>OY728155.1:818000572-828000572 GCA_963277665.1 Viscum album
AATGTTGTGGATAAAGATGAAATAGATGATATGGAAGCATTAGTTTAGGGGGATGAATCTCCAAGTCATTCCAGTAACACAACCACCTTGAACGGATTTTACAGATCATTTTGGGGGTAAATAAGTAGATAAAAGAGTTTCTGATAATATGGTTGAATAACCTAAGGTTGTGGAATTTACAGTAGATGATCCCATAGTTATAGAACCTCTAGTGGTGTCTTCATCCACGTTGGATGTCACAACCTTTGAGGAATTTGAGAAGTACCCCAGATATGTTAGGTTGGGTTTAGAATATACTGACTTAGTTGATGAGGGTGCTACATTTCTAATAGAGATAAATCACAAGGGAAAATTGTATGAACATATAGATTCTTTAAAATAATTAAAGTTATTTTCTTCTAATGTTCATACTAGTTTTGATCTTATATTGGATGTTGTTCCACCAACCATTGTTGATGCAAATTTTCATGCACCTATTGTTGAATCTATCCATATTGATGTTGTATCCATAACTGTCATAGATTTCATTAAAGAAGGTCTTGAATCATAATTTTATAGTATTATAAAGAGTCAACCTCCCTTAGTCACTAATATTACTTGTAAAGAAGAATGATTTTGGTTTAAGTTATTGATATATCACATTCAATCCATAATTATGCATCACATTCAAGAAGTATAGATAGAGAATGAGGTTATCAAATGAGATTGAGGCTTCAAAGTATATATTAGATGATATAACATCTTCTTGATCATATTATATGGATAATATAATAGAGAGGGTGGAGAACACATCTTCCATTACATCTAATTATTGTGCTCGAACTTCTCATACTCTAGATGATGAGTTGATTAGCTCATCACTTAGATAAGAGATTCAAGATGTTTTATGAGATATGAATAATATTTCTCAGTATAATTTTTGAAATATATTTCATAACTGTGATCATGTGAAAATGATGTGTATTGAATTCATTGAGAACATAAAATATGATATATATAGGGAATAAAAAAAGACAATAGATTATTTTCTATATTTAATTTATATTAATAATGAGATCAACTCTCATTTCGTGGTCCCTTTTGACAAAGTCAGGATACCTCCACTTAATCATGTCTTCAAAGATTAAGTTAATCAACTGAATGTGATGACTTCCATGATCACGTTGTTTAAGGAGGTGAAAATTTACTTTTCCATTGCTATAAAAATATTAGAAGATATTATAATGCACATTATAAATTTTATAAAACACTTTCATCATATTTTTTGCACCACAATAGTTGCTTAAGACTCCATTCTAGTCAATTCCCATCTCTCTCCTCCAGCATCTAACACAATGTTTTTAGATGTGTTGTTAATAGATATCCATGTGAATCTTTTCCTACTAATTTCCATCCTATAATTTTAACTTCCAGAGAAGCTGTCCAGAATCATTGGCCTATCATTATAAAAAGAAATATTTCTCTACCCATTGTTCCTTGTAACAGCCCGAGATTTTATGAAAAATATTCTTTTTATTTTATTAATGTCTTGTGTTGTACGCTACACCAAAAGGAGCTTGCACAACACACATCCTTGACTTGCCTTGCATTACACGCAATCGCGACCTTCCTCGATAGCGTGTGTAATACGCAATACCGAGTTTCACTAAACAACGATATGCTATTAAAATGTTATTAAAACTAGCCGTTATGAATAGTAATAACCACTTTTTGAAATTTTGTAAATTTTATTTTTCAAAATGGATTTCATTTTTGGATTCGGAGTATCGAATTTAGCCTAAGGTGAAATTTTGGTACATTTCGGATAACTTTCATATTCTGATGAATAGTGAAAATTACTAAATTTTAATTAAAAACAACTTTTTTAATCGAAATTATTAATAGTGATAAATTATTAATTTGAGTGGTTTTAAAGTATATTTAGAATATATTTTTACAATTTAATACAATGTTGGTCATTGGTTGTAATTTCACATTTAAACCAGACATAATCAAGTGTCAATCTTTTGATAGATATTGTTTCTTAAAAACACGCTATTTGTTTTAACAGCGGGATTTAATTATAAAATTAATTAATGCAACTTTTGTGTTATGAATTTGGTAAAATAGACTTCATTTTTGAATTCGGAATATGAAATATAGCTTAGGATGAAATTTTGGCATTGTTCTGAAAAACATCAATTTTTGATGAATAGTGAAACTACTAAGTGGTAGGTTAAAAACTGAATTTTGCATAAAACATAATTTTACCGCTTCTGTGAATGGAATTTCGAAAATCCGAGAGACACGGTTAATATCAAGGACTAAAATGTGGTTCAATGAGATGAAAATAATTTTTTGGTGAATAGTAACTTTTTACTTTTTTTACCGCGGTTAATAGTAAATAGGGTAACTAAGGGTAAATATGATATTAATATTACCCTAACACATGTCCTAATCCTATTGGACAAGTGTATTTCGACCAAAAACAAACTTAGGAATAAAATATGACCATTTAGGCCCACTTGGATTAGATTAGGACATTTATTATTAATTTATTTAAAGAAGGGTTAAAATAGATAAAATCAATGTTTAATAAGTAAATCATTTTTAATATGGGGTTATACATAAGATAAATTCGATTGTAAATATTCATTAGAAAGCTAAAAGGATTTCCTACATGATGGTATTTTATTTGTAATTTTTAGACATCAAATAATTTAATTTATTTATGACACAACGATGATGCAGTAATTATCTTTTTAATGAAATATTGACATAATTGATGTTATAAGCACCAAAATAAATGTAATTTGAGCTTTTTTATGAATTACACTAATTTTATAGGTTACTATGATATATTAATGTTGATTTAATCAACTTGGTTCGAACATTTAATTCTGTTATGACTTTCATAAAAATCATATATCAAATAGTGTCAAAATTGACACAAAATAGTTTTTAAATCAAATATTATATTACTAATTGTTATTTTATTCCTAAAAATCTAAGGTTCGGCCAAATGACTTAGATAAGGATATATATATTAATAATAAACAATTTGGGGTTCGTTTGGCATGTTATAGTAAGTGTATTAACCATATAGTGAAAGAAAACAAAAAGACACGGTAAAAGTTAAATTATTTAACTTAGAGTTAAATCTAATTGATAAGGTTTAAAATAATATCCAAACATGTCTAAATTTGATTGGTTGATGAGATTACAACCCTATCTCATCTAATCTTCGAATATGAGTCATTTTCGGAGGTTTTTAAGTGGGGTTAGATTTATTATAAATTAATATTTTTAAGAATTCCTAAGGTGCCCCTCTCCTCCCCTATAAAAGGACACCTCCTCCCCCTCCTCCTCACACCAATTTGAGCACTCAAGCTCGGCCAAACCCTGCCAAAATCTCTTCTCCACTTCCCTAGAAACATCCTAGAGGTTCTGGTCTTACTCAAAGACCAATTTTAGTTCCCTAAGAGGAGGTCTCCAAAAGGCGCTTCAAAGAAGAGGTAATTACCGTTACCAATTCTTTAATCTTTATTTCTTCTTCCACTTCTTCTTCTTAGGTTGTTTCATTATGAAGTAATAACATCAGTATCACTCATATACTGATATGTTATTATAAGTATGAAACAACCCTATTTCACCATCTATCCATCCTACAGAAAAAGAAATCACCGCGCGTGCGTACGTACGGAATACCGTCTCCACGCCGTGGTGTAATCTATTTTCCACCACCACCTTACATGGATGGGTATAATGGTGTAAAGAATAACTATACATAGTTATTACAACATCATATTGATTCTGATATATTGTATAATTCACTCCAATTCAATTCAATATTTATAGAAATGATATCATCGCTCGTGCGTACGTACGGACTACCGTCTCCACGACGCGATGAGATTCATTCTCCATGTTAACCATTTAAGAATGATTATAAAGTATATATAAGAAATAATAATGAAATATATTACATTATAAAGCTACTGGATTTATGTATATATATACATATGTATGTCATCTACTTACTTCCATTTCAAGACAATAAGGAAAGGAAAACAGCGTTCATGCGTACGTACGGACTACCGTCTCCATGAACGGTGTTTTTCATTTTATTTATCTACCTATTATATATATATATATACTGAATATATATGATATATAAATCATATTTTATATTCTGGAAGTAAGTAAATCATGATATAAGTAATGATGATGTCAAGAACAACAAGTCAAAACACCTACGATAAATGAAACGATTTTACCCAAAACGCTTCTTTAACATGGAATTTACAAAAGAACGGGTAATATAATGTCATAAGTGAACCATATATGATATCATAACAATGAATATGATTCTGTAATAAGTCAATAACATGATTTAAATCATTATACAGGAGGTTCGGACACTTACAAAGCAAGTCGGACCTAAGGTAAGGGAAATATCACAATCTCATTTTTATCCGAGATTGTTTATTCGTAAGTATTTACTGGGGTGTATTTTATCATCCACATCCATGTTTACTCAATATGTAATATTATTTCCATCCACCTAAAATTGTTTAAATACATTTTTACCCTTCGGTGAGTTTTTAGTAATACGTATGAAAGGAATATTTTGTCGTTTTTCGTACGAGGTACTTTTTGACTTTTCCGACAAAAGTACGAAGAATGTTTTTTTTAACTTATACGGCACGAACGGATTTCTACTGTTTTATAAAGCTTTATTTTCATGAAGCTTCCTCTAAAAGATTTCATGACTATTTTCAATAAAATCTCTTTCTTTTAAAATTGCATGATGTTTTGTGAAAAGAAATTGATTTTGAAGAAGAAAGGATATTTTCCTCAAGAATTCAATTCAAGTGTTTTATAAAAATTATTTTCCATCTAAGATAATAAAGGGTTCTGTTTATATCCATATTTTTACATTGATTTGACTATGTTGTGATGGAATTATGTTTATGAATTCCTTTATCTTATATGAATTGATTTATGATGTCATGATGTTTCAAGAATCCCATTTTTGTTACATGTGTTATGCGATGATGTATGTTTTATGATTATGTGGCACACATAAGAAAGGATTCATTATAAGATGGGTGGGACCTATATCTCCCTCCAATGCATTGGGTAAAGATTTTATATCTCATGAGATAGACATGGCTGGAATGGTAGGTTATACCGGTTCAGTGAAACAGGACTGAAACGAGGATTACTCGATTCAGAAAGGGACTTTGTCCACTAAGATAGTCTTGGCAATGAGTCTTGACTAACAAGAAATGATTCTCTATGATTATGTGTGTATGCCACAAAGTTTCATGTTTTAAGTTATGATTATTGGGATTACATTTCACTTCTATGATTTAGCCCATGTTATGAAATTATGATCTCTTTTGCAGGTTAAGATTTCCAAAAGCTATGTTCTTATGTATATGATGTGATTGATATTTCTTTTTTTTTACCCTTACTGAGCATTTGAGATCACCCTTTTATGTTTTCTTTTCCCCAGGATATAAAGAAAGGTTTTAGGTAAAAAAAAGGGATGACCTTTATGGGAGATATTGAAGAACTTTCACCACGATTAGAAGATTACGTTCCGAGTTTCCAAAGACACTAAACTATTACGATCCTTTAGTGTGTGTTTTTGTTATGTACTAAGTATTCCGCAAATGTAATGTAATGTCCATGTACGTCAAGCTTCGGGTCTCTACAGTTGGTATCAGAGGAAAGGTTTAGTCAACCTTTGGAAACTAGGATGCGAAAACGTTAGTGAGATCCCTAGAGATATTTCTAAGGTATGTCTAGGGATGTCCCTAGGGATAAGTATACGTATAGGTTATAGTAATAGAATTACGCTAACGATCATAGAATTAAACCTAAGATGTTGGATATTGAAGGTACTCCCCCTTTATTATGTTGTTTTCCCTAGCATGATTTTTGCCTCTCACACTATTCTTTTTGGGTTTTAGACGATGGCTGGAACCCGAAGGAACCGTGTTGATCAATGCAATGGACAATGCAATGATTGCCCTCCTGAACAAACAAATGTTATGGGAGATGGAGTGCAAAATCTTATTGCTATACTTACACAAGCTATGAATCATTCTGGACTTACAAATGAGCAGAGAAGGGAACAATATTCTATTGAGTCCTTCATGAGGCAACGTCCACCTTCTTTCAGTGGGTCTTCTGATCCACTTGTGGCTGAACAATGGATCAGTACTACTGAAAAGATATTTTCAGTTCTTCAATGTTCTGAACATGATAAAGTGATCTTAGCAGTATATCGTTTGGAAGGTGAAGCTGATCAATGGTGGAATCTTATCAAGAATACGAGGCCAAGAGATGAAATTGAGTCCATGGAATGGGACGAGTTCAAGAACTTGTTTTTCAGTAAGTACTTCCCTCGTATTCTTCGAACAAAGATGGAGAAAGAATTTCTTGAACTGAAGCAAAGGGATGATGAATCTGTTGGTACCTATGAAGCAAATTTTACAAGACTTGCAAGGTATGCTTCTGGAATTATCATCCAACCTGAAAGTAAAGTTGATCGCTTTTTCTGTGGCTTAAAACCAAGTCTTCGAAGGGCATTAGCTATAAGAGACTTCAGTAGCTATGAAGAAATTGTGCGTTGTGCTATCAAGGTAGAAATGGAAGTTGGTGTTACATATCCATCTCATGGTTTTGACAAGAAACGAAAGATGGAGTTCAAGGAGAAATCTCAGAATAATGGTGAAAAGAAGATGAATGTTTCCTTATGCACAAAGTGTGGAAAGAAGCATGGTGGAGATTGTCTAAAAGGTACTAGAAAATGTTTTAAGTGTGGAAAAGAAGGTCATCGAGCAGCTGAGTGTCGAAGTAATGGAAAAAGGGTTTCTAATGATGTGAATAAAGCAAACACTGCAGAGAACGCACCGCCAACACTTCAATGCTTCAAGTGCAAGGAAATGGGGCATTATGCTAATAATTGCCCTAATCCAAGGGTTAGTGATGATCAACATGAGCAACCACTGAAGGCAAAGGACAAAGGGAAATCACATGCGATCACTATTGGCAATGTTGAATATGACAACGATGTGGTGGAATGATTAAGTGTTTATGTAATGGGATTCCAAAATAACGTTGTATCATTGAGTATTGCAATATTTATTGATGTGGTATTCAAAGTGATTGAGATATTTTTTGGAAATAAGATGATATGCGCATAATGAAGACGAGAAAATGAAATGTTTAATAGTATTCATGAGCTCATGATTGATATAAGGACTAAGTGATATCATGGTTTGAGTATATAGAATTTTGAGGATTTTGGTATGTGGAAAGAGTTAACTTTTAATAGAATTCATGTTTTCAATAAGGTTCAATGGGAATTCAAGAGAGTACAAGATTAAGGCCTTTGAATGTTTGGAATATGACCAACAAGATATATCTCATGATATATGGGGATCAACGACAGTATTAAATCTCTGGTAATCGTTGTCACTATATTATGAGAGTGGACTACAGTATTATGTATAAGCCTAAAGATTAGACTGGATTATGTTGGACATAAGTTAGTATTGTTTAAGGATAGAAGTTTTTTTCGATATTATTGATGGGATGTTATAGTAACGTAGTTCTAGAAAAAGGGACAACCTGCAGGACGGGCGACAGCCCATCGCTTCGGACAATGCTGTAGGAATCGAACCCACAACTGAAGTGCGACTGGCCTTTATCGCCTACCACTGACCTACAGGAAGTCCCTGTTTAGTAGAAACTAGTTTTATTATATTAAGCAGTATGATATATGAAGTATAAGTCCATTTTAGGAACCATATGTGATTAATCTCACTATAGAATGACTTATGTATATTTAATAACTTTTTCTAACCTTTTGTTTGAGACAGATGGAATGACCCATCATTCTATCACATAATCTGCTAACACTTCACAAATAACAAATTCAACTTCATTTATTTAAGAGATGAAGTAGAAATTGTTCAAGGCACGAACAAAAGTGAGATTGTACCAAAATAAAGTAAGTATTTATTCTAAGCAAATTTTCAACTTTAGGGAAATGATCTTGAAAACCAAAAATGATTGTCCTAGTGATCTTGTACCTGATGAATCAGATGGTACCTTATATCATCACAAATCTATGGATTTGTGATTACTGGCTTTTCCATAGCCATGTTCTCTACCACTCTCCATCAGAACATGATGGTTAGATTTCTCTTCCATATCCATATTTTCACCTATGTGGAAACCCAGTGATTAGTTTATTTGGGTAATCGTTACATTTCATACATTAGTTTTTAAAGCCAAGTTTTGGTATTCCCTTTTACGATGTGGGTTTCTATTAAAGAAACTTTCGAATAGTAAACCATTTATAACCCCGACGAATTTCGAGGGCGAAATTCATTTTAAGGGGGGTAGAACGTAACAGCCCGAGATTTTATGAAAAATATTCTTTTTATTTTATTAATGTCTTGTGTTGTACGCTACACCAAAAGGAGCTTGCACAACACACATCCTTGACTTGCCTTGCATTACACGCAATCGCGACCTTCCTCGATAGCGTGTGTAATACGCAATACCGAGTTTCACTAAACAACGATATGCTATTAAAATGTTATTAAAACTAGCAGTTATGAATAGTAATAACCACTTTTTGAAATTTTGTAAATTTTATTTTTCAAAATGGATTTCATTTTTGGATTCGGAGTATCGAATTTAGCCTAAGGTGAAATTTTGGTACATTTCGGATAACTTTCATATTCTGATGAATAGTGAAAATTACTAAATTTTAATTAAAAACAACTTTTTTAATCGAAATTATTAATAGTGATAAATTATTAATTTGAGTGGTTTTAAAGTATATTTAGAATATATTTTTACAATTTAATACAATGTTGGTCATTGGTTGTAATTTCACATTTAAACCAGACATAATCAAGTGTCAATCTTTTGATAGATATTGTTTCTTAAAAACACGCTATTTGTTTTAACAGCGGGATTTAATTATAAAATTAATTAATGCAACTTTTGTGTTATGAATTTGGTAAAATAGACTTCATTTTTGAATTCGGAATATGAAATATAGCTTAGGATGAAATTTTGGCATTGTTCTGAAAAACATCAATTTTTGATGAATAGTGAAACTACTAAGTGGTAGGTTAAAAACTGAATTTTGCATAAAACATAATTTTACCGCTTCTGTGAATGGAATTTCGAAAATCCGAGAGACACGGTTAATATCAAGGACTAAAATGTGGTTCAATGAGATGAAAATAATTTTTTGGTGAATAGTAACTTTTTACTTTTTTTACCGCGGTTAATAGTAAATAGGGTAACTAAGGGTAAATATGATATTAATATTACCCTAACACATGTCCTAATCCTATTGGACAAGTGTATTTCGACCAAAAACAAACTTAGGAATAAAATATGACCATTTAGGCCCACTTGGATTAGATTAGGACATTTATTATTAATTTATTTAAAGAAGGGTTAAAATAGTTAAAATCAATGTTTAATAAGTAAATCATTTTTAATATGGGGTTATACATAAGATAAATTCGATTGTAAATATTCATTAGAAAGCTAAAAGGATTTCCTACATGATGGTATTTTATTTTTAATTTTTAGACATCAAATAATTTAATTTATTTATGACACAACGATGATGAAGTAATTATCTTTTTAATGAAATATTGACATAATTGATGTTATAAGCACCAAAATAAATGTAATTTGAGATTTTTTATGAATTCCACTAATTTTATAGGTTACTATGATATATTAATGTTGATTTAATCAACTTTGTTCGAACATTTAATTCTGTTATGACTTTCATAAAAATCATATATCAAATAGTGTCAAAATTGACACAAAATAGTTTTTAAATCAAATATTATATTACTAATTGTTATTTTATTCCTAAAAATCTAAGGTTCGGCCAAATGACTTAGATAAGGATATATATATTAATAATAAACAATTTGGGGTTCGTTTGGCATGTTATAGTAAGTGTATTAACCATATAGTGAAAGAAAACAAAAAGACACGGTAAAAGTTAAATTATTTAACTTAGAGTTAAATCTAATTGATAAGGTTTAAAATAATATCCAAACATGACTAAATTTGATTGGTTGATGAGATTACAACCCTATCTCATCTAATCTTCGAATATGAGTCATTTTTGGAGGTTTTTAAGTGGGGTTAGATTTATTATAAATTAATATTTTTAAGAATTCCTAAGGTGCCCCTCTCCTCCCCTATAAAAGGACACCTCCTCCCCCTCCTCCTCACACCAATTTGAGCACTCAAGCTCGGCCAAACCCTGACAAAATCTCTTCTCCACTTCCCTAGAAACATCCTAGAGGTTCTGGTCTTACTCAAAGACCAATTTATTTCCCTAAGAGGAGGTCTCCAAAAGGCGCTTCAAAGAAGAGGTAATTACCGTTACCAATTCTTTAATCTTTATTTCTTCTTCCACTTCTTCTTCTTAGGTTGTTTCATTATGAAGTAATAATATCAGTATCACTCATATACTGATATGTTATTATAAGTATGAAACAACCCTATTTCACCATCTATCCATCCTACAGAAAAAGAAATCACCGCGCGTGCGTACGTACGGAATACCGTCTCCACGCCGTGGTGTAATCTATTTTCCACCACCACCTTACATGGATGGGTATAATGGTGTAAAGAATAACTATACATAGTTATTACAACATCATATTGATTCTGATATATTGTATAATTCACTCCAATTCAATTCAATATTTATAGAAATGATATCATCGCTCGTGCGTACGTACGGACTACCGTCTCCACGACGCGATGAGATTCATTCTCCATGTTAACCATTTAAGAATGATTATAAAGTATATATAAGAAATAATAATGAAATATATTACATTATAAGGCTACTGGATTTATGTATATATATACATATGTATGTCATCTACTTACTTCCATTTCAAGACAATAAGGAAAGGAAAACAGCGTTCATGCGTACGTACGGACTACCGTCTCCATGAACGGTGTTTTTCATTTTATTTATCTTCCTATTATATATATATATATACTGAATATATATGATATATAAATCATATTTTATATTCTGGAAGTAAGTAAATCATGATATAAGTAATGATGATGTCAAGAACAACAAGTCAAAACACCTACGATAAATGAAACGATTTTACCCAAAACGCTTCTTTAACATGGAATTTACAAAAGAACGGGTAATATAATGTCATAATTGAACCATATATGATATCATAACAATGAATATGATTCTGTAATAAGTCAATAACATGATTTAAATCATTATACAGGAGGTTCAGACACTTACAAAGCAAGTCGGACCTAAGGTAAGGGAAATATCACAATCTCATTTTTATCCGAGATTGTTTATTCGTAAGTATTTACTGGGGTGTATTTTATCATCCACATCCATGTTTACTCAATATGTAATATTATTTCCATCCACCTAAAATTGTTTAAATCCATTTTTACCCTTCGGTGAGTTTTTAGTAATACGTATGAAAGGAATCTTTTGTCGTTTTTCGTACGAGGTACTTTTTGACTTTTCCGACAAAAGTACGAAGAATGTTTTTTTTAACTTATACGGCACGAACGGATTTCTACTGTTTTATAAAGCTTTATTTTCATGAAGCTTCCTCTAAAAGATTTCATGACTATTTTCAATAAAATCTCTTTCTTTTAAAATTGCATGATGTTTTGTGAAAAGAAATTGATTTTGAAGAAGAAAGGATATTTTCCTCAAGAATTCAATTCAAGTGTTTTATAAAAATTATTTTCCATCTAAGATAATAAAGGGTTCTGTTTATATCCATATTTTTACATTTATTTGACTATGTTGTGATGGAATTATGTTTATGAATTCCTTTATCTTATATGAATTGATTTATGATGTCATGATGTTTCAAGAATCCCATTTTTGTTACATGTGTTATGCGATGATGTATGTTTTATGATTATGTGGCACACATAAGAAAGGATTCATTATAAGATGGGTGGGACCTATATCTCCCTCCAATGCATTGGGTAAAGATTTTATATCTCATGAGATAGACATGGCTGGAATGGTAGGTTATACCGGTTCAGTGAAACAGGACTGAAACGAGGATTACTCGATTCAGAAAGGGACTTTGTCCACTAAGATAGTCTTGGTAATGAGTCTTGACTAACAAGAAATGATTCTCTATGATTATGTGTGTATGCCACAAAGTTTCATGTTTTAAGTTATGATTATTGGGATTACATTTCACTTCTATGATTTAGCCCATGTTATGAAATTATGATCTCTTTTGCAGGTTAAGATTTCCAAAAGCTATGTTCTTATGTATATGATGTGATTGATATTTCTTTTTTTTTACCCTTACTGAGCATTTGAGCTCACCCTTTTATGTTTTCTTTTCCCCAGGATATAAAGAAAGGTTTTAGGTAAAAAAAAGGGATGACCTTTATTGGAGATATTGAAGAACTTTCACCACGATTAGAAGATTACGTTCCGAGTTTCCAAAGACACTAAACTATTACGATCCTTTAGTGTGTGTTTTTGTTATGTACTAAGTATTCCGCAAATGTAATGTAATGTCCATGTACGTCAAGCTTCGGGTCTCTACATTCCTACAGTTGTCCATACAATTATCTCAGCTTCTGCCTCTATACCATCTTCCTATTCTAAGGACAATGGAAAGGAGACTATTTTTCCTCCTACATAGCCATAGAAGTATTAAATTTAGGATTTTTTAATAGGTATTTTTGGTATACCTATTGTTATATCTTTTTTTGAACATCAATGAAAATAATTATTTTATTAATATTCTATTTTTTTTTAATTACTATTTTATTTTCTCTTTTTGATAATCCCAATATGGGATAATGAATCTATGGAATTTATTGGTATTTGTTAACAATTTTTATAAAAAAACATTTCTTTTCATATTATTATTAATATTTTATTAAATGGAAAATGAATATGGAATTTATTTCCTATTTTCTATAATTCTAATAATCCTTTAATAACACTCCATTTATACTGTATGTTTTTAGTTTCTCTCTTTGTCACCATATTTATTAACTACCTATGATACTATTTTCTCCTTAATACCTTTTAGAACTCATGTATTTAAATTTATTACATTGATATCACTCTTTTGGATTTAATATCTATGGTACCTTCTTAACAGTTTTATCTTTTATGATGAAAAATATCAGTATAGAGTTTCTAAATTATTATGATAATCTATTTTAAACCAAATATTATTCTACATGTTTTGTACAATTCCATGATTTTTGACCATTAAAAAAGGGGGAGATTGTTGTATCATCAATTTTTAATGATAAAAAAACATGTTAATTATGTTATTAATGAGTTTTTTTCTTTATTATGTAATTTTATCCAATAAGATAGTTCGGATATTTCTTTTCTAAGTGTTCAAAAGATCCACCATCAGACTCTACTCACAGCTAGAAATGACTCAACATTGAGGGTCACCACTTGGGAAGACGCACCACCAGGATAATGTTTTTTATATGTGTGGGAAGGACCTTCTGTAAACAATGAGTTTCCATCTTGATGAGAATTTGTTATAGCATAGAACAAATCAGTACTAGAGAAAGACATATTCTCATACTAAACCAATCACCATGTAATTTTAAAATGTGCTGAAAAGACTCATTACAGAGACAAGTCACCATGGAGAATTACCTACCATTAGTCCGACTCACTATTTTCCGGACTCACCACCAACCTAATGCACCCCAGAGATGCCCCATCCTTTACATGATTCAAATTCACTAATTAAGTTTATTTTGAATTAAATATTTCTAACTGCTATATTATAAAATTTAGCACTGATAATTATTTTAATGTTTATTCTTATTCTATTATAGGGATGCATTAATGATTGTGAAAGTCCATAATTATTTGAAACAAAGGATTATTGTGGTAGTTCCTGTATGATACTGATATATTAAGAAACAGACTCCCCCATGTGACAGATAAGAATAGATTAGAGATTTGGAAAATTATAGGGAATGAAAGAGTGATATGAAGTATGAAATTTTAAAATGATTTTTACATGAATAATAATTAACTTTATCCTACTACTAATGATTGTAACAGATATAAAATCCATACCATATTATACAGATTGAACAAAAGAGAATACAATATTATGTTTCACTATAACTTTTAGAGAAGCTACTTATGATCCTTTTCAAGATATATCCAAGAGTATCTTAATTCAGAGAACAGAAGTATATAAACAAAATATTATCTACATCTTTATATTCTCTTTATGATTCAAGTGTTTATATTTAGTGAATTGTGGGATTTACTTGGTTTAGTAAAATGAATCACTATCACCTATAATTTAACTAGATGATACTTGAAATGTCTTCAACTCTCTTTATTATTTTTACCAGATGTGTTGTGGATGAGGACCCTATGTGGCCTATGTTTTTTTATTCCCAATGATATTCTGTAAGTGTTTCTTAGTTGTCCTAGATAGCTAGTCAGCTATTATATATAACTGATGATGTTTTTGGAACAATATTAGCTGATATAATATTTTTTGTAGTGGTTATTTCCAGTGGATATGATTAAATATCAACTTGAGACTGAGCTTATTGTATTTACTCTGTAGTTTGTTTTTTTCATTTCAATTCTTTAATTTGAGTCTAGTTTAAATGATATAAAAACCACTACATTGATAGTTAGTCATAATTATTGTATATATATATTTTCGATTACGTTAAAATATTTCAACAGCAAATAAAATACTTATATATTATTTTAATTGAGACCAAAATCACTCTTTGAAACATCTTTTAGAAGATAATAACATATAACAATATTCTATTTTTATTAACCTGGAGATTTTTAATTTAAATGGGAGATTTTATTTTATTTTTTTAATATATTTTTTATTGGGTATTCAATTTACCCTACTCTTGAGATACTCACCCCAACCAATATATTCCATTCTAATGAAATAACCACTGACTCTGGGATACTTGGTTCGGGGTTGTTACATTGGGCCGAAGAGAAGGGTTAATAGAATCCTTAGAAATAAGATATTAAGGAAATAAGAGAATTACGATAAATCGTTATAGTGATTTCTTTGCTCAATGCTCATAATGATTATGATCTGAATATGTGTGTTCCATTATTTAGTGATTGAGACTTATAAATGAAAGGGAATCAATAGATGAAAAAAATGTAGGGATTTCCCCACAATGAAATTCAATATAGTTAGTATTAATGCTAAGCCGATCCTGACAATATTATTAATGATTACTTAGGTAATGATCAACAACCTTACTCCGATGTAGCAACAAATATGTGTCCATTAATCCCAATTATGACATGTAGACATAATTTATTTGGTAAATTTATCATCTAACATATAGTTGTATATGATATAATCCCCATTATGGACTGGCTTTCAAAATTTGATGAAAAAATTTAATACAATAATAAGGAAATTATGGTTTGTGCGGATGATGTAAAATTTCGTTTCTTTATAGTAGAAACATAATCATTTGATTATTATCTAGATCCACCACCAATAGCTATATTGATTGAAATTTATTGGGGCGGGGGAGTAAAAAACATCTAGGGATAAAGAAAGTAATATTCAAATTGTGGAAATACCAATTTTATAAGAATAGAAATATTTATTTCCCAAGGAATTACATAGGCACCCCCCAGAGTGTGAAGTTGAGTTAACTATTGAATTAATCTATAATTCATGACCAAAATGAAATAATCCTTATAGAATGAACACTTTATAATTAGTAGAGCTAAATAAACCACTATAGTTGTTGAGTAATAAGGGCTCAATTCACCATAGTTTTTCTCCATGGGGATCCATGGTTCTCAATATTATGAATAAATATTGGTCCATGAGGATGTCCATTTAAAATTGATAAATCAATGTTATTATAGAAAAAATATCATCTACCACAAATTGATGATTTATTCGATCAATATCATGGAGCATAGAATTTTTCTAATATGGATCTTTATTTCTAGTTTCATCAATTAAATGTAATGATGGAATACATTATTAAGGAAACATTTTAAATTTATTATGTACATTATGAGTTTATAATAATTCAATATGGATTGGCTAATTCACAATTTGTTTCATAGTTGTAATTAATCGAGAATTAAAGGAATATCTTGATGATTTTTTTAGTATTCATTGATGATGTTATATTGTATTATAAAATATACTATTACCATGATAGTCACTTGATGGTCATTTTGGATACTCTAAGAAGGAATAAGTTATATTATAAATTTAGAATGTGTGAAATATGGATTCAAAAAATTTATTTTTTTATCCATATTTTCTATAAGGATGGAATATCAATTGATCCTATAAAGGAAAATAAAATCCAATAATGGCCTACAAAGAGGATAATAACCAATAAACATAGTTTCATTGGTTTAACAGGTTACTAGTTGTCTTTTTTTAATAATTTTTTCATGATTGGGCAACCCATTAAAAAAGATCACCAGTAAAGGAGTTAAGTTTGTGTGGAAAGAATATTGGGAAGATTTTTTTTGATTAATTTAAGAGAGGATTAGTCAAAGATCATATTTTTACCATACCATCTATAAAAGATGGTATTGTAATATACATTGATGCATCAAAGAAAAGACTAGGTTGTCACCCTATGAAAAATGATAATGTTATTTCACTTGAATTCCGGAAGTTGAATATTTTTGAAAAAAAGTATCCAACTCATGTTCTTGTGTTAGCATATATAATATTTTCTATAAAGATATATAGAAATGGTCTATGTAGTTGGATATGTAATATATGTATAGATCACATGATTTTATAATACATATTTACATAGATAGAGCACAACATGAGGCAAATTTGATGGCTCGAGTTACACAAATATTTTTATTTCTCAATGGACTATTACCTTGGTAATTAAAATAAGGTATAAGACACATTAAGATGGAATAACCCAAGAATAATCACCCAAATGAGGAATGAGGAAAAAAATATGATCACGGGTTTAGTAAATATGGATATGAGAATTTTAAGGAAGGGGTGACATCAAACTTTTTTCAAACTATATTGTGTCAATATTTATTAGAAAATAAAAAAAATATCTGTATTAGATGATCTTAATTTTCAAAAGAAAATTAAAGAATTTAAGGAATGAAGATCGGAAGACTTTGTGTTTGAGGATGTTATTATAAAATTTAGAACTAAGTGATGTGTTTCATTAAAAGAATTAGTTAAACGGAAGCTATTAGATTATTCTTATAGGTTGAACTTCTCTATAAGCATTGGTAGTTCCAAGATGTATGGAGATCCAAAGGAACAGTCTTTTGGCATAAAATTATGTGTAAAATTTATGACTATTTATTAAGATATCCTCTTTGTTAACATGTGAAGGCTAAGAGATAGAATCTTATAGGATCCATTCAACATCTATATTTTCCTATGTGGATGTGTGATGAAATTACAATGGAATTCATCATGATATTAACAATGTCGCCTAGAAAGAGTGATTATATATGTGTTATTGTTGATCAAATTAAAAAATTTTCACATTTTAATACTTTAATAAAAGATATTATTCTTGAGATACTAAGATAACTATATATTATTGACGTTTTAAGACTACATGGATATCCTCTATGTATTTTTATATTGATATCCCCTTTTACATCAAATTTTGGAGTATTATTCAAAACGATTCTCATACGTGGCATCATTTAAGTACTACATATCACCATAATACCAAATGAAAACCTATTAGGTGTATTAAATCATTTTATTACATGTTTATATAATTATAACAACACATTCATGTTATGTGGGTTCATTATATACATTTTTTAGAGTTTTCCTAGAATAATAGTTTCCATTCTAGTTTTTAAATGGTTTAATATAAGGAATTATATGGAAAGAGAAGTCATACATGGACTTTTTGATATGAATCAGATGAGAGGGAACATATATGACTTTATATTATTAAATATAAAACATTAATGGAATATAGTATTCATTATCATATTTAGAAAACTTAGTGTTGGAAAAAGAAATATGCAAACACAGGATAAAAAAATATTAGAATTTCAACTGATAGATCATGTATTTACGAATATGTCAACATGGGAGTGTGTGATAAGGTTTGGTAAGAAGTTAAAACTAACACCCAGGTATATTATACCATTTAAAAATAAGTAATTATTTATATCTGTAGCTTACTAATTTAGATGGCAACAGAGTCCCTCTAATTTTCATGATGTGTTCTAAATATAGTGTTTAAAGAAATACATGCCTGACCCAAAAATTGTTCATACCTTGGAATAAATTGATATAGAATCTTATTTTTCATATTAAAAATTTCTTATCAAGATTCTTTAAACTGTAATGTAATAATTGAGAAATCATAAAACCTGACTAGTAATAGTTATTTGGAGAAACCGTAAAATAGAAGAAAACTTTGGGAACCTGATCATGCTATGAAGAAGAAACAACCTCATTTGTTTAGAAGGTATTACTCATGAAAATTTCAAGGAAAAAGGTTTTTGATTTTAGGAATAATATAACACCCCTATATTGTACTTTATGATATTTCATAAATAATTTCAATTTAATTGATAACATTAGTTGAACTCCACATCAAACTTAAAAGAACTATGACATACTATTAAATACTAACTTGACTATTGATATAGGAATGTGACTATTAGTAATAGTATTATGGACATTATAATAAATCACTCTCTTATTAATGGGTAAATAAAATTTAGCTATCTCAAAAATAGGAAACTAATATATTTTTATCCAGGAATAATTAAATAAACTTTTTAAAAATGATACATTAAGAGATTGAATTTTTATTCAAAGTAAATTTGTATTTACAATATTATAATTAATATAATGACAAAAAATAGACATTAATTAAAAAAAAGAATCATTAATCAACATTTTTTTTCGTATTTAAAATATACAATAATTTACTGAGACCTTAATTTATTTTTCAAAGCGCCATAAAATTTATTACAATATTAAAATCTAAATTTTTTCAATAAATGATATTTTAAATTAGAAATTAAACCTGTCATATTTTTAAAATTATTTTCATAAAATGAAGTATTTTTTTCATGTCTTGACATTGAAATATATATAGGGTTAATTTTGTTCGATTTTATGAACTATTTGAATTCTTGTTCAATTGTTGAATTTTTAGGGAATAGTTGAATTCTCAAGTCATTGATCATGTAAAGATAAGGGATGTATATATTATTTAAAACACTCATGCTATAGTTTCTATAATTAGTCACAAAAATCAATAATATTTATAGTCCTCATCCAAAATAATAAACTAATGAATAAAATAATCATACAAAACCCATCTCTTTCCCTATAAATAAAACATCATTCCACCCATAATATTCAATCCATACATGACTTAAGGATTATCTAAATTCTACCCAAATCCCCTACCAATATTTTTACCCACATATATGACCTTATGGTGCCACCAAAAGAGAAATCCAGGTACCATTAGGAGGCTCCTAAGGAGATGATATTAAGAGGTAAAATCTTCATTATATCTCTTCAAAATTGTTTTATTTTATTATCCACACCTCAAATCTCATATACAAATTGGCATGATAAATACAATAAAAAATATATATTGTAATTTTATTGTGTTAATGTAATATCCACCATAAATACTATTCTATCCTCTCTTTATTTCAAAAATGAAAATATTTTTTGTGACATGTTGATTAACCATCTTTAAGGATGATGAGTTTTCATTTATCCATTACCACATTTTAGGATGGTTAAAAAACACTCATTATTGTGAAATCATTTACTAATAAACATATTATCACTTATTTCATGTTTTTAAACCAATATATAGACATAATATTCAATAAAATGATACATGCTCATGATGGTCATAAAAACTCAAAAATAGACCAAACATTTATTGTTAATGCTTAATTTAACGAGTTATCCAAAATACATATAACTAAATTAAATATAAGACCATTTAATGTTATATCAGTTCTTAAATACTAAATAAATTTCACTTTGGATTTTTTTCTTCTACTTTACTAGATCTCCCATAATTACACACAAGGGAACAATTCATAAAACCTTGAAAAGAACACTCGGAGAACAACAAAATTAAACATTATAAATAATTTATATGGCCATAAATGAACATAATAATACTATAACAAATAAAATATATGTTTAAAAGTTTTTAACTAAAGTAATTAATAAACAAAATTTTATTATCTTGTAAGGTAAGTACAATTGCATAATTCTTTCAGAAAAAAGTTTAGGGGTTTCTCATCTCACTTTAATTTAAGTGAGATATGACGTATTCACCACTTATTTATTGTGTGTTGTGTTGGTTTTATTCCCTTGGATTTATTATATCATGAATGTATTTATCTACATGGTATTAAAATTTTAATTTGATTGTTTTTGGATTTTATAGTGCATTTGATTCGATTGATTAAAAGTGGTAAGGGAATTCGTCTCAATTTCAATGACGTTGAGAATTACTTGGTACTGCATGGATAATAATTTTTATGTGTTTTATATACTATCACTTTAATATATTCATTGATTTCTAATTATTTTATATTAAATATAATAATATTTAAATCATGGATCTAGGAATTTCTTAAATCGTATACCATTTTTACATATGATGTTTACGTTGAAAATTAAATTATTATCTGTGGGGATTATAAAAAAATTTGTATCCCATACTCATTATGGTTATTTTGAAAAGTAATATTGTTCTTGAATTAATTATTTCCATTAATAATTATTTGGACATGAAATAACAGGAGGGATATAAAATTATATAGCACATCGAGGCATCAAACGTCTCATGAAACAAAATAGTGTGTGAAAAAGCCTTCACATTTGATTCCAATCATAGTTAGATGGGTTTATACCAACATACCTAAACTTGTCTGTTAATGTTTATTATACTCGTTTTTTATGTTTCATATAAATTTTTTCTAATAATAAATTTTTTCCTTCATTCACTATACATTTTTTACTATCCATGATATTTTCCGTATGAAAAAATCTATGGAATCATTTTTATTTTCAATTTTTTGAATAATTGGCATGTTCATTTTGAATATATACCTTTCCTTATAGAACATGTGTTATTGATAACCCATTAATTATTATTGATTCATGTTTCTTTTTTAAGTAAAAATTTCATATAATTTTATCTTTCCCCTTTATTTTTGATCCTTCCCTAGGTTATGAAGATGAAATCTTTGAATAAGTGTCAGGGATGTTTTTTATTTTCGATTTTTATGTTCTAAGAATAAATACCAATTTAATAAAGTAACCATGAATGTATGTAGTTTTTAAGACTAATAAACTTATTTATCCTTGATGATGTAATGTATTTTATCTACACTATTTGATATCATAGCCAATTTTCACCTATCGACTGTTCAAGGTTCCGGTGGTATGCTAAGGTGTATAGGAGCACTCGAGTTGAATCCTCGACAATGATACTTTTTAATAGTCGATTGTTTTTAGTTGATTATATTTTGATTTGGGAGGGGGGATGTAACAGCCCAAGATTTTATAAAAAAATATTCTTTTTAATTTTATTAAAGTCTTGTGTTGTACGCTACACCAAAAGGAGCTTGCACAACACGCATCCTTGACTTGCCTTGCATTACACGCAATCACGACCTTCCTCGATAGCGTGTGTAATACGCAATACCGAGTTTCACTAAACAACGATATGCTATTATTAAAACTAGCCGTCATGAATAGTAATAACCACTTTTTAAAAACTCTGTAAATCTTATTTTTCAAAATGAACTTCATTTTTGGATTCGGAGTATCGAATTTAGCCTAAGGTGAAATTTTGGTACTTTTCGGATAACTTTCATATTCTGATGAATAATGAAAATTACTAAATTATAATTAAAAACAACTTTTTTAATCGAAATAATTAATAGTGATAAATTATTAATTTGAGTGGTTTTAAAATATATTTAGAATATATTTTTACAATTTAATACAATGTTGGTCATTGGATGTAATTTCACATTTAAACCAGACATAATCAAGTGTCAATCTTTTGATAGATATTGTTTCTTAAAAACACGCTATTTGTTTTAACAGCGGGATTTAATTATAAAATTAATTAATGCAAATTCTATGATATGAATTTGGTAAAATAGACTTCATTTTTGAATTCGGAATATGAAATATAGCTTAGGATGAAATTTTGGCATTGTTCTGAAAAACATCAATTTTTGATGAATAGTGAAACTACTAAGTGGTAGTTAAAAAAGTTAATTTCTTCATAAATCTTAATTTTACCGCTTCTGTGAATGGAATTTCAAAAATCCGAGAGACACGGTTGATTTCAGTAAGTAAAATGTGGTTCAATGAGATGAAAATAATTTTTGGTGAATAGTAACTTTTTACTTTTTTTTACCACGGTTAATAGTAAATAGGGTAACTAAGGGTAAATATGATATTACTATTACCCTAACACATGTCCTAATTCTATTGGATAAGTGTAATTCGACCAAAAACAACCTTATGAATATAATATGACCATTTAGGTCCACTTGGATTAGATTATGACATTTAATATTATATTATTTAATGAATAGTTAAAATAGTTAAAATCAAAGTTTAATAACTAAAACATTTTTAATATGGGGTTATAAATAAGATAAATTCGACTATAAATACTCATTAGAAATCTAAAAATATTTGCTACATAATGATATTTTATATATAATTTTTAGACTTTATATAAATTAATTTATTTATGACACAACGATGATGCAGTAATTACCCTTTTAAGGAAATATTAACATAATTGATGTTATAAATGCTCAAATGAATGTAATTTGAGACTTTTTATGACTTAAACTAATTTTCTAGGTTACTATGATATATTAGTGTTGATTTAATCAACTTGGTTCGAACATATAATTCTGTTATGACTTTCACAAAAATCATATATCAAATAGTGTCAAAATTGACACAAAATAGTTTTTAAATCAAATATTATATTATTAATTGTTATTTTATTCCTAAAAATCTAAGGTTCGGCCAAATGACTTAGATAAGGATATATTTATTAATAATATACAATTTGGGGTTCGTTTGGCATGTTATAGTAAGTGTATTAACCATATAGTGAAAGAAAACAAAAATACACGGTAAAAGTTAAATTATTTAACTTAGAGTTCAATCTAATTGATAAGGTTAAAATAATAACCTAAACTTGTCTAAATCCTATTGGTTGATAGGATTTAGACCCATCCCCACTTTATCTTCGAAATAAGACCCTTTGGAACCATTATAAACTGATTTTGACTTTAATATAAAATAATATTTTGAGATATTCCTAAGGTGCCCCTCTCCTCCCTTATAAAAGGACACCTCCTCCCCCTCCTCCTCACACCAATTTGAGCACTCAAGCTCGGCCAACCCCTGCCAAAATCTCTTCTCCACTTCTCTAGAAACATCCTAGAGGTTCTGGTCTTCCTCAAAGACCAATTGTAGTGCCCTAAGAGGAGGTCTCAAAGAGGCGCTTCAAAGAAGAGGTAATTACCGTTACCAATTCTTTCATCTTTATTTCTTCTTCCACTTCTTCTTCTTAGGTTGTTTCATTATGAAGTAATAACATCAGTATCACTCATATACTGATATGTTATTATAAGTATGAAACAACCCTATTTCACCATCTATCCATCCTACGGAAAAAGAAATCACCGCGCGTGTGTACGTACAGAATACCGTCTCCACGCCGTGGTGTAATCTATTTTCCACCACCACCTTACATGGATGGGTATAATGGTGTAAAGAATAACTATACATAGTTATTAAAAAATCATATTGATTCTGATATATTGTATAATCCACTTCAATTCGATTCAATATTTATGGAAATGATATCATCGCTCGTGCGTACGTACGGACTACCGTCTCCACGACGTGATGAGATTCATTTTCCACATTAACCATTCATGAATGATTATAAAGCATATATAATAAGTACTAATGAAATATATGACATAATAATGATACTGGATTTATGTATATTTATATGTATGTCATCTACTTAATTCCATTCAATTCAATAAGGAAACGAAAACAGCGTTCATGCGTACGTACGGACTACCGTCTCCATGAACGGTGTATTTCATTCCATTATCTATATATATTATATATTCTGAATATATATTATATATAAACCATGTTTTACATTCTGGATATAAGTAATCATGATCAAAGTAATCATATTAATAATTACAAGTTAAAAACACGAACGACAAATGAGGCGATTTTACCCAAAATGCTACTTTAACATGAATTTACAAAAGACCGGGTAATATAAAGCCATAAGAGAACCATATATGATGTCATAAAAATGAATATGATTCTGTAATAAGTCAATAACATTATTTAAATCATTATACAGGAGGTTCGGACACGTACAAAGCAAGTCGGACCTAAGGTAAGGGAAATATCACAATCTCACTTTTATCCGAGATTGTTTTTACTTTGGTAATTACTGGGGTGTATTTTATTATCCACATACATTTTCCCTCAATGTGTAATATTATTTCCATCATTATACAATAGTTTATATCCAATTTTACCCTTCGGTAAGTTTTTGTAAAAGATATGAAAGGAATCTTTTGTCGTTTTTCGTACGAGGTACTTTTTGAATTTTCCGACAAAAGTACAAAGAATGTTTTCTTTTAACTTAAACGGAATGAACTGATTTTTACGGTTTTATAAAGCCTTATTTTCATGAAGATTCCTCCAAAATATTTCATGACTATTTTTAATAAAATCTCTTTCTTTTAAAATTGCATGATGTTTTGTGAAAAGAAATTGATTTTGAAGAAGAAAGGATATTTTCCTCAAGAATTCATTTCAAGTGTTTTATCAAAATTATTTTCCATCTAAGATAATAAAGGGTTCTGTTTCTATCCATATTTTTACATTGATTTGACTATGTTGTGATGGAATTATGTTTATGAATTCCTTTATCATATATGGATGGTTTTATGATGTCATGTTGTTTAAGAATCCCATTTTTATGACATGGGTTATGAAATAATGTATGATTAATGATTTTGTGGCACACATAAGAATGGTATCATTATGAGATGGGTGGGACCTATATCTCCCTCCAATGCATTGGGTAAAGATTTTATATCTCATGAGATAGACATGGCTGGAATGGTAGGTTATACCGGTTCAGTGAAACAGGACTGAAATGAGGGTTACTCGATTCAGAAAGGGACTTTGTCCACTAAGATAGTCTTGGCAATGAGTCTTGACTAACAAGAAATGATTCTCTATGATTATGTGTGAATGCCACAAAGTTTCATGTTTTAAGTTATGATTATTGTGATTACATTTCACTACTATGATTTATCCCATGTTATGAAATTATGCTCTCTTTTGCAGGTTAAGATTTCCAAAAGTTATGTTCTTATGAATATGATGTGATTGATTTTTCTTTTGTTTACCCTTACTGAGCATTTGAGCTCACCCTTTTATGTTTTCTTTTCCCCAGGATATAGAGAAAGGTTTTAGGTAAAAAAAGGGGAAGATCTTTATGGGAGATATTGAAGATCTTTCACCACGATTAGAAGATTACGTTCCGAGTTTCCAAAGACACTAAACTTTTACGATCCTTGTGTGTGTGTGTTTTTGTTATGTACTATGTATTCCGCAAAAGTCATGTAATGTCCATGTACGTCATGATTCGGGTCGCTACATTTGGTATCAGAGGAAAGGTTTAGTCAACCTTTGGAAACTAGGATGCGAAGAAATTAGTGAGATCCCTAGAGATATTTCTAAGGTATGTCTAGGGATGTCTCTAAGGTTAAGTATACGTATAGGTTATAGTCCTAGAATTGCGCTAATGATCTTCGAATTTAACCTAAGATGTTAGATATTGAGGGTACTACCCCTTTATTATGTTGTTTTCCCTAGCATGATTTTTTCCTCTCATACTATTCTTTTGGGGTTTTAGACGATGGCTGGAACCCGAAGGAACCG
This sequence comes from Viscum album, assembly GCA_963277665.1. Lineage (NCBI taxonomy): Eukaryota > Viridiplantae > Streptophyta > Magnoliopsida > Santalales > Viscaceae > Viscum > Viscum album. The sequence goes on from OY728155.1 coordinate 818,026,684, forward strand.
TGTTAATGCGGAATGTGATGGGCAATACAATGATTGTCCCCCTGAGCAACCAAACGATATGGGAGCCGGAATGCAAAATCTTGTAGCCATGCTCACACAACTTTCTCAAGCTATGAATCATGCAGGACTTCCAAACGAGCAATGGAAGGAGCAACATTCTGTTGAATCCTTCATGAGGCAGCGTCCACCTTCTTTCAGTGGGTCTACTGATCCATTAGTTGCTGAACAATGGATTAGTACTACTGAAAAGATATTTTCAGTTCTTCAATGTTCTGAACATGATAAAGTCATCCTAGCAGTGTATCGTTTGGAAGGAGATGCTTATCAATGGTGGAATCTTATTAAGAATACGAGGCAAAGGGATGAAATTGAGTCTATGGAATGGGATGAGTTCAATAACTTATTTTTCAATAAGTACTTCACTCGTATTCTCCGAACAAAGATGGAGAAAGAGTTTCTTGAACTGAAGCAAAGGGATGATGAATCTGTTGGTACCTATGAAGCGAATTTTAAAAGACTTCCAAGGTACGCTTCTGGTATTATCATCCAACTTGGAAGTAAAGTTGATCGATTTTTCAGTGGCTTAAAAACAAGTCTTCGAAGGGCATTAGCTATAAGAGACTTCAGTAGCTATGAAGAAATTGTGCGTTGTGCTATCAAGGTAGAAATGGAAGTTGGTGTTACATATCCATCTCATGGGTTTGACAAGAAACGAAAGATGGAGTTCAAGGAGAAAACTCAGAATAATGGTGAAAAGAAGATGAATGTTTCCTTATGCACAAAGTGTGGAAAGAAGCATGGTGGAGATTGTCTTAAAGGGACTAGAAAATGTTTTAAGTGTGGAAAAGAAGGTCATCGAGCAGCTGAGTGTCGAAGTAATGGAAATGGGATTCTAATGAAGTGAATAAAGCAAACACTGCAGAGAACGTACAACCAACACTTCAATGCTTCAAGTGCAAGGAAATGGGGCATTATGCTAATAAATGCCCTAATCCAAGGGTTAGTGATGATCGACATGAGCAACCGCTTAAGGAAAAGGACAAAGGGAAGTCACATGCGATCACTATTGGCAATGTTGAATATGACAATGATGTGGTGGAATGATTAAGTGTTTATGTAATGGGATTCCAAAATAATGTTGTATCTTGGAATATTGGAATATTTATGTATTGGTCTAATGTGGTATTCAAAGTGATTGAGATATTATGCGCATAATGAAGGGAAAACGAGAAAATGAAATGTTTAACAGTATTCATGAGCTCATGATTGATATAAGGACTAAGTTTGAGTATATAGAATTTTGAGGATTTTGGTATGTGAAAAGTGTTAACTTTTAACTGCATTCATGTTTTCACTAAGGTATTCAAGAGAATACACGATTAAGGACTTTGAATGTTTGGAATGTGACCAACAAAACATATCTTATGATATATGGGGATCGATGATGGTGTTAAATCTCTGGTAATCATTTTCACTATATTATGAGAGTCGACTGCAGTATTATGGATAAGCCTAAAAGATTGGAATGGATTATGTTGGACATAAGTTAGTATTGTTTGTTTTTTCGATATTATTGATGGGATGTTATATAGTTTTGGAAAAAGGACAACCTGCAGGACGGGCGACAGCCCATCGCTTTGGACAAGGCTATGGGAATCGAACCCAAAACCGAAGTGCGACTGGCCTTTATCGCCTACCACTGGCCTACAGGAAGTCCCTGTTTAGTAGAAACTAGTTTTATTATATTAAGCAGTATGATATATGAAGTATAAGTACATTTTAGGAACCATATATGATTAATCTCACTATAGATCGACTTATGCATATAATTTTTGCTAACCTTTTGTTTGAGACAGATGGAATGACCCGTCATTCTATCACATGATCTGCTAACACTTCATGAATAACAAATTCAACTTCATTTATTTAAGAGATTAAGTGGAAATTGTTCAAGGCACGGACAACAATGAGATTGTACCAAAATAAAGTAAGTATTTATTCTAATTCAAATTTTCAACTTTAGGGAAATGATCTTGAAAACCAAAAATATTGTCCTAGTGATCTTATACCTGATGAATCAGATGGTACCTTATATCATCACAAATCTATGGATTTGTGATTACTGGCTTTTCCATAGCCATGTTCTCTACCACTCTCCATCTGAACATGATGGTTATATTTTTCTTTCATATCCATATTTTCACCTATGTGGAAACCCAGTGATTAGTTTATTTGGGTAATCGTTACAGTTCATACATTAGTTTTTAAATCCATGTTTTGGTATTCCTTTTTACGATGTGGGTTTCTATTAAAGAAACTTTCGAATAGTAAACCATTTATAACCCCGACGAATTTCGAGGGCGAAATTCATTTTAAGGGGGGTAGAATGTAACAGCCCAAGATTTTATAAACAAATATTCTTTTTAATTTTATTAAAGTCTTGTGTTGTACGCTACACCAAAAGGAGCTTGCAAAACAGGCATCCTTGACTTGCCTTGCATTACACGCAATCACAACCTTCCTCGATAGCGTGTGTAATACGCAATACCGAGTTTCACTAAACAACGATATGCTATTATTAAAACTAGCCGTTATGAATAGTAATAACCACTTTTTAAAAACTCTGTAAATCTTATTTTTCAAAATGAACTTCATTTTTGGATTCGGAGTATCGAATTTAGCCTAAGGTGAAATTTTGGTACTTTTCGGATAACTTTCATATTCTGATGAATAGTGAAAATTACTAAATTATAATTAAAAACAACTTTTTTAATCGAAATAATTAATAGTGATAAATTATTAATTTGAGTGTTTTTAAAGTATATTTAGAATATATTTTTACAATTTAATACAATGTTGGTCATTGGATGTAATTTCACATTTAAACCAGACATAATCAAGTGTCAATCTTTTGATAGATATTGTTTCTTAAAAACACGCTATTTGTTTTAACAGCGGGATTTAATTATAAAATTAATTAATGAAAATTCTATGATATGAATTTGGTAAAATAGACTTCATTTTTGAATTCGGAATATGAAATATAGCTTAGGATGAAATTTTGGCATTGTTCTGAAAAACATCAATTTTTGATGAATAGTGAAACTACTAAGTGGTAGTTAAAAAAATTAATTTCTTCATAAATCTTAATTTTACCGCTTCTGTGAATGGAATTTCAAAAATCTGAGAGACACGGTTGATTTCAGTAAGTAAAATGTGGTTCAATGAGATGAAAATAATTTTTGGTGAATAGTAACTTTTTTCTTTTTTTTTACCACGGTTAATAGTAAATAGGGTAACTAAGGGTAAATATGATATTACTATTACCCTAACACATGTCCTAATTCTATTGGATAAGTTTAATTCGACCAAAAACAACCTTATGAATATAATATGACCATTTAGGTCCACTTGGATTAGATTATGACATTTAATATTATATTATTTAATGAATAGTTAAAATAGTTAAAATCAAAGTTTAATAACTAAAAAATTTTTAATATGGGGTTATACATAAGATAAATTCGACTATAAATATTCATTAGAAAGCTAAAAATATTTCCTACATAATGATATTTTATTTATAATTTTTAGACTTTAAATAAATTAATTTATTTACGACACAACGATGATGCAGTAATTACCCTTTTAAGGAAATATTAACATAATTGATGTTATAAATGCTCAAATGAATGTAATTTGAGACTTTTTATGACTTAAACTAATTTTCTAGGTTACTATGATATATTAGTGTTGATTTAATCAACTTGGTTCGAACATATAATTCTGTTATGACTTTCACAAAAATCATATATCAAATAGTGTCAAAATTGACACAAAATAGTTTTTAAATCAAATATTATATTATTAATTGTTATTTTATTCCTAAAAATCTAAGGATCGGCCAAATGACTTAGATAAGGATATATTTATTAATAATATACAATTTGGGGTTCGTTTGGCATGTTATAGTAAGTGTATTAACCATATAGTGAAAAAAACAAAAAGACACGGTAAAAGTTAAATTATTTAACTTAGAGTTCAATCTAATTGATAAGGTTAAAATAATAACCTAAACTTGTCTAAATCCTATTGGTTGATAGGATTTCGACCCATCCCCACTTTATCTTCGAAATAATACCCTTTGGAACCATTATAAAACGATTTTGACTTTAATATAAAATAATATTTTGAGATATTCCTAAGGTGCCCCTCTCCTCCCTTATAAAAGGACACCTCCTCCCCCTCCTCTTCACACCAATTTGAGCACTCCAGCTCGTCCAAACCCTGCCAAAATCTCTTCTCCACTTCCCTAGAAACATCCTAGAGGTTCTGGTCTTCCTCAAAGACCAATTTTAGTGCCCTAAGAGGAGGTCTCAAAGAGGCGCTTCAAAGAAGAGGTAATTACCGTTACCAATTCTTTCATCTTTATTTCTTCTTCCACTTCTTCTTCTTAGGTTGTTTCATTATGAAGTAATAACATCAGTATCACTCATATACTGATATGTTATTATAAGTATGAAACAACCCTATTTCACCATCTATCCATCCTACGGAAAAAGAAATCACCGCGCGTGCGTACGTACGGAATACCGTCTCCACGCCGTGGTGTAATCTATTTTCCACCACCACCTTACATGGATGTGTATAATGGTGTAAAGAATAACTATACATAGTTATTACAACATCATATTGATTCTGATATATTGTATAATCCACTCCAATTCGATTCAATATTTATTGAAATGATATCATCGCTCGTTCGTACGTACGGACTACCGTCTCCACGACGCGATGAAATTCATTTTCCACATTAACCATTCATGAATGATTATAAAGCATATATAATAAGTACTAATGAAATATATGACATAATAATGATACTGGATTTATGTATATTTATATGTATGTCATCTACTTAATTCCATTCAATTCAATAAGGAAACGAAAACAGCGTTCATGCGTACGTACGGACTACCGTCTCCATGAACGGTGTATTTCATTCCATTATCTATATATATTATATATTCTGAATATATATTATATATAAACCATGTTTTAAATTCTGGATATAAGTAATCATGATCCAAGTAATCATATTAATAATTACAAGTTAAAAACACGAGCGACAAATGAGGCGATTTTACCCAAAATGCTACTTTAACATGAATTTACAAAAGACCGGGTAATATAAAGCCATAAGAGAACCATATATGATGTCATAACAATGAATATGACTCTGTAATAAGTCAATAACATTATTTAAATCATTATACAGGAGGTTCGTACACGTACAAAGCAAGTCGGACCTAAGGTAAGGGAAATATCACAATCTCACTTTTATCCGAGATTGTTTTTACTTTGGTAATTACTGGGGTGTATTTTATTATCCACATCCATTTTCCCACAATGTGTAATATTATTTCCATCATTCTACAATATTTTATATCCAATTTTACCCTTCGGTAATTTTTTGTAAAAGATATGAAAGGAATGTTTTGTCGTTTTTCGTACGAGGTACTTTTTGACTTTTCCGACAAAAGTACGAAGAATGTTTTCTTTTAACTTAAACGGCATGAACGGATTTTTACGGTTTTATAAAGCCTTATTTTCATGAAGGTTCCTCCAAAATATTTCATGACTATTTTTAATAAAATCTCTTTCTTTTAAAATTGCATGATGTTTTGTGAAAAGAAATTGATTTTGAAGAAGAAAGGATATTTTCCTCAAGAATTCATTTCAAGTGTTTTATCAAAATTATTTTTCATCTAAGATAATAAAGGGTTCTGTTTCTATCCATATTTTTACATTGATTTGACTATGTTGTGATGGAATTATGTTTATGAATTCCTTTATCATATATGAATGGTTTTATGATGTCATGTTGTTTAAGAATCCCATTTTTATGACATGGGTTATGAAATAATGTATGATTTATGATTTTGTGGCACACATAAGAATGGTATCATTATGAGATGGGTGGGACCTATATCTCCCTCCAATGCATTGGGTAAAGATTTTATATCTCATGAGATAGACATGGCTGGAATGGTAGGTTATACCGGTTCAGTGAAACAGGACTGAAACGAGGGTTACTCGATTCAGAAAGGGACTTTGTCCACTAAGATAGTCTTGGCAATGAGTCTTGACTAACAAGAAATGATTCTCTATGATTATGTGTGAATGCCACAAAGTTTCATGTTTTAAGTTATGATTATTGTGATTACATTTCACTACTATGATTTATCCCATGTTATGAAATTATGCTCTCTTTTGCAGGTTAAGATTTCCAAAAGTTATGTTCTTATGAATATGATGTGATTGATTTTTCTTTTGTTTACCCTTACTGAGCATTTGAGCTCACCCTTTTATGTTTTCTTTTCCCCAGGATATAGAGAAAGGTTTTAGGTAAAAAAAAGGGGAAGATCTTTATGGGAGATATTGAAGATCTTTCACCACGATTAGAAGATTACGTTCCGAGTTTCCAAAGACACTAAACTTTTACGATCCTTGTGTGTGTGTGTTTTTGTTATGTACTAAGTATTCCGCAAAAGTAATGTAATGTCCATGTACGTCAAGATTCGGGTCGCTACAGGGGAGGTTTTTTTAGTGTTTAATTTCAATGATTTATTGATTAATAATTATTTAATAATTTTATAAATATTTGGGTGAGTTCATTATTAGGGAGTTAAGATTGCGCTATACTTGAGCTTTGATTTTTATTGCATTAAATTAACACCCACTTCACATGATGACGTTGATCAGAATTCCTAAGTGTTAATGCTTTTATCTAAGACTTAACATAACCTATAGTTCTAATATCAATAAATAAATTTTGATGGTAGTAAATTTATGGTTCCAATAATCCATTTAAACCACACATTTAACAAAGAAACTCATAAATCCATGACATGTTAAGTACAATATACACAATGTTAATATGATGAATATTCATCCAGAAAATACACTCAATAATGTTACGTCCCTCAGTTTTTTCACACCCAAATGGTAGATTTAATCATCCATTAATATAGTTATTAATCTATTAATATGTGTTCTGGGTGATTAATAATAAATTTAATGAAAATAATGGGATAAGAAAAGAGTTCTGTGTTGAACAAACACACCCAAACAATGATGAGAATTAAAAACGGACTTGGGATTGAATGAGGAAGAAAAAGAAGGGAATGTATTTCAATATGATTTCAAATAAATTTATATAATTAATATTTAGGAACATAGTTTGGATGATTAAAATAAAATATTAAGACGGAACTTGCATTATAATTCAAGAAAAATTGAAAACAACATACACAATTAAAAATGAAAGGAACATCAAAGTAAATATTAAAAAAGAGAAGAGGAATGGTCTCTCAAGTGAAAAAATGAGTATGTAAGGTCCTCCAAATCATTTTGAAAAGTACAAGTCATTCCACTGTATAATCCTCTATTCTGAAATTCCATCCCCTGGAATAGAGAAAAAATGATGTATATATAGCCCAAGGAGGTGGGTTGTTTGCATTCAAAAACTACCCCTCCACTTGAACCGATGATGTGAACATCCCTATTGTTGAATAATAAAATATAGTCTACTTAAATGTTGTATATATGAATTTATTATGTCTACTCCAAAAATTTGACGACTATTGAACTTAAGGAGCTAATGTTAAGGCAGTTTGAATAAACAATTGTAATCTGTCCATTTCAATCTACATGTCTTTGAAGGTAGAACATTGTATGGTATTTTGATCATGAATCTGACCTAAAATAAGCATACATTATTCAACATGTTTTCCTCCCATAACATAGATTTCACAATGAAAAATTCCATCTTGATTTGATAAGTAGATCAGTAGAAAAGTCTTGAATAGTGTCTTGATTTTACTCCTGGACATAATGCTGGGATGGAAATCGAAGCATTAGTTGGGCCCCTTTTCATTATAGTTGGAACATCAAATTTTTATCCATGATTATTTTTTATAATAAAGAAAATATGGTGGTGTTTCATAAAAATTGGGCTTTCAGATTTAGACTAGTAACTCAGTCATCAGGGCTAGTACTGTTTCTTTCCAGATTCTTTGGGTCATCTAGTATGGACCATATGAACCTCCAAATAGAATATTTAACCAAAGGTACATTATAATGAAAGGTTATAAATTGGGTAAGTAACCCTAAAAGAAAATAATAATTCATGTGGGATAATTAGGATGAGATATATAATTAAAATCATAAACTGACTCAATTTGATGAATTAAAATAATGCCCAAAAATCGCATTTAATATTAAAACATGTGTATTTCACACCAATTACGTATTTTTCATTGACAATCAGTAAAGAGAGTAGATAATATGTTCTGAATAAATGAATAACATCATCATTTTAATAAAATAACCATTGAATAAACACTAATGGGGTTAGTGTTGTTACATTTCATATTAGTGCAGGATTAGTAGGAATCTCTGTTACTAAATGTTACATAATAATGAGAATTATAGTAATTACTTATAGTGAATTTATTGGAGCAATAATCATGATTATTATGAGCTAACTCATTGTTTACCATTATTTAGTTATGGATCCAAATCGATGAATGTAAATCAATACAGGTGGAAAATATATGGATTTTCCCTATGATAAAGTCAACACAGTTCATATTAGAGCTAAGAATATCATGACCATTTTAGGAAAAGATAATCATTTTATGATGAATAACCTTAATTGAATGGAAAAACAAAATATATTGGTTAATCCAATTTATAACACATAAATTTTCTTTATTTGATGAACTTATCAACATACCTATGGTTGACTTAGTTAAAATTCTTAGTAGGAACTGACATTCAAAATATGATTTGGAACTTTATTTCTAGAAGAATGAAATTTAGATTTGTGAGGAAGATTTAGATTTCATTATATTTATAGAAGATACATAATCATCTAGTTATTGTCTAGATCCTCCCCCATTATCTCTACTGAAATAAAATCATGTAGAGGAGTAAAAAAACATATAAGAATATTGAAAGTAATCTTGAAATTGGTAATTTACCAAATTTATATGATTACATTGATTTATTTTTGAAGGAATTACATGGGCACCCCCGAGAGCGTGTTGTTGAATTTACCATTGATTTAATCCCAGATACGAGAACAATATCGAATAATCCTTATAAAATGTCCACTGTTGTATTAACAGAGATGAAGAAACCATTATAAGAGATTATTAATAAGGTATTTACTCACCCTTGTGTTTCTCCATGGAGATCCCATGTTCTCATTCTTAATAAGAATGATGGATCCATTAGGATGTGCATTTACTATAGAAAAAATAATGAAATTATTTTAAATATTTGGTATACTCATCCTCGCATTGAGGAATTTTTTGATCAAATTTATGGAGATAACTATCTTTCAAAGATTTACCTTAATTTTGGGTATCATAAATTGCATGTAAAGAATAAATATATTCCTAAGAAAACATTTCAGATTATTTATGCATATTATGAGTTTACAGCAATGCAATTTTTATTAACTAATGCACCCTAGATCATCAGACACAAAATGAATAAAGTATTCAAGGAATATCATGATGTTCTTTTATCGTAATCAATGATGATATTCTAGTGTATTCTAAAATACATGAAGAGCATGAGAATCACTTATGGATAATTCTTGATAATTTTTATAAGGAATGAGATATATAGTATTTTTAGCATGTTTGAATTCTGGATTAATAAAATTTCCTTTCTTTTTCATATTATCACTAAGGATGGAATCAGAGATGATCTCATAATGAAAATGGAAATCGAACTATTTCCTACTCTAATGAACATAACTTAGGAATTTAGTATAATTGATTTAGTAGGTACTATTGGTGTTCAGTTCATATTTTTTTCTAGATTGGTTAATGCATTAACACAACTCACATGTAAAAGAGTTATGTTCATATGGATATATAATGTGAAATTTTTTTGGAATAATTTAATAGAAGATTCGCCACTGATCCAATTTTGTCTATACCATCTGGAAATGATGATTTTTCTATATATACTGATTCATTGATGAAATTATTAGGATGTCTCCTTATGAAAAATGATAAAAATTATTGAATAAGTATCAATGAATTTGAGGCTTTGTTAATAAAATTATCCAACTTGTGATCTTGAGTTAGTAGCATCAATATTTTCTATGATGATATGAAGACACTATCTCTGTGGTAGAATATATGAGATATATATGGATCACAATATTTTGAAGTAAATACTTAAATATATAGAGCTAAAATGTGGAAAAGTAGATGGATTGAGTTTATCTAAAATTATAAATTATCAATACACTACTTACCAGGAAAAGAAAATAAGGTAGAAAATTCCTTAGGAAGGAAATATCGTGGAACTAAAACTCAAATAAGGATTGAGAAATATTATATGATCATTGATATAGTAAAGACAAATAAGAGAATTAATAAGGAAGTGGAATCATCAATAATTTCTCAACTAAATAAGAAAAGTTATTTATTATAAATGATAGTAAGATATCAATATATTGATGATGATTTTTAAAATAAAATTAAATCCGTTGAGGGTAGAAGATTATAAGTCCCTGGTATGAAGATGGAATTATGAAATTTGGAAATAGGTGATGTGTTATATCAATACCTGAGCTAAAAATGAAATAATTTGATGATGATCATATCTCACATTTCTCTATACACCCTGGTAATCCCAAGATGTATAAGGATTTGATGGAAACTTTCTAGTGGTATAATATGAATTGGGAAATTTCTGATTATGTGTCCCGATGAGTAGTTTATCAACAAGTTAAGGATGAGTGAAATCATCCTAGAGGAGTAATGAAACCTCTTCCTATTAATATATGGATATGGGGTGAAATAACAAAGGTATTCATTAATGGATTACCAAATACCCTCAGAAAGAATGATTTAATATGGGTTATTATTGATATAATTGAAAAATCTTTACATTCTATTTCTATAAGTGATGATTTACATATTGAGTGCTTAGAAAAAATCTATATTAATGATGTTGTAAGATTTCATGGTGAACCTCTATCAATTTCTTCTGACGTACATCCCTATGTTACATCAAAATTATGGAAGATTATTCAAAATAATTTGGATACTGAGATTAATTTAAGTAATACATATCACCCTCAAACCAATGGAAAATCTGAATTGACTATTCAAACATTAGAAGACATGTTGACATCATTTTCACTTGACATTCAAGGTATATGTGATCAGAATTTATCTTTGGTATATTTTTTCTACAACAATTGTTTTGATTATAGTATTTAAATGGGATCATAAGAATAATTATATGGAAATAAATTCCATTCTCCAACATGTTGGGATGAAGTTGGTGAGAGGAAACTTATAGTCCTCACACTTATTGATGAGACAACAAAAAGGATAGTACTATTCAAGATCATATTTAATCATCTCAAATAAGGTTAAAGAGATATTCTAACATCTAGAGTATAATTTATAATTTCATGGGGGAGGTAATGTATTTTTGAAACTATCTCCAATAAATTGAAACAAAAGGTTCAGTATGAAATGTTAATTGATCCCTATGTACATCTAACCAATTGAAATTTTGGAATTAATTGGAGTTGTAGCTTACAGATTAGAAATGTTTCCAGGCATCATTCCTACTAAAATGTTACTTTTGGATATCCAAATAAATTTACTCAAATAAGTATACTATATGTAAGGGACCAATCCACATAGAAATGGAATTATTGTGTTTTAATTTTCTAGTTTGTGATTAATTTAGTGATTTTTTGCTGAAATTTAGGGTCGATTTTTTCGTGTTTTTATATAAAGGTTATTGTATTTTATTTTATTAATAAATTACTTGAATGAAAAATAATAACACAAAAATGTGGTTTTGATGAAAAATTGGAGAGAAATGCATCGAGGATGTGAAATTTAAAGGTTGTTATTAGATCAATTTTCTTATGAGGTTGTGTTGTTCATTATAATTCAAATATCTAGGTTAAGAATGTAATAGAACCCCCTTGGTCTGCTGAGTTTTGTTTAAATCAATAGAAACCAATTCCTTAGTCTGGAAATTACTTTCTTTTAATTTTATTAATTTCATACCTTCTGAGATGATTAAAACACACAGTGGTCGTTGATTTTTTTAATTTTAATTCCTTAAATGTTCTTTAAAAATCTTGTTCTTGGTCTTATATGAAGTTTCTAGTGATATTTAGAAAGAGTTAATAATGAATTAGGTGAGAGAAGAAAAAATAAGATGATTATAGCAACACATATCACAAATTACAACCCATAATGGTCCAAATACACAAAACATAAAGAATTTAGCTACTCAAAGAGTAGCTAGTAACTAAAAAACATGTAATACCAGAATTCATCCTCTTGAAAGATTCAGAGCTTAGGGCATCAGGATTTTATCATGGAATCACCTTGTCTCCTATCTTATCTCCTCTTGGCCATCTATATTGTTCCCCCACTTGGAATGTATAGGAATGAATGAATACTGAATAACTCTGGAACATGGAGGGCTTACCTCCAATTTATAGGTCTGGGTAATACATGGTGTGTACCAAGAAGTACATGATGTGTACCCTGGTCAATGTGTTTTGGCCATCTTTTCTTGATGAGTTATTGAGATAACATGCCATATTTGTCTTGAAACAGGGCGCCTCCTGGTAGGTGGAAGTACATAACATGTAGCTCCACGATACATGGAATTTAATATCATTTATCAATCACCAACCACTTCTAGAAGGTTCACATAAGGTGTATACTAGAAGTAAACGATGTGTATGTTTGGGCCGATAATATGTGTGAGTATCCAATCATTTGGATTTGTGTTGTGGTAATAGTACACGACATTTTTCTAAATATACATGCCTTGAATTTTAGTATCTTTTCTGTCCTTTTCCAATTAGTGGATTTTTATGGAAAACACTATAAAATAAGCATAATCACCAATATAAGGATTTTGATCCTCCAAATTATTGATATTTGGTTTAAAAAAAGTTTTTCTTTTGTTTAATATTTAAGAAAAAGTATTCACAAATTGTGAACATCAAATTCTTCACCACATAGGCATTTTCATTTCCTCAAGCAAGATCTCAACATCAAATAAATAGAATCCATACTCTAAAAAGGGATGAATTTAAGTAATTATTACTATAAATAATAAATCCATAGAAAAATATTTTTGAAAGGTATAAAATATATTTCAATTATAAAGATATTCTAATCATTCCTCATATATAAGTTAATTAATAATTTCCATCCTCTTTCGTTCACATAGTTTAACTATTCATGAATAAACATTCCACTTGATGATTTAACTCACCAGAAATTACCATACTCATCACTCAAGATTATATAATTAGAGTTATGATTTATAATAAGAATATGAACTATATCCATAAGGTTTAATGTGTTCTCATTCTCTACTTCCGATGTCTAATCACAAAAATCATGGGGGATTTCAGAATGGATCAAATGTTTCTAAGGCTAAGGGTTGGTAGTCAATGATAATAATTAATAGCAGAGGGTTGAAAAGGAAGATGAATTATTAAACAATAATGCATGATATTCATGATAACTCTTATTAAAAAATGCACCCCCAATAAAAACTCCCAAAGGTATCATCACCGTGATATTCTCTTAACAATAAGGGCCCATAAACAACCAATACTATTTAATAAATAATTTGATCCCTCTTTTGAATATTTCAATTTTTACGACGGTCCACTAAGAATACACTGAATATTTGTTTGGGAAGACCTTATTTCAAAATGAACAAGTGATAAACTCCCCAACACTTAATTGAATGGTCGCTCAACAATATATACCCTGAATAATCAAAAGTCCCTCTCTAAATCTCAAGTGAATAATCAAGAATAGTTATAAAATAATAATGGTATGAAGGGAAAATAGGCTTGTAATGTGGCTTCATATCAAGAATGTTAATGGATTCTAAGGGTTTATAAAGATCATATGTAGGGTAGGTCTCAAGGTCAAAGGGGTCGAAAAACTATCAAATTCCTCAATCATTTAAATGTGATTAAAAAATATTAATTCTTTGAAGAGAAAAACTAGAATGATATGGTAGTTAGGCATATCCCTAGAATGTATCATGAAAGAGGGTATAAAAAAGAATATATCAATAAGGATTAGGATACCTCTTGGGAAAGGGAAATTATAGGGGTCCATCAGGTCATTACATGAGTAAAAATGATCAGTACAATAAATGTAAATGTCTAAGACATAAAATACAGAATCAAACTATATCTAAAATAATTTTAATTATTTTTGGAAACTAAAATAACTATGTATCTTTTTAAAATTACCATTTATGTATTAATTATTTATAATTATAATTATTCAAAAAATTATCCACTGTTAAAAATATTCCAACTATTAACGATGTCTCCTAAATTAGTTCAATCCAAATACTAGTGTAATCAGATGCTCTCCCCCACACTTAATACAGCACATGGTCCCCTATGTAAAATACCAAGGAATAAGGTAGAATACGTGGAAAAAATGGTCGAAAGATGAGGTGAAGAAGTGGAAGAAGTAAACCTAATGTAGAAAGGAAAAAGAAAAACATAAAAATACTCCCCTTTTGGTGAATCAAAAAAATGTGGAAATAGTCAAAATATAGATGTCCAAGACACTGCAGAATATATGAGACTATCGAGGGAAGGGACAAAATCGGCAGATACATACATCATCACATACCAAGTAAAGCACAAAAAATATTTATACATAATTAATAAATTTTCCCAAAAACCAGTCAATGGGACCCCTTGTAAGAGGAATCATCTACTACATATGATTTTGGAAATGGAGAAGTAGGCACTGTAGATACTGAAGGCATGGGCTCAACACTCAGAGTGGTAGGTATATGAAGCACCATAGGCTTAGTAGAGGTGGTTGCAGTCGAGCAATTAATACATAGAAGAATGGAATCCTTGGCCAAATCTGTTAGTGGAGGTTGTGCGGAAGAAGGTTGTGAAGAAGAGGGATATGCTAGTGCCGAATAGGTCAATAGTAGGGAATTAATATAGTGGTAAAGAAGAATCCCCAACATCTACTTGAGTCTCCCAAGAGTCTGTTCCATAACATCCTGGTGGTGCTACAGCTCTACTAGGCGTAAGGTGAAAGAGTGATCGTCCAAGGGTGTTTATGGAGGTGGGTAGGTGGAAGACTCAGAAAAAGTGGTTACGGTGGAAAAAGAAGGAAGTATATAATAAGGGGGATGAGGTGGGGATGGATCTTATGTGGGTGAATGTGGGGGTCCCAGTTAGGAACACCAATGAGAGAATCTAAGTCATCCCTCACCCCTACAGAAGTAGGGGCATTGTGCAAAAGCTGGTAGCCATCCCCCGACACTCAACCATCGGCACAAGGATAATAATGAGGAAATAGAGACACTGTGGTGTGCCTAAAGAATCATGAGGGAGACATGGAACAAAAATTCCAAAATGTTTGGTCAGACGGGTGGCCTAGAAACTTCTGTTTTGGTTTCCCTAACGACTATGAATCATAGAGTGTATGTAGGTGGCTACAAGGTAGGGGTGGTCAGGTTAGTCATGCTATACAATAAATGTGAGGACCTCTATTTCCCAGATGGACACGACACCCATATCTTCATGGAACGAAAAAATAATGGCGTTAAAGCACCAGTAAAGGTAATGAAGAGGAGGGTCAATGATGAGTGTGCTATTCTGTGATGTGGGGTTATACATGTGGTCAGGCCAGGCCTTTTCTGCCACATGTAAACAAAGTTAGAGCACCCTCATAGGGTTAGGGTAGAAATTAGTTGTGGGGTGGAAGGATGAGTGTAGAAGCTGCACCCTCGTTCAAACTCATCCATGGTAAGGGAAAATGGGTGTCCGCCTAGATAAAAGAGAACCATGAAGGTTGTATTAGGGGGCATCTGATGGTAGGTAGGCCTATCGATATTAATAGGGTCTATGAACTCCAAAAATAAATCTTTGTATGTAGGAGGGTTAACTTGTAGTGCCTTATGGTGACTTTTGTGCCCTAGGAGCTCTTCAATCTCCTAAAACATTTCTAGACAATGAGGAATTATCATGTCTAGGTAGCAGCCTCTCAACTGAATAGTGCAGTGGGAGAGCCACCACAATCTTTCCACCACAAGATGGCCCTCAGGAATGATTAGAAATCGATGTGGAGGAAGTCAGTCATCAACTGGTGCTGGTGGTTGTGGAACTGCTGGTGCCATAGTAGAGGGTTCTACCATAGTGGTAGAAGGTGGATTAGTGGTGACCTGAGTGTGCTCAGAGGGATGGAAATTAGAGGGGGGATGTTCTGGATAGTTCAGGTCCACTTCATGTGTGGATGATAGCTCTGAGTGGGTGGAGCCAGAAGGAGTGGCAACACTTGACCTCTCGAACACCATAGAATGTTCAGAACCTACTTATAGAGGATCAAGAGTAGCTGTAAAAGGAACCATCAGATCAGTCGGATTGGTATATGGTGTAGATTGAGGTGACATTAGAATAGGAGGCAGAGTAGCCAACATTGGGGGCTAGAATATTGGGAAATCCAAAGCCATCTGCTCGGAATATCGAAGATGAATCCAATGGTGAGGAGAATGCTCACCCTATGTAGTAAAAGTGAGTAGATTCCCTCTTGAATGCTATCTATTGTCTATACCTAGAAGTATAATCAAACAAAATAAACTAAAATAAGAATTAAAATACAAAGAAGAGTAATACAAAGAAGAAAAAGTGAGAAAATTGAAAATATAGAAGAACACAATGTGTAGATTTAGGGAACACGGCGTGTAATTGGATCAGTGTCAAAACCCATGTGATCTCGATAGAAACTCCTCATGGGAATGTCTCGTTTAAAACAATTACAAGGAATTTAGAATAGTGTACACTTCATGTTGTACCAAATGTAGTGGTTCTTGTGTAGGTGGCCAGAAACGACTTTGACAAGGCATCGAATCCTACCATAGACATGTCGTGTGGAAAGAGATACACACTCCATAGGTAAACATAGTGTGTGAGGCATGTATGTCATCCACGCAGAGTCCTCCGAAGGGTTGGAGGACATGACCTTTACCAAATAGACCTGCCGTGTATAGGAACAGGGGAAGCAGCCATGTCCCAGAGGACACAGTTTGGACCAAAAGGCCAGAGAAGGCATGATACATGACATGTACCAAACATACATGACTACTATCATCCAAATGGTGAAAAGGTTTTGTGTCTGGACGTATACAGTATGTACACCACAAGTGTTCTTCACTCAACCCATGTACAACACGGGAGCCGAATAGTCATTGAATCTGAAAATCACCGTAAATCAATGTAAAACTTTGAAATTGAGGGTGTAGAAGGCTGTTCATGGACTGAGGATCATAATCATGAAGGAATTTGGAGGAAAAATGAACTAAAATGGTGGATTAAAATCCGGTCATCTGAAGGGCGTGTGGGAGAAGAAAATAAAAAGGGGAGTGGGGTTTTGGGATGCAACCTTAGGACTGGTAGTGCTCGACCTTTATAACAGGAATACACAGCGCGTTTTAAAGAGTTTATGCTGTGTATATGCGTATTTTTTTAAAATTAGAAATAAATTATATAATATAATTATTATAGTAAACTATAAAATAATTAATATTAATATTTAAACAAATTAGAAATATATATATATCAATATTATTTAATAAAACAGTATTTATAGATAATGTATTGGAATAATACACTTCATGTGTTTTGAAATTGGAAAAATAGAACTATGACCTTTGGTTTGGTTCTTGGGGCGTGAATCGAACCTTATATCAGCCATTCTGAACATAATCCCTCCATCGCTAGAGAGAAATTTCTAGTGCTTCCCATTTATAGTTAATTTTAATATTTCATGTAAATGTATAATTCTACAAAGGATGAAGAGAATGCATAATGTGTGGTTTTAATTTGAATAAATGGGATGAAGCATTGGTATTAGATGAGTTCAAACATAGGTCTTTTGAATCCATGCCTAAGACTCTTCCAATATTCGAAATTCTCCCACATGCATTCATTTATTTTAACAATTGTTTCATTTTATTAATGATAAAAAGGCTCACAAGACATATGTAGAAATGCACACAATGCGTTTTCATTAAAAGGGAAAATTATGGAAATGGGCCGATTGTCATGATTCTAACCAGAGTCTTTTGGAACTGGTTTATAACCCTAGCCAACCATTCTATCCACATCATGGTTTTCTTGTATTTATAAAAATATATATTCTATTTTAAAAAACCATACACACTGTTTAATTAAACACCAGTATAAAAAGGATGAACCCCATGCTGATGGTAGGTATGGGGGAATTCAAACGGGTGGCTGCTTGGATATATTACAGTGACCTAACCATCTTCACCATAATCATACATGTTTAGTAGCATATTATATATATATATATATATATAATATTAAGAATATAAATTTAAAAGATAAGTACACACCATGTATATAGATGGTGCACAGCATGTAACCTCTATGTTGCCTCCTAGGAAGCGTCTTTATTTTACCTAATTGGATCATCCTTACCTAAGAATTGTTATACCTGAATTGTATGGAGGAATGTGTAGCCCCAAAATATTCATTTTAAAAATAGTGTTTCAAATTCTACCCATTTACCTTGAATTTTTGACCATCCGCTCCATCCACTTCCTCCATAATATAGGGGAAAACCTTGATCACTATGAAAGGGCCGACCATCAGGACTTGAGTTTACATGAGAACAATCCCAAATGGGAATAAAATAGAAGTAATTCATCACTATTCTAGAATTATTTCTGAGAGATCATGAAGTCATGGACCACCTTTGTCTTATCCTTTTATAACCTATCATTTTTATATGCCTCCTGCCGAATCTCATCACGTTCCTTCAATTGAAACTCGCACTTTTCATCTACAGCTTTGAGATCATAGTTCAGGGCCTTCACAGCCCAATAAGCTTTATGATCATGATCCACAGGTAAATGGAACTGTTTCCCATAGGTCAACGGGAATGGAGAAATCCCTAGAGGGGTTATGAAGGTGGAATTGTGTGCCTATAAGGAATCATCTAGCTTTTTGGACTAGTATTTTATTGATTCACCCAATATCTTCTCCTGGATCTGCTTTAATTCTCAGTTTGAGACCTCCACATGGCCACAAGAATGGGGATGGAAAGGTGTTCTCTAATTATATCTCATTATATACTTGAAAAGAAAATTTCACATCAACACATTATGAAAAGGCGTTCCTCTAACGATGATATTCACACATTGGACTCCAAACTTGGTAAAACTGTTCTTTTTCAATAAGGCCACAATGACCATTCTAGTGTTGTGTGTTGTGGTAGTGGCCTCCGCCCATTTTGGCACATAGTCCACACAAACCAGTATGTTAGAGTTTCCAAATGATGTAGGAAAAGTTCCCATGAAGTCAATACCCCATACGTAAAATATTTTGACCTCAAGAATGGGGTGTTACAATATTTCTATATGGTGACACAAGTTACCTGTATGCTGGCATCGATCATAGTGTGTCACAATATTTATTACATATTTGTTCATTGTGGGCCATAAAAACCCAGATTGGATAATTGTTTCCATTGTTTGGTATATCCCACAATGTCCCCCATCTGGTTAAGAATGACAGAATTCTACAATTTCTTGAATTTCATCCTCCACGATGCAGCATCAGATCACTCCATCTCCACATGAGCGGAAGAGCTGAGGGTCTTCTTAGAAATTCCTTTTTACATCGGATAGAAAACTGTTCTGTTAGTGAAATGTGAAATCAAGTTCAATGACTCCCATTTCCATGTAATTGGCTATGTCAACATACAAGGGATGAGGTGAAGCTTCAAAATAGAAAATATTCTCATCTTGGAAGTCTACCTTGATGTATTGATCTTATTCTCCTTCGATATGTGGAAATTATAACCTGGATAGATGATAAATCACAAAATTTTCATTGCAATTCTTGGCATGGATCTCCAAGGCCAATTCTTGTAGAAAAAAAAACACAATGGATTAGTCATTATTTTTCCTACTTCTTGATTAGCATGTATTTCAATCATCCATGGTATGTGTAGAAATTTACATTGGAATGAACTAAATAAAAATAGAACCTTTCAAATGAAAAACCATAGAAGGAATATCCTTCTTATTAGTATTGTTGTTGATCTATACTTAATTTAATTTTATCACTGCATAATATATCATATGAAGATTCAATCAAGTCTCTTCCCATGAACAACTCCCACTACATATTCAGTTGCATCACACATAATCTTAAACTGCTCCTCCCACTTTGGGAAAATCATGATAGTGGCTTCAACTAATTTATGATTTATAATTTGGAAGGATATGATGCATTGTTTTCCAAATTCAACGATAGAGTCTTTTTTATGAAAATTAGATAATGGTTGAGCAGTCTTAGAAAAATAACAGTCAAATAACATGTAGAAAATGGCATGCCGAAGAATGCTTCAGATGGATTATAAGGATGTAGGAATATACAGTTGTGAGATGATTTCAATCTTGGAAAGATCAACATTAATGCCCTTCTTCGAAATTTGATGGCCCAAGATGATACCATGTTGTACCATGAAGTTCCACTTCTCCTTGTTAAAAACAAAATTGGTGTGTTCACACCATTCCCAAATTAATTCCTGATTTATCAAGAATGTGTTGAATGATTTTCAATAGATGGAAAGTCATCCATGAAGAATTCTAGAATGCAATCTACCATATCATGGATGATGGAGAAAATGAAACACAGAATGGTTTCTGGATCATTACACTTGCCAAATGACATTATATGTTAGGAAAACATTAATTAAGGGTATGTGATTGTAATTTTTCTTGGTCTTCAAGATTGAAATATATTTCGTTATGACGAGAATAACCATCTAGGAAGTAATAAAATATATTCCCTATTAATTGATCCAGGATTTGATCCATGAATGAGTGTAGGAAGTGGTATTTTCAAGTGACAAAATTTATTTTTCTGTAATGCACACATTCCCACCATCCAGTGATAGTTATGGTTGGGATAAGTTCATTATTACCATTAGTGATTATGGTAATTCCCCCCATTTTTGGGTACCCCTTGCATAAAACATTCCCATTGACTATCAGAGATCATGTAGATCGTCCATGATTCAAATATATTTATTACCTCCTTATTCAATACCTCATTCATGGGAGGATTTAACCATAACTATTGTTGCTAATAGAGATTATAACCTTCTTCGATTAACACATTTTGAGTGAAAATTGTGGGGTTGATCTCTTTCAGATCAGCAGTTGTCCACCTAATGGATTGTTTTCTTCTTCACAAATCTTGTTGGAGTGCCTATTCTTGATCATTTTTTAGATAGGCATTAAGGATTACTAGAAAAGTGTTCTCATAACCTTGGTTCCCATATTTCATGTATTATGAGAGATGATTGAGTGGGGCCTTCAGAACTGAATACACCATGGGTTCATCCATGGCTCATTCAATGATCTGGAAGGATTCCCCATTTCCAATAATGATTTATCTAGATGATGATGAATTTTTACTCCTCTAGTTCAAAATCAAAATGGATATCGTTGATGAATAGATTAATGGTTATAGAAGAATATTCCATAAAATCACCCATATAACCCAATGGATTTTTCGCCATCATCAAGGAAAACCAATCCTCATTCATTATCGGTGATACATGCTTCACTACATAGAGAATGATGTAAGAGATTTTTTTTCATCTCCCACTTGAAGGATCAACTTACCTTATTGTGCATCAATCAACACCTTCCCAGTAGCCAACAATGATCTTCCCCGAATGAGAGGTGCCTATTGATATTCTTCCATGTTGAGTATGATGAAGTCAGTAGGATGGAAAAGATTCCCCACATTCACGATCACAACCTCATATTTCCCTTTAGGATATTTTATGGATCTATATTTAAATTGAAGGGCCACATGAGTTGTTTGGAGATAATTTAGCCTTAGATTTTTTAAGACTCCCTAGGGAATATGTTTAACTCTTTACCCTAAGTCACAATGGTATTTCTTATACTCACAAGATCTAATTATGTAGGGTATTTTGAAACTACCAAGTTCATGGAGCATGGGAGGGAGAAAATATTGTAACACCATTGAGAATACTTGGGAATGGTCCCCAAATATTCCATCTAAATCTTATTGGAGAGGATTTCCTACATGATTTTCAAATATGTTGGCATTTTAGTTAATGCCTCGGTGAAAGGAATATTGATATGAATTTTTTAGAATAACTCCAAAAATTTTATGAACTATTGGTGAGGATTCCTTTTATTCATTTTTCAAGAAAATGGAATGGGGGGGTTGAAAAGTTTTAACCAATTATTTTCCCCAGCTGTTTATTATCTCTGTTTGTTCTGGAATTAAGGGATATTGTTCGATATTTATTTTTTTCGGAAGAGTACATTGTTTGATTGAGAATTTCCTATTGATTAGTAGTTTTATTCTGAGGTTTATCCTTCCCACTTCATAATATGGCAACATTGGATTCTTATCATGGGTTATTCCCAGTATTACCTGGTATATAACCATGATTCCTTGAGGAGAGATGACTGGAATGTTGACCAATCAGATTCTAGAGCCCTTGACAGGCTGCCTATTGATTTTGAAATCATGTTTCTGAAATTGTTTTGAATTTTTTCCTCATTACTTCTAGATTTAACGGGGGTTCATTTTGAGGTTATTGAGTAGCCCGTTGAGGTTGTGGTTGCCTTTGTTGATGCGTCGACTGAGGGTTTTTATACCCTTATTGTTGGAAAGACTCCTGCTACTGCTATCTTGGATAGGGATTCTAGTATTGTTGTTACCATTACCGGTTGGCCTTTTGGAGTGTGGATGAGAATTTTGATGTTGGTGTCCCTAGCCCAGATTTGATTTATCTTTCCATGTAGGGTTTTGGTGGTTAGGGTACATATTTTGCCCTATATTCTAGGAGGCTAAATTTACCACACTTGTTGTGGCATTGAAACTTTTTTCTTGGCATTATCCAATAATGGGATCGTCCCCACAGTCAATGCATGCTAAATGATTCACTCTTTGAGTTTGAGATGTGTTTTTCAAATTAAACGCATTAATATTATTGGAAATGGAATCATGATGAGTGGAAAGAATTATTGTGGAATCAATGTTGGGCATGACTATAATCTGAGTTCCCTACTCTGAATGACATTGAAATATGTTCGGGGACCTATCATCGAGGAAGTTGAAGAGTTCCTTTGGTGACATCCTCATGATGGTTCCCCTTGTAGCTACATCCACCACTGACTTGGGGTTCATTGTGATACCACAATAAATGGTTTAGACTTGCATCCATGGGGGAAGGCCATATTGATGGAACTTACTTAGAATTTATTTGAAACTCTTCGAAGACTTGTATAAGGTTTTTGAATCATGTTTCCGCAAGTTATGAATTTTATTCCACAGTGTCCCTGTTTGGAGGGTGTAAAGTATTTTACAAGAATGCCTGGTCCAATACCTCCAATGTGAGGAGGGGGAGTTATGGTAGGCCTTTGATCATATCCTTCGCTTTATCCCTTAAGTAAAAGGGAAATAATCGTCATAGAATGGGGTCCTCAAACAACCCATTGTAGCCAAATGTGTTATAAATCTCCAGAAAATTTTAGAGATGAGCATTGGGGTCTTCACTAGGTAATACTACAAATTGCACCTTGTTCTGGATGAGATTCATGATGGGTGAATTGTTCTTGAAATATTGGGCCTGCACCGGTGGTCTGAAAATTCCTATATCAACCCCTTGGATGGAAGAAATATTTTACACCATAAGGGTATGACCTGGGGGGAGTTTCTCTTGAGGAGGTGGGGGAATAAATTATTTCTTAGGAGAAAAATAAGGCCCCTAACCTATTTGTAGGTATGGAAACCACTCAAGATGGATTTTTTTTGGAGTTTGACAAGACATAACATTGAAAAATAGAGCTTTTGGGTTTCAGTTTTCATTCAGACCAAACAATTATCCTGCTCCTTAGACAACATATGGATCTCCCACTTCTATATTCACCACGACAGTGTTTTGGTTGTTCTCATTAACATGTGCATGTAATCACCGCATGATTGTTTGTTTAATCTCTGGATCAAGCATAAGGATGACTGAGGATCCAACACTATAGGAACATGTGATTCATCCACAGATTCCCATTTGAATCTTCATGACACTAAACAAAATACCAAGTGTAAAAGAGGCAATAAAAAAAAGCAGAAATGTGATTTTCAATATTAATTTTTTGAATTATTATATTTAATTTTGACTTTAAATAATAAAAACTCGATTAAACAACACACCATTAAATTCATTACCTGGAAACGACGCCAAAATTTAGTGTCATTCCTGCTAAAACATTACAATTAAAAATCCAAATTAATTTACCCAAGCAAGTATTGTGCATGTAAGGGATTGATCTGTTGGTAAATGGAGTTATAATGTTTTTATGTTCTTGTTTGGGATTAATTTAGTGATGTTTTACTAAAATTTAGAGTTGATTATTTAGTTTTTTAATTAAAATGTGATTATATTTCAATTTTTTAATAAATTATTTGAAAGATAATGAAAAACACCAAAATTTGGTATGATTGAAAATTATGAGAGAAAAGAGTTAGGGTTTTGGATTTTAAAGGTGGTTATTTTATGATTTTATTATGGGAATGTATTGTTCATTATAATTCAACTCTATGGGTTAAGAATGTAACAGAACCCCCTTAGTCTGCATAGATTTTTTAAAATCAATAGAAACCAATTCCTTGATCTAGAAATTGATTTCTCTTAATTTTATCAATAGCATCCCATTTGAGATAATTAAAACACCAAATGACCATAGATGTATTTAATTATAATTACATAAAATATCCATATCAATATTTTTCCTGGATTGATACAAGGTTTCTAATGATATTTAGAATGATTTAACAAGGAATTATGTGAGAGAAGAATAAATAACATTATTGCCACATCACAATAAAAAATTAAAACACATAATTGTCCATTTCCCCAACACATTGGGAATTTAGAAACTCATGATGTAGATACAAACTACACAACTCGCAATAACTGAATTTTTCATCTTTAATGCATTGGAGTGAAGGTATTTGAGAAGGTTGCTCGGAAGCACCTTCTATCCTCTCTTCTTGAACCTTCTTGTCCATCTCTAGAGTGCTACCCCTTGGAATATCTTGGAAATAATGAATACTGAATGACTCCTAAACTTGGAGGGCCAACTTCTTATTTATAGGTTTTAGTTCCACATGACACGTACCAGGAATTACATGGCGTGTACCAGGGTCAACAAATTTTGGCCATATTTTCTTCACCGATAGGTGGTATAATACGTCGTCTTTGTCTCGGAACCCGGCACCGCCTGGTAGGTTGAAGTACAAGGCATGTAGCGTCACCATGCATGGTGTGTAATATAATTCATCTGCCACTAATAGCTTCAAGAGGGTCCACAAGATGTGTATATGGGATATACACAGTGTGTATGCTTTGGCCAACAACATGGAAATGTATCCAGTATTTCCAATATGTGTTATGACAACAGTACACAGCATGTATATAAAAGTACATGGCGTGTATATTAGGATTTTTGTTCTGTCCTTTCCCAATTTGTGACTTTGTATGGAAAACACCTGAAATTCAACATAATGAACAATATAAAGAATTTGATCCTCAAAATGATTGATATTTGGTAAAAACAAGTTTTTATGTTCATTATAATATATGAAAAAGAATGAAAAAATTGGGTACATCACTACCAAGTCTCAGTAAAGATCATGTTTTTTTCCTCATATCATTGTTATAAGAAATACATTCTAGACCCAACACATGTACTCACCAATGATGAAATGGAACTGTAACATGATTTTTCATACAATGACGATCCTATCAAGAATCTTGACCCTAGAATTAAATTATTGACAAATTTGACGACTTGTCTCGAAAAAGTTCATTGGAAAAACTAATAAAATTTAGAATCAACATATGAACTTGATGATACTATAAAGTATAACCACCCTCATATGTTTAAAAAGTAAAAATAATGAAATTTTTTGGATGAAATTTTTTATATGAGGGAAGAATATAACACCTCAATGTTTTATAGTATGTATCTTCTTAATTTAATTCAACTTATTTGATAGCTTATTGAACATGCAACACCAAACATAAATGACCCATGATAAGCTCATAAATATTAACATGAATTTTAGAAGAGTAATGTGACAATTAAGAGTAGTAATATGCACATTAGAAAAATTACCGCTCCAATGAATATATAAATAATTTTTTTTTTCTCAAAAATGGAAATATTATATATTAATATCATATAATAATTAATTAAATGTGTTAAAAATTATAAATTATGTATTGGTATTTTATTGTGGAACAAAAAATTTTATTTAAAATTTTGTGATTAATATAATTATATAAAATTATTTTTTAATAAAATATATTCATAAGTTAATATTTTTTTTAATAATTATAATATAATTTTATGCTTTTATAATTTATTTCTCAAAGTGTCATAAAATGTTTTACAATAATAAAATAAATTTTTATTTTGAATAAAGGATGGTTTTAATTATAAAATATATTTTTTTATATGGAGAATTATTTTCATGTAATGGAGTCCATTTTTTAAATCTACATGTCAAAAAATTGTGGCGTTGAATTTTTTGGTTCTTTAAAAAACAGTTGATTTTTTATGAATAGTAAAATACTGTAATTTACGTTATTTAACATTATAAGTAAATAAATAATTTCTTTTGAGTAATCTATTTTGTATGGATGAGGTAATCCAAAATTATGTTGAACTAAAATTCTATAGTATCTATAATTATTCACTAAATCGACACAATTGATAGTCTTGAGACAAATATAAAAATTAATGATTAATATAATAAAGAAACACCACTCACCAATCCTATAAATAACACACCCCATCACCCATCCCTCTAACACCTTATAAAACATGATGTATATTTAACATCTACATGATTTCCTTCCCAAGCCTCTTACCCACATCCTGGATTAGGTAGTCTTACCAAAATACCAAATCCATGTTTCTTAAGGAGGTTCCCGAGAAGACGATATTGAAGTGGTAAACTCTTCCTTCTTTGTATTTTATATTCTTTTATTTTTTTAACCCTCACCTCAACACCCCCATACAAAGTGGAATTACAAATATAGTATCATATATATATATTTCAATCTTATTTTTTTAACTTAATGTCAACCATAAAATATCATTCCACCTTCTATTACTATAGAAATGAAAATATCATCTGTGATGTGTCAATTCACAAACAAGTTTTAATTTTTTGACCACCTCGTTCAAGTTTGGTCATAAAACCACTATTATGGAAATATAAAATATTAATATAAATATTATAATTTATATCATTTTCTATAACCAACATATGAAGATAATATTAAATAAAATCATACATGCTCATGACGGTCATCAAAATATCCAATAATACACCATATATTTATCATTAATGATCTATCTAATGAATCATACTAATAGAATATGAACAAATTAAATATGATACAATTTACAAATTTTTAAATTCATTAATATTAAATAATTTTACATTTTTATTCTTTCTTCCATTTTAAATGAGATTCCATAACTATAAACAATGGAACCGACCATAAATCCATGAAAGGAACACCCCTGGTCAATAAAATTAAGCATTATAACTCATCAAAGTGTCCATAAATGAATATAATAAAACTATAATAAGTAAAATATATTTATAATAGGTTCTTAATTATGTAATTAGAAAATTTTATTTGATTATCTATGACATTAAGTACAAGTCCAGAGAACATTTAGACAAAATGTAAGGGATTTCTCATCTCACTTTTATTTCTATGAGATATGGATTATTTAACAATTATTTATTATGTAAATATTATTTATTAAGAAATTCGAAAAATAATATAATGAATAAATTTTTATTTATGGTAATTAATGTTTCATTTGATTAACATTAATTTTATGGGGCCTATGATTTGATTGATTACAAGTCGTAAGAGAATTAATCTCAATTTCCATTTCATTGAGGCATACATTGTATCGTTCACCTCATAATTTTTATTTTGATTATATACTGACCCTTTGAGATAATTTTTCATTTTAAATTATGATTCTCATAAATATCAATATTTTTTATGACATAAATATGAGTATTTCTTAATCCTTATACCATTTTTACACAAGATGTTTTCTTTCAATGTTATTTGATTATCCTTGGAAATTTTGATTAACCTATATCCTCTACAAAATATGAATATTTTGATAAGGAATATTGTTATTGAATTAATTATATATATGAATATTTAATTTAAATTGTAGGGATATGTGGTTCCCAATATTATATATCCTCTCGATGCATTGACAGTTCTCATGAGACAAAACCCTTGGTGACAAACCCTTCATGTTTGTTTACTAGTAAAATCATATAAGGTTATACACATAGAATTGAATTTTCTTTTTAAAGGACATGATGTTAGAGGTTAATTTTATAGATATATGACATCCAATAATTAATAATTTCTTTTATTCTGTATCGAGTTTTTATTATATATGATATTTTAACTATCCAAAAATATTTGGATTCATTTTTATTCTCAGTTTATTGAAAAATTTTAATTTATTTTTTTCAGAAATTTAACATTACATTTTGATTATGTATTATATATTATTCTTCACTTATTATTGATTTATTTTTTTCTGTATGTAACACTTACTAATCATTTGAGGTCACCATTTTATTTTTCCCTTTTACACAGTTACGAACATGAAATCTTTGAATAATGGACAATGAAGCTATTTATTTTCATTGGTTATGTTCTATATTTAATTAAAAATGTAATAACATAAACATGTATGTATTTAGTTCTTTAAGAATATTAAACTCACTTAACCTTGGTGATGTGATTTCATGTATATATGTAACTGTATTAAATATACCAATGACTCTATTCTACTAGTTTTGAGGTTGTTACAAACATGACCATATCATTGATAGGATATTTAAATTAGTGAAAGATATGATAAGAGGATAGAACATATTTTAGTAGAATTGAATTTATGGAACCAAAATTATGAAGACCATTAGAGATTTCTCACAAAAAGAAATATGATTATATATTATAGTATTTCATCCATTCATTAAAACATATAAAATGTTTTATTAAATGGAAAGGTGAACTAATGGAATCAAGTAGGATTAAAGCAATGGTGATCAAGAGAATCATCCATAACAAGATTAATTTACCAAATGGGAAGGGAGTACATCCTATTGAAAGAGATGAATGAATCAACCTACTTTGTCTATGATAGAAGGAAGTCGAAAACACTATTCTAATCCCACATTGTTTGAATGATCTCTATATGGTTATGAAGGAGGTGATTATATTTTATAATATGATTAACAATATACAATGTATTAGATGTTATCCCGTAGACATTAAATAATTATAGACATGTTATTTTCCACCGATGCCAACACAATACCTTTAGAATGTCAGAATTTGAGTCTTTTGAGAATTGTGAAAGATTATACAATAATTGAGTTGAAACTATGATAAGTAACAATAAAAATACTAACAACTGAACCCCTGGTGTCTTAGATCTCCCCCTCCCCTAGAAGATACCATGATTTCGTTAGCCACACAAATTGGGATCGGGCTATTTTTTGGCAAGGTTTCGTTACATCCAGTGTCTTTGGGAAGGAGGAGGCTCTGTGGAAGTGTTGGATATTCCTCCAATAATAGTCAACTATAATGTTTGAGTTCCCTATTATTTAATAAAGAGTGATTCCAAGCCATCAACCAAACATCTGGACCGAATCACCAAGATGGTACTCGTGTTAGGGGTTCCATCAAGACAATCCTTATTTCTCATGTTTCATTTGCACCAACTACTAACCACTAAGAGACATGTCCTTGACATATTCTCATTAGGGTTACTACATGCACAATGGAATTAGTTTTGGAGGAAGTTATTTCATAAAATAACCTACAATCCCAGACTGGTGAACTAATAAAAGGTGTTCAAAATATATGAATCCCATTTTGCTTCAAAGAAAAAGCATGTAGCTGATTCTTCACTAGGAATCTAGAAAGATACATATTAATACGTTATAAATATCCCCATATGTTTTGTCGACTTTTATATTCAGATTTCATGGATTTTAATGATCCAAATGAGAATGTTTTACCACAAAGATATTTCTTTCCACTTGTGAGTAAAACCCAATATATATTGTTCTTAGTTTGTATAAAAGACACGATCATAATCCTTTACTAAAAATATCACCATAGAGGAGCTTGTGAATGTGAAAATGTGTAGCTTATATTGAATCTTAATGTTATTGTATATGTCTTTTTCTTACTGGTAAATAATTTTGTATATAATTGTATGGTTCATTCTATATTTCATGTAGATGAGGTTAGGAGTGAAAAATCTTGAGTAGATGAGTGACCCTCCTATAAAGTTATTATTCTTGAAATTAATATCAACTGGACCAATAGTAATAATATACTTGTTTTGGGGAAAATAGTTTTGGCGCTATTCAAAATCCATAACTGGGTGAATTTCCCTTTATGATTGTTGAGGTAACATCTATAACTTCCCATGATGATGTTTCCCCAAAGGGACTTACCTTTGACAATGTCTCACACTAGCTTTCCCTGGAGACAATGCGTGATGTCTGAAACTCTTCTTTGATTAACCTCAATTAGTATGGCCATAATATCATTTAAAGACTAATGACATATCATAATTACTTGGTTATCAATTATGAAATAATTAATCATTTTTTCAATATTGTGAAGGATTGTATTCAACACCTTGATTATGAACAACTCATATATTGGAATTTACGTTAGTAGATAATTAATGAAGGCTATAATACCACCAAATGTATGAAAGATATTTTTTCAGTTGGGGATGCATTAGGACATATTTAATACCAGACCATAAAAATAATGAATGTAAATTCTACTAGGGGTTAGTGGAGCTACTAGGTAGTCAATTCAGATGTTCCTCTGGTAAAAGCTAGGGTGGATACGATCGAAGACACATGCCCCTATACACATGTTTTTGAAAAAAAACTAAGATGTTATACACACTCAATGTAACATCTTGATCATAGATTCCATAATTTGGTGTTAGGATACCATTAATTTTTCACAAGATACATTTAAATTCTATACCAAAGGACCACAAAATTTGGTAGTATTGCTAAAATAGATACAAAAATTATAACATAATTTTTTTAAAAAATAATAACTCAATTCTACATAGTGTATCCTGGAATATCTTTCTCAATATAATTTTGAGAGACCTGGTGAAAGGAAATAGATTAAGGTTTATCTTCGATGTTCAGTAACAGTCATGTATAGTGGTCTTAATAATAAAGCAATGACGATAGTCAATATGGAATGATTAAAACTAAATACACATGCCTTAAAATAAAAAAAAATACAATGAATAGAATACAGAAAATGGAAAGGTAAATAAATGAATATTTATTACATTTATATAACTTGATAATGAAAAATAAATATTGAAAGGGTTATTACTAAAAAAATACAATTAATCAGTGAAATGATAATTAAATTAATCATAGATAATGATAATGAAAAATATAATGGATAATAAAAACTATATTCTAAATGGATGAAATGATTAATTATTATAAATCATGTTTCCAGGAATCTGATTTATTTACTGTGAACACAATCTATAAGATTTTTTATCATATTTCTATCAAGACCATTTATAAGATAGTTTAAATATGGGGGTAGAAACCCATATATTCTTCATGGAAACAGTACATAAGGGGATTCCACCATTTAATTTTGTCTCATGAGATTACCAATGCAATGAGGTGATTAATTTAAATAGTCCCCAAACCATGTCTCACTCATTCAAAGAATTCCTCATATATAGAATAATCAATTTAATTCAAAAAAAATATTTATAATCAAATATCCATATTGAGTAAAGGTTACATTTTTATCAAATTACATTATAAGTATACACCATATGATAAAATGTTATATAATTTAGGCAAAGAAAATTCCATGAAAATGATTGGGGAAATTTGGGAAAATTAAATGTTGAATGAACATAAAAAATTTAATATCTAAAGGGGTCTATAGAAATTAATCAAAGAAGTAAGTTTCAATAAAGTACTTCAAAAAATAAATGAAAACCCATCCAACGGAATAGTATAGATTATATAAATACTACGCATCCCAAGTGGATTAAAAATAAATGGTTTTTGTCCTTGATGAATGGAAATACTATAAAATACCTCATAAAAATATTGAAGAAAATATTTTTAAAGACACTGAGTTCAATAGACAAGAGCTAGTTTCTTACGTAATTACATAGGCATAGATAAAAGACATGAATCCCGGGGGATTGATCAGTTTTTATGTTTTTCAAATCATATTACATACATGAATTTTACATTACCACTTGAATGAAAATACAACATAGTAGTCATATTGGAAACACCCATAAGATAATAAATTATTTTTCTATGTAATTCATAATATATATATTACCATCCTGGAGGAAAAAATTGGACTGATAAAATGCTCCGAAAGGGTATGAAATATTGTGGAAGATATCATAAGCATAAACCATAAGGTCTGGCGAATACCTAAAAACTTATGTCATTCGAATATAAACATGAACATAAAACTATTGAAATAAATGATGATTAAATAATGCCATAATAAAATAAAACCATGAATATTATAGTAGTTAAATAATCCCATGGACTATGAATTACTAATTTGATAATGATGTATTTTATAATGATGGAAATTATATACATACAATCATGGCCTTAACCAAGACACCACACATAATGGGTTAACCCCCAGTCTAGTTTGACTCTTGAGACCTACTGGTGCCTACAAGTGATATGGAATGCCCCAATTGTCACTTACTGTGTCAAATTAATTCCTAATATGAATTTTTTTAAACTTAAATGACAATTTTATATGAAATTTAAATAAAATTCCTCAATCTGTAAACATAATCACTAACCATTATGAGTAGTATGTAGAATGGTATCAAGAGTGTACATTCATAGGTAAACTAATATTAAACCACATAATAATATATGGTAGATGATAAACATAATATATAAATCTCAATATATCATAAAACTAAATAGTTATGTTTAAATACATAAAAATACTCAAGTATAATCATTGAATAATTCCATAGAGAGCGACAACATTTACTTTCCAAAAAAGTGTTATTTTGTAAAAAAAATTATTTGTCATAACTGTTTGAATAAAAAAATTAATGTAAAATTAAATTATTTAATGAATAAATTAATTATTTAAAAAAATACAGTATCTTATTTTATAATATTTATGTTTGATGAATATGGCTAAGAAATTGAGACGTTTCCTTTAATTCGCTTTCATATCCGAATGAATTTATAATAAATCTTGTAAAAAAATTATTTCCCATAAAAGAAAGACGAATTGATTTGGATATATGAGTTTTGGAAATATAACCAGAATATTTAATTAGTAAATAAAAAATAAAGGGTGATTAAATTTGGTTTAATATAGAGGAAATATAACTCGAATGAAAAATAATAGTTTGGGAATAATCCCTTACATTAGGTCTGAATGTGTTCTGCACCTGACCTTAATGTCGGGTATAATGAAATTAGTCCCATTAATTAATTAATTATAAAACATATATACATATATATTATTAATTAATGTTTTTTTATGTTCATTTATGTAATTATCAATGAATTATAAATCTTAATCTCCTATTTTCAGATAATTTTTTTCTTTGTTTTCATGATTGGTTTTGCTATTTATAAGTAATAGAGTTCATATAACATGTGAATACTTCTATATAATTAGATTTATATGATAATTAGGAACATAAATAAGTGTAATTGGATATATATAAATGTATATTTCAATTTTTATGTGTTAATAGGGTCAATCATTAGATAATACATTTTTTGATAATCGTTTAGATTATTACAGTAGTTTTTGATCATAACAAACTTATTTTTCATTATCGTTTGAAAATATGTTACATGTAGATCATAAAAAGGGTTATAATAAAAATTTAAAAATATATTACAACCATTAAAATTTATTCATTAATATCCTCTATGATGGTTATGGAAAACAAAAACATGTTGTCCTTGAAGGCGATAAAACTACACCGCACGAACAACCATTCCTTTTTTTAGAAAAATAATGGATATGAAAAGAGGATTGAAGATTGATTATTCCATTAGCATAATAAAATTATATTATATATATGTTAATGGAGTTATCATGAAATTTGGATTATGAGAGATGAGTATAGAATAATAAAATAAAATAACTTGAAATTAAATAAAAAGGAAATATGGAGGAGGATTTTTTCTCTTGAATTATCCTCCTTGGGAACCTCCCCCTAGAAATTGTTTTGGAAGTTTGATGATACATAGATATCTTGGAATTTAGATAGTGAAATGAGAATACTAATGGGCTGAAATTTGGCAAGTCTCAAATATTGGATGTGTGAGAAAAAGGGGTGGAGAGAGGTAGTATTTACAATGGAGGAGAGGGGTGTTTTGGAATTATCTAATCTTGCCATTATTATATTTGTTAAAAACTAAGAATAGTATGATAATTATAAAAAAATATATTTAATTATTGCATTAGTGTTTGATATTATGGTATTACATGATCCATACATCAACTATGACTCAATAATTAATCTATTTATCATTTATCATAAATTATCAAATTTTACTATTCACAAAAAATTCATGTGTTTAGGAAAAATCCCTAAACATAACCCAAAACATTTTTAAATGTGTATAATTGAAAAATGAACTATATTTTAGTAAAATAATTTTATAAATTTTATAAATCTTCTTTCAAATTAAAATAATCATTTACTTGAAAAATACAATTTTTTTATATTATAATAGATTTTATAACACTACAAAAATTATCTAAAGTCTCATTAAATTATCCTAAAATAAAAAGGAAACAAAATATTTATTTATGAATACATTTTATGAAAATTAATTTTATTTTAATTCATTTTAAAAATCATATATTTCAATTTAAATAATTATGTCTATAAAAATATCGGCAAATATTTGATAATTTTTGTAATATTCATTTACTTATACAATGATATAATTATATCATATTTTCATTTATAGGATGTAGAAATTTTATTTATATTATTATTGGTGAGGTTACTATTCTACTGGATGGTTTACTATTCACAAGTGTCACATTACTATTCCAAAGTTCTAGTTACTATTCCATTGGTATATGATCCTTTACTACAAGAAAAAAATATACCTTAAATCAGTGTTCATTCATAACGTTTATATTGTATTCTATATGTGGTTTTATGAGATTTACAATATATAAAATTAGAATAATAAGGTAAATATCAATGATATTATTCTGGGACGTTACATTTTCCTCTCATTAAAATATTTCACCCTTTAAATTTTCACATGTCACCTCATTAAAAGATTTGGTAGGTTCTTTAACAAATGTTTCTCTGGAACCCATATCTCCTGTACAATTTTATGAATTTTCGAAAACACCATTACTAGAAGATTTGTCTGATTCCTAGACACCTATTCTTTAGTGTCTATAATTTAGAGTGGATATTCGTAGTAAGATATGTCAGGTTCTATATATACTCCTTCAGAAGTGAGGTCATGCATTGGTTCTGACATTTACTTCCATAACATTGATATGGGGAAAACATTGTTTATGTTTGAAAGACTAGGCATAATTTCCAAATGATAAAACACACCTTTAATATTTTTTCGGATTTCAAAAGGACCAATGTACCGGGAGATTAGTTTCCCTTTTTTCCCAAATATAATAACACCCTTCCATGGAGATACTTTCAAGAAAACATGATCCTATAATTGAAATTCCATATCCTTTAATCAGTTATCTTCATGGATCTTTTTCATAAATTGATATGCTTTTATATGAGTTGTAATAGTCATTATTTTTTATTTATTTTCTTCCACAATCTCTATGCCCAAAGATTCATTTGACCAACTTCATCCCAACAAGTTGGTGTATGATATCTCTTTCCATACAATGTTTCATTTGGTGAAATTTGAATACTATAATGGAAATTATTATTGTACAAAGACTCTATAAAAGGTAAATAGTGATCCAAAATACCTTGAAAATCACGTGAGCGTGATCTCGACATGTCTTACAATGTTTGGGACATCCTTTCTGACTACCTATTAGTTTGAGGGTGATAAGAAGAACTCAAATGAAGCACAGTATCCAAAGATTTATAAATATTTTTCCAGAATTTATATGTAAATCATAGATAAAAAGCAGTCAAAATTTAGAGAGGATCTCCATGATGTCATGAAATTTCATTAATATTGAGTTGTTCAAGGAACTGTAGTGGTAAATCCTCCCCTATTTTGAGTAATTGTAAAGATTTTGTAAATCAGTCAATAATTTACCTTATTAAATCGTTAGTTCATTGGGTTTTTGGTAATACAGTGAAAAAATATGTGGTAATATCATCCCATTTACATGTTAGAATAGTAAGAGGTGGCATTTCTCATATTGGATGTTGTCTATCAGCCTTCACCTATTGAAAGAATAAACATCATGATACATAATCAGAAATCCCCCATGCATTTCATCCAACCTTAAATGTTCTATAAAATCAATATACATATTAGTACTACATGGGTGTATAGAGAAATATAAATTATTTGAATCATCCAATAACTCCATTTTTATCTCGGTTATGGAGGGAAGACATTCCCTCCTCCAAACTTTCAGAATTCCATCCCTACACATGAAGTCTGAAAACTTCCAACCATTTACAACATTAATTTTATTTTGAATATTATCATGATCAGAATAAGAAATTTTAATCCATTATAATAATGATTTTTCTGGAAGAAATTTATAATTTTATGATGTTTCATCTTCCTTGATAGTTACTATATCCATATTTACTATATCCATGTACATATGGTCCTTTTCAATCCTCATTTTGTTGAGAAAACCATGATCCTTCCTCCTCATTTAACTAGCTACATTATTTGTCTTTTATGGGTGATAGTGTATTCAATAATCCTAATCCTCATGTAGATCGAGCTATCTCCTATTCCACAAGTTGAGTTCTTTCGGTGAGAATATATATTTCAAGATTTTTCGAATTCTATATATTTCATATATTTCAACAAATAGATAGTGTCTCCATTTATTCATAGCCATGATTATAGCTACTAACTCATGTACAGAGTTGGATATTTGTTTTCCTGAATTTTTAACTTCCTTTATTGATAGAAAATAAATCTATCATTCTGCAAAAATAAACAACCATGTATTCTTAATGATGCTTCACTATAAATAAAAAATCCACCATTTCTCAATGGTACATTCAATAAGGAAGAATTAAAAAATATCCTCTTCAATTCATCAAAAAATTCTTCCCATTATTTTTTCCATATGAACTTAACACCTTTATTGGTATTCTTGGTTAACCTGTTTTCTAATTGGGTGATATTCTAAACAAAACAACTATAATAACCTTCTAAACCATTAAAACTATGTACCTTGGTTATTTTTTTCAGTGTAGGTAATTCCAGTACCATTTCTTCCTCATTAGATCAAC
This sequence comes from Viscum album, assembly GCA_963277665.1. NCBI lineage: Eukaryota > Viridiplantae > Streptophyta > Magnoliopsida > Santalales > Viscaceae > Viscum > Viscum album. The sequence continues at coordinate 818,064,478 of OY728155.1, forward strand.
TAAGACTCCATCCTTAGAAATAATATTTAAAAAAAAGATCTAAATGATGTCAAAATTCACACTTTAAAAACATCCCATATAATACATTTCTTCTAGTATTCTTTAGAAAAATCTACAAGTGATTGTCATGGTATTCTTAGTTTTTAATGTATACCAACATATCGATAATTAATATCACAACAATGTCATCAAAATATTCTTTGAAAAATCAGTTCATTAGATCCATGAAAATATATGGTGAATTAGTCCGTCCAAATGTAATTACTATAAACTTATAATGCCCACACCTAGTTCAAAATGCTATATTTGGAATGTCCTCCTTCTTCACATGAAATTGATGATATCCAGATTGAAGGTCAATCTTAGAAACTTATTGAGCTCCATGAATTTGATCAAATAATTCATCAATGAGAGAAAGGGGATACTTTTTCATTATTTTAGTAACATTGATTTCTCCGTAATAAATGCAAAGATGTATCGATCCTTCTTTATTCTTTATGAAGTGAACTGGGGATCCCCATAGAGAAATATTAGTGCACATAAATCCTTATTAACTCAATTAATCTACGTGTTTATTCATATATCCTAATGCCAAAGTTTTCATTTTATAAGGAGTCTTTGATATATGTCTTTCACTTGGAATTAAATCAATAGTGAACTCAACTTCCCACTCTGGAGGATGTCTAGGTAAATCCTTTAGAAATAAATCAATGGTTATTGATTGACATGTATGATGATTTTATTGCAACTAAATCATATTTATGTTTCATAAAGGGTATTGATCTATATGACATTATTTCAATGATACTTCCCTTATGAGTTTGGAATGAAATATCATTTATTAAATCAAAAGGGAAATATAAAATTTTTATGGAAATCTGGGATGATATTAAAGTATGAGATAATATAGAATCAAATAAATCATTGGATATGTTTGTGTAAATGATTAATGTATCTTCCCCAACATCATTAGGAACTGACACCTTAACAGTTGTGATGGAAGAATCATGGCCTTTCTCCCTTGGAATTTTTTGGGGAATATTTCCTTGACGCATATCACAATCATTTTCATAATGTCCCATATCATTGAAATTGTATCATTTGATATTGATAGTTTCTTTAATTACCTTGAATTAATGGGCTGCTTCAAAACTTTATTACATTTTCATGGATACAAGACATTAATCCCAAGGGATAGATTTGTTTAGATGTTCTGGAAAACATATTACGTACATGATCATAACAGTACAACCTGAATGGAAATAAAACATAGTAACAATATTTGATACACTGATAGAAATCTAAATTATCCTAGAAAGTCATTAATAATATATATTTATTCATCCTGGTAAAAAATAAACTAAGAAAGGGGTGGGATCAGATTCTCAGTAAGATTAGGAAATTCAATGGAAGCTATCATAAGAATAATCAATAAAGAATGGTGAATAACTAAAAACTCATCTTATTAACGCAAAATATTGAGAATAAAATGGAAGGAATAAAAGATTATTATATAATTTTAATATAAAAAATTACCATTAATATTATAATAGTGAAATAATCACATGGATTATCAATTAATGGTTTTCTATAATAGAATTCATACTGCTGGACATCATAAACATACCATCAAAGCCTTCACCAAGACCTCATACAAAATAGGTAAAACCCAGTCAATTTTTCCTCATGAGACCTACTAATGCATCAAGGGGAAATTGATGGATCCAACCATCACTTACTATGTTCAATTCATTCCATATTTTAATGTGGTTAAACATTACCAAATTATACATATGAAATTTATATTACATTCCCCAATCTATAAACAAAATCACAAACTATTCTGAGTAGTACGGTGAATGTTAACAAGACAGAACAACCACAATCAAACTGATAATGAAGAAAATGTCTTAAAATATATTATGTATTGTACATTAAAATGTTTAAGAAATTGATATGTTCCCTTTAACAGGTCTTTCTTATGGAGACTAATTGAAAAATGTACATTGTAAAACCTGTATTTACCATAAAATAACGATGAACTGAACTAGATATATGATTTTGGATCATATAAGTAGGATATAGAGGAATTAAAAAAGATTATAATTAAATTTTTGTAAATTTAGTGAAATAATAACCCAAAGGAAAAAATGAATGTTTGGGTTGAATCCCTTACCTTATGTCAGAACATGTTCTCCACTTAAATATAATGTCCCAGATAATCAAATTAAATCCATTAATTAATTAATTCAGATCCTTATAAAAATTAATTCGATTGATTATGGTATTACAATTTTCATTTATATACTTTTTGGTTACTTATAAGTTCATCAATCTAGTTCATATGTTTTCTAGGTTTTCATTGTCGATTTTCTTGTTTATAAGTAATGGAGTCCTGTTTAAAGGGCCATAATTCTCTATAATTAGAATTTCATAATTTTTTAAAAAATAAAATTGTTTAAATGGTTATGTATATCATTTTTATATGGTATGAGGATTAATAATTAGATAATCTATTTGTTCATAATTGTTTAGATTATTACGATGATTATTGATCATACTCAACTCATTTTGTTTTATTGCTTGGTATTATGAAAATATATTAAAACCAAAAAATTTAATGTGTTGTAATATAAATTTTAAAAGTGGTTTCAAACAATAAAATAGTTTCATGAACAATCATGAATATGGTGAAGAAAATTGAATACTTTTCATCCTTGACAGTGATTATACTACACTTCGCAGACGATATTTCCATTTTTGAAATAAAATAGAAAGGAGAAGTGGATTGATGATGGATTATTCCAATAGAATAATAAAATTCCAGTATATGTAATGTATTAGAGTTATTATTATATAATTATTAGTGGTGGTGAGTATAGATTAATAAAATAAAATACACTGAAAATAAATTAAAAGGAAAATGAAAGTGGATTTTACATGTTGAATTCTCATCAATCAGAACCTCCATAGAAAAATGGTTCTGGTTTTTTGATTCGACCAAGAGTTCCTGGAAGTGGGGTATGGACATGGGATGTTGATTCGGTAGAATTTCTACAACGAAGAAACCTTTTATGGTGTGTGTAGAAGGGGTTTTGAGGATTGGTATTTATAGTGGAGGAGATGTGTGTTTTCTGAATATTTTATTCATTTGTTTTTAATTTTGGATAAAGACTATTAATAGGATGGGGATTATCTTAAAATATCATAATATAATTAAGTAGAGTTATATATTATGGCCTTACAATAGCCATACATAACATATGAGTCAATAAATCATATATTTATCATTATCGTAAATTATTATATTTTACTATTCACAATAAATTCTAATTAATTTAGAAAAAACCAAAACAAATCACCACAACAACTTATTAACATGTTTAATTTAAAAAATAACTACATTTTATTAAAATAAATTTATACATTTGAACGATTTAAATTTTATTTAGATAATAATTTACTCCAAAATAATGTAATTTAATTTATAATTGACTTTATAGCACTCATGAAAATTAAATAAGGTCTCAATATATTATCCTAAAATAATAAGACAAAAAATAATGATTTATGAATACATTTTATGGAAAATAATATTCTTTGAAATCATTTTATTAATTTAAAATTTGTAATTAAATATTTATGACTCATAAAAATACCATCACTTAATTAATATTTAATCAAATATTCATTTACATATGCTATGAATTAATTATATTATATTTTTATTTATAGAATGGATAAATTTTATTTATACATTCATTAGTGAGGTTACTAATCTAGTGGCTGGTTTACTATTCATAAAAGTCACACTAATATTCTAAAGGTCAAGTTACAATTCGATTGTTATATGATCCATAAATACTAGAGATACCTATTATTTCAATATTTACTCATTTATAATGATTATATTTTGTTCTCTATGGGGTTTTTGGTGATTTATAAAATATAAAATAAATATAACAAGGGAAGTCTCATTGATTGAATTCAAGGATGTTAATATTTTTTTTCTTTTTTTAAAATATTTTGATATCCTTTACATTGAAATTAACATAAAAAAGATTTATTTAAAAATTATCCATTTAATGTTTCAATGAGTTTTCAATGAAATTATAATGGGTAATTTTGTACAAACTGTAAAATGGATGAATAACATTTCCTTTGTAAGTTAAAAAGGTTAGAAAAGTGCCTTTTTCAGAAAGGAATATAAATATTATATTGAAAAAAATTGTACAAAAAATATAAAAAATTACATTAATAAATTATTTTGTAAAGTATAAATTTTTTTAATAACCTTTTTTGATAATATGGTATTAAAAGAAAACATGTTATCCAGATAATGAGATAAATGAAGCAAATTTTTAATAAAAAAGTTTTTAAAAATATTTTGAGTACAAATGAGTAGAAACAGGTTAATATTAAATTGAAATATTCATGAATAAAATCAATAGAATAAAATTATAGTGGTTATTTAACATAAATCATATAATTATTTAATGTAATTTCTATAATGATCAATCCCAATTAAAATGATATTATGAGATAATCCCGTTAAATGACCATAACATGGATGTGAGAATTAATCAATTGATATATTATGTCTATCCAAATTAAATACACATAAAATAAGGGGAAAAATTACATATATCATTAAATTTACAATATACATAATCCTAGAATATTAATAACAATGAAGAAGTATTATATACTAATGAAATGGAATTGAGTTATGAATTTGTTTCCACTTTGTACCATTAAGGGTAAATCACATTATTTTAAATAATTAAAATTTTAAACAAGATTAATGAATTAATAATTAAAAATTAAATTACATGTTAATGTGGAATTATTTACACTATATATATGAAATTAGGTTACCAATAATAATAAATTCCTCAAATAATGATATTTGAGATGAAGTCCCTCACTACATGGTAAAATTTGAAACAAAATTCCCATGAAAGAAATAACTTCAATTCAAAATATAAATACAATTATTATAAATTTATTAAGGATATAAAATAAATCAGGGATAGTATATACACCACACAAAGGCAATTTGTGGTTAAAATGGTGTATGCCACATAGAAGAAAAAGTTATCCAAGATTCCCTAACAATGTGCTTCCTTATGGGTGGGAATCCTTTAGAATTTTGTATAAGTGTTATAAACATGTTTATAAATTATACCAGAACCATAATAATATTTATTATATCATATATTAACATCTTATAATTTATTATTACCTGTTTGTCCACAATATTCCATTATTTTCACTATTACTTGTGTTAATTTCCTAGTTCTTCGATTGTGTTTGGTCTTGTTATTTTTATTCTTCTTATGTAGATCATGATATAATCACATAAAAATGGTAAAAGATGATTTAATTAACATATATATTTATTATATATGTATTTAAAATAATCCATAATGCATGGATATAGTAAATGAAATTCATTGTTCATGGATATAATACTCACTATGTATGGATGAACACTACGTTCATTTCAGTGTCATATTTGATAAAATAAAAAGTAAATGATATATCTGTATAATATAATTAAAGTATCATATCTATGACATACATTCCAAATATTTCTAATAAACCTATCTTTTATACCTTTAAGGTATATCATGAACAAATTACGCCGCATTTAGGAGGTAGTATTTCAGATGCCCACAAACGTTGTAATCATATTCCAAAAAATATGAAAAATGAAGGGTTGTGTTATATAATAAATATAGAATAATAAAGTAATAATAAATATCATATAAATCATATAAAAACATTAAATCTTTAATTATTCCAACCTTTAAAGGTAGTAAATGGAAGAATGATCAACATTAGTTCGGGAGGCGGTAGTCCGCCATACACATGAACAATGGTTGTGTATCCCATTTGATGAATATATGTGAATGTGTATCCTAAAATCATAGCTTAAAATCACCTCATTATATTTAAGATAATTATGTTACTTTAATACCATTATATAAAAATAACTGAATGGGTGTAGAAGTAAATGAAACAAAATAGATCATTGATAAATGTCACATAACATTCATGTAACTTCTTTTGTTAGATAACAAAAGACTTTTTTGGTAGGATTTTTTAAAAATGTAAGGATTGTACGATGATGGGATGGATTTGGAAGATTATATGGTTATAATGTTTATGAGAAAATGTTTCATGAACCAGGATGAGTCTCCGTCCAAACTGATGCCCAACTCGGTATATTGTAAGGCTTGAAAGGCATTCCCAATCCCCACGAGCTAACACAAGTGCATAGGTATCAAATAAGACAAGAGGGAACGATTTAACCGAATTAATCATATAAAAATAAACATCAAAAACAAAAAATATATTTATGAAAAATTCATCCAAACAAGCCCTTAATAATTACATGATTTTGAGGTTATAAATTATAACAAACCAAAAAGGGGATACAATAAATAGTAAAAACCATGACATCACACAAAAACTCTATAAAACAAGAGGAGAACATCATCACACAACCACCACCAAGATCCACCAAAAGATCCACTATAAACACAACATATCAACACTAAAATGTCACGCCTTATCATGAATCGAATTGAAAAACAGGTCTGCATACACCCAAATGTGTATGCAGGGTTTGAGACAATGTCTAGGAGGATGCCTCTCAGATAAATTATTTCATGCATTAAACCTAAAATAAAAAAAATAAACATTAAATTTTTATAATTAATTAAATTCTAGAAATTGTTTAATGAAAGTAACATTAATTAATGATCACATAGAATGAATATAAATTTAAATAGAAAAATTATTTCATTGAATGAAACCTTAAAAAAACACACATGACATTGAAATTCCCAACCAACAATACCATATTCCTATGTTATGTGCGATATATAAAATGAGAAGTTGTCATGGAAAATAATCCTCCTCACTAAAAACAATAGGGACCTAGGTACATCATATCCTGGTGGAATGTGGTATTGAAACCATGAAAAAATACTTCCTCATTTATGATCCAATTAGTAAGAGAAACATCGAAAATTCTAGTGGTCTCAAATCATCATTAATATTTACTTATAGTTTCCGTCATCAATCCTGCTAAGTGAAACCCTGACAAATACACTTTCTAGTCACTAACATTCTAATCCATGTTTTCTCACCTAGATAATTGTGATTCCATTTCGTTGGTTCAATCAAGTTTCACATGCCACATATCACACCACATCAACATTACATCAACCAAACCAAGCATCACATATCCCAGGACAACATTACACACCAAAAATAAAATTTTGAAACATATGCACACCTATAAATTTCGCAAATTTTCTTCACACCATTTAATAATTTAACAAACCATTATAACAACATAAAAAACAACTTCAATAAATACACCAATTCTTTTACAACAAAAGTGCATCCAAAACCCTCTTTTAAAATCAACCCCACATTATTTCTATATCAATAAAACATTTAAATCCTATACATAAATGAATAAAATAATACCATGGTTTATAAAATGACATCAAATGGCAGAAAATGGTTCGTACATGAAAAACACTCAATTTAAATGAAAACTACCACTTTAAAAATTAAACACGTACTCAGTCATACCAAATACCGCATTCTCACCACACAAATAATTTCAAAAACCATTTCAACAATTTATCGTGCATTCGCAAGAGGTGAAGCAAAAATTTACACAAAAAAACACCTTATTTCATTTAAAAACAAAACATTAAATCCAAATTCCCATCAAAACCATGCCAAAACATGATTATCACCATTTATTTAATTGTGTAAAAAAATTATATGATACTTCTAATCAGCATAACCAGCATTATGCAAAAATTATTATCACTTTAACATTGAAAAATCATTTTCAAACCATATGTGCATACAAAATTTCCAAAAAACCACTCCATCCCCTCACACATAAATTATAAAACATAAAAAATTATAGAAGGTATAATTAATTTTTCAAAATTGGTTATTCATTGAATCACCTTCGTCAAATCTTTGGAGGAATGGAAACACCCACCTGAAATAGCTCAACAAGGGTTCCAAATCCCTAATTCTATGAAGAAAACCCCTAAACAACCGAAAAACCACATAATAACATGGAAAAGTAGAACCTTAGGTCAATAATGACTAGGAGTGAATAGAAAACCAAGAAAAAGAAGATGAAGTTGGAAAATGGTAGAGAAAGGAGAAGGAAATTACTTTGATATGTATGCCCTACCATGATGGTTTCTTAGATCTACACCATGGGAGGGGGAGGATGGGATTGAAGAGTAAGAGAGGAATCTCAATGTGTATAAATGAACCAGGGGAAGCAATTTTAGGTATATTTTGGTCTAAATCCTAATGTGGTAGTTTAGAAAAAACACATTTTTTTAATACTAGGCAGTGTCACACTATTATGCCACACAATTTGTTAAACCGTGCGGAAACTATGTGACATACACGGGGACCAAATTCACAGTCACCATTAATTTTGAGCACATCCATGTGCCAACCATGCGGTAGGTTTTATATCTATTGCATAGTAATTTGGGTTTGGATGCATGGCTCATCAAAACATACACCAATCCACGTGCAGAGTATTTTCAAGTCAAAATTTCATTTTTCTCCTAAAATTCCCAAACAAACCAAGGAAATAACATGAGACAAAAACTAGACAAATTAACACTTCAAAATATAACCCCCATCACCACCCGAACTCATGAAAAATACTGGGATTCCCAATGAAACAGATCATTAATGAAAACTTGAAAAACCTAATGTAGAAATTCTACCCACTATTAATTATTTCCACCCATAAAAAGTCATACCACATTCTAGTTTTGTGATCAATGCCTAAGAATTACACATCAGCACAATACAACCTCTTAATCCAAGTAAATTTATGAATCCATTAATGGAATTTTAGACTCTTACCCAAATTAAAACAACAATCCACAACCACTTCTATAGAACAATGGGAAACATCAAACCACCAAATTAACAACCAAACCAACAATAGAACGTTCACCTTCTACCATGAAAACAACACTAACCAATCCTATAATGGAAACTATGAAATCAGTAGATTTTTAATGATGCCACATGAACTGAATCAACCATATCCAAACATGAAATTGATCACCAAAAGAGGGGAGGCCCTAATAGAATCCACAACATTAGAAAACAACTAGAACACGAAAAACACATAAATGAAACCCCAAAGAGACCCGCAGTGGGTCTCCAAAACAATAAGAACCAACTAACATCGACCAAAAGATTATTTTTCATGAATAGAACGAGTCTATTCCAACATAGGCCAACCAAAAATCTCCCATAAAAAATACCAAACCATGATATTAGAAATACAACGTGAACATTTAATCCACCCACACCCAAATTGATGTGAAAAGAACTGAAATGAAACTCCTCGCAAAGACCTGAAACCCCACACCACTCAGGGTGGGGAGTGTAGTGGACCAGCGGTTGGACCAAAGAAACTAAAACAAAAAACTACCCACCACTATTCTATCATTGATTAATTAAATCCATGACCATACCCAATTCACATGGGAGGTCCACACAAGAATACTGGTTGTGAACTTACATCGAAGAAGGCATAACCAGAGACACTGTGAGAGGGGTAAGTTGACCACATTCATTACGACAGGAGGGAATTATCAATGATGAGAAACCACAAAGAAAGAACTTTAACTTCCTTACCACAATAGTAAATGTAGTAACATAACAAAACTCGTTAATCCCCATAGATTCTTGATTACTCCCTAAATTCACTCTAAGACCTATGGCTATAACACTAATGTATGAAGCATCCAATACCACATTGTTATGAGCTTCTAATAGCTTAACTGAAACTCTTTCTTTTAGTTCCACACAAAGCCACATAACACTCCCAGGTAGGAACAAAGAATTTTGACACACCAAGAAAATAAATTCCTTAAACTACAAATGCTTCACTCAAAAAAGCAACATAGAGATATAAAACACCAATAAATATCACTCCAAACTATGTTAAGAATGAACAATACTTACAATGAAACCCACCAAACACCACCAAGAAGAACTACAACGGCTGTAGGAGTCACTACAATATGAAAAACCCAAGACAGAGCAAAAAAATTTCACTGCTCCAATGGATGGGTTGGGGAATCCTTCAAAGTGTTGGATTTTCTGTATAAAACTCCTAAACAAAATCCTTAGTTTGATATACTATAAATCATTCCAAAATAGAACCAGCTTTTTCCGTACTATAATACCCACCACATCTCATAGGAGGAGAACACACGGAAATATAGAAACCACGATCTCTTCTAAAACCTACTCATGTACACAAAATATTATATATAATTAATACAAATATAGAGGGAAACTGTGTTAAATATCCCCATAAATTTATTGAAACCCATTGAACACTACTCCAAAACGATGCCACCAAAAAGATTACATTTCATGAAATAACATGAGTATCACATCCAACTCATGAGGAAGCATACTAAATAAAAAACACTTATAAGACATAGAAATAAAATCCCAAAAACCATCGGTTTTAAAAAACACAACAATTTTCAGGTTAAAAGACTTTTGAAAAATATAAAAAAAGAAACATGGTGGATTTTCACACTCACCAATGGTTTTTAATTGTGTCTCACTCACATGCTCATTTCGATGCCACCCAGGGCCCCATCTACCTTTCCATACATGGAATCCATCGACATTTCCATATAAAACCATGCATGTGAGAACTCATGGGAACACCAAAGTATAATACAAAACAACCTTATCTTCCAAAACAAAACATTTTACTCAAACAAGAAATCAAGTACCTTCCCAAGGAACACTTACCACTATGTCAAAAATCATAGTCAGATTCCACACAAGAAACCATTTTACCATTATTGAAAAATGATGTCCCGTAGACTCCAATATTATATTATTTTCGGCTCATTTAAAACATTCTTTCCCCGAAACACATAAAATGTCATTTCACCCAAACCATTTCACCAAAACCGATTCCTTTTCATTTAAATATATTCCAACTCATCAGTTCCCTTTCAAGAAATACTTTTCACTATAAATATTCACCCAATCCTCTTTTCATAACTATCTAGCCATAAATATCATAACCCATTTAAAATAACAAAAAAGAACTTCATAAAAACACCAACCATTCCAAATCAATTTCCAAAACAAATTCATCTGATTTAAAAACTTTTCAACAAGCCATGTTTTTTCCAAAATAACCCCTCCTTTAGATAAATTTTATTTTAACAATAGATATGTTTATATTAATGAAATCCATTCCCATTTAAACAATTTCCACTTTTACCAATGATTAGTTTCATAAAAACCCAAACTTCAAAAAATTATCATAGATTAAATCATGGAAATTCATTTCCTAAATTTTAAAATCCAACCCTTCAATTATATCCCATTTCAATACTTCCCACATATAGATATTGAAAACATTTTTAAGAATTCATGAAAGGTCCCAAAGACCCAAAAAAGTGATCTAGTGTTGGTGGGTGAGTTGAACATATGGTTGGAGGCCATATGCTAAGCACACCACCGATAGAGAGTGCCTCATAGGACCATTCCCCAATATCCACATGTCTTTTCAGGACCTAAATGTTCACATAGAATATTGGAACACCTCTCCCTATCATATACAATTTACAAAACAGTACATAAGACCAATAAAACTAATAAAGTAGACATCCCATGGAATCCCGAGGATATGAATGAGAAAGATTTTGTGACTCTCTTCCCGCTCCAAAATCCTTGAGTCCCAAAAATCCTAGCTCATGTCTACCCAAACTATTCCCTATGAAACTTAAATGAAAAGAGACTAACCTACTTTAATACCATTTTCTCATAAACCAAGCCAGGTCACCATCCAACCCGACACACAACCCACTTTGCGGAAAGGCTGGAAGGGCATTCTCGATCCCCACAGGCTAGCACAAGTACCTAAGTAACAAATAAAACAGGAGGGAACGATTTACATGAATTAATCATATTAAAATAACAATGAAAATCCAAAAAACCAGATCTAAAAAATTCAAACTAACACACACTTATCAAATTCCATATTTTGAGTTTACAAATTAACACAACCCAAAAAGGGGATACAACAAAAACGTAAAACCAGGACATCAACCCAAACCTCAATCCCGTAAGAGGAGAACATCCTCACGATGACAAAACCATGATCGACCACAAGAGCCACATGAAACCCAACCTGTCAACACTAAAAATATTTCCATTAGAAAAAAATAGGGTCTTCATACACCCAATTTTTAATGTAGGGTGTGATCTAAATGTTAGGAGGATTCCACCCGGACAAAAGATTACATGCACTAAACATTAAATGAAAAATAATCCTTCATGTTATGTAATGAATTAAATGCTAGAAAATTATTAAGGAAAATAAATTTAATGTTAAATGATAAAGAATGAATGAAAATTTATGTAAAAAAAGTTTCAAATAATTCATCATTTAATAAATCACCGTTTCTTTTGAAATTATAACTAACCGTACTGTGTGCCAATGGTTAGATTGATATAGAAAATGATCACTATTCATGGGAAATAACCCTAGGTACTATCAAAAGTGGGGCCCTAGGTACCTTTTATCTTAGTGGAATGTGGTGTAGAATCCCTAACCAATATATTTCTAATGTACGATCCACTAGAGAAGATAAACATCCAAAATTATTGTAGTCTCAAATAATCATTCATATTTTGTTTGTTTTTCCATCACCAATCCCGCTATGTGATACTGGGACAAAGCCTCCTCAAATTCACTGGTATACTAGTCCATGTCCACCCACCTAGATACATGTGGTTCCCTTTATCTGTTAAAAAAAGTTTCACCTGCCACATATTACACCACTTCCACATTATATCAACCAAACCACGATTCACATATCCCAAGCAAACAATTAACACCAAATATCCATTTTGGAAAACATATTCACATAAAAAAAATTTCAAAACACACTTCACAACATTTAAATAATCTAATAAACCATTGTAACAATTTTTAAATAAACATAAATAAACACTCCAATGATTTTGCACCAAAATTGAACCTGAAACACTCTTTAAAAATCAACCACACATCAATGTTATATTTATTGTTTTTCCCCCACAGATAGTTTATTAAACCAATTATATTGTTTATAAAATGACATAAAATGGGAAATAGGGGTTTTCACAAGATAAATACTTAATTTTACAAAAAAACATCAACTCTAAAAATTAAACACATATTGAATCATAAAAAATACCACATTCTTACAAAACAAATTATTTAATAATCCATTTGAACAATTTAAAAATTAATTCACAAGGTGTGAAACAAAATTAAACACAAAAAACACCCAATTTCATATAAAAACACTATATTAAAACCAACAACCCATGAAAACCATACGAAAACATGATTATCAGAATTTATATAATTGAATAAATCTATTATACAATGTATAAAACACTTCCAATAAGAACCAAACAATTTACACGCAAACTATGCAAAAACTAATAAGAAAAAATCAATTTCAAACCAAATGAGCATCAAAACATTAAGAAAGCCACATCCACTCTACCAAAATAAATTAGAGAACATAAAAAATACATGTAATCATAATTAATTTGCCAAAAACAGTTAATCGTAGAATCACCTAACTCAAATTTATGGCTGAATGGAAAATCTCACCTGAAATCACTCCACAAGGGTTATAAATCCCTAAATCTTAAAGAACGACATCTAAAAACAACCCCATTTCAAAATTGAAAATATAGAACCCAAGGTTGAGAATGACCAAGAGAGAAGATTAAAACAATATAATGTAGAATAAAAAGGAAAAGGGGAGAGAAATGTGATGGAAATTGCCATGAGAATTATGCCCCACATTGGGAAATTATTATATCTACACCATTAGAGGAGGAGTAATTGATTGAGAATTAAAGGGGAGCCCCCTAGGTATGAAAAAACCTTGGGAAGAAATTTTGATTGGATTTGGGACTAAAATCTTAAAGGTTATTTAAGTGAATATTTTTTTAATTATGGGACATTCCACACGGTATTCATGGGGACTGACTGCATGATCTCCCCTAATCGACAACATGATCATGCACCAACTGTGGAGTAGGTTTTACACCTACATCACAGTTACCTTAGATTTACTGAATGGTTTATCAAAATATGTTACAACCTATGCACATGGGGGTTTCAATCCAAACATCCATGGGTTTTCAAAAAAACACCCAAATAAACCCAAGACCAAAGACATGTCAAAAACTAGACAAATAATTTCTTCAAAATTTATCTACATTCACACCTGAAACCTGAGAAAAAGACTTGTATTCCCAAATAAACAAATCATTAACCAAAACATGAATAACCAGGTGTGACACAAAGAGCTATGTTGGTGTGAATAATTTGGAGGGGCGAGTAACATTTTATAGTGGAGGGGAAGTGGAATTCTGGTATGTTTTTGAAAAGGGAATTACAACAACATTTTTCCATGTAAAGTGAATAAAATATTATGAAAAATTATATAAAATGGGTCATAAGATATAAATATGTTCATCCAGTAGATTTTATTTAGGTTTATAGTTTATTTTGTTTCTTATGTTTGATTTTTAGTCTCTTGTTAATCTACTTTTTCTCTTAAACATTATGATTATTATTAATTACATTCAATAATATTTTTAGTCAAAAAATAATTTAACTTTATTAGGAATTAAATATTTTAATTAGTAGAAATACGAAATCCATTTTTTGAAATTATATTCACAAAATCATTATAAATTAATTTAAATATAATACTGAAGACATGACAAAAAATCATTTTCTTATAGGTTTTCCAATAAAAGGTAGTGAAATTCCATTAGAAAAATATTGGGTTTTATGTGTAATATTTGGTTTGATCTTATCTTATGAATATAATATAAATTATATGAATGCGAAAACATTTTACTAAGAATAAAAAATATATATAATCTCATATTTTAGTTAATACTATTTGTAATAGGTACTTTAGAAGATATGTTAATTCTTATTAAATAAAATAATAATATTTTTAATAATATATTTTTTTGGGTAAAACTCGGTCTTACACGAAACACAAGTTATTTACTAATGTCTTTGGTACTTTAAGTGAATGATACATAGTATTTCATGTGATACAAGTAATAGAGTATATTAAATTTATTTTAAATATAAAATACATTATTAATTTACAAGGGGTTATATTTTCTTCTATGTTTGGTGTTTCTTTTCATACATGGTATTGAAAAAAATTTACTCTTTCAGTTTTTTCCTGGTGTTACATTATCCACACCTTAAATAAATTTAGTCCTTTAAATTTAATCTAGGTCATGGAAATATATAGTTTTATATTTTAATATTTCATTATTAAAAAACCCATATTGCAAAATCATTTAAAAAATATTCTCATAATAAGATAGAATGAGAATTACAAAGGTCACATGGAATAACATATTTCAATGATTCTATGTAAGAGAATGTTAGAGGTGAATGAAAATATTTTCTTGTAAGAAAAGAAAAAATAATTATAGGGAGTGATTTAGGTCATTGAGAAATAACTATAGAATGATTAATTGGAAGTTGAGGGACTCAAATTCATAAATATTTGCTGATTTAAAATATATTAATTTTAATAAAAAATTACCGTATTAGGAAAAAATTATTATTTTATGATTATTTTCCTAAATATGATGATTTTTTTATTGAATAGAAATATAATTATATATACCTAATTGATAAATTTTAATTATATATGAACAATTATGTCTTTTGTAAATAAAATGTAAATTAACATGAGAATATCCCCCGAGGAGTGTCAAAATAGGTGAGCAATAAAGCATGTTGTGATGTACTAGGTTACGCTCAAGTTAGGACAAATAAACATTTTCAAAGTTATTACCCCTAGGTACATCTGTGTTAGAACCACATCCATTTTTTGTATCCATAATGAAATGAATTTCATGGAAAACCATATAATCTATATCTAACCGAAATATTAGGATGTCATTCTATACTTATCAAAAAATTAATCATTTGGACTATGTTTTTAATATATATATTCATAAATCTAGTTCCAATGGATTCTACTAAACATTATGTGACATGAGCTATAATGACCTGACCCTAGAATCACGAAGCCATGGAAATGCTACCATTACATTGGTATAAGTTAAATCCCAATGGAAAAAATAGGTTATTAGTTTTTTGAAAACTAGATACATACATGCGTATTATATTATAAATGAACACACTAATTACAAAATATTTGTTAAGGATAGTGAATCTATTCATTATAGTGTATCCTTTCATATATTTCATAGTACACTTTAGTGAATCATGTGGGTAGGAAACATAATAAGGGTGAGATCAAATTCATAGTAAGGGTAAATAATACATAAAGATATAATGAATCAGTGAGAATAGTCATTATGGGAAGGAAATTACTAAAGTCACATTCCATGTAATCAATGAAATGAGAATGAAGAGTGTAAACCATATGGAAAGGTAAATATATTAAAACACATGATATTTAAATAACAAGATAGGGAACAATACATATTAAAAGGAAAATAATTGAAACCTATTCTGTTTAGTCATTTAAAAGAGAATTAAATGCATCCATAGATAATTTTAAAAATTAAATATCATTATTAAATATCACTCAATAATAAATGAAAGAAATTATTAATAATCAGATGTCATTTTTTCCAAGAACAATATATCATTATCTTCAAATCCATTTAAAATACATCTTAGCATACTAGTGTCAAGACTATTCACTAGACAGTTTGAATATATGGGTATAAACACATATTTTCAACATGGAATCACACTCAAATGGGTTATAATTGACTCATTCCATCTTATTATATAACTAATGTATTGAGGGTCTTATTTAAACAGTACCCATTTCGTCTCTTTAATGTCCAAAGAATTCCTCATATTTCGAATAATTGATTCAATTTAAAAAAATGTGCCTAATCAGATATTCCTATTCAGTAATGGTTTTAGATTTATCAAATAATATTGAATGTAAAAACCATATGTAAATATGGTATACTATTCAATTAATGAATATATCAATGGTAAATGATGTGGGTAATTATTGTAAATAAAATGTTCACTGATCATAACAAATTGAATACGATAAGGGGACTAAAAAATGAATCAATGAAATTAATTTCAATACTATACATAGAAAAATAATTAAAAACACATCTAGATTAAGATTAATTTTGGTATCAATTCGTCATATCCCAGGTGGTGTAAAAAAAAGAGATCTTATCATTGATTAATGGAATTACTATAAAAATATCTTTCTAAAAAATTCTTAAGGATATTATACATTTCATTTTGAATAACATTTATCATCTTTTTTTTATGAAAATAAAATTTATGAAAACATTTTCATTAAAAATTATCTTTTTAAACATCAAAATTATGCTTCAAATAAACGACATTGGAAAAGTTTTTATATGATCTACAAGGTAAAAAGAACATTCACTGTTCAATGTATAGAGCTTAGAAAAGTTCCCGGTTCAAAAAGCGACAAGATGACTCATTTGATATTTTTTGAAAAATATAAAATTTAAAAAAATTTATTTAATAAATCATTTTTAACGTTTTTATTTAAAAAAAAATTTTGAAAACAAGTTTTTTAGAAGAAAACATTTTCTCTATCTAAAGATAAAAATGAAGTCATGTTTTTCTAATTTTTTATTCTAAAACATTTTGGGAACTAAAGAGTGGGAAAATAGTACTATTACATGAAAAGGCCATAAACATAAATAGGATAATAAAATTAAATGTTTTCATAAAAAATGATCATATAATGTTTTTTAATGTAATTTCATGAATGATTCTTTTAGATAAGAAAAATATTGTGATATAAACCTCTAAAATGATCATAACATGGAAGTTAGAATTAATAAATTAATTTATTATGTGTATAAACATTTTATCCGCATATAATAATTTTGAATATATAAATATACATTAAATTTCATTATACCCATAATCATTGAATATTATTGACAAAGAGAAAGTGATATAACCCAATGAAAATGAATTGATTTATGAAATTTATTTTCCACTGGGAAACATTGAGTATAAATACCCGTAAATGATATTATTAAAATTGAAAATAAAAATATAACGAATAATGAATTAATTATGATATTAAACTTATATTTTTATGTACGTCCACTATATATATACATATATATATATATATGAAATTAGGTGTACAATAACATATGACACCTCCATGAATAGAAATTGAGACAAAGTCCCTTACAACAATGAAAATTGGGAATTATAATACCCATGAAACAATTTAAAATGAAACGCTTAGTTACATGGAAATAAATTTTTTTATGATACAAAATATATTAGGTGTAGTATATTACCCAAAAAAAAGAAATTAGTGGCAAAAATGGTGTCTTCCTCATGGAAAAAAATTGGCATAATAGTCTTGCATATTGCATTTAATTTTTTATGAATGTCATTTAAATACATGTATAAGGGATTTTACAAATTTTAATAACTTATAAAATAATTTTAATAACAATTATAATATCATATACTAACTTCTTATAATATACTTTTTCCAGTTTGTTAATAACAATTTATTATTTTCACTATTTATAGTGTTGATTTCCTTGTTTTTTGAGTATGTTTTGACATGTTTTTTTATTATTATGTAGAACACGATTTAATCACATAATGAATGAAAAAAATGATTTAATAATCAGATAGATTCATTATATATGTATTTATTATAATCCATAATAGTTGGATATAGGTAATGAAATGCACTGTTCATGGAGACAGTAGGCCATAGGTAAGCATAAACATTACTTCCATTTATTTGTCATATTTAAAATAATCAAAGTAAAGGAAATATATGTATATTATAATTAATTTATTATATATATTAAATATATTTAACATATTTTTATTAAATAATTTTTTTATAAATTCCATGTATAGTGTGAACGAATCACATCACTTTGGGGAGGTGGTAGTCCAAAGTCAAAAAACATTGTTATCATATTCTAAAAAAATGGTATGAATATGGGAATGGGTTATATAAGAATTATATAAGAATAAAAAAATCTTAAATATAAAATATAAGTTTAAAAATATTAATTAAATCAATATTACAAACTATAATCGAGTTAAATGGGTGAGCAAAGAACATTTATTCACGAGACGGTTGTCTGATGTAGACACAAACGATGATTTCATATCCCATTAGATGGTTATGTTCAAAAGTGTTGAAAGAATATTATCATAATTAAATATCAGTATATTGAAAATAATTTTTATGATGTATTATAATTATATAAAAATAATTGAATTGGTGGAGAAGTAAATGAAAAAAATAGATCGTTGAAAAACATTACCTCTTATTCCAGTAACTCTTTTTTGTTTATACCAAAAGATAGAATTGGTTGGTTTTAATACCATTTTGAGGAATTTATGAATATTTTATAGATTTTGGGATCTTATTTGGAAAGATTTTGAATGATATTATGGGATCTTGATTTGTAAATAAGTATGAGGTTTGAGTTATTTTTTATATTGGTGGAGGAGTGGTATTAATGTAGATTTTTTAGAAGGGAATTTCACTCATATTTTTCCTTGTAATGAGCATCCTATAATGAATAAAATTTAGTAAAAAGGATTTTATGGTATATATTTGGGCATAAAATGGATCTTTTATAGGTATATAAGTAATTTTGGCCTAAATTTTGAGGTTTAGTTGCTTTTAAATATAATTTTATCTTAATCACTGTAATTAATTTTAATTAATTTCACTAATTGTATTAGAAAAAAAGGTGAATTAATTTAAAAATTATTATTATTATTATTCCAAATATATAGTATATTTTTACTAATTATAATAAAAATATTTCTGAAATTAATATAAATTTAATGTCATATACGAGACAATAATTGTTTGTTTTAAAGTAAAAATGATCAAAGATTTGAAATGTTTTTATATAAAATTTAATTGTGAAATTGATAAAAATGAATTAAATTTGATTAATTTATATTTTATTTAACTAACCAATTTTTAAAACTCATATAATATATATTTTAACACTATAAATTTAGTTACATAAAAAAGTGGTTTTCAATTAAAAGTTTGTATTGTCACTATTCATAAAAGAATGTAACTTCACAGAAAAATACAAAAACTCAACATAACCAATTTTTAAAGATCATATTTATAAAAGGATGTTTATTTTTTCATGTTATATTTATATAAGTTTCAAAATTTATATCTAAAATTGGTATGCCATTAAATGTTGTTAAAATTTATTTGGAAAAATATCGGCTTTTAGGCATAATAATGGGGTTGCTATTATATTATGACTATAAAATATAATGGATAAATTTTGAACTATTTTATTATATATATAATATATATTCTCATAAGTGAGTTAATACAATTCATAATTGAATAATTATCATATAGGTTAATTATTATCATATTAAAATATAATATTATAATAATATATTATTGTTCTGTAAAACTTGGTTTTATGTTCAACCAAAGATCTCAAAGAATGTATTTATTGAGTGTGATGAAATAAGAATCAATATATCATGTATTTCCTGATATATAATATATTAAATTTAAATTAAATATTAAATACGCCATAACGTCTTAGGAGTTTATATGTATTTCTTTATATGGTGTTCTATATTATACAAACTATCGAATAAAAGTGATGATTTTATAATTTTTATGGTCTTATGCTTTATATGAATGTTTTATTGGTAATCTATTTTTCTAAGATAATCCTCAAAAATAATTATCAGGTTTACTTTATAATATTACATTTTCATTTAAGGGATTCTATTTTTATTGAGAATGTTTTGGGATAAGATCTATTTATTTTGCGTCAAGAGTGCGATGAAGTATTCCAAATGAATCGTATAAATATAGAAAAAGGGAGTTGAAATAATTATCTAAAAAGATATTTTTTAAAAATAATTATCTTTTCATGATGTATAATATTCAATCAATACAAATGTAAAATGAGTTTATCAATTTTTAAAAAAATGGACTGACACCCATGGGTGATGGGGGGATAGACTTAAAAGGTTATTGTAGCTTTTATAGCCTAGAAAGAAATGAAAAGGTTATATTTATGGATCTTAGATATTGGAAGCACAAACCATAAGACCATAAATTATGATCTAATCATGTTCTTCAAATTGAATAAATATGATGGTGTCTATTTTTTGCAATGTTCTGAGTTTCAAGAGTATTTGATTGAAGAAAATGAAACTTTATGGAAAATATCTCAATTATTTTCTTTATCTGAGGACCTGGTTATAATCCACTTAGTGTATTTGAATTTTTAGGCTCAATTAATTTATTAGAGATTAATTTGGAAACATATATACCGAAATAAAGGGATGGTTTAGTTATTCTACATGGAAGAATCAACAAGTGAAATCATAACACTATTGGTGAAGGAAATTGTTGTATGGTATCCACAAAATATGAAAAATGTTTTGAAAAAAATAATTATCCATTTTAGCTAAAAATTATTGTAAAATCTAGTTAATATATATATATATATATCTACAAATTTAAAAACATAAATATAAACATAGTCATCAATGATGTTCTTATCAAAATGGGAAGATCATATGAGAATACTATACTCCAAAGTATTAGAGTTCAACATGACTAATATAACTAATGAATTCTAACCTATTTTGCGAAATTACACACTAATAATTATAAATTTAATGTAACATCATTTTTAGTTGATAATTTTATAATAATTGAAAGGATAATGGTAATAGGTCCTAAATCCAAAGTGGTCAGTTGCATCATATGATATTCGAGGGAATATGAAAACACAACTTGTGTAAAGAATCAATGGATTATGAAAAATAATGTCACATCATTCAAAAACTATAAATTTGAAGAATTTATATAGAAGTAAGACATCATTCATTAAGTTTTAGTTATAATACATTAACCGAATAGTGTTTTTGGAAGATTAGATCAAATTATCAATGGTAAGGGTTGAACTATATTAACTAACAAGGGTTTACCAGAGAATTATTATATAGAATTAGTACATTATGTGGCCTATATATCCAACAATACCTTACTATATCCTAATTATGATAAAATTATATATGAAAAAATGAAAAAAAATAATCCCACACATAAATAATTCCAAGTATTTGGCAGTATAATCTTCATTATTAATAAAGATAAGAATTTAATATTCATATGATGTGTAGATTACTTTTTTTCTCAAATATTATTCCAAAATAAAATCCAATAAGAGATTCAATAAATTTATCAAATAAATTATTGATTTTAATTATGTCATAGTATATATTAACCTATAGATATCAAATGTTCGCAAGTCTATAAAAAAATCTGGCCAGACATTTTATCATAAAAATTCCACAATTTTGGAAGTCAAAAGTGGTTAATATGTATATGGATTGGGAGGATTTTCGAGGTCTATAAATGACCTTTATGATAGTTAAAATTATTGATAATGAAAATCAAGGTTATTAGGCACATTTAGATAATTAAATATTATTTAAATCATTAGAAACATTATTAGGGGATATAGAAAAACCCTTATTCATATAATAAGTATGATAGACTATTATGAAGTCTATATTTTATCATTTATGTAACAAAAATTATTGTAATAGGTTAAAAAAGGTAAACGCTGTAAAAATGATATGGATGGAGAACTTGACCAATCATGGAAAAAATTGAATGGGATATTTTTCTACAGCCACAATATAATAATTTCATAGGAAGTAAATGTGTGTTCCAAATTATATTAAATGTGGATGGTTATGTGACATGTAAAAATAGTTATTTTTATAAAAATGGTAGTCCCAAAAGAAGATAATTGATATATATATGAGATATTTTCACATGTGGGCTAATTCAAACCCATTTGATTATTTTCGGACGTGGATGTGGAAAATAGATTCAAGGTGTTTCAAATGGATGTTAAATAATCATTCCTTAATGGAGTTATTGATGAGGTTTTATGTATTAAACAACCATTTTAGTGTCTAATTAGTGAATATGAAAAAAGTGATCCTATTGAATAATGAAATTTATGGTATGGATCAAGAAAAAATGGAATTGTACTCAATATTAGTTTAGTATCTCAAAAATATTGGTTTTTATATAGGGTAGGTTGATCACATCCACTACATCATGAAATAAAATGACCAATAGATGATGATGGTTGTTTATTTTTGATTTTGTTATATTTGGATGACCAGATGTTCCCAAATATAATATATTCCCATTCTTTATGAAGTGTAAATTCAATTTTTCATTAATTAGAGATTCATTATTTTTAAATGGTTCATAAATAATTCAAATTAAATACTTTATTTTTTTCTCCTCGACAATTTATTCAAGGTAAATTGTTACCTATTTCAAATGGATGGCACATTAAAATTTAAAACACCATTTTATTCCTGAGAAAAATTATCGACATATTAATAATTCATAGTGGTCAATGTGACTCTTTTTCATTTCATTATAGGGTGTTTTCTTTACATGAGAGTCTCCCAACCCAATATTTTTTTCCATGTTTCAACAAACATGATATACATTTTTTCCAAAATAAATTCACATGAAATATATGAAAATAATTTTAAGATCCTTGAATCATACAGTGGATTATAGTCTATTCTATAATGTGTTCATTGTAGAAAATATTAGGATTTATTAATTTTTATTATTAAATTTTGGTTAATGACTATAAATATACACATACTAATGTGTTTTACCTCTATAGTTCTTGTATCTTATAATACCCTTATCCAAATGAAAATTCTGAATTTAATGTGGAATTTGAAAGGTAAAATTAGAGGATGGGTCAAAGTCTAATTGGGAATAAAATTATAATTTATGGATATTAATAGTCCATAATTTTACATTTTTTATTTGAGGAAACACTCAAAAGGTAGCCAATGGTTTGGGAGAGTGGAGAAATCTAGGTGGCACATGGATATTTTTTATAGCCCCCAGTTGGCCAGTTTGCCTATAGATATCTGGTTTCATTGAACCTATGAGGTCGTGGGTGTTTTAAATAGAATGATTTTATGAAATTACTTGTTATGATTTTAAGAGTGGGTTCCCCACTTTCAACACTATTTTGGTGAATGAATCAATCCCTCTTACTATCCATGTCTCATTTGTTTTACTTTGTTCTTTGTGCCTCTTTGGTGATTATTAGTGAGTGAAGGTTAGTCAATTTCCCCAGTATCCACTTTTCATATCCACCTCATTCCTATCTAATTATTTCCTTATTCTTTTAATTATTTCTGATAATATTCTAACAAATCAGGGTGGAATCATCTGATGCGCATGGGAATTTTGCTAAGCGAAGGAAGTAGACATCATAAGAAACTATTTTCAGGAATTTGATCAGTGTTTTGATAGATTTATTATATAGTATTAAATTGACATATGTTTTTTTAATTTATACTAAATTCCCATTATTTTGGAAATTCATGACAGGGTATTTTCTAAGATGAGGTTGTGGTCTCTTACAGACCTATCATATGTGTTTTTTCATAGATATAGTGTGAAATTGAAATATTATGAGATTTAAAAGATTATTCCACGTTATAATTAAATTTATTAATTATTTATTAAATATTATAATTAATTAATGTTTTTTTCTTAATCTAGGGCCTTAAATGAGTTATCAATGGCCAGTGGACCATAGACGTGGTTGTGTGATGTATGACAAGCTTATGTGGTGTTGTTAGGAAGTTGAATTGAAATATAATGAAATTATTCTTGAGTTAGGTGGTCTATAGTTATTTTTAAATGGAGTTATTTCATTTTTTATGATAGGTGTAATGTGTGGTTGTGCCAAAAAAAATTTGACCTAATTTTTCTAAAATTGAATTTATTACTTTTAATTATTTGATATATTTTAATGAAATGATAATTTAATTTAAACTTTTAATATTATATAATGGAATAAGATAAAATGGGCGATGTTTCCTGGTCACTAAATTCCATAGGCATTGGATTTATGCATCAACCATCGATGGACAAGGCTTAGACTAAGAGGATACATAGGACTATGGAAACATCAATGAGGGTGTGTGATTTGACATATGATGGACGGTCATAATAGACTACCAGAAGACCCTTCAGACATGTTTTACCTAGTGCTAGACCATAGGAATATTAGATATGGGTTTGTAGAGATGAAAATCCAAGAGTGAAACTGGACATAGAGGTAGGTATTAATAAATCTATCAAGACAGACATTAGTGAGTCTTACCAAGGAGGCATATGATTCCTTATTGTATTTGTGACCTTATTGGTGGGCTTAACATCCACTGAGAGATATGTTATGAATCTAGTTACTTGTTATTGTATTGTGGACTCAATTTTGGTGCTTATATCTATTTATTGACTAAGGGGACCAAATTGGATCCCAAATGATGTATTTATCATGGTGAAATTTTCTGACATGCGATCGATAGAGATGATGTGTTTTCATGTTTGTAAATCCCAGAACCTTTTTCTTTTATATTAAGACCAAGTATTCTACATCGAGGAGATTTTATTCTCATATTAAAAATGATGCATTGGATGGATTAGATATATATTTCAATGTTATGAATGCTCAATTAAGGTAGTTTTGTGTATTATACCATAAGGATCCTAAAATGTTAGAGTCAAATATATAGTTGGTGCTACCATGGATTTAGAGATTAGTGTTGGAGCTGGCGTGTGATTTGTTCTAGGTTTCTCATGCTAACATTTCCTACATATTCAATGTTGTGAGGATAATTTTTTGAGAAGATATTGATTTGGAGATCATAGGGATTTTTCCATCAGTTACATCCCTATATTCATGATTAAAATGAGTAGGGATTCCTTGGATTTTGAGCTAAGAAGGTTGAAATTCCATGGGATAGGTCCCCTAATTTGTGAGTGTACAATTACGACATCCATATATTTAAAGATTGAATATTATAATTTTTTCATATTCATCAAGAAATGCTCAAAGAGAACCTAGAATTGACAAAATTATGGATGGTTGGTCAAACTTATATTCTTTTGGATCGAAAACATTGTGGTATTTGGTATATGGGTTGGAATATTGCACATGAAATGCTCGGATACATTTCATCATCATGATAAAATACATAATGTTGTTTTTATTTTCAATTAATCAATTTTTTATTAAGATCATTTCATATGAACATATCACATCCACTATAATATAGTATGATACTATGTTTGTGGTTCCCCATTGAGTTATGTACTGACACCTTGTATAAGGTTCATGTGTATGTTGGGATGAGGCTCTAGATTGAAAGGTCAAGCAAGAGAAGCATAAAAGGGTTTTAGAGTATGGGATGAGGTGAGGCTCTGTGTTTATAATCAGGATTCCTACAATTTTTATTGTAATTTTCCTTTTAATTTTATTTATTCTACTTTATTCATGTTATTGTCCCAATGTGTGTATGGTTTTGTATTTCATATGTCAGCATTTTATTTTGTTATATATTTTTTAGTTTATTTATCCTTTTTCATAATATAATATGTTTGAATCCATGTTACATAATTAGGATTTTTTACACTAATAACATTCTTATAGCCTCCCCATTGTACCTCCTTAGTCCCCCTACTAGTTGGTAATCTATGACATATGTGTAGGAATACTTAAGGTTACATGCCACAACCGATCTCATTACTGTTCCAATTGAGATGGTTTTAGACATTACAATGTAGTATTAGATAATTTTCATTTATTCATACTATTTATAATATGGTACCCAAGAGATATAAGAATGCATTAGAGTTACTGAAGGATACTATAATAATAAGTCTAGAACACCTATTTAAGGAGGAAGCCTCTATTTATAGAGGTTTCAGATTGATGTTCATGGTATCTGATGTTATGATGAATGAAAATTTCACCTTGTGTAAAATAAATGATGTTTTGATTAACAATAAATTATGGAATTTCGGATATTTTCCGTTTGGAATGTGACCAATTCTTAATTTGACTTTTGGTCTGTAGTGGTAAGAGGTGTCACATTCATGATATTAGGAAAACATGATTCTGCTAGCATACTGGTGTCTAAATGTCTTCTTCTTTTCATTGATGATACAAACTCATTTTTTAACCACCAAATAATACACTGTTGATGCTCCTTTCCGTAAAATATTCTAATGAATGAAAAGGGAAATACCTTAACACAAAGTGACTCATCCGTTGAAGAAACATCAAAAATTGACAAAGGCCTGAAGAAGCATTTGGTTAAGAATGGGCCATGTAGGTTTCATCATAGTCGCACAGATATACCTGTGTGCCACATATTGGGCGTGTAGGTGACCTGTGCACCCTATTTTATTTTCGCTCGGGGTCTTCAACATATTATAAATACCCCTTGTGGGCCCCCCATTTCGAGGATGAAAAATCCAGAAACTCATATTGGAGTTCTTGGAGCCCTAGTCTCTTCTCGAAGCCTTCCGAACACTTATAAGGTAATTTATTACCTATAATGGAAGGTCTAAAGAGGGGGAACATGGCCTATGTGTTGAAATTCATCAACACCTGCACGCCCAAGTGTCTAAACCATTACGGGAAATGGTTACCGCCTTATCCCTTCAACAGAACCTGCGCGCCACTCATTTAAATTTCATTATGGATAATAATAAGTTCTTGAGACAAGTCTTGCCCAAGTATTACCCTATGGGTTGATAGTTGTGCAAGTACCTATGTGTCATGCAGGTATACCTGTGCGCTTTAATAGGACCTGCGTTTCAACCTCTTTTTGGGTGCTCCTCCTGCCTATTCAACTTTCATCTTCAAATCCACCTCTCCTATTCAAGATTTAGCCTTCAAAACCCTCTTCAAAGCCATTTTTGGCATGGTCCCTTTGTTGGATTCTTTATCTGAACAGAATTCTGTGGAAAATCTTTTAAAACCTAGTGATTTACATATCTTTATGTCACTAAGGTTTGATATTTCATTCATTCAACCTCATCCTTCAAGATAAGAGGATATTTAACTTGGGCCTCCTTCTCATGAGTAAGTACAAATCTCATATTCTTAAATCTGGGCATCCTCCTTAAGAGTAAGCCACAAGTCCCTTAACCTGGGCCTCCTTTTCAGGAGTAAGCCCCGGTCATCATGTTCCCTTAATTTTGGGCATCCACTTTAAGAGTAAGCCCCATGTTCCCAAATATGGGCATCCTCCATAAGAGTAAGCCGCAAATTCCAAATTCCATTGGTCATCCTCCTTAAAAGAAAGCCAATGTCTATGTTCTCTTAACCTGGGCCTCCTTCTTAAGAATCATCCCTAGTCATAAATTTCTCTTGACCAACCTTAATTTACTTTTGATTTGGACATCCTTCTCAGGAATAAAACCCAATCACAAGTCCCCTCTATTTTGGGAATCCTTCTCAGGATTATTTCTTAAGTTAAGTATCCAATTCTCCATAAAGAACATATACCTTTATGGACCTTGTTCTCAGGTTTCATTCCTAAAGTAAATCCAAATATTCATCTATATGGGTTGTCATACATACATAATCCCCATATAATTTCTTATGATAGCATCTTTCCTGGAAAAATTGTCAGGTTTTACCAATACCTCTTGTTTTTCACACCGAGCATGACTCACATGAGCTTAGAGAGTAATAGTAATTATGACATCTTTCTTTGAGCCATCAACCATGCATAAAACTCATACTTCACTCGAACTACTTGTGTTCTGATTCCTTTTCTAAAACAAAGGATACGTAGGTATCCCATCTGAGGGTATGATCCCAACTCTGAAATAATCCATGTCCTTCTGAATGAAATAAACTTCAAGTGTCCTGCTGAGTGGCTTTAAAACCAGTATTGTTATCATAATGACCAAGAGATTTCTATATAATGTGTTGAAGTATACCATTTACTATGAATCTATAAATAAATACAGATGATTATCTATTGATGAAGAATCTAGAATACGTATAAAAGATACTCTAAATCTCATACATATCAATCATTGATTGTTAGATATAAAGGAAAGCTCATTTTCATAATTGGTAATTTAATAAGGATTCACGAACAAAACATAAATCTATAAAGAGAGTCCCATAGTAGACAATAATTCCCCTAAAAAAGTTTTGATGAGTCCAACATCCCATCCTCTCGACCAATGCAAATTCTTAAGCCTCATCGGTTCATAACTAATGAGAACCTACCTTTGGAAAGTAGGTATAAATGGATATAGAATCATTGGATGTTACCAGTTCTATGAACAAACCTGTTAGAAACCGATTGGAATGTTTGAACCTTAAAAAAACAAGGTCATCCTTATTTCTAGAGGAAACAAAAAATGGTGAAACCGGCGTGATTCATTAAACAAGTTAAAATGATGTTTTACTTATTTCATAGGACCCTATTTAAACTCAATGAGAGGGAAAAGAACAATCAATAACATATGATCTCATCCAAAAGATATAGTGGATGAACATATCTTGATTATTTCTATTATATCAAACAACCACTCTTTTTCAAGATATTTTGTGTTACAGAAATAGATTTTCTTATGTTTACACCTGTGAATACCTTTGATGTCAATGCCTCTGCTGCTACTCTTGCAGGATCATCGTCCGCTCTGAGGATGACATCACCTACTCAACATCTTAAACACTGTGTATCGAATGCACTAGTTAAGGAATACCGTAAAGAAAATACTATTCCGACTCAAGAGGCCACTCGACAAGCCCGCCAAGTCAATAATTCACCTTGGTTGTTCGTACAGCGATGACCAGTGATCAAGAAGTAGGTAGTGCCAACAACCGTTTCAAACCATTTCAGGTCAGTATCCCTGGAACGCAATCATCAGCCTCTCCCATATTATGTGAAGGTGAATGAAAAGGTCACTTAATTCGTTAATTCAAGGAGACAGGATTCCTTCCTGAGGGCTCCCATCAACAATTGCCGCCAGACTCGTGTGGTAGTGCGCCCTCAACATGATGAGGGTGTCGTCTCCAGGAATTCGGCTCAGGTTCCTCGAACCCGAGCAGGCAATGAACCACCAGAGGTGATGACCTGTCAATAGTGAGTAAGTACTTATCTCTTCCATTTCCAGATAAGTTCCCCAACCTAACATGGTGGAAAGCAACGGGCGGGCACACACACCCATCCGTTTTAATTCTGCTGTCCAGCAGACTCGTCTGGCAGCAACACGCCATTCCTACCAGGCAATTCTGACGGATTACTATAGGCAGGAACATAAACCTATTTATTAAACATCATCTACTCAGTAGTCTCATCTGACTACATACGATGAAGCCCGCCAACCCAATGTGTTGACAACTGGTAAACATGCACATACACCTACTTACACTCATCAATCCTGCCAGCAGCCTCATCTACTAGTATTGAAGGAATTTCATCAACCACGTTTGGAGGAGTGCAATCACCAGACACATATACCTGCTAGTATTGATCAATCCTACCAATAGTCTTGGTTTGTAGAACCCAAAGAAGTCAATTGGAAAGCCCCAATGACAAATAAGAGGCAGACTCAACTCTCTGCCCCCAGACTTAAGTACTGTCAAAATTCACTGACAGGAAAAAGAGGATAGGA
Source organism: Viscum album (assembly GCA_963277665.1). Lineage (NCBI taxonomy): Eukaryota > Viridiplantae > Streptophyta > Magnoliopsida > Santalales > Viscaceae > Viscum > Viscum album. The sequence continues at coordinate 818,095,215 of OY728155.1, forward strand.
GCAGACACATACACCTACTCCAGACACAGAATGGGTGTATATCCCCGTTTCGATAGCTGATGTCACCAAGCATATTCTATAAATGGTGAAAGAGCAGAAGAAAATCAATGCTCATATTCTGGATGCCTGTCATAATATTATAACTACTACAGTAGCATCACATGGAATGAAATGAAAATCTATCCCAACTTGTGGAGTGACACATCAAAATATCACTCCGGAACAGATACACACCTATGTTCTAGTCCAAGATCGTTGGGGGGCATACTCCCCCATGTCATATGGACAACCAAGTCAGGCACATACACCTGATTTGAGTGGAGATAATCAAACTAACCTGACTATTTCTCCCGAGCAGGAACACACACCTACCCATAATAAACACTTTTGTCAAAAAGTGGTTCCTAAAGTGATTAAGAAGGCATCTAAGAAGAAGACACATTCATCATAGTCACGAAATCAAGAGCCAATCTATAATAAGGCCTTTCTCGATGCTGGAGTTCTTGATACCCTTAGACAATTATATGTTAGAATTAATGATTCTAATCTCTAATTTCCCAATTGTGTGGCAAAAAGTCCAAGGAACAAAATGTTTCATCTTTTGATGTAACCCACCATGGTGGTCCTCCCCATGATGATGAATTTAGCTACAAAATTCCTCTCCATAATAGTTATTCACATTTCCTAGAAAATTCTCCAGTGGACAATGTTATGACGAGAAAGCCCTCTTATCTTGTGGCACTTACAAATGTGAAGCCAGTAATGTCTGATGCTTTACCACTAGTGGGTGATATAATTTCTCAATCAGAATATAGTCTGGGGTGTAGGACATTCTTCGAACCACCCTTGGGTCATTCATCATATTTTTTGATCAGTGAATTATCTTCCAATATTGTTGAATCTGATGAAGCAACAAGGAAGCACCAACTCTAGTCTAATCAGGCAGAATAATCTTCATCAAATGATAAAGAGGAAGTGCTGAATATTAGAAAACAACTTGCAAAAGGTGATGTGCTAGTCATGTTTTGGCCTCTGGCTAACTCTCATTATGACATTCCAGAAATGTTGATGGAAGATTGTATTCACGATATTCATCTGAACTTGTAGAAAGATCATTTTCAATTGAAAAATAAAATATTATTTTATGATGAATATTAAAATCAGGTCAAGATAATTGATGGGTTAAAACGTCAAATTGATTTGTCATCTCTCTATGTTTCTCAATATCTGAAGGCTGAAAAGCAACAGAGAGCCCTTCAGTATTCATGCCTTGCTTCACTAAAAAGATTGTGCCAATTAATTTCCAATGCCCCATCTGGAATTCATATCAGGGGATGGGGTGTTCATGAAGCACTACATTTTACTGTACTCTCTATTCAACAAAGCCAATCGAAAATGGTCTCATGCAATGTTATTGCCCATGGCCAGCCACATCCAATTGGATTTGTTTGTAATAAAAGGATTTCTTAGGAACATTTCTCCACTAGTTCTTCCCAAAGTCAGGAATAAAAAGAACAAGGTGTCAAATTACTCTTGCATTAGGCAAATGATAATATCGAACATGCTTCTTGTTTAGATAGAGCACATCATTTGGTGACATAAGTGTCAGAAATCATCTAATGGTCATTTGAGCCGGGTGATTTGTGTGGATGTTAGTTGATGAATCCATCCAATTTCAAGACTAAAGTCATAAAGATCATGAGATATTTTAACAATGTCTCAGATATAGTAGCTCAAGAACCACCCCAACTTTCCAGAATAGGGACTCTTTTAACCCAACCCTCAGAATCATCAAATAGGATTTGAGGAGTTGAACAGAAACACCAGGAACAACCCCAGTCCACTAGACTGGGGACTTTTTCAAATCCTCAATCTCTCCCTCATAGAAATATAGTCTTCTCTCGATTAGGGAAGAAGACACAAGAGGAACGAAGAGCCGAATTATCAATATATTCCCTCCAAATTACAGTTCTTCAAGAAGAACTTGATGGATCAAATCAACAAAAGGTAATGTCTCATCAAGGACATGGAAAAAGACAGTATCGCAGAAATGCCGATAGAAGGGATGCAATGCCTTATACATCAATAAATGGAATCAATGCCGTTGTTGTTGATCCACCAGATGAGGTTCATTCAAAGGGATCATATGATGAAGTTCCTCCAAAAGAAGTTATACACATAGACACAAATGAAGAAGCTGTGAGTACACAAAATCAAAGGTTTACCCAGAATATAGGTATTCCTTAAAATAATCAACATCCCCCTCTCTAAAAGGCATACAACAAGGGGAAAGGAAAGAATCAGGTTACATTCCCTTCCGCTGGAGAAGGCCAATCACGCTCACTAGAGAAAATATTTCGACAACAAGAGGAAGAAATGAAGAAATTGAGGAGGTTGAATGCAGAACTACTTCTAAGTAGTCTTCCTCCTAAGAGTGTTGAAGTCAGTTAGCCAAGGTAATTTGTTCTGGCTACTGATATGGATCAAGAATGTCCTCTTTTATTAGTACAACCTCACATGTCTAATCCTATGGTTCATGTGAAACCACAACCAGTGGCGTTGTCCTCAGTTTCAGTACCAGCCACCACATCCATCCAAACTCAAGTTATTGCACCTGCTCAGGTCCAAGCTCAACCAGATGTTTCTCAAAATTTAATAACTACTATATTTTCATTAACATCTCGATTGGAAACTATGTTGGGAAAACATGCTCAAATTCAACCAGAAAAGAGAGCATACTGTGAATGGGTAGATGCATTCCCCCCCCATCAAAATTTTCAAGTACCACATTCCCAATCTTAAATGGTTCGGAAGACCCAGTGCAACATTTTACACATTTTGTTTCTCGTTGTGATCCTATGATGGGAACCCCTCAGAAACAAGAAGCGGTTAAGCTCAGGTGTTTTGTACATTCATTATAAGGGCCTGCCATTGTCTAGTATACAATCTTGCAATCCAGGTCAATTACTAGGTGGGAGGATCTCCGTCAATAATTCCTTCTTCAATTAAACTCAACATTGCCAAAGACGACAGTCTTTCATCTTACAAATTGTAATCAATGGGAGAATGAAAGGGTTTCAAATTTAATTGATCACTGGAATGGATTAACATATTCCATAAGCTTAGAACTCCCTCAAGAGGAATTGTTGCCAATCTTTGTGGAAAATGTGAGTGATGAATTACCCACACTGTTGATCCATGTGAAATACACAGGAGGGTTTCAATACCTTACATAGATTGCTCAACAGATTGAAGACTCTCTTACAAAGACTAAGTATAAAACTCATGTAATTCTATCTTCTCCAAGAAGGAGAATGGATAAAGCTGTGACTGCAACAGTTATGATTAAACAAGAACCTGCACCTACTTATACTTCTTAAACTTCATCTTATTGGAGGGCTCCGCCTCTTGAGCGTCAACAACAGAGGCCATTTTTTCAAGATGATCAAAGAGATCAATGACAGAATCAATTTGAGGATTTGAAGAGAAAAGTTTATTCTTTCCGAAATGAACAAGTTCCTGTTTACTTCATTTCGACTCTGGAAAAAAATTTGATTCAATTTCCATGATCAAAAATTACGAACAAGGAAGGAGATGAGGACCTTACCAAATATTTCCCATTTCATCAGATGTTTGGGAATCCCATTCATGAGTGTTTTGTCTTCAATGACCTCATAAAAAAATGGTGGACTCGGTACAAGTCAAATTGAAAGGTTCTTCAGCTCAGGTAAAATGTGTTACTACTAAAGATCCATAGGATGAAGGCGTGTGACAATAAGTCAACATCAAAAATGTGCAGAAATATGATGATTGGATGGTCAGAAAAATAGTCAACCGAACTCATACCATTTTGAAAATGAAATTGATGAAACCAATTGTGTCTTATGCTATGAATGCCACAGCAAATACCCCTTCATCAGAGGTAAAATTCTCAACGAAACGACATAATTCAAAGAAAGAAGGAAAATCAGAAGAAGATGAGATTGTGTCAAATCCCAAGTTGTCTTTGACTCTGGCATATTTTATACCATATACATCGAAGCCATGGGCACCGCCCCGCCAAATGGAACATCCTAAACTGGCTAATCGGGAAGAGTCAGCATCAGACGAAGAGTTGATCTTTTGTTCTGTAAACATGATTCACTTAACAGATCATTATGCATATCACAGTTTCGATCTTGATGAGCCTAAGTTACCTATATCAAACAGGGGAATTAGAGGGAAATCCAGAGGTCTAGTATACAGAGGAAGGCATGGATATACTAGAAGCCACTATTCCAATTCTACCCATGCTAGAACTGTGTATGCATCAGAAACTCGTGGCAGAGCCCTTCAGTGAGATCTACAAGAACAAGAATGTTCTTCCATGCACGGAAGATTCAGTCCTGGCATAGTCATTCTGGTGGATCGTTTGGAGGTTACACCTTCTTTATCTCTACGTTTAAATAGACCTATTTGTTCTAAACATACAAATCCAAGAGTATTTCTGAATCCAACCTCGATACAAGATGCATCTACTTCCAAAGAATCAACTTCTAAGTCACATGCAAAACCACCTGTTCCTGTTGGGAAATGCAGACCTTTGGGTCAAAAATATGATGTCCTGAAACATTTGTCTCAAGTACCAGTCAAGTTATCAATTCTATATGCATTGAATCTATCAAAGGTTCTTTGGGAGGAACTCATTGAGGCTTTTTCATGTCCTCAGTATTTCAAAACATAAATTAATGTCGCTGAATTATACTATGTAGAGAATAATCCCGCTGAATGCCATGCAGTTATATCTTTTATAGATGAAGATGAAGATGATGTCGTACATGGACATATTAAAAATTTGTACTTATCTGGAAAGGTCAATGATGTAGACATCCAAAGATATTTCATTGGTAATGGTTCATGAGTCAACCTCATCCCCATTCATAAACTACTTGAATTGGGCCTCACCGAATCTGATTTATCTCCTTCTACTTTGATGTTGCAAGGATATTATAAAAATGAACAAGATCCTCTGGGTGAGATCACACTCAGAACTCATTTTGGGGATCTTTTATCCAATTCAGATTTCATGGTTGTTCGTTATGACATAGCTTTCAACATTTTTCTTGGAAGACCTTGTCTACATCAACATGAAACTATCCCTTCATCATACCATCAATGTCTCAAATATTGTTTCAATGTCCAAATTGGGACATTGTATGGTGATAACTCCCCATTCAAAACACTTGAATCTCAATACATTGAGGAAGAATCCTATCACATGGAGGGTAAGGATAAATCCACAATAAGGGAGGTTACAAAAGTTAGTGCTCCATATGGTATGGAAAATATTTTAGTAATCCCATTCATACAAGTGAGTATAGATTATGTGTTGCTTATCAGTCAAATTGAAAGCATAGACCCAAATCCAAATACTTGTATGGAAACTTCCATAATTTCAATTACGACAATGAAGCCAGACAACATGGGAGAAATTTGTGATTCACTAAGAAATGATGAAATCTTGAATGGAGATGTCTTCATTTAATCCGATGAAATCCAGCAAGTCTATACTTCACCAACTAGGCCAGAAGAAGTTATAACAATGTTAGAGGTAAATGATGATGTCGATTCTCAATCCATTATCTCTTCTTTATTACCAATGAAAGACCCTTCATCATCAATAGGGTCTGAAATGGAAGCTTCTCCATCAAGATGTTTAAATTTTAACAGCTCTCTTGATCATGGAAATTCTACTTCATCATCTATTACGCAAGTAGAAATAGAAGAAATAACACATGTTGAAGAAGAAGAGGAAGATCTCAGGGATTCTCCTCCATCATTGGAAGATTGAATCTCTACCACTGTGGATGAACTCAGAAAAATAAATATGGGTACAAAAAGAGATCCATGCCCCACTTTAATTAGTGTGTCCATGACTCTTGAAGAGCAGCAAATGTAAATTTCATTTTTGAAGAAAAATAGAGATATATTTTCTTGGAACTATACAAAAATTCCTGGGATTGATCCTGATGTTACTACTTATCATTTGGGATTTCCAGAAGAACATTGAGGATTTATGTAGGCCAAAATATGAACACACCCAACTTATGCTTCCAAAATTGAAGCTGAAGTGGATAAGATTATCAAAGCTAACTTCGTTAGAGAAGTTAAATAACCCAAATGGCTAGAAAATATTGTCTCTATGAAAAAGAATAATGGAAAAATTGGAATTTTCATTGATTTCAGAGAACTTAATCAGCATTTTCCCATGGATGATTTTCCAGTTCCGATCACAGAACACTTAATTGATGCAATAGCTGGCTATGAATCGCTTTCCATCAAGGATGGATATTTCGGGTATAATCAAATTTGAATGGCTCTAGAAGATTAAGAATCTGCATCCCTCAAAGCCCCTCAGGGTGTGTTTTCCTATTGGGTAATGCCCTTTGTCCTAAAGAATGCAGGAACAAAATATATGCATGCCATGCATCATATCTTCAATCCCTTTTTAGGGAAATTTGTTGAATGTTATGTGGAAGATTTGGTGGATAAATCCAGGCAACGTTATAATCACTTCGCGGATTTAGAAATCATATTCCACAATCTTTGGCAACATAATTTGAAGTTGAACCCCTTAAAATGTTCTTTTTGGGTAACCTCAAGAAAAATTTCTCACCTTTCTGGTACGCCATCATGGTATCAAAGTCGATCCTAAGAAGACGAAGTCAATCCTTGGTATGTCACCTCCTAAAAATTTGAATGAATTAAGAGGAATTCAGGGAAAATTTGCCTATATTTGGCGTTTCATCTCCAATTTGGTAGGCAAAAGTTTACCCTTCACTAAATTGATGAAGAAGGGAGTCACTTACCAATTGACAAAAGAATGTCAAGAGGCATTCAATATTCTCAAGAAGTATCTCTTGAGTCCACCGGTATTAATGCCACCAGTTGAATGATAGAAACTTATCCTTTAAGTCACAACTTTAGAGAGATAATTTGGTGCCTTCCTTGCCAAGAAGAATGCTGCTGGGAACAAAAACAACCTCTACTATCTCAGTCGGACTATGCGTGAAGCAGAAACCCGATATTCCAGTATTGAGAAGTGATGCCTAGCATTAATCTTTATAGTTCAGAAATTGAGACACTACCTGCAACATCATGAGGTCTAATTGGTTTCTCCTAATAAAATTCTGAAATTCATCCTTATTCATCCAATGCTTATAGGACGCCTGGAAAGGTGGGGAGATATTTTACAGCAATTTGATATCTGTTATGTGTCTCAAAAGGAAATACAGGACCAAGATCTGGATGATTTACTTGCTGAACATCATTCAATAGAAGATACATCTTTAGATATTGAACTTCCTGATGAAGAAGTCTTTTCTATTCAAGATAATCTTCAACCATGGGAAATGTACTTTGATGGTGCTTCGAGAAGTCCAATAGTGAAAAAATGGAAGATCCTAAATTCAACAATGTTGGGTTTGGAATTGTACTTATTTCCCCAAAAAAGGTAGTGCTACCTTGTTCCTTCTTATTTTGGGAAGGTAGTACAAATAATAAAGCAGAATAACAAGCTCTCATCATTGGATTGGAGTTATCACTTTACGCACAAGTGAATCACTTAAAGGTGAAAGGTGATTCAGACCTGGTAATCAAATCAGTCAATGGGGATTATGCCATCAGAAAAGAAGAGTTAATACCTTTGTATGATTACGTCAGAGTGTTAATGGTGGAATTTCCTTCAGAACCATCATTTTCTTATGCCCTGCGATCACAAAATTCCCAATATGATGTACTTGCTAATATATCCACAACTCTGGAAGATCCAAATTGGGATGAGACAATCATTAGTATTTCCCACCATCGTACAATTTCACCTTATTTTCAAACCAGAACAGAGGATATCAATGAAAAAATTCCCATTTCCAAACCATATGGTCATACTACAGGATGGATGACACCTATCACAGAAAACCATCAAAATGGAACACTCCCACCTGATAGAGCAATGAAAGAACAAGTCCGATGATGTGTGGTCAATTTTACTCTTTATGAAATTCCAGATCACCTAGAGAAAATTCTATACAAAAGAAGCATTGATGGAATTATCATCAAATGCATTGACAGTGAAGAGACAATGGTTGTCAGGAAAAAAGTGCATGCAGGAGTCTGTAGTTCCTATCAGTCCGGACATAGACTATCTGATCAAATTCGATGGCTTGGATACTTTTGGCCTTCAATGATACAAGAATGATTTGATTTAATGAAGAAGTGTCATTCATGCCATGTATGTGCCAATTTCATTCATCAGTCCCCAGAGTTTCTTCACACAGCTAAATACTCAAGGCCATTTACCACATGGGGAATGGATGTAGTTGGAATTTATCCTTTAGCTACAGACAAGATGTTTAAGTATATTCTTACTACTACTGACTTCATTTCCAAATGGGCAGAGGCAATAACTCTCAAAGAAGTTAGTTCTGAATGCATTTTTAGCTTCATCAAGTCTAACATCATTACTAGATTTGGTGTCCCTCATACCATATTGGCAGACAATGGCACAGAATTCATTTCATCTGAGGTAAGGAAGTTGTATCAAGAATACAATATCAAATCCAATCATCCATCTCGGTATCATTTTGTGGAAAATGGCCAGATAGAATCCGTCAATAAGACTCTTTCTCATATACTGCAAAAAGATGGTGGATAAAGATAAGAAGTCATGGCCTGATAAATTTTTTCATGCTTTATGTGCTTATCAAACCACCACCCGTACTGCTATGCGGTCAACTCCATATTGATTGGTATATGGAATAGAAGCAGTATTTTCTATTGAGGTTTAATTACCTTCGCTTAGAGTAGCCATTTTTGATCAGTCATCTACATATAAACAATCTCAAAAGTGAATGGATGGATTGGAAAGATTATATGAAAAAATATTGTGCACCACGCATCCCATAGAAGTCTATGATAATCGAATAGCACAATATTTGAACAAAAAAGTTCATCTTCGTTCATTCATTCTGGGAGAATTGGTATTGGTTCTTAGAACTCCAATGATACCAGGAAAGAAACCTCCTAAGCTTGAACCAAAATGGGAAGGACTTTACTCAATAGATAAGGTCTACTCCAATGAAGCTTATTCTTTAATCACAATGGATGGAGAACTCATCACTACTCTAACCAATGCCATATTTCTTATGAAGTATTTTGTATAACACAAATACATCATTCTGGTCTATGCATATGACCTTAAAATTTTTTCACCATCATCCAACATGATGTTAAACTGTGATGTCCCAGCTACATGACGCTAAACTGTACAGAAGTCCCCTACATCTAGAAAGATGTTAAACTGTGTTGTCCTTATTGAATTACATTAAACTGCACAGTCCCCAAAGTCCTTACTGCATGACATTAAACTGCATAATCTTCTCTTACGTACTAGCTACATGAAGTTAAACTGTACAACACCCCAATGTCGAACATGACGTTAATCTGTGTAAAAGAACCTAATACGCTCAACATGACATTAAACTGTGTCCCCATTATCCTCACTGCAAGACATTAAACTTCATAGTCCTTCCCTAAGTCCTTACTACATTACATTAAACAGTAAAGTCCCTTATATGTCCTACATGACATAAAAATGTGAATCGTTAGGGTTGTTGCGACCTCTTGTTTATTACACCAAGTATGACTCATGTGAGATTAGATTTAACTTCAACCATAACACCCACTCTGGGCCGCTAACCATGAGTAATTCCCAAAATAATTTTTTAGGTCATTGTCCTCAAAGAACAGCATGATCACCAATTCATTCATCAATTGAACTATGCTGACTTTGATCCTTTCCTTCTAGGCAGGGTACATAGTAAAACTCCCATGTTTCATGCCCAAAATCAATCTCTTCACATCGGTTCACATCCATCTCATACGATGTTAATTCGTGAACCCACCCCCAGAATCAATATCTTTACATTGGTTCACCTTTGTCCTTGCTATATGACGTTAAACTGTACAACACTTTTGTACTGTATGAAAATAAACTACAACATTCATTGACACCCTCACCTGATAGGGAATCATTATTTACATTCATCTCCAATCATGTTATATTCTAAAGACTATGTGCATACATGGAAATGCCCAAACCTTTTATCATGGGTCAAACCATTATTGCACTAATGTCCCCTTTTCACCCTTCACTTATACGAACTAAATCTGTATAATGGGTATTTCAAGAACTACATGCAGCTTGATTCCCATCCTTATGGGATACATAAGAACATTCGAGCATCCCTCGAATCCAGCCCCAAGCCTTTGGGCCTAACCCCAAAATCCAATTTCAGTCTCTTGGCTAAAAAACTCCCCTTGTGAAAACCTGAATGTGGTATATATACTCTAGTCTTCATTAACATTAGGTTTATAAGAAACACACACTGGGTATTTCTTATAATGGTCTGAGCTCTATGACCCTAAACTATGTTCTCCTACACTCTCATCACACATGACATTAAACTGTATTTCAAGAACTATATTTGGCTTGATTCTCATTCTAATGAGATATGTAGTGAAGACCAACATCTAAATTAAGAACCCAGCCATAGCATGATTATGGTTAGCATTGGTCTATTTATCTCTACATGCATTGAACAAATTCCCATTTTGATGTGTCATACTCCTAACCTTACATACTTCCATATCTCCATAACTGTTTTCTTTACTTCTGGTCACAAAATGTCCAATTTCTGAGAGTTCTTTTACCTGACTATGAAGCATGTTGTAAAGACCCGTAAAATTAAAGGGAAATTTTTTCTTAATTTTCTTTTGAATTTTACAAGAGCGCGGTTTCAGACGGCACCTGATTCCGAGCCCGGAGTTCCCGGAAACTTTTTCTGAAGTTTGGCTCGGGTATGTTCAGTGAACAAACGAGCGGGAATTCCTAACTTTTGATCTGGTGCTCGGAATTGAAATCCAAGGGCACCGATGAACTCACAGCGCCGATATTCTCTTAAAGAGACCTTTTCGGAAGTTGCGTTTGTTGTGGGTTGAAAGTTAGTTTTTGGGTTTTTAGATTAAGTTAAATAAAATTTGTGAAATACAAATTTATTTAAACTTGTGGGTTAACTTCTCCCAAAGGAAGTTAGGGGTGGGACCCACACCCACTTAACCTCCTTTGAGAGGATTAAGTGTGGTGGGACCCACACGAACCCTAAACTTTTCAAGTTCCCTAACTCCCCTCTCTCCCTCTTAAAGGCTTGTCAACTTAACTTCTATTTAATTATACAACTCATGTATATTAAATAAGTGAGTTTAATTTTGGAGTTATCCATTTTGAATTTCAATCCTTTGAAATTCTTTGTTAAGTTTGTGATTAAATTAAGCTCTCCTCTCTTTTTGTTGGGTTAGAACTCTTTAGCCAACTTGAGAGTTTTTGAGAGCTCCTCCTCCTTCTTCTTCAACTTGACGAAGAACGCTCAACTTGATGAAGAACGCTCAAGTTCCGACGAAGAACGCCGCTCCGCTCTTCTTCGTCTTCCGTGTCAACGAGAGGGAACGCCGTTTCCTCCTCGGACTCCCTTCGTCGACTTAAGAAGATTCGCCAACGACGTATCTCTTCGGGCGTATCTCTTCGTCATCGGATTTGACGAACGACGACCGCGAAGCCCGACCTCCGCGACGTTGTCTTCCGCGGGACGTTGTCAAATCTTCGAACCTATACCCGAGGTAGGGGTTGTTGATTATTGTTAATTTATTTTATTCTTTCTCGTGGTTCGCATGACTAACGTGAGGATTGAATATTTAAGTTGTGTTTTAACGTGAGGGGGCCGGACCGCATGAACACGGCCGAACCCCCTCCTTCGTTCTTGGTGTTTATTTTTGCGGATGAATCAAGGTGGCGTGGTGCCGTCGCACCACGCGGATATTCGCCCAATTCTTATTACGCGACGCCGTCGCGCCGCGCCATGGAAGAAACATCAAGAACGCGACGCCGTCGCGCCGCGCCGGACGACGAACACCGCGGCCGGTTCCGGGCCGCGGCGGAACGAGGAGACCGGCGGCCGGGCCACCGGCGTCGGAAGCTGAAGAGGGGACCAAGTTTTCCGGTCCCGTTGGAGAAAACCGGCCGGCCAGCTGGCCGACCGGATGGTAATATTCCGGGGGAAATTAATCCCCCGTCCAGCAATTAAAACCCCCCTCATAAAGAGGGGGGCGGTTTCCTTGAGGGGGGGGGGGGGGGAAGGAGGCCCCCCGGTTTCCTTCAAGCCGGCCCCCACGTGGGGGCCGTTTTTATTCAAAGGGCACGACATTTAGCCGCGCCGTCATTCTAAGAAAGCGGGGGCTTTGCCCCCCGCATTCCGCCTCCGTGCGGCGCCAGGCAGCCGCACCGCCAGGCTGCCGCGCCGCCGCCGCGCCGCCGGCCGGCCGGCCGGGCCGGTTTCAGCGGACCAGGTCGGTCCGAACCGGTTCGGTTCGGATCCGGGTCAGGTCGACCCGAATCGGGTCGACCCTGTTCGGGTCAGACCAGGGGGGGTCGGGCCGGGTCGGCCCGGACCCGGACCCCCCGTTTCGAATCTATTTCGGTCTTTTGGCCATAACTTGAGCCACAGACCTCCGATTGACGAACCGTCTACGGAAACGCGAACCTTGGTTCAAGACGGTCATTTCGGTATATCGCACTCAAGGTTTCGGATTACTTTCAGTACGGCCGGGTTGGTTCGTTCACGAAACCAACCGGGCCTTCGGAGCGGAAACACTCATATCTTGAGCTACGGACGTCCGATTGACGTGCCGTCAGCCACGTTGTGTTCCTCTTAGTGAGACGGATCTTTTGGCATACTCCGCCCGAGGTTTGGACGCAGGTGGAGTACGGTCGGGTTGGTTTTGCCTTAAAAACCAACCGGGCCCTGGGGACGAAAATGCCAATAACTCTCAGACCGGGCGTCCGATCGACGCGCCGTCTATTGCGTTGAGTTCCTGTTGTCGATACGGAACTTTTGGATACATCAACTCTGGTCTTTGTGACAGTTGATGTATCAGCCTCTCGGCTCGTGGAGCGGACCCTCCGAACGAGCTTGCTGTGTGCGGGAACCCTAATGCTGGCTGCGACTGACTGTGACTGCTACTACTACTACTACTGCTACTGTGACTGCGACGACGACAGTAGAGAGATCCTGTGTGGATTCGACGACGACGACTACAGCACTCAGCGATCCTATGTGGATCAGTGCTACAGGTCCTGTGTGGGCCCGATCCTGTGTGGGTCCGATCCTGTGTGGGTCTTTGCGCTCAGCGGTCCTGTGTGAACCAACGCCTACAGGTCCTGTGTGGGCCCGATCCTGTGTGGGTCTTTGCGGGGGTTAGTTATCTATCGATCCTTCGTGGGTCCGACGACTTAGATGGATCAGAGATCATCTTTATCGTCCTTTGAAGAAGTATACCTGTGTGAGCTGAAACCTTTTGCTTTCCTGTGTGGATTGTGTTGTGCGATCCTGTGTGGATTACATTTTGCTTTCCTGTGTGGATTGTGTTGTGCCATCCTGTGTGGATTACGTTTTGCTTTCCTGTGTGGATTGTGTTGTGCTATCCTGTGTGGATTACGTTTTGCTTTCCTGTGTGGAATACGTTTACTTTCCTGTGTGGACTGAGTTGTACTTGGGCTCAGAGGTTGGAGCGTATTTGAATTGATGTCTTAGGTATATGTATGGGCATATACCTAAGCAATGTCGGTTGTTACTTCGTGATTGTACCTTTCTTCGTGGTTTATCCTTTGTGGATTTGAGAGACCTTCAGGGGTCTCGGGGTCCATACTGAGTAGCATATACTCACCCCTGCATGGGCTTTGCCCGCACTACGTTGTGTTGGTTGCAGACGACGGACAGCGTTGACCTTAGCTGAGGCTTACAGAGCGGGACGGTACCCGGAGGTGGACCACTGGGCGGGACGTGCTCGGAGCGGACGTCGGGACCCGTGGAGCAGTGGAGCTATCTGTACCCACCCTTCAGGTGGGATTCCCGGTGGACAGCTCGATGTAGCGGCTTTTACCTTTCAGTTGCTGTTTTTCCCTTTCGAGTTGTACTTTACTTTCAGTTTGGGTTTGTATACTGGCCCATTTACTTTTCCGCACTTTCAGTTGTACTCGGCTTTTTCTTAGTGTTTACTTTCTTCTTGCTTACTCTATGGTGTTTGTTTACTTTACAAAGGCAATGCCTTCCCTTTTTACCGGAATTTACGCCTTGGTGCTAGTCGCCAGCCCCTGGCCTATGGAAGGCGGGCTTGGGGTAGTCACGGAACGGACCCCGAGGGCGGGTCGTGACAAATTGGTATCAGAGGAGTTCGGTTCTACCGCGAACTCTAATCTTTTCTATGTGAAGCAATAATGTTCAGCGTATTGAGTGTGGTTATCAGTCCAGGGAGTCCAGTGTTGGTTCGGCGGCCGACGTATCCGTACACCAGGACCCTGACTTCTGATTTCTGACTTAATGCACGAAAACATTGATTGCGTGTGTGTTTCAAAGTTTTCTTTGTGATTACTTATATCAGCTCACCAGGTATATTGTTCTGACTGTGGCGCACCTCTTTCCTATTCAGGATGGCCCCACGACGGCAGCCAGCTAGGGTTCCGAGAGTCGAGCGTGACGACAGCCCACCGAGCGACGAGGCCTCGGTGCAAGGCCCTTTGTCAGTAGTGGCATCGGCGGTAGCACTACCCGCCGAGCCCCCGATGCTTCCAGCAGCAGCCGCTGACGATGCACGTCGCCTTAGCGCACTGCATGAGTTTCAGCGCCAGCGACCGCCCAGGTTTCACGGGGAGACGGATCCCCAGGCAGCAGAGGACTGGCTGGAGGCAGTGGTACGAGTGTTTAGGCTAGTGAGGACACCAGCAGACCTCGTGGTGATCCTCGATGCGAGCCTACTACACGCAGCAGTAGGACGATGCTGGAGCTTGATGCTCCAGGTGCACGATGAGTCATCTCTACTTTGGACGGACTTTGAGAGCCTCTTCCGCTCGGAGTTCATCCCAGCCACCCTTCATGCGGTGCGTATCCAGGAGCTTCTTTAGCTGCGGCAGGGCAGCATGACGGTCGCTCATTACTCGGCGAGATTTACTGATCTCTCGCGCTACTCGACCGACAT
Source organism: Viscum album (assembly GCA_963277665.1). Taxonomy (NCBI): domain Eukaryota; kingdom Viridiplantae; phylum Streptophyta; class Magnoliopsida; order Santalales; family Viscaceae; genus Viscum; species Viscum album. The sequence goes on from OY728155.1 coordinate 818,110,338, forward strand.
GGTACGAGACCCATTCTTCCGGGCCCGGACCTTCGAGCAGGGTTTGAGACACGAGATCAGGGCATCGCTGATCTCCCTCAGCATACCGACTCAGACAGGAGTACTGGAGCGGGCCCTTCTGATCGAGAGCTTCCTTGCTGAGTCTACACCAGCACAGAGACCCACCGCAGGGCGGCACGTGGCAGAGTCATCTGCAGCAGGCAGTCGACGGATGACTCAAGGGTCCAGACAGACCAGACCTTCAGGCAGATGACCTCAGGACACTAGCTCAGCAGTGCGGGGCACACAGCGCGGAGCCAGTCTTTCGAGTGGAAGACAGTGCTATGCATGCGGCGGGCAAGGCCACATGGCTCGTGACTGCCCGACCCGCCATGCAGAGGAGCAGCAGACGGTTGAGGAACCACCTAGGCAGAGGCAGAGGTTCGACCGTGGCGGTCCGCAGGGAGGAGGTGGACGAGGCCGAGGAGCTGGCCGAGCAGCAGGTGGTGGGCGACGTTTTGAGGCTCTACCACCACCACCACCAGGAGGTCCACCCCGACCACAGGGAGTAGGTGAAGATGAGAGAGCTCAACTTCAGGAAACCGAGGCCTTTGATCATGGAGCTCTAGGAGCCGATGGACAGGAGCAGAACTAGTGTATACATCCTTTGTACTTATGGTTCCTTGTTGCATTTGTGTAGCGTCTTGTATTATGAGCTGCAATAATAAAAGACGCATACCTTTGTGATATTTCGTTCCTGTTCTCTTTCGTGATGTTACTAAGAGGTTCCAGTTTTGGTTGTTGACTTGACCCTCACTTGTGAGACATCTACTGGAGGAGACCCAGTTACCACACATTGATGCCGACAGTGTGACTCAACCCTTGGAGGCGAGAGTAACGGTTGGATCTCTTAGTAGTAGCGTCGAGGCCTTACGACGTCATCCTTGGTATGGATTAGTATCATCCATGTTAGGATTGACTGTATTAGGCGAAGAATGTGGTTCATCCAGGGGATGGGACCAGATTTCTCTTATCGGCAAAGAAGAAATCTTGCATCTCTGGTGGGACCGGAGATGGTCCAGGCCACGACAGAGGAGGTCCTGGTCATCCAGGAGCAGATGAGGATAGCTCAGAGCCAGCAGAAGTCATATGCTGACAGGAGGCGGAGGCCACTAGAGTTCGAGGATGGCGACCACGTCTTCTTGCGGGTCTCACCTCGACGTGGTATTCAGAGATTTGGATGAGGCAGCAAGTTATCTCCGTGCTTCATCGGACCCTTTCAGGTCCTCAACAGGGTTGGCGAGGTGGCTTATCGCCTAGCTCTGCCACCTCAGTTGCACCGGGTGCACGACGTCTTCCACGTATCCCAGCTGAGGAGATACGTGCACGACCCGACGTACATCTTTGATCATGGGGAGCTTGACGTTGATGATGGGGAGACTTTTACGGAGATCCCGGTGGAGATAGAGGATCGACAGGAGCGGGTCATGCGTGGGCGATTGATTCCTCTTGTGTGCATCAGATGGCAGCACGAGAATCTCCAGGAGAGCACATGGGAACAGGAGGCTCAGATGCGTGCTCAGTACACTCTTTTGTTTCCCTAGTTTTTGATGTATCTTTACGGGGACGTAAAACCCTGAGGTGGGAGTAATGTAAAGACCCGTAAAATTCAAGGGAATTTTTTTTTAATTTTCTTTAGAATTTTACAAGAGCGCGGTTTCAGACGGCACCTGATTCCGAGGCCCGGAGTGCCCGGAAACTTTTTCCAAAGTTTGGCTCGGGTACGTTCAGTGAACGAACGAGCGGGAATTCCTAACTTCTGATCCGGTGCTCGGAATTGAAATCCGAGGGCACCGATGAACTCGCAGTGCCGATATTCACTTAAAGAGACCTTTTCGGAAGTTGTGTTTGTTGCGGGTTGAAAGTTAGTTTTTGGGTTTTTAGATTAAGTTAAATAAAATTTGTGAAATACAAATTTATTTAAACTTGTGGGTTAACTTCTCCCAAAGGAAGTTAGGGGTGGGACCCACACCCACTTAACCTCCTTTGAGAGGATTAAGTGTGGTGGGGCCCACACAAACCCTAAACTTTTCAAGTTCCCTAACTCCCCTCTCTCCCTCTTAAAGGCTTGTCAACTTAACTTCTATTTAATTATACAACTCATGTATATTAAATAAGTGAGTTTAATTTTGGAGTTATCCATTTTGATTTTCAAACCTTTGAAATTGTTTGTTAAGTTTGTGATTAAATTAAGCTCTTCTCTCTTTTTGTTGGGTTAGAACTCTTTAGCCAACTTGAGAGTTTTTGAGAGCTCCCCCTCCTTCTTCTTCAACTTGACGAAGAACGCTCAACTTGACGAAGAACGCTCAAGTTCCGACGAAGAACGCCGCTCCGCTCTTCTTCGTCTTCCGTGTCAACGAGAGGGAACGCCATTTCCTCCTCGGACTCCCTTCTTCGACTTAAGAAGATTCGCCAACGACGTATCTCTTCGGGCGTATCTCTTCATCATTGGATTTGACGAACGACGACCGCGACGCCCGACCTCCGAGACGTTGTCTTCCGCGGGATGTTGTCAAATCTTCAAACCTATACCCGAGGTAGGGGTTGTTGATTATTGTTAATTTATTTTATTCTTGCTCGTGGTTCGCATGAGTAACGTGAGGATTGAATATTTATGTTGTGTTTTAACGTGAGGGGGCCGGACCGCATGAACACGGCCGAACCCCCTCCTTCGTTCTTGGTGTTTATTTTTGCGGATGAATCAAGGTGGCGTGGTGCCGTCGCACCACGCGGATATTCTCCCAATTCTTATTACGCGACGCCGTCGTGCCGCGCCATGGAAGAAACATCAAGAACGCGACACCGTCGCTCCGCGTTGAAGAAATCAAGGTGCGGCGGAGGGGCGCGGTGCCGTCGCACCGCGCCGGACGACGAACACTGCGGCCGGTTCCGGGCCGCGGCGGGACGAGGAGACCAGCGGTCGGGCCGCCGGCGTCAGAAGCCGAAGAGGGGACCGGATTTTCCGGTCCCGTTGGAGAAAACCGGCCGGCCAGCTGGCCGGCCGGATGGTAATATTCCGGGGGAAATTAGTCCCCCGACCCACAATTAAAACCCCCCTCATAAAGAGGGGGCGGTTTCCTTGAGGGGAGGGGGGGGGGGGGCAGGAGGCCCCCCGGTTTCCTTCAAGCCTGCCCCCACATGGGGGCCGTTTTTATTCAAAGGGCGTGACATTTAGCCGCGCCGTCATTCCAAGAAAGCGGGGGCTTTGCCCCCCGCATGCCGCCTCCGTGCGGCGCCAGGCAGCCGCGCCGCCGCCGCCAGGCCGCCGCGCCGTCGCGCCGTCAGCCGGCCGGCTAGGCCGGGTTTAGCGGATCGGGTCGGTCCGACCCGGTTCGGTTCAGATTCGGGTCGGGTCGACCCGGTTCGGGTCAGACCAGGGGGGTCGGGCCGGGTCGGCCCGGACCCAGACCCCCCGTTTCGAATCTATTTCGGTCTTTTGGCCATAACATGAGCCACGGACTTCCGATTGATGAACCGTCTACGGCAACGCGAACCTTGGATCGAGATGGTCGTTTCGGTATATCGCACTCAAGGTTTTGGATTACTTTGAGTACGGACGGGTTGGTTCGTTCACGAAACCAACCGGGCCTTCGGAGCGGAAACACTCATATCTTGAGCTACGGACGTCCGATTGACGTGCCGTCAGCCGCGTTGTGTTCCTCTTAGTGAGAAGGATCTTTTGGAATACTCCGCCCGAGGTTTGGACACAGGTGGAGTACGGTCGGGTTGTTTTTTCCTTAAAAACCAACCGGGCCCCGGGGACGAAAATGCCAATAACTCTCAGACCGGGCGTCCGATCGACGCGCCGTCTGTTGCGTTGAGTTCCTGTTGTCGATACGGAACTTTTGGATACATCAACTCTGGTCTTTGTGACAGTTGATGTATCAGCCTCTCTGCTCATGGAGCGGACCCCTCCGAACGAGCATGCTGTGTGCGGGAACCCTAGTGCTAGCTGCGACTGACTGTGACTGCTACTACTGCTACTACTGCTACTGTGACTGCGACGACGACAGTACAGAGATCCTGTGTGGATTCGACGACGACGACTACAGCACTCAGCGATCCTATGTGGATCAGTGCTACAGGTCCTGTGTGGGCCCGATCCTGTGTGGGCCCGATCCTGTGTGGGTCTTTGCGCTCAGCGGTCCTCTGTGAACCAGCGCCTACAGGTCCTGTGTGGGCCCGATCCTGTGTGGGTCTTTGCGGGGGTTAGTTACCTATCGATCCTTCGTGGGTCCGACGACTTAGATGGATCAGAGATCATCTTTTTCATCCTCTGAAAAAGTATACCTGTGTGAGCTGAAACCTTTTTCTTTCCTATGTGGATTGTGTTGTGCGATCCTGTGTGGATTACGTTTTGCTTTCCTGTGTGGATTGTGTTGTGCAATCCTGTGTGGATTACGTTTTGCTTTCCTGTGTGGATTGTGTTGTGCTATCCTATGTGGATTACGTTTTGCTTTCCTGTGTGGAATACGTTTACTTTCCTGTGTGTACTGAGTTGTATTTGGGCTCAGAGGTTGGAGCGTATTTTAATTGATGTCTTAGGTATATGTAAGGGCATATACCTAAGCAGTGTCGGTTGTTACTTCGTGATTGTACCTTTCTTCGTGGTTTATCCTTTGTGGATTTGAGAGACCTTCAGGGGTCTCGGGGTCCCAACTGAGTATCTTATACTCACCCCTGCACGTGATTTGCCCGCACTACGTTGTGTTGGTTGCAGACAACGGACAGCGTTGACCTTAGCTGAGGCTTGCAGAGCGGGACGGTACCCGGAGGTGGACCACTGGGCGGGACGTGCTCGGAGCGGACGGTGGGACCCGTGGAGCAGTGGAGCTATCTGTACCCACCCTTCAGGTGGGATTCCCGGTGGATAGCTCGGTGTAGCGGCTTTTACCTTTCAGTTGCTGTTTTTCCCTTTTGAGTTGTACTTTACTTTCAGTTTGGGTTTGTATACTGGCCCATTTACTTTTCCGCACTTTCAGTTGTACTCTGCTTTTGCTTAGTGTTTACTTTCCGCTTGCTTACTCTGTGGTGTTTGTTTACTTTACAAAGGCAATGCCTTCCCTTTTTACCGGGATTTACGCCTTGGTGCTAGTCGCCAGCCCCTGGCCTATGGAAGGCGGGCTTGGGGTAGTCACGGCACAGACCCCGAGGGCGGGTCGTGACACACGTGCCCTTAGGCGGCCTTGCATAAGTAGTCTACATAATAGAAATGTCAGCCAAAATATTCTAATATTTGACTATGTAGCCAATTCCCTTAAGCGGCCCTTAATAATTCAACCCCCTAATGGGTTTGTTAAAAAATGGTAACTTTACTCTTAGGAAATACTTCTTCTAATGCCTCTTAGTCCTTTTTCATATCATTCTTCAGATTCAAAATTTCTTAAGACATAGATTAAATATATTCCCTCATACATGAGTGTGGAAATATGTTTTCAGATAAATTTTCAAGGAATTGAGGCAATTTTAATCCATTCGGTCAAAGCTATTTTGACCTTAAACATTACCCTTTCTTTTTATGTTCGACATGCATGAATTTAAACTTCCTACAAAAGACAAGGGAACACTGAACAAAATTCAAGTCACATCTCACTAAACATACATTTTGTATGATTTAGGTAATATTGAGCAATTAAAAAAAAAGATTCAAGGTTTGTATGGTTATTTTTATAATCCTAGTGAAAATCAAACTATGGTTACTAGGCCCATTGGTTTAGGTAAAAATTTAAAGAAGGTTTCAAAAGAAGTCATGCACAAATGATTGAAGATGAAAGTATTTTTCATTTGATGCACAAGAGTTAGAAGGATACCCACAGACTGGAGTCTATTATCTTTTCAAAGAATTAAGAAAGGTTGTCGACATAAATCTTCATTTGATTTACGGCATCCCGAGCTTTATCAGCAGCTACATAAAGCTCATGCACTCGACCAAATTCACTCTTTTTAGCGTCATGGAGTTCATTATTAGTATCTGCAATGGAATTCATTCCATTTATTTGAGATCATTAAAGTGAATTATTAGGTTGGTCAAGTTCCCTAGTAACAACATCTAACTGTTGCAGAAGATGCATCTACTGAACAACGTTCTATTTGATATTATGCTTCAGCTCTTTTAACTTGGCAGCATAATCAGCCTCAGCTTGGGATACCACAACATCAAATTCGCTGATATTGGATGACAGCCTCACCCATGTCAAATCGTGATGGTACTTTCTCTCCTGCTCCCTTCATATGATTGCTTGTTTGACCATGGCATGGATCTCTTGATATCCAAAACCCTTAAGTCCCAACATGAAGAACATGGATGATAGTCAGGGAATCTTGGATGACAGCTCTTCTAGAGGCGCTTCAGATATGATCTTCTATATGTTCAACCATGCCTTGCATCGTGAATATTGGAGCACCTTTTGTATCTCTGGGTCTGACTCAACATCACTATAACATGGGGGAATATAATCTAGGATTAATTCACTTAGGGAAGTGCCCTTTTCTTCTCCTTCCCCCCTAACCCATGTTACATCACATTCTATTCCTATTGGGGTGAAGGCTGAGGCTTCACCTCTAGATCTAGCCACTGAAATTGATGGCCCTTCATAATCAATTGAAAGCTTTGGTTAGTTTCAAAGGATAACAAAAGTTGATTGGATATCTTGAAAATTAAGTACAGTCAGAAATTTTGTTATCCCTTACCCAATAGTGGATCAACAACATGAGAAGGATCCTCCCCGTCTTTCCTAGCTTCAGCAGGATTTTCAGGATGAATTACAAGAAGCTCTGCCGGGTTAAGCTCCACTTGAGCCAGTGTCTCTAAAATTGTAGGGTTTTCTATACCCCCTTCAGGAATTTTTAGTTCAAAAGATTGTTCAGATGTAACTGCACATTTTAACCAATCATGGTCAGAGATGTAATAAGAAATTATTTTAATTGGACGAAGGATAACGCTCACATACAAAATCTTCTAAATTACATGGTAATTCAACTTGATCTAAAATATCTTCAAAAGATGCACTATGTTTCATCATTTCATCTAATGATATCTCAGATTCTTGGTTAGTCACACCAGTGAGAGAATTATATGTATCTACTTGGAGACTAACATTCTATAGCCTCTGACCTTGGAAAACTTCATCAGTTAAAATTTCAGCATCACTTGCAGTGAACGATAAATGTTCTATTGTAGAGGTTGAACATAAAGTATCATAGAATGGAAGTCCGTTGATGTTTCACTCAACATTTTATGAATAATTTTTAACTTACCAGAAGCAGGTTCTTCTCTTCTTGCAGTATTATAAGGAGCTGTACTGGGAACAGATGCTGGTTCCTCTTTAGAAGTAGCCAAGCCAGCATGAACTCATGAATGTTCACCAGCACCCGCCATTGTTCTTAGAGGAGGTTCAATCCTCTACCTCAAAGGGGGAACTGAATAATCCCATGCAATCCCAAGAAGTATGATCAACCTTTTCATGGGTTAGGACTCATGACTATCTGAAGGACATACCATTACTGATGAAGCGTTGAACTATGGACTTCTTCCTTAGATGTCGTTGTTTCTTTGTCTTTTTGGGATTGTTGACACTCCCCTCTCCAAAAAAAAGGTATTGGAGAGTGAAAAGATCTTCATAACTCCTCATCCTTGGCTTTCAGACCTAGAAATACCTCACTCGGCTCGTGAGGAGATTCATTAGCCCCGATGGCAGTACCACCAGGTCTATACTGTGGTGAAGGAACCTTAACAATTCCATTCTTTGCAAGCTGTGGGATGAAGAAAATAATTTCCTTGAGTAACAATGATTTAATTGTTATCAATTTACAAAGAAAATAACGATATAGACTTACATATTCAGGAGCCACATAATCTTGCCACTCCTCATCTCTGTAACAACCAATCCTCTCAGTGGTTCTATGATCTATAATTTCCTTCACATACTTGGTGAATGGAATGGAATCATCGATGGCATATATGAGCATCTCCAGTAGCTGACTAGCTCTGACACAAACTCATCATTCTAGTAGACATATTCCTGCCCATCCCATATGGCTTCATATATCGCCGCTCCTTTCAAATCCTCAAAAAACTTTGCACAGTTTTGTCACACCCAATCTGCCCACATCGAAGTTATATACACACCTCCTCTAGGACAGAAGTCCCAACTCTTCTTCCAGCCTTTGGATTAATCCATCAGAGAATTTAGGAATATTTAAGGATAACAATGTGGTTGCCGCTCAGGCTTGTGATGCTCTAGATCTGGCACACAAGGGTTTTGATGCATCATATAGGCCTTCTCAACTATTCCATTATTTACAAATGATCATCCACTTGAGATATTTGATGAAGAAAATTTGTGTAATTCTGAAACCAAAAATATGGGAGATAGTTATTTTCCTCTGGAATGTTGACATCTTATAGATGACCATTCCCATACAGAGGCATGTAGATGCTTTGTGGATAGATAATATGATACTTCTTCAAATACTTGGCCAAATCTGGAAGTCTGTTGTCACAGATATCATAGTAATCATGGCCTATAACATTATTCATATAATCAATCTACTTTCTAGCTAGTTCATCATCCATTCCGATTCTTCTAGGAGCATTTTAATCCACACAAAGATTAAATATTTAACTCTTAAGTGAGTTGATTTTTCATAAAATTTGTAATGAAATTTGAAAAAATGGCTATGTCATTAAGGCGCACATGTCAAATTTTGGCGCCCAGGTGTAACTATGTCATGGAGGTTTTTGGCGTGCAGATATCACCACATAAGTCAAAATACCTCTGCAGCAGCGCGACACAAACAAAAGTATTGAAACCGTGGGAAATCAGCAACCTGTGCGACGAGAGGAAACTGCGCAGTGAGAGCTCGAACTGTTCAAATCCTGTGGCTTTGCGGGAGAATGGTTGCATATTTATAGGCTAGGCCACACCCCTCCGTGCAGAAGCCTGCGCACCTCCCACCTCCACGCTGAAGCTCCTTGGTTTTTTTCTTTACCATAGAGTTACAACCTCATTCCTTTCGAATCCAACTATGAGGGGGGAATTTTGTTGACGCTCTTTTCCATCAAAGAGTCTAACAAATGAAAAGTTAAATACCTTAACAAAAATTGATTCATCCTTTAAAGAAACATCAAAAATTGACAAAGGCATGAAGAAGGATTTGGTTAAGAATGGGCTGTGCTGGTTTCATCATGGTCGTGCAGGTGACCTGCATGCCGTATTTGATTTTCGCTCAGGGTCTTCAGCAGCCTATAAATACCCCTTGTGGGGCCCCCATTCGGAAGACAAATAATCCAAAAACTCATATTTGAGTTCTCAGTGCCCTAGTCTCCTTTCGAAGCCTTCTGAACACTACTAAGGTAATTTCTCAGCTAGAATGGAAGGTCTAAAGAGGGGAACATGGCCTAAGTAATGAAATTCATCAACACCTATGTGCCTAAGTGTATCAACCCTTAATGGAAATGGTGACACATGTGCACCACCATATCCCTTCAACAGAACCTGCGTGCCACTCATTTAAAAGTTTTTAGGGATAATACTAAGGGCTTGAGCCAAGTCTCGCCCAAGTATTACGCTATGGGTTAACAGTCGCGCACGTACCTATGTGTCGCACAGGTATACATGTGTGACCAGTACCTGCACACTCCAACATGACCCATGCACCTACCTCTTTTTGGGTGCCCCTCCAGCCTATCACAATGGCTCTAGTTCCCTGTTGAGTGGCTTTAAAACCAGTATCGTTATCATAATGACCAAGAGAATTCTATATAACGTGTTTAAGGATACAATTGAATAATAATCTCTCAAAATTAAAGATGATTCTCTATCGAGGAAGAACCTCAAATTCATATAAAATATTCTCTAAATCTCATACATATCAATCATTGATTGTTAGATCTAAAGGAAAGCTCATGTTCATACTTGGTAATTTAAAAAGGATTCACGAACATAACTTAAATCTATAAAGGGAGTCTCGAAGTGGAAAATAATTCCCCAAAGAAGGTGTGATGAGTCTGACCTCCCATCCTCTTGACCAATGAAAATTCTTAAGCCTCATCAGTTCATAACTAATGATCACCTACCTTTAGAAAGTAGGTTCAAACTGATATAGAATCATTAGATGTTTCTAGTTCTATGAGCAAACCCGTTAGAAACCGATTGGGATGTTTGAACCATAAACAAACAAGTTCATCCCCATTTCCAGAGGAAACATACACATACAACATTTTCATATATAATTACATGGTGTAATTTTACACATCTAGAACGATATTTATAATAATTTCACATAGGTGGAAGGTTTTGTTTTTGTATATTGAGACGAATGATGATGAATGAAATGGTATATTTCTTTTGATTATGGGGCATGTTGGGACTCTAATAGTATAGTTAATGTATTTCATTCCATAGTAGGGAAAACCTTTGGGGTTGGTTAAACTTTGGGTTAAAATATTTAATGGTTATGTAAAATCCTATATAGAATTTTTCATATAGATTGGAATGAAATTCTATCTAATTAAAACTCCTGATTTTTATTATATGAAATGGATCACCTATAATTTTATTATTAGAATCATGTAAACCCACAATGATGATATGTGATTCTTAAGTGAGCATTCATGTAGGTGGATGCTCTGTGTTGACTAGTGTCATTCTGGTATAGTAAAACAGAACATGATTCCTTTTGTATATGAGACCGTTAATTAAGGGGATAAATTGTGGGTTTTCATGGGGATTAGAGAAAGGAATTTTTTTGGTTTCCCTTAGATCATGAATTATATTATTCATAACTTTTGGAATAGTTAAAACACCTAGACACCTTTGGTTTGGAATGAAATCTCAATGAGTCAGTGAGTTGTAGAATTTAGGACAACACATGAGAGTGATTAGACATGTCCTTTATGTCACCCAAAATTTATATTATGTATGTGACATTTTTTTTGAGACCTATACACAATTGGAGGATGGTGTTTTGAGGAATATGAATGATTATTTCTTTAGTTCATGAGAACAAAACATTATTTTTGGGGTATTAATTTTGGTTTCAATGGTTAGGAACATTTGGGTCCCTAACCCCATGGAATTTAGATTCAATTTATAATTTTTATCATATGGTGTGTGGATTATTGTGACATGGAGTGGTTTTTGATGGACTATAATCATGTGGTTATGTTTGAAAAAAATGAAGTACTGATTTTGAAGAAAATTACCAAGGGTGATCATGGATGTTTGAGACTTTATTGATTTAGAATCATGATAAGAAGATAGGTAATGGGGCCATGTTCTAATGTCATGTAACTCGTGAAACTGTGTGTCATGTTTTAGGGTCTTGGTTTCATGGGATTATACACTTGTTTTTTTTGGATTTGTTTGAGAAGGTGCACAAATTGGTTATGAAACATGTTGTTTAACATGGATTAGTGATTATCCCTTGTAGGTCTAAGACTGATAAGTTTTATTCAATTTATATAGGGCTTATTATAATAGGGATTATTAAGGAAATTTTTGTTTCCTTATATATTAAAGAAACACATTGACTAGATCAGATGAGTTACTATGACCAATATTATTTTGACCTATAAAAAATCCATCTAGGATGTTGTTTTACTTAAGTGTGGATAGTTAGGATTTAAATACAAGCTTGGTGATAGATTAATTTAATACTGTTGACCCTTAATTTGATATTTGATTCAGTAGATGCCATAAATCAAGTTCCCATGGGATGGGAATGGGTGATGATTTGATGTTTGTATCAGGGCTTGAACATGATATATTTTATCCATTATTAGAAATTATGTTTGGTTATAGAAAACACCTATGATATTGTAATAGAGAAATGGATTCAACTGTGAAAAGGCATAATCACTCCAATGGGGGGCGGGGTGTCATATTGGTCATGGAAATATTAACGTCATTTATGAAGTTCTTTAGATATAGTGAAAATTATCATTCAATTATCATTGTAGAATTTTTAAATAGGTGGTTATTTTGTTAAAAATTATTATAGATCCTTAGATGAATGACTGGTATGAATTATAATATTAAATTATAATAATTATGTGCATTGACATTAGGCAAGAGCTCATTTTAGGTGATGTAAGAATGATTGAATTTGAGAAGCTACAGAACCCATGGTATTTCATGATGTTTGTTTGTATTGGTTGTGGATTCAACCATTAGTTTAGAATTACTGTCTAGTTTGGGCATTTTTTGACATGTATGGATTATCACATGGTGCCTCTAGGGTAATGGGGAATCCTGATAAGGTAATTTAGAAGATTTTTAGTAGTTGAGTCTATGAGATCTTATGAATGTTCAACAAGATGAGGTATGCTTATCTATATTTTATATAGTTAGATTTTTATACAGGGAAATCATGTTATAAATATCAGTTGAGATGAATAAGTGATGTTCAATAATCGGTTGGACATTTTTAGTAATCATTTGTTGTGTCTTGACTTCATGAATTGGCTTGCTTCCATTTTATTCGTAATTATACTGAAATATTTATTCCAATATCTGACTACTGCCTCTTAGATGATCAAACATGGTGAATTTGAAATAATACCAAGTGTATTATTAGAATTTGAGAAATGTTTTGGGATATGAAAATATTAGTGTTAGAATAATCATGGAGAGGAATTTTCTATTATGAGGTAAGTATTATAGTGGATAAAACTATAGGCTAGATGGTCAAATGGATGATGAAACAATGGTTTCTTTAGATGGAAGGGTACCATGAGTATAGTTTTAGTGTTTTGGGGGAAAATAATTTTATATATTTCTTGGGAATTTTCAATGTTATTTTCGTTTTTAGAACTTCACTTTTGATATGTATTTGGTAATCAAATGTTTAATATAAGTGATCAAATGAGAATTCATGAATAGTGTATGTCGGGAGAGGTATTTGGATGACCATAGTGTCCTATTGTGGATAAGAGTGTTATGGTGGGTAGATTCAAATACTATTTTATATATTGGAATTTGTAACTGAATATGTAATTTAATGATTAAAATTAGTGGATTGGTTGGATTTTGATATGGGATTTATAATATAATCCTTGGAGAATCCAAATGGATGAATTTTGAAGGAGGGATAGTGCTTAGAAGGTTACTAATGGTTCCAGAAATAACCATATAATGTTTTATAGAATAGGGTTGTAGTCAGCATCCCCTAGTTAGTAATCAGATCCCTACGAGCTTTCCAGTGAAATGGATAATGCCCATATTCCATTTCCAGTCTAATTGAATAGATAGTGGCCATGAACTGGCTGATAGGTAATCCACTAGTATGTAGGTGGAATCAAACAAGATAGCCTAAGGGTTTTTTAAATTGTAATGAAAGAAAATTTTCCATTTCATAATTTTAATATGATTATCCCCTCTTTGACCCCTATTTTGAAAAAATAGGCCACTCGAGTCCCCATTTTCCTCTTGATTTCCCTTTTTATTTAGTGCATTTCATGGGATAATTCTAGTGATTGAAGGTTTGTATTATATTTTGATACTGTTTTATTCTCCTTTTCCATCCTCTCCAAATATTTGTCTCCACTTAATATGGATTTTGAGATGATTCCACAGGGTTATGTAAAATTTCTACTATTCACATGAGGATTTCTCTCAACCAAGGAATAGAATGTCCTTAGAATTTATATGCATGTAGTCACTTGACATTTTTATAGTGGAATATATCAGTTTGGGGTTTTTTAGTTTTTATTTAAATTTAGTTATATATTATATTATAATTGGTCATGTCTGACAGGTATTTCACCAAGGACAATGATAAGGGGTTGTTGTGGACCTCCCTCAGATGGTTGTTTATGGTTCCAACATGAAAGGGATATTTTATGAGATTTCCATGATTATGATAATTTATTATTAAATGGATAAAATTTTAATTAATTTTTATAATTAATTAGTGCATGATTTTTGTATTGTGGTACAGAATTGGGTGAGTTGTTGATGTCTAGTGAATTTAGGATGGGATTTGGTGATGGTCGATGAGCCTAGGGGGAGCTTCTAGGGAGTGGACTTATCATGTAGCATTTATATTATATTTTTGTCACATCACTTTTATTGTGGGAACTATTTTTTTTCATTCTATATAAGATATTAAATGGTTATTTATATATTAGTGAATAATTTATAGTGTATTTACCAAATTAATGGTAGTCATGTTTGTTTTCTAGTATAATTTTACATTTTTCCATTAATTGAATTATTTAATAATTTTTTTTATATTTTGTTTTTAAATATTTGTTCATAATATTAATAAATATATTTTTTTCTATATTTTAATTTAACATTTTACATATTTTTGTTTCTCATTTTATAAATAATCAACTATTTATATTAAATTTGATTTTTTTAATCACACATTGTATTAATTCTTTAATGAAACCGAATAGAAATAAAAATATCTTATTTTTAATGAATAAATTTTTTGATACATTAATTTAAAATTTTAATTTTTGTAATTTGAAAATACTTTCTAATATTATTTAATTGATTTCAAAATGTTTATTTTTATCCTATATTTTTCATATTAATTTCGTAGTTTTGTTTTCAAATTTTAATCATTATTTAGTGTTTTAATTATTTTGATGTGTAATTTATAATTTTTAATTCTTTTGTTATTTATAATTTGTGTTTGAGGTTTTCCTACAACCATGAAAATGGTTTTCTACCTTTCATTATTCTACCATTTTAGACATGCTTTCATGTAGACAAAATCTACCATAATTTTTGAGATTCTATAAATGATTATAACTCATATCATAAGAAGGGATGATTATGATACAATTATGGTTTCACCATATAGCCATCTATAGATAATTTATTACTTCCATTACTTAATACCATGATTTCTACTACAATGGGCTCTATAACCATTCCCTTTTCTGTATAAAACTAGTGGGAAGTCATTATACCATTCCTTTATTCCTATTTGTTACCATGAAATAGAAACTCATGCATCATTGACGATAATGATTTTTAGAAAAATATTCATCTACTAAACCGAAGATAACCTGAATGTTGGTAACTAATTTATGAATTTCAAACTAATAACTAACCTGAATATTGATTTTTGAAGATGAGGATGAACCCATTAAGAGGATGAGGTTTTACTCATATTTATGAAATGTATGCCTCATGAACCCATTTAAGATCAATGGAAGATTTAATTCATGTATATTGATGAAATTTATTATTTAGAAGTGATTATAAGAGTCAGAACACTGGATGTTCAACCAGTGATTGATAAAGACATTTAGGAAATTAGAATGAAGATAATTTCATTGATGTTGGTTTCTCAATATCATGGAATCATTGGATGAGGTGAATTAGGAAGATGGATGAAGTCTAAACCTGGGTATAGGTTGCTTACTTGAGTTTGGATTTATGATTTCAAGATCTCTCAGTTGTTTATGATTATGTTATTCTTGGGAAGATTCCCTTATGGGTTCATATTTTTTTCCCTCGTGAACAAATGGAATTTTAGATATGTGTTGTTATTTCATTGTTCATCAACATCACAAAATTATTAAATAGGTGTTTTGTAGATCCTTGAAACATGTGTTCTAGTTTTAATAATCACTACTTTTAGGAGGTTTCCATTGGATTTATTCGTCGAACTATAATCACCCAATAGTTCTTTATCCAAAAGGGACCATCTTTCCAAAGGTAGGCATTAATTATGTCTGAACTTTATGATACTTAGGAATTTGCATTGGTCGAGAGGATGGGAGGTCGAACTCATTACACACTTTCATGGGGAATTATTGACTACTTAGGAACTCTCTTTATAAATTTAAAATATATTCATGAATAATATTTAATTCATCAAGTATAACATAAGTTTCCATTAGAATTTTCAATGACTTATTAACATGAGTAAAATTTAGAATCATCTGTATTTATTCCAAGTTCTTCACTAATCAAGATATCCTCCCATATACTGTATAAAGATTATTTTAATCATCTGTATGATGATACATGTTTTTAAGAAACATATTGGGGCACTATTGAATTTAATTTCATCCAGGGAGATGAAGGGTTGCTTTGATATCAGGATCATACCCATAAAATGGGATAGCTATGTATCCATATGAAAGGAATCAGAACCCCCGTAGTTCAGTGCTTCTTAATAGAGCATGTCATACCATTTTTGGTCTTGTGAAATGTACCTAGCCAAATAGTTTAATGTCATGTGGTAGAAATATATAAGAAAAATGGTCTTAGTCAATGTTTTGTGTGGGAATCATGCTGAAGAACCCAAGGAACATTGAAAGTATATGGGTTTCCAAGTAATATTAGACCTTGTTGTGAATATGGCCTAAAGGGAACAAGGTTGATTTGAAGTGTTTGTTTTGAACCCAAGGAGGATTATTTCATATCCAATGTGGATGGAACCAATGCCCATATAGTTCAAAGAGTCTCATAGAATAGTACAGTTCTTCATGAGAAAATAATTTGAACTTACTTCTAGAAAAGGATTCCTTGGTGATTTGGTGTTTAATTTGGGGCTTACACATAAGGAAGATGCCAAAATTAAAGGAATTAGGATGGTATTCCTGAAAACGATATCCAATGAGCTCGGTCCCTAAGAAGGATTCCTACGTATCCTGTTTTGAACATGAATTAGTTTTCTCATAGTTCCAGTTACGAGGAAAATTTTTTGTTCATGATAAATTTTTAAGACTGCGTGAGTTATGCTCGGTGTAAGAAATAAGAAGATATCAAATATTAATCATGTTCACCCTATATTTTCCTCTGTTGATGGAAGATGGTGCACCTACAACAACCAGGGTGGATGGGGATAAGGTGACACAATAAGAGGCCTTGGAAATGAGCCTTTCCTGTATTCACTTTACATTGGACAAGGGTACAATGAAAGGAAGACTGGATGATGGTTAGGGTATTATACCAGGATGGATGCCCTATGTGGTTTCGTCGGGGTTTAATCCCAAGGAGGATTCCTATTTGATATTGGTTGTGTATCACTACTATGGACGATTCATGTTTGAGGTTTTTTTTGGGGATTACTGTAAAGGAGGATTCCCGTTGGAGATTGATTGGGGATTACTCCTAAAGAAGATGCACGTTTGAGGTTTTTTTGGGGTTTTCCCATAAAGAGGATTCCCGTTTGAGATTAGTTGGGGATTACTCATAAGTAGGATTCCAATTTATAGATTAGTTCGGACTGACTCCTTTGAAGGATTCCCATTTCAGGTTTGGTTGGGGCTTACTCCTGAGGAGGATACAAATTTTAGATTTAACCTGGCATGGGAGTCAAGTGAAGAGGTTTGAGGAGATTCTTGAGGAGTGTATCAAAAAAAGGTACCCGAGGTATCCATAAGGATAGTCCAAATTCATAACATATGAATAGATCTAAGAAGAGTAAGTTGACTCAAGGCACTTCATTTAGTGTGATGGAGTATCTCAAATCATGGTATTCCAAGGATGGAATTTGGGGTACATAAAGGGTGTAATTGAAAATACGGTCGTAGGGATGTTTTCCATGTAGATCCTCCATGTCGGTCTTCCACATAAGGGTGTGGAAATTATATTTCCTCTTAGGTATTCCACGTATGTCTTCTGCGTATATCCACCATTTAGGGCCTCTATTTAGGTCCTTTTTGAAATTTATCCATCTTCTGAGTACCATAACTTTTGATCCATAAGTGAGTTTGGGCTTCGCAGCCAGTGTAATCGAAGGTCTTGTTGAGATATTCACATCTTGGGATGGTAAATAGAATGTTTCTTATTGGAAGAAACATCCAAATTGATTTTAATGTGTCAAAAAAATTTCATCATCGATCTAGGAAATCCACTTCCTACTCTCGAATGAGGGAATCATTCCACTTATCCATCGATATGTAGTTGTATATTGGGACATAGAAATCCAGCATGTATCCTCTTCCTTGATGGTGAAAGTATATTTTTTCATACTCAACATTTTTTGTCTATGTGAGAATCATATCATGAATCTATAAAATAGTGCATGGAACAGATTTCGTAGTGTCTACAATAGGGGTATAAAAACTAATTTTTTCAATCACATGTGATCATATTTGGTATGAAATATTGGGATAAGACATAATATATACTTATTGTGAGTATTGTATATCATTTTTGAGCTAGGATTATGAATAAAGTGACATTGATCATTCCCAACACCAAGGATGTATGAATTTTGATCACTACACATAGTGTGCTCTATAACATTTGTTACTTAGAGAACTATACAACCAATTTAGAGAATAATGAAAGGGGAAATATTATTTTTATTGACCTCCATATCATTATTATTGTTTGAGAATTCTAGATGGACTAGGATGACTTAATTAGAACATATGTGGATGCAGTTGAAGTATGTTGATATTGATATTTGTTTTAATATGATCAAACATGGTTGAAATTTTGACATGAAATGTTTCAATATGCACTATAAGTTGGGATGTTCTAATCAAGTGACTAGTGGATGAAAGTAAAGAAGACAAATCATTATGGCCTACCCATGATATTGGTCACCAAGATTGACTGGTGCTATTTTTATTGGAGATTTATGCTTATTAGAGGCATGCTTAAGGAAATGAGGAGTTAATAAAGAGCTAAAAATTTGTTGAGCATCGAATATAAGAATAATCATACCTATTGAATGTGATAATTTAAATGTAGGAGATGGATTCCAATAACAATGGATTATTTATGAGACTTTTAGAATATATTTATGAAGTCTGAGAATCATTTACTACGATTGGATGGAAACTAGGTAAAACTTTCTAAGAGATAAACAATATTTTTTATGGGTATTCTGAGTTTTTTAGAGGTATATGATTGTGTCATGAAGTGGTTTCATGAAATTGTAAAAAATTCATAATTTAATATGATATGGGTGAAACCAAGGGAAAATTCGATCTTGGAGTAGTGATCAAAAGTATAATAAAAATAGAAAACCATAATTTTCGGGGGGGGGGGATACTTTATTCATTAGGATAACACATTAGATAATGGAGAGAAAATGAGTAGTAGAATATTGGGGCGTTGGAGATAGAGGATGGGGGAAAACACAATAGTGAAGCCTCTTTTCTATAAACTATCCCTCTTTATTCTGTTATTACTGTTTTAAACATGTTATAAATAAATAAATTTGTCATTGAATATACTATTCATATAGAAATATACTATATGTTTTTATTTTAATGGATTGAATTAATTTTTTTGGTTTGGTTAAAATAATTTTTTTTCATAATACATATAGATCAGTTGTATTTTTTATATTTAATATTAGATTCATATTAAACTATTCTATGGACTGAGAGGTGATAATAGTTATATTCTAAACTCTTGAAATTTTACACAAGTATTGTAAATTGGTAAAGGTAAATGTTATATTATAATGAATTGAAAATAATTACTCCTATGTGGTGAAAAAGAGGTCATATAGAATTAATGATTCGGGAGTAATGATTTTACACTAAAAAATGAGCATATTGGATCATCACATTTTCATTAATAAATGTAATAACATATAATAAATTTAGTAGAACCTAAAACATCCTTAACTAAATTTTATTTTTTCCAATATCCATATATTCATCAATTATTCAATTACTCTTTCTCATTTTCATGGTTTCCATATAATTTATTTTTTACACATTTTAACCATCCCTTTACGATTTCACATAGCTTTCTTTGTTTTTTTCTACTTGTTTTGTTTTTTGGTCGTACAGACATTATCTAGTATTCTTTTTGGAACGACACCCAACTAACAATTATAGAAATAATAAGTAGGTCTAAATCAATATATAATGGATAATAATAATTATATTTAGGTTTAATGTTATATATTTCTATGGGGAAGGAACATGTATCAAAAAATATATTTTAAAAAAATGTAAAAAATCATTAAATAAATTAGAAAAAATTCATTTATAATTTTTGTTAATTAAAGACACATAAATTTACATTTTGTTTTAATTATCAATGTATCCATTGTATTCTCTATACACACTTGAGAATATAAGTTATAAAATGAAAGAAAAATATCTGAAATTATTAAAAAAATGATTACTATGAAAATAATGAAAACTGAAATAGAAAATTTGGAAAATATTGATGTTGGAATAATTAAAAATCCAAATAAAAACTAAAACAAAAAATATAAATATTCATTTATACCAGCCAATATGAAACCGAGATATTGGGAGTTTCAAATGGAAATAGTAACTAGAAATTCTTATTGCATTATGTTATACTCAATATATGGTACCTTTGTGATCAAACAATCACACCACACTATGCTGCACTTTTCACTAGTACTCTTATAAAGGATTCAGTAGAATTTATTTTAGAGATTTACTGTTATTCAAAATAATTTCCACTTTGAGGATTGTTTGAGGAAATGTTATGGTTCAGATTGATTCCTTTTTGCTTAAATTTTAGGTCTATCAAATGGTTTCTAAATATAGGTAAAAATATCATGTATTCTTGGGTTGAATTTTGGAATTCATTATAATTCAAATTCGATCATAGGAATACCATGATATAGGTGGGGCACAAGATCACTGATTTTTTCTGGTATGAGGGAGGGTCGATTCATAAATAATGAGATAGGTTTAGAGGTATTATTAGGTAACTTATCACCTTTCAATTTGATCCTCATCTACTCAAGGATACCTTTTATAATGACCTTATAATTTATAACCCAAAATTTTATTGATTGTCATGTGGTGGATTTTTTCTAATCTTACCGTTATTAATGTTAAGTAAACATCTGATAAATTGTCCCCAAAAAAAGATTGATATGAAAATATCCTTTTTTCGGGTTGAGAAATATTCTCAGTTAGCTGATGTTATTGTCACAACATGTAGGGAGTAACATTATCATGATGGGAGGTGTTCACATGATCGAAATTTTTATACCAACATCGATCTCCCAATTCAATCTAGGTAGATTTCTCAATTTTGATATCCAGCCTATTAATTAAGGTGATAATGATATATTTTATAACCAGTATAACTGTTGATATAATAACAAAAAATTATATATCATCAAAGTATAAGTGGGTGTTGATACATTTTGTTTCCCATAGTAACTCAAATAAACCAAGAAATCAGTCTGAAAACTATGTTGGAATTTCAAATTACAATTTTGATTTAAATTTTATTTTTAGGTCATTAATCACTATGGTTGATTAAAACTAGTATAGAATCAAAAATATTCATGTTTAGTGGGGTAAAATGGAAAGGTACTTAGGAGTAAGAGACAAGAGAATGTTTCCTAGCACAACAAGAAAAAACCCAAGGGATAATGTGAAGGCCATCATAATGAGGTTAGGTTTAAACACTGAATAACTCATTAAGGAATAGTATTGAAAAGATTATGATGATAAAAAAAATTAGATTCTAGAATTGAGAACATTTGAAACACAAATACCAGTAACATAAATAGTTTAAGTCAAACATAATGAAAAGTAATAATTTCATATGAAAATGAAGGATACAATAATAAAGTAATGATGGAAATAATTAAACAAGGAATAAAGAATGTGAGGCTTGTTGATTAGGATAACAATCAACCAATATTATTGAATATTTTCCCTTTTCGTTTTATATAGAGGCTCAAAAAAATAATGAAACTTGTTTTTTCATATTCTATTTATTTTTTATGAGATCCAATGTCAATATTCCTTTTGTGGAATACTTACATAAATTAAAATGTAATAATTAATTTTTTATAATATTTTTGGCTAACAAAATGGATTGGTGTTATAATTCCACAATAAATTTGAGTAATGATTATAGTTCCATTATCCATAAGAATATTCCTACCAAACAGAAAGGCCATGGTTCCATTGTTATCTGTTGTGGAATAGGTGGAATAGAGAATATTTGGTTCATAATTGACTCCGTTTCTAGAATTAAACTTAAGAGATAATCATTATTTAAGAATATTGGTCTCAATGATTTATAAATAACTCCAATTTAATTATATCTAGAAGACATGACATTGACTTATCCTTTTCTGAGGGTATATAGTATATTATTATTTTTAGAAAATTTCATTTTTATTATAATACCTAATTCTTAAGATAAACTGTGATGTCGAAGTCCCAATAATTTTTGTAAAGTAATTAAAAGCCACATAGGGGGAGATAATAGATTTATGAAAGGGGTGGTCAAGCCTTCTAGTGGGAGCGTATATGGAGGTATTCGAACTATTTAGCAATTCCCAATGTTATGTGAGTTGTTATGTGATAGATATTACTAAAGATATGTTAGAATTATAACTAGAAGAGAAAAACACTATAATATTGATTATCTAATCACATATTCTATTAATCATAATTCTAAAGATTATTTTGGTGAATTTGATTACATAATGGATATATAAAGGTTAGGGTGTATTGAGTTTCATATTAGGAGATGTAATTATATATAACATGCAGTTTCATATTCGCACTAATATATTCATGTTGAGAGTGTTTCTTATACTGTTAGTCAATGTTTGTAACCCGTCTCAATACCCAACAATAAAAATGATTCTTGTTATATATAAATTATTAATTTTTAATAGTCTTTTTGTAAAATATAATTCCTAAAATGAATTTTTTGGGATGTCTAATTGTTTGTAGTTCATATTGACCTTTATATAGTTGCTGATGATTTTTCGAAATACAAAGAATGTATGATAAGTGAATTTATGAATAGTATACAAGATATAGATAGTTAGTCTATAACAAATAAATAGATCATCCATTATGATTATTTTTGGTTTATAATACTATGGAGTTAATTGGTTTGATGGAGGAAGGATCCACTGTTTCATATAAGCATGTTGAATCTAAGTGCATTGCTACAATTTCGGAAACTGTTAAAACTACTACACCATTTTTTTAACATATGTGTGCCCCATGTATGGTGGAATTATTTAGAAGTAGAGAAAATAATTCAGGTGTCAATAATATGTTTTTGTTTTCAATTATTATTTATTTTTGTGAAATTATTTCATTTAAATCTTTTGTTGATGAAAAACTCGGACTTAGGTGATTGGATTTTTTAGATGTCATTCTTTAGTAGGACGTTCTAAATGAGATATTGTGTGAACTCGTAAATTTTCTTCTATAGAATATTCAAGTTCTTATTAATGATAAATATTACCCTTTAAATGATTTTGGATGGAGTTTTAGTAGGATATGTATGGTTGAATACTATAAATTAGTCACTTAATGGGAGGAAACCCATGGTTTTCGTAGCATTAAATTTTACTATCTTTTGAATAAACTTTTTTCCATGATTTTTTTATTCTATGAAATTTTTCAAAAAAAATACCTATTTATGATTAGACATACTTGATGACTTTTAGTTGAATTAATTTAATTATCAATATTTATTTTTTAGAACATCACTGGAGGTTTCCATGTATTTTAGTGCTTAATGAGTTTCTTATTTTGTTATCTTAGTAGTATGTTTGATTTTATTTTATTAATTGATATATAGAGGGAATGATAGGTGAATATATTATTATGTAGTGGTCATTTGATTAGATGATTGGTTGTTTGGAATGATGGTATGAATTGGGAATAATAAGTTGAATTAATTTGAAAAGGCTTCTAGAATCGTAATCAATTCATAAAAAATAACTATTTTTCTATCCTAATGGAGATGTAATTGGAGATACTAACTGGATAACATGACCCTTATCATATTTATATATTTATATTCTCTATATGTATTAAAATATAATATTTCATGTTGATCTATTTTCTTATCGGTGCATCAAATTCATAATCTGGCTTTTATTTAATATTTTATAAAGGGAGGTTTCACAATCTATGTTCAAATGAAATCAAAATCATCGATAATATAGACTAATTATTTTAATTTCTTTACTTTTATTAATACCCTAAATTTTATAAATTATGTTTCTATCTTGCGTAAATTGTTAACATGATGTTTCTTTGAATTTTATCATTGATTTTGTTTAACATTATTTTTGTGTTTAGAACCATAATTGTGATTTATTATTTCTAATAATATTAGAAATCATTTTGAGATTACTTTAATTGATAAACCATTCCAAAAGATTGTTTTTATGATTTAATACATTGTGGAGGCTATTAGGGGTCTTTTTTTCTTCAATGGATGATTATTATGTAACGAATATTTTCTA
Source organism: Viscum album (assembly GCA_963277665.1). Lineage (NCBI taxonomy): Eukaryota > Viridiplantae > Streptophyta > Magnoliopsida > Santalales > Viscaceae > Viscum > Viscum album. The sequence continues at coordinate 818,134,551 of OY728155.1, forward strand.
AACATTATTATCACAACTAAAAACTAGATCATTTTATATCCTTTATGTACAAATCAATTTGAACCAAATTTTTTCTGTGTGTACTAATTTGAGATTAATAATTGGGTAAATCATGATTATTAAGTGTGGGGAAGAGGCCTTAATTTAGCTAAGCTATGCCATAATGAAAAAAATAAAAATGATTAACATTTATCATGAATTTGAGTTTTGATGTATCACCCAATCATTTTCAATGAGTGAATATTTTTGTGAAATATGGAGGTTTTGATAGTACTATAATGTGATTAATATTAATTATTTTATGGATTTTATTGGGTAAATAAAGTTTACAAAATGATTTTGGTGAAAAATTGAAAAATATTATGTATCAATTGTTAAAAAACGATCTTTTTAATTTGAATTTATCACTTAAAATATGTATGCAAATGGACTGTTAAATGAAAAAACCATTCATCGTTAAAAATTTTACTCTTTTTATTATCAACTAATCGGAAAATAAATTCATCATTCCTCTTATAATTACTATTTACTATCAATTTTTTTGTGTCTAATTATTATTATTTAGTTATTGTTAGTCTTTTCTCCAAGAGGTAAATATAATTTCGGACATTCATTGGGATAAAAGATCATGTATGTTAAATTACCATTAATTTTTTTTAATATTATTTTTTTTAAAATGGTAACCAATTTCTCTCCAAGAAAATACATTTTCAGTGGAAAATAAAACTTAATAATTGAGATGGTCCATGGGGGATTTTTTTGAAAATAAATTTGTTATAGTGATACATATTCTCAAAAATGGGATTTATTTTCTACTATTTAATCTATACAAATTGAATTATTATGGAAATGAAAAATCTTATGTATTTGTGAAATATATATAACCTTTATTTGATGCTATTTTACAAATCACTTTTGTCATTTGAGCTATGTTTTTAATGTTTAACTAGATATTAAATGGTCATTAACGCATTAGAGGTTAATTTATTTTGGACATAGTAAATTAATAATAGTTATGTTTTTTTATTGTTTAATTTACAATTTTTTCATTATTTGATTTTTTTATTTTCAATTTAAATAATAAATAATAACTTTACCCTATATAATTTTTTTTGTTAATTTAACTTTTTAATTGTTATTTATTAAAATAAATAATTTATAAATTATTTAATGAATATTTAATTTAATTTTTAGACCTAGAAAATCTTAACATTTTAATGGGACCAAATTTAATTCTAAATCGTTTATTTTTTAACTTAAAAATAATTATTTATTTTCATCATACTAATTAATCTATGGAATAGGAATATAATTTTTCAATTTTTATTTATTTTATTTTAAAAGTTTTATTCTTTTAGTATTTAATTTTTGTATTGATATTTTTTTTTCATATATATATATATGATATAAAATTTTGGATGTGTAAATTTTATGTTTTATGTTTTTTTGTTTTATTTTATTCATTTATGGCCAAGGATTCCCTACTATTGAGAATTTAATTTTACCCCACTATTTCTAGTACCATTTTGGAGCTTCTTATATTATAGGAAATTATTCTACCATTAGATATCTGCATCTATGGATTAAAACTTCTACAATAAGAAGGAATGACTATGAAACCATGAGTGTTACTCCCTAATATGTTCTAGATGGAATTTTTTGTTACCATTTATTATGACCTTGATTTCTACCATAAAGGTATTTATTCTTCTGTCTTTTCCCATCTAATACAATTTGAAGGTCATGATATTAGAACTTACTACACTATGTTTCTCTAACATGAAAATATCTATGTCTGTGAGGATAAATTTGGGAGCAAGATCATGATCTATTAAATTGAAATTAACCCAATTGTGTAATTGATTTATGAAGACTAAGTTATGTGATGACCTGAATTTCCATTTTTTTAAGTAGATTTGGATGTAGTTCCAAGGGTGGGATTTTTCTATGATTTAATTGACAATGGACACATGAAAAAATTGAATACATATAGAAGAGTATCATTGTAAAAATTGATGAAATTTGATGTTGTGAATTGGGTCTCAATGTCTGATATCCTGATGTGATTCTAGTGATAGATCAAGACCCATTGGAAATCCAAAGGAAGACAATTTAATTGAATCATAAAACAAGATATTAGGGGGAAGAACCAATGAGTCGAAACAACAAGATGAATATGGTTGAAAACATTAGACTAGAATGATGAATTGATGTCAGATTTAGGTTGTTTAGATCTCTCAATTATTTGGGACCTTGTTTTCTTGGGAATATGAATTAGTGGGTTCCAAAAAAATTGTTAGTTCTAACAAATGTTGAGTTTTTCAATGTTCATCAAAAAAATGAAACAGTTGAATATGGATTTTTGAATAGAGTTGGTTAATCGTAAGTGTTTGATTTTGGTCTGAAATATAGTATTGTGCCTTAAAATGCATTGATTTCTTGTTATTTATACAAATTTTAGGTTACAATGATGATCATTGCGACCTTGATAATCCCCCAAACAGCAGTTTTCAGAATACAGAGCATTGTAGACCATGTTCTTGATGATTTTCACAAGGTAATCCAGCAATCTATTGAGTATATGAAGAACAATTTGACTATGTATATTTTTTTCACCCCACTAATCTAATTTATATTTTTTGAGTCATTGTGGAAGAAGATAACTCATGCCAAATTCATTTGGGTGTAGTTGAATTATTTTGATTTGAAGATTTTTTTATATGATTAGTCATGGATTAAATTTGGATATGTATATCTTCACTGAACATTATAACATGATATATCAAAATCGGGTTATAGGGAATTGTGAGTGAAGAATGGGACTTGTTTTGGTGCTCCCATGTTCTTGATCACCAAGAGTGATTATGGCCTTATTAATAATATATTTATTCCAATTAGAGGTATGGTTAATGAAAAAAAGAGTCATAAATGGGTCAAAAACTTTTTGGGGATCAAATTTTAAAAAGAATATTTCCAACAGAGGATTATAATTTGATGTGAAGATATGGATCTCAATAATGATAGATTATATATAAGGTTTATATAATATTTTAAAAAAGTATGAGAATATTTTTATGAGCTTAGATTACAACCAGGTTTATCCTGATTATGATTGGATCAATATGAATATGGGTATGTCATGTTGGTTTTAATGGATATGTTTGCATCGTGTAATGGTTAGATAAAATGGTCAAAGTTTTAGTCTCTATGTTATTGAGGTTAAAATCCATTTAAATGTAGTTGGAGGAGCATTGAGATTAAAAGGGGTAAAAATTTATCATCAATGAATATGGGGAGGGAACCTTAATGAACAGAGAGTAAACTGGTAGAGAAATATTGGTGATTTAGAGTTCAAGGATGGGGGATAATCAATAGAGAAGCATTATTTCTCTAAAATATTATTCATTCTTTTTATTTTACTTTTTAAAATATTTTATTTATAAATAGATTTTCTAATTACTTCTGTTATTAATTACAACATAAAATATGGGTTTCTAACATTAATGTATTTAAATTCATAAATCTATTTTTCTTTAGTTAAGACAATTGATTTTGTGAAAATTTAATTTTAGTTATCATTATTCTATTTAATATGTGTATCATTTTACCCTATTTTGAGGAATAATACGAGATTAGAGCCACCTTATAATCATTCTGAATATCTAAAAAATAACTAAAATTTTGAAAAGGAAAATGTTAAATTATATATAATTGATGATATTTAATGTTGAGTTATGATTGTGAGATCACATTGAAAGAGTGATCTATGAGATATTATTGAGCATTGAAGAAAGTTCTTAGTAGATCATCACTTTTTAATTAAAAATTAAACAACTACAACTAACATGATTAGAATACATAATATCCTTAACTCAATTTTTTGTGAACTAATAACTTCATTTTCATCAACTTCTATGTTCCTCAACCCCATGTTCTAAATCTCCTTCTTTTTTCACAGTTTCCACATTATCACCATTACTTCACTACTTCAATAAAATTTATGTTTTTGATTCTTTTTTGTGTTTTTTTCACACACAATTTTTACTATCATTCCTAATAAAATCTACACCCACTCTAAACTATGGAACTAGTATGTAGAGTTAAATAAATAATGAAATTTGATAGGAGTCATTGATATTCATATCAGATTAAAATACAAATGGATTCACATTGAGGAAGGTGGTCCTTCATTCTTGCCTTATGACAATATTTCCTTTTTGATGATGCATGTGATGTGTGGTTGATGAAACTAGGTCATAGTCCTATTTTTTAAAAAATCAATTGATTAATTTTATCAGTTTGGATAATTGAAATTAAATGGTGATTTAATTTATATTCTTAAAATATGTTAACGCATGGGATTGAATGTGTTATTTTCCAAATCCACAAAGAACATTGTAATTTGACTGATGCCCCATATACTAATTATTTTAGTCTAGAATTATAGTATACCAAAACCTCTATAAAAATATTGGATTGGTTGTGAATTTACCTATGATTGATAATCCTAGTAGGCAGTGTGGGGACTCGTGACCGATATTTGGAAATGGAAAGGACAATATGTAGATTATAGGTTATTTTGATGAGAAAACCATCTTAGAGTGACCCTAAACATAGAGGTGGTTCGTTATCCATATATCAATAATGATACCAATGATTTTAACATATAATAACAATGAGACCATGATATGAATTTGAACTTTGTAATTGGTGTGATAACCATGAAGACATGGTTTATGACCTGACTGACTTAGTATGGTAATGTAGACCCTAGTTTTGTATAGTCGTATATGAGTTGACATAGGAAACCCAATGTGTACCCTAATGACATATTGACCCAAATGATAGGGTGTGGTTGGTGATGAAAAAATATTAAGGGTTTCAACTTCTAACCAAGCATATCCCTTCACCTTTTATATTAGGACCTAGTACACACCCATGGAGTGATATTATCACATATTGAAAACTCCATTTGGGTAGTTACTGATATTTATTTCATAGTTGATAAACAAATATATGGGAGGTTCTTCTAATATAATGTTGGGATTTTATGTATTTGGAGCCTAATTAGTGATTGATTCTTTCATGGATATGGAACACAATGTTCGAGATTCCCTGTAAATAGAGCGAAAATATTTGTACTATTGTATGATATGTCCCTAGAGTCATGAAAAAACTGTTTGGAGCTACCATTTATTTTTACCTACAATTTTCATACTATAGATGGTTACATCTCCTGAGTTGTGAGGTGATGTATTGAGATTCCATGGTTTTGGAGCTCAAATGTTTTTAATTCCACGGAATGGGTCTCCTGAGTAATGAGGACATTGTAAGGGATACCATGGATTGGGAACCCACATGTTAGTAGGTCAAAATGGCCATCCTAATTTTGTAAGAGACACCTTGAAACTAGATGATATAGTTATGGGTAGTTGAGGTCATAGTCCTAAGGATAATAAATAGTTTGGTATTTGGTACATGGGTTGACAAGGTCGACATGTTTTTCTAAGAGACATTCTAGAAATATGTATAATTAGGTAATGTGTGTTATTATTTTATTTAATGTTCAATAGATATTTATTTATTTAGGGAATAAAATAAGAACATATCAGTAAATTACCAGTATTTTATGGGACTATGATTTTGGTACCCTGTTCAGTAATTTAGTCACTATATACTCAATCTACCACTGAAATTTGGTTTCTAAATAGATCTATCTTATCCATGGAAATGTTTTCATTCCAATGGAATACATGGAATCTTTATTGTGGTTATGTGGAAACAAAAGTTCACTTATTGTCCAATTTTATCATATTTGGGATGTTAAACATCTCATGGCCCAATAAGATTCAATATTTAATATCCTTAATAAATAAATATTCTGAATATTAGAAAAGTATTCATTATATAACTCAAATTATTTAGATAAAAAAAATTGTTTTATTACACTGTAATTGATGTCAGGTCTTCTGTTTTGGTTATTTTTGAAAAATCCCATGCTATAAATCTTATAAAATATTTCATTTAGCCTTCAAGAAACAATAACATTGAGATGAAATATCATTTCACAAAATAAAGGTTTTAACATCACCTGGTGAATATAATGTATTTTTCAACTATGAAAAATTGGTTGTATTTTAAAAAGGTAATACCAAGAATTTATTCTTAGTGACATCTGTTTCTTAATGGAGTCCAACTAAATTCATCTAATTAATTAGAATAAATAAATAACCCATGATAGCCCTATTTTAATTTATCTTATTGAAATGATATATAAATAATCAATTTTCATTTGTATTTTTCTAATCTTATTCTATAACCATATATATTATTTCTATCTTTGGGTTTATTGATAGATGATGAGGGATATTCTCACACATATTTTGAGAATATATCTGAGTATAATAGAAAGGGGGAGAGTATCTTGAAGATGAATCAGAGGCAGAATGTGTGGATATTAAGTTAAAATATGTAATAAGGAGGATCTTTTTATTTGAATCTTGTTTCTCACACAAATAATGGCTTGGGTTGGGTTGGATTTAGTAATTAGGGAATCAATGATTCATGTACTCCATTGTTTTTTTAAAACCTGTAATATTTTGATGATTTTGAATTGTAAACATAACCGAAGGAGGATATATATAGATAAAATACACATTTATTAATTTTTAGGAAGTGTTTTTGGAAATATTTGAGAAATATTCTTATAATGATATAATATGTGTTTTGAATAAAGAAGGATGATGAATTTCATTCATTCTGGTGAACTGGGTGTTTATAATGACATCTCACACAATACAGTTAAATCATCCAATAAAAATTTATTTTTTTTCATTTATATATATATTATTGGTTCTCATGACCACAATATGTTGTTGGTTTTTTTGGATGATCACCAGTGTGAAATGACATTGCATAAAATGGGAGGTGTATCATATGTTAAGGGAGTGTTCATGCTCTTTTCATTTATTGATGATTATGAGTTCAAAATGGGGAAAGGCCAAAAAAAATTTACCTTTCCATTTCACTGTGAATGGTGTCCTAGAAGACCACCTAAAATAGATGGGGAGGCATAGAATAGGTTTGGAGTTGACATTTTTGGTATTGTGATGACTGAAATGGTGCAATTCCATTTTTTTCTGTTGATAACACATTGTGAATTTAGATGTTTGCAGACCATTTAAATTATAGTATGTTGTTTTTGAAGTGAAATAAAATACATTCAATGTGATATATATTTGGGAATGATAAAGGTACCTTTTTTGAGATAGTCAAATAATTCGACTATGTCTTGTAGTAATCCATATTTATGATTAAGTCATCCCAATATAGAGAGTATGTGTCTTAATTATTAAGGGATTTATGGAAGTTGTAACAATTGGTTTTTTGAATGATTATTGTGTATTTAAAAATATTCATTATGTTATAATATTCACTTATATGGGGATTCACATGATTTGAAATATTTAAAAAGAAGGACTCTTTATTAGGCTGATACACATATGACCGTATTCTGAAAACAAATCATGAATTAAAAATAAAAGACATGACCAAATTTTTATAATAATTTTTAAATGGGATTATATGTCTCATCAAAATGGATAAATCTGAAAAATTAGGAGTTCTAGGAGTCTCTATACTATCTATAGGTTTGATGAAATAGTTAATAATAGAAACACTGTTAGTGGTTAATATTTAAACTACTACATTTTGAAGATATGTTAGACACCATGAGTAGTAGTGAGTCCATTGGTGAAGGAGAGTGGGGATATTTCCATTCATTCATTACTATATACTAGAAGGTTCAGTGAGTGTTCTCCAAATCTAAAATAATTAATAAATTATCTTTACTGTTTTTGGTTTGAAGAAATATTTTCATGCATTCTCTTTGGAGTAGCCTAGTGAAGCTGAACCAAGTAGAAATTTTTGAGTTAGTTAATTTCATTCAACACTCTTAGAGAGAATTTTAGGGAGAGATTATTTTTTCCCAATGTTTAATCAAAAAGAATAATATTATGGTTTTAAATTCAATTATTATGTGATTCCATGAATCAACCCCCTCATATGGTATATTCCTTAACCGAGGATTATTTTTACATTCAGAAAATATTGATTATAATCATAGAACAAATTAATGATTTAAGATATGACTTTAGATATAGTGTGATGTATTCAACACTTTCTCACCTCATCATTAGTCCGGTCTACATCCTTATTCTTGAAAGTCAAGGTAAATACTATTCTAAAGGGTAAAAACTTTATCCTCTAATCATGTTGATAGAAAGGATTAATATAATGAATCATAATCCTATGCATATCTATAATGACCTAATTCAATAGATGATAAACACAAATTATGTCCATAAAAGGAACATTATTAAAATATCCATCTCTATGAGCCATATCATTCTAACTGAACATGGAGGGGGACCTTTATTCATGTTCCATATATGATTTGGATTTATTCTCTATAAATAGATTTCAAAATCGTGATTCCATGTTTATATTTTAACAAACTATATCAAAGACTGGATAGAGAGACACCCACAATCCTAGGGATAACATATATATTCTGATATCTCTAATAAAAAAATGGTGAAGTCATTCTTATTCACTTTTCATTGTATGAAAAATCTATATTAGGAAATGATAAATAGGGTATTTACATAAACCAAAATTAATTTATTTAAAAAATGTTTTATTTATTATTTTTATCATGTATCATTCCCACTTTTGAAAACATATAACCCTCTTCTAAAAAATAATCATTTTTCTAAAATGTCCAATGTAGAGACGCGATTCCTGGCGTACATGAACATTACATTACTATTGCGTAATACTTAATACATAACAAAAACAGACACACAAGGACCGTAATAGTTTAGTGTCTTTGGAAACTTGGAACGTAATCTTCTAATCGTGGTGAAAGATCTTCAACATCTTACTTAAAGATATTCCCCCTTTTTTTACCTAAAACCATTCTTTCTATCCTAGGGAAAAGAAAACATAAAAAGTGTGAGCTCAAATGCTCATTATGGTTAGGCATGGATAAAATAAAACATACCATATAAATTTGAACTTAAAAACATTAACATAATGTTTAAACATGAAAATATTGAGCAATGACATAAAACATCGAAGTGTGTAAGGCGTAGATCATAAAGAAACATTAAGAATGATAAAATATCATGGGAATAAAACATGTAATTGTTGAAACCATTCAGAACATGTCATGATTTCCATAGTAGCCAAAGTAGTGCTGCCAAGACTATCTTGGTGGACAAAGTCCCTTTCTGAATCGAGTTCACTCCTCGTTTCAGTCCTGTAACACTGAACCAGATTAACTTACTATTCCATCCATGACTATCACATGAGATATAAATCATTACCCAATGAATTGGAGGGAGATATAGGTCCCACCCATCTCATATTTAAATCATTCTTTTGTGTGCCACAATATAAACATAAATCATTCATAATAACCCAACGAATAAAATGGGTTTCATAAACATCATCTCAACATAACATAATCCATATAAAAGAAATGGATATCATTTCATAATAAGAAAAGTGAAATGATGCAAATCATAGAGACATTATACTTAAAACATACACATATGAAATGATTTCATTTTAGATGAAAAATGGTTTTGATAAAACATTTGAAATGAATTCTTGAGGAAAATATCCTTTCTTCTTTAAAATAATTTTCTTTTCACAAAATGTCATGAATTATTAAAAGAAAATGATTTTATTGAAAATGGTAATGAAATATTTTTGAGGAATCTTCATGAAAATCACGCTTTAAAAATCGGTTCGTGCCGTATAAGTTAAGAAAACATTCTTCTCGTACTTTTTTCGGGAAAAGTCAAAAAAGTACCTCGTAGGAAAAACGACAAAAGATTCCTTTCATATATTTTACGAAGAACTCACCGAAGGGTAAAATGGGATTTAAAAAATTGTTGGTGGATGGAAATAATATTACATATTTAGGAAACTTGGATGTGGATGATAAAATACACCCCATTAAATTTCAAAGTTTAAACAATCTCGGATAAAAATGAGATTGTGATATTTCCCTTACCTTAGTTCTGATATGCTTCATACATATCTGAACCCCCTGTATAATGATTTAAATTATTTTATTGACTTATTAAATAATGATATTCATTGTTATTATATCATATATGGTCCACTTATGACTTTATATTACCCGTTCTTTTGTAAATTCATGTTAAAGTAGCATTTTGGGTAAAATCGTCTCATTTGTCATTCGTGTTTTAACCTGTAATTATTAATCTGATTACATGGATCATGATTAATTATATCTAGAATGTAAAACATGATTTATATATAATATATATTAATAATATACATATATATAATATATCTATAAATGGATAGAAATACACCGTTCATGGAGATGGTAGGCCGAACGTACGCATGAACGATGTTTTGATTTCCTTATTGAATTGAATTGAATTGAGTAGATGACATACATATATATATATATATACATAAATCCAGTATAATTATTATGTCATATATTTCATGATTAATTGTTATATATACTTTATAATCATTCATGAATGGTTAATCATTGAGAATGAATCTCATCGCGTCGTGGAGACGGTAGTCCCTACGTACGCACGAGCGATGATATCATTCCCATGATTGTGGAATTGTATTCAAGTGTATGTATAATATTTAATAATCAATATCACTTTACAATAATCATATATAGTCATATTTACACCATTATACACATCCAAGTAAGGTGGTGGTGGAAAATATATTACACCACGACGTGGAGATGGTATTCCATACGTACGCACACGCGGTGATTTCATTTTCCATAGGATGGATAAATTGTGAAATAGGTTTGTTTCATACTTATAATAATATATCAGTATATTAGTTATACTTATGTTATTACTTCATAATTAAACAAATAAATAAGAAGAAGTGGAAGAAGAAATAAAGTGGAAAGAATCGGTAACAAACATTACCTCTTCTTTGAAGCGCCTCTTTGAGACCTCCACTTAGGGAACTAAAATTGGTCTTTGAAGAAGACCAGGACCTCTAGGATGTTTCTAGGGAAGTGGAGAAGAGAATTTGGCAGGGTTTTTACGAGCTTGAAGGTGGAAATTGGTGTGAGGAAACGAGGGAGGAGGTGCCCTTTTATAAGGGAGGAGAGGGGCACCTTGGGAAATCTTAAAAATATTAATTTATAATAAATCTAACCCCACTTATAAACCTCCCAAAATGACTAATATTAGAATATAAGATGATATAGGGTTGTAATCGCATCAACAAATAAAATTTAGACATTTTAGGAAATTATTTTAAACATTACCAACTTGATTTATCCTTACTTAATCAATGAAATTTTATTTGTGGTAATAACATTCTAAAATTTAACTTATAACAATAAATTAATTATTTTTTGTGAATTGTACATAATTGTATACTTTATAACATTTTGGACCATATAAATGTTAATTTATAATTTTTAAATATTTTTGTGATTTTTAAACAATTTTATAATATGTTATTTTTATAATATAACAATAGTGTCAATTTTGACACTATTCATTTATATGAATTTAAATAAAATATATACAGAAGATATGTTTGAACTAAAATCCTTAATAGTTTTATAAAAGGCCATATGTATCTATAAAATTAGTGGTGAACATTAAATAGTTCATATAATATTTATTTTATTATTTTTAAAACAATTTATTTGGTTTATCTCTTAATAAAATAATTCCTACAACATTTTTGTATAATTATTTAATATACTTATATGTTGCATAAAAATTAAAAATAAAATCCTATGATGAATATAAATCTATTAACTATCAAAATAATACTTTTACTCAAATTTATCATCTTAAAATCACAATAGTTAAATTGTTATATTTATTAAATTATGAAGGTGACAACTTTGGCATCATTTAAAATAAAATAATATAAGTGTCATATTTGCTTGTATAAGACTCCAAATGGTCAAATATTCTACCATTGGATGATTATAGTTTAAAGTTACATGACCAATAAGTTTTGGTCAGGTTTTTGTGCCATTTATGGTCACTATTAGTTTAATAAAAACTATATTCTTGATTTTTTACTAGATAAATAATTTCTGCATCACTATTGTGTCACAATTAATGCTAATTATTTAATCCCAAAAAATTCTAAATAAATTCTCATGATGTAGACAATTTTTTTTATATTTTATTAGACTATTAATTTTCGATGTTTCATGAAGTTTATCACTAACTTAGAATTATTATAATTATAATATTAAAGGGAGTGACATGTTGTCACTTTCATTGGTTTTAACAATAATTAAATTTTTTCATAGAAAAAGTCCATTAAATTAATCTAATCCGACCCTTAGGTAATATGGGTCGACATTTAGTCATCCAATAGGATTTTTCCAAGTGTTATGGTAATTTTATAATCTTATATTTACCATTAATTAACCGATTTACCTTTAACTATGGTAAATTAAATTTACCCTAGTTACTATTCACAATGCACTAAAATAAAAAGTATCTTATTAACATAATTTGGACCCAATCATTCCAAATATGGAATCTATTTTTCCAAATTCAATACACAAAAGTTTCAGAAATTAAATTAAAATTAATCCAGTTGTCGAAAGAAAACAGGTTTTTCTTTAAAACATTGCAAAAGATTGAATTGATTTAACTTAGTAAATCAAGGTAAAATCAATGCTAATGACATACATTATATTAAATGGTAAAACTATTTTTTATTTATACTTTAAAACCATTCAATATTATAATTTAACCACATAAGAAGTTACGATGAAAAAAGTTGTTTTTAATTAAAATATAGCGTGTTTTTACTATTCATTAAAATATGAAAGTAATCAGAATAAAATGAAAAATTTATCCAAAGTAAATTTTTATTTCTTTATTCCAAAGAATAATTATATTTTGTCAAATGGAAATTATAAAAATGTCAAAAACTAGATTTAATGTGGGTACGCCATCAAAAGGTGGCAAAACTGTATTTTTTAAAAAATACTTATTTTACCCAAAAAATTTATTTTGTTCTTATAACATGTTCTAAAAAATGTGTAAGATTAATAATAATGTTATAAAATTCAAAATTTAGTTAATACTATTCATAACGACTAGTTCATAACAATATTATAATAATATATTGTTGTTTAGTAAAACCCGGTATTGCGTAAAACACACGCTATCAGGGAAGGTCACGATTGCGTGTAATGCAAGCCAAGTCAGGGTTGCGTGTAGTGCCAGACCCCTTTTTTGTTGCATATAAGAGAATCCAACCATATTTTATTTATACATTGAATATATATATATATATATACTCAATGTTGCATAGAATAACTTCTATCAAATGAACATGAAATTGTGTGTAACACGAGCCAAGAATAGTGTTGCGTATACTGCAAGCTAATACAGTGTTGCGTATAGCGCAAGATAATCTTGGTGTATCGTACAACATACGATATGAATGAAATTAAAAAGAATATATCTTATAGAATCTCAGGTTGTTACATTCTACCCCCTTTAAAATGAATTTCTCCCTCGAAATTCATCAGGGTTATAAATCGTTTACTATTCATAGAAACCCACATCGTAAAAAGAAATACAAAAACTTGACATTAAAAAATAAAGTATGAAATATAACGGTTACCCAAATCAACTCATCACTGGGTTTCCATATATGATAACATTGGTGAAAATAAGGATATGGAAGAGAAATCTAACCATCATGTTCTGATAGAGAGTGGTATAGAACATGGCTATGAAAAAGCCAACCATCACAAAGACATAAAATTGTGATGATCTAAGGTACCATCTGATTCATCGGATATGAAGGCACTAGAACAACATTTTTGGTTCTCAAGATCATTTCCCTAAAGATGATGAAATTGGAATTATAAGAAATACTTTCGTGATTTTGGTATAGTCTCACCATTGGTCGTTCTTTGGACAATTTCCACTTCATCTATTAAAGAAATGATGTTGAATTTGTCATTCGTGATGTTTTAGTAGATCATGTGATAGAATGATGGGTCATTCAATCTGTCTCAAACATAAGGTTAGAAAAGTTATCAAAAAGGAATACATAAGTCTATATATAGTGAGATTCATCATATATGGTTCCTAAAATGAACTTCTACATCATATATCATACTGCTTAATATAATAAAACTAGTTTCTACTAAACAGGGACTTCCTGTAGGCCAGTGGTAGGCAATAAAGGCCATTCACACTTTGGTTGTGGGTTCGATTCCCATAGCCTTGTCCGACGCGAGGGGCTGTCGCCCGTCCTGCAGGTTGTCCTATTTCTAAAACTATATTATTATAACATCCCATCAATAATATCAAAAAAAAGTTACATCCTTAAACAATACTAACTTATGTACAACATAATTCATTCCAATATTTAGGCTTATCTAAAATACTTCGGTCTAAGCTCATAGTATAAAGAAAACGATTACTTGAAATTTCATCAACCAAGCATGTGAATATCATCATTTATCCCCCATATATCTTGTTGGTCACATTCCAATCATGTGAATACCTTAATCATGTATTCTCTTGAAAAATGAATACCCATGGAACTATAGTGAAAACATGAATGCAGTTAAAAGTTAACACTTTCCACATACCAAAATCCTCAAAATTTTATATACTCAAACCATGATATCACTTAGTCCTTATATCAATCATGAGCTCTTGAATACTGTCAAACATTTCATTTTCTCCTTATCCCTTCATTATGCGCATATCATCTGCTTTCCAAAATATTTGAATCAATTTTCATGGTTACCAGTACCTTAAAATTATTGAAAACCCCAATAGACTAATACAAAAATATTCTAATACACAATAAAAGTACCTCAAAAAAATTATTCTTGAATACCAATACATAAACACTTCAATCCATCCTCTTCAATGATTGTCCCGGAATAAGTCCTTCCTTGATTTAGAAGTAACCTTTTTGGTCAGGTCATTGAGTTGGGTAATGCCCATGTTCTTCGAAAATAATATATTGAACTCCATAACAGTCTGTCACTCTATGACCCTTTTCTCCACACAGATAACATCGGTCCCTCCATTTGAGGTATTCATCAAGGTTCTTCTTCCCTTCTTTAGAAATCTCAATCTTCCTTTCTTTATGATCCTCAACATGCGAACATGCATAATAGTCTATCTTCCTCTTATTTAATGAATTAGGCATACCACTAAATTTCACCTTTTTAATCATATATCGCGATGAATAATTCGGAATAATCACAATATCTTTCTCTCTAGGCATTACACAATTTTGTTGCTCATAGTCACCAATTTTTCCATTGGATTCAATGTTAACCGAATTCCTTCTGGTTCCATCCATTAACTAAAACACAGAAAGAATTCTGTGAGAGGAAAAATCATGCTAGAGAAAAAAACATAGTAAAGGGGGAGTACCCTCAATATCTAACATCTTAGGTTAAATTATAAGATCCTTTGCGCAATTCTAGGACTATAACCTATACATATACTTAACCTTAGAGACATCCCTAGACAAACCTTAGATATATCTCTAGGGATCTCACTAACATTTTCGCATCCTAGTTTCTAAAGGTTGACTAAAACATTCCTCTGATACCAACTGTAGAGACCCGAAACCTGACGTACATGAACATTACATTAATTTTGTGGAATACTTAATACATAACAAAAACAGACACACAAGGACTGTAATAGTTTAGTGTCTTTGGAAACATGGAACGTAATCTTCTAATCGTAGTGAAAGATCTTCAACATATCCCTTAAAGATCACCCCCCATTTTTTTAACTAAAACCATTCTTTCTATCCAGGGGAAAAGAAAACATAAAAAGGGTGAGATCAAATGCTCAGTAAGGGTAATCATGGATAATATAAAACATACCATATACATTTGAACTTAAAAACATGAACATAATGATAAAACATCAAAAGCCTGAGCAATGACATAAAACATGGAAGTACGTATGGAATAGATTATAAAGAAACATTAAGAAGTATAAAATAGCATGGGAATAAAACATGTAATTGTGGCAACCATTCATCACATGTCATGATTTCCATAGTAGCCAAGGTATTGCTGCCAAGACTATCATGGTGGACAAAGTCCCTTTCTGAATCGAGTTCACTCCTCATTTCAGTCCTATAACACTAAACCAGATTAACTTGCCGTTCCAGCCATGTCTATATCATGAGATATAAATCTTTACCCAATGCATTGGAGGTAGATATAGGTCCCACCCATCTCATATTGAAATCATTCTTTCCTGTGCCACAATATAGACATACATCATTCATAATAACCCAACGAATAAAATGGGTTTCATAATATCATCCCATCATAACATAATCCATATAAAATAAATGGATTTCATTTCATAATAAGAAAAGTGAAACCATGTAAATCATAGAGATATTATACCTAAAACATATAAATATGAAATAATTTCATTTTAGATGGAAAATGGCTTTGATAAAAAAATTGAAATGAATTCTTGAGGAAAATATCCTTTCTTCTTTAAAATAATTTTCTTTTCAAAAAATGTCATGCATTTTTAACGGAAAAGTATTTTCTTGAAAATGTTCATGAAATATTTTTGATGAATCTTCATGAAAATCAAGCTTTAAAAATAGGTTTGTGCCGTATAAGTTAAGAAAACATTCTTCTCGTACTTTTGTCGGGAAAAGTCAAAAAAGTACCTCGTACGGAAAACGACAAAAGATTCATCTCATATCTTTTACTAAAAACTCACCGAAGGGTAAAATGGGATTTAAAAAATTGTAGGTGGATGGAAATAATATTACATATTAAGGAATCTTGTAAGTGGATGATAAAATACACCCCATTAAATTTCAATGTATAAAAAATCTCGGATAAAAATGAGATTGTGATATTTCCCTTACCTTTGGTCCGATATGCTTTGTACGTTTCTGAACCCACTGTATAATGATTTAAATAATGTTATTGAATATTTACAGAGTCATATTAATTTTTATTATATCATATATGGTCCACTAATGACTTTATATTACCTGTTCTTTTGTAAATTCATGTTAAAGTAGCGTTTTGGGCAAAATTGTCTCATTTGTCGTTTGTGTTTTAACTTGTAATTATTAATATGATTACTTGGATCATGGTTAATTATATCCTGAATTTAAAACATGATTTATATATAATATATATTCAGAATATACATATATATAATATATTTATAAATGGAAAGAAATACACCGTTCATGGAGACGGTAGGCCGTACGTACGCATGAACGCTGTTTTCGTTTCCTTATTGAATTGAATGGAATTAAGTAGATGACATACATATATATATACATAAATACTGTATCATTATTATTTCATATATTTCATTATTACTTATTATATATACTTTATAATCATTCATGAATGGTTAATCATTGAGAAAGAATCTCATCGCGTCGTGGAGACGGTAGTCCATATGTACGCACAAGCGATGATATCATTCCCATGATCGTGGAATTGTATTCAAGTGTATGTATAATATTTAAGAATCAATATCACTTTAAAATAATCATATATAGTCAAATTTACACCATTATACCCATACAAGTATGATGGTGGTGGAAAATAGATTACACAACGGCGTGGAGATGGTATTCCGTACGTACGCACGCGCGGTGATTTCATTTTCCGTAGGATGGATAAATTGTGAAATAGGGTTGTTTCATACTTATAATAACATATAAGTATATGAGTGATACTGATGTTATTAATTCATAATGAAACAACTAAAGAAGAAGAAGTGGAAGAAGAAATAAAGTTGAAAGAATCGGTAACGAACATTACCTCTTCTTTGAAGCGCCTCTTTGAGACCTCCTCCTTGGGAACTAAAATTGGTCATTGAAGAAAACCAGGACCTCTAGTATGTTTCTAGGGAAGTGGAGAAGAGAATTTTTCAAGGGTTGGCTGAGCTTTAAGGCTCAAATTGGTGTGAGGAAGAGAGGGAGGAGGTTCCCTTTTATAAGGGAGGAGAGGGGCACCTTTGGAAATCTTAAAAATATTAATTTATAAAAAATCTAACCCCACTTAAAAACATACAAAAATGCCTCATATTCGAATATAAGATGAGATAGGGTTTTAATATCATCAAAATATAAAATTTATACTTGTTAAGAAATTCTTTTAAACATTATCAATTTGATTTATCCTTACTTAATCAATTTAATTTTATTTGTGGTAATAACATTCTAAATTCTATCTTATAACAAAAAATAACTTATTTTTTTTGTGAATTGTCATCAATTGGATAATTTATAAAATTTTCGACCATATAAATTTAAATTTATAATTTTTAAATATTTTTGTGATTTTTAAACGATTTTATAATATGTTATTTTTATAAAATAACAATAGTGTCAATTTTGACACTATTCATTTATATGAATTTAAATAAAATATATACCGAAGATATGTTCGAACTAAAAGCTTTAATAGTTTCATAAAAGGACATATGTATCAATAAAATTAGTGGAGAACATTAAATAGTTCATATAATATTTATTTTATTATTTTTAAAACCATTTATTTGGTTTATCTCTTAATAAAATAATTACTACAACATTTTTTTGTAATTATTTAATATACATACATGTTGCATAAAAATTAAAAATAAAATCTTATGATGAATATAAATCAATTAACTTTTACAATAATACTTTTACTCGAATTTATCATCTTAAAATCACAAATAGTTAAATTTTTATATTTATTAAATTATTAAGGTGATAACTTTGGCATCATTTAAAATAAAATAATATAAGTGTCATAATTGCTTGTATGATACTCCAAATGGTCTAATATTAGACCATTGGATGATTATAGTTTACATTTACATGACGAATAATTTTTGGTCAGGGTTTGGTTCCTTTTATGGTCACTATTAGTTTAATAAAAACTATATTCTTAATTTTTCAAGAGATAAATAATTTCTGCATCACTATTGTGTCGCAATTAATGATAATTATTTATTCCCAGAAAATTATAAATAAATTATCATGATGTAGATAATTTTATTAGCTTTCTGTAGACGATTAATTTTCTAAGTTTCATGAAGTTTATCACTAACTTAAAATTATTATACTTATAGTTTTTAAGAGAGTGACATGTTGTCACTTTCATTGGTTTTAATAATAATTAAATTATTTTCATGAAAAAAGTCCATTAAATGAATCTAATCCGACCCTTAGGTGATATGGGTCGTCTTTTAGTCATCCAATAGGATTTTACCAAATGTTAGGGTAATTTTATAATTATATATTTACCCTTAATTACCCGATTTACCTTTAACTATGGTAAATTAAATTTACCGTAGTTACTATTCACAATACCGAAAAATAAAAAGTAGTTTATTAACATAATTTTTAACCACTAATTCCAAATATGGAATCCATTTTTCCAAAATCAATATACAAAAGTTGCAGAAATTAAATTAAAATTAATCCCGTTTTCGAAAGAAAACGAGTTTTTCTTTAAAACATTGCAAAAGATTGAATTGATTTAACCTACGAATTCAAGGTAATATCAATGCTAATGACATAAATTATATTAAATGTTTAAAATATATTCTATTTATACTTTAAAACTATTCAATATTATAATTTAACCACATAATATATTACGATGAAAAAAATCGTTTTTAATTAAAATATAGCGTGTTTTTACTATTCATTAAAATTTGAAAGTCAACAGAATAAAATGAAAAATTTATCCAAAGCAAATTTTTATTTCATTATTCCAAATAATAATTTTATTTTTCAAATGGAACTTATAAAAATTTCAAAAACTAGATTTAAATTGGGTGCGCCATCAAAAGGCGGTAAAACTTTATTTTTTGAAAAATACTTATTTGACCCGAAAAATTTATCTTGTTCTTATACCATGTTCTATAAAATGTTTAAGATCAATAATAATGTTATAAAATTCAAAATTTAGTTAATACTATTCATAACGGCTAGTTCATAACAATATTACAATAATATATTATTATTTAGTAAAACCAGGTATTGCGTACAACACACGCTATTAGGGAAGGTCGCGATTGCGTGTAATGCAAGCCAAGTCAGGGTTGCGTGTAGTGCAGGAATCCTTTGTTGTTTCGTATAACATAATCCAACCATATTTTATTTATACATTGAATATATATATATATATATATACTCAATGTTGCGTAGAATAACTTCTATCAAACGAACTTGAAATTGTGTGTAACACGAGCCAAGAATAGTGTTGTGTATGCTGAAAGCTAATACGGTTTTGCGTATAGCGCAAGATAAAATGGCCTAATGATATAATATAACTGTTATATAGATATTACGTAGGCATGAAATTTTTTTCAATCAATTTCATTTTTATGGAAATTATAAGAAAGGACAAAACATCGTATTTTTAATTTTTGGCCATGTAACTTGATTAATATAAAAAATATATTACACAAATTTTATGAATATTGGTTGTAAAAAACATCAATTCAATATATTAAACTCTTAACTTTTTAATTAGAAATTCTTTCAATTTATTTCAAAAAACCGGGAGTAAATAATATAATACTGAAAAGTTAATTCATTTTTTTTCTTTCAGTGTGAATGAATAATGAATTAGAAAAAATATAATATTATATAAATTTATGTTGAGTATTCTATGAAAATTTTCCTTAGTATAAATAATAGAATTAATTAATTTAGGGTAACCTTGATAAGATGTATCATAAAAATTTCACCCTAATGTAGGAGTAAAAATTACTTGATATATTTCGATGGTAATGAATTTCCTCTAAAATATAATAAAATTAAATAAACATAATTAAAATTACATGCATTATATGTAATAAATATTTCAAGATTTAGGATAGTAAGTGTTCATAGTGTCTTTTGAATTTTATATAAACAATTATAATTTATTAAAATTCCATCACTTATTCTAAATATAATACATTCCTTTTATCATATGAATTTAGAGTTTAATCATTAGTATTTTTAGTCTTCCTTAGAAATTGTATGACTTTTTTATCCAAATGTTTATTCTGGTCATATGTATTTACTGTGAGGGTAGGGCTTACCCACAAACATTTGAATTTATTGGGTATAAATTTATGGCATTATAAATATTATAATACTTTATATTAATACTTCATTATGAGTATTCCCTCTTTCCCCAAGTCTTCATCCTAATATTGTATATTCTTAAGACCTCATCATCAATCTTTATCTGAGTAAAAATCTTAAATGATTAACATGTTTTGATCATAAGAATTCCATACATGGGTTTTTTTGGAAAATGTAATTTCTCTCTTAATTTAGATCAATATCAAGGATTTATCCATTAAGGTCCATAATAGATATATTTGAGTACTGAGGGTGGTGGGGTATTGGCCAGATCTTTTTATATTTTCTTCTATCAAAATCACATAAACCATTAGTTAGAGAGGAATGATTCTACTGAATCACAAATGAGATATATTCTATTATGAATAGAGTAATTGAAAATATTCACTATTAATCAGGATTATTTATTACTTTTGATGAACCATTATTTTTGAGATCTCACAATTGAATAGAAAATATTCCAAGTGGTAACATTAAATAGGATATAGCCCTTATATTTTTTCACTATAGTACTTTGACAATGCATGTTACACATGAATAGATAATAAGATAATAAAAATATCATATAAAATGAATATAGATTCTCAAATATGCTTCAAGAAATTGTCTTCATGATTTTAGGATTATTCATACTTATACTTCACCAAGATAGATCAAATTTTTCATTAATTTCAGGCACAAAATTAAGAAGGAATATATTATTCTTTCTCTAGTTATTATTTTTTCATCAACATAAAAATCTATCTTAATCTCACACACATAAAGATCCATGATCATCAATAAATTTAATTATATTACATGAATCACTGTTTATCTCTTCAATTTGTTCAAATATTTTCAATAATACATAAATTCATATGAATTAAAATATAGAGTAATACCATATATGGTCTTCATAATAACTTCCATAAACAACCTCTTCCATAACTAATTATAACTAAATGCGTGTATAAATAAATATACTGACCTCTTCCCCAAAAATTGAATATGAATTTACTCCACACAAAATCACTATGTTTTCATCAATACATGCAATGTGTGATGACATGATCATTGAAAATCCAATAGTGAAATTAATCATTAAAAATACAATCTACCCCACACATAATTACTTCCTTAAAATTTCTTTTATTTAATATCTAATATAAATATCTATTAATAATTTCTCCAAAATTGTGGGCAACAACCCATGGTTGTTTTTTCCATCTTCATCCATGAAAATTTATATCATTGTTTACACATTCATGTACCTATATTATACATTTACCGATTATTTTCATGTAATGAACTACATATAAAAATTAATGCATTCATCATGGAAACATATATATTCTAGGTATAAAAATTTACTACAAACCACTCTTCATAATAATCTGAAATGTGATTATAAAGAGTGTCCTATTTTTCACTTAACAATAAATCATCTGGTCACTATATAAATTTTTATCTCATTATCCTCATATGTTTTCATAAAATAAAGTGGAAATTTGATGTTACCATATTCACAGAATGATTTTTAACTTATCAAGTATTCCACTAATTTAATTTCGTTATGGTTGATCATGAATTATTTCAACTTACCACGGAATCCCTACATTAACGCATCCTACCATGTGTGTCCTTGGTATCTTGATATACCATGTGGGACATAAAATATCATTCTTCTGGTAGATCATAATTTATCATTTTAGTTGGTTTTATTTTACTTATGTTATATTTCTTCAATTATTATTTTGGTCGGTTCTGTTTTCTTCTTACTATAGGTATGGATGTCTTTATGTTGTTTGTTGAAATTCCTTCATGTTGTAGGTTCAAATTAATTCACCTAATAATTTCTCATAGTCTATTCACCTAATTTGTGTGGCTCACATTTTCTATTCTTTTTTATGTTGTAAATAAATTAATGATGAATTGTAACATAATATGGTCGTTACTAGGTCATCATGTTGTTAGTGCACTGAACATGACTTCACATATTTTTTTTCAAAATGATAGTTTCTTAATTTTTGGAAAAAAATGAGAACTATGCATGACTAGAACATGTTTTAAAACTAATAAATAGAAAATGAATCACTATATATATATAATTTCCAACCATTACATACATATTTCTTTGATGAAAAAAGGGAACATAATAAATATTTAATCTTTTTTTATCAACTTCATCACTAATCCAACATCAACTCGAAACATCTTATTCTCAACAATATCCCCCATTTTAATTTTTTGTCACTGAATGATCATAAATCATAGTTGTTTTGAGACTAATTTTATGGGTCACTATCTAATAATTATAAGCCTATATAATCTATATAGGTTTTGGAAAAAATGGATCATTTAATAATAATACAATGATGTCCACAAAGTATTTATCAAAAATAATTACACACCTATTTTTTAAACAATAATTCATCATTACAGATTCATATACAATTGAATACAAATGGAATGAAACTTCCCACACCATGATCATTAAATTTTTATTTCTTTTAAAATCTTGAACCCAAATTATACATTCCCTTAAAATCACAAGATATCTGTTTTAATACTTTACACTTAATATATGATCTCTATAGATGGTTAAATAGATTCTTAATAGATACATTTATATTATAAAATTTATCCCTATTTGACAATAATATCAAAATATAAGATGAAATAGGGATGATATTACGATTTTCTTGATGAGGATGATGTTAAACACTCATAAGAAACCTCAACTTATGAAATATATCCCTTATTATTGTATTTGTCAAAATATTATCCCACTGATCCTTTATAGGTTGAAAAATTAATATTAATTTATTTATTTCCACAATATCCTTAATGAAGTGATATTTAATATTAATGTGATTTCATCCTGAATATTGAAATTCATTACTATAGATATTGATAAAACATTGATTATCACAAACAAATATAAGTGTCCCCATTCCATCAACTGACATGACATTGAACTATGTAGAAATCCAAAATAATTTCTTTATTGGTTGAGAAAATGAAACTTACAAAAATTTTGAAATACTTAATTTTAATTTAATTTGTTCCTTTGTATGCTGACTCACATATCTTTCTCTAAAAAAGATGAAACCACTAAATGTGGATCTCCAATCACTAAGAAAACAATCTCAATTTTCATATATATAACCAAAAAGATTTGAATTTTGCACATTTTCATATTTGTCCGATAATATTCATCTCACATAATGTTTTTGATAATTATATTTCTTTTAAAAAATTGTGATATTTTATGTTCACTTCAAAATATTGAACAAATAGTTCAGTATAAATGAGGATGGACTAGGGGATTTCATATATAACATTATTCCTTTTAATTTATTTAATTATTTAGGATAAAAATCCATTCCAATATCACAATTAAACTTATAATTTTTTCACTATGATAGGCATTGAAATATATTTTTCATTATCCATACCAATCATTTAATAATATACTGAGAATATTTCACTCGTGAAAGGAGAATTTAATGATTCTTTTAAAATAATTTTTAGAAAAAAAGGATCCTCATTTCTCTAAATATATACATTTCATAAAACATTCTCATCATTTTGGTAAACCCTTCCTAGAATGTTTTATTATTCCCTATATATAAATATGATATCCTAAATATATATAATTCAAAAATAGACACCCTATGAATTTCATTTATATTGCTGTTTCTATCAACTTTTCCATTCTCGGGGATAATACTCTTTAAACAGGAATACTTCATTTAATAATATGAAAATTGAGATTAATTCAACACATATAAATTATTATTTTACTTTCACACATATTTATGTTATTTTCAAAGGAACCACAGACATGGTTTACATATATAAATATCTCCTTATAGCTATTAAAATATATTGTCAGTGTTGGCATCCATTAGGAAATTCTTCTTTTTATTTTGTGAAAAAATAATAAGAATGATTTTAATTATTGAATGTCCAGATACTAGAGAAAATATTATTATTAAAATAAATGACTTAGACATTAATTTATCCCATACAAACTAGTATTATAATGTTTCTTACCACTTTATTTTCTCATACAACTTAATATTGAAACCAATTTTTTTTCTAATAAGTATTTTGTGTATAGGTTTGGATTAATGTTTACATGTTTCATATTTATCAATATCACAGAATTCATTATTTTTGAAATCAATCCAACCATGATTCTATAAAACTTATTCAATATCTAATGGATTACCTTGATAAATCTAATAGTTATGTTAAACTATCCTCAACATTCTTCTTGATTGAAACAATTCTCCTTAATCCATAATGATATTTTGAACCTCCACTTAATTCACCATTATTTGATAAGATATATATTATTATTCATAATAAATTTATAAGAGTTAATCAATTTATTAACCACATTTAACTTCTATAAAATCACTTCTATTAGGTACTTCTACTTGTTATTTTGAAAAATTGATTCATATTCACTTTATCTTATATCTAAATCAGACTATGAATTATTTTTAATAAATATTACAGTATGTTGAATCATTATGATCACCAATTAATCCTTTTTTATTATAGAGTCGATATTCTATACAATATAGAGGGTATCCGAGGATGATACCCTCAATAACTCTTTGATATAAAATCCTATGATTTTCTTCATTGATATTGTTAATATAAGGGATTCCAAACACCCATAAGTACTTAAATCATAGGGAATTATTTTAATACATATAATTTTAATAAACTTAATAATTTGGGCTATAAAAATAGATAAATAAGATGAGGAATTTTGAAACAATATATTTCCTCCAAAATAAACAATAATTTTCATGTTCAATCAACATTGACCGATCTGCATAAATGATGATTACATTAATTCATTTAGACAAAATATTTCTACGTGGTTTGTATAGTTAAATAATCTCATAACAAAAAATATTCATAATAGGACAACCATAAAACATACCATTAGTGTATTAAACACCATTATCATTTCCAATCTTCACAATAGAAAACAATCATTTCTTTTCTATACTTCTTAAAAATTATAACATCTTTTGAGAATATGGAATGAATTTAAAAAAAAATAATACATGTAATTAGAGTTAAATCATAGATCAAGGAAATATAATAATTGTACCTATTGTTTTTTATATTATTGTACAAAATATGTTAAAATTAATACCATATATGTCATGAATTTTTTATATCCTAACATTCTTATGTAAAGAATTTATGAATATCAATTTCTAGCATATAGAATGATTACAATCACTCCTTATTAATATATTAGAGACATCACAAAAATGTCTTATTTGTATAAATTTAATTCATATTTATCATTCACATATGTCCTTTCCATTTATAATAAAATTTATATTGGTCAATTTGACTCTATGAAGATGAATTATTTACATCTCTGACCTTGAATTGGTGACCCTTGGTTCACATTCCTCTTTTCATAACCACTCTATATTTAATATATCGTACTGTAAACCCATAATTTATGAATTTTATTTATTTAATCCTTCTGATAGATAAGGAATACTTAAAAAATATTGTTTTATTCAATGAAAGAATAAGTAGTTCTTGGATTTTAATTTTTCTTTCCTTATAATTACATATACAATATAGTAAATTCATATACACTCAATTAAAAGACATATTGTAACTTATTTAAGGTATCATATATTTTTCTATATCTTCATGTATCTAGTAATATGTGAGTATCTCCCACTATTAATAATCCTTGGTCAATACCCTTTTTCTTCTTTGAGATACATTTCAACTACAAGATACTTCACTTTTCTCTTATATTTTTTATCCTGTTTCTTTTGAGTTGTTTTATTAAAATTTTGTCGGGATGAAATTGTTATAAGAAAATATTTTTCATGGTATCTAGGATGATAAAAACTCTTGCATATAGATTCAAGTTGTTGGAATTTATTATTAGTCATTTAATTTTATTTTCAGAATACTTTTGAGTATTTTTTCTTCAAGTGGTCACACTCTCCCCCAAACTTTTCATCGAATAACCCTTGAATAATTTGTGATGAAAATTATTGAACAATAAAATCTTACATATATTCCATCATCAAAAAATACCATCAATATCTTTAAAATGGGTATTTTTATTTGTAACATGCATTTTGTTTCAAACCGTGTGTCCAATTTCCAATTCTATTCTGACCCTCAATGACAGATACTTTTGTGAGAAAATATGTTGATAAACTCATGGATTATTCTAATTATAATGTAAATATTCAAAAATATATTATATTCTATTTTTTTAAAATATTTCTATTAAAATATTTATTTCTTTCAAATGATTTATTTTGAAAATTTATGAATTTTTGGAACAAAGATGTTCTTCTTAACTTAATTATTCTTCGCAGACCCTTTCAAAATTAGTTCTTGGTGTTTAAAGAAAAATTAATTCTATTTTAACTTCACATTTAATTCTATATAGATGATGATTATGTTATCTTTATCAAGTTACTTCTGTAGTTTTTAAATCTATTTTCACAATCAATATTTTTTGTCTTCATGTTGTATTTATTAATTTTTAATAGGTTGACCATCTTCACTAACTTCTTGTTCTCTTCCTCTAATATAGAAATTCCCAAGAAAAACTCTTCCAAATAAATTTTCATCAATATATACAAATATGTTTCTCATTATAATTATTCTTAATCAGTAGGGTTGAAATTTTCATCACTATTAAAACTATCATTATTTTCTTTTATAAAAAAACACGTCTATACATATTCATCAATAAAATTATTTTCTGCCATTACTTCTTTAGTATCATCATCTTCCACACATTTATTCAATATATTTTTGTTTTTTATAATTGGAGAACTATATTTTCCTATATTTTGAATAAAAAAATTTATTTTTATTCGTTATTAATTACATATATTCTTAGCATTCAATCTTCACCAAATGTTATTTTTCTTCCTATAGGCACCATTTTTTTTTTGAAAAATGTTTAATGGATCCAAAAATAAAGAATTATAATGGTAACATTATTTTATAATTCCATAAACCAATTTCCAAATTTCATGAAAATAAATACATTAATTAATTGAGCTTATTACTCATATAAAAATTTGAATCAGAAACAATGACTTATTTTTCAATAACAACTTCTTCAGTCTTTTCATCATACATGGGTATGAGAAAAATATATCAATTATCCTTTTCCTTATTCATTATAATAGTATCTATAATCATTTAATATAATGAAAACTTTATGAAGATCATATAAAGATATCATTTCATGTTTTATGTCTTTTAATGATGATACTTTGGTTTCATTTTTATTAGTAATAATTCATAAAATATTTTCCAAAAAATTCGAATCTTCTAATTTCTCAAGAAATTTTAATTTTTATAGTTTCATTAAAATGTATAATAAACATTTCAATAGACTCATATTCTCTTATTTAGTTTTATTAATCCTTAAGTATCCAAATATATTACATGTATTTATTCACTATCATGTTACCTTCATAAATATTATTAAATATTTCCAAGATTACTTGTATTTTTATGATTACATTAATCCTAAGGAAGATGCATTCTTAGTGGGAGGAAAGAATAACATTTCTAGATCATCAATAATTATCTAGATTCATAATATCAATTTCTATTAAGAGTGAAACCATGGTAGAAGGGGTGATACCATCATTAGGATCTTCCAGAGCATCATATATAATGGAAAATATAGTGTATAATTATTTTCCTTCTATATATAATTCTTCATTCCAATAAAAAGTGGAATTACATTACTATTAATGGTATTTTTGATATCCATGGAAAAAATAATTCTTTAATATCTATAAATAATATATTAATGGATGGATAATTTCATTCTGATACCAATTTCAATAACCAGAAATTATTTGTTTGACAACTTAGAGTGGTGTGGTTGAATCAGTTTTCATATCATTTTATTTATTTTTTCATTTAAAAAAAATGTCTCCACTAGTTAGAGTGTATTCCATCTTCATAATTACAAAAAAAAATCATAACCATAGTAACATAAGAATCTATATAGTTCACTAATAAATATTAATTTTTTTCATGTCTAGTAATAGATTGACCACTAGAGGGGTGGGGCGAATCAGTGGTTTTCTTACAATTTCAATTTTTTTCCAATTCAGCCTCTCTAAATTATTATGGTTCTATAACTACTCAACAATAACACTCAGTGTCATCAGGTTTTTATTAGTAATAAATTTTATATAGAAACACTAGATATTTACGTTGTTCAGAAGAGAGCCTATTTTTCATTGGAACTATTTATTCACCCAGGTTACTATATCTATAATATGAAATAAGTGAATATTTTTGCATTGTGTCCCAAACAAAATATTTGTACACCAGATACTACTAATAGACTTGCTTTTAATTAGGATCTTAAAAAAATAATTCTTTCTCCAGCTCTAATCAAGAGACTTATTTTCCAAGCTCCAACTTGAGGTATTTGCATTCTTCTATAACCAATATGAAGTAATTTTTTTGATCAAGAAATGATCCATTGGATGATAATTATATATTCTTCTACTGTGAACTCTCAAGAATTGAAAAGATCATATACATTGTAAAGTATCTCTAACAACCATTTTTTTGTTTTTTATTCTTTCCAAATAATTTTGATCAAATTCAATGTTCAGTATCCTTAGTGCAACTATGCCCGAGCTGATTTCTCCTCCTGCTAATGTTATGGACTCAATAGTTTGTGTGAAAGTGGTAGAAAAAAATTCTACTATGATATTTTATTAAAGGATAACATTCACAATATCCAATTATTTCCACATAATTCGCGAGTTTCAAGAATTCCGAAGGGTTAAAAAAATAATGATATATAATATTATTTTATATGCTATTAAGTATTTATTTTTGGTAATTCAGTTGGTCTTCATGTGTGCATGTAGGAAAGAGGCCTTCTAATTTCTTCACTATATAAGTGATTGTGGATATTTCTCAAACTGAAAGTGTCTCAATACAATTAAATTCACATATTCATTGAAAAATTCATGTATTCCTCAGATTTTTCATTACATGAATTTATATAATACCACCTTCACACAGTCCAGAATAATGGGTTATTTTTTGTAAAAAATGTTATACAATTGCATAGGCAAGCTGCCTGTAGGATTCATGTGTGCAACATTCTCAAGTGAACGTATAATTTCTATTCCTCATTCCTATAACACATTCTTAGATACACTAGTTTCATGGTATCTTATTTCAAGAAAAGAAGAAGGTTATGCCTGAGAGTATTGTACACCATATAATGATTCATGCAACTAGCTACTCAAAAATATTATTTGATGATGTTAAAAACATATTTATAGGACATGGAAATCCTTTTATTTCATGATAGAATAATGGTTCACTCATCCCTCTTCCATTAATGAACCAAATATGTTTTTTGGATTCTCTATTTCATAAATAAGGATAAATCTTGGATATTTATAGAGAATTACCCTGATCAATGTATTCTCCTTATATATGACAATATCCCATTTCCTCTTATCCCCTTAGATCAATTTTAAGCTCCATACAAGCATTCTTTTAGGATTTTTATGTACTACTAATTTAGTATTATTCTTCATATAATTGATTCGTTTGGGGTTTACATGAATGCACGATGAAAAACATGTCCAATATTCTTTTCCCCGCTCTATAATATCCTATTGTGCATGATATGATAATCTCATTCACATCATTTATAAATCCCTAAATCATTAATTATTTGAATGTCCTGTAATAAATAGTATCATCCATGGTAGTCTCTATATATTTTAATTATCAACTGAATGAAAAGAATTAAATGCATTCAATATTATTTGTATCCTCATCTAGTCGTTATCTTGGTCTCAAAGTGACCATAGACGCCTTAGATTGAGAAATTGGAGTCCCATCATGAAATATGGAGTACAACAGATCTGTCATGTGGATGATGGTTGGAGAAAATACACTCATGTGATTAGACTACTGAGATTAACTCAATCATGTGGTGCATATTATATGTGAAACCTCGTTAGTTGATGAATATTAAGAAAACACAACTTGTACCACACTGATTGTCACTAGTAAATTCATAATAATTTATTATCTAATCAGTGATACAGAATCAATAAGATGGAAATAGGGGATATACACCTAGACACACATGCACACACACACCACACCATGGGATTTAGTCTTCCAGTACAGCTGACCACTTTTAGGTATTTTACATTGGCTCATGCTTGCATTTGATTCTGAACTCTTATTCACAACAATCTCCTCTTCTTCCCCATTAAATTACATATTATTTTTTCATTTCAACTTAAATTCATATTAACATATTGAATATAAATATTTTTAGGGAATTCCTTTGTTTTTTGAATTGTCCATTTGTTCTTCTCAACATTTCTTAGACAATTAAAAATTACAATAATGGTATTCACATTTTTCCAAAAAAAAATTTCAAAGTGTGATATATAATTTAATTTGATGAATTCATAACAATTATACAAGCATTACCACTTCATCTATACTCACCAAACATATATTGAAACATCATTGAAAATAAATTCAATACTGGTCCCAACAATCCCCCCTTTGTATTTTTTTTCCACATCTTTTTCACATATTAAAAAGTCAATAGGTGGGATTGAAAAAATTATACCCCTTTGGAAATCAAATTAAAAGGATAAGTGGATGATTTTTATAATCTAATTTTTCACTTGAAAATTAGATCAGATAATTTATATGAAAATCCCTTGATGACTTCAAAGAGAAGATGATCTCACATTATTTTGTTAGAAATTTAATTTTATTTAATAAAATATAAGTATATGTGGAGTCAATTGGTTTATAAAATAAGATATATTCAACCATTTTTGACTAATATATCCATACAATAACATGTATCTGAAATTATGTTTATATATTCTCAAATACCATTCATAGAAATGTTGATAAATAAATTTATCAATTAAATGATAAATCCTTCATATAAATAAACAAACAAATTAGAAATTTCAGGTTCAAAAGATAAAGCTCCACCATTTATATTATTTTGTGATTTACCCCAAAACTCCCCTTAATTAAAAAGATGATACAATTATGAATAAAGAATGAAAATTTTACTTTAATACATTTAAATTTAATTTTTAATTTATCCCAATTATTTCGTACTCTTTATCATGGTTTCTCTACATTAAGAGATTTATACTTTTGTTATATTTCATGGAATTCAGTAGAATAAATGTATTATAATATTAACATTCTATCTAGAAGTGATACCATTAAAAATCTCTTTCAATTCCCTACCTATTATCTCCAAACAAAAAACAATAAGGAATAAGGAAGGAAATCCTTTTTTCTAAGAAGCTGCATTCAAACTGAGATCTTCCTCCCAATCCGGGCCATTTATCTATACCAATATAATCATTAGATGATTCCTCTAAAAAATACTTTTTTATTTGAGTCTCATCAATTTTACTATCTTATACCTTCCTGAGATCATCTTTTTTATGTGTAATTCCATTTTACACTATAGTCTTCTTGATCATCAGGTTTCCACCCATAGAGAACATCACAAAAAATTTCACATTACTTTTCCACACCACATGAATTCCTTTAGGCATGGAGTGTTTATCGTATTCCTCAAATTTGTTTTTCTATTTTTAACTCATGTATCCAAAAAACGAAGTAGTCAATATTGACATTCATCATATTCTCAAAATCATTAGATGATTTTAAATGGTTTTATTTGGAATAATTTTCCATTTCATATCATAAGAATCCTATAAATAAATTATTTTCATTAACACGTCATCCTGGTGAACTTCCAAAATGATTCTACCATAATATTTATCCAGAATATGAATTTTTTGCGTGTAGATAGTTGTCTGGTAGGAATATTCATAGGTTTTCATCTCTATCAATTTTTCCTCTTAATATAATTTGAACACCACCTTTATTCTTGCTTCATTAATCAGAAGTCATGTTTAATAAGAAATTTTTGGATTTGTGACCATTATTTAAACAAATATAACAAAACACATGAAAACGTATTCTACCATATTGGTTCTAGATGAATCCAAATTGATGTTTTTGTTGTTGTTTTTTTTCAAAACATGACTCTATTTTCTTGTGGGGGGGGGTCATGGTCTTATTGAGAAATTATACTCTTTAACATATGTGGAAGATTTTCCATAATTATTTTTTTCTCTCATATTCGTAGTTTTATCTTTACAACCATCAATATTGGAAGTTACATATCCAAAAAAATGATTGAACACACTTTTACATTTCTTCTCTATAACTTGAGAGGGTTTCTACACAGTCTGAATAAATTTATTAAAATCATGTCTGTATTTTTTAGAATATTGTTGAATTTTGAAACATATGGATTTTTTCTAAAATAAATATTATTATCTAGAATTCAAATTCAATTTAAGATCACATATTATATTATCTAGTTCAATAATTTTTAATTTTTCAATATTGGTCTCACAGTAAAAGATAATTATTTCTTGATCAACTTCTCCTTTTCTTCATAAATAAGAACTACTTATTACATATTAATTATAGTAATTAATTGATTATTTTATTTCTCTATTTTCATTATTTAGTTTTTGATATTTTTGTTCAATTATATATATAATTCTAATAATTATATAAACATCCACTCATTTAATATATTTTTTCTTCTTCATCACTACTACATGATGAATATATTATTCTATTTGAATAAGAAAAGGAAAATTTTAATTTTATAATGAAAAACTTAGAGAATAATATTTCTAATATTTTCTCTTATTATTTATAATCATTCATATGTAGTGTATTATATTATTCATATCCAATATTATTTTATAGGATATTTCTTTATCTTATTATTAATATAATTCTGATTCTTCTACATTCATATTTGGATAGATCTTGAAAAAGAACCATACTACCACACTTGAAAAATTTAGGGGGTTTCTTATACATTACCTTACATTTTACCTCCATGATACCTATTTTAATTAGAAATAAATATGATTGATGTTATCACCATCCTCATCATTATCTAAATCCTCTTATCCATTATTGACTTTTTGATGAATTTTCCCTCTCCCATTATGTTAAAAGAAAATTTATATTTTTTATTTCTTCTTAAATTATATAATTTTCCACATATCATAAACTATGAAATTTTTTTGTTGTGCATCAGGAGATAATTTTTTTATTTCATCAGGGATTAAACTATTGGATAAAAACAATATATAAAGGTCTACATCACTTTTTAAAAATGATAGAGACTTATGGCTTCTCACCAAATCCTAAAATATTGATCACTCTCTTATTTAAAATAGTTAGATAGACATTAATAGATTATTCATCATTCAATTTAATTTCCTCACAATTACTCCTAGAAACTTATTTTTTGGCTTCCATGAAATTTTTGTTTCCTTCATAGCTGCTTCTCAGTTTATCAAATATCTCTTTTGAAGTCTAGAAACCAATTATTATTGTGAAGAAATTTATAATAGGTACATAAATAAGGAATTTTTCTCCTTTTCATTAAACTAAAAATTTATCATATTATATTTTCCAATAGAAACATCATTCGCAATGGGAGTAAAACCTATTGATGTAGTATCTCTCACTTCTATGATGAGTGATTAGAGATATAGTAACATTGAATTCTTCAAGCTGTGAAAATTATCCCCAAAAAAATGTCATAACACCATTGCTTTTGAAATAAATATGATTATAAATCATTAAGAATTGTTTTTTAATAATTATCCGGAACCTAACTCTCTAATACAACTTTTAGTGCTACATGAAATTTTAACAACAGAGAGGGGAGGGGTGAATCAATGTTTTTTTAGAAATTAATTTTCAGTCAAATTATATAACTATAACAGATTATGGTTATTAATAATGTAAATAACATCTATAAATATCAACTCATATTAATTATTAAAAAATATACAGATATCAACACATAGTATTGACTACGTTCATAAGAAAACCTACTCCTTGTAATAATAGTTAATCCCCTTCTTACAAATTCTCCGATATAGAATAAGTGAATGCTATTGCATTTGGCTCTAACTGAAAGTCTTCTGATCTAGATACAATTTATAGACTCATTTTTATTTATGTTCCAACAAATACTTCTTTATATAGCCCTAATATAGAGAATCTCTATACTCTTGGATCCAAGTAGAATACATAACCTACTATCGACACCAACCAGAACGATTCATCTCTATTCAAGGATATATCTAATATCGAATGATTATTTTATCTTCATTCATGATATTATTTCATATGAATTTCTCATGTACCCATTCTAGTAGCATTTAAAAAAATTGGTGAGTTCTTTTTGTCTTGACCAATAATTCTAAAAACCTATAATTACCAGTTTCCTCATTGTAACTATTATTAGGATGATTATTCCTTTGTTAAACTCTCTACATCACTAGCATTTTTTAATATTGTGTACAAAAATATTATATAATATTTCATGGAAGAATAACTCCAAAAATCTCAACATAATTCATTTCATGATAGTTTTTCATGTAATATTAATCATTAATAAATTAATTATATGTTATGTTGTTTATGTATTATTAAAAATTTGTTTTGGGTGACTCAATTCGACTTAACATGTGATTGAACTCATAATAGTTTACAACTTCTTAAAAACACAATTGATTGTGAGGATTTCTCAAACTCATATTGTCTCAATTTTTTTTAATTCATTTATCCATTGAGGAATTTATTTATTCCTCATACACTTCTCTACACAATCATCTAAAATATAACCCCGACGCAATACCAAAGGATATTTTCTACTATGAACATAATGTTATTAAACATCGAAATAATACTTCCTTAAGGATTCATGAATGTTACATTTTGAAGAATTAGGGTTCGTTCTCTCCCTCATTTTGTGTAACAGTGTGTTCGACGCAATAGTTTCACAATTACTCAACTCCCACAAAAGGATGGTTACAAGTAAAAGTATGAAACACTTTAGAATGCTTCAAAGAACTCAATCATCATGATGATTATTTGATGGATTATTCAATTTTAGATTGGATATGGAAATCCTTCTCCATTGATAATTAGAATACCTCATATATCTTTATCCCCTTCATAGAATATATAGTTTTAGTGGATGATCTATTTCTTTAGAAAGGATTTGCATAGAATATTTAAATAAAAATATACTGGTTTAGGAGTTATAATTTTATCGGTGAGTATTCCCTTACCCCAAAATACCTTAGATGATAATTTCAATATACTTACAGGGATCCTATAAATATCTTAAAATATATCTAAGTAAACATTATTCTTCAATCAATCAATTCATTTAGGGTTTATAGAGTTGTACATCATAAAACATAGAGCCATCATATTTATCCATGCTATGTTGTGCTCATGTTTATGATAAGATAATCAAATTAAATTGATCTATACATCAAGTACTCATTTGATATTCTAATGTCCTACAAATAACATTTTCATTCTAAGGTGTTTCTATGTCTTCAATGTATAACATACATGAAATGCATAACATGCATGCATCATGATACAAACTCCCATCAACTCGTCATTTTGGTCTTAGAATGACCATGGTGGCCTTAGGTTGGTAAAATGGAGTTTTTATAGAATTTTAGTGTATAAAAGATCCATAGAGTGGATTAAGGAAGGATTCGACACCCTCAATTGCTTGAATTGTCGAGATTAACTCAATCCTGCTTTGTGCGTTACATGAGTTACTTATTTAACGAATGAATAGTACCTTGACATGCCTTTTCCCACAATAATATTCACTTGAATATGTGATGCACATTATCTTCTAATTCATTCCCCAATATCTAAGAGTTGGAATTGGTGTATTTGAACCCACACACACACACACACACCACAACATTGGTTTCTACCTTCTAGAACATGTGTCCTCCTTTAGGACATATAAATGGGACTAAAGAAACATTCAATCACATGATCCTACTAGAATATACAAGACCCCACATTCTGCCATTTTCACCATCCTTTGAATGGCTCTTTATAGGGTTTGACTATTAGTCCCACTCTGGGGGGTTAAGGGAAATCCCTTTGGGGATCCATTAGTTGAATATTATTTATTTTAAACTCTCATAAAAATAATATTCTAATTATAGAATAATAAATTCCACGATGCCAATCCAATTATAAAACATATCATATTCTACAAAATATATTTATACAATTTATCATGGATACTTAAATTCTTCTTTTAATCATGGAATTAATTTTTCAGAGTGTTATTTTATTGTATGGATTGTTTATTTATTCTTTTGAACATGTCTTATAAAAATAAGAACAAATTCAACAATAATCACATTTTTATAAGAAGAATGGTCTAAGCACGACATCCAATTCTCTTAGAAGAATCCATAAGAATTCATTTGGCATAAAAACTTCATATGAACTCACTGAACACTTATTGATTCGTCATTGAAAACAAATTAAACACTAGGACCAATGGTATATTATCTTATTCTAGAAGTATAAAAAATGAGATCATATAGCCCACTAGATTATAATCATATTGGTTACAACAAAATGAGTATAACCATCACTTTTATTTAACTATAGTATTTTGATAGTGCAAGTTACCCTTATACAATAAATGTGATGATACAAGTTTTGAAACAATAGAATATAATTTAACTAAAATGATTTAACACGTCATCAATGTGCTTACTAAATTTATCAAATTTACACTTCTAAAAGTTCGTTCTTCAATTTCAGGCACACAGAGATTAAGAATATATTCCTTCTTTCCCTCTTTATTTTATTTTTATACATCATAAAAACATTATATTATTATAAAAAATATACATGTCATGAAATGCAACAATTTTATAGTTATAAAATTGTGCATCAATAACATCTTCTCTTTATTCAAATATTTAGAATAATGTATAAATATTTTTGAATTCAATTCTAAAAAGCAATTTGGTTATTCTATTCATAGTAACATTATTATTAAATTTATACAATAACTAATGGTAACTATACTTAAACATTTAGAAATAAGATGTTCTATTCATCCTCCCTTATACACATATTTATTTCACATTAAGTTAACATATTTTTATCAGAACATTCATTGTATAATGACTCGATCATGATAACTCCATTAATGTAATTATTCCTCATAAATACCATTAAAATTGGAATTCCATCATTCATATAATACTTTATATATCTATAATGTGATATAAATATTGATTTATTCTTGATTCTTTATCGTAGACCATGACTCTGGGATCCTTTATCATTATTTATAGATAAAAAATTATATCACTACCCACACATTCTCTTATCTATATTCTTTATTACATGATGATTTTTATATAATTTACTACATATAAATATGAATTCATTCATCATAGAATATCTTATATTATTGGTGGAAACATTTTCCTAAACCTCTTTTAAGAAAACATAGAATCTAATAAAACATAGTATTTTGTTTATCATTTAAGAGTAGCACCACCTAGAACCGTCAATGATTTCTACATACTCTAAAAATGTGTAAATAAATTTCATTAAATATTCCATCTCACTATATTCAAACTGATCATTAGGTCTAATTAGATCATTCATTTCATGATATTATAAGTGTTTGATAATGTAGTTGATCAACCTAGCATTTGAGATATATAATAAGTCAACCTACCATGTGGCTCCATTTTAAGTTTTTCGATCATGCATAAGATTATCAATCCTTCTTGCGGTAGGTCTATATTTCATTATATAGTATGTTGAATTTTCATTACGTTGTTTGTCTAAATTTCTTCATGTGGCAGTTTATCTCATGGATTAGTTCAACATTTCTTTATATGGGCATTCCTGATTTCTTCAGGTGGTAGTTTCTCATTACTCTATGTATTAACTTTATAACACTTGCTTCACCATACATATGAATTTCATAGTACTCTTTATCCTTGATAAAAAAGGTACATTAAGCATGACATAACATGTCATTTTTCCAATACTGGTTCTTCATGAGTTCAATACTGCTTCCACTATATCTCATTTTTAATTGTCAATTCTGATTCCTTCATTGTATTAAATATTTTTCACTCTCCGATAATATCACATGCCTTAAACTATATAGATAGTAAAAAAATAATCAAATTTTTAGATGTCTTCCTTACTTAGCATATAATTTTTGTTTTAAAAGAAGAGAAAACACTATTGTAATATATGATTCATATTCATTAGATTCTTCACTAATCCAAAAATTGAAATCTCTTGGTCATTAAACACCATAATTCATTCGCAGTTCAGATGGAATTACTATATGAATTCAACAATTAGAAAAACAATTGTCAAATCAAATATTAACAACTTAGGAAAGAAATATTTAGAACACTAAAATTATTGGTCTACACACTTCAAAAAAAATTATTAGAATCAAAATTTATTTTCTTATGATCTATAGAACATTGGATAAAATAGGATATATTAGAACAATTGATTCCAAATAGATTCACCATTAAATTTTTAATTTTATTGTTATGATTTAATATGGGAATATAATGTTATAGTATATGAATTGAGTAGATAAAATCATTAAATAAGAAATTAAAAAGTATGTGGAAGTATATTAGATGTATGTGAGATTTGTATTTTGAGGCTTAGTGAAAGATAAACCACTTGGTATTATATAATATTGGCATGGATAATGCTTTATTAGATTAGGAAATGGAGGGAAACATAATATATACTGATTATAAAATGATTAAATCATGTTTAATGGTATGGCGGCCAATGATGTATAAAAATTTCAAAATAACTATGTGGGATATTTTAGTGATCAAAGAGTGTTTACCTAATGTTTGATAGATAATGATAGTAAAAGCTTCATAACTATAATTGGGTGGTATATTCTAAATAAAAAATTATATATAACATGAAAACAAATTTTATTTCTGGATTTTCAGAATATAGAATATAAAATCATTTATTATTTTTTGATTATTAAAATTTCAGGAGGTAAATTTTGAACCATTTGTAAATGACCATAATCAACTCTTCAACCACCAGAATATTGAAAATATCAATCTAATAAAACATCATACACAAAATGGAGATCATGCATTATATTAATAAAATAACTAAATTTTCTTACAAAACATAGTGCACCAGATAATGGGAAAACATAACACCTCACTCATCAAACTTTGTCATAGAACCCACAAATTTTAAAAAATACTAGACTCGCTCATTAATGGAAAATGAAATATAAAAAGTAAAATTGGCACTGAAGATTATGTGATTAGTAAATTTAACATAAATCTACTAATAAATAATAAAATTTTTATTTTACAAAAAATACAGGGAGTAGAATAACTATATCTAAGGATACAGTGATTATACTACAAATTAAAATATCTAAATACATCAATCGATATAGTCACCATTTGGACCCACATTTATTTTATAGATGTTCATAGACTATTAAATATTTTACCCCTCCATCAAAAAACTATGGACATCCATCCAATAAATTTGAGATTCTATTTACCTAACAACTACTAAACTATAAAAATTTCAAATCCCTCATTCGTTTCATCATGACCATCTAGTACAACCTATCTGATGAATTCCATCTTCAAGTAAATGAACCCATTTACTCTACATTTTTAATGTCACAACCAACACAAGTCTGATGTGTACATCCAGAGTTATCATATCAAGTATGTTGAATCATATAACATTAAAAAATCATAATATAATAAAATTAATATTTAAATAGTACACCAGAGGATATATTTTGTATCCTCCATCACTTGGGAAAAACTTATACTAATTCCTTATAGATTTCAGTGTTCTATATTATCCGCCATTAACAGATTCCTATTAAAAATAGTTTTATGTCAGTATTTATTAGACTAAAACATTTATGAATTTACTATTTGGATTTATTCCTTTCTTTATTTAGTATCTCTAAAATATTATCTTCTATAAGTTCATAGATGAAATTTTATTTAGGTAAATTTATTTCATCCTCACATTAATCAATTCATTCAATGAATGCATGATATAAAAATGACTATAAAAAATAATATTCCTCCTTATGATGACTTTATATGATCAATTAGTAAGATCATAAATCTTATTTACTTATTATTGTTATCCTTATTTGATATATTTTTTTCCTAAGAGAGAAAAAATCCACATACAAAATTCAAGGAAAACAACAAATTGTTATTCCAGAAAGTGTGAAAACGGTGCCTATCATACTCTTATAGTTATGTGAATCCCTAAAACAAAAAATTCATGTATAAATGCTTATAAGGAATCAAATTCACTAAAATATAGTATTTTATATTCTTATCCCTTCACTTATATGATGATCCATTTAATGGATTCTCAGTTCTCCCTTCATGGTCATGGATTAAATGAGGTACAAATCTTATAAGAAATGTAATATCTATCCATGAACATAACATCATATACATCAAAATTCTTCCAAATTATTCATAAATAATATTTATCATATACTATACCTCGTCTTATGATACTATGAATGTCCCTTGGATAAGATAATTTTCCATTAAATTTTAGTTGAGACATGAATTCCTCGATTCATTGGAAAATTTTAAATAATCATCCACATTTAGTATTTCTAGGATAACACTGGGGTAAAATATTTTGAATCCAAATCTATTCTCATAGATAATATTTTCATTTATTTTCAATGAACATTCATTTCAATTCTTCCACACACAAAATTCACTTCATCTACTAAATTTTTGAGAACTCTAGAAGCATAAGTAACATGTCATCCACATATTGTACGGGTATGAATTAAATTATATCATCTCATGAATTACATTAAAAAATAATTAGAGTCAAATCTTGTGAAATTATCCTCATTCATTAATGAGTAAAAATTCTTGTTCCACTATTAAGGTAGTTGTTTCAAGTTGTATTGATAATTATTCAATATAAAAGCCTGACCCAACAACAATTTTTCTTCAAAGACCTTAGGATAATTTGTGTAAATCTCCCCTCTATGTCTATACATTGATTGGTATTATTTATATCTGTTTACTCTATGTGAATATCATCACATGAAACTATAAAAAATAATGTCTAAATAGTATTATTTTTAACAACTAGGATTTTTCTAAAAAATAAATTTTTTATTTTACTGATAAATTCTTATAACGAACCTTTCCATACGCCTTCTACAACCATTGACATTATCTTCCAATAATGAAACATATTTCTCTATAGTGTAATATTTCTATCTAGTAGTTCATCCCATTATAATTTTCTATTGAACTGTAAGGGATTCATCTATTCCTTTATAGATAACTACCAAAAATTCAAGACAATGAGTGTTAAATAATTTTCGAGGAATTTTTGTTCCCAAAAATATATTAGATGTTGAAAAATGGTATTGCTCGTATACCTTAAAACCACCTATATAACTCTAAATGATGTTCTCATCTATGCTAATAACTCTGATATTTTTTATGACTCTTCTTTTACTGTTCTAATGTTTATTCTAATACAAAATGAAACATTATCTAAGAATTATATATAAATTGATAATTATAGATTTTCATCTGTTGGATTAGTTTTTTCATGATATCATACTGAAATAAGGTATGGCAAGAAGTTTTTAGATTATAGTTCCTTCACCTAGATCCACATAAATGGTAGTAGTGGACTTTTTCCCCTAAAAATATGGTTCATATACGTTTCAATAATTCCAAATGATATTATCGATAAATAGTATATTTCAACTTCTATTGACTTGTTATTTTCATCACCATGCAATTAGAAACTAACATCTTCATTCCCACATAGAATGATAAAACATGATTTTTTCTTTTCCGTAAACAGGTATCTATCCATTCATAATTAAGATCAGTCAACATATATACAATTACTTATAGGTGTCCAAATTTTATTTAATAACTAGACCATACCAATTTCTATAAATTGTTTCCAATTATTGATTACAGAATTTTTTTGGATTGATATGATATTGTGTTTCCCTTCTTCTACCAAAAACACCTTAGTAATTGATGTATTTACACATAGTAATCTCATATTATTAGTAGCAGTATGATTCCTAATTTTTGCAAATTTTTTTTTTATAATATCTCAGGTATAGTTCTTTTGATTTTAATCATTTCTTCTGAAAATAATTTTATTTGTTTTTCCTATTGTACTGTGATTCCCTAGACCCACACACTCAGATATAGTTCTCCAAAATCGAACATTACATAATGTCTTTGATGCTAGGTTTAAATTCATGGATATGACTATCTATAATTCAAAATCAATTATTATAATTATATATCTTAATTAAAAGGATATTTTTATGTTTATAGATAAATATTATTAGGAAACCTCACAAAATAATAAATATCTTTTTTTTATCAAATAGACAATTTTCACACTATATAATAAACTAATTATTTCATGAAAAGTCATTAATTTCCCCCAAAACTAGTTACAAACATTATATAATTATAAATATATCATTTGTACTTCATTTATACATATCTTACGGAAATGTAATCATAAGATGGAGTGAGATTAACCCCTTAATAAGATAGCACATATAGTTGAAATAATCTAGGAATAAACATGGTATACATATTTAGGTAGGAATAGATAATCAACATGAAGAAAAATTAAAAATGAATCTTAGAGCATTATATATATATATGAAAATAAATTATAACATGGATATATATGATGCCGATATAATAGTTATGAAATAATTATTCATGGATATCAAAAAACCGCTTTCTATGAAATATGTAAAGCCATATGGTTTTCTTTGAGACAAAAGTAAAAAACATATTACATAGTTTGTTAGGTATACACAAATAACAAAACATCATTACTTTCACGAGACATTTTAATGTATTAAAGTTATATATCATATTAATCCACA
Organism: Viscum album; assembly: GCA_963277665.1. Lineage (NCBI taxonomy): Eukaryota > Viridiplantae > Streptophyta > Magnoliopsida > Santalales > Viscaceae > Viscum > Viscum album. Next base: position 818,178,730 of record OY728155.1, read on the forward strand.
CACATCACCTAGTTAAGTCTAACAAATTAACAAAATGGGACAATAATATTACTCATAACATTCTATAAGGAATCTCCTACTTAATAAAAACATGGATATCCTTATAATGAAATTCATGATATATCAATAATTAATCAACAAGGGTTAGGTATAAATAACCATCAAGTGTATCAATATATTTCTCTATATAGAAAAAATGGATTGTAATATTATATCAATTCTTATGAAAGAAGATGGATGGTAAAATAATACCTAGTAAACGTGTAAATAATAATAATATTCTAAATTACAACAAATGGTGTGAAAATACTGTCAACAAATAAATATAATAAAATTATTTCTATGTGAACTTCAACTGATTTAAGTTAATTAAAATATGATGTTCACACTATATATTGTAATGTTTATATAGCTATTTCAATATTTAATTAACTATATCATAATCCATCAAGAGAAAGAAGGTAGACATTTGTAGAAGGAAATAATAGTACAATTGAGGAATATATATATATATCAAAAGGATTATGTGGATGGAATTTATATCCAAAAAATATAATGAGTGAATACCATATAATAAAAATGGCATTGTTTTCCCAAATTATATAAAATAATATTAAATATTGATCATAACTCAATGAAGAAAAAGTGTGGAATGAAAAGTCATCACTATTAGAAAAAAATGACCCAATATCAACTTGAATAATTGATTTTTTCTTGATCTAAAATCCTTAAAAATAAAAGCATTATGTTAAAAATATATCTATGGGTATGTCCTACTGAATTATTTTTGTGACAAAGAAAACCCTTAATTATTGATGAACACCTGATGAAAAACCCAATGAAGGAAATGGGTCAAATGTGAACTTTAAATACAATTATTAAAATACAATACATTATATGATATCTCAAATATGATATATATACACCAATTAAATGAAATTTGGTTTATAATACTATACTTGTCTCTAAGAGGGGAATTTGACTTGAAACCCATTACAGTATAAATAACAATATTAAATTTGAAACAATTGAGAGTTAAAACCTTAATAATATATCTAAATTCATTTAAATAAAATTTATTAATGTTATAATATCTCAAATTATAAGTATAAACACCTAAAAAATGAAAATTGTGGCATAAATACAATACTAGTATCAATGATGGGAAATTGAGAGGGAAAACCTCACCTCTTTTCATTACTTATATGGACATACATTAACCCCATGTGTCAAAAAAATACCTCTAGTAATAACTTAATTATTAGCTTTTTTATTATAAATTTTCGTTAATACTCTTCATAATTAGTCATTCTCTAGATGAGTTCTTCTGATTTTCCACAGAAGGTGTTTATAGTTTTGATCATTTGCAGTAGTTTCATAATTGGGTTTCTTATATATGTTCTTATTTAAAATTTCATAATATTTTGTGCATTTTAATTAATGTTGTGGACGATTTATACAGATTTTCTATCTTTCTAATTTGTTTCAATAGTTTCTTAGTATTTATACTAGATGTTGAAATCAATAATGTTCTTGTTTTAGTTATTCGTGATGATTGAAGTGTGTTTTCTTAATTTATAAATTAAATATATATAAAATTCTCCATAAAAAATATTATTTAAAAATTTATATCATATAATATATGTAATTAGTTACCTATAGAAATTCATGATATAAATTCAAAAAATAGTCAATTAGGTGGTCAAACCAACTCAAACATGAACATTGCGTAATTTAATGAATGATTACAATGTATGTTTTTTGAAATATCATAATTAAATATTATTTGTGATTTTATTTATTCATTATTAATGAGATATATTATAATTTTTTTATTGGAAGAATAAATAATTCATATTTATATATTAAACAATTTGAATAAAAGATTACCTTATTAGTATTCTAATATTAAATTATTAAATTAAAGAGGATATTTCATGTTTATATTATTATTTATATAATAAAAATGTCATAAAATAAAATTTATGATATCATAAAAATCATATTATCCTTTAATCACTTATTTAAGAAGTACCTTGCAAGGTAGTGTAAAATAGTGAAACATGTTTGGCCGTGGATGTGGCAGTCCACAAAACTAAAAAAATAACTCTATTATATTAAATGAAGGGAAATAATAATAAATAATTATAATTCCCATAATTTGGTAACAATAATGTATATAAATTATAATACCGATATATTCACTTTTATAGAAAAAATCATAAAAAATCTAATTAATAAGAAAACTAAATAGTTGATAATACTCACAATGGGGAATTGAATTTTTGATGGATGTAAACATCAATGTGATGGGAATTTGATATCAATGAGTTTATATAGAATTATTTTAGTGGGAGACTGCCCTAGGGAGAGAATTTTTTAAGCGTTTAAATTATTAATTTGAATGTTAAGCCTTTCTTTTATGGGTGCAAGTGGTATGCTTTTAAAAGTGAATGTAATAACACTTTTGGGAACTCCTTTCCATTTTTCAATAGTGCAATATTCTTTTTAGTGCTACAATGATTTAAAATTGATAAAAGTGTACGGAACACATTTCATGGCCCTAATAAATCTATAACATTTAATTCAGGGAATGTTATTTGAATGTTTTTGCTCTATTATATTAGGTTAAAAACATTTTACCCATTTTACTTATGTCGTGATAATTAATTTCAAACATTGAAATTAATATTAATTAAATATATTATGATATATTTTTTAACTAATAATATACATATAATTTAAAAAATTAATATAATTTTAGGAAATAAAATTTCAAAGGGTGTGAAAAATTTATTTTAAAATTAATATATTTAATTACGTAAAAACTGTTTTTTAGAAATAATGTTTTTATGATAAAAATTTATTTATAAGATGAACATTTCATGGATATGAATTTTAACAAAAAAATTATTTATTATGAATAATTCTATGAGTATTTAAAGGAAAGAAACGAAATACCATCTCCTAAAATTTTAATTCATTTTGAAAAAAAATATAATTTTTTTTCTATAATAAGGTAACATTTCAATAAGTTATGAATATGTATTACATAGTTTTTATGAGTTCAAATAATATATTAAAATTAATAATTTGATTCCCTAAATACATATGTAATTTATAAAATGGTTTCAGATTTATGTAGTTCAATCTTACATAACGAAAATCCCATAAAATCACATATTTTTTGAAACTGAATGTTATGACTAAAACTAAATTTCAGAAAATAATGAAAAATTTATAGTAAGATAATATTTATTTGAGTACATAAAGATGAATTTATTTTTTAATAATCTAAATCTATGAAATTTGTAAATTTTATGATTAAAAATATAAAATATAATGAAAAACATAATTATTGGATAATGTATCTTCGAAATATTCATTTTTTTTATTCTTATGTCATATCATATTCCAACTAAATTTGTATTAATTTTTTTTAATATCTGACATAATTTATCATTAATCATATGTATTGTGATATAGATATGCACATCCCATAAAAATAAATATTGTTTTTTAAAAAATAAATGACCTCATAAGTCATTTAAGTAAACTAATTGAATTTAATTTATATTAATGGTATCCCTTATTTTACTTATAAAAATATTTCAGAAATTGTTTACTTATATTCATTACCAATGATTCAATTGATAGGTTTTTACAATCAAATTTATATATTTAAATACAATCAAATTATATCATGGTTTATCATAAGTTTATTATTTCATGTTGTAATGATATCAATAAAAATGAGTTATTTAAATTTAAAAAAATATTGGTATTTTATGGTGTTAAAATTTCACTATAATAAATTGACTCCTCAAAATATTATGTTTTTTGTAAATAAAATTATCATTTGAGTGAATCAAAAAGATAAATATAACTTATGAAGTATTTTTGAATGAAGGTTATACTTAAATTACATTAGTATGACTAGTAAACACATTGTTTTTATATCTCTCATGTCAACCAAATTCTATGTATTATATTTATTACTCATTTATACATAAAATATATTCCAATTCATCAAATATATTTACCTAGTATCCTCTTTCCAATTTTGTTATATGAAAATAATTGAATCATATTTCCTTCATAGTAATTATCACCCAAATTTCACTTATATTCCATTGTTATATTTATGGGTTGTTTGGGTTTTAACCAAGGTTAATATTTTCAATCAGAATTCATGATAGGTGGTTTGGTATAATCACCATATTTCCCACTCAATCTCATATTATGATTGGTTTTTTCGTCAATGTAATCTCCACATTGTCCCTCAAACACATTGTTAATTCTAGTTACAACAATTACTATATCCAAAAGAGTAATCACATTTGATGATCATTATTTAATAATTATCATAAATAACTATAAGAAAATTTAACTTTAAAATGTATTACTTCATTAAACTATACTTTTTACTATAATTATTATAACTCAAATTTAAACATATTAAGACCTACCTATATTACTTTTAGTTTAACATATTTCATTCTTAGTTAAACCTATGTTACTTTGAGTGGTTTTCTATCATATTTATTAACATAAACCTTAAAATAGAGATGAAAATTTACAATAAACATTCTTAAAATATTCTAAACCCGAAAAATAATTGACTTATTTGGTCTAAAAAACAAACATTTAATTACTTATAGGAAATTAATCAATCCTAAAATATTATACCAATTATTATATATACCATGAGCATATAATCTAAATAAAATACTATTATTAAATTGTATAAACAATTTTTTCATAAAGGTAACTCACTATCAATATATATCATAGTTAAAAAAATTAGATTAACAATAAAATTTAATTATCATCAATCCAAATGATATTGATACTACATAACATACATTTTCAAAATTATTCATCAAATTATTGTCTTAACTTCAAACATATAAAAACCTTAACCCTATTCATCCATCAAAAAATGATATCTTTAATTTTTTTAGCAAAAATTATAACAAAAATAATAAATAATATCTCAAGATTATTGAGACCATATAGAATATGTTTTAAAACTATTTAAACTAAACAAATTAATAATGATCATTAGATTTTCCACATAATGTTTAATAAATATTTTTATAAAGAAAAATTATATCACTAAATATCACTTTACTAATTTAAATATCTAACAGTATCAATAATTGATTTACATTGTAATATGAAACTCAAAACCATTAGGTAAGACTTATAAAATAACATTTTGTGTAATAATAGGAATATATTAGTAATATTGACAATTTACATGTGTTCCCTTTTTTAGTTACAAGATATTATAGTTTCTATCTACATATCGTTAACATATTTATTCCTACGATTCAATTTAATTGAAATATTAAAACTCAAAATAGTAACCAATAAAATTAGGGTTAATGATCAAATTAATATAAAATATAAACCATAATATGTCTTCTATAGAGACACCTTCATTTCATTATTAAAAAATTCTATTTCAATATACTTTTCATTATGTTAGGTTATCTTATACATATTAACCTAATCTTTTAATGAATAAGAAATTAATCCTTCATAAATGATCAGAAATAGAATGTGATAAACTAAATATTATCCCAGAGGAGTTCCTCACCATGTGTGCACTATTAGGTCCATCATTATTTCATTAGGGTGATGGTGGAGTCAATTCCAAACCAACCATATATGGGGTAATTTCCCCTAGTTGAATCCATGAAACATCTATATCCACATTCCTATACCAATACAAGGATTTAATTGTATTAAAAAACTACATAATATATAATTTTCCAAAACCTATAACATTATCCTATAGTTAGATTCATTTATATGGTGTTAACTAAAGTATTCTTATCCAAATACATTAATAAAATGTGTATTATTCCTTAACATTAAATCTTATATTATCGCAAATATTTATCAATAGATTTTAAATTATAATCTACCCTATCTTATAAAACCTAAAATTACTCTCAATATAACAATAATCTATGAAGTTATATATTTCTTGAATTTGATTCAAATTTTGATTCCCTATTCCCACACGGGTAGATATAGTTCTATAAACACCTAATTTAGGTAATTCTTTTGATACCTACTATAAAATCCATTATATAAAATTTATTTTTTATAGAATAATTAATTATTTTTAAATATTTTACATTAGAAGTATCTTTTATTTTTTAGAGATTTATAGAATTAAGACAAACTAAAAACTAATAAATTCCATTTTCTATATAAAATGGTTAATTGTCCAATTTTATTAAAAACAAATTATTGAATTAAATGTATTTAACATCTCTAAAAAAATATTTTACAAGTTTTATAGTTATACACATATTATTTGACCTAATTTTATCCATGACCTTGGAAAATTGAAATAAATGTAGTGAGTTCATATGATTAGTAAGGTAAATCATATTTCTAAAATATTTTTTTGATAAATGTATCATAAATAGTATTGCAGAAATAAGTAAAAAATTGAAGCTAAAATTCAATTGAATATTGGAGTATTATATATACATGAAAATAACTAATAAAATAGATATAAATAACAATGATCTCATAATTATATAATGTGTAGTGTTATACATAAAAAAACTACTCCTAAGTCCTTATGTAAAGATATTCACTTGTGTTTAAAACTCTAATCAAGACATCTGGTTGAATTATGAATGAATAAACCAAACTCTAAAAGTTTTTTTTCTCAATAGTTCATTTAATACATCAAGTGGATATATATATGTATATATTATAGGCCCATGAATCACCTAATTATGTCAAATTAATTCTCTATAAGAGCTAAAAATAATTTTTATTACCTTCCCTAAGAAACAACATAAGGAATTAAAACTTGGCCATTCATATAATGAAATATATGAAATTTAAATAGAAAAAACTACCTGAATTAGTATTAAATAAGCATAAATAATGAAAATACACTTCTACATGTCAATAAAAGGTATATAATGATCATAAACCATTAAAACATATAGTGCATGGTCAAATAATACAAATCCAACTTGTCAAAAATACTAAACATATATTAAATAGATGAATTTGTGAAGATAATCCTGATGGCTTGAGTAGAACATTTGGATCCTAATACCATGAAAGTTAAAAGATTCATATAAAATTTATATATCAATAAATAATATACATTAATGTTATTGTAAATAAAACTGACATTATGAAAACCTTGAAAATGAAAATAGGAACCAAAATACAATACTTGTCTAAACATAGGGTAGTTGAGACAAAAAATGTCACCACTTATTCAGATATCAAAAATCATAATTCAACCACATATATCATGACCATATATATATTTATCACTTAATTAGTAACATTAATAATATTCATTTTCATTAATTTTTATCATAATTATCCATTCTCATCATGAATTTATCAAATCATCCTCATCAGGTGTTTATAGTCTTTCTTGTTTTTGCTAGTTTCATAATAGTGTTTTCAGTGTTAATTTTTATTTCAAATTTAATGTTTTCAAAATCATTAAATATACTATAAGGGATTAATTATAATTATTTATGATGTTTCAAATATATTTCATGAGTTTTTTAATCATTATTATTGAACATAAAATCTATAAAATGATTTTTCAATGATTGTTAATGATCAAAGAGTTTTTTCATAATTAATTAATAAAGTATTGATATATCATCTCTGGGGAAAAAGAAAATAACTATTTGAGCATTTATATTACGTTATACTAGTAATTATGTTAACATATTCCTTCATTATATAAACAATAAATAATATTATATTAGTTTGTTAAATTGACCAAAACACGAACATACCCTAATTTAAAGAATGATTATGAGGTTAATTGGATGTAATATCATTTAAATGTAATAATAATTATCTTAGCTAATATTAATTAGTGTGATATACGAGTTTATTTATTAATTATATGAAGAAATAATTGGTATGTAATCTTTACACATTTTTAATAATATATTATGCTCTTAATACACTAATTTTAAATGATTTAATCAATGATATAATTTTTTAATCATATAATTAATATTTTATCCAATTTTTAATAATATAAAATTAATTATATCATTAGAATCTTATTTATCCTTTAATCAAATCTTTATATTAAAATATTTAATGTAGTAAAGGAAAACAATGAACTTTATGACTTGAAGGCAGTAGTCTACAATGTCCAAAAACAATTACCTTATTTGTCATGATGAAATGATTATAAGAATAATTAATGATAATAAAATTTATATAAAAAAACTAAATTATATAAATTCAAATAATATCATTAAATTATTGGGAAATAAATAAATATGAAATAATTTAAATAAGAAGAAAACATAGAATATGAAAATACTTAGGCCAGGGACATGTATTTTCATTGAAAGTATCCTTGAATTTGAATTTTTTCAAATAATTTTGAGTGACCTAAAAATTATATTCATGAAATATGGTTATATTGATATTTTAAATGAGCAGTGTTAAGGAATAATTCGTTGGCTATGTGTATCACTGATGCATGTATGTTTAAAATTTTTATAAATGAATTCTAGGCCACTTTTGGATCCAATTTTCAATTTCCAATAAAGTATTTTATATTTCAAGGTCCTAAGGATTTAAAATGGAAAACATATTGGGTACACATGTATTTTATGATTAAAATTATAACTATTCAACTATTTTCATTTTATAAAATTATTTTATACATTACACAATATGTTAAACTCAATTCACCCCATTTTTTTACACTGATAGTTAATTTTTTATGTTTTTAATTAATTTTTATGCAAAATATTTAGTTTGAAATTTTTATGCATTTTGATACATCAATTTTTAAAATTTAAATATGACATTATATAGAAAGCTAAAGGTTAGAATATTTATTTTTAAAATAAATACAATTAACCATATAAAAAATTTATTTAGAAACATACAATTTGTAATATATATATATATATATTGGATATTTATTTTAATATAATAAAATTTTTACTATTGAAAAATAAAGGGGTATATGTCATTCAATGAAGGCCAAAAATTAATATCACATGTTAATACAATATTTTAATGAAAAATACCAAAAACAATGTCTATAATAAGGTAACATTTTTATTAGTGGTTTTTTTATAATGGTTTTAAATGTTTAAATATTATTTCAAAATGAAGAATATTATTCCAAATATTAATATTCAATTACAAAAAATCTTTTTAAAAATTTCTATGTCAATCTATTATTAATGTAAAGCAAATAATATTACATGTTTCATGAAAGTTATATATTTTTGATAGAAATTGACCTTTTCTGAAAATGTTACAAAAAATTATATTAAGAAAATTTTGATATGAGGATGTAAAATTTGATTTTTGAATTTATTAATTTCACAATGTAAAATGTAAAATTTTTGTTTTTTAATAATTCCATAAAAATTAATTAAAAATCAATTTTATTGGAAAATGAAAATTTTAAATAGAGTATGTTTTTATTATTATTTAATAGCATATAACAATTATTAAAAATTGGTTTAAAAATATAGGAATTTCCATCTATTGATAGGTATTTTTTAGAAAATAATTATCCAAATTATAAATTATCTTATAATTCCATTTGGGTAAAAAATTTCATTCATATTAAATGTTACATTTTTTTACATATATATTTCAAAAATTGGTTACTGTTATTAATTATCACTAAATCATCCACAGTGAATTAATGATTATAGTTAAATATTTTTATTTTATAAAAATTAATCTCATTTTCATTTATATTTTCTGTTTGATACTGAGAATGTTATTAAACGAAATGTCTTTTCTAATGGTATTCATATATTATAATTATTTTGTTACATGTACCCTCTGATCTTATTATACCTGAGGAATTATCAATTTTTTCCGACGTATAATTAATATAATTCATAACTTAGTTTGGAATAATTTTTACCATCATATTTTTTCATAAAAAAATAAACACCTACCTTTACATAACACATCGTTAATAAATGTGAAAATATGATGTGATGTTGTATGAGATCAAACATTAAAAGGACCCTATACATCAAATTGAATAAGTATCAAATATTATTATTTTATATTATATCTATTCATGTTAAATGATCCCCACATTTACATTCCCACAATATAGCTCTCATAATTTTGATCATTGTGTTATCATCTTTAGAATTCCATTCCCAACTAAAACCTATATGATATTTTTAGTAAGGTTACCAAGTTAACAGTTCCAGACCTCCTAGTATTTTGAGTATGAAATTAGAACCATTTAATTACTATCTTAATTATTGATCATGCAGATTGTGCCATCTTTACTCATCATACTGCATCCATGGGCCTTTGAGTCTCTTTACAGACTCCATCAATGATGCTCATTCCATATATTTTATCATATAACATCCCCATATAGATATGGTGTTGATAGAGACCAACAATGATTTTCTCATCCTTTAGATATAGTATAAATCAATTCCTTATCCACATATTTACATATACATTTCTAGTAAGTTCCGAAGAATCATAATCCACCAGATGAACATTCTTAATTCATCAATATAGATAGAAGTATTTGAATCCTTGATAAGTAATTACATGAAAGGATACTCCAGATTCCACCAACCATGGATATTCTAAATCCTAGATATTTATAAGTAGGTTTCTACGTCCTTCAATTTTTTTAATGGAATTTTAAATTCATGCATATGACTTTTCTATAACCTCTTAATGAATATAAAAATCCTCTAAAGATGTACACCCTTCCTACAATAGTCTAAAGTATGCAATAAAATTTTCAATATTTGATGAATTCTTTCCATATAAAAATATATTGGTTATTGAAGATTCATTTTTTGAGGTTTGAAAACCGTTTTAACCTAATTCAGTACACTACCATAAGGAACATGGACCCCTATTCTTTGAAGTTCATAAATGGGGATTCTGTTACAATCATCTACAACAATTGGATCAATAACTCAATAAGAATTACACACCATAGTAAACATTATATACCATGATTCATGTAAAAATGAATATCAAAATAATACATATACATAGTTTTTGAAAGTTACATTCACTAATTTACATTTAGTTATGATCATATAGAAGTCACAAACATGATTTTTCACTAATGTAAAATCATATTAACTCATAATGAAAAATAGTCCCATTAGAAATAAATTATTTAATTCAAATTTTTTAAAACATATTTACAGTAAGTCTAACAACATTTCAACTATATTCTGCTAAAATTATAATTTCATGGCATGTATTCCAAGAGGGATTCATTATGTTATGAGTAATATTAATGGATCTCATATAGGACTAATATCCAGTGTTTTGATACGAGTGACCTAGTTTATTCCCCTATGTTTATCCAACCTTGAGCTAGTGCATTGTGGTTTTGGGTAGAGGTTATAGTTGATGTCAACTTAGAACATGTAATGATTATGTAATCCTATGGGGATGTGGATTAAGTGAATTTATAAGACATTTAACCACCTTCACACTTTATTTACTAACTCACAGAATTATAATTTATATGGCTATGATTGAAAATGTTACTTCCTTCTCTTTTTTGGATGTTTTGTACAAGGGGAAATTTAATTATTTGGAAGAAATATGTATTTCTAGGATACATATTCTAAGAATATTGATCAAATATTTACATTTTGGGATTCAAAAAGTTATTTCCCTATATCTATATTCTAATCCTTTTAATCAGATATTTATAAATTATAATGAACCAACATTTTCTATGAAGGGTGGGGAAGTTGTTTAATATTTTTTAGTCCTTTTAAATAACAGTTAATGATGATGATGATCATGAAGATTATTAACCAACATAGTTACATGGATATATCCTTTTATCCAAATATTTCAACAGGATTCCTATTAATCCTTCATGGGATACAGTGTATGAATCATACTCGATTGACTAATGGACATGGAATTACTCATTGTTAATTTAAATTATATAACATGGAGTTGTCAAATTTCTATTTCAATTAGATGAAATGTAATTCCATAGTGGACATGGAAAAACATTGTTATGATGTATATACTTTTAAGTATGATTAAGATATCATCACGAAATATTTTTGATTCTCTGTTGGATCATGTGGATCCCCCATTACTACATGACCAATTTTTTTAGGAAATGAGATGATTTTGTAAGTTAATAAAAGGATAGTGATTTATTACCTTGTATCTAAGGGTAATTAATTATATATTGACTCAACATCAACCCCTTTGGGTTTATCCAAGTTCTAACGTCACGACCTCCCATGGATCTGGACCAAGAGCTTGGAATTTAAATCAGATTTAGATGGAATCAGTGTCATAACATCTAGATCAGTTACATTTATAAATTATATTAGAATATTATGTATAATAATTTTTTATGGTGATTTTAGGATTGTATGGGTGAATCTATGGCTTTAAAATGTATCCCCTATAGAGAAGTAGCTTTCACAAAATAAATTTCTAGGACTAGATGTGGAATGAATTTTTTATCGTGTTTTGAACCCAAGAATTAAATTAATTATATAAAAATTGAGTGGTATTCCATCCAGTATAGTTCCTAATTTCATAGTATATCCAATTTATTAGGATCAAGGACCCATGTATTGATTATAGATTTATTTTATTATATTAATTCTTATTGTGTTGTGGATTGGATGGTCATATTTCATGATAATTCACTTATGAAATATGATTATTGGGTCATTATAGGAGGTGACATACTGAGATTTTTTTTCACCCCAACTATGTGTACCTTTTTGTGTGTGGATACCTGATGTCTCATTTTAGTTGTATCATAGATGCATGATAATTGGTGAGGTGGTAAAGGATGCATGATCATGCAGAGGTGCATGGGTGCATTCTTTAAATTTGATTGGAGAAACTGAACTATGTGTTAAAGACTAGGTATCTAGTTCAGATACAGGTTATAATTATATTCATGTACCAGTATATATATTTATTTAATTATCCCATGTAGGTTATAAATTTTGTATGTAATACTTGTCTGTTAGACCGATTACTAAATTTCACTCTTCATTATATCCTTTTTTATATTTATTTCTTCCACACTCTATTTATTAACTGCTATTGAATTTGAAGGGTTATTTATGTTGGTTTCGTACTCAAATATGACTGAACAATCTCACTATATAAACAACATATTCCCTCGCTACAGGTCAAAAATATTTGGAATATCGGGAGGCATGCATGGGGACTTTTGGTGAACCATACTGGGGAAAATGTTTACTAGAATCCCTGTTAGGATGTGAAATATAGTCCCAACATGAAATGATGTCCAAAAATATAAATAACTAGAATGAGGAGAAACCTAAAGTGGGTCTTCTCCATAATATCCAATAAAGAATATCGAATATGGTCAATTCATTTTGGTACATTTGTGATCCTACGAATCCTGGTCCACCAATGTCACCACTAATATATCTATCTATTGCATAAGACACTACACATGAAATAATGCGCCATACTAGTTTGAAGATATACATACCATTTAGGGTGCCCCAATTTTAACACCACAAACTTCCATGGTATGCTTCTCTTTTAATAATAAAGTAGTAGGTGTTATACGCAACATCGAGTTCTAATACACACCACAACCAATCAAACTAGCCGTTATGAATAGTAATACCTAATTTTTGAAATTTTATAAATTTTATCTCTCAAAATGGACTTCAATTTTCGATTTGAAATATCGAATTTATCCTAGGGTGATATTTTGGTACTTTTCGGATAACTTTTATATTTTGATGAATAGTGAAAATTACTAAATTTTAATTAAAAACCGCTTTTTTAATCAAAATAATTAATAGTGATAAATTATGAATGTTTGTGGTTTTAATGTATATTAAGAATATATTTTTACCATTTAATACAATACTGGTAATTGGACATAATTTCACAATTAAACCGTACATAAACAAGTATCAATCTGTTGATATTTATTATATCTTAAAAACACACTCTTTGTTTTGACAATGGGAATTAATTTTAAATTAATTGTAGCAAATTCTATGTTTTAAATTGGTAAAAATGTATTCCATATTTACAATTAGGATGTCCAAATTTTGTAAAGAGTTAACTTTTATATTTAGACATTTTGAATAATTACTTCGGTAAATATTTAATTTACCATGGTTAAAGAGTAAATCTGGTAAATAAGGGTAACAAAATAATATTATAATAATAATAAATTACCCTAAAACGTGTCCTAACCATATTGGTGGATACATTTCCGACCATGGGCATCTTTGGGTTGATTTTGGGACCCCATGGAGCCACTTGTAGGTGATATGGACACTTTATTTTAATTATGTTAAAGTAAATACAAAAATGACATAAGCTTATATCTTTTAGAAAAATGATTCTTATATTGGGTTATATATGTTATATTTTCAATTATAAATATTCCTTAGAAATATAAAACGATTTCCTACATAATTTTATTTTATTTATAATTGTTAGACATTAAATTATTTAATTTATTTATGACACAATGATGATGCAATAATTACCTTATTAGTGAAATATTAAAATAATTGATATTATAAATACCAAAATAAATATAATTAGAGACTTTTAATTATTTCAACATATTTTATAGGATAATATGACATGTTAGTATTGATTTAATTAACCTTTTTTGATGTAGTCATGCTGTTATGATTTTCAAAAAAATCTCATTCCAAATAATGTCAAAATTGACATATAAGAGTTTTTAAAAAAAATATAATATTATTAATTGATATTAAATTCCTAAAAATCTACTATTCGGACTAAGGAATTTTATCATGATAGATTTATCATTAATGGACTACTTGGGGGTCTCTTGTAGGTATATAGTATGTCTATTAACTATATAATATAAAAAAACAAAGTGACATGCTAAGTGTTAAACTAATTAACCAAGAGTTAAAAATCAAAGATAAGGTTAATATAATTACCCAAACCTGTCTAAAATCTATTGGTTGAAAGGATTTATACCCATAACCAACTTAGTGCTTGAATAATCCACTTTTTATCTATTAAAAACCGAATATGATTTTATTATAAAATAATACTTTATGTTTTCCCTAAAGATCCCCTCACCCCTCATATAAAAGGGCACTCTCCCTTCTCATTAATTCATACCTTCAATGACATTTGGCTCGGCCAAAAATGGCCCAAATATCCTCCCAACTTCCTTAAATTCATCCTAGATTCCTTAGTTTGATTAGAAAGCCAACCTATGGATCCCTTTTGATCAAATCAAAATGAAGAGCCCGGAGAAGAGGTAATGTTTTCACCACCCGCTTTCAAGTACCTTTATTCTTCAACTTCTTATTTCATTGTTATTTCAATTATAAAATGATAACTACAGTATCATATATATACTGTGATGTTATTATAATTATGGAACAAACAAAATCATTATTCTATCTATCCCATGAATGACATGTCACCATACGTGTGTACGTACGGCCTACCGTCTCCAAGTTGTGGTGTAATTGTTATTCAATATATTATTATTTAGATGGGTATAATAATGATGTATAATTCATGTAAATAATAAATATAACATTATAATTATTCTTTATATATGATATACCATCCAATTATATATTATTTTAATATCAAAAGAATGATATTGTCGCTCGTGCATACGTACGGATTACCATCTCCATGAATGCGATGAGATTCAATCTCCATCGTATCCATGCAATTATAAT
This sequence comes from Viscum album, assembly GCA_963277665.1. NCBI lineage: Eukaryota > Viridiplantae > Streptophyta > Magnoliopsida > Santalales > Viscaceae > Viscum > Viscum album. Next base: position 818,194,476 of record OY728155.1, read on the forward strand.
TATCATTTGAGGATTAAAAATTATATTTAAGGACATTATATCATTATTTATATGAATAAGATACAACCTATCCATAATAAACATGACTTATGTCAGAAAACATATAAAAGAAAATGAGTAAGTTAACACCCAAAACGACATTAATAATAAGATTTTATTAACAAAGCAATGTTAAAAGATCATATATGATATCATATTAATATATATTATTATTGTATAATTTGATAACAATTATTTCACCATTATAATGGAGGTTAACCTACCATCAACCAAGGAAAAGTACAAGGTAAGGGTTTATTTTACAATCTCTTCATTATCTGAGGTTGTTTATACGTAATTATCTACAGAGACCTCTATATCATCAACATCCATGTTTCTCAAAAATGTATTCCAAATCATTCTTACTATTTTACATAATATGGGTTAATTTCATTTATACCCTTGTTCGACTTTTTATATGATGGTCATAATAGAATCTTTCTGTCGTTTTCCAAACAATGTCCTTTTTAACCTTTTCGACAGAATTAAGGTAAGAATGTTTTTTTTAATTTATATGGCGAGTGCGGCTATTTTACACCAATATAAGATCGTAAAATCTTACCTTAAAAGATTATAAGGATATTTTAAATGTAAATGTTTTTTTATAATTATGTGACCTTTAAATGATTTCAAAAAAGAGAGAAATTTCTCTCAAATAGTTCTGATTTCATCTATGTCAACATCCGTTGATGGATTTTAAGTTTATCTGATGTTGATTTATTATGATACAAAAGTTATATATTGTACTGGATTTTTTGGGATATGTTTATATGCTATTTTTATACCATTCATGGTTTATGGTTAAAGTATTGAAATTTCGTATGCTAGTTTTAATACGAATGTTTATGATATGTTTAAACCTTTTCATATGAGGAATGTATTGGACTTAGTAAGTGACAGGTGGAGCCTGCTATAGCTTCTCGACGCATCGGTAGGACTCATGAGACAACTAGATGTGTAATTGGCCATGGTCCTTTCCCAATTTGATTTATGGTTTTGGCCGAGGCCTTAATCATTTTTAGGCGTCTTGGTCAAGGCCTTGAGAAAATGTTTCAGAATGTCCGACATTATACATTACCTCATTATGGAAATAATATCGACGGTTCATGTGGTAATTCAACTAGTAGAATGCCCATGATTATGTTTTATTATGGAATTATTTACTCATCTCATAATCTTGCTATAAAAGTATTCATGTTTATTATTGGTAAAGGCATGTGGTTTTCAATTATTTACCATGCTTAATATTTATGTCATTTTCCATTGTATTAATTACCCTTACTGAGCATTTGAGATCACCCCTTTCATGTGATTCCTTTTCCCAGGATATGAAGAAGTTATTTATGAGTGACCTGAAGGCATATCCTAAGAGCCTTGGATTCTTCTAATGAAATATATTATTGTTTTTATTTCTCTTCAAGCTGTAAAGTGGATCATATGTTTAAATCTTGTTTCCAATAATACTAAATTGATCAGTCTTTCGAGACATGATTTCCTTGTAATCATGCCAATTTTATGTAATAATGCACCGAATCTAGGTAACTAGTGTTCGGGCGTTACAGTTGGTATCAGAGAAAGTTTATTACAACCCTTGGAAACTAGATATAGATTAACTCTGATTAGAGAACATAGACCTAAGATAGAATTTGATGATAAGTATAAAATAAATTCCTAAAATTGTTGTATTGTAGAGATTTTGTGAGTTTTCCAAGAAATACAACCTTGTCTGGATACGAGCAGGTAGAGGCGGCTCTTGCACAGATATACCTAGGGGTAAAACCTTAAAACACCGCTTTGAGCTTGACTTGAATGGGAACTGATGCACGACAACAGGCCTTGCTGCACTCTTGGTTATGATACTCACGGGGGATATGCTTAGGATAATTCTCATTTTTTTACGAACCATTATTAAGGGATATGAGTATATACATTTTCAAAGAAAACGTTTTTATGATTATGGATTATATCCATAAATTGTTGAATTTATGTTAAGTGTTTTAGAAGTTTGGAATTATATATTTCAATTCATAAAATAATCTAGTTTATTCCATTGTTTAGAAATGGTGCTTAGTGGAAGGAATGGAAACCGTATCAATGCATGCACTCCATGTATGGATTTCACTCCTTCTCATGATATTTATAGTGGAGCTAGTGATGCAACTGGTGCTGATCAGATTGTCACCATACTGTGACAACTCACTCAGGTTATGAATAATAACCTTACCCGTATGGAGCACCTAGATCCACAGCATGGAGGATCAATGTTAGATCTATTCATGAGGCAAGAATCACCGACATTCAATGGGAGTCAAAATACCATAGTAGCTGAGCAATGGATAAATTCCTTAGAGAAAATATTCCATGGCTTGGGGAGTAGTGAAAGGGAAAAAGTTGTCATGGCATTTTATCGCCTCACTGGAGAAACTGATCAATGGTGGTAATTGATAGAAAACACGAAGGAGGATTATAAAGTATCAGATATGGAATAGAGGGAGTTCAAAGAGCTGTTCTTAGAAAAATACTTTCCTCGAGACCATTGAGCAGATATGGAAAGGAAATTTCTGAGTTTGATTCAGAAATAGGATGAGAATGTCACAAAGTATGAGGCTAACATTACAAGGTTAGTGAGGCATGCTTATGATTATATAGATAATCTAAGGAGTAATATTGATCGTTCCTTTGATGGGTTAAAATCATTTCTCTGTCGAGAATTATTCTCACAAACCATATCATCATACGAAGATATTGTCTCGTGTGCTATCAAGACAGAAATGGAATTCTCTATGTCTTATGACTTTAAATCAAAGCAAGAGAAGAAGATATCTGCTGAACACTCTAGGAATAGAAATAAGGAAATAGCGAAGAAGGGTAGAATTGAATTTCCACCCTGTGATAATTTTGGAAGGAACCACCCTGGTGCCTGTATAAAAGGAAAACGAGTATGATAAAAATGTGGACAGAAAGGCCATCGAGTGGGTGATTGTAAAGGAAAGAACGATGCTACCAATGTTTAATGTTATAATTACAAGGATATGGGACATTACACAAATGAATGTCCTAAGATTCAAGTAATCTTACCTCAGAAAAGGCCAAAGGATCAAGGCCAAGCTTATGAAATCACTACTGCTGAGGTTGATGCCCCGAAAGATGTGGTGGAAGGTAATTTAATGGTTTACTCAATTTTAGAAAATGCATTATTTGATTCTAGATCATCACATTGTTTCATATCTTCCCAGTTTTCTAAGAAAATTATATATTTCCAATTTTATTTAAAAAGGGAGTTTTCAGTTAATAATCTTAAGGGAAGTATCATTGCATCGAAGTTTTGTGAATCAGTCCCCATTAGAGAACATAAATGTTCTTTATTCGCTGATCTCATCATCATACCTATGATGGAATTTGATAAAATCCTCAGTGTGGATTGGATTTTGGACCATTATGCAAAGATTTATTTTAAGAAGAAGGAGGTTATGATTCTTGATGATGATGATAAGGAACACCTTATCTTTAGAGCAGAATCGTCGCCACCTAATTCTTATCTTGATCCACCCCCAATAGCTCAACTAAATTCAATTATCGAGGAAGAAGAGAAAGAAGTAACTGTGGGTGAGGAAAGAAATGTTCAAATTAAAGGTGTACCTATTGTGAGAGAATATGTTGATGTGTTTTCGAAAGATTTACATATACATCCTCCTGAATGAGAAGTTGAGTTTTCCATTGATTTAATTCCTAGATCAAGGCCTATATCAAAGAACCCTTATAGAATGGCCAATGTAGAATTAGTGGAACTAAAGAAACAACTAGAGGAATTGACTAATAAGGGATTTATTCTCCATGGTGTTTCTCCATGGAGGGCCCCTGTTCTTTTTGTTAAAAAGAAAGATGGATCTATGAGGATATATATCGACTATAGGGAGATCAATGCTATTAAAATAAAGAAAAAGAATCCCCTACCGTACATTGATGATTTATTTGACCAGCTACATTGAGGTCAATAATTTTCAAAGAGTGACCTTCGATCGGGATACCATCAGTTGTGTGTGATGAATGAAGAAATTCCGAAGACAACATTTTAAACAAGGTATGGGCATTACGAGTTTACAGTAATGCCTTTTGGATCGACTAATGCACCCTCTGTATTCATGGATCTAATGAACGAGGCTTTCAAGGAATATCTTGATGACATTTTATTAGTAGTTATTGATGATATCTTGGTATACTTCAAAAGCTTCAAAGATCATGAAAATCAAGACTCTAAGAATACATGAATTATAGGGGATGATTAGAAAGTGTGAATTCTAGCTTGAGGAGATTCTTTTCTTGGCCATATAGTCTCTAATGATGGAATCTCTATTGATCTTTCTAAGACGAAGGTAATCTAAGAATGGCCAGCACCAATGAGTATAACCAAGGTATAAATTTTTATTGGTTTAGCAGGTTATTACTGATGTTTCTTCCAGAACTTTGCATGGTTGGATATCCAATTAACAAAGCTCACAGGTAAAGGGGTTAAATTTTTCTAGAAAAAAGAGTGTGAAGAATGTTTTGATGAACTGAAGAGAATATTAGTTAATTCTCCTATATTTACTCTACCATCGGGGAATGTTGGGTTCATCATTTATAGTGATGCATCGAAGAAAGGACATGGTTGTGTCCTTATACAGAATGATAGGGTTCTTGCGTATGCATCACGACAGCTCAAAATTCATGAGAAACAATATCCTACTCATGATGTTGAGATAGTTTTTGTAATATTTTCTTTGAAGATATAGAGAAATTATCTCCATGGTGAAAAATGTGGGATTTATACTGATCATAAGAGTTTGAAGTATATTTTCTCACAGAATGATCTCAACATGAGAAAAAGGAGATGGCTTGACCTACTCAAGGATTATGATTGCACGATACACTACCAACCAGGGAAGGAAAATAAGGTGGAAGATTCTTTTAGTAGAAAGGATCATGGTGTTTTGAACAATATTTGAGTTGAAAGGGATCCTATTTTCATGGATCTAGAAAAGTTGGATATGGGAATAACCATGGAAGGTGAAACATCGATAATTTTTCAAATGGTTGCCAAACCATCTTTACTAGAAATGATAAAGAGTCCTCAGACTGGTGATGAAGAGTTTCAAAAGAAGATTAAAGATGTGAATGATTGGAAATTAAGTGACTTTGTGTATGAAGATGGAAATTTGATGTTTGGGAAGAGACTTTGTGTTCCCAATATACCTGATCTAAAAAGAGAGTTGTTGGATGATGCTCATAGTTCCAATTTCTCTATACACCCTGGTAGCACCAAAATGTTTAGAGATTTGAAAGAACATTTTTGGTGGGACAACATGATGAGGGATATTGCTGATTTTGTGTCAAGATGTATGGTTTGTCAACAAGTGAAAGCTGGAAGGAAACATCCTAGAGGAGTCATGCAACATCTACCCATACCTGAGTGGAAATGGAATAATATTATGATGGACTTCGTCATGGGGATACCAAAGACTCCTAGATGGAATGATGCAATATGGGTCATTATAGATCATCTTACCAAGTCAACCCATTTTCATGCTATAAGAGAAGATCTACCACTTGAACATATAGAAAGACATTATATTAATGATGTTTTAAGACTTCATGGAGTTCCCCTATCAATTTTCTTAGATCGTGATCCTTGTTTTACTTTGAAATTCTGGAAGAGTCTTCAGAAGGGCTTGGATACTGAACTTCATTTGGGAACTGCTTACCACCCTAAAAAAGATGGACAATCATAATGGATTATTCAAACCTTACAAGACATGTTGAGATCTTGGTCACTGGACATTCAGGGTATGTGGGATCAATATTTACCTCTGGTAGAATTTTCCTATAACAATAGCTTCCATTCAAGTATTCAGATGGCACCAGATGAAGCGTTATACAGAAAGAGATGTCGCAGACCAACCTGTTGGGATAAAATTGGTGAAAGAAAACTTGTATGCCCCGAACAGGTGGAGGAAACAACCGAGAAGGTGAAGGTAATCCAAAACCACATCAAAGCAGTTCAAAGTAGGCAGAAGATCTATGCTAACAATCGATGGAAGGATTTGGAATTTCAGGTAGAAGATCATGTTTTCTTGAAGTTATCTCTAAGGAAGGGAGTTATACGTTTCGACAAGAAAGGTATATTGAGTCCCAGGTACATAGGACCTTTCGAAATTCTAGAACGAATTGGGGTTGTAGCTTACCGTTTGGCGATGCCGCCAATTCTCTCCAATGTTGATGATGTGTTCCATGTATCACTGTTGATAATATACATTCCTGACCCAACGCATGTACTCGCCTATGAGGAATTAGAACTGGAACCCGATATATCTTATTGAAAAGAGCCCGTCAGGATTCTTGATACGAGTGAACAAGTGCTGAGAAATCAGATGACTCGTCTGGTAAAAGTTCAATGAGGAAAACCATAACATGGAAGAGGCAACATGGGAACCCGATGAACTTATGATGAAGAACCACCCGAGTCTTTTTATGAAGTAATATTCTCGAAATTTCGAGGATGAAATTATTTGATGGAGGGGAGAATGTAACACCCCATGCTTCCACGGTATGCTTCTCTTTGAATAATACAGTAGTGTGTGTTATACGCAGCTTTGAGTTCAAACACACACCACAACCAATCAAAATGGCCGTTATGAATAGTAATACATACTTTTCGAAATTCTATAAATTTTATCTCTCAAAATGGACTTCATTTTCTAATTCGGAATATCAAATTTAGCCTAGGGTGAAATTTCGGTACTTTTCGTATAACATTTATATTTTGATGAATAGTGAAAATTAATAAATATTAATTAAAAAAACTTTTTTGAATAAAAATATATAATAGTGATAAATTAATAATTTTAGTGTTTTTAAATTATATTAAGAATATAATTTTACCATTTAATACAATTTCGGTCGTTGGACATAATTTCACAATTAAACCAGACATAAAAAAGTGTTAATCTTTTGATGACATTATATCTTAAAAACACGCTTTTTATTTTGACAGCGGGAATTAATTTTAAATTAATTTCTGCCACTTTTGTGTTTTTAATTTGGAAAAATAGATTCCATATTTGGAATCAGGATTTCCAAATTGTGTAAATAGTTATCTTTTATTTTTATACATTTTGAATAATTACTTCTGTAAATATTTTATTTAGCATGGTTAAAGGGTAAATCCCATAAATAAGGGTAAAAAATAATATAATAATAATAATTAATTACCCTAAACTGTGTCCTAACCTTATTTTTGGATACATGTCCGACCATATTCATCTTTGGGTCGATTTTGGGACCCCATGGAGCCACTTTTATGTGATAGGGACACTTTATTTTAATTAAGTTAAAGTAAATACAAAAAAGACATAAGCTTATATCTTTTAGAAAAACCTTTTTTACATATGGTTATGTATGTTATATTTTCAATTATAACTATTAATTAGAAATCTAAAATGATTTCCTACATTATTTTATTTTATTTATAATTTTTAAACATTAAATAATTTAATTTATTTATGACACAATGATGATACAGTAATTACCTTATTTCGGAAATATTAAAATAATTGATATTATAAATACCAAAATAAATATAATTTGAGACTTTTAATGAATCAAAAGAATTTTATATGTTAATATGACATGTTAGGATTGATTTAATAAACTTTATTCTAAGTAATCATTCTGTAATGATTTTCACAAAAATTAGATACCAAATAATTTCAAAATTGACATAAAAGTGTTTTTTTAAAACAAATTATATTATTAATTGATATTAAATTTCTAAAAATATATGGTTTGGAAAAGGGACATGTATCAGGATAGGTGTATCATTAATGGACAACTTGGGGGGTCTCTTGGAAGTATATATTATGTTTATTAACTATATAATATAAAAATACAAAGTGACATTGTAATTGTTAAACTAATTATCCAAGAGATAAAACTAAAATATAAGGATAATATAATGCCTCAAACTTTTATAAAATCTATTGGTTGAAAGGATTTAGACCCATACCCACCTTAGACAGTTAATAATCAACTTTTGATCCATTATAACCTAATATGATTTTATTATAAAATAATACTTTAAGTTTTTCCTAAAGAGCCCCTCACCCCTCTTATAAAAGGGAACTCCACATTATCATTAATTCACCCTTCAAAGCCATTTTGCACGGCCAAAATCTGCCCAAATATCCTCCCAACATTCCTAGAATCATCTTAGAGGCCTTATGTTGATCAGAAAGCCAACCTAAGGATCCCTTTTGATCAAATCAAAAGGAAGAACCCGAAGAAGAGGTAATGTTTTCACCACCCTCTTTGAAGTTTCTTTCTTCTTCAAATTCTTATTTCTTTGTTATTTCCATTATAAAATAATAACTTCAGTATATTATATATAATTTAATGTTATTATAATTATCGAACAAAAAAATTCATTATTTTATCCATCCCTTGAATGACATGTCACCATACGTGTGTACGTACGGCCTACCGTCTCCACATTTTGGTGTAATTGTTATTCAACATATTATTATTTAGATAGGTATAATAATTATGTATAATTCATGTAAATAATAAATATAACATGATAATGATTCTGTATATATGATATATCATCCAATTATATATTATTTTAATATCAAAAGAATGATATTGTCGCTCGTACGTACGTACTGATTACCATCTCCACGAACGCGATGAGATTCATTCCCCATCGTATCCATGCAATTATAATTCTCATTTGATGATTGAAAATAATTTTTAATGACTTGATATCATTCTAGATATGATTATGATACAACCATTCCATAATAAACATGACTAATGTCACCAAACATATAAAAGAAAACGAGTAAGTTAACACCTGAAATGACGATAATACTAAGATTTTATTAACAAAGCAATGTTAAAAGATAATATATGATATCATATTAATCTATATGATTATTTTATAATTTAATAAAAATTATATCACCGCTATATAAGAGGTTTACCTACCGTCAACCAAGGAAAATTACAAGCTAAGGGGTTCTCTTCATTATCCGACGTTGTTTATACGTAATTATCTACTAGGACCTCTTTACCATCCCCATCACTGTTTCTCAAAATTTGTTCCAAATCATTCTTATTATTTTATAGAATATGGGTTAAAGTCATTTATACCCTTGTTTGAATTTTTATAAGAAGTTTATAAAGGAATTTTTCTTTCATTTTCCAAATAAGGTTCTTTTTAACCTTTTCGACAGAATTCAGGTAACAATGTTTTTTTTAACTTATACGATGGGTGCGACTATTTTCCGCCATTAAAACATCATCAAAGCTTCCCTTACAATATTTTAAGGATATTTTCAAAGTTAATGTTTTATTTTATAATTATGTTACCTTTAAATGATTTCAAAAAAAGAGAAATTTCTCTCAAATATTTTTGATTTCATCTATGTCAACATCCTTTGATGAGTTTTAAGTTTATTTGAAATTGATTTATTATGATACAAAACTTCCATATTGTAATGAAGTTTTTGTGATATTTTTATGTGCTATTTTTATACCATTAATGGTTTATGGATAAATTATTGACATTTCGTATGCTAGTTTTAATACGAATGTTTATGATATGTTTAAACCTTTTCATATGAGGAATGTATTGGACTTAATAAGTGACAGGTGGAGCCCGCTATAGCTCCTCGATTCATCGGTAGGTCTAATGAGACAACTAGACATGGAATTGGTCAAGGCCCTTTCCCAATATGATATATGGTTTTGGTCGAGGCCTTAATCATTTTTAGACATCTTGGTCGAGGCCTTGACAAAATGTTTTAGAATGTACAGCATTATACATTCCCTCATTATGGAAATAATATTGATGGTTCATATTGTAATTCGACTATTAGAATACCCATGATTATGTTTTATTATGGAGTTATTTACTCAGATCATAATCTTTCAATAAAAGTATTCATTTTTATTATTGGAAAAGGCATGTGGTTTTCAATTATTTACTATTCTTAATATTTCTGTCATTTTATGATGTATTACGTACCCTTACAGAGTATTTGAGAACACCCCTTTCTTATGTTTCATTTTACTTGGTTATGAAGAAGTTAGTTAGGTGTGACCTGTAGGAATAATCTAGGAGTCTTGGATGCTTCTAAGGAAATATAATATTGTTTCATTTTCTCTTCAAGCTGTAAAGTGGCTCGTATGTATGAATCTTGTTTCGAATAATACTAAACTGATCGGTATTTTGAGGCATTATTTCCTTGTAATCATGCCAATGTTATGTAATAAGGCACCGAATCTGGGTAACTTGGGTCAGGGAATTACACCAATAACTATAAAAAGATAAATGGAATGATAAAATAGTCATCTCTACCCATAATAAAGAGGGTAAATAGAAACCCAACTGATATGTTCAAAGAAACCCCAATGGGAGATAAGACAGATCTAAACATTAATATAAAATCTAGGAATTATAACTCATTATACAAAACCAAATTTCCATATATGATTCCCATAACTATGTGCAAACCCATAAGAATAGTTTAGAGGGGCCTTATTCTTGCGAGAATGATCCACGATCTATAGGGCACAGACACCCATGGAGGATCATATCATTGCTAGAGCTCAAGGATAGGGAAATATAACTTCATAGGTCTGTGACCCATATCCTACTATAGTATGGGTGAGTACATACTCTTACTATATAAAGTCAATTGGAAACTCGTTTCCTGGTGGTACATGGGAGTACCGTGCATGATATATCTCTGATGGTGAATCCCGATCACTGACATCGGTTAAGAATCATTAAAGGAAGTTTCACACTCATAATTCTACATGTCATATCTCAGATACCAATAAGAAGGACACCGTTGAGTATTTCATGGAAGACTATTTAGGATATGGTACTCTTGAGCCTGAATCTGAGTCTCAAAGAAAGATATACACACTATGGAAGTCTCATACCAATGTATACTACTGGTTATCGATAAACATAGAATGGATTCCCTCCCTTAGGGTCTACCAGGGTCTTCTAGAATGTGAATCTGTACTTCAACCACATCCTGTGTTCTGTGGATGTACCCTTGACAATTAGTCATGTCCTGGTACCATGTCTATGTAAATTGACATGGTCCTTTCTTTTTAATATTTCCCTTACCATGAAACCACCCTTTTATGTTCCCATTAACTCCAAGTTTACATACATCGATAGTAGAAATAGGTCACTAGGCCTACCATTTCAACCCATTCCACCTTTAATAGCACTAACTCATATCTAGGTTTTACTGTGGTCAATCCATCCCTAGTGGATATATTTCAGCACTTCAAACCACATAAAGTTCATGCCCATCACACTACACCTCTACATTGCCTCTTATTGGACAAAATAGGTTAAATACCCTAAGGTAGTGGGGGTAAATTTGGTTATGATAGATTAAAAGACATGCCTTTTCAGATGTTATTTCATTGTTAAAAAAACACTCTTCTCTCACTTTCCAGTAGCAATGAATGAATAGAATTGAAATCATGTATGAGAAACACATTTTTTTACAACTTTCTCCCTCACTAAGATAAATCCCAGGACAATACAATGGATATGTATCGATATACCAAATAGACTAATGCTCGCAAAAAATTACGTGGATGAAGCTAGATAACTTCTATTCCCAAGATCATTGACTTTACAAGGTTTTGGGTTAGTTCAGTACATTCTCAAGGGCACACCGTATGTCTATTTCACTATCTAACTACTACTGGGAAGGATCACCATTTTCCTCTTACTTTTCTCAAAATTTGTGGAAGGGATCCACACATAGTTTATGGACTTGTGGGTCCCTTTACTTGCATGAAGTCAAACATCCTGAACTGTAGATAGATGCTCCATTGATGTACTATTTTAACACATAGATGAAATAAAATATTCCACAAACTGTTTGTCAATATAAATTACTTTTGAGGACTATTTTAGTGCCAATTCAAGTTTCCTTTAATACTTAGTGAACACACATGCTTCCTTTTGTAAACTACAATGTACCATGTTGTGTGAGTGCTTCACAGATGCGTCTTCTTCAGCAAAATGACCTCTTCTTATGCAAATGAATTCTCCTCCAAGAAAACATATCTTCTTCATGGAATATTATATTTTTCATGTATTAGATCCCCTAAAAAATTATTGGGTAGAATATTGCCATGAACTATATCTTTCACGGAATTCTCCCTCACGAGCTCTTCTCCTTGACAAACTCCCTCATGAACTATTTTGGACATAGTTGAACTATACCTAGAGCGATGATCTTTTCTAATGGGATTATCTCTCACTATAATAATCTAATTAGTGTTCCTTAAACATGTAAATTTATTTGAAACGTCCCAAAATATTATTTAACCATATCATTGATGTGGTTATACCCTCTCTGTGATCTATGATCTATGGTTCACATAACACTTTGATCATATGTGGTGGTCGATAACTTGCATGAATAAAACCCTTTCTGGCTCTAAAATTACCACCTCCTCTATAAAAATGTCAGACCATCCCTTGAAATGAAATCCTTTCCCAGACTCCAATCCTCTAGTAAACTACCTTTTCAAACACCGACCATACTTATTCGTGGTCTTCTAGCTCTATCCTCAAACACAATCACACCCAAAAAAACAAAGGGGACCCATTGTGTGATTTTTTCCAAATACCTCTCTAATGAATGAAACCCTAAAATTTGGCCTAATATTATTTTTACCAACACCCAAATCTCATATTTTTCATGATTCAATCTCAAAACACCGATATCAATCTCATTCATGCATGACCTATGTATCTATGGGTTCAATAACACTCAAATCTGTATCGGAAATTTCAAAATGTGACATCATGGTCCAACGGTTATGACTATGTAGAATAGTATAGGAAATAAAAAAATAATGTAAGAACATTAGTGGATGATGTGGTCATTCATAACATCCATTAATTATTTTAAAAGGGTTGAATCCCATTAGAAAATAGTATAAATAGATTGGATTCAAAAATACTCAATGAAATAGGGCATATGCAATGAACATAATTCATAAAATAAATGAAGATATAAAAACCCATGATCATCAATTGATTAAAATATTGGACAAATGAATTTAAAATATACCATTCCTCTATAGTGGTTTGATCATTTGTTAAGAATGTGTCTACTATTGTAGAAGATAGTGATCCAACCATGCATGACATTTAGCTCATGTGTCTCCTCAATCATTCACCATTGATCATCATTCTTGATTCGTTAATTAAAATGATTTTTTACTCCTATAATCTTCCATTATTATAAATTTATTATTAGAGATTAATATTAATGATGTATTTATAGAGTGGGATTATGTTATAGGTTTTTAAATGAATTAAATATTTATGTTATTTAAGTCACTTAACACACCATCCAACAGTTCCCCCTACAAAAAAATCAATTCCATTAAAAATTATGTAATACATAGTGTGAAACCTAGGTTCTAGATGAAGACACTATCTCATATTTTCCATTTAATTTCATGTTCAATTAGATGGAAATTTATTCAAAATTATATAATTTTCATGCTTTAATAATTATTAATATATTTTTTATATTAATTTTGGGGTCCTATGACACCCACACGTAGAAGTAAATCCAATATAATATAATATATATATATATATATATATAAAGGGGAGAAATAAAAAACCAAAAACATTAATTCTTTCAGTATTTATGAATTTTCATCCCAAAAAAGTGCAAGTAATAAATTGGTGGGGTTACTGATCCCCCATATTTATCTCATGCAACTATGAGTCCTCCTATCAACTCCCATGTTAAGAAATCAATTTAACCCAAGGAATACTAAATCCATAAAAGATCCTCTCATGTTGATCCTTGATCACCATTGGGTACTCCATGAAGGATGATTGATACTTGATGTTCAGATCACCTCGATCAATGAATTGTGTAGCTTTGTTAAGTCATACTATCAGTTGTGATAAAAGGATTTTTACATTAACACATTCCAACTATAAATGCAGGTAAAAGTGATAATCAACAATTCTGATAGACTTTGGGAATAAAATTATTCATCGGCCAAATATATGCAATCTTCTTTCTGATGAGACCCTTTGGGAAACATTATCTCTCTACATGAACTCCAATGAAAAATTATGTAGATCCAAGAAATGTTTATATTAAAACTGTGGTATCCTCAAATGTTCGTGGATCACACAAAACAGATTTATTATTTCCATCACCATATATATCCAAACATGCGATGTATTCAAAATCTCTGTCCTACATAATGGTGATTTTTATTTTCTTCTACAATGTTCCTAAAAATCATACATTTTAATATTTGGGTGATAAATATTATATAAATAAAACTCTGATAATGGAAATTGATTCTCCTAGAACTGGTAATTCAAACACATTGGTTCTCTTTATATACTCCGACACCTAGATAACCATCTCAATTTTCCCATATTCTTATTTATGAACTATTTTTATCATCCCAAAATAAGTCTAAAATATCACCTTTAGACCTCTCCAAAACTATATAATTAACCGAGAATCATGTTTAGAGACATTTATCATGGGTACCACATAGAACCAAACAATATCCCACATGCAACACTTTCCCAAACTCTCAACCCAACTGTACTATCCAAAGGAATAAAAGTGTGCTATGTTTGATAATTCGATCAATAATCAACAAAAAATAGTGCCATGTAATCTCTATCTATATTAAATAACCATAAAAATCCATATATATATATGAAATTACACAACCGTTATGAGTTCTCAGTACGTTGTGTAAAACTTTCTAGAACCTGATAACATCCCTTTACCTACCGACATGTGAGACATTGAGAAAAAAACACATAAATGATATAGCTCATTTAAGACCACCAAAACTACCTATAACATTAATAATAAATATTCACCTAAAAATTATATACAACCAATGGTGATTTATGAAACTATCTCAATACATCCTCACACAACTTGACTAAAACCACCATCCATCCTTGGAAAAGAATGAAAAGATACCCTCATTAAGAAAATCCATCTGCTGAACCTCCTAAGCATATATTGTCGCATAGAGCCTCACATTTTTTTTATTTACAACATGTCCAATCTAACTCACATAAACATTGGTAGAGCCACCACCATGGACTAATGGTATGATGCACTCATCTCCTCTAATAGATCCAGCTGTGATGAGACAAACTACCTTGCTTCCTCCTACACAAAGTCATTATAGGAATTTATAATAAGGAAGTTTTCCACTCTGTTTTCCTTCCCAAAATTATAGAGTATCATAAATTTATATTCCTTCATGAACTCCATGAAATTCTTCTAGCTCTGGATGGGATATATCAATGTGAATATTAACTTGGGACTCTTTTGGTTTGATTATGTAATGAAACACTCTCCATGTAGATAATGTCACCCCATATTTGGGGTGAAATCTTCCACTAAAAAATCTATTTCATGCGTCATATAATTATTCTCATGTTGAATTAACTTTAAAAAGGTTTAAGTGATCACTATCTGCCAATACATTAAAATACGGTTATTCCTAGCTCTTGAGGCATCACAAAACACCACCTAATAATTCCTTCCTTAAGCATTTTCAAAACATGAGCATAGTTCATCCATTACCTCTATTCCAAGATGGATCCCTAATACTACGTATTCAAGGTGAAGGACTTCCTTTTCCAGGAAAAAGAACTCAAAGGGGCTATTATCTTGGGAATTAATTCCTTGAAAAACCTTTAGTAACCTCATAAACTATGAATACTATGCACCTTTGACATATTCTTGGGTATTTCATGTATGTACTATGTCAATTATCACCTTTTTAACAAATAAACCAGGATTAGAGATGATATAAATTGGAAAGTGAAGATAAAATATCATAAATTAACACTTCAACATCTTACCATAAATATGGATCCCCTATAGTATGTCTATGACTATCCTCAAATGCTATGTAATATCCTCATGAATATAGTAAATGAGTATGTCATAGATAAAGATAAATATTCATAGGTCTATGTAAGGTTAGAAGACCTAGTTCATAAAATACATGAACACATTGAGGTAACCAGTCAAACCAAAAGTAATCTCCAAGTAGTAATATGATCAAAAATGATATTAGAATTCCATCATCAGAATATCATCCGCAAAACCCTGAACTGTGTCAGTTAGACCTGAGATCAATCATTGATAACCAACTCACAAAACTCAACAGATGAAATAGGTCATCAATCATCAAAAATAGGAATATTTTATTTATTTTTTTCTAATTTAAGAGACGATAGTCCATAGAAACTCTCAATCTCATGTATGATTTTTTTTAAAAAAGAATATCCATTGGGGACACATTGGAGCTAATAAATCATTTCTCACAAAGGTCTTTTAAATCAAACCTCAACTCCTGAAGATTCATAGGGGTCATTCTATGTCCAACAAAATTTTACAATGTGGTCCCATGATGAAATTATATAGAGATTTAAAGCTTACATCATTGTGTTTGACATAAACAATCATTGGTAGATATGTCCATATAATCCTTCACTACCATTTGAATCCTAATTCTTAAATATCATGTTACACTAATGGTTAAATTACTTAACCGATGCATGATTGGTTGTATTTTCTATCCCACAAAATCCACACTATTAGCCAAAAGATATCTCTCTACCATAAACGAGAACTTCATCCTATCTATGTAAAGTTGTCTAAATCTCCTATGATGATTTCCAATTAGGTACACACATGGAAAACTATCACATACCCAAGATGACGCCATAAGGATCAATGAAGAAGAGGTCCCATGAGAAAATTTATATATATATCTCTAACTCACACAACAAGAATATTTGAAATATTGAAGAATTAATCTCTACCGAATCCTATAACCATAAATGGTGGGATAATGACTCAAATATAATCACTAGGTCATAAATTATGGATATTAATATAACATAATGACTCATGCCCATGTCAAAAATTATTTGAGTAATCATATAAAATACGCACATCATACATCAAATCATTTCATGGTCACCAAGGTCATATTCCCCCATAGCCTACAACTATTGAAGCATCTCACATACATCTATCTATGCCTTGAATGTGACACCTAGTTGTGTGATTAGATAATAGTGTCATCCTCCACTAAAAGATCCTCCACTTGGATTTCCACCCACTACTCTATCATAACTATTTCCCTAGGACTTCCCTGACCATGTTTGGGTGATCCATGACCAGTGCCTAATATTGTGGCCCATCATCCCTATAATAAGAATCCCTCTAAGACCAAAGCCCATAATGGAACTATAGAATAAGTGTCAATTCATAAAGACACCATGTTGAGACATATTTCTATGTTATGGTCCTACTCATTCATTCAGAAACATTTGTATCCATCATTCCCTATATCAAGGGAGCAGCATGTATTTCCCATAAAAAATGGAATACTCAATAACTAGCATATCAGCCTACTACCACTTGAAAATATCCCAAATCAATAAAATTCACAATATTAATGGTAATATTCATCATGGATTAACATATAGAAGTATAACCATGAGATAATCAACTAAATCATTAGTATAGGTAATCAGACTCCACTAGAGAATTGTTTCCCCTAGAAGAATAGTTGACCCAAGCACTATTACCTGATTGATTAAGTTATGAAGAAGTATGATGACTCACACCACTACCTTGATCAATTCCTCTATAGAAGAAGGGTCTGAGTAGATTTTATACATTAATGGTTTCTATCATGGGAACTCACGTAACACACCCAGATTGTATGCATCATCGTCCAGATCTACCAAAATTATTATCTTCTCAACAAGTGGTGGAACTACTCTAATCCCACTAGAGGAATAGAGTCATGAGTATTTCCCTAATCTATTGACACAAAAAAAATCAAACATCCATCATCATATATTAGGTATATCATCTAGTTTTCATCGTGGAGCCATACTTTACCTGGGTATAGATTATGGGGGACTCACACCCTGGTGCGACAACAAAGTACCAATATTGGAGTATCTCTATTGTAAAAAAAGAAAATTATAATCATCTAAATTTAACAGAAGGAATAATCATGATCATAACCCTTTGTTTCATTTCATTAATTTCCAAATAATGGTCACCATTGTGCCATATGTGAAAAAGAAACTCTATATTGGGTACTCACGAAAATATACATATGCCTCAAAGATATATATATATATATATAAGATGGAAATGTCCTATAAAAGTATATGACATGTATATGGTATACATGATCTATATTATCTACCATAGAATTACTCATGTACTATGGACCATCCCCATGTACTTTGTCCCTTGCATGTCTTTTTTGGTTGTGCTCGTATACATTGGTCATCTCTACGTTCCCATTTCATGTCGATGTACATGGTCATTCCCGTGTTCTTCTTTACAACATTAATACCTAGTTATTTCTATGTCCATGTGCTCTATAGGTACACACTAATCCTCCGAATCCGGGTTACATGGTGTGTATGGATCATACATGGAACACAATAATTAATTTTTCATGATTCTTTTTCTACCAAATTTTGTGGACTACATGCTGTGTATGATGGGATGGTCTAAAAACTCAAGTCTATTGAACTCATATCACTCGCACAGTAGCTGCTACCACATCCAAATTGAATCTCATAAAGGAAATTAGATCTAGGGAGGACCATGGCTAATCCACCATCAGTGTATTGATTCCATCAAGCCATACAATGTACGTTTCATGACGATCAAAGCATGTTGTTGTGACACCTATTAGAAGTATGAGGTCAGAAGGTCTGTCCTCCAATCCATGTCACTAAAAACCACATCTCGCATAATATCATGATTCAATAACACAACTTTAATATATAACTCATTAACATATTTATGAAGATGTATCATGTTTGATCATGATATAATTTGTTCTGGTAATTTTAAATCATGGCCATATGGGTCAACATTGAAAATGTAAAGAATAATGGGAGAAAATAACAACAATGATGATAGAACATCGTCGGATGATGCAGTCTCAAAAAACATACATGAATTTTATAATCGAATGATGTGAATCACATGAGAAAAAATATAATGAGATTGGATTCAAGAATTTCAATAGAAATGAGGCTCTAGGGAAGTAAAAAAATCATGAAAAATAAGAGTAGCTAAAAATACAAGCTCATCAGTTAAATCAAATATAGTGTAAATCCTTTAAATAATGTTCCCTATATAAAAAGTGGACAAATCATTGTTGAATAATGCATCTATTGGTGATGAAGATTATTATCCCACCATGTTCATCATTAATCTAATGTTTCTATAGGATTTTTCGTAATAAATACTTATTCGTAATCCATAAAAACCAATAAACTTCCCCTCTTATAATCTCTTAGGATTATATAGATAACCCTGGTGATTCATCATAATGAATTTTTTATAATGGTGAATTAAGTGAAATATTATCATATGAACTAAATATTTAAATAATTTAATTCAGTTATGGAATCCTCCAATAGTTATCCTAAACTAAAAAACTGATTCTAGTCATCTTTATATCATTTCTAGGGGTAAAACATGCATTCCAAAAACAACTGCGGTCTCAGATTTCCCATATATGGTTTTGAAAAACTTAAAAACTATTTATTCCTAAATTTTGTGGGTCAACTATTTAATATAAATCAATATTTGTATTATTTTTATTCTCAGGCCCGATGACAAGTAAACACAACACCCATTTTGAGAAAATATCCAATGATATATATATAAGTATTCAAGGTATGAAACAAAAAAATTAGAGTTGTTATATACATAGTGTGTAGTTACGATAAAAACTATAAAAATCACATTGTTTTTTCCCATGTGAATCAAATATTCCTTCTAGTGAATGTACATAACATGTATTTATTACATGTTTTGTATAAACAAACAACTGAGAAACATAAGCTAGATGAGATTACATTGTGAGTAGTTTCCACACCTATCCTTTCACTCATAAATGTAAACATTTAATAAAGATTGACTCCCATTGTGTGTTATTAGGATGACCATAAAATAGAATAAACAATGTGTATTAAGAAATACACATTGTGTAACTCATACATATTCATGTAGATTACTAGCTGATCCAAATAGTTCACCACAATAATTTTTCATGTGGAATGGAAATTAACTTCAATACTAATCTAAACTACCTAATGGGTAGCCTATGTACATGTATGTTGATATGTTTTCAGATTATTAAATTCTTAATTAATTTCAATGAAACATTAGAACTACACTCTATTTAAGTTTTTCATACAAGTCATGTACTTTATGGTAATTAAATGTAGTACACACAGCCAATATTAATGGATTTACATGTTTTTATAAATTTTATATTTACTACCTGGCTAGACTCACTGAACAACACATCAAGTAATATCATGATAGACCATGTATTCTACATGGTGTGTAATCTTGTTTTACATGAATATGTTCGTATAGACTATATCCACATTACATTTGACATATGATTCCCTATTTATTTAATGGTATAGGTCATGTTACCTACAGCACATTCCATGTCGAATCCGTATTTGAATTTAAGAATGATCATATGGCTACATATCCAATAACTTATTATTACATGTCCTGCCACTATTAAATATTATATAAATTAACTTATTTAAAATTATATAAAATGGGAACCTCAAGGACTATACGCATGAAATATTAATATGAAATTCTCAATTAATTAATATATATAATTAATTTGTAAATTATATAAATTTATCTCAACAAATATTGAATTAAAATGAATGATTGGAAATTTGAAATGTATAATACCTACATGTGTGGATGATAATTGGTTTGATTGGAATATGTATTCGTTATAATTATTTTAATTTAAATATTATTACTCATGTTTTTTGTCAAATATTATTTAAATAAAATTAAATTATAAAAATCACCTCCTCTTATTTATCATATATATGTATATATGTCCATGGGTTTTTTAAGGTCACCTCAGGCCCCTGGTTCCTCTCAAATATATGGGAGTAAGAATATATAAATGATAAAAATTCTAGGTGGGAGGAGTTGGAATAGGAGATACAATGGTGAAAATTATTATTATGGTTACTCAAACTAAACCCAGTTCATGGAATTTTTCCCTGGGTATTAAAGGTTAGTTTATTTTCTTCTAAATAAATTTAAAATAAGAAAACCCTATAATACTTAATCATATACATTTACTTTGTTATTGTCCATTAAATGTTTAATTATAAATGATTTTTTGATTAGTTTTCATTATAACATATAATAAATAAATTAATAATAATTTATTGTGCAATGAAATAAATTAATTACAAACTAAATATATTATCTTGATTTAATGTTTCGGGGGTCTAGTCAATGGATGAAGGGCATGGTGTAAATTTAATTGGAAAGGAAACCTAACTAAATAACATTAAATAATTTTTCAGGCCCTCATCTTGATCATAGGAATAGAAATATGGATCCCTTATATTAAAACTCAATGAAAAAAGATACTCCAAAATATAATGGTGAGAGATTTCAGTTATTGGTTAAATGGTTTAGATTAATAAATATAACTACATACATAACATTTTGGTAATCAATGTAATATACCAAAACCAACTTTTAATATCTTATATAAATGTTATGTAATGTGACATAAATATTTTCACAAAGATCAATATTTTGGAAATATAATCCCATCACAACACAACCATGGAGTGGTGTAGGTGTTTACAAATAATACCATGTTAAGAGAGTCTATATTACATGAATGTTTCCCAAATTTTGGAGGAACCTTCTAAGGAGGTGAGAGATGAAGAACTCCATGTATTCCTAAGACCCATGGATGATGTACTAGATTCACCATGTAACGACCCAATGTTTTGAATTATATTTTTCCCTAATTTTGTATGTTTGTTCCTTTTATACTCCACAAAACTATACCATTTAATTAATGAAGTGATTATAATTAATTGATACCGTTGGGTTTTGACTATGATATGACCGTTGGTCAGTATGACTATTGAAACTAAAATTTTTACATTTAAAATTATTATATTTATATGTACAAGTGATCTTGATTAATTCGGAATGAAGAGTAGATGACCACATCCAGTACACTCGGGTTGTATGAAGCACATCTTTCAGAGCATGGGTAGAATGTGGTTTCGATGGGCGTTGCTCTGGACCAAGCCCAAGCCGAACTCCAACATGTGAATCTTGAAAAGTATCCCCAAAAGGGGAAGTTCAAGATTATAGAAATCACAACTCGGTAAATGATTTCTGAGCCACTCCAAGATTCTATCACCATATAACACCATATACCTAGGTCTTATGCATGTGTTATAAGGGGCTATGTAACAATGCCTTCAATACTTTTTTTAATCCCTTGGTATAATTTTTTTTTCTTATTATGGTAAATTTTTGTGATTTTCAAAACTCTAGATAAATGTAGGATAAAGTTCCATATTATTGATGAATTTTGGAGAAAGGGGTATTTTTAAATATTTTTCTATACATTAAATAATTAATAATGTAAAATGATTTTCGAAAAATGGCCTTCTACTTTTGTGATCAGTATGAAATTTAACATCTAATAAGATAGACATGATTATTAATGAATCGTAAATTATGAATAGTAACCTACCCTTATGAATAGTAATGAATAATAATGAATAGCAATCCGGCCAAAAATTAAAATCTTCACCATTGAATGTATAAATACAATTTAGACATCTTAAAAGTGAAAAAATGATCATGGTATAAGTTTTGATATTTTTTATTTCAGGAATATTTTATTGAAAATTTTATAATTAATTTTATAATTTTAAATGAAAATGTATTTTCATAAAATGTAATCATAAATTGTTACATTATTTTCTTATTGTTATACGATAATTTTATGAGACCTTTATTACATTTTCAAGGTGTTACAAAATAAGAAATAGTTTTAGGGACGTTTTTTTGAATAAATAAATATTTTATTTTAAAATTAAAATAATAATATTTAGAATTTTTTTCATAAAATGGAGTTCATTTTTGAATTAATTTCTTTGATATATTTTGGCTGAATTTTGGCGATTTTTCTGAAGCTGTTGAATTTTCAATGAATAGTGAAAATACAGTTTTTAGTTTCTACTATTTAATGACATCATTGAGGATGTAATAATGATGTAAAAAATCTAGTCTACTTTTGAATAGTAATATATGTTATCAGATGTCCCATGTGGACAATACCATGGGAAAATACCATGGGAAAGCCCATGGTTTTGCAAATACCACTGTTGAGGTGTCTATTTGAAATTAATTAAGTATTCCCTCTCTATTCCAATAAATTCCAAGACATTCCCTCATTCCTTTTTTTCCAAAATCCTCCTCAACGGAGTTATAGTCTTTTTACCTCCCAATGAGTCCTCACTAGGTTCCAAAAATCCCCCTAGGTCCCATCCTTCAAGCATTCGATGTTACTCTTCAAGGTAAGGGAACCGTTCACCCTCCTCTTTTAAGTGATGACTTCCTTTATGTTATGTCTTCTAGTTTTCATTTTATTATGCAGGGGCCTATTATTCTATATCATTATTAATATCCATTTCATCTTAAATTTAATAGATGTACTTTCATCTCTCATAAACTTTTTTTTTGGAATTTTTAAGTGACGTCATTAGGCTGCCGAATTTTTCTAAACGAAAATGTGTGTTCTCTTTTGCTTCTAGTTTCATTTTCATATGGTATTTCATTCAAATATCCATACCAAGATCTTATTTATTTTTATTCTGTACCCACACTATATTATGTTTTATTTATCTCAATAACCAATTCTATTTTCATTTCCACGGGTATTCATCAATACACAAAATTAACCAATTTTATTCTGGAATTGACACACATATAACCCTCACTCTATTTCCTTGTGTTATAAATGACATAATGATCTAGTTTTTAAGAACTTTTAAAATGTCACGATTTTGAAATGAAAACCGTTTATTTTGTACTATATGGGTTATATATGAAATGTTTGAATATGATCTAAGTGGATCACATGATAAAAAATACATATTAAGGGTGCACCATGATAGTGCTCTAATGCATTAGGTAAGCAATTTACTCTCTAGCGATGGCATGTTTCATGATACATTGGTGAATAACCTAGGGAATTAGTATGAAACCTTGGGGATGAAACTTGGTGATATGTTCATGAATGTAAAAACTAAATGTTGTATCCACATATTCATGTTATGATTCAAGTTATTTTAATTATTAAATTTCTGTAATTCTGGTTCTCATGTATATGTTTTTTTTATCAAGTCCTTTTTTATTTCACAAGTAAACTGATTCCCTTGATTTTTTACTAGGCCTTATACTCACCCTTTCCTTTGATGTATGTCTCCAGGTTATGAGATGCAATAATCATACTTAGGAAGAACTTCTGATGAAGCCCTTCAAGTGTATTATATTATTGTTTTATATTTTCTTGTTTTATGTGTTTGATTTCCAAGACACTAGAATTTAAATATCTTCTCTTTGTAAAAGGTAATGAAAAGTTATATAAAAAAATTCGGGATTCCATAGTTGGTATCAGAGGAAAGTATAATTGTTTATGGAAATTAGGATATGAAAACTTTAGGAAAAACCCTATTGAAAAGTTTAAGTATAGAAAAACTTCCTGGTATTTTCCTGAGTATTGGGTAAGTTGTTTATTAGGAAAATACATCACTATATTTATACATGCTGGTAGAGGCAGCATTGGCACAGATGTACCTAGTAGTGAAAACTCTTACAAGGAGTTTCGGGCTTGACATGGGGTATCCTGGTATACAACAACGAGCATTTCTTCACTCTTGGATACGACACTCCTGGGGGATATGTTTGGACAATCATATTCTTTTTATGAATCATTATGAAGGATTTATAGAGAAATGTAATTGTTTAAGGAAATAAATTTTAAGAAATAAAATCTTCTATAGTTATAGGATTTGTAAATAAAATAAGATTTTCACTATGGTTTAATTCATTAATAAAATGGAGGGCCGTTGGATGAACCATACAAATGTTGACAACAATGGACCATGCATTGGCAGTCTTCCGATGGATGAAGAAATTGAAACATTCATGTGATTGATAAACCAACTAACTCATGTTATGGAAAATAATAGAATCAAGATGAGTGACCAATATCACCATGAAGGGGACAACTTTTTATTGAGTCTTTTATGTGTGAATGACCACCAACCTTCAGTGGATACACCAACCCATTGATTTCTAAAAAGTGGATTTACTCTATCGAGAAGATCTTTTCTATGCTCAACTGTTATGAACAAGAGAAGGTTACCTTTTCTGTTTATCGCGTAGAGGGAGAAGCTAATCAGTGGTGGGAACTGATTAAAAACACAAGGCCAAGAGTGGAAGTTGAAGCTCTGGAGTGGGAAGAGTTCAGAGGTATATTCTTCAACAAGTTTTTCCCTCGATCGATGAGAACTAGAATGCATAAGGAGTTTCGAGAACTGAAGAAGAAAAAAAATGAATTTGTGGGAAGCTATAAGATGCACTTCAAAAGGAATTAATGTTACACATGTATCATTTCCATGGATCCAAAAGGTAAGGTTGATATATTCTTTGGTGGAATGTGACCTCATCTACCAGAGAATCTATACTACTGAAATTATGATAGCTATGAGGAGATCATGAAAAGTGTGATGATAGTAGAACTGGAGTTTGGTGACATTCCATGGTCTCATAAATCCTATTAAATGATGCGATCAATTGAGCCAAGCTTAGATAGAAGCATCGATCATAGATGAGGAGGTAAGAAAGAACAATGCCCCAAGTGTAATAAATGTGGGAAAAAGCATTCAGGGAACTACCTTCTCAGGAGCAGGAAGTGCTACATATGTGGTAGATATGGCCATGTTATGCGGAATTGTCGTAGTGAGGTGAAGACACCACTTCCCAAGACTAATGAAAAGGGGAGATGGTGTAATCCCTACCTGATATCCATTGTTATATGTGTGGACAACTTGGGATCTTTTCCAATCGCAGTCTGAATCTGACGACAATGGAGGGGAATCACCATCAGCCTTAGCAACGACCAAGGGATCAAGGTCATACTTTTGCAATCACAACGACTGATGTTGAATCACAAAATAATGAGGTGGAAAGTACTGTAGAATAAATATACATTATAAATGAACTGTACCAGAAATGTACTTTGTATATGTACTGTAGCAGAACTGTACAATGTGTAGGTACTGTAGAAGAACTGTAGAAGGTTTTGTAGCAGGTACTGTTTGGTACTATGGAAGCTGGAACTATTCACCATGGGCCACAAGTTTGACCTTGGAGTCCATAAGGATTTCAGGACACCTAGGAATTTGGGTCAGTAGGGATTTGAGGCCACCTTTAATCCCTTTGGGCCACCTCAAGGCCTTCGAGCCACATGCAGTTCCCCTAGACACACTACAAAAAAGGATTATCCCTAGAAGAGGATTCAGAGCAGCTGCACTAACTAGAGTAGAGCCAAATGGATTTGTAAGAATGAGAGGGTATGGAAATTCCATCGGGACCAGCCTGTGATTGCACAGGAAGCCTAGCCAGATGGCCATGTGAAGGTGGAGAGCTAATATATTGATGCTGATGTTGGGGAGGGGCATTTCCTTGTATATAGTCTGGTTGAATTTTCTAAGACCACTGGGTTATGTAATCTCCTAAGCCTATAAGCCATATAATCTCTGAGCCAACGGTCCTTGTAACGGTTCCCCCTCGTTCATTTAAATGGGGGATATCAAAAATCAATAATAATGAAGGCCTTTGAGCCATTTGGGCCAATTTTTCAATGAATTCAGATTCAACACATGATTTTCTAAAAGTAGAGTTATCATCCAAGACTCATAATGGGATTATCCAAGCATTTTCATTTTTTATAAACTCCAGTATTAACATTAGTTAGAAAAGTATTATTGCAAATCTATTAGTCATTATCATACTGGAATTCGACAATATACTAGGCATGGACTGGCTCTCAAGGTATAATGTTAATATAAAATTCATAAGCAAGGAAATATCAGTAGTCTTGAATGGAAAACCTATAGTTATATTCTAAGGAGATATATATCAACCGGATCTTTGTCAAGAAGAACCTACTATATCTTTTATTTTTTATTTTATCAGAGAACACGAAGAAGGAAATGAGAGTTTGATTATAGAAAATGACCCCATATTCCATGAATATGTTGACATATTTCCTGAGGAGTTACCCGGACCTCCCCTAAAAAGTGTGGTAGAGTTCTCCATTGAACTCATACCTCGATCACATCTGATATCAACGACCCCGTATATGATGAAAAATGTAGAGATGGAGGAGTTAAAGAAACAACTCCAAGATCTTTTGGAAAAGGGTTTTATCTGACTGAGTGTGTCTCTTTGGGGAGAAATATTCCTCTTTGTGAAAAATAAGGATGGTTCTATGTGGCTATGCATTGATTATTCAGAATTGAATGGGATCACAATGAAGAACAAATACCCTCTCCCAAGAATTGATGTCTTATTTGACCAACATCTTGGGGCTCAATTCTTCTCTAATATTTATCATTGATCTGGTTATCATCAATTGAGGGTTAAGAAGGGTGATATTCTAAAAACTTTCTTCTAGTCAAGATATGGGCATTATGAGTTTGTTGTTAGGCCATTCAGACTGACTAATTTTAACACCCCGAGACATAATGAGAAATATTATTTTTTATTTCTTTAATGTATTGTGTTGTGAAGTACACTAAGATTATCTTGAATTATATGCAACAACGTATTAGCTTGTATTATATGGAAACACTATTCTTGGCTTGTGTTGCATGCAAGAGCGTCCTTCCTCGATAGCATGTATTGTATGCAATACTGAGTTTTAATAAACAATGATATATTATTATAATATTACGAGCTAGAAATTATGAATGGTATTAACTGAATTTTGAATTTTATAACATTATAAATCATCTTACACATTTTATTGAATGAGATCTGAAAACAAAATCAATTTTTCAAGAAAAGAAGTATTTTTAAAAAAAACGCAGTTTTACCGCCTTTTAATGGTGCAACCATTTTAAATATAATTTTTTAAAAGTTTATAAGTAAAATTTTACAAAATAAAATTCTTTTTTTGAATCAATATATAAAAATTTACATTGGATAAATTGTTGATACATTTCTGATAACCTTCATATTTTGATGAATAGTAAAAATACACAAAATATTAATTAAAAACAACTTTTTTCATCGAGATAAATAATATGGTTAAATTAGAATATTGTATGGTTTTAAAGTATAAATAGAATATATTTTTACCATTTAATATAATGTAAGTCATTATCATTAATTTTACACTGAATTCATAGGTAAAAACTTTTCAATCTTTTGCGACGTTTTAACATTTAAAACCCATTTTTTAAACAAAGAGATTAATTTTAAATTAATTACTACTAATTTTGTGTTTTGAATTTTGAAAAATGGATTCCATATTTGAAATCAGTAGGTAGAAATTATTTTAATAGGCTACTTTTTATTTTTTGACATTATAAATAGTAACTACGGTAAATTTTATTTACTACAGTTAAAGGTAAATTGGGTAATTAAGGGTAAACATAAGATTATAAAAGTACCCTAACAACTTCCAAAATTCTATTGGATGAATAAAAGTCGTCCCATATCACCTAAGGGTCTAAATATATTCATTTCATAGACTTTTGACCATAAAAATGATGTAATTATTATTAAAACCAAATAAAGATACAACATGTCACTCTCTTATATCTTATAAGTGTAATAATTTTAATTTAGCGATAAACTTCTTAAAAACAAGAATATAAATTGTATACAAAAATATAGAAAATTTATCTAAATCATGAGAATTGTTTTAGAATTTTTAGAGATTAAATAATTATCATTAATGGTGATGCAATAGTGATGCTGAAATTTTTTATTTAGTGAAAAACCAGTAATAATGTTTTTATTAAACAAATAGTGACCATAAATGGCACAAAAACCTGACCAAAACATATTTTTCATGAAAATATAAACCATAATAATCCAATGTTCGAATATTTGACCATTTGGAGAATTATTAATGTGATCACGACACTTATATTATTTTATTTTAAATGATGTCCAAGTTGTCACCTACATGATTTAATAAATATAACAATTTAAATGTTGTGATTTTAAGATGATAAATTCGAGTAAACATATTATTATGAAATATATTATAATTATATGAATAAAATGATTTTATTTTTCATTTTTATGCAACAAATAATTATATAAATCAATTATACAAAAATGTTGTAGTAATTATTTTATTAAGGGAAATATCAAATAAATGGTTTTAATAATATTAAAATAAATGTTATATGAACAAATTAATGTGCTCCATGAATTTTATAGATGAATAAGAAATGTTAGAAATCTATTAATTAATTTTTTCCAATATATCCTTTGTGAGGATTTTATTTAAATTCAAATAAATGAATAGTGTCAAAATTGACACTATTGTTATTTTATAAAAATAACATATTATTAAATTGAATAAAATTCACAAAAATATTTAAAAATTATAAATTGAAATTTATATGGCCGAACATATCATAAATTATCTAATTATGGAAAAATCTCAACACACATGTAATTATTTTTATCAATTTAAAATTTAGAATATTATCACCACAAATAAAATTAAATAGATCAAATGAGGATAAATCAATTTTATAAGGTTTAAAATAATTTCCCAACATAATAAATTTTATTGGTTTATGATATTACAACCCTATATCATCTAATATTTGTATTTGTGTCAATTTTGGTGGTTTTTAAGTGGGGTTTGAATTTATTATAAATTAATATTTCATATGTTTCCAAAGGTGCCCCTATCCTCCCTTATAAAAGGGAACATCATCCCTCTCCTCCTCACACCATTTTGAGTCTTCAATCTTGAAAAAACCCTGCCAATTTCTCTTCTCTACTTCTCTAGAAACATACTAGAGGTCTGGGTCTTCTTCAACGATCATCTTTAGTTCCCTAAGAGGAGGTTTTAAAGAGGCGCTTCGAAGAAGAGGAGTCTCAGACAAATACAGAAGTAATTGGACATAAGGTAAGGGAAAATTATTCTGATATCGTTCTTATCTGAGATTGTTTATACAAAAGTATTTACTGTAGTTATATTTTTCATCCATGTCCATAAAATGTTTTTTAAAAAGTGTTTAATATTCTTCAATGTATGTGTAAATTCATTTTTCGCCTCTTTGACTTTTACTTTGTGTTATGGAAGGAATATTTCTTTTGTTTACCATACATGGTACCTTTTGAATTTTCCATTAAAAGTATGAACAAAATGTTTTTTTAACTTTAACGACATGAATGTATTTTTATGGTTTCATATTTCCTTATTTTCATGAAGTTTACTCTACAATATTTCATGATTATTTTCAACAAACTACTTTTCTTTTAAAATTTAACATCAATTTGAGAAAAGAAAATAATTTTGAAGATGAAAGGATATTTTCCTTAAAAATTCAACTCAAGAGTTTTATCAAAACTAATTTTCATCTAAGAAGACATTATTTAGCATGTTTATGTTTCATTTATAATGTCTCTATTGTTTACAAGGTTTTATTTTTATTATGATGAAATTATATCCATTTGTCTAATATGGATTTTTCCATGATGGGATGATGTTTATTAAACCCATTTTATTCTTTGGGTTATGATGAATGATTTATGATTGTTTTTTGGAAAATGTAAGAATGATTTCAATATGAGATCAATGGGACCGATATCTCACTCCAATGCATTGGGTAATGATTTTTATCTCATGAGATAGACATGGATGGAAAGGAAAGTGAATCTAGTTCAGTAATACCGGGTTGAAACAGAAAGTAAACCTGGTTCAGTAATAGACTTTGACCACTATGATGGTCTTGGCAGCAATGCCTTGGATACTATGGAAATCATATCATGTTCTTAATGGTTTTCCACAATTACATGTTTTATTCCCTTTCAATTTTATCATTCTTAATGTTCCATTATGATATATGCCTTCTGCACTGCCATGATTTATATCATTACTCAGGATTTTGATGTTTTATGTTCATTTTTATACGTTCAAATGTTTAGGGATTGTTTTATGTTCTCCATGTTTACCATTACTCAGCATTTGAGCTCACCCTTTTTATGTTTTCTTTTCACCAGGATATAAAGAAAGGTTTTAGTTAAGAAAACAAAAGGGGATGATATTTATGTTAGACGATAAACATCATTCACCATTAATAAAAGATTATGTTCCGAGTTTCCAAAGACACATAACTAATGCGGTCTTTGGGCATCTATTTTTGTTATTTATTTAGTATTCCACCAAAGTAATGTAATGTTTATGTATGTAGAGCATTGGGTCTCTATAGTTGGTATCAGAGTGATGGTTTAGTTATCCATTGTAAACTAAGATGCGAAAACTTTAGTCAAATCCCTAGAGATATTTCGGAGGTATGTCTAGAGATGTGTCTAAGTTAAGTATAAGCATAGGTTATAGTCCTAGAATTACGGTAACGATCCTAGAATGAAATGTAAGATTTTATATATTGATGGTACTCCCCCTTTATTATGTTATTTTCCTAGAATGATTTTTGCCTCTCAGACTATTCTTTTTGGGTTTTAGAAAAATGGATGGAAACATGAAGATTCATGATAATGGAGAATATGATGGAAAGTGGAATGATATTCTTCATGAGAAACCAAATTAAATTGGATCTAAAAGTCCACATATTGTTATTCTGACTAATAAGAAATCTCATAATATGATCAATAATCTCAACTTTGGTATGTTTCTTGACTCACCTATTAAGAGAAATATGGAGCTTCATGACGATCATCGAGGAAAGAAAGTTAAATTTCCCTCATGTAAATCATGTGGGGAGAGGTATCAGGGAGAATATTTCAAAGGAACTGGAAGATGATTTGGGTGTGGAAAAGAAGGATACAATGCCAGTAAATGCAAAGGAAATGGTTTAGTTAACATTTTGTACAAGGAAAATGGTATTGCTGTGATATCAATAACGGTTAAATGTTTTAAATGTGGAATATACGGGCATTATGAAAACCAGTACCCTAAGGGAAAATATCATGAAGAGAATTAGCATGGTCGTATGGGTTATATTTATGATGATGATGATCAAGAGACTACAAATGATTTATGATATGAAACAAGTGTTGAAGAATAAAATGATGAAGCTTTTTCAATGGTTTAAGAAGGTTTTGGAATTATTGTATGTTTATCTAGAGTTATTTTGTATAGGTAATTAAATGTTACTATGGAATAATGAAACATCTAAAGATTTTTACATTATTTTTTTCCTAAAGTATTTGAATGTATATCTTGAATGGTACAGGTAACCATGAAAGGTTATTCAGATATTTTTTGAAAGCAGATGATATGTGCATAATGAAATGATAAAGAGATAATGAAATGTTTGATTGAATTAATGAGCTCATATACGGACAAAGTGATATCATGGTTTGAGTATATAGAAATTTTGGGATTTTGGTATGTGGAATGCGTTTAATTTTGAAATCAATCATGTTTTTACATTGATTATATGGTAATTCATGTTTTAAGAAAATACATGATTAAGGTATTCACATTTTTGGAATGAGACCAACCAGATATATCTTATGATATACGGGGGATAAATGATGGTGTTCACTTGCTTGGTTGATGATATTTCTAGTAATTTTTTTCATTGTACTATGAGCTTGGATAGAAGTATTTTGGATAAGTCTATAGATTTGAAATGGATTATGTTGGACATAAGATAGTATTGTTTAAGGCTAGAACCCTTTTTTGATATTATTTCTAGAATGTCTTAATAGTGTAGTTTTAGAAAAAATGACAACCTGTAGGAAGGGAAAAAACGATTGTGTCATACAAGGTTGTGGGAATCAAACCCACAACCAAAGATTGAGAGGCCTTTATCACATACCACTAGCCTACAAGAACTCCCTGGATAGTATAAACTAGTGTTATTTTATTAAAAGGTATGATAGATTAAGTATAAGTCCATTTTTGGAACCATATATGATTAATCTCACTATAATATGGAATATGTATATAACTTTTTGTTGGAATCACCTGTTTTGATAATCCCAAATCATGCTTAAACATTAATTATGATGTATTAAAACCTTGCATTAATCTTATTATTCTATGCTTAAACGTATTTTATTCTAAACAGTTCATATTCTTACAGTAGTATTTACATAAGTTTAGTATTGTTAGCTAACAGTCAGAGTTTTCTTATCAAAGTCACAGTTACAGCTAACTGTCACCTTAAGTTACTGTTGCAATAAGTTCACAGTTACAAGGTTACAGTCGAAGACTAATACAAGCTTACAGTCACGAGTCTACCGCTATCTATTGTCAAAGCTCACAGACGAAGGTCACAGTTACAAGACTTCTGTTCAAAGTTTTCTCTGCTCAAGTTCACAGTCGAACAAGTCTACAGTTGGCACAAGTTCACAGTCGAACAAGTCTACAGTTGGATCAAGTTCATAGTCGAACAAGCCTACAGTCATAAGTCTACAATCAAGGTTACAGTTAGACAGCTTCTGTCGACTAAGACTACTGATGATCGAGGTCTACAGTTGATAAAGGTTACAGTTCAACAAATTTGATATTACAAGTCTACAGTTAGAGAGGCTACAGTCACATGGAGTAAAAGCTACCATTGCAAGCCTACAGACAGCAAGCCTTTGTTGAAGTCAGCAGTCAGAAGGAAGTCCACAGTTGGAAGACCACAGTTGAAGTCCACAGTGACATACATTCTCGACCAGTTTATTATTATTATAATTCTATTTTTTCTTTACCAATTTGATTAATACTAATCTAACGGTCATGTCTAGCCAAATTGATACACCTAACATTATTTATTGATATTTGCAGACATATCAGGAAATAATACAATGTACGAGGAAGATCGCACGTGTAACTCAAGACTATTTATCTTGTCGGCCTCGGGTGAACAAAAAGGGCATATATGGAGGAGTATAAAAAGAAGAGAGAAGCATTCAAGAACGAGGATGAATGGAACAAAAAGAACAGTGACATACACGAAGACACACAGAGTCTAACATCTACAACTGAGAAGGATATACGCATATACACAAATAGAAGAACTCTGGAGCATTCTTTCTGAAGAACAAAAGAGTCTCAAGTGAATCGACTGAAAGAACCGTCTTCTAAAAGCCATGCTGTGAAGCACTCAAACTCAAAGAAGCTGATCACTTGAACATCTGGAAGTCTGGAAATCACGACACTCTGTTTTAGTGTCAACTTACAGAAAAAGGACCAAAGCTTCATGTCACTCATTCCTACGAGTCCAGAACTGATCTGCCAACACTATAGAGCATTCTAAACCTTCTTCTTTCTATCTCTTGCTCTGCTGTGTTTAAGTGTTTTACATTTGTGAGCAGTGTGTTAGTATTACACACACTGTCTCATGTGCTTAAACTGAGGGATACTGAAAATCCCTATCCCAAACCTTTTTACAATTGTTACCCACGTATAACTGTGGAAGAATCCTGGTGTGGCTTGGTCATTTGTTTTCCCACGTATAACTGTGGCAGAGGTTGTCAAACCTGGACAGTTTGTGAAAACTGTTGTAAAGCCCGATACAGGCTGTGTATCAAATCCTTTTTATAAAATTGCTTGGTGGTAGGTGATCACCAAGTGGAAGAGGACTAAGTCTCGGCTTGAGACTGAACCTCTTGGTTAATTCTCTGTGTTTGTAGTTATACTCTATATCCATACTATACATATTTATTTCATATTCCGCTGCTATTACTTTGAAATATAATCTATCTTCAAAGCCACTTTGATAATTAAATTCGCAAGTGTTTATATTTGTTATAAATCAGTAAGTTAGTTTCAAAAGTTAATTTAATCATAAGATTAAGTTAACTGAGAATTAATCAATCTTTGAGAAACTAATTGAACCTTTATAATCTATATAAATTCACTACAGTTTAATTTGTTTTTGAAATTGGGGGATTTTAATAGAAATTGTTTTTAATAGAAATTTTAATTGGAACTCAATTCACCCCCCCTCTTGAGTGTCCACTCCGACCAACATTTGGTATCAGAGGTTGTGTTTATCTCTGTTATACTTGCTCAAAGTTTTATTTTAACTCTCTGTTTTTAAACTGTGATTGTAGTTTTATCTAAAAGATCTTAAATTTCTGTTAGTTCTAAATTTTATCTCTTTAAAACATTTTCTCAAATTTCCTTATGGATAATAGACTAGAAGGTGCTGCTACTAACAGGACACCCTTCTTTAATGGTCTGAATTATGCCCAATGGAAGCTCAAAATGAAAATTCATTTGGAAAGTATGGGTTTTGATATTTGGACTGCTATAGAGTCTCAATACAAGATTCCAGAAACTGAAAGAATAACTTGGGATGAACCTACTAAGGTAGCTTACAATAATAATTGTAAGGCTGTGAATGCTCTCTACTGTGCTCTAGGAGATGAGGAATTCAATAGAATTTCTGCATGTAAAACTGCTTTTGAAATCTGGGACACCTTAGCTATTTCTCATGAAGGAACAACTAATGTCAAGGAAATGCGGTTAAATACTTATACTATCAAATACGATAACTTTAAGATGAAACCTGATGAACCTATTTCTGATATATATCTCAGGTTTAATGAGATAGTCAACACAATGAGCTCACTGGGAAAGATTGTTCCAGCAAAGGAGCAAATCATGAGATTATTGAGATGTCTGCCTGACAGATGGAGAGGCACATCCGTTTCAATTAGAGAATCCTGTGATATTGGAACTTTGCCTGTCAAGGAGTTAATTGGTAAGCTGATGATGTACGAAGAAGAGCTAAAGGTGAATAAAGAGGAAGACGAGGAACCAAAACGAAAATCTGTAGCTTTTAAGTCTACTGGATCAAAGAGCAAAGACAAGGAGAAAGTGCATATACCAACTGAAAGCTCATCTAGTGAAGACTTAGACTCTGACAGTGATGCCGAGATGGCACAAATAGCAAGGAGATTCAAGAAATTCTATAGGAAGAAGAAGTTCTTCAGAAAACCAAACTACAAGGGTAAGTATGATAGACAAGGTAAGTGGAAGAAAGATTGGAAGAAAACTGATAAAGAAGAAGACATAGTTTTCTATGAATGTAAAAGGAAAGGACACATCAAAGCTGACTGTCCTAAGTTAAAATTCAAGAAGAAATATGAGTACAGGGACAAGAATTATAAGAAAGATATGAAGGCCACCTGGAGTGCTTCAGAAGACAGCACAAGTGAATCAGAGTCCAGTGATTCTGAAAGAAATCGTGCTAATATGTGTTTCATGACAAACACATCTGAGGTAACCTTAGACACTCCCACTTTAAACTCTTATTATTCTGAAGGTGAAGCAGAATCTGGTTCTGATTCTGAAAATATGTCTAAAGATGAATTGATTGAATACTGTAATATGCTGGAAGAAACGTGTAATGAACTAAAGGATAAATATAAGTCTATAAAGAAACAGCATACTCTTACTGCAAGTGTCAAGTCTGCACTTGATGTAGAAAAAGAGAAAAATGTTCAATTATTAAAGGAGAATACAGAACTGAAACTATCTAATGAACAACTTAGAAAGGACTTAGAAACATTCACAAATGGAAAAGATACTCTAACCCAACTGCTAGGATAGCAAGTTGCACCTAAGTATGCTACTGGCTTGGGTACCAACCTGGACAAAGACAGTTTACTAAAACCCGATTTATCAAGTCTGGAAAAAATCCTGCTAGTTCCAGTTTTGGAAATTCGTATGCCTCAACTGGTTATTTAAACAGTTGTAGATCAAATAAAGTATATCTCTCTAAATTGGTTGCATCAATTAATTGTATGGGACCCATAAAACAAATCTGGGTACCTAAATCCTTGATTGCTAACATATCTGGACCCAAGAAAATCTGGGTACCAAAGTCATTTCCTGTCTAATCTGTTTTGTAGGAAATCTGTTTGAAAAGCAATTACAAGAAGGTATGGTACTTAGACAGTGGATGTTCAAGACACATGTCCGGAGACTATTCGTGCTTCAAAAGCTTAATAAAGATTGATGGAGGATATGTCACTTTTGGTGATAACTCAAAAGGAAAAATCATCGGCTTAGGCCAGATTGGTAACACTGACTCAGTATTAATTTCCAAAGTTTTATTTGTTGATGGACTTAAGTACAACCTACTTAGCATTTCTCAATTGTGTGATGATGGTTTTAATGTCAAGTTTGAAAACAATTCTTGTGATGTTCATAATTCCAAAAATGCTTTAATATTTTCTGCCTTAAGAAATGAAAATATTTATGCTGTTGACTTAAAAACTTTAGCTAAACATAATGTTACTTGCTTAAATGCTTTTCATAAAGAGTCTTGGCTGTGGCATAGGAGATTAGGACACTGCAACTTTCACTCACTTAGAAAACTCTCTAAGAAACACCTAGTTAGAGACCTACCTAAGCTTGAATTCCCAAATGACAAAGTGTGTAATCCCTGTCAAAAGGGAAAACAACACAAAGTTTCTTCTAAACCAAAGAAAGAAGTTTCAACTTCTCAACCACTTGAACTGGTTCACATGGATTTGTTTGGACCATCAATAATTTCAAGTCTAAATGGGAAGCACTATGTTTATGTTCTTGTAGATGACTTTTCTAGATATACTTGGGTATACCTTCTAGCTCACAAAAGTGAAGCCTGCTCTTCCTTTGTTAAATACTCTAAGTCTGTAGAAAATCTTAGTGGACTTAAGATTAAGACCTTGAGGAGTGATCATGGCCGTGAGTTTGAGAATCAAGAATTTGAATCTTACTGCTCACACAATGGCTATGCTCACAATTTTTCTGCTCCTAGGACACCTCAACAGAATGGTGTAGTGGAAAGAAGAAACCGAACCCTGCAAGAAATTGCAAGGACTATGCTTAATGAATATGACCTGCCTGTTTACTTTTGGGCTGAAGCTGTAAATACAGCCTGCTATGTTATTAATAGAGTCTTGATTAGACCGGTTCTTAAGAAAACCCCTTATGAATTGTGGAATAATAGGAAGCCTAAGGTTAATTACTTTAGAGTTTTTGGTTGCAAAGTCTTTATTCTGAATACTAAAGATAATCTTGATAAATTTTCTCCAAAAAGTGATGAAGGAATTTTCCTGGGTTACTCTATGACTAGTAAAGCCTATAGAGTTTTCAATAAGAAAACCAAATGTGTGGAAGAATCTGTTCACATCAAGTTTGATGAGACTGATCCACATGAGCCTAAAACTTCTCCTGAAGATGTTGAAGAAGACTTATCTGTTCTGGACCTAAATGACAAATCTAAAGAACCTGTAATCAAAACATCCAGTTCTGGACTTTTTCCAGAATCTTCCTATGTGGAACCCGAACCTATAAATGAACCTGAAATCTCTAGTCCAACCTTTACCAAACCAACTAGGATCCTAAAGAATCATCCTCTAGATGCTGTTGTTGGTAATCTTGACAGAGGAACACAAACTAGAGCTTCTCTAAGAAATCAGTTTGAACATCAAGCTTTTCTTTCACAGCTTGAACCCAAAAATGTCAATGATGCTATCAGTGATGAATTCTGGGTAATGGCTATGCAAGAAGAACTAAATCAGTTTGAAAGAAACAAAGTTTGGGAATTAGTGGAAAGATCTAAAGACACTCTTACCATAGGAACTATATTGGTGTTTAGAAACAAAGTTGATGAGTTTGGTAATATAATCAGAAACAAAGCTAGGCTAGTTGCACAAGGGTATAGTCAGGAAGAAGGAATAGACTATGAGGAAACCTTTGCACCCGTGGCTAGACTAGAGGCCATTAGGATATTACTTGCTTATGCTGCTCATCTGAATTTCAAACTATATCAAATGGATGTTAAAAGTGCTTTTCTAAATGGATATATAATTGAGGATGTATTTGTGGAACAACCTCCTGGTTTTACAAATCCCCATTTTTCTAATCATGTTTTTAAACTATCTAAAGCTTTATATGGTTTAAAGCAAGCTCCAAGAGCTTGGTATGATAGGCTCAGCTCTTTTCTTATTTCAAAAGGATTTAATAAAGGGATAGCTGATCCTACTCTTTTTATTAAATGGATATCTAAAGATGTCTTAATAGTACAAATTTATGTGGATGATATTATTTTTGGATCTTCTAAAAATTCTTTATGTGTTGATTTTTCAAAAATAATGCAAAATGAGTTTGAAATGAGTTTAATGGGAGAACTCAAATTTTTCCTAGGATTTCAGATCTTTCAAAATAAAAATGGTATTATTTTGAACCAAAGTAAATATATTAAAGATCTTCTAAAACGTTTTTCTTTGGATGGCACCAAATGCAGTGACACACCTATGAGCACCACTTGCAAGTTGGACAGTGATGAAACTGGTGAACCAGTGGATCAAACCAATTACAGAGGTATGATAGGTAGTCTACTGTACCTTACTTCCAGTAGACCTGACATCATGTTCAGTGTATGCATGTGTGCTCGGTTTCAAGCCAATCCAAAAGAGTCTCATTTGACTGCTGTTAAAAGGATTTTCAAATATCTAAAACATACTCCCAATTTGGGATTATTTTATCCAAAAGGACAATCATTTGATTTATTAAGTTATTCTGATGCTGATTTTGATGGCTGCAAGTTAGATAGAAAGAGCACCTCTGGAACATGTCACATTTTAGGCAAGTCACTAGTATCTTGGTGTAGTAAGAAGCAGAATTCTGTTGCATTGTCTACTACCGAAGCTGAGTATATAGCTGCTGGTAGCTGTTGTGCACAAATCCTGTGGATGAAACACACTTTACTAGACTATGGATATCAATTCAAACATGTCTCTATAAGGTGTGACAATACAAGTGCTATTAACATTTCTAAAAATCCAGTATCTCATTCTAGGACAAAACATATTGATGTGAGACATCACTTTCTGAGGGATCATTATCAAAAAGGTGATATCACTCTTGAGTTCATTGGCACTGAACATCAGTTAGCTGATATTTTTACAAAGCCTTTGAATTCTGAGAGATTAAGTTACATCAAACATGAGTTAGGTATGATTAATTATAGCACAGTTGAAACCTCACAGTTGAAACCTCACAGTTGAAACCTCACAGTTGAAACCTCACAGTTGAAACCTCACAGTTGAAACCTCACAGTTAGACCTCACCGGTGTACCTCACTGTTACATCTCTCTGTAGGCTGTTTCGCTGTTTAACCTTATTTTATTTTTGCGGGAATTCGAACCGTTTCTTTTCTTTATTCTTTTATTTCTAAATCCCTAAATGATAAAAACATAGAACATCGAACATATCTCAATCCACTCATCTCGACCCTTGCTCTCTAAAGTCCTAAACCCTAAACCTTCAACCGAACCTCGAAACCTCATTCAGTTCCAATGGCCAGAACAAAGCGACCCCCGACTGTCAATGAAGATGCGCCAATGCCAAAGAGGACTCAAGTCGAATCCAGTGGCACCTGGAACGCCTCGATAAGACCTGTTAATCCACATCTGACTAAGAGAGAAATAGTTGCTGAGAAGGAGCTAAGTGAAGAATGTATTTTATCGAGCAGATCTTTAGTACTGGCAGTGCTTAATGAGCAAGGATGGACCGAATGCTTCACAAACAATAATGGACCGTACTACCCGAAGCTGGTGAAGGAATTCTATGAATATCTACAGTTCGAGGAAGAGGATGATCTGCACAGACAGGTATCCAGAGTAAACGGCAATGAAGTTAGTTTTTCATCCGTTGAATGGGCTGCATGTTTAAGAGTTCCTCATGAGGGTATTTACAACTACTATTCTAGAGCGGCTCCTCCAAACAGTAGAATCTTTGATCATGAGACGGCCTGGAAGAACTGACAGGCAATGGCACAGTAAGAAAGATTATTGCTGTTGAAATGAGTGGAGAGGACAGGCTTCTGTTTAAGTTTATTCAGCATGTACTGAGTCCTAGAAGAGGAGATTTTGCAACTCTGAAGCACCAGGATATTTACTTGATGTACTTATTAAAACATGGAAGGAAGGTCAACCTTTGTAGGTTGCTGATGGCTCAGATGGAGGACATGATAAAGGCAAGCTCAAAATCAAGTGCCTTGTTCCATGCTAAACTCATTTCGGTTATGTTGAAAGTGAAAGGTGCAGCTGGAAGTCAAGAAGAGTTGATAGTGGCAAAGAACAGTGTATCTATCTCGAAAGTAATCTGCAAATTCATGAAGATCAGTTGGAATCCCTGGAAGAAATCATGGGTGAATGATGAGGAGAGAATCTATGAGAAATTTAGCCCTTCTACTCATCCCTCTAGACCGAGAGATAGGAGAGATCCAGGCATAAAGCCTGATGAGCCTGAACCTGTATACTCAGATGATGAACAGACTGCAGTAGTTGGTGACTCTGCAAGAGAGAACACCCCAATTGATGAAGGGAGTGATCCTGATACTACTCACAGTCCTGTCAGGACAGTGACGTTTGGAGCAGCAAGCCCTCCAAAAGAACCACCTAGTAGAGAACCTGTTCTAAGAGACAGTGAGATTGAGTCTACAGAAGAAGAAGAAAAATCTCAATATTTTGTCAAGGACACCTCTGACGAGGATGATACAGTCGAAGCAGAAAAGGCTGGAACTTTAAATGAAAATCAAGAAACTGTTGCAGAAGAACTTAGTATGAGCCCTCTGATAGGGTATACAGACAAGTCAGTGTCTGACCAGGAAGCAGGAGTGGTCTCTACTACTGTTGTCATGGAAGTGGTTGATGACCCAACAGAGAGGGAGGCTAACCTCACTGCTGAACCTACAGAGGAAGCAAATATGGAACCTGCTAGAGCTACATAAGAGAACTTAGAGTTACCCAGAGTTGAGCAGATAGTAGAAAGTGTTCAGGAAGGAGCTCCAAGTGAGGGGGAGCG
Organism: Viscum album; assembly: GCA_963277665.1. NCBI lineage: Eukaryota > Viridiplantae > Streptophyta > Magnoliopsida > Santalales > Viscaceae > Viscum > Viscum album. The sequence continues at coordinate 818,236,593 of OY728155.1, forward strand.
TTTTGGTTCAGTCTCTGTACTGTATGATATAGAAGGATGGACCTCAGATCCAGGATACATGGTGTTAGGACTCAATTATGAGGATTCAGATGAGGAAAACCAACCACCAAGAAATCCAGTTATCCTAACTAACAGCTCTCCAGTGTTTGAAACTGAAAGATTGGCCACCAAGGAAGACCTTGAATCCTTAAAGAATGAAATGAAGGAGACCATCAGACAGTCTGTTGCTGAATTGAAAACCAGTCTTTTTGATGAGCTGAAAAATGTAGAACAATCCTTAGAATTATCTCTAGGATGTGTTGTGGGAAGTCCAATCAAAGAAGTGATGGATGAAATGAAAGTGTGCCACACTCAAATTGAAAGCTGGACTGGAGAAGTAGTGGCCCTCAGACAATCAGTTGCTTCTTTAACTGCCCTGAGCAGTTCTCAGACACAAGTGGCCAGTGAGATTCGATACATCAAAGAAGTGGTCAAGCAGTTTGTGGAAGTATTTGAGGCTTTCAAGAAATCAGTAAAATAACACTTTAGCAATCAGGATGCTGTCATTCAGAAAGTGATTGGAAATCTGACTCAGTCTTTCAAGGAGACAGTGGCCTTCTCAGTCAAGTCCCTTCCTTCATCTAGCTCTCCTGTGGACTTTGAGCAGTTTAGAAGCCTGCTCAGAGAAGAGCTTACTCAGGCCCGTGCAAATGACACATCAGACCTACAGATCCTTGCTACTACAAGAGAAGTCAGTGGCTTTGTTCGTGAGCACCTGCAGGCTGCTACTGCTTCTCAGGAGGCCATCAAAAGTAAAGTGGATCATTACTTTGATCGGATCTTCACCAAGCATCAGTTGAACCATCACTTCAAGCTCACGCTAGAAACTATGAAGCTGCCTCCCGTAACTCAAGCTTTCAAAGAACAAGTTAGCAAGCTACGAGAGTTGACCCCGGCTTTGGATAAATTCTTGGAAAACAAAAATGACTTCTAATCTGCCATGGACAGAGGAGGAAACATCATCATGGATTTCAGGAATCTGCTCTTACCTTTTCTTCATGTGGACTGCACACCTATTATAGTTCCTCCTGCCCTACCTGTCTCCAACCCCAGTGGTTCTTCAGTAATGTCTCCTGCTGATGCCCTCAGAAGCCTCAGACCACTGATACCTCGGCAAGCTACTCACTACAGGCCTTCAGGAGCATCTGTTGCTGCCCCTCCAGACATTCCTGTTACAATTCCTAAGCCTGTTGATCTTTCACCTGCTGCTCCATCTTCTTCCTCCAAAGGAAAATATCCCTTACCTACAGATGACGAGGATTGAGTCTGTTTATGTTTCTTTTTGATAGGGATCATGTATTCATGTTTTGGGTCATGTACTGTACTCATTCTTAATACAATGTTTATTTTCTCTCTCTCTGTCTTTCTTTTTGTTAATCACAAAGGGGGAGAAATAGGGAGAAATAGGGAGAAATAGGGAGAAATAGGGAGAAATAGGGAAAACTCGGGAGAAAAATGAACCTATACAAAGAGGGAGAAATCCTTGAGGATTATACCTAATTTTTGTGCTCATATTGCTAATACTGTGTTTTGCACCCTTCTCTCTGATACATCTATATTTCATTCCATACTGACATAATTTGTGATTATCAAAAAGGGGGAGATTGTTGGAATCACCTGTTTGGATAATCCCAAATCATGCTTAAACATTAATTATGATGTATTAAAACCTTGCATTAATCTTATTATTCTATGCTTAAACGTATTTTATTCTAAACAGTTCATATTCTTACAGTAGTATTTACATAAGTTTAGTATTGTTAGCTAACAGTCAGAGTTTTCTTTTCAAAGTCACAGTTACAGCTAACTGTCACCTTAAGTTACTGTTGCAATAAGTTCACAGTTACAAGGTTACAGTCGAAGACTAATACAAGCTTACAGTCACGAGTCTACCGCTATCTATTGTCAAAGCTCACAGACAAAGGTCACAGTTACAAGACTTCTGTTCAAAGTTTTCTCTGCTCAAGTTCACAGTCGAACAAGTCTAAAGTTGGCTCATGTTCACAGTCGAACAAGTCTACAGTTGGATCAAGTTCACAGTCGAACAAGCCTACAGTCATAAGTCTACAGTCAAGGTTACAGTTAGACAGCTTCTGTCGACTAAGACTACTGATGATCGAGGTCTACAGTTGATAAAGGTTACAGTTCAACAAATTTGATATTACAAGTCTACAGTTAGAGAGGCTACAGTCACATGGAGTAAAAGCTACCATTACAAGCCTACAGACAGCAAGCCTTTGTTGAAGTCAGCAGTCAGAAGGAAGTCCACAGTTGGAAGACCACAGTTGAAGTCCACAGTGACATACATTCTCGACCAGTTTATTATTATTATAATTCTATTTTTTCATTACCAATTTGATTAATACTAATCTAACGGTCATGTCTAGCCAAATTGATACACCTAACATTATTTATTGATATTTGCAGACATATCAAGAAATAATACAATGTACGAGGAAGATCGCACGTGTAACTCAAGACTATTTATCTTGTCGGCCTCGGGTGAACAAAAAGGGCATATATGGAGGAGTATAAAAAGAAGAGAGAAGCATTCAAGAACGAGGATGAATGGAACAAAAAGAACAGTGACATACACGAAGACACACAGAGTCTAACATCTACAACTGAGAAGGAGATACGCATATACACAAATAGAAGAACTCTGGAGCATTCTTTCTGAAGAACAAAAGAGTCTCAAGTGAATCGACTGAAAGAACCGTCTTCTAAAAGCCATGCTGTGAAGCACTCAAACTCAAAGAAGCTGATCACTTGAACATCTGGAAGTCTGGAAATCACGACACTCTGTTTTAGTGTCAACTTACAGAAAAAGGACCAAAGTTTCAAGTCACACATTCCTACGAGTCCAGAACTGATCTGCCAACACTATAGAGCATTCTAAACCTTCTTCTTTCTATCTCTTGCTCTACTGTGATTAAGTGTTTTACATTTGTGAGCAGTGTGTTAGTATTACACACACTGTCTCCTGTGCTTAAACTGAGGGATACTGAAAATCCCTATCCCAAACCTTTTTACAATTATTACCCACGTATAACTGTGGAAGAAGCCTGGTGTGGCTTGGTCATTTGTTTTCCCACGTATAACTGTGGCAGAGGTTGTCAAACCTAGACAGTTTGTGAAAACTGTTGTAAAGCCCGATACAGGCTGTGTATCAAATCCTTTTTATAAAATTGCTTGGTGGCAGGTGATCACCAAGTGGAAGAGGACTAAGTCTCGGCTTGAGACTGAACCTCTTGGTTAATTCTCTGTGTTTGTAGTTATACTCTATATCCATACTATACATATTTATTTCATATTCCGCTGCTATTACTTTGAAATATAATCTATCTTCAATGCCACTTTGATAATTAAATTCGCAAGTGTTTATATTTGTTATAAATCAGTAAGTTTGTTTCAAAAGTTAATTTAATCATAAGATTAAGTTAACTGAGAATTAATCAATCTTTGAGAAACTAATTGAACCTTTATAATCTATATAAATTCACTACAGTTTAATTTGTTTTTGAAATTGGGGTTTTTAATAGAAATTGTTTTTAACAGAAATTTTAATTGGAACTCAATTCACCCCCCCTCTTGAGTGTCCACTCCGACCAACACTTTTGATAACCTTATGTTTGAAACAAATGGAATGAACTATAATTCTATCACATGATCTGCTAACACTTCCCAGAAGACAAATTCAACTTCACTCTATTATGAGATGATGTGGAAATTGTTCAAGGCACAAACAACATTGAGATTGTACCAAAATAAAATAAGTATTTCTTTTAATTAAAAAATTCTTCAACATTAGGGAAATGATCTTGAAAACAAAAAATGTTGTCCTAGTGCCCTCATATCTGATGAATAATATGGTACCTTAGATCATCACAAATTTATGGCTTGGTTATTGTTGGATTTTTCATAGCCATGTCCTCTACTACTCTTTATCTGAAGTTGATGTTTATATTTGTCTTCCATATCCACATTTTCACCTATATTCTCCTACGTGGAAACCTAGTGATGATTTACTTTTGGAATCTGTTATGTTTCTAACGTTCCTTTTTAAAATTATGTTTTAGTATTCGAATTTACGATGTGGGTTTCTATGAAAGAAACTTTCAAGTAAAATCCCAATTATAACCCTGATGAATTTCAAGGGGGAAATTCATTTTTAGGGGGGTAGAATGTAACACCCCGAGATTTATGAGAAATATTATTTTTAATTTCATTGATGTCATGTCTTTTAATCTACACCAAGATTATCTTGAACTATAAAAAACACCGTATTAGCTTTTAGTATACACAGACACTATTTTTGGCTTGTGTTTCATGCAAGAGCGACCTTCCCCCATAGCGTTTGTTTTACACAATACCGAGATTCAATAAACAATGATATATTAATATAATATTATGAACTATCCGTTCTGAATATTATTTACTGAATTTTGAATTTTATAACATTATAATTCATCTTACACATATTCTATAATGAGATATGAAAACAAAATCAAATTTTTGATAAAAGATGCATTTTTCAAAAAATGCAGCTTTACCGCCTTTTGATGGCACACCCATTTTCAATATAATTTTTGACAAGTTTATAAGTTCAATTTTAAATAATAAACTTCTTATATTTAATCTAGATATAAAAATTTACATTGGATAAATTTTTGATACTTTTCTGATAACCATCATATTTTGATGAATAGTAAAAATATGCAAAATTTTAATTAAAAACATTTTTATTAATAAAGATAAATTATATGGTTAAATTATAATATTTAATTGTTTTAAAGTATAAATAGAATATATTTTTAACATTTAACATAATTTAAGTCATTAGTATTAATTTTACACTGAATTCATAGATAAAAACATTTCAATCTTTTGCAACGTTTTAACTTTTAAAACCCGTTTTCTTGACAACAGGATAAATTTTAAATTAATTACTGAATCTTCTGTGTTTTGTATTATGAAAATTGGATTCCATATTTGGAATCATTAAGTCCAAATTAGGTTAATAGGTTACTTTAGATTTTTGGAAGTTATGAATAGTAACTGCTGTAAATATTATTTACTAAAATTAAGGGTAAATCGGGTAATTAAAGGTAAAAATAAGATTATAAAATTACCCTAACACGTGCCAAAATTTTATTGGATTAATAAAAGAAGACCCATTTCACCTAAGGGTCTTAATAGATTCATTTCATAGACTTTTGACAACTAAAATCATGTAATTATTATTTAAATCAATGAATGTGACAACATGTCACTCTCTTATATCTTATAAGTGTAATAATATTAATTTAGTGATAAAATTAATAAAACATAGAATATAAATAGTTTCCAGAAATATAATAAAATTATGTACACCATTATAATTTTATAATAATTTTTTTGGTATTAAATAATTATCATTAATGGTGACACCGTAGTGATGAAAAAATTGTTTATTAGTGAAAAATCATTAATACAGTTTTTATTAAACTAATATTGACCATAAAAGACCCAAAAACCTGTCAAAAAATTATTTCTCTTGTACATGTAAACCATAAGAATCCAATGGTCGAATATTTGACCATTTGGATTCTTATAAAATAAATTATAACACTTATATTATATTATTTTAAATGATGTCACAGTTGTCATCTTCATGAATTAATAAATATAACAATTTAAATGTTGTGATTTTAAGATGATAAATTAGAGTTAAGGTACTGTTATTAAAGATATTAGATTTATATGCATTAAAAAAATTATTGTTAGTTTTTATGCAACAAACATGTATATTAAATAATAGTACGAAAATGTTGTAGTAATTATATTATTCAGGGAAATATCAATTAAATGGTTTAAAATATTAAAATAAATGTTATATGAACAAATTAATTTGATCCGTGAATTTTTTAGATGAATATGACATGTTAAAAATCAATTAAATATTTTGGTTTGAATATATCCTCGGTGTGTATTTTATTTAAATTCAAATAAATGAATAGTGTCAAAATTGACACTATTGTTATTTTATAAAAATAACATATTATTAAATTTTTTAAAAATCACCAAAATATTTAAAAATTATAAATTTATATTTATATTGTCAAAATGTCATAAAGTATCCAATTATGAGAAAATCACAACACATATTATTTATAAAAATTTAAAACATAGAATATTACCACCACAAATAAAATTAAATAGATTAAATAAGGATATATCATGTTGAAAAGGTTTAAAATAATTTCTCATCATGTATATATTTGATTGGTTGATGAGATTACAACCCTATCTCATCCAATAGTTGGATTTTTGTCATTTTTTGAGGTCTTAAAGTGGGGTTTAAATTTATTATAAAATAATATTTATTATGTTTCCAAAGGTGACCCTCTCCTCCCTTATAAAACGGAACCTCATCCCTCTTCTCCTCACACCATTTTGAGTATTCACGCTCGGTCAACCTCTTCCAATATCTATTCTCTACATCCCTAGAGACATACTAGTTGTTCTGGTCTTCTTCAAAGAACAACTCTAGTTCCCTATGTGTATTTTTTAAATAGGCGCGTTGAAGAAGAGGATTTTCAGACACATACAGAAGAAATTGAACATACAGTAAGATATAATTATTCCAATTACATTCATATCCGAGATTGTTTCTACGTAAGTATTTACTGGGGTTATATTTTTTATCCATGTCTAGAAACTATTTTTCATATAGTGTTTAATATTATTCCATGTATGTTTAAAGTCAGGTTTACCCCTCTTTGACTTTTACTTTGTGTTATAGAAGGAATCATTCTTTTGTTTACCATATGTGGTACTTTTCGAAATTTTTGTTAAAAGTATGAGGGGAATGATTTTTTATCTTATACTGCATGAAGGGATTTTTATGATTTCATAATGCATTATTTTTAGGAAGTTTACTATACACGATTTCATAATTATTTTCAACAAAATTATTTTCTTTAAATTTGCACTTCATTTTGAGAAGAGAAAATGATATTGATGAAGAAAGGATATTTTCTTTAATAATTCATCTCAAGTGTTTTATAAAAACTATTTTCCATATAAGGTGACATTATTTAGCATGTTTATGTTTCAAGTATAATTCCTCTATTATTTACATGGTTTTATTTTTATAATAATGGAATGATTTCCATTTGTTTTATTTGGATTATTTCAGATGGGATGATGTTGATGAAACCCATTTTGTTCTTTGGGTTATGATGAATGATTTCTGATTAATTTTTGACACACGTAAGAATGATATCAATATTAGATGGGTGGGACCTATATCTCCCTATAGTGAAATTGGTAAATATTTATATCTCATGAGATAGACATGGATGGAACAGAAAGTTAATCTAGTTCACTAATACAGGGCTGTAAGGGCATGTAAACCTGGTCCATTAATGGACTTTTTCCACTACGATGGTCTTGGAAGAAATTCCTTGGCTACAATGGAAATCATATCATGTGCGGAATGGTTTTCCACAATTACATGTTTTATTCCCATGATATTTTATCATGGTTAATGTTCCTTTATGATCTATGCCTTATACACTAGCAAGATTTATGTCATTACTCATGATTTTGTTGTTTTATGTTTATGTTATTACGTTCAAATGTGTAGGGATTGTTTTATGTTGTCCATATTTACCCTTAATGAGCATTTAAGCCCACCCTTTTTATGTTTTCTTTTCCCCGAGATATAATGAATGTTTTTAGGTAAGAAAACCAAAGGGGAAGATCCTTATGGGAGATGTTGAAGATTTTTCACCATGATTAGAAGATTATGTACCGAGTTTCCGAATCCACTAAACTAATATGGTCTTTGGTCCTCTATTTTTGTCATTTATTATGTATTCCTAAAAACTAATTTAATGTTTATGTACGCCAAGCATTGGGTCTCTACCCTAATGCCCCTACTATTTTTATAGATTTTATGAATAGATTCTTTATGGACTACCTTAATAACTTTGTGAATGTTTTTATTGATGATATTTTGATATATTCCATAATTCGTAAGGAGAATGATGAGCATCAATGGGTCAATTTGTAAACCCTACCAAAGGAGAAGATTTTTTGGTAGTTCAGAAAATGTGAATTCTGGTTGAAACATGTTTCTTTCTAGGGGACATTGTTACCAATGAAGGAGTCATAGTTGACCATGCAAAGAAAGAAATTATAGAAGAGTGGACTCAACCTACAACAATAACTGTGATATGTAGTTTCATTGTATTAGAGAGATATTAGTGGAGGTTTTTGAAAAAAATTTAACATCTTTCTAATCCATCATCCATGTTATCTAAAAAAATGGTCAAGTTCATCTGCACAATGGAGTGTGAGGAATGATTCCAAGAGCTGAAGAAGAAATTGGTTACTGCACCCATGTTAACTCTTACCTCAAGTGTAGAAGGCTCTGTTATTTTTAGCGATGCATCTCTGAAAGGGATTGGATTATTCCGAATGCAAAATGAAAAAGTCATTGCTTATGCATCTATAAAGTTGATGACTCGTGAGCAGAACTATCCAACGCATGATCTGGAGCTGGCTGCGATCATTTTTTATTTGAAGATATAGAGGAGCTATCTTTATGGGGATTAATGTGATATATACACAAACCATCAAAGTTTGAATTATATTTTCATACAAAAGGAATAGAACATGAGACAGAGGAGATGGTTGGAACTTCTCAATGTCTTTGATTGTTCAATTCACTATCATCATGGAAGAGCAAACAAAGTCGCTACTGCATTAAGAAAAGAAAGGCCCAATTGGTCATTCCATGATGAGGATTAAAAGATATCCTTTGATCAATGAACTAGAAAAGATAGAAATAAGAAATATATTAGAAGGGGAATTTTCAACCTTAACTGAGAAGATTTCTCAACCGTCATTACTAGAGAAGATCAAGAAAGCTCCGAAAGAAGATCTTTCATTATAGAAGAATATTGATGTTGTGAGTAATTGGATGTTTCCTGAGATAAATGTTGATCAAGAAGGTGTATTGAAATTTTGTACAAGACATTGTGTACCATCTATTCTGAAAATAATGAAGGAGCTAATAGAGGAATCTCATATCTCTACATTCTTTACACATCCTGAAAGCACAAAAATGTATGTGTACCTTCATGATAATTATTGGTGGAATAAAATTAAAAGGGAGATTTCTAAAGAAACATCAAGGTGCCTGATATGTCAGCACATGAAGGCAGAGAGGAAACTTATTAAAGGGGTATTACAAGCCCTACCCAAACTAGCATGGAAGTGGGACAATATCACTATGGGATTCATCACTGGTCTCTCGAGAACATCCTAAGGAGACAATGTGATATGGGTTATTGTGGACCGTCTCACCAAGACTTCCCATTTTATCTCTATTCGGGAAGATTTCTCTCTTGATCAACATTCCATGATTTACGGGAATGAAGTGGTAAGGCTACATGGAGTTCCACTTACTATTGTATCTGATCGCGATCTAAGGCTCACATCAAAATTCTGGAGAAGTCGTCAACATGCTCTGAGCACTGAATCGAATTTCAGTACGGACTATCACCCCCAATCTGGTGTAAAATCCAAAAGGACTATTCAAACACTCCAGGATATGCTGAGAACATGCTCAATGGAATTTAAAGGTGGATGGGATCAACATCTCCCGTTAGTTGACTTCATTTACAACAACATCCTCTACCCAACGATTGAAATGGATCCCTATGAAGCTATATATGGTAAGTGATGTATAACTCCTACTTGATGACATGAATCTGGAGAGGGAAAGATTCTCGGGGCTGAACCTGTGTAAGACATTATAGAAAACATCCATGCCATCCAACAACACATTATGGATGTTCAAATTCAGTAAAAGAACTATGTCGACAATCGTCGAAGGGACTTAATGTTTGATGTTGGTGACAAAGTCTTTCTTTGAATTTCCCCTCTTAAGAGAGTCATGAGGCATTGGAAGAAAGCTAAGATTATCCCTATGTATATTTACCCTATTAAATCAATGATTGTATAGGAGCAGTAGCCTATCAGCTTGCACATACTCTAATTCTTGCACAAGTTCATGATATCTTCCTTGTACCCATCTTGAGGAAGTACATACCTGATTATTCACATGTACTAAATCAAGAGGTGGTACAACTGGAACTTGGCATCTTTTATGAGGAGAAGCTAATAGAGATCAAGTATCGTAGATACATGGTTATTTTCAACAAGACTACCCACCTTTTTTAAGGAGTTGTGGAGAAACCAAAAATGTGAAGAAGCTACGTTGGAACTAGAGGAGTCTATGAGGCAGAAGTACCCTAACCTTTTCTCTACATAGGGTATGAGTAAAAATATCTGGGATGAAATTTATTAAGGGGGGAATAATGTAATGACCTAAACATTGGTATAATATTACTTTGATAAATTTTTGTGTTATTTCATTTTATACTCCACTAAACTATATCCTTTAATTAATGAAGATTGTATAATTAAATGAGACCATTGGGTTTCAACTCTTATATGACTATTGGCATATATGACCATTGGAAACTAAACTCTTTATGTTACAATTATTGTTTATAAATTCATGTGATTTTGGTTAATACAGAACGAAGAGTTGATGGCCTCATCTAGTATACTCGGTCCTTACAAAGCCCATCTTCTAGAGCATGGGAAGGAGGTGGCCTCACTGGAGTTTTCTTTGGACTATGCCGAAGACAAAATCTGACATGTGAAGCTTAAAGGAAATCTCCTAAGGGAGAAGATCAAGCTGATTGAAATCACCACTCTGGAAATGTTTTCAGAGCCAGCCCATGATTCCATCACCATAACACACCTTACACATATGTTTTATGCAGGTGTTATAAGGGGCTATGTAACGAGGCCTTAGATAATTTTTTGTAATCAGTTGGTATAAATAAAATTTTTATATCTTATTATGGTTAATTTTGTGATTTTCAAATGTCTGGATAAATGTAGGATGAATTCCCATATTATTGATGAATTTTTCAAAAATGGGTATTTTAAAATATTTATGAATACTTTAAATAATTAATAATGTGAAATGATTTTCAAAAAATGGTCTTCTACAGTTGTGATCACTATAAAATTTAAAGTCTGATAAGATCAATATTTTTAGTGAATACTAATGTATGAATAGTAACATAACCTTATGAATTGTAATGAATAGTAAATCGGCCAAAAAAATAGAATCTTCACCCATTAATGTATAAATACAATTTTGACATCTTAAAATTTAAAAATGATCATAGTATATATTTTGATATTTTTGTATGTCCTGAATATTTTATTTAAATTATTATAATTAATTTAATAATTTAAAATGAAAATTTATTTCATTAAATGTAATCTTAAATTGTAACATTATTTTCTTATGGTTATATGATAATTTTATGGGACGATGATTACTTTTTCAATGTGTTACAAAAACAAATTATAGTTTTAGAGTTGTTTTTTAATAAATAATGATTTTATTTAATAATTAAATTAAAAATATTTTAAAAAATATTCTCATAAAATAGAGTTCATTTTTGAAGGCAATGCATTTATATTAGGTTAAGGTTAATTTTGGTGATTTTTCTGAAATAGTGGAATTTCCAGTGAATAATAAAACAACATTTTTGAGTTTCTAGTGTTTAATGACATAATTGATGATGTAATCATGATGTAATAAATATGGTCTACCTTTTAATAGTAAGATATGTAATCAGGTGTCCCAAGTGTACAATACCATGGTAAAATACCATGGAAAAGCCCATGGTTTTTCAAATACCAATGATGAGTTGTCCATTGAAAATTAATTAAATATTCCCTCACTTTTCAAAAAAATAACAAAAAATTCCCTCATTAATTTCATTCCAATATTCACTTCAATAATTTTATATTAATTTTACCTCCCAAAGTGTCCTCCCAAGGTTCCCTCAAGCCCCCAAATGCCCCAACCATGAAGCCTCCTATGTTACTCTTCAAGGTAAGGGAACTGTTCACCCTCTTATTTTAATTCATGAAATCCTTTATTTTATGTATTCTAGTTTTCATTTTATTATGTGGGGGTATGTTATTATATATCATTATTACTTTAAATTTCATTTTAAATTGATAATAGACCCCTTTATCTCTAATCAACTGATTTTATGAATATTTATGTGTCACTTTTAGGCTGCCAAATTTTCTTATAAGTAATCACATCATCTCTTTTTCTTCGAGTTTCATTTTCATATTTCATTTCCATTAAATATACATACCATGATGTTATATATTTTTATTATATATCCATAAAGTATTATGAGTTATTTATTAGTGGGTGACTCTTGTCCCCACTCTTTTAATTATTTTCCAAAACCATGTTATATAGCTATTATGCTGCATAATTTTCGTCTCAAATTTTCTATAAATTTCTCAAGGAAATCACTTGTATTATTTATGTGAATTCAAAATTATATTTTAATTTTTAGGAGTATTCATAAAAACATAAAATTGAACTTTTTGATTCTAGATTTGACATAAATATTATCGTCACTCCCTTTCCATGTATTATAAATGGCATAACGATCAAGTTTTTTTGAACTTATAAAACATCACTGTTTTGAAATTAAACCATTTCATTAATGCTCTATGGGTTATTTATGAAATGTTTTAGTATGATATAATTGTGTCAAATTAAAATATATACATATTAATGCAGTTCCATGATAGTTCTCCCCTGCATTGGGTATATAATTTATACTTTAGAGATGACAAGTTTCATGATACCTTGGTGAATAACAATGGTAATTTTTGTGACACCATGGGATTGAACCTTGGTTATATGTCCATGAATGTCTAAATTAAATATTGAAAAAAATATTCATGTTATGATTCATGTTATATTAATTTTGAAATGACTCTAATTCCATTTCTCATGATTATGTTTTTTTATCAGTTTCTTTTTGATTTCACAAGTAAACTGATTCCCTTGTTTTCCTTTCTGGGCCTTCTACTCACCCTTTCCATTTATGTATTATTCTAGGTAATGAGAAGAAATATTTTTACATATAAAGAACATATGATGAATACCTACAAGTGGATTAAAATAATGTTTTATTTTTTCATGGTTTATGTTCTTGATTTCCAAGACACTAGACATTAAAGATCCTCTTTTTGTAAAATGCAAAGAAACGTTATCTAATAAAAAGGTGGGATGTCATACCTCAGGCTTGATGATATTGTAACATCCCAAATAAATAAATAATATTACATTCTAATGATTATCAATATTTGTGAATATAGTGTTAATATTACTTTAAAGGGAATTTTATGCTCGATGGCGTACCCAATATACAACAACGAGTTTCTTTGAAATCTTACGTTGCACATTAATAATATTATAATATTATAATAGTTAACGCCAAGCCGTTGTAATGGCGAGAATGAACAAAAATAAATACAAAATGATTACATATGTTTGTTAAATATATTTAAATTTATCCAATAAATGTTAGAGTCTTAAAATCCAATTGAATCCAATTTTAAGAATAAATACTCTAATATTTTTAAAAGATTGTTTTACTGCCTTTTAATGGAGAACCTTTTTTAAATATTACTTTTGACCATTTTATAAGCTCTATTTGTCAAAATAAACTTATTTTTTATGAATGGTACATTGAAATTTACTTTGGTTAAATTTTTTGTATGTTTCTGACATTGTTCATTTTTTTAATGAATAGTGAAAAAATATTGCATTTTACATCAAAACTACTTTTTAATCTAATTTAAATATATGGTTATATTATATTTTTAATTGGTTTTAAAGTGTAATTGGAATATATTTTTACCATTTAATCCAATGTTGGTCATTGGAATTAATTTCACTTTGAAATTGGACTTAAACTAGTGTCAATCTTTTAATAGATATTGTTTCTTAAAAACACGCTATTTGTTTTGACAGCGGGAATGAATTATTAAATTAATTAATGAAAAATATATATTTTTAATTTTTTAAAATAGATATAATTTCTTAATTTGGAATATCAAAGACAACTTAGGGTGAATTTGTGGTATTTTTCTGAAAAACTTCAATTTTTTGATGAATAGTGAAACCACTAAGTGGTAGTTAAAGAAACCGATTTTTTCCTTTAAATGAAACATTACCACTTCTGTGATTTGATTTTCAAAAAGACAACATAAATGGTTTTCATTAGGAAGTAAAATGTGGTTCAATGATATTAAAATAATTTCTTGGTGAGTAGTAACATTTAAGTTTTATTTATAGCGATTATAGTTAATTAGTGTAATTTAAGGTAAAGATAATGTTATAATAATATGAAATGACCTTGAAACTTTTCCTACCCTTATTGGATGAGTCATGTCTGAGAAATAAAATCCATAAGTCAACTTTGGGACCCCATGGGGCCACATATGTTGGAAAAGGACATTAATAACTTTTTATTAAATGTCAAAATTAAAATGTCACCAACATGTATTGTTTTACTAAAACAATTTTTATATGGGGTTATTCAAGTCATATTTTTGACATTAAATATTAATTATAAAGATAAAAATATTTCCTACATCATGATATATTTTTTTTTTATAATTTTTAGACATTAAATAAATTAATTTATTTATGACAACGTGATGATGCAGGGATTACCGAATAAATGAATGATTTAAATAAAATGAGAAGATAGGGTGAAATATAAGTCATAAACTTGTCACGAACCTATTAGATGGGTGGATTTAGAAACCTTATATCCTTATCCTAGAAATATATCCATTTTGGACTTTTGAAATCAGTAAATAATTTTATAATAAAGTAATAGTTTATAACATTCCAAGAGTGCCCCTCCTCTTCTCTTATAAAAGGCCCCCACATCTACCACCTTAGCAACACCTCTCAAGCCTTTGGATCAGCCAAAACCTGCCCATTTAATATCTCAAAATCCCTCTATTCATCACTAAAGCCTCACATTTGGCATAAATCTCTTCAAGAAAACCATTTGGTTCAAACCAAGAGGAGTAACCCGACTTAAAGGTAACGTCTTCACTTGTGTTCTTTTGTTTTATTTTGATTCTCGAAACCCCTAAACACTTTTTATTCCATTCTTTCTTAACAAAAACCGTATATTAAATATACTAGGATGTTGTTATGTTATATATTCTAGCTACTCTTACACACACCTCCATCTAATGGTTAAAGAACATAATGTTTCTGTGGATTGCGAATTACTATCTCACGAAACGATTATTGTTCAATCTTCTCTTAACACCTTTCATGGTGGCCATTATGATGTCATGATATTTTATATATGATATATAAGGTATTTATGTTTCCCATATTCTTATGTATTTTATATTTAAAACATACCTTTATGGTTGGCATGTTGTGCAATTGTGATAATTTCATATGAGGAAGTGTGGACTACCGGCCCCTCTAGTGATGTGACTCATCATGAAATACATGGAATGTATAAAGAATGAAATTAATGAAATTATGTGACATATATAACATTTATAATATACTTTAATTATAATATATATATCAAGAAATTATTTTTAATTCCATTAATATGATAAAGAAATGAAAGTAGCGTTCATGCGTATGTACGGCCTACCGTCTCCATGAACGGTGCTTTTCATTTCTTTTTATCTCCAAATGTTATGGAATAGTATAAAATGAATATTTACTGGATATATATGATTTTTAAATAATTAATACTATTCTGGAGATAATTTACTTATAACTACATGGATAATCATTTTCAAACAAGTTCATTTTTGACTCATGTACCAAACATCAAAAAAACGTCTAATATGAACTCACATAATAAACCAATTATTATAAAATTATAATATGTGATATGAAATGAATAATAATATTTAAAGGAGGACCTTATGAAATTATAAATTGACCAATGTTTATTATTTAGTAATATAAAGAAATGAACAAGACAAGTCGGACTTGATGTAAGGGATCCTACCTCTCTCTTTCTTTTTAAGTATTCTTTTTTATGTAACTTACTTTAATCTCATCATTATTATATTGGGGGATGTTATTTTATATTAATATTTCTGTAAATTTAAGGTTAATATGATGAGAGACCGTATTTTATCTCAACAATCTATTTTTGGATGTTTTTTGTGCCGCCGTTAGGCTGCAGAATTTTCATAAGGGGATTTTCATCTCACTTTTTATTCCTGTGAGATTCATGCTACATTTTCCATTATTTCCTTTTGTGTGGTGTATTTACTGCCCATTATTTTACAATTTGTATAATATACTCTCATTTATGTGTATTTACTTATTCATTTTATGACCCCTCTTTCATGGGGTGTACGTTTCGAAAGTTACCCAAATTTGTTAAGGAACCTTTCAACCTCCTCTTTTTAAAAGACTTATTTTGTTATGTCTTTTCATTTACATATTTTTATGTTGGGATATGTTATTATACATACTTATTGATTTAAATTTTATTTCCAAGTGATGAGACACCATTTTCTCTCTCATAAACTAATGTATTTTAAAGTGACGTCGTAAGGCTATCGAATTTTACCAAGGGACTTTTTAACCCAATTTTGATTTCTTTGGGTTCAACTTGTAGTTATTGAATATGTCATCCTTTGAATATGTGTGAATGAAAATTAATGGTTTTACGCATAACATCCACTTATATTGGTTGTATTTATATTTTTCACACATAATTATGAGATTTATTTATATTTAATTTAAGAATACCTTCTTTATAAGGGATTTCATCTCATTTTACATTTCTAATGGGACTTCATTGTTGTTATGCAACAATTCACTATTATATGGTGTATATACTATCCTGGGGAATATTATATCATGAATAAATTTTTTCTCATGATAATATAATGTTCTGATTAAATGCTATTTTTCAATTATTGTATTTAAGTGTCTCTAATTTTGTTAAATACCCTTTAACTAAAATATCATTTTAGATGTATTATTGATTTGTTCTTATAAATATTTCTCATTAATATCCATGTTTTCAATATGGTTTTAAAGATTTATTTATATGGATATTAATGGTTTAAAATGATAAAATCTTCAAGGTGGTATGGGACACTTTGATTCAAAAATGTCTTTATCAAATGTTTTAAATGGTTTTGAAAATGGTTTTTTGAATGGATTCCTTATTTCAATGTCTTAAAATGTTATATTGTTATTGAAATGTGAGAATGTTATCTTTCCTTTATGCTTAAGTAATGTGTTATGATTATGTTATGTTTCTTTGGCATTGTTTATGAAAATCGGTGGTTCCGTGATAAACTAAGGGCGGGTGAGCCCGATATAGCTCTCCAATGCATTGGGTCAGGCGAAGGGGTTAAATGCTAACGTTTCTCCAAAGAGATTTAGGGAATATACTATGATGTGTATTCCAAATGGAACCATGAGGGTTACTCCCTACGTAAGAATGTTATGAATGTCTCAAGTTACCTTTATGTCTTATGATTTCTATGAGTTATTCATAAATCTTATTATTTAATGAGGTATGTTAACGTGCTTATGTTTTATGAGTAAAGTATGATTTCATTGATTCTTATGTATAAATGTACTAATGTTTCCTTTCTGAATTTTTATATCCCTTATGGAGCTTTATATGCTCATCCCAATATTTTTTGAAATGTTATTCACAGGTCATGGGAAAGGTACATGATATGATGATAGTGCCAAGGAAGGGTCAAGAAAGAATCCATGTTTTTTTTAAATATGTTTCCGTTGATGGGAAAAAATGAATACTATCTTTTATGTAACCTCTTTGTTTAAATTTGGAATGTAATGCATGATTTATGATCTAATTATCTAAAAATATAAACCTGAAAAGATCATCAATGTGTATTCGTGAAATAACTCAAGATTAAGTATGGTTTAAGGCCGGGTTCTTATAGTTGGTATCATAGGTCGGTTTAGATAACTTTAGAGGTTAGAGTGTTGTTTAATCATAAATGACAAGTTGTGTATAACCACAATGGTTATTATATTAGATAGAGTCATTGTTATTTTTCAAGGTTGGAATGATTTTGAGATAACATGGATAAGTATATCTTAGTGTTTATACTCATCTATAGTACATGATGATTTTGTTGTTATACTCACACTGACATTTTTGGTTTTAGTAAATGGATGGATCTAGCAGGCACCAAAGTGACAATGGGTTTGAAGGAAACTGTGGTGGTTCTCTGATTAAGACTGGATGAAAAGGGGGATTTAATGAGAAATCTTGTGGTTATTCTAAACCAAATATCAGGAGTCATGATCAAACACTTGATCCTTGGTGAGTTCTCTAATTCCTCTTGTACGAGAGATCCAAATCGATGTGGAAGTTCATGTGATAATTATAAAGGTAACCATTAGGGTTTATATGATCCTTACTTTTAAAGTAATTAGGGGTTACTATATGTTACGATGGAAAATGAAAGGCATGAGATAAACTTGAGGTCAAAATATGTTATGATTATTTTCGATGATTTTATCTCGTTTTGGGGAATGTTTTAAGAATTATATAGTTTTGGAAAAAGGACAACACGCAGGCCATGTGACAAACTGTCGCATCAGACAAAGGTGGGGAAATCAAACCCACAACCAAAGTGCGACTGGTATTTATCGCCTACCACTGAACTACGTGAAGTTCGTGGTTAGTTTGACTAATTTTTTTTAGATAGATGATTTTATGAATCAAGAGTAAGATTATTTTAGGTTATCTATGGAAATTATTAACCTATCATGGAGGATATGTGATTAGGTTAATTACTTTTCAATTTGAGACTTTAAGAGAAACTGATGTTATTTGGAGATAAATGTTAATTTATAGCTTGGGAGACTATGTGATTAAATCATTAAAATATTGGGGTTTCAATCTTAGTTGGATTTAACTTGAAGAATTTTATGGACAAATTGTTTATTGAATGGTCTTCGTTGAACTTTGGGTTTTGGTTGACAAATTTTGGAGATTAGGAGTAGTTTTTTCTTTTTGTAAAAAAAAATCATTTTTGGGTATTATCTGATCTCGTACTAAACATTTTTGTTTGGTTTTGGTTGAGATCTAAAGACATGAGAAATATATAGTTCTCTTTTGTGGAATAGGTGATTCTCAAGAAATTGATTATAGTACTCTTAATGTGAAAAATTCTTCCTAAATACTCGTCTTTTGGAGAAAATATGAGTTTTATTAAGGAATCTAGTAAAAGTTGAAAGTCTACGTGACAAGTAAGTATGTTTCATTATGATTTAGTTAAGCTGAAAAATAAATTCCTCAATGAAGAGTAACTTTAAAAAAATGTTGTTTGTTAACTTTTCTTACTGGGGAATCGAATACCCTTTGACCCATCACAAGTTTGTGATTTTTTT
Source organism: Viscum album (assembly GCA_963277665.1). Lineage (NCBI taxonomy): Eukaryota > Viridiplantae > Streptophyta > Magnoliopsida > Santalales > Viscaceae > Viscum > Viscum album. The sequence goes on from OY728155.1 coordinate 818,255,992, forward strand.
GTGGTTAACTTTCTCCTAGACATGTTTATTATCACTCTATATCAGACCATGACACTTTGTTTTATCCTCCATATCCATATTTTAATACTTGGAATCCTAGTATGGGTTAACTTGGGTGACCTTTTTACTTCTCTCCCTTTCTTTTAAAGTGATAGTTTTACTAACTCTTGTTTCAATGTGGGACTTTCAATGAAGTTTCCAAGCAAAATTTTGAAATTGCGAGGACACAATTCCCAAAAGGGGGGAAGGATGTAACATCCTAGGATAATAAATAATATTACATTCTAGTGTTTAACAATATTTGTGAATAAAATTTTAATATTACTTTAAATGGAATTCTATGCTCGATGGCGTACCCAATATGCAACAACGAGTTTTTTTTGAAATCTTACGTTGCACGCTAATAATATAATAATATTATAATAGTTAACTCCTAGTCATTGTAATGGTGGGAATGAAAAAAAATAACTTCAAAATGATTACATATGTTTGTTAAATATTTTTAAATTTATCCAATAAATGTTAGAGGATTAAAATCTAAATGAATCCAATGTTAAGAATAAATACTCTAGTATTTTTAAAACATTGTTTTACCACCTTCTAATGGAAAAATATTTTTAAATGTAAATTTTGAAAATTTTATGAGCTATATTTTTCAAAATAAACTTATTCCTTATGATTGGGACATTGAAATTTATTTTGGTTAAATTTTTTTTATGTTTCTGATATTGTTCATTTTTTTACTGAATAGTGAAAAAATAATGCATTTTACATCAAAACTTATTTTTCATCTAATTTAAATATATGGTTAGATTATATTTTTAATTGGTTTTAATTTTTAATTGAAATATATTTTTACTATTTAATCCAATGGTGGTCATTGTAATTAATTTCACTTTAACATTGGACTTAAACTAGTGTCAATCTTTTAATAGATATTGTTTCTTAAAAACACGCTATTTGTTTTGATAGTGGGAATGAATTATTAAATTAATTAATGAAACTTATATATTTTGAATTTTGTAAAATAGACATCATTTTTGAATTTGGAATATCAAATATAGCTTAGGGTTAATTTTTGGTATTTTTCTGAAAAACATCAAATTTTGATGAATAGTGAAACAACTAAGTGGTAGTTAAAGAAACTGATTTTTCTTTTAAATGAAACTCTACCACTTCTGTGATTTGATTTTTGAAAATGCGACATAAATGGTTGTCATTATGAAGTAAAATTTATTTCAATGAGATTAAATTTTTTTTGGTGAATAGTAACTTTTAAGTTTTATTAATCGCGATTAAAGATAATTAGTGTAATTTAAGGAAAAGATAATGTTATAATAATATTAAATGACCTTGACACATGTCCTACCATTATTGGATGAGTCATGGCCGACCAAGACAATCCACGGGTCAACTTAGTGACCCCATGGAGCCACTTTGGTTGGAAAATGACATTAATAACTTTTTATTTAATGTTAAAATTAAAATGTCACAAACAAGTATTATTTTACTAAAACAATTTTTATATGGTGTTATACAAGTCATATTTTTGACTATAAATATTAATTATAAATATAAAACTATTTCCTAAATCATTATATTTTTTCTATAATTTTTAGACATTAAATCAATAAATTTATTTATGATACCGTGATGATGTAGTGATTACCTAAAAAATGAATGATTTAAATAAAATGAGAAGATAGGGAGAAATATAATTCATACACTTGTCACAAACCTATTGGATGGGTGGATTTCTAAACATTATCACCATATCTTATAAATATATCCTTTGTGGACCTTTGAAATCAGAAAATACTTTTATAATAAAGTAATAGTTTATAACTTTGCAAGAGTGCCCCTCCTCTTCTCTTATAAAAGGCCTCCACCTCTACCACCTTAGCCACACCTCTCAAGCCTTTGGCTCGGCCATCCCCTTCCCATTTCATCTATACACATCCCTCTCTTCATCATTTAAGCCTAACATTTGGCATAATTCTCTTCACGAGACCCTTTTGGTTCAAACCAAGAGGAGTTACCCGATTTAAAGGTAATGTCTTCACTTGTGTTCTTTTGTTTTATTTTGATTCTCCAAAACCCTAAAATGTTTCTATTCCTTTCTTTTGTAAAAAAACCAGTATCTTAAATATAGTAGGATGTTTTTATGTTAAGTATTCTAGATACACTTACTCACACCTCCGTCTAATGGTTAAATGACATACTGTTTCTGTGGATGGCAAATTACTGCCTCACAAAACGATGATTGTTCAATCTTCTCTTAACACCTTTCATGGTGGAAATTATGTTGTCACTGTATTTTATATATGATATATATGGTATTTATGTTTATCATATGCTTTTGTATTTTTTATTTAAAACATATCTTTATTCTTGGAATGTTGTGCAATTGCGATAATTTCATATGACGAAGTGGGGACTACCGCCCCCTCAAGTGATGTGACTCGCTCATGCAATACATGAAATGTATAATGAATTAAATTAATGAACTTATGTGACCTTTAAAACATATATATTATACAATAATTATATATATATATATATCTCAATTATTTTTAATTCCATTAATATGACAAAGAAATGAAAGTAGCGTTCATGCGTACGTACAGCCTACCGTCTCCATGAACGGTGATTTTCATCTATTTTTATCTCCAAATGTTATGGAATATTAGAAAATGAATATGTACTTGATATATATGATATTTAAATAATTAATACTATTCTGTAGATAATTTACTTATAACTACATGGACAATCATTTTCAAACATGTTCTTTTTTGACTCATGTACCAAATATCGACAAAAACGTCTGATATGAACTCACATTATTAACCAATTATTATAATATTATAACATGTGATATGAAATTAATAATAAAAATTAATGTATTACCTTAATAAATTATAAATTTACTAATTTTTTTTTATTCAGTAATATAAAGAAATGAACAAGACAAATCGGACATGAGGTAAGGGATCCTACCTCTCTCTTTCTTTTTAAGTATTCTTTTTATGTAACTTACTTTAATATCCGCTTTTTTATGTTAGGCGGTGTTATTTTATATTCCTATTACTTTAAATTTTTTGTTAATATGATTAGAGACCCTATTTTATCTGAACAAACCATTTTTGGAAGTTTTATGTTGCGTCGTTAGGCTACCGAATTTTCATAAGTGGATTTTCATCTCACTTTTTATTCCTGTGAGATTCATGCTACATTTTCCACTATATCCTTTTTTGTGGTGTTTGTACTGCCCATTATTTTACTATTTTTTTAATATACTCTCATTTAGGTGTATTTACATCTTCATTTTATGACCCTTATTTCATGGGGTGTACGTTTCGAAAGTTACCCAAATCGGTAAGGGAACCTTTCACCCTCCTATTTTTAAAAGACTTATTTTTTTATGTATTTTAATTTACATATTTTTATGTTTGGATATATTATTTTATATCCTTATTGATTTAAATCTTATGTCCAAGTGATGAGATACCATTTTCTCTCTCATCAACTAATGAATTTTAAAGTGACATCGTTAGGCTATCGAATTTTACCAAGGGAACTTTTTAACCCAATTTCGATTTCGTTGGGTTCAACTTGTAGTTATTGAATATGTAATCATTTGTATATGTCTGAATGAACTTTGATTATTTTACACTTAAAATCCACTTATATTGGTTGTATTTATATTTTTCACACATAATTATGAGATTGATTTATCTTTAATATAAGGACACCTTCTTTATAAGGGATTTCATATCATTTTACATTTCTATTCAGACTACATTGTTGTTATGCACCAATTCACTCTTATATGGTGTATATAAAATCCATTGGAATATTATATCATGAATCCATTTATTCTCATGATATTATAAGTTTCTGATTATATGTTATTCCTCAATTATTGTATTCAAGTGTCTCTAATTTTGTTAAATACACATTAACTAAAATATCACTCTTAATGTTTTAATGATTTGTTCTTATAAATATTTCTCATTAATATCCATGTTTCCAAAATGGTTTTAAGTATTTATTTATATGGATTTTACTAGTTTAAAATTATTAAATCTTCAAGGTGTTATGGGCCACTTTGATTCAAAAATCTATTTATTAAATGTTTTAAATGGTTTTGAAAATGGTTTTTTTTGAATGGATTCATTATTTCAATATCTTAAAATGTTATATTGTTATTGCAATGTGGGAATGTTATCTTTCCTTTATTCCTAAGTTATGTTCTATGATTATGTTATGTTTCTTGGGTATTGTTTATGAAAACTGGTGGTTCCGTGATAAACTAAGGGATGGTGAGCCCGATATAGTTCTCCAATGCATTGGGTAATGCGAAGGGGATAAACGCTAAGGTTTCTCTGAAGAGATTTAGGGAATATACTGTGACGGGTATTCCAAACGTAACCATAAGGGTTACTCCCTACATACAAATGTTATGAATTTCTCAATTTACCTTTATGTCTTATGATTTCTATGAGTTATTCATAAATTTTATTATTTCATAAGGTATGTTAACATGCTTATGTTTTATGAGTAAAGTATGATTACATTGATTCTCATGTATACAAGTACTAATGTTTCCTTTCTGAATTTTTTTATCCCTTACTGATCACTTTATGCTAATCCCATGTTTTTTTGAAATGTTATTCCCAGGTCAAGGGAAAGGTACATGATATGATGATAGAGTCAAGGAAGTGTCAAGAAAGAATCCATGTTTTATTTTAAATATGTTTTTGTTGATGGGAAAAAATGAATACTATCTTTTATGTAACCACTTTGTTTAAATGTGGAATGTAATGCATGATTTCTGATCTAATTATCTAAAACTATAAACCTGAAAAGATACTCAATGTGTATTCTTGAAATAACTCAAGATTAAGTAAGGTTTAAGGTCGGGTTCTTATAGTTGGTAACATAGGTCGGTTTAGATTACTTTATAGGTTTGAGTGTTGTTTAAGCATAAGTGACAAGTTTTGTATCACTACAATGGTTATTATATTAGATAGAGTCATTGTTATTTTTGAAGGTTGGAATGAGTTTGAGATAACTTGGATAATTATATCTTAGTTTTTATCTTCCTCTTTAGTACATGATGATTTTGTTGATATACTCACAATGACCTTTTTGGTTTTAGTAAATGGATGGATCTAGCAGCCACCAAAGTGACAATGGGTTTGAAGGAAACTATGGTGGTTCTTTGATTAAGAGACTGGATGAAATGGGGGATTTAATGAGAAATTTTGTGGTTATTCTAAACCAACTATCAAGAGTCATGATCAACCACTTGAAACTTGGTGAGTTCTCTAATGCCTCTTGTATGAGAGAACCAACTCGTTGTGGAAGTTCATGTGATAATTTTAAAGGTAACCATTAGGGTTTATATGATCCTTACTTTTGAGGTTATTATGGTTTACTATATGTTATGATGGAAAATGAATGGCATGAGATAAACTTGTGGTTAAAATATGTTATGATTATTTTTGAATATTTTCTCTCGTTTTGGGGAATGTTTTATGAATTATAATGTTTTGGAAAAAGGACAACACATAGACCTTGTGACAAACCGTCGTGTCGGAAACAGCTGCGGGAATCGAACCCATAACCAAAGTGTGACTGGTATTTATTGTCCACCACTAGACTACGTGAAGTCCCTGGTTAGTTTGACTAATTTTTTTAGTTAGATGATTTTATGAATCAAGCGTAAGTTGATTTTAGGTTATCTATGAAAATTATTAACCTATCATGGAGAATATTTGATTAGGTTAATTACTTTTCAATATGAGACTTTAAGAGGAACCAATGTTATTTGGAGATAAATGTTTATTTTTACCTTGGGAGACTATGTGATTAAATCCTTCAAATATTTGGGTTTAAATCTTAGTAGGGTTTACCTTGATGAATTTTGTGGAAAAATTGTTTATTGAATGGTCTTCATTTAAATTGGGGTTTTGTTTGACAAATTTTGGAGATTAGGAGTAGTTTTTCTTTTTGTAAAACAAAATATCCTTTTTAGGTATTATCTGATCTCGTACTCAACTTTTTGGTTTGGTTTTGGTTGAGATCTAAAGACATGGGAAATACATAGTTTTCTTTTTTGGATTAGGTGATTCTCAAGAAGTTGAATATTATACTCTTAATGTGAAAAAGTCATCCTAAATACCCGTCTTTTGGAGAAAATATGAGTTTTATTAAGGAATCTAGTAAAAGTTGAGAGTCTACGTGACAAGTAAGTATGTTTCATTATGATTTAGTTAAGCTAAAAAATAAATTCCTCAATGAAGAGTAACTTAATTTTTTTTTGTTTGTTACCTTTTTCTACTGGAGAATCGAATACCGTTTGACCCATCACAAGTTTCTGATTTTCACATGGTTAACTTTCTCCTAGACATGTTTACAATCACTCTCCATCAGAACATGACCCTTTGTTTTCTCCCCCATATCCATATTTTAATACTTGGAATCCTAGTATGGGTTAACTTAGGTGACCTTTGTACTTCACTCCCTTTCTTTTAAAGTGATAGTTTTACTGAATCTTGTTCCAATATGGGACATTCAATGAAGTTTCCAAGCCCAATTTTGAAATTATGAGGACGCAATTTCAAAAAAGAGGGGGAAGTATGTAACATCCCAAGTAAATAAATAATATTACATTCTAATTCTTATCAATATTTGTGAATAATGTTTTAATATTACTTTAATGGGAATGCTATGCTCGATGGCGTACCCAATACACAACAACAAGTTTCTTTGAAATCCTCCGTTGCACACTAAATATGTAAGAATATTATAATAGTTAACGCCTAATCGTTGTAATGGTAGGAATGAACAGAAATAACTAAAAAATTATTACATATGTTTGATAAATATTTTTACATTTATCCAATAAATTTTAAAGGCTTAAAATCCAAATGAATCCAATTTTAAGAATAACTACTCTAATATTTTGAAAAGATTGTTTTACCACCTTTTGATGGAGAACCTTTTTTAAATCTAACTTTTGACAATTTTATAAGCTCTATTTTTAAAAATAAACTTATTATTTATGATTGGGAGATTGAAATTTACATTGGATAAATTGTTCGTATGTTTCTGACATTGTTCATTTTTTTAATAAATAGTGAAAAAATACTGCATTTACATCAAAACATCTTTTTCATTTAATTTAAATATATGGATATAATATATTTTAAATTGTTTTTAAAGTGTAATTGTAATATATTTTTACCATTTAATCCAATGGTGGTCATTGGAATTAATTTCACTTTGAAATTGGACTTAAACTAGTGTCAATCTTTAAATAGATATTGTTTTATAAAAACACGCTATTTGTTTTGACAGCGGGAATGAATTATTAAATTAATTAATGAAACATATATATTTTGAATTTTGTAAAATAGAAATCATTTTTGAATTTGGAATATCAAATATATCTTAGGGTGATTTTTTTGTATTTTTCTAAAAAACTTCAATTTTTGATGAATAGTGAAACCACTAAGTGGTAGTTAAAGAAACATATTTTTCGTTTAAATGAAACATTACCACTTATGTGATTTGATTTTCAAAAATCCGACATACATGGTTGTCATTAGGATGTACAATGTGGATGAATGAGATTAAAATAATTTTTTTGGTGAATAGTAACTTTTAAGTTTTATTATTCGCGATTAAAGGTAATTAGTGTAACTTAAGGTAAAGAGAATGTTATAATAATATTAAATGACTTTGAAACATGTCATACCCTTATTGGATGAGTCTTTACCAACCTAGAAAATCCATGGGTCAACTTGGGGACCCCATGGAACCACTTTGGTTGGAAAATGACATTAATAACTTTTTATTTAAAGTTAAAATTAAAATGTCACAAACATGTATTATTTTACTAAAAAAAATTATATGGGGTTATAAAAGTCATATTTTTTACTATAAATATTATTTAGAAATATAAATATATTTCCTACATCATGACATTTTTTTATAATTTTTATACATTAAAAAATTATTTTATTTATGACACTGTGATGATGCAGTGATTACCTCATAAATGAACGCTTTAAATAAAATCTGATGATAGGGTGAAATCTAAGTCTTACACTTGTCACAAACCTATTGGATGGGTGTATTTCGAAAAATTATCACCTTATAAAAGAAATATATCCTTTCTGGACCTTTCAAATCTGAAACGAATTTTATAATAAAATAATAGTTTATAACTTTCCAAGAGTGCCCCTCATCTTCTATTATAAAAGGCCCCCAGCTCTACCACCTTAGCCACACCTCTCAAGCCTTTGGACCGGCCAAAACCTGCATATTTTATCCCTCCACATCCCTCTCTTCATCATTGAAGCCTCACCTTTGGCATAATTCTCTTCAAGAAACCCTTTTGGTTCAAACAAAGAGGAGTTACCCGATTTAAATGTAATGTCTTCACTTGTGTTCTTTTGTTTTATTTTGCTTCTCCAAAACCCTAAACTATTTTTATTCCTTTATTTTGTAAAAACTCCAGTATCTTCAATATACTAGGATGTTTTTATGTTTATTATTCGAGCTAAATTTACACACACCTCCGTCTAATGGTTAAAGAACATACTATTTCTGTGGATGGCGAATTACTACTTCATGAAAGGATGATTGTTAAATCTTCTCTTAACACCTTTCATGGTGGCCATTATGATGTAACTGTATTTTATATATGATATATATGGTATTTATGTTTCCCATAAGCTTATTTATTTTATATTTAAAACATAACTTTATGCTTGGCATGTTGTGCAATTGCGATAATTTCATATGAGGAAGTGTGGACTACCTCCCCCTCAAGTGATGTGACTCGTTCATGCAATACATGGAATGTATAAAAAATGAAATTAATGAACTTATGTGACCTATAAAACATATATATTATACTGTAATTAAAATATATATATATCTCCCAATTATTTTTAATTCCATTAATATGAAAAAGAAATAAAAGTAGCGTTCAGGCGTACGTACAACCTATCGTCTCCATGAACGTTGCTTTTCACTTATTTTTATCTCCAAATGTTATGGAATTGTAAAAAATGAATATTTACTTGATATATATGAAATTAATATCATTAATACTATTCTGGAGATAATTTACATATAACTACATGGACAATCATTTTCAAACAAGTTCATTTTTGACTCATGTACCAAACATCGACAAAAACGTCTGATATGAACTCACATTATTAAACAATTTGTATAATATTATAACATGCGATATGAACTGAATAATAATCTTTAAGGGAGGAAATTATGAAATTATAAAATTACCAAAGTTTATTATTCAGGAATATAACGAAACGAACAAGACAAGTCAGACTTGAGGTATGGGATCCTACCTCTCTCTTTCTTTTTATGTATTCGTTTTTATGTAACTTACTTTATGCTCCTCTTTATTATGTTGGGGGATGTTATTTTATATTACTATTAATGTAAACTTTATTTTAATATTATTACAGACCCTATTTTGTCTCAAATATCCATTTATGGATGTTTTATGTGGCACTGTTAGGCTGCCAAATTTTCATAAGGGGATTTTCATCTCACTTTTTATTCCTGTGAGATTCATTCTACATTTTCCACTATTTCATTATTTATGGTGTATTTAATTCCCATTATTTTAATATTTGTATAATATACTCTCAGTTATGTGTATTTACATCTTCATTTTATGACACTACTTTCATGGGGTGTACGTTTCGAAAGTTACCGAAATCGGTAAGGGAACCTTTCACCCTCGTGTTTTTAAAAGACATATTTTGTTAAGTCTTTTAATTTACATATTTTTATGTTGGGATTTGTTATTATATATCCTTTTTGAAGTAAATTTTATGTCCTAGTGATGAGATACCATTTTTTCTCTCATCAACTAGTGAATTTTAAAGTGACACCGTTAGGCTGTCGAATTTTACCAAGGGAACTTTTTAACCCAATTTCGATTTCTTTGGGTTCAACTTGTAGTTATTTAATATGTCATCCTTTGAATACTTTTTAATTACCGTTGATTGTTTTACACATAATATCCAATTATATTGGGTGTATTTATATTTTTCACACATAATTATGAGATTGATTTATCCTTAATTTGAGGATACCTTCTTTATAAGGGATTTCATCTCATTTTACATTTCTATTAAGACATCATTGTTGTTATGAACCAATTCACTCTTTTATGGTGTATATACTGTCCTTTGTAATATTATATCATGAATCTATTTATTATCATGATATTATAAAGTTATGATTAAATGTTATTCCTCAATTATTGTATTCAAGTGTCTTTAATTTTTTTTAAAACCCTTTAACTAAAATATCGATTTTAATGTTTTAATGATTTTTTCTTATAAATATTTCTTATTAATAATCATGTTTTAAAAATGGTTTTAAGGATTTATTTATATGGATATTAATGTATAAATATGATAAAATCTTCAAGGTGGTATGGGACACTTTGATTCAAAAATCTCTTTATTAAATGTTTTAAATGGTTCTGAAAATGGTTTTTTGGAATGGATTCATTATTTCAATATCATAAAATGTTATATTGTTATTGCAATGTGGGAATGTTATATTTCCATTGTACTTAAGTTATTTTCTATGATTATGTTATGTTTGTTGGGCATTGTTTATGAAAACAGGTGGTTCCGTGATAAACTAATTGTGGGTGAGCCGGATATATCTCTCCAATGCATTGGGTAACGCGAAGGAGTTAAACACTGTGGTTTCTCCGAAGAGATTTAAGGAATATAATGTGATGGGTATTCCAAACGTAACCATGATGGTTACTTTCTATGTAATATGTTATGAATGCCTCATGTTACCTTAATGTCTTATGATTTCTATGAGTTATTCATAAATCTTATTATTTCATGAGGACTATTAACGTGCTTATGTTTTATGAGTAAAGTATGATTTCATTGATTCTTATGTATACATGTACTAATGTTTCCTTTACAAATTTTTATATCCCATACTGATCTTTTTATGCTCATCCAATGATTTTTTGAAATGTTTTTCATAGGTCAAGGGAAAGGTACATGATATAATGATAGAGTCAGGGAAGTGTCAAGAAAGAATCCATGTTTTATTTTAAATATGTTTCCATTGATGGGAGAAAATGAATACTATCTTTTATGTAACCAATTTGTTTAAATGTGGAATGTAATGCATGATTTATGATCTAATTATCTAAAACTCTAAACCTAAAAATATCCTCAATGTGTATTTTTAAAATAACTCAAGATTAAGTAAGGTTTAAGGCCGGGTTCTTATAGTTATCATCAAAGATGAGTTAGATCTATAAAATCCATGAAAATATGTCTATACAGATCATGTTGTCTCACCACCATGATAACTATAAATATAAGGCTAGAAAAGTGTTATATGGGATTTCTAAGGAATTATATATGTGTAATCAGGAAAAAAGAGTTCGTGTAAGACTTCATGTATTCATAATGATTTTCTATATTATGTGTTTGTACATATTTGGTCTCTTGTTACATGATGTTTTGGTCAGTAAACCAATACATGTTGAACATTATTGAAGTTTTTATAGTTTTATATTGAATTATAAAAAGAAAAATATTTATAATTGAGTTCCATATTTTTTAAAACAATTCACTAAGAAGATAATAACACAAGGAATAAAAACCCAATAGTAGTTATAGTGAAATGGGTATAGGAAATTAAAAATCTATTAAGAATAATTATATGTCTAATTATTCTACACATCTTCATTATATGTGATAGAATATCCAATGATAGTGTATCGAACAAGATGAATAATATTTTCTATGTGTGAATGAGGTTGACTTGACTAAAAACTACACTATAGTAATGAAAAAAGGGGAAGGTCCCAATGCATTTTCCATTGAATAAAATCTATTAATATATACCAATTAGGTATTATATATATTATGGTTCCCATATGTTTATCCAAATATAATAACAATGTATAATTCTGAAGGATTACAAAGGGGAGCCGAATGCTTGTGAGGATATTGAATTTTTATTAGATACCTTGGATATTAAAAAATGCCTCTTACTTTTCCGATGAGGTTGATAATAGTTTAAAAAACAATTATTACATTATTAGTGTAACCAAAATAAATTAATTTAATTTATAATTTACACATGAATGGAATTTAAATAGATTTTGAAAAAATATTTTGTTTGGATCATGTTGGATGGAGTTGTTTCTTTATAGAATAGTGATTGAATTTTTTACTTTTTTTATCTTTACAAAAACTAACCTCACTTTATTATTTCTGTCGATTGGATGAAGGCGAACCAAAAAAAATTTCTTTTAAAATTACATCAAATTTTTGTTTTAGATCAAAATGTTGTTCACTTGGGGTTCTTGATTTTAGACTTATCTTTCAAGAATGTATATTTTCATAATGAAACAGGTAGGTGTATCAGATATAGAAAGTCAGAATAGGTTTTTGACATAAAAAATCAAACAATTCTATACTGATCTAATTTTTTTATACATGATTAAGAATTAATCATATAATAAGGTTATTGTAAAAGAAAAGGGAAGTGTGAATTATAGACATTTTTATAAAGATATTGTTTTCTAGACATAGATCATTGTATTGGTTAGAACCAAATAAAAATGTTGTTTTAAGATTGGAAGATTAAATTTAATAATGTTAGTGATTTGAAAGTTCACTGAATGGCTGATCCATTTAATATGATGATCTATCAGCAAAAAAAATCATCGGTTCATCCAATCCTTTGGTCAAACCAAATTATTAGTAGATATGATCCATCGACCCAACCAATTCATCTTATGTACTTATCCATTGAATGAATTATACGTTTTTGAGTTATATAAATTGATATTCCACTCTTGATCTCAAACATTTTACTGAATTGATCAGTATCATTGGTTGTGAGTGAGAATATTTATATACACTGATACATAAGATATCGTCATTAACACCAATCCCTTATAAGATCATTAGAGGTTGATCCAATATATGAGATTCATGGTCTAATCCATCAGATGTAATGTATACACTAATTCATCAATTATTTTTACATTGATATGTTGATAGATGTTGAGTTTCATCAGACATATTTTTATCTAAATGATGGTCATTTGAATTGATAGAGAAAATGAATAAAATTGTGAGACATATAGAAGTTTATACCAAACTATTTTTTACGTTTATGATCTCATTATATGTTTCGATGATTTACTAAAATAGTTTTCATTTGTTTGGAGCATCATGGTGAGAATCCGTTTGTATTACGTGTTTTAATAATTGGGTCAAGAGAACGGGAATGAAAAATTGAGTTTCAGAGAAATGTGTTCAGGACTATCGATTTTTCACCAGATCATCTATAATGTCATAATTCATGTGATTGTGAGAATTAATAAGTTCAGGTGAATTCATGAAGATTCAACAAGACTCCAAAATAGTGGAGAAGAATTGAGAAGTGTTCAAGTAATGTTCAATGGAATGTAAATATTTTATATCTAAATTTTTTCCAAGCAAACTAATTTTGAGTTCTCAATAGTTCTATTTTAAGTGAACCTATATAAATATGTTGAAATATGAATAACAGTAATACTATTCACATTGAAATGAATTTGAGCACTGGAGTTTTGTATTCGAATAGGTTTTTAGACAAAAGATCTAATTTGGATATGGCGTTCAAGATTCACCGCGTTTAACTAAACCATCATATTAGACCAAACAATCAGAATGATATGTCCTCTAAACGAAAGATGAGATAATGAATAGTTTTCAAATTTCTATAGAAAAAACAAAACAAACATATTTTTATATAGAGAAATTGAAAAACAATTGGAATGTGTGATAGGATTTAACATTTTACGATGTTTTGATAATAATTTCTAACCTACTTCATTGTAAGAAATAGAATAATTGTTTTTGAAATATTATCAGATATTTTGTTTATTGTAGGAGAACATAGATATATTTATCCAACAATTTGGGAAGGCTTATAAACATATTTCAATATCTTATTTATATCATTTATTTTAGAATAAGAACATGCACTTTAGTATTGAACATAGTACTATTCATGTTTATTTCTATTTCCTAATTGATGTATCCATATAAAAAGGGTTGTTTTATATTGGATTTTTTGGTATTAGATTATTTCCAAACAAATACAAGGAATTTATATACATATAGAGAAGTGAAATTTTTAAATTCGTGTGTTTTTGTGGGGGGGGGGGTGGAATGTTTTTTTTTTCAAAAAACCGATAAATCATTAAAAGAAGGTTAATTTTTTAAAATATAGATAGAAAAAAATAAAATAATATCACTGATTCAAAACATCCACTTTCTAGTGATTAAATTGATTCTAGGTATGCCTTTTTAATTTATATCAGAGTGAATTTTACAATCAATTACTACTTTTAGGAATTTGAAATAGATTTTTTATGGATAGTTTTATTTGTGTGAATTGTAAGGGGATTCCATATTATGATGGAGTGAAATATAGTATCTAGAAAGATAAATTTTTTTCATATCTTATGTATCTTAGTATTCATGTTCTGGAGTATGCCACAAATGAATTTTTCCCTCTTGATGAGAATGTTCATCTTAAAAATATTGATAAGAAAAATATATAGAATAGTAGAAGGGATATTAAATCCTTACTTTCTCAATCCTTGAAAGTTATTTTATTAGAGTTTGGGTAGGTGGAAATTCCCAATGAATTTATGAAAATATAAAAAATATATTTTAATGAAATACGAAGGGGGATAATGAAAAGTTATGTATATATGGATTAAAATGAAAAAATAAATCAAAATAGGTTATTATTATTCCATTGGATAATACATTAAAATGATGAATGATAATGTAATCACCATAATATGTCTTGGTGAGAAGCCAGAAGATTCAATATTTTTTAAAATTTCATGAAAATTCTCACAGAAAAGTTTGATTATAATTATTAATCTTTAGAAGATAGAGATCCTAAATCTCTACCTTTGGATGACATACAAATAGCTGTCATTAAATATTAAATTACTATAGTTAAATTTATTAAATGCAAATAGAAATATTATTGTGAAATTTCTTTTAATGATGCTATGAAAGGAAAAAATATGAATAATCTCAATGATAAATAAGTTGATGACTTGGACACTAAAGATGAGGTTTGAATTTTTTTTGATGAATTTGTTTCATTAATTTCAAAAAATGAACAATAATTAATAAGAATGTACAAAGGGATGTTACCACTAGGATGTGATGGATTTTGATATATTTGAAATTTATACAAATTTAACTCGAATAAAGGATGAAGAAGAAATTGGTGTAGATGAAAAAATTATAAAATATCCTCTAATAAACATGTTTTACAAACAAAATATAACTCTAATGGAAAAGGTAAAAAGTTCTTCGTATCCAAAATGAGATATTTTTACTACAAAGATACCAAATATGATGACATTAAAATTGAAAAATGAAAAAATTACTTAATCCACTATCAAAAACACAATTATTACAAAATTAAATTATGAAGTGTATATTTTTTATAAAATCAATAGTTTTGAACAACTATATCAATTAAAATTTTATCTAAAAATAGATTTGAACTAATGACTTTGAAATATTATAATAAATTAATGTGAAATCAAAAGAATGGAAAAATATATATATACATCAAACAGTCAAAAATATTTTCTTGAATAAAAATCTATGTTGTTGGAATAGATTTATCATTTGAATAAATATCATGAAGGGAATTGAATCGTAACAGAAAAAAATTTAAAGAAAAAATTTAAGGAGTAAGTGTGAGAACATGTTAAATAAATATTATCTAAAACTGTGTATGTAGTTATGAGTTTCATTAACCATGATTCTAAAATTTGTGAAAGTATAGATAACTTTATAATAGAGTAAAATGCCCCAATGTTTTCTTCAGAATTCAGAAAAAAATATTAAGATATGACTAATATCATGAATGTTATGAATTTCTTATATTTATCCAAAATCAACAATGTTGTAAAATCATTTTTTCTTAATTCCAAAACTTCAAATAAATTTTTTCTTATACATGTGATTATGCTGAAGATTGGAAAAATCCTAGTTGAATATGATTATTTGAAAAGATAGAATGAACATGGAGGTTAAAAATATCATGACATGGAAAGTAATAAAGATAAAAAAAATCGTGTTTAATACTCCATAAAATTTGGATCTTACAAAGGAATGTATTCTATCATTGTATACTAATGCTCATGTATATGATTTTCACACATAAAAAATATGTGTTAGTTCAATAAAAGACAATAAAATAATCTCATGAGCAGTAGGAATCAATGTTTGAGGGGAGTCAATCCTCTCAAGAATAGTTCTCATAGAGAATTATTATAAAATTTGAAAATATATTCCATCATTTCTACAATTTTTGATCAATTTTAATATCCTTGAAATAATGAAATTTTTTTTCTTGTTTTTTTACTGACATAAAAAATGTTCTTAAAAATTCATTCATGATCATTTTTAAGAAAGAAAATGGAAAATAAAATTCTCTTGTTGTATAAACTGCTCAAAAATCTACAAAAAGATAAAAAACATTGATTTAAAATCATGGGATTTATTCAATCATAATCAGATGAATAAATCATTTGATGAATTTTAATGTGTAACACCCCATGTTTTCACGATGCATTTCCCATTGAATAATGCCAAAAATTGCATTGAACGTAACTTCTAAATTCAAACAAATCATGACCAATCAATATAGAAATAAGGATTAGTAATATATACTTTTATAAATTTAATAAATTTTATTTTTCAAAATGGAATTCATTTTTGAATTTAGAATATCTAAATAACCTTAGGGTGATTTTTTGCTATTTTTTTGAGAACATTCAATTTTTGATGAATAGTGAAAAGCACTACATTATTGGTTTAAACCAAAATTTTATTTAAATAATTATTTAATTTATATAAATTTATTTTAGGTCTAAATAGATACATAATACCTATATATGTTAAATGTAATTCATTGGAGTCATTTTATAATAAGTTTAGATACAAATTTTTTTTTGAACTTCTTAACGCCTTTTACCCACCTCTTTAGAGCATTTTATAGTTTCCCTAAAACATTATTTTACCACTTTTGTGATTATAATTTAAAAAATACATGAGGAATAGTTTATATCAGTAAGTAAAATGTGGTTCAATTAGATGAATATAATTTTTGGAGTATAGTAATTTTTGATTTTATATACCACAATTAAAAGTAAATAGTGTAATTAAGGGTAAAAATGATATCATAATTACCCTAACACATGCCCTAATTCTATTGGATAGGTATAATTCGACCAAAAACATCCTTAGGAATAAAATATGATCCACTTTGATCCACATGGATTAGATTTGGACATTTATTATTATTTTATTTAAAGAAGAGTAAAAAGAGTTAAATTCAAACTATTATAAATAAACCATTTTTAATATATAGTTAAACACAATGTAAATTCCACTATAAATATTAATTATAAATATAAATTTATTTTCTACAAAATGGTATTTTATTTAGAATTTTTAGACATTAACTAGTTTAATTTATTTATAACACAATGATGATGGAGTAATTACCTTATTAATGAAATATTAAAATAATTGATATAATAAATATCCAAATAAATGTAAATTGAGACTTATGATGGATTCCAATAATATTATAGGTTAATATGACATGTTAGTCTTGGTTAAATAATTTTTATATTAAGTGATAAAGGTGTTATGGTTTTCAAAAAATTCAAATAATAAATAGTGTCAAAATTTACATAATTGAGTTTTTAAAATAATACTATATTATTAATTGATATAATATTACAAAAAATATAAGGATCGGCCAATGGACTAAGATAAATTTATTTATATTGATAATGAACCACATGGTGTTCTCTTGGCTTGTTATAGTATTCTTATTAACCATATAATATAAAAATACAAAGAGACATGGTAAATGTCAAACTATTTATCTAAAAGTTAAATCTAAAAGATAAGGTTAATATGATGAACTAAACCTATATAAAACCTAATAGTTGAGATATTATTGACTCATCCCTACCTTAACCTAATAATAATTTTTTTCGAGAAATTAGATACTGAAAATTATTTTATTATAAATTAATATTTTAATCTTTTCATAAAGTGACCCCCACCTCTCTTATAAATGAAAACTTAAATTTCTATTAATTTGACACCTCCGAAACCATTTCGCTCAACCAACCCTACCCAAATATCCTCTCAAATATCATACCTTCAATCTAGAGGCCTTAATTTTAACATAATACCATCCTACGGATCCCTTTTTTTCAAACGAAATGGATGAACCCAAAGAAAGATAAATATTTCACACCTCTTTCCAGTTATTTTTTTCTTCAACTTCCTCTATCTTTGATGTTTACATTATATAATAATTAAAACAGTATGTTCTATATAATGTGATGTTATTAAAAATTTTACAACCATATTCATTATTCCATCCATCATATGAATGATAACGTCCTGATATATGCGTTCTTACGACTTACCATCTTCACGTCGGGGTGTAGTTTGTTATTCAAACACGTCATTTTTTGGATGGGCATAATAACGAGTATAAATTATTTAAATAAAAAATTTAACCTGTTAATTATTATTTATATATGAAATAACATCAAATTACATATGATTTCACCATCTATATAATGATATTTTCCCTTGTGCGTATGTACGGATTACCGTCTCGATGAACGTGTTGAGATTTATTCCCCATCATAATCAATCATGAATAATTTTCCATTTATGATTAAAAATAATTTTTAAGAACATAATATAATTATAGATATGAATAAAATACATCCTATCAATAAAAAACATGGCTTATGCAACCGAGCATATAATGGAAAACATATCTGTTAACACACGAAACGATGACACTATGAAAATATTATTAACAGAGTAATATTAGAGGATCATATATTATATCATATTTATTAATATAGTGCTTCTATAATTTAGTAACTATTATTTAACTATTATACAGGGGGTTAACATACCCTCGACGAAGGAAAATTACAAGGTAAGGGTTAATCCAACAATGTCTTTATTATCCATAATTGTTTTTACGTAAGTATCTACTTGGACCTCTTTATCATCCACATCTATGTTTTCTTAAAAATGTATTTCAAGATATTTTCACTATTTAATTGATAATGGGTTAATGTCATTTATACCATTTTTTGACCTTATCTGTTCTGAAAGGAATCTTTCCATCATTTTCCAAACAAGGTACTTTATGACCTTTTCGACAAAATTTAGGTAAGAATGTTTTTTAACTTATACAATGAGTGAAGATATTTTCATCCATTATAACATCGTTGAATCTTCCCTTACAATCTTATAATAATATTTTCCAAGTAATGTTTTTCATTTATAATTATATGACTTTTAAATGATTTCAATATAAAAAGTGATATTTCTCTTTTTTTTTGATTTCATCTATTTCTACATCCTGTTGATGTACTTGAAGATTGTTTGATGTTTATTTATTATGATACAAATATTCTATATTGTATTGAAGGTTTTGTGATATGTTTGACTGTGGATGTGTTGTTCTTATACCATTCATGGTTTATAGTTAATGTATTGACATTTCAAATGCTATTTTTAATATGAATGTTTATGTTATGTTTAAACATTTTCTTATGATGAATGAATCGGACTTAGTATGTGTTGGGTGGATATTGCTACAGTTCTTTGATGCATCATTTGGTATCATGAGAAAAAAATAGTGTCTTCACACAAGTACTTGACAAAATCTTATTTGTAGTCTTGGCACAAGGCCTTGACTATGTGGTTATGAAGTTTGACGTTATGAATTCCATCATTATGAAAGTGGCTATTCATATTTCATGTGATTATTCGATTAGTAGAATATCCACTTGAATATGTAAATGGAATTATATGATTTTATATTTAACATATTAGGCATAATTTTATGTTTTAATGAATTTTTTAATATATTTCCTCAAATGTTTATAATTATTTTTGTATGTTTTCGCTATATTTTTATCCTTACTGAGCATCGTGGACCTCCCCTTTACAAGTTTTATTTTTCCCAAGATGTGAATAATTATGTTATGGTTGACCAGAAGGAATAGGATAAGGATATATGTGTGTTCAAAAGGGTACATAATTTTGTTGATGTTTTTATTTCCTGATGTAATGTAAAACTTATGAATATATCTAGTACTTCCAAGGATACTAGACTGTTTGGTATTTAGGAACATGATTCCTTGTATCATGGAAATGTTATGTAATAATGCACCGACTCTGGGTAACTAGGGTCTGGGCGTTAGAGTTGGTATAATAGGATCTTTAGTATAAATGTTGGAAACTTGATTATGAAAATATCTTATTAGAGAACACTACCTAAGATAGACTTTGAGAATTATTATAGAAGAACTTCCTAGAATTTTGGTACATAGATATTTTGTGGGTTTTTTAAGAAATACATTCCTATCTGGATATGAGAAGGTAGAGGAGGCTCTGGCACAGATGTACCTAGGGGTAAAACCTCTAAACACCGCTTTGATCTAGACTCAAACGGGAACTAGTGCACCACAATGGGCCGTGATGCACTCATGGTTACTATACTTCTTGGGGATATGACTAGTATAATTCTCATTTTCATTACAAACCATTATGAAGGGTTTAAGAGTATATACCTCTTCAAAGAAAATATATTTATGATTATGGATTATATCTATAAACTGTTCAATTTTTTTAAGTGTTTTAGAAGTTCGTAATTATATATTTTGATTCATAAACTAATAGAATGAATTACATTGTTTAGAAATGGCACCTAGTTGAAAGAATTGAAACCATATAAATGCACGTGATCCATGTAGGGATTTCCCTAAAACTCAAGATAATTATAGTGGAGATGGGGATGAAACTGGTGCTAATTAGCTTATCACCATACTGGGACAACTCAGTCAGGTTGTGAATAATAACCTTACTCATATGCTGCAACCTAATCCACAACATGGAGATAAATGTTAGACCGCTTCATTAGGCAAAAACAATTAACATTTAATGGGGCACAATGCTTGTCATGGTTGTTTATCACCTCATTAAAGATGTAGATCAATAGCGGTCATAAATTTAAAACACAAAGGAATATATAGAAGTACCAAACATGGAATGGAGGGAGTGTAGATATATTATAGTAGAAAAATAATTTCCTCATGACCATCGAGCGGATATGAAATGACAATTTCCGAGTCCAAGGAAAAAGGAGGATGAGAATGTCGCAAAGTATGAGGCTAACTTTACAAGGTTAGTAAGGCATACTATAGATTATATTCATAACCCAAAGAGTAACATTGATCGATTCTTTGATTTGTTAAAGCCTTTTCTCTGGTGACCATTAGTTTCACAATCCTCCATATCATACGAATATATTGTCTCATGTGCAATCAAAACAGAAAAATAATTCTCTATGTCTTATGATTTGAAGCAAAGCAGGAGAACAAGAGATCTTCTGACCAATATGGAAATGGAAATAAGGGCGAGGAGGAAACATTTGAATATACGTCATGTGGTAAATATGGGAAAAAACACACCTGTACTTGGCTGAAGGGAATGAGAGTCTGTTACAAGTGTGCTGGAAAAGGCCATCATGATCTTTAATGTAAGGGAATGAAATTTGATGTCAATGTTGAATGCTACAATTTTATAGAAAAGGGGTATTATGCAAATGAATGTCCAATGCTCCAAGGAAACATAACTAAGAAAAGGCCAAGGGATAAAGGCCATGTTTATGTGATCACTACTGCTGAGGTTGATGCAAAGAATGATGTGATGGCAGGTGATTTAATGGTTTCCTCAAGTATAGGCAATGCTTTATTGGATTCTGAGTCATCACATTGTTTCATATCTTCCTATTTCACTAATAATATTAGATATTTCCAATTTCATTTAACATTTTAGATGTTAGTCAAAACTCTTAAGGGAACTATCATTACAATAATATTTTGTGAATCAGTTCCCATTAGGGCATATAAATGTTCATTATCTATTGATCTCATCATCATACCCATGCTTGAATTTGATATAATACTTGGTATGGATTGGCTTTCAGGCCATGATGTGAAAATTTATTTTATTAATAAGGAGGTTACAATTCTCGATGATGATAAAGAGTACCTTATCATTAAAGCCAAAATATCTCCATCTAATTCTTGTCTAGATCCACCCCCAGTAGCCCTACTATATTCAATTATTGAGGAGGATGAGAGTGAAATAATTATGGGTGAGGAATGTAATTTTCTAATAGATTATGTACCTATTGTGCAAGAATATGTTGATGTGTTTCTAGAGGATTTACCTGGACGTCCTCCAGAATCAGAAATTGAGTTTTCCATTCATTTTATTCCTAGTTCCAGTCCCATATTGAAGAACCCTTCTGGAATGGCCACTGTGGAATTAGTGGAACTAAATAATCAACTAGAGGAATTGAAAAGTAAGGGATTTATTTACCCTAGTGTTTTTCCTTGGGGATCCCCTGTCCTTTTAGCTAAGAAGAGAGACAGATCCGTGAGGTTGTTCATTGAATACTGGGTGATCAATGTTATATCAATAAATAATAAGTATCCTCTACCTCAAATTGATTATTTCTCAACCAACTTCATGGGGCTCAATATATTTCAAATATTGACCTTCGATCTAGATATCCTCAGTTGTGAGTGAAGAAGGAAGCTATTCCAAGAAAAGTATTTCGAACCGGGTATAGGCATTACGAGTATACAGTAATGCCTGTTGGATTTAAAATGAACACTCTATCTTTATGGATATATTGCATATAGTTTTCAAGGAATATCTTTATGAATTTGTAGTGGTATTTATTGATGTTATCTTGGTATATTCAAAAAGATAAAAAGATCATAAAAAAAATTGGCGCAATATTCTAATGACTCTTTGAAGAAATAAATTATACTGGATGTTTAGAATGCGTGAATTATGGCTTCAAGAGATTTATTTTCTTGGCTATATTGTCTCTAAGGATGGAATCTGTATTGATCCTTTGAAATCCAAGGCAATCAAAAAATGGATAACACCGATGAGTATAAGTGAGGTACATAGTTTTTTTGGTTTAGCATGTTATTATTGCGGATTTGTCCAGAATTTCTCCCAATTGGCTAACCCATTAACCAAGATCACTAATAAATGTGTTAAATTTGTTTGGACAAAAGTCTGTGAAAAATGTTTTGAAGAACTGAAGAGAATATTAGATTATTATCCGATCTTGACTCTACCATCAGGTAATGATTGGTTTGTTATTTATAGTGATGCTTCAATGAAAGGACATGGTTGTTTCCTTGTGAAAAATGATAGAGCTATTGCCTACGCATCATGGCAGCTAAATATTTATGAGTTACCCTATCCCACTCATGACCTTGAGTGAGTAGCTGTAATGTTTGATATGAAAATATGGAGACAATATGACTATGATGAAAAATGTGACATTTATAAGGATCACAAGAGTCTTAGATATATTTTATCCATAAAATAACTAAACATGAGGAAAAGGAGATGGCTTGAACTACTCAAGGATTATGATTTCACAATACACTACCACCCTAGGAAAGTAAATTAGGTGGTAGATGTTTTGAGCAGAAAACATGATGATGTTTTGAAAAAGATGAGAGTTGAAAGGGATCATATTTCTTTGATCTAGTAATGATGGATATGGGAATATCCATGGAAGATGAAACATCAATACTTTTACAAATTTTTTCCAATCCATCATTACTAGAATGTATAAAATTTTCTGAGACTAATGATGTAGAATTTGAAAAGATAATTAAAGATATAAATGATGGGAAATTGATCTAATTTGTATATAAAGATTGAATTTTGAAATTTGGGAAGATAGTTTGTGTTCTCAATATACCTGATCTAAAAAGGGAATTGTTGGATGATGCTCACAGATCCGGTCTCTCAATACACCATGGTAGAACTAAGATGTATAGATATTAAAAAAAACAGATTTGGCAGGACAACATGAAGAGGGATATTACCGATTTTGCGTCAAGATGTACATTTTGTCAACAAGTGAAATATCTGAGGTGACAGCCTGGAGGATTCATGAGAACACTTACCATACCTTAGTATAAATGGAATAATACAAGGATAGAATTTGTCATGGGGTTACCAAAGACTCCTAGAAGGAATGACGCAATATGTGTCATTGTTGATCATGTTACCAAGTCAGCACATTTTCATGCTTTAAGAAGAGATATACCACTTTAATGTATTGAAATACTATATATTAATGATGTTGTAAGACTCCATGGTTTACACTTATCGATTGTTTCTGATCGTGATCCCTGTTTTACATCAAGATTCTTGAAAAGTTTAAGAAGGCCCTGGATACTAAACTTCATTTGAGCACTGCCTACAACCCTCAAACTGATGGAAAATCAGAACGGACAATTCCAACCATTTAAGACATGTTGAGATCTTTCGCACATGACTTTCAAGGTATGTGGGATCTATATTTACCTTTGGTAGAATTTTCCTATAACAATAGCTTCCATTCAAGTATTCAGATGGCACCATATGAAGCGTTCTATGGAAAGAGATGTCACACATGAACTTGTTTGGATGATGTCGGTGAAAGAAAACATGTATGCCCAGATCATGTTGAGGAAACAATGGAAAAGTTGAAAGTTATCCAAACCCACATAAAAGCAGCTCAATGTAGGCAAAAGGAATATACCGATAACTGAAGGATGGATTTGGAATTTTGAGTATGAGATCATGTTTTCTTGATGGTATCTCCATGGAAGGGTGTTATTTTTTTCCGTAATAAGGGTAAAATGAGTCCCAGGTACATTGGACCTTTCGAAATTCAAGAACGAATTGGAGTTGTAGCTTATAATTTGGAAATTCCTTGAAGTCTCTCCAAAGATCATAATGTCTTCCATGTATCACTATTGAGAAAATAAATGCCTAACCCAATGCAGGTACACACCTTTGAGGAAATTGTACTGGAACTTGATATGTCTTATTGATAAGAGCATATCAAAATACTACATACAAGGGAACAAGTGCTAAGAAATGAGATGACTCGTCTGGTAAATGTTCTATCGAGAAACAAAAAGATGGAAGAGGAAACAAGGGAACCAAAGGAACTAATGATTAAGAATCACACGAATCATTTTGTGTAGTAGTATTAGATAAATTTCGAGGACACAATTATTTGAAGGAGGGAATAATGTTACAACCCAAGCTTCCATGGTACGTTTCTCTTTGAATAATGCAATAGCTTGCATTTATCACATCTTCAAGATTATAACACAACGTGACCAATCAAACTAGTGGTTACGAATAGTAATACCCACTTTTTAAAATTCAAAAATTTTTATTTTTCAAAATGGACTTCATTATTGAATTTGGAATATCAAAATTAGCTTAAGGTGATTTTTTTATATTTTTCTGAAAACATTCAATTTTTTATGAATACTGAAAAACACTATATTATTGGTTAAAACTGGCATTTTATTTAAATAATTATTCAATTTATTTAAATTTATTTTATGTAAAAATAGCTACATAATACCTATATAAGTTTAATATAATTCATTGGAGTCATTTTATAATATGTTTAGATATATAAAAAGTTTATTGAGATTTTTACCGTCTTTTATCCACCTCCTATGAGCATTTGCAAATTTGGATAAAACATTATTTTACTGCTTCTATGAGTTGAATTTAAAAACTCCGAGAGACCTGGTTAATATCAATAAGTAAAATGTAGTTCAATATGTTGAATGTAATTTTTGGTGAATTGTAACTTTTGACTTTTATTTATCAAGGTTAAAATTAAATTGGGTAATTAACGGTAAAAATGATATCATAATTACCCTAACACATGTCATAATTCAATTAGATAAGTAAAATTTGACCAAAAAAACCTTAGTAATATAATATGATCATCTTTGGTACACTTGGATTAGATTAGGACATTTATTATTATTTTATTTAAAGAAGAGTTAAATGAGTTAGATTAAATGTTTAAAAACTAATCCATTTTCAATATAGAGTTACACACAATATTAAATTAAACTATAAATATTCATTATAATTATAAAAATATATGTTACATAATAATATTTTCATTATAATTTTTTGACATTAAATAATTTAATTTAATTATGACACAATGATGATGCAGGAATTACCTTATTAATGAAATATTAAAATAATTGATATTATAGATATCCAAATAAATGTAAACTAAGTCTTATAATAAATTCCACTAATTTTATAGGTTATTATGATATTTTTGGGTTGGTTAAATATATTTTACTCGAAGTGATAAAGTATTTACAGATTTCAAAAAAAAAACAAAAGCTCAATTGTGTCAAAATTTACATAATGGAGTTTTTAAAACAAATACTATATTATTAATTGATATAATATTAAAAAAAATATCCAGATCGGACAAAGGAAATAGAAAAGGTTATATATATTAATAAAGAACCACATGGGGTCCTCTTGGATTGTTATATTATGTTTATTAACTATATAATATAAAAATACAAAGAGACATGGTAAATGTCCAACTATTAAACTAAGAGTCAAATAAAAAATATGTGGTTAATATGATGATCTAAACCTGTCAAAAAACTATTTGTTGAGAGGTTGTATACCCATACCCACCTTTTCTTCGAAATAATTCATTTTGGATCAATTAGAAACCGAAAAATATTTTATTATAAAATAATATTTCATGCTTTTCCTAAATTCACCTTCACCTCTCTTAAAAACGACCACTTCTCCTTCTCATAATTTCACACCTCCAATGCCTTTTGGCTCATCCAACCACTACCCAAATATCCTCTCAACTATCTTCCTTCAAACTAGAGGCCTTACATTGATCAGAATCCCATCCTATGGAGCCCTTTTGATATAATCAATAAGGGGAACCCGAAGAAGAGGTAAATATTTCATCACCTCATTCAAGTTCATTTCTTCTTCCACATCCTCTTTATTTGTTGTTTAAATTATAAAATAATTACCCTCATATATTATATATATTGTGTTTTTCTTAAAAAATTTCAACCATATTTGTTATTTGATCCATCATATTAATGAAAATGTCACCATACGTGCGTATGTACGACTTACCGTCTCCTCATCGTGGTGTAGTTTGTTATTCAAACTCTTCCTTACTTGGATGGGCATAATAATTAGTATAAGTGATGTAAATAATAAATATATCATTTCAATTATTATTTATATATTATATACCATCCTATTACATATTATTTCACCATCAATATAATGATATTGTCACTTGTGCGTATATACAGATTACCGGCTCCACGAACACGATGCGATTCATTCCCAATCATAATAATTCATGAATAATTTTCCATTTATGAATAAATTTTTTCTAACATAATATCATTAAGGATATGTATAAAATACATCCTATACATAACAAACATGTCTTATGTAACTGAGTATATAAAGGAAAACAGATCAGTTGACACACGAAATGATGATACTAAGAAAATATTTTTAATAAAGTAATATTAGAGGATCACATATGATATCATATTTTTGTATAAAGTTTTCGTATTATTTAATAACAATTATTTAACTATTATATAAGAGGTTAACATACCCTCGACCAAGGATATTTAAACAGTAAGGGTTAATTTGGCAATCTATTTATTATACGAGGTTGTTTTTACATAAGAATCTATTGGGACATTTTTATCATCCATATCTTTGTTTACTTAAAAATGTATTTCAAAACATTTTTACTATTTACAAGAAAATTTTTTAAAGTCATTTATTTATTTATTTTACCTTATATGTTTTGAAATTAATCCTTCTGTCCTTTTCCTAAAAATGTACTTTATGTCCTTTTCGATTAAATTAAGGTAAGAATGTTTTTTAAATTATTCTGAGAGAGTAGGTATTTTCTTGTTGTAATAACATCGTCGAAGCTTCCATTACAATATTATATAAATATTTTCATAATAAATGTTTTCTTTTATAATTTTATGACTTTTAAATGATTTCAAAATAGAAATATATATTTCTCTAATTATTGTTGATTTCATCTATGTCAACATACTTTTGATGGATTTTATGCTTGTTTGACGTTGATTTATTATGATACAATTCATCCATATTTTATTGATTATTTTGTGATATTCATGACTATGTATGTGTTATTCTTATACCATTCATGGTTTATGGATAACATATTGACATTTTGTATGCTAGTTTTAAAATTAATGTTTATGTTATGTTTAATCCTTTTCATATGATGAAAGCATTGGACATAGTAAGTGATGGGTGGGGCCCACTATATCTCCTTGATGAATCGGTAGGTATCATGAGACAAACTAGTATTCTTGGAATAAGGCCTTGACTATGTGGTTATGATGTCTGTCATTATGCATTCCATCATTATGAAAGTGGCTACTAATATTTTATGTGATAATTCAACTAGGGGAATATCCATGTGAATACATAAATGGAATAATTTGATTTTAACTTTTACATATAATAATGAATTTTGAGTTTAAAAGACTTTTGATTTAGTCTAATACATTTAATTAAATGTTTATTCTTATTTATGAATGTTTCCACAAAATTATTCTCCATACTGAGCATCTGAGATCACCCCTTTCTATGTATAATTTTTCCCAGGATGTGAAAAGTATTTTATGGTTGGCCTGTAGGGATAAGATAAGGATATAAATGTTCTCAAAAGAGGACAAAATATTTTTGATGTTTTTATTTCACAATGTAATGTTAAACATATGAATGTATCTATTACATTCAAGGATACTAAACTGATCGGTCCTTCGCAATAAGATTTCTTGTATCATTCCAATGTTCTGTAATAATGAACTGACCTTGGGTAACTAGGGTTATGGTGTTACATAATGAGTGTAATGAAGTGACAATTACATTTTGAAACAATTAATCTATTAGAATAATTGGTGTTGAAATAACTGTTGTTGGGGAAGAAAAATGGAAACCCAAAAAATACTTATTTATATATGGATTAAAAACAACTTGTTAATTGTTTCAAATTTTTATAATGTGTGTAATAATTTTTATTCATGAAATTATGGGGTTTTTGTGAAAAGAGTTGAAAATGGAAATATTATTACATGTAATAAAAATAAAAAGGGATCTAGTGACAAGTTTGAGAGTTAAAAATTCATAATAACTATGAAACATGGAATAGAATAAATTTTGGCATAATACAATTATACATATGTGTAAGAGTAATGTGAAATATTTTAGAAAGAAATAAAATATTCTTGATATTCTCATTTTTAAAATAATAACATATTGGTGTTGTTCCATATGTTAGATAAGAAAAATTATAAACTCAAGTCATAAGAAAGTTGAAATTAATTCAACTTGTCCACTTAAAATAATTCATTATCACATTTTTGGTCTAATGAGAAGAAAATAACATTACATATATAAGTAATTTATTTATTTAATTGATGATTTTACTCAATTACATATTTTATGTTTTTGAAACATAAATAAAAATCTCTTAAAATGTTTATGATTTTTTGGAGAAGAGCATAAATTTAATGTTGATATTTTGTGAAGAAGTTGCGATCTTATAATGGTGGTGAATAAAAAATTGAATAATACATAAATTAATTTCAAAAACATGTAATTCATTGTTAGTTCATTTAACCTTAAAAACCACAATTTTTTTGATTCATAATGAAATAATAGAATGTTAATGGAGATGGATAATAATATGTCAATCCAACATAGTGTATATCACTATTTCTAGTGGCACTAAATGGGTATATACATTTACATCCCTAATTAGTTTTTCTACAGACCTAATTCTTATATTAATGGATTAAAAATGTTCAAAAATGAAACACCATGTTTAAAAAACATAAGGTATTTTGGGAACCCCCTGATCATTAAAATCAAAAGGGGAAATCCTTGAAAATTATATCAAATAGTATTAGATTGATCTTTTGTCTTTGATCCAAATGTTAGAGGGTATAGATTATTTAATAATGAAATCGAGAAGATGTTATATTTTGTTGATGTGAAATTTCATAAAAAAGATGATGAATAAATATAAAAAACAAACCTAATTGAGAATTATAGGGGAAATGTGAAAGTTCTTGTAGAGACACATGAACAAATGTACATCAATACTGATTCTACGAAAATTGAAGATTCATACTAAGCTATTTCTATTAATTATAAAGAACATCATATATCTAATCCTAGGATGTGTAAATACGTGGAAGTAGAAAACATAATTGGTGATCAATAAAAAAATTTTAAAATAAGAATAAATTCAATGTTTGTTACACAAAACTATTTATATTTAAAATACGAGGTAATTAATATAAATGAATATTTCGAGCATTAGGAGTGCAATTATTCTATGAATTAAGAGTTAGAACATATTATGAAGAATGTAACCTGGGAACTTATACCCAATCTAAATAAATAAGATTTTATTGGAATAAATTTAGTTTTCAGGAAAAAAATTAATGAATATGGTAGAGTGATAAGAAAAAAGAGTAATTGGTTAGAGAAGGTTACTCACAAAATGAAGGAATTGATATTGATAGAACTATTTCTATAATAGGAGGGGTATAAAATACTTAAATATTTCATGAAATTTATATAGAGTGAGGTTATAAAATTTTCATATGGAGGAGAAATAATCCTTTATTAGTGGATAACATGATGAAGATGTTTATATTGACCCACAATATGGATTTTTAGTTAGAAAAGATGAAATTTATTTATGAAAATTGATGGAAGCCTTGTACTGTATAATGAATGATCTGGTAGATATGAAATCAAAATTTTATGATTTCTTTACAAAGTTGATCTTAATGAAATGAATTGTTTATAGTAATATATACAATAATGAAAATATGTTGATCTCTCCCATTATAATTGTTTATGTATATGATAATATCATTACATGGTATGATTAAATAAACGATGAAATTTTTTTAAAATAGATGAAGACATTGTTTAAATTTTCCAAGTCTGGGGAAATGATATATTTTATTATTGGTTTATAAATATCACAAATGTATAAATATATATATATTTTACCTCTAGAGAAGCATGTTATGGAACTTACTAATATGTTTGGAATAGAAAATTCAAACCTGTTTCCACACCAATTTCTAGGGTAACCAAGTTTTCTAAAGATGGATATGGGAAAGAAGTGGATATTAAATAATTTCAAAGGCTGATTAGATGTTTTCTTATATCTATCTTATTTAAGATAAGATATTGTATATGTTGTATCTATTGTACAAGATTCCAAGGATCATAAAAAAATAATCACATATATTATCAAGAAAAAAATAAAGTTTATTTGAGGCACAAAAATTGATAAATAAAATATAATATCTCAATAAGATTTGATTGGTATTGTTATACAAATGATTATTTGTAAAAAGTGTAGATGATAAAATATCTAACATTGGTGTTTTTTTTCAAATAATAATTTAAATGATATTTATTTTTAAAAAGGAAATATTCTATATCCCATTGAATAGATGAAGTTAAATATATTTCCAAAATACAATCTACAACAAAACATATGTGAATGAAGACTCAGTTTGAATATTTTCTATTTATAGGGAAGTTACCACATCCATTATATTGTGATAGTAAATGCCTTAGAAAACTCACTAGAAAAAAATTGAAACATTATCATTCATATCATATTCATATCTAATATCATGTGGAGAAGAATGAAATCACTTTGGAATATGATTCAATAATGGAACAATTTTCCAATATGTTTATAAAACCATTATTTAAATAACTGTTTTTATAAATTTAGGTTTTACATAGCCATCAAATATCTTACTTTCCATGGTTAGGCAAGTGCTTCTATCCCCTCTCTCATATTTTATTTAGATAGTGTTTTCTCAGTGGTGAAAAATGACGTTTCATAAATCTATCAACTGGTAGGCCTTAAACCATTTAAGGAATTCATGTATTTTTGGGGTGTTTGTAAAAGGGGTAAGTAGTGTTCTGAGTACGATTATTTATAAACACTTTTATCTGTTTTCTGAAGTGTGTGTATGCACCATTTTTCTTAAAATGGGAATTGATATGTATTGAATAAATTATTTTTTATAAGTCAAGATTGGAGATAATAATTTTGACATTTAAGATATTATTTCATAAGGAACTGCACTTGGAAAATGTGGTTTTTTTATTAAATGTTAATTGATTCATATATTTATTTATCTCATGTAGGATAAAAATTGTTGTTATGTGATCCTTGGAATGACGTTATAATGTTTTAGTGGATTACAAATATGGGTTGATAACAAAATACAAAGACATATATTTTTTAGACCAATTTTTCTAAAGATGGTTTTTGAATGTAGTTTACTAGATATTTATTTTCTTTCCATTGGAAAAAATAACCACACTTATTTTTTTTGAGGGTCATATGAATGATTAATAGACAAAATATTCTTTTGAATGTACATAAATTGATATTTTTGGTTAAGAATGTTTTTTATTGTGAGTTCTTTTTTAGAATTGTCTCTCTTGGATAGAGATTCCCAAATGATCTAAGAAGATGTATCATATATAGAATGTCCTAACAGGTCATTAACATATAAAATAAGACAACTCTATATAGATCTCATTGTTCTAAGAATAATTATGATATCTTGAAACAAGGAGTTTGAAAAAGAAATGAGAAGCGTGAATTACTTTTGTTTCTTAAATATTAAAATTTATTGTATTCAAATCACAGGATCAAGAACGACCAAATTTAGAATTTTATAGAAGACTAAATATTTTAATTTTCTAATATTAGATATTTTAAAAAAATTTAATCGACCGATCCATATGACATGATGATCCAATGGTTGAACCAATTCATTATATCTGTCAATCCATAGATTGAACCAACTCATCAATTAAGATGATCCATAATTCGAATAAATTTATCTGATGAACTGAACCATAGATATAAACACACATTATTGAGTTATATAAAGCAATAATTCTTTGCTTATAATGATATCACAGACATGTTTTAGCCACTAGTACATTAGATGAATGTTTGGAACAGATAAATTATTAGATACATATTTGCATTAGAGTCCAAACATTGGACTCTTGAAATAGTATCTAATCGATCAATGTTGTATAATATGTATTAGAATAGTTATTGACATCAATCCATCAGAAAATGTTGTGGACACTGATCAATCAGGTGATCTTCCATGTAAAATCTATCAGATGATCTTCATAAACTGATACATCAAATGTGACATTGATACCAATTTATTGAATTATCTATTTGACAATGATAGTTCATAAGATTTTGATTTTCATCAGATAACGACCCATCAGGCAAAAGAGAAGTTGAATAGATGATGAAAATGATGTACAAAACTATTTTGATCGGGTTTATAAGTCTCATATGTTTCAATGAGGTTACCAAATATTTTTACATGGTTTAGAGAATAAATGTGGGAATCCTTTTGTTTTATATGTTTTTTTAATTAGTACTTTAGAACATGATTGAAAAACATAGATTTAAACTGAGATGTTCTTGACTATCAATTTCTCGATGGAGAAAATATTATTTTCTTACTCATGATTGGTTGATGATTATGATTATATGGAGAATTCATGGAAATTATATAAGAATACATAATAGATAAGAATAATTGACAAGTTACAAACATATGTTCATATGAGTAAAATTAGTTGAACTCTATAGTTTAAATTTTGAATTTGTTTCTAAATTCAATTTTTGATTTTATAAGTTGTTTTTATGATTCACCAAATCTGAACAAATAATCAGATCTGACTGAACAACCAAATGTAAATGTTATAGACTATAAATTACAAAGAATGATTTGAGTATTTATTCATTATAGAAAAACCAATTAGACATGTTTTATGGATACATAAATCTGAAAGAGGAATCATATAGATTGATCAAACCGAATGTTGTAAAAATTTCAAAGAAGATAGTTATACCTAATACTAGGTAAGAAACTGATGAATTTATTTAAAGATAAACAAATGTGGTTTTTTACATCATGTAGGGAGAATTTAGGAACCAATTGGTGATATATTCTAAACTAATTACAACATAATATTTACTTATTTCATGCTATAATAATCACATTCAATATTGTATTCATAATAGATCTGTATTGGTGAAATTGTATTTCCTACAAATTATGTCCACAAAAGAAGGATTTTTTTTTCTAATTCACTATGTGGTAAATAATTATTTCCAAATAATACCAAGGATCTGCGACTCTCAATTAGTTGTGAACCATTTAAATTATTATGATCATGGGGACGTGTGAATGTTTTTTAAGAAAAAGTGATAAATCTTTTTCCTGAGTTAGAGTTCATTTTAAAATAAAGGAAACTTAAAAGAGAGAGTTATTTGTTATTCACCCCCTCCCCCTATATGTGATTAAATTGATCCTACATGGGCCTTATTGGATGCTAATTTGATAAAGATAATATTTTTTTTGATTTCCCATATATTACTAATGGTCTCTATATAATAAAGTAAAAAAAACGAAGAATTGGAAATCAATAATGACTCAAGTTCACATGACTTATTTTACATTAAATTGAGACTTCATGAATATGGAAATATAAATAGGAAGTGATTGGAAAAGATATATCTAGATGTGTAATTACAAACTGTTTTACCAATATAATTCAATATTTATAATTACTAATAATTTTATAATCTTATAATATTACTTATTGTACACAATGAAAACCTTATAAATGAATAATGAGTGAAATAATATGTATCACTAGAAGATAAAGAACAATTATCAATGAAATAAAAACATGAACCCTGGAATATTAATGAGTCCATTATGAATAGTAAACTAGAAAATGAAATTGTAACATCACTAATAAATGTATTCATAAATTTTATCCATATTATAAGTGTCAATATGATATAATTATATCATAGTAAAATTAACAGAATTTTTAAAAAATTATTAATAAAGTTTCGTTATTTTGGTAATTCATAAATATTTAATTACAATTGTATCATTAATTTAACAGATTAAATGAAACAATATTTTCATAAATTTTATTAATAAATTAATATTTTCATTTTTATGATTATATGATAATTTTTTATGAGACCATAATTTATCTGTCAAAGTGTTAGAAAAGCAAATTTAATTATAATATTTATATTTTTCAATTAAATTATGAATTTAACTAAATATTAAATTTCTCATATTTAGAAAATTATTTTCCTAAAATGGAGGTCATTTTTTTTGTACACATAAAAAATGGTATCATCTATTTTTTGGTATTTTTATGAAAGACATGAATTTTTAGTGAATTGTAAAATATTATAATTTACACCATATTAACATAAAAATTTAAATACATTATTCAATGAGTCATGGATGATGTAAGGACCATTGATTCGATCTAAAATTATCTTTTTTATTATTTTTTCTCTCATCAATCAGAACAATTTCTTGTCTTGATATAAATAATAAACTAATGTATTAAATTTTGGGAAAACTCCCCTCTCTACCACTATAAAGCCATCCCTCACCACCTCTTCACATCACACCTCTCTAAATCTATTCATAGAAAAAATTCTACTAAAATATCTCACTAAACCCCTATCCCACTTCTAGGATCTCATAGTCTCATCAAATTTGAAAAACCCATCCATTAAGGAGGTTCTTAATAGGAAGGAATCAAGAGGTAAATCCCTTGTCAGTTTTCTTTCAATTTATTTGCATGTTCCTTGGTATCCCTTTCTATCGTCACATATCCTCATTCAAATGCTGTGATAACTCCATTACCATACCATTAACTTAATTTTGGTATGATAAGGGATTAATTCATCGTCATATCTCATTTCACATCCTTTTATACTAGTAATTGAAACACCATCTGAGATGTGCAAATTTATCACATTCAAGGACAATGGGTGTTCAATTTCAATTATCATATTCAATTATGGTTATGAAAATATTTTTATTGTTGGACCAATTTATTAAATATGTAATATAACTTATTTAGTGTTCTGGAATCATTTTGTATAAATGGTTTAAATTTACAAAATAAAATGAGATCGTTGTGATAAAAAACCGACAATTAACCCAAACAGGTATCATTAAAATTCTATATAATGATTCATCCTCAAACCAAATAACCATATTAATTTTAAAACCATTTGAAATAATTTATTTTATATAATAAAAAATAATATCAATTATATATTACCATCTTCATATTACATGAATCTCCATACAAGTATTTATGTAAACCAATAGTGAAAGAAAAGGAAACAAATGCTCCAAAAAATTAAATTGAACCTATTAACCCATCAAATTGGACATGAATGATTTTAACAAGGTTGTAACAAATCAATTACATATATAAGAGGATTTTTAATTATTAACTAATGAATCTATGTTGATTATTCCTCATATTAAGATCATTTGAAGAACACCTTTGGACTTAAGGTATTGGAATCAACTTGAACCTCCACTATTCCTTCTGGTTGATATTTCTTATGTTTTACCCCAATAAAGTTATATATTATTTTTATTTAATTGTTATAAATTATTTTTAAATGTTATAAAATATTGTATCAACATCCATTAATAATTATATTTCGATTATATAGATGTTTTTAATTGGTTCTCTTCTCAATTCTTCCAAACAAGCGAGCCCATTTTAATGGAAATTCCCGAATTCATAGAAAATTTCAAGTTCACTCTTCTTATATTTTAACCCACCATTGTTTGTATAAAATAATAATTTTTAGTATAAAAATATTTTGGATCTCGTACTATTTTATAAAAAATATGTTTCCCTTTTCTATTTTAAATTATCTTTTGTATTTTCTATAAAACTTCACTAAAAATAATTAAAGATAAAATTTATTTAAAAAACTTTTCAAATGCTATCACTTATATTTAAAAGCACATACCTTGATATATTCCTATTTTCCATATGAATGTATATGTATGATTTATTCATTTTTTTTCATGGACACATATATGATACACCCATTTATTATGTTTTATGGAATGATTGTGTTTACAATTTCTTTCCATGGGTACCCTTATGTTTATGTATGACTGATTATGTATGATTTATTACGTGGAAAAAATATTTACGAACATGTCCTGATGGGTTCACACTGATACATATCCAATGCTTTTGGAAACATTTAGTCTCACGATACATAATGTGCAATGATCATGGCTGTTATCCTTAACCCATGCTCATTGTGGAACGATCTTGGTGGATAGCCTAGACTCAAGATACTCTATGGGAAAATACATATGAATCATGATAAAGTCATATTTTATGGTTAGTTCCTATAGATACCCGAATCTTGACGTACATGGACATTAAATTACTTTTTTGAAATACTTGGTACATAATAATAACACACACACAAGGACTGTAATAGTTTAGTGTCTTTGGAAACTCGGAACGTAATCTTCTAATCATGGTGAATGATCTTCAACATCTCCCACAAAGATCTTCTTCTTTTTTTAACCTAAAACCTTTATTTATATCCTGGGGAAAAGAAAACATAAAAGGGTGAGCTCAAATGCTCAGTAAGGGTAAACAAAAGAAATATCTATCATATCATATTCATAAGAACATAACATTTTGGAAATCTTAACCTGCAAAAGAGATCATAATATCATAACGTGGGATAAATCATAGTAGTAAAATGTAATCCCAATAATCATAAATTAAAAACATGAAACTTTGTGGCATACACACATAATCATAGAGAACCATTTCTTATTAGTCAAGACTCATTGCCAAGACAATCTTAGTGGACAAAGTCCATTTCTGAACCGAGTTCACTACTCGTTTCAGTCCTGTTTCACTGAACCTGTTTAACCTACCGTTCCAGCCATATCTATCTCATGAGATATAAAATATTTACCCAATTCATTGGAGGGAGATATTGGTCCCACCAATCTCATAATGATACCATTCTTATGTGTGCCACAAAATCATAAATCATACATCATTGCATAACCCATGTAGTAAAAATGGGATTCTTAAACAACATGACATCATAAAACAATTCATATAAGATAACGGAATTCATAAAAATAATTCCATCACAACATAATCAAATAAATGTAATAATAGGGATAGAAGCAGAACCCTATATTATCTTAGATGGAAAATAATTATGATAAAGCACTTGAACTCCATTCTTGAGAAAAATATGCTTTCTACTTCAAACACATTTTTCTTTCATTAACATGTCATACAATTTTAATCTAATAGAAGTTGATTAAAAATAAACATGAAATCTTGTAAAGTAAGCTTCTTTGAAATAATTTTTTAAATATACATTCATGCCTTATAAGTTAAAAAACATTTTTCTCGTACTTTTGTCGGAAAAGTCAAAAAGTACCTTGTATGAAAAACGACCAAAGATTCCTTTCATATCTTTTACTAAAAACTCACCGAAGGGTAAAATTGGATTTAAAATTTTTCAGGTGGATGGAATTAATATTAAATATTTAGGAAACATGGATGTGGATGATAAAATACACCCCAGTAAATTTCCAAAGTATAAACAATCTCGGATAAAAATGAGATTGCAATATTTTCCTTATCTTAGGTCCGATTTGCTTCATAAGTGTCCGAACCTGCTGTATAATGATTTAAATAATTTCATTGACTTATTCCAGAATCATACTCATTGTTATGATATCATATATGGTTCACTTTTGACTTTATTTTACCCGTTCTTTTGTAAATTCCATGTTAAATAGCGCTTGGGGTAAAATCATTTTATTTGTCGTCCGTGTTTTGACTTGTAATTATTCATATGATTACTTAGATCATGATTACATAATTCCAGAATATAAAACATGATTTATATGTAATATATATTCAGAATATACATATATATAATAGATTAGTAAATGGAAAGAGATACAACGTTCATGGAGACGGTAGGTCGTACGTACGCATGAACATTGTTTTCGTTTCCTTATTGAGTTGAATGGAATTAAGTAGATGACATACATATATATACACAAAAATACCATTTCATTATTATGTCATATATTTCATGATTACTTATTATATATACTTTATAATCATTCATGAATGGTTAACGTGGAGAATGAATCTCATCACGTCGTGGAGATGGTAGTCCGTACGTACGCACGAGCGATGATATCGTTCTCATGATCGTGGAATTGTATTGGAGTGTATGTATACTATTTCACAATCAATATCACTTTAAATTAATCATATTTAGTTATTATGTTCACCATTATACCCATCAAAGTAAGGTGGTGGTGGAAAATAGATTACACCACGGCGTGGAGACGGTATTCCGTACGTACGCATGCGCGGTGGTTTTGTTTTCCGTAGGATGGATAGATGGTGAAATAGGGTTGTTTCATAATTATAATAACATATCAGTATATTAGTGATACTTATGTTATTACTTCATAATGAAAGAATCTAATAAGAAGAAGTGAAAGAAAAAAAAGTTTAAATAATCGGTAACGGACATTACCTCTTGTTTGAAGCGCCTCTTTGAGTCCTCCTATTAGGGCACTAAAATTGGTCTTTGAAGAAGACCAGGACCTCTAGGATATTTCTAGAAAATTGGAGAAGAGAATTTGGCAGGGTTTGGCCGAGCTTGAAGGCTCAATGTGGTGTGAGTAAGAGAGGGAGGATGTTCCCTTTTTTAAGGGAGGAGAGGGGCACCTTCGGAATAACTAAAACAATTATTTTATTATAAAGTCTAATTCAGTTTTAAATAGCACCAAATTGATTTATTTCGAAGATAAGGTAGGGATGGGTCCAAATCCTTTCATCCAATAGAATTTAGACAATTTTAGGTTCCTATTTTAACCTTATCATTTAGATTTAACATTAAGTTAAATAATTTTACTTTTACCGTGTCTTCTTGTGTTCTTATACTATAAGGTTAATAAACATACTATAAGAAGCCAAACGAACCCCAAGTTGTTTACTATTAATATATATAACCTTATCTCAGTCATTTGGCCGATCCTTAGATTTTTAAGAATACAATAACAATTAATAATATAATATTTTTAAAAAAACTATTTTATGTCAATTTTGACACTATTTAGTAATTGTTTTTTAAATCATTACAGAATGATTAGTTAGAAAAAAGTAAATTAACTCAATACTAACATTTCATATTAACCTAGAAAAATAGTGTAATTCATAAAAACTCTCAAATTACATTTATTTGGGTATTTATAACATCGATTATGTCAATATTTCATTAATAAGATAATTACTGCATCATCATTGTGTCATAAATAAATTAAATTACTTAATGTCTAAAAATTACAAATAAAATACCCTTATGTAGGAAATCTTTTTAGCTTTCTAATGAATATTTATAGTCGAATATACCTTATGTATAACCCTATATTAAAAATTATATACTTATTAAACTTTGATTTTATCTATTTTAACCCTTCTTTAAATAAATTAATAATAAATGTCCTAATCTAATCCAAGTGGGACTAAGTGGTCATATTTTATTCCTATGGTTTCATTTGATCGAATTACACTTATCCAATAGAATTAAGACATGTGTTAGGGTAATAATAATATCATTTTTACCCTTAATTACCCTATTTACTTTTAACGGCGGTAAAAAAAAGTAAAAAGTTACTATTCACCAAAAATTATTTTCATCTCATTGAATCACATTTTACTTACTGACATCAACCGTGTCTCCCGGATTTTTGAAATTCCACTCACAGAAGTGGTAAAATTATGTTTTATGAAAAATTCATTTTTTTAACTACCACTTAGTGGTTTCACTATTCATCAAAAAATGAAAGTTTCCAGAAAAATACAAAAAATTAGGCCTAAGCTGTATTTGATATTATGAGTTCAAAAATGATTTCTATTTTACCAAATTCAAAACATATTAGTTTAATTAATTAATTTAAAAATTAATTCTCCTCGTCAAAACAAATAGCGTGTTCTTAAGAAATAATAACTATCAAAAGATTGACAGTTGTTTATGTCTGGTTTAAATGTGAAATTACATCCAATAACCAACATTGTATTAAATTGTAAAAATATATTCAAAATATACTTTAAAACCACTCAAATTAATAATTTATCACTATTAATTATTTCTATTAAAAATGTTGTTTTTAATTAAAATTTAGTAATTTTCACTATTCATCAGAAAATGAAAGTTATCCGAAAACTACCAAAATTTCACCCTAAGCTAATTTCTATATTCCGAATCCAAAAATGAATAACATTTTGAAAACTAAAATTTACAAAATTTTAAAAAGTGGTTATTACTATTCATAATGGCTAGTTTTAATAATATTTTAATATCATATCATTGTTTAGTGAAACTTGTTATTGCGTACTACACACGCTATCAAGGTCACGATTGCGTGTAATGCGGGGCAAGTCAAGGATGCGTTTCGTTCATGCTCCTTTTGGTGTAGCGTCCAACACAAGACATTAATGAAATTAAAAAGGATATTTTTCA
The DNA here is from genome assembly GCA_963277665.1 of Viscum album. Taxonomy (NCBI): domain Eukaryota; kingdom Viridiplantae; phylum Streptophyta; class Magnoliopsida; order Santalales; family Viscaceae; genus Viscum; species Viscum album. The sequence continues at coordinate 818,297,674 of OY728155.1, forward strand.
TAAAATCTCTAGGTGTTACAGTTCCCTTCACCAAGATCCAATTGTTATATGATCCCTTGTTCTAAATGTTATGTTACTTTTTTATTCCTCTTTATACCATTTCATTATTTCATATTACCCATGTGATAATCTTTATTCATATGTTTATTCAATTACTATAATTCTAGCTCACCCCATTATTAATGTTATACCTAGGTTATCCTATGAATATGTTTGTCAATAATGAATGTTGGGATCTAAATATAGAGATTAAATAAATGTTTCTTTTATTATGTTTAAGTATGCACTTAGTATTCAAATGAAACTAGACATTATGATCCTTGGATTATATTTTTATTTTTAGTTATGCTTAAAATCATGCAATGATTTGTTTAAAAGGATAAAATCACCATAGTTTTTATTAGAGGATGGACTATTTATTTTTGGAGATTAGATATAGAGAAAATTATTAAGAACAATAAGGATTATACTAAGTATAATAAAACATCCCAAATTTTGGGTTTGTATTTTGTAATTGATTTATCATGAAAAAACATTCATGTCCGGATATTAGAAGTGGACATGGTTCTCGCACAGATGTACAACAGACTACCAACTCTGATAAGGTTTTCTAGGCCTGACTTGGGGTAATGTGGTATATAAAAATCGGCCTTACTATTCACATGTTTTAACAATCCTGGGGGATAAGTTTTGGTAAATTCACAAACTCATTACTAATAATTATTATGGAAACAAAAAATAATAGATCCCATAAAAATATTTGTTTTTAAACAGATCAAGGATAACTTATATTTAAATCTTTTGAATCACAAGTTAATATATACCTTTCATTTACATGATTATCCATTTATGTTCAATGTTTTCTTTATATCTTATTAGGTAAGTATTCAAGACCACTAATTTCACTTTCTTATCTTAGTTAATGGAGGTAAATAGCAGAGTACATACCAAAAATCAATGTGATTGCGAATGTGAATATTTACTTAATGGTATTTCAAATATGATGTGAATGGGTGCCAAAAAAATTATGACAAAACTTTCTCAGCTGGATCGTGTTATGAATAACAATTTGAATCAAGTGGAACATTTTCCTCCTCCATGGAAAGAGAATATTTTCATAAAATACTTTACATGACAGAGGACTCCCATGTTATGTTAATCTTCTGTCCCCTTCCTCATGGAACAATGGGTTAAATCCATTGAAATGATATTCACTATCCTCTAGTGCTAAAAACAAGAATAGACAGTCAATCTGATCATATATTATTTTTGTGGGGAAGAAGATCAATGATGGACATTGATCAAGAATACGAAGTCCTAGGAGGAAATTTATTCCATGGATTCAGAGGAATTCACAAAAAAATTTCAATAAATATTTTCCTAGAAACCTTCATCTCAATATAGAAAGATATTTCCTCATACATAAGAAGATGAACGATGGTCATAGGAAGAAAACATTACGAGCCTTGAATGATACACTTCTGTATTTTTCATGAACACCAAATACAAGGTCGATCAATTATTTATTAGACTAAATATGAATCTATGAAAAGAATTGCTGATTCATTACTTTGAGAGTTATGAGAAGATTTTCTATTGTGTAGTCAATGAAGAAATAGGAGTTATATAATTTTAGTGGTATCATGAGCCTAGTAAAAAAAGTTGAAAATAGAATTTGATATGGGTGGATCATCAAATAATTACCAATATGTATAGAAGACCGAACATCCCACATGTACAGATTTTGGGAAGAAGCATCCAGGGAACTATCTAAAGTGAACCAAGAATTGCTTCAAATGTATAAGAATAGGTCAAATGGATCTGAAATTATAGATGGATATTACGATTTCCACTAATGTTGAAGATGAATGGAAGTTTCAAATCAACACCCACCATGTAGTTTAGTATTTCAACTACAAAGATCATTGGAATTATGTGTACAATTACCCTCTGCAAATGGTTTTCATAGGTAATCATCAAAATAATCCAAGGAAAAATGGAAGGGATGATGATATCACTACTACTGAGGGGGTGTTGGAAAATGATGTGGTGATAGTTATGTTAGTTATGAATTAATCAATAGAAAATAGATTATTTGATTCTGATTCTATGCATTCTTCATAACTTATATGTTTAGTAGAACTGTTAAATCAACCCCTAAAAATTTTGAGGTTGAGTTATCTCATAGAACAAAAAATGGGGGAATTATTGCATCCAAGGTTTATAATACCTCCTCAGTAAATATTTCTAGACATTAAATGCTAGAAAATCATCTCATTCTTCATATGGTGGAGTTTAATGATATTTTGGGAATGGATATCCCTTCATTATACAAAGCCAACATGAACTGATGGGAAATGGAGATCACTATTCACATCCCATAGTATCCTCCAATCCTGATATTTTTAAAGAGGAAGATTAATCATCATTAGAATCGTCATATTGATTGTGGATAATTTATTATTTTAAGAAATCATATCATACATAATTGATTGAGATGAAGAAGATGACACTTATCGAAGATATGTTGGTCATGAGGGATTACAATTATGTATTCCTAGATGAATTAAATTGTCTTAATCTGGATTGAGAGGTTGAGTTATCAGTTTAACTTATTTTGAGATCCATACCAATATCAAAGAAAACTTATAAAATGGAAACTATTGAGCTAGAATAATTAATGAAGCATTTTTGTTAAATCTAGAGAAGGGGTTAATATGAATGAGTGTTTTACCGTGAAGTGCACGAGTCCTCTTTGTTATGAATACGGATGGATCAATGCACATATACATTGATTACTATGAGCACAAAAAAATTTAATATAAAGAACAAGTATCCCCTATCTCAGATAGATGACTTATCCAATCAACTACGTGGGACTTGTTCTTTCTCTAAGGTGGATCTTCGGTTAGGATGTGGCTAATAAATGGTGCAGAAGGACGATATTCTAGAAACTACCTTTCAAACAAGTTATAGAAATAATGAGTTCACAATGATTCCCTTCAGACTCAATAATTCTCCAACAATATTCATGGATTTAATGAATTGTGTATTTTAATATTACCTCAACAAATTTTTGGTAGTATTTATAGATGATATTATAATATACTCCAAGAGAGAGGAACATGATGAGCATTTTAATACCGTGCTGATGATATTTCTAAGGGATAAAATTGGTTCAAGTTTCATCAAATATGAGTTATGGTTTGAGGAATTAGCATCCTTTTGACATGATATCATAAAAAAGGGATACATATGGACCATTCTAAGACAATGAAAATTGAATAGTGGCCCAGGCCATCAGCTATAATAGAGATCCCTAGAATTCCTGGTTTAGCTGTGTATTACCAAAAGAAATTTGATGAAGTTTTCATGATTTTAGAACACAATTACTAATCTTACATGAAAGGGATTGATATTTTTTGGACCCAAGAATGCGAGGAATGTTTTAAAGATATCAAAAGAAGGATTCTCAATGTGCTAATACTCACAATAGTGATATGTGGATAAATATTGATGGTGTGAAATTATGATTAAAATAATGGATTATGATGTGTGCTAATGAAAAATGATAAAGTGAAAGCCTATGCCAGAAGGCCATTGAAAACAAATAGAAACAATATCCCAGAGATGATCTGGAGATGGTAGTCGAGTTATTTGCATTAAAAATCTAGTGGAATTATTTCTATGTGGAGAAGTGTGAGATATATACTGATCACAATAGTGTCAAATATATATTCACATAAAACGTTCTTAATATCCACAAAAGAATATGGTTAGATGTAATCTAGTATTATGAATTCTCAATCCACTACCAACATAGTAATTTGAATAAGGAGAAATATTATCTTTATAGAAAGGGTCCTACATCTTCACAAATGATGAGAATTGAAAAGGATCCAGTTTTCCTAGAATGGTAAAGGTTAGACATGGTAATAATATAGTTAAGAATATAATCAATACTTTCTATATTTAGTGCTCAACCATCCCTCATGTGGATAATAATGGATGATCTAATAAATGATGTGGAAATTCAAAAAAGGGTGGAACCTAACAGAATTGGGAAATACTATGAGTTAAAGATTTAAAAGAATAGATTTGTAAGATTCAAGTCCCGATTATTTTTACTATCTAATCCATAGATAAATAAAGATCTTAAGAATGACTCACATTGATCAACCTTCTATAATTATCCTGGGAGCCCAAAGATGAATTGAGATATCCTAGAGAATTATTGGTGGGTCATTATGAAGCAGGGGATTGTTGAGTGTGCATCACAGTTCCTGATATCTTAGCAAGTGAAGGATGAATGGAAAAAGTCTAAGGGAATGATGAAACCACTACCCATACCAACATTGAAGTGGTATAATATAACCATGTACTTTTTCACTGGACTAATAAGGACATAGAGAGAAAACAATGATATATGGGTCACTGTGGATCGTCTTATAATTATAGCACACTTTTTCCAAATTGTAGTCGACTTCTCATTAGATGAACTCACATGGATATACATAAAAGTGGTGGTAAGGCTGAATGGTGTACAACATTATATTGTATCTGATAGAGATTTTAGATTCAGATCAATGTTTAGGAAAACTCTCCAAAAATCTCTAAGCACTAAGCAGAACATAAATATGGCCTATCATCCTCCAAATGATAACTAATCTGATTCCACTCTTCAGACACTATAATATATTTTGTGAGTGTGTTATATGATCTTTAAATGATGATGGGACCAACATCATCCACAAGTGGAATTCTTATATTACAATAGTTTCCTTCAAAGCATCTAAATAGAACCATATGAATCCCTTTTTGGGAAAAGGTGTAGAATGCTAGTGTGATAGGGAGATGTACATGTCCAAAATCTTATAGGACATCAAATGGTTAATGAAGTGGCTGAGAAGGTGAAAACCATTCAGCAGCACATCAAGGCCTCCTAAATTCATAAAATGATATATGTATGAAATCATTGTTGAGAATTTCATTATAATGTTTGAGACATAGTATTCCTCCACATATTTTTGAGGAAGGAGGTTGTGCGATTTTGGAAGAATGGAAAACTATGTCCTAGGTACATCATCCCCTTCATGAATCGTGATGATGTTAGAGTTGTTTCCGATTGAATATCACTTCCACTAACCATTTCTAATGTACTTGATGTCTTCTATGTATCCCTCATAAGGTATTACATAGATGATATTTCACATGTATTATATTTAGGGGTGGTATAGTTGGAAAATAATCATTCTTATGAGGATTACCTAGTGAAGAACATGGATTATAGAGATAAACTTATATGTAATAAGACTAATCACCTAGTCGATGTACAATGGATGAACCATATGTATGAATTTACAACATGGTATCTGGAGGATGTGATGAAGGAAAAGTACCCACACATATTTTTATCATAGAATGTAATATGAAATTTAAAGCGAGAAATTTCATAAGGGGGGAAGAATGTAATGACCCAATGTTTTATAAAAAAAATACCATAATATAATTTTTTCTTATAGTACAATCACATAACATTACTTAATGGAAACTTTATAATTGAAAAATGATTGAAATAAAAGTAATCTATAGAAGTTAAGGAACATTCACTATTGAAATAGAAACTCGACATTTAGAATAGGGATGTGACACTTATGAATAATAATCCATACAATGCAATATTAACCTCACCAATGAATGTATAAATAAAATTTATCCATATAAATAGTGTTAAGATGATATAATTGTATCAGAGTAAAAGTAAGAAATTGTTTTAAAAAAGTCTTAATTAAGTGTTAGTAATTTTGTAAATCATAAATATATAATTACAATTTTTGACTAATTTAACAATTTAAATGAAATATAATTTTATTTATTATAATTATAAGAAAATGTTTTTAGAGCTTTATTAATTTATCAATGTTTTTGAAAAGCGGTTTTAATTTCAAAATTTGTATCTTCAATTATTTATGATTTTAATTTGAAATTAAATTTCTCATACTTCATAAAATTATTTTAAAAAATCGATATTATTTTGGTATTCTAAAAAATTTTAAATTGATAGGGTGAATTTTTGTGATTTTTCTGAAATACTTGAATTTTTTGTGAATAATAAAATACAGTAATTCACAGTATATTTACATTTTATGTAAAATAAACAATTTAATGATTCATGGATGATGTAAGAACCATGGGTTATAACTCAAATGATCTTATTACTATTTTGGTCACATAAATCAGAACTATTTATTGTCTTGAGAAAAATAATAAATTAATGAATTAAATATTTTTAAAACTCTCCTATCCTCCACTATAAAAACCACATATAACCACCTATTCTCCTCAAACCTATGAAGCCTTGTTCGTTGAAAATATTCTTCTCAAATAACTCTATGAGCCCCCATACCACGTCCAAGAACTCTTGGTCTCATAAAAATACCAAAACCTCTCCCTTAATGAGGTTCTCAAGAGGAAGGAATCAAGAGGTAAAACACTCTTCTGTTTTCATTAAATTTCTTTTCAAGTTCATTTGTATTCTTTTATATCCTCACCTCTACTCATAAAAATGTTCTGATAAATCCAGTAAAATAAATGTAAGGGAATTTCATTATGATAATGAGATAATTCATCATCATCTCTCATTTCCCCTAATTTTATACAAGATGTGGAAACACCACATGAGATGTGTTAATTTATCACATTCAAGGATTACATATTTTTAATTTATATTACCTTGTTCAATTATGGTTGTGAATCCATTTTATGGTTTCACCATATTTTTTTATGTATTTTATATATCCTATTTAATTTTTTGGAATCATTTTTTACAAATGGATTTAATTTATAAAACAAAGTGAGTTTGTTGTGATCAAAAAACAACCAATTAACTGAAACAGTTTCTATTAATGTATTATATAATAAATCTTCCTCCCTATAAATAAAATAATTAATTTTATAACCATTTAATTTTTTTGGTGTTCAATATTAATATATAACTTCTGTTCTAGACAACCATCTTCATCTTACATGATTATCTATAAAAGTATATGGGTAAACAGATCATGAAAACCAAGGAACCAAACACTACCAAACAATGAAATTGAACCTCTTAACCCATCAAAAAGGACATAGATGAAAATAAAAATGTTATACTAAATAAATTTAGTGTATTATAAGTTATTTAATTAGTAAATAATTAACATAATCTTATTATACAGGTCATTAATATCATTTGAATAACACCATAAAACTTAAGGTAAGGGATTCTACCCAAACCTCCACAATTCCATTGGGGTTCTCCATCTTTATTTTTACCCAAATGAATTTATCTTTCTTTTTTATTTAAATATTATATATTCTGTTTAAATTCTCCAAAATCATGTATAAATATCCCATTAATAACACTCTTTTGGAAATATAATTATTTTTATGTGGTTCCCTTCTTAATTCATCCAAATAAGCGATCCTGTTTTAAGGGAACTTCCAGATTCCTTACCCAATTGGATGTGAACTCTATCATATTTTGTAATCCAAAATTTTATTTATGAAATAAATATTTTTATTTTGAAAATGTTATTTTTCGACTTTAATTTTTATATAAAATATTATTACCTTTAGTATTTGAAATTATTTTTAGTATTTTCATTAAAATGACAGTAAAATGTTTTATAGCCAAAATTTTGTAAAGAATATTTTTACATGTTATCACTTCTATTTGACATCACGTTTAATGATATTTTTTGTTTTTAAATTAAGAATTTCTAGGTATGTTTTGATTCCATTATTTCAGGGACAATTTTTTGCTACACCCATTTATTATACTTTATGACATTTGTATACTACCCATCTTCATCCATGGGAACCCGTATGTGTATTTATGATTGATTATTTATGATTCATTATGTGGAAAACATATTCATGAAAATGTTATGATGGGTGAGCCCAAATAACACTTCAATAGATGGGGTAAGGTTTAGTCTTATGAGACGTTATCTAAAACGGTCTTTGAATTTTTTCCTTGACTCATGCTCCATGTGCAAAAACTATGGTGGTTTTCATGGACTCATGATAATATTTTTAAAATGAGTATTGAATCATGATAAAATCTGTTTTATATTGTTTCTACAGTACCTAGAGTCTATGATTATATGATCCCATTTTATAAATGTTATGATTCTTTATTATGTCCCCGTATATCAATATGTTATGCCTTCGATGACATGTTCTAAGACTTATTATTATGTTTATTCAATTATTGGGTTTCTATATCATCCCTTTTTTCATGTTATCCATTGGTTATTCAAGGAAAATGTATGATCACAATGTATGTTAGAAGATTAATTTAGAGATTAAATTAATGTTTCTTTTATGATGTTAAATTAGGTACCCAGTATTCCCAAGACACTAAAATTTACAATCCTTGGATTGTATTTTGATGTTTAATTATATATAAAATCTTGTAATCATAGGTGTAAAAGTATAGATTCACTATTAAATGTGTATTTATATTCTTTTAAAGTAAATCCATATGGGAATATTTATGCTTATATTCATGTTAAAATGAAAAAATCACCTTTTGGTAAAATGTGTGAAAGACCCACAATGAATCTTGAAATGGATCATATAGTTATGGGTTGATATTATCTAATAAAATCTCGAAGTGGATATTCATACTTCATAACATTTATAGATGAATTTATTGACAAATTCTTTTAATATATTTTATATTTGTATGAGTTCAATATAAATAGACACATTAGATGATATCAGGTGGTAGAGGCATATAAAACAATGAAACTTCTTCTAATGAAGTTCCCACATGGTAATCTTCATGAAAGGATGTAATGATAATATACCTTCTGCTAATAATTTCAAATGATATATATGTTAGTTGAAATTACTATTTATTTATGTTTTAATTGTTCCATAAACATATAGATGTTATAAATGAATATAATTAGTCATATAATTCAGTATATTTATGAAAAATATGATAACATGTTCTTCTAGTAAGATAAGATATATTGGATGAGTCACATGTGATAGAAATTAATGAGCCAGTCAAGTATGTAATTATCCCCTACTCAGTAAATGTATGTAAATATCTCAGTACCTTTTATTCGAAATGAGCTATATGATTAAGTCCGTGTCTATATTATGTTTATCAATAATTTAAATTTATTAAATTCAAAGAATGATATATATATATATATCTTAATGACACTAGTAATGAAACTTTCTTGTTTAGATATTGAGAAAAAATGATTATGTTACACCATGAGTGTTTATAGAAGATTTTTATTTTCATGACATGAACATCTTTATCTATGGGTGTTTATCTATATAATGGACATTATATTTAGACAGTGTTATTTTCGGTGCAATGAGAAATGGGATTATAGGGATACATAATAAGTGTATCCATAACATTAATTAAAATCTATATTAATTAAATATTAGAATAGATTGTATTCTCATGTTATGAGGAATAACCATTATAGGGATCATGTAGATTATATTATTTTATGTTGAATGAATAATAAAATTATATGTAATTAATTAGATAAATATTTTTATTCAACACTAGGAAATTTCCAAGTAGAATTTTTAAGATTAGTTAATTAGTTCAAAAGAAGTATTATATATAACATCATATCAAAAGGAAATGTTATTTAATTATCCATGGGGGGTTTTAAAAATTATTCAAATAATAATAATGATACTAATTATAATTAATCTTGGGATTTAGCTATAAAAAATAAATTTGAGAAGGAGTTTTTTACAATAGATAGTTATTTAGTGTAGGTATATAAATCCAATTTTATTATTTCATCGGGAATCAAATAGATTTTTTGAGAATAACACCTATCTATAATAAATTATTTGAATACTAGGGATAACTTTCTATATAAATATATTTGGAATGAAGCCCATCGATTCTTATATAGGCTCTCAAATCTTGAAGGGAATAATATAGATTCTTTTTAGTATAGAAGGAATTCTAGTTGTGATTAATGATAATTGTTAAAGGTATTATGTCTTTAGTTATATTCTGAAAATATCTTTCTATGATGTACTGAGGTTCAATAAGAACACTTTGTTATTTCTAAATGGATTCAAACCTTTAATACTTTTATCACAATTATAGTATAATCAAAAAGGGTTTTATTGAGAGGAAACATCAAAAAATAAATAATTCCTAAATAATAGGTAATTTATATTTAAATATATTAATTATAAATTTTATATGCTAGATAATTTATTGAGGATTCTATAATTTTTATTAATTGAGTTTAATGAAAATTGATGAATTTCAATTATTGTATATGGGCTCTAAGTGCTTTCATTTTACCATATATTTATCAATTTTTTACCCAAATGAATTTTAATGGAGGTTTCAGTTTTCTGTAAATAGGTAATTTTAATTCATTTAGTTATTCATTAAGCTTCAGGAAAAACTATTCACAATAAATTATATTGAATCCCTTAAAATATTTTCTAGAATCAAGTGATCCAAAATCATACTTGAGGAATTAAGACATTCCATATTCAGAGCAGATCATTCTATAAATGTTTGTGTAATTAAAAATTGATAGTAGAGTTAGAAGGAAACCTTAATAATAATACTATCCATAAGAATCATTTATAAACTACACCATTCATTTAACTCTATCAATAAATAGAGAAGAAATGGTAGAATAACTTAGAAGAATGAAAAATAATTAAGATATTACCTATAATAAAAAAACCATTAGAATAATAATTTACAAATGTGAAAATAAAAAAAAGGGAAAATAGTTGTGAGGCATATTGGAATGGTGTTTCTTGATCCATTAGATGGTGATGGTTGGAATACTAGTATCATGGATTTTACACCAAACCAAAACCCTCACTATTCGACCTATAGAAACCTCCATCAGACTATAGCAGGAAAGTCAGTGATAAAGGTACAAAACCTTAATACTGTATAAAGATTGTGGTACGATGTAACCAGAAAATAGAGGATTGTGGATGTCAAAATTTTACTATATCAGTACACGAATTGTGAGACTGATAGGTCATAATGGCACCATATATTTCTATACAAATGTTGTTGTAGCACAGAAGGCTTATTATGTCGATAGTAGAATTGTTGGATCATCTTCATTAAGATCTCATTCAATATTGGGATTTATGTACTCAGACAAATATCACTATAATTTGATTGATATATTAGTGAAGTGATTATAACTCTCCGTGGATGTTCGTATTTTTTCCAAACCTTGTAATTCATCATCTTTTTGTTCTTTAATTATTTCATTTATCTATTTAAATAGCATTTTCTCTAAGAATATCATTGTTTCTTCAACAACTCAGATTATGCTCAAATATAATGTCACCCAATAAAATTCCGAGAAAATCACCAATTTATATTTCATCCATCCTTTAGAAATTTCAATGAAATGTTTTAACATTCAAAAATACTAAACAACTTTATAGATATAATGATAATATGAGGTAATTCTTGCACATTTAAGAGACATAGTCTAGTATAAATTTTAAACCTCAATGATTAAGAGGACATAAAAAATCAATATTTAAATAAATTATATCTTGTAAATATTTATCTTTTTGAATGAATTAATTTTTAACAACTAGATTACTTTATTTACAACTGATGAAAATTTTAATTATAATAAAATACACCTACATTCTCATTGAAACAAAAATAGTTAGATATAAATAATTAGTAGAAAATAATAAATTATCTCTAAAAATTTTAATGTTAAATTCATGTGATATTATCCAAGGTAGAACTAATTTCAAGGTCCTATTCCCATAAATTATTACAAATAGTCAAACTATAAAATAAATATATCACCACATCATCTATATATATAATTAATGAAGAATCACCACTTAATTATAAAATAAAATCTCCAAATAAAATTACTTGGATCTTGAATAAAGTAATACAAACTATATAATTTATGCATGTGCTCCAATATTAATCATTTCCATTATACAAAATCAGAAAAAAAATTCTGAAAACTAGAGGTAGGATGAAAGAGAATGAAATTATGAATGAAAATTATTATTTTCCCTATTGATTTAATGTATTTCTATAACCATGTAAGAACTATTAAAGAAATCAACATATGAATTCATATTAATGGATTAAAATTTACTACAATTTCTAAAAAACATTCTTCAAGATGAATAATACAATAAAATTCCCTATCGTAGTAATCATATTTGGTGAAATTAATACCATATTCATTATGTTTTAAAAGGCTAAAATTCCACTTAAATCATTAAATAATACAACAAAATTATTGTGCAAGATACCACATCATTCATAAACAAATTAATATCACCATGATATTTTATGGTCAATGATGAAATAGAACTCCCAATTCAAGAAAATTCACTTGGTGGAAATTATTATTTCCCCCATAGATTATTAAATGTCCAAAATTTATCATGAACTTGAAATACTCACACAAAGTCATTTTATGAGAATACACATCATCAAAAACATGTGAGTATGTAAAATAAAATTATCAAAAAAGAAATTGAAAAATTTTTGTGAACAAGAGTATGAAGTTGTTAAATTTTAGATACAATGATAAGATAAATAAATTTCATATAATTTCACATACATAATATAACAAGAATGTTTGTATTATAAAAAAGAGATAGATAAAAAATACCACTATAATGAATGAGGGTAATTCACCCCCATTCAATTCAACCCCACTCAATAAATTCAATCCAAAATGACCTCCTTAAATCCATAATACCAAAAAAAAACACATACGCCAAGGTAAATATATTTCCGAGATGTAAATACATCATATGGTTCTAAATTTCTATGAGGTACTTTGAAAAAATAATATTTTCATTCATTTATATCTCAAAAACTACACCATTGTATATGGACAATTTCTGATAATATATTTTATAAGGAATTAGTTCATTACATTATCATATTTTGTCATGTTTTAACTTGAAAAAATATCATAAAAACTAATTTGTTATGAATTTCTTGGTATTTTGGGTTAATTTTATAATTTTGAGATGAATATTTTTTTGTTGATAAACATCTATCATTGATGTTTTTATTGAACATGATAACTGTTTTTTTGAGTATTATTAAAATAGAATAATTTTTGGGTATTATATTTAAATGTTACAATTTTTCGAATTTTATAGTACGTAAAATTTAATTGATATTATTTTACCTATCTTAGTTAACTTATTTAATTAAACATGAACATATAATGAATTCACATATATATATAATAAAATGTATTATATGTAAAAAAAATTAATGTTTGAGGTAATAGTTAGTGTCTAGGTTGGATGAACCGAATCCCCTTATATTTTTCATGAAATATAAAAATATTTATGAATAGGTGGATGGAATAAAAGAGAAAATAACACAAACCCTAGGAATCCTAATATATTATCCGTAATAATTCCCAACAAGGATTGTAATCATACAACTGGTCCTATTATTTATTTTTATACATGGTAAAATTGGGACTTTATTTCATCCTATTGAACCCTATATTTTATTTAGAAAAAAATTTCATGTTTGATAACAATCATTCGGTTTTCATATTCCACCTAAATACACTGGCCACCACATCAGTTGTCCTATCTATAATACTTCATCCATTTTATATTTTTTAATCTACATTGGGTTGTGATCTCTCATTAAGGAGACAAAAATCATTAATAAAGTCATTCGAAGCTATAAATTGTATTCTTGTGAGGGTGCCTAATATTTTCATTCTTGAAAGAAGGATGATATGGAATATAGGGTAGTGAGTCACTAGTCCATATATTCCTTCAATTATTGTACCTTAGGAATATTAATCAAGAATGTTTCAACTACACATTTTAATGCAATCTGAAAAGAAATTATAGAAAGAAATGAAATGTTAATATTTTCTCTCATCACATGACTATTCCTTCAAAAAGTAGGGAAAACCTGGCATCAGCAAGATCTAGTAAATTAGGATTACTTCTCTATGGGGGTTTTCTTATGGGAATTGTATTTCAATTGGCCAAGATTAATTCTACGAGTTATTTCCACATGATGATTGGTGTCAGAAATCCTGGAGTCTCGAGTCAAAATAACTACATATAGGATGACATTATATTTATTAATGGTCATTAGAGTTTTATCCATTCTCTATTAGGAACACATTTGTGGAGGTGTGGCTCATTATTTTTTGCTTTCTTTGGATAGATAGAATCTGAAAATATTATTAGAAACTAAAACCACTATTGGTGTTTCAAATTTAAATGATATATAAAACAAATTATTTATATATATATGGTTTTCTAGGTTCTTGGTTTAGATTGGTCTTATTTACCTAATGATTTGTAGGATTTTTTGTTAACACATAATAATGAAATAAATTTGAGGAATAAATATGAGAAATATTCATTGTTATGTGAGTCGATTAATGTGGTTGGACATAACAATGAAAATTCCATGATTTACTAAAATGAAAATATAGCTTCATTATGGGGAATTTGGAACATGACTATAAAATAAAGGGTAAATCAGCTACTTTTCTGAACAATTCCCATATTGGGATCTCTCTTGGGAATGATCCACATGGGAGTAAGGAAGCTCTTGTAGGGGATATCACTAGTGATAAGACAATGAATAATGAATATGCTTTTGATATGTTTTATGGTAGGTACGGTGATAGAAATAATGATGACCTAGGGAAGGGATTTATTTGAGAGTAGTCTTTTATTCCGTTTGTTCCCAATAAGTAGCAAGATTACCTTGGATCATTGCTGGGAAATTTTAAGGGACCTTGAGTTATGTATAATGATACATAACCTCTTTCTTTGGCTATAGAAAATAATTATATGATTAATGAACTTTAGGATGGAGATGATAGATAAAACTATTTTTAATGGGAAATACAATAATAACTAGATCAAGTATTTTTTGAAGTTCCAAGGTTGTTCTCATATATATAATTCTGGGTTTAGAATAAAGTGCATGTTGATGTTGATCATAATGTAGGCATAGATGAAACGAATATGTGGAAAGTTGCCATGCCACAATACAACTTTTTTAGTGTTATTTGGGTCCCCTGTGTAGGGAAATAATTTAGAAAATGACTTATAGGATAGTGTATGATGAGTTATCTACTGAGGTATGATCACTTAGTTTAAATAAAATTTTATGTCGGCCAAATATCAAGGCTTTTATCATGCTCCATCAAAACAATTATCTTTTTTAAATATATTTTTTTAATTTATTATATCTTGTTTTTGAGAGGTCCTGTGTTCTGGTAGTTGGAGAGATGAAATTTAAATTTTTGGAGGATTTTTAGTTGTTGCATTGTAAGATCACATGGGATAGAGTAACAGTGTAGTACCTAGGTTGTTAGGGTTTGTTATTTGATAAATACATTTTTCACTACTTCTAAATGGTTATTCAAACCAAGTGGTTATTCTTAGAAATTACTTCATGGAATGGTTCTGTTGGTTGTAAGGCACACCGTTTGATTTAACCATGTAGCCTTTAAAGGGAAATTGTTCTAGGGAGCTTCCAGGACAATGTAGTGAACAAAAAATAGTTGGCACATGGTTTATAAAACCATGTTGGTTTACCAATTTCAAAAAAATTGGTTTTCATTTTTTATTTTTTTCCAACCTTTTATTTTTCCATCCTTCCCCACTGTGTCTCACATGACAAAACCACCCTCCTCTCCAACAATTCATGCCACACCCCAATCATCTCCCTCTTCATCTATAAATTTCACTATACCTCTATAATTTTTTTGTTTAATATCTGAGTTAAGACCTAAAATCCCTCCCCACTCCCCTATTTTTGTGTTTTTATTTTCCTCTCTAGTAGTGTGAAATTTAGTCAAACCATAGGGGTTTTGGGATGGCCAATTTAAACAATAGTTACTATTACTATTGTATGATATGGGTCTCTCATGTGGACTTTCAATGTGTATTCAAATTCAATGTTAAAGGTGAATTTAATTTTCATTTCTATTTCCATCATCGATTTGGGTAGGTTTTATTCCAAAATTTTTATATTTATGACCTTTGTTGTGGTTGTTTTGATGAGTTTTGGGTTTTTAGAATTTTTTTACGGTGTCTTGGTCATCGTTGATGTAGTTTTGAGCATTTGATGTCAAATGATACTTAAAAGTGTATGAATAGGTATATATATATATATATATATATATATATATGTGTTCCCCCATAGTACATTCACTAATGGATGCAAAAATATATACATTAGGGGTAGGTGTTCTTGTCAATATATGTAGAAAATGCATACATGTGTTAGTATAACAGGGTATATACATGTGTAAGCATATATGTAAGTACCCCTTGTAAATATTCTTGGCCATGCGAATATGTACATAGGGGATAGGTTTCCTCATACATATGTGATCATGTAAAAGAGTTCAAGAGGAAAAGGGATATTTCAGGTTATCATTGTAAAAGTAACATGAATTTGGGACAAACACTCTATTACCATACCATTAATTGTGAAATCCATAATTCCTTATTTTTTTTAATATTTTTAATTTTAACATGAAATTTAAATACTAATAAATTTGAATTTTTATCCAACCAAATGTATTTTCACCCACTTCACATGATTTCCAAAAGCCTTCAACATAAACATAGAGGTTTTAATCATGTATTTAATCTTATATCTAAATTTTTGTTTCTATAATTGTTCAATTGGTCTTCTCATTGGTTTTAGAACTCAAAAGATATGGGAATTTGTTAATTTAATGTGAAAAATATTAAATTTAATATAATAGTACAGGCTTGCCACTTTGTGATTTTTTTTTATTGAAGTGGAAAACCCGTTTGGATTTATTCCCCATCAATTTAGAAATAAGATGTGTCTGTTAAATGTCTTATTTTAGATATGTTTATTGTGAAATGTTTTTTGTATTGTTATGTTTTATTTAAATGGGGATGTGATTAAGGAGCGAGATATGTGGTGAGAAGTTGGATTGGTTTTGGGTAAATAAAATGATATGTATATATATCCTACCATGAAAAAAACCCATCATCTATTTTAAAGGGATCGGAACGGAATCGAGGTACATAGGGGTGTTGTGAGGGAGGGGGGAGGGAAACCAGTTTCTAGTATTCTAGTAGGTTCAAAATAGTTGTGTCCTGGTTACCCAAGAAGGATTGAGGATACAACACTAATTAAACAGATGTTGATGATTGGAGATCACATGACATTGGGATGTTATTCCCCTCTAGTGGATTGTGAATGAGGAAACTATGTGCTTTAGAATGTATTCATCACTATGGTAGGAGGATACTAAGACCCATATACCCAATCTATATAGAAAATCCCATGTTTTTTTTAATTTTTACCCATATTTTTCTGTGGTATTTTTTAGAATATCATTCAACAGTTTCCTTTACATATTTGTAATAAGAAAAAGTAAATTTTCATTCCTCTTTTTTTTATCATAATGATTTTTTTTATTTTTGTGACTCAAATTTTATATCATTATCCCTTTTATAAATGTTTTATTGTAAATCTATAATTCCTTGAATTTTTTTAAATGTAATCAAGGTATGTTTTTCTTGAAAATAGAATCATGGCAGTTGTTTCTAAAATGAATGTAAAACCCTATTTTTATATGTACTATTTTCAAACTGGAATTAATTGGTTTTATTGTTAATGATCATAAATAAGGAATAGTTTATTTCAGGTATGACTACTGAGTTTCAATACTCATTCTTTTAGATTAATCTTAATTTTTAGATGTTGGTTCTACTTCTAGATCATATGTGCTCGCTATAGAGCAATGTTGGTATTGATGTTAGTAGTTCCCCGCATGGTTACATGGAGGTATGTGTGGATTAATTTATTTTTTAGATTAGTTTTTATTTATATTGATCAATTTATAATCATTTATTTATTTGTGTTTTATTCGGATAAATCATTTGAAATGATTTTATCAGGATTCCCAATATTAGTTTCTATCCTAAGAGCTATAGGAATGCATCTTGAGCCTTATCAGGAATCATCCTAGAAGACCAGTCTAGGGTTGGACTAGGATGGTACATGAAACAATGATATCAAATAAAGACCTCAATATTTGGGATATTTGCTAGGTTAATTAAAGGATTATTGGGGCTCTAGAGGTTGGTCATGGGTTTTTTCTTGATTACCTCCACTCGTGATGAAACCTAAGTCGCATGGGGTTTTAGGGTTTTGAGTCATTATTTTTGGTGTGGGATTATGATATTATAAATTTTTAAGTTCAATAAGTTTTTTTATGTTGGGATATGATAGTATATCTTATCTACTATTATACGATGATCTTACATTGTGTAGTAAACCATTTGGAACCCATATGCACTGTTCAATAAGATTCAAATGTTTAGTTCATGTTTAGGTCATGATATGATAAACCATGTGTATGAAGTATGCTTGAACTCTAATTCCCTATTTCATTTAGTTTGGTATTAGTGATTATTTGATCTGAATTTGTTTGGTGTGACTGGATTTTGAATGGAAAATAAATTTTAAACATGGTTTTTATAAAGAAAAATTATTATTAAATGGAGAATTGGATTTTATTCTAATTTTTTTTAGGATAGAAAGAGGAATTTTAGAATTATTTTTGTTTAGAAATATTTTAAAACATATGAAATGAGAATTCAATAGGAAAAACATGGGTTGGATATAAAAATGGTTTTTTAACCATATAATTTCTTATGAACATTGAAATATATGTGTGTGCGTGTGTGGAAAGTGAATCTTGGTATATATTCATGGATTATATATGTTGACGATGGAGGAAAAATATGTGATAGTAGATAGAATGATTCCCGTGAGTATTTAAAATAATAGTATTAACATCGTTTTTTCAAATTGGTTTATGGAAATGAAAATGTTTTTGGTTTAAATGGGCCTTATTTTAAAATGGTTATTTTTTTTAATGGTTAAATGATTTGTTTTTTTAATTATAAATTAGATTTGATGAAATGTTTTTGGATGGAGGAAAAAATGGATTTCATATTATAATGGAAACTTTTATGTTTTAAAAGAGGGTTCTTGGACAGTTTTTTGATACTATATTGGTATTTTTTCGGTTGATATTATATTTAGTTTTGATTTGGTTTTGTGATGTTTTTATTGGATTTGTGCTTATTTTAATATGTTAATATTTTAATTTTTGGTTTGTTTTTTATTTTGTCTTGTTCTTATGTTGTTGATATTATTCCAATAAGAAAGTCCCAAAAATATTTATAAGGTTTCTCTTTTAGTCATTGGATATGCCCATCCTCCCACCAGAGTGGTGGTTCCAAGATATCTTCAATACATTCATATCATATATAATTATCAAGTTCCATTTGTGTTTGTAAAGTTGATTTATATTGTTTAAAGTTTCATAAGGATTTTTGGAATTCTAGATGAAATGAGAGTGCAATTTTTCTTTTGTATTTTCGAAGGACCAAGACATGATCAGTGGAATGAGAACATTCCATTCTCATTGTGAGTTGGGATGTATCTTGGGAATTTGAAATCCATTTGTATATAGTGGTATATTTTCTACAATTTCATAGAGATTAAATTTAAAGTGGTCATAGATGTTTGAAAATTTCAACAAAAAATGAAGGGATTTATTGACAATTTTGAGGAATTCGTTTCCTTTTATCTGGAGATAGTGTTGAGTGATTATATGGAAGTTCCTATTTTTGTGTGGGGACTCGATCAGGGGTTTAAATATCACATAATATCATTTGAAAACCCATTATAGGGTATCCCATTATATATGAATATATTATTTCTTTTAATTATCATTCATGTTCTCTATATAGTGAGGAGTGTGAGCTGGATAAACATATTCTAGGTAAGACTCTTTATATGGTCCTACCATTCATTCATCAGACCAATCACCTAATTTCATCCAATGTGGATATTATTTTAACTACAGGACATATTTATATAATCCTCGATAGGCTTGTCTTCTATGTGGCCATAGAGGATTTCTATAAGAAATGTTTCATGAATATTATTCCACTGTTAGTGGTTTAAATTTATTATCTATGGGGTAGAATATTATTCATGACATCTGGTCTCTATCCATTGGTCTTGGAATGAGTCTTCTATTGGAGTGTGGGAGTTTCAAGATTTGAGGGATATACATCCATTAAGTTAACCATTATGTCAAAGTGTGAATAATTATTGCTTCCCTTTATTATGGTTTTATGTCCTTAGGAAGCTATTTTTGATGATCCTTGTAGAGTCTCCATATAAATTTATATAGTTGATCATTATGGATGTGAACTCTTATGTGGCTAGTCTTCCATTGGTACAATTTTAGTTTTGGGGTGGCTCTCATATGGTGATGCACATGTATTTTGAGATTATAAATTATGGGATAGGAAAATTCCTTGTTTGTGTCTCTGTGGTTGAACCCTTATTATGTCTGTGGGTAGTTATATGGAGTGTTCTTCATTGTTCAAACTATATTTTTTACAGTCCCATAATTGTGTGGAGAACCCAATCATTCCTTAGTGTATCTCTTTGTAGTTTTAACTATAGTTGTTTGAGTATGACTTCTTGAGTTGAAAGGTAAACCCAGGAATCAAGGTTTCAATTGATATTTCTTAGTTTTCAGTCATTATTTTGTTCGACAATAGGTTGGGTGACTTTTTCGGGGTAGAAAGTGATAAAGGTTAGGATAATTTTCTACCCCAACATAACACTTCTATTTTATTTTATTAATCTATTTACATTTTTCTATATTTTTATTTAGTGGGATTTAATTTCTATAGTTTTCTATATGGAATTTAAATGTTTAGAGGTTTTTTATATATCTCATGATTATCCTGTATATCTAGAAGTAATTGTGTAGTGCCCATGTGGGCATGGAATTCCATTTTATAGAGCCATTTTACATTATGTCTGCACAGTTTTTTAAACCTTGAAGTTATCCTCAAGAATGTATTCAAGGTCAAGTGTGTGTCTAGATTTAAGGGAATATCTTTATTAAATAGAGTATCCTCTTAGGTAAAATCATGTGAGATAGTTTCATGTCCTTGGTAGTTTTTAGAACACAGTTGGCGGATGGTTTGGAAAACGTTGTGAGGAAATAGTGGTGGTGGCCCAATTAGTTTTTTTAATATTTCTTAAACTCTTTTATTCTATGTTCCTCACCATGTGTGTCACACATGAAAATACCCCCCTACACTGATTTGTGAACCACCACCCCTATTGGATCCCACATCTTTCGATAATTTAATCGGATTTATTCCAGTTTCAGGGTTGATTCATTAAGGTAAAGCCTAATCATATCTCATTGTCTCATATTTTGGAATTATTCAGTTCTCCTCTTGTGTTTTTTTATTCACCCGAACATTAGGGGTTTTAGGTTTCTTGATTATTACACTGTATCTTGATTCTAGGCTGTGTAATTGGTCTATCTAAAATTAAACAGATGTGTTTTTTAATTATTCACTGAAGGAAAATGCTCTAGGTTTTTTTACTTTTACTCCTCTGTTTGGGTTGGTCTCATTCATTTATTTTTATTCTTCAATGTATTTTTGGGGGTCTTTAGTGACTTTTGGGTTCCTAGTATCTTTGTATTGCATCTTATTATTCCGTGAAGTGGTTTCAAGCTTCTAGAGTTCAATGAGACTTAAAAACATATGTATATGTAGAAATATATTTATGCGTACATGAATATATATATATATATATATATATTTAAGTTCCCAATTCATATATATTCACTCATTACGGTTCAAATTTATATATTTAGGACAGGTTCAGACACACACACAAATATATATATATATATATATATATTAAAATTTCATATGTGTGTAATCGTTATGTGGTATATTGATGTATACGAATATATGTATAGAAAACATTTAAAATATTCTTGTTTATTCAGAAATTTACAATTTGTTAATGTATCCATATACGTATGTGAACATGTATATGTGTGTAAGAGGAAAACTAATGTTTTAGGTTTCTGTTGTCAAATCCCATTGGGTTTGAGGTATTCTCCCTATACCCATACCCTTAATTTTGAATTCCATAGCAACTTGATTGTTATAAAAATGTGTTTTTATTATTATATGAAATTAATATACTATAAAAATTGTATTTAATCCTTGTGAATGAATTTTTTAACTTGGTTCCCATGATTTACCTATTCTTTTAACATGGGACTTCTTTGTTTAAGAATGTTTTCTAGAATATTCTAAATTTGTGGTGCCATAATTTTACAATTGGTATTCCCAATGGTATTATAACTCAAAATATTTTGTAATTAGGGATTTATAATTTAAAATGTATTCTGTTAAAAATAAGATGTCCCATTAGGTAGTTTGAAAATGTTTTTGTGGATATGGAAACACCTTAGTGAGTCATGAACTCTATATTTTTAAATATATTGTGTGTTAAATTTGGGATTTGAGACATGTTCCTAGTGAAATGGTTCGTTCATTTTGTGTTACATGTAAAGGGGGATGTTCTTATAGAGGGTTATTTGTGGTGAGAATATGGATTAGTTTGTAGTAATGGAAAAGATATGTATGTATTCATTATCTTGATAAAAACTCACTTTCCATTTCAAATAAAGCACATGGTAACTCAAGTAACATGAGGGGGGATTCAATTTCTTTTAGTTTAGGATATACGAATTGGATGAGGTTGGTTCCCCTAGAAGGATTGAAGCTACATAAGAAAATTAACATAAGACTTTGAATGGAGACCACTAGACAATGGCATGTTATTCCCCATTAGTGGCTTGTGCATGAGGATTCTTTTGGTCTTGGAATGTATTCAACACAAAGGTACATAGATTCTAGGACCCTATAACCCTAGATACATTGCTATTTACCTTGGTTCTTACTATAATTAGCCCATATTTCTCTATAATATTTTTTTAGATTCTCATTTCGTAGATTCCTTTAAATGTTTGGAATAAAAAAAATATATTCTTTGTACTATATTTTTGGACCTGATGATTTTTTTCATACTAAGACACATATTTTATTACTATTTCCCTCTTGTAAATGATTTATTATTAATATATGATTCCTCCAAAATTATATTTCAATTCAAATAAAAAGTTATTTATCTTGAAAATGTAAACATATTACTTGTTATTTAAAATTTTATAAAATAATAATTTTATATGTCTTATTTTCAAACATTCATGCATTTTTTTAATGTATAAACATAGGAAATAGTTTACTTAGGCACACTACGATTGTTCAATGATGTATGACTATAGTTCAAGCTTTGTTTTTTATTTTGGTGATACTTCTAGATTAGACTAGATCGCCATAGAGAAATGTTGGTTTAGTGGTCAGTGGTGACTTGTAGGGTCACATGGAAGTATGTACTGTTTAATTTCATTTCATTTCTATTGTTTGTTTCCTATTTATATTCTTTTTTTAAATTTTTTTCTGGGATAGATCATTCCAAATAATTTTATCTTGATACACGACACTACTTTTCACCCTTATAAGATCATTAATTACTCTTTGGCCTTATCGTGGGTCAGATTAGGTGACTAGTATGGGGTTGACCCACATTGTTTCATGATAGACTTATTCCATTTAGAGTTTCATAATGACCATAGAAGATTCCATTATAAAATGAATTTCTCAAGAATCGGGGAACCCTATAAGAAGCTCCCACTGATATTAGGTGATGGATTTCAATATACTATTGATGAACTATAGAGAATTATGTACAAGGATCTTGCATGTCTATTGAATTAGGCTGGTGATAGACATCATGAAGTGGTGGATAAGGATAAAGCACCCCAGAAGTTTGGGGCCAGTTTAGATGACCAAGGTGGACATATGGTTACCCCTATGTAGAGGAAGGGATTTTACCCTCAAGGTGATGTAAGGGGATTTTTTATCAGGTTTTTTATGTTTTGGCCCAGGATGGAAGAGTTGGCCATATGCATTTCATTGGTGCATGTGTTTTCACTAGGATTCATTTCATTTATTTCTAGCATTACTTTTTTAATATTGTTTTTGAACCATGGGATTTACTCATTTTTTATAACTTTTCATTAATAAATAAAATGAAATACTATTCCACAACACTCATGTTACTTTTCACATATGACATATTGTATTTTACTATATGTTCTTAGTCCCATATTATCTTTGAATATTGTATTGAGAAGGAATTTTCCAAAAAACATTAATTCAATTGAATGACAACCTTCTTGTGTAAAAAAATTTAAAAAAATATCCTAAAAAGTAAACTCTTATTGAATCCTATTCGAAAAAGAATTTGTTTTAGAAAAAATATTTAAATAGGGTATGAACTAAAATATTAATGAATTTCTTAGATAAAAAATATTTTAAAAATATATATAATCTAATTGAAACATATCAATCTAGAATCATCTAAATTAGGGAAACATGTTGTTCGGTCACATAGCCTCAAGTGGACCTCCCTGTATTCTTGAGGCAGTAGATTAGTAGTGATGGTGTAACTGTGGTATGATGGGTGGAATATACCCCCATTTAAGAGAGGCACAATAGATAATAATTATAAATAAAAAATTTAAAAATAATGAGATCAATATATTCTAAAAACATTTGTAGTAAATCCATATAGAAGAAGCACATAAATCATATATAATACTAAACTGTGGAAGGATAAATAATTACACACTAAAATAATATTATCATAAGAAACTAGGGAGTGTCATAATCATGAATTCATGGCATGCTGATGTATAAAAGGGAATGAGAGACTTGAAAATACATCATTCTATACAAAAAGAAAAAAAAGATGCACCAATAGAATCTTTAAATTATGATCAGTCCTCTTCTCATATGCTCCATCTATAAGCTACGCATATCCTATATTAGTAGTAGTGTTCCTACCCTCATCTATACCTACAAAGAAGTTATCTACTAGGTAACTAAGGGATGCCTTGGTTTGATGTGAGATAACAAACTAGTAGGCCACTAGCTAAAGTCTCTATAATTTATCCTAGAATTTTTTTTACAACTAAACAGTGTATAGGTATAAATAAATCATCACCAATGCTGTTTAAATAAATATTAAACTGCTTAGGTTCTTAAAGGACACCTGGTAGTTCCTCCGCCTTCTGGTGATGGCCTGAATCAATGTTTAATTAATAGATATTCAAATAAAAATATTACATATAGTATAGTTATATACAATATCTACCTATATAGACTAACTATGCATGGAAATCTGTAGTTTTACACCAATAAGACTAGGCGTTGTGTTGTATCGGGGCATAACTCATTCATCCATAACCAGGCTAAATGTACCCATAATCTTAAGAAAGAATGGTACAATACCTATATACCATAATGAGTGATAGATTTCATGCTCAACACAAGAGACGGTGGGTGTGTCGTTATGAAATCACTTGAAAAAAATTACATGGTGTATCATACCCACCATCCAAATAGCATCGATGGAGTGAGACATTTTGCTTAAAACCTGATGTAAGAGAGAGTGAGTTGTCCTAATAATCAATTCACATAACCATCATTCAATAACCAATATCAATGTAATAATAATAATATTATTAATATACATTATTCATTACATCCAATGCATTATAATTATTATTCCCAAATACAACCAAGGGATTTTAAATTAATATGAGCAATAAAAAATAGCATGAAGTGATTTCCATGGCCTTTTTAGACACTACCCATAATCATTTAATCCATTAGAATTATTATTCAGGCAAACCCATCATTAATTAAAACATTAAATTTTATACAAGGAATTTCATTAATCAAAACGTGGAAATTCAATTTAAAAATCTCAATAAAGCACATATAAGGTTCCATTATCAAACAGAAAAATACCTATATGGGAAGTTACAATTATAAGTTAAGCTAAGTACTTAAGATGTTCTTTAATTCCATAAATGTTTATTTATGAGTGAGAAATTTAAATTATAATCCAATAAGAATTCTTAGAATAAATTCCTAGAATTTAATCAATTAATTATAAAGGGGAACACCATGAAAGAACACCCATGGGGTGTCTCTAATAAATGTTAAAATACAATATTTTATAACAATGATCCATTGTAGTATAAAAAGCGGTGTATACAAATTTATACTGAAGAAAACTATTTCAGGGAAACATATGGAAAATGCATGGATACGGCATGATAATGAAGATATTTAAACACCATAAATTTTGGGGGAAAAAAGAGGCCACATACCTTATTCATGAATACAATTCCTCACTCAGTATAAAGATCACATCTGATGTAGATTGGATGAAATAAAATAAATGGTACAACACCATGAATAATAAGGAAAAAGATCATGCACCTAAAGAGTACATTATATCATAAGATAATCATATAATAGAAGGAAGATAGATCCATAGAATACCTCTTGCTATCCAAAACCTACGACAAATCATGGTTTGGGATCCAAATGTATGAGATATAAATAAACCATTGTAAGAGAAGATATGTTCTCACAAGAGTAGTAAACCAAATCCATCAACAGAAATTACGAAGAGGAAAAGGTAAATATTTTTAAAGGATTAATGAAGGGAAACATGAAAATTTATCTTAAAAACAGGGGTGCATAGTTGGCCAAACAGTGCACTGACTGTGAGAATGGGATTTTCCATTATGTGTTCAATCCTTTAAAATCATGATACTAGGGTCACTTGGTTGTAAATACACCATGATTCCCTTAGTTTACCTCAGCATCACCCTATATGGTTAGAGGATACTGTGTTATCTAGGTGAATTAATTTCTACTAACTATGTGGCCCAGTTATTGTTCAAAGGTTTATGGGGTTATGGTCTCTGAAAAAGGCTCATACACCCTTGTAATATTCATAAATCCATTAGGTAAAAAATATGGTTTGTTTAAAATAATTTAGACAAAAAACTATATAATCCATGCCATCATGAAAATATTGATTGTTACCACCTCATCTATTTAAATCAACTCATACCTAAGTTGTTATTATGATGGTAAAGAGGAATCATCAGAAAAGAGTTCAAACCACTATGCTCTTAAATCAGATACTGGCACCTAGGAACCATCATGTACATAGTCGTGATGCCAGAACCGCCATTCTAATGGAAAGAACTGGACTTGGAGTGTCTTATTGATCCAATCCAAAATATAAGTTGGATAATCCTAAATGTATGTTTTTATTTACAACTCAGAATCACCAGGATGAAGTACTTGTGATGAGTATGAATAATATTTTTGAAATTTAGATAAGTGAAGCACATCATTCATAATCCATTTTTTTCTGCAGAAATGCTATTTGGAAATCCACTTGTCTGATTCATTTCAAAACCTTGAAGCGTCCAACACACATTGGTGAAAGATTTACTTACCTAAAAATAGGTATATGGATTAAACTAGGAGTGAACTGAATTAAAATTAAATCTCTATCCTCAAAATAAAGGGGTCACCGTCATAGGTTGGAATATGATTGGTGTATATAGTAAGATATCATCATGAAATTTTTGATTATCTAGACCTTCTCTATAGTCTCCTAAAATATATGAGATCCAAGAAAAGATCCCTCAAATGCCTCTTGAAAACTTAGAGGTGATCGCAAAGGTTAACCATATAAGTCATCATAAGGATACATATCAATAGAATGACTAAGGTTGTTATTATAAGAGAACTCATCAAGGAAAATGTGTTTCTACCTAGAACCCATAATGTTAAGGACACATGCATGGATCATGTACTATAACACCTTAATCATGAAATATATATAAGTACATCTATATGTGGGAAGTTGTATGTTATTTGAGGAACCTATATACCCAAGACCATTAGCTAACCCTACTAAAATCATCAGATGAGTAAGTCTATATGTCACAAATGATAGAATGAGGAGGTCTAAGAATGTGTATAACCACCATGACATATAAACTCCATTTCACATCTACTCGGATTTTCTCTTACATAGTTATAACATTTGTGACCATCATCAAACACTCAATGTCAACAGAAATTGTATCATTTCTACAATGCAATCTAGGTAAACCAATCAACAAATCCATAGTAATATCATTCCATTTATACTCGTTAATGATCAATGGCTGTAAAAACCCTAATAAGTTTTGTTGTTCCACCTTCATCTACCGATAGGTGGAACAGTATGTGATGATGTTAGATATCTCAAATTTCTTACCAGGCCCCCAATACTATTGAGGAAAATATTGATACATCTTTGTGAAACTTGGATGAACATCCCATGTTTAGGAATGAAATTATTGCATCATCTCCTATCTGATGTATGTTGAGACCTACACACGCCCATTAAATAGTAAGGAATCATACCCATCCATGTTCCGCACTAAATATGTATCATCATCTGAGATGCTTTCCCTTAGTACATGGCTTTCATGATTAGATATTTTCCATATTATTACACATTTTATAGAAGAGTAACGGTAATTTCAAATGATGTAAGGATATTATTATAACTATCCACCAAAACATCAATTTACATCTATAAGAATAATTAAGTGATCTCCCATTATCCCATAGACTCATGAACATCCTTTTTTTGAGTCATTCTACTCAGAGCACCAACTACATCATTTTCTTTACCAAGCATGTAAGCAAGAATAAAATAAATCAACCATAGTTATTTAACCAACCAGAACTGCCTGATAATTATATCCTTAAATGTAATGATGTTTGAGGATTTTTTGACCCATTAATACAACAAAATGCTATCCATTTGGAAAGTGTCTCTAACAATGTAGAGCCTAAACTACAATAGCTAGCTTGTGGTCAGGGATCTGGTAATTCCATTGGTGATACCTCAAATAATGTGTCCCATATTGGAAGAATCACTAATCCTACATCATAATATCTCCAATATTGACACCTAATAAA
This sequence comes from Viscum album, assembly GCA_963277665.1. Taxonomy (NCBI): domain Eukaryota; kingdom Viridiplantae; phylum Streptophyta; class Magnoliopsida; order Santalales; family Viscaceae; genus Viscum; species Viscum album. The sequence continues at coordinate 818,326,588 of OY728155.1, forward strand.
TCACTTATATAATATATCTCTTTACTATCACTAGAAGTATTAATACTAGCACAGAAGTTAATCTTCACTTCATCTCCTGAAATGATACTCCACAAGATTCTATCCATTAAATTTTCACAATATTCCTTTTGAAGACCATAAGAAATTATGAAAGTCATGTCAAATAATTGATGCGGCTTCAATACTATCTAGTTCATGCTAAGAAACTCTATATGTGGAAGATGTTATTACGATGATCCTAGGAATCTATATCTCTAACTTTATCCATGTCTATTGAAACTCTAGACCTCAGGACGATATGACCAAGGATGTGCAATTTTTTATCAAAAAGTTGTATTTACTGGGATTTGTATATATTTTATGGTCTCTTAGTGAATTAGTCATGACATGAAGATGATTGATATGGTTGTTTATGTAGATTAAATAAACTATGATTCCATCAATAAATACTATCACAAATGAATCCAGATGCGGGTGGAAAACCAGATTCATTAGATCTATGATGACAAGAGGTGTGTTCCTGAGATCAAACAACATGACCATGTACACAAATAGATCATATTGACTACTAACTGTCGTGTGAGGTATTATTTATAACCTGACATGTACATGATAATATCATGACATCAAATCTATCGCTGAAAACATAATCCCTCCACTTAGATGATCATATAGGTTATCAATAAAGGATAATGGATACCGATTATTTACTGTGAGTTGAATCAATTGATAATATTCCACAAAAGGACAAGGTGTACCATACACCTTCTTGAAAAAATGGATCGTTGAACCCAAAATAGAAGTGATTCGGTATATATAGCATTTATCCAATGGATCCTATTACTACCTTTTGAGCTATAAAATCTTTATCGTCACATTACAATAAGGAAGAGTGGTTACATCTCATATTCCAAGAACTATGTCAAAGGTGAATTATACCTATCACACTTGAGGTTGGCCGAAAAATTAATCCGGGATGATGTCCTTTAAATGCTCCACTATTAGACGGAAAATAGTGGGTCATAAAAACTAATCAATGAGGAAAATACTGGCATTCTAAGATAGCACTATAACAAACATCTACTACTGTAGTCTTTGTCAAGTAACATGAACATCCCATAATCATGTATACTTGTTCCTACCACCCTCTTGGGATTTAAACATTATCCTATAACCATAGAATCCTATATGGGATCGATTGGAAACTAAAAAATCTATCATGATGATTGCATCAAAACACCTCATGTTGTGGATGTGAAGATTCCACAGAAGAGTTATCCCCCAATATCAAGGGGATACTCTATACACCATTAAAAAATATTTTATTAGGTACCTAATGGGGTATTAATCATTGTAACTCAATATAATTGTTTGATCTTTTGCCCCAAAATCTCTATAATAACCTCAAATATAAATGAATTAGAAATTCCACGCTCGAGATGTAGATATTAGGGCCTTATTCTCCTCTGATATAGGCTAGAAAACATGTAATCGGCTAGTATAATGACTTTGAGTCACAAAATGACTACCCCGAGCAAGCATTCTCTGCTTGTGAGAATCATGACTCTGAGCTCCTCTTCCTTGACCACCTCCTTGTCCTAAGCTACATATGGTATTCCTTCTCCCAGCGTAGTGTGAACCTACAAGACCCACTTCGAAACATGGGTTTAGATTAGATACCCTCTCACTAGGCCCTGATGGAATGGTCCTTCAATATAACGAGTTATGTACCATCTTGTGGAAGGCTCAACATTCCACGGGATCTTGTAAGCACTTTGGTTTAGTATGACCTGGCTTCCCACATTGTTGTAATATCATTAAATTGTCTACAAGGGGAGCCTAATGACTACTAACCATATGAGAAACCTCTAAGTTATTCTTGAGTCCACTATAATAAATAATAATATATTTCGGTGTCAAACCTAAATAACTCACCCCATCTACTTCCTATAGATTCTAATCATTGATATGTTACTGAGATGATTTCAGAAATATTTTTTAGCCTAAATACATTATCATGTGATCATATGTTTTATACCAACACTAATTGAATTACAAGTTGGTAATGAGCTCATCACAATATAGTGTTTTTGTGAATACCTACATCTCAGAAAAAAAATAGAATACCCCATGATTGGAATAGTTCCTTGATGCATGTTCCCAAAATATTAATCATATTCTTCCCTCAATGTACACAAAACCACGTAGTCATAGAAGATAATCTATAAATCTTCCTAATCAATATTAAGAAGAATATATACATGGGTTATAACATACCATCATTTCATGGAATAATATTATATGTTATATGCATAAATGTCAAACATCTTTTTATGGAGGAATCTCTAGATACTTGAATATAGATATGAATGGATTTTGGAAATTTATTATTAGTGTGTAGTTCACAATCCCTTAAACGGTGGGAGGATTTCACATTTGGAAATCGCGAGTAAACTCCCCCATAATATGGGAATTTTGAGATACCCCTTTAATAGACTGTAAAATTTGAAATAATCACTCAAGGAACTGCATGTCGGTGCCCATATCAGCAATACAAATAATTACCATGGGTGGCACTATAAGAGGAATCATAGGTAACTTAGGGAAAACTTCCTTTAAGGCGTACAATTGGAGGACACCAAGGATGCACGATACTACAATTCGAAATAGATTCATCAGAAGAGATATTATAAAATTGAAAGTATCTCACATATAAAACTAAAATTGGTACACAACCTTCTTATGAATAGATCAAACTTCTCTTCCTTCCTAAAAATCCACGTCTATGTGGTAAAGAAAAATCAATGACGATTAAAGAAATGTAAGATACACATAGATATTCCATTAATGAGGCCAAATTTGGGTCTAGGTCTCTATTACACATGTGTAAAAGACCATTTTATAATATAAAGAATAATCATAGTTAGTTTCAAACTAATTTCTATTTTGAAATGACATTAAATATTGAATTAAATGGATCATGGTTTTTATCGACATGGAAGTATAATAATTAAGACCTGAAATATATTGTCCACATAACCCACACCATAACAAATTCTAGCCCATGTGACCAATGGTCTACAACTCAATGTTTCATAAATGAATTCTTAACGTGTCTACAATTACTTTTGTAGGAAGATATTATTACGTTAGGCATGAACTTTATGTTTTTATTATATTGTCTCTATCCTGTAAGGAATATCAGCACCATTTCACATGTAATCCAGGATTAGATATTATATGAAAAGAAAATAAACACTAAAAATATACCTGGAATGGATAAATTCATGGAATATTAGTCATATTGTTCCTGTAACAATGAATGTAATTCAACACCCTCATTAAATTTGGAAAAAATATATGACATATCATCTAAATAATACAATTAGTGATAACACTATAAACATGTGTGTCGCCCAATATTAAAGTTGTATAAACCATTAAAGGAATAATTGAAAATAACAATTATATCCTATGTAATTTTGATTTACCTTTTACATGGGTTTTCTACATCTAGAGACAATGTCATTTCCAAATTACATTAACTTTTAATATCCAATCTAATACCCAAATAGCAAGACAAAGGAAACATAATACTCTGATACCACATTTTGACATCTGGACCAGGAATCCTCCGAACCGGGGTCCTAAGCCGGTGGATCACATGGCATTATGAGCTCCTCCTCAAGCACTAGCAGTTGCTAACTAGTAGCGAGGGTGCAATGGTTGTATGGTGTGGAGATTATAACATCGTTTTGGAGTGGCATGGGAAAAAATTAAAATATATGAATATAAGAATAAAGATATCAACAAATAATAAGTATTAGACTAGTAAACTGTAGTAGTGGGAGAACACATAAAAAATCTAATATGAAACTATAGAATCATAAATCAATAATAAAATAAATAATTATTTCAAAATAAAATAGGAAGTGTCACAAAAATGAATCAACACAATGATGATGATCAAAAGGGGAAAAAGGGAATGGAATATACAACATGTTACAAAAAAGACAAAAAGAATAGAATTCTAATCCACTAGCATCTAAACCATATTCTCAGTCCTATGCTCCAATGATCCATTTATATTCTAAATATATAAAAGATAAGTGGCATGGAGATCTCCATTATCCATACTAGAAGACATTTAATATACTTTGGTTCCAAGGGCATCACGAGTTAGGTGTGAGGAAAAATCTGAGTAGGCCACCACCAAGGATGTCTAGATGTTTTCCATGCTGCGATCGTAGCTAAACAATGTTCCTATATAAATTAATAATCAACAATACTAAATAAATAAATATTAATTAGATCAGGCTCCAAATATAAACATGGTGTCTCGACCTATATTGGCTCATGGATTTAATGAGTGTATACTCAATAGAAATATATATAGTAATGATAAATATATTGTAAAATTATATTCTTTATCCACCTATATTGACTATGTCGGTGTGGTTTTAAATATCCATATACTTTGGATAATATGTTCGGGATGGATCAGGAAATTACTCATATAGTGATCCTAGCCTTTTAAAAAAATCTACTTGATTTTAATTATAATTATCTATTAATTACAGGCTAGGGTTGATGAATTATTTTATCTTAAGAAGATTAGATACATAGTAATAAACAATGAAACCAAAATAACAAACATTTTTTTAAATCTTTATAATGAGCCCCAAACATTCTTTGAGATCATATATCTATATAGGATAACATCATGAATTCATGAAAAAAGGATGATTTATAAATCCCAGTATGGTGATAGTCATATTAATGAATCACAACACATGGGTTAGAAGGCATATCATGATTGAATGAAAACCATGAATATACATAATGAAGCATAACACATGTAATCATGGTGTCATAGGAGATATGGAAACAACATAAAAAATTACATAAGAATGAGTCAAGTCTCATTTGACATGGAGAATCCCTAGTCATGGCATACCTCTAGGACCGTTTCACATGGTGCATGAGGTAAGACTAACCACAAAGATCGCTGCACTTAGAGCATGAGTCAAGGTAAACACAAAGACCATTGCATATGAAGTCTAGTGAGACAAAACATTACAAAATTCAATGGAGAGATATCTACGACAACCTATCAGATCATGTTCATGAATCACTACTACAAAAACGGGAAATAACAGCGCTAAAATCGGGCTTTAACAGCGCTAGAAAAGCGCTGTAAAGCTCAGCGCTGATAAAGGAGGGGTCCTTTAACAGCGCTTTTTTTAGCGCTGTTAAATGTCACCTTTAACAGCGCTAAAAAAGCGCTGTTAAATGTCACCTTTAATGGCGCTAAAAAAGCGCTGTTAAAGGATACCTTTAATGGCGCTAAAAAAGCGCTGTTATATGTTTCCTTTAACAGCGCTTTTTTAGCGCTGTTAAATATCTCCTTTAACAGCGCTTTTTTAGCGCTGTTAAAGGCGACATTTAACAGCGCTAAAAAAGCGCTGTTAAATCCCTGCCTGCTGCTAATAAAAAACCTGCACTATTACAGCCAGCCGAGCAGACCTGCACAAAAACCAGTATATCAACCACAGACCTGCACAAAAACCAGTATATCAACCACAAGCATGTCATCAACCGATCACAACCCAACCAAACAGTGTTCTTACCATGAGTTAGATACCATCTACCCAGAAAGCAAAACTACCTCATTACATAGTATCACAAAATATTCCTACACAACTCAGAAGATAAATACTAGAACATTCCACTATGCATTGTTTCTCCTTGGATTGCCACTTGGTTTTGACAAATCGTGCAGAGCCCGTGCTCCTTGAATCATTCTGCAATACATAAAAAGGATATCCTAACTCTCCCAACCATCACCCTTAGTAATTATGTATATTAATACAAAAAAGGTAACATATCATAAATTGGGGTACTGTAATGAGACATCAAGATTAACATTCTATATATAGGATCAATGTCTGGTAGGATTGGTTGCGTTGATACATGACTCTACCTGGACCTCAAAAATAGATATATGATCTCACTCCAGGACTTTCAGAGAGACTCCAACTATGTCTAGGACGTCCTGCTGAAGCGATCGTACTACCGTAAGTCGGAAAAGATACCAAAACCATCCTAGGAAGGATCATGGGAGCCAACCCTAATGAAATATGTCCTTGATATAGTGTTCAAAGAGATCAATCATGGTACATAAAATTATGTGTCATTTAAAGGGTCACATGCCTTGTCGCTTTACCCTGGGTAACTCCAATGTTCAGCTGCCTGTGTGAATATACATGTCATATCAATAGGAAATTACATGGCATGTTAAAAAACATATACGTGTTACCCTTTGATCTTGTGTCCTCTTATGCACCCTTGCCCTATGTTAGTACATGACGTCGATCTCGTGTGATTCTTCCTGTGTATCTGTACAAGGGATAAACTGCGTAGCTGGCTCATTAAAGACGTGTAGTGGGATATATTCCATGTAGGAAAGCCATGTAATCCACCCCAGGTTTGACTCGTACACGTCACATATGACCCATGGATCATTGTACTAAAGTGTTAACACAATCCTAAGGCGTTTGGTCGGTTTCCCGTATGTCAGTTGTTGATTTCACTTAAAAATAAATCCATTTTGAACAAAATAGAGGCACTTTGAGTGGTGTCGGCCACACCGGGCCTCGGATTGAGTCGGGGTTGACTCTTACACGTCAAATTTGACCCATGGATCATTGTCCTTAAGTTTCAACAGAATCCAAATGCGTTTGGTCGGTTTGCCGCATGTCAGTTGTTGATTTCACTTAAAAATAAGTCCATTTTGAACAAAAGAGAGGCACTGTGAGTGGTGTCGGCCACACCGTGCCTCAGATTGATGCGGTGTTGAATCGTACACGTCACACATGAGTCATTGATTGTTGTGAAAAAGTATCAACGCAATCAGAAGCCGTTAGATCGGTTTGGCGTATGTACGTAAAATATTGTCCATTTTAAACTAAATACATACACTTGGAGTGATACCGGTCACACCGCGCCTCTGATTGAGGCGGGGTTGAATCTTACACGTCACATTTGACCCATGGATAGTTGTCCTTAAGTTTCAATAGAATCCCAATGTGTTTGGTCGGTTTGCCGTATGTCAGTTGTTGATTTCACTTAAAATTAAGTCCATTTTTAACAAAACAGTGACACTGTGAGTGGTGTCGGCCACACCGGGCCTCGGATTGATGCGGTGTTGAATCGTACACGTCACACATGAGTCATTGATCATTGTGAAAAAGTATCAATGCAATCAGAAGCCGTTAGATCAGTTTGGCGTATGTACATAAAATATTGTCCATTTTAAACTAAATACATACACTTGGAGTGATACCGGTCACACCGCGTCTCGGATTGAGGCGGGGTTGAGTCGTACACGTCACATATAACCCATGAATCGTTGTCCTAAAGTGTCAACACAATCCGAAGGCGTTTGGTCGGTTTCCCGTATGTCAGTTGTTGATTTCTCACTTAAAAATAAGTCCATTTTGAACAAAACAGAGGCACTTGGAGTTGTGTCAGCCACAACAGGCCTCAGATTGAGGCGGGGTTGACTCGTACACGTCACATTTGAAGGTGAGTATGCATACACGATAGTTGACCTTCTTAGAGAAGGGTTTATGGAAGAGTATAAAAGACATGAAGCAATGAAGATCATTAGAGTGTTGGAGCAAATGTGGTTGCTACAAACAATGTGGAAATCGGCTTGTGCAAAGCGACCTAAGTTACAACTTGCAAGTATTCTACTCTATTTTTTTCTGGAAGGTTTCAGTTTAAATGCATTTTGGAATGATCATTGCTAGCCATGGTCTTTTAGGTTTTTTTGACAGCCGAGGGGAAAGGGTGGGGTCTGAAGACATTGTAGGATATGTCGAAGGGTGATTTTGTGTGTGAATATGTTGGAGAAATGTTAACTCCCGCAGTTCTGAAAAGAGTCACTATTTGAAAGAAAGTCACAAGTTTAGATACATCTCAAGATGGTCAGTTTAAAGACATTTTGAGGGACACTACTAAAGACATGCTCAGATATGCACTCATCCCCCACTTTTAGATCGTTGTCTACTACAATGATCTTCCAAACAAGATATGCATTAGAACGCTCATGATACATAGAGAAATTCACTGGCCACCTTCGAGAATGATCTGAAGCACAAACCATGACAGCATTATGTTTTTAACTTCAGCACCTCAATTGAGAATGTGACACCTTTCAGGACTTGGCGCCATTGTATGTCGTTTCGTCCACTGAATGGGTCTATCCTTTTATTTAATTTTTTTAACTTCAGTCAAATATTCTAGAAAGATGTCGCGGCAGATCCTTCACCATTTTGTTTTGCTGAACATCTCATTACATTGTTAAAAAAAAGCAGGGTGTCTTGCATGGGCAATACGTTCGTGTATTGAAGATGATGCACTCCCATTTTAATGGACTAGGTTTACTCCCTAATCTCATACATAACATCTCATGAGAAAATAGATTTAACCAATGAATTGGAGTCCTATCTGGGTACAACCATCATACGATTTTCATGATTATGTGTTCCACAATAATTAAATCAATCATTAGGCTTAAACAAAATAATTAACCATGTGGGTTCGAATAAATGGGAGTGCATCATCTTCAATACAAGAACGTATTGCCCATGCAAGACACCCTGCTTTTTTTTAACAATGTAATGAGATGTTCAGCAAAACAAAATGGTGAAGGATCTGCCGCGACATCTTTCTAGAATATTTGACTGAAGTTAAAAAAATTAAATAAAAGGATAGACCCATTCAGTGGACGAAACGACATACAATGGCGCCAAGTCCTGAAAGGTGTCACATTCTCAATTGAGGTGCTGAAGTTAAAAACATAATGCTGTCATGGTTTGTGCTTCAGATCATTCTCGAAGGTGGCCAGTGAATTTCTCTATGTATCATGAGTCATTGATTGTTGTGAAAAAGTATCAATGCAATCAGAAGCCGTTAGATCGGTTTGGCGTATGTACGTAAAATATTGTCCATTTTAAACTAAATACATACACTTGGAGTGATACCGGTCACACCGCGCCTCTGATTGAGGCGGGGTTGAATCTTACACGTCACATTTGACCCATGGATAGTTGTCCTTAAGTTTCAATAGAATCCCAATGTGTTTGGTCGGTTTGCCGTATGTCAGTTGTTGATTTCACTTAAAATTAAGTCCATTTTTAACAAAACAGTGACACTGTGAGTGGTGTCGGCCACACCGGGCCTCGGATTGATGCGGTGTTGAATCGTACACGTCACACAGGAGTCATTGATCATTGTGAAAAAGTATCAATGCAATCAGAAGCCGTTAGATCAGTTTGGCGTATGTACGTAAAATATTGTCCATTTTAAACTAAATACATACACTTGGAGTGATACCAGTCACACACAAAATCACCCTTCGACATATCCTACAATGTCTTCAGACCCCACCCTTTCCCCTCGGCTGTCAAAATCACCCTTCGACTATCTGGTTATGATTTTTGACAGCCGAGGGGAAAGGGTGGGGTCTCAATCCGAGGCGCGGTGTGACCGGTATCACTCCAAGTGTATGTATTTAGTTTAAAATGGACAATATTTTACGTACATATGCCAAATCGATCTAACGGCTTCTGATTGCGTTGATACTTTTTCACAATGATCAATGACTCATGTGTGACGTGTACGATTCAACACCGCATCAATCCGAGGCCCGGTGTGGCCGACACCACTCACAGTGTCACTGTTTTGTTAAAAATGGACTTAATTTTAAGTGAAATCAACAACTGACCATCTCGAGATGTATCTAAATTTGTGACTTTCTTTTAAATAGTGACTCTTTTCAGAACTGCGTGATATGAAGGTATTTTGGAGATTTTACTGGTTCATGCATGATATGAAGGTATTTTGGAGATTTTACTGGTTTTTTTGTCCAAAGGCCAAAGAAATGTGGTCCATCATTCTTGCATGTTACTCGTACACGTCACCAAGGACCCGTGGATCCTTCTCCTAAAGGATGAAGGCAATCCGGATGCGTCTGGTCAGATTTACGTAGGTCAGTTGTTGTTTCCAATTAAAGTGGTGTCCATTTTAAACAAGAGAGCGACCCTTTGGGTGGTAGCGGTCACACCGTGCCTCGGATTGAGGCGGGGTTGACTCGTACACGTCACCAAGGACCCGTGGATCCTTCTCCTAAAGGATGAAGGCAATCCAGATGCGTCTGGTCAGATTTCCGTAGGTCAGTTGTTGTTTTCAATTAAAGTGGTGTCCATTTTAAACAAGAGAGCGACCATTTTAGTGGTTCAACATTCTTGCATGTTGCTGGTGCATATCATCTGTTAAAATGGAAAAATGACTCATTGGAGAAAGAATGTTTTATTTAATAACAATTACAATTTTGCTACGAACATTTACATACAACAATATTTTATCTTTTGATCCCCTTAACCCCTCTCAAAAATGACCACCAATTGTACATGTCCCCAAGTCAGATCATCATTGTATTTGTGTACAATCTGTCATCAGGTATGCGGCCCACTCGTTTCTGAACACATCTATATCGTCTTGTGAGTATGAGGCTTTTCGGCAGTCATAGTAGTACTGCAAAATAAAAAAATAAAGAATTAATAAATAACTTAAACGAACTAGTAATTGTTTTTGAAAATACCTCTTTAGGGATGCTAGTTTGCTGATGAAAAACGATCTCTTTCATAAATTTACAAACATAATAACCGCAATCATTATCGTTTGTTTGTTTTGGACACTGCAAAAAAATTGATCATTAGGAGAATAAATAACTTGTGTTGAGGTGTGTTTGGATAGTGAAATTTTATTATATATACCCTGATATTTGTCCAGACGTAGTACTTGCTCGGCTCCTTATGCTTAGCCCCTGTCCTCATACCATGATTTAGACGATATTGGTACACCGCCCTATCATAACAGAATCCTCAGTAAAAGATAATATATATTATATAAATTGATGTTTAGACCTAAAACGTAAGATGTAGTGTCTTACAGATTCACAAACTCCATCATGTATGGTCGGTTTGATGGATATCCTAACTTTGAATCCAGAAAGTAAATCTTCGGAGTATCCAAGTTCACCGCAATTAGCAACCAATGTTGCCTAAAAACACAAAAAGGAATAAGTAATAAAAAAAGTGAAAATATAATTGATATGCTTTAATCGTAGAGTATTACCCCTGCATGGTTGGTATTAGGAAAAGTCTGTCATCTGTAATCTTGCGTTCAAATGTTTTCAGCAAGTCCTTCACTATTGCATCCCTTTTTGATGACTCTATTTTTGTTTGGTGTGTTGATGTGATATGAGGACTAACCAGTCCAAATCTTGGCTCATGGGAAAATCCCTTCAACTGTTTTTCATAAATGCGTCTGTCAACAATATAAAATGCATTTAGTCATAATTTGCACATTAGATCAGCTTTTAGAAAATCAATTCATGGAAACATACCTCATATATACATTTACAACAGTGACGCCTAACCAACCGTTTTCAAGGATTTCATTTACATTTTCAGCAGCAACGAAATCTTGACTTTCCTCTCCGTATATATTATCTTCGAAAATCACTATATGACTATTACCATCTTTTAGCTTCGTATCCACATGAGTCTTCAATGCTAGTAAATGTGGAAAGAGAACAGGTGGTGTTATTGTGCTTTCAGTAGCTCCTTGGGATCGATTGGTCGATCCTTTAGATGGTTTCGAGCCGATGTTAGTCACCCCCTTTCCTTTCTCCGTCTATAACAACAATCATTGATTCAGACACTCTTTTCATTAATTGTTAAGGGTTTAGCTTGAAAATAAAAGGAAATAAATACCTCTTTGTCTGCATGTACTCTTACAAGTTCTGCCGGCCATGCAATGAATGTCCCAATAGCCTTTTCAACCGTATGAATATCATCGTCATCAAGTGGAATAGGTAGCATTGCATTTGGCTCATGAGCTACAGTAATCGTCACTTTCAGATGATCTTTTGAAAGTGGTCTATTATGCAGTGTGGCATCTGGGATATTGAACACTGTAGCCCTCGCTACAAGGTGATAGGTGGGTGTTGACAGATATAAATCACAATCATTATCACCCTGTAGAAGATCAGTACAGATAAATTATCAGTGTTTGTCTGATTCATATTTAATGGGAACCGTTATTAGAATATTGATTACCACGGCTAAGACATTTTTTTAGGTGAATGGCTCGCCTCAAAGCTGGTGGGGGGTGGGGCAGGATGTTCATGCGGTGGTTCTTCCTGAGTTGTGTCCTCCCTTTGCTTCCCACCCATAAAAGTTGCTAGCAACTCTCCCTGCCATTGCAATTTTTCTTCAAGGGTTGCTATTTTTTCGCTCATTTGTTCCAATTTTTTCTCTGTATCATCTATTTTTTTCTTCTTCTCAAAATATACTCGGGGTGTCACCCCAAACCCTGCACCTCTGACACGACCGTATTTTTCCGGCTGCTTCAAAGCCGTCGATAATAGGTCTGTATCAGCTACAGGAGTAGCTGATTCCTGTGACTGTCAGATATAGGAAAAAAACTAATTATTTTTATGTAATAGCAATTTTAAACAAATCTTTTTATCATCGTGTCATACTTACACATATTTCCCACACTTTTTGTGTGTTCTCATCTATTAACTTCCCTTCTTTGTTCACACGTGCCTCCTTCCATAGCACATGACGTGGGATAGAAGTGCATTTGGTTTTAGATTCATCAATCTACATATAAACATAGAAAGATAATTATGATGTTGTTTATTGGCACCTAACAATATTACTGTAAATTTACAATACGTACCATTTTCTTTTCTAATGAAGCGTACCCCATCCTTGCTTTACGATAGGGGTATGTTGGATTTGATGCACGTTCCTTATTTTCAGTACAGAGTTTCTGTTTCATAAATGAAATATTGACAATCAAAGTGATGAATACAGGTATCCTCAAACAGCGTATTATCACTCACAATGTACCTGAAACTTCTCATCCCCACGACGGCCAATAAATGCATCCCATGCTTCTTGGGATATCAGGTGCGCATAGACAATGGGTGGGTGCGGGTTTATTTTACCTTTAGAATCTTTCAGGTGACATCTTGTTAAAATAGTACGAAAACCTCGATGAATCTTTCCTGCAAGCCTTAGTACATAATCCTTGTGTGAGTCGTCTACTATAAATGTACTCTGCAAGAGATTGAGAAGAGTAAGACACTGTTTCATCATTTTATTTGCTAGTTAATTAAAAAAATAAATTCATAATGTTACCGTAATTTCTTCCCAGATCACAGCCTTCAACCCGGACACAACATGGTGCCATGAATCTACGTCAATCGGCACGCGTTGCCGAGTGACAACTCCAATGTAACTGCTAAACATAGCCTTGTTGGGATTCACATGTTGGCCTCGTGCATTCCATCCGACTTCAAATTTGATGCCTTTGCTTTTCGCCTTAAGAATTTTGGCTAACACTGTCAAACTACGACGCACCTGTGATTTCTGCGACTTCGGTCCTTCATTCCCGACCATTTCATCGATATCAACATCATCTATATGTTCATCTACTATGATATCAACGGCATGTGCTGATGGTTGTTGGACCTCAACACTAAGAGAAGGAGCCGCAACAGCAAGAGCAGCAGCAGGAGCAGCTGCAGGAGCAGCAGGAGCAGCAGCAGCCGCAGCAGCAGCTGCTTGAGAGACTTGTTCAGTCTCAAGGTTAGGAGCACCAGAATGTGCAGAAGTCATTATCTGCAAAAGTGGTTGAACAGTTCATTCAAATTACATAAATTCTGTAATGATAAGATAATAACATGAGATAACAAGATCTATATTACAAACAAAATATAACCTGTTTACTGAACTCTCTTTCTTTTTTTCAAAGGTTGAAGAGATTTGACACCTCTATCGACAATCCAAATCCCTTCATTGTGGTCTCCTCTAACATACAAAACATCATCTGCATTGGGACCGCTCTGAATTGATTGTGACGTACCACTAAAAGGATCGTCCTCAACTGAATTTTCATCGGAACCCTCAATAGTTTTGGACGATAACAGAACAATCGACCACTTTCGGTTTGCGGGATCTGGAACATAAAAAACTTGTACCGCTTGTGATGCCATTATAAACTGTTCGTCTTTGTACCCTTCTTTACTAAAATCAACTTTCACAAATCCCCATTCATCTATTTTAACACCACTATTGTTATCAATCCATTTGCATTGAAAAATCGGCAATTGAAATGTCGTATAATCCAACTCCCATATTAGTTTGATAATGCCAAAGTATGACATATTTGCATAAATTGGATTTATATCCTTACTACCAGAAACATGCATCGCTTCAGCCACTAGTGTAACTCCACTATTTTGCATGGTACTCTCTTCATCATGTTCATCCGTATAGAATGTATAACCATTAATTACATACCCACTGTAAGATAATACATACACACTTGGTCCAGCGGCTAGCCATCGAAGTCGTTCTGAAATTGAATTCGGATTTTCATCCAACTGCTTAAAAATATGGTCCTGAAACCATCCTATAAACTGGTGATTATGTGTATCTGCTAACCATTTTTCAGCCCTCGATGGATTCAACTGCCTAAGAATTTCTTTGTGAGTTTCAATATATGGAGCAACCTCCCAACTGTTATGCAAAACATAAAGATGAGCCTGCTCCCGATCTGTAATACTGATTGTTACAACTTCTCTTCCAGAAATTCCCTCACCCTCAATGCGTCCAGTGTGACGAGATTTCGGGAGACCAATGCTTTCCACATCAGATAGGTATTCAATACAAAATTCAATGGCTTCCTCAACAATATATCGCTCCACTATACAACCCTCTGGCCGACTTCGATTTTTGACATATCCTTTCAAAATCTTCATATACCGTTCAACAGGATACATCCATCTATAGTGCACAGGACCACAAAGTCGAATCTCTCTCACCAAGTGAATCATCAAATGAACCATCATATCAAAGAATGTTGGCGGGAAGAACATTTCTAATTCACATAATATGATGACAATTTCTTTTTCCATAGCTGGCAATTTCCCCGGGTCTAAAACTTTGCTACATATAGCTTTGAAAAAGAAACAAAGTTTGGTTAACGTATGACGAACATTCTTGGGTAAAATGCAACGTAAAGCTATAGGAATTAGATCTTGCATCAAAACATGGCAATCATGTGATTTCAAACCTTTTAACTTCAAATCATTCATTGACACAATGTTCTTGATATTTGATGAGTACCCCTCTGGAACCTTTACATCATTAAAGAAGTTGCAAAACTGATATCTCTCTGCCCTAGAAAGAGTATAAGCAGCAGGAGGAAGAAACATTCGATTTTCACCTTTCACGGGAGCCAACTCTTCTCGTATTCCCATGTCAACCATGTCCAACCTTGCCTTAATTCCATCTTTTGTTTTGCCAGGGGCATTTAGCAACGTTCCAATAACACTATCACATACATTTTTTTCCACATGCATCACATCAAGAAAATGTCTGACGTACAAACAATTCCAGTATGGTAATTCAAAAAAAACTGATCTCTTTTTCCAACCGATTTTCGTAAGGTTTTTCGAAAATGGTTTACCAAAAACAGTGTTCATATCTTTTACTTTCTCAAACAGCTGATCACCTGTTAGTGGAGACGGTGTTGTGCGTTTTTCTGAACTTCCATTGAATGATGTCGTCCAAGATCGGTACTTATGCCGACGAGGTAGAAATCTACGATGTCCTAGAAACACAGATTTCGATGAATGTTTCAACCTAATTGATTCTGTATCTTCTTCGCACACGGGACACCCTTGAGTTCCTTTAATGCTATAGCCTGACAAATTTCCATAAGCAGGGAAATCATTTATTGTCCCATACAACATCGCTCTCAACGTGAAGTATTCACTTTTATAAGCATCATACAACATTACACCTGAGTCCCACAATAACTTCAAATCCTCGATCAAAGGAGTCAGATAAACATCAATATCGTTACCTGGTTGTTTTGGTCCTGATATAAGCATAGATAACATGATGAATTTTCGCTTCATGCATAACCAGGGTGGCAAGTTATAATTTAGCAACATAACAGGCCATGTACTATGAGTGCTGCTTTGAAAACCAAAAGGATTCACTCCATCTGTAGATAACGCAAGACGAAGGTTTCTCGGCTCTTTTCCAAATTCAGGATACTCATGATCAATTTTCTTCCATTGAGGAGAGTCGGCCGGATGACGTAATAACCCATCTTTATTTCTTTTATCTGCATGCCACGACAATTGTCTTGCAGTTTCTTTACTTCCATATAAACGCCTAAACCTTGGAATGATTGGAAAGTACCATACAACTTTCGTAGGATTGGATTTATCTTTCTTGTATCGAGAAGCACCACACTTTGGGCATTCTGTAAGTGATTTGTTCTCCTTTCGAAACAATATACAGTCTTTCGGGCAGGCATGTATTCTTTCAGAAATCATTCCCATCGAGCGTAGCATTCGTCTAGCTTCATACGTCCGGCTTGGGAGCTCATTATCTTCCGGAAGCATGTCATTCAAGAGAGCAAGTAGTTCCGTAAAACTGACATCACTCCATCCATTGCCTGCTTTCAATTTATACAACTTCAGTACAGCTGACAATGTTGTATACTTAGTGCAAGCAGCATACAATGGCGTCTTTGCACAACTCTTTAACTTCTCAAACAATTTTGGGCAATCACGGGGTTCATCTTGAATTGTCTTTGTCATTTCCTCAATACGATCTTCATCATCATTGACATCTGTAATCACATCCTCCATACGGTCTTCTTCATTATCTATATTTGTATTCATATCTGACGATCCATAAAACGCAGTTTTATCCCAGCCAGTAGCTACATTCGCTTTTTCTCCGTGTTTATTCCAACATTTATAACTCCGATCTATTCCGTGACATATCAAATGTTCTTCCAACTCCTCTGGAGTAAGTAGTCTAGAATAACAACAACGTAAACACGGACAAAGGATTTGAGAAGGATCCTTTGTGTGATCCTTTGCAAACTTGATGAACTCTTTCACTCCGTTCTCGTACTCTATTGTTAAACGATTAGAATCCATCCAATCTTTATTCATCTTCATCCTATTTGAATCTCAAATATTAGTATTTATGGTTCAAGTACACAAAAGAAGACTTCCAAATACAGTAGAAGGGAACCACTTCCTTGGAAGGAGATCAAGTAGTCTAACCTATAATCAAGATTCATAAAAAAGAATATTAGATTCACTAAAAAGATGATTATCTATCACTTTATTAGGAGAAAAAGATACGTATGCACCTAATGTGACATCAAACATGGTTTTACACACTTTGGGATAAACATGTGTTCATGTTCAGAAACGATTATAAATAATAGGATACCCCCTTAATTTAGTATCTCAACTTTTATAGAAAATATGAGGCTTTGAATCGCGTAGAATTGCATTCAATAGGAGTTTGTAAAGAGAGTTGCGTGCATGGTAAAAAGTTGCGTGCATGGACTTATTCTTATCGATTCGAGAATCCATGGTGTCATAGTCTACACCTTTCTCCACCTTCATGTCCAGCGCATGTCAAATTATCTTAGACTGATTTTCCATTAAGTTACTCAGGATTTTCAAGGAATCAGTCCCCACAATATGACACTAAAAAGTTCTACCATAGTTCTAATTGCATGATTCTAAAATGCATGATTTCAAGTACTATAGTTGGTTTGATTCTATAGTAATGCCTAAGTCATTATGTTCTAGTCCAGACACCCCAAAAACTAAACATTCCCCCTCCCTTTGTGTGGGTTAGACCCATGCATGTAGTTTTAACTTAAAATATCTATGTACAGCTTGATTCTTTCCATCACAAGAAACATGGTGATACATAAACATCATATTTAGGGTCTATTCATGAGACATAAATTTCCCCATTGTCACTATGTCGGAGCCAAAAAGGTCTCTTCCTTTCAAAAACCATACACTATGCACAAAAAGGTCTTAATCCTCATATCCTTCCATGGCCATCGGAAATGAGCGGTCATCGTCCTAAGGTCACCTTTATTTGACTAATCACAATATGCACTGGTGGATCTGCATATGTTTCCCACTAAAAAGGCATGTCAACCAAAGACAATTTCGTCCTCAATAATGGATTTTACTACCATCAAACACCCTATGACATTTAAGTACCATATCAATCCTTGGATTCATGAACCCCTGGGTTAAAATTTACATCTACCACCCCCCCCCCTCATGCATGATTATGGTAGAACATTCTTGGTTATACTATAGTGAAAAGGGTGAATCATTTCCCCTCCTTATCAGAACAAAATGGAAACCTGCACAAAGGTCCTGGTTTTAGGACATTAAACTACACCATGCCTCAACTCTCCATTACATAAGACAAATTCTAGTAGGTTTTATACATTCCATAACAACTTGAAGGGATTCCATGAATGTTTGAAACAAATAAATAAAACTAGAATAGAATTCATACCCTTAGTTGGTCGAGGGCGTTGCGGGTTGCGGAAGGCGGCCGCGGAGGGCGACCGAGGGCGGCCGAGTGAGGCGGAGGGCGACGGAGGCGGTGGAGAGCGGCCGAGGGCGGCGGAGGGCGGCCGAGGGCGGCAGAGAACGGCGGCCGAGGGCGTTGCGGGCAGCCGAGGGCGGCAGGCGGTGGAGGTCGGCCGAGGGTGTTGCGGGCGGCGGAGGACGGCGACTGTACCGAGGGCGGCAAGCTCCGGCGAAGCGAACACAGCAGCGGTATTCGGGAGAAGAGTAGCAGGGTTACGGTTCCGCGAGAGCTTTAGCTGCGATAAAACGAGGGCACTGTGCGACCGACTTTATAAAAAAGTCGACTAAGGTTTTATCAGCGCTAAAAAAGCGCTGATAAAGGCTACCTTTATCAGCGCTAAAATTATAGCGCTGATAAAATCTAGCTTTATCAGCGCTTTTCTAGCGCTGATAATATTATGATTTATCAGCGCTAGAAAAGCGCTGATAAAGATTCCCCGTATCAGCGCTACAATTATAGCGCTGATAACGGGTCTCTTTATCAGCGCTTTTTTAGCGCTGATAAAGATAATTTTTATCAGCGCTTTTTGAGCGCTGATAGAGGTGTTCTGTATCAGCGCTTTTTTAGCGCTTATATAGGAAACCTTTATCAGCGCTCAAAAAGCGCTGATAAAGACCAACTGTATCAGCGCTAATATTTTAGCGCTGATACAGATCATATTTATCAGCGCTTTTCTAGCGCTGATAAATATTTATATTATCAGCGCTAAGAAAGCGCTGATAAAAATTAGCTTTTTCAGCGCTGTAATATTAGCGCTGATATAGGGTATCCTTTATCAGCGTTTTTGCTTAGCGCTGTTATAAGGGCGCGCTTCCCTTGCCCGTTTTTGTAGTAGTGAATATTTCTTCCACGTAATGAATTACTATATAATGAATCAAACATAAATATAAGGGTTGCCTATGGAATGATTTGGGTATCATAATCATGTTAAAGGAATAAATAATGGAATATCAGAATAATGTGCATGAAATAAAAGATAAAAATCATACATTGGAATACATAAATTAAAATTTTTATAGTTTATGATAATTGATATCAAATTGATGCGATGAAATGTAAAAAAAGTGTTTAAAAAGAATTAGAAATATATCATATTTGTTCAGTTTATAGAAAATATTAATGATTATTTTAAATTGAAAAGAGTAAATTTTTCATATAAAACCAAAAAAGAATGAAGATATTTTTTCATGGTAAAATTAGTGATTATTAAAAATTAATGGTTCTTTAAAACATACAGTAGACGGTACAAGAAAACCGGCAAGTTGTTAACAAGTTCCCTTTAAAAGGGGGTTTCTTATCAGGAATAATTGATATGGAAATCTTTATTAAACATGTATTTCCAAATAAAAAAGGATGATATGATATATATATATACATGAGTTTGGAACATATAAAAATAATTTAGAATAATTAAACAAAAATAATGAAGAAACACATTTGGGTAAATAGAGAGAAGAAGTAACCTTATGAAAAAATGGATATTCAGGATGAATCCATTACCTTATGTCTAAAATGGTTCTGCACTTGATATTAATGTCCCAAATTATCAAATTAAATCCATTAATTAATAAATTGATAAACTTTTATATATTTATTTTATTTATTATAATTTTATTAGGTACATTTATGTACATTTTATGGATTATTATATTCAATTTCATCATCTGAGAACATTGGTTTCCTTTGAATTCAAGATTTGGATACTTGTAAACAAGTATTAAAAATCATATAAACTATGAGTTGTATTCCAGAATGGAAGTTATATTTTATTAATGTACACATAGAATATAAAATGATTATATATGTCATCTAGTAATTTTGAGTGAGGGTGATTCATTAGATAAGACATTAGTGATAATTGTTTAGATTGTTTGGGAGTTTTTTCGATCATTACAAAACAATTTTGTTTTATAAATAAATATATTATATTTAATATGGGTAATGATCATTAAATTGGTTTAAATACATACATTAAAAACCTTTTTTACCATATAATTGGTTATATGACCATATTTGAAGGAAGTAATGAAAATAGTAAAATCGTAATCCTTGAATGTGATAAATTAACTCATCCCAGATGATATTTTCTTTTTTAGAACAAAAATGGGAGTGGAATGAAATGAAGATGGATTATTATATTATAATAAAAAAATTTAATATAGGTATGTTACTAGAGTTATCGAAGCATTTGATTTAGGGGAGGTGAGTAGAGAATATGTAAAGAAAAAAATTGAGATGAAATTAAAAGTAAAGAAATAAGATTATACCTCTTGAATCCTTATTCTTGATAACCTCTTTTGGGGGATTGACTTTATTATTTTGTTGATTCCAAAGACTACTCGAAACATAGGAGGTTTTGGAATGAATTTTTTTAATAATTTTACATTCCTATAAGTTTGAGACGTGTGAGGACAATTGGTGGAGAGGGGTGTTATTTATAGGGGAAGTGAGGGGTGTTTTCACATTATTTTCATCATTAGATTATTATTTTTTCTCATGAATATGAATATTTATTGAATTATTACAAAATATAATAAAACAATAAAGGTTAGTTTTATATTATGGGCTTATATAATCCATACATTGTAAATCACTACGTAATTAATGTATTTAGCTATTATCATAAATTATCATAGTTCACTTCTCAAAGAAAATATGATATTTTTATAAAATACAAAAAATTCATCCTTACAAATTTTTGTTGTTCAAAATTCAGAAATTAAATCAATTTTAAGAAAATAGTTTTCTAAATATGATAAATTTAATGTAAATAAAATCACCATTTATTAAAATAATACTAATTTCAATATTATAAATGATTTTAAAACACATTTAAATATTATTTAAGGTTATTTGAAATTATCGTATGTTAATATGAAACAAATTCTAATTCATGAATCTATTTTAGGGAATTATATTCTCTTCTAAAACATTAAAATAATTAATATATTTTAAATAAACAATTATTTTTGCCTAAAATTTAAATACATAAATTAACATTTTAAAAATATTTATTTTCTTATATGATTATATAATTATTCCATTTTTAATTTATAAGGTTGAAAATTTTCATATATACATTAATGGGTGATGTGACTATTCGATTGGTATAATTACTCTTCCAAATGGACACTTTATAATTCCAAAGGCCACGTTACTATTCCATCAGTATAGGTTCTATAATTTAAGAAACCACAACATATTTCAATCATTATACATTTATAATTTTTTATAGTATTGTTTATATGGTTTTTTGTTATATATAATATATGACATAATTTTAAGATTGTAAATTTCATTGAGATAATTTTGGGTTGTTATATTCTTTCCCCCTATGAAATTTTGCACTCGAAATTTTGTTTTACATACTAAATAGGTTCATGTACTTATATTACATTTCCTCCTCTAGTTCCCATGATGCCTCTTCATACATATGGTTCTATATATGTACATTTACCATGTGAGTTTTATTTCTTGGTTGAAAATTACCTTTATTATCATAAATCTTTACTTTCAGATCCTCGAAAGTGAGATCATTCTCCAACTATAGAAGCTATGAATTCATTACATGTGGGGGATCCAAAATATTTTCATCAAGTGGGATACATGGGAAAAATATTTTTGTTGAGACATGGTTGGTGGATGTTCAATTTGATATTACACCACTACCACATAAAAAATATATATAAGGGGATGATGTACCTTGGAAATATCTTTGCCTTAATCCCAAATCTCTTGATCCTCTTCCACAACTATATTAGGTGGAATATCTTGACTCCAACCTTAAACTCTAGGTCTAAGTTGTGAATTTCTATATATCTACATTTAATACTCTAAGATACCTTGACGTACTGCTATGTGGTTTTCACCTTTTCTACCATTTGTTCAACCATTTCCGGCCATAGCATCTTATGTTAGCTGATTTCAACGCATCAAGCCAGTGTTCTATATTTTTTCCCATAACGGGCTTCACAATGGGACATTTGGATGCTCTATAACAAATTAATTTCATATTAGAACTCATCCAGAAGTAGATGTGTAACACCCCGAGATTTTATGAAAAATATTCTTTTTAATTTCATTAATGTATTGTTTTGTATGCTACACCAAAAGGATCTTGCACAACACAAATCCTTGACTTTCCTTGCATTACACACAATCACGACCTTCCTCGATAGCATGTGTAGTACGCAATACCGAGTTTACTAAAGAACGATATTCTATTAAAATATTATTAAAACTAATCGTTATGAATAGTAATAACCACTTTTTGAAATTTTGTAAATTTTAATTTTCAAAATGGACTTCATTTTTGGATTCGGAATATCGAAATTATCTTAGGGTGAAATTTTGGCACTTTTTGGATAACTTTTATTTTCTGATGAATAGTGAAAATTACTAAATTTTAATTAAAAACAACCTTTTTAATTGAAATAATTAATAGTGATTAATTATTAATTTTAGTGGTTTTCAATTATATTTAGAATATATTTTTACAATTTAATAAAATTTTGTTCATTGGATGTAATATCACATTTAAACCAGACATAAACAAGTGTCAATCTTTTGATAGTTATTATCTCTTAAGAACACGCTATTTGTTTTGACGACGGGAATTAATTTTTAAATTAATTAATGCAACTGATATGTTTTGAATTTGGTAAAATAGACATCATTTTTGAGTTCATAATAACAAATATAGCTTAGGCCTAGTTTTTTGTATTTTTCCGGAAACATTCATTTTTTTGATGAATAGTGAAACCACTAAGTGGTAGTTAAGAAAAATGATTTTTTCATAAAACATAATTTTACCACTTCTATGAGTGGAATTTCAAAAATCCGAGAGACATAGTTGATGTCAGTAAGTAAAATGTGATTCAATGAGATGAAAATAATTTTTAGTGAATAGTAACATTTTACTTTTTTTACCACGGTTATAAGTAAATAGGGAAATTACAGGTAAAATGATATTATTATTACCCTAACACATGTCCTATTTTTATTGGATAAGTTTAAACCGACCCAGAACAACCTTAGGAATAAAATATGACCATTTAGGCCTACATGGATTAGATTAGAACATTTATTATTAATTTATTTAAAGAAGGGTTAAAATTGTTAAAATCAAAGTTTAATAAGTATATCATTTTTAATATAGGGTTATACATAAGATAAATTAGACTATAAATATTTATTAGAAAGCTAAAAATATTTCCTACATAATTATATTTTATTTGTAATTTTTAAACTTAAAATAAGTTAATTTATTTATGACACAAAGATGATGTAGTAATTATCTTATATTGACATAATTGATGTTATAAATACCCAAATAAATATAATTTGAGACTTTTTATGAATTCCACTAATTTTATAGGTTAATATGACATGTTAGTGTTGATTTAATTAACTTTATTCTAACTAATCAGTCTGTTATGATTTTCACAAAAACCAATTACAAATTATTGTCAAAATAGACATTAAATAGTTTTTAAAACAAATATTATATTATTAATTGTTATTTTATTCCTAAAAATCTAAGGTTCGGCCAAATGACTTAGATAAGGTTATATATATTAATAATAAACAACTTTTGGTTAGTTTGTCTTGTTATAGTATGTTTATTAACCTTATAGTGTAAGAACAAAAAAGGTCACGGTAAAAGTAAAATTATTTAACTCATTGTTAAATCTAAATGATAAGGTTAAAATAGGAACCTAAACTTGACTAAATTCTATTGAATAAAATGATTTAGACCCATCCCCACCTTATCTTAGAAATAAATCAATTTGGAACTATTTAAAACCGAATTTGGCTTTATAATAAAATAATATGTTTTGTTATTCCAAAGGTGCCCCTCTCCTCCCTTATAAAAGGGCACCTCCTCCCTCTCTTCCTCACATCACTTTGAGCCTTCATGCTCGGCCAACCCCTGAAAAATTCTCTTCTACACTTTCCTAGAAACATCCTAGTGGTTCTGGTCTTCTTCAAAGACCAATTTTAGTACCCTAAGAGGAGGACTCAAAGAGGCGCTTCAAAGAAGAGGTAATGTCTGTTACCGATTCTTTCAACTTTATATCTTCTTCCACTTCTTCTTCATAGGTTGTTTCATTATGAAGTAATAACATAAGTATCACTCATATACGGATATTTTATTATAAGTATGAAACGACCCAATTTCACCATCTATCCATCCTATGGAAAACGAAATCACCCCGCGTGCGTACGTGCGAAATACCATCCCCACACCGTGGTGTAATCTATTTTCCACCACCACCTTACATGGATGGGTATAATGGTGTACATAATAACTATATATGATTATTGTAAAGTAATATTGATTCTTAAATAGTATAAATACAGTCCAATACAATTACATGATCATGAGAACGATATCATCGCTCGTACGTACGTACGGACTACCGTCTCCATGACGCGATGAGATTCATTATCCACGTTAACCATTCATGAATGATTATAAAGTATATATAATAAGTAATCATGAAATATATTACATAATAATGATACTGGATTTATGTATATATATATATATATAGGTCATCTACTTAATTCCATTCAACTCAATAAGGAAACGAAAACAGCGTTCATGCGTACATACGGCCTACCGTCTCCATGAATGGTGTATTTCTTTCCATTTACTGATCTATTATATATATGTATATTCTGAATATATATTATATATAAATCATGTTTTATATTCTGTAATTAATTAATCATGATCTAAGTAATCATATGAATAATTAAAAGTCAAAACATAGATGACAAGTAAAACGGTTTTACCTAAAACGCTCTTTAACATTGAATTTACAAAAGAATGGGTAAAATAAAGTCATAAGTGAACCATATATGATATCATAACAATTATTATGATTCTGTAATAAGTCAATAACATTATTTAAATCATTATACAGGAGGTTCGGACACTTACGAAGCAAATCGGACCTAAGGTAAGGGAAATATCACAATCTTATTTTTATCCAAGATTGTTTATACTTTGGTATTTACTGGGGTGTATTTTATCATCCACATCCATGTTTCCTCAATATGTAATATATATATCCTTATACAATAGTTTAAATCCAATTTTACCCTTCGGTGAGTTTTTAGTAAAAGATATGAAAGGAATCTTTTGTTGTTTTTCGTACAAGGTACTTTTTGACTTTTCCGAAAAAAGTACGAAGAATGTTTTTTTAACTTATACGGCATGAATGGATTATTAAAAAATTATTTCCAAGAATATTCCTTTAAAATTTTTCATGTTTACTTTTAATCAACTTCTTTTTGTTTATAATTGTATGACATGTAAATAAAGGAAATGTTTTTTTGAAGTAGAAAGGATATTTTCCACAAGAATGGAGTTCAAGTGTTTTATCAAAATTATTTTCCATCTAACATAATAAAGGGTTTTGTTTCTATACCTATTATTACATTGATTTTATTATGTTGTGATGTAATTATATTTATGAATTCCTTTATCTTATATGAATTGTTTTATGATGTCACGATATTTAAGATTCCCATTTTTATTACATGGGTTATGCAATGATGTATGATTTATGATTTTGTGGAACACATAAGAATGGTATCTTTATGAGATGGGTGGGACCTATATCTCCCTACAATGAATTGGGTAATGATCTTATATCTCATGATATAGACATGGCTGGAACGGAAGGTTAAACTGGTTCAGTGAAACAGGACTTAAATGAGGAGTGAACTCGGTTCAGAAATGGACTTTGTCCACTAAGATAGTCTTGGTAATGAGTCTTGACTAATAAGAAATGATTCTCTATGATTATGTGTGTATGACACAATGTTTCATGTTTTATGTTATTATTATTGGGATTATATTTCACTACTATGATTTATCCCATGTTATGAGATTATGATCTCTTTTGCAGGTTAGGATTTCCAAAATGTTATGTTCTTATAAATATGACGTGATTGATATTTCTTGTGTTTACCCTTACTGAGAATTTGAGCTCACCCTTTTATGTTTTCTTTTCCCTAGGATATATAGAAATTTTTTAGGTAAAAAAACAATATCTTTATGGGAGATGTTGATGATCTTTCACCGTGATTAGATGATTATGTTCCATGTTTCCAAAGACACTAAAAAATTACGGTCCTTGTGTGTCTGTTTTTGTTATGTAATAAGTATTCCGCAAAAGTAATGTAATGTCTATGTACGTCAAGCTTTGGGTCTCTACAGTTGGTATTAGAGGAAAG
Source organism: Viscum album (assembly GCA_963277665.1). Taxonomy (NCBI): domain Eukaryota; kingdom Viridiplantae; phylum Streptophyta; class Magnoliopsida; order Santalales; family Viscaceae; genus Viscum; species Viscum album. The sequence goes on from OY728155.1 coordinate 818,353,434, forward strand.
TATTAGTCAACCTTGGGAAACTAGGTTGCGAAAACGTTAGTGAGATCCCTAGAGATATTTTTAAGGTATGTCTAGAGATGTCCCTAAGGATAAGTATACGTATAGGATATAGTCCTAGAACTATGGTAAGGATCTTAGAATTTAACCTAAGATGTTAGATATTGATGGTACTTCCCCTTATTTATATTGTTTTCTATAGCATGATTTTTGCCTCTCACACTATTATTTTGGGTTTTAGACGATGGCTGGAACCCGAAGGAACCGTGTTGATCAATGTAATGGACAATGTGATGATTGTCCTCCTGAACAAACAAATGTTATGGGAGATGGAGTGAAAAATCTCATTGCTATACTTACACAAGCTATGAATCATTCTGGACTTCCAAATGAGCAGAGAAGGGAACAATATTCTATTGAGTCCTTCATGAGGCAACATCCACCTTCTTTCAGTGGGTCTTCTGATCAACTTGTTGCTGAACAATGGATCGGTACCACTGAAAAGATATTTTCAGTTCATAAATGTTCTAAACATGATAAAGTCATCTTAGTAGTATATCTTTTGGAAGGTGAAGCTGATCAACGGTGGAATCTTATCAAGAATACGAGGCATAGAGATGAAATTGAGTCCATGGAATGGGACGAGTTCAAGAACTTATTTTTCAATAAGTACTTCCCTCGCATTCATCGAACAAAGATGGATAAGGAGTTTCTTGAACTAAAGAAAAAGGATGATGAATCTGTTGGTGTATACAAAGAGAATTTTACAAGGCTTGAAAGGTATGCATCTGGCTTTATCATCCTACCTGAAAGTAAAGTTGATCGATTCTTCAGTGGCTAAAAACCAAATCGTCGAAGGGAATTATCTATAAGTGACTTCAGTAGCTATGAAAAAATTGTGTGTTGTGCTATTAAGGTAGAAATGGAAGTTGGTGTTACATATCCATCTCATGGTTTTGACAAGAAACGAAAGATGGAGTTCAAGGAGAAATCTCAGAATAATGGTGAAAAGAAGATGAATGTTTCATTATGCTCAAAGTGTGGAAAGAAGCATGGTGGAGATTGTCTTAAAGGGACTAGAAAATGTTTTAAGTGCGGAAAAGAAGGTTATCGAGCAGCTGAGTGTCGAAGTAATGGAAAAATTGTTGTTAATGGTGTGAATAAAGAAAAGACTACAGAGAATGCACCAACAACACTTCAATGCTTCAAGTGAAATGAAATGGGGCATTATGCTAATCAATGCCCTAATCCAAGGGTTAACGATGATCAACATGAGAAACCACTTAAGAAAAAGGAAAAAAGGGAAGTCACATGAAATCACTATTGGCGATGTTGAATATGACAACGATGTGGTGGAATGATTAAGTGTTTATGTAATGGGAGTCCAAAATAATGTTTTATATAGTATCATGGAATATTGGAATATTTATGTATTGGTCTATTGTGGTTTTCAATAATTTTATGGTACCAGAAACCATGGAAAGTGATTGAGATATTTTTGAAAAAAAAGATGATATTCACATAATGAAGAGAAAACGAGAAAATTATATGTTTGACAGTATTCATGAGATCATGATTGATATAAGGACTAAAAGATATCATGGTTTGAGTATAAATAATTTTGAGGATTTTGGTTTGTGGAAAGTGTTAACTTTTAACTGCATTCATGTTTTCACTAAGGTTCAATGGATATACATGATTAAGGTATTGACATGTTTGTAATTTGACCAAGAAGAAATATCTTATGATATATGGGGGATAAATAATGGAATTCACGTGATTGTTATGTGACATTTCAAGTAATCATTTTCTTTATACTATGAGCATGGACCAAAGTATTTTGGATAAGCCAAAATATTGGGATGGATTATGTTGGACATAAGTTAGTATTGTTCAAGGATAAATGTTTTTTCGATATTATTTATGAGATGTTATAGTAATATAGTTTTAGAAAAAGGACAACCTACAGGATGGGCGACATCCCATAGCGTCGGACAAGGCTGTGGGAATCGAACCCACAACCGAAGTGCGACTGGCCTTTATCACCTACCACTGGCCTACAAGAAGTCCCAGTTTAGTAGAAACTAGTTTTATTATATTAAGAATTATGATATATCAAGTATAAGTCCATTTTAGGAACCATATATGATTAATCTCACTATAGATAGACTTATGTATTTATGATAACTTTTATATCCTTTTGTTTGAGATAGATGGCATGAACCATAATTCTATCACATGATAAGCTAACGCATCACGAATAACAAATTCAACTTAATTTCATTATGGGATGAAGTGGAAATTGTTCAATTGACGAACAATAGTGAGGTTGTACCAAAATCATGTAAGTAATTCTTTTAATGATCTTCAAAACCAAAAATGTTGTCCTAATTCCCTCATATCCGATGAATCAGAGTGTACCTTAGATCATCACAAATTTATGGATTTGTGATGTCTGACTTTTCGATATCCATGTTCTCTACCACTCTCCATCAGAACATGATGGTTAGATTTCTCTTCCATATCCATATTTTCATCTATGTTGAAACCCAGTGATTTGTTTATTTGGGAAACTGTTACGTTTCATACTTTTGTTTTTAAAGATTGGTTTTGGTATTCCTTTTTACGATGTGGGTTTCTATTAAAGAATCTTTCAAGGAGTAAACCATTTATAACCCCGACGAATTTCGAGGGAGAAATTCATTTTAAGGGGGGCAGAATGTAACACCCCGAGATTTTATGAAAAATATTCTTTTTAATTTCATTAATGTCTTATGTTGTACGCTACACCAAAAGGAGCTTTCACAACACACATCCTTGGCTTGCCTTTCATTACACACAATCGCAACCTTCCTCGATAACGTGTGTAGTATGCAATACCGAGATTCACTAAATAATGATATGATATTAAAATATTATTAAAACTAGCCGTTATTAATAGTAATAACCACTTTTTGAAATTTTGTAAATTTTATTTTTTAAAATGGACTTTATTTTTGGATTCAGAATATCGGAATTATCTTAGGGTGAAATTTTGGTACTTTTCGGATAACTTTCATTTTCTGATGAATAGTGAAAATTACTAAATTTTATTTAAAAACAATCATTTTAATCAAAATAATTAATAGTGGTAAATTATTAATTTGAGTGGTTTTAAAGTATATTTAGAATATATTTTTACTATTTAATACAATTTTGTTCATTGGATGTAATTTCACATTTAATCCAGACATAAACAAGTGTCAGTCTTTTGATAGTTATTATCTTTTAAGAACACACTATTTGTTTTGACGACGGAAATTAAATTTTAAATTATTAAAGCAACTGATATGTTTTGAATTTGGTAAAATAGACATCATTTTTGAGTTCATAATATCAAATATAAATTAGGCCTAATTTTTGGTATTTTTCTGGAAACTTTCATTTTTTGATGAATAGTGAAACCACTAAGTGGTAGTTAAGATAAATGAATTTTTCATAAAACTTAATTTTACCGCTTCTGTGAGTATAATTTCAAAAATCTGAAAGACACGGTTAATGTCAGTAAGTAAATGTGATTTAATGAGATGAAAATAATTTTTGGTGAATAATAACTTTTTACTTTTTTTACCAGGGTTAAAAGTAAATAGGGTAATTATGGGTAAACATGATATTATTATTATCCTAACACATGTCCTAATTCTATTGGATAAGTTTAATTAGACCAAAAACAACCTTAGGAATAAAATATGAGCATTTAGGCCCACTTTGATTAGATTATGACATTTATTATTAATTTATTTAAAGAAGGGTTAAAATAGTTAAAATCAAAGTTTAATAAGTATATCATTTTTAATATAGGGTTATACAAAAGGTAAATTCGACTATAAATATTCATTAGAAATATAAAAATATTTCCTAAATAATTATATTTTATTTGTAATTTTTAGACATTAAATAATTTAATTTATTTATGACACAAATATGATGCAGTAATTATCTTATATTGACATAATTGATGTTATAAATACCCAAATAAATATAATTTGAGACTTTTAATGAATTAAACTAATTTTATAGGTTAATATGACATGTTAGTGTTGATTTAATTAACTTTTTTCGAACTAATAATTCTGTTATGATTTTCACAATAACCAATTACTAAATAGTGTCAAAATAGACATAAAATAGTTTTTAAAACAAATATTATATTATTAATTGTTATTTTATTTCTAAAAATCTATGTTTCTTCCAAATGACTTATATATGGTTATATATATTAATAATAAACAACTTGGGGTTCGTTTGTCTTGTTATAGTAAGTTTATTAACCTTATAGTGTAAGAACACAAATGGACACGATAAAAGTAAAATTATTTAACTTAATGTTAAATCTAAATGATAAGGTTGCAATAGGAACCTAAACTTGTCTAAATTCTATTGGATAAGCGGATTTCGACACATCCCCACCTTAGATTCTAAATAAATCAATTTGGAGCTATTTAAAACCTAATTTGGAATTATAATAAAATAATATTTTTAGTTATTCCAAAGGTGCCCCTCTCCTCCCTTATAAAAGGGCACCTCCTCCTTCTCTTCCTCACAGCACTTTGAGCCTTCAAGCTCGTCCAACCCCTAAAAAACACTCTTCTACACTTCCCTAGAAACATCCTAGAGGTCATGGTATTCTTCAAAGACTAATTGTAGTACCCTAAGAGGAGGACTCAAAGAGTCGCTTCAAAAAAGCGGTAATGTCCGTTACCGATTATTTCAACTTTATTTCTTCTTCCACTTCTTCTTCTTAGGTTGTTTCATTATGAAGTAATAACATCAGTATCACTCATATATGTATATGTTCTTATAAGTATGAAACAACCTTATTTCACCATCTATCCATCCTATGGAAAATGAAATCACCGCGCGTGCGTACGTACGAAATACCATCTCCACGCCGTGGTGTAATCTATTTTCCACCCCTACCTTACATGGATGTGTATAATGGTGTGAATAATAACTATATATGATTATTCAAAAGTAATATTGATTATGAAATATTATACATAAACTCCAATACAATTTCACGATCCTGAGAATGATATCATCGCTCGTGCGTACGGACGGACTACCGTCTCCACGACGCATTGAGATTCATTCTCCACGTTAACCATTAATGAATGATTATAACGTATTTATAATAAGTAATCATGGAATATATGACATAATAATGATACTGGATTTATGTGTATATATATGTCATCTACTTAATTCCATTCAACTCAATAAGGAAATGAAAACAACGTTCATGCGTACGTACAACCTACCGTCTCCATGAACGATGTATTTCTTTCTATTTACTAATCTATTATATATATGTATATTCTGAATATATATTATATATAAATAATGTTTTATATTCTGGAATTAATTAATCATGATCTAAGTAATCATATGAATAATTACAAGTCAAAACACAGACGACAAATAAAACGGTTTTACCCAAAACACTCTTTAATATGGAATTTACAAAAGAACGGGTAAAATAAAGTCATAAGTTAACCATATATGATATCATAACAATTAGTATGATTCTATAATAAGTCAATAACATTATTTAAATCATTATACAGGAGGTTCGGATACTTACGAAGAAAATCAGACCTAAGGTAAGGGAAATATCACAATCTCATTTTTATCCGAGATTGTTTATACTTTGGTATTTACTGGGGTGCATTTTATCATCCCCATCTATGTTCCCTCAATATGTAATATTTATATCCTTATACAATAGTTTAAATCCAATTTTACCCTTTGGTGAGTTTAGAGTAAAAGATATGAAAGGAATCTTTTGTTGTTTTTCGTACGAGGTACTTTTTGACTTTTCTGACAAAAGTACGAAGAATGTTTTTTTAACTTATACGGCATGAATGGATTTTTAAAACATTATTTCCAAGAATATTACTTTAGAATTATTCATGTTTATTTTTAATCAACTTCTTTTAGTTTAGAATTTTATGACATGTTAAGAAAGGAAAAGTGTTTTTGTTGTAGAAAGGATATTTTCCTAATGAATGGGGTTCAAGTGATTTATCAAAATTATTTTCCATCTAAGATAATAAAGGGTTATGTTTCTATCCCTATTATTACATTGATTTTATTATGTTGTAATGTAATTATATTTATGAATTCCTTTATCTTATATGAATTGTTTTATGATGTCACGATATTTAAGATTCCCATTTTTATTACATGGGTTATGCAATGATGTATGATTTATGATTTTTTGGTAGACATAAGAATGATATCATTATGAGATTGGTGGGACCTATATCTCCCTCCAATGCATTGGGTAAAGAGAGAAAGTAGTTTTGTAAAACTGACATCACTCCATCCATTGCCTGATTTCAATTTATACAACTTCAGTACAGCTGACAATGTTGTATACTTAGTGCAAGCAGCATACAATGGCGTCTTTGCACAACTCTTTAACTTGTCAAACAATTTTGGGAAATCACGGGGTTCATCTTGAATTGTCTTTGTCATTTCCTCAATACGATCTTCATCATCATTGACATCTGTAATCACATCCTCCATACGGTCTTCTTCATTATCTATATTTGTATTTATATCTGACGATCCATAAAACGCAGTTTTATCCCAGCCAGTAGCTACATTCGCTTTTTCTCCGTGTTTATTCCAACATTTATAACTCTGATCTATTCCGTGACATATCAAATGTTCTTCCAACTCCTCCGGAGTAAGTAGTCTAGAATAACAACAAAGTAAACATGGACAAAGGATTTTAGAAGGATCCTTTGTGTGATCCTTTGCAGACTTGATGAACTCTTTCACTCCGTTCTCGTACTCTATTGTTAAACGATTAGAATCCATCCAATCTTTATTCATCTTCATCCAATTTGAATCTCAAATATTAGTATTTATGGATCAAGTACACAAAAGAAGACTTCCAAATACAGTAGAAGGGAACCACTTCCTTGGAAGGAGATCAAGTAGTCTAACCTATAATCAAGATTCATAAAAAAGAATATTAGATTCACTAAAAAGATGATTATCTATCACTCTATAAGGAGGATATAACAGGAGATAGAGGATTTCCAATCGATGAGAGATACCTTTATCAGAGAGAAACCAAACGCATCCACTAGAGCTTCTATCTGATTTGTATAGGCACTCAGGATACAAAAACTATATTTAGAATGCATGTGAGATAAAGAACGAATAATTAAAATAAATAATCCATTATACACTTTAAAATTCATTATCATCTCTATTATGATTTGTATAGGCACTCAGGATTCATTCTAGTAGTGGTACAGGTTCCCCCATTAATCATGATTGATAGAGGTAATAGTAGTTTTTGGATTACCTTTCTTGTTTTATACAATTTATGAAGAAATGACAAGGGTTGGAAGTGCCGAGTGTGTTTGACTTGAAAATAGAGGTTCAGTTGCAACACCCTCTGATGTTTTCTGGAGAGGGTGGACCCAAGGTAGATAAGTTCTAAATTTAGTTCATCTAGAATATTCTAGATAACTTTTCTACTCCTTAGTAGAATAGGGTAGAGTTGGTAGAGTATATGTTATGGGGGCCAACAATGATCTACTGTGATATTTAGTCTTGGGATGAGCATATGGAGGGAATGACTTGGAAGAAAATCTAGGATATGTTCATGGAGCACTTTTAACCTACGACATTGAGGAAATGAAAATATGAATATTTAATATGTTTGACATAATTATGTTTGATAATGATAGATTATGTTAGATTCTTCACATACCAGTAATGTTTTTATCTACTATTGACAGGAGATAAGGTATCTATGAAAAAAAAATTAGGATGGACTTAGATGTGAGATTAAGTCCCAGGTAAATATATTTTTTATGAGGTTTGTTGAGGTGGTGGATCAGGTTCTCATTTCCAAGGGGAACCTAAAGGAGACTTGTAGTGGTGGTAGGGCGGTTTCAATGGAATGATCTAGTGGTACATATTATGATAGTAGGATTCACCATTATGATATCTTCCACTAGGGTGCTGGTGGATAGAGTATCTATGTGAGAGGATTTTTCTCTTAGAGAGGTTTTTAGACATCTTCAATCAATGAGGTAGGTCTGGTCACATGTTAGGCCTATGACTTTGACCACTAGTGAAGTGTCAATCATGTATCATGATGGTTCATATATATAGGTTCTACATGAACACTTGTAATATGGGTAGTGATGGATGATCTATATTGGTACAGAGCACCGAATATGGGAACCTAAAGGAGACTTCTAATAGGGGATCCTCTCATTATTTTATATCTTATCTCTTGGTAAATGGTTTCTGTTTTGTGTTAGAGTACTTTTGTGGGATCATGTTGGTCAACACACCATTGGGGATGTGATTAGAAGGCATCCGTCTTCGTAAGGGATGTTCCCTCATGGTTTGTGAGTATTGTTTCATTTTGGATTTATACATGCTTGATATGATATGTATTGAATAGATAGTGATGATGTAATTTTTGGTATTTAATCAATATCGCATTGATTGTTACCGTAGATGAGTGACCTTCATGCCCCATAAGGGTAGAGCCCATGTCTTTTATGGAGAATGGGATATCTTGGTAGACCATGTAGGACCAGTTCTTCCACAACTAGGTGAGAACATAGACCAGTTTACGAATATTTTTCTTGATGATAATGGATTGAAACAAGAAATATTTCCCCCAGTAGTAGACTGGTTCTAGGATGTGTTTCATGAGAATTGATCAGGGCTACCACCTAAAAGAGACTTTGAGTTCATGATTGAGCTGATGCATGGAGTTGAGCCATTTTATATAACGCCTTTCATAATGAAACAAGAATAGATTCAGGAACATAAAACTCAATGAGAGGAGTTAGATTATGAAGGGTGCATCTGCTCGAGTATGTCACCTTGGGGATATCATGTTTTATTTTCCAAGAAGGATGACAGAACATTACATATGTGTTTCTATTAATAGAATATGAATCAGATGAAAATTAAGAACAGATATCCACTTCTTTGTATTTTTGATCTATTTGACCAGCTGAGGGGTTCCATATTGTTCTCTATGATTGATCTAAGGTTTGTTTATCATCATTTGAGGTTGAGAAATTCTGATATACTATAAACTAATTTTGAAATCATGTATAGTTTTTATGAATTCTTCATAATAAAATTTGTGTTGACGAATTCCCCATGGCATTTATTCTCTTGATGAGTTGAATATTTCATTTGTACCTAGACCAGATTGTAGTTGTTTTATGGATGACATATTGGTGTAATACCAAAATAATGATGATCATTCCCAACATCTGGACATCATCATGAGTACACTTAGAGAGAATCAGCTATACACAATCTATCTATAAGAAAACATATACATCTTCTTCATAGATTGTTACCTTAAGGCGGCGGCCGAGGGTGTTGCGGGTTGCAGAAGGCGGCCGCGGAGGGCGACCGAGGGCGGCCGAGTGTGGCGGAGGGCGGCGGAGGCGGCGGAGAGCGGCCGAGGGTGGCCGAGGGCGGCCGAGGGAGGCAGAGAATGGCAGCCGAGGGCGTTGCGGGCAGCCGACAGCGGCAGGCGGTGGAGGTCGGCCGAGGGTGTTGCGGGCGGCGGAGGACGGCGAGTGTCCCGAGGGTGGCAAGCTCCGGCGAAGCGAACGCAGCAGCGGTATTCGGGAGAAGAGTAGCAGGGTTACGGTTCCGCGAGGGCTTTAGCTGCGATAAAACGAGGGCACTGTGTGACCGACTTTATAAAAACGTCGACTAAGGTTTTATCAGCGCTTAAAAAGCGTTGATAAAGGCTACCTTTATCAGCGATAAATTATAGAGCTGATAAAATCTAGCTTTATCAGCGCTTTTCTAGCGCTGATAATATTATTATTTATCAGTGCTAGAAAAGCGCTGATAAATATTCCCCGTATCAGCGCTACAATTTTAGCACTGATACAGGGTCTCTTTATCAGTGATTTTTTAGCGCTGATAAAGATAATTTTTATCAGCGCTTTTTGAGCGCTGATAAAGGATACCCTATATCAGTGCTGAAATTTGAGCGCTGATAGAGGTGTTCTATATCAGCGCTTTTTTAGCACTTATATAGGTGAACCTTTATCAGCGCTTTTTGAGCACTGATAAAGACCAACTATATTAGCGCTAAAATTTTAGCATTAATACAGATCGTATTTATCAGCGCTTTTCTAGCGCTGATAAATATTACTATTATCAACGCTAAGAAAGCACTGATAAACATTAGCTTTTTCAGCGCTGTAATTTTAGCGCTGATATAGGGTATCCTTTATCAGTGGTTTTGCTTAGCGCTGTTATAAGGGCGCGCTTCCCTTTCCCGTTTTTGTAGTAGTGTCTCTTTTGCAGGTTATGATTTCCAATATGTTATGTTCTTATGAATATGATGTGATTGATATTTCTTGTGTTTACCCTTACTGAGCATTTGAGCTCACCCTTTTATGTTTTATTTTCCCCAGGATATAACGAAAGGTTTTAGGATGAAAAAAAGAAGATCTTTATGGGAGATGTTGAAGATCTTTCACCACGATTAGAAGATTACGTTCCATGTTTCCAAAGACACTAAACTATTACGGTCCCTGTGTGTCTATTTTTGTTATGTTCTAAGTATTCCGCAAAAGTAATGTAATGTCTATGTACGTCAATCTTTGGGTCTCTACAAGATGTTTGTCCCATCCTTCTTTTAAGTGCATAGAACAATCCTTCAACATATCCTCAAATGTCTAAAAATACTATTCAGATTGACATTCTATTTGAGTATGATAGACCATACTGAAGTTCAACTTAGTGTTTAGATCATGTTGAATTCCTTACCAGAACCTTGAGGTGAATCTAAAATCAAGATCATATATAATCAGTACTGGTACTCCATGCATAATTAAAACTTCTATAATGTATATCCGTGAATGTTTATCTAGTGAGTAGTCTATTGGAATTTTAATAAAGAATGTTTTCATTGTAAGATAATACAAAACAACATGTATAACATTTTTTCATATGGATATCTTTAGAAGCCTAGAGACAATGTCATTGGAGATTTTTCCCATTTTCTGTGTTGGTATGTGTAATAGCTTTATCATCCCTTTAGAATTTAGTTTCTTTCATCTATCTCTAGCTTAAATAGAAGGAAATTTTTTGAATATTTTATGATCCATTTCTTCACATTGTTGCACTAAATGCATTCCCATAGATCATGACCCATCTCAGTGCTCCCCAGGTGAATAAAGAATGTTATGAATTTTTCATCATTTTGAATCTCTTATTTATTTCCATATTGGATGGTACATATATTGTTGATCCAAATTGAAAGGCTCCTCAATCATTCATTTTGTACTTTGAGGATTCCAATATTTGATTACATCGACAATTTTTTAAATTTCTACTTTATTTCCTTGAGGAACATTTATTTTTTCCTTCAGGGATAGATGAGAAGTAGTTTTAGAATGTAATTATGATGTTCATTCCTTAATTATTACTATTTCCATCCGTTGAAAATATAAAAATATTGAACCCTTTCTAATTATAAACATTGATAAATTTGCACGATCTTTTCTAATAAGAGTGTCTCCCACCATATTTACCTTAAAAAATTGTAGTGTATATTTCATCATAATATTTCATGAGATATAACTATCTTTTATAGATGATATTAAGATGCTTCAATATTAATATATATTTTAGACTCTTCAGATTAGTATATATCTCGCACTTCAACCTATAGAGATAATGCCACAATATTTTCAATGAAAAGATCACAGATGTGAACTCAAGATGACATATATTATTTTTATTCTAATGATTTTTCTAATACCTAATGGAATAGGCTATGAATTTGTTAATTTACATTAGTAAACTACTCAATCACATCTTTTATGCATCATTGTACACAACAAATATTTCCCCACATTTTAGTACTGTGAAAAATGGTGAAGTGATAAGCCTATTTTTACCTATTAGAAGTTCCATTAAAATTAACTATTATATAGGTGCTTTTCTCCCTTGGGAGTCTTCTTGGTTAGTTGGTTTGAAAATTGGGATAATTAACTGACAATTAACTGGTATTACATAGCTAAACCATGGAAACTACAGATCTTATTTAAAGATATTTTCATAGACAATACATAGATTGCATCTTTCTAAGAAGAGTCCATAGTTATTCCCTTGTGAGTGATTATATGCCCCAATAATGATACTTCCTACTTCAAGAACTCACATTTAATGTATTTTTATAGAGTTTCTCCCTTATTAGATTATACAACAATGTATTCAAACAGTTATCATGCTCCCCCTATGTTTGGAGTATATTAGAAAATCATTGATACAAACATCCAAAAACAAGTGGAGGTAATATATAAATACAATATTATGTATGTCCATGACTATTTCTATTGAATTTTTGAGTCCAAAAGGCATCATTGTGAATTCATAGTGTCCTTACATTGTTTGAATTACAGTCCTGAGAATGTCTTATTCATTCAACTTTAATTGGTAAAATCCCGAATGAAGGTCTACCTTAGAGAAATAATTGGACCCACTTAGCTAATCTAATAAGTGATTTATATATTGAAGAGGGTACTTTTTCTTTATCATCATTTAATTTAGTTGATGAGTATTGATGAAGTGTCATATTGATCCATCCTTATTATTGTTATAGATAAATGGTGCACAACAATATGAAGCACTCAATGTAATACCCCAACCCAGTTACCTTGAGTTGGTGCATTATTACCTAAAATTTGAATGATTACAAGGAATCACGTCTCGAAGGACTGATCGGTTTAGTAGTCTTGGAAAATAGATTACATAAATGAAGTTGATCATTACAACTTGTAAGAAAAATCAATAGCAATTTATTTCATTAGAATCATCGAAGCCACCTAGATTATGACTATAAGTCACTCATACCAATCTTCTTCGTATCTTGGGAAAATAAAACATAAGAAAGAGGTAATCTCATATGCTCAGTAAGTGTAAATAATTTAGAGGAAGTTTTAAAATTTTAAGGAATGATGAGTAATAAAAAAATTGCCTTTTAACCATAAAATTCATCATAATATGGAAAAAATAATTCAAACATTTACATATAAACAAGCACATGGATATTCTTCTAGTCGAATAAAAACAAGTAATAACTAAATTCATAATGAGGGAATGTATAGTACCAGAATTTAATTACTGTGTCAAGGGTTTATGCCATGACCTATGTGCTATTTGTAACCGGACCCAAACCCAGAGAGCCTCCGTCACCAGACTCCATCCTGGAAATCCTCTGTAACCAGACTCTAACCCAAAGAGCCTCTATAACCGGACTAAAACTCAGAGAGCCTCTATAACCAGACTCCAACACGAAGGTTCTAATGTAACCGGAACCCATCCTAGAGGGATTACTTTTTCTTGTTCACAAACCAAAACATACCAGTCCAATACATTCATCATAAGAAAAGGCTGAAATATAACATAAACATTCGTATTAAAACTAGCATACGAAATGTCAATACTTTCTCCATAAACCATGAATGGTATAAAAATAACATATCAACTGTCAAACATATCACAAAACATTAATTATAATATGGAATATTTTTATCATAACAAATCAACTTCAAACAAGTTTTAAATCCTTTAAAGGATGTTTACATAGATGTAAATGATCAGTAAAATTCATTGAGAGAAATACCATTTTTTCATGAAATCGTTCAAAATCATCACAATTTATAAAGGTAATAATTTAAAAGGGGTTTTTAATCAATTTTTTTCATACCACTTTGAAAATTTATAAATGAATTATCATTTGAAAACATTCATTTCCATATAAATAAATCCTTAAAATCCTTTTGAAAACATAGACATTAATTAAAATGATTTAGAAAGATAAATATTTAAAAAAATTAAAATGGGGATCTAGTTAAATAGACCCTCCCATAAAACCTTAAAAGATTTATTTTGAAATAATTTTTATAAAATATGGGTATCTATGATGAGTATGTCCCATAAAAATACTTACACATGAACAATCTCAGATAATAATGAGATATAAGAAATAACCCCTACCTCATTATAATCAATCGAGTCAAATGAAAAGTAGTCAATAACCACCAAATGAATTCCAGAATATCATGAATATTAAGAGAATCATGAAAATATATATCAAATGTAAGTACACAGAAAACAACATGAAATAAATAAGTGGGGAATAATGGAAATCTCACGGAATTAAAAGTGAGATAAGAAACCCCTTACCATGTGTCTAACTTGACTCGCTCATATGTTCCTTGTTCATCCTGAATAATAAACATTAGTAAATTTCTACTTGATTAAGAATATTTTCGAATTTATTATTCCTTTTATATCACTTATTACCTTGATATAACACTTTGTTAATTATTTGAGTTCATATCGCACATTTTGTCGATGTTTGGAACTTGAGTCAAAAATGAACTTGTTATTATTATAAATTTTCTATGTGCTCAAAATACCAATATCTATAGAATGCTATTAATCATTTAGATTTATTATATATCATATATGTCCAGTATATATATGTATTTATAACATTAAATATAATTTGGAGATAATAAATGAAATGCATCGTTCATGGAGACGGTAAGTTGTACGTACGAATGAATGCTACTTTCATTTATATTTTGTATTTTAATGGAATTAAAACATAATTATACATAGGTATATTATAATTAAAGTATAATATCATATATTATATCATTAACTCCATACTTTATATGTCCCACATAAGTCATTAACTAGCCATATCACTTTGAGGGGGTGGTAGTCCGCACTTCCTCAAATGAAATTATCGTGTTTTACCCATAATGGAAACCATAAATGTATGATATAAAAGGAAAATACAAAAGAAAAAAACAAAACATAAATATAATATATAAATCATATTTAAATAATGTTCCATATTAATGACCACCATGAGAGGCGGTAGAAGATAATCGAACAATCATCGTTTCGTGAGGTGTTAGTTTGCCAACCATAGAAATAGTATGTTCCACACCCATTAGATGGAGGTGTCTGTAGGTTTAGTTTGAATACATATCATAACAAAATCTTACTATATTGAGGATACAGGTTTTGTCATAAATTAACAGAATAAAAATATTTTAGGTGTTGGAGAGGTAAAATAAAACAAAATAAAAGAAAAGGAATTTAAGAGAAAACTTTAACTTTAGTTTGGTTAACATCCTATGGTTTGAACCAAAAGGACGTTTTGAAGTGACTAAGGCCTAAGGAAAGGCTTATAGGTGTAATATAGTGACCTTCAGTGCTTATTTGGGAAGGGTTTGGACGAGACAAGGGGCTTGAGAGGTGTGTGGAATTGGTTAGAAGTGGTGTCATTTTATACGGGGGCGGGGGGTTCTTTAGGAATGTGTGAAAATGTTATTTTATTATATAGTGATATTCATTTATAAAGGTCCAAAACTAATTATAGTCTAATATAGGATGACTCATGGTCAAAATAAAATCATCTAATAAGGATTGGACATGTTTTGGATATCATTTTAATATTAATAAACTTATTTATTTAAATCATTTATTAATGAGGTAAATACTACATCATTATTGTGTCATACATAATTTAATTTATTTGATGTATAAAAATTATAAACAAATACCATAATGTATGAATTTTTTTTATCATTCCAATGAATATTTATAATTTAAAGGACGACTTATAAAACACCATGTAAAAATTGATTTACTAAAATATATTGTTTGATGTCATTTTTGCCTTTACATTTAGTTAATTCAAATAAAGTGTCATTATCAATCATAAGTGGATCCATTATGTCCCAAAAACAAACCAAAAGTGCCCATAGTCATCCATGACTCATCCAATAAGGTTAAGACAAGTGTTAATGTACTTTTGGATTATTATAATATTCTTTTTACTTTGAATTACCCTATTTACCTAACTGCGGTAAATAAAAGTCCAAAATTACTATTCAAAAAAACTATTTTCATCATATTGAACCACATTTTAATTACTGATATTAATCTTTTCTCTTGGATTTTTGAAATTCAACTCATATAATCGGTAAAAATATGTTTTATGCAAATTTGAAAATGCTCCTAGGTGGTGGGTAAAATACGGTAAAAAGATCAATAGAATTATTACATGTCTAAACATATTATAAAATTACTCATATGATTTATATTGAACTTATATAGGTATTATATATATATATTAAACTAAAATAAATTTAAATAAAATAAATAATTATCTAAATAAAATGGCAGTTTTAACCAATAACCTAGTGTTTTTCACTATTCAGCTAAAATTGAAAGATTTCATAAAATTACAAAAATATCACCCTTAGATATTTTTGATATTATGAATTCAAAAATTAAGCCTATTTTAAAAAATAAAAAACATAGATTTTGAATTTATTAATTTAAATTTAGTTCCCATTGTCAAAACCAAAAAGAATGTTTTTATGAAACCATAACAAACAAAATATTGATACTTGTTTGTGTTCAATTTCAAAGTGAAATTAATTCAAATGAATAAAATTGGATTAAATGGTGAAAATATAATCAATTTACACATAAAAATAATTAAAATCTATAATTTAACACTCCAAATTATTTCGATTAAAATAGTTGTTTTCAGTAAAAATATATTATTTTCATTATTCACACAAATATGAAAGTTATCAGAAAAACACATAAAATTTATTGATACTAAATTATTATGTGTCTATTGTAAATAAGAAGTTTATTTTGTCAAATTTAATATATAAAAGTTTCAAATATTGGTTTTTAAAAGGGTTCGCCATTAAAAGGCGGTAAAATTTCAATTTTTTTAAATATAATTCTTTGATATGAAAAAATGATTTTTTTCATTATGTATAAGAAACTCATAATATGGATTCTAAAATTATAAAGATTACATAAAGTTCAAAATTTATTTAATACTATTCATAACGTCTTTTGAAAGGCTAGTTTGGTATGTCGTGGTGTGCTTGAACTCATTGTTTCTTGTAGTGCAATTTATTGAATTACTTTGAAGAAATAACGTACTATAAAATCATGGGGTGTTACATTCTCCCCTATATCAATAAATTGCTTCCTAAAAATTTGAAATTATTTTTCAGAAATAAAAGGTTGAAATTACAAAATAGCTTTGTTGGAAGACCCACATCAGAAATTGGGTTAATAAAATTTATTCTTAATAAGAGGAAAAGGGGAATGAAAAAGTCACCACAGAATTATGATCTCAATTTAGAGAACATATGTGGAAATTAGAGAAACCAAATTGGAGGAAAAATGTAAATATTTATGCGGAGTGACTGAGGTCATCAGTTACAAAAAAAATTAGAATTTAGGGCCTCAAAGCAATCAATCTATGATGATTTAAAATATCATTGGTTCAACAAAACATAAAGTATAATGATAAAAAAAATTTAGTTTTAAGATCGCTTACCTAATGTTGAAGAATTAATTTCATCATTTAATATGAGAAGAGAAAAATATATACTTGACATGTAGAGTTCCATCCATTAACTAATTTCTACAACAAACTCATCTTTAACTCTAAATGATAATAGAAAATATAAAATATTATATTTAACCTATTGGTGTAGCGTTCCAAAAAATGAATTTGTAATTCATATACGTGACCTTTTAAAAAAACCACATTATTCAATCTAGGACATCATGTGGGATAGTGAAATGTGATACACCGTTTTCTCCCTTTAGTTGCGGGTTCAAGTCATGTAGCCTTGTCAGACGCAACAGGTTGCCGCTCGATCTCCGAGTTATCCTTTTTATGGAAATCAAAAAATAATCTCAAAATAGACTTACCATAAACTACATCTTTCCAAGATTAAATTCCAAAATTTATAATGAATTTAAAGACAATGAAGATCCTTTTTCCACGTAATAACATTCGAACACCTTCATCATGTATTCATTTAAAACACTAAAACATCTTGAATTACCATAAAAACTTATTGATTACATTCATGCTCCCTTATTCCTTATAGAATACTGGATATACTCCTTCTATCCAGAAATGTTGTAAACTCCAATAGTGATGGAATATAAAAATAATTAATCAGTTTCAAGGTAGTCAAGAATATCCAATATAATTTATGAAAATCAATCATGTATTATTCCAAAAACACTACCTCAGTATTAGAACCATATTATGGTTTATCTTTATCTCATCCATATATTTTCAAAACATTTAACATGCTATTGAGTCACTTTTATTGGTTCCGCACAATCTCAAGTCCTTAGTGAAATATTATTATAGTACAATCCTTATATACTCTATAATTATTATAAAATGTACATCATTAATACAATACTCAAATGACACAATACTTTAATAACAACATAAGAAATCTAATCATTCCTCTTCATCTTCGGTAGTATATTAACTTTATTATTAACTAATCGCAGCAATTTGGGGTATACTGTAATGATTTAGGCATTGATTTGCGTAGTGTTCGAACTACTTCCAGATGAAGCACTGCACATTTGAAACTTTTTTCTTACCATTCCAATCACATACTTGGTTCCCTTTTTCTCCACACTTGTAACAAACTCAAATTCCATTCAAACCATTACCAGGGTGATTATTTCCACAGTTATCCCATGTGGGAAAATCCTTTTTTTCTCTCTTCCCTTTATCCATTTTTCTCTCTTCCATTTATCCATATTTCTCTCTTCAAAACTTTTCTTCTCTTGCTTCCCTTCAAATCCATAGGACTCAGAGAATTATTTACTTATCTTATAAACACATGATGCTATTTATTCATAGGTTGGGTATCCATGGGAGACTATTTCATTTATAAATGTTGGATTAATACTGTGAACGATATGACCCTTTCTTCTAATTGGATCATATTTATTTTTGGAGTTCAAATTCCATCTACTGGGCACCATTTTTATAAAATATCATACACTAGGTCAGTTTATGAATTGCAATGAATAATTCGAAACTTGTAAAATAACAAACATAAATTGTACAATTTATGGATAAAATCCATAATCAGAAAAATATTTTCTTTGAGGAGGTATATACTCATAAATCTTTCATAATTATTTATAAAGAAAATGAGAATTATCCTAAGCATATCCCCCGGGTGTGTCGTAACCAAAAGTGCAGTAAGGCCCATTTTCGTGCACCAGTTCTCATTCGAGTCTATCTCTAAGTGGTGTTTCTAGGTTATGAACCTTTGTACATCTATGCCGGATCCGCCTATACCTGCTCTTATCCATAGAGAGATTTATTTTCCTGGAAAACTCACAAAATCTCTACATTACAAAAATTCTAGGATGTTTTTCTATACTAATCCTCAAAGTCAATCTTAGTTTAATGTTCTCTAATAAGATATTATCTAAATCATGTTTCTAATGTTATTTTTAATCTTCCATTGATACCAACTATAATGCCCCGACCCCAGTTTCCCAGAGTCGGTGCATTATTACATATAATTTTCATGATTACATGGAATCAAGTCCTAAAGGATCGATTATTTTAGCAGTCTTGGAAAATAGATTACATACAAGAAGTTTCGACATTACAACATTAAATGAAAAAAATAGTAATTTATTCCATTAGAAACGTCCAAGAAACCTAGATTATGCCTACAAGTCACTCATAACTAAATTATTCATATCCTACGAAAATAAAACATAAAAAAGGAGAGAGCTCAGATTCTTAGTAAGGGTAAATAATTTAGCGGAAGCTATAAACATTTAAGGAAATATGTGTAATAAAAAAACCTTTTTAAACATAAACTTGAACATAATATGGAATAAATAAATCAAATATTACCATATAAACATGCACATGGATATTCTACAAGTCGAATAATCACATGTAATAACTAATTTCAAATTGAGGGAATGTATAGTACCAGATATTAATTTCTGTGTCAAGACCTCGTGCCATCACCTATGGGATAACTGTAATTGGACTCAAACCAGAAGATCCTCTATAACCTGACTCCATCTTGGAGAGCCTCTATAACCAGACTCAAACCTGGAGAGCCTCTATAACCGAACTCCAACCCGGAGAGCCTTTGTAACTGGACTCCAACCTGGACGGTCTGCTATAACCGAACCCTAACCCAAAGGGCTTATATGTACTGGTCCCAATCCCAGAACATACTAGTCCAATATATTCATTATACGAAATGGTTTAAATATAATATAAACATTCGTATTAAAACTACCATACAAAATGTCAATATTTTATCCATAAAAATGAATGGTATAAAAATAACACATCCCCAATCAAATATATCACAAAAAAATTATTACAATATGGAAGATTTGTATCATAATAAATCAACATCAATAAAGATTAAATTCCATTAAAGGACGGTGATATATATGAAAATGATCAGTAAAATGCATTGAGAGAAATACCCCTTTTTCATGAAATCGTTTAAAATTATCACAATTTATAAAGGTATTCATTTAAAAGGGATTTTTGAATAAAAGTTTCACATACCACATTGGAACATTCTAAAATAAGTATCATTTCAAAACATTCATGTCCATATAAATAAATCCTTAAAATCATTTTGAAAACATGGACATTAATTAAAAGAGTTTAGAATGATAAATCAATAAATATTTAAAATGATGATTTAGATAAATAGAACCTCCCATAAAACCATAAAAGATTCATTTTGAAATAAATATTTTAAAATATTGGTATCTATGATAATTATGTCCCATAAAAATACATACACATGAACAGTCTCATATAATAATGAGATTGAGGAAATAACCCTTACCTTATTGTAATCAATGTAGTCGTATGAAAAATAGTCAATAACCACATAATGAAAAACATCATATCATGAATATAAAGAGAATCATGATAATTTATATCAAATTTTGGTACACAATACACCACATGAAATAAATAAGTGGGCAACAAGAGAAATCTAATGGAATTAGAAGTGGGATAAGAAAACTCTTACCACATGTCCGACTTGACTCGCTCGTATGTTCCAAGTTATTTATGAAAAATAAACTTAAGTTAATTTCTACTTGAATAATAATATTTTCTAGTTTATTATTTCTTTTAAATAACTTATTACCTTCTTATAACAATTAGGTAATTATTTGAGTTCATATCGGACATTATTTCGATGTTCGGAACTTGAGTAAAAAATGAACTTGTTATAATTATAAATTGTACATTTCGTCAAATTCCATTATCTATAGAATGATATTACTCATTTATAATTCATTTAATTCTTATCTTTTCAGTATATATATGTATTTATAACATTACATAAAATTTGGAGATATGAAACGAAATGCACCAATCATGGAGACAGTAAACCGTAGTACGCATGAACTCTACTTTCATTTCTTTTTTGTATTTTAATGCAATTAACACATAATGATACATAGGTATCATATAATTACAGTATAATATCATATATAATATCATTAACACCATACTTTATATGTCCCACATAAGTCATTAATGAGTTATATCACTTTTATAGGGCGGTAGTCTGCACTTCCTCAAATTAAATTATCGCGTTTTACCCATAATGGAAACTATAAAGGTATGATATAAATTTAAATTACAGAAGAAAAAAAGAATACATAATCATACTATATATATAATATATAAATATAGTTCCACATTAATGTCCACCATGAGAGGCGTTTGGAGAGAATCGAACAATCATCATTTTGTGAGGCGTTTGTTTTCGAACCACATAAACAATATTTTTCTTCACCCACTAGATAGAGGTCTGTGTATGTGTAGTTTGTATCCTTCTCATAAAAAAATCCTAGTATATTGAGGATACTGAAGTTTTCATAAAATAAAGGATTAAAAAGAGTTTAGGTGGGTTGGAGAAGTAAAATAAAAAAATAAAAGAAAATAATTTAAGGGAAACTATTACCTTTAATTTGGTTAACATTCTTTGGTTTGAACCAAAAGGACTTTTTAAAGTGACTTCTGCCTAAGGTAAGGCTTCTAGGTGCAATATTAGGATATTGAGATCTTATTTGGGTGGGGTTTGGATGAGGCTTGGGGATTTATAGGTGCGTGCAATGAGTTAGAAGTGGTGTCTATTATAAGGGAGAAGAGGGGCTCTGTATAAATGTGTGAAAGTATTATTTTATTATATAGTGCTATTCAGTTTTTAAAGGTCCAAAACTATTTAAAGTCGAAGATAGAACGACTCATGGTCGAAATAAAGTCATCCAATAATAATTGGATAGGTTTTTGATATTGTTTTATTATTAATAATTTTACTTATTAAAATCATTTATTAATGAGGATAATACTACATCATTATTGTGTCATAAATAATTTAATTTATATAATTTCTAAAAATTATAAAATAAATACCATAATGTAGGAAAATGTTTTTACTTTACAATGAATATGTATAGTAAAAAATATGTGTAGTACCCCTAGTTTATGTTATGTATCCCTTACATGATGCTTTTCTTGGTTTTAAAAGTTAAGGGTGATGTATGGGAGAGTCGGGAGATCAGGAATTGAAGTTTGAAGCAAAGGGTAAGGTTCACGGGCAGCACACGGTTTGTCTAAATTGTGCGTCCAAACTGTGTGTGCCTTACTGAGGAGGCAGAGGATTCCACACGGTTGGAACACAGTTAATGGAAACCATGCGATGAGGCCGTGCAGGAAAGGTGTACGAGGCAGTAGCTAACGTACGGTTAGCGCACAGTTTGTCAAACCATGCGAACTAACCATGCAGTCACTTATATTAGATCCTAAAATTGTGTATGTAACTAATTATTCCACTAATTTCCTCATTAAAGATCCTATGTGGCCCTAACTCAGGATTTTGGTTCTCTTAAGGTCAAAGAGGGTTCTCCAATCATTCTGGAGGTGATCTGAAGGCTTCTCTTAGAGAATCAAAGCCAGATTCTTGATGTATGTGATCGTTTTCCTTCGTTCATGAATGGTTTCATAGATCTACTTAGATCTACTTCTCCCTGTCACTAATTTTCATATATCTATGCCTGTTATGGGTAGAACTAAGTATGTGGATGCCAAATATGTTGAGATTTGGTCTTGGTTGTGTTAGGAGAAGAGATCTAAGTTGAGTTTTTAGAGATTTGACTCGGTGTTCTTGAGGGTTCTTCGTCTGTTTCTTGGTTTCTCCTTTTTGTTGAGGTAGGTGGCTTCACTCATGACTCCTCTGGTTAGAATTGGTTGGCTTAGTTTCAAATTGGTTATTTGAATGGTATTGATTGTGAAAAGCATGGAATAAATCTTCATTAATGTTGATTTATAGTTTTCAGAAAATTGTGAAATCTTGGCGAATAGTTGTGCAAAGTGATTTGGCTATTTGAATTTAAAATGATGATTTTAAATTATGAAATTTCTGAAATTTAAATGGTTTTATGAGAAATGGGATTTCAATAAAAAGGTGTGTTTTATTGAAATGGTTTGTGATTGAAATGATTTTGATGGATTTAGTTTTCAATAAAAAAGGGAGTTTTATTGAAATGGTTTGAGTTGGTCGAACACACTTGGTTTTGATGGAAAATGGATTTCAATAAAAGGTGTTTTATTGAAAGGATGGTTTTGGCATGATTGTTGGGAATGTGTGGTGTTTTTTCATATTTGATTGTATTGGGCTTGGATGAAATAGGAACTTGTGCTCGATGCCAAACATTTAATGGCACTTTGGTAACTATATGTAGGAGGCTTGGTTGAAATATTTCCTTCTGCTCAATGCCAATGGTGTAATGGGCCAAGGGAAATAATTACCTTGTGATGACTTGGTAGATCAACAAGACACCACTCATGAATATGGAACTGTCATAACGATGCATGCATGGTTGATTTCACGGGATTGTGAAATGGTTGGGTATGCCAAAATGGGATGTCTATGAAATGGTTTGGAAAGTAGTTTGGTTATTTTTCTAGAAAAATAATGTGATGTAAAAGCTGGTTTAAATTGAACTTTGGTGATTTTGATCATGGATGGTTTTACAAATCTTGTTTATATTTAGTTATAAACTACTTTGGGGGAAATGTATTATATAAACTGTTTTTATATAAATGTGGATAACTCTTCTATCCTAGTGGCGTGAGTATGGATGTCATTGGGGGAAAACCTACGGAGTTTTATACTCACCCCTGCATTGTAACTTTGGTGATTTTGAAGATGTTGTATTCAGAGACACATGTAATGGTAGAGTATCTCATTACTAGTGGATTGTGGTGATGTTTGAGATATTCTATGGAGATTGGAGCTTGTGGACCACTGAGTCTTGGTGTCTTTTGAGAGTCATGTGTTGTTATTCCACTGTGTATTTTGATGTTTGGTTAGGTATTCTGCTGTTATGTACTCTTTTGTGTTTTAACATAAATGAGGTTGTTTTTTGGTCTTTCATTTGTTCATGCATCATATAGTGAATGATTATTGGATTGTTTTATTTCTTCAAGCGTAAATCGTCCACCAATTATTATTGAGACAGTTCGGCATTTATTACCAGCCTTTGGTGTCTTGGGGATGCAGCCTAAGGCATAGTAATGACTCGTTGCACTCCAAAGCCAATGAGATTTGTCAGGTCATTTCAAATGGTATACGTTTGTTCGGTCTTTTCCAAACAAGTAGTCATCGATGTTCTTGGTCTGGGAGTTGAAATTCCATCTTGTCTATTCCTTGGGTTAAAATCTTAGACAATAGTAGGATTGTCCGAACATGAAAGGTATATCATAAAATGAAGTAGAGAACCCATTTATGTTGAACTTCAACCGAGGTGTTGTGTATATAAGTGTTTTGGATACACTTATAGAATGTTGAAAATCTCATTGTCGTGGGTTTAACCAATGAGAGGATCATGACATGAATTGTAGAGGATTGACTTCCCACTAGGATTGCATATATGATTGTGAGGAATTAGTAAGAATTTTGTGAAAGGTGACTATTTTTTATAAATGAGGAAATCATTTTCAATCGAAAGACTTCGAAAACAGGGTGTTTGATATCATTTGAAAATGGATTAATTTTCAAAAAGTATGTTGAATGTTCTCAAAAAAGGTTGAACATGGAAAAAGGTTGTTTGAGAACAATTTTGTGATAGTTGATGTGATAGAATTTGAAATTCTAGGACAACAGTTGCTAGCGAGTGAGATTGACAGAGTCTATTGTTGGTTTAGAAAATGGCACCTGGTAGGCGTCGTTGAAACCAACCCGAAGAATCTGAAGAGAATGCAGTTGCACCAGAACCATGTGTGAACCAAGAGCTGGTTCAGAATATTGTACAAGCCTTTTAAGTTGTGGATACGGGGAACCAGAGGAATGAGCCCCGACATGTGGATCATACCATCTAGTGCATGAAGCAGAATCCACCGAAGATTAGGGGTGATGCTGAACTTGAGAAGGCAGAGGTGTGGCTAGGCAAGATAAACCATCTATTCGATTTCATCGGCACACCCATAGAGTTTAATGTAAAGGTGGTGACATATATGCTCTAGGATCTTGCAGGTCAGTGGTTGGATTTAGCGGTGCAGGCTAAATTGGATTAAGGCCTTACATGGGAGGATTTTGAAGAATTTTTTAATAGACAATTTTATCCTCGCATGTTCAAGATCCCGAAAACAACCTATTTCATCATCTTGAAACAGGAGATCCTCTCTATCATAGAGTATGTGGATATTTTCATGAATTTAGTCTTTTTTTTCACCAGAGGTTGCGACAAGTGCATCTTTTAAGGGATGCATCTTTGAATCAGGGCTACAGTAGGAGATTGGATGGAAGATTGCGGTGCTCTGTATTATAGATTATACCAAGATGGTGAACAAATCAATGATTTCTAAATGTGATATCTCAGGATCGATAGGAGGAGGCCTGATGATACCCACAGGAATGGGTGGGAACTCCAATGATGGGAATAAGAATAAGAGGGACACCTACATCCAAGGTGGGAGTGCGAATCAGAACCAGACGAGAGGATCAGTCAACATTCCTCCATGACCCCAGTGCAAAGAAGGTTGCTTTCAATGTGGTTTGACTAATCACATGAAATGAGAATGTACAACACCGCCTAGATCATGCCACAATTTCAAGTGTATGGGGAATCTACAATGCTATTTTAGAAATGCTTCGAGGTCGGGCATGATTGACAGTTCCCAATCATCGCAAGCATCATATGATTCGACAGGGCGATGACAACAAAATCAATCTCGCCCGTAGAACATAGCTAGTAATGGTGATTCCAGGAATACCATGACTCCTCAGGAAGGTCAATCTCAACAAGGAAATAAGGAGCAAAGTGTAGCAACAAAAAAATTGTATGGATCCGAGAAGATGATGGTCGATGATCAGGCTGGACCATCTATGGTGAGAGGTACGATTCTTTTTAATTCTACCCTCATGAAAGTGTTGTTCGATTCTGGTGCATCAGAATCCTTTCTTGCTTCTCGTATTGCTGATTTTATGAGTGTAAAACTTCAAATAATTCCTTCTGACTTGAAAATGCAAACTCCTCTTGGTGAAAGAGAATGTCAAGCCTTCGTGTGTAGAGCATGTGCTATAACTGTTGATGGAGCTGAGCTGAAATGGGACTTCTCTATGTTGGATATGGATGTCTATGATTTAAATCTATGTATGGATTGTTTGACAAGGTTTAAGGCTCGCATCGACTATTATAGGAGAACAGTTAGTTTCAAGACTTGGGATGACATTAAACATCTCTTCAGAGGAGAGATAATGGTAAAAAAAAGGTGTAAAGAGCATGTTGGAACCAATGGTCAGAACGATCTCTTATGAATTGGTAGCTTTGACTTTGGCATCATTGGAAGAGTGTGAGGAAAATAGTTTCCAAGCTATGGTGGATCAATTTCTTGAGGTTTTTCCTAAAAACTTCTCAGGATTACCACCTAAAAGAGAAGTGGATTTTACGATTGATCTCCTTCCGGAGACCAGTCCTATCTCACTTCTATATTATTGGATTGAACCAATAGTGTTAAAGGAATTGAATTTGCAGTTAGAGGAGCTATAAATCAAGGGTTTCCATCACCCAACTGTGTCTACATGTGCAGTATCGGTTTTGTTCGTGAAGAAGGCAGTTGGAAGTATTCGGATGTGTGTGGATTATCATAAGCATTAACAAGTTACGATAAAAAATAGATATCCACTTCCAATAATTGATGATCTATTCAATCAATTAATGGGATATAATTGGTTCTCCAAGATTGACTTGAGATCAGGATAAAACCAATTGTGAGTTTGGATGGAGGATATTTTAAGGACAACTTTTAGAAGCAGATATGGCCAATAAGAACATGTAGTCATGCCTTTCGGTCTAACAAATGCACCATCCGACTTCTTGGATTTGATGAATCATATATTTCATCAATATCTGGATTCTTTGGTTGTGGAGTTAGTAGACGACATATTTGTGTTATCAAGAACAAGGGCTGAGCATGAGAAACACATGGCGATAGTGTTAGAAACCATGAGAGAGCATCAGATGTGTGCCAAATTATCAAAGTGAAATATTTGGATATAGGAAGTACATTTCCTTGGCAACGTCATTTCTGAGAATAGAATTTCAGTTGATCCTAAAAAGATAGAAGCCGTTATCTCTTGGAAACCACCGAGAAATGTGTTCGAGATACAAAGTTTTCTTGGTATATCTGGTTACTACTGACGATTCATGTGTGATTTTTAATGACTAGAGTCACCAATGACAGCTTTGAAAAAGAATAATTCTCCATTCCAATGGAAGGAAAAATGTCATAAGTAATTCTAGGAACTGAATGTTCATCTCACATCGACACCTATCCTGGTCTTGCCAAAATCCGAACAGGGCTATGTGGTGTATAGTGATGCTTCGGGAATAGGGTTGGGTTATGTTCTCGTGCAAGGAGACCATGTTGTTCCTTATGGTTCAAGGCAGTTGAGGGTGCATGAAAATAATTACCCAACACATGATTTGGAGTTGGCTGTAGTCATCCATGCGTTGAAAACATGGAGACATTATTTATTTGGTGAGAAATTTACTATGTTTACGGATCATAAAAGCTTTAAAAACATTTTCTCATAGAGATATTTTTATCTGAGGTAGAGGAGATGGATGGAGTGTCTTCAAATGTTAGACATTGACTTAATGTATACACTGGGTAAGGGAAATTTCGTTGCTGATGCATTATGAAGGAAGTTGTATGATAAGTTAAGAAAGGAAGCTTCCGACGAATGGCAGTTGATGTCGGTCTTAGCCGACATGCATGTGGAATGTGAAAACTGAGGTGATGTTGTGGGTTTATATTCAGCTATTCTTGTTCCTAATCTGGTAAAAGTGGTCAAATAGGCACAAACATCTACTGCAGAATGTCTGGTAATGAGTACAAAACTCAATGGTGGGGAGACCATTGATGGAAGGAAACTGGAAGCGGGTTCAGTTTTTTGTTTTAGAGATTGGATGGTTTTACCTATAGTTTGACCGAAACAACTCCTTAATTCTTACCACTATTCAAGATTAGATGTACATATGGGTACAAAAAAGATTTATAAGGTGCTAAAGGCGTGGTTTTGGTAGAGCGACATGAAATGGAAGGTGGTAGAGTTGGTCTCGCAATGCGTAACTTGTCATCAAGTTAAAGCAGAGCATCAGAGACCAGCTGGTATGTTACAGTATTTACCTATCCTAGTGTGGAAATTGGAGCAGATAGAAATTTATTTTGTTACAGGTCTTCCAAGAACGGCCCAGAAACACAATTCCATTTGGGTGATAGTGGATCATCTAACCAAGTCGGCCCATTTTATCCATATTCATGAAACCCATACAGTGGATGATCTTTCAAAAATCTATATCTGAGAAGTGGTAAAGAGGCATGGTGTACCAGTGTCTATAGTCTCAGATAGTGATTGGAGGTTCACATATTGTTTCTGGAAATCATTACAGTAAGTCCCAGTGACTCTGTTGATGATGAGTACGACTTATCATCCTCAGACAGATGGGAAATCTGAGCTGACAATACAAATGATGGAAGACATGTTACGGGCTTGTGTAATGTACTTTGGTGGCTAATGGGATGACCATATACCCTTAGTAGAGTTCTCATACAATAGAATCTATCAATCCACAATACACATGGCTCTGCTTGAAGCATTTTATGAGCGTCCTTGTCGTTCTCCACTATGTTGGGTGGAAACTAGTGAAACTTCACTAGTCGGGCCGAGCCTTGTCCAAAAAATATCGAGAAGGTTCATTTTTTTAGAAATAGGATGGAGATGGCTTAGAGCCATTAGAAATATTACAGAAATCACCATCGAATACCATTGCCATTCATAGTGGGTGATAATGAATTTTTGATAATCTCTCCAAGGCTTAGACATAATCATTTTGGGAAGCAGGGAAAATTATCTCCTCGTTACATAGGTACTTTTGAGATACTGAAATGGGTTGGAGAGGTGGCATATCAGTTGGCATTACCACCACGATTTAGTTCGGTGCACAATGTGTTCCATGTATCTCAGTTGAAGAAGTATCACCCCGATCCTGACCATGTGATTAGATGGGATCACATTGACCTAGAGCCGGATGCTTTGTTGGTACATATCCTATTGCGGATTGTGTATAGGCAGGATAATGTCTTGCTTGGAAAAAGCATCGGTCTAGTGCTGTTTTTGTGGAAGCATTGTAAGATTTAGGAAGAGACTTGGGAACGCGAGAAAGAAATGAGAGATCAATGGCCAGAACACTTTCATACAAGCATTGGTTTTCAACTTTCTGGGGATGGAAAGGCCAATGGTGGGGAGAATGTAGTACCCCCAGTTTCTGGTATGTAACCCTTACTTGATGCTTTTCATCATTTTAAATGTTAAGGATGACTGAGGAGGCAGTGACTTTTTCACAGTCAGCACATGGTTTAGGGAAATCGTGCGATGAGGTCATTCCATAAGGGTGGTTGAGACAGTAGCTAACGCATGGTTAGCACACGATTTGTCAAATCGTGTGGACTATCCCTGCGGTCACTTAAAATAGATCCTTAAAGTGTGGATCTAACTGGTTTTCCACTAATTGCCTAATTAAAGATACTAAGAGGCCCTAACTTGCGATTTTGGTTCTCCTAAGGTCAAAGAGGTTTCTCTCATCGTTCTGGAGGTGATCTGAAGGCTTCTATTGGCGAATCGATGCCCGATTCTTGAGGTATGTGATCGTTCTCCTTTGTTCATGAATGGTATCTTAGATCTACTTCCCCCCTTCTCTCAGTTTCTTAGATCTATGCCCATTTTGGGTAGAACTATGTATGTGGATGCCCAATATGTTGATATTTTGTCTTGGTTTTGTTACGAGAAGAGATCTAAAGAGGGTTTTTTGGATATTTGACCCGGTGTTCTTGAGCATCTTTCGTCCATTGCTTGGTTTCACCTTTTTGTTGAGGTATGTTGCTTCACTCTCGACTCCTATTGTTAGAATTGGTTGGCTTAGTTTCAAATTGGTTATTTTAATGGTATTTATTGTAAAAATCATGGAATAATTCTTATTTAATGATGATTTATGGTTTTGGGGAAATTGTGAAATCTTGGCGATTTTTTGTGCAATGTGATTTCGCTATTTGAATTTAAAATCATGATTTAAAATCATGAAATTTCTGAAATTTAAATGGTTTGATGAGAAATGGGTTTTCAACAAAAAGAAGTGTTTTATTGAAATTGATTGTTATTGAAATGATTTTAATGGATTTGGTTTTTAATAAATAGGGATTTTTATTGAAATGGTTTGAGTTGGTTGAACACACATGGTTTTGATGGAAAATAATTTTCAATAAAAGTTTTTTTATTGAAAGGATGGTTTTGGCATGATTGTTGGGATTGTGTGGTGTGTGTTCATATTGCATTGTATGAGGCTTGGTTGAAATAGGTCATTGTGCTCAGTGCCAAACATTTAATGGCACAATGGTAACTATATGTATGAGGCTTGGTTGAGATTTGACCTTATGCTCGGTGAAAAAGGTGTAGTGGCACATGGGAAACAATTACCTTGTGACGACATGGTAGATAGACAAGAGACTGCTCATCAGTATGGAACTGTCATAATGATGCATGCATGGTTGATTTCACGGGTTTTCGAAATGGTTGGGTATACCAAAACAGGATGTTTGTCAAATGGTTTGGAAAGTTTTTTAGTTATTTTTATAGAAAAATAATGTGTTGTAAAAGCTGGTTTAAATTTCACTTTGAAGCTTTTGAGCATGGATGGTTTTGGAAAACTTGTTTATATTTAGTTATAAACTACTTTGGTGAAAATGTTTTATATAAACCAATTTTATATAAATGTGTCTAACTATTCTATCCTAGTGGCGTGAGTAGGGAAGTCATTGGGGGAAATCCTACTGAGTTTAATACTCACACCTACATTGGGACTTTAGTGCTTTTGCAGATGTTATATTCCGAGACATAGATAAAGGTAAATAATCTCATTAATAGTGTCTTGTGGTGATGTTTATGAGATGTTGTGGAGCATGGAGCTTGTGGACCAATAAGTCTTACTGTCTTTTGAGAGTCTTGTGTTGTTATTCTGCTGTGTATTTTGATTTTTGGTTAGGTATTCCGTTGTTATATACTCTGATGTGGATTAATATAAATGAAGTAGTTTGATGGTCTTCCATTTGTTCATGCATAATATAGTGAATGATTATTGGATGGGTTTATTTCCTAAAGGGTAAATCGTCCACCAATTATGCTTGAGACACTTCGGAATTTATTGTCAGCCTTTGGGGTCTTAGGGATGTCGCTTAAGGCCTAGTAATGACTCGTTGCACTCTAAATCCAATGAGAATTGTCGGGTCATTACATGATGACTTATATAACCCAATGTAACAATTGATTTACTAAATGATATTTTTTATGTCATTTTTCCTTTACTTTGATTTAATTAAAATAAAGTGTCCTTATCATTCATTAGAGGGTCCATGTGATCCCAAAATCTACCAAAGGATGCCCATTGTCATCCATGAGTCATCCAATAATGTTAGGACAAGTGTTAATGTAATTTAATATTATTATAATATTCTTTTTACCTTGAATTTCCATATTTACCTTTAATCACAGTAAATAAAAGTCAAAAGTTACTATTCCCCAAAAATTATTTTTTTGTCATATTGAACCATTTTTTACTATTGAGGTTAACCATGTCTCTTGGATTTTTTAAATTCAACTCACAGAAAGAGTAAAATTATGTTTTATTCAAATTTTCAAATGTTCCAATGAGGTGGGTAAAAGACGATAAATAGTTCAATAATTTTTTTTGTATCTAAACATATAATAAAATGACTTCAATGAATTATATTGAACATATATAGTTATTATGTATCTATTTTGACCTTACATAAATTAAAATAAAATTAATAACTACTTAAATAATAATTCGGATTTAACCAATATCTCAGTATTTTTCACTATTCGTCAAAAATTGTATGTTTTCATAAAGATACCAAAAATTCACCCTAAGCTAATTATATTATTGTTAATTAAAAAATTAAGTCCATTTTATCAAATTAAAAACATATAAGATTAATTTATAATTGAAAATTAATTCCCATTGTAAAAAATAAGCGTGTTTTTAAGAAATAATATCAAATCAAATATTGATACTTGTTTATGTTCAATTTCAAAGTGAAATTATTTACAGTGAATAGATTTGGATTAAATGGTAAATATATAATCTATTTATACTTCCAAACCATTAATATTTATAATTTAACACTACAAATTATTTTCATTAAAAAGTTGTTTTTAGTAAAAATATAGTATTTTTCACTATTCACCCAAATATGAAAGATATCAGAAAAACAGAAAAAATTTATTGAAACTATATTCTTATGTACTGATTCTAAAGAAGATGTTTATTTTTCAAATTGAATATATAAAAGTTTCAAATATTGGATTTAAAAAGGTTTTTCCATTAAAAGGCGTAAAAATTTCATTTGTTTTAAAAAATTCTTCTTTTATCTGAAAAAATGATTTTTTTTTAATCATGTATAGGAATGTCATAATATAGATTCTAAAATTATATAGAGTATATAAAGTTAAAAATTTGGTTATTAATATGCATAACCTCTTTTGAATGGCTAGTTTTTTCAGTTTTGGTGCACTTGAACTTGGTGTTACGTGTAGTGCAAGTTATTGAATTACTTTGAAAATATAACATACTATGAAATCTTGGGGTGTTACTCTTGGGAATATAAATCCAATATATAGATTTTCATTTTTCAGTTTATTCAATTCATCCAGGTCAATTAAGTCCATTCGATAAGGTTTATTTGATGTTGGATGTCATCAATGGATAATTGAAATTGGGAACTCAACTTCTTAGTCTAGAGGAAGACTAGACAAATATTTAGCGAATAAATCAGTGTAATCCCTCACAATGGGAATGTATTCAAGTGTGATTATGTCATTTTTCTCAATAATAGGATCAAAACATTATTTTTCATAAGGTAATAAAATCCTTAGTTGAGATAATGATTCTGACGGAATTTCATCTTCCATATCACACTTTTAAATAATTTGAGGATGCTTCGAGATGTAAGGAGGGATCATCCTTTCTAGAATATTGATGTTGTCTCTGTATACAGATGTCTAATACACTCTCAAAACAGCATCAAACTCCACCAAGGATTATAGGATAATATTTTCTTGGCAGTTACACATATAAAAATTAACTATAGATTAGTTAAAAAATATGGATGAAATAATTTCTTCATTTTGTGTCCTCAGAGACAAATCTTCTTCCATATTTTAATTTTGTGTTTTAATAGTTCTAATGAAATATATATATTCAAATGAATGCATATAAAAATAATAAAAAAATGATGTCTATTATTTAATGAATAAGAATTGTACCTACCACCACATTATTATTGTCCTCTACCTTAGGCTTTTTGATAGAATATTACCTTTCTTGGAGACCTTAGAGGGTATTGTTCATTACCTTCAACCACCCTTCTCTTTGGGCAATGGTTCACATGATTCCCATATTCCTTGAAGTGTAAACACTAAACTATAGGTTGAGTGTTGATCTTGAAATTCCTTATTCTTTCAAATTTATTGGATTCGTGATATCCTTTCAATAATTAATTTCAAAATAAAGTTATCATCTACATTTTAAGAAACCCCTCATTACCTTAGTCAGTTCCATGGATACTTCTTCCCACAAATTTTTAAGGTGGTATGTTGGGTTTTCTTTTTATTATCAGAGTTATATATTAATCCTCCCATATTATACTATAATTTTCACTTTTATCATATGGACAAAGAGACCACTGAGAGTATCTGATATCTATTTCAACCTTGAGGGCACAACAAAAAAATCTATTCATATCTTTCAAAGTCTCTATGTGCCAATACTTTTCATAGACTCAACATTAGTCCACTAAAAAAATTTACCACATTTCTTTTCATTTTCAGAACAAGTACAAAGGTGTAAAAGGAAATCCTTATTAAGTTTTCCACATATTCCTCGATAAAATAGATTTATTTTTTTATTAAATTAGAGGAAATCCCTTTATATATTAAGAGGATGATTTCTGGAAAATTATTTGTTGACAAATATTTTCTTGAAATCTTCTCATTTAATGGAATAAATTTCTACATTGGACATAGTGTTCTTGACCAGTGTCCACCTCTGATTAGATTCACCCGAAAATGATAGACTACCAGTTCAAATTAATATTCTTATGATTACATGAGAAGATAAAATCTCTTTTCAATGTAGTTAATCTAATTTTTTATGATTATGGTATTGGACTTTCCACTTAACATTGGAGACCTTTGTTGCGTGAAGAAGTTGACGAAAATGATCACTTTATTTGAAGAAGGAGGGTGTTATACATGATTAATTTTATTATTCATAAATTGATCCAATTAGGAATGTAACATCATGAAGTCTTGGTGACCTCTTCCCATCATAACATTCATTTTATTAAGGAAATTTTCAAATTTCCTATCAAATTGATTATTAGAACATGTTCTCAGATTTCCAGTTGTTGTCTATGAACAGAACATATAAATAGAGGGCCTCTATTACATAACTAGAAAGCATTTAAAAAGGAAAAACTGAATAAAAAATGAAAATATTTTAAATGAAATCTATTTCCAAAATTTTGATTTCTTAGGTTGCAATCTAGGTGAACCATGGGGAATTAAATTCCCTAGATTTCTTACTGAAGTGATGTAGTACTAATCTCTAAATATAAGTATACTAACCTCTAATAAAAACAATAGTGACCCTTTCTATTTACACATATTATCACATAGATTTAAGCATAATTAACAATAAAAATACAATCCATGGAATGTGAAGACCGGTATATTTTTATGATTCGATACATAAATAGAATGTATGGAACCAAAATAAAAAATATTTTATTTAATCTTCATAATGTGTTCCTGAATTATAATGATACCATATATATTCAATGGAAAACCAAATCAAGACATGAAAAATATATTTGAAAAAAATATCTGCATGGGAATAAATATATGATTACTGAATATAGGATGGTTAGAAGGAAAAACAAGATGGCATAATAAGACATTAGTATACAGAATGATGAATTATATATGTAATCTTGGTAACATAGGTTATGTGTTAATGATTTGAAACATGAAAAAAATGAGTCATGTTTCATTGCACATGGAGGAACATGGCTTAAGGCTAACCATTAATAATGTTACACCTGGAACATTAGTCAAGGGTAACAACCAAGACCCTTTTATATTGATCATGAGTCAAGGTTGACCACCTAGACCATTTCACATGACATCTCATTAGACTAAACATTACCCA
This sequence comes from Viscum album, assembly GCA_963277665.1. Lineage (NCBI taxonomy): Eukaryota > Viridiplantae > Streptophyta > Magnoliopsida > Santalales > Viscaceae > Viscum > Viscum album. The sequence goes on from OY728155.1 coordinate 818,389,254, forward strand.
ACTAATTGAAGTGATATATCAGAACTCCCATCATAAAATTTTCATTAATATGTTTTCAATAATATTAATAATAAATAAGAAATCATACATAAACATAAGGGTTATCCATGTAATAAATTGGGTATCATAATCAAGTCAAAGGCATACCAAAAGGGAATATGGTAATGGTATCAATGAAAAAAAATATTAACACATTAAATTAATAAGTTCTAATCGATATATATCATTATAAGTGATGTTAAACTCATATGATAACATGTTAAAAGGGGTTTTAATAAATTATTAAAATAAAACATTTTATTGGAGTTTAAATAAAATAATAAATATTCTTTAAAAAAAGGGATAATTGTTTTTATAAAATAAGAAAATAAACCAAGATATTTATTCATGAAAAAAAGATTTATTTTTTAAAATTAATGGTGTCTTCAAATAGATTATGGATGGTACTTGAAAATAGTTAAGAAGTCTGGATGTTCCCTTTAATCGAGTTTTCCAATCAATGAGAATTGAGAATGGAACAATTTTAATTCATTTTTCCATAAATTTATAATGATATTGTATTTATAAATAATATTTGAACATTTAAAAATAATATAGAATAATAAAAATATAAAAATGAATAATTACATTTGGATAAATAGGGAGAAATATTAACCTGATAGAAAAATTGAGGTTCGGGTATAATCTCTTACCTTTTGTCCGAAATGGTCGTCGTGTGATCTTAATGTCCTGGATAATTAGATTAAATTCACTCAGTAATTATTTTAAAAACATTTATACATTAATTTAATTTATTATTATTTTATAAGGTTAATTAATTCCTTTTTTATGGACTATGATATTTAATTTCATTGTTTGGGATCATTGGTTTCCATGGATTTCATGATCGATTCACATGTATACTTCTACGAAAAATAATGTAAAATGATAATTATTTTCTATAATTGAGGTTATATGTTATGAATATAAAACTATAAGATTAAATTAATATATAATTACATTGTTAATTTTTTTGAGGATGAATCATTAAATAAGTCATTTGTGGAAATCATATAGATTGTTTTGGCAGTTTTTTGATCAACACATTTTTTTTTTGTTTTCCCAATTAATATAATGTATATAAAATGGTTCCAGAACATTGAATGGGTTATAATAAATATATTAATATATATTTTCCGAATAAAAATGGTTTCATATCCATCCTTGAAGGTAGTTTTTTAAATTTAATACTCATTATCCTTGAATGCGATTAGTTAACACATGATGAATGATGTTTTCATTTTTAGCTAAAAATGTGTGGGGACAGAAATGATGATGGATTATTCTATTTTCACAATGAAATTCAATTTATATGAAATCTACTAGAGTTTTTAGACCATTTGGACGAGGGTAGGTGATGAGAGTACAAAAAAAATTAAATTAAAAATAAATTAAATGAAATAAAGAGGATGTTACCTCTAGAATTAGTCTTTTTGAGAACCACATTAGGGGGATTGGTTTTGGTATTTTTTTTAAAATAAATTCTCTTTGACAATGGGTATAGGAATTGGTATTAAATTTACAAGAATCTGTGTAGGGAACAATGATTGATTAATGTGACGAGAAGTGGTGGTGAGGGGGTGGTATTTATAAGGGAGGAGAGGGGTGTTTTCTCATCATTTTATTCATTAGTTGATTATTTTGGTTCAATAATATGAATAGTTTTATAATTATCAATAAATATATTAAAATAATGAAGGATACATCATGATTATGGGATTATATCATATATACATCATGCATGACTCAATTATTCTTGTATTTAGTTGTTATCATACATTACCATATTTTACTATTCACAAGTAATTCATGTGTTTTAGAAAAATAAAAAAATTACAGTAACCGTGTATCTTGTTGTAGAATTAAAAAATTAACTCCATTTTATGAAAATAGTTTTCTAAATAAGAATAATGTAATTTTTGAATAAAATTAGCAATTATTTTAAAATACCAATTTTAATATTTTTATTGCTTTGAAAACACATTGAAAATTTTATTCTGGATTAATAAAATTGTCTTATAATAGTAATACATCAAAATACTAATTTATTAATATATTATATGTTATTATTTTTTCAATTAAATTATTGGAATAATGAAATAAAATTAAATAAACAATTATGTATCATAAAAATATCAATACATAACATAACATTTTTAAAACACTTATTTACTAATACAATGACATAATTAGATCATATTTTCATTTTTTAATATGAATATATATTATATATACTATAATTGGTTTGTTTAGTATTATATGGGAAAGATTACTATAGTTAAGGGTCACATTACTATTCCAAGGGTCATGTTAATATTCTAGTTGTATAGGTTTCTTATTTAGTGAAAATGACACTTATTTCATTACATATTTATTTTTAATGCTGTTATTATGTTCTATATGTGGTTTTGTGTCATTTTTACAATATTACATAATTATAAGATAGGAAATTTCATTGGTTGAATTTGGGGTTGTTACAACTCTGTCTTTTATACCAAGTCTAAACGAGAAAGTATTCTTATGTAAGATTTGTACATGCCCTACAAACCATGAGGAGTGAGATATGACATGATCAAAAATCGAGATAGTGGGTGTGTATTACCCCAGTGTCGGGTACATAACCCCTTTCCTCATGTTTTTTTAATGCTGGTCTTTGATTGGATTTTCATAAAATAGATAGTTTTCATAAAATATAGAGTTTCCATAAAAGAGAAAGTTTCCATAAAATAGACAGTGTTAACAAGAAAGAGAGTTTTTATAATATAGAGAATTTCCATAATGATGAGGTTTTCCATATTATTTGTTGTTTCCATAAAGTGGGTTGTTTCCATAAAGTGGGATATTTACATAAAGTGGGATGTGTCCATAAAGTGGGGTGTTTCTTTTAAAAATGTGTTTCCTTGAAAAGGGTAAAGGTAAATGTGATCCAGCTTTTATCCATGAATATCATAATGTGTGTTCCTCAGTAATGTGATCTAGCTATTCTTCAAAATCTAAAAAATCATTCAATCCCTTAACTTACTGAGGTGTGGTCCTCGGTAATGTGATCCAGCTTTTATCCATGAATATCATAATGTTCCTACACAATAATAATAAAAAATTTAAAAACATAGTTACTTATAAATAGAGAAATAGATTCATATATTCGATAATATAAGATTATAAAAACATAATATAATAAAGATGATCCCCTGAGTTAGATGAGTGGTGGTTTTCATGGAAATTCATGATGAAATAACTTGGGAGATTAGGTTTTGAGGTTCTACGAACCTTGTGTGGATTGAATTCCTAGACATATCTTTGGTGTATTCACATATATAAGAGTGGTGGTGTGACTTGAGGGTTATTTGGATCATATAGGTGTTAGTGCTCTTGAGTGGATAATTATGGTTAAATGGTATGATCGAGGATTTGACCATGGAGTTGAACTAAGAGTCATATTCAGACTTCGGTGTGGGAATTGAACATTTTTGTTATTCCCTGAGTTTTAAGGCATCGTGGTCGGGATATGATAGCGCATTGGTGGGTGGGACTGAGAACCTTGGGTATAATTCATCTAGATAAGGACTTACTTGTGTTGTTGCATAAAAATAGATGTGGTAAGGTGGTGACCACATCATAAATGGTGTTCAAGATGTGGCTAATGTGGTTTGGGGATCAAACTATGTTATTTGAAGAATAGTTCATGTGTCTAGGCTTGGTGTTTAGAGTTGCATAGTATAATCATGTTGGGAATTCGGAGATGAAATGTGAGGTTTTGGTACTATCATCTAGGACAACATAATAAGATAATCAAAATCACATAGGTGGAAATAGAACCCAGAAGGAATTCTCTCAAAACATTATATTCAGGATCTTGGAAGAATTATATACATCCAAACCACTACAATAAGGTAGAATGAATTCAATACCATTCACTTCAACATTGAAAATAAATTTATGCAAAGTAAATGGATGATATACTTGAGTAACACATGTTTGATGGACTCCTTGATAAAGTATCAAAAGTATAAGGAACTCCATACCTAAGTGTCATAATTCATTATAGTCAAGTAGGCCTTATAAATAAATAGGTTATCCATTTCAAAAAATAATGAAAAATACAAAGATACATATTCAATGAAAGTGGTTACTTTCATCGAAGACTATACATATTAATGAAAAATAGTATATTTTGGATAACATATAGAGAAACAAAATACAAATAATATTTAAATACAAAATAAACCTAGTTGAACTATCTGACAATAAAATTTCCCCAAAAAAGTCACTACCATATTTACAAATCAATACATCTCCTTGTGATCCCAAAAAAGTCACAACATTCCAATGTCCATTAATGGAACAAGAGGAAAAAAATAACTAGAAATAACAATCTTGTAATTATAATGAAATGATATAAGTTACAAACACACATGAATGTGTATGAAAAGTGTGATATAAATAGTCCTAGAAATATTTCACCATACATTCTTTGTAATTCATTTTATAAAAAAGATTCCAAAATACTTATTTTTGATAGAACACTTCCTAGGATTTTTCCAAACCAAATTACAATGATGAAAAGAAGAAATAGAAGAAGAGGTAATTGTGAAGGTATAAGAGGGCCTAAGATGATGGAATAGACAAGAACCAAGGTCAAATAATGATAAAAACACCATGGATAATAGGGAACCAGTAGAAGAGGAGGTGTGAGGCATTGAGATATTGGTTAGGGGTCATGAACCACACAAGAGGGACACTGGTTGGCATATTGAATTATTTTTAGGTGTTTGTGAGGATACAATTAGAGGTTGATGATGGATATTAATGGATGAGAGTATGTGGTGTCCACAATGGGTTAAGTGTCATTACACAATGAGTGGAGATTGATAGTGGGGGAAACCTGGTTTTGGGGTCTTCTTCATCTCATTATTACTATTGTAGTGAACGTCATAACATGTAAATAAACATTTTATCCCTAATATACATATATATAATAAACTCATATACACCCATTTACAAACATCATTTATATATATATATGAATTAAAGAACTTTTATAATATATACACATATATATATATATATATATGTTTCACCCACTTACATAACTTGAAGAAATTAGTAATAGAGTTTGAAATTTAATACTTAAATATAATTATATATGTTTATGTAAGATGAACATGAAATCACATGCATATATTTATATGAATTTAAATTCTAAAAAAAAAAATTTGGAATCATTTATGTTTAAAAAATGGAATTTGAGATGAATATATACATATATATATTAAATTCCTCTAACAAAATTATAAATTCATGAATTAATGTTTTTAGAATAAAAGTAATAACTTACATTGAAACATCAAAACATGATAAAATATAATTCCCTAAATAGAACTCAATTTTAAGAAGTTAAATTTTTAAGGTCAATCTAAACCCTAACTTCTAATTCTCAAAACATGATTTAGAGAAACATTAACATAAGATATAAATTATAAAAATGAAATGATCTCTTAAAATAAGTTTTAACACAATTGTAAATATTAAATCCCGTACATTATACTTCCTAAACATCACTAAAACATAATTAAAATACATTAAATGATCCCTTGTATAAAATAAGGTCCACAATCCAAAATATAAATTGTATATAAAATATATGTTATAGTAAATGAATATAATTTTACTAAACATAATCATTTACTGCAAAATCAAAATTCATTACACAATCATGTTTTGACCAAAGAAATTCCTTATTGCAGACCATTGATTTGATAAAAACAATTCATTACATGTTGGAAATCAAAAAACCATAATTTGAAAATACAATTTCAGCCTTACTTGATATGCAAGAGAAAAACCGGAGCTATTGAGGACTCCAAAACAAAACAACCGGACTGCAAAAGGCTAAGACAAAGAAACATGAAAAACACTGAAATTTGTTTAAATATAAATGAACAAAACAATGAATGAAGATTCTTGCACCTACCCTATACAAGTTCTTGGGTGATTTTTAACTCAAACTACAAGAAAGGTATTATAATTCAAACCTTAGGGTTCATATAGGTCGCTGAGGTCGCGGTGTCGCCGAGGTCACGGGGTCGCCGGGTTCGTCGGGGGCCAGGGTTGCCAGGGACGCTGGGTCGCTGGAGTCGCGCGGTCGCCAGGGTCAAGGGGTCCCTGGGGTCGCAGGGGGCTAGGATTGCGGGGGAAGCGGGGGTCGCTGGGTCGCGGGGTGAGAAGAGGGGTCGGGTGGGGGGGGGAGGTTCGGTGCTGTAAAAAAACAAAGGTTTCGCAGCGGTTTATTATAAACCGCTGGGAAAACTTTTTTTAAAAAGGTTTAGAGGCAGTTCCCAGAACCTCCACTAAACAATGTTTTTGTTGTAGTGAGACTTTATTGATTTTATTTTATCCGATCTGATATTATTATCATAATAGTGTAATGAATTGATTAAAACCTTGTCTGTTTGGGGCATGATTATGATTCAAAAAATTCATTTTTAAATCTTATGTTTTTTGGGGTTGAATGTTATTATCGTAAATACTTAAATTACCATCAAACATATTTTTTTAATATTATATATTCTATTGGATATTATGGGTTCTTTTATAACACCATTAAATAAAAAAATCAAATTCAATTAGATCCCCCTTTTTAAATGTGAATGTGTTGTGTTGTGATATATAATGTGTTGTGTGGAATTTATGTGGTTTGTGTGTATGGGACTAATAAAATGTGTAGTATCTATATTTTTATATGTAGGGGGAAGTGGATGACATGTGGTTGTATTGTGGGGTTGTGAAGGGTGTAGTTTGGTTATGCAGCAGGCTCTGAAAATGGATTTGGATAGATGTTAGGTTGTGGTGTTTTTCTTTTATTTTTTGGCTGATTATGTTATATCAATCTATGTATTAATGGAATAAATAATGTATGTTAATAATTTAGAATTGGCATTTGTAATGAAGAAATGAATGATGGGTTGTTCTGTTTAACTGGTTAATGTTTAAATATAAACTAATGGGTTGGAAATATGATAAATTATGACATTATAAAGAAAATGGGGTTTCTAATGAATGGGGATTGGACAAATCAATGTGGACGATAACATTGAATTTATTGACAAAGTAGAGACACTAAAAAATAAATTAAAAATTAATAACTAAATTATGTATTCTATTATTATTGTGTGATTTTTTTACATTTAGCGGTGGCTGTGATTGTGTGGATTTTGTGATATGGTTATTTCTTGTTATAAACACATAGGATATAATTTTGTGCTATAACTCTAAATGTATAAACAATTCATGTTGTTATAATTTTTATATAAACCCCTACATTTATTATCACTATGTGTTGACACCCATATAGTCATGTGAGAGGATGTCTTTAAAAAAACTCTAGTTTGAGTATTTATGGATGGAAACCCCGTCTTCTCTAATACTTATTCCAAGTAAGGTTGGTATTACACAACATGATATGGTTGTAGGACTTTTAGTTCATTAAATGGTGGTTTTAATGACCGTGGTGTCTTTTAGTGCGTTTTGATGTGTGGTCCCAAGAGTCTTCAAGATGATATGTTGTGTGATATCCCACATGACATTGTGATGAGATGTGTTGTGATATCACATGTTTCCTCGAAATGATATGAGATTTGATTTCCTGTGGGGGGGGGGAGAATGTGATGTTTTTTGATGAACCGGATGTCTGTGGGAGGGATTTGATGTGTTGTTATGGCTAATGTGTGTGTGGGGGGGGGGATGTGATGTAATATATTTGAAGGAGGTGTGAGGACCATGACATTTTCCATTGGGGTATGAGAGAAGCTAAATAGTCAGAATATGGTGCGGGGTACCCTATTATTTATTTTCTTCATATCATATATTATTGTATATTGATGTGTTATTTTTCTAGTGAGCCTTGGTGAGGTTGGAGTTTTGGTTAGTAGACCTATTAAGTTTTAGTTTGGTTCTACAATATTCAAATGAGTTCATTATTATTATCTTTTCATATGTGTATGAGAGATTTTTTTTCTACTAAGTATAACTAAATTCTCAACCTATATATATAAAAATGGTTTTTATGTTTCCAAGAGAACTTTGTGGATTGTTGTGGGAACTTCTAGTTTTGACATTTGGAGTGTTTTTTGTGTCCCCCTAGTAGATTTTATTCTAGTAGGATTTCATTTGGAGAATTTTATATGTATCGGGTTTGATTTTTACAAGAATTATGGGATGGTTTGTGTTTATTTTATTATATTTCATGGTGTTGACTTTGGGTGACACATCCTATATCTCGATATTTTTTCCATATAACGGTAATTCCTCCCATATTATGTGATTTTTACAACATTGGTACTTGTCGGAATCCTGGGTTCTACTAAAGGATGGATTATAGGTAATTATCACCCTTTATTCACTTTCATCCTAGTAGGGGTTTCTTTAGAGGGAGGGGTTATGAAAGAGTGGTATTAGAGCAGATCATTGAGAAATAAAATGGATTTTAGAGTTATTCACTATGAATATTTCATGGGTTTGTGTGACCACTATGACAGTTTACTTAATTTTGTATCATAGGCCATGGATACTATCTAGGAAATTAGATTTTTGGCCCCCAAGATCCAGTGCATTGACTATGATCCTATCTAAAGACCATGTGAGGTAGAACTACTTGTAGGGTTGTGAAAAAAGGATGTGTATGTGCATCAGGATAACTCTTTTTATCTCAATTAGATGATTGTATAAAGTTAAATTGAATTAAATGAATGATGTCATTATAAGTGTGTTTCTATGACTTTTCCCATGCTTTCATTACTAATAAAATTCATTAATTGTTTGTTGAATATTCTTATTTAAAAAAATAGATAAAGTAATATAATGGTTTAATAGAATTGTTTTTTATTTCTAACCTTATGGAGTTTATAATGTGTTGTTTCATTTCATGCTATAGAGTTATTATTAATTAATTGTATTTTTCTTCATTTTCTAGAAATTTATAACAAGCCATATAGTTTTTCTAATATTTTAAATTATTATAGAAGCCCGCATACTGTTTTTTTATTCTAATATACATTTTAATTTGTAAAAACCATATGTATGATGTTATCATGAAGTAGATTCCACACTATCATGATAAAATATGATATTCTGAAACTATGCTTAGATGTGTTCTAATTTCCATGTGATTTATTATGTATTTTAATGATTTCCATTTTTAATTTATCATGATAATCTGTTATCGACTTGTTGTAAAACAAAGTTTTAGTAATTTAATTTTGAAATTCTTTAAAATGACCTTCTAAATTAATCAATAATTACATTGAATTTGGAAACCGTTACAATAATAATATTCTCTTTATTTGGAATGATTGTAGTTCTGATGTATTGATATTACCATATGTTCTAATATTGTATTAGTGTATAAATTATTTTAATATTTATTACATAATTTTAGAAAACGATAATAATTTTTTGAGGTAACATTTGATGAGTTAACACTTTTTTAATGATTAAACTTATTATTAAATGATAACTACAAAATGTTCGTAGTGAAACAGCCTTATCTTACAAGTTAAGTCATTATTAGTTTTTTTGTGGGAAGCATGCTATATATTGAATATGAGTGTGTGGAAAATTTGTAAATTATAGTGTGAGAAACTTGAGTATGAATCATGTTTTAGATTTTGTATTTAAATATAGAAGTATAATAATTTTATCCAATTTAAATCTTATAAGTTTGTTCTTCAGAGAAGTGAAATTAGTAAGGAATGTTTAGTCTGATCTTTATAATGAATTAAATACAATAACAGAACATGCATTGTTTTAATGTGGTTGTACCAAAACTTTTTTCCCTCAAGCAACTAAATGATAAAATAATGTTTATCTTGAGAATGATATGACATGAAATATAGTAATACAACACATGTAGTTTTTAATTTCATGGTTAGAAAGCACATTTTATTTTGATTATTCTAAAATGGTGTTGTGTGTGTGATGAAATGATTGATTTTGAAATAATAAAATAGCATGTGATGATTTTTAAAGAAATTTTGGATGTGAATTTCATTGGTAAATGGGTTAATTTAATATTTATGGTTAAAAATAATAAGCATTATGTGTGATAACACATGTGTTAGTTTCTTATTTGTAATGTATTCATGTTAGAGAACTTTAAATGAAATATATGGAATATTACTAGAAGTAACCAGATTGTTTTTAAATTTATTTATGGTTACATTGTTATCATTACATTTATGTATGGATATATTTTTTAGAAAATAACAGTTGTTGGAAACATTGTTTTTTCTTAGATTTTTTTATATTACGAGAACCCTTTCATGAATTCATGTTTAATATGACCATGCATTAAAATGACAATCACAAATATATGTATAATGAACCGATTCCCCCCAAAAAATAATTTTGTTAATGTAATCATACGTGATTAATAAATGAAATAATCTAATAACTTAAATAGTTATTGGAGATATAATGTATTGATAATAGTGTTAGTGTTCTTTTTTTCTATTACTTGTGTGAAATATGGTGCAAAATTCCATTATATGAATAGGGTGAAACATGATCATTAAGAAATATATGTCATACTTTGAAATGATTGAAATTTAGTGGTCGAGTCAGTGCCACCTAAATCATATAATACCTTGACATGGGAAAGAGAATTCCATGATTTTTGTATTTTTGGATTTATGTGTGATGATAATATAAATATTTCATTGGTGTAGTTTGGAGGATTATATGGATAAATTGGTTATGTGAAAAGATTAGTTTCCTATGGTTGGTAACATACTGAGGTGATGTGGTTGCAATAAATTTTAAAGGGATGTTTTTACTGTATTTTAGTTTGGGGTACTATTTTTTTTGTTCAATTATGGTGATTTTTATTGGATGAGACATATGGTTTTTATGGTCTTTTGGATTGTTTTGCATTGAGGTGTTATTATGTTGATGGAAAAAGTCACCACTAGAAAGGTATTAATAAATTAATGTCTGTAACAAAATTAAATGGATGTTTTGGAAATCTAAAAATAAATAAATATGTGCTTGCCTCTTATGTTTAATTATTTGTATGAAGGGAGTGATTATAATTTTTGAATAATATTTATTTGTTGGTTTTTTTGTGATTGATTTTATAGTTATAAAATGGGTATGACCTCAAACACCTGGTGAGAGATAAAATAATTTTGATTTCAAAAACCATTATATTATGAAACGTTTTAAAACATTGTGGGGGAGATAGTTCCTCCATAATAGAACAAGATCTTAGTGTGGTGGATGGGTTCTTTTGATTCGTATGTAAGTGGTAGATTTATCTATATTAATTTGCGCTCTTTTTTTTGATAGATAATGTTATGGAGATTTTTTTAATGAATATGATCATAGTAATTAATGTTTCATTAAAATAATCGGGATATATGAAAACTAAAATAAATGATTACTATAACCATTTTTTTAATTTTTTAAACATTTCAGGATAAATATAGTTTTGGAGACTCATAAAAATTCTTTGAAAATAAGTTACTTGTGTGATTAAAACTGTTCTTAGTGAATTATTAAAAACAAATAAATATATTTATTTTTTGGAAAAATTTTACTGTGTTGAAATAATAATTTCAAGTATAATATTGATGAGATAAAAAGGGGTTAAAATGTTTAATTATTTTATTTGGGATGATTTTAGATGAGTTTCATGAATTTTAAATAATAACAATATATATTTTATTTTGAAATAAAAGGTAGGAAATTGCGAAATAAAACATTTAATGACTATGATCCTATTGGGATGAAGAAAAATGTATTTATGTAAAAGTGATTAGATATTAAATAAATGATTATTCTAAAATGAGAGTTCTTGTTTAGTACTATGCATAAAAAATTCAATTGAAAATATTGATTTGTTTATAATTTGTTAATATGCAATGCTAGATTAAATTTTTATGAACAGACATGTTTCCTAATCCTAGTTTGAGAGGAATATCACACAATATATAGTTTTAATGTGTTATGCCGATTTAAATGTTTTTTCCATTGTGGTTGTTGTTTTCTATATATATCGAGAATGATGAGGGTCCTCTTATGAGTTGATTGTTTAGACCAAAATTCATTTCCCATCTAGTTTTTTTATGTTTCTAGAAGAAAAAACATTCACCTGGTTCATTTTCAATAGAGGCATGGTGGCATAGAGGTGTGTAATTGGGAACATGAGATGCAAATGTGTGCCCAGTACAGTGAGTTGTTTTGATATTTTATTATCTATGTTATTCTATGTGATGTGTCATTTAGATCTTTTTATTTATGATATGAGCTTTTTCCCATGGATTACTATATGTACGTTGTGATGTGAGATAAATTCTTAATTCATGAAATTAAGATTAATTGATTCATAATTGAGGTTCATCAATAGCGTTTCGATTAAAATCACACGGTGGAGTAAATTACCCCTAGGGTAGATATTATAAAGACATGGAGAATGGAATTTGTTGATTCGTGTGTCCTGGATAGTTTAGTATGTTGTGTGTTCAATGGTTGTGTTGTAGTGTAGTAGTTTTATAGGAGACCATTTAGTTTTGGTTTCATGGTACTTAGGATGTGTGAGATTTTTCAGGTTTTTTGGTTTTATGTGTTCAGTGGAAGGTAGTGTTTCTAGTGTAAGGATATTTTTGATATGTATATTATGGGATGGGGTTTCAGACCCATCCTATATTTCTTTCCATGTTAGTTTTGATTTGTCATGGGTAATAATATTTCGGGAGGTATATGATGTAATTACACGGCCCTTCTAATTAATTATATTGTAAAAAATATGGTTTTGTGGTGTCTTGGGGAATCGAGGGTATTTTTGGACATTTGAGATGTTCCAATTGTATGAATTTTGAATAGTTTTCCAAATTTATAGTTTTATTATTTCAAAATATCATTTCATTACGGGTGATGGGTCACTTGCAGGATCACATCCATGTAGTGCATCGCTAGAGGTGTCTCTTCATGATGGTAGCTCACTAGAAGTGACATTAAAGCAATGTATCTTCCTTGTAGTTCCACACTTCTGGTTTCTTACCTACTGTTTCTCATCCTCGATGTTCATCATTAGTGGTGGATCGCTAGTGGTGTCTCATCTTGGCAGTGCCCCGATGTTCGTCGATCCCTAGTAGTGTCTCATCCTGGTTCTATCTAATTGATGGTGGATCTCTAATGGTGTCTCATCAGGGTAGTATCTTTTCTGGTGTTGACCCACTAACGGTGACTCTTCGGGCAGTGCGTAATTGGCAGTGACTTGCTGAAGGTTCCTTGTTGGTGATGAATTCTCTAGTGGTGCCTTGCTAATCGTTCCTGTTTTGGATGTTTCTCATCTATATATTCCCCATTTGGAAGTGCTTCGAATAGTCGTACCCCATTTCTAATGATGCCTCATTTCCAATAGTTTCCAATTTTTATAAATACCTAGAGAATATTCCATTTTTACCTATATTATACCTTTTTATTAGTGTTATGATGTTAAATTTGTTTAATGACATAATTAATGGGTATTAAATCCTGTTCAAAGGATACAAATCATATCCTAAATTTATCCATTGTATGGAGGCTTTCAAATGGTCAAAGTATGTTGTTTATTGAGATCCACCATTAATGGAAATTCAAAACTATATCTAAACACATCAATTTAAGATCAAATATTTATAAAGAGAATATATTTCATATCTTCATGTGCCTTTTTCTCACGATAGGGGACTTGAAAAATATGTATTCCCATATGAGTCATGTAATATGGTTTCCGCAATTGGTTCATGATTCCCCTGATAGTTTCTTATTGTTGGTGCTCCCTTGATTTGGTGCATCAAACCTGGTAAAATATATTCTTCCTTCTAAGTGGGGGTTTCCCATTATTTCCTTATATGTGTATCATGTGTTATTGGTTTATTAGTATCACTTATTTTGAAATTAGTTACATCCAAATTAAAAATGATAAAGAATAAATATAAAATTTATTTAAATGGATGGGGGAATGTGAATTATTATGTTACCTCCTTTTTTGGTTTGATTTGATCTGATTTTATATTATTATCATATCAGTGTTACAAGTTGATAAAACCCATGTATTTTTATGGTTCAATTATGCAACAAAAAATCTATTCTGAAATCCTCTATTTTTGAGGTTGAATGGTATCTTCATATATTATTAGATGATAACCTAAATATATACATTTAAAAAATATATTAATTTGGATCATACAAATTCTGTGATAACACCATTAAATAAACAAATAAAATAAAATAAGAGTGCATAGTCCTTATCGTGATTTTGTTGTGTTGTTATATATGAAGTTATGTGTAGAATTATTATTATTTTTATGTGTGGGATAATGTAATGTGCGGTACCTATATTGTTATGTGTATAGGGGAATTGGATAAAATGTGGTTTTATAATGGGGATGTGATGGGTGTGGTATGGTTATGCAGCTGGACTGTGAAACTAGATCTGGCTATAAAGTGAATTGGATGTAGAAATTTGGATGTGGTGTTAATCTTATGTTGTTTGGATGGTTGTTTTATTTAAAACCATGGATTAATGGAATTAATACATTCTGTAAATAATTTTATATGGGCATGTTTAATAAGTAAATTGTTAATGTGATATGTTGTTTAATAGGTTAATTCTAATATATAAACTAATGGGTTGGAAATATGAAATGAAATTTCAATCTTTATGAAAAGGGTGTTATAAATAATGATAATTACACAAATCAAAGTAGTTAATAAAGTGGAATTTATTGATAAATATGAGTCTCTATAAAATGTATTGAAAACTAATATATGAATTATAAATTCTATTTTTCTTATTGGATTTTTGTGCATTTATTGGTATACGTGATTGGGTGGAATCTATGATATTGTTAGTTCGTCCCTTAGGATGGGATTGTGTGATATAACTCTATATATATACATTGTATGTTTATTTTATTTCTATATGCATACCACAAACTTTTAACAATAAATGCTGACACCCACATAGTCACATTGGAGGGTGTGTTTCTGAAACATCTTGGTGGGATGACTGATGGATGGCCAAAGGGTCCTCACATCTACCTCATCCAGGTGACGATTGTTTTGCACAAGCTGTTATGGGTGGAAGTATTTTAGTGAATTAGAGGTTGGTTATGATATCCCATGTTTCTTCTAGAATGTTTGGATGTGTGGCCTTTGGGGTATTTAGGATGAGATGTGGTGTGATGTCCCATGTGTTTTTGGGATGATATGTGTTGTTCTATACCAGGTGTATCTGGGATTATATGTGTTTTGATTAACTGGGTGTGTGTGAGAGGGATGTGTTGTGTTATGGTGGCATGGGTGTGGGTGGGTGGGATGTGATGTGTTCTAGTGTCCCCAGTGTGTACCATTGGAGTGTAATATGTTGTGATGGCCCATGTGTGTACGGGTGGGATGTAATGTGATATGTTCAAAAGATGTGGGAGCGATAGGATGTTTTCCATTGGGGTGTTAGAGCAGCTAATTGGTAGGAAAGGGGTGTGCAATACACTATCATCGTTGTGATTAATATTATATATTACTGTACAGGGATTCATTAACTAATTATTGAACCTAGGTGAGGTGTGGGTTTTTGTTAGTATACTTTTTTAAGTTTTGTTTGGTTCTACTACTTTCACAAGGGTGCATTAGAATCCTCTTCACAAACATGCATGAGAGACATTGTTTTTCCTTCTATGTATACATGTATTATATCCCTATGTATATAAAAACTATTTTTACTTTTCTAGGAGGACATTGTGGACCAAGATGGACATTTATTGTTCGGTCCTTTGGAGCTATTGCTATGTCGGTGACACTGCTTTTATTTTTTTGGGATTTCATTTGGATACATTTATATGTATCAGTTTCGATTTATTCATTCACTGTGGGATGATTATTCTTTATTTTATAATATTTCATGGAATTGATTTTATTATACATCATATCTCCCAATCTGTTTCAGTTATAAGGGAAATGCCTCCAATATTCTAATATTTTTACACCCTAGATGCTAGTAACCAACATAAGTCATATATGAGGTGGGACTCAAGGGTCATTATATCCCATTCTTCATTTATATCTCAAGAGATGTATTTTTTGGGCGAGTGGGTCATGAAAATAATCTTAATTCCCATCATAATGGTTCAAAATGTGTATTTTAATTTCCAGAACATATCCTCGGAGAGTTTCATGAAAGGTGTGCAGTAAGGACCATGATCATGTACTAGGTAATGGTAAATTCAATTCTAGAACACATTATTTGATATATTACCCCTAGTTTAATTTATTCTAGAACCACATACAACTTTTGTGTCCATATAGGAGTGTAATATTTCAAAAAACACTCAATCATTACTTCATTAAAATTCTATATATATTATTTAAACTTAGTATTATCAATAAACTTATCCTCAGGCCTATCCCTAGGGTTCTCACAAAACGTTTCTCTTCATAGATTCTAAATGATGAATAAACCTTGTATATTATTCCATGAATAGTGAAAAAATTCCTTTAACACATATTATTACATGAATCATGAACATAAATACTGATTAATGGATCATAAGAAAAAAAATGCCTAGTTTATTAAGAAGACTTATTCATAATATATCATGGGAAACTAAAACAATAAATGCTTATTTTATACTCCATTCTGAAATACTAAAATCCATTTCAGGACCTAAATAAATATATGATAAAATAAGTCATACATTAAAAAAGTGTTGAACTAAAATCCCTATAATTGAATAATTAGGAAAAGGCTGAATAATTTGAGAGTAATATGTATATCATGATATGATAAGGGAGAATGTACATAAGAAATAAAATGGGAGAATAATATAAAAATCATGTTATCATAGGATCATATCTACACAAGAAAGTAGAAATGACATAAAAAATACATAAACGTGAGTCATTGATAACTACTAAGAAAACATAACTTGGTGTATGTAGTCCTATAATGTATTTGGTTTACTCCATAGTCCCATACATGATATGTCATGAGACTAAAAAACAACTCAATTAATTGGTGGGATATATAATTATAGACAACCTTTAAAATTATTTATATGTACATGTATATAAATCTAACATAAAAATACCAATCATAAGGAAAAAACATTTCAATTACCAATGGAATTAAATGGGATGTAGAATCTTGGCTTATAACATAAAAAAATAGATTCATCGAAAAAGGAATTTGAGAAATGGTCCCCTGGAATGTATTACCCCATAAAAAGATGTTAGAATAATATAATTATACTTTTCATATATATATATATATATATAATTTCATACATTATAGAGATAGATTGTGAGTTTGAGAAAGAATGGTAATAACTAGAAGAAAATGGTGTGTTAGAAAGACCAATTCCCTTGTGGTTCTATTTTTCATGTGTTTTATTTGTCCCCATAAATAATAAAAATAAGTCAACTATTTAACATATTAAGAAACTTTTACATGATTATATTTATATTTATTTTATTTTTACCATGTTATATTTAATTACTCAACCAATTAATTTCAAGTTGGAAATTTTTACTATAAAAATATTATATATAAAAACTTACTTTCTTATATTGAATAAATCCAAATAGATTATTTTATAATAATATCCAAAATATTAATAATTTCATAATTATAATTTTTTACCAAATTATGAATTTAAAAAACATGAAATATTCTTAAGGAAAATGTATTACATTGAAATCATTGAGATTTTAAACCATACATACGGGTGAGTAACATATCCATTTTTCAACAATCATAATGGAATAAATGTAAGTGTTATTTTATATTTAAAATATAAATAATATATTATAAATAAAATATCATTTAAAAAAATAACTGTACTTATACAATCCATGTTATGGGGTAATATATAATTTTTTAAATGAATCACAATGCTTTATGAGGCGGTATTATTCCATAAAAACTAACAATGTTATCATTTTCAGTGGTTTGTATGTTAAGAGAGTATATTATATATATTTTTTCAAAACTGATTAATATTTCATTATTATCACATATAAAAAATTCATTTCTTATTATCTTCTACCAATTACATTAGCGAAAAACTAATTAAATATCTTCAGAACATGGTTGTCTTCCATAAAAAATAGTAACAATATCTAATTCCCTAAAGAATGGAATATAAGATGATATATCTAAGATTATATTTCCATAGGTATAATTAAAAATTAATCAATATATATAAATATTTTTTTACATCAATATATCAAACTCTTCGAAGTGGTGAATGTGAATGAATTATTGTAGTTTGCGAGGTGGTAGTTATCCATATAACCAGTCAAAAATTTTATATAAGATTTGAAGGAGAAGGATATTTTTTTAGGTTATTCCCATATCATAAAATATTTTTAGTATTTTTAATACAAATTTTATATTATCTGATAATTTTTTGATAATTTATTAATGACATAGAGGATAAAATAAAATAAAAGTATGAGAAACAAACTTATCTTAAAAATTATTTTCTGTTTACAATATTCCTTCCAAGGTTAGATTTTAAATAAACAAATAGATTCTTATATGAGGGGAGGGAACTATTAGATTTATATGGGTAGGATTTGTTAAAAAATTTGGTTTTGTATGTATGTAAATGATATTAGTGGGGTTTTTTATAAGTGTCTGTGGGGGTGGGGGTGGACATAATTGGATATTTTAAAAAGAAAGAATTACACATATGTTTTTCTATAGAAAAAATGATAAAAAAATATCTCATTTTAAATAATTACATGTGATAAGATGTTTATATGTCCATTCAATTGGAATTTTATAATATTCTTGTTTTTAACCCTTATTTTTTAGTTCAACACACATTAATCTTAATTTTTCTTAAACCACAGTTAATAATTTTATCTAATTTCAATATTCCTTATAGTCAAAAATTAATCTTACCTTAGTATGTAATATAAATTATTTTAATTATGAATATGGAATATATTTTTCAATATGAAACTTAGAGTGGTCAAAATTTAAGTTTAAAATTAATCTGATGGGTGTGTTGATGAAATGGGTTTTCAAGAAATGAATTTTTTAAGGAAAATATCATTTTATATTAATTATACAAAATATAATCAAAATAAAATTAATTTAAATTAATATTTGAAAATTAATGATCTATATATTTCATTTTAATAATTCATCACAAGGGGTTAGTTTATTTATATAAACTATAAAAACATTATTCATTTTAAAAACATTTTAGAAAATAGTTATCTAATACCAAAAGATAAAATTATAAAAAATCTAGTATAAAGATTATTTAAAAGAATTAATAAGTATTAATTTTATTAAATAATACTTATTTTTATTTTAAATCAAATTATAATTATAATTATACTAAATGTATTAAAAATAAATCACAATTTTATAAAAACTGTTAAATTGCACTATTCACTAAAAAATCAATATGTTCTAAAAATAAAAATTCCCCCCATGTGACTATAAATATTATGATTTAAAAAAATAATTTTAAAAAACTAAAAATAAAAAATTTCAAAAAAATAATTTCAATATTTTAATACCAAAAGAAATTAAAATAAATTTTTAATGAAAACATAGTTTTGATGAATAAGATGACATTTCTATAAAATTTATTGAATTGCTAATAATTGTTAACAGATTATTCTATATTGAGTCGGACCATTATATAAATTTAATTATTTAGGTAGTATTATTCAAACAATTCAATTTAATGGCTGTGTAATAACAGATATAAATAACATTGGTTCATTTTTGCCTGCCTTTTTTTACACATACTCCATGGAACATAATTTTCTCATTTAAATAATCTCAGGCTATAACATTTGAAAATACTTTTAAATTATTTAAAACTCAAAATATTAAAACCTAGGTCATAATAATATGTCACAAAATAAAAAATATAAAAATTTTAATTGATGAAGTATGGCCACAAGAGAAGAATAATAATTAGTTTATTAAATATAAACGATATTATTTTCATGAAGAGGAAATATTAATATAGAAGAGAATTTATCATTTAATATAATGATAATTAATCATAATAATTTTGTACTTTTAAAGAGAATAAATATATATAGTTTTATTATTTTACTCTATCATTTAATTTTACACATAAATAATGGGATTGTTCAGTGTTGAATACAAGGTTTGAAGAAACTAAGAATAAAAGAATGATGTTCCTGATAAATCATTATAACTCCAAAAAAGTGGTTTAGAGCTATCAATATCTGTTATGTGTTGAGATAAATTATAAGAATATACCTTAAAATATAAATGTTGATATTGGACTTCAAATATTATTAATAAAACATAATTCATTATATTATATTTCTAATTGATTATTTATACCAATTATATATGAAATTTCGTGCAAAAACAAAACATACATCAATGAGAGGAAATTGAGATGAAACATCATCACCATTTATTTATCTTTAATAAAAGACAGTCTAGAAAAAATATAATAAACAAAACTATCTAAATCAATTATTATATAACCATATTAATATATATTACCTCTAATTAATTTATTTTAGAATTATTAACTATATGTACATAAGTAAGTTATTAATAATTCTTTATGTCAGATGTGAGTAGTATTATCTTTTTTTATCATGTTTTCTAATAAAGGTGTCATTATTTTTTGACCAAAAAAACATCATTATCACTAGATTATTAAATATAGAATTATTTTTTTGAATGGTTCATTATATCGAATTTCATTTTAGGGAAATTCCTATATATTTTTCAAGAAAAAGAAAATTTGTATGAACTAGTTCTAACATATTTAATATTTATAATGTAACATATTTTGAAATATATTAAATATTAATAAAAACTTAATTAAAAAATTAATACACATTAACTTAATTATTATTCAATTATATCACTATAAGAAGAAATTTCTTAATGTTTCATGATTTAAATATTATAAAATCATTTCAATTATTTGGTAAAAATGAACCAAAACGAGAGCATGTTTTAATGATTTTATAAATGCGGAATTTTTAGTAGATACTTTTTAAATAAAATTCATCGAATCAAAAAAATTTGATAAATTTCAAATATATTCAATAAATTAATGCGATGAACCATCGTTGATGGCTAGTGATAAAAAAATTACAGTTTATTTAGGTGATAGTCCACTATACACATGATTAGTTATTCCATTTTACCATGAATGAGACATAACAAATGTATAGGATGAATTATAATTTAATTAAAATAATTTTTCAATTATATTCATATTTTATCAGAAATCGATCCATTTTACCATAAATAAAAGGAAAATAAAAAAAACAAATATGTGATCTCATGGAGGCTATAGTCTACAAAACATAATTCTTGACCTTATTTTGTTTTCTTAGTGGTTTGAAGGAACAAAAATTGGTTTATATGTAAATATAATATAATTAAAATGTATTATTAATTCTTGTTTAATCATATTAGAGAGTCTTGATTATTTCAGGAAGTGCAAGATTTAGAAGAAATGACTTTGAATTATGAAAAAATTATGTTGATAAATTAATGCTTCTTTATGAAATATACATGGAAATTGATTAATTAGGATATATAATTGATAGAAGAGGATTATGATCCAGAAGTAATTTTCTTATATACGGAATAGGCTAATTTTTCATGAAGAATGAGTGGTCTTTAATGTGTTTTGCGTGGTCACATTTAAAAGAGGCAGAAAAGTTAATTTTTTTATAAATAACCATTACATCTCAATGATTCCATGACACTACCGAAGAATAAATGGATCCAAATGAATCAAAAAATATATCCATGATGAATGTGGGTAAATCCCACCAAATTTAATAATTTGTACATACTTTTTAATATTTTAGAGTCATTTACTAATAGATGTTAACGCTTTATGATTGGTTTTACGTTGCAAACTAGTTTTTTTCTATGTAAATTTTATTTTACTAAAAAAAGATAACCCTTATTAGGAAATTTATCTATCTAGAAATTATATTTATTCTCTCTTTAATATAATTAAATTTGTAAATTTTATAAAGGTATCTTTTTATATTAATTCTTCAATATATATAAAAATAATATTTATCAAAAAGCAATGTTTTGACCATCAAGTGTTTTGAATGTTATATAGCTTTAAAAAGATATAAATGAGTTGTAATATAAATTTAATTAATTAGTTAAAAGTTACAGACCATTAATAAAATAACTATTTGAAAATAAACCATTCACCATTATCATTTATATTAAATTTAGTCATAGTTTTTATACTTTTAGTCCTAAATATAGATATAAGCCTATTACATAATATTAAAAAAAATTAAAAAATATTAAAAGTTATATTTTATATTTGATTTTTATTAGTGATGGAAAATAATATTTAACATTGAAGAAAAACATTTTGTTTCTGTAAAATATTACATAAGATTAACTTATTAATTACATGGGTTTTATAAATACAATATATTATTTGTAAATGTATTAATTATATATATATATATATGTTAAAAAATATTTCAATAACAATTATTTCATTACTAAATTACTCTAATGTTTTTTTTAAGTGATGGTTTTAGAAAAAATGGGTTTTTACTATTCATACAAATTAAAATATTTTTTAAAAATATAAAAAAAATCATAACTAGGAAAAGAAATTAAGTTTAATTAAAAACCTAGGCAATTTTTTTTAAATTAATCAATCCATTTTTAAAAGTAATTAAAAATATATATCCAAACAAATTTTGTTAAAAAAAGATTTTTAAAACATTTAATGTTCCTAAGAATATTTTTTATATATTTTATAAATCAATATAATAATGTTTTTACTTATTATATGTTTTATTGATTTTAAATTTAATAACTAAATTATTTTTTACAGCATTTCTTAGTTCAGAGTTGTGTATAGATCAAGATATCAAAGGGAGTATTATATTTGGTGAAAAAAATATTAAAAAACTCATGTCATTACATACCTAATGATATGGTGTTTGTTTTCAGGCAAGGAGTGGGTAAACCATTGAGCTTCAGTATAATTAAATTTGATTCATATTGGGATGATTTCTCCCACATAGTCTTATGGAAATATCATGTGATTCCAGGGTGGGTCGATTCATCCCCCGATCTTTTGATGACATGGAATGTCTTACTATTAAAGGATTATATACCCCATTATGATTCAAGATATATTGATAACATTAAAATATGCAATGAGACACTATTTCATTGATTAAAGTAGTCATGGTTGATCATTTTTGTCACCTTTAAACACATTGATTGAAAGTTATAATTTTAATATACAATTGTTCCTTATGTTATTATTTTTTTATTATCACATGTGAAAAATCATTGAATATTTTTTAATTTTGGGAAACCATTCAGAGTGGTTTATATAATTTACTAACACCGTACTTGGTTTTCTCAAACATTATGGTACCTAGTAAGACATCATTATTCATAAGTTTATGTGGGGTAAATTTCAAACATTAGATGATCAACGTGGAGTGTCCTTGCATGATTATATTCATGGATGATATGAGGATTATGATAGTGGTATATTATACTTTTGGTTTATGTTATTATTTTATATGTGATTGTCCTTATGTGTAAGATGATAGAATATGTGATGTGTACTTATGTATTACATTATTTTATAGAATTATTTTCATAAATAATGAGTACTTTGATTATTGATATGAATGATTTTTTATTATATTTTCTATTGTTTTAATTTGATATGATGTGATAGAATCTTAATGGTTACACCTCAGGCCTTCAATACTATTATGAAACCATGTTCGTATGCAGAGGCATGACTGAGGTCAGATGAAACCCTCGAACCGGGAACTGTTAAATGGTCTCAGACCTGTGGATCATCACAGAGGTTTATTAAATATTTTTATTTCTATTTCTATTTTGGGCTATGATAGATAGGTAATAAGGATATATTAATAAGTGTGATTAACCAATCAATATTTTGTGAAGAACAATTTCTCCAGTGAGAAGTATAGTCCTCCTGAAATATGGGATTACTATTTTTTATTTTTCTATTAGGAATTAGTTTTTTTTTGGAATGGTGTTTGTATTTTCCATTTATATTTTGTGTTTTAGAACCTCACTGATAGTTTCAAGAGGTTAGTGTTATGTTATTATATTTTTCATATAGGATTCACATAACATTCAAGTGTTTTTGTACTGTTGATATCACCATTGAATATTGTTAAGCATTTTAATATGTCAATAATTAAGAATAATTTGTTTTCACATATAAAATATTATTCAATTAAGAACTGATGAACCATATTATTTATTCATATAAATGGTTATGTGGATATTACATTGAAATGTTTTTTTTACGATGAATGCACAATCCATCTATGCATGATATGTAAAATAAACCATGGTAGGTATGTACAAGAATTGGTTTGCTGGTTAATGGAAACATGGTGGGATAATTAAATAATTACCTATCTTTGAAATGGGAACATTTTGGTTAATGGGGTTTCCTATTTGTCACATTATGTTTTAACATCAGTATACATGTTGTTTCCTTATACGGTTATATGGTGGAAATCAAATTTTATAAAAAGTATGACCATAGTTTTTCATAATATGAATCATCATGGGACGCTATTTTAAGGATATGTGGAATAATATGGAGGGGTTATAGTCTTCGATTGGGTCGTCTTGTACACATATCCCAGATGGGGATACGTTCCGGGGTGTGGGTAGTTGACATAGAATGATAATCTTAATATAAGAAAATTGGAACCCTAGAGTAAGTGTGTTGGATCATTTTACTCTATGAAAATGTGCATAAAATTATTAGGAGAGAGGATATATATCTGTGATCCCTTCAAATTTTTAATAAAAATAAGATAATTTGCATTGGGTGTAGAGGTTGGGTTTGAAAGAAGGATTAGTTGGACAGTTGAACACATGTATTTTTTTTTTGTTTTTTTCCTGAGGAAGTATTCGATCATGATCCTATAGGGTTGTATATAATATGGATAAAGGGATGAAGGAATATTATATTAATTGGAAAATATATATTTGAAGGTGAACAATTTGTAGGCCACGTCATGAGTGGGATGCATCAATGTTGTTGGGAAAAGCATTGAAGTGCATATTGAGAGATGATACTAATATTTAGAGAGTCATGTTCATTTTTTTTGGTATATGATCCAATGATTCATGACACATGACTCTTTATAGTGTGAATGAGGTTTTTCGCTCAGCTATTACATGATTATATGCTCATTAGGTTAAGATGAGATAAAAACGGACATTGGAGAAAAATCCAATGAGAGAGTTATTAGTGGTTCAATATGATTTAGGGGAGGATAGTTATGGTGTTCAATGTTGTTTTAGAAAAGTGTAAATATTTGAGGGATGATACAAGTGTGGTAACATGAGGTCCTCATATATTTTCATATTAGTGAGTAACAATTTTTGGTAAGATATTGATGAATTTGATGAAATTACTAATTTCATGGTGGCATAGAGTTTTATTTGTAGTTGGAGATATTAAATCAATAAATAACGGTGATGTGCTGAATAAATCATTATAAAGTGGTCAATTCAACACAAGGATCATCCATAATAGTGGTGAATTGGGCAGGGGGTTATATAACCAGAGGAGAACCATTCAGGAGATTATCGATTCCAAAATGAATTTTGATCAAGGAGTAGTGTGAGGGAATCCATATAGTGGGGAGCGAACCAATGAATATTAAAGGGTTCGACCATCATTATGAATTGATATTTGATTGATTCCAAGGAATATGCTCCTAGTCATATGTAATTAGTAATGATTAGTGTGTCTCATTAATGCTCAAGGATGGGAATGAAGACGATATGAAGTATTTATGTTTGGGAAATGTTAATATGTGACATAAAACTATGAAGGATTTAGATAAGTGGTTATGGGGTTGGCATACTCCTTTAGTATCGATCATTCTAATGGTTATGGGTATAAAACCCTTTTTCCCACAGTATTGTGTATTTTTAGGGACTAATAGGTGGACGTGTGAGAAGAAATAGGATGGTGATATGTGGGATGTTCTAGTATTATTAGGTTACTCGTTTAATACTAGATTTGATATTTAGATGTTTCATTTGCTGGAGTTTGTGTGTTGGGATTAGGATTAATTTGAAGATGATGTGATCATGGACTGATTCATATTAGAGGATAATAATTAAAAATGATGGAGTATGAAGGAAGGTTTGGTTGGTTTAAGATCCAACTGTGGGGTTATACTAATTGTCACGTTGGTAAATGTAGTAGTAATTTTAAAAATATTATCATGCCTCCTAGAATATAGGTGTCATGATCAAAATATGTGATAGTTTATTGGTGGGTGTGACCATGTATTTTTTAAAAAATTTAAAAATGGAGGACTTGTTATTATTTTGTATAAAAAGTGTACACAGTAAGGAAAATGTTGTACTGATCATGTTGAAGGACAATATAAATGAACTTTTGTGGGTGATTCCCTCGGTAGGAAACACTATGAATTGATAATCGATCATTAAAGGTTCATCCATATGATGGGATTCACCATGAGCATAGGTATGAGTGAATTTAATACACTAAAGTGTCTAAAGATATATGATTTTAGTTAAGGGATGTATTTTTGTTAGTGTTATTGTGGAGTGTAGAACTCGATAATTGATGAATAGTGCATATTGATGATTATATCTATGTTATGGAATCTCATTTAGTGTTCTAGGATTTAATTTCATGGTATTAGTGAATTTATTACCCGAGTAGGTTGATCATAATGGTCAATGGACATCTAAGACTTTTTAAAGGATGAGACATTATATAGTGTGGTGGTTCTAAAGAACCATATATTTATGAATACTGATATTCAGTGGAACATTGAATTTTTGGATGTAAAAAATGGGTAATTTTTATAATTGGTATTTAGATCTGTGTTAGGAGATTGGGATATTCTCAAATGAAAATATTTTTATATCTATTGAGGCTCGAAAAGTTTCCTGTGGGACTGTGTTACATACAAGCACAATTGAGTAGCCTTAATGAAATTATATTATAGCAGCATGCTTTTCTAATACTCATAGGTTGATATATGATTAACTATTGGTAGGGAAAATTCATATTAGTTACTTTTGGGGAATTCCAAGATAAGGTAGTCATTTCATTATAGTTATGGGATTCCCTATTGTATGGTGTGTCTCACCATGTCCTAAAGGTGTTAATCTATGATGTTCTATGGAAATGGGTTGTATCCCCTACCCAAAGGAGTTCTAACATTAAACCAGGTGAAATGAGTATCTTAATCTCATGAAAACAATGATTTATGGGTGTAATTGTGTGTGTGTGTGGGGGGGGGGGGGTTAATTGATGTTTTAAATTAATTATTTACTCTCATTATCGAATCTAAATTGATCATATATTAAGATATTATTACTAATTGATGTAAAACACACGTATGAAGAGAAATATAAAGTTATAAAATATTTACAAGGTACCCCATTAAACATAAAAAGGATAATTCTCTTCATGTTTTTGATTTAAATGAGACCATATGACATAGTAGTATCAAAATTTGGATAAAAATGATCATGATTTCTTCGTTTAGTCATGTTACAACAGGACTCTCGACTACGATTTTTCATCAAGTATTTTTATAATGTCATTAAATTTTACCTAAAAAGAAATCATGTGTGTAAATAATAAATAATTACATTGATTGGCCAAGTACCAGTTATATATCAATCCATTTAAGTATTTGAAATCTCTTATTCTTATCTTTTATACACCATACATAATACATAACCCACATATTTCATTCTTTTTATATTTTAATTATTTATTTTTTTATAAATCAGTGAATTATACCTATATTTCATTAAACTTCATATTTATCTAACTCTTTTTTGTTTCAAAACATAAATAAAATATTCAATAATTTATTTATTCAATGTTTGATGTAGTAGTTTATTGTAACGAAGAATTTAAATTCCAGCATATTACTACCAATAAATAATAATTCAACTCCACTTCTTATACCTAGTTTCTTGTTATTCTTTGACTTCTATTCGAGTCAATAGATATTTTTATGAGAAACAGTCAATGAAAACATATTATTTTTTATAGAAAAATATGTTATTAATAACTACAACACATGGTTTTCTTCATCAGAATGAAATACTTTCTTAAAGTGAACATCATCATACATCATATTATTGAATTAAAAATCCATTTGGTGATATTTTAATCCATAAAAAACATATGAATAATCTAAATTTAAATAAATCATTGAAATATATAATTATAGAATGAATTCTAATTATAAAATTCCTTGTGAACACATAATAATATAAAAATACTTTTATGAACCCCTATGACATGGATCTCATGAATATATGGTCACTCATTTGTAAGAAATCCAAATTTTAAAAAATAAAATGTGATCCACCCATACATGAGACACATATACACGAACCAATAATATATAAACCAATTATACGTAATTTTATACGACTCATGCAGCCTTTCTATAGCTATTAAATGACACATATATAGAATCAAATTACTCAAACATAGATTGAAATAAAAAATTTGTTCACGAAGATTTTGTTGATGTTTTAAATATTCTTTACAACATTTTTCAAATTACCTCTCATTATATGATAGTTATGTAGATCATATATTTTCGATTTCAATATAAAAACACCTAGAATATGTAAAATTAACAAATAATTCAAATATTCCTTCTCTAAACTTATCTAATCCAATTTCAACTCCTTGAAATATTCAAATCATCATATCCTCAAATTGATGTATATATTTTATTAGATCATTAAAATAATTTAATAATCAAAAATAAAATCCATCACATTAACAATATCAACTTTAACTATTCTTCTCCCTTCCCCTTCTTCATCACGGGGCCAAAAATTCCCCCAATACTTCTCTTATTCTCAATAATCTCCCCAAATATATTATGTTTCAAATGAGTGTGAATAAAAAATATAAAATCCAATAAGAATTTAAATGAATCATCATTCAATAATTCAAACCGTACTATAAAAAATAGTCTAGTAAATAATAATAATAATAAAATATGATAATACTTTCCAAAAATTCATTAACATATATTCAGATATTCAGTACTCTTGAACCTCTAGGTATTAATTGATTAAATATTTTTCGCAACCCATAAAATGATTATATAATATCCCAAGGATCTATATTATACTTGAATGACACTGATTTATAACATTTGATTTTAGTATTAAATTATTTCCTACAGCAAAATTCATATACCCTCAAACCTACTTTAGATATAATTCAACATCCAAACTCATCCAAAACTATTAAAACAACAAAAAAAATTATAAAAATAATCACATATAAAAAGAACATCCCTCAAAACATTCATATTTTTAGAAAATATATCTGAATACAAATTTCAACTTAATATGAGTTCTCTGCCCCATTTAGAAAAACACATATCAATATATATTATCTTAAATATTATTCTATATTATTTAAAATATGTTTTTTAAATATATAAATTAATAAAAATTAAAGAGACTTGTGTTTTCATTTTTATATCCTTTTGAAAATAAAATCCAAATAACATGAAGATAGAGGGTATAGATTCCCAATTCAGTCACATGGAGGGGAATGATATTTAATACCCTTCAATAATATCAGTTTTAGAAATATTTCCATCGAAAATTATTTAATAAATTATATTATATTATCTTTTGAGTTGGAATAATGTAAACATTTAACACATTTTTTTTCAACATTCTATTTTAGGATGTTGCATTTAATATCATTATGAATTAATCATGAATTCGGAACATAGTTTTTGGATAATTGGATATGGTCTTGATGATCCAAACCCATATGTAGTGGTAACTTAACTTCTAATTTGATATTATATAACCTTGTACTGATCCACAAGAATTGGGTTTTTAGTTTACTTTTATTCCCATAGATAACATAAATTATTCTCTATGTTATAGAATTTTGTTCCATTTTAATCAAACGTATACACCAATCTACTAATAGGAAATCCCAAACATATATAGTCCTTTAGTTATAATAATTTCCCACCCAATATGCATCTAAAAACATAAAAATATAAGTAATTCTATTACAATTATATTTTATAACTTAATCTATAGTTACATTAACATATATGAGAATCTGTTTTCTATTACTGAAATAAGTTTCTTTTGGTGTAATTGGATATGTAACAGAAATTTTAATAAAATAAGAAATTTTAAGATTTAATTTGTTTCAATTATAAAAAAATACAATAACATTTTATAATATAATGTGATCAATATTGTTTCATTAAATAAAACATAGAAATTTGGTTCCCACTGAAATTGGATAGGAAAAAAGTTTTTAATTCTTCATTATAATTATTTTTCTATGATCCAGAACATAATTCTATTGAGAAATTTAAAACTAGAAAATATTTCATTCCACAAGGAATGGAAGCTTAATATATCATCATTATTTATTATAAAAAAATAATCACATATACCTTCTTCATTTTCATAAAAAATAATATCATCTATAAAAACAATGATTGTTATTAATATCATATTTTTATATTTAATATAGGTAAATTTTCTAGTCTTAGATTTTCAATATGTTACTACATTAAATATGTATCTAGAAGATGATACCGGGCATCTAAAGCATTTTATAACCCATGTAGTGTCTTTTTTAGTCTATATAAATATTCTCTGTCTTTTCTAAGAAATAATCTAATTTTGTGATCAATATAAACACCCTCATCAATTTCTCCATTAATAAAGGATGACATCAAGAACATTGTAAAGACATAAATTTCCTTTGGTATATAATAACATTATATATTACAATGATTTCCTTTCATTAAACCATTACACTAGTCCCATAAAAATCAATTAATTCTACTTTTGAGTTCCCATTACAATTAAATATTTTATTCTTTTAGAGAACTATTTCAATTAAAATCTATTTTATTTCAAAACCCCCACTTTTTTCAGCTAAAACTCATACTTCCTCAAATAGAAAAAAACCCCATGTTCCATAATTCTTTTCATAGTCCAAATCTTCATTCACAACATCAACCAACATTTGATACATGAATAATTAATTTACAACTATTGGTAAAATATTTTAGAATAATGAGGTATGTGTTGATGTGATGAAATTTAATCTTATTTGAACATATAATCCCAGATTACAATTTATTGGATCTCAACTCAATTTCTCAATCACAGATTTTATGGAGAAGGATTATATATATCACATGAAATTGATGGATCCCATTATTAAACCTATAATTCATTGAGATTCTTATTATTTTTAGTTGGATCATCTTGATTCCTGACAAATGTTTATTGGTCATCACTTGTAGGGATAGATTGATCATGTATTCAATGAAAATTTATGTTATTTTCGGTATTATTTTTTTAATAAATGTATACTACTATATTTTGAGGTTATCGTGTGAAGATATCATCACCACCTCTATTATCAAACACCCACTGATTATCAACATTAACATTGATGACTCAAGGAATTCCCTAAATTATTAATTTCATTTAACATATAGGATTATTTTACAATATGTTATATAATGATGTATAAAAATTTAGTATATATGTGAATCAATTTATAATTTTATCATCTTACCCCATTATCATGTGTCTAAAAATATCAAGAGGTGTCTAGTTCAATATTCATAATCTGGGCCTTCACAAATAATCATGTGTTCTTTTATTATGAAACCCCACTTTATTGTGGAATTTATGGTGAACTAATTTCATGGTTAATTCCTTTTTTCACAATAGGGAATCAAATTTAACATTAGTTTGTTATTATGCATTTTTAATCCTTGTATTCATTGAAGATAAACCACATTTTTTTCATTTAATCAAATTTTTTTATTATTTTTGATCCACTTCCTTATAATTAATTAAAATGTCAGAAGAAAAATTTGTAAATTCTTGGATAAAGGAAATAAACAACTTATCTGTATTTATTAATTTCATCCTTCTGACCAACAATTCCTGTAATGAATGAGATTCAACGGATGAGATGATTGATTCCGTATATTCTTTTATTGAGATTTGACTATCGATAATATTGTACATGTAGATGGAATCAAATCACATTATCTTGTTAGATTAGGTACATCAGGAATATTCACTCATAGAGTGATAATAATATTATTCACTTTTCAATGAGCAGCAAGTATTTTGTTACATAATTGATTTTATTTTTTGATATAGAAATATCATTATTTTTTAGTATCAATAACCGAAAATAGATTTCATCTTCTTCTATGTACCTTAGTTAATAGACTCCCATGTATCAAATAATTCACTAAGAATCCACCATTTGAAATATCACATAAATTTACTTCATAATAGTTGTGAAAATTACTTAATAGATTGTGTTACATCCCATTAATATGTATGGAATTTTTGATCTTCAACTTCCCCTTTATGATAACTATTAATATAACACCATTCTTATTAAGTGATCTATCATTGAAAATGGTTATAAAAACTTCATTTATATTTTCAATTTATTTAATTTTCATTAAATAACCATTTATGCGTGAGTAGTATATACTATCTAGAATCTATGGATACTTTCATTTAGATTAATCATGTTCTACTTCTATTAAATAATCATTATCACTAAAATAATCCTTCATTTTTGATAATTACAATAATTGTATTTCATGATCAGTGGGGATAGTATGGTGGTTATAAAATACTAAGAATAGAAACACGGTTGGTAACATATTCCATAAAACTATTACAACATATAAAATATATTATGAATATTTTATACAAAAGTTTGATATTCCTAAAATATTCTCAATTGTGTTGGCTAAATCCCTCTTAAAATAATCATCCCAAAACATAAAAACTCAACTTGATATTGGTTTTATAACAATACATATTATTATAATATAAAAATGTACATAGTTCCAATAGTAGAAATAAAAATAAGTCTAACATCTCATAATAGAACAAATCATCTATTGTTAGTGCCTTTATTTCATCCTTATTTGAGTCATCAATCTTATATCCTTTTTTGTAAAGAATTATTATAAATCCCAAACACAACATTATTTGTCAGGGTTCATTATATTAATTTTTAGAGTCATTATTTGTAGAAATTTTGTTTTTTTATTTCAATAACCCATAATATATATTTTCTAAGTATCACATGACTTATCAATAAACATGGACTTCATGAAATTAAAAATTAATTTACTATTCTCAGAAAATGATTCAAAAAATTATTCAATAATTCTAGGAAATAATTGTTTATATTATTGATATATATGAATATTTTATCATATTACATATTTCACAACCCTTAATATAGTGATTTCTCTAATATACTATGATATTTCCATAATGTTCACTATGATTTTTTTAGTTACTTTTCTACCATAAAAATCATTTTGAGAAAATATCAATATCATTCTAATTTTCATCCACTCTCTTTTACATCTTAAATTATGAATCTTTATCATTGTAATGATACTTCTAATGATCATAAATCTCTATCAATAATCGACTTTTTATGAACGAATTACATACTAGTTGAATAATTATTATACTTATTCATGTTATTGATCTGATTCCCTAATTTGTTATCCTTTATATTATAATAAACTAATTACCTCTTTAACAAAAAACCTATCTTATATTAATTTTTAAGTCTGACACATATACATTCATCACTAGTAAAATATTCTTCAATAACTTTAGTAAAATTTTCCCATTTAGTTACATTATTATTGGAATCTTATCAATCCTCTACAACTTTACATGAATCATTATCATCATAATTTGAAATGAATTTTATATTTTTTAAATGTATGTAAATTTTAATATATCCCCCACATATATATATTTTACTTTCTGGTCTTCATTTCTTTCCTCGTGGCCATTTTATATCATCATTTGCTTATTATGAAACAACCCAAGTATTAAAAATATTAAATCAACTCCCTCTCAGCTTAATATTCATGTATTATATTCTATAGAGTAATTCTAATATATGTAATTCATTAGTCAAAAAAACAAATAATTTATTTCTAACCAAAAAGTATTTTGATGCATTATATGGTTATATTTAAAAAAGATTAATTTATAATTCCTTGAATTTTAAATTTAAAAGAAATGATGTATATTATTGAAATAAATGTTATTATTCTTTTCTTATGATGAAAATTCACAGTTTTTCTAGGAAGATTGATTTTTCTTTGAATAGTGAAATATTACAATTATTTAAAGAGAATCATTTATTTAATTGGAAATTAACATTATGATTTTAAATTTCAGTCAAATTATGATACGTTTCTTTTAGTTATAAATTATCTAATAAATTAGAATGCGAATATTTTTATACTTGCATTAGTATAGGTTCATTTTTAGGTCTAAAAATATTTTAAAAAATATTTTCTTTATCTTTTAACCCATTTATATAAAAAATAAATTTTATGAACAGTTTTAATTTCATTTTATGAAAATGAATTAATTTTTGTACATGAATATACAAATTTATCCCGGATTAATGTTTTATATTTTACAAATGATGATAATTTTTTTTGGAAATGAAAAAAAAGTATTTATGAAGAAAAATGACTTATATTACCTATACCAATCATAAATATTATTTTTAAATTTATTAAACTTATGTAATTTATCATTTATTATAAAAATACTAAAACTATCAAAGTATAATTATTGAAAACAATTAAATTATAATTTATTTCTATATAAATATTAAAATTATTTTTAGTTCCTACGAAGTACATCACATCATTGGAAAAGTAATATTTGTTGTCCTAAATATAATATATATGATGTATTATGTATTTAATAAAATATGATAATATATATTAATAAATACAGTTTATTTTTAATGATATATATGAATGTTAGAGTTATATTATAAGTGAATTATCAAAAGGATTGGGAAATTCTTTGGCAATGGGAAGAAAATTTAAGAAAATTAAATATTTTTATGTCATAGATGTGAATAAATATATATATATATATAAATGGTCAAAATTTATTTAAAAAAAATGTTCTCTATAGTTTTCATGAAATGAAACTTCGTGATTTATGTGAATTATTATATACTAAAAATTATTAGTATTTAAATGTGATCATTATTACCTAGCTGATCAATTGTTGGGTAAAAATATTAGTAACCAAATTATGATATAAATTTATTATTCTCCTAAAAAATAAAATATATTGTTTAATTCATAGGAAGTAATATTTCTATTTTTATTAAAGTCATTTTTATTCTTTAAAAAATGAATTTATCTTTAAAACTAGATTAATTTTTATAATGTGTGTGGAAATTATAATTAATTTTTTCCGCATTTAGAATTTTAATTATTTTACAATAAAATGATTATTAAATATTGATTTAAAATTGATATTACTATTCCAAATTTGGAATTCTATGAAATGATTCATTTTTTGTTGTCAATAGGGAAAATTAGTGATTTTTCAAATACTCGTTTTTTCATTGAATTTTAGACATTTATATTAAACTTGATTTCACCCATTTGTATATATTAAATATTTAAAAATAGATAATTTATGTGAAATTATGAGGATCAATTTTTTAAACATGTCCCTTTTTATCAGTATACTTGGTCAAATTTATCCCCACAAAAAATGTAAATTTTGATAACTAAGGATAAAAATTAGCTAATAAAGGGGTTAATTCAACAAATCATTAATACTATATTTAAAAATATAAATTTTTTCATATATGATTCTATTAGTCTCATATAATTATCATATTCATATCCATTCTATTTTGTAAGAAATTTTTATGAGTAAGACACATTTTATACAACAACATTTTCTGAATTTCAAAATGCACCCCTTCACTCATTTATAAATGGGCTCACATTACCCTTATTAATTATGAAACATTGAGCCATATAGAATTAATAATACTGGACCATTTATCATTTAAACTTACTCATCTATGTTATAGATAATATGGTCTTCCTAAAAACCAAATCCTATGTCCCTTACGATAAGAACAACCAGAAGCCTATCAATAAATATGTAATAATCATTACCAACTCTTTTAATTTTTTATTTTTAAAATCTATATAAATATATTATACACATTTTTAAAATATTAAATCAATTATTAAAAATATACTGAGATATTATTATGATTATGGTAAATCAATGTTCCATAACTTTTTCTAATTATTAAAAGTAAAAAACAATTCTCATGTGTAGGTATGACATACAATCTCCACACAGTACTGTAATTCATTTTTCCACACAATTGTACGTTCATGGTTAAAAATATTTAGTAAATAAATATATAATATATTTATGCAATAATTATGATTCTTTAATTTTAATATAGTATACACCTTCTTACATTCCATTCATTGAATAATGATAACTTTTTTCATGCGTATGTGTGGACCACCACATCCACAAAGCCATGTTATCCATTTTTCATTTACTATATACATGGATATTCATATAGATTTATTTAATTAATATATATTATATAATAATTATTCAATAAGGGTGAATTTACATTTACCTTTTTCTCGTTACACACATCGAAAAGTGAAAACAACATTCATTCATCGGTATGGTTATCATCTCTATAAATAGTGTAATTGATTTTTATATATAAACCATTTATGGATGTATATATATATATAATATAGGATACTAATATCTTTATAATAAATCTACAGTTGATGAAACAAATAGAAAATAATAAGGACCAAAAGTACTGAAGAAAATCATAAATTAACTACGAAGCAGTTATTTGTTGGAACAAATATTTTAATAAAAAATTATTAATAAATGTTTGAGAAAAATTTATAATTATATAATAAATGGTATGATATATATGATTATGTTCCTATATTATATTCATATTAAATATATATTTTTTATAGATTATGCTAAAACATATCTTATTGAAGTCTAACTTGATGTAAGGGTTATTCAAATTAATATTATTTCATTGAGACATATTTTATTATTTTCACATATTTATATTTATGAGGTTTTTATAACGGAAATTATAAATTTTATATCATTGATCATTCTTAATTCATTGTATTTAATCATATAATTAAAATTAATTTATCTTAGTTGTTTTGATTTGAATGTTAACAAAGTGGTAAGGGTTTGTTTCATAATGTCATCATTATTTGGGACTTTTTGTTTTTGAGTCTGAATTAGGGGAATTATATGATTAATCTATCTTAAAAAATATATATCATACCATTCTATATATATATATTTTTAAGATAATGGTTTTCTTTCATTTTTTACTCTTTCAGTACACATGATACAAAAATAATATTTTTAACGAAAAATGAATTTGTTTTCTAGTTGGGTGGGAATATATTTGTTCTCTTTAATATATTTTAATTAAAATATTCTAAAACAACTTTTGAAAAATAATTTTAAAGTGTGAAATTAATTTTTTAAAATAAATATAAAAAATTAATATTATTTTTAACATAGATATTATAAAGGTAATATCAAACTGATATTATCTCCTAATTATTTTAATACTACATTAAAATTATAACAAGATGTTTTAGATCAAAATGGTTACCTTTAAATTTTGTATTGTTTTAAATTTGATAACAGATATTTCAAATTGAATACAGTTTTTCCCACAAGATATTTTGTAGTGATATTTTTAAATTGGTTGCTTGTATGTAAAAATATATTGTTTAATTCTATAATGTAATTAAGATAAACTTTAATGGTATCATAGAAAATATTTCTATAGAAGGTATATGATCAGTTTAACTACAGATATATTGATATTCTATATTATTGTTCTTCTAATACAAAGAATTACTTATTTTCAATTCATTATGATTAAGCTATGTTGTAATTTATATGATTAATGAATTAAAATTATTTAGTAATGGTCTCGGATAAAAATTTCATAGGCCCTTTATGTATATTTTTGTAACATGGTATTAAAAAACATGGAAATTTTGATGTGGAGTAACTCATTTATGTAGAAATATTGGAATGGACCCCTGATTGTATGTTTAATAGGTCCATTATTATGTATTCATTTATTATGAAAGAATTCATTAAATCCCATGTGATTATTTTAATATTGATGATATACTTTGATATTTTTAAAGGACATGTGACTATTTATATGAAATAATTTTAGCATCATTTATTCATGCAATACTATTCAATACATAATTTGATTTTACTACTTAAATTTTCATAATGAGAATCTGAGCTCACTCCATTATTATATTTCCATTCCCTAGAATGTGAGGATGCGTATTTCAATTGATATATATGTATAATCTATAGGGAATAATATTTTTAAAAGAAAATAATATCTTTTAATTTTCTTATTTTCAAATGTCATGTTGGATTTAAGAATAAATATAATTCTATATGACTACTAAAATATTAAGATATTTGGGAAGTGATCACTACTATTTATTTCCAATATAATAATCTATTCACTGACTCTAGGCTAATAGAGTTGAGGTCTCTATAGTCGGTATCCGAAAAAGTTTAATAGAAACTGTTAGAATAAGATTTTGGAAAACATAGAATTGGTAATTTAACCCTGTCATATTTTATGAAGATAACTCTATGTAAATGGTTATATCCTATTGTTTTGTTAAGTTACCTTTTATGTAGATTTTTATACACCCAAATCTAGATTTTAAATGGGAGTATTTTTTAATAGATTTATCTTTGGGAAATATCCTTGAAAAGTGTAGTTAGATTATATTTTGACAATCATTATTATGTATAGTGAATGTTCCCTTCATGCTAACTTAGAATTGCCCTCTTATGTGATATAAAATAGTTAGTTTACATTTATCTATAAACCAATATAATGAATGAGATTATAGAAACTATGGAATCCTATGATATTCTATAGTGATGTAGGATAAACCTAAATTTTATTGGGATAAAAATTATAGTGTTGAAGGTATGTTTAAAACTATGGAGACCTAATTTCTTGGTTTATGTGATTTCACATGAACATGATTAATGATATTTAAGGAGGAAAATATGGGAACACAACACTTTTATTTAGTATATGTTTTAGAAAAAATTAAATTTTGGGAATTATACTTTTATATTAAATGGAATCATGTTTAATTTTATTGTTAACTTTTAGGGTTAATATTATTATTGATGTTGAGATAATTTTTATTTGTTAGGACAAAATAGTAATTATATTTTTCTAATATATGATATATATATCAATGTTATTGAAATGTGATTTCTTTACTAATTAATTAATATTAATAACAATATATTGGTAATATTAAATAATTATTGTAAAAATAATTTTAGGAATGAATCTTTTGTTATTTTATCAAATAATATAGGGCTATATTTTTGATTTATGGTGATTCATTATACTTATGGAAAGAGTAAGAATATTTTTTTAAGTATTTAATTATGATATATATATTTTTGGTATATGGACTTAGGGGATAATGTTATTATTTATTGAATTTAGATAGGTTTATCATAAGAAAAATAAATTATAAAATCCTTCAAGTATTTTTGGATTTCAACATGGTCAAACATATTTTTAATATTTTCAATATAAAGATTAACTTTGACGGTTATCTAGACATTTTTATGTTTTAATATAATATATCATCATATAAATATTTAAATATATTGGGTGTCCTATGACTATGATTTTGGTTATATAATTATCTAAAGAATATATAAAAATATTTTTATTATTTTTAGGATTGTACAATCCATTAGATGTCGATTTTAGTGCATTAGGTATGAAAAATTCATAATGAATACAGATCATTTAGAGAAAAATATAATATGGTCGTTGAAATTTATTAAAGGATAAATTTAAAAAATTTAATTAATTATATTAGATTATATTCAAAATTTTATATGGTATAGGAATATATTATATTTAGGTAATGGTTCTTGAAAAATGTCATAATATTACCTTTTTTTAATATGAATCAGTGTTATTTTCATCAGTTATAGATTAATGATTTTGTGGTCATCAAATTTCTTAGGTCCATGTTAAATATAACAATATATTTTTACATGATTCAAAGGTTTATCCCACCTTTATAAATTTCAAATAACCATTAATTTTATTCTTGTATAGGAATCCAAATATATGATATTTCATGAAATATGTTGTTTTTTCCACTTTCCCTTTTTGAAAATAAAATTTATTATCCCGCTATTTGATAAGGATTTTCAAATAATGATGAATATTTGATAGTCGAGATAAAAATAATAGGGAAAATTTTATTTGAGGGTATAACTTAAAACATTTAATTTTTTTTAAATGAATAAAATTATAGATTGTTTTCTTAAAACGGAACTCTAGGCTTTAAGTAAATTGTTATCTAATAGAAAAATATTATTATTTATATATGGTTATTTTAACATTTAATTTTAATTTCATAGATATGAACATAAGTAACCATATTATGAGAATTATTTATAATGGTACTTATTAAAAAATAAATTGTATTAAATGTTTAGTAAATAAACACTCAATCATTATTATATTTGATTTTATGATTCACAAATGAATTTTCCTCAAATGATTTTTATGGAATTATCTGTATGGATATTATAATTAATTTCTAAATCATGTTGAAATATTATGTATTTAAAATAAATATTTTTTTTAATCAATTTCTAATAAATAAATTTGCATTAATTCTTTTTTTAATTTTTTTTGAAAATATTTATTTCTTTAGTGAATTGTAAAAATTTATTATCTTTTTAATCATCTATTTTATTATCAATAATTTTAGTAATTTATAATAATATTTTTATTTAAAATTATATTGAAATGTACTAAATTTGTTTATAATAAAATAATAAATACCTTTTGAATTATAAATTTTAATTAAATTGATATATGTTAATATTTATGCTTAAAAACTCAATTTGTCAAAAACTTTTAAATGTTGAGTTTATTGAATATATAATTAAATTGATTTCATATAATTGTATAAATTGAATATTTGAAAATGGATAACATATTTGGAATCATGAGAATCTAATTTTTAATATATTTCTATTTTATTTTTTTCATTAAAAATACTAACCTTCATAA
The DNA here is from genome assembly GCA_963277665.1 of Viscum album. Taxonomy (NCBI): domain Eukaryota; kingdom Viridiplantae; phylum Streptophyta; class Magnoliopsida; order Santalales; family Viscaceae; genus Viscum; species Viscum album. The sequence goes on from OY728155.1 coordinate 818,430,473, forward strand.
ACTCTAACACCTCAGTAAAGGGTAAATGGAAAAATTAATTAGAAAGTAGAAAATGATGGGGTAATAAAAAAGGCATGGTTCAAAATTATATGTTAGTATATATATATATATTAAATGATTATATTAAGAGAATATATGATTTATATATGAATCTATTCGATTTTGGAACCATCTTACTTTAGTTAGACAAATATTATTTCATAATATTTCTTGAATTTAAAAAAGTGACATATCCCTCACTTATAAAAGGACACCCCATAAATATCATTTTATCCATATTGAGCCATATTAATCAATAAAACCAAATATATATTTATTTTAAAAATAATCATACATGTTTTAGAGATAATGGTCCCCCAAAATACAAACCCTTAATTCCTTACTATGTATTTAAATAATACCAACTCATGAAAAGGTGATCCTCTTTACTGAATATTTTAAATATATTTCTTTTAATAATCAGTATAAATAAATTATAACCGTTAAAAAATATATGTAAACTATAATAAATATTCAAATTTTTTATTTTTGTTATGGAACAATCATTTTCTATCTATTTTTTCCTATGAAATATGAAAAAATTGATCATGCATACATACGACTTACCGTCTCTACACATTGGTATAATAATTTATTCATCACAATTTTAATTAAATTGTCTAAATAATTGAACTATAATCTATTTATTATATTTATGAAGTTATTATTATTTTTAGTTATAATATCATATTGATCTTCTTATAGTAAAATTAATTGAAAACGATAATGATGTCAATGTGTACAAGTGGAATACCACCTCTATGAAGTTATGTGATTCATTATTCATTTACTATTTTTTTTATATGACAATAATGAGTGATTTAATGAATATATATAATTTAATAATAATGATATGTAATTGAATTAATATTTCTCATTTATTTATTCAATCAATCAAAATGTGAAAATTTTCATGCATACGCACAACTAACCATCTCCATTAATGATATGTTTCAATTCTATTTCATTAAATTTTTGGAATAAAATGAACACATAAATATATAATTTTCATATATTATATTTATATTATGATAATTATTAATTGTTTTACAGAATCATGGTTAATATACATGGACCAAAAAATCATTAGCAAACCATAAATGAAAAATGTAGCATTTATGACATGGACCCACATTTTTAATAATGAATTGCTAATAAACGATGCCTAAAATGTTTTAATAAATATTACATGGTATTATATTAATATATATATATATATATTTTTGTAGTTTTGTAATACATTTTTAACAAATCTATAATTATTATACAGAATGTTCAAAAATGTGTGAAGGAAGTCAGACCTTAAAAAAGGGATCTTTGACTTAATAACGATTTATTAAGACATGTTTGATATTATAAACATATCATTATTTATGAGGACTATATAAATCTAAATTGACATTTTTTTATCATATATACATCTTAGATTATGGTATTTATTTATAAAATTTTAATTAATTCACTCAAGGGTTGTTTATTTGAATATTTCCATTGTAGAAAGGGTTTATTTCAAAATCTCATCATTATTCGATATATTTTATTTTTTAGTCTCTATTACTGTAATTATATGATTATTATATCATAAAAAAATTTCTTTATATAATGGTCATTTAAGTAAATTAACAACTTATCATTTATTTTTCTCTCTCTATATTCTCACGATACTAAAATAATGTTTTAAGGAAAACTAAATTTATTTTCTAATATGGTGAGGAATATTTTTAAACCAAATCCACATATTAATTAAAATCATTATAGATGAATTTAATATTGTAAAATGATTTATTATAAAACTTTTTTTATCGTTTATTACTTAATAATGGTTTAAATAGACCATCTTATGGATTTCCTAATGAGTTACTTTTGAAATTCTACTAAAAATGTGAACAAAATATTTGTATTTAAGTACATAAAATTGATATAATTTCCCTCAGTCATGATCACACAATTCATTGAATATTAAATTAATATTTTAAATTCATGTTTTCATATAAAATTGTTTCCTTAATATTTGCAAATGTATTTTTACTTTTTTAAAGATCCATTATAGAATATTATGATTTAATGTGGGTATACCCTAATTATTCCTTAAATCATATTTAATTGATTGGTTAAAGATCAATATGAATGCAGAAACTATTGACAATATCTACACCTATTATTCTAATAAAATTAATCATAGTTTTTAAGGAATGTATGTTATGTTGTTTATTTTATTCGATTGATGAATATAGTGAAATTGTTGAGTGAGGTGCTGGGATTGAAACTGAATATCACCTTGAATAATTGTTATTAATAATGATAGAACAAAATTTAGGAATTATTTATAATTCATACCCATTTTTTTAAATTCCTATGCGGGAGGTATCCGTAATAAATTTATGATGTCTGATATTATGCATTTCAACATTATAAAATTATTTACTTATTATAAGTTATTATTGAATTTTTTTTTACATTCATGTATGTGTTCAGTAACATGTGATTTCTTAAAGTGAATTATTTAATAATAATTTATTCATTCCACATCATTGATGATTTTTTTGGATTTTTATGTATGGGTTCCTCTACTATGAATTTAAGCACTCTCTTTTTAAATTATTCCTTTCTCTAGAAAGAGAGGATATTTATTATGATTCATATGAATGGATATTATAAGGCGAATAATTGGGTTATAAAAAATATCTTTTATTTGAGGTTTTCAGATGTAATGTTATATATATTTATATAGCTTTTCAAGCTGACTGAAATATTCTATTTTTTCAGAGGAGATAATTGGTATATAGTTCCAATGTAATAATTTAATCATAAATTCTAGGTTAGAAGGGATGTGGGATATAAAAACAATTAATAAATATAATATTTTATTTTTAAAATAATCAATATTTGTTTTATTTTAGTAATTTATTTTTAAATTATAGTGAACAAATAATTACCTTAAATTCTCTAGCATCGCCAACACAATGCTTTTGAGAGTAGGTGAAAAAAATATACATGTTTATTTAATCCCCTAAAAGTAATATTTTCGGAGTAAAAAATATTTCCCACTATTTCTATAGATAAATATAACATATCAAGGATGTTTAATACTTTAATATTCAAATTGAATATTTATATTGAGGTTATTAATGTAAAAATAAATTATTAGTTCACAAAATAAAATTGAAGAAACATAATAATAAATAATATTTTATTAAGTGAATTATAATTTATAAAAAACATTTCCTTCATACATTTGAATTGAATATAGTCTAACATGTCAAATAGGATCTATTTATTGGCTAATATTCCATTATAGAAATTTTATTTATATATGATTCGTAAAAACCATAAATATTGTTGTAGTCATCATAATGGTTAATTGGTGGTTAAAAAAGATGAATGGGTGAAACAATTATATATAATTATGAAAATTTTATTATCTATGGGGATTTAATGTAATAATAATTGTATAATTGAAAAATATCAAAAGAGTTATATTTTTAATGATGTTCTTTTATATTTAATACATTATGTAATTCCAAGATAGTCCTACCACAGAATTATAAAATTAAACATCCAATCCTATCAACCTTAGACCATTTGAGAACTACGTTTTATCCAAGACCAACAAAAACCCATTCAAAACCATCATCTTGACTACATAGAGGCTCTAGTATCATAAAAACCCACCAAAAATGTTGTATGGTGTAACCTAAATGTGGGTTTCCAAAGAAGATGTATAACACATAATTGTGTATTTCCAATCTGCTACTTCTTCTACACCCTTCAATTATAATTTGAATATTATGAAATAATAGAATAAATTAATTATATATTCAATAATTACATTATTTTGAAGGAATATCTGACATCCATTTCCACTTCAATAAAATGGGAAATGAAACAATTCTCCATGTTTTTAGACAACCACCTCATGAATTGATGTAATTTGTTTTCTATAACATCATACAACATATAATTATAGATAAATATTAAAGGATTAAATTTTATATTAATAAAATATTAATAATTTTATAAAGTGAAAATATCATCTATTTTTCTCACACTTCCATCCATAGAAAAAAGATAACAGCGGTCATGAGTATGTGTGAATTACCACTTAAACCATGCGTTGTGATTGTCTCTCCTCACTGAATCATGTGACTGGTATATATAAGTGTATTTAAAGAGTTAATATTATTTTTATGATATAATAATAATATTTTAATATTACAATTATACTTATATTCTTTTTATCCTTTTTGTTGAAAAATAAAAATGCAACTCTTTTGAGCAAACATCCTAACTTGTCGATAATAATAACGTATTTAATTTTTCATAACCACCTAAAATTGATGGTTATAATAGTATAATTAACCAGTAAAAATAATAATCATTTCATAATAATTATTCTTCATATGATCTTACAATGATCCCTTTTACAATAATAATCATTTTAACGTTAGTTTTGACGTACGAGTCGAATATCGTCAAAACATCTGATATGAAATTAGTTGAATATTTATTTATATATAACATCGTAATAGAAAAACGAATAAATAATTTCAAAAATTGTTATTAAATTATTTTGAAAGTATTATTTTATTATTTAGGATGTTAAAAACTAATGTGTTGATTTAGAATCGAGGTAAGGGACACAATATCCTAAAAATCACATTTTAAATTTTTAACCATTTGTTTACTAAATATGTTCCTTTCATTCTCATATTAATAAAAATAACATATTGATGTATTTATATTGAATAAAATTAACTATATGTGAAATTTAATGTCGCTTTTTTTACCTTCATTAAATGTTTTCAAAAGAAATATTGTTATACATTTTATGTGGAACATTTTGAATTTATTTTCTAAAAAAATATAGTATGTTCTCTTATAATTAATTTTACACCAATAGATTTTAACACCATCATAAATATAATTTTATGTTTTTCTATCTTTATATGATTCCACAATTCTTCAAAAATAAATCTCTAAAACATTATTCAAGGATTTATAGTTTTCAGTACAAGGTTTGAAAAGAAACAAAAATATTAATATCAAAAATTAATTTCACTGTGGTTTCATATGAACATTTTTGTAAATTTGATGACGAAAATGAAATATTTTATGTGAATCATTAATTTAATTGAATTTTTAAAATTTTTATGATAACAGGTGATCGGGATATAGCTAATAGTGAGGGGTGATTCCAATATAGATCTGAAAAGAATTAGTTAATGAATTTGAAATCCAATTAATTTTTCTTGAAGATGAGCATATATGTTAAATAACATTTAAGGGTTCTTGTAATGGTTATATTTATATTATACCCAAATATTCCTTGATTAAGATTTATTTATTTCTTATAACATTTCTTGGAAATAGTTTTATTTCCATGGAGTAAGATACTACTATTTTTTAAGGAATATATATGCCCTTTTACATTAAAAATATTGTTTATATGAAATTATTTTTCAGGGTTTATAGTGTTTTATTAGTAGAACATATGATCATTATTTTCCTCCTTGTTAACATATAAAATGTTAAATGAAACCCTTTAGGAAATAATGTAGACTTCACTATAAAATAAATGATTATCATAGATCAATGTTAATTATATTAAAAAAAACTCTCTTTTACGGTGTCATTGTTATAAAATGGACAAACAGGTTTTTAATTTCATTTTATACACCCAATAATATGAATCTTTTACTCATCCCAATTTTTTGGAAATATTCATATGGTTTAAGGTTGACAAACATGTAAGAATAATTCTTTTTGAATGTCAGGAATAATTTTCATGAAAATTAAACTGGTTTAATTTTAAATTACTTAAATTGTATAAATTTGTATATAGATTTGAAGTAAAAACATTTGGATATATTTTTTTATATAATATTTATAACTTAATTTTATAAGAATATAAACCGAAATTATATTGTAAATGAATAAATGTTAATTATTTTTGAAAATTTTATTTTAAATAATCATTATGATCAGGTCCATATATATTGTATTAATTGAAGGCCTAGAAAATCATACTGGTTCATATTTTATTTGATCAAAAATTAAATTTATTATATAAACACAATGTTTTATATGTTATGGAAAATAATAGTGATAATTATAAAGAGAATTATTATAATTCATCTGATTGGATAAAATCTTAAATCATTATTGATATAAAGGACTAGTAGGATTAAATTAAAAGAAACATTCAAAGTATTATATTTACCGTTATATATTTTTTTTACTATTAATATATAATAATTAATCTGACATTTGAGTGATGATCCTTTCAACAGTTCAATAATCCTTTATTATTATGGATGGAATGAAAGAAATCCAAACATTCTGATCCCTTCTATAATATTTTATCATTATTATTATTAATAAATTATTTTCAAATTAATATTATATAATATTGAGTATTAAAATCATTTAAAAGAAACTATTTTACTTATCCATCATATTTTTAAATGATATATAATTTTTTTGCAGAATGATATCATATTCATTTAATTTAATGTATTGAACTCTGATATCACTCTCAAAAAGGGAAATACTACAATGGACATGACCATTTATTTTATAGAAGTTATGTAATTTCCATAATGATAAAGGGTATGTCAATAAAATTAATCTTTCTTGATATAATATTTAATTTTTTTCAGTTTTTTAAAATAAGAAACAATATTGGGTTTATATTGATGAATCACAAGGACATAACTAAAACATATGATTTATGGGAATAAAGTATTATGGAATAGTACTATAAATCATGTTAAAATGTTTAAAATTAATGTTGAATAAATGTTTTTTTATATATTTATATTTAGTAATTATGATATATTGGTACTTTATAAATGACATGATGATATATATATATATATATATTAAATGTTAGGGAAGCTTTATAAACAAAATATTATTCAATATAAGGTTTTTAAAAAATAAAATTATATTTTAGATAAATATGAAACCATTGTAAAGTGGGGTAGAAAATATGTTAATATTTTTAGCTACACATATTTAATTAATTAATATTAAGGGGTCAAAAAATTTTGGTTAATACGTGATTTATTTTTAAATAGTAAATGTCAATTTGGAATATTTTATTTGGAAGAAAAATGAAACTATATAGAAAACCATATAAGTTAAAAAGTGATTTGATGATTACTCTAATTTTAAGATTGTTCATAATTTATTTGGGAACAACAAAGGATAAATGTTAATTATTAACATTATCATAAAATCATTTTCTCTAATTATAATTTTATTATATTAATTTATATTTTGAAAAAGAACAACCCATGGTCCAGAAAAAAACCCATCATATCAGGAAAGGTCATGGGGCTTACACCCAAAAGAAAAGTTTGATAGTTGTAGGCTTTCCTCCCTAACATATATGATGTCCTATTTAATGTGAAATTGATTTGTTTTATTTATTTAACGTGACTTATAATGATTATGTTTATTTTCAAATCCATATAATATGTTGTGGTAGTTAGGTTATTTAAAATAATTGATTATCATATTTTAAAAAAAAATATTTAAACGTATTAATTTTTTCTTGGTCATGCATGTTAGGGGATCTGATATTTTTTTGGATTTTAATTTCAAAAAAAATTATTGATGGATATTTTGGGTTCCTCAGTTTGTGGAGCGAATTAACATAAAATTTTAATGTCATTAACATTGAGATTAATCTTTCAAATGAGTGATTATTAATTGTAGGTATATGTATTTAAGAGTAATTATTATTCCTTATAGGTAAAAATTATTTTAATCAGGAAATAATATGAGATGATAACGTTTTGATATTTCAGTTTCTAACATCATCTGACATTTTTTGAAGAGTATTAAGATCAGATAATTACAAAAAAATTTACGATAAACTTTTAATATTGTTATTGGGATGTTAGATATTGATGTATAATGGTCTATTCTTATTGAATAATATTATATCATGTGTTAACATTTTTAAAAATTTTAATGTCTAATGAGGAAAGGAATAAAATTATATCCTATTATGGATGTTGTGATCTATTTGGTTTTTTTTGGTGATTCATAAATGAATCTCTCACATTGAGTACTCTTAGATTATATAAAAAGTTGATATTTATATATATATATATATATTAAAGGATAAAATTGTTGAGTCAAAAGTTCTCTTTTGACTTCTATATCATGTTTTGGAAATCACAAATGTCTTTATCTTGTCAATCCTATCGTACTGACTCTGTCTATCGTATCGTACTGACTCTGTCAATCATATCATACTGACTCTGTCAATCGTATTGTACTGACTTTGTCAATTGTATCGTACTGACTCTGTCAATTGTATCATACTGACTCTGTCAATTATATTGTACTGACTATGTGACTCATACTTTCATTACTTGCATCTTTTGGTACTTAGTCAAAAACACGTGTTTTATATTAATCGTACTCGTGTTTATCATCTTCATAAGTATTTTGTTTTAACCAATATGATGTCATTGAGTTAGTTACAAACTAATCAAAACTATGTCATGCTTTCTATTTCAATATGATCGTTATAATTCTAGGTGTCCAAGTCCCTCTGAGTTTTTCGAAGAAATATGACCGTTGGAGGAAATGTGACCGTTGGAACCTGGGGCCGATAAATAGGAGGACATTTGAAGCCAAGAAGACGATGCTGGTACAACTGTAATACTTTTCTTCTATCAAGTTATAGAGAGAGACGTTGTGACTTATCTCATGATTTCTTTCTTTGTGTGTCCGATCATCGTATCGAGGGATTTCAAGTAATTGAAATACAGAGGTGCCCATTACCTACAAAATTACGGGCTGTCGGGGATAGGTAGACAGATGGTCCGAGCATCGTATCGAGGGCTATCGGGGATAGGCAGACGGACGTTCCGATCATCGTATCGAGGGCTGCCAGGGATAGGCAGATAGACGTTCCGATCATCGTATCAAGGACTTACCAAGGTGGTGGTAAGACAGACCTCTTATCCTAGGTGATAGGATATACCTTCTCTTTGGGTCAAAAGAATTGTAATACTTTTAAATTTCCACTGCTGCTTGTATTAGAAAGGAATTTGTATTGTTTCATTTCTTCTTTACATATTCAATTGTAATTGTTTCGATTACAATTATTCTATTACATTTTGTATGAATAGATTCTATACGCTTTATAGTAGAATCTCTCACACTTGTATTACTCTGATTATTGTGAATACAATTACTTTACTTTTCTTACAGTATTACATTACATCATACCTTTTATATTCAATACAATTGTTGTTGTATGAATTGTATTGGTTTAAGATCTTTTAAACTAATCTCTTAACTGTATAAGCTCAAAGGTTTTTAAACCTACAATTCACCCACCCTCTTGTATTGTTCCATCTAATATACATATACATCTACATATTCTATCCAACAATTGGTATCATAGAAGGATTTCCACTGATATGTATTACTTGTTCTATCTCTTTCATACTATTTTTTTAACTACATACTACACTAATGTGTGGAGTGGAAACGGTTTTTGTTTTGTTAGATGTCAGTAATGAATATTAGGTCAATAGATAATCTAAATCCTTCTAGACCACCTATCTTTGATGGGAATGATTATGAGTACTGGAGAGATCAAATGAAGATGGTCGTTATCAATACTGGTGTAAGCAATTTTATAATGCTTACTGGAGGTTATAAAATCCCTGACAAAGAAGTCAGTACTTTCACTAACCAAGAAAAGAAAGAATATCAACTGAATTAAAAGGCACGCAATACTTTATTAAGTTCTATAACCTGGAATATATAAAGTCAGATATCTTCATATGAAGTAGCCAACTGTATTTGGAAGAAATTAGAATTCACTCATTTTGGAACATCCCAGGTTATAGAAACAAGAATAGCAATGCTTCGAGCGGAATATCATGGATTTGTTTTTCCTTATAGAGAGCCTGTATGTAAAGTGCAACAAATATTTATGACAATTGTCAACAGCTTACAATATATGGGGGAAAAAGGCCTTGACGATGAAGCTCTTGTAGATAATATTATAGATATAATTCCAAATGAATGTGAGTCAAAAATGATAGCTATTTATGAGAATAGAAAAGATTCCCAGATTACTCTTGATAAACTATTTGGAACTCTTTTACAGCATGAGACAATAATGAAAAGAGATACTGATTTCAACAAGAAGAAAAATGGAAATGGGAGTGTAGCCTTTACATCTAAAGCTAAAACAACTGAAAGGATTACATGATCCAAAGCCAAGAAAGTTGTTTAATCAATTTCAAGTGATTGTGATCATTCGGATAATGAGTTAGCCAATCTTTCTCGGAGGATGAACAAAATTGTGGGAAAGAAAGACATCCAATATAGATTCAAAAATAAAGATATGAAGGATAAGAACGATTCAGAGGTAACTTGTTATGAATGTAAGAAGGTAGAACATATAAGACCTGATTGTCCTTTACTGAAGAGAAAAGATAGAAAGTAGAAAAACTCTGAAAGAAACCAGAAAAAGTTTTTTAAGACAAAGAATGTCTTGAAGGCAAATGATACTTGGAGTGAAATTGGTAGTGATTCTTCAGAAAATTCTTCAGAATATGAGTCTTCAGGATAGATAAATATTGTACTTATAGACAAATTTCCAATTGAAGTTCATTATCTCATGGCCAAGGTACAAAATGATGAAGCTATTACAAATGTCTCTTTAAATGGAAAGTATACTAATAATAGATATTATGAATCTTCAAATGATGAATCTTCGTCATCAGAAGATGATACATTACCTTCTTTTGAAGAAGTATCTATATTTTCTAAATTACTCGAAAATGAAAATTCTAAACTCAAGAAGAAGCTTGAGAAGGAAAACTCTAGAATTTCAGTTTTAACTAAATAAGTATCGAATCTTTCTAATGATCTTAATATGAAATCTTTTGATTTTGAAAATATTTTAAAAAACCTTCAGAAAGTCAAATCTGATAAGGAAAAACTTTATAAGGATCATGGAAATGAACATTCTAAGAAAAATGTTTTAGAGTGTAACTCTAGCTCAAAATCAAATGTTTTGGAGGACAAAAAATTGGTTGTGAAATTAAAGTCCGAAAGTTTTTCCTTGAAAAAGTGTTTTTCGAACTTTACTTATGGAATTGTTTTTTAAAAAAAAAATGTATTCCAAAATCCGGCCTTTGAGAAATCGTTCTAGAATTGGTTATACTCATTCCAAACCTGTTTTTAGTAATAACTATTATGTTCCACAAAAAACCTCTTTTTGTTCTACGTGCCAATGTGGTGGACACTGGAAAAGAGAGTGTTCTATTAACAGAACTCAATATTTTGGATTTCATAAAGCTCATTTTGAAAAACTGTGGATTCCTAAAATTATGTTATCTAACAATTTTGGATCCAAACAAGTTTGGATTCTGAAAAACTAATTGTTTCTTTTTCAGGAAAATGAGAAGTGTACCAACAAGAATATTTGGTAGATGGATATTGGTTGTTCTCGACACATGACGGGTAATAAAGATTTCTTTGAAAAGGTTATCAAAACAAAAGGTGGAAAAGTTACCTTCGGAGATAATGCTCAAGGAATGATTGTTGGTATATGTAATATTGTTTTTCTTGGAAAAGTTCTTATATCAAATGTTTTGTTTGTTAATGGTCTTAGAAATATTCTCATCAGCAGAAGTCAATTATGTGATGAAGTTTACGTTGTAAATTTTAGGAATGATAACTGTCTTATTGACAATTCTAAGGATGAGTTCATTCTATCTGCCCATATGCAAGAGAATGTATACACTATTAACTTAGAAGACCTTAGAATCCAAAACTTACCCTGCATAAATGCAATAGAAGACCAATTATGGCTATGGCATAGAAGACTAGGACACCGTAATCTATGAAACCATTGTAAACTCTCAAATAAAAGACTTGTAAAGGGACTACTGGATCTTAGATATGATTCTCCTAAAGTCTGTGATCCTTTTCAATATGGAAAGAAACATAAAACTAGCTTTAAATCAATTAATGAAGTTTCAACTTCTAATGCATTATAGCTAGTTCATATGGATCTTTTTGGTCCTTCACAAAGTGGAAGAATTGGAGTCAAATACTATGTATTTGTTTTAGTTTATGACTTTACTAGATTTATATCGGTCTATTTTCTAATAATGAAATTTGAAGCTTTTTTATATTTCAAAACTTTTAGAGCCCAAGTTAAAAATGATAAAAACCTACCATTGATAATTATTCATAGTGATCATGGTGGTGAATTTCAAAATTCAGATTTTGAAACTTTTTATAGTAAGAAAGGTATTACTCACAATTTCTCAGCTCCAAGAAATCCTCACCAAAATGGTGTTGTTGAAAGAAGAAATCGTATTCTCAAGGAAATGACTAAAACCATGTTGAGTGAATACTCAATTGCTAATAACTTTTGGGCTGAAGCTGTTAGTACTGCTTCCTATACTAAAAACTGTGTATTAACTAGACCATTTCTTAATAAAACACCTTATGAGTTATGGACTGGCTAAAAACCTAAAGATTCATACTTCAATGTTTTTGGGTGCAAAGTATTCATTCTGCATACAAAATATAATCTTCACAAATTCGCACCAAAATCTGATGAAGGAATCTTTCTAGGATATTATACAACTTCTAAGGCTTATAGAGTTTTCAATAAAAACACTTGTACTGTTGAGGAAACAGTACATGTAAAATTTGATGAAACTGGTCCTTTTGTTTTTAAACAATCCCAACCTACATCCTCAGATGTGTTTTCAAAAACTCTTTATCGACCCTTGATAGAAGATCCTTCTGATAAAGAAAAATGTTCAAGAGGATACTTCTGAAACATTTACCACAAAATATTTTCTACCACATGTTGATGAAAAGGTTTTACAAAACCCAAATCAATTGTTTCTTAGGAATCATCACAGTGATAACATCATTTGTGATGTAAATCAACCTGTAAGGACCAGAAATTTCTTAAGAAATGAAATAGAACATCTAGCTTTTCTCTCCCAATTTGAACCTAAAATTCCATGTGAGGCCTTAGGTGATGAAGATTGGATCAAAGCAATTCAAGATGAAGTAGATGAATTTGAAAGGAATCAAGTCTGGACATTAGTTGAAAGACCTAAAGAAACAACTGTAATTGGTGTAAAATGGGTTTACAGAAACAAATGTGATGAAAATGGAATCATATTACGAAATAAATCAAGCCTTGTTGCTAAGGGCTATAATCAACAAGAGGGAATAGACTATGAAGAAACATATGATCTGGTAGCTAGACATGAATCTATTCGTATTCTATTAGCTTTTCCAGCATTCTTAATTTCAAAATTTTTCAAATGGATGTAAAATGTTCTTTTTTAAACGGTTTTGTTCTAGAAGATGTTTTTGTTGAACAACCTCCTTGTTTTCTTGTCATAAAACATCGTAATCATGTTTTTAGACTTACCAAATCCCTATAAGGTCTTAAACAGTCCCCTAGAGCATGGTATGATAGACATACAAGATTTTTTTTACAAAATAATTATACAAAAGGTACAATAGATCCAACTCCTTTTATAAAAATGGAAAATAAAAATGTATTGATTGTTCCAATCTAGGTTGATGACATCATATTTGGATCGACTCAGACGTATTTAACTGATTCTTTTTCAAATTTAATGAAATCTATGTTTGAAATGAGTATGATGGGTGAGTTAACATTATTTTTAGGTTTTCAAATTTCTCAAAAACCAGAAGGAACTTATATATCCCAACGTAAGTATATTAAATATTTACTCAAAAATTATGGTTAAGACAAAACTAAAAGTACTAGCACTCCAATTGGTACCTCAAATACAATTGATCTTGATGAAATTGGGAAACCAATAGATCAAAAAAAAATTAGAGGTATGATAGGAAGTTTGCTATACTTGACGGCTAGTCGACCAGACTTAATGTTTTCTGAATGCTTATGTGAAATATATAAATCTAATCTAAAAGAGTCTTATTTAAAAGTCGTAAATATAATATTTTGGTATTTAAAAGGCACCATGGATCTAGGTCTCTTTTATTCTTCTGGAAATGATTTTGTTTTTAAAAAAAATCAGATACTGACATTGGCGGTTGTAGAATGGATAGAAAAAGTACATCAGGAACATGTCATTTCTTTAGAGATTCTCTGGATTCTTGGTCCTGCAAGAAACAACACTCGGTAGCACTTTCTACTGCTGAAGTTGAATATGTAGCAGTTGGATGTTTCTATACTCAAGTGTTGTGGATGCAACACACACTCACTGACTATGGATTGAGTTTCTCCAAAACTGAAATTCTATGTGATAATACTAGTGTCATAGCTCTTAATAAGAACCAAACACATCACTCTCATGCAAAAAAACATAGATGTTAGGCGTCCCTTTCTTAGGGATCACACAAAAAAAGGAGATATTATTTTACAATTTAACGGAACGCAAGAACAACTTGCAGACATTTTCACAAAACCATTACCTTCCAATAGATTTGAGTTTATAAAATAGAAGTTATGAATGATTACATTAAAATAATCATTTATATCCACTACCTATTTTACATTTCTCCTTACATCAAACAACTCCTCTAGAAAGGGGGAGAACATTTCTTACTATGTTTCTTACTATGTTTCTTCTTATCTTATGATCTTTAATTATTTATTCTCTTGGTATGTGTTTTCTGTTTATCGAATTGACAGTTTTATCATATCATTTACTTTTCCGTTTGTCATATTGATAGTTTTATCGTATGAATTACTTTAATGTTTATCTTATTGATAGTTCCATCGTATCGTCAGATCATGGTAATGAATTTCTTTTCCATCGTATCATCAGATCATGGTAATGAATTTCTTTTCCATCGTATCGTCAGATCATGGTAATGAATTTCTTTTCCATCGTATCTTCATATCATGGTAATTAATTTCTTTTCCATCTTTACGACCATTCATGGTAATGAATTACCTTTCCATCACAAAGACTGATCAAGGTAATGAATTTATTTTCCATCGTATCGTCAGTTCATGGAAATGACTTTGTTTTCTATCAGCTTGTCAGTTCCTGGTAACAACTTTGTTTTCCATCGGCTTGTCAGTTCATGGTAATGACTTTGTTTTCCATCGGCTTGTCAGTCCATGGTAATGACTTTGTTTTCCATCGGCTTGTCAGTTAATGGTAATGAGTTTCTTTTCCATCGGCATGAAGATTATTATTTTTCTTTACATACGATTGTGTTCTCTTTTGAACTCTACTAAAACCAAAAATTACCTTACATTCTCCAGCATGTACATTCCTTTTTAAAATTTTTTCATTCATTTTAATACTAACCATAGATCCTATTTCCTCTAATCTTGTCCGTAGAAGATCAACGGTCACCCCTATATTTCCTATAAATACCCCCTCCCCAAACCCACACCGGTTTTTCAGGATTTATGGTGGAGCCCTGCTCCACTAATTTAAGGCATCATACGTTCTTTCAAGCGACTTCACCTATATGTCTCAGTCCTCTGCTAATAGTCTCGCATAAATGTCGTCAAAGACTTTTACAGAGAAATACTTTTTTAGAGAAAGGTTAGTTTCTCAGGACTTCTTTGAATCGTACGATTCTAAAATCAAGAGGATTATTCAGTTTCAAGGATGGGAGCATTTGTGTGTTGGAAGACCTATTTCTCAAGATCTGGTTCTCTTTGATGAAGTCAGTCAGTTTATAAAACCATATCTTTCGACAAAGACATGACTATCAATTTTTCTGTGTATGATAGAAAGTTGTCTATGTCTGTGAAACAAGCGGCTCATTTTCTGAATGTTCCGATAGAATGTGACTCTTTCTGTAGATCTCTTAAACTTCCAGAGGATGTTGGTACGTTTAACAAAGAAAATGATGAAAAGTATCTATTTATTATAAATGAAGAAAATAAAAAAGTAGCTCATCTTTTTCTGGATAATAGATTTGTGAATCTTTGGATGCATGGTTTTCTTATCCCATGGATAGGTGATAGAGAAACACTAAAATTTTCTGATATTTTTATTCTTGACTATCTTTTAAATATGAGAAAAGTAAATCTCATGGAGTATGTTTTTGAAACTATCAAGAATGTCAAGACATTTTAAATTATGTCCCAAATGATTTTGTATCCTTTTATTCTTACAAAATTCATTCTCAAGAGTATAAAGTTTTTTAATATTCCATTGAAAGGAAATCTGGTAGATTTGAAGCCCCCCTGGATTAGCAAAATTACATTGAAGAAATTGAATGTTTGTTTTGTCCCGAATTCAAAACTTTTTTCAAGAGATTTAGAAGTAGAATAGGCTCAGAATGAATCGGCACCTATGCCAACCATAGACAATCCTTCTATTGGTATTACTCAAATGTCTGGTCCGCAAACCCTCTCAAAGCTAGAGAAGAATCCAATGTATAGTAAGTAGGTTGTAGCCGAATGGAAAAAGGATAAGGAATAGAGAAAGGAAGGTGATCCAAAGTTCGGTCTTGACCCAGCTGAAGCTTTTTCAGAAAGAATAAGGGTAGAGGAAACCCATCAAGATGAAAAGAAAAAGAAGTTTATTTAAAAAAGAAAGGCTCAAGACTTTGATATCTCTAAATTACTCAGAATGGTTGAGGATGCAAGTGCTCAACTATCGGAAGAAGTGCATAAAGAACCCATCATATAGAGTCTTCCAGAGAAAGAAAAAGGAAAGAAAATGTTGCAATAAATAAAGGAAATTGAAGAAGAGGAAGGAGATTATCTTTTGGAATTACTTCAGAGTTCGAAAAAGAGTAGAGAAGAATCTTTTCAAAAAAAGAGTGAAGGTATTAAACAAGTTCCTCATGCTGATAAAGCACCTATTGAAGCTTCTAAAACTCCGGATAAAACACCCCCTCATGCAAAGCAAGGTGCTCAATCCTATCATAATGAAAAAGGTATTGTCATCAGTTACAAAGTAGAAGAAGAAAGAAAAGAAAAAAAAGAAAAAGGATAATAGCCAGTTGTTGACTCAAGCCGGTAAAATGAATTGCCTTCGTATGATGAGGATACTGATTCAGAACACACAATATATCTCAAGAAGAGTGACTATATTGTTCATGTTTTAAAAGGGTTGAAAAGACTATTCATTACTTTCCCAGGCTGGAAGGGAATACTGATTTTATTACTGATAATCATAAAAAGAACTTTGGTTCTGTAAAAGAATTAAGAAAGAAAGTTTTGTCAGTTGAAGCCGATTTGAAATTTCTTTCTGAGACTTTGGATGCTCATAAGAAGGTTTGCAACAGGATGACCAAGTGGTCATATAAAACCGAACGCTCGGTAAATGACCATAAGATAGAAATTGAAGATATAAGGAGGTTATGAAATGATCTTGCGATTGATTTCCATAAGCTTGACAAAGAAACCATTGAAAGGATGAATCAGGTAACTCATGGAGATGATATTCCTTCAGTAAAATAATTGCAAGAGAGAATGAATTCTTTTCAGTTAGAATTCTCAAAGGTTTCATCTTTCAAAGATGAAATGGTTTTGTTGAAAAAACAAAATTCTGTGTTATCCAAAGATAACAAGAATCTGCAAGACATAATTGATACCCTTGAGGAAGTAATCAGAGTCCAGTAGGATACTATCAGAAATCAAGAACAATTTTTTCCCAACCAACAAGAGCTTCTCAGATCTTAGGGTGATTCATTCTCTGAAGACAATAATGAAATGAGAATATGAAAGTTGTTCTTCATGAGCTGATAAAGAATGAAAAGGAAAGAGAAAACAAATGACTGTTGTATTTGTTTTTCTTTTCTAATGGAACTTTTATTTGTTTTGTAATGACTTTTTATGTTACTCTTCCTTTTGTCCTGCAATTCTTTTCTCTAATCCTTTCAGGAAATCCAAGGTTACCCTATTCTTTTTGTAAAACACAGAGGGGGAAAAAGTTTCACTGTGGGGGGAGAATGTTTTACAAAGAGATAATGTTTTGAACAAACACTTATAAATCAAGAAAAATCTACTAATACAATCCTTAGGAAGGTATATACCTAAGGGGGAGTTAGTTGTATTCAAATTGATATTCAGAAGTGTTTCTAATAACTCAGGGCGAGATAAGTATTTCTTTTTTTCTTTACTTTGTGTTTTGTGCTTTCCAAAAAGGGGAGGTTGTTGAGTCAAAAGTTCTATTTTGACTTCTATATCATGTTTTGGAAATCACAAATGTCTTTTATCATTTCAATCACATCGTACTGACTCTGTCAATCGTATCGTACTGACTCTGTCAATCGTATCGTACTGACTCTGTCAATTGTATCATACTGACTCTATCAATCATATTGTACTGACTCTACAACTAATACTTTCATTACTTTCTTGTTTTGCTACTTAGTCAAAAACACATGTTTTATATTAATTGTACTCATGTTTATCATCTTCATACGTCTTTTGTTTTAACCAATACGATGTTGTTGAGTTAGTTACAAACTAATCAAAACGATGTCGTGCTTTTTATTTAAATATGACCGTTATAATTCCAGGTGTCCAAGTCCCTTCGAGGTTTTTAGAGAAATATGACCGTTTGAGGAAATGTGACCGTTGGAACCTGGGGCCTATAAATAGGAGGTCATTTGAAGCCAAGAAGAGGATGTTGATACAACTGTGATACTTTTCTTCTATCAAGTTTGAGAGAGAGACATTGTGACTTCTCTCATGCTTTTGTGATTTGTGTGTCCGATCATCATATCGAGGTACTTAAAGTAATTGAAAGACAGTGGTGTCGATTACCTACAAAATCGAGGGCTGCCGGGGATAGGCAGACAGATGGTCCGATCCTCGTATCGAGGGCAGTCAGGGATAGGCAGACGAATGTTTCGATCATCGTATCGAGGGCTGTCAGGGATAGGCAGACAAACGTTCCAATCATTGTATCGATGACTTACCAAGGTGGTGGTAAGAAAGACCTATTATCCAAGGTGAAAGGATATACCTTCTCTTTGTGTCAAAAGAATTGTAATACTTTTACATTTCCACTGCTGCTTGTATTAGAAATGAATTTTTATTGTTTCCTTTATTCATTACAAATTCAATTGTAATTGTTTCAATTACAATTATTCTATTACATTTTGTATTAATAGATTCTATATGCTTTATGGTAGAATCTCATATACTTGTATTGCTCTGATTATTGTATTCATCTTGAATACAATTACATTACTTTTCTAATAGTATTGCATTACATCATACCTTTTATATTCAATACAACTGTGGTTATATGAATTGTATTAGTTTAATATCATTTAAAATAATCTCTTAAGTGTTTAAGCTCAAAGGTTTTTAAAACTACAATTCACCCCCCCCCCTCTTGTATTGTTCCATCTAATATACATATACATCTACATATTCGATCCAACAAAAATAAATCTTTTCATTTATGTATATTTCTGTATGTTTTTTCTATATGGTATTGAAATTCCGCATAATTAGGAAAACAAAATCATGAAATAAATAAGTTATCATTTTACATTCATTTATGAGGAATTTTTATATTTTCTCAAACTATAGTGGATTATGATTTTTGGGTTATTAATATTTTCATGCTCATTCATTTCCTTATGATCAATTATTTCTACTAGTTCCCATCATTATTAGGACATTAATTTAAAAATTCTATCCATATTTTCACTTCCCAAAAATATTCTCCTTAATAGAGATCCAGATCTATGTTATTGTAGTTGAACTTAAAATTTACGATTCCATCAAATGAAAAATAATTTTAATTAACCATTTTTATTTTCTATGTTTTCCAAAATGGTATTTTTAGATATTCCATTTTTCCATTTTAAATAATTATGTTTTATCCTCATATACATGTAATTTATTTTTGAAATATTTTAAATTCTTTCTATCAAGTATTAGATAATATTATGATGAAACAATTTCCCAAAGTGGTTAGAATGTCTAAATGTAAATATTATTAATATTAAATCTATATATTTCCTTATTAATATTGAAAAAATATATTTTATATATTTATTTTTTTATTAGGTAATTTTTTCATTGGAAGTTGAAAACAAAATTATAAAAAAATTCAATATAAATGAATTATAATTTTTTTAGAAAAATTATAAAAATGCTAAAATTTAATTTTATAAAAAGGTTCTAATTTTGTAAATTATTATTTCCAAATTATCATTTGTTGAAATTTTTGTGTTTTTGGAAATATTTATAATTTAGTGAATAGATAAAAATATTAATTATTTAGAATTAACATATGGTTTCATTGAAAAAAATTATTTTTATTTGAATTTTATATAATTTTAATATAATTATCAATAATTTAGATATAATATAATTTATTATATAGGAATTAAATATAGTTTTTATTTTTGAAGAAGTATATTTTCTGTCAGAAAATTCTTATTTGTAAAAGATGTTTTTTCTTCCATTTAATGAGTTTTTATAAAAAGTTTTATCTCTCACTAATATGATTTGAATCAGATGGAATTTATATAATTTTTTTTAATTATATAAAATTTATCTGAGGTTTAATTTTTACAAATTTTATAATGAATTTATCTTTTTTTAAGGAAAACTTTTATAGTGATTATGAAATACATTTCCATTTATTATATCACTAAATACCAAATATTATAAAAAATTGTATTGAAACTATTTAAAAATTAATTTTTGAAAGTATTCTATAAATATAATTCATAAATGTTTCAAAATAATATAAATTAATATTTATTTATGTATCAATATGAAAATAATTTTCATTTATTATGTAGGGCTTATACAGTAATGAAAAGGAAATTTTTTTGTTTTCTAAAGACTTTATCTATACCAATATGTCTATCTAGAAGCAAATATACACACCATTTACTAAAAAAGAAATAAAAATAACAAATAAAAGGATGATGGTATCAAAAAAACAGAAATTTCCCCATCCACCTAACAACAGCTCTAGATATCAAAATATGAAAAATCATTTCCATAAACATATTCACTAAAATCCCTACACTCATATTGGGATTTCTCTGGATTTAAAATCATAAGAATGTATCTATCCACCTTCTTAGGAATCAACAAAGATGATCTGTTAGACACGTTCCTATGAAGGTTTGGAAAATCCTTGTGTGGTCTTTTCTTAGAGGGAAAAGTGGTAAAACCCTCACTATGAGTCATCTTTTCCATTCCACTCAAGATTATATCCTTAAAAAATTCTCTCCCACCACTATGTGAATCCTTAATAGGGATAACATTCAACCATTCATCCTCAGAGACATTCCCCAATTACACATATAATTTATAGGATTGACATAACATTTGGATTTCATGGTGCCCGTCAACGCACAGTTGTGCATCATTCTAATTATAGACATCCACATGAGATTGATCAAAGATAATCAATCCCAAACACTATGTAGGGTTTTCCCCAATTAAAGTTACCTCTTCAACTAAATCAACATGTGGATCCGATGGGCCAATACGAGCCCTCTTCAAAGACATATCCACCAGAAAACCCTTTCCTTTTAGCTTGGATACATGAGTATGATTCCCTAGAAATCATAACATCATCCAATGTGTAACTGGCTCTTTGATTGTATCACCATCATGCATAATGGGCTTTGACAAAGATGAATCTTACATCCTTGAAATTTATCGTTGACATTTTTCATAATGAGCTCAAATTATTAATTTCTCAAATGAATCATTCTTTCGATAATTTATATGGATGTATATAATTTTTGGAGTGATATAACAAGTTACTAAGCTAAATATTTGGGAAATACATTCTAATGTCTAGAAAACTCAATCTAACATGTTGAAGGACTTTTCATGACATAGATTTTATTAAATATACCTATTAAATAAATAAAAATATTTATATTTAATATAATTTATTTATTTAAATTTCTGAAATTTATTTGTAATATTTAGTGATGACATATTTATCATAAATTTTTATGCAATGAAGACTCAGTGCATGTTCAAGTAGTAGAAAAACTCACGTAATTGTTTTTAAGAACTTCTAAAATTAATATTGTGTGGGTGAATTTTATTTTCCCAAAAATATTTTAGGTAATTATAAATACTCAGGTTGTGTGATAGGTCTATATTTTAATTATATTTTTGTATTGGTGACTTTAATATCAAATTAAATGCATAGTTCTCCAGACGACATTACGGAATATTTATAATAAAAATATTTTATTATATGACTTAAAATTAATATAATAATTTTCAACAACCTAGTGAATTTTAGGTTTTTTAATATATTATATATAGTCCATTTATGACTCACTATTAATTTTATATTATATTTATTAACCCTGAACGAGATAATAAAATTGATGTTACGGTAATCGTTCAAAGGTTTAATAGAGGTTAATACAACGAGAAATAGTAGATGTAAACAAGTAAACTTATATTTGATTATAGTATTTGGAATAGTAATTATAATATCTTTTAAATGTATTAATTTGGTTCCATTTTGAAATAAACACAATTTTCTATTTAAAACATTATTTAATTCCAATATTTCCCCTCCACTCACATATAAAAGGGAACATCCTCTCATCACATCCTCACACATTTTGGGAAAATGTAGTTTATAGATCACAAGAAAAAATATATATCCAAACATCTAACATATTATCAAAATTATCTTTTTTTACATAAAATAATATACTATAAGTCTTATGTTTTAAGCCTAATGTGTTTTTTCAAAAAAGAGTTATAACTCATAATTTCGATATTCCATTTTACTTATTTTTTTACCTCCAATGTTCTTCATCCATTATGAAATAACAAAATAAAAATAAAAAATATAATTGGATATTATTATGTTAATTTCATAACCTCTATGCATACCTGCTTCTATCGAATGGGTAATGAGACTGTTTTTCATGTGTATGGTAGACTGCCGCTATGTAAACTACTATAATTCGTTTTTCTATCACACACTCTCATGATTGGTATTAATGATGGATTTCATGTATATATATTTATATCATATTCATGAGGTAAGTATCGTCAATTAGAAAAATATATCATCTGTTTTATTTTCTCTCTATCCATTCGAAATAGATAACATCACTTGTGAATTCGGGTTGAATACCATATCTTTGAAGTGATGTGACTCATTTTTCATTACCGCATCAAATTTATAGTTTATATAATAATATTTAATGTGTGAATATTATATTTATCATATAATCATCATTGTATAAAATTAAAATAATACTTATCTTATTTCATTATATTTCATTGAAAAAAGGATACTTTATTCGTGCATGTATCTGACTCATCATCTCCATGGTTGTAACATAATTAATTATTCATTACCACATCACATGGAAGGTTATAAAATTATAATTAGTGTATAAAAATAATAATTATTTAATTATCATTTTCTTTATTTGATCAAACATTTTGTTCTTTGACCATAGAAAACCTTCCAACGTACTTTTGGACATATTAGGAAAATGGCATTAAAACAACTTATGGGAACTTAATATAATAAATAATTGAATATTATATTGTAATAAATTAAATAAAATGAATAAAAATGACTTTTTATAATATTAATTATTTTTTATGATTTTATTAATTATGAAGAGAAATAATTTACATGATAGGTTAGACACGAGGTAATGGACACTTTACCTTACAAACCACATTTTAAATGTTTTTATGATTTATTTTTCAATGTTTTTATTTCCTATGTAGAGTAAAAAAATTATTTTATTGATGTAATTACATTAAAATATGTGAATTATAAACTGATATTTATGTATGTTTTTATCTTTTATTCAGTGGTATTCCTTTGGAATTTGTTTATGTATTTTATACAAAACATTTTAACAGTCTTTACAAACAGAAATTAGAATGTTCTGTTTTAAAATATATGATGAAAACGGTATTTAACAATAATGAAAATATTATTTTATGTTTTTATTAAATTATAATATTATGTTTTACATTTAATAAAAAACCTTAATTCTATTTGTTATGAGAATTTAATGTTAGAAAATTTTGCTTTAAAGGAAAAAGATATATTAATATTTGAAAATATTTTTCTTATGTGGTCAAAATAATATTCTTATAAGATTGAGGATGTAATTGAAATATTTTATATTTATAATGAAAATTGTCTTACATTGAAATGTTTTATGATCATGTTTGGGTACAATATTTATTACGATGATGGTTGATCCATTTATAGCTATCAAAATCATTGGGTAATGATTATGTTTTCCAAAGGACTAATTTGGAAGTTGATAGTATATATTATTCAACTAATAATGGATATTTTATGATTCATATGAAGATAATTTTCCGAGGTACATGAATTACCTTTTTATACTTTATAATGTGATTTCTTAAGAATCATTTAAATTTTAATGGATAATCTAATGATCATTTGTTTTAAAGGAATAATTATTCCTTTTTTTGGAAAAAATGAATGTTTTAAATAATATTTATTTAATGGATTCACAATTTTTCTAAGAAACCATCTTTATTAAAAAAAGTATCCTTTTTTGTTATAAATAGGTTTTTTAAAAAACATTATACACTAATGATAATTTCATTGTTTTGTAAACAATTATTTGAGTTTATAGTTTATTATGTTAAAGGAAAACATTACTTTATGATCTCATTGTTTTAAGATAGACTAATAGGGTTCTTAATTTCCCTTTATATATCCTTTACTAATATTTTTATACTCATACAATGATTTTAAATGTTTTATATCTTGTTTATGGATGAGTATGTACAATAAATAAGTTAATTTGAAAGTTATAATTTTTTTATGAAATGAAAAACCATTTCATAGAAAATTTTTTATACTATAGAAAATTTAATATTTACTAAAGGTGTCCACTCGGTTATATATTGTTTTGTTATGTAACTCTTATTATTAATTAAATAAATCAATAAACTGAAAAGATTCTTAAAAGTAATGAAAGTGAATTATTTTATAAGGGTAATTTATAGATTATTTATGTCTATATATATATATTTTTATTTCATTCAAGGAAAATATATACAAAAATGTAAAATTACAACATAATTGAAACATAATATTGGAATAATTACCTTGAAAATTCCCTTTCGCATTATCTGAGTTATCAAGATATGAAAAAAGATATTCAAAATTCATCTCTAAAATTTCATCAAAATTAGAACATCCTGCTCAAATTTATCAATAGTATATTTTCATTTCCCTCACCTTGAGTCCATAATGGAAATTTATTTTTCAACCTCAACTAACATCTTGAAAATACTTCCCTTGATGATCATATATGTTATAATAACACTTTAGAAACCACATAATGAAAGTGTACATGGTCATCGATCTTCAAGAGATGATACTTTTACATCATTCCATTATGGATAAATTCTAAAATACCTCTTAATATTGGTTGAATCCTATAAATTATCACGAAATGTCATCAGTTGGATTAAAATTTTGTTTACCGTTGTGAAAAAATCACTTATACTATCATCATCACGTATCTTATAGTATTAATATTTCAACTACCAAATCTATAGTTTATTGTGATACACGTTAAAACATAAATCATAAATAATCTCATGTTTTTACCTTAAACAATTTACTGTATTTTCAAATTTAAAATTCATAATAACATTTTATAATAATGAATTTAATAACGAATTTATAAAAAACCATCCTTCTCTAAATTCTTTTTATCTGTTGATTTTATATCATCATTCTCAACATGACTTATAAAAACCCAAAAGTTAAATCATCCAATGAATATATACAAATTTATTTATGATAAGGTATTATCCTATCCAAAGAGATATAGTATTTAATTTACACAAAGGTTATTCTCCTTTTTTTCAACCGAATTGGGTTTTTTCATTTCTAAACAACAACTTTTCATTAATTAAAATTATCGTTCCTGAAACTCAAAATATTAATCCACACACGAAGGGAGTTAATCTATTTTACTACCAGAAACGTATATTATGGTCAATGTGAAAACACATATATGATATGGTGGGGTTGGTAAATCATTGTTATCAATATCGTAATATGTTTAATTTGAGAAAACGTTTTTGTCACATGTTTTTATAATATTACAGATTTTTTCAATCTAATCAATGCACACACACAGTAAGAGAAAAAGAAATAATAATTTTTTCCTCTAAAAATGATAAATTCATTTCTTATTTTCACCTATATTTCCTAAAGGCAATATGGCCCCATACTATAAATATATGGATTACAAAGAGTAGGGTTCACCCATGTACATTAGATACAATAAAACATTAATTTTTTATTATTCTTCCAAAAATATTATGATGATATAGAATTAGATTTAAACAATATGTGTGTCTTAAATTGAGTAAACCATTTATAAAGTTGTTTCATAATACTTATTTGTTTCTTACCCTATATTATTTCATGTCCATACTAATTCTCTTGTATTCATTTCATTGAACACATAACTTCTATGATTCCTTTGATTCTATGAATAATAATATTTTTGTAAAACATCAAATTATTTCTCCATTAAATGACACTTAAATTTAGACTATTTTTATTACTCTAAAATCATTTATAAATCATTATTAAACTTCATTCTTGCTGTAGTAAAATAATATTTCTATTTTATCTCAAATTATAAAACCTAAATACTAAAAATGTCACCTTTATTCTTATATTATTACAATAAATATATTTCTGCAAGTGGGACGTGTGGTGAAATTTGATGAATTGCATCAAAACAGTTTAATTATTCATAACTAAAATGATACTCCAACATCATAATGCATGAACCCATTTCAATGTGATAACAAAAATTTTTAACATATTTAATCAAAAATACCATTTTTTATATTTAAATACATATTAAAGATTATAATAATCTTCTATATTTAAATAAATCATTAGAATATACAATGGAAAAAATATAATTATTAAATTTCATGTCATTACATAAGAATAAAATGATTCTTACACAATCCACTCCTACATTTATAGTATTATGGTTTAATCATTATTACATTAAAAATTATTACATAACCAATCATATATAATCCACTCATATGTGGAGGAATTATTTTTTAATAGGTTATTCATGAATCATTCATGAACTACCTTATATGACTCTAACTATCATACCTTCGATGAAAAATGAAATATACAAAGATTTTAATTATTCATATGCTTAAAAAAAAGATAATATATAATTTCCCAAAAGAAATAGTATGAGATCTAAATATAATTACAAAAAATTCACATTTTTTATGATTCTTCATTCATTTATTATAGTTTATTTTACTTGATGACACTTTAATTGATCAAATATTTTTCAGTTTTAATCTAGATACTCAAAAAAATTCTGAATTAATAGATCAAAAATTAAATTCATTAAATACTTATTTGAACCTCCATAAAATTATTTAAAACCTGTATAAAAATGAAATTCCCCAACTGATAAAAAAGAATATTTTATTTTATTTGATATTAAAAATTATTTATAGATGTAAAAAACATACGCACTAATGGTATCCATTTAAGATATTCTTATATTTTCACCTTACAATTCATGAACTCAAAAATACCAAAAATATATATTATTGGATTAAAATTCTGGTTTATTTTAGAATGAAATAATCTATTAGTGGCTTAGGACCTCTACCTAGGTGGTCACAATTAACCCATAAGATATTTCCATTGAATGGTTCATTCAAGGGAGTATTATACTGTAACATTAATTTTCCTGGTGTAAACAAATGTTTGGGAGGTTTTTTATGAATAAATGAATTTTATTTTTAGGTCCAACCACAATATGTTTTTGGATGAGGTAAAATATTTATAAATAACTATTCTATCCAGCTCACTACTTCTTATTCTCCCTTCAATATCCCCAATAAAGGGATATAATTATTATCCATTTTTTGATGCATAGTGCTATGATTTTTTATTAGTTCTTCAATTATTCATCCCATTTTCATCCCTCTAATTTGAGTGTCATTTGAGAAAGGCATTTTTAGAATATACCACTAGAGCATAGTGGAATCATCCAGAATTTATGGGAATGTTTCCTGTAGTGTATATATTTGCCTTCATGGTGAGAAATGAATGACCTTTTTCATTTTTTTGTTCATGTTAGCCACAATGGTATTTTATTAATGAGTTTTTATTGAATTAGATGAAATTATGGATTGAACAGGTCTGATAATTTTTTTATTTTTCTAATTATATCATTTGGGGAATTTAATATACTATTTGGTTGTGGATGATTATGTTTTTATTGTGATGAGATAGACTTGTGAGAGATTAAGAAATTATATCCATTTTAAATATGTTAATGAAAAATTAACGACAAATTCTTATTATTAATTTAATTAGATGTTATATCTTATGATAAGATCTTTATAGATGATATGGGATAGGGTGAGGCTTGGATGAGCTTAGGTGGTGGTCATCCAATATATATAAAGGGGATGTTTATTCGGAATATAGTGGGTATTTCATGAACATCGCCTTATTGTCCTTACATATTTTTATTTACTGTGAGATTTACATTATTTCCATGCATGGGTTGTCGAAATAAAAATTTAATTTGAAATTTTTTATTTATCTACCACCTAATTAATAGAGTGTGCTAGGATATATCGAACCACTATCACTAGTGTTGTTACCCCTCGTTGAATTATGATATATTAATTTTATAAATAAATTGAATCTATTCTTTCGAATTCAATTTACAAAAAAAATTATAAATGACCTATAATATAGTATAAAATTATAAACTAGATACTAAATTAGTGGAATGAATATATATAAACACATTTTTAAAATATGTAATATCGATTTATATTAATAGAAAATAATTTTGGTGATTTAATTATATTAATCAAAAAATATATTTATTTTAAATAGATATTATATCTTTCTCTAATAAAATAATATAAATATTTGTTACCTTTTTTAAAAAATTTATCTGAAAATTTTACCTATATTATCATATCAAACTTATTTTTGATTTTTTTGTTATAATTTTCGGAAAATATATTTTTTTTTATGACAGTTGAATATTTTTATTTTTATTAAAAAATTCATTTTCATTTAATGATTTCAAAATGTACTATTTATTTTAAAATGATATTTTATGTAAAATGGGATTAATTATATTATCATTAATCAAATTTTATTCATTGGAATCAATTTTAGTAGGCATTTATATATAAAACCTGTTTATATATCAGAAAGTCATTTCAATGGAAAATAACATATCAATGTATTTGTGTATTTAATTTGATAATAAATTAGGATACTTATAGTAAATGAATTAAATAAATCATATTCCATATTTTAATCCATATAATTAATATTAGGTAGTAGGTCCAACTAATTCATCGGTCATAAGGAATAATAAAAACAGTAAAAATATGTTTCCACGATTAAGGATAAAATAATATCACATAGGGGTTGGGGGATTTAAATAAATTGATAAGGGATAAAATATTAATATGATCCATTTTGGATCCATTCCCCATTAAAATGACTTGTTAATATTATAAAATATTGAAAAATTACAATTGTGCCACTCACCACAATTATAATCGGGAACCTCCTCCACTAACTTATTCACGCCTATTGAGCCATTTATGTAATCAAATACCTAAGGAATATGTCCCTCGATTAATTATACATGTTATATATCTTATTCTATTTCCAAAATACCTACCCTTATGTTCTTAATAAGTGATGAAAATGAGGTTTTCTTATGTGAATGTATTTATCTTCCCCAAATTATTATTTATTTATTAATTAACCACATTATTTTATGAATTAATAATCCAAAT
Source organism: Viscum album (assembly GCA_963277665.1). Classification (NCBI taxonomy): domain Eukaryota; kingdom Viridiplantae; phylum Streptophyta; class Magnoliopsida; order Santalales; family Viscaceae; genus Viscum; species Viscum album. The sequence goes on from OY728155.1 coordinate 818,460,345, forward strand.
ATAATAACACCCGAATATAACATAGAATTATATTATATTATGTTTATGGCCTAATTTATATAAATCCACTATTCAATTAAATTGAAAATTAACTTGTAGGTTTTTTTGTGTGATGGACTACCACCTAAAAAACAAATGTAATTAATTTTCCATCATTGAATCCCGCAAATGAATATAGTGTTGTAGATAATAAAAATATATGATATATATATATGATATATAAATTATTCATTAATGGTGTATTACTATTCCACGTTTCTTTATCCATCTAAAATTGAAAAATATCCATGGAAACGTATGACCATCTGTCTCGATGAAGGGTGTTAATCATTTTTCTGTCATTACATTTTATAGATAATTGTCAATATTTATATAATGAAAATATGTAATATTTATTTCAAAATTATTATATAAAATATGATGAATCTATGTTGAATGTATATATACCAATACCACGGAACAAAAATAACATGAAAATAACATCTAACTCTTAAAAATGTTGAATTTAATAAATAGTAATTGATAAATGATTGTTAGAACGTTATAATTTTATAAACTATTAAATTATAAGTATTAATATGTTTTTCATGAATTTTTAATAAATTAATCTTTATATATAGTAGTATAAGATCACTTTCCCTGAATGTCATACCTGGGTAAAGTGTTTATTTCATAATCTTCTCATTTTTCATTATTATTTATGTTTAAGCCTCCACTAGGGAATTGATAAATATTTATATTTTAAAACAAATTAATTTTTATATATTTTAGAAATTCCTAAATATTAAAAGTACAACCATTTATTTTTCTTTATTTATGTACACAATATTCAAAAATAATGTATTTGAGAAAACAGACCAAATTTGCATCACTGTTGAAAATATTTCACAACTATATCCATATTTCCATGAAAATGTGAAAATTAATATATTTAATATTCTCTAATTTTTATCTAAATAAATTCTTAATCATGTTTTACATTTTGAAAAATAGATTAATAATAATGTTTAATCCATTTTAGAAATGGTTTACTTTTAATAATTTCTACAAAAGTGCGAAAGGAATTTTTTTAACTTATATAAAATTAGTAGAATTTTCACCATCATGAATAGTAGTATATATTATTATCACATTAAAATTAATTAAAATTACATAAAAAAATAATTCCTTCTATAATATTTTGGGAAACGTTTCTATTTTTAACATGGTATTTTAAAATGAGAAGGGTATTTCCCTGAATAAAATTTTCATTAAATTTTTAATTTATATTAATATATTTAATAATTATTTGGTAAATATTATGATTTAACTTTGGTATAATATTATTACACGATTCACCATATTAATTTAGATGGATTGTGATTTTTTTATAAATTTGGAAATTATCAAGATTTCATATGCATGTTTTCTAATATAAAATATTACATTGATTGTGTTTCACATCATTAATATGATAATTGAATTTGGCATATAATGTTAAGGGTACCTAATTTTATATCCCCTTGAGGCATCAGTAAGTCTAATGAGAAAAACTAGTTTGGGTATTTGGCATATTCATTCCATATTTACATATAGTTTCTTAGCACAATTTCATTTTTTGCATGATTATGATGTCCTACATTATACATTCAATCATTATTAAAACTACTTGTTAATATCACTGTGAATTACCTTATTGAAATGTTGTCCGTGAATTTAGTCCCAATTTACTGTATTAGTTATATGTCAATATTTCTTATTGATTATCTAATTGATAGTATTCATTTTTATTTCTTTTTTGAGATCATTGTTTGTTCGCCATCCCCTAGGTATAATTTCAAGTCACCTAATATTATGTTTTCCTTTCCATTGGTTATAAATATGGGATATAAGAATGAAATCATAAGTTTAATATATGAAATAACTAATCTATTTTAATAATAATTATATTATATATCATATCTTATTATGTATTTTTAGAATTATACAGGTCTTTAGTCTTCGAACACTATTAAAATATGTAATCCATTGTGAGGTGAACACTTTTTTATGCCAATATAGTAAAATAACCACTGAATCCATGCTACTCAAGTCATGGTGTTAGAGTTGGTATCAAATAGGGTTTAGTATAAACCATGGTTACTATAATAATAAAAACCTAAATTATAAAAAATAACCATATGAATGGAATTGATGAAAAAAATATATACATGATTGTAACATAAAATTTTGTATTGTAGAGATTATGTGGGTTTTATAGAAATTCATCATCATCTACATAATAAAATTGGATGTGTATTTGGAATAGATATACCTAGTGTTAAAAATCCGAAAATTATTTAGTCACATATATATTGGATATCATTTTAGTGGTCGGTGAGTGTTCCCTTACTCCAAAATTAGTGCAAGACACTATGGGAAAATTATTTGGTTTACTCAAATTTCCATTAAAATGTATTATGAAAGATTTAAAAATATTTTTTTATATTTTTTATATAAATAACTAAACCATGTTTATGATTATGAAATTAACTATGCATATTTTTTTTAATTTATTTGTTTCATTAGTATTAAATTTATTCTTTATTATTAAAAATATTATGATGTAATAGTGAATTTCATTATTTTGAAATGGTTCCTAGTAGAATGAATTGTAATAATACTAATAAAAATAATCAATTTAATTATTTCTCATATAATAAAGATAATGAAGCATGAACATGATCTCCATCTAGGGATAAAAAAATAATAACTATATAGTGGTAGTTAAAAAAGATTATGAACAACATCATTTCTCATATAGAGTAAGAAATTTTTAAAATCCCCTCTCCTTATTACAAATGTAAACATGATTTATTAAAAAACATGCACTTAAGATAACTTTTAGAATCGATAGGTCTTGTGCCTTGGAAAATTATGAACATGACATAGAAATATAAAATTTGATATACAAATCTTTATTTCGAACTTCATTGACATGAAGAAATCATTATTTCATACCCAACACTGCAAGTAATGACATGAGGACATACATCAGAAATGGGTGAGATATAATGAAAAGTAAGGTTGTAAACAAGGCATAACAAGAATCTAAAAACACTTGTTAGGAAATATGCATATAAATGGTGCATAAGAGAAACATGATCATAAATTCAGGATAATACATGGTTATCATAACATGGAAATGTGGCAACAACTTACAATATAGAATTACCATGAGTCGCAGCTTATTGTACATGGATAAGAATGAGTAATCCATCATTTCACATTGATTATCATGAGTAAAATCTCATTTCACATGGCATATCATGATATTGAACATTACAAAATTCTTTGGAGTGCTGTCAGGGAGATTCCTTAATAAACATTTCAATCTCATGCTCAAGTGAGCCATATAGATCATATAACATGGATTCATTCAACATAAATATTAATTTCACAATAAAATAATTTTTAATACAGACAGGTTTGTACCATTCAATAATTATATAGTAATAAAGATGAATACCCTTGATAGATAAATGGGTATGGTATTTACTAGACGATGATTTTGGCTTGGAAATTCGTGATGCAATTTGTTAGCATAACGACACCATATATAAATTAAAAAATTTGCTTGTCGAGAGATAAAGGGTTATATAATCAATTATACATCAAATAGATAGTAAGGGTATCCTATAATATAATATACCCACATATTAAATAAAATTTAGATGCATAATATATGGGAAATTCATGAAAGAAAATAAGTTGAGAGAAATTCCTTATAGAATTTACGCGTGGTAACAGGTGTATGTTGGAGGGATTAATAAGAGATAAATAGGCCTCCAATCATAAGAACATAATATTTATAGTATAGGGGAGGAGGAGAAAAATACCCCATAATTTTTAATTGAAAATTAAAGTGTGTAACAATAGAAATAAACTTGGATAAAAATGATAAAGGATGGAAAGCGGGGACCCCTTACAAATATTCCTCATCGTAACATTGGTAAATATGTTTTCATAAGTGGGATAAATGGGAGTGAAAGATAATATCATAATTTATTAAAAAATGAAAATTATTTAGGATATTTAACAACATATCCCAATATAGGAATAAATGAAATTAAAATACATAACATGAAAACAATGGTTGATAAAAGAGGCAGGTGGAAGATTCTTTTCTTGAGTGTGTGACTTCAAAATCATGGAAGATGATTTTTGAGAGCTTGGGATGCCTTGGGAGTATTATAGAGAGGATAGGGAAGAGTAGGTATGTTATTATCATATTTTTAGTGAAGATAAGTGGGATAACAGGTGGGTTTATATAGAGAATTAGAGGGGGATTCTTTAATATTTCACAAACTTGGGTTTTGGAATCTATATAATTAAATATTCAAAATAACAAACCTTCACATGGTTTCTACACATTTTTTATTCCATGTAAGAGTGTAAAACATTTTCATATAAGGCTAAAGTATGAACATATTAAAATATTATCCATTCCTATGTGGAGGTGAGCCATACCCACAGGGAAAAGAATTTAAAATTATATAATATATTATTAACATTGGAGGATTCAATAAAGCATTAAAAAATAATTAAAATAAATATAAAATAACATTATTTTAATGGGAATAATTATATTGGGCTGGAACAAACCCTTATATTATTTATTACATCATTTTTGGCTTATTATGATGTAATAAAACACATATTTAATTTACATGGAATTTAATTTTTACCCAAAAAATTGCCTATCTCAAAAATTTATGATAAATTCAACAATAGATAATTTAAATTTCCTGATTCCAAAAAATAATATTAATTTTATCTAAATAATTTTCTATATATGTGAATTGTCACTTCTAAAATGAAAAATGATAATAATTGAAAATTCACTAGTTTTGAAAAAAATGTTTTCAAATCGTAATAAAAAATATATACTCCTTTATTATTAATAAAAGTAATTTGAGAAAAATATTTTATTAAAATGTTAATTAATTTATAAATTCCTTAATTCCTTAAAAAATTCTTTTAAAAATACACATTTTTTATCGTAAAAAATATAACTCTTATCAAAATGATTCCCTAATAAATTGTAGATAAGAATTTATATAATCATAATTTATAATAATTTTTTAATAATATTATTAAGAAAAACTGTAGATTAATATAACTTATATATTTTTCAAAAGTACCAGTTTTACCCAAAAAAACAAAATTTCATATTTATCATTTTTTAAGAAAGTATCATCCCATAAAAGAATTGATGGGCTATGAGTTTTATTTATAAATTGATAACATAATAAGTAACTAATTACCAATTACATAACCACTTATAACACCGTAAAAATTCCTAGGGGTAAGGTGTGTGATGGTGTTATAATCATAGGGAGGCTCAGAGAATATCGCTCGGGTGGTAATATCTATTACATGAACTTCTCATGTAGGATATTTCATTCAAGATTAATGTGTTGAAGCATATATTGAGCTTGGTCAAAAAAAAGCCCAGTGAAAATACCTTTGTTCTCAGCTATGAAAAATGATCTTTGTTTTCCTCAAATCTATTAGATGAGGCCATCCTCTACATTGATTGTGGTGAAATGATTTTTTTCAAAAACAATTTTATTTATATCAGTTCAGTGATCACTGTTTAATGACTATATTTTCAATGGTAATGATACCTAATGGTCATAAAAAAATAAAGTATTTGTATTTTTAATGTCAATAAGTCGTTAAATGAAAAGGAATTTTATAAAATATCTAGTCGTTACTAAATTACCCCTTAAAAAATTTGACCATCAAAATTTATTTGTCCTACAATAATATAGATGTGGGAAACTCTACCTCAAAATATCCCCATGTTCCCACTGTGCTTATTCAAACATATGGTTTTTTCAGAACACCTTGATGAGGGGCATCATCTTATTTTTTATAAATTTTTCTCTATGATATAAGATCTTCACCATATTCTATTCATAAGAGAGTAAACTCTACAATGGTAGCATGTATGGATGGAGTACATGTGATGGGTCATGTATTCACTTTCTCAATAATGATACGTTGAATACATATTATACTTGAGAAATGTTCGATGAGAGTTCAAGTTGATAAGCTAGTACTCTACTGTGATAAAGGACCACAAAAGGGGCGATGTACCTTGGTGTAAGCCTTTACTTCATCCCAAATCTCATAACTATCTTCCATAGTGATATATAGAGGAGTACCATTTCCCCAATATCAAACTCTATGTCCCATTGATGATTGTCATTATTTCTCTTTTTTCGAATCTAAGTAGATTTAATGTTATATTGGATGGTCTTAACCTTCTCTACCTTTTCATTGACCATTTTTGGACCTAGAAGTTTTCACTCCCCAGCATCATCCCAATATTCCATTGTTCTACACCTCATCCCATAATGGGATTCATAAGGATCCATTTGGATGCTTGAGTGGAAACTATTGTTGTAAGAGACCAAAAATAGAGGAATATGTTGATCTCATCATCCTTTATAGTCCATTGATCATTCTCTTAACATTTCCTCAAGTATTTGAATAGTATTTTTTGATTGTCCATCAATTTGAGGATAATAAGTTTTACTTATGTTTAGAAAAATATTCAGAGAAAGTTGGAGACTCTTATAGAACATTGAATTAAATTATGGATCTCGATCAGATACAATACACTATGGTACTACTTGATTCCTTAAAAAATCTATGATGTATATCCTTACCAGTTTATTTATTGAAAAATATTTTTGAATTGAAATTAATTGTGAAGTCTTTCTAAGACAATCCACAACAAAAAATATATCATTGTTTTTATTGGATGTATTCGGATGTCTGGTGACAAAGTGAATTATGATGTTCTTTTATTTTCATATTAGTATGGGTAATGGTTACATAATCCCCTTAGACTTCTGTCTTCCCACCTTTACATTATGATATACCAACTACTTTGATGTGTACTGACCGCTCTCCTTCTTCATGTTATCCCACCAGTAATACTTTGGTAAATCTCGATACATCTTTGTGTTTCGTGGGTGAATGGAGAAATTTGAACAATGTGCATCATAAAAATGATATTTATTTGACTCTGAATTTAATGGATCACATAATAATGATCCAAATCTCAAATGTCATTTTTTATTTACATTCAACTCTATGGATTACCCTTTTCTAATTGTTTCTACTTACTTTTAAATTCTCAAATCATTTATTTGAGAAACCTTTAACCTTTCCAAAATAGATTGTTGAAAAATATTTTTTGAAATGATTTATTATGTTCCATTCTATATAGTTCTCATGTCCATCTTCTTTAAATCTAATAAGATTGGATTCTTTTCAATTATCTTCAATTATAGAATCCTTGGTACTTTTATACATAGAGTATTTTCTACCAGGTTCACATTCTCGGGGTGCTAATAGATTGTGAAGTCATAATCCTTGATGAGATCCACCAATATTCTGTGTAAATATATATTTGATACATTTGTGATTGACATATATTTCATAATTATCCCCAAAGAGAAAATGGTTCCATACTTTCAACACATCGATGATAGATGCTATCTTCAGATCATGCCTGGAATAGTTTTTACCATGAACTTTAAACTTCCTTGAGACATAGGAAATAACTGTCATTTTTTCCTCATATTCCACAAAAGGGATACATATAATATTTTCAAGAAGACCATTCCCAAATACTTCAACATGTGATACAACACTTATTGAAGTTTATCCCTAATGATTTATCTTCATTTCTTTTGTGGAATCAATGTTATTAGAGAAACATAGAAGACTTACTAATAGGGAATGAATTTAAATACATTATGTCATAAAATACATTGATGTAGTGGTTACATTTAATTCATTCATGATTATCTATATTTGAATAGGAATTTTCATGCCCCTTTTATCATGGATATTTGTTGATGATCATCAGGATTATCATCCCTTACAATAGTGTATTTTCTTGGATAATGCTCGAATTCACCACATTAATGACATTGAAGTATTTAAGATTCCATAGATGGATCTATGTTTCCCTCCATCCCATTTTCTATTTTTTCACGAAAATTGGATAATTTGTTCCACTCCTTTCCACACATAAAATCATCTCTGAGTCTATTTTTATCTTCCACTTGGTTCCTTTCCACACACATGTTGCAAAAAAGGAAATTGGGTCTTTTTTCCCTTATCACATTTATTGGATAAAATTTAATTAGATTTAATCTTCTCTTTCCTTGATGTCCTTAGGTATTCAAGAACATACCAATTTCTAATAATAATTATTTATATTTGGGTTTCCTTAATCACATTATGTAATACTTAAGCTCCCATTTGATTGGGAATATCATTTAGACATTCATCATATTTCCCTTAACATCTATTTTTAACTTGATTCCTCCTATTACTCTCAATTAACATGAATAAAAGGAAAATTAGGGAAGTGTATTGCAACACGTAAAATAGAATCAAATGACATTAAAGGAATAACAAATATGTTAAATTTCTCCTATAAATTATAAATTCTTAGGATTCAATATATGTTATCCACGATCTATATCATAACATATATTGTTATGGGATTATTTTATCCCTTAATAGTGACTCATAATAAATTTATGAATTAAAAAAAGAATATCCCCTAAGAGTGTCGAACTAACGGTGCAAAAATACACGTTGTCATGCACTAGTTCCTGTTCGAGTCTAGCTCAAAGAAGTGTTTTCAGGTTTTACCAATAGATATATCTATTCCAGATCCACCTATACTTATTTGTTTCTAGACATGGATTTACATTCCTAATATAACACTTACTATATACTCAGAAATATATTTTTATGTCTTTCTTATACATATTATTATCCCTATTTCTTTCACTAGGGGTTTTAAATCATAATCCGAATAAAACTAAACCCATCCTCTGATACGAACTATACCAACCCTACTCTTTATTACACACATAAAAAAAATTATTACATAAATATTCACATAAGACAAATCTGGAAATCAATATGTATAGTGTCTGGGTAAATTATGGACATTACATAACAACTTATAACATGATATACAACATATTTATTTCAATATTCTTTGACATGACCAACTTATTCCATCGTACCTAAAAATACATGGGATAAACTGAGGACACAAATAATAAATGGTTAGATATAAATACCAATAAGGGAGTAAGAAAGGAATAACATGAAGAATACAATACTTTTTATGAAATAGGCATATCAATAGGGATCAGGATAAACATAAACATAATGGCATGATATAGAATGGTTATCATAACATGGAAATTTGGAAACATCATACAAAATGGTATTTGTATAATGCAAGGACCATTTCACAAGGATTAACATGTGAAAAACCTAATTCCCCATCAATTATAATGATTAAACCATTATTTTACATGGATTATCATGATACTAATTATTACAAAATGCATTGGAGCGCCATCAGGGTGAACCCTTCATTAACATTTCAATCTCATGTTTATGTGAGGAACATAGATAATATAACATTTATTAATTCAACATCATCATTTATTCCATGATAAAATAACGTGGAATACATAAATTTAATTACCATTATATATGTGTATGTTCCTAATGTTGAATACCCTTTAAAGAGAAATATTTATGTTATTCAATACACGATTATTTTTTTTGGAAACTTGATGTACAGTTTTTGTAGCATAACATCATTATATAGAAATTTATAAATAGAGATGATGAATGAGAAATCGTTCTACCATCACATACACATGAAATATACCTTAATGGAGTCATGGAACATAATATTCCAACATAGGGAATGGAATTTAGATGAATAATATTGAAAAAATGCTTGAATGGAAATAAGAAAAGATAAATACCTTCCGGAATTTTGGCTTGGTTGCACATGTACATGGGAGGGATGAATGAGAGACAAAGCGGTCAAGCATTATACAATCATATTAAGGTAAATATTGTGGTTGTGATGAAATATACCCCATCATATTTAATTGAAAATAAAATGGTGTATCAATATAAATAAACTTTGAAAAAATGAGACATGAAGGATAGTGAGTATCCTTTACAAAAATTCGACAGGGTAACATGTGTAGATAATGGAACATAACTGGGTGAAATGAGTATCAAATGATAAATTATAACTTTAAAAATATGTTATGTTGGTAGGATATTTAATAACATGTCCCAACATAGGAATAAATGAAATTAAAAGACATAACATGAAAAGAATGCTTGATAAAAGAGGAAGGTGGAAGATCCCTTACTTGAGTGTGTGACATCAAAAGAATGAAGAGGGGATTCTTTAGAATATTATCACTCCTTGGGAGGATTCTATAGAGGGTATGGCAGTGTAGGGACATTCTCTAAGAATTTTTTGTGATGTGAAGTTGGTGGTTGGGTGCGTTTTTATAGGAAATTAGAGTGAAATTCATTAATATTTCACAAACATGGGTTTTGGAATCTATATATTTAGATATTTAAAATACAAATCCATTACATTGTTTTTTCAATGATATTTTTAAAATAATATTTCAAAAAATTATTTTATAAGGACAATGAGGGAATATATTAAAATATAGGCCTTTCTTATTTGGAGGTGAGTAACAACCTCATGGAAATGAATATAAAATAATAAATTATAATATACACTTTGGAGGATTCAATAAGGCATTATAAATTATGTCACATAAATCTGAAACTACATTTTATTAATATTAAAACATATATTGGGTCGAGAATACCCATTATAGTACTTATTACCTCGTTTTGGGGTCATTTTGATGTAACTATCACATATTTTATTTATACAGTATTTAATTTTTACAAAACAAATCAACTATCCTGGAAATTTATGAAAAATTAACCATTGGATGATTTCAATGGCCTGATTAGAAAAATAATATTCATTTTATCTAAATAATTTTCTATCTAGTGGAATTTTCACATTTAAAAAGATAACTAACCTTTATTCAAATATCTCTAGTTCTGACAAAAAAAATTCAAACCATAATAAAAATTACATTTTACTTCATAAAAATTGTTTAATAATTTATAATTCATAATGGTTTTTGGATAATAATATTTTATTAAAATATTAATTATTTCAAAAATTAATTAATTCATTAAAATAAATTCATTAAAAAATACAGTTTCTATTTTATCACAGTGAATATAACTATTATCGAACTCATTAACCAATCATTTACAGATAAGAAAATGATATAATCATCATTTATAAGAATTTTTTTAATAATATTTCTAATAAAAACCATAGTTTTTGATAATTTATATATTTTCCCAATGTAATATTTTTACCTGAAAAATCTATATATAAATTCTTTAAAAAGACTATTCCCATGATGGAATCAACGGAATAAATTTTTTTTATATAAATTCATTACACAATAAGTAACGACTACTTTATTATGTAACATGTTATAACACTCACATAAGACCAAAGGGTATGGTGTGCAATGGTGAAAAACACCGGGGGCGGCTTAGATAACATCGCTCTGGTGGTATTCTCTATTAACTTGAACTTCTCCCGTAGGTGATTCAAATCTAGATTAATGTTTTGAGGCATATATTAGTCTTGGAAAAGAGAGAAGCAAAATTAATCTCCCTCTTTTCTATGCTTAAAAAAATTAGCTTTGTTTTTCTTGAGTATATTGGATGAGTCCATCCTCTCCTTTGTCTGTGTCAATAGTTTTTTTAAAAACCCAGAAATTTATATGACTCGTGTGCTCCATATTGATTGTCTATATTATCAATTGTATTGATACATTATGGTAATAAAAATAAAAAAATATTGTGCATGGGTTTTCTATATATATAAGTCATTAAAATAAAGGAAATTTTATATAATATTGGGTCATTATAGTATTGATCCACAATGTAGTGTATGAATATTATACAACTTGATAGTTCGGTAGTCTCCAATAATCAATTAGAGTAAAATAAATCTGTAACTAAGAAATACATAATCTTCTTAGAGAAGATATTTCTCTCATTTGGATGTATTTAAAAGGAGATGGGTTTCCATGAATATTATCATTTCTCAGGGGATGTAGATAGGTAGTTATCATTAATTCCCAACTCTAAGGATGAGGAGTAAATATTGAGTATGAAATAATGGGATTTTATGGAAGTTTTAATGGAAAAATATTTTAATTTTGAAGAATGAGTGGATATGATGAAAAAAAATCATGAGACAATGAAAAAATGAAGAGGAAAATCATTCAATGTTTCAAATAAATATTACATGGATATCAACGAAACTAGAGACTATGTATGTAATCTTATGTGTAAGAATGACCATTTCGTTAATGGGATACATCCAATACATCAAAGGCCAATTTTAACCCTCAACTTTTCATCATATAAGGATGTTATATCATGTTCTATCAAGGATGAGTAAGAATTATCCATGCCTTATAACTCCAATGGATATAAATAAAGGAAAGTATAATACATGAATGATGTAAAATGAAATACATAAAAATGTAATAATGAAAGGTAGAATTTCAAAAATATAAAAAATGTTGAAACAAATGTTGAAGATGCAAGTTGGGAATGGGTTCTTGATTTAAGTGTGGAGTTAAAGGATTCTCGAATCTCGAATTAAAGGCATAAAATAATGTCTTCAATGTTCAATGCCTCAATTATAATGTTATGGGGAACTATGATAATTATTTTCTTGAGCATCAATGTAACTCTATATAAAAATGTGCATGGGATAAATTCCAATATTCTGTTATCAGATCATGTGATGTTTAAGTTTTTAAATATGGTTTCTAATGTACAATAATCAAAAAAACCAATTTTACTAATTAATTACTTTATTCTATGTATTATAATAATAATAGATCATCTTTTTTTCCAAGAAAACTAGATATTTATCTATTACCTTTTGAGGGATAATATTATTAAAATCACTTTGTGGAAGGCTCACCACATTAAGAATGTGACATCCAATTTACATTACGATAAATATGCAACCCCTATTTGATGAATTTATTATTATATTAATTATTGATTTTTTATTAAACATGATGTTTGATGGAATAAGAAATATGTTGAATACAATTATTGTAAAGAGATGGAAATTATGATTCTGGCTGATGAATTCGAATTCCATATCTTTAAGGGGGTATTAATATTCTCATTCATGCCTAGATCCACCCAAATAACACTTCACAGTCAGATTATTTGGGAATAAGAGCAGCAAAAATCAGTCGATGGAAAATGTAATCATCAAATTAAGGATGTAACTATTTTATAAAAATACATTATTCAATTTACTAAGGATCTTCCTGGACATCCATAGTATCATCAATTTAAATTTTACATTAATTTAATCCATGATGAAAGATTAAAATCAAAGACCCCTTATATATTGTCCATTATGAAATTAGTGGAATTGAATTAAATTTTAGAGGATTTGTTTAATAAGGTATATATATGTCATTGTTTTTTACATTGGAGGGTCCCTATTCTATTCAATATTGATAAAGATGTAGTGACTCTGGGTTTTGGCCCTGTCAAACTTTGGAATAGTTCTACGAATAATTCCAAAGCTATGCGCGAAGATGGCGTATGATTCTGAGGCCCGGTGTTCCCGTAATTTATTTTATAAAAATATTAAGTATTTTTTATACTATGCACGTGGCGGGGGTGTGAAATCTCCTAAAAGGTAGCTCAGAACGGATATCTGATGTCACGGTTGCATCCGGAACGTTCCGTTTACCCTAGGCGGGGTGTAAACTTTTCGGGCGCGGGCCTGCGGTGAGAAACGCCACCAGGGACGTTTCCGTAAATAAGTGGTGAAGTTAGTGTGCGAGCGTCGGCTCAAATAGCTTCTGATCGGAGTCTCGGATGGAAAATCTGAGTCCTCCATTGCGTTCAGAACAACACATTTACCCTAGGGATGACCTTACTTTTGTTCGCATTGGGCGTCGGATCCGAGGCGGGTTTGGCGCCAGTGGGCAACTGATATAATTATCACCCCTCCCCCCTTTATCGTTCCTCTCGACGTTCTTCGTCGTTCTTCGCCGCCGCTCCACCTAATCGAGCCAACGAAGCACCCACGAGCTCAGAATTCGACGACGAACATTCCAGGAGCGTGCAGCGGAAGCTCTGGAGAACGAATCTAAGGCAGAACGATGGCGTTTCGCCCGCGAAGTAGGAAGTTTTGAGTTTTAACCCCCGATCCCATTTTTGCTGCGTTTTTCTGAAAATTGAAGCCGTAGCAGTGTAGATCGGGTCCCGAGGGTCGTGTAGATGCCTCTGGATCGCAAAACAGACCAACGGGGTGCCCTCGGCGGTCCGTGGAAGATCCGCCGGCACAGCACCGGCGCAGTGGTGCCAGCGCCGGCGGAGTCTAGAGGTCCGCGGCAGCCCGTGGCGGAGCCGCGGTTGCCGGCCCAAAAGCTGGAGCGCGGTGGAGAGCCACCGGCCAGGGCGGGTCGGCGGCGGCCGGTTCGGCCTCTTTTTGTTATACGGGGGTCTTTAAACCCCTGTATCATGCAATCTGAGAGCCGGATTCGTGCGCCCTTATGGAGACGCGACCTTGATGACGAGGCGAACCCTCTGGTGTGGGTTCGAGGGTTTAAAGGTTCAGGATCGTGGCCCGGGAGCTATAAATTTCGGATAAAATAATATTATTTTATTATTTTACGACTTCGGGCCGTTGTAACTTCTACCTGGAGCGTCCGATTGACGTGTAGTCAGTGGCGTTGAGACCCTGATGGTATGACGAACATTTTGAGATGGTTTTCGGGTGTTGGGACTGAGGACAGGGTGCGGGCCCCACGAGGCCGGGTTTTGGCATTTGCGGAGAAACGCAGATTTTGCACCAGGAGTCTGATTTTGGCGGATGAATAGTCGATCCTGTGTGTTTCTCCGAGAGGATCGTAATGGTGTGATCTATTCGACGAGTTTCGGGATCCAGGCGTGGGCCCCACCTGAGCTGGCTTCGGTGAATAGTACCTTTTTCACCGGGTGTCTGTTCCGGACGAGCGAGTAGTCGATTCTGCTTGTTTTTTCCAAGGGGATCATCGTGGTGTGATCTGCTTGACGGGTTTCGGGATCGTTGTGTGGGCCACGCATGAGCTAGCTACGGTGAATAGTGCATTTTTCACCGGTGATCTGTTTCGGGCGAGTAAGCAGCCTATCCTGCGTGTTTTTCCTCATGGAACGCGATGGTGGCCTCATTTTTGGCCTAGAAGGTGCGTAGTGTGGCATTGTGGCGGGTCGATCGAGTTAGCGATGTTTGGACCAGCAATGGTTGAGGGTTCTCCCTTGGTTCGTTCCTACGACGGTTCATGTGGCATCACAACCTTCGTATGAGTTTTTCATCCTCTCGATGGGATGTGTAAACTATTAGAGTTGTGGCATCCCTCCAGTGGGCCCGGAGCAGATCCTTTAGAATCTTTAACGTAGATCGGGTTCTTGGTATCGCTGTGACCATTTATTCACGGGCGGTGATCCCCTATCTAGCAGGTTAACCTTGTAGGGTTCGTGGAATCATCGGGAATATGATCCCCTACGCGGTGGGTCATGCTCAGTAGGGTTGTGGCATTGTAGGGTATACGATCACTTACTCAGTATGAGGTTTAGTAGGGTTGTGGTATCGTTGTATATGTGATCCCCTACTCAGTGCGTGGTTTCGGTAGGGTTGCGGCATCGTCCGTTCGATCCCCTACATCGCGACTTATACGAGGTAGGGTTCTGGTATCATCGTGGCCACCTTTATATGGGAGATGATCCTCTATCTGTGAGACGTGCTTCTGTCTAGCGCCAGATTGGGTTGTGGTATCCCCCAGCGGATCCTGGGTGTGATCCCCTATCTGTGAGATCTATGTATGCCAGATCGGGTCATGGTATCTCCCAGCGGACCCTGGGAGTGATCCCCTACCTGTGAGCTTTATATACCGGAGTGGGTTCTGGTATCCCCTAGCGGACCCTAGGAGCGATCCCTTATCTGAGGAGTTTCGTGGTTCTATTGTTTCAGGGAGGTTTCCTCAGTGAGGCTATCCGACGAGTGTGATCTCTCGGGTGAGAGTCTGAGAGGTTTTAGAGAAATCGGATGGAGTGTATCTCTCGGATGAGTGTCATCTGGTATGATAGTGTTCATGTGGTGTACTCTCCTGGTTGTGGACAGTTGCTGGTGACAAGGACGGTACCTCTTGTGGCTTTGTGGCGTGAGCAGACTGTATCTGGATTGTTCAAGGTGTATGTATGGGCATACACCTGAGCTGAGCTGACTAGTTGTGTTTAGCCGAGGATGGTCACGAGATGGATTTTCTCTCTCGTCTGGTTTCCCTCTGGCTAGGATGAGCGGACCAATTCCTTTCAGTTGCTCTCTTTGGTTTTGGGTTTTGGGGTGCCTACTGAGTATGTTTATACTCACCCCTGCACAGGCTTTGCCCGCACATTTTGTGTCTTGTGCGGACCACATGCCTTTTTACGGAGTCCTAGGAGGACACGGAGCAGGCATAGCTTAGTGAGCGAGTTGACCGGGGTGTTTACCAGAGCTGTGCCGAGGGAGCTTTCTGGAGGGTGTTTGTGGCAGCGTTCCCCTTCTTCAGAGCAGGTTGGACGCGCTTCGTAGTTTTCTTTTGGTGGGCCCAGTTTTGACCTTTGTACTTCTGTTGTACTGTGGTTGTGGGATAGTGTATGCATGCATTTTATTTCATGTTTTACATATCTCTGCACTGTTTCATGGAGGTGTGTGTGGGTGCGTGTGTACAGGTACCTTAGGCTAATGCCTCCCATGTGTGTGATAGCCTACTCAGCTCTAGTCGCCAGTCCATAGCCTATTGGAGGTGGGCTTGGGGAGTCGCGGCTCGAGCCCCGTCGGGTCGGTTCGTGACAGAGTGGTATCAGAGGAGGTTCCACCATTAGGATATCAGAGTGTAGATGTTCTAGCTGTGAGTTTGGTTTGGGTTCCATAGCGGTAGTGTTCGGATGTTTTGAGTTCGTATTTCAGGACAGGGACTCTAGTATTGGTGCGGTGGTCGACATATCCATACACTAGGACTCTGATAACCTGCCTTTCGACTCGGGACATTCGTACACTGGTCGCGAGGACATAATGGTACATGCATAATATAGGACTGGGTTTTTGGGTTTTCCTTGTTCCTCTTGAGTTAGCTCTCTAGATATACTCTTTGACTGTGGTGTGTCTTAAATGTATTTCAGGATTCCTCCACGACGACAGCCAGCGAGGGTTCCGCAACAGGATTGTGCTGACGACCCGCCCCTTGTAGAGGCTTTGGAGAAGGGCACATGTTCTAAGGTTGCACCTCCAGGTGGTCTGCCAGTTGTGCCACCACCTGTCGAGCAGCTGATTGTGTTGGAGGTGCAGGACGAGGTTTCGCGTAGGCTGAGTGCGCTGCACGAGTTCCATAGGTAGCGACCTCTGATGTTCTGGGGTGATCCAGACCCCCAGGTAGCTGATGACTGGCTTGAGGCAGTCACCCGGGTATTCCGCCTAGTGAGGACACCTCCAGATTAGATGGTGGTCCTAGTGACGAGCCATCTGCATGGTTCCGCCGGGCGATGGTGGAGTTTGGTGATGCAGTCCCATGACGAGGAGACACTCATGTGGGCAGTGTTTGAGTGTCTCTTCAGGGAAGAGTTCTTTCCGGTGACGCTGAGGTCAGTGCGGATCCAGGAGCTTCTGCAGCTTCGACAGGAGAGCAGGACTGTGTCGGAGTACTCAGCGAGGTTTACAGACCTGTCGCAATACTCCCTGTTTATGGTTCGAGAGCCATTCTTTAGGGCTTAGACCTTCGAGCAGGGCTTACCCAGGGATATCCGAGTAGGTGTGGTTTCCTTGTGCCTACCCACCTATACTGGAGTGTTAGAGCGACATTTCAGGAGGCGACCCCAGGATGGAGGATCTGAGGCTCATGGCTCATAGGGCTAGCAGGCCAGTTTTGGTCAGCCGCAGGAGAGGCAATGTTATTCTTGTGACGGTCGGGGACATCTTGTTATAGAGTGCCTGACCCGACGTGCTGTTGAGAGGGAGTCGGTCGATGGACCGCCTTGGAAGAGGAAGCGTCTCGAGCAAGGAGGTCCACAGGGCGGCGGGCGTGGCGGCGGATCTGGTGTAGCAGGAGGAGGTGGTAGGCAGTACCAGTTGCCACTACCCCCACCCCCAGGAGGTCTACGCCAAGGTCAGGGAGCTAGTGGCCGAGGGTGAGGACAGCTGCATGCCCTGAAGGCTGTCGACCCATAGGCACCGCTGATGGATAGAGGTACGGCTTGTGTCTTTTCTACTTTCTGTAGTAGTGTATATACATTGTTTAGTGGTACCCTCCTTTTTGTTGCTTGATCGAGTTTTGTTCATGGTGTTGTTAAGACCCTGTGTGGGTGTTGTTCGGCGTGCTTTGAATGCGTGAGGAAGAGGTATCCTTCCCCCTCCAAGACACATTTTTGTGACGCGATTAAAACTGTGTGGGAGAGTCAGTACCACTCAAAACTTATAGTATTGAGGTGTGGTGTATGAGTCCCTCTAACTTATGCATTCGGTCATGGGTGTTTGTTGGTGAGATCGCTAGTGTGTGAGACCCAGTTGAGAGTCCAGTCGCTTTCCCTGTGCTTAGGGATTTTCCGAGATGAAAAGTTATTAGGGGGGGAGGATGTAGTGACTCGGGTTTTTGGCCCTGTCAGGCTTTGGAATAGTTCTACGAATAAATCCAGAGCTAGGCGCGAAGATGGCGTGCGATTCTGAGGCTCGGTGTGCCCGGAATTAATTTTATAAAAATATAAAGTATTTTTTCATACTATACACGTGGTGGGGCTGTGATATCTCTTAAAAGGTAGCTCAGAACGAAAATATGATGGAACGGTTGTGTCTGGAACGTTCCGTTTACCCTAGGTGGTGTGTAAGCTTTGCGGGAGCGGGCCTGCGTTGAGAAACGCCACCAGGGGCGTTTTCGTAAATAAGTGGCGATGTCAGTGTGTGAGCGTCGGCTCGAATAACTTCTGATCGGAGTCTCGGATGGAAAATCTGAGTCCACCATTTCATTCATAACATCACTTTTACCCTAGGGGTCACCTTACTTTTGTTTGCATCGGGCGTCGGATCCGAGGCGGGTTTGGCGCCGGCGGGCGGCTGATATAAATATTAGTGCCCCCCCCCCCCTTTATCGTTCCTCTCAATGTTCTCCGCTGTTCTTCACTGTCGCTCTGCCGAATCGAGCCAACTAAGCACCCACGAGCTCGAAATTCGACGGTGAACATTCCAGGACTGTGCAGCAGAAGCTCTGGAGCGCAGAACTAAGGCAGAACATCGGCGTTTCGCCCGCGAGGTAGGCGGTTTTGAGTATAAACCGCTGATCCTGTTTTTTCTGCGTTTTTCTGCAAATTGAAGCCGTAGCAATGTAGATCGGTTCTCGGGGGTCATGTAGACGCCTCCGGATCACAAAACGGACCACCGGGGTGCCCCCGGTGGTCTGCGGAAGATCCGTCGGCGCGCGGCGGCCTGTCGGAGCGCGACGGCCCGCAGGCCCAGCCGCCGGACCGTGACGGCCCGTCGGCCCAGCCGCCGAAGAATGAAGGCCCGCCGGCCCAGCCGCCGGAGCATGATGGCTCTCCAGCCCAGCCTCCAGCCAGGGCGGGCCGGCGGCGGCGGCCGGTCCAGGCCGGCCGGACCGGCCGGTCGAGGACGGTTCGGCCTCTTTTTGTTATACGGGGCTTTTTAAGCCCCCGTATCTTGCAATCCAGGAGCCAGATTCGCGCACCGTTTGTGGAGTCGCGACCCTAAAGACGAGGAGAACCCTCCGCAGTGTGTTAGAGTGTTTAATGGTTCGGGATCATGGCCCAAGAGCAAGAAATGTCGGTTAAAATAATATTATTTTATTATTTTACGACTTCGGGCCGTTGTAACTTCTACCCAGAGTATCCGATTGACATGACGTCAGCGGCGTTGAGACCCTGATGGTACGACGGACTTTTTGAGATGGATTCAGGGTGTTGGGACTATGGACGGGGTGCGGGCCCCACGAGGCCGGGTTTTGGCGTTTGCGGATAAACGCATCTTTTCCACCAGGATTCCGATTTTGGCGGATGAATAGTCGATCCGGTGTGTTTTTCGAGATGATCGCAATGGTGCAATCCGTTCGACGAGTTTCGGGACCCAGACGTGGGCCCCACCTGAGCAGGCTTCGGTGAATAGTACCTTTTTCACCGGGTGTCCGTTCCGGACGAGCGAGTAGTCGATTCTGCTTTTTTTTCGAGGGGATCGCCGTGGTGTGATACGCTCGACGGGTTTCGGGATCGTTGTGTGGGCCCCGCATGAGCTAGCTACTTTGAATAGTGCCTTTTTCACCGGTGATCCGTTTCAGGCGAGTATGCAGCCTATCCTGTTTGTTTTTTCATGTGGAACGCGATGGTGGCCTTAGTTTTGGCCTAGAAGGTGCGTAGTGTGGCATTGTGGCGGGTCGCTCGGGTTAGCGAAGTTTGGACCAGTAGTGGCTGAGGGTTCTCCCTTGGTTCGTTTCTACGAGGGTTTGTGTGGCATCACAACCTTCGTATGGGTTTGTGATCCTCTCGATGGAATGTTTAAAATGTTAGAGTTTTCGCATCACACTGATGGTCTCGGAGCAGATCTTTTATCATCTTTACCCTAGATCGGGTTCTTGGTATCGCTGTGACTATTTATTCATGGGTAGTGATCCCTTATCTAGCAGGTTAACCCCATAGGGTTTGTGGCAACATCAAGAACATGATCCCCTATGCGGTGGTTCGTGCTTAGTAGGGTTGTGTCATCGTCGGGTATACGATCCCCTACTCAGCATGAGGTTTATTAGGGTTGTGGTATCATTGGATATATGTTCCCCTACTCAGCGCGTCGTTTCGGTAGGGTTGCAGCATCGTCGGTTCGATCCCCTACATCGTGAGTTATACTAGGTAGGGTTCCAGTATCATCATGACCACCTTTATAAGGGCGATGATCCTCAATCTGTCAGACGTGCTTCTGTCTAGCGCCAGATCGGGTTGTGGTATCCCCCAGCAGATTCTGGGTGTGATCCCCTATCTGTGAGAACTACATATGCCAGATCGGGTCATGGTATCCCTCAGATGACCCTGGGAGTGATCCCCTATCTGTGAGCTTTGTATATCGGAGTGGGTTTTGGTATCCCCTAGCGGACCCTAGGAGTGATCCCCTATCCGAGGAGTTTGGTGGTTCTATTGTTTCCGGGAGGTTTCCTCAGTGATGTTATCCGACGAGCGTGATCTCTCGGGTGAGCGTCTGAGAGGTTTGAGAGAAACATGATGGATTGTATCTCTCAGATGAGTGTCATATGGTATGACAGTGTTCGTGTGGTGTACTCTCCTGGTTGTGGACAGTTTCTGGTGAGGAGGACGGTACATCTTGTGGCTTTGTGCCATGAGCGGACTGTATCTGGATTGTTCAAGGTATATGTATGAGCATACACATGAGCTGAGATGACTAGTTGTGTTTAGCCGAGGATGGTCACAAGATGGAGTTTCTCTCTCGTCTGGGTTCCCTCTAGCTGGGATGAGCGGACTGATGCCGTTCAGTTTCTCACATTGGTTTTAGGTTTTGGGGTGCCTACTGAGTATGTTTATACTCACCCCTGCACGGGCTTTGCCCACACATTTTTGTGTCTTGTGCAGACCACAAGACTTTTGACGGAGTCCCAGGAGGACCCGGAGCAGGCGGAGCTTAGTGAGCGAGTTGACCAGGGTGTTTACCGGAGCTGTGCCGAGGGAGCTTTCCAGCGGGTGTTTGTGGCAGCGTTCCCCTTCTTCAGAGCAGGTTGGACGCGCATCGTAGTTTTCTTTTGGTGGGACCAGTTTTTCCCTTTGTACTTCTGCTGTATTCTGGTTGTGGGATAGTGTATGCATGCATTTTATTTTCAGTTTTACATATCTCTGCATTGTCTCATGGAGGTCTGTGTGGGTGCGTGTGTATAGGTACCTTAGGCTAATTCCTCCCATGTGTGTTATAGCCTACTCGGCGCTAGTCGCCAGCCCTTGGCCTATTGGAGGCGGGCTTGGGGAGTCGCGGCTCGAGCCCCGTCGGGTCGGGTCATGACAAAAGATAGATCTACGAGGTTGTGCATTGATTATAGGGAAATAAATTCCAACATAATATAATAATGTCATATTCCTTGCATTAATTAATTATTAATTGAACAACAACGAGCTCAATTTTTTTCAATGACTACACATCATTTTGTATATCATTAATTATGATTAATAATGGAATATATTACAAAAACAAAAAATTTTAAATGAGGTATAGACATTATGATTTTATATTATATCCATTTGTATTGACGAATTAACTCTTATTTATTATGGATCCAATAAAAAAGTATTCAAGAAATATATTTATGATTTTATTATTGTATTTAATTATTATATCATGATGTTGTTTAATATCTATGATGACTATGAATATAACTTTCAGATTAATCATTAAAATCATAGAAGAAAAGAGTAATATGAAAAATTTAGAAATTATTAGTTATAGATTAAGATAGTTTCTTTTCTTGAATATATTTTCTCAAAAAATGGAACTTATGTTGAAACTCTAAATACATATGATGTCCCACAATAACCTAAAATAATAGACATAATAGATGTATGTAGTTTCATTTGTTTGGAAGGTTAATATTAGTGATTTGATCAAAAGGATTCATAATTGCCAAACCCATTAACCATGAGTACTCTTAATGTGGTTATGTCCATATGAAATAATGATAGTGAATAATGTTTTGGAGAACTAAAGATGATAATTTTGAATTCTCATATATTGAATTTATCATTGGAAAATGATCTATATATTTTGTATAATGATGCATCAAAGAAGGGGCATCGTGTTGTCCTTCAGAATAATGATAAAGTTCTTTATTTTGAATTATTGTAATTATAGACTCATGAACAAAACTATCCAACCAATGATATTGAGTTACTATCAAAAACATTTCTTTGATGACATAGGTAAATCATATCTATGGTGATAAATTTGAGACATATATGGATTAAAAGAGTTTGAAATATACATTTTCACTGAAAGAGTACAACATGATGCAATGATGGTGTATCAAGAATCTCAATTTTTATGATTTAATAATAACATACCTCCCAGGGAATGAAAATAAGGAATTAGATACACAATTAAGTAAATATCATAGAGATGTGACCAAAAAAATGTTGATTAGGATCCAATGCACATGGATTTGGGATTTATTAACTAAGGGTAATTATACCTCTATTTTAAAATGCCTTCCAAAAACTCTTTTTTGTAAAATACAATACAATCACTTCTTGATGATGATAAATTTTTAAAAAAATCGTTGAATGATATGACTCTGGAATAATATATATATAATGATGAAATAATGATATTTGGAAATTGGTGATGTGTTCAATCTGAATCGTATTTTAAAATTAAATTATTTGAAGATACTGATATATTGAATTTATCTATAAACTTAAGCAGTACCAAAATGAATATAAAGTTAAATGCTCATTTTTTGTGGTAATATAGTTTTAAAAAAATTAATTCTATTTCAATATGTTTTGGTTTTCAATAATTGATGATTGAGAGACAAAATCCTAGAGGATTCATGCAACATCTCCTAATTCCCATATAAAAAACAAGATATTATTACATTTGAAATATTCACTAGAACACCAAATTCTCTAACAAATAATGTATAAATATGGGGTATTATTTATCACCACTGAATATCAATACATTTTTCGTCTATTAAAGAATATATTCCTTTGGAGTGCTTTTCATAACTCTATATTAATAGTGTAGTTAAACATCGTGGTATACTTATTTTAATTATGTATGATCATGATACCAGATTTAGTGAAAAATTATGGAGAAGCATTCTAATTGGTCCTTGTTCCCTATTTAATTTTATCCCAACGTGTTAAACTCGTTATGATATATGCTCTGAAATGGAAATCCAAACACCGGGAGACATGTTGTTGTCAAGATCACATGGCTTTCAATAATGTGGGATCAATATTTTACATTTTTTATATTTATACTATTACATTATATTTCATTAATGTATTGAAATGGTATTCTATGAAGAAGTATATAGAAATATATTTCTTACTCTAACTTGTTGAGATAAAGTTAGTGAAAGGATACATGTAGGCTCAGAAAATGTAGAGGAGACATCAACAAAGGTAAATAATATTCTAACCCTTATTAATGTTGTTCAGTGTAGTAAGAAGATTTTTTATGTTAAATAAAGGCCATGTTACAAATTTAATTTGAGAGACCATCTTTCCAAGAAAGTATGTCTATAGATAGATTTTTTATGATTCTGTAAGAAAGGGAAATTGATTCTTATGTACATTAGACCTAATGAAATTCTAAATAGTTTTTATCTTGTGGATTACCATTGGTAAATGATGCATAACATCAATAAAGTACATGAGGTGTCCCATATCACATTATTAAGGAACCACTTTCCAAACCCAAACACATTCTTAACTATGAGTAAATATTGTTAAAACATAATTTATTTTAATGTGAAAAGAGTATCCAAATTATAGACACTATAGAACAATTTTTAAATAATAGGACGACTCATATGATAAAGACACTATAGGGAAATCATAAAAAGAATAGGTTATGGGGGAACCTTAAAAAATTATGATGGAGAACTACCCAAATCTATTTACGATGTGAGATTATATAAATTTCAAGGATTGTATTCTTTTAAGGATGAAAGTGTTTTACACTTTGATATTTTAAGACATATACTTTTTGTATATAAATTTAATCCCTTTTATATCTTTCGATACAAAGTACCCCATGTTTAAATGAACAATAATATAATACTTCATTATAACAATTCTATTAGATTGGTTTTATTAATATTAATAACTACATTTATATAATATTTATACATGTTTTATAAAATGAAAATATAATTTTAATAAAGTCTATATTTTCTTAAAAAACAATTTTTCCTTAAATTGGTATTTAATTGTTTTTTCATGAAAAAAATTTTAATTATTTTTTTTCTCTTCAAGAAATTATAACTGAAAAAAAAAATTCATTTATTAACATAATATTTTCATAATTATCATATATTAAATATAGAAAATATTCTGAATAGATTAATTTTATATTGAATATAGAAATATACTTACATTTGTTAAAATAAATTCATTTTCATCTATGGAATTTAAAATTTTCGATTTTTTCAATGACAAATAATTGTAAAATTAGTCCAATAATAATATAAATAATCTTTTTTTTATTGAAATAATTTTAAATTTGAAATATATATATGTATATATAATTATTTTAAAAAATTGTTTCTTTGGACAACTGTTATTCGTCATATTTATAGGTTTAATTTTAAATGAAAATATTCTACATATGTGAAATAAATTTGATAAAATAGATTCAATGTTTTGAATATTAATTATTAATATTAGATGATAAGGATAAATTAATTTTTTGACATAATTAATAGTAAGAACATTAACAATCTCTTACCACATTTATGGTTAAAAAATGATTACGAGAGGATCAAAATAAAGAGATATGGGTTAGAATATCATATTTTTTTTTATAAATTATATTATAATTACTATATATAACATTAATTTATCTGTATAAAATATTACATATTTTGAATCCAATTTCTCAAGAAAGTGGAATGATATTATTTTGAATCATTGAAAATTGACAACTGTGACACACACCTCAATTATAAAAGAGTGCATCATCCCCTCAATAATATACACCCCTTGAGACATTTATATTGACCATAAAAATAAAAGATATAACCTCAACATCCTTATCCATGAAATATATCTATTTTTCTTCCCAAAAAAACAATGATCATATTCTCAATGGGTGATCCAAAGGATGCGTTTCTAATAGAAGGTAATCATCTTCACCCAGATCTTTTTTTCTACTCCTTTTAACATCGTAAAATGTTTATTAAAAATAAAAATATAAAATAATCAACATTTAAAATATATAATTTATTATATTTATTTCATAGTATTCATACATCTCCCCTTACATTAAAATGTCCTAAAAAACCATTGACTGTGTGCATGTCACAGTACCAACACTTTTACTGATGCAATTTGTTCTCCATGACCACCTATATTGAATATATATAATGATGGATTTAATGAATATATATATATATATATATGTGACATATATATATTACATAATAATTAATATGTCAATATTAATTACTATTTACAGTTATTTTGACCCATTTGTCTAAAACTCAAAATAACACCAATGTGTACGTACGAACAATCATTTCCAGGACCGATGTAATTAATTTTTCTACCTATAAATTTTATGTATAACTATAAAAATAATAATAAAAAAAATATGAAATTTATGTCATTACTAAAATTATATATATTATGTAGCCCTAAAAAATTACAAGATCACAAACTACCCAACCGAAATTTATATAAAAAATGAAATATTTTACAAATAAAACAAAAGATTTATTAAAAAGTTATAGATAAATGAGTATTGAAATAATATAATTATACAATATAGGATATTATAAGTTTTTTTATTTTTTAATAGATGTATAATAAATATATCTACATTTTCATGTGTCTAAAATCTCCTAAAATACAAGTTGGACCTGAAGTTTGGTTTTATTTCACAATCTAAAAATTATTTGATATTGTTTATGTTTAGGAATAAACTGGGGGAATTATTTGAAATTTATAATTTAAAATAATATTTCATATAATTCAACAGATTTTTCTATAAATTATAATCATTCAATTCATTATTATCTGTTTATGTTACTGTGTTATGAAAAGATTGTATACATGTAAAAATAATCATGTTTTATTTCCTAAAGAAGAATATTTCTATTTCATGACCATATTTACCATAAAATATCTAAAAGAATATGTTTAATATTATACAATTATTTTTTGATGAAATTGTTACACACAAGTTTCTTTTTAATAAATGGTTTAAAAGGTATCATAATTGTTTTTGAATTTTCTACTCTCGACCTTCTTACAAATGTGTCAAACGAATTTTTTAAATTATATGAACTATATAATATTTTCCACCAATATTAATACTAATTTATTAGAGGTTTCCATTTAATTTTTACAATATTAAGTTGAAATAAAATTTTTTCCTAATGATTCTAAAAATTATAGATTTGGAAAATGTTATTTAAAAAAGAAAAGGTTAGTTAGCTCATGAACTCTTATAATGGTATTTTAAATGTATATTTATCTATGTAATAATTATTTAGTTTGTATTATGATTTAATGGAGATATATGCTTCTTGTATATTTCATGATATTACTCTGTATGGATTATATTTATGTTTATTTATTGATAGTTGCTAAAATTTCATATGCTAGTTTTTCTGTTTGAATTGGTACATTTATTTTGTTTCAACCCTTTAATATAATGAATGAAATGGACTTAGTAATGATAAAAATGGAAGAATATAACCCCTAAATGAATTTTTATATAACATTTAACAGAATTATTTATGTATTTTGTACACACATTACATTTTTATTTATTTTTTCATTGTACATTTCCTAGATGGTATTATTTTATTCAATAATTTTGAAAATTGATTTTATTATTTATGTGATAATTTATATTATTATTTTATCAATTTATTTAGACCTAATTATGGTAATAGTTATATTAAATAGATTTTAATTATTTATCTCACCCATATTATTGGTGTTTCTTTTGATTTTCATAGTTTTTTGTATGATTTCATTTACTGAGTATCAGAACTCATTATTTATTACGATTTACTTTCCCTAGGATATGAAGAATAGAACTAAGAGTGAAATTGTATCTTCACTAAAGGAAATTAATAAATTATCAAAAGAATCACTATAATATATCTTATGTTTTCAAATATAATGGAAGAATCATGTAAGTGTCAATTCCCACAAGAATATTAATCCATTCATTTCTTTGTAATGAGATCCCCTATTCTCATTCCAAGGTAGTAATGTTATGACCATAAATAGGATACTGGTATTGCGGTGTCACATGTGTAATTCCTAAATCACTATTGTATGAAGTAATACCTATAATATTGTATATTTATCCCCATATGATTTTTGAAGTCCATCATTTGATGTTGTGGAGAATGGATTCTCTTTGTGATTAGGTCTCCCAGGGAATGATGATTCTAATAGAAATTATGAATGACCATGATAGATCCTTCGAATGGACATGATCTTCTCAACACCTTGGATTGTTTCATACGTCTTTTTAGGGTGTAATTAGATGCTTCAACCCATCAATGATGCTTTATATGATATTATATCTCATGTGATGTTTGGAAACACTATTAAGAGGGTAGATTAGAGTCAAAAAAAGTGAAATAAGTGGGATAATATCTATCAACCTAATGTAGCACGACATTGAGGGGTATCTTTTGAACATTTTTCATAACATATCTCCCAAGGTAGAAGTGGTATATACAATATAAGGGATGATTTTCTTAAAAGAATCATAATGTTATTCCTATGGTTATTTTATAAATTATTCAAGATGGGACTTGGATAGATATATTTAGTAGGGATTTGGAATATGATGAGGATTTAGAATGTCCATGTGAGACAGATTTTGGTAACTGTGCCTATGGGTTGATAGAAAACAATGGGGAGTAATATGTGTATTTATTACATTATAAAGAGACCAAGATATGTTTAAATGACCATAGTGTAAACCCATGCATGAGATGTGAGGATTTTATGGGTTTGGAGCAACCTGTATGAGCACTAGAATTGACATGAAGGAAACCTCTTATGGTGAATTTTTTAATATTGATATGTTCTTCAATGTATTGGTTAAGAATTGAATACATTGACTGGGTTGAGTTCATGATAAGTGATATAAATGAATGGATAATAGGTTTAGTCAACTGAAAAACCATATGGGATGTTGTATTTGGTCTCGTGTAGTGACTATACCTCATATATATTGATGTGCTTTGTTTCCTTTATTAGAGTATGAATTACCTTATGTATCTTAGGATAATATAAGATTCAATGGAATAGAATTTTTATCCCATGATTCTCGATGGAATGTTATGTCAATTAGGGGAGTGGTTATTTCTTTAGGTACAGGATGATATGAAGTGTTTATGGTATAAATCTAGAATGAACCTAATCATTATTATTTAAAGAAATAGAGTTTCATGTTGGGAGTGGTTAATAAAATGTGTTTATTGATGAAAATATATGTTCTTTTAAGAATTTACTGGGAATTCCTAAGAGTTTTGAGATTATCCAAAATGAAATTCGTAGTGTGGTGTTGTTATATCCTTGAGATTCCATAGAATATAATATGATTCAATTTTGGAGAGATTAATCACATGTTCATGATAATATATTATATTATTTTAGGGTTGGGACAGACTTCCTACGGGTTTCAGATTTTTCACTACCATCCTACAATTAATTTGATAATTAGAATAAATTCAATTATTTTAAAACATTATCCATGTTTTTTCTACCATGTTTGATGTATATCTGTAGATTTATTATTGTAGGATAGAATACGTAGAAAACAACATTAATATTTTATGTAGGTAATTTTTATATTACCATGTATATAAGGAAGAACCTATTAGATAATATCATGTCAAATGACACCGAAAATTCTAGAATTCCCCCAGCACACCGGTGGATTCCATTAGTAAGCAGATAGGAGAAACCACAATAGGTGTAACTCCATTATCACAACTCATTACCCAGGGGTGGATACTATGTATTATGTGAAATCAATAAAGATATTATGAGGGTGTATTAATGATGGGAGAAAACTTTCTTGTTTAGGTCTTTATTGGAATTTCATAGTCCCCAAGACAGAAAAATATGGATGGCATAAAGGGATATTGAAACAACCTAAATAAGAATACAAATTTAATACTAGTGAATGTTGAAATGAAACAATTATCTCAAAGATAAAAATTGGTCCAATTTTATTAAACTCTCCCTTTAGTATAAGGTTCATGAATTTCATTGTCTATTAAAGGGGAGATCAATATTTCATCATATGATGAGATTAAGGCCTCAAATCAATAAGGTTTATTTCTTTAAAAAAATTCATCCTAATATCCAACTTCCTTTTTGATCAATCTTCTTGTGACCCTAAATATATATTCTTATTGATCCTATTTTTATACCACCATGGATCTATGTTATAATTCTTACATCTATGAATTTATATCTTCAATATTTATCCATGGGGGATTGAATTTTTTACATTTCAATAGGATTTCAATTAATAATTTCATCTATTATATTCTCCATTTATTTATTTGGTTCCTGGTTATCCATTTAAACTAAAGGATTTAGGTTCTTTATATTCTATTAAATGGTTGGTTTTTATGCCTTTGGGGTTTTTTATCATTAGGGTTTTTATTTTATTCTTTACTTATCAAATGAAGAGTTTTATTAATTGAACACTCTTAAAATTTTCTCTTTGGAAGGATATGTAGGGGTAAAATAATTTAATATTATTAATATTGTTTAACTAATACCATGTGTCCAATTATTTCTTCAACATAACATTAAATAATATTTTTACATTATTTAGGTCTTTTTAATTCCTCATACACATTACTTTGTAAATATTGATTACATTCATGATTGATAATATTGTAAAGATCCATAAATTTCAATGGAAATTTTTTTCTTAATTTTCTTTGGGATTTTACGAGTACGCGGTTTCTGACGGCACCTGATTCCGAGGCCCGGTGTGCCCAGAATCAATTTCCAAAGTTTAGCTCAGGTACGTTCAGTGGAAAGAACGAGCGGGTTTTTCCAAATTTTGAACCGGTGCTCGAAATTGAAATCTGAGGGCACCGATGAAACCGCATCGCCAGTTTCTGCGAAAGGAGACTTTCTCTGGAGTTGCGTTTGCTCGGGAGGTGATGTTAAAATTGAACTGGTTTAATTAATGAGTGAAATAAAATAAGTGCTGCAATTTTATTTCTACTCTGTGTAATTATAACCCACATATGGAAGTTGAGGTGAGACCCACTAAATACTAACTCCTCTTGATAGGATATTAGTGAGGTGGTCCAGACATGAGCCCCACCTTTTCAATTTCTTCAAACCTCCCTTAAAAATGGAAACCTCCCCATTAATTTGTGTCTCCTCCACATTAAATTGCATGCCAATAAAACGCCTCATTAATTAGATGATGCACATTAATTAATTCAGTGAATTATTTTCAAATCAATGTTTGCATGTGTGTGTGTGAATAAAATAGGACAAGGTTTTAATTTACTGTTGGTGGATTCGTTGTGTAGAATATAGGAGAGAACTCTCTCGGTCTTGAAGAAATTCATCCTCTTCACGAAGAACGTCGATTCTACGACGAAAAACTCTGTCACCACAAGGGGAGATCGTCGTACCGTCTCCTCTCCTCTCCATATTCGGTGAGATATTCATTCTTTGGAGAATGACGACGTGTCGCATCCATCATCGGGAAAACACCGACGACTCTTACGGAGCCTCGTTCCGCGACGTCGTCTTCCTCGACATCTTTTTCCCGTGACGATCCTCGTTCGACGAATTCTTAGAGGTAGGGATTTAAATTCAAATTTAATGGATTAAATTTGTGCCTTTTTTTCAATGTTGTTTATTTTAATTTGGGCCGCCTGTTTGCAATTTAATGGGAGGAGGTCAGATCGCCCGAACACGGCCGATCCTCATCTCCCTTGTTGTTATATTCATTGCGGCTCGAATGAAGGCGGCGCGGTGCAACGACACTGCGCGGAATCAAGGAGGAACGTGGAAAAGAAGCACGGCGCCGTCGAACCACGCCGTTGATGCCGAATGATGTTGCGGCCAAAGCGGGGCCGCAGCAGAGGAGTGCAGTGCCATCGTGCCGTGTCGGAGCTTCACGAAGGGTCGCGGCTGGGGTGGACCGCGGCGGAGGGGCGAGGCACCATCGCACCATGCCGGTCGGACTAATGTCGCGGCCTTTTGCTGCGGTGGAGCAGGGGAGGGAGGCCGGAGCCTCCAGCTATATGTGCTCAAGATTTGGGACCGGATGGTCCCGCGCGGCACACGGTCCGGCTGTTACGGCTGGCCAGATCCGAAAAACAGGGGGTTTGAACCCCCAGTCAATACATCATGGAAGACCCCCCGTGGGTCCGCCATTCTGTTCGAAGGGGGTGGTAGATCCCCCCCTTCTGCTTTCACATGGTGCGCGCTGCCCTCGCTCGGCCGACTGCGCCTTGATGGGCCGGACCTGGACCCGGTTCGGGCCGACCTAGGGGGTCTCGGGCCGGGTCGGTCTGGGCCCAAAACCCCCTAAAAACAGAAAGGTTCATTCAAATGCCCGAACATGGGCTACGTAATTCTGGTCGACACACCTTTTATTGCGATGCAATCCTTGGATCAAAATGGTCATTTCAATATATTACACTCAATATTTTGGAGAACCTTGGGTACGGCAGGGTTGGTTCGAACACGAAACCAACAGGGCCCACGGAGCAGAAACACCTATAACATGAGCTTCGGACGTCCGATTGATGTGTCGTCGACTATGTTGGATTCATCTTAGTGTGATGGTTCTTTTATATTACTCTGCTCAAGGATCGGACAAAGTTGGAGTATGGTCAATTTGGTTTTGACTTAAAAACCAACCGGGCCCCTGGGATGAAAAGGCCAATAACTCTCAGACCGGACGTCTAATTGACGCGCTGTCTGTCGTGATTAGTTTCTAACGAAGAGACTGAACTTTGGGATACATCAACTCTGGTACACATGTCAGTTGA
Organism: Viscum album; assembly: GCA_963277665.1. Lineage (NCBI taxonomy): Eukaryota > Viridiplantae > Streptophyta > Magnoliopsida > Santalales > Viscaceae > Viscum > Viscum album. Next base: position 818,493,143 of record OY728155.1, read on the forward strand.
CGTATAGACCCCTTGGTTCATGGAGCGGACCCTCCCAGAAATGAGCCTACTGTGTGCGGGAACCCTAGAGCTGGCTACGACTGCAATGACGATGACGAATGTACTGGGATGCTCCGTGGGTTCGGTAGCGACGACGACCGTACTGAAATCCTACATGGGTTCGACGATGATGACTACTGTTCTTGTATCATATGTGGGTCCGGTATTACGTGACTACTGTTCTTGTATCCTATGTGGGTCCGGCAGTATTTGACTCTGTACTTGTATCCTACGTGGGTCAGACAGAATGGCAGGTTTAGTATCCTACGTGGGTCCGACAGCTTACCTATTCTAGTATCCTACGTGGGTCCTAGCTAAATTAATCAGTAACTACATCCGATCATACCTTTTGCTTTACAAATGATGTATACCTATGTGAGCTGAGTCTTGGATTTCAATCATTATCTTCGATATGATTGACTTGCTTTCCTATGTGGATTGGGATGTGCTTTCCTGTGTGGATTGGATTGAACTATCCTATGTGGATGTGATCGAACTTGGCCTCGGATGTTGGAGATGAACTGGAAATTGATGACTTAGCAATATGTATGGGCATATACCTAAGTATTGTTGGTTTTTACTTCGTGATTGTATCTTTCCATTGTGGATTATCCTTTGTGGATTCTGGGAGACCTTCAGGGGTCTCGGGGTCCCTACTTAGTAGCGTATACTCACCCCTGCATGGGCTATACCCGCACTACATTGTGTTGGATGCAGATGAAGGGAAATGCTGATCGTGGTTGAGGCTTGTGGAGCAAGTCGGTACCTGGAGGTGGACTACTGGGCGGGACGTACATAGAGAGGATGGCTGGACCTGAGGAGATGAGGAGTCTATCTTTTACCACCCTTCAGGTGGGATTTACAGTGGATGGCTCGGTGTTGCTGCTTTACTTTTTAGTTGTTGTACTTTTTTTTCAGTTGTACTTTACTCCAGTTGGGTTTGTATTCTAGCTCAATTAATTTCCATCACTTACAGTTGTACCCAGTTTACTTGGTGTTTACTTCAGCTTTCTTACTCTGTTGTGTTTGTTTACTTTATAAAGGCAATGTCTACCCTTTTTATCAGGATTTACGCCTTTGGTGGTAGTCTCCAGCCCTTGGCATATGGGAGGCGGGCTTGGGGTAGTAACAGCACGGGCCCCGAGGATGGGTCATGACAAATTGGTATCAGATGAGTTCGGTTCTACCGCAGAACTCAGGACTCTGATCTTTCTTCTATGTGAAGCAATAGTGTTAAGTGTATTGAGTGTGGTTATCATTTCAGGGAGTCCAGTGTTGGTGTGGCGGCCGATGTATCCATACACCAGGACCCTGACTACTGATTTCCAACTCAGTGCACGAAAACATTGATTGCATGCGTGTTTCTAAAGTTTTTTGTGATTACATTGTGTCAGCTCATCAGGTATATTGTTTTGATCGTGGCGCACCTGTTTCATTTCAGGATGGCCCCATGATGGCATCCAGCTAGGGTTCTGAGCTTTATGCGAGACGACATCCCACAGAGCGATGAGGCCTCGGTGCAGGGCCCTTTTACAGTGGAGGCATTGGCGGTACCTCTACCCGCCGAGCCACCGATGCCACCTGCCCCAGCCGCTGAGAGTGCACGTCGCCTTAGTGCACTACACAAGTTCCAGCATTAGAGACCGCCTAGGTTCTGCGGGGATACATACTCTCAGGAAGCTGAGGATTGGATGGAGGTTGTAGTTCGAGTTTTCAGGTTAATGGGGACACCAGCTGACCTCATGGTGATCCTTGCAGCAATCCTCCTTCAAGCGGAAGCAGGAAGATGGTGGAGCCTAATGCTCTAGGTGCACGACAAGTAATCTCTCCTATGGTCGGACTCTGAGAGCCTCTTCCGCTCAGAGTTCATCTCAGCCACCCAATGTGCGGTGCACATTCAAGAGCTACGACAGCTGCAGCAGGGCAGCATGACGGTAGCCCAGTACTCGGCGAGATTTATCGATCTCTCGCGCTATTCCACGGACATGGTACGTGACCCATTATTCTGGGCCCGGACCTTCGAGCAGGGACTGAGGCCTGAGATCAGGGCATCAATGATATCCCTCAGCATTCCGACATAGGCAGACATAATGGAGAGAGCCTTTATCATAGATTGATTTCTTGATGAGCCTACACCAGCAGCGAGACATACCGCAGGGCGGCACAAATCAAAATCTTCTGCAACTGGCAGTCGACAGATGTCACAGGAGTCCAGGAAGACCAGACCATCCAGAGGATGACCTCAGGACACTAGATCATAGGTGTGAGGCACATGGCGTAGAGCCAGTCTTACGAGGAGCAGACAGTGCTACGCATGCGGTGGGCAGGGCCACATGGCTCGTGACTACCCGTCCCGCCGTGCAGAGGTGCAGCAGACGGTTGAGGGGCCACACAGGCAGAGGCAGAGCGTCGATCGTGGCGGTCCGCATAGAGCAGGTGGACGAGGCAGTGAAGCTGCCCGAGCAGCAGGTGATGGGTGATGCTTTGACGCATTACCACAACCACCACCAGGAGGTCCACCCCGACCACAAGGAGCTGGCGGGCAGAGGTAGGCTCAGCTTCAGGTAGCGGATGCCTACGACCATGGCACGCCAGAGATGATTCAAGGTACTATCTATGTCTACTCCACCCTTTCTATAGTTCTTATAGTCACAGGAGAGAGTCATTCTTTCATTGTTGCTACCCTTGTTCAGAGCTCGGAGATTCTGACGGAGCCATTGGCTCGATCCATACAGCTAGAGACTCCTACGAAAGCATACTTGATGATTACGCTATGGTGCCGGTAGTGTGATCTTACTCTAGGAGACAGGATCTTCGGTTGGGATCATCTTGTAGTGGCGTTGAAGCCTTATGACGTCATCTTGGGCCTGGATTGGTTATTTACAGTCCATGCTTAGATTGACTGTATTTGGCGCAAGGTGCAGTGTGTCCACACCGATGGGAGTATGTTCACCTTCACCAGCAAGAGGGGAGCCTTTGCAGCATAGGATAGACTCACGTAGAGGAGAGGAAAGCCAACCACTCATCAATTGAATAGCATCATCCTAGGATCAGTTGATGTGAGGAGTCTGAGTTTTCCTGTAGTGGTGGATCGGAATGGGGACGTTTTTCCTGATGACGTTCCAGGACTACCTCCTCGTAGAAAGGTGTACTTCTATATTGACATGTACCCCGGGAAATCCCCGATATCCACTCTATCTTATTGGTTGTCTCCCGCTGAGCTTCGAGAGATACGTGTACAACTCGAGGACTTGCAGGTCAAGGGATTCATCTGACCCAGTGTTTTAGCATGGGCTTCCCCGATTTTGTTCTCCAAAAAGGCGGACGTGAGCTTGCGACTGTGTGTCAACTATCGTCACCTGAACCAGGTGAACGTGAGGAACACATATACGCTAATGAGGATCGACGACCTCTTCGATCAGCTCAAGGGAGCATGGTGGTTCTCGAAGATAGACCTCAGATCAGGCTATCATCAGCTCAGAGTTCGGGACGAGGACGTGCAGAAGACGACCATCAGATATCGGTATGGATACAATGAGTTCTTTTTTATTCCTTTAGGAATAACCAATGCACCAATAGTATTCATGAGCCTCATGAACAAGATCTTTTAGCCTTACCTTGATCGGTTTGTCGTGGTCTTCATTGACGACATTTTGATATACTCGACCACTAAGCAGGAGCACGCCTACCACTTGTGTGTTGTACTTGACACACTCTGAGAGATCCAGCTTTATGGTAATCTCTCAAAGTGTCAGATCTGGATACATGAGGTCCACTTCTTGGGACACATCATCTCTGATGCGGGAGTTGCGTTGGATACTGCGAAGATCGAGGCAGTGCAAGCTTGGGAGCCACCCAGGAGCGTGACAGAGGTGCGGAGTTTCCTAGGTTTGGATGGATACTACCAGAGGTTCATTCCAGACTTCTCCAGAGTTGCAGCACCACATTCATCTTAGACGAAGAAGGGGAAACCTTTCGTGTGGTTAGATAGATGTCAGTAGAGCTTACAGGAGTTGTGACAGAGATTGAACAGCGCACCTATCTTGAGGCTACCGGAGGAGGGAGTAGGGTTCGTAGTCTACTGCGCTGCATCAGGGACCCGACTCAGATGTGTCTTGATGTAGGAGCGGGCAGTGATCGCCTATCAATCACGACAGTTAATGAAGCAGGAGAAGAACTATGCTAACCATGACCTGGAGTTAGCAGTAGTGGTCTTCACTCTAAATATGTGGTGACACTATCTGATGGGTGAGCGCTTTAAAGTATACTCTGACCACCAGATTATCAGGTACATCATCGCGCAGAAGGACCTGAACCTGAGACAATGGTGATGGCTCGAGTTCCTCCAGTACTATGACTTTGAAATAGTTTATACTCCTGCAAAGGATAACGTAGTAGTTGATACTCTTAGCAGGAGGACGGGCATTCAACTACTTGGGGAGGCGACAGAGAAGCTAGCTGCTTTGCAGATATACTTCGTGGATAGAGATGGAGCAGCCTTTCTTTGGTCACTCACAATCACTCCTCCAATACTACATCGGGTCAGAGAGGCACATCGTCGGGATGCTGACTATGAGACACGATGTGCAAATATTTCCACAGGACATGCACCTGATGGTTTTTCCATGGGAGGAAAGCACGTCGTCTTTTTCAGAGGATGTACCATGGTAGTATCTACTTTACAGGAGGAGGTACTGAGAGAGTTTCACACTTCCCCATTAGAGGTGCATCCAAGAGTGACGAAGATGTACAAGGATCTACGACGATAGTACTAGTGGCTAGTCATGAAGTAGGTTGTCGCAGAGTTCGTTTCTCGATGCCTTACCTATCAGTAGGTGAAGGCAGAGCACCAGGTACCAGCAGGCTTGGTACAGCCCTTGGAGGTCTCGGAGTGGAAGTGGGACGGGATATCTATGGATTTCGGGACTGTACTTCCATGTACTTCTAGAGGTCATTACTCCATTTGGATGATTGTCGACACACTCACCAATTTGACCTACTTCTTACCCATGAGAGAGCCAGGTTCAGTAGAGAGATTGGGACGTCTCTACATTCAAAATATTGTATGGCTTCATGGTGTGCCATCATCAATCCTCTCCGGTCGGGATGCTCTCTTTACTTCCCGACGTCGAAAGGGGTTGCAGGAGGCATTCGGCACGCAACTACGTCTGAGCACTACCTTTCACCCACAGACGGATGGTCAAACGAAGAGCACCATTCAGAATCTCGAGGACATGCTCCGTGCATGTGTCCTCGACTTTGGTCGTAGCTGAGAAGATCACCTTCCCATTGTAGAGTTTGCGTAAAACAACAGCTACCACTCCACCATCAAGATGGAACCATATGAGGCATTTTACGGCCGACCTTGCAGATCACCTTTGTGTTGGACAGACCCTGGGGTGTCAGCACTTGTGGGACCAGAGATGGTCCAGGCCACGACAGAGAAGGTCCAGGTCATCCAGGAGCATATGAGGACAGCTCAGAGCTGATAGAAGTCTTATGATGATAGGAGGAGGAGACCACTAGAGTTTGAGTATGGAAGCCACGTTTTCTTACGGGTCTCACCTCGACGTGTATTACAGATATTTGGACAGGGCGACATGTTATCTTCGTGCTTCATCAGAAAATTCCAGGTTCTCCGCAAGATAGGCGAGGTGGCTTATCACCTAGCTCTACCACCTCAGTTGCACCTGGTGCACATCGTCTTCCACGTAACTCAGCTGAGGAGGTACGTGCATGACCCAACACATATCATCATCCATGGGGAGCTGGACATTTATGACGGGGCGACTTTTGCGGAGGTCCCTGTAGAGATCGATAATCGACAGGAGTGGGTCCTACGTGGGCGGTTGATTCCTCTAGTGCGCATCAAGTGGAAGCAATGGAACCTCTAGGAGAGCAATTGGGAGCGGGAGGCTCACATGCATTCTCAGTACCCTCATTTGTTCTCCTAGTTTGAGATGTATCTATATGGGGATGTAAAGACCTAAGGTGGAAGTAATGTAAAGACCCGTAAATTTCGAGAGAATTTTTTTTTAATTTTATTTGGGATTTTACAAGTACGTAGTTTCTGACGGTACCTGATTCCAAGGCCCGATGTGCTCGGAATCAATTTCCGAAGTTTATCTCGGGTACGTTCAGTGGAACAAATGAGCGAGTTTTTCCAACTTTTGAACCAGTGCTCAGAATCGAAATCTGACGGAACCGATGAAACCACAGCACCGGTTTTTTCTTAAGTAGATATTCTCTAGAGTTGCGTTTTCTTGGGAGGCGATGTTAAAAATGAAGTGGTTTAATTAAAGAGTGAAATAAAATACGTGCTGCAATTTTATTTCTACTCTGTGAAATTATAAACTACGTATGGAAGTTGAGGTGGGACCCACTAAATCCAAACACCTATTGGTAGGATATTAGTGAGGTGGTCCCCACAAGAGCCCCACCTTTTCAATTTCCTCAAACCTCCCTTAATGTTGGAAAACCTCCCCATTAATTTGTGTATCATCCACATTAAATTACATGCCAATAAAACGCCTCATTAATTGGATGACACGCGTTAATTAATTTGGTGAATTATTTTCCAATTAATGGTGGAATGTGTGTGTGTGAATAAAATAAGACAAGGTCTTGTTTAACTGTTGGTGGATTCGTTGTGTGGAATAGAGGAGAGAACTCTAGCAGTCTTGAAGAACTTCATCCTCTTCGTGAAGAACGTCGAGTCTATGATGAAGAACTCTGTCACCATAAGGGGAGATCATCATACCATCTCCTCTCCTCTCCGCATCTAATGAGAGACGCCTTCTTTGGAGAATGAAGATGCGCCACATCCTTCATTGGGTGAACACTGAAGATGCTTACAGAGCCTCGTTCCGCGACGCCGTCTTTCACGACGTCTTTTTCCTGCGACAATCCTTGTTCGACGACTTCTTCAAGGTATGGTTTTAAGTTCAAATTTAATGGATTAAATTTGTGCCTTGTTTGTCGAAGTTGTTTATGTTAATTTGGGCCGCCTGTTATCAATTTAATGGGAGGAGGTCGGACCGCTCGAACATGGACGATCCACCCCACCTTGTTGTTGTATTCGTTGCGGCTCGAAAGAAGGCAGCGCGGTGCAACAAAACTGTGCGGAAACAAGGAGGAATGTAGCGCAGAAGTGCGGCACCGTCGTGCCATGCCGTTGAGGCCGAAAGAGGCTGCGGCTGAAGCAGGGCCGTGACAGAGCAGCGCGGCGCCATATTGCCATGCTGGAGAATCACGAAGGGTCGCGACCAGGGTGGGCCGCGGCGGAGGGGTGCGGCGCCGACGCGTCGTGCCGGTCAGGACAAGGCTTCCGCCTTTGGTCGCGGAAGAGTAGGGGAGGACGGCCGGAGCCGCCGGCCGCCGGTGCTTAGAAGGCGGGACCGGATGGTCTCGCGCGGCACACTGGCCGGTCGTTACGGCTGGTCACATCCAAAAAACCATGGGTTTGAACCCCTGGTCAACACAGCAAGGCGGACCCCCCGCGGGTCTGCCGTCCGGTTCGAAGTGGGTGGCGGATCCCCACCTTCCGCGCTCACGCAGCGCGCAGCGCCCTCGTCGGGCTGACCGGCCGGGCAGGGCCGGGCCACGCTGACCAGGCCATGCCGTTCCATAATGGGGTGGACCTAGATCTGGGTTGGGACGAACCTATTTGGGCCGACCCAGGGGGTCTCAGGCCAGGTCGGTCCGGGCCCAATACCCCATAAAAACAGACAGGATCGTTCAAACACCCGTAACATGGGCTACAGACTTCTGATCGACGCACCGTCAGTTGCGATGCGATCCTTGGATCGAGATAGTCGTTTAGATATATTACACTCAAGTTTTCGTAGAACCTTGAGTATGGCTGGGTTGGTTCAAACATAAAACCAATCGGGCCAATGGAGCGGAAACACCTATAACATGAGCTCTGGACGTCCGATTGACGTGTTGTCGACTATGTTGGATTCCTCTTAGTGAGACGGTTCTTTTGGCTTACTAAGCTCAAGGTTTGAATGTATTTGGAGTATGATCAGGTTGGTTTTGACTTAAAAACAAACGGGGCCCCTGGTACGAAAAAGCCAATAACTCTCAAACCGGTCGCCCGATTGACACGCCGTCTGTCGTGTTGAGTTCCTAAAGACGAGATGGAACTTTTGGATACATCAACTCCAGTCTACATGTCATCTGATGTATCAACCCATTGGATCGTGGAGCAGACCCTCTCGGAAATGAGCATGCTATGTGCGGGAACCCCAGAGCTGGCTGCGACTACAACGATGATGTCGACTGTACTGGGATCCTCCGTGGGTTTGGAAGCGACGACGACCGTACTGAAATCCTTCGGGGGTTTGACGGAGATAACTACTGTTCTTGTATCCTATGTGGATCTGGCAGTACGTGGCTACTGTTCTTGTATCCTACGTGGGTCCTACAGTATTTGAATCTGTACTTGTATCCTACGTGGGTCCCAGCTAGATGAATCAGTAACTACATCTGATCATCTCTTTTTCTTTAAAAATGATTTATACCTATGTGAGATGAGTATTGAATTTCAATCATTATCATCGATATGATTGACGTTCTTTCCTATGTGGATTGTGATGTGCTTTCCTGTGTGTATTTGGTTGTACTGTGTTGTGTGGATGTGATCGATCTTGGGCTCAGATGTTGGAGCCGAACTAGAAATTGATTACCAAGGTATACGTATGGGCATATACATAAGTAGTGTTGGTTGTTACTTCGTGATTGTATCATTCCTTTGTGGATTATCCATTGTGGATTGTGGGAGAGATTCGGGGGACTCAGGGTCCCTACTGAGTAGCGTATACTCACCCCTACACGGGCTATGCCCGCACTATGTTGTGTTGGATGCAGACGACGGACATTGCTGATCGTGGTAGAGGCTTGTGGAGCAAGTCGGTACCTGGAGGTGGACCACTTGGCGGGACGTACACAGAGCGGACGGCTGGACCTAAGGAGATGAGAAGGCTATCTGTACCCACCTTTCAGGTGGGATTTCCAGTGGATGGCTCAGCGTTGCTGCTTTACTTTTCAATTGTTGTACTTTTTTTTCAATTCTACTTTACTTCATTTGGGTTTGTATTCTGGCCCATTTACATTCCATCACTTACACTTGTTCCCAGTTTACTTGGTGTTTACTTCAGCTATCTTACTCTATTGTGTTTGTTTACTTTATAAAGGCAATGCCTTCCCTTTTTATCGGGATTTATCCCTATGGTGCTAGTCTCCAGCCACTGGCATATGGGAGGCGGGCTTGTGGTAGTCACGACATGGGCCCCAAGGACGGGTCGTGACAAATATCACATATTTCATCAAATTTTTAACCTATATTAAATTATATAAATGGAAATGCACCCCCATATTTCAATTTTTCTATCACAAAATTTTTTATCAATAGAAGTATTTGATTTAAAATATATATAACGTTCTAAAAATCTTCTTTCTAATAAATTTATTTTTTTATAATTTTTTAGTTTTTAAATATTAAGAATTTATAGAACATTAATTATTAAATGGAATATTATAATTGTACGCATGCTCCAATTTTTCCCCAGATTAATCATATTAGAAAAATCAAATACTTAATTTTCATAGAATTATTATAAATCTTTTTTGAAATTTGTAATTCATTAGTTTTTTCTAACTAAAGAATATTAATTATAGTGGACTAAAAATTATAATAAGATTTTTTAACTTTATTTAAATTCTTTTTTTATACATATAGTTTAGTTGAAATTGATTTTAATTGAATATATACTTGTCAATTGACTTATTAAATATATAAATTTTTAGAAATCACATAATAATGAACAAATAATTTAAGGTAAAATATACTAGATATGTCTCATAACGATTTTGAATGTTTATCTATGTATCAATATGAATCCATTATTAGCATTTCTAATTATTTCACAGACATTTTCAATAGAATGAAATCTATTAGTGATGTTATAACAATATAAATGATTATGAAGAATATAAACTGGGGTTTACCTTGTACATGGGTACCAAAATTAAGAGACATAAAAGATGTTAAGGGTAGTAACAATATAGTTATCAATGAACTTATTGGATCCTTAATGACATTAGAAATTGATGAAATTTTTAGCAGTTAAATATGTAATTAAAATAATGTAAATAAGGAAGGCCATTTTTTAATATATATAGGATTATGATTCTATAGAAATTGAAACCTATAAATAATGATAATTTGATAGGATTTTCAAAATGGTGTAAAAACTAATAACGAAGTAAAAATAATCCTGACATGTCAAAAAGAATGATGTTATTGAATATACCGAAATTACAGGTTAGGAATCCGACAAAATGGTAATATCATACAAGAATTACAATTATAAAAAAGACGGTAAAGGCTAATAATAATGAAAAATGATTCAACATGGAGTGATAATGGTGAATCAACCTCTTTAATCAACTCATTCCAATGTTTCCTAATAGAACACATCATAGTTTTTAATGAGGTTAACAATCATATTTATTATTCAAAATATTATTTTTATTATTTTTATTATTTTTTCTCATTGAGTCACTTAAATTATATAGATTTAAAATATTCCTAAGAGAAAATAAAATATTTTATCTCAAATATAATCATTATACATATAACTTGAACCAAATTATAATTAATCACTTTACCAAATATTCACATTTAAATGAAAAAGACTTTATTTTTAAAGAATTCCTTTATTTTAATATTAAAAAAATTGATTTTGAATTTTTGAAAATGGATATCAATAATCATAAACTATATCTTTCAAAATTCACCAAAGTTAAATATTCTCATAACATAATCATTGGTTTTGAATCCATTAAAAGAAATAGTAATGTGTTTTTTTCAAATATTAATGAAAATTATGTAAAAATTTCTATCTTTATGAATGGTTTCTATTAATTAATTGAAATTCATAATCATGAATATGGTTTTAACAATAATTATTAAAATTCAATGAATTTTTTTTGAATGGTGTCTCACAAAATAAATGTTACAGTTATTTTCACCAATATATGAATATTATATATGAATATGATATAAAAAATATATGATATAAAAGGCCTATGTATATCCATATTTCATCTATTATTTTTCCAAAATATTATCATATATATTCACTTATGTGTATTATTTCAATTTTTTATGTACCTTAATTTATTCATACCCAAATAATCTTATGATAACATTTTTAGGTCCTCATAGGTACCAAAGGTTTGTTTGAAAAATTTCTTACGGTGTTTCCCCACCAGACCTCAATGATTTAGAAGTGGTGGGTTTTAATAATAATTTTTTTTCACCTCATGAAGTGATCGATAATATCATTTCACCTTGTTCTAAATTTATGAAGCTCCGTGTGAAGGGGATCTAAGAAATGAACATTCAAATAAATCTTGGACATCAATATTTATATACATACATAAATGTTTCCTCATTAATTTTAAATTCTCAGTTGATTCTAATATCATAATGTACCAAATCATGTTTTTTTATTAAAGGGGAGAAATATAATATTCAAATATTTTATTTTTCAATTCTTTTATATGTTTTTGAAATGATATTTTGGTCTATAATCCCTTAACCTAAATTTTGTAATCATTTTATGTGGAATGTTAAATCATTTAAGTATTCTCACTTTTTTAATTTTTTTTCATATTCTTTTAGATTTTGAGGTTCTTTATTTTTGATTTTTTTATGAGGTTGTACACAATTTTTATCTCTATCAAATAATTATGATATAATTATTTCAATATTGTAATATTCACTACATGTTTAGAAAGGAGGATTGATTTTAATAATAATTTCATTTCATCCAATCTATTATTAATGAATGTTATGAATGATTTATCTTCTTATGAATCTAATGGAAGATTCAATTAAAATCATGTTTTAATTTTTATATTTTTAGCATACTCTCCCTTTCATATTTTTGATTCAAATACTCTATATACTAAATTAATAATTTTAATATTTCATAAAAATTGAAAAAAGTAGTTTTGGAAATTAATTGTATTATAAAATCAATATAAACATTGTGATTTTTATTTTACTTTTTGATTATGTCAAAGCATGATTAGATTTTTATTGCGGAAAAAGGAAAGGAAATATTTCTTCCAAATTATTTCTCACTAAGGGGGAGGACATAGAATCAATGTAATAGAAAGGGGGTGATATAGTTTCACTTTTATTTAGTAAACATCATCATTTTAATATTTTCCACTTCCTCACCATTATTTTTTATAAAGTATTTTTTCCCTAAAAAAGATGGATACTATTAACAATTATTATTATATGATTTCATTGAAAAAAAATAATTTGATTCTAACTTTTTCAGTTTATTTGAGTGTTTTATAGTGTTTTTATGATTTTTTATGGAGGGGTGTGATTTCAAGAAAAAAATTTGTATTTAGAATGGTATTTATGGTATTTTTAAAATGCATGTACAATAGGCAATTCTAGATAGATGGTGTTTTTCTAATAGCAAGTTGGAAGGATGTTAAAAACGCCCATAACTGCAAAAGGACCATTGGTTAACTATTGGAGTCCATAAACTAGATTATTGGAGAAGAAATAATCATTATAACAACATCAGATCATCTAGCTATCTGGTTGTTATTTTTTGTTATATGGTGGCATCAAGTAACATCCTCTAATATTGATTAAATGATGATTTAAAACTATTATTTTGGGATTTTAATGACGTGGATTGATTCCTCGGACCCCGTATCCCTATGAAGGATATAAATGGAGATCATGACATTCTAAATTATCATCCCAATTTCCACAAAATGAGTGGGTAAATACCAATATTTTCATGATGATGGAAGTATGTAATTTTTTGTCCTAATATCCCAGTAACAAATAGTTACAAAACATCATTCACAATTTATGGATTGGTCAATATTCCATACTCCATGAAGGCCAAGGTGCGAAAATAACTAGGGTGAGTAATTCAATAACATCACACACTGTTACAGTAAAATTGAATATTTATCTTTGTGTTCCACATTCTCTATCATTTTATTGAGAAAATTTTCTTAACCTTTAGGATCTTTTCTCATATCCTTTCCCCTATTAATTTTTACCTTGACTTATTTATTTAATAGGGATTGATGATTTATAGAGACAACACTACCAATAATTTTCATTTCAAATTTAATTATTTAAACCCCAAAAATTTAACAATTTGATATTATTTATAAAAATATTGTATTTAGAGTGTGTTTTGGGATAAAAATTTAAAATTTCCTAATTCTGGATTTTTAAAAGATTTTTATCACAGCGGTATTTTCATTATTTCATTTACAATATATTTACATATTGAGAAATGATTTTAAAATAGGAATATTGGTTTGTATGAGAAGTTGAATGAGGTACAAAACTACAATTTTAATACTCATTTCAAACCAATTTCATTCAATCAATTTTCTACCTTGTTCTTCATTTTTCATTCATTTTATTATTCAAGAATTTAAATAAAACCCCCCAATTTTATCTTCATGAAAAAACAATCAAACTAATTTGAAAAATTTTCTTCTCAAAATTCAACCTCGTTGAGAGACAACCCAAGGAAAACTATATTTATTTACTCTAGGGGATAAATAATGGTTGAGGTTTTCATGAAAAAAAAAACACCCACATCAACTGGTGACGTTTTTGGGGAGGTTTTTTGAGTTTTTTAAGTCGTTTCTGGATATCCCAAACTTTTAACCAGAATTTTCTTCCTTTCGATTCTGAAATCGATAAAAACATTTCACTTTAGGGTTAGATATACAAAAAATTTCATCATCCCATGTTTTAAATCTTCCACCAACACACCAAGATGTGATGTTGTTGAGCCTACAGTCCCATTGGTTAAGAATAGAACCTTAAAACAATTGGATTCATCTTATGATCAATAATAATTAAATCATGTAGAATTCCCTGTTGGACCTTCTGGTTTTGAAATCAAATCTGGTTTCATCCACTACCTTCACAAATAAAATGGATTTCCTCGTGAAGACCCATAAGAACACCTACAATAATTCAATTATCTTTATTTATACAAGAATCCTCATGGAGTTGATGAAAATAAAATTAAACTGAGTTAATTTAATTTTTCAATATAAGAAGTTTCCAAATAATGGATCTTATATTCCAATTCAACCCTACTTAGAGATTGGAATGAATTGATGAAAATTTTCTTCAAAAATATTAATACAAGTATCAATTACAACCTCTATTTGGAGGAGATTTTTTGAATTAGGTATACATAACGAGAAACACCTCACAAATACTGGGAATTTTTCATAAGAATCTGATTTATCTACCCCCGTCATAATATTAGATACCAACTTCTAATTCAATACATTTTTATGGATTGTGTCTCATGAATAGATTTATTATCGATGTATCTATAAGAGGATCTTTAGTTGACAACACATCAACTGATGATATTATATTAATCTCAAACATGACCCAAACTGCACAACAATTTAGAACAATATTTCTTCTCTATGTCAAATATTTATATGAATTCCCCGCTAATGATACCGAAAATAACCCAATTGAAATTCAATTTTCTGATGTTACCACTGTGGTGGGGTTGATGATGTCATCCAATAACCCACCCACACAACCCAAACCTGAAGAAACATTTCATGTGAATGTTCACTATGTAATTTTCTCTTCTAATGAACATTTTAGATATCAATACCCACAAATGCTGGTGGCCAATTAGAAATTCAATGTAGTTTTTTTGAGGAAAATCCATTCAATCAAACCAAAAAAGGTTATTTCAAACCAAACCACATTTTAATCAGGGATAGAATAACATATGTAATAAAATGATTTGGCAACCTAAACAACCTAGAGGCTACTTAAAATGGAAATCATGTAATTCCCAACAATGATATTTTAATGGGAAAACCAATGATTATTCTAGAAAAACATTCTTCCTACACCCCCACTAAAAATTGTGAGAGTAACCATAATGAGGGAGTGAGGCAACAACAATATGAAATGAGGAAGCAACAAGAACATATAAGTTAGTAATAATAATTATAAAAACAACAACAGAACATGTTGAATACCTAGATGAATCAAATGAGTTAACCTTACTATTGTCTTAGTTTCACGAAAAAATAAAATGATCATTTGTGTACCATGACTACATAAAAATAATCCATGAGATAATGGGAAGGAAAATACGAGTGAAAATGAGTATAGGAGTGAAAAAAATGAATAACCGTCAAACTGAGAAATTCAATTCTTCTGCTAAAACTGTTATAGAGAATCCCCCCACTAATTGATATTCCTTAAATTCTGAAGTTTATTTGAATAGAAATACAAAGTTAAGAGAGTAAATTTTCTTAGAATAATGAAGAATGATTGGATGAAGATGTTTGGTCCTTATGTTTCTCAAAAGCATACTCACAATACCCCCATAAACATTCAATCCTCCACTGCCTTTTTCAAGGTGTGAACCACTTGGGATGTTGAGTTTTGAAAAAGAACTGGATAAGGATGTTTTGGAAACATTCAAGAAATTTCCAGTCAACGTTCCTTTGCCTTATGTTTTGAGATAAATCCCAAGGGATGATATATTTCTAAAATACTTTTTTACCCACAAGATGAAATTTTATAAAAGTTATAAAAAACAAATTGAGAGGAATTTTTATCCATGATTCAACATGATTTTTATGTCAAGTGTAAATACTAAGGAACATTTACCATTACCTACGACATAGGTAAATATAAATTGAGGATTTTATACTGGTTTTAGGGACCTCCAACAATGTTATGACACATTCTATATACTCATATCATCATGTTGGAAAATTAAAAACCTCAAGAATTATTTTTCAACTTTTTAAATGAAGTACCAACAAGCCTACTAGAGTGATAAATGATGTTATTGTTCAATTGAGAGATGATATTTCCTATGGATTTCAATATCTTATATATATATGTGATGACTAGTTCCACACCCATTCTCCTCTCATTATTTGGAGACCATTTTTGAAAATGGGAAAATTGATCATACATGTTCACAAAAGAATACGATAACAGGAATTTGGAAGAGATATTGTTCATTTCAACATTTTTCTATCCACGAAACACCCAGTTAAGAACCATTAATTCCCCTAGCATGATCAATTTATTTTCCTTTAATATGTACCATTCCTTTTTCTATGGTGAAATCCCAGCAGATTATGTGGAAATGTTTTTGATAGTAAATCTGGTCAATAGATGGTTAAAAATAAATATTTTGAAGAGTCTTTTGAATTTAGGACAACTAATCTGAATATTGATGAAGATGAATTTGTAGAAACCCTTGAACCTACTAGAGGTCTCCCTAGAGACGTTTCCAATCTTAGTCATGAAATAAGTTTTAAGAACAATAAAGTCAATCATCATAATGAAATTCATCTAGAATCTTGAGCTTCATTGAACAATAATACATGTGAGTAATATCCCATTAACCCACCTAAGTTGGATTTGAAACCACATCTAATTAAAGGAAAATATTATTTCCTAAGTGATGAAGACCAATTCACTATAATAATTTCAAATATTTTGTCAAGGGACATGGAGAAACAATTTTTATGTACCCTCAAATCCCATAAAAAGTGATATCATGTACACTCTCTGATATAATAAGAATTAATCCCTCATTGTGAATGTATAGAATTTTTATGGAGGAAAATTCTAAACCACTGAGAAAATTTCGAACATGATTGATCCCAACACTATTATAGGTTTTCAAGAATGAATTCACCACCCAATTGGCTATAAGAATTATCTTTCTCAAATCATATAGTCAATGGGTGACTCTAATCCATGTTGTTCTTATGAAAAGTGGATTTAAAATTTCAAATAATGAATTTGGTGAGTTTTTACTTATTTGGATTAAAAATAAATGAATATTGGGCATTGATTACTAGAAACTGAATCTAGTGACATTGAAATACCACTTCCCATTTAAATTCCATGGTCAAGTTTATGAAAGGCTAGTTGGGAGAAACAACTATTATTTTCTTAATTGAATCTGTGTATACTTCCTCATTTACAATTCACGAGAGGATTAGGAAAAAAAATAACTTAACATGCCCATAAGGTTCATTTACATATAGAATATTTCCCTTTGGTTTATGTAATACATCTGGAAAATTTCAAAGCTGTATAATGATCATGTACTGTAGATTTCTATAGACATTCATGGAATATTTTGTGGAGAATTTCTCAGTCTATGGATCATCAATCTAATGATATCTAAAAAGATTGGCCTAGGTTCTAAATACATTCATTGATAAGAACCTTGTTCTCAATTATGAAAAATAACATTTCATTTTTGGTAAGGTGATTGTGCATGGTCATATTGTGTCCCTAGACGGAATCCAATCTGATCAATCCAATGTTTATTCCAATTTTTCATAACCATACAAAAAAACAATGGGAGATGTGAGATCCTTCCTTTGTCATGAGGTATTTTATATGAGATTCATAAATGATTTCAGTAAGGTTGCACTTCCATTGTCTAGATGGATCCAAAATTATACCCTAATTGTCTTCGAGGAGATGTTTAAACAAACTATTGTGGTTCTGAAACAAGAACTGGAAACCCCCCCCCCCCCACAGTTGAAACACTTAAATTGAACATATCCGTTGAAAACAATACTGTTGAATCTAACTTCTCTCTCAAGTGTTAAGTCAAAGGATGGATAATATATATCGTGTGATTTACTATGCCTCCAAAACATTAGACCAGACCCAATAAAACTACTCAAAAACATAGAAAAAGCTATTGGATATTTTATTTGCTTAAGAAAAATTTAGATGTTATCTGTTGTTCTAAAAGGTAATTGTTTTAACGAATCACTAGGTAATCTAATTTTGATGAAGAATCATGATGAAAAACCATGACATTTGGGATGTATTTTTATTTTACAGGAGTGCAGTGTTGAAATAAAGGATAAAAAGGATGTGATAAACATAATGTTGATAATTTTAGTAGGATACCATCAGTTTTTAATATAAAACATTAGATCTTTCTGCCAATTAAATTTTCCTTTCAATAAGAGGGGTTGTTTGATTATCAACTTGAAAGTTATGCTAATCTCATGAACTATTTGTCTTCTCATGAACATCCCCATTGGGTATCTATGAAAAGAAATGATAAACATGTGAGTTATTCAAAGAAATATAATTGGGATAATCCCTACATGTGACACATTGGTAGTAATCAAATGATTTAGAGATGATTTCCAAATTCCAAATTTAAAATGTGTCCTACATTTTTGTCACACATTATGATTTGAAGGAATGTTTTGGCCACAAATAACTACAAAAGAATTTCATGTTTCTAGTTTATATTGTCCCAAAATTTATAAATATTCATTTGAGTTTTGTAGAACTTGTAATAAAGGTAAATTTCATGGTAATACTTCCAAATGGAATGAGATTCAACAAAAAAACATCTGTTTTGTGTTTTATTTGATGTTTGGGTAATGAATTTTGTGGGGCCATTCCAAATAATTTTGGATATATTTACATATTTCTTGTTTTTGATTATTTCTCCAATTGTTTAGAGGATTTTCCCACAAGAATTAATAATGTCAAAAATGTGACCAAATTTGTAAAAGAAATTTGTTTTCAGTATTTAGATTTCCAATGACTCTGAATACGGATCACGGTACCCATTTTATTAATTAGACAATATAATATATCGTGAATAAATATAGAGTTGATAATATTGATTATAAACCATATCATCATGAAATAATGGAATGGAAGAGTTGTCCAATAATGAAATCCAACAAATTCTAGAAAAATATTGTCAACCCAAATAGAAAAGACTGGAGTTTGAGACATGTTGATACACTGTGGGACCATAAGACTACATTCAAAACCCTATTTTTCATGTCACTATTTATATTAATCTATGGAATAAATTGTCACCTACCGTTTTAGATTTAATATAAACCTACTGGGGCTGTGAAAACATGTAACATGAATCTTTTTTATATTATAAAAGAAAGACAATTTTGTTTGTAGGAAATGGAGGACAGTACAAAAAATGCATATGAAATATCTATGATGTAAATATAAAGAACCCAAACATTTCATGGAAGGATTATTGTTGTTAAAAACATCAAAAAAGGAGACCTTTAATTTTTTACTTATGTGTTTACATTTGGTGTAATATAGATAAAATAACCAAATGTAAAAAACACTATTCATAGTTAATGAGACGTGGTCTAAGATGTTTGGATATAATTTCCATGGTCCTATGGTATTGTAAATCCATCTTCAAGATTCGGAATACAATTTATTTCAGGCTATGTCTTTCCTTATAACTTTTTTTTTTGTAGTTCCTTTTATATCATGACCTTGATAATCTCATAAAATTGATTCACAATGGGTATATTTCATATAATATGTGTGGTGGGAGGATGAATTATTATTAGGTTAGTATTTTAGGATCATTCAATTTATATATATTTTTCAAATTGTCTTTCTATATATAATGTTTTTCTTTTAATCTTTTTTAAATTCTATTCATTTAACATTCAAATTTTATGTGTTTTTGAATTTTTTTTTAAAAAAATTAGTATTCGGAATTCCATGAATATATTTTTGAAACTCATACTCTGGTGGGAACCAATTGATCCTATGAGACTAAACATAAATTAATGATGAAAATGACATTGTTTCAAGACCAATAATTTAGAATATTCTTAAAAAGACATCTTATTTATAAATCTCATGCCACATATAACTAAATTTTTAATTGAAATTACCATTATTGTGATTCCTATGAACCCATTTTGATATCATCTTCAGATTCAACTATTTTATTGAGAGAACCAATACATGATTTTTTGAACAAGAACTTGATTTACTTCTATCAAAACATGAGGGATGGAATAATTGTGATTAAAATGATTAAGATATTTTTTTGGATTTTGATACCCTTTTCTGTTATTATACATTTTATTTTATCCTACCTTTCACATTTTATCTTCCTTGATCCCTTAGTATCCATGTAAATCATATTAGGTTAGCCACATTAAAAGCCATTTTTCCCTTTCCAACCTACTCTAGAAATTTAAATGTATGATCTATTTGAACATAAGTTTGGGGGAGATGAATTGTATTTTACTACCTCAAATGATGCTTTTTTGGAGGTAATTAAATCATTGTGCATATATTTCTATTATTGGAACATTTGTTTTGAGATTTTTTCCCATCTGGAGCTCTCAGATGAAATAGAGTTGAGCCTGTCAAGAGGTCACAATGAAAGGAAGTAGTGCCCTTTTTGAAGAATTCTGAAGAAACAGGATAAGAGAAATAAAAAGATACATATTCTATTAAAATATTTATGTTACGTGGTTGATAATAATTTTCATCACAGGTGAGTACGACAGATTCCATATGTGAGTGAATATTAGAATCATGAATTTTTTCCTCTAAAAGAGAACAACCCTCCTTTCATCCTCATAATTTTCATCATTTGAAACCTACCTAAAAAACCAATAGAACAACCTTGTTATGTATTCCTAAAAATCAAATGTTGTTGGATTACATCAGTAAAGGTGTATAAATTTATCAATACTGTGGTGATTCTTACTTGAGTTTGGACGAAGAAAATCGCTATGGAAAACCAATATTTATGTGTTAAGAGAGAATTAATGTGAGGAAGGTGCATTGTATTCAAGGGAGGACAAAATAAGTTGGAATAAATTGAACGGTAAAAATTGATAATATTAAATATTTGTTTTTAATGTGGCATGATGTCTTTAGATTCTTTTTTATATATTGGAAAACTCCACCAGTATGTGTTTTGAATTTGACTATTTACTGTTCATTTTTTCAGGAGTCCAAATGCTATGTGTAGGGGAATTGATAGAGATAGTATTTCTAGTTTTTTCATATCTAATTTATTGATTTTCCCCCAAAAATAATACAATTTGAGTTTATTTGTAACAATTTTAGATTTAGTGAGTGTTTTGGGATAAAAAATTAAAATTTCATAATTCTGTATTTTTATATTGATTTTTATCACAGGGGTATTTTGGTAATTTAATTTTCAATATATTACTGAATTGTGAAATTATTTTAAATAATGAAGAGGTGAGTCATAGAGAGGTCGAAACAGGTCCACAACTACTATTTTAATCCTTATTTCAAACAAATTTCATTCTGTCAAATTTCTTCTTTGTTCTTCAATTTTCATTCTATATATTTATAATCAAACAATTAAATAAAATCCACCAATTATATCTTCAAGAAAAAACAAAAAAAATGAAATTTTGAAACTCAAATTACAACCTTATCTAGAGACAACGCAAATACATCTCTATTTCATTTCTCGAGGGGATAAATATTGATTGAGGTTTCACAAGGAATACCATCAGATAAATGTCTATTCATTCTATTGGTATATAAATTATGGAATTAAAATATTCTTTTCAAAATTTTTTTCTTAGGTATATAGTTATCTATATAAAGTAATTTATTTAGGTTCTTGTAATTTCATTAAAAAGAAAGGTTTTTGATGTTAGTAGTTTCTATTATGAGAAATGGTTTTTGGTTTTTTGGTTACTATTTAGTCTAAGTGGTTTATTAAATTAACCTCATCATAATTTATCATGGGAAGAGAAATATTGGTACGAATAGGTACCATTTACAAAATTATTTCCACAATTCCCAATATCGATTTTAATTTTCACACTATACATTTAATAAAACATTTGCATAATTGTTTTCTTATTTACATTATTATTTATTTTTTATATCAATTACATTCTTATATTATTATATAAATTATATAATCAATATACATGTCCATATTAGATTTTATATTGGTAAATTCATCAGTCCACTTTCCATTTTGTCAACCCAACATTGTTAATATGGTATATGTTCATAAGGGGGGAGTGTACACATACTTGTTTTTACTAATGGTGTGACATGTAATACAAGTATGGAGGAGTTTTCCCCACAGAGTATGGAATTTTTTTACAAGATTGAAGAATCTATAAACTCATTAAAATCATACATGTTTGATCTTAATTATTACCATATAACCCCATGATAAAAAATTGTAATTTTATTGCACTCTATCAAATTATTTTATTATATTAACAGAATAACATGTTCGTTTACTTGTAATCAATGGTTATGGTAGGGACACTATTGGTCATAGAAATGTGATTTTTACTCACCACCTATTTTCCGATTCCAGAAAACACTTGTCCCTAAGAAAAATTTTATGTTCATATGTTTTGGTAGGGAAGATTTATAGTGTTGGATGATTTTCATGTGGAGGCCTGATGTGATTGAATATTGGGATGATATGTGCATTAGGGACAATAGTGTATCCTAATTGTGTTTTATTTAATTTTTTTTGATTGAAATAATGGTTCATTAGTAAATAGTACATCATTCAATTTTGATAATAAACTTGTTATAAATTGTTTTATCTATTATGAATTCCCCTTTATGTATATTGGTTAAGTTAGTTTTTTTATGGTTTCCCCCTAATATGGGTTCATAACATTCCCCTAGTAACACATTAACCCCTTGATACTACCGAATCACCTATGGTGTACATTGAGGAACACATGAATCTACAAGACACATGTTGACGTCATAGTTTGATGTTTTCTTAGACCATAAAGGCATAACATAATTGATTATGTAAATCTTGTCCAATTTCATAAATTTTATATAACATGACATATGTTAGTCACCCAAGAAATCCAAAATTTACAAAATATGAATTAATCCATGGAATTTATATAAAAATCGATAAAAATAAAATCAATAACATACCTCTAAAATTATAAAAATGACCTCAAACTACCCGATGGTTTTCAGAGAAAATGTGATTAAAAATTCTTACAATGTGTGGGTGACCCATTATTTTAAATTTTTACTGAAAACATGAACTATAATGGTATCATCCATTGGATTTAAAATTATTTCTCATATATTTTCTTCTTAAGGATCTACTCTTTAATCAATTGTATGAGTTTAGCTAACATTTATAATAGATTTGTTCTAAAAATATATTAACATGCAATATACATCAATAATATTAATTTTCGATAAATATAACCATACAATTCATCCCAATATTCCATCTATAATAAATTGTGTTACTTTATATTTTATGAATACTGTATAAAATAATGATTATTCATTTAGGAGCCTCAATAATCCAATATACATTCCCATAACATATCCCATAAAGTCTAAATGTTTCCCTTATTTTGACCATTTATGTATTGACGATATATAGTTAAAATAGTTAACTATCTGAATATATATATTCTAAAATTCCCCCCAAATTTTAGGTGTGAACTAAGTATGACCACTATATAAAATAAATATAATAATTCCTTATAAGTTCAAACATTGATCTACAAATTTACATTTTAAAGACTTTATTGGGGTTATCCTTATAAATTATGGAAACTCCTGCCATTATTTTAATTTTTAATAACCCAGATAAGGTTGTAACATCAAGGTAAATTTGGAACCTCAATCCATAAAAAAATGTTTTCTATCATCTAAATTTACATATATGAAAATTGACATAATTATTATTTAAATAATTATTTTCCTTTACCTATTAAAATATTATATATCTATTTAATATTTTAAACCTCACAACATGATCCTCCTTTCCCACTACTAAATACATAATCAATGATACACTATTATACTCACACAGAAACTATTTTTATGTATCCAATTAAATAATAAATAATGTCCAAGAGATGAGATTATGCTCCAAAAAAATAGAACAATTATATTTTGAATCAATATAAATAATTACATCTCACCACACAACAACTTCATGATCATATAGAAATAAATCATCAAAACAATATACTACAAACACAATCAACCATGTCAATATTGTGATGTTTAATAGTTACATTCTCCATTATTTTCAATATTTTAGTAATATTCTTGAGAAAAATATTAACTATATTTTGATCTTTAGAAATCATCTTCACCATGAACCATTTTATGTTTTAATTATTGATTCCAAAATTATAATTCATCCAAAAAAATTCAAATTCATTAGAAAAATATATATTATGAAGCCACAATAAAAACTCACCCATAATTTATGCACCCCAATGAGTATGATGAAAAAAGGAAATTGCATGATGTATTCATTCTAATAGAAAATATTAATTAAAATTAAAAACTGACTCTTCATAAAATCATATAACCTCACAATAAGTATATAAATTTAATAATACGTGGAATGTGAGTAAAATATACTTATCCATCTTTTAAAAAAATTATTAAAATTCATATAAGAGAATAAATATTTTTGTAATGTTATATATGGGATCTATGTTTAACCAATTCCATGCAAATTATTCTTATTAATAATAAAAAATTAATTATTAAAATAACAATATAATAAATTAAGTCAAATATATGTCTTCTATTCAAAAAAATGTATTTAAAATATAAAATAATAATATATTATAATAATATGGTAAAAAATAAAATATCTCACTAACATTCATAATAATAAAATGATATGAATATAGGGGAAAATCACTAAATTAGCCCATTAACATGAAACAAAATATGTCATGAAACATATATATCATAATAAATAAGTTAATTAATGGATTATATATTTCAATAAATATTAAAAAATTATAATATCCATAGAAAATATATTTACTATAATATTAAATATGGGAAATAACAGAAAAACAAAGGATGAACTCATAAAAAAACTATGATAATATGGAATATTTACATAAAATGTATTTAATATATTTTTTTGGAAGGAATAATTTTTTCCCCTGTACTCCTCCTAGGCAAGATAGTCTCTTAATTCCTAAAACATTATATTTCTACTCTCAATAGTTGTAGTAAAAAAAATATAAACTATA
This sequence comes from Viscum album, assembly GCA_963277665.1. Classification (NCBI taxonomy): domain Eukaryota; kingdom Viridiplantae; phylum Streptophyta; class Magnoliopsida; order Santalales; family Viscaceae; genus Viscum; species Viscum album. The sequence goes on from OY728155.1 coordinate 818,518,127, forward strand.
TTCCACCCAATGTTTTTGTTTAGTTGAATGATTACATTCATCAATTTATAACCATGGTTTTTTAAATCACAACACTCTTCTTTAATTACTTCATGTTACTGACTGTATACTTCCCAATTGTTTAATACGTAAAAAAAGATATTTTTATAGGATATAGAATAATTATAAATCAGATAGAGACTGTATTACATCATTCAGACAATATACATTGGATATAATCATATAAATTATAACTAATTGTATATCGGACATATTTTAGGCGATTCCAGGGCAATTTTGATATAGTTTTTTAAGGATAATAATAAAATTTATAAAAAGTAAAAAATAGATGATATTTTATAAATACATACTATATATACTAAAATCATACTAATAGATGGATCCCTTCAAACAATGTAATATATATTCATTAGATTTGACTATCACGTGAATATAATCTTCTAAATCTTATTATGTGATGATGGGTTATTCCAATTATTTTCAAGGTACATATTTAAATTCTTAATAGGAAAATAGATAAAATTTCTATAAAAAAGAATAGGTATTCTTGGAGGAATATCCTTTTTCATTACCATCAATATGAAGTTACATTGATATTTTTCTAAAATCTCATTACTCATTTTCACCATTATAAGCTTGATTGTGGTTTTTTTCTTTAGGTATCTATGTGAGTATTGTAAATTCCATAAGATATTATCTGATTATAATTTTATCTCTGATATGTTTTTTGATCAAGGGATTCTTCAGATAGAATGAAAATGGATATTTTAATCTTTATGATCGATGGTTCTCAATGAAATGGAAATAGAATATTTTCTTATATTTGTATTGAGGGCCTCTATTCTTAAGAAATACATACCTTTATAACTTGGTGAAAAACATGGACACCCAAAGTTAGGGTTATTGACTTCCATGCCAGTTAAGGGTAATGAGTGGATATATATTTTATAAAACTATTGTATATTTTTCTTAGATTTTCTATAATGTTCATTTTACATTTTTTAACATGTTCATATTTACCATATGCATGTATTAAGTAATGATATTTTTTATGTCATAGAATATTTAGTAGCTCTGATTAGATAATTTATCAGTTAAAAAGTTTCTATGATTAATTATATATATATTAGACTATGTCTGGCTCAAATTATCAGGTTAATAGGGTAATGATGTTAGAAAATATTATTTTATAACTATAATTCACCCAAACATATAGTAAAATGGTTACTCATTCAATAATTCATTTGGTATCATAGATGTTTTATATAATTATTTTGATATCAGATCTTGTTTTTAATACTATATTTATAAAATTTACCAATGTAATGGATCTGAATATAATAAATCTCAGAATTTATTTTGAAACATAGAACGTTCTCCATGTACCACTTCATTTTCAAAAAATTTCTATCGTTTTATCTGTATGGTGAAATCTATAGCCACCAAAGGATTCTTTACAACCAATCCAATCCATTCATCCTCTAGGGATTTAACTACAGTTTTTATTTTGACTGAATTATTTTTATATCTTATTTTGAGCCCCCCTTTTCCACCAGAAACCTAAGATAATTTGTACTATTTTTTTCTCTCACAGAAATCCTCATAGGCTCTAATACCAACAGTTCTATTCCCTTCCCTTTTAGGAAGTAATCTTCATACAATGTTCTGAGATCCACTAGTGGAGGGTTTATCTATGAATTGAATTATCTTGGACCCAAATCCATCCCCTTCAGTCTTCTTTTCCCCATTCCGAGAGAATTATTAGGAATGATTATAAATTTTTTTGATGGATATAACCTTGGAATATTATTTATTAGATAATGTTTTTCTAAAGGTCTCCCTTGTACACTAGTGGACCATGGTTGTTCATTTTATCAAGTACTATTATCTATTTAATATTACTAATATGGAATTACCCCTAGGATAGGAATTCCGAAGCATGATTGTTGATGGTTAATCAAAATTCCTTCATTGTGACTCTAGCCTCCAAGGTGGAATTTATTAAAGGATTATTTCATCATTCTATATCTTATTGGAATCATGAAATTTCATCTATAGAAATTGTCTATTAGTTGTCATTCCCATATAGTCTCTTCTGATTTTTATGTGTGGTAATAACTTAAGGAGTTTTATATAAAATTCAAGAACCTCACTTAATATTATATATTAGAGATGTAGTGGGATCCATCCAATGTGTGTATGATGAAACATTTCTGATTATGGTGATATCCATGTATTTGTTCTATTTTGATGTGAATTTGTTATTCCCTCCTCTTGGTCACATCCAACTCAGTGTGGGTGACTCTTTTAAATAGTTGAAGAAAATTAACCAATATTCACCTACTTGGTTCTACTATAAATGAATGTTTCATGGCCTATCCATATAGACATGAAAAATTTTTCTCTCATGATACCATTCCAAAAAAACTACCTTTGTTATTACTCCATGCCTCACAATCCAAAATGATTCTGGTTCTCCTGTTCTTTTCCCCCACCACCCCCTTCCCTATTTTCACTCAGACTTCACTATGTCCCTTCTAGGACCACATAATAGGGAAATATTCTCAGAACCATTAATTCTAACCATCATATCTTCTTCTATCACAACATCCCCCAATCTTCTAGTATCCAAAATTATATATATATGGTTCTCTATAGGGATCAAACCCTCCCATTGGACAGCTGGTTGATGTCATTTCCTATGTTTACATTGATAAAAGGAGAGGAGTATATCCCTATTATATATTCAACTACATATAAATTTTAAAAGTTCCCATCCAAAGGCCACAAGCTTTTACTTCTAATAGTTACCTAGTTCTCTCTAAAATATCATGTCAACTAGATGAACCAATTTCTCTAGATACTTCGACATCATCAATTTTTTATCCTTCCTATGGATTTATGAACATGTAACAATATAGACACTAAGAAATATTTCACCCCAATCCTTATACTTCTTAAAGTTTTGTTTCCAAACTTTTTAATCTCCTCCATAAATGATGTACTTCACAATTTGGAACATTTGAAGCTCGTATGCACATGTTAAGACATAGTTCCTTGCTCAAAAAGTTATTATTTTCTAGTATCATTTCTAGAACCAAAACATCATCCCATTAAGATTTCAATTTTTGTTTCAATTTTAAATTTTTGAAAATCGATACTTGTGGCCCCTTAGAATATGCACATCTATGTTTTTTCAAATGATTATATTTCAATGGGTTTCATCAATGATTATGAAGAGGTCATTACCCTTAAAATTTACTATAGTTCTAATAATATTATTCAATATTTTTTTTACTCTTAATGTGAAACTATAGCCTAAGAAGCTCTATTGTATGATCAAGCTTCCACCGAGAGGATGACATGTTCACCTTATGCAACATTGAAGATGAAGGTATGAATGTTTCATTATTTCATATATTAATTGAGGTCCCAATCCCTATTGGAATAGAAGATTTCAATTAGGTCATGCTGAAATAATATTCGTCATTCCATATGTTGTTTTGATTGATGATAACTCTTTCCTGGAAGTGGTTCCATAATAATAGTAAATCAATGAAGTGGTCATTTCTCTTGATCTAACTAGAAGACTTGGCCCATATAAATTCCCTAGGATGAAAAATGTATCTTCCTCATAGCTAATCAATATTCATATTTTGGATGCACTATAGAATGTATTACCTAATATATTCATTACATGAGTGGCTTGTGCCACCTCACTAGTTCTCATACAAAAGATGAAATATCTCATTCCATTAAAGCTCTATCGACCAAAAATCCCATGTAACATCAAATAATTTTTTTTCCTTTCCTATAAAACTAGAACCTATATATTATCCTTCTTCATTGGGTATTCTATGAGAAATGTGAGTTCGTTAAGGGGAGATCGATTTAGTGAGAAATTAGGGTGGCTCAATAAATGAATTATTATCTAAATAAAATAAATAATTGGCTTGAATGCTGAAAAAAATAGTAATGGATAATTCTTATGATCACATGTAATGGTCGTTTATTTTGAGTGTCCTCACTATATGGGGCTTCAAGATGGATGATTGAAATTATCTTAATATGCTTCAGCTCCCCCAAACTATCAATTTATCTTCTCAGTAAGTGTTAGGGAATCTCTAAATTAGTACATGAACATCATCATAGAGACCGAATTTCTCTATGTCATTTATCCTAATGAATTACTATCCAACTAAAATTTTTTCTAAGGGAATAAAGGAAGGATTCATTTATATATTTTGGTTCATTCACCTATCTCATGATATTTCCCACATTATTTTTATAGAAGAAATTTTGTTTCATAAATGGTAGGAATAATTATATTCCGGGTATGAACAAGATCCTCAATGACAACTACATGTGGTGTAGTGAAATCTTTAATATGGAAAAAATAATCATTTTCCTATCCAACTAGTGTGTAGGTATCATAGATTCCCCCATTAAATATATCATTTGCATTCAAAAGATGGTCTTCCTTATGGACTACTTTTGGGTCCTTATTTCCTCAGTGAGGATTCAACTTCATCACTTTGATAAAGTGTAAAAAATATCACTTGTCATATAAAAAACATGGAAAGTGGATACATATCTTTTGGAGGGATAATCACCTTGGATAATGACTTTCTTTATTATATCACCATGCACACCCACTGATCTATCATCATATGAAAATCTAACATATCTCACATTGAAATCATCATTGTTTCATTCCTATGGTACTCTCATAAAGAGAGAAAGAATCACTAGGACACATGGTTGAGGATGGCTCGACCTACAATGGAGGGAATGTTTAATATGATTGATATTGTTGGTAAAAATAATGACATGCATGAATATCTAGCATGGGGTGATATCTATGGTCATTCCTTATGGGTTCGGTTTACCTTATACAAATATTGTGTGATCACTTCTAACTGGTCTAACATGCCTTCGCTATTATGTCATGTGATCCTTCTTCTCATCCTGACTCATAAAAACCAAGTACAAAGGGTTATAATCTGAGGATATATAAAATATATTCATGATAACTAGGTCGTCTCCAATTCCAGTTTTCCATGATGCACTATACCAGACATTAACTTCATGATGTCGAGTATGTATCATATGTTTATCCATACCACCATCGACCCATACTATCTCATGATTTATGATATTATTGATATTTCAGTAGACCATAAAATTTTTGATTTAATTAGATATACATTTTGATTTATTTTGTAAGTGATGTTCATAAGGAGCTTCATTTGTTAGAAGAACCATGTCACTGGGGGGTCATGCTATGGTGAATGGATGTACATAAAATATAAAAATTTTAATATAGATCTCTTGAATAAAAATTGTTCCTATATATTATAACATTTAATCTATGGTCATCCAATTTTATACTATGTTATTCCTTTGTAGTTATCCTTTATTGTATTTTTAACACCATCCCTTATTGGAGACTTAGTAGGCTACCCATGTGTGTCTTTCATTAGGTATCTTTTTCTAGTTTTCAATAACTTGAAATTGCTGAAAGTTTATTATTGGAAAATTGGTTTCTTGTAATAGGAGAAAAAACAATGAGAAAAGGTGAGGGATTATATTCTTATATCTGGCTTCTGTTGTGTTTGGTAGGGTAGAAGCAATGCCTTTTTAAAGGAGAAATATTTTATCATTTTCCATTATTTTAAAAACCAAAACCACTCTTCTCTATTTGGTGCAATATTTTATGAAATTATATAAAGCGACATTTATCAGTATCATAATGTTTGCAGGATGTGATCCTTCTATATCTGATTATTATTTCAGTGGTCAATGGATTAGTTATACCCCTCCCATTTTTGGTATCACAAAGAACACTTAATAGTAATGTATTATATGTATGATGAGGTGTGGTGGGCTTGTTCAGGAAAAAAGATGATATTCTAACATTTTTTTCTTTGTATCACATCATATGGGATACTATTTACAAGAATAAGAAAAATAAATCTTCATAGGTCTTCACATATGCAGATCAATAAAAATCACTCTTACTTCACTTGTAACAGATTCTCAGGTGCTTAACAATTCAATGAATGTTTATAAATACACACCATAAAATATTTTTTATCTCGAATGAATGTGGATGAGACTCATTTGGAACAATATTTTCATTAAAAACACTTAGCTTGAGGGAAATGAAGAAGTTGAATTTTTTTCTTCCAGAGTGTCCTGGGATTCCTATATCTCTTAATTCTATTTTACCGGCTCTATTCCAATTGAGGGAATGAATATACTTATTAGTGATTCCATTGGTCTTCATTACATTATTCCCCCTAAACCCATTCCACTTGTAATATTGTATCTGAATCATATTTAAAAAAATGTCCATTTTAGTCTATAAGTGTTATAAAATACTACATTAGATATTTTTATACATTATATAAATTGTTACTATAACATGTATTGTTGAATATAGTATCTTGTTTTATATGGTGGATTGTTTCTCCATTTTTAAATTTGAAAATATAAATCCTCTTAGACATATAAATTTTGATGGACATAACTTTGAATTTTAGAGATATAGAATGAACATTGTTATGATCAATGATATGGAATGTCTATAGACATAAAAATTTTCTTGTGAAGTATCAAACATTATTTTAAATAATCTTGTGGTTAATCACTTTGGGTGATAAAAATTTATTGTGAAATAAAGATCTATATTGGGATATGATTATGAAGATTTTTATTTTTTATCAAGACAAGTTGTTTCTAAGATATACCATAAATTTTTACCATTTTTAAAATATTACTATATTTTGGAGATAATGATTTAACTAATGATTATTTGGTTGAAAACAATTTGGATATTATGACAAGAAAATGCGACTCAATAAGGAATTTCTTTTGATGATAAAATACATCTGATAAACCTTAGAGTGGAAAATTTAATATGAAATCCCATATAGAATGAGTATAGATTGAAAAGGGATGATAAGTAAATATTAGTAAAAAATGGAGTATTATTTTATTCTTCATCTATAGTAGTGAGGATATGTAAGTTGTTTGGGAATGTTTTTAAATCATTAATGAAGATGTCAGTCAATGATGTGATAAAAATTATTTTCACTACATATATAAGAATAATTCTTTTCTTATGAAGGGAAATAATATGACTATTGGAAATAATTTTTTTATTACAAATAAAATAAAATTTATAATGATTGAAATAGAGGAAATATTCCCCAAATATTATTTTCTAAGAATATTAGATCCCATGAAACATCCTGACTTGTTAACATAAGTTAAAAAAGAATGATAAAGAATAAAACATTTAATTAAAATAAATAAGAACAGCTAAAAGAAATGTTTGATGTATTCAATCATAATAATTCAATATACAAGCGATATTTTATATAAATGTTTTTAAAAAATGTGTTTATTGTCATAATAATATGGAATTTTATGCTAATGTTCCAAATATAAATGTATACATCATAAAAAAGTATCTCTTGAATCCTATAACAAATTAATATTAAATTAAAATTATTTTTAGTTTGTTTATGAATATAATTATACTTCTTATAATGAAGAAAAATCTACTTCATTTGAGGAATATGATTATTATTTACCATTATTTTATTATGTTTCTATATGTTCGAACAAAATAAATACTATTCCAATGTTTTAATTTTTACAAATAATAAGGAAAATCATTCCAATGAAAATTCAAGAATTTTCTTAATTAAATTAATGATTTCAAATCATACTTTATATTAAAAAAATATTTCTAATTCAATTACAACTGTGAGGATACAAATTTGGTTAAAATTCTATATTATGAAATCACTAGACTAAAGAGTGAATTATAAAATTTTACATTTGTAAAATAAAATATTGAATAAAGTTCTAAAAAATTAAAATAAATACATTTGTGATAGGTTTAGAAATGAAAAATAATAATTTTTAGAATCATTATTTTACCTTAATTAATTCTCATTTTCTGTAAAAAATTTCAGTGTGGTGGAAATTTTATAAATAAGTGTTACTAGAATAGAGTAAAATCTTATGGTTTTGGAAATAAAATTTTCATAAAAGAATTTAATATTTCTCAAAATAGAAAATATAGACAGTTTTGGATTCCAAGTGTTTTATTTTATAACAATGTTAGTCCAACGCAATTTGGGGTTTCAAAAACAAATTCTATTTTAAATGAAAATAAACACAATTCCAATAACAAAAATTGATAGTAAATGCATAGTTGTTTCTATTAACTTTTTATTGTAAATAAGAAATTATTTCATATTAATAATAGATTAGAAGAGGCAACGCATCTTTTGGTGATAATTATTAATGGGAATTTTATGGTGTAGTTAATATTATCAGTATTGCAAAACCATGAATTTCAACTGTTTTATTAATTATATTAAAATAGAAAAAAATTATAATCATAATCCAATTATGTGATGATGGTCAGATTGTTGGAATTCAGTAATGTTAAATCTATCATTCAGTGTTCATAAGGAAAATTTATTCCTTCGACTAATATGGTTGAGAATATATGAAAAAACATTAGAAGAGCTTAGAATCTATTTTCTAACATTAAAAATTAAAAAAGAATATCCACCTTAGTTATAGAATACAATACTAGGAAAACATATTATTATAAATTTATCCAAATCATCAATTAAAGGATAAATTAGGGATATTCTAGAGCATACAATTAATTATTCTAAACTTTTTTGTCCTTATCAATTTTGGTCAAACATTAACTGGATTTATCATTGGAAAACATTATTTCTATGTTTTAGTTAATGACTGCACTTGATATACATTGGTATATTATCTATAAATAAAGTCAAAATACATTTTTTAATTTATACTTTTGTAGCACTTGTAAAAAATCTGAAATTTTTACATTTTATAACAGTTCTTAGTGAGCATGGTGGAGAATTTATATATTCAAATTTTGAATCTTTTTTATAAAATAAATTTAATACCGAAAATAATATCACCTAGAGAACCTCAAAAAAATTGTTTTATTGAAATAAGAAATAGAGTTATTTATGAGATTATGATAACCATGAAGAGTGAATAATCAATTTCTAAACAAATTGGGGATAAATTAGTCAGTACACCAAGATATTTTATAAATCATGTTTTATGAATTTATTTTATTAATAATAAATTTTATGAGTTTTGGATTGGAATAAAACTGAATCTTTACTTATTTAGAGTCTTTGGATAAAAAAAATTTATCTATAAAACTATTGATGATCAATATAAATTTGATGGAAATTAAAATGAATAAATTTTTATTGGTTTTAAAATAACTAGTAAAGATTATAGAATGTTTTATAAAAAATTAATGTTGATGAAACCATGTAAGGAACATTTTATGAAATTTACCCATTTGTTTTGAAACAACCTCAACCCCCATCTTTGGATGTTTAAAAATTGAAATTTCAATAAATGAATGGAAATTCATCTCATGAGAAACAATTAATGAATCATTGTATTATTTTTCAACCTCCGATGATGTTAATAAATATTTATTATTTTTATTATGTTCCCAAGGATTTAGAAAATTCATAGGAAGCAACCATGTAATAATCAATTTAGCAATATAAGAAAATTAGTTTAAAATAGAAGTTACTTATAATATGAAAATGAAAATAGTGTACTTTCATCAATATTTTAACATTAGACTAACAAGGATGATTTAGGTGACAATGATTGAAAAAAATAATATTGTACTACCTCAATGATCATGTGGTGAATAATGCTTTCTTGTTGGTTTATCATCCTAAATATTGTCCTATAATTGGTGGAAAATGGGGTTTCTATAGAAATGGGATTAAAATGTACCAATAGATAGAAATAAAGTTGGGCTGATTAAAAAGAATGATAATAAACATATGTTAATTGACTATGAATAAACATAAGATCAAGTTTATAGACATGAATCAATTTGTATAATTTTAGAAAATTGAATTTTTCTAAATTTAACCATTTTCCAAATGGGTTTATTTTTTGATATTCCTAATGGATATGTTCATGAGAACGCTTATGCTGAATGACCACATAGTTCTTCTTGACAAAAAATATTTGGATCTGTTTTAAGAAATTATTAGGTCGCTTATACTGCCAATCAATTATAATGTTCATGGAATAAAAGTTTAATTTTATTTTCATGAAAAAATATTTTTAATGGAGTTGTGGATCCAACTATTTAAATTATTTTTTTTAAATAATATAAAATTATGAAATTATGCCGATGATATTATATTTGACTCAATTCAAAAATATCATACATATTCCCTTAAAAATCATCTGAAATATTACATTGAAAATATCACGATGTGTAAAGTAATATTTTTTCTAATCTTTATAATTTATCAAAACCCATAACGACCATTTATATCAAAAATAAATAATATAAGCTATTTTCTTCAAAATATTATTTAACAAAATACAAAGGTTATTAATACTACTCTCAAGACCTACTAATCTACTAATCTTTATGAATTTGGATACATTTTGATAAAAATATTTTTAGAGGAATTATTGATATAATACTATATATAAAAAATAGTTTAGTAAATTTCATGATTTCTATGTGATTATGTGTGATATATTAAAAAATATTATTGATTACCATCTTAAATCTTAAAAATGATTTATTTATCTTAAGATAACAATGGATCATAATTTACATTATACATCTTGATAATATTATTATTATAATGATTTTTTAGTTGTTGATCTTACATGATGTAATATGGATAGGAAAATTTCATATGGAACTTTTCATTTCCATGGAATGGATTTAGTATCATGGTAATGTAAGAAAAAATACCCAGTTTCAACTTCCACTTCTGAAGCTAAGTATATGCAGCTAGAAATTAATATTCTCAATTGTTATTCATGCTACAAACAATCACTACTTTTTTCTTTGGTTTTTGAAAACTATTTTGTTGTGTGACATCATCTGTTGAATATTAGTAATTATAATCCTATAAAATCACTAACCTAATATATACATATATATAATTTACCATTTCCTTTGGTATCATACAAAAAAATATTTAATATTTTAAAATTCATAAGAATAAAATAATTACTTTTTGATATTTTGGAAATATAACATGATTATTATATATTGGAAAATATCAAACCGAATCTCGAAATTATAAATTTAAAATGATCATTCATATCTAATTATTATTTAATAATATCCTTCATAAATAAATCATTAAAAATATTAATATTATTTTTTATCCTCTTTAGATGATTTCTTAGGTTTCTCAAATATTTTTAAATTTTTATCCATTTTATAAAAACTACTAAAAATTAATTCTAGACCATTACTTCTAAAATATATTTAGACTTATTATTCTAGAAATTTTATAGAAACAAATTTGTTAAATAAAAATAATAAAAATGGTTTAAAAAACAAGAAGTTGTAACCATCTTAAAAATATTTTAAATTAAGGATAAATTTATTCTAAAGGAGGTAATTTATAAATATATAATTTTTTATTATAATTTTTATATAAATGATTTTTCCTGTTTTAAATTTTTTAAAAATTTATTTTTTAGAAAAAGAAACATTTTTTCTTTCTGAAATATGTTCTTCCAATAAATATTTCTACAAAATAATATTTATAAAACATCAATTGTTCAATGAATGTATTCCATATTTCATAAGATTTATATGTATTTTATCAATAAAAGGAACATAATTTTGAACCACTGTATCTTGGAGAAGATTAATAATAATTTTTTCTAAACCATATTTAAAGGAAGTATTTCCCAACTAACATCATTACTTCTTGATATATTAAATAGATATCACTAGTATAATTCTTCTCATACCAATGGTTTTATGGTTTTTTTATTTCTTAAAGTTTATTTCAATATAAATAAATAGAATTTTCAAGTATCATATAAATAGGATGTCAAATGAATTAAATGTTAATTGAGGAATATTTTTATAAATACATCTCACTCCCTTCTAAATATTTTCATTTGTTTTTCAATGTTAGGAAAGTATCTATGTTCAAAATATAGATTTTGATATTTATTATTCATAAATAGTATATGAATTTTATGTAGAAGTTATTTTTAGAAAATAAGAAGGTGTCAACATAATTAGTTTTTTAATTTTTAGAATTATTTAAATTGTATTTTTAATAAGTTTCAGTGTTGGTTAAAATCTAATTTGAATAAGAATAAATGTTTTCAAACCAAAAGTTACATAAAAGTGTTGGAAAGAGTTAAAAAATCCATTGAAAATTTATCTATTAATCCTTATGGAAAAAGTGATAGAGTCTCTCCATAATTATCCAAACACAATAAAAGTATCTATTCAGATGAAGAGCTTCCTCATTATTAGAAACCGAGTTACGAACATACAAAATATACAAGATACATATGTTCTGGATTTTTTGTGATATATAGGAAAGAGTAATGTTTTGAAGAAAATGTTTCTATATATTGATGACTTTCAAAAATAAAATGAATATGCTGAATATTATTTTCCTCATGAGTTTCAAAATTCATTTAATAAATAACATGTATTTCTAAATGATCAAGGACAATGAATCTTTAGTGATGTATAAAGCATTTTTTATATGTGAAGAAACTATCAAAATGAGGATTGATTGTTTCAATGAACTTTATTGGAAACATGAATATGATATTAATAATTTATATTATTTTCATGAATGATGTAACAACATCCATGGGATTATTTGATTATTAAGAAATTCAATTTCAATAACATAAAAAATAGAGACAGTTATTTGAAATGAAACCGGGATTAATGATTTTAGAGGAATAACAATAGTAGAGCTGAAAAATGGAATTGTTTTTATATAGATAAATAATACTAAGTGAGATATAATGTTTTATGATGAGAAAATAAATGGAATAATAAATTATTCAATAATATTTTAAAAACATACTCAATATATGAGGTCAGATGTTATTAAACAATCATGGGAAATTGAAAATTTCATATCATTAGAAATGATTTAAGATGATGATATTTTGAAACATAGAATAATGATTTAATAATTTGAAGAATAAATTATTAATTTTACTATTGAGAGAAAATGATTCAGTCATTTGAAGAAGAGATGGAAATTATAAAATCATTACATGAAAATATTCAAACTTATCCAGATGTTGTTAAGAAGTTGAGGGTTCTTGTAAAGAATATTTTAAAGAATGACTGATTATAATATCCTGAACTATTGAAAGGTCTTTTAATAATTAAAAAAAAATTATTTTATGACTACTTCAAATTTTTATTCTAATATTTTTAGGATGGTTTTTCGAATTTTATTGGATTAATATATTTTTATTCATTTTTTTTATGTTTTTTATTTATTATTAAAAAATTTATTCATTTATAAAATTTTCATTCTCTAAAAATTTCATTTAGAATTTGTTCCTCCTTATATTATTTTTGAAAATACTTAAGGTGGAGAATGAAAGAGAATATATAAACTCCAAAAAAACTTATAGTATATGTTTTTTTGAAGAAAGTCAGAGAAATAAACTAAGGGGAGAGTTAAATAATGAAGTAAAACTATGATGTTCATAAATATGAATTTCAAGGAGAGTACGCATTTTAAAAGATATTTAAACATCAGTTTTTATCTTTGATAGAATTTTTATTTTGATTTTCATAACATATATTTTTTTAGTCTACTATTAACATTCAAGAAATTAAAACCTTAGTTTTGGAAATCACAACACATTTCCTTAAATTATTCATTTTAAAAACATTATACTTCCAAAATATTTAGAATTTTTCTTAAAGAATTAAATTTTTATATGTCATAGTATACCATGCTAATTTTCCGGGACATTTATTACGTTTCCCTAGAAAACTAAAGTGTTTGTGAAAAAAAAAATAAAAGGAACTTATACATTTTATATCATATGGATGTTTGCAAGGAAAACCAAAAAAAATATAAGGATAATAAGTTGAAGTGTAATAATTTCTCACAAAAAATAACCTTTATAATTACCAATTAGACATGGCCTATATAATTTTATGGATGATCAATCATCATTATATAAGATCAAACTATTCAGTCATTGTAATAATGATTTTCCAATGTTGACCATCAAATCAATACGAAATAAATAATTTTATAATCTGATGACGTGTTCATCCAAATTTGATGCAACCAACTCCAAGACATGAAGAATATTACGATTGATGAAGTTACTATAAATTAAAGTAGCATCTGAGGAGGCGGATTCTTCTGAATCTCTATAATTATATAGCTTATTTGATGAATTTTTGACATTTTTTTCTCATTCACTCCATTTTAATATATTGAGAGATGATATTCTTAGATAATCAGTGTGAGGATTCTAAATTCATTGAGATATTTTTGGTTTATCATTGCCTATAATATTCGGTGGTTTATTGAGGTATTATAGAGTTAAAAAGATAGAATCTCTTCAAATCATTTTTATTAATGGTCCTGAAGAATAGTGAAGTATAATATTGTATAATCATTTTGTTGAAAGATAACCTTCTTAATAAAGACAAACCTTTGTGTTTGGGTGAAAGGCATCGATACCCAAATTCGAGGATTTTTGACATCATTAAATTCAATGGTTATAAAGTGTATATATTTATTGGTAAACCTATCCCTTCTTTATATATATATATAATGTATATTTTACTTTATATACAATTTTTACTTTTCATAGTCCAAGTGTTATGGAATGATTATTTTTTATATAATTAATCTTTCAAAATCTCTGATTTTATAAAGTATCGGAATAATGTTATTCATGATTACATTCATAAATTAAAAAAATTATTTTTTACAAAATTACAATACCAATAGGTTAGTGAAGTTAGATAGTATTATTTTAAAAACTATAATTGTCTACAAACATATAGTAAAATTATTACTCTTTAAATCATAAATGTTCTATTGAAAAGTTTAACAATATATATATATATATATATGTATATATAATTTTAAAGATATTACATTTCATTTCTTTAATTAACCATCGTCTATTAACATGGTGACAAAGTGTCTATCTTTAAAGAAAATATAATATTTTATATATCTTTTAAATGTATTTTCATAAGAATAATTTTATAAACATAACATAATGATACGTTCCAGAATAAAATAAAACTAATCATGAAATTATTATACTATAATAACCCCATGAAATTAATCTAAATTTAATTATATTAAATTAAGTTAAAACTATCAATAATAACAATTTTGAATGACCAAAAAATTTCTTGTCCCACATATAGAATTTAATGAAATACATGTATTTCCCCCAAAAGACACATATAATTTTTCAGAGTTTCATAGCAGTAGTCACTATTAAAATCAAACTTATATTGAGAATTAATCTATACCTTCACTACAAACCAGATAATGGATCTAGACCGTTACACTAGTATTTTTAAATATCCTTAATAAATGAAGAGCATGTCTCAAATATTTCACTTAAAATGGTAAAAAAATAATAAAATATCATAAATGACATTACAAATGTAACAACAACTATTAACTCAAAAAACATAAAATAAAAAATCATAAAAAAATTACATTTGACAATGATATGTGTAAATAAAGAACTCATAATCATGAAAAAAAGAAAACAATATGAGTTGAATGTACCGAAAACAATCATCAACTCAAGAATACAAATCTATAATGACATTAATAGACATTTATTAAGTGTGTAGAAGGTTTGAATATGTTAATACATAGTATATTCTAATAATGTAACTCCAATTATGTAAATGATTATAGATTATATTAATTAATCTATATATAGTAATATATATATATATATATATGAAAAATTCAAAGCATTATGATGGTAAATTTGGTTATTCGAATGAATGAGGTTGTATTTTTTAAAAATTATTTTAAAATTAATAAAATAAAATTATGATAAGAAGATAGTTGAGTTATTAATGCATTATGAACATGTCTAGACAGTTTCAATGTATCCTCCATTACATGTGATTATTGATAAACTAGTATTCATGTCTAAAAATATAGTTTAAGATTATGGTGGTGTATATAATTTTTCATTGAGTTTATAATAGTATAGAAAACAATGGTGGCATTGTATGTCATCCATTAGAATATATATTTTTAATAAATCATAATGACTATCTACCTATTTTTGATAAATCATGGATGTTTGAAATATTGTTATATATTCATGGATATTTTTTTATAATATTTACTGTGAAATATAAATGAATTAAATAGTTTTTATAATTATTGTATGGATAATGAGATTTCAGCATTGGTGATATGGCTATGTTATGGATGTTATGTTAATATGATTGTTACGTAGGGTAAAAAACTTTTTTTAGTTTCGGTAAAGATGAAAAATTAGTGTATGACCAATTTTGAGTTTATTTAAAATTTATTGAGATTCATAAAATTCATTATGGATCCCTTGTACATTTTCGTTTTTGTGATTAAACAACCTTTACAAAACTATGTAATGATGATATTCCAAGTGCGTTAGAATAAAATATGTAATAATTATCATTGTGTGTATCAATATACAAACGATTAAATATTCGATGAGGGTAATTAAATGAGAAAACATAAAATTTCATGAGATGTGTATTGGATGAAATTTCATTAATTAATGGTCATGATAATCAGAATATTTATTTTGATAATATGAGATAAAATCACATGATTATTTTGCCTAATTATTATTGATATAATTATCACAGTGATTTTGGACTAAGAAAATATTGATTAACATCTGTCCAAAGAAGTGGATAGTTCTAAGATGTGTTCAATGAAAAATGACAAGGTTTAATGTTATATCAATATTATTTCATACACCCGATAGTTACATTGAATAAAAACTAATGTAGAAATTTTTATGAATAAGTTGTCACAATAACCCAAATATATTATTATTAAATTTTTTAGAGTATTATAGGATATTAAAGGGGATGAGGCCCAAAAACGAAGTATGTTAGAATGAGAGAGGTAAATAATGAATATCATCAACTGATTTTAAACAATGTGATCACCTGTATTGATATTTATAGATGCAAAAAAAATTATATTTTGAAAGGTATTATCAATGATACTATTATATGAATATGTATGTTCAAGAATTCAATAGAAGGTGTGGAATAAAATATTATGGCAAAAATGAGAAATATTTTGAACTCGATACCTTATAGTATCAAATGGAGAAAAGTAATAGTACCAATATAAGAGACATTTATTTGGAGGAGACCTATATACTATCATATTCTAAAGGTAGAGAAAGTTCAAGATAATTAGGGGTCTAGAGTTTGTTTTCAAGACTGGTATATATTTTTAAGAAACTATAATATCTATTGATGATACTATACATGGGTAGAGCAGTTGTTCCACTCTGTTTAAAGAGTGACATCTATATTATGTGGAATAGAAGAATATCATAGTAGAAAGAGGTCTTTATTTATATGGATTAAATATTTTAGTGGGATGTTATAATCTCTTATAGGAAAAAGGATCAATATATTAGTGGGAAAATATGATTGGATTGGGACAATCTATGGGGTAACGACATATACAAATATTGTAGAATCAATGATTAGGGGTGACTAACCAAAAAAAATATTATTAAATTTGGGTAAACAATGAAAATTAATGTGTTCCTATGATATTTATATTCCATAACAATCATGTGAGATTTAGATAATTAATTTCGAGAGTATCACAGTTTAACTGGATAAAGTGGTTGAATATTAAAAACGAATTCAAAAATAATATCACCAAATCACCCCCACATATTGGTACTTTATACCAATGATTTATAAAACTAAACATTCATTAATATAATATATATTAGTGTATTATTTATCCAAAAAAATAATCAATATGAAAATAATGTATAATATTGATTAAAAAATATATAATAAGGAAAGATAACATATTTTAAATCCTATTTTTTGGCACAATGTATCCTAATTTTTATTGTCATATTAATCCATAAAAACATATAGGGTGAAAGAATTCCAATTTTCTAGTTATATAGAATGATAAAATGAGGGGATGGGGGATAATTTATTCCTCTAAAAGTAGAAACAATTATATTATTCTAAAATAATATAAAAATAAAATGTAGTGGAAAATAAATTTAAATATGGTCTATTAAAGAATTCCATCCAATTACTCAATTTCATTATTTTCTATGTATAATATATTTATTACATAAGGGTTAAATTATTCATAGGGTAATTAAGGTATACATTTAAACCAAAAATTAAATATAATATGAATAAATTATATTACTTGTAGAATAAATCACAAATCAATAACATTAGTTATAGTGATCACTTATTAAATAAAAAAATAGTGATGATTTATTATTTTAATTCAATCGTAGTGAATTAGACTCTCTCATATACTATAAAAATGAGATTTATTGTATAATAAATGGGGAAAAGAAATGATTATATGGTTAATATAGAAAAAAAATAAAATTTATAAACCTTATAACTTATCTTTGTTAAGAATTTTATGTTTTATATTTATCATACCTCAACATTATTCGTTTGAATTAGAGTTTTTTATATTGAAATAGTGTTATATAGAGTAAAATTAATCAATTTATGTAAGAAATTATTTATTTTATTTTGTATAATAATTCACTAGAACCATGTCATATGTACAATAAATTTATGATGTGAATATCTGAGTATGGAAATACTTCTTTTATTCAACTTGATTTTTTGTGATAGACACTAGTGTTTTAACAATGAAAGTTATATTCAGTTACTTCTCTATCATCATTTGATGGATTCAAAAAATTCTTCCATTGTGAGGTCATAGAATTCACCAAGTATCATTTATATATAGGTGGGATCATTTATATTCACATGGTCCAACGAATGTCTTTTAAATGATTAATATTTTATGGACCTAACATTAAACATTACATATTATAGTGATTATAAAATAAAAATAATATTTTTTAAATATCATGTACCTATTTGGTTTGGAGATTTAATTAATTATTACTAACTCATACAAGTTCATCCCATACATTGAAAGTGAAAATGTCTCCAAACGATATATTTATTATATAAAAAAGTGTCAATGAAACAAGAATTCTCTTCACGAATAATCTTCATTATTTTCCCCATGATCTCATTCCTTGTCTCTATTCTTCCTTGATGTAATAGATCATACCTATCTAGTCCATTAATTTGCCAAAATACTGGGTTAGGGGTGTTCTTGGTTGAAATATTGGATCATTTAAATAGTTTTTCAAATTTATTGTTTTTCCATCAATGAGACATGCATCGGTGAGTCACATTGGTAGCTTATCATCGATAGGGTGGTGTCGGTAGCTCAGTATCACTGACATAAGGAATCACTGACTCACATTGTTGGTAGTTAATTAAGTCAATAGGTTGGGGTTTTCGTTGGTCAGGCGCCAGTGTGTGGCATTGGTGAGTGGAGTCAGTGAGTGGCTTCTGTTATTGTTTTTATTGAGTGGCATCAGTGAGTAGTGTCAATGAGTGACATCAGTGAGGGGTGTCGGTGAATTGTGACAGTGAGTTTCATCATAGAGTCATGCATCGATGACTCGCTTCTGGTGACTCACCCATCAGTGAGTCATTTCTAGCCTTTCACAATTTTTCTAGTTCCTCCACCAATACATTTTATTTTAAATAAATCGATTTTAGAGCAATGTTTGAGCATTTCTAAAGGCATTTCAAATGATATTAATTATATTTGAAATATTCCAATGCTCCAAGAGCATTGAAGTAATCAAAAAATATTTTATTGAGTGCAACGAATATCCTGAGAAAAAGAAGAATTTAGTCATACCGCCCACGAGCAGTGCTTCGTGGGACCCACATTTCGGTCCTGAAGGGAAATGAACGGATTGCACTGTTGCGATCCTCTCAAGAAAGTACACAAGATTGAATAATCACTTGTCCAAAACAGAAACCTGGTGATAAAGATAGAAAACACCGCCAACTCCCAAAATGGCCTCATGGGGCCCGCACCATCGCGTAGAATTAAAGAAGGCAGATTGTGCCAATAAAATGCCCTAAAAAAACACCCTGAACCGACTGATCCCATGCCCTGAACTGACGTCCAATGAAAAAGTTGCTAAATGTTGCACGCAGCTTAAAAGACGGCCTATGGGTCCCATGCCTCAACTCCGGTTTCAACTCCTGAAAAACCCTTAGCAATCTTTGTCTTGACACCAGGGTAACAACACCGCTTATGACGCTCAAAACGGACTCCAGATGTGTTTATTCCATCCAAAACAATACCCCTAGAAAAATGAAAAACTAGTTAATGTATGCGTCACACCACCGAGCCCCTCATCTCAAAAATTAAAAATCCCCGATACCATCTCAAAAAACCAATCTCGATACAAGTATGTCACGACGGCAGACGGTGCCCAAATCAGACGCCCTGCGGATGATTTATTATTTATAAATAATTTTCATAATAATAATAATATTATTATTATTAGTATAAACTTTATTTTATCTTCTTATTTTTTAGACTAGACCAGCCATCCTAGCTAGTCTTCTTCGGCACGCCGCCCAGTAGGACCCGGAAAGTGCGGGCCCTTGCTATTGCCCGCCCTCCTCGGGGCACTGACCTCGGGGCTCTTCTCGACCTCGACATCCCGAAGGCGTCGCCTGTGCTAGCTACTCACTGGCTTCCCCCTTTTACTGCGATGGCCAGCTCCACCTAGTCCTCATGCTTGATGTCGACCGCCCTGCAGGCCACCATCTCGTCATTGCCCCAAGCTTGTGCCACCGCTCATCGACGACACCGATCCTCGCTCCTAGCCGACCGCCCTGCTATTGATCACTGTGCTACCTTGCTGTCGAGCCACCGAGGACCGCTGCCACTGAGGACCACCACCGCTGAGGACCGCAGCTACCCGGAAACCGCCGTCGAAGCCCGCCTCTGCCTGCTGCCATCCTCGTTTGGAGAAAACCCACCGTAGCACCCTAGAATCGCTGGAAAAAGGGTAAAACTGAAGGGAAACTTACCATGGACACCACGGATGCCCTGGGACTTGGAATTACGATCTGAAAGGATCATTGGGAAGATATTTTCACACCCTACGCAACCAGGGGCTTCGCTCAATAATCAGAAAGCATTACACTTCAATGAACTCAATTTGAAGAAGAATTAAAACTATAAAACATGAGCCTACCTCATGGGCATAGCCCGACGCTTCGCATGCGGTCCACTGAAGCCGGAACCGCAATCTCCTTCTTGGGGAGGTGGGGAGAGGAGCGAGAGGGATGGGAGGGCTTCCTTGGTTTCTTGGGAGTTCCTCCTCCAGATAATTTCATGGGAGGAAGATGGGTTTGGACTAAATTAGGAAAATCAAATAAATTTTAAATAAATTTTATTCTCCCACCAGTGGACCTGTATTCCAACCCTCAACAGGGTCGAGGTTAAGCCTCCCCTAGGGAAAAAACCAACTCCTGAGAACAATGGCAGTCTCTGAATTTTAAACTGTGGCCCTTTTCAAGGGTTATAAAATTTAATGTCTGAAGTAACTATATTACGAAAAATTCCCCGATGGCATTTTTCACAGAAGGCACATGCCATTGAAAGTTACACCCCTCCTAGGGTAAAAGGAACATTCCGAACTCAACGGTGGCCTCAGTTTTCACATCTGAGAAACCGTTTAAGAGATACTTGAGTTTAATCATTAAAAAAATAAATAAATTATTTTATTTATCCATTTAACATATTGTTAATGGGTGAGGGCTCCCAACGTCTCACGCCAACATGATTTATGTCGTTCCAAGGGTAAAACCCTCATTTCAGATCCATCTGTACACTCATATTTCTGATCCAAATCACCATTTAGGAGATATACCATTTATTTGGCATTCCCATTGTGAACACACTAAATTTTTAATTCCAGCCACACCAGGGCTCAGAATCGCACACCGCCTGAAAGCGCTGCTCTATAATAATATCAAGAATATTCCAAAGTATTTTATAGAAAAAATGGGTTCATACATTATTCCCACTTCAAGCTTTTTGTCCCCGAAATGAAAAACCAGTGAACAACTCAGGGTACTAATCCCACACCTAGCTCTCCCGTACCCAGAAGAACTTTTGCATAGTCCCACATCACCGGACACAGACCAAATGATTTGATCTATTCATGCGAGGTCTGCCCTTGCCGATGACGTTCAAAGGAGCATGCACACTTCTTCTCGGGCGATTCACGTGTGATACATCATGTACCCACTCCCGAATATGGGGTTAGGGAAAAGCGGTAGAGAACCTCGCCATCCCTTTTCTCGGTCTCAAATGGCCCGAAGGTTCTCGGGGGTAGCTCACCTCCCCGACCGAACACCTACGTCGCATACTGTGATTGGAATCACCGTTTGGACCTGGGAAAAAGCCTGGTGATTCCCGTCTTCAAAATATCTATATGGTGAAACACCTAAGGATATCTGGTCATGAAAGGTTTCATAGTCTATGTCCCATGACCCAGACTCTCTTACACGCTCGAAAGGCACAGGAGTCACTACCATCGACTGAAGAGAATTGTTCCTTGCCTTTTACTCTACTGACACAGGGTTACACTGACGCCCTGTGTCACACTGGTAATAACTAAAACAAGGAGACGGGAGAAAATAATTTCACACGTAGAGCCAAACAATTCTAATGAAAAATGTATAAGAGTTGTAGTGCGTACCTCTTACCACCTAATGTTCTACAGGATCGTAGACATCCAAAGCTTGCAGTTGTCTGTGGTCCCAACTGTCAGCACCAAGAGCCTGACGTTGACCACCTGGTGGTGAAGGAAAGTCCTTGTAAGGTCATCCTCAACTTCCAACTCTCCCCACTCCTCTACAAGCACCACCACTTTGGGTGCTACTCCGATCACGATGCTGCATCTGCCGCAGTGGTGCACCTACTGCCTGCCCGATATTCTCAGCATGCCTGGTCGGGTAGTCCGGTGCCAGGTGACCTCTCCCATCGCAAGCATAGCACCGACGCTCTCCAGGGTACCCTGGTTCCCTCTGATGCCATTGTGGTGTACGACCATTCCCATGAGTCTAGTTATTGGAACGCCACTTGCGTCGAGGTTCTGTCTGCCGACGCCCGCTAGCTGCGGTAGACGTCTCGGCTTTGTCGAGCATACTGCCAACACCAACTGTAGAGTGTGACAGGAATATCTCTATCACCAGTGCCTGTTTTATCACCCTGGAATATGTGGAAATGCTCAAGGGTACTATGACAGTATGAATCTCTCTGCAGAGACCCTGCTGGAACTTCCTCGATTAGAAGATGTCGTTGTGGACCATGTCCGGGTAAAAACATGCACGGTCCACGAACCTAGTCGCATACTCAGTCACCATCATCCCTCCCTGTCGAAACTTAAGGAACTCCTATATCCAAATGGTTCATAAGAAAGAGGGGTAGAACTCATCACGAAACAACAACTAAAAGTCGTTCCGTGAAAGCGACGACTCATTGAGAAACTGAGTCACCAGACTCCACCAACGCCCAGTTCCTCCATGGAAAAGGCTGAAGACCAAAGCTAGCATAATATATGATGGCGTTTACACCTACCTAAATATGTGAAACACTATCTCTAGCCAAACCTATGTTGCCTCAGGGTCTGGCTCACCACTGAACCTCAGCGGTCTCTGTCGCTGGAACTCACGGAGTGCGCTCAAGCTCAGTCTTCTCTGCTGAAGCTATCTGCTGCTCACTATGTGGGGGTGCTGCTTATGGCCCACCCGGGGAAAGGGACTCTCATGATGGCTCCTGGACTGAGGCCTCGTTGCTCACAGGGTCGTCGTCCCAAACCAAAGCTGGTATCTTGGCTGGCTATCTTCACGGAAACATCCTGAATATTATCAAGGAGTGCCGCTGTCAGATGAGCATATGTGTATATAAGAATAATGAAAACGGGGAGCTGAATCAAGAAGTACTATAAGGCCCCAGCCTTAAACCTTACTTAATCTTGAGTTATTACAAGATTACACATTGAGAATCTTTTCAGGTTTAGTGTTTTAGAGAATTAGTTCATGAAACTTGCATTACATTCCACATTTAAACAAAGTGGTTACATAAAAGACAGTATTCATTCTTCCCATCAACGGGAACATATTTAAAATATAACATGGATTCTTTCTTAACACATCCTTGACACTATCATCACATCATGTACCTTTCACTTGACCTGTGAAAAACATTTCAAAAACTTGGTATGAGCATAAAAAGCTCAGTAAGAGTTATAAAAATATGGAAAGGAAACATGAGTTCATATATACATTAGAATGAAATCACACTTTACCTATAAAGCATAGGCATATCAAATCATGAATAAATAATAGAAAAAATAAGACATAAAGGTAACTTGAGGCATTCATAACATTCTTACGTAGGGAGTAACCCTCTGGGTTACGTTTTGGAATACCCATCACAGTATATTCCCTAAATCTCTTCGGAGAAA
The DNA here is from genome assembly GCA_963277665.1 of Viscum album. Lineage (NCBI taxonomy): Eukaryota > Viridiplantae > Streptophyta > Magnoliopsida > Santalales > Viscaceae > Viscum > Viscum album. The sequence continues at coordinate 818,542,619 of OY728155.1, forward strand.
CCTCAATGTTTCACTCCTTCGTGTTACCCAAGCATTGGAGAGCTATATCGGGCTCACCCGCCCTTAGTTTATCACGGAACCACCCGTTTCCATAACAATGCCCAAGAACCATAACATAAACGTATCACATAAAACATGCATAAAGGAAAAAATAACATTTCCACATTTCAATCACAATATTACATTTTAGTATTTTGAAATAATGAATCCATACAAAAAGAAACCATTTCCAAAACCATTTAAAATATTTAATAAGGAGACTTTTGAATCAAAGTGTCCCATACCACCTTGATGATTTTAAAATTTTAAACCATTAATAGCCATATAAATAAATCCTTAAAACCATTTTGAAAACATGGATATTAATAAGAACAAGTCATTAAAACGTTTAAAGCGATATTTTGGTCAAAGGGTTTTTACCAAAATTAGAGACACTTGAATACAATAATTGAGGGATAAAATTTAATCATAACTTTATAATATCATGAGAATAAATGTATTCGTGATATAATACTCCAAAGGACAGTATATACACCATATAAGAGTGAATTGGTGCATAACAACAATGAACCCTCAATAGAAATGTCAAATGTGATGAAATCCCTTATAAAGAAGGTATCCTTAAATTAATGACAAATAAATCTCAAAAATATGTGTGACAAATATAAATACACCCAATATAAGTGGATATTATGTGTAAAACAATTAAAGGTCATTCACACATATTCAATGGATGACATATTCAATGAATACATGTTGAACCCAAAGAAATCGAAATTGGGTTAAAAAGTTCCCTTGACAGCCTAACGGCATCACATCAGAATGAGTTGATGAGAGATAAAAAGTGTATCTCATCACTTGGACATAAAATTTACATCAATAAGGATATATTAGAACATATCCCAACATAACAATATGTAAATTAAAAGACCCAACAAAAGAAGTCTTTTAAAAAAGAGGAGGGTGAAAGGTTCCCTTACCGACTTGGGTATCTTTCAAAACATACACCCCATGAAAGAAGGACAATAGATCATTGATGTAAATACTCATAAACGAAAGTATATTACACAAAAATTAGAATAATGGGAAGTAAATACACCACTCAATGTAATTTGTGGAAAATGTAGCATAAATCTCACGGGAATAAAAGTGAGATGAAAAATCCCTTACGAAAACTCGGCAGCCTAACGACGCCACATAAAACTTCCGAATATGGATTGATGAGATCAAATAGGGTATCTTATTACAATAAAATGTACAGAAAGAGGAATAAAAAATAACATCCCCCAACATTACAAAGAGGAGCTTAAAAGAAGTGACATAAAGGAGATTACTTAAAAAGAAAGAGAGAGGTTAGATCTCTTACGAAAGTTCGGCAGCCTAACAGTGCCACTCAAAACTTCCAAAATGGATTGATGAGAGAGAATAGGGTCTCTCATAACATGAACATAAAAAATTAAAGTATGTGTAATATAAAATATCATCCCAATAACAATAAAGATGAGCTTTAAAAGGAATGACATAAAAGTGTGTACTTAAAAAGAAAGAGAAGAGTAGGATCCCTTACCTCGGGTCTGACTTGACTCGATCGTTCTTTAATCTCCAGAATAATAAACTTGAGTTAATTTATACTTCCTTAAGAACCTTTTTCAAGTTCATTATTCCTTTTATATCACTTATTACAATGTCATAAACATTATGTAATCATTTAAGTTAATAATATTTGTTTTGCCGATATTTGGTTCTTAAGTCGAAAGTGGACTTCTTACAATTACATGTTGTTCGTGTGGCAAAATGTTTATTATATCCAGAATTGTATTCATGATTTAGATATCATATATGTCATATAAATCCAGTACATTCATGCATTTATAACATTACATAATCATTTAGAGGTAAGAAATGAAATGCACCGTTCATGGAGACGGTAAGCCGTACGTACGCATGAACGCTACTTTCATTTCTATTTCGTATTTTATAGAATGGAATAATAATTATATAAAGGTATATTATAATTCCAGTATAATATCATATATAATATCATAGTTCCATCCTTTATACGTCCCACATATGGTATTTAACGAATCAAATCACTTTGAGGGGGCGGTAGTCCGCACTTCCTAAAATGAAGATATCGCGTATACCCATAATGGATTCCGTAAAGGTAATACACAAATGAAAAATACAGAAGCATAAGTAAAACATAAACATATTAAATATCATATATAAAAATAGTGACATCATAATGGCCACATTTGAAGGTGTTAAATGAGTATTGAACAATCATCGTTTCGGGAGGCAGAATTTCGCCATCCACGGAAACCGTATGTTCTTTAACCATTTGATGTAGTTTTGTGAGAGTGTAGCTCGAATAAATCATATAACAACATCCTAGTATATTGAAGATACTGGTTTTGTTACACAATAAGTAAATAAAAAGAATTTAGGGGGTTGGAGAAGCAAAATAAAACAAATGAACATGAGGGAATGAATTACCTTTAAAAGTGTAACTCCTTTTGATTTGAGCCTAAAGGCTTCCTTTGAAATGATTCTGCCCAAAGGGAGTCCTCTAGGATGAGGAGAGGGATGTGGAGAGAGTAAATGGGCAGGGTTTGTCTGACCCAAAGGCTTGAGGAGTGTGTTAAATTTGGTAGAGGTGGGGGCCTTTTATAAGAGGAGAGGAGGGGCACTTTTGGAAAGTAAGAAATATTACTTTATTTGAAAATGTGTTTCGGTTTTAAAATGTCCCACATTTATATAATTCGTGGATAAGGTGATAATGGTTTTAAATCCACCCATCCAATAAGTTTTGGACATGTTTAGGTCATATAGTTTAAATTATCTTCTCATTTTATTTAAATCGTCATATAATGATGTCATCGCTGCATCATCATGATGTCATAAATAATTTAATTTATTTAGTGTCTAAAAATTATAAACAAAATACTATGATGTAGTAAATCTTTTTAGATTTCCAATGAATATTTATAATCAAAAAGATGACTTGTATAACCCCACTTAAAAATTGTTTTAGTAAAACATATCATGTTTGTGTCATTTTTACTTTTACATTAAATAAAAAGTTATTTATGTCATTTCCCAACCAAAGTGGATCCATGGAGCCCCAAGTTGATCCATGTCTTTTCTTGGTCGTCTATGACACAACCAATGAGGGTAGGACATTTTTCAAGCTCATATCATTTTATTAAAGCATTATTTTTACCTTAAACTACACTAATTACCACTAATCGCGATTAAAAACTTAATAAGTTACTATTCACCAAAAAATTATTTTTATCCCATTGATCCACATTTTACTTCTTAATTACAACCATGTATGTCGTATTTTTGAAATTCAAAACACAAAGATGTCAAAATTTCATTTAAACGGAAAAATCAGTTTTTATAATTACCACTTAGTGGTTTCACTATTCATCAAAAATTGAAGTTTTTCAGAAAAATCCCAAAAATTCACCCTAAGCTATATTTGATATTCCGAATTCAAAAATGAAGTCCAGTTTACAAAATTCAAAACATATAAGTCGCATTAATTAATTTAATAATTAATTCCCGCTGCCAGAGCAAATAGCGTGTTCTTACAAAACAATAAGTATCAAAAGATTGACACCAGTTTAAGTCCGATTTCAAAGTGAAATTAATTCCAACGACCAATATTGGATTTAATGGTAAAAATATATTCTAATTTCACTTTAAAACCAATTAAAAAGATAATCTAATCATATAAATAAATCAGATTAAAAAGAGTTTTTGAATTAAAATACCATATTTTAAACTATTCATAAAAAAAATGAACTTTATAGGAACGATACCAAAAATTTACACAAAGTAAATTTTGATTTCCCGATTCTAAAGAAGAGTTTTATTTGGTCCAATAGAATTTATAAGAGTGAACAAAACTATATTTAATGATGGTTCACCATCAAAAGGCGATAAGTGAACCTTTAGTGAAAACTAGGGCATATACGCCTAAAATTGAATTCTTTCCGTATTTTATGCCTTTATCTTTTATTGGATAAATGTAAAAACATTTAAAAAACATATATAATCATATTTTAGTTATTTCTATCCATTCCCACCATTAGAACGGCTACATGTTAACTACCATTTAAAATAATATTATTTTATTATTAGAGTGCAACGTAAGATTCCCAAGAAACTCGTTGTTGCGTGTTGGGTACACCATCGAGCATAGCAACCCTTTAAAGTAATATTAATAATTTATTCACAAATTTGGATAAACATGAAAATTTCATATTCTTTATTTACCTGGGGTGTTACAAGTACAGTCAAAGAATCAATCCTACATGATGCAAAAACCAATTTTTCCTACAACAAGTGTCTCAGCATGCCGCGTCGACAAGCATGTTATCGGGGACCTAGTGAATGGATATGTCAAATGCCACACCATCACTGGACTCCTTGGTCTGAGAGCCACTCCCGAGACACATTGACATTGTTGCCCTAAATCCCAATCAATTTCTTTTATGGATATATGAACAACGCCCCAAGGAATAAGCCACCTCCGATAACACTTTTTCATGACCTGACTCTACCCGGGCTCGAGCAACAACTACCCCAAGCCCACCTCCATAGGCCAGGGGCTGGCGACAAGCACCGAAGGCTAAACAACATGGGGAGGCCTTTTCCTGAGTACCTATACACACACACAGATATACCACTCAATGAATAAGTGAAGAGAAAAAGGAAACGTAATGTACTAACTACTATAAACAACCACAAAAGTGCATCGATCTCTAAACAATACAAAGCAAGTGCTGAAGGTAAACTGAAATGAAAAGGGAAAAAACATGAGCCTAACCATAAAAGTGCCACAACCCGGAAACATGTATACAAAATTAAAATGGTTGGGAGAGTCCCACACCTGGAACGTGACTATGACCATCGTACGTGGTCCATGATCCTGAAATACTAGGCTCTACTGATGTCACAACCAACCAGTCTGTCTTCTGGAAGGGCACACCAAGTGTGGGCAAATCCCAAGAAGGGGTGAGTATAAAAATACTCAGTAGGATGCCCCAAAGGCTCGAGGGAGTAATAAAGGAGGTAATGAAGAGTTGAGGAGTAGATCGAAAAGGGAATAGGAAAGGAGTGCAACCGAGAGTGCAGTAAAGAGTACAGCTCAACCAAACAAGAGGAAGGAAGTAGACTCGTCCAAACGCAAGGAGCTTGAAACGGTGATAAAATTAACTTCTCGTTGAGTCTTCGCTACCTATAGTAGGAGAGTAGACACATCCAACCACAAGAAGCTATAAAAGAATAGCACGTGGCATACCCAATGCGTCTTCACCTCTCCTGGATGGAGAATAACCAAAACCCAAGAAGTGGGATCTAGAACAAGGTATACATAAATATATGCTCTCTCTAGAAACCCAAACAAGATCGTAAGGGGATATTGGTCCCGTAGCTCAGCCCAAGAATGTGAGTAGCCAATAGTCCCAGAAGTAAACACCATCGATACCTAGTATCCCACACGTCTGCCCTGAACTGCATGTCAGGGGGCTCAAATTACCACACCGTTACACTATTCTCATTGGGAGGCACTGACAAGCCCGCACAGTTTTAGGTCACATCACACGGAAGTGTCTTAATGGGGAAAGTGCCCCTCGTACTTGAGATTTTTAGGGGAGCATCAATCCAGACCTCTTCACTGTTACACATTCGAGAGGACTTCTCAAAGTCGATGGGTTCCCACTACCCAGCCCAGAAAAAGGCTAATCTACTAGAGGGAGTAACAGAACCACTCTGGCCATCCCTACTGGATGGTACCCCACTGGCCATCCCTGCTGGATGGTACATCACTGGTAACCGGAACACGTAGAGGGAAACATGTCATGATAGATCATAGAACGAAGATAATATCTCGATACACAGCTAGGAAGTCAGCAACCAGGGCTCACTAGGGCTCCATACCCTACTGAAAACAAACTTCTTTGTAGAGGATCGGGGCCCGCACAATGTGTTGGTCACACCTATACCCAAATAACTCTACCATTGTACACGAAGGGACGCAAGGATCTCAATGGGACACTCAGGGTGATCATTCTCCAATATGTTGATTCACTGTCAAGCGAACCAATACAACTCACTCCATATAGTGGGAAAACACCCACACTGTACGAGCGCACATAGTCGTAAATGACGTCACAGTCTGGTGAAAGGGGAACAACACTGAAAACCCCCTCTACTGTAAGAATTGGGAAACCAAGACAACTCTGCCAGCCAAACGATCGAGGACAGAACCAGAGGAGCCACTCAAACCTGCTAGTTTAAACGCTGCTAACAGATGGTCTCTCTACATCGTAAGAGGTCAAAGTTACTCAAATAAGTACATGGCGTGAACATGGGGCCCACATGATGTGTGTCCCAGACTCATATCCAAACCAAGCGCACAAACGTTCTCACGTACAAGCTACAACATGTACCTCCTGGAATTCTCGTATACTCTTATTGTATGCCACATTGCCAGCCCAAGCCTATCATGCACACAACACCAAATGTCAATGAAAACAGGCGTATACATAACATTGCCAACCGGCTTCCTCCATGGACATTTCACGACCAACCAAATCTCTCTAAGCATTCACTTCACTCTCCCAAGAGTGAATGTGATCACACGCCAAGGGTTCTATACAAACACCAGAGGAAGAACCACCATCGGTACAGCATTCATGCTTACACATTTAAATGAGATCTCGAAAGAGTCTCCACACATCCAAACAGATTGTACGATTGTAATCCTCGTGAAAAAAAAATGCGAGAATGAATTTTTACTCGCCTCCAACAAATAATCGACGTAAAAGGCGTTCAAAACTCCTTTATGCCCGAATGGCATCCCATTGTCCCAAGCCTCGACCCCAAAAAAACATGGGCGCATCGCACCATTGCGATCCCCTCAGGAAAACAATTCGAATTGACTTCTCACATGAGTGCAATGGATATCCGGATAAAAATATGCATTTCATTGTACCGCACACGGGCAGTGCTTCATGGGACCCACATCACAGTCCCAAAGCGCAACGAACAGGTCAGACAGTTGCAATCCTCTTGAAAAAGTACACAATATTTACTATTCACTTGTCAAAAATGGATACCCGGTGATAAAGATGGAAAACACCGCCAACTCCCAAAACGGCCTCGTGGGGCCCACACCATCGCACAAAACTAAATCAGGCAGATTGTGCCAATGCAATGCCGTCGAAAAAACAGTCTGAACGGACGTCCGATTAAAAAGTTTCTAAATGCTACTCACAGCTTAACAGATGGCCCGTGGGGACCACACCTCAACTCTGGTTTCAACGCCAAAAAACCCTGGAAATCTTCATCTTGACGCCAGGGTCACAATGCTGCTTAAGGTGCTCAATACGGACTTCGGATGTGTCCGCACCATCCAAAACAATACCCCCATAAAAATGCCAAACTACTTAATGTGTGTGTCATGCCACCGAGCCCCTCGTCTCAGGAATTAAAAATCCCCAAGACGATCTCAAAAACCCAGTCTCGATTCAGCAATGACGCTACTGCCGGCGGTGCCCAAATCGGACACCCTACGGATGATTTATTATTTATAAATCATTTTCATAATAATAATAATAATATTATTATTATTATTATTATTATTATTATTATAAACTTATTATTTTTTTTATCTTAATCTTTTTTTTAAACTAGATCGGCTTTCATGGCTGGTATTCTTCCGCATGCCTCCTAGTATGACCTGCAATGTGCGGGTCCTTGTTGCTACTGCCCTCCCCGAGGCGCTGACCTCGAGGCTCTTCTCGACCACGACATCTTGACGGTGTCGCATGTGCGAACTCCTTGCCAGCTTCGCCCTTCAACTGCGATGACTGGCTCTGCTTGGTCCTCCTGCTCACTGCCGACTGCCCCGCAAGTCCCCCGCTCACTGTCACCCCCAGCTCGCACCTCCGCTCGTCCACGACACCGACCCCTGATCCCGGCCGACCGCCCTGCTGCCGATCGCCGCGCCGCCTTGCTACCGAGCTGCCGAGGGTTTCCGCCACTGAGGACCGCTGCCGTTGAGGACCGCCACAGCCTGGAAACTGCCTCCAAAACGCCTTCCATTGCCTGCCACCGTCCCGGTTCGCTGGAATCCCACCAGACCACCCTAGAATCGCCGAAAAAGGGGAAAATGTCTGGGAAAATTCCCGAGGCCACCATGGAGGCCCCGTGACTCGAAATTACGATCCGAAAAGATCGTTGGGAAGATAATTTCACACCCTACGCAACTAGGTGTTCTCTCGACAGTATTACAGCACTACGATGCAATGAATTCAATTTGAATAAGAATTTAAACTATAAAACATGAGCTTAACTCTTGGACATAGCCCGATGCTTTACAGGTGATCCACCGATGCCAGAACTGCAATCACCTTCTTGGAGAGGTGGGAAGAGGATATGGAGGTATGGGAGGGATTCCTTGGTTGTGTGGGAGTTCCTCCGCCAGAGAATTTCAAGGGAGGAATTTGTGTTTGGACTTATGTTGGAAAATCCAATTAATTTTAAATAAATTTTATTCTCTCACCCGTGGACCCTACCCAAACCCTCGACGGGGTCGAGGTTATGCCGCCCCTAGGGTAAGCACCACCTCTCGAGCACAACAGAGGTCTTAGAATTTGAATCTGGGGCTTCATTCAAAAGTAATAAAATTTATCGTCTGAAGTTGCTAAATTACTAAAACGCCCCTATCGGCATTTTTCCAAGAAGGCACGCGCTCGTGAATGTTACACCCCTCCTAGGGTAAACGACACATTACGGACTCAACGATGCCCTTGTTTTTCCCATATGAACAACTGTTTAAGAGGTACATGAGTTTAACCATTAAATGAATAAATTAATTATTTTATTTATCCGGTTAACGTTCCGTTAACGGGCGAGGGGTCCCAACATCTCGTGCCGACATGCATTATGTTGTTACTAGGGTAAAAATCCCATTTCAGATCCAACCGTACACTCATATTTATGTTCCCAAACATCCTTTAGGAGTTATTTCATTTATTTGGCATTCCCAGTGTGAAAACACTTAATGTTTAATTCCAGCCAAACCAGGGCTCCGAATCTCACGCCGTCTGAAGGCACTGGTCTGGAATAACATCAAGAATATTCCAACATCTTTTGAAGAAAAAACTAGGTTCTTACATGTGGGAGGTAAAAAAATATAGATGTGATTAACATTTTAACATTACATCATTCATTTTATTTGGTGAGTGAATGTTGTTGAATTTGGGGTGTACAGTATTCTTTGTTATGTTTCTTTTAGTTTCTATTGTTTTCTCACAAGGGAATTAGTATGCTTATCCTAGTAGATCATGGGGGACTTTTCCTATTCCTAATTAGTATACTTATATGATCACACTACATATATAAAATTGTTTTTAGTTTTCACAGGATATTAAAAAAACTATAAAGAACAATACTAACTTAGACGTTGGGACAATTGTTGTGTCACTACTTAGCTTTGTTCATTTATTACTTACATATTAGTTTTCTTTTATATTTCATGGAGTTTTTCAATAAATATTAATATGGGATGGAATTATATTTATTTATAGATATATTCCTTAGATTTTTTTTCATTTGATACATCATATCTCATAATCATGGTTTCTATTAAAAGGATAATGCTAATTATATTGTTTAAATGTTATCCTACCCTTGTAGGTGGTCTCCACCCAAGGGCCTATTAGAGGCTAGACTCGTGGGTCACTATCTATAATTTATCGTGAAGAAGGAGGGCCATGACAGAATCATATAAGAGATAATGGTTGAGATATAGGATGGATTTTGGAGTTAGGAATGGTAAGGATACCAGGGGTTGGTAGGGATGAAGTGTTATTCGATCATGTTATGTGACAAAGGATAGGGAATACTAGAAAAGAAAAAGTATATTAGGTCCACTAGTGATCTGATGCAAGGACTTTAAGCTTACCGAATGACTATGTGAGGCTACACCGACTATGAGGCTAAGACTCTAGTAAAGATACAGGCATCGTGGTGACCTATTTTCTTTTTGGGTTGTGATTTCATAGGAAATTAAAATTAACAACAAGTTAAAATGAATTGTAAATAAATTATATAATACTACAGCTTATTAATTCCTTATATACCTTTCACCTATGGAACCCGATCATTATCAATGAGTGGCTTAGGTAGTAGAGGTTTGGTAGGACAATCTGGTTGATTAGCAGAAGGATTATCCAGATGAGGAGGAAAATCAGAGGTAGAAGATGCTTCATGTTTCCCAGCGGCAGACATTTGGAATTTACAAATGCAGCAATTAAGATATTGAGAGGGAGAGTTGGATTTTGGAGCTATTGATCACTTCCATCTTGATCTGATCTCTGATAGAGTATAGTGGTACCCTAGCAGAAAGCCAAATGAGGGGATCAACATTTTATTGGAGGAATTATTACCTCATGGAGAGAAAGGTGACCAAAGTTCTTTGGGTCAATTTTGAAAAAGATTTCAAGGATGAATTCTTCTCGTTGACGATGAATTGTGAGAATTGTAATGAGATACTCTCCCTCTAGTAGGAGAGTATTTTAATAAGGGAGCTGGTGACCATGTTTAAGGATCTCCTTCACTTTCCCTTAGATATCTTTTCAGATGACTAGTCTCTGGAGAGGCTGTTAGAGGGGAACTTCATCCCTCTCTCCAAAACATAGTAACTCCATCCCCTTACTGGAATATATTACGGTCCTAAAGATGGTTTATTTTGTATAGTGGATGAATTTATGATGAAGTTTACAATGATATGGGAGATAACCAAGTTCTTCAAAAGAGAAAGCTTCTATGAGAAGGTCTGAGGGACTAGGGCCTTCCACATTTTGACCAACTATGATTCGAACTCATCATTTCCAGTTTCAACCTTTTGGTTCCCATACTTTTCCTATAGTCCTATGATAGAGATGTTTCTCTGATGGAGGCTGAATGCACCTTTGAAGTTAGATCCCAGTTCGACCTCAGTATTGTGGAGGTGGGAAGCTGCCACTTCCGCCTCCATAGTAGTTGTCTGTGAGGCTATTTCAGCAGCCATGACTATAAGATAGAACACCACTAAAGGGAGATGGAATACATAGAGGACAACCTGAGGGTGTTCCAGAGGGACCTCAAGCTGGGCATGGTCGGGGAGGTGGCCAATAGCATAGGGTAAGAAGATCTAGGCATTGATAGTAGCATTCATTAAGGGTACTAGTTCCAACCAGGATAGAGATCATTCGAGGTATGATTAGTTTTTCTAGTAGCCTTTTTTCACCGTGTCTAATTCAAGAGCATCACACTCCTTCGTTTCAACCAGAATATCCCATAAAATGAAACTGGACATTAAGATACTTTACGTGTCCCAGATGTTGAGTACACCATTGAAGGGTCAGACTAGTTTGATTTCTGTTTTCATTGTATTTAGGATAATGTTGGGGCTACATTAGTCAAGAGGTTACCTCTTTCTGCTATAGATGCAACCATAAAGTATTAACTTTCGAATCGACTAGTTATACTCTCTGTTTTTTTATGAACTGCTTCCATAGAAGATTTTTGTTTTCAATCGTGGTTGGAAAACGTGTGGGTTAAACTAGAGGGCACAGTTTTTTGATGGGAAGTCAGCATATGGAGCTTTTTATTTCTTTTTTGTCTATGATACTAATGTAAATGGTGGATTCTAAGATGGTGGTGGTCTCAAGAGTTGTCATGGAATGCTTTGATTTTTTTCCATAACTAGGTTGTGACTCTACCCCTCGATGTGACATTGAGATCATGATATAATAAAAACTCGGTGATAGTCTAATATCAAATGATCCTTATTGAATGGAACATTTTGAGATATGGTAATTGGGGATATTGATTTACGATTTGTTGAAGAAGGTCTTTATCTAGCCTTGTGTGTCACAGTGGGGTGCTCCGATCTTTTTTTGAAGAAGAGAGATAGTAGAATGAGGATTTTCATATACTAACATAAGATGAATCAATTAATGGAAAACAACTGTTACCCTCCCCCAAGGATAAATGATCATTTCGAGTAGCTAAGGGGAGAATGTTGGTTTTCCTATATCAATCTGTGATATGTGTATCACCAGATTAGGGTGAATACGGGTGAAATCCAAAAGAATCCTTTTAGTTATAGTTATGGACACTTCGAACTTGTTGTTATGTCATTCGAAGTTATGAACATACCATCTATGTTCATGAGGATTATGAACACCATATTTTGTGAGTTCCAAGACTAGGTTTTCAACATATTTTTTTGATTACAACCTGATCTAAAAAAATATCTAAGAGGATAATACTAAACATCCCTAGATTATATTCTATGTTCTCAAATGACACAAGATTTATGGATTGTTTTCCAAGTGAATGTGTTGGATACCGTTGGTCGAAATCCTTTGGAATTTGGTGTATCTGTAGGTGGTACTATTGGATCTTTCAAAGTTATAGGTAGTGTTTTTTTGGAAATCACCCAGATATTCATTCCCGATTTTTATTGAGTAGAAACTCTATTGACTACTATGAGTAGGAAAGGCCAAGAATTTTTGTGGTGAGAGTAGTTCCAAGTGGAATTCAACAATAGGAAGGGGATGTTGGTTAGTGCTCCATTTATATATTTGTTAGAGTAAGGTTTGATGCTCTATGTGTTTTTCAAAGATTAATCACTAGGATTGTTTTTTTACTGATACAACAATAGGGAGTGATCTCTTATTTGTCTAGGTTGTTTCATCCCCATGAACGTAAATTTGACACCCATGATCTGAAGCTTATAGTGTTCATGTTCATGATAAAGTTTTGGTCAAATAACCTCATTGTGGATAACTTTGTGGTCTTCATTGAATATATGATTTTGAGATTCATATTTTAGATGAATGATTTGAAATTCTGATAGTGGAGGTGTATGGATTTTCTCAAGGATTTCATATTTGATATATTCTACACCTCATGAAAGGGAAAATTTTTGGCCGATGATTCAGGCATGAAGTCATACGATAGGGTGGTTTGGGATTATTCTGATGCTTGGATAGAAATTTAAGGGTTGGATACCATCCACTTAGATGCTGGAATGGATGGTGCTAGAGGCTATCTTTTTAAGATGATGGTTCAGTCATATCTAAAGAAGAAGGTGGAGGAGTATTAGAGGGCAGACTCGGTGGTAGAGGTAAATAATTGTTTCTTTGACTAAGTTGATACTCTGTATAGATGGTAAAGGGATAGTTAAAATAGGACAATTTTTTAGGAGAAGATATTTGTTGTAGTGGAGATGTGCAAGGGAGATCTCTGTTATTTTATTTGATCAACACTAACTGAACACCTGAGTGTTTCCATGATGTACAATGGATTGAGGGAACCGTTCGAGTGGTCCAGGATGAAGTAAGAAGTGTAATAGTTTATAGAAAAGTTCCTTCTGTGCCATCAGGTGATGGTTGATAACCATTTTCCCAGTAGTTTTTTTTCAACCCTTATATATTCCCAAGTGGATGTGGGATGAGATCGCAATAGACTTCATTATAGTTTTACCAAGGGCTAAGTGGTGATGTGATGCAATATGGGTAGTTTTGGATTGGATGAAAAAATCGGCTCACTTCATAGCGATAAAGGAGTCAACCTTAGTGGATGCCTAAGTATAGTGGTATATGGACGAGTTGGTCCAGATGCATGGGGTTTTGTGATGAATTATCATTGATCAGTATGGGTGTTTTACATCATGATTCTATAGGGATTGTAAAGTGATTTTGGAACTCATTTATGCCTCATCACTTCTTTCTAAACTTAGATGGATGGGAAAAAAGAGTGGACCATCAATATGATGGAGGATCAATTGTGATCATGCGTGTTGGTCTTTAGTGGGTCTTGGGTGTGAGGTTTTCCCTTCGTATAGTTTCATTAAATAATGTATATCACTCTTCAATTGGTACAGATCAATTCGAAGCCTTATATAGAATTTCATGTTGTTCAACCTTATGCTGGATGGAAGTTGGGAAGGTAGTCATTCTTGGTCCGGATATGCTACAGAGTATGATAGAGAAGGTGAATCTTTTCCACGATAGGGTGAAAAATAACTTGACTTGCAGATATTCTAATCACATGAAAAGGCCCTAGGATTTCAAGGTTGGGGACCACATTTTCCTGATGGTTTCCCCTTAATGTAGGTAGTAGTGGTTCTATAGAGGGAGTAAGATTTCTCTAAGATTCATTGAACCCTGTACTGTTTTGGGACGAATTGGAGTGGTGTCATTCTAGTTAATGTTTCCTCCAAAATTTAAAATAATTCAACAATTCTTGCATGGATCTCATCATCGTTGAAATCTTCACTATGACTCCTATGTTTGTGAATAGGGAGAGTTGGATATCAAGGATGACCTAATATTCATGGAGTATCCAGTGGAGAACTAGAATCATTAGGAGAAGGTGTTTTAATGGCAGACCATTCCTTTTGTTCACGTGTTGTGGAGACATGGTGGCCTAGAGGAAGGTACATGGGAATGATAGATGCAAATATGTTCCTAGTACCTATAGTTGTTTTGAGTTATTATGTTGGGTTATTATTTTTGATGTAGTGATTGAACCTTTTTCAATAATATGATTTTTTTCCTTGGTTCGTAACTTGTTATGAAATCCTAGCATGTGGAAAGAGAAGTAAATGATTCCTAATCAAGAAACATTAATTGAGGTGCGTTTAAAACCATCCAGGAATTTCAATTACACCCTGAGTGGATAGTATCATATCATGGGGTAATAAATTCCCTAATTCACATATCAAAATAGATGGTTCTTATGGGCGGTATCATGTGTATGTTTGAGTTATAAGATGTGGTAGGTGGTGTTTTTAGTTATTGAGGCATCATTCCATCTTTCGAACAAGACAAGGTGGATGTTCTGACCCCTCTTTATTTTGGGATTGGTATTGAAATCATAAGGTATAAAATACTCTATGAGGTATCTGGTGTAATTTTATGGACCTTTCTAGTCCATTACATTGTCAAAATCTTTTGTTTGGGGTGTTCTGGGAGGCAAAAGCTTCTCATTTCAATAGTTTGTCAAATTTACATTTTTTCATCAGAGTCAGACATCTATAGATCAGTGTCAATAGGTTGTCATCGTAGCTCAGTGGTAGTGACTTAGGGAATCAGTGACTCAGGGCATCCATAGGTTGAGGTGTTTGTAGGATGATGGGTCAGTTGGTTGATGGGTTATTAGGTCAGGTGTGGTTGAATGGATTCGGTGACCGGCATCACTCAGTGGTGCTGATGAGTGGCGTCTGGGTGTGGCACCAGTGAGTTGTGTCACTAAGTGGAGTTATTATGTTTAATTAGTGACTCATGTATGTGAATCATGTTAGTGACTCGCATCAGTGAGTTATGAATCACTGACTTAGTGTAGGTGGCTTCTGTCGGTGACTGACCAATCAGTGTGTCATTTATACCCTTTCCCAGTTTTTCCAGTTTTACCCCTATTATTTTTTATTTTAAATAAATTAGGTATAGAGATGTTTTTGAGAGTTTCTAAATGAATTTCAAATGATATAAATTATACCATCAATATACACACACTCTGGGGAAATGGAAATATTCAAACTACATGTTCCATACCATGATACGACTTCAATAGCCATTGGAACCATTTCCTTCCGTCAAAATAGGATCTAGATTTTCTATGGACTAGATGATCTCTTCCATTGAAACCTTATATTTTCTCTTTTTGTTCTCTATTCCATTATTACCCAAGGATTCATGCACATGGTTTGTAGCATCATGTTCAGTTTTCTTCCTGTGTCTTCCCTACTACTCACGTGACCCCCTATTTTTAATTCATGTAGGACCTATTGATTGGTTATTTTCGAGTTTTGGATTCCATCAACAATATTTTAATTGTTTTTAATGTGGGTTGGGTGTACTCTTATCCCCTTGTGAATATGATTGCACCCAAATTTATTAATGATAATAATAAATAATAAATTAATAGATGGGAAGATGATGTTGATGATCGCTTTGTTTTAAATGTTATACCTGATCCATGTCATGTTTTTAAGGACAGTATTCCATCTAAAAATCATGCTCGTTGGTGGTCTTTGTTTTCATACCTACTTTCATGGTGAATACTTGTTTTTGATACTCTATGAATAACCATATGTTTATGAAATAGGTTAACAATGTATATCTAGTTAAATCAATGGATGCCCCAAGATCAATCTTGTTCCGGGATAACCCCAATTTTATCAAGTGGAATTAAAGCATGAGTGTTTTATAAATCTGAATAAAATTTTCCATATTTTCATGGATATTTCCTATCTGTGTTTTTTTGGGCATTGCGTTTGTGCTTTAGTTTTGGTATTCTGGATGGGAGTGTGGATGTGTGTGTGGGATGGTGTAGGTGGTGAAATGGAATATTAGGTTATGATATGGAGTGATTGTGGAATGGATGAACTTGTTATGCAATGGGACTATATCTGGGTAGTTGTTGGGTAGTGGGGATGAAGGATTAGGTTTTTTCATGTTTTTGTTCCTATGTGTAATACTAGATTCTTTTACCTTGATCCTTTAATATATTTTTTTTGGATTTGGCAGTGGTTGGTATGGTTGAATCACATTATAATGTTTTTAGTGTTTGGTAGTATCCAATACAGGGATGGAATAAATAGATAAATGACTTGATACTACATAATTATAACTTGTTTAATGAATTGGTAGGGGGTATGCTTCATGTTGTGGTTTGTAGTGAAGTGGAGTTCACTTTTTGACATACGGAAGTGACAATCATTTTTTGTGGTACATGTATATAGGATTGGAGGTATGGTAGGTTTTTGAATGGGGATGGTTTTTGTTTTGAAAACCCACTATTTGGGATGAGTCTTTGGTAATCACACATTCACACACACACACACACATATATAAACATGTATTTCAATTTTATTTCAATAATATCCCCACTCGTGGTGATAACTAAGTGCCAAACACCACCACGTTTAAGGGGGAGGGTTTCCTTTGTCAAAATCCTAGTGGGAGGATGAATGGTTGGTTATTGGCTCTTCTCAACTCCCTCTCCTATGCATTGGTATCCCTATACTCTTCAAGAAGGCTGTGGTTCTGTTGTGGTGCCAATGTGTCTAGGTTCGCTGTGTGATTCCCATGAGTCTTAGGATGAGATACGTTTTACCATAACATGTGTCTTTGGGATGAGGTTGTGGTTTTTTGGGATAGGTGTTTTCATTTGGGATGTGGTATGTGGCCCAGGTTTGTGTAGGATGTTTTTGATTGTAGTTCTTGTTCAATAGCATGGTAGAATAAGGACATTCAACATAAGGTATGATTAGTTAACAGGTGGGAAGTGGTGCATGGTATCAAAATAACGATATGTTTACTATTTTTTTAGTTACATGAATGGTGTTATTTAGTGATAATTCTTTTGTGTGGTTGGGGTGGATAGTCTACCTTATTTGTTACATTTTAGTTTCAAATGTTTTCTCACAGGGGAATTAGTATGCTTCCCCCACTTATGCACGAGTGCATTGTATTTTCCTATTATTTATACTTGTATTCTCCCCCAACATATATAAAAATTATTTCAAGTTTCTAGGGAGATTACTTTGACCTTTTCAGATGATACTATCTCATGCATCAGGATTATAGATGTTTCACTTCTTTTTGTTGTTCTTTTGGTACTTACATTGGAGTTTTTTTTGTATCTTTAGTAGTTTTACTTTAAAAATGCATGTGGGATAGAATTTGGTTTCTTTGTATATATATATACCTTGGAGTTGTCTAAGGATGATATATCTTATCTATTGATTTTTGTTACTATAAAAAGGGTAATTCCTCCCATCTTGTTTGAATGGTAACCTACCCTTGGTGCCAGTCCCCACCCGGGGGAATATTAAAGGATGGGCTCAAGGGTTATTATCTCTCTCTCATCATAAAAAAGGCAGGTCATGGAACATAAACACAATGAAAAAAATTTGAACCTTTGGATGATTAAAAAACATATTAAGTTATATAATATAAATAAAATCATTAATCCCATAAAACAATCATTAAAATTTTTCTTAAAAACATTTATTATTAACTCAATACAATTAATATAATTTCTAAAATATCATAATATTACCTTGTTAAAATCAATGTATTTTCTAAATTAACCTTATTTTTGCATATAATAGTATTATTGGAAATAATGGACACCATTTCCCAAATCAAAGGATGAAATAGAATAACCAATATGATCAATGTCCATCTATAGAGTACCCAATGTATAAGAGGTTATAATGTAACCACCATTTTTTCATTTATAATGAGAACACCCATCATTGGTTAATAACATAACCACCATTAAATAGTTTATCAATTTACCACCTTTTTATTTCTAAAAAAGGTCCCACCAATAATCATAATTTATTTAAAAAACCATATCATCAATATAAATAATGAAGGCTATCATAATTACATAGTTTTTGAATAAAAAAAACAATCCATTTTTAGATCACCCATTTTGAAAAACTATGCATATAAAATGTAAAATAATTTCTTATAATGTATGAATATAAAACTGCAAAGTAATATCAAATATATTAAGGCATTTTGAAACCCTAGAATTTCATTCATTAGAAATATTTAAAAAAAATACACCTTTTGAGATTCATAAAATTAATATTTAGAATAGTTTTTTATAGGAATGTACCTTACAAATATTATATCATTGAATTGAGAAATATTAAAATGAATCAATTATTTTTATCTAATATAAATCCTAATAAAAATTCTAAAGTAAAAAAAACTAAATTTAAATTCACACATAAAAATTGAATGAAATTAAAAATGATTTATATTTTAAAACCAAATAATGAAAAATAAAATTAGATTTCAATTATTTCAATTTTTATATCCTTTAAACATATTTAATCCTTCTGGTTAATGGTTTAAAAATGTTATTAATTTATTATTTTACTATATTCATATTCATAATAATTTATATGATTGTTTTATTACATCATAATCATTGTCTGTTAATAATATTTTATTATTTCATCATTTCAAGTGCATTCATTTCTTTGTTTCTTGGTCAAATCATTTGTGTATAATTTTTAATTTTCTTGTAATATGGAAATAATACTACTAAATATGAATTAAATGGTATTAATGAACATATAATATTATAAATGGTCCCAAAAATCATTTTTTTCTAAAATGACGATGATTATTTTGATGAAATGATATTGGTAAATATTTCTTTTATTTTGACGGTTCTTCCAATAATTGAGAACTAGTTTCACTTTATTTAATATTATTTCTATATGTTAGTTCCAAAACCTGAAATAAGTTATAATATAATTTTTGAAATATAGTATAATGATAATAATAGTTTTATTACCATCCTTGACTATGGTATTGTAAAAGTAAAAAAATCATTATCCACGGAGATTTTTATCCACCATAATTTGTACAATTATTTTACTTCTTTTAGTAAGTGGAGATGATAAAATGATATGGATAAAATATATTACATTAGTAAAATATTCTAGTATATAAATTTTTATGTATTTATTATTCATTTATGGATTAATTGGGTTAGAGAAAATAGAAGAAGACAATAAATGAAGAGTGGTTGTTTAAGGAAGTTATGCTTTCAATATCACTTCCTTGAGGGACCATTATGGATATTGGAATTGGTATATTAGTTAGACCAAAAGTTCTTGGATGTGGGGTTAGTTGCTATGTGAGGATTTGGTAGATATCTCAAGAGATTCAACGGTTTTTATGAAAATGTGGGTGGAGGGGAGTGGAATTTAATCTTGATGAAGGGTTGATGCAAGTGATTATATAATGATTATATTATATTTGAAGCCAACCAAATATAGTATGAATTATTTAAAAATAATTAGAATGATAATTAATGTAGTATTGGATTGTTATAGTCGAGAAACTAATCAAAACCTACTAAGAGTTGTTGTATTTTGGTATTTTAATCTTTTTCGTTTTAATATTAACATGTATCGTTATTTTACACGTACTGTGGTAAATCTTATTTTTACCATGGTAAAAATTTTTGGCTGAAAATTTTTAATAACAATGGCACATAATTTTTTTCTTTTGATTCCAAATACAGAATCCATTTTACCAGAATAAATTCATAGAATTAGAAATATAATATTTAAAACTAAACATATACAAGAAATGAAAAAGAGGGTTTTCTTGAAATGTATTATTCTAGATAAATATGATTTCATTTTAAATCAATGACTAATAATTATAACTGTATGGAAATAAATTAAAATTATATTATATATAATTTATAATTTAAATTAAAAAAATTCCATATCAGATATTATTATAATTAATTAAAAAAGGAGAAATAATATGTACCTTAAAACATTTTTGATAAAAACAACATTTTAAATCCCAAAAATTATCCAATTTTAATGAAAATTTTAATGTTGATTAAATATAATAAAAGTTTATAAATTAATATGTAAAATTCCTTATGTCACATTAAAAAATTTTTAAATACAATTGTTATATAAAATTTCTTAATGTGCTAAAAATAAATGAAATTTAATGAATATATCTTTAATTTTCTCTATTCATTGAAAAATTATTCTTTTCATGAAATGATCAAAAACTCATCGTATGATAGAAATGAATTTATATGTCCAAAAAATAAGATTAGTTTTTTCAAATTAAAATTATATATTTTTAAAATTAGTCATTTAAATATATCCTTATATGAAATGAGATTAATACAACTACTTCATACCAAACATATTTTTTATAAATTTCACTATTTAATTGATGAATACAAATAAAAATGAAAAAATTATTATATTGGAACACATTTTTTTCTTTATAAACTTTTTAGAAATTGATTCATAAAATGTTTTTTCACCTACTAAACAAGTGGGGATACACTTCCATCATAATTTTTTCAAATTATAATGTTTATTTTTCAACCATATGGTTTGTCGACAAAACCTTAACATGATGAATTACCTTTTTACCAAACACAACATATTAAATAAAAATAAATTTAAAATTATGTTCCTCATAATAATGGTTCTATTTCAATAGAACTAGTTCAGGTTTCAATACATGACATGAATTTGGTATATAACTGGTTATTATTTAATAATTACAAGCATTGTGTTCTGAGGATAAACATAGATGTAAAGACACTCGATAGCCAACTAATCCCACTTTATCAAGCATTTATTGTGGTTCAATAATACCTTGAATTTAATTTCTAGACCTAATAAAATATATAACACTTCTGCATGGAGATATTCCAAGAAAAACATGATCACATTCCTCGAATGAAAGATTTTTCCTTCAATTATATGCATAATATTTATTCATGCAATGATCTATCTTCAAATTTTTCTAAATAATTTTTATTGTTTATCTACTATTTTCTCTACTAATTCTTGTCCCATTAAAATTCATTCCTCTTATTAAACCCACTTTGTGGGAGCTCAAGACCTCATTCCATATAATTTTTAAAAATCTTACATCAATATACTTGAATAAAAAACATTATATGAAAAAATCACTTTTAATGAATGATGTTGAAAACCAGATCCCTGGGAATCGATTCAAAATTCACAAATAATGACTTCCATTTTCTGAATTTTTCGTTTATACTATCCATAAGATTGAGGTTAAAAATCCCGAGTGAAATTTAATTAAGTTTCATAAGAATTATGAAGGCCATAGTATCATAGTTAGATACAACCGATAGTGGAATTCCATGTAACATGAATATCTCACTAATAAAAAAATGATAACAATGATATAAATATATAGTGTTCCAAATAATAATTAAAAGTACGAACGTAGTGACTCAGTCAATAATAACTCAAATTGAATATAAAACAAGATAATTCTTATTTAGCCCCACTGTGAAATGTAAGGATATATTTTTCTTTTTCCACTCTAGCACTGGAAAAGTTAAAATAATTAACTCTATTAATTTCCAATTTTATTTAATATGATTAAATGTCAATAAATTCTTTGTAAATACTGAAATATCTCTTTTTATTCTATCCCATCAATAATATTCCCAATGGTATTTTTACATCATAGTGCTACCAGGATGAATGGAAAAAGGTAAACTATAAGCATCATTGAATGACTCCCTCTTCACTAATGAATCAAAATTCACACATAATCACCTCCCAAATATCAAAACACATTCTTTATAATTATTATTTCCAAGAAACATACCCTTTTTCACAAACCCTATTTTTTCATAATCATTGTCTTCATTCTAATCTTTTTTAATTCATGTTATCGAAGAAGATTTCACGGACACATTAAAATTAATGTTAGCCCCTACATTAACAATATCAATGTCAAAATTAATCAAGTTATTAACCATTTGACTATGCTCAACGTTTATCATTGTTAATCATTCATCATTTTTTACTAAATAATGGTACATATTCATTTTTTACATGATTGTAATTGACCATGAAATAATCATTCGTTACTATTTCTAGTAATCTACAATGAATCATGTTAACCTTTCATAGTAAGTACGCAATTTATACATTTTTTATCTTTATATATTTAACACATGGGTCCATATAAATGATTCCTCAAAATTTTTAAAGTAATATAAAAAAGTAGATAAATCCATATCATATTTAGGATAATATTTTTAGGAGGATTTAATTTCATTGAAGAATAACAAATTAATAAATTATTCTACATCAAAACTAAAAAATGTCTCTTCAATAATGCATTGATAAAGATTACAAAATCACTATTTCATGAGTGTAGGTCCAATGAAAGAGAAATTAAATATATTATTTTTACATCCAAAAAACTTGAATTACATTATTTTTAGCAGATAAATTTAACTTCTTTCCATGTTAACATAGTTACAGGCCTAGATTACAATGAAATTTTATCTTTTAACTATGATTCATATACTTATAATCCATGAAAACAATGAATCTCAATAGCATGTGTGGGTCTTTTTAATTCACCAATCACTATAGTTTTGATAGGATCAAAAGTAATTCCTTATTTACCAATAATGGTCCCAACAAACAAATTCTGTTGTATCCAAAAATCACATTTATAAAATTTTATATTCCACTAAAATTATTTATGTGTTATCAAAATTTTCCTTAGATTTATTTAGGATGTACATATACTTATTAATAAACAAAAACAATGTCAACAAGAAAACATCCATCATATCAAAATATTTATTTAGGAATATATAAATGGGACCCATATATATATCAATGAATTTTTTCAAACCATAGAGAATAATTGAAAACTAATAATTCCCATATATAGTCCAAAATAATGTATTTAGAATGTCTTCCTACTTCACATTCAATTGATGGTATCCTGACCTGCAATTAATAATTGAAAAGCGGTAGGCTCCTTAAATCTAATCAAGGAAATCATTTTTATAAGGTAGAGGGAAATTGTTCTTAATTGTGAGGTTATTCAATGACTCATAATCAATAAAATGTCTAATTGAACCATCTTTATTTATAATAAGCAAAACAAGATCACCCCAAGATGAAGTGAAAGGTCAAATAAAATATTCATATAGAATATATAAAAATTTATTTTTTAGTTAAAAAATTATTAGTTGTATAATTAACAAAGGGGGTTTTTGAAAAATATTTACCATCAGGGAAAAATTTACGAGTAAAATAAACATTAAAATTAATAATAAAACAATCTAATTTATCAGGGAAAACACTTATTTTTTAATTTACTATCAGAACATTACCAATATAATTAGTTTTAATTTTTTTAATGACATGTGAAATTTAAATTTCACCTTCATTTATAAATTTTTTTATACTTGTTGGAAGGTTATTAAATGTAATAAATCATTGAGAAAGAAATTAATATCATTGCAGTCAATATTAACATGAAAAACTGAACACCCATCCATACAAAATTTAATATCAAACAAAAATATGGGTATTTCAACATGATTTAAAAGAAATTCGATTTTGTTGATTTTAGTACGATGATTCTGAATTAATGTATTCTTCTTTTATAATTACACAATAATTTTCACTAAAAGTTATATCATATATTCATGATTTTATATTCCCATTATTATTTAAAATTTCATTTATTAGAAATAATGGGAAGAATAAAAATTAAATAAGGTATGGACATACCATGAATACACAAGTAAAAAACCTTTCACAGATTAATTTTTTGGCCCAAAATTAATCGAATTAGTAAAATATTATTGTTCAACAATATGCTATTAAAAATATTACTACCCCCCCTAGTGACTTATTTTTTACACATATTATCATAATGTCCTAATTCATTTCAAATAATTTATCTAACCATCTAATTTTGATTTTTTTGTAGTTCATTTTCTTTATATTCCCAAGCTATGTGAAACATCACTCCATATAAAAAACATTTCCCATCTTTTAAGATATATTCCCTTGGGTTATTCCTTCCATACTATTCACATAAAAGGAATTTAATATTTTTACCTCTAAAATTCATTGATGAATTAATCCCCAATGCCTTAAAAAATAACCACTTTTTATTCTTATCATTAAACAGCACATACGTGTCAGCAAAATCCATCTAAACCATTTTATCATAATGAAAAATTTACTCATAGATTATAAATTCTCATGAATCAAATTATCTTCATAAATTTTGTTAACAATGTGTATAAGAAGTATTAATTTTACTATCAAGGTCCAAAAAATATATATTTACCTGTGTATTACTGTAATATTTTAGTCAAATAATGCTATGTATTTCCCATCCTTCTACATTAGTTGTATGAACTATTTTTCCAATACGAGTCAAAAAATATTAAAATATATTATTCATTAAAATGTTCCTAAAAATAAAACCATTCAATAGATTCCTGACCATATTTCTCTCTAGTATTCATATATAGATACCAAAATCAATTTGACTCTCCTTCAAAAATATAAATGGGTAGGGTTACCTTTTGGATATCTGAACATCCCATAAAATTGATTATCTTTTAGAGAGTGTTTATGTATTCATTAGTTACCACCAGAATAGAGGTTCCATGAAGAGATGAGGGATGTTTCGTCATAAAATTCTACACTACTACATATTCTTATATATTTAAAATGTATTCTACCATGAATGAGTACCACCAAAATTTATTTCTTGTGTTAATTGATCCGTCACATTAAAAAATTCATTTTTAATTTCAAACATCTCAGAATTTAGATTAGGGTGGACGCTTCCCTCTCAAGGCCTTTTGACCATAGTTGTTGTGTTTCTACTTTATAAAACTATTCATAACTAACATATCTTAGATTATGTGACATGGTAATATTAAAATGATATATAATTTCAAAAAAAAACATTATTTGTAAGTCCTTTATGGGTATTCTATTAACAATATAAAAACCTCTAATGTTATCAAAACCATCCCCTAATACAATATATAATGAAAAATCCAGAAACATTAAGTATTTTATTTATTATCAAAAAATATTTTAAAATTATTAAAATTCAGAGGGTATTTTTTTCATAGAGTTTTATAAAATTAAAAATAACTCATAAATGGAAATCCCATACATTATAAGTCGAAAATTATACATTGTATAAATTTTTTTCATAAAAAGAGTGATAGAAAAACACAGTTTCTGTTCAATAGAATTCCTCACATTTCCACCTGACCTTATTCATTGACACTACTCATGCATAAACCATGATTTTTAAAAAAACATGATATTAAAAAAGAAATAATTAAGGGATATAAAATAAAAAATATATTTTTCTAGTGAAAACCCATAAATGTTATTTCTTAAAAAGCATTCCATTTTTCCCTAAAAAAGTATACATCATTTCAAAAATCTCATTATAATATCGTATTGAAATTATAATATTTTCATGAAAACACATAAGAATGAATATATGAGTTTAGTAGGTAACATGATACATCATTATCATTCTTGTAATTACAAATATATTAACTAGTATGGTCAGATTCCATATCTAATGTAACTAATGCATTGGAAAATATTACATTACTGTTTCCCTCTGGAATTGGGCATTGACCTTGTTGATTGAAGGTTCAAACATTCCAATCGGTTTCTAATGGGTTTGTTCATAGAACCGGAAACATCCAATGATTCCATATCCATTTGGACCTACTTTCCAAAGGTATGTGCTCATTAGTTGTTGATTGATGAGGCTTAGGAATTTGCATTGGTCGAGAGGATGGAAGGTCGGACTCATCGCACTTTTTTTAGGGGAATTATTGTCTACTCTGGGACTCTCTTTATATATTTAAGTTATGTTTGTGAATCCTTATTATATTACCTAGTATAAAATGAGCTTTCCTTTAGTGTGACAATCAATGATTGATATGTTAGAAATTCAGAGATTCTTTTATATGTATTCGAGGTTCTTCATCGATGAAGAATAATATGTATTTGTTAGATATTCTTAGTTGATGGTATCCTTAAAAATACATAAAAGTATCTTGGCCATTATGATGACCATAATGGTTTTAAAGCCACTCAGTGGGGCAAATGAAGTTTATTGTCATTCAGGAGGACATGGATTATTTCAGAGTTGGGATCGTACCCACTGATGGGCTACCTATGTATCCCTTGTTTTAGAAAAGGAATCAGAACCCACGTAGTTCGAGTAAGGGAGCATGATGTTTATGCATGATTGATGGCTCAAAGAAAGATGTAATGATTACTTTTACACTCTAAGCTCATGTGAGTCATGGACAGTGTGAAAAACAAGAGGTATTGGTGAAACCATACTATTGTGCCACGAAAGATGCAATGATATGGGGCTTATGTGTGTATGACTGCCAAAAAAGATAAGAATTAAGATTTACATTAGGGAATAAATCCAAGAACATGTTCCATAAAAGTATATGTGCTTCATGGAGATTTGGATACTCTAATCTTGGGGCTTACTCCTTAGGAAGATTACCAAATTAGGAGGGGACTTATGATTGGGTTTTACTCCGGAGAAGGATGCCCAGATCAAAAAGAAATTTAAGACTGGGGCTTACTCCTGAAAGGGAGGCCCATGATAAGAGAATTATGGTTGGGGCTTACTCCTAAGGAGGATGCCCATATTTTAGAATTTTGAGATTGGGGCTTACTCCTATGTAGGATGACCATATTTAAGAATTTTAAGATTGGGTCTTACTCCTGAGGAGGATGCCCAAAATTAAAGAGAATTATGACTTGGACTTAATCTTGAAAAGGAGGCCCATGTTTTAGAATTATGACCGGGGATTACTTTTGAAAAGGAGACCAGGGTTAAAGGGATTTGATAATTAAAGGGACTTGGGGATTACTCTTGATGAGGAGTCCCATATTTTAGACTGGGGCTTACTTTTGAAAAAGAGGCCCAGGTTAAGGATTATTTCATCTTAAAGGACGAGGTTTAATGAATGAAATCTCAATCTTTAGTGACATAAACATGTGTAAATAACTAGATTTTGAGAGATATTCCACAAAGTTCCTTTCAGATTAGGAATCCAAATCAAGAAATCATGCCATAAATGGCTTTGAAGAGTGTCTTGAAGACTGAATATTGAATAAGAGAGGTGTATTGTCATAAGAGGGGTGAAATGTGCAGAAAAGGCACCCAAAAAAGTAGGGGCGCGCAAGTCCTAGCAGACACGCAGGTTCTAAGTGGGCGCGCAAGTCCTGGTCGCGCAGGTATACCTGTGCAGCACATGTGTACTTGTGTGATTTTTAGCCCTTAGAGTAATATTTTGGTGATCCTTTATCAAATCCATTAGAATTATCCTAAGAGAATTTCTAGAAGATGGCGTGCAAGTTATGGTGATGAAGTAGGGTGGCACACAAGTGTGTACATTTCCCTTAAGGGTAAAACACTTAGGCACCCAAGTGTTAGTGAATTATAACACTTAGACCTTACTCCTCTTGTTTAGACCTTCCATTCTAGGTAAAGAATGACATTAGAAATGTTCGGTAGACCAGAAGAAGAGACTTGAGTGTTCAGAGCTCTGTATCTAAATTCTGGAAAAATTCCTCCTGAAATGGGGGGCCGAAATGGTCTATTTATAGGCTGGAGAAGACCCCAGGCAGTTATCCTTTAGGGCGCGCAAGTCACTTGCGTGACCATTAGGTGGTGCACAGGTATATTTGCGCGACAGTGATGGAACTTGCGTGACCCTTGTGAATTTGAAGCCTTGATCATGCCTTTGTTGATTTTTGATGTTTTCTTCAAAGGATGAATCAATTTGTGCTAAGACATTTCTCTTTCCATTATTTTAGACAATGTGACGAAAAAGGACCATCAACAAAAGTCCCCCATCAGACATGGATCTGAAAGAATAAGGATGTGACTCTGAGGAAAAGAAGCAAACCATAGGGAAAGAGGCGCGCAGGTGCGAGTCATTCAGGTGCGAGTCGCACAGGGCTAGAGCACCCTGGATGGAGTGTGCTAGCTGTAGGTGCGCAGGTGGGGATCTTCGATTATAAATATACAGTCATTTACCGTGCATAGCATCTGATTTCTGGATTTTCGAGCTCTCGCCGCACAGGTCCCCTTCACCGCGCAAGTTGCTCGTTTTCTACAGTTTCTTCGTTGTCGCGCTGTTGTCAAGTTAATAGGACTTGCGTAGTGATACTTGCGCACCAAAAACATTCATGGCACAGTAACACTTGTGCAACACATCCATACTTGCGCGCCAAGTTTAGACTTTCCTGCCTTAATGCCTTTGCCATTTTTATGAAATTCCTTCGAAACATTTATGAAAGATCAACTTACATAAGAGTTAATTTATCCAACATTTGTGCAGAATCAAATGGCTCTTAGAACCGGAATAGCTGATGAACTGGCTAGCAAGAAGACTGATGATATGATGAACATCATTGGCCACGATAATTATACCGCAAAATTAGCACTCTTCTAGATTTGGCTATGTATCTGAAGAAATATCATTGTGACTTCCCCCAAAGCATTTATTTTTCTTTGTATGGATATGGTCATCTGCGAGACGTTACTATTCCAGAATCAAAGAACGATCTCCCATTTTCATGCTTTCAGAATTATACCAACATTGCTTCATCAAATATATCATGTGGAGGATTAATTATAAATGTTGGAACTGTGGAGGATGCCCAAATGATGCATCATAGTCCTTGTATGCCAGATCTGAAACCTCATAAGCCTGAGCTGCAACCACATTGACATCCTTCAATCTTCTGAAATTCTCAAATGGATCAATGTAACATCCCAAGTAAGTAAAGAATAATAGATATTTTTATCTATGTCTATTAATGATTAAGATAGTGTTATAGAGGCTTAAAATGAAAATAAATACAATCTTATGCATGAAATACACTAATATTCTTAAAAGATTGTTTTAGTGCCTTTTGATGGCAAACCATTTTTGAATCTATATTTTGACAATTTTATAAACTATGTTTGTCAAAATAAACTTATTCATTATGATTGGGACATCAAAATTTACCTTGTGTGAATTTTTGGTATTTTTCTGACAATATTCATTTTTTTAATGAATAGTGAAAAATACAGCATTTTACATCAAAACTGCTTTTTAACCTAATTTATTTATATGATTAGATTATGTTTTGAATTGGTTTTGAAGTGAAATTAGAATATATATTTACCACTTTATCCAATGGTGGTCATTGGAATCAATTTCACTTTGAAATTACTCTTAAACTAGTGTCAATCTTTTGATACTTATTGTTTTGTAAAAACACGCTATTTGCTCTGGCAGCGGGAATTAATTATTAAATTAATTAATGTGACTTATATGATTTGAATTTTGTAAAATAGACTTCATTTTTGAATTCGGAATATCAAATATAGCTTAGGGTGAATTTTTGGTAATTTTCTGAAAAACTTCAATTTTTGATGAATAGTGAAACCACTAAGTGGTAATCAAGCAAACTGATTTTTCAGTTAAATGAAAGTTTACCACTAATGTGTATTGAATTTTGAAAATACGACATACATGGTTGTCATTAAGAAGTAAAATGTGGTTCAATGAGATTAAAATAATTTTTTGGTGAATAGTAACTTATTAAGTCTTTAATCGCGATTAGTGGTAATTAGTGTAGTTTAAGGTATAAATAATGCTTTAATAATATGAAATGACCTAGAAACATTTCCCAACCTTATTGGTTGTGTCATGGCCGACCAATACATGCCATGGGTCAACTTGGGGACCCCATGGAGACATTTCGGTTGGGAAATGACATAAATAACTTTTTATTTAATGTTAAAGTAAAAATGACACAAACAAGAGATGTTTTACGAAAACAATTTTTACATGGGGTTATAAAGATCAGATTTTTTATTATAAATATTCATTGGAAATCTAAAAAGATTTCCTAAATCATAGTAATTGTTTTATGATTTTTAGACATTAAATAAATTAAATTACGTATGACATAATAATGATGCAGCGATGACATCATTATTTGACGATTTAAATAAAATGGAAATATAATGTAAAATCTATGAACTAAACATGTCCAAAACTTATTGGATGTGTGGATTTATAAGCCTTATCACCTTATCCACGAATTATATCAATGTGGGAACTTTTGAAACCGAAACACATTTTCAAATAAAGTAATATTTCTTTACTTTCCAAAAGTGCCCCTCCTCTCCTCTTATAAAAGGCCCCCACCTCTACCTCATTTCACACACTACTCAAGCCTTTGGATCGGCCAACCCCTGCCCATTTAATCTCTCCATATCCATCTCCTCATCCTAGAGGATTCCCTTTGGGCAGAATCCTTTCAAAGGAAGCCTTTAGGCTCAAATCAAAAGGAGTTACACTTTTAAAGGTAATTCATTCTCTCATATTCATTTGTTTTATTTTGCTTCTCCAACCCCCTAAACTCTTTTTATTTATTTATTTTGTAACAACAACAGTATATTAAATATACAAGGATGTTGTTATAATATTTATTTGAGCTACACTCTCACACAACTACATCAAATGGTTAAAGAACATACGGTTTCCATGGATGGCGAAATTCTGCCTCCCGAAACGATGATTGTTCAATACACATTTAACACCTTCAAAGGTGGCCATTATGATGTCACTATTTTCATATATGATATATTATATGTTTCTGTTTTCCTTAAGCTTCAGTTTTTTTCATTTTGTGCATACCTTTATGGTTTCCATTATGGGTAAACACGATATCTTCATTTTAGGAAGTGCGGACTACCGCCCCCTGAAAGTGATTTGATTCGTTAATACCATATGTGGGATGTGTAAAGGATAAAGTTAATGATATTATTTAAGTTATTATACTGGAATTATAATATACTCTTATATCATTATGATTCCATTCCAGAAAGTATGAAATGGAAATGGAAGTAGCATTCATGCGTACGTACGGCTTACCGTCTCCATGAACGGTGCATTTCATTTCTTACCTCTAAATGTGATGTAATATTATAAATACATGTATATGATGAATATATATGATATATATGTTGTCCAAATAATTAATATCATTCTGGATATAACGAACCTATGACCAAATTAACAACATGTAAGTGTAAGAAGTCTATTTTTGACTTAAGAACCAAATACCGACAAAATGAACATTATTAACTTAACTGATTACATGATGTTCATAACATGGTATAAACGGAATAATGAACTTGAAAAAGATTCATAATAAAGTAGAGATTAACTCAAGTTTATTATTCAGGAGATTAAAGAACAGTCGGGTCAATTCAGATACGAGGTATGGGACTTCGTCTCAATCTCCTTTCGTTGAGGCATATTTTATTTTATACACAACTTTATTTTATACGGTGTATAAACCACTTTGACTTTTACGTTTATTCAAAAGGAATATTTTTTATACAAAGCGTTTACTAAACGACAAAAGGGATTGTTTTTGTCGTACTTAGGCGGCGATAACCACTTCTCCGCCGTCGTAAACGTTATTTGAGTTTCGGCTTCCTCTACAAGCCATACCTTCTTTTTAAAAGAAAAATAAATACCATGTTTTACTTTTCATTTATTTTAGTATTGAAAATGGTTTTCATAATGTTTTTATATCAATGTGTTGTATTGATATCTCGTGATTGAAATGTGGAAATTTTATGTTACCTTTATGCATGTTTTATGTGATATGATTATGTTATGGTTCTTGGGCATTATTATGAAGACGGGTGGTTCCGTGATAAACTAAGGGCGGGTGAGCCCGTTATAGCTCTCAAATGCATTGGGTAACGCGAAGGAGTGAAACGTTATGGTTTCTCTGAAGAGATATAGGGAATATACTGTGATGGGTATTCCAAACGTAACCAAGAGGGTTACTCCCTACGTAAGAATGTTATGAATGCCTCAAGTTACCTTTATGTCTTATGATTTCTATGATTTATTCATGATTTTATGAGTTATGTTAAAGTGCCTATGTTTTATGGGTAAAGTATGATTTCATTCTTATGTATATATGAACTCATGTTTCCTTTCCATGTTTTTTTATAACCCATACTGAGTTTTTATGCTCATCCCAAGTTTTTGAAATGTTTTTCACAGGTCAAGGGAAAGGTACATGATAAGATGATAGAGTCAAGGATGTGTCAAGAAATAATCCATGTTTTATTTTAAATGTGTTTCCATTGATGGGAATGAAGAATACTATCTTTATGTAACCACTTTGTTTATATGTGGAATGTAATGAAAGTTTTATGATCTAATTCTCTAAAACTCTAAACCCGAAAAGATCCTCAATGTGTAATCTTGTAATAACTCAAGATTAAGCAAGGTTTAAGGCTGGGGCCTTATAGTTGGTATCAGAGGTCGGTTTAGATAACTTTAGGAGTTAGAATTCTATTAAATGATTATCCAAATTTTTTTTAAATGATATAGCATTTCAAGATTACCATGTTGCTTCATCTAAGACCTGTTTGTTCAGAATGGTTTTCCACAGAGGAAATAGGGAAGCAGTGCTAGGAAGGCATACAGAAGGAAATAACCTTCCGAATCAGCATCCAGAAATGGTCGGAATTGGAACTGAACAGTTTGTTGCAGTAATGGCGCAGTTGACTCAGGCGATAAATGGCGGTGGTATCCATGCACGAGATCATCCAGAACAACCGCAGAGGAACATGTCAGTGGTGGAACATTTCATGAGGCAACATCCACCATCATTAAGAGGATCATCTGACCCTGTGCTAGCTGAAGGGTGGATTAAAGCGCTGGAGAAGATTTTTGATGTCATGGGGTGTTCAGACAATCAAAAGGTTAGTCTTGCTATTTACCATTTGGAGGGTGAAGCAGATCAGTGGTGGTCTATGGTTAAAAATATCAGGGACGCCGATGAGATTGATGCTCTTGACTGGGATGAATTCAAATGTATGTTTCTTGATAAGTATTTTCCTAAGTCTGTTAGACTTAGGATGGAAAAGCAATTCTTGGAATTGAGGCAAGAGGAAGACTTAGTGGCTGCCTATGAAGAAAGGTTCACTCGATTGGCAATGTATGCTCCAAATTTTATTCGAGACCTCGACAGTAAAATCAATCATTTTTACTTAGGATTGAAACCAAAATATCGAAGGTCATTAGCTTCTCATGAGTTTAAAAGTTATGAAAAGCTTGTTCGATGTGCTGAGAAGGTGGAAATGGAGTTTGCCGATGACCAAGTTTTCTATAACAACCAGTAGAAGAAGAGACCGAGGTGGCAAAAGAAAGGTAAGAATTCTTCAAAAAAGTCTGATGGTAAGAGAACTAAGTTTCCAGTCTGTGATAAATGTGGCAAAAGGCATGCTAGGGAATGTCTTCTGAATTCTGGTAAGTGCTACCGATGTGGTAAGATGGGACATAAGGCTCGTGATTGCACTGAAAAGGATCAAGGTGAAGGTAAGAACAAATTTGATTTACAGTTAGTGAAATGTTTTAAGTGCAATGAGATGGGTCACTATGCAAACGAGTGTCTGAAAAAGAGCTTGAGTGATGGGAAGCAGTTAGACTACAAGCAGAAAGGGGTGGTGAAATCCTTTGCAACTACTTCAGAAGATGTCGGGCCATCAAATGAAGTTGTATCAGGTACTTTGTTTGTTTTTTCATATTATGCCAGCGTGTTGTTTGATTCGGGGTCTACACATTCTTTCATCTCTGAAACCTTTTCTAGTAAAATGGGAATACCATCTCAAGAAATGACTCCTGAACTTTTGGTAAAAACACCTGGGGGAAATGTTGAGGCAAAAAGAATTTATAAGAATCTTCCTATCCTTATCTGTGGAAAGAACCTACTTGCAAACCTTATTGTTCTACCTCTAGTAGAGTTTGATGTTATCCTGGGTATGGATTGGCTCTCTATTTACCATTCTAAGATTGACTGTAGAGCTAAAGAAGTTTCTTTTCAGAAATACTTTCAGTTTGTTTACAGGAATGAACCCTTACTTTCGATAACATATCAAGAGGTCGAGAAACTTGTAAAAGATGAAAATGAATGTTACCATGCACACATCGTTGAAAATAAAGGAACTGTTCAGATTAATTATGTGTCAGTGGTAAATGAGTATCCTGATGTTTTTCCTGATGAGTTGCCTGGAATAATACCAGATTGAGAAGTTGAGTTTACTGTTGACTTAGTTCCTGATGCTAAGCCAATTTCAAAACCCCCTTATCGAATGGCAGAAATTGAACTTTTAGAGTTTAAGGAGAAATTGCAAGATTTATTAGAGAAAGGTTTCATTAGACCTAGCACATCACCATGGGGTGCTCCTGTTTTATTTGTTAAAAAGAAAGATGGTTCTATGAGACTTTGCATTGATTATAGAGCCTTGAATAATATCACTGTTAAGAACAAATATCCTTTGCCTCATATCGATGATTTGTTTGATCAGCTCTAAGGAGCTCAGTTTTTTTCAAAGATTGACCTGAGATTAGGGTACCATCAGCTGAAGGTAAAGGAGGCAGATATTCCGAAGACCGCGTTCCGTACGAGATATGGCCATTATGAATTTGTAGTAATGCCTTTTGGGCTAACCAATGCACCTACTGTATTCATGGACTTAATGAATAGAATTTTCCATGAGTTCTTGGATAAGTTTGTGGTGGTTTTCATTGATGATATTTTGGTGTATTCTAAAAGTAAAGAGGAGCATGAAAAACATTTAAGGGTTATCTTGCAAACCTTAAAAGAAAAGAAAATTTATGGGAAATTCAGCAAGTGTGAGTTTTGGTTGCAACAAATTTCATTCCTTAGTCACATTATTTCTAAAGATGGAATAACTGTTGATCCTGCAAAAACAGAAGTTGTGGAAGAATGGCCCAGACCCACAAATGTAACCGAGATTCGTAGCTTCCTTGGTTTGGCGGGCTATTACCGAAGGATTGATAGAAATTTTTCACGGTTATCTATTCCAATGACTATGCTAACTCGGAAGGGTGTTAAGTTTATCTGGACAAAAGAATGTGATGATTGTTTTCAGGAATGGAAAAGAAGATTGGTGAATGCTCCAGTTTTGGCACTACCTTCCAGGAATGGTGAGTTTGTTATATACAGTGATGCTTCATTGAAAGGACTTGGTTGCGTCCTAATGCAGAATGATCAGGTAATTGCTTATGCTTCACGACAGTTGAAAACTCATGATGTAAATTACCCTACACATGATTTGGAATTAGTTTCTGTTGTTTTTGTTTTAAAAATTTGGAGGCATCATTTGTATGGAGTAAAGTGTGAAATATATACCGATCACAAAAGTTTAAAGTATGTATTCACTCAGAAAGAGTTAAACATGAGACAAAGGAGATGGATGGAATTAATCAAGGATTATGATTGTACAATTCATTACCATCCGAGAAAAGCAAATAATGTGGCTGATGCTTTGAGTCGAAAAAGTAATGCTTCATTAACAATGTTGCGTTTGGAACGTGATCCTTTACTTAAGGATTTAATGAACTTTGGCATAGAAGTTGTTGGTGCAGGGTGTCCTTCTGTTTTGTTTCAGGTATCAGTGAGATAATCTCTATCAGATAGAATCAAGAAAGCACAGAAGCAAGATAGTGAGTTGCAGAAAAAGGTAGAGCTAGTTCAGAAAGGTATGTTGCCTGAATTCAACATTGATAATGATTATGTTTTGAGATTTGGGAAGAGATTGTGTGTGCCTTGTGATTCACAGTTGAAGAGAGAGTTGTTATGTGAAGCTCATAGTTCTCCGTTTTCAGTTCATCCGGGCAGTACTAAGATGTATAGAGATCTGCGGGAGTATTACTGGTGGGATGGAATGAAAAGAGATATTGCTGATTTTACTGTGAAGTGTTTGACTTGTCAGCAGGTTAAAGCAGAGCGGCAGTTACCGAAAGGGATGCTTCAGCCTTTAGCAGTGCCAGAGTGGAAATGGGAGAATATATCCATGGACTTTGTTGTGGTATTACCGAAGACATCTCGAGGTAATAATGCAATTTGGGTTATTGTTGATCGCTTGACCAAATCTGCTCATTTCCTTGCTATACGAGATACTTTCCCTCTTGATCAACTTTCCCGTTTGTATCTTAAAGAGATAGTCAGGTTACATGGAGTTCCTCTCTCCATTGTATCATATCATGATCCATGGTTTACTTCTAACTTTTGGAAAGGCCTTCAGAAGTCGTTGGGTACTGAATTAAATTTTAGTACAACTTTTCATCCTCAATCAGATGGGCAGTCAGAACGAACAATTCAGACATTGGAGGATATGCTACGAGCTTGTTCTATGGATTATCATGGAAGTTGGGACCAACATATTTCTTTGGTTGAGTTTTCATATAATAACAGTTTTCATTCCAGTATACATATGGAACCATTTCAGGCATTATATGGGAAACGGTGTCGAACTCCAGCTTTCTGGGATGAAGTGGGTGAAAGGAAGTTGATGGGACCAGAATTGGTAGAAGAGATGGCAGAAAAAGTTCAGCTGATTCAGAAACACATGAGAACAGCTCAGAGAAGGCAGAAGAGTTTTGTGGATAACCGGAGGAAGGATCTATCTTTCGAGGTAGGTGATCATGTTTTTCTCAAGGTTTCTCCTTGGAAAAGTGTGATGAGATTTGGTAAGAAAGGAAAGTTGAGTCCAAGGTTTGTTGGACCATACGAAATTCTGGAGAGAGTTGGATCAGTTGCATACCGAGTGGCTTTACCTCCGAGTTTATCTCAGGTACACAATGTTTTTCACGTTTCGATGTTGAGAAAGTATATGCCAGATCCATCTCATGTTTTGAGTCCAGAGGTAGTTCAGCTGGAAGAGAACCTATCTTATAAGGAACAACCAGTCCAGATTCTTGACCATAGGGAGCAAGTGTTACGGAATAAGGTGATTCACCAGGTAAAGGTTTTGTGGAAAAACCACATGATTGAAGAGGCAACATGGGAATCTGAAAATGCAATGAGAGATAAGTACCCCCATTTATTCGATAAGTAAATAAATTGCGGGGACGCAATTTTCTAAAGGGGGGAAGGATGTAACATCCCAAGTAATTAATGAATAATAGATATTTTTATCTATGTCTATTAATTATTAAGATAGTGTTATAGAGGCTTAAAATGAAAATAAATACAATCTTATGCATGGAATACACTAATATTCTTAAAAGATTGTTTTAGTGCCTTTTGATGGCAAACCATTTTTGAATATATATTTTGACAATTTTATAAACTATGTTTATCAAAATAAACTTATTCTTTATGATTGGGACATCAAAATTTACCTTGTTTGAATTTTTGGTATTTTTCTGACAATATTCATTTTTTTAATGAATAGTGAAAAATACTGCATTTTACATCAAAACTGCTTTTTAACCTAATTTATTTATATGATTAGATTATGTTTTGAATTGGTTTTGAAGTGAAATTACAATATATTTTTACCATTTTTTCCAATGGTGGTCATTGGAATCAATTTCACTTTGAAATTAGACTTAAACTGGTGTCAATCTTTTGATACTTATTGTTTTGTAAAAACACGCTATTTGCTCTGGCAGCGGGAATTAATTATTAAATTAATTAATGTGACTTATATGATTTGAATTTTGTAAAATAGACTTCATTTTTGAATTCGGAATATCAAATATAGCTTAGGTTGAATTTTTGGTAATTTTCTAGAAAAACTTCAATTTTTGATGAATAGTGAAACCACTAAGTGGTAATCAAGCAAACTGATTTTTCAGTTAAATGAAAGTTTACCACTAATGTGTATTGAATTTTGAAAATCCGACATACATGGTTTTCATTAATAAGTAAAATGTGGTTCAATGAGATTAAAATAATTTTTTGGTGAATAGTAACTTATTAAGTCTTTAATCGCGATTAGTGGTAATTAGTGTAGTTTAAGGTATAAATAATGCTTTAATAATATGAAATGACCTAGACACATGTCCCAACCTTATTGGTTGTGTCATGGCCGACCAAGACAAGCCATGGGTCAACTTGGGGACCCCATGGAGACATTTTGGTTGGGAAATGACATAAATAACATTTTATTTAATGTTAAAGTAAAAATGACACAAACAAGAGATGTTTTACGAAAACAATTTTTACATGGGGTTATAAAGATCATATTTTTTATTATAAATAGTCATTGGAAAGATAAAAATATTTCCTATATCATAGTAGTTTTTTATGATTTTTAGACATTAAATAAATTAAATTACTTATGACATAATAATGATGCAACGATGACATTATTATTTGACGATTTAAATAAAATGGAAAGATAGTGTAAAATCTATGAACTACACATGTCCAAAACTTATAGGATGAGTGGATTTATAAGCCTTATCACCTTATCCACGAATTTTATCAATGTTGGACCTTTTGAAACCGAAACACATTTTCAAATAAAGTAATATTTCATTACTTTCCAAAAGTTCCCCTCCTCTCCTCTTATAAAAGGCCCCCACCTCTACCTCATTTCACACACTACTCAAGCCTTTGGCTCGGCCAACCCCTACCCATTTACTCTATCCATATCCCTCTCCTCATCCTAGAGGATTCCCTTTGGGCAGAATCCTTTCAAAGGAAGCCTTTAGGCTCAAATCAAAAGGAGTTACACTTTTAAAGGTAATTTATTCTCTCATATTCATTTGTTTTATTTTGCTTCTCCAACCCCATAAACTCTTTTTATTTACTTATTTTGTAACAAAACCAGTATCTTCAATATACTAGTATGTTGTTATAATATTTATTTGAGCTACACTCTCACACAACTACATCAAATGGTTAAAGAACATACGGTTTCCGTGGATTGCGAAATTCTGCCTCCCGAAACGATGATTGTTCAATACACATTTAACACCTTCAAAGGTGGCCATTATGATGTCACTATTTTCATATATGATATATTATATGTTTCTGTTTTCCTTAAGCTTCAGTTTTTTTCATTTTGTGCATACCTTTATGGTTTCCATTATGGGTAAACACGATATCTTCATTTTAGGAAGTGCGGACTACCGCCCCCTGAAAGTGATTTGATTCGTTAATACCATATGTGGGATGTGTAAAGGATAAAGTTAATGATATTATTTAAGTTATTATACTGGAATTATAATATACTCTTATATCATTATGATTCCATTCCAGAAAGTATGAAATGGAAATGGAAGTAGCATTCATGCGTACGTACGGCTTACCGTCTCCATGAACGGTGCATTTCATTTTTTACCTCTAAATGTGATGTAATATTATAAATACATGTATATGATGAATATATATGATATATATGTTGTCCAAATCATTAATATCATTCTGGATATAACGAACCTATGACCAAATTAACAACATGTAAGTGTAAGAAGTCTATTTTTGACTTAAGAACCAAATACCGACAAAATGAACATTATTAACTTAACTGATTACATGATGTTCATAACATGGTATAAAAGGAATAATGAACTTGAAAAAGATTCATAAGCAAGTAGAGATTAACTCATGTTTATTATTCAGGAGATTAAAGAACGGTCGGGTCAAGTCGGATACGAGGTATGGGACTTCGTCTCAATCTCCTTTTGTTGAGGAATATTTTATTTTATACACAACTTTCTTTTATACGGTGTATAAACCACTTTGAATT
Organism: Viscum album; assembly: GCA_963277665.1. Lineage (NCBI taxonomy): Eukaryota > Viridiplantae > Streptophyta > Magnoliopsida > Santalales > Viscaceae > Viscum > Viscum album. Next base: position 818,582,704 of record OY728155.1, read on the forward strand.
TTAAGTTTATTCAAAAGAAATCTTTTTTATACAAAGCGTTTACTAAATGACAAAAGGGAATGTTTTTGTCGTACGTATGCGGCGACAACGACTTCTCCGCCGTCGTAACCGTTATTTGAGTTTCGGCTTCCTCTACAAGCCATGCCTTCTTTTTAAAAGAAAAATAAATACCATGTTTTACTTTTCTTTTATTTTAGTATTGAAAATGGTTTTCATAATGTTTTTATATCAATGTGTTGTATTGATATATCGTGATTGAAATGTGGAAATTTTATGTTACCTTTATGCATGTTTTATGTGATATGATTATGTTATGGTTCTTGGGCATTATTATGAAGACGGGTGGTTCTGTGATAAACTAAGGGTGGGTGAGCCCGTTATAGCTCTCCAATGCATTGGGTAATGCAAAGGAGTGAAACGTTAAGGTTTCTCCGAAGAGATTTAGGGAATATACTGTGATGGGTATTCCAAACGTAACTAAGAGGGTTACTCCCTACGTAAGAATGTTATGAATGCCTCAAGTTACCTTTATGTCTTATGATTTCTATGATTTATTCATGATTTTATGAGGTATGTTAATGTGCCTATGTTTTATGGGTAAGGTATGATTTCATTATTATGTATATATGAACTCATGTTTCCTTTCCATGTTTTTTTATAACCCATACTGAGTTTTTATGCTCATCCCAAGTTTTTGAAATGTTTTTCACAGGTCAAGGGAAAGGTACATGATAAGATGATAGAGTCAAGGATGTGTCAAGAAATAATCCACGTTTTATTTTAAATGTGTTTCCATTGATGGGAATAAAGAATACTATCTTTATGTAACCACTTTGTTTATATGTGGAATGTAATGCAAGTTTTATGATCTAATTCTCTAAAACTCTAAACCCGAAAAGATCCTCAATGTGTAATCTTGTAATAACTCAAGATTAAGCAAGGTTTAAGGCTGGGGCCTTATAATCAATCCAAAGGCTGGAAGAAAAGTTGGGACTTCCGTCCTGGGGGAGGTGTGAAGCCATTTTTGATGTGGGAATACTGGGTGCGACAAAACTGTGTAGATTTTGTTGATGATCTAAAAGGAGTTTCGATATAAAAAGAAGTTTGGGTTGGGCAAACATATGTTTACAGACATGATAACTTCATGCTGGAGATACTCAACCACTAGAGCCCAGAAACTAATTCTTTCCATATGACTCATGGAGAAGTAGGTTTCAGTCTGTGGGATGTCCATGAGATCTCAGGGGCTCTAATTTGGGGTGACATGTATGATGAATTCATTCCACCCAAGGTTACATGGAATGATTCAGAGAAGAATCTTGCTTTAGCTCGGGAATTATTTAAGATCTTCCACAGGCTTAAGAGTTCAGAGACATCATTAACTCATTTGAGAAATGATATTCATCCGGAGGAGTGGATGAATTTATTTCTTATTGAAGAGAAAGAGATGAGCCAAAGGAGAAGGAGATGAAGGAGAAAGGATCCAAGAAAAAGAAATCCAAGGATTATAGGCCCAAAAGTCCTACCACCAACCCAAAACTGAGAAGAGGGTTGCTCCTGGCACATTCTAGCCAACTATAGAAGAAAGAGAGTTTGAGAAATGAGGATACGAGGTGAATCAAAGGATCCCGAAGAAGACTCCTCGGGCGGGCTTCTTGGCATTATGGTTCAGCATTTATCTCTTTCCAGTCAGGGATTCGAAGGGAGGCGTCAGGCCTGGAACCTTCGTCATTGTGGAAAAGTTGGCTGAGGGAATAATGGATGGGTTGGCTACCCCAATTTTATCAAATATTCACAGGAGTTTACTGCATGTCTTCATGGGTAAATCTCCTTTACGAATAGTGGGACCATTCCTTGTTTTATGGGGGTGGATTTCCACTCACTTCATCAACTACAATGTATAGAATGGATTACAAATTCCTAAAAGTTCTTTTAGGTCATCAGTGAAAGAATTCTCTGGAGTTTCTCTTTTAGATGTAAATTCCTATGTCATGAAAGTGATACTGAGAATGTTTAAGGAGTTCAACTTCTTTCCCTATGGAAATCCACCAACCGGGTGGTTTGTTGATGATGGAATAGCGCATTTGGATATGAGGGCATACATTCTAGCTTGTAGAGATGGTGTGCTAGTTTCCAGTATTGACAGAGAAATTATATGTGAAGAATATGCTCTATATAGATTTTCACAACAATTCAAGTGTCTGCAATAGATTATTGTATCTCACCCAGTACATGTCAGGTTAGAGCAACATCTGAAGGTTGCTCGGCAAAAGTGGCTAATGACGTCAAGGGAGAAGACTGGGGCAATATTTGATCTACCAGTTCAAAAATTGGCATATAACCTGACTACTTGGTATACCGAGCACTGGATAGCATCATACCCCAAAGGGGTGCTGAATCCACCAGTTTATCAGGTGGGGAAAAGTAAGAGGACTATAGAGAAGGAACCCCTTCCTCATGAAGGTGATGTTTCCCCACCTAAAGCTGATTCGCCAGATTCCACCTCTAGGACTGATTCACAGGATTACCATGATAGGGATGATGAGGCACAACAAGTGACATCATGCACGATATAATCATCTGGTTAGAATCAAGAGACCTACTCCATCAACTCCTTGTGAGTAACTTCATTGTGGTAATTTAATCACTACTAATTTATAAAGCAATAAGTCTTATTTTCTCATTTTTTATCTTCAGTTGTAAGAGCCAGGAAGGAATTGAATTCAAAGATTTTAGGACCTTCCTCGTAGCCTTCATTTCTAAGACCAGAGGCTGTCCAGACATGGCAGAGTTTATATTGTGGTACTGAGACCGCCTGGCTGGATTTGTGTGAGGGCCTACAACATCCTGGAATAGGGAATATTCTAGAATCTATAGATATCCAATATGTGGAAAACCCCAATGATGTGTGGGCTTACATTAGAGAGCTGTAAATGCTCATATATGCCAGTGATGAGTCCGTTCTTGTGACCAGGTGGGTGAAGGAAATGATTGATCATTGCGCCACTGAGGGGGAAGGTGGTTCTTGAGATGATGAGTGGCATGATTATGTTGCTCCTGAACCTTTAAGTTTTCTTTCTTTATTTTCATTGAAACGTGATTACATTCGAATATTTGTTACTTAAGGAAGTTATTTTCATCGTCTTGCAGCTTGAAAAGAAAGGAACTGAGGGTCCTTCTCCATAGTATAGCCCTGGTTTTTCTTCCATCGGGGTTGCTGCTGATTCTCCTCACGAACTGGGTGGGATATCTCCAGACCAGCAGACCATGAATGAGGCATTGGGCATAGCCTTCCATTCACCAATTCAAGTGCCAAAAAGGGAGACTATTGATACTCCTAAAAATCCAAAAGGATGAAGGCGATGAAGGAGGATGTCCATCACTAAACGATTTATCAGCAGTGGTAAGTCCTTCCGATAATTATGAATTTTAAACCATGAAAAAGATTACCCACATTCCATGGGATTTTAGGGGATTCTTCAATTTTCCCTCTACGGTAAAGTACTGATCCTCCCTTAAGGACCCCAGAGGGTGCTGTTGAACAAACGCAAATTCATGTCGACTTGGCTGCTTCTGAAAAAGAGCCAACATCTATTCCAAATACTTCTCCTGCTATTGTTACAAGTAGAGAAGAACCTACACCAGAATCATTGGCGGCCGTAGCAACTGAATATTCCATCCATGCTGAAGAAGTTGTCCAGGGTCAGGGGCCGCAGAATGAGGGTCACCAAGAGGACACATCAAATTCTCCCACATGTGAGACTAACCAGGATTCTGAAATATCATTGGATGAAATGATGAATCATAGCATGTCATTCGAAGAATTTTATGATCATGATATGTTATCATGTGATTTATTAGACCCTGGGCATGAGTTTTATCCTTCGCCCATAAAATTTTATTATAATTTACTCTTCTAATCATGAATGAAAATAATATGCAGCTCCATCCATAGAAGCTGTTGAACTGTCAATACCTGAAGAGGGTGTGGAAATTGATGTTAACCCTACCATTGTAGAAACATTATCTCACGTGGAGTTAAACCCAGTAAACCCTCATGAGACCCATCATGAAGATCCTGTTGAAACCGGGAAAGATGGGGAGGAGTCTTCTCAAGTTTCTGATCTACTTTTAGGTAATGATTGGACTGAGTTTTCAAGATAGACAGCCAACATCCATTATTCTATGAAACTAACCATAATTTTAATTGATAAAACAAGACTATCAACTTCAATTGTTAGAAATGGAGGTGAGGTCTCAAATTCCGTCCAAACAGCAGTAGAAGGTGAAGCAACCAGGGTCAGGGGGAATAGGCAGAACATGGCACTTCCTTATGTTAATTAATCCCAGATTACATGCCACCCTATGATAATGATGTTGAATCAGACCCAGAGGTTCTTAAGGCGCCCAGATTCTCATGACTCAAGGCATGAAACAATATATGGAAAATCATATCTGAGGTGCCTTTAGACAAGTTATCATCGAAGATCCCTCGATTTTCATCCCAGTTTATCAAGCTAAGACGTGGAGGTTTTGGATACCCAGAGATCCATACCACGGTGAAACAAGTCATCTTCAGGAGGGAGCGGGTGAAAAAGTGTCGCGAAGATCTTACATGGGAGAAACTCTTAGTAAACATTGGTGAATTCGAGGCTGCGGTATCCCAAGTTGAGGCTGACTATGCTGCCAAGATGAAGGAGTTGAAGTATAAGATCAAAGAAAAAGTCGTCCAAAAGATGCACCTTCAGCAACAGTTAGACGCTGTTACTAGGGAACTTGACCAAATCAATAATTCCCTGGATGAAGTTCAAACGAATGGAATGAATAACATTGAAGATGCCAATAAAGCACTCCATCATGCTGAAAAGAGTGAAGTTTGTCGAGTGCATGAGTTTCAAGTAGCTGTTGATGATGCTCGAGATGGGGTTCATCAAGTGAAGACTTATGTCGATAGCCTTTTTTAATTTCATGTAAAAGAGAAGAGACTCAAATATGTGGATGTCCTTCTAATTCTTGTGCATTAAATGGAAATAATGCTTTCATCTTCAATCACTAGTGCACGTGTTTTCCTTTTCTCCCTGCTTAAAATTTTACCTAAGCCAATGGGCCTAGTGAGCATAGTTTGATTTTTACTAGGATTAATATAAATAACCCTCCAAAATTTGAATATTTAAATTGCTCAATATTAACTAAATCATACAAAATGTATGTTTAGTGAACTATAACTAGACTTTTACTCAGATTTCCTTTGTCTTATGTGGGCAGTTTAAAGTCATGAACATCAAACATAAAGAGGCTAATGTTTTAGGTCGAAATAGATTTGACTGAATAAATTAGAATTGACTCAATTCTTTGACAATTTATCTGAAAAAATATTGCCATACTCATGTATGAGGGAAAAAATATGTAAACTATGACTTAAGAATATTTGAATTTGAGGAATGATATGAAAAAGATCTAAAAGGAATTAGAATAAGTACTTTCCAAGAATGAAGTTACCATTATTTAACAAACCCGTTAGGGGGTTGAATTATGTAGGGCCACCTAAGGGCATTGGTGCATAGTCAAATAAATAGCATCTTTTGGTAACAAGTCTGTTATGTAGACTGTTTACTCAAGGCCGCCTAAGGGCATGTGCTGCATAGTCAGGCAAAAGAACTCTCAGAAATTTACTTTCCTAGTGCTATAAATCCAGTGAATGTTTATGAAGATTGAAATTTTCCAAAGTATAGAGTTTGCTGAATGGAATGAGGTACTTGAATATGGAGAAGATATTTCCTAAAAAGATTATCGAAGAACTGGATGAATATTACTCCTACAAAGGTCTGACCCAAACATAGGGAAGGAGAATATAAACCATAGACTTGAATACTTTCATATCATAACAAAGGTTATGGGACAAGTATGTTAAGGATGGCTAATTTTTCGGATCCCTATATATTTTTATTAAGAAAAATAAGGAAAAAAGAAGCTTTCTTCACAAGAATGAAGTTACCAGTATTTAACAAACCCATTAAGGGGTTGAATTATGAAGGGCCGCCTATGGGCATTGACTGCATGGTCAAATAATAGCATCTTTTGGCTAACAGGTCTGTTATGTATACTGTTTATGCAAGGCCGCCTAAGGGCATGTGCTACATGGTTAGGAAAAATAACTCTCAGAATTTCAGGCCTTTTGTGATTAGAAGTTAAGAAAAGGGTTATGAAGATCTGAAAATATTTATGGTTAGGATTATGACAAATAAAGATGGGTATTGTTCAATGTATGCAGAGATACATCAATGCTAACCATAATCATTTTGTGGTTGGATCCTGAATAGAAATGTTGGACTTCACTACGTATCCTATAATGATGGGAATCAAGCCATACATAGTTCTTGAACTACATTTTAACGTCATGTGGGAAAAAATTATTGGAGATATTAGTTTAGGTTCATAGTGCGTGGACCATTATAAGAAATACACAGTGTGTGTTTTCATGGGAAATTTTCATCCAAGGGACTGAAAGTGGAATTTGGGGTTAGGCTCAAAAGACTTGGGGATGGATTCAAGGGACAATTGAACATTCCTACGTATCCCATAAGGATGGGAATCAATCCCACATTGTTCTAGAAATACCCTTTATACAAATTTGGTTCATACATGTGAAGGGTGAAAGGGGACATTAGTGCAATGATGTTTTAACCCAAGAAAAAAGGTTTGTGAATTTACATGTATGTATGTAGTCTTTGGAATGAATCATGATTGAAAAATAAATGTAAATAATGGTTCCCTCTCCGGTGAGGGTATCAAAGAATATTGTAGTTTTATTGTCGTACAGGACAAAAAGTATTGTACATTTTAACATCATATATCAAGGATGAAAGTCAACCAATGTAAATATATTGATTCTAGGGATGGTTTCACGAATCAACATCGTATAAGACGGAGGTGAACCGATGTGAAGAGATTGGTTTTGGGATTGAACCTTGGCAGGTTGCCTACGTACCCAGCCTGGAAGGCAAGGATCATAGTTCACATAGTTCAATTAAATAATGAATTAATTATCATGTTGTTATTGGGGACAATGACCAAAAAATATTGGTGTTGGGACTTACACATGGTTAGTAGCCCAGAGAGAGTGTTATGGTTGATGTTTGATCTAATCTCAAGTGAGTCATACTCAGTGTGAGAAACAAGAGGTAACAACAACCATAATGATGCACAGTTTAATGTCATGTAGGACGTATAAAGGGAGTATCCAGTTTAAAGTCATGCATTTAGGACTATATGGGCTGCACAGTTTAGTGTCTTGTAGTAGGGACAAAGCACAGTTTAATGTCATGTAGGATGTATCAATGTACTTTTTGTAAAGTTTAGCATCATGTAGTTAGGACGATGGGGAAAACACATTTTAATGTCTTGTTAGACAAAAAGAGAACTGTTCAGTTTAATGTCATGCAGTAGGGACAAAAGAGTACACCATTTAACCTCATGTTGGACAAATTAGGGAACTTTTTCATAGTTTAACGTTGTGTGGGAGGAAAAAGGGATGATACAGTTTGGCGGCATGTAGGACGTAAGTGCCAATAGTTTAAGGTCATATGCATGGACCATTGGATATGCAGTTTAACATCATGTTGGACAAAAGGGAGTTCTATATAGATTAACGTCATATAGCAAGGACGATGAAGGGGGTCACAGTTTAACATCATGTTTGACGAATTAGGGAACTTTGTCACAGTTTAGCGTCATGTTGGATGAAATTACAAATTGTTTAAGGTCATATGTATGGACCATGGATGATGCAGTTTAACTTCATGCAGGACGTAAGGGACATGCAAATAGTTTAATGTCGTATGGATGGACCGTTGCTTATGTAATTAAACGTCTTTCCAGACGTAAAGGACTTTTATACAGTTTAGCGTCATGTAGTTAGGACGTCACAGTTTAGCGTCATGTTGGACGAAATTAAAAATAGTTTAAGGTCATATGAATGGACCATGGATGTATTTTGTGTTCATACAAAATATTTCTTCATAAATCTAGCATTGGTTGGAGTAGTGATGAGTTTTCCATCCATTGAGATTAAAGAATAAGGTCCATTGGAGTAGACCTTATGTATTGAGTAAGGTCCTTCCCATTTTGGCTCAAGCATGGGAGGTCTCTTTCCTGGTATCATTGGAGTTCTGAGAACTAATACTAATTCTCCCTGAGTGAATGAACAAAGACAATCTTTTTTGTTGAAATCTTGTGTTATTCGATTCTGATAGACTTCCAAGTGGTGGAAAGTACACAATCTTTTCTCATCTAACCATTCCAATTCATTCAATCGCTTTTGAGATTGTTCATCTGTAGATAACTGATAAAAAATGGCTACTCTGAGAGAAAGAAATTGAACTTCAATGGGAAATATGGCTTCCATTCCATATACTAGTGAATATGTAGTTGACCGAGTTGCAGTGCGTGTGGTAGTCCGATAATCCCATAAAGCATGAAAGAGTTTATCAGGCCATGATTTCTTATCTTTATCCACCATCTTTTGTAGTATATTTGACAGAGTCTTGTTGAATGCTTCTATCTGGCCATTGGCCGCTTCATGATACTGAGATGAATGGTTGGATTTGATGTTGTATTCTTGATACAACTTCTTCACCTCGGATGAACAGAAATTGGTGCCATTGTCCGTCAATATGGTATGAGGGACCCCAAATTTGGTAATGATGTTAGATTTGATGAAGCTAACAATGCATTTATAACTGACTTCCTTAAGAGGTATTGTCTTTTCCCATTTGGAAAAGAAATCAGTACAAGTAAGAATATACTTAAACTGCTTGGTCGTAGCTGCAGGGTAAGGTCCCACCACATCCATTCCCCATGTGGAAAATGACCACGAGTATTTAGCTGTATGAAGCAACTCTGGAGGGTGATGAATGAAGTTGTCATGTACATGGAATGAATGACACTTGTTTGTGAAATCAAAACAATCTTGTATCATTGAAGGCCAAAAGTATCCGAGTCATTGAATCTGATCAGACAGTCTGTGTCCAGACTGGTGGGCACCACAGACTCCTGCTTGCACTTCTTTCATGACAATCATTGTCTCTTCAACATCAATACATCTGAAGAGAACTCCATCAAAACCACGTTTGTAGAGAATTTTCTCTAGGTGATTTGGGCTATCATAAAGAGTAAAATTGACCACACGTCGCCAGATTTGTTCTTTCTCAGCTCTATCAGGTGGAAGTGTTCTATTTTGAAGGTATTCCCTAATAGGTGACATCCATCCTTTATTATGACCATACGATTCCGGAATGGGACTAATTTCATTAATTTCCTCTTTTCTGATTCAAAAATAAGGTGAAATTGTTGGACGGTGGGAAATACTAATGGTTGTCTCGTCCTGATTTGGATCTGCCAGAGTTGTGGCTGTATTAGCCAGTGCATCAGCTTGAGCATTTAGTGATCGCGGGACATAAGAAAATGTCAGTTCCTAAGGGAATTCCAACATCAACTCTCGGATTTAATCATAAAAAGGAATTTGTTCTTTTTTTCTGATGGCATAATCCCCATTGACTTGTTTGATTACCAGGTATGAATCACCTTTCACCTTTAAGTGATTCCCTTGTGCTTGAAGCGCCAATTCCGAGCTTGCGATGAGAGCTTCGTATTCTGCTTCATTATTGGTACCAACGTCCCACAATAAGAAGGAATAAGGTAACACTTCCTTTTCTGGAGAAATGATCACAATTCCTAAGCCAAATTTGTTGAATTTAGGAATTTCCATTTTCCTCCCTTTTGGACTTCTGGAAGTACCATCAAAACTCATTTCCCATGTGTGGGGACTTTTTTGAATAGATAAGACTTCCTCATCAGGGAGTTCAATATCTGAAGATGTGTCTTCCACTTAAGGGTGTTAAGCCAGGAAATCAGCCAGATCTTGGCCCTTTATTGCCTTTTGATACACATACTAAATGTCGAATTGCTGCAAAATAACTACCCACCTTGCCAGACGTCTTGTAAGCATCGGACGACTAAGAATGAATTTGAGCGGGTTATTGCGAGATACCAATTTGACCTTGTGATGTTGAAGGTAGTGTCTCAACTTCTGAACTGCAAAGATTAATGTCAATCAGTACTTCTCAATACTTCAATACTGAGTTTCGGCTTCATGCATAGTCCGACTGAGGTAATAGATGCTATTTTCAATCCCAGCATCATTCTTCTAAGAAATAAAGGGACCCAATGATCGCTCTAGAGCTGTCACGTAGAGGATAAGTGGTCTTCCTTCAACAGGCGGCATGTGAACCAGTGGACTCAAAAGGTATTTCATGAGAATATCGAATGCTTCTTGACATTCTTCAGTCCACAGGTAAGTGACTCCCTTCTTCATCAATTTGGTGAAGGGAAAACTTTTGCCTGCCAAATTGGTGATGAAACGCCGAATATAGGCTATGTTTCCTTGAAGTCCTGTTAATTCTTTCAAGTTTCTAGGAGGTGCAATACCAAGGATTGACATTATCCTTTCAGGTTCAACTTGAATACCATGATGACATACAACAAATCCGAGAAATTTTCCTGAGGTTACCCCAAAAGCACATTTTAAGGGGTTTATCTTCAAATTATGTTGTCGAAGCTTGCGGAATATGACTTCCAATCTGCCATGTGATTAGAACGTTGTTTGGATTTAACCAACAAATTGTCTTCATGGCATTCAACAAACATCCCTAGAAAGGGTTTGAAGATACGATGCATGGCACGCTGATATGTTGCGCCCGCATTCTTTAAGACAAAAGGCATTACCCGGTAGAAAAACACACCCTGAGGGGATCTGAAGTCCGTGGATTCCTAATCTTCACGGTCCATTCAGATTTGATTATATCTGGAATATCCATCCATGAAGGAATGTGCTTCATAGCTAGTTTTTTCATCAATTAATAATTTTTTAATCAGAACTGGGAAATCATCTTTAGGACAATGCCGATTAAGATCTCTAAAATCGATGCAAACTCTAATTTGTTAGTTCTTCTTCATTACAAGTAAAATATCAGCCAACCACTTGGGATATTGAACTTCTCTGATGATGTTAACTTTTATAAGATAATCCACCTCAACTTCAATTTTGGAAGCATAAGTTGGGTGTGTTCTTCTTGCTTCTTGCTTAAAGCCTCGATTATCTTCTGGTAAACCCAAATGATGAGTATCAACATCAGGATCAAGCCCGTGCATCTCTGTATAGTTCCAAGAAAATATGTCTTGATTTTGCTTTAAAAAGGAAATATACCTATCCTGTTCTTCAAGAGTCATGGCCGCACAGATTAAAGTGGGGTGTGGATCTTCTCTTGTACCCAGATTTATTTCTCTGAGTTCATCCATAGTGGTAGAGATACCCCCTTAAAATTCTGGAGGAGCATCTCTGATATCTTCCTCTTCTTCTTCAACATGTGTTATTTCTTCCGTTTCTACATGCATAGTAGATGATGAAGCATAATTTTCATGATCGGAAGAGATGTAAAAATTTGAACATCTTGAAGAAGAAGCTTCCATTTCTGACCCAATTGATAATGAAGGTTCTTCCTTGGGAAATAAAGAGGAGATGATAGATTGGGAATCAACATCATTGTTCACCTCCAATGTTTCTATAACTACTTCTAGACTGATTCATGAATTATATACTTGCTGGATTTCAGCATATGAAATGGTGACATATCCATTTGATCTTTCATCATTGCCGGGAGGATCACCAATTTCTCCCATGTTGTCTGGCTCGATTGCCGTAATTGACATTATGGATCTTTCCATAAGATTATTTTTATTTGGGTCTATCTTGTCAATTTTACTGATATGCAATACATAATCTGTACTCACATGCACAAATTGATTTTATAGAATCTTCTCCAAACCTTATGGAGCATTAACTTTGGTAATTTCTTTTGTTGTGGATTTCTCTCTTCCCTTCATGTGATAGAATTCCACCTCAATGTATTGAGACTCACATGTCTTGAATGGGGCCTTATCATCATTGAATGTACCAACTTTACCATTGAAACAATATTTGAGACATTGATGGTATGATGAAGGGATAGCCACATTTTGATGTAGCCAGGGTCTTCCAAGAAGGATGCTGAAGGCTGAGTCTTGATCAACAACCATGAAATCTGAATTGGATACAAGATCTCCAAACTGAGTTCTGAGTGTAACATTGCCCAGTTGTTCTAGTTCATATTTATCATATCCTTGTAACATTATAGTTGAAGGAGATAAATCTGATTCCGTGAGGCCCAATCGACGAAGAGTACGAATGGGCATGAGATTGAATTCTGAACCATTATCAATGAAGCCTCCTCAGACGTCTACACCATTGACCTTTCCAGATAAATACAAAGGTCTAATGTGTCCCTGCACGACATCATATTCATGTTCATCTATGAAAGATATTACTGCATGGAATTCTGTAAGATTATTCTCTATGTGGTAGACTTCAGCTGCAGCAATTTCAGTTTCAAACTCCTGAGGACTTGACAAAGCCTCGATGAGTGCCTCTCGAAGATCCTTTGATAGATTCAAAACATCCAAAATTGATAAAATGGCCGGTACTTGGGCCAGGTGTTTCAATACATCATACTTTTGATCTAGAGGTCTTCATTTCCCAACAGGAACATGTGGTTTAGCAGGTGCCTTGGAATCTGATGCTTTGGAAGTTGATGTATCTCTTATTGGGATAGGAGTTGGAAATATTCGTAGTTTTGGAATATTTGAACGATTAGATCTATTCACTTGCTGAGAGGAAGAAGGTGGAACCTTCAACCGGTCTTCCAGAATAATTGTGCCAGGACTGAATTTCGTATTGGTAGAAGAACTAGATTGTTCTTATTGAGCTTGCTGAAGGGATCTGCCACCGGTTTCTGTAGCATACACAGTATTAGAAGGGGTATAAATGAAATAATGGCTTCCGAAAGATCCGCATCTTTACCTGTTTCTTTATCCTCTAGAACTTCCTCTGATTCCTTTATTTGATATAGGGAATTCGGGCTCATCAAAATCGAAACTACGACTGGCATATGGATCAATTAATTCAATCATATTAACCGAACCAAAGATTAACTCTTCATCCGATGAAGAATCTTCCTGACTAGCCAATTTAGGTTGTACCGTTAGGTGGGGCGGTTCCCATTGATTCGAAGTATATGGCATGAAGTCTGCTAGAGTCAAAGACAACATAGGCTTTGAGACATACTCATATTTTTCGGATTCATTTTATTTCTTTGAATCATGCCGTTTCTTTGAGGATTTTCCCTCTGATGAAGAGGGTTTTGCTGTGGCATTCATGGAAGAATGCACAATTACTTTCTTCAATTGCGTTTGAAAAATAGAATGAGTTCGGTTGATCGTCTTTATGACCATCCAATCATCATATTTTTGTGCATATTTGTTTTTAACTTCTTTCCATTCACCTTCATCCTTCGAAAATGTAACAGTTACACATGCTATCTGGGCTGAAGAACCTTTTAATTTGACTTGTCTGGAGTAGACCATCTTTCGCAGGAGGTCTTTGAAGACAAAACACTCCTAGATGGGTTGCCCCAACATTTGATGAAAGGGGAAATAATTGGGATGGTCTTCATATCCATCCTTGTTTGGCCTTTTGGGCCTTGGAAACTGAACCAAATTATTTTCCATAGCCGAAATGAAGTAACCAGGAACTTGTTCATTTCGCAAAGACTTTGTTTTGTTCATTAGTTCCTCAAATTGTTTTCAACTTTGATCTCTTTGATCTTCTTGATGAAATGGCCTTTTTTGTTGGCTCTCAGGAGCTGGATCCCTTCGAGAACATGAAGGTTTTGAAGTAGAAGCTGGCACATGTTCTTGTTTAAGCATCACTGTAGCAGTCTCTTCTTTACCCATTCTCCTTTCTGGAGCTGATGGAATTACACGAGATTTAGCCGTAGTCTGTATAAGAGAATATTCAATCTGTTGAGAGATTGAAGTAAGGTCTCGAAACCCTCCTGTGTATTTCATAGGGATCAACGGCGTGCATAATTCATCACGCATATTTGCCACATAGATTGGAAAATGTTCCTCTTAAGGGAGTGATAAGCTCAGGGAATATGTTAATCCCTTCTAGTGAGCAACGAAATCAGAGTCTCTTTCATTCTTCTTTTCTTACAGTTTGTAAGATCGAAAACTATTGTCTTTAGAAAAGTTGAGTTGAATTGAAGAAGAAATCGTTTATGGAGATCTTCTCATCCGGTAATTGACCGGGATTTCAAGCTTGTGTACCGTACAATGGCTGGTCCTTGCAAGGTTCGCACGAAGCATCTGAGTTTCACTGCTTCTTGCTGCTCTGGAGTTCCCATCATAAGATCGCAACAAGATACGTAATGCATCAAATTCTGTTCACGGTCGCCTGATCCATTGAAAATACGGAATACAAGGTTCCCAAAACATGATGGGGGAGATATTGAATCTACCCATTCAGGGTAAGCTTTATTTTCTTGTTGAACCTACACATGCTTCCCTTCCATAGTCTCCAACCGAGCTGTTAATGACTCAATGGTAGTTATTAAGTTTTGAGAAACCTCTGGTTGAACTTGGACTTGGGTAGGTGGAATGACTGGAGTCTAGACAGGTATGGTAGTTGGTACTTTAACTGATGGCAGCACTACCAATTGTTGTTGTACTTGAACTGTAGGATTAGACCTGTGAAGGTGTACTGATAAAAGAGAATATTCTTGATCCATGTCAGTAGCTACAAAAAATTCTTTTGGCTGACTGACTCCAGCACGCTTAGGTGGAAGACTACCTTGAAGTAGTTCTAGATTCCTCCTCCTCAATTCATTCATTTTTTCCTCCTGTTGTGCAAATCCTTTCTCTAGTGAGAGCGATTGGCCTTCTCCAGAGGAAGGATATGTAACCTGATTCTTTTCCTTACCCTTTTTTGATCCCTTTCGGAGTGGGGGAAGTGGTTTATTTGAAGGAACACCCAGATTTTGGGTAAAACTTTGATTTTGTGTATGCACACCTTCTTCATTTGTGTCTGTGCGTACAACTTCCTGAGAAGGAACCTCTTCATTTGAGTCCCCTGAGTGAGCCTCATCTGGTGGATTAGCAACAATGACATCGATGACATTGATTGATGCATAACGCATCACATCCTTTCTATCAGTATTTCTGTGATATTATCCTCTTCCATGTCTTTGATGAGACATTTCCTTTTATTGATTAGATCCCTCAAGAACTTCTTGATGAACCGTAATTTGGAGGAAATATACTGATAATTTGGCTCTTCGTTCCTCATGTGGCTTCTTCCTCAATCGAGAGAAGACCGACTTTCGTTGAGGATAGGATTGATGATTTGAA
The DNA here is from genome assembly GCA_963277665.1 of Viscum album. Lineage (NCBI taxonomy): Eukaryota > Viridiplantae > Streptophyta > Magnoliopsida > Santalales > Viscaceae > Viscum > Viscum album. The sequence goes on from OY728155.1 coordinate 818,598,043, forward strand.
AAAGTCCCCAGTCCGGTGGACTGGGGCTATTCCTGTTGTCTTTGGTCAACTCCTTGAATCCTATTTGTTGATTCCGAGGGTTGGTTTAAAAGAGTCCTCAGTCTGGTGAGCTGGGGTGGCTCTTGACATGCTATGTCGGAGACTTTCTTAAAATCTCTCCTGATATTGTGGACCTTAGTCCTGAAATTAGATGGATGCATCAATCGACATCCACTTTTATATCTCGGCTCGAAAGACCGTTGGATGATTTCCGACACTTCTGTCAATTGATGATGTGCTTGCTCCATACAGGAGGAATGTTCAAAATTCTCGCTTTCTTGATGCAGGAGTAATTCAAAAACTTGGTCTCTGTATTTATATTTTGAGAGGAACTAGTTGAATCATGTTCTTGGGAAAGACTTTGATTACAAACAAAGCCAGTTGTTTGTGGCCGGCCACGGGCAATAACATTGCATGAGACCATTTTCGGCGGGCTTTGCTGACTATAGAGCTCAGTGATATGTATTGTTCCATGAAAACCCCATCCCCTGAAATGAATATCAGATGGGGAATTGGCAATTAACTGGCTCAATATTCTTAGTGCGCTAAGGCATGAACGCTGAAGGGCTCTCTGCAACTTTTCAGCCTTCAGATATCGAGAGACTGATAGAGATGCCAAATGAATATAACCTTGTAACACTTCTATTATCTTAACATGATAACCATATTTATCATAAGATAATACTTTTTTCTTTAACTGACAAAGAGTTTTCCATTTTTTCAGACAAATATCATGAATTCTATCTTCTTTCAACATCTCTGGAATGTCATACTGAGAGTCAGCTAGAGCCAAAAACATTACGGGCACTTCACCTTTCACCAGTTGTTTTCTCACGTTCAGTATTTCCAATTTATCATCAAATGAATATTCTTCTACCTGATTTGACCAGAGCTGGTGCTTCCTTGTTGCTTCATCAAATTCAACAAGATTGGTACAGAAATCACGGATCAAACTAGAAGATTCATGACATAGGGGTGGTTAGGAGAATGATCTACACCCTGGGCTATCTTCCGATTGAGGAATTATTTCACCTACTAGCGATGAAGCATCAGACATGACTGGTTTCGCATTTGAAAGTGCCTCAAGATAAGAGGGATTTCTCAACACTACATTGTCCACTGGATCATTTTATGGGCAACATGAATCACTACTGCGGAGAGGACTTTCGCAGTGAAATTCATCATCATGGGGAGGACTACCACGGTGGGTTACATCAAAAGATGACATATCTTGCTCCTTGGTCTTCTGACCCCACAGAGGGTTCCTGTGCCTCTCATCTGAAGATGAAACTTCGAGATCGACCGAATTTTCATGAAGCAAACCTTTATGGGGAAGTGTCTGTTGAAGACCTTAGGAATTAATATTCCCACTGCTGGGAAATGAGGTAGTAGAATCTTTCATTCCAATAGATAACTATCTGAGGGCATCAATAACTCCGACATCGAGCAAGTCATTGATACAGATTGGCTCTTGATTTCTTGATTGTGTTGGGTGGGTGTTTTTTCTTAGATGCCTTCTTACTCGCCTAAGAAACCACTTGTTTATGAATGTGGATGCTCTGAGTAGATGTATGTGCCTGATCTGGAGAGATGGCCAGGTTAGGCTAACGATCTCTACTCAAATCAGGTGTATGTGCCTGACTTGGTTGTCCGTATGATATGGTGGAGTATGCCCCACAACCCTCTTGGACTGGAATAGATGTGTGTGTCTATTCTGGAATGAACTGTTGATGTGTCACTCCACTGGTAGGGATAGATATATGTGTCTTTCACAGAGATTTCATTGAAGCTATTATAATATCCTAGCAAGCATCCAGAATATGAGCAGGGATTTGATTCTTCTCTTTCAACATTGATAGAATATGATTGGTGACTTCAGCTGCCAGAACGGGGATATACATCCATTCCATGCTTCGAGTAGGTGTATGTGCCTGTTCCTATCCTCCTTTTCCAGTCAGTGAATCTTGACAGTACTCAAGTGTGGGTGAAGAGAGTTGAGTCTGCCTCCTGTTTGTCACCGGAGCTTTCCGACTGACTTCTCAATGTGCTACCAAGTGAGACTATTGGTATGCTTGTCAATACTAGCAGGTGTATAGGGCTGCTGATTGTACTTCGATGAACATAGTGGACGAGCTCCATCATATGTAGTCAGACGAGCCTGCTAACTTGCTGATGATGTATAAATAGGTATATGTTACTGCCTATAGTACTCGGCCGAAATTTTCTGGCGAGATTGGCGTGATGCTGCTTGACGAGTCTGCTGGATAACAGACTTAAAACGGGCAGGTGTGTGTGCCTGCTCGTTGCTTTTAACCATGTTAGGTTGGTGTAATTCTCCGGAAATGGTAGAGATGAGAACCTGCTCGCTGTTAACAAGATTTTTCCTCTAGTGATTCGTCTTGCCTGCTCGGATTCAAGGAACCTGAACCGAACACCTGGAGTCGACACCCTCATCATGTTGAGGGCGCACTGCCGCATGAGTCTTGTGGCGATGGTTGATGGGGGCCCTCAAGAAGGAATCCTGCTTCCTTGACTTAAGGCCCTGAGGGACCTGCTCATTCACCTCCCCAGAATATGGGAGTGAATGGTGATTGCGTTCTGGGGATAACGAACCGAAATAGTTGGAGACGGTAGTTAGCACCGCCTACTTCTTGATCGCTAGTTGTCGTTGTCCGGACGACCAGGGTGAATTGTTCACTTGGAGGGCTTGTCGAGCAGCCTCTAAAGATCGAATGGTACTGTGTTGATGGTAATCCATAATCAATGCATTTGATACCCAGTGTCGAAGACGCTGAGTAGGTGATGTCGTCCTCAGAGCTGATGATGATCTAACAGGAGTAGCAGCAGTGGCATTCACAGCAGCAGTATTCACAGGTGTGAACTTGAGAGCAACCATTTCTTAGAATGCAGAAAATCTTTGAAAAGAGTGGATATTTGATATAACAGACGTAATAAAGATAAACTGAGCCAATATATCTTTTGGATGAGTACATATGTCAATGATTGTTTTTTGTTGGCCCTCTCATTGATTTTAAATAAGGGCCTAACAAATAAAAAACATCATTTTAACTTGGTTAAGGATTCATGTCGGTTTCACCATTTTGTTTCCCTCTGGAATTTTGGATGACCTCATTGTTTGAAGGTTCAAACATTCAAATCGGTTTCTAATGGGTTTGTTCATAGAACCGGAAACATCCAATGATTCCATATCCATTTGGACCTACTTTCCAAAGGTATGCACTCATTAGTTGTGGACTGATGAGGCTTAGGAATTTTCATTGGTCGAGAGGATGGGAGGTTGGACTCATCACACCTTTTTTAGGGGAATTATTGTCTACTCCGGGACTCTCTTTATAGATTTATGTTATGTTCGTGAATCCTTATTACATTACCAAGTATAAAATGAGCTTTCCATTTGTCAGACAATCAAGGATCGATATGTAGGAAATTTAGAGAATCTTTTATATGTATTCGAGGATCGTCATTGATGAAGAATCATCTGTATTTGTTATATATTCTTAGTTGATGGTATCCTTAAAAATACATAAATGTCTCTTGGTCATTAAGATGACCATACTGGTTTTAAATCCACTCAGTGAGGCACTTGAAGTTTATTTTCATTCAGGAGGACATGTATTATTTTAGATTTGGGATCATACCCGCTGATGGGCTACCTATATATCATTTGTTTTAGAAAATGAATCATAACCCACGTAGTTCGAGTAAGGGAGCATGATTTTTATGATTGGTTGATGGCTCAAAGAAAGATTTCATTATTACATTTACACTCTAAGCTCATGTGAGTTATGCTCGGTGTGAGAAACAAGAGGTATTGGTGAAACTAGACAATTGTTCCACGAACTATGCAATGATATGGGGCTTATGTGTGTATGACTACCCAAATAGATAAGAATTAAGATTTACATCAGGGATGAAATCCAGGAACAATGTCTATAAAGGTATATGTGCTTCATGGATATTTGGATACTCTAACCTTGGGGCTTACTCCTAAGGAAGATGCCCATATTTGGAGGGGTCTTATGATTGGGTTTTACTCCTGAGAAAGAAGCCCAGATCAAAAGGAAATTTAAGACTGGGGCTTACTCCTGAAATAGAGGCCCAGGCATAGAGAATTATGTTTGGGGATTACTCTTAAAGAGGATCCCCATATTTGGGAATTTTGAGACTGGTGATTACTCCTATGGAGGATGCCCATATTTAAAAATTTTAAGATTGGGGCTTACTCCTATGAAGGATACCCAAAATTAATGGGAATTATGACTTGGACTTACTCCTGAAAAGGAGGCCCAGGTTTGAGAATTATGACTGGGGGTTACTCCTGAAAAGGAGGCCCAGGTTTGAGAATTATGACTGGGTATTACTCCTTAAAAGGAGGCCTAGGTTAAAGGGATTTGAAAATTAATGGGAGTTGGGGATATCTCTTGAGGAGGAGGCCAATATTTGAGACTGGGGATTACTCCTGAAAAGGAGGCCCAGGTTAAGGATTCTATCATCTTAAAGGATGAATATTAATGAATGAAATCTCAATCTTTAGTGACATAAAGATGTGTAAATCACTATATTTTGAGAGATGTCCGATGGATTTTCTTTCATATAAGGAATCCAAATCAAGAAATCATGACATAAATGGATTTAAAGAGTGTCTTGAAGACTGAATCTTGAATAGGAGAGGTGGATTGGCATAAGAGGGGTGAAATGGGTGGGAAAGTCACCCAAAAAGGTAGAAGCACACAAGTCATGGAAGAAGTGCCGGTTCTTCATGGGTGCGAAAGTCCTGGTTGTGCAGGTATACCTACGCGACACATGTGTACTTGCACGATTTTCAGCCCTTAGAGTAATATTTGGGTGATCCTTTATCAAAGCTATAACACCCCAAGCTTCCACGGTACGTTTCCCATCGAATAATGTGATAGCATGTGTTGTACGCAACCTCGAGTTCTAACACACACCACAACTAATTAAACTAACCGTTGTGAATAGTAATACCTACTTTTTAAAATTATATATATTTTATATTTCAAAATATACTTCATTTTTGGATTCGGAATATCTAATTTAGCCTAAGGTGAAATTTTGGTACTTTTCGGATAACTTTCATATTTTGATGAATAGTGAAAATTACTAAATTTTAATTAAAAACAACTTTTTTAATCAAAATAATTAATAGTGATAAATTATGAATTTTAGTAGTTTTAAAGTATATTTAGAATATATTTTTACCATTTAATATAATGTTGGTCATTAGACATAATTTTACAATTAAACCGAACATAAACAAGTGTCAATCTTTTGATAGTTATTATCTCTTAAAAACACGCTTTTTGTTTTGACAGTGGGAATTAATTTTAAATTAATTGCTGCCACTTATGTGTTTTGAATTTAGGAAAATGGATTCCATATTTGGAATCAGGATGTTCAAATTGTGTAAATAGGTAACTTTTATTTTTAGATATTTTGAATAATTACTGCGGTAAATATTTTATTTACCATGGTTAAGGGTAAATCCAGTAAATAAGGGTTAAAAAATATTATTACCATAATACAAAATAACCCTAAAATGTGTCCTAACCTTATTGGTGTACACATACCCTACCATGGGCATCCTTGGGTCGATTTGGGGACCCCTTAGAGCCACTTGTATGTGGTAGGGACACATTATATTAATAAAGTTAAAATAAAAATAAAAATGGCATAAGCTTACATCTTTTAGAAGATCAATTTTTAAATAGGGATATACATGTTGGATTTTCGATTATAAATATTAATTAGAAAACTAAAACTATTTCCTACATAATGATATTTTATTTATAATTTTTAGACATCAAATAATTTAAATTATTAATGACACAATAATGATGCAATGTTTACCTCATTAATAAATCATTTAAATAAATAAGATTATAATGATTAAAATATTATCTAAAACCTGTACAATTCTTATTGGTTGATGTTATTTCGAAATTTAGTCATCTTATCTTCGACCTCAATGATTTCTGGACCATTATAAACCGAATATAATTATATTATAAAGTAATACTTTCACTCTTTCCTAAAGAGCCCCTCCTCTCCCTTATAAAAGGAGACCACTTCTACTCATTCCTCACACCTCTCAAGCCACTTGGCTCGTCCAAACCCTGCCCAAATACTCTCCCAACTTCCCTCACTACATCCTAGAGGCCTTAGTTTGATCAGAAAGCCAACCTATGGAGCCCTTTTGATCAAATCAAAAGGAAGAACCCGAAGAAGAGGTAATGTTTTCACCACCCCTTTTCATGTTCCTTTCTTCTTCCACTTCTTCTTTCTTTGTTCTTACCATTCTAAAATAATAACTCCAGTATCTCACATATACTGTGATGTTATTATAAATATTGTACAACCATATTCAGTATTCTATCCACCCTTTTAATAACATGTCACCACACGTGCGTACGTACGGCTTACCGTCTCCACGTCGTCGTGTAATTGTTATTCAATATAATATTATTTGGATGGGTATAATAATGATGTGTAACTCATGTAAATAATAAATATAACATTTTAATGATTCTGTATATATGATATAACATCCATTTATATATTATTTTAATATCAAAAGAATGATATTGTCGCTCGTGTGTACGTACGGACTACCGTCTCCACAAACGTGATAAGATTCATTCTCCATCGTATCCATTCAAGTATAATTATCATTTGATGATTTAAAAATGATGTTTAAGTACTTTATATCATTATGGATATGAATAATATACAACCTATCCATTACAAACATGGATTACATAACAAAACATATAAAATAAAACAAGTAAGTTAACACCCGAAACAACGATAATACTAATATATTATTATCAAATCAATATTAAAAGATCATATATGATATAATATTAATGTATATGATTCTTTTATAATTTAATAACAATTATTTCACCATTATAGAGGAGGTTAACCTACCCCAACCAAGGAAAAGTACAAGGTAAGGGGTTTTCATCTCACTCCTTATTTCCGTGAGATTCATGTCATATTTCCACCATCACCTTTTGTGTGGTATATGTACTACCCATAATTATATTCTTTGTGTAATGCACTCTAATTTATGTGTATTTACATATTAATTGTATGATACCTCTTTCATGGGTTGTATGTTTCATAAGTTACTAAATTGGTAAGGGTTATTTCACAATCTCTTCATTATCCGAGGTTGTTTATACGTAATAATCTACTGGGATCTCGTTATCATCCACATCCATGTTTCTTCAAAATATATTTCAAAAATTTTTTAATATTTAAAAGAATATGGGTTTAAGTCATTTATACCCTTGTTTGACTTTTTATAAGAGGTTTATAAGGGAATCTTTCCGTCGTTTTCCAAACAAGGTGCTTTTTAACCTTTTCGACAGAATTAAGATAAGAATGTTTTTTTAACTTATACGGCGGGTGCGGTTATTTTCCACCGTTATAAAATCATCAAAGCTTACCTTACAAGCTTATAAGAATATTTTCAAAGAAAATGTTTTATTTTATAAATATATGTCTCTTATATGATTTCAAAATAGAAAGAGGTATTTCTTTAAAAAAGAGTTTTGATTTCATCTATGTCAACATCCTTTAATGGATTTTACGCTTATTTGAGGATGATATATTATGATACAAAACTTTTATATTGTATTGAAGGTTTTGTGATATGTTTGACTGTGGATGTGCTATTTTTTATGTACCATTCATGGTTTATGGTGAAAGTATTGACATTTCGTATGCTAGTTTTAATATGAATGTTTATGTTATGTTTAAACCTTTTCATATGGGAATGCATTGGAGTTAATATGTGACAGGTGGAGCCTGCTATAGCTCCTCAATGCATCGGTAGGTCTCATGAGACAAACTAGTGTCTTGGCACAAGGCCTTGACAAAATCTTATTTGTAGTCTTGGCACGAGGCCTTGACTATGTGGTTATGATAGTCTGGCATTATGCATTCCATCATTATGAAAGTGGTTATTGATATTGCATGTGATTATTCGATTAGTAGAATATCCATGTGAATAAGTAAATGTCAATATTTCATTTTATTTATGCCATACTATGTTGAAGTTAAAGTGTAAAAGGCTTTTGTTTTAGTTATACATTGCCTTAAATGTTTATTCTTATTTATGAAAGTTTCCGCTATATTGTTACCCTTACTGGGCATTTGAGCTCACCCCTTTACTATGTTTTCTTTTCCCAGGATGTGAAGAAGTAAATTATGAATGACTTGCAGGGATATTATGAGGGGTTAATAGTGTGGACTATGGAGACAATATGTTGTTGTAGTAGTTCTTTTTTATTTTGATGATGTAATTTAAAACTTATGAATATATCTAGTGTTTCCAAGGCTACTAAACCAATCGGTCTTTCGAGATTTTATCTTTCTCGTGATCATGCCAATGTTATGTAATAATGCACCGACTCTGGGTAACTGGGGTCGGGGCGTTACAGTTGGTATCAGAGGAAGTTTAGTACAAACCTTGGAAACTATATTTAGATAAACTCTGATTAGAGAATGTAGACCTAAGATGAACTTTGAGGATTAGTATAGAAGAACTTCCTAGAATTTTGGTATTGTAGAGATTTTGTGAGTTTTCCGAGCAATACATTCATGTCTGGATATGAGCAGGTAGACGCGGCTCTGGCACAGAAGTACCTAGGGGTAAAACCCGAAAACACTTCTTTGATCTAGACTCGAACGAGAACTGGGGCACGACAACGGGCCTTGCTGCACTCTTGGTTACGACACTCCCGGGGGACATGCTTAGGATAACTCTCATTTTCCTTAAAAATCATTTGGAAGGGATTATGAGTATATACTTCCTCAAAGAAAACATTCTTATGATTATGGATTATATCCATAAATAGTTCAATCTATGTTAAGTGTTTTATAAGTATGGGATTATGTATTTTGATTCATAAACTGATCTAGTTTATGCCATTGTTTAGAAATGGCGCCTAGTGGAAGAAATGGAAACTGTATCAATGCACGCACTCTATGTAGGGATTGCCCTCCTGCTCAAGATAATTATAGTGGAGCTGGTGATGCAACTGGAGCCGATCAGCTAATCACCATACTGGGACAACTTACTCAGGTTATGAATAATAAACTTACCCGTATGGAGCACCCTGATCCACAGCGTGGAGGATCAATGTTAGATCGATTCATGAGGCAACAACCACCAATGTTCAATGGGAGTACAAATCCCTTAGTAGCTGAGCAATGGATATTTTCCCTAGAGAAAATATTTCAGGCTTTGGGGAGCAGTGAAAGGGAAAAAGTTATCATGGCAGTTTACCGCCTCACTGGAGATGCTGATCAATGGTGGTCATTGATTCAAAATACAAAGGAAGATGATGAAGTATCAAATATGAAATGGAGGGAGTTCAGAATCTGTTTTTAGAAAAATACATTCCTCGCGACCATCGAGCAGATATGGAAAGGCAATTTCTAAGTTTGATATAGAAGAAGGATGAGAATGTCGCAAAGTATGAGGCTAACTTTACAAGGTTAGCAAGGTACGCTGGTGATTATATACGTAACCAAAGAAGTAATATTGATCGTTTGTTTGATGGGTTAAAACCATTTCTCCGTCGAGCATTAGTCTCACAATCCTTTTCATCGTACAAAGACATTGTCTCATGTGCTATCAAGACCGAAAAGGAATTCTCTATGTCTTATGAATTTAAAGAAAATCAAGAGAAGAAGAGACCTTCTGATCAATCTGGGAATGGAAATAAGGGGAAGAAGGGAAAGGTTGAATATCCATCCTGTGGTAAATGCGGGAAGAAACACCTTGGTACTTGCTTGAAGGGAATGGGAGTCTGTTACAAGTGTGGTGAAAAAGGCCACCAAGCTCGTGATTGCAAGGGGAAGAAAGAAGCTACCAACGTTCAGTGCTATAATTGCAGGGAGATGGGGAATTATAAAAATGAATGTCCTAAGCGTCAGAAGAACTTACCTCAGAAAAGGCCAAGGGATCAAGGACAGGCTTATGATATCACTACTGCTGAGGTAGAAGCTCTGAAAGATGTGGTGGAAGGTAATTTAATGGTTTCCTCAAGTTTAGCAAATGCATTATTTGATTCCAGATCATCGCATTGTTTCATATCTTCCCTGTTTGCTAAGAAAATTAGATATTTCCAATTTGATTTAATAAGGGAGTTGTCAGTTAAAACTCCTAAGGGAAGTATCATTGCAATAATGTTTTGTGAATCAGTCCCCATTAGAGCACATAAATTTTCTTTATCTGCTGATCTCATCTTCATACCTATGATTGAGTTTGATATAATCCTCGGTATGGACTGGCTTTCGGACTATGATGCGAAGATTTATTGTATGAAGAAAGTGGTTATGATTCTTGATGATAATGATAAGGAACACCTTATTTTTAGAGCAGAATCGTCACCACCTAATTCTTATTTAGATCCACCTCAGTAGCTCAACTTAATTCAATTATTAGGGAGGAAGAGAATGAAATAACTGTCGGTGAGGAAAGGAATGTTCAAATAGAGTATGTACCTGTTGTGAAAGAATTTGTAGATGTATTTCCGGAAGATTTACCTGGACATCCTCCAGAACGAGAAGTTGAGTTTTCTATTGATTTGATTCCTGGATGAAGGCCTATATCGAAGACCCCTTATAGAATGGCCACTGTAGAATTAGTCGAACTAAGGAAACAACTAGAGGAATTGAGTAATGAAGGATTTATTCGCCCTAGTGTTTCTCCAGGGGGAGCCCCTGTTCTTTTTGTTAAAAAGAAAGATGGATCTATGAGGTTATGTATCGACTACAGGGAGATCAATGCTATAATATAAAGAACAAGTATCCCCTACCTCGTATTGATGATTTATTTGACCAACTACATGGATTTCAATACTTTTCAAAGATTGATCTTCGATCTGGATACCATCAGTTGTGTGTAAATAAGGAAGACATTCCGAAGACAGCATTTCGAACCAGGTACAGGCATTACGAGTTTACTGTAATACCGTTTGGATTGACTAATGCACCCTCTGTATTCATGGATCTGATGAATAGAGTTTTCAAGGAGTATCTTGATGAATTTGTGGTGGTATATTGATGATATCTTGGTATACTCCAAAACCTACGAAGATCATGAAAATCACTTGCGCATTATCTTGAAGACTCGGAGGAGGCATGGATTATATGGGAAGTTTAGCAAGTGTGAATTCTGGCTTCAGGATATTTCTTTTCTTGGCCATATTGTCTCTAAAGATGGAATCTATGTTGATCCTTCTAAGACCAAGGAAATCCAAGAATGGCCAGAACCTACGAGTATAACTGAGGTACGTAGTTTTATTGGTTTGGCAGGTTATTATCGACGTTTCGTCTAGAATTTTGCCCGATTGGCTAACCCATTAACGAAGCTCACACTTAAAGGGGTTAAATTTTTTGGACAAAAGAGTGTGAAGAATGTTTTGAAAAACTGAAGAGAAGATTAGTCAATGCTCCTATATTGACTCTACCATCGGGGAATGATGGGTTCGTTATTTATAGTGATGCATCAATGAAAGGACTTGGTTGTGTCCTTATGCAGAATGACAGAGTTATTGCCTATGCATCATGACAGTTGAAAATTCATGAACAAAACTATCCTACTCATGATCTTGAGTTAGAAGCTGTGATCTTTGCTTTGAAGATATGGATACACTACCTCTATGGTGAAAATGTGAGATTTATACTGATCACAGGAGTTTGAAGTATATTTTCTCAAAAAAAGAACTCAACATGAGGCAAAGGAGATGGCTTGAATTACTCAAGGATTATGATTGCACGATACACTACCACCCGGGGAAAGCAAACAAAGTGGAAGATGCTTTGATCAGAAAAGACCATGGAGTTTTGAACATGATGAGAATTGAAAGGGATCCAATTTTCATGGATCTAGTGAAGATGGACATGGGAATAACCAGGGAAGGTGAAACATCAATGCTTTTTCAAATGGTTGCCAAACCATCTTTACTAGAAAGGATTAAGAGTTCTCAGACCGATGATGAAGAATTTCAGAAGAAGATTAAAGCTGTGAATGATGGGAGATTGAGAGACTTTGTGTATGAAGATGGAATTTTGAAATTCGGGAAGAGACATTGTCTTCCCGATTTACCTGATCTGAAAAGGGAATTGCTGTATGATGCTCATAGTTCCAATTTCTCTATACACCCTGGGAGCACCAAAATGTATAAAGATTTGAAGGAACATTTTTGGTGGGACAAAATGAAGAGGTAGATTGCTGATTTTGTGTCAAGATGTATGGTTTGTCAACAAGTGAAAGCTGGAAGGCAATAGCCTGGAGGAGTCATGCAACCTCTTCCCATACCGGAGTGGAAATGGGACAATATTACGATGGACTTTGTCATGGGGCTACCAAAGACTCCTAGAAGAAACGATGCAATATGGGTTATTGTTGATCGTCTTACCAAGTCAGCACATTTTCTTGCTATAAGAGAAGATCTACCCCTAGAACGTCTAGCAAGACTATATATTAATGAAGTTGTGAGACTTCATGGAGTACCCTTATCAATTGTTTCTGATCATGATCCTTGTTTTACTTCATGATTTTGGAAAAGTCTTCAGAAATCCCTGGATACTGAACTTCATTTGAGCACTGCTTACCACCCTCAAACAGACGGACAATCAGAACGGACTATTCAATCCTTAGAAGACATGTTGAGATCTTCCTCACTTGACTTTCAGGGTATGTGGGATCAATATTTACCACTGGTAGAATTTTCCTATAACAATAGCTTCCATTCGAGTATTCATATGGCACCATATGAAGCGTTATATGGAAAGAGAAGTCGTACACCAACCTGTTGGGATGAGGTTGGTGAAAGAAAACTTGTAGGCCCAGAACTGGTGGAGGAAACGGTGGAAAAGGTGAAGGTAATCCAAAATCACATCAAAGCAGCTCAAAGTAGGAAGAAGAGCTATGCCGATAATTGAAGGAAGGATTTGGAATTTCAAGTCGGTGATCATGTTTTCCTGAAGGTATATCCGTGGAAGGGATTCATACGTTTTGGTAAGAAAGATAAATTGAGTCCCAGGTACATCGGACCTTTCGAAATTCTAGAACGAATTGGGGCTGTAGCTTACCGATTGGCAATGCCGCCAAGTCTCTCCAAAATTCATGATGTGTTCCACGTATCTCTGTTGAGAAAATACATGCCTGACCCAACGCATGTACTCACATATGAGGAATTAGAACTGCAACCCGATCTGTCTTATTGTGAAGAGCCTGTCAGGATTCTTGATACAAGAGAACAAGTACTAAGAAACCGGACGACGCGTCTGGTAAAAGTTTTGTGGAGAAATCATAAGATGGAAGAGGCAACGTGGGAACCCGAGGAACTTATGATGAAGAACCACCCGAGTATTTTTATGCAGTAATACCCTAGAAATAGCGAGGATGCAATTATTTGAAGTAGGGGAGAATGTAACACCCCAAGCTTCCACGGTACGTTTCCCTTCGAATAATGTGATAGCGTGTGTTGTACGCAACCTCGAGTTCTAACACACACCACAACTAATTAAACTAGCCTTTGTGAATAGTAATACCTACTTTTTAAAATTATATATATTTTATATTTCAAAATAGACTTCATTTTTGTATTCGGAATATTTAATTTAGTCTAAGGTGAAATTTTGGTAATTTTCGGATAACTTTCATATTTTGATGAATAGTGAAAATTACTAAATTTTAATTAAAAACAACTTTTTTAATCAAAATAATTAATAGTGATAAATTATGAATTTTAGTAGTTTTAAATTATATTTAGAATATATTTTTACCATTTAATATAATGTTGGTCATTGGACATAATTTTACAATTAAACCGAACATAAACAAGTGTCAATCTTTTGATAGTTATTATCTCTTAAAAACACGCTTTTTGTTTTGACAGCGGGAATTAATTTTAAATTAATTTCTGCCACTTCTGTGTTTTGAATTTAGGAAAATGGATTCCATATTTGGAATCAGGATGTTCAAATTGTGTAAATAGGTAACTATTATTTTTAGACATTTTGAATAATTACTGCGGTAAATATTTTATTTACCATGGTTAAGGGTAAATCCAGTAAATAAGGGTTAAAAAATAATATTATAATAATAAAAAATATTCCTTAAACGTGTCCTAACCTTATTTGTGGACACATACCCGACCATGGGCATCCTTGGGTCGATTTTGGGACCCCTTAGAGCCACATGTATGTGGTAGGTACACATTATATTAATAAAGTTAAAATAAAAATAAAAATGGCATAAGCTTACATCTTTTAGAAGAACAATTTTTACATAAGGTTATACATGTTGGATTTCCGATTATAAATATTCATTAGAAAACTAAAATGATTTCCTACATAATGATATTTTATTTTTAATTTTTAGACAGCAAATAATTTTAATTATTAATGACACAATAATGATGCAATGTTTACCTCATAAATAAATCATTTAAATAAATAAGATTATAATGATTAAAATATTATCTAAAACCTGTCCAATTCTTATTGGTTGATGTTATTTAGAAAATTAGTCATCTTATCTTCGACCTCAATGAATTTTGGAGCATTATAAACCGAATATAATTATATTATAAAGTAATACTTTCACTCTTTCCTAAAGAGCCCCTCCTCTCCCTTATAAAAGGAGACCACTTCTACTCATTCCTCACACCTCTCAAGCCACTTGGCTCGTCCAAACCCTGCCCAAATACTCTCCCAACTTCCCTCACTACAACCTAGAGGCCTTATTATGATCAGAAAGCCAACCTAAGGAGCCCTTTTGATCAAATCAAAAGGAAGAACCCGAAGAAGAGGTAATGTTTTCACCACCCCTTTTCAAGTTCCTTTCTTCATCCACTTCTTCTTTCTTTGTTCTTACCATTCTAAAATAATAACTCCAGTATCTCACATATAATGTGATGTTATTATAAATATGGTACAACCATATTCAGTATTCTATCCACCCTTTTAATAACATGTCACCATACGTGCGTACGTACCGCTTACCGTCTCCACGTCGTGGTGTAATTGTTATCCAATATAATATTATTTGGATGGGTATAATAATGATGTGTAACTCATGAAAATAAAAAATATAACATGTTAATGATTCTGTATATATGATATAACATCCATTTATATATTATTTTAATATCAAAATAATGATATTGTCACTCGTGCGTACGTACGGACTACCGTCTCCACAAACGCGATAAGATTCATTCTCCATCGTATCTATTCAAGTATAATTATCATTTGATGATTTAAAAATGATGTTTAAGGACTTGATATCATTATGGATATGAATAATATACAACCTATCCATTACAAACATGGCTTACGTAACAAAACACATAAAATAAAACAAGTAAGTTAACACCTGAAACAACGATAATACTAAGATATTATTATCAAATCAATATTAAAAGATCATATATGATATCATATTAATGTATATGATTCTTTTATAATTTAATAACAATTATTTCACCATTATACAGGAGGTTAACCTACCCCAACCAAGTAAAAGTACAAGGTAAGGGGTTTTCATCTCACTCCTTATTTCCGTGAGATTCATGTCATATTGCCACCATCACCTTTTGTGTGGTATATGTACTACCCATAATTATATTCTTTGTGTAATACACTCTATTTTATGTGTATTTACATATTAATTGTACGATACCTCTTTCATGGGTTGTATGTTTCATATGTTACCAAATTGGTAAGGGTTATTTCACAATCTCTTCATTATCCGAGGTTGTTTATACGTAATAATCTACTGGGATCTCGTTATCATCCACATACATGTTTCTTCAAAATGTATTTCAAAACATTTTTAATATTTAAAATAATATGGGTTAAAGTCATTTATACCCTTGTTTGTCTTTTTATAAGAGGTTTATAAGGGAATCTTTCCATCGTTTTCCAAACAAGGTGCTTTTTAACCTTTTCGACAAAATTAAGATAAAAATGTTTTTTTAACTTATACGGCGGGTGCGGTTATTTTCCGCCGTTATAAAATCGTCAAAACTTCCCTTACAAGCTTATAAGAATATTTTCAAAGAAAATGTTTTATTTTATAAATATATGTCTCTTAAATGATTTCAAAATAGAAAGAGGTATTTCTTTAAAAAGATTTTTGATTTCATCTATGTCAACATCCTTTAATGGATTTTACGCTTATTTGAGGATGATATATTATGATACAAAACTTTTATATTGTATTGAAGGTTTTGTGATATGTTTGACTGTGGATGTGCTATTTTTTATATACCATTCATTGTTTATGGTGAAAGTATTGACATTTCGTATGCTAGTTTTAATACGAATGTTTATGTTATGTTTAAACATTTTCATATGGGAATGCATGGGACTTAATATGTGATGGGTGGAGCCCGCTATAGCTCCTCGATGCATCGGTAGGTCTCATGAGACAAACTAGTGTCTTGGTACAAGGCCTTGACAAAATCTTATTTGTAGTCTTGGCACGAGTCCTTGACTATGTGGTTATGATAGTCTGGCATTATGCATTCCATCATTATGAAAGTGGTTATTGATATTGCATGTGATTATTCGATTAGTAGAATATCCATGTGAATAAGTAAATGGCATTATTTCATTTTATTTATGCCATACTATGTTGAAGTTAAAGTTTAAAAGGCTTTTGTTTTAGTTATACATTTCCTTAAATGTTTATTCTTATTTATGAAAGTTTCCGCTATATTGTTATCCTTACTGGGCATTTGAGCTCACCCCTTTTCTATGTTTTATTTTCCCAGGATGTGAAGAAGTAAATTATGAATGACTTGCAGGGATATTATGAGGGGTTAATAGTGTGGACTATGGAGACAATATGTTGTTTTAGTAGTTCTTTTTTATTTTGATGATGTAATGTAAAACTTATGAATATATCTAGTGTTTCCAAGGCTACTAAACCAATCGGTCTTTCGAGATTTGATCTTTCTCGTGATCATGCCAATGTTATGTAATAATTCACCGACTCTGGGTAACTGGGGTCGGGGCGTTACAAAAGCCTTTATAATTATCCCAATAGGCTTTCCAGAAGATGGTGTGCATGTTATGGTGAAGAAGTAGGGTGGCGCGCAAGTGAGTACATTTCTCTTAAGGGTAAAATACTTAGGCGCACAAAGAGTTAGTGAATTCTAACTCTTAGACCTTACTCCTCTTGTTTAGACCTACCATTCTAGGTAAAGAATATCCTTAGAAGTGTTTGGAAGACCTGAAGAAGAGACATGGGCGTTCAGAGATCTGTATCTGAATTCTGGAAAAATTCCTCCTGAAATGGGGGGCCCAAAGGGTCTATTTATAGGCTGGAGAAGACCCCGGGTGGTTATCTTTTAGGGCGCGCAAGTCACTTGCACGACCATTAGGTGGCATGCAAGTATACTTGTGCGCCAATAATGGAACTTGCGCAACCCTTGTGCATTTGAAGCCTTATTCATGCCTTTGTCAATTTTTGATGTTCTCTTCGAAGGATGAATCAATTTTTGATAAGTCATTTCCCTTTCCATTATTTTATACAATGTGACGAAAAAGGACCATCAACAATTACAACTTGTCCTTAGATTATCATGGAAACACACATCAATGATTAATAACATAACCAAAAATCCATTGATTATCAGGTTACAACCATTAATTGGTTGATAATGAAACAAAAAATCATTATAAACAATTACCAATAATTGAAGCACCAATATATATACTTAATGTTTTCATAAAAAACACTCTTCGAAGAAAAACAACATTCCATTTTGAAATAACTTTTTTTAAACTGCATACACACAACATATAAAATATTCTATTGAATTACAAAAACATGTAAATTATGCTTTATAATATTATGTTGAGTAGAAATTGTGAAATTTTTTCCATGCCTATGTGAAAAAATATTACTTTTTAATTTTTAATAAATATACATTAAATGATGGTTTTGAATGGAATGTCCCATTAAAATATCATATCATTGAAGTGAGAATAAATAAAATTGATTAATGATGTGTATCCAATATAATGTTCAGTAAAAAAAGTGTAAATAAAAAAAAATTAATTTCACACATAATCATAGAATGATATTATAAATAAAATGGAATGTTATGGCAATGAATCAAAATTTAGATATAAATTCCCTTACATGGGGTTCAATATCCTTCAAACTTGTTTAAACATCCAGTATAATGGTTTGAAGAATGTTATTAATTAATTAAAAAAAATATTCATATTTATACTACAATATATTATATTTTTTTTACATCATATGACCCTTCATTAATAATAATATATTTTTTAAATTGTTTTAGGTTTGGTCATTTCATGGTTTCATGGTCATTTCATTTGTGTATAATTATGCATTATATTATTCATTGGAAATAAAAATACATAAGTGTAATGGTATGGTATTAATGAATCCTACTAATTATAAATAATCTTGAATATCATTTTGTTTTCTAAGAATATAATGATTTGTTTTAAAAAATGTTATTGAAAAATATTTAGTTTATCAATTTTTCTTAATCTTACCACCACAAATCATTTTATATATTATTTTGTCTATATATTCTTTATATAACATTAAATAATTTGTGATACACTTATTAAAATATCATTTATCCTTAGTAATTTTTATATGACCGTCGATGTAGGTGTTAATGAAAAAAGTAAAATCATTATCCATGGAGATGTCAAAGCACTATAATTTGGGAAAGGGTTTTGTTTCGTTGAAAAATATGAGATTAGAAAAGGATTAAATATTATATATTACATTAGAAACATAAATTATATTATATACATGATAATAGATTTATTATTATTTGATGGAGAAATTAATTGTGGAGATAGTTCAACAAGAAAGGAAATTAAGAGAGGTGGATTGATAAAGTTACCTCCTGAATATCACATCCCTGAAGGACCCCTTACGGACATTGGAAATGGTACTTTTGTGAGAAAATAAGCACTTTGATATAGTGAGACTGTTTATGAGAGTTTTTCACTAATTGTTTAATTGTTTTATGTGTTTTTATGAGAAAGGGGATTTTGAGAAGTTGTATTTATACTTGGTGAGGGGTGGACTATAGTGATTAAATGATAAATATTTTATCTTTTTAATCCAACCACATGCGGTTGGCATTAATTACAATGAATTATTTGTATAATTATTGTTTGGAATGATTTTTATGGTTTAAAAATTCATCAAAAATCATTTAACATTGTATTATTTATTGAATATTTTATTTTACATTTTAACTTAATCCTCTTTCATTATTTTAACAATTATGCATTAAATATTTTTTTACCACATTATCATTGTCATCCCTTGTAACATCCCAGTTCCGGAAGGCACCCAGAGGTTCCCCGTTCCTGGTTGGTCACATGGCCTCAATCACATTTCCCGAAAAACCATAGGCTGCAGACTATCTATGAGGGACTTGGGTGTGATAGTGGGGAAACTATGCCTCATTGGAAGAGTAACATAGTCGAAGGGAAACAAATACACAGTCGCGGAAGCAATAAATATACCAACAACTATAATAGAGGAAGACTGGAATAACAAACAACTAAAGTTCAAATATAAATAATGCATGGTAGAATGTGTCTAGAAAATCATCCAATCAAATCACAATGTTAGGATAAAAGAAACCCTAAAAGTTATTACAAAGTAAATAGATGAACAACTCGACAACATTGAAAGCCTAAGCTAGGTCCCATGCTCTCCATCTCCACAGCAAGTCAAGTACCTGATGTAGAAGGGAACATTCCCTTGACTATACCTGCAACAATATAATATGTTTGGCCCCAAAGCATGTCCCAAAAATGGTGTGAGACTAAATCCCAGTATGCAACCACCCAATGATCTGTGCCTTGAATTCAGTGAATATACGTAAGGTAAAAGTATAGAAGTGGTAAATGAGAAAGTACCAAGTAGAAAACAATTCCACATATCAAAATCAACTAATAAATCATGGTAAACCTCTAGGATGTACGCACAGCCTATCCCCTTTGGTTCAGTTATATGAATATATAAGGACTCTCTACAGAAGCACTCACAGTCAATTTATCATATATTCAAAGGTAAATCAAGACTCTCCAAGGAAGCTCACATATTCAATTCCCCTTATAGTCTATGGTATGTCAAGGACTCTTTGAGGAATCTCACACAGTCAATTCCCCTTATAGCCCCAAGGTCAAGGACTCTCTGAAGATGCTCACTCGGCAAATTCCCCTTATATCTCAAAGTGGTTCATAGACACTCTAAGGAAGCTCACTCGGTCAATTACCCTTATAGTCTAATGTTCTCAAAGAATTTCTAAGGAAACTCACTTGGTCAATTCCCCTTATAGTCTACTACCCCATGTTCTCATGGTCCTGTGCAAGTCAATGATCATAGCAATTCAAAAACAGCCAAGGTAAAACTCAGGAACTATTGTGCTAATTGTTCAATAGAATATCAAGAATTTCAGAACAAAAAACACTCCACCTTAAAGAACTAGGCATGGAAAACGGGCTAGGTGGCCAAATAGGCTTAGTAGACCAATGGTCGTAAAAAATATATGAATGGGTAACACATCCAAAGTATATCAATCAACCCTATTCATATCCAATTAACCTCTACACAAGCATACACGCATAGAAGGATATCAACATGGGTAAAATGGTAAACACATAGTACCCGGTTCAAGGGTATTGGTCAAAATTTTCTCATAATACTCAAAAACATTCAATGGAAAGGTACAAACCACCTACCTCGGCATTGAATGATTTATATATGTGAAACATGAGACTCGAATAACCTTGGAATGCTCAAGATCTACAAAAACATCTAAAAAAATTATCCAATGTCTCTCAAGAGAGAAGGGAAACCAGAAGATGGGATCTAGGAGAAAAGAAAATTCAATGATGCGATTCCAATGTAACTGTTGGTGTTCGATTCGAATGACGAACACTCGCTCAGCGGTTCGTTGAATATCTACGGCTGTATGAAGATCTCGGTCAAATGAGATCTATAAGGAGAGAGTTCTGGATATTAGACGTGACCATGTGTGTTTAATAAAAAAAGAAAGTACACAACATGTACTTTTGAAGTACATAGCATATATTCTTCATTTCTATACTCCTCTTTAGGTGGCCTCTAGGTCACCCCACACAGCCATGTGCATGGCTGCTACAAAACTAGCACTTAACTACCTTCGGTAACCGAGTACATGGGGTGTACTCATAAAGTACAGGGTGTGTATTTAAAAAATTTAAAAAATTTCCTATTTTTCTAAAAAATGACCAGAAAATGAGAAACATACATGAAAAGTAGATTCGAGTTCTTACAAACTTCCCCCTTAATGAAACTCATCCTTGAATTTCCCTAGCATAGCGGAGAAGAAGAATCCTCAAACAGTTCTAGAAAATGTGATCATAAATTTGCATCCCTCTCCCTAATCTCATCCTATACCATCCTATACTTCCATATCACCCATACTAGAGGAATAGACCAGACTTGGAGAACCTTTGTACTACTATCAACAATCCAGATAAGATGTACCTCAAATGACACATCCTCTTCATGCTCAACCTCCTTGGGTTGAAATAGATTATATGGGTCTAAAATGTATCATCAGAGCTGAGAAACATAAAAAACATCATGCATAGCTCGGTTCCTTTAGGGTAACTACAATTGACAGGAAACATACCCAACTCTCTCCATAACCTCAAGCGGCCCAACATACCTCAGTGAATGATTAATTTGTCTCCTAATCATCCTATGTCCCTAACTCTGTGTGACACGTAAGAAAACCTGATCCCTAAACTCGAACTCCATAGGTCTTCTCTACTAATTAGCATTAGACTTCTGTCGAGACTGTTTAGTAGCCATCATCCTCTGAATAATCTATATTTGCATTGTGGTCTCTTGAACAAGATGAGGTCCCAACAAAATTTTCTCTCCTGCCTCCTACCAACATAAGGGAGATCGGCATGGCCTACCCTAGAAATCCTCATAAGGTTCCATCTGAATAGTTGCTTGAAAACTATTATTTTAGGAAAACTCCACAAGAGGAATATGCTTCTCCCAATAACCCCTAAAATACAAGATGCATGCTCAGAGCATGTCCTGAATCACCTAAATCGTACACTCAAATTGGGCATCTGTATGGCTGTGGTATTATGTACTCAAAAGTACCAGTGTACCCAAAGCCTTTTGAAGCCCCTGCCAGACCTAAGAAGTAAAACGGTCATCCATGTCAGAAACAATGGAGTGGGGAACTCCATGGAGACGTACAATCTCACAGATGTACAACCGTCCTATCTCATCAACAATGATGGACTCCTAGATAGGAAAAAATATAGAAACATTCATAAGTCTTTCAATGACAACCCAAACAGTATCATTCTTTCGAGATGACCATGGAAACCCTATTATGAAATCCATCGCGATTTCGTTCCACTTTAACTTGGGAATGGGTAACTACTGTAAAATCCCTATTGGCCTTTGATGCATTGCCTTCACATGCTAACAGGTGGAACACCTCATGATGAAACCATCAACGTCTCTCTTCATACCTAGCCATCAATACTTATAGTATAGATCATGATACATCTTGTTGACACCAGGATAAACTTCCCAAACTAACAAATGAAAATCTTGCATCAGCTCCTCGCATATATTAGCTCGAACCCATTGGAACCCCTTGAAACGTAATATCTCATCCCCTCTTACTGTCCATGCATGAATATGGTCCTCTCCCGACACACTCTGCCATAGGAATAGGTGTTCTGAATCTGATAGCTGCCTCATTCACACTCAATCAAGAAGTGTAGAGGTAACAACCGCAGAAGAAAGAAAAGTATCTCTCTGTCTGTCATGCGCCTCCAAAATGCTATCCCAGAAGATAATTTCCCCAACAGCCCAAGAAATGGAAATCTGCATCCAACACGAGATTGTTTGTCGGATAATTACTCTCATGTGTCCTCAATTGCGGAGACCTATATGCAACGACTCCATCTCCCTACATAAGCACAACTCCCAGCCCAATACCTAATGAATTAAAATAATCAATATAGTTTTTTTCCTAGCTATGGAAAGACTAGTATTAATGCTGAGGAAAATCTCCCATTCATCTCATGAAATGATGATTCACAAGAATCTGAACACAGGAACTTTGCACCCTTCTTAGTCAAACCCATCAGTGGTGCCACTAATAGTCAAAAGTCTTGAATGAAACATCTGTAGTATCCAACCTTCCCTAGAAAACTCTGGACCACAAAGACGTTTTTCTACTACTCCCAGGAAACTACTGCTCTCACTTTCACTTGGTCTAGTGATACACTTGTCTCTGAGATAACATGACTCAAGAAGTGAATCTGATCCATCCAAAACTTGCACATTGAGAGATTAGCATATAACTGATGATATCTCAGTGCACGCAAAACAATCTCATGATGGGTAGCATGGTCGTGTCGAGTGTGGGAGTACACTAAGATATCGTCCATGAAATCCACATGGAAGGAATCCAAGTATGGATGGAACACTCGGTTAATATGTCCCATGAAAAGTGAAGGTACGATCGTGAGACTGAATGGTATAACCATATACTCGTATAGACCATACCTACTCTGAAAGGCTGTAAGAGGTATATCTGATGGTCAAACGTGCATCTGATGGTATCTTTACCTCAACTGACTCTTCGAGAACACCTGGGCTCCTCAAAGCGGACCAAAAAGATCATCAATCCTTGGAAAGGGATATCAGATCTTGAATCTCACCTGGTTGAACTTTTGATAGTCCACAAAAGCCTGAGGATACCATCTATCTTCTTCACAAACAGGATAGGTGAACCCCAAGGAGAAGTATTGGGTCAGATGAAACACTTTTCCTACAACTCCTCTAACTACTTCTTGAGCCCTACAACTCAACTGTAGCAATCCAATAAGGATGAATGGACATCGGTGCTGCTCCTAGAACAAGCTCAATAGAAAAGTCTACCTCAGGCTCCAGAGGAAAAAATGAAAAGTCATCTCAAAATAAATATTTGAAACGATCCACCAGTAGAGGAAATTCTATCTATGAAGTCCCCTAGTCATCTAGATATAGACTAGCAATCTGGGCTTTAACCCCTCCCAACCCATGATGCTCGGGTCCCGCTTTACACGCTTGGACATCCCATTATCCCTTATGAAGAAAAGATTCATCTTCTGGTAATGTGAAACTCAACCTACGGCGATAATAGTCGATAACAACCTAGATTGGAACTAACCAGTCTATCTAGAGAATGAAATAATAGCTTGTCATCTCTAGGACATAGAGGTCCCATAAGAAGTGACACCCACCAACCTGTTGAGGGTACTCCATGCACAGACGTACACTATCTGTTCTAGTACCCAACAGATTGTCTAGTATCAAAATATCGGTAGAAGAAAATATGTAGAGACCAAAGGTATCCATAGCAACAATCGATATAAATCCAGGGGTATCCCTTGTGTCGAAAAGAGTTGAAGATAAAACTGTGGCAACTTGAATCGTACCTCGAACTGTAGAGGGTATGGGATCCTGCTTCTACTGGGTCTACTCCACTACAAATGTCTGTACTTCTCCACAACCCTATCACTTTACCTAACCATTCTGAGCTGATCCACCATATTTTCACAAAATGAAAGATGACTTACCACCATGGCCAAGACCTCCACCTCTGCTAGAATGGCCGGATGAACTCCAGTTAACTGAATGGTTAGAAAAAGTGGTGCTTCTCCTGAACGCAGAGTCATAGAAGAACCCTTGTCACCTGCTGTTGGTGAGAAGATCTGACAGTAGTGCTGATGGTGACCCATCCTACCGCAATATCTACACTCCACTAGGTCTCTCGAGCAATGTGGCCTCATATGCCCACTCTTCCTGCATTTGTATCACTTCACCTAGCTACCAAAAGATGAATCCCACCTACTCTTATCTCCTCGTATAGTCTCCCTGTGGCAGATCTTGTAATCATTGAGAGGAATTATAACTCTAGATGCCAAACCGCCCTGGCTCATAGCTCCAAAATCCCTCAGATTACGCTATGTGATTATAGCATGGTTGACTATATAGGATATGAAAGTCAACCTGAGGTGTTCACCTAACAACAGATGTTGTGCCACAGACTATCCTCAATCATCTGTGTAAGGAATAACTCATCACCTCCTAGAATAAGTGTGTAATGTTGCAGCTCAGTGAAGCGAGAGGAATATTCCATAATAGTAAGAGTACCCTAATCCAGACTGATGAACTCTCAGGCTCGGTCGGTCCTCATGGTCTCTAGTTTGAATTAATCATAGAAGATGCAACAAAACTCATACCAATCCATATTATGTTTGTGTCCTAACTATGAGATCACATCCCACCACCTCTTGGTGGATTCTCAAAGCATATAGGTAGTGATCTTCAACCTCTTCTCTGGAGGTATCACTAGATGCTTGAAAATAATTGGTGTGAATTCTTTCTATTACTCTGTACCCAAATGTCCTCCATCCCCTAATAATGTTGGACGATGCTAATGTTGAAGGACCCACTTCAATTAAGCCATTGACGAGGCAGGAGGCAGTGCTCCCTAAAAGTTCTACATCATCCTCAAAAATCCATCTCTGAACTATGCATCAGCACCTATGGTAGGTACAATGGCTAGGTCCAAAACTGGCATGATGAGAGGATCTATAGGTTGTCCCAGATCAACCATGTTCGGTGTCTAATCACCGCCTGGAAACTGGCATAAAACTGGAGGACGTCTCGGGGGAATGACTCTACAAGGTCAAGCGCAAACCTTAGATCAAGATTATCAAAAATTGAAAACTTCAAATGTAAGAAGGTAATAGGAGGAAGAAATCACTCAAGATTTATAAAAGATGACTACATGGAGTGTACAATTCCTACAAGATGTGTTCCCTTATGTCCATTACATGGGGGTGTACACCTTTATAAACTGGTCATGTAACACCCAAAACACACGTCGTGTACTTGATTTCTCTTTCCATCACCAAGAAATTCTAAGTGGTTAAGCCACAAAGCTCTCCTAAGACAAGACTACACGGTGTGTTCATAGTAGACATGGCATGAACTAGAAAAGCTTCTCTTGGCCCTTTTTTTTAGTGACATGGCCTAACACACGGCTCACACAACATGGTGTGTTCAAGGTAGACACAACGTGCACGTGAAAGGATAACACTGAACCATGTTGTTAGTGACACAGATGAGTACCTGGGTCAGACTACACAGTGTGTTCAATCATGAAATGGCGTGTAAGCTTATGTTTTATCCATCTGCGTTGTTAGTTACACAAGTGGACACAGGGTCAACACTACATGGCGTATTCAACTGGTAGACATCATGTTCCACCCATACATTCCCCATCCCGGGTCTCTGCCCACATGGCCTATGACGTGGTTTGAGACAACACCTTGCATTCAAAAAGTACTCATAGTTTACTTAAGAGAAACAGTTTCTTCCTGAACATAAGAACACATGGAATGTACATAACATTACATGGCATGTATTCTAGGTTTTTCCATATAGTAAGCCTCAGAAACTACTTTGAAACCCAGAAAACCCTGAAATGTACATGAAATGTTTCAAATATTGATCTGTGGGGGGCCATACACACTGTGAATAAAAGATTGGCATCATATACAAGTTATAACATGGAAGACGAGGCAATGATCCACCAAATTCTGGTCTATGAGGGCGCATAACTCCTTAGGAACCCATGTAGGGCATTCATTCCAAAACAAACCTTACACAAACAATACCCTATCAAACATCATGTATTTTTATCAAGACATCTATCACAACATCATGTATATTCTACACAACATCTCTCCCAGCATCATGAAATATCTAATGCACCATAAATGACATGGAAAGAACTCTTGACATGTGATTTCTAGAAAGTTCCTATATGATGCAAGAGATGGCACGCCCTCATTTAAACAGGTTACGACAAAAATAGAACATCAATAATATTAACGGTAATAGCAAAAAACATGTGAATCACACAACGGTTAAAATAAAATCAATAGTAAAGATCCAAAATATGAAAAAATTGCATTAAATGAGGTAGGTTGGCTTTTCCATGTACATGGGTTAGCTACTCCCAATCACAGCTTATTACCAAGTACATATTCGATTATATCCCTAGATATATTCTCCAAACAATAAGTCAAGAATAAAAGAATTCCTTTGATACGAATTTGTAACGTCTCGATTCCGGAAGCCACCTAGAGGCACTTCGTACCCGGTTGGTCACATGGCCTCAAGTGCATTTCCCAAAACACCAGAGGCTTCCGACTAGCATCGAGGTCCTTGGGTGTGATTGTGGGGAAACAATGACCTCATTGGAAGAGATACACATTAGAACAGAAACAAATAAACAATAGAGGAATCAATAAATATACCCACAATAGTAATAGCGGAAGACTGTAACAACAAACAACTCAATAACATATATAAATGATTCTTGGTAACATGTGTCTAGTAAAGATACCAAAAAAAAACAAATCTGGGATACAAGAGGAACTAAACATGAGTAAAAAAGAAACAGATGAAAATCTCCTCAACATCAGAAGACTAAACTTGGTATCATGCTCTCTAGATCCACAACAAGTCTAGTACCTAAAGTAGAATTGTGCATTCCCTTGTCTATACCTACAACAATGTAATATGTTTGGGCCCAAATATGGGCCAAACATGGTGTGAGACAAAATACCAGTAGGCAACAACCGAATGATATGTGCCTAACTGTTATTGAATATATGGAAGGTAAAAGTACAAAAGCAGTAAACAAGAAAGTACTCAGCAGAAAACATTTCCACATAAGAAACGAAACTAATCAATAATGGTAACCATCATGGAAGTCCACATATCCTATCCCCTCTTGTTCAGATATATGAATATATAAGGACTCTTTGAGGAAGTACTCACAGTCAATTCCCCAAATATTCAAAGGTAAATCAAGACACTCTCAAGAATTTCATACTATCAATTCCCCTTATAGTCTAAGGTATGTCAAGGACTCAATGAGGAAGCTCACAAAGTCAATCCCCCTTATAACCCCATGTTCATGTATTCTCTGAGGAAGATTACTCTGTCAATTCTCCTTATAGCCCTAGGTGTTTCAAAGACTCTCAGAGGAAGCTCAATCAGTCAATTCCCCTTATAGTATAAGGCGCTCGTAGACACTCTAAGGAAGCTCACTCGGTCAATTCCCCTTATAGTCTAATAAACTAAGTTCTCACAGCCCTGTGCTGGTCAACGAGCATAGAAAGGTAAAAACGGCTAAGGTATACCTCAGAACTACTTGGCTAATTAGCCTATAGAATATCAAATATTTGATTACACAAACACTCCACCCTATATCACTAGGTATAGAAAATAGGCAAGGAGACCAAATTAGCTAACCAGACCAATTATGATAAACAAAACAAGCATGGCAAACACATCCAAAGAATATCAATCAACCCTATTAATATTCAATTGACCTATACACAATCATACAAGCATGAATAGAAATCAAAAGGGGTAAAATGATAAAAATGCAATACCTTGTTCAATGGTATTGGTCAAAATTTCACATAATACTCAAATCATTTCAACGGAAAGGCACAAACCATCTAACTCTGTGTTGGAAGATCGCAATATGTGAACCTTGATGTTTGACTAAACATGTAACACTGATGATCTAAAAAAATCTAAAATTTTGAACGCATGATATCTCATGAGAGAAGAGAAATCATAAGATGGGGCTTTAGGAGAAAAGAGAACTAACCTATGCGATTCCAAAGTAACTGACAGTGTTCGTTTCGGAAGATGGACGCTCGCTCAGGGGTTCATCGAAGATCCGTGACTATACGGAGCTCTCGGTCTAACAACACCTATAAGGAGAGTGTTATGGCGATTAGACGCGACCCTAGTGCATTTAATGAAGAAAGAGAAAGCACAATGAAAATACTTTTAAAGTACATGGTGTGTAGTCGCCATTTCTATAGTCCGCTTTAGGCGGCCTCTAGGTCACCCCAAACAGCCGTGTGCATGGACGCTACATGTCCAGCACCAGGCTACCTATGGTAACCGAGTACATGGTGTGTACTTCGAAAAATTGAAGAATTTCCTCTTTTTCTCAAAAACTACTAGAAAACAAAAAACATACATGAAAAGAAGATCTGAGATCTTACATCCCTAAAAATGAAAATTTCCATAAAAATTTTTTGAAACCTATAAATGAAAATATAGACTCAATATTACAAAATTAAATTTAGATAAATAGAATATATATATATATATATATAAAATACATGTAAATTCATAGAGAAAATGGGTTTTGAATAAGTGTATTTTACCATAAAGATATAATTTTATATTAACTTTATTAATAATAGTAATAATTTTATTAATGTCAAGGAATATTTTATGATATATAATATATACACATAATTTAAAACCATGTTTATTAGGGAATACATTAATTAATAAAATAGAAGAAATATTTTTTATATGAAAAATGTTTTGAAAAAAATGATATTTTTAAACCTAACAATTATCATATTATAAAATATAATATAAATTGAAAAAAAACTAATTAAGTGGATATAATAAAACGAAATATTACTATTATTAGTGAAAACATATTCAATACACAAATTTTATTTTAAATTTATTAATTTATTATAAGGAAAATATTTTTTTTAAATATGGTATTTCTTACAATTCAATGAAAAATTAAACTTTTAAGAGAAATTTAAAAAATTCATCATTCAAAAATTTGTAAAATTTAATAAAAAATTAAAATTATTTTTTTCAATCTAAAATATTATAATTTTAAAATTATTCTTTTAAAAATATTTGTATAAGAAAAGTGTTTAATAAAACTATTTCTCCAATAACATATTTATAATGAATTGAAATTATTAATTCAAGAACAATATTTAATATGATTTTTTTTTCAATCTATACCTAGGTTGTTAAAAATATATATATATCCTATTAAAATGCTCAATATTAATTATAATTAAATTAGGAAATTATTTGTGATCATTAAAAAAGTGAGAGAATGAGATCTATCCTAAATTATGAAAAATAACATTAATATAATTCAATCGAAAATTATAGATGAAATATAATAACTATTTCATTAGATAAATGAATTTATTTAATATTAAATAAATTGATAAAAATTATTACTATAAATATTTATAGTATAAAAAAAATTATACATAATATGATAAAACATGCTATGTTATAATTATTTGCAAATTTCCTCATTAATATTTAAGATATAATTGAAAAAAGACAAAAGGGTAAAATTATTAGTTTTATGTCTACTGTAATAGATTTATTATTCTATTTATTCTCACACCATTATATTATAAAAATATTTTTCAATCCAATTAGTCCCAAAAATAACTTTAAAATAACCAATAACTAAGAGAATGTTACGAATGATGATAACATCCTTACTAAATATAAAATGTGTAGTTAAAAATATATTTCATATATCTCAGATATATTATATATTTTAAACAAATGTCTAAAAATTATTTTTTAAGTAATAACAGTAAATAAGAAAATATATAGGTGATATAGGATACAGAATAGTGATGATGTGGGATATCTCATTATATAGAACATGTAATTTCCCAGGTGTCTTAAGTGATGACTTCTTAGTTGGGAATACACATATTCACTAAGGGTGTATGTTAACAAATTTGAGATGATTGAATGAAATCTATATTGGAGGTTTCTCAATGGATTGAAGCTATCCTCTAACAATTTTTACCTCAATAGTAGTTTCTTTTTCATCATACCCTACTACCTCACATTTCTCATATTTGTCATTATTTGGGTCATTCCATTTGGATGTCATTTATCCATGTTTCGGTCCTATATAGAAGAAAATGTCTATTAATATAGCTATTTCCACAAAGTTAACTTTGATGTAATTATTTTTAACACCTATAGATGTTTATGGAAAGTTACTGAGACATGATGTTTTTGAAACCTTAAGGGAGATTGTATACACTTAAGGAGTTGATATGTATATTTTGTTTGATTTTTTTAATAAATATATCATATTTGAACTCATAATTTATTCATTAAATTTGATTTGATGGATATTGGAAAATTTAAATTATTATTATCGTATTCAAGATTTAATTGGAGTTATACTAGAGGTTTAAGAATTTGAGTAGTTTTTTTAAAATATTTCTACATATTTAAAATGTATGATTATTATTTTCAAATAAATAAAATCAATTAAATTATCCCAAACTATGATACATTAGATTTATATTTAGTATAGTTAGGTATATAATAAAATAATGTACCCTAATATAATACATGTTATCACTGTTAGGATGTAAAAGATTTTTTCAATTAGTAAAAAACATCATTATTCAAAAAATAAAGGGACAAAATTTAACTTTTTTATATATTATGTGACGTGTAATATTTATTTTAGATGTGTAACATATTTATATGATGAATAAATATTTTAACTGATTTTTATGATTTTTTATATGATATATAAGAATTTTTTTGTGTTATTTAAAATTTGTGACATAACTTGTAAGATGGGTTTGTTGAGTATATTTTTTGAAAAGGCCTAGATCATAAGGAGCTATGTATATGTTTTTTTATATTTCATAATATATAATATATTCTTGTGGACTCTTAAGTAATAGTTTGAAATATATTACTTTTAATTTTTCTAAAAATGACTTTTAAAAAATGTTTATTGGGGATATTTAGAAATTATAAACAATGTTCTTTAAATAGTTTTTTTATTAATGATTATACCATTGGAATTATTAATGATGATTATAGAAATGGTATTTATGGATCAAATATCATGGGGAAATGTTGTGAATAATTTTTAGGGTTAGAAATTATTCCTTGTTATAAAAATTATATTCTTCTATGATTTTTTAGACTTTTAGTAATGATTTAGAGATTCTATGAATTTCATATACTAGAATATTTAATGGAAGAATGATAGGTTCGACTGTGAGTCTTCAATTTCCCCATAAAAGAAATTTCTGTTTTGTTGAACTAATTTTCCAGGTTACAATAATTGTTGTGTCAATTCTATGATCTATAAAACTACAAAAAATAAATAAGAATATGTAGATGGTGCAGATGTGGAATCTAAAATTAGCCGATTCCAATTATTTATTTAAAAAATAAAATTTGAAAATGAAAATTTATTTCTATTATTGGCGGTAATCACAAAAAGAAAATATACATCTTATTACAATCTTAAAATAAATTACTGATAAAAATTAAAATATAAAACATATTTAATAAATATAAATATAGAGTAATATGTTCCTTTATTCTATTAATCTTGCATTACAAAAATAATAAACACTATAAAAACATAATTGGAGCCCTCTTCATTTGAAGACTCTCTTAATTTTGAAATATCATTCCATATATTTGTAAAAGGGAAAGATAAATTAATATAGTAAAGTGATTATTGTATAACATTATTAAGGTATAAATATTAATTCTTATCTTCCACACGATGAATGTACAGTACCGTACGATATCATGTGAATTTAAATAATTCCCTAGAATAGCCATTTTTTAAGAGGAAAAATTTTAAATATTCGTTGCATTTTTTTCATTCATTGAAGTGTATTCTAGATATTTAAAATAAAAAAATATCAAATAGATATTATCTCATAAATAAACATAATATAATATAATTTATTTATTTAATCTTCTGTCTTAGTGAATTCACAATAATCATAGTGGTTATTTTCAACAATGAGGTGGGTAGCCTTTCAATGAGCCTCTATTTTCCATAATCCCATTTTTTATTATTGGAATACAGTTAATTAACCACCAATTGATTAATATTCTTTACAATGATCTTCATTACGATGTTCCTCTTCATGGGAGGAATATAGATCAAGATAATTGAATTGAAAAAATGAGTGAGGTGGTGACTAAATGGAAAAAAATTAGATCTCTTGGGTGTAAAGACATGTAATCCATAAATCAATAAATGAAATTAATTTTGTTAAATTATAGGTACTATGTTATGTAATATAGAATATAGATGTTAATTTATTTAAAATATTAAAAAATCATAATGTCTAGGGGAAATGGATGTTTGGATAATTCCCTAAATTACATTGAAATTTACCAATTTATCATTTCGTTGATATTATTCAACACCAATTACAAAAAAATTGATATAGTGTTCTACGGGAAAATTTCAAAAGGAATAAGAATAATACCAAAAATAGAAAATTATCTTCTTAAAATATTACATGTTTTAATAATATTGAAGAAAATAATGATTATTGATCTTATTATATCAAACTCATATCCACATTGTAATATGTGGCATTCCTAATATAATTGAATTTCACAATAATATAACTCATCATTCTAGGGTATTTTAAAAAAAATTCTATCCTTGAAAGGGAATGGTGTGTCGAAGAAGGAAAAAACGTATTCTCACCCATAAAATTTATATTATGGCCCATTATTATATTTTTATCATGATACATATAATAATGAGATTTAATTAATGATGGTCCATTCATTCAATTTTGATGCACCATTACTAAAAATCTAGGGAAAAGGATGTTTACTAAAGGATAATTTGATAACAAAGTGTACCAAAAAAAGTTAGCATCTGTGAAGATGAATAAAATGATGAATCTCGGAAAATTAATTGATAAAAATGATGGATGTCATTAATTATAATAGTAAAATAGTTTAATTTTTTTTATAGACCAATATATGAAGGAGGATAGTATCAAATTGCAGGAAGGCCTTGGGTGGGTTAAGAAACTGTTCAGGAATGTGCATGGAATGGAAGGAAATACATGAATAGATAGGGGATAACTCATTTGATGAATTTTTTTCCTTCCACTATAACTATGGTGTGGATGACTAGATGTCTGATGACATAAGTGTTGGCTAATATATCCACAATTAGAAATATAATACCTATTAAATATATGTATGATGGATTTATATCAAAACAACAAAAATATCAAATATCATTTATATTAAACAATAAAAATAATGGGTTTAAATCCAAAATAAATGAGCCTAAAACATGAATAAATAAATTGTAAATAAGTTAAAATATTTACAAACATTAAAAAGATTTTCAAATTTGAATCTCAAGAAACAAGTATTTTTAAACGATAAAAAATAATTTATTCTAAAAATTATCATATGAAAAAATGAAATAATTATGTTTTAGATAAAAAAAGTAATTAGTAAGTATAATTTTATTAATTTAAATACAGTTGGGTAATATTAATTATTTTAAATTTAGTTGAATTTTAAAATTTATGTAATAAATATTTGGTTCATTCAATATTTTTTAGGTAATGACAGTGATTTATAAAATATTAATACGGTATAAATTTTTTGGAATATAAAAAGAGATAAAAAAAATTAAAAATTTATATCTTCTGATGTAAAATTGAATTAATAACTTATTATATTCTGGTTTAAAATCTATAGATATTTATCCATCTACATTAATAAAATTAAAATGTTCTTGAGTTAGGCGTTTTGTGAAGATATTTGCTATTTGGTGTTGTGTTCATATAAACTCATGAAACATATAACCCTTTTGAATATGATATTTGATTTTTTTACCTAAGGTCACTTTTTATAATGATTGAGTTTTTAATGGTATTCTAATAGACATTAATTCCACTAGTTATCTCAAGATTATTGGTTACATGTTAATAAGATTGTCCAAATTCTAGAGGTACGCCTCTCATTATAATTTTTATGACAATAAATTTTCATAAAACAATGTATTCAACATTCATTATAGAAAGTGAACATAAATTTAAATATTTAATTCAACAATTGTTCAAGGAATTTAAAATAAATTTAAATGTCCCACGTTCACTTTTCAAATATTGTGGACATATATTAAAGATAATATCTGATTATTTTTTATGTTTAGATGAAATAAATTTTAGATTTAATAATTCATTGTTTCTCATGCATGCATGATATTTAATAATTTATTTATATATTTTTGGTGATATTAAAGAAACCTTGGTTGATAATAAGCACAAATAAAAACATTGAAAATAATTTTTTTCAAAGTAATGGAAAGCTAAAAATTTCCCCCAATAATACACCTAAACATATTATGGTGGACCATTTTTCCCACATCCATAAATGTTAACATACACAAAGTAATCATAGGGGTATTTATTTAATTAACAATATTCATGAAAAATAATTTAAAATTAGTATTAGGTTATTTGGTTTGCCGAAAAAAAAGTAACATCCATATTATGATTCATTTGAAAATAAGGAAAAATCATTATGTCCAATATTAAAAACATTTTAAATTCAGTTTTAATTAAAAATTATAAATCCTTTTACATTTATTACATAGTGGAATAAAAAATGAATCCATTGACTTAAATATGTATAAAATTGAAGTCCTTCAAATAATAATTTTAAAAATGTTATACAATAAGATTTTGTATGATTAAATTGTTTCTATCCATGAATTATTTAGTTAATCGCTTCTATGAAAAAAAATAAGGGGTTTTATATATCAATGGAGATCTTCCACTAGCATAAATAAATATCATATAAATTTTTAATCATAAAAATTGGGTGGTTTCTCAACATATAACATATTAAGAATAAAACAATTAAAAGACACTAAAATATCCCTTTTAAAAGTCAGAAAATTCATGTAATAGGAGAATTATATTAAAATAATTATAGATTCAAACTGTGCGACAACTTAAATTTTTTTACAACAATCAATAACTTTTTCTTAATTATAACCTTATATTAATTATCTCGGACCATTATTATAACTCTATTATCTTTCTAAATAATATTATTACTTATCACATGTTTTAACTAATATTAAGATGCCCACATTATCTTTCAAAAATAATTCAAATATTATTATTAGTTAATTAGGTTGTCTCTTTATGAATATAAAGTTCTTAATTTTTATCATTTGTGGAATATTAAATATTTTTTAGTTCTATGTGTGAAAAGAATCACATTGATCAACTTATCTAGAATTAACCCTATAGTATGAGTAAAAAATTATATATCATAAATAACATTCACATAATTATATACTTCATATTTATCACAATCCCTAGGAAATGGAATTTAATTTGACTATTAATTGATTTAAATATTATTAGAAAGATGTTGAATTTTAATGAAAAAAAATTCAATGTCATTATTTTCAGTAAAAAAATTATGTTTTGATCTAAGGAGATTTTAATCAGACATAAAAAAAAATTATTACATTTTTTAGTCCATTTATTAAAAATTTGAAAATTTTTACATTATTTATATTATCAAATAAAAATACCATAATTCAATTTAAGATCATTGTTTCCTAGGTTCTTCATGATATTATGAAAATGAATTTTACATCCTACCAACATAATATAACCAATTCTGAGTTTCTTACCCTTGTAATATTTATAGAGATATTTTTAATTATGGGTCTTAAGAGAACATTGGTAAGAGTATAAGATGTTGTATTAACAACTCTTTCCAAAATAAATCAATGATATCTAATTTCATTTTTTATCGTTATAAAAATATCTTTTACAATTCAATTAAATCTTTTATGAAAAATGTTTTATCACGATGTTCTAGACTAAAATAATTTATTACACTGATTTGAATTATAAATTAAATAATAGAATTTATTTTCAAACTCTCCCCCATTATGTCTATAAATTGATATGATACTGTATCCTTTTTCATTTTTTGATTTCTTCATAAATTTATGAAACTATTTAAATTATTATTTTTTGATTTCCCATTATATAATCGAATTAAAATATTACATAATGATGTTAAATTACCAATTTATATAATTTAACACCTATACAGAAAATCTGTTTTGAAAAATAATTCCACTTATAGAATATCAAGGGTGTTAGAGGTGTGGAATTTATATTTTTTTAAATAGTATATGTTTTTTGAAACAAGATAGAAAGGCTCTTAAAAAATTTTTATTTTGGTAAAATCATTTAGGAAATCACATAATATTCCTTTTTATTTCTGTTTAATAAGTTTGTGTATTCTAAAATGACCATGTAATCTATGATATATAAAATAAATACTATTCTAAACACACTTATATTTAACATTTTGGTTTATAATTTATTTTATATTAACCCAAAATAGATTAGGAAATAAAATAAAAAAAATATCCCTTATAAAATCATTCTCCAAGAAAGAAACATTCTTATATAAAACATTATAACACTACACATAAATGACTAATAATATCAGTATTATTTTTAAGTCCATCAATATATAAAACAAATTTAATATTTGTGAAAATAAAAAAACAATCATAACTATATTAATGGTCATTCATATTGAGTAATCAGAAAAAATAATATTACCACTATCATCTATTTTTATGTGTTCAAAGTCAATATAGTCATCAAACATATTCTACAATAATCTACTACCCATTTGGGATATATACCCTTGATATTTTATCGTGAATCATTTTTCGATCAAATGATTCATGATAATATATATTTTTGTACCCAAATGTATTTGGGTTTACTCATATTATACAAAAAATAGTTTGGAACCTACATTTTCATTGAATGTGAGTATGTAATAGAAATTTTAGAAGAGAGATAACCCATATTTACCCATCCTTGACTAGATTTTTATGAATTACATTTATAAATATAATTCCATTTTTTAAAATAATCCTAAAATTATTGTTTAGTTATTCCACTTATTAATGTTCAAATTTATTGGTAAACTATTGTATATTTTCTACCAGAACAATAATAATTTTCTCCCATGAATTTGGGAACCCAGAATTGTATCAAAATTATAATCACCGTAGAAAAAATTGGAGAGACATTTTATAAGAAATTTAATAGTTGAATGTAAATTAAAAAATTAAGATGGGATTTATATCAAAAAAATTATTTCTTCTTTAACACAAGTGTGTTAAACATTTTCATTACTAACATTAATGTATTTATCTATAATCTATTTGAATTTATTGGTTAGTTTATAGAAATCATTATCAGGTAATACTCTATATGTTAAAATATAATCATATTTAATTAACTTGAAGAATAATAAAAATTAGTATAATTTACATCATTTTCTACTACTATTTATAACATGAGACATTTGGTTCAATCATCACTAGATATAAGTTAGTAAATATAATCATCACTAAGATATTATGTTAAAAACATGAATCCCTTATTACCTTATCTGTTCTATTTTTTATTTTAATTAAATGTAGGGAAATACCATTTCATGTGAACTTAGGATACAGGATAATAAAAAATATATATATTCCATCATTTAGGTGAAAACATAATACATTCACAATTATTTATGACCACTTACCATAATGTCTTAGTGTGTTGGTAGACAAGATACATAATCAATATATTTCATAAATGATCTTAAATATTTATCATAATGATCTTCTCACACAATACCATGATGAGACATCTCTTACTTAAAACTATTCCACATAGCATGGGGAAATAGAAAAGTAAAAATATGGTGAGTTTAAATTCACATTAAGGGTAAACATGATAGCTATGAATCAATGATCAAAAGTGAGAATGATACTAGAATAATGTATGATAACATGATAATGATTTTAAAATTCAAAACTAATCTATCAGTGATCATAAGACAATATCCATAGTATAATTGTTTGTCATAATAAAGTACATGATCATTAAGAGTGTGAAATAAGCTATACAAAATCATGATCCAAAAGAGAAAATGATAAAAATGAGAACATTTAATTATAATACAGAATGATGTTTTTCATAAAAATAAACATATAAATCATATTTCAATACTACCCAGCAAGATATTAGTCACATAATATGATTGGTTAGACCACCCATATACCAGCATCGTCTTGGGATAAACAACCTTGTACCCTCTTGGGGTTGTGATAACCCCCAATGTATCCATATATATCATAAGATATAAAAAATTACTCAATTAATTAGGGTTATTTAAAAGATTCATACATCTTGTAAATATAATAAATTAATTTATATGAAAAAATATAATATTGTTGGTGCTTAATTTCAAGTAAGACTTTTATAGGACCTTTTTGAGAAAATAGAAGGTACATTTTGGATCAGAAGACAATCATGAGGCACCAAAGAGAAGTCTACACAAGATCTATGGTTGGTGTGAAAGAAATAGATCGGAACGAAAGGATATGCAAGCCCAATGTGACAGCAAATGGATTCTTTCACATCGACCATCCAAATAACAGTTAATCCAGAGGTGCTAAAGAAATTTAGTTAGTGTGTAAGAAGGGGTAATGAACACAAGATCTTCCACAAAATGCATCATCAAATACCCATTACACTCATTTCTCCTTTCACTTTACCTCTGAAGTGTTCATCTATAAATTTAATTGTACCCCCTCTCTTAGGTGAACCACTCTGAAAGATAAAACACAGCTCTGATGTGCTTAAGATGGTCCTTCTGAGACCAAAAAAAAATTCAAGGCATCCTGGTATTGGATCTTATCAGGAAAGTATCCTAGTGTTCATCCTTTGGGTGGTCCTTCTAGGTCTTGACCCTTTCCCATTTTCTATTACTCTAAGGGAATATCACTATAAATATTCTTATTGCGTTCATGTATTCCATTGTGTCTACCAATATTGTGTGTAGGGTTCCATCTTGGATGCAACACATCAATTTGTGTGAAATACGTTAGTCTTGTGTGTGATCAAACTTATGTTCTCCAAGTTCCATCCTTATCCCAAGGCACCATGTATGAGCCTATATTATGCAAAACAGCCCTATCATGTGCACACTTCTCAAAAGATTCCCTCTAGTCTTGTATGAAGGGATTTTAAATCTCATGAGGTGGGATTCATGTGGTATTTCCCCTCCTAGAGTTTTTTTCACAAAGGCATTCAAATGGTTTTTGCATCTTCTCATTGCCATGCTAACATGGTCCCTTCAATAGATCCCTCCACAACCCTGTTAATCTATTTCATTATTGGTGTTGTCCCTACCCCAAGGTTTAAAGTTCAAATTTAACGTAAGTATTATGGGTGATGATAGAATCCTCATCGTTTGAGATTTAGTGTGTTAAAAATCAAATAATTCACTTCATTGACATATGGCATTAATCTATGATTACAATGTTTGGGGACTCCCCAAGAAGAGTTCATGAAGGATGAGAATCAGAACTCTCTGACCCCTATCTCCTAGTGTTCTTTGTAGCCTTGTGCACTTCGGGAAGGCCCCAACGTACACCCTGACCTACGTTTGGAGGGTGATCCGTTCATGGTGGTCATACCCCCCTCATATTCCTGGACACCATCCTCTATCATCAGGATTACTTTTTACAGTAATTCTTATATTACGATCCATGGTCTTCTAACAATGAATAAACCCTTATCCACTCCTTGCGGACGTACCATTCGTGAAAAGGCCTTCAAATATTTTTTTGCCTCTTTTTGGCACCGAGCATGACTCATGTGGGCTTAGATCATTTTTCAACCATGACACCCTCTTTGGGTCTTTAACCAAAGGTATACCCCAATCCCATCTACCCTAAACTATGTGGAATTTTATCCTCTCCCCTATTAAGTCATGATACATAGGAATCCTCTTTGAGGATCAATACCATCCCCCATAGGTCCAAACCACATCATGTCAGTCCACACTCATCCCACATGACATTAGTGTTTATGTCCCATTTGTCCCACATTACATTAAACTGTCTTCTTTTATACTACATGGGTATGGATCCATTTCTCTTAGACATGGTACATTAGAAGACTCTATACGGTATTCCCCCAAACACTAGTAAACTTTTTCGTCACCTTTTTTGGGACCCATATCCTTGGTCGACTACTTAGTGGTGTCAGATTAGTTCCCAAGTAGCTAACCATGTGTAGGACCCACACTCAATACAAAACCTCCAACCAACAATTCCCCTCTTTCGATAGGCTTCTAGCTATGTGTATTCCCCAGAGTGTATTAGGGTTGTTGTCATCTATGTACTCGCTGATACTACACCCCCATATTCGAACTATATGGACTTTCATCTTTCCCCTTTTTAAAGAAAGTATTTAGAATCCTCCCCGAGGTTCAATCCCATATCCCATGTCCCATATTGGTCCTTACCTCGAGAAATTATGTCTTAGGGGGATCATTCCATAACCAGAGGGTTCAACTTCCTTTGGGTCCCATCAATGAGTCCATTATCATGAGTTGCCCCATTATGTGACTCATCACCACATCCCAGAATTCTGTGGAATTTGATTCCCTACCACATGGATATGGTGTAAGACTCCCTAAGGTTCAATCATAGAACTATCACCTTCACAAAGGTTCTTGGTTCCCTTTATAATCACTCCACCCATCAACACATAATCCATATAAATCCTAATTTTACCTGGGCTGCCACAACCAGGAAAAAATCATTCCATCCATATGGGATGTAAACTTTGTTAAATCCCCATTCATTTAATCACAATTTATTGTACTAAATCCACAAACAATTCGTAAATATGCAACATTTATCTAGTATGTTTTCCCCTATGTACACCCAAATTTGAACCCTTATCCATTTGAACTACTTGTGTTTTGATCTATGCCTTCTAAATATGGTATGTATGACACCTTTTTGAGGTTCTATACATGGAAATTCTAATTTTTGGGGTCTCTTTGCGTCGACCCATCGGTACTATGTGATGTCAGTAATAGTATTCATGGTTTTATGAAATCCCCTTTGCGAGAAACTTCATCCCAGAAACATCCTAATAGGGAGTTCTGACCCATCAATCTGATAAACACTATAGGTTCTCACTCATAGGGACATACCCATCTTATCCACTCTCATCAGTGTTCTGATCTGTCTGATTCATCTCTGATAGATGTCAAACTCGCAGAATATCTCATTTAAACCATGTGAATATGAAGAAAACCATGGATATATGCCTTCAAAATATAATTTATCACATTTGACATGGGATTCCATGGGCTTCTTGTGCCCTCTAGAATCCCTCTCATAAGTGAAAATCATAGTCTACAAGTGTTTCAGTGACTAGATATGCTAGTGATGACCCTATGCAACTACTCTTCCAACCAATGGTTGATTAACTTTTTAACCCCCTTGGGAATGTCATGAATGATGCAGTGTAATTCATAGGTGTCCTAAAAATTATCATCGGGAAGAGATTCATGAACAACATCTTAATCTTTTACGGATACCAGAACTAGGTGATGAATTATGAGAAGGAATACATGAAAGCAGAGACCAACATCCAACCATTCCATTTAGATCAAGGAAAAAATATCTCTGAATAACTGATGAATTCCACTCACCTTTTGAAATGGCGAATACAAGGTAATAAGTAGTGGGCCCTCACTGGCGAGGCACACCCCGTTGAAACCAATAGAAGAAGAAATTATGAACTCGTCAAGAAATTATTCTACTCCAAATGGGGATTAACAGAATTTAGGAAATTATCAGATAATAATGTCCTCGTTTCAAACTATATGGCACCATGTACCACCAAAAAAATAGTGGGCCTCAACTGACACTCCTGGGATTTGAGGAAGTTAATCAGTGGGAATCCCGGTCTGCGACATTGTTAGTGTGGATCTTTCTATCTATCCATGGAGGACTGAAAGACGTTGGGACACTGGGTATCGCTTTTTTATAATATGTATTGATGGCCGAATATTTTTTATTTGTAGGTAAAATGCTATAGCTGTAGGAATTTTATCACCTCCTGCCCATAGACACTGGGGTAGGGTAAATACAAATGCAAGAATCCCGCACAAAATAACCTCTTCTACTATGACACCAAATACCTCATCCAATATGATTCATTTCCCCATATCACCCCCAAAATTTATTCAATGAAGTATGATATATACTCTTATTCAATAGTTAGTAACATGATGGGGTTATCCCGATGAGTGATATGGCCCGTTATGATTTGGAGGCTTCTGTGCCCCACAAACACTACCATCCCCAAGGGCCAAATAGGGAGCCACTTCTCTCCACTCCAATAATTATATATTTTTGGAGTCTCTCCCCCGAATTCTATAATGACTCACTCCCTTAGGAGGATGAAATAAGGGGTGTATGTGTCCTCCATCTTTTGATTTAAGATAAGGATATGCCAAAAAGGTCTCCCACTAGGCCACAAAAATGTCTTCATATTGTCACGTAGACCAAAGAGCATGTGGCCCATATCATTGCACAGATGGTCCAAGCTCGGCTGACCTGATTTCAATCTTTGGTGCAAGATCCTGAGTATTCCAAATTGAGGGATTAATTTTCTACTGCTTCAGTGGACCGATCCCCCACTAACGATTGTTATCATATCCCTATTACTATAGAGTTGGGGAACCAAAATGCCCAACTAGGATTTAGATCCCAAAGGCTCCATGGAAAGGTTGGGTTGACTTTTCCAATCACTAGCACTAGTAGTACCCATCACGAGCTTACCCATGGTGATGACATTCAATACGGAGACCCTCATGGTATTTATTCCAACTAGAGTGAAGCTCATCCCCACTTTTACATTCAATATGGAGGTCCTCACCTTGCTTCCATCATCAGTTCAGGTAGAGTTCCTCCCCATATTTTTTGCAATTGACAAGAAGGAAATCCTCATAGCAATGGTCTTATGTATGGATGTTCTCAATGTATTTTAGGATTTCAAAGTGAAGGACCTCCCCACATAGTCACCAGCTAAATTAGAGGCTGTCGCCATAGTGACATCATCAGGAGTGAAGGTCCTCCTCATCATTTCACCCATCACCATGGAGGTACACCTATTTTACATACCCACTCTCTTATAGGCCCTCCCCACTCCAACACTCCAATCCACAGAGGTTATCTGTATGATCCATTTGACATTTTTATGGGTTCCCCCCACACCCTAACACATAGAAGTGTAGTTCCCCTCCTCTAAAATACCAAAAGAAAAATTTTTGTTCTCCTTGTAGAAGATTTAATCTACCATAATGAAATGTCTTGGGTTGGGATGGAGGGTCTTCACCTCTAGAAGAAGAGATTTGAGAAACCCTAGACCATGTTCACACTAGTCCCTTATTCAAACATTGAAGCAGAGTGTGACTTGGTAATAGAACCCTCATCCCGACCCAATGTATCAGACTCTGGGGTAGAAACTAGGAATATCATGTGTTTCCTCTCTGAAAGAGAGATACACCAGATCCCTGAGTCCCTCCCCAGATACAAATATGACGAGTAAGACGTGGCTCCCTTCAAGGGTATTATTTTGTAATCCTCTCTATCATTATTAGTATCATTCTCTAATTTGACAAGATATCATAGATAATATTTCTTGGGAAAGTTGATAATTACCATCAACCTCATCAACCATTGACGAATACCACCCATGTGTTGGAATAGTGGTCAATACCCCATTTTTCAGGTAAGGGGTGATGCAGTAAAACTATTCTCAGAAAGACATCCCATGATGTAGTGGACTGTTAGCTCTCACACTGAACTCTCCAATGAACGTCCTAACACTTCAATCGTCTAAAAAATTATTGTCACTGGTTCACCAACATCCCCCAGTTAAGGAATGG
The DNA here is from genome assembly GCA_963277665.1 of Viscum album. Classification (NCBI taxonomy): domain Eukaryota; kingdom Viridiplantae; phylum Streptophyta; class Magnoliopsida; order Santalales; family Viscaceae; genus Viscum; species Viscum album. Next base: position 818,642,783 of record OY728155.1, read on the forward strand.
GGAAACCAGGAGCCGATCCTTGAGTCTGATCCAAGATGTTTGTGGGACATTCTCACAGCGGACCATTTCCCTAAGATGATCTGGTCGATTTCAATTTCAAGGTTCAATATTCCAAAACCCCTTACCCGTGGTGATGTTATTTGATTCTTTCAAAACATAGGGATGAAAAACTTCCATCTCTTCCATTGATGGATTGGTTAACCCAAATGCCAAAAACACTTAGACGACATTGGCTAGCAGTGTGCTTCGTTGATTTGGCTGCACTACATGTTTCTCAGCACACTATGTCACCTAGATATCATTAGGACCTCCAAAAATTATGGGTTCAAATATTTATAATTCTCTATAGAGTTATTAAAAATGTTTCCCCACATGTCCATATATGTGGATGGGGTAGTACGTTTCCCAATATTTTAGCCGTATCCTACACCAACCTAGTTCATCCAGTGATATAGAGGATATGCCTTTGGGAATAATCATATTAAACGAGATCATTCCAAAGAAATACAAAAAATGTTGAATCATCACATGTTTTGGAGAAAATGAAAAACCCACTGGGATGCACAACACCTGGAAAACCATTTGGTTGTCCACCATCGCCAACAAAAGAACATTTCATGTCTATCATGAACATTCCTAGTCATTACCTCTCCATCATGATCCCAAAAATATTAAATATCATGCTTATACATCAAACCCCCAAACCATATGGTTCAATGCTTAAGATGGAGGATGATCTTGAAAAGGTTGTGTTGTGTTAGCATCTCTCTTAATAGAATAAAACTGTTGATGAACTTTTTGTTGAATGCGTGGCCGAACGACAAATAGATTATGGTAACCAATGATCAGGGAAGTAGGGTCAGGCACTGATCCCCCCCAACGAGGTGCCTCATGGTGATCTTGACCAACCTACCCATTTAAATTGGATAGATATTGTAGTTATTGTAAATAGAGCATGGTATGTATCACCGAATCCAACCGCGATGTGTGAAAATACTACTATTGATCCGACTATGGTTCTACCGGGCACTCTTCTTGTTCTACTGGTCACTATTTAGGTTCGTCTAGCGTTCCCTCGGGTGATCGCGCTCTTGGTTGCATGAGCCGCTCATCCAAAACACCACATTGAAGAACCATAAAAGGCTATGGTAGTTAGAAATCCTTTCCAAGACTAGCATCCTCACCATGGTGATCTGATGACCTATCTTGTTTATCTCTTTGAGGATCTTGAATCTCGATAGTTAGAAATCCTACCAGATGGTAATGAATATACATCATGTGTGGATGATATTCCAGCACCATCGAGTTTCAAAAATCATAACTTCTCCCCATTCAATGGGACATGAGATCCTCTACAGCATTTTCCATCTTAATTTCATAGTGTGCATCCATGTTGGGAACATTATCACAACAGGAACCATCTATCCTCTGGTGTTTCATACCGACATTGGAAGGATATGTGTTTGTTTGGTATGACCAGTTACCCAGTGGTTCCATAGATCATTCGGAGGATCTTCGTAAGAAGTTTGTCTACCAATTATTTTACACCACCCAGATGACTAGTATTGATGACCGATTCATGTGCATGCAAAATATGAATGAATGAGTCACATACTTATTCTCTCGGTGGATGGTCCCCAGGAATTCACTCAATGTGATGAAGTCTCAGGAACAACTATTTCCAATTTTTTTAGGGTCTGTGAATACTGATCTAGTCCCCTTTTTCATTAATCAAGACTTTTCGAGTGGATTACAAGATTTTTCTTTCAAGGATCAATGCCTAGAAGAATCCTTGAATCACACCAAGAAGGTATGTATAATACATCCAGTAGGTCCTTGATGAATAGTCACCAAGGCTGAGATTTCGGGTGTCTCATAGATATATTCGTCTACAAAGATGTAATTGTTACAAGTAGAGACCCTTACAGAGCCTCACTGATGGACACAAAATCTGGCTAAAAAAATGTGTCAAAATCACCCACCTCTAAATTGGCAGGTTCCACCATCTAATGCACATTCTCCACCTAGGTGAGACAACTAGGTTCCACCACCTCTCCATGCTATATCCCCTCATCAGGTATAGGCTCTTTAAGTCCCTTTTCATAATCAAAGAAACTGGACCTACTCATTCATTGAGGATCAGGTCCCCTGTTATTTTTGGAGTGCCTTAGATCTGTGATTCCTCTAATTTATACAATATAGGATGCCCAAAGTGATAGATCTCACTTATCACACAACTTTACTTCCTCTATCACATGTTTCTTGGACACAATCACATGCAGTGCTATGTTTTCAATGACTACCTCCAAGACCAAGTCGATAACAATGTAGTCAGATTGGGTTCGACCCCAGAACATGTGGAATGTGTGTTTGTAATTCATTATAGTAATTTTGAGGATGAATAACAGCATGTCTCTTACATCAGGTTTCAAAATATTTATTACTATATATAAAAAATGCATTTTCGTAGGACAATGATATTATTTTTGTCTGTTTTAATCATCTTGAGCCATCTGAGGCTACTGTGATACCACCATCTAATACCTCTACATTGACACATCATCTTTCACCATCTAGGGAGAGTAGTCACTGATGCCACTGGGGAGATTACACCCTTCACTTATGAAAAATATATAACCTAATCTCGAAAATTGCATTCCCCTAAATATGGGTATTTCCCCCATAATTCACCCTACAATAGAAGACTCCTCGAGTGATGTCCTGGATTATTAATTAGTGAATATAGTCAAACTGGTGGACCTGTACTTGATACCCAGTGATGAAGATTGCCAGGAAGACCCTCAAAACATCCCTTGTCATTTCCAGTGTCGATGGAGCCATGGGTATGTGAATCACCAGAATGTTAAAGTCAGTTATCTTAGCCATACCCTTAATTCCCCAATGACTAGACACTAGGCCCGTGGTAGAGATCTATAAGCGCAACCATGTCATCTTGGTTTGTCAGATTTACCCCCACAACTATTCATATTTCTTGATTAGGCTTAGCCTCCATGACCATGCTATGAACAACCACATTCTGATATGGAAAATACAAGAACTCAGTTATTTCTTTCAAGTATGTTTTTCATTTAATGTTGTTTTTAAGGAGAAATGGGAAGACGGAAAATTTTAGGAGTACACGCCATGTACTTACTTGTACATGTCATGTACCCTGCCTCTGTGTCCATTCCATGTCTGGCCATGTCACTGCTACATACAAGACCGTGTGAAAACATGGTATGACCACCTAGAGATGGGCACGATTAAGGAAAGTACATGTTTAGTTCTTTAAAGTTACACATCATGTACATTTTGTTTTTAATTTTTATATCAGACCGGGGTCACCGCTCATTCCCAGATTCTTCTTCATTTAATAAATTCTCATCCAGAAGGGACTAAGGATTTTGATTCTCCTATGATCCCATACCCATTATCCTTTCCATGAATCAACCGCTATTGATTGCATTGGAATCCCCATGATGAGTTCTTACTTCTTCTAGAGGCTCATCTCTTGATTTCTCCTCTCTCGTGAGATATTATTGGTTGAGAGTTTTAGATGTTTTTGTATATCTATGGTGTTTTAGGTTGATTCAATGGAAGGGATTCAATTATATCCATCTTAAAACAATGAGGTAGGCAGTTTGTGCCTTACTATAATTAGTCTATGAATATTATGTGCAGAAGTTCCCAATACCCTAGAATGGGGTATTGTGTGTTTTGGGATAATTTCCATGTTAATTCTTATTATTACATTTTTTCCTGAGTAGATTTTATTGATCATGAATAGTGTTTTTTCCATTCTAGGGATGTTTTTCCCATGTTTTTTTTGATATAGACTGTTTGGTCTAGCTCTTCCTGTTTGGGTGCTTTATTTCCATGAAAAGTGTTGTTAGAATGGAGTGAATTATCTAATTCATTTTTAAGATTATTTATATTTAGAAAAGTTGTTCTTGAGATCTATGATCCAAGTATTTCTTATGTTTTAATTTGTCTTTTAATCATCGATGTACATGATTGTCTTATACAGGGCTGTGAGATCCTAGTTTAGTAGACCATAGATAGAATGGACGTTGAGGGCTTCTCCAGAGTGTCTATTTACTTATCAAGATGTGAGACTATAGGAGGGATGGATATTCGTGATCCATTAGAGTTTCTGTAGTTCAACATTTCTATACCATAGGGGGAATTGGATGTTGAGTGCTTTCCCATAGTACATGTATTTTACCGATAAAATACCACATGGGTAATTGACGGTGGGTGCTTCCTTGGAGAGTCTATGTTAAAGCTGAAATTGAGGGGTTAGAATGTGAGTACTTCCAAGAGTGTTTCTTGTGATTGATTAGATAAAATTGAGGGGACATGCTATGGGTACATCCCATAGTGTTACATGGTTTTTATTATATTCTTACATGATATATTAAAATTAATGCAATTGAAACTGTAGGATTGTTTACATTTGAGTAGTTCTATGTTTACTGTTTCATATTTCTTATTTCCTTCCATATATATTCACTAACTGTTAGGAACAAATTGTTGGGTGTTTTTCAATTGTGATTTTTCTCACACCCTCTTTAGGTCATGCTTTTGGGATGAAACAGATAATATTACTCCAGGTATAGATAAGGGTGAGCTCCCTTCTAGTTCATGTACTAGATTGATATAGAGATGGGGAGCATGGGACCATGATGAGGCTTGTGATTCTATTAGAGTTTATTTGTATTCATTTTTTTCTTTGGTTTAGTACTGTATTCCAGCTTTGTGAATTGTTTGGCTGATTTCCATGACATATGTATCATGCATAATTTCTATATGTCTGATCTAGTGGTTTACTACTTCTTGTGTTATATTGTTTACTTATTTCATGTTATTACTACTTTCAATGTTGTTATATTTTTATTTCTGCTTCATTAGTCTACCAATGAGGTCATTGTTTCCCCACTATCACACCCAAGGCCCTCGCTGCTAGTTGGAAACCTCTGGCGTTTTGGGAAATTTGTTTGAGCCCATGTGACTCATAGGGTACGGGCCACCTTTGGGATGCTTCCCGAACTGGGATGTTACAAAGTGGTAGCAGAGGAATTATTTTCTTCTTGACTTACATTTTGGAGCCTAAAACCAAGGATAGGAAGTAATACATACTTGGTAATAAACTATTCCTAGGATAAGCTGACTCGTGTACATAGAAAAGCAAATTTACCTCTTATATTTCAACTTTTTGATTTTTCAATTATTATAGTTGATTTGATTTCAACGTGGGTGATTTGCAGCTTTTTTTATTATGGATGATATTATTGAGGATATATTTCCGTAGAAACCGGATGAGATGAGGGTATTCCATCTCATACATCATATAGGCACTTGTTATAGGTTACATGTATTGAAATCCTGCCATGCCATTTAGGGTGAATTATCGATTTCATTTTGTTATGATAGATGTTGTGCTAGATATTCTTGTTGTTTTGATATATGCCTTGATTTAATACTTGTTATTTTGTAGGGTTATGGATTATGTATGGCTTCATTTGAATGAACGCCAAAAGTTGGTTCTTGAGGGGTTATGGGCCCTCATGGATTGGAATTTGTTAGATCGTTGCTCTATTACACTTTTATATGACATGAAGATGATTCCAAGAGTTCATTCACAGGTAGTACGACCACCCACAAATCGGAATTTGTCACTTTAATGATTGTTTTAGTGTTTTTTTGGCTTCCAGAGTAGTTTCTGAGGCTTAATGTCTGAAAAATAAAACAAAATACACAGCGTGTATTGTAGAATACATGCCATGTGTCCTTGTATGTAGGAAGGAACTATCTTCCTTAAGTACAAGACGTGTCTTGTATTCACACGTTGTGTAGTCTCTAACCGTATCACTCGCTCTGTGGGCAGAGACAAAAGGTTGGAAATCTGTGGAGGAACATGTCGTGTACTGGATGTACACTCTTTGAGTAAAGATCATGTGTCTAGCTGTGTGACCAACAAGGCGAGTGGATTATTGGTAGTTAGTAAACATCATGTATGGAACAAACACCCCATGTATAGTCATCAGTGTAACCGATCATGTGACTTACAATATGAGTTGGTGAAGTTATTTCTAGTTCACATAGTGTCTTAGACAAACACACTGTGTAGTATTTCTCTTAGTGAACCGTGTGGGTTAAGTTGTGTAGAAGAACCTGTGTTGGGGAATTGGATTCAAGTACACTCCATGTGTTATGATAGCATGCCATGTGTATGTGGAGTTTCATGACTTGGACTGGAACAAGTGCACGTCCATGTGAAAGATTAAGGGAAACAAGCTTTGTAGGATTTGTAAACGCCATGTATCCAGCTTTTAGAAATCATGAAAGAATTATTTATTCTATTATCATTCTTGAACTTATACATTTCAGTCCTTGTTAATCTCAATCTAAAGTGTGATTTTGAACTTGCAGAGTCAATCCAGAAAGACATCCTCTGGTTGTACGCCAATTACATGGTATTGACCAGACACTGGACATGGAAGATCAGAAATTGCCAGCATATGCTCCAGTCATGACTGTATTGGGTCCAGTTTTTATCTCAGGTATAGTTGTCGTTGCAAAGTTCCAAGAGGTATTTATGTGGTACATACAGACCTTCCGAGGAGTTCCATATCATGCCTCATCTATGATAGATTTGACGTGGGGTTTTCATCAGCATCATCCTCCCACCTTCACAAGGTATGTAGGACCTCAGGATACAAAATCATGTTTAGAGGAGATGCTTTCGATCATAGAGAATCTGGAGATGCCTCCACATAGGGGGGTGAATCTTGATACTTTTATTCTTAGGGATTCATCCAAGACATGGTGTGATGTGATCTCACATGAAAGACGCTAGTAGATTATGGTGTGGGATAAGTTTGAGCATTCCTTCTATGACTGCTTCTACCTGAAGGCCATGAGAGCTGATTGAGCCTGAGAGTTCATGAATTTAGAGTAGGGTACGCTCTTATTCATGGACTATTCTACTTGCTTCACCAAGAAGAAATGTTTCAAACCCATTCCTAGTGGAGTTGACTTATTCATAGTAAAGATGTTTTGGATTATTATTAGCCACCACATCTGATCTCATGTGAGTGTCTTAAAGTTTTCTTCCATAAACTCTATAGTCAACCAGACATTAATCACAGAGTGATATTTGAGGGATTCTAGAGCAGTGTGTCAGGGGGGCTCGACATCAAGTGATGTTACCCCTCCGACTGATAGTTGGAAGCGCCATAGGGAGTCTATAGATGGAGATCCTAGTAGGCAGAATATATCCTCTAGGGACCAGATAGTGTGATACCAGCCTAGGAAGAGCACGCATATGATGAAATATTGACCGAGAGTCTCAATTGAGTGCCAATAATGAAACAAGATGGGTACTATTTAGCGTTTATTTCAGTGTTTCTCACGAGTAGTTGGTGATAGAGGTTATGTTTCAAATCCTCATATAGAAGCAGGGCCACAAGATTATCATCATAGTGAGAACTGGAGTTCTTCCAGCCGATCATGCAGAGGTGGAGGTCCCGTCCATGATATCATTTATGAAGGAATTTAGCAACTACATGGTGGATCATCTCAGGGTGGTCAGACATGGTCATAGGGCTGCGGTGCAAGCCAGACTTTTTGAGTGGAGAAAACCCAGTATGAGCATGATCTCGAACCCTCGATAGTTCGAGGTACAATTATAGGTTCATCATTTCACACTTCTTCAATTTTCAATACAGTGGATTCCCATAGTTTGATATTGGTTTTTATTATTGAGAGCCTAAGGATAAATATCTTTACTTCTGGTGATGTATTAATGCTGGAAAATCCATTGGGGACTAAAATGACTAGTGTATGACATTGAAAGGAGTGTCCTCTTGAGGTTGGTGGGTGTCACTTCTTATTGGAATTTTACCTCTTAGATATGATGGTGTGTGATACCATTCTCATAATGGACTAGTTTGTTCCCTTCCAAACTGTTGTAGACTACTATCATCATAGGGTGAGTTTTACATCACCAAATGGCAGTTTGATCTTCCATATGGGTGAACGGGATGTTTATGAGAGTAGAGAAGGACCTGAGCATCACGGGTTGGGATGAATTGCTGCCCAGATTTTGTGTTTCAATCTAGATGACCAATGGAATTCACAGTTAGACATTCCTCTAGTAATCGGTCATTTCAAGGATGTCTTAAGAAAATAATTTCCAGGTTCACCTCCTAAGCGATAGGTTGAATATTATATTGAGATTGTTCCAGGAGTGGTATTAGTGTCCATTCCTCTTTATAGGATGGCTACAATAGAGTTACATGATCTCAAAAAGTAGTTAGAGCAGTTAAATTCTAAAGGTTTCTTCTGACCCAGTACCTCTTCTGTGGTTTTTCCTGTCCTATTTGTGATGAAGGAGGATGGTACCCTCCGACTTTGTGTAGATTATCAGAAGTTGAACTAGTTGACGTTCAAGAACTGATATTCCTTTCCATGTATTAATGATCTCTTTGATCAGCTTCTAGGAGACCGGGGGTTACCAAATATATACTTAGGAATTTTTTATCATCATTTTCATGATAAAAATTATGATTTACCTCTAAAATACATTTAAAGTAGGTATGTTTTATATGGTTATGTGGTTATTCCATTCGGTCCCACGAATGCTACTTCAGTTTTTCAGGCATTGATAAACCGAGTATTCCATCTGTACTTTTATTCTTTATTGGTAATCATTGTGTATAATTTATTGGTGTAATCTCACACTCGACAAAACCATGATAAATATCATGAGATCATTTTTATTACACTAATAGAGCACCACTTATTTGGTAATCTATCAAAATTCATCTTTTTGATGAACTAGATTCACATCTTAGGTCATGTTATCTCAGAGACAGAAGTGTTACTTGACCTTGAGATCATGAGAGTAGTGGATTACTAGGAGAAGCCGAATAATTTCTTTGAGGTATAGTGTTTTCTTGGGATGTATGGATACTACATATGTTTTATATAATAATTTTCACACATAGTAGTGCCTATGATGGGCCTAACTAAGAAGGGTGTGAAGTACCTATGGATAGATTCTTGTGAGTCCGCCTTGCAAGAGTAGGAAGGGAGTTTTACTTTATCACCAATACTAGTATTTCCAAAACCGGGCAAGAGATATACTATATAATGTGATTCCCCACGTATCAGGAAATGTGTAGTGTATATGTAGGGGGAAGGAGTCATCACGTAAGGGACTCGGCAATTGGGGCCACATGGGAGGAATTACCAGAAGCCCAATCATGTGTGGGCTGTAGTTGTTATTTCCTTATGTTGTTTGAGACATTATCTATTAGGAGATAAATTTTTGGTTTTCATCAACCAAAAAAGTATCAATAACTTCTTTTCTCAGTGCGATCTGAATTTGAGATAGAGAAGGTGGGTTGTATACCTTTAGTCTTTCGACTTTGAGATTACCAACATAACTGGGAAACACAACATTTGGGTGGATGCATTGAGCAGGAGGACTCAGAAATCAGAAGTTCAAGAGGCATGCAGTGAGTGGAAGCCTAAGTCTATGTTCTCTAAGATGCATTTGGAGGTGAATGAAAGATTGCATAATATGTTTCTTTCTTCTTTGGTTGTTACCTCTACAATACTTGATCGAGTTCGAATGACGCGACTATCAGATTATGAAGGCTTCGTCCTATGGGAGGGTGTTTCAAGAGAGGACCATATTACTTGATGTACAGTAGGCAGGAATGAGATATTTTAATTTCATTGGTGCGTGTGAGTTCAAGAAAACATACCAGAGCAGCTTATGCAAGAATTTCATTACTTAGTTTGGGAAGCCCATATTAGTTCCAAAAATATGTTTCGAGATCTGCAAAATCAGTATTTGTCATTAGGTATAAAGAGACATGTTGTTAGGTGTTTCATGAGCTGTTCCACCTATTTGTAGGTGAAGGTGGTGCATTAGTGACCAAGAGGGACTTTACAGTAGCTACCCATTTCCATGTGAAATTGGAATCATATCTTGATGAGCTTCATGACAGGTTTACCGATGTCCCCTAGAGGTAATGATGATGTTTGGGTTGTCATTCCTAGACATACAAAGGTTTCTTACTTCTTTCAGATCAAGGAGACCTTCAGTGTAGATGAGCTGAGATGGTTGTACATCTGAGGTATTGTACGTCTACGTGGGGTTTCTAATTCCTTGATATGGCATGTCAAATTGATAGTGATTTAAAAATTATTTTTTTAGTCTATGGCAGACCCTAGGTCATCTCTTAAAAATTGATGGTGGATTTAGGAAAATTGCTAGATTTAAAGTGATTAATAGTTGATAAATAAATGTGGTGTTTCAGAATTATGAGAAAAGGATATCACAATATGTTTACTACACACATTGTTATAAAAATTCCACATGGTTTTGTTTAATTCTTTAGTTGAGGGTTGTCAAGATCTTGATTTCCCTCTTGCCCCTCAAAACGTCTCACAATGTACCAACCCTCGACAAAACAATCTCGTTTTACTATAATGGACTTCAAGAACATATAAACGAATACTGAATAATACTAATATCTTTTTATGTGTATTAGAAATAAGATCCTTGTGTTTCCCAATCGAAACAACACATGTTTCCCACATGAAAGTTTAACCCAATTAGAGTTGAAATGAAATGAAGTTCACTTAATTAAACGCAAGAAATGATTTTAGATGAGATACATGCTTAGATAAAAGAAAAGTGAATTAATCCACACACATATAAGAAAAATCCAATAGTGTATCATGTGTTGAAACTCCCTTCCAATAATGTGTTGCTCCCTCAAAATGATCCCCCACTATTTAGCTCTCCATTGTGAAGAAGAGAAGGCTCGGGTGGATCTACATCTTCATTATTGAACCCCTATGATGACAGGGTTCCTCCATAACCTCATGGATGTGGAAAATACTACTTTGGGTCTACAAAATTCTAGATATTTTCCTCGTGGTCGAATATACAAATGTGGAGCCCAAGGTGACATTTTATTGAAAAATGTGAAGGTGGTTTTGAGCACATGGATTTTTAAAACCATTTTTTACATGGGTTTCAACTTACAGACTGCCTTATCTTGCTTTAGATAAAATAATAAATTTGTAGGAATACCAAATGGTTTTTTCCACATAATCTTTGGAACGATATGGAAAACATGATCTCGAGATATGTGCAGATCACATCACAACGCTTTTGATTTTGTGAAAATTCAGTGTGCTGGAAATATCTGTTCAGTTCGGCCAAGAAAGGGAAGAAAACGTCTTGGGTTCCTTTAGATAATTTGTATACAATAACATTTTGGACCCGTCCTAAAAATTTCAGTCCATTGGAAGCACGGATCAGGAGGAGTGTTCGGATTTTTCTACTGGTGTGCATTGATGTGGTGTAGTTTGGCCCATTTTTCATGGACATCGTCATGGGTCCACCAAATCAGCTCATACTATAATGGAATCCTCAAAAAAATTATCATTTCTCTTTTTAACTATGAGAAACACAACATAAACGATTTAAAAATGGAATTCAATTTTTTATTATTTTTTTAATTTTCAATATAAAACGATTTTAGCATAGTGGTGTGAGGGTGAAAAATGAAATAGTTAATCATGGTATGATCACAACTAAACAGCAAAAAATTTACAGTCCTGGGCAAAGTCATAATTCCAAAAAATATTCATGTAGTTATTTCCAACATCATAAAGATTTAACATTCAATGAAAATTTAATTCCTTATAGAAATGTGATCAATGAAAAAATCAAACCGAGGAGTTATTTTCAATGATCATTGAAAAAGTAATCTGAAAAATTATATCCAAATGAAATTTCATGTGATGAATGATACCAATGGATGAAAATAATTCAAAAGTTAGTCATGATATTAAATCTCTATAAGACTAAAGGACAACCATTTCATGCTATTCTTTCAACTTTTTTTCGATTAAATATATGTTATTTTTATAATTATCATCTTACAAGATCCTTTCCACTGAACATGACATACATCCTTTGAAATAAAGTTTCAAGACCCGGTCACATATGCTTTCAATGAAGTTAAAACATATACTCCCAACTTAGATATCCCCATATGTTGTACATTTCTTTACTTCCATCATTTATTAATTTTTAAAAAGTTTCACATGGAACAAATCTCACACTATTGTCCCAGAACATGTTGAATTCTCCCCATGACACTGATTGGAATAGTTACAACATGATCAAATGTCAAGGAAGGAATGTTTTTTATCTGCCCAATATATTACCCATTTTCTAGGGTGTACAAAATTTGGATAACAGGTACAAATGTATTGGTCAATCTGGTACTGTAATGAAATAGATTGTATAAGGAAAGAACAAATGGAAAAATGATTTTTTAAAGTAGATAAAAATAAACATAATTTATATTTACCTTCAATTAAGTATGAAATTTTTACACATCCTTGATGGGTGGGAAATTTTTTGGAGAGATTAAGTGACACAATTTTCCATTAAACTATTCACAAAAAAGGCACCATTCTTCATAAAGGCTTCAAAATGACACAACAATCTATATCATCGACAAAACAAAATCAAAATAAATTCATACCATTGTATTTAATTCTTGCTGAAATAGAAAATTCAACATGAATTTTTTTAATGTAAAAAAATCATGAAATACAGTCATTACACGTGAATTTTCTATAACTTACTTGATTGAATGGGCATACTTTTCCATGATAAAGTGGGAATAAAAAATGTAATATTCTGGTACAAAGGTGAGTGGGAGAGAAAGGGGGAAGGTAATAATACTATTCAATAATCTAATAAATAAAATGATGAATGATGATGAAAACTCCTAACAAACCCAGGAATATACCAATCCCCCACACATAGAGTGTGTAGTGTCCTCAATATAAAAATATAATATTTGATGGATGGGTAAGACATGGTGGGTGTCATTTTTAGATTGCTTCATGAACATGGAGTTCCTCTATTAAGGACTCCAGAAGGGTTTCATGGAAGTGATTTAGTAACTGACTATTAACTATGAAGGTTTTTCTGGTTTCTTCCTTTTGAACATGGGAACACAAAATAGAGAGATGTTAGTAAAAGTGTATTGTCCAAAGGAGCAGGAACAAAGCATACCTAAATGAAACATTAGCCTTTTATTATAAAGGCGGACCTTCTACCAAATGTGGAACTGACGATGAAGGATGAGACGGTCGTCGGAAGCCTTGGTTCGCTCCATATAAATCCTAGAGTTCTCATATGCATCTCTTCTAATATCCTCCATATCCTGAATCTAAATCTTCCTTTTAGCATCTACAAAAGAAAAAATAGAGATGTATTGTTTGATGGCCTAATAGGTCTAGTGCTCAATTTCAACAGGCATGTGATAACTCATCCCAAACACAAGCTAATAGGGTGACATTTCAATGGGAGTTTTGAAAACAGTGCGATATTCCCATAATGAATCATCAAGTAAAAGACTCTAATCATTTCTATTTGGTTGAATCATTATTTCCAATATCTGTTTTACCTCTCTATTTGACACCACAGCTTGACCATTGGTCTATGGGTGATATTAAGTAGACACTCTATGACTGAACCCATACCAACACAAATGTTATTGCATAGTTCGGTTGTAGAAATAAGAACCTTGGTCAAAGATGATGAACCTTGGTAAGAAAATCCTACAGAAAATTTGGGTTCTCAAAATTTCTAAAACTTCTATAGAATCATCAGTCCTTGTATCTCGTGCCAATACTCATTTGGAATCATAATCCACTTCTAAGAGAATGTAGTGGTTACCAAATAAATTGGGAAATGGTCCCATAAATTCAATTCCCAAAACATCAAAATGTAATGGAAGAGCAATGTTTTTGGTGGAATATCATTTATTATAGATATATTATCCATTATTTGGTAGAGAGTACAATATTTACAGAATTCACGGGAATCCTAAAATAATGTTGGACAAAAGAGACCCGAACTGAGGACCTTGCGAGCTATTCGTTGGGGACCAAAGTGGACCCCATAAGCAAGAGTGTGGTAGAACCTAAGGACAGACTGAAACTCACTAACAGGAACACAATGCCTAAGTAATTGATCACCATAGGCTCTCCAAAGTTAGTGGTCCTCCCAAATGTACCAATGAGACTCATGTTTTAGACATGCAACCTTGTTTGCTTGAAATCAGTAGGAATGCAAGATGCTACCAAATAATATACAATTTTAGCATACCAAGGAATAACATCTTGCACTCAGTACAGTTTCTCATTAGGAATTATTTCATTTTTAAAAAATAAGGGTGATGAGTCAATATCTATGGAAGGGTGGATCCTACTGATATAGTCATCTACCACATTCTCTTCACCTTTTTATCTCTAATTTCTAGATTGTATTTCTAAAGGTAGAGAATCCGCTGGTTGAGGCATGGTTTGGCTTCCAGTTTCATAAGGAGATACTGGAGGGATGTATGGTCTTCGAACACAATGTGTTTTAACCATAAAATATTTTACCTAAACATATCCAAGGAAAACACTATAGAAAGGAATTCTTTTTCAGTTGTGGCACAGTTTTCTTGGGAAGGGTCCAATGTATGTGAGGCATAAGCAATGGTATGTGGATCTCGATCAAACATTTGTGACAACAATTCCCCAACTGCATAGTTAGAGGCATCACACATAAGAACAAATGGAAAATCCCACTGAGGTGGTTGTATCACTAGGGGTGACGTGAGGCTTCATTTTAACATATTAAAAGCATCCTCAAATTCATTATCGAAAAAAAATTCATTTCAATTTTTAGTAACCAGGAGAGTGGGAGTGAAATCTTACTAATGTCATGAATGAAATGACAATAATATATAGCATGACCTAGAAATGACTGAACATGCCCTACATTTTTTGGTAATGGTAAGGAATAAATGGAATCCAAATTTGATTTATCTACTTCAATACCATCACCAGAAATTATATTCCCCAAAACTATACCTTTTAGCCCCATGAAATGAAAATTCTCATAATTTAATAAAAGATTCTTTTCAATAGAGTGACATATGACTAAACCAATACAAATAAAATATTCATCAAAAGAGTATCCATACAGAGTGAAATCATCCATGAAAACACACCTTAAATTCTCTAGGTAATCCAAAAACTACTAACCATACAACACTAAAAAAGTCCCCGGAGCATTCCATAAACCTAATGGCATCGTCCAATATGCAAATCTGCCAAATGGGAAAGTGAAGTTTTTATTTTTCTGAACATTGGGGGAAATATGTATCTAAAAGTATCCAGAATACCCAAAATGGAAACAGTATTTGTACATACCCTCTATCCTCTCTATAATTTGGTTAATTAATTGAAAATGGAAATGGTCCTTCCTTGTGTTTCTGTTTATTCAGTGATAGTCTATACCGAAACACCAACTATTCTACACATGAGTTGGAACTAATTAATTTTATTCAATTATGATTACTGTAAGGAATGTTTTTTATGAACTAATTGAATAGGACAGAACCATTGGGTGTTAGATATGGCAATGTTGATTCCAAAAGCCAATAATTTTGTTACCTCTTTTTTTCACAACTTCTAGGAGTTTTGGGTTTTATCAACGTTATGCCAGCCTCACTGGTTTGGCCTCATCATTTCATAAAATATGATGTGTACAAATTTATGGGAAAAATACTTGGAATTTCAACAACTGTCCATTCCAAATATTATTTATACTCCCTCATGATTTCAAGCAGTAACAATTCATTCTTAAGAGGGAGTGAACTAGTAAGGATGGTTGGAAACTTTTTTTCATTCCCATGATATGATTATACAAAATATTGAGGTAGTTTTTGCAGTTCCAATTCTGGTGGATTTTGGACCGATTGGAGTGTGTGTGAAAGGGAGAGGTCACTAATCTCTTCTAACTACTCAATGGTATCACCCTCAATAGAGCAGTGATATTTTACAAGCTTATAATCATCATTTATGGTCAAGTGATCCTCCGTGTTCAAAAAATCATCAATAAATAAACATGCATGAAACTATTCTATACCACTACAACAATAAATGCATGAATCATTTCATAGAATTTCTTTTAGTGAATAAAACATAGAAATGGGATTAGGGGAATTAAATGATGTTTTTTCAAGGGAATGAAATACATCTATATAATTATCATATATAGAGGAATTTTCTTCTAAGTGGGGATTCATGGAGACAAGTTTATTGAAGTGGACATGTCACCACCAAACTCAATATATAATTTACCATTGTGGACATTAATTATGGTTTTGGAGGTTTTAAAGAAGGGTCTCATGAATATAATAGGGGCATGTCCATTCATCCCATCATCCTCCATTTTAAGCGCATAAAAGTCAGCAAGAAAAACTAAATACATGACCCTCACAAGAATATCCTCTAACACACTAGATGGGTGTGAAGTACTCCAGTTACCTTGTTGAACAATAATTCCAGTGGGCTTCAGTACCTTAACATGTAATATAGAGTTAATAGAGTGAGACATCACATTTATAGAGTAACCTAAATCAATCATAGAAATAGAAATATAATACTCCACTATGGTGCACGTAATTGATAATTTTCTAGGATCATTGCACTTGGTGAGATATGGTAGCTTAATATATTCTGAAACATTTGTCCCCAGACACACCTTCTCATCACCTCAAAGCCTCCTTCTGTGTGTACACATATCCTTTAGAGTCATGGATTATCTTGGAATATTTTTCACATCATCAATCAAGGGAATGTTTACCGTCACTTATTTTGAGGTCTCAATAATTTCCTTAGGACATTAAATTTCCTTTTGTTTTATAGGTTTGGTGGCCCTTTTTGGAAATCGATGAGGGATTGTTAGGCTAGGTTACTCATCAATAGACACACTCTTTCCTTTGGAGGGGATACACCCATGACAAGGTTCTACATATTTTAGATAATTTCTAGTAGTTGGGATGGTGGTTTCCATAAGAGGGGATTACACTTGAGGAGGATTCATTTGGCTTTTTGTTTTTTTCCACTCCGATGGTTGATGGCACTGACATTTCCTTTATCTATTGGGTAAACTACTGGTTGACAAGGTAGTTTACATGTCCCATGGATGTGGATTTCCCCCTCTAAGTTAAAATGTTGTTCTAATTATGTTTTTAGGTCATGTGTCGAATCTTTGGTGGTTTTTTGGAATTGGATATTGTTGGAAGCTATTTGTTTCATCATTTATACTAAGCTATTCTTGGGTTTTGGAGTGGTTTTTTGGAATAAATTTTGTAGTGGTTGCGGATTTCTGGGTGGTGGTGATTGAATACTCTACCCAGGTTGGTTACATGGTTGTTGAGGTTGGTTTGAATACCCCCCCCCTTTCAATTGGATTGGTTGTCTTTCCACCCAGGATTGGATGGATAGTATGGATCTTGCCTAAAGGGTTAGTTATTGGGGAGACTATGAATCATTGCGTAAAAACCCTTAGAAGTTTCTCTTAGTTGGAGGAATTGTTCAGAGTAGTGGGTGTCAGATGAACATATACCCCTATGTATGGGAGGAAGGGAATGAGATTTCTCTTGGGAAATATAAAATTGTCGAATAAGGGTACTTAACTCTTCGAACTTCATGTCCAACTTCTTCTCTAATTTAGAACATTTCACATCATGAACACCTTGAATGGGTACATTGGACCTTGAAAATAATTATTTAGTCTTCTATTCCATATTCTCAATTATGGTCCATACAGTGATTTGACATTTATCAAATTATGCCCCACATGCAGAAACATTAATCAAATTTTGTTCAATATGATGTAAACCTTCAAAAAAATACTGAATTAAAATTTTATCACTTATTTTCTTGTGTGGAAAGCTTGAACATAACATTTTAAAGAGTTCCCAACATTCATGTAATGTTTTCCCTAGACATTCCATTATACCACATAATTATTTCGTTATCATTTCATTTCAATAGTCTGTGAAATATTTTTCAATAAAAAGGCGTTCCATGTCCACGAAGCCTCTAATTGCTGAATTAACATACTAAAGCCAGTTTTTTACAGTGTATTCCAATGAAAATGGGAATGCTCTGAGCATTAATTCTTCTTCACCCACATTTTATGGTTTTATTATAAAACACATGGTATGAAATTATTTAAGATGCTTGTGTGGATCTTCTCCCACAAGTCCATGGAATCTTGGTAATAAATGAATTAGACTATATTTATGGTCCAAATTGGGTGCCCCGCCGTGCATTTGAATGTAAGTTGGTTGAATATCAACATATAGTGAGGTAAATTAATATAGTGTTAAATTGTTTTCATCCATTTAAAAAAAAAATTCAGTTTCTAATTTGGTTCCATAATAATATGGTTTTAGAAAAGTCTTTAGTTGTGGTGTGTCCTCCTTCAAAGGGTTGTTTGGTGTATCTCGGGGTCACTGACGTAAGATCATCTAAAGTTCGGGTTCAAAAGGTGGTTAGTCTCCTATAGATGAACGCATCATTCATAGAACCTATAGAAGAAATACATTAGAATAGAAATGTATATTAAAATGTATATGATAAAACAAAATAAAATTCAAAAAAATTACCAAAATTTTATAAAAACCACGCACAAAAACTAAAGTGCTCCCCAGAAACAGCGCCAATATTTAAACATGTTGTCGTGACACATCAAATTGATAGTGATTTAAAGAATATTTTCTAGTCTAAGTAATACCCTAGGTCATCTATTTAATATTATTTTTTGTTTTTTAGTGTGAATTTTAAATAAGAAGAACATTAGAGATGGTGGTTTGAAAACAAATTTAAGAAAATGACTTGATTTAAAGAGTTTAATAGTTCATAAATAAAAGTGGTATTTTAGAATTATGAGATAAGGATATCTCTTCATGTTCTCTTCACTTACTGTATAGTTTACTTTTCTAAAAATTTCACATTGTTTTGTTCAATTATTTGATTGAGGGATGTCAAGATCTTGATTCGACTCTTGCCTCTCAAAACGTTGCAAAAAGTAAAAACCCTTAACACAACAATTATGTTGTCAATGTTTGGACTTCATGTAAAAATTAATGGCTTAAAAATCATACTATCAACTTTTCTATGGGTGAGATAATGATGACCCTTATGTTTCCCAATCATAACAACCCTTGTTTCCCACATGAAATTTCAATACAATCAGTGATGAAATGAAAAATGGTTCACTTAACTAAAACAATGAAATGAATTCAGAGGAGAAATATTCTTAGATAAAACATAAGTGAAATAATACACACCCAAATTATTCAAAACCAATAGAGTATCATGTGTTGTAACTCCCTCCGTTGTATGTGTAGCTCCATAGAAATGATCGCCCACTGTTTAGCTCATCATCGAGTGGAGAGGAAGGCTCGGGTCAATCTCCTTATTCATTGTTAGTACCCAAATGATGATAGCGGCCTTCTAGAAAATCTTGGATTAGGAGAGGAATCCTTTGGATCTCCAAAATTCCATAGCTTTGCCACTAATTCTAACTTACAATTGGGGAGCCCAGGGTACCATTTTATAGGAAAATGTGAAGGTTGTTTTGAACACAAAGATTTCATAAAACCAATTTTCTATTGGGTTTTGACCTCCAGAAATCCGTTATCTAGATTTGGAGATAATAAAAAAGATGTATCCCCTACCTTTGATATCTCCACCAATTATTTAGCAAAATTTGGACAATTAGAGCCTGATATATGGATAGATCACAACACACGAATTTTGACATAGAGAAGATTTAGTGTGCAGGGAAGATCTAGTATGTTGGGCCACCAGATGGTAGAATAAGTCTTGGGTTAGTTCATATTAAATGTATCTGAATGAATTTTGGACAAGCTGAACAAATTTCATCCCATTTGAATGCACGGTTTAGGAGTAGTCTGTAGATGATTCCACTGGTGTGGATTGAACTTGCGCACTTTGGCCCATTTTTCATTGACATCATCATGGGTCCTCCAAATCACCTCCTCCTGCAATGGAACTATCAAAACGATTATTTTTTCCCTTATTAACAGTTATAAAAGCAAAATAGATGATTTAATCATGGAATTTAGTTATTTATTATTTTTATATTTTTCAATATAATACATGTTTTGCACAATGATGTATGTGTGAAAATGAAATAGTGAATCGTAGTTTGATCAGGTTCTGCACTCCATTGTTTTAGACATGGAGGCACGTTTTACATCCCAGGACTAGCTAGGATTATAAAGGGATTTGGGTTCATAGTTACTTCTGAGTTCAAATTACCATTCCCAGATAGATGGCCAGTCTAATTGTATAATTCCGGTGCTAGAGGACATGCTTCGAGCATGTTTCCTAGATTTTGGAGGTTCTTGGAAGAAGCACATACCTTTAGTGGAGTTTTCCTACAATAATAGTTTTCAAGAAACTATTTAGATGGAACCTTACGAGGCTTTGTATGGAAGGCCATGTTGATCACCCCTATGTTGTCTGGAGACAGGAGAGGCATCTATGCTTATACCTCATCTTGTTCAGGAGACCATAGAGCATGTGGAGTAGATTCTGAAAAAAATGGCTACTACACAGTCACAGAAAAATTATTATGTTGATCGAAGGAGGTGAACTCTAGAGTTTGAGGTTGGAGATCAGGTTTATCTTCACGTCACACAGAGGTTGGGACACCTGTGGATTAGGAGATAGGGAATGGTTTTACCGAGATATGTTGACCATTTAAGGTTTTGGAGAGAGTCATAATGATTGCAGATCAGTTGCAGTTACCACAGTTGAGTTAGGCTATGCATGAAATCTATCAGGTTTCTCTACTAAATAGTTAATTCTCATACCTGTCTTATGTTTTCCAACCCAAGGAGGTTGAGTTGGAGGAGGAATCTGCATTTGAGGAGCATCCTATCCATATTTTTGATCAGAGCGCGAAGGTTCATTTTTGTCGGTATGTTCCTCTGGTAAGGTTGCTATGGCATCACCGGTGAGTACAGGACGAGACATGGGAGAGGGAGGCCGATGTTTGATCACAATGGCTAGAGTTTTTCGAGGATTCCTCTTCTAATAAAACTTTCTACGTATATTCGGGGACAAATTTATTTAATGGGGGGTGTTTGTAAGAACCCATATCTTCCTTTCAAGTATGTTTTTCATTTCATGATCTTTTTTGGAAAAATGTGATGAAAGAAAATTTTTGGTGTACAAGTCGTGTACTTTGTTGTACACACCATGTGACCTACCTCAGAGTCAAGGCCATGTCTAGCCATTTCATTAAAGTATACAAGACTGTGTGACAGAATGGAAGGATTTCCTAAAGAGGGGCCCGATTAATGCTAGTACACGTTGTGTTCTTTAATGGTACACACCGTGTAATTTTCTTTTTTGATTGTTATATCAGGTCAGAGTAATGTATCATTAATAGATTCATCTTCTTTTAATAACATCTCATCCAGTAGCGACTGAAGAATATGTTTCTTTTATTATACCCATAACCACCATATGTTCCCCAAATTAACCTTGATCAATTACATTGGAATCTACACAGTGGGTTCTTCCTTTTTCTAGAGCCCCATATCTTTATTTATCCTCTCTAATGATATGTTCTTGGTAGTGTGTTTTAGATGTTTTTATTGATCTATAGTGTTCTAGGTTGATTCAAAAGCGGGGATTCAACTATATCTATCATACCACATCCAGTTATGTGGTTTGTGCTTCTCTGTAGATAGTCATTGAATATTATTTGAAAAAGTTCCCAATGCCCTAGAATTGGGTATTGCGCTTTTAGAGATTTTCTTCTCTGTTAATTCATATTATTCCTTGTGTGATTGAGTAGAGGTTATTGATTTTTAATATGGTTTTTTTCTATGCTATGGATTTGTTTCCTATGATTGTTTTGATGTCGACCATTTGGTCTGGAATTGCATGTTATGTTGTTTGATTTCTATGCTTAGTGTTGTTAGGATGAAGTGATTTATCTGATGTTGTTTTATGCTTATAGTTGTTTATCCAATTAGTTCTTGAAATTTTTTAGCTAAGCTATTCTTAATATTTAATTTTGCTGCTAAACACTATTGTTCATGATTGACTTACACAGGGATGATTTAAGTCTCTCACTGTGCCATATAGGGGAACATCCACCCACTGTATATTGTTGGCCAGTTCAATGGAATAGACGCTCGACATTGTCTCATTGACATGGGTTCTGGGATCAATCGCAACCCAACCCAAAATATCCACATGCTGGGGCAGTCAAAAGTATATTTGGTTACCTATGACCTAATGACTCATGGTTATGATAGAACAGAGTAGACACTTGTTCGAAAAATCCCATTGAAGACTCAATTTGGTGGCCTGATTGGCTGCATAGAGTTCATGGTTTCCTCATAGAACACATCCAGTAATGCGCTGATGGGTAGACCCTGGATCCATATTCATGTGGTAGTTCCCTCTTTATATCATCAATATCTCATGTACTCCCTTATTTTTTGAATGGTTGTGCTCCATGTTGATGCCCCTCCCTTTATATTTTGTGAATCCCTCTTCCTTGATGTCTACTACTACAGTTGCAAGGACATGTAGGTTTAGGCCAATGAGGTTGATCATACTACCATTGTAGTTGACCAATGACTGACTTGAATGATGTATTCATTTTCTTGATACCCTAGTTGGAGGCCACAACCCTATCCATGGGAAACTACTTTTTCATATCTGGGAAAAGGGGAAATCTCATTCCCCACACAAGGAGAGTAGGAAGATCACTTCATACCCCTACATGAATCATTATTTAGTGATCCCAGAGCCCTTAACCCCTATGAGGTATAGGGATATTTTCCCTATGGAAATAGAAATACAACATAATTGCTTGTTTCACTAGCCTAGGTTGAATTAGATCACGCCGATGCACCACTGCTACTTTGATATTATCATGTTTGGCCCGTTGGGTGGAAGGCTTGATAGGATCAGATCGACAAATATTGTCTCCATAATTTTATTAGCTTAATGCTACCCAAATGATGATTAAACCTCCACTCATGCTATTACCATCATTTCATTAGGATCAACCAATTCAGATGAATTATACTTTCGAAAGATCCCCTTCCATAGAAGATGATTTTTTTGATGACTCTACTCCCACATTTGGGAATTGTCTCTCCACCACCATTAATGAGTTCATATAGGTGAACCTCGATAGCAAGAGATATCTGAGACTAAAACTGATCAGTCCAACTGTTCCTATAGAATAGAAAACATAGTACATGGATTTCCTAAATAAGTAAGGAGTTTAATTTTCCTGGTGCTATATTAAGATTATTGGACTGGATCCTCAGGTAACCTTCCACCACCATGGTCTCCAGATAAACCATCACTAGTTTAAATAGCCTCCAAGAAAGATGGGAAATTCTCATGGATCCATGGTCATGGTTAAATTTGGTAAAGCTTATTAAGTCCAACATCATCATGGAAGTCCAATACCCAAAATGTCTTTCCATCATTATTCCCATTCGAAGGAAGAATGAAAATATATATGACTACATTGACCTCCAAGATCTCAATTGTCTCTATCCAAATGATAATTTCCCTCCTTCTGTCCAAGAGCTGTTGATCGATTCTATAATTAAATTCCATGCTCTGTCTTTCATGGAACGTTTCTACCATATATAATCAAATCCTAATTTCTTCAGAGGAAGATAATTATTCCTCCTTCTAAGCACTACAATCTACTTAATGTTACTAAGTAATTCATTTCAGTTTGAATAATATAGGTTCCACCTATCAATGTTCCATGAATTTCATATTCATGTAGATCAATTGGACATTAGTGGAATTCAATATTGATGATTTCTTGGTCAAAACATTCCAGTGTCAAGACAATCATCGAGATCATGAGAAGGTATTCATCTTCCACCGCTCCCATTGGTGTAAGATGAACCCTTTGATGTGTGCAATCGGGGTTAGATCTGGAAAGTTTCTATGGTTTTTCATCATATATAGAGGCATGGAGATTGTTCAATTAAAGATAAAGGAACACATTATGATTCCTTCTCCAAGAATCATTTGGGAGCTTCGTGGATTTCAAAGACACTAAACCTACATATTTTTGTTTATTGTAAACATTGCTATAATCTGAAATCCCTTCTATCAGATTAGGATAAAAGTGATGAATACCATTCAGATTAAGAGTGTTAGGCCACTTTTTAGGAAATTAAGAAGTACCTATTATAGACTCTGGTTCTGATGATACCCATCTCTGAAATGCTTCTTGTCCTTCATGTGACCAACCTAGAATGTTCCCTTAGTTCCCTTCTGACTCATAAGAACTACGAGGGGATATAGAATAGTTTATATTATCTCAGTCTCATTCTCCTTGATACTGAGACTATATATTCAACAATATATTAGAGTTTCCTTGTGCTGGTATTCATTGTGTAGAAGTTGTGACCATAGATACATCACCATTAGATATAGATATTTTACTTTTTGGATCCTATAATGTATATTCTGAACCTCCCCTTGTCGAAAATCCATCTAGATCAGTGGGAATAGATCATTTAAAAGTTTTACATCAGGTTCATTCCAAAAAATGATTTCAAGGATAATAAACTAGTATACATTATTTTCACCCATCCTACCCACATTGTGCAGTCTCTAGATAAAGATTTCATAGATGAAGAAATAATATAATTGAATTATTCCTCACCATGATGGATGATTAACTTCGATGGAGATTTTTGGAGCCCTACATATATTAGACTCAATGATCCCAGACTCAACATAGTAGGCTTGGCACTTGTGAAATATATCCTGCACTATTCGTTCTTATTTTCATATGGTTGTATAAAAAATGAGGCTTTGTATTAATTCCACACCACAGGTCTCAAGCTGTCCCTTTTAGATCAATGTTCCCGACCTACATGTGAGTGAGGACTCTGAACATTTCATGATGATCAACGAGACTACCTCATCTGGAAATCGAGCTCGAACCCTTGTTAGAGCACACACGCCAATTAATATACTATTTCCATTATAATCCGGAATTTAATCATGCCCTTCCATCACAAAACGGTTGAGTCGATGCCTTTTCTTGCCTTATAGCTTTTCTTGTAGGGCATGGCCAGAATGATATGATTTTCCATGTGGAACATTGAATATCCACTACTCATGTCACATTAGATTATGATAATAGAAAGAACATAAGTCAACTAACTAATGACACCTTAACATCGGGGCCCCTGGATCCCCCTTCCGAAGTACTGGAAGGGACCCCTATTTGGAAAACTCCCATTATCGAGCATATCCAGAATTCTAATCACTCGATAAACCGAGCTGAACATGAGAAAGTTCATCATCACACAATGCAGTTTACCATCTAGAGTAGTATGATTCTTGAGAAAATCCTATACAGATTTTGGTTTAATGGGATTCATCTCTGTTTCAATCATGGATATCATATTCCTCAGGATGTGTAGGATTTTTATTCTAGTTCTTGTAGAGCTAATCATGAAATTCTGAAACTATGTCACCAGATATGAAGGTTGTGCTAATTCAAGCCCACCATGTCCCACGAATGTATCGAGTTTTCCGAAAGGTGCCACATGTTTTAGATCCATGATAATTTTTTACATCAGTTCCCAGTGCCTCTCTATACTAAAAAGTACTTTTTGTCGTTTCTGGTCTATGTATGTGATGTTTTGGGACCATATCCACTCGTAGGAGCTTGCCAGTGCAGGTTCATCCTGACCGATATAATTTTTTTTCCATGTGGGAAGACGCAATTCATCTTAAAGGAGTCAAGGAAAACTATATCCTTGATTTTGTGATCATCAATATCATCAACTGATTAGGAGTCCCTCAAATAGTCCTCATCGATAATGACCCCAACATCCAGGAAGCTGAGCTGAAGAAATTGTACGCCATGTACAATATTCATTCTAATCATACCTCTCCCTATCAATAACAAAAAAATGGTCATATATAGAAATTAAAAAAACCCTATTGGACATCATTCAAAATATTTTTGTTTGGAACAAGAAGAACTAGTCGTACATTCTTCTAAATGCTCTCTGGTCATATAAGACAATTACTCGTAATTCCACCAAGGCTACCCCATGTTCCCTTGTTTATGGAATAGAGTTAGGTCTACCAAATTAATATTTAGTTTCCATCACTCTGCACAAATATTTACCAGAAAAGGTAGTAGAAGTCCATTTGGATGATCTGGAATCCCTCGATGAGAAAAGGCTTCATTCCTTGTACGATCTAGAGATTTATAATAACAAGATAGCTAGTGATTTCAATAAAAACGATCACCTCCATTCCATCCATAAATGTGACAAAACATTGGATATTAGGATGACAATGATACCTAGTAGGAAACCACCAATGTTGGATCCAAAATGGGAGGGACCCTTTATCATTCGTAGGGTTTACCAAAATAGTGGATACTCCCTAGTCATCATAGATGGTGAGAATATCACTCCTCCATCCAATTTCAGTTTACTAAAGTAGTACTTCGTAATAGTAGCAACGAGGGCCTAATTATTTTATAATGGGAGTCTACAACCTATCTTATTAGAGTAAAACTCTAGTGGATATAAATAAAAAATATAGGAAGCAATATATATCAATAAACAAAATGAATATCTCATCATTAAAATGGAATGATATACAATATTCAACAAAATTAGGAAAGAAAAAATGTAATGTAATTGTGAAGTGTATAAAATGAAAACTAGAAAATGAATAAAATTTCATCTACAAAGTGGCTCCTGAACCATGTATGTCTACCTCATCCAAGATTTAACCGAACTCAGTCATCTAACATGGGGAAATTTCCATGAACTTTCCTACAACAATAAATTCTAACACTGTTTTGATCATGAAGCCAGAGTAGGGTGTGAGTATGACTTAGTAGGCCACGACCAATAGTGTATACAACAAATATAGACAAATAATAGTGAATCCATTTTTACTAATAAATAATTATTTATTAAATTATCATTTATTATTTACTTATCTACATAAACCCATAGGTTCTTGTTGACAGATGAAATGCATTACCTTCTTCAATCCATATTAGTGTATAATTAATATAACATAATCATTTCATATTTCATTATTTCAGCCACATAGTACCATATTCCATTTCCATGGTTTTGGGTATAGAACACCATGTCTAATACCCCACTTACCAAACATGCATATATTTACATATTTATAATGGACATAGAATATCATTTATAGCATCCTAATTCTCAAACATACACATTTCTATAAATCAATTATTGGCCAAGAACATCATGTATAGAATCCCAATTATAAGACATGAAAATATACCATTAGTGTAGATCATCATTTATAGTACCCCAAATCACAATTGTGCGGGCATTTCATTAGTGCAGATCATCATGTCCACCACGAAAATTATTGTCCATACTGATAAATATATCATTGGAATATATCATCATATCTATACTACTTTTAATAATTATCAATGTATATAATCATCTCTATATATTTTCATGTATTTCCCCACATTTATAAACCATTCATAAATTCATAAATTAATTAGTCCAAAACCATTAATTGATTTGACAATTAATTAATCACATATCTTATATGATAATCGATTCATCAAATAATTATCCAATAACAATCTCAACTTCTAATAAAAAATTCATAATTTCATTATTCTAAATATTAAATCCAATAAATTCAATAATTAATTCCACATTAAATTATCCATTCACATACTCAACATTTAATAATTAATTACCTAATTAATTATTGAAAATTTATAATTTTTTCAATTGATAATTAATTCAATAATAAATGAACCCAAAATTCCCAATCAAATTCATTGATAATTAAATCGTTGATTAATTATCTGAACATGATAATTACCAATATTCAATTAAATCCCCATATCCTCAATTTGGGGAATGATAATTAATTCACCAATTAATAATAATAATTCAACAATTTCCAAAATCTAATATTTTATCCTCCAATTAATATTGTAGTTTATCGATTTAAATACTCACAATTTCAAAAACATCTCAATTAATTAATTAAAAATATTAATTATTTAAATTATGGATTTAAATGGATAAAAATTGAGAAATTCTAAAAAAAAATCATATATGTAAAACAATCATGACTATGGGAATTGATTTCCTTGATCAGCTTCCTCGGTTTTTTGATTGATAATTTCCCAATGGATGTCCCCAAAATCAGATAGCACAATGATGTAGATTAGGATCCGAATCCAAAACCTAAATTGATCATTAAAAAATCAAGATATCATTAATTATAGATGTAGTATACAAATCTTTGATCTAGATTCAACAATCTTGGTCTAGAATCACTAAATCAAGATCTATATCTAGAAATATAGGGAATAATTTCAACTAAAAGAATGAATGAAGAAGTGAGAATAAATGAGATAATAAATGAGATAGAATCCACTTACCGATAAAGGAGGATATATTATATCTGTGATATAGATCATAAGGAACAGATGTCAGGAAGGCTTGAAAATCTACCAGAAAGCACAGAAAATATTAATGGGGACCTAAGGTCTAGTTCAGGTCTAATTAAATGAGTCACAAGGTTTTAGGGAAATATTAATATAATTTTCATGCTAATATAATTCCTGTGAATGGTTTTTAGGGATGAGGCACATGGTTAATCCTAACTATATGGAAACCACATGCTAGTTATTTTTTGGTGCACATTTTTTCTTTTTAGGGTGCACAGTTTTTCAAACTGTGCACCAGCCGTGTGAACCCTCACTGTCCAGGAATACATGATTTCACGGGTATGGATCATGGTTTTATCTAACTGTGAACCTATCATCCACATCAGCATTTTCTCCAATTTATTGCAAATTATCCCCAAAAACTTCCCATGTTATTATACAATCAAAATTTACATTAAAAAAGTACCTCAATTTTAAGCTTGATAAAACTATAGATAATGTTAGGACATTATAATCTATCCACCTTATAATATGTCATCCTCGAGCTGCACTCACAAGAAACTCGAGGATACCAAGACAAAAAATAAGGACATTGAGACCCCATATAGGATTCCATTTTTTGTCTTGCATCCTTCACATGACCATGTTTTTATAATAAATGAACTATCATCACAATAATTATCCTCAACGCAATATCACTATGATCCAAAAATGTATCATATTCTACTCAAAAAATGCATATCTATGATTATCCACATCGATAAAATGAGTAGGGTTTGGGTTATACTATCAGATATTTCAAAAACATAAAAAATCATGTATAAAGTATTATTTATGAAGAAGATCCACACCGTACACCACTGGTCTGATTCTATCAAAAATCTCTAATGGTCAAACAAACCTGGATGTCAACATATCTTGTCTCTATATCCTTTGGTGAGGAAACCTTTGTGACAGCTAAAGGAATATATGCTCACCCTCTTTAAACTCTTTTGGTCATCTCCATTTATTAGAATATGACTTTTTTATACAGTGATTTGTAGCGATACATTTCAAAACCAATTGATCCTTCTCCATATACTCCTATACGAGTCTCGATCCTTAAAAATCTAACTCACCTACCTCCATCTCACCTAGAAGTGATTTAATTTGGAAATGATAAAATGCCTCCAATTGTTCAATATTTATATATTACTAATGACTTTTGTTATATGAAAACTCTTCAAAATACAATTAATTCTCCCAAGACTAACGAACTTCAAAAATGAAAGATCACAACATATCATCAAGAACTAGTATATAACGACTCGATTTCCCATCTATTTGTGGGTAGAAAGTAATACTCAAAAATACATGCATTCCAAACTCTTTTTGTAATGCATTTATAAATAATGAAGTCAATAAAGAGTCACGATATGAGTCAATAGTCCATGGATCCCATTTGAGAAGGAATATCACCAATTCATTCAGTTCCCCCAACTGATGTATTGATAAAGTCTCACATACAATAAATAAATGTTATTTTTTTTCATTTGATCCAAAATAACCAAGTTTGCTTCATTATTATTTAGTTTTTTTGGACGTCCCAAAAAAAATTTCCATGGTTATGTCATCCCATATCCACTATAGAATTTTTAATGACCAGAACAGTATATTTGTTTATTGATGTTATACCTCCACTATCAGAAAGGTGAAACATCCACAACTAAATATCAGGCCATCAGTAGTGCTTGTAAAAAGGATTTACTAGAGCTATAGAATTATGACATTGTATGTGATGTTAAAGGGTTAGTATTAACAACACTCATAAAACATGATGATAAATTCCCTCTTTAATATTGATAAAAAAGAACTCATTATGGTCCCACTTATAAATGGTATTTTTTCACACCCACATTATTAACGCTCCCCCATTATCAGCACTTCACACTCCACCCCCATTATCAATGCATCTCCACCCTCTTTATCAGAGCATCAGATAATCCTACCCCCATCACACAACCTTAAATCTAGTGAGTTTCAAACATGATACCTCTAGATTATACATTAGCACCATTTTCATTCCCCTATACTATTCATTTTTATATATTATGATATATCCTTATTTTTTATATATTTTATTTTATTTTTTATCAATATATATATATATATATAAAATTTTTTAAAATTTTTTTTTAAAATTTTTTAAAAAATGGATATTAACTCAAAAAACCTGTAAAACCCATAAAAATATTAAGAATCACTAAAAACCCAAACCCGCCTAAAAATCATGAAATGGACATTAATTCTGATATTGGAGTCAATTTTAGCACAATAAATAGTCAAAGAAAATAACAATAAATGATATAGGATATTATATGATGTAAAAGATGAACTAAAAAAAGATAAGAATTTACAGGCTTTTGAAATTTATGAAACTAGGGTCGACAATGAAAAACTTAGTTTTGGAGGCCTTATAGGTATTTCTGGGGTTGAAAACATGACATAACTTGTATAACTCCTTACTAGACCATATTTGGAATATATCTCATTGTTGGATTTTATTAAATATGTCGTGGATCCTAAACAGAAATATTGATCAAGATTTATGGCAATTTGCAGTTCGAGTTTGTTTTACAAATTTTTAGAAACATTCATATATTTTATTCCTTTGACTATAACATGAATAAATTATCATGTCGTTTATCTCATTTTATAAGATTCAATTTTACTTTTTTCGAGATATGAAAAAGACTCTCATATCAAAATTTATGTTCATTTCATGGTTTTTAGGAGATTAAACAATTCTTTGGGTTTTAAGGGTTCTATGGTTATTATTAGCTTTTTGGTTTTAGGTTAGTAGGGATTCTCTAGAGTTGTAAGCCATTTTCACTAAATTTCAAATATATTATTTTTGTATTTATATTTATACTTATAAAAAACATTATTAAATTATAAATATTATATTTATATAAATATATTATTTTTCATGAAATAATTTTTTTTCAAATATCTACTTTATCAGTTGTTTTTAAAAGCTCTGATAAATACCATTTCATCTAAACTTGTTAAAAATAGATGATAAATCCACATACCATTATCCATGTGTTTTTTTTGTTATTGCTGATAAAGGGCCCATTTAAATGTTTTTTGTAGCGCTATTAAATACCCCCTATAACTACATTTAAAAGTGATGTTAAAGTACCCATTTAAATGTATTTTTTTGAGCATTGAGAAAGGGGGGATTAACTAAGAATTTTTTTAGCACTGTAAAAACCCTATAAATTGATAATACTAGTTTCTTAGTAGTGATCATTTTTTAAAACATGATAACACCTTTTTTTGTTCCTATAGACTTAATGTTTCATCAAAATTCACGATACATTTTTGTCACCATAGGATGTACCGACCAATTCAAGACATGAAATTCTTGTATGAGATCCTATTTCATGCTCTTATTTATGAAAAGTATTCCTAAAATATATAATCTTATTCTCTTATATGATCCAATATGTAGGTGACTCCCTACCTTCAAGTACTTTCCAAAAGGTAAAACACTTCGGATCCTCAAAAAATATATCTTTGATGCTTCGAAAAAGTACAGACTCCCTATAAAGTAATAAAAGAGTAATCTTCTCTAGAAACTCTTAGATGATCATATGTATTTTATCTAGTATGTTCATATTATACCACTCAATAATAGACTCATGAACCATCTATGTCTGAGTTTTTCTTCAAAAATCATAATCCACACTATTCATCTTCTAATTAATGTATGATATCTCAAAATCTAATGACTACATATAATCAAATAATCTCCACTTTTGATGATTCCAACCCCATTAGGAAAATATGTATCTCAAAATCTTATGATTGGTAAATAGAAAAAATTATTTACCAGTAGATAGTGCGTCCAACACTTTAGAGTATAAACCATTATTGCTAACATGAGGTCATGCAAAGGGTAGTTCAATTCATGTGTCCTCATCTACCGAGACAGATATGTCACAACTCAATATCATGTAATTATCACTAGTCCAAGTAGGATAACAAAATTATTATAGTACATCATTTACTCATCCCATGACTTGGGTAGGATCATTATCACTTCTGATGTCAAGCGCGTCATTATCTCTCTAAATGCATTATCGCATGAATCTGACCATTAAAACATAATAATATTTTTTTAATGCCTAAATAAATCACTAACAAATGGGAAAAATTCTAGATGAAAATACTATAATATAAAATTAACCCCAAAATATACATATAAATAATACATTATTTGGATGCTCCCAAGAATCCACTTCAAGTACCTTATCTTGATCCATGGATAAACCTTCCTTCAAGATGATGTGTCCCCGGAAGTGTACCTAATGCATCGAAAATAGATACTTAGATAACATGGTGTATATCTGATTCTCTCTCAATGTAATCAGGATAATGTCACGATGCTAGGCATGATCACACTGAGTGTTTGATTACACCATGATGTTGGGAAAATTTCAATAATGAACTGAACCAGATACAAATGGATGATTCTGTTCGTCAGGTCCTTTTATAATAATGGTGCATTAATCAAACCAAACACCATTAGAACAAACTCATAATGTTCATAACCACTTCATAAAGTAGTCCTTAGGCACTACATTCAATTTATTTTCACAAGATAATAAAACTGTAGGAGTTTAACAACTTATCCAAATTATGTTATATCTTGCATGCCTAAAATGTTGCATGTAACAAAATAGTCATGAGTTACAAGAATGATGCAATACGTTCAAATATCAATCCTAACTAGACCACAAGTATACTCATAAAAAATATCAATAATAATTTCAGAACCACACAATATTTACATTTCCCTTGGTTAAAAAATATTTAACTGTAACTGTAATAAGAAATAACAATAATTACACCCTGATTACATAAGACTCCCCTCGTACATTGGTTCTAATGTTCTATTCATTTTCACATTACCAATTCCCGACTCATCCTAGACTGATTGCTTCCTTCTCAAATAGTAAGATAGATGTATAATAAAAGAAAACTAGCTCTGATAAAACTTTGTAATATCCCAACCCAAGTGACACATACTGATGCACCGAGTCAGTCAGTAACATGTCCTCAACCACACATTCCCATATGTAAGTGACATTCAATAATTAGAGGGGGAATGATGGGTCATTCAGCAGATACTATACCGTATTTTATCAGAGTATAACACAAACAGAAATAAATAATCAAAAACATATTCAATACATAACTATAAACAACACCAATTTCTAATTATAAAAAATCATGACATACAATATACAACTATAGTAGGAAACACGAAATGCAATGTAAGTTTAATGTTCCTAAAATGAAAAATAGAAAATATAGACACTATCAACTCCCATATGGGACACTAACCACTTATGAATCCCTCAAAAAAACTCTAACCCAACATAGTGATCTAACATGAGACCTTTTCCCTTAATGTTTCCTACAATAATAATGTCAATTATGGAATCTTCAGGCTGCATGAGTATGGAGTGGTTATGACTTAGTATGCCACCACTAATGGTGTCTAAAACCAATCCATCCAAATAGTAGTGTGTGTAGTTATTTAAACTTGTAATTAAAATTCATAACTACATATTTATCTGATTATCAAATGATTAGTATTTTATTATATAATCCCTTAGGTTCTAGTGGACACCCAAAAATCAATGCATTCTTCATCCCTATCCAGGGTCTAATCCATATGACATAATAAATTCATATTTCATTATTTAATCCACTTAGAACCATATTCCGTTTCCAAGGATTTGGGTGTAGAACACCATGTCCAAAACCCTACTTAATAAACTATCATATATCTATATATCTAATATGAACATAGAACATCATTTATAGTACCCATATTCTAAAACATATATATATTTTTACATCTATTTTGGGCCTAAAAAGTCAGTTATATCACCCCACTTCCCAAACATGAATATATACCATTATTGTAGATCATCGAGCCAAGAACATAAATTCTAAACAATGCACACATATCATTAGTGAAGATCATCATGTCCAGTGCCCCATTTACCAACTATACTAATAGAGCTATCATTGGAATAGATTATCATGTATATCCCCAATTTAACAATTATTCTTGAATATCATCATCATCCTAAATCGTCACATAAAACACCCCATTTTTCATCCATTAATTAATTAATTAATTACAAAATACATGAAGTTAATTTATTATAAAATTAATTAAACCCATCAATTTCCCACTAAAAATTTAATAAATAATCCACCAATAACATTCATAGCATAAAAAACAATTCACTAATAAATTATTCTTAGTTATAATTAAATAAATTCAATAATTAATTCAATAAATAATTATTAATTCACATTTAGAAAATATAATAAGTAATTCCCCTATAAAATATTCTCAATTTTCAATTCAATATGTTGAAAAATAATTCAACAACTACTTATCCCAGAATTCCCAATTCAATACAATGATAATTAACTCACAAACTAATTATCTCAACTCTGAAACTCCCAATATTCAATCAAATCCTCCAATACTCAAATCATGCCATGATAATTAATTAATCAATCAATTATCCAAATTCCACAATACCTAAGAATATCATAATTAATTATCTAAGTAATTATCTCATTCATCAATCCAAAATCACAAAATTTCACAACCATCTCAATTACTTAATCCACTATATTGATTAATTCAATTAGGTATTTCAATTTATAAACAAATCTCACAATTCTAAAAATATCATATACCTAAACAAAATCATCACTATAGGAATTGAATTTTTATACCACATAACATGTTTTAATGATGGAAATTTTCCCAATGGAAATACCTAAAATCGAGCAGCACAACGACATAGATCAAGTTCTGAATTTAATACTATTAAGAAAGATTCAAAAATCAATATGATTTTAATTATTGATCATTTTCATTAAAACTAGATATTTATTTTACCAATCTAGAAATATATATTTCAAAAGAGAGAATAATTTCTTCTAAAATAATTATTGAAGAAGGGAGGATGAACAATATAATCAACGAGACTAAATCAACCTACCAAGATAGGTGGAGATCATAGATTTTGGCCTGAAATAGAGACCAATAACCATTGGGGAAGATTTTAATTCATTTGGAGTGATCTAAAATCATGAAATAGTACCCAGGGTCATGTTTTGTTTGAAATATGTGAGTCTTAGTGGTTTAATGAAATTTTAAAATAATTTTACTTATAATTTAATTTCCTCAAATGATTTCATGTGACAAGGCACATAGTTTCTCCTTACTATACGCCAACTATGTGTCATATATTTTTGTAGTGCAAAGTATGTGTTTCCAAGGAACAATGTTTTTTCAAACCATGCTCATACTGTGTGAACCATCACAACAAATATCTTCATAGTTTTCTAGGATATGCATATAGTTTCGTCTAACCATGATTTAATTGGGATTGAACCATGTTTCTTCCATTTTTATTAATTACTAGAAAAACAATCCTCAAGGTAATACCCAATAGAAATGTATATAAATTAAAACAATAATTTCATAAATATCAATCCCGATTGAACTCCACAAATAGTCGAGACCTTACACACATGTTATCGACCACATATAAATTTTTATAGACAAATATATTCTAAAATGTGGAGGTGTTACATTCCCTGAAAATCTGCATTTGATGAATGATACATAATTTTCTAAACATTGTTTCTCCAATTTGTCTTGTTAGAGTGTTTCTTCATTCTCAGGAATTTTTCATCTTCATTAATAAGTGTGAATTTTTATTAGTTTTAGAATATATTCATTCAATTTACTTGATGATAATACAATTATTTTACAATAACTACAAGGATTATTTCATAACACACCTTATTATCACGATGTTAGTGGTTTTGAGGGTCCAAATGATTTCTTCTATAGACACATCCATGATTTATTATTTGCCAGGGATCATTTTCACAGTCATTGACCCAAAATGTAGTAATACCCAAATAATTTCATTTATAATAGTGTATATATAATTTTCGTAATAGATAACTTTTTAACATTGTTAATATAAATAAATAAATAAATTTGTTTCAATTGATTTGTTATAATTCCTGTTGAAATATTCACATTATTTCAAATTATTATCATGTTTAGTGTACTTGAACATGTTTGTTATTTCACTTCTTCCTATAATAAGTTTCAAAAATATCATGATAAATTATAAATATGGTAGAAATATTAGATTTATTTTTTTTATAATCTATTATGAATGAATTTAATGTGCATCCCATCAGGATCAAATAAAGAAATTACATTGAGAGTTCATTTCTCCTCCAATTCCTCCTTGAATCACAACCAAGGTTATTAATTTTCTTAACATGGTACCTTATTATTATAAGAAATATATATATTTTAGTTTTGAATTATAAATAATATTACCCATTAAAGAATATAACATGACACGTTTAGGGTCCTTTGGGAACACGTTTGTCGAAGATGAAATTTGCATCATTTATAAAAATTCTATGAAACTGATTAAGGTTAATAACCCAAGGAACTAATTATTAGTTTGAGAGGTTCGAAATAAGGGGATGAATTTCATTTCAAAAATAAATATAATATAAAGTATATATGAATATTTTTAGATGATATTAAAAGGAAATAATATTTTTTAAAAAAATTTGTCAAAAACTTTCATGGCACATGTGACTACCTCTCCAATCATTAATTTGATGTTGGTTCCTTCTCTTCTGATGGTTTTATGGATATCCATGTTACCCAAAAATAATAATTAATCTTTTTTATGGTTAGAGAAAATTAACCCAGAACACACATTTTATTGTTTGTGAGCATTTATAAAATCAAATTTATTGATAGTTGATTATTTCAATTAAATAATCAAGAATATCATTGAATAATATCATAATAAAATAAAATTTACTTACTGTTAAATGAAGAGATAGGATGGGGAAGGGAAAAGTTGTAATGATGTAAAAAATGGAGAAATTTTTTAATGTTGGTAAAATATTTTATTAGCAATTATAGAGGTATATTTATAGGATCAAAACATTATTTTGTTGAATTGGGGTACTTGAAAAAAAAAGAACAACTGGGATTTGAGTATACCCATTTTAGTCATAAAATTGATGTAGTTGTGTCTTTTCAATATACCATTAAAATAAAATTAGTTGGCCACTAGTGTTTTCTAAGAACACCTAGAAATGATTTATATACATATATATAACCACAGATTCAATAAAAATCATCCAAGTTCTAGTAATAAAATATTTAGCCACATCCTTCTCAATTATCATTCTGGTGGATCTATAATATGTGTCGAGTGTGTGCGTTTGTATTCTACAGTGTATCTATTACTATTATATTACATACTTTTCATTCTCTTAGTAATTTTTTTAATTATTAATACATATTATTTATACTCAAACATCCATAATAAAAAGTTTAAATTTGGTACTAATTTTTTATTGTTAAACAAACTTATGAATTAGAGAACCCTACAAAACATTATTTTGTGAACTATCCCGCAATCTACCTCAAAAGATTATTATATTCAAAAATATAAAAAATATCGTGGTATTTTATATAGTAAATACATTTCTAGTAATATTATATTAAGACATATACTCCCAAATAAGAGGTTTTTATGAAGTTAGCGGAGATCCTCACAATCCCCTGAATGATTTTAATTTTAATTATAAAAAAATACCAATCCCAAAATCCTCCATAATAACCAACAACCCCAATCACTATCAACATATGCCATTTTAAAAGGACCAGTAAGACTTATTTTACTTCAAGTAGTGTCAAAATCTTTTTTCAGACCAAAAAAATTGAAGATAAATTACTGGCCTCAGGAGGGTAAATTCGACAAGCATCATTCATGCCAATGAATGAAAATAAATATTAGGACTTCCAAAAAAAATTTAATTACTACCATAATCCATTGTACATCAATACAAAATTATATATCAATGATTTATTATATTATCTGAAACCACATCAGTATGTATATCCTAATGTCTATGTCTATAACCTACACCTTGAGAAAGAATAAAAAATAAATCTTTTCAATATAAAATATAAATAGGATTATATTAATTCCCTGCTATAAAATTTTAGATAAAAAGTATTAATTTTAGATTAAATTTAATCCATTTATAACAATTTTAAAAAAATTATCTAATAAAACATCAAAACTGATGCGTCATCCATATTATAAAGGGAGGAATGAAAAAATGATACAAATAAAACACCACAATTTTCAAAAAAACCTTTGGAATATATATATATATATTTTCATATATCCATACTCTAGGCGAGAAGAAGAAATATCCCTAAATATATAATGACCAAAAAGAAAACCAAACCCTTTAAAAACCATCATATGTTATATTAATGAAAACCCTATAGACATAAAACTCTATAATAACCAGTGAGGGTTATAATTTTCACAATGATAATGATATTATCCATAATAATGGGAGAACTTCTACTATAAATGGTATACTTCCTTCTAAAAATATGTTTGTATAATTTGAAACATAAAGGAATGAATTTTGAACATTAATATTGAATATAAAATAACATAAAAATATATAGATAATTATATTTTTTTAATTTGAAGTATAATTATTAATTAGAAAGTGAAAAAAATTCATTAATCCTTTCATTTTAATCCTTAAATATCTACATAAATTCATTATATAAAAATATTTAATGATTTTATTAAAATTAGAATAAATAAAAATGTAATAATCTAGTATATACATCAAATAAAAAGACTAAATGGATAATGAATTCCCCAATAAAAAGTTATTATATTCTTAGATAATAAAAATTAAAATCCCTACTATATTTATAAAGGATTAAATAATTAATTTGATGCAAACTTTCCTAGGATGTATGGATTGTAAAACACATCATTGAGAAACTCAATATAATAAGTATATATATTTTGTGTGAATACTCAATTATTTATCTATATATATATATAATGTAAATAGATTCAACCAAATCATGATTGAATCCAAATCATATAGACACCAAAATATAGAGATTATATGATTTTTTTGAAATTAAATATTCACTTTTAAATTTCATATAATTAGATAAGGTGATGTAAATAAAAAAAATTTGTGAGAGGAAGTATACTATGGAAGAATATTTAGATTCACTAAATTTTGTTACAACCAGAAAACATTGAAAAAGAAAAAAAATCCAACATTCATCTAACAAATTGAAAGTCACACCATTATATATATATATAATATTAATATGGATGAAAATACAAGAAATAAGATCTATGTTTTTCACTAGGTGAGAATAAAAATATTATACATCAAATTTGATATTTCCAAAATTCCACTAGGAACATAATAGAAACTATAATATTCATTTTATATGTCTAAAAACATTTATTTTAAAGATACTATTGAAAATTATTTCAAGGTATGGGTTTTGTGAGAATATGTAATAAATCAAAAAAATAATAAAGGTTTTCTCTATAATTAAGCAATATGTAAAAAGAATATATGAATGAAGAAGTATTTTTTAGGGAAAATTGAAAATTATTAGATTAATGTTTTGGTATTAAAATTTCATTAAACATGATTTTTAATTAACAAAGACCATGGTTTAAATAGATAATATTATTTTATTTTTTAGTTAAAGAATCATATGTAGTGGTATAGGATTTTATTATTAAATAATAAACATAGATATTCCATAGAAAATAGATTATGATAATTTACAGGAAATAAAAATGTAATCGAATAATATATTTATTTTAACTTAATTATAAATTTATATTTTATATTTATTTTTAATTTTTTTTAAAATTATTTCCCCTTTGTTATTGTGACTCCAATAACTAAAAACCACTACCCTCTTATTTTTCAATCATTATATATATTTTTCAAGATTATGGACTATCCAAATATTGTTATAGGTATCACATAGCATAAATTGTTTCACATTATTAAGTGATTCAAAGGGGTCAAGGTACGGTTGAATTTAACCCTCAAATGTTTATAAGATTGTTAGATATTCTTGGTAGAGTAATTATGGACAAAAAAATTAATTTCATTATTTGATATTTTGGGAAATAAGGAAAATTAAATTACTTATTTGAAATTTAATGAAGAATATATTAATTTAATAATTTTCTTATATATATCACTGTAACCATGATGTTAAATAAGGTCAGGGAGGGTAGTCTCACATTCCATTAAATAGTTTGTAAAATTTTCATAATATATGTGAAGTTTCGATGATTATATAATTTCTATTGAAGAATAATTATTTTAATGTTATAAATTTTTTTAAATAATATTAGTTATGGATTATCAGTTTTGTTTTCTTGTATTGAATTATACTTTTAGATATGGATTAAATTTTCTAAGTACAATGAAGAATAATGGTTTGGAATTTTTTTGAGTTATATTTTTAAAAATTTCTCATTGATAATATTTCATAACAAAAGGGATGGAAAAAATATATGTGTGGGAATATTTATGTTTTATTTATTGCTAAATGATAATGGATTATTAACTAAATGATTAACTAATATAGAAATATCAATTTTAAATTAAAAATTATATTACAAATTGATATGATTTTTTAATTATTAAATTAAATTATACCACTTATCTATCATCGTAGTTATTGAGTAAATGGTTTTATGAAAAGAAGACTCAATTATGTATGTATTTGATAAATATACAACATGTATTTTTTTGTAATGAAATATGAGTTCTATATAAATTTTCTAAATTTGCATTTCAATGAAAATTTTGTTTACCATAATTTCATTTTCTTATGAAATAACATGAATAATAATTATATTTTTTAATGTATTTTATGTTTAATCTCATTTAGTCATTATAATGGAAATATAATTATTTTTATCTTTGATATTGTTGAAATTTGAATATAGGAGGCGAATTATGAAGTTGATTTTTTATTCTATTATTTAAAATTTTGATATGATATAGTATATGTTGAACATGGGGTATGAAAAATAGAATGAAATTTTTTTATTTATGTTCAAATAAATTTTAGCATTTAGGAATGAATTTTTATTGTAGAGTAAATATTATGAATTTAAATTTAGAATCTTTTCTTCATTAAAATATACATTTTTTTTGTGTAATATGATAAAGTATTTAAAGATTTCTCTATAATTTATATTTCAGAAAATATAGTGTCCCCCTTATGGAATTATAATATTTTATATCATAACTATATATTATAAAA
This sequence comes from Viscum album, assembly GCA_963277665.1. Classification (NCBI taxonomy): domain Eukaryota; kingdom Viridiplantae; phylum Streptophyta; class Magnoliopsida; order Santalales; family Viscaceae; genus Viscum; species Viscum album. The sequence continues at coordinate 818,684,512 of OY728155.1, forward strand.
TATTAACTCTAAATTTAAATGCATGATGTGGGTAAAAACTATTTTTTGATAAAATAAGTTTAATGAAATTTGTAATATATAAATATAATTGAAAATTTTGAAAATCAAGCATATTTGTGAATAGTATATGAATTGTCAATTATGGAGATGAAGGCTTTTGATATGAATATATTGAAGTATATATGGGATCAATTTTTTTATCATTTATGATATTAGTTGTGAAATGTATTTATATACGGGTTTTCAAAGAGAAATTTTATGAATGATGATTTTTAAAATATTGTATTATAAAGGAATTGGCAAATATGTACATTTTACACAATAATAAAATGTAATATGATAACTATGGTTGTCTCAAAAATAAAATGTGATTTAAATATAATATGTTTCTAAATTTTACAAATTTCTATTATATCTTTTTAATATTTTATGGAATTTGATCTCTAGAAAACATCTTGTATGGCCACAAAATTATTGTGTCTAGTCTTTATAAAATTACATAGTGTAGGTATCACTATAATGAGAGTAATTATTTAGATATTGGACTAGGTATTATGTTTTTAATATTGAACCACATGGAATTACCAAACCACAAATATTATATATGAAGTGTATTTTTGTAGAGAACACCACTTTTTATATTCTTATGGAAAATTATTTTACTGATAATTTTAATTTATTAATATAGGGGGAATATGGGAAGGTTATTAATAATTATATTTTAGCTATTGAGTAAAAATAAAAAAGAATATATTTAGGAATTTGTGGACCAAAATTTGGCTAATTGAATATCATGTAGCGGGCCAATGTGAATCCAATGGTATGCCTAGTATTGTAGTAATAGTGAATCTCCATGGATAACCCAACAACAGTCAAATATGTTCACAACATGAATCATTGTATATTTTAATGTAATGAGTTTTTTGTATTTTAAAGGGTAATTTATTTAAATTATAATAGAAAAGTTCTTTAAATTACTTCTTCAAACAACATTCTCCCATCAATTATCTCTTCCCCCATATACACCCTTCATCACTCTCACTGATTATTTAATTAATGAATCATCTTCGATGATGTCACCCGAGATAAAATTCTAAAATATTACATACTAATTTCATCTGTAATGTTTTTTTCTTGAAATTTAACAATATAGATATTTTTGCCAATAATCTAAGATTTTATAGAATCAATAGATTCCAATAATTTCATTACATTAAATGTTATGGTATGGTTTCATATAAAAATATTGATTTCATATACTCTATGAAAAGAATAAAATTGATTTATTAGAAATCATATGAGAAATCGATATGGTTTTGACAAATATGAATAAAAATGAACATGAGATTACCAAAATATTCAAAATGATATGATTTTTTTTGGAAATGTTTTTAGGTATCTATAGGATTGTCCATATATGGAGGATTAATTTTCAGATAATATTTTATGTTATGGAAACCCCAAATGGGAGAATTTTGAGTTGTTTTAGAATTTTATCTACTAAGGAAATAATACATGTATAACAAAAACATTATGTGATTATTATCCATTTGGTATTATGAAATTTCATTATTTGAAATCAGATATTATTATATTGTTGTGATTATTAAAAATAAAATTTATTATAGAATGATATTAGATTTATTTTTCATAATTTTATTTAATATTATAATTTCAGAAAATTGATTTTATTTTGACAATTGTAATATGATTTTTTAATGTTGTTTAATATTTTAATCATAATCATAACACATAATTTTAAAAAATAATCACAGAGGCATGTATATGTTGGTCTATTATGGGATTCAGAGGTCTATGATGACACAATTATTTTATATTATGTTTAATATAATCCTTAGCGGAGGGAGTATTTATACACATAAGACATTTTAATGTTTTAGTGGTAAGATAACCAACTATAATCTTTGTTTAAAGGACATTAGTCATCACAACATTTCATAAACACTGAGTAGAGGCTTTCAAAAGACCTATATTTCATTATAATCAAGGGATATAGCTTGGGAAGTATGAAAATTTCTCATACCCTAAGTAATTACTCTCTTGGGACCTCAAAATCCCGATTCTATAAGGGTTTATCGATTTTTTCTTCAAATGAAAATAATAATTTAAAACATCATATAGGACTCTAATATGAGTGATTTAAATGTACATATAGAAGGGAATTTTATTTTTGTCTTTTTCCACATTATGATTTTGAATACATATAATGGATATTTGATACATAAAATTTCAATGTTTTTATGTGCGGTTCATGTTATTAAGAATATATTTTTATAAAAATTAGTATGGTGTACAATTGGTATTTAGTTGGGGTGGTATATTGGAAAATGGTGTATTCTATCATTAAACACTTATACATATATACAAGTGTATACCATGGATGTGTGATTTGAGTCACTATAAATTTCATTTTAAGTGTTTTATAATCACCTTTATATATATGGTGCCTGTATACAAAGTAATATATGATATTCGAAGATGAATTAATAATAAATGGACATGTAATTAAAGAATTATATAAATATAAGGTCATCATAGAGGATATAGAATGGAATCTATGGGGCTAATATTTATTTATTCCTTCATTTGTATAAATTTAGTTTCTTTATATTTTTATGTTATTGATTTAAGGGTGATATGTTCAATTCCTCATATGACCAATGTATCAATAAATTATTTTTTTATCTAATTACTTCAATCCAATATTATTATATTTTAAATTTCATATTGAAGTACTTGGATTAGGATTTCTAATGTTATTTCATATTATGAACAATTTTTATCTTGGGTCACATTATTTATATCCTATAATATAATATATATTATTTATTATTTATTAAGTTAAGAATAGGGATACATATCTCCCAATAATTATATTTTATATCATGGATCTATTTGAAATTCTCTAGAGGTTATTAAATAGTTCAAGAATCCTAGTTGTATCTTTGGGTTGATTAGAGAAAATTTGATATGTCTAAATAAACCTAGTCTTGGTTAGGATAGAGTATTACTATTTTTTTAATGGAGTTGGGGTTTTAGGGGTTTATCAACAAAAATGAAGATAAGAAATACTAGGACTGGAGACTTAAAAAATATATAATCATGTAAAACATAATTATAAATGATACGAAGGACTCAAGGGATGTTCTAGAAAGTGATATTTCTCTATGATGTAAAGTATCTGTTTATCTATTCAATTTAATTTTAATTTGATTTCAAAATATTCATTTACTCATCTTTTGTCACATAGTTGGGGGAAACTGTTATTTTGGCACATTTATGTTATGAAAAGATTATGAAATAATAAATATATGTTTCATTATATGTTATTTATTTTAGTAAGACTATATAACAATGGTTATTAAAATATAAATAAATTGTTAAATGATAATGTTTTTTTAATAATTATAATACATATTTATTTATTTTAATATTACTTCCTAATACAAATAATTAAAATAAAAGTTTTTTTTGGAAATTATCATATTCATTGACCAGATATGTATACTAATATTGTTTAAATTGATGAATTTGTTAGACTAATATGTATTAATGAATATTTTAGATATTTTTCTGTAAAATTTCTTCATACACTTTTTCTATATAATTTTTTTTGTTTATTTCTCATGATTCACAACTAATTAATTTTTATATCACCCCACTAGGGTAAATATGGTTTACTAATATATTAAGACTTATTAATATGTTTAAATGAAGGATATTTTATAATTATTTGAACATAAGAATTACCATTCAGTTGAAGGTGGGCCACTGAGTTCTTTATTTGAAGGGTTATGGGCTAGTATTCTACTTTTATGACACTATGATTATAATAGTGTCACTAGGTATGCTAAGAGTGTAGAGACCCAAAGCTTGACGTACATGGACATTACATTACATTTGCGGAATACTTAGTACATAACAAAAACACACACTAAAGGATCGTAATAGTTTAGTGTCTTTGGAAACTCGGAACGTAATCTTCTAATCGTGGTGAAAGTTCTTCAATATCTCTCATAAAGGTCATCCATTTTTTTTACCTAAAACCTTTCTTTATATCCTGGGGAAAAGAAAACATAAAAGGGTGAGCTCAAATGCTCAGTAAGGGTAAAAAAAAGAAATATCAATCACATCATATACATAAGAACATAGCTTTTGGAAATCTTAACCTGCAAAAGAGATCATAATTTCATAACATGGGCTAAATCATAGAAGTGAAATGTAATCCCAATAATCATAACTTAAAACATGAAACTTTGTGGCATACACACATAATCATAGAGAATCATTTCTTGTTAGTCAAGACTCATTGCCAAGACTATCTTAGTGGACAAAGTCCCTTTCTGAATCGAGTAATCCTCGTTTCAGTCCTGTTTCACTGAACCGGTATAACCTACCATTCCAGCCATGTCTATCTCATGAGATATAAAATCTTTACCCAATGCATTGGAGGGAGATATAGGTCCCACCCATCTTATAATGAATCCTTTCTTATGTGTGCCACATAATCATAAAACATACATCATCGCATAACACATGTAACAAAAATGGGATTCTTGAAACATCATGACATCATAAATCAATTCATATAAGATAAAGGAATTCATAAACATAATTCCATCACAAAATAGTCAAATCAATGTAAAAATATGGATATAAACAGAACCCTTTATTATCTTAGATGGAAAATAATTTTTATAAAACACTTGAATTGAATTCTTGAGGAAAATATCCTTTCTTCTTCAAAATCAATTTCTTTTCACAAAACATCATGCAATTTTAAAAGAAAGAGATTTTATTGAAAATAGTCATGAAATCTTTTAGAGGAAGCTTCATGAAAATAAAGCTTTATAAAACAGTAGAAATCCGTTCGTGCCGTATAAGTTAAAAAAACATTCTTCGTACTTTTGTCGGAAAAGTCAAAAAGTACCTCGTACGAAAAACGACAAAAGATTCCTTTCATACGTATTACTAAAAACTCACCGAAGGGTAAAAATGGATTTAAACAATTTTAGGTGGATTGAAATAATATTACATATTGAGTAAACATGGATGTGGATGATAAAATACACCCCAGTAAATACTTACGAATAAACAATCTCGGATAAAAATGAGATTGTGATATTTCCCTTACCTTAGGTCCTACTTGCTTTGTAAGTGTCCGAACCTCCTGTATAATGATTTAAATCATGTTATTGACTTATTACAGAATCATATTCATTGTTATGATATCATATATGGTTCACTTATGACATTATATTACCCGTTCTTTTGTAAATTCCATGTTAAAGAAGCGTTTTGGGTAAAATCGTTTCATTTATCGTAGGTGTTTTGACTTGTTGTTCTTGACATCATCATTACTTATATCATGATTTACATACTTCCAGAATATAAAATATGATTTATATATCATATATATTCAGTATATATATATATATAATAGGTAGATAAATAAAATGAAAAACACCGTTCATGGAGACGGTAGTCCGTACGTACGCATGAACGCTGTTTTCCTTTCCTTATTGTCTTGAAATGGAAGTAAGTAGATGACATACATATGTATATATATACATAAATCCAGTAGCTTTATAATGTAATATATTTCATTATTATTTCTTATATATACTTTATAATCATTCTTAAATGGTTAACATGGAGAATGAATCTCATCGCGTCGTGGAGACGGTAGTCCGTACGTACGCACGAGCGATGATATCATTTCTATAAATATTGAATTGAATTGGAGTGAATTATACAATATATCAGAATCAATATGATGTTGTAATAACTATGTATAGTTATTCTTTACACCATTATACCCATCCATGTAAGGTGGTGGTGGAAAATAGATTACACCACGGCGTGGAGACGGTATTCCGTACGTACGCACGCGCGGTGATTTCTTTTTCTGTAGGATGGATAGATGGTGAAATAGGGTTGTTTCATACTTATAATAACATATCAGTATATGAGTGATACTGATGTTATTACTTCATAATGAAACAACCTAAGAAGAAGAAGTGGAAGAAGAAATAAAGATTAAAGAATTGGTAACGGTAATTACCTCTTCTTTGAAGCGCCTTTTGGAGACCTCCTCTTAGGGAACTAAAATTGGTCTTTGAGTAAGACCAGAACCTCTAGGATGTTTCTAGGGAAGTGGAGAAGAGATTTTGGAAGGGTTTGGCCGAGCTTGAGTGCTCAAATTGGTGTGAGGAGGAGGGGGAGGAGGTGTCCTTTTATAGGGGAGGAGAGGGGCACCTTAGGAATTCTTAAAAATATTAATTTATAATAAATCTAACCCCACTTAAAAACCTCCAAAAATGACTCATATTCGAAGATTAGATGAGATAGGGTTGTAATCTCATCAACCAATCAAATTTAGACATGTTTGGATATTATTTTAAACCTTATCAATTAGATTTAACTCTAAGTTAAATAATTTAACTTTTACCGTGTCTTTTTGTTTTCTTTCACTATATGGTTAATACACTTACTATAACATGCCAAACGAACCCCAAATTGTTTATTATTAATATATATATCCTTATCTAAGTCATTTGGCCGAACCTTAGATTTTTAGGAATAAAATAACAATTAGTAATATAATATTTGATTTAAAAACTATTTTGTGTCAATTTTGACACTATTTGATATATGATTTTTATGAAAGTCATAACAGAATTAAATGTTCGAACCAAGTTGATTAAATCAACATTAATATATCATAGTAACCTATAAAATTAGTGGAATTCATAAAAAATCTCAAATTACATTTATTTTGGTGCTTATAACATCAATTATGTCAATATTTCATTAAAAAGATAATTACTGCATCATCGTTGTGTCATAAATAAATTAAATTATTTGATGTCTAAAAATTACAAATAAAATACCATCATGTAGGAAATCCTTTTAGCTTTCTAATGAATATTTACAATCGAATATATCTTATGTATAACCCCATATTAAAAATGATTTACTTATTAAACATTGATTTTAACTATTTTAACCCTTCTTTAAATAAATTAATAATAAATGTCCTAATCTAATCCAAGTGGGCCTAAATGGTCATATTTTATTCCTAAGTTTGTTTTTGGTCGAAATACACTTGTCCAATAGGATTAGGACATGTGTTAGGGTAATATTAATATCATATTTACCCTTAGTTACCCTATTTACTATTAACCGCGGTAAAAAAAGTAAAAAGTTACTATTCACCAAAAAATTATTTTCATCTCATTGAACCACATTTTAGTCCTTGATATTAACCGTGTCTCTCGGATTTTCGAAATTCCATTCACAGAAGCGGTAAAATTATGTTTTATGCAAAATTCAGTTTTTAACCTACCACTTACTAGTTTCACTATTCATCAAAAATTGATGTTTTTCAGAACAATGCCAAAATTTCATCCTAAGCTATATTTCATATTCCGAATTCAAAAATGAAGTCTATTTTACCAAATTCATAACACAAAAGTTGCATTAATTAATTTTATAATTAAATCCCGCTGTTAAAACAAATAGCGTGTTTTTAAGAAACAATATCTATTAAAAGATTGACACTTGATTATGTCTGGTTTAAATGTGAAATTACAACCAATGACCAACATTGTATTAAATTGTAAAAATATATTCTAAATATACTTTAAAACCACTCAAATTAATAATTTATCACTATTAATAATTTCGATTAAAAAAGTTGTTTTTAATTAAAATTTAGTAATTTTCACTATTCATCAGAATATGAAAGTTATCCGAAATGTACCAAAATTTCACCTTAGGCTAAATTCGATACTCCGAATCCAAAAATGAAATCCATTTTGAAAAATAAAATTTACAAAATTTCAAAAAGTGGTTATTACTATTCATAACTGCTAGTTTTAATAACATTTTAATAGCATATCGTTGTTTAGTGAAACTCGGTATTGCGTATTACACACGCTATCGAGGAAGGTCGCGATTGCGTGTAATGCAAGGCAAGTCAAGGATGTGTGTTGTGCAAGCTCCTTTTGGTGTAGCGTACAACACAAGACATTAATAAAATAAAAAGAATATTTTTCATAAAATCTCGGGCTGTTACATTCTATCCCCCTTAAAATGAATTTCTCCCTCGAAATTCGTCGGGGTTATAAATGGTTTACTATTCGAAAGTTTCTTTAATAGAAACCCACATCGTAAAAGGGAATACCAAAACTTGGCTTTAAAAACTAAAGTATGAAATGTAACGATTACCCAAATAAACTAATCACTGGGTTTCCACATAGGTGAAAATATGGATATGGAAGAGAAATCTAACCATCATGTTCTGATGGAGAGTGGTAGAAAACATGGCTATGGAAAAGCCAGTAATCACAAATCCATAGATTTGTGATGATATAAGGTACCATCTGATTCATCAGGTATAAGATCACTAGGACAATCATTTTTGGTTTTCAAGATCATTTCCCTAAAGTTGAAAATTTGCTTAGAATAAATACTTACTTTATTTTGGTACAATCTCACTTTTGTTCGTGCCTTGAACAATTTCTACTTCATCTCTTAAATAAATGAAGTTGAATTTGTTATTTGTGAAGTGTTAGCAGATTATGTGATAGAATGATGGGTCATTCCATCTGTCTCAAACAAAAGGTTAGAAAAAGTTATTAAATATACATAAGTCATTCTATAGTGAGATTAATCACATATGGTTCCTAAAATGGACTTATACTTCATATATCATACTGCTTAATATAATAAAACTAGTTTCTACTAAACAGGGACTTCCTGTAGGTCAGTGGTAGGCGATAAAGGCCAGTCGCACTTCGGTTGTGGGTTCGATTCCTACAGCCTTGTCCTAAGCGATGGGCTGTCGCCCGTCCTGCAGGTTGTCCCTTTTTCTAGAACTACGTTACTATAACATCCCATCAATAATATCGAAAAAAACTTCTATCCTTAAACAATACTAACTTATGTCCAACATAATCCAGTCTAATCTTTAGGCTTATATATAATACTGTAGTCCACTCTCATAATATAGTGACAACGATTACCAGAGATTTAATACTGTCGTTGATCCCCATATATCATGAGATATATCTTGTTGGTCATATTCCAAACATTCAAAGGACTTAATCTTGTACTCTCTTGAATTCCCATTGAACCTTATTGAAAACATGAATTCTATTAAAAGTTAACTCTTTCCACATACCAAAATCCTCAAAATTCTATATACTCAAACCATGATATCACTTAGTCCTTATATCAATCATGAGCTCATGAATACTATTAAACATTTCATTTTCTCGTCTTCATTATGCGCATATCATCTTATTTCCAAAAAATATCTCAATCACTTTGAATACCACATCAATAAATATTGCAATACTCAATGATACAACGTTATTTTGGAATCCCATTACATAAACACTTAATCATTCCACCACATCGTTGTCATATTCAACATTGCCAATAGTGATCGCATGTGATTTCCCTTTGTCCTTTGCCTTCAGTGGTTTCTCATGTTGATCATCACTAACCCTTGGATTAGGGCAATTATTAGCATAATGCCCCATTTCCTTGCACTTGAAGCATTGAAGTGTTGGCGGTGCGTTCTCTGCAGTGTTTGCTTTATTCACATCATTAGAAACCCTTTTTCCATTACTTCGACACTCAGCTGCTCGATGACCTTCTTTTCCACACTTAAAACATTTTCTAGTCCCTTTTAGACAATCTCCACCATGCTTCTTTCCACACTTTGTGCATAAGGAAACATTCATCTTCTTTTCACCATTATTCTGAGATTTCTCCTTGAACTCCATCTTTCGTTTCTTGTCAAAACCATGAGATGGATATGTAACACCAACTTCCATTTCTACCTTGATAGCACAACGCACAATTTCTTCATAGCTACTGAAGTCTCTTATAGCTAATGCCCTTCGAAGACTTGGTTTTAAGCCACAGAAAAATCGATCAACTTTACTTTCAGGTTGGATGATAATTCCAGAAGCATACCTTGCAAGTCTTGTAAAATTTGCTTCATAGGTACCAACAGATTCATCATCCCTTTGCTTCAGTTCAAGAAATTCTTTCTCCATCTTTGTTCGAAGAATACGAGGGAAGTACTTACTGAAAAACAAGTTCTTGAACTCGTCCCATTCCATGGACTCAATTTCATCTCTTGGCCTCGTATTCTTGATAAGATTCCACCATTGATCAGCTTCACCTTCCAAACGATATACTGCTAAGATCACTTTATCATGTTCAGAACATTGAAGAACTGAAAATATCTTTTCAGTAGTACTGATCCATTGTTCAGCCACAAGTGGATCAGAAGACCCACTGAAAGAAGGTGGACGTTGCCTCATGAAGGACTCAATAGAATATTGTTCCCTTCTCTGATCATTTGGAAGTCCAGAATGATTCATAGCTTGTGCAAGTATAGCAATAAGATTTTGCACTCCATCTCCCATAACATTTGTTTGTTCAGGAGGGCAATCATTGCATTGTCCATTGCATTGATCAACACGGTTCCTTCGGGTTCCAGCCATCGTCTAAAACCCAAAAAGAATAGTGTGAGAGGCAAAAATCATGCTAGGGAAAACAACATAATAAAGGGGGAGTAACTTCAATATCCAACATCTTAGGTTTAATTCTATGATCGTTAGCGTAATTCTATTACTATAACCTATACGTATACTTATCCCTAGGGACATCCCTAGACATACCTTAGAAATATCTCTAGGGATCTCACTAACGTTTTCGCATCCTAGTTTCCAAAGGTTGACTAAACCTTTCCTCTGATACCAACTGTAGAGACCCGAAGCTTGACGTACATGGACATTACATTACATTTGCGGAATACTTAGTACATAACAAAAACACACACTAAAGGATCGTAATAGTTTAGTGTCTTTGGAAACTCGGAACGTAATCTTCTAATCGTGGTGAAAGTTCTTCAATATCTCCCATAAAGTTCATCCCTTTTTTTTACCTAAAACCTTTCTTTATATCCTGGGGAAAAGAAAACATAAAAGGGTGAGCTCAAATGCTCAGTAAGGGTAAAAAAAAGAAATATCAATCACATCATATACATAAGAACATAGCTTTTGGAAATCTTAACCTGCAAAAGAGATCATAATTTCATAACATGGGCTAAATCATAGAAGTGAAATGTAATCCCAATAATCATAACTTAAAACATGAAACTTTGTGGCATACACACATAATCATAGAGAATCATTTCTTGTTAGTCAAGACTCATTGCCAAGAATATCTTAGTGGACAAAGTCCCTTTCTGAATCGAGTAATCCTCGTTTCAGTCCTGTTTCACTGAACCGGTATAACCTACCATTCCAGCCATGTCTATCTCATGAGATATAAAATCTTTACCCAATGCATTGGAGGGAGATATAGGTCCCACCCATCTTATAATGAATCCTTTCTTATGTGTGCCACATAATCATAAAACATACATCATCGCATAACACATGTAACAAAAATGGGATTCTTGAAACATCATGACATCATAAATCAATTCATATAAGATAAAGGAATTCATAAACATAATTCCATCACAACATAGTCAAATCAATGTAAAAATATGGATATAAACATAACCCTTTATTATCTTAGATGGAAAATAATTTTTATAAAACACTTGAATTGAATTCTTGAGGAAAATATCCTTTCTTCTTCAAAATCAATTTCTTTTCACAAAACATCATGCAATTTTAAAAGAAAGAGATTTTATTGAAAATAGTCATGAAATATTTTAGAGGAATCTTCATGAAAATAAAGCTTTATAAAACAGTAGAAATCCGTTCGTGCCGTATAAGTTAAAAAAAACATTCTTCGTACTTTTGTCGGAAAAGTCAAAAAGTACCTCGTACGAAAAACGACAAAAGATTCCTTTCATACGTATTACTAAAAACTCACCGAAGGGTAAAAATGGATTTAAACAATTTTAGGTGGATGGAAATAATATTACATATTGAGTAAACATGGATGTGGATGATAAAATACACCCCAGTAAATACTTACGAATAAACAATCTCGGATAAAAATGAGATTGTGATATTTCCCTTACCTTAGGTCCGACTTGCTTTGTAAGTGTCCGAACCTCCTGTATAATGATTTAAATCATGTTATTGACTTATTACAGAATCATATTCATTGTTATGATATCATATATGGTTCACTTATGACATTATATTACCCGTTCTTTTGTAAATTCCATGTTAAAGAAGCGTTTTGGGTAAAATCGTTTCATTTATCGTAGGTGTTTTGACTTGTTGTTATTGACATCATCATTACTTATATCATGATTTACTTACTTCCAGAATATAAAATATGATTTATATATCATATATATTCAGTATATATATATATATAATAGGTAGATAAATAAAATGAAAAACACCGTTCATGGAGACGGTAGTCCGTACGTACGCATGAACGCTGTTTTCCTTTCCTTATTGTCTTGAAATGGAAGTAAGTAGATGACATACATATGTATATATATACATAAATCCAGTAGCTTTATAATGTAATATATTTCATTATTATTTCTTATATATACTTTATAATCATTCTTAAATGGTTAACATGGAGAATGAATCTCATCGCGTCGTGGAGACGGTAGTCCGTACGTACGCACGAGCGATGATATCATTTCTATAAATATTGAATTGAATTGGAGTGAATTATACAATATATCAGAATCAATATGATGTTGTAATAACTATGTATAGTTATTCTTTACACCATTATACCCATCCATGTAAGGTGGTGGTGGAAAATAGATTACACCACGGCGTGGAGACGGTATTCCGTACGTACGCACGCGCGGTGATTTCTTTTTCTGTAGGATGGATAGATGGTGAAATAGGGTTGTTTCATACTTATAATAACATATCAGTATATGAGTGATACTGATGTTATTACTTCATAATGAAACAACCTAAGAAGAAGAAGTGGAAGAAGAAATAAAGATTAAAGAATTGGTAACGGTAATTACCTCTTCTTTGAAGCGCCTTTTGGAGACCTCCTCTTAGGGAACTAAAATTGGTCTTCGAGTAAGACCAGAACCTCTAGGATGTTTCTAGGGAAGTGGAGAAGAGATTTTGGCAGGGTTTGGCCGAGCTTGAGTGCTCAAATTGGTGTGAGGAGGAGGGGGAGGAGGTGTCCTTTTATAGGGGAGGAGAGGGGCACCTTAGGAATTCTTAAAAATATTAATTTATAATAAATCTAACCCCACTTAAAAACCTCCAAAAATGACTCATATTCGAAGATTAGATGAGATAGGGTTGTAATCTCATCAACCAATCAAATTTAGACATGTTTGGATATTATTTTAAACCTTATCAATTAGATTTCACTCTAAGTTAAATAATTTAACTTTTACCGTGTCTTTTTGTTTTCTTTCACTATATGGTTAATACACTTACTATAACATGCCAAACGAACCCCAAATTGTTTATTATTAATATATATATCCTTATCTAAGTCATTTGGCCGAACCTTAGATTTTTAGGAATAAAATAACAATTAGTAATATAATATTTGATTTAAAAACTATTTTGTGTCAATTTTGACACTATTTGATATATGATTTTTATGAAAGTCATAACAGAATTAAATGTTCGAACCAAGTTGATTAAATCAACATTAATATATCACAGTAACCTATAAAATTAGTGGAATTCATAAAAAATCTCAAATTACATTTATTTTGGTGCTTATAACATCAATTATGTCAATATTTCATTAAAAAGATAATTACTGCATCATCGTTGTGTCATAAATAAATTAAATTATTTGATGTCAAAAAATTACAAATAAAATACCATCATGTAGGAAATCCTTTTAGCTTTCTAATGAATATTTACAATCGAATTTATCTTATGTATAACCCCATATTAAAAATGATTTACTTATTAAACATTGATTTTAACTATTTTAACCCTTCTTTAAATAAATTAATAATAAATGTCCTAATCTAATCCAAGTGGGCCTAAATGGTCATATATTATTCCTAAGTTTGTTTTTGGTCGAAATACACTTGTCCAATAGGATTAGGACATGTGTTAGGGTAATATTAATATCATATTTACCCTTAGTTACCCTATTTACTATTAACCGCGGTAAAAAAAGTAAAAAGTTACTATTCACCAAAAAATTATTTTCATCTCATTGAACCACATTTTAGTCCTTGATATTAACCGTGTCTCTCGGATTTTCGAAATTCCATTCACAGAAGCGGTAAAATTATGTTTTATGCAAAATTCAGTTTTTAACCTACCACTTAGTAGTTTCACTATTCATCAAAAATTGATGTTTTTCAGAACAATGCCAAAATTTCATCCTAAGCTATATTTCATATTCCGAATTCAAAAATGAAGTCTATTTTACCAAATTCATAACACAAAAGTTGCATTAATTAATTTTATAATTAAATCCCGCTGTTAAAACAAATAGCGTGTTTTTAAGAAACAATATCTATCAAAAGATTGACACTTGATTATGTCTGGTTTAAATGTGAAATTACAACCAATGACCAACATTGTATTAAATTGTAAAAATATATTCTAAATATACTTTAAAACCACTCAAATTAATAATTTATCACTATTAATAATTTCGATTAAAAAAGTTGTTTTTAATTAAAATTTAGTAATTTTCACTATTCATCAGAATATGAAAGTTATCCGAAATGTACCAAAATTTCACCTTAGGCTAAATTCGATACTCCGAATCCAAAAATGAAATCCATTTTGAAAAATAAAATTTACAAAATTTCAAAAAGTGGTTATTACTATTCATAACTGCTAGTTTTAATAACATTTTAATAGCATATCGTTGTTTAGTGAAACTCGGTATTGCGTATTACACACGCTATCGAGGAAGGTCGCGATTGCGTGTAATGCAAGGCAAGTCAAGGATGTGTGTTGTGCAAGCTCCTTTTGGTGTAGCGTACAACACAAGACATTAATAAAATAAAAAGAATATTTTTCATAAAATCTCGGGCTGTTACAAAGAGGTTCAAAATATCTATATAAAATTTCATGTTGATATTGACGGGTAATTTTATTTACCCATGTTAGTTAATCTTAAGAGCATGCTAATGTTATTTTTTGGAAACCATTTATATAAACCAATGAATACAGTCATAAGCAGGAGGATAACCACAATAAGTGTGCCATTATTATTATAACTATTTTGTAAAATTGATATTGATCATAAAATATTTGATTTTAGTATTATACATTAAAATTAAAAAATTACTTCAGTATAAATAACTATAGGGAACATCCAGAATGTTTAATAAACAATGATATAGTCATGGAAGTTACCATATATGCCTTATATATATATATCAAACTATGCATTATTATTTTATGTTACAGGGTAATGTTTTAGATTGCAATGAAAAATGATATCCAAAATAGATTTTTAATATAAAATTCACTGTCCATTTTTTGGGGTATTAAATACTACAAGAACCATAGGATGATATTCATAGGATATATAATAGATCATAATTATTATATATTTGTTTGTGTAAAATTATAATTTTAATCACCCATGATTGATTACAATAATTTACGGTGGGAGGACATAATATTATTTGAAAAACATTAAAATCCAAAGAATTTATCATGCATGCCATTTTATAAGATATATTTGAAAATACCATGTCATATTTAAAAAATTAATAATTTATATAAATTCTAGCAGGATATTTCTATTATTGTACAACTATTTTTGTCTTTACATTTTTGTTTTCATTTAAACCAACAATGGGGAGAAATGTGTCAATAATTTCTCGAGTATTTTTATTACGGTTGAATCATATTATTTTATAGTAGTGTGTTTATAATATATCATTCTTTAGATGAAAAGGCACCTAATGAGTGATTTTTAGTGTTCGGAACGTTGTTTCACATACAAAATATTATCATTTCATTATAGATAAAGAGGATCATAAGGATAAAAAATGCAGCGATGAGAGGATTTTCACCAATCTAGTGGATGTTATAAGATCTATATAACATATCAAAGATTCTATGTGAAGATATATATTTAGTGGTATATATTCACGAATATAACACACACAATGAAATTATTGTAATAAAATATAAATCACGTTGAAATTTTCTTTTATGGTTATACATGAGGTTTTATTTAGATATTCACTCATAATGTAATAAAATAGAAAATAATATCATCGATAAGGATACCATAATATGTAATATTGAGATCAATTTTATATAACGTTCCCTTGGTGCAATATATTTAATGGAACATCCTAGTTTATTATGACCCAATCTAGTAGAGAGAAAACTATAACTCACATGTTCATAGATATAGAGGGGTTTTAAGTGTAAATAGATATTTTTTTATGTTCTTGAATTTATAGTAAAATTATTATGAAGGTATATCAACTATAAAAACATCATCATAGATTATGATCAATGAAAAATAATTTTTATAATGGGTGTATCCATATTTTATTCATTCAAACATATCATAACCACATTGATTACTTATAGAGGAATGGGGTATAAAATTGAGTATCGAAACACCTATTGGGGATGTATAATTTAATATTAGGGTGGTACCAAAAACATGTTATTGTGATAAGAGGTTATGAAATTTTATAAGATGACAACATCGTTGATATTAATATTTTAACCAATTCTCTTGCACATTAATTCATATTGTATGAGATGATATTTATTTTTAACAGTGGAAATAAATTTTCGACCCATCTTCATATGTTTATTATACATTAATTAATGAATGTTTCCTATAGTCAGGGAATGATGGTCCGATTTTAATGAAAATAGAATTCATTTCATCAGGAATAAAAAGTTTGTCATTTTGAGAAGTTGTTTTTAACATAAAACCTATTTTTTATTACACTAGAAATATGATTATTTTGTTGAGTGGATCTATAAACCAAATAATATTGTGACAACTAAATGATTCTGTTTTAAAATTTTAACCTTTACAATTATATTATCAATCATATGAGTTATATTTTTTTTGCACAGTCTAGTTTATTTCTGTCAAAGTCTAGTGATCATTCATTGTTGGATTTATGAATTTTATTTATTGAGGTAATTTAGAATAGTGGAAAAAAATATAATTTTGAAAAGGATTATGGAATAAAAAATTTGAGGGAATTTCTTATGGAAAGAATAAAATTATGGAAAATATTTATGGAATTATAAGTGAATATCATTGTTCAACCATATAAAGGAAACTTAAATCAACCTCATATGTATGTATTATAACAAATGTATAAAAGAAATTATATCAACCACAAGAAAAAAAATTGCAATGAAAATTAGTATGACCAATCAATTGTGACTATAATGAACTAACCCAATAAAAAATGTATGACCTATCATATGAAAATATGTCATGCTACCGTTGGAGTACAAATCAATATACCATATTAAAGACTTCTTCATACTACATGAACAACGTTTAAGATACCGTATGAACATTTTTTAGGATATCATTTGAGTAAATATTAACCGACCATTTAATCATGTATCAACCTATATTATGCATAATGATTTTATATACCAGGAGAAGTGATCTACAGAATGGTTTTTGTTATTATATTAAGATGTCCAATAATGAAATAAGGGTTCTATTCTATATGATGTTTATATAATATTAATATAATTATATTAACTAATAATTTTTATAAATTTTTTCATTGATGATTTTTATATTTATTAGTTAAAAATTACATTAAATATATGTTAATTGGTTTTGAAAAATTTCATCTAGGATAAAATTATTAACCCATGGGATTATTTTTTCTTCCACATTCATGGAATGGCATGAGTTTAATATTTGAATATTTTGAAATTTGAAGTATTCAAATACTATGAATATTATTCTCTTCGATAACGCTCAAGATATATATTTCATGAACATTAGATGGAGAGTAAACATGATGATTGTTATTGGAATGAAACATTGAAAACCATTGAAATAGTTTATTGAATTGAGATTAAATTTTCTTACTTTGCAAAATAATAAATAATAGAAGATTCAGTTTTCATATTTTTTTCCATTCCCAAACTCTATATTTATGTATTATAGTAGTACTAGAATACTTAAAATGTTAGGTTTATTCTTGAACTTTATTATGTGGGCCAACATTGATCATTTATTGTAAGATTCTCATTTTTAATTAATAATTGCGATTCATTAATACCATGAAGAAAAAAATACATACACAACCATCCTACTTGAATTGTTCATTATCTTTCATGGTTATATTTCATTCTATCATACTATTTCAGAAAAATGGGTTTTACTACACATTAATGGTACTTTTCTCATTTTATACATCCATATATAAAAATAATAAGTGAAAATTATGTTTCTAATTAATATTTTAAGATTTTTTGGTGATTCATTTTAGATAAATGTAAGAGATAATTACTATTCCAACAAGAAGGACGAATTTTGGGTTGTGACTCGAAGTGAAAAATTTATTATTGATTTGAGACCATATTTTT
This sequence comes from Viscum album, assembly GCA_963277665.1. Taxonomy (NCBI): domain Eukaryota; kingdom Viridiplantae; phylum Streptophyta; class Magnoliopsida; order Santalales; family Viscaceae; genus Viscum; species Viscum album. The sequence continues at coordinate 818,703,057 of OY728155.1, forward strand.
TTTAAAATTTAGTTATAAGTGGTTAAAACTACCTTTCAAAATTCAAAATTCTATTTATATCATGATCCATATATCTCTACGTTTTAGAGGAGTGAATTGTAGAAAAAGTAACATATATATATGTTGGATCGAATAAGTAAATGTATATGTATATTAGATGGAACCATACAAGAGGGGTTGAATTGTAGGTTTAAAACTTTGTGTTTAAACAATTAAGAGATTAGCTTAAAAGATATTAAATTAATAGAATTCAAACAACCACAATTTTATTGAATATAAAGGTATGATGTAATGTAATGCTATTAGAAAATTAATGTAATTGTATTAAAGATGAATACAATAATAAGAGTAATACAAGTGTGAGGGATTCTACCATAAAGCGTATAGAATCTATTAATACAATATGTATTATAATAATTGTAATTGAAACAATTAAAATTGAAAGTGTAATGAAGAAAGGAAACAATACAAATTCCTTTCTAATACAAACCACATTTGAAATGTAAAAGTATTACAATTCTTTTGACCCAATGAGAAGGGTTATCCTTTAACGTAGGATAATAGGTCTGTCTTACCACCACCTTGGTAATCCCTCGATATAATGATCGGTACGTCTGTCTGCCTATCCTCAACAGCCCTCGATACAATGATCGGTTCGTCTGTCTGCCTATCCCCGGCAGCCCTCGATACGATGATCGGTTCATCTGTCTGCCTATCCCTGGAAGCCCTCGAATTTGTAGGTAATCGATACCTCTATCTTTAAATCACTTGAAATCCATCGATAAAAAGATCGTTCGCACAAAGCAAAATGAATGAGAGATGTCACAACATCTCTCTATAAAGCATGATAGAATAAAAGTATCACAGTTATCGCAAGGCGTTGTTGTTTTCTCAGCTTCAAATGACCTCCTATTTATAGGCCTCAGGTTCCAAACATCACATTTCCTCTAACAGTCATATTTCTTCGAAAAACTCAGAGGGACTTGGACACCTTGCATTATAACGGTCAAATTGAAACAGAAAGCACGACATTATTTTGATTAGTTTGTAACTAACTCAATGAAATAGAATTGGTTAAAAAAATACATATGAAGATGATAAAAAAGAGTATGATTAATATGAAACATGTGTTTTTGACTAAGTACCAAAACAAGAAAGTAATGAAAGTATGAGTATTATAAGTTTTAATAAATGTAATGTATTGATATGATACAAAGTAAGATACACAAAAATGAGTATGATTGACAGAGTGAGTACGATACGATTGACAGAGTCAGTACGAAACGATTGACAGAGTCAGTACGATATGATTGACAGAGTAAGTACGATATGATTGATAGAGTCAGTACGATACGATTGACAGAGTCAGTATGATACGATTGACAGGTTCAGTACCATTATCAAGATAAAAGACGTTTTTTATTTCAAAAACATTATATAGAAGTGAAAGGACAACTTTTGACTCAAAAATATCCCCCATTTTGGAAAACACAAAACACAAAGTGAAAAAAAATACTTATCTCCCCCTAAGCTATTGGAAACTCTTCTAAATATTAATTTGAATACAACTAACTCCCCCTTAAGTGTATACATTCATAAGGATTGTATTCACTGCTTTTCCTTGGTTTCGATGTATTTGATTAAAACAGTCTCCCTTTGTAAAACATTCTACCCCTTTACAAAACATTCTCCCATTTGTGATTTATAAATAGAATGGGGTAACCAAGAGTTTCCTGAAATATTTAGAGAAAATAAATACAAGACAAAAGAATGTATCAAAAAAGTTATTAAAAACCAGACTGGTTCCATTAGCAAAGAAAAAAAAATACAAAAGTCATTTGTTTTCTCTTTATTTTTCCTTCTTTATTAGCTCATGAAGAACATCATTCATCTTTTTTATTTCTTTCTTGTCTTCAGAAATTGAATGACCTTGAGATCTTAGAAGCTCTTATTGGTCGGCAAAAATTTGATCTTGATTCTAGATAGTCTCATACTGGACTCTGATTACATCCTCAAGGTTATCAATTCTATCTTGAAAATTTATGTTATCTTTGGATAACACATAATTTTGTTTCTTTAACAAAACCATTTTATCTTTGAAATATGAAACCATTGAGAATTTAGACTGAAAAGCATTCATTCTCCCTTGAAATTTTATTACTGAAGGAATATCGGCTCTATGAGTTACCTGATTCAGTATTTTAACACTTTCATTGTCATGTTTATGGAATAAAATCGCAAGATCATTTGAAAACCTCTTTATATCTTCAATTTCTATGTCATGGTCATTCACTGAGATTTCCGTTTTATATGACCACTTGGTCATCCTATTTCAAGCCTTCTTATAGGAAACCAATGTTTCAGATAAAACATTCAAATCATCTTCAACTGACAAAACATTCTTTCTCAATTCTCTTATAGAGCCAAATTTCTTTTTCTGATTGTCAGTAATTAAATCAATTATCCCTTCCTACCTGGGAAAGTATGGGATTTTCTTTTCATCCCATCTTAAAACATGAACAATGTAATCACTTCTCCTCAGAGAAATTTTTTGTTCTGAATCAGTATCTTCATCCTACAAAAGTAGTTCATTTGATCGGCTTGAGTAAACAACTGGCTGTTTTTCTTTTTCTATTTCATTCTCCCTTCTTTATTCTTCTACTTTGTCAATGATGATAATAATTTTTTCAGTATGAGAAGATTTAGAACCTTTCATTGCTTGAGGGGTTGTTTTATCCAGTGTTTGAGAAGTTTTAATAGGTGCTTGATCGGCATTAGGAACTTGTTGAATACCTTCACTCTACTTTTGAACTGATTCTTCTCTACTCCTTTTCAAACTCTAAAGGAATTCCATAAGAAAATTTCCTTCCTCTTCTTCATCTTCCTCTATCTCTTCCATCGTATTTTTTCCTTTTTATTTATATGGAAGACTCTGTACGATTGTATCTTGATGTATTTCTTCCATTATTTGAGCACTAGAATCCTCAACCATTTTGAGTAATTTAAAGATATAAAAGTTTTGAGCCTTTCTTTTCAAAATATAATTCTTTTTATTTTCATATTGAAGGGTTTCTTCTACCCTTATTCTTTCTGAAAAATATTCTACTGGGTCAAGACCAAACATTGGATCACCTTCATTTCTTTTTTCTCTTTCTTTTCTACACTTGGCCACTACCTCCTTATTGTACTTTGGTTTCTTCTTTGGCTTTGAACTGGTTTTGTTATCTGACTTTTGAGGAACACCAACAGGAGGAATATCTTTGACAGGTATAGGTGCCGATTTATTCTGAGCCGATTCTGCTTCTAAATATTTTACAAAAAGTTTTGAATTTGGGTAAAAACAAACATTCAACTTCTTCAAAGTACTCTTACTAATCTATGAGGGCTTCAAATCTATCAGATTTCCTATCAAAGGAATATTAAAAAACATCATACTCTTGAGAATGAATTTTGTAAGAATATCTAGAAACATACACATTTGGGACTTAATTCCTCCTAACATAACATTCTTGGTGGTTTCAAAAACAAATACCAGGAGATTTAATTTTATCATATTTACAAGATAGTCAAGCATAAAAACATCAGAAACTTTCAGAGTTTCTCTATCTCCTTTCCTTGGGATAAGAAAACCATGCATCCAAAGAGTCACAAATCTATTGTCTAGAGAAAGATGAGCTACTTTCCTTTTTTCTTCATTTATAATAAACAGAGACTTTTTATAATTCTCTTTTTCAAACGTACCAACTTCCTCTGGTAGTTTATAATATGGAAGGAAAGTGTCACCTTCAATCGTAACATTTAGAAAATGAGCTACTTGATTCACAGACATGGAAATCTTTCTATCGTACACAACAAAGTTGATAGTCATGTTTTTATCAAACGATACAATTTTATAAAACTGAGTGACTTCATCAAAAAGAACCGGATCTTAAGATACTGGGTTTTCAACACATAAATGTTCCCATCCTTGAAACAAAATGATTCTTATGATTGTAGAATCATACGAATAAAAAAAGTCCTGAGAAACTAACCTTTCTCTGAAAAAGTCCTTCTCTATAAAAGTATTTGAAGACATTTCATAGGGAGTTTTAGTAGAGGACTGAGACATATAGGTGAAGCCTCTTGGAAGATCGAACGATGACTTAAATCGGTGGAGTAGAGCTTCGCCACAAATCCTGAAAAACCAGTGTGGGATTGGAGAGGGGGTATATTTTTAGGCAGCAAAAGGATGACCGTTGATCTTTTACGGTCGAGATTAGAAGAAATATGATCAATGGTTAGGATTAAAATGAAAAAAAATTCAAATGGAATGTATGTACCTACCGGAGATCGTAAGGTAATTGTTGGTTTTAGTAGTATCTTTAACAAAATAAAACACAAACGAACAAAGAAAAAGAATACTATCAATCGTCATGCCGATGGGAGACAAAGTCATTACCATGAACTGACGAATCGATGGAAAACAAACTTGTTACCATGAACAGATATGCTGATGAAAAATAAATTTGTTACCATGATCGGACGTGCCGATTAAAAATAAAATCATTACCATGATCAGACGTGTCAATGGAAAAGAAAATAATTACTATGATCGAACTTCTTGATGGAAAAGAAAATCATTACCATGAGCGGATGTGATGATGGAAAAGAAATTCATTACTATGATCAGACGATACGATCAGTAGTTTGGTAAATAATACAATAAAACTATCAATACGATAAACAAAAAAGTAAGTATGTAGAGACCCGTATCCTGACGTACATGGACATTACATTACTTTTGCGGAATACTTAGTACATAACAAAAACACACACTAAAGGATCGTAATAGTTTAGTGTCTTTGGAAACTCGGAACGTAATCTTCTAATCGTGGTGAAAGATCTTCAATATCTCCCATAAAGATCTTCCTTTTTTTTACCTAAAACCTTTCTTTATATCCTGGGGAAAAGAAAACATAAAAGGGTGAGCTCAAATGCTCAGCAAGGGCAAATAAAGGAAATAAAAATCATATCATATCTTTTTGAAAATTAAAACCTGCAAAAGAGATCATAATATCTTAACATGGAATAAATCATAGAAGTGAAAATGAGATACCCATAATCATAACATAAAACTTGAAACTTTGTGGCATGAACACATAATCATGGAAAATCATTTCTTGTTAGTCATGACTCATTGCCAAGACTATCTTAGTGGACAAAGTCCCTTTCTGAATCGAGTAATCCTCGTTTCAGTCCTGTTTCACTGAACCGGTATAACCTACCATTCCAGCCATGTCTATCTCATGAGATATGAAATCTTTACCCAATGCATTGGAGGGAGATATAGGTCCCACCCATCTCTTAATGAATCCTTTCTTATGTGTGCCACAAAATCATAAACCATAAATCATTTCATAACCCATGTAATAAAAATGGGATTCTTAAACAACATGACATCATAAAACCATTCATATAAGATAAAGGAATTCATAAACATAATTCCATCACAACATAGTCAAATCAATGTAAAAATATGTATAGAAACAGAACCCTTTATTATCTTAGATGGAAAATAATTTTGATAAAACACTTGAATTGAATTCTTGAGGAAAATATCCTTTCTTCTTCAAAATCAATTTCTTTTCACAAAACATCATGCAATTTTAAAAGAAAGAGATTTTATTGAAAATATTCATGAAATATTTTGGAGGAAGTTTCATGAAAATAAGGCTTTATAAAACCGTAAAAATCCGTTCGTTCCGTATAAGATAAAAAAACATTCTTCGTACTTTTGTCGGAAAAGTCAAAAAGTACCTCGTACGAAAAACGACAAAAGATTCCTTTCGTATCTTTTACTAAAAACTCACCGAAGGGTAAAATTGGATATAAACTATTGTAGAAGGATGGAAATAATATTACATATTGAGGGAACATGGATGTGGATGATAAAATACACCCCAGTAATTACCAAAGTAAAAACAATCTCGGATAAAAGTGAGATTGTGATATTTTCCCTTACCTTAGGTCCGATTTGCTTTGTTCGTGTCCGAAGCTCCTGTATAATGGTTTAAATAATGTTATTGACTTATTCCAGAATCATACATATTGATATGATATCATATATGGTCATATTATTAGCTTCTTGTTAGTAATATTTCATTGTTACTTGTTACTCGGGTCTTTATAACTTTTTGTTCTTATACGTGTTTTGTCGAATAAGTTCTTATTCTTATCTTTAGGTTATAGATAATTCATTTCCAGAATGGTATTAGTGTAGTATATACCATATTCATTCATTCAATTCATTTATATAATCATTATGAAATGAAGATCATGTAGAACGAGTCGCATCACATCGTGGAGACGGTATTCCGTACGTACGCACGAGTGATGATATCGTTCCTATGATCGTGGAATTGTATTGGAGTATATATATATATTATTTCAGTATCAATATTACTTAATAATAATCATATATAGTTACTGATTACACCATTATACCCATCCTTGTAAGGTGATGGTGGAAAATAGATTACACCACGGCGTGGAGACGGTATTCCGTACGTACGCACGCGCGATGATTTCATTTTTCCGTAGGATGTATAGAAGGTGAATTAGGGTTGTTTCATATTTATAATAACATATCAGTATGTAAGTAATACTGATGTTATTACTTTGTCATGAAACAACTAAAGAAGAAGAAGTTGAAGAAGAAAGAAATTGAAAAGATCGGTAATGGATATTACCTCTTCTTTGGAACGCCTTTTTGAATCCTCCACTTAAGGAACTAAGATTGGTCTTTGGAGAAGACCAGGACCTCTAGGATTATTCTAGGGAAGTGGAGAAGGGAAAATGGCAGGGGTTGGCCGAGCTTGAGTGCTCAATTTGGTGTGAGGAGGAGGGGGAGGAGGTGCCCTTTTATAAGGGAGGAGAGGGGCACCTTAGGAATATCTCAAAATATTATTTTATATTAAAGTCAAAATCGGTTTATAATGGTTCCAAAGGGTCTTATTTCGAAGATAAGGTGGGGAGGGGTCGAAATCCTATCAACCAATAGAATTTATACAAGTTTAGGATATTATTTTAACCTTATCAATTAGATTTAACTCTAAGTTAAATAATTTAACTTTTACCATGTCTTTTTGTTTTCTTTCACTATATGGTTAATACACTTACAATAACATGCCAAACGAACCCCAAATTGTTTATTATTAATATATATATCCTTATCTAAATCATTTGGCCGAACCTTAGATTTTTAGGAATACAATAACAATTAATAATATAATATTTGATTTAAAAACTATTTTGTGTCAATTTTGACACTATTTGATATATGATTTTTGTGAAAGTCATAACAGAATTAAATGTTCAAACCAAGTTGATTAAATCAACATTAATATATCATAGTAACCTAGAAAATTAGTGGAATTCATAAAAAGTCTCAAATTACATTTATTTTGGTGTTTATAACATCGATTATGTCAATATTTCGTTAACAAGATAATTACTGCATCATCTTTGTGTCATAAATAAATTATATTATTTGATGTCTAAAAATTACAAATAAAATACCATCATGTAGGAAATCTTTTTAGCTTTCTAATGAATATTTATAGTCGAATTTATCTTATGTATAACCCCATATTAAAAATGATTTACTTATTAAACTTTGATTTTAACTATTTTAACCCTTCTTTAAATAAATTAATAATAAATGTCCTAATCTAATCCAAGTGGGCCTAAATGGTCATATTTTATTCCTAAGTTTGTTTTTGGTCGAATTACACTTGTCCAATAGAATTAGGACATGTGTTAGGGTAATATTAATATCATATTTACCCTTAGTTACCCTATTTACTATTAACCGTGGTAAAAAAAGTAAAAAGTTACTATTCACCAAAAAATTATTTTCATCTCATTGAACCACATTTTAGTCCTTGATATTAACCGTGTCTCTCGGATTTTCGAAATTCCATTCACAGAAGTGGTAAAATTAAGTTTTATGCAAAATTCAGTTTTTAACCTACCACTTAGTGGTTTCACTATTCATCGAAAATTGAAAGTTTTCAGAAAAATGCCAAAATTTCATCCTAAGCTATATTTCATATTCCGAATTCAAAAATGAAGTCTATTTTACCAAATTCATAAAATATAAGTTGAATTAATTAATTTTATAATTAAATCCCGCTATTAAAACAAATAGCGTGTTTTTACGAAACAATATCTATCAAAAGATTGACACTTGTTTATGTCAGGTTTAAATGTGAAATTACGTCCAATGACCAACATTGTATTAAATTGTAAAAATATATTCTAAATATACTTTAAAACCACTCAAATTAATAATTTATCACTATTAATTATTTCGATTAAAAAAGTTGTTTTTAATTATAATTTAGTAATTTTCACTATTCATCAGAATATGAAAGTTATCCGAAATGTACCAAAATTTCACCTTAGGCTAAATTCGATACTCCGAATCCAAAAATGAAATCCATTTTGAAAAATAAAATTTACAAAATTTCAAAAAGTGGTTATTACTATTCATAACGGCTAGTTTTAATAGCATATCGCTGTTTAGTGAAACTCGTTATTGCGTACTACACACACTATCGAGGAAGGTCGTGATTGCGTGTAATGCAAGGAAAGTCAAGGATGTGTGTTGTTCAAGCTCCTTTTGGTGTAGCGTACAACATAAGACATTAATGAAATTAAAAAGAATATTTTTCATAAAATTTCGGGGTGTTACATTCTACCCCCCTTAAAATGAATTTCGCCCTCGAAATTCGTCGGGGTTATAAATGGTTTACTATTTGAAAGTTTCTTTAATAGAAACCCACATCGTAAAAAGGAATATCAAAACCAATATTTAAAAACAAAAGTATGAAACGTAACGGTTACCCAAATAAACTAATCATTGGGTTTCCACATAGGTGAAAATATGGATATGGAAGAGAAATCTAACCATCATGTTCTGATGGAGAGTGGTAGAGAACATGGCTATGGAAAAGCTAGTAATCACAAATTCATAAATTCGTGACGATCTAAGGTACCATCTGATTCATCAGGTATAAGATCACTAGGACAACATTTTTGGTTTTCAAGATCATTTCCCTAAAGTTAAAGAATTTGAATTAGAATACTTACTTTATTTTGGTACAATCTCACTGTTGTTCGTGCCTTTAACAATTTCCACTTCATCTCTTAAATAAATGAAGTTGAATTTGTTATTCGTGAAGTGTTAGCAGATCATGTGATAGAATGACGGGTCATTCCATCTGTCTCAAACAAAAGGTTAGCAAAAATTATATACATAAGTCGATCTATAGTGAGATTAATCACATATGGTTCCTAAAATGGACTTATACTTCATATATCATACTTCTTAATATAATAAAACTAGTTTCTACTAAACAGGGACTTCCTGTAGGCCAGTGGTAGGCGATAAAGGCCAGTCGCACTTCGGTTGTGGGTTCGATTCCTACAGCCTTGTCCGAAGCGATGGGCTGTCGCCCGTCCTGCAGGTTGTCCCTTTTTCTAAAACTACGTTACTATAACATCCCATCAATAATATCGAAAATCTTCTATCCTTAAACAATACTAACTTATGTCCAACATAATTCAGTCTAATCTGTAGGCTTATACATAATACTGCAGTCCACTCTCATAATATAGTGACATCGATTACCAGAGATTTAATACTGTCGTTGATCCCCACATATCATAAGATATGTCTTGTTGGTCACATTCCAAACATTCAAAGTCCTTAATCGTGTATTCTCTTGAATACCTTAGTGAAAACATGAGTGCAGTTAAAAGTTAACACTTTTCACATACCAAAATCCTCAAAATTCTATATACTCAAACCATGATATCACTTAGTCCTTATATCAATCATGAGCTCATGAATACTATTAAACATTTCATTTTCTCGTCTTCATTATGCGCATATCATCTTATTTCCAAAAAATATCTCAATCACTTTGAATACCACATCAATAAATATTGCAATACTCAATGATACAACATTATTTTGGAATCCGATTACATAAACACTTAATCATTCCACCACATCGTTGTCATATTCAACATTGCCAATAGTGATCGCATGTGATTTCCCTTTGTCCTTTGCCTTCAGTGGTTTCTCATGTTGATCCTCACTAACCCTTGGATTAGGGCAATTATTAGTATAATGCCCCATTTCCTTGCACTTGAAGCATTGAAGTGTTGGCGGTGCGTTCTCTGCAGTGCTTGCTTTATTCACATAATTAGAAACCCTTTTTCCATTACTTCGACACTCAGCTGCTCGATGACCTTCTTTTCCACACTTAAAACATTTTCTAGTTCCTTTAAGACAATCTCCACCATGCTTCTTTCCACACTTTGTGCATAAGGAAACATTCATCTTCTTTTCACCATTATTATGAGATTTCTCCTTGAACTCCATCTTTCGTTTCTTGTCAAAACCATGAGATGGATATGTAACACCAACTTCCATTTCTACCTTGATAGCACAACGCACAATTTCTTCATAGCTACTGAAGTCTCTTATAGCTAATGCCCTTCGAAGACTTGGTTTTAAGCCACTGAAAAATCGATCAACTTTACTTTCAGGTTGGATGATAATGCCAGATGCATACCTTGCAAGTCTTGTAAAATTCGCTTCATATATACCAACAGATTCATCATCCTTCTGCTTCAGCTCAATAAACTCCTTTTCCATCTTTGTTCGAAGAATACGAGGGAAGTACTTACTGAAAAACAAGTTCTTGAACTCGTCCCATTCCATGGACTCAATTTCATCCCTTGGCCTCGTATTCTTGATAAGATTCCACCATTGATCAGCTTCACCTTCCAAACGATATACTGCTAAGATGACTTTATCATGTTCAGAACATTGAAGAACTGAAAATATCTTTTCAGTGGTACTGATCCATTGTTCAGCAACAAGTGGATCGGAAGTCCCACTGAAAGAAGGTGGACGTTGCCTCATGAAGGACTCAATAGAATATTGTTCCCTTCTCTGCTCATTTGGAAGTCCAGAATGATTCATAGCTTGTGTAAGTATAGAAATAAGATTTTGCACTCCATCTCCCATAACATTTGTTTGTTCAGGAGGGAAATCATTGCATTGTCCATTGCATTGATCAACACGGTTCCTTCGGGTTCCAGCCATCGTCTAAAACCCAAAAAGAATAGTGTGAGAGGCAAAAATCATGCTAGGGAAAACAACATAATAAAGGGGGAGTACCTTCAATATCCAACATCTTAGGCTTAATTATATGATCGTTAGCGTAATTCTATTACTATAACCTATACGTATACTTATCCCAAGGGACATCCCTAGACATACCTTAGAAATATCTCTAGGGATCTCACTAACGTTTTCGCATCCTAGTTTCCAAAGGTTGACTAAACCTTTCCTCTGATACCAACTGTAGAGACCCGTATCCTGACGTACATGGACATTACATTACTTTTGCGGAATACTTAGTACATAACAAAAACACACACTAAAGGATCGTAATAGTTTAGTGTCTTTGGAAACTCAGAACGTAATCTTCTAATCGTGGTGAAAGATCTTCAATATCTCCCATAAAGATCTTCCTTTTTTTTACCTAAAACCTTTCTTTATATCCTGGGGAAAAGAAAACATAAAAGGGTGAGCTCAAATGCTCAGCAAGGGCAAATAAAGGAAATAAAAATCATATCATATCTTTTTGAAAATTAAAACCTGCAAAAGAGATCATAATATCTTAACATGGAATAAATCATAGAAGTGAAAATGAGATACCCATAATCATAACATAAAACTTGAAACTTTGTGGCATGCACACATAATCATGGAAAATCATTTCTTGTTAGTCATGACTCATTGCCAAGACTATCTTAGTGGACAAAGTCCCTTTCTGAATCGAGTAATCCTCGTTTCAGTCCTGTTTCACTGAACCGGTATAACCTACCATTCCAGCCATGTCTATCTCATGAGATATGAAATCTTTACCCAATGCATTGGAGGGAGATATAGGTCCCACCCATCTCTTAATGAATCCTTTCTTATGTGTGCCACAAAATCATAAACCATAAATCATTTCATAACCCATGTAATAAAAATGGGATTCTTAAACAACATGACATCATAAAACCATTCATATAAGATAAAGGAATTCATAAACATAATTCCATCACAACATAGTCAAATCAATGTAAAAATATGTATAGAAACAGAACCCTTTATTATCTTAGATGGAAAATAATTTTGATAAAACACTTGAATTGAATTCTTGAGGAAAATATCCTTTCTTCTTTAAAATCAATTTCTTTTCACAAAACATCATGCAATTTTAAAAGAAAGAGATTTTATTAAAAATATTCATGAAATATTTTGGAGGAAGTTTCATGAAAATAAGGCTTTATAAAACCGTAAAAATCCGTTCGTGCCGTATAAGTTAAAAAAACATTCTTCGTACTTTTGTCGGAAAAGTCAAAAAGTACCTCGTACGAAAAACGACAAAAGATTCCTTTCGTATCTTTTACTAAAAACTCACCGAAGGGTAAAATTGGATATAAACTATTGTAGAAGGATGGAAATAATATTACATATTGAGGGAACATGGATGTGGATGATAAAATACACCCCAGTAATTACCAAAGTAAAAACAATCTCGGATAAAAGTGAGATTGTGATATTTTCCCTTACCTTAGGTCCGATTTGCTTTGTTCGTGTCCGAAGCTCCTGTATAATGGTTTAAATAATGTTATTGACTTATTCCAGAATCATACATATTGATATGATATCATATATGGTCATATTATTAGCTTCTTGTTAGTAATATTTCATTGTTACTTGTTACTCGGGTCTTTATAACTTTTTGTTCTTATACGTGTTTTGTCGAATAAGTTCTTATTCTTATCTTTAGGTTATAGATAATTCATTTCCAGAATGGTATTAGTGTAGTATATACCATATTCATTCATTCAATTCATTTATATAATCATTATGAAATGAAGATCATGTAGAACGAGTCGCATCACATCGTGGAGACGGTATTCCGTACGTACGCACGAGTGATGATATCGTTCCTATGATCGTGGAATTGTATTGGAGTATATATATATATTATTTCAGTATCAATATTACTTAATAATAATCATATATAGTTACTGATTACACCATTATACCCATCCTTGTAAGGTGATGGTGGAAAATAGATTACACCACGGCGTGGAGACGGTATTCCGTACGTACGCACGCGCGGTGATTTCATTTTTCCGTAGGATGGATAGAAGGTGAATTAGGGTTGTTTCATATTTATAATAACATATCAGTATGTAAGTAATACTGATGTTATTACTTTGTCATGAAACAACTAAAGAAGAAGAAGTTGAAGAAGAAAGAAATTGAAAAGATCGGTAATGGATATTACCTCTTCTTTGGAACGCCTTTTTGAATCCTCCACTTAAGGAACTAAGATTGGTCTTTGGAGAAGACCAGGACCTCTAGGATTATTCTAGGGAAGTGGAGAAGGGAAAATGGCAGGGGTTGGCCGAGCTTGAGTGCTCAATTTGGTGTGAGGAGGAGGGGGAGGAGGTGCCCTTTTATAAGGGAGGAGAGGGGCACCTTAGGAATATCTCAAAATATTATTTTATATTAAAGTCAAAATCGGTTTATAATGGTTCCAAAGGGTCTTATTTCGAAGATAAGGTGGGGAGGGGTCGAAATCCTATCAACCAATAGAATTTAGACAAGTTTAGGATATTATTTTAACCTTATCAATTAGATTTAACTCTAAGTTAAATAATTTAACTTTTACCATGTCTTTTTGTTTTCTTTCACTATATGGTTAATACACTTACAATAACATGCCAAACGAACCCCAAATTGTTTATTATTAATATATATATCCTTATCTAAATCCTTTGGCCGAACCTTAGATTTTTAGGAATACAATAACAATTAATAATATAATATTTGATTTAAAAACTATTTTGTGTCAATTTTGACACTATTTGATATATGATTTTTGTGAAAGTCATAACAGAATTAAATGTTCAAACCAAGTTGATTAAATCAACATTAATATATCATAGTAACCTAGAAAATTAGTGGAATTCATAAAAAGTCTCAAATTACATTTATTTTGGTGTTTATAACATCGATTATGTCAATATTTCGTTAACAAGATAATTACTGCATCATCTTTGTGTCATAAATAAATTATATTATTTGATGTCTAAAAATTACAAATAAAATACCATCATGTAGGAAATCTTTTTAGCTTTCTAAGGAATATTTATAGTCGAATTTATCTTATGTATAACCCCATATTAAAAATGATTTACTTATTAAACTTTGATTTTAACTATTTTAACCCTTCTTTAAATAAATTAATAATAAATGTCCTAATCTAATCCAAGTGGGCCTAAATGGTCATATTTTATTCCTAAGTTTGTTTTTGGTCGAATTACACTTGTCCAATAGAATTAGGACATGTGTTAGGGTAATATTAATATCATATTTACCCTTAGTTACCCTATTTACTATTAACCGTGGTAAAAAAAGTAAAAAGTTACTATTCACCAAAAAATTATTTTCATCTCATTGAACCACATTTTAGTCCTTGATATTAACCGTGTCTCTCGGATTTTCGAAATTCCATTCACAGAAGTGGTAAAATTAAGTTTTATGCAAAATTCAGTTTTTAACCTACCACTTAGTGGTTTCACTATTCATCAAAAATTGAAAGTTTTCAGAAAAATGCCAAAATTTCATCCTAAGCTATATTTCATATTCCGAATTCAAAAATGAAGTCTATTTTACCAAATTCATAACATATAAGTTGAATTAATTAATTTTATAATTAAATCCCGCTATTAAAACAAATAGCGTGTTTTTACGAAACAATATCTATCAAAAGATTGACACTTGTTTATGTCAGGTTTAAATGTGAAATTACGTCCAATGACCAACATTGTATTAAATTGTAAAAATATATTCTAAATATACTTTAAAACCACTCAAATTAATAATTTATCACTATTAATTATTTCGATTAAAAAAGTTGTTTTTAATTATAATTTAGTAATTTTCACTATTCATCAGAATATGAAAGTTATCCGAAATGTACCAAAATTTCACCTTAGGCTAAATTCGATACTCCGAATCCAAAAATGAAATCCATTTTGAAAAATAAAATTTACAAAATTTCAAAAAGTGGTTATTACTATTCATAACGGCTAGTTTTAATAGCATATCGCTGTTTAGTGAAACTCGTTATTGCGTACTACACACACTATCGAGGAAGGTCGTGATTGCGTGTAATGCAAGGAAAGTCAAGGATGTGTGTTGTTCAAGCTCCTTTTGGTGTAGCGTACAACACAAGACATTAATGAAATTAAAAAGAATATTTTTCATAAAATTTCGGGGTGTTACAAAGTAATACGATAAGACTGCCAATATGATAAACAGATAAGTAAAAACACATACCAGGAGAATAAATAATTAAAGATCTCAAGATAAAAAGGATCACAGTAAGAAACAAAAAAATGTTCTCCCCCTTTCTAAGAGGAGTTTGTTTAATGTAAGGAGAAATATTAAAACCTGAAGTAGATATGAATGATTATTTTAATGTAATCATTCATAGCTTCTATTTTATAAACTCAAATTTTTCAGAAGGTAATGGTTTTGTAAATATGTCAGCAAGTTGTTCTTGTGTTCCGATAAATTGTTAAATGATACCTCTTTTTTGTGTGTTATCTCTAAGAATGTGATGCCTAACATCTTTGTGTTTTGCATGAGAGTGATGGGTTGTGTTCTTACTAATAGCTATGGAACTAGTATTATCACAAAGAATTTTAGTTTTGTAAAAACTTAATCCATAGTCAGTGAGTGTGTGTTGCATCCACAACACTTGAGCACAACAACTTCCAGCTGCTACATATTCAGCTTCAGCAGTGGAAAGTGCTACCGAGTGTTGTTTCTTGTAGGACAAAGTAACAAGAGAATCTCCTATGAAATTACATGTTCCAGATTTACTTTTTCTATCCATTCTACAACCATCGAAGTCAATATCTGAAAATCTTTTTAAAACAAAATCTCTTCCAGAAGAGTAAAAAATTCCTAAATCCATAGTTCCTTTTACGTATAGAAATATTCTCTTTACAACTTTTAAATGCGACTCTTTTGGATTAGATTGGTATCATGCACATAAGTATACAGAAAACATTCTGTCTGGTCGACTAGATGTCAAGTATAAAAAACATCCTATCATACCTCTAATTTTTTTTTGATCTACTGGTTTCCCATTTTCATCAAGATCAAGTGTATTTGACGTACCAATTGGAGTGCTAATAATTTTAGTTTTGTCAAATCCATACTTTTTGTTAAAAGTCTTTAATATACTTGTGTTGAGATATATATGTTCCTTCTGGTTTATGGGAAATTTGAAAACCTAAACATAATGTTAACACACCCATCATACACATTTCAAACTCATATTTCATTAAATTAGAAAAATAATCAGTTAAAGACTGCTGAGTTGATCCAAATATGATGTCATCAACCTAGATTTGAAAAATCAACACATTTTTATTTTCCATTTTTATAAAATGGGTTGATTCTGCTGTACCTTTTGTATAATTGTTTTGTAAAAGAAATATTTTAGTCTATCATTCCATGCGCTAGGGGCTTGTTTAAGACCATATAGGGGTTTGGTAAGTTAAAAACATGATTAGGATGTTTTCGGTCAAGAAAACCAAGAGATTGTTTGACAAAAACTTCTTCTTGAAAGAACCCATTTAGAAAAGAACATTTAACATCCATTTGAAATAGTTTGAAGTTAAAGTATCCTGCAAAAGAAAATAGAATTTGAATAGATTCAAGTCTAGCTACCAGAGCATATGTTTCTTCATAGTCTATTCCCTCTTGTTGATTACAGCCCTTAGCAACAAGTCTTGCTTTATTTCGTACAATGATTCCATTTTCATCATATTTTTTTCTGAAAACCCATTTTACACCAATTATAGTTGTTTCTTTAGGTATTTCAACTAAAGTCTGGACTTGATTCCTTTCAAATTCATTTAGTTCATCTTGCATTCCTTTGATCCAATCCTCATCACCTAAGGCCTCACTTGGACTTTTAGTTTCAAATAGGGAAATAAAAGAAAGATGTTCTATTTCATTTATTAAAAAATTTATGATCCTTACAAGTTGATTTACATCACCAATAATGTTATCATTGGGATGATTCCTAAGAAACAATTGATTTGGGTTTTGTAAAACCTATTCATCAACATATGGTAGAAATTATTCTGTGGTAAATGTTTCAGAAGTATCTTCATAAACATTTTCCTTATCAGAAGGATCTTCTATCAAAGGTTGATAATCAGTTTTTGAAAACACATCTAAGGATGTAGTTTGGGATGATTTAAAAACAAAAGGATCAGTTTCATCAAACTTTACATGTACTGTTTCCTCAACAGTATAAGAGTTTTTATTGGAAACTCTATAAGCCTTAGAAGTTGTTGAGTAGCCCAGAAAGATTCCTTCATCAAATTTTGGTGTAAATTTGTGTAGATTATCTTTTGTATTCAGAATGAATACTTTTCACCCGAAAGCATTGAAGTATGAAACATTAGGTTTTTTCCTAGTCCATAAATCATAAGGTGATTTATTAAGAAATGGTCTAGTTAAAACACGATTTATATTATAGCAAGAAGTACTAACAGCTTCAGCCCAAAAGTGCTTAGAAATTGAGTATTCACTCAACATGGTTCGAGTCATTTCCTGAAGAATACGATTTCCTCTTTCAACAACACCATTTTTCTGAGGAGTTCTTGGAGCTAAGAAATTGTGAGTAATACCTTTCTTTCTACAAAAAGTTTCAAATTCACCTTTTATAAATTCACCATCATGATCACTATGAATAGTTATCAATGGTAGGTTTTTCTCATTTTTTAACTTGGGCACTAAAAGTTTTGAAATAAGAAAGGGCTTCAAATTTCATTGTTAGAAAATAGACCCATGCGAATCTAGTAAAATAATCAACTAAAACAAATACATAGTATTTTCCTCCAAGGATTCCAGTTTGTGAAGGACCAAAAAGATCCATATCCACTAGTTGTAATGCATTAGAAGTTGAATCTTCATTAATTAATTTAAATCTAGTTTTATGTTGCTTTCCAAATTGACTAGGGTCAAAAACTTTTGAAGAATCATATCTATAATCTAGTAGTCCCTTTACAAGTATTTTTTTTGAGAGTTTACAAAGGTTTCTTAGATTGCAGTGTCCTATTTTTCTCCACCATAGCCATGAATGGTCTTATATTGTACTTAAGAAGGGTAAATTTTGGCTCCTAAGGTCTTCTAAGTTAATAGTGTATACATTCTCTTGCCTATGGGTAGATAGAACGAATTCATCCTTGTAATTGTGAACTAGACAGTTATCATTTCTAAAATTCACAAGGTAACCTTCATCACGTAATTGAATTATGCTGATGAGATTGTGGCTAAGACCTTTAACAAATAAAACATTTGAGATAAGAACATTTCCTAGAAAAACAATATTACCTATACAAACAATCTTTCCTTGAGAATTATTTCCAAAGGAAACCTTTACTCCTTTTGTTTTGATAATATTTTCAAAGAGATTTTTGTTTTCGGTCATGTGTTGAGAACAACCACTATCCAAGTACCAAATATTCTTGTTTGTACACATCTCATTTTCCTGAAAAAGAAAAAATTAGTTTTTCAGAATCCAAACTTGTTTTGATCCAGAATGGTTAGATAACAGAATTTTAGGAATCCAAATTTGTTTTACAAAATGAGCTTTATGAAATCCTAAAGATTGATTTTTATTAAGAGAACACTCTCTTTTCTAGTGTCCACTACATTAGCACTTAGAATAAAAAGGGGTTTTTTGTGGAACAAAACAGTTATTACTAAGAACGGGTTTGGAATGAGTATAACCAAGTCCAGAATGATTTATCAAAGGCCGGATTTGGGAATACATTTTGTCAAAAATTTCCTAGAAACGATTAAAGTTTGAAAAACATTTCTTTAAAGAGAAAATTTCTGACTTTTGTTTTAAAACTATGTTTTTATCTTCCAAAACATTTGATTTTAAACCAAAGTTAGGCTCTAAAATATTTTTCTTAGAAATCACATTTTCTAGATCTTTAGATAGATTATCCTTATCATATTTGACTTTCTCAAGGGTTTTTAAAATAATTTAAAAATCAAAAGTTTTTGTATCATGTTCATTAGAAAGATCCGATACTTATTTAGTTAAAACGGACATTCTAGAATTTTCTTTATCAAGATTTTTCTTATGTTTAGAATTTTCATTTCCATGTAATTTAAGAAATCTAGATACTTCTTCAAAAAAAGGTAAAGTATCATCTTTTGATGATGAAGATTCATCATTTGAAGATTTATAATATTTATTATCAGTACAATTTGCATTTAAAGAGACATTTGTAATATCTTCATCATTATCTACCATAGCCATTAGACAATGATCTTCAATTAGTAATCTGGTTATAAGTCCAATATTCTTTTGTCCTGTGGACTCATTTTCTGAAGAATTATCTGATGAATCACTACCACTTGCACTCCATGTATCATTTGCCTTAAATAATTTCTTTGTCTTATAATAATTTTTCTTATTTCTTTCAGAATGTTTCTCCTTTCTTTCTTTTCTCTTCAGTAAAGGACAATCAGGCCTTATGTGTCCTATGTTCGTACTTTCATAACATGTTACCTCTAAATATTTCTTATCATTATTATCTTTCTTTTTGAATATGTATTGGAATTATTTCATTCCAACAATCTTGTTCATCCTTCGAGCAAGATTGGCTAACTCATTATCTGAGTGATTACTATCACATGATTCTGATATAACAACTTTCTTGGCGTTGGATCTTGTTATCCTTTCTGGTGTTTTAGCTTTAGATGTAAAGGCTACACTACCATTTCCATTCTTCTTCTTATTGAAATCATCATCTCTCTTCATTCTTTTCTCATGTTGTAAAAGAGTTCCAAATATTTTATCAAGAGTAATCTGGGAAACTTTTCTATTTCCATCAATAGATGTCCATTTTGACTCCCATTCATTTGGCATTATATCAATAATCTTATCTACAAGAGCTTCCTCATCAAGAACATTTTCTCCCATAGATTTTAAAATGTTGAAAATTGTCATAAATCTTTGTTTCACATTATATACTGGCTCTCTATAAGGAAAAACAAATCCATGATACTCAGCTCAAAGAATTGCTCTTTTTGTTTCTATAACCTTGGATATACCAAAATGTGTGACTTCTAATTTCTTCCAAATACAGTTGGATGCTTCACAAGAAGATATCTGGCTGTATATATTCCTGTTCATAGAGAATAATAAAGTATTGGGTACCTTTTAATTCAGTTGATATTCATTCTTCTCTTGGTTAGTGAAAAAACTAACTTCTTTATTAGGAATTTTGTAACCTCCAATAAGCATAATAAAATTGTCTAAACCAGTATTGATGAAAAACGTCTTCGTTCGATCTCTCCAGTACTCATAATCATTCCAATCAAAGATAGGTTGTTTAGAAGGATTTAGGTTGTCAATTGACCATATATTTATTCCTACCATCTAATAAAACAAAATCTTTTACACTCCACATGTTAGTGTAGAATGAGTTTAAAATGAAAGTTTCAAAGAAATAGAACAAGTAATACAAAACAGTGGAAACCACCTATTTTACCAATTGTTAGATTGAATAAGTAAATGTATATGTATATTAGATGGAACAATACAAGAGGGGAGGTGAATTGTAGGTTTAAAACATTTTGTTTAAACACTTTAGAGATTAGTTTAGGAGATCTTAAACTAATACAATTCAAACAACCAAAATTGTTTTGAATATAAAGGTATGATGTAATGTAATACTATTAGAAAAGTGAAGTAATTGTATTCAAGATGAATATAATAATCAGAGTAGTACAAATATGAGGGATTCTACCATAAAGCATATAGAATCTATTAATATAATATGTATTAGATTTATTGTAATTGAAACAATTACAATTGAAAGTGTAATGAAGAAAATAAACAATAAAAATTCATTTCTAATACAAACAGAAGCGGAAATGTCAAAGTATTACAATTCATTTGACCCAAAAAAAGGGTTATACTTTAACCTAGGATAATAGGTCTGTCTTAGGACCACATTGGTAAGCCCTCGATACGATTATTGGTACGTCTGTCTGCCTATCCCTGGCAGCCATTGATACGATGATCAGTTCTTCTGTCTGCCTATCCCCGGCAGCCCTCAATACGATGATCTGTTCGTCTGGCTGCCTATCCCCGCCATCCCTCGATTTTGTAGGTAACTAGAAAATCTGTCTTTCAATCACTTGAAATCCCTCGATGTGAAGATCATTCTCACAAAGCACAAAGCGTGAGAGAAGTAACAACATCACTCTCTAGAACTTGATAGAAGAAAAGTATCACAGTTATCTCAGTGCTTTATTGTTTTCTCGGCTTCAAATGACCTCCTATTTATAGGCCTCAAGTTCCAACAGTCACATTTCCTCCAACGGTCATATTTATCCGGAAAACACAGAGGGACTTGGACACCTGGAATTATAACGGTCATATTGAAATAGAAAGCACACCATCGTTTTGATTAGTTTGTCACTAACTCAACGACATCATTTTGGTTAAAACAAAAGACATATGAAGATGATAAACAGGAGTACAATTAATATGAAACATGTGTTTTTGACTAAGTACCAAAACAAGCAAGTAATAAAAGTATGAGTATTATAAGTATTACTAAATTTAATGTATTGATATGATACAATGTAAAACACACAAAAGTGAGTACGATTGATAGAGTCAGTACGATACGATTGACAGAGTTAGTACAATACGATTGGCAGAGTCAGTACGATACGATTGACAGAGTCATTACGATACAATTGGTAGAGTCAGTATGATACGATTGGCAGAGTTAGTACGATACGATTGACAGGGTTCGTACTATTAGAAAGATAAAAGATATTTGTGATTTCCAAAACATGATATAGAAGTCAAATGAGAACTTTTCCTCAACAATATATACATTAACAACTATAAATATAATTTTGTTCATTAATTTTTTATTTTTAATGATATTTTTAAATCGTATTTGTGTATGAAAATTTTAAAATAGTCAATTATACCCCTTATTGGACTTTTGATAATTCTATTATTGAGAAATAATATTTGTTATCATATTGAATTCTGTAGACTTTTAAATGTTTTATTTATACTCTATTCAATCATTCCTTTTAAATCAACTTGAAATTATTTTGCTAATCTATAAAAGTCAAATAAAAATGGTAGATAAATAGTTTTAACAAATCCATTGTTTAATGGAGTAAACTATGAATCATACATTGATGTTTATATTAAACACTGAATAATAAATATTTCAAATATAAAAGATAAAATATAAAAAATATTAGAAGATATTCCACAATTTTTTCTATTAATGATGATGTCAAAAATTCCATGAATTACATGGGAATTAAAATATCCTATAGATAAATTTGTCATTATTTCTAGAGTCCTATTTTGGAATGCAAGATAAAACATTTCATTTGGAAAATAGTACATGTTACTAACCATGATTCATATAATTAAATAAGAACTATCTTATGAATATGAAGGGATGAGTATAATTATTTTAATACGGGTGAAGACACCAATGTTAGTCAAATGTTTCGAGTATTTACTAGTATCTTAAATTACCTGATTAATCATGGGGAAATTTTAGACTATTAAATTTTCTATGAAATATAATTAATATTCTTAAAAAATAACTAGAATACAAAGAATATAGAATAAAATTGAAGAAAAAATACCAATGAATATTAATTATATGTGCCTTACGGGTCATTATTTAATTATGAATTATAATTTTATAAGATTATTCAAGAGGAAATATTAAAAAAGAAATTAAATTATTTAAAATCAAATGATTATTAATATTATTTTTTCCTCTAAGTTAAAGTGTACTAAAAGGGTTGAATCTATAATTGCAGTAATGGAAATATATAGAAGAAATAAAATTCTCGCTCAAATTTTGAAATAAAATCATCATAAAAATCATTATATGTTAATGAGAAATAGTGTTGAAATATTCAATGATGATTCCTAATATCATTTTTATGACTGTAGAAAATAGGAAATAACAAGAATTATTTTCAAAGGATCAATAATGAAATGAACTAGATGAAATAATAATAAATATAAATAAAATAAATGAAATATTATTGGTGTTACATATTATCCTTAGATAATAATAAGGAATATGGATTAGTAAAAAAACTAAGACACATATGTTTCAAAGAAAAAGGATATAATATAAGTGAATTTAATTTTTCTTCCTCTTTTCAATATTATTTCTATACATATAAATTCTTTTTATATAATTACATTGATAACAATAATCATATGATTTAAAAAAATGGTTTCATTTAAAAATCTCAATGATAATCAATAGGATTTTCTGTTTCGAAATGATAAATTGATTATTTATCATTTGAATCACTTGTAGAAAATTCTGTTTTAATTTAGAATGTGTTCTATATGGGAATACATATCTTGGGGGTTATCAAAAAGATGAGTTTAATATTTAAAATAATACATTTTATTATGTTTTTGATGAAAAATATATGAATATAAATAAATATAAAAAAATAAACTCACATTTTTAGAGATTTTCTCAAGGGAGAAAATGTTTTGATTAAAAGAGAATTTACAAAATGGAACAAAATAAAATTAGCCTTGGATATGATAATATTTTTAATAAAATGTATAAAATTTTCTTTCCACATCATTTATTAATTACTTTTTTAGGAGTTATAATATTTATATGTCATATTAAGGTCCATTATGATGAATATTTTCCCATAATATATTTACATTATATTATTTAAAACATTTGTTTTATATCTAAATAATATCCTTCAGTATATCCAATAATCACTTTCATGAAATCAGTCTAGGATCCTATGATTTTTTATACCCACCGTCGCTTGTTTTCATCTGTACAAAATGATCATGATTTTAATTTTTTTTAGAAAAAGTTCACTAGTATTGTCAAAAGTGACGTGTCGTTCCTAGATAGTGGATGCTAATAAAATATGATCTGCACCTTCTCTATCATAGACTACACCATCTCTAGTCTTAAAAATGCAGACTCCCCTGTGTCAGTCCAGCACAGAGGCAATCTGATAGGTCGTCCGTAATGTTCCTCGAAAGGTGCCATCCCGATGGTTGAGGGGTAGCTGTTGTTGTACGCAAACTCTACCAAGGGAAATTGATCTGGCGAGCTATGACCAAAGTATAAGACACATGCATGAATCATGTCCTTGAGAGTCTAAATGGTCCTCTCCATCTGACCATCTTTTAGAGGATGAAAGGCAGTGCTCAAGTGAAGCTGCGTCCCGAAAGCCCCCAATAACCACTTCTATAGCATGGAAGTGTAACGAGAATCTGTATCAGAGATGATCATCGATGGAACACCATTAAGCCATACAGTCTTCTGTATGTAGAGGAATACCAAGATCTCTACTGATCCCTACTCTCTAATCAGTAGGAAGTGGGCCGACTTGATGATTCGGTCGACAATAACCCTGATAGAGTTGTGTTCACTAGATGTATATGGATGTCTCATCACGATGTCCATGGATATCCTGTGCCACTTCCAATCTGGGATCTCTAAGAGATGAACCAATCCTACAAGAACATGGTGCTCCACCTTCATTTATAGATAATTGAGGCATCGTGAGACAAACTCTACTACCGCCTTCTTCATACCCATCCACTAGTGCTATCTTATGTGGTCCTAATACATCTTCGCCACTCCTGGATGAACCTCTAGAGGGGAAGTGTGGAACTCCCTCAACACCTCCTCATGTAGTTCATCTAGTTCCATGGTATGTCCTCGGAAGATGATGACGTTCTCCCCACATTCAGAAAATCTATCAGTTGCCCGACCTGAGTATATCTGAGCACATCACATATCACAGTCAAAATCCTTACGTTGTGTATATCTGACTCACTAAATAAGTGGATGAGT
This sequence comes from Viscum album, assembly GCA_963277665.1. Taxonomy (NCBI): domain Eukaryota; kingdom Viridiplantae; phylum Streptophyta; class Magnoliopsida; order Santalales; family Viscaceae; genus Viscum; species Viscum album. The sequence continues at coordinate 818,728,155 of OY728155.1, forward strand.
GACTATGAGAGACCGCAGAAAGGCTGCTCCATCTCTTTCCACAAAGGATATCTACAACTCATCCAGTGGATCTATCACCACTCCTAGAAGCTGAATGCCTGATCACCTGCTGAGAGCATCTGCTACAATGTTCCCCTTCCAAGGAGTATATAATATCTTGAAGTCATAGTCCTGGAGGAACTCGAGCCATAGTCGGTGTCTCCAGATCAGGTCCTTCTGTGAGAAGATGTACCAATGACGTTGGGGGTCAGAGTAGACTGTAAAATGTTCTCCCATCAGATTGTCCCACCACATCTTCAAGGTTAAGACCACTGCTGCTAACTCCATGTCATGGGTAACATTGTATGGCTTGAGCTGTCTCAACTGTCGTGAACCATACGCGATCACTGCTCACTCCTGCATCAGGTCACACCCGAGTCTATTTTCTGATGCGTTGTTGTAAGCTATGTACCCTACGTCCTCCTCTGGTAGCCTCAATATGGATGCACTTTTCAACATTCACCTCATCTCCTTAAAGCTCTGTTGGCATCTATCTGACCACATGAAGGGTTTCCCCTTCTTCATCAAATCTAAAAGTGGTGTTGCAACTCTGGAATGGTATGGCACAAATCTCTGATAATACCCAACCAGTCCCAGAATGTGACGAACCTCCGTCACAATCCTGGGTGGATCCCAAGCAAGTAGTTCCCCAATATTCACTGGATCCACTGCGACTCCTTCCTCTATGATGACATGTCCCGGGAAATGAACCTCATGAATCCAAATCTGGCACTTTTAAATATTACCATAAAGATGGTGCTCTCAGAGTGTATCCAATACTACCTGCAAATGGTAGGTGTGATCCTCCTCTGTAGTCGAGTAGATCAATATGTCATCGATGTAGACCACAACAAAGTGATTCATGTAAGGTGAGAAGATCCTATTCATGAGGCTCATGAACACTATTGGTGCATTGTTTATGCCAAGGGAATAACCAAGAACTCTTAGTGGCCATAATGACACCTAAAGGCTGCCTTATACACATCCTCATCTCGAACTCTGAGCTGGTGATAGACTAACTTGAAGTCAATCTTTGAGAACCATCGTGACCCCTTGAGCTAATCAAAGAGTTCATCCATACTCGAGAGTGTGTAATTGTACTTCACGGTCACCTGATTCAGGAGAAGGTAGTCAGCACACAGTCGGAAGATCCATCTTCCTTCTTGGAAAAAAACTGGGATGCCCAGGATTAAACACTGGGTTAGATAAATCCCTTCCGCTACAAGTCCTCCAGCTGTACCCGCAGCTCACGAAGCTCGGCGGGAGCCATATGATATGTTGGAGTACATATCGGTGATGTCCCCGGGTACAGTTTAATGTATAATTCTACCTCCTTGTGAAGATTTAGTCCTAGGATGTCTTTAGGTAAAACATACACCCACTGACACACCACAATAGGAAAACTCAGACTCCGCACATCAACCGCTCCAAGGATGAGACTAAAAAACTGATTTGTGATCGGGTGCCCCCTCATCTGTGCATGTCCATATAGTGCAACAAAGGATCCCTTCTTGCTGGTGAGGGTAAACCTGGTCCCATCTATGTGTATACACCTTACTTTTCTTCCTAATATAGTCAATCGAATCATGAACTATAGACAACCAATCCATACACAAGATGATGCCATAAGGCTTCGACGCCACTATGTGGAGATCCCAGCTAAAGCTCTCTCCTCCTAGAGTAAGCTCACACTGCCGGAACTTGTGTGTATTCATCGAGTCGGTTCCCGTAAGAGTCTTTAGACATAAGTATCGAGCCAACGACTCTGTCATAATCTCGGAGCTACGAATGAGGGAAGTGGAAATAAAATAATGACTCGCACCTGTGTCTATAAGTACTATAGAAAGGGTGGAGTAGACATAGATAGTTCCACGAATCATATTAGGTGAACTGTGGTCATAGGCCACGACTTCCTAGAGCTGAGGCCGCCTTTTTCCGTCAACTCACTGTGGTCAGGTTGGACCTCCTGGAGGTGGTGGTGGTGGTAGAGCCTCAAAACATCGTCCACTATCTGCTGCTTGGCCATCTCCTCTTCCACGTCCACCTTCTCCCAGCGGACCACCATGGTTGAACCTCTACGTCTTCTTGGGACATCCCTCTATTGTATGATTCTCATATGCATGGCAAGTTGGCTGTCTCGAGCCATGTGGCCCTGCCCGCCACGTGCATATCACTTCCTTCTTGTATATCAGGCTCTGTCTCGTGTGCCCTTCACAACCGAACCTATATCATGGGGTCGCTCACCTAATTGCTTGGTCTGTTTGGACCTCTGTGACATCTATCTGCTGTCAGCTATAGTAGAAACCGCTACGTGTCACCTTGTGGTGGGTCTCGCTTTTGGTGTCTGCTCAGCAAGAAAACTCTCTACTAGAAGGGCTCACTCCAGCACCCCCACCTATGTCAAGATGATGAGGGGAATCATCAAATCCTTGATCTCATGTATGAGTCTCTGCTCAAAGGTTTGGGACCGGAAGAACAGGTCTCGTACCATATCTGTGGAGAAGCACAAGAGGTCGATGAACCTCACTGAGTTCTAAGCTACTGTCATTCTACCCTGCTGCAGATTAAGTAACTCTTGAATTCGCACCGCATTAATGGTGGCTGGAACAAACACTAAGAAAAATAGACACTCAAAGTCTATCCAGAGTAATGATGCCTCGTCATTCACCTGTTGCATCAGGCTATACCATCTTCCAACTGCTACATGAAGGATACTCGTGGCAAGGATCACCAAGTGGTCGGCTATTGTCCTACCAATCTGAAAAATCTCATGACATCCTCCAGCCAATCCTCAGCTGCATGTGTGTCTGTCTGTCCCTATAACCTAGTTGAACTCTGGCGCTGTAACTCATGCAATAGATTAATTCAACGTACACTCTCAGTAGTTGGAGCTGGTGGTATCATTGGCCCAGAAGGTAGTGGTACTGCTGGTACCTCCGTAGTAATGGGGCCCTACACCAAGGCCTCATCGTTCGATGGGGTACCATCTCGTATGAAACTCGGAACTGAAGATGGATGCCTTCGTGTGGCCATCCTGAAAATAAATAGGTGTTCCAAGGTTAAAACCATATACCTGGTGATCTAACACAACGTAATCACGAAGAAAACTTTTTCAAAAGAAACACACATGCAATCAGTTTCTTTTTTTCATTGAGTCAGAGATCAGAATTCAGAGTCGTAATGTATAGATACTTCGGACTCCGCACCAACACCAGTTTCCTTACACTGATAACCACACCCAAAACACATAACACTATTGTTGTTAAAAGAATCAGAGTCCAGGTTCTATAGTAGAACTAATCCCTCTGATACTAATAAGTCGAGACCCGTCCTCGGGGCCTGTGTCGTGACTTCCCAAAGCCCGTCTTCCATAGGCCAGGGGCTGGTGACTATCAGTAAAAGAGAATCCCTAATAAATGGGAAGGAATTGCCTTTAAATGTATAACACACAAATTCTAAAAAAGCAGTAGATATAATAAATAGTAAAAATAGAAAAGTAAGGTGTGCTTAAAGTAAGTGGGCTAGTATACAAACCCAATTGAACAATAAGCACAAGTACAAGTAAATATGCAAAAGAGCTCCTGGATCTTCCACCTGGAAATCCTACCTGAAGGGTAGGTACAGAACATGAACAACTCATCCCTATGGTATGCCCCGTCTAGTCCAGCTCCGAGAAGTCTCCCGTCGGTCACCCTTAGCCTCTGTCACTGTCGTCCGTCGTCTTCATAGAACACAACAAGGTGCGGGCGAAGCCCGTGCAGGGGTGAGTATAACAATACTCAGTAGGGGACCTTGAAACCCAGGATGGTCTCCCAGAATCCAATAGAATAAACCACAATATAAATTTACAATCAAGAAGTATCAACCAACCCTACTTAAGTATATTCCCATACATGTACCACAGTTCCCGGTCACAGTCCAGCTCCCACTCTCGGGCCGAAACACAACCCAGTCCACAAAGGAAGTAAATTCAATCACATCGATGATAATGATTGAAATAAAAGACTCACCTAACATAGGTATACATCATTCATAGAGTGATATAGATGATCAGATGTAGTCACTGATTCATCCAAGCTGTGAGACCCACACTGGATACAAGACCAGCTAAGCTGTCGAACACACACAGGCTACATGACCAGCTAATTTGTCGGGAAAACACAGGATATGGGAACAAAATTCAGAACCGTCGGACCCACAAAGTATCTTGGTATAGTAGTCATCGGTGTCGAACCCCCAGAGGATTCTGGTATAGTAGTCATCGCTATTGAACCCACAGAGGATTCTGGTATAGTAGCATCGCAGCCAGCCCAAGGGTTCCCACACACAACACGCTCGATTATGAGAGGTTCCTCTCCACGATAAAAGTGTCAATACATAAATTAAGTCTTGATTTGATGTATCGTGTAGTTCTGTCTCATCATAAGGAACTCAACACGATAGACAAAATGTCAATTAGACGACTGGTCTGAGAGTTTTTGGCATTTCCATTCCAGGGGCCCGGTGGAATTTACGCTCGATCCAAACCTGGCCGTTTTCCAAAATTTTCTAAAACTCACTTAGAGTATCCCAAAATGACAGCCTCATTGTGAGGGTCCCATTTATTCAAATGGTGATTCAATCAGATGTGCGGTCTAGAAGATATTCACATTTAAGAGAAGACGAGCCCGACTCATCATGTCCAGTGGGCTGGTGGGTTGGCCCAACCCGGCTCATCGGGTCCGACCAGGCTAGGGGTCAGCCCGGCCAGGTGGGGCGCGACCCTCCTGTGGACCCTGCCCGCACTGTGGGATGGTATGGTTCACCTGACGGCCCCAAGAAGCACCCCACCTCCTCTTCCCGGCTAGTCGTAGCCAGCCGGTTTGGCTCGACAAATGCGGCCTGCACTGGGGGTCACGGTTCTTCCCATGAGGCACCTGTGGCCACCGCGGTTCTCCAGCCCCTTCGGTATGCGGATGACTAGTTTACCTAGCCGAGTGTCCCATGGGAAAAGGCCACATCCTCCTCTACGTGGTGAATGCAGGCGCCATGGTTCTCCAGTCCGACCAGCAGGCGGCTGAGCAGTCCATCCAACTGAGCGGCCCACGGATATGCGCCACGGTATCCCTCCACGCAGATCCTTCGTGCTCCATGGCTCTTACAAGCGGACTGGCCGGATCGGCTGGCCAGTTTCCCCATGGACGGGGTGGCCCGAGCGGCCGCCGGTCCCTCCACGCGACTGGTGGACGACTGCTGTTGCCGCCACAACCTCTTCCGTCCGTCGTGGCCTGCATTGACACTGCCCCCATTTGTTCTTTTCGGTTCTTCTCTGGTGTGGTGCGACGACACCACACCCTATCGACTCTCCCTCTGATTTCATGATAAAGAGAACAACAACAAAGGGAGGGAGTGTCGGATTGTGTTCGTGCAATTCGAACCCTCCTCGTTACTTTTCTAACTTTCGGAATCAAGAGCACAACACACAATGAGGAAAGAAGTGTATAACTCATACATAAAAATAATCCATTTTCCCCCTACCTTGATTCGATGCTTGTTCATTGATGATGACATAGTTTCGTTGATGTCGGGGTGCGTCTGAGGAATAAGCGTCACTGTTGGTGACATTCATCATGGGTGGAATCTACTCCTTTAACGCAGATAAAGGTCATTGGAGATGTTCTTCGTGTTCTTCAGGGAAAAACGCTCTCTCCTTGTTTCTCAAAAGTTCCACCAAGGTATTATGAGCCATCCAACATAAAATAAAATAACTCAACTTATTAAAATAATGTCTTAATTAAGTCAAAATGATTCAAATTCATTATGTTACATCCATTAATTAAAAAGGTTGTTTGGATCATTAAATTAAGGGGAGGAGGTGAAGAGGCTCCAAAATAATGAAAGGTATAGTTTCATCCTCTTTAATTGGGGGTTCAAGGAGTTAAAGGGGAGTTGAGGTGTTCGATGCTCAAGTGGGACCCACCACATAATATTCTACCCTGGGAGGTTATGTGGGGGTGGGCCCCACCTCCAACATCCCCTTGGAGTATTAAACCACCACTTAAATAAAATTATGCCACACATATTTTTATTTAATTTATTATGAATCCCCACAAATTGACGTCCATCCTTCATAAAATGAAACTGCGGTAAAGGTATCCTTAAGCGAATACTGGTATTGTGAGTTCAACAGTAGCCTCAGATTTAAATTCCGAGCACCGGTTCAAATGATATAAAAACCTGCATGTACGTTTACGGAACGTACCCGAACAAAACATTAGAAACTGATTACAGGCACACCGGGCCTCAGAATCAAGAGCCGTCAAAAAATACAGACTCGTAAAATTCCCATGTATTTTTAAAAAAATCCACATAATTTCGGGGTCTTTACATCAGGCTACCATATTCATTATGGAGGTAGTAAAAATATACGCATGAAAAATGTTAGTGTGGTCCAATGTAATGAAAGGAAAGAAGGTATATAAGAAATTATAATTAGAAAATAATAATTTTATAAAAAATATAGTTTTTAAACATTAAACCAATAATAATAACCATGGATTAATGATGCTGATGGAAAATTATTTTTTTCGCTACATTGAGATGGTAAACAGTATGTACACTCGAGCGAAAACTTCACATCCAATTTGATGGAGAACATGGATAATATTTTTGTTTTAATAATCTAAATAAATATTAAGTATTTTATATTATAGTTTTTTTAAATAGATGAATACCATAGGTATACTAGAGGTAGAAGAATAAATATATTGAAATTTACTTGACAATATGATTATCTCTTCTTTTGGAGTCCTCTATTAGCTCATTTATTAAGTATTCATGGAATGGAATTTTGAGATTCAAATAACCTCCAAAATAATTGTATGTATATTTATAAGATAATAATCTTGGGTTTGTTTTATCTTGGAAGCCCAATGTGGTTTATTAAAAAGAGTGAAGTTTTTTCCTTTTATAAGGGAGGAGATTAAACCCATGGAATATCTTAAAATATTAAAATATAATAAATTCATTATCGTTTTAAATGCTTCCAAATGGACATGAAATGAAATAAAATGTTATAGGTTTGAAATATCATCATAAAATAACATTTATATATGTTTTGAGGCCATTTTAAATATTATATTTTTATTGATCCAATTATTTTCAAATTTTTTCCCTAACTGTTGGGACAACAATTTCAGTTATAAAGGGTTTTGTATATTACAATTAGTAGAGAAAAGACACATGTATGAACCATGGTTGATATTTTCAGTCATAGTTCACTAAATGTTCATAATAGAAGTCAATTTATAGATTTTATATCATTTTAATAAATATTATATATTATTAAATGTTATTAATGTATATTTTTTAACTCTCCATTTAATTTGGTTGTAATGGCTCCAAGACAATGATTTATTTTGAATATAATAATTTACACATCAATATATTCTTATTTATTGAAAAATATTTTTTAACTCAATAACTCTCAATTATTTTACGTGTAATATTTTTGGAATAATTTTTTAATTTTCTATTAATATAACAAATACATTGTCTATTTTGAAAAAACATTTAAGGTATTTTTTAAATAACATAAAACTAAAAACAAATCAAATTGATAAAAAATAATTAATCTTTAAAATAAATATTTATAACCATATCAATCCACTTTTTATTCTTCTATAAAATATTTTTTGATATTTATATCAACGTAGTTAAATATGTTATTTATTATTTTATAAACCAAATTTATGTTTCATAACCAAAAAATATTTTATCGAGTATCTTTATATTATATACATGGATTTAAATGGTTTAATTAAACTTATAAAATATGATAAAGTCATGTTTTAGATATATTTTAATTCTTTATCCCAATATTTTGACTTTTTTTAACTATTAAACCATTATAGTGTTGACAAAATCTATTATGGATACTATTCATATTGGTCATAAAGTAAAGAAAATATATACCATATTTGATCTTTAAGATAAAAAATATGATATCCATTTTTCTTGATTCAATATATAGAATTTGAAGAAATTAACTTAATATAAAAAAAATACAACATAGTGAAAATCCGTTCTTTCAAAAAAATAGATTTTAATGTACGAAAATATTCTAATACCAAATTGAACCATAAATTGAATAAAATGAATTTAATTGGATTATTCTAAATAAAATAAATATAGTTTTACATTATAATGCTTTTTAAACATAATATAACATTAATAAATAATGAAAAAATTATAATATAAATAAAAATTGGTATTTTTGAATATTTATCAGAAAATAAATATTTCCACAAAAACCCAACGTTTTCATTGTAAGTTTATTTTTTTATGATTATTTCAAAAAATAAATTACGTTAAATAAGAAAAATTTAATAATAGTGGGAAAAAATAATACAATACTCTCTCAGATAATGAAATAAAAAACATTTTCTATTGAAATATATTTTTATGAATAATATAACATTGCTAACAATTGAATTATTATTTCCTAAGAGTTATTTAATAAATTTTTACAGATTAATATTTATTTACATATTTTTAATAGTATTTTTAGTCCAATTCATTCCATATAGAGGCCCTTTCATTTTAAAGTTATTATTATTTTCTTTTATGTATAATAAACCATTAAATTACCATCCCTAGATCATAAAGTCTAGTTTCTTTGGTAGAATAGATACATAACTATAATGCATGAAACCAAAATAACATCATCATTTATTTAATTTTTATAATGATATCCTCACACCATTTTAACCCTTACATATACATAGTATTACCGGTAGAATACATGGATAAAGGGGTGATCTTAAAAACCCAATAAGGTGTAACGCCCCGACCCCAGCTACCCAGAGTTGGTGCATTACTTCGTAACATTGGCATGATCACAAAAGATCAAGTCCCGAAAGACCGATTAGTTTAGTAGCCTTGGAAACACTAGATACATTCGTAAACGTTACATTACATCATAAAGTGAAAAACTAAAATAACAAAGTCTCCATAGTCCACACTCATATCCACTTCTGACTATCCCTGCAGGTCATTCATAAAATACTTCTTCACATCCTGGAAAATATTAAAACATTGAAAGGGGTGAGCTCAGATGCTCAGTAAGGATAACAATAATGCGGAAGCTTTCATAAATAAACATTAACATTTAAGGCAATGTGTAACTAAAACAAAAGCCTTTTAAACATGAACTTCAACATAATATGGCAAAAGTAAAATGAGATAATGCCATTTACATGGATATTCTACTGGTCGAATAATCACATGCAATATCAATAACCACTTTCATAATGATGGAATGCATAATGCCAGACTATCATAACCATGTAGCCAAGGCCTCGTGCCAAGACCACAAATAAGATTTTGTCAAGGCCTCGTGCCAAGACACTAGTTTGTCTCATGAGACCTACCGATGCATCGAGGAGCTATAGCGGGCTCCACCCGTCACATATTAAGTCCAATGCATTCCCATATGAAAAGGTTTAAACATAACATAAACATTCGTATTAAAACTAGCATACGAAATGTCAATAATTTCACCATAAACTATGAATGGTATAAAATAGCACATACACAGTCAAAAATATCACAAAACCTTCAATACAATATAGAAGTTTTGTATTATAATAAATCAACTTCAAATAAGCGTAAAATCCATCAAAGGATGTTGACATAGATGAAATCAAAACACTTTTTAGAGAAATATCTCTTTCTATTTTTGAAATCATTTAAGAGCCATATAAAACGAAACATTTTCTTGAAAATATTCTTATAAGCTTGTAAGGAAAGCTTTGAAGATTTTATAACGGCGGAAAATAACCGCACCCGCCGTATAAGTTAAAAAAGACATTCTTACCTCAATTTTGTCGAAAAGGTTAAAAAGGACCTTGTTTTGAAAACGACGGAAATATTCCTCTTAGAAAAAGTCAAAAAGGGTATAAATGACTTTAACCCATATTCTTGTAAATAATAAAAATGTTTTGAAATACATTTTGGAGAAACATGGATGTGTATGATAACGAGGTCCCAGTAGATAATTATGTATAAACAACCTTGGATAATGAAGAGGTTGTGAAGTAAACCCTTACCTTGCATCCTGTCCTGACTCGACCGTTGTTTAACCTCCTGAATAATAAACTATAGTTAATTTATATTTACTTAAGAACCTTTTTCATGTTAATTATTCCTTTTATATCACTTATTACCATGTTATGAACATTATGTAATTATTTAAGTTAATAACGGTCGTTTTGTCAATCTTTGGTACTTGTGTCAACAATAACCTTCTTATAATTACAAGTTGTTCATGCTGTAGAATATCCATTATATCCCGAATTATATTCATGATTTAGATGTCATATATATCTTATATATCCAGTATATAAATTCATTTATAATATTACGTAACATTTAGAGGTAAGAAATGAAATGCACCGTTCCTGGAGACGGAAAGCCGTACTTACGCATGAACGCTACTTTCATTTCAATTTCATATTTAATGGAACTAAATCATAATGATATAAATGTATAATATAATTCTAGTATAATATAGTGTATAATACCATTTACTCCATCCCTTATACATCCCACATAGGGCATTAACGATTCAAATCACTTTGTGGGGGCGGTAGTCCGCACTTCCTAAAATGAAATTATCACGTTTTACCCATAATGGAAATCATAAAGTATGCCATAAATGGTAAATACAGAATCATAAGTAAAAAATAAACATATTATATATCATATATAAAAATAGTGACATCTTAATGGACACCTTTGAAGGTGTTATATGAGTGTTGAACAATCATCGTTTCGTGAGGCAGAAATTCGCCATCCACAGAAACCATATGTTCTTTAACCATTAGATGTAGGTTTGTGTAAGTGTAGCTTGAATCCTTATTATAACAACATACTAGTATATTTAGGATACTGGTGTTGTTACAAAATAAATGAATAAAAAGAGTTTAGGGGGTTGGAGAAGAAAAATAAAACAAAACAACATTAGAGAAGACACTACCTCAAAATCGGGTAACTCTTTTTGATTTGAGCCAAAGGCTTCCTTGGGAAGAGTTCTTCCCAAAGTAAGGCTTCTAGGAGTAAGAGAGGGAAGTTGGGAGAGTATTTGGCGAGAGGTTGGCCGAGCCAAATGGATTGATGGTGTAAATGAGGTGGGAGAGGTGGGGGCCTTTTATAAGTGGAGAGGAGGGGCTCTTTTGGAAAGATTGAAATGTTACATTATTACACAATGCTTCTCGGATTATAAAGGTCCCACACTTATATAATTCGTGGATAAGGTGATAAGGGTTCGAAATCTACCCATACAATAGGATTTGGACAATTGTATGCCTTGGATTTTACATTATCTTCTCATTTTATTTAAATCGTTAAATAATGATGTCATCGCTACATCATCATGATGTCATAAATAATTTATTTTATTTAATGTCTAAAAATTATAAAAAAAATACTATGATGTAGGAAATATTTTTATCTTTCCAATGAATATTTATAGTCAAAAATATGAGTTGTATAACCCCATGTAAAAATTGTTCTAGTAACACATTTTATGTTTGTGTCATTTTTTACTTTAACATTAAATAAAAGGTATTTATGTCATTTTCTAACTAAAGTGGCTCCATGGGGTCCCCAAGTTGACCCATGGGTTTTCTTGGTCGGCCATGACTCATCCAATAGGAGTAGGACAAGTGTCATGCTCATCTCGTATTATTAAAACATTATTTTCACCTTAAACTACACTAATTACCTCTAATCGCGATTAAGAACTTAAAAGTTACTATTCACCAAAAAATTATTTTAATCTCATTAAACCACATTTTACTTCTTAATGACAACCATGTATGTCGGATTTTTGAAAATCAAATCACAGAAGTGGTAATATTTCATTTAAACGAAAAATCAGTTATTTAACTACCACTTAGTGGTTTCACTATTCATCAAAAATTGAAGTTTTTCTGAACAATGCCAAAATTTCACCCTAAGCTATAATTGATATTCCGAATTCAAAAATGATGTCTATTTTATAAAAATTCCAAACATATAAGTTTCATTAATTAATTTTATAATTAATTCCCGTTGTTACAACAAATAGCGTGTTTTTAAGAAACAATTTATATCAAAAGATTGGCAATTGTTTATGTCCAATTTCAATGTTAAATTAATTCTAATGACCACCATTGGATAAAATGGTAAAAATATATTCTAATTATACTTTAAAACCACTAAATAGTATAATTTATCAATATAAATTATTTTGATTAAAAAAGTTGTTTTTAAGTAATTTTCACAATTCATAAAAAATTAGAAGTTCTCAGAAAAATACCAAAAATTCAACATAGGCTAATTTCGATATTACGAATACAAAAATGAAGTCCATTTTGAAATATAAAATTTCTATAATTTTAAAAAGTGGTTATTACTATTCATAATGGCTACTTTGATTAGTCGCGCTGTTTTAGAACTCGAACTTGCGTACAATGCAAGCTATTGCATTATTGAAAGAGAAGCGTATTGTGGAATCTCGTGGTGTTACATTCTCCCCTCCTTCAATAAATTTCCTCCTCGCAATTTGATATTTTTCTTTGAAAATAAGAGGTTGAAAATGGAAAATACCTTTGTGGAAAACCCACATCGGAATTAAGGTTAATAAAATTTAGCCTTTATAAGAGGGAAAGGGAAATGAAAAAGTCACCACCCAATTATGATCTCGATTAGGAGAACATTGGTGGAAATTAGAGACATATAATTGGAGGAAAAACGTAAATATTCGTATGGAGTGATTGAGGTCATCAATCACAATCAACTATCAAATTGAGGGCCTCAAAGCCTTCAATCTATGTTGATTTAAAATATCATCAGTTCAACAAGACATAAGGTATTAGGGTAACACATTTTTTGTTTTAATATCCCTTTACTAAAGTTTAAGAATTAATTTATTCATTGAATAACAGATAGGTATATATATATATTTATGCTTGACAATTAGAGTTTCAACCTTCAACTCACCATTCACTCAAAAGATAATAGAACCCAAAAATATCATACTTATCCTAATCGTATAAGGTTCCAAATGTTAACACATACCATTTAGATTAGTACAATTATTTTTTAATAACCAGGGAATTCCTGTACGCTAGTGGTAGGAAATAAAGGCATGTCGCACTATGGTTGTGGGTTCAATTCCTGCAGCTTTGTCCGACGCGTCAGGTTATGCCCCACCCTGCAGGTTGTCCTTATCCTAAAACTATAGTATTATAATATTCCAAAAATAATCTTCATAATTTTTTTTAACCTTAAAAAATACTATCCAAAGATCAACTTAATCCATTCCAACCTTTATAGTTATCCAAAATACTTCTGTCCAGCTCACAGTCCAAATTTTATAAGGAAGGTAAACATAATGAAGATCCTTTTTTCCATGTAACAACATGTGAACACCTTCATCATGTATTATTTTTAAACATACTGAATTACCATGAATCCTTATTCCTTATAGAATACTAGATATACTCCTCCTATCAAAAAAAAATGTATACAAATCATCAATCAGTTTCAAGGAAGTTAAGAATATCCAACATAATTTATCCAAATCAATCACGTCTTATTCCAAAATCACTATCTCGATATCAGAACCATATTATGGTTTATCTTTCTCTCAAACATATATTTTCTAAAAATTTAACCTACTGTGGAGTCACTTTTCTTGGTTCCACACAATCTCAAGTCCTTGATGAAATAGTACTGCAGTACAATCCTTATATACTCCATAATTATTATAACCAGTACATCATTGATACAACACTCAAATTACAAAATTCATTAATAACAACATAAGAACTCTAATCATTACTCCTCATCTGTGGTAGTATCATAACTTGATTATTATCCAATAACATCATTTGGGTCATACTCTGATGATTTGGACATTGGTTTGCGTAGTGTCCCCAATCCTTGAAGAAGACGCATTGTACATTTGAAACCATTTTCTTACCCTTGCAGTCACGCACATTGTGTCCTTTTTCTCTACACTTATAACAAACTCTCATTCCATTTAGGCAAGTTCCGTGATGTTTCTTCCCATAATTACCACATATTGGAAAATTCTTCTTTCCCCTCATCCCTTTATCCATCATTCTCTCTTCCATCCCTTTCGTCTCTTGCTTCGCTTCAAAGCCATAGGACTCAGAGAATTCTTTACTTATCTTATTAACACATGATACTATTTCTTCATATGTTGAGAACACATGGGAGACTATTTCCCTTCGAAATGTTGGCTTAATACCGTGAAAGATACGATCCTTCATACTCTTTGGATCATACATATTGCTGGAGTTCACATTCCTTCTACTGGACACCATTTCTATACAATGGCATAAACTAGGTTAGTTTACGAATCAAAATACATAATCCCATACTTATAAAACACTTAACATAAATTGAAATATTTATGGATATAATCCATAATCATAAAAAGGTTTTCTTTGAGGAAGTATATACTCATAACCGTTCATAGTGGTTTGTAAAGAAAACGAGAATTATCCTAAGCATATCCCCCGGGAGTGTTGTAACCAAGAGTGAAGCAAGGCCCGTTGTCGTGCACCAGTTCCCATTCGAGTCTAGCTTAAAGTGGTGTTTTCGGGTTTTACCCCTAGGTACATCTGTGCCAGAGCCTCCTCTACCTGCTCGTATCCAGACAGGGATGTATTGCTCGGAAAACTCACAAAATCTCTATAATACCAATATTCTAGGAAGTTCTTCTATACTAATCCTCAAAGTCTATCCTTGGGCTATGTGCTCTAATCAGAGTTTATCTAAATATAGCTTCCAAGGTTAGTACTAAACTGCCTCTGATACCAACTGTAACGCCCCGACCCCAGCTACCCAGAGTCGGTGCATTACTTCGTAACATTGGCATGATCACAAAAGTTCAAGTCCCGAAAGACCGATTAGTTTAGTAGCCTTGGAAACACTAGATACATTCGTAAACGTTACATTACATCATAAAGTGAAAAACTAAAATAACAAAGTCTCCATAGTCCACACTCATATCCACTTCTGACTATCCCTGCAGGTCATTCATAAAATACTTCTTCACATCCTGGAAAATATTAAAACATTGAAAGGGGTGAGCTCAGATGCTCAGTAAGGATAACAATAATGCGGAAGCTTTCATAAATAAACATTAACATTTAAGGCAATGTATAACTAAAACAAAAGCCATTTAAACATGAACTTCAACATAATATGGCAAAAGTAAAATGAGATAATGCCATTTAATGGATATTCTACTGGTCGAATAATCACATGCAATATCAATAACCACTTTCATAATGATGGAATGCATAATGCCAGACTATCATAACCATGTAGCCAAGGCCTCGTGCCAAGACCACAAATAAGATTTTGTCAAGGCCTCGTGCCAAGACACTAGTTTGTCTCATGAGACCTACCGATGCATCGAGGAGCTATAGCGGGCTCCACCCGTCACATATTAAGTCCAATGCATTCCCATATGAAAAGGTTTAAACATTACATAAACATTCGTATTAAAACTAGCATATGAAATGTCAATAATTTCACCATAAACTATGAATGGTATAAAATAGCACATCCACAGTCAAAAATATCACAAAACCTTCAATACAATATATAAGTTTTGTATTATAATAAATCAACTTCAAATAAGCGTAAAATCCATCAAAGGATGTTGACATAGATGAAATCAAAACACTTTTTAGAGAAATATCTCTTTCTATTTTTGAAATCATTTAAGAGCCATATAAAACGAAACATTTTCTTGAAAATATTCTTATAAGCTTGTAAGGAAAGATTTGAAGATTTTATAACGGTGGAAAATAACCGCACCCGCCGTATAAGTTAAAAAAGACATTCTTACCTAAATTTTGTCGAAAAGGTTAAAAAGGACCTTGTTTTGAAAATGACGGAAAGATTCCTCTTATAAAAAGTAAAAAAGGGTATAAATGACTTTAACCCATATTGTTGTAATTAATAAAAATGTTTTGAACTAAATTTTGAAGAAACATGGATGTGGATGATAACAAGGTCCCAGTAGATAATTATGTATAAACAACCTTGTATAATGAAAAGGTTGTGAAGTAAACCCTTACCTTGCGTCCTGTCCTGACTTGACCGTTCTTTAACCTCCTGAATAATAAACTAGAGTTAATTTATATTTACATAAGAACCTTTTTCATGTTCATTATTCCTTTTATATCACTTATTACCATGTTATGAACATTATGTAATTATTTAAGTTTATAACGGTCGTTTTGTCGATCTTTGGTACTTGTGTCAACAATAACCTTCTTATAATTACAAGTTGCTCATGTGGTAGAATATCCATTATATCCAGAATTATATTCATGATTTATATGTCATATATATCTTATATATCCAGTATATACATTCATTTATAATATTACGTAACATTTAGAGGTATGAAATGAAATGCACCGTTCATGGAGACAGTAAGCCGTACATACGCATGAACGCTACTTTCATTTCAATTTCATATTTAATGGAACTAAATCATAATGATATAAATGTATAATATAATTCCAGTATAATATAGTGTATAATACCATTTACTCCATCCCTTATACATCCCACATATGGCATTAACGATTCAAATCACTTTGAGGGGGCGGTAGTCCGCACTTCCTAAAATGAAATTATTGCGTTTTACCCATAATGGAAATCATAAAGTATGCCATAAATGGGAAATACAGAAGCATAAGTAAAACATAAACATATTATATATCATATATAAAAATAGTTACATCTTAATGGCCACCTTTGAAGGTGTTATATGAGTGTTGAACAATCATCGTTTCGTGAGGCAGAAATTCGCCATCCACAGAAACCGTATGTTCTTTAACCATTAGATGTAGGTGTGTGTAAGTGTAGCTCGAATCCTTGTTATAAAAACATCCTAGTATATTGAGCATACTGATGTTGTTACAAAAGAAATGAATAAAAAGAGTTTAGGGGGTTGGAGAAGAAAAATAAAACAAAACAACATTAGAGAAGACATTACCTCAAAATCGGGTAACTCTTTTTGATTTGAGCCAAAGGCTTCCTTAGGAAGCGTTCTGCCCAAAGTAAGGCTTCTAGGAGTAAGAGGGGGAAGTTGGGAGAGTATTTGGGCAGAGTTTGGCCAAGGAAAATGGCTTGAAGGTGTAAATGAGGTGGGAGAGGTGGGGGCCTTTTATAAGTGAAGAGGAGGGGCTCTTTTGGAAAGATTGAAATGTTACATTATTACACAATGCTTTTCGGATTCTAAAGGTCCCACACTTATATAATTCGTGGATAAGGTGATAAGGGTTCGAAATATTCCCATCCAATAGGATTTGGACAAGTGTAAGCCTTGGATTTTACATTATCTTCTCATTTTATTTAAATCGTTAAATAATGATGTCATCGCTGCATCATCATGATGTCATAAATAATTTAATTTATTTAATGTCTAAAAATTATATAAAAAATACTATGATGTAGGAAATCTTTTTAGCTTTCCAATGAATAGTTATAGTCAAAAATATGACTTGTATAACCCCATGTAAATATTGTTCTAGTAAAACATTTTATGTTTGTGTCATTTTTTACTTTAACATTAAATAAAAGGTATTTATGTCATTTTCTAACTAAAGTGGCTCCATGGGGTCCCCAAGTTGACCCATGGGTTGTATTGGTCGTCCATGACTCATCCAATAGTATTAGGACAAGTTTCAAGCTCATCTCATATTATTAAAACAATATTTTTACCTTAAACTACACTAATTACCTCTAATCGTGATTAAGAACTTAAACGTTACTATTCACCAAAAAATTATTTTAATCTCATTGAACCACATTTTACTTCTTAATGACAACCATGTATGTCGGATTTTTGAAAATCAAATCACATAAGTGGTAATATTTTATTTAAACGAAAAATCAGTTATTTAACTACCACTTAGTGGTTTCACTATTCATCAAAAATTGAAGTTTTTCTGAACAATGCCAAAATTTCACCCTAAGCTATAATTGATATTCCGAATTCAAAAATGATGTCTATTTTACAAAATTCGATACATATAAGTTGAATTAATTAATTTTATAATTAATTCCCATTGTTACAACAAATAGCGTGTTTTTAAGAAACAATTTATATCAAAAGATTGGCAATTGTTTATGTCCAATTTCAATGTTAAATTAATTCTAATGACCAACATTGGATAAAATGGTTAAAATATATTCTAATTATACTTTAAAACCACTAAATAGTATAATTTATCAATATAAATTATTTTGATTAAAAAAGTTGTTTTTAAGTAATTTTCACAATTCATAAAAAATTTGAAGTTCTCAGAAAAATACCAAAAATTCAACATAGGCTAATTTCGATATTACGAATACAAAAATGAAGTCCATTTGGAAATATAAAATTTCTATAATTTTAAAAAGTGGTTATTACTATTCATAACGGCTACTTTGATTAGTCGCGGTGTTTTAGAACTCGAACATGCGTACAATGCAAGCTATTGCATTATTGAAAGAGAGGCGTATCGTGGAATCTCGGGGTGTTACATAAGGTAACTAATATATGAAGAAAGAAAACCACATGTGTTAAATGGCCTAACATGACGACCAAAAAAAAAGAAAGGAACATGAATAAACATATGGAATTACAAAATATATAACATGGGATCATGTAATCATGAAATGGTAATAAAGTTAAAGAAGAATAAAACATGAAATATGCATGAGTCAAGGATCATTTCACATGGCGGGTTACAAGCCCTGGCTAATCTTTAAGACCGTTTCCCATGGAGCAAGAGTCGAGGCTAACCACCATAACCATTGCACAATAAGTATCATTACTGTAAACATTACCCAATTCATTGGATCACTATCTTGGATTCCCCATCATAACATTTTAAGTACTATTTGTTCCACCTAAATAATCATGCATATGGAATCAGACATAAATTTAACAGGTATTGATGGAAGGAATTTGGTATCATAATCATGTCCAAATGCATAAAAAAGGGGATATCATAATAGAATATTTGAAATAATGGGTTTCAATAATATATGGACATTAATGAGAAAAAATAGACATATATCAGGATATTTTCTGTTAAACTGGAGTGAAATCATCTAAAAATGGTTATTAATAAATATTAGAAATAAGAAAATTAGTGGGGTTTAAGGAAAATGTTAAATATTATTTAAAGTGGAAATAGAATAAGTGTTTGTATAATACAAAAAATCAAAAAATATAATTTTTCTAGATAAAATTATTTATAATTAAAAAATAATGGTGGCTCAAAATGAATTATGGTTGTCACTTGAAAAAAAATAAGATGTCAGGATGTTCCCTTTAATCATATCACTTATTGAGAAGAATTGGGAAGGGAACCTCTTTAAAACATTTATTTCCCAAAAAAATAATTATGATATAACATAGATACATGATTTTGGAACATAGAAATATAATTTATATAATTTTTACAACATTAATGAAGCATTTAATTCGGTATATAGTAAGTGTAACGTTAAGGTAAAATTGAGGTTCTTGTATAGTCACATATCATATGTCTGAAATTGTTCTTCACTTGATCTTAATATCCTATATATTGTTATTAAATAAATTGATTAATTAATTCATAAATTTTTTATTGAATTTGATTTATCATAATTTTAATAAGTTCATTTATGGGATTTTTCATTGGTTATGATATTTAGTTTCATCACTCAAGAGTTTTGGATTTGTAGGTTTTGTTGATCATTTTACTTGTATACATGAATAAAAAATCCTGTAAAAATAGAATTGTTGTACAAAATTTAGGTTATATTTTTAAGAAGTAAATAAATAATATTAAAAACGTTTATAATAAATTTGATAATTTTAGGTGTGGTTGATGCATAATATTAGATGTTATTAATAAAAGTTTAGTTTATTTTTCTATTTTTTCAATCATTATAATCAGTTTTGTTAAATTAATTAGTGAAATATATATATATATATATAATAGTTCTGGAACATTAGTGGTGTTATAATACCTATTTTACTACCTTTTTTTTCCTTAAAAATTGATTTATAACAATCCTTAAAAGCAGTAATGGAAGTTTAAAAAATTTCATCCTTGAATGCGAAAACTTTTAACATCCCATGTGATGTTTTCATTTTTAGAAAAAAATGGGAGGGGAATAAAATGTTGTTGGATTATTCCAACCGAATAAAAGAATAAAATTATTTTTAGGTTACCATAGTTATCATTCCAATTAGATGAGTGGTGGTGAGTATATATTAAGAAAAATAAAAAAACATTAAATGAAATGAAATGAAATGAAAGTGCAATTTATCTATTGAATCCTTCTTCTTGATAACCTCTATATATGGATTGGTTTTAGTATTTTGTTAAAACTAAAGCTCTTAGATGTAGGTATGGGGATAGGGAAGATATTTTTGTTTAATTTGGATTGGTTTGAAATCATTAATGGTTTGAGGATAGGAGGTGTCTAGGGGTGGTATTTATAGGTGGAGATAGTGGGTTTTCCTCATTATTTTATTAAGTAGTTTTTTATTTTTACTCAAGACAATGAATAATTTTATAATTATCACAAAATATATTAATATAATCAATTTTCGTTTTATATTATGGTTTTTACATCATCCATAGTTCAATGAATAGTATATTAAATTTATAATTAATTTATATTGTGAATCATCATATTGTAATATTCACAAAAAAATTATGTACTTTAGAAAAATAAAAAAAAATAACCCTTTCTTTTTAATGTGTAGAATTAAAAATGAACTCAATTTTATTAAAACATGTTTCTAAATATGAATAATTTCATTTTCTAATAAACTCATAATTTACATAGAAAAAACAAATTTTAAAATTGTAAATGATTTTATAGTACATTGAAAAAATAGTTAAGGTAACATAAAATTATATTATAATAATAAGACAGTAATGTACTAATCGTGAAATTTATTTTATGAAAATAAATTTTCTTTTAAATAATATAATAATTTTAAATTTTAAATAAATTGATAAGATTAAAACAAATACTAATACATGATTAAACATTTTTAAAACGTTTATTTATTATACTATGATATAAATATATCATCTTTTCCATTATTTTATGGCTACGATTTATATATAATCTCATTAGTCAGTTTACTATTCTAATATCCAATTTTATATTCATAAGGGTCATATTACTATTCTAGTGTTCAAGTTACTATCCAATTGTTATATGTTATTAACATTTAGAAATATATATTATTTCATTCACTATTCTTTTATAACGTTTTTATTTTCTTATCTATGTAATGATTATGTTATTTATACAATATAAAAAAATTATAATAAGGAAATTTTCATGGATAAAATTTTGGCCAATTGAATTCTTCCCCCATATGAAATTTAAACACCAATGTTTTATTTTACAGAATAAACAAGTGAGGATAATTCCCTTTCAATTCATCCTCTAGATCCCATGTTTCCTCTAAATACTTACGGTTTCACCACCCACTTTGACTAGGAGAATGGTCATGTTACATACAACATTATCTCTACGTTCTAAGAACTTCACAAGTTGCTATTTATATGAGAGGTCTATTTATAGCTCTTCTACCTCTAAATTCAGTACATAATTACCATCATATCCTAGCTGTTAGGTTTGTGGGAATAAGTATAACTGACATATGAAAATGCACAATGAATTCATTAGCGATCATTTATTTAATAAAATATAAATTAATTATATATATTTTTTCAGTGGCTTCATGTTGGCAATGAAATTAATGATATGTATATTTTATATACTCAATAAAATATTTTTTATTCATCCAAGGGATATTTTACTCATAGGATATGAATAAATCCTATTTGATTTATAATATACTATATTTTTTAAATGGGTAATTTAACTCCTTTGAATAGAGAACCCCTTATAAATTATTACTTTGATATATTAACAATATTTATTTCAAAACATAAATATTTTATTTTTAATAGGATTTAAATGTTTACTTTGGATGAATTTATGCTATGTTTCTAATAAATTTCATGTGTTCATGAATGGTAAAAAAACAATAAAATTTATTTATAAATGACTGTTTCTATCAAAAAATTTAATAATATTAAATTATAACATAGAATGGTTTTAAAGTATAAATATAATTTATTTTTCCATTCTATATAATATATATCATTATATTTAATTTTAAATTGAATTCATATGTAAAAACATTTTTATCTACTACGATATTTTAACATTTAAAACGTGTTCTCTATTTTCAAAAACATGAGTAATTTTAAATTAATTACTAAGACAATTGTGATTTGAGTTTTGAAAAAATGTTTCTGTTTTTGAAATATTTTTTTCCATATTATGTAAATATATTTTTTTGGGTCATTGTTAATAGTTAAATCAGTAATTTTTATTAATACGGTAAAAGGGTAAACAAGGTAACTAAGGGTACGAATCCTGTTATAAATTCACTATAAAACATTTCATAATATCATTGTATGAGTGTGTTTTGACATAAATTATCCTTGGGATGAAGTGGTATATATTTTAATCCACTTGGAAGAGATTGTAGAATTTATTTTATTTTATTTAAAATAAACAAAAAAATATATAACTCAAATTTTAATAACTGGAATATTTATTAAATAATTTTATACCAAATATAAAATAGATTATATGTACTCACATTAAATAAAATATTTTTTTTATCATGGTCATTTATTTATAAATTTTTGGAGATATATAATTACCTTAATTTCTTATACATTAATGATGAAAAAATTATTTAATTGATGAAAAATAAATAATATTGTTTTTATTTAAATAATAAAATGCATTTAATGATCAAAGAAATGAAAAAAAACAAATTTTTAATGTAAATCTGGACCATAATCATCCAAGGGTCAGGTTATAAACCATTCTAAGCCTTATATAATGAAAAATGACACTATATTATTTTATTTGGAGTGATGTTGTAGTTGTCACTTTCATAACTAAATAAGTATATCATTTTCTCTATAGGATTTTACCGAATATAAATACAACTACAAGTATTCTTATAAAACATAGTTTATTTATCTTCATTATAGTATTTTCATTATTTTTCAAATACGAATTAGAATAATAAATAATTACAACCAACTATTACAGTAATTATTTTATAAAGAGAAATATCAAATAAATTATATCAAAAAATATTAATGAAAATATAATATGGTCTAAGTAACATCTATAATGAATTTTAAATATTCACTTGACATCCTAATAATATAATTGAACTTTTTTTTTGATGTTATCTTATTATATTAATATTTTTCAAATTCACTAAATTGAATAGTGTTAAAATTGATAATATTGATTGTTTATCAAAATAATTTTTTATTAGATTTTCTAAACACATATAGACATTTTTTGAAAAATATATGATAATTATAATATGGTATGAATTTTTCTAATTTATTTATTTATGGTCTATTTTTCATCAAATAAGTTGATATTTCCCCCCTTTAATAGTAATTTTTTTGTTACCCTAGTTAAACATTAAATAGAATTACTCATTGTTAGTAAAAATGATAAGGTTTATATTGACATAAATAATAGCCCAAAATTTATCGATCGATGATATTACAACCTTATCTCTCATCATCATCGAAATTTGACATTTTTTAAGGTTTCTATCTAGGTTTTTATTTTATTATAAACTATTATTTATGGAGTTCCCCAAAGTTCCCCACACCTCAATTATAAAAGGGAACCTCCTCCGCCACCACATTACATCAGAATGATCCTACTTGCTCAGACATCCCCAATAATTTTCCCCCTCAAAATTCCAATTTAAATTTTATATTTCCAGGTAATCTTCAAATACCAAGTGTATTTCTCTAATAAGTGATTCATAGGAAGAACATTAAAGAAGATTTAATCTCTTCAAATGTTTATTTCAGAGATTTTTATTCATCAACTTCCTATTCTATAGTTTTTCCATAAAAAAATAATATCATAAATGTCATTAATATATGGATACATTTTTATAATTATTAAACAACAATATTCCACCTTCTACCCATCCTATGAAAAATGAATTCATTACACTTGTTTACGTACAACTTACTGTCTCTACGCTAAAGTGTATTTTGTTTTTCACCACCACTTTACATGGATTAGTGTAATGATGTAAATAATAATTATATATTATTATTATAACATGATACTAGTTCAGAAATATTATACACCATCCACTACAATGCCATTCACCAATTATGGTAGTGATATCGTCGCTCGTGCATACGTACAACCTACTTTCTCCACGATGTGATGTGATTCATTCTTCATGATCATACTAAAACCATAATTATATACACAAATGTAGTAAATAAATATGATATATATTGTAATAATATAATTATTTAAATGTTATAACTATATCCTAATTAGTAGAACATGAACTTATTTTACAAAACATGCATAATAACAAAAATTGTTTAATATCCGAATAAAAAGTGACAATGAACTGTTATAAACAAACAGATGATAATATAATAATATACGATATCATATAAATGAATGTGATTCTAGAATATTTCAATGAAATCATTTATGTCATTATATTTTTGTTTCGAAATATATGACAGAAATTATACATAAGGTAAGGAATTATTTCACAATCCCATTATTATTAGTGATTATTTATTTCAATGTATTTGATAGGGATTATTTAGTATCCATGTCCATGAATCTAAAAATTATTTCATATAATGTTTTAATATTCTCCTATGGATTAATAAGTCATTTATACACATTTTTAACTTTTACTACATTGTTTGTAATGAATTTTCATTCATTTTCCATATGAGGTACTTTTTGACTTATCCAGTAAAAGAATGAGGGGATTATTTTTTAAAACAAAATTGAAATGAATGGTTTTTACACTTTCCTAAATCTTTATTTACATGGAGTTTCTCTTATATGTATTCAAGGTTAATTTCAAATAAATTATTCTCTTTTAAAATTCCAGGGCGTTTTATGAAAATAAAATATTTTTGAAGTGGAAATGATACTTTCCTGAATTAATAATTTCAAGTGTTTAATCAAAATTAATTTCCATATAATATGACATACTTTAATAGGGTTATGTTTCAATACAACAATTTATATGGTTTTATTTTGTTTATGATTTGATGATATATATGAAATCCATTTGTTTGATATGGATTATGTTATGATGTTTAAGAAAAAAAAATATTTCAGTGGATGTGAAATGATGATTGAATTTTGTTTTTTATGGAAAAAATATGTATTGTTTTTATTATTTTAATGGTGGGATGAATATCCACCTCCAATGCATTGGGTAAAAATTTATATATCACGAGATAGATAGGCCTGAAATGGAAGGTAAATACAGTTCAGTAATATTAAGATTAAAAAAATATTATATTTGGTTCAATAATACATGGATGAAATAGTTTATTGATCGGATTCAGTAATACAGGGCTAGAACTAAAAGTGAACTCAGTTCAGTAATGGAATTATTCAACATTTATGGTCTTGGAAACGATCCATGGATTATATAAAAATTATTTTATATTCTTATATGGATTCCACAACACTACGTGTATATGTCATGTTTTATTTGGATTATCACCATTAGTTATTATGAACATTTATTGAATTACATGATATATTGATCTATTATGTACAGGATAAGTCATTAAAATGTTATGTTCATTTGTCTTATAATTATTATATGATTGATATTTACCTTTTTTCCCCTTAATATGTATTTGAGATCCCCATTTCATTTGTTTCTTTTTTCCAGACCATAAAGAAGGGTATTTAGAAATATATGTCAAAAAAGTATCTAGTTATGATGATATAAGTGAGAGAAAATGTTAATATTTTATAAAACAATTGTTTTGGTTTTTTAGTTACTATAAGAAAAATTATTATATGATCATGTCATGGATTTATGATATTTTTTAACAAATATAATTCAATTTTGCTGTAATATGAATTTATATAAAGTATTAGTCATTATAGTTAATATAAAAGGAACGGTATAGTTATCCATTGGAAAATAAGATGATAAAGACTTAGTAAGAACCTTAAAGATATGTCTATGTTTAGGATAAAATCCTAGTGATTTAGAAATGAACATGAGTATCCAAGGATAAAACTTAATGTGTCTTAAATTGATATTTTATTATTTATTATGTAGTTTTTCTATAATGATTAGTATTTATCACACTTTTCTTCTTGCTTTTAGTCCATGGATGGAACCCAAAGTAACCACGTTAATGCAAAATGTGATGGGAAATAAAATGATTGTCCTCCTGAGAAAAAAAATTTATGGGAGATGGAATGAAAAATCATACAACTACGCTAACATGACTTCATAAAGATATGAATCATGTAGGACAACAAAATGAACAAAATAGGGAGACATATTCTATTTAGTCCATAATTAAGCAGTGTCCACCTTCATTCAACGGGACTTCTGATCCATCAGTGGATGAATAATGGATCAATACCACCGAAAATATATTTTCAGTTCAATGGTTTTGTGAAAATGAAAAATTCATCTAAGTATTATATAATTTATAAGGTGAAGTTGATCAATGGTTTAATCTTATCAAGAATACAATGCAAAGAGTTGAAATTCAGCCCATGGAATGGGATGAGTTCAAGACCATGTTTTTTAATAAGTGAATTCTTCTTATTACTCTTAAAAATATTGATAATTAGGTCCTTCAACATTTTTTAAATGAAGATAAATCTGTTGGTACGTACAAAGAAAATTTTACAAGACATGCAAGGTACGATAATTGAATTTTTGTCAAAAATGCAAGTAAAATTGATCGATTCATTAGTGAATTAAAACCATGTATCTAACAGGAATTAGGAATAAAGTGCTTTAATATATACAATGAAATAATTCAATGTACTATCAAGGATAATATGGAGATTGGAGTAACCCATCATCCCTATGGGTTTTATATGATGAGAAAAGGGGAATTCAGAGGAAAGTATAAAGACTACACTGAATATAAGAAGAGTTTTCCCTTATTCTCAATGTGTGGAATGCAACACAGAGGAAATATTATTAAAGGTACTGGTAAATGTTTTATGTGTGGAAAATAAGTTCATCATATAGTTGAATTCCGATGTGATTGTAAAAAGATATCTAATTATGTTAATTGAGAAAATGATATAAAGAATTAACCTCCTACACCTCAATGTTACATGTTCAAGGAAATGGGAAGTTATTCAAATCAATTCCCAAATCCAATGGTTATTGATGATGGTTTATGTCAATAAAATCATAAGGCCAAACATATAGAAAATTTACAAACAATCACTGTCGGTGATGTGTAGTATGATAATTATGTGGTGGAGTTACACTTACCATACTCTTTTCTGTAGGAATTTTTTTATCTGAATCTAGATTCACCTTCTCTTTTATTTTTCAATTTTCTTGGGTATAACCATATTACCCAAACAATTATATGTTGAGATAGTTGTTACCACTCCTAATTCTATAACATTCGCATCAAAATTTTATTATTATTCTTCAGTTGAAGTTTATGGGAAAGTGATTCCTACAAATCTTGTAAAACTTTCTAAAGGGGGATTTGTTGTGATTCTTGAGAGGGAGTAGATTTATCTATGTTTAGATCATATTAATTCCCAAAGAAGGGAAGTAAAATTTCCCTATTCTAGATCGTTATATGTTAATCTACCATTGTAAGGATGAATATAACCGTCCTATAAGAAATTCATCCATCTTATGGGTCTTGATTCCTAAAATATAGGATATTTATCTCAAATGGTTGGGAATAAACTCATAATTAATAATAGACCCATTGTATATAAGGCTGATGATGACTTATAGTAATTTTGTTGTCTAACGCCAAATAATGACGTTATGTTTTCAATAGAACTCATACTAGGTGCTATTCATATTTCAAAGACACCTTATAGAATTCCCCCAATTGAATATCATGATTTTAAGAAGTATCTCCAAGAGAGTCTTGATAAAGAATTGATACACTCTAGTGCATCACTAGTGGGAGCACTTGTTCTATTTTTTAATAAGAAATATAGATCAATTAGATTCTACATTGAATATTGATAACTCTAAAAGATCACGATCGAGAACAAATATCATCTTCCCCACATTTATGACTTAATTGGCCAACAATGCAGATATGAATACATGTCCACAATTAATCATTATTCAGGATATCATTAATTAATGGTCAACAAGGGGGATATATCAAATATAGAATTCAATAAATTGTATGGACACTATGAATTTATTGTTTTGCCTTTTGGTCTTACTAGAGCCCCCACTATCTTCATGGAAAGAATAAATAGTGTCCTTAATGGTTATCATGATTAGTTTGTGGTAGTCTTAGAGAATATTTTCTTGGCTATTTAAAGAGAAAGGAAGAACATGAAGACCACATGATAATTGTACTGAATACCCTAATAAAGGAGAAGCTTTATGAAAAAATTACCTAGTGTAAATTTTTTCTTTAGAAACTGTCTTTTGGGTCACATAATCACAAGGGATGGTATATATTTGGATCCATAAAAAACTGAAGCTATTGAATGTTGGATGAGAACAAAAATAGTAACTGAGATTTTAATTTTTCAAGGTTTTGTGGGATATTATCAACATTTTATGAATTTTTTTTCAAAATTATCTAATCCACTCACCAAGATTACCTAGAAATTAATTAAGTTCGTATGGATGGGAGAATGTGTAGAGAACTTCCAAGAGATAAAAATAATTATAGCCAATGCACCTCTACTCACATTTTCTTGTAGTGGTGAAAGGATTGTGATCTAAAATGATGAATCAAAGAAGGGACTAGGATGTGTTCTCCTGAAAAATTATATAGTGATTGCTTCTGCCTCATAGTAGTTAAAAATACATGAAAAAAATACCCAACTCATTATTACGAGGTAGATCCAGTAATCCTTTCATTAAATATATATAGGTATTATGCTTATGGTGAAAGGTGTGACATTTATACTCATCATATATGTTTAAATTAAATTTTAATAGAAAAGGATTTGAATATTATCCAATGAAGATGGTTGGAGTTGATTAAATATTATGACTACTCAATACATTACCACCCTAAGAATGGGAACAAGGTGGAAGATGCTTTGAGTAGAGAAGACCATGCTAGCCTCTCCTTAATAAGGTACACAGAAGATCCAATATTTATGTATTTGAAAGGAATGGATCTTGATATTTTAATGTATGAGTATAATTCATATCTTTCTCCAATGAATTTTCAACCATCTATACAAGTGATGATTAAGGAGGTGCAGAAAATTGATGTAGAGCTACAATAAAAGGTGGGAAATGTTCCTGAATTCAACCTTGATTGTGATGGAATAATAAGGTTTAGGAATTAGGTTTTTATTCCTCCCATAATAGAATAAAAGATGAAGCTATTGGATGATGCTTATAGATATTCATTATATATTTACCATAGAATCACAAATATATATTGGGGCCTGAAAGAGTACTTCTGGTGGGATGGCATGAAATTTGATTTTGCCGAATATGTAATCCAATGCTTGGTTGTTAAAAAGTTAATTATGAGAGATAGAAGTATAAGGAGATTTTACAACCATTACCCATACCTGAATGGAAATGGGAAAACATAACTATGGACATTATTTTTAGACTTCCAAAAACATATAAAAAAATAATGATATCTAGGTTATATTTTATAATCTTAATAAGTTGCCGCACTTCATTTCTATTATAGATGATTTCTCTCTTGATCATCATGCCGAGATATAAGTAAAATAAGTCGTACGATGGCATGGAATACTACATTCGATTATATTCTATCAAGATCCATGGTTTACCTCGATGTTCTGGAGAAGTATTCAGTATTTTTTGGATAAAGAGTTATGTTTTAGCACTACTTACCATCCTCTAAAAGAAGGAAAGTCTGAGATGACAATTCAAAAATTGGAAGACATGTTTTAATATTGCACTGTGGATTTCAAAGGTTGTTGGGATCAACAACTATATTTTGGAGAATTTTCATATAATAATTTCCTTCACACCAGTATTCAGATGGATCGTTATTAAGACCTCTATGGAAAGAAGTTCTTAACTCCAACATGCAAGGATGATGTTGGAGATGTAATGCTATTAGGAACGGATCATGATGAAAAGGTAGAAAAGGTCCTATCGATTCAACAACGCATAATATATTCTCAATGTCGACAAAAAATTTATGCTAGCAACTGATGAAAGGAGTAAGAGTCTAAAGTGGGGGATATGGTGTCTCTATGAATATCTCTTGGGAAGAGAGTAATTATATTTGGAAACAATGGAAATATTATCCTTACGTAGACCAGTCCTTTAAAAATTATTGAACGTGTTTGGAATGTAACTTACAGATTGGAACTTCCACCAAATCACTCTCATGTTCTTGATGTGTTCCATGTATCTCTTTTGAGATATTACATACCCAATCCTTTATATGTACTAAACTCATATGTTGTTCGATTGAAGCAAGATCTTTCTTATGAAGAACAGCCAATTGTGATTTGGAACCGTAGCAAAAAAATTTCTACAAAAAAAGACGACTCAAGAAGTTAATGTTTTATGGAAGAACAAAAAAGTATAAGAAACTACTTTGGAACTTTATGATATGATGATGGATAGGATTTGTCATCTGTTTGTTTCCAAGTGAAAAATTTTAATGGAAAAGTTATTTTTAAGGGGGGATAAATGTAACACCTGGATGTTCTAATGAGATATTTTCATTAAAAGTTTTTTATTCTTATATAGAATACATTTCATGCAATCACAATTTCAAACGATCTATAATATTGACATAATATAAAATTACCTTTATAGAATATCCTTTATGTTATAGGGAATAAGTTTAGCTAACTTCTGAAAATGCATTATGAATTCATTGGCTATGAATTATTTATGAAAAATATAAATCAATTAGTCATTTCAATTTTTGACTAAAGTACAATGGTTAATGAAATTAATTAAATTAATGATACATATATGCTTTATAATTAATAAAATATTTTTTATATTCATCTGATGGATATTGTAGTCATAATCTATTAACAATCCCTATTTGATTTATAAAAGCATATATTTTTTAAAAGGGTAATTGTAACCCCTTTAAAATTAATATTTTGACACATTAATAATTTTAATATTATAACATAAACATTTTAATTTAATGTGGGATATAAAAATTTACTTTTGATGATTTTCTGAATTATTTATGATAACTTTAAAGTTTTGATCAATTGTCAAAATATAGTAAATTTATTGTGAAAATTAATTTTTAATCCAAATAATGTTTATGCTTAAATTATAATATTGAATGGTTTTGATGTTTAAATATAATATATTTTAAACATTAAATATTATATATGTTAATATAATTACTTTTACACTGAATTCAGATGTAAAATCATTTCAATCATTTGCAATGTTTTAACTTTTAAAACCTTCTCTCTCTTACTGAAAACATGAACAATTTTATAATATTTACTGTACCATCTATGCTTTGAATTTTTAAAAATGGTTTCCATATTTTCAATTAGTGGGTCAAAATTATGTAAATATGTTTACTTTATTTTTGGGAATTTTTAATAGAAACATTAGTAATATTTATTAATATAATTAAAGGGTAAATAATGTAATAAGGGTAAGAAAGCTAGTATAAAATTACCATAATAGTGGTCTTAATTTCATTTGATAAGTGTATTTCAACCTAAATCATCCTTGGGAAAATTTTATCTATTTGAATCCAATTGGATTAGAATAGGACATTTAAATTATTTTATTTAATGAATAGTTAAATATTTATCACTCAAATTTTAAAAGATAAATAATATTTTATATAAGATTATACAAAGGATTAATAAAATTATAAATAATAATATGAATACTAATATGTTTTTATTTAATATGGTAATTTAATAGTAATACATATAAAATAAATAATTACCTTAATATCATATCTATTAATGATGCTGAAATTTTCTAATTGATGAAAAATCAATAATATTATTTTTATTAAAATAAGAATATAAATTAAAATATTCCGACACCTGACCAAATCTTATAGGTAGAGTATATATCAACCATAATCATCCATGGGTTGAGTTATGGTCTATTTAGAGCCTTATAGATGGGATTATGACACTAATATTATTTTCCTTAGTGTGATGCTAAAGTTTTCACCTTCATAATTTAATAAGTATAACATTTTAAATATTGGATTTCCCAGAAGATAAATTAGACTATAAGTATTCCAAGGAAATAAAATGTATTTATATTTATCACCGTATTTTATATTAAATTTTAATTCAATAAATAATCATATTAAATAATTACAAAAAATAAAGTTGTAGTAATTATTTTATTAAGATAAATATCAAATAAATGATCTCACAAATATTAAAGTGAAAATAATTTGGATAAATAATATCTCTAATGAATTTTATATATGACTATTACCATTAATGAACATAATAAATATTTTGTTTTTTTGTTATCTTGTTAAATTAATATTTTCAAAAATCAATTAATTTAATTGTTTCAAAATTGATACTATTGATTATTTATCAATATAATATATAATTAAATTATTTTTTAAACAATAAAAATTTTTAAAATATAAAATAATATTATAAGGGGATAAAATAATCAAATTTAATTATTTATGGTCTGTTTTAAATAATATTATTAATTATTTCACCCATTTATTGTTTAATTATATGTTACCAAGGTTAAATATTAAAGATAATAACAAAATGTTAATTAAAAAGATATAGTTTAAATTGATAGAATTAATTTTCCAAAATTTATTATTTGATGATATTACAAACCTTTCTCATCTCATATTTTATATTGGGACACTTTAGATGTCCATGGTTTGGGATTGATTTTATTATAAATTATTATTTAGGGAGTTTCCAAAAGATCCACTGAACGTAATTATAAGATGAAAACTCCTCCCTCATCTGTTAACATCACTTTGAGCATTCTACCTTGGATATACCCTGATATTTTTCCTTATAAACGAACCTATTTACATTCTTGATCTACTGGTAGTCTTTAAATATCAACTCTAGTGCAATATGAAAATATTTAGTGGAATCATGATGAGGAAGTGGTAATCTCTTCTACCGATTATTTCAAAATTCTTCTCTCTAGTACTTACAGTTAATTAAATATTTTATTATAGATATATAACATAAGTATCAATAATATACTGATATGTTATTATAATTATGAAACAACCATCATCCACCTTCTATCCATCCTATGAAAAAAGAAATCATATATCAGGCGTACGTATGACATACCATCACCACATTGTGATGTAATCTCTTTTTCACCACCACCTTAGTTTCATGGGTGTAATTATGGAAATAATAATTATATATTATTATTAAAAAAATCATATTGACTCTTTAATATTATATACTATCCACATTAATACCATTCAAAAATTATTGGAATGATATCGTCTCTCATGCGTACGTACGGTCTACCGTCTCCACAATGTGATGCGATTCATTCTACATGATCATGATTAAACCACGATTATATACACAAATGGAATGAATAAATATGATAAATATTATACTAAAATAATTGTATAAATGATGTAACTATAACCGAATAATTTTAACATAATATTATCTAACATAACTTGTATGAAAATATAATGTGGATAATATACAAACAACAAGTTTCAATGAATTGTTACTAACAAATAGATGACAATATAATCATATATGATGTTATAGAAATGAACATGTCTCTTGAATATGTCAATAAAATCGTTTAAATAATTATACAAAAGGGTTGAATACCTATAAACAATATAAGACCAATGGTAAGGGATAATTTTTCAATCTCATTAATATTAGGGAATGTTTATTAGTAAGTACTTATAGAGATTTTTTTTATCTTCCATGTCAATGTTTTCATAAAATGGTTTCGTAAATTTTTTTAATAATCTCTTATATATTATTGAAGTCATTTTTACCCAATTTTAACTTTTTGTTTGGAAGGAATCTTTATTTGTTTTCCATAAGAGGTATTCCTTGACTTATCCAGTAAAAGATTGAGTAAACTCTAATATTAAATTAAACAAAATGAATGGATATTTTTCTTTATTAACTATTTATTTCCATGAAGGTTCTATTACTCATTTAAAACATTATTTTCAATTAAATTTCATTATTTTTAAACTGAAAATAATTTTAAGAAACGAAAATGTGTTTGAAGAAGAATGTATATTTTCCTCAAGAATTAATTACAATTCTTTTATGAAAATTAACTTCCACATAAGATGAAAAAATTATATTGGGTTATGATTCTATCCCTAGTATTAATTTGGTTTTATTGTTTTTCTGATGGAATTATATTTATGAAGTGAATTTGTTTAATATTGATTTTTTATGACGTTTTAAGAAACTAATTTTATTCCTTGGGTTATGAAATGATCAATGATTTATGTTTTTGTGGAATACATATGTATGATTTATTTGTGTGATAGGTGGGACCTATATTTACCACCAATTTATTGGGTGAGTATTTATATCTCATGAGATACAGAGGTTTGAAATGACATGTAAATTCAGTTAAGTAATACATGGCTTAAAAGGAAAGTATATCTATTTTAATAATACTGGGCTGAAAGAGAATTTATATAAATTTCAATAATAAAAGGTTGGAAGATGGAGTGAACTCGGTTTAGTAAGGGAATTATTACACTATGATGGTCTTGGAAATGAGACTTAGCTAATATATAAATAATTTTGTATTCATATATATATCAAAAAAATCTTTATGTCTATGTTATGACATTTGGGATTATGACCATCAATTCTTATGAACTTCGATCCCATAACATGATATCATGATCTATAATATGTAGGATAAGGCTTCCAAATTTTATTTCCTTATGTCTTATTATTGTTATATGACTGATATTTCTCTTGTTTACCCGTACTGAGTATTTGATCTCACCCTTTAATTTTTTCCCTCATCCTGAATAAAGTTATTAAGTAAGACGTGTCCAAATGGAGTCTAGTTTTGAATAAATAAGAGGGAGACTATAAGGAGTTGTCCTTAAAACATTACATAATCTTGAAATAAATGAATAATTCACATTGAGGAACTTTTTATGTTTATAGTTTTAGATAATTAGGCCATAAATTTTGCGTATAAAAAGTTACAAGGTTGACACTTCTACACAGTTTCCATTTTTTCCTAAATAAAACTCTTCAAAAAAAAGTGTCATGACCAGTTCTATATTTTAGACAGCATGAATTTTCATGATCCCATCCTTGACCCTATTCCACTTTATGTCCTGTGAAAAACATTTCCAAAACATGGGATAAGCATAAAAAGCTCGGTAAGGAATACACAAAGAAGGAAACTGTTAGTTTTTCAAAACAACAAGTAAACCATTAATACCCAATCATAAGTAATACTTTTAACTTTTATGCAGTAGTAAATACTCTTCACTGAATAAATTATCATTGCTTACCCTTTGGTTAACAAAATATTACCATAAAATGCATATAAAGAACGCATAACGTAAAAGGGTAACTTGGAACATAAATATACATAAATGGAATAACTATATGGTCGACTTACACACATTTCACTAAATAGAATAGCTATATGGCCGATTTCCATACACAATGCATTGGAGGTTATAACGTAACCACCCGACTTAGTATTCACGGCACCACCCATCATTTGTTTTATCGCGTAACAACCAGTCAAATGTTCAATTACCATTATAAAATCAAAACACATAAAACATATACAAATGAAAGAAAAAATTTCCACATTTCAATCACAATATATCACTTAAATATATTGATATAAAAATCCATTATCAAAACCATTTTGAATACCAAAATACATAATAGAGTATATGGTATTTATTTTCTTTTTAAAAACATTACGACTTTTTGAGGAAGCCAAAGATCATATTATACTTACGGTGGCAGAAAGGTCATTTTCACTGTGTAGGTTAAAAGAAACATTCCTTTTTGAAGTTTAGTAAAACGCATCATAGAAAAAGGGTCCCTTTGAATGAAATTAAAATTCAAAGGTGTTTATACAACGTATAATAGAGAGTCTTGTATTAAAACAAAATATACCTCAATGAAAGGAGATTTAGATGAAGTCCCTTACCTCTTGTCTGACATGTCTCGATCATTCTTTAATCTCCTGAATAATAAACTAAATTCAATTTATACGTTCTTTAGAACCTTTTTCAAGTTTATTATTCATTTTATATCACTTATTTCCATGTTATAAACATTATGCAATCATTTTTGTTAATACTGTTTGTTATGTCGATATTTATTACTTAAGTCAAAAATGGTCTTCTTATAATTACATATTGGTGATGTGGTCAAAGTTTCATTATATCCAGAATAATATTCATGATTTAGATATCATATATATAATATATATATTTCATATACATGTATTTATAATAGTACATAACATTTAGTGGTAAGAAATGAAATGCATCGTTCATGGAGACGGTAAGTCGTATGTACGCATGAATGATACTTCCATTTATATTTAATATTTAATGGAATTAAAACAAAATGATACTTATTATTATTATAATTCCATTATTTTATGATATATAATATCATTAAACCTATCCTTTATACATACCACATATGGTATGAACGAGTCATATCTCTTTTAGGTGGCAGTAGTCCGCACTTTCTCAAATGAAATTATCGTGTTTACACATAATGGAGACCATAAAGGTTTTCTATATATATAAAAATATAGAATCATAATGAAAACATAAATATAATAAATATCATATATAAATACAGTTTCATCTTAATGGCCACCATGATAGGTGTTAAAAAAAGATTAAACAGTCATCATTTCGTGAGGCAGTAATTCACCACCCACAGAAACAGTATGTTCTTTAACCATTAGACGGAGGTGTGTGTGTAAGTGTAAATCAAATCCTTCTAAAAAACATCATAGTATATTTAGAATACTGTTGTAGTTATAGAATTAAAGAATAATAATGTTAGGGGGAGTGAAGAAGGAAAAATAAAAGAAAGAATCTCAAGAGAAAACATTACCTCTAAATCGGGTAACTCTTTTTTATTAGAGCCAAAGGCTTCCTTGGGAAGACTTATGCCCAAAGTGAGGCTTCTAGGAGTAATAGAGGGATATGGAGAGATAATATGGGACGATTTTGGACGAGACAAGGGCTTGAGAGGTGTGGGTAAGGGCCAGAGGTGGGGGCCTTTTATAAGAGGGAGGATGGGCACTCTTGGATGGTCCTGAAATGTTACATTATTATAAAATAATTTTCGGATTTTAAAGGACCCAAAATGATATATTTAGAGGGTAAGGTGATAAGGGTTCAAAATCCACCCATACAATAGCTTTTCAACAAGTCTAACTCTTATATTTAACCTTATATTTTCATTTTATCTAAATCGTTCATTAATGAGGTAATCACTACATCATCATGGTGTCATAAATAAATGTACATATTTAATGTCTAAATATTATACAAAAAATACCATGATGTAGGAAATATTTTTATATTTCCAATGACTATTTATATTCTAAGAGATCAGTTATGTAAAAAAATTAATTTTTTTTAATTAGGTGGTACATACATTGGTTATATTTCCCTTTCTTTAAAAATAATATGATAAAAGGTCACTATCACACTAATGTTATTCTATGGGGTCCCAAGGATGGAAAAAGGTATCCCATGGTAATACATGACTAAAAAAATAAGATTTGGACACATGTTGGGGTCATTTTATATTATTATGATATTATTTTATTACCCTTAACTACCCGATTACTAATTAATCACGATAATTAAAGATAATTACCATTATTACTATTCATAATGTTAAAAACAAAAAGGTCGTAATTACATAATTTATAACTTCGGATTCCAAATATGGAATCCATTTTACCAAATTCCAAAAACAGAAATTGTATTAATTATTTTAAAAATATTTCCTGTTGTTAAAACAAATATTGTGTTTTTAAGAAACTCTATCTATCAAATGATTGATAATTGTTTATGTCCAATTTCAAAGTGAAAGTAATTATAATGACCACCATTAGATTAAATTGTAAAAATATATTCTAATTACACTTTAAAAACATTTTAAAATATAATATATCCATATAATTAAATTATATGAAAATGCAGTTTTGACATAAAATACTGTATTTTTTCACTATTCATTAAAAAAATGAACATTGTCGGAAAAATTCCAAAAAATTACACAAAGTATATTTTGATGACCCCATCCTAATGTAGGATTTTATTTTATCATATAGAATTTATTAAAGTGACCAAAATGATAATTAAAGAGGGTTCTCCATCAAAATGCAGTAAATCGACCTTTTAGTGAATAATAGAGAATTTATGCTTAAAATTAGATTTATTTGAATTTTAGGAATCTAAAATTTATTGGATAATTGTAAAACCATTTAACAAACATATATAATAATATTTTAGTTATTTTTATTCATTCCCACCAATACAATGGCTACATGGTAACTACCATTTAAAATAATAATATTATATTATTATTTTGAAACATAATATTTCAAAGAAATGCGTTGTTGCGTATCAGGTACGCTTTCGAACATAGAAACCCCGTTAAAGTAAAATTAATATTTAATTCACAAATATTAATAAATATGAACATTTTATATTCTTTATTTACCTAGGATTTTACATCCTCCCCCTCTTTGGAGAATTGTGTCCTTAGAATTTTATGAACTTATCCAAATAAGTGGGGGTATTTATCCCTCATAGGATTTTCAGATTCCCACGATGCCACTTCAACAATATTATTTTTCCACCAAACCTTCACCTGATTAATTACCTTATTCCACATCACTTTTTCCATACAGTCAAGAATTTGGACTGGTTATTCCTCAAAAATGAGATTATATTCTAATTGAACTACTTCTGGGCTCCGAAAATGAGATGTTTCTGGAAATACATCCTCAACATTGAAACATGAAAAACATTCTATACCTGGGACAAACGTGGAGGTAATGCCAATATATATACAACTGATCCAAATTTCTCCAGGATTTTATAAGGTCCAATGATCCTTGAACTTAGTATTCCTTTTTTTCCAAAACACATCACACTTTTCCATATAGAAACTTTGAGAAAAAAACAGGATAACCTACCTCAAAAGAATGATCATTCCACCGGTTATCCGCATAACTTTTCTGCCAAATCTAAGTTGTTCTCGTCTTCTTCTAAATCAACTGAACTTTTTCTGCCATCTCTTCTACCAATTATGGTCCCATTACCTTCCTTTCCCCTACTTCATCCCAAAAATCTGAAGTTCGACACTGTTTACTATATAATGCCTCAAACGGAGCCATCTGTATACTTGAATGAAAACTGTTATTATAAGAAAATTCAACCAAAGAAAAATGCTGGTCCCAACATCCCTGGTAATCAATCATGAAAGCACGTTATATATCCTCCAAGGTATGAATTTTGTTTTTGGTTGTATATCATATTTTGGGTGAAAAGTTATACTAAAATTTAATTCAGTACCCAAAGACTTCTGAAGGCCTTTCGAAAAGTTATAAGTAAACCTGAGATCATGATCATATACATTGTAGAGGGGAACTCTATGTAAAATGACTATATCTTTAACATACAACCGAGAATGTCGATCTTGAGAGAATGTATCTCCCATAGGAAGGAAATAAGAAGATTTAGTTAAGTGATCAACAATAACCCAGACTGCATTATTACATCGAGGTGTCTTTGGTAATCCCACAACGAAGTCCATGGATATATTCTCCAATTTTCACTCTGGCATTGGTAATGACTGAAGCATTCCTTTTGGTAACTTCTGCTCTACTTTATCCTCTGAAAAAGTCAAATAATTCATAGTAAAATAAGAAATATCACTTTTCATTACATCCCACTAGTAATACTCCTGCAGATCTATGTATATCTTAGTACTACCAGGATAAACTGAAAATAGGGAACTATGAGCCTCACATAACAACCCATTATTCAACTCTAAATCACAGGCCCACATAATCTCTTCCCAAATCTCAAAACCCAATAATTATCAATGTTAAATTCAGGTAACATATCCTTCTG
The DNA here is from genome assembly GCA_963277665.1 of Viscum album. Classification (NCBI taxonomy): domain Eukaryota; kingdom Viridiplantae; phylum Streptophyta; class Magnoliopsida; order Santalales; family Viscaceae; genus Viscum; species Viscum album. The sequence continues at coordinate 818,768,480 of OY728155.1, forward strand.
AACCAGCTCTACCTTTTTCTGCAACTTGTTGTTATTCTTCTGCGCTTTCTTAATTTTGTTTGATAGAGATGATCGTATGGAAACCTAAAACAAAACAGAAGAACTTCATGCACCAAAAACTTCTATACCAACATTCGTAAAATCAGAAACCAAAGGATCTCATTCCAACCGTAGAATGGTTAATGAAGCATTTCTTCTTCGACTCAAAGCATCACCCACTTTATTTTCTTTTTCGGATGGTAATGAATTGTACAATTGTAATCCTTGATTAATTATATTGATCTCCTCTATCTCATGTTCAATTATTTTTGAGTGAATATATACTTTAAACTTTTGTGATCATTATATATTTCACACTTTAAACCATACAAATGATACCTCTAAATTTTTAAAGAAAAAAACAAAAGCAGCTAATTCCAAATCATGTGTAGGGTAATTTAACTCATTAGTTTTCAACTGACATGAAGCATAAGAAATTACCTGATCATTATTCATAAGGACACAACCAATTCCATTCAAAAAATCATAGCGGTAGATAAAAAACTCAATTTTTTTTGGAAGGTAGTGCCAAAACTAGAGCATTCACCAATCTTATTTTCAATTTCTGAAAGCAATCATCACATTATTTTGTCCAAATAAACTTAAATCCTTTTCAAGTTAACTTAGTCATTGGACTAGATAACAGTGAAATATTTTCATCATACCTCAAGTAATAACCTGATAACCCATGAACACTATGGATCTTGATTATATTTGTGGGTCTTTCCCATTCTTCAACAACTTTTGTTTTAGAAGGATCAATAGTTATTCCATTTTATGAAACATTGTGACCATGTAAAAAAATTTGTTGTAACCAAAACACACTCGTGATTAATTTTCCATAAAGATTCTTTTCTTTTATGGTTTTCAAGACAACCAATAAATGAATTTCATTTTCCTATTTACTTTTGGAATAAACAAAAATATCATCAATGAACACAACCACAAAATTATCGAATAAGTCATGAAAAATTGTATTCATTAGATGCATGAATACAGAAGGTGCATTGGTTAAACCAAAAAGCATAACTAAAAAATCATAATGGCCATATCTAGTACGAAACTTGTTCTTCATAACTTCAGTTTTTTTTAATTTCAACTGATGGTACCCTAACCCCAAGTCAATATTTGAAAAATACTAAGCTCCCTGGAGATGATCAAACAAATCATCTATAAGAGGCAAAGGATACTTGTTCTTAACAGTGATGTTAATCAATGCTCTGTAATCAATGCAAAGTCTCATTGAACCATCTTTATTTTTAAAAATCAATTCTGGAGCACCCTATGGTGATGTGCTCGGTCGAAAGAAACCTTTATCTAATAACTCATGTTATTTCTTCTTTAACTCTAAATGTTCAACTTGAGCCATTCAATAAAGGGGTTTTGAAATTGTCTTAGAATCATGAATTAAGTCAATGGTAAATTCAACTTACCAGTCATGTAAAATACAAGGAAACTCGTCTATAAAAGCATCAAGATACTCATTTACAACTACCACATCATTAATCTGAACAATTCCTTTATTTTCCACAATATGTGCAAGCTAACATTCATTTCCATTGTTTACTAGTATCTCATCTTCTGGATATGTTATAATAAGTAAGGTTTTATTCTTGTACACAAACTGAAAATATTTCTAAAAGGAAACCACATTAGCTTTGTATTCAATCTTAACATGATAAATAGAAATCCAATCCATTCCCAAAATAACATCAAACTCTACCAGAGGAAAAAAAATAAGGTTTTCTGGAAGATTCTTTCCACACACATGGATAGTAAGGTTCTTATAATTTCTTTTTGTCTCAACGTTTTCCCCTGCTATTTTTACCATATGTTCAGGATTAATATCTTGAGATGGAATTCCTAATTTACTATAAAACTTTTCAAAAAGTAAAGAATGTGTAGACCCTGAATCAAACAACACATTGGCATAATCTAAACAAACAAACAGTGTACCTAATACTACATTATTCGATGGCCCAACATCAACTGAAGTAGTTGCAAAGGATTTCACCACCCCTTTCTGCTTGTAGTCTAGCTTCTTTCCCTCAGTTGAGTTCTTCATTAGAAATTCATTTTCATAATGACCCAATTTATTACACTTAAAACATCTTACCACTGGCTTTTCATTGCCTACATGACCACCCTCCTTGTAGTTACGAGCAATATGACCAGACTTACTACACCGAAAGCACTTTGCAGAAATGGATAAACATTCTCCAGGATTCATTTTACCACACCTCTCACATGATCGATATTTTGTTTTCTATCCTTCGGGCTTCATTGATGAATTATTTCCCTTTGCTTGCCAACTGGACCTCTTATTCTGTTGTTTTTCAAAGAACACCTGATCATCAGAAAACTCCATTTCCCCCTTCTCATCACATCGAACAAGCTTTTCATAACTTTTGAACTCATGAGCAGCTAATGACCTTCGATATTTTGGCTTTAATCCTGAGTAAAAACTCTTGATTTTACTATCGAGGTCTTGGATAAAATTTGGAGCATACCTTGCCAATTGAGTGAACTTCTCTTCATAAGCAGCCATTGAGTCGTCCTCTTGTATCAATTTGAAGAATTTTTTCCCATCCTAAGTCGAAAAACCATAGGAAAATATTTCTCAAGGAACATACCTTTGAATTCTTCCCAATCAAGAGCATCAATCTCATTAGCATCCCTGCTATTTTTAACCATCGACCTCCACTGATTTTCTTCACCCTCTAAACAGTAAACAGAAAAACTAACCTTTTGATTTTATGAACACCACATGACATCAAAAATCTTCTCTAGTGATTTATTCTACCCTTCAGCTAGCACAGGGTCAGATGATCCTCTAAATGATGGGGTTTTTTTCATATGAAATATTCCATCACTGACATGTTCCACTGTAGTTGATCTGGCTGATCTTGGGCATGGATACCACCACCATTTATCGTATGATTCTACTACTCCATTACTACACCAAACTGTTCATTTCCAATTCCGACCATCTCAGGATGTTGATTTGGAAGGTCATTTCCTTCTATATGCCTTCCTAGCACTGCTTCCCTGTTTCCTCTGTAGAAAACCATTCTGAACAAACATGTCTTAGATACAGCAACATGGTAATATTTAAATGATATATAATTTCAATTTGACCATAATGTAAAATAATATATTGGATAATCATTTAATAGAATTCTAACACCTAAAGTTATCTAAACCGACCTCTGATACCCACTATAAGGACCCAGCCTTAAAACATTTCACAATAATGAATTAAATGAATAATTAACATTGAGGATCTATTCAGGTTTAGAGTTTTATATAATTAGGCCATAACTATTACATATCAAAAGTTACAAGGTAGACACTTGTACTCATTTTCCTTTTTTTCATAAAATAAAAACTCTTAAAAAAAGAGTCATGTCCAGTTCCATATTTTAGACAGCATGACTTTCCGTGATCCCATATTTGACCCTATTCAACTTTATATCCTGTGAAACACATTTCAAAAACTTTGGATAAGCATAAAAAGCTCAGTAAGGAATACATAAAGAAGGAAAATGTTATTTTTTCAAAATTACAAGTAAACCTTGAATACCTAATAATAAGTAATAATTTTAACCTTTATGAAGTAGTAAATACTCTTCACTAAATAAAAGAACATTTCTTACCCTTTTGTAACCAAAATATTACCATAAAACCCATATAAAGAACACATAACGTATACAGGTATCTTGGAACATAAACATACTTAAAGGGAAAAATTATACGGTCGACTTCCACACATGTCACTAAATGGAATATCCATATAGCTTACTTCTATACCCAATGAATTGGAGGTTATAATGTAACCACCCTTCATGGTACTCACGGCACCACCCTTCATTTGGTTTATCACGTAACCAACCATCAAAATGCCCAATTACCATTATAAAATCATAAGACATAAAACAAATATAAAGGAAAAAAGCCTTTCCACATTTCAATCACAATATATCACTTAAATATATTGGCATAACAAATCCATTATCAAAACCATTTTCAATTCCAAAATACATAATATATTAAATGGTATTTATTTTCTTTTTAAAAATAGTATGGCTTGATGAGGAATCCAAAGATCAAATAATACTCGCGGCGATGGAATGGTCGTTGTCACCGCGTATGTTAAAAGAAACATTCCTTTTTGTCATTTATTAAAACACTTAATAGAAAAATATTCCCTTAGAATGATATGAAAATTAAAAGGTGTTTATACTATGTATAAAATAATGTATTATATTGAAATAAAATATGTCTCAATGAAAAGGGATTGAGACGAAGTCCCTTACCTCGTGTCCGACTTGACTCGATCGTTCTTTAATATTCTGAATAATAAACTGAAGTTAATTTTATACTTTCTTAAGAACCTTTTTCAAGTTTACTATACAATTTATATAACTCATTTCCATGTTATAAACATTATGCAATCATTTATGCTAATAATGTTCTTTTTGTCGATATTTGGTACTTATGTCAAAAATGGACTACTTATAATTACATGTTGTTCATGTGGTAAAAGGTTCATTATATCCAGAATGATATTCATGATTTGGATATCGTATATATCATATATCTCTAGAATCTACATTTATTTATACTAGTACATAACATTTAGACGTAAGAAATGAAATGCATCGTTCATGGAGAGGGTAATCTGTACGTACGCATGAATGATACTTCCATTTATATTTCATATTTAATGAAATTAAAACATAATTATATATAGTAGTATTATAATTCTAGTATTGTATCATATATAATATCATTAAACATATCCTTTATATGTACCACGTATGGTATGAACGAGTCATATCACTTTGAGGGGGTGGTAATCCACACTTCCTTAAATGAAATTATCGTGTTTACACATAATGGAGACCATAAAGGTTTTCTATATATAAAATAATGCATAAGCATAAAGAAAACTTAAACATAACATATATCATTTATAATTATAGTGACATCTTAATGACCACCATGATAGGTGTTAATTAAAGATTGGACAATCATCGTTTTGTGAGGCAGTAATTCACCACCCACAGAAATAGTATGTTCTTTAACCATTAGATGGAGGTGTGTGTGTAAGTGTAAATCAAATCCTTCTCACAAAAACATCCTAGTATATTTAGGATACTGTTTTTGTTATAGAATCAACTAATAATAATTTTAGGGGGTGAAGAAGGAAAAATAAAGGAAAGAAACTCGAGAGAAGACATTACCTCTAAATCGGGTACCTCTTTTTGATTTGAGCCAAAGGCTTCCTTGGGAAGACTTCTTCCGAAAGTGAGGCTTCTAAGAGTATGAGAGGGATGAGGAGAGATAATATTAGTAGAGATTGGACGTTCCAAGTACTTGATAGGTGTGGGTAATGGGGTAGAGGTGGGGGCCTTTTTTAAGAGGGAGGAGGGGCACTCTTGGAAGGTCATGAAATGTTACTTTATTATAAAATGATTTTCGGGTTTTAAAGGACCCAAAATGATATATTTCGAGGATAAGGTGATAAGGGTTATAAATCCACCTATAAAATTGGTTTTTGATAGTGTAAGTATTTGATTTTACCATATCTTTTAATTTTATTTAAATCGTTCATTAATGAGGTAATCACTGCATCATCATGGTGTCATAAATAAATTTATTTATTTAATGTCTAAAAATTATAAATTAAATCCCATGATATTGAAAATATTTTCAGATATCCAATGACTATTTATAGTTTATGAGATCATTTATGTAAACAAAATTAAAATTGTTTTACTGAGGTGATACATACTTGGTTATATTTCCCTTCCTTTAAAAATAATATGATAAAAGGTCACTATCACACTAAAGTGATTACATGGGGTCCCAAGGTTGGAACAATGCATCACATGGTCGTCCATGACTCAAAAAAGAAGATTTGGACACATGTTGGGGTCAGTTTATATTATTATGATATTATTTTATTACCCTTACTACCTGGTTACTAATTAATCACGAAAATTAAATATAATTATGATTGTTACTATTCATAATGTCCAAAAAAAGGTCTTAATTACATAATTTAGACCTTATGAATCCAAATATGGAATTCATTTTATCAAATTCCAATCACAGAAATTGCAATAATTAATTTAAAAATATTTCCCATTGTCAAAACAAATAGCATGTTTTTAAGAAACAATATCTATCAAAAGATTCATAATTTTTTATGTCCAATATCAAAGTGAAATTAATTCTAATGAAATCCATTGGATTAAACGATAAAAATATATTATAATTACACATTAAAACAAAATAAAAAGGTAATCCAACCATATAATAAAATTATATGAATAAGAATTTTTGAAGTCAAATACAATATTTTTTCAATATTCAATAAAAAAATGAACTTTATCGGAAAAATTCCAAAAAATTAAACAAAGTAAATTTTGATGTCCCCATCATAAATTAGGATTTTATTTGTTTATATAGAATATATTCAAGTGAAAAAAAACTCGATTTAGTGATTGTTTTCCATTAAAAGGGGGAAAATCGACCTTTTAGTTAATATTAGAGAATTTATGCTTAAAATTAGATTTATTCACATTTTAGGCCTATAACATTTATTGGATAATCATAAAAACATTTAACAAACATATATAATCATATTTTAGTTTTTTATATTCATTCCCACCAATGCAAAAGCTACGTGCTAACTACCATTTAAAATAATATTATTAAATTATTTGTGTGCAACGTAAGATTTCAAAGAAATATGTTGTTGAGTATCAGGTACGCTATCAAACATAGAAACCCCATTAAAGTAAATTTAGTATCTAATTCACAAATAATAATAAATATGAAAATTTCTTATTCTTTATTTACTTGGGATGTTACAGAGAAAATGTATATTATTTATAAATTAGTTGTTTATGTTTCCTATTTTCGAATGATAGTATACCAACATGGTCCTACCACAGCTTTTTTATTTTTTGTAATGAATATATTTCAATTCTGAAGTAATATCAATTAATGTAAATCATGGTTCCATATATTAGCCACATCTACTAAAAAATAAATAATATCATAGAGGTTGATGTACCCTGGACTTATCATTCCCTTATTCCCAAATTTAACAATCCTTTTAAAAGTAGATATGTGGAGAAAAACCATATCTCAAACCATAAACTCTATGTCCCATCAAAGATTTTCAGTATAGATCATCTATCATCTCAGGTATACATTTATGTGAAGTTTAATTTGTTTCACATTTTTTTACAATGTAGAGACCCGAAGCTTATCGTACATGGACATTACATTACATTTGCGGAATACTTAGTACATAACAAAAACACACACACAAGGACCGTAATAGTTTAGTGTCTTTGGAAACTCGGAACGTAATCTTCTAATCCTGGTGAAAGATCTTCAAAATCTCCCACAAAGATCTTCCTTTTTTTTTACCTAAAACCTTTCTTTATATCCTGGGGAAAAGAAAACATAAAAGGGTGAGCTCAAATGCTCAGTAAGGGTAAACAAAAGAAATATCAATCACATAATTTTCATAAGAACATAACATTTTTGGAAATCTTAACCTGCAAAAGAGAGCATAATTTCATAACATGGGATAAATCATAGTAGTGAAAATGAAATCATAACTTAAAACATTACTCATTGTGGCATACACACATAATCATAGAGAATCATTTCTTGTTAGTCAAGACTCATTGCCAAGACTATCTTAGTGGACAAAGTCCCTTTCTGAATCGAGTAATCCTCGTTTCAGTCCTGTTTCACTGAACCGGTATAACCTACCATTCCAGCCATGTCTATCTCATGAGATATGAAATCATTACCCAATTCATTGGAGGGAGATATAGGTCCCACCCATCTTATAATGAATCCTTTCTTATGTGTGCCACATAATCATAAAACATACATCACCGCATAACACATGAAACAAAAATGGGATTCTTGAAACATCATGACATCATAAATCAATTCATATAAGATAAAGGAATTCATAAAAATAATTCCATCACAACATGATCAAATCAATGTAATAATAGGGATAAAAACATAACTCTTTATTATCTTAGATGGAAAATAATTTTGAAAATCACTTGAACTCCATTCTTGAGGAAAATATCCTTTCTTCTTCAAAAACATTTTTCCTTTCATAACATGTCATACAACTTTAAAATAAAAGAAGTTGATTAAAAATAAACTTGAAAACTTGTAAAGGAAGCTTCTTGGAAACAATGTTTTAAAAAATCCATTCAAGCCGTATAAGTTAAAAAAAACATTCTTCTAACTTTTGTCGGAAAAGTCAAAAAGTACCTCGTACGAAAAACGACAAAAGATTCCTTTCATATCTTTTACAAAAAACTTACCGAAGGGTAAAATTGGATATAAACAATTGTAGGTGGATGGAAATAATATTACATATTGATGAAACATGGATGTGGATGATAAAATACACCCCAGTAAATACTTACGAATAAACAATCTCGGATAAAAATGAGATTGTGATATTTCCCTTACCTTTGGTCCGATTAGCTTCGTAAGTGTCCGAACCTCCTGTATGATGATTTAAATCATGTTATTGACTTATTACAGAATCATATTCATTGTTATGATATCATATATGGTTCGCTTATGACATTATATTACCCGTTCTTTTGTATATTCCATGTTAAAGAAGCGTTTTGGGTAAAATCGTTTCATTTATCGTAGGTGTTTTGACTTGTTGTTCTTGACATCATTATTACTTATATCATGATTTAATTACTTCCAGAATATAAAATATGATTTATATATCATATATATTCAGTATATATATATATAATAGGTAGATGAAAAACACCGTTCATGGAGACGGTAGTCCGTACGTACGCATGAACGCTGTTTTCCTTTCCTTATTGTCTTGAAATGGAAGTAAGTAGATGACATACATATGTATATATATACATAAATCCAGTAGATTTATAATGTCATATATTTCATTATTATTTCTTATATATACATTATAATCATTCTTAAATGGTTAACATGGAGAATGAATCTCATCGCGTCATGGAGACGGTATTCCGTACGTACGCACGAGTGATGATATCATTCCTATAAATATTGAATTGAATTGGTGTGGATTATACAATATATCAGAATAAATATGATGTTGTAATAACTATGTATATTTATTCTTTACACCATTATACCCATCCATGTAAGGTGGTGGTGGAAAATAGATTACACCACGGCGTGGAGACGGTATTCCGTACGTACGCACGAGCGGTGATTTCTTTTTCCGTAGGATGGATAGATGGTGAAATAGGGTTGTTTCATACTTATAATAACATATCAGTATATGAGTGATACTGATGTTATTACTTCATAATGAAACAACCTAAGAAGAAGAAGTGGAAGAAGAAATAAATATGAAAGAATTGGTAACGGTAATTACCTCTTCTTTGAAGTGCCTCTTTGAGACCTCCTCTTAGGGCACTAAAATTGGTCTTTGAGGAAGACCAGAACCTCTAGGATGTTGCTAGGGAAGTGGAGAGGAGAAATTGGCAGGGGTTGGCCGAGCTTGAGTGCTCAAATTGGTGTGAGGAGGAGGGGGAGGAGGTGTCCTTTTATAGGGGAGGAGAGGGGCACCTTAGGAATATCTCAAAATATTATTTTATATTAAAGTCAAAATCGGTTTATAATGGTTCCAAAGGGTCTTATTTCGAAGCTAAAGTTGGGATGGGTCGAAATCCTATCAACCAATAGAATTTAGACAAGTTTAGGATTTTATTTTAACCTTATCAATTAGATTTAACTCTAAGTTAAATAATTTAACATTTACCGTGTCTTTTTTTTTTCTTTCACTATATGGTTAATACACTTACTATAACATGCCAAACGAACCCCAAATTGTTTATTATTAATATATATATCCTTATCTAAGTCATTTGGCCGAACCTTAGATTTTGAGGAATAAAATAACAATTAATAATATAATATTTGATTTAAAAACTATTTTGTGTCAATTTTGACACTATTTGATATATGATTTTTGTGAAAGTCATAACAGAATTAAATGTTCGAACCAAGTTGATTACATCAAAATTAATATATCATAGTAACCTAGAAAATTAGTGGAATTCATAAAAAATTTCAAATTACAATTATTTTGGTGTTTATAACATCAATTATGTCAATATTTCATTAATAAGTTAATTACTGCATCATCGTTGTGTCATAAATAAATTAAATTATTTGATGTCTAAAAATTACAAATAAAATACCATCATGTAGGAAATCTTTTTAGCTTTCTAATTAATATTTACAATCGAATTTATCTTATGTATAACCCCATATTATAAATGATTTACTTATTAAACTTTGATTTTAACTATTTTAACCCTTCTTTAAATAAATTAATAATAAATGTCCTAATCTAATCCAAGTGGGCCTAAATGGTCATATTTTATTCCTAAGATTGTTTTTGGTCGAATTACACTTGTCCAATAGAATTAGGACATGTGTTAGGGTAATATTAATATCATATTTACCCTTAGTTACCCTATTTACTATTAACCGTGGTAAAAAAAGTAAAAAGTTACTATTCACCAAAAAATTATTTTCATCTCATTGAACCACATTTTAGTCCTTGATATTAACCGTGTCTCTCGGATTTTTGAAATTCCATTCACAGAAGCGGTAAAATTAAGTTTTATGCAGAATTCAGTTTTTAACCTACCACTTAGTAGTTTCACTATTCATCAAAAATTGATGTTTTTTAGAACAATGCCAAAATTTCATCCCAAGCTATATTTCATATTCCGAATTCAAAAATGAAGTCTATTTTACCAAATTCATAACATAAAAGTTGCATTAATTAATTTTATAATTAAATCCTGCTGTTAAAACAAATAGTGTGTTTTTAAGAAACAATATCTATCAAAAGATTGACACTTGTTTATGTCTAGTTTAAATGTGAAATTACATCCAATGACCAACATTGTATTAAATTGTAAAAATATATTCTAAATATACTTTAAACCACTCAAATTAATGATTTATCACTATTAATTATTTTGATTAAAAAAGTTGTTTTTAATTATAATTTAGTAATTTTCACTATTCATCAGAATATGAAAGTTATCCGAAAAGTACCAAAATTTCACTTTAGGCTAAATTCGATACTCCGAATCCAAAAATGAAGTCTATTTTGAAAAATAAAATTTACAAAATTTCAAAAAGTGGTTATTACTATTCACAACAGCTAGTTTTAATAATATCTTAATAGCATATCGTTGTTTAGCGAAACTTGGTGTTGCGTACAACACACGCTATCGAGGAAGGTCGCGATTGCGTGTAATGCAAGGCAAGTCGAGGATGCGTGTTGTGAAAGCTCCTTTTGGTGTAGCGTACAACACAAGACATTAATAAAATTAAAAAGAATATAATTTTTTTTATAAAATCTTGGGCTGTTACATTCTACCCCCCTTAAAATGAATTTCGCCCTCGAAATTCGTCGGGGTTATAAATGGTTTACTATTCGAAAGTTTTTTTAATAGAAACCCACATCGTAAAAAGGAATATCAAAACCAATCTTTAAAAACAAAAGGATGAAACGTAACGGTTATCCAAATAAACTAATCATTGGGTTTCCACATAGGTGAAAATATGGATATGAAAGAAAAATCTAACCATCATGTTCCGATGGAGAGTGGTAGAGAACATGGCTATGGAAAAGCCAAAAATCACAAATCCATAAATTTGTGACGATCTAAGGTACCATCTGATTCATCAGGTATAAGAGAACTAGGACAACATTTTTTGGTTTTCAAGATCATTTCCCTAAAGTTAAAGAATTTGAATTAGAATAAATACTTACTTTATTTTGGTGCAATCTCACTGTTGTTCGTGCCTTTAATAATTTCCACTTCATCTCTTAAATAAATGAAGTTGAATTTGTTATTCGTGAAGTGTTAGCAGATCATGTGATAGAATGACGGGTCATTCCATCTGTTTCAAACAAAAGGTTAGCAAAATTATATACATAAGTCGATCTATAGTGAGATTAATCACATATGGTTTCTAAAATGGACTTATACTTCATATATCATACTGCTTAATATAATAAAACTAGTTTCTACTAAACAGGGACTTCCTGTAGGTCAGTGGTAGGCGATAAAGGCCAGTCGCACTTCGGTTGTGGGTTCGATTCCTACAGCCTTGTCCGAAGCGATGGGCTGTCGCCCGTCCTGCAGGTTGTCCCTTTTTCTAAAACTACGTTACTATAACATCCCATCAATAATATCGAAAATCTTCTATCCTTAAACAATACTAACTTATGTCCAACATAATCCAGTCTAATCTTTAGGCTTATACATAATACTGCAGTCCACTCTCATAATATAGTGACATCGATTACCAGAGATTTAATACTGTCGTTGATCCCCACATATCATAAGATATGTCTTGTTGGTCACATTCCAAACATTCAAAGTCCTTAATCGTGTATTCTCTTGAATACCTTAGTGAAAACATGAGTGCAGTTAAAAGTTAACACTTTCCACATACCAAAATCCTCAAAATTCTATATACTCAAACCATGATATCACTTAGTCCTTATATCAATCATGAGCTCATGAATACTATCAAACATTTAATTTTCTCCTTATCCCTTTATTATGCGCATATCATCTAAATTCCAAAAATATCTGAATAACCTTTCATGGATACTAGTAACATTAATCATACACTTTCAAAACACAAGGAAAGACAACAGTGTAACAATCCATAGATGTCTCTTTATTCCAAAATTACACATGATAAACATGTAATCATTCCACTACATTCTCAAACCATTGACCGAGCTTCAAAAATTCTTTCATCTCACATATCATTTGTAGTCTCTTCATCATCATCCACATAAATACTACCCATATGACCATACTGATTCTCTTCATGAGTCTTTCCCTTAGAGAATTTGTTTGCATAATGCCCATACATTCCACATTTAAAACACTTAACCATTTTTGATGTCGTAGCAATACCATTATCCTCATCCATGGTGTTAACCGACCCTTTTCCTTTGCACTTACTTGCTTTGTGTCCTTCTTTTCCACACCCAAAGCATCTTCCAGTTCCCTTGAAACATTCTCCTTGATGCCTCTTCCCACATGATTTACATAGGGGAAATTGAACTTTCTTTCCTCTAGGATCATCATGAAACTCCATCTTCCTCTTATTAGTCGAGTCAGGAAACTTACCAAATTTTACTTTATTGATCATATTATGAGATTGCTGATTCGGCATAATAATGATGTTTGGACTTCCAAATCCCATTTCATTATGAAGAATATCATTCCATTGTCCATCATATCCTTCATTATCGTGAATCATCTTGATTCCAGCCGTTTTCTAAAACCCAAAAAGAATAGTGTGAGAGTCAAAAATCATAATAAAGGGGGAGTAACTTAAATATCTAACATCTTTGGTTTAATCTAATATCGTTACCAAATTTCTAGGACTATATCCTATACGTATACTTATCCTTAGGGGAATCCCTAGACATACCTTAGAAATATCTCTAGGGATCTCACTAACGTTTTTGCATCCTAGTTTCCAAAGGTTGACTAAACCTTTCCTCTGATACCAACTGTAGAGACCCGAAGCTTATCGTACATGGACATTACATTACATTTGCGGAATACTTAGTACATAACAAAAACACACACACAAGGACCGTAATAGTTTAGTGTCTTTGGAAACTCGGAACGTAATCTTCTAATCCTGGTGAAAGATCTTCAAAATCTCCCACAAAGATCTTCCTTTTTTTTTACCTAAAACCTTTCTTTATATCCTGGGGAAAAGAAAACATAAAAGGGTGAGCTCAAATGCTCAGTAAGGGTAAACAAAAGAAATATCAATCACATAATTTTCATAAGAACATAACATTTTTGGAAATCTTAACCTGCAAAAGAGAGCATAATTTCATAACATGGGATAAATCATAGTAGTGAAAATGAAATCATAACTTAAAACATTACTCATTGTGGCATACACACATAATCATAGAGAATCATTTCTTGTTAGTCAAGACTCATTGCCAAGACTATCTTAGTGGACAAAGTCCCTTTCTGAATCGAGTAATCCTCGTTTCAGTCCTGTTTCACTGAACCGGTATAACCTACCATTCCAGCCATGTCTATCTCATGAGATATGAAATCATTACCCAATGCATTGGAGGGAGATATAGGTCCCACCCATCTTATAATGAATCCTTTCTTATGTGTGCCACATAATCATAAAACATACATCACCGCATAACACATGAAACAAAAATGGGATTCTTGAAACATCATGACATCATAAATCAATTCATATAAGATAAAGGAATTCATAAAAATAATTCCATCACAACATGATCAAATCAATGTAATAATAGGGATAAAAACATAACTCTTTATTATCTTAGATGGAAAATAATTTTGAAAATCACTTGAACTCCATTCTTGAGGAAAATATCCTTTCTTCTTCAAAAACATTTTTCCTTTCATAACATGTCATACAACTTTAAAATAAAAGAAGTTGATTAAAAATAAACTTGAAAACTTGTAAAGGAAGCTTCTTGGAAACAATGTTTTAAAAAATCCATTCAAGCCGTATAAGTTAAAAAAAACATTCTTCTATCTTTTGTCGGAAAAGTCAAAAAGTACCTCGTACGAAAAACGACAAAAGATTTCTTTCATATCTTTTACAAAAAACTTACCGAAGGGTAAAATTGGATATAAACAATTGTAGGTGGATGGAAATAATATTACATATTGATGAAACATGGATGTGGATGATAAAATACACCCCAGTAAATACTTACGAATAAACAATCTCGGATAAAAATGAGATTGTGATATTTCCCTTACCTTAGGTCCGATTAGCTTCGTAAGTGTCCGAACCTCCTGTATAATGATTTAAATCATGTTATTGACTTATTACAGAATCATATTCATTGTTATGATATCATATATGGTTCGCTTATGACATTATATTACCCGTTCTTTTGTATATTCCATGTTAAAGAAGCGTTTTGGGTAAAATCGTTTCATTTATCGTAGGTGTTTTGACTTGTTGTTCTTGACATCATTATTACTTATATCATGATTTAATTACTTCCAGAATATAAAATATGATTTATATATCATATATATTCAGTATATATATATATAATAGGTAGATGAAAAACACCGTTCATGGAGACGGTAGTCCGTACGTACGCATGAACGCTGTTTTCCTTTCCTTATTGTCTTGAAATGGAAGTAAGTAGATGACATACATATGTATATATATACATAAATCCAGTAGATTTATAATGTCATATATTTCATTATTATTTCTTATATATACATTATAATCATTCTTAAATGGTTAACATGGAGAATGAATCTCATCGCGTCGTGGAGACGGTATTCCGTACGTACGCACGAGTGATGATATCATTCCTATAAATATTGAATTGAATTGGTGTGGATTATACAATATATCAGAATCAATATTATGTTGTAATAACTATGTATATTTATTCTTTACACCATTATACCCATCCATGTAAGGTGGTGGTGGAAAATAGATTACACCACGGCGTGGAGACGGTATTCCGTACGTACGCACGCGCGGTGATTTCTTTTTCCGTAGGATGGATAGATGGTGAAATAGGGTTGTTTCATACTTATAATAACATATCAGTATATGAGTGATACTGATGTTATTACTTCATAATGAAACAACCTAAGAAGAAGAAGTGGAAGAAGAAATAAATATGAAAGAATTGGTAACGGTAATTACCTCTTCTTTGAAGTGCCTCTTTGAGACCTCCTCTTAGGGCACTAAAATTGGTCTTTGAGGAAGACCAGAACCTCTAGGATGTTTCTAGGGAAGTGGAGAGGAGAAATTGGCAGGGGTTGGCCGAGCTTGAGTGCTCAAATTGGTGTGAGGAGGAGGGGGAGGAGGTGTCCTTTTATAGGGGAGGAGAGGGGCACCTTAGGAATATCTCAAAATATTATTTTATATTAAAGTCAAAATCGGTTTATAATGGTTCCAAAGGGTCTTATTTCGAAGCTAAAGTTGGGATGGGTCGAAATCCTATCAACCAATAGAATTTAGACAAGTTTAGGATTTTATTTTAACCTTATCAATTAGATTTAACTCTAAGTTAAATAATTTAACATTTACCGTGTCTTTTTGTTTTCTTTCACTATATGGTTAATACACTTACTATAACATGCCAAACGAACCCCAAATTGTTTATTATTAATATATATATCCTTATCTAAGTCATTTGGCCGAACCTTAGATTTTGAGGAAAAAAATAACAATTAATAATATAATATTTGATTTAAAAACTATTTTGTGTCAATTTTGACACTATTTGATATATGATTTTTGTGAAAGTCATAACAGAATTAAATGTTCGAACCAAGTTGATTAAATCAACATTAATATATCATAGTAACCTAGAAAATTAGTGGAATTCATAAAAAATTTCAAATTACATTTATTTTGGTGTTTATAACATCAATTATGTCAATATTTCATTAATAAGTTAATTACTGCATCATCGTTGTGTCATAAATAAATTAAATTATTTGATGTCTAAAAATTACAAATAAAATACCATCATGTAGGAAATCTTTTTAGCTTTCTAATTAATATTTACAATCGAATTTATCTTATGTATAACCCCATATTATAAATGATTTACTTATTAAACTTTGATTTTAACTATTTTAACCCTTCTTTAAATAAATTAATAATAAATGTCCTAATCTAATCCAAGTGGGCCTAAATGGTCATATTTTATTCCTAAGATTGTTTTTGGTCGAATTACACTTGTCCAATAGAATTAGGACATGTGTTAGGGTAATATTAATATCATATTTACCCTTAGTTACCCTATTTACTATTAACCGTGGTAAAAAAAGTAAAAAGTTACTATTCACCAAAAAATTATTTTCATCTCATTGAACCACATTTTAGTCCTTGATATTAACCGTGTCTCTCGGATTTTTGAAATTCCATTCACAGAAGCGGTAAAATTAAGTTTTATGCAGAATTCAGTTTTTAACCTACCACTTAGTAGTTTCACTATTCATCAAAAATTGATGTTTTTTAGAACAATGCCAAAATTTCATCCCAAGCTATATTTCATATTCCGAATTAAAAAATGAAGTCTATTTTACCAAATTCATAACATAAAAGTTGCATTAATTAATTTTATAATTAAATCCCGCTGTTAAAACAAATAGTGTGTTTTTAAGAAACAATATCTATCAAAAGATTGACACTTGTTTATGTCTAGTTTAAATGTGAAATTACATCCAATGACCAACATTGTATTAAATTGTAAAAATATATTCTAAATATACTTTAAAACCACTCAAATTAATGATTTATCACTATTAATTATTTTGATTAAAAAAGTTGTTTTTAATTATAATTTAGTAATTTTCACTATTCATCAGAATATGAAAGTTATCCGAAAAGTTCCAAAATTTCACCTTAGGCTAAATTCGATACTCCGAATCCAAAAAAGAAGTCTATTTTGAAAAATAAAATTTACAAAATTTCAAAAAGTGGTTATTACTATTCACAACAGCTAGTTTTAATAATATCTTAATAGCATATCGTTGTTTAGCGAAACTTGGTGTTGCGTACAACACACGCTATCGAGGAAGGTCGCGATTGCGTGTAATGCAAGGCAAGTCGAGGATGCGTGTTGTGAAAGCTCCTTTTGGTGTAGCGTACAACACAAGACATTAATAAAATTAAAAAGAATATAATTTTTTTTATAAAATCTTGGGCTGTTACATTCTACCCCCCTTAAAAGGAATTTCGCCCTCGAAATTCGTCGGGGTTATAAATGGTTTACTATTCGAAAGTTTTTTTAATAGAAACCCACATCGTAAAAAGGAATATCAAAACCAATCTTTAAAAACAAAAGGATGAAACGTAACGGTTACCCAAATAAACTAATCATTGGGTTTCCACATAGGTGAAAATATGGATATGAAAGAAAAATCTAACCATCATGTTCCGATGGAGAGTGGTAGAGAACATGGCTATGGAAAAGCCAAAAATCACAAATCCATAAATTTGTGACGATCTAAGGTACCATCTGATTCATCAGGTATAAGAGAACTAGGACAACATTTTTTGGTTTTCAAGATCATTTCCCTAAAGTTAAAGAATTTGAATTAGAATAAATACTTACTTTATTTTGGTACAATCTCACTGTTGTTCGTGCCTTTAATAATTTCCACTTCATCTCTTAAATAAATGAAGTTGAATTTGTTATTCGTGAAGTGTTAGCAAATCATGTGATAGAATGACGGGTCATTCCATCTGTTTCAAACAAAAGGTTAGCAAAATTATATACATAAGTCGATCTATAGTGAGATTAATCACATATGGTTTCTAAAATGGACTTATACTTCATATATCATACTGCTTAATATAATAAAACTAGTTTCTACTAAACAGGGACTTCCTGTAGGTCAGTGGTAGGCGATAAAGGCCAGTCGCACTTCGGTTGTGGGTTCGATTCCTACAGCCTTGTCCGAAGCGATGGGCTGTCGCCCGTCCTGCAGGTTGTCCCTTTTTCTAAAACTACGTTACTATAACATCCCATCAATAATATCGAAAATCTTCTATCCTTAAACAATACTAACTTATGTCCAACATAATCCAGTCTAATCTTTAGGCTTATACATAATACTGCAGTCCACTCTCATAATATAGTGACATCGATTACCAGAGATTTAATACTGTCGTTGATCCCCACATATCATAAGATATGACTTGTTGGTCACATTCCAAACATTCAAAGTCCTTAATCGTGTATTCTCTTGAATACCTTAGTGAAAACATGAGTGCAGTTAAAAGTTAACACTTTCCACATACCAAAATCCTCAAAATTCTATATACTCAAACCATGATATCACTTAGTCCTTATATCAATCATGAGCTCATGAATACTATCAAACATTTAATTTTCTCCTTATCCCTTTATTATGCGCATATCATCTAAATTCCAAAAATATCTGAATAACCTTTCATGGATACTAGTAACATTAATCATACACTTTCAAAACACAAGGAAAGACAACAGTGTAACAATCCATAGATGTCTCTTTATTCCAAAATTACACATGATAAACATGTAATCATTCCACTACATTCTCAAACCATTGACCGAGCTTCAAAAATTCTTTCATCTCACATATCATTTGTAGTCTCTTCATCATAATCCACATAAATACTACCCATATGACCATACTGATTCTCTTCATGAGTCTTTCCCTTAGAGCATTTGTTTGCATAATGCCCATACATTCCACATTTAAAACACTTAACCATTTTTGATGTCGTAGCAATACCATTATCCTCATCCATGGGGTTAACCGACCCTTTTCCTTTGCACTTACTTGCTTTGTGTCCTTCTTTTCCACACCCAAAGCATCTTCCAGTTCCCTTGAAACATTCTCCTTGATGCCTCTTCCCACATGATTTACATAGGGGAAATTGAACTTTCTTTCCTCTAGGATCATCATGAAACTCCATCTTCCTCTTATTAGTCGAGTCAGGAAACTTACCAAATTTTACTTTATTGATCATATTATGAGATTGCTGATTCGGCATAATAATGATGTTTGGACTTCCAAATCCCATTTCATTATGAAGAATATCATTCCATTGTCCATCATATCCTTCATTATCGTGAATCATCTTGATTCCAGCCGTTTTCTAAAACCCAAAAAGAATAGTGTGAGAGTCAAAAATCATAATAAAGGGGGAGTAACTTAAATATCTAACATCTTTGGTTTAATCTAATATCGTTACCAAAGTTCTAGGACTATATCCTATACGTATACTTATCCTTAGGGGAATCCCTAGACATACCTTAGAAATATCTCTAGGGATCTCACTAACGTTTTTGCATCCTAGTTTCCAAAGGTTGACTAAACCTTTCCTCTGATACCAACTGTAGAGACCCGAAGCTTATCGTACATGGACATTACATTACATTTGCGGAATACTTAGTACATAACAAAAACACACACACAAGGACCGTAATAGTTTAGTGTCTTTGGAAACTCGGAACGTAATCTTCTAATCCTGGTGAAAGACCTTCAAAATCTCCCACAAAGATCTTCCTTTTTTTTAATCTAAAACCTTTCTTTATATCATGGGGAAAAGAAAACATAAAAGGGTGAGATCAAATGCTCAGTAAGGGTAAACAAAAGAAATATCAATCACATAATTTTCATAAGAACATAACATTTTTGGAAATCTTAACCTGCAAAAGAGAGCATAATTTCATAACATGGGATAAATGATAGTAGTGAAAATGAAATCATAACTTAAAACATTACTCATTGTGGCATACACACATAATCATAGAGAATCATTTCTTGTTAGTCAAGACTCATTGCCAAGACTATCTTAGTGGACAAAGTCCCTTTCTGAATCGAGTAATCCTCGTTTCAGTCCTGTTTCACTGAACCGGTATAACCTACCATTCCAGCCATGTCTATCTCATGAGATATGAAATCATTACCCAATGCATTGGAGGGAGATATAGGTCCCACCCATCTTATAATGA
The DNA here is from genome assembly GCA_963277665.1 of Viscum album. Lineage (NCBI taxonomy): Eukaryota > Viridiplantae > Streptophyta > Magnoliopsida > Santalales > Viscaceae > Viscum > Viscum album. The sequence continues at coordinate 818,789,160 of OY728155.1, forward strand.
ATCCTTTCTTATGTGTGCCACATAATCATAAAACATACATCACCGCATAACACATGAAACAAAAATGGGATTCTTGAAACATCATGACATCATAAATCAATTCATATAAGATAAAGGAATTCATAAAAATAATTCCATCACAAAATGATCAAATCAATGTAATAATAGGGATAAAAACATAACTCTTTATTATCTTAGATGGAAAATAATTTTGAAAATCACTTGAACTCCATTCTTGAGGAAAATATCCTTTCTTCTTCAAAAACATTTTTCCTTTCATAACATGTCATACAACTTTAAAATAAAAGAAGTTGATTAAAAATAAACTTGAAAACTTGTAAAGGAAGCTTCTTGGAAACAATGTTTTAAAAAATCCATTCAAGCCGTATAAGTTAAAAAAAACATTCTTCTAACTTTTGTCGGAAAAGTCAAAAAGTACCTCGTACGAAAAACGACAAAAGATTCCTTCCATATCTTTTACAAAAAACTTACCGAAGGGTAAAATTGGATATAAACAATTTTAGGTGGATGGAAATAATATTACATATTGATGAAACATGGATGTGGATGATAAAATACACCCCAGTAAATACTTAAGAATAAACAATCTCGGATAAAAATGAGATTGTGATATTTCCCTTACCTTAGGTCCGATTAGCTTCGTAAGTGTCCGATCCTCCTGTATAATGATTTAAATCATGTTATTGACTTATTACAGAATCATATTCATTGTTATGATATCATATATGGTTCGCTTATGACATTATATTACCCGTTCTTTTGTATATTCCATGTTAAAGAAGCGTTTTGGGTAAAATCGTTTCATTTATCGTAGGTGTTTTGACTTGTTGTTCTTGACATCATTATTACTTATATCATGATTTACTTACTTCCAGAATATAAAATATGATTTATATATCATATATATTCAGTATATATATATATAATAGGTAGATGAAAAACACCGTTCATGGAGACGGTAGTCCGTACGTACGCATGAACGCTGTTTTCCTTTCCTTATTGTCTTGAAATGGAAGTAAGTAGATGACATACATATGTATATATATACATAAATCCAGTAGATTTATAATGTCATATATTTCATTATTATTTCTTATATATACATTATAATCATTCTTAAATGGTTAACATGGAGAATGAATCTCATCGCGTCGTGGAGACGGTATTCCGTACGTACGCACGAGTGATGATATCATTCCTATAAATATTGAATTGAATTGGTGTGGATTATACAATATATCAGAATCAATATGATGTTGTAATAACTATGTATATTTATTCTTTACACCATTATACCCATCCATGTAAGGTGGTGGTGGAAAATAGATTACACCACGCCGTGGAGACGGTATTCCGTACGTACGCACGCGCGGTGATTTCTTTTTCCGTAGGATGGATAGATGGTGAAATAGGGTTGTTTCATACTTATAATAACATATCAGTATATGAGTGATACTGATGTTATTACTTCATAATGAAACAACCTAAGAAGAAGAAGTGGAAGAAGAAATAAATATGAAAGAATTGGTAACGGTAATTACCTCTTCTTTGAAGTGCCTCTTTGAGACCTCCTCTTAGGGCACTAAAATTGGTCTTTGAGGAAGACCAGAACCTCTAGGATGTTGCTAGGGAAGTGGAGAGGAGAAATTGGCAGGGGTTGGCCGAGCTTGAGTGCTCAAATTGGTGTGAGGAGGAGGGGGAGGAGGTGTCCTTTTATAGGGGAGGAGAGGGGCACCTTAGGAATATCTCAAAATATTATTTTATATTAAAGTCAAAATCGGTTTATAATGGTTCCAAAGGGTCTTATTTCGAAGCTAAAGTTGGGATGGGTCGAAATCCTATCAACCAATAGAATTTAGACAAGTTTAGGATTTTATTTTAACCTTATCAATTAGATTTAACTCTAAGTTAAATAATTTAACATTTACCGTGTCTTTTTGTTTTCTTTCACTATATGGTTAATACACTTACTATAACATGCCAAACGAACCCCAAATTGTTTATTATTAATATATATATCCTTATCTAAGTCATTTGGCCGAACCTTAGATTTTGAGGAATAAAATAACAATTAATAATATAATATTTGATTTAAAAACTATTTTGTGTCAATTTTGACACTATTTGATATATGATTTTTGTGAAAGTCATAACAGAATTAAATGTTCGAACCAAGTTGATTAAATCAACATTAATATATCATAGTAACCTATAAAATTAGTGGAATTCATAAAAAATTTCAAATTACATTTATTTTGGTGTTTATAACATCAATTATGTCAATATTTCATTAATAAGTTAATTACTGCATCATCGTTGTGTCATAAATAAATTAAATTATTTGATGTCTAAAAATTACAAATAAAATACCATCATGTAGGAAATCTTTTTAGATTTCTAATTAATATTTACAATCGAATTTATCTTATGTATAACCCCATATTATAAATGATTTACTTATTAAACTTTGATTTTAACTATTTTAACCCTTCTTTAAATAAATTAATAATAAATGTCCTAATCTAATCCAAGTGGGCCTAAATGGTCATATTTTATTCCTAAGATTGTTTTTGGTCGAATTACACTTGTCCAATAGAATTAGGACATGTGTTAGGGTAATATTAATATCATATTTACCCTTAGTTACCCTATTTACTATTAACCGTGGTAAAAAAAGTAAAAAGTTACTATTCATCAAAAAATTATTTTCATCTCATTGAACCACATTTTAGTCCTTGATATTAACCGTGTCTCTCGGATTTTTGAAATTCCATTCACAGAAGCGGTAAAATTAAGTTTTATGCAAAATTCAGTTTTTAACCTACCACTTAGTAGTTTCACTATTCATCAAAAATTGATGTTTTTTAGAACAATGCCAAAATTTCATCCCAAGCTATATTTCATATTCCGAATTCAAAAATGAAGTCTATTTTACCAAATTCATAACATAAAAGTTGCATTAATTAATTTTATAATTAAATCCCGCTGTTAAAACAAATAGTGTGTTTTTAAGAAACAATATCTATCAAAAGATTGACACTTGTTTATGTCTAGTTTAAATGTGAAATTACATCCAATGACCAACATTGTATTAAATTGTAAAAATATATTCTAAATATACTTTAAAACCACTCAAATTAATGATTTATCACTATTAATTATTTTGATTAAAAAATTTGTTTTTAATTATAATTTAGTAATTTTCACTATTCATCAGAATATGAAAGTTATCCGAAAAGTACCAAAATTTCACCTTAGGCTAAATTCGATACTCCGAATCCAAAAATGAAGTCTATTTTGAAAAATAAAATTTACAAAATTTCAAAAAGTGGTTATTACTATTCACAACAGCTAGTTTTAATAATATCTTAATAGCATATCGTTGTTTAGCGAAACTTGGTGTTGCGTACAACACACGCTATCGAGGAAGGTCGCGATTGCGTGTAATGCAAGGCAAGTCGAGGATGCGTGTTGTGAAAGCTCCTTTTGGTGTAGCGTACAACACAAGACATTAATAAAATTAAAAAGAATATAATTTTTTTTATAAAATCTTGGGCTGTTGCATACAATTTCTTTGACCATTTCATGTCATACTAAATTATGTTAGCTGAAATCATCCCAGTATGTTGGTGTTATGGATTATTTCCAATAAAGGGATTTATAAGGGTCCATTTGGATGCTCGAGTTGAAAATGGTATTGTAGGAGAACTCAACTAGAGGTAGATGATGGTAACATCCTCCCATAATTTCCATAGATCATATATTTAACATATAATCCAATATCAAAATAGACCACATAAATTTCCCATCCTTTTTAAAATGATAGGGAATACTAATGTTTATCTCAGTGTTCTGAGCATGTTATAGACCTTTCCATAATAAATAGGTAATCTGAAATCTTTATTAGATACAATCTAGAGTCATAATCTATGAATCCTTTCCACTTCTCTGATATACATCCTTAAATGGTGATCCTAGGAGATGTAATCTCAAATTGTGATAAATTGATCTATATATGTGAGACAATCCACAATTTCAAATATAGAATAGTTTCTTCTATATATCATCAAATTTCTAGGGACCATGTCCATAAGGATATTATCACACATCCATGGTGGTATAGTTAATGGTTTCATCACCACTTTTTTCAATTTTCTTTTCACCCTTCACTTTCTAAAAAACTTGTAAATTTGATGTATATTCAATGATCTCCTACTTCTTATTTATCAACCAAAAGTTTTCTCGGAGATCTCGATTCATCTTTCATGCTTTATAGGTGAATATAGATGATTGAGCTATTCACATCAGTTGGAATATATTTCATTGTATCCGAATTGGATGGTATAGATAGTCATTACCCAAATCACACAACACAATCTGCATAGATAAAAACTCAATGGATTTATTGCACCAACCATTTTAACAATGTCTTCATTATTCCTTTGATAATATTTTAATTCCTCTATAAGTGATTGTGTAACACTAATTTGAGAAAATATTAATGATTTTCATTCCTTAAGTATTTTTATGTCCATTATTTATTGTTCATTGAATATTGGATTTTTTCAATTAACATCATTAATAAATATGTTTGTTCTATTCTATATAGAGCCTATTCACCCTTATTTACATTACTTAGATGGTAGTGGATTTATAATTCATAATCATTGATGAGATTTTACAATTTATAGTAATTTAAATTAACCTTTAAATTTGGGAATAAATATTTGAGGCTATTATGATCATTATACATCACACTCTTATCCACAAAGATATATTATAGCCATATATTCAACGCAAAGATCAGAAACACCAACTCCATATCATGAATTAGATAGTTTTTATCATTATTTTTAACTCCATCATGGTTCATGATATCACATTATTATTACACATATATAAATTGCCTAATCACTTCTATGATGCATTGTTATACACAAAAAGGAGTTCCCATGTTGTTGGTAGTGTGACATCTTGTGTAGTGATAAGCCTCCTTTTTAACTCTTTTGAAATAGTCTTCCCATTTTTTGGTCTAAAAAACATCACACCATTCTGAGTTATCATGGTTATTGGGTTTGATAATCATGATATTTTCTTCAAAAATTTCTGGTAGTACCTAACTAGATCAATGAAACATCATATCCCCATTGCATATGTTTCATTAGGGAACTCTTTGATTGCATTTTTCTAGGAAGGGTCCACATGTATTTAATTAATAGAGATAACAAGACATAGGAATGATACTTCCTCCATCAAGAACACGAATTTATTCTACTTTGCATAGAGTTTCTCCCTATATGAAGTCTTCAATATAGTATTCAAATTCTCCTGACCACCCTTCTTATTTTTTTAGTATATTAGAATATCATCGATAAAGACTATAATACATTAAATGAGGTAATATATAAAGAATAAATTCAACATGTTTTTAAATCATTATTGAGAATTTGTGAGTCTGAAGTACATAAGTGTGACGTCATAGTGTCCATATCCTATTAGATAGGTAGTATTTGGAATAAATTCCTTCTTTACCTTTACATGGTGATATACAGACTGAAGGTCCACCTTAGTGAAATAACTAGGCCCAAGTAGCTGATTGAACAAGTAATCTATTTAGGGAAGAGGATTATTTTAATTTATCAGGATTTTATTGATCTCAGGATAATTGTTGCAGACATGCATTGATCCATCCTTCTAAAAAATGACTTTTTCACCGCACAGTGAACCACTCAGAAATATAAAACCCTTGACTACAATCTCCTATAACAACTTCTTTAGTACTTCTGAATTATCAGTTTCCATTAAATGAGGAGTCTTTGACATACGTGTAGATCCAAAAATATGTTCAATTGAGAACTAAACTTCATGGTCAAGAGGAATACCATGAAACTCTTCTGTAAAAATGTCATTGTAGCCCCTCACCATGGGAATATTATTGAGCATGATTATCTCATTTGGATCAATCTATTGATATAGATATTATTACTAACAATGATACAATATTAATATTTGATATAATGATTTTGAAGGAGATTAATCATCCTCTTTACACTAGTTTTGAATTTGAGGGTGCTTTTGTATGTGAAAATTTATCTCCCTTTCCTGATAGATGGTTCCATATTTTTATAAGGATAGTCATTCCATTCCCAAAATAGAATCAAACACCACCCATGGAATTATGATGAGATTTTATTGGAGGTTTAGTCCACAAACATTAACCAAGAAAGATTTATATACATTAGATTCAATAATTTCCCATTATTTGTTCACATAGATAAAGCCATGTTTATATTTTTAGGTGATGTTTAACGAAATATAATAAACTTGATAATTTTGAAAGAATACGTAGAAACACAATAAAATAGTACATTCACTATTACTGAATTAATAACCAGTGTATCTATCCAAACATCATTTTCAAGATCCAAATCAGTTATAGTGATATCATATTACCATTCGTGATTCCTTGGTGGTTCTTATTAATTTCATCCAACCACCATTGGATTAGGGAAGTGGTTCACATAATGTCAATGTTCCTTATAGTTGAAACACTACACTACATGTGAGGGTTGATCAAATATATCCTTTATTCTTCCACATTTATGTGAATATTAATATAATTCCATAATTTAATTTCTACATATCAATTTATTTTACATTTAAAGCACTTATTCGTACCCTTATTATAATTCCCAGGTTACACGTTCCTCGAATTTTTACTCATAAGATATTGGTGTTTATTTCAATTAAGGGTTTTTTTTTATGATCCTCCCATATTAAACTTAATTAACCCCTTTTTACCAATAGTCCCACAAGACCACTCAGAGTTCTAGATCTCCATTTAAACCATAAAGGAAAAATAAAAAATGTCACCATTATATTAAATGTAATAAATTAACATTTTTTGATAAAATAAGGTTTTGTCTGCTAAATAAGATCTCCACCATGCCTCCGGTGTAAATGAAAATGATGGACTTGTAACATGAAAGACTTATAATGTTTTACTCATATACCCAGACCGAATAATTTTTCTTTTTATTCAATCCACATAACTCCCATTTTAAGACGAAGCATTTTGGGTCAATATTTTCTTCAAAACACCGATTTCCTTGGAATACATTTCCTCCTTAGACTTTACTTTCTTGATTGATGTCCACCAATAATCATCTTCTGCATCAATATGATTGACCACCAATGCAACATTTTCTTCTTTTGTCTACTGGAGGTCATATAGTATAATTTCAATGGAGTTATTCAATTTTTTCATGATTAGGGGATCTAAATATCCAAGATAGATATGAGGCCTTTTTCACAAAAAGAATTAAATGGAAACATTAAATTTATTTGGAGAAGGATGGAATTCAACATGATTATATTTATTATTATTAAATTTGTAAAGTTGATAATGTGATGACATGATGTTTTGATCACCTATTCCTTTCCTATTTGGTATTTTTTAGGAAAATAATTACATTTCCTATCAAAATGTTTGTCAGAATAGGTTATCTTATTTCCATACACTGACATAAAATATGTATATTTATAGGGGGTTTAAAACATAAAAAATAAGTATAAAAATGTTAATATAATATGATAAACCTGAAAATGAAAATTATATTCAATCTTGTAATTTCAAGGGACACAATATTGGTTAACCATAGTAATATAATTATCCCTTGGGTTTATACGAAAATGATCTAGTCATAATCACAAAAAATCTATAGACAATTCTATAATACAGACTATAGAATACCTAGCCTATTACACATATTATTATATGATTTTTTTCATTAATAACAATCAAATTAAAAACCAGGGATCATTATTTCTTGTGTACATAGAAGATTAAATACATAATTATAAATAATGAAATAATAAATAAAATCATGGATTCACTGTAATTTTCAGGAAATATAATATGTGAAATGATAATTATTCAAGTCTTATTTCAAATTTATGATCATGATTCAAGTATAAACACCAAGACCATTTCAGATTGATTATGAGTAAAGGAAAACCACCAAGACTATTGCACATGACGTCTCATTAGAGTAAAAATTTCCCAATGAATTGGAGCACAATTATGGTCCACCCATGATAACATGTTAATGAATATGTGTTCCAAATAGATAATCATACATATGGAATTAAACATAAACATAAGGGTTGGAAATGGATAAAATTAGGTATCACAATCATATCAAAATCCATAATAAGGTGATATCTTAACGATTTCCATAAAATAATGTATTTAAATAATAAATGGAAATTATTATTTGAAATTGGAAAATATAATGATAAGTGTTGTTAAACTAGAGTGAAAATATGGAAAATAGTATCTAAGAAACTTTATAAATTAAACAATATAGTATGGAAGGTGAAAAATATTAAAGATTATTTAAAAATAAAAAAGAATCATTTCTTGAATAAAGAATGAACATAGAAAAAATATTTTTTATGCTAAAATGAGAGATTTTATAAAAATAATGGGGGATAAATATATATCATGGATGGTACTGAAAATGGGTATAAAGTTAGGAAGTTCCTTATAATCAGGCCTCTTTACCAAGAATAATTGTGAAGGGAACCATTTTAAAACTTGTATTTCACCACCAAAAAAAATTATCTAATCTTGATGAATGATTTTTGAAAATATAGATATAATTTATACAAATTTAAAAATATTAATGTACGATTAAATTTATGTAGTTTGAAATAGAAACTAGAAGAAAAAATGGATGTTCGGGTAGAATCTCATACCTTATGTCTGAAATAGAATTTCACTTGATCTTAATGTATTGAATAATAATATTAAATCCAATTAATTATTAACTCAAAAACATTTAAACATGTATTTTATTTATTATAATGTTATTATTTTCATTTATTGACACTTTTATGGGCCGTGAGATTCAATTTTATCCTTTCTAAGTGTTGGTTTCCATAGTTTTAATGATCGGTTTACCTGTATACAAATTATGGAAAATAATATAAAATGTGAATGGTGGTCTTGAATTGATGTTATAAATTAATAATGTATATACATTATCTTAAATGATCATATAATTAATTATATAATTTGGGGTGACTATGAATCAATTGATTAGACATTAGTGATAATCGTTTACATTATTTTGTCAGTTTTTCGATCATCACAAACTATTTTTGTATAATTAATTAATATTATGTATATAAAAATCCCCAAAAAATTAAATGATTTTTAATAAAAATGTTATAATAAATTTTACCATTTAATGGAATTATTACCATCATTTAATTTATTATTAGAGATTGGAAACTCTTCATCCTTGAATGTGAGAAATTAACACATCACAAATGAGGTTTTATTTTTAAAAGAAAAATGGGAGAAATAAGAAATGTTGATGGATTATTCCATTTTCAGAATAATATTAATGTATATGTATTTTATTGAGTTATCATACCATTTTGACCAGGCGATGTGTAGAGATAATAATAAAATAAAATAATATGAAAATAAATTAAAAGAAAAGAAAGATGATATTATCTCTTTAATCCTTCATCTTGAGAACCTAATTATGGGGAATAGTTAATGTATTTTTTTGATAAGAAATGATTTTAGATGTAGAGAAGGTTATTAGGAATATAGTTTAGTAGTATTTTGATAATTATTATATCTTTATTGGTGTGAGAAGAATTTGTGGTGAGAGGTGGTATTTATTGGGGTGGAAATGTGTTTTCTCATTAGTTAATTCATTACTTTATTATTTCAGCTCAACATTGTGAATATTTTGAGAATTATAAAAAACTATATTAGAATAATGAAGGGAGTACTAGATTATGGTTTTTACATTATCCATCACTCAAGGAATAGTCAATATAATTTATAATGAATGTATACCATAAATTACAATATTACACTATTCACAAAAATTCACGTTTTTTGAAAAAATATCAAAAATTCAACCTAAATATTTATCAATGTATATAATTAGAAAATGGAATAAATTTTATGAAAGAAATTATAAAATTTTGAGATTTCATTTTTTAATAAAATCAGCATTTACTTGGTAAATATTAATTTTCAAAGTATAACTAATTTTATAACAGATTGAAAAATTAATTAATATCTTATAAAAATATATTATAATAACCGGAATATAAAATAATAATTCAGTAATATATTTTATAAAAATAAAAATTCTTTTAAATCATTATAATAATAAATTAATTTTAAATAAAAAATTATGCTTCAAAAAAATATCAACATTTAATTAACATTTTTAAAACATTTATTTACTTATAAAATGATATAATTATATCATATTTTTATTTATAATATGGATATGTTTTATATATAATTTTAGTGTCCATGTTACTATTCTATTATCAAGTTTAATATTCATATGGTTCCCATTACAATTCCAATGTTCAAGTTACTATTCCATTGGTAAATGTTCTCCAACATATAGAAATACATATAATTACATAAATTCTTCATTTATAATGTTTATACTATGTAAGCTATGTGATTATTATTTTTATGTATACTACATCACATATTAATAAGAAAGTAATTTTCATGGATAATGATTTATAGAATTACATTCTCTTAAATTCAACATCTATATTATAACGATAGTTTATATTTCGGTTCTTATACAGTAAGGGTGGCACATATTATAATAATAATAAAATTATATAATGTTAAATATATAATATACTCTCTTGGGGTTATATAATCTGATATAATTTATAGGATTTATATGTTTCTGATCTATTAGAAATGATGAATTGAAATGGTATTTGTATTTTGAATCAATTGGGCATACAAAAACTCTATATTTATCAAGTTTGAATCAACTATGAAAATATTTTTGATGAGGATATTCATGAAATGTATTGTGTGATTAAAGTTTAACCAATCACTAGAACTCTATCAACATTACTTCATCCTTGTGATCCATGTATTACATAATTAGGAAACTACTTCTTAGATACTCCTAAAATTATTAAACATTTTCCAATGGTTCTATTTCTCTGTATAATTTATATCGATAAAATTATTTTGGGTTACACTACCAATAAATTATATTTCAGTTAGGTTGTAACCCCAAATATAAAATACTTTTCTAGGTTCATATATAAATTTAAAATATATGTTAATAACATGTTTTTTCTCTAGATAAATGTATATTTTTCATTTTACCACTTAGAAAAAATGTATATGGGTTTTGACTCAAGGGGTGAAAAAGTAATTCTTTGGTTGTGTAGCCAAAGGGGAATAAGTAAATTGTAAAGGCTTGTGACCCCACATAAAATGATAAATTTTCCTATAGAGTGGGATCTATCTATCTCAATGTTTGAAAGTAGTGTAGGTTAGACGTATGGTCATTTAAATCCTGATAACAACAAAGTTATTATGCTTATTTATTTTTTATTTTTACTAATAAAATGAGTCAATTACCACCCATTCTTCATAACTATTTATCTCTTATCATATTGCGACAAAATATCATATTTTTATTTTATAATACTTTCTATTTCTATTTAACTATTGTGGTTTGAAATTATTTTGATTCATATTTTCATGGAATTGATGACATTAAATATACATTTTGAATGGCTAAAACAAAATTGTTAGAATTGATGATCAGGATATACAAATCTTAAATGAAATTGGTATTATAGTTGATGTTCTATTTTTATGTAACTATAATTTCAGTAACATATATGTATTATGACTATGAATAGTGTAATTTGTATTAAATAATAATATATTTTAAAAAATTTCATCCTTATTAAGAAATATGAAAAATAAATATATTTTAATGAACATTATACTATTATTTTTATATTATTTTAGGATGTTAAATAATTTTGTTTCTAACATGTAATTATTATTTGTTTCAAGTTTCATTTTTATAACAATTTGATTCCAAAAAAATTCATACCTATGTAAAGGTTATTATTTGTAGAATAAAATGACAAACATATAGTGTCTCAATGTTTTAGTTATAATCAATTAATAAGATTGGGGAATAATTTTTTATAAATATTTTGTATATGACACTTTAATGTGTTTTTATGTTTTAATTTTTTAATTACAATGGAAAATTTTCATAATATTTGTTAAATAATTATTAATTGATCATACTAAACTATGATCAGTAGTTAAATGAATTTAAAATGTTTTTATGAGATGGATTAATGAAATATTATTCTCAATAATAAAGGAGGATTATGTTCCCTAAAATGTTTTTAACCATTCCTACAGGGTGTATGTACTTATGGAGTGATTTATAATTTATTTTTTGTATGAAATGAAATCATTCCATGGTTATTATTGATATATATCAATAGATATGGAATATATAATGGATATTGTTATCTGAACAATAACCCCAAAACATTCCATTAGGTTGTTGTTAATACTCTTATAACACTATTGGGTTTATAGTGCCAACCATTTTTTTTAAATAATAATCTGCCTTATAGATAATTATTTTATGATCATTTCCATCCTAGGCACACTTATATGATGATAATATATAAGAAAATGGATTAACTGTTTATTACGGGAAGATAATAGTAAAATATAATACTACTTTTTTATTGTATGTATGTTTATGACTAAATTCCTATTGAATATGATGATTTAGATTCTTATAGTGTTGATGTTTGTAATAAAATAAATAAAAATATTTATTATTGTAGTTAATATTTTTTAATATTAATTACAATAATATAAGAAAACATTAAATATGGAATATATATCCTATATTTCTTATGAAAAAATAAACAATTTTGGGATGATGTTTTCATGTTTTTACAATTATAAGTTAGAAACATTTATAAGTAAATTACAAATATCATCAACATGTAGTTATAAAATATGTTTCTTATCATAGTACAATGTAAAATATCATCCCCCCCTTACATTTTTTCTATAAATATTCAATAAAAATTCAATAATATTTTCATGTACTTATAAATTATTTATCACATGATGAGGTATGTTTTTTAACAGATTAGATTTATTTTTACCTTTGTTTTGATTATTTTCATTACAAATGAAAGTGGATAAATAGTTGTGGTAGATTAACTTTTTGGATACTGAACATATTTAATATTTATTTTTAATCAATGTCATCAAAAAATTGATTATAGAATAAATAAAATTATTTAAGTATTATTTATTTTATTTTATAATAAATATTTTCATTGATAAATTATTTTTCAATATTATCTTAATTTTATACTTATGGAATGATAAAAATTTTATTAATAAAATTGATAATGTTTTTCATGGTTAATGTTGAGATAGATAAATAAGATTGACCTAAAAATGATAGTGATTCTCATTCTTGTAGATCCATCTTCTAAAAATATATTTTTAATATTTCTCTACTAAAATTGTGCAGATTATGAGGCATTTAATGTAATATCCTATGTTTTTAAAATAATACAATTTGTTTAATATCATACAAGTTATTCCACACTGAGATTAATTAAAAGACTATATGATATTACTTAAATGTGACAGTTTTATCCAATACATTAAATTGGATGTTATGATTATGATTAAATAACATATGAAAATAAATGGTCATATATGTTTTATACAAATTAATAATATATGAAAACAAAAACCAATTTAATACAATGGAATTTTTTATTAAAAAACATTTTTATGACTGTAATTACATCATATCGTAATATGTTAAATTATTCAGAATTAATGAAATATAATAATGAAATTCATATGTTTTACATCTATTGAAAATATTTTTAATTCATCAAATATTTTTTACTGGGTTATGTTAAGAATAAATCAAATTTTTGAATAAAAAACATATTTTGTTATTTAAGGTAGTTTTCCAGCCTTTTAATGGCACACTTTTTTTAAATATAAATTATGATAATTTTATCATTTAATTAAAACGATCCACATCATTTTTTGAATAGTAATATTAGAGATGGCATATGGTTAATTTTTGGTATTTTGTAGAAAGGGTTCATTTTATGACTAGTAGTGTAAAAAACTAAATTTCTATTTGAAAACATCATTATCATTTATATTGTTTAGATAGTTATGTTTTATTTTATTTTGGTTTTAGAATTTAATTAGTTAAAATATACATCAATATATCCAATATATTTCATTTTAATTAATCTCATCTAGAAGTTGGATATGAAAACATTTTAAACGTTTGAACTTTTTTACATTAAAAACCGGATTTCTTATTACATATGCAGGATTTATTTAGAAAATATTTTATCAACTCATGTGAATTATATTTAGTAAAATATATTCCATAATTGAAATTAGATGGTTCAAATTAGGTTTTATGTTAATTTTAATTTTTAGGTGTAAATCAATTACTGTTGGAAAAAATATTTATCTTGGTGTGGGTAATGTAATGAAATCAGTTAATGTTAAAAGGTAGAGGCATAAAATATCATAAATCTAAAAAATTAAATGGGATTTAGGGGAATTTATCGAATGTAAAAAATCATTAAAACCACATTTGTCATCCAAATTATTGTAAATTAATTCCACTTCTATGTGGTTGTCTTCAATGATAAAATAATTATCATTTAATAACTTTAATCCACCCCACCTCATGTACTAATACCAACCCTCACCGGTGCATTTCTCTTTACAATTCATTAAGATCTTAGACCCTATACCCATACCTATCCAAATAAACATCCACATTTTCATTTAGTTATTATCTCACCAACATACCAGATCTATGGTCTTCAAATGGTACATCATGAAAGTGATATCCCGAAGGTAATTTTCTCAAAGCACCACTTTTATTTTTTATTTTCATTAATATCCTTCTAACCTCCTTCATAAATTAATTATTTATAGCTCATAAATCATCTATATACTAGGGTTTTATGTTTCATATGTAATATATTATATTCAACATTCTTATTTACACCACTTATTGAATGAAATGAAGCCGTTGTCCAAAATATGGTGGTTAAGAGTCTCCGTTAATAATGATTTTCATCGTTTTATATTACCACCTTCATGGATGGTAGGAAAAAAATTATTATATTTACAAAATATAGAAATTAATTTACTATAATGTAATTCATTTTATGGGACTAATACACATGATTAATATAAAAAATATAATCTAGTTCTTGGTGTTCAGGAAAAATAGACAAAATAATCTAAGCATTTGTAAGTGAAATTTATCAAATGAATCATCATCATGTTAGAATGAAAAACTATATATTTGACTATTTATAGTTATTGAATTTCATTCTTAATATTTCATTACACTTCTATAATTGAATTCTAATTTTATAGGATTATTCATAATTATACAGAATATAACTAATCATGATGCTCAGAAATGAAGTTACATGAAACCATGAAATAATAAAATATTATGAAATAATGTGGTATAATTTGTTATAAAATCATAAAATAATATATTAAAAATTTTAATATAGTTCATGAATGAGTAAATTACATTATTTGAACCATTATATAGGACGTTAAAGTAGATGAAAATAAAGGGATGTGTGAGGTAAGGGAATTATTATCACAATTAAAATTATTTATGTCAAACATCTAATTCACGATTATGTTATGATAATATTATACATGAATTAATTTATGAATAACTTTTGTTGTATCTATTTTTTTGTCTATTTAAAATGATTACACATAATATATTCATTTTAATAATTATTAATCCCATAATATAATATTTATAAGGTATTTTTTAAAAAAATCATCTTTTATTTCAACTTTTTCAACTACTTTTAAAAAATCCTAATTGAATGTTTTTTAACATAGATAAATGGTATGTAATTTCCTTATTTAATGTCACATAATTTTTTTTCTTCATTCAGTGCATGTTAAAAATTTATATTCAAATAATGTGATTTCATTTTTTAGTTTGTGATATCATACAAATGAAAAGTTATTTATAAATGTAAAATTTCTTTTAGTCGAGAATACTTATTTTATGAAAAATTAACGAGTTATTCCTCTATTATGGTTATTAGTAATTTTATACAATGATGGGTGGATCAATGAAATACCAAGGGCAGGTGAACCTATTATAGCTCTCCAATTCATTGGATAATGGGACAGAGTAATCCAATTAGATTAATCTTATGACATTATAAGAATAACACTATATTGATTATTTCAATTTTAACTATGATGGAGACACATTGTGTGGTAGAGAGTGTTATAATATTTATAATAGTTTTATAGAAAATTATTTCCAATGTTAACTATATATATTTTTTATTCATCCTTAATATTTATCATTAAAATAAATTTATTCTCAGAATGTTTGTTAATGATTTCATTAAAATGATTATTACTTTTTCAAGGTAGATTGGTAGGTTTTTATTAAAATATTTTTTATTATAAATGTACTAATTGTTTTATTTAAATCAGTTTAGTAACCCCGGTTTCTGGTACGTAACCCTTACTTGATGTTTTTCATAGTTATAATGTTAAGTGTGACAAATTGGAGAGTCGGGAGAACTTGGGATGTGTTTTGGGGCAAAAAGTGAAGTTGCACGAGAGGTGCACGGTTTGTCTAAACCGTGCGGCCTAACAATACAGAGTTGGTATGGTAGGTAGTGGCTTCCGCATGGTCGGTGCATATTTTTATAACCATGTGTCCAAACCGTGCGAGAAGGGTGGCCGAGCCAGTAGCAAATGCAGGGTTAGCGCACGGTTTGTCCAAATGTGCGGACTAACCATGCAGTCACCTAAAATTTGATCCTTAAATTGTAAATATAACTCGTTTTGGCCTCTAATTTCCTAATTAGAGCTCCTAAGTGGCCCTAAGTCATGATTTTGGTTCTCCTAAGGTCAAAGAGGGTTCTCCCATCATTCCTAAGGCTATCCAAAGGCTTCACATGGTGAATCGAAGCTAGATTCTTGAGGTATGTGATCATTCTCCTTCGTTCATGAATTGTTTCTTAGATCAACTTAGATCTACTTCTCTCTTTATCTCATTTTCTTAGATCTATGCCCGTTATGGGTAGATCTATGTCTTTGGATTCCAAATATAATGATATTTGTTCTTGGTTGTGTTAGGAGAAGAGATCTAAGGAGGATTCTTGGAGATTTGTCTTGGTGTTCTTGAGCATTCATCGTCCATTCATTCATTATACCTTTTTGTTGAGTTAGGTGGCTTCACTCTCGACTACTCTTGTTATAATTGGTTGGATTAGTTTAAAATTGGTTATTTGAATGGTATTAATTGTGAAAATCATGGAATAAATCTTCTTTAGTGATGATTTATGGTTTTGATGAAATTGTGAAATGTTGGTGGATTGTTGTGCAAAGTGATTTGGCTATTTGAATTTAAAATGTTGATTTTTAATTTATGAAATTTCTGAAATTGGAAATGGTTTGATGAGGAAGGTGTTTTCAATAAAAATGGTGTCTTATTGAAATGGTTCGAATTAGTTGAAAACACTTGGTTTTGATGGAAAGGATTTTCGATAAACGGTGTTTTATTGAAAGGATGATTTTGGCATGATTGTTGGAGATGTTAAGTGTGTGTTCATGTTACATTGTACGAGGCTTGGTTGAAATTGGACCTTGTGCTCGGTGCCAAACATTTAATGGAATGATGGTAACTATATGAATGAGGCTTGGTTAAAATATGACCTTGTTATCAGTGCCAAAGGTGTAATGGCACATGGAAAATAATTACCTTGTGATGACTTGGTAGATCGACGAGAGACCACTCATGAGTATGGAATTGTCATAACGATGCATGCATAGTTGATTTCACGGGTTTGCGAAATGGTTGGGTATGCCAAAATGGGATGTTTGTAAAATGGTTTGGAAATTTTTTTGGTTATTTTTCTGGACAAATAACATGTTGGAAAAGCCGGTTTAAATTTCACTTTGATAGTTTTGAGCATTGATGGTTTTGGAAAACTAGTTTATACTTAGTTATAAACTACTTTGGTGAAAATGTTTTATATGAACTATTTTTATATAAGTGTGGCTAACTCTTCTATAATTGTGATGTGAGTAGGGAAGTCGTTACAGAAAATCTACTGAGTTTTATACCCACCTCTGCTTTGGCACTTTGGTGATTTTGAAGATGTTGTATTCCAAGACACATTTAAAGGGAAAGAATCTCATTACTAATGGCTCATGGTGATTTTTGGGAGATGTTGTAGAGCATGGATCTTGTGGACCATGGATTCATGGTGTCTTTTGGGATTCTTGTGTTGTTCTTCCACTGTGTACTTTGACATGTGGTTTGGTCTTCCACTGTTGTGTACTTTGATGAGGTTTATTATAAATGAAGTTGTTTATTGGTCTTCATTTGTTCATGCATCATATAGTTAATGGTTAATTGACGGGTTTATTTTCTTAATGGGTAAATCATCCCCCAATTTTATTTTAAACCCTTCGGCATTTATTGCCAACCTTTGACATCTTGGGGATGTCTCTTAAGGCCAAGTAATGACTCATTACACTCTCAAGCCAATGAGAATTGGTGGGTCTTTACAAATGGTATCAGCTTGTTCAGTCCTTTCCAAACAAGTAGTAATTGATGTTCTCGGTCTTGGAGTTGAAATTCCTTCTTGTCTATTCCTTGAGTTAAAATATTTTACAAGAGTATGATTGGCGGAACTTGACAGGAATAGTATAAAAGGACGTAGCTAACCTGTTTATGCAGAACATAAAGTTACCAGGGTGTTGGGTACATAAGTATTTTGGATACACTTCTACAATGTTGGAAATCTCATTGTCATGGGTTTATCCAATAAGAGGAGCATGACATGTATTGTATAGTAATTAATTCCCATTAGGATTTCATATCTCATTATTAGGAATGAGTAAGAATTTTGTGAATAGTGACAACTTTTGATAAATGCGGGAATTATTTACAACCAAAAGAAGTTGAAAACAGGTTATTTGGTGTATTTTGAAAATAGATTGATTTTCAAAAAATATGTTGAATGTTTTAAAAAATCGTTAAACATGGAAAAAGGTAGTTTGAGAACACTGTTGTGATAGTTGATGTGATAGAATTTGAAATACTAATCCAACAGTTTCTAGAGAGTGAGATTGACAGAGTTTGTTGTTGGTTTAGAAAATGGCACCAGGTAGGTGTCGTCGAAACCTACCCGAAGAAGCTTCGGTGAATGTGGTTGCACCAGAACCACATGTGAACCAAGGGTTTGATCAGATTATTGTCCAAGACTTTCAACCTATGGATACGGGGAACTGGATGAATGAGCCATGACATCTGGATCATACCATCCTGTTCATGAAGTAGAATCCACCGAACTTTAGAGGTGATTCTGAACCTGAGAAGGCAGAGGGGTGGCTAAGCAGGATAAATCGTATATTCGATTTCATCGCCACAGTAGTAGAGTTGAAAGTAAATCTGGTGACCTATATTCTTGAGGTTCTTACACGTCGGTGGTGGGATTTAGCAGTGAATTCAAAATTGGATAATGGCCTTACATGGGAGGAGTTTGAAGAATTGTTTAACAAACAATTCTATCCTCACACATTCAAGATCCAGAAAATGACAGACTTCTTTAGCTTGAAACATGAGAGCCTCTTTGTCATAGAGTATGTGGCTAAGTTCATGAATTTAGTCTGTTTTCACCAGAGGTTGTGGCATGTGCTTCTTTGAAGGCCTGAATTTTCGAATCGGGACTAAGGAAAGAGATTCAATCGAATATTGTTGTGCTCTATATTACAGATTATACAGAGATGGTGAACTGAGCAATGGTTTATGAACGTGATATCTCAGGATAGATAGGAGGATGTATGGTGATACCCACGAGAATTGGTGGGAACTCTAATTTTGTGAACAAGAAAAAGAGGGACACCTACTTCCAGGGTGGGTGTGCGAATCAGAACCAGACAGCTGGATCAATAAACCACCCTCCACGACCCCAAAGAATATCATGTTTCTGTCAATGTGGTTCAACTGATCACATGAAACGAGAATGTACAACACCACCGAGATCATGTCACAATTGCAACAATATGGGGAATCTTCAGCGATATTGTTGCAGTGCTCCATGATCGGGTGTTCGGGACACTTCCTCGGCGTCGCAAGCATCGTATGCTTCGACAGGACGAGGACAACAGAATCAGTCTCGTCATCATAACAGAGCTATCCATGTTGATTCTCGAAATACCATGACTCTTCAACCAGGGAAAACTCATCAAGGAAACAAGAAGAACAGTGCAGTGACGAAGCAATTGTATGGAGCTGAGCATATGATGGTTGATGATTGGGCTGGACCATCTACGGTGAGAGGTATGATATTTTTGAATTCTACCATCATGCATGTGTTGTTAGATACTAGTGCATTGCATTATTTTCTTGCTTCTCATATTGATGATTTTCTGAAATTAAAACTGGAAATGATGCCTTCTGTCATGAAACAGTAAACTCCTCTAGGTGAAAGGGAATTTCAAGCCTTCAGGTGTAGATCATGTGCTATAACTGTTGATGGAGCTACGCTTAAATAATACTTCTCCATGTTGGATATAGATGTCTATGATGTAATCCTGGGTATGTATTAGTTGACGAGTTTTATGTCTCACATCGATTTTTATAGGAGAATGGTTTGTTTCACGACTAAGGATGACATGGAGCATCTCTTTAGAGGAGAGAGAATGGTAAGGAAATGTACTAAGAGCCTGTTGGCAGCAATGGTGGGAGCGATCTCTTATGCATTGGCTGCGTTGACTTCAGCATCATTGGAATAGAGTGAGGAAAATAGTTTTCCAGTTGTGGTGGATCAATTTCCTGATGTTTTTCCAGAAAACTTCTCAAGGTTACCACCTGTGAGAGATGTGGAGTTTACAATTGATTGCCTTCTGGGGACCAGTCCAATCTCACTTCCATCTTATAGGATGGAACCAATGGAGTTAATAGAATTGAAAGTGCAGTTAGAGGAGCTAGAAAGCAAGGGATTCATTCTCCCAACCGTGTCTCCATGGGTAGCACCAGTTTTGTTCGTGAAGAATAATTATTGAACTCTTCGGCAGTGTTTTGTTTATCATAAGCATAACCAAGTTACGATAAAGAATAGATATCCACTTCCACGCATTGATGAACTATTTTATCAATTGATGGGAGCTCAGTGGTTCTCCAAGATTGAATTGCAGTCAGGATATCACCAGTTACGGGTTCAAAAGGAAAATATTCTGAAGACATATTTCAGAAGCAGATTTGGCCACTATGAATATGTAGTCATGCCTTTCGTTCTAATGAATGCACCAACAGTCTTCATGGCTATGATGAATCAGATATCTTAGCAATATCTGGATTCATTTTTTGTGGTGTTTGTGAATGACATATTGGTGTATTCAAGAACAAGGGATGAGCATGAGCAACACTTGGAGATAGTGTTGGAAGTATTGAGAGACCATCAGTTGTATGCCAAATTATCAAATTGCGATTTTTGGATACAAGAAGTACGTTTCCTTGGAAATGTCGTTTCTGAGAAAGGCATTTTAGTTGATCCTGAAAAGAATGAAGTTTTTATTTCTTAGCAACCACCAAGGAATGTGTTCGAGATACGATGTTTTCCTGGTCTAGATGGTTACTACCAATGCTTTGTGCATGATTTCATACGACTAGAATCACTAATGACAACTCTGACAAAGAGGAATGCTCCATTCCAATGGACAGATGAATGTCATAAGTATTTCCGGGAACTGACGGTTTGTCTTACATCGACAACTATCTTGATCTTGCCTAAATCAGGACTAGGAATGTGGTGTTTTCTGATGCTTCTGGAATAGGTTTTGGTTGTGTTCTCATGAATGGAGACCATGTTGTTGCATATGGTTCAAGCCAGTTGAGAGTGCATGAGAAGTATTACCCAACCCATTACTTAGAGTTAGCTTCAGTTTTCCATGCTTTGAAAACATTGATACACTTCCTCTTTGGTGAGAAATTTACTGTGTTTACGGATCACAAAATCTTGAAACATATTTTCTCACAGTGAGATTTGAATATAAGGAAGAGAAGATGGATGCAATATCTTCAAATGTTCGACATTGACTTAATGTATACACCGGGTAAAGGAAATTCGGTGGCCGATGCATTAAGCAGGATGTCATATGCTCGGTTGGAAAAGGAAGCTTCAGACTAATGGAAGATGATGTCGGTCATAGCCGACATGCATGTTGAATTTGAAAACCGAGGTGATGTTACGATTTTCTTTTCAGCTACGCTTGTTCTTGTTCTGGTAAAAGTTGTCAAAGAGTCACAAACATCTGATGCTGAATGTCTGGTAATGAGTTCAATACTCAATGGTGGGGAGACCATTGATGGTTGGAAACGGGAAGAAGGCTCAGTTTTGTGTTTTAGAGATTGGATGGTTGTACCAATTGTTTTTCAGGAACAAATCCTTAATTATTACCCTCATTCCAGATAGGATGTACATCCTGGTACACAGAATATGTATATGGTGCTAAAGGTGCAGTTTTGGTAGAGCGGCA
The DNA here is from genome assembly GCA_963277665.1 of Viscum album. NCBI lineage: Eukaryota > Viridiplantae > Streptophyta > Magnoliopsida > Santalales > Viscaceae > Viscum > Viscum album. The sequence goes on from OY728155.1 coordinate 818,811,664, forward strand.
TGTAAAGGAAGGTGGTCGAGTTCATCTCGTGATTCTTAACTTGTCAACAGGTGAACGAAGAGCATCAGAGACCAACTGGTATGTTACAGTATTTACTTATCCTAGCATGGAAATGATAGAAGATATCAAGGGATTTTTTTACAGTTCTTCCAAGAATGGTCCGGAAAAATGATACCATTAGGGTGATAGTGGATCATCTAACCATGTCGGCCCATTTCATCCCGATTTCTGAAACTCATACGGTAGAAGATCTTTAAAAAATCTATATCCAAGAAGTGGTAAAAAGGCATGGTCTACTAGTGTCTATATTCTCATATAGAGATTTGAGTATCACAACTTGTTTTTAGAAATCATTACAGCAAGCCCTGGGGACTCAGTTGACGATGAGTATGGCGTATCATCCTCAGACAGATGGGCAATCTGAGCAGACGATACAAACATAGGAAGACATGTTTCCGTCTTGTGTAATGGACTTTGGTGGATCATGGTAGGAGCATATACACTTAGTGGAGTTCTCATACAATAATAGCTATCAAGCCTCGATACGCATGGCTCTGTTTGATGCATTGTATGGGCATCCTTGTCGTTATTCACTATGTTGGGTGTAAACTAGTGAAACATCATTAGTCGAGCTGAGACGTGTCCCAGAAACAACGGAAAAGATTCAGTTAATTAGAATGAGTATGGAGACAGATCAATGTCATCAAAAATCATATGCAGATCACCATCGGAGACCGTTGGCATTTGTTGTGGGTTATCATGTCTTCTTGAGGATCTCTCTTAAACTTGTACATCATCATTTTGGGAAGTATCGAAAATTATATCCTCATTATATAGGCCCATTTGAGATACTGTAACTGGTTGGAGAGGTGGCATATCGGTTGGCATTACCACCACGGTTCAGTTCGGTGCACAATGTGTTCCATGTATCTCAGTTAAAGAAGTATCAACCAGATACTGACCATGTGATCAGATGCGATCACATTGACCTAGAGTTGATGATTTGTTGGTATATATCTCAATTAAGATTGTGAATAGGCAAGATAATGTCTTGAGTGGGAAAATCATTGTTCTAGTGTGGGTTTTGTGGCAACATGGTTAGATTCAAGAAGAGACTTGGGAATGAGAGAAAGAAATGAGAGAGCAGTGGCCAGAATTCTATTAGTGAAACATTGGTTTTCTACTTTCCGAGCACGGAAAGGCCAACGGTGGGGAGAATGTAGTACCCCCTCTTTCTGGTATGTAACCGTTACTTGATTTTTTCAGGGTTATAATGTTAAGGGTGACAAATGGGAGAGTCGGAAGAACTTGGAATGAGTTTTGGGACAAAAAGGGAAGTCGCCTGGGAGGTGCATGGTTTGTCTAAACTATGCAGCCAAACCATACAGAGTTGGTATGGGAGGAAGTGGCTTCTGCATGGTTGGTGCATAGTTTGTCTAACCATGTGGCCAAACCGTGTGAGAAGGGTGGCCTAGGTAGTAGCTAATGTATGGTTACCCCACAGTTTTTCAAACAGTGCAGACTAACCATGTAGACACTTAATATTAGATCCTTAAATTGTGGATCTAACCCATTTTGCCTTTAATTGCCTCATTAAATCACCTAAGTGGCCCTAACTCAGGATTTGTGTTCTCCTATGGTCAAATAGGGTTCTCCCATCATTCTAGAGGCGATCCAAAGGCTTCTCCTGTCGAATCAAATCCGGATTCTTGAGGTATGTGATCGTTCTCCTTCGTTCCCGAATGGTTCCTTAGATCCACTTATATTTACTTCTCACCTTCTCTCGTTTTCTTATATCTACGCCCGTTATGGGTATCTCTATGTGGGTGGATGCCAAATATGACGATATTCGGTCTTGTTTGTGTTAGGAGAAGAGATCTAAGAAGGATTCATGGAGATTTGGCCTGGTTTTCTTGTGCATTCTTCATCCTTTCTTTGGATTTTCCTTTTTGTTGAGGTAGGTGGCTTCACTCTTGAATCCGCTTGTTTGAATTGGTTGACTTAGTTTAAAATTTTTTATTTGGATGGTATTGATTTTAAAAATCATGGAATAAATTTTATTTAGTTATTATGTATGGTTTTTTTTGAAATTGTGAAATCTTGTAGGATTTTTGTGCAAAGTGCATTGGATATTTGAATTTAAAATGTTGATTTCTAATTTATGAAAATTATGAAATTGGAAATGGTTTGATGAGAAATGGGTTTTCAATAAAAATGGTGTTTTATTAAAATGGGTTGAATTGGTTAATCACACTTGGTTTTTATGGATAGTATTTTCAATAAAATGTGTTTTATTGAATGGATGATTTTTTCTTGATTGATGGAGATGTATAGTGTGTGTTCATGTTTCATTGTATGAGGATTGGTTGAAATAGGACCTTGTGCTCGGTGGAAACTGTTTAATGGCATGATGGTAACTATATGAATGAGGCTTGGTTGAAATATGACCTTGTGCTCGGTGCCAAGGGTGTAATGGCCCATGGGAAATAATTACATTGTGATGACTTGGTAGATCATCGAGAGACCACTCATGAGTATGGAACTGTCTTAACAATGCATGAAAGGTTGATTTCACAGGCTTTTGAAATGGTTGGGTATACCAAAACGGGATCTTTCTGAAATGGTATGGAAATTTTTTTGGTAATTTTTTTGGAAAAATAATGTGTTGGAAATGTCGGTTTAAATTGCACTTTGATACTATGGAGCATAAATGGTTTTGGAAAAGTAGTTAATATTTAGTTATAAACTACTTTGGTGAAAATGTTTTATATAAACATTTTTTATATAAATGTAGATAACTCTTCTATCTTAGTTGTATGAGTAGGGAAGTCATTGGGGAAAACCTACTGAGTTTTATACTCACCCCTTCTTTGGCACTTTGGTACTTTTGCAGATGTTGTATTCTGATACACTGGTAAAGGTAAAGCATCTCATTACTAATGGCTCATGGTGATGTTTGGGAGATGCTGTGGAACTTGGAGGTTGTGGACCATAGAGTCATGGTGTCTTTTCGGAGCCTTGTGTATTTCTTCTGCTGTGTACTTTGACATTTGGTTCGGTCTTCTATTGTTGTGTAATTTGATGTAGTTTATTATTAATGAAGTTTTTTATTGGTCATCATTTGACCATGCATCATGTATTTAATGGTTCATGGATGGGTTTATTTTATTAAAGGGTAAATCGTACCCCAATTGTATTTGAAACCATTCTGCATTTATTTCCAGCCTTTGGCATCTTGGGGATATCGATTAAGGCCTAGTAATGACTCGTTTCACTCTCAATCCAATAAGAATTGGTGGGTCATTACAATAATATAACTTATAATTATTATTGTTAACATACCATGATTCTACTTTTTTCACAGGGTATAAGGATGTGAATGATAAATAAAGAACTCAAGTATAATGTTTTCAAATTTTTTCTAAAAAAGAAACAATTTTTTATTTTAAAATATTTATGTTATCGAAAAAATGGATACAGTTTTTAGTAGTATCTACCTTATTGGAATGTGGGATTTTAGGTGGGAATTGTTACCAACATCCCTAAAATTATATTGTTAAAGGATCCTTAGACTTATCGAGTACATTGAATTTTCATCAAAAAAATGTTGGGTCGTATATTTTCATTTGGTTAATTCCCATAGTAATAATATTATTTTATAAAATGTAATTCCTTTAAATAATGTTAACTTTTTTAAATTTCCCTTAAAAATTTTCAACCTTTACTAAAAATGATTCCACAAATGTTTCCACTATTATCTTAAGAATTGTTAATTTCATTTTTTATCATTTTTATGTTATATAGATAAGTTATAAATTAATATTAATTAATTTTATTAATTACATCCGAGGTGACTTATCCATCCAATGTACAAAAGAAATGTTTTTTAACATATAAGGTATGCGAAGCTCTTCAAACTTCATGAAACCTTAATGCATTTGAGAACCATTACACTAATATAAGGTGATTTTAAAATAATATATTTTCAATTATAATTGAGAATATTTTTTATTAAAAAATTGAAGGGTTATTTTCCTCGAGAATTATTCAATGTGATCTCCCAAAATTAATTTCCATCTCAAATAAATTATTGATTAATTAATTATGACTTAATAAGTATATAAAAATAAACTATGATGCTCAGAATTAAAGTATGAATCATTTTCTTGTATTTAATGGATGAAATGTTTTTGGGTTTATATTGATCAATCATAATGATAAAATTCATATATTTTATTTTATAAATGATGAATTAAGGAATAAGATTATGATTCCCGGTTTATTATTCAAGGAAAACGTTATATGAAAGACGTGTTTATGTATTGGATTTTCTAATTTAGAAAATTGTGTTATTTATAAATATTTTTTGGATCATGTTATAACTAAATTATTCTCTATATTATTTTTTACTTTTAATAATTTAGAAACACATGTTACAAGGACTATAAACCTTTGAGAACTGAGGAAAAGCTAACAATTTTTGGGATACATTGACCGAGTATTGATAATGTTTGAGGTATATGAAACCCTTTTGTTTATGTTATTAAAAAGGATATTTTAATAAATATTCATTCACATTTTGTGGAAATATTTTTAAAGGTAATAGTAGTATTTTTCGATTATAGGATCTATAAATTTGAGAGAATAAGAGATTATTACTGTTGGGTTTTAAAATAAATGGTGTGACAAAACTTTTAGGGTTAAATATATAAATTATTATTTTGAGGGTTTTTATGACATTTAGTGATTTTTTATAAATTATGATAATATTTTTGTCAAAAAAGGAAAACCTACCGGATTAGTGAAATCTCTTCACATCTAGAATGGCCACATGAATTGAGTTGAGAACTAGAAGGTTGAAAATAGAGCATTGCCTACCACATGCCTCTGTGACGACCCAATTATTATGATGTATTTTATCTTTTGTTAAATGATTTTATTAATGAAAAAAATTCAGTTCTCGGAACATATATTTAATCCTATAAGATACTATTGGATGAAAAAAATATTTGGGTACTAAATTGTTAATTTCATTTCATAATAATTTTACTATTTTATGTGCCTTGTTTTATTAAGTTAAATATAATACTAAAGTTTTTTATTTAATAAATAAAATATGAATTGTCCTTTGGAATCAATTTTGATTATGTAACACCCCAAGCTTCAACGGTACGCATCCCTTTCAATAATACAATAGCGTGTGTTGTATGCAACTTCGAGTTCTAACACACACACCACAACCAATCAAACTAGCCGTTATAAATATTAATACCCACTTTTGGAAATTTTATAAATCTTATCTCTCAAAATTGACTTCATTTTTGGATTTGGAATATCGAAATTAGCCTATTGTAAAATTTTGGATCTTTTTGGATAACATTTATATTTTGATGAATAGTGAAAACTACTAAATTTTAATTAAAAAAAACTTTTTTAAAATAAATAATAAATAGTGATAAATTATGAATTTTAGTTGTTTAAAAATTTATTTAGAATATATTTTTACCATTTAATATAATGTTGGAAATTTGATATAATTTCCCAATTAAACCGGACAAGAACAAGTGTCAATCTTTTGATAGTTATTATCTCTTAAAAACACGATTTTTGTTTTAACAACATGAATTAATTTTAAATTAATTTCTCTACTTATGTGTTTTGAATTTGAAAAAATGTATTACATATTTGGAATCAGGATATCCAAATTGTGTAAATAGTTATCTTTTATTTTTAGACATTTTGAATAATTATTTCGGTAAATATTTTATTAACCATGATTAAAGGATAAATCCCGTAAATAAGGGTAAACAAATAATATTATAGTAATACTAAATAACCCTAAAACGTGTCCCAACCTTATTTGATGATACATGAACAACTATGGGTATATTTGGGTCGATTTGGGGACCCCATGGAGCCACATGTAAGTCATAATGACACATTATATTAATTAAGTTAAAATAAATTCAAAAATGGCATAAGCGTATATCTTTTAGAAAAAAATTTTTTATATAGGTTTATATCTGTTGTATTTTAATCTTTAAATATTCCATAGAACTATAAAAGCATTACCTACATAATTGTATTTTATGTATTATTTTTAGACATTATATAATTTTATTTATTTATGACACAATGGTGATGTATTATTTACCTAATTAATGAAATATTAAAATAATTGATATTATAAATATCAAAATAAATGTACTTTGAGACTTTTTAGGAATTGCACTAATTTTATAGGTTAATATGACATATTAGGAATGGTTATATAAATTGTTTTTGCAGTAATAATGTTGTTATGAAATTATCAAAAACAAAAAACCCAATAGTGTCAAAATTGACATAAAAGAGTTTGTAAAACAAATATTATATTATTTATTGATATTAAATTACTAAAAATATAAAGTTCTTCCCAGGGACTTATACCATGATATTTGTATCATTAATGGACCCCTTGGTGGTCTCTTGTAGGTATATAGTATGTTTATTAACTATAGAATATAAAAATACAAAGTGACATGGTAAGTGTCAAACTAATTAACTAAGAGTTAAATCTAAAACATAAGGTTAATATAATGACCCAAACCTATATAAATTCTATTGGATGAGTGTTTTTGGACCCATCCCCACCTTAGACTTTAAATAATCCACTTTGGATCCATTAGAAACCGAATATGAATCTGTTAAAAAATAATATTTCTAGATTTTCCAAAGGTTCCCCTTACCCCTCTTATAAAAGGGCACTCCCCCTTCTCACTAATTCACATATTCAAAGCCTTTTCGTTCGGCCAACCCCTTCCCAAATACTCTTTTAACTTCTCTAAATTCAACTTATAGTCCTTAGTTCGATCATAAATCCACCCTATGGAGCCCTTTTGATCAAATCAAAAGGAAGACCCCGAAGAAGAGGTAATGTCTTCACCACCTTTTTTCAAGTTCATTTATTATTAAACATCTTCTATATTTTTTATTCACATAATGAAATAATAAATCCAGTATCTCCTATATACTGTGATATTATTATAAATATGGTACAACCATATTCATTATTCTATCCATCCTTTGAATGACATGTCACCATACGTGCGTACGTACGGCTTACCATCTCCACGTCGGGGTGTAATTGTTATTCAATATATTATTATTTGGATGGGTATAATAATGATATTTAATTCATGTAAAAAATAAATGTAACATTATAGTGATTCTGTATATATTATATACCATCCAATTATATATTACTTTATTATCAAAAGAATGATATTGTCGCTCGCGCATACGTACGGACTACCGTCTCCATGAACGCGATGATATTCATTCCCCATCGTATCCATTCAAGGCTAATTCTCATTTGAAGATTAAAAGTAATCTTTAAGAACATTATATCATTATGGATATGAATAAGGTACAACCTATCCATAACAAACATGACTTATGTAACAGAACATATAAAAGAAAACGAGTAATTTAACACCCGAATCAATGGTAATACTAAGATATTGTTAACAAATCAATGTTAAGAGATCATCTATGATATCATAATTATGTGTATGGTTCTTGTATAATTTAATAAAAATGTTTTAACTATTATACAAGAGGTTAAAAATCCATCGACTAAGGAAAAGTACATGGTAAGGGTTCATTTCACAATCTCTACATTATTCGAGGTTGTTTATACATAATTATCTACTGGGACCTATTTATCATCCACATCCATGATTCTTAAAAATGAATTTTAAAACATTCTTAATATTTCACAAAATATGTTTTAAAGTCATTTATACCCTTTTTTGACTTTTTATAATATTTTTATAAAGAAATATTTCCGACGTTTTCCAGACAAGGTCCTTTTTAACCTTTTCGACATAATTAAGGAAAGAAAGTTTTTTTAACTTATATGGTGGGTGTGGCTATTTTCCGCTGTTATAAAATGGTTGAGGATTCCATTACAAGATTATAAGAATATTTTCAAAGTAAATGTTTTATTTTATAACTATGTGACTTTTAAATGATTTCAAAAAATATAGATATTTCTCTCAAATAGTTTTGATTTCATCTATGTCAACATCCTTTGATGGATTTTAAGCTTATTTAAAGTTGATTTATTATGAAACAAATCTTACATACTGTATTGAAGTTTTTGTGATATTTTTTACTGTGGATGTGTTATTTTTATACCATTCCTGGTTTATGGAGAAAGTATTGAAAATTCGTATGCTAGTTTTAATACGAATGTTTATGTTATGTTTAAACATGTTCATATGAGGAATGCATTGGACTTAATAAGTGATGGGTGGTGCCCGCTATAGCTCCTCGATGCATCTGTAGGTCTCATGTGAAAAACTAGTGTCTTGGCATGAGGCCTTGAAAAAATATTATTTGTAGTCTTGCCATGAGGCCTTGGCTACGTGGTGATGATAGTCTAGCATTATGCATTCCATCATTATGGAAGTGGTTATTCATATTGCATTTGATTATTCGACTAGTAGAGTATCCATGTGAATAACTAAATGGAATTATTTCATTTTATCTTTTCCATATTATGCTGAAGTTCAAGTTTAAAAGGATTTTGTTTTAGCTATACATTGCCTTAAATGTTTATGTTTATTGATGAATGTTTCCGCTATATTGTTATCCTTACTGATAATCTTAGCTCACCGCTTTCAATGTTTTATTTTTTCTAGGATGTGAAGATGTAATTTTTGAATGACCTGTAGGGATAATATGCTGGGATATGAGTGTGGAATATGGAGACTATCTTGTTGTAGTTTTCAATTTTATGATGTAATGTAATACTTATGAATATATCTAGTATTTCCAAGGCTACTAAACTAATCAGTCTTTCGAGATTTGATCTTTCTTGTGACCATGCCAATGTTATGTAATAATGCACCAACTCTGGGTAACTAGGGTCGGGGAATTAGAGTTGGTATTTGATGAAGTTTAGTACTTACCTTGGAAGCTAGATTTAGATAAACTCTGATTAGAGCACGTAGACCTAAGATGGACTTTGAGGATTAGTATAGAATAACATCCTAGAATTTTGGTATTGTAGATATTTTGTGAGTTTTTCAAGAAATACATACCTTTCTAGATACGAGCTGGTAGAGGCAGCTCTGGCACATATGTACCTAGGGGTAAAACCCAAAAACACAGCTTTGAGCTACACTCGAATGAGAACTAGTGCACGAAAACGGGCCTTGATGCACTCTTGGTTACAACACTACTGGGGGATATGCCTAGGATAACTCTCATTTTCTTTACAAACCATTATGAAGGGTTTATGAGTATATACTTCCTCAATGAATTTTTTTTTATGATTATGGATTATATCCATAAATACATCAATTTATGAATTATGTATTTTGATTGATAAACTGATCTAGTTTATGCCATTGTTTAGAAATGGCACCTAGTGGATGAAATGGAAACCGTATCAATGCACATACACGGTGTAGGTATTTCACTCTTACTCAAGATAATTATAGTGGAGCTGGTGATGCAATTGGTGCTGATCAACCAATCACCATACTGGGACAACTCACTCAGGTTATGAATAATAACCTTACCCGAATGGAGCACCCTAATCCACATCGTGGAGGATCAATGTTAGATCAGTTCATGAGGCAGAAACCACCAACATTAAATGGGAGTACAAATCCATTAGTAGCTGAGCAATGGATATGTTCCCTAGAGAAAATATTTCAGGCTTTTGGGAGTAGTGAAAGGGAAAAAGTTTTCATGGCATTTTAACGCCTCACTGGAGATGCTGATAAATGGTGGTCATTGATTCAAAACACGAAGGAAGATGATGAAGTATAAAATATGGAATGGAGGGAGTTCAAAGAGCTTTTCATAGAAAAATACATTCCTCGTGACCATTCACCAGATATAGAATGACAATTTCTGAGTCTGAGACAAAAGGAGGATGACAATGTCACAAAGTATGCGGCTAACTTTACAATGTTAGAAAGGTATGATCGAGATTATATATGTAGCCTAATAAGTAAGATTGATCATTTATTTGATGGGTTAAAATTATTTCTCCGTCGAGCATTAGTCTCACAATCCTTATCATCATACGAAGACATTGTCTCATGTGTTATCAAGAAAGAAAATGAATTCTCTAAGTCTTATGACTTTAAAGAAAATCAAGAGACGAAGAGATCTATTGATCAATCTGGGAATGGAAATAAGGGGAAGAAGGGAAAGGTTGAATATCCATCCTGTGGTAAATGTGGGAAGAAACACCCCAGTACTTGCTTAAAAGGAATGGGAGTTTGTTACAAGTGTGGTGAAAAAGGCCACCAAGCTCGTGATTGCAAGGGGAATAAGGAAGCTAGTGATGTCCAATGATACAATTGCAGGGAGATGGGACATTATGCAAATGAATTTCTTAAGCGTCAGGGGAACATACCTCAGAAAAGGCCCAGGGATCAAGGACAAGTTAATGTTATCACTACTACTGAGGTAGAAGCTATGAAAGATGTGGTGGCAGGTAATTTAATGGTTTCCTCAAGTTTAGAAAATGCATTATATGATTCTGGATCATTTCATTGTTTCATATCTTCCCAGTTTTCTAAGAAAATTAGATATTTCCAATTTTATTTAACAAAGAAGTTGTTCGTTAAAACACCTAAGGGAAGTATCATTGCAACAAGGTTTTGTGAATCAGTCCCCATTAGAGGACATAAATGTTCTTTATCCGCTGATCTCATCATAATACCTATGGTTGAGTTTGATATAATCCTCGGTATGGATTGGAATTCGGACCATTATATGAAGATTTATTGTAAAAAGAAGGAGGTTACTATTTTTGATGATGATGATAAGGAACACCTTATCTTTAGGGAGGAATCATCACCACCTAAATCTTATCTAGATCCACCCCCAGTAGCTCAACTAAAATCAATTCTCGGGAAGAAGGAGAATGAAATGACTGTGGGTGAGGAATGGAATGTTCAAATAGAGGATGTACCTATTGTGAAAGAATATGTAGATGTGTTTCCGGAAGATTTACCTAGACATCCTCCATAACACGAAGTTGAGTTTTCCATTGATTTATTCCAGGATCAAGGCCTATATAGAAGACCCCATATAGAATGACCACTGTTGAATTAGTCGAACTAAAGAAACAACTAGAGTAATTGAGTAATAAGGTATTTATTTGACCTAGTGTTTCTCCATGGGGAGCCCCTGTCCTTTTTTTAAGAAGAATGATGGATTTATGAGGTTATGTATCGACTACAAGAAAATCAATGCTATAACAATAAAGAACAAGTATCCTCTACCTTGAATTGATGATTTATTTGACCAACTTCATGGAGCTCAATAAATTTCAAAGATTCACCTTCGGTCTGGATACCATCAGTTTTGTGGGAAGAAGGATGAAATCCAAAGACAACATTTCGAACCACGTACGAGCATTACAAATTTACAGTAATGACTTTTGGGCTGACTAATGTGTCCTCTGTATTCATGGATCAAATTAATAGAGTTTTCAAGGAATATCTAGATGAATTTTTGGTGTTATTTATTGATGATATCTTGGTATACTCCAAAATCTACACAGATCATGAAAATCACTTGAGCATTATCCTGAAGACTCTGAGAAGACATGAATTATATGGGAAGTTTAGCAAGTGTGAATTCTGGATTCACGAGATTTATTTTCTTAGCCATATTGTCTCCAAATATGGAATCTCTGTTGATCCTTCTAAGACCAATGAAATCCAAGAATGGCCAGCACCTACGAGTATAACTGAGGTACGCAGTTTTATTGGTTTAGCAGGTTATTATCGATGTTTTGTCCAGAATTTTGCCCAGTTGGCTAACCCATTAACAAAGTTCACACATAAAGGGGTTAAGTTTGTTTTGAAAAAAGTGTGTGAATAATGTTTCGAATAACTGAAGATAAGATTATTCAATTCTATTATATTGACTCTACCATCAGGGAATGAGGGGTTCGTTATTTATAGTGATGCATCGAAGAAAGGACTTGGTTGTGTCCTTATGCAGAATGATAGGGTTATTGCCTATGCATCACGATAGTTGAAAATTCATGAGAAAAACTATCCTACTCATGACATCAAGTTAGAAGCTATGATCTTTGCTTTGAAGAAATGGGGGCACTAACTCTATTGTGAATAATATGATATTTATACTGATCACAAGAGTTTGATGTATATTTTCTCACAAAAATAACTCAACATGAGGCAAAGGAGACGGCTTTAACTACTCAAGGATTATGATTCCAGGATACACTACCACCCAGGGAAGGCAAACAAGGTGGCAGATTCCTTGAGAAGAAAACATCATGGAGTTTTGAACATGATAAGAATTGAAAGGGATCCTATTTTCATGAATCTAGTGAAGATGGATATGGGAAATAACATGGAAGGTGAAACGTTGATACTTTTTCAAATGGTTTCCAAACTATCTTTACTAGAAAGGATAAAGAGTTATCAGACCGGTGATGAAGTGTTTCAAAAGAAGATTAAAGATGTGAGTGATGGGAGATTGAATGACATTGGATATGAAGATGGAATTATGAAATTTGGGAAGAGACTTTGTGTTCCCAATATACCTAATCTAAAAAGGGAATTGTTGGGTGATGCTCATAGTTCCAATTTCTCGATACACCCTAGGAGCACCAAAATGTATAGAGACTTAGAGGAACATTTTTGGTGGGACAACAAGAAGAGAGAGATTGCTGATTTTGTGTTAAGATGTATGGTTTGTCAACAAGTGAAAGCTGGAAGGCAATAGCCTGGTGGAGTATTGCATACTCTTCTCATACCTGAGTGGAAATGGGATAATATTATGATGGACTTCATCATGGGGCTACCAAATACTCCTAGAAGGAATGATTCAATATGGGTCATGTTGATCATTTTATGAACACCTCACATTTTATTGCTATAAGGGATGATTTATCAATTGAATAGATAAAAAGAATACATATTAATGAAGTTTTGAGACTTCATGGAGTACCCCTATCTATTTTTTCTGATCGTGATCCCTGTTTACTTCAAGATTATGGAAGAGTATTCAGAGGGACGTGGATACTGAACTTCCTTTGAGCACTGCCTACCACCCTCAAATAGATGGACAATCAAAACAGACTATTCAAACCTTAAAAGAAATATTGAGATCCTTCTCACTTGACTTTTAGGGTATGTGGGATCAATATTTACAACTGGTAGAATTTTCCTATAATAATAGTTTCCATTCGAGTATTCAGATGGCACCATATGACGCGTTATACGGAAAGTGATGTGACACACTAACCTATTGGGATGACGTTGGTGAAAGAAAACATGTTGGCCTGGAACTAGTGGAGGAAACGATGGAAAAGGTGAAGGTAATCCAAAATCACATCAAAGCAACTCAAAGTAGGCAGAAGAGCTTTGCCGATAACCGAAAGAAGGATTTGAAATTTCAAGTAGGAGATCATGTTTTCTTGAAGGTATCTCTATGGAAGGGAATTATACGTTTCGGTAAGAAGGGTAAATTGAGTCCCAGGTATATTGGACCTTTAGAAATTCTAGAACGAATTGGGGTTTTATCTTACCATTTGGCAACGCCTCCAAGTCTCTCCAAAGTTCATGATGTGTTCCACGTATAATTGTTGAGGAAATACATGCCTGACCCAACACATGTACTCACTTATGAGGAATTAGAACACGAACCCGATCTATCTTATTGCGAAAAGACCATCAAGATTCTTGATACCAGAGAACAAGTGCGGAGAAACCGGACGACTCGTCTGGTAAAAGTTCTATGTAGAAACCATAAGATGGAAGAGACAACATGGGAACCCGAGGAACTTATGATGAAGAATCACCTGAGTCTTTTTATACAGTAATTTTCTAGAAATTTCGAGGACAAAATTATTTGAAGTAGGGGAGAATGTGACACCCCGAGCTTTTACGATACTCTCCCGTTTCAATAATACAGTAGCGTGTGTAGTACGAAACTTCGAGTTCTAACACACACACCACAACCAATCAAACTAACCGTTATGAATAGTAATACACACTTTTTAAAATTTTATAAATTTTATCTCTCAAAATTGACTTCATTTTTGGATTCTTAATATCAAAATTAGTCTAAGGTAATATTCTGGAACTTTTCAGAAAACATTTATATATTGATGAATAGTGAAATTTACTAAATTTTAATTAAAAAGAACTTTTTAATCGAATTAATTAATAGTGATAAATTTCGAATTTGAGTGGGTTTAATGTATATTTAGAATATATTTTTTCCATTTAATAAAATTTTGCTAATTTTACATAATTTCACAATTAAACCGGACATGAACAAGTGTCAATCTTTTGATAGTTATTATCATTCAAAATCACCCTTTTTGTTTTAACAACGGTAATTAATTTTAAATTAATTTCTTCCACTTTTGTGTATTCAATCTGAAAAAATGGATTCCATATTTGGAATCAGGATGTCCAAATTGTGTAAATAGTTAACTTTTATTTTTAGACATTTTGAATAATTACTTCGATAAATATTTTATTTACCATGGTTACAGGGTAAAACCTGTAAATAAGGGTAAAAAAATAATATTATAATAATAATAAGTTACACTAAAATGTGTCCTAACATTATTGGTTGTTACATGTCCGACCATGGTAATCTTTGGATCGATTTTGGGACCCCATGCAGCCCCTTGAAAGTGATAATGACACATTATATTAATAATGTTAAAATAAATACAAAAATGACAAAAGCCTCTATCTTTTAGCAAAAAAAAATTTACACAGGGTTATATATGTTGGCTTTTTACTATAAATATTCATTAGAAAGATAAAAATATTTCCTACATAATGGTATTTTATTTATAATTTTTAGACATTAAATAATTTTATTTATTTATGACACAATGGTGATTCAGTAATTACCTAATCAATGAAATATTAAGATAATTGATATTATAAATATCAAAATAAATGTAATTTTAGACTTTTTATACGTTCCAAGAATTTTCTAGGTTAATATGACATATTAGGATTGGTTATATAAATTTGTTTCTAAGTAATAATGCTGTTATAAAATTATCAAAAACAAAATACCCAATAGTGTCAAAATTACATAAAAGTGTTTTTAAAAACAATATTATATTATTAATTGATTTTAAAATCCTAAAAATATATGGTTTGTCCAGGAGACTTATATCATGATATGTTTAATATTAATATACCACTTGGGGGTCTTTTAGAGGTATATAGTATGTTTATTAACTATAGAATATAAAAATAAAATGTGACAAGGTAAGTGTCAAACTAATTAACTAAGAGTTAGATCTAAAACATAAGGTTAATATAATGACCCAAAACTATCTAAATTCTATTGGTTGAGTGGTTTTGGACCCATCCCCACCTTAACCTTTATATAATCCACTTTTGAGCCATTAGAAACCGAATATTAATTTATTATGTAATAATATTTATAGCTTTTCCAAAGGAGCTCTGTACCCCTCTTATAAAAGGGCACTCCCCCTACTCACTAATTCACACATTCAAAGCCTATTGGTTCGGCCAACCCCTGCCCAAATAATCTCTCAACTTCCCTAAATTCAAATTAGAGGCCTTTTTTTATCACAAAGACAACCTAACGAGCCCTTTTGATCAAATAAAAATGACGACCCCGAAGAAGAGGTAATGTTTTCACCACCCTTTTTCAAGTTCATTTCTTCTTCAACTTCTTCGTTCTTTGTTATTACCATTATAAAATAATTAATCTAGTATCTCCTATATACTGTGATATTATTATAAATATGGTACAACCATATTCAGTATTCTATCCATCCTTTGAATGACATGTCACCATACGTGCATATGTACGGCTTACCGTCTTCACGCCGTGGTGTAATTGTTATTTAATATAATATTATTTGGATGGGTATAATAATGATGTGTAATTCATTTATATAATAAATATAACATGATAATGATTCTGTATATATGATATAACATTAAATTATATATTATTTTAATATCAAAAGAATGATATTGTCACTCATGCATACGTACGGACTACCGTCTCCACAAACACGATGAGATTCAGTCCCCATCGTATCCATTTAATACTAATTCTTGTTTGATGATTAAAAGTAATATTTATGAAATTTATATAATTATGGATATGAATAAGGTACAACCTATCTATAAAGAACATGACTTATGTAACAAAACATATAAAAGAAAAGGAGTTATTTAACACCCGAAATAATGATAATACTAAGATATTATTAACAAATCAATGTTAAAAGATCATATATGATATCATAATTTTGTATATGGTTATTGTATAATTTAATAAAAATGTTTTAACTATTATACAAGATGTTAACATACCATCGACTAAGGAAATGTACAAGGTAAGGGTTTATTTCACAATCTCTTCATTATTCGTGGTTGTTTATACGTAATTACCTACTGGGACCTCTTTATCATCCACATCCATTTTTCTTAAAAATGTATTTCAAAACATTCTTAATATTTTACAGAATATGGATTAAAGTAATTTATACCATTTTTTGACTTTTTATAAGATGTTTATAAAATAATATTTCTGTTGTTTTCCAAACAAGGTCCATTTTAACATTTTTGACAGAATTAAGGTAAGAATGTTTTTTTAACTTATACAGTAGGTGTGGCTATTTTCTGCCGTTATAAAATGGTTGAAGCTTCCCTTACAAGCATATAAGAATATTTTAAAAGTAAATTTTTTATTTTATAACTATGTGACTTTTAAATTGTTTCAAAAAAAGTGACATTTCTCTCAAATAGTTTTGATTTCATCTATGTCAACATCCTTTGATGGATTTTAAGCTTATTTGAAGTTGATTTATTATGAAACAAAACTACCATATTGTATTGATTTTTTGTGATATGTTTGACTATGGATGTGTTATTTTTATACCATTCATGGTTTATGGAGAATGTATTTACAATTCGTATGCTAGTTTTAATATGAATGTTTATGTTATGCTTAAACCTGTTCATATGAGGAATGCATTGGACTTAATAAGTTACGGGTGGAGCCTGTTATAGGTCCTCAATGCATCGGTATGTCTCATGAGACAAAATAGTGTCTTGGCATGAGGCCTTGACAATATCTTATTTGTAGTCTTGGCACGAGGCCTTTGCTACGTGGTGATGATAGTCTGGAATTATGCATTCCATCATTATAAATGTTGTTATTGATATTGCATGTAATTATTAGACTAGTAGAATATCCATGTGAATAAGTAAATGGAATTATTTCAGTTTTTCTTTTCCATATTATGCTGAAGTTCTAGTTTAAATGGATTTTGTTTTAGCTATACATTGCCTTAAATGTTTATGTTTATTTATGAATGTTTCCTCTATATTTTTATCCTTGCTGAGCATCTGAGTTCACCCCATTCAATGTTTTATTTTTTCCAGGATGTGAAGTAAATTATGAATGACCTGCAGGGATAATATGAGGGGATATGAGTGTGGACTATGGAGACTATCTTGTTGTAGTTTTCATTTTTGTGATGTAATGTAATACTTATTAATATATCTAGTGTTTCCAAGGCTACTAAACTAATCGGTCTTTCGGGATTTGATCTTTCTTGTGATCATGCCAATGTTATGTAATAATGCACCGAATCTGGATAACTAGGGTCGGTGCATTACATATTAATGGTTATTAAGGTTATTTATAGAAATAGTTAGTATATCTTGGATATTATCTAACTACGGAGACTACTTTTTTGGAATATAATAGTGGAGTGAATGTTAATTTTAAAATATTAAATTTATCATAGAAGGATATTGATAAAATACATCTGATTTTTGTTTTTCATCTGTATTCTTGAGTATTTTGAGGAATTTTGGGGATTGATATTTATTGAATAATCTATATTCAACAATTGGTATTAATAATTAATTGATGTGATAAATGATGTTTTCCATCATAAAATGGTTTACTATTTTTGGGAAATTAAATTATCTTATAATAACAATTTTGGTTTTTGTTAATTCATAAAGATAGGATGAATAGATAGTTATACTATTTTAATTTTTTTATTGATATAAGTTGATTATAATTCTTCAAGTATGAAAATTTATGTAAAATATTCATTGTTTAGATAAAAATATGAGTTTGTTGTGAAATCTAATTTAAAGATGAAAATATAATTTTCCATTATTTATGTTTTCTTATCTTATCTTTATGTGTATTAAATGAATTCATAATATTTAAAAAAAGTGATTTTCCAATAAAATAGTAATATGTTTAATGTTATCATTATCGTTTTATCCCATCAATGGATTACGGTTTAGTGATGGTTAACATTCAAATGACCATGTTCACTATCACTCCCTATTATAAATTTTATTTTTTTTCTGTGCCCATGTTTTCAAACATTAAATTATTGTATTCCTTACCTTCAGAGATCTTTGTACATTCCATTATCCCTTATCTGGTAGAATATTAACTACCCATTTTTCTAATGTGGAATTTCAAAAAAAATGAATTTATTTTAAAAATTCAAATCCCTAGTATTAAATACAGAGTTTATATTTTGAGGATTCAATTTATTATGGGTGTATAATGTAACTTATTGAGTTTTTAAAATAATACACTTTGTTTAATATCATAATCAATAAATAATCAAAATTAGACAAAAAAATATGTTTTATTATTTAAATGGGAAAAATATATAATTTATGAAAAATTTGAGGTTATGAATAGGATTTACTAACCTGTAGAAATATATAGTTGAATTAATAGTTACCAATTAATTAGAATTGAAAATAAAAACCAATAGAATATAAATAATGTTTTCTTATTAATAATTTATTTGTATGCCCACCCGAACATTGTATATTAATATATTAAAATAATCAATATTTTTTATTGATGATAATGAAATTTATATTTTTTGTCTATTTGTTTTAAATTCATTCAATGTGATTTAGTGTCTTCTATTTAGAATAAATGCAATTCTATGCATAAATGTTTTTTATATAGGGAGGTTTTCATCATTTGGATAGTGCCCTTGTTTTAAATATAAAATTATCATCTTTTTTTTAATTTTATTAATGAAAATAAAATAAAATGTTTAAATTAGAACATAAATTGTTTTTTTATGTTTAATGTTTTTATAATTCAGATAAGATTCAACATTTTTATAAATATTTAAAAAATAAAAAATTCTAATTAAACGTTTTTTATGTAATTTATTTATATAATTAGATTATATTACAATTCGGTATTAATGAATATTCTGTTCTATTATACATCAATTAATAACTTTTTGTTCATTGGAATCAGTTTCAAATTGATGTAGGATTATAAAATCATTCAATATTTTGATCTTTTTCATGTTAAAACCCATATTTCCCATTGTATCAATATAATTTACTTTAATAATAATTTTACCAATTGTTTCAATTCAAATTGGAAAAATTGAATCCAATGTTCGAATCAAAATTTACAAATTATTTTGTATTTTATTTATCATTTTTATTAATTAAATAACTATTGTGATTAAGAAAATATTTAATGAGGTTGAGGTAAAATAATAAAATGTGTAACAGTTAAAATGTGAAGGCATAAAATTCCTAAAAAAATAAAACCTATGTGTTTTTATGAAGTCTCTTATACCTATACATCCATTAAAATATTATTTATTAACCAAACTCAAGGAAATTAATTCAATATCAATTTGAGTTGTTTTATTTATTAAATAAAAATTATTTAATCACTTAAATCCACACTAACTCAAGTATAAATACCACCCCATTTTATCGAGAAATCCTTGAAGCTCCTAAAATATTACTCAATTCGAGTCATCATCAATCTATCCCAGTTCAATTTATACAAGTCTCCCCAGAGAACCAAATGTATGGTCCCCATGGGGTCATATACAGTTGGGATATATAGGAGGTAATTTTCAAAAAGCACCTCCCTTATTTTATTTTATTCAATTATTCTCTCCTCACTATCTACATCCATAGAGGAATTATAACCCAATAATAATGTATATAGTACAATTCTAATTTTTATGTAATATATTATATTCATTATTTTATAACCTATTTTTATAAAATGAAATCAAACCATAGTAAAAAAAGCAGTTAACAGTCTCCATGAATAATGATTGTGTTCCTCTTCCATTACTGCCTTTATATAATTCCATATAAGTAATATTATGGTAAAATTATATTTAAATTGTTATATAATATCTAGTATCATGTTATCTAGCTAATACATACCCTAAATATTTAAAAAAATTAAAATAGTTTTGGATTTTGGAAAATAACTGCCAAAATAAACTAATTATTTATCATTAAAAAATTTACTAAATTAATCATCATTCGGATAAAAAACATTATATATGGGACCATTAATACATAAATATGATCATTAATAAAACTACATCCCACTTCTGTAGTTGAATTACAATTTTACATGAACATCAACAATTATTTTCAAAACAACCATTCATGAAACCATGAAATGGACACAACTAAAACAATGAAATAATGAAATATTATTATTTAATGGGTCATAATATGATATAAAATCATCACATTAGGTATTATATTAATATTCATATATAATGATTTAATAACACACTTTAAACCATTATTCATGAGGTCAAAGTTCACGAAACAAAAGACAAGCATGAGTTTTGGGAATTCTTTACCCAATTTCCTTTCATTAGGTTAAACATCGACATCATGATTATGTCATGAAAATATTATATATGAAATGATTCATGAATATATTATGTATTAGGATTGAATCATGAGTTCAAAATAGAGAAACTTTTGGAAAAAACTCAAGAGTCCATAACACTGATTCTCGATCCTTTACGGATGTGGATGTTAGTCGAGCTGTCATGTTAAAGGAATGTCTTTGAGACCTGAATGTTGATCCGTGTATTGCAAAAGAATCATTATAAAATCAAGATCACTCTTCCATAACATCTCTCTGAATGTGGTTCTTCTACTATCCTTATAAATTCATTTCATGCATATTTGTATGTTCTTGAAACATTGGCCTACTTTGAAATACTTAAGAAGCATGTTGGAATCTATTGGGATCATTAGTTATCTTATTGACTAGTTTTAATCCTCATATTTTGTTTTTTTTTTGCATCTTAATATGATTAATATAATTTTTGGATGAGTAATTAAGGTATTTTTGTGGGATACCATAGGAATGTTGTTAAATATACTGCATAATTTCTATCATAATGCCAATCAATCCATCAAACTAATATGGTTAGGATTTTCTATCCTTCAACATCATATATTTAATTTGGCATAAATTTTCCCAATTTCAATCTTTATTTTCCCACCCAATTAAAATAGAGTATGCTAGAAAAAATATTTCTAGATGCTTGGTTGTGAGAGTTTTTAAAAAAATTAACATATCGCACCCTCTTCTATCTACTGTTTGGATACAAAATGGTGAGTCTAGATTTTATCAAATGAAAACTAATGAAAACCAACTATCCTATTGTATTAAATTTCATAATATTGTGCATCTATTTAATTCTTGAAATCATGAATTAAATATACCATTCCCTCTCACCTGTAACATGTATGTATTGGTGGAAAAGTGTAAGCTTAATTTAGTTCCTAAAAAATTTAATGATTATGATGATATGGACTTAGAAAAACTAATGGACCATGATGGATCGATTGATACCAAACCCCTCAAAGAGACTATGCTGATGAATAACATACAACTAAACCCTGATATAGTGGATAAGGATGCCCCAAAGAGGCACACACCTAATAGGGATGTGGCCTATCATTCCAAAGAGTCACATACTAGGATTCATATTGTAGAAAATTTCCCTAGATTTATAGATGTTGGTAATAATGATCATATCGCCTTTGATACCACATAGTCCATACCTTCTATTCAGAAGGATAAACATGAGACACAATATGACTCTAGATTATCCCATCCTAATGAACTTTATCTAGTCTCTCTAAATAAGTATTACTACCTTACATTGAAATCTAAAAAAAGGTGATGAATATGATTATTGGACCATTAGGATTTTTGACTCAACCACTAAAGAAGACCCAAAATCATAATCAATAAAATATGTTAGATTGAACTATTTTCACTAGTTCTTCGGGGATTCAATTTGAAAATTTCATAATCCCTCCACAGTCGAAAGTTATTGGGGATCCCTTATCCTCATCAGATGAATATCATTCCTATTAAACCTTAAATTTGGAGGATTCATAGGATTCTATTAAGATCATGAATTTATCCCAAGTTTTAAAGGAGGGTTATAAGGATAAAATTTACCACCGGATATAGGAAAAATTGATAAAATTCATTTTGAAGGTATATTAACAAGTATATAACTATATATGGGTATCTAAATTTTACAGAGGATAATTTTGATAGAGTATAATTTGAAATTTATAGAGACCACAAAATTGATTTTTTACAACATTTTTGGGAATATATGTATTTTTCTGAGTCTTTATAGGGATGTTAATCAATATAACTGAATCTTAATTTTATGCTTGAGATATTTTGGTTGTGATATTTCAAGATTTTTTTATGTAGTATGGTCTATGAATCAATTTTATAAAATAAATGATCAAACAATTGGGAATTCACCAATATGGATTACAAGATGTAAGGTGATATCATTAAAAATATCATAATTCATAGATAAACCATTTCAATAATGAATATTTTCACTTAAAAGACAAAAAAAGACACACTTCTGGATCATTATTCCTTACGACTAACCTATTATTGATTACATGATGATTTCTATTTATTTACATGATTTCTATTTCCCTTGATCATTATTTCACTACTTTCCTATAAATCCACTGGCTACGGTATTTCACATCCTTGGATCATTTAATTGTTTCTGTATTGTTAAATGAGACACAATTTGTCGTCATATTTTGTTGGATGGATTTATATCATGCTTTTTTAGGAAAACACAAACTATATATGGATCGTTAATTTGGTATTATCAACTTCCCACTACATGATGAAAAATATAGAGAAATGTATGAATCGAAAAGAGGTAATTGAGAAAATTATTGAAAAGAGTTGAAGTTTACAATTTAGGATTTAAAACTACATTAAAAGACTTCATCAATTCATCCTCTATGTTTTGTTTCTTGATCATGCAATTCATGAAGAATTTAAAATATAATAATTAAGTTTAATTAATTAATTTTTTCATGAAAACACTTTTATGATTATGGAACTTAGTTTTTTTACAATAATTATTCATTTATGACCTAGGAATTGTGGAGTGACTTATTTATTATTTTGTAGTATTTTTATTATACTCCAAATCATACGGAATCATTTCATACTGAGTTTATTTTAGGCCCTCTCAGGGATGACATTACAGTTTTTCAGGGAATTTTTTTTATTCTTTTTTCTTTTGTTGTTAAAACCATATTGTACCTCTTTTTTTCACATAACCTTTAATTTTTGATAATAAATTTTTTGGAGCATGGGTTTTAACTCATGATTTAAGACTTTCTTGTCTGTTGTATTTATAATTTTTTATGAGGATTTACTATGAATACACATAATTTTCTAATTTTATAAATGATCAATGCATTGATATAATATTTATATGTGGAGTTCTTTGAAATATATCTTATTTTAATGTTATAGTTTATATTATTTTTAAAAAATCCTTATATAGTGTTTTTCACATATACAGAATGAACATAATTTCCCAATATATTTTCTCACAATAATTTTCAATGTTAAATTAATATTTTAAAATATTATTATGAAAAAATTAACATTTATTTGTTTTCAATTTTATAAAAATGAATATTAATTTCAAAATAGAATATTATTTTTCTTCTAGAATGTTTCTTTTATACTAGATTAAAGTGTCAGGATAATGTCATGTTTTATTTGGATTGTTTATGAGAATGGGTGGTTCTCTAATATTGCATGGTAGGGTTATACTGTTATAGAACTCTAATGAATTTAGCGATGGGAATGAGTTATCTCACAAGGATTATGTTAAGATATTATATGAATAATACATTCTTGATTATTCCAATTTCTACTATGATGGTTACTCCCTATGTGGACAAGATAGCTACAATATTTGTAAATGTGACATTGAAAATGTTTTCTAATGTTACCTACATAACTTTTATATTATTGATTTTTAATTTCTATTTAATTCATTTTTTTAAAAGGAATATTAATGATCATTTTAAAATGAGAATTCGTTTCTATGGTAAAAATAATTTTTATGAAATAGTTTTATAGGATTTCACTAGACTAATTGTTTCCAATATTTTATGTCCCTTACAATGATTTTTTTTCGGCTTCTATGTTTTAATTTTTTTGTCAGATGTACAAATGGGTATGAGAAAGGATGTAGTCAAGATGAATGGTATCAACATTTTTCATTAAAAAGAAATCAATTTTTATTTTAAAAGATTTATATTATAGAAAACTGGATACTATTTTAGTAGTATAAAAAATTTATGAATGTGGAATATTATTTATGAATTTATACATATTTCAATATAAAACTAAACCAAAATTATCATTTTAATTATAAAAAAGTCAATTCTAGTTTAAAAACACTTGAATATGTAATGTTTATGTATGGGTCCAAAAAATTAACTATTCTTTTTTTTTCTTTAGGAATACATCATGAGTATGATGAGTTTAAAATCCATTATATGTGGTCCAAAATTATTTGAGAAATATTTTTAGGGAACTTATTAGATTTTATAAGGGATCTTGAATAATAATTACATCATGGATTGTTTTATTTTCCATTTTTAAATTATATTTGTTTGATATTTTATAATGGGTAAGTAGTTTGACTCGATGTTGGTAATAATCTACATATAGTATTTAGATGGATTATTTATATTACAATACTATATTATTTTGTTAATACGGGAAGAAATGTTTTCTAGGAATCATGTAGTGTATTATTCATATATACCTAATGGTTTTTATATGATAAATTTTTATCATTTTTTTACCATTCTATATGATTCATTTTAATACAATAATAGGATTAATCTACGATTTTTTGGAATAAATTGGTTATATAATCCTTGGGTATAAAATTTTATGGATTAAATCATAGTGTAATTCTTTTTAGTGCATGTATATGGGAAAAATAAATATGAAAATCCTTGTTTTTTGAATTATCTTATGAGATCCCGAGGATGGTGTGAAGTTATATGGATAATATTGTGTTAATTGAACTGTGATAATTACTCTATTTATTTTATAAAATTCAATAACATGATGAATCTATAGAGATATGAATGAGGAAAATTAAAAAAAAATTGAAGAACATATTTGACAGAAAATAGGATGATAAATTTAATCTGACGTATTTTACTTTCTATAAAAAATATCAATCTTCTTGTCAAATTACCCCTTATTAAACCATTCATTAGAATCATTTTTGGATAACATATGTAATATGATGACAGGTAGGGATTCAAATATTAGAGATCTAAAAGTGTAAATTATGTTGTTTTTTATCTAATTATAAATGAAGTAGCTTCCTAATACACATATATGAGAAAAATTATTATACATATTTGTGGTTTTGAACCATCTTTTTTTATTATGGAATGCATCATTATTTGATTGAGTTAAATAAGAACACATTGATCAGATAAATTTTAAAATTAGTTCTCATATTTAATGGTTCATTAAAGATCCCCATGTTTGTTTTCTATATATATATATATATATACTAATTTTCTCTATCAATAAAATATAATTTATTGGATAATGTGTTCCAGTTATCAATAATGGGGAGGTATATTTATGACCTAATGAATATAATCTACTGGGATGGTCATGATATTGAGTGTGATGCATAAAATCTAGAGGAATTTAATTAGAAATATTTTTTATTAACCATCATTAAAAATTAAGGAAATAAAAATATGTCATAGTTCATGGAGACTAAATAAAACCACAACTAACACCACCTTTTCTAGTTTTCATCATAAATTTTTTATAGTAGTTAAAATTTTCAAATTACATGGTATAAACTACACCCCATTCCTGATCACCTATAATTAACCCTCCCTACCCCTTTCACACACATTGGTATTCATGATTTTCCCATTGAATTATTTGTTGAGATTCTTGATAATGTAATTATTTTGATTGGATCATTGGATAACTTTTGATATAAAATCTTATATGTAGAATGTTTAAAATTAATTTCCAAAATTAAAAATTGTATACATAATTTAAAATAATAAGATATAAGAAAAATATATATATTTTATTATTTCTTTTAGGTTTATAAAACAATAATTTTTCCATTAATGTTATAGAAAAATGTTAATAAAAAAATCACCAATGGAAATTCTTATCATATACATGATGAAGTACATTTTATTATATTATTATGTTAAAAATTTTGATATAAATTTGGGGTTATTAATATTATTTCATTACAATCCAAAATAATGTAGAAAGAATATATATCATTATCATGTTTCATACAAGATTATGTGAAACAAGAAGAAAAAATTATCTTATAATGTTGGTAGATAGTAATGAATAATAAGATATATAAATGATTTTAAGATGAATGTCCAACCACATCATATTTTAGGAAACATGATTGAAACATTATTTATGTAAATTATATAAAATTAAATTATATGAAACATAATTAAATATATTAATATTTTTCAATTTTTACTATGTTAATAAAAATATGGTTTATATAATGGGAACATTATTAAACATATTTATGAAGGATAATATTGTAAACTCTTAATAGAATTATGAACATTTTAATAAAAGTGGTATTTCATTATATTTTATTTTATTGGCTACCATGGATATGATATATGTAGAGAGAATATACATATGAAAATAAATTTAATTATAAGAGAACTGATGGTATATAATAGAAATATTTCATAATATATAATAGTAATTGTCAATGGATTGACGTTATGTCAAGTGAAAATGATAATGAAATAAATGATTAAAATTATTTGAATAAGTTATTTTATTCAATTATAAAATAATTAAATGAATTAATATTTCATATTATTGTAATTATATTTGAATATTTCACCTCATATTCAATTAAATTCATTTAACATGTTTTTTAATACAGATTGGATTTAAAATATAGAACTTTAATATAATATTTCATTAATATAATTTACTAATATTATATAAAATTATTGATTATATTTTTATTAAGATGACTTGAGTTACTTTTGTTGAACATATTTTAATTGTAACGTGTAGACAAAAGGAGAGAATGGTGATTATGAATAGTAGTTAAACACATTGAACTCATTCCTTAATAGGTCCATACTAAGACCGTATTTAATTTTTTTTGGAATGAATATATTATATGATTATACACTCCTAATAAGTTTAATAGTTTTTTTTGAAGTCCTAATTTATTTTCCAAATCCATTATATATAATAAAATTATAAATGTATCAAATTACATGAATTTATCCTTTTGGAATAAAAAATCTTATTACAAAAACACATTTTTGAAATGTTTTTTAAATTTAATAATATATATTAGTATATATTTTAAAACTAATTTTGTTTTTTTAAACCTTTGAATTTAAATATAATAACTTTTTCATCTTAATAGTTTTAATATCCATTATATATGGATAATAGTTTCATTAGATTACCCTAAAATAATCATTATAATGATAAGGGTCTATATATATTTATAGATTACTTAATCAAAAATCAATCTAATCATATATTAATAAAATTAAATTGTTTAAATTATAATTTTAGGTTAGAGTTGATGAGGAATGATATATTTAACCTCTTGATATTCACATAGTTTCCTAATCAATAGTATGGAATTATTTGGTATGGGTGTTATGAAATAATTTAATATTTTAATAAATTTATCCATCATCATAATAGAAAATTTATTTCCAAAATAGTGTATAGTGAAACGTAGAAATTGATAAAAAAAATTGTCTCCATATTAAAAAAAGTTACATCATCTACATATTAGTTCATTAGTAGCTATTTCTATGTATATTTTATATAAAAACATGGAAAATGATGATTTTAGAATTTTGGGGAAACCTAATAAAGATGGGAACACATTATAAATTGAGGATTTCAAGACTCCCTCCCACTAGGAGCCACTATAGGGATTGTAAACAATGGGTATGTGACAAAAATCCCACATACTATAGTCCATAGTTCAGCTAATAACATGGGGTCATAAATAAAAAATGTGTAACATTTATCTATAAAATTATTTTATAAAATAATAGGAAAACCAATAAAATCTAAAATACAGATAAACCCAATATATTTAAATTCAGTAAAGTATAAGACAAGTAATAGTATATAAAATGACAACTGAATGAATGTTCCAATGCTGAAAAAAATAAAAATATCTAAGATATATGCCAGTAATATCACTCATTGTCACTAATAATCACTTAGAAACATGATATCCAATTAATATATATAGGGGTGATAACAAATGTATACTTTGTAAGATCCACCTCAAGACCACTTCTAGAAATTTGGATGAACTAAACTTATTCCTAGGAGAATAAATCAATGATCCAAAACAAACATTTAATCTGTATTTTATATCTAAACCCCATTAAGTCAATCTCACCCAATATTGAATCAAAATATTAGAATTTAATATCATTATATTATATAATGAATAAACCACAAACCAGCTACCATGTTGTTTTTCACTCTCATGCCCCAAGGAAAAATGTCCTTGAACTTCCAACTCATTTTGTAGAGGTAACATAAAAATATGTATCCCATGTCACTATTATTCCAATTATCATAGAAAAATCATTAACATTTCATATTATACAGATATCACAATCACATAATCATCATCACATATACACCACATTTTTCTATAGAATAACCACATATCAGATTTCTAATATAATATTTCATCCTTAAAATGAATGATTTTAACCTCATTAAATACTCTAATTAGTCATGAGAAAAAACATTTATCAATATCTTCATTACAAAATCATGTTAGAAACTATATAAAATATGATAACATTAAATAATTATAGATGGTATTCTTATACCTAACATGGAAAAACAACACAAACACCACACTTTAAACGGATATGATATAAGGGGTGTAGTTATCCATACCTCAAATTATCACCATGAATATTTATTTAAAACATAAGAAACCTAAATCTATAGAGTATTGGTAAGGTTATATGACTCAGGTGGTGCGTGTTATAAATATGATGTATAGAAAACCATATACAATAATCACACACAACCCAGCCTTTGGGTCTTATAAAAAACAACATTTATATTCCACATAACAATAACCCCATTATAGACACCATTAATAATAAGCTACCATTATCTCTTCATCAAAAGTTTGTCCCAAATCACAAAACCTAGAAGCAACGATGATATCCAATTTCTGACTAATATCATTGTCTAAAAATTTATGGATTTTACATTACTAACTATATTACCTTTATTATACCATTCAATTACATATATAATTTAAAACTAGTAAATAGCCATATAATGTATTTAATTTTATCCATTAAAAATTAAATAAAACTATGTTTCTTAGTTTACATCCCATACAGGTTGTCATTGTTTTCATTAATAAAAATATATTATTCCTCAAAGAATATTTAACACTCCATCAAAACATATAAAAAACCATCTAATAATATGTACCACAAAACATGCCATATCAATCAAAACTAGTAAAAAATATTTATATTTTTAATCAACTATAAATTCAATCATAATACCCAAACCATTGAACATTAACAACTGCACCCTCCAATTCCAAGAATAGAAATTAATCAGAACCCCTTTAACCCACACATTTTATCATAAATTACCATCCATAATAATGATCATACACTTCCAAAAAGATCACAAAAATTTTAATTGAAATAATAAACTATAAATTTTATTATCATAATAAAAAAGTATTAATTTAATATTGTTTTCTTATTAAATTTTATCAGTTTACATAAATATCCTTACAAAATTGCAAAATATCATAATTTAATAACTATTTTTTCTTAATTATTCATTTATGAAAGGTGATTACATATATATATATATATAGTTGTGTGTAAATAACATAAATAATCACATCATGAAAAAATACCAAGAAAAAATCTTCAATAAAATATTTCAAAGAAGTCATTAGTAATTTAAAATAACAATTGATGTTATAAACAATGAAAAGAAACCCATTTATATTTAATTCACTTTAGTCTATTTAACTAGTTTTTTCATGTTTGTATTTAACTTCCACCAAAGATATGAAAACAATGAATAATTTTTAATAAATATAAATTAATGGATAGTACATGCCTCATATACCAAAAATGGAGATCCGCCTATTGTTTTATATTAACCATGTAAAAATTAGGATTCCTAAGCAAGACCAATGTGAGAAATCATCCAATCAACTTAGAATCAACAATTTCCATCAAAAGAAATGCCATATTAAACATTACATATTAATACATAGTACTAAAAATCTCTCAACTAGAAGTTACCTAATCCATGATATGTGAAAGGGAACACGCCTAAAATCAATAACAGTTGATCACTCAAGTAAAATATCCAAATCTTTGTGGAAGACATTTAAGGGTCCCGAAAACTCCCCTATATTTTTCTAATGGTCATGGACATTGAGGGAATATGGAAAAACAAAAATTATATTTGGAATTTATTTTAACATTAGAAAAATTATGGAATTAAATTAAGTACAGACTTTTTTATTCCATCACTTGATAAATTAATTTATCCTTATAATATCAATAAAATATATTATGTAATGACCTCATTAAAAAATCGATCTAACCCATATAATTACATATTTCAAATGGTAGTCACACTATTTCCAAAGTGTTTATATTGTGATTCATGGTCTATTAGAATATATGGTGCATACCTAAAATATTTTATAGTATATTAAAATCTACATGGTTTTACAATCCATTAAATGAAAGTACCTCTAAACTAGGCACCTAGGATTCCACATCATGACTGAACATGTAACATTATATTTCTCTGTTATAGGTAATTATTGAACTGTGTTCTAAGTATTATTTTGTTGTGTATCTCATTGGGATCATTTTGGTAGTTTTTATAGGGTTTTGGAATCCATTAAAACAATTAATGGTAGGTGCACATTTAGGTAAGACTATATTATTTATCCTAGAAAACCATATGAAAAAGCATGGTCTATTGGAATAGGGGACACAGTGTTTAAAAGCAATGTGGAAACCCCTCCAAACCATGCACTCCTATTAAGATGTGTTTTTCATGGTAGACATGAAGTTAATGTAATCATAAATCAATACCATTTACCCCAAATAGAATATCTATATTGATTTTATAGTTTATGTGAATTTTTACTTCTATCCATGCAACCTCTCCAGCAAACCAATCCCATGGACCTTTAATGAACATAATTTCTAATTAAAATCTGTTGCACCATATTTTAACCATTAATGGCTCCCTAATTTCATATTGGTTTTCCCAAATCAATAATTGGTTGTCCATAGTTTTATCTCTTCCAAATTTAGGTATATTTCCTTTGTTCTTGATGGGTTATTTCAAGGATTGTTTCATTTTTTGATATGGGTTTTTCATTTCACATTTTATCCTCATAAGATCCCATATCCTCTCACATTTTTCTAAAATAAGAGGCTGTGTATTATTGATATAATAATTTTTATAGATTATTTATATGTTTCTTATGGATCTAGGATCATGAGTACCAGACCTACTATTTCGAGGTCTCTTTTTTTGAATGCAATTACTTATACCTGATTTATTAATGTAGAAGCTTATATAAAAATTAATAATTCAATTAATTTATTATTTTTCTTATAAATTCAATTGTTTTATTCATTTCATTGATTTTATTTGTGATTAAAAGTAATTTTTTTGGAAATAAATTTTGTTTTTATTGGGGGTTTTATTTAAAAATAGTTTGTCCATGAAATGTGTTTGAAAAAATTATTTAATGATTTTATTTGTTAAAAACGAGGATTACACCAATAAATATGATATAATAAGTTTTTATTTTTTTAAAAAAATTATAATATAGATTTTTAAATTGTTTTGGAAAAACATAGTACATTGAATATGTAGCACCTTTATTTTTAATAAATTAATATTTTTTCGTTGAATAAATATAAATTATTTGATGGATTTCTTTGTATTTTATAACAGGTTATGCATGATTTATATGATAAAATTATTCTTCATGTTCTACATGAAATATTTATATTATAACTTGAAACACTTAATAATTAGTTTTATTTTTTACACACAATTCTCAGTTCCATCAATATCTTTTCATACACACCGGACCAAGTTTTACAAAACTAATATATATTATCAATATAATTATTTAATGTGATATTTCTCAAAAAAGAATTGTAATAGAATGTAAAATAATAATAAATAAATTAGGAAAATATTTTTATAAATATATATATATTTCTAGTGTGACCATTTAATTATATATAATTGTAAGAACTATTTGAAAATAAAGAAATTTCTTTTCTAAAAAAATATTTTTCATTACACAATAATGAGTCGTCACAGTCAATTTAAAAAACAAATTATTATGAATGATATTAAATATATTTATATATTTTATTTCCGCTCATTTATTTAAAATTCATGTTATTTGTTTTATAGACAATTAATAACAATAAATACCATGTTATACATGAAAAGGTGGATATTTTTTGAAAAACATTTTTACCACATTTTACTGGAGAACATACTTTAAATATTAATTTTGGGACATTTATAAATTCTATTAGAATAAATAAACTTAATTTTTGAGATATTAATATAATAATTATGTTACATTTATTTTTTTATTTCCTTAATAAGATTCACTTCTTTATATAATTGTGAAAAATGAATAACTTTAATTGAAAACTAACATTTTTTTCAATGTATTTCTATTGTTAAACTATATTCTAAAATATTTTTAATGTATAATTAAATAAATTATAAATTTATAAAATTTAGGTCTTTAAAATGATTATTATATTGAAATTGAATATAAAAACACTGTAACATTTGGAACTTTCTCTGTTTAAAAACACATTTTGGACAAGTTTATAGGATTAATTTGAAAATAAACAAATTTCACTTATTCGAATTTAATTTTACAAAATATATTCCATATATTGAACGAGAATAATATAAAATATATATTAATTTAAATATATTTTTTATGAATATTATTATTTAAAATAGTAAAAATTTACCATAGTGATTAACCAAAAAAACTTTACCATGGGACTAAAATTTAAAATTAAGTGGTGTAATTACATTGAAACATATCCAAAACAAATTAGATTGGAATATTTTTGGCCTAACCCATAATTTCTCTAAATTAGTGAATCATGGAATTATTTTTTATGTAACAATATGGGTGGACCTAACTAATTTTAAAAAATACCAACTATGCCCACACCCTTACATAAAAAATGCCACCACTCTCCCCATATATTCAGTCCATAAAAACCAATCAGATCAGAAAAGACCTACCAAAAGAACTTATCCTCTTCTATAAGCTCAATATAGAAGACTAATTTCTAGAAAAAATCCATTCAAGTATCTCCTTTTGTGCAAACCAAAAGGATATACCCCAAGAAGTGGTATCATTCAACAATGATTGTCTTTTTTTATTATTCCTCATACTCATTAAATTAGTTTTATATCTTGATTAAAAAATAATATAATTTTAATATATTTACCTATATATTTTTATGGTACTTTTATTACCAAGAACTAAATAATCATCCCTCAAATAGTTTACTAGATCATCATTCCTGTGTTTGGAGAACAATAAACTTGTGAACTAATGTCATATGTTTTTACATTACCACCATTCAAGGTGGGTCATAATGATGTAAATACTATTTATATATGATATATATGATATTAATTTATTTATTATGATCTATAATATTTTATATCAGACATGTATTCATTTTTTTAATTTTTTTGAATATGATAACTTCGTTCGTGTGTACGGCAGACTACTTCCTCATAAAGTGATATCAGTCATTCACTCTATATATGGAATGTATAAAGGGCGGTTTTAATAAATATATTTTATTTATATGAAATTATAATTTTACTGGAATGATAAATTATATTTTTATGTATATATCATTTACCTTTCATTCTTTCAATGAAATAAGAAAATGGAAACCATGATCATGCGTACATATGACATACCATCTCCATGAAGGGTGTATTCTATTTACAAAAACTAAAAATTATATAGTATTATAAATATATCTATAATTTCTATATATGATATTTATAATAATTAGTAAATTCTATATACGATGAATCCCTGATCTAAGTAACAGATAAAATGACAAGTCAAATTATGTATGAAGAACAAATCACTTATTTCTTAAAAAGTATCTTTATCAAAGAATTTTAAATAAATATGTAATAAATGGTCATAAAAAATCATATATGATATTTTATACACGAATATATTTCATTAATATATGAATAATCAACATATATTTATGATATATTATTTTTGAATGAGTACGAAGCGAGTTAAGGCCTAAGGGAAGGTGTTTCAATCTCAGTTTATACTTTTATTACAGACATTCTATTTTCACCACAACATTATACTATGTGGTATCTAAAAAATCCATTAATTTTTTATGTTATGATTAAAATAAATCATATATGTATTTTTATATCTATTTTAGGATCTCTCATTCATGGGGTTTATAGATAAAAAAATTACGAAATCGTTAGAGAAGTTTTTCTCAATTTGCCATCATTGAGTAATACATAATATTATAAAAACTAAATTTCTTCACAAAGTGTATATATAATCTCATTTACATGTAATATCAAGAACGTAAAAATATTAGTGATATTTTGAGATTTATTTTATTTTATTTATTTATAGGGTTTAGGATTCAATGCCATCCAAATGGTAATAATTTTATGTTTCAATATTATATTTTAACAGGATTGATTATATTCAAGTCTCTATTATTAAAATATAATGATTTAAATCTAAAAAATTATTCAGAATTTAATTTTAATACATTTATTCATTATATATTAATGCAATGGTACCATTTAAGGTTTATTTGTTTAATTAATACAATCAAGAAAATATATTTAAGATAATCTGAATTTAAATATCTCTTCAGTCAATAATTGTAGTTCTTTCAATATAATATTTTTAATAAATGTTAGAAATTATATATAAACAAAATATTCAAGTAAAATTAATTTAAAAATGTTTTAAATTATAAAATATTTTATAAGGGTCTTCTAATATACTTTATATGTTTTCAAGCTTATTTTCAAATAAAAAGGTTTTCAAATTGTTTTATGTTTTTAACGCTGTTTTACAAATATGAAAAGATCATTTATATAATAAATGTTTTAAATAATTTTAATGATTAATTTATTTTTGTTTCAATATTTTTTTTGTTTGACATATTGTATTTTTAATGAAATTTTATCTTCCTTTTGTAATCCACCAATTGATCATTCCAAATACTTAGAAATGATTAAATCCTTTGAAATTGTGTATGGGTTTCTCCTAATATGAACCATGGAAACCATTATTATTATTTATTCAAATTTTTCATGTAGAATATGATATGTTTTTTATGATACTTGTTTCCCTTCCATGAGTTATATCATGATATATTTCTTTGAGATGTACTTCATTTCGTGGGTTATGCTATGACAAAATGATATTAAAAACTGTATTTTTTCACATTTTATGTTATAAATACATGTTTATGATACACATTTAATTACATTGGTAATGATATGAAGAGCTATAATAGTATTTCAAATCATTATTAGCATATTTTAATGTATTTATTTATATAGTTAATTGATCAATCATTCTACTTTTGGAATGTTTTTTATTGTATCATGTATTATGGAAATTTAAAGAAAATTAAATATTAGTTAAAATATATTTCACACCATGAACAACGTAAATATATGTGACATATGATTTTTAAGGATCAATGAAGATGGAAAAAACTAAGTAGAATGGTTACACACCATGTAATACAATTACCTATCTGAAATTTTAAAATGCAAATTTCCATGTAGAAGAAGTAGTAAGGGAAACACACTATGAAATGTCATTACTCATTCTGTATGTAAATTACATGATGTAAAATTCTTGAATTTCATTTAAGAAGTGATTTTACTTATATTCCTGGGATCCCAAGAGTTAAATGTTATACCTTCTGAGTCCCGATTACACGTCATGAATTTCATCAATGTTTCAAATATCTATATGATATTTTCATAGATTCAAAATAAGTGTATGAAATTATGGAGTGGGATTATATGACATGAAGCACTATTATACACCAAGTAATGTGTTTTGTAGAAGAAATATGAATCCTATAATTATCAAATATTCTTATACTGAATGAGATTTGAAATTTCGTTGGAGACCAATTCATTGAGAGAATATGTTTCACCCACTCTGAGTTATTTCATTCATTTGACACTACTATTATTTTCAAGGTTCATATTATTATATCTTCACTAGGATAATCGGTAAACAAACATTGTTCCAAGGGTGATGTAACTGATGGTGGATGGTGTGTTGGATTTAATTATTTTTATTATTCATGTGTTTGGTTTGTGCAATTTATTTTCATCTTCCAAATATCATTCTATTTATTTTATCATAACAATTAATAATATAATTAAAATGAACATTGAAATTGTGCAACTGATAAAACTCATGGATGCAAGACCATTTTAAACTTTTGGGGACATCTAGTTTAAATATGGTACCAAGAAAAACTCAATTCAACGAAATCATATATTACCAGTCCATGGGAAATATAGTTTTTCTATGATGAGTAGGGGATACCATTACCATTAGATCTACCATCTCAAATATGACATCAATAAAAAACTAATTAATATATGTTCTAGAATCATATTTTACCTGAACCTAGAATGTAAAAAATTGTGAAATTATTTTCAAATTTTATTCACAAACCAATCAAACAACCAACATTCATATTTTACTTTTCCAAAAATTGAATCAATCCCAATATTTCTTACCACTTTATTAAATTTAATAAAATTTAATCTTTTTAAATTCTAATCAAATGAATTTATCTGTCCTTGAGGGTTCTACCTTGAAAATTTCCAGTACTACATTTTAAAAATTTGTGTATCATATTTTGGGTTTTATAAAAAAACATTGATCGGTAGGGAACTAGTGATTCCCAATACTGTTATCAATGAGTATTTTGAATCTTATGACGCATATATGTTTGATTTAATTATATGATTGGTGTTACCTCCATATTTATCAAATGAAATAGGAAATAATTTATATATACCATGAGATATATAGTCTAGAAAAAATGAGTGAATTTGGTTTAGTAATATAGGAAAAGAATGGGAGTGAACCAAGTTTAGTAATATAATCTTGTAATAGGAGTTATACCAGTGCATTATGACGGGTATTCCACTAGGAATGGTGGATTGTCCCACATAAGAGGGTAGATACCTATGAATAAACCTAAATACAGATTCAAAATTCTATGTGTGAACTTGACCAAGTGTTCATATGATTATCTATAAAAATGATAACGTGTTAAATTTATTTTTTGTGGACCTAATTTTATATTCATAAGTATATGTGAGGTCCATATTCCTAGTCCATAACTTAATGTAAAAAAATATTTCTAGTTAATCATGTTCAAAATAATATATGTTGATGTGTATTCTAAAATTCTATGTAATATTTCAATTTCATGCTCTAATGAAACATGTTTATTGATTGTATTATGATTCATTTCTTATCAGATTCTAATCATTATTACATGATTCATGTTTATGATTTTTAATATATAAGGTATTTTTTTCCAAAGTTATTATTATGTTCTCATTCCCTTATAATTATTTCATGAATATTTATATTTCTTGTTTACCCATACTAATCATTTGATCTATCCATTTCATATGTTTCCCTTCCCCATGTGATGAATTATTATGGAGTTTTGGATAATATTAGGAAGATTAATAATGGGGGAGGTTAATATGGGATAGGATGAAGATGTTTAACCTTGTATGGTAAATATGATTCCATGTTTCCAATGGAACTGAACTATTACAGTCCTCTGGAATGTGTTTATACAATGTAATATATTATATTATAAAAATAAATTATATCCATGTTTGAGAATCCTATGTTTCTATAGTTGGAATCATGGGATTGGATTAGTTAACCTTAGGAAAATAGGGTGATAAAAATTTAGAAAGATCTCAATGTTTATATCCAAGGATTAGTGTAGGTATGTCTCTAAATATAAGTATAAGGATGATTCAGTGATATGTAAATTGTCCTATAAGTTTGGAAAAAAATTGAGAGAGTGGCTTCCATATAATAAATCATTTTCTAGTGAATATAATTATATTTGGATATAGTCTAGATGTACCAATGGGTAACAACCATAAAATCACCATGTTGAGATAGATTCGATCCGGAAATGGTGCATAACAATATGCCTTTCTACACACCTGGTATGAAAATCCATGGGGTTATTCATTGGAAATTCCCATAATATTTATTAAAAATATAAATAATTTACATAGATTATGACTATGTATAACCTTGGATGAAACTAAGGTTTTATAGATATAAAAATATGTTTTATGATTTGGAAACTTTATGTGGTATTTTTTATGATTATGTGTTTTTCTACTATGATTAGTGTTTCTCACACTATGATTATGGTTTCAGTAAATGTATATAACTATAAGAAATCATGTTAATGTTGAATATGATGTACAATTCAGTGACTCTTAACAACCAAATTGGTTAATTATCCACAAGAAAGATATTTTTATTAGGTCCAATAATCTATCATAATATATGATTAACTACATGAAAATCACTAAGATTCCTTCACATCAAAAAATATAATGATTGAATTTTATTAAATATCATGAGGTAATGGATATAAAAGAAATAAGAATAAAATTCCTACAAATCCAGAAGCTATGAATAAAAACATGAGGGACTATATCAAATTCAATGGAAGATGTTATATATGTTGAAAAGGGTCATAGAGTGTAATATTTTTTCAGAGTACAATGACATACCTATCATGAACAAGTGAATTACCCAACTCGTTTCCCCTAACCCTTAAATTTAATTCAAGACCAAGGAAGGACCTATTCCATGCCAATAAATGTAGTCAAATGGTGTAAGTATTTATTTATTTCGATTCAAAAATTAGAAAATGTTTATTAGAAAATGACAGTTCAGTATTATTTTTTCTTTAAGATACTGAATGAATATGATTAATGATGTTGATAGACTAGAAATCTATTTAATGGAAAGGCGTTATATTCCTTAATGTAAGATAACCCTAACCATGTTCTTGAGGATGGTTAATGTAAAATTTGTATACATACGTATAAGATTGATAAAGATAAATCCTATTCGATAATATTGATGACATCAATACTAATTAAGGATTTGTTGAAAACGTTTATTGTGCTATCATTAATGATGTTTACTGAATTTTAAATTTAATTAATGTATCTAGTTATCTATATTCTTTATATGTAATGAATAAGCATGTGTTTTTTAAATTTGGTTTAATTGTAATTCAGTTAATTTCCATGTTACTAGAAAATACATATTGAAGTTATACACATGTTTTGTATTTGATAATCAAGAAATTCATTATGATATATGGGGGACTAATTTTAACTTGATTTTGGGAAATCTAGTCACCTTCTATCTCATGTTTTAGATTTTAATCCTTTGGATGGTTCATAGAGCTAACCATTTATACAATGGTTTTTATTGAACATTGAATTAGATTATACATACTAATATTTTGTAATATAATGATTTATGAATATTGTATAACCTATTCCTAACTTTTTTTATTTTCATAACTATAGGAAAACTAAATGAGTTATCATTATATCTATGGATCTTATTATTCGTTAGTGTTTTAGGAAAAAAATTACCTTCATTTAATCGAGTAAGGAATGATTTTGAAATTTCACAAGGAATAAATAATGGGTAAGATTGTATAAACGAATTATAATTAAATAATATTTGTTTATCATCTTGTAAAAAATCAAAAAATTTAGGAAATTGTTATTTTAACGTAAACAATTATCATAATACCTTTATTTTTTATAGACCTATAGTCTTTTCAGTCTTCAAAAATTTACGGGTATTACTCACTTAACATTCCATTAATAATTCACAGAATTATGATGAATAAACTAAATAACTATATATAACTATTGATACTTTTCCTCCATGTACATATCTTCACTTGGATCCTATGATCTACTCTGTTGAAAGCAAGTTATGAGTAACTTTAGGTAACCATTATGTTTCCATATTTCCCATTATAAAAAATATATTGAAATTCATTATTATGAAGTGTGATTTAATGAAATGAAAATTTATGTATTGAAACTTTGATGAGAAAAATGAATTTTGGGGGAGAAATTCATGTAACGGTGGGTAGAATGTAACAACCCATGTTGTTATGAATTATTTATTTTCTCAAATAGATTGAAATTATTTGATGTCTTCTATTGAAAACTATTACAATATATGGTTTTTTTTATGTTAAATAGTAAACTAATATTATTATATATGAACAAGTTAGATTATCTTATAGTACACACTACACTATGATGGCTTCTTTTATACACAATATCGAGTTCTATCGATAGATTTTATTACCCAAAAGATAGAGTTTTTCCGAACTATAATAAATTTTTTATATTATTAGTTAATATGATAGTTATCGATATGAAAATAAAATTAAAATGAAAAAAATGAAATAAATAAATTATGAAGATATTTTTTACAAATTTTTATGTAATTATCTTGTGGTCAATTTATTAGTAATTAAAGTAAGAACTATTAGAAAATGAAGAACATCCATTTCGTGAAAAAACAATGTTTCTAAGTATAGATGAATTTAATATTTATAATGTAATGAAACAAATTTTAATGAATTATTTTAATCAAATTTATATATTATATATTTATCCATCTATTTAACATTTATATTATGTGCTTTATATACAATGTTTAATATTGAATCCAATTTTATGCATAAGAAGTTATATTTTTTTAAAAACAAGTTATTTCCTTTGAAGGGTTCACTTATTCCTAAATAAATTAATGAAACATTTATAAATCCTATTTTGAATATTTAACTTCCTTTTTGAAATTCTAATGTCAAAATTATATTAGTATTATTTTTTTGAATTTATATAATAAAATAAATTATGAATAGTGGTGAAAATACTGAATTTTAATTAAAAACATCATTTAATTCAAAATATTTATATAGTTAAATTATATATTAATTTTTTATAGTATAATTATTTAAATAATAAATATATTAATTCAATATAGGTCATTGTAATCAACATTTTATTGATATTATATCAAAATCATCCAAAAATTAACAAACATTTGCGCTCAAAAACCTTGTATTTTTGTCATATCTATTGGATTATTTTTAAATTAATTTTCGACAACACTGTATGTTGAATGTGAAAAAATAGATTCAATATTAAGAATGATAATTATTTATAATGTCCAATGAGGCTATATTAAATTTTTACATGAATTATTAGTGAATATGATAAAAATTATTCATAGGAAATGTGGGTAAAACAAGATTACCAAGGGAGTAATCTTTAAAGAAAAGGTTAAAAATGACCTATATATTTGTCCAGAAATAATTGGATGGTAATATATAGATATTAACCCATCATGGACATATATTTGAGTAGTATTGAATAATTTTTTATCTAAAAATGTGGGTAAATGTATATTAATTTAAATAAATTCCATGTGCAGCCTCTCCCCCACTTATAAATGGAAACCAATCTCCCCAAAACATCAAAACATAAAAAATAATTGGTTCAAACAATCCATAAAAAAATTACTTCTAAACTTCCTTCTTCAAAAAAAGAGGTTTTATTTTGGGTTGAAACCCAACCAATGATTTCCTTTAGTGAAAAACAAATGGATGTACCTGAAGAGGAGGAAATTGTCATCAACATATGTTTTTTTATTTTTTCCTCCTACCCCTAAAATTAATTTGATATCTTAATTATATAATAATATAAGTATCTTATATATACTGAGTTTTTTTATTCTTAGAGTATGACCTACAACCACACACATGTCCTTCAAATGGGTTATTAAATCATCATTCGGGTGTATTGTAGACTACCGGCTCGTGAAACAATGTCATTATTTTTTCCATCACCACAATACAATATTGGTAATAATGAGAGAAGTAACTTTTATATATGATATATATGATATAATTATGTTATTTTTATTCGTTAATTTTTATATCATAGATACATTGATAATTTATAATTGGTGGGATGAAGATAACTTCGTTTATGTGTATAGACCACTATAGCCTTGTGAAGCAATGTGACTCTTTAACACTATATATGGAATGTAGTTTCGTTCATTGGTTTTCAGCCATGAAACGCCCAACGGCTCCGTATCCAATTATTGATGGACCTGCTTTCCAATGGCAGGTGTTTACTGGATGGTCGGATCAGTGAATCTTCAGAACTCACATTGGTCGAGAGGATGGGAAGTCGGGCTCATCGCACCCTTTTTGGGGGGGAATTATTGCATGTTATGATACTCTCTTATAGATTTAAGAAATATTCATATGTTCATGAATCATTGTTTTATACCCAAAAATAGTAACAAAAAATTTAACCTTGGTGGGAAACAGATAACTCAACGCAGGGGTTCAGAATAATTTATGCATGAGGTTTACCATCCCTTGTTGGATTAATGACCTTGAAGGGTTGGAACTCGCTTGAGGCGGCACTAGGAGCGGCGCGGTGAACCGATGTGGGGATGATAGGATCGACCGGTTGTTGGGCTTGAACCTCAGGGAGGCTTCCTACATACCCTTTCTAGGAGACAAGGATCAAATTCCACATAGTTCACTTAGGTGTCGGAGAGCCGATGTGAAAAGAGACCAGGTGGTCCAATGGGAGGTGGGCTTGAACCTCATGGAGGCTTCCTACGTACCATGTCTAGGAGGCAGGGATCGAAGTACACGTAGTTCGAATAAATAGTTTAACGTCATGTTGGACGATGGTGGAACTCGACGTGAAGAAATGACTGAGTGGTGGGATTGAACCTTGTGGAGGCTTCCTACGTACCATGCCTTACCATGGATCAATGTCCATGTATTTCGGTTTGTCTTGGGGCATATGCTCTGGGGTAGCCCCGAATGATTGGTTGGTACTTACACTCTGAGGAGGCCCATAATGATGGAATTGGGCTTACACTCTGAGGAGGCCCATAGGAGGATGTCATGGTCGATGCTTACTCGAAGACCACGTGAGTAATGCTTGGTGTGAGAAAAAAGAGGCAGCAGGGACCAGACGATCACGTCGCGAAAGGTGTGTCCGTGAGAAGCGGAGTGGGGCTTACGCATGAAGGAGGCCCAGGGCAATAAATTGGGGATTACACTCTGGGGAGGCCCAGAAGGTCAGGGAATACTCTGAGATGGACGCCCGTAGTGTCTTCCTCATGTCTGTCCATGAGGGAATCCCAACCCATTGGTGGGTTGAGGAATATAATGAGGGTCAACGCCTATACGCAAGTGCACAAGCGGGATAACGCCAAGGGTGTTGGAATCAGGACAAACAAAGGGAGATGAAATGTGTTAATCACCTACCCGAAATTTGGAACACAATGAGGGTGGCATGGTGATGGAGGATAAATGTTTACCATGTTC
Source organism: Viscum album (assembly GCA_963277665.1). Taxonomy (NCBI): domain Eukaryota; kingdom Viridiplantae; phylum Streptophyta; class Magnoliopsida; order Santalales; family Viscaceae; genus Viscum; species Viscum album. The sequence continues at coordinate 818,855,565 of OY728155.1, forward strand.
AAAACACAGAATTCATATCACGTTAGCCTGAAATGGGGACGAACAAATGAGGGTCGACTGCTGACCGTGTTCAAAGCACATGACCTACCTCGTAGTGTTGTCCAATGTCTTCTGGGGCATTGTCTTAGGACGGTAGGTGATATGATGCGGCATGAGTCCAGGTCGTTAGGGGGTCCCTTCAAACATGAACGAGGATGATGATCCGAATAAAGGACATGCAAAGCGTGGGGTGGAGTGATGGAATGTTTGAATGGATTCCAGTGCACTTGAAGTTATGACACTGTGAACATAGCTTAAGGTATCTCTTCCACGGAGCAAGAGGCATCCAATTATTGAGTGATGGGGAATGCTACAGTTTATAGTCATGTAGAGAGGACTGTTTGCATACAGTTTAACATCATGTGGTCAAGACGACTAGGTAGGAGATACCTAGTAATGGTTGGTGTGGGACATACACATGGGAATCCCTTTATTGATGAACCTAGAAAAATGAGATAGGAAATGGAGGTTAAATGAGAGTCATGAGGAGTAGCTCGATTCATGGAATTTATAGGATGGATGTTGGGGTAGCAGAAGGGTGCAATTGAAAATACTTTTGACCCGGACCAAAAAGTTCACGGTGCCACTAGTGCAGAAAATGTTTTTTACGTCGGTTATTTTTCATTTTTTACGTCGGTTTCTAGCCGACGTTAATACGTGCGAAATTATAAATATGGTTTTTGACGTCGGTTATCTAAAAAACCGACATCAAAAACATAAAATCGCGATGTTTATCACGTCGGTTCTAAAATAACTAACTTGATAAAGAAAATGGGAAGGGTTTATCACGTCGGTTATATAACAACCGACGTGATAAAAGGCCTAGAAAATGGTTTATCACGTCGGTTATTAAACGACAGACATGATAAACAGGGGCGAGGGGGGTTTATCACGTCGGTTCTACAAGAACCGACGTGATAAACCGGGGTGAGCGTGGTTTATCACGTAGGTTCTTATAAAACCAACGTGAAAAACCGGGGGAGGGGTTTATCACGTCGGTTATTGAATAAACGACGTGATAAACCATTTTCCAGGCCTTTTATCACGTCGGTTATTGAATAACCGACGTGATAAACTATTGTCCGGACCTTTTATCACATCGGTTATTAAATAACAGACATGATAAACCATTCTTGAGGCCTTTTATCACGTCGGTTATTAAATAACCGACGTGATAAACTATTTTCCAGGCATTTTATAACGTCGGTTATTTAATAACCGAAGTGATAAACCCATTTTTTCTAAATAGAATGCAGTCATCTTCTCTCCACCAGAATCAACCAGAAAACAAATCAAGAAATCGTACCACAAAAACAGAATTAGATCAAAATTAAGCATGTACATTGATAACATATAAAACATACCCCCTAGACAGCCCCCACCCTCATTTATACCCCATGGACAGCCCTCCCCTACCCCGTTGGAGCCCTCACCATCATGTATACCCTCTGGACAGCCCTCCCCCACCCCATTGGAGCTCCCAACCTCATGTATACCCCTTTGACAACCCTCTCCCACCCCATTGGTGCCCCCACCACACTCCTGGACTGCCCCCCGACCCTCGGACACCCCCAAACACCCCTCGACAACCCCCCACCCACGTGAACAGCACCCCCTCACCCCCTTACCCTACTTGACAGCCCCCACCACACCCCTGGACAGCCCCAAACACCCCTGGACAACCCCCCACCCCTGGACAGAACTCCCACACCTCTGGACCGCCACCCCACACCCCTGGACATCCCTGCCTCCCCCTAGGACTGTCCCCCACCCCATCGGATAGCCCTCCCAGACTGATGGACACCCCCCAACCCCACTAAACACACCCCCACACCCATGGAACCCCTCCCCCACAGACCCAAATCCATACCAGAAAACCCATCAAAAGTAGACCAAAATAAGAAGTATAGATAAATTAAACATTCACTTATATAACATTCAAAACTTACACTGTCAACATCAAAAAAAACTAAATCCAACCTAAACAACTACCAAATACACAATTAAAAATACAATATTCAAAATTACATTTTACATTACAAACAACTAAAATTCAATCAAACCTGTAAAATAATTTGAACACTCCACTTGTACGTGTTTGATGTCTTCAGCAGTATAGGGTTGAGGGACATCAAAAAGCTATAAATGAAAAAGAAGATAGTTAACGTGTATAATGAATAAATAAAATTGAAATATTATTGAAAATTTTAAGAGGAAATCATACCAGGTCAAAATTCACATCTATCCCAGTTGTTATTATTTCATACATAAATATTAACATATAATAGCTGCATTCGTTGATGCCTTGTTGTTCATCTAAATTCTGTTTGAATGATTGTAAATTCAATATATTATTTTTATGTAATAAATCAAAAAGTACAAATTATAAATGGAAATTTACCTTTGCATTTATATATTTGATCTTTGCATTTCTTTTCTTTGTGATTTTTCGAATGTAGACCCATGAACTGTTAGAAAATAATAAAAATGGGGTAAATTTAAAATTCATTTTAAAATATAAAACTATTGAGAAATTAAAACTTACTTTTCCAATATATTCTTAAAACATTCTCGCACATAACCATTAACAGAGAATATCCAATAAAGAGCTTTCTCCATTGGGAAAAAAATCCACAACATCCAATGATCACTGATAAAATAAAATTTAATGTTAGTGGTTTTTTATGTTAAAAGATAATTAACTCTTTCTGAGAAATGTGTTTCATACCTCTCACAAAAAGGCACCATCCAACATTGTGTGATTATATTCTTTTCAAATCTTTCAGCAATATAAACCATTCTTTGTTCCTCATTCAATGCACATGCTTCAGGGGAAATCAATTGCGGGTCCATGAATCCATATACTTCTGTTAGCTCATTCCTATCACAAATTTTATAAAGATACCTAATACAAAACATACATAAGTATACATTTTTAATAAATATAACGCAGGGAAAAGGTGTTTAAGACATACATGGAAAAAATTTGCACCACGTTGATGACCAACTTATCTCTTATAACAAGCTCCATGATATCAGTTTTTGTAATCCCCGCACTTATTTCACATCCACAAACATGAGATTCCATTGGAAACTCATAAAAACCCAACAAAAAATGTGAATATCTTGACAATCTATCAAGACCACTAGAATCTGTATCTGATGTCATAGCATGTTGTCTTTGTTGTTGTCTATACAATATTTCATTACCTTTGAAGTATTCATGTGAAAAAAAATTTGAAAAATATAGTAGTTTTCAAATGATAAAACAAATTTAATAAATAACAAAATAAAAGATATAACATTCATACCTCTATGGTAATGAGTCGATGAAGTCTGGATGGCCAAACTAAAAAATGGCCGATACTCTGTCCAACTGTCGCCACCTCATCTGTAGGTATTGGTACCCTAGCTGATCTATCTATAATATCCTGTACAGTGACTCTATGATTCTCTACCTCTAATTGTTGATGATGAATTGTATCTCCTATACAATATACCAACTCGTATGCTACTATATGATGTTGAGAATCATCAACATACAACTCGCAATATGTAGGAAGCTTCGGCGGAGGCGTAGGATAAAAAATGGGGTCCGCAGGCTGAGGTGGTGGAGTGGGAGCTACTGGTGGAGGTGGAGGATAAATAATGGGGTCTGTAGGGGGAGGTGTAGGAGTGGGAGATGCAGTCTTAAATTTTCTTTGCATTTCTGCAAACATAGACTGCACCGACTCTCTATTCTTGTCCTCCATCGTCGCATTAATATTTTGAACTTCAGCCTCCAAGGATTATATATTTTTTTATAAACCCCCTCAATGTTAGATGTTGAAGAACTTGGAAACACTTTTCTTACCGACACACCTGCTGGATATCCTATTACACGACCAGGACGTTTGGGCCTTCCCAATGCTGCAAATAAAATATCTTCCCTCCCAGTAGCTGTAAATGTCCCCTATAAACTCTGCTCCTCAAGAGAGTCCTGTATTAATTAATTGAACATTTCTATAATGATTGAAACCTATATGATGAAAAAATTTAACTTAAATAAATTAAATAGATATCTTACAATCCTCTCAGCTATGATTCTCGATTATTCCGAAAGATATTGCCCTTTTTTCCCTTCCGATCTCTCTTCCATTTTTCATGTCTAGAGGGAGGGGATGGAGGGGCCACCTCTCCAGAGCTTGAAGACTCGGCTCTTAGTTGTTGAAATATTTCCGCCATCATTTTTTCTTCCAATAATGTATACCCTCCCCGAGGTAAACTATGAGGGTATACATTTTTAGATTGGATCTCCTGATGAGATTTCCTTGTTTACTAAAATTTAAGAATAATAAATCATTAACAAAACATTAATAAAATCATTTATATAAAAAAGTTTATAAAAGATTATATTGCCCTTACCAGAAATGAATCTTTTTTCCTACTTTCAAAAAACTGTCTCCATGTGTCTTCATCTATAAAAGGAAATATACGACATGGATTGTCATAACTCCTATGACCATAAATGAAATCAGATGAGAGGGTTGATTTGAAATCCCTCCATCTCCTGGCAGCCAACGATAATCATTTCTTCCTGACTCCTCCAGTGTCAGGAATATCAAATGTCATCTGATAAATAAGAGGTTAAACATATTATATATACTAAAAACATTAAAATAATGGTCAAACAATGACAAAAGATCTTACCAAAATCGTCTCCCACAATTGAGAGATAATCGCTTTATCCACACCTCTCCAATCATCATACAGAATGCTTACTTTGGTCTTATCCTGAGTTGCAACAAAACTCTTAAAATCATTGGCATTCAGACCTCTAGGAATATCATCATCATCAAACTCAACGACTATCCTCTGTTCCTGTGTACGGGCAAGTGATAATTTTGGTAAACGTGTGCACCCACGTTTACCAACCTTTGAACTCTTTTTCGTAATAGGAGCATGTGTATGTTCATCCCCAGAGGTATGGCCAGCAATATGCTCCTCTCCAGAATCATGTGGTTGATCATATGAACGATCTGTCATTATCCTTAAAATCAAAAAAACAAACCTCTGTTCACAAATATACAAATTCAAATATTTTAATAATACTATAATCAGAAAATAGAAAAGTGTACTAATTTACATAATAGTAAACATTGGAAATATGGTAAGCATGTTAAAAAATGGTAAAGATGGCAAAGATGGTCAAGATGGTAAAAATGGTAAAAATGGTAAACCTGGTAAACATTGTAAACATGGTAAAGTAATTGTCAGTGAACAAAAATATGCATTTTAAAATTCATGTAATGGTTATAAACATGATAAAGTAAACTAAACAAACTTAAAACGAACAAAAACATATACTTATTTTATTTTAAAACATGTTTTAATAAATAAAAAACTTACAATATCAAACTTTTATGGAAACAATAAATGTAAACAAGAAATAAACATATGTTACCTGTAATTTTAGGAATGTATAAATGGATTTTTTTTCCCAAATTCGTTCGTTGTGATCGTTCCTTATGTCACAAACTATGTCTTCAACATGACCATCATTATGTTCTGTTAATATTTCCATGGAAGTAGGGATCTCACATAAATCAGCATATTCATCAAGATTATCCTCACCAACATATTGTTTTTTCCCTTTTAAAACAACATCCCACCACATATCTGATTGATCTACTACATAGAAAATTTGTTTTGCATGTGTTTCCATTATAAATGAATCAGCTGTGTCTTATAATCTATTCATATTAACAAGTGTCATTCCAAATTCATCGTGTCAGACACTGTTGTTACCGTTAAACCATTTACAGTTAAAAACGGGAACTTTAATTTTTAAGTAATCAACCTGCCATATGTCTTCAATCACTCCATAATATGCACTTGATGCAGAAATTGGGTTTTTGTCCTTAGCACTCGAAAAATGCATTGCTTCTGCAAACACCAATACACCACTATTCTGAACTGCACTTCTGTTTTCCTGAGCTTTTGTATGAAATGTATTACAATTAATGTCATAATTGGACCATGCTATCACATTTAAACATGGACCACACACTATCAATTTTAATGTCTCTGATACATCTAATCTACCAAGCAAAGTCTTTTTAATCCATGACAAAAAAGTTTTGTTGTGCTCATTCAAAATCCACATTTCTTTCTTCTTTGGATGACATTGTTTCAACTCATTAATATGCAATGTGATATACGGTTGAGCATCAACTATGTTATTCAAGATGTATGATTCTAACTTCTTCATCTGTTCAGCTGACAATGATTTGACTTTCAAGCCGCGAATCCCCTTTCCCTCATTATTAACTCGTTCATGGCAAGATAGAGGCAAACCTATGTGTTGCGCCGCAGCCAAGTAGCTCGTACAAAACTATGATACCTCCTTAGAAATATACTTTTCAATAATGGAGGCTTTAGGTTGATATAGATTTTTAACATACCCCTTTAATATTTTCATATACCTTTCAAAAGGATACATCCAACGAAGATATACAGGTCCACAAAGCTTTATTTCTCAAACCAGATGAATCATTAAATGCACCATTATATAAAAAAAAGTTGGAGGAAAATACATTTCCAATTGACAAAGTATAAAAATTTCATCCTTTTCCAAAATTTTCAAAGCATTCACATCAATCGCCTTGTTACAAATTGAATTGAAAAAATATCACAACTTCATTATTGTCTTTCTGAAACGTATGGGAAATATTCCACGAAATGCAACTGGTAGAATTTGTTGCATCATGACATGAAAATCATGTGATTTAATACCTATCAACTTCAAGTCCTTCAATGAGAAAAAATTTTTTACATTAGAAGAATAACCTTGAGGCACTTTGGTATCATGAAGACACTTACAGAAGCTAATTTTCTCCCTCTTCGATAATGTATGACAAGACGGGGGAAGAAATGTTCATCTTCCTTTAGGAGTGGGAGCTAACTCCAAACGTATTTCCATTGATCGTAAGTCTAATATTGCATTCAACCCATCTTTAGTCTTTTCTTTAATATCTAACAATGTTCCAATCAAAGAATCACATATATTATTCTCCACGTGCATGACATAAATATTATGTTTAACTTCATGATACCTCCAATATAGTATCTCCAAAAAAATTGACCTTTTCTTCCAAATATGTCTATCATTACCAGATTTATGTGTCATTCCCAATGTCACGTCAAGGTTTTTCACCCTCTCAAAATACAGATAAGGGGATAAAGGTTTTGTAGTAGTATCAAATTCTTGTGAGCCGTTGAATGCCTTTTTTAGTCTTCTATAATGGTGTTCCATAGGCAAAACCTTTCAATGACCCATGTACACTGTTTTCCTCCCATGATGCAATTGAAAATATGACATTTGTTGTTCGCAAATTGGACATGCTTTATGCCCTTTAACACTATATCCAGACAAATTTACATACGTTGGGAAGTCATTTATAGTGAACAAAAGCACTTCATGCAGTTGAAAATATTCCATTTTATAAGAATCATACACCCTAATACCATCAGCCCATTACAGTTTCAAATCATCAATCAACAGTGACAAGTAAACATCAATATCATTACCGGGTTGCTTTGGACCAGAGATTATTGTACTCAACATGACATATTTGCTCTTCATACAAACTTCAGGAGAGAGGTTGTAAATTACCAATAAAACAGGCCATGAACTATGTGTGCTACTGAGTATTCAGTATGGATTCATTCCATCTGTGCACAACCCTAGTCTGAGATTTCTAATTTCATTTCCAAATGTAGAATACTATGCATCAATTTTCTTCCACTGTGGACAATCATCTGGATGACGTATTTTTCTATCACATGCCCTCTCTTCATCATGCCATCTTAACCTTTTTTCATCATGTGAATTAGAAAATAAACGTTTGAAACGATTAATTATAGGAAGATACCAAAATACCTTTGAAGGGAGCTTTGTAATCTCTACATCAGCCTGTGATTTTTCTTTCACCTTATACCGTGATGTCCCACATTTGGGACACTCTGACAGAAATTCATATTCCTTCCTATATATAATGCAGTCATTCGGATGGGCATGTATTTTCTTGTATCCCAATCCCATCGGGCATAATATTTTCTTGCCTTTGTAATGTGAATCTTGAAGATCGTTATCTTTTGGAAGAATTTCTTTAATCAATTGTAGCTGCTCTGTAAAACTTCTGTCACTCCATCCATGCTTCGCCTTCAGGTTAATCAATCTTAACACCGCCGACAAAACCGTAAAATCTGTACAACCAGGATATAATGTGTTTTGAACATCACCATATAGATGCGCAACTGTCGGTTCTATTCCAATTTGTTCTGCTACAATATCGAGAATCATTTCTTCAATTCCATCGGAGTTAAAATCTTTCGAATCGTCATCATCAGCGACATTCCGTCCAGTTTCACCATGCCAAATCCAAGGGCTGTAACTTGGATTAAAACCATGACAAATCAGATGATCTTTTATCTCTCTACTTTTCAACTTCTTCATATTCAAACATTTCAGGCATGGACAGAAAAAATGTCACTACTTGGAACATTTCATTTTGCAGATTCCAAAAAGGCATCAACACCTTCCTCAAATTAATTTCTCATTCGATGTACCATAATCCAACTTTGACTCATTATTTCCTATAACAAATATCAACAAAAAATATATTTTTTTAAGATAAGATAAATATATGTTTATATGAAAAAAATCATAATTTGAATGTAAAACAATTTAAAATATAAAACAAATCTATAGGTATTTAAAAAATATGATTGAATATTATTTTTAAAACAAAATATAGATATATATAACAGTTTTAAATTTCAATGAATCAAAGAAAACCATGACGCCTACATTGTTTAATATTGATTGCGGTTTTGATGTTTTAATATATTAGATAAACTACCTATTTAACATGTTATTAATGGTTTCTGTAGACCCTAAATCCATTTGGTAAATATTTTCACACAATTATAAAAATAAATGGTAGTGTTTTTGGGAGGAATATGTTCAATCATTTTATTTTTATGTCCCATATTCTATAATAAAAGGAAATGTGGGTACCAAAGCCCTTAGTTTGGTTTTTTATTCTCAAAAGGTTTGTGATGAAAAAGAAGAGTATAAGTTGATGTATATGATAAATAAAATACAACTATATTTTATTTATGGTTATGATAGAATTAATTCATACCATATCATTTAGGATCGGCTCCCACCAAAAGTAACCCTCCTCAGTTTGAAATGAATAAATTTAGATAATTATGCATGAATTCATACAAGTATTGTTGTACATAAACCAAAAAGATGATTATTAGTACTAAAAGTAAAACTAGGAAGAAACAATAAACTCTATATACTCATGAAATCTACTCCACAACACTTCTATGCTACTAATATCTATAAAAAACTACAAATTGCTTTTAAAAAACAAAAAAAATTGTTTATATTTATGTATGGTGGGAATAACATGTATACATAGTAAGATCCTCCCTAAAACATCTCATGAAAATGTTGAGGAACAACACTAAATCCCTATGAAAAAAGGAATCTAAATCATCACCTAAATAAGGAAAAATAGTTTCATATACTCAATATGGATCACTCACAAAATAATTCATATAAATAAACCTTTTTGTATAAAAAATTATATATATATATATATATATATATTAAAATTAGGGTTCTCGGATACCACTTCTCCACTAGTTTACCTCTCACACCGCAATGCGCTACTCCACAACACTTCCATGCTACTAACATCTATAAAAAACTACAAATTTCTTTTGAAAACCAAAAATAATTGTTTATATTTATGTATGGTGGGCATAACATGTATACATAGTAAGATCCTAAAACATCTCATGAAAATGTTGAGGAAGCACACTAAATCCCTATGAAAAAAGGAATCTAAATCATCACCTAAACATGAAAAAATAGTTTCATATAGTCACTATGGATCGCTCACAAAATAATTAATATAAATAAACCTTTTCGTATAAAAAATTATATATATATATATATATATATATTAAAATTATGGTTCTCGGATACCACTTCTCCTGTAGTTTTCTTCTCACACCCCAATGCTAATGTCATGGTCTCACCCCGCCCATAAATCATCCTACACCATGTGAAATTATATCTCTTCCATCAATGAATCATATGTATCTTAGATTATCTCATCACCAACTTATCAAAATAGTAATGATGTGTATACTTGGAAAACCACTACATCTTGTTTACATTAAATGTACAAAAATCACAAAACATAATTATAGAATATCCGTGAAAAAAAACGAACGAAATAAATTCGTGGAAGGATTACTTGAATGTTGCGAGTTGAGATGATAGATCCGAGGGGAGTGAAGAAGATAAATAATGAAGCCAAAATGAATTTAACGCAGGTCGATCGATGAGCTGATTAGGGTTTACCGCGCGAGAGAGACGAGCCGGCGGACTGTCAATCGAAAAATCGTAAATGACAGTCCACAGGGCTTTAATTTAATTAAAAGTTTTATAACGTCGTTTATTATATAACCGACATTATAAACTATTTTTTAAATTTATAATGTCGTTTATTTTAAAACCGATGTAGAAAATCTCCCGCGCTTTGGTTTTTTACGTCGGTTATTTTATAACCGACGTAAAAAACCCCCCATGCTTTGGATTTTTACTTCGGTTATTTTATAACCGACGTAAAAAACACGTAGATATCTTGTTTTTTACGTCGGTTATAAGATAATTGACATAAAAAACCAAAGCACGGGGGGGTTTTTTACGTCGGTTATTTTATAACCAACCTAAAAACCTGTAGACATCTCATTTTTTACGTCGGTTATAAAATAACTGACGTAAAAAACCTTGCGATTTGGTTTTTTATGTCCGTTATCACATAACCGACGTAAAAAATGAGTAGATATCGGGTTTTTTACGTCGGTTTCCAAATAACTGACATAAAAAACCCCACGCGCATTGGTTTTTTACATCGGTTATAGGATAACCGACGTAAAAACCGAACAGGTGCGATTTGTAATGTCGGTTATTAAAATAACCGACGTTAAAAAGCTACTCGCCGCATTTTTTACGTCTGTTATAAATATCAAAATAAATGTACTTTGAGACTATTTAGGAATTCCACTAATTTTATAGGTTAATATGACATATTAGTAATGGTTATATAAATGTTTTTCGGAGTAATAATGCTGTTATGAAATTATCATTAACAAAATACCCAATAGTGTCAAAATTGACATAAAAGAGTTTATAAAACAAATATTATATTATTAATTGATATTAAATTACTAAAAATCTAATTTTATTCCATGGGAATTATACCATGATAGGTGTATCATTAATGGACCCCTTGGGGGTCTCTTGGAAGTATATAGTATGTTTATTAACTATAGAATATAAAAATACAAAGTGACATGGTAAGTGTCAAACTAATTAACTAAGAGTTAAATCTAAAACATAAGGTTAATATAATGACCCAAAACTATGTAAATTCTATTGGCTGAGTGTTTTGGGACCCATCCCCACCTTAGACATTAAATAATCCACTTTTGATCCATTAGAAACCGAATATGAATCTGTTATAAAATAATATTTCTAGCTTTTCCAAAGGTTCCCCTTACCCCTCTTATAAAAGGGAACTCCCCCTTCTCACTAATTCACACATTCAAAGCCTTTTGGTTCGGCAAACCCCTTCCCAAATACTCTCTTAACTTCTCTAAATTCAACCTATAGTCCTTAGTTCGATCATAAATCCAACCTATGGATCCCTTTTGATCAAATAAAAAGGAAGACCCCGAAGAAGAGGTAATGTCTTCACCACCCTTTTTCATGTTCATTTATTCTTAAACATCTTCTTTATTTTTTATTCACATAATGAAATAATAAATCATGTATCTCCTATATACTATGATATTATTATAAATATGGTACAACCATATTCAGTATTCTATCCAACCTTTGAATGACATGTCATCATATGTGCGTACGTACGGCTTACCGTCTCCAGGTCGGGGTGTAATTGTTATTCAATATATTATTATTTGGATGGGTATAATAATGATGTTTAATTCATGTAAATAATAAATATAACATTATAATGATTCTCTATATATTATATACCATCCAATTATATATTATTTTAATATCAAAAGAATGATATTGTCGCTCATGCATACGTACGGACTACTGTCTCCACGAACGCGATGATATTCATTCCCCATCGTATCCATTCAAGGATAATTCTCATTTTAAGATTAAAAGTAATGTTTAATAACTTTATATCATTATGTATATGAATAAGGTACAACCTATTCATAACAAACATGACTTATGTAACAAAACATATAAAAGAAAACGAGTAATTTAACACCCGAAACAATGATAATACTAAGATATTATTAACAAAACCATGTTAAATGATCATATATGATATCATAATTATGTGTATGGTTCTTGTATAATTTAATAACAATGTTTTATCTATTATACAGGAGGTTAAAAATCCATCGACTAAGGAAAAATACATGGTAAGGGTTTATTTCACAATATCTACATTATTCGAGGTTGTTTATACGTAATTATCTACTGGGACCTCTTTATCATCCACATCCATGTTTCTTAAAAATGTATTTTAAAACAATATTAATATTTCACAAAATATGGGTTAAAGTCATATATACCCTTTTTTGACTTTTTATAAGATTTTTATAAAAAATATTTCCGACATTTTCCAAACAAGGTCCTTTTTAACCTTTTCGACATAATTAAGGCAAGAAAGTTTTTTTAACTTATATGGTGGGTGTGTCTATTTTCCGTCGTTATAAAATGGTTGAAGATTCCCTTACAAGATTATAAGAATATTTTCAAAGAAAATGTTTAATTTTATAACTATGTGACTTTTAAATGATTTAAAAAAAAGATACATTTCTCTCAAATAGTTTTGATTTCATATATGTCAACATCCTTTGATGGATTTTAAGCTTATTTAAAGTTGATTTATTATGAAACAAATCTTACATACTGTATTGAAGTTTTTGTGATATTTTTTACTGTGTATGTGTTGTTTTTATACCATTCGTGGTATATGGAGAAAGTATTGAAAATTCGTATGCTAGTTTTAATACGAATGTTTATGTTATGCTTAAACATGTTCATATGCGGAATGCATTGGACCTAATAAGTGATGGGTGGAGCCCGGTATAGCTCCTCGATGCATTTGTAGGTCTCATGAGAAAAACTAGTGTCTTGGCATGAGGCCTTGACAAAATCATATTTGTAGTCTTCGCATGAGGCCTTGGCTACGTGGTGATGATAATCTGGCATTATGCATTCCATCATTTTGAAAGTGGTTATTCATATTGCATTTGATTATTCGACTAGTTGAATATCCATGTGAATAACTAAATGGCATTATTTCATTTTATCTTTTCTATATTATACTGAAGTTCAAGTTTAAAAGGATTTTTTTTAGCTATACATTTCCTTAAATGTTTATGTTTATTTATGAATGTTTCTGCTATATTGTTATCATTACGGATAATCTGAGCTCACCACTTTCAATGTTTTATTTTTTCCAGGATGTGAAAATGTAATTTATGAATGACCTGCAGGGATAATATGCTGGGATATGAGTGTGGAGTATGGATACTATCTTGTTGTAGTTTTCATTTTAATAATGTAATGTAATACTTATGAATATGTATAGTATTTCCAACGCTACTAAACTAATCAGTCATTCGAGATTTGATCTTTCTTGTGATCATGCCAATGTTATGTAATAATGCACCGACTCTGGGTAACTAGGGCCGGGGCATTAGAGTTGGTATTAGATGAAGTTTAGTACTAACCTTGGAAGTTAGATTTAGATAAACTCTGATTAGAGCACGTAGACCTAAGATGGACTTTGAGGATTAGTATAGAATAACAACCCAGAATTTTGGTATTGTAGATATTTTGTGAGTTTTTCAAGAAATACATCCCTTTCTGGATACAAGCAGGTAGAGGCAGCTCTGGCACAGATGTACCTAGGGGTAAAACCCGAAAACACTGCTTTGAGCTAGACTCGAATGGGAACTAGTGCACGACAACGGGCCTTGATGCACTCTTGGTTACAACACTCCCGGGGGATATGCCTAGGATAACTCTCATTTTTCTTTACAAACCATTATGAAGGGTTTATGAGTATATACTTCCTCAATGAACTTTTTTTATGATTATGAATTATATCCATAAGTAGTTCAATTTATGAATTATGTATTTTTATTGATAAACTGATCTTGTTTATGCCATTGTTTAGAAATGGCGCCAAGTGGAAGAAATGGAAACCGTATCAATGCACGTACACCATGTAGGGATTTCACTCTTACTCAAGATAATTATAGTGGAGCTGGTGATTCAACTGGTGCTGATCAACTAATCACCATACTGGGACAACTCACTCAGGTTATGAATAATAACCTTACCCATATGGAGCACTCTAATCCACATCGTGGAGGATCAATGTTAGATCGCTTCATGAGGCGGAAACCACCAACATTAAATGGGAGTACAAATCCATTTGTAGGTGAGGAATGGATAAGTTCCCTAGAGAAAATATTTCAGGCTTTTGGGAGTAGTAAAAGGGAAAAAGTTTTCATGGAATTTTATCCCCTCACTGGAGATGCTGATAAATGGTGGTCATTGATTCAAAACACGAAGGAAGATGATGAATTATAAAATATGGAATGGAGGGAGGTCAAAGTGATTTTCATAGAAAAATACTTTCCTCATGACCATTCAGCAGATATAGAATGACAATTTCTGAGTCTGAGACAAAAGGAGGATGAGAATGTCACAAAGTATGTGGCTAACTTTACAATGTTAGAAAAGTATGTTGGAGATTATATATGTAACCTAATAAGTAATATTGATCATTTATTTGATGGGTTAAAATCATTTCTCTGTCGAGCATTAGTCTCACAATCCTTCTCATCATACAAAGACATTGTCTCATGTGCTATCAAAAAAAGAAAATGAATTCTCTAAGTCTTATGACATTAAAGAAAAGTAAGAGATTCGATCAATCTGGGAATGGAAATAAGGGGAAGAAGGGAAAGGTTGAATATCCATCCAGTGGTAAATGTGGGAAGAAACACCCCAGTACTTGCTTAAAATGAATGGGATTTTGTTACAAGTGTGGTGAAAAAGGCCACCATGTTCGTGATTACAAGGGCAATAAGGAAGCTACTAATGTCCAATGATACAATTGCAGGGAGATGGGACATTATGCAAATGAATTTCCTAAGCATCAGGGGAACATACCTTAGAAAAGGCCCAGGGATCAAGGACAAGCTTATGTTATCACTACTTCTGAGGTAGAAGCTTTGAAAGACGTGGTGGCAGGTAATTTAATGGTTTCCTCAAGTTTAGAAAATGCATTATTTGATTCTGGATCATTGAATTGTTTCATATCTTCCCAATTTTCTAAGAAAATTAGATACTTCCAATTTTATTTAACAAAGGGGTTGTTCGTTAAAACACCTAAGGGAAGTGCCATTGCAACAGAGTTTTGTGAATCAGTCCCCATTAGAGCACATAAATGTTCTTTATCCGCTGATCTCATCATCATACCTATGGTTGAGTTTGATATAATCCTTGGTATGGATTGGCTTTCGGACCATTGAATGAAGATTTATTGTAAAAAGAAGGAGGTTACTAATTTTGATAGTGCTGATAAGGAACACCTTATCTTTACGGAGGAATCGTCACCACCTAAATCTTATCTAGATCCACCCCCAGTAGCTCAACTAAATTCAATTCTCGGGGAGAAAGAGAATGAAATATTGTGGGTGAGGAATGGAATGTTCAAATAGAGGATGTACCTATTGTGAAAGAATATATAGATGTGTTTTCGGAAGATTTACCTGGACATCCTCCATAATGAGAAATTGAGTTTTCCAATGATTTATTCCAGGATCAAGGCCTATATCGAAGACCCCATATAGAATGACCAATGTTGAATTAGTCAAACTAAAGAAATAACTAGACTAATTGAGTAATAAGGGATTTATTTGACCTAGTGTTTCTCCATGGGGAGCCCCTGTCCTTTTTGTTAAGAAGAATGATGTATTTATGAGGTTATGTATCGACTACAGGAAAATCAATGCTATAACAATAAAGAACAAGTATCCCCTACCTTGCATTGATGATTTATTTGACCAACTTCATGGAGCTCAATACATTTAAAAGATTTACCTTCAGTCTGGATACCATCAGTTGTGTGGGAGGAAGGATGAAATCCAAAGACAGTATTTCGAACCACGTACGGGCATTACGAATTTACAGTAATGCCTTTTGGGCTGACTAATGTGTCATATGTATTCATAGATCTAATGAATAGAGTTTTCAACGAATATCTAGTTGAATTATTGGTGTTATTTATTGATGACATCTTGGTATACTCCAAAAGCTACAAAGATCATGAAAATCACTTGCGCATTATCCTGAAGACTCTAAGAAGACATGAATTATATGGGAAGTTTAGCAAGTGTGAATTCTGGATTCACGAGATTTCTTTTCTTGGCCATATTGTCTCTAGATATGGAATCTCTGTTGATCCTTCTAAGACTAATGAAATCCAAGAATGAACAACACCTACGAGTATAACTGAGGTACGCAGTTTTATTGGTTTAGCAGGTTATTATCGAGGTTTTGTCCAGAATTTTTCCCGGATGGCTAACCCATTAACAAAGCTCACACGTAAAGGGGTTAAGTTTGTTTTGTCAAAAGAGTGTGAAGAATGTTTCGAAGAACTGAAGACAAGATTAGTCAATTCTATTATATTGACTCTACCAATGGGGAATGAGGGGTTTGTTATTTATAGTGATGCATCGAAGAAAGGACTTGGTTGTGTCCTTATGCAGAATGATAGGGTTATTGCCTATGCATCACGACGGTGGAAAATTCATGGGCAAAACATTCTGACTCATGATCTCAAGTTAGAAGCTATGATCTTTTCTTTTAGTAAATGGAGGCACTACCTCTATTATGAAAAATGTGAGATTTATACTGATCACAAGAGTATGATGTATAGTTTCTCACAAAAAGAACTCAACATAAGGCAAAGGGGACGGCTTTATCTACTCAAGGATTATGATTCCAGGACACACTACCACCCGGGGAAGGTAAACAAGGTGGAAAATGCCTTGAGAATAAATGATCATGGAGTTTTGAACATGATAAGAATTGAAAGGGATCCTATTTTCATGAATCTAGTGAAGATGGGTATGGGAAATAACATGGATGGTGAAACGTTAATACTTTTTCAAATGGTTGTCAAACCATCTTTACTAGAAAGGATAAAGAGTTCTCAGACCGGTGATGAAGAGGTTCAAAATAAGATTACAGCTGTGAGTGATGGGAGATTTAATGAATTTGGGTATGAAGATGGATTATGAAATTTGGGAAGAGACTTTGTGTTCCCAATATACCAAATCTAAAAAGGGAATTGTTGGGTGATGCTCATAGTTCCAATTTCTCTATACACCTTAGGAGCACCAAAATGTATAGAAACTTGGAGGAACATTTTTTGTGGGACAACAGGAAGAGGGAGATTTCTGATTTTGTGTCAAGATGTATGGTTTTTCAACAAGTGAAAGCTGGAAGGAAATAGCCTGGTGGAGTATTGCATACTCCTCTCATACCTGAGTGGAAATGGGATAATATTATGATGGACTTCGTCATGGGGATACCAAAGACTCCTAGAAGGAATGATGCAATATGGGTCATTGTTGATCGTTTTATGAACTCGGCACATTTTCTTGCTATAAGGGAAGATTTACCAATTGAATAGCTAGCAAGACTATATATTAATGAAGTTGTGAGACTTCATGGAGTACCCATATCGATTGTTTCTGATCGTGATCCCCGTTTACTTCAAGATTCTGCAAGAGTATTCAGAAGGCCGTGGTACAGAACGTCCTTTGAGCACTTCCCACCACCCTCAAATAGATGGACAATCAGAACAGACTATTCAAACCTTAAAAGAAATGTTGAGATCCTTCTCACATGACTTTTAGGGTATGTGGGATCAATATTTACAACTTGTAGAATTTTCTTATAATAATAGTTTCCATTCGAGTATTCAGATGGCACCATATGACGCATTATACGGAAAGAGATGTCGCACACCAACCTGTTGGGATGACGTTGGTGAAAGAAAACATGTTGTCCTGGAACTAGTGGAGGAAACGATGGAAAATGTGAAGGTAATCCAAAATCACATCAAAGAAACTCAAAGTAGGCAGAAGAGCTTTGCCGATAACAGAAGGAATGATTTGGAATTTCAAGTAGGAGATCATGTTTTCTTGAAGGTATATCCATGGAAGGGAATTATACATTTCGGTAAGAAGGGTAAATTGAGTCCCAGGTACATCAGACCTTTAGAAATTCTAGAACGAATTGGGGTTTTAGATTACCATTTGGCAATGCCTCCAAGTCTCTCCAAAGTTCATGATGTGTTCCACGTATAATTGTTGAGGAAATACATTCCTGACCCAACACATGTACTCACCTATGAGGAATTATAACACGAACCTGATCTATCTTATTGTGAAGAGCCCATCAGGATTCTTGATACTAGAGAACAAGTGCTGAGAAACCGGATGACTCGTCTGGTAAAAGTTCTATGGAGAAACCATAAGATGGAAGATGCAACATGGGAACCCAAGGAAATTATGATGAAGAATCACCCGAGTCTTTTTATACAGTAATTTTCTAGAAATTTCGAGGAGAAAATTATTTGAAGTTGGGGAGAATGTGAAACCCCGAGCTTCTACGGTACTCTCCCGTTTCAATAATAGAGTAGCGTGTGTAGTACGCAACTTCGAGTTCTAACACACACACCACAACCAATCAAACTAGCCGTTATGAATAGTAATACACACTTTTTAAAATTTTATAAATTTTATCTCTCAAAATTGACTTCATTTTTGGATTCTTAATATCAAAATTATTCTAAGGTAATATTTTGGAACTTTTCAGATAACATTTATATATTGATGAATAGTGAAAAATACTAAATTTTAATTAAAAAGACCTTTTTTAATCGAATTAGTTAATAGTGATAAATATTGAATTTGAGTGGGTTTAATGTATATTTAGAATATATTTTTTCCATTTAATAATATTTTGGTAATTTGACATAATTTCACAATTAAACCAGACATGAACAAGTGTCAATCTTTTGATAGTTATTATCTCTTAAAAACACGCTTTTTGTTTTAACAACGGGAATTAATTTTAAATTAATTTCCGCCACTTCTGTGTTTTGAATCTGAAAAAATGGATTCCATATTTGGAATCAGGATGTCCAAATTGTGTAAATAGGTAACTTTTACTTTTAGACATTTTGAATAATTACTTTGATAAATATTTTATTTACCATGGTTACAGGGTAAAACCTGTAAATAAGGGTAAAAAATAATATTATAATAATAAAAATTACACTAAAATGTGTCTTAACCTTATTGGTTGTTACATGTCCGACCATGGGCATCTTTGGATCGATTTTGGGACCCCATGGATCCCCTTGTAAGTGATAATGACACATTATATTAATAAAGTTAAAATAAATACAAAAATGACAAAAGCCTCTATATTTTAGAAAAAAAAATTTACACAGGGTTATATATGTTGGATTTTTTACTCTAAATATTCATTAGAAAGATAAAAATATTTCCAACATAATGGTATTTTATTTATAATTTTTAGACATTAAATAATTTTATTTATTTATGAAACAATGGTGATGCAGTAATTACCTAATTAATGAAATATTAAGATAATTGATATTATAAATGTCAAAATAAATGTAATTTTAGACTTTATATACATTCCTCTAATTTTATAGGTTAATATGACATATTAGGATTGTTTATATAAATTGTTTTCTATGTAATAATGATGTTATGAAATTATCAAAAACAAAATACCCAATAGTGTCAAAATTACATAAAAGAGTTTTTAAAAACAATATTATATTATTAATTGATTTTAAATTCATAAAAAACTATGGTTCTTCCAGGAGACTTATATCATGATATGTGTAAGATTAATATACAACTTGGGGGTCTTTTGGAGGTATATAGTATGTTTATTAACTATAGAATATAAAAATACAAAGTGACAAGGTAAGTGTCAAACTAAATAACTAAGAGTTAGATCTAAAACATAAGGTAAATATAATGACCCAAACCTGTCTAAATTCCATTGGTTGAGTGGTTTTGTACTCATCCCCACCTTAACCTTTATATAATCTACTTTTGAGCCATTAGAAACCGAATATTAATTTATTATGTAATAATATTTCTAGATTTTCCAAAGGAGATCCTTACCCCTATTATAAAAGGGCACTCCCCCTGCTCACTAATTCACACATTCAAAGCCTATTGGTTCGGCCAAACCCTGCCCAAATAATCTCTCAACTTCCCTAAATTCAAATTATATGCCTTTTTTGATCAAAAAGACAACCTAAAGAGCTCGTTTGATCAAATCAAAATGACGACCCCGAAGAAGTGGTAATGTTTTCACCACCCTTTTTCAAGTTCATTTCTTCTTCAACTTCTTCGTTCTTTGTTATTACCATTATAAAATAATAAATCTAATATCTCCTATATACTGTGATATTATTATAAATATGGTACAACCATATTCAGTATTCTATCCATCCTTTGAATGACATGTAACCATAAGTGCGTACGTACAGCTTATCGTCTCCACGTCGTGGTGTAATTGTTATTCAATATATTATTATTTTGATGGGTATAATAATGATATGTAATTCATGTAAATAATAAATATAACATGATAATTATTCTGTATATATGTTATAACATCCAATTATATATTATTTTAATATCAATAGAATTATATTGTCACTCGTGCATACGTACGGACTACCGTCTCCACGAACACGATGAGATTCAGTCCCCATCATATCCATTCAATACTAATTCTCGTTTGATGATTAAAAGTAATATTTATGAACTTTATATCATTCTGGATATGAATAAGGTACAACATATCTATAACAAACATGACTTATGTAACAAAACATAAAAAAGAAAACGAGTAATTTAACACCCGAAATAATGATAATACTAAGATATTATTAACAAATCAATGTTAAAAGATCATATATGATATCATAATTTTGTATGTGGTTCTTGTATAATTTAATAAAAATGTTTTAACTATTATATAAGATGTTAACATACCATAGACTATGGAAAAGTACAAGGTAAGGGTTTATTTCACAATCTCTTCATTATTCGAGGTTTTTTATACGTAATTACCTACTGGGACCTCTTTATCATCCACATCCATTTTTCTTACTAATGTGTTTCAAACCATTCTTAATATTTTACAGAATATAGATTAAAGTAATTTATACTATTTTTTGACTTTTTATAAGATGTTTATAAAGGAATATTTCTGTCTTTTTCCAAACAAGGTCCATTTTTACATTTTTGACAAAATTAAGGTAAGAATGTTTTTTTAACTTATATGGCGGGTGTGGCTATTTTCTGTTGTTATAAAATGGTTGAAGCTTCCCTTACCAGAATATAAGAATATTTTAAAAGTAAATGTTTTTTTATAACTACGTGTCTTTTAAATTATTTCAAAAAAAAAGTGACATTTCTCTCAAATAGTTTTGATTTCATCTATGTCAACATCCTTTGATGGATTTTAAGATTATTTGAAGTTGATTTATTATGAAACAAAACTTCCATATTGTATTGAAGTTTTTGTGATATATCTGAATGTGGATGTTTTATTTTTATACCATTCATGGTTTATGGAGAATGTATTGACAATTCATATGCTAGTTTTAATACGAATGTTTATGTTATGTTTAAACCTGTTCATATGAGGAATGCATTGGACTTAATAAGTGACGGGTGGAAGCTGTTATAGCTCCTCGATGCATCGGTATGTCTCATGAGACAAACTAGTGTCTTGGCATGAGGCCTTGACAATATCTTATTTGTAGTCTTGGCATGAGGCCTTGGCTACGTGGTGATGATAGTCTGACATTATGCATTCAATCATTATAAATGTTTTTATTGATATTGCATGTGATTATTCGACTAGTAGAATATCCATGTGAATAAGTAAATGGAATTATTTCATTTTTTCTTTGCCATATTATGCTGAAGTTCTAGTTTAAAAGGCTTTTGTTCTAGATATATATTTCCTTAAATTTTTATGTTTATTTATGAATGTTTCCGCTATATTGTTATCCTTACCGAGCATTTGAGTTCACACCTTTCAATGTTTTATTTTTCCCAGGATGCAAAGTAAATTATGAATGACCTGCAGGGATAATATGAGGGGATATGAGTGTGGACTATGGAGACTATCTTGTTTTAGTTTTCATTTTTGTTATGTAATGTAATACTTATTAATATATCTAGTGTTTCCAAGGCTACTAAACTAATCGGTCTTTCGGGATTTGATCTTTCTTGTGATCATGCCAATGTTATGTAATAATGTACCGAATCTGGATAACTAGGGTCGGGGGGTTACAGATTAATGGTTATTAAGGTTATTTATAGAAATAGTTAGTATATCTTGGATATTATCTAACTAGGGAGACTACTTTTTTGGAAGATAATAGTGGAGTGAATGTTAATTTTTAAATATTAAATTTATCATAGAAGGATATGTGATAAAATACATCTGATTTTTGTTTTTCTTCTTTATTCTTGAGTATTTTGGGGAATTTTGGGGATTGATATTTATTGAATATTATATATTCAAAAATTGGTATTAATAATTAATTTAGGTGATAAAAGATGTTTTCCATCATAAAATGGTTTACTATTTTTGGGAAATTAAATTATCTTATAATAACAATTTTGGTTTTTGTTAATTTATAAAGATAGGATGAATAGATAGTTATACTATTTTAGTTTTTTTGATATAAGTTGATTCTAATTCTTCAAGTATGAAAATTTATGTTAAATATTCATTGTTTAGATAAAAATATGAGTTCGTTGTGAAAACTAATTTAAGGATGAAAATATAATTGTTAATTATGTATGTTTTCTTATCTTATTTTTATGTGTATTAAATGAATTCATAATATTTAAAAAAAGTGATTTTACAATAAAAGAGTAATATGTTTAATGTTCTCATTATTGTTTTATCCCATCAATGGATTACGGTTTAGTGATGGTTAACATTCAAATGACCATGTTCACTATCACTCCCTATTATAAATTTGTATTTTTTTTCTGTGCCCATGTTTTCAAACATTGAATTATTATATTCCTTACCTTCATAGATCTTTGTACATTCTATTATCCTTTATCTGGTAGAATATTAACTACCCATTTTTCTAATGTTTAATTTCAAAAAAATGAATTTATTTTAAAAATTCAAATCCCTAGTATTAAATACAGAGTTTGTATTTTGAGGATTCAATTTATTATGGGTGTATAATGTAACATATTGAGTTTTTAAAATAATACACTTTGTATAATATCATAATTAATAAATCATCAAAATTAGACAAAAAATATGTTTTATTTTTTAAATGGGAAAAATATATAATAAATGAAAAATTTGAGGTTATGAATAGGATTTACTAACTTGTAGAAATATATAGTTTAATTAATAGTTACCAATTAATTAGAATTGAAAATAAAAACCAATAGAATATAAATAATGTTTTATTATTAATAATTTATTTGTATGACCACCCTAACATTGTATCTTAATATAATAAAATAATCTATTTTGTTATTGATGATAATGAAATTTATATTTTTTGTCTATTTTTTTTAATTCATTCAATGTGATTTAATGTCTTATATTTAGGATAAATGCAATTCTAAGCATAAATGTTTTTTATATAGGGAATTTTTCATCATTTGGACAGTTCCCTTGTTTTAAATATAAAATTATCATATTTTTTTAATTTTATTTAAGAAAATAAAATAAAATGTTTAAATTAGAACATAAATTGTTTTTTTATGTTTAATTTTTTTATAATTCAGATAAGATTCAACTTTTTTATAACTATTTAAAAGATAAAGAATTCTAATTAAACGTTTGTTATTTAATTTATTTATATAATTAGATTATATTATAATTCGGTATTAATGAATATTTTGTTCTATTATACATCAATTAATCAATTTTTGTTCATTGGAATCAGTTTCAAATTGATTTAGGATTATAAAATCATTCAATATTTTGATCTTTTTCATGTTAAAACCCATCTTTCCCATTGTATCTACATTATTTATTTTAATACTAATTTTACCAATTATATCAATTCAAATTGGTAAAATTGAATCCAAATTTCAAATCAAAATTGACAAATTATGTTGTATTTTATTTATCATTTTTAGCAATAAAATAAATATTGTGATTAATGAAATATTTAATGAGGTTGAGGTAAAATAATAATATGTGTATCAGTTAAAATGTGAAGGCATAAAATTCCTAAAAAAAATAAAACATATAATGTGTTTATATGATGTCTCTCATACCTACATATCCATTAAAATATAATTTCATAACCAAACTCAAGGAAATTAATTCAATATTAATGTGAGTTGTTTTATTTATTAAATAAAAATTATTTAATCACTTAAATCCACTCCAACTCAAGTATAAATACCACCCTATTTTATCCAAAAAGCCATGAAGCTCCTAAAATATTACTCAATTAGATTCTTCATGACTCTATCCCAGTTCAATTTATACAGGTCTCCCCAGAGGACCAAATGTATGGTCCCCATTGGGTCATTTATGGTTGGGATATATAGGAGGTAATTTTCTAAAAGCACCTCCCGTGTTTTCTTTTATTCAATTATTCTCTCCTCACTATCTACATCCATAAAGGAATTATAACCAAATAATAATGTATATAGTACAATTCTAATTTTTATTTAATATATTATATTCATCATTTTATGACCTGTTTTTATAAAATGAAATCAAACCATAGTAAAAAAAGCAGTTAACAGTCTCCATGAATAATGATTGTGTTCCTCTTCCATTACTGCCTTTATATAATTCCATAGAAGTACTATTATGGTAAAATTATATTTAAATTGTTATATAATAACCATTATAATGTTATCTAGCTGATACATACCATAAATATTAAAAAAATTAAAATAGTTTTGGATTTTGGAAAATAACTGCCAAAATAAACTAATTATTTATCATTAAAAATTTTACTAAATTAATCATCATTCGGATAAAAAAAATTATATATGGGAAAATTAATACATAAATATGATCATTAATAAAACAAAATCCCACTTTTGTAGTTGAATTACAATTTTACATGAACATCAACAATTATTTTCAAAAGAACCATTCATGAAACCATGAAATGAACACAACTAAAACAATGAAATAATGAAATATTATTATTTAATGGGTCATAATATGATATAAAATCATCACATTAGGTATTATATTAATATTATTATATAATGAGTTAATAACACACTTTAAACCATTATTCATGAGGTCAAAGTTCACAAAAAAAAATACAAGCATGAGTTTCGGGAATTCTTTATCCAATTTCCTTTCATTTGGTTAAACATCGACATCATGATTATGTCCTGAAAATATTATCTATGAAATGATTCATGAATATATTATGTATTAGGTATTGAATCATTAGTGCTAAAGAGAGTTACTTTTGGAAAAAACTCAAGAGTCCATAACACTGATTCTCGATCCTTTGCGGATGTGGATGTCAGTCGATCTGTCATGTTAAAGGAACATCTTTGAGACCTGAATGTTGATCCGTTTATTGAATAAGAATCATTATAAAATCAAGATAACTCTTCCATAAAATATCTCTGAATATGGTTCTTCTACTATCCTTATAAATTTATTTCATGTATATTTTTATGTTCTTGAAACATTGGCCTACTTTGAAATACTTAAGAAGCATGTTAGAATCTACTGGGCTCATTAGTTATCTTATTAATTAGTTTTAATCCTCAAATTTTGTTTTTTTTTTGCATCTTAATATGATTAATATAATTTTTGGATGAGTAATTAAGTGCTTTTTGTGGGCTACCAAATGAATGTTGTTAAATATACTCCAAAATTTCTATCATAATGACAATCAATCCATCATACTAATATGGTTAGGATTTTCTATCCTTCCACTTCATATATTCAATTTGGCATAAATTTTCCCAATTTCCATCATTATTTTCCCACCCAATTAAAATGGATTTTGCTACAAAAAATATTTCCAGATGCTTGGTTGTGAGAGTTTTTAATTAAATTGACATCTCTCAACCACTTCTATCTACTGTTTGGATACAAAATGGTGAGTCTAGATTTTATCAAATGAAAACTAATGAAAACAAACTATCCTATTGTATTAAATTTCATAATATTGTTCATCTATTTAACTCTGGAAATCATGAATTAACTATACCATTCCCTCTCACCCGTAACATGTATGTATTGGTGGAAAAGTGTAAGCTTAATTTAGTTCCTAAAAAATTTAATGATTATGATGATATGGCCTTAGCGAAACTAATGGACCATGATGGATCTATTGATACCCAACCTCTCAAAGAGACTATGATGATGAATAACATACAACTAAACCCTGATATAGTGGATAAGGATGCCCCAAAGAGGCACACACCTAATAAGGATGTGGCATATCATTCCAAAGAGTCACGTACTCAGATTCATATTGTAGAAAATTTCCCTATATTTATAGATGTTGGTAATAATGATCATATCACCTTTGATACCACATAGTCCATACCTTCTATTCAGAAGGATAAACATGAGACACAATATGACTCTAGATTATCCCATCCTAATGAACTTTATATAGTCTCCCAAAATGATATTTACTACCTTAATTTGAGATCTAAAAAAAGTGATGAATATGATTATTGGACCATTAGGATTTTTGACTCAACCACTGAAGAAGACCCAAAATCATATTGAATAAAATATGATAGATTGAACTATTGTCACTAGTTCTTCGGGGATTCAATTTGAAAATTTCAAAATCCCTCCACAGCTGAAAGTTGTTGGGGATCCCTTATCCTCATCAGATGAATATCATTCCTATTCAACCTAAAATTTAGAGGATTCATAGGATTCTATTAAGATCATGAATTTAAACCATGTTTTAAAGGAGGGTTATAAGGATAAATTTTACCACCGGATATAGGAGATATTGATAAAATTTATTTTGAAGGTATATTAACAAGGATATAACTATATATGGGTATCTAAATATTATAGAGGATAATTTTGATAGAGTATAATTTGAAATTGATAGAGACCATAACATTGATTTTTTACAACAATTTTGGGAATATATGTATTTGTCTGAGTCTTTATAGGGATGTTAATCAATAAAACTGAATCTTAATTTTATGCTTGAGATATTGTGGTTGTGATATTTCAAGATTTTTTTATGTAGTATGGTCTATGAATCAATTTTATAAAATAAATGATCAAACAATTGGGAATTCACCAATATGGATTACAAGATGTAAGGGGATATCATTTAAAATATCATAATTCATAGATGAACCATTTCTATAATGAATATTTTCACTTAAAAGACAAAAAAAAAGACACACTTCCAGATAATTATTCCTTACGATTAACCTATTCTTGATTACATGACGATTTATATTTATTTAAATGATTACTATTTCCCTTGATCATTATTTCACTGCTTTCCTATAAATCCACTGGCTACGGTATTTCACATCCTTGGATCACTTAATTGTTTCTATATTGTTTAATGAGACACCAGACGTCGTCATACTTTGTTAGATGGATTTATATCATGATTCTTTAGGAAAACAAAAACAATATAAGGATCGTTAATTTGGTATTATCAACTTCCCACTACATGATGAAAAATATAGAGAAATGTATGAATCGACAAGAGGTAATTGAGAACATCATTGAAAAGAGTTGAAGTCAACAATTTAGGATTTAAATGTACATTAAAAGACTTCATCAATTCATCCTCTATGTTTTGTTTCTTGATCATACAATTCATGAAGAATTTAAAAAATTAATAATTAAGTTTAATTATTTAATTTTTTCATGAAAACAATTTTATGATTATGGAACATAGTTTTTTTACAATAATTATTCATTTATGACCTAGGAATTGTGGAGTGATTTATTTATGATTTTGTAGTATTTTTATTATACGCCAAATCATAGGGAATCATTTCATACTGAGTTTATTTTAGGCCCTCTCAGGGATGACATAACAGTTTTTCAAGGAATTTTTTTTTCTTTTTTCTGTTGTTGTTAAAACCATATTGTACCTCTTTTTTTCACATAACCATTAATTTTTTATAATAAATATTTTGGAGCATGGGTTTTAACTCATGATCTATGCCTTTCTTGTCTGTTGTATTTAAAATTTTTTATGAGGGTTTACTATTAATACACATAATTTACTAATTTTATAAAAGATCAATTCATTGATAAAATATTTATATGTGGAGTTATTTGAAATATATCTTATTTTAATGTTACTGTTTATATTATTTTTAAAAAATACTAATATATTTTTTTCACATATATAGAATAAACATAATTTCCCAATATATTGTCGCACAATTATTTTGAATGTTACATTAATATTTTAGAATATTATTTTGAAATAATTAACATTATTTGTATTCAATTTTATAAAAATGAAAAGTCATTTCAAAATATAATATTATTTTTCTTCTAGAATGTTTCTTTTATACAAGATTAAAGTTTCGTGATAATGTCATGTTTTATTTGGATTGTTTATAAGGATGAGTGGTTCTCTAATATAGTGTTGTAGGGTTATACTGTTATAGAACTCTAATGAATTTTGCGATGGGAATGAGTTATCTCACAAGGATTATCTTAAGATATTATATGAATAATACATTCTTGATTATTCCAATTTCTACTATGATGGTTACTCCATATGTGCACAAGACAGCTACAATATTTGTAAATGTGACATTGAAAATTTTGTCTCATGTTACCTACATAACTTTAATATTATTGATTTTTAATTTCCATTTAATTCATTTTTTTAAAAGGAATATTAATGATCATTTTAAAATGAGAATTCGTTTCTATGGTAAAAAATATTTTTTATGAAACAGTTTTATAGGATTTCACTAGACTAATGGTTTCCAATATTTTATGTCCCTAAAAATGATTTTTGTTCGGCTTCTATGTATTAATTTTTTTTGTCGGATATACAAATGGGTATGAGAAAGGATGTAGTCAAGATGAATGGTATCAATATTTTTCATTAAAAATAAATCAATTTTTTTTAAAGATTTATATTATAGAAAACTGGATACTATTTTAGTAGTATAAAAATTTTATGAATGTGGAATATTATTTATGAATTTATACATATTTCAATATAAAACTAAACCAAAATTATCATTTTAATTATAAAAAAGTCAATTCTTGTTTAAAAACACTTGAATATGTAATGTTTATGTATGGGACCAAAAAATTAATTATTCTTTTTTTTCATTAGGAATACAACATGAGTATGATGAGTTTAAAATCCATTATATGTGGTCCAAAATTATTTGAGAAATATTTTTAGGGAACTTATTAGATTTTATAAGGGGTCTTGAATAATAATTACATCATGGATTGTTTTATTTTCCATTTTTAAATTATATTTGTTTGATATTTTATAATGGGTCAGTAGTCTGACTCGATGTTAGTAATAATCTACATATAGTATTTAGATGTATTATTTATATTAAAAAACTATATTATTTTATTAATACGGGAATAAATGTTTTCTAGGAATAATCTAGTGTATTATTCATATATGCCTAATGGTTTTAATATGATAAATTTTTATCATTTTTTTTACCATTCTATATGATTCATTTTAATACAAGAATAGGATTAATCTACGATGTTTTGGAATAAATTGGTTATATAATCCTTGGGTATAAAATTTTATGGATTAAATCATAGTGTACTACTTTTTAGTGCATGTATATGGGAAAAATAAATACGAAAATCCTTGTTTTTTGAATTATCTTATGAGATCCCGAGGATGGTGTGAAGTTATATGGATAATATTGTGTTAATTGAACTGTGATAATTACTCTATTTATTTTATAAAATTCCATAACATTATGAAACTATAGAAATATGAATGAGGAAAATTAAAAAAAAATGAAGAACATATTTAACAGAAAATAGGATGATAAATTTAATCTAACGTATTTTACTTTCTATAAAAAATATCAATCTTCTAGTCAAATGACCACTTATTAAACCATTCATTAGAATCATTTTTGGATAAAATATGTAATATGATGACAAGTAGGGATTCAAATATTAGACATCTAAAAATGTAAATTATGTTGTTTTTTATCTAATTATAAACGAAGTAGCTTCCTAATACACATATATGAGAAAAATTATTATACATATTTGTGGTTTAGAATTATCTTTTTTTACTATGGAATACATCATTATTTGATTCAGTTAAATAAGAACACAATGATCAGATAAATTTTGAAATTATTTCTCATATTTATTGGTTCATTAAAGATCCCCGAATTAGTTTTCTATATATATATATATATACTAATTTTCTCTATTAATAAAATATAATTTATTGAATAATGTGTTCCAGTTATCAATAATGGGGAGGTATAATTATGACCTGATGAATCTACTCTATTGTGATGATCATGATATTGAGTGTGATGCATAAAATCTATAGGAATTTAATTAGCAATATTTTTATTAACCATCATTAAAAATTAATGAAATAAAAATATGTCATAGTTCATGGAGACTAAATAAAACCACAACTAACACCACTTTATCTAGTTTTCATCATAAATTTGTTATAGTAGTTAAAATTTTCAAATTACATGGGATAAACTACACCCCATTCCTGATCACCTATAATTAACCCTCCCTACCCCTTTCACACACATTGGTATTCATGATTTTCCCATTGAATTATGTGTTGAGTTCCTTGATAATGTAATTATTTTGATTGGGTCATTGGATGAATTTTAATATAAAATCTTATATGAAGAATGTTTAAAATTAATTTCAAAAATTACATAATGTATACATAATTTAAAATAATAAGATATAAGAAAAATTTATATATTCTATTATTTCATGGAGGCTTATAAAACAATAATTTTTCCATTAATGTTATAGAAAAATGTTAATAAAAAAATCACCAATGGAAATTCTTATCATATACATGATGAAATACATTTTATTATATTATTATGTTAAAAATGTTGATATAAATTTTGGGTTATTAATATTATTTCATTACAATCCAAAATAATGTAGAATGAAAATATATCATTATCATGTTTCATACAAGATTATGTGAAACACGAAGAAAAAATTATCTTCTAATGTTGGTAGATAGTAATGAATAATAAGATATATAAATGATTCTAAGATGAATGTCCAACCACATCATATTTTAGGAAACATGTTTGAAACATTATTTATGTAAATTATATAAAATTAAATTGTATGAACCATAATTAAATATATTAATATTTTTCAATTTTTACTATGTTAATAACAATATGGTTTATATAATGGGAACATTATTAAACTTATTTAAGAAGGATAATATTGTAAACTCTTAATAGAATTATGAAAATTTTAATAAAAGTGGTATTTCATTATATTTTATTTTATTGGCTACCATGGATATGATATATGTAGAGAGAATATACATATGAAAATAAAGTTAATTATAAGAGAACTGATGGTATATAATAGAAATATTTCAAAATATATAATAGTAATTGTCAATGGATTGAAGTTATGTCAAGTGGAAATGACAATGAAATAAATGATTAAAATTATTTGAATAAATTATTTTAATCAATTATAAAATAATGAAATGAATTAATATTTCATATTATTGGAATTATATTTGAATATTTCACCTCATATTCAATTAAATTCATTTAACATGTTTTTTAATATAGATTGGATTTAAAATATAGAACTTTAATATAATATTTCATTAATATAATTTACTAATATCATATAAAATTATTTATTATATTTTTATTAAGATGATTTGAGTTACTTTTGTTGAACATATTTTAATTGTAACTTGTAGACAAAAGGAGAGAATGGTGATTATGAATAGTAGTTAAACACATTGAACTCATTCAATAATAGGTCCATACTAAGAGCGTATTTAATTTTATTTGGAATGAATATATTATATGATTATACACTCCTAATAAGTTTAATAGTTTTTTGAAGTCCTATTTTATTTTCCTAATCCATTATAAATAATAAAATTATAAATGTATCAAATTACATGAATTTATCCTTTTGGAATAAAAAATATTATTACAAAAACACATTTTTGAAATGTTTTTTAAATTTAATAATATCTATTAGTATATATTTTAAAACAAATTTTGTTTTTTTAAACCATTTAATTTAAATATAATAACTTTTTCATCTTAATAGTTTTAATATCAATTATATATGGATAACAGTTTCATTTGATTACACTAAAATAATCATTATAATGATATGGGTCTATATATATTTATAGATTACTTAATCAAAAATCAATCTAATCATAGATTAATAAAATTAAATTTTTCAAATTGTAATTTTACGTTACATTTGATGAGGAATGATATATTTAACCTCTTGATATTTACATAGTTTCCTAATCAATAGTATGTAATTATTTGGTATAGGTGTTACGAAATAATTTAATATATTAATAACATTATCCATCATCATAATAGAAAATTTATTTCCAAAATAGTGTACAATGAAACATTGAACTTGATAAAAAATTGTCTCCATATTAAAAAAAATTACACCATCTACATATTAGTTCATTAGTAGCTATTTCTATTGATATTTTATATAAAAACATGGAAAATGATGATTTTAGAATTTTGGGGAAACTTAATGAAGATCGGAACACATTATACATTGAGGATTTCAGGAATCCCTCCCACTAGGAGCCACTATAGGGATTGTAAACAATGGATAAGCGACAAAAATCCCACATACTATAGTCCATAGTTCAGCTAATAACATGGGGGTCATAAATAAAATATGTGTAACATTTATCTATAAAATTATTGTATAAAATAATAGGAAAACCAATAAAATCTACAATACAGATTAACCCAATATATTGAAATTCAGTAAAGTATAAGACAAGTAATAGTATATAAAAAAGACAACTGAATGAATGTGCCAAGGCTGAAAAACAATAAGAATATCTAAGATATATGCTAGTAATATCACTCCTTGTCACTAATAATCACTTATAAACATGATATCCAATCAATATATATAGGGGTGATAACAAATGTATACTTTGTAAGATCCACCTCAAGACCACTTCTAGAAATTTGGATGAACTAGACTTATTCCTAGGAGAATAAATCAAAGATCCAAAAAACATTTAATCATTATTTTATATCTAAACCCCATTAAGTCAATCTCACCCAATATTGAATCAAAATATTATAATTTAATATCATTATATTATATAATGAATAACCCACAAACCAGCTACCAGGTTGTTTTTCACTCTCATGCCCCAAGGAAAAATGTCCTTGAACATCCAACTCATTTTGTAGAGGTAACATAAAAATATGTATCCCATATCACTATTATTTCAATTATCATAGAAAAATCATTAACATTTCATATTATACACATATCACAAACACATAATCATCATCACATATACACGACATTTTTCTATAGAATAACCACATATCTGATTTCTAATATAAGATTTCACCGTTAAAATGACTGATTTTAACCTCATTAAATACTCTAATTGGTCTTGAGAAAAAACATTTATCAATATCTTCCTTACAAAATAATGTTAGAAACTATATAAAATATGATAACATTAAATAATTATAGATGGTATGCTTATACCTACCATGGACAAACAACACAAACACTACACTTTAAAGGGATATGATATAAGGGGTGTAGTTATCCATACCTCAAATTATCACCATGAATATTTATTTAAAAAATAAGAAACCTAAATCTATAGAGTATTGGTAAGGTTATTTGACTCAGGTGGTGTGTGTTATAAATCATATGTATATAAAACCATATACAATAATCACACACAACCCAGCCTTTGGGTCTTATAAAAAACAACACTGATATTCCACATAACAATCACCCCATTATAGACACCATTAATAATAAACTACCATTCTCTCTTTATCAAAAGTTGGTCCCAAATCACAAAACATAGAAGCAATGATGATATCCAATTTCTGACTAATAGCATTTTCTAAAAATTTATATATTTTCCATTACTAACTATATTACCTTTATTATATCATTCAATTACATATTTAATTTAAAACTAGTAAATAACCATATAATGTATTTAATTTTATCCATTACAAATTCAATAAAACTATGTTTCTTAGTTTACATCCCATACCTGTTGTCATTGTTTTCATTAATAGAAATATATTATTCCACAAAGAATTTTTAACACTCCATCAAAACATATAAAAAACCCATCTAATAACATGTACAACAAAACATTCCATATCAATCAAAACTATAAAAATATTTATATTTTTAATCAACTAGAAATTCAATCATAATACCCAAACCATTAAACATGAACAACCACCCCCTCCAATTCCAAGAATAGAAATAAATTAGAACCCCTTTAACCGACACATTTTATCATAAATTACCATCCATAATAATGATCATACACTTCCAAAAAGATCAAAAAAAAATTAATTGAAATAATGACCTATAAATTTTATTATCATAATAAAAAAAGTATTAATTTAATATTGTTTTCTTATTAAATTTTAGCAGTTTACATAAATATCCTTTCAAAATTTCAAAATATCACAATTTAATAACTATTTTTTCTTAATTATTCATTTATGAAAGGTGATTATATATATATATATATATTTTTGTGTAAATAACATAAATAATCACATCAAGAAAAAATACCAAAAAAGAAACTTTAATAAAATATTTCAAAGAAGTCATTAGTAATTTAAAATAATAATAGATGTTATAAACAATGAAAAGAAACCCATTTATATTTAATTCACTTTAATCTATTTCACTTGTTTTTTCAGGTTAATAATTAACTTCCACCAAAGATATAAAAACAATGAATAATTTTAAATATATATAAATTAAAGGATAGTACATGCATCATTTACCAAAAATGGAGATCCGCCTATTGTTTTATATGAACCATGTAAAAATTAGGATTCCTAAGCTAGACCCATGTGAGAAATCATCCAATCAACAAATAATCAACAATTTCCATCAAAAGAAATGCCATATTAAACATTACATATTAAGACATAGTACTAAAAATATCTCAACTAGAAGATACCTAATCCATGATATGTGAATGGGAACACACCTAAAATCAATAACAGTTGATCACTCAAGGAAAATATCCAAATCTTGGTGGAAGACATTTAAGGGTCCCTAAAACTCCCCTCTATTTTTCTAATGGTCATGGACATTGAGGGAATATGGAAAAAATAAAATGATATTTGGAATTTATTTTAAAATTAGAAAAATTATGGAAGTAAATTAATTACAGACTTTGTTATTCCATCACTTGATAAATTAATTTATCCTTATAATATCAATAAAATATATTATGTAATGACCTCATTAAAAAATCGATCTAACCCATATAATTACATATTTCAAATGGTAGTCACACTATTTCCAAAGTGTTTATATTGTGATGCATGGTCCATTAGAATAAATGGTGCACACCTAAACTATTTTATAGTATATTAAAATCTACATGGTTTTACAATCCATTAAATGAAAGTACCTCTAAACTAGGCACCTAGGATTCCACATCATGACTGAACATGTAACATTATATTTCTCTGTTTTAGGTAATTATTGAACTGTGTTCTAAGTGTTATTTGGTTGTGTATTTCATTGGGATCATTTTGGTAGTTTTTATAGAGTTTTGGAATATATTAAAACAATTAATGGTAGGTGCACATTTAGGTAAGACTACAATATTTATCCTAGAAAACCATATGAAAAATCATGGTCTATTGGAATAGGGGAGACAGTGTTTAAAAGCAATGTGGAAACCCCTCCAAAACATGCACTCCTATTAAGATGGGTTTTTCATGGTAGACATGTAGTTAATGTAATCATGAATCAATACCATTTACCCCAAATAGAATATATATATTGATTTTATAGTTTATGTGAATTTTTACTTCTATCCATGCAACCTCTCCAGCAAACCAATCCCATGGACCTTTAATGAACATAATTTCTAATTAAAATCTGTTGGACCATATTTTAACCATTAATGGATCCCTAATTTCATATTGGTTTTCCAAAATCCTTAATTGGTTGTCCATAGTTTTATCTCTTGTAAATTTAGGTATATTACCTTTGTTCTTGATGGGTTATTTCAAGGATTGTTTCATTTTTTGATATGGGTTTTTCATTTCACATTATATCCTCATAAGATCCCATATCTTCTCACATTATTTTAAAATAAGAGGCTGTGTATTATTGATATAATAATTTTTATAGATTATTTTAATGTTTCTTATGGATCTAGGATCATGAGTACCAGACCTACTATTTTGAGGTCTCTTTTTTTGAATGCAATTACTTATACCTGATTTATTAATGTAGTATCTTATATAAAAATTAATAATTCAATTAATTTATTATTTTTTTTATAAATTCAATTGTTTTATTCATTTAATTTATTTTATTTGTGATTAAAAATAATTTTTTTGGAAATAAATTTTGATTTTATTGGGGGTTTTATTTAAAAATGGTTTGTCCATGAAATGTGTTTGAAAAAATTATTTAATGATTTTATTCATTAAAAACGAGGATTACACCAATAAATATGATATAATATGTTTTTATTTTTTAAAAAAAATTATTATATAGATTTTTAAATTGTTTTGGAAAAACATAGTACATTGAATATGTAGCACCCATATTTTTAATAAATTAATATTTTTTCGTTGAATAAATATAAATTATTTGATGGATTTCATTGTATTTTATAACAGGTTATGCACGATTTATATGATAAAATTATTCTTCATGTTCTACATGAAATATGGATATTATAAATTGAAACACTTAATACTTAGTTTTATTTTTTACACACAATTCTCAGTTCCATCAATATATTGTCATACACACCGGACCAAGTTTTACAAAACTAATATATATTATTAATATAATTATTTAATGTGATATTTCCCAAAAAAGAATTGTAATAGAATGTAAAAAAATAGTAAATAAATTAGTAAAATATTTTTATAAATATATATATATATTTCTGGTGTGACGATTTAATTATATATAATTGTAAGAACTGTTTGAAAATAAAGAAATTTCTTTTCTAAAAAAATATTTTTCATTACACAATATTGAGTCGTCTCAATCAAGTTAAAAAACCAATTATTATGAATGATATTAAATATATTTATATATTTTATTTCCGGTCATTTATTTAAAATTCATATTATTTGTTTTATAGACAATTAATAACAATAAATACAATGTTATGCATGAAAAGGTCCATATTTTTTAAAAGAATTTTTACCACATTTTATTGGAGAACTTACTTTAAAAATTAATTTTGGAACATTTATAAATTCCATTATAAAAAATAAACATAATTTTTGAGATATTAATATAATAATTATGTTACATTTATTTTTTTATTTCCCTAATAAGATTCACTTTTTGATATAATTGTGAAAAATGCAGAACTTTAATTGAAAACTAATGTTTTGTTCAAAGTATTTCTATTGTTAAACAATATTCCAAAATATGTTGAATGTATAATTAAATAAATTATAAATTTATAAAATTAAGGTCTTTAAAATGATTATTATATTGAAATTGAATATACAAACACTGTAACATTTGAAACTTTTTCTCTTTAAAAACACATTTTGGACGAGTTTATAGGATTAATTTTAAAATAAAAAATTTCACTTATTTGAATTGATTTTTAAAAAATATATTCCATATATTGAACCAGAATAATATAAAATATATATTAATTTAAATATATTTTTTATGAATATTATTATTTAAAATAGTAAAAATTAACCATAGTGATTAACCAAAAAAACATTACCAAGGGACTAAAATTTAAAATTATGTGGTGTAATTACATTGAAACATATCCAAAACCCATTAGAAGGGAATATTTTTGGCCTAACCCATAATCTCTCTAAATTAGTGAATTATGGAATTATTTTTTATGTAACAATATGGGTGGACCTAACTAATTTTAAAAAATACCAACTATGCCCACACCCTTACTTAAAAAATGCCACCACTCTCCCCATATATTCAGTCCATAAAAACCAATCAGATCATAAAATACCTACCAAAAGAACTTATCCACTTCCATATTCTCAATATAGAAGACTAATTTCTAGAAAAAATCCATTCAAGTATCTCCTTTGGTGCAAAACAAAAGGATATACACCAATAAGTGGTAGCATTCAACAATGATTGTCTTTTTTTGATTATTCCTCATACTAATTAAATTAGTTTTATATCTTGATTACAAAATTATATAATTTTAATATATTTACCTATATATTTTTATGGTACTTTTATTACCAATAACTAAAGAATCATCCCTCAAAAAGTTTACTAGATCATCATTCCTGTGTCTGGAGAACAACAAACTTGTAAACTAATGTCATATGTTTTTACATTAACACCAATCAAGGTTGGTCATAATGATGTATATACTATTTATATATGATATATATGATATTAATTAATTTATTATTATCTATAATATTTTATATCATACATGTATTCATTTTTTTAATTTTTTTGAATATGATAACTTCGTTCGTGTGTACGGCAGACTACTGCCTCATAAAGTGATATCAGTCGTTCACTCTATATATGGAATGTATAAAGGGCGGTTTTAATAAAGATATTTTATTTATATGAAATTATAATTTTACTGGAATGATAAATTATATATTTATGTATATATCATTTACCTTTCATTCTTTCAATGAAATATGAAAATGGAAACCATGATCATGCGTACATATGACATACCATCTCCATGAACGGTGTATTTTATTTACAAAAACTAAAAATTATATAGTATTATAAATATATTTGTAATTACTATATATGATATTTATAATAATTAGTAAATTCTCTATATGATGAATCCCTAATCTAATTAAAAGATAAAATGACATGTTAAATTACGTATGAAGAACAAATCACTTATTTCTTAAAAAGTATCTGTATCAAGGAATTTTAAATAAATATGTAATAAATGGTCATAAAAAATCATATATGATATGTTATATTCGAATATATTTCGTTAATATATGAATAATTAACATATATTTTTGATATATGATTTTTGAATGAGTACGAAGCGAGTTAAGTCCTAAGGGAAGGTGTTTCAATCTCAGTTTCTACTTTTATTACAGACATTCTATTTTCACCACAACATTATACTATGTGGTATCTTCAAAATCCATTAATTTATTATGTTATGATTAAAATAAATCATATATGTATTTTTATATCTATTCTAGGATCTCTCGTTCATGGGGTTTATAGATAAAAAAATTACGAAATCGTTAGAGATGTTTTTCTCAATTTGCCATCTTTGAGTAATACATAATATTATAAAAACTAAATTTCTTCACAAAGTGTATATAAAATCCCATTTACATGTAATATCATGAACTTAATAATATTAGTGATATTTTGAGCTTCATTTTATTTTATTTATTTATAGGGTTTATGATTCAATGCCATCCAAATGGTAATAATTTTATGTTTCAATATTATATTTTTTCAGGATTAATTATATATAAGTCTCTAATATTAAAATATAATGATTTAAATCTAAAAAATTATTAAGAATTTAATTCTAATACATTTATTCATTATATATTAATGTAATGGTACCATTTAAGGTTTATTTTTTAATTAATACAATCAAGAAAATATATTTAAGATAATCTGAATTTATATATCTCTTCGGTCAATAATTGTAGTTCCTTCAATATAATATTTTTAATAAATGTTAGAAATTATATATAAAAAAATATTCAAGGAAAATTATTTTTAAAATGTTTTACATTATTAAATATTTTATAAGGGTCTTCTAATATTCTTTATATGTTTTCAAGCTTATTTTCAAATAAAAAGGTTTTTAAATTGTTTTATGTTATTAAAGATGTTTTACAAATATAAGAAGATCATTTATATAATAAATGTTTTCAATAATTTTAATGAATAATTTTTTTTTTCAGTTTTTTTGTTTGACATATTGGATTTTTAATGAAATTTTATCTTCCTTTTTTAATCCACCAATTGATCATTCAGAATACTTAGAAATGATTAAATCCTTTAAAATTGTGTATGGGTTTCTCCTAATATGACCCATGGAAACCATTATTATTATTTAGTTAAATGTTTCATGTAGAATATGATATTTTTTTTATGATACTTGTTTCCCTTCCATGAGTTATATCATGATACATTTCTTTGAGATATACTTCATTTCGTGGGTTATGCTATGACGAAATGATTTTAAAAACTGTATTTTTTCACATTTTATGTTATAAATACGTGTTTTTGATACACAATTAATTACATTGGTTATGATATGATGAGCGATAATAGTATTTAAAATCATTATTATCATATTTTAATGTATTTATTTATATAGTTAATTGATCAATCATTCTACTTTTGGAATGTTTTTTTATTGTATCATGTTTTATGGAAATTAAAAGAAAATTAAATATTAGTTAAAATATATTTCACACCATGAACAACATAAATATATGTGACATCGGATTTTTAAGGATGAATGAAGATGGAAAAAACGAAGTAGAATGATTACACACCATGTAATACAATTACCTATCTGAAATTTTAAAATGGAAGTTTCCATGTAGAACAAATAGTGAGGGAAACACACTATGAAATTTCATTACTCATTCTGTATCTAAATTACATGATGTAAAATTCTT
This sequence comes from Viscum album, assembly GCA_963277665.1. Taxonomy (NCBI): domain Eukaryota; kingdom Viridiplantae; phylum Streptophyta; class Magnoliopsida; order Santalales; family Viscaceae; genus Viscum; species Viscum album. The sequence continues at coordinate 818,896,740 of OY728155.1, forward strand.
GACTTTCATTTAAGAAGTGATTTTACTTATATTCCTGGGATCCCAAGAGTTAAATGTTATACCTTCTGAGTCCCGATTACACGTCATGAAATCAGTCAATGTTTCAAATATCTATATGATATTTTCATAGATTCAAAATAAGTAGACGAAATTATGGAGTGGGATTATATGACATGAAGAACTATTATACACTGTGTAATGTGTTTTCTAGAAGAAATATGAATCCTATAATTATCAAATATGTTTATACTGAATGATCTTTGAAATTTCGTTGGAGATCAATTCATTGAGAGAATATGTTTCACTCACTTTCAGTTATTTCATTCATTTGAAATTACTATTATTTTCAAGGTTCCTATTATTCTATCATCACTAGGATAATGGGTAAACAAACATTGTTCTAGGGTGATGTAACTGATGGTGGATGGTTTGTTGGATTTAATTATTCTTATTATTCATGTTTTTGGTTTGTGCAATTTATTTTCATCTTCCAAATATCATTCTATTTATTTTATCATGAAAATTAATAATATATTTAAAATGAACATTAAAATTGTGCAACTGATAAAACTTATGGATGTAAGACCATTTTCAACTTTTGGGGACATCTAGTTTAAATATGGTACCAAGAAAAACTCAATTCTGTGAAATCATATATTACCAGTCCAAGAGAAATATAGTATTTCTATGTTGAGTAGGGGATACCATTACCATTAGATCTACCATTTCTCAAATCTAACATCAATCAACAACTAATTAATATATGTTCTAGAATCCTATTTCACCTGAACCTAGAATGTAAACAATTGTGAAATTATTTTAATATTTTATTCACAAACTAATCAACCAACAAACTTTCATCTTTTACTTTTCCAAAATTGAATCAAACCCAACATTTCTTACCACTTCATTAAATTTAATAAAATTTAATCTTTTTAAATTCTTATCAAATGAATTTCTCTATCCTTGAGGGTTCGACCTTGGAAATTTCCAATACTACATTATAAAAAATTGTGTATCATAGTTTGGGTTTTATAAAAAAAACATTGATCGGTAGGGAACTAGTGATTCCCAATACTGTTATCAATGAGTATTTGTAATCTTATGACACATATATGTTTTATTTAATAATATGATTGGTGGTAACTCCATATTTATCAAATGAAATAGGAAATAATTTATATATACCATGAGATATATAGGCTGGAAAAAATGAGTGAATTTGGTTTAGTAATATTGGACAAGAACGGGAGTGAACCAAGTTTTGTAATATAATCTTGTAATAGGAGTTATCCCAGTGCTTTATGACAGGTATTCCACTAGGAATGGTGGATTGTCCCACATAGGAGGGTAGATAGCTATGATTAAACCTAAATACCGATTCAAAATTCTATGTGTGAACATGACTAAGTGTTCATATGGTTATCGATAAAAATGATAAAATGTTAAATTTATTTTTTGTGGACCTAGTTTTATATTCATAAGTATATGTGAGGTCTATATTTCTTGTCCATAACTTAATGTAAAAACATATTTCTAGTTAATCATGTTCAAATGAATATATGTTGATGTGTATTCCAAAATTCTATGTAATATTTAAATTTCATGCTTTAATGACACATGTTTATTGATTGTATTATGATTAATTTCTTATCAGATTCTAATCATTATTACATGATTCATGTTTATGATTTTTAATATATAGGGTATTTTTTTCAAAAGTTATTATCATGTTCTCATTCCCTTATAATTATTTCATGAATATTTATATTTCTTGTTTACCCATACTAAGCATTTGATCTATCCATTTCTTATGTTTCCCTTCCCCATGTTATGAATTATTATGGAGTGTTGGATAATATTAGGAATATTAATAATGGGGGAGATTAATATGGGATATGATGAAGTTGTTTAACCTTGTATAGTAAATATGATTCCATGTTTCCAATGAAACTGAACTATTACAGTCCTCTGGAATGTGTTTATATAATGTAATATATTAAATTATAAAAACAAATTATATCCATGTTTGAGAATCCCATGTTTCTATAGTTGGATTCATGGGATTGGATTAGTTAACCTTATGAAAATAAGACGATAAAAATTTAGAAAGATCTCAATGTTTATATCTAAGGATTAGTGTAGGTATGTCTCTATGTATAAGTATAAGGATGATTCAGTGATATGTAAATTGTCATATATGTTTGGAAAAAAATTGAGAGAGTGGTTTCTATATAATAAATCATTTTCAAGAGACTATAATTATATTTGGATATGTCCGAGATGTACCAATGGGTAACAACCATAAAATCACCATATTGAGATAGAGTCGATCAGGAAATGGTGCATAAAAAGATGCCTTTCTACACACCTAGTATGACAATCCATGGGTTTATTCATTGTAAATCCACATAATATTTATTAAAATCATAAATAATTTACATAGATGATGACTATGTATAACCTTGGATGAAACTAAGGTTTTATAGATATAAAAATATGTTTTATGATTTGGAAAGTTTATGTGGTATTTTTTATGATTATGTGTTTTTCTACTATGATTAGTGTTTCTCACACTATGATTATGGTTTCGGTCAATGTCTATAACTATAAGAAATCGTGTTAATGTTGAATATGATGTACAATTCAGTGACTCTTAACAACCAAATTGGTTAATTATCAGCAAGAAAGATATTTTTATTAGGTCCAATAATCTATCATAATATATGATTAACTACATGAAAATCACTAAGCTTCATTCACATAAAAAAATATAATGATTGAATTTTATAAAATATCATGAGGTAATGGATATAAAAGAAATAAGAATAAAATTCCAAAAAATCCACAAGCTATGAATAAAAACATGAGGGACTATATCAAATTTAATGGAAGATGTTATATATGTTGAAAAGGGTCATAGAGTGTAATATTTTTTCAGTGTTCAATGACATACCTATCATGAACAAGTGAATTACCCAACTCGTTTCCCCTAACCCTTCAATTGAATTCAAGACCAAGGAAGGACCTATTCCATGCCAATAAATGTAGTCAAATGATGTAAGTATTTATTTATTTCGATTCAAAAATTAGAAAAGGTTTATTATAAAATGATAGTTCAGTATTATTTTTTCTTTAAGATACTGAATGATTATGATTAATGATGTTGATAGACTAGAAATCTCTTTAATGGAAAGGAGTTATATTCCTTAAAGTAAGATAACCCTAACCATGTTCTTGAGGATGGTTAATGTAAAATTAGTATACATACGTATAATATTGATAAAGATAAATCCTATTGGATAATCAAGAAATTCATTATGATATATGGGGGACTAATTTTAACATGATTTTGGGAAATCTAGTCACCTTCAATCTCATGTTTTAGATTTTAATCCTTTGGATGGGTTATAGAGCTAACTATTTATACAATGGTTTTTATTGAACATTGAATTAGATTTTACATACTAATATTTTGTAATATAATGATTTATGAATATTGGATAACCTATTCCTAACATTTCTTATTTTCATATCTATAGGTAAACTAAATGAGTTATCATTATATCTATGGATCTTATGATTCATTAGTGTTTTAGGAAAAAAATTAACTTCATTTAATCGAGTAAGGAATGATTTTGAAATTTCACAAGGAATAAATAATGGGTAAGATTTTATAAACGAATTATAATTAAATAATATATGTTTATCATATTGTAAAAAATAAAAAAAATTAGGAAATTGTTATTTGAACTTAAACAATTATCATAATACCTTTATTTTTTATAAACCTATAGTCTTTTCAGTATTCAAAAATTTATGGGTATTACTCACTTAACATTCCATTAATAATTCACAGAATTATGATGAATAAACTAAATAACTATATATAACTATTGATACTTTTCCTCCATGTACATATCTTCACTTGGATCCTATGATCTACTTTGTTGAAAGCTAGTTATGATTAACTTTAGGTAACCATTATGTTTCCATATTTCCCTTTATAAATAATATATTGAAATTCATTATTATGAAGTGTGATTTAATGAAATGAACATTTATGTATTGAAAATTTGATGACCTAAATGAATTTTGGGGTACAAATTCATGTAACGGCGGGTAGAATGTAACAACCCATGTTGTTATGAATTATTTATTTTCTCAAATAGATTGAAATTATTTGATGTCTTATATTGAAAACTATAACAATATATGATTTTTTTTATATTAAATAGTAAACCAATATTATTATATATGAACAAATTAGATAATCTTATAGTACACACTACACTATGATGGCTTCTTTTATACACAATATCGAGTTCTATCGATGGATTGTATTACCCAAAAGATAGAGTTTTTCTGAACTATAATAAATTTGTTATATTATTAGTTAATATGATAGTTATCGATATGAAAATAAAATTAAATGGAAAAATAGGAATTAAATAAATTATGAAGATATTTTTTACAAATTTTTATGTAATTATCTTATGGTCAAATTATTAGTAATTAATGTAAGAACAATTAGAAAATGAAGAACATCCATTTCGGGAAAAAACAATGTTTCTAGGTATAGATGAATTTAATATTTATAATGTAATGAAACAAATTTTAATGAATTGTTTTAATCAAATTTATATATTATATATTTATCCATCTATTTAACATTTATATTATGTGCTTTATATACAAGGTTTAATATTGAATCCAATTTTATGCATAAGAAGTTATATTTTTTTAAAAACAAGTTATTTGCTTTTAAGTGTTCACTTATTCCTAAATAAATTAATGAAACATTTATAAATCATATTTTGAAAATTTAACTTTATTTTTTAAATTATAATGTTAAAATTATATTAGTGTTATTGTTTTGTGTTTATATAATAAAGTAAATTACGAATAGTGGTGAAAATACTGAATTTTAATTGAAAACATCCTTTAATTCAAAATATTTATATAGTTAAATTATATATTAATTATTTATGGTATAATTATATAAATAATAAATATATTAATTCAATATAAGTCATTGTAATCAACATTTTAATGAAATTATATCTAAATCATCCAAAAATTAACAAACATTTGCGCTCAAAAACCTTGTATTTTTTTCATATCTATGGGATTATTTTTAAATTAATTTTCGACAATACTGTATGTTGAATGTGAAAAAATGGATTCAATATTAAGAATGATAATTATTTATAATGTCCAATGAGGCTATATTAAATTTTTACCTGAATTATTAGTGAATATGGTAAAAATTATTCATAGGAATTGTGGGTAAAACAAGATTACCAAGGGAGTAATCTTTAAAGAAAAGGTTAAAAATGACCTATATATTTGTCCATGAATAATTGGATGGTCATATATAGGTATTGACCCATCATGGACATATATTTGAGTAGTATTGAAAAAACAATTGTCTAAAAATTTTGGTAAATGTATATTAATTTAAAAAAATTCCATGTGTGGCCTCTCCCCCACTTATAAATGGAAACCAATCTCCCCAAAACATCAAAACATTAAAAATAATTGGTTCAAACATTCCATAAAAAAATTACTTCTAAACTTCCATCTTCAAAAAAAGAGGTTTTATTTTGGGGTGAAACCCAAACAAGGATTTCTTTTAGTGAAAAACAAATGGATGTACCTGAAGAGGAGGAAATTTTCATCAACATATGTTTTTTCCCTCCTACACCTAAAATTAATTTTATATCTTAATTATATAATAATATAAGTATCTTATATATACTGAGTTTTTTAATTCTTATAGTATGACCTATAACCACACACATGTCCTTCAAATGTGTTATTAAATCATCATTCAGGAGTATTGTAGACTACCGGCTAGTGAAACAATGTCATTCTTTTTTCCATTACCACAATACATTATTGGTAATAATGAGAGAAGTAACTTTTATATATGATATATATGATATAATTATGTTATTTTTATTCTTTAATTTTTATATCATAGATACATTTATAATTTATAATTGGTGGGATGAAGATTACTTCTTTTATGTGTATGGACGACTACAGCCTTGTGAAGAAATGTGACTCTTTAACACTATATGTGGAATGTAGTTTCGTTCTTTGGTTTTCAGCCACAAAACGCCCAACAGCTCCGTATCCAATGATTGATGGACCTGCTTTCCAATGTCAAGCGTTCACTAGATGGTCTGACCAGTGAATCTTCAGAACTCACATTGGTCGAGTGGATGAGAAGTCTGGCTCATCGCACCATTTTTGGGGGGGAATTATTGCATGTTCTGGTACACTCTTATAGATTTAAGACATATTCATATGTTCATGAATCTTTGTTTTATACCCAAAAATAGTAACCACAAATTTAACCATGGTGGGAAATGGTTAACTGAACGCAGGGGTTTAGAATCATTTATGCATGAGGTTTACCATCCCCTGTTGGATTAATGAACCTGAAGGGTTGGAACTCGCTTGAGGCAGCACTAGGAGCGGCGCGGTGAACCGATGTGGGGATGATAGGATCGACCGGTTGTTAGGGTTGAACCTTAGGGAGGCTTTCTACATACCCTCTCTAGGATACAGGGATCAAATTCCACGTAGTTCACTTAGGTGTCGGAGAGACGATGTGAAAAGAGACCAGGTGGTCCGATGGGTGGTGGGCTTGAACCTCATGGAGGCTTCCTACGTACCATGTCTAGGAGGCAGGGATCAAAGTCCTCGTAGTTCGAATAAACAGTTTAACGTCATGTTGGATGATGGTGGAACTCGACGTGAAGAAACGACTGAGTGGTGGGCTTGAACTTCGTGGAGGCTTCCTACGTACCATGCCTTTCCATGGATCAAAGTCCCCATATTTCGGTTTTCCTTGGGGCTTATGCTCTGGGGTAGCCCAGAATGATGGGTTGGGACTTACACTCTGAGGAGGCCCAAAATGATGGATCAGGGCTTACACTCTGAGGAGGCCCATAGGAGGATGTCATGGTCGATGGTTACTCTAAGACCACGTGAGTAATGCTTGGTGTGAGAAAAAAGAGGCAGCAGGGACCAGACGATCACGTCGCGGAAGGTGTGTCCGTGAGAAGCGGAGTGGGGCTTACGCATGAAGGCGGTCCAGGGCGATGAATTGGGGATTACACTCTGAGGAGGCCCAGAAGGACGGGGCATACTCCGAGATGGACGCCCGTAGTGTCTTCCTCATGTCTGTCCATGAGGTAATCCCAGCCCGTTGGTGGGTTGAGGAATATAATGAGGGTCAACGCCTATGCACAAGTGCATAAGCGGGATAACGCCAAGGGTGTTGGAATCAGTCCAAACAAAGGGAGATGAAAAGTGTTAATCACCAACCTGAAATTCAGAACATAATGAGGGTGGCATGGTGATGGAGGATAAATGTTGACCATGTTCGAAACACAACATTCATATCACGTTAGCCTGAAATGGGGACGAACTAATGAGGGTCGACTGCTGACTGTGTTTGAAGCACATGACCTATCTCAAAGTGTTGTCCAAAGTCTTCTGGGGCATTGGCCCAGGACAGTATGTGATTAGATGCGGCATGAGTCTAGGCTGTTAGGGGGTCCTTTCAAACATGAATGAGGTTGAAGATCCGAATAAAGGACATGCAAAGCGTGGGGTGGAGTGATGGAATGTTTGAATGGATTCCAGTGCTCTGGAAGTTATGCCACTGTGAACATAGCTTAAGGTATCTCTTGAACGGAGTAAGAGGCATCCAATTATTGAATGATGTGGAATGCTACGGTTTATAGTCTTGTAGAGAGGACTGTTTGCATATAGTTTAACGTCATGTGCTCAAGACAACTAGGTAGGAGATACCTAGTAATGGTTGGTGTGGGACATACGCATGGGAATCCCTTTATAGATGAACCTAGAAAAATGAGATAGGAAATGGGGGTTAAATGAGAGACATGAGGAGTACCTCGAATCATGGAATTTATAGGATGGATGTTGGGGTGGCAGAAGGGTGCAATTGAAAATACCGTTGACCGAGACCAAAAAGTTCACAGTGCGACTCCCTATTTCTCATGGGGGTCAGTGACGGTAGCAAAGGGACCGGCCCGGCACCGAACCAGAGCGGGGGTGTGGGGGCGTATCCCCCACCGTATGGACCAATGAGTGAAAGGGGTTTTCCGCATGGGGCTGGCCACGAAGGAGCTGGCCGCGAAGGAGCTGTCCGCGAGGTGCCGGCCGCAAGGGAGCTATCCAAGAATGACTGGCCGCAAGGGACTGGCCACATGTGGTTTGCGGTTTAGTTCTCTGTGACGGGTGTCCGTGGAGGAGTTGTCCACAGAGTAGATGGAATTCTGCGAAGGATGCAGTCTGCGAAGGATGATTTCTGCAGAGGTGGTTGTCCGCGAAGGAGGTTGTCCGCAGATGATATGGTCGTCCGTGAAGGGTGTCTGCAAAGGGGCTGGCGGCCATCCTACTTTGCGCCTGCGGAGGTGTTCCACCTCCATTTCGTGAACTACACTAGTCCGCAGAAGAGATAGTCATCCGCGAAGGATATGGTCATCTGCGAAGGAGATGAATACTAAGGGTTGGGCATGGAGGAGTTGTCCACATGTGGTTCACGGATTAGTTTCTCCTCTTCACAGAAGATTTCATCCGTGGACGATATGCAGTCTGCGGATGGCTGTGGAGCAATTTCTCCAGTGTCTCCCCACGGGTTTTCACCCGTCCTTTCCACTATCCCTTTTCTAGTGCCCCTTGGTGATAATTTATAGAGCCTCGAATAGGATGAGCACATGGCCTTTGCGGAAGCCCATGATGGAATCCCCATCCGCGGATGACTCGGTCAATCAAAATTTACTGAACTGAGTTTTGCGAAAATGCTCTGCGTTCGTGCACCACTCCACCTCTATCCCGCGAAAGATAGCAGTCCGCGGGGGGGGGGGGGGGGGGTGGCTTGCAGCGGTGGAACGGTCTGGTTTCGTCCTACTTCGCACCTACGAAGGATCCCCGCCTCCGTGTCGCGGATGATGCTGGTCCACGGTATTGCGGGAGGGCGATCTGCCGGACCGGCCATGTGTTGTTACTCAGAGCCGGTACGCGGACTGGTTCTGTCCTTTTCCAAGTCTTGCAGTAATTGGATTTTCTATTTGAGGAATTTTCAAGACCATACAATTGCCCCCAATCGGAATGGGGTCCGATCGGAATGAAGAGGAGGCCATCCAGATGTAGAGTGGTCCTGAAAATCAATGAGTGATTGGACAATGCTCTAAATTTTTTCTGATCCAAGGGACTCAGCATGCACAGTTTGACTATTTCTAGGGTCATGTAAAAAAACCGTACATTTTTTTCTTCTTCTTTTAATGCCCTGATTTTTCCTAGGTCCATTAATGTGGACCCAACGGGTATAACCTGGATTTTTCTTAGTTTTCCCTTTTCGAGTTTTCGGCCTAACATGCTTTGTGCCTCTTTATTCTGTGAGCAGTTTAAAGTACTGCCGACAGGACTATCATTACTGATGTTTTAGGTCGAACTTCTTTGACCAAATAACGTGGGGCAAGGGCCCCAATAGGATTCAAATGATTAAAAGGTGACTTAATAACCTTCAAACACATGTGGGGGGAAACATATTTGGATTTGAGCGGCATGAAGGGCATGTCTCAAGGCATGGGAGCCGTGTTATCACACAGAGGCAGGAATAGCATTGCCTAAGGAAAACATGCCTTTGGTTGACTAGCCAGGGGCAATCAATATGCAGATCCGCTAATTTCATAGTATGCATAGTCATACAAAGGTGTCCTTAAGTCAAATACTTATACATTTATGATGGCCAGGGGACTTCATGGAATTCCGGCTTATGGAAACCACGATGGGTGGCATGGAAAGAAATGAAAACCACCAGGGGTGGCTCAGAAGGGGGGTGTGACATCTGAAAGGGTTTTGGGAACATCTGTACTAATCAAGAGCATGGTTTGGAGACCATTCCCCTACACGTTTAGCTAGTTTGAGGAATGGTTAAGTCTTGACGTAGTTTCAAGTCAAGCAGATGGGACGTCATTTGAAATGGAACGAATTTTCCTGGTTCTCGGTAATCTCGTGAAGGACGTTTCGCCGCATTCAGGGAGGATTGTGGAAGAGGTTGGTAAACTATAGCTCAGAGGGTTTCCGAATCCATGGATAGAAATGGGGGCTCAGAGGCCAAGAGGCATACAGAGAGAAGCATCTCCTAAGGAAATATTGCCTTTGATAGGCGGTCTTGGGGAAATCAATATGGAGAGCCGCTGAGGGCATGGTATGCATAGTCATACAAAGGTGTCCTTAAGTCAAAGACTATCCACTTCCGATAGATGAGCTACTTCAGGGAAGTTGAGATTTGGAACCACCAGGGGTGTCTTATGAGAGTTCGGCTTTTTCTGAGTACAGAGTATGGTTTATGATGAGAGGGTGCTTGAATACGAGGGAAATATCTAGACTATACTTCCTGAAAACAGGTTATTTAATTCTTTCTCACGCTGGTGTGAGGCGGTGGTTCGTGCAGGTCTGACCTATGCACTAAAAGACAGAGAAAACCCCTCTGTTTCTTACTGAACCCGTGATGGGTTTGACCATGTATCTTAACGTCATGCGGTAAGGACGAAGATGTCTTTAAGAGTTTCCATGCAGTTTAACATCATGTGGTGAGAACGATGAGCATTATTAAAGGTTTTCGTGCAGTTTATCGTCATGTGGTGAGGATGGGGAGCATTATTAAAAGTTTTTGTGCAGTTTAACGTCATGTGGCGAGGATGGGGGCATTTTTAAAGGTCTCTCTGCAGTTTAACGTCATGCAGTGAGGACGGATTCTGTGCAGTTTGGCATCATGCGGTAAATAAGAAGATATCTTTATGGTTTTTCGTGTAGTTTAACGTCATGCGGAAAGGACGAGGGGCATTATTGTGAAGGCTTCTCTTCATCATAATATAACTGGGCTTGAATACATCAACATGCCCAAGACGTGGAAGGGGGTTGAAGGTGTAAATCATGGTTCTGGGGCTTCTCGGATCAGGAAAGGTGATACGAGGGCTCTGAGGCTGGTAAGAGTACGGAGCTAGGAGAAGTACCGCCTGTGGAAATCTTTCCTTTGATGGACGAGCCAGAGGATATCATTATGCAGAGCCACTGAGGTCATGGTATGCATAGTCGTACAAATGTTTCCATGGTTCAATAACATTCCACTTCCAATGGCCATGAGTGGTTTTGAGGATCCATGATTGTTCGGGCCACGAAGTCTGTCATTTGGTGAGGAATGCCTGGACATGTCGGGGATATCTGTCCTTGGTTGCTTGTTGAGTTTCAAAGAGCCCCCCCCCCCACGCTAATTTATCTTGTTCGCAGGGTGTGCGTTTACTTCGTGAAGTTTAACATCGTGCGGTGAGGATGAGGTACTCCTAGTTTATCGGTCATAGAGATCGGACCATTGGGTGACTATTGTTGTAGTCACTCGAAGGATAACTGGGTCAACATGTTCTGATAAACATAGAGCAGGGTGGGGGATGAAGGTCGTAAACTTAAACTTTGAGCTTTGCCAGATCATGAGGTATGGTGTGGGGGCTCTGAGGCCGGTAGGCATACGAAGCTAGGAGAAGTACCACCTGAGGAAATCTTACCGTTGATGGACGAACCAGGGGCTATCATTATGCAAATCCCCTGAGGGAATGGTATGCATAGTCATACAAAGGTGTCCCTAGGTCAACAACGTTACACTTCCGATGGCCATGAATGATTATGAGAATCTGTGATTTCTCTCAGCGCAGAGTTCGGCAGGTGAGGATAATGGTGTTCGGGTATACAAGAAACATCTTTACCACAATTGTTCGTTGAGTCAACGTAGCCTAGTCTTGGATTGATGTTTGTTGATGCAGGTCACTATGTGAACCACTAGCGGACACACAGGCTATCCAGATAGGGAAACCCTGGAAACACCGAAATGTGAAAATGGGAATGAACTTGTAAACCACTTAGCCAAAAACTTTTGGATCAAGAGATATGGTCTGGGGGCCCTGAGGTCGGTAAGCATACGGAGCTAAGAAGAGTGTCTCCTATTGAAATCATGCCTTTGGTAGACGGTCAAGGGGCTGTCAATATGCATAGCCGTTGAGGGCATGGTATGCGTAGTCGTACAAAGGTGTCCACATGTCAATAACCTTCCACTTCCGATGGCCATGAGTGGTTATGAAGATCAATAATTATCCTGGTCGTGGAGTCGGATGTACGGAAAGGATGTATCCAAATGTTCAAGGAGTATCTCCATCTCGTATTTCCATGTGTCCTGGGTGGGTCACGATGAAGTCCGTGCAGTTTAAAGTCATGCGGTGAGGACAAACTCCATGCAATTTAACGTCATGCAGTAAGGATGAAGGGGACCCGACGTGAAAGGAAAAAAGGGGGTCTGTGTAGTTTAACGCCGTGTGGTGGGGACAACATCCATGCATTTTAATGTCATGTGTTAAGGACGAATATATACACCCCATGCAGGTCTGGTCTATACACGGGGGAAGGGGCATTTTTACCATCATTGTCCATGCAGTTTAACATCGTGGGGTAAGGAAGAAAAGTACACCTCGTGCAGGTCTGGTCCATACGGGGGAAAAGAGGAAATCTTAATTTCGAAGGGCTGGGTCGAGACTGGGGATCCTAGGGTCACTACGTATCCTGTGAAGGAAGGAATCAATCCGTACGTAGTTCTCTGGAATCCATGTAGTTTACTTTCTTGCGGAGAGGACAGAGCCCATACAGTTTAATCGTCATGTTGTTAGGACGATGACCACACCCCATGCAAGTCTGGTTCATGCACGGAGGGAGGGGAATTCTTAATTATTCTTCATTCGCATAGTTTTTTGTCGCACGGTAAGGACGAACTCCATGCAGTTTAACATCATACATTGAGGACGTGAATACACCCCGCACCAGTCTGGTTCGTACATGGGGGAATGGGCTATTTTATTTTTCTTTTTGAGGTGGCTGGTCCAGGGTGTGGAATTCTGGCATCACTACGTATCCTATGAGGACATGAATCAATCCATACATAGTTCCTTTTAGAGATGATACACCCCGTGCAGGTCTGGTCCGTACACGGGGGAAAGGGCATTTTCTTTGATTGAAGTAGCTGGGATAGGATAGGGAATCCCGGCGTCGCTACATATACTGTGAGGGAAGGAATCAAGCCTCACAAAGTTCTATATAAAGAGGATACACCCCATGTTGGTCTGGCCCGTACATGTGGGAAAAAGGATACATTTTTTGATGTGGCTGGGCCAGATAGGGAATCTCAGCGTCTCTACGTATCCTGCGAGGGCAGGAATCAAGCCGTACATAGTTCATTGAAATCCGTGTAGTTTAACATCATGCGGTGAGGACATGGTCTTTCTTGTTTAACATCTTGTTGTTAGGATGAGGGGGAATTATTAGATTTCATGCAGTTTAACGTCATGCGGTGAGGACAAGGTGCTTGGAAGTTTAAAATCATATGGATCGGATGAGGTCCATACAGTTTAACGTCTTGTGGTTAGGATAAGGTGCTTGGTAGTTTAGTGTCATACCACTCAGACGATGTGTACATCTCATTTTTTCCTTCATCTGTGCAGTTTATCGTTGTGCGGTAAGGACGAAATCAATACAGTTTAACATCATGCGGTGAGTACATGAATACTTCATGGTCTATATGCGAAATACTTCTTCAGGAATCTCATATTGGTAGGAGATGTATTGAATTTCCCATCCATGGAGATCAGGGCGTATGCTCCATTGGATTAGACGTTGTGTATAACACATGGCCCCACCCACTTGGGATCCAGAATTAGAGGATTCTTTCTGGGTATTATTGGGGTCTAGAGGACCAACACTAATTCTCCTTCCATGAAATCCCAGAGGCAGACATTTTTGTTGAAGTCTCATGCGATCTGATTCTGGTACACTTCCAGGTGGTGTAGAGTGTGCAGCCACTTCTCATCTGACTATTACAATTCAACTAACCACTTTTCTGACTGATCATCATCAGATAATTGAACACATATGGAAACGCGGAGTGAGGGATGTTGGAGTTCAATGGGAAAAACTACCTTCGTGCCATACACCAATGAGTACGGGGTAGACCGATTAGTGGTGCGGTTGTGGTTCGATACACCCACAATGCATGGAGGAGTTTATCCAGCCATGACTTCCTGTCTTTGTCCACCATTTTCCGGAGGATGTTGGAAAGGGTCTTGTTGAAATCTTCTATCTATCTGTTGGACACTGCATCGTAGCGGGATGAGTGGTTATCCTTGATACCATACTCGTGCTATAGCTTTTCCAACTCAGCAGAGTAGAAATTGGTGTCGTTGTCCATCAGTATGGTATGAGGGACACCAAATATGGTGATGATATTGGTATTCACAAAGCTCATGATATTTCTTGCCCCGAATTCCTTGAGAGTTATGGTTTCTACCCATTTGGAAAAGAAGTCGGTCGCCATGATGATATACTTAAGATCTTTGGCCGTGGAGGGAGGATATGGTCCCACGACGTCCATCAACCAGACGGAAAACGGCCAGGAGTACATAGCTTGATGAAGCAACTCTGGGGGCTAGTGTGTGAAGTTGGAATGGATCTGATATGAGTGGTATTTCGCGGTAAAATGCTCGTAGTCTCGTGCCATTGTGGGCCAGTAGTACCCAAGACATTGAACCTGATGGGAAAGCTTGTTCCCTGGTTGATGTGCTCCACATGCTCTTGCATGTACTTCAGTCATGACGGCAGTAGTTTCTTCTCCGTCAATGCATCCGAGGAGCACCCCATCGAGGCCTCATTTGTAGAGGACCTCTTGTTGACCTGTGCCGCCATACAAGACAAAATTGATTTCCCTTCTCCATATTTGCTCTCGGTCAGCCATGTCTGATGGAAGCTCTCCCCGTTGAAGGTAGTTCGTGATGGGTGTTATCCAGCCGATGGCAGGAGCATATGGATCGGGGACAGGACTGACTTCGTGGATCTCTTCTGTCTTATCATGAACAAATGGCAATACCATTCGACGGTGAGCAATATTGATAACCATTTCATCCCGGTCTGGGTCGGCTAGGGTTGTGGCCGCGTTGGATAATGCATTAGCCTGAGCATTCTGGGACCGGGGAATATAAGTCAATGTAGGTTCTGTGGAGAAATCATCCATTAACCCTCGGACATGGTCAAACAAGGGGATCTCTTCCTCCTTTTCAATAGCATATTC
Organism: Viscum album; assembly: GCA_963277665.1. NCBI lineage: Eukaryota > Viridiplantae > Streptophyta > Magnoliopsida > Santalales > Viscaceae > Viscum > Viscum album. Next base: position 818,911,945 of record OY728155.1, read on the forward strand.
ACCATTGTCTTTCTTGATGACCAGCTCCGAGTCACCTTTTTCCTTAAGGTGTTGTACTTGCGCCTGGAGTGCGATCTCCCGGCCTGCAATGAGGGCTTGATATTCCACTTCATTGTTCTTACATCCCTCTGACAGGAGGAAGGAATACGAAAAAACTACCTTTTTTGGGGACACATGTATTATCCCCAGACCCAATTGGTTGAATCTGGGATCCTCCATCCTCTTCCCAGTGGGGATTTGGGATGCGTCGTCAAAGTGCACTTCCCATGCTGGGACCTCCTCTTGAACAGAGAAGATATCTTCATCAGGTAGTTCAGCGTCTGGTGCAGTGGTCCCTGTTGAAGGGTTCTCTACCAAAAATTCTATGAATGTGTGTCCCTTGATGGCTTTTGGAGGCACGAACCGAATGTCTAACTGTTGCAGGGTGACCGCCCATCCGGATAGGCATCCAGTTAGCATCGGGTGACTGAGGATGTACTTGAGCGGGTTACTCCGCGAGATCAAATGGACCTCATGATGCTGCAGATAATGGCGCAACTTTTGAACCGTGAAGACCAAGTCTAGACAGCGCTTCTAGATATTTGAGTATCGAGTCTCAGCATCAATCATGGTTCAACTAAGGTAATAGAGACTGTTTTCACTTCCGACGTCATTCTTCTATGCGAGGAAGGCTCCCAATGACCGTTCTGGGGCCGTTACATATAGAATTATAGGCCTTCCTTTGACCGGAGGCATGAGCACCGGTGGGCCTAAGAGGTACTTCTTCAAGTTGTCGAATGCCTCTTGGCAGTCATTCGTCCATTGGTACGTGACCCCCTTCTTCATCAACCTAGTTAAGGGAAAACATTTTCCTTCCAGGTTGGCTATGAACCACATAATATAGTCTAGGTGTCCTTGGAACCCCCTCAGCTCAGTGAGATTTTGAGGGGGCGGCAGGCTCAGGATGGCCTTCATCTTCTCAGGGTCGACTTCAATGTCGCGATGGTGTATGACGAAGCCAAGGAACTTCCCTGAGGTAACCCCAAAGGAGAATTTCAAGGGGTTGATCTTCAAGCTATGTTGTCGGAGTTTGTTGAAGATGGACTCAAGGTCTGAAAGGTGATCTGAGCGCTGTCTGGACATGACCACTAGGACATCTGTGTAACATTAAACGAATTTCCCCAGGAACGGCTTAAAGATCTGATGCATGGCACACTGAAAAGTGGAGCCAGCGTTCTTGAGATCAAAGGGCGTGACCCTATAATAGAATACCCCTTCAGGGGCCCTGAAGGCAGTGGCTTCCTCATCTTCTCAGGCCATCCTGATTTTATTATATCCAAAATAGTAGTCCATGAAGGATACAACCTCATACCCGGTCATCGCATCAATTAAAAACCCCGTGATTGGAACCGGGAAGTCATCTTTCGGAAAATGCCGATTAAGGTCTCTAAAGTCAATGCAGACATGGATTTTTCCATCCTATTTATTGACAGGGACGATGTTGGCCAACCAAATGGGGTATGGGACCTCCCTAATGAAGTCTAATTTAATGATCTTATCAACATCAGCCTCTATCTTCGCAGCATGTGAGGGGTGTGTTCATCTAGAGGCCTGTTTGTAGCCCTGGTGGTCTTCTGGAAGACCCAGGTGATGCGTCGCTACCCCGGGATCGTGTCCTAGAATTTCTGTGTAATTCCATGCAAAGAAAACTTGATGATTCCTTAGTAAGGATGTATATACATCGTGTTCCTCGGGAGACATGACCGCACTAATGAGAGTGAGCCTCGGGTCTTCTCTGGTACCCAGGTTTATTTCCCTGATCTCATCCAAAGTGGTGGAGATACCTTCCTGGAATGTGGGAGGTGCATCTCTAAGATCTTCCCCCTCTTCTTCTCCCAAGTCCTTATCTTCTCGATCTGGGGAGGAGAGAGTTTCTAGTCTGATCCTTCGAGGGTTTGAGGGAGAGGCATCGTGGGAATCCCTGCTTGAGTATTCATACCCAAATCGAGGGTTGGTAGATGTTCACACATTTTCGTGCTCGGCCATCTTGGATGAAGTCATGAGGACATCTGAATGCCTATCTGGACTTGAACTCCTACTCTCAACATGGTTGATGGGCAGGACATAATCTCTGCCAAGATGCCTGAGGGGGTTATCGGGGACCATTTCCAGTCCATTTGGAGTGGGGATCTAGTCGACGTCGTTGATCAAAGGCTTGTTATTCTTTTTTTCATAGAACCCATCATCGATGTAATGTGACTCAGAGAGCTCAAAAGGGGCCTTGTTGGCGTGCAACTTCCTTATTTTTCCATTAATGCAGTACTTGATAAACTGGTGGTAGGATGAAGGAATGACCATGTGCTTTTGGAGCCATGGCCTTCCCAGCAGGGCATTGAATGTTGTGCTCTGCCCGACCACCAGAAATTTTGTGTAGGCTACCAGGTCACCAAAATGGGTCTTTAGCTTAATCTGTCCCACTGGTTTCTACTCATTCTTTTCGTAACCTAACAAATTTGTGGGTGGGGGAATTAGATCTTCCTTACCGTAGCCCAACTTACAGAGTGTCCTTAGGGGAAGGAGGTTACCTCCATAGCCATTGTCTATAAAGACTTTTCGGATCTCAATACCGTTCAATGTGCCAGACACATATAGCGGGCTGATGTGTCCCTGCATAATGGAATCTTTGTCCTCATCAGTGAAGGAAATCACCGCATTGCATTCAGTCGGGCTAGTCTCCGTCCTGTAAATCTCGGCGGCGGCTACCTCAGCTTGGAATTCCTGGGGGCTAATCAAAGCTTCTATAAGCTCCTCCATGAGGATGGCTGACAAACCCAGGGAATCCAGGATTGAAAACATGGATGGTACTAATGCCAGCTATTTAAGGATGTTGTATTTTTGCTCCAGTGGTCGACACTTCTCCGTTGGAGGGAGAGTCTTAGCAGGTACTTTGGGAGATGAAGCATTCGACGAGGAGGGACTGGACGTGGGGACAAATGTCGATGGTCTTCCCACGTTTTGAGGACTTGGCCTGGCCGGTCCGTTTGTGCACACTAGGCCACCGAACACTTGCTCCTCCTCTGGTGGGTATCATAGAAAAACAGGGCCAGAGTGGCTTCTTGTGGGGGTGGCAGGGTATTCCCTCTCCTGCTGAGTTCACTAAAGGGCTCTCCCACGGGTTTCCACAATATTGATGGTCTAGGTCGGGGTCTAACCGTAGGGTTGGTTTCTGCCACGGTTGTGCCTCCCCTGATATCCCCTTCCCTTTTTATTCCTCCTCCCGGCCACTCATGTAAGAAACTCGGGTTCATAATCATACCCTTCATTAGGGAATGATTCCATGAGATGGATGAAGCTGATAGAACCAAATATTGTCTCTTCATCCTCTGACAGGTCAACCTGGTCGATTGTCTCTAATGATTCCATTTGGTGGGTCGGTGCCCGTTGTTCCAGATTCGAGGGCCTGAGATCCACCAGGGTCAGGACTAACTTTGGCCCTGTCATGGACTGCTCCTCTTTTGATTTTTTCCTCCTTCGGCTCCGTCTGGATGACCGGATTATGGAGGGTTGTGAGGATGATGTGCTCGGATTTGCGGCTCCAGGGGCTGCAGGTGGCAACATAGGCTGCTGTATTTGAGCTTGGAGTATGCCATGGGCTCGGTTGATAGTCTTCCGAGGCATACAGGTGTCAAATTTCTGCCCCTGCTTGCTGGTGACTCTCTTCCACCCCTCCTCTTTGTCAGAGTCGGTTGTAGAGATACATGCCACATGTGTTGGGGGTGGTCCCAGCTCGACTTTCCTGGGATCTACCATCCTCTGCAAGAGGTCTTTGAAGACAAATAATTCTCGGATATTGTGCCCCAACATCCAATGGTAGGGGCAGAAATTTGTACTATCATCACGGTCGACTTCTTTAGGTCTCCTCGACTCTGGGAGGCAGAGCAAGTAGTAGTTCATGGCAGTGATGAAGTAGCCGCGAACTTGATTGTCTCGGAACGAGTATACTTTTTGTCTTCATTCATAAAACTGGTTCCGCTTCGGTCCTCTCTGATCGTCCATTTTAGTCCGGGGCGGCTGCTGATATGCGGGTGGACTTGAAGATTCAGTGGAGGCTTGAGCGGTGGAGCAGGGATAGGGGCTGGATTGAGTGTGACAACAGATGCTTCAGCTCTAGGAGGTCTCTTCACCGGAGCCTGCGAAGCTATTCGAGACTTTGAATTTGTCAGCTGCAGGGAGTCCTCAATTCTCTGGGAAATGGCTGAGAGATGGCGGAAGCCAGTGGTGCACTCCACCGGTATGAGCAGTGTTCATAGCCCATCTCTATGATTATCGATGCATATGGCTAGCATCTCATCTTGAGGCATTGGCCTGTTCGGAGAAGAGGTTGGACCTTTCCATCTGACGATGAAATCTGAGACCCTCTCGTTCTCCCTATACTAGCAGTTCATGAGATCGCTGACCATTGTTTTAGGCAGCGTTGAGCTGAAGTAGAACAAGAACTATTGTCGGAGGTCCTCCTAGCTCTTTATCGACTGGGCCGACAGACTCGTATACCAGATGAAGGTGGATCCATGCAAGGTCCGTACAAAGAATATGAGTTTCACTGCTTCATGATGTTCTTGTGGTCCCCATCATAGGGTCGCAGTAGGATACGTAGTGCATCAAATGATGCTCCGGGTTGCCTGGTCCATTGAAGATAGGGAATACAGGGCTCCCAAAATTGGGTGGAGGTGGTGTGTTGGTCACCCAATCTGGGTAGGGTTTCCGCTCCGGCTGTATCAGAGAGCGTAGACCTTCTATCACTTCCAATAAAGCTATTAATGCCTCGATAGTATTGGTGAGTCCCTGGTTTACATCCTGTTGGGCCCGGTCCTGGGCAGGCGCAGCCCGAGGCATTGCCTGAGGATCCAGATTGGCCGGCACCAAGGGTGCATATTACGTCTGGGGTACCCTCAGAGGGTTCGGGCATACTTGCTCCTATTTCCTCCTAAGTGTAAGGAAATCCTGGTATTCATCATCCACATTCATGTAGTTGGACGGACCGGGTGCCTCATTGGGAAGGAGCCCTGATCATGCTTCGTTTGCCGGGGCAAGCCATAGACTTTGAGGTGCACTTTCTAGGAGTGCATGATGTGGATCTTCATGGGATTCCCTTTCAACAAGGCCGTTCCTCTGGAGCAGCTCGTCTTTTAGCCGCCTCAATTCTATCACATCTTCTTCCTGTCGAGTGGACCTCTCATCGAGCCTGAGTGGATCGTTTTTATCGAGAGAGGGGGACGGGTTAAGGGTAACCATTCCTTTGTTCTATTCCTTGTTGGAAGCTCGCAGGATAGGCAGAGGGAGGTTAGCTGAAGGGGCGTCCATATTTAAAGCGGACCTCTAGTTACAGGTGTGCACACCTGGGTGTTCGTTGTGAGTCATAGCCTGGCCAGAACAACCGTCTCCCGATCCGTCTAGATTTTCATTTTCTCCTGTGTAACCCTTGGGGTTATTCTCTATGGTGTTGATGAATGCATATTTTGGGGTGGAGGGAACGTCATCTTCCAAATAGTAATAGGATCTCCCGCGTCTTCTGCTGGACTTCCCTTTTATGACCTGGGATTGCCTTCGGACATCTTGTTGAAGGGTGATGTGGAGAGTTCTTTGATGCGACCTCACGGTGTGCCTTCCCCTCAGAGGGGATGATGATTCATATGACAGGATAGGATGGTAACCTCCTCTTCTGACATTCCTCCCTAGACGAGATAATACAGACTCTCGTGGGGGAGGTTATTGTTGAGGTGATAATAATGCCCCCATCCCTGGGGGCTGGTGCTGGCTACGTTCCAGGGACATTGAGTCTCTTCCCTGTTTTATTGGTCTTATGGGGGAATTTGTTGTGAAAAATGCCCCCATCCCTGCAGGCTGGGGATGACCCTAGATTGCAGCAGTGGCTGCGACTAGCGCGACCTGCCTGATCTCGCGTGCCCCCATCCAGGGGTGATCCGGATCTGGTGCTGAATCCACCTATGGATCCATCCCTTCTGGGGAGGCAGGAAGAGATCGTTTATTGCCCTCTCTTAGGTGAGAGGTCTACTGTATGCTCTCGGTGGCCTGATTTAAGAGTTTTTGAATGGCTTGATCCCGCTGGGCCTGACACTTCTGGGACTTACTCTTGGCCTGAACATTCTAGGTGTGTTGCCTTTCCTGAACAGGGGGTCCACCCGATTTTCCTCTCGGTGTGACGATGTTGCAGGACACCATACTGAATGGGTTCTTCTAGGCGAGGACCGGAGTGAAATTCAGGGCTCCGTGTTCCCCCTAGCCCCTGATATGGACTCCCGCTAGAGCGTCACCGATGAGGCGGCACAACTGGTGTAGTGAACGGAGGCAAGCTATGTAGAGACACGAATCCTGACTTACATGGACATTACATTACTTTTGAGGAATACTTGGTACATAACAAAAACACACACACAAGGATCATAATAGTTTAGTGTCTTTGGAAACTCGGAACGTAATCTTCTAATCGTGGTGAAAGATCTTCAATATCTCCCATAAAGATCTTCCCTTTTTTTACCTAAAACCTTTCTTTATATCCTGGGGAAAAGAAAACATAAAATGGTGAGCTCAAATGCTCAGCAAGGCCCAAAAAAGGAAATAAAAATCATATCATATCTTTTTGAAAATCATAACATGCAAAAGAGATCATAATATCTCAACATGGAAAAAATCATAGAAGTGAAAATGAGATCCCCATAATCATAACATGAAACTTGAAACTTTGTGGTATGCACACATAATCATGGAAACCCATTTCTTGTTAGTCATGACTCATTGCCAAGACTATCTTAGTGGACAAAGTCCCTTTCTGAACCGAGTCACCCTCATTCCAGTCCTGTTTCACTGAACCGGTATAACCTACCGTTCCATCCATGTCTATCTCATGAGATATAAAATCTTTACCCAATGAATTGGAGGGAGATATAGGTCCCACCCATCTTATAATGAATCCTTTCTTATGTGTGCCAAATAATCATAAACCATACATCATAGCGTAATCCACGTAATAAAAATGGGATTCTTAAACAACATGACATCATAAAACAATTCATATAAGATAAAGGAATTCATAAAAATATTTCCATCACAACATAATCAAATCAATGTAATAATAGGGATTAAAAATAGAACCCTTTATTATCTTAGATGAAAAATAATTTTGAAAAAACACTTGAACTCCATTCTTGAGGAAAATATCATTTCTTCTTCAAAAGCACTTTTCATTTCTTAACATGTCATATAATTATAAAATAAAAAAAGTTGATTAAAAATAAACTTGAAAACTTGTAAAGGAAGCTTCTTGGAAATAATGTTTTAAAAATTCATTCATGTCGTATAAGTTAAAAAACATTCTTTGTACTTTTGTTGGAAAAGTCAGAAAGTACCTCGTACGAAAAAAATGACAAAATATTCCTTTCATATCATTTACTAAAAACTCACCAAAGGGTATAATATTTTTAAAAAAATTGTAGGTGGATGGAAATAATAATACATATTGAGGTAACATGTATGTGGATGATAAAATACACCCCAGTAAATACCAAAGTATAAGCAATCTCGGATAAAAATGAGATTGTGATAATTTCCCTTAACTTAGGTCTGATTTGCTTTGTACGTGTCCGAAACTCCTGTATAATGGTTTAAATAATGTTATTGACTTATTCCAGAATCATACATATTGATATGATATCATATATGGTTATATTCTTAGCTTCTTTTTAGTAATATTTCATTGTTACTTGTTACTCGGGTCCTTATTGCCTTTTGTTCTTATGCGTGTTTTTCCGAATAAATTCTTATTCTTATTTTAAGGTTATAGATACCTTATATCTAGAATGGTATTAGTGTAAAATATATCATATTTATTCATTCAATTCATTTATATAATTACTATGTAATGATGATCATGTAGAACGAGTCGCATCACATCGTGGAGACGGTATTCTGTATGTACGCATGAGTGATGATATCGTTCCTATGATCGTGGAATTGTACTTGAGTATATATATATTATTTCAGTATCAAAATTACATTATAATAATCATAAATAGTTACTCATTACACCATTATACCCATCCTTGTAAGGTGATGGTGGAAAATAGATTACACCACGGCGTGGAGACGGTATTCCGTACGTACGCACGCGCGGTGAATTCATTTTTCCGTAGGATGGATAGAAGGTGAATTAGGGTTGTTTCATATTTATAATAACATATCAGTATGTAAGTAATACTTATGTTATTACTTTATAATGAAACAACTAAAGAAGAAGAAGTTGAAGAAGAAAGAAATTGAAAAGATCGGTAATGGATATTACCTCTTCTTTGGAACGCCTCTTTGAATCCACCACTTACGGAACTATGATTGGTCTTTGAAGAAGACCAGGACCTCTAGGATTATTCTAGGGAAGTTGATAGTAGAAAATGGCAGGGGTTGGCCGAGCTTTAGTGCTCAAATTGGTGTGAGGAGGAGGGGGAGGAGGTTCCCTTTTATAAGGGAGGAGAGGGGCACCTTAGGAATATCTCAAAATATTATTTTATATTAAAGTCTAAATCGGTTTATAATGGTTACAAAGGATCTTATTTCAAAGATAAAGTGGGGATGAGTCTAAATAATATCATCCAATAGGATTTAGACAAGTTTAGGGTATTATTGTAACCTTATCAATTAGATTTAACTCTAAGTTAAATAATTTAACTTTTACCGTGTCTTTTTGTTTTCTTTCACTATATGGTTAATACACTTACTATAACATGCCAAACGAACCCCAAATTGTATATTTTTAATACATATATCCTTATCTAAGTCATGTGGCCGAACCATAGATTTTTAAGAATAAAATAACAATTAATAATATAATATTTGATTTAAAAACTATTTTGTGTCAATTTTGACACTATTTGATATATGATTTTTTTGAAAGTCATAACAGAATTATATGTTCTAACCAAGTCGATTAAATCAACACTAATATATCATAGTAACCTAGAAAATTATTTTAATTCATAAAAAGTCTTAAATTACATTTATATTGGTATTTATAACATCAATTATGTTAACATTTCCTTAAAAGGGTAATTACTGCATCATCGTTGTATCATAAATAAATTAATTTATTTAAAGTATAAAAATTATAAATAAAAAATCATTATGTAGGAAATCTTTTGTTCTTTCTAATGAATATTTACAATCGAATTTATCTTATGTAAAACCCCTATATTAAAAATGTTTTAGTAAATAAACTTTGATTTTAACTCTTTTAACTCTTCTTTGAATTAAATAATAATAAATGTCCTAATCTAATCCATGTGGGCCTAAATGATAATATTTTACACTTAAGGTTGTTTTTGGTCGAGATAAACTTGTCCAATAGAATTAGGACATGTGTTAGGGTAATATTAATATCATTCTTACCCTTAATTACCCTATTTACTTTTAACCGTGGTAAATAAAAGTAAAAAGTTATTATTCACCATAAATTATTTTCATCTCATTGAACCCCATTTTACATACTGACATCAACCGTGTCTCTCCGATTTTTGAAATTCCATTCAAAGAAGTGGTAAAATTATGTTTTATGAAAAATTCAGTTTTTTAACTACCACTTAGTAGTTTCACTATTCATCAAAAATTGATGTTTTTCAGAACAATTCCTAAATTTTATCCTAAGCTATATTTCATATTCCGAATTCACAAATGAATTCTATTTTACCAAATTCATAAAATAGAAGTTTCATTAATTAATTTTATAATTAAATCCCGCTTTTAAAACAAATAGCGTGTTTTTAAGAAACAATATCTATCAAAAGATTGACACTTGATTATGTCTGGTTTAAATGTGAAATTACATCTAATGACCAACATTGTATTAAATTGTAAAAATATATTCTAAATATACTTTAAAACCACTAAAATTAATAATTTATCACTATTAATTATTTCGATTAAAAAATTTGTTTTTAATTATAATTTAGTAATTTTCACTATTCATCAGAATATGAAAGTTATCCGAAAAGTACCAAAATTTCACCTTAGGCTAAATTCGATACTCCGAATCCAAAAATGAAGTCCATTTTGAGAGCTAAAATTTCTAAAATTTAAAAAGTGGTTATTACTATTCATAACGGCTAGTTTTAATCATATTTTAATAGCATATCATTGTTTCGTGAAACTCTGTATTGCGTACTACACACGCTATCGAGGAAGGTTGTGATTGCGTGTAATGCAAGGCAAGTCAAAGATGCGTGTTGGGAAATCTCCTTTTGGTGTAGCATACAACACAAGACATTAATAAAATTAAAAAGAATATTTTTCATAAAATCTCGGGCTGTTACATTCTACCCCCCTTAAAATGAATTTCGCCCTCGAATTTCGTCGGGGTTATAAATGGTTTACTATTCAAAAGTTTCTTTAATAGAAACCCACATCGTAAAAAGGAATATCAAATCCAACAAAAGTATGAAACGTAACGGTTACCCAAATAAACTAATCACTGGGTTTCCACATAGGTGAAAATATGGATATGGAAGAGAAATCTAACCATCATGTTCTGATGGAGAGTGGTAGAGAACATGGCTATGGAAAAGCCAGCAATCACAAAGCCATGAATTTGTGACGATCTAAGGTACCATCTGATTCATCAGATATAAGATCACTAGGACAACATTTTTGGTTTTCAAGATCGTTTCCCTAAAGTTAAAGAATTTGAATTAGAATAAATACTTACTTTATTTTGGTACAATCTCACTGTTGTTCGTGCCTTTAACAATTTCCACTTCATCTCTTGAATTTGTTATTCGTGAAGTGTTAGAAGATCATGTGATAGAATGACGGGTCATTCCATCTGTCTGAAAAAAAATTATATACATAAGTCGATCTATAGTGAGATTAATCATATATGGTTCCTAAAATGGACTTATACACCATATGTCATACAGCTTAATATAATAAATCAATTTTCTACTTAATATGGACTTCCTGTAGGCTAGTGGTAGGCGATAAAGGCCAGCCACACTTCTGTTGTGGGTTCAATTTCCACAGCCTTGTCCGACGTGATGGGTTGTCGCCCGTCCTGCAGGTTGTCCTTTTTCTAAAACTATATTACTATAACATCCCATCAATAATATCGAGAAAACTTCTATCCTTAAACAATACTAACTTATGTCCAACAGAATCCATTCCAATCTTTAGGCTTATCCATAATATTGCAGTCCACTCTCATAACATAGTGAAAACGATTACTAGAGATTTAACACCATCGTCGATCCCCATATATCCTAAGATATGTTTTGTTGGTCACATTCCAAACATTCAAAGTCCTTAATCATGTATTCTCTTGAATACCTTAGTGAAAACATGAATTCAGTTAAAATTTAACACTTTCCACATACCAAAATCCTCAAAATTCTATACACTCAAACAATGATATCACTTAGTCCTTATATCAATCATGAGCTCATGAATACTGTTAAACATTTCATTTTCTCATTTTCCCTTCATTATTCTCATATCATATTATTTCCAAAAATATCTCAATCACTTTGAATACCACATTATACCAATACATAAATATTCCAATACTTTATGATACAACATTATTTTGGAATCCCATTACATAAACACTTAATAATTCCACCACATCGTTATCCTATTCAACATCGCCAATAGTGATCGCATGTGACTTCCCTTTGTCCTTTGCCTTAAGCGGTTGCTCATGTCGATCATAACTAACCCTTGGATTAGGGAATTTATTAGCATAATGCCCCATTTCCTTGCACTTGAAGCATTGAAGTGTTGGTGGTGTGTTCTCTGCAGTGTTTGCTTTATTCACATCATTAGAATCCCTTTTTCCATTACTTTGACACTCAGCTGCTCGATGACCTTATTTTCCACACTTAAAAAATTTTCTAGTCCCTTTAAGACAATCTCCATCATGCGTCTTTCCACGCTTTGAGCATAAAGAAACATTCATCTTCTTTTCACCATTATTCAGAGATTTCTCCTTGAACTCCATCTTTCGTTTCTTATCAAAACCATGAGATGGATATGTAACACTAACTTCCATTTCTACCTTGATAGCACAACGCACAATTTCTTCATAGCTACTGAAGTCTCTTATAGCTAATGCCCTTCGAGGACTTGGTTTTAAGCTACTGAAAAATCGATCAACTTTACTTTCAGGTTGGATGATAATGCCAGATGCATACCTTGCAAGTCTTGTAAAATTTGCTTCGTATATACCAACAGATTCATCATCCTTTTGCTTTAGTTCAAGAAACTCCTTCTCCAGCTTTGTTCGAAGAATACGAGGGAAGTACTTATTGAAGAATAAGTTCTTGAACTCGTCCCATTCCATGGACTCAATTTCATCTCTTGGCCTCATATTCTTGATAAGATTCCACCATTGATCAGCTTCACCTTCCAAACGATATACTGCTAAGATGACTTTATCATGTTCAGAACATTGAAGAACTGAAAATATCTTTTCAGTGGTACTGTTCCATTGTTCAGCAACAATGGATCAGAAGACCCACTAAAAGAAGGTGGACATTGCCTCATGAAGGACTCAATAGAATATTGTTCCCTTCTCTGCTCATTTGGAAGTCCAGAATGATTCATAGCTTGTGTAAGTATAACAATAAGATTTTTCACTCCATCTCCCATAACATTTGTTTGTTCAGGAGGGAAATCATTGCATTGTCCATTGCGTTGATCAACACGGTTCCTTCGGGTTCCATCCATCGTCTACAACCCAAAAAAAATAGTGTGAGAGGAAAAAATCATGCTAGGGAAAATAACATAATAAAGGGGGAGTACCTTCAATATCTAACATCTTAGGTTTAATTCTATGATCGTTAGCGTAATTCTAGTACTATAACCTATACGTATACTTAACCTTAGGGACATCCCTAGACATACCTTAGAAATATCTCTAGGGATCTCACTAAAGTTATCGCATCCTAGTTTCCAAAGGTTGACTAAACCTTTCCTCTGATACCAACTGTAAAGACCCGAAGCCTGACTTACATGGACATTACATTACTTTTACAGAATACTTGGTACATAACAAAAACACACACACAAGGATCCTAATATTTTAGTGTCTTTGGAAACTCAGAACGTAATCTTCTAATCGTGGTGAAAGATCTTCAAAATCTCCCATAAAGATATTCCCTTTTTTTACCTAAAACCTTTCTTTATACCCTGGGGAAAAGAAAACATAAAAGGGTGAGCTCAAATGCTCAGCAAGGGCCAATAAAGAAAATAAAAATCATATCATATCTTTTTGAAAATCAGAACCTGCAAAAGAGATCATAATATCTCAACATGGAACAAATCATAGAAGTGAAAATGAGATCCCCATAATCATAACATGAAACTTGAAACTCTGTGGCATGCACACATAATCATGGAAAATCATTTATTGTTAGTCATGACTCATTGCCAAGACTATCTTAGTGGAAAAAGTCCCTTTCTGAACTGAGTCACCCTCGTTCTAGTCCTGTTTCACTGAACCGGTATAACCTACCGTTCCATCCATGTCTATCTCATGAGATATAAAATCGTTACCCAATGCATTGGAGGGAGATATAGGTCCCCCCCCATCTTATAATGAATCCTTTCATATGTGTTCCACATAATCATAAACCATACATCATAGCGTAATCCATGTAATAAAAATGGGATTCTTAAACCACATGACATCATAAAACAATTCATATAAGATATAGGAATTCATAAAAATATTTCCATAACAACATAATCAAATCAATGTAATAATAGGGATAAAAAATAGAACCCTATATTATCTTAGATGGAAAATAATTTTGATAAAACACTTGAACTCCATTCTTGAGGAAAATATCATTTCTTCTTCAAAAGAACTTTTCATTTCTTAACATGTCATAAAATTTTAAACTAAAAGAAGTTGATTAAAAATAAACTTGAAAACTTGTGAAGGAATCTTCTTGGAAATAATGCTTTAAAAATTCATTCATGTCGTATATGTTAAAAAAACATTCATTGTGCTTTTGTCGGAAAAGTCAGAAAGTACCTCGTACGAAAAAAATGACAAAAGATTCCTTTCATATCATTTACTAAAAACTCACCAAAGGGTAAAATAGGTTTTAAACAATTTTAGGTGGATGGAAATAATAATACATATTGAGGTAACATGTATGTGGATGATAAAATACACCCCAGTAAATACCAATGTATAAGCCAATCTCGGATAAAAATGAGATTGTGATAATTTCCCTTACCTTAGGTCCGATTTTCTTTGTACGTGTCCGAAGCTCCTGTATAATGGTTTAAATAATTTTATTGACTTATTCTAGAATCATAAATATTGATATGATATCATATATGGTTATATTCTTAGCTTCTTGTTAGTAATATTTCATTGTTACTTGTTACTCGGGTCCTTATTGCCTTTTGTTCTTATGTGTGTTTTGCCGAATAAATTCTTATTCTTATTTTAAGGTTATAGATACCTTATATCCAGAATGTTATTAGTGTAACATATATCATATTTATTCATTCAATTCATTTATATAATTACTATGTAATGATGATCATGTAGAACGAGTCGCATCACATCGTGGAGACGGTATTCCGTACGTACGCACGAGTGATGATATCGTTCCAATGATCATGGAATTGTATTTGAGTATATATATATTATTTCAGTATCAAAATTACATTATAATAATCATAAATAGTTACTCATTACACCATTATACCCATCCTTGTATGGTGATGGTGGAAAATAGATTACACCACGGCGTGGAGACGGTATTCTGTACGTACGCACGCGTGGTGATTTCATTTTTCCGTAGGTTGGATATAAGGTGAATTAGGGTTGTTTCATATTTATAATAACATATCAGTATGTAAGTAATACTTATGTTATTACTTTATAATGAAACAACTAAAGAAGAAGAATTTGAAGAAGAAAGAAATTGAAAAGATCGGTAATGGATATTACCTCTTCTTTGGAACGCCTCCTTGAATCCTCCACTTACGGAACTAAGATTGGTCTTTGAAGAAGACCAAGAACTCTAAGATTATTCTAGGGAAGTGGAGAGGAGAAAATGTCAGGGGTTGCCCGAGCTTGAGTGCTCAAATTGGTGTGAGGAGGAGGGGGAGGAGGTGCCCTTTTATTAGGGAGGAGAGGGGCACCTTAAGAATATCTCAAAATAATATTTTATATTAAAGTCTAAATCGGTTTATAATGGTTCCAAAGGGTCTTATTTCGAATCTAAAGTGGGGATGGGTCGAAATCCTATCATCCGATAAGATTTAGACAAGTTTAGGGTATTATTTTAACCTTATCAATTAGATTTATCTCTAAGTTAACTAATTTAACTTTTACCGTGTCTTTTTGTTTTCTTTCACTATATGGTTAATACACATACTATAACATGCCAAACGAACCCCAAATTGTATATTATTAATACATTTATCCTTATCTAAGTCATTTGGCCGAGCCTTTGATTTTTAGGAATAAAATAACAATTAATAATATAATATTTGATTTAAAAACAATTTTGTGTCAATTTTGACACTATTTGATATATGATTTTTGTGAAAGTCATAACAGAATTATAGGTCCGAACCAAGTTGATTAAATCAACACTAATATATCATAGTAACCTAGAAAATTAGTGGAATTCATAAAAAGTCTTAAATTACATTTATATTGGTATTTATAACATCAATTATGTTAACATTTCCTTAAAAGGGTAATTACTGCATCATCGTTGTATCATAAATAAATTAATTTATATAAAGTCTAAAAATTATAAATAAAATACCATTATGTAGGAAATCGTTTTTTCTTTCTAATGAATATTTAAAATCGAATTTATCTTATGTAAAACCCCTATATTAAAAATGTTTTAGTAAATAAACTTTGATTTTAACTCTTTTAAATCTTCTTTGAATTAAATAATAATAAATGTCCTAATCTAATCCAAGTGGGCCTAAATGATAATATATTACACTTAAGGTTGTTTTTGGTCGAGATACACTTGTCCAATAGAATTAGTACATGTGTTAGGGTAATATTAATATCATTCTTACCCTTAATTACCCTATTTACTTTTAACCGTGGTAAAGAAAAGTAAAAAGTTACTATTCACCAAAAATTATTTTCATTTCATTGAACAACATTTTACTTACTGACATCAACCGTGTCTCTCGGATTTTTGAAATTCCATTCACAGAAGCGGTAAAATTAAGTTTGATGAAAAATTCAGTTTTTTAACTACCACTTAGTAGTTTCACTATTCATCAAAAATTGATGTTTTTCAGAACAAAGCCAAAATTTCATCCTAAGCTATATTTCATATTCCTAATTCAAAAATGAAGTATATTTTACAAAATTCATAACATAGAAGTTGCATTAATTAATTTTATAATTAAATCCCGTTGTTAAAACAAATAGCATGTTTTTAAGAAACAATATATATCAAAAGATTGACACTTGATTATGTCTGGTTTAAAAGTGAAATTACATCCAATGACCAACATTGTATTAAATTGTAAAAATATATTCTAAATATACTTTATAACCACTCAAATTAATAATTTATCACTATTAATTATTTCGATTAAAAAAGTTGTTTTTAATTATAATTTAGTAATTTTCACTATTCATCAGAATATGAAAGTTATCCGAAAAGTACCAAAATTTCACCTTAGGCTAAATTCGATACTCCGAATCCAAAAATGAAGTCCATTTTGAGAGCTAAAATTTCTAAAATTTAAAAAGTGGTTATTAATATTCATAACGGCTAGTTTTAATAATATTTTAATAGCATATCGTTGTTTCGTGAAACTCTGTATTGCGTACTACACATGCTATCGAGAAATGTTGTGATTGCGTGTAATGCAATTCGAGTCAAAGATGCGTGTTGTGCAAGCTCCTTTTGGTGTAGCGTACAACACAAGACATTAATAAAATTAAAAAGAATATTTTTCATAAAATCTCGGGCCGTTACAAGCTACCTCTATATCCCCTTTTCGCCTCTCGGGGAGTTGTTGTCGCGTAGTTGAAAGGGCCTCTATGTCGATGTGACTCAGGAGGTCCCCTATCATCATGACATGGTCTATATACCCGTCATAGGGCAGGAAGCTCGATTTCAACCGGCTGAGGGTTGTCCATATATTATGGTGGATGTTGTGCATGCATTCATTCGATAACTCCCTGGGTATATCATACTGAGAGGTGGTTGTAGGCCAAAACATAACGGGTATACCATTCCTAGACAGTAATATCCTCAGGTGCAGCATATCAGCAGACTCCTCCACCAGCGATTCTTCTAACTGGTCAGCCCAGGTGAGGCTCTCACTAATAGTGTGATCAGAGGTAGTGGGACCGGTTGGTACTGAATCATTTTGAAAGCGATTCTGAGGTGGTTCAGAAGATGAATGCGGCCCTGTACCGTATCCTATTAGAAGAAGTCCGTTGTTAGTGACAAGCTAGGAATCTGACATGCTCGATTCCATCCTTCTGAGTGACTTAGCATACGAGGGCTTTTCAGTGCTTGATTTGGCAGGAGGAGGACCTTCCTGTCGATATAATGTGTCGTCACGGGGAGGACCTTTGCAATGATGGCCGCAATGGCGAGGAATACCATTACTACTTATTGCCTCACTACATAGAGAAAGTTTCCAGTGCACACCCTGGGGAGGACCTCCAAGGCATGTTTTAGTAAGGGGAGGACCTTTTGGCTGCGTAGAATTGTTACGGGGAGGACCTTCGCAACAACTGTCATTATGGTGAGGATGACCATCATGGATTGGAGTTCGACGTGCATCATGGGGAGTACCTTCAGGACACTCCGCGACAAGGGGAGGACCTTCTTGTTCCTTGGGGCCATTGCGGGGAGAACCTTCACGATGGCGGCCATGGTGGTGAGGACTACCATCACAGCTGCGGAAATGGGAAGGACTACTATTACTACTGCCGTAGGGAGAATATCTTTGGGATACATCCTGGGGAGGGCCTCCAGAATGTACCGCAAAGAGGGGAGGGCCTTTTCATTGCTCGATGTCTCTATGGGGAGGACCTCCATTATCAGGGTGGTGAGGACTACCACCGTGACCTGATGCCTAGCTACGTGGAGTTCTGTTGCAGCGTAACCCCTGGGGAGGACCTTCGGGAAAGGACATGATAAGGGGAGGGCCTTCTTTTGATGATGAGACATCACTACGGGGAGGGCCTATGTAGTTGAGACGATGATAGCGAGGACTAACATAATAATATGTGGTCCCACTGCATGGAGAGTGATTGCAGTGTATACCCCGGGGAGGACCTTTAGGGAGGACCGCAGCAAGTGGAGGACCTTCTTGATGCTCGATCTTCTGGTCACATGGAGGGTTCCCCTGAATAGAATCAAGAGAGAATATCTTGTGACAAATCCTTATATGCCCGCGGGGGAGGCCCCCAAGGATGCTCTAGGGAGGACCTTCAAAGCTACTGGTAGCGATGTTGCAGGGAGGACCTTCACAACTGCTACTGACGCTACCATAATATGATAATTGGTGGGCAGGGTTTTGCACCTTTGATGTGTTCTTAGCGGCGTTGGGAACCCCAGCTTCTAGCAGAGCAGAGTCAGGAACCCGCTCTTTATTTTCCGGCTGACTTCGGTGTGTTCAGGCCGCTCTTTTGCAGGCAGTGGGGATCATCTGCTATTGACAATGGCCTTCACCTTTGGGTCCCTGTCTAATTGGGTCCTGTGACGTTACCGGGATATTCTGACGAACATCTTGACTTTTAAAAGGTATATATGCCTTCTCTGGAGAATCCACCGTGATGGACGGGTGTCCCCCAGTTGGAACAAGTGAAGCTGCTCGATCTGGTTGCCCTTGTGTCATGGAATATAGTCGGTGACCCTCCTGGGCTTAATAATGGATGTAGATCTGCTCCAAGGAGGCTATCTCGTCTCTTAGATGAGTCGCCTCAATTGGGGAGACGGGCTCACAGGCCTGTTTCCTTGCTGTTGTCGCCGATACAATCACATGCTGGGAAGTCTGCAATATATGTTCTGGGATCGATATCTACTCCTCCATCATTGCCAAGATATATAGAGAGACATCTTTATCTGGAACGGGTATGAAGGCCCATTCTGGTATCGGAGCAGGAATATCCTGCTCCGGTCCTCTAGTGGTCAGTGGGGACTAACGATTCTCCTGTGTCGGGGCAGATGGACGAATCTTCCCCTATACCGAGATACACCGATTTCTCTATCAATTTGCTGCCACATTGAGGTGGCAGACTTTACTTGAATCCGAAGGGAGCTGGCCCTACATATATTGGTTTCCCACCATATCGATTCGGTGGCCTTTGTTGGCAGGGAGACGTGCCCGCCTATGATTTTCCGCCACATCTGGGTGGTGGGAATTGTTGATCACCATCATATCAGGATGAAGGGCATATGGAGAAACTGCCAGGAGCTGGTCCTGCAGGTGTCGGGTCACCAACATGTCGAGTTGGTGGGCTTCACGACCATGGGCAGGGAGAGGTGCTTGCCTGGTAAGTGTCGTCCTGCGTGAGAAACGAGCTCTATGGAGATCGGTAGGGATGTGCTCTGGTTTGTATGATGTCACCATGTCTGGATCGAAAGCTTGGGAGGATCGAATAGGTGTAGGTGCCTATTCGTGGTACGTCTCCGTGGCTGAGCAGCGGAGCTCCTCCTCAGGGACCAGGGTGATGACCAGTCCCCGATTGTACGTCTGCCACCCTCGTTGGGCGGTCCGAGGGGCCGGAGCACGGGGAGCATGGGCCTGAATCCTTGGGGAGACATCCTCCTATACGCGAGGCTGTCGGATTGTGGCGTGACCGCGATGACGCCTTTCGGCGGGGGCCTGAGAACAGAACCCTCGTTCTGCAGGGATGAAGCCCTCAACGTCGATCTCATCCACCTCCCTAAGATACGGGAGGTACGCACTGTCCCATTCCGGGGATAGACTCTTGAAATGGTTGGAGACAGTGACAGGGGTTGTCTGGATCCGCCTTTGTGGTCGTTGCAGGGCAGGTGACCGGCGAGTCGTGAAGGATTGGAGGGCTTTCATGGACGCCTCCACCATTGGGAGAGTACCATTCATGTGGTACTCTCAGATCAGCGCATCCAAAACCCAGCGTTGAAGATGCTGGGTGGGTAATGGGGTCCTCTATTATTGAGGGAGTATCGTTTTGAGCATAAAGCGGGAACTGGGTGAGATTAGGTTGAATCAGTCATGTTTGTTTAATGATTCATGTTGGGTTCACCATTTGTTTTCTCATTCTTTTCGTTTTCGGCCACAAAACGCCCAACGGATCAGTATCCAATGATTGATGGACCTTCTTTCCAAAGGAAGGAATTCACCGGATGGTCTGACCAGTGACTATTAAGAACTCACATTGGTCGAGAGGATGGGAAGTCAGGATCATCTCACCCTTTTTTGGGGGGAATTATTGCCTATTCCGGGACTCTCTTATAGATTAAAGACGTATTCATATGTTCGCGAATCTTTGGTTTATACCCAAACATAGTATCAAAGGATTCAACCCTGGTGGGAAACGACCAACTGGACGCAGGGGTTCAAAATCATTTATTCCCTAGGTTTACCATCCTTTATTGGATTAATGACCCCCAATGGGAAGTAACTCACTTGAGGCGGCACTAGGAGTGGTGCAATGAACTGATATGGAGATGATCAGATCGACCAGCTCTTAGGCTTGAACCTCAGGAAGGCTTTCTACGTACCCTACTTAGGAAGCAGGGATCATAGTCTGTATAGTTCTGATAGGTGTCAGGAACCCGAAGTGAAGAGAGAGACCAGGTGGTCCGATGAGTGGTTGGCTTGAACCTCATGGAGGCTTCCTACGTACCATGTCTAGGAGACAGGGATCAAAGTCCACATAGTTCGCATAAACAGTTTAACGTCATGCTGGATTAGGGTGGAACTCGACGTGAAGAAACAACCAAGTGGTGGGCTTGAACCTCATGGAGGCTTCCTACGTACCAGCTTTGTCAAGGATCAAAGTCCCCGTAGTTCACTTTGGCTTGGGACATACGCTTTGGGGCAGCCCAGAATGATGGGTTGGGGATTACACTCCGAGGACGCCCAGAATGATGGGTTGGTGGATTACACTCTGAGGAGGCCCATAAGAGGATGTCATGGTTGATGCTTACTCTAAGCCCACATGAGTCATGCTCGGTGTGAGAAACAAGAGGCAGCAGGGACCAGATGATCACGTCGCGAAAGCTGCATCCGTGAAAAGTGGAGTGGGGCTTACGCATGGAGGCGGCCCAAGGTGATGAATTGGGTCTTACACTCTAAGGTGGCCCAAAAGGCCGGGGCTTACTCTGAGATGGATGCCCGGGGTGACAAAGCCCAACAGGAGAGGGAAAAGGGGATCTCTTTTTCACATCTCCTCTCTTGCAGTGGATGAGGGCTTCCTTCTGATGGGTATTTTACCATCTTCGAGGAACCCTTAGCATGTGGAGGGGATGTAAATGGATTCTCGAGATCAGAATCCGCATTACCGTAGGAATGTGAACCCAGGAATGCTTGAGAAATATGCTCAAGGGTTGGAGCAACCACTTTTCCCATGTTTAACGTGGGTATGTGAACTCAAAATGGCGTGCTGATGGGCCTGAAAGTTATACCACATGGATCTGGTGGCTCTGGCGGAGGCCTCAGCTCGAGGCTGATGAATAGGCCAACAAGGGAGTCACAAAGGACCTGGTTGGATCGGAAGGATTTTACCTGGCTCTGGAAATGAGAACACCGAAGTATTTGGTGAGCCACTGAGAGGTATGGGTGGAGGCGCCCTTCGCGTGAGGAAGTGTCACACGGCTAGAGAAGCCGTCTGTGAACCACGGTGGTCCACAGACTGATCGACATCCCGCGAACCCGGGTTGTTCATGGTTTCAGGTTCAATCTGCGAACCAGGGTGGTTCGCGGCTTCAGGTTCAATCTGCGAACCAGGGTGGTTCGCGGCTTCGGGTTCAATCCGCGAACCAGGGTGGTTCACAGAGAATTCCAGGAGGGCATCAACGGCCAAGGGCGGCGCCGGTCGGAGGGTCATCGGTCGGGGCTTCGCCTGCGAGGGAGGTTTCTATGTGGTACGATGGATTGAAAAAAAGGCATAAACTCCATGGTCTGCAGGGAAGTCATCTGCAGAGGGGGTATTGTTCGCGATTCTCCTTTTTTTATTGTTTAAGGTTCTTGGTTAACCAAATTATTATGCACTTTCCAATTCCTTCTTAATTCATATACCTACTGTAGTTCGCGGATGGGAATTTCATAGTTTGTAAAATCCGAAGCCTTCCCTCAACCGATCTCATATCCCTTTGAATTCGATTCCAGTTCTCTAATCATATTCTTCTTTCCCCTATGGTCTCCTTTTATAGAGTGGGGAAAGGAATGTATCTGTGCCCATGCGGCACCTTTTGCGGAGGCCCATAACAAAATATCTGGTTCACAGCTGACTTGGTCAATCCGCGATTCGCGGTGGGTATTCATCCCTCCCGTCCTCCGCAAGGCGATCTCATGGGGTGATCCGTGTCTACGAAGGGTTTCTCCTCTATTCTGCGAACAACGGCGGGTGCGGCTAAAGCCGGTCGACATGGTACGCAGTTGGGGCAGTTTGTGACGGTGAACCAGATTGGCGTTCATCCTTCCTAGTGACCACAAAGCCTCTCCGCCTCCATTTCGTGAACGACAATGGTTCGCGGAGGGGGTTCCTCACGGCATCTGGCCACTTCGCGCTTCCTTGGACTGGTTCGTGGACCGGTCCCTTTTGTTTCTCTACTTTGATTACTTGCCCCCAATTCTTTTGGGGGATTTGGGAAAAGTTTCCTTTGCGGATTTTTTCAGGACCCTACAAATATATTAAGGTTTAGTTTAATAAAAATATGTGATAAATAATATGTATTATTTATTCTATAATTATAATATATATATTTATATCAATTTATTTTTTTCAATACGATAAAAAACTGTAAACAATGTTCATGTTATGTGTGGTCTATCGTCAACAGGAATGGTGATTTCCAATTCCTATCACAAAATATTAATGAATTATATACATAAATTTATATATAATTTATATTATATTTATAAAAATATTTAAATTATGGATATTATCATACAATTATCTAATTAAGATGACCTAAAAGGACAAGACAAATCATGTATAAAAAACAAAGTGATTATTACCTGAAATGTTACTTTGACATATGATTGTTAATAAAAAGGTAATAAATTTCCATAATAAAATTATATATCATATGATATATATGAATAAAATTATATGAAATATATATAATAAAAGTTTATTTATTATAATGTATTTGTGAATGAGTACTATGACTATCAAGACTTATAGTAACAAATTTCTGTCTCTCTTTTTACTTCTGTATGACACAGTCTGTATTCAACACCTCTTTATTATATGGGTTGTATATACTTCACATTAATGTATTTTATAATAATTATACCAAAATTTTATTTTATTTTTATATCCACTTTAGGATCTCACATTCATGGGGATTACATTTCAAATGATACCAAATCATTAAGGTAATTTTGTCTCAATTTGTCTCTATTGAGATTATTGTTATGTTATTCACCTATATTTCATAATGAGATGTATATAGAACCACATTGAAAAATTATATCATTCATGTTATTATCCAAATTATATATTACTATTTATTTTAGGTTGTCCCTTCATGGGTTTTTTGATTCAATGCTATCAAAGTAGTAAATATTTAATGTTACAATCAAAAAAAATCAGAATGTTTTATGATTAATTCTACAATATAGAAATATAATGATCCACCTCTCAGGAATTATCATTTATTTTATTATACCTTTACTATTCCTGATTTATTCATGTAATGGTCACATTCATCCACTAATTTTTACTTAATAAAAGTAAGAAAATAGATTTATTAAAATCCAATATTTTCTCTAGATTCGGTCAAAAATCTATGTTTAGTCGAAATAATGTTTAGTAAAAATTATTAAAAAATGATTTAATTTATTTCATATGACCATTTTCTTGGAAAATGAATCTGAAAATGTTTTTTTCAAAATTTATTAAAATGGTTATCAAATCCCCCTTTAAATGATTTCATTTTTATTTTCAATGAAAAATAAATCAATAGTGTTATATTTTTAAAATGGGTTTTATAGAGTGGGAACAATAATTTACTAAAGACATGTTTTAAATTAATTTAAAATATTACTTTATATTTTTACAAATTACAATTACATTGAATGTGATCTATTTTTTAAAAAGTTTTTTTTCAAAGAAATGCTATTTTCATGTAAAATTCACAAAGTGATCAATCAAAATAATTTTCCATATAAGAGTATATAATTTTATAAAGTTTAATATTTATTAGGGACATGGTCATACACCACAATTGTTATTAATTTATTTAATGCGTTTTTTCAAATGACATGTTTTTCATGAAACTAATTTCCCTTCCATGAGTTATATCATGATATCATTCTTATGATACCTGATTCTTTTCATGGGTTAGGATATGATGTAATGATTATGATTACCAGCTCTTTTCCATATTTTATGATATGATGAAAATTTTTAGATATCAATTTCATTTCCTGGGATATTATTTGATGAATTTTTATGATCTTGTGGAAAAGATATGTATGGTTTCATTAGGTGACAGGTTAGACCTATATCTTCCACTAATATAATGGGGAAAGAATAAAATATATCATAATATAGACATGATCGAAATGTAGAGTGAGATCTATTAGGTAATATAGGTCTATAAAGGTATTGAACATGGTTATGTAATATAGGTCTTAAATATGAGTGATCTAGGAATAATAAGAAATGGATACCAAAGGATACAGTGGTTTGTCCCTCCCAGGAGGTGTAGCCTCTTATACATGAACATGATTACATGTTCACAATATAGAGCATGAATTTGAATAATATTCCCAATGTTATAAATTAACCCAGTGAAGTCTTCAAAATGTTATGTGTTGACTAGGTTTAATGTTCATAGGATTGTGTGAGGGACTGATTTCATATCCTTAACATAACAAGTGAACATATTTATATTTACACATGTTAAAATTATTATATGTTATTGTGTATGTGTTATGTCAAGTTATTATGCTGGTGTTAGGGTATAATGAAAAATTTTCTTTAATTTTATTAGGATTCCTGTCTTGTGAGCTTTGATTATGTATTCGACGAGGCATGTTTATGATCTTTGATATATAGGGTATGGTTTTCAAATGTAATTATCATGTTCTCATTAGTATATGTTTATGTAATGCTTAAATATCTCTCTTGTTTCCCCTTAATGAGTATTTGAGTCACATTTTCATATTTTTCCCTTCCATGGTATTTGAATAATGGTTTTAATTAAGGAATTATTTTTAGATTACTATGGAGGATGATAATTTTTGGATATTTTGATGGTCTTCCACAAAGATAGATGGTTATATAACCATGTTTACAATAAAGTTAAACTATAATAGGTCCCTAGTTTTTTATTATGAAATGTAATTAATATTAACAAAAAATGATATAATATCATTTTATATGATGTATGGGTCACATTAGCATATCTTTGGGTGATTCAAGAAATAAATATCAGTCATAGTGTGTGTAATTCCACTTCAGGTTTTATTTAACATTAGTGTTTTTAATTACACTATATGTTATACTAGTTGGATTTAACATAGTCAAAGATTGAGGATTTATTTTTATGTCTATTATGTATACCCGTACAATTGATCCCAAATAGTGTTCTTTTCCATTTTTTTGGATTATAAAATGTTTGATTAGTCATGGTTATTTTCTGACATGAATTCAAATGATTAATTTTTTCATTATTATATTTCATATATTATTATATGACCATGTAACCAAGTATTATATTAATTATTATTTCGATATTATCTAATATACTTTTGAAATTATTTTATTATTTGACAATATTAAATGATTTTATAAAAAATGGATGATTTAGAAATGGTTTTGATTTATATAAATGATTCATGAAATTATATTTCTTTTAAAGCATGAACTAATGTTTCTAAATTTAAATCATTTATAGAATTTTTTGTTAAATACTATTTTTAATCACACTATACATTTTCCAATGGAATTTTTTTTACTTTATTTTATAGGATTAAAGTAATTGGAAGGGAATCTTATATCATGCAAACTTTTTTTTCATTGTCTCCTTTATAGTAGGATCGTTTGGAGGTGACGACTGGTTACATAGTGACATGTTGGTCTTTTTATGTAATCATATATTGTATTTTATGATTTAGGAGGGATTTTGTATGCATAATTTTCTTCAACATTGTTCTCTACGTTTTTTTCTTGAATTATTATATAAAATACATTTTTTATTAACCTATTACTCATCCACACAATAATGGTCCATATTGGGTGGGATTTATAGTTGAGTCGGGTTGGATTGTAATATAATGGTATCAACCAGATATGTAGTGTAAAAAATTTAAATACTTCTATGGATTAGTTTTTTGGTCTTGTGAAAATAGTATTTATGACCATCAGGATTTGTGTAGTATGTGTTGGTGGATGCCGCGCCAGAACACTTCAATGTCTGACTAATGTTAACATGGATGGTTTTAAAATTTCTACAATGATTGATACTTAGTGTTTGAGTTCATTATAATGAACTATAAGTGAATTTTATTGAAATGGAAAAATTAATTATTAAATTGTTGTCATTATATAATAAAATTCATGACTTCTTTTAATTCTACATTATTTTAAGGAATTCAGGAATACTCAGGATGTTATTCCTAGGATCATATAACATTATCTAAAGCTGATTGTTCATGAACATATTCTTAATTTATAATGGATCATAGATGATATTTACCAAATCTGAGGGATGAATATTCAAGATAAGATCCATATATTTATCCTTAAGAAGTCCCTTTTTTTGTTGTTTCAATCTGAACTATCTAGACCCTACCTTACATTGGATTCCAGAACCCAGTATAAGTAGTGGATCATGGTTCTAAATTCACTATGAATTATCTACGCATATTCCATGGTGAAAACAGACACCAGGAATATCAATACTTTATTGAGTTTAATGAGAGTATCATCAAAGTCTTGAAGGCTCTAGAAGACTATAAGGTGGGTTTCACCATGTATATGCTTAAATGATCGAGAATTAGATGTTGAGACTCTATTGATCTTGACAAATTTCCTGTTGATAATACATTGGATTATTTTATGGAAATATTCAATCATAAATGTTACCATAATACATTACACATGATGAGGAGGCAGTAGTTTCACACCATTGTGAATAATTATTATACCGTTATGGTGTATTCCACTATTTTTTCTTAAATGGTAGATCTGGATGTAGAGTTTATCAATAATGAGTATCTAAAGGGTTTAGGGGATGAGTTATGATTGAGGTGAGATATTCAATCGAAGTTACTTCTCATGTTCCTTCTGACCATTATGAAGGTAGTCGATAATGAATCTTTGTTCGAGGTATAAAATATTGATAGAATAGTTAGTGTGGAGATGTAGTTGGTGGATATGTAATCCAAGGTATTTTTTGGATACAAATGAATTTAAAGGATTATTAGTTTTCTTTTGAAACCTTTTTATTATATTAACATTGTGTTGGAGTTATTTTTTTTCTATTATGCTTCCTTTCTGGGTTTGGGATGTGTCTTGATGTAAGGGAAACATTGTGTGTCCAATTTATCTCTCTATTTCTGTCCTCATGTGAAGAAATACCCAATCCACAATCCAATATTGGTAGAGATTATTCATGAAACTAAAACATGGGCATCATTTTCTCTTTGGGGTGTTGTTTTTAGTGTATTCCAATCAAAATTGACTTAAATATATTTTTAATCCAACATATATGAACATGAAACAAAGATTTTGTGTGGTGTTTCTTCATAATTTTGATTTTGATATTCCATATAATCATAGGAATGGGAGTATAGTTTTTTATTTTTTAAGTTGAATGTTATAGAAACAATTATAGAAGGAGTCTATTGAGGAGTGGTATCTAAAGCGTTTGTTTACATAGAAGAGTTAGGGAGCGAAACAGGTTCAGGATTTATTTTTCCTTCCATATAAAAAGGTTGATTCATCTTTATATAGTAAATTATATCTCTAATACTTTATAGACACATAGTTACATTTCCTATATAAATATTATATAGTGGGAATAAGATGATTAAATTTTATTGGTATCCCATTAGGGAGTTGTGCTTTTTTAGAACATCAGTAGTTCAGTTCTCTCCACAGAATGTGTTTATAAATTGTGGACACTATTTCTGTTAGTCCACACACCATGAGGAATATATGATTTATCACTGAATAGGATGTCTCTATGGGTGGTTCAGTGAGCTGCAGTCAGTTGTTGATTTTTTTTCAAATTGTGTCACATGTTTAGAAATCAACAAAGAACACTAGAGACCTTATTGTTCTTTTCAACCATTAATGATTCCAATAAGGATGTGAGATAAGAATTATATTCAAATCTACTTTTATTTCCAAAAAATCATTGTAGAGAAAAACATATTTCTGTGATCATTACATATTTTTTAAAATATACTCATTACATATCAATTAAGGAGTTGATTAACATAAAAAAATGAGAGTATTATTCATTTTATATATTATGAGGAATCATGGGGATCTCTCTATGATTTTTTATGAAAAGGAATAGAGTTTTACATCTAGGATCAAGAAAGGATTACAGGAGGTGATTGGTTCCCAATTAAAATTAAGCAAGGGTTATCATCTACAAAAAAAATGGAAAATCATATAGTTGTATCTATGTTCTGGAGTATATTAATCCATTTTTGTTCTTGATTTTCTTTAATGTTGGGAGAATAATTTTCCACCAGTTGAATTGTCCAATAACAACAGTTATTGGGATTAGATAAATTTTTAACCCTTGTAATAATTTTATAGGCTACCCTGGGGTCTCTCCCTGATGTTTTAAAGAGTTTCATGACTGGTCCTTATTAGGCCAATTCTAATTCATGAGATGATGGAAATGGTATTGCTAATATGGAAGTGGTTTCATATAGCACATAGACTTCATAAATATCATTAATACCATCTCTATGAACTACTAGAATTTGAGGTTTTTTATCTTTACTCTCTAATAGATTCACTTCTCAGGGGTCATCATTGGTTCTGTATGCATGAAATGTTATCCCCCTTGTTTATTGGACCATTTGAGATCATATAGCAACATGGAAAGAAAGAATATTGGTTATAATTAAAATATAATTTTATTTTGATTCAAGATTTTTAATATATTTTATAAATGAGGATATATCAAACAGATCCATACCAAGTCATTAAAAATAGTATGTTTATTTTGAGCGTAATACCTCCATTATTGAGCTAACAATTAATTTTATGGGTCAAAAGGATAAGGAGTGGTAAAATTATTACCATAATATAGCTTGGTGGTGTGAAATAGATAGTAAAAAACACGAGAGTGGGAATCATTAATGTGGTGGACTTTCCCTTATTTTTTTGTAACTCCAGAATCATGAAATTTTACTAGGGATAAAAATACATTATTGTGGGGAGATTCTAACATTATGTTACTCTATTAAATATTCTTCATGACCATTTCATTGAAAATACTTAGTTGGTTTATTATTTTTTGATTTTTGGTTTTTTTGGATTTTTTTAACCATATGGGGAAATTTATAGTATGTTAATGGTTAGGAAAAAAATGTGGTTAGTACTAGTAAACCATGTAGCTTATCCAGGTCTATTAAAATTGTCTTGATAGTTTTTTAAACCATGTAGGTCAACTACAAACTATGAACCCCTAGGGAGAGATTTTATGCATGGTTGTACCATGGTTGAAGTAACTGTGTTTCAAAACTACGAAACTCAAATAGATTCCTTACATAGGGGAATTTCTTAAGGAATACTGTTACTCCAAACCATATAGCCACTATAGAAAACAATATATGTCTACATTTAATAACTTTAATTTTTTATTAATAATACATGGGACCCCTTTTTTTCTTCTAATGAAATCCTAATATTGTATTGGATTAACCTAATACTTCTGTTGTAGTCTATAGGCTTGTATCATTGGATTTTGGGATGATTTCTTTTGTTATTGATGGATAAAATCATGGTATCTAGTGTATTTTATCTTGGTTTTCATTTTCATATTGCATCCTCATTGAATCCCTAATACTATAACCTTTTGGAACTCAAATTGGATATTTATTCCATTTATAATGAGTTTTATTGATAATTGATGTGTTTATTATGTATCTAGTATCATGAGGACCTCATACACTCTTCCACGATCACCATTTTTATGGATATTTGTTCTACCTACATTCTTGAGGTATATATATTTATCAAAAGAGACAATTATATAAATTTATTATTATTCCTATAAATTACCTTAGGGTAATCCTTGAATGGATTTTATTTGTGATTAACATGGATATTTTTGAAATAAATCATGCGTTTAAAGATGATTTTATTTTAAATTGAATTTTTCACACTAAGTGTTGGATAAAATTATTGAATAGTGGTTATAGTTTAAAATGGGTTTTCAGGAAACAAAGAGGATTGTATTTAAATTGAAAATGTTTTGAAAAAATTTAAAATGTATTTTTTAAGGGATTTTTTGACAAAAATAGATCATTGGGTAACCATGGGTACATTAGAAATTAACTCCATACTTCATGTCTATAATACCACATGAGGATTTCATTCACCTCAGTGGGTGTAATACCACATGTGGATATACCATATTTCTCAACAACTAGCCTGAATTGGGGATTAATATTATTTATATAATGCGTAACCATAGTTTTGAATTTAAATAGTGTGTTTTTTAATTATTATTTGATTATAAAAGGATGTATAGCTCATTATTATTCTCTGACATGCTTACACATGATGGATTATATTATGGTTCTATTATTATATAGGATTAAAATATAGTGTAATCATTGATTATATAGATTATTCATTCTTTGTTTTCACATTTTCATGTCATATTCCGTTTTAAAAAATGTGACATGATTTTATAAAAATATAAGTGTAGATTAAAAAATGTGATTGTTTAATGAAAATGCATTAAAAAGATAAATTTTTTTAAAGCATGAATTTCTGATTTATTGATATAAAAAATTACATAGATTATTTTGTGGAATCCTTATGGTATTATTTCTAACAGACAATATTTTTCCTTGGAGTTTATGTAGATTATTTTTATTATGACCCAAATATGGGAAAGGGAATCTTGTAGCTTGTCTTCATCTAGTTTTTTCATTTCTTCTGTAGAGGGATGGTTTCGAGGTGAAGGTTGGTAACACATAGACTTTTTGGTATTTTCCTGTCATAATTTAAAGTTTTTTAAGGGATATATGGATCGTGGAAGTATATTAAACTTACATATTGTTCGGAAATTTTTCATCTTGTTCTATTATATATGAGATGTGTTTCAGTGATCAACTTACACCTCATCATCATGAGGGGATTGATTGGTTTAATTTTATAGCTAACTTAGGGTGGATTGAATAATAACCGAAATATAACATGATTATAAAAATTTCTAAAATATGATTATATATTATAAATATAAGGGTTTTTTTTACATTTGGAAAATTCGCCTCAAATATATTTTTTAGTTACGGATCAAAATACTCCATAACCACATATCTATCCCAAAACAATATAAAATCTAAATTTGATGGTTCACATACTAATGATATGTACCATCCCAATGTGGTGGTTGAGAAACTAAAACTACAATTCAACCATTCATCACCTAACAAAAAAAATACAGAACCTCTATTTCATCAAAATAAAATCATCCATTCTATGACACCACATGTCATTCTTTGATGCAGTCTTTATAGCTAAAATTATAAATTTTAATATACTTTTTATACTCCATAATTCTCCTAACACCACATATACCCAATATAAAATAATTAATCGGAATGCATGATCTCAAAAAATAAATAAAATTCAATTTATACTCTTCCACGATAATAAAAACAAAACCCCAGAGGAAAATTGAAACCACCAGAATTACCATAGTAAAACCACTAAAATAGAATAAAATCAACTCAAAAGTAGAATTCAACATAGAAAAGAAAACATTATAGAAGAGAATGATAAACATATCATTGGATTAAATTCAGCACATAATCGAGCATATTATCATAAATAAAAACATGTTTAAGAATAGGGCAAGGTATTGAGAATTCATCAGTGTCATAAATTCGCATGTATATTCTATTGAAACACTACACACACATAAAAAAACCAATTGATAATATTTCCCATGAAACAAATTCTTCAAATAACAGTGAATCTCAAATAGTCACTCTATAAATATTGAATCATCCTCTATATCTAGCTACTCCAAATCAGGTCATGGGAGTTTTTGTCATGATATTGATGAAGATGTGATATATAAAATGAATTTCAAACATATTTTAACTATGTTGGAAGAAGTAACCAGTACATTACCTTATTGACATGTCCCAACACCTTAAAGGGAAGGATTAATTAGGGGGAAGCACTTTCATGGCCAAAACACTACCATTAATGAAATGTGGAAACCCCGAAGAACTCCATATGTATATCCTTGAACTCTATATGTATCCTCAATTGATATAAATAAGAAATTTTATGGTTAAACAGTTCCTAAATCAATTATAATATCTATTGGACCCTCTCATGTTGGATTTTTACCACATTTTCTCAGACATATACATACTCCCAATACACTATATAATATAATTTATATACACTATGTTTCCAATACAATTCCATGAGGGATGAAATGTCAATATAAAACAGTTTTCTTTAAATATATGTAAAATCTATCAAGGGAAGGATCATCATCCATTATCCACACAAATAAAAAACATAGGTATAAAAAATATCATTCATTGCCTTCTTGTTTCAATCTAGATTATTGTCTATTTGAGTATGGAAATATGTTCTAAGGAATATCTGAGATCCAAAATAATATTAAATACCCATCCAAACATGAAATGTTAAATGAATATCATTATCATTGAATAATATCCTTATTACCCAATGAATTATTAATATTTCATTCAAAAACATCAGAACTAGGAATTCTAATTCTCATTAATCCGGAATCATTATGAAATAATACATGTTTATCAAGTGATCCACAATCACAAAAATAACAACACATTGTCATCGTTATTGTAGAAAAATTGTGAAGAAATCTATCAAAATTTCATCTCAGATCAACTTGGGGACCTTTAGAGACAACAAAAAACATTCTAGAGCATGATTCCATACCATAAAGTTTTACTAGAAAAAACACCATGATATAAACTACATTATGAAATTATTTACAACGTACCACAAGAACTATTCCTTTTTTAATTTCACATCTCGTATATATCGTTATTCATTTCCCATGGTGATTTATGAACTTAATGAAAAATAACCTTTCACATCTTTATGTGGATAAATAATCTTCTTCAAAACAATATCTGATGATAAGAATCCTATGACTATCCACTAAGAATATCATTGCAAAAAACATCATTAATTATCACATATACCTCTAATAATCTCTACTAAGACTCACTTACCTTCTAAAATTGGTAAAATTTTACTATCATATAGTCTGTGTAACCTCTATCCCCATCTTATTCTCCACCAGGATACATCATTCTAGGCTCATTAATTACTCAAAAATCATCCCTTCAATATAAAAAATAATCCCATTGGATGTTTTTACTCATCCCATCAGTAAATAGATTCGTTTTCCTTTTGGTACATAACGTCTAAAAATAAATTTCTTATAATATATCCCTCAAAAATAAATGAAATAGATTTTGTAAGATCTTGGTTTTGGAACGGTATGTTATTCCAGTGTTTTGGTTAAATAATTTGTTCTGGGCTTCAAGGGATGTCTTCTGAAAGTATAAGAGGCCTTGGGGGTGTTTCAGGGGCTCGGGGCACGGATGAATGGGAAACTGGGCAAGATAGGCCAAGGTGCACGACCTGTGCATGACAAGGCAAATCGTGCGGCCTGCCCAGGTGAAACCATGCTACCCTTCCTCCCTCAGACAGTAGCATGTGCACGGTTTGCGCACGATTTGCTAAACCGTGCGGCTATACAGTGCGACCACTTAAAGATGAAAAATTTACAAAATTGACACTCCGGGATTTTTAAACCTCACTCAAGATTTTTCTCCCATCTCCCCCACTTCACCTTAGGCATGAACCAAATCTCCCAAGGACTCCATGAGTTCAAACTCCTTTGATGATAAGGGATTTTTGGTGCTGTTGGTTGCGGATTGAAGCTCCAAGAAAGGAAAATATCCTCCTTGGTTCTATTCTTGGTTTAGGGTTTGTGTCTTCTGCCCTCTTGTTCTGAAACCCTAAAACCATATCTTTTGGATGAGCTTTAGGTTGAAGCTTTATGGGTTGGTCGAATTAAGGTCTAAGGACTCAATTGAGGGTGAGTTCAACCACGGATTTGAGGTAGGTGGTCTACAAGTTATATCCCATGGTTATTTAGGGTTTTTGTGCATGTTAAATTGTGTTCTGGATTTTCCTTTGTTATGTTTGGATAGCCTTGGCATGTTTGAGAAGAAAGGTGTTTAAAATGGAAAATGGGAACCCTCATGATCCCCATGGGATTTGTTGGGTTTGACTTGACCTAAATTAGGGCCAACCATGGGATGTTCCAGCTTTTCCTAGGTTTAGGGATTGTTATTAAACAAGTGATATTGTTGTGGTAAATGGTAGATCCCTTGATGAATATATTTTCATGATTGGTTAAACGTGGAATAGAAGTTAGGCGATGCATGAAGACTTGGTAATAATCAAAGGGTTATTTGAAATGGAATGAATGGATGATTCCTAGAAAAGAAAAACGAGTTAAATGAGTTAATGTGTAAATTGATTAAAGACCATAATGGGATAGATTATGGGTCTAGCATGGAATTCATAGTGAGATAGGCATAACACATGGGAATTGTGTGAATGGTTAAATGATGTGAAATGGAAATGTTTTAATGGGTTATGTCAAGATGTGGCTTCCCATGTAGGTTATTGTGAATGATTTTTGCCGATGGGAAATGGTTGGAAGGTTGATGGTTAATTATATAAATGAAAATGCACATGGATTTTTAGAGTGGGGTATGACTTGAGGATCTACGCTCACAGGTTGAGCGAAGACTGATGCTTTAAACTCTGCCCTAAATGCACTGGTTAGGAAAGGGGACTGAGGGTCTATATTCCGAATGGTTGCATCCACCCAGACTGGGGCTTCGAGGTAAGGATATGGTTGTGTGACAACCGGGTCCCGGTGACAGCAGATACACCCCGCCTTAACATGGCCGTCGGGTCCTTGACCACCACATACCCCCAGTTGCCCCGTAGACACGTGGGGCCCACTCCAGGGTCCACCCACATGCCCGAACGGGTCATCTGACTAATATGATAGTTCCCACAGGCCAACACATGTCCTTTCCAGTGTGCTTTGTCCTCACTCACACACACCCTGGGGAACTTCCCAGGAGGTCACCCATCCTGATCACTACTCCAGGCCAAGCACGCTTAACTGTGGAGTTCTAATCAGGCAGGCTCCCGAAATGGAAGGTGCACCTTGTTGACATGAGTCATATCATTTAGTCATTTAACCATTTATCATTTGGGGATGTCACATTCACCCCCCCTTTAGAGCACAACGCCCTCGTTGTGGGCCCTACATATCAACCCAGGCAGTGCACCGCGCACTTAAGGCTGGGTTCCTCCTCTGATACCAAATGTGACAACCGGGTCCCGGTGACAGCACAGCCACCCCGCCTTAACATGACCGTCGGGTCCTGGCCCACCAGGTACCACCAGTTTCCCCGCAGACATGTGGGGCCCACACCAGGGTCCACCCACATGCCTGAACGGGTCATATGACTAATATGATAGTTCCCACAGGCCAACACATGTCCTTTCCAGTGTGCTTTGTCCTCACTCACACACACCCTGTGGAACTTTCCAGGAGGTCACCCATCTTGATCACTACTCCAGGCCAAGCACGCTTAACTGTGGAGTTCTAATCAGGCAGGCTCCCGAAAAAGAAGGTGCACCTTGTTGACATGAGTCATATCATTTAGTCATTTAACCATTTATCATTTGGGGATGTTACAGGTTGCTATGAGGGAGTTAGTCCTAGTGATATGGGATAACTAAGTGTTTACCCTATTGCATGTGATTTTTGGCCTTAGACCCATGTAACATAATGTATGTGATTAAGTCATGGAAATGTGATAAAACGGTAAGTGATAGAAAATGGTAATAAACTGATGTTAATGGAATGGCAATGGCTTTGGCTCTGAGCTGGTTAATGGCAACTTAATTAATTACTTGGCATTTATCATTAATTTTCTTTTTTGCATGCACTACCTCTTTATACTAGATATTTTCTAGACACCATTGGTGGTGGCCTACTGAGTTGTACTCACACCCTGCTCGGGCTGCCGTTGGGTACCCGTGCAGACTTCATGATTGCAGGTAAGGAAAAAGGCAAGGGTCCTTGCAAGATAGGTGAGTGGACATGGGTAGCACTTGGTGGAGAATCCGGACTGGGAGTCGGGACCATCTTGGGGATTTTGTCTATTATCTTTATTTTGGGATTTTGTTCACTCTTTCACTTGTAGTATGACGTGGCATATTTATTATTCCAAAATGGATGTTATATATGTTCCTTGTTTATAGGTTATTGTTTTGGCTATTTGGTTATTCTATTGTGGATTACACTGATAAAAATGGGTTATAGTCTCCCCACATGACCCCACATGACCCCATAGACCCCCGCTGCTAGTCGGAAGCCTCTTGCGTATGGGGAGGTGCGCTTAAGGTCATGTAACCACCCAGCTCGGAGCACCGGTTTAGTGGCATCCGGGTTTGGGATGTTACAAAGTGGTATCAGATGAGGTCTTTCTTCTCCTTCTCTAGGGTCTTGTTTTATGGGATTGGTAGCCAAGGGTTAGGATGTGTCGGGCCTTGGCAATGAGCTCATGCCTGGTAGTAGCTAACCCATGTACGGGGGAAAACCCATGTCACCCTGGGTGGGAAATGTTGTTCTTGGTTGTGTGTTGTTATAGTTGATGATATGTCACCGTTTGGTGATGCACATGTGGTTTGATGTGATGGTTTTATGATACTTGGCTCGTGGCCTTAATGGAACGAGAATTTTCACTAATGTATCATCGTATGCACCTAGTAAGATAGGTGACATGCATTGTGTTCGGCACACAAACGGGATGGGAGTGTGTGGCAGGAAGGTAGGGTGCATTATACATTTCATGGAACCAAGAAACAATGAGAAGAATGATATGAAAAAACTGGGTAAATGATGTTTAATGTAATATAAGCATTTGGAATGAAGTGAAAAATGTTCTATAAAATGTTGTGTGAGTTTTGTGGAAGGTGTGCTATATCATGTGATTGTCAATGTAGAGAAATGCCACCACGATGTCGGTTACTAGTTGGGAAACGAGAGAATGTTACTGAGAAAACTCCTTCCATAGAGGAGAAAGAAAATGTGGCGATCAATGAATGAAGAGAAGACCAGTTCTAAGAGAACTGGGCTCGCCTTATGCAGATGATGGATCGGGACCCAGGGCGGGTAGCACCGAATATGTTTGAGCTGACCAGGGAATTCCAGCTGCAGCACCCTCCAACCTTTACCAGAGAGGGTGGTCCAGAGGCAGCAGCATTCTGGTTAGAGTTTGTTTATACCTTATTAGATCATCTGGAGACCCCTGTTGAGAAGAGAGTAAAGATGGACGCTTATATGTTGCGAGGACAAGCTAGGCCTTGGTGGGACATTCTGGCCCAAATTGAGTAGGCTGAGGGAATGTTGTGGAAAGACTTTCACGAAACGTTTCTGGAGTATTTCTACCCAGATATTTTGAGGCAGGAGCGGGCTACAGAGTTTATGAGCCTGACCCAGGGATCTCTATCGGTGATGGACTACGTTGGTCGCTTTAATGATTTGAGACACTTTGTCCCTGTGTTAGCAGGGGATGAGGCAGCGGTAGCAAGACATTTCCAGGATGGGCTGAGACATGATATTAGGTCTCAAGTAAACATCTTCCGCCTGAAGAGGATCGCATAAGTAGTAGATCAGGTAATGATCTCGGAAGGAAACCTGAAGGGAGATTCTGGTAGTGGGCTTGTGGTGCCAGTAGGGCAGAAGAGTAGTGCAACTACCAAGGGTTGGAAGCGACGCCATGAAGGCTCACATCATGGCAGAAGTGTGAAAAGCAGTTGGAAGAGAGCGTCCAGCTCTCAGAGTGGGGATCATGTGTTTTCTATTAGTGCGTTAAGCTGGGGCATATGCATAGTCAGTGTCCTCGACCACCATTGAGTTTCGTTCATGCAGAAGGATAGGTCATGTGAAGAGGTTCTACAGGAATCATCTGCAGGAAGTTGAGCATGATGGTGGAAGGCAGGTACCCTATACGGGAAGAGGATCAGTTGCCCTGTATCAGACAGGCAGTTGGAGCTCCACGGGCTGTACTGGAAGAGGTGGTGTACGCAGAAATCCCGGGAAAGATTGCTCACACTAGTAGGGTAGTACATCTCATGGCGTTCAGTCTGGAGCCCAGCATAGAGGGGAAAGTCAGCTTTAGGCAGTTCAGTTCGCGCCGGGTGATGTCGAGGCCAGACCGTAAACTATTCGAGGTACGATCCCTATAGCTTCTACGTTTTCTAGTGCATTGTTTGACACAGGTTCCACACTATTCTTTATATCTTCTCAACCTATGGTGGTGATGGGTTTACCTGTAGAGAGGGAGTGTGGAGTTATGTAAATTGAAACTCCGTTGGGAGTACAGGTTGAGGATATCAAGCAGTGGAAGGGATATACCTTGTAATTTGGTGGGTATCATTTTCTGTGGGACTTGTCCATTCTCAAGATGTCAGGTTTTGACCTAATCTTGGGAATGGATTGGTTGGTGTTGTATTGGGTGCACATAGAAAGTTATCATCGCAGAGTATCATTCAGGTTACTTGAGGGTGACACTTATGTCCACTCTAGCGAATGGGATTCTTGAGCAGGGTGTGTGGGACCGTTTTGTCGACAGATGAGTGGACTCATGGATCACATGGAATGTCACATGCTTGATGATGGAAAGGGAGGGGAACAACCTAATTTTCCTCCCGTGGTGGATCAGATTCAGGACGTGTTTCCTGAGGATTTCTCGGGGTTACCGCCTGAAAGTGATGTTGAGTTCACAATCGAGTTGCTGTCGGGAGCTGAGCCAGTTTCTATTCCGCCATACCGAATGGCACCGGCAGAACTCCAGGAACTGAATATTCAGCTTTAGGAGTTGGAGCGTAAGTAGTTTATCCATCTGAGTGCGTCTCTTTGGGGATCTCCCGTGATTTTTGAAAAGAAGGCGATGGGTCATTGAGGCTGTGCGTGGAATATAAAAAGTTGAAACAGATGACAGTGAAGAATTAGTACCCGCTTCCTAGAATTGATGACCTATTTGATCAGTTTATTGGAGCATCAGTGTTTTCTAAAATTGACATGTGGTTGTGTTATCACCAGTTCAGGGTGAGGTCTTCTGATATACCGCGGACCTCTTTCCAGAGTCGGTACGGGTTGTTTGAGTCTGTGGTAATGCCTTTCGGCTTGACTAATGCACTGGTAGTGTTTATGGCCTTGATGAACCATATT
Source organism: Viscum album (assembly GCA_963277665.1). Taxonomy (NCBI): domain Eukaryota; kingdom Viridiplantae; phylum Streptophyta; class Magnoliopsida; order Santalales; family Viscaceae; genus Viscum; species Viscum album. Next base: position 818,951,727 of record OY728155.1, read on the forward strand.
TTTCATCCCAATATGGACCAGTTTGTGGTTGTATTTGTTGATGACATCATAGTGTACTCTAAAACTCACGATGATCATGCCCAACATCTTGACATCGTCTTGGGTATGCTAAGAGAGCATCGGCTATACACTAAGCTATTAAAGTGTCAATTCTAGATAGGTGAGGTTCGTTTTCTGGGTCACATCATCTCAGAGGTAGGAGTGTTAGTGGATCCAGAGAAAGTGCAAGCAGTTGTATCATGGGAGCAACCCAAGAGTGTTTCTGATGTTTGGAGTTTCCTGGGTTTGGACGGGTATTACCGAAGGTTCATTCAAGATTTCTCTTGTTTGGCAGCACCACTCTTGGGATTGACCAAGAAAGTAATTAGGTTCAAGTGGTCGAGGGCTTGTGAGGATGCCTTCCAAGAGTTGAAGAAGTGGTTGATGACCACACGTATCCAGATATTACCTGAGTCAGGAGAGAAGTACATCATGTTTTGGGATGCCTCCGGAATCATACATGGGGATGTGCTGATGCAGGATGATCGGGTTGTGGCTTATGTGTCGAGGCAGTTGAGAACCCATGAGCAGAACAATCCCGCTCATGATCTTGAGTTGTCTACAGTAGTGTACACCTTGAAGTGTTGGAGGCACTATCTTTTGGGGGGGAACAGTTTACAGTGTTTACAGACCATAAGAGATTAAAGTACATATTCCCACAACGGAATCTGAATCTTCAGCAGCGAATATGGGTTGAATATCTCCAGTCTTTTGAATTTGAGTTGGTGTACACATAGGGAAATTGAAACAATGTTCCTGATGCTCTGAGCAGGATGGTTCAGAATTAGGCAGTTCAGGAGTCCATCATCGAGTGGAAGGTGATGGATTTGTTTGCAGATATGCACCTGGAGGTGTAGGAGGAATGTGGTTAGGTCACTCTTACTTCCATAATGATGGAGTCAATGCTTTTGGGTTGAGTTAAGTATGGTCATCTTGATGATCTTGAGTGCTTGGCCATGAAGGGAAAGATTAAAGATGGGGAGCTACATTCTGAATGGGCAACGACGTGGAAGGTGTTGTTCGCATTCGTGATCGTGTGGTTGTGCCAAGGTGTGTGCGGGGAGAGTTTATTCGTGAGTTCCATGCATCAAAGTGGGCAGTTCATCCTAGTTTGACCAATATGTATTGTGATCTATGAAGTCAGTTTCGGTGGCCTAGAATGAAGAAGGAAGTTACGGGCTTTGTGGCATGGTGCCTTACCTGTCAGCAGGTGAAGGCCGATCATCAACGCCCAGGTGATTTGTTGCATCCATTGCACATTCCGGAATGGAAGTGGGACGATGTAACAATGTATTTTGTTGTGGGTATTCCGAGTATGACGTGAAAGAATAATGAAATCTGGGTAGTTGTGGATCAGTTAATGAAAGCGTCTCATTTCATACTGATTCAGGAGACCTATACAGTGGACCAGTTGGGTGAGATTTACGTTCGGGAGATAGTGCAGTTTCATGGGGTTCCACAGACCATAGTTTCGGACCGAGATCCACATTTCACACCGCGTTTCTGGCAAGGGTTTCATAAGGCGCTTGGTACGTAGGTGTTTTGTGTACGGATTTCCACCCGTAGACAGACGGGTAGTCAGAGCGTACGATCCATGTGTTGGAAGACATGTTAAGAGCTTGTGTCTTGGACATTGGTGGTTCTTGGCAGAGACACCTATCGTTGGTTGAGTTTTCTTACAACAACATTTTCCAGGATATGATTCAGAGGGCACCGTTTGAGGCACTCTACAAGAGGCCATGTAGATCTCCATTGTGTTGGCTAGAGGCCGGTGAATCTGAGTTGTTGGATCGAAGTCTCGTGTAGGAGTCTTCTGAGAGAGTTCAGTTGATCAGGAAGTGAATGGCTACGGATCAAAGTAGGCAGAAGTCATATACAAATCGGAGGTGTATACCTCTCAAGTTTGGGGTGGGTGATAAAGTTTTCCTTCGGGTGTTGCGAAGGTTGGGTCACCATATTATTCGAAAGCATAGTATGTTGGTGCCCAGGTATGTGGGACCTTTTGAGATTGTGAAGAGGATCAGACTAGTGGCTTACTGATTGGCTCTTCCACAGCGGTATGGTGGGATGAATTTTGTGTTTCATGTGTCTCACCTTTGGCGGTATCACCCTAACCCATATCATGTGGTTGATGTTGAGGATGTGTAGCTTGAGGTTGATGTGTCCTTTGAGAAGCATCTGGTTCATGTGGTGGATCATAGTGATAAGGTCATGCGAGGCAAGGTTGTGCCACTAGTGCAAGTACTATGGCAGCATGGGAAGGTTCAACATGAAACATGGGAGTGGGAATCGGATATGCAAGCTCAGTGGCCCGAACTCTTCTCCTCGTTGGAGCAATGAGCATTGGGAACTCGACTCGAGGGGGAGCCGTTATAAGGTGGGGAGGTTATAAGATCCTGATTTTGGAAGGGTATGTTTTTTTGGTTAAATCCTTTCTTCTGGGCTTCAAGGTATTTCTTTTGAACGTATGGGAGGCCATGGGGGTGTTTCAGGGCCTCGGGGCACAGAAGGAAGGAAAAATGGGCAAGATAGGCCAAGGCGCATGGCATGCGCATGGCTAGGAAAACCGTGCGGCCTGCCTAGGTAAAACCATGCAACCCTTCCTCCCTCAGATAGTAGCAAGCACACGGTTTGCTCACAGTTTTCTAAACCGTGTGGCTAAACCATGCGGCCACATAACATTGGAAAATTTACAAAATTTCCACTCCGATATTTTTAAACCTCAATCGGGATTTTCCTACCATCTCCCCCTCTTCACCTTAGGCACGAACCAAAGATCCCAAGGACTCCAAGAGAACATAATCCTTCGATTCTAATGCATTTTTGGTGTTGTTGGTTGCGGATTGAAGCTATGGGTAAAGCTGATATCCTCCTTGGTTCTTTTCTTAGTTTAGGGTTTGTGTCTTTTCTCCCTCTTTTTCTGAATCACTAAAACCCTATATTTTGGGTGAGCTTTAGGTTGAAGCTCCAAGGGTTGGTCGAATTGAGGTCTAAGGACTCGATTGAGGGTGTGTTCAACCGCGATTTTGAGGTAGGTGGTCTACATGTTATATCCCATGGTTATTTAGGGTTTTTGTGCATGTTAAATTGTGTTCTCGCTTTTCCTTGGATATGTTTGGACAGCCTTGGCATGTTTGAGAAGAATGGTGTTTAAAATGGAAAATGGGAACCCTCACGATCCCTATGGGATGTGTTGGGTTTGACATGACCTAAATTAGGGCCATCCATGGGATGTTCCGGCTTTTCCCGGGATTTGGGATTGTTATTAAACAAGTGATCTTGTTGTGGAAAATGGTAGAGACCTTGATGAATATGGTGGAATGAATGGTTGAACAAAGAATAGAAGTTAGGTGATGCACCTAGAATTGGTAAAAATCAAAGGGTTATTTTAAATGGAATGATTGGTTGATTCATGGAAAAGATGAAGAGGTTTAATGGGTTAATGTGTAAATTGATTAAAGACCATAATGGGATAGATTATGGGTCTAGGATGGAATGCTTAGTGAGATAGGCATAACACATGGGAATTGGGTGAATGGTTAAATGATGTGGAATGGAAATGTGTTAATGGGTTAATGCATTATGTGGTTTCCCATGTCGGTTATTGTGAATGATGTTTGCCGATGGGAAATAGTTGTAAGGTTGATTGTTACATATGTAAAAGCATGTTCACATGTCTTGATAGAGTGGGGTATGACTTTAGGATCAATGCCCACGGGTCGAGCGAAGACTGATGCTCTAAACTCCACCCTAAATGAACAAGTTAGGAAAGGGGACTGAGGGTCTATTCTCCTAATGGTTGCATCCACCCGGACTGAGACTTCGAGGTGATGATATGGTTGCTCTGAGGGATATAGTCTTAGTGAGATAGGATAACGATGTGTTTACCCTCTTGTATTTGATTGTTGGCCTTAGACCCATGTAACATAATGTATGTGATTAACTCATGGAAATGTGATGAAAGGGTAAGTGATGGTAAATGGTAATAAATGGATTGTAATGGAATGGCAATGGATTCGGCTCTGAACTGGTTTTTGGAACCTTAGTTAATTACATAGAATTTATCATTCATTTTATTTTTGAATGCACTACCTGTTTATACTGGATATTTTGTAGACACCGTTGGTGGTGGCCTACTGAGTTTTACTCACACCCTGCTCAGGCCATCGTTGGGTACCCGAGCAGACTTCATGATTGTAGGTCAATACACGGGCATGGGTCTTTGCTAGATAGATTAGTGGACATGGGTAGCACTTGGTGGATAATCTAGACTGGGAGTCGAGACCATCTTGTGGATTTTTGGCAGTTATCTTTATTTTGGGATTTTGATCACTCTTGAACTTGTAGTATGACATGACATATTTATTATTGGAAATGGTTGTTATATATGTTCCTTTTTTATTGGTTACTTTTTCTGCTATTTGGTTATTCTGTTGTGCCTTACTCTTATAAAAAGGGGTATAGTCTCCCCACTTGACCCCATAGACCCCCGCTGCTAGTTGGCAGCCTTTGGCGTACGTTGAGGCGCGCTTACGGTCTTGTAACCACCTAGCTCGGAGCACCAGTTTAGTGGCTTCCGGGTTGGGGACATTACTAATTTGGATTATAATGATGGAATATATTCTTCAAGATCATGTGATCTACGATGACCATAGATAATTAATTAATGTGATAATTTTGTCAATTTTTTATAGAAAATACCATTATCCACAACTTAATGTCATGGGCTGTATAGTTTCAATAATGTGGATTTAAAGGCCTTGGCCCCTGTGGGATCACAAAATCTATTATATCTAGGTGAATCTTACTCTAAACTGAAAAGTGTTATAGATATCGTTGAATATAACTCCCTTGGAAAAAATGGTTTAATTGATCATCTTCTCATTAATATAGTGTAAGTATACAAAATAATGATCAACACACATAAGGTTCTCTACTTCTTAGACATGGAAATGAAAAATTTCTAACCCCAAGTTTTTATGAATTATTCTTTATTAAAAATTATTTATATTTACATGATATAACATGTTACACATCACATCGTGATTTAACTAACCATGAACAACTGTTAATATTAGTATTTGGACATGACCACTAATACCATCTTATAAAACCTGGAAGCATAAATAAAAAGAGTTTTTTAAAACAATATTAAGTATACATGTATAATATAAATAAAAAATATTGATAAAAATTGAATAATGTATATTTAAGACTTTATATGTTTTGAAAATTACACTTTCCTAAAACTATGTTTCTAAAATAATTTTATGACTAATATTTTTTTTTAACTTTTTGAAAATAATTTTGGTAAAATAATTGTTTTAATTAATAAACATAAAATTATGTTTGGGTGAATTTTTTGGTATTTTCTAAAAAAATAGTTTCTTAATGGGTATAAATGTAAAATTTAAATAAAATTACATAATTGTTTTGGGTTTTTTTATTGAAAACGTCATTTTTATTTAATTAATTAATAAGGATACATTAATTTTTAAAATTTGTATAAATGTAAAATTTTTAAATTAAATATCTATTAATACATTTTATGTAATTGGATTAATTTTCATATTTAATTTTGATATAAAACTGTATAAAATTATTAATTATTTCCCTTGAGAAAAAAAATTTCTCATCACATCTCTGGGTATAATTTTAAATAATAATTTAAAAATTCTATGTTTTTAATTTTGAAAAAATAAATTCTTTATTTTGAATTATCGTTATTTATATTTTTTAATATCAATATACATTGTACCGTTATTAATTGTAAAAAAACAAAAAACATATTATCATGGTTATGTAAAAATGGTTTTTGCAGGTGTTAAAATAAATAGATATGGGTTAAAAATAAACCAAAACATGTCCAAAAACTATTTTCTAGCCATATTTTAACCTTATCATTTCTAATTCTTGATAATGACCAATTTTTGTTCCTTTTAACATGTAAAAACGTGGGTAAACATTTTTCATTTCTAAACATTATAAGTGTTCCACTCACCTCACTAATATAAGGCCACTAATTTTGTTATATGATTCATAGTTCAAAAATCATTTTTAGTAATAACTGATCAAAATTTATTTATTAAACTCATCCCACATTCTGGATTACTTAGAGATATAATATAAAAAACATAGGAATACTTTTGTTTAATCATAATTTGGTTTCCTAAGAAGAGGTAATGTCATAAACAATGAGGTTTTATTTTATATATTCCTATAACTCCATCATATATTCTAAAAATGTGCTAATATTAGTACACAGTTAAATAATATATATATATATATTATTTTTTAGTGGAATAAACTATATCTACAACCTCTTACATCAAATGTAATATAAATTCTCCAATCTAGTGTATGGATGACTACGATCATGGGAAATGACATTATTCATTTCCATCAACACCGCACAGAGAAACATATAATGATAGATTATCTATAAATATATGATATATATGATATTATTATTATAAGGACCCGACCTCATACATTACATAATCAAGATATTTCACATAGATTTCACCTCTTTATAATTCCAAAGAACATTTCGATTTATAGTTCTAGATAGTTATGAAAAAACTAATTAATTTCAAAACAAAAACATAAAATGCCAATAATATTATAATTGTATCCAATTATTCTAAAACATAAAATTTTTAACACAAAAAAACACCACAATTACTTTGAAAAAGCTTCATAACATTTCACATAACTTCCATCTTTCTCTTACACATCCGTATAACCTATGAAAAAGATTTTAAAACATGGGATGATAATAAGAATCACAATAAGTGTTATAAAAAGAACGAAATGTGACATTATATTATGAATACATAAAAACATATGAAATAATTTCTACAAAGACATACATATCACCCATATATACAAACTTTGTGAAACATGATATTCCCCAAAAAAACTAGAGAACACAAATAAATCCATAGAAGAATAAATGGGAATTACTTACTTATATTGTTAAGATAATGGTTACTTTAGGATTTGTACCCCTCATTGGTACCTTACTATGTAAATCTCATGACTACGTTATGGTGTAACCATTGTAGTTACACATGGAGTACCCATATGATCGACCTCTAACGTACACACACCCAATGAATTTGATGGAGTTATAGGAGCCCCTATTATTAATAAAAAATTACCCACAACCAAAATATAATCATAAATCATGAATTATTCTATAAAAACATTGATTTTGATTTTTTTGAAATATAATTTTAGAAGGCTAATTTTAAAGAAAAGTCCCTTACAAATATCATATAATTGAAGTGAGAATTGATATAATGAATGGAAAATGTGTATACACTATAGATACACATAATAAAATATACTATGAATTAATTCTATTACCCAAATGATCATCATAAAATATAATCAATGAAATATAAGGTTAACCAAATGAATGAAACTAGGTTATGAATTCCCTTAACTAAGTATGAATTACATAAAATTTGTTTCAAACTCTTATAAAAATATTAAAATAGTGTTATTAATATTTTAATAAAACTTATTCATGTTTATAACACCTCTTTTGATAAATTTAAAACATCATTTTACCCATTTATTATTATTTTGTTATTTCCATTGTTTCGAGTGCATGATCCACATGATTTCTATGACTAGTTTGTAAAGTATTTTCTTGTCGAATGGAGGATAATCTCTATATGTGGAATGAGTTGTTATTAATATGTTTCCAGAATATTAAATGATTCCATAAATCATTTGGATTTTATGTTATGAGGATGAATCATTAAATAAATCAATAGTGATATTCGTTTAGATCATGTCGGTGGTTCTTCGATGATCAAAAACTTGTTTCATCAAATACCATTAATATTTTGCGTAAAAGATAATAATAAAACATCAGAGAGGGAATATAATACACTTTAAAATATGTTAGAACCATTAAAATGGGATTACAACAAAATTCAAAGAATGTAAAAGAAATTGGAGACACATCATCCAAGTTGTCGGTCAATCGACACATCACGGACAATGCTTTTATTTTTAGAATAAGAGGAAGAGGAAAGGTAGAATGATGATGAATTTTCCCATAAAATAATAAAAATATATAATATATATAATAATTCATCTTTCATTCTTCTTGGATTAGGTAATGTTAATATTGTATAATAAAATAAAAGAATTGAAAAAAACATAAGAAAATAAAAGAGGATTTATAACTCCGGATCACTTCTCATTAATATCCTCTTTATGGTCGTTGGATTTGGCATGTTGGTGAGAACATCATCTCATGGATGTGGGTAAGATCCTTGGGAATGGGATTGGGATAAATTTATATAATTCTCAAAGCTTAGATGTGTGAAAGGAAGGGGTGAGGTTAATATTTATATTGAAAGTGAGGGAATTTTTAATTAATTTCATAAGACACATTATTAGTACTTTTAAAAAAACTATGTGCTCGCCCATGGTTTTTCCAGTGTAACTGACCACCTAGTTTTAATTATATCATATTTTTATCCACAAGAGTCGATCAGAATGCTTATGTCATTATTAAATTGTTATAATTTCATCAAACAACTGAAAACATAAAACTGTATTTTTACTATTCACCAAAAATTCAATTATCCCAGAAAAGTTGAAAAACCACCCAAACCATTATTTTGAAGTTAATTGTTGAAAAAGGAACTCCATTTCATGTAAATTATTTTCTAAATATCTATAATTTAAATTTTAACTAAAATCATAATTTATTCAAAAAACAATTTTATAACTATAAATCATTTTATATCACTTCGAAATAATAATCAAGATCCCATTATCTTATAACATTTACAAAATAAAATAATAATAAGTTTTACTCTTCATAAGGATCATATTAATATTAATTTTACTATTCACATGGGTATGTTACTATTAACCAAAAAATAAATTGGTTTTATTAGACTCCAAATAACTTACTAATCACAACCATAGATGACAAATGATTGAAATTCAAAACAGAGTAGAGGAAAGATTATCTTTAATGGATAGTTTATAATTGTCTACTTAGAAAATGTTTCATTCATTTTAATTTATTTTTAAAACCATGTGGGGTTATATTCTCCCCACCTTCTAGAAATTGTATCCTCATAATGTTATTTACTTATTAAAAATGTGAGGGTACCTTTCCCTCATAACACTTTCAGATTCCTATGTTACATCTTCAACTATGTTGTTTCTCAAAAAAATCCTTACCAAGTGGATTACATTGTTATGATATACATGTAGTCCTCAATCAAGAATATGAATAGGTTTCACTTCCTAAGAAAGGTTCTCTTACAGCTGAACTGATTCTTGGCTCAAAATTAGAGATGAATCTGGCACATACATTATCAACATGAAATCATAAAACCATTTTGTACCTGAGATAATCTCAAATGAACAAATACTTGATTGGTAATAGGTCCAGCTTTTCCCATTATTTCATAGGTTCCATTGATCCATGGACTTATCTTCCATTTCATACAATAATGTATAACACTTTTAGATGTTGAGATTCAAAGAAAATCATGACCACCTTCCTTGATTAAAAAGTCATTCCCCTGGTTATCTATATCCTTATGTTTTTTGGATTAGCTTTACATTTATGGGAGCTTCCTCTACTAATTCCAGTCACATAAACTTTTTTTCCCTGACTTCATCCCAAAATGTTGGAGTTTGACACCGCTTCCTATATAATGCCTCAAAAGGTTTCATCTGTATAGTGGAATGAATACTATTATTATATGAAAATTCAACTACAAAAATATGAGCATCTGAACGTCCATGGTAATCCATTTATCATTTTCGAATAATATCCTCTATATCTGGAATTTCTGGTTATGACTACCCATCCGATTAAGGATGAAAAAAATACAGAAATATAATTCTTTTTTCAATGAATTATGAAGGCATTTTCAAATGATATAGGGGATCCTGGGATCATGGGATTATAAAATAAAAAGTGGAGCTCTATGTAACCTAAAAATCAATTTTAGGTATATTCAATAAATCTAATCCAATGACCTAGTATCTTGATTGTGAAGGAAATGAGAATATTTTGTTAGTCGGTCAACAATAACACAGATTGGATTTTTCCATCTAGAAGACTTTTGTATCCCTATAATGAATTCAATGGATATATTTTATAATTTACACTCTAGTACTGGTAAAGTTTGAATAATCCCCTTTGGTAACTACCACTTTTCCTTCCGCAATTAACATGTCAAACATTTCATATTAAAGTCTAAAATATCTATTTTGTATTCCATCACAGAAGTAATAATCTCAAAGGTCACTATAGATGTTATTAAGATAGATATAAACTGAAAACACATAGTAATGAGATCCACAGAAGAAATCTTTCTTCCTCTAAGAATCACAAGGCTGACTCTATATTTTTCCAATTCTTATAACACAATCATTATAATGATTATATTCTACTAACTTACCCCTTTTAACCAATTCTACATTTTTTTAGCTCCCCATCTGCCTTCACTAATGCTTAATTCTGTTTGATAAAGATGACTACATTAAAACCTAAAAAGAAACATAGGGTTTTTCTACACCAACCACTTCCAAGACAAAATTCATTATTTCATTGGTCAAATGGTCTCCTTCTATCCATAACAATGTTAATGATTCAGGATGTTTTCGACTCAATGCATCTACAACATTTTGTTCTTTTCCAATATTCCAATTGATCATGCAATCATAATCCTTACCAATTCGTTCCATATTATCATCCTCATGTATAGTTCCCTATTGAGTGAATATATACTTCAAAATTCTTTAGTCAGTATATATTTCTCATTTTTTACATATAAATGATGCCTCCAATTCTTTTAAAAAAATCATAACTGATAATTCAAAATTATTTGAGGGATAATTTAACTCAATAGGTTTTAGTTTTCCTAAAGCCCAAAAAATTAGCTTATCATTTTTCAACAGAACACAACCAAGTCCCCTCGAAGAATAAAAACAATAGATGAAAGAATCACCATTTCCTGAAGGTAGGTTCCAAACTGGAGCATTCAACAATTTTCATTCTAATTAATGAAACAAATCATCACATTATTTTTTCCAAATGAATTTAACTCTTTTGTGAGTTAACATAGTAAGTGGACTATATAACCCTAAAAAATGTTTAACAAACCCATTTTTAAATCCATCCAAACCAAGAAAATTTCAAATCCCTATTATAAATAACGGTCTTCGCAAATCTTCAACAAATTTTAATTTTTTGGGATTAACATGTATGCCATCTTTTTACACAATGTGACCAAGGAATGAATTTTTTTTAAAACAAATCACACTTTCTTTATATTTCATATATTTTATTTTCATTCATTTTTTTCAATTAATCCCATAGATATTTTTTATGATCAAATTTTATTATAGAATGTACCTGAATGTCATCAATAAACATAACCACAAACTTATACAAGAAATAATGAAATATTCTATTAAAAAAATCCATGAAAATAGCTAGTGAATTAGTTCACCCAAATGGAATAAAAATTTTATTATCACCATATCTAGATTGAAATACATTTTTTGGAATGTGATCCTCTTTGACCTCCAACTGATGCTACACAGATCATAAGTCAATCTAGGAAAAATACTGAGCTCCCTAGAGCTGATCAATCTAGTCATCGATGTGGGGAAAAATATTTATTCGAAATAATAATATTATTAAAATCTCTATAATATCTAAAAATTCTCATTGAACTATCTTTCTTTTCAGTTAAGAAAATAGGATCTCCCCATGGTGAAGTGCTAAGATGAATTATCCAATGTTCAAGAAACTCCAACAACTAAATTTTTAATTCAATAATTACCATAATAGCCATTCGATAAGGGGATTTTCTTAATTTCTTAACATCTCAAACTAATTAAATAGTGATATCAACTTCACAGTCAGGTAAAACACCTGGTAATTCATTATGGTGAAATCAAGGTATTCATTTACCACTACTAAATCATTAATCTGAATAGTTATCCTGTTTTTAACAATATGATATTGATAAATTGAATTTATATCTTTCAATTGTTTCTATGGTTCCTGATATGTTATTAATTTTATGGGTTCATTCTTTTAAAAATACTAATATTGTTTCTAAAAAAAACTTATTAACTCTACAATCAATCTTATCATGATAAAGGGAAAGACAATCCATAACTAGAATGACATAATACTCTATTATAGGGAAAAATAAGTTTTTCTGCTAATGTATTTCCATAGATAATAATATAAGGATCCTTAAATTCATTCATTATATAATATTTCTCATCGGGTTTTAATAGTAATTTCTAGTCTAATTTGTTGATGTGATATGTCCAATTTACCTAAAATATTCTCGGAAATAACGTAATGTGTACACCCTGTATCATACAAGACATTAGAAACTTCTGAGTACACAAATAAAGTACCAGATACCACATAATTAGATGTCCCAACATTTGATGATCTAGTTGGAAAAGGATCTACCTGAACTATTCTTCTTATTGTCTGGATTCATTCCATCACTCGGATATTCTTTTGGGAAGACATCTTCATAATGACCCGTCTCACCACATTTGAAAAAAATTACAGTTTTTTTATCTGGATTAATATTAGGATCATTTTTATTAATATATATGGCCATATTTCCATACTTACCACATCAAAAACACTTCCCAGTTTGGGTAAGGCATTCCCTATGTGGTTTTTTAGCACACATTCCACAAACACTAAACTGACCTTTCTTACCATCAGATTTCATCGATTGATTTTTACACATATATTTCCAAATATAAATCTTCTTATATTTCTTCTCAATGTACACAATATCATAAATTAACTTCATTTATACCCTCTAAGAACATGTTACATGTTTCTCATAACATTTTAATCGTCAGGAGGCTAGTGCCCTTCAAAATCTTGGGTTCAATCCCAGTTAAAAATTGCTTATTTTTCTATCATAATACTGAATAAAAATTGGGGCATACCTTGCTACTCTAGAAATATTTTATTCATTCATAGCCACTGTATCGTACTCATTTTACTCAATTCATGGAATATCTTCTTCATCCTATGTTGAACTAGCATAGTAAAATATTTTCCAAGGAAGATAATTTTAACTTCATCCCACACTAGGGATTCAATATATTCTCTACCTCTGATTTTATTTACCATTAACCACCAATTATTATCTTAAACTTTAAAAATATAAACGGAAATACTAGACTTTTTATTATATGAACATCCCATAACATTGAAAATCATTTCAAGGGATTTAATACATCCATCAATCGCTACTGGGTCTTAAGATCTGAAGGATGGTGTTTCCCCATAAAATGTTCTACAACCATAATGTTCATTAGTGGAATATCTTGTTGTTATCATACATGGATTCTGCTGATATTTATTTCTTGTTTCCATTGATCCATAAATGTCACAAACTACTCAGTTCCAATTCCATCCATTTCAGGATACAAATTCGGAAAGATATCAGCCTCTTGGTTCCTTCCAGCTTCTCCATCCTTGTTTCTTCTATGAGCAATCATTCAAAAAAGACATATCTTTAATTAAACTAGATGGTAATATTAAAATTATATAACATTTAAACATAAACAAAATGTAAAAATCATTTATTTTATTTACTTAACACCATTGTAACCTTTAAATTTATTTAAACTTTTCTTTGATACCAACTATAAAGACCAAACCTTAAACATTAAATAGTCGTGCTATTTAAATTAGAATTCACATCATTATAATATATAAATAAATTTTGGTATATAGTTTTTTAATGTTAAAAAAAACTCATACATTTCAACCCACCATAATACAAAGTGGGTACCATTAAAATAGTATACATTTCTTTGAAAACATAACATTTTTAACACAAAGAAACATGTTTATTTCTTTGATAAAACTTCTTAACATTTAACACGACTTCATGTTTCACATACTAATCCTAATACACTATGAAAAAAATTCAAAAACCTTCAATGAGAATAAAAATATCAGTAATGGATATAAAAATAAGGAAGGAAACCATTGAACCATAAATACTTAAAAAATGTGAAATCATTTCCACGAAGACATACTTCTCACCCATATAGACATACATTATAAAAACTATATTTCCATAAAAAATTATAGAACACTTATAAGATCATAAAATATTATTTGGGAATTAATTACTTATATTTTAACCCTCATTGCTACCTTATAACTTGTAACTCTCATGTCAACCATACAATGTTACCCACGTGAATACCTTATAGAGTAACAATTACAATTACACATAGAGTTACCATACGACCAACCACCAACATATACATACCCAATGAATTGGAGATAGATATAGGTCCCACTATTCATCACAAAAAATGACCAATAACCAAAAAATAATCATAAAACATGAATAATTTCCTAAAAACATTTCTTTTTAAATTTTTAAAATATAATTTTAAATGGGGGTTTTAAAAGAAAATTCCTTTAAAAATATCATTAAATTGAAGTTAAAATTGATTGAATAAATAGAATATGTGTATAAACATTAAATAAACATAATAATAAATAATAATAATTAAATTAAATACCCAGATTATCATAGTACTATATTATTATTGAAATAGAATGTTCAACCAATGAATGGAAATAGGGTTGATAATTCGATTACCTCAGGTTTGTTTTACTTAAAATATGTTTAAACATATTTTATAATAGTTAAAATACTATAATTAATATTTTAATGAAACATATCCATAGGTTTTAACAACTTATAGGACCATTTTATAACATCATTCGACCCATTTATAAATATTATTATGTTATTTCCATTGTTTCAGGTGCCGTCTTCACATGAATTCCCTGGTTGATTCTTATGGATTTTCTTGTAGAATGGAATTGATTCTGCAGAAGTGGAATGAGTTTTCAATAATATATATCAATAATATTAATTGGTTACATAAATAATTTTTATTATATGGTATTTGTATTAATCATTAGTTAAATCATTAGTGATTTTTTTAGATAATTTTGGCGAGTCTATGACAATCACGAACTAGTGTCATAAAATACCTTTTATATTATAAGTATAAGATAATTCCAAAATAGTAGAGAGGTAATATTATAAAATTTAAAATCTGTTTTAACCAATAAAATGGTTTTTTTACAATATTTTAAGTATGTAAAAGAAAATTGAAGACACATTATCCATGATATTGGTAAATCAACACATCACAGATGGTGTTTTTATTTTTTGAATAAGAGGAAGATGAAAGGAAGAATGGTGATGAATTTTTCCCCAAACATTATATAAATACATAATATATATAATAATAGAGCATTAATTCATATTTTATAAGGGTAGGTGAACTGTGTATTGAAAAAGAAAATAATTGAAATGAAATCCCAAGAAAATATTAGAGGATCTATACCAATTGATCTCTTCTCCTTCAGATCCACCTTAAGGCCCTTGGTTTTTGCATTATGGAAAGACCAATAGGTGTTGGAAGAGGGTAAGATCCTTGGGAAGTGTATTGGATAAAATTTAGTCTATTCTCAGGGCTTTAGATTTTTAAGAGGATTATTGTGGTGAGGGTGTTTTTTACAGTCAAATGGATGGAGTTTTTATTTAATTTAAAAGGACACCTTATTAGTATTATTTGAAAAACCATGGTCTTTCCCATGGTTTTTTACCAAATCATTAGTCACTAGGGAGACCTCATGTCATATTTTAATCCTAAAAAGTGAACTATAATTATAACATCATTTTAACCGCATTATGATTAAATTAAAACACCAGAAAACTTAAAATTGTATTCGTCACTATTCATCAAAAATTCAAATATCTCAAATAATTCACAAAAATACAAGATAACCATTTTTTACATGTTGAATTAAAAATGTAATCTATTATTTGAAAATAATTTTCAAAATATGATTAGTTTAATTTTTAAATAAATTTATGATCTAATTGAAAAATAACAATTTTTAAATTATAATTAATTTTATATCACCATGAAAATATAATAAAAATCTCATTGTAATATAACATTATGATAATAAAATAATAATATTATTTGTTATTCATACAGGTAATATTACTATTCATTTTACTATTCAAACTAGAATGTTAATATTCACAAAAATACAAGTTGGTTCTATCATACTCCAAATAATATACTAATCACACCTATAGATAACTGTTTTTTGAAATTCAAAACAGAGAGGAGTAAAAATTGTGTTTACTTTATAGTTTATAACTATATTATTAAAAAAATCATGAATTTCAATTAATTTATAAATCCTTGTTCTATTACAATTATAGGCCTACAATTATAATATCACAAATAAATACACACATTCTATTCAGTGGGAATATTCTATTGTCCCCATGTGTACTACACACATTCTCTTAATGATGTGATATGATTCATTAAACCATTAATTATAATTTAATATTTATTGGTTCAAAGAAAATTTATTATATAAAAGAAATTATAATAATTTTTAATGTAAATATATTATTTACCATTCTTTAATTAATTTTTTTTACTAATTGGAATTATCATTCATGTATACGTACGACCTACCACCTCTAGGAATAATATATTTAATTTTCTTATATAAATTTTATTGATTATGAAATAAATATATATAATGAATATGTATGATATTTATATAATTTTCAAAATTCATGATATGAAGAAAAAATGATCATTGTAATATGTACGAATATAAAAAAGCAAAACATAAACAAAAACAAAGTTATTTCCCAAAAACTGAATTTAAAATAAAACTATTAAAAAATGGGTAAGAAAAGGTCATAAGTAAATCATATATAGTATGATAAAAATAATTAGTTTCATATAATCGATTTAGAATTATGTTATATTTAATATATATTCAGTTTTCTTATTTTCGAAGGATGGAAAGAGTTATGGTAATGGTATTTTGTCTAAATTTTCATTCATTAAAACATATGTTAGGTTATGTGGATACGTTTTTTTATGAAGTGTATATAAATCCCCTTTGAAATGTCATATAATTAATTTATTTTTTTATTCTTATATTTAATGTTTCATTTAATTTTATAGATTCATTGTCCTATGATTCAATGTTTCAAAATTGGTAAGAGTTTTATGTTATAATCTAATCAGAATCAAGGTTGTTCATGATTATGATTCCATTTATGAAATATTATAATCTATATCTCATGGAAACAATTTATTTAATTGTAAAATATTTTTTTCATGAAAATTAATGTTTTACCTTATTTTTTTATCATTATTTAATCATGATTAAAAATAAATTTAATAAAAAGCCTCTATATTTCGTTCATCCATCGAAAAATGTGTTTTCTTCCAAAATAATATTTTTCTAAAAATTGATTCAAAAAATTTCATACTGGTCTCCAAATGATAAATTCGTTAAATTGATACATATTTTTAATCTTTTTATAAACAATTTAAAATTTTTTCTAAACGTAATTTTCCAAACTAGACACACTTTCCTTATAAGAGAAATTAGAACACAATATGTCTTTTAAGGTTTAAAACATGAATAGAATTTCAAGGAATAATAAAAACTAATTTATTTGAATATTAATTTATAACTTTTGAGGTTATTTTCATAGAACTGTATTCCCAAAAATATTATTTGGGAATTAATTACTTATTTTGTAACCATCATGGATACCTTGTTATTTTTAACCCCCATGACTACCTAACAATGTATCCCTCATGGACACCTTATGGTGTAACCATCGTAGTTACACTTGGAGTAACCATACGGTTGACTGCCAAATTACACATACCCAATGAATTGTAGAGAGATGTATAAGTCCCAATATTCATTATAAAAAATGACCTTGATCCTGAAAATAATCAGAAAACATGAATAATTTCATAAAAACATATCATTTTAAATTTATAAAATAGAATTTTAAAAGGGAATTTTAAAAGAGAAGTCTCATTCAAAGAACATATAATTGAAGTGATAAATGATAGAATTATTTGAAAATGTTTATACACTATAAATACACATAATAAATAATAATATGAATTGAATTAAATAACCAATTGATCCTAGTACATTATATTTAATAAAATAGAAGGATAACCCAAATAATGGGAACAAGAATTAGAATTTCATTACCTCAGGTTTTCCTTACATAAAACTTGTTAAAAACTATTTTATAATGGTTTAAAGACTATTATTAATATTTTAAATAAAAATATTCATGGTTATAATAGCGTATATGATCTTTTTATAACATCGTTTGACCCATTTATAAATATTAGTTTCTTGTTTCCATTGTTTCGGTTGCATGCTTTACATGATTTATATGGTCGGTTCATATGAATTTTCATATAGAATTGAACTGAATCCCCCAATGTGGAATGAGTTTTTATTAATATATTTCAATAATATTAAATGATTCCATAAATAATTTTTATTATAATGTATAGGTATAAATTGTAATATAAATCATTAGTGATATTCGTTTAGATTATTTTGGCGGCTCTTTGATAATCACAAAATTCTTTCCAAAAATACCTTTAATATTATGAGTATAAGTTAATTAAAAACATTATAGAGGTAATATAAAACAATTTAAAATATTTTTTCAATAAAAAAATTGATTTACCACAATATTTGAAGGTTTTAAAGGAAAGTAATGACACATCGTCAATGATGTCTGTAAATTGACACATCAAGGAAGATGTTTTAATTTTTTGGAATACAAAAAAGAGGAGAGAAAGAATAATGAAAAGTATTTCCATAAACACGAATAAAATCAATAATATATTTAATAATATAGATTTAAAGCCACTTAGATATGGGTAGGTGATGATATTAAATGAACAAAAAATAACTGAAAATTAAACCCTAGAAAATGAAAGAGGATCTTAATCTATTGATCACTTCTCCATCAGATCCTCCTTAGGGCCCCAGGTTTTTTTCTTTATGGTGAGTCCAGTAGGTCTTGGACAAGTGGAAGATCATTCGTAAGGGTATTGGAAATAATTTCAAAAATTCCCAATTTATTAATGTTGTGATAAAATTATTGCGGCGAGGGTGGAATTTACAGTTAAGGAGAGGTAATAATTAATTAATTTAAAACGACACCTAATTAGTAGTATTTGAAAACCAATGGGATTGACCATGGATTTTTCCCAGAGTATTGGCCACCTGGGACACCTCATATCATATTATAATCCTCAAAATTCAACCATAATTATTAGATCATTGTTACATCATTATGATTTCTCTAAACTCTTGAAAACATAAATCTGTAAATATTTTCTATTCATCAAAAATTATACTATCACAAAAAAATCTCAAAAATACGCCTTAACAATTTTTTTACATTGTAAATTAAAAAAACCCATTTATCAAAAATAATTTTCTATATATGATTATTTTATTTTTTAAATAAAATCCTTATTTATTCTAAAAATAACTATTTTAAAACTATAATTCATTTTTTATCACCTAGAAAAATTAATCAAGATCTCATTATCTTCTATACATAAGAAAATAAAATAATAATACTATTTACTATTCATAAGGCTAATATTACTATTCATTTTACTATTCAAAAATTTAGGTTAATATTCACAAAATTTTTTGGTTCTATCAGACTCCAAATAACATACTAATCCCAACCATAGATAATGGGTTTTTCAATTCAAAACATAGATGTGTAAAATTTTGGTTCAGATACTAGATTATAACTATATAATTTAAAAAAAAGATACCTAAATTTAAATTTAATTATAAATCCTTGTACTTTTATAATTATACTCATAGAATTATAATATCACATATAAATTCATACATTCCATTTAGTGGGAATATTATAACATCACTCATGTGTACTATGCACTTCCGCCTCATGAAGTGATGTGATTCATTCAATATTTAAACATAATTTAATATTTATTGGTTTAATTAAAATTTATTATATATAATAAATATATATAATTTTTAATTTTAATATATTATTTACCTTCATTTCTTTGAAGCCTTCGATAAAATGCAATTAGTATTCATGAATACGTACGACCAACCACCTCCATGAATAATATATTTAATTTTATATAACTAAATTTTATTAATTGTGATAAATAAAAATGTAATGAATATTTTTGATATTTATATAATGGTTTAAATTCTTGATATGATGAATGCATGATCAATGTAATATGAACATATATAAAAATTCCAAACATAACAAAAAAACATACCTGATATTTCCCAAAACATGACTCTAAAATGGAACTATTATTAAACGGGTAAAAAAAGGTCGTAAGTAAATCATATATGGTCGGATACATATAATTATTTTCATATAATGGATTTAAAATATTCTTATATTTATTATATATTATTTTTTCAGGTGTACGATGGATACAAAGAGTTTAAGTAATGGTTTTCTCTCTAAATTTTCCTTCATTGAAACATAAATTTTTGTTATGTGGCTACCTTATACTATGAGGTGTATATACATACTATTTGAAATGTCATATAATTAATTTATTTTTCCTTCTTTGATTTTATGTTTTATTTAATTTTATATATTCATGGGTCTTATGATACAATGTTTCCAAATATGTAAGAGTTTTATGTTATAATCTTATCATAATCAGGATTATTCATGATTAATATTCACATTAATAAATATTATGATATATATATAATTTAAAATAATTATTTTACTCTAAAATATATGTATTCTGAGAAATAATTTTTTACCTTAATTTTTGTTTCTTTATGTAATCATGTGTTCAAAATAATGTTTTTTATAAAAATTATATTTTTTTCCTTAGTCGAAAAACGTTTTTCATCAAGGATAATAATTTCTAAAAATGGATCCAAAAATTTTCTTAACATTATCCAAATTATTAATTACTGAAATTAATACCTATTTGTATTATTTTTACAATAAAATTTCAAAATTAATCTTAATTTTATTTTCCAAACAAGGCCAAATTTTCTTATATGAAATTTTTTAATGGAATATGTGTTTTAAGGAGTAAAACCTGGAGGGAATTTCTAAGAATCGTGAAATATAAATTATTTGAATATTAATTTATAACGTTTCGAGGTTATTTTCATATAAATTTATTCAAAAAATATATTATAAATTTTTAATTTAAATGAAATATTTTCAAACACTATATATTTTCCCAAAGAAATGTTATAAATTATTTTTCATTTAAAATCAATTCACATATAATAATAAATCTCATGATGTTAATTATGAATTTATTAAAATATGATTCAATGATAAAACTTTTATTAATTCTTGGAATGATTATTTTTTATGATGAAAACATAGTTCAGAGACCAGTTTCCCATCAACGGGTGACACTATTATTACGAAATCCATTTATTATTTACACTGATTATGATTTAATGAACATTTGAAATGGTTATTAAATATATAACATTAATATAGGTAGTGTTGTGATGAATTTATTATGAAGAACATTTATTTTCCTTCATTCTCATTGGATAAATGTTTTATTATCTTGTGGAACATATAAACAATATTTTCATTATGGGGTCTGTGGGAACTATATCATCCTTTAATTAATTAGGTAATAGTTAAAATCTAATGAGATAAATATGAATAATATACAGAGAGATACATGTGTATTATGAGAATATATCCACTCAGATTATATAGGGAGTTAACATTTCATACTATGCTGGTTTGATTATTGAACAAATTCCACTATGATTGTCCTAGTTATAATCCTTGAAAAACTAAGAAATGAATTCAATGCAAATGGGTGTGCCAAAAATAAACAACTTATGTCAATGTTTTGTTCTCATTGTTTTTGATAATTTTTTCCATTTTAATTTTTGTATTATAAACATCCATGATATATTCCATGAAACTTGTTAATAATAAATGATACATAAGGTATAGGCTTAAAATAGTATCACCATGTTCCCATATGCTTATTCTCATGTTGTATTAATATCTCCCTTGTTAACCGTTACTGGGCATCAGAGCTCATACTTTTTTATTCTGCCTTTCTATAGGAAATGGTGAATGTTATTATGTAATATATTTCTAAAAGGGTTCTATTTATTGATAAAGTCACGATCCAACCCAGGTCGACCCTGAACTGATCACTCGAGCCAGTCCACAACATGACCCGATAGGCATTCCTGATCTTCTCGGGTTGGTGGCAAGCGTCGGTGCATCAATAGAGGACAATTGGGAACAATTTTTCCCTGTAAAAATAAATAATGCAAAAAAACAGTATAATAATGAAAAGTAAATAAATAAAAAGGAAATAAACAACAATCAACAACAACCAACAAACCAAAGCATGACCAAAACTCCTCCTGACTCCGAGAGTCACTCACCAGTGCACAACCAACTCTTGCCCATGGTGAGCGAGCTTGAGCCAAACCAGCAGAAAAACTATAAACAGAAAAAAAACTATAGGCATGAGTATTAAAACTCAGTAGGCATGCCCAAAAAACAATTCCCAAAGCACAATATTTAAATAAAGAATTTACCAATTTCAGGTTTGAACTAGATTATATAAAATATTAGTTTTCACACACACATTCATTTCTAAAACTAGTATCAGTCAATTTAATTTTTTAATTTTAAAACAAGTTTAATGTTTTTAAGGAATAAGTGTATTAAATTTTAAAACATTTTTTGCAAACCATTTAGAAATCTAAACTCTAGTTATTATCCTAAAGGAAAACCATAGAAAACACAGACAAAGGGAAAAGGAAAAAGTGGCACTAAAGGGACATCAACTGAACTCGACTTCTAAATCGTCTTCCACATACAAATAAACTCTAAAAGAAACAGGGGTCAAACCAAAATTCTCGTGAAAATCCAGAACATACTATAAATGTGACTCATCCTGAAGGCATGCCCTACTTAATGATTTCATAATTCCCAAACACCCAGTGTTTCCCTACGCGACCTAATCGAGGGGCCCAATCCCAAAGTAATAATAACAGAGTACCACTCTGTTATGGGCCACTAGCCAGTGCGTAATCTAAACTGGTGAAATAATCGTTCTCAGAAAAATCACTTCTTATGCCTAGTTCCTAGGTCAACATGTATAATAAAAAGGAAAGGGTTGAGTCAAAAAATTCAATCATGTAGCACAAACATCACACACAATTCGTACAGTCAACGTACACCAAATATCAACCCTGAGCCACCCCAAAGAATGTTTTCCAAAATAATTTGTTTTATTCAAGTGCCAAACGGGCCTTCACCAATTTTAAAGAAAATACTCATTTATCAATAGAACCAAAACACTTGTTCAAACATAAAATGAAATAATTTATCAATAAAACATAACTATATTTGAAATTTCATGAATTATGTTTAAAGGCCACACGAGTATTCTATCACTACTGGGTGTCCATTCATCAAGAAAATGTTTCCAGAGTAGTGTATAAAATAAACGGCTCTTTTTACACCAAGTAATTAATTAAAAATAAATTATCTTAAATTATTTTTAATTTATTAAGATTAATAAAAAATCAAGAAATTAATAAATTATGAATTTAAAGGCATGTGTAGTGGGGGACCTACCTCGACTCAAAGCTCGAACACGTTGGCACGTCACACCTCGGACCAACGCATAAGCATGAACAAGCAAACTACAGCAGAACTGCAGAAAAACCTCGCCAATAAGCTAAAACACCATAAAAATATGTAAAAACACAGAAAAATTATTCCACAATAATCCAATGAAGAAGAAGAATGATCTTCACCTCGACACGGAGACGTGGTCGACCGGCTGGGTTGCACGACCGTAAGAAAGGGGCGACATGCACCAGCAGGGATCGTCGCTAACTAGACAATGTAGCAAAGGGGAGAACGACCTCGGTGACTCGACAAGGGGCATGCGTGCGGTTACTAGAAAGGAGGGTGCATAGCCAACATGAGAGGCGGAAGTCGTGCCTATAAGGGGATGCATGGCATAGGTTCACCAACAAGATATAGAGGCGGTGATGAAGTGTGTCGGCAGGCGCACGACGACCAGGAGTATAGGTTGTCATATGCAGGTGCGCACTGGACGGTGCGATACTGGTCGGAGGTGCACGACCGGTGTAGTGAAGGGAATGAAGCTACAGGCCTACACTAGTACTTTCTACAACTGGTCAGAGCTGGTCAGAGGAATGAGATGTGCTGTCGGACGACGGTTGAGAGGCGGGGGTACGACAGCTTGGTGCAGGCGGAGTAGGTCAGGGTGAGGGGTTGTGGGGCACCGGGCAGTGGTGCAAAGGGGGTAAATGTATAGGGTGTGATAAAATGGTTGGATGGGTGGAGTAAAAAAGAGGGCGACTGGGTTTGGTTGACAGGTCGCCTGGCCGCGACTCGGGTGGCGTCGTCGTATGGCAGGAGGGCGGCACCGGGAGGGCAGTGGGCTGCAGTGTGTCACAGATAGTGTGGGACAGGGGACCAGTGTGTGGTCGAGGCACTGTGCATGGAAAGACGCGGGTCGTTCTAGTGGCTAGATGCAGGGTAGGGGTGCGGTGCATGGAAGCAGGGCTGCAGGGTATCTTGGGCGTGGAGAAGCATCCCGGTATGAGGGCACCATGCGGTGCAGTGCAAGTAGAAAGCGAAGTAGGAGGGATGTGATGTGGAGGCTGAAGGAAGTATGAAATGTTTTTTTATATACATTTTCAAAAAAAATGTTGAAAATACTTCTAGGTTAAAAAAAAAATTTACCCCCCAAACGCGGCACCTGGTGTGCCGCCTTTGGGAAATTTATGCCCAGGGCAAGGCGGCACATGGTGTGCCGCCTTTACCCAAAAAATAACCGCAAATCCGGCACACCAGGTGCCGCCTTTGCCTAAATAATTTCTTTTTAAAATTTTTATTTTTATTTTTTTTGTTTTGTTTTGTTATATATATATATATATATAACAAAACTTTTCAGCATAATTTTTCCGCTATTTAATATCCAGCGGTTCTGCCATTACAGCAGTCTGGATTCTGACTGATACCCTCACCCAGGACTCCCTTTTATATGGGGGTTTTCCCTGAAAACAATACTGCATTTTCGATGTGAGATTCTAGTTCTCCTTTTCCTGCACAGTACATTCTGCGTTTCCGATATGTGATTCTGTTTCAAGTACGCGACTTTGAAAGACTATAAAAGATAAACTATAAGACCAACACAAATGAAACTTTAAACACTGATTAAACATATAAGAAATAGTTGAAAAAAATAATTTCATAAAAAATGTTGATACAGATTAATTTATAAGTTTTCAAAACCACCTACTTGAAACTTAAACATATTTCCAGTACGTGACTTTGAAAGCTTATAAAAGATAAACTATAAGACCAATAAAAATGAAACTTTAAACATTGATTAAACATATAGTTGAAAACAAAAATAATTTCATAAAAAATGATCACCAAAAACAATTTATAAGTTTTCAAAACCATCAACATGAAACTTAAAAATGTTTCAAATTCCTGACTTTGAAAGACTATAAAACATAAAATATAAGACCAATTGAAATGAAACATTAAACATTCATTAAACATATACGAAATAGTTGAAAACAACAAAAACTTCATAAAAATGTCCATAAAAATTAATTTATAATCTTTCAAAACAGTCTACTTGAAACATAAAAATGATTCAAGTACCCGAATTTGAAAGACTATAAAACATAAAATATAAGACCAATATAAATGAAACTTTAAACATTGATTAAACATATAAGGAACAGTTAATAATTAATTATTTAATTAGTAATATAATTATTAATTATATAATAGTTAATTAGTAATATAATTATTTTAAAATATTTTTCATCAATTATAATTATTAATTATTACTTATTAATTATTAATTTTTACTTATTAATTATTAACTATACAATAATTATTTAGTTAATTATTAATATAACTATTAATTGTATAAAAATTAATTAGTTAATAAGTAATATAATTATTAATTATATAAAAGTTAATTAGTTAATTAGTAATATAATAATTAAATATAATTATTAATAACTAAATATGTCATAATTAATTAGCTAATTACTAATATTATTATTAATTAAATAATAATTAATTATTAATATAATTATTACATATATATTAATTATTTAGTTAATTAGTAATATAATTAATATTTATAAGTAATTAATTAGTAATTATTAATTATTAATTATTAATTAATTAATTAGTAACATAAATATTCATTATAATTATTCATTATAATTATTAATTAGTATTTAATAATTATTAATAAGTAATTATTAATTATAAATTAGTTAATTAGTAATATAAATATTAATTATAATTATTCATTAAATTATTAATTATTAATTATTAATTATTAATTATTACTCGATAATTATTACTTATATAATAATTAATTAGTTAATTATTAATATAACTGTTAATTATATAATAATTAATTAGTTAATTAATAATATAATTATATTCTTTCAAAGGCATGCACTGGAAACATTTTTATGTTTCAAGTAGACGGTTTTGAAAGCTTATAAATTATTTTTTATCCACATTTTTTATTAAATTATTTTTTTTTCAACTATTTCGTATATATTTAATCAATGTTTAAAGATTCATTTATATTGGTCTTATAGTTTATATTTTATAGTCTTTCAAATTCGCGTACTTGAAACATTTTTAAGTTTCAAGTAGACTATTTTGAAAGATTATAAATTAAATTTTATGGACATTTTTTAGGATATTTTTGTTTTTTTCATCTATTTATTATATTTTTAATCAATGTTTAATGTTTCATTTCTATTGGTCTTATAGTTTATGTTTTATAGTCATTCAAAGTCGGGATCTTGAAACATTTTTAGGTTTCATGTTGATGGTTTTGAATGCTTATAAATTGTTTTTGGTGAACATTTTTTATGAAATTATTTTTGTTTTCAACTATTTCTTATATTTTTAATAAATGTTTAAAGTTTCATTTGTATGGGTCTTATAGTTTATCTTTTATAAGCTTTCAAAGTCACGTACTTGAAATATGTTTAAGTTTCAAGTAGGTGGTTTTGAAAGCTTATAAAATAATCTGTATCAAAATTCTTTATGAAATTTTTTATTCAACTATTTCTTATATGTTTAATCCATTTTTAATGTTTCATTTATATTGGTCTTATAGTTTATGTTTTATAGTCTTTCAAAGTCGCGTATTTGAAACAGAATCACACATCGGAAACGCAGAATGTACTGTGCAGGAAAAGAAGAACTAGAATCCCACATCGGAATTGCAGAATTGTTTTCAGGGCAAACCCCCTTATAAAAGGGAGTCCTGGGTGAGGATATCAGTCAAAATCCAGACTACTGTAATGGCAGAACCACTGGATATTAAATAGCAGAAACATTCTGCTGAAAAGTTTTGTTTTATATATATATATATATATAACAAAACAAAACAACAAATAAAAATAAAAATTAAAAAAAAATATTTAGGCAAAGGCGGCACCTTGTGTGCCGCCTTTGCGGTTATTTTTTGGGAAAAGGTGGCACTCCATGTGTCGCCTTGCCATGGGCGAAAAATTCCCCAAAGGCGGTACAGCAGGTGCTGCCTTTGGGGGGTAAATTTTTTTTTTTAACCTAGATGTATTTTCAATTTATTTTTTTGAAAAAATGTATATAAAAAAATCAAATTATGAGGGACATACTGGGAGAAGGAGTAGAGAACCAAGGTTGCATGGGGTAGGCGGAAGTGCTGGAAGGTGGAGAAGGGTGTGGGGGAGTCGGGACTGGGGGCGAGGCGGGGCACCAATGCAATGAGGGGTGTGCGAGCTTGGTTGCTGCCGAGGGGAATGAGAGGGGCTCCTACAAGGGTGGTGGGATCCATTGGGTTCCCAGGGGGTGCTACAGCCCTACATCATGGAGTGTGAGAGGCTGATGTGGCCAGGTGGGGCTACGAGAGAAGGGTGCCGACTATAACAGGAAGTGGAAGAGAAAACGAAAAAAAGAAGGGGTGAGGGGAAACCCACGTGGAAGTAACAATAGGAGAAAGAAAAAAATAAAACTAAAAGTAAAAATAAACAAACAAAAGGATTATAATAATATAATAATAATAATTTTTATCATTATAATAGTAATAATCATAATAATAATAATAAAAATAAAAATAATGAAAATAATATAATAAAAATTATAATAACCTTAATAATAAAATAAAAAAAATAAATGAATTCATATCAATTTCACAATAAAAAAATAATGAAAGGCCATGTAATTTCATGGGTGAAGCCACGTGGCGTTGTGCTCCACCTGTGTATCCAATAACGTCAAACCCAAAATGGAAATTTTTTTATCCAAAAATAAGAAAAACAATTCTGGGACTCACCCCAAACCCCATAAAAAATATTTAATGGTAGAAAAATAATTAAATAAAGTAAACTCTTAAGTCGGGGTGTGAAAATTCTCCCCACCATAGTGTTTCCCATCCCTGGGAAGCCACAATAGGACCTAGACCCCTGAACAAACTCCTTATGTGTTACTCAGCCCCAAAGGTTTCAGCTCCCCCAATTGATCGATCCAGACAAACACCAAACTCCCATTACACGCAACTTATCCTCAAAACATGAACACTTTAAAACACCACCAAAACGAAAATCTGGTACTGATGCGGGCAGGTCCAAATGGACTCCCTAACATAGGAAACAAGCCAAACTGAGTTCAGCAGGACCCACGATGGGTCTCCCCACCATTAGGACTGGAAAAACTAACTGAACATGTAAACATTCCACATGGACCAACAACCCCCCACCATGAGGGGGGAGGGAAGGGCCTAACCTAATGGATTGAACATAAATACGACTACCACCCCTACTCCAATGATGTAACCCTCTCGGATGAGCACAAACCATGCCACAATAATGATCTTGATTAATCCAAGGTCTTTTTACACCGCTGGGGTTCACCAGACTACACTCTAGCTTCCCTTTGAGTACTATGGGTGGAGCATTGATGATTCAAACATCTCCTTCCTTGCATTCAGGATTTGGAATTTCCCAAACATTACACATGAACCAGAATTTTAACAAACATAAATCCATTAGAATGAAGGATTAAAATGGTTTCAGCCACAAAATTTTTTTAACTGAATGAAAAGAGCCACCAAAAAATGGTACTGGTGACGACTACTACATCCAAAAAACACCACAAATAGAAAACATCAAACCATTCCACAAACCTCTCTCTACTCTTGCTGATGGGATGATGTGACCTTCGACGAGCCATGTATATCTTCAGCGTGCTTCTTGGAAACACCTCTTTAGAATCATTTCACGTGACCCAGACACCCACAGGTGTGGCAGGGTCTTGGAGCATTCAGGCACATCAGCCTCTAATGCCCCCTCATACTGCACTGGTTACATATCAAGGCATTATGATGTGGGAAAGATGATTGAATGCCATAAGGCCTCTTCAATCATCTACCAGTTCCACCAACATTAGGCCACTTCCCATTCTTCATGTTGCTATCTTCTGCACTGCTTCCCAAGGCCGGAGGAGGATTTTCCACCTCAAGTCCTCCTCATACCTCAGCTTCGGCGTGGAAAGAATGTCTCACCATGCTAGGTAAGGTGATTACGATGAACATTTCCACCTTTGACTATAGGTCAGGATAGAATTCAAGCTCAAAATGTCGAGCTTTCATGGGGTAATTTCCAACATACCCTAGTTCATAAGAGCCAGGTCTAGGAAATGATGAATGAATTCCAACACCAATCCCACACCTTACTGTAGAATGCATAACTCAATTCTCTTCCTCATCTTTGTCAAATTAGAGAAATATTACTGGATGAATGATGACTTGAAGAAATCCCATGTGAGATCTTCTTGAGGCTTGCTTCGAGACACAGACTTCCACCACTTCTAGGTTGGACATTCAAGCATAAAGGCGGCCAAGTTTACCTTTAATGACTCAAGTGGTGCGATAGAACAAATGTTCCTCTCAATCTTCCACATCCACTCCTCTTCCTCAAGAGGAGCTGTTTTACCATCAAATAAGGAAGGGTTCATCTTCCGAAACATGAGGACGTAGTCCTTAGGATGATGAAATGGAGGATTTTCAAAGGATGCACCACCCAAATTTGAACCTTGGTCATCCATCAAACCTTCGTGAGGGGTGAACACTAAGGAACAAGAAAACAAGAAGATAGGTCAAACATGGTCATTATCATTTCAAATTCCAAAATTACACTTGTCCCAACAACGTTTTTTTTCAGAAATAAGGAAAACCCAGATGATTCACTAGAGGGAAACTAGTGATGATGGGTGACTCCACCATATTATTGGCAGCCATACGCCAGTCACACCACCATCACTAAGAGAATTCTAGTGTAAAGTCGCTAGCTCCACATGGATTTCCTGACCATGAGAGCTCACAGAGGTCACTTCCCCGACTCTCACGTCATTTCCAAATAACAAACAAACCATAAGAATCAAAATACATCAACCACCCAAACATCCCATGGTAACTCGGGGTTCGAAACGAGAAAGGGTTCATGACATTCTTCTCGTATGTATGCCTCGAGTCCTGACAATTCGATTTCTTCTACATTGACAACCACAAATAATAATCGACATTTTAAAACCAAGGTATACTCAGGATCCAACCTGCTCTAATACCAATTTTTCACGAACCAACCTAGGTCGACCCTGAACTAATCTCCCGAGCCGGTACGTGACAAGACCCGAGAGGAATTCCCGATCCCCCCGAGCAGGCGACAAGCACCAGGTCATCAATAGAGTACCATTCTGAATGATTTTTCCTAGTAAAAATAAATAATGAAACGAAAATGTAGGATAACACAATGTAAATAAATAACACAAAAATAAATAATGATTAACAACAACTTACTTACATTACTAGGACCAAAACTCTTCACTACTCTGAGAGTCGCTCACCATTCCACAACCAACTCTTTCCCTCAACCTGCAAGCTCGATCCAAACCTAATGCAAAACTAAAAATAGGAAAACACTATAGGCGTGAGTATTAAAACTCAGTAGGCGTTCCCAAAAAATTATTCCCAATGCATGACCTTTAAATAAAGAATTTACCAATTTTATGTTTGAACTAAATTATATAAAATATTAGATTACACACAAACTTTCATTTCTACAACGCGTATCAGTAAATTTCCATTTTTAATTTTAATACATGTTTAATGTTTGAAAGGACTAAGTCTATTGCATTTTAAAACATTTTTTAAGAACCCTTTAGAAATCCAAACTTCAGTTATTAGCCTAAAGGAAAACCATACACAACACACACCAAGGGAAATGGAAAAAGTGGAACACAGGGGCCAGCAACTGAAATCGACCTCTCAATCATCCGAAACATAAAAATAAACTCTAAAAGAAACATGAATCGAACCTAGGAGCTCGTGAACAATCAATAATATACTATACATGTTACTCATCCTAAAAGCATTCCCTACATAATGACGTCATAACACCCAATCACTCGGTTTTTCCATACATTGCCTAACTAAGGGGCCCAATCCCATTGCACCAATAATAGAGTACCTCTCTACTATGGGCCACTAGCCAGTGCATAATCTATACTAGTGAAACTATCATTCTTAGAAGATTCACTTACTATGATAGGTTTCCATGTAAACATGTATAATAAAAAGGAAAGGGGTGATTCAACAAAGTCAATCAAGTATCACAAACATCACACACAATTCAAACAGTCAACATACCCAAAAGATCACCCCTGATTCACCCCAAAGAGAGCTCTCCAAAATAATTTATTTTACTAGTGTCAAATCGGCCTTTGCCAATTTTAAATAAAATTATCATTTCTCAAGAGAACCAAAACACTTGTTCACACTTAAAAAGGAATCATTTATCTATAATTCGAAATTTCATTTGAAATTCTGTGAATTATGTTTAAAGGAAAAAATGGGAATTCTTTCAATACTTGGTGTTCATTCATTAAGAAAATATTTTAATTGTCATGTATAAAATAAACGTCTCTTTTTACACCAAGTAATTAATTAAAAATTAATTATCTTATATTATTTATAATCTATTATGATTAATAAAACATCAACAAATTAATAAATTCAAAATTTGAAGGCTAGTATAGTGGGGGACCTACCTCGACTCATAGTTCGAACAAGATGGCACATCACGCCTCGGACTAGTGCATAAGCATACGCTATCTAATGCTTGCAGAACCATAGAAAAACGTCACTGATACACTACAACACCCAAAAAAATAAGTAAAAACACAAAAACACTATTCAACAATAATCCAAGGAAGTAGTATCATGAAAATCACCTCAATATGATGACACGCTCGACCAGTAGGTTTGCACGACCATAAGAAATGGGCGGCACACACCAGTAGGGACTGTCGCTGGCTGGACCGAGTAGAAAAGGAAAGAACGACATCAACAACTCGACAAGGGGTACACGTGATTCTGCTAGCAACGGGGTTGCAAGGCCAACGTGAGAGGTGGAAGGCATGCCGACTAGGGGGTGTCTGGAAGAGGTACGTTGAAAAGAGTATAGGCGGTGACGATGTCGTTCGGCATGCGTGCGACGACTAGGAGGGGACTATGTCGTCGGTGGGTGGTCGTTGGAGGGTGTGATGCTGGCAGGAGGTTCCTGACAAGTAGAGCGAAGGGAATTATGCCATGGGCCTACGATGTTGCCAGCTGGAGCTTGTTAGAGCTGGTCAGAGGCACGGGAGGCGCTGCCGGACGATCGTTGCGAGGCACTGGCGCGCCGGCTTGGTGTAGGAGGAGAAGGGTATGTCGAGGGGTTGCAGGGCACCCAGGAAGTGGCGGGAATGAGGGAAATAGCCAGGGTGTGGGAAAAGGGCCGGAGGGGTTGCATGTGTGAGAGGTAGAGTAGATCTGGTCGATAGGTCGACTGGATGTGGCTGGTGCGTCGTCGTCGTAGGGCAGTAGGGCTGCACCCGGAAGGCGGCGGGCTACAGCTTGCCACGGATTGTGCAAGACAGGGGACTGGAAAGAGGTCATGTCATATTTTATGGAAGGACACATGTCGTGATGGTGGATTTTTGTATAGTAGGGGTGCGGTGCATGGGAAGCGGGGATGTAGGGGAGCTGCGAATTGTAGGAGTCAGCCCCGCAGGAGGGCGTCGCACTGTGCAGTGCAAGGAGAATGTAAAGTGGGAGGGAGGTGCTGTCTAGGCCAAAGGAAGTGGGAGGGATGCGATCGGAGTTGGGTAAGTAGAGAAATGTGGTTTCAAGGGGTTGGCGGAGGCGTTGGAAGGAATAGAAGGGTGTGGGGTAGCATATACTGGGGGATAGGCGAGGCTGCTATTCCAGGAGGGGTCCACGAGATGGGTTGCTGCTGAGGGGAAGGAGAGGGGTGCCTATAAGGGGGAAGGATCTAGTGGGATCCCAAGGGGGTGCTACGGTGCTACAACAGGGAGAGAGAGTGGCGGATGCGGTCAAGCCGAGCTTCGAGAGAATTGTGTCGGCTGCTACGGGAAGAAGAAGAGAAAAAGAAAAAATAGAAGGGGGGGGGCCCTTGTGGAAGTAACAAAAGGAGAAAGAAAATAGATAAAAATAAAAGTAAAAGTAAAAAAATTATTATAATAATATAATAATCATAATAATATTAATATAAATAATAATAACCATAATAATAGGAAAATAATAAATGAATTCATATCTCTTTAATAATAATAAAAATAATGAAAGGCCACGCCATTGCATGGGGGAAGCCACGCAGCGTCGCACTCCGACCGTTTGTCCAACAACGTCGAACACAAAACATGCATTCTTTTTATCAAAAACTCAGAAAATTTCATCCGGGACTCACCCTGGACCCCATCAAAAATAACTAATGGTAGAAAAATAATAAAATAAATTAAACGCTTATGTGGGGGTGTGCCAAATAACATAGTGGGAGATAATGTAAAACATTTTTTTATGTGTTTTTGTTTAAATAGACATTGAATCTATATAATTTTTGAAAGGATTATTATGATATGAAATCAATATTCATCTATTAAGATGAAATATTAATCTACAAGAGGTTTGGGTGTTTATAGTTGGTATAATGGAATGTTTTAGACAACCTTTACATAATATGAAGACAAAACATTAGTGATTTATCTAAGGACATGCCTTCGGATTTGTCTTAGTATAAGTCAAAATATAAGATAATGTTTGGGAATTTTTTTAAGGGAATGATTGAGTGGTTTCTAAGAAATTACATCAATGTATGAACACTACAGTTTCATGTGTCTATGAAATAGAGGTATCTACGTGTAATAAATCTGAAAAGGGTGTGTTTTTCAATACATGATCATCACATCATTCAAGAAAACATTCCATGAGGTACACCTTGTTTCCGACACTTTCGTCGGGGCGTGCACATCCATCAAGCCGAGGACGCATAGCTGTTACCCTACATTCCCGCATTCCAAAGGCGAGCGACATTCACTCCTTATTCAGGGAAGTCTGCTAATTGATCGAAACAGGATGATGGGATGTCAGTTCTTCCTTCCATGGATTCCACCTTGAAGCTCGTCACCAAGTCGGGGTCTCCATCTTAGATTTAATACATTGTTCGTGAAACTCTTCCTGGTGCCATATCTTCTTGGACACCAGTTAATTACACTGTTTTTGTCAAGATGTTCCAAAGGGTCCGGTCAGGGCAGCAACCTTTGGTTAGGGTAGTAGTCATGTTGGGAACCACTAGCGTTTCCTGACACTGGGGGATTGGCATGTCTATCGTCTGCCCCTTATTATAAGGCTTCCCAAGGGCACAAAAGTCCAAGGCATCCCACATCGAAGGTGGGTAATAGTATGACATGGGAATGTTTCTGAGGTTTTCCTCAACTTCCTAAGATCAACCCAGGGTATGCCACAAGTTTAATGTCCAGCGGTGATGGATCAGACAGATCGGAACACTAACTAGAGTGGATCAGATTGAGGAACCCCCCAAGATGGGAAAATTGATATTGGGGCCAACAGGTGGGGGCTTCTTGAATGTTGTCAAATAGAAAGAGGAATGTTGTGGCCTGATCTCACCAGGATGTGGCGGCCCAGGTAAGAATCAGGAAGGGCGATGGCTTTGGTCTTGAGCCTCGAATAGACTTCCTACGTATCCATGTGGAAGGGAATCAATGTTCACGTAGTTTGGTGAAATGGTGGAACACTTGTGGAGCCGACCCGTGAGAATGGATGCTTGGATGGGAACCAGAGTAATTGGAACCTCCAGGTTAGGTAATGAGCTTCCTGAGACACATAGTCTCAAGGGAGTGGTTAGGATAAGACATTAGTGATGGGGCTTGATCCTCGTTGAAGCTTCCTATGTACCATGCCTTTGCATGGATCAAAGTCTACGTAATACAAATGGTGAATATAGTTTAACGTCATGTGGGACAGGGGGAGAACCGATGTGAAGACGGTCGGAATGACCAGGAGGTGGGATTGAACCTCGTGGAGGCTTCCTATGTACCATTCCTTGACATGGATCAAAGTCCACACAGTTCATGATGGACTAGGGATTACACTCTATATCGTCCCAATGTGTTTGGATCTTGAACCTCGTTGAGGCTTCCAATGTACCATGCCTTGACATGGATCAATGACCTCATAGTTTGGGATGGGTTGGGGCTTATACTCTAAGACAACCCAAGGTATTTTTTGGGGATTACACTTTGAGGCAGCCCAAGGTGTTTGGTCTTGAACATCATGGAGGAATCCTACGTACCATGCCTTGACATGGATCAAAGTCCCCGTAGTTCAGGATGTGTTGGGGCATACACTCTGAGGTGGACCAAAGTGTTGTTTAGGGCATACACTCTGAGGTGGCCCAAGTGGTGTTTGTGGCTTACACTCTAAGGTGGATCAAGTGGTGTTTGAGGATTACACTCTAAGGTGACCCAAGGTGTTGGTCATGGTCAGTGCATGATCTAAGCTCACATGAGTCATGATCGGTGTGAGAAACAAGAGATATCATAGGCCTTAAGATCACGTAACGAATGGTGCGTCCATGGGATGCGGAGTGGAGCCTATGCGTGGAGTGGCCCAAATAGGAAACATGGGCTTATGCATGGTTAGCAGCCTGAGAAGTCGGGGCTTTCTCCATGATGAAGGCCCGAGGCGACTAAGTGCAGCGGGGGAGGGACTTGGGACCAAATAAAGGAGGGGCCTCATTTCCCACCGCGCCCTTTCATGGCCTTGGGGGACCGAAGATGAAAGGAGGATCATTGATTCTACCTCCAGCAAGAAATGTTAGGGTCTTACACCAAGGTGGATGCCCTATCTCACCGAAAAACGCCACTCCAATAAGGAGGATATCATCCTGTGTGAGGGGTGATCCCATCCCTGTGGAGATGAGTGGGCATGGAGAATGTCAAAGGCGGGGGGGCCCTGCGTGCGAGGCACGGGTCCAGGTCACAGTTTAACGTCATGTGCTGAGGATGATGGTTCATGGCAGTTTAACGTCCTGCAGCTCAGATGAGGTGAGTGCGCTTGACACCCCTAGGACATACATAACTGGTACACTCTCCTCCTTGTGGGAGGGAAGGCATCGACAACACCGTATCGAGGGGGTTCCATGGATCAAACCATCGAGGGTCCTCGTTAGTGTGGCTATGTGAAGAAGAAATAGCCGTTAGCGTGCCTATGCAAAGAAGCATGAGGCAAAGCAACACAACAGACAGTTTCATCCAGTGGACTTTGAGGTTACTTCGTACGAGCCTAGAAGGTCGCATGGGAAAACGACGCATTATGTGGATTCATGGGGGGTGAGAGGCACCCGTGAATGGCATCCATAAGAAGAGCATTTGGCACTCGCAAAAGGGGATTCCTAGGGAGCACCGAGGTGAAAGGCCTCGAGGAATTGTGTGAAAACTTTGAGGATTGAACGTGAAATCAGTATCCCTACGCGAAAAACACCGATTTGGTGCGAAATCAATGATGATTTCGTGTTATTGGAGTACAGGTTTTGCATGCAACTATAAAGGATTTCACACAAGGATTACGAATTGAGCCAAATCAGGAGAGGTTGCGTGAAAAGGAAGAGAATTGCGTGAAATTATCTAGACTACGTGCAAGTGGAAAGGATTTCACGCCAGGGGTGGACCCCGAAGGGATCAGAATTCAGTCTAAACCAAGGGGATCTCATGCGAAGGAAGATCTCGGGGCAATATTGTGTGAAATGAACCGTAACTGAAAGAAATATTTTCACGCGTGGAAGGATAATTTCTCTCACAAGAGACGGTTCAAATTCTTCAACCCCGAAGTACAAGGGGGTCACCTTCTATTGATAGGTGCCTGGGTATGAAAAAACCATGTCGGCACAAAATAATTTTGTGATGGCGGAAGAGGCATGGAATGTCGACCTCACGGGGTGGGGCGCGAAATATTTCGCACCCCCATGCAGAACCTTCATGAATCCCAGAACCTTATACGCAAGCTATAATCTTTTCACACGGCTATGAATTTATTTCGTGCAGCCCCTTCGGCCCCCCCAGACGTGGTCCCTGGGTCCGAATATGACTTCGCTTTGTCGTTTCGAAACATTATTTAACACTTGAGTACTTTTCGACACCTAAAAATTCCCCACTCGGAATGGGATCTGTGAGGGAATGCCACATTCAAATTCCATGGGAAAAGCCGAAATGCAGGGCTCTGAGGGGTCCATGAGTGCAAAAATCTAAAGCCACATGCAAAACTCAAGCAGGAATGGAATCCTCTTTTCATGCTGGAGCGGAACCCAGGCTTAGCCAATAAAATCTGTCGCTGGTCCCATGCTCCATATGACCTTTCGTGCGTGACATGATCCACGCTCTTGTGTGCGGAATTTACTCCAGCCCTTCCTAAAAAACTGCTTCATCTGCATGTAATTCCACCAAAATCAAGCGTCGTTTTATGCGCAAACCCAATGTTTCTCGCACCACAGTATGAAACTTTACGACACC
Organism: Viscum album; assembly: GCA_963277665.1. Classification (NCBI taxonomy): domain Eukaryota; kingdom Viridiplantae; phylum Streptophyta; class Magnoliopsida; order Santalales; family Viscaceae; genus Viscum; species Viscum album. The sequence goes on from OY728155.1 coordinate 818,989,721, forward strand.
CGCTAATTTTACACACCACCCTCTCTTATTTCTCACCAACCACCCAAACACTTGTCTAAAGAAGATAGCCGCAAACCAGGATAGTGAGGGAGAAGCTGCTGCAAAAAGGGCATAAATGGTTACAAACCCAAAGGTTTATGGAACCCAAAGGATTGTCTCCAAAAACCATACCCTCTTCAATATGATAGACCCCCCCCCCCCAAAGGGGTATCCTTCTCCAACAACCTGCCACTGTGGGACTTCGGTATGTTGGAGGAGGTTCCTTTTTCAGGCATTGAGGTGGATACACTACTGTCATTGGTGACCCGTGAGGATGATCTCCCTCAATACAAAATCACCAACAACGGTCATCCTGCCAGAGAAACCAAACACATGGATGTTAATGTCCTAAATCCTAGGACTAGGACCATTACTAGGGGTGACCCTGTTGCAGAGAGCTCCTCGTCCCGATATGCAAGAACCTTTCATCCGAGTGTCACTGACAAGAATAATGGCTGGTTGCAGGACATGGAGCTGTGGTCCGAAGGCAACTTCACCAGCGAATGGTCTTGGTCATATGAGGTTTGTCATACATGTGACCAATTTGGGGCCGAGATGTGGCATATTTTCTTATTCGAGGAGGTGTGGACATCACAATTTCACTTCTACTGCCAGCACGAGCTCAGGCAAGATCTGTTCACCCAGTGGTCCCCTGATACCAATACATTCCATCTCCATCATGGGGAAGTTGGTATCAGTCTTTTGGAAATTCACTAAATCAAGGGTATCCATTTTGAGGGCCACCAATACGAAGAATTCCTTCTTCCAATGAACACCTCGAGAGACAGATCACGAACCCTCATACTCACATGGCACCTACTGCAGCTGGACAAGGAGAAGCTAGGGGTCAAGGACTTCCTGAAGTACATCGCCTATAAAGACTAGTTTAGCATGTTCCTGGAGAGGGATCTGGATGTCCATATGCCAAGGCAGGAGAGACGGATTCCAATGGCGACAGAGAGGGGAAAGAGTGTATCATACTGGATGGTCCTAAATGCGGGGTACTACCAGTCATGGGGTTACAACATAAACAAGAGTCAGGACCCGAATGATCGGTACACCGTATTTCTCGCTACATTTTGGAGTGGGTGGATCTTGTTTGTGAGGGACGCAAGGATGGGCATCCGTCCAGTGACCCTAGAGATGGTTGGCATCATGGATTCCAACAAGAGGTTCAATATGGGGGTCCCCTTGCTGGCTTGGCCGTATGCCATTTTGGGTCGCATCTAGAGAGGGGGGTCACGTAGGATAGTCTGCGGCCCCTTCCAGATTTTCCATCGATGGGTTGTGGCTCATTGTAGTAGATAGAACTTCCTGAACACCATCCGTACACCAGGAAATGGTCCGTGACACTATCTAATAATGATTTTCTGGGTCATTCCACTGACTCTCAATGAAGAGGGAGAATGGATCAGAATTCATAACCCTACCAACTTCACCTTCAGCCCATTCCCCACCCAAACTGGCCAGATGATAGACAATGGGCAAGGCTCACTGGAGTAGAAAGAGTATATCTAGAGAATTAGAGGTGGGGTTCTTGTGGCCCAGATTAATGGGTAGATCTTCTGTGACCCTTATGTGCCATCCATGTTCACTAGGCAGTTTGGGTGCCTTTAGCAAATGCCGAAAATTATACATAGATGTCCGGGAGGAAAGGCATCCATGTGTTCTTTGTCAGTTGTGGCTGATGTTCACAACCTATGGTTTTGGCGACATCATATCCTTTCCTCCCACCGGAGTCGACACTAGTCTCTCAAAAGATTATGTGGAACATCGTGTGATAGCATACACCGATGGAATTTTACAGAAGCGAGTTTGGAAACTCAAGTTTGACAGTGTGGAACCCAGATGGTGAGAGAGCAGGAAGAGTGCCGCTAGAGGGGGAAGATCAGAAGCATGTCGGGTAATGGGGACCATAGAGGACGAGACCTTAGAAGTAGGGATGTCCCATGGCATGGCAATTTCCTCGTCGATTAGAGGAGGAGGGTCCCACAGAGCGACCCGAGAACTTCCCAGGAAGAAAATAAGATATCTGCATCAACATTCTCAAGATTCCATTTTCCCTACGCTGTGGTCGGCTTGGCTAACCCAACGATTTTCGATGATCATCGAAGCCCTCTATTAGGAGATAGTGCGAGATGGGATCCAGCTTCCATAAGTCGGGCTCATTTGTGTTGTTGACAGAGTGAAAATTCAACGACGACATGCATATCTGACAACCATGGACATGTATGCGCGTCAATGGGGTCAGCATGTGGAGCCAACATTCATGGATAAGGTGATGCTCGACCAAGTTAATGATCCGAAAATGATGTCGTAAGGGGATGATGATAGAAATGATGAGTCAGAGGGTGGAGAAACAGAAGATGTGGTAGAAGGAGAAGGTGAAGGAGAATGTGAAGGAGGGGTTGAAGGAGGAGAGGAGCCCGAAGGTGAAGGGTCTTAGGGGGTGTCCCGCCAAGGGATTCCCTAGGAGAGTGGTGAGATAATCGGATGCGATATGGATGTGACTGAGCTACTCGAGGTAATATTCAACCCTTATCTATCCCCCTTAATTATTCACTCTCTTCTGCAATCTTTAATCCACTCTCCTTATCTTACTCAGGAGCACACTGGTGCCGATCAAGAGCCATCAATCAAAGGAGGGCGCGGGGGGCGCCAATGGAACAAGGTGGGGAACCGATGCTCATTATTGAGATGACGAGAAATGAGGGATCTCTTACTATGACAGCTCCAGCAGTAGCCAGAACACTGGAGGAAGGTTGTTTTGGTTCCTGTAAGTACCTTACTTCTATACCGGTACTTACTGCTGGAGGACTCAACTGATTAGGGTGCTTCTTGTCTGTATAGTGATCACGACAATGGAGGCTCGTCAGCCTGCTCAACCTGAACCATCCGCAAGTGAACTGATGGAAAACGTACCGCCCAATCCAGAACATGCCTCCCATAGCATGTCAGCCCCAGAAATTGGTTAGAAGGGAGTGGAAAACACCAGTGGTGGTGCAGTCGGGGCAGGGCTGGTAGTTGACGGAGGCACCACCAGGGTCGTGGAAGGTGAGGAAGGTCGCTAAGAAGCTGAGGAGCCTATTCCCTTGGGACAAATCTCCAACGAGGACCCTCCACCTAGCCTTTTGTGTATCTTTACTGTCTATCGGCCCAGTGACCCCGAGGAAATCAATGATTCATATGCTGAAGCGGCTAAGGAGATTTGGATGACGTGATGCATGGGGTGGAAGTGAATCCGACATTTTCTTGGTCAGCCTTAGATGGAATGGTTGTAGCGGATGTGATCACCCAACACCAAACTATGTTTCCTGTGTGCTAGAAGGGAAGATGCTCAACGCCTTCACCTAACGGTATGTGATTACATGGCCGAGAAGATGCATGAGAGCAACCAGCATTCCGATATCACCTACTGTCAGGAGGATTCAGGGAGTACCCGATCATTTCTGAGGGCAGAGAAGGAGGTTCAACACATCAAAGGACATGAGAAAGAAAATGACATATTCATTGAAAACTATTCTGACCTCGTGGAGTAGTTGAGGGCCCAGTTGGATGATTCCCCAGAGCAACTAGTGGGAGTGAGTCACCAGATGACTGTGATCCAAACTGAACAGGCACGGGCACGAGCTACGGTAAATGAACTATGCTCCGTGGCTGCTGATAATTATAGAGTTCTGAGGGGCCAGGCGGTAGTCTTGGAGGCCACGATCCAAAAGGTAGGAGCATTGGAAAGTACCATTCAAGAAGCCGGCCCCTAAGGGACCTTTTTTGACTGAACCCACTAACTTATTTCACCTTACTACTTCTTGATTTTTGGAACTATATATATGGATAAATTTATTTACTTTTCCATTTGGTTTAACATGCTCAACCATAATCCCGAAATAATTAGCAATACATTCCTAAGCTCACGTGAGATGTACCCAATGTGAGAAAATAGGGATGCTCGTACTATCACTTTATTTGGTCATGGGAGCGTCAACCAAGATTTGGGCATTCAAAATTCGAATCCAGATTTCCAAGGAATGGAGGGAGGACTGATAAAAGTGATAGGACCTCAGATCAATCATTGTATCATATTCTCAATGTGATCTATCATAATAGTAGGGAAATTCCAGGGGTATTAGAAGAAGTCTGAACATATGGGAATGAAAAAGGTGAGTCACATTACCCATATTCGAAACACTATAGGAGGGGCGTAGAAATAAAGGCCAAATGTTGACCGTGTTCGAAACACAACATCCATATCGTGTTAGACTAAAATGGGGACAATAAATGAGGTTCAACCGGTGACCATGTTCGCAACATGGGACCTAACTCAAATATCGTCCATCAGTATTTTATAATTTTCGCCTAGGACAGCAGGCAGACCATAGGTCGAGCATCGATACTGTTAGGGGGTCCTTTCAGACGTGAAAGGGGATGATGGTCTGAATAAAGGGGCACAGAAAGCATGAAAAGCAATGTGGTGGGTTGTTCAAATAGAATCCAAAAATCCTAAAATTATGCCACCATGGTGGAAGCATATTAGGCAGGTGCATTAATCATCATGCATACATTTATACAGGACCTCTCTGGTGAGGGAACTGTCACATCCCAATGTCATTATGGGGCATCCCGAACCTGTTCACGGAAAATTATACAGTTACGCCACTCCCCGGAGGATCAGGCCAAGGGGACAACAGTGGGAAAGGATGATATTTGTGATTCCCAGGGTTGGACCCGAGACGAAATATATGGGAGTTCCCACGTAACCCATAAGGATAGGAATCAAGCCATACATAGTTCTAGAAAGGGTCTTAGTTTATGGTATTAGAACTCGAACCAGGGATCAGTGAGGAATGAGGAAATAAGTACAAATTACCATGTATTCCTTGGGGAAGTATTTAGGTCAAGGGACCAAAACGAAGGTTAGACTGGGCCCATGGAAAAGTGGTCAGGTGTTCTTACGTATCTCATGAGAATGAGAATCAAGCCACACGTTGTTTTGTGAAGTATCATGGTAAGGAACCAGTGTAATGGATGAAAGGGGCGTGCGGTTCTGTACCTCGCACAAAAAGAAGTGCCATTTGATGTATCTTGTTTGTCCATTAAAGCGATTGGTTTTTTTTTGTGAGGCCACCGGCCTAGGGTAAAAATTCCCAGAATGTCCACAAGAATAAAACCATATACAGGCATTGAAAAATGGTATGGTGGATGACTGATACCTAAAGTTATTTCCTCTATGATGAGGTCATCAAAATGAACATCCGTTTTTCATCATCTGGCCGAGACAATACTATCATAGTTTATGGTCATGTGATTTGACATGACAGAACAGTTTAAGGTCATATGGCTTGGACCCGAAGGAGTGTGCACGATGCGATAAAGCATACCCAGTGTGAATTAGGACGAGCTCCATATCATCACCGTGTGAAATTCCAGGAGAGGATCCTCGGTCTAAGAGTCCAGTGAGGGTCAAAGGACAAGGGGTCGAAGAATCTATCTCCCAATTGAGCTGGACCCAGAAATGCCATTTCCAGGTGACCCCACGTATACCATGATGATGAGGATCAACATTCACATATCCCTTAGAGAAGATCCCAGTTTTGGGCTTAATGCTCGGATCGCGGGAGCCCCAAAAATGTCATATTTCAGCTTTGTCTGCCTGACGTGTCGAGGTGCACTGAGGGATAGTTCCAAGAGTGTCAAGATTGAACTCAGATGTGATGGGGTGGAACATAATGTGAATCATCTAACAAACATTCAAGGCCTGAAGGATTTGGTGTGACGATGGGGGGATTACTTTTGACCATGCTCACTATAGAAAATCTGGTCGCATTAGCCTAAAATGGGGACATACAAATGAGCATCGACCGCTGACCATTTTGAAATGCGGGACTTGTATTAATTTGTTGTCTGAAACCCACAGGGGCATTCTCCCATAATGGTTGGAGATCCCATAGTCCTAACATCCATGCCGTTTTGGGGGTCCCTTCGGGTGTGAAAGATAATGGGGGCTCAAATGAAGGGGAACATGAAGCTTGAAAAATGGATGGAAACTTTGCCAAGTGGAATCAGACACTCCAGGTCCTAGACGAGATTTCTCTTAGACACATCGGAAAACCACTGTAAAGGGTTAGGAGGATCCACTTGAGATGGGCTGGAACCGAAATATAAATGTTCGGGCAGTTTTACATATCCCATAAGGATGGGAATCAAGACATACATAGTTCTTGAAGATACAGTTTAACGTCATGCGAGACAACATACAGTTTAATGTCATGCGGGATGACATATAGTTTATCATCATGTGGGACGACATATAGTTTAACGTCATGCTGAACGACATATAGTTTAATGTCATGCAGGATGAAATATAGTTTAATGTCATGCGAGACGACATATAGTTTAACATCATGTGGGACGACATATAGTTTAAGGTCATGAAGTAAGACATACAACTTAACATCACGCGGGATGAGCGTGTAGTTTAGGGACATGTAGGACCGACAGTTTATGGTTGTGCGCGACTGTAATCTATTTTAATGTCATGTAGGAACCTTATGGATAAGGAAAAGTATTTTTTAAGGAACTTGGCATTGGTGGGAGGAGTTATACACTCACCATCCATGGTCACCAGTGAGTATGCACCATTGGGATAAACCTTATGAAGAATGAAAGGTCCTTCCCATTTTTGTTCCAACATGGGTTGTTTCCTGCCAGGGATCATTTGCGCTCAAAGGGCCAGTACCATGTCGTCATGTAGGAAAGAACAGTGGTGAACTTCTTGTTGAAAGATCGAGCCATCGTTCTATGATGCCTTTCTAGATTGTGCAGAGCACGAAGCCTATTCTCGTCTAGTGCTTCCAATTCAACTAGATGGATTTCAGACACTCTATTTAGCACTTTCTAGTCATAGAAATATGTGTGCAATGAGGGAAACTGAATCTCAATGGGTAGGACAGCCTCCGTTCCATATACCAGGGAATATGGGGTTACCTGGTGGAATTACAAGTCATCATCCGATAGGCCTAGAGGGTGTTGGGGAGCGTGTCCGACCAACTCTTCTTGTTCTAACCAACCATTTTCTCTAGGATGTTAGAGAGGGTTTTATTGAAAGGCTTGATCTTCGCATTTTCCTGCGTGTGATAGCAGGAGGTATGGTTATAGCGGATGTTGTACCTGGCGTGTGAGGTACTACAAACCGATGAATGATATTAGAACTCACAAAGTCTACAATTAAATCGGCCTTGACATCCTTAAGCGGAATTGCATATAGCCACATGGAAAAGAAATCAGTAGCTATCAGAATGAATTGGCATTGGAAAGACATTACCGGTGGGTATGGTCCTATGACATCTAATCCCCAAACTGAAAAGGACCAAGAGTAAATGGTAGTGTGGAAAAGCTTTGGTGGCCGATACACAAAGTTAGCATGAACTTGGAACGCATGGAACCTCTTGGTGAACTCGATAAAGTTGTGGATCATAGAGGGCAAAATATACCCTAGTATCCGGATCTGGTGAGATTGTTTTGGGCCACCCTGATGGGAACAGCAGGAACCGGCGTGAACCTCTATCATATCTTCTAGAATCTCAACCCCCTGAATTCAATGGAGGAGAACACCATCAAACCCGCGCTTATAGAGGAATGGATCAAGTTTGGGACTGCTCTGGAGGGTAAAATGTAGTGCGCGACATCAGATTTGCTCGCACTCTGCGCGATCTGATGGGAGATTACCATGTTGGAGGTATTAAACCATTGGTGTCATCCAATCGTCAACCATTTTGATCACTACATTCGGACGACCTGGGGGTCTTGTCGTAGAGGAACTGATGGTAAGATGGATTACCTATGGGTTGTCATCGCCATACGGGGTAACATGAGCTATGATTATCTGATGCACCACATGGATAATTAGATCATCATGCTCGAGCTCTACAAGTGATGAAGTTAAGTTGGCCAAACCATCTTCTCGACCGTTATATGATCGGGGTACATGGATAACATCTGGCCATGAAGGGAACTAGGCCATTATCTGGAGAGTGGGTTCTATCAATGGTATAAGATCTGGTTTCCAGACAACATATTCATTGACCTGCTTAATGAATAGCTTAGAGTCCCTTTTCACATGAAAATGGAGAACGTCGATCTCAAGGGCCAGCTCAATACCAGTAATGAGGGACTCATACTCTGCCTTGTTGTTAGTGCAACATTATGAAAATAGGAATGATTACTGCTGAACGTATTACACAGGGGTAATAAAAAAGATACCCATGCCTACTCTTTTGACCCTAGGATCATTGATTCTTCTACCGGTGGGGCTCCGAGAGGCACCATTGAAGTTCATTTTCCAACATGTGACGTCTTGATCGAATGATAGGATTACCTCATTAGAGAAATTCAGGTCCAGGGACTGACCTGCGGGGGTTGGATGGGCAGTTAGAAAGTCTGCCAATCCATGTCCCATGATAGCCTTCTGAGGCAGAAACCAGATTTAAAACAACTGGAGGATTACCATCCACCGCGCTAGTCGGCCATCGACATGGGACAACATAAGATGTACTTCGACGGGTCTACTCGAGACACCATCTTTACCTCATGGTGCTGCAGGTAATGCCACAATTTCAGTATGGAGAATACGAGTGCAAGGCAGCTCTTCTCAATGGTAGAGTATCTGGTCTCCATACCGAGGAGAATGCAGCTAAGGTTATAGAGGATGTTCTCTATCCCATCATTGTTTTTCTGGGTGAGAAGGGCACCGAGGGACCATTCCATGGAGGTGATATAGAGGACCAGCGACTTCCTAGAGATGGGTGGAATTGAGACCAAAGGATGAAGAAGATACTGCTTGATTTCTTCAAATTCGGTCTGGCACTCTATGTCCCATTCGTAATCGGTGCCCTTCTTCATGATCCAATAGAAGGGATTACACTTGCCGACCATATTTGCAATGAATCAGCGTATGTAGGCCATATGGCCTTGGAATCCTCAAATCTCCCATATATTACTCAGTGGAGGCATCCAGCTGATGGACATGATATTTTCTTGGTCGATCGCGATGCTCCGGTACATGAAAACAATGCCATGAAACTTCCAGGAGGTTACTCCAAAAGCACACTTCAATGGGTTCATCATTAGGTTTCTAGAACGAAGGAAGCTGAACACATTCTCAAGATCCTTGAGATGGATCTAGTACTGGTGATATTTGACTACTATATCATCCACATAACAGTCCACCAATGTCCTGAGGATTGGTTTGAATATGTGGTACATGGCCCACTGATAGGTGGAACCTTCATTTTTCAGGATAAAGGTCATAACCTGGTAACTGAATGTACCCTGGGGCGCCCTGAAAGCCGTGTACTCTTCATCCCTGAGGGCCATCATGATCTTGTTATATATAGAGTACCCATTCATGAAGGAGAGGTCTTAGGAACCTCGTCTTAGTGTAGTTCAACAATTCATTCAATGGAAGGGGAAAATCATCATTCAAAAAATGGCGATTGATATCTCATAAGTCGATACAGACTTTGATCTGCCCATTTTTCTACTTGATGACATCATTGTTTGCCAACCACTTGTGGTACTAGACCTCCATAACGATGTTGGCCCTGATGAGCTTGTCAACATTAGCCTTGACCATGGAACTGTGAGAAGGGTGCATCTTTCTGGGAGGCAGCTTGAATCCACAATGATTTACCGGAAGGCCGAGGCGGTGGATGGGTACCGGAGGATCTAGTACCAGAATCTCATCATAACTACAAGAGAATACATCGTGGTGATGTTTAAGGAAGTCTAAGTACCGATGATGCTCCTCTGAGGGCATGGCGGCACTAATCAATGTGGGTCTCGGGTCTGCCTCGCTTCTGAGGTTCACCTGTACCAACTCATTGACCATGGAGGAGACACCTTCCTAAAAGGTAGGGGGTGTCCTCTATATCCTCTTCTCCTCAAATGGAGGGATCTTCCATGGGGGAAGTTTCTTATGAGTTAACATACCCCAATGGGCGGCTGGTACCATCTTGTGCGGCAGTTGTTATTGAATCAGGGCACTCCGGCAATACTGTGACCATAGTAATGAAGGTTGTTGAGCTGATCCCATCTAGTCTCCAGCGGAAGGGGCTACACTTGACAATATCAAAGAAGTAGTGGTGCGTCTGCCGGAGCCAACTTATTCCTGCCCAAAAAAACATATAATTATTACGTACCACGTTTCCATGAGCCAGATATCCCGGTACCTGAGGGAGGCTGAGATCAACCTATAGCAGGACGACGACGACATCGGCGGGGCACATTGTTTTTTCTTGCGCCACTGATGCTTGCTCTTCTAGGAAGAGGTTGGCTGAGATGATGATACATAAGTGGTGGCTGTAGCTTCTGAAGGTTATGGCTGATTACGACATGCACAGAAAATGCCATGGGCATGGGAGACTATATTGCGATCCATTTAGTCATTATAATTCTAATACCCGTAGTCAAAAATATGATGCCACTCGTCTTCACCATCGCTACTGCTGCCTGACCTCATAAAGATACCTACCACTTGGGCCGGGGTCGGGGCCAACCTAAATATGTTTTTGTCAATCAATTCTTGGATACAATCTTTAAACACATATCATTTCTTGATGTTTTTCCCCAGGATCCAGTGTTAAGATTAGTAGTTGGGGTGATCATCGAGATTTCCCTCTTCTTGAATTCTGCACTCAGGCAGTCGTGCAATTCCCTACTCTATGGTCATTCGGAAGTAACCAGGGTCCTGAGCCTCATTGAACGAGTAGGTCCGATTTATTCTATCTGGAAAGGGGGGTCTAGGATCATGACCCTGATGTGGGGCCAGAGGATCATGCTGAGGAGGCAGAACATGATTACCTAGCCTAGGTGGTGACGGCATATTACACAGGGGTGCCTGCCAATATTGAGGTGGGCACTACTGGGTAGGAAGATGCACCTGTGGTGGTGGACCTCTACGAGGCTATGTAGCTAGCTCCGATGGTAGCAATTCTATTTTCATTGGGGCCTCTACATGGGCCACTGTGGTGGGCTTAGCTATGGCATCCCTCCTTTCTGGGATTACAGGGGGTAGCAGACATGCCAGGCTGGCCTGTTGCAGTGCTTCTTCAAGGCACTGGTCCTTCATTGAGAAGTCTTGGATCCCTCTGGGATAGTTCTGAGTGATCAGGTAGGGAACTAGTTCCGTCTTGACATTCCCCATGCACATTGTCAGTAATTTCTCCTATGTCTGTGGAATGTCTAGAGATTATGTAAGCCCCTTCCAGTGGGTGGAAAAGTCCGCGAATCTCTCATCAGGCCTTTTCTTGCACTGGAATAGGTCTACAATGATTGTTTTCTAGGTGGTAGTGTTGAACTGGTAAAGGAACTGCCTGCGAAGGTCCTCCCAACTAGTCACGGATCCGACGGGGAGTTGGCTGTACCGAACGAATGTCGGACCTTCAAGCATCTGAACAAAACAGTGGAGCTTGGCATCCTCCTACTATACTGGGATCCCTAACATAGGCCAAAACAATGAGTTGAAGTGGGCCAGGTGTTGCATTAGGTCCCCCCATCCCATTAATAGGGGAGAAGGTGGGGTTTCCTAATCCCGGGGGTGATGGCATATCATCCACCCACACTGGATATGTCATGAAATCTGGTGGGATGACCACCTATCACTTTTCCAAAGCCTCTAGGCTGGCGATGAGTGCCACCATTGGATCGTCTAGATGGGGGTCGCTATCTTGATGGGGGTCCCTAACCACGAGCGCATTACTGGGTTCTTCAATGTGGTTGACAAGCGTTGCGGCTCATGGAGAAGCTAGTGGAGCGACCCTTAGGGCTCTCAGAGGAGCCCGAGTGGGGTTCCAAGGATTATCACACCGTTCATGAGGGTTTGGAATTACATACCGTTCCCTCTTTCCATGAGCTCCAGCTTCTGCCCTATCAGCGGGAACGACATGATTAGAGTTTCTTAGGGGCAGCTCGCCAAGGAGTAGTTGTTCCTGCCCCTCCTACCCGGACCTAGGATCACCGTATTTGGGTTGTCGCACTACAATGTGTTCATGTAGATGTTCATCAACAATCTTCTTCTTCTCATCAAGCTACTGGTGCAGCGTGTCCATATCTGGGTCTTCTTCCGTCTTTTTCACTGAGGCGGATGGGTTGGAGTACTTGACAACTCCGACGTGTTCTTTTCCTTTAATGGCATTCTGGTAGAGTACCAATGCCTCAATGGGCATAGGGAAACCTAGTATTTTCCTCTGCTGATGAGTAATCCTCCCTGATGGGTCCAATAGTAGTGGAATTTCCTCAGAGAGGATGTTCTTATCGAGAAGTTCTAGCTCGTTTTCCCCTCCCGACAGATCGGTCATGTTGACCGCAACTCTTCTCGGGGGCATGTCCTCAATGTCGCCAAGCGAGATGGGCTGCCGACGAATAACATTGTACAACATGGTAGTGTACTTCCCCAAGCCATAGACTTGCATGTGGGGGTAGCCTCCTTAATAAAATTGTGGATTACTTGGAATCTTTGAACACATTGTTGTTGGATGGCCCTGTGATGACTAGGTGACTCGGGGTGCTGGGCCACTAGGAGTGTGGCCAAGTTAACCATACAGCATTGTTCTCCGTTGTCTTCAAGGTACACTTTTCTCCCGGGATAAGTCACTCACTAGTGGAGAAGATGGAAGTGAGTTGCGCAGAGGGTATGGTGGAAAGATTCATACTTCTCCAGGTTGAGAGATTCCGACGTACAAAAATTTAGTCTTGTGACCAGCCAAAACATCAGAGTGATGTGGCCTGCTGCAAGGATAGTACAGAATCTCCTTGGCATAGATTTAGGGTCTGGACCTTAATTCCCCACTCGTCAACTGGGGGTCACTAAGGAACTTCTGGCAGCACCGAGGTGGACCACTAGGATGGTGACTAGCCGGCAGATAATACAGCGAGTGGGCTGATTGGCATCCGAATCTTGGGATGTCCTCTGAGGGTCTTAGTGACTTAGCCACTATATCAGGATAGGATAGACTAGAAACCAAGGTTCCTAACATAGCATCAATGTCTACTTAGGGTGGGATATGTTGTGGCTCTCCTTCAATTGGCCCCCAAAATAGTTCTTCGTAGTCTCTAGCCAAGACAAAAGGCGCTCTTAGAGATGCCGGTGGCAACTACAGAGTCGGTCCCTGGGGACGTGCCAAGTTCTTGTCCTCCTAGATATACCTTCAGAGGGAAACATTGATCCTATGGATCTCACATTCCGGGAGTATGAGGTTGATGTGCCTCATTCCTGCCCCAACCCTTGACTCAGAGGTCTGAGGAGAGGGCTCCAGCACTGAGTTGTACTCCACTTCAGAGTCTGAGAAGTGGACTGGTTTGATTCATGTTCGGCCTCCCCCTGAATTCCTCTTGTGGTGGAAACAACCCACCTTCCTACCCCTCAGTGGCTCCTTGGGAAATGGCTGATTTCTAACATGGGGTCCTCTGGCCGCAATGGTGTTGAAGTGGAGAGGGTTTCCACCCAATAAATCCAGGGTGCGAGGAGCACCAGGACAAATGTTGAAATGGACACGGGGAGGACTTCCATGTTGGGCGTTGGTGAAGTGAAGTTGTCTTCCACCTCTCTGATCGATGGGGCGAGGAGGACCTTCACTGATTCGTATGGGGACATTGGAAGGACCTCCATGCTGGCGAGTGTCTAGACATGCAATGTCTCCCTATCCACGGTCTACGGATAGGGAAGTGACCCCATACCCAGTGTAGTGAGTGGGGGAGAGACACCCATATAGAGTGTTGCTATCACGGGGAAGACCCTTTCTTGGGTTGAAGGTGGTGTGGGGAAGACATCCAAGCTAGGGTTGGAGGTAGGGACAGCCCGCACCGTTCATAGTGGCCGCACGGAGTGGGCCTCTGAACTAGATGTCATTGTTGCGGATTGGTCGGCAGCGGCCATCACCTGTTCCGGTGACTGGGAGAGCTGACCAAACCTACCAGTAGGTTGGTTGGGGCCTCGATCCAGGCCATACATATAACATCCTCTGCTCTATGTATGCTGAGAGATGTGGATATGAGTCAATGGTGGCTCAGGCCACAGTAGTGGCTGATGTTGATGCCCCACGGCGGGCGCCCTCTTCCATTGGCGTCCAACATTAGCGTCGAGTCAGATGAACAGAAGATAGTGGTACAGGCGCATGGCTTGCCTGCTCCTTGGCTCAGGGAACCGGACGACGGTGCTAACACAGCCTGGTGGGATCCCTCACCGGGAGCCCATGAAGCATGACTCTGATTGGGCCGACCCGAGTATCCCCTACCTCTTCGACTTAGGGGAGGGAGTTGTCAAGGAATTCTGGAGACAAGATCCCGAAACGATTGAATGTTGGTGTGGGGAGTCGCGGATACCAGCACAGCCCTCGGGGGTTGCGTTGATGGTGAGTTGTTGCTTCCTTGAGATCCAAGAGGTTCATATACTTGGTGTGATTGATCCCCTCCACCTTGTACCTTCATACAAGGTCATTAATTACCCTTCGCTAGATAATTTCCTAAGGGGAGAGGGAGCGTGGGAACCCAACTGTCATGGCGGTCGAGGTTGTCATGGTTGAGGCAGAACCGTGGGGGGTGGCCGTGCTGGTATTTCCCTTGCCCCAACACATATGGGTAGGTGATCGGGCTCCTGATGCAACAACATGGTTCTTGAAAGTAGGGAGATTAACTCATTAATTTTTATAGGAAAAGAAATTGACAAATTGTGCCCCAACATCGTTTTTTCTTCCATGGACGGTAAGAGGGATCCACACTGAAAACGTCGCAGAAATGAATGCTCAATGTCCTGACTGTCCCAACTTCTAGAGATTTTCACATCAGGCCCTCTTTTTGCTTGCGAGACCTGGTATCAGATGACTGGTTATGATGACAAGCTAATCCATTGGTTCCTCAAATGCTACTAGTCTCCATGCTGAGGAGAATACCTTCACGTCGGGTTCACCATTTCGGTTTCCAACACTTTCGGCGGGGTGCGAGCAACCGTCAAGCAGAGGACACACTACTTTTACCCTGCACACCCGCTTTCAAAAGGCAGACAACATCAACTTCTTATTCAGGGACGTCTTCTCCTTGATTGAAATAGGATGATGGGATGTCGGTTCATTCTTCTGCAGATTTCTTCTCGAAGCTCGTCACCTAGTCCGGGTCTCCCTCATAGATCTAAGACATCTTTCATGAAATTATTCCTACTGACATTTCTTCATGGACAACAGTTAATTACACTGCATCTGTCAGGACGTTCTAAGGGGTCTAGTCAGGGCAGCAACCTTTAGTTAGGGGAGTAGTCACGTTGGGAACCACTGGCATGTCTTGACGCTGGGGGATTGGCATGTCTAACTTATTTCCATTATTATATGGCTTCTCGAGGGCGTGGAAGCTTGAGGAATCACACATAGTATAGGGTGAATCGTATTCAATGGGCATGTATATGAGGTTTTCTTCATCATCCTATGTTTAACACATGGTATGCCAAAAGTTTAATGACCAGCGGAGATGGATCAGACTAATCGGGACACTATTTAGAGTTGATCAGTTTCAGGATCCCCCTAGAGGGGAACACCGATATTGGGGCAAACACGTGAGTGGCTTCCTGACTACTGTCGAATCAAATGGGGAATGTGGTGGCATGATCTCACTAGTATGTAGCGGCCCGGGTAAGAATCAGGATGGGTTATGGCTTTGGGCTTGAGCCTCAAAGAGACTTCCTACATATCCCTGTGGCTAGGAATCAAAGTCTGCGTAGTTTAGTGAAACGATGGGACACCAGAGGAGGCGACCCATGAGAATGGATGCATGGAAGGGACCCAGAGGAAGTGAATCCTCCAGGTTAGTGCATGAGATTCCTGAGACACATTGGCTCGAGGGAGAGGTCAGGATGAGACATGAGTGATAGGGCTTGAACCTCATGGAGGATTATTATATACCATGCCTTGACATGGATCAAAGTCAATGTAGTTCAGATGGTGAATATAGTTTAACGTAATGTGGGATGGGGTGAACCGATGTTAAGACGGTTGGGACGACCATGTGGTGGGCTTGAACCTCGTGGGGGCTTCCAATGTACCATGCCTTGACATGGATCAAAGTCCTCGTAGTTCGGGATGGACATGGGATTACACTATGAGGCGGCTCATGGTGTTTGGGGCTTGATCCCAATGGAGGATTCCTACATACCATGCCTTGACATTGATTAACGTCCCCGTAGTTCGGGATGGGTAAGGGACTCCACTCTAAGGAAGCCCAATGTGTTGTTTGGAGATTACACTCTGGGGCGACACAATGTTTTTGGGGATTGAACTTCGTGGAGGTTTCTTACGTACCATGCCTTGACATATATCAAAGTACCCATAGTTCAGGATGGGTTGGGTCGTACACTCTAAGGTGGCCCAAGGTTTCTTTTGGGGCTTACACTCTGATGCGGCCCATGTGGTGTTTGGGGCTTACAATCTGAGGCAGCCCAAGGTGTTGTTTATCATTGGTGCTTGCACTAAGCTCATGTGAGTCATGGCCAGTGTGAGAAAAAAGAGCTATCACATGCCTGATGATCATGTCGTGAGAGGTGCATCCATGGGATGTGGAGTGGGGCTTACGCGTGGAGCAACTCAAATAGGAAACATGGGCTTATGCATGGTTAGCAGCCCTAGAAGTCGGGGCTTTATCTAGGATGGAGGCCTGAGGGGAAAAAGCGCAGGGGGTGAGGGACTTGGGACTGAAGAATGGAGGGGCCCTGTTTCCCACCGTGCCCTTTGCTGGCCCTGGGATAACGAAGATGAAATGAGGAGAAGGGATGCTGCCTCCGGTAAGAAAAACTAGGGTCTTACACCAATGTGGCTGCCGCATCCTGCGAACAAATTCCACTCTAATAAAGAGGATATAATCCCATATTTGGGGTGATCCCATCCCCGTGGAGACAAGTAGTCATGGAGAATTTCCTAAGCAGGGGGACCCTGCGTGCGAGGCATGGGGCCAGGTCTCAGTTTATCATCATCTAATGAGGATGATGGTGCTTGACAGTTTAATGTCATGCAGCTCAGACGAGGTGGGTGCACTCTGCACCCCAAAGACTTACATAACCGGTACCATCTTCTCCTTGTGAGAGGGAAGGCATTAGAAATGTCGTAGCGATGGGGTGCCATGGAACGAACCATCTAGGGGTCCACATTAGCATGGATATGCGAAGAAGCAATATCCGTTAGCATTCCTATGCGAAGAAGCACAAGGAAAAGCAACAAAATGGGCGGTGTCATCTAGGGGACTTTGAGGTTACTTCGTACGAGACTAGAATGTCGCACAGGAAAATGGTGCATGATGTGGATGCCCGAGGTGTGAAAGGCACCAGCGAATGTAATCCATAAGAAGAGCATCAGACGTTCGCATAAGGGGATCCCCAGGGAGCACCGAGGTGAGGGGTCTCGAGGAATTGTGCACAAACTTTGTGGCTTGCGCATGAAATCAGTAGCCCTACATGAAAAACACTGGGTTGGAGTGAAATCAATGATGATTATGCATAATTGGAGTCAATGTTTTTCATGCAACTAGAAAGGATTCACACAAGGAGTATGAATTGCGTGCAATCGGGAGAGGGTGTGTGCAATGAATGGGGTGCACACAAATGAAGGGAATTGTGGGAAATTGGCGGGCCTGCTTGCAAGTGGAAAGGATTGTGCGCCCAGGGCGGACCCCGAAGGGATCAAGTTTCAGTCCAAACCATGGAGATCTCACATAAAGGAAAACCTCAGTGTGACTTGGGGCGAAATGAATAGTAACTGAAGGCCATCTTTGAGAGCACGAAAGGAGACTTTCTATCACTAGAGCCAGTTCAAATTCTTCTGCCCCCAAGTGGAAGGTGTCAAATTTTATTTATAGGTCCCTAAGGGGTACAGAAACCCTTTTGGCACAAAATAATTGGGCGAAGGTGGCGGCACCATTGAATTTCAACCGCACGGGGTGGGGCGTGAAATATTTCTCACCCCTATACAGAACCTTCGTGAATCCCTGAACATTCCGCGCGGGCCATAATCATTTTGTGCGCCTATAAATTTATTTCGCACGCCCCCTGGATAGGGTCCCCATGTTCGAATATGACTTCACGTTGTCGTTTCGAAACATATTAATCACTTGATCACTTTTCAAAATCTACACAATTGGTTTAACACTCTCATGGGATATTCCTTGGAAATTCACAGAATATATATGAACCATCATGAAGGGTTTAAATAAATGATAACTTTTAATGACCTGGGATACTCATATTATTTCTAAGAACCAAAAAATTAAATTATTTATCAATCAAATTATTGATTTTTCATGAATATGTGGTTCCCCAGTATGATTACTATTTATTACATTATAGTATTTTGTTTTAGTGAATAGTTGGAACATGATAATACCTTTTTAAAAATGAGTACGATTGAAAAAATAGTGTATCACATCCTAATAAAGAAAACTAATTAGTGTCTAGAATAAAATAATATCATTTAAATGCTCAAAAAACATTGTAAATATATGAATCATGGTAAGCATCAAAAAGAGAAAATGATGCATCAATGTTCTTTTGAGTTTTTCTTGAAGAAATTAACATTTTTATTAATTTTTTTGGAAGATCCCCTAGTATCTATGAAATTTATTAGTCCCACAGAAATGATATTTTCATTACCCTGTTTTTGTAACATGACAAATTCATTTTGGTTTTCAATCATTAGGATGGAGAAGCTGTTCTATTGAAAACTCTAATAAAGAATATGAGGAAACATGTTGAAATTGTCTTCATTGAGTTGGATGAGTTTAAATATTGTATTTTTATGTAACTAAAACCATTATATTATTCATAAAAAAGAGATATGGAATTCTTTATGATAATATAGAAGGATAATTTATATATTAGAACCAATGATGAAAACTTTACAAGACTTGTGAAGTATGATTCAATGAATATCATCCTACCCGAATATAATCTAGATTTATTCATCAGTGGATTAAAAATAAGTCTCTAAATGGAATGAGGGAAATTATTTGGATTTAATAATTCATTCTGTGTTCTCTTAAGGAGGAATACAGATTACTATTAACAATAAATATCTTTTTTTTATTAAAATATAATGATAGAGTTCATAGGAATCTATAAAAAAATTACATAAGAAGATAATGTTATTTCATTCTCAAAGTATGGTAGGAATATTGGAGGAGGTTTATTAGGGGAGATGATAAATTATTTATTTTGGGATGGTATGGTAACCAAGAAATCAAATTACAAAGTTATGGGAAGATGTTAACAAATGATGTAAATATAGATATTGAAAATTGATTCCACCACACACAATATATTGATTCATGTGAATGGTGTTTGAGAATTATGCTAACTATTGAATGAATATTTTTGTAAAGGAATATGATTGATATCCACAAACTCTTAATCTAAGAGACAACGTGAAATCCTTTGTGATCACTCTTACCGAGATGGGGTGTGATTACAATATAGTGGAAGGTGCACTAAAAATACACACTATAATTTACCACATATATTTGACTATATATCTACCCATTCATTAATATGTAATGAATTTTCCTAATGGATAAATATTCAACAAGAATTAATGGATATATCATTATCTGTTAAATTCTCAAATGTTATGATGAATTCATCATATGTATATGATTCCTCTCTTGTTGAACATTGTGTTAATGTTATTCTTTTAAATCATTTCATTATTCTACTGGTTGAACTTGATATCATCTTAGTAATTGATTGGCTTTCCCTACCAAAATCTCACATTAATGTAAATGTAAATGATGTCACATTAGATATTCCAAACATGGTTATGATATTTTATCACTGTGATGAAAAATATGAATTCAAATGGAAGTCACATCCATTGTATGGGTTTTTATTCATATTAAAGAGCATTTTGTTATATCAAATGGTTGGGTAGAAACTCAACATTGATGATATTATTATTTTGTGGGAGTTCTTTGATTCCTTTCATGGAGTGTTTATTTTATCTCCCCTAAAATTGGATGTTGATTTCTCAATAGGACTAAAACCATATGCCATGCCTATTTTGAGTACTCCATATAGAGTGAGGTTGATTTAGTTACATGAATTGAAGAAGAAACTCTAGGAGAACCTTCAAATGGGTTTCATTCCGCTCTGTGTGTCAACATGGAGTGTGCATGTTCATTTGGTTAAAATGAAACATGGATCGGTGTGACTCTACAATGATTATTGGTATACGTACAATATCATGATCAAGAACAAGTTTCATCCACCTCATATAGATGTAATACATGATCAATTGTGAAAATATAAATTTTTTTATAAGGTTGAACTTTATTTTTTATGAAATTTATTGACGTTAAATAAGGATGATATACCCAAGAATATGTTTCATTATTGAGATTGACACTATGATTATATAATGATTCCATTCACTATTACTAATTTACCTAAAATATTAATGGATTTAATAAAGATATACTTAGAGATAACCTTGACCTGTTTTCAGTAGTCTTTGTAGATAATATTCATATCTATGTAAATAGAATAGAATGGAATAAAAGACATTTGATACTTGTATTAATGACCCTATAAAAGGTGATTCTAGAAGAAAAAAATACAATGTCTTAAATAGTGATGAATAAGTTTTCATATTTTGGTCATATAATATCTGAAAATGGTATATTGGTAGATCCAAGGATATTGAATGATAGACCAGACTAACCATGGTGATTGAGATCTAGTCTTAATCGTTTAACTACATATTATCATTGGATTATAAATAATTTCTCATAACTATTTAATCTACTCATCAAGTTTACTCTAAAGAGATCCAACTTCCTCTTGAAAGACTAATGTATGGAAAATATCATGGAACTATGGAAATGATTATTCATTCATCATATTTTTATTACCTTATAATGGAGAAGCATTTGAAATATATAGTGACTCCTCCAAAAAGTTATTGGGATGCATTATTATATTGATTGAAATAGTTATAGCTTATAACACATAAATAATGATGGTTAATGATAAAAAAATAACCAACCGTTGATTTGATGTTGGTTGTGCTAATTTTTTCATAAAATACATTGACTCATTATTATTACGATGAAAAGAATGATATATAAACCAATCAATAAAAGTTAATGTATATATTCTCAAAGATGAATTAGAATATGATCTATAAATTATAATAAGATATGTTTAATGATTATTACTACTTAGTATATTTCAATCCATGAAAATAGTACATGGTGGATGTTTATTTGAGATAAAAGGATATTGCTTACTAATCTATGATGAGGATAAAAAAATATCTAATATTTTTATATTTTTAAATGCTTTATATAGAAATCCTAAAGGAATTGTAAAAATATTATTTTGATAAATTTAATGGTCAACCTTCTATCTCAGTGAAGGATAATGATGCGTAAAAGGTAGATATAGAGATACAAAAGGAGTTTTGAAAATTTATTCATTTTATTCTTTATTAGAATGAATGATATTGTTTAGGATTCATGTATGTGTTAAATACATCTCATTTTTTAAGGATATGTTAGAGGGAGCTCATAGTTCTTTATTATGTTATTATAGTGGTATTATGAATATGTATTGTCAAATGAATGATTATTTATAGTGTGGATGAATGATGAAAGATATCAGAGAGTTCATATCTTAGTGTTTTGAATATTAGTATGATTATAAAGAGATATTAAATAAAAAAGGGTTGTTACAACCATTAATGACACCATAATGTAAATGGGAAAACATCACCATGAATATTTTTAATAGGCTCCCTAAAACATTTAAAGTGAATAACGATATATATTTTTAAGTTGATAAATTTATAAAGTCATTACACATCATCACTATCAGATAATATTTCTATTCTGATCATCTTTGATTGATAATCATTAAGGATGTGGTCATACTTCCATGAGTTCTATATTCCATAGTATATGACCCAGATCTATGTTTTAGCTTAATGTTATGGAAATTATTTAGTAATTCTCTTGATATGGATTTGATCATTATCATTGTGTATTAACCTAAAATTTATTGACTATCTTAGAGATAATTTCAAACTCAAGAAGATATGTTGATATCTATTTCCCTTTAATTTTTTTGGGATCAACACCTTCCACTGGATGCGTATTCATACAATAATTGCTTTAACATAATAACTCATATGGATACTTGTGAAGACCTATATCGATATATGTCTATATATAAAATTTAGAAGTATGGAGATATATATGTAATATTATTGATATCTCTAATAGATGATAAAATGTCAGGGAATCTTAATGTCATCTAGTATAACACAATACCTTTAAAATCTCAATTGAAATGTTTTTACAATAATTACTCACTAGATTACGAATTTGATGCTCCAAACAAGGTGGCTCAAATATATTCTAAATGAAATAAGGTAATTATATTTAGAAAATGGGAATAATAGTCCCTAGGAATATCAGCCCTATTCAAATTATGGAACGTAATAGGATAGTTTCAAATCATTTGGCACTTCTACTAAACCATTATGATGTTCATGATGTATTCCATTTATCTCTTTTGAGGAAGAACACAATTAATCATTCACATGCACTCAAATAATCCATCTTACATCCAGATAATGATATTTGTTATTTGAAATAATCAATGAATATTTGGGATCCAAAAGAGAATTTCTAATCAAAAAATGCCACTCATGTGGTAAGTATCATTTGGCGAAACTAGTAATTTAAAGAATCTACGTGGGAACCTGACTGAATGGTGAGAAAAAAGTATCCTTATTTTCTAAATTAAAGTAGATAAATTTTGAAAGAGATACTCACTAGATGGTGTGTTTTATTTATTACCATTATTTTTTATGAATTTATAATTTTAAATAAATTTACTTGGAAGCACGTGTCACACAAAACACTAATCTTTAACGAACCTTGAAAAACTATTAATGTTATTATTTAGATATGAACTTATTACAAATACATTAAAAATATTGTCTTAAATAAGAATAAAACTTTTAAAATTTTAATTATAATGGTTTTATATAACTAAAACATATTGATAAAAAAGCCCATAATTTTTAGTGAATCCTTTAATGTTTTAAAAATAATATTTTCCCAAAAGAATGTTTTGTATAACATTTTTTTATAAATGAATATATATTTAAATATTATATATAATTAGTTTCATAATTTAAACATTTTTTGGCAAAAAATGTAAAATATATATTAGCGTTAATTTTTTTTTATAAAAATATTAATCTTTTGATGAATAATGAAACCTATATGATTGTATGTAAAACCCCATATGCTTTTAAACAATTTATAAGAATAATATTATTATAAAATGGTTAAAAATGTATAATTAATTAATATATATATATATATATATATATATTAATTCAATATTTTTTTATTGGAACAACTTTTATAATTATTTTTGATATAAAACCATTTTAAGATTCTAAATATTAGTTCTGAGGAAGACTGTTATATCATCGCTCTAGTGAGCTAAATTTTGAATAATTTTTTTTTCAATTATGTGAGTCAAATTTGGAATAATTGATTAAATATTTTGAATTATAATATTTTATAATATCTTATAATGTAATATATATTTTTTTACCCTAATTAATTTAAAAATCAGTAAAATTTATTTATTATGATTGTTGTAAAAAATGGGTTTACTAGTAGTTTAAATAAAAATATTATGTTTAGAAATTAACCAAAACTTATCCAAACCCATTGTTGTTAATATTATAACCTTCTAAATTCTATTCCATAATAGTTATTTTTTCAGGCTTCTAAAATGTGAAAAATGTGGTTAAACCTCTTTCTTTTGAAATCGGTACAATTATGCCACTAAAATCAATCATACAAGGCAACCCTATATCATCTCCTACTAGAACACCATAATCATTTTATTATAACATGACATAAAAAATCACTTACTAATATAACTCTCCATATCCCAGAGGCCATGGTGAGATCAATAAGTATATATACCCTTATTTTTCTTAAATGACAATATTCAAATAATTTATGACAAATAATATATTAGATATTGGATCTTGGATCGATGGTTTAGTGTTTATAAATTTTTTTACCTACGTAACATTTAAATAATGTTACTAAAAATTAATATATAATCATATTCATTATATTTAGAAATCTCACATTATACTTATTAAACAAAGTCTCATTAGAATATACATCAAAGAAATGGGGTGACCTAAATGCATAGTAAAAAGGCGAATAAGGGAAATGAATCAATATAACACGAGTGATCATAATCACAATAATTATTTCATAAGAATAAGATAATAATAATAATATTTATGGAAACAAAATTATTATGTCCTATAATTTGAATATTTATAAAAATGAAACATAATGTCTAATTGGTCAAATACCACACATAGTTTTGAATAGTGTAGGTATAATGTTCACACCTAACATATTTTCATAATCAAATCATCAATATTATGATCAAATATAGAATTATATTAAAAAATATTACCTTTTATATCTTCAAGTTCATAATCATACCTAATTCATTAAAGGGACATATAATTTCAGGCCCACCCATCACATTATATTATTTATATTATCATACAGACCATATTAATCTTTTTACTATCAATGTACTGAGTTAACTTGTTTAATGGAATGTGTTTCATAAGAATTTATTCAATAATGATTTATTAAATAACGAATTAGTTTCAAAATTAAAAACATAAACTTATTTTTTATTATAATCATTATTCACTATACAAGAAAAAACAACTAGATAGGAGTGAAAGTTTTTTTTGAAACAAGAGGACTTTGGTAAAATAAACTTTTTTTTAAAATCATTTATAAATTATTTATATCCAAAAATATAAAATTAAATAATAACAAAATGATATTTATAAAATATTATAAAATTATTCATACCAAATATTTCGTGAAAGAGGGGTGACCTAATGAAAAAGTGTTCAGTTCGAGAATCCTCTTACCTTTATTCTTGATTTATTTTGTCACGTTTTACACTAATAAAAAATAACCTCTTATTTATTAATAATTTAAATAAATGTAAATTAGAGTAATTATAACCACTATTTTTAAGATATATTATTTTTATTATATATTATCTTTTCCTTGAATATAGGCGAGTCATTATGATATCATGTTTTACTTAATAATTTAGAGTTTTCAACGATTTCATTTTCATATTAACTGTATATTTTACATTATTATAACTAAATACAGAATAATTTACATCATTTGATTAAATATTAATATATTATATATTTTTAGTATTATCCATCCATGAAAGTGTTCATAATCATTGAATTAGAAATTCTTCCATAGGCAATTAACCAACCATTGATAAGACATTTTTGAAGAGAGCGGGAAAGAGAAGTGTAATATATATATATATATACATATAATAGATAATTTAGGTTTAAATCATTATTATAATGTAAAATTATAACTTTATTCATTATTAATTTTTTTGTGATTTTTTTTGTGAAAATGGAAATATTAGTAGAAGAAGAAAATAATGGAAAATAGTTGATCAAAACATACTAAATCATCAATGTCGATTTTATTTTATGGAAATAAAAATATCTAGATGGTTTTGTTCAAATAATTCCATAATTTACCTAGGTATTGTATGTGGATTTATAGGGAATTTCATTTTTTTCCTATTATTGTATTTTTAAGAGTCCTATGTGCAATTCTCCATGGGGGAGAGAGGGGTTATTTATGCTTGATGAGAGGGGAATCATTTGATTAAAGTATTGAATAAAACATTATTTCAAAGGAAAAACATGTAATAGTGAAATTTTTATAATATAAATAACATATAAAAATGTATACAAAGATTTTAATAATTTAAATATATTATATAATTCAAATAAATTAGTTTATTGAAATTGAAAGTGGAAAAAAATTATAATTTCATGGAATTACTTTTGACTACAGGTTTTTAAAAGTCCTTATTAGGATTGGAAATAATGTTTAATTTACTTTATGTTCTAATTTATTAATTAAAATATATCATGGAGGAAAATAAATATAGAGAAATTAATATGGCATTATTACATCATGAATTATGTAATTTAAGATACATCATTATGTGAAAAAAATTATTTACAAAATTCACCTAAACCATGAAGTAATTCAAAAAAATTCCAAAAAACAATCACCCATTGGCAATTTTGACGTAATTATTTAAAAACATATTTTAATTTGTTTAAAATAAATTTCTATCATTGGTAATTTAGACTTATAATATAAATATTATGATTTTTACTATATACATTACAATACATTTCATTTAAAATATACATATATTTTCGTTGAATTTTTAAACAAGATATTTCTTGTATTATAATACTTATATATATTTAAATTAATAATGATAATAAAAATTTATAACTTAAATAAATATTTTTAGGAAAAATTCATATTCTAAACATCATGATAATTTTTCTATTGATCTGTTTATAATATTCAATTTCCATGATACTATTCCAATTTTCACAGTACTTTTCCTATTGTATAGGTTTCATAATTTATATAAATAAAAATTATTTGAATATTCATTTATGAGAGTAATGTTTTTATTGTCTTCTCTATGTGATTAATTTGTTTTTTTTGACAAATTATAAAATAGGAAATTCCATTTGTAAAATTTTGATTTGTTATATTTTCCCCTCATTATGAATTTTCACCCAAAAAATATCAATTTTATATACATATGAGAAAATAGGTGAGGGTATTTCTACTTCATTGATGTATCTAGATCCAATGTCACTTTTTTATACATAGGGTCTCTCCATAATACCTTGACCAAGTGAGATTCCTTTTTATGATGAACCGTGTCTCTAGAGTCTATAATATTCAATGACTAACCCTCATCAGAGAGATCATTTTCTAGATATACCACCTCTCTATTTAATAAACATATGGGATCTAATATGAACATTATTAGGAGGGGTATGTGGAATACATCCTGCACTTGTCACATGCTAGGTGGATCTAAAAGTCGATAAACTACTTCACCAATGTGATCAAGGATCGTATATAGGATAATGTACCTTGGGACAATCATCCCTTTCAATGATAACCATGGGAACCTACTCCATGCTGATATAAAAAAGGAAATTTTTTCTCCAACATTAAAATATGTGTCCCTTAAACAGATTTTATAATACTTAGTCTTCTAATTGTGGGGATATTTTATATTTTGTTGGATGACTTAAACCATCTCAACAATATCTTTTACAACATCATGTCAAAGTTGAATTAATTTTTTTATCTTCATCTCATCATGTTATAGTTCTATATTGTTTCTCATTTATAGATTCATGTCGATCTAATTGAATCATTATTTATGAGATATTTTTGTATGGCAACTCAAAAAATGAGAGATTATTATCCAATTCTAGTTTTAAATCTATTGCATAGGATCTTACCATGTCTTTGAATGTATGAATAGATCTTTCATGATGATCTACGATTTCAGGGGGGTAGGCCGTGATGGAATTCAGTTTAGTACTCTAATCTTGTTGAATACATCTCTGGAATTAAGATGTGCAACATTAATAATGATAAGATATGATAAAATGTTGAACCCCATGCATCCTTACATATTACCTCAAATATATCATCGAATTTTGTCAAAGGGGTAAATAATTACAAATAAAAATGAAGTGGGAAGTCCTAATGATTCGATCCACCACTACCCATATCACATAGTTTTCATTGGATGTTTCTGGGTGACTAGTTTCAAATTAAATAGGGAGATTATTGCTTTTCCACATGGGTATATGCAATGGTTGCATCATCCATTTTTACTAGTATGACATTGCATTAATATTATATCATACTAAACACCATGATATATACTAGACATTATCCTTACACATGTTGTCCCACCAATGTTTCTCTTGGGGATCTTAGTATATCTTGTTACTTTTGAGATGGATCAAGAAAAATGAACTATGTGCATTTTACAATAGCTATGTCTCTTTCTTAGGTGATGAAGGAATAAAAAAATAGTTCTACACTGATTCACACTATCATCGTCAATGTGGAACTCATCTAACTTCCCTTCCATTACCCCATTCACATTATTTTTAGATTTAAGATCATCCATTTATAACTCATTGGTTTTTTTTGGATAGATGATTTTGAAATTATAGAGTAAATGTTGATACATTCCATTAAACTATAATTTCAAAATCCACAAATTTCATATCCAATAATATAGGGTCTTTCTCAATTCACATAATTGATAAGGTAGGTGGTTCTTTTCGACTAAGAGAATCAGATAACATGTTCACCTATCTTAGAAGGTAATAAATAGAGAAATTATAATCGTTGATTAGATCTAAAAATCATTATTGATGAATATTTAGTTCCTTTATTGTTAATATATAATTTATACACATTTGAATTGTATGTATGTCACACTTATCACCAAATTGGTACTGTATCCATATTTTTAAAGAAAATATCGAGCCACTAACTCAAGATCACATGTCTGGTATTTTTTCCCATGAATATTCCAATATCATAAGGCATATCCCATAAATCTATCATTATTCCTTAGTAAACAACTGAAACCATTCTTTAAGGTATAATTTTATATAAAAAACCTATCCACTTTTTTGTAGTGTGAGAACAACTATAACATTTAACATTTGGATAATCACCCTGAAACCTTGATATAATTTTTTCATCATGACAGTTTTTAACCGTTTCCATTTTAGAGTAGATTGAATGCTGGAAAATTCTTATATAAAGATGACACAAATAATATTAACAAACCTTATAATCCATGAAAACTATGGATTTATATGAAACTTTTGGGTCTCATCTATGACACAATATCATTTTTTTAATGGTGTGGATATATTTCTCTTAGTTACAACCATGTTCCCCAAGAATTTGAATTTCGACATCAAAAAGTCACACATGATGAACTTTGTGTATAATTTCTATTTTCTAAATGTGTCCATTATGATCAGAAGTTTCATTTTATGTTCCTCTATGGTCTTGGTTTATATGGGAACATCACTGATAAACAATACCCAAAAATATTCAAGGTAGTCTCTAAAAACAATGTTCATAATATCCATGATGAATTTTGGGGAATTAGTATCTATGAAGAGAATCACTTGAACTCATAATGAACATAAATTGTATGGAAAGTAGTCTTCAAAATAACTTAATTATTTACCAATAGATGATGATATCCATAGTAAAGATCCACCTTTGAGAAGTACTAGGATCTTGGTTGTTGATCAAACAATTCCCCAATCCTAGGAAGATGATTTTTATCATTTATAGTTATCTTAATGAGTTCTTGGTAGTTGATACATAGCTACAGATATCCAACAATTTTAATTTCTATGAATAATATAGTACCCAATGGTGTTTTAATAAGTCATATAAACCCTTTGTTAAAATTCCCTTGGGAATACATCATTACCTCTTCGAGTTAAATCAGGTTCATCCCTTACGAGAATTTGTATAGAGGTGTTCTCACATGTATAATTTCTATTACGATCTCTAGCACATGAGTCTTGGTAACTCAACTAGAAATAAATTACTATAGAAAAAAATTTATGTTTCAAGCTAAGACTGAGATCAGTTTTTAAAAAATAAAATTTAAATGGGAAATGGGTTGGGTAAATCAAAGTAATATTCCATCATCAATCACAAAAATTGTTATAGATCATAATGGGACGTGTCATTTCCATAATTAGAATCACCAATAGTCTCCCACAAATATTAGGTCTTACCGTAATTGATGATCATAAGAATATCTATATTGACCATACCTGAAATCATAGAATAGAATCTAGTATACACTATTTGATGTGTGTAAGAATAGTCCTTCCTTGGTCATCTCATTGAAGGAGTTGAAGTGAATCCCTCGGTATAAGTCTCCATCCCTTTTCTGGTTTAGATTGAATCCTTAAAAGAGGCATAACCCCCACTGATCATTTCCTCCTTGGGTAAAATCATCTATCTGTACTTCAATCTCTTGATGAAAATCAACAAGTTGATGAACCCTCTTTTGATTGAGGTCATAACCCACTATGGCACTCTGATGGGATTTAACATGTTATATAACATCACCAATGAGTTCAGTAAAAGATGTATCCACATATAAATTCATATCTAATATAAGAGTCAAACAAAAAATCCAAACATATCGCGATACAATAATAGAACTAGAATTCTTGATAGGATTTGTAGGTTTAGTGAAAATATTAGACCATGGACTTGGCTTCATCAACTATGAAGAGGCATTCGCATTCAAAGCATCAACCACATCCTCAGATGTAGGATTTTTACATGTATTACTTTTTTCACCGTCAGTGTAATTATTCCCTGGTTGCCACATTAATATGATTCTACAATATGTTGCAGTATTATTTTTTAGAGATGAAAAGGATCACACCAGATTTTTACTATATGTGTCTTTAACAAGAAAAGTTTTCCTACAATAAAAAATAATTAAGAAGTACATTTTACTCTACCATTAAAGAAATTTAATTAACCAAATATGATAGGATGATATTTTGAATTAATCACATGCTTAATTCAACATCAAGTAGTATACTAAAAAATTCCCCAATTTTGGATGCCTCAGGGGAACAATCAATTTTAAATAGAATGCGACTAGAAGATGCAATGTAAAAATAGATTTTATTATCCCAAAGCATCCAGTTGAGGCCAAAAATCATAATAAAAACCAGAGTCCTAATATTACTTACAGAAAGTAGGTTTAAATTAACGTCCCATTTTTGTAAAAAACCAATACCTAGATGTAGATAAATTGATTTGGTCCCCCAATCCATGTGCTTCATATCCTTTGATAAAAAATGATGTCAAATAAGCCTCTACCCATGGCTATGTATATCTTGTATGAAGATTTCCAGACAATAGTTAATATATGGACCAAATCATCAAGTTTCCAAAGTGATTTTCTTGTGGGAAGAACCATCCAAGAAATAATAATGTTTTTTGATCTTAAATCAATCATAGATAATTGCTTTATTTGAGATCACATTAGTAGTGTAAGCCTTTATAACAATATTCTATAGGATAACATGCTTCACTTGTGTTAAATTTCAGCTGCTCGACTTTCTCTCAGTAGATGTGAACCATGTATTATTAAAAAAATTATCACCATTAATCAAAACTACCCCCATTCACTATAACTGTAGTTCTAGAACTACAGTTCCCAGCAAAATTATCACCTAGAGGAAGCCCTACAATTCAAGACGCCATAACATCCTCACAACCATATCTCTTCATATTTTTCACATCAGCATCACGACTCAGATCCATTTGCCTCACAAGGGTACCATTCTTCCTAGACACAAAAAGGTATGCTTAAAAATATCAATTCCAACTATCAATTGAGAGAAATCTGTTCCACTATAATTCAACACTGAAATATGATACACAAATTTTTTCTCAATCCTCTTTATTCTCCTATATTAAAATCCTGAACCAGTCACTATAGGGAAACAAGTCCAGGATATCTCGGAAATAAGTGGTTGTGGACAATATTTGAAGGATCCTCCTTTACATTAACTAGTACCTAAATCACTAGCCACTTCAGCATTTAGTATGATAGAACCATGAATGTGAAGAATCATCATTATGGGATGATATACAAGTTAATGGGGTAAACAATTACATTAACCCAATTCGGAAACTTCACCCTTTCCCACAAATACATTGATCTTAAAATGCATTTGTTTATTCCCCAACAATAATAATTTATTCCATGCTGATACATTGTTTTGACTCAACCATTGGTGAAAGGTATGATTCTTTATAGTGTATCCACACCCACATCATTTATGTATATTGAAATGTATAATCATGATCTTCCTTGATTTTTAAATGAATAATTGGATGGTACATAATATGATAAGGGATTTACTTTTCCATAGATTTGATTCATTCTTTATATAATGAAATCCAATCCATGACCATTGTAATGTTGAATTACACAAAATGATGTATTATGAGATTAAATTGAAGAATCATACCGCATATGCTTAGTAGATATGAGTCCAACAATTGGGTTGAAATTAATACTCACATAGTTGTTTTTATAGTTATCCCTACATCAAGGTATTATGGCTTCAGTTGAAACTAATGGAAAACTTTTAGGATATAAACTAATGTGTAGATCATTTATCAAATAAAAAATTTTCCATTATTGAGTTAATAGGTAGTGTACATTATAAAAATTCATTTTTAATATCCACTTCATTAGTGGTGATTGCATAAGATTTTTTATGATCATTTTCTTTTGGTGGCTAAAGACAATTATTTCCCTGAAGGGCCCATGGTTTAGTGAAATATCTTTCATTATTCCTTTCCCAGAAATTAAGCATTGAACCATGGGTTTCTCAATTTTTGTTTCTTTCTTTTCTTCCTTCAAGTTAGTTAGACTCATTAATTATATTAGACATTTGTAGGGTCCTGAAAAATCCACAAAAGAGAATGAGAATCACTTTTAATACAAGGGAGATTCTACCCATTTTCCCCCTAAAGAATTTTGTAAAAATGTGAAGAATACTCAAAGGATGGAACACGCCGAACCAGTCCATAGACTGGTCGAATGATAACAATACATGGCTGGTTTTACGAAGCACCCCCCTTAGCGGACCACTGTCATTCACAGAACAGAGGTGGGGATCCTCTGATGGTGTGAAGTAGGACTGGCGCCAAGCTGGTCCACCATCACGAACCGCCCCAATCACAAACCGTGTCAACCAGCCGAGGCCGCATCTACTATCATATGCGGAATGGATGCGGAACTTTGCGTGTCCATGATGCACTCCCCGAGCTAGTTTGGTTCTACGGGGGTGGTGCATTCAATGACCCCTACGAGTTGAAGATTGACCAAGTCATCCGTAAACTGGGATTCTGATAATGGGCCTCGGAAAAAGGTGCCACATGACCACAGATACATCTCTTTCTCAACTCTATAAAAAAAGATCGAGGGGGAAGAGCGAGGAGGGAAAATTTTTGGGTGGAAGGATTTCGAAAGAAGGAGTTTAGGATTTCATAAACAGATAAGTAAAAATTCGCGAACTAGAACAGGTATGAAGTTGGAAGAGAATTAATAAGGAACCGAAAATACATAACAACTTGGTGAACCACGAACATAAAATAACAATGAAAAGAAGACCGAAAACCACACCCCCTTTGCAGATGAACCCCCCATAGACCAGGGAGTTTATGCCCCTTTTCCAATATGTTGCACTGCATAGCACCCTCTTACGCGGTTGAAGCCCAGACCGACAAACCCACAACCGACATCACCCTCGGCCGCCGCTGCTCGCATGGACCCATCTGTGTACCAACCTAGTACGCAGGCCGAACCCGAAGTTGCAAACCACCTAGTTCGTGGGATTCCCTCTAGTCCGAGGACCACCATGGTTCACAGACGGCCTCTTCAGCCACAGATCATCTCCCTACGTGAAGGGCACCACCACTCATACACATGTGTGGCCTGCCAAATCCTTCAAAGTTCCTATTACCCGAGCCAGATAAAATCCTTCCAATCCAGCCTGATCCTCCGCAACCCCCTCATTATCTCATTCATTGGCCCCGAGCCGAGGCCAACACCAGAGCCACCAGACCCGTGTGATGTAACCTTTAAGCACATCATCACCCCGTTTTGAGTTCATATACCCACGGTAAGCATGGGCAAAGGGGTTTCTCCGGCCCTTGAGCGGATTCCCGAGGCATCCTAGGGATCACATTCCCACATTAATGTAGAGTCCGAGCAAGGGTGTCCCTTTTCTTCCCCTCCACTTATTAGTACTGGGGCACTTCTCCCCTCTCCAAGGCGTCATGGACTACCCATCAAAAGGAAGCCCCCACACACCTCCGTACTTCCCCACGACCATGGACATGGAAGGGCGTAGTGGGGAAGGGTGTTACTCCGTCCTTCTTTGTGGCCGAGTCCCTCTCCCACTGCGCTTTGTCTCCATGGTCATCCATCTCAGAGTAATCCCTGAATTTAGGGGCTACTCCATGTGTAAGCCCCACTCCACTTCCCACAGACACACCTTTCACGACGTGATCATCTGGTCCTTGCTACCGTTTTTTTCTCACACCGAGCATGACTCACGTGGGCTTAGAGTAAGCATCGACCGTGACATCTTCTCTCGGGCTACCTCATAGCGTAATTCCCATCCTCATCTGAACTACGTGGACTTTGATTCCCCACCACAGGGATACGTAGAAAGCCTCCAAGAGGATCAAGCATGATCACCGTCAGACCCTCGGGTCCACATTCACATCGGTTCTCCGACACTCCCATCCTAAATACATGGACATTAATCCCCGTATCCTAGGCATGGTACGTAGGAAGCCTCACTAAAGTTCAAGCCCAAAACCTGGTCAATTCAAGCATCTTTACGTCAGTTCACCGCACAATCCCTGGGCAGCCTGGAGTGTAATGCCCATACCACACCGAACTACGTGGATTCTGATTCCTCTTATACGGATACGTAGGAAGCCCGTATCATGGGTTCGATCCAGACACTCAAGTCATTATCTATCCCCCCCAGATGATAATAAACTCCAGAGTGCCTGGTTACGAGGCTTTAAACTAGCGCCGTCTCAGTGAGTCCAGAGTCTTCGAGGACATTAATCCAACAAGGGATGGTAAACCTCGGGCGTAAATGGTTCCAAACCCCAGCATCCAGCTGACCATTTCCAACCATGAGTTATACATGGATACTATTCTTTGGCATAAACCAAAGATTCAAAAACAAATGAATAAATCTTATATCTCTATGAGAGTCCCAGAACAGTTAATAATCCCCCCCAAAGGGTGCGATGAGGCTGACTTCTGATCCTCTCGACCAATGTGAGTTCTTAAGAATCGCTGGTCAAACCACCCAGTGAATGCCTAGATTTGGAAATCAGGTCCTCATATTGTTGGATATTGAACCATTGGGCATTTCGAGGTAAAAACGGTGCACCCGATATGAGTGATTAAAAAGAACCCAATCTTCTCTAATCAACCGTCAGGTAGCGCATGTTTCTCCCCCACGATCCCGTCATGCACCACGAGACAAAAAAATAGTAAACCCGACGTGAATATTTAACCAAGCATGACGGGTTTAACCTAATACCACTCTGTGCCCCCTTATACTCATAAGGAGGGCCAAGAAACACTACTGGAAAATGGGTCTATACCCACGGTTCTGCACAAAACTGTGGGTATAGGGATAGTATAGGAACATATAGCCACGGTTCTCGGCAAAACCGTGGGTATAGGTTATTTTTGAAGACCTATACCCACGTTTTTGGTAAAACCATGGGTATAGGGATTCTTACGGAGACCTTTACCCACGGTTTTGAAAAACCGTAGGGATAGGGTTTTTTTACAAGACATATACCCACTGGTTTCCAAAACTGTGTGTACCGATTTTTCATGTTATGGTGGGGAGAAAAATCCCAAGGGAGAGAAATTCAATTGGTGGGAACATGGTTCGAAATTAATATAATTATATAGATAAAGTATTTTACTCAAACTATTTATTTGGGGTAGTTGGTTTAGCCACTTGTCTCGTACAGGGAATACTGGTGTTGGAATCCTAGTAATTTTTTTCACATATTCAGGTATTATTAATATAAGTAAATAACCGTATGTAGATATTAATAAAATTCGAGTAGCATAGTTGGTAATCTGCAGTTGTTCTTTGAAGCCGGTCACGTGTTAGAAACCACGTCGCCATTTTTTCATATAAAATAATTTATATTAATATATTATAATAAACATGTATAGATATAATAATATGATGGTCAACCAAGATGGTCAGGTGAAGGGTCCGCCGGTGCTGCATGAGGCGCGGGTTCAAATCCCTTCATTCACGATTTTTGAAATTCTCTATGCAGTTCTTTTCCCATGGATTAATAAAACTGTGGGTATATAGTAAACCCTATATTGCGACACCTTTCCAGCCCACGGTTTTCGAAACCGTGGGTATTGCCCTTTTTTTCAGTAGTGCACGGTCATTGATTACGTATGGGATCATCAGATGCTGCTTTGACGGATTTGCTGTTTGTATTTGTTAAAATATTTTTTACTGGTACCACTCTAAAATCCCCTCGATCCAATTACATTATGAAGGAACTCACAGGTTCGGGCTTCAAGGTACGCAATGACCGGACTTACTCAACAACGAAAGACCCTATCACCTACCCATCGTCTTGAACGCTGGGTCTCGGATGTGTTGATCTGAGAGTACCACCTGAATGGTACTCTCCCAATGGTGAAGGCGGCCATGAACACCCTCCAATCCGCTAGGACTCGCTGGTCACCTGCCCATCAATGGACACAAAAACAGATCTAGATGGCTCTTGTTGGCGTCTTTAACCGTTTCGGGAGTCTATCCCCAAAACGAGACAACGCGTAGCTCCCTAATCATTGGGAGGCAGATGAGGTCGATGATAAGAACTTCATCCCCACTGAACAGGGTTTCTTCTCCATGTACCCCACCATAAGACGTCATCGTTGTCACGCCACGACTCAACATCCTCCTGAAAATGAGGATGTTGCCTCGAGGATCCAGGAGAAAACTCCCCGAACTCTGGCCCCTCGGACCACCCGACGTGGGAGGAAAACATACAACCAGGGACCGGTCATCACCCTTGTCCCTAAGCAGGAGCTACACCTCCCAGTCACGGAGATGTATCACGAACAGGAACATACACATATCTGCTCCTCCAAAACCCACCATCAAGACATGGAGACATCATACTAGTAGGCGCGCATCCCTACCGGGCTCTATCAAGCCTTTCGCTCACATAGAAGGACACCTACCCGGAAGGAGCCTCTACCTACCCAAGGTCGTGAAGCCCACCAACCTGACAAGGTGGAGACCCATCGTCTGCAGGGCAAGATCCTAGAAGATCCTATTGAGGCCTACCATCCTGATGTGGTGGCGATCAAAAAATCCCTCCAATCAGATGTGGCGGAAATTAATAGGCGGCCTTGACTCCCTGTCGATAAAGGCCACCGACTCGATGTGATGAGAAACCAACATATGCAGGGCCAGCTCTCTATGGATTCATGTAAAGTCCACCGTCCCGATGTGGTGGAAAATGGAGAGACAAACAGGAATATCCCGGCACAGGGGCAGATTCGTTCACCTACCCCGACACTAGAGAATTGTCAGTACCCACTGGCCACCGGAGGACTGGAGCAGGATATTCCTACTTCGATACCGGAATGGGTCTTCATTCCCAATCCATCCAAAGATGTCTCTATGGAAATCTTGGAAATTATGGAGGAGCATATATTGATCCCAGATCATATCTTGAAGACATGCCAGAATGTAATTGCATCAGCGACAACAACAAGGACTCAGGCCCGTTGGCCCATATCCCTAGTTGAGGCGACTCATCTAAGAGACGAGATAGACACCTCAGATCAGATATGTATCCCTGCTTCGGCCTAGGAGGGTCACTGACTATATTACGCGATAGAAGGGAAACCAGATCGACCAGTTTCACTCATTCCAACTGGGGACACCCGTCTGTCATGGGGGATGCTCAGGATCAGACATATATTCCAGCTAAAAATCAAGATCTTCTTAGGCATATCCTGACAGCATCACAAGACCCAATTAGAAAGGGTCCCAATTGTGAAGGCCATTGTCAATAGCAGACGGTCCCGCTACCTGCAAGAAAGCAGCCCGAACGCGCTAGAGGCAGTTGGAAAATAAAGAACGGGTTCATGAATCTACTCTGTTATAAGCTATAATTCCCAATGCCACTAAGAACATATTGGAGGATCAGAACCCTACCCACCCATTACTATATAATGGGAGTGGCAGTAGCAGTTGCAATGGTCCTACCCACAATGTCGCTACCAGCATCTCTGGAGGTCTTCCCCAGATCACCTGCAGGGGCCTCCCCCATGTGCATATAACGATCGATCATGAGAGCTTCTCTTTTGGTGCGAGTCACAGTAGCCCTCAGTGTGACCAGAAGATCGAGTAGCAAGATGGTCCTCCACTTACTGCGTTCCACCCTGAAGGTCCTCCCTGGGGTATATACTGGAAACATTCTCCATGCAGTGGGACCACAGCTAATGATAGTAGTCCTCACTATCATAGTCACAACTACAGAGGCCCTCCCCACAGTGACGTCTCATCACGACATGAAGGCCCTCCCCTTGTCATGGCCTACCCTGAACATCCTCCCCATGGGTAATGTTGCAATGATACTCCGTGTAGTCGGGCATCAGATAACAATGGTAGTCCTCACCACCCTGATAACTGAGGTCCTCCACGCCGAGACGTCAATAAACAAGAAGGCCCTCCCCTAGTTGTGGTACATTCTAAAGGCCCTCCATAGGGTGTACCCCGCAGATATTATCCCTGTGGAAGCTGTAATAGTAGACCTCTCCCTTGTAGAAGCTGTGATGGTAGTCTTCTCCACCATGACCTCCATTGCGGAGGTCCTCCCGAAAGTGGCCCAAGCAACAATAATGTCATCCCCTTGTCGCAGTGTGTCTTGAAGGTCCTCCCCAGGATGAAAATCGAATTTCAAACCATGATGGTCATCCTCGCCATGATGGCAGTTGTTGAGAAGCCCTCATTGTAACAATGCTACGTACCCAGAAGGTCCTCCCCTTGCTGGGACACGCCTTGGAGGTCCTCCCCAGGGTATGCACTACAAAGTCCTCTATGTAGTGAGGCGTTAATAAGTAATGTTAGTCTTCACCATTTAGGCCTCCATTGCAAAGGTCCTCCCCACAATGACATATCATATCGACAGGAATGTCCTCCCCCTTCCGAATCATGCACAGAAAAGCCAGCATATGTCGATGCACTTAGAAGGATAGGATCAAGCATTTCAGACACCTAGATAGTCTCCAACGACACCCTTATTCGATTGGGAGATGTTATGGGGCCACGTTCTTCTTCTGAACCACCTCGGAATCACCAAAATGATAACTCAATACCTACCAGTCCCACTACCTCTGACCATGATATCAGTGAGCATCTCAGTTGTGCTGACCAAGTACAGGATTCACTAGCGGTGGAGTATGCCGATATTTTTCACCTGAGGAAACGACTGGCCAAGGATGATATACCGGTTATATTTTTTCCCACGACCCCCTCTCAATTAAACATAACCAGAGAGGTGTTAAAAGAATGCATGAAAGACCTCCGATAAAATATATGGACAACCCTCCACCAGCTGAAATCATGCTTCCTGACCAACGACAGGTATTTAGACAACGTCAAGACAATAAGAGACCTCATGTGTCAAATCTACCTTGAGGAACCTCCTTAGGAGTGACAACAACGACCAGAGAGGTGTAAAGGAAACATAGAGATAGCCTACCTCCGTGCATTACACTAGTTGTGTCGCCTCATCGGTGATTCTACGACGAGAGTCTATATTAGGGGATGGGGGGAACATGGAGATCTACACATCACTCCGCTCCCTCCCCAGAAGAACCTGTTCGGCATAGTGTATTACAATGTCATCAAGTCAAGACAACAATCGTGTGGTCTCCCTGTTCATGAAAGGAAACACACCCAACAGAGACATGGCTTGAGTAGGTCCTAGAAGCGTCAGGCCTGATGGGAACAAGCCATCCATGATCGCCTGAATCAGGCCACCGAGAGCATACAAGAGGCCTATAATCTAAGAGAGTCCAATCAACATCCATTTCCTTCCCCCCCCCCCCAGAGGGGATTGATTCACAGAAGAAATCGACACCAAACCCAATTCCCCCCCGAATGGGGGGACCTGACATCAGGCAGGTCGCGATAGTAGTAGCCACTGCCGCAATCCAGGGTCAACAACAGCCTGAAGGGCTGGGGGAATTTTTGACCCCAAATTCCCCCATAAAGACAATAAAAATGGGAAGGGACTCAACCTATAAAGAACATAGCCAACCCCATCCCTCAGGGATGGGAAAATTTTTTACCTCCTCAACAACAACATCCCTCACAAGAATCAGTATTCGCTCGTCTAGGGAAGATAATCAGAAGAGGATGTTCCTACCCTATCCCATCCTTTGAATCATCATTCCCTTCAAGAGGGAGGCATATCTTAAGGTTTCATCAAAGAACACTCCGCGTCAACCATCATCAAGGAGTCCAAATGAAATCCAGGGACAGAAGAGGGATGACCAGTAAAAGACGAAGGAGATCCTTTTTCTATTTGGAAGATGACATCTTATCCACCTCGTGATATGCATCTATCAATTCCATAGAGGTTAACCCCATGGGTAACATCGAAGATGATGAAAATTTGGATGGATCGGGAGACGATGGTTCCTGTTAGGCTGTGACACACAATGAACCACCAGGTGTGCACACCCGAAACTAGAGGGCCACTCAAAATATGGCCGCCCCTTCTGATAACCTTCCTTTTTTAACCATGAGAGATTCCAACAAGGACAATAACAAAGTACCAGGTGACCTTAACCCCCCATCTCTCGATAAAAATGATGAACTTACGCTAGAAGAGAGGTTCACTCAACAGGAAGAGAAAATGAATGAATTGAGGGGTCTTAATGCCAAGATACTCCTGAGGAACCATCTTATTGAAATAGCATCCCAAGAGGCGCCACATCATGCATTCCCTATAAATGAACCTCAAAGACCAAGGTTTTCCCCAGAAAACGAATCACGGTCAGGGGTCCCACCCAATGACATGCTCGGCCCGTCCAACTACCGAAATGTGGAACCGAATGAATACCAAGACTTCCCTCCACTCAGGAAGCAACCAGATTGAGTACATTTGAACCCTACGAAGGTGTCACAAACAGCACATGCACCCCTAGTGCCAACCAATCTAGATCCTAAAGCAACGCCTCGGGCTACACCTGCCAAGGACTGGGCCCAACATGATGTAAACTAGGGTCTCACCAACACCATCGAGGCAGTGACAGCTCGATTGGAAGCAATGGAATGTCTACGCGCTCTGATACATCTAGAGAAGAAGCCCTACCGAGATTGGGTGAGAAACACACCACCTCCACCCATTTTTTGGAGCCATGTATTCCCTATTTTCAATGGATTAGGCGATCTAGAGCATCATTTGATGCACTACGCGTCTTATTGAGACCCTATGATGGGAACTCTAGAACAAAAAGATGTAGTGAAACTCAGATGCTTTGTACGGACCTTGCAAGGATCTGCCTTCGTCTGGTATACGAGTCTGCCAGTCCAATCAATAAAAAACTGGGAAGACCTTTGGCAGTAGTTCCTGTTCCACTTCAGCACAACACTACCTAAAACAACGGTCAATGACCTCATGAACTATAAGAAGAGGGAGAACGAGAGGGTCTCAGATTTCATCGCTAGATGGAAAGGTCTGGCCTACTCCCTAAAAAGGCCAATACCTCAAAACGAGTTTCTTGCCATATGCATTGATAATATTTGAGATGAGATGTGAACACCCTTCATAGCAGTGGAGTGCACCATTGGATTCTTCCATCTCTCATCCATTTTCCAGAGAATTGAGGACTCCCTACAGCGGACCAATTTTATGTCCCGAATAGCATCACAGGCTCCCAGAAAGAGAGCAGTTAGAGCTGAAGCATCCTATGTCATGCTCAACCCAGCCCCTGTTCCTACTCTATCACTCAGGCCCCCACCAAATCGTCATGGGCCCCTGTATATCAGTTGCCACCTCAGCCTAAGTAGGATGATCAGAGAGGATCGAAGCAGAACCATTTTTATGAATAATGACACAATGTATACTCGTTCCGAGAGGACCAAGTCCATGACTACTTCATCACCACAATGAATTACATCTTTCTCCACCTCCCAGAGCCAAGGAGACCCGAAGAAGTCGGCCGCGATGATAGGCCAGATTACTATCCCTACCATCGGATGTTGGGAAAAAATATTCGAGAATTCTTCATCTTCAAAGAACTCCTGTAAATGATGGTAGACTCTGGGCAGCTCAAGATGGGACCACCCCCAGAACATGTGAAATATATCTCCACCACCGACTCCGATAAAGGGGAGGGGTGGCAGGAAGTCACCAGCGAGAGGGTGTAGAAATTTGATAACTGGATGACTCGAAAGACTATCAATCGAGCCTAGGGCATACTCCGAGCTCAACTAAAACATCCAGTGTTGCCTCTAATTGCCTCTAAGGCCACGCATCCGACAGTATTAGCCTCACAACCCTCCATGATATGTTCATACAAATGTAATAAAAAATGGAGGAAACATGTTCAATAGGAGTATTCCACAACTAGGCCGAAGTTATCCCCGACACTGTTGGATTTTATACCCCCACACATGGTGCCACGGGCACTGACCCACCAAAAAGCACCATCAAGGACAACCGATCGGGTTGAATTGTCAGAGGATGAGGAGCCAATTTTTGGCTCCATCAACATAATCCATCTTATGGAATCATTCCCCGATGAAGGGTATGTATATGAACCTGTGTTCCCGATGAAAAGGGTCGAGAGGGGGAATCGCAGAGGCATGGGCTATCAGGGGAGGCACAGTCGAGGC
The DNA here is from genome assembly GCA_963277665.1 of Viscum album. NCBI lineage: Eukaryota > Viridiplantae > Streptophyta > Magnoliopsida > Santalales > Viscaceae > Viscum > Viscum album. Next base: position 819,032,338 of record OY728155.1, read on the forward strand.
CGAAATCAACCCTATGGTTGGACCTCGGACCAAACCATCAATATCACAGAAACCTATGGGAGATCCCTTCAATGGGCTCTGCAGGAGAAATAATATCCCTCCACCTCCACAAACGGCCAGTCTGCCCCCACTATTCTGCGATACCCATTAGAGGAGGAACAAGTGTCTAGCCGCCTAGTGCACACAAACAGACCGGCCGAGACGATTCCCCAAAACGTGTGGACACCATTGACATCTGTCCCTGCGAGTAGTCCCTCATCGTCTCATATTCCAAATACCATGATGCCCTCTAAGACTCCTCCACCAACGGAGAAGTGTCGGCCGCTGGAACAGAAATACGACATCCTTAAGCAGCCGGTGTCGGCACTAGCCAAACTGTCAATCCTGGATATCAGACCTCAGGGAGGAACAAATAGAATCCTTGATTAGCCCCTAGGAGTTTCAAGCCAAAGTAGTTATCATCAAGATTTACCGGATGGAGACTGGCTCGGCTGAGTGCAATGTAGTGATTTCCTTCACTGATCAGGATGAAGATTCCATCATACAAGTACATATCAAACCACTATATGTGTCCAGCACACTAAATGATGTTGAGATCTATAACGTCTTTATTGAAAATGGATTTGGAGTCAACCTCCTTCCCCTACGGACACTCTGTATGTTGGGCTACAATGAAAATGACCTAGTACCCTCAACCTCAACTCTGTTAAGTTACGACAAGAGTGAGGATAATCCAATGGGACAAATTAAACTAAAGATCCATTTTGGAGACCTTGTGGCCTATGCATAATTCCTAGTGGTTCAACAGAACACAACATTCAATGCCCTGCTAGGAAGGTCGTGGCTCCATAAGCACATTGTCATTCCTTCATCCAACCACCAGTGTATTAATTACTGCGTCAATGGAAAAAGTGGGACATTGAACACCGACAAGTCCCCTTTCGAGCTCTCCAAATCACAATACATTGACGCCAGGTTTTATGGGAAAAATAAGATGACGCCTTCAGTTCGATGGTTTCTACTGGATCCCACTCCAAATGGTTGGAAATGGTTCCTAAAGACCCCCTCAGATAGCTTGGCAGAAACTACGTACTGCCCATCAACCATATTGAGAGCAGGGGTTCATGTCTGGACACACACTCACCTTTCCTCATGACTTCATCCATAACGACCAAGCATGACAATGAAAGAACATCTACCTACCCTCAATATTGGGGAGAATAATTGAGCAAGGATTCCCACAATTCCTCGCCTCCGAATTTCCATGAACCCGTGCTGGGAGCTCTCCCCTCACCAGACCAAGAAGATGAGGATTTGGGAGAAGAAAGGAGGAAGATATCAGGGATGCACCGCTTACATTTGAGGAATGTATCTCCACGATGGTGGATGAGATCAGGGAAATAAACATGGGTACCAAGGAAGACCCGAGGCCCACTCTTATTAGTGAATCCATGTCCCCCGAGGAGGATGAGGTATATACCTCTTTCCTGAGGAAACACTGGGATGTATCTGCCTGGATTTATACGGAAATGTCAGGACATGATCCCAATGTGGCGACACATCACCTAGGTCTTCTAGAAGACCACCGAGGCTATAAACAGGCCACCAGAAGGACACTCGCCTAACATGCTGCCAAAATAGAGGCTGAAGTCTATATGATCATTAAATCAGGATTCATTCGTGATGTCCAATACCCCATATAGTTGGCCAACATTGTCCCCGTTAAGAAAAAGAATGGACAAAGCCATGTCTGCATTGATTTTGGAGATCTCAAATGGCATTGACCGAAGGATGATTTCCCAGCCCCGATCATTGAGATATTAATCGATGCAACGGCCGGGTATGAGGCTCTATCCTTCATGGAAGGCTATTCTGAGTGTAATCAAATCAAGATGGCCAGAGAAGACGAAGAAGCCACTGCCTTTAGGGACCCACAAGGAATATTTTGTTACAGGGTTATTCCCTTTGGTATCAGGAAAGTTGGCGCTACATATCACCGTGCCATGCATCGTATCTTTAAACCATTCCTGGGGAGATTCGTTGAATGCTACGTGGATGACTTGGTGGTTAAGTCCAGATATCATTCAGATAACCTGTCATACCTTGAGACTGTCTTCAAAAAACTTTGACAACATAGACTGAAGATGAACCCCATGAAATGAGCCTTTAGGGTTACCTTAGGGAAATTACTTGGCTTCGTTGTATGCCATCAGGTCATTGAAATCGACCCTGAAAAGGCAAAGGCTATCCTCACCCTTCCACCCACAGAATATAACCGATTTGAGAGCATTCCAAGGGCACCTAGCCTACATCAGGCTATTCATAGCCAACCTGGCGGGTAACTGTTTTCCCTTTACCAGGTTAAGGGATATGGGAGTCACGTACCAATGGACAGATGACTTCCAAGAGGCGTTCGACAGCATAAAGAAGTATCTATTAATCCCACTGGTGCTCATGCCCCCAGTTAAATGAATACCTCTCATCCTATATGTGACGACCCTAGAGCATTTACTAGGATCCTTATTCACGCAGAAGAATTCCACCGACAGTGAAAGCAGTCTCTATTACCTCAACTGAACCATGATTGATGCCGAGACTTGATACTAAAACATCAAGAAGAGTTTATTGGCCTTTGTCTTAACAGTTAAAAAGTTGAGACATTATTTGAAGCATCATGAAGTCCATTTGGGCTCACGTAATAATCCACTCAAGTGCATTCTCAGACGCCCTATGCTGACCTGGCACCTATCTCGATGGGAAGTCGTACTGCAATAGTTTGACATCCGATTTCTGCCTTAGAAAAACATAAAAGTCCAGGAATTAGAATATTTTCTGGTGGAGCACCCTTCAATAGGGACTGCCACACCAGACGACGAGCTACCTGATAAAGATATCTTCTCGGTTCAAGAGGAGTTCCCAGCACGGGAAATGTACTTCGACAGTGCATCCCGAAGCCCAACTGGGAAGAGGATGGAAGATCCCAAATTTAACAAGGTGGGTTTGGGGATAAAACTCATGTCCCCAGAAAAGGCAGTCATTCCATATTCCTTCCTCCTGTCATAAAAATTTACGAATAATGAAGTGGAGTATCAAGCCCTCATTGCAGGCCTGGAGGTCGCACTCCAAAAATAGTACAACACCTTAAGGTAAAAGGTGACTCGGAACTAGTCATCAGGAAAGTCAATAGTGAATATGCTATTAAAAAGGAGGAGGTGATTCCCCGGTTTTACCATGTCAGAGAGTTAATGGTGGGATTCTCCACAAAACCATCATTGACCTATATTCCTCGGTCTCAGAATGCCCAGGTTGACACATTAGCTAATGCGGCAACAACCCTAGATGACCCAGACCGGGATGAAACAGTTATCAGTATTTCTCATCGTTGAATGGTCTTGATGTTTGTTCAAGCTAAGATGGAGGAAATCCATGAAGTTAGTCCTATCCTAGAACCATATGCTCCCACCACCAGCTGGATGAAACCCATTGCAAACTACCTTCAACGGGGAGAACTTCCCCCAGACAGGGCTGAACGAGAGAAAATACAGTGGTGGGAAATCATATTTTTCCTATATAGCGGCGTTGGTCAGCAAGCGGTCCTCTAAAAATGAGGCCTCGACAGAATCCTCCTCAGATGAATTGATAGAGAAGAATCCACTATCATTATGACTGAAGTACATGCAGGGGTATGTGGGAAACATCAACTGGGGTCCAAAAATTTCCACCAGGTTCAATGACAAGGGTACTATTGTCCCATAGTGGCATGAGATTGTGAGCGATTTAACAATAAAATACACTCATGCGAAATTCATGCCATCTTCATACACTATCCCCCACAGTTACTTCATTAGGCTTTGTACTCCTAGCCATTTGTCGTCTGGGAAATGGAGGTCATGGGACCATATCCTACCACCACAGCCAAACAACAGAAGTATATCCTCATGGAATCCAAGTTCTTTTCCAAATGGGAAGTAGTTGTGCCCCTTAAGGAAGTCAGGGCAAGAAGCATTATCAGCTTTGTGAAAACCAATATCATCACCAGATTTGATGTCCCTCATACTATACAGACGGATAAAGGCACTAAATTCTGCTCTGCTAAATTGGAGAAACAATACCAAGAATATGGTATCATGGCTAACCACTCATCCCGCTACCACACTGCAGACAATAAGTAGATAGAGGATTTCAACAAGACCTCATCCAACATTATATAGAAAATGGTAGACAAAGACAAGATGTCATTTCCAAATAAACTCCTCCATACATTGTGGGCTTACGGAACAACAATCTTCCCCGCTACTTGGGTCACTCTGTACTCATTAGTATACAAAACAGAAGTGGTTCTGAACATTGAGCTCCAATTTCCCTCACTCCGTGTTTCCATCTGTGATCAGTTATCCAACGATGAACAATCCAAAAAGTGGTTAGGTGAAATGAAACAGCTAGATGATAAGCGGTTGCACACTTTTCACCATCTGAAAGTATACCCGAACTGGATTGCACGAGCCTTCAATAAAAAGGTCTGTCTTCGGTCATTCTTTGAAGGATAATTGGTGTTGGTCCTCCGAACCCCAATGATACTTGGAAAGAAACCTCCAATGCTGGAGCCCAAGTGGGAGGGACCATATGTTATACACAAGCTCTACTATAATGGATCATATGCCCTAATCTCCATGGACGGGCATTTCACCACCGCTCCTACAAATGCGAGATTCTTAAAGAAGTATTTTTCATAGAAAGATAAAAGTAGTTATCGTTCAAGCTGCAGGATGTTAAAATGAAAAGCACCAAACGGTCGAAAATCTATGACCCAAAACATAAAGTATTTCTTCCTCACCAGAATAACTAAATGCAGTTGTCGTCCAAGCTGCAGGATGTTAAACTACCATCCACCCAATGGTCCAAAGTCTATGACCCCAAACTCAGAGTAATCCGTCCTCACCGGCATAACTAAAAGCAGTTATCGTCCAAGCTGTAGGACGTTAAACTGCGAAGCACACGGCGGTCCAAACTATGTGACCCTAAACTATGAGTATTTCACCCTCACTACACGACGTTAAACTGAGTGGATTTCAGAGATCTAAGAATGGCATGATTCCTTCCCTCGAAGGATATGTAGCGATGCCAGGGTTCACCATCCTAGCCCAACCACCCACGGAAAAGAAGATTTAAAAATTCCATTTCCCCCATATATGGACCATCCCTGCACTAGGTGTACCCCTCTTCCTTACCGAACGACGTTAAACTACACGGGCAACAAGATTTAAAAATGCCCCTTTCCCCCATGTATGGACCATACCTGCATGGGGTGTACTCCAAAGAGAACTACATGAGGCTTCATTCCTGCCCTCAAAGGATACATAATGATTTCGGGGTCGCCTATCCTGGCGCAACCACTCCCAAATGGAATAAAATTAAATAAAATGTCCCCTTCACTCGTGTACGGACCATCCCTTCACGGGGTGTACTTTTTTGAGTGGACTACATTTGACTTGATTCATTCCCTCGTAGGATACATAGAGATGCCAGGGTTCCCCATCCTGGCCTATCCATCCCCAAATAAAGGTAAAAAATGCCCTCTCCACCCGTGTACGGACCATCCCTGCATGGGGTGTATTCCTCATCCTTACCGCACGACGTTAAACTGAACGGATAATGATAAAGGAAATGAAAAATGCCCCTTCTCCACTAGTGAATGGACTAAACCTATACGAGGTGTATTGTATTTCAGAGAACTATGTAATGCTTGATTCCTGCCCTCGCAGGATACATAGTGATGGCAGAATTCCACACCCTGGCCCAGCCACCTCAAATGAAGCCAAAAATACCCCCTTCCCCCATACGGACCAGACTTGCATGGTGTGTATTACCCAAAATAACTATATGAGGCTTGATTCCTTCCCTCACGGGATACAAAGTGACACCAGGGTTCCCCATCCTTCCCCAGCCATTCAAAAAATGGTCTCTACCCCCATTTGCGGACCAAACCTTCATGGGGTGTATTATTCTTCCTCATCGCATGACGTTAATCTTCACAGACATCAAAGAACTACGTGAGGCTTGACTCTTTCCATCGCATGATATGTAGTGACACCCGAGTCCCTCAACCTGGCCCATCCATTCCGAAATGAATGTAAAAAATTCCCCTTTCCCCCCGTGTATGGACTAACCCAGCGCGTGGTGTTCCTCCTTCAGGGAACTACGCATGTATTGATTTCTGCCTTCGCAGGATGCGTAGTGATGTCAGGGTTTCCCATATTGGCCCACTTATTCCCAAATGGATATTTAAAAAAAATTCCCCCTTCCATTGTGTGAGGAACAGACCTACATGGTGGGTTTTCTTCGTCCTCACTGCACGACTTTAAAACTACACGGACATCATCCTCACCACACGACATGAAGACTGGACGGACTTCGTCCTCACCACACGACATAAAGACTGCACAGACATCATCCTCACCGCATGATGTCAAAACTACACGGACTTCTCCCACACCACATGAAGTTAAAATTGCACGGACTTCATCGTGACCCACCCAAGATATGTGGCAAAACAAGATGGAAATACTCCTTGCGCATTTGGATGCATCCTCTCCATACATCAGACTCCACAACCCGAATAATTATATATCTTCATAACCGTTCATGGCCATCGGAAGTGGAAGGTTATCGACCCGTGGAAACCTTTGCATGACTATTCATACCATGCCCTCAGTGGCTCTTCATATTGATAGACCCTAGCCCGTCTACCAAATGAAAGATTTCCTAGGGCGATACTCTTCCTAGCTCCGCATGCTTACTGGACTCAGAGCCCCCATATCATATCTCCCGATCCAGAAATTTATGGCGCAGTGGTTTACAAGTTGGTCCCCCTTTTCACATCCAAACATTTCTAGGGTAACCCTACCTGATTAGCCTTTGTATCCCCCCATGATTCACATGACGACCCGCATCTACGAACATCAAGCCAGGGATATGATACTTTGAATTAGCGAACAATTGCAGTGAAGATGTTTCTTGTATGCTCGGACAGCATTATCCCCACATACTGAAATCTGTATTGGGATCAATCGTATGTTTTCATAATCATTCCATTCCATCAGAAGTGGAATGTCATTGACCCAGGGACACCTATTCACAACTATGCATACCATGGCCTCAGCCTCCATGCATATTGATAGCCCCTGGCCCGTCTACCAAAGGCATGATTTCCTTAGGCGATACTCTTCCTAGCTCCGTATTCTTACCGGCCTCAGATCCCCCACACCACATCTCCTTATCTGGGAAACCTCAGAGTTACGGTTTACAACCTTTATCCCACACCCTGTTTAGAGTATATCAGAGCGTGGTAACTCAGTTATTTTTCAAGTGACTACAGTAATATTCACCCAATGGTTCGAGCTCTATGACTGCTAAACTAAGAGTACTTTTTCTTTACTGCACGACGTTAAACTTCATGGAGTGAAGGTACACCCCCACACGTAGGATAACCCAGTGTAGGGAGCTCTCTATGCTTTAACAACAATCAGGGATGAATATTCCCAACATGTCCCGATATTTTCTAACCAAATGATAGACTTCATGTCCCGGACAATCGCAGATCCTAATAACCATTCACAGCCATCAGAAGTGGAATGTTGTCAACCTGTAGACACCTTTTCATGACTATGTATACCATGCCATCAGAATTTATTCATATTGATAGGCCATGGCCCATCTACCAAAGACATGATTTCCTCAGGCGATAATCTTCCTAGCTCTGTACGCTTACCGGCCTGAGAGCACCCATATCATTTCTCCTTATCAAAGAAGGACTGGAACCACGATTTACACCAATCCACCCTTCTCCATGTCTTCGGCATGTTGAGATGTTCAATCCCAATTACATTTTGATCAAGAGAATCCTTTGAAACTACGTCCTTACCGCATGACGTTAAACTGCACAGAACATCTTGTCCACTTGGCATAAAGCTGCAAAGACCCGTCATTAAACGTCTAAGGAAATGCCTCTAACTAGGAGCATTTTCACTGGTTTATAAATTCCCCCTTCCTCACTGCATTACGTTAAAACTGCACAACAACGGCAACAATTCCCCCTTCCTCGCAGCATGATGTTAAACTACACATAATCCTTTAATAATTCCCCTCATCATTACCCCAATATTTTAAACATCACGGAATCCATCCTTACTGCATGACAATAAACTGCATGGTCAAACCTATCATGAGTTCAGTATGGAACATATTCTTTTCTCTGTCCCTCAGTGCACGGGTCAGACCTTCACAAACCACTGTCTCACACCAATGTGAGAAGGGATGTCATCACCGATTCTTGAGAAATTTATCCTAGATGTTTCTCTCGTATCCATCAACCCTCTCCTCATAAACAATACTCCGTACTTAGAAAAAGGCGAACTCTCATAAACAACCCCTGGTGGCCCCGAATCTCAATCTTCCTTGATGTTTCCCGGTGATTGGGAGAGTGCAATCATTGTCCTAAGATCACCTTTGCCTGACTATGCATACCATGCCCTCAGTGGATATGCATATTGATCGCCCCTGGCTGTTCTACCAAAGGAAATATTTACTTAGGCAATTCCTCTCTTTGTATTCCTCTTGTCCCCTGAGCCCCCATGTCCATCCTGAGATTCATAAACCCTATGAGATACAGTTTACCGGCCTCTTTCACGACCCTACTTGAGTATGGAGGAACGACTCTGATGAGATTACCGAGAACTAGGAGAATCTGTTCCATTCTACATAATGTCCCAGCAACATGACATTAAATTGTGCCAAACTCCAACCATCCTTTACGCTAGATAAATGCATAGGATAGAGACCCTGAGTCCACACTCCTGATTAATACAGATGTTCTCAAACCCTTTCAGACTTTACACACCCTTACTAAACCACCCTAGTGGTTTTCATAATTCTCCAAGCCACCCATGGTGGTTTCCTTAAGCCAATATTCCATAAAGTCCTTAGGACATCATAAATGGAGAGTCATTGATTTAAGGACACCTTTTCACGACTATGCATACCATGCCCTCAGAATCTCTACATATTGATCACCCTTGGCATGTCTATGAAAGGAAATATTTCCTTAGGCGATACTCTTCCTACCTCTGCACACCAATATGACTCCCATGCCTTGAGACATGCCCTATATGTCGTTCAAATATAAACATGAGCCCCCACATGCATCTGAAGGATATCAAGACATCTTTTAATCAACCAAACCTCATTTGGGCCCTCTCCCCACCATAACTGGTCTATGATGTTCAACCTAAAACATTAGTAATGATAGTATTGTTAGCAAGACTTTAAACTGCTCAGAAAAATAGGTGCAAAGCCTGTTGGGCCGAAAACAAGAAAAGGGTGACCTAAGAAAAAGTCGGTCCATACCCGCTGGATCCACACCAAATGGGCCCAAGAAAAATTAGGGTATTAACAGAAAGGAAAATATGTTTGTGAGGGTGTTCTACAAAACCCTAGTAATAGTCAAACTATACTCGATGGTTCCCATGGGCAGGCAAAAGTTAGAGTTGGTATCTTTTTTTCCTGAATTATGATTAAGTTTGATTCGGTGACTTGTCATTTACGCAACAATTTTCCCAGTAACAATCAAATTTTATATCAGGGAAATATTGACAAAGATTTTATTCTGTTTAAAAAAAAGGGGGGGATGTCCACAAGATGAGGCCTCTCCCTCACAACAAAAAAGGGGTAAGAAAAACAGAGTGTACAATAATGGCTCTGACTGTCACAAAGGGGCCAGGATTTCTCTATCCATCAGATCAGAAACCGTGCGACCAAGGTTGTTGCATGTCTACTTCAGCACGACCCTCTCCCTGGCCTCAACCTCAGCCACCGAATGAGTGTTCCCCACTGTTGTTTGTAGATCTTTGATCCCTTTTCTAGTGGATTTAAGGTGAATAGTCAGAGCAAACAACTGATCCCTCATCATCACTGCACGTACTTCACATTCATGAAACATGGTAGATAAGTTGGCCTCCTAATTAAGATAGCTCGCCTCTAATTCTTTCAGATGATGAATCTTTATCATGGATTCCTCCAAGGATCAGGTCCTACAATGAATGGTAGTGATGTGAGAATGTTTGTGTTCATTAGTGGAAACTTCCTCACAGGCCGTGACAACCTCGAAAGCAAGAAAATGAAACTACTGATAGTCAAAACCACCTGACCCTAAACCCATGAAGTGTTTTCAGAGAGATACAGTTTTAGTTCCCATCTCAGCCAGAGGAGTTTCAGTGACAATCTCATAAATCCATGACCAGGCCCACCTGCACACTACTAGTAGGTCCGCCATGAAACGAGGATCTTTGGAATCCTCACCAGATAGCATGAGAATGAAGTCTGGCATTGTGATCAATGCCGAAATGTTCACGCTAGAAGATGATTTCGAAGCTGGAAGGTCTGAAGCTTCTTACCCCAATTTGGGCTTGAAAATCAAGTTGCTATGTCTAGTATTGGATGAAAAAACATCAGGAATTGTCTCGATGGGACGCGGAGCCACAGGGTCATTCTCATCAACATCCAATAGGGTTAGGTCCATCTAAACGTTGGAATCAGGGGTGCTGGGAGAGGAAAATCCCTTGAGTTTCTTTTACCGACAAGCCATCAGCTAGTCCTCCCTCAGAGCAGATGAGGAAGGTGTGGTAGGCATAGTCGCCGTGATGACTCCTAATTTGGGAACCTGCTGGACAACCTTCCCTAGGATCTCATCGGGATAATGTTTTACCCACATTCATGTATACTAAAATGATATGTTGGTAGTTGCTCATGTGCCAGGAAAGGGAATGTTTGTGTCAGATCCCTCTCGCATCATCTTCAACCACCATTGATGGAGAGTGGCCGGGTTCAGTACTTGAGCCCGAGGAGGTTGAAGGAAAACATAGAGTTTCCCACACCCAAACTGGTGGAAAGAATTGTGGGGGCATAAAACTCGCACAGAGAAACCCCGTCAATCCACACGGACAAAAACCCATCCCGTAGTGAAATCACGTAAGAAAGATCCTCTAAGCTACCCCCTGTGGTTTTCAACCACGAAGCCGGTAGGAGTGGTGTAAAGAGCGAATGAAAATTGGGAAAAGTCACTCAGAAGCATGATGACATCATCATAACCGAGGGACTTCAACCAAACCCCAGCTATATCGAGCAGGGTATGCCAAAAGGTAGGAAACAAGATGACTGTGATATGAAAATACTCATAACAGCAGAAATGATTTTCTATCTAGCCATATAAGCATTGAAATGGACCACTCATATGGTTGGGTGACCCTCCCTTCTGCATGTGGCTCAGTAGTTTGTAAATACAAGCCAAAGTGGGCACGACCAAATTCACTGAGTGGCCCTCTGCCAACTCGACCGCCATCATCAAGGTGCAAGACCTGACGCCTGGGTTTATATCCTGAGAATGGAATAGCCACCCGATCAAAAACATTGGAAACAGACCTGCCAACCTGAGCATAGGCGGCACACCGGGGCGCACCTCGTAACCCCATGAAAGGTAGTCGTCTGCTTCCAGAACCACCCATTAGAAACTGAGGATGGTTCGTGACTATGGAGAAGGATGAGTCCTGGGGTGCTTGATCTTCAACACATGACCAGTGGTTTTCAAAAATAACCCTATCCAGTTTCTATAGGGAATATGAGAGTAGGAACACAAGGCCTGACCCAGTGACCGCTATGCCATAACCAGCAGATTCCTTGCCAATGAAGGCACTTGTTTGATGTTGTCTCATGCTTCAGGTGTGGGAATAAACTCATTATACATCTCACTAATGATCATAAGCCCTCCCAATTGGTTGATGTCCCAAAATATAATGCCAACTTCACCATGGGCAAGGTGGAAAGTATTAGTGCTTGAACACCAGCAACTTAGTAGGTCAGACAGGATCAAAGATGGTGGGTAATCAACAAACTGAGATGCCGACACTACATAGTACAGATTGACTGCTTCTAGTGACTCGAGAGATTCCCAGCAATGATGGTTGACACAGAAGGCCCATGCCTAGTCATTCTATAAAAGCCCACCAGACTGAAGATCTCACCTAGGAATCCACCCCGCTTCGGGTTCCACTTCAGCAATGTTGATTATGGAGGGGTAACTCTTGAGGACAACTTCTTGAGAGATGTCTTGTGTGTACTGATTGCTTTGGGTCCAGACAGAGCATCTCAAAATGAAAGTGTCTTTCGGATCAGGATCAGAGATTTTATCCATCAATTGGGCGAGGTTCACCTAAATACCCTTTGACGATCTTCCAAGAAAGGTAATGGAAGACCTAAGATGTTAGGGGGAATATGGACTTTATCTTGAAGACCGAAGCCATAAATTGGAAGCCAATTTGATAGTGGATAACACATGAGCTCAGGATAGAGAAAGTCATTCGAGAAACTATCGTCAGGAATGATGGACCAACTATGGTTTTCTTTGATGCTCTCCGCTCTACGAATCATTGCTCGACGTCTCCCAGAACTAATCATAAGAGGCTCGGTAGTAGGCCAGGGGTAGGGCGAGGGGGAACCATGTTTTCTACCTGAATTATAAAAACGATGAAAATGGTTAGTCCGGAATAATTAAATCTGGACAAAAATACCAAGCATATGGAAAAGGAGTCAATAAGCCCTCATGAAGAGGTCCACAAGTAGGCCTAAAAATATGGTTCGTGATGACTGCATCCCGCGAACCAACCCTACATGAAAGAGGTTTGTGGTACTCTAGCCCGTGAAGCATTGGCCAAGAAACCGCGAACCAGGTTGCTATGAGGAATATTAATCCGAAATTTAAATAATTTGATTCGAAGGACATAAAAAATATTCAATGTTTGGAAGGATTCTGATCGAAGACCATTAAAACCACGGAGCGAGTTCCTACACGGCCTATCGTGACTTACTTTTTAATTAACTGAAATTGTTAGTTCGCGGCTGGGAGATTGGTCCATGGGTGAAGGCATCCGTGAACGAGGAATGGTTCATGTAAGTGGAAGGTAGTTCGTGGATGAGGCGTTTCATGACGGAAGGAGCACATGGAGACAAAAAGAAAAAGAGCTCTGGTTTCACGAAGAATCTGATAAAAGAAAAAAGAAGTGCCCCCGTATTTATAGGTGTAGTCCCCTACCAGGTCCACTCCCATACATCAAACGATCCATGTTTCAGGACCACTCTACATTGGAATGGCCTCCTCTTCATTCCGATCGGACCCCATTCCGATGGGGGGCATTTGTAGGGCCTGAAAAATCCGCAAAGGAGAATGAGAATGCTCTTTAATTCTAGGTATATTCTACCCATTTCCCCTAAAGAATTGGGGAAATGTGTGGAGAATAATCAAAGGATGGCACAAGATGAACCTGTTCGTAGACCGGTCCAATAATAATGGTACACGGTCGGTTCTACAAAGCACCCCCCTCCACGGACCACTGTCATTCACGGAACAGAGGCGGGGATCCTCCGCGGGCGTGCAACAAGACGGGCGCCATGCTGGTCCATCGTCATGAACCATCCCAGCTGAAAACCACGTGAACTGGCATAGTCCGCATTCGTTGTCATTTGCAGAATGGAGGCGGAACCCTGCGTGGCCGTGAAGCACTCCCCGAGCTAGTTTGGTTCGCAAGGGAGGTGCGTTCATTGCCCCCGCGAGTTGCGGATTGAAAGAGTCCTCCATAAACCGAGTTTCCGATCATGGGCCTCCGCAAAAGGTTCTGCATTACCATAGATACATCTTTTTCCGCACGCTATAAAATGAGATCGATAGGGAAGAGTGAGGAAGGTAAATTTTTGGGTGGAAGGATTTCGAAGGAAGGAGATTAGGATTTTGCAAATAGTAGAGTTCCAGTTTGCCAACCAGAATAGGTATGAAATTGTAAATGAATTAATAATGAACAGAAAACGCATAACAACATGGTGAAACACAAACATAAAATAATAAAGAAAAGAAGACCGTGAACCACGCCCCCTCCACGGATGCACCCCCCACAGACTAGTGAGTTTATGCCCCTTTTCTAATCCGTTGCACTACGTAGCACCCTCCTATGCGGGCGAAGCCCCAAGTAAAGAACCCCTGACCGGTGTCGCCCCCGGCTGCCACTGCTCGCATGGACCCCTCCACATACCAACCTGGTACGCATGACGAACCCGAAGCTGTGAGCCTTCCTAGTTCGCGGGATGCCCACTAGTCCGCAGACCACCCTGATTCGTGGACAGCCTCTTCAGCCACGTAGCACGTCCCTACATGAAGGGTTCCAACACTCATACACCTGTGTGGCCTTCCATATCCTTCGGAGTTCCCATTCCCCAAGCCATATAAAATCCTTCCAATCTGGCCTAATTTTCCGCAACCCTCTCATTCGTCCATTCATTAGCCCCGAGACGAGGCCTCCATAGAGCCACGAGACCCATGTGATGTAACCTTCCGGCTCATTAACATTTTGTTTTGAGTTTACATACCCACGGTATGTGAGGGCGAAGGGGTTTCTCCGGCCTGTGAGCAGACTCCCAAAGAATTTCGGGGTTTAAATTCCCACGGTAATGTGGAGTCCGAGCCTGGGAGTCCTCTTTCTGACCCTCCACTTGTTAGGACTAGGGAACTTTTCCACTCCCCGGGGAATGGCGGACTACCCATCGTAAGGAAGCCTCCATGCTCCTCCGTACTTCCACATGGCCATGTCCAAGTAAGGGAGTAGTGGGGATGGGTGCTGCTCCGTCCTTCTTTGGGTCCACGTTCCTCTCCCATTGCGCTTTGTCTCCATGGGAATCCATCTCGGAGTAAGCACCTACTTTTTGGGCTACTCCATGAGTAACCCCCACTAAACTTCCCATCAACGTACCTTTCACGACGTGATCATATAGTCCCTACTGCCTCTTGTTTCCCACACCGTGCATGACTCACGTGGGCTTAGAGTAAGCATCCACCATAACATCTTCTAATGGGCTGCCTCAGAGAATAATCTCCATCCTCATTTGAACTACATGGTCTTTGATTCCCCACCATAGGGATACGTAGGATGCCTCGAAGAGGTTCATTATCGATCACCATCGGACCCTTGGGTGCATATTCACGTCGGTTCTCTGACCCTCCCATCTAAACTACATTGACTATGATCCCTATCTCCTTATCAGGGTACGCAGGAAGCCTCACCTAGGTTCAATCCCAACACCCGGTCGATCCAACCATCTTTATGTTAGTTCACCACACCAACCCTAGGCAGCCTGGAGTGTAAGACCCATACCACACCGAACTACGTGGATTCTGATTCTTCTCAGGAGGATATGTAGGAAGACCATATCACCTGTTCGATCCAGACACTGAAGTCGTTATCTATCCCCCCTGAATGACAGTAAAATCAACAGTTCCTAGTTACAAGCCGTTAAACTAGTGCCGTATCAGTGAGTCCAGAATCTTCGCGGTCATTAATCCAACGAGGGACGGTAAACCTCGGGGATAAATGGTTCTGAACCCCTGTGTCCAGCTGACCATTGCCAACGAGGAGTATTCCATGGGTACTATTATTGGGTATAAACCAAAGATTCCCTAACATATTAATATGTCTTAAATCTATAAGAGAGTCATAGAACATGCAATAATTCCCCCCAAAAGGGTGCGATGAGCCTGACTTCCCATCCTTTCGACCATTGTGAGTTCTTAAGCATCGCTAGTCAAACCACCTAGTGAATGCCTTCCTTTGGAATGAAGGTCCATATATTACTGGATAAAGAACCGATGGGTGTTTCGAGGTGAAAACGGTGCACCAGATATGAGTGATTAAGCAGAACCCAATCTTCTCTAATCAACCCGCAGGTAGAACACATTTCTCCCCCATGATTCCATTGTGCGTTGCGAGACAAAATTCATGATCCTTATGGACTTCTCTTCTACAATTGAATAATTTTCCCATCCCTTTGGGGAAAATTCCACGAAGCCTCTTCCAACATTTATGAGATTTGGGAAATTTCATTGTCTTTCATCCTCTATCATTTGAACCACAAGAATAAAACTCACTTCTTCTCTTGTTATCTCCATAACCTTGAGACCATTCTCTAAATATCATCTCTACATCCAAATAGAATCAAAAAATTACATTATAACTGTCAAAATCACTAATATATAGAGACATTATATTGTGTAGTTTTAATACACTAAATAAGGTGAGTATTTTTATAACATTATTGATAAAAAATAACATGGTGTATCTTGAAATCCATGTGATGTTTTACTCATATTCCATGATATATTCACCTTCCTTTTCCATGATATATATGAATTCACTCTCTTTAATTGGTCAATTATTTCGAGTGAAATTTTTGGAATGAAATATTTTCTTAAACTCTTCCCACCCTATCTAATCTATTTCATACTTTAGCTTGGTGTTATGTATCAACTCCCACCATTGATAAAATCACCATCTTAATGATAGATGAATAATTTTATCTTCCCTTTCTTATAAATGTTTAGAAAAAAAAGATCTTTTTTATTGAGATAACCCATTGTACCACAACAATTAGATCAAAATATCCACTACATGTTAGTCATAGATGTAAAAACAAGGACTCAATGGATAGTTGCTACTTCTTGTGTGATTGATGTTTTTCAACATTGGTCAGCAAAGTATTCGTATAATGAGACAATTTAGTAATCCTTTGCATGATACTTTGAACACCACCTCTTATTAAATTAGGGATATCATTCGAGAAATTATTATATTGTTCCTCATAAGGGTTTTTGACCTAGAATATCTTGGTTCCAAAACTTTTCTCTAATAGAAAAGGATTAATAAAAACTAATGTCAAAAAGTCACAAATAAATAATTTATTATTTTGGAAAATTAACTCTAAATCCATATCTTATGGTATCCCTATTGTTATCATTTTTCTAAAATATTGAATCTTGGATATTTATATATAGTAAGAATTATCCAAAAGTTTTTCACTAATGTTCTCCGATACTAATTCCCAAATTAACTAAATTGTGATATAATAAAAACAATATATACCCATATTTTTCATAAATGTCTATTTATATAATTTATAAGATAAATAACGTATAAACATTACAATTTAGGATCAAATGATTAATATCTTGGGAAAATTAGACATATATAGAACTTGTACATAATTAATCATAAACGTTAATTTAAAATATTATTTTATATCCTTATAAATATCTTTTATTCTTTAGTTCACACTGTCACCTATGGGAATAAATCAATAAAAAGGGATGAGAAAAAATCCAACTGAGAGAATGAATGATTTGCATGAGTCAGTACACAATTAGTGTGAATAATAATCATCATTGTAACATAAGAATAGGAATGTCATAAATTTAATGAGGGAAAAATTATAATAGGGTATAAAATATGGAAATTCATTAAAATTAAATATTGTTTTATTGTGGTCAAATTACACACATATTTTTGAACAAAACTAGAATCATGTTCACACATAAAATATGGTTATAATCATAACAAAATCATTATGAAAAATATCTAGCATCAGGTTCACACATAGTAAAAATTGTCTTAGGAGATATATCATATTACACAATCCATTGGAGGGATATAAAATTCTAGTTCTACATTTCACATTATAATATTTACGTAATCATGAATGGAAAATATAATGTGTTAAAATTATAGTAAAAATTTTAACTGTGGAATGGAATATGTTCAAAAAATATTTATATCAATCATGATTTTAGGAATATACATAGGGATCTAAAATGAAAAATGTAAAAACCTATTTTGTATATAAATCAATATTATTGTGAGAAGATGGATAAACTCATGTGGAGTGAATGATTCATTCTGGAAAGAATATTTCTCTTCTATCCTAAAATCTTGTTGGATAAATTTATATCCCTAAAAATAAGAGGAAATAGTAGCGAGATTATATTTTAATAAACATTATAGGATTATTCTTCAAAACTATATCATGAATGATTGATGAATCAATGGAATAGTGTTAGGATCGGAACCCCCGTACTTTTATTCTCACTTTATTCCATCACTTTTTTTCTTTTTAAATTTAAACAATGATTTATTATAAAAACTTGAACATAAATGAATTATTGTGATTGTTTCCACTATTTATCATTTAGGTCGATTTAATAACATTTATTAATTTCCTTGGACATATATTAGTAATTTAGATATAATTTTACATAGAAATTTCACGTTTATCTACAATTTCCTTATATTAATAAATATAACATATTTTTTTAAATTAATTTCAATTAAATATAATAAATTTTATTATTTAATTATATAATATATATAATTTTAATTTTCCATAAATTAAGTTTTTCATAATCATTAACATTGAAATATATCAATAGAATGGTAACCAACCTTTGAGGGATCATTTTCTGGAGAGTAGGAAAGGGATGCTTA
This sequence comes from Viscum album, assembly GCA_963277665.1. Lineage (NCBI taxonomy): Eukaryota > Viridiplantae > Streptophyta > Magnoliopsida > Santalales > Viscaceae > Viscum > Viscum album. The sequence goes on from OY728155.1 coordinate 819,050,739, forward strand.
AAAGTTATATATATATATTAATATAATATTTATAGTAGTATAAAATAATTAATATAATAATTAAATACATATTAATTAATAATTACTTTGTATTTATTTTCTTAAACTGGTGTTGAAAAAATAATGAGAATAATAATAATTAATAAAAAAGATTAATATTTATCAGAACATACTAAATCCTTAATGTAGCTGCTCTGTTATGACAATAAAAGAGCATTGATGATTAAAGACTGGTTACTATAGAATTTCCCAAGGTATTAAAACATGATTTATATGGATGATATTCTATGAGTGTTATTATTGGTATGATTTGTTTGTGTGACTTCAATTGGGAGGGAAATGGGTTATTTATACTTTCGGATAATGGTATTTTTGGAATAAAATATTGAAAAAATATTATAACAATGAAAAAATATATATTAGTGTATTTTCCACAAAATAAATATTATATCAATATAATATAATGGTTTTACGATTTTAAATTCATTTTATAATTATTATTGAATAATTTTTTAAAAAGGATGTTGCGAAAAAAGATAATTTGTTTTTTAAGTAATCAATTTCGATCCTACGTTTTGGAATGTCCTTTGAGGTTTTAAATTCGGATAATTATATTTTTTTACACACTTATGAAATAAATTATATTTTGTCTAAAACATAGGTAAAATAAAGAATTATGTTATTATAACATCATGAATGATGTAATTTAATATACACGTGTTTTGTGAAAAAAATTCATTTATATTATTCACATGAAAATTGATGTATTACAGAAAATTAATAAAACATCAAACCTGATCATTTGCCGATTTTTGATATCCAAAATGATATGAATTTTTTAAAAATACATTTCTATAATAGGTAATGTTAAATTTAAATATTATAATAATTATTTCTACATAATACTATTAAAATTTGAAAATTAAAAATGTTTTTATGAGTTTTTAGACAATATATTTTTGGAGTAATAATATTTATATTTAAATAAACAAATCATGATAAATACAATTTATATCCAAATATATTATATTGAGGTAAAATTACTATTCCAAATTTTAGGTTACTGTATTCAATGGTCTTATAACTATTCCCAATGGTTAGGTTACCTTTACAAGAGTTACATTACTATTAAAATAGTATATCTTACTTAATATCAATAAATACAACTAATTTCATTCCAAAATTTTTATAATAAATTTTTATTGGTTTATATATGATAGGCATGCGTTTTATAATAATATTATAGAAAACTAAATTCTTTTTATAAAATTTTGGGTCATTATAATAAACTAATCTTAGAAGGACATAGGTTAATCCTAATGATGTTGTCTAAGGAAGAGGTAGTTTTTTTTACTATGAGTATTAGTTTTACTTCTTGTTGTAACACTATAAAATTCTAATATATTAAGATGATATAAAAAACCAATGTATCACATATAATGATACATTATTATTTTACTTTAATAAATTATATACATATTAAATTACATCCAATGTGATACAAAATCATCATTCATGTGTACAAAAGACTACCACCTCGCAAACCGATCTTATTCATTTTACATAAGAAAATATCATCGATAGATTTAAATTTGTATTAAATGTTTAAATATGAAATAAATGAGATTATTATTATTATGGAATTGTTTTATAAAATTTGTCATCTTACCTTCCATTCATTTAGAATACGATAGTCTCAGTCTTGTATACAGAGAACTACCGCCTCATGAAATGATGTAATTTATGCATTATTTAAATATATGGTAATAAATGTTGGTTTAATTCAAATATGTTACATATGTTTAATAAAAATGATTATTGTGTGGTATTATATTATTTAATATTCCTAATTTCAATCCTTTGAAAAAATTGAATCAGTGTTCATGCGTACATATATCCTACCATCTCTAGGGATGGTATATTTAATTGTTTTTATCTTTATCTTCTTTGGATTCATCTAAACATATATATATATATATATTGAATTTATAAAATATTTATATCATTTTAATCAATATTAATATGATTTTACAAAAAATATTAATATAAACAAATATAAAGTCAAATCATTCTTTTAAAACAAAGCTGTTATTTCAAAAAACAAGATTTTCTAATGGAATAATTAAAAAAATTATAAAATGCATAAGTAAATAATATATGGTTATATATATATATATATGTTTTAGTAATATATGATTAATAATTTTATATTTATTATACTATTATTTTTAATATGTGTGAAGGATGTCATGTTTTAAGGAATATGATTTTTGTCTTAATTCACCTTCTCCAAGTCATATGTTATATCATACACCTATCTTCATTCACGAGGTTTAAATAAAAATCCACTAACATGTAATATTACTAATTTATTTATTATCATTATAATATGAAATTAAATTAATGTTAATCATTTATTGGGAATATAATTTAGTGATACAAAAGTTGTATGTGCTTTATGTTCCAATCAAAGTGTTTGTGTTGATTATTCAAAATTTTTCCTCTAATAGTGAAATTTTGATGTATATACATATCAATAATGTACTATATTTTATTAATCTATGAAAATTTCATCATATTTTAGTTTTTTATTAATATTCCTATATTTATGTACTCATGAGTTTATGTAAATGTTTTTATGACAAATTATCTTTGTTTCTCTCATCGAACATAAACAATTTTTAATCCAAAACAACATTTTCTATAAATGATTACAATTTTTTTTTTAAAAATCCCATAATCATTAATTAAATAAAATTTTACCTTGTTATAATTTTTAAAAAATACATTCAATGAATAATTATTGTTTCTTTCGGAACATGGCCCTTATAGATTACACAAAAGTAGTTTAATGATTGTGTTTAATATGTATGACATGAATAGAATTTATCAATGACATGAATATTATTTTCGATAAATATTTATTATATATTTGATAAATATTATTTCAAATTTAAAATTATTTGACAAATATTTAGAAACATTTAATTTAATAAAACTAATTTCCAATGAAAGGATATTTTTCTCTAGAAAATTTCCATGTGAATTTTCTTTGAAAATGTTTTTTCATATAAGATTACATTATTTGATGTTACTTATGATTTACTGTCTATATGATACATGTAGACCATTATTATTAATATTATGAATGGTTCATGTTTTTGATTAAAAAAAGTTTATGTGACATTTTTTCCTTCCACGAGTTATACCATCGGAAATTTTTATGAAATGAAATTCTTTTTACGAGGTTTTTATTTTTTGATACAATGAAAATATTATTAAAACAATTTATTTTACATAGGTTATGTCAATATTAATTTTTTATGAAACAAATTTCCTTTCATGGGTTCTGATATGATGAATATTTTATTATATTGTGACATATATAAATATGGTTTTTATTATATGATGTGTGAGACCTATGTCTCTCTCTAATGAATTGGGTAATTATTGAATTATCTTGAGGTAAAAAAGACTATAATGGGGTGTGAAACGAGTTCATAAAGAGACTCTATCCACTATGATATTATTGGAGGTGGAACTTGACTATGATGATGGTATGGGGTGTGAACTCATTTCACTATGATTAAATTGGTAATAATCCTTGAACTTCTAAGTATATAATTTTCTTTCCTCATCAATACGTTAAAAATTTATTCCTTCGGCAAAATTGTTTTCTCATATTCATGTTCCTTGATTATATAATGATTCATGTCTTATGAAATTCTAATATTATGACATTAATTATATTTAAAATCTATGATATATACGAAATAATTATTAAATGTTATAATAATTTTCTTATAGCCTAATGTTCCTGAAATTTTGATATATTTCATGTTTACCATTACTGAGAATATGAAAAATACCTTCCCTTTGTTCCATTCATAAGGTTATGATGAATTGTATTATGTATGGTATTTATTTCAATTATTTTATTTAGGAAGTATATAGTGTATGATGATGTATCCCACTTTTGTATCAATTATTTATGCTTCCGCTTTCCAGTGGCAGTGGACCAATATAACTGTTGAATGGAACGTTATGTTTTGTAATGAATATTCATATAATACAATATAATATTTATTTATGAGATGTTTGTGTCTTTAAAAGGTAGTCAAATTTTTGGAAAAATAGTAAATTACGCATGAATAGTATATCAAATTACTTATGACACTATAAACACATTAGAAATTAATTGGTGATTTTTTTAAAAAAACCTCCTTATGCTTTGATTTATCGACTGATTCCCTCTAATGAGACTCCACATATCCATTAAAAATTACCTCACACATTCAAATAATATAAATGGAAATTGAGATAATACTGATAGTATGGAGATCTACTAAAAAGATTGAATATTGAGTAGGGGTTAATCAGTGGGCCAATTTTTTAGAAAAACGTCATTTTAATTCAACCACTTGAAAATTTTTAAGATTCTCGATCAACATAGTGATATATCACATCATAATAAGTGATAATATTTGTGGGAAAAAATAATATTTACATGGATTAGTTTAAAGAAATAATTATTTCTAGGCTCTATAGACTATCCAACATATATACTACAGTATAATATTTCCAATCATTGCATTTAATATAGAAAGAACATTTTTTATTTTTTAGTATTCAAAACTCTTTTTGATCATGGTTCTATATCATACAAACCAAATACTCTACCTAATTTGGTTATAAACTCTAACCGTATATTTTTCTTCTTCTTTTCGAATAGTTATTCACCATAGTATAGATCATTTTCAGTAATTACTTAGACACCCCATTAAGAAGAGTTTTATATTATTAAGGATATTAGTCCATAGATATTATGGTCTATGTCATATACAAGTTAGTTATACAATAATTAAAATATTTCATCCTAAATCAGGGTAGTAGTTCTCTTTTCCTCATTTAAAACATGAATATCTTTAGAAAAATCATGGAGTTAGCCTTTTGGTCTTGAAACTCAATAATACCATATCTTCAATGATCTAGTTATTATCATAATATATAATTCTTAGAAATAATTTTATTCTTTTATATGTATATTTTGTCTTTAGAATCATCAACATATGGTCATTAGTTCATGATCAAATATTCCACAGCTAAATTCTCAGGAAATATTCATTCTTTTTGTTTGATGAAATCCTGGACACAATTACATATATAAGTAAATGACCATAAATATTACACAATCATGTGTTTTAATTCTATTAATAATACTCATAAATTGGATCATTTCATCAGTTTGATAATTTTGATGAATTATCTCTTAAATTAGTCATTAAAAAACATATTAAAAATATTGACACTTCCAATCATTATCCATTTTTCAACTCATATAAAAAATTTAAGACAATACATGATTTATTTGTTTGAAAAAATTTTATGACATTAAACATTACCTCTTATATCCCCAATGCCATCCATTAATCAAATGGAAAATGTTTTAAGAATGTAGGATGGGTAAAAAATGCCTAGTATGGGGCATAAAAATAAAGAAACTATTTGTTGAGTGAAATCATGAAAACCTATGAAGAATATTTTCTAAAGAATAATTTTTTATCCCAAAAAATGGTAATTAATTTTTTTTAAATAATAATTTTCATAACATTAAGAAATTACTTCAATCAATATATATTATAAATAATAGATATTTTATGTATGTTCCTGGGAAAATCATCGTATAGAACCCTTACTAAAACCATTGAAAACACATACCAATTGGAATAACCATAAAACCAAAATCCAATATAATTCTTCAAAGATTATAATAATAAACCAATGTATTACATAACTATATGGGTGCAGCCATCATATAATATATAATTGGATCACTCGATAAAATATGGGAATTCCTATGATATATGATTTCAATGAAACACAACATGAATAAAACATTTTTCTATTAATATGTATCATTATAAAACATATTAAAAATTATTTTAAAATCCTATGAGAATCATATTGTATTGAAAAATTAATTTATTTTAAAATGGATTTTTAAAACCTAAATTTTATTACCCTATTACCATACTATATTTCCCTTTATATTATTTTGATAGCATTTTAATACACACTACAACCAACATAATAAAAAAACTAGTTAGTCACATTTTGCATATTCAATTATATTTTAACACTATTACAAAGTCTATATAGTAAATTTAATTATTATATATCCAATCAAAAATTTATACACTCCTCTAGTATATTATATAGGTATAATATAAGAACAAAACCAATACAACACAAAAAATATTAACTATTTAGAATGGTAGTTTTTCACTATTTAATGGAGAACCCACGTTAAATCAATTTTTTGTACCCTTAATAATTTTAATATTTAAAATTGAACTTAATGTTTGGATTTGAAAGAATAAAATAGAGTAGGTTGATGTTTTTTTATTTTTCTATGATGTTTCATTTGATAATGAATAATAAAAATATTGAAATTTAATTACAAACTCATTTTTCATCTATATTATTTATAAAGTTCGATTATATTTTTATTCTGTTTTAATGTTTAATAATATACTATTCATAACAATTAATAAAATATAGTTCATTGGAATTTCATTCATGTTAAAAATGACTAAAAACAAAGAAAACTTGTGGATGTTTTTATCTTAAAATCTTGTTTCATCATCCCATCTGTGCGATTCAATTTAAATTAATTTATTCAACCTTTTTGGATGTAATTTTGAATAAATTGATTCATTATTTTGAATATAGATAATTTATAATTTCTATTATGGTCAAATATGTTTTCGAACAAAAATATTTGTCACGGTAATTTTTTTATTAAAACGATTAATGTAAAACAGAACATAATAAGGGTCTAAATCTCAATCGTTGGGGACCAAATTACGTAACAACATGTCAAAATCCATTGTATGGACATATTTCTACCATAAAATCCCTTGTATCAATATGGGTATTTATTTTATGTACATGAATTGTAAAGAACATGTATGGAATTCTTCTGTCAAAATATTACAAGATTGCCACTCGTCCTCCACTACTATAAGCATCTTCCTCTCCTACTTCCCCACACTAAACAAGAAGATTGGGATCAACCAATATTTAAAATAAAATATCCTCAAAATCCAAAAATTCACCAAATATAAATCCCCATTGTGTATAAATCCATCCATGTAATCCTTTTTTTACAAACCAAAATAAGTGACATGATTAAGAGCTAACAACTTTTCTCAAGATCTTTAGTTTCATTTCCATTCTCCACCACATCACACTTACTTATTATTATCATATGTAAAATAAATGTATCATAAATATAACTTGAATTTATTTTGATAAGGGTTACTTATACACTTACACACAAATACATAAAATGTTTAAAGTATATATTGTTTTTATGTACGATGAACTACCACCTTAAAAAATGATGATTATTCATTTTCACATTACTACCAACCATTTTGGGGTTTATGATGGACAAATTGATTATATATTATATATATGACAAATATTATATATCTATGATTCAAATATTATTTTATAAAACATAAATCAATAAATTCCATTTAAATATGATAACATATATTGTGGAAGTGTGGACTAACCTCTCCACAAGGCGATGTGATTCGTTCAAGTTATACCTCGAATGTATTAAAGATAATTTTAATAATCCAATGTAAAGTATATGAAATATCAATTATAATATAATTAATATATATATATATATATGTATAATTAACTCTTAATTATTTTAATATAATAAATAAATGAATGTTGCGTTCATGAGTACGTAGGACATACCATCTCCATGAATAATACAATTCATTCCTTATCTCCAAACATTATAGATTTTAATAAATAAATATTAAATGAATATGATTGATAATTAAATCATGGTTTAAATTTTAAAAAGGATGAAATCATGATCTATTTAATTTTAAATTAAAATAAAAATTCAAAATATACATGAGAAAACTAGGCAATTAACACCCAAAATAGTGAAAATAAAGAATTATTCTTAAAAAATAGGAAATAAGACATTATAAAGAGATATTGAATGATATTAATATCAAGTGTATAGTTCTGGTATAAGTTAGTAACATATTTTAAACCTCTATATAGGATGATAAAGGCACAAAAACAAAAGTTAATGTTAATGTAATGGAATTTCGTCTCAATTTACAATCTACTGAGACTTATTTATAAATAAGCACCAATTCACTTTTATTTTGGGTATAAACGTCATTTTTAATGTTATATCATGAATCACCATATTCTAATGATATTGTGTTTTTTTTAATTTTATACCATTTTAGGGATTAAGATTCAAAATTTTCAAAGTGGTATAGGTCACTATGGGACGTTTTCTAGATTATTCCACTAATGAATATTCTTAATTATTATCTTTGTAATATCAATTAGTTTAATTGTTGTTGAAATTCTATTTAAAATAGTAATATTATTTTAATCAATTTTCATTTGAATTTTTATTAAATATCCATATTCTAATACAAGGGATATTAGTATTTCTTAAAATGTATATCATTTTCACATATGGTGTCCACTTTGAATGTTATATGACTTACTAGGTAGTTATTTATAAATCCATATTCATTATTAAATATAGTTATTTGATAAGGCATATTACTTAATTTTTTTTAAATATAATGAATATATTTTAATGGTAATGAATGGTGGATCCTGGATTTTATATAGATCCTCAAAGAATCAATAGGTTCTCATGAGAAAAATAAGATGGCCAAATTAAACGGGTTTTTATCTATTGTTTTAACCATCATTTTAAATCTCGTATCTTTATAGGTTATCCAGTTCATTGACATGATGTAAAATAATTGAGCATTACTTTCATAGATATTTCAGTTTTTATTTTTATTATCCTTTAGATTTTTTATCTTCATATAAATAGATTCATTATATTTTCAGTGTATTGATTAAGTGGCATGTGCATCAGTTTTATGTCATGCTATATTATTTTTTATCAAGTTATCTGAATGTAATTTGATATAAATTATTTACCTTTAAATGTTGATTTATTGAATTTGATTCATTTTTTCTTTTTCTTTACTTACCATTACCAACTACTGGAGCTCACCCATATTATGTTATTTTTCCCCAATTTATAAAGAATAAATCATTGAATAATTATTCAAGGATGTGGTTTATTTTATTTTATTATATATTATGTTTGTATATTTTATTTCATAATGTATTATGGGTATCTTGTTTGTAATCTAGATATTGAAGACTACTAAATTCGTCAGTCCTTCAGGATTTGATTCCTTGTAATCATGTCAATATAATAAAATAATGCACTGAAACCCAGCTTATGCGGTCATGGAATTATAGAAGGAATAAAAATAAGTTTATAAGTAACAATAAAAAATCGATTTCGAAAAACATTGACAAGGTATAAAAACCCTAAGATTTTCATTGAGGATATGAATAGAAGAACATCCATGAATATTGGTAAGGTAGAGATTTTATTGGTATTCCATGATATACATCAGTATCTAGATAATATATGTGGACATGGTTCTGCAACCGAGGTACGTAGGAGTAATAACATTAGTAAGGTGTGTCGGGATTTACATAGTGTAACCTGGGTCATGGAAAAGGGGATTACATCACACATGGTTTGATACTCCATGTGGATACACTTAATATAGTTCAAATTTTCTCTACCAACCATTATGATGAATTTGAAATTAATGATTTCCCATTAGTGACCATGATTTTGATTTTAGGATTTAAGATGCATAAATCTATGATCTACGTTATATAATATTTGGAATTATATATTATTATTTTAGGAACTAACTAAGTATATGAAATTATTTAGAAATATAACCTGGAAGAGATAATGATGTCAATACTATTGGATAATGTAGATATCAACCTGTTGAAGAAACCCATATAGATGGATTTTGAATAGTAAAATCATATAAATATTAGAGAAGCTTAATCAGGTTTTGAATAATAACCATACCCAAATGGGAAAATCTATTCCATAGAGAGAAAATCAGATGCAGGATCACTTAATATAAGAAATGTCCCCCTCATCTAGTGTGAATACAAATCCAATTATAGTTACGAAATGGATTAAGTATCCATACATTATATCTATAGACTTGGAATGCAGTCAAAGGGGAATGATCAGACATGCAATCTATTACATTCAAGGTGATGCTAAATAGGGGTGGACCTAGATATAAAATACTAGGGAGGATGAAGAATTAGAACTCATGGAATGGGGAACCATTAAGGATTCATTATTTGATAAATACATTCCTAATGATCAACAAATTAAGCTGAATAGAATGTTAATTAGATTAAGGAAAAAAGAAGAATATAGTCTATCAGGTTATAAAGCTACCTTTATAATGATACCTAGGTATGATATGGTTTATATATGATATATAGAGTGTATGATAGACCAATTATTTGATGTTCTTAATCCTCATCTTTAAAGGGAACTCATTTCTCATAAATTTTCATCATATGATGAAATAGTTCTGTGTTCTATCAAGATGGAGAAGGAATTATCAAGATCCAATGTATTCATGGGAAACTATAAGAATAAGAGGCCATATGAGAATCATAAAAAATATAATGTATCCAAGACCACTATGAAATAAAAACTATTTATATATAGTGAAAACTTATGAAAAATTTAACTGTTGAAATCTTTTAAGGGACTTGGAGTTTTCTATAAATGTAGATATATGGGTCACCAGGCTCATGAATTCAAGGGGAAAATGTAATCAATGATTATAATTGATTTAATAGAAAAGAGAATAGTAATTAAATAAATGGTTTCCAAAAGGGTGAGTGGATTCTTCCACATAAGTGGCTAAGGGGATATGGCCAATATTTTGTGATCATTATAGTATAAGTTGAAGGGGAAAATGAGGTGCTGGTAGGTACATGAATCATATCTTTAAATTTTTTCAATTAATTAATTAGTTCTATATCATCACACTCTTTTATATCTAACAATGTTACCATGAAAATTTAGAATTTCCCTTTCTATTTAATAATAGAGAGATCAGTTTTAAATAATAAGGTAAGTATAATTGCAACAAAGAAGAGCCAATATTTCCCAATTATGACACATAAACATGATTTATGGGGAAAATGTGTTATTATATCTATTATTTTCTTTTATATTATCCTAAATAATTACTGAATCTCAAAAAATGATGTGAAAATTTATTTCAATATGAAATAAATTACAATTTCGGGAAAATATGTTAAATCCATCATGTTTATAGAAAAATCATCTTAAAATGATTCTTATTAATATCCACTATTAGTATTTCTACTGATTGATGTTTTTGGGGAAGAATACAAAATAATTAATAGTAATAATGGAGCTAATATTCAAATTGAATATGTACCTATTGAGTGAGAATACATTAAATTATTTTATGATGAATTAAATGGACTTCCCTTGGAGAATGAGGATAAATTTTATATTGATTTAATCTCTAATTCATGGCCAATAACAAATACTTTGAATAGAATGTACAGAACGAAATTATTTGTGTTAAATAAAAAATAGAGGATCAGGGAAACTAGGGATTTATCAACCCAATTATTTCTCTTTGGGGATCCCCATTTCACATTATTTAGAAGAAACATGGATCTATGAGGTTATGGATTGGTTATATGGAAATAAATTCCATTAAAACAAAGAACTATTTTTTCGTATCTCACATTGTTGACTTGTTTGATCAAATTCATAGACCCCATCATTTTCAATGATTTATACTAATTCTAGGTGTGTCCAATTACGAGTAAAGAAGGAATAAATTCAAAAGATATATTTCTTTGATTACGTTTGGACATTAATATTTTAACATAATTTCATTTGTACTGACTAATGAAACCAATATTTTCATGGATATAATTAATAGAGTATTCAAATAACATCTTTAAATTTTTTGGTGGTATTAATTAATGATAATATTTTGTATTATAGAATCTATTAAGACCATGAAAATCACTTGGGAATCACTCTTAAGACTCTTAAAAGCGAAGACTTATATGGGTATTTAAGAAAATGGGATTTTTTTTATTTAGAAATATTATTTTATAGGACATATTATCTCCAAAAATGCAAAATCATTTTACCCTATAAGAATCATGATAGCTAGATAATGGATTATGCCAAAAAAAATAACATAGGCACATAGTTTCACAGGTTTGGTATGTTAATATCAAATATTCATTCATAATTTATTCGGATTTGATAACCCCTTAATGAATTATACACATATAGGGGTTTTTTACTAGATAAAAGGAACTTTAATAATGCTTTGATGAACTAAAAATAGTATTATTTGTGCTCAAATTTTTACTCTACCATCTAGGAGTCATGGGTCATTTCCTTAATAGTGATGCAGAAAAGAAGGGACATGGTTTTTTTCTATTGTAAAATAATCATTTTACTACTTATGCATCCAGGAAATTAATGTATAATGAATAGAACTATCCAAACCATGATCCAGAGTTAATGGTTGGAATATTTTCTTTGAAAATAAGGTGACATTATAACTATGGATAACATTGTGAGATATAGATGAACCATAAGAGCATGAAATACATCTTCTCTTTGAAATAGCTCGTCATGAGAAAATGGGGATGTCTCGAGTTACTCAAGGATTATGATTTCAAAATACACTACCACCCCAGAGTGAAAACAAGGAAGCAAATTCACTGATTAGAAAAGATCATGGAGTTCTAAACCAAATAATGATTGAGAAGGATCCTTTGATCATGGATCTAATAAAGATAGATATTAGTTTTTTGAAATAAGGGGTGAAAATAATTGTTTTCAATGATTGAAAATACTTATTTATATGAAGGAATAATGAATTTTACTTATATTTATGAAGACTTCTTGAAAACAAATCATAGCATAAATGAAGGAAAATTAGAATGATTTTAAGGAATGTGGTGTCCTAAAATTTGGAAAGAGGCAAAATTTTCCATCTGCACCGGAGATAAAAAGAGATTTATTGGATGTTTCTCATAGCTAAAATTTCTCTACACCCAATGGGATCACAAATATGTTTTTGGGAATGAACGACCATTTTTCATGGGGCAAGATGTAGTGGGAAATTTCTGATTATGTGTCTTGATGTTTGGTTTTCTAGCAAATGGATGTTGTGTTGGAGAATCCCAAAGGATTCTTGAAACCCATTCCTATTACTCAATGGAAATGGGATGAAATTATAATGGTCATTTCCAAGGGACTACCAATAACACCTAGAATGAATGACACAATAGGTGTTCTTGTTCGTCGAAAACACCAATCTACTCATTTTATATTCTATAAGATAAGATCACCCGCTTGAGTTCCATTCATGTATATATATTAATGGAGTTGTAAAATTACCAGGCACACCTATATCAATAATTTCTGATCAATATCCTTACATTGCATCAAAATTATGGAAATGTATTCCAATGTATCTCAACATTGAGGTTCAATTGAGTATTTCCCAAAACCATCAAACTGAAGGAATGCATAAAAGGACTATTAAAAAAATGGATGGATTTTTGAGATCATGCTCACACTATTTTCAAGTAATGTGGTATCATTAAATACCATTGGTAGAGTTTTCTTATAATAACAGTTACCATTAAATAATTCAAATGGTATTTTTTGATGAATTATATGGAAGAAGTTGTTGTACTCTAACTTGTGGGGATGAAATATATGTTAGGAAACTCATAGGAAATTTATTATGAGATGATGACAATGGAAAATTCTATACAAGGTTATGTTAAATATATTTAATGTATGAAAATATCCTTGTCAATAATCAAATGAAATATTTAGAGTTCTAATTGGGATATCATGTTTTCCTGAATGTATCTCATTGGAAGGGTGTGATCGGATTTGTTAATAAGAAAAATCTAATAACATGGTAAAATAGAACCTTCTATATTATTGAAAGGTTCAAATTAATTTATTATCTTTTAGAAACGATGAAAAATATCTCAAAGGTGCATGATGTGTTTCATATATATTTGAAAATGTAGTTTATTCTAGAACCAACACATGTGATCACCTATAAAGAAAAAGAGTTGGAACCCGACCATTCATAATATAAAGAAAACATCATGATTTTTAATATATAATAGTAGTAATTTTGGAATTATATGACTTATCTAGTAAATGATCTCTAGAGAAATCCAAAAATTGGAGAAGAATCATGGAATACAAAAGATTATATGAAAGACAACTACTTACATTATTTTTTAGGTAATACACCTAAAATTTAGAGGATAATTTTTTTAGGAGGGAAAAATTTATTACCCCATGACCTTATAATATTTTCCTTTAGATTTTATTTATAGATTTGTAGTAAAAAAATAACTGATTCAAACAAAACACTACATAGTGACATTTTTCATAGTCAATTAAATTTCAACACATTTAGAGAGACTATATATTTTATTTATTTATTATATATCCCCCCAAATTACTTTTCACTACTATAATATATATTACAAGAATAATATAATATCAAAACAAATATAACAAATAGAATACAATATTTTTATAAATCGTGTTTTTCTTCTTTTTGATGGGGAACCATATTTAAATTTTATTTTGAAAATTATATAAATTTAATATGTCAAAAAAACTTCATATTTTGACGAAATCCCAGAAACATTAGCTTAGGGTGATTCATTTTTTCAATTTTATAAGATGTTTTATTTTTAATGAATATTCAAAAATATTTAAATTTAATTCTAAACTACCATTTCATATAAATTATTATTGAGGTTGAATTATATTTTAAATTAGTTTTAAATTATTTATATATCATATTTTTATCATTTATTCATATTTAGTTCATTATAATCAATTTTAAATAGCAATTTACTACAAAATATAATAATATTTTGGGCATTTTACCCTAAACACATGCATTTTCATCATGTTTGTGGGTATAAATTTCAATTAATTATATCAAATTATGTGATTTTAATTTAGAATAATGGATTAAATATTTTTCATCATAATATTTAATAATTTATAAAAGTATGTTTTTGTTTTAGACCAAAAATATTAGTGACGGTAAAAATATTAATTACAATTATTAAGATAAACATACGGATAATAAGGGACAACACCTCAAATCTAAGGGACCAAATAACATATAAATCTATTAAAAATAAAATGGATGGATATATTTAAACCCAAAAATCACTTGGATATAATGGGTATATTATTGGATTCACATTCAATTTTTTAGATGTGTACGGAATTCCTTTTTCAAAATACTATAAGAGTTCCACTCCACCTCGACTATAATAATTCCACTTCTCCTCCCACTTCATCACACCTCTCAAGAAACATAATATTGACCAAAATATACTCAAATATATTCTACAAGTACCTATATTAATTCTATAGGACTCCTTATGAGTATCAATCCTTACAGGAATGCCTTTTGTTATAAACAAAATGAACTTACCTAATTAAGAGGTAACATATTTCCTCTAGATATATATATTCATTTCCCTTCGATGCCCCCTTGTATCTCATTATTATATTATTATATTACAACTCTATTATTCTTAATATAATAAATTTATTTATTATAATGGTTAAATCTAAAATTAATCCCACTTATATCTAATGTGTAATGAACATATTCTTTCTGTATATAGTGACCAATGAACTCATGAAATGATAATTTTTCATTTTTTTAACGCCTCCCATGGTGAGAATTATGATGAAAAATATTTTTATATAATATATATATTATTTCCATATTCTTATTTAATTATTTTACAACACATACCTCTATACTATCCCTTTTATATAAACACGATAACATCTTTTGTGGAAGAACAGACAACTGCCTCCTTAAAGTTATGTGATTCATTCATGATATACATTGAACGTATTAAAGAAAAATAGTAATAAAACAATGTAAAATATATAGAATATATATTATAAAATTATTATAAATTATATTTTTTTAATAAAAACTTATTTTTATAATACTAAATTGAAATGAATGTAGCATTTATGCGTATGTACGACTTACTATTACGATGAACAATGTATTTCATTTCTTACCCCCAAACATTATAGTTTATTTTAAATACAAATGAAATTAATATATATTAAAATTAAATCATTTTTTACATTATATAGATAAATAAATAATGATAAATTTAATTGGAAGGGAAAATAACATGTCAAAACATACTTAAAAAAATGAGGCAATTGACAAAAAAAATAGTGAAAGTAATGAAATATTGTAAAAAAATTGGTAATAAGATATTATAAGAAGATGATTTCTAAAATTAAAAACATGGTTATGGTTATTTTCTAATATAGATCATTATTTTAAACTACTTTACATACAGATAAATACCACCATGAAAAATAAAGGTTAATGTATGATAATTTCATCTCAATTTAAATTCCATTGAGACTTATTTGTTAATGTCTACCAATTCAATTTTATTTGTTCTATATACTATCATTTTCATTTTATATATTGAATCCCATTATTCAAATGATATTATATATTTCATTTAATCTAAATTATTTTGGGAAAATATGACTTAAATGTTTAAAATTTGTATGGGACACTTTGGAAGGTTGGATGATTATTTCCCAAAATAATGTTCTAAATTATTTTCTTAGTAGTGTCACTTACTATTGTTATTGTTGAAATTATTTTGAAATAATAAAATTATTTTAATAATTTTACATTTGGATTTTACATTAATATCTATATTATAATACAATGGATAATAGTATTACCTAATATAGAAATCATTTTTACATATGAGGTTCACTTTGACAAATATTTGCATCACATGGGAATTACTGATAGAACCCTTTTTATTATTAAAAAAGGACATATTATTAGGAATATTATTTATTTACATTACTCGATATGAGAAATTATTTGGACTTGTAATGATGGATGGATCCTTAACATTATATAGATCCCTGATGTCGTGATGTGTTCATATGAGATGAATAAGTTGGCCAAATTAAACAATTTTATATCTTTAGTTTTATCCCTCATACGAAAGGTAATGACGATATAATTTTTCATGTCCCCTAAAAATTACAACCAAATATTTAGTATTTACTTCTTAGGTATTTTAGATGATTTTTATTTTATCCATGATAATTTTTGTAGACATATCTATGGATTCATTCTATAATTAGTTTATTGATTAAGATTCATGTGGTTCGGTTTCATACCTTACATATTTTTCATTATATATTTATTTGAGTTGAATGTTTTATTAGTTATTTTCCTTTCCTAGTAGATTAATTATCAATTACTCATTATATATTCCGCATTACTCACCATTTCTGAGAATTTGATCTCACCAATATTATGTTTTATTTCTCTTGGTTAAGAAGAATATATCATTGAATAAGCATTCAAGGATAATGTTGATTTCATTTTATTATCTATCGTGATTTTATTTTATATTTAGAATTGTATTATGGGTATCATTTATCTAATATTTCCTTCCAAAACTACTAAATATATTAGTCCTTCAAGATTGTATTCCTTGTAATGATGAAAATGTAATAAAATAATGCTCCAACATGAGTCTTATGGGGTCAGGGCATTACAAAAATAACCAAAAAATTGAATAATATTTTTTAAAATAAAACATGAAATCAATTATAGGAATCCAAAAATCATTTTATATTCATTATGGTGGAAAATTTTGTTTTCTCTATATTCCTTAAAAACATAATATTCCAGTTATCTTTTGACAAAACATTCCATAAATAACATGTACCAAGATTTATTTTATAAAAAATTGAAAATAATGTAAAACTATTCATGATATATAATTATAAATATTTTATTTAAATTTAAAAACATTAATTAAATTATTTTTAAAAATTTACATGGAGAAGAAAGATTTAGATAAATCATTGAATGCGGGTTTCTTCAAAGAAAAGTCCATTATCCGCATGGAAATATTTGAATCATAATACCCAAGAAAGAATGAAAATAAAAAACACTAAAAACAGTAATAATAGACAAATTAATGATATTAAATTTAAATGGGTCACTATATATACATGTTAAATTAGTATTGGTGCATAACATCAAAATATTTCTCAATGAATAAAAATTGTGATGATATACCTTACCTTAAGTTTGAATCGTCACAATCATTACTTATATTAATAAGTTATAATATTTCCTTAATTATTTAATTTATTATGAACTATTTTCATGTTTCTGAATTAGGTTTTTAACTAATTACCATGTTATATATTATTACATTGTATATTATGTTCACATTGAATAATTCCATGATATTTGGCTTATGTACCAAAAATGACAATGGTGGGTTCACTATTGTCAAAGAGGTCGTTATTTAATAAAATAAAGAGAAATAATTATGAAAAAATTATGAAATTTACATATAAATTTTAATTTTGATAGAAATGATGAAATATTATTTTGAAAAATGTTGTCTGTTATGATCATAGAGATGATAGGTCATACATACATATGACTAATGATACAATTATTTCAATGTTCATTATTGAATGGAAGTATGTGAAATTTAATCGTAAAATATTGATGAAAATGACAAATATACCATATTATTTCATTTAATTTACACACACACATATATATATACCATGTGGTGTAGTGTTGAATAGTGAGTTTCATTGCTTTGTGAAGGTGGTAGTCTATGGACACATAAAAAATAATTTCATTTTTTAGTGAGTGAAAATGTAAGAAATATAATGGTATATTATCTAAATAGATTGATAAATATGTCATAAAATTCATAGTTATTTCATTCATATCACACATATTCATTATCTTATCCCTTATTGCCTTTCATTTAAACAGTTAGTGGAAAACAAATCAGATCGCTTCTTGTGGCGGTAATCCGTCGTACACACAAGAAAAATAATCGTATCCCCTAAAAATGGAATGTAAAATGGTATTTATGATATTATAAATCCAAAGGTATAACTACATTATAAATATCATATATATATATACATAAAATTTAGATAAATGATCCCACCCAACCAAGAGGGTTGCTGATGGGAAATTTGTCACGTTTGTCTCTAAGGGGTAGTCTGCCACACACACAACAAACATTATCATGTCATATATAAGGGATTAGTATATTTATATTGGTAATTAAATAAATATAATAACATATTAGTATATGTGAAATACATGTATTAATATATAAACAAATCAGAAGATGCATTTAATGATGTGGAGGATGAAATAATAAATAAATAGATTGTTAGGAATTTTATATATTTCAAGAGAACCTATTTAGGATTTTACCAAAAATAATAATTATATGATTTGTTAGAAAAAATAATTTATGATTATTGGATTGAATTTTAGAATTTAATTGATCAGTTCATTTCTAAAAAAAATGTTATTGATGGTTTGAGAAATAGAGGGGAGTGGGTAGCCTTTTATAATAGAGGTTAGTGGAAAACTTGTAATTTCTGAAAAGAAAAATATGTAACCAAAATTTTTACAAGAAAATAGTAGTCTCAAAAGAAGTATTATATAAAAATTTTCATTATAGGGTACAAATATTTCTATAAAATATATTTTAGGCAATTTTATGTTTGTTTTAACCGTTATATTTTTAGTATAACCCCACAATGAAGCCATTTGTACCTTGACTATGGAAATTATATTTCAAAGTTTTCACTATTTATTTTCTTAGAAATTAAGTTCAATACATTCAATAATATGAATTATTATTATTAAAAATATGGAATCTATTATAATAAAATTAACTCACATTTTTGGAATACTTCTATTTTAAACAAAACATATAGAGAAATGAAAAAGATTGTTTTCAAGAAGTGTATTTTTCAGGAAAAAGTAGATTTTATATTAAATATATGAATAATAACAATAATTTTATGATTATAAATAAATAATAACTGATATATATTATAAAATTTTAATTTCAAAAATTCCTTATTATGGATGTATTAAATTAATTACAATAGACAAACATTATGCATTTTAAATCAGTTTGATACAATTTTATGTTTCAAACCCAAAACAAACATATAATCAAAACAATATTATTTTGATTCAAAATTAATTAAGAGGTTTAATAAAAATAAAATAATAATTTTATTATTTTTATTCATATTAAAAAAATTATATCATAAATATCATAATTTTTAATAATAAATGCCTTTTCATAAAAAATTTGGTATTTTTTATTACCCACTAAAAAAGTAATATTTTTTGATAAATAAATTATGTTAAATGTGTTTAAATTTTGATATTATGATTTCAAAACATATATTAGTATTTATAAATCCATATTCTAAAATTCATAAATTTAACTTTCAAATAAAACCATATATGGTATAAATTTAGTTAATACTATTTCATTTTTTATTTAAAAATTAAAATATATTTTTTTAATGAATATAACTATATATTTCATATTAATTAATATGAAAATGATTTATTATATCATCACATGGGTTATTTAAATAATCCACATTTTTGAAATCATTTCCCCTTAATTTCACCCACTTATTTAATAAGTGGGAATATCATTCCATTAATTGTTTTCAGATTCCCCTGTTTCCACTTCAACCACATATCTTTTTCGAGGAATCATATCATTAAAAATCCCCCCATTTCACAACACATTATCTGTATGATAAAGAATCTAAACATGTTATTAATCATAAGAAATATTATCTCCAAATGGAATTGTATCATTTATAAAAACATGTTATGAAATTAAAAAATATTTTCATAACATTGAGACATGAAATACTTTGTGTAACACAGATAAACTCAAAGGAAAATCCACTCCACATGCAATAGATCCACTTTTATCTAGAATTTAATTTGGTCCAATGAATTTATTACATGCCATTCCCATATTTACAAAAACAAATATTTTATTTCCATCGAGATACTTTGTGAAAGGCATGATCACCATCATTAAAAGTAGTATCTTAATTATGGTTATCAATATAACTTTTCTGCCTACCCTAATCCATCATATTTATTTAAATCAATTGCACCTTCTTATATATTTAATCTAATAAATCTATGTACATAAAATTATTTTCTCTTAATTTATCTCTCCATTTTGTTTTCTGACACTGCCATCCATATAATTCTTTTAATTATGCATTCTGTATTCATGAATTAAAATAATTGTTATATGAAATTTCTAACAAATAAATATGTTGATCCCAACATCGCCAGTTTTCCAATGAATAAGAAAAATGAATATATTCATTTTCCATAATTATTAACTCATATATTCATTTGTATTGAGGGTAATATGATATAAAAAAAATTAAATTCAGTACCCAAAAACATATTAATTCCTCTAAAAAAATTAGATATGAATTTAGGATCATGGTAAGACATAAGGAATAGTGGATATTTATGTAACGCGACTATCTCTTTTAGATAATTTAGATAATCAAATCTAACGAAATCTAACATTTAATGGGATGTAAATGTTTATATTATGTAAATTGATCAAAAAAACCAAAACACATTATTACCTGGATATGTGTTTTGAAATACTATAATGAAATACATAGACATATTATCCCATTTATACTCTAGAATTGTAAATTTTAAAATCATTTCCTTTAATAACTATCAATTTACATTAATCCTCTATTAAGTCAAACACATCATTCGTAACTCAATGATCTTTCTTTTAATCCCATCTATCCAGTAATACCCCTTGAAGGTTTTTTTACATCATAGTCCTTCTTAGATGAATGTAAAATGGGGAACTACGTGCTTCACTGAACAGCTCTTTCTTCCAATGGTAATAATAAAGAATAAATAATATTTTTTAAAATCATAAAAACCTTCATCATCAATAATAAAATCCAACAACATACACTTTTTAAAATATTTCACCTTTTCTAATGAAGACCTATCTTCACATTGAGAATGATTAATTATTTATAAAAATGCTGACTACACTATATCTTGTAACAAAACAGAGGATCTCTCAACATCCACAAAATCTTGAAAACGATATATGAGATCATTGACTAAAGGTAGGGTTCCAAATGTATCATTGTTAATTTTGTATTATTTCATCAACTGAAAGAATCAATCACATAGTTATATTTTATAGGATGGTAATGAATCGTGAAACTAAAGTCATTGATTAATTCCATACATATTCTGTATATTATTTGAAATTTATTTTGTGTTAATATATATACCTTAATTAGTTTTTATCTGTATATATTTCAATCATTAATTCATACAGACGATGACTCAATATTTTTTGTCAAATAACCATGTAATCTAATTAATGATCAGGTGTGGGTTAATTTAAATCGATAGGATTCATTTGTGGTGAAGAATACAAAATTTTCGTATCATTATGTTCTAATAAATAACTATGTCTGTTCAATGAACTATCATTGTATATAAAAAAATCTCCATCATTTGAATGCAGTGTGAAAACTAGAAAATTCTGCAATATTCAATTTCGTTCTGGAAAATACTGAACAAATTCTATGCTAATGAATTTACCACCTTTTCCACTTAACTTAGTCAGTGGGGTAGAAAACAATGAATATTATCAACAAAAAATTAGTATTTATGTGAAAATCCTAGAAATATATTACTATTTATAATATTTTTGTGTCTATGACTTCATCTAATAATTGTTTTCTATGAGGGAAAATAGTTATGCCATCTTTAAAAACAATATTTTTATAGAAAGAATTTTTTTACAACAAAAGTTCATACATAATAAAATAACCATGTATATTATTGTATTTTAAGTTCTATATAAACATCCATATGTGTCTTTCATATTACTCCCGTCATTTTGAATATACCAAAATTTCATCATTAAACAAAGATAATAAATTTTCCATCAACTCTTGTAAAAAACTATTCCAAATCCATATAAAAAAATATGTATCATTGGAAAACACGAAATTCATAACTATATAATCATAGTATACATATCCATTCTGAAATGATGAATTCATAATTTCATCCTCCTTTACTATCATATGATAGATCCAAAACCTTAGGGAAACAATAAAAAATTATAGTTCTTCTTGGATCTCATAATAAAAATCTATTATACGAGACAAATAATTCATTTACATAATATCAATTTTTATTTAAATAATTATAGTTAATGAAAATAATCATTAAAATTTATTTATTTTTAACAAAGAAAAACAAGATCATCTCATTGTAATGTTTTATGTTCGATGAAACATTTATCTAACAACTTCTAAACTTGATTATTCAATTCGAAAAATTCTTCTTGATCCATTCAATAATGTGGTTTATAAATAGGATTAGTAATATGAACTAAGTCAATAGTAAACTCTACCTCCTAATTAGGAATAATACCAGGCTAATCGTAGTTAAAATATCCATGAAGTCCTTCACTACTTGCACATCACTAATTATAAAATGTTCATTCATTTAAAATATATTATCATGATAAATTTTAGTGTTACCTATAATAAATTTATCAAATTCATGGTATGTTATCAATATAATGGAATCATTAAGTAAAAATTATGAAAATAAAATCCATCTTTGTTTGAGAGGCCAAAAGTCGATCCCTACCCAATATGATATCCAACTGTACAATGTTAATTTCTTCATGATTTTCAAGAATGCCCATCTAAAAAATAATAACAAATATATTAATATAGTTGTTGGTTTCATTAATACTTACAAAAATTTATTTAACCAAAAGTCATTTCTTACTTGCATGAGTTGATATTCCCAATATACATGAAAATTATCAGAAATTAAAGAATGTAATGTTCCTCATTCAAACACGGTAGTAGAATAAATTTATAATATAAGTAACATACCTATCATAAATTAATTTGATACACCACCATACACAATAGTAATATGTTATGATATTTCCATGCACTTTTCTTTTGATATTGATGATTTTTATGTTAATTCAAAAACATTAGAGAGATGTTAGTATAATAAACCATATCATTTAAACTAAAACACATCATTTTTGGTTGACTATTAGTTACCCCAGTCCTGGATTATTCATGATTATTTTCCTTTAAATCATTGTACTTATGGAAAAAATTCAACATCGGTAACACTTCCCTAATTATAAAATATATTCACCCATGTAATTTTTACCAAACATACCAAAAGATAGTACCTTCAATTGCATTCCTCTATATATCATTATTGTATTTTCCCCATCATAGTCTATCCCAATCACTTATAAATTTCATCATTATGATACAAATAAGTTTCATAGTTCTCTATATCACATTTTCATAACAATAAATATATCTTTCATAGATTTCAAATTCCATTACATCCAAAGATCATTATAAAATCAGTTTCAATCCTGATTAAAATATATTAATTTCACTATCAATGTCCCAAAAAATTATGAAACATAACTAGAAAATATGGTAAAATTATAGTCATATTTTACCCCATAGTATTCATCTTTGTCCCTCACCTATAGGAATCATTTATCCATCTGGTGTTAAACTACCATAGGGAAATATTATTCAGTGAAACATTCCTTAATATTTTCTTATTCCTTGTTATCAAAATCAACTTTATTTTTTGAATTATTTAATGATATCGATCATCATCAATATTCCCCTTAAAAATGAAAATGGATAGTGTTATATCTTGAAATTCCAAATATTACATGACTTTAAATTTCTTCTTTAGAAAGTTAATCCATCCTAAAGATACGATCTGGTAATATGATCCACTAAATAATTTGAAATTTTGCCTTATAAAATGCTCCAATATATTATTGTTCAATTATTTATGATCATATTCCTCCCTAAAGTGGATACCCCCACCATTTATAGATTGTCACAATTGTTCCATAGATTCTACAAAAAGTACTATTAAAATTATAACAATATCACGATTCTAGTTTGGAATAACATTTTAATCTTACTACCTTCACAAAAGTACTTCCATTTTCCATCAACAGAAAACTATTCTCAACAAACATAGTTTTGATGAAAGAACATTGTAATATTAAAATTATATATTATTTAATCTCACCCATATTGTAAAATATTTCATGGTCTTTTGAATAACATAATCCCAATATATAATGTTTTTTAAACAATCATATGAAAAAAACTATGTCGACCCACCCATAATCATTAAATATTATTTTTATTTATATAATAAAATATTTTATTACATAGGAAGATTTTTTTGTTTTTAGTTTTATTGAGTTATTTCAAAACATTTACATAATAAAAACATATAATTAAATGTGGATATTTTCAATTATTGTCTGTTGTTTCTAAACAATAAATAATTTAGTACCAAACATGACTTCTTTACATGAAATATCTTCATGAAATTAAACAATACATCTTAATTTCAATTCCCCATCCATAAATACAATGAAAAACTTTTTAAAAATTTGTAATTATTAAAAAATCTATGTGAGAGATATAATGTGAAGAAAATTGCAAGTCTATTGAAATAAACAATGACCGATGACAACAATAATCTTAGAAAATATATTTTTTCATATATAATATTTATCATCTTTTAAAAAGAATATTAATATTTACTTTAAGAAAAGATTCCTAAAAACTCATTTTAAAGAATAGAAATTATATGTATTTACCCTCGAACTCATATCAAAGAACCCTTATAGAAAAAATTAAAAATATTACAAATTTGAATAACCATATATCCAAATTCAGAAATAATTCTCTAGATACAATAATTATTACCAAATTCATTTGAGGGATATATGGGTGGACCCATGAAATAATATATAATGTGAGAACTATGTTATATATTTTGAAACCCATCATATTTAATATACAATAAACAAAACATGAATATAAAAAATTAGTCATTGTTCAATTCATTATAAAACTTTTTTCTGAAACTAATTAAATCACATATAAAAATATGATTCAGAAATAAAAACGTATTTTAGGTTAAAAACTTAATTTAAAATCTAAAATTCAAAAAAAAAAATGAAAATAGGGTTTTCATTGAAGAAAAAAAAATGAATATGAAAATAAAATAATGTTCAAAATGAAGAATAAATACACTGTGACCATGTGTGTTAAAAATATAACATTCCTTTTTATTTTCTAAAAAAGATACATATAAGAAACATAAAAATATTCTTTACTAAAGCTTTGGTAAAATATAATTTTAGAATAAAATGAAGATTATATATCTTTTATATTAATTTAACAAATTTCATAAAAACATTTCAATAACATGGACATGGAAATGAAATATTTTGATGGAAAACATTGAAATATGTTTTTAAAATAAAATTTTTTCATCACAATTGAAATATTAGAATCATAAGCCCTAGGGAAGAATAAAGTTAAAAAAATATTAAATACCATGAGAATTTTGAAATTAATGATAGAAAACATCAAATAGGATTTATATACACTTCATAAAATAATATATATTCCAAACATCAATATATGCCTCAGTAAATAGAAATTAGGGAGAAGTCTCTATCAATTCGTCAAAATTATTACATATATTCATTATAATAATGAATTAAAAACTAATGACAAATATTTACAATCTTAATCACGTTTTTAGATTTTATTTTTCTTTTATTTTACTTATTACCATGTTATATACGATTTAATATTAAATTATAGTTATTTCATATGTTTCGACAATATTTGGCTTATGTGTAAAAAATGACATCAGTAGGTTGGAATCAATTTATGAAGTTATTAGTTAAACATATCGATAATTATTACGATGATTTAATTATCATATTTATACACAAATTGTATTTTTCCAATCAATAATTAATTATTTTTTTGATACATTATGTATGGTAAGATCATGGAGGTAGTAGGAAGTATGTATACATGAGTAATATTCTCATTTTCCAACGATCATCATAGGAAGCAAGTAAGTTATATTTTTTTTCATAAATTTTAAAATTTAAATTATAAAATAATATTTCTTATATATTATATATATATATATATATCATTCATGTCTTGTGGTGAGGAATATATAGTCGTATCGCTTCTTGATGGTGCCAATGATCATATACACGAATGACATTATCATAGTTCAGTTAGTTAAAAGGTCAGAAAAACAGTAAATGATTATTTTTTAAAAAATGATAAATATTCCATCATTATCATAAATATTTCATGTATACAACATATATTCATTACCATTATCTTTATTACCTTCCATGAAAATAATTTTTGAAAAATTTGTCACATCATTTCATAAGGCGGTAGTCTACCATTCACATAAAATACATTTTTGTATCCCCTGTGAAATTTACAGGGAATAAAATATAAAAATATGTTATGTATCTCATATATAAATAATTAATATTTTCATCATACACAACCATGAGAGTTTTTGATGTAAAATGTGTCATAATATATCGCAAGGCTGTAGTCTGGCATTCACACGAGCAACAATATGGATTCTCATTTGAGGTAAGAGGACATATATATAGCTCATGAACATAAAATAATTGAATATATTTATATTTTGGATAATTATGTAATTTTATAATATTAATATAAAAATATTAAAATAATGCAGTTGAATAAATAAAATAAAAATGCATAGTTAGGAATTTATCTCTTCACAGACAATCTATTTTGGATCAAAATAAATGTTTTTCTAGAAAGGTTCTATGATAAAAAAGATTAAATTATTAGGTTATGGATTATGGGATGTTATTTTGGATGGTATTGGATGATCCAAAACCCTTTTAGGGTGTGAATAAGAGTGTGGAGTGGGTGTGGTTTTGTATGTGAGGTTAGTGGAACCATCACAATATTTGAAAACAAAAATATATAACCATGATTTTTACAAGCATAAATATAAAAAATAAAGTATTATTGATTAATAGGTGTTATATTATATATATATATAATATAATTTTTACATGTTTTAGTTCATTTAATACTTTTTCATTTTAGTTTAACACCAGGGTAAACCTTTTTTTACATTAACCGTGGTCATTAATTTTTATTATTTTCACAAAATATTTTGGCCCAAAATCTTGTTGAATGTATTAGATAATACAAATTATATAAACTGAAAAATATTTATTTCATTTTTCTAAATAAAATTAACTATATTATATAATTTAAATTTAAAACAGAAACTATAGACAATGAAAAATTGATTTTAGAAATTGTATTTTTTAAAAAGAAGTTCATTTTGTATTAACTCAAGGACAGGTAATAATAATTTTATGATTTTAAATTAATTTTAATTTATATCTAATCTATAATTATAATTTAAAAATGATATAATTATATATGATTATAATTATTTACAATGGTGAAATATTATGCATTTAATAAAAATAAAAAATTTATGTTTTACACAAAAGAAATATACTAAAAACCAATATAAATTTGATTCAATAAATTTTTTGGATTAAATATTTCTATATAATACTTATGTTACATAAAATAATACAAAAGTTATTTTTCATCTTTTAAAATACATAAATTATTAAAAAGAAATGGTTTTTTACCAAATTTGGGATTTTCACTATTCATTGAGAAATCAATAATTTAAAAAAAAATTAAAAAATTTACACTATGTAAACATTAATATTATGTTTTAAAAAATTTCATTCATATTTTAAAATTAAAATTCTAGAGTTTGTAAATTAAAATTTTCATTAAAACATTCTATGATAAGAGTTTAGTTAAAATTATTTCCTTTTTTATTTAAAAATTACCTAATATTATTATAAAGAATATTACTATCTACATTATTTTAATAAATAATATAATTATTTATTATATCAGTATATTGTTTTTTAGAATATTTTTTCAATAGTGTAAAAAATTATTATATAATATTTTGTTTAAGATTAAACTTGCAAAATCATCTCAGCTGTCCAAATTGATTTCTCATCTTTTTACCAATCATATTATATTAATGATAAAATAAATCAAATTTATTATATTCCTAATGTAGTATAATGTAAATATGAGACTAAAACTACCTTTACATAAGTTTTCATGCCCATATTCTTATATTAGTATCTCTTCTCTTCTTCACCAATCATGTTGCATGCATCCTCAAGGTTCTTCATGTAATATCTTCACATAAATGAATACAATAATATTATGTCTTCTTTTTGAAAAATAGAAATGTATAGTAAATACTTAATATTCCTTCACATGGTAAAGGATATTCTATATAAATCTCTCTATTAATAATTGTCATAAGGTTTTTATTTTACTTCACATGAATGGATTACATGAGTAATCTATTTCCATGGAGTGCCCACTCTCCCTCAAATTTTAAAAATGCTAGAAATCATAAATTATAAAACAATTTTTTTTATATATGTGTTTTCTCACCACCATAATTAAAATTTAAAGATAATTCAATGCATCCTAATGATCTAAGGATCTCATTTAATGTTCACTCTCTTTGTATCGTTATGTTCTGGTGTGGATACACAATTCACTCTATTACTAAATATGATCACCTTTTTGATAAACATAATCTTAATGAAATATTTAATATTTATTCATTCCTAATGATATCACAACATTTATTGTCAACAATACACTACAATATGTAAATAACTACATGGAATAAATTGTCTTCTAAGACCCCTATGTTACATAAACAACAATTTAATTCTCTTTTGAAATCAGATAAAATTGAAACTTGAATGTGAATATACCATCTAAGTTGTTTTCTAATGAAAACTACTATGAAATCATAAAATGAATAATATAAATTAATTTATTTAATAACTGGATATGTAAATTTTGTCATTAAATCAGTAACATGAATTATTTCTTCATTCAAAAAATATTCGTACAGGTTAAACTGCACAAAAATTCCATTTTGATCATTACTGATCATTTATCCAATATTTTGTTCATCCATGGAATCTGGTTCAGGTTATTACATCATGGATAGGGTTTTATTGTTAATAAATGGTTGATTCTTTTATTTTATGTACAATTAATTTTTCTAAACCCCATAGATCGCAGAAGATTGTCTTGGCTCTATTTGTATGGAAGGTGCATTTAGTTTGATATAGTAGAATTGAGAATGCTATATCTGGCTCTAAAATGGTGTAATATCACCATCATCTAATCCCATAAGAGTTGTGATGTTGATGACACTGATTTACTTAATCATATTTTAGGGATTCATTAGATTATGTGGAAGGTGATATAACTATATCCATATAAATGCATGAATAGTGCATCACATCCCACATAGATCTTTATCGTGGTTAAGCAGTGTTATATATGATAACGTCTAATGACCCCAAACCTATTATCCTAGAATAAATTGTAATTTTTTTACATTTTCTTAAGATAAAATTTATCAGATACCAAAGGATAAAATTATTTAATATTCTTGGTAAACATAAAACAAAATAGAGTCTCACATTACAATTGAGAAGCTCAAATAACACATAGTATTTTCCTTTTGGACACCATTATTCCATTTATCATATCCCTGAAAATTAGTCATAATACATATTACGGAATTCTATTTAAATACAAGATAATAATTTAATGATATCATATTCTAATTATCGGTATTCATACCTCAAATGATATGATTGATAAATAAGGAAAAATAAATATGTGTATTATCATAGTCTTTATCAAGATATTTGACATTGATCTTTCTCATGGTCAAGCAGTGTTATATATGATAACGTGTAACGACCCCGAACTTATTATCCAAGAATATATGATTACATTTTCACATTTTCTTAAGATTAAATTTATCACATCCCAGTGGATAAAATCATTTAATATTATTGTTAAACATGAAACATATTAAAATCTCACATTTCATTTTAGAAGATAAAATACAACATAGTTTTTTCTTTTGTACACCATTATTTCCTTTTTCATACCCATGAAAATTAGTTATAATACATATTATATAATCCTATGGAATTGAAAAATAATAATTTAATGATATAATATTTTAATTATTGGTATTCATACATTAAATGGTATGATTGATAAATAAGGAACAATAAATATGTGTATGATCATGACCATTCTAAAGTTATCTCATACTCATTTCAGGTATTCTTTTACCATTATTTTTATTATAACTTGACCCTTTCCATTGTGGTAATTTTGATTGAATTTAGGGAATTTAAAATAAAAAGGGGTTTTTTTATGGTTGGAAGACCATTAAGGAAAACCATGTTGTTTTCCCACAAAAATCATGCACTCTTTTTGGAGCCACCTAAGGTGGAACATGGTTTGACCAAAACTGTGCGGCCACTATTCAAAATTTGAAAAACTTGTGACAATTGGTGTTTTCATTGTTGGCATGTAGTTTTTAATTATATTTTCACCTTATGATATGTAATAGACACCAAGAGTACGAGCTTATGGTTAAGCCTCATGGTTTGGTAAATGGTGTTCCTCCGTATGAGAAACTGTGTGTGTAGAAACTAAACCCCTTAAATCAATATAAATAATTCCCAATACCATGGTTGTTATTATTAACCCATATGGATCAAACTAATATGGTTTTATTCACCTTTTTGAGGCTCCTAATTGGACACCAGATCTCCTTGAACATCTTCATATGAAAATTTAATATCTAGTGGAAGAAATCTGGACCTGTCTAGCATGTATTTACTTCCGTGATTGGACTCCCTTCATTCCCACATTTATTCCCTGATGATGATGGATATTTTTTCTCTACAGTATATGGTAATATATAGTTTTTGATAGATATAGTTTTATTGGATCTTGATCCAATATCCAATTTCTTATATTCAATTTTGTTATTCTACGCTGAATTGAGGGTTTCGAATTGGAAAGTGATCATCATAAATATGAATATAGGTAATGTAATTCCTTTTCCCATACACTTTGTAATGATTTATGTGTTTTAGTATTACGATTAAATTTAACTGTCAGGAAGTTTAAATTTAAATATAATTAATAAATTTATTTTTCCCAGGTGATTATGAGACACTTCCCGGATCCTTTTGGACCCATTTGAGATGATGAGAACAGAATGACTGAAAGAAATTAGGTGTCCTGAATGTCATTGAATGATAATCTTGAAATTTGAAATTGGTTTAAAAATGGATTATTAAACAGTCTAATTAATGGGATTACATGTTGGGTTGAATAATGTTTTTTGTAAATGGTTTACAAATGTGTTATGATTATAGAACCATGACATATAAATTTTTTGAATGATGTGAACACAGAGTTATGGGATAGGGACAACTTCTCCAAATACTCTGAGGGTTCCATAATTATTCACGAGGACAATGAGATATATATACATATATATATCTAACACATGTGATTTCCCATCTGTGTGTTAGGTAATTCCACTCCAAATTCACATGAAGTTCTATATTGCTGATATAGCCCCTTGAGATATATATATTTACTACATGTGATCAAATAGTTTTGGGTTACGGACATCTGGTAAAAATACCAACGGGGTTCCATATTTCTACTCTATGACCACAATGTATGAATGTGATGTTTTAAATAATTAATAATGAAATACCATAAGGTAATGGATTGAAAAATTAAAATGGTGAAAGGATCATAATAATCATGAGATGAAGCTAGTATGATTGGTTTGGGTGTCATAGTGAACCCGAGGGATTCTATGAATAATTAAATAATATTTTATGTGAAATTTTATTACCAAACCATTTGTACATTATTAATTATATAACTATTTACACTTTTATCGACTGGGTATTTCTTAAGTCATTGTTGGTGGAAGATTATGGAGTTGTACTCACACCAAACATGGTCTGCCAGATTAGTACCTATATAGAAATCATGTTTTAAAGATAAGATAAATGAAATATCACTATTTTAGATAGATGAGTTTTGATTCATGATGGATAATGGATTAGGGAACTATACATGATGTTGGAACCCATCTATGAGATGTTAGTGTGTCTTTATTTTGGTATATATGTACCAACACGAAACTAATATGAACTAGTATATTTAATTATTTGGGGTTTCCTCTTTTTCGTTGACCAATATTTACCATGTTATTCTTGGAATTATGTAGGTTTTTGTAATATCTTTTTTATTAATTTTTATGATACTATTATTTTTTATTTTTTTATTTTAAAAACATGGTATAGTCTCTCCATGTAACATATAATACCTTAGATTTTATACATAATCATATAGCATATGAGGATGTGTTCTTGAGGTATTATAATGAACTATATTATGGAATCGTTAAATGGAACCTTGATCGGGAAATCACATAGTGGTATTAGAGGAGTTTTTTTTCATGTGTCCTACTATTATTAAAAACAATATATGAGGCTTGGTTAATTTACTCCATTGTTTGGAGATAATGCATGACAGTAGATACCCCATGTTGGGGTGAAACCCATGAAGTGTGGTTGGGATTAAGGTTTATGATATAGTGGTTACAGTTGAATATTATTTGACCTTGTGTGATTCAATTGTTGTGTGATGTTTTTATTTTATAAGAATTTATTCATTTCTATACATGTGAAGAGAGTTTGGTATACATGAATCATTCTTGGAAATTATTTTTTTTTACCATACAACATTTTAGGGACCCATGAAATATTAGGATTGGGTTGAGTTATTGAAATTAAAATTCAATTCATTATATGAGTATATATTTTTTTTAAATGAAATAGTGAATCATAAAAAATTGATAATTCCTAATTAATATAAATGTTATAATTTGAAATGGATAAATTTTTTTATATTGGGAATCTTGAAATATGAATTTTGTTTACCCAATGTTATTTATGAACCAAATGAGGGGTGCTTGGGGGGGAGTGATAGTGAGTTGGTTTTGACAGTGATATGTCATATAGTGGATGACTAGTTAAGGCCTTATTTCAATCACTCTTATGTAATTGTGATAATGATATATTATTTTTATTAAGATGTGTGTTTTTAATTTTAGTGAAATTCATCCATGGAGATGCTTGTTAGTATTACGATAAGATGACACAGCTGGAAAGGTTCCTCTAGAAGAGGCACTATATGCTATCATAATTCTATGTGATGGACTAGAAGAGGTGTCCCTTGTGAAATTTAATCCTTTTATATAGTTCATTGTTAAAGTCCTAGGGTTGGTTATACTGAGTATATATGACATGAAATGGGAGTTTATTTGACATACCATCTGACCATCACCATAGAGGGTGACCGTGGAGAAGATATGTTTTTGATAGATTCTATATAGATGATCCTTGACCATTTACAGATTCATGTAGAGAGGATAGGCAAATTGGATGCCCATATATTTAATGGATAAGAAGGTAACTAGAG
This sequence comes from Viscum album, assembly GCA_963277665.1. Lineage (NCBI taxonomy): Eukaryota > Viridiplantae > Streptophyta > Magnoliopsida > Santalales > Viscaceae > Viscum > Viscum album. The sequence continues at coordinate 819,085,102 of OY728155.1, forward strand.
GTATATTCAATATTACTATGAGTATCTATTGGTCAGGGTTTGGAAATATATTTAAGATTTGTTCACATAACATTTTTTCACACAAACAATTAAGAAGAAACATGAAGATGAATTTAACTGCATGATGGTGGGGAATATGTCAATGATAAACTATATAGGTCCCCTCAATAGTTTTCATAAATTTTTTTGAACATTAATCAGTTATGAGTTAATTGTAGTGTAATATTTTTAGGATGGAATTAAATGTGAGGTTATGTCTCATTGATAATATATTTCAACTGGATATGTCTATTGAAGTGGTGAATCAAGATCTTATATTTATAAGAACCTGGAGGAGGCTTCTAGTGTAATGAAAATGGTTTGTTCTAGATGACCAGAAAATTTGACTTCAGATAGTCGGATGAATCAAAATTAATACATCAACTAGGGGATAGAAAATATAGTTTATAGGGAGAAGGATCTATTTTTATGAATATTAACTAAGTATACTTCCACTAGTATGGTGTGTTAGGTGAAATTTGTAGCCGATGTCCATGAACACTAGTAGAGTGTTGAGTTTGTGAAAATTTGGGGTACATATAGAGGGATTATAGAGACTATTGTCTTATGGGTAGTTCCATAGGATATATTACAAATTATAGTACCAAAATGGTGTCATCCACCCAATATCATCAAGTCAGTTGGAGTTTTAATTTCTAAGGAAGTAGAGGCGTTGGGTGTGGAACTTTAGGGAAAGAGAACCCACATTTGTAGAGTGGAATAGTTATAGGGAAAAAATACATCGCATGGTATAGGGTAATTAAAATATCATTTAATTCAACCTAAAATTTTAAATATTTAGGTTATACCATCGATTGGAATATGTACTAGTGTTATTGATTATATACTTTTTAGTGCCTTGTTTGATACCAGAGCCTCTCATCCATTAGTATCTGCCAAAAATCTTTACAATTTGATTATAAATTTGGAGTATATAATGGATTCTATAACTATTGAAACATCATCGAGTGTATGTTTGATGGAAATTATTTATGTGTATTCTCATGGTGATGACTATTGTATCCTTTTGTTTCATTAAAATCATTAAATTTACGGTTTTGACTAGATTTCGGGTATGGATTACTTTGTATTGTACCGAGACCACATCAATTTTTACCTTAGTAGATTTGTTATTATTTCTATTAAGGGTAATAGTTATCTTCATATTAATGAAGGAAATACATATATTTGATGTTTATGTTTAGTTCATCATTACCTGGAGGGTCTCACTTTATATGTTGTAAGTAATTTCTAGATGATGGGGGTGAGAAGCATGATGTTTTTACACCTGTAGTATAAATGTTTCTGGATGTGTTTGTTGAATACATATCAATGGTTCCACCTAAGATAAATGTTATGTATCAAATTGATCTTATATAGGTAGCAATTATATTTTTTTTCCACGAAACCAAATAACAACAATTGAGTATCAAGAAGACAAGACTCATTTAGTAGAAATGAGGGATATGGTTTTTTTTCATCCAAGTACATCACATTGGGGTTATATTTATATTTTTTGGAAAAATAATGATGAAAATTTTGATATGTGATTTTATAAATTGATGTTATATTGGATGAAAGAGATGAATAGATATCCTGTTTGTAAAATTCCTGACATCTTTGACTAGTTGATAAGAAATTTTTAATTTTGGAAGATTTACATCAGATTAGGGTAACAAATTTTGATAGTTGGAGCATTTGAAATACTAAATAATACATTCAAATGTAGTCTTTACTGATATGAGTTCATCCTATTTTTATACAAATTTTTTATTTTCTGTCTATTTTTATGGATTAGATGAACATAATCTTTCTCCCATACCTAAAACATTTTGTAGTTTTTCTTATTGATTAATTATTCGTGTACGCCATGACTCATGATGATCATTCGCAACATCATAACATCATCATTAATAAATATATATTATCAACTATATTCAAAATATATTTAACTTTCCATTATAGATTAATAGAGAAACTTTCCTGAGTCAAAACATCTTAGAGAAAGGTGTGTTCGTGGGACAAGAGATAGTGCATGAATTGGTTTAATTAGAGTATCCCTAGAACGTTATTGATTGGTGAATATTTTAGTTATTGGTGGGTTATTATCAGAAATTTATCATGTACTTTTACCATTTTATAGTACCAATTTATATCTTTAACCAAAATGGTATCATGTTTGAATGGTTATGATTTTGTGAAAGTAGTTTCGATGATTTTAAGAAGCATTAGACTATGATATCATTCTTGACACTAACTATATAGGGTGATGAGTATTCAATGTTTTCTGATGTTTCTCAGATCAGACATGTAGAAGTGTTAATGTAGGGAGATCTAGTGGTAGTGTATGGGTGATGGTCTTTGAGGAAACATGAAATGAATAACCCTACAACCAATCCCAAGTTAGTGTTTCTGTTTTACATCTTAAATTTATGTTGTAATTATTTGTATAATGAATAGTTTTCTATGTGTATTGATCAAAAGTGATTGTTGTACACCTCCTCATAGTAATATATTAATATTTTTAAGAGGTGATCGTGTATGTATATGTATTTTTTGGATTTTTATCTAGCCTAAACATTGGGGAAGTGAAACAATGTTGATGATTATTTGAATAGGAAGACACAACCACATGAAGTTGGAGATTAAATTTTTCAATGGAATATGATGACCTCAGTGGTTGAGATGCATATTTAGGTTCATTAGGGCCATGAGTATATGAATCTTGAAACCATATCATTGGAGTCAAAAATTATGAGTTGGATTAAGGATATGTAGAATGGGGATCTGGATTTTTTCCCCTTTAGATAAATCCTTAATGGTATTATGTATGTTTTAAATTATACTATATATGATCAAGAGACCATCTATATTTTGAACGTTGTTTTATTTTTATGTGTGTGTGTCTAGCTGATGCTTGATTTTCATGCATCAAAGTGGGTGATTCACCTAGGAATGACACTATTGTTCCATGAACTCTATTGATAGTATTGGTGGCGATTCATGAAAATGGGTATTTCATGTGTCTTAAGATGATGATACAACTGTCAACATATTAAGGCCAATCACCTATGACCTTGGGGCTTATTATATCCACTGTCCTATTTGTAATGGAAGTTAGATCACATTACCTTGTAATTTTGTATGTTTCATTAGAGGATCTCTTGAATGATTGAGGCAATATTTGTGATTATGGATTTGGTGACAAAAGTATCTCATTTCATTCGTATATGGGATACTGTTATTATGGATCAGTTGCATAAGGTGTATCTTCATGATATAGTCTTTTTGAATGGGGAGGAACAAAGTATAGTTTCATTCAATGAATTCCATTTTACATCGTCATTCTAAAAAGGATTACCAAATAATTTTTAATCCAAGGTATTTATAGGTATATAATTGCACCCAATGATAAAAAAGTAGGCATAGGTTACTATTAAAGTGCTAGGAGACTTACTGAGAGAATTATTAATTAATTTTGGCAGGTCTTGGGATAAATAATTCATGCTTATTGAGTTCTAATATACCAATATTTTTCATGTTTATATTTATATGGACCCATATGAGGCACTTAATTCTAGTCCATATAGATAACCTATGTTTTTTAAAGAGGTTGGAATGTATGAGTTATTTGGGCAAAGCCTCATACTGTAAATGTAGTTGTATGTTCACCTGATTTGGAAAGGTAAATCAATGTATCATAAGAGGGAGAAGTATTATGTTGAACAATATCACTGAATCTTGATGTTTACATTCGGTGATCATGTGTTCCATAATGTGTATCTGTGACTGTGCCCCCGTATAATTTAGAATCATGGAAGGTTGGCTCCCAGTTTTGTTGGACCTTTTGAGATTGTGGATAAAATCTGGATGATGCTAAAATGGTTGGATCTCCCAGAGAGGAATAATGCTACACAATATGTTTTCCATGATTAACAACATTATTATTATCACCCCAACCATTCTCATGTAATTTATTTTGATGATTCTATGATTGATGATGAAATTTCCATTACAAAAAATTCTATTTGTATTGTATATCAGAATAAAAAAGTGTTATGGGGAATGATTGTACAAATAAACCAAGTATTGTGCAAGAATGGATGTGTTTAGGAGGAAACATGGGAGAGGGAAGTTGAAATGTTGTCTTGGGGGTTGAAAATATTCACCTTGTAGGCTCTGTGATTCCTATGAATAAAACTCATGTATGATCTATTATAAGGTGGGTAGTTTTTATTATCTGAACTTTTCGAGATTTTCCTAGTACTCATTTTCATATATTCTTTTAACCTTGTTTTAGTAATTAATTGTTGACTATTTAATTTTTGTTAACTCTATTGAATTTTGATACATTTTAAATCCCATGGGTGTGTCCATGGTTGGATAATGTTTAGGGAATACCATATATTTTTTCCTAAGAAACCATACATCATTTTTTCGAGCCATAGGAGGTGGAAAATAGTTTGACTAGACTGTGCAACCATTCTCACCAATCCATGAACCCGAAGATAGTGGTATTTCACATAATTTGCACATTGATTCTCTAAACGTGCACTACATAAGTGAAAATATGCACCCCATGAGTAGAGTTGAATTTATAAGGAGAATGGTTTAGAAAACTATGTTCCTATACTAATGGAACCATGCCTGTAGAAATTAATCCCCTGGGAAGATTTAATAAAAAACCTAAGAAACATCAATTTTCTAACTTAATCACTATGTCTTGAAATAATACGAATTCCCTCAAATTTAGGGGTTTATGGTGAATTTGAATGTTATTTGAAATTCCTTCAATTCAAATCACATATCCTTTGGATTAAATATCCACCTTACTGATATTTATATTATTCCTCATTTTAATTACTCTTTATAATCTTGTTCATCCCATTTGAAGAGGGATAAAATTTCCTCCATTTTTTATAGATTATATCACAATTTTGATGGATTTTTTATTTGGATATTGATCATAGGTATTGACTCTATATCTCTATCACAATTTTAAATCAGGATGTTCTACATTGAATTGATGGTTATGGATTGGGGGGATTTGACATAAATCATGAGGTATCTGGTCTAATTCCATTGTACCATAGACTTTTTTATGATCCACATGTTTTATTTTTCCTCTTTCATTACCACATTAGGAATTTCAATTTATATTAAATAATTAAACTAATTTTTTAGATGTGATTATGTGACCCTTCAAGGATCACATTAGATGCATTAGAGAAGATTAAATTGGCCTAACAAAAACCCATGGGATATGCGAAATATCATTGAATGATAACATTAATATGGGATAATGGTTGAATAATTAATTATGAAAATGGTTCATAAATGGGAATATTTATTATGAAGAATAATGGGTTATTAAAATGGTTGAAAATTTTGTTATGAATGTGGAAACATGATATTTGATGTTTTTAAATGATGTGAACCTCGAGTTGTGGCCTAAGTAATTCTATTCTAAACACTCATTGGGTTTTGAGATGCTATTTTAATCCAATAATATATAAATTTATTATATGTTATCACATATTTTTCATGTTAGAGACTATTTCTATAATTACCCACGGGGTGGTAGACTCCTTCTATGGGTCCCTGTGTAATATATATTTATTAAATGTGATCACTATGTTGTGGGTTAGAGACTGCTACTCGAAATATCCATGATTTTCTAGACCAATCCTATATTACCTAATGTAATATTGTGAAATTAAACTTAAATTATTAATTAAGTCCTTCTAGGGAATGTATTATAATATATATATGGTGTGTGGTTTAGACTCCAACTCTTGTTGATGTAGTGGTGATTTATTCTGGTGTCACAATGTACATGGTGGAATATTTTTTTAATTAAATAATATAAACTGTGAAAAATATTTACCATAATAACATTACTTATTCTTGTAAAACAATATACAATTTTATATATTAGATATTACATTAAACACTATTGGTAGTATAAATATGAGTTGTAATCACACCATACACGGAATTTCTGATTAGTACATGAACAAACATAATGAATTAATAAAAAGATAAAGAAAATAGTCATATATTTTAGTTTATTATTGGGATTCATGATGGAGCATTTATTAAATAACCTAACATGATGTCATGACCTATCTATGAGTTTTTAGTTTCTTTTTTATTTTGGTTTTTATATAGACACTTCACACTGATATGATATTAAATATTTATTAAATTGGTTTTGAAAATTACATTCCTTTTTGAATTTCACCATGTGATTCTTGGTCTTATATTGGTTTTGGTATTATATGCGTTAATTATGTTTATCATCTTGAATTTTTTTTGTCATTCTCTGCTATTGTACTATTCTAAGAAGAAGTTATAGCCTTTCCATATTACATATTAGTCAATTTCTACTATTTGGTATCCTTCGGTTTATGGGGAGGGGGATCTTACCATGTAATGAACCTGATTAAGAAACAATTATGTGGCACACAAGTTGGTTTTTCCTAATATGTTATGGTAAATAACAGAAAACGAATTACATTTAATGAATAAATTGGGAATGAAGAATAATATGGAAAGAATAAGTGATGAAAAAAATATTCTATTTAAATAATCACATAACCTTGATGATAATAAAATGATATCGTTACAATTAAAATAATCAAATTAATATAAATTAGTGATTTAACAATAGGCAAATTGCATAATATTGGATTTCATGACTTCAGACTTCAATATATCTATACCTTTCATAACTTCAACGTGATAGATAGATTAATGTGTATATATACTACAAATAAAAATTTAATTATATATTAATAATATGTTTTACAAGACCTCTTCATTCATCAAGGGGACTCATAATTTTCATCCAACCCATCACTTTGTGTCTTATATATTCCTCATATATCAAATCCTCAATTTAATTAATGAATAATATTCGTCATCAATAAATATCCATTATGAGTAAAGAACACACGTTACCAATGATTCCCTATTAAATAAAATAATGTTCAAAATAAACACTATAGGTAAATATTTTGTGTGGTTTAGGAAATCGTAATATCTATGATATAATGAATATATATATAGAATATAAATGTAATGTATAATCATAATATTAATGTTAATGATTCAAGGTAATTTTATTGGGTAGAATATTAATCATGAATGTGAATTCTAATTCATACCCTCATTAAACTAATAATAAACCATATATAGGAAGGATAAGGATGGTATAATGACATCACATCATTAGTGGGGTATAATTAAAATAAATTATTTTTTTTGTTAATGAATTGGAATACAATAAAAAATTATAAATTAATTTTTTTAGGAAAATACTCTAATCATTTTGAAATAAATTTTTAAAAATAAAAACATATAAATTTTTTGGGGAAATATTTATTTGAGAATATCCATGAAAAAATTTGAAATATTATTCATATCAGTCTTATATTATTATATTGGTAAATGTCATCAATTTTGAGTATGTTAAAATATTCATTCCATTCACATTTTTGAAAAAATGTAAAAAAGTAACTCATTCGGAAAATAATGGAAGAATAATTTTAAAATATTTTCAAAAAATTAATTTACGGGTAAAAATTAATTTTAAAAATATTATAATATTGTTAAAAATATTTTCAGATAATGTTTTGGAATATATGGACGTGGAAGAGAATTTATTTTCAAACAAAGAGAGAAATGAAATCGATTATCTATAGAAATAATATTTTGGTGTCTTTAATTATAAAAGTGAAGACATTTATTTGACATATTGTAATTTATATAACATACTAGAGTATAATAAGATATATTTTGTGTACGGTATAAAGAAAAAATAATTTACCCTATGTATACATACATATAATCAATTCTGAATAAAAATTTAATTGTTTAATAAACCCTTACAACTTTGGTAAATGATGAATTATAAACCATATTAAAGAATGAAACCTAGATTGATTTTAATATCCCATTATTCTAATAGTTATAATAACAACATATGTTCTTTTATATTATATACAACACCTAAATGAAATAAGTGTTGAATATGACATGTGTCCCATATAAATAAAAGTAAAGAAAAAATCCCTTACCTCGTGATTTATTTCATTAATATGTTATTAAAACTCATATGTAATAAATAAATATATTATTATAAATATATTATAAAATCCAAAAAATAAATATTTTACCATATATTAATTATATATATATATGTTTTTTCACCAATTTCTTATCAATTATTAAAAATATTCACTATTTAGGGGGATAACTGCTACCTTTTTCTAGAATGTTTCGTCATAGTGGTTTTGGTCCTTATACATTAATCATGGTAAAATAATCTCCAAAATAATAATCATGATATAATTATGATATATATTCATTATATATATATATATTTATATTCATACACAATGTTTATTGATGATGAAATGAATTACACCATTCATGGAGCTGGTATGTCATACGTACACATGAATGATGTCTCCATTTTAAAAAAAAATGAACACGTATAATGAAAAATAAAAAATAGAATTTAAAGAGTCTTTATGATATCATATGTTTTCCTATATTTTCTATTTATACATCCTTATGACATTCCAAGAAAAAATAAGCTAAAAAATTACATCACTGTGTGGAGGAAATTGTCCACACGTATTCATAAGAGGCATTATTATTTTATGAGGGATTTGAATGTAATAACGTAGATGTGATATTTTTATTAAATAAGTATTAAATTTTTTTAAATATCATATTTATACATCAAATAAATCATTATATCATGTCATGATAGGTGGTTATGAAAAAATAATTTTTGTTAGTTTACGAGGTGATAGTCCACCGTACACACAATCAATTGTTTGAAATCCCATTAAATAGAAGAGGATATTTCTATATGATGAAATATTATCATAATAAAATCTCATCACATGGTACACTCTAGTTATACCCTATTAACATTATCAATTTATTATTGAATGGTGTAAGAGACGGTGAAAAAAGAAAGATCCTTCTAAAAATAATTGTCATCAATTAGAAAAACCTACTTTGGATATCTCATTAAAGACTCTATGATTATTATTTTGGGGATAATAAATAGTTCTAGAGCTTGGATAATATTTTGGGGGACATATTTTGTTAGTGTTTGGTGGATACAAAATTTAATAACCCAAAATTGTATTATGAATGTTTACATTCTTATAATTATGTTATATAGTCAAAAACACAAAAATAAAATAGAGAAACATATAAAAACAATATTCTCTTTATTGAATAATTAAATAAGTTGTATTTCTATAAAAATAAATAACTTATATCAACATAATAGTAAACTGGCAATTGGAATTTTAAGATGACCATCATGAATAGTAATCCCACCAATATAATAAAAACCTAACCTATAAAAGTATAAATAAATTATAGGTATTTTATAAATTAAAATATGATATATTTATATCAGGTTATAAGTAATTAATTGTTTTACTACAAATAAATTAAATGTTGGTAATTTTGTATAACATAAATTTTTTCCAACAATTTTATAATTAATATAATTATTTATAAAAAATTTCTTTTATTAAATTGGATTACTAATTTAAAAATTTTCCCTGTGATAATTATGAGATAATTTTATGTTGCCTTAATTTAGTTTTCAAATGGTCAAAAAAATTCTATTACAACATTCAAATCAATAATTTTTTTAAAATTGAAGATTTCATATAAAGATTAAATTTATAATATTTATAAAATTCTTTTCATTAAATGGATTCAGTTATTTGAAAATATACATGAAAAAAATTCAATTGAATTTTTTGGATTTTAATAAAATAGATAATTTTTTTGTGAATTGTGAAATACAGTAATTTACAATACAATCTAAATACATGAATATTTTAGTAATTGTTGATGTATAGATGATTTAAGAACCATAATCTCTATCTCACGTTAATTATTTAATTTATTTTGTGATAATGATAAACATTATTGATTATGTTTATCCAAAATTAAACTCTAATTAATATAATAATAAGAAATACCCCTCTGATCTCCCTATAAATACCACCCTCAGCACCTATTTTCCTCACACATTCCAAGTCATTATGATTCATAAAATTATCCCCAATTACATTACCGAGCCTCTTCACTATGTTCAGGATAATATAGTCTCAAAATTTGGTAAAACCAAAGTGCCTTATGGTGTTTCCCGAGGAGAAGATATTCAAGAGGGAAAATACTCTTTTCGTTCTCTTCTAATTTCTTTTATCTTTTTATTATATGATTTCATAAACAATAATAAGTTTAATGATAATTATAGTATCATATATAAATACTATAAAATTATTATGTTAATGGAATATACATTATAAAAAAAACTACTCCTCTCCTTTTATTCCAAAAATTAAAACATCATATCTGATGAGTCAATTGACAACCTTAGTGGATGATGAGTTTTCATTTCCATTTTTTCCTTCAAGGTTGATCATTCCTCCATAATTATAGTCAAAACTGATTTTAATACACATATTTTTAATTATTAATATTTTGGGAAGAAACTTATAATATGATATTAAATAAAAAGTAAATATTTCATTATTAAAAAACCACAAAAAACTAATTAAAAATTTATCATTATAATTTATTCTGAAGAATCATACTCTTAAAAATTATTATTAGTCCACTTAAGCACATTAATGTTCATTAATAAAATATAATTTCTATTAAATATAACTATTCTCATTTTATAGTGACATCCATACTTGTATAAAAGTGAACCGATCATGAAATCAAAGAAAACAAACGTTATCTTAACAAAGTAATTGAACAATAAAACTAAAAAAAATATCCATAAATAATAATAATAAATTAATAAAAAAAATTAATTAAAGAATATATTATATATATATATATATATTTATTAGTGAATCTAATTTTATTATACCAGATATTATGTGCATTTAAAGAATGCATTCAAACATAAGGTAATGGAATTCTCAACCCTAACTCCATTTATTTAAGTTTTACACCATCAATGAAAAATTTCAATATGGATATTAAATTAATGTTCCATAAATATTATTTCATTATCCTTACCTCTTCATTTTTGAGGATATATTTGCTTCCATATTTATCTTAAAATATATATAATAATTTTTAAAAGAACTCTTCTTTCAAAAATATATCATGACTCCTCTTAAGAATATTTATAATTCACTCAATAATGATGATTCTTATACATAGTAAGTTTTTTATGTTATATTAGTTTACCCAAAATATTATTCCTAAATGTAATGTTTATAAAATTCTTATGAATCCCATTCCATTCAATTTTTTAGTTTATGACAGTGATTGTTATAAGTTCTATGATGTATGAATGATTATGTAAATGTTATGAGGTGTTGGGTGGGTATAGAATTATATATATCATCAATGAAGTGGTTAATGTGATTAATCAATTTGGATAATGGGTATTATTTCAGAAAATTATTCTAGCATCAGTCATAGTGATTATTTTATTTTTTTGCACATAATCTTTGTGTAAACATGTTGCAATATTTTTTTAGGACTATTTGTTTTATTTCGATTGAATATTCATGATGTTTTATTTTAAGGGGTATCAATATTCCATTCGTTTATTTGAAGTTTCCAAATATTATTATGATAATGATACTATACTTATGTTATAATGATTATGATTATTCTCACTAATGTTATAGTGATTCATTTCCTTATTCACAATCTTAGGGGGATTTTACCTCACCCTTTTCATTTATATATAAGCTTAGTTGACTACATTTTCAAAGGGGAACATGATAATTAGATAGATAAATAATTTCTATTTAAATATATTTTTATGTTTTATTACTTAAAAGTTATATATTTTCATAATCTTCCAAGATAATAATCTATTGGATCCATATTTTTAAATAAATTTTGTTTTTTATGTTTAAATTGTTGTAACATTCATGTATGAAAATTTAACGCCACTATAGTTGGATTTAGAGTTAATTTTAGTTAATTTTGATATTAGGATTTGAGATCAATAGTGAAACCCCTTTCTCATAGAAAAATTATATGTTAAAATCCATTAAATATCATAATTTGAAAAAAAAATATAATCCTAGGGATCCTATATGTTTTTCCTTTACAATTATTTACAAAAAATAATAATTTATATATTAATGAATCATTTAATTATGTTTTGCTCAAAAATTTCAATTACATAAATTGTTGGTAACCATGAGAAATAAGACGAACAACCCTTGTTAAGTAAAATTCAATGATTTCTCGAAAATAATATACAATGCCTTTAGATGTGGAGTTGAAAACATCATGGATAATCAAATCCAATTATCTCATTCTATTAACAATATCGTAAAAATGTGGAACATTTTCCTTCACTTGAGAGGGAGTAAATAGCTATAATTTTTTTAATATAAAAATGATCACTAACATTTATTGGATCTTCTAATCCACTTATTGTGAAATAGCATGTTAACTCAATGGAGGAGATCCTTTCTCAGCTCCACTATTATATTAAAGAGAAGGTGAACCTAACTAGATATCATTTAGACAGATAAGTTGATCAATGGTGGGTGTTGATTATGAACACCGATTCAAAGGATGAAATACATGATATGGAGTGGGTACTTATTAAGAAAATATTTCATAAAATGTATTTATGTAACTGTACAAGATTTCATAGTTAGTTATTTTCTTAAAAATCAATAGCTTGCACTATACGCAACAATGAGTTCGAGTGCACCATGACTTACCAAACTAGTCGTTCAAAAGTAGTTATGAATTTTATTTATTGGATTTTGAATTTTATGCACTCCATATAATTTTAACTTATGTATTATGTGTTTATTAGACATATTCTAAGAACAAATTCAATTTTTCAGATAAAAATGATTTTTTTAAAAATAAATTTTACCAACATTTAATGGTGTAACATTTTTAAATACAATATTTTAAAATTTTACATATTATTTTTGAAAAAATAAAATTCTTATTTAGAATCAGGACATCAAATTTTAATTTGGAAGAATTTTTGGTATTTTTCTAATAATATTCATTTTTTATGTGTAGTGAGAAATAATGAATTTTAATTCCAAAGTGCCTTTTAATCTAATTAATAAATTTGGATAGATTATATTTTAAATTGGTTTTAAGTGTAATTATATGATATTTTTACCCTTTAAACCAATTTTGGTCATTGGAATTAATTTCCCTTTGAAATTACACATAAACATGTGTCTATCATTTTATTTAGTTATTGTTTCTTAAACAAAACCTGTTTGTTTTGACAATGGGAATTAATTTTAAATTAATAAATCCAACTTATATGTTTTGAATTCAGTAAAATAAGAATAATTTTAAATTATAAATATCAAATATAGCTTAGTCTGAATTTTTGGTATTTTTTTTGAAAAACATCAATTTTTGATGAATCGTGTAACCACTAAGTATAAGTTAAAAATACGATTTTTTATTTAATTGAAATTTTAACGCATATGTGAATTGAATATAGAAAATCTAAGATAAATGGTTGTTATTATTAAGTAAAATTTAGATCAATATGATGCTAATAATTTTTGGTGAATAGTAACTTTTGACTTTTATTTACCGTGGTTAAAGTTAAATATGATAATTCAAGGTAAAAACAAAATTATAATAATACAAAATTGTCCTAACACCTATCCTAACCATACTGGATTAGTCATCGACGACCATGGGAATCCTTGGTACTATTTTGGGACCCCATGGAGCCACTTAATGATGATAATGACACTTTCTTTTAAATAACTTAAAGTAATGTCAAAAATCACACTAACAAATATGTTTTATTATATCAATTTTTACATGTGGTTATATAAGAAATCCTTTAGACTATTAGAAATAATTTGAAATATAAAATTATTTCCCACATTATGGAAATTTGTTTGTAATTTTTGATATCAAATAAATTATATTATTTATGACACAATAATGATGTAGTATTTAACTCATTAATAAATGATTTCAATAAATGTGATTATTAATATTAAAATAATATCCAAAACCTATCCAATTATTACCAGATGATTTTATTTCAACCATGAGTCATGATATCTTAGACATTAATTAGTTTTGGACCTTTATAATATGGATATAACTATATAATAAAATAATATTTTCACACTTTCTTAAAGAGACTCTCCTCCCCCATATAAAAGGACACCACTTCTATCCCATTCCACACACCTCTTAATCCCAATGGATTGTCAAAACCCTATCAAATTAATCTCTCAAAATCCTTTTCTTCCTCCTAGAATCCTTACCCTAGTCAGAAGGCACTTCAAGAAGTCCTTTTGGTTCAAACCAAAGGGAGTTACCCAAATTAAAGGTAAACCGTTCTCTTAAATTCTATTTTTATTTTGTTTTATTTTACATCTCAAACCCCCCTGAACAATTTTCATTAATTTATTTTAAAAAAACCTTGAATCCTCAATATACTATAATATTTTTATGAGAATTATTCAAACAACAGTCATACACACCTCTATCTAATTGGTGAAGAACATATTATTTCTGTGGACGGAAAACTAACCCCTCACGAAATGATGATTGTTTGATTATCTCATACCGCCTCTCATGGTGGCCATTAAGATGGAACTATATTTATATATGATATATATATTATGTTTATATTTTATTTAATCTTCTTTATTTTCCATTTATATCATAATTTTTGGATTCCATTATACGTAAAATGCGATAATTTCATTTGAGGAAGTGCGGACTATCGCCACCTCAAAATGATATAACTCGTTAATGCCTTTTATGGGAAATATAAAGTATGGAATTAATGATATTATATATGATATTATACAGGAATTATTATATACCTATGTATCATTATGTTCTAATTCCATTAAAATAAAAATAAGAAATGAAAGTAGTGTTCATGTGTACGTATGACTTAACCTATCCTTGAAAGGTACATTTCATTTCCTATATCCAAATGACATGTAATATTATAAATATATATATATACTGGATAAATAATATATATATGATATATAAATCTTTTATATCATTTTGTAGATAATGGACTTTGGACCACATGAAAAAAATGTAATTATAACAAGTTCATTTTTTATTCTTGTTCTAAACATCAATAAAATATCCAATATGAACTCAAGTAATTAACTAATTGTTATAGAAAGGTAATAAGTGATATAAAGGAATAATAAACATGAAAGATGTTCTTAATCAAGTATAAACTAACTTATGTTTATTATTCTATAAGAATAAGGAACATACAAGACAATTTGGACTTAAGGTAAGGGGTTTCTAATCTCACTTTTAATTCTGTGAGATTTCCATTTTTCACCACATATTTATTCGATGTAGTGTATTGTGTAATGAAATTTCATATATATATTATCATGATTCCCTTTATATTCATGATATTCTATGATTCATTTTTTTTTATTAACTTTTGGTCATACCACTCGATCTATTAAAACAAAGTAAGGTTTTCTTCATCTCACTTTTTTATTCCCATGAGATTCATGCTATATTGGCCACTATTTCCTTTTGTGTGGAATATGTACTGTCCATGATTATATTTTTGATGTAATATATATTAATTTATGGTTATTTAAATCTTCATTGTATAATCCTTCTTTCATGGGTTGTATGTTTCATAAGTTACCAAATCGGTAAGGGAATTTCAAATTTCAATTTCTAATCATTAGGATTTACGCATACTTCATTGATTATTTTAACTCCATGATTATGTGTGGAATCACTATTTATTATTTTTGTTGTAATTTATACTCCCCTTTTTTTGGATATTCCTTTGATACACATAATCACTCCATTGAAAAATTCTCATGTAATCGATAGGAACTTGATAAATGTAATTATAAGTCAATCTCCATTTATTGAGTTAAACATCAAATTCATTTGTGTTGTTTTTACTAGAATTTGTGTGAATTTACTATGGCTTATTTACAAATAATATCCAATAATATTTATTGTATTTATATTTTTCACACATAATTATGTCGATTATTTATCCTTAACCTAAGGATACGCTCTTTATAAGAGATTTCATCTCAATTTACATTCCATTGAGACTTAATTGTTGTTATACACCAATTCACTTTTATATTGTGTATATAATGTAATTTTACATAGTATATCATGAATCCCTTTATTCTCATTATATTATAATGTTTTTATTACCTCAATTATTTTTATTCATTTTTCTCTCTTTTGGTTAGGAACTCTAACTAAAATATCATTTTAAATGTTTTAATGATTTATTAATCTAAATATTCCTCATTAATGTCCATGTTTTAAAAATGGTTTTAATGATTTTTCTATATGGACATTAATTTTTTATAATTAAAATTCCTTATAAATGTTTCAATGTTATATGGGACACATTTATTAAAAAATCTATTTTTAAACGACATCTGAAAAAATAGTGTTACTTTTTAATGTATTCAAGTAAAAGGGGGATATTTCCTTGAAAAAGTGTTGATGATTATTTTTAACTATGTAATTATCCTTCATTATTCTCGATTGAGGTTAATATGTTACAAATTTTTTTCCATATTATATTGAATGAGTTATGTTTTACTGTGGATGTTCTTTTTTTATACCATTCATTGTTTGTTGATAAAGTACTCACATTTATTATGCTAGTTTTAATACGAATTTTTATGTTATGTTTCAAAATTTTCATATGACGAATGAATTGGACATAGTAAGTGATGGGGGAGACCAATGTAACTCCTCAATGTATCAATAGGTCTCATTAGACAAACTAGTGTCATGGAAAAAGGCATTGACAAAATCTTTTTTGTAGTCGTGGAAAGAGGCCTTGACTATGTGGTTATGATATCCGACATTATGCATTCCATCATTATGAGAGGAACTATTGATATTTCATGTGGTTATTCGACTAGTAGAATACCCATGACTATGTTTTATTATAGAATTATTTACTCAACTCATATTCCTACCATAAAGTGTTCATGTAAATTATATGTAAAGGAATGTGTTTTCAATTATTCACCATGCCTAATGTTTATGTTATCTTTTGTTGTATTAGTTACTCTTACTGAGCATTTGAGATCACCCATTTCTCATGTTACATTCTCCCAGGATATGAATAAGTTAGTTATGAGTGACATTCAAGAATAATCTTATAAGTTTGGATATTTCTAATGGAATAAATTTGTGTTTTTTTCTTTTCAAGTTGTAGTGTTTAACTTATGTATGTATCTTGTTTCCAAGACTACTAAACTAATCAGTCCTTCAGGACATTATTACATGTAATCATGGAAATGTATTAAAATAATACACTGTCTTCTAGATTCTAGGGTCAGGGAATTATAGTTGGTTTCATAGGATGTTTAGTACAAACCATGGTAATGTAGATATTTGGTGTATTTTCCAAGTGGTACATCCCTATCTAGATATGAGCTGGTAGAGGCGGCTCAAGAAAAGATGTACCTAGGAGTGAAAACGTCGACAAGTAGTTTCAGGGTTGACCTGAGGTATCTTGGTACATGACAATAGGCCTGGCTGCACTCTTGGTTTTGACACTCCCGAGAGATATGCTTAGGATAATTTATGTTCTCTTTACAAACTGATTTGAAGAATTTTAATATAATATTATAATAAATGACAGTGGTCAATAATAAGGTGTTTTAAATTGAAAATAAGTTGTCATAATATTCTATAACTGATTTAATTACTATTATTACTCACACAATGCTTTCTGAGATTATTCAATTACTGGATTCCAAGAATTCATAGTAACATTGAGAATGATTTATAAGGTTTTAACTGTGGTGAAAATGAGAAACAAAATGGAATGTTGACAGGCATAAAATATATCGTGTTCCTACTGAATCAGTTTTCAAAAAATATGTTCAACAACATATGTATTAACCAACACCCAGACACAACATGGAAGAGAAAAGTGGTGAATGCTAAGAGCTCCAACAGTGAAGACCATGGAGAAAAGGAAGCTCATTTTCCATCATGCAGGAAATGTCGAAGGAGACACCTAGGAAGGTGTATTAATAGAACAAATAAATTCTTTATGTGTTGTAAAGAAGAACATAATGTATAAAATTGTCAAGTAAAAATGAAGAGTACTACAGAAGAAAATAAAAATTGTCCTAAGAATCCATTTACAGTCATTTTTCATAAATGTAGGGGACCTAGCCATTACCCGATTGAATTCACTATTCAATAGGATATCCTCTTGGTCAAGGAAGAATCTATGTTGAAATAAATGGATGGAGAAATGTTTAAAAAGTATTAGTTCTCTTTGTTGATGGAATTACTTTGGAAGACTTTTCTCTTAATATTAAAACACTTTTGTTTGTCATGTGAAAATTATATTTGATGAAGAATTGTCTTATCTCTTGTGGATATAGTTATAAATAACCATTTTTTTATTTTATCTTTATGTTTGATGAAATTACACGTTAATAAATTTTGCAATGAAAATGCGAGATATGAGATAACATTTGTGATGGAATTATGTTATAGTAATTTGGAGGAATATATCTCATTTTTTGGGAATATTATAAAATTATATAGTTTTTTAAAATAGACAACACAAAGACCATTTGACAACCTGTCACGTTGGACAAAGCTGCGAGAATCAAACCCACAACCACAATGCGATTGGGATTTATCGCCTATAACTGGACTACATGAAGTCCCATGTTAGTGTGACTAATTCTTTGTAGTTAAATGATTATATATCAATAATAAGTTGATTTGGATTCTTATTTATTATGAAATGGATATCCTTAGTATAGGAAAATGACATTTTTATTAATTGATAAATGTTATTTTGGAAGATATTCACTCTATTGGGAATAATATATTCGTAATGAAAATGAAAACTACGGTATTTCATTTGAAGAGTAATGGTGTTTTTTTATATTGTTTTTTATTGTGGATTTATAGTGATTTGGGTTATTTATGGAAATAATTAACCTATCATAGAGAATATTTTATTAGGTTAATTACATTAATGTATGTTACATTAAGAGTAGACGATGTTATTTGGAGATACAATTTAACATGGAAAACTGCGTAAGAAAATTTTTCTGAGTTTTGGATTTCAATATAAGTTTTGATTATATTAAAATATTTTTTAGAAAATTGTTTATTGAATGGTTTTTATTGATCTTTGGGTATTGTTGGTTTAATTTATGAAATTAAGATTAGTATTTCTTTCTCTAAAGTATTATCCTTTTTGCAGATCATCTGATCTTTTACTAACCAATTTGATTTTGGTTAATCTCTAAAGAAAAGGGAAATATATAGTTCATCCATTGTGGATTATGTGATTCTCTATAAGTTGATTCTAGTGCTTTAGGTGGGACTAAGTAATATTTAATACTCATTATTTGGAGTGAATGATGATTCTGAGGTAAAAATTAGGTAAAGGATGAAACTCTAATTGTCATGTATATTTTTGTTTTCATATTCAATGAATAAATTAATTATTAAAATTTTGGTAAGGGATCATAAAACCAAAAATTTGTTATCCTAATTCTTTATGTTTTTTTGAACCGATGATATTTTAAATCATCATAGATGGATGGCTTTGAGGCCATCAATTTTACACTTGTTTGTGATTGATGACCTCAATCACTCCCTATATATATTTAAATTTTTCTGCCAATTATGGGTCATTAAGTTCCACCAATGGTCTCCTTATCTAGATAATAATTTAGTGGTGACTTTTTCTTCTCATTTTCCCTCTTATTAACCCAATTTCTGATGTAGGTTTTCCACAAAAGAATTTTTTTTCTATTTTTAACCATTTATTTTTGAAAAAAAATTAAAAATTTGGAGGACACAATTTATTGAAGGATGGGAGAATGTAACACCCCATGATTTCAATGTAAGTTATATTTTTTCAATTCAATAGCTTGCGCAACACACATTTCTGAGTTCGAGCGCACCACGACTTACTAAACTAGCCGTTCAAAAGTTGTTATGAATAGTATTAATGGAATTTTGAGTTTTATATACACTATATAATATTAACTTATCTATTATGTGTCTTTTAGACATATTATAAGAATAAATTCAATTTTTCAGATAAAAAATGCATGTTTTTTAAAAAAATACCAATTTTACAACCTATTAATGGAGAACCCTTTTTAAATCTAATATTTGACCATTTACATATGAATTTTGACAAAATAAAATTTTTCTTTAGAATCGGGACATCAAAATTTACATTGGGTGAATTTTTTTTATTTTCTAATAATATTCATTTTTTATGTATAGTGAGAAATAATGTATTTAAATTCAAAACATCCATTTAATATAATTTATTTATATGTTTATAGTATATTTTAAATTAGTTTTGATGTTTAATTAGATTATATTTTTACCCTCTAATCCAATGTTTCTCATTGGAATTAATTACACTTGCAAATTTTCCCTAAACAAGTGTCTATTTTTTTTATAGTTATTGTGTAGTAAAAGCACGATACTTGTTTTGTCAATGAGAATTAGTTTTAAATTAATTTAATTGACATCTATGTTTTGAATTTAGTAAAATAGATATTATTTTTCAATTCGAAATATCAAATATATCCTAGGATGAATTTTTTGTATTTTTCTTGAAAATGTTCGATATTTAATGAATAGTGAAATCTCTAAGTAGTAGTAAAAAATCCCACATTTTCTTTTAAATGAAATTTTACCACTTCATTGAATTGAATTTCTGAAATCCGAGATATATGGTTGTTATTAGTAATTAAAATGTGGTTCAATAAGTTGAAAATAATTTTTGGTGAATAGTAAATTTTGACTTTTATTTACCGCAATTAATGGTAAATAGAGTAATTCAAGGTAAAAAGAATATTATAATAATAAATAATATCTTTAACACTTGTCCTACCCTTATTGGACGAGTCATGGCCGACCATGGGAATCCTTGGGTCGATTTTGGGACCCCATTGAGCCACTTAAGAATGATAATGACACTATATTTTAATTAACAGAAAGTAACGACAAAAATGACACTAAAAAATATATTGTAGTATATCATTTTTTAATGGGGTTATATAAGGCATATATTCATCTACAAATAATCATTGTAATGTTAAAACTATTTACTACAATATTGTAATTTTTATATAATTTTTATACATCATATAAATTAAATTATTTATGACACATTAACGATATAGTATTTACATTATTAATAAATGATTTAAATAAATATTATTATTAATATTAAAATAATATCCAAATCAATACAATTATTATTGGATGATTTTATTTCAACAATGATTAATCTTATCTAATACTTTAATTAGTTTTGGACCTTTATAAACCGAATATCACTAAATAATAAAATAATATTTTCACACATTCATTAAGAGCCCATCCTCCCACTTATAAAATGAAACCACTTCTAACCCATTCCACACACCTCTCAAGCCCCTTGGATCATCCAACCCCATCCAAAATAATCTATCAAGATCCCCCTCTTCCTCTTAGGAGCCTTACCTTATAAAGAAGGCACATCTAGAAGTCTTTTTGGTTCAAACCAAAAGAAGTTACCCAAATTGAATGTAACACTTTCTCTTAAATTATATTGTTTTATTTTGTTTTATTTTACTTATCCAATCCCCCTAAACACTTTATATTACTTTAATTTATAAAAAAACCAGTATCCTAAATATACTAGGATGTTTTTATGAGATTTATTCGAACTACACTTACAGACACCTCCATCTAATTGGTGAAGAACATACTGTTTCTGTGGATGGAAAAATAACGCCTCACAAAACGATGACTGTTCAATTTTCCCCTACCACCACTCATGGTGGTTATTAATATGAAACTATACTTATATATGATATATATATTATTTTTATGTTTTTTATGCTTACGTATTTTCCATTTTTATCTTTATTTAATGGTATCCATTTTGGGTAAAATGAGGTAATTGACTTCAAGGAAGTGCGGACTACCGCCCCCTCAAAATGATATGAATCGTTAATTACATATGTGGGACATGTAAAGGATGGAAATAATGATATTATGTATAATATTATACAAGAATTATAATATAAATATGTTTCATTATGTTTTAATTCCATTAAAATAAAAATAGAAATGAAAGTAACATTCATGTGTACGTACGACTTACCGTCTCCATGAACGGTACATTTCATTTATTATCTTAAAATGTTATGCACTGTTATAAATTAACTTATTTTTATTATTCTAGAATAACAAGGAACATTCAAGGAAAGTCGGACTGGAGGTAAGGGGTTTCTTATCTCACTTTTAATTCTGTGAGATTTCCATTGTTCACCACATATTTATTGGATATGGGGTATTGTGCACAACCATATTATATATATTATCATGACTCTATTATTATTCATGGTATTTTGGGATTAATTAAGTGGTTATTAACTATTGGTCATATGACTCGATTGATTACAAAAAAGTAAGGTTTTTTTCATCTCACTTTTTTATTCCTATGAGATTCCAGCTATATTGGCCAATATTTCCATTTATGTGGTGTATGTACTGTCCAATATTGTATTCAGGGTGTAATATACATTAATTTATGGGAATTAACATCTTTATTTATGATCCTTCTTTCACGGGATGTATGTTTCATATGTTACCAAATCGGTAATGGAATTCCAAATTTCAATTTCCACTCAATGGGATTTACACATACTTCATTGATTATTTTAACACCGTGATTTTGTGTGGAATCACTATTTATTATTTTTGTAGTAATTTCCACTCCCCTTTTCGTGGATATACTATCGATACACAAAAATCACTCAACTGATAAATTCACAAGTCATCGATATGAACTTGATAAGAGTAATTTTAACTCTGTCTTCATTTATTGAGTTAAACATCTAATTCATTGTTGTTGTTTTTACAAGAATATGTGTAAATGTCCTATGATTGATTCACAGTAAATATCCAACAACATTGATTGTATTTATATTTTTCACAAATAATTCTTTCATTGATTTATCCTTAACCTCAGGATACTGTCTTTATAAGTGATTTCATCTCAATTTATATTCCGTTGAGACTTTTTTTTGTTATAACACAATTCAGTTTTATATGGTGTATATAATTTACTTTGACATTGTATATCACGAATCCCTTTATTCTAATGATATTAATTTTTTTATTACTTTAATTATTTTTATTCATGTGTCTCTCTTTTGGCTAGGGACTCTAACTAAAATATCATATTAAATGTTATAATGATTTATTATTCAAAATCATCTATATTAAAGTCCATGTTTTAAAAATGGTTTTAAGGATTTATTTATATGGAAATTAAAGTTTTAAAATTAAAATTCCTTTTAATAGTTTCAATGTGGTATGGGACACATTGATTTAAAAATCTATTTTTAAAAGGATTCTGGACAAATAGTGCGACATTTAAATGTTTTCAAGAAAAACAGGGATATTTCTCTCAAATAGTTTTGATAATTATTTTCATCTATATAAATATCCTTCATTATTCTCGATTGAGGTTAATATGTTACAATACAATCTTCTATATTGTTTTTAATGAGTTATTTTTGACACTGGATGTTCTATTTTTATGCCATTCATGGTTTGTTGATAAAGTATTGACATTTCATATTATAGTTTTAATACGAATGTTTAAGTTATTTTCAAAATTTTCTTTTGAGGAATGCATTGAACGTTATAAGTTATATGTGGATCCCACTATAGCTCCTCGATGCGTCGGTAGGTCTCATGAGACAAACTAGTGTCAGGGCACAAGGCCGTGAAAAAATATTATATGTATTCATGGCACGAGGCCTTGACTATGTGGTTATGACATCCGAAAATATGCATTTCATCATTCTGAGAGTAACAATTGATATTCCTTGTGGATATTCGACCAGTAGAATACCTATGACTATGTTTTATTATGGAATTATTTACAAAGCTCATATTCTTGCCATAAAGTGTTAATGCTAATTATTTGTAATTCCATATTTTTTCAATTATTCACCATGCCTAATATTTCTGTTATCTTCACCTATATTTCTTACTCTTACTGAGCATTTGAGCTCACCCCTTTCTCATGATTCATTTTCCCAGGATATGAATAAGTTAGTTGCGAGTGACTTGAAGGAATAATTTTTGAAGAATGGATGTTTCTAATGGAAAAAATTATTGTTGTTTTTCTTTTCAAGTTGTAGTGTTGAACTTATGTATGTATCTTGTTTCAAATACTATTAAACTAATCGGACCGTCGGGACTTGATTCCCCATAATCATTCCAATTTATTCAAATAATGCATAGGCTCCTAGATTCTGGTGCGGGGGGTTACAGTAGGTATCAGAGGAAGATTAGTAAAAACCATGGAAACTAGATATAGATAAACTATGATCAGAGCACATTACCCTAAGATATTCTTTGAGGATTAGTATAGAAGAAAATCCTAGAATCTTTGTAATGTTTATATTTTGTGTATTTTTAAAGTAGTACATCCATGTCTAGATATGATCAGGTTGAGGAAGCTGAGAAACATATGTACCTAGGAGTGAAAACTCTCACAAGGAGTTTTAGGCTTGACCCAGGCTATCCTGGTACACGACAACATGCCTTTCTTCACTCTTGGATATGACACTTACGAGGGATTTTCTTATGATAATTTACATTATCTTTATAACCTGATTTGAGAGATATTAATATAAGATGAGAATAAATGACCATGGTTAATCCTAAAGTGTTTTAAATTGATAATAAGGTGTCATGATATTCTCTAAATGGTTTTTTGACTATCACTAATCACACAATTCTTTCTGGTTTTAGTCAATGGCTCGATTCCAAAGAAGTCATTGTAACTTTGACCATGATGTACAAGGTTTGAACGGTGGTGTAAATGTGCAAAAAATTTGAATGTTTATAGACATAAAAGATATCATGTTCATGCCAAATCAGTTATCAAAAAATATGATCAACAATATATATATTAACCAACACCCAGACTCAACAAGGAAGATCAATGTGGTGAATGATAAGTGCTCCAGCAGTGAAGACCATGGAGAAAAAGAAGCTCATTTTCCATCATGATGTAAATGTGGAAGAAGACACATAGGAAGGTGTCTTAATAGAACCAAGAATTGATTTATGTGTGGGAAAGTATGATATAATGTAATGAATTATCGAGGAAAATTGAAGAGTACTTTGGAAGAAAAAAAATGGTCCTATGTATCCATTTACAGTCATATTCTATAAATGTAGGGGACCTAACCATTACCAAAAAGAATACCATATTCTATAGGAAATCCTCTTGGCCACAAAAGAAGCTATATTTAAATAAATGGATGGAGAAATGATTAAAAATTATAAGTGCTCTTTTTTTTATGGGATTACTTAGGAAGACTTTTCTCTAGTAATTGTAGCCCTGTATTTTGTAATGTGAAAATGATATTTGAGGAAGAATTAGCTTTTCTCTTGTGGATATAGTTATAAATAACCATTTGTTTTTATATGATCATTGAGTTTGAGTAAATTACAAGTTGTTAAATTTTGGAAAGAAAATTTGAGTTTGGAGATAACATTTGTGATGAAATTATGTTATAGTTATTATGAGGAATCTATATCATTTTTTAGAATATTATAAAATTATATAGATTTTGAAAAAGAACAACATGTATACCGTGTGACAACTCCTCGCGTCGGACAAGGCTATTGGTATCGAACACACAATTATAGTGCGATTGGGATTTATCGCCTACAACTGGACTACGTGAAGTCCCTGGTTAGTGTGACGTGTTCATTGTAGTTAAATGATTTTATTGATCAGTAATAAGTTTATTTGGGTTCTTATGACTTATCAAATGGATATCCTTAGTATATGAAAATGATTTGGTAATTATGTGATAAATATTAATTTGGAAGACATTCGCTCTATTGGGAATACTATATGCCTAAGAAAAATACAATACTATGGGATTTCATTTGAAGAGTAAATGGGTTTATTTAACTATGTCTTTTATTGTGGATTTAGAGTGATTTCGGTTATTTATTGAAATAATTAACCTGTCATAGATAATATTTGATTATGTAAATTACTTTTAAGTATGCATATTTAAGAGTAATCAATATTATTTGGAGATATACTTTAACATGGAAAACTACGTAAGAAAAGTTTTCTTTGTTTAGGGTTTCAATATTAGTTTTATTTTTATTAAAATATTTTATGCCCAATTTTTTATAGAATGGTATTTATTGAACTTTTGGTATTGTTGGTTTAATTTTTGAAACTAACCTTAGTATTTATTTTTGTAAAGTATAATCTGTTTTGTGGATCATTTGATCTTTTACTAATCATTTTGGTTTTGGTTAATCTCTAAAGAAAAGGGATATATACATTTCATCCATTGTGGATTATGTGATTCTCTATAAGTTGATCCTAGTGCTTTGGGTGGGACCAATTCATCATTAATAACCATCATTTGGAGTGAAAGATGAGTTTGTGGTAGAAATTAAAAAAAGGATGAAAATCTACTTCTCATGTATATATATTTTTCTTATTCAATGAATAAGTTAATTATTAAAATTTAAGGAAGGTATCTTGAAACCAAAAATGAGTTATCCTAATGCTTCATATTTTTTTTAATCCAATGATATTTTAAATCCTCTTAGATTGATGGCTTTAAGGCCCTCAATTTTACCCGTGTTTGTGATTGATGACCTCATTCACTCCGTATATATATTTAGGTTTTACCTCCAATTATGTGTCTCTAATTACAACCAATGTTCTATTAATAGATATCATAATATAGTGGTGACATTTTCATATTTTTTCCCTCTTATTAAGACTAAAATTTATTAACCCAATTTCTGATGTGGGGTTGCCTCAAAGGTGTTTTTTTTCTTCTATTTTTAACCATTTATTTTTGAAGAACAATTTCAAATTGTGAGGATGCAATTTATTGAAGGAGGGGAGAATGTAACACCACTTCATAGTATGCTATTTTCATTAAATTCAATAGCATGCGCTACACGCAAAATCGAGTTCGAGCGCACCACGACTTACCAAACTAGCGGTTCAAAAGTGGTTATGAATAGTATTAACTGGATTTTGAATTTTATACACTTCATATAATTTTAACTTATGTATTATGTGTTTCTTCGAAATGTTATAAGAACAAATACTATTTTTCAGATAAAAAATTTATTTTTTAAAATAAAATCAATTTTACCACCTTTTAATCGAGAACCGTTTTTAATTCGAATATTTGACCCTTTTACATATTAATTTTTTAAAAATAAAATTCTTCTCTAGAAGCATAGCATCATAATTTACTTTGGATTAAATTTTTGTATTTTCTAATAATATTCATTTTTTTATGTATAGTGAGAAATAATGTATTTTAATTCAAAACTTCCATTGAATCTAATTTATTTATATGGTTATATTATATTTCAAATTAGTTTTGAAGTGTAATTAGATTATATTTTTACACTTTAATACAATTTTTGTCATTATAATTAAATTCAATTTTGAAATTATACACAAACAAGTGTCAATCTTTTGATAGTTATTGATTCTTAAAAGCACGCTATTTGTTTTGACAATGAAAATTAATTTTAAATTAATTATTCCAACTTATATATTTTGAATTTGGTAAAATAGACATCATTTTTTAATTTGGAATACCAAATATAGCTCAAGCTTAATTTTATGTAATTTTATGAAAAACATCATTTTTTGAGGTATAGTGAAATAACTAAGTAGTAGTTAAATATCTGACTTTTTCAGTTAAATTAAATTTTATAGCTTCTATGAATTGAATTTCGAAAATCCGAGATACATGGTTGTTATTAGTAAGTAAAATGTTGTTCAATAAGATGAAAATAATTTTTGGTGAATTGTAACTTTTGACTTTTATTTACCGCGGTTAAAGGAAAATAGGGTAATTCAAGGTAAAAAGGATATTATAATAATAATAAATTACCTTCACACTAGTATTAACCGTATCAGATGAGTCATGGCGGACCATGGTCATATTTGGGTGGATTTTGGGACCCCATGGAGCCACTTAAGAATGATGATGACACTTTATTTTAATCAACATTATGTAAAGACAAAAAAATATTAACAAGTATATTTTAGACTATCAATTATTACATGGGGTTATATGAGATATCATTTCAACTATAAGTAATCATAGGAAAGATGAAACGATTTCCTACATTATTATTATTATTATTTATAATTTTTAGAGATCATATATATTAAATTATTTATGACACAATAATGATGTAGTATTTACCACATTAATAAATGATTTAAACAGATTTTATTATTAATATTAAAATAATATCCAATATATGTCCAATTCTTAATGGATAATTTTATTTCTACCATGAATCATCTTATCATTGACTTTAATTTGTTTTTGACCTTTAGAAACCGAATATCACTCTAAAATAAAATAATATTTTCACACATTCTTAAAGAGCCCCTCCTCCCCATTATAAAAGGACTCCACTTCTAACCCATTCCACACACCTCTGAAGCCCCTTGGCTAGTCCAACCACTAAAATAATAATCAGTCATGATCCCCCTCATCCACCTAGAAGCCTTAACTTAGGAAAAAATCACATCATGAATTCATTTTGGTTTAATCTAAAAGAAGTTACCCAAATTAAAGGTAACACTTTCTATTAATTTTTTTTGTTTTTTTGTTTTATTTTACTTCTCCCACCCCCTAAACACTTTTTATTTAATTATTTTATAAATACACCAGTATCCTCAATATAATAGGATATTTTTATGAGAAGGATTCGAACTACACTTACGCACACCTCTATATAATGGAAGAAAACATACTATTTCTGTGGATGGCAAACTAACGGCTCATGAAACGATGATTGTTCGATTATCTTCTAATTCATCTCATGGTGTCCATTAACATGGAAATTTATTTATATATAATATATATATTATTTTTATGTTATATTTATTCTTCTGGATTTTTAATTTATATCATTATTTTATGGTTTCCATTATGGGTAAAACGCGATAATTTCATTTGAGGAAGTGCTGACTACCGCCCCCTCAAAATGATATGACTCGTTAATGACTTATGTGGGACATATAAAGGATTTAATTAATGATATTATATATGATATTATACTGTAATTATAATACACTCATTTATCAATATGTTTTAATTCTATTAAAATAAAAAATAGAAATGAAGGTGGCGTTCATGCATACGTACAACTAACCGTTTATATTAATGGTACATTCCATTACTTATATCCAAATGTTATGTACTTTTATAAATAGAAATATATACTAGATATATAATATATATATTATATCTTAATCAAGTATATAATTATGGAGATAATGGACTTTTCTCCACAGGGAAAAAATGTAATTATAACAACAACATTTTTGACTCATGTTCCGAACATCAATAAAATATCCAATATGAACTCAAATAGTTAACTAATTCTTATAGAAAGGAAATAAGTTATATAAAAGAAATAATAAATAGGAAAATTGTTCCTAATAAATTAGAAATTATCTTACGTTAATTATTCAGGAAGAAAAAGGAATATACAAGACAAGTTAGTCCTTAGGTAAGGGGTTTCTTATATCACTTTTAATTCTATGAGATTTCCATTGTTCTCCACTTATTTATTTGATGTGGTGAATTGTGTACTAGAATTAGATATACATTATCAATAATATCTTTATATTAATGATATTATGTGATTCATTTGGTGGTTATTAATTTTTGGTCAGACGACTCGATTAATTACAACGAAGAAAGTCTTTTTTCATCTCACTTTTTTATTCCTGTGTGATTCAAGCTATATTGGCCACTATTTCCTTTTGTGTGGCATATGTAATATACATTATTGTATTAATGGTGTACTATACATTAATTTATGGGTATTTACATCTTCATTGTATGATACTTCATTCATGGGTTGTATGTTTCATAAGATACCAAATCGGTAAGGGAATTTCAAATTTCAATTTCTAGTCATTGGGCTTTACGCATACTTCATTAATTATTTTAACTTCGTTATTATGATTGGAATCACTATTTATTATTTGTGTAGTATTTTACACTCCCCTTTATGAGGATATAATTTTTATACACATAATCACTCCATTGATAAATTCTCGAGTAATCGATATGAACTTGATAAGAGTAATTTTAACTAAATATCAATTTATTGAGTTAAAAAACCAATTTATTGGTGTTGTTTTTACAAGAATATGTGTGACTGTCCTATGATGGATTTACACTGAATATCCAATAATATTGACTGTATTTATATTTTTCACACACAATTATGTTGTTGATTTATCCTTAACTTAAGGATTTAGTGTTTATAATAGATTTAATCTCAATTTACATTCCATTGATACTTCTTGGTTGTTATACTCAAATTCAATTTAATATGGTGCATATAATGTACTTCGACATAGTATATCATGAATCCCTTTATTCTGATGATATTGTAAAATTTTGATTACCTAAATTATTTGTATTCAACTGTCTCTCTTTTGGTTAATAACTCTAACTAAAATATCATTTTAAATGTTTTAAAAATTTATTATTCTAAAACATCCTCATTAATGTCCTTATTTTAAAAATGGTTTTAAGGATTTATTCATATGGAAAATAAATTTGTAAAATTAAAATTCATTTTAAATGTTTCAAAGTTGTATGGGACACTTTTATTCAAAAATATATTTTTAAAAAGCTTCTAAAAAATACTGTGACGTTTAAATGTTTTCAAGAAATAGGTCGATATTTCCCTCAAATAGTTTTGATGATTATTTAAATCTATTCCATTATCCGAAATTATTATCAATTGAGGTTAATCTTTTATAATATAATCTTCCATATTGTATTGAATGACTTATGTTTGACTGTGGATGTGGTATTTTTATACCATTCATGGTTTGCGGATAAAGTATTGAAATTTTGTATGCTAGTTTTAAAACGAATGTTAATGTTATGCTTAAATCTTTTCATATGAGGAATTCATTGGACATAGTAAGTAACGGTTGGAGCTCACTATAGCTCCTCTATGCATCAGTAGGTCTCATTAGACAAACTAGTGTCTTGACACAAGGCATTGAAAAAATCTTTTTAGTTTGGGCACGAGGCCTTGACTATGTGGTTATGGTGTCCAAAATTATGAATTCCATATTTGTGAGATTAGCTGTTTATATTTAATGTGCTTATTTTACTAGTAGAATATTCATGACTATGTTTTATTGTGGAATTATTTACTCTGCTCATATTCCATCCATAATGTGTTCATGTTAATTATTTGTAAAGGAATGTGTTATCAATTATTTACTTTTCATAATGTTTATGTTATATTCTTATATATTTCTTACTATTACTAAGCATTTGAGCTCACCACTTTCTCATGTTTCATTTTCCCAAGATAAGAAAAAGTTTGTTATGAGTGACTTTCTAGAATAATAATGGAATCATGGATGTTTCTAATGGAACAAATTAGTGTTTTTTATCTTTTCATGTTATATTATTGAATTTTGGTATGTATCTTGTTTCCATGACTACTAAACTAATCGGTCCTTCGGGACATGATTCCTTGTAATCATGCCAATATATAGAAATAATGCACCGGATCCTAGATTCTGGGGTCGGGGCGTTACAATTTCCATTGGAATTTACATAAAAATATGGAAGGAAAATTCCTAGAGGTGAAAAAATAGGGGAATCTGTTATGTTTTATGAAGATAAAATAATAAAGTAGTCATGGTATTCCTTAGGTTTTGTTATAAATAGTTATAGAAAAATTGTTATTGTCATTAGTAATTTTTCACCACCCCTATAAAGGGATCATTCCATTTGAGAATATGGGACTTATGAAGATATTGTTCGATATGATCTCAAAGAAGAGATGAAGTTTAGATAACAGACACATGGTTATGGAGTAATGAAACAAATGATGGGGTTTCAAGATGGAGGATATAATGAAACATTTGTAATGAAATCTGAACCAATCATATGTCAAAAAATATGGGATATAGAATCATGGGAACTACCTAAAAGGTATATGGAAATAATATAAGTGTGGGAGAGAAGAACACCAAACTCATGAATGTGAAAGAGACAAGAAAAAGTACTCCAATATGACGGATGAAAGGAATTAAATGCTAATTGTTGAATTTATTACCAATTCAGAGAAAGGGTATTATATAATGTATTGAACTAAACCTCAAGTCCATTTGGGTAATCAATGTTTCCATCCCCCAAATACAATTTACAATGGGAAATATTATACCATCACTACTATTGAAGTGGAGAGAGAAAAAATTCCATAAAAAGTAAACTTAATATTCATTAATGAATGGAAATTATAATTCAATTATGTTTCTACAAGTTAATTTATATCCATGATGTTTTTAGGAATTGTAGAATCATAACACTGATACATTCATGTTGACGTATCCACAAAACACCTAGGAGTTCAATCATTTCTCCCAAATTGTTGGACTCATGTTAAGTTGGTGTATATGGTATTAATATTCAAATGAATTATATAATACTTTAATTGGTGATACTAAAATCTGCATTGGGTATGGATTGGCCCTCATTATATAAAACACACATCAACATTCTAGTAAAAAAATATATTTTCATATTCTAAACCATACCATGATCCTTTAAAAATGAAAATAACCCTATGAATATCTGTTGGAAAATCAATCAGTGATGTAGGTTTTGATAATATATGATTAATCATAGCTCACTCAATTGGTAGTGTGAAATGATTCTATCATCCATGATGAAATTCATAATTTAAAGTTATTCATTGATTTACTTTCTGACAAGTTACATGGAATTCCCCCATATTCTAAGGTATAGTTTTCTAAGAGATCATACCCAAAGCCACTAATTTCTCAAAATGACCATAATTGATGGACCTGATTAAACTGGAGGATTTAAAGATGTATCTAAATAAGAATTTCAAAAAATTGGTTCATACTCTAGAATGTATCACCTTGGGGTTACCCTATGCTATTTGTAAAGAAAAAAATAAGGATCAATTTGGTTGTGTATCTATTTCCATGAGCTCAATAATATCAACATAAATAACAAGTATGATGTTGGAAATATTGATAACTAGTTTGATCAACTAGGAGGATCTTATTACATCTCAAATGCGTACCTTTTTTAGGGATGTCATCAATTGAAGGTGAAGAATAAATTCTGAATACTACTTTCTGTACAAGGTATGGGAAATATGATTTCTTAGTGATGCACATCAGACATAAAAATTCTCAAATAGTCTTCCTATATTTGATGAATTGAGTCATCTGTGACTACCTTTAATTTTTTATAGAGTTTATTGAAGATATTTTCATCAACTCCACGGTAAATGAGAAATATGAAGAACATCAATGTGGTTTTCTGTAAATAATAATGAAGGAGAATTAATATTTCCACATTTAAAAAGCCTTTATTTTGGATTCATTAGGTCATAATTTTAGAGAAGGTTCTCACAAGTTATAGAATTTATATGGACCAATAAAAAATGGTAATTTTGGAATGACCTAGACCTACAATTGTGTCAAAAATCCATACTGTTCATATGTTATATGGTCAATACTGATGTTTTGTGAATAATTTATCATGATTTTATAAACATATAGATATGTTATCAATTAAATGGGTAATGTATGACTGGATGGAATAATGTATGGAATTATTTATGGATCTCAAGAATAGGATAATTAGGACAAATGTATACAGACTACACATACAGGGAGAATGTTTTGTGATATACAGTGATTCATTATAGAATGGCTTTGGTTGTGTGATCATGAATAATGATTAATTGAAAGATTTCATCACTCAATAGTTAAATATTATTTAATAAAATAACTAGAAATATGATCTAGAGATAATATCTATGATCATTGAATTGAATTTTTAGTGGAACTTCCAATATTATGATAAGATTGACATATATACCCATCACTAGATCATACAGTATATAATCAAAAGAAGGGGATAAACATATATAAAAGGATATTTTTAGATCTAATAAAGGACAATGATTTACTAACATATTACTATATACCAAAAGAAAATAAGTTAGATGATTATCTTAGAAGAAAATAACCTTCTACTCTATCAATGATGCAGATTGAGAATGACCTCATATTCAAGGATATGAAAAGTATTGATTTGGAAATCAAAACATTAGTGAATATATTCTACATTGACCAATGATTGTCTAAGAATCTATGAAAGAAAACATCAATGAGTTATAAAGGGATGAACTAGAGATTAAAAAGAATGAGTAAGTAGTAATGGAAGGTATGCTACAAGTATTTCATATCGATGATGATGGTGTCATTATGATTTTAATAAGGTTTTTTGTGCCTTATTAACATAATATAATGAAGAATTTATTTTATAATTCATATTTCTCATCATTCTATATCCATCATATAATCACCAAGATGTATGGTGATCTTTGCGAATATTTCTTATGGGAAAATATGAAGAGAGAGATATCAGAGTATATCTCATGGTGCTTGGTGGGACAACAGGTTCAAGAAGCGAAATAGAATCCCAAAAGGATGATGAATCCATTACCTATTCCCACATAGAAATGGGATAATATCACTATGGAATATGTCATTGGTATCCTCAAACAATCCAATGAAAATAATGTGATATGGGTTATGGTGGATCATCTAACCAAGACATCCAACATTATTACTATTCTTAATTATTTACCTATTCAAGAACTTTCCATGATATATGAAAATAAAGTGGTGAGGATTCATGGGGTTTAAATTTTTATTAATTCTTATCATGATTTAGGGTTCACATATAATATCTGGAAAAGTATTAAACATGCTTTGTGTATTGGGTTGAATTTTAACATGTCCTATAACCCCTCAAAACATTTCCAATCTTAAATGATTAATATTATGCTCAAGGACCTGTTGAGAGGCTCCTAAATAGAATTAAAAGGATTATAGGATAAGAATCAACAAACATTTTGGATTCAACATAACAATATCTTATAATCAATTTTTAAAATTTCTCCACATAAATATCTATATTGGAAGCAATTTGGATGTCCAAATTGTTAGGGTCATACCGAAAAAAAGGGAGTAGGACTAGATCCTATGTATGTGATGAAAGGGAAGGATCAATACATATAACAACACATAAATTTTTCTTAGAGTCAACAGAAAATAAATCTATAATCATTAATGTGATTTGGTGTCCAAGGTTGGAGAAAAACTATTCCTTCATAAATTATGAAGGAAGAGATTCATGCATTTTGGAAAGAAATTTAAGATTATCCTAAGGTACATTGGCCCCTTGGAGATCCTTGATTTAGTAAGAGTAGTGTCACATCAGCTAGAATTTACAATATATATTGATCAATTTGAAGATTTTTTCCATGTTTCCCTCAAAAGAAATTACATATATGATCGCTCAGATGTACTAAATCTTGTGGTGGTACAACTAGAGAACATACATTCAAATGAAAAGAATACAAAGGAGATCTTAAACTGTGGAGAAAATGTCCATCCTAATAATATTATCATCTTGTAAAATAGTTCTATACGAACTATACATATTAATATGAGACCTTGAACCTAGAGGAAGAAATGAAGGAGAAATAAAATCATTTATTATTGTTAAATGATATTTTGGGGGTGAAATTTAAAAATGTAAAAAATATAACAACCCATACTTTTATCAATATATTTCACAATATTATTATTAGTTTATAAATTATAATATAAATACATAGCATATAAACCGTAATAAAAATAATAATCGCACAAATGAAGAATGAAATAAGATGTATTTAATAAAAATAATGAACCTTTAATGATGGAATAATAACCTGAGTGTTGGAAAAATATCATGACATTTAGAAAATTAATCTAGCCAATAGAGTTTTAAACTCACCTATGAAAAAAAAAATAGCTATCTTAAAAAATTAAAATTTAATATATTTATATCTTTTTATAACTAAATTAATGTTTTTAAAAAGATAAATTTCATGTTCAAAAATGTGTACAAAAATTTATGTCATGTATTATATTTTATATAATTTTTTAATAGATTATTTATTTTCATAAAATTGATTCATAAATTAATTTTATGTTGTATTATTATTTTATGATAATTATATAAGTCATTAAATAATTTTCAAAAAGGGTTAAAAAATTGATTATATTATTGCAGTTGATATTTTATTTGAATTAATGAAGATTTTATATAAAAATTAAATTTCTATTTTTTGGATAATTATTTTCATAATAAAGATTATTCATAAAATTCAAAACGTTGAAAATAGATAAGGTAATGTTTTGGTATTTTCGTAAAATAGTTATTTTTGCGAATAGTGAAACCAAATAATTTTTGGTATAAGCTAAATAGGTGACTTTTTGTGTCATGGATGATGTATGGATAATTTAAGAAGATTTATCTCCACACCTCCTTTAATATTAAATTTACTTTTGATAAGGTTCAATACTATTGATATTCTTGATCCATGATAATAAACTACTAAATATAATACATAAAAATACCTGTCTCCTCCCCTATAAATAACACCCCTGACCACATGTTATACTAACACAACCCTTTTTATGTAGAATTTATAAATAATAAATTATTCCATTACCAAGACTCCTCCCCGCACCCAAAAGATTTTGTTCACAACAAAAGACCAACCCATGTTCAATAAAGTGGTTCCCATGGAGAAGATATTCACGAGGTAAAATCATTATTTGTTTTCTTTTAATTGTTTTTAATTCTCTCTCCTCACATCCCATACCAAAAAAGGCATGATAAATCTAGTATAATATATATACTATAATATTATTATGTTAATTAAATATCCATCATCAAACATCTTCTACTATACATTTATTTTAAAAATGAAAATATCATAAGAGATATGTTGATTCATCACCTTCGTGGATAATGATATTTAATTTACAAATACTTCTATCATGGATGGTCATAAATCCATTATTTGGGTATAAATAATTTCAAATATTCATATTATAACATTTTTAACATCATAGAATTTTGATTATGATGACTCATGATATACCGATCCATGTCCCCATTAATCCACTTATTAGACTTTTAGATCTCTCATTTCATCGATGTATTTCCTTAGGTTATTACATGTACATAAGATTTTGTGAGCTCCATAAGGATAAATAATTTTTTTAAATAAATTTTAATTTTTTATTATGTACACATTATATGTTGTCCTAAATTTTTTATGACAATAAATCCTTTTGCTCATTATGTTTCAATTCTATGATATTGTTTACCTTTAAAATGATATAATAGTCATATAAGAAAAAATAATGTCTCTATATAAATGAATAATGATGTGAAATGAAGTGAGGGGTAATAGTGCACTTTTTTATTTCATGAAGGGTGATAATTGTTTAATTAAAAAAAATTATTCACCTATGGAATGTCACTCAAAAAAAACTCTAAAACTGATAAATAATGGATTTGGGTACACCTAAAAAATAAGAAATCAAACAAAAATTTTTATTCACCTAGAAAAAAATTTAAATAAAACTGTTTACTCATGTTAAACAAAAATTGTTTATTCACCTAAAAAATATTCATTAGTAAACATGTTATAGTCATGCAAGACGTTAAAAATGTAAATATACAAACATGTTCTATACATGTTGTTCTCTTATCCTCTATGATAAATTATTTTTACCATTCTAGTTTTCACTAATGAAACATGTTTTTTATTCAAATAGGTAATGTCTCATTAAAGACTAAAAATAAATGATCCATATTAAATAATTTTGTCCAAATTATTCAAAATTATAAATGTCATTTAACAAATAAAAGTATGTTGAGTGTATAAAATTAATTTTACCACCAGTGCATGTAACGACCCAAAGTTTCATTAATGGAAATCCCGCTTGATCTAATTAAATGTATCATTATGTAAAATGTTTATATAAAATGTAAACTTATTTGGTTTTATGTTAATAATTTCGACCTTTTCTAATATAGTCGTTGAACAGTGATCTCATGATTAGTATAAATATAGGGCTTTAACAAATCGAATTTACCCAGACAATAGAAGCGATGGCCTCATCCAGTAGAATTTCTCCATACGAAGCCCATTGGCCAGAACATGGAAAAGAGGTGGTGTACTTGGGTTTCTCTCTTGACCGAGACTATGCTGAACTTTATCATTTTAATCTCAAACAAGATCATCTATGGGAAAAGTGGAAGTTGATAGAGATTACCACTCGAGCAATGTTATCCGAGCTCCCCAAGAGTCTGTCACAATCGCACACCTTACCCTTAGGTCTTATGCACCTATTTTAAGGGTTTATGCAACAAATCACTAGTAATATATTCATGTATATTATTTTTTGTATATAAGAATGAATATACCTTCTTGTCATTATTGACACTTTGCAAATAGTGTTTTTTGAAAGCACAAATAGTATTTTTTTAGTTAATATTCAGCTAAGAAATGTATGTTGATTAATTAATGGATTTTTGAAATAAATAATATTTTAATATAATATTATTATTATTAATAAATTAATTTTTAATAAATATAAATGATCTTATAATTTTATGAATGCAATTGTAATTTTTATTAAGGTTTTAAAGCCATTTTTGTCAAAACCTTTGAATTTTCGATAAATGTCGGTTTTTATTTTAAATGTGAAAATTAAAATATTTAGA
The DNA here is from genome assembly GCA_963277665.1 of Viscum album. NCBI lineage: Eukaryota > Viridiplantae > Streptophyta > Magnoliopsida > Santalales > Viscaceae > Viscum > Viscum album. Next base: position 819,123,954 of record OY728155.1, read on the forward strand.
AAATTATTTAGATAAAATAATTTTTATTTATGGAATTAGGATGTTGATATTATCCGATGGTGAATTTTTTAAAATTTTCTGAGATAATCAAATTTTTGGGTAAAAATTAAATACCTTTTAAATATATAATGTGTTTTATGACATGATAATGACCCAATAGTGATGTAATAAAATACTATAAGCTTTATTTTAGGCCAATTTAGGTTTTAATATTAAAATAATGTCATTTTTGGTTTGTTTAACTTATTTTATAAAGCATTAATGGACCCCTCAGGACTTATTAAACATCTTGTCTTTTTAAATTATTTTCCATGAGTGTGTGACTCACCTCCACATAAGCAACCCAATTATTTTAAAAAGTTGGGAATTTTCCCATATAAAATATTTTTTTCCTATTCCTTTATCCAAAAACCATTGGGAAAAACAATGAGATTATTTTTGGTTTGAATTAGTTTAATGTAAGGTATCCCAAAACTAAATAATAAAGAATTCACTCAGCTTTCCTATATAATCCCACCCAAGATACCAATTACTCCTCACTCAAAGCCTTTTGAGTTCTCCCAACCTTTGCCCTACTCTCTATAGAATCCTCCCAAGGTTCCCCAAGCTCCCAATAATCCTCTCTCAAGCCTCTCTCAAGCCTTTGGGAGCACACTTCCATGTAAGGGGTTTTCTTCCTTTCACTTTTTAGACCAATTTTATTAATGTTGTTATGCCCTTTTAATTTCAATTATAAATGCTGGGGTATGGTTTCTCACCTTCCCCATACTTCCCTCTTATTATTTGAAATATGGGAGACCCCTTTTTCTCTCAATAAATGCCTCCCATGTACACCTGTTACTATGCTGAAATTCTGAGAGGAAATTCTCTCTCCTCACTTACATTCAAGAAATACTTTTGTATCATGAATCTAAATTCAATTAAAATTGTTGGGACATGTATCTATATGGGACCCTTACTATCCATTTACTGTAGATATTATGAGACACCCTTTCTCTCTCATCAACCATTTTAATGAATTCTTATATCACACCATTACGCTGCCGAAATTGCACCAATTTTCTAAGACAATTCCATTGTGTAGTGAATACCATTCCCATTTATCCATCAAGGTTATTAACCTTCATGCACATTTACATATTGATTATAAAGTGTCATTACACATTCCTTTATTGTGTAATAAATGATTATGTTTTATGAATCCATGTTTTATGATCTATGTGGAACACTTATGCATGAAATGAAATGTTTAAGAAGGGTGCACCTTTATAGCGCACCAATTCATTGGGTAAAGTATAATATCATGATACATCATGTGCAATGAGTTTTGACTCATGATAATTTAAGTGCAATGAGGTTTTACTCATTCTTCATGTGTAATGAGAATTTACTCATGCTCCATGTGCATTGAGCCTTGGCTCGTGCTAATTCCATGTTAATTATCATTGCCACATTTTCATGTTATGATTATCATGCATTATCATGCCTTATGTTCATGTTTCTCTTCTTCTCTTATGATATTCCTAATGCCTAACATATACTATAATCCTCTTATATTCCATGATTATTCCCTTACTAGGCTTTATAGCTAACCCCTTTCCTTATGCATGTCCTCAGGATATCCCATGCAATTCTAAGTACGAGGGAATGTAGTGGTCATGTAAAGGAGGTTTTTAATAAAGATGTTTTATTTCATGTTTTATGTTATTATGTAATGATCCTAAGCCCCAAAGACATTAGACCTCTCGATCTTCCATGTTGTATCAAGTGAACAGTTTATGTAATAAATCATGTTTAAGTTTTTATTAAAAGCATGATTGTCATAGTTGGTATCAGAGGATAGGTACAATTATTTTTTGGAATAGGGTTAGAAAACCCTAGTAAAGCCTTAGAAAAAAGACTAAGTACAATAAAAATGTCCCTAAGTTTCGGTGAGTATTGAGTAAGTGGGATATCAATCAAATACATTCCTGTCTAGATACGAGCAGGTAGAGGTGGCTCTGGAACATATGTATCCCATGGGTAAAACCCGAAAACAACACATTGAGCTAGACTCGAACGAGAACTGGTTCACGAAAACGGGCCTTGCTGCACTCTTGGTTACGACACTCCCGAGGAATATGTTTTGATAAATTCAAAAGCTTATTATGAACCCTTATTAAGGGAATTAAGAAAATTCCCCTAACAATATATGTTAGAAAGTAAATAATGAAAATCCTAGATTGAAGCCTATAGATTCATTAGTTAATGGAATAAAATTTAATTTATAAGTCATATACTTTTTCCTTTGGATCACCCTTTATGTGTTACCCCTAACATTTATTTTATTCCAGCCAATGGAAGGTAATATGAGGACTCGGGCTAACAACCGATGTGAAGATCAGTGTGATGAATGTACTAATGAGATTACCAATACAATGGGAGCGGGAATCACGAACTTTTTCCTGCTTCTCTATCATATAACTCATGATTTGAATAGAAACATGGGTCAAGAGTAACGTTAAACCCCCCTAAGAAAGAAAAAGTCACTATCGAGAGCTTCATGAGACAAAAGCCTCCTACTTTCAGTGGATCATCCGATCCCACGATCGGTGAGAAATGGATCAACTCTATTGAAAAGATCTTATTCATCCTTTAATGTTCTGAAAAAGAGAAGGTTATCCTAAGGGATTATTGTATGGAGGGTGAAGCTGATCAATGGTGGACGTTGATCAAAAACACAAAGCCTGAGGAGAAGATCGAGGCGTTGGAATGAAAGGTTTTCTAGAAGATGATTATCGATAAATATATTCTGGACACCCTCCGGCTTAAGATGGAGAGGGACTTCCTTTCCCTCCAGAAAAAAGAAGAAGAATCTGTTGGAGCGTACAAGGTAAACATCACAAGGCTTGCACGATACGCTTTCAGCTTTGTCGTTACCCCCGAATGCAAGGTCGACCGCTTCTTTTGTGGGATGAAGCCTAGCCTATGGAAAGCATTAGCGATCTCTGACTTTGACAGCTATGAGGAAATTTTCCGATGTTCCCTCAAGGTCGAAATGGAGATCAGGGAATCACAGGGGTATCATGGGGACAAAAATTGTATGGCGTACTTCAATGCTGGTAGTCTGATGGATAAATCCAACGATGCTAAGAAGATCTGGCACCCCACATGCCAAAAGTGCGGAACGAAGCACCCTAGAAATTACCTCAAGGGGACAAGGAAATGCTTTAGGTGTGAAATAAAAGGTCACCTAGCTGTTAACTATCGGTAAGAAAGACCCGTGACTGTGACAAAGGAGTGGAACACTCCGTTTGAACCTCAACGCGTTGTTCATTGCTACAACTGCAAAGAACCGGGGCATCTTTTAAATCAGTTCCCTAATCCAAAAGATTTCAGAGGTAACCAACAACCTCCAACGCAGAAAGGAGGAGATTTTTCAATCACTACTTCTAAAGTGAAACCTAACAAAAAATTGTTGAAAGGTACGTTAGTTATTCATTCAAGAATAGTGAACGTACTTTTTGATTTAGGTTCAACACATTCTTTTATATCTAAAAAGTTTAGTAGAACAATCCCATCACCACCACCAATCATGGAAGTGAAGATGTCTGTGAGTATAGCCAATGGGGAAATCATTGAATCCCATGAATATAAGTCCTCCCCTGTTATAATATGTGGATTTCATTTCCCGACGAACCTCATCATACTCCCTCTGGTGGAATTTGTTGCAATTCAAGGCATGGATTGGCTTTCCTTATTTTGAGCCAACATAAATTGTCGAGAAAGGGAAATCACACTCCATATAATGAATCGACCCCTGATTCATTACATGTTTAAGGAGGAAGATGAATCCCCTATAGCTCCATCATATCAAGGATGGATATTACTGCACTATGAGCATGCGTATCTGGAATAGATGATTGAGTCCAAGGAAGAAAAAATCCATAAAGAAATTCCTATTGTGAAGGAATTCACTAAAGTGTTTCCTGAGGAAATTGTTGGTCTTCCTCTTAGAATAGATGTTGAATTCTCAATAGAAATTATACATAGGGAACTACCAAAATACAAGACTCCATATCGAATGGCTGTCTTGGAGCTTCAAGTGCTGAAGAAACAACTACTTGAGAATCTGGATAAAGGGTTTATAAGCCCAAGTTCTTCACCATGGGGTGAACTAGTCCTCTTAATCAAGAAGAAGGATGGGTCAATGCAGCTTTTCATCGATTATCATGAACTCAACAAAATCACGATAAATAACAAGTATCCTCTTCCATGGATCGATGACTTGTTTGATCATCTTCATGGGGCACAGTACTTCTCGAAGGTATATTTGCGGTCGTTCTATTATCAAGTAAGGGTGACGAAGAAATATGTCCCCAAGACTGCTTTTTATACAAGATATAGGGACTATGAATTCATAGTAATGCCTTTCCGACTCACTAATGCTATAGAAATATTCATGAACTTGATGAAAAAAGTATTTAGAGATTACCTTGAAAAATTTGTGGTAGTCTTTATAGATGTTACTCTAATATACTCCAAAACCAATGAGGATCATGAGGAGCATTTTATAACTGTACTAGAGACTTTGCGGAAGGAGAAACACTATGCAAAGTACATCAACTTTGAGTTGTGGTTGAAGGATGTCTCCTTCTTGGGCCATATCATCACAAGAAATGAGATATCTGTGGATCCCTCCAAAACAGATGCAATTGAGGGATGGCCGAGGCCAACATTGGTAACAGATATCCATAGCTTCTTGGGGTTAGATGTATATTATCAACTATTTGTGAGAAATTTCTCATAATTGTGGAACCCTATTACCAAGCTAATTAGAAAGGGTGTAAAGTTTTCTTGGAGTGATGAATGCGAAGAAAGTTTCAAGGAGTTGAACAAGAGGTTTATCACTGCGCCCATGCTCACTTTACCCACAAGTGGGGAACATTTTGTGGTATTCAGTGATGCTTCGAAGAAGGGATTTGGCTTTGTACAGATGCATAATGATAATGTGATATCCTATGCCTCAAGGTGGTTGAAAATCCATGAGTGAAACTATCCAATGCATGATCTGCAGTTGGCGGCAGTGATCTTTGCCTTGAAAATCTAGCAGCATTATCTCTATGAGGAGAAATGTGAGATATATACTGACCACAAGAGTCTTAAATACATATTCACACATATATAGATTATGATGTGCCAGAGAATATGGATAGATCTTATCAAGGATTATGACTGTTCAATACATTACCACCCTGGGAAAGCGAACAAGGTGGTAGATGCCCTAAGTAGAAAGGACCCAGTGATTCTATCAATGATGAGAATAGAGAAGGATCCAATATTGTTATACTTGATGAAGATGGACATGGGAATAATAAAGAAGGGAACATCATAAATCCTTTCACAAATGATTTCTCAACCGTCTCTTTTGGAATGGTTAAAGGATTCTCAAAATGATGATGTGGGAATTCAGGAAAAAGTAGAAGCTATCGAAAAAGGGAAATCCTCAGAGTTTAATGTTAATGATGAAGGAATTATGAGATTTGGGATAAGACTATGTTTTCCATCATGTATGGAGCTGAAGAAGGTACTTTGGGATGATACACATAGTTCAAATTTCTCTATTCACCAACGGAGCACAAAGATGTATCGAGATCTCCGAGAAAATCATTGGTGGGATAATATGAAAAAGGAAATCGCAGAATATACATCAATGTTTCTGGTGTGCCAGCAAGTGAAGGCAATGAGGAAGCAGTCGAAGGGGATGATGCAACCTTTTCCCATACCAGAATGGAAATGGGATAACATCACCATGGACTTTGTCACTAGACTTCCGAGGACATCCAAAGGCAACAATGCAATCTGGATTATTGTGGATCATCTTACATAGACTACACACTTCATTACTATTGAGGGGGATTTCTCATTTGATCAACTAACACTGATATATATATCAGTGAAGTGGTAAGGCTTCATGGAGTTCCACTATCTATTGTGTCTGACTGAGATCCAAGATTCACCTCTATGTTTTGTAAGAGTCTTCAAAATGATATGGATACTGAACTGAACTTCAGTAAGGCCTATCACCCTCAAAATGATGGACAATCCGAGAAGACTATACAAAAAACATGTGGACATGTTGAGATCATGCTCAATGAATGTTAAATGAGGATGGGATCAACATCTTACTATGGTCATGTTCTCTTATAATAACAGTTTCTACTGACGTATCCAAATGGAACCATATGAATCCCTTTATGGGAAAAGGTGCAGAACACTGGCGTGTTGGGATGAGGTCAGCGAATGTTAGCTTCTTGGACCGTAAATGGTCTAGGAAATGGTGGACAATGTGAAAACCATTCCGCAGCATATCAAGGCAGCCCAAAATCGACAAAATATTTTTGCATATAATCGTTGATGAGACCTTCAGTTTAAAGATAGAGACATGGTTTTTCTATGAATATCATCGTGGAATAAGGTCATAAGGTTTGGAAAGAAAGGGAATTTAAGTCCAAGGTACATCATCCCCTTAAATATTATTGATCGTGTCGGGGCTATGGCCTATCGACTAGCACATCCACCTACCATGGCCAATGTACATGATGTCTTTCATTTATCCCTCTTAAGGAAGTACATACCGGACCCTTCACATGTACTCTCTTCTAAGGTGGTACAGTTGGAGGATGATCTTTCTTATGAGTAGCAACCAGTGAATATCATAGATCGTAGAGAAACATTTCTATGAAATAATACAATGCCCCTCATCAAGGGGTTATGGAAAAACCACATGTTTGAAGAAGCGACTTAGGAATCAGAGGAAATGATGAAGCTGATTTACCCACATCTGTTTTAGTGTGGGAAAAGGAAATTTATAGGGAAAAATTTCTTAAGGGGGGAATATTGTAACGACCCAAAGTTTCATTAATGGAAATCCCACTTGATCTAATTAAATGTCTCTTTATGTAAAATGTTTATATAAAATGTCAACTTCTTTTGTTTTATGTTAAGAATTTTGACCGTTCCTAACATATCCGTTGAACAAAGATCACATGATTTGTATAAATATAAGGCTTTAACAAATCCAATTTACTCAAACAAAAGAAATGATGTCCTCATCAAGTAGAATTTCTCCATACGAAGCCCATTTGTCAGAGCTCGAAAAAGAGGTGGCATCCTTGGGTTTTGCTCTTGACTAATCCCAAGCTGAGATTTATCATTACATTATCGAATGAGACCGTCTACAGTAATAGTGGAAGTTGATAGAGATTACCACTCGAGTGATATTATCCCAGCCCCACCAAGAGTCTGTCACCATCGCACACCTTACCCCTAGATCTTATGCAGCTGTTTTAAGGGGTTATGTAACAAATCACTAGTACTATGTTCATTTATATTTTTTTTATATAAAAATGAATATAACTTCTTGTCATTATTGACACTTTGTAAATAGTACTTTTTGAAAGCACAAATAGTATTTTTTTAGTTAATATTCAGCTAAGAAATCTATTTTGATGAATGAATGGATTTGGATTAAATAATATTTTAATAAAATATTATTAATATTATTAAATTAATTTTTATTAAATATAAATGATCATATAATTTTATGAATGCAATTTTATTTATTATTAAGGTTTGAAAGCCATTTTTTTCAAAACCCATGAATTTTATATAAATGTCGTTTTTTATTTTAAAAGTGAAAATTAAAATATTTAGAAAATTATTTAGATAAAATAAATGTCATTTCTGTAATTATGACATCGAAATTATCCAACGGTGAATTTTTTATAATTTTCTAAGACAGTCAAAATTTTGGGTAAAATTTAAATACCGTTTAAATATATAATGTGTTTTATGACATCATAATGACCCAATAGTGATGTAATAAAATACTATAAGCTTTATGTTCAGACAATATATGATTTACCATTAAGATAATGTAATTTTGGGTTTGTTTGAGTTATTTTACAAAGAATTAATGGACCCCTAAAGACTTATTAAACATCTTGTCATTTTGAATTATTTTCATGAGATTGTGACTCACCTCTACATAAGAAACCCCATTATTTTAAGAAGTTCAGACTTTGGCCATATAAAAGGTTTTTTTTCCTCTTACCATTTCCAAAAACCATGGGCATAAACTATGATCTGATTTTTTGTTTGGATTAGTTTAATGTAAGGGGCCTAAACCTAAATAATAAAGAATTCACTCACCTTTCTTATATAAACTCACCCAAGCTCCCAATTCCTCCTCACTCAAAGCCTTTGGAGTTCGTCCAAACTCTGACCTACTCTCTATAGAATCCCCCCAAGGTTCCCCAAGCTCCCAAGAAGCCTCTCTCAAGCTTCTCTCAAGCCTTTGGAAGCACTCTTCCAAGTAAGGGTTTTTTCCTTTTACATTTTTGTCAAATTTTCTTAATATTGTTATGCCCTTTTAATTTCAAATATAAATTATGGGGTATTGATTCTAACCTCACCCATAATTCCCTATTATTTTTTTAATGATGGCAGACCCCTTTCTCTCTCATTAAATTCCTCCCATGTACACCCGTTACTATGCCGAAATTCCAAAAGGAACTTCTCTCTCCACATTTACATTCAATCAATACTTTTATATCATGAATCTAAATTCCATTACAATTGTTGGGACATGTATCTATATGACCCCCATAACGTCAATTTCATGTATATATGATGATAAACCCCTCTCTCTCCCATCAAACATTTCTATTAATTCTTATATCGCGCCGTTACTCTGCCGAAATTGCACCAATTTTCTAAGCCAATGCCATTGTGTAGTGAATACCATGCCCATTTCTCCATCAAGGGTATTAAACTTCATGAAAATTTACTTATTGATTATAGAGTTTCATTCCAAATTCCTTTTTCGTGGAATAAATGATTATGTTTTATGAATCCATGTTTTTTGATCCATGTGGTACTCTTATGCATGAAATTAAATGTTTAATAAGGGTGCGCCCTTATAGGGCACTAATGCATTGGGTAAATTATAGTATCATGGCATGTCTTGTACAATGAGTATTGACTCATGCTAATTCTAGTGCAACGAGGGTTTACCCGTGCTTCATGTGCAATAAGAATTTACTAATGCTCCATGTGCAATGAGCCTTGGCTCATGCTAATTCCATGTTATGTGTTGTTGCCACATTTCCATGTTATGATTATCATGATTTATCATGCCTTTATGTTAATGTTTCTCTTATGATCTATTGATATGCATATTGCCTAACATGTATTTTACTCCTCATTTCTTCCAAGTTTATTCCCTTATTGGGCATTATAGCTCACCCCTTTCCTTATGCATGATCTCGGGTTATCCCATGCAATGCTAAGAATGGGGGAATGTAGTGGTCATGTAAAGGAAGTTTTCAATAAAGATGTTGTATTTCATGTTTTATGTTGTTATTCAATGATCCTAACCCCCAAAGACACTAGAACTCCTGATCATCCATGTTGTATCAAGTGAACCGTTTATGTAATAAGTCATGTTTATCTTTGTAATAAAAGCAGGGTTGTCATATTTCAAGTGATGCCTAAAATCCTAATTTATCATTAACCAGGTATATAATTTTTACATTCATTACTATTTGTTTTGACAAAAAATTTAGTTTAAATTTTTAAATAATATTAAATTATTTTATATCAATAGTTTAATTTATTTTATGAAATTAAATTCATATAATTGGGAGAGTTTAATTTAAAATTAACACCATCGGTGGAAAATAATATTTTGCAATAAAACATATTTCATCAGAATAAATGATTTGAAATCATAATTGATCAAAAATATTATTCAAATTCTCTAATATTGATCAATAATAATAAATTTTAACTAATTTTACTTTTAAAATGATATTAAAATAAAACTGAATATTGTAAATTCATTAAATTGAATAGAAGTTTTAAATAAAATTTGTATTTTCACTATTCATTGAAAAATTAATCATTTAAAAAAATTAAATTAAATGTATGAAAATTTTTAGGTTTTTATATAATTTATATCCATTTATGAAATTTTTATTGTTTAATATTATTAAATTTAAATTTCAAAAAAATGTTAAAAAAATGTGAAAACAGGTTTCCAGAAAATTCTATTTTAAGAATACACATAGATTTATTATTCTGCCATGGGAAAAATATTAGAATAACAATAAAAAATTTTGAGTAATATATATTTCATAAATTACATTAAAATAATTCAATAATATTGATTTAAAAAATAGTTATTATAAAAAGACAATAGTCCCATAAAAACAATTTTTCAAAAAAAAATTGAAATTTAATTGATTTGTAATTCCATTTATAATATATTGATAACCATTGAATTTATATATTATATGTTTAAACCATATAATTTTAATTTGTTTATTACTATTCACACCCACTAATTTGATTTCAATTTTATAAACATCATATTTTAAAAATATATTTTGTGTGTCCTTTAAGCTCAATGTTGCATGTTTTGTACATTATCGAACAAAATGTTCTTTTTTAAAATATCAGGGTATTAAATAACATATTCTGTCAGAATTTTAATCTAGTATATGGGTGTTAATCTTGAAAACAATTCACTCACATGGGGTTCATATGCCATTCCAACCGGCTATGTTCCACCTTCTCACTTAGTGTTCCCTTTTATGCACATCCCAACAGGCCTAATGTAGCATACCGTTCAACCACACTCCCTGTACGTGATATGGTTCCCTATGATACCATTAAATCTACGTAGGATGGATCCAATAAATTTTTGAGATTTCTAGAGTTGTTCATGGTTATTCTAGTATAGATGTTGGTCTAGGATGTCCACTTTTCCTAAAAACCAATATATGTAGTTGGGAAAAACCATCCTTCACTATGAAGCTAGAGCTCAATATAAAAATTTAAAACATATTTCTCATCAATACTTAGGGTAATAAAATAATTTTTGGTTGGAATTCAATTAAATTACTATTCTTCCTCTATCTTTCTCCAACAATTGTGTCTTTTTATTTACACCTGTCATGGAAATTTAGATATATTCATACAATCAACACACTTACCTAGAAAATTGTTCGAGCGTAACATCCAATGCCATAAAATAAATCTATAACAACAACACTCCAAGAGGATCATCTTTATCTAATTTTCACCAAAAACATATTTTCACATCATTGAAAAAAAATAAATCACTTTGAGTCAATAGATATTCAACTTTTTATTTTGTGATCAATATAAATTTGCATTATGAAATATAATATGTGTTCCCAAATTATTCTACAAATTATTGAAAATATTTTGAAATTTGGAGGAGGGTATTTTATTTCACGTGGCTTCTTATAATATTCCATGAAATCACATTATTTTCACCACATTATAATTGATGTATAATATCCCATGGTTTTCATAGAAAATATTTTATAATTAATAGATTGTTTGTCTAGATGTGCTAACCTGGTGTTGAATACAAGTATCTTACGACCAAGGTTTTCAATGTTATCAATAAAATAAATTTAATTTTAAACCATGTACAGTATTACTAATTTAAAAAATATGGGTTGTTAAGACCTGAAATATATGATCATAGAAAACATTAACGAACAAAAGTATATTTTTTTAGTGAAAAAATAATTTCTACCCTTTGTATCATCTTGTAATCAATACATCACTCCCCATAAATTAATAATATTAATAAAATTAGCGATGAGGGATTAATTTTTTATTGTGATACATTATCTTCCAATTTTATAAAGTTGTTTAGATTGTCCACATTAACATTGCAATGATGAGTTAACAACTTTAAACTCATTAATGCTCCACCACTAGGGTTATAACCATCTCCTTCAATTCCCTTCATCTTAGTTCAAAATAAAACATATATGTTGGGGAACAATGAGGTTCCTTCTTGGTTTTTAAAAGATAACATTCAAATTGAGATATTCCACTCAATATAGGGTATTCTTTTCTATTAAAACTATAATGGGGAGATTTGTTTTGAAAATTATTCCTGATTTACATCCCATCAGGTTTGTTACCTTATTTCTTCCCATTAACATATTATTTATGTGAAATTACTTTTTCATCCTCAGAATCAATTGGAAATTTCTTTCATTTAGATTAAGTTTTTCATCTTAGTCATCCAATGGGATATAAAGTTTCAATTCATTTGGACAAACAAGTAGTTATAATTTCATACATTATATACATTCATAAAATATTTAAACGAGTTTCATCTATTTTTATATATAAGAATATACCCTTTCACAATATTGGGAATATAATTTCAAAGTATTGTCTTGCATTTCTCAATTATGTGAAAATTTTCCTTACATCTACTAGAATGTTCTTAAGGGAATTCATATTTCTTCTGAATTAGATTCATGGATGGGTGTGTGATAAAAAAACTATTTCATTTGGATTGTTTTATCTTATATATAACATGAATTACCCTTTATTCATTACTATTTCATGTAAATGATATGTTTTACTAGCAATAGTTTACTTTATTAACATACAATTCATAACTCCAGAATATATAATGAACATAAATCTATCATGATTAGTTATATTGTATCCAAATGGTTCTAGTAGAAGTACTTCTATAGTACAATCCATGTTTTACCTAGGGAGTAGTGATTATCTGGACATATTTCATTCTCCATTTGATTTAAGAGAGGATAACTCAATTTTCATTTGTTTTCAACATCATTTAGTGTTTCTTAACCATTATTTTGGGTTTTTATTATTCTTATAATCAATAATAGTATTCCATCATTCAAGATCATTATATCCAAACATCCGACAAAACCAAAAAATGTCTATGAATGTATTTATCTTCTTTTTTAGTGTAGTATATGCGGTTTTAATAGATCATGATGTTTTCAATTTTTTTGTGGATCCAACATTGTTTGAAAATAATTTGAGAAAAACTATTGATAGGTATTTTCTCATCCACACTTTATGTTGTTGGATGATCAATGTTTTTCACCATTCATTATTCTCCAACGATTAGTTTAAATCCTTAACTTCACTTGTATCAATATTAGTTCAAAATGTATTTTCTAGGTTTTAATATACTTTCCTCTTGGTGAATTATTCAATTTGTTTAGATGATAATCTCATTATCTTATTCCATTCATTATATTCAATGAAATCTTGTGATGAAGAATCTCTTCTTTATAGAATGTTTGGTATCCTTTATCTTGTGACATTTTCAAATACATAAACCCAACTTATTTATATAAGTAATTCTTGTTGAAATAGTATTTATCATCCTTAATTGATCCCAACATTTCCTCTTAATCCTCTATAAAACTCAATATATTTTTTATTCATATTGATTAATTCATGTATAGAAATTTCTACTTCCATTAATTTAATTTATATTTCATCAAACTAAAATACTTTGATAGCCACTTAAAATTATATAATTTTTTAATAGCATGGAACTCTTTTACAAATACTGCATCAAATAAATATTCCTTATAAAAATATCTTTTATATTCTTCAATAGCATCAGTATATATTTCATTATAAGTTGATTCTCAATCTTACTTTTTCAAAAAAATTAGGAGAGTTTAATATAAGCCAACAATTTTATGCAATTCCCCTTCTATAGAATTAACATCTTCTTTTATCTTTAACTTTTATTCCTGATAACCCTTGAATCATTCAAAAATATTTTTAAAAACAAATTTGCGAACATTCATTATATATTCAATGAATTAAAAATTATTACACCTATGTGATACATTATCATCAAAACTTGAAGAAGATTCAATAGAAGAATTGCAAAAAAAAATTATTATTTCCTCATATTTCAAACTTATACCACAATTTAGTGTTCTCTCTACCTTTAATATTAGATTATTCTACAAAATTAATTATTGGATTTTTATTCTATTCTTTTGAGTTTAGGATGAAATATCATGATTTTTTTATGGGGTAACATCCTTTTTTTCCATCACTGGTTGCTCACACATTTCATTAAATATATAACTCCTAAAATATTTCATGGGTCTATTGATGGAAATATTTATCTAATAAAACTTGTATATCCCTAAGATGGATTTGCCAAAGAGAGGGAGGATGGGAGACTTAATGGAATTTTATTACAAATTATATCTCTTCCATTTAACCTCGTGAACATGTTTTGGTTAAAGATTAATTGATTGATATCTCACTTCAAATGTGGAAATTATAAGTGGGATAACCATATGAAATATTTTAAAAGTTTATTATAATTACATAATTTTTCCATTTTTCATAGTCTCCCATATATGGATTCTATATCATTCTATTATCAATTATTTCAATGAATATGGTATTCATTTTTTATTCAACTAGGTATTTGATTCTCTAGATGATCGACATTCTACCACCACAGGAACCGACTATTATACCTCGAATTGTTAGACACCCTAACAATATATTAATAAAATTATTATTGACTAGTTGGACACCCATATCTTGAACCTCTATAGTAACTAGTAAGATATTTCATTCATATAGTATTATTTCAAATCAATGGTAATGAAGATGAGATAGTATTATCTCTATATTATTTTTTTATATGTAAAACATATAAAATATTTTCCACCCTAAGTTATTTAAAATTTCAGCACTCATGTAGACCATCATGATATTTAACATATTTTAGAAATAAGTCTATTTCTATGGAAACATAATAAAACATGATCTAGAATGATCTAGTTCTTATTAGTTTATTAAATAATTGTACATGAATGTATTCTCCTATAAGTATATTCTGGTTTAAGTCACATAAACGTCTGATCATTAGTAGATGGTCAAATATGCCCCTGTTAAATGCTCTATAAATAATTATTCCTTTCATATAATTAAGTCACATCCTATATTGTATGTTTTTTTATATGAAAATAATCTCTTCTATAATATTTTGTAATTCATATAACATTCATGATCAACTCATTTTTACATCCTTAATTCTCAACATGCAAGGAGTCACATGATTAAACATGCAATATCACCTATATTCTTCTCCAAAAATAATAGTATGTAAATACAAGACACCAACTAACTTCAAATTAGATATTCATGATCAATTTATTCAATAATACTCTCTTATTTTTTAGTAATAATATATGTGTATCCTTAATCTTTTTTATGTATGATTGTCACATGAACTAATAATGAAAACCTATATATTCTTTCTCAAACACATGTATGGAATGTAGATACAAATTCTCCATTAATGTGCCTAAAGATAGTTATATGTTCCCTCTTTTATGTGAATATAACAAATGGGTTCCATTCTACTTCCCATGAATGGATAATAGAAAATCTCTATTTCCCTAGAGATATCTCTCTCACGCCCAAATATTATATATGATAAGAAAATCACTCTATATAACCTATATTTTTATATATATGGTTTATCACAACCAAACCTCTGATATTCTAGTTGATTCATGGATTCCTAATTCTCTAATAATATTGTTGAATAATGAAATTCTTGGGATCTTCATTTGTTGGAGTGGATAGAAAATTCACATAATCACTCAGTATGATCCCCTTTTTAATATTCTTAATCTTCATGATATATTAATAGTATATTTATTCAAAAAAATATCATATTTTGATGTGTCACTGATACACTACAAATATAAAATGGATACTTGAAATATTTAGTTACATAGAACAACTACATAGACTAACCATCTATGTGATTCTATTACAAAATAATTTATGTGTAGAAAAACATGTAATTAAATTTTCAAACTACGTTGTTTTCTTTTACATATGGATACATTATTTGGAACTAAAAATTAATATTTAAATATATTCAAATAATTTACTATTTTAAATCCTTTATGAAATTGAAAACATGAATTTTTTCTTCCTCTAGAATATAGGATTTAAAATGAAACTCCAAGAACATATCATTCAAATTGTACCTATGAATTCATCCAGTGGATTACTATTTCTAAAGACACTTATTCATATAAATCCCTCACATACCATGATTCTTTGTACATGCATGGGTGTTTTATGGATCTCTTGATAAATTAATTCTTCACACAATCCTAGACATCTGAATATCATCTCAATCTTCTATAATGGGGAAGAGTTGTTCAATTTGATTTTGTGGACACATAGGTGTTCTATAAGGCAATCAAGTAGTGGAATATTTTGCGAAGATAATTTCACAAGAATAAGGTGGATTTGGTCAATGATGGCATGCATTTTATGTCCTAGACTCACTAAATTGGACAACATGTGTTTTTATCAAGTCATTTCAAATGTTTGAACATCATCATGCATCCCACATCCTATGTAAAAATTTATCTTAGCTAAGAGTTTCTATATATTATAACATGTTCTATAAACACTTATATATTCTAATGAGGTTATGCATGCAAATCATGTTGACAAACCTAGGCATCATGGTCTGTGACTAGCCACACGGGACCACCTAACCACCTATGAATTTTCACATATGTGCGTCCATGCGGGCGCAGTGTGGCATACCATATAACTACACTTTATATGGGAAATATTATTCTCTATTCCATAACATTGTATAAATTTCCAAACCAAAAATCTTATCTTTAAACATAAAATGAATATAATTTTTCATGGTATTCAATATAATTTATCTTCCATATCATGCATAATACAGAAAATGTGTTTAAAATATTGAAAAATATATTAGAAATTATGATCAGTTGAAACAAATCACATTTACATAGATAATTCTTCAAGGATTACATCAGGTTTCATTAAATTAATCCATAACAAAAATTCTCCAATCAATAAGTATTCATCTAAAATACACCAAACAACAATTAAATAGTCATTGGAAATAAATGATTCAAATGTTCAATATATAATGGAAATTCATAGTAGCATAATATTCTCGATGTTTTAAAACCATGACTTCAAATTTATTAAATTTTTTAAATGAGCACAATAATGAATAGGTTAAATAACTCCTGAAAGATAAATTTTATGATCCCCATAGAAATTGATATGGTATTTTTGACAATAATGATTTGACTAAAAATTCATGGTACATATTATAGAACATGAAGGAAATATTTAGGATATCTTTCTCCTACATTCACACATAATGTTATCAATATTGAAAATCAATCTTCAAAAAACTCAAAAACTATTGAGTCAATAAGGTTTTCCTTATGACTTTTTCATTCCTTTTTGTTTTGAAAATCACAAACACCTTATCTTTAAGAAAATCGTTTTTATTCTATACTTTTCTTTTATAAGGAAAATTTCCTTCTCTAAGGAAATTTATCCTTACCATATTTTCATTATTCAAATTTTGACTAAGTATAAAATTCGGATTCATATTTGAAACCTTGGAATCCTATTAATACATAGATATGAAGCATTCTGTTTTAGGATCTGAATTCTGGATGAGAACTGTAATGATGTTCCACTCTAGATTCTGGATGAGAACTGTAATGACGTTCCACTCTGGATTCTGGATGAGAACTGTAATGAAGTTCCACTATGAATTTTAAATGAGAACTGTAAAGAAGTTCCACTCCGAATTCTGGATGTGAACTATAATGAAGTTCCACTCCAAATTATGGATGAAAACTATAATGAATTTCCACTCCAATTTATGGAAACAAAGTCTCATATAGTTTCACTCTGAATTCTGGATATAAACTCTCATATAGTTTCACTCTGAATTCTGGATGTGATTTCTCATATAGTTTCACTCCAAATTCTGGATACGAATTCTCATATAATTTCACTCTGAATTTTGGATACGAATTATCATATAGTTTGAATCCGAATTATGATTACGAATTATATATTTTCTAAATCCGAGTTCTCTGAATTCAGACTCCGAACTCTTATGAGTTCTGACTCCAAATTCCTATGAACTCTGACTCTGAACCTTGTATGTTCTGGTTTCGAATTCAAAAGAAACCAGACACTGAATTTCCTTGAAATACAGATTCTAGAATTCTACAGAATTCAGGTTCCGAATTCCAATAAAACAGTATTCGAATATCTCTTTATTTTAGACTCTAAATTCCATTTTGGTTAGACTCCGAACTTTTATTTTTCTTATATTACGAACTTTTTACTTACATACCATTTTTTATGTTTGTTATAAAATGATGTCGTGCTTTCAGTTACATTTGTTTGGTTATAAAATGATGTCGTCCATTCCTTTTCCAACTAACTATTGGTCAAATGACACGTGTACAGGTCCCTCCAAAATTCAAGGTGAAATATGTCCGTTGGAGGAGGGAGCCGACCGTTGGAATTTCGCCTATAAATAAGAGCACATTTGAAAAGATCCATACTAATCTTCGACACCTTTGACATTCGTGCTTATACGTTGTTGAAGTGATTTCTCGAGAGAGAGGCTCTTATTAACTCTCATGCTTCGTGCAAAAAGTTGGAACGACTTGTTCAAACTTTTCCTTGTGAAGATTGCTTCGTGTGACTCTGAGTGTTGGTGATTACATTTGAGGGATTCTGGGGATAGGAAGACAGATTTTTTGACTACCTTGAAGTTCGAGGGCTTCTTTGATGAGGAAGACAGGGGTTCCAACTACCTTGAAGTTGAGGGCTTATGGGGATAGCAATACAGAGATTCCGATATTCGTATTGAGGTCTTACCCTGGTGTGGGTAAGACAGACTTACTTGAAAGTATAAATCAAGGGACCTTTATCCAAGGTTGTTGGATACCCTTCTATTTGGGTTAAAAGACTTATATCTTGTTATTTGTAGTTTTAATACTTGTTTTCCGTTGTATTTTTGTATTGTAAGGAATTTATAATATTTTTATATTTCCTTACACTTGTACTCTGATTCATTTAGATTCTATACGCTTGAAGGTAGAATCTCATATTGTAAACTTTTATTAAGTTTACGTTTTCCAGAATCATATTTCCAGATCCATCTTTTCAGAATAAAATTTCCAGAACCTGTTTTTCAGAATCACTTTTCAGGTATAAGCAAGTGTGTTGAACTAGAAGATTGTAACTTCATATACCTTGTTCCAATTCTATAATTAGTGTTAGAGGTGTTGTGAATTTTATTAGTTTATCTTTGTTAAACATATATCTTTCCTTGTTTATGTAAATTTTTAAAGTGTACAATTCATACCCCTCTTGTATATTGAGAATCTACATCATTATTTTGATCCTACAATTGGTATCAGAGGAGGTCTCTAAAATACTTATACTCACATATAAGTTTTTCTTGCTCAGTTTTTCTTTGTTCTATATTTTTTCCTTTAATAGGAATATTTTACTTCATTCCGAAATTCTGTTATTAACAAGTTTGTGTGGAAGGAAATTTTTCTTATAGATGGTAGGTATAAATATTGGTTTGATCGACAACTAAAATCCTACAAGACCACCAATTGTTTAGGGTAATGATTATGAGTATTGGATAGATCGAATGAAGACTTTTTTAATCAATATTGGAGTATAAAATTTTGTTATTCTTACTTGATGTTATAAAATTCTTTATAAGGAAGTAAGTACTTTTACAATTCAAGAGAAGCATGATTATCAACTCAAATACAAGGTACACAACAATTTACTTTATTCAATTACTAGGAATATATAAAGCCAAATTTCTTCTTGTGAAGCAGCTAACTGTATCTGGAAGAAACTTGAAGTTACTCATTTTGGTATGTCTAAAGTAATTGAGACTAGGAGAGCTATGCTGAGGACTGAGTATCATGGATTCAATTTTCCTTATGGAGAAACCATATGCAATGTTCGACAAAGATTTATGACTATTGTAAATATCTTACAATATATGGATGAGAATGGTCTTGATGATAATGCTCTTGGGGAAAAAATCATAGATATTATTCCCAATGAGTGGGAATCTAAGCGAGCTGATATTAATGATAATAGGAAGGTTTCTCATATTACACTTGATGAATTATTTGGAACTCTTCATCAACATGAGATTCAGATGAAAAGAGATGCTGACAACATCAAAAAGAATAATCAGAATGCTACTGTGGCTTTTACTACAACATTGAATCACATGAAAGCTAAGACTCATGAGAAAGTAACTAGATCTAAATATAAGAAGGTTGTTATCCAATCCAATGCAAGTTATAGTGATGTCTCAGAGAATGAGTTATAAAATATTGCTCGAAGGATGAACAAGATAGCTGGTTAGAGAAATTTCCAATATAAGTATAAGAAAAAGGAAAGGAAAAATAATAAAGATGGATAATTTACTTGTTATGAATGCAAGAGAGATGGACATATTAGACCAGATTATCCTTTGCTCTAAAAGAAAGAAAGGAAATAGAGGCATTTTGAATGGAATATGAAGAAATATTACATGTCCAAAGATAAGAATGTTCTGAAAGCCAATGAAACCTGGAGTGCCAGTGGTGGTGACTCTTCAGATGAATCTTCTGATTATGAATATTTTGGACAAAATAATATTTGTCTTATAGTGAGATTACATATTAACTACCATTTCTTTATGGATAAGGTAAACAATGCTGAATCATTGACCAATGTTTACTTAAATTCTAATTATAGTAAATATTATAACTCTTCAGAAGAAGAATCCCCTTCTGATAAATAAAATACTTTACCTACATATGAAGAAGTTTCTAGGTTTTCTGAACATCTTGAGATTGGGAATTCCAAACCCAATAAAAATCATGATAAGGAAAACTCTAGGAATAATATTCTTACAAAAGATATATTGGATCTTTCTAAAGATCTTTATAGGAAAAATGATTATTATATAAGTATTTCAAAAAATCTTGAAGAAGTGAATTCCAAAAAATATAAACTTTCCAAAGATCTAGAAAAATTAATTTCTAAGAAAAGTGTTTTTGAGCCTAGCTCTATTTACAAATCTAATGATTTTGAAGATAAAAACTTGGTTATAAAACTCAAGTCTGAAATTTTTTCCTTAAATAAGTGTTTGTCAATCCTTACTCATGGTAATGAAAATTTTGATAAGATGTACTCAAAAATATGACCTTTAAGAAACAAAACCGGATTTGGTTATACCCATACAGAACCAATTTTTTGTAATAATTATTTTGTTCCACAAAGTGCTCCATTTTGCAATAAATGTCAATGTGGTGGTCACTGGGCAAATAATTGTTCTTTAAACAAACCCCAATATTTATGTTTTCATAAGGCTTATTTTTCTAAGAAGATGTGGGTGCCCAAAATATTGTTATCTGAAAATATCAGATCCAAAAAAGTTTGAATTCTGAATGTATAATTCTTTTCTTATTTTTTGGAAGATAAAGGAAGTACCGACAACAATAATTAGTACATCGACTGTTTATGTTCATGATATATGACTGGTAACAAAAACTAGTTTGAAAAGATTATAAAGGAGAATGGAGGAAAAGTAAATTTCAGAGATAATGCTCAGAGAGAAATTGTTGGTATAGGTAAAATTGTTCTTCTTGGTAAAACATTGATTTCAAAAAAAAATTATTTTAAGGGTCTTAAACACAACCTCATTAGCATAATTCAGTTATGTGATGAAGGGTTCCTTGTGAATTTTAGGAATGATAAGTGCTTAGTACACAATTCCAAGGAAGAATTTATTCTTTCTGCCAATAGGCAAGAGAATGTTTACACATTGAACTTAGAAGACCTTAGGAGCCAATAATTACCTTTCCTAAGTGCAATGGAATTTCAATCTTGGTTATGGAATAGAAGATTAGGTCATTGTAACCATATGAACTTATGTAAACTCTCTAAGAAGAAACTAGTTAAGGATCTACCGGAGCGTAGATTTGATTCTTCTAATGTTTATGATCCTTGTCAATATGGAAAGAAACATAAGTCTAGTTTTAAATCAATCAGTGAAGTCTCAAAAATTGATGAATTATAGTTAGTGCACATGGATCTTTTTGGTCCAACACAAACTAGAAGGATTAGTGGAAAATACTATGTGTTTGTTTTAGTTGATGATTACACTATATTTACATGGGTCTATTTTCTAGAAAAGATATCAGAAGCTTTATATTATTTACAAATATTTAGAGCCCAAGTTAAAAATGAGAAAAATCTTCCATTGAGAACTATTCAATGTGATCATGGAGGAGAATTTCAAAATTATGATTTTGAAACTTTTTTTAGTAGAAAAGGTGTTACTCACAACTTTTCAGCACCCAGAACACCTCAAAAAAAATAGTGTTGTTGAAAGAGAAATAGAATTATTCCAGAGATAACTAGAACCATTTTGAGTGAGTATTCTTTAGCTAAACATTTTTGGGTTGAATTTTTAAGTACTTTTTGTTATACTATAAATCAAGTTTTGAGTAGACCTTTTCTTAATAAAACTCCTTATGAGTTATGGAATGGTAGAAAACCTAGACTTTCCTACTTTAAGGTTTTTGGTTTCCAGGTATTCATTATGAACACCAAAGATAATTTACACAATTTAACACCAAAATCTAATGAAGGAATTTTCTTAGGGTACTCCAAAACTTATAAGGCCTATAGAGTTTTCAATAAAAATACTTGTAATGTTGAAGAAACAGTGCATGTAAAATTTGATGAATATAATCCTTTTGTTTTTAAAACATCACACCATACATCCTCAGATGTATTTTCAAAAACTAAGTATCAACCTTTTATAGAAGACCCTTCTAATAAAGAAAATGTTCAAGAATATACTTCTGAAACATATACCCCAGAAGACTTTCTACCTTATGTTGATGAATATGTTTTACAAAACCCAAGTCAGGTGTTTCTAAAGACACATACCACTGATAGTATCATTGCTGATGTCAATCAACCTATTAGGACTAGATGTTCCTTGATGAATGATGTAGAACATCTAGCATTTCATTTCCAATTAGAACCAAAAAGCACTAATGAAGCTTTAGGTGATGATGATTAGATCAAAGCTATGCAAGATTAACTAAATGAATTCGAAAGGAAAAAAGTCTGGACCTTGATTGAAAGGCCTAAGGAAACATCTATTATTGGAGTAAAGTGGGTCTTCAAAAACAAGTGTGATGAAAATGGATTCATTGTTAGAAATATATCTTGAATAGTTGCTAAAGTCTATAATCAGTAAGAGGGAATAGACTATGAAGAAACCTAAGCTCCAGTAGCTAGACATGAATCTTTTTGTATCTTACATTCCTTTGCAGCATTCTTTAATTTTAAACTTTTCCAAATGGATGTGAAATGTTATTTTATTAATGGTTATGTTCAAGAGGAAGATTTTGTTGAAAAACCACCTAGATTTGAAGACACAAAACATCGTGATCCTGTTTTTAGACTTACCAAAACATTGTATGGCCTTAATCAAGCCCCACGAGCTTGGTACGATAGACTTACAGGTTTTTTGCTTCAAAATAACTATGTTAAGGGAAATTAATATCCAACTCTTTTTATAATGAAAAATAAGAAAAATGTTTTATTTGTTCAAATTTATGTTGATGATATCATATTTGGTTCAACTCAGCAATCTTTAACTAATTCCTTTTCAAATCTAATGAAATCCGAGTTTGAAATGAGTATGATGGGTGAGTTAACATATTTCCTTGGTTTTCAAATTTCTCAAAAAACAGAAGGAACATATATATCACAACATAAGTATATTAAAGATCTTCCTAAAAAGTATGTATATGACAACCCTAAAAGTATTTGTATTCCCATTGGTACCTAAAACACACTTGAAATTGATGAAGCTGGGAAACCAGTGGATCAAACATCTTTTAGAGGTATGATAGGAAGTTTACTATACTTGACAGCTAGTCGTCTAGACATAATGTTTTCAGTATCCTTATGTGCTTGATATCAGTCCAATCCTATGGAATCTCAGTAAAAGGCAGTGAAAAGTGTTTTTTGCTACTTATAGAGAACCATGGATTTAGGACTCTTTTATAATTCTGGAAATGATTTTGTTTTAAAAAGATTTTCAGATGCTGACATTTTTAGGTGTAGAATGGATAAAAAAATACATTCGGAACATGTCATTTCTTTGGAGATTAATTAGTTTCTTGGTCATGCAAGAAGCAACACTCAGTATCACTCTCTACTACATAAGATGAATATGTAGCAGCTGGAAGTTGTTGTGCTCAAGTTTTATTAATGCAACACACACTCACAGATTATGGATTGAGCTTTACTAAGACTCAAATTTTGTGTGAAAAAACAAATTCCATTGCTCTTAGTAAAAACCCTACATATCACTCCTGTGAAAATCACATAGATATTAGGCATAACTTTCTTAGGGATCACACACTTAAAGGAGGCATTATTCTTCAATTTATCAGAACACAAGAACAACTTGATGACATTTTCACAAATTCTTTACCCTCTGATAGATTTTAATAAATTAAACAGAACATAGGAATTATAATCATATGGAATTATTTATTCATTAACTTCTTGTTAAATAATTCTTCTTACATTAATAAACTCATCTCCATAGGGGGGGTACATTTTCTTGCTTTTGTAATAATTTTTTTTTCGTAATCAGTTTTTTCAAAACCTTTGTAACCAAATTATTTTTACGTAATGAAATTTTCGTACTGAAAATTTTGTAATGAAATTTTCATACGGAAACATTCTTAATGAAATTTTCATACTGAAGCTTTCTTAATGAAATTTTCATACTGGAATATTCCTAAGGATATTTTCATACTGAAACTTTCGTAATGATATTTTCGTACTGAAACTTTCATAATGATATTTTCATACTAGAAATTTCCTATTGAGATTTTCATACTGGAACTTTCCAAATGGAATTTTCATACTAAAACATTCGTAATGATATTTTCGTACTGGAATTTTTGTAATGAGATTTTCATACTGGAACTTTTGTAATGAACTTTTTTGTACTCATGTTTGTTGTTGAAAGTTTTTCGTAGTCAATTATTCATCAAGAAGAATGTAAACTATTACAAACAATCTTCTAAGCTAATATGAAAGGTATGATTTCCTTACTCAAGTTCTTGTAATCATATTTTATTTATCGATATTTCTTTATGTGTTTTATATTTTTTTTTCGAATTCTAGTTTTCTTAAATGCTATTGTTTTTCGTAAAACCTCAAAAGATCGGAGTCATGTTTTCCTTGTGGCTTGTTTATCAACTGTTAGATCATATCTCAATGAATCTCAATATTTCTATCAACCATGGAAGTTTAATTTCCATCTACATGACTATATAAATGGTACCCCTGAGGGTCGTCCCATATCGGTTATTTCAAACTCTCGCATCTCGAATCCCTGCATCTCTTCATAAGGCTGTACCAATTTTTGTCAGGAAAATTCCGATTTCCTCAAAATCATTCAAGTCCAAATTTCTATAGAACCCACCTCTCAAGATATGTATTCTTCAATGCCTATCTCCAAATTTTTGGTTCATATGGAAAGGTTGGTGCATCCAAATTTTTATAAGTTTAATTCTCTTATTGCCAAGAACATCAAGCTCAACGGATGGGAAGACGTTTGTATATCCAAGCTAGGGGATTGGGATCCGGTCTTTTCAGATTTTCCTGTTGAGTTCTATGAGTATGTTTCATTCTGTGAGGAAGATGGTAGAGAGATGTTTTTGTTTAAGTCTCACAGGAATACCTAAATGCTTTCTTACACCAAGGCTGCAAGCTTGGTGGGTTTATCGTATGAGGGTGAAGCTGAGTTTTGTTCTCATAAGCTACCCAATGATAATGGATGTTTCAACAAAATAAAGGTCATGGAATCCCTTGGACATTTAGATGATGTTACAACAAATATTTCTCATCTCTCTCCAAATAATCATATTCTCTAACTTTGGGTGCAAAGGTTCCTCCTTCCAAGAAGGGGAGACAAGGATAATCTCAAGAAGAGTGACATTTACGCCGTAGATTTCTTGGATAATCTAAGGAAGTTAAATCTTATGTGGAATATTATTATTACAGTTAAGAATATTAAATAAGAGAATCTAAAGGCTCAAATCATCATATATCCATATTTTCTATCAAAGATGATTGTTTTAACTCTTGAATAATTCAAAATTTCTTGCTCCTCCAAGCCAAGAAATTGTAAGGTAATGCTTGTCAGCGATGACACATTAAAAAGGATGAAAATGGATTTTTCACCTGAATCCTGAGAATTCTATGTTTTATCTGAGGAAGAGGTTGATGTTGCTGATAAGGAGAGAGAAGTTCTGGAATCATCTAAGATAGCTGAGAGGAAAAAGAATTTGAAGAAAGTGGTTGGTGCTGAAACAAATCCCAAGTCTAAGGAAATCCATTCCGCACCTCCCAAGCCAAAGAAAAAAAGGCCTATCCAAATGATGTTGTTACCAAGCGGAGGGAGGACAAAGAGAAAAATAAGGAAGGGGAGCCACAGTTTGGATTGGACCCTACTCAAGATAAGGCCTTAAAAGAAAAAGCATATGAAGAACTTGAAAATCAAGCAAAAGAGATGAAATTGAAGAAGAATATATATGAAGCCGAGGTTGTTCAAAAACTTCTGAAATTCACTGAAATCACTTTAGGGAATATTCCCATTCCAATATCTTTTCTGGTTGAATATTTTCTTGTGACTCCGGGAAACAAGACTCGATAAAATTCTAAAGAAATATCTCATGAAGAAATAGAAGTTGAAACAGATGCAATAGTTCAGCAAGTTATGGAGGAAGTCCAACAAGCTGAAGGGAGTGGAAGTTCTGATGATATAATAAGGCAAATAGAAGAGTATCATGATAAGTGAACTCAATCTGGGAAAATCTCTCTCCAGACATCTCAAGCAGGATCTTCCAAGTTAACCACCCCTGCAGATGATGATAAAGGAGAAGAAGTCATCAAGCCTTCTGAGGAAGAAACTTATCATCATGATTTTCGTGATGAAGGAGCTGAAAAAGAAAAGTTTGATGAAGATAAAATTGTTCAAGTGTCTAACAGTGAGCAAGAACCTCCAAATGAGGAAGATGTTCCGAATGTTGAAAAAGGGAAAAAGGTTATTTCTCATAAACCGAGAAAGATTATTGTAAAAAAGAAGTAAGTTTATGGTTCATCTAAAAGACATCTAGATGAGATAGAGGAAGAACTATCTCCTACCCATCTATCAGATTCAGAGTCATCTCTCTTTGGATATGACTTTGTGGAACAGTCCCTAAAGAAGCTGGGGGACGTCATTCCGATTTTTCCAGTAATAGAATCCATATGTCAGATGCTTCAGCATTACATGAATAAAAAATCGGACTCAATATCCATGGTGATGGAAAAGTGTGCTAAGCATGAGGCTGATCATAAAAACTGTTTTTATCAATTATGATGCTCATAGATTTTCTTATAAGAAGATAACCAATTTGTCTAAGAAAGTGGTTTAGGAAATGGAAGGTCTTGATCTGTTCCAAGTAGATGTTAAAGATTCTTTTGACGCTGAAGATTCTAGAATCAATGACCATATAAGTTATTTTGAGAAGATGTTTATTATTCAGCAGAATATTTGGATACAGGATGTTAAGGATTTGAATGGGAAGATACGTTCTCATGTCTAGTACTACAGGGAAGAAAGAAATATTCGGATTCAGATGGAAGAAAAGGTTGTAAAGCAAGAGGAAACACTTAATGCTCAGGTAGTGGCAATAGAGGCTCAAGATGTAAGAGTCGTTGATTTAGAGAATCAAGTTGAGGAAGACCATAAAGAGGCGAAGAAAATAAATACCATTCGGAAAAGTCTGTTATCTAAGGAAAAAAAGCCAAATAGAATCAAACCCGATCTTTTGATGTATTTTTTTTCTTTGTATGATTTCCTTGAAATAGTAATGGACTATTGGTTACTTGTCTTCTGGAATGGTTGTCTTTACTAATATTTTAGGTACCAAATTTATTTTCCATTCCCTTAATGAATTTTTGAAAATCACAATGGGAGAGAAGGAAAAAGAACTACTCTTAAGGGGGGGAATGAAAATTTCTAAACTAAGAAGAATTATCCTTAAGTAAGGGGGAGTTCTCATTAAGATTCCTTAATTATAATGAAAAGTCCATTCCAGAAATTCAGAATACAATCCTTAGAGTTCCAAAGCCTATGGCTGAGTTAGTTTTATTCACTATCATCCATAAACAAAGGGAGATAAGTTGTAATTTCAAAGTGTAGAAATTTATTCCAAAACTCTCACATTCTTATTCATAAGTATGTTTGTGCTTTCCAAAAAGGGGGAGATTATTGAGTCAATAAGGTATTCCTTATGAATTTTTCATTCCATCTTGTTTGTAAAATCAAAAACACCTTATCATTAAGAAAATCGTTTTTATTTTAATGGTTTTCTTTTATAAGGAAAATTTCCTTCTCTACGGAAACTTATCCTTACCATATTTTCATTATTCATATTTTGACTAAGTATAAATTTTGGATTCATATTTGTATCCTTTGAATCCTATAAATACATAAATATGAAGCATTATGTTTTAGGATCCAAATTCTGTATGATAACTATAACGAAGTTCCACTCCGGATTCTGGATTAGAACTATAATGATGTTACACTCTGAATTCTGGATGAGAACTGTAATGAAGTTCCACTTTGAATTCTGGATGTGAACTGTAATGAAGTTCCACTCCGAATTCTGGATGTAAACTATAATAAAGTTCCACTCCGAATATTGGAAACGAACACTCATATAGTTTCACTCCGAATTCTGGATACGAACTCTCATATAGTTTCACTCTGAATTCTGGATAGGAATTCTCATATACATTCACTCTGAATTCTGGATACGAATTCTCATATAGTTTCACTCTGAATTCTGGATACAAATTCTCATATAGTTAGACTCTGAATTCTGATTACAAACCTATATATGTTCTGAATCCGAGTTCTCTGAATTTAGACTCCGGACTCTTATGAGTTCTGACTCCGAATTGCTATGAAATCTGACTCCGAACCTTGTAAGTTCTGGTTCCGAATTCAGATGAAATGAGACTCTGAATTTTCTTGATATTCAGATTCCGGATTTCTACAGAATCCAGGTTCTGAATTCAAATAAAAAAGAATCTGAATATCTCTTTATTATAGACTCCAAATCCCATTTTGGTTAGACTCTGAACTTTTATTTTTCTTACATTACGAACTTTTTACTTACACTCTGATTTATTAAGTTTGTTATAAAACGATGTCGTGCTTTCAGTTACATTTGTTTTGTTATAAAACGATGTCATCAATTATATTTCTAACTAATCATTAGTTAAGTGACATGTGTATAAGTACCTTCGAACTTCAAGAGAAACATGACCGTTGGAGGATGGAGCCGACCGTTGGAATTTTTCCTATAAATAGAAGCACATTTGAAATGATCCATACTGATCTTCGACACCTTTGACATTCGTGATTATATGATGTTGAAGTTATTTCTAGAGAGAGGATCTTATTAACTCTCAAGCTTCCTGAAGAATGTTTGAATGAATTGTTCAAACTTTTCCTTGTGCAGATTGTTTCGTGCGACTATGAATATTGGTGATTACATTCGAGGGCTTCCGAGGATAGGAAGACAGAGGTTTCAACTACCTTGAAGTTCAAGGGCTTCCTTGTTGAGGAAGACAAAGGTTCCAACTACCTTGAAGTTGAGGGCTTGCAGGGATAGAAATACAAAGATTCTGATCTTCGTATCAAGTATTTACCCTGGTGTGGGTAAGACAGACTTGCTTGAAAGTTTAAATCAAGGGACCATTATCCAATGTTGTTCGATACACTTCTCTTTGGGTTAAAAGACTTATATCATGTTACATGTAGTCTTATTACTTGTTTTCCACTATATTTTTGTATTGTAAGGAATGTATAATCTTCTTGTATTTCCTTACACTTGTACACTGGTTCATTTATATTCTATACGCTTTAAGGTAGAATCTCATATTGTAAACATTCATTATGTTTATGTTTTCCGGAATCATATTTCCGGATCCATCTTTTCGGAATCATATTTCCGGAACCGATTTTTCAGAATCACTTTCCAGATATAAGCTTGTGTGTAGAACTATATTTTTGTAACTTCATATACCTTGTTCAAATTTTCCAATAGGTATTATAGGTGTTGTGAATTTTCTTAGATTAATTTTTTTAAACATAGATCTTTCCTTGATTAAGGAAATTTTTAAAGTGTAAAATTCACCCCCCACTTATATATTGAGAATCTAAATCATTATTTAGATCCTACAAAAACTCTATTAAACTGATCAAACAAATTATCAATACTCAAAATTGGATATTAATTCTTTATTATCTCGGTTTTTAACTACATTAAGTCAATTTACAACCTAAAAACGCAATATTCTTTCAAAGAAAACAACACTACAAAAACATATGAAGACACACTAGTATGTATGAATCCATTCTACCAAATAACATAGATATGAATTCTTAACTCAAATAGAATAGATGTTTCCATTAAATAATGATCAATTGATATCTAATAAGAATAAGTTTGTAGAATTATCCCAAGTTAAACGTCACACTAATGGGGTGGAAACACAAAAATATTATTAAAAGAATTAGAAACACCACAATGAAACTTGGAGTAACCACCACATATGCCTCCTCAATATATAAGTACATATTGAATGCTAAGATAACAACATCTCTATAATCTTACGAACTATCTTTTGATCCTGATCATAAATGGAAATTCCTTGCTGCCTTCCACATTAAAGTTTAAAACACAATAATTGAATAAAAATTGACCATATGATAGTTGATGCTAAGGATGCCATCATATGGTTGTAATTGCAGAAAGATGAGAACCTTATACGATTGAATCTACCTAAACATCTTCTAAAATCCATAGTATACATGAAATAAAATCAAATTAACTCCAACATACATAATCAAAAATTGGGGAACATGATGTATATTCACTATGAGTATCAAGGAATTGATCATGGAATGTGAAATAAAGGATCAATAATCATTAAAATTAAATAAGTGAACTCTCATTTATAATACATATTGATAGTACCAAATAGAAAATATAAATCTGAATTGGAGATTGATCCTAAATAGTGTGAAATTAACCACACCATAATCCTATATCTCTCTCGATTTTCTAAATACCACCTATATGGATTTTCTCAACCTTATGTCCCTCATGATAGGGGAATCACATATTTATTATATGTTGGATCAATATATTATCAAATTCCATAATCCCTAGAGATCTTACAATGATTAAGACCTTTTTGGAAACTACTACGATGGTTGAAATGGACACTCATTGACCACAATGCACTAGATCTCCACAAGTCAGAACATCGTATGTCCAAAAATAAAATACCCTTATTCTAATGATATTCTCTTAATAAATCCCTATTAGATCCCCACATTAGATGATCAAAAAATTTCACTGACATCTTCTCGATCAAAAATCCCTTTTATGAGCCCATACATATGTTGGTAACGTAAATTGGTATATCATATACTAAATTGTTGTATCTATTACCTTTTATTAATTTCATTCTTTGTCATTTTATTCATGGAAGATATTAGGTAATAAGAGAATAAAATCTGAGTATCTATTCATAATCTACCGCACACTCTTGATTCACTAGTGTATGGGGTGAAAATATTTCCTCCTTGCATCAATTTATATTAATTAATGTTATACCATGTGGAAGTTACTCTATGATTTACCCCATATTTATACATTTCATTCTACGAGAAAAAAGATCCACCACAGTTGTGTAACACCCTCCATTGACTAAAAACCAATGAGATATGATAATTTTTACCATAACATAAAAACATGAGGGTGGTCTTGTGATCCTCAAACTAGTGCTCCATCTCAAAATTAGAGGAACACAATTAACACTACTCTAGTCACTAACACTCATACATAGTGAATATCCTCCTCTAAAACTCAACCACTTTTGTTTGGTCAACCCTCTTACAGTCAATCAGATTATTATTTTGCACCTCACAATCCCAGCCATAAGAGGATTTTTACAATGTTACGACTATTTAAATAATAAATTTACCTCCTGATTAAGTTAAATCAAAATTTATTAAGATTCAATTAATAAAATTATTTTTAATTTCCCCAAATTTTCTTAATTCAATTACAAATGTAACTATCATGATGAATTTACCAATATTAGTTTCTACACATCAACTAATGTTATATATGAATGGTTTTTTTTTCAAGTTCAGGGTCATAATACTTGATTTTATGTTATTGTGAACCATTCCTTTTCTAAATAAATATTACATCATTTTAAATGAATATTCAATATTTATCCTAGTTACTCTCCCAATAATCATAATGGTCTAGTTTCATTGGAAGCTAATTAAACAATATTATTATTTTATTAAAGATCTTCAAATTTTCCTAAAAAATATCTTCCCATTTGATACTCAAAAGAAACATACCTTACTTAAAAACATTCTTCAAACTATGGGGAAAAGGAATATATGAAAGTGTGATCCCTAATGCTTTGCAAGGGTTAAAATGAGTGATACCAATCGATGATCATATTAATGAATTAGATAATCATATGAGAATGAGATTATTAATATAGCATAATTTTTACCCATTCTATCTAGGAATACAAGAATGATTCATTGAATAATGTTTAGGAGTTAATATGATATGAATCATCAATAAATCATGAACCATAATTTCCTATCGTTTAAGTGTGGAACTATAATAATAATGGAACATCATATTACTAGGTTAATCGATGAGATTATCTATTCATAATAAATATGTATTCAACCCAAGAATCACATAGTTGATAATGAATGTATAATTTCATGAAATAATGGATCAAGTAAAGTGAATTGTCTCCAACAGTTGAACAAGAAAATCTAATTGTTTTCAATAAAGGATTAATCAAATCAACATGTTCCCCATAATTATCACATGAGAAATAAATATTTAACTAATTAATTTATGGTCAATATAATTCTTGGACCATGACTAATTTAGTGTCCTATAATTTAATTATGCAACTATTTTTTATAACTTTTTATGTGTGGAAAGTGGTTGGGTTTGGTTTGGGAGAGTTTGGAATGGTTTTGAGAATGTTTTAGGGAATTTTTAATGGGTGCACAGTTTATGAATTATTAAGGGAATCCATGAAGAAGAACTTTGTAACTGTTTAACATGAGAGAGTGGGAATCACATGGTTTTCTAATGGTTTTTCGAACCATGAGAGGAAAGAATGTGGGGAAACCTTCAGATTATAGTAGTAACATGGTTAGTGTAGGGTTTTTCAAACTGTCTGAGCTAACCATACACGAAATTAATTTTTTTTAATATGAGGTCACTTGGTATTTGTCATCTATCACTCCTCCCCTCCCCCATTTGATCCTCAGACATTATTACCTATTCTCATGGATTATTGGGGCTATCCCATTAAATTTGGAGTCAACAAAAGGATTTTCAATTTGTGGTTAAGGGGGTTCTTCTTGGAAAGTCTTTTCTCATGGTTTGTACATTTTATTCTTTAGATCTCATTCTTTCTCTTTATAGTTTTTTTGGATATACCCCCATTATATATAGATATATAGTTTTTGTTATCAAAAATTATGAGGGTTGGAATTGTTGATGGCATTCCATGATATCTATGGTGATTTTTTAGATATTTCACCTGGATTCAGGTTGTGGTTGGGAATTACAAGATTTTTCTATGACCCTAAGGTAGGATAATTCTCTATCCACTCTATCATTCTAGACCAAGAATTATTAATTTCAAATTAAATTTTTTTTATTTAAATTGGTTGTGGTTGTTATTTTAAATTTTTAGTTGAATCCGATTTTGTGATATTTTATGGAATTGGGGGAAAATTGATTATTGTTGTGAAATGTGTTTTATGAGTGATTTTAAAAGAATAGGTTAAACATCATTGGCATGTAGTATTTTTGGGAAATGGTTTTGGAAAATAGTTTTTAATAAAAATTGAAGTTTTATTGAAATGATATTTGGGATAGATATGATGTTAGGTTAATTTAAATAATTGTGGATTATATTGAAATGGATATGGTTTTTGTCACGACCCGTCCTCGGGGCCCGTGCCGTGACTACCCCAAGCCCGCCTTCCATAGGCCAGGGGCTGGCGACTAGCACCAAGGCGTAAAATCCCAGTAAACAGGGAAGGCATTGCCTTTATAAGTAACAACCACACAGAGTCAGCAAGCGGAAAGTAAAGTGCAGAAAGGTAAAGGGGCCGGAAATACAAGCCCAACTGTAAAGTACAACTGAAAAGTAAAGTACAGCAACTGAAGAAAAGACGGCGGCCTCGTGTCGTCCACTGGCAATCCCACCTGAAGGGTGGGTACAGATAGCCTCCAAGCTCCTCGGGCCCCACGTCCGCTCTGAGCACGTCCCGTCCAGTGGTCCACCTCCAGGTACCGTCCTGCTCCACGCCCCAACCGCGATCAGCGCTGTCCGTCGTCTGCAACCAACACCACGAAGTGCGGGCATAGCCCGTGCAGGGGTGAGTACAACTACTCAGTAAGGACCCCGAGACCCCCGAAGGTCTCCCGAAATCCACAAAGGATATAGCACAAAAGAAAGATGCAATCACGAAGTAACATCTGACTCGACTTAGGTATATGCCCATACATATACCTAAGTCCCCAATTCTAGCTCTGCTCACGAGCTCAAGAACAACTCAATCCACAAAGGAAAGCAAGACCCAAATCCACAAAGGAGAGTAAACAGTAAATCCACAAAGGATGGTTCAACACAATCCACAAAGGAGAGTAACATAAGATTCAGCTCAACCAGGTATACTTTTTCAGATGACGTCAAAGATGATCACTGATCCATCTAAGTCGTCGGACCCACGAAGGATCGATAGGTACTAACCCCCGCAGTAGACCCACACAGGATCGGGCTCACACAGAACCTGTAGGCAGTGGCTCACACAGAACCGGTAGGCAGTGGCTCACACAGAACCGGTAGTAGGACCCACATAGGATCGGGCACTGATCCGCGTAGGATCGCTGAGTGCAGTAGTCGACGCAGTCCACTGAGGATCTCTGCACAGTCGTCGCCGCAGTCCACGAAGGATCTCTGCTCTGCCGTCGTCGCAGTCCACGGAGGATCTCTGCTCTGCCGTCGTCGCAGTCCACGGAGGATCTCTGCTCTGCCGTCGTCGCAGTCCACGGAGGATCTCTGCTCTGCCGTCGTCGCAGTCCACGGAGGATCTCTGCTCTGTCGTCGAGGTCACAGCCAGCGCTAGGGTTCCCGCACGTAGCGAGCTCGTTTAGGAGGGTCCGCTCCACGAGCCGAGGGGCTGATACATCAACTGACACGTAGTCCGAAGTTGATGTATCCAAAAGTTCCGTATCGACAACAGGATCTCAACGCGACAGACGGCGCGTCAATCGGACGCCCGGTCTGAGAGTTATTGGCATTTTCGTCCCAGGGGCCCGGTTGGTTTTTAGGGCAAAACCAACCCGACCGTACTCCGCCTGTATCCGATCCTCGGGCGGAGTATGCCAAAAGTTCCGTCTCACTTAGAGGAAACTACCACAGCTGACGGTACGTCGTTCGGACGTCCGTAGCTCAAGTTATGAGCGTTTCCGCTCCGAGGGCCCGGTTGGCTTCGTGTACGAGCCAACCCGGCCGAACCCAAAGTCTTCCGAAACCTTGAGTATAATATACCGAAACGACCGTCTCGATCCAAGGATCGCGTAGCCGCTGACGGTTCGTCAATCGGAGGTCCCAGGCCCAAGATATGGGCGAAAGACCGCAGAGGGCCCGAAACGGGGGTACTGGGCCCGGGGCGACCCGGCCCGAACCCCCCCTGGGGTCGGCCGAACCGGGTCGGCCCGAACCGGGTCGGCCCGACCCGGCCCGAACCGGCTCGGCCGGGTCCGGTCCGGCCTGGGCGCGGCCCGGCCGACCGGACCGGCTCGGCTTCGGCCGAGCGGCCGAAGCGCTGCCGCGCGGGTGGAAGGCCGCGGGCGCAGCCCGCGGTCGAGGGAGCCGCGGCCCGCGTGCGGGCCGCGCGGGTGGTCAGCGGACGCGGCGCCTTGCCGCGTCCCGACCGTGTGGACCGGACCCGCGGACCGCGGGTCCGCTGGTTCGCCGCCGCCGCGGCCGAGCCGCGGCGGGTTCCTCCGGCGGCGCGCCGGGCGCCGCCGCCCCCGGTCGCCGGCGCCGCCGCGCCGGCGACCCGCGCCGCCGCCTCCTTCCGCGGGCCGCCGGAGATGCTCCGGTGGCCCGATTTGCCTCCCGTCTGCGCCGTTGTTCCTCCCGGGATGCGTCCTCCACTGCGGAATCAACATATGGCCCTTGCGTCGCGCTTTTGCCGTCGCTCGCCAAATCCGCACACAAAGGAAGATCGACGGAGGGTTGCCGGGTCTTGTTCGTTAGACCCGCACCCTCCGCGTTAGTCATAATCAACGGGAGAAACAGGAAAGAAACCAATCAACAATTTTAAATAAATTAAAATTGTTTCGTGATCGGGTTCTATATTTCCAAAGAATAAACACGGGATTTTAAAAAGAATTCCAACATCCCTTACCTTGTCGTTGCCGAACGGGGGATCGTCGCGGGATTTGCTCGTCGCGGAAGATGGAGATCGCCGCGTCGTCGCGGAATCGCTCGTCGCGTCGCCAATCTCCGGATCAAGATCAACGGATTTAATTAGTTTAAATCCGTTGATATTGAAATTAAAAAGGGAGAAGAAAAGATCCGATTCTCACCTTTGTTGCCGAACGAGGATCGGCCGCGGAAGAAAGACGTCGCCGAAGAACGTCGCGGGTAGATCTCGTCGACGTCGCAGATCTTGGTGTGCGTCGTCGAATTCCGGTCGCCGGCGTTCTTCGCGTTCTTCGCGTTCTTCGCGTTCTTCGCGTTCTTCGCGTTCTTCGCGTTCTTGTAAAATTCCAAAGAAAATTAAGAAAAAAATTTCCTTGAAATTTGCGGGTCTTTACATTACTCCCACCTCAGGGCTTTACGTCCCCGTAAAGATACATCAAAACTAGGGGAACAAATGGGGGTACTGAGCACGCATCTGAGCCTCCCGCTCCCAAGTGCTCTCCTGGAGGTTCCCGTGCTGCCATCTGACGCGCACAAGAGGAATCGACCGCCCACGTAGGACCCGCTCCTGTCGATCCTCGATCTCCACTGGAACCTCCGCAAAAGTCGCCCCATCGTCCACGTCCAGCTCCCCAAAGTCGATGATGTGCGTCGGGTCGTGCACGTATCTCCTCAGCTGAGACACGTGGAAGACGTCGTGCACCCGGTGCAACTGAGGTGGTAGAGCCAGGCGATAAGCCACCTCTCCTATCCTGCTGAGGACCTGGAAAGGCCCGATGAAGCGGGGAGACAGCTTGCCGCCTCGGCCAAATCTCCGTAAACCACGTCGAGGTGAGACACGCAAAAAGACGTGGTCGCCATCCTCGAACTCTAGTGGCCTCCGCCTCCTGTCAGCATATGACTTCTGCCGGCTCTGAGCTGTCCTCATCCTCTCCTGGATGATTTGGACCTTCTCTGTCGTGGCTCGGACCATCTCTGGTCCCACGAGTGCTGACTCCCCAGGGTCTGTCCAGCACAACGGTGATCTGCAGGGTCTGCCGTACAACGCCTCGTATGGTGCCATCCCGATGGTGGAGTGGTAGCTGTTGTTGTACGCGAACTCCACCAAGGGTAGGTGGTCCTCCCAGCTGCGACCAAGGTCGAGAACACA
This sequence comes from Viscum album, assembly GCA_963277665.1. NCBI lineage: Eukaryota > Viridiplantae > Streptophyta > Magnoliopsida > Santalales > Viscaceae > Viscum > Viscum album. Next base: position 819,161,548 of record OY728155.1, read on the forward strand.
TGCACGGAGCATGTCCTCGAGTGTCTGTATGGTCCTCTCCGTCTGTCCATCCGTCTGAGGGTGGAAGGCTGTGCTCAGATGGAGCCGCGTCCCGAACGCCTCCTGCAACCCCTTCCAAAGCCTGGAAGTGAAACGAGCATCTCGATCGGAGACGATAGACGATGGCACACCGTGAAGCCGTACGATCTCCTGGACGTAAAGACGTCCCAAGCTCTCCACTGAGCCCTGCTCTCTGATGGGTAGGAAGTGTGCCGACTTGGAGAGTCGGTCGACAATCACCCAAATGGAGTCGTGACCTCTGGAAGTACGTGGAAGTCCAGTCACGAAGTCCGTCCCACTTCCACTCCGGGACCTCCAAGGGCTGTACCAAACCTGCTGGTACCTGGTGCTCTGCCTTCACCTGCTGGCAGGTGAGGCATCGTGAAACGAACTCTGCCACAGCTTTCTTCATGCCCGGCCACCAGTGCTGTCGTCTGAGATCCTGGTACATCTTTGCCACTCCGGGATGTACCGCCAAGGGAGAAGTGTGAAACTCTCTCAGCACCTCCTCTCGTAGAGCGACTGGTACGAAGGTACGTCCTCTGAAAAGGATGTCGTGCTCTGCTCCAAGGGAGAAACCATCAGGCGCCTGACCTGAGGATATCAGTGCACGCCGGGTCTCACAGTCAGCGTCCCCACGCTGAGCCTCTCTAACCCGCAGTAGAAGTGGAGGAGAGACTGTGAGAGACTGAAGAAAGGCTGTTCCGTCTCTATCCACGAAGGATATCTGCAAGGAGGCTAGCTGCTCCGTCGCCTCCTCAAGCAGCTGAATGCCCGTCCTCCTGCTGAGGGCATCGGCTACCACGTTCCCCTTCCCAGGAGTATAGACTATCTCAAAGTCATAGTCCTGGAGGAACTCAAGCCATCTCCGCTGTCTCAGGTTCAGGTCCTTCTGAGAGAAGATATACCTAAGACTCTGGTGGTCAGAAAAGACTGTGAAGCGCTCGCCCATCAGATAGTGCCGCCAAGTCTTCAGAGCGAAGACCACTGCTGCTAACTCCAGGTCATGAGTGGCGTAGTTCTGCTCATGCGGCCTCAACTGACGTGATCCGTAGGCGATCACGGCCCGCTCCTGCATCAGGACGCACCCGAGTCCAGTCCCTGATGCATCGCAGTAAACTACGTACCCAACTCCCTCCTCAGGCAACCTCAAGATAGGTGCGCTGGTCAATCTCTGTCTCAGCTCCTGGAAGCTCTGCTGACATCTGTCTGACCACACGAAGGGTTTCCCCTTCTTCGTCAAGGCTGAGAGTGGTGCTGCAACTCTGGAGAAGTCTGGCACGAATCTCCGATAGTATCCCGCTAGGCCCAAGAAGCTCCGCACCTCTGTCACGCTCCTGGGTGGCTCCCAAGCTAGCACTGCCTCGATCTTCGCGGGATCCACTGCAACTCCCGCCTCAGAAATGACGTGCCCCAAGAAATGGACCTCACGCAACCAGAACTGGCATTTTGAGAGCTTGCCATAAAGCTGGTGCTCTCGGAGTGTGTCTAGCACAACTCGCAGGTGGTAGGCATGATCCTCCTCAGTCGTCGAGTATACCAAAATGTCGTCAATGAAGACAACGACAAATCGGTCGAGGTATGGCTGGAAGATCCTGTTCATGAGGCTCATGAACACCGCTGGAGCATTGGTTACGCCGAACGGCATAACCAAGAACTCATAATGGCCATACCGACACCTGAAGGCCGTCTTCTGCACGTCCTCGTCTCGAACTCTGAGCTGATGATAGCCTGACCGGAGGTCTATCTTCGAGAACCACCGCGCTCCCTTGAGCTGATCGAAGAGGTCATCAATCCGTGGCAGCGGATACTTGTTCCTCACTGTCACCTGGTTCAGGCGACGATAGTCGACACATAGTCGTAAGCTCCCGTCCGCCTTCTTGGCGAACAAAATCGGGGAAGCCCAGGGTGAAACACTGGGTCGGATAAACCCCTTGCTCTGCAAGTCCTCCAACTGTACCCGCAGCTCTCGAAGCTCGGCGGGGGCCATCCGATATGCTGGAGTAGATATCGGGGCTGTCCCGGGGTACAAGTCGATGTAAAAGTCTACCTCTCTACGAGGAGGTAGCCCTGGAACGTCGTCGGGAAAGACGTCCACGTACTGGTCCACCACTGCAGGAAAAGCCGGACTCCGCACGTCCACTGCTCCTAGGATGAGGCTAGCCAACTGATGTGAGATGGGCTGCACTCTCCTCCGCGGAAGTCCATCCTGTGCTGCAAAGGTTCCCTTCTCGCCGGTGAAGGTAAACCTGCTCCCGTCGGTACGAACACATCGTACCTTGCGCCTAAAACAGTCGATCTGGGCATGAACCGTGGATAGCCAATCCATGCCCAAGATGACGTCGTAAGGCCTCGACGCCGCTACAAGGAGATCCCAGCCGAAGCTCTCGCCTCCTAGAGTAAGCTCACACTGCCGGCACCAGTGCGTAATCGTCGAGTCTGCTCCCGTAGGAGTCTCTAGCCGTAAGGATCGAGCCAACGGCTCAGTCGGAATCTCCGAGCTCCGAACAAGGGCAGAGGCTATGAAAGAGTGACTCGCTCCTGTGTCTATAAGTACTGCAGCAAGGGTGGAATAGACACAGATCGTACCTCGAATCATCTCTGGCATGTCGGGGTCGTAGGCCTCCACTGCCTGGAGCTGGGCCTGTCCCTGCCCGCCGGCTCCCTGTGGTCGAGGTGGCCCTCCTGGTGGTGGTGGGGGTAGAGCCTGAAAGCGTCGCCCACCACCCGCTGCTCGGCCAGCTCCTCGGCCTCGTCCGCCTCCTCCCTGCGGACCGCCACGGTCGACCCTCTGCCTCTGCCTGGGTGGCCCCTCCACCGTCTGCTGCTCCTCTGATCGGCGAGTCGGGCAGTCACGAGCCATGTGACCCTGCCCGCCGCAAGAGTAGCACAGCCTGCCTCTCGAAAGGCTGGCACTCCGCTGTGTGCCTCGTACTGCTGAGCCGGTGTCCTGAGGCCGTCTGCGTGGGGGTCTGGTCTGCCTGGACCCGTGAGTCATCCGTCGGCTACCTGCTGCCGAAGACTCAGCTACCTGCCGCCCTGCGCTAGGTCTCGCCGCTGAAGAAGGCTCTGCCAGGAAGCTCTCGATCAGGAGGGCTCGCTCCAGCACTCCTGCCTGGGTCGGAATGCTGAGGGAGATCAGCGACGCACGAATCTCCTGTCGCAAGCCCTGCTCGAAGGTCCGGGCCCGGAAGAAGGGGTCCCGTACCATGTCGGTCGAGTAGCGAGATAGGTCCGTGAACCTCGCCGCATACTGAGCGACCGTCATGCTGCCCTGGCGCAGCTGGAGAAGCTCCTGGATGCGCACCGCTCGGAGGGTGGCCGGGACGAACTCAGAGCGGAAGAGGCTCTCGAAGTCCGTCCAGAGCAGGGATGCCTCATCGTGAACCTGGAGCATCAGGCTCCACCATCGTCCTGCCGCCGCCTGCAGGAGGCTCGCTGCGAGGATCACCATGAGATCCGCTGGTGTCCTCACTAGCCTGAAGATCCGTACCACCGCCTCTAGCCAGTCCTCGGCGGCCTGGGGGTCCGCCTCACCGCGAAACCTGGGCGGTCGCTGGCCCTGAAACTCGTGCAGTGCCCTGAGGCGACGTGCATCGTCGGCGTCTGGTACTGGAAGCATCGGTGGCTCGGCGGGTAAGGCTACCGCCGGTGCCACTGCTGGCAAAGGGCCCTGCACCGAGGCCTCGTCGCTCGGTGGGCTGCCGTCGCGCCCTACACTCGGAACCCTAGCTGGCAGTCGTCGCGGGGCCATCCTGAAAAGGAGAACAAGAGCACCACAGTCAGAACAGTATACCTGGTGAGCTGGCACAAGTAATCACAAGGAAAACTTGAGACTTTCATAAAGCAGATCAGTATACCCGGTGAGCTGACATAAGTAATCACAAAGAAAACTTGAAACACACACGCAATCAATGTTTTCATGCATTAAGTCGGAAATCAGGAGTCAGGGTCCTGGTGTACGGATACGTCGGCCGCCGCACCAACACTGGGCTCCCTGAACTGATAACCACACTCAATACACTAAACACTATTGCTTCACATAGAAAGAAAGGACGATCAGAGTCTGCGGTAGAACCGACCGCCTCTGATACCAATTTGTCACGACCCGTCCTCGGGGCCCGTGCCGTGACTACCCCAAGCCCGCCTTCCATAGGCCAGGGGCTGGCGACTAGCACCAAGGCGTAAAATCCCAGTAAACAGGGAAGGCATTGCCTTTATAAGTAACAACCACACAGAGTCAGCAAGCGGAAAGTAAAGTGCAGAAAGGTAAAGGGGCCGGAAATACAAGCCCAACTGTAAAGTACAACTGAAAAGTAAAGTACAGCAACTGAAGAAAAGACGGCGGCCTCGTGTCGTCCACTGGCAATCCCACCTGAAGGGTGGGTACAGATAGCCTCCAAGCTCCTCGGGCCCCACGTCCGCTCTGAGCACGTCCCGTCCAGTGGTCCACCTCCAGGTACCGTCCTGCTCCACGCCCCAACCGCGATCAGCGCTGTCCGTCGTCTGCAACCAACACCACGAAGTGCGGGCATAGCCCGTGCAGGGGTGAGTACAACTACTCAGTAAGGACCCCGAGACCCCCGAAGGTCTCCCGAAATCCACAAAGGATATAGCACAAAAGAAAGATGCAATCACGAAGTAACATCTGACTCGACTTAGGTATATGCCCATACATATACCTAAGTCCCCAATTCTAGCTCTGCTCACGAGCTCAAGAACAACTCAATCCACAAAGGAAAGCAAGACCCAAATCCACAAAGGAGAGTAAACAGTAAATCCACAAAGGATGGTTCAACACAATCCACAAAGGAGAGTAACATAAGATTCAGCTCAACCAGGTATACTTTTTCAGATGACGTCAAAGATGATCACTGATCCATCTAAGTCGTCGGACCCACGAAGGATCGATAGGTACTAACCCCCGCAGTAGACCCACACAGGATCGGGCTCACACAGAACCTGTAGGCAGTGGCTCACACAGAACCGGTAGGCAGTGGCTCACACAGAACCGGTAGTAGGACCCACATAGGATCGGGCACTGATCCGCGTAGGATCGCTGAGTGCAGTAGTCGACGCAGTCCACTGAGGATCTCTGCACAGTCGTCGCCGCAGTCCACGAAGGATCTCTGCTCTGCCGTCGTCGCAGTCCACGGAGGATCTCTGCTCTGCCGTCGTCGCAGTCCACGGAGGATCTCTGCTCTGCCGTCGTCGCAGTCCACGGAGGATCTCTGCTCTGCCGTCGTCGCAGTCCACGGAGGATCTCTGCTCTGTCGTCGAGGTCACAGCCAGCGCTAGGGTTCCCGCACGTAGCGAGCTCGTTTAGGAGGGTCCGCTCCACGAGCCGAGGGGCTGATACATCAACTGACACGTAGTCCGAAGTTGATGTATCCAAAAGTTCCGTATCGACAACAGGATCTCAACGCGACAGACGGCGCGTCAATCGGACGCCCGGTCTGAGAGTTATTGGCATTTTCGTCCCAGGGGCCCGGTTGGTTTTTAGGGCAAAACCAACCCGACCGTACTCCGCCTGTATCCGATCCTCGGGCGGAGTATGCCAAAAGTTCCGTCTCACTTAGAGGAAACTACCACAGCTGACGGTACGTCGTTCGGACGTCCGTAGCTCAAGTTATGAGCGTTTCCGCTCCGAGGGCCCGGTTGGCTTCGTGTACGAGCCAACCCGGCCGAACCCAAAGTCTTCCGAAACCTTGAGTATAATATACCGAAACGACCGTCTCGATCCAAGGATCGCGTAGCCGCTGACGGTTCGTCAATCGGAGGTCCCAGGCCCAAGATATGGGCGAAAGACCGCAGAGGGCCCGAAACGGGGGTACTGGGCCCGGGGCGACCCGGCCCGAACCCCCCCTGGGGTCGGCCGAACCGGGTCGGCCCGAACCGGGTCGGCCCGACCCGGCCCGAACCGGCTCGGCCGGGTCCGGTCCGGCCTGGGCGCGGCCCGGCCGACCGGACCGGCTCGGCTTCGGCCGAGCGGCCGAAGCGCTGCCGCGCGGGTGGAAGGCCGCGGGCGCAGCCCGCGGTCGAGGGAGCCGCGGCCCGCGTGCGGGCCGCGCGGGTGGTCAGCGGACGCGGCGCCTTGCCGCGTCCCGACCGTGTGGACCGGACCCGCGGACCGCGGGTCCGCTGGTTCGCCGCCGCCGCGGCCGAGCCGCGGCGGGTTCCTCCGGCGGCGCGCCGGGCGCCGCCGCCCCCGGTCGCCGGCGCCGCCGCGCCGGCGACCCGCGCCGCCGCCTCCTTCCGCGGGCCGCCGGAGATGCTCCGGTGGCCCGATTTGCCTCCCGTCTGCGCCGTTGTTCCTCCCGGGATGCGTCCTCCACTGCGGAATCAACATATGGCCCTTGCGTCGCGCTTTTGCCGTCGCTCGCCAAATCCGCACACAAAGGAAGATCGACGGAGGGTTGCCGGGTCTTGTTCGTTAGACCCGCACCCTCCGCGTTAGTCATAATCAACGGGAGAAACAGGAAAGAAACCAATCAACAATTTTAAATAAATTAAAATTGTTTCGTGATCGGGTTCTATATTTCCAAAGAATAAACACGGGATTTTAAAAAGAATTCCAACATCCCTTACCTTGTCGTTGCCGAACGGGGGATCGTCGCGGGATTTGCTCGTCGCGGAAGATGGAGATCGCCGCGTCGTCGCGGAATCGCTCGTCGCGTCGCCAATCTCCGGATCAAGATCAACGGATTTAATTAGTTTAAATCCGTTGATATTGAAATTAAAAAGGGAGAAGAAAAGATCCGATTCTCACCTTTGTTGCCGAACGAGGATCGGCCGCGGAAGAAAGACGTCGCCGAAGAACGTCGCGGGTAGATCTCGTCGACGTCGCAGATCTTGGTGTGCGTCGTCGAATTCCGGTCGCCGGCGTTCTTCGCGTTCTTCGCGTTCTTCGCGTTCTTCGCGTTCTTCGCGTTCTTCGCGTTCTTGTAAAATTCCAAAGAAAATTAAGAAAAAAATTTCCTTGAAATTTGCGGGTCTTTACATTACTCCCACCTCAGGGCTTTACGTCCCCGTAAAGATACATCAAAACTAGGGGAACAAATGGGGGTACTGAGCACGCATCTGAGCCTCCCGCTCCCAAGTGCTCTCCTGGAGGTTCCCGTGCTGCCATCTGACGCGCACAAGAGGAATCGACCGCCCACGTAGGACCCGCTCCTGTCGATCCTCGATCTCCACTGGAACCTCCGCAAAAGTCGCCCCATCGTCCACGTCCAGCTCCCCAAAGTCGATGATGTGCGTCGGGTCGTGCACGTATCTCCTCAGCTGAGACACGTGGAAGACGTCGTGCACCCGGTGCAACTGAGGTGGTAGAGCCAGGCGATAAGCCACCTCTCCTATCCTGCTGAGGACCTGGAAAGGCCCGATGAAGCGGGGAGACAGCTTGCCGCCTCGGCCAAATCTCCGTAAACCACGTCGAGGTGAGACACGCAAAAAGACGTGGTCGCCATCCTCGAACTCTAGTGGCCTCCGCCTCCTGTCAGCATATGACTTCTGCCGGCTCTGAGCTGTCCTCATCCTCTCCTGGATGATTTGGACCTTCTCTGTCGTGGCTCGGACCATCTCTGGTCCCACGAGTGCTGACTCCCCAGGGTCTGTCCAGCACAACGGTGATCTGCAGGGTCTGCCGTACAACGCCTCGTATGGTGCCATCCCGATGGTGGAGTGGTAGCTGTTGTTGTACGCGAACTCCACCAAGGGTAGGTGGTCCTCCCAGCTGCGACCAAGGTCGAGAACACATGCACGGAGCATGTCCTCGAGTGTCTGTATGGTCCTCTCCGTCTGTCCATCCGTCTGAGGGTGGAAGGCTGTGCTCAGATGGAGCCGCGTCCCGAACGCCTCCTGCAACCCCTTCCAAAGCCTGGAAGTGAAACGAGCATCTCGATCGGAGACGATAGACGATGGCACACCGTGAAGCCGTACGATCTCCTGGACGTAAAGACGTCCCAAGCTCTCCACTGAGCCCTGCTCTCTGATGGGTAGGAAGTGTGCCGACTTGGAGAGTCGGTCGACAATCACCCAAATGGAGTCGTGACCTCTGGAAGTACGTGGAAGTCCAGTCACGAAGTCCGTCCCACTTCCACTCCGGGACCTCCAAGGGCTGTACCAAACCTGCTGGTACCTGGTGCTCTGCCTTCACCTGCTGGCAGGTGAGGCATCGTGAAACGAACTCTGCCACAGCTTTCTTCATGCCCGGCCACCAGTGCTGTCGTCTGAGATCCTGGTACATCTTTGCCACTCCGGGATGTACCGCCAAGGGAGAAGTGTGAAACTCTCTCAGCACCTCCTCTCGTAGAGCGACTGGTACGAAGGTACGTCCTCTGAAAAGGATGTCGTGCTCTGCTCCAAGGGAGAAACCATCAGGCGCCTGACCTGAGGATATCAGTGCACGCCGGGTCTCACAGTCAGCGTCCCCACGCTGAGCCTCTCTAACCCGCAGTAGAAGTGGAGGAGAGACTGTGAGAGACTGAAGAAAGGCTGTTCCGTCTCTATCCACGAAGGATATCTGCAAGGAGGCTAGCTGCTCCGTCGCCTCCTCAAGCAGCTGAATGCCCGTCCTCCTGCTGAGGGCATCGGCTACCACGTTCCCCTTCCCAGGAGTATAGACTATCTCAAAGTCATAGTCCTGGAGGAACTCAAGCCATCTCCGCTGTCTCAGGTTCAGGTCCTTCTGAGAGAAGATATACCTAAGACTCTGGTGGTCAGAAAAGACTGTGAAGCGCTCGCCCATCAGATAGTGCCGCCAAGTCTTCAGAGCGAAGACCACTGCTGCTAACTCCAGGTCATGAGTGGCGTAGTTCTGCTCATGCGGCCTCAACTGACGTGATCCGTAGGCGATCACGGCCCGCTCCTGCATCAGGACGCACCCGAGTCCAGTCCCTGATGCATCGCAGTAAACTACGTACCCAACTCCCTCCTCAGGCAACCTCAAGATAGGTGCGCTGGTCAATCTCTGTCTCAGCTCCTGGAAGCTCTGCTGACATCTGTCTGACCACACGAAGGGTTTCCCCTTCTTCGTCAAGGCTGAGAGTGGTGCTGCAACTCTGGAGAAGTCTGGCACGAATCTCCGATAGTATCCCGCTAGGCCCAAGAAGCTCCGCACCTCTGTCACGCTCCTGGGTGGCTCCCAAGCTAGCACTGCCTCGATCTTCGCGGGATCCACTGCAACTCCCGCCTCAGAAATGACGTGCCCCAAGAAATGGACCTCACGCAACCAGAACTGGCATTTTGAGAGCTTGCCATAAAGCTGGTGCTCTCGGAGTGTGTCTAGCACAACTCGCAGGTGGTAGGCATGATCCTCCTCAGTCGTCGAGTATACCAAAATGTCGTCAATGAAGACAACGACAAATCGGTCGAGGTATGGCTGGAAGATCCTGTTCATGAGGCTCATGAACACCGCTGGAGCATTGGTTACGCCGAACGGCATAACCAAGAACTCATAATGGCCATACCGACACCTGAAGGCCGTCTTCTGCACGTCCTCGTCTCGAACTCTGAGCTGATGATAGCCTGACCGGAGGTCTATCTTCGAGAACCACCGCGCTCCCTTGAGCTGATCGAAGAGGTCATCAATCCGTGGCAGCGGATACTTGTTCCTCACTGTCACCTGGTTCAGGCGACGATAGTCGACACATAGTCGTAAGCTCCCGTCCGCCTTCTTGGCGAACAAAATCGGGGAAGCCCAGGGTGAAACACTGGGTCGGATAAACCCCTTGCTCTGCAAGTCCTCCAACTGTACCCGCAGCTCTCGAAGCTCGGCGGGGGCCATCCGATATGCTGGAGTAGATATCGGGGCTGTCCCGGGGTACAAGTCGATGTAAAAGTCTACCTCTCTACGAGGAGGTAGCCCTGGAACGTCGTCGGGAAAGACGTCCACGTACTGGTCCACCACTGCAGGAAAAGCCGGACTCCGCACGTCCACTGCTCCTAGGATGAGGCTAGCCAACTGATGTGAGATGGGCTGCACTCTCCTCCGCGGAAGTCCATCCTGTGCTGCAAAGGTTCCCTTCTCGCCGGTGAAGGTAAACCTGCTCCCGTCGGTACGAACACATCGTACCTTGCGCCTAAAACAGTCGATCTGGGCATGAACCGTGGATAGCCAATCCATGCCCAAGATGACGTCGTAAGGCCTCGACGCCGCTACAAGGAGATCCCAGCCGAAGCTCTCGCCTCCTAGAGTAAGCTCACACTGCCGGCACCAGTGCGTAATCGTCGAGTCTGCTCCCGTAGGAGTCTCTAGCCGTAAGGATCGAGCCAACGGCTCAGTCGGAATCTCCGAGCTCCGAACAAGGGCAGAGGCTATGAAAGAGTGACTCGCTCCTGTGTCTATAAGTACTGCAGCAAGGGTGGAATAGACACAGATCGTACCTCGAATCATCTCTGGCATGTCGGGGTCGTAGGCCTCCACTGCCTGGAGCTGGGCCTGTCCCTGCCCGCCGGCTCCCTGTGGTCGAGGTGGCCCTCCTGGTGGTGGTGGGGGTAGAGCCTGAAAGCGTCGCCCACCACCCGCTGCTCGGCCAGCTCCTCGGCCTCGTCCGCCTCCTCCCTGCGGACCGCCACGGTCGACCCTCTGCCTCTGCCTGGGTGGCCCCTCCACCGTCTGCTGCTCCTCTGATCGGCGAGTCGGGCAGTCACGAGCCATGTGACCCTGCCCGCCGCAAGAGTAGCACAGCCTGCCTCTCGAAAGGCTGGCACTCCGCTGTGTGCCTCGTACTGCTGAGCCGGTGTCCTGAGGCCGTCTGCGTGGGGGTCTGGTCTGCCTGGACCCGTGAGTCATCCGTCGGCTACCTGCTGCCGAAGACTCAGCTACCTGCCGCCCTGCGCTAGGTCTCGCCGCTGAAGAAGGCTCTGCCAGGAAGCTCTCGATCAGGAGGGCTCGCTCCAGCACTCCTGCCTGGGTCGGAATGCTGAGGGAGATCAGCGACGCACGAATCTCCTGTCGCAAGCCCTGCTCGAAGGTCCGGGCCCGGAAGAAGGGGTCCCGTACCATGTCGGTCGAGTAGCGAGATAGGTCCGTGAACCTCGCCGCATACTGAGCGACCGTCATGCTGCCCTGGCGCAGCTGGAGAAGCTCCTGGATGCGCACCGCTCGGAGGGTGGCCGGGACGAACTCAGAGCGGAAGAGGCTCTCGAAGTCCGTCCAGAGCAGGGATGCCTCATCGTGAACCTGGAGCATCAGGCTCCACCATCGTCCTGCCGCCGCCTGCAGGAGGCTCGCTGCGAGGATCACCATGAGATCCGCTGGTGTCCTCACTAGCCTGAAGATCCGTACCACCGCCTCTAGCCAGTCCTCGGCGGCCTGGGGGTCCGCCTCACCGCGAAACCTGGGCGGTCGCTGGCCCTGAAACTCGTGCAGTGCCCTGAGGCGACGTGCATCGTCGGCGTCTGGTACTGGAAGCATCGGTGGCTCGGCGGGTAAGGCTACCGCCGGTGCCACTGCTGGCAAAGGGCCCTGCACCGAGGCCTCGTCGCTCGGTGGGCTGCCGTCGCGCCCTACACTCGGAACCCTAGCTGGCAGTCGTCGCGGGGCCATCCTGAAAAGGAGAACAAGAGCACCACAGTCAGAACAGTATACCTGGTGAGCTGGCACAAGTAATCACAAGGAAAACTTGAGACTTTCATAAAGCAGATCAGTATACCCGGTGAGCTGACATAAGTAATCACAAAGAAAACTTGAAACACACACGCAATCAATGTTTTCATGCATTAAGTCGGAAATCAGGAGTCAGGGTCCTGGTGTACGGATACGTCGGCCGCCGCACCAACACTGGGCTCCCTGAACTGATAACCACACTCAATACACTAAACACTATTGCTTCACATAGAAAGAAAGGACGATCAGAGTCTGCGGTAGAACCGACCGCCTCTGATACCAATTTGTCACGACCCGTCCTCGGGGCCCGTGCCGTGACTACCCCAAGCCCGCCTTCCATAGGCCAGGGGCTGGCGACTAGCACCAAGGCGTAAAATCCCAGTAAACAGGGAAGGCATTGCCTTTATAAGTAACAACCACACAGAGTCAGCAAGCGGAAAGTAAAGTGCAGAAAGGTAAAGGGGCCGGAAATACAAGCCCAACTGTAAAGTACAACTGAAAAGTAAAGTACAGCAACTGAAGAAAAGACGGCGGCCTCGTGTCGTCCACTGGCAATCCCACCTGAAGGGTGGGTACAGATAGCCTCCAAGCTCCTCGGGCCCCACGTCCGCTCTGAGCACGTCCCGTCCAGTGGTCCACCTCCAGGTACCGTCCTGCTCCACGCCCCAACCGCGATCAGCGCTGTCCGTCGTCTGCAACCAACACCACGAAGTGCGGGCATAGCCCGTGCAGGGGTGAGTACAACTACTCAGTAAGGACCCCGAGACCCCCGAAGGTCTCCCGAAATCCACAAAGGATATAGCACAAAAGAAAGATGCAATCACGAAGTAACATCTGACTCGACTTAGGTATATGCCCATACATATACCTAAGTCCCCAATTCTAGCTCTGCTCACGAGCTCAAGAACAACTCAATCCACAAAGGAAAGCAAGACCCAAATCCACAAAGGAGAGTAAACAGTAAATCCACAAAGGATGGTTCAACACAATCCACAAAGGAGAGTAACATAAGATTCAGCTCAACCAGGTATACTTTTTCAGATGACGTCAAAGATGATCACTGATCCATCTAAGTCGTCGGACCCACGAAGGATCGATAGGTACTAACCCCCGCAGTAGACCCACACAGGATCGGGCTCACACAGAACCTGTAGGCAGTGGCTCACACAGAACCGGTAGGCAGTGGCTCACACAGAACCGGTAGTAGGACCCACATAGGATCGGGCACTGATCCGCGTAGGATCGCTGAGTGCAGTAGTCGACGCAGTCCACTGAGGATCTCTGCACAGTCGTCGCCGCAGTCCACGAAGGATCTCTGCTCTGCCGTCGTCGCAGTCCACGGAGGATCTCTGCTCTGCCGTCGTCGCAGTCCACGGAGGATCTCTGCTCTGCCGTCGTCGCAGTCCACGGAGGATCTCTGCTCTGCCGTCGTCGCAGTCCACGGAGGATCTCTGCTCTGTCGTCGAGGTCACAGCCAGCGCTAGGGTTCCCGCACGTAGCGAGCTCGTTTAGGAGGGTCCGCTCCACGAGCCGAGGGGCTGATACATCAACTGACACGTAGTCCGAAGTTGATGTATCCAAAAGTTCCGTATCGACAACAGGATCTCAACGCGACAGACGGCGCGTCAATCGGACGCCCGGTCTGAGAGTTATTGGCATTTTCGTCCCAGGGGCCCGGTTGGTTTTTAGGGCAAAACCAACCCGACCGTACTCCGCCTGTATCCGATCCTCGGGCGGAGTATGCCAAAAGTTCCGTCTCACTTAGAGGAAACTACCACAGCTGACGGTACGTCGTTCGGACGTCCGTAGCTCAAGTTATGAGCGTTTCCGCTCCGAGGGCCCGGTTGGCTTCGTGTACGAGCCAACCCGGCCGAACCCAAAGTCTTCCGAAACCTTGAGTATAATATACCGAAACGACCGTCTCGATCCAAGGATCGCGTAGCCGCTGACGGTTCGTCAATCGGAGGTCCCAGGCCCAAGATATGGGCGAAAGACCGCAGAGGGCCCGAAACGGGGGTACTGGGCCCGGGGCGACCCGGCCCGAACCCCCCCTGGGGTCGGCCGAACCGGGTCGGCCCGAACCGGGTCGGCCCGACCCGGCCCGAACCGGCTCGGCCGGGTCCGGTCCGGCCTGGGCGCGGCCCGGCCGACCGGACCGGCTCGGCTTCGGCCGAGCGGCCGAAGCGCTGCCGCGCGGGTGGAAGGCCGCGGGCGCAGCCCGCGGTCGAGGGAGCCGCGGCCCGCGTGCGGGCCGCGCGGGTGGTCAGCGGACGCGGCGCCTTGCCGCGTCCCGACCGTGTGGACCGGACCCGCGGACCGCGGGTCCGCTGGTTCGCCGCCGCCGCGGCCGAGCCGCGGCGGGTTCCTCCGGCGGCGCGCCGGGCGCCGCCGCCCCCGGTCGCCGGCGCCGCCGCGCCGGCGACCCGCGCCGCCGCCTCCTTCCGCGGGCCGCCGGAGATGCTCCGGTGGCCCGATTTGCCTCCCGTCTGCGCCGTTGTTCCTCCCGGGATGCGTCCTCCACTGCGGAATCAACATATGGCCCTTGCGTCGCGCTTTTGCCGTCGCTCGCCAAATCCGCACACAAAGGAAGATCGACGGAGGGTTGCCGGGTCTTGTTCGTTAGACCCGCACCCTCCGCGTTAGTCATAATCAACGGGAGAAACAGGAAAGAAACCAATCAACAATTTTAAATAAATTAAAATTGTTTCGTGATCGGGTTCTATATTTCCAAAGAATAAACACGGGATTTTAAAAAGAATTCCAACATCCCTTACCTTGTCGTTGCCGAACGGGGGATCGTCGCGGGATTTGCTCGTCGCGGAAGATGGAGATCGCCGCGTCGTCGCGGAATCGCTCGTCGCGTCGCCAATCTCCGGATCAAGATCAACGGATTTAATTAGTTTAAATCCGTTGATATTGAAATTAAAAAGGGAGAAGAAAAGATCCGATTCTCACCTTTGTTGCCGAACGAGGATCGGCCGCGGAAGAAAGACGTCGCCGAAGAACGTCGCGGGTAGATCTCGTCGACGTCGCAGATCTTGGTGTGCGTCGTCGAATTCCGGTCGCCGGCGTTCTTCGCGTTCTTCGCGTTCTTCGCGTTCTTCGCGTTCTTCGCGTTCTTCGCGTTCTTGTAAAATTCCAAAGAAAATTAAGAAAAAAATTTCCTTGAAATTTGCGGGTCTTTACAGTTTTGTAGAAAAATTATGATTTCTTATTATAATGGTTTGGATAAATACTTTGACATGTTTATTGTAGAGACCTGAAGCCTTACTTACATGGACATTACATTACTTTTGTTGAATACTTGGTACATAACAAAAACACACACAAAAGGATCGTAATAGTTTAGGGTCTTTGGAAACTCAGAAAGTAATCTTCTAATCGTGGTGAAAGATCTTCAATATCTCCCATAAAGATCTTCCCTTTTTTTACCTAAAACCTTTCTTTATATCCTGGGGAATAGAAAACATAAAAGGGTGAGCTCAAATGCTCAGCAAGGGACAATAAAGGAAATAAAAATCATATCATATCTTTTTGAAAATCATAACCTGCAAAAGAGATCATAATATATCAACATGGAACAAATCATAGAAGTGAAAATGAGATCCCCATAATCATAACGTGAAACCTGAAACTTTGTGGCATGAACACATAATCATGGAAAATCATTTCTTGTTAGTCATGACTCATTGCCAAGACTATCTTAGTGGACAAAGTCCCTTTCTGAACCGAGCCACCCTCGTTCCAGTCCTGTTTCACTGAACCGGTATAACCTACCGTTCTAGCCATGTCTATCTCAGGAGATATAAAATCTTTACCCAATGCATTGTAGGGAGATAGAGGTCCCACCCATCTTATAATGAATCCTTTCTTATCTGTGCCACATAATCATAAACCATACATCATAGCGTAATCCACGTAATAAAAATGGGATTCTTAAACAACATGACATCATAAAACAATTCATATAAGATAAAGGAATTCATAAAAATATTTCCATCACAACATAATAAAATCAATGTAATAATAGGGATAAAAAATAGAACCCTTTATTATCTTATATGGAAAATAATTTTGATAAAACACTTGAACTCCATTCTTGAGGAAAATATCATTTCTTCTTCAAAAACACTTTTCATTTCTTAACATGTCATAAAATTTTAAACTAAAAGAAGTTGATTAAAAATAAACTTGAAAAATTGAAAAGGAAGCTTCTTGGAAATAATGTTTTAAAAATTCATTCATGCCGTATAAGTTAAAAAAAACATTCTTTGTACTTTTGTCGGAAAAGTCAGAAAGTACATCGTACGAAAAAAACGACAAAAGTTCCTTTCATATCATTTACTAAAAACTCACCAAATGGAAAAATAGGTTCTAAAAAATTGTAGGTGGATGGAAATAATAATACATATTGAGGTAACATATATGTGGAAGATAAAATACACCCTAGTAAATACCAAAATATAAGCAATCTCGGATAAAAATGAGATTGTGATAATTTCCCTTACCTTAGGTCCGATTTGCTTTGTACGTGTCCGAAGCTCCTGTATAATGATTTAAATAATGTTATTGACTTATTCCATAATCATACATATTGATATGATATCATATATGGTTATATTCTTAGCTTCTTGTTAGTAATATTTCATTGTTACTTGTTACTCGGGTCCTTATTGCCTTTTGTTCTTATGCGTGTTTTGCCGAATAAATTCTTATTCTTATTTTAAGGTTATAGATACCTTATATACATAATGGTATTAGTGTAACATATATCATATTTATTCATTAAATTCATTTATATAATTACTATGTAATTATGATCATGTAGAACGAGTCGCATCACATCGTGGAGACGGTATTCCGTACGTACGCACGAGTGATGATATCGTTCCTATGATCATGGAATTGTATTTGAGTATATATATATATATTATTTCAGTATCAAAATTACATTATAATAATCATAAATTGTTACTCATTACACCATTATACCCATCCTTGTAAGGTGATGGTGGAAAATAGATTACACCACGGCGTGGAGACGGTATTCCGTACGTACGCACGCGCGGTGATTTCATTTTTCCGTAGGATGGATAGAAGGTGAATTAGGGTTGTTTAATATTTTTAATAACATATCAGTATGTAATTAATACTGATGTTATTACTTTATAATGAAACAACTAAAGAAGAAGAAGTTGAAGAAGAATGAAATTGAAAAGATCGGTAATGGATATTACCTCTTCTTTGGAACGCCTCTTTGAATCCTCCACTTAGGAAACTAAGATTGGTCTTTTAAGAAGACCAAGACCTATAGTATTATTCTAGGGAAGTGGAGAGGAGAAAATGGCAGTGTTTTGCCGAGCTTGGGTTCTCAAATTGGTGTGAGGAGGAGGGGGAGGAGGTGCCCTTTTATAAGGGAGGAGAGGGGCACCTTAGGAATATCTCAAAATATTATTTTATATTAAAGTCTAAATCGGTTTATAATGGTTCAAAAGGGTCTTATTTAGAAGCTAAAGTAGGGATGGGTCGAAATCCTATCATCCAGTAGGATTTAGACAAGTTTAGGGTATTATTTTAACCTTATCAATTAGATTTAACTCTAAGTTAAATAATTTAACTTTTACCGTGTCTTTTTGTTTTCTTTCACTATATGGTTAATACACATACTATAACATGCCAAACGAACCCCAAATTGTATATTATTAATAAAAATATCCTTATCTATGTCCTTTGGACGAACCTTAGATTTTTAGGAATAAAATAACAATTAATAATATAATATTTGATTTAAAAACTATTTTGTGTCAATTTTGACACTATTTGATATATGATTTTTGTGAAAGTCATAACAGAATTATATGTTCTAACCAAGTGGATTAAATCAACACTAATATATCATAGTAACCTAGAAAAGTAGTGTAATTCATAAAAAGTCTTAAATTACATTTATTTTGGTATTTATAACATCAATTATGTTAACATTTCCTTAAAAGGGTAATTACTGCACCATCGCTGTATCATAAATAAATTAATTTATATAAAGTCTAAAAATTATAAATAAAATACCATTATATAGGAAATCTTTTTATATTTCTAATGAATATTTACAATCGAATTTATCTTATGTACAACCCCTATATTAAAAATGTTTTAGTAAATAAATTTTGATTTTAACTCTTTTAACTCTTCTTGGAATTAAATAATAATAAATGTCCTAATCTAATCCAAGTGGGCCTAAATGATAATATTTTACACTTAAGGTTGTTTTTGGTCGATATACACTTTTACAATAGAATTAGGACAAGTGTTAGGGTAATTTTAATATCATTCTTACCCTTAATTACCCTATTTATTTTTAACCGTGGTAAATAAAAGTGAAAAGTTACTATTCACCAAAAATTATTTTCATCTCATTGAACAACATTTTACTTACTGACATCAACCGTGTCTCTCGGATTTTTGAAATTCCATTCACAGAAGCGGTAAAATTAAGTTTTATGAAAAATTCAGTTTTTTAACTTCCACTTAGTAGTTTCACTATTCATCAAAAATTGATGTTTTTCAGAACAATGCCAAAATTTCATCCTAAGCTATATTTCATATTCCTAATTCAAAAATGAAGTCTATTTTACCAAATTCATAACATAGAAGTTGCATTAATTAATTTTATAATTAAACCCCGCTGTTAAAACAAATAGCGTGTTTTTAAGAAACAATATCTATCAAAAGATTGACACTTGATTATGTCTGGTTTAAATGTGAAATTACATCCAATGACCAACATTGTATTAAATTGTAAAAATATATTCTAAATATACTTTAAAACCACTCAAATTAATAATTTATCACTATTAATTATTTCGATTAAAAAAGTTTTTTTAATTATAATTTAGTAATTTTCACTATTCATCAGAATATGAAAGTTATCCGAAAAGTACCAAAATTTCACCTTAGGCTAAATTAGATACTCCGAATCCAAAAATGAAGTCCATTTTGAGAGCTAAAATTTATAAAATTTAAAAAGTGGTTATTACTATTCATATAGGCTAGTTTTAATAATATTTTAATAGCATATCGTTGTTTCGTGAAACTCTGTATTGCGTACTATACACGCTATCGAGGAAGGTTGTGATTGCGTGTAATGCAAGGCAAGTCAATGATGCGTGTTGTGCAGGAACCTTTTAGTGTAGCGTACAACACAAGACATTAATAAAATTAAAAAGAATATTTTTCATAAAATCTCGGGCTGTTACATTCTACCCCCCTTAAAATGAATTTCGCCCTCGAAATTCGTCGGGGTTATAAATGGTTTACTATTCAAAAGTTTATTTAATAGAAACCCACATCGTAAAAAGGAATATCAAAACCAACAAAAGTATGTAACGTAACGGTTACCCAAATAAACTAATCACTGGGTTTCCACATAGGTGAAAATATGGATATGGAAGAGAAATCTAACCATCATGTTCTAATGGAGAGTGGTAGAGAACATGGCTATGGAAAAGCCAGCAATCACAAAGCCATGAATTTTTGACGATCTAAGGTACCATCTGATTCATCAGATATAAGATCACTAGGACAACATTTTTGGTTTTCAAGATCGTTTCCCTAAAGCTAAAGAATTTGAATTAGAATAAATACTTACTTTGTTTTGGTACAATCTCACTGTTGTTCATGCCTTTAACAATTTCCACTTCATCTCTTGAATTTGTTATTCGTGAAGTGTTAGCAGATCATGTGATAGAATGACGTGTCATTCCATCTGTCTCAAAAAAAATTATATACATAAGTCGATCTATAATGAGATTAATCATATATGGTTCTTAAAATAGACTTATACATCATATGTCATACATGTTAATATAATAAAACTAGTTTCTACTAAATAGGGACTTCCTGTAGGCCAGTGGTAGGCGATAAAGGCCAGTCGCACTTCGGTTGTGGGTTCGATTTCCACAGCCTTGTCCGACGCGATGGGCTGTCGCCCGTCCTGCAGATTGTCCTTTTTCTAAAACTATATTACTATAACATCCCATCAATAATATCGAGAAAACTTCTATCCTTAAATAATACTAACTTATGTCCAACATAATCCATTCCAATCTTTAGGCTTATCCATAATACTGCAGTCCACTCTCATAACATAGTGAAAATGATTACCAGAGATTTAACACCATCGTCGATCCCCATATATCCTAAGATATGTTTTGTTGGTCACATTCCAAACATTCAAAGTCCTTAATCATGTATTCTCTTGAATACCTTAGTGAAAACATGAATGCAGTTAAAATTTAACACTTTCCACATACCAAAATCCTCAAAATTCTATATACTCAAACAATGATATCACTTAGTCCTTATATCAATCATGAGCTCATGAATACTGTTAAACATTTCATTTTCTCATTTTCTCTTCATTATGCTCATATCATCTTATTTCCAAAAATATCTCAATCACTTTGAATACCACATTAGACCAATACATAAATATTCCAATACTTTATGATACAACATTATTTTGTAATCCCATTACATAAACACTTAATCATTCCACCTCATCGTTATCATATTAAACATCACCAATGGTGATTGCATGTGACTTCCCTTTGTCCTTTGCCTTAAGCGGTTGCTCATGTTGATCATCACTAACCCTTGGATTAGGGAATTTATTAGCATAATGCCCCATTTCCTTGCACTTGAAGCCTTGAAGTGTTGGTGGTGCGTTCTCTGCAGTGTTTGCTTTATTCACATCATAAGAATCCATTTTTCCATTACTTTGACACTCAGCTGCTCGATGACCTTCTTTTCCACACTTAAAACATTTTCTAGTCCCTTTAAGACAATCTCCACCATGCGTCTTTCCACACTTTGATCATAAGGAAACATTCATCTTCTTTTCACCATTATTCAGAGATTTCTCCTTGAACTCCATCTTTCGTTTCTTATCAAAACCATGAGATGGATATGTAACACCAACTTCCATTTCTACCTTGATAGCACAACACACAATTTCATCATAGCTACTGAAGTCTCTTATAGCTAATTCCCTTCGAAAACTTGGTTTTAAGCCACTGAAAAATCGATCAGCTTTACTTTCAGGTTGGATGATAATGCCAGATGCATACCTTGCAAGTCTTGTAAAATTCGCTTCATATATACCAACATATTCATCATCCTTTTGCTTTAGTTCAAGAAACTCCTTCTCCATCTTTGTTCGAAGAATATGAGGGAAGTACTTATTGAAAAATAAGTTCTTGAACTCGTCCCATTCCATGGACTCAATTTCATCTCTTGGCCTCGTATTCTTGATAAGATTCCACCATTGATCAGCTTCACCTTCCAAACGATATACTGCTAAGAGGACTTTATCATGTTCAGAACATTGAAAAACTGAAAATATCTTTTCAGTGGTACTGATCCATTGTTCAGCAACAATTGGATCAAAAGACCCACTAAAAGAAGGTGGATGTTGCCTCATGAAGGACTCAATAGAATATTGTTCCCTTATCTGCTCATTTGGAAGTCCAGAATGATTCATAGCTTGTGTAAGTATAGCAATAAGATTTTTCACTCCATCTCCCATAACATTTGTTTGTTCAGGAGGGAAATCATTGCATTGTCCATTGCATTGATCATCACAGTTCCTTCGGGTTCCATCCGTCGTCTAAAACCCAAAAAGAATAGTGTGAGAGGAAAAAATCATGCTAGGGAAAATAACATAATAAAGGGGGAGTACCTTCAATATCTAACATCTTAGGTTTAATTCTATGATCGTTAGCGTAATTCTAGTACTATAACCTATACGTATACATAACCTTAGGGACATCCCTAGACATAACTTAGAAATATCTCTAGGGATCTCACTAAAGTTATCGCATCCTAGTTTCCAAAGGTTGACTAAACCTTTCCTCTGATACCAACTGTAGACACCTGAAGCCTGACGTACATGGACATTACATTACTTTTGCGGAATACTTGGTACATAAAAAAAAACACACACACAAAGATCGTAATAGTTTAGTGTCTTTGGAAACTCGGAACATAATCTTCTAATCGTGGTGAAAGATCTTCAATATCTCCCATAAAGATCTTCCCTTTTTTTTTACATAAAACCTTTCTTTATATCCTAGGGAAACGAAAACATAAAAGGGTGAGCTCAAATGCTCAGCAAGGGCCAATAAAGGAAATAAAAATCATATCATATCTTTTTGAAAATCATAACCTGCAAAAGAGATCATAATATCTCAACATGGAACCAATCATAGAAGTGAAAATGAGATCCCCATAATCATAACATGAATCTTGAAACTTAGTGGCATGCACATATAATCATGGAAAATATTTTCTTGTTAGTCATGACTCATTGCCAAGACTATCTTAGTGGACAAAGTCCCTTTCTGAACCGAGTCACCCTCGTTCCAGTCCTGTTTCACTGAACCGGTATAACATACCGTTCCAGCCATGTCTATCTCATGAGATATAAAATCTTTACCCAATTCATTGGAGGGAGATATAGGTCCCACCCATCTTATAATGAATCCTTTCTTATGTGTGCCACATAAACATAAACCATACATCATAGCGTAATCCGCGTAATAAAAATGGGATTCTTAAACAACATGACATCATTAAACAATTCATATAAGATAAAGGAATTCATAAAAATATTTCCATCACAACATAATCAAATCAACGTAATAATAGGGATAAAAAATAGAACCCTTTATTATCTTATATGGAAAATAATTTTGATAAAACACTTGAACTCCATTCTTGAGGAAAATATCATTTCTTCTTCAAAAACACTTTTCATTTCTTAACATGTCATAATATTTTAAACTAAAAGAAGTTGATTAAAAATAAACATGAAAACTTGTAAAGGACGCTTCTTGGAAATAATGTTTTAAAAATTCATTCATGCCGTATAAGTTAAAAAAACATTCTTTGTAAGGAAATGGGGCATTATGCTAATAAATGCCCTAATCCAAGGGTTAGTGATGATCGACATGAGAAACCGCTTAAGGAAAAGGACAAAGGGAAGTCACATGCGATCACCATTGGCGATGTTGAATATGATAACGATGTGGTGGAATGATTAAGTGTTTATGTAATGGGATTCCAAAATAATGTTGTATCATAAAATATTGGAATATTTATGTATTGGTCTAATGTGGTATTCAAAGTGATTGAGATATTTTTGGAAATAAGATGATATGAGCATAATGAAGGGAAAATGAGAAAATGAAATGTTTAACAGTATTCATGAGCTCATGATTGATATAAGGACTAAGTGATATCATTGTTTGAGTATATAGAATTTTGAGGATTTTGGTATGTGGAAAGTGATAAATTTTAACTGAATTCATGTTTTCACTAAGGTATTCAAGAGAATACATTATTAAAGACTTTGAATGTTTGGAACGTGACCAACAAAACATATCTTAGGATATATGGGGATCGACGATGGTGTTAAATCTCTGGTAATCGTTTTCACTATGTTATGAGAGTGGACTACAGTATTATGGATAAGCCTAAAGATTGGAATGGATTATGTTGGACATAAGTTAGTATTGTTTAAGGATAGAAGTTTTCTCGATATTATTGATGGGATGTTATAGTAATATAGTTTTAGAAAAAGGACAACCTACAGGACGGGCGACAACCCATCGCGTCGGACAAGGCTGTGGAAATCGAACCCACAACAGAAGTGTGACTGGCCTTTATCGCCTACCACTGGCCTACAGGAAGTCCATGTTTAGTAGAAACTAGTTTTATTATATTAAGCTGTATGACTTATGATGTATAAGTCCATTTTTGGAACCATATATGATTAATCTCACTATAGATCGACTTATGTATATAATTTTTTTTGAGACAGATGGAATGACCCGTCATTCTATCAGATGATCTGCTAACACTTCACGGATAACAAATTCAAGAGATGAAGTGGAAATTGTTAAAGGCACAAACAACAGTGAGATTGTACCAAAACAAAGTAAGTATTTATTCTAATTCAAATTCATTAACTTTAGTGAAACAATCTTGAAACCCAAAAATGTTGTCCTAGTGATCTTATATCTGATGAATCAGACGGTACCATAGATCATCACAAATTCATGGCTTTATGAGTGCTGGCTTTTCCATAGCCATGTTCTCTACCACTCTCCATCAGAACAAGATGGTTAGATTTCTCTTCCATATCCATATTTTCACCTATGTGGAAACCCAGTGATTAGTTTATTTGGGTAACCGTTACGTTTCATACTTTTGTTGGTTTTGATATTCCTTTTTAAGATGTGGGTTTCTATTAAAGAAACTTCTGAATAGTAAACCATTTATAACCCCGACGAATTTCGAGGGCGAAATTCATTTTAAGGGGGGTAGAATGTAACAGCCCGAGATTTTATGAAAAATATTCTTTTTAATTTTATTAATGTCTTGTGTTGTACGCTACACCAAAAGGAGCTTGCACAACACGCATCTTTGACTTGACTTGCATTACACGCAATCACAACCTTCCTCGATAGCGTGTGTAGTACGCAATACAGAGTTTCACGAAACAACGATATGCTATTAAAATATTATTAAAACTAGCCGTTATGAATATTAATAACCAATTTTTAAATTTTAGAAATTTTAGCTCTCAAAATGGGCTTCATTTTTGGATTCGGAGTATCGAATTTAGCCTAAGGTGAAATTTTGGTACTTTTCGGATAACGTTCATATTCTGATGAATAGTGAAAATTACTAAATTATAATTAAAAACAAATTTTTTAATCGAAATAATTAATAGTGATAAATTATTAATTTGAGTGGTTTTAAAGTATATTTAGAATATATTTTTACAATTTAATACAATGTTGGTCATTGGATGTAATTTCACATTTAAACCAGACATAATCAAGTGTCAATCTTTTGATAGATATTGTTTCTTAAAAACACGCTATTTGTTTTAACAGCGGGATTTAATTATAAAATTAATTAATGCAACTTCTATGTTATAAATTTGGTAAAATAGACTTCATTTTTGAATTAGGAATATGAAATTTAGCTTAGGATGATATTTTGGCATTGTTCTGAAAAACATCAATTTTTGATGAATAGTGAAACTACTAAGTGGTAGTTAAAAAACTGAATTTTTCATAAAACTTAATTTTATCGCTTCTGTGAATGGAATTTCAAAAATTCGAGAGACACGGTTGATGTCCGTAAGTAAAATGTGGTTCAGTGAGATGAAAATAATTTTTGGTGAATAGTAACTTTTTACTTTTATTTACCACGGTTAAAAGTAAATAGGGTAATTAAGGGTAAGAATGATATTAATATTACCCTAACACATGTCCTAATTCTATTGGACAAGTTTATCTCGACCAATAACAACCTTAAGTGTAAAATTTTATCATTTAGGCCCACTTGGATTAGATTAGGACATTTATTATTATTTAATTCAAAGAAGAGTTAAAAGAGTTAAAATCAAAGTTTATTTACTAAAACATTTTTAATATAGGGGTTGTACATAAGATAAATTCTATTGTAAATATTAATTAGAAATCTAAAAGGATTTCCTACATAATGGTATTTTATTTATAATTTTTAGACTTTAAATAAATTAATTTATTTATGATACAACGATGATGCAGTAATTACCCTTTTAAGGAAATGTTAACATAATTGATGTTATAAATACAAAAATAAATGTAATTTAAGACTTTGTATGAATTCCAATAATTTTATAGGTTACTATGATATATTAGTGTTGATTTAATCGACTTGGTTTGAACATATAATTCTGTTATGACTTTCACAAAAATCATATATCAAATAGTGTCAAAATTGACACAAAATAGTTTTTAAATAAAATATTATATTATTAATTGTTATTTTATTCCTAAAAATCTAAGGTTCGGCCAAATGACATAGATAAGGATATATTTATTAATAATATACAATTTTGGGTTCTTTTGGCAAGTTATTGTAAGTGTATTAACCATATAGTGAAAGAAAACAAAAAGACACGGTAAATGTTAAATTATTTAACTTAGAGTTAAATCTAATTGATAAGGTTAAAATAATACCCTAAACTTGTCTAATTCATATTGGATGATGGGATTTAGACCCATAGCCACTTTAGTTTCGAAATAAGACCCTTTTAAACCATTATAAACCGATTTAGACTTTAATATAAAATAATATTTTGAGATATTCCTAAGGTGCCCCTCTCCTCCCTTATAAAAGGGCACCTCCTCCCCCTCCTCCTAACACCAATTTGAGCACTCAAGCTCGTCCAACCCCTGACATGTTCTCCTCTACACTTCCATAGAATAATCCTAGAGGTCCTGGTCTTCTTCAAAGACCAATCTTAGTTCCCTAAGTGGAGGATTCAAAGAGGCGTTCCAAAGAAGAGGTAATATCCATTACCGATCTTTTCAATTTCTTTCTTCTTCAACTTCTTCTTCTTTAGTTGTTTCATTATAAAGTAATAACATCAGTATTAATTATATACTGATATGTTATTATAAATATGAAACAACCCTAATTCACCTTCTATCCATCCTACGGAAAAATGAAATCACCATGTGTGCGTACGTACGGAATACAGTCTCCACGCCGTGGTGTAATCTATTTTCCACCATCACCTTACAAAGATGGGTATAATGGTGTAATGATTAACTATTTATGATTATTAAAATGTAATTTTGATAATTAAATAATATATATATATACTCAAATACAATTCCATGATCATAGGAACGATATCATCACTCGTGCGTACGTACGGAATACCGTATCCACGATGTGATGCGACTCGTTCTACATGATCATCATTACATAGTAATTATATAAATGAATTGAATGAATAAATATGATATATGTTACACTAATACCATTCTGGATATAACGTATCTATAACCTTAAAAGAAGAATAAGAATTTATTCGGCAAAACACGCATAAGAACAAAAGGCAATAAGGACCCGAGTAACAAGTAACAATGAAATATTACTAACAAGAAGCTAAGAATATAACCATATATGATATAATATCAATATGTATGATTCTGGAATAAGTCAATAACATTATTTAAACCATTATACAGGAGCTTCGGACATGTACAAAGCAAATCGGATCTAAGGTAATGGAAATTATCACAATCTCATTTTTATCCGAGATTGCTTATACTTTGGTATTTACTGGGGTGTATTTTATCATCCACATACATATTACCTCAATATGTATTATTATTTCCATCCACCTACAATTGTTTATAACCTATTTTACCCTTTGGTGAGTTTTTAGTAAATGATATGAAAGGAATCTTTTGTCGTTTTTTTCGTACGAGGTACTTTCTGACTTTTCCGACAAAAGTACCGAGAATGTTTTTTTTAACTTATACGGCATGAATGAATTTTTAAAACATTATTTCCAAGAAGATTCCTTTACAAGTTTTCAAGTTTATTTTTAATCAACTTCTTTTAGTTTAAAATTTTATGACATGTTAAGAAATAAAAAGTGTTTTTGAAGAAGAAATGATATTTTCCTCAAGAATGGAGTTCAAGTGTTTTATCAAAATTATTTTCCATATAAGATAATAAAGGGTTCTATTTTTTATCCCTGTTATTACATTGATTTGATTATGTTGTGATGGAAATAATTTTATGAATTCCTTTATCTTATATGAATTGTTTTATGATGTCATGTTGTTTAAGAATCCCATTTTTATTACGTGGATTACACAATGATGTATAGTTTATGATTATGTGTCACACATAAGAAAGGATTCATTATAAGATGGGTGGGACCTATATCTCCCTCCAATGCATTGGGTAAAGATTTTATATCTCATGAGATAGACATGGATGGAACGGTAGGTTATACCGGTTCAGTGAAACAAGACTAGAACGAGGGTGACTCGGTTCAGAAAGGGACTTTGTCCACTAAGATAGTCTTGGCAATGAGTCATGACTAACAAGAAATTATTTTCCATGATTATGTGTGCATTCCACAAAGTTTCAAGTTTCATGTTATGATTATGGGGATCTCATTTTCACTTCTATGATTTGTTCCATGTTGATATATTATGATCTCTTTTGCAGGTTATGATTTTCAAAAAGATATGATATGATTTTTATTTCCTTTATTGGACCTTGCTGAGCATTTGAGCTCACCATTTTATGTTTTCCTTTCCCCAGGATATAAAGAAAGGTTTTAGGTAAAAAAAAGGGAAGATCTTTATGGGAGATATTGAAGATCTTTCACCATGATTAGAAGATTACGTTCCGAGTTTCCAAAGACACTAAACTATTACGATCCTTGTGTGTGTGTTTTGTTATGTACCAAGTATTCCGCAAAAGTAATGTAATGTCCATGTAAGTCAGGCTTCGGGTCTCTACAGTTGGGAAATGAAAACATAAAAGGGTGAGCTCAAATGCTCATCAAGGGCCAATAAAGGAAATAAAAATCATATCATATCTTTTTGAAAATCATAACCTGCAAAAGAGATCGTAATATCTCAACATGGAACAAATCATAGAAGTGAAAATGAGATCCCTATAATCATAACATGAAACTTGAAACTTTGTGGCATGCACACATAATCATGGAAAATCATTTCTTGTTAGTCATGACTCATTTCCAAGACTATCTTAGTGGACAAAGTCCCTTTCTGAACCGAGTCACCCTCGTTCCAGTCCTGTTTCACTGAACCGGTATAACCTACCATTCCAGTCATGTCTATCTCATGAGATATAAAATCTTTACCCAATGCATTGGAGGGAGATATAGGTCCCACCCATCTTATAATGAATCCTTTCTTATGTGTGCCACATAATCATAAACCATACATCATAGCGTAATCCACGTAATAAAAATGGGATTCTTAAACAACATGACATCATAAAACAATTCATATAAGATAAAGGAATTCATAAAAATATTTCCATCACAACATAATCAAATCAATTTAATAATAGGGATAAAAAATAGAACCCTTTATTATCATATATGGAAAATAATTTTGATAAAACACTCGAACTCCATTCTTGAGGAAAATATCATTTCTTCTTCAAAAACACTTTTCATTTCTTAACATGTCATAAATTTTTAAACTAAAAGAAGTTGATTAAAAATAAACTTGAAAACATGTAAAGAGATCTTCTTGGAAATAATGTTTTAAAAATTCATTCATGCCGTATAAGTTAAAAAAACATTCTTTGTACTTTTGTCGGAAAAGTCAGAAAGTACCTCGTACGAAAAAAACGACAAAAGATTCCTTTCATATCATTTACTAAAAACTCACCAAAGGGTAAAATAGGTTTTAAACAATTTTAGGTGGATGGAAATAATAATACATATTGAGGTAACATGTATGTGGATGAAAAAATACACCCCAGTAAATACCAAAGTATAAGCAATCTCGGATAAAAATGAGATTGTGATAATTTCCCTTACCTTAGGTCCGATTTTATTTGTACGTGTCCAAAGCTCCTGTATAATGGTTTAAATAATGTTATTGACTTATTCCAGAATCATACATATTGATATTATATCATATATGGTTATATTTTTAGCTTCTTGTTTGTAATATTTCATTGTTACTTGTTACTCGGGTCCTTATTGCCTTTTGTTCTTATGCGTGTTTTGCCGAATAAATTCTTATTCTTCTTTTAAGGTTATATATACCTTATATCCAGAATGGTATTAGTGTAAAATATATCGTATTTATTCATTCAATTCATTTATATAATTACTATGTAATGATGATCATGTAGAACGAGTCGCATCACATCGTGGAGACGGTATTTCGTACGTACGCACGAGTGATGATATCGTTCCTATGATCATGGAATTGTATTTTAGTATATATATATTATTTCAGTATCAAAATTACATTATAATAATCATAAATATTTACTCATTACACCATTATACCCATCCTTGTAAGGTGATGGTGGAAAATAGATTACACCACGGCGTGGAGACGGTATTCCGTACGTACGCACGCGCGGTGATTTAATTTTTCCGTAGGATGGATAGAAGGTGAATTAGGGTTGTTTCATATTTATAATAACATTTCATTATGTAATTAATACTGATGTTATTACTTTATAATGAAACAACTAAATAAGAAGAAGTTGAAGAAGAAAGAAATTGAAAAGATCGGTAATGGATATTACCTCTTCTTTGGAACGCCTCTTTGAATCCTCCACTTAGGGAACTAAGATTGGTCTTTGAAGAAGACCAGGACCTATATGATTATTCTAGGGAAGTGGAGAGTAGAAAATGGCAGGGGTTGGCCGAGCTTGAGTGCTCAAATTGGTGTGAGGAGGAGGGGGAGGAGGTGCCCTTTTATAAGGGAGGAGAGGGGCACCTTAGGAATATCTCAAAATATTATTTTATATTAAAGTCTAAATCGGTTTATAATGGTTCCAAAGGGTATTATTTCGAAGCTAAAGTGAGGATGGATCGAAATCCTATCATCCAATAGTATTTAGACAAGTTTAGGGTATTATTTTAACCTTATCAATTAGATTTAACTCTAAGTTAAATAATTTAACTTTTACCGTGTCTTTTTGTTTTCTTTCACTATATGGTTAATACACATACTATAACATGCCAAACGAACCCCAAATTGTATATTATTAATACATATATCCTTATCTAAGTCATTTGGCCGAACCATAGATTTTTAGGAATAAAATAACAATTAATAATATAATATTTTATTTAAAAACTATTTTGTGTCAATTTTGACACTATTTGATATATGATTTTTGTGAAAGTCATAACAGAATTATATGTTCAAACCAAGTTGATTAAATCAACAATAATATATCCTAGTAACCTAGAAAATTAGTGGAATTCATAAAAAGTATTAAATTACATTAATTTTGGTATTTATAACATCAATTATGTTAACATTTCCTTAAAAGGGTAATTACTGCATCATCGTTGTATCATAAATAAATTAATTTATTTAAAGTCTAAAAATAATAAATAAAATACCATTATGTAGGAAATCTTTTTATATTTTTAGTGATTACTTACAATAGAATTTATCTTATGTAAAACCCCTATATTAAAAATGTTTTATTAAATAAACTTTGTTTTTAACTCTTTTAACTCTTCTTTGAATTAAATAATAATAAATGTCCAAATCTAATACAAGTGGGCCTAAATGATAATATTTTACACTTAAGGTTGTTTTTGGTCGAGATAAACTTGTCCAATAGAATTAGGACATGTGTTAGGGTAATATTAATACCATTCTTACCCTTAATTACCCTATTTACTTTTAACCGTGGTAAATAAAAGTAAAAAGTTACTATTCAGCAAAAATTATTTTCATCTCATTGAACCACAGTTTACTTACTGACATCAACCGTGTCTCTCGGATTTTTGAAATTCCATTATCAGAAGCGGTAAAATTAAGTTTTATGAAAAATTCAGTTTTTAACCACCACTTAGTAGTTTCACTATTCATCAAAAAATGATGTTTTTCAGAACAATGCCAAAATTTCATCCTAAGCTATATTTCATATTCCGAATTCAAAAATGAATTCTATTTTACCAAATTAATAACATAGAAGTTGCATTAATTAATTTTATAATTAAATCCCACTGTTAAAAAAAATAGCATGTTTTTAAGAAACAATATCTATCAAAAGATTGACACTTGATTATGTCTGGTTTAAATGTGAAATTACATCCAATGACCAACATTGTATTAAATTATAAAAATATATTATAAATATACTTTAAAACCACTGAAATTAATAATTTATCACTATTAATTATTTCGATTACAAAAGTTGTTTTTAATTATAATTTAGTAATTTTCACTATTCATCAGAATATGAAAGTTATCCGAAAAGTACCAAAATTTCACCTTAGGCTAAATTCGATACTCCGAATCCAAAAATGAAGTCCATTTTGAGAGCTAAAATTTCTAAAATTTAAAAATTGGTTATTACTATTCATAACGGCTAGTTTTAATAATATTTTAATAGCATATCGTTGTTTCGTGAAACTCTGTATGGCGTACTACACACGCTATCGAGGAAGGTTGTGATTGTGTGTAATGAAAGGCAAGTCAAAGATGCGTGTTGTGAAAGCTCCTTTTGGTGTAGCGTACAACACAAGCCATTAATAGAATTAAAAAGAATATTTTTCATAAAATCTCAGGCTGTTACATTTATTAGATTAAGTGGTTGAGCATTGGTTTTAAGTGATGGATAGAGGGAATGATGAACCACTATCATATGGATTTGGGCGTGATATACCATTATAAAAAGTGGATTGGTTTGTTCATGAAGATCCACCATCAACGGTCACACTAATCTTGTGTGTGAGTGGTTGGTTGTGAGTGTGAAACATTGGTATAGAGTTAGGAATTTTGTATGGGCATGCCAGTTTAGATGGTCTATGGAAGAGTGAACATGGTAATAAAATGTTTAGTTTATTTACTTGGAGTTGTGATGATTTGGGGGAGTTTTTTGGGGTAATTATGTGTTTGGATTATTGGTTAATTTTAAACTATTCTAAAGGACTTATATAAATAGTTTTATATAAATTGTTAGAATTTGTTCAATCCTAGTGGAGTGTGTAGAAAATTCATTTGGGGATAACCAACTGAGTATTCATTACTCACCCCCTAATTTGGAACTTTTGTGATTTTGTGGATTTTTTATCTTGATACACATGTAAAGGTTAGTAATATCACTTGTTGTGTGGTCTGTTCTGATGCTTGGGTTGCCTTGAGTTTATTGAAGCATTGATCTTGGTGTTGAGTACTATATTTTTGTCATAGATTATGGGGTTTTATTATTTAATCATCTACATATAACTATAATATTTGATTATTGTGGTTTGGATACATTGGGATTTTGGAAATGAATACTTTTAAAATTCTTTGGATGTGCATCAAGTAGCATTGGTTAATTAATGTATGTTGGGTTTATTGTTTTTATTTCCAATGGAAAATTATCACCCACCATATATAAAGCCCTTGGCATTTATTTACAACCATTTGAACCTTGTGGACGTCACTTAATGCCATGTAGAATTCCACAACCTCTTCAAGCTAATGTGAAGGGGAAGGATACTAGAACTAGTATCAGCTTGTTCAGTATCTAATGTACAAGTAATGTCGGTCATGTATAGTCTTGACATCAGTTATTGGTATTGTAGTTGAAATTTCATTTATGGATTATTACTTGAGTTGGGATGGTATAAAAGCATAGTATTTTCAGAACATGAAATGTATATCATAAAAATACATAAAAACCCCTTTTATTCTAAACATCATATTACCCGGGAGTTAGTTAGATGGGTGTTTTGGAGACACGTATAGTAGCATGTCTCATTATCATGGGTCTTACCAATGAGACAAGAATAGAATTCTTGTCAAAAATGATTCCAACTAGGATTATTATTTAATTGTGTCTAATGGTTATTGTTTTGATACGAATATGTGGATTTTTAAAAATAAGAATTTGTTCTCAAATGTGATGTTTTGAAAATATAATGGTGGTTTTATTTTGAAAAAGGGATGATTATTAAAAAGATGGTGGATTACTCAAACATGTATTAAAAATGGTGAAATCGTAAATATAAAGAGTTTATGTGGTAAAATAATTTTATTTAATTTGAAATTGTTAGTCTTTATTTGTTGGAGAGTGAACCTTATTATTGTTCTTGTTTTGATGAAAATGGTACTGGGTAGAAATCATAGAGACCAACCAGATGAAGTTGTGGAAAATGTGGTTACACCTGATCCATAGGTGAACTAGTAGCTACTTCTAGCATAGTGAACGATCTCAAGGATTTGGAAAGTGTAAATATAAGAAATCAGTCGATGCATGAGGATGACACATTTATGTTTCAGAAGATAAATCCACCCATCTTCAGGGGTGATTCAGAGCCATACGGTTAGAAGTGTGGTCGAATATGATGAATCAGATTTTTGATTTATTGGGACCACTGGAAGAGTTAAATTTATTTTTAATAACAATCATGTTATAAGATTCTTCATATCAGTTGTGGGAGCTGGTGGTCAAGGATGTAATGGATCATGGTATGATGTG
The DNA here is from genome assembly GCA_963277665.1 of Viscum album. NCBI lineage: Eukaryota > Viridiplantae > Streptophyta > Magnoliopsida > Santalales > Viscaceae > Viscum > Viscum album. The sequence continues at coordinate 819,195,275 of OY728155.1, forward strand.
GGATGGTTTTGAGGAATTGTATAACAAACAAGTCTACCATCACATGCTTAAAATCTAATGGATAATTTATTTCCTTATAATGAGGCCAGATAACATGTTAGTGACAGAATACATAGCTAATTATACAAACATTAGGTTTTTTCCACTTGAGGTGGGGCTATTGCTTCATTAAAGGAACATATCTTGGAGTAATGACTGATGTAAGAGTTTAAATGTATAGTTGTGGCGCTATGTATAGGTGATTATATGGATATGTAAATTAGAAAATCCACGTAATAAGGGGATATTTTTCATACTACAAGCATGGGAAGAATGTTTTATCCCTTGGGGAATATTTGGAACTCTATCACGGGGATCAAGAGAAAGAAGGGGTATTATTTCTAGTCTTGGAGTATGGATAAAAATTAGATACAATGATTAATAAATATTTATTAGAAGCCTCCAGATATGTCAGGATGTATTTAGTGTGGATCTACAAGACACTTGAAGAGGGATTGTAGGACACAAGCTCAAGAATTTGATAACTGAAAGCTGATGGGGAATCATCAACATTTTTATCATAATGCTATGAGGTCTGGTGTTTGTGACACTCCGCTGGAGTCGCAGTCATCCTATGCCTCAACAAGATGGGGATGGAAACATACTCTTCATCAGCAAAGGCATGTTAGTAATGGTGATTCTAGGAATACCATGATTCCTCAACAAGGTATGTTTCAAGATGATAATAAAGAGAAAATAGTGGAAAAAAAGTATTTATTTAGAGATGAGTTGGTTGCGGTGGATGATCAGTCAGGACCATCCATGGTGTGATGTATGATTCTCTGAATTATACCATTATGAATTTTTTATATGGGTGCTTCTTATTCGTTTATTGAGTCCTATTATGTTGAGTTTTGGGTCTAACTATGGAAATGATTCATTCTATTTTAGAATTCCAAACTCATATGGGTTGAATAGTGTTTCAAAACATTCTATTTATATCATGTTTTATAGTTTTGAATGAGGTTTATTTGATGTGGTACATCTCAATTCTTGATATGGATATATATAATGTAATAGTTTGTATGGATTGGTTGATGATGTTTTAGGATCACATCGACTATTATTCCTGAACAGTTAGTTTTATGATGGGTAATGGCATTGAACATATCATTATTGTGTAGAAAGAGGTAAAGACGAGCACAATGATCTTGTTAGCCCCAGTAGTTCAGACTAAATCATATTAGATTAAAGGTTTGTCCTTTTCATCAATAGAAAAGTATGAGATCAATACTTTCCAACTGTGGTTGATTAGTTTTTTAATGTATTTCTCAAAAAATCTCAAGGGTTCCACATATGAGGGTTGTGGAGTTTACAATTTATCTCCTCCTAGGGACCAGTAATATTTCACATCCGTATTACCAAATGGATCCAAATGTTTTGAGGGAATTCAATGTGTAGTTGTAGAAATTGAAAAACAAATTGTTCATCCATCCTAGTACATCTCTTTGGGTAGCGCCAATTAGGATTGTTGATAATGAAGATGGAACACTTCAATTATGTGTTGACTATCATATTATTAACTGTGTTACGATAATAATATATATCCAAATCCACACATTGATGATTTTTTTTCAATCAGTTGAGGGGATCTCAATGGTTCTCCAAGATTTACGTTCCATCAAGATATCATCAGTTGCAAGTGCAAAAGTAGGGTATTCCCAAATTAGATTTAAAAAGTATATATTTCCATTATTAGTTTGTAGTTATGAACTTTTTTCTTAAAAATGATCAAGTGGTGTTCATGGAATTAATTAATATGTTATTTCATAAATATATGGATTCATTCATGGTGGTATTCATTGATGATATACTAGTTTATTCAATGACAATGGTTGAGAATGAGAAACACAAGGCATGCATGTTGGGGATATTGGTAGTCATCAATAATATGAAAAATTGTATAATATTTACATTTTGACATATGAGGTGAATTTTATAGAACATGTTATTTCTAAGAGAGGAGTGTTAGTATATTAGGAAATGATTGTGGAAATTATCTTGAGTCAATGTCCAAAGAATTTATTTGAAATATGAAGCTTCCTTTTCCAAGCTCGATATTATCGATGATGTTTTCATTAATTCTCTTGATTATTGTCTCTGATAACAATGTTGACAAGGACGAATGATCTATTTAAATGGAATGAAATGTGTTATAAATACTATGAATAGTATAATGATAATCTTAGATTAGCACCATTATTGGGTTTTTCAGAACCATGGAAAGGGTACATTGTGTATTATGATGGATAAGGATGAGGGTTTTGGTGTGTTCTCTTATACGGGGATCATCTTGTAGCATATGGCTCATGGAAGTTGAGGTTCTATGAGAAGAAATACCCAACACATGATTTAGTGTTAGAAGTAGTAGTTCATTTATTGAAAACGTAGTGTCTTTATCTATTTGGTGTGAAAATAAAAGTGTATACCGATCATAAGAGATTGAGGAATATTTTATCATAGATAGGTATGAATTTGAGGAAAATTATTTGTATGGAGTATCTTCAGATGTTTTAATTTGACTTCATGTACACACTAGATGATGGAAATTTGTTGGTAGATGCATTCAGTATAAATTCATATGATCTAGTGCTGAAGTAGGAATTAGGTCAACGGTAGTTGATGTTAGTCATAGCTGACATGAGGTTGGAATGTCAAGACTGGTGTGATGTAGAAATTTTATTTTCAGTCTCATTGGTTCCTGGTTTGGTTGGTTTTGTTAAATACACGTAGATATATAATTTAGAGTGTCTATCTATGAGGTTGAAACATAATGTTCATGATGCCATTGAGGGATAAAAACTAGACCAGACTTTAGTTTTGTGTTTTTGGAATCATATGGTTGTACCAGTGGTTTGTTATGAAGAAAATCATTGTTAATATCATCATTCTAGATGGTCATCCCATCCAAGAGTTCAGAAAATGTTCAAGGAATTGAAAGCATTCTTTTTATGGGATTGATTAAAAGGAATGTGGCAAAGTATATATTGAGATGATTTGACTTTTCAGAAATTCAATGAAGGGAATCAGTGGCAAGTAGGCATGTTTTGGTAATTACCAATCCTATTGTTGAAATAAGAGAATATTGCATTGGATTTTCTTTAAAGTGTCCCATGAATGTTCAGAAATCACGATGCTAAATGTGTGATATTAGATCAGATCAAAAAGTCATGTAATTTCATACCAATTTTTGAATCTTATCAATTGGCGGATCTGTATATATCATATATCCACGAGGTGGTTAAGCTATGTAACGTCCCGGATCCGGGTGCCTCTCAATGGGTGCCTCGAACCCGGTTGGTCACATGACCTCAAACACATTTTCCCAAATGCCAGAGGCTTCCTTCTAGTATCGAGGTCCCACGTCTGATAGTGGGGAAACTTTACCCTCATTTTTCTAAGTGTAGCACGACAGAATAAAATATACAAACATACAACAACAACAGAAGCAATAAACCATACAGATTTAAATTAATCTACTATAGTAATAGTTAACCAACATTGATATAGATAATGATGCAACATTTCTCTAGTTCTATGAAAACACCCAGAACATGTCACACAATAGTATAATACGATACAATAAAAAGTACACGTAAAAAAAAGAAAAACAAAATACCAGGGAGCATTGCGAGCCTATGATTTATCCCATGATTGCCTACTCCTCAGCAACAATCAAGTACCTGTATACGGACCCTTTCCCTTTTCCACACCTGTATAAACCTAATGTGTTTAGGTCAAAGACATGACCCAAACAGGGTGTGAGAAATAAATCCCAGTAGGCACCCACCAAAGACTCGTGCCCAACTGTGTGAAAATATGCAACAATAGTGTGAAGTAGTAAAATTCAATAAACAAACTAGTACTCAAAAGTAACTAACTTTACCATTTATATTACCATTTTAATATTCATTTAATCATTCAGTATAAGTAAATCAGCACAGTGAATTTTCTATGTAAACAGTCAGTGTCCTGAGGCACACAAACCTTTAACCTCACGTAATCAGAATTGTAACCCGCAGGTAATTTCCCACATGCATAACTAATATTTCCCTCAGGCGTACAAAGTGTCACCCTTAGGAACAAAGTCTATTGCCCATAGTCATGAAAGAAGTTCCCTTAGGCTAAAATTACCAGTGCCCTCAGGCTAAAGCAAACACTTCCCTCAGGCTAAGTAAAGCACTACCCTCAGGCTAAACAAGTAACCGTACCATGCCCAACATAATAACAAGAAATACAAATGAAATTCCTCTCAAGTAAATTCAATAATTATTTTTACAATTGCATACCCTTGGTAATCTGGCCAAATGGCTAAACAGAGGAACACACCCTCGGGGTGGTCCTGGATCCAAGAAGCGATCCAAAACAATAGTTTTTTATCACATTTAATCAATTATACAATTCTAGGTATTCAAAACATCCAAGGCCTCATCCACACAACACCCCAACATGGGTTCGTAGCTCAACGGTACAAAAAAATGCACAATAGTTGGAATTTAAACACCAAGCCACCTACCTTGATCACCCCTGATCGGTATACATGAACTATGCTCCTCGAATCTTCCAAGAACGACGAATATATAATGTGAATGAAAACCTGTTCAAATTTAAATAAAATTCCCTCGGGAAAGAATTTGTAAGAATGGATTAAGGTTAAGGAGAGGCTTACCCGTACGGTTTCAACGAGATTGACAGAGGTAGAAATAAATTCATGGTGTGCAATCTGGTGCTCCTCAAAGGTTCATCCCTATCTCCTGACCCCTCCACCAGTTCTAAGCCTTCCTTATGAAAAGGGGAGTCTACTTCCCATTTTATGTAAAAAAAAATACACTGCGTGTACTATTGACTACACGGCGTGTACTTTTCTCATTTAACTGTTCCTATGGCGGATGGTTCTACCGCCTTACTATTTGTCTGTCGACTGACTACACGGCATGTTGTCGGTTTTTACACCCTCCCTCATCATCATGGCTACACACTGTGTACTCATCCCAAATATACAAGGTACACGGCGTGTGGAAAAGTACATGGCGTGTAGTCCAAAAATTTAAGATTTTCCCTATTTCCTTATTTCTCAAAAACACTTAAGGAAAATATAAAAGAAGAAACTCATACCTCAAAAATAAGAACCATGTTTTTACAAACTTCCCCCCTTAAAGAAATTCATCCTGGAATTTCCCTTCCCTGGTTGGCGAAGTTAATGCTTAGAACAGCTCTGGCCACTGTGCACGTACGTCGGTCTCCCGCTCCCAGGTTTCTTCCTACACTCGGCCATACTTCCATAGCACCCCTACGAGAGGAACTGACCAGCCTCGGAGAACCTTCGTTCTCCTATCAAAGATACGAATCGGATGCTCCTCAAAAGTCGCATCTACTTGAAGCTCAACCTCCTTGGGCTAAAAGAGGTGAGACAATCTGAATGATAACGACGATGCTGAGATACAAGGAAGACGTCGTGTATAGCCCAGTACCTCTGTGGTGATTGCAACTGATAGGAAACCGGAATGACTCTATCCAGAATCTCAAATGGTCCCAAATACCTCGGTGAATGTTTACCCTATCTCCTGATCTTCCTATGTCCCAACCTCAGTGAAGCACGCATGAAAACATGATCCCCTACCATGAACTCCCAGGGTCATCTGCGGCAACCAGCATAAGATTTCTTGACGAGGCTATGCGATATACATCCTCTTCTGAATCAACTATACCTTCCCACAAATCTTTTGTATGAGACATGGTCCCAGTAAAGCTGCCTCACCTACCTCTAACCAACACAAGGGTGATCAGCATGTCCTACCATATAAATCCTCACAAGGTGCAGTCTTAATAGTTTCCTGAAAACTATTATTATAAGAAAACTCAACCAGGGGTAAGTGATTCTCCCAAGAGCCCCCCAAAGTCTCGTATGTTTGTATTTAGCTTGTCCTAAAGCACCGGTATCGTACGCTCTGACTGGCTATCGGTCTGAGGGAGGTAAGATGTGTTCAGAAGCACCTATGTACCCAGTGCCCTCCAAAAACTCTGCCAGAAATGAGACATAAATCGGGCATCCCTATCTGAAACAATAGAATGAGGGACCCCATGAAGACGTACGATCTCTCAGATATACAACTTATTGATCTCATCAACTCCGACAGTATCCTTGATTGGCAATAAGTGAGCTACCTTCATGAGTCTGTCCACAGCAACCAACACGGCATCATTGCCTCGAGGAGACCTCGGCAACCCAGTAACAAAATCCATCGTGACATCATCGAATTTCCACTCCGAGATGGGTAACAACTGTAACAGTCTGGCTAGCCTCGGATGCTCCACCTTTATCTGCTGACAGGTGGAACATCTCGTAACAAAACAAGCTATCTCTCTCTTCATATCTAGTCACCCGTACTAACATCTCAAGTAATGGTACATCTTGGTAACCTCGGGATGAACTGCCCAAGCTGAAGCATGAAAATCCCACATCAACTCCCCAGGTATATCCCATGGGACCCACACTCATCTAAGGAAATGCAGAATTTCATCATCGTCTATCGTCCAACCAGGAGGAGGGTCCTCACTTGCCACCGACTCAAGTAGAACTATGCCTTCCAAATGAGGTAGCAGTCTCATCCAAACTCTATCCAAGAGGGTAGTAGTCACAACTAAAGTAGGAAGATAGGTTTTCCCATGACTATCGTGCACCTACAAATGCATCTGAGAGAAAAAAATCCATGAGCTACCACTCACCACTGGCCTCCTGCACTGCCTGTATTTGAGTCATCCTTCTCAGTGCATCAGCTACTGCATTACCATTACCAGGTGTATAGGCAATCTCAAAGTCAAAGGAATGAAGGGATTCGACCCACCTTCTCTACCTAAAATTTAGTTCATGTTGAGTAAAGATATACTTGAGACTTTTGTGGTCAGTGAAAATCAAAAAATGTTCTCCAAAGAGATAGTGTCTCCAACAGCGCAACGCATGAACAACTGCAGCCAACTCGAGATCATGCGTCAGGTAATTCCTCTCTCGTGGCCTCAACTGCCGATACCCGTACGCAACAACCCAATCACCCTGCATCAACACTGCTCCCAACCCAATACCAAATACATCAGAGAAAATTGTATAGTTCTTCCCTTGCTCTGGATGTATCAGGACCGGTGCTGATGTCATCCTTCCTTTCAGGTCCTAAAAGCCAGTCTCCCAATCTTACGACCAAATGAACTTGACACCCTTCTTAGTAAAACCCATCAACGAAACTACTAAGCGGGAGAAGTCCTATATAAAGCATTTGTAGTAACCAACCAGACTCAAGAAACTCTGTATCTAAAACACAATCTTAGGCTTCTCCAAGGAAACTACTTCTCTCATCTTCTCTTGGTCCACGAAAACTCTTGCCTCGGAAATGATATGACCCAGGATGTGATTCTGGTCCATCCAGAAGTGGAACTTTGAGATCTTAGCATATATATGATGCTTTCTTAGTGTACTCAATATGATCTCAAGATGGATGGAATGGTCACGTCAAGTGTGAGAGTACACCAAGATATCATCCATGAATACTACCAAAAATTAATCTAGATAAGGATGGAACACACAATTCATCAGAGCCATTAAAACTGTTGGCGCATTCGTGAGTCCAAAAGGCATAACCATGTACTCATACATACCATATCTACTCTTAATGGTTGTAAGAGGTATGTCAGATGGTCTCATGCGCAGGTGGTGATATCCTAATCTCAATTCAATCTTCGAGAACACTCGTTCTCCAAGAAGTTGAACAAAAATATCATTAATCCTATGTAAGGGATATTGATTATTAACCATCAACTAGTTCAGCTTCTGATAATCAACATAGAGTTCGAGGGTAGTGTCTGCCTTCTTCGCAAAGAGGACTGGAAAACCAAAAGGAGAAGTACTAGGTTGGATGAAACCCTTTTCATATAACTCCTCTAATTTCCTCTTGAGATCCTACAACTTTGGTGTAGCCATCCTATAAATAAGAATGGACACTGGTGCTTCCCCTACCATAAGCTCAATAGCAAAGTCCCCCTCTCACTCCAGAGGTAGACCTGAAAATTCGTCCGGGATGACATCTCTGAAATGGTCAACCACTGGAGGTAAATCTTTCTGAAAAGTCCCCTGATAATCCAGATATAAACACACAATATGGGCTATCACACCACCTCGCCCACGATGCTCTGGTGATGTGAAACTCACTCTGCGGTGATAGCAGTCCACAAAGGCTCGAAAGGGATCCAACAACTCCTTCCCGAGAATGAAATCATGTCTTTTCATCTCTAATACATAGAGGTCCCATAGAAAGTGACACCCACCAACCTCAAGGGGTAACTCCTTGCACTGACGCACAAATGTCATTCTCATTCCCAATGATGTTTCTAGAATCATAACAATAGAAGAAGATGAAGAAACACATAGCCCAAGGATCTCAACAATAGGCACAGATACAAAGCAATGTGTAGCAACTGTATCGAAAAGTACTAAAGATAAGACAAAAGCTACTAAAATAATATCTCTAACAGTAGAAGGTCTGGGATCCTACTTCAGCTGGGTCTATTGCACTGCATATGCCTGCCCAGTGCCATGACCCTATGGCACAGCCTGGCTACCCAAAGTTGTCCCTCCCTACTGCATCTAAGATCCTGGTGTCTGGCTAACATAACCACGACCACCATCTCTGCCTGCACACCCTGATGTATTCTTATTTCTCGACTGGTAAGAAGCTGCTAGTCCTACTCCCGCATAAGGAGTCTGCATAGAACCCCTCTCACTAACCCCCGGTGGAAACGCCCTGCAAAAGTGCTACAGATGACCCATCTTGCCGCAAGCTCGACACTCCACTGGGTCACGTGGAAAACGTGGTATCTAGTGCCCCTCTTTACCACACTGATAGCACATGACTTGACCACCTGAAACATTATTATGGATGGTACTTCCACCTTGAGAGAATTCTATCTATCTCTTCCTCTTCCCGGTGGAAATAGTACCAGAAACTGGTGGCAAACCACCCTTGCCTGCACCACTATATTTCTGAAGGCTCCTCTGTAACGCCCTGACCCCAGTTACCCAGAGTCGGTGCATTATTACATAATATTTTCATGATCACAAGAAAGATCATGTCTCTAAAGACCGATTAGTTTAGTTGCATCGGAATAACTAGATACACTCATAAAGTTTACATTACATCATAAAGTGAAAACTACTACAAAAACAACTTGTCTTCATATTCCATAATATTATCCCTGCAGGTCATTCATAAATTACTTCTTCACATCCTGGGAAAAATAAAACATTGAAAGGGGTGAGCTCAGATGCTCAGTAAGGAAAACAATATAGCGGAAACATTCATAAATAAACATAAACATTTAAGGAAATGTATAGCTAAAACCAAAGCCTTTTAAACTTGAACTTCATCATAATATGGAAAAGATAAAATGAAATAATTCCATTTACTTATTCACATATATATTCTACTAGTTGAATAATCACATGCAATATCAATAACCACATTCATAATGATGGAATGCATAATGCCAGACTATCATCACGACGTAGCCAAGGCCTCGTGCCAAGACTACAAATAAGATTTTATCAAGGCCTCATGCCAAGACACTAGTTTGTCTCATTAGACCTACTGATGAATCGAGGATCTATAGCGGGCCCCACCCAACACTTATTAAGTCCAATGCATTCCTCATATGATTAGGTTTAAACATAATATAAACATTCATATTAAAACTAGCATACGAAATGTCAATACATTCTCCAGAAACCAGGAATGGTATAAAAATAACACATCCACAGTCAACCATATCACAAAACCTTCAATAATATTTAGGAGTTTTGTATCATAATAAATAAACATCAAATAAGCTTAAAATCCATCAAAGGATGTTGACATAGATGAAATCAAAACAATTTGAGAGAAATATCTCTTTTTTTTAATTCATTTAAAAGTCACATTATTATAAAATAAAACATTTACTTTGAAAATTTTCCTATAAGATTTTAAGGGATGATTAGAAGATTTTATAATGGTGGAAAATATCCACACCCACCGTATATGTTAAAAAAACAATCTCACCATAATTCTGTCAAAAAAGTTAAAAAAGACCTTGTTTAGAAAACGACGGAAAGATTACTTTATAAACCTCTTATAAAAATTCAAACAAGGGAATAAATGAAATTAACCCATATTCTGTAAAATAGCAAGAATTTTTTGAAATACATTTTTAAGGAACATGGATGTGGATGATAGAGAGTTCCTAGTAGATAATTATGTATAAAGAACCTTGGATAATGAGGTGATTGTGAAATAAACCCTTACCTTGTACTTTTTCTGAGTCGATGATATGTTAACCTCCTGTATATTAGTTAAAACATTGTTATTAAATTTAATAAGAACCATATACATATTTATGATATCAAATATGATCTTTTAACATTGATTTGTTAATAATATCTTAGTATTATCATTGTTTCAAATGTTAACTTACTTATTTTCTTTTATATGTTTTGTTACATAAGTCGTGTTTGTTGTGGTTAGGTTGTACATTATTCATATACAGAATGATATAAAGTTCTTAAGAATTATTTTTAATCATCAAATGAGAATTACTCTTGAATGGATATGATGATGAATGAATCTCATCGCGTTCGTGGAGACGGTAGTCCGTATGTACGCATGAGTGATAATAACATTATTATTATATTAAAATAATATATAATGGGATGGTATATAATATATAAAGAATAATTATCAGGTTATATTTATTATTTACATGAATTACACATCATTATTATACCCATACAAATAATAATATATTGAATAACAATTACACCACGACGTCGAGATGGTAAGCCGTACATACGCACGTATGGTGGCATGTCATTCAAAGGATGGATAGAATACTGAATATGGTTGTACCATATTTATAATAATATCATAGAATATACGAGATACTAGATTTATTATTTTATAATTTAAATAACAATGAAATAAGAAGTTGAAGAAGAAATGAACTTGAAAAAGGTTTGTGAAAACATTACCTTATCTTCAGGCTCTTCCTTTTGATTTGATCAAAAGGGTTTCTTAGGATGGATTTCCGATAAAAATAAGGCCTCTAGGTTGTAGTGAGGGAATTTCAGAGAGTATTTGGATAGGGGTTGACCGATCCAAAAGGCTTTTATGGTGTGAATAATTGGATAGATGTGGTTTCCTTTTATAAGGGGGAGGAGGGGCACCTTAGGAAAATCTAGAAATATTATTTTATAATAAATTAATTTTCGTTTTATAATGGCTAAAAAGTGTATTATTTACAAGATAAGGTGGGTATGGGTCGAAAACCACTCAACCGATAGAATTTATAGAGGTTTGGGTCATAATATTTACCTTATGGTTTAGATTTAACTCTTAGTTAATTAGTTTGACACTTACCATGTCACTTTGCATTTTTATATTATATATTTAATAAACATAATATATACCTCCACGCGACGATCAAGTGGTCCATTAATTATATACCTATCATGATATAAGTCTCTTGGACGAACCTTATATTTTTAGAAATTTAATATCAATTAATAATATAATATTTGTTTTAAAAACTCTTTTATGTAAATTTTGACACTATTGGGTATTTTGTTTTTGATAATTTCATAAAAGAATTATTACTTCGAAAAAAATTTAAATAACCAATCCTAATATGTCATATTAACCTAGAAAATTAGTTTAATTCATAAAAGTCTCAAATTACATTTATTTTGATATTTATAATATCGATTATTTTAATATTTCATTAACTAGGTAATTATTTAATCACCATTGTGTCATAAATAAATTAAATTATATAATGTCTAAAAATTATAAATAAAATATCATTATATTCGAAATAATTTTATATTTCTAATTAATATATCCAATCGAATTTGGCTTATGTATAACCCTATAATAAAAACGTTTTAGTAAATAAACTATGATTTTAACTCTTTTAACTCTTCTTTGAATTAAATAATAATAAATGTCCTAATCTATTCCAAGTGGACCTAAATGATAATATTTTATTCCTATGGTTGTTTTTGGTCGAGATAAACTTGTCCAATAGAATTAGGACATGTGTTAGGGTAATATTGATATCATTTTTACCCTTCATTACCCTATTTACTTTTAAAAGTGGTAAATAAAAGTAAAAAGTTACTATTCACCATAAATTATTTTCATCTCATTGAACAAAAATTTACTCCTTGATATTAACCATGTCTCTCGAATTTTTAATATTCCACTCCCAGAAGTCATAATATTATTTTTTATGTGAATTTCAAAATTCTTCTAGGAGGTGGGTAAAAGATGGTGAAAAGTTCAATAAAATATTTATATATCTAAAATTATTCTAATCTAACTCTAATGAATTACATTGAAATTATATAGGTATTATTTATCTATTTTGACGTTAAATAAATTTAAATAAAATAAATAATTATTAATATAAAAATTCGTTTTTGAACTATTATTCAGTGATTTTTTACTATTTATCAAAAATTGAAAGTTTTCTGAAAAATACCAAAATTTCACCCTAGGCTAATTTCAATTTTCAGAATCCAAAAATGAAGTCCATTTTGAAAGATAAAATTTATAAAATTTCAAAAAGTGTATATTACTATTAATAACAGCTAGTTTGATTGGTTGTGGTGTTTGTGTTAGAACTCGAAGTTGCGTACAACACATGCTACTGTATTATTGAAAGGGAAGCGTACCATGGATGCTTGGGGTGTTACATTCTCCCCTCCTTCAAATAATTTCGTCCTAGAAATTTCAAGAAAATTACTCTATAAAAAGACTCTAGTGATTCTTCATCATATGTTCCTCAGGTTCCCACGTTCCCTCTTCCATCTTATGGTATCTCCGTAGAACTTTTACCAGACGAGTCATCCAGTTTCTCAGCACTTGTTCTCTGGTATCAAGAATCCTAATGGGATCTTCACAATAAGACATATTGGCTTCCAGTTCTAATTCCTCGTAAGAGAGTACATGCGTTGGGTCAGCAATTTATTTCCTCAACAGTGATACGTGTAACACATCGTGATCTTTGGAGAGACTTGGCGGCATTGCCAAATGGTAAGCTACAACCCCAATTCATTCTAGAATTTTGAAAGGTCCGATGTACGTGGGACTCAATTTACCCTTCTTACCAAAATGTATAATTCCCTTCCATGGAGATACCTTAAAGAAAACATGATCTCCTACTGGAAATTCCAAATCCTTCCTTTAGTTATCGACATAGCTCTTCTTCCTACTTTGAGCTGCTTTGATGTGATTTTGGATTACCTTCACCTATTCCATCATTTTCCTCCACCAGTTCTGGACCTACAAGTTTTCTTTCACCAATGTCATCCCAATAGGTCGGTGTGAGACATCTCTTTCCATATAACGCTTCATATGGTGCCATCTAAATACTCGAATGGAAGCTATTGTTATAGGAAAATTTGACTAGAGGTAAATATTGATCCCACATACTCTAAAAGTCAAGTGAGTAGGATCTCATCATGTCTTCTAAGGTTGGAATAGTCTGTTCTGATTGTCCATCTGTTTGAGGGTGGTAGGCAGTGCTCAAACGAAGTTCAGTATCTAGGGATTTCTGAAGACTCTTCCAGAATCTTGAAGTAAAATGGGTATCACGATCAGAAACAATTGATAGGGGTACTCCATGATGTCTCACATCTTCATTAATATATAGCCTTTCTAGCTGTTAAAGTGTTAAATCTTCCCTTATAGAAAGAAAATGAGCTGACTTGGTAAGACAATCAACAATAACCCAGATTGCATCATTCCTTATAGGAGTCTTTAGTAGCCCCATGATGAAGTCTATCATAATATTATCCCATTTCCACTCAGGTATGGGAATAGTTTTCAATACTCTACCAGGCTATTGCCTTCCAGCTTTCACATGTTGACAAACCATACATCTTGACACAAAATCCACAATCCCTCTCTTCATGTTTTCCCACCAAAAATCTTCCTTCAAGTCACTATACATTTTGGTGCTCCTAGGGTGTATATAGAATTTGGAAATATGAGGATCTTTAAACAATTCCCTTTTTAGTTCAGATATATTGGGAACACAATGTCTCTTACCAAATTTCAAAATTCCATCTTCATACCCAAAGTCATTCAATCTCCCATCATTCACATCGTTAATCTTCTTTTGAAACTCTTCATCACTAGTCTGAGAACTCTTTATCCTTTCTAGTAAGGATGGTTTGGCAACCATTTGAAAAAGTATTGATGTTTCAACTTCCATGGTAATTCCCATATCCATTTTCACTAGATCCATTAAAATAGGATCCCTTTCAATTCTCATCATGTTCAAAACTCCATGATATTTTCTTCTCAAATCATCTGCCACCTTATTGGCCTTTCCTGGGTGGTATTGTATCGTGCAATCATAATCCTTGAGTAGTTCAAGCCATCTCTTCTGCCTCATGTTGAGTTTTTTTGTCATAAAATATACTTCAAACTCTTGTGATCAGTATAAATATCACATTTTTCACCATAGAGGTAGTGCCTCCATATCTTCAAAGCAAATATCACAGCTGCTAACTCGAGATTATGAGTAGGATAGTTTTGCTCATGAATTTTCAACTGTCTTGATGCATATGCAATAACACTATCATTCTGCATAAGGACACAACCAAGTCCTTTCTTCGATGCATCACTACAAATAACAAACCCATCATTCCCCGATGGTAGAGTCAATATAGGAGAATTGAATAATCTTCTCTTTAGTACTTCAAAACAATATTCACACTCTTTTGTCCAAAAAAATTTCACCCCTTTATGTGTGAGCTTTGTTAAAGGGTTAGCCAACCAGGAAAAATTCTGGATGAAACGTCGATTATAACCTGCTAAACCAATAAAACTACGTACCTCAGTTATACTCGTAGGTTCTGGCCATTATTAGATTTCCTTGGTCTTAGAAGGATCAATAGAGATTCCATCTTTTGAGACAATATGAACAAGAAGAGAAATCTCTTGAAGC
The DNA here is from genome assembly GCA_963277665.1 of Viscum album. Taxonomy (NCBI): domain Eukaryota; kingdom Viridiplantae; phylum Streptophyta; class Magnoliopsida; order Santalales; family Viscaceae; genus Viscum; species Viscum album. Next base: position 819,210,347 of record OY728155.1, read on the forward strand.
CAGAATTCACACATTCTAAACATCCCATATAATTCATGTCTTCTCAGAGTATTTAGGATAATGCGCAAGTGATTTTTATGATCTTCATAGCTTTTGGAGTATATTAAGATATCATCAATAAATACCACAAAAAAATCATCATGATATTCCTTGAAAACTATATTCATTAGTTCCATGAATACAGAGGGTGCATTAGTCAATCCAAAAGGCATTACTGTAATCTTGTAATGCCTGTACCTGGTTCGAAATGCAATCTTTGGAATGTCTTCCTTCTTCACACACAACTGATGGTATCCAGACTGAAGTTCAATCTTTGAATAGTATTGACCTCCATGTAGTTGGTCAAATAAATCATCAATGCGTGGTAGGGGATACTTTTTCTTTATTTTTATAGCATTGATTTTCTCTGTAGTCGATACATGACCACATTGATCCATTTTTCTTCTTAACAAAAAGGATAGGGGCTCCCCATAGAGAAAAACTAGGTCGAATAAATCCCTTATTACTCAATTCCTCTGGTTATTTCTTTAGTTCGACTAATTCCACAGTCGCCATTCTATAAGGGGTCTTCGATATGGGCCTTGATCCAAGAATTAAATCAATGGAAAACTCAACTTCTCATTATGGAGGATGTCCAGGTAAATCTTTCGGAAACACATCTACATATTCTTTCACAATAGCTACATCCTCTATTTGAACATTCCTTTGCTCACCCATAGTCATTTCATTCTCTCCCTCCCCAATAATTGAATTTAGTTGAGCTACTCGGGGTGGATCTAGATAAGAATTAAGTGGTGACGATTCTGCTCGAAAGATAAGGTGTTCTGTATCATCATCATTAAAAATCGTAACCTCCATCTTCTTACAATAAATCTTCGCATCATGGTCCGAAAGCCAATCCATACCATGGATTATATCAAACTCAACCATAGTTATGATGATGAGATCACCGGATAAAGAACATTTATGTGCTCTAATGGGGACTGATTCACAAAAATTTATTGCAATGATACTTCCCTTATGAGTTTTAACTGACAACTCCTTTGTTTAATCAAATTGGAAATATCTAATTTTCATAGCAAACTAGTATGGTATGAAACAATGCGATGATCCAGAATCAAATAAAGAATTTTCTAAACATGAGGAAACCATTAAATTATCCACCACCACATCTTTCAGAGCTTTTACCTTAGCAGTAGTGATATCATAAGCTTGGCCTTGATCCCTTTGACGTTTCTGAGGTAAGTTACCTGGACTCTTAGGAAATTCATTTGCATAATGTCCCATCTACTTGCAATTGTAGCACTGATCATCAGTAGATTCCTTCTTCCCTTTACAATCACGAGCTTGGTGGCCTTTTTCCCCACACTTGTAGAAGACTCCCATTCCTTTTAAGAAAGTATAGGGGTGTTTCTTCCCACATTTACCACGGGATGGATATTCAACATTTCCCTTATTCCCCTTATATCCATTCCCAAATTGATCAGAAGATCTCTTTTTCTCTTGATTTTATTTAAGTTCATAAGACATAGAGAATTCATTTTCTGTCATGATAGCACATGAGAGAATGACTTCGTATGATGAGAAGTATTGTGGGGATAATGCTCGACTGAGAAATGGTCTTAACCTGTCAAATAAACGACCAATATTTCTTCTTGGGTTATGTATATAATCTCCATCATACCTTGCTAACCTTGTAAAGTTAGCCTCATACTTTGTGAAATTGTGATCCTCCTTTTGTCTCAGACTCATAAATTTCCTTTCCATATCAGCTCGATGGTCGTGAGGGAATGACTTTTCTAAATACAAATCATTGAACTCCCTCCATTCCATATTTGATACTTCATCACATTCATTCGTGTTTTGAATCAATGACCACTATTGATCAGCATATCTAGTGAGGCGATAAACTACCATGACAGCTTTTTCCCTTTCACTACTCCCCAAAGCCTGAAATATTTTCTCTATGGAACATATCCCTTGATCAAATACTAATGGATTTGTTCTCCCATTGAATGTTGGTGGTTGCTACCTCATGAAGAGATCTAACATTGATTCTCCACACTGTGGATCAGGGTTCTCCATACAGGTAAGGTCATAACCTGAGTGAGTTGTCCCAGTATGGTGATTAGTTGATCAGCACCAGTTGCATCACCAGATCCACTATAATTATCTTGAGTAGGATGGAAATCCCTACATGGAGTGCATGCATTGATGCTGTTTCCATTTCTTCCACTAGGTGCCATTTCTAAACAATGGCATAAACTAGATCAGTTTAGGAATAAAAATACATAACTCCATACTTATAAAACACTTAAAATAAATTGAACTATTTATGGATATAATCCATAATCATAAAAATGTGTTCTTTGAGTAAGTATATAATCATAAACCCTTCATAATAATTTTTAATGAAAATGAGAGTTATCCTAAGCATATCCCCCGGGAGTGTCATAACCAAGAATGCAGCAAGGCCCGTTGTCGTGCACCAGTTCCCGTTCGAGTATAGTTCAAAGCGGTGTTTTTGGGTTTTACCCCTAGGTACATCTATGCTAGAGCCTCCTCTACCTGCTCGTTTCTAGACATGGATGTATTTCTCGGAGAACTCACAAAATCTCTACAATACCAAAATTCTATGAAGTTCTTCTATACAAATCCCCAATGTCCATCTTTGGTCTACGTGCTATAATCAGAGTTTATCTAAATCTAGCTTCCAAGGATTGTATTAAACATCCTATGATACCAATTGTAACGCCCTGACCCCAGTTACACAGAGATGGTGCATTATTACATAATACTGGCATGATCAAAAGAAAAATCATGTCTCTAGTGACAGATTAGTTTAGTAGCCTTGAAATAACTAGATACATTCATAAAGATTACATTACATCATAAAGTGAAAACTACTAAAAAAACATCATTTCTTCATATCCCCTCATATTATCCCTGCAGGTCATTCATAAATTACAACTTCACATCCTGGGAAAAATAAAACGTTGAAAGGGGTGAGCTCAGATGCTCATCAAGGATAACAATACAGCAGAAACATTCATAAATAAACATATACATTTAAAGAAATGTATTGTTAAAACAAAACGCTTTTAAACTTCAACTTCTTCATAATATAGAAAAGATAAAATGAAATAATTCCATTTACTTATTCACATGGATATTCTATTAGTCAAATAATCACATGCAATATCAATAACCTCTTTCATAATCATGGAATGCATAATGCCAAACTATCATCACCATGTATCCAAGGCCTCATGCCAAGAATACCAATAATATTTTTTCAAGGCCTCGTTTCAAGACAATAGTTTGCCTTATGAGACCTACCGATGCATCGAGGGGCTATAGAGGGATCCACCCGTCACTTATTAAGTCCAATGCATTCCTCGTATGAATAGTTTTAAATATAACATAAACATTTCTATTAAAACTAGCATACAAAATGACAATAAATTCTCCATAAACCATGAATGGTATAAAAATAACACATCCACAGTCAAACATATCACAAAACCTTCAATAATATATGGAATTTTTGTATCATAATAAATAAACTTCAAATAAGCATAAAATCCATCAAAGGATGTTGACATAGATGAAATCAAAACTATTTGAGAGAAATATCTATTTTTTTTGAATTCATTTAAAAGTGGCATTATTATAAAAAAAATTCACATTGAAAATTTTCCTATAAGATTGTAAGGGAAGATTCGACAATTTTATAACTGCAGAAAATAGCCACACATGCCATATATGTTAAAAAACATTCTTACCTTAATTCTGTCGAAAAGGTTAAAAATGACCTTATTTAGAAAACAATGGAAAGATTCCTATATAAACCTATTATAAAAATTCAAACAAGGGTATAAATGACTTTAACCCATATTCTGTGAAATAGCAAGAATGTTTTGAAATACATTTTTAAGAAACATGGATGTGGATGATAAAGTGGTCCCACTAGATAATTACGTATAAACAACCTCGGATAATGAAGAGATTGTCAAATAAATCCTTACCTTGTACTTTTCCTTAGTTGATGGTATGTTAACTTACTGTATAATAGTTAATAATTTTTTATTAAATTATACAAGAACCCTATACATAATTATGATATCATATATGATCTTTTAACATTGATTTGTTAATAATATCTTAGTATTATCTTTGTTTCGGGTGTTAACTTACTCATTTTATTTTATCTGTTTTGTTACATAAGTCGTGTTTGTTATGGAAAGGTTGTACCTTATTCATATCCAGAATAATATAATGTTCTTAAAAATTACTTTTAATAATCAAATGAGAATTAGTATTGAATGGATATGATGAGGAAGGAATCTCATCGCATTCGTAGAGACTGTAGTCCGCACGTACGCACGAGCGACAATATCATTGTTTTGATATTAAAATAATATATAATTTGATTGTATATCATATATACAGAATCATTATCATGTTATACTTATTTTTTACATTAATTACACATCATTATTATAACCATCCATAAAATAATATATTGAATAACAATTACACCATGACGTGGAGACGGTAAGACGTACGTACTCACGTATGGTGACATGTCATTAAAAGGATGGATAGAATACGAAATATTGTCGTACCATATTTATAATAATATCATAGTATATAGGAGATACTGGATTTATTATTTTAGAATGGTAATAATAAATATAGAAGATGTTGAAGAAGAAATGAACTTGAAAAAGGGTGCTGAAAACATTACCTCTTCTTCAGGTTCTTCCATTTGATTTGATCAAAAGGGCTCCATAGGTTTGCTTTCTGATCAATCTAAGTCCTCTAGGTTGTATTGAAGGAAGTTTATAGAGTATTTGGGCTGTGGTTTTTCGATAAAAAAGGCTTTTAAGGTATGAATAATTGGTTAGAAGTGGTTTCCTTTTATAAGGGGGGGGGGAGGGGCACCTTAGAAAAATCTTGAAATATTATTTTATAATTTATTCATATTCGTTTTCTAATGGCTCAAAATTGTATTATATAAATTTTAAGGTATTTATGGGTTGATAACCACTCAATAAATTGAATTTTTACAGGTTTGGTTCATTATATTAACCTTATGTTTTAGATTTAACTCTTAGTTAATTAGTTTGACACTTACAATGTCACCTTGTATTTTTATATTCTATAGTCAATAAACTTACTATATACCTACAAGATACCCCCAAGTGATCCATTAATGATAAACCTATCATGATATAAATCTCTTGGTCGAACCTTAGATTTTTTGGAAATTAATATCAATTAATAATATAATATTTGTTATAAAAACTCTTTTATGTCAATTTTGACACTATTGGGTATTTTGTTTTTGATAATTTTATAACATAATTATTACTTAGAAATAAATTATATAACCAATCCTAATATGTCATATTAACCTAGAAAATTAGTTTAATTCATAAAAAGTCTCAAATTACAATTATTTTGATATTTATAATATCAATTATTTTAATATTTCAATTATTAGGTAATTACTACATCACCATTGTGTCATAAATAAAATAAATTATTTAATGTCTAAAAATTATATAAAAAATACCATTGCGTAGGAAATATGTTTTTATTTTTAATTAATATTTACAATTGAATTTATCTTATGTATATAATTATATTAAAAATGTTTTAGTAAATATTCATTGATTTTAACTCTTTTAACTCTTTTTGAATTAAATAATAATAAATGTCCTAATCTATTCCAAGTGGACCTAAATGATAATATTTTATACCTATGCTTGTTTTTGGTTTAGATAAACTTCTTCATTAGAATTAGGACATCTGTTAGTGTAATATTAATATAATTTTTACCCTTAATTACCCTATTTACTTTTAACCGTGGTAACGAAAAGTAAACAGTTACTATTCACCAAAAATTATTTTTATCTCATTGAACCAAATTTTACTTCTTGATATTAACCGTGTCTCCAGATGTTCTAAATTCTACTCACAGAAGTGATAAAATTACGTTTTATGTGAATTTCCAAAATCTCATAGGAGGTGGGTAAAAGACGGTGAAAATTTCAATAAAATTTCTATATATATAAAATTATTCTAAACTCAATCCAATGAATTGCCTTGAACATATATAGGTTTTATGTATCTATTTTGACCTTAATTAAATTTAAATAAAATAAATAATTATTTAAATAAAAATTCAGTTTTAATCTATAACTCAGTGTTTTTTCACTATTCATCAAAATTGAAAGTTTTAAGAAAAATACCAAAATTTCACCCTAGGCTAATTTCGATATTCTGAATCCAAAAATGAAGTACATTTTGAAAGAAAAAATTTATAAAATTTCCAAAAGTGGGTATTACAATTCATAACGACTAGTTTGATTGGTTGTAGTGTGTGTGTTAGAACTCGAAGTTTTGTACACCACACGATGCTGTATTATTGAAAGGGAAGCGTATTGTGGGAGCTTGGGTTGTTACATACACTCTGTAATCAGTTATTGGTTCACAATATCCTTCACAAAATGAAATCTAAAAATATTCACCATTTCTCGGAAGTCATATCGAAGACTATCCTCAAAGTGTCTAGCCCTCAATGTCTCATCACCCACTAGAACAGGTGCAAAACGCTGATGCCATGTTAAATGAGAAGAATAATCCATCACCAACTTAGCGCCCTACTGTAGATTCATGAACTCTCTGGATCTATCTACCCTCAGCATCTCTGGGAAGAATAATTCATAGAAGGATATCTAAAAATATTTCCACGCCATGTATCTGTGATGCTCTGTCTGAGTGGTAACATCCCACCACCTCTTGGCGAAATCATGCAGCATATAAGTCGCGAGCTTGACCCTCCACCCTGGAGATGTATCAAGATTCTTGAAAATGGTCTGCAAAGAATCCAGCCAAGACTCTGCAGCCTGTGGTCTGCCATCCCCTGAAAATGTAGGCGGATATTGCTAGTTTAATATACAAGTCATATTAGTCATAGATGTGGCAGACGACGGTGCTCTATGAATGGTCTGTAGGAACCGCATAAATCCATCACGGAACTGCGCCTCTGCCCCTGTGTCCAGTATAACAGTTGGTGCTACATCCAGTTCTGCCTGAGGATCCACTAGTATCCCATGTCCTACCATCTATGGAGTATAATTGCTTCCACTCTCCTAGAGAACAACGTGTGGTCGTCTCGGCGGCATGACTCTACAAGGTCAAACACACACCTTAGATCACAATTTTCAAAGACTGAAAATGAAGTGATCAAAAAGGGAACATGAGTAAGAAGGCATTTCAAGATTTACAAAATAAGACTACACGTCAGGTATAATGACTAAACAGTGTGTGCCTAACTTTTCTTCCCCTTCCTGGGTCCTTCTACACGGCGAAGCCACATGACTCCCACTGAACAAAACTACACGATGTGTATATTAACTACACGGTGTGTATGGTGTAATTTTCCAACTGCCCATGTCATTCGATACATGGCCGACTACTAGGCTTGATACTACATGGCGTGTTACACCTGCACATGGCATGTAGACCACTCTATATTCTCAACCACATAGCCAGGTCCACACGGTCTTTCACCGGTCAAGACTACACGGCTTATTCATTATTGACACGACATGTACAAGGAAGTATTTCACCGAACCGTATTATTAGTTACAGAGCCGAACTTCGGGTTAACCCTACACTGTGTGTACATCAGGTACACGACATGTTTTACCAAAGCCTTTCCCTACCTCGTTTAACTGCCCCAACGGCCCATGCCATAGGAAGAGAATACACGGCGTTTACTGAGGGTACACGACATGTACTTAAAAAGTTTTCTTTTCTTCCCGAACAGAAGAACACACAACATGTGTCTGATGAAAAATCTCGGTGTGTATCCTAGGTTTTCCGGATAGTAGGCCTCTAAAGCTACTCCGAAACACATAAAGTACTTAAAAACAACACCTAAGTGCCAAATTTCGATCCGTGAGGGCCCATACTCCCCGCGAATCAATGTTTGGCATCTTATATGTGTTATAACAAGATAAACAGTCAATGATCCACAAAATTCCGGTCAATGAGGGCCCATACTCCCCAAAAACCAATGTTTGGAATTCATTATATCAAAAAGATCACACTAAAACACCCTATCACACAATAAGTATTTATCAATGCAGTTATCACAATAACATGCTTTTTTTATAACAACAACTATCACAACAATATGAAAATTCTAATGCGTCTACATGGCATGGAACTATGCATGGCATGTGATTTCTAGCATGTTCCTAAATGATGCATGATATGGACTACCCTCATCTCATTGGGTTGCAACTAAATAGAACCCCTGGATAAAATTTAAACAACACAATCACAAGTGCGTCACCCAACAGTGAAATCAAATCAACTGTAAAAGTGAAAAATCAAAAAAATTGCCAACAATATGAGGAAGCGTAGCTTTTCCCTATACACGGGTTAGCTACTCCCAGGCACAACTTATTACAAACTACCACTTCCGTCCTATCCCTGACTAAGGCTCAAAATAGTATGTCAAGGAAAAGAACCCCTTTGATACCACTTTGTAACATCCCGAATCTGGGTGCCACTCAACGGGTGCCCCAAACCCGGTTGGTCACATGACCTCAAGCGCATTTCCCCAAACTCCAGAGGCTGCTGACTAGTAGTGATGTCCCAGGTCTGATAGTGGGGAATCTATTCCCTCATTTTTCAAAGTGTATCATAGCGGAATAAAATATATAAACATACAAAAACAGCTAAATAAAAAAAACAAAACACATTTAAAATAAACAACCGCAGTAAAAGATAACCAACAATGATATAGGTAATGATGCAACATGTCTCAAGTTCTTTGAAAATTGACAAAACATGTTACACAGTACTATTATACGATACAATAGAAATTACAGGTACAACAATGAAAAACAAAAAAGTTGGCAGCATAGCGAGCCTAAGCTCGGTCACATGCTCCCCAGCTCCTCAGCAACAATCATGTACCAGTATAGAGACCCTTGACTTTATCCACACATGAAGAAACATAATATGTTTGGGATGGATACATGACCAAAATAGGGTGTGAGAAATAAATCCCAGTAGGCACCCACCAAAGGTTCATGCCCCACAGGGTGAAAATATACAACAATAGTGTGCAGTAGTAAAATGTAATAAACTAAGCAGTACTCAAATGTAACTAACTTTACCATTTATTTTTCCATTCTAATATTCATTTAATCATTCAGTATATGGAAATCCCCAGAGTGAATTTTCTATGTTAATAGTCAGTGTCCCCAGACACGCAAACCCATACACTCTGGTAATCGGAATCGTAACCCGCAAGTAATTTCCCACAGGCATAATAGATATTTCCATTAGGTGTACAATGTGTCTCCCTCAGGAACATATTTTATTTATCAAAGTCATGAAAGAAGTTCCACTCTGGATAAAATAACCACTTCCCTCATGTTAAAGCAAACAGTAACCTAAGGGAATGTAAAGAACTACCCTCAAGCTAAACAAGTAACTGATCCATGCCAAACCTATAAACATGAAATACATATGCAATTACTCTCATGGAAACTCAATAATTATTATTACAATGGAATACCCTTGGGTATCCGACCAAATGGCTAAACAGAGCAACGCACCCCCGAGGTGGTCCTGGATCTAAGAAGCGATCCCAAACAGTAGTTTATTATCACATTTAATCACCTATACAATTATAGGTATTCAAAATAACCATGTCCTCATCCACACGACACCCCAACATGGGTTTGTAGATCAAACTGTACAAAAAAATGCACAATAGTTGGAATTTAAACACCAATCCACCTACCTCAATCTCCCCTGATCAGTATACTTGAACTATGATCCTCGAATCGTCCAAGAATGATGAAGATCTGCAGTGAAAGAAAGGCCATTAAATTATAAATAACTTTCCCTCTAGAAATAATATGTAAGAACAACGTAAAGAGAAGGGGAGGCTTACCTGTACGGTTCCAATGAGACAAAAATAGGTGGAAACAGATTCTCAAGATGTGATCTGGAGCATCTCGAAGTTCAACCCTCTCTCCCAACTCCTCCTTGGGTTCTAAGCCTTCCCATTGAATAAAGGGAGGCTACATCCAATTTTATGCGAAAAAACAGGCTACATGGCATGTACTATTGACTACACGGCGTGTACTTTTCTCATTTAACTATTCCTATAGCAGTTGGTTCCACCGCCTTACTATTTGCCTATCGACTAACTACACGGCATGTCAATACCCAATATACGGCGTGTAGTCTGATTTTACACCCTTCCTCATCGACATGGCAACACACCCTGCATACTCATCCCACACGGCCAAGGTACACGACATGTGGAAATGTACATGACTTGTAGTCCCAAAATTTAGGATTTTACCTCTTTCCTTATTTTTCAAAAACACGCAAGGAAAAGAGAAAAGAAGAAACCAATATGAAAAAAAATATGAAAATGGTTCTTACATGATGCATGGTTTTCTTATTTAAATTATATTATATATAGATATGAGGTTCACATCTCATTTCTGGAAATCCTTATAGTAAACCCTTGGGACTCAGTTGACAGTGAGTACGACATATCATCCTAATATGGATTCGAAATCTGAGAGGAAGATATAAAAATTTCATAATATGATGCTGGATTTTTTGATGAATTTGGGTGGCTCATGGGGGGTTCACATGACATTAGTGGTGTTCTTCTGCAGTAAAAGTTATCTACCCTCCATACATAATGCTCAGTTTGAACAATTTTATGGCCATCTGTGTAATTATCCATATTGATAGGGGGAAACATGTGAGAATATTATGTTTGGGTTGAGCCTTTTCAAAGAGACAACATGAAATATTATATTGATCAAGAAGAGTATCAATACAAGGAAGATTCATTATAAGTCATATGTGATCATCATCAATAACCATTGTCATTTGAGGTGGAAAATGATGTGTCTAGGGAAAATCTCCGAGGTTGGGAAATTATTGGTTTGGAATGTAGAGAAATTAATATCCAAGATATATTATTCATGTAACATCCCAGTAAATAAATAATATTACATTCTAATGTTTATCAATATTTGTGAATAAAGTGTTAATATTACTTTAAAAGGAATGCTATGCTCGATGGCATACCCAATACGCAACAACGAGTATCTTTGAAATCTTAAGTTGCACACTAATAATATAATAATACTATAATAGTTAATGACTAGCTATTGTAATAGAAGGAATGAAAAAAAATAACTACAAAATGATTAAATATTTTTGTTAAATATTTATACATTCATCCAATAAATGTTAGAGGCTTAAAATCTAAATGAATCCAATTTTAAGAATAAATACTCTAATATTTTTAAAAGATTGTTTTACTGCCTTTTGATGGAGAACCTTGTTTATATCTATCTTTTGGCAATTTTATAAGCTCTATTTTTCAAAATAATTGTATTCTTTATGATTGGGACATTTAAATTTATTTGGTTAAATTTTTTGTATGTTTCTGACATTGTTCATTTTTTAATGAATAGTGAAAAAATACTACATTTTACATCAAAACTGCATTTTCATATAATTTAAATATATGGATATATTATATTTTTAATTGGTTTTAAAGTGTAATTGGAATATATTTTTACCATTTAATACAATGGTGGTCATTTGAATGAATTTCACTTTGAAATTGAACTTATACTAGTGTCGATCTTTTAATAGATATTGATTCTTAAAAACACACTATTTGTTTTGACAGCGGGAATGAATTATTAAGTTAATTAATGAAACATATATATTTTGAATTTTGTAAAATAGAAATAATTTTTTAATTTGGAATATCAAATATAGCTTAGGGTGAATTTTTGGTATTTTTCTGAAAAACTTCTATTTTGATGAATAGTGAAACCACTAAGTGGTCGTTAAAGTAACTGAATTTTTGTTTAAATGAACCTTTACCACTTCTGTGATTTTATTTTAAAAAATCTGACATACATGGTTGATATTAGGAAGTAAAATTTGGTTCAATGAGATTAAAATAATTTTTTTGTGAATAGTAACTTTTAAGTTTTATTAATCACGATTAAAGGTAATTAGTGTAATTTAAGGTAAAGATAATGTTATAATAATATTAAATGACCTTGACACATGTATTAAACTTATTTTATGAGTCATGTCCGACCAATAAAATCCATGGGTCAACTTGGGGACCCCATGGATCCACTTTGGTTGGAAAATGACATTAATAACTTTTATATAAAGTTAAAATTAAAATATCACAAACATGTATTTTTTTACTAAAACAATTATTATATGGGGTTATACAAGTCATATTTTTAACTATAAATATTCATTATAAATCTAAATTATTTCCAAAATCATGATTTTTGTTATAATTTTTTGACATTAAATTAATTAATTTATTTATGATGTAGTGATTACCTCAAAAATGAAAGATTTAAATAAAATGAGAAGATAGAGTGAAATATAAGTCTTAAACTTGTCACAAACCTATTGGATGGGTGGATTTCGAAACCTTATCACCTTAGCCTCGAAATATATCTTTTTTTGACCTTTGAAATCCAAAAAACACATTATAATAATGTAATAGTTGATAACTTTCCAAGAGTGCCCCTCATCTTCTCTTATAAAAGGCCCCCACCTCTACCACCATAGCCACACCCCTAAAGCCTTTTTCTTGGCCAAAATCTACCGATTTCATCTCTCCACATCCCTCTCTTCATTATTTAAGCCTCGCCTTTGGAATAATTTTTTTCAAGAAACCCTTTTGGTTCAAACCAAGAGGAGTTGCCCTATTTAATGGTAACGACTTCACTTGTGTTCTTTTGTTTTATTTTTATTATCCAAACCCCTAAACTCTTTTTATTCCTTTATTTTGTAACAACATCATTATCTTGAATATACTAATATGTTGGTATGTTATGGATTCAAGCTAAACTTACACACACCTCCCTCTAATGGTTAAAGAAGATACTGTTTCTATGGATGGCGAATTACTGCCTCACGAAACGATGATTGTTCAATATTCTCTTAACACCTTTCATGATGGCCATTATGATTTCACTGTATTTTATATATGATATATATGGTATTTCTGTTTCCCATATGCTTCTGTATTTTATATTTAAAACATACCTCTATGCTTGGCATGTTGTTCAATTGCGATAATTTCAGACGAGGAAGTGTGGACTACCGCCCCCTCAAGTTATGTGACTCGTTGATGAAATACATGGAATGTATAGGAATTAAATTAATGAACATATGTGACCTATAAAACATATATATTATACTTTAATTATAATATATATATCTCTCAATTATTTTCATTTCCATTAATATGACAAAGAAATGAAAGTAGCGTTAATGCGTACGTATGGCCTACCGTCTCCATGAACGGTGCTTTTCATTTCGTTTTATCTCCAAATGTTATGGAATAGTATAAAATGAATATTTAATGGATATATATTATTTAAATAATTAATACTATTATGGAGATAATTTACTTATAAATACATGGAAAATCATTTTCAAACAAGTTCATTTTTGACTCATGTACAAAACATCGACAAAAATGTCTGATATGAACTCACATTATTAACCAATTATTATAAAATTATAATATGTTATATGAACCAAATAATAATCTTTAAAGGAGGACCTTATGAAATTATAAATTGACCAATTATTATTATTCATGAATATAAAGAAATGAACAAGACAAGTCGGACTTGAGGTAAGGGATCCTACCTCTCTCTTCCTTTTTAAGTATTTCTTTTTATGTAACTTACTTTAAGCACCACTTTCTTATGTTGGGGGATGTTATTTTATATTACTATTACTTTAAATTTTATTTTAATATTATTAGAGACACTATTTTATCTCAACAATCCATTTTTGGACGTTTTATGTGGTGCCGTTAGGCTGCCGAATTTTCGTAAGGGGATTTTCATCTCACTTTTTATTCGCGTGAGATTCATGCTAAATTTGACACTATTACCTATTGTGTGGTATATTTACTGCCAATTATTTTACTATTTTTATAATATAATATCATTTATGTGTATTTGAATCTTCATTTTATGACCCTTATTTCATGGGGTGTACGTTTCGAAAGTTACCCAAATCAGAAAGGGAACCTTTCACCCTCTTTTTTTAAAAGACTTATTTTGTTATGTATTTTAATTTACATATTTTTATGTTGGGTTATGTTATTATATATCTTTAATGATGTAAATTTTATGTACAAGTGATGAGATACCATTTTCTCTCTCATCAACTAATGAATTTTAAATGTGACGCCGTTAGGCTGTCAAATTTTACCAAGGGAACTTTTTAACCCAATTTCGATTTCTTTGGGTTCAACTTATAGTTATTGAATATGTCATCCTTTTAATATGTGTGAATTAATTTTGATTTTTTACACTTAATATCCACTTATATTGGCTGTATTTATATTTTTCACACATAATTATGAGATTCATTAATCCTTATTTTAAGGATACCTTCTTTATAAGTGATTTCAACTCATTTTACATTTCTATTGAGAGTACATTATTTCTATTCACCAATTCACACTTATATGGTGTATATAATATCCTTTGGAATATTATATCATGAATAAATTTATTCTCATGATATTATAAAGTTCTGATTAAATGTTATTCCTCAATTATTGTATTCAAGTGTCTCTAATTTTGTTAAAACCCCTTTAACTAAAATATTGCTTTAAATGTTTTAATGATTTGTTCTTATAAATATTTCTCATTGATATCCATGTTTTCAAAATGGTTTTATGTATTTATTTATATGGATATTAATGGTTTAAAATGATAAAATCTTCAAGGTGGTATGGGACACATTGATTCAAAAATCTCTTTATTAAATGTTTTAAATGGTTTTGAAAATGGTTTTTTTGAATGGATTCAGTATTTCAATATCTTAAAATGTTATATTGTTATTGAAATGTGGGAATGTTATATTTACTTATGCTTATGTGATATTTCTATGATTATGTTATGTTTCATGGGCATTGTTTATGAAAACGGGTGGTTCCATGATAAACTAAGGGTGGGTGAGCCCGATATAGCTCTCCAATGCATTGGGTAACACGAAGGGGTTAAACGCTAAGGTTTCTCCGAAGAGATTTAGGGAATATAATATGATTGGTATTCCAAAAGTAACCATTAGGATTAATCCCTACGTAATAATTTTATGAATTCCTCAAGTTACCTTTATGTCTTATGATTTCTATGATGTATTCATAAATCTTATTATTTCATGAGGTATGTTAATGTGCTTATGTTTTATGAGTAAAGTGTGATTTCATTGATTCTTATGTATAAATGTACTAATGTTTCCTTTCCGAATTTTTTATCTCTTACTCAGCTTTTTATGCTCATCCTATGTTTTTTTTGAAATTTTTTTCACAAGTCAAGGGAAAGGTACATGATATGATGATAGTGTTAAGAAAGTGTCCAGAAAGAATCCATGTTTTATTTTAAATATGATTCCGTTCGTGGGAAAAATGATTACTATCTTTTATGTAACCACTTTGTTTAAATGTGGAATGTAATGAATGATTTATGATCTAATTCTCTAAAACTCTAAACCTAAAAAGATCCTCAATGTGTATTCTTGAAAAAACCCAAGATTATGTAAGGTTTAAGGCCGATTATTATAGTTAGTATCAAAGTTCGGTTTATATAACTTTAGAGGTTAGAGTGTTGTTTATTCATAAGTGACAAGTTGTGTATAACCAAAATGGTTATTATATTAGATATATTCATTGTTATTTGTTAAGGTTGGAATGAGTTTGACATAACTTGGATAAGTATATCTTAGTGTTTATCTTCCTCTTAAGTACATAATGATTTTTTGATATACTCACACTAACCTTTTTGGTTTTATTAAATGGATGGATCTAGTAGGCACCAAAATGACAATGAGTTTGAAGGAAACTGTGGTGGTAATCTTATTAAGATATTGGATGAAATGGTGGATTTAATGAGAAATATCATTGTTATTCTAAACCAACTATCATGAGTCATGATCAACCACTTGAACCTTGGAGATTTCTCTAATGCCTCTCTTATGAGAGAACCAACTCGATGTGGATGTTCATGTTATAGTTATAAAGTTAACCATTAGGATTTATATGATCCTTACTTTTGAGGTAATTATGGGTTACTATATGTTATGATGGAAATTGAAAGGAATGAGATAAACATGAGGTTAAAAAATATTATGTTTATTATTGAAGATTTTATATCATTTTGGATAATGTTTTAAGAATTATATAGTTTTGGAAAAATGACAACACACAGACCGTGTGACAACTCGTCGCGTCGGACAAAGCTGCGGGAGTCGAACCCACAACCAAAGTGCGACTGGTATTTATCGCCTACCACTGGACTATGTGAAGTCTCTGATTAGTGTGACTAGTTTTTTTACTTATATGATTTTATGAATCAAGAGTAAGTTGATTTTGGGTTATCTATGGAAATTGTTAACCTATCACGGAGGATATGTGATTAGGTTAATTACTTTTCAATATGAGACTTTAAGAGCAGCTGATGTTATTTGGAGATAAATGTTAATTTGTACCTTGGGAGACTATGTGATTAAATCCTTCAAATATTTGGGTTTCAATCTTAGTTTGGTTTACCTTGATGAATTCTATGGACAAATTGTTTATTTATTGGTCTTCGTTGAACTTTGGGTTTTGTTTGACAAATTTTGGAGATTAGGAGTAGTTTTTCTTTTTGTAAAAAAAATATCATTTTTGGGTATTATCGGATCTCGTACTAAACTTTTTGGTTTGGTTTTGGTTGAGATATAAAGACATGGTAAATATATAGTTCTCTTTTGTGGATTAGGTGATTCTCAATAAATTTATTATAGTACTCTTAATGCGAAAAATTATTCCTAAATACTCGTCTTTTCGAGAAAATATGAGTTTTATTAAGGAATCTAGTAAATGTTGAAAGCTTACGTGACAAGTAAGAATGTTTCATTATGATTTAGTTAAACTCAAGAATAAATTCGTCAGTGAAGAGTAACTTAAAACAAAAATGTTGTCTATTAACTTTTCTTACTGGGGAATCGAATATCGTTTTACCCATCACAAGTTAGTGATTTTCTTATGGTTAACATTCTCCTAGACATGTTTACTATCACTCTCCATCAAAACATGAACCTTTGTTTTATCTTACATATCCATATTTTAATACTTGGAATCCTAGTATGGGTTATCTCAGGTGACCTTTGTACTTCTCTCCCTTTATTTTAAAGTGATAGTTTTACTCACTCTTGTTCCGATGTGGGACTTTTGATGAAGTTTCCAAGCCCAATTTTGAAATTGCGAGGACGCAATTCCTAAAAGGGGGGAAGGATGCAACATCCCAGGTAAAGAAATAATATTACATTCTAATTTTTATCAATATTTGTGAATAAAGAGTTAATATTACTTTAAAAGGAATGCTATGCTCGATAGCGTACACAATACACAACAACAAGTTTCTTTGAAATCTTACTTTGCACACTAATAATATAATAATATTATAATAGTTAACGCCTAGCCGTTGTAATAGAGGGAATGAACAGAAATAACTACAAAATGATTACATATGTTTTTTCAATATTTTTACATTCATCCAATATATGTTAGAGGCTTAAAATCCAAATGAATCCAATTTTAAGAATAAATACTCTAATAATTTTAAAAGATTATTTTACCACCTTTTGATGGCGAACATTTTTTAAATCTAACTTTTGAAAATTTTATAATCTCTATTTTTAAAAATAATCTTATTATTTATGATTGGGAAATTTAAATTTACTTTGGTTAAATTTTTGGTATCTTTCTGACATTGTTCATTTTTAATGAATAGTGAAAAAAGACTACATTTTACATCAAAACTACTTTTTTATCTAATTTAAATATATGGTTAGATTATATTTTTAAGTGGTTTTAAAGTATAATTGGAATATATTTTTACCATTTAATCCAGTGGTGGTCATTGGAATTAATTTCACTTTGAAATTGGACTTAAACTAGTGTGAGTCTTTTAATAGATATTATTTCTTAAAAACATACTATTTGTTTTGACAGCGGGAATGATTTATTAAATTAATTAATGCAACTTATAAATTTAGAATTTTGTAAAATAGACATCATTTTTGAATTTGGATTATCAAATATAGCTTAGGGTGAATTTTTGGTAGTTTTCTGAAAAACATCAATTTTTTATGAATAGTGAAACCACAAAGTGGTAGTTAAAGAATCTGATTTTTCGTTTAAATGAAACTTTACCACTTCTGTGATTTGATTTTAAAAAATCTGACATTAATTGTTGTCATTAAGAAGTAAAATTTTGTTCAATGAGATTAAAATAATTTTTTTAATAGTAACTTTTAAGTTTTATTAATCGCGATTAAAGGTAATTACTGTAATTTAAGGTAAAGATATTGATATAATAGTATGAAATGACCTTGACACATGTCCTAACCTTATTGGATGAGTCATGGAAGACCAAGAAAATCCATGGGTCAACTTGGGGACCCCATGGATCCACTTTTATTGGAAAATGACATTAATAACGTTTTATTTAAAGTTAAAATTAAAATGTCACAAACATGTATTGTTTTACTAAAAAAATTTATATGGGGTTATACAAGTCATATTTTTTACTATAAATATTAATTAAAAATATAATAAGATTTACTACATCATGATATTTTTTTATAATTTTTAAAAATTAAATAAAGTAATATATTTATGACACCGTGATGATGTAGTGATTACCTCATAAATGAATGATTTATATAAAATGAGAAAATAGGGTGAAATATAAGTCATACACTTTTAAAAAACCTATTGTATCTATGGATTTAGAAACCTTATAACCTTATCCTCGACATATATCCTTTTTGGACCTTTGAAATCAGAAAATAATTTTATAATATAGTAATAGTTTATAACTTTCCAAGAGTGACCCTCCTCTTCTCATATGAAAGGCCCCCACCTCTACCACCATAGCCACGCCTATAAACCCTTTGTCTCGGCCAAACCCTTCCCATTTCATCTCTCCACATCCCTCGCTTCTTCATTGAAGCCTCACGTTTGGCATAATGCTCTTCAAGAAACCCTTTTGGTTCAAACCAAGAGGAGTTACCTGATTTAAAGGTAATGTATTCACTTGTGTTCTTTTGTTTTATTTTTCTTCTCCAAACCCCAAAACTCTATTTATTTTTTTATTTTGTAACAAAAACATATCATAAATATATTAGGATGTTGTTATGTTATGTTTTAGAGCTCCACTTACACACACCTCCATTTAATGGTTAAAGAACATACTGTTTCTGTGGATGTCAAATTACTGCCTCACGAAACGATGATTGTTCAATATTCTCTTAACACCTTCAATGGTGTCCATTATGATGTCACTATATTTTATATATGATATATATGGTATTTATGATTCCCATATTCTTCTATATTTTATATTTAAAACATACCTTTATGCTTGGCATGTAGTGAAATTGCGATAATTTCATACGAGGAAGTGTGGACTACCGCCCCTTCAAGTGATGTGACTCGTTCATGCAATACATGGAATGTATAAAGAATGAAATTAATGAAATTATGTGACCTATATAACATATATATTATAATGGAATTATAATATATATATCTCAATTATTATTAATTCCATTAATATGACAAAGAAATGAAAGTAGCGTTCATGCATTCGTACGACCTACCTTCTCCATGAACGGTGCTTTTCATTTCTTTTTATCTCCAAATGTTATGGAATAGTATAAAATGAATATTTACTGGATATATATGATATTTAAATAATTAATATTATTCTGGAGATAATTTACTTATAACTACATGTACAATCATTTTCAAACAAGTTCATTTTTGACTCATATACCAAACATCGACAAAAACGTCTAATATGAACTCACATTATTAACCAGTTATTATAACATTATAATTTTTGATATGAAATGAATAATAATATTCAAAGTAGGACCTGAAGAAATTATAAATTGACCAAAGTTTATTATTCAGGAGTATAAAGAAATGAACAAGACAAGCTAGACTTGAAGTAAAGAATCATACCTCTCTCTTTCTTTTTAATTATTCTTTTTTATGTAACATACTTTAAGCTCATATTTCATATGTTGGGGGATGTTATTTAATATTAATATTTCTGTGAAGTTTATGTTAATATTATGATAGATCCTATTTCATCTCAACAATACATTTTTCCAGGTTTTATGTGGCGTCGTTATGCTGCCGAATTTTCATAAGGGGATTTTCATCTTACTTTTTATTCCTGCGAGATTCATGCTAAATTTTCCACTATTTCTATTTGTGTGGTGTATATACTGCCCATTATTTAACTATTTTTATAATATACTCTCATTTATGTGTATTTACATCTTCATTTTATGACCCATCTTACATGGGGTGTACATTTTGAAAGCTACCCAAATCGGCAAGGGAACCTTTCACCCTCCTCTTTTTAAAAGGCTTTTTATGTTATGTATTTTAATTTACATCTTCTTATGTTAGGATATGTTATTATATATCCTTATTGATGTAAATATTATGTCCAAGTGATTAGATACCATTTTCTCTCTCATCAACTAATGAATTTTAAAGTGACGCTGTTAGGCTGTTGAATTTTTCAAGGGAACTTTTTAACCCAATTTCGATTTCTTTGGGTTAAACCTGTAGTTATTGAATATGTCATCCTTTGAATATGTGTGAATGATCTTTGATTGTTTTACACTTATTATACACTTATAATGGGTGTAATTATATTTTCCACACATAATAATGAGATTGATTTATCCTTAATTTAAGGATACCTTCTTTATAAGGGATTTCATCTCATTTTACATTTCTATTGTGACTTCATTGTTTTTAGGCACCAATTCACTCTTATATGGTGTATATACTATCCTTTGGAATATTATATCATGAATAAATTTATTCTCATGATATTATAATGTTCTGATTAAATGTTATTCCTCAATTAGTTTATTCACGAGTCTCTAATTTTGTTAAAAACCCTTTAACTAAAATATTGCTTTAAATATTTTAATGATTTGTTCTTATAAATATTTCTCATTAATATACATGTTTCAAAATGGTTTTAAGGAATTATTTATATGGATATTAATGGTTTAAAATGATAAAATCTTTATGGTGGTATGGGACACTTTGATTCAAAAATCTATTTATTAAATGTTTTAAATGGTTTTGAAAATGGATTTTATGAATGGATTCTTATTCCAATATCTTAAAATCTTATATTGCTATTGCAATGTGGTAATGTTATATTTCCTTTATTATTAAGTAATTTTCTATTTTTATGTTATATTTTTTGGGCATTTTTTATGAAAAATGGTGGTTCCGTGTTAAACTATGGGCGGGTGAGCCCGATATAGCTCTCCAATGCATTGGGTTATGCGAAGGGGTTAAATGCTAAGGTTTATCCGAAGCGGTTTAGGGAATATACTGTGATGGGTTTTCCAAATGTAACCGTGAGGGTTACTCCATACGTAAGAATTTTATGAATGACTCAAGTTTTCTTTTTGTCATATGATTTCTATGAGTTATTCATAAATATTATTATTCCATGAGGTATATTAATGTGCTTATGTTTTATGAGTAAAGTATTATTTCATTGATTCTTATGTATAGATGTACTAATGTTTCCTTTATGAATTTTTATATCCCTTACTGAGATTTTTATGCTCATCCCATGTTTTTTTGAAATGTTTTTCATAGGTCAAGGGAAAGGTACATGATATGCTGATAGTGTCAAGGAAGTGTCAAGAAAGAATCCATGTTTTATTTTAAAAATATTTCCGATGATGGGAAAAAATGAATACTATATTTTTTGTCACCACATTTTTTAAATGTGGAATGTAATGTATGATTTATGATATAATTATCTAAAACTCTAAACCTGAAACGATCCGTAATGTGTATTCTTGAAATAACTCAAGATTAAGTAAGGTTTAAGGCTGGGTTCTTATAATTCATTTTGTGAAACTTGAGAGGGTTGTAGAGGTGGCAAATCAATTATCCTTACCCTCAAGGTTTCATGTGGTGGAAAATGTGTTTCATGTGTAATAGTTGTAAAAGAATCATCTTGATCATGACGATGTGACTCGTTATTATCATGTTGAGCTGGAGCTGGAAGATCGTTGGTGTACATGCCAGTGAGGATTTTCGATACTAAAGTGAAATTATTAAATTGTTAAAGCATCAGTCTGGAATATTTTTTATGAAAATATGGGTACATTTAAGAGGATACTATAGATTGGGAGAATGATATGGTTGAGTAATGGCTTGAGGCCTTTCAGCGAAGTGATGGTTCTATACATTATTATTATGGAAATTATAATGTTGTGGAGAATTTAGTAACTCTGTGTTGAGGTATGTAACCCCTATTTATGCCTTTTTATGTTTATAAATTTGTTGGGTACTTTTTTGGGAGAGTTAGGAAGGGTTTTGAAGAAGAATTGGGGATTTGTAACGGGTGAATAGTTAAATAATGGTTTGGGTAACCCACATAGAATTCCCAGGTAAACGTGAAACATGAGATAGTGGGATTCCCATGGTTTGCACACTGTTAGTTTAATTGTGAAATGAACCAATGTTTTCTTCCCTTCATAGAGTATAAAAAGTACAGTTTGCATGGGGTTTGTCCAAATTCCCGAGCTAACTATGTTCGAGATTATTATTTTTATAAATATGGGGTCACTCAGGATTTTCCCTAAATCTCTCCTACCCTCTCTCATATGATCCATGTTATGTATTTCTTCTTCTATATGGTTACAGTGTCTCTCCCACTCATTTTGGAGGAGATTAAAATTATTTTATGGTGTAGTGAAGGTGGTCCTTCTCTGATAAGTCTCCTATCATGGTTCATCATTATTCGTCCTTACATCTATTTCTTTCTCTCAGCCAGGTTTCCGGATCTAAACCCATCAAATGTAGATCTGGGATTTCCCCTTGAAATTATAACGGTTGGGATATTATGTTTTGGAATGCGATCTATGGATGTTTTTGTGGATATTTCAATCAGATTTGTGGTGTGGATAGAAGTTGTCTATTTTTTCGGAACCCTATGATAGGTGGCTTCTATCTTGATAAAATTATTCAGGAACTAGAACTATTAATTTAATATTAATTTTATTTTAATTAAATGGATTGTGATTTTGATTTTAAATGTATGGTTGAAAAAAAATTTGTATTTTTTTAATGATTTAGAGATAAATTTGTTAATGTTTTCATTGTTATTTATTTGGGGGTTTAAAATGTGAATTTTAAAATCATTAGTTTGGTGCATTTTTTTAAATTTTATGTGAATATGTATTTCCAAATTATTTGTTATTGAATTGATATATAGCTTGGATGTGGTAATTGGTCATTTTAAATGATTGTGGATTATATTGAAATGGTTATGGTTGAGTGGAAAATTATTGATTGCTTGTTGTAGGGGTTTGGATAAATTCTTTGACATGTTTACTATCATTAGTGGATAACTAGGGGTTTATAATTGATGGATAGTGGGCATGGAGAACCACCATCAATGGGAAGTGGGAATGATGTACCAATATTAGAAGTGGAAGGGTTTGGATGTGATTTTCCACCATCAATTGTCTCACAATGCTCGTGTGGGAGTGTGGGGTTGGGTGTGGGTGTGTAACTAGGACATATGGTCGGTATATTTGTGTGGGTAGTCTATTTTAATTGGACTATGGTAAGGTGAACTTGGATATGAGTTGTTTGGTTTATTTACTTTGAATTGTAATGATTTGGAGGAGTTTCATGGGGAAATGTTGTTTTTGTATTATTTTCTCCTTGGGAATGGTATTAATGTCGTTATATAAATTATGATAACATTTTCAATCACAGTGTCAAGTGTAAGGAAGTAATTCAGGGAAAACCTATTGAGTATTATTTACTCAACCCCTACTTTGGAACATTGGTTATTTGTGGATATGTTATTATGGGACATAGTTAATGTTAAGGAATATCATTTTATGAGTGGTTAGTCATGTTTATTTGGAGTTCATGAGGTTCTTGGATCACATATCATGGTGTGGAGTTGTTGAGTTGTGTCATATATTCGAGGGTTTTATTATTTATTCTTCCACTTAGTAATTTAATTTTGGATTATTTTGGTTTAGTAGCACTGTTATTTTGTAAATTTTGAATTTTATAACATATTTGATGCGCAACTTGTAGTATTTGTTGATTATAGTTTGTTGTATTGGTTGTTTTTATTTCATATGGTAAATTTTCCCCCACAATTCTAGAAGACTTTGGCAATTAATACCTAACTTGGGAACTATACATATGTCAAATGAGGAAAAATAGCATTTCACATCCTCATCTAGCCATTGAGAAGTGGTTGGATATTACACCTCCCATAATTAAAACTATAAATATATGTTCCTTATGATTATGAAATAGTAATCATTTAATCATATCAAAATACACAAAAATAAAACGGGTTTCATAATCATTTCATCAATCCATCATAGCATAACTCATAGAAAATTAAAAGGTTTCATAAACATATAATCATCATAATTATAATCCATCTCTATAATGAAAAAGGATGGTTAAACAGTACCATAACCCTTGTAAAACATAATCATTACCATTTTTTTGATAATGAATATAAATTAAAAAATATATCAATAAAAAGTACCTTCATTAAAATAATGTTTCTAATTTGAAATATATTATTTAAAAAATTAAAATAAATTAAGTGTAATTTTTTATTTGAAATGATTTATGGAAGAATTTAAATAATTATTCAATTAATTTAGTGGCCAAGATGAAGTAAAATTTCAGTTCATTCTATAGATGTTAAAACAAATAATTCATTAACCCATTCATTAAATAGTAAAATATACCTTGTCTATAAAATGAAATGACGATTACTTTTCAAACAACTTATAAAAGTTATTAAAAGGGTAATAATTTCATTAATCAATCAATATAGAGTAGTAAAAACATATATTAAATTATTTTTGGAAAATAAAGGCATGGAAAAGAAATTATTTTTAACTAAAAGGATGAATAATTAAATTTTCCTCAAAAATAATAATTCAGAATCATGAATTCCTAATGAGGCTAAAATGAAATGAAAAAATTTAATTTATAGAAAAAAACATGGTAGAATAAAATCATGTCATTATAAAGATGTATAGACAGAAATGTAATCATCAAAATCATAATCTTTTACAAACATAAAAATAATGATATTGTAATAAAATAAACTTAAAACTATGGTATTTTTGGAATTATAATATCTATAAAGGAAATATACTTTGATAAATATGTATATATACATATTTTTTAAGAAATCATCATTATAAACATTCATTGGAATTGCATACCCCACAAAAAAAATTGGTGAATATGAAATGTGTCACACAGAAATTAAACTTAGATGGAATTCCCTTACCACTTTAGTAATAATTTAAAATATAAAATGTATGACTGAATAACAATAAATTAAATTATAATATTCATGAATATAATGAGAAGCATGATATTTATTTTCCATGGAGAGTGAAATAAAGTTCAATAAATAAGATACGTCTCTAACATACATTTTTTCCAAAAAAGGCATCTTGGGACGAAATAACCTTACCTCAATATCCACTTCTTATATATGTGTTAAAACAACATGTTTAAAAATATATAGATTTATTATAAATATATTTAATATATATATATATAATTTTATATATAATTTACTTATTACCATTTATTAAATGTTTATTAAACTCATTGTTTGGGGTGATAACTAATTCATTATTACGGTAAGTTTTGATATAGTATGTATGATTAATATAATTTTAATATAGATTAATAATATCCATAATAGTTATAAAATATATAAATATCATATATATTTATTTTTTACAAATATAGATTCATCCATAAAAGTTATATATAGATAAATGATTTACACCATTTATGGAGATGGTAGGCCATACATACACATGAACATTGTATCCATTTTATCGATTGATGGAATAAAATAATTGTAAATATTAAATATACCATTAATAAAAGTTTTGACATAATATTTATCATTTATATTATTAAAATAAATATATATTAAAATCCATTTCTAAATAAGATGATGAACTCATGCCATTGCTTCATGGAGGCTATAGTACTCACGTTTTCCCATGAAATGTTTTCATTTTTCAAATTGAATTTGAAGGTAATATGATATATGTGATACTATAGTTAATGAAGTATAATTATTTCATGACTATTATATATAAATAATATATACATAAATATATCCTTTATAGGTAATAATGTAAAACTAACAACATTGGTTCGTGAGGATGTAATACGCCAATTACATGATCAACAACTTAATTTCAGTTCATATAGAGGAGCAGATAGTTATAGATTATACCATTAACCTATTAATAAACTAACATATATCTATATGAAATATTTTTTATTTATAATTACATAATATTTGATGAATATTTGTATTTTTTTAAATAAGAAATAAAACAAAAATGTAGGGTTGTGAACTATACCTCTTCTTCAGAAAACCACCTTATTCATATAAATAAATGCTTCCTATGATGGTAATATAATTAAACTATAGAATACTGTTCATATATAGATATCTAATATATTTTTTTGAAAATTTATTTGATTAAAAAATGAACTTGATAGGTGTAATGAGTAGGATAGGAGATGTCCTTTTATAAGTTATAGAGGGAACCCACTTTGAAATTTCCTAAATAAATAAAAAAAGAAAATTTCATTCCCAAGAATAATAAATTAAAATTATATATATATATATTAAAATAATGGAAATTATAACTTCTAAATATGGATATAAAATTAAATTTCAAAAGGTTAAATTGAAAAATGTACCCTAATATTTTGGTTTAACTCGGAGTAAAGCCTTTTTTACCTTATTTGTGGAAATTATTTTTTCATGTTTTAAGTATTAATTATGATAAATAATTAAAATTAAATTATTACATAATATAAATTATTAAAATATAAAATATATAATCCATTTTTGAAAATATAAATTAGTATATTTACAAGATTTTAATTTAAAATTATACCTACCCATGCGACATAAAATTTGTTTCCAAAATATTATTTTCTCATATGTATAATTTTTTTATTAATATTTAAAAATAAATTGTTTAATATTAAATAATGGAATTAATAATAATATATTTCTAATAATTTTACATTTTATACCCTGATTAAATAATATGAATCATTTTAAAATCATTAAAAAAATAAATAAATTTAAAATTTTTCTTATTTTCATTAGTCATCCCCGACATTAATATTTTCAGAAAATATCAAACAATTAACTATATGACAATCTTATTTGATAACTAAAAAATTTACGTTAATTTTTTTCTAAAAAAAATCTAATAGTAGAAACATTTTTTTAAAATTAGTAGTAAAAATTTGATGAATCATATTTTTAGAGAAAATAAAAATTTTAATCATAAAAGTGAATTTAGTCTTATACCATGATTTGAAAAGAAAAATATTATATGAATGATAAAACATTTTCTAAAATATATTCTATTTAAATTTAATTATATTTTTAATCCAATAGTGAATAATTAAATTTATTATGGTTAAAAAAACATTTCTCGCATGAAAATAATTCTTGAAAAAGAAATTTTATTTTCATTAACAATATTTACATTTTCATTTCTTACGAATTTGTAAAAAAAATTAATTTCATATATTTATGTGTAAAAATTATATGTTTAATAATTTAGTTACTCATATTCATTTCCACCAATATAATGGCTAGGAGATAAATATACATTGTATCATGGTTCTTTAAAATGTAGTGATGTGTTTAACACATGATGTTGAAGAAATTATATTCATTTGATAAATATATTCCATAAAATCTATGGGAATTATATTATACCCCCATTAAAAATAAAACCACCCTGGAAATGTATTCCTATTAATATATACCATTGAGAATAATTTGACATTATCTTATCATCACATTCTCATGTATCTTCATCCAAATGGTCAGTTTTTAATAAAACATTCCCCTAGTTAGTGGTATTGTTTCATTATACATTCTCTATAGGATTCAATATATTTGTGGGTAGTTCCTTATAAGAGAAATAATCATATTGTGGTATGAACTCAATGTTCAACAGTTGGAAAGGGTTATCAATGTGACTTCTCATGATTGATACATGAAATACATCATGGACATGAGATGAGTAAATTTAAAGAACAAATATTTATGTTTCTATACCTACCCAACAATGAATCTCAGTGGGGATAATACACCTAGGGGTCAATTTTTATTTATTTTCAATTCTCATAAACATCTTCTATTGATATTTTCATTGAAATACTTTGTCAATAAATTTTTTGTCTGGATCACATTGACAGTTGCTAGTTTAAATTTTCTTTAGAGATTCTTCCATCCTTATGTGTTTCTGAATGAATCCAATTATTTCTTCAATTTCTTCTTCTACCTCTATAAAAATTTGATTTCATTATCTTAAATCATCATAAAAAATTAGTTTATTCACTTATTATTTAGAGGTATTCATAAGGGGACATTTAATTGATCGATTGGAAACTATTATAGTAAGACAACTCCACTAGAGGAAGGTATTATTCCTTGTCCCCATTGAAATCCTATTAAATAGATAACATAAAATCACCTATGGTTTTAATGGATCGCTAAAAACAACCAAAATATATGTCATGATGTGAAGTGATTAAAATTAACTCCACATCCTGATCCTACTAAACAATTGACCATAACATCAAGGTAAACCATGGAACTCGATCAGAAATAATTAATTATAATACAAGATAAAACAATACCATTAATTTAAGGTGTAATCTACAAGACATCCCTATATATTAAAATTATCTAATAAAAATGATTTGTGATTATTTAAAAGGTGATCAACTAAAGCCCAAATAGAATTACGTCCTTTAGATGTTTTAGGGAGTCTGATGCCAAAATCCATGATAATGTTTTTCCAACTTTGATTTACTATTGGTATTGGTAGTAACAAACCCTTTGACATTTATCTCTTTGACATAATATGATTACATACCAAGAAATTAGATAAATAATCATTAAAATACCACTCAATGTTATCCCACCTGAAGAAATAATCTATATCTACACATGTATTCATAATTCCAAGATTAATAAGTCTGACGAACAATGATACTCATTCATTTATATATTTTTTAAACCTGGAATACATATAACACAATCATTGTTCCTCAACATTACCACTACTTCATAAAAAAGTTAAATAGAAAAACATTTTCAATATTCTTCTACAAATCAATATCATTATTGTATTTATCTCTAATATTTACAAGCACATATGTTTGAGAACTCTTTTAAGAAAGATATTATGACTCTCCTTTCTTTAGGATTTCTAGATCAATGATTTTAAATTCCAAGAAAAATCATTTTTTGTGATAATAATCATAGATAACCTTGCATGATCATTTAAACTCAATACATTATCCAGCTTATTATATTTTATAGGTTGGTAATGTGATGAGATATAATAATATTTTATCCGTTCCAACCATACTCATTGATGAATTTTCAAGAGCATCTGTTTTAAAATATACATAAAACATTTAAGTTAATATATAAATACAACACAATTATCCATAATTGATATATATACAAATATTTAATGTAAAAATTGTTACTGTAAACTCTAAATAATTATTTGAGTAATTTTTCTCATGGATAATAAAGTTTATAGGGGATTAATTTATCACCATATCATTCAACCTGGGAACACATCCTAATAATTTCTTGGAAACATCTATAGATATACATACCCATCAATATTGTATGGTAATTTAAGAAATTATTTGGAGAATGACCTATTCTTTAGATATTTTAAATTTTCACTGAAATTATTTTTCTAGAGGAAAATCAATCTTTATTTAGTCAATTTAGTGATTGGATTTTATAGTTGTTTGAATTTCACAAAAAACCATGGATAATATCCTAGAAAATATTGAATACTTTTGATGTATTGAAAAACCATTGGATTGGGCCAACATTTAGTTGCTATGGTCTTTGATATATTTTTAAATATACCCTCTATTTAGATTATATGACCTAAAAAATAATAATTTTTTTTATGAAAATGAAATGTTGTTAAATTTTTTCTTACAACTTATCCTTCCCCCGGGGCCATAGCACAATTCTCAAGTGATATTAATTATATTTCTACCAATTTAAATATGTAATAATATTTTCTATCAATACTAACACAATACAATCTTGGTAACTTCCAAATATCTAGTACATTAAATCATTAATGATAGTGGGGGCGTTAGCAAAAGAAAATTGAATCATAATACACTAAAATTGTCTATACCCATTATATAATGCTTTATTCGGTATACCCTATATCATGAACAACAATTAATGAAATCTATAATGAAGTTAAATCTGGGATGTGTATTGAGATACATATAATTGATTAAACTGTTCATCAATATGGGGAGTAAGATACATGTTCTAGAATGTGATCTTTATTATCTCACTATAACCAATGCAGAGTAACATCAATCGATCATTATTCTTAATTAAATGAATTTTTACACCCTATGGTGAAACAAATTTATGAATAAATCTATTTTCATTATTCTCTAGGTGTTTCATTATCAACACCTATAACCCAATGATGGCTATTATATAGGGAGCATTTTAAAGACATGTGGAAAAGGGCATGATTTCTATTTAGAATTCAACATATTGACTCTGTGGAAGTCTATTAAATATTTTTAAAAATATATCAACAAACTCTCACACAATATGAAAATCCCTAAAATTTTATTGTATTAATATCTTAAGTTATAATTAATTTTAAAAATAAATTATCTTATAATGTATTTATACTTTAAATTATAGTATTTTACAATTCAAACAAATAACGTATTTTAGAAAAAATGTCATAAATTCACCCCAAAATTTTATCGACATGTAAAATTTAAATAAGGACACATTTTGTGAAATTAATATTATAAATATAAGAAATCATTCTTTAAAATAAAATCAATATTTAATCAAAAATTACATATTTAAATATTATAACTGTTTTCATGAAGATTTGAAAATTTAATTAAAGTCTCATAAAATTTCCATATAGTTATAAGTGAAAAAATTTAATTTATGAATCAATTTTATAAAAATTAATTTGTTTTATATCAACATATTAATTATAATATTTAAATAAAGGTTGATGTTTCACAAAAATATCAAGAATTTATTATTCATTTTCATAACATAAATTTACTTTTTTTTATATAAATATTTTATATTATTAGTCATAAGATAACTAAATTTTGTATATACTTTCATTAGTGGGGTTACAATTTAATTACAAATAATTTATTAATTAAATGTAATTGAAATTTCTATAAAATTGGTTTTTTAATAATCATTGGAAAATAAAAAATTTCCAGAAAATAGTAAAATATCACTCTAAGAAAATTTTGACATCCCACTTCTAATAATGAAGTTTATTTTTAACTATATATTAAAAAATTATCAAAATATTTTTTTAAACTTGTGTACCCACAAAAGTTTGTAAAATGTGATTTTGAAAATTTTTCTTTTAATTAAAAAATTGGATTTATTCATATCTTAATCTTATCAAATATAGTTATTAAATTGAAAAAACATTTGACATAATATGTATCATATGAATTTCATTAATATATTTCACTAGTATTGATTAATTTAAATTATTAATAGAAAATGTCATTGTTTTCATAAAAATGTTTTTTTAAAAAATACAACTTTTATATTTGATGGATTGTTTTTATTTATAAATAACTGGTGACATGTGAATTAATTTTATAAATATGTGTAAAATATATTTTCATAATTTAAATAATCAATTTCATTCAATATATTGAAATAGATAAGAGATAACTATTGTAGTAAAAACATTTAATCATATTTTAAGCTCGATATTATATATAATGTACACTTTCAAACAAGATAAAATAAAAAAAGATACATACATTAAAATATTGTGGTGTTATATCTATAGTCATTCCAAAATTTTAGACCATTTGGAATTTGAATACATGGTTTGGTAAAGAATTTGTATAAATCCACATTTGGAAAATTAAGATGTAGTTTGTAAAAAAGTGGTGAAAATGGGCCATTTGTAACTTTTCTTATTGTTGAATGTTTTAGATTTATCTTCGGAATGGTTTTGTCTTAGAAATGTAAAGGAATTTTTTTCATTGATCCGTAGAAATTGTAGTATTATATTGAATTTAAAAGTGGTGCAAAAATATATCTGAAAATATATATGGATTGGAAATTCTAAAAGACTGTTTGGAACCATGTTTTGTCTTTGAAAAAAAGGATATGATGTTAATTGATGTGAAGGGACAATTAGAATATTTTAATGATTTGGAAAATGGATTTAAAGAAGGTGTATTATTATGGATCGATTATAATATTGTGATTTTTTGGAGAAATATTTCAATTATACAAAATGGTGGATTCCATGTGATCTTTAATTGATTGATGAATGTGATTTTGATGAAATGGATTTTCATGTGTCTTCTAAATGGCTTGGATTGTGTGTAGATACCATAATACATTTGTATGGAATCCGCTCTAGTGTGTAGTTCTTGGGAGTTTATTTGGTTTTGGATTATGTTTGGAAACCACTAGATAATGGGATGAGTTCCCTTTTAGTGGATCAAACAAGAAGAAACTCTGATATATGGTTTTTGTACAATTTTTTACTGATCACATTTATCACTATATTTATAGTCATATTATAGAGGGTTTGAGATATGGTTGTGTGTCAACCCTAATTAGACGGTTTGGTAACACCTAGATTTACTGAGAGGCTAGGCTGAAGATGCCATTATATTTTTGAATTTTGATTATCCAATTGGTTATTGACTGTGGGGATACACTATACTCTAGTATGTGGGTCAAAAAAATTACTTCCATGGAGTTATTATAGATATGTTTATAAAATTATCATGAATATATATTTGTTTGTTCTTTCTTCATATAATAATTTTTTTATTATCCCTTCTAGTTTGTGCATACTTTTTTTATTCCTTTTCTATCAATAGAATTTCTATTTCCTAACCTGAAGTATATTGGTAACTAGATTTGGGTATTGAACAGGGATTTGGAAGGTGAATCCTTTAAAAAAATATGGGTTCATAGTTTAAAAAAGGGAACTAATTGAATAATTTCATTAATTTTTAAAATGATTAAAAGTAATTTTTATTTATGAATTTCAATCTTTTTTTGTTGAATTTTATAGTAAAGGAAATGTGTAGACTCCATGGCGATTACCTAGTGATATTATTATCCTAAAAAACTTCTTGTTCCACTAGACATTGTAAGACTATAGCTTTTCTGATGATTTTGGGTTTTTGTTTGGTTTTCTGATGGATCAGGTTGGTCTTGTACTTGGTAGTGATCAAGTGGTCACGTAGATATCATGTTATCACTATTTGGTTTTGGTTTGTATAATGTTTCTATTTTATTTTGTAATTATTTTATATGGATAATTTGTTTATGTATTAATGCTTAGTTTTTTGTTCGATTATGTTTTTTTATTGATCTTGGTGGTTAAATTTTTGGAATAATCATTCCAATTGGTTTATGTTGATTCCCAGAAGTAGTTGCCAACCCATGGGGATTAGGAATGCCCTCTGAGCCATATCATGGGATTGGTGGGGTGTGTGATTGGATAGAAGACCACCATAGTATATGATAATTATTTAAATTACAGTGATTATAAAATAATTATTCAATTAAGTGGAACAAGAACTTTTTTTACAAACATACACAAAAACAAAGGCAATTATTACACAAAATAAAGGAAAATAATGGAAGATTATTAATACATGCTTAATAATACATTGTAGAAGGATAATATGTGATATTATTTATTTGTTCAATATTTTTAATATTTTTTTACATGACTAAAACAATTATAATGTATGTCAAATGACATTCAATGAAATGGAATAATGAGGTAAGAGAACATCATATCACTTTGTCTGTTAGATAAATTTCATATTCTCTACTTACTTATTTTGTTAGGGGTATCTACATCCCCATATGATATATTATATAATAAATAAATTATATTAACTATATTTAAATATTTCATTGGGTGATTACTATTTTAGGGATTTTTATTCATATGTTACCACAATTATAAGATGATTTCAAGCCTCACATTTATTTCCACGTGACTTACACCATATTCACCAATCATTTCATTTTTTGTTTTGTATATACTATCCAATGATATTTTAATTAATAAATTTCATTTCTTTCTAGATATTAAAATTTTCAATTGATGTTATTCTTTTA
Organism: Viscum album; assembly: GCA_963277665.1. Taxonomy (NCBI): domain Eukaryota; kingdom Viridiplantae; phylum Streptophyta; class Magnoliopsida; order Santalales; family Viscaceae; genus Viscum; species Viscum album. The sequence goes on from OY728155.1 coordinate 819,244,852, forward strand.
TGGATCAAACATTTTAGAAGTTACATAAGTAGTAAGGTAATTATTGTCAAATTAAATTATATGGATGATTATTTGTAATTAAGAATAAATTCACATCAAGATGGTATATATTCTTGAATTTTACATGTTATATTAAGATTAATTCTTTATTCATGGTATTTTACAAGTCACATTGAATTATCCTATCCAAGGGTATTTGACTAGAAATTTCCACGTGGTATAAGTCATTTTACATTATAAATTCCTTTTGGTGATGATTGTGTTTCGTTAAAAACGATCATTTTTTTGTAATAATTTTTCATGGAAATTTATTTTTAATTTAATATCAATATTCCTGTATAGTGTGTAATATTATTTCATAAACTGTATTCCATTTTTAGTTATTTTGTTTAAGTAAAAATTTATTTGATTAAGTGAAGAAATATTTATAAATATGAATCTTTTATTCAATATAGCTATTTAGTGATAAGGGATATTGACTTATTAAATAAATTATATGATATATGTGGAATTCCTATTGTTTAATATTTGGTAGGTAGGTCCCTCTATAGCCACTTTATGAATCTGTCGGTTTCATGATAATATATATACTATTTTTTCAAAGGCCTTACACATTTATTAGAACATGGAAAAATGCCTTGAAAATATTATATTCATGGTATGAGCCTTTGATTCTAATATATTATTGGAATTATTAAAAATAATAAAAGATATTTTTTTTTTGAAAAAAATATTGTGTATTTTAAAAATTTATTTTTATAAATTCCATCATTATGAATCTATATACATATATTCCATGTGAATATCCAATTAGTTAGAAATTTAATGGTTTAGTATCATGATCATGTGATTATTTATTTGGAATAATTATATGTCCTCTTATTAATTCCATATTATTCTCATGTTATTAATTAAATTATATGTGTTTCATTTATTTACATTTCCTTTCTTGTTACCCTTTATATATTATTATCTTTAGCTGTACATAAATGTTATTGCGCATTTGATCTCACAATTATTTTTTTCCATTACCCATGATTCCATGATGTTTCTACGAAATGAATTCATATATAATCTAGATTGAAAAAAGTTATTATCAAAAAAATTATGTTTTAATTTTGGTATTCAATTAAAATACAGGACACTTGTATGTATCTAGTTCTCTAAGATAACTAAGCTTTTTGGTCATTCATATGAAACTTTATCATATTTATGTAAATGTAATTGTAAAAGGAATTGATATCAAGATTATATGGTCATAGTTTATATAAGAGTAATATCAAATGATTTTATGCTCTTCCATTTCATGGTTCGATTGTTAAGTAACTTGATTCCCTTTATATATAAGAAGAGTGTTATATCGAATGGTGGTCTTACCATGAGATAAATGTTGTGAGACAATTATTCACACTAAAGAACCATATCTATAAATAAAGATACATATACCAAAAAATACTATTTATAATTTTTTTACACAAGCCTATAGTACTTTTGAACATTTCATATTTATGCTGATGAATGTTACATTGAATCACATTCCACTACATAACATTCTTACACCCCCACACATATATGGAAGAAACATTATTAGTTACTCATTATAGAAAAAAAATCAAATATATGGCATTCTGTGGCCATATCATCGAGGAACCATTATTTTTTTTACATTTTTAGTCATCTATGTTCGTATATTGATTTACTAGTGTTAATTTAAAGAAATCATCTTTTAGGATTCATCATTACTAATCCTAGTTAATTTAACTGATTTTAAATAAATATTTTTTTAAATATTTTTCCCTTTTATTTTTAAAATTACATAAATTAAAATTAAAAACTAGTTGTAATTCCATTAAATGTATGAAATTTAATTCATAATATAATACGAGGAAAATATTTTAAATAAAAATTAGGAATCAAATTAAAATAAAATTACTTATTGTAGGTATGATCAAATTTATGATATTGAATGAATGTTATATTTAAAATGATCCAATGGGTCACATCATCATAAACTACAAGATAATGTTTGATTAGAGGTGAAGAAATATCTATTTTTTGTAAAATGGTCCTAGATCCATCCCCAACTGGGTTTGGAGTCCATCAAAAAATTATTTTAGAGTTAAATAAAGAATTATGTTCATGAAAACCAGAAACAAGTGGAGTTTTTATATGTGAGAGTGTTTGAGATACATTTTTCTAAATATTTGATGTGATAATGTATAAATTAAATAAATTAATTAAAGAAAGTAATTTTTTCAATGATTTCAAGGTTGTATAAATATCCAAAAAATCAATCACTAAGGGGAATAACATGTATAATGATAAATTCTATTATCAATTTCTTACAGTTCATCATCTAATATGATATTAAAAGTTTTCCCAATAATCAAAAAAACACATGTGGCCCTTTAAAATAATTAATTATTTTCTATATCATACATTCCATTACACATAAAATTATTTTTCTATGAAAACCATCAACCATAAGATAAACACTACATTTCAATCATTGAAGAACAATTGATAATATTTTGGGGGTAATTTACTAGGAGAAATTTTCAATTTATCAATTATTTGTGAAATTATTATAATTCCCTATTAAAATTCCCTAACACATTGGGACACTTTACTGGCTACCATTTAGCCATGTGTGACACCCCAATTCAATGTGCACTGGCCCATAGAATTATGATTAGATTCTAGAAGACCTATCAAACATATGAGAGGTTGTATCCTATATATCTATAATAAAAACACATATCGAAAATGTTATATTATTATGGATAATATATAAATATATATCTATAAGAAAACATGAATCTAACACACTGAATATCTTAATAATATTATAGTGAAATAAAAATTTTTAATGACAAAAATAAAAGGCCCAACAACTCAGGGTAAATACCATCCTACAAGAACACAGATTGGTGTATTGCACTTTGGGAAAATAATGCCCTGAGAACAAATGAAAACAATAACAAATAAGGATCTCTACACAATAGATTCACCATAATGGCATGTAATGAAGTATCAAGTAGCATGAATTTCATATTTGTAAACATTACACATGTGGGGTCAAATAAATTTCATTATTGAATATAAATTGTTTTTGTAAGATATCACTGGGGAAATGATAATAAAGATATAAATTTTTATAAATAAATATGAAACTCAAAAAAACGAAAACATACCTTATACATATAAGTATATGAAACACATGAGGACATACAATCAACATCATTGATTCAAAAAAATCTTATACAAAAAATACAAAATATACCACCAATATTTTGAGACATAAAATACACAAACTAAAAAATTTCCATCATTTCCAAAATAATCCCTTTATTAAATCGGTGGACCTGAACCTCTTAATAAAATGAAAAAATATCAATGTCTCTACAAAGCTCAATATAGGATAGACACTATGTGATGTGGTTTGAGAATCAGAGTAGGGGATACATAATCATTATTTGTAGGACACATTATCTTCTATTAAAGAGGGTTACATACATTATCAAGTGTATGGTGGACCTTTTCCCTATAATTAATTCAATTATTTGGTTACTGAATAGTTTTTTTCTCCAACTACCTCTTACAATGTCTTAATCATTGATCCTACAAAACAATGAAACACTATTTGTAAAAATACTATATAAAATTAATTAAAGGATAAGATACATGAATTATCATGTTATATATTGATGAAAATATAATTAAATACTGGCATTTCAATATTTATAACCTGATTGAGAATTTATGAAAAAACCCACAGATTTCCCAGGACAAGACATGTACTCAAATGTAAAAAAGATGGCAACCTCTCCCGATTTGTTGGATATGTCATCATAGTCCATTTTAGGTATGGATTGCCTATATTTTATTTTCTATACAATCAATTTGTGATGATTATTAATTATTTGGGAATTTAATTCAGTTGTAGTCCCTATCTTCTGATAGAAACTCATGATATGTAAAATATCCATGTTGTTTGTGTGGCCTAAAAACAACTGAGACATCTACTAAATTATTTTCTTAAGTTTAAAAAACTAGATAAAAGTAATTTCATCTATCCTAAATGGAATGTAGGTCTTGGGTTCAATCTTTGTGTGTACATGTGTATTGAATGAGTCACATAGTTTCATAAGGCATGGCGCGTGACTTGATGTGGAATAATATGTGATATTAATGATTCCCAATAAACATAGAACCACTTGGACAATGAGATCCCAATTAAAAAAAATTTCATAACAATTATGTACTATAATTCATCCATCCTATCGTCATTTTTAATCCTCATGTCTATTATCTAAACCTTCATTTAAGACTCATTAATCAAGATTCATTTCTAGATAGCCTTGAACGAATGAGTAAAACTAGATATTCTAAATATTTAATTATATTACTTTCTATTTTCCATATTCTATTATTTATTTCAACAACTATTAACCATGATGATGAATAATGAAATTAATTATATGTGTGAGAGATGAATGGGGGATTCAGTTTCTATAAATCATTTACAACTCATTGCATTAATTAATAATGTGAAAACCCCCTTTATAGTTTCCATAAGATTTTTGATTCAAATAAAAAAACTATAATAAAATAATATATTTTTTTAATTGAAGATCAATTAAGAAAGATTAAAACAATGTATTTTATTTTTTAAAAACAGGCATTTTTATGCCTTTTTATAATCATGATGGATAATTTTTTGTATGATGTTTTTGTTTCTAATATTCATGAGGGAGTTTGGAAGGTACTGTCACTTTGGTAAATATATTTCCTTAAAATATTATATCATTACATACTGATCATAATGTTATTAATAATCATGAAACATCATGTTTAAATAGTTTTATTCTAAAAGTGATGGTCCTGAATAAAAAAAGATTCTATAAATAGACATCTAGACACAAAATTTCAGACACAATTTATAGAAAAACATTTATAGAGAGAGTTTTTACTTAATTTGAAATAACTATTCATTGTGAAAAATTTGAGAAAGAAAATTTATATAAGAAGGTCGTCTTTGACACATTAGATGAACAACCACTTTTTCCACTGGATAAACATTCATTAAAATTTATTGTCTGATTTTTCCAATGATAAAATTATTAAAATTTTAAAGGGATAAAATGAAATAGTTAAAGAATTATTTTTTAAATGTTAATATAGTATTAGATATAATATTCTACTAGACATATAAATTTTCTGGTTTTTGAATTCAATGATTTCAAAAAAAATTATTCTACAATACACCATGGTTCATGATAAATCATCCATAAACTCCGAAGATTTTGGATTTAGTTTTGGTCAATATTCAAATGTCAATTTTTATTAGATTTTGTATGATGTTCGAAGAAATGAAGTTACTATGTACATTGTAGATGAAGGAAAATGAATTATGTAACATCCCAACTCTAATTAAAGGAAATACATTGTTTAAATTAGGGTAAAATATTCTCTAATATGGACAATTAAGTGTTGATTTGGTCTTTGAGGTGTTTTGGAGTATTTTTGGGGGTATATGACATGAAAATATGAGAACAGATGCCAAACATAACATACGGCATGGTTACAAGACTTTTAAAGAAAATTGGGCTCCTGTCATTGGAGACCATGTCATATAGTATTCCCTTTGGATAGAGTATATCATATGATACGACATGGGTTTCCAAATGGGTTGGGTTCTCCATGGATGAATTGAGGCTCCCCCCACCTCATGGAGAGAGAGAGCTACATGGTTAGCGCACAGTGTGGAAAAACAAGCTGCAAACTGTGCGGCCCTTAACAAGTGGGAATTTCCAGTTTCTCCCTCCTGATCCTATTCCTGATATTTCATCCCAGTCAACCCCTTCCATACTGTGGGATGAACAAACATCCCCCTCATCCACCATGGTTGATTCTCATTCGATGCATGGGTGTCTTGAGTGTCGTTAGGTTACAAACAATGATTTGGGTGAGGCTAACATGCCTCTTTGTTCTATTTTTTAGATTGTTTCTTGAAGAATATATACTCTCTTTCGGAATCACAAAATCCTTCAATTTTATCACAGATTTGATGTTTGGTCATTAAACGGTGTTTGAGTTTGAATCAAGGGATGTGTTTGGACTTGTAATCAAATGTGATTATGACGTAGGTGGTGTTTAATCATTTTCCAATAGACGTGATGTAAAATATATGTATGGGGTTGTTCCAACATGTATCCTAGATTATTTTATTTTTATCCGGCTATATAATGTCATTTGGGCCTTATATTGAGATGTGAAACCCTTCATGGACCATGTTAGGTTTGTATCTGAGTTATAAAAAACCATGGGTTACCCATGTGGAATTCTAGATCCTTGTAAATGGTGAATAAAATGGGTAAAAAGTATAATAGAGGTATCAGGAAAGAGAATATGTTGTAAAAAATGTATTTGTTATTTTCGAAGATTAATTGGGTTGATTGAGGTTGGTTATAAGTTAGATTTTGTAAACGATTAAATAGTTTTGAAATAGTTTTGATTGTATGTTTGCACCATGGACTGGATTTTAGATTTAATGACGAATCTAATGTTTTAATATCAAAATTATTTGAAAAGAGGCATTGAACTCAATGTTAATCAAAATGGTGATTTCTAATAGATATCATTTGTTTTCTCAGATGGGGATAATGTTCCCTTTTTTAGAAAATGGTTTACAATTCATTTTGGATGGTTGTTATTTAAATTAATGCCTTCATTCATGTTTTTGTTTTCAAATAGGAGGACTCTGGTTTTAAAGTATGGATTCAATAATATTTCATATAATTATTTTGAATATTATTTTTAACATTGCATGGTTTAAAAGTTAATTTGTGTTCATAGTCATTGAATTTATTTATCAACAAGTTATATAGGACCCATGACTATTATGTTTCCATGTAAAGAATATATTTAAATGAACTAATTTATTAATGTTCATTGTTGATGAAATTATGTAAGTGGGTTTTAGTTATAATGATATATGTGTTAAATCATTATGGTTTCTGTCGGTAAATTTGAAATGGATTTTAAATGAGATTAATTTTAACTTTGTTTAATTTAAAATAGGGATTAAGGGAGTATTTATTATAATGATTATGGTTTAATGAAATGTGATTTTAAAATAGTAATGTCTTCATGGGGTTAGGTCATGTGAATGATTTATGTATTGAATAATTATTAATTGTAAAAGTTATATTATAGTTTGATAAAGGTTGTAAAATAGAATATGCGGTTAATGGTGAATGAATAATGTAAATACGTTTTTAGTGGTATGTTGGGTATAGACTTAAGGTTCTACATCCATGATTTGGGTTAGACTGAGGCCTTAAACCCCACCCCTAGAGTGCATAGGTTTGGGAGCCGTACTGAAGATCGATTCCCTTAATGGATGCTTTGGATGAGACTACATAGACTGAGAATCGAAGGAACGAGTGATAGACTACCTATACGGATGCTCCAATATAAATGTGTTTTAATTTATATATCATATGTTTACCCCTTCTAAAGAGTGTAAAATTTCCTATATTTATTATAAATTAATTAGTATTATATTGAGAAAGAAGATTCTAACGGTGTGTGATTCTGGGGCCTAGAGTTCCCAGAATGATCTGTCAATGTTTTGTTATGCTTTAATTAGAGCGGGTAAGTAGTTTTCTTGAAGAAGTGAAATAACTCTAAAATTATTTCCTAGATCAGAAATCTTTGGGCACTGTTGCATTCAGGGTAGCGGGTTTACCCTAGAAAAGAATTATTTTTAGTCGATGCAGGCCTCCTGTGACAAAACCCAAAAATGGCATAACCATAAATTAGATAATAAAATATAGTTCATTTATTTTTCAAAATTCTTAGAACTCATGAATAGTAACTCAGATTGAAAATCTGAGACCACTACTGAACACATGAGGGTAATCTTTCCTTAAGCTGATACTAATATTAGCTAGTGTGGGCCACCAGGGAATGTAAGTTTTTTTCCAAAAATAAAATAATTGACAATTATTTTATTTTAAAATCCATAAATTCTAAATGGTAACTCGAATTAAAATTATGAGAATACCGTTGTTCTCATGAGGGAATGTTCTCCTTAAAAGAAGCCTTACCTCAACCGGCACGAGTTGAGGGTGACTGTTAATAATTTTCTGAACATTATTTTAGGTATATGCTGTAAATATGCAGTCGTCGTTCTCTAACTTTTGAACCGGTGCACGGACAAAAAATATGAGGGCACTATTGAATCTGCAGCACTGAGATTCACTTAAGGGAGACTTTAGTTTGACCGCAGTAGGTCTGGAGAAAAAGTTATGTTTTGGACTTTTTAAATGAAATAAAATAAAATAACAGTATTATTTTATTTTGTTTCTATCTTATCCTCCAACGGACAAGAAGAGGTGGGACCCACGATTTGTCAATCCATCAAATGGATTGACCATCCAATCTAAGTAAATACAACATTGGAGTAATTAGGAAACATTTTAATTAATGATCCCCATTAACTCCCCTGAGTCATTTTCATACCCTACCCATCTCCTATTTATATAGAGATTGGGGAGGGGTATTGGAACAGCATCACCAAGCAATGATGAGCTGAAGGAGTGCCAAGATTCCATGCTTTTAGAGGGCAGAGCTGGTTCCAACAATAGGTGACGTGAGACACCGAACCACGAACTAGAGATAAACAAAAGTGCAACGCCGTTAGAAGCTAGTTGTGGAGGACCAAAATCCCCACCTGCTTCCACAAACACACGGTCACTATCATTCATGAGATAAGAGGTTTATTTTTTATTCACGTTAAAAGATTCCCTCCTCCTCGTTCTTGAATTATTTGAAAAACACGGATCAACGGACTAACGGGTTAATCCGAGATTCATTCATTTTTTCGGGTGGTTGTTGTGGGGTATCTTTGTGGGGTTTCAATTTTTGTTTAATAAAAGTAATATTTAAACCCTTTTTACCATCCCTTTGACACGGGCTAATGTAGAGCATGTGGGAGTAATGAACTTGCCCAAACCCACTGTAACATTGCTACCCTCGCGCCATCAGTGGAAGACCGCCAGCACAATGGCACTAACTGGCTAAAAAGTAAGTGATGCGCCAATGAACGCCGCAAGAGGAGGCCGAAACACGTAGCCATGATGGTCATCAGAGCAGCCAACACTGGTCAACCATAGGGGAGGTTTGGTGTGTCATCATGTTCGGCTGATGGGCATGGTGTTGCGGCTCTTAAACAGCGTATTCGGAGAAGCTGGTCGGCTCATCGGCCGACTACAGAATGGCAAGGCTGCACGCTGTCGCCCGTCATAGGTGATTAAGAGGTCGATGCTGAAGCCGTGGTGAAAAAGGCCGAACCACTACTTCAAAGGGTTCTGTGGTGACCTAGCAGAGCCCACGTGGCACCACTCTTTAATTAAAATGAACGGACTTCTTGTCGTTCTAGATACCGAGGTGAAACCTCCCCCTTGCATGCTCGAGCGGATAGTTGTCGTCCCGCTATCTCATGGGTCGTGCCTTACATGAATGGGCCACCACCTCGTGGACCACGTCCTACTCCTTCGTGAAGCCCTTTGAGGGAAACACCTCATGCAGTTGGGCCACCCCTTTGCGGGCCATCATATATGGGATGTGATGCCCCTTGCATGCTGAGCCATGTTAGACCGGACCTTGGCCCAAACAGACCCTGAAATGCTTAAAGGGCCATATCTAGAAATTAGAGCATCCAATTTATGAATTTTATATAGCGATAGAACATGTGGATCATGAAGGTTCTTTATGTATACTCCAAATGGGCTTTGGAAAAATTTGGAGTATGGCCGGGTTGGATCGAAACTGAATTCAATCGGGCCCTCGACATTAAAATGCTAATAACTCATAGACTGGGTGACTGAAAGACGCATCGTATATGGCGTTGTAACCCTTATGACAATAATTTCATTTGGGTTACTCTGTTGTTAGTGGCGGTTGAGTTATGACTGATATCTCAAGAGATATATTCTACCGAAAATGAGCACACTAGGCGCGAGGAATCCAGTGGCGGGTAGTGAGGCAGAGGATGAAGATGGATCATATGGGGGTTAGTAACTATCGAATCAGTGTGGGTCAGATCTTGTGTGGGTCATTATGGGGTTAGTTCCTATCGATCTAGTGGGGTTTAGTGCTCAGTGATCCTATATGGGTCAGGACATATAAATCTTGTGTGGGTAAGATCCTGTGTGGGTCAGTGCAAAGCGATTCTGTGTGGGTCATCACATAATGATCCTATGTGGGTCAGATCCTATGTGGGTCAGCACTCAGTGGTCTTTTCTGGGTCAGTGCATAACGATCCTGTGTGGGTGAGATCATTTGTGGGTCAACAGAGGTTAATATGATCAACTTCGGGCGAGTCAGATCCTGTGTGGGTCATTGCGGTGGTTAGTACCAATCGATCCTGTGTGGTTTTGACTCTGTATGGTCAGCAGCAGTACCATTTTATGGAATAAGATGATCTAGATTCATGACTAATCATCTATTCTTCTATGATTCACTAGAAGCCTAGTTATAGAGAAGACTCTAGTTTGACATATGTCTATTTCTTATGCTTTGTGATTGAGATCAAGCTTTGTGGCTTTTCTATTGTTTAATTCTAAGAGACCTTTGAGGGTATTAGGGTCCCTAAAATGTATTGTTATACTCATCACCGCCCTGGCTTCACCTGCCCTTTTTGGTGTCTTGTGTAGATGGAGACCTTCAGGGCTAAGTCTAGAGGGTTCCAGGACTAAGCGGTACATGGAGGATATGGGCTGATGTGGAGTGATGCAGAGACGATATGTACATACCCATCAGGTAGGATCCTTGATGCACGATCCAAGAGTTTCTTTGTAATATTTAGTTTTTTATGTACTTTCCAGTTGTACTTGTACTTTATTTTTGGGATTGTATTTATATCCCCCTTTACATTCAACACTATTTTACTAGATCAGTTTACATTGTGGTTACATCCTTGTTGTATTATAGTGTGTATGGTTTCTTCTTGTCATTTTCCTAGACTATGTGTCTGTAGAGGAAAAAAGTAAATTCCTACACGTTTTAGGGATATGACTTTCTGGTGCTAGTTTCTAGCCCGTGGCCTATGGAAGGCAATCTTGTGTTAGTCACGACACGGGCCCCGAGGGACTGCTCTTGAGAAATTTGTATCAGAGGATCCGGTTCAACCGAAAAACTAGGACTATTATATTTTCTACTTGGCAATAGGGATATGTGTTATGCGGGTGGTTTTTAGTTTGGGGATTCTAGTGTTTGTGAGACGACTGACGTATACGTACCCCTGGACCCAAAATTCAGATTTCAGACTTAGTTCACATAAACACTGATTATGTGTGTTTTGAAAATTATTTCTTGTGATCACTTTGAGTAATCTCACTAGCTATAACTCTTGATTGTGGCACACCTGTTTTATTTCAGGATGTGTCTACATAAATAGCCATCCAGGATTTCCAAGGGAGTATACAATGGAGGCCCACCGAGTGACAAGGCTCTGTTGTATGACATCTTACTATGTTAGAACCTTCAGGTGTTGTAGTAGTAGCACCACCACCTGTTAGGCAACAGTTACCACCAGCTACACTAGTCGACAATGCACAAAGATTTAGCACATTGGAAGAGTTTTAGCGGCATAGGATTTCATGGTTTCGAGGTGAGGCAGATTCTCAGTTAGCTACGGACTGGATGAAGACTATATCTAGAGTTTTCCACCTAAATTGAACACCAACATATCTGATCTAGTCTTTATCAGTGTGTGGCCGAGAGGATTGTCCGCATGGTGATGAGGCTTTGGTACATGGATAGTTTCTAGAGATGGTACCTTTGGGTAGTGTGCTAGCTATAAAATTTCCTGATGCTAGTAGTTTCTCCCATAGGAAATGGTTGAGGACACATGTTGGCTAAGTTCCTTACACATGTTTCAGCAATAGATACCCCTCATGTTCAGAGGTGAGCTTGAATCACATGCTTCTAAGGAATGTCTTGAAAAGGTGGCCAAGATTCCATCTAGCCCGGGAAACATTTAATCAGATGGGGGTCCTGGTAGAGAGCCTTCTATGTGGCTCAACAGTACTATGATAGGGTTGTGATTACCCTGATCTTGCGTAGAGGTGACGATTCTATGGACTAGCTTGAGAACCTTCTTTAAAGAAGGGTGTCTCATGCCAAAAAAATTGCTAAGGTATGAGTGTTCCCTAGAGATTCTACTACATTGGCAGGATAAGATGTCAGTAGCTGAGTATTCATTGATCCATATTTACCATCCCATGTACTCGATGAATATAGTAGGGTATTACATTAGGTCTCAAAACTCCGACCTATGTGTGTTTAGAGAAATCTGAGCCAACACTATTCCTCTATGAATTCCTACTTATGATAGGGTGTTAGAGAGAACCATTGTGGTTGAATGTTCTTTGGTTGAGCGGATGTTGCCAATGAATTTTGACGATTGGAAAAGAAGGAAACTGATGCCAGTCTCATAGAATTGTGTGTATAAAATGTTTTGGGAAGAGGAAGTGATATGGACAGATGAATCTGAAGGGAAACTGATGTGGATGTGAATCTACGAGATCAGCATGAGATGTTATACATTTCTACATGTTACAACCACCACCCTAATGTGGTCCCCACCAGGCTCAGGGAGATAGAGGACAATGTAAGGGAGTAGCTGCACGCGGTCAAAGAGTGTGTCCGAAGGGCTCCAGGAATTATTAGACGTACGGTCTGGGTCTACTACTAGTTATCGTAATAATAGACATAGATACCAATCATTCATTCTTTCCACGAATCGGGTTCAAGACATAGTGATTCTGATTAAACTGTGGAATTGACCCTTATGTCTCCATATACCTTTTATAGGAGACTTGATAATAACACCTATGCTGATGGTGTGATCTGACCATTGAGTCGAGAGTTTTGGATAGAAACTCTTGGGGGCAACGTTGACGCCTTACAACCTTGGTTTGGGTATGGACTAGACATCCACAGTTCGTAATCAGATTGATAGTATTTGGAAAAAAGTGTGTGGGTTATCTATAATGTCGGAATAGGGTTTTTCCTTTCTCAGAGAAAAAGGATGCCTATTCAACACAAGATAAACTCATGCATAGGAGTGTGTGGTCAATCACTCTTAAGTAGGCCAGACTTACACTCGTGGAAGTATGAGATTTCAGTCTTCAGTTCCCAACAAGAGTGTAAGAGTTTGTAGACATCATTTAAAAATATTTTTCTCAGATTACTTCCCCTAGGGGAGAAGGACTTATTATTTGGTTGGGTACTACCGGTGTTGTGAACCAGACATCTCTAGTGTAGCGGCACCCTTATTTTCTTTGACAAAGAAGAGATAGAACTTTGTGTGGATAGAGAGATACCAGCTAAGTTCTCAGGAGACGAGGAAATGACTGACGAGTTCCCCTATCATGAGGATAACAGAAGAGGGTGTTGGGTATGTAGTCTACTGCAATGCATCAGGGACTGGACTTGGGTTTTTCCTGATGTAGGAGTGAGAAGTTATAACCTATGGATCATGATAGCTGATGAAACTTTAGCAGAACAATGCTTCCCATGACCTGGAGTTAGCAACATTTTTTTTCGCCTTGAAGGTGTGGTAACACGACATTATGGGTGAACACTTTACAATCTACTCTAATCACAATATTCTCAGGTATATCTTCTCTTAGAAGTACCAGAACCAGATACATCGACAATGGAAAGAGTTCCTCCTAGACTATGACTTTGAGATAGTCTATAATCCTAGGGAGGGGAACATGGTGGCTGAATCACTCAACAGGAGGTCACGTCTAGAACTAATGAGTGAGGTGACAGAGTAGCTAACCCCGTTGCAAATATCCTTCCCTGATAATAATGTAGAAGCTTACCAAAAATCTATGACTGTCACTCTCACTTTTTCATCTTGTTCGGAAGTCACAACATAGGGATGACTACTGCGAGGTCCTACAAGATTAGATATCCTTATGACGGTCTCCTAAAATATTTTCTAATGGTGGGGAGAACCATATATTTTTTAGAAGACACACCATGGTACATGCGCCACTTAGAGAGGATGTTTTGAGGGATATCCATACATTCCCATTAATGATATATCCTGGAGTGGGAATGATGTAATAAGACCTCTGGCATCAATACTGGTGGAGAGGGATAAAGGAAGCAGTTGGGGAGTTTTTATCACGATGTCTCACTCGTCAGCATGTGAAGAATCAATAGAGCTCGTAGAAGTCTTTTCCCAAAAAAATATTTAGATCCTCGGAGTTCGAGGAGGGAGGCCATGTCTACCTATGGGTGTCAACCTGTTATAGATTGTAGAGGTTTGTCCGGGGTGGCAAGCTATCACCTGTGTTCATAGGTCCTTTCTAGAATCTCAGCTGAGTGGGTGAGGTGGTGTACTGTCTACCTCTTCCCCCAAAGATCCACTGGGTTGTATAATGTTTTCCATGTGTCACAGTTGGGGAGATGCATGCATGATCCATCAAACATTATCTACTACGGTGAGTTGGACATTGACGATGGGGTAACATTTACAGTGGTTCTAGTGGAGATTGAGGATTGAAAAGAGTGATTCCTTCTTGGGCGATCGATACCTCTAGTGTGCGTTTATGGAATCATGTGGACCTCCAGGAGAGCACATTGGAGCAGAAGGGTCAGATTCATGCTCAGTACCATCATTTCTTTGATTTTCATTTGTTTTGGATTTCGCGGAGGATATTCCCTAAGGTGGGGAGAATTTAAAGACGTGGCAATTACATATAATTTTTTTAATTATTGGGGATTATTTTGAGATCTCAAAATCTGACAGTGCGTGATTCCGAGTCCTAGAGTGCCTGGAATGATTCGTCAATGTTTTGTTATGCTTTAATTATTATGCATAATAAGTTTTCTTGAAAAAGTGGAATAACACATAAAAAGTATCTTGGATCAGAAATCTGAGGGTACCATTGCATTGAGGATGGAATGTTTACCCTATGACTGAATTTAGTTTAGTTGGGGTGTGCCTCATGTGAGAGAACCCAAAAATGGTATAACCATAAATAAAGAAATTAAATAAAGTTATTTTAGTTTTCAAATTTTTATAAATCACGAATGATAACAGGGATTGAAAATCTGAGACCACCACTAAACTCATGAGGGTATTCTTTCCCTAGGCTGATACTATCATTTTCCGGCATCGGACACTAGTGAATGTTATTTTTTGGCCGTAAAAAAAATTGAAAATTATTTTATTGTAAAATACATAACTTCTAAATAGTAACTCAAAATAAAAATATCGGAGTACTGTTGATCTCGTGAGGGGTTTTTCTCCTTCGGTGGAGCATATATTTAATTGGAATGACTTGAGATTGACTGTTAATAATTTTTTGAACTTTTTTCGGGTAGGTTCAGAAAACGCGTAGGCATCATTTTATAACTTTTGAAAAGGTTCTATGATTAAAAATATTAGGGCACTATTGAATTTGTAGCTCCTGGACTCACTTATGGGAGACTTTAATTTTACCGCAATAGGTCAAGAGAAAAATTTATGTTTTTTACTTTTTAATTGAAATAATATAAAATAACTTTATTATTTTGTTTTTATTCTAACATGTCCTCCACTGGTCAAGCGGATGTGGGACCAGTGATGTGTCAAGCCATTGAATGGCTTAACCCTCCAATATAAGTAACATCAACATTGGGGAAATTAGAAAAATTTCTAATTAATGAGGAACATTAACTACCCTACATCATTACTTACCCTCCCCTCTCATATTTATATAGATATTAGAGAGGAGTATCGGCATAGCATCGCCAAGCCGCGAAGTACTGATGGATTTCCAAGATGACAAGCCCTTAGAGGATGAAGTCGGTTCTAGTAGGAGGTGACAGGAGACACTGAACCACGAACCGACGTTCTACGTATGAGCAGTGCCATTGGAAGCTAGTTAATGAGGATGGTGACACCGACCCGCTTCAAAAAATGCGCTCTCACTATCATTCTTGAGGTTGGAGGTTTATTCGTTTATGCACTTTAAATAATTCACTCCTCCCTATTCTTAAATTATATGAATAACGTGGATCAACCGAGTAATGGGTTGATCTATGATTCATTCATTTTTTAGGGAGGTTATTATGGGGAATCATTGTGGGGTGTTGATTGTTGTTTAATACAAGAAATTTTTAAACCCTATTTACCCACCATTTGAACAAGAGCTTACGTGGAGGGTGTGGGCCTAAAGAACCTAGCCCAAACCCTCCACAACAATGCTACCTTTGTGCCCTATATTGAAGACCACTAGCACGACGGCGCCAACTGGCTATGAAGGAGCCGACACACCAATGTACGCCGCAAGAGGAGGCCACGACACGATGTTTAGGTGGTCATCAAAGTGTCCAACACTGACTATCCATGGAGGAGGTTCAGCGCACCATCACACACCAACGGTGCGCAATTTGTCTCAACTCGTCAACTACGACAGTCAAAGAAAGAGACCAACTCTTTGGACAACTGCAGAAGGGAAAGACGGTGCGCCGTCATGCACCTCTCAAGTGTAGGAGGCCATAACTGATGTCGGGGTGCAGGTGGATGAACCTAAACCCCTATCGGGATTCATAGTGACTGGGTGGTGCACACGTGGTGCCGCTATTTCACAGAACCCAACAACCTCCAGGCCATCGTGGGCCACACCAAACACGGCCGAGCTACCATTTGTGGAGCGTGCCTCGCACGGCTGGGCCAACCCATGTGGCCAAGTCACTCTTTTCTGGTCTCCTTTATCAATCCAAAACATTATAGGCTGGGTCGGGCCTCGTCCAATAGGCCGAACCCACCATGGTCCATCCCAGACCTGGTCGGGTTGGGTCGAACCGGATCCTGAAATGCATATAGGGCCATATCTTGAAATTGGAGCATCCATTTGGTGAACCGTCTACAACAATAGGACCATTGGATAGAGATGTTATTATTAGTATACTCCAATTGAGTTTTGGAGAATGTTTCAGTATGGATGGATTGGATCAAACCAGAATCCAACAGAGCCCTTGGCATTAAATTACTAGTAACTAACAGAGCGTGCATCCGATTGATGCACCGTCTATTACATTGGACCCACTACAACATGAAAATCCTTTGGTTAAATCCATTTTGGAGCTTGGTATAGGTTCAACTGATATCTCAAGAGACAGATTCTATAGAACATGAGAACACCAAGTATGAGGAATCCAATGGCTAGTAGTGAGGTGGATGTTGGAGACAGATAATACAGAGGTTAGTATCTATCATCTCTGGTTGGGTTGGATCCTATGTGGGACATTGCGGGGGTTAATACCTATTGATCCTGTGTGGGTCAGCACTTAGAAATCCTATGTGGGTTAGCACATACTGATCCTCTGTCAGTCAGATCCAGTGTAGGTTAGTGATCAGTGATCCTATGTGGGTCAGTGCTTACCAATCCTGTGTGAGTCAGATACAGTGTGGGTAAGAACTCAGTGACCCTGTGTGGGTCAGCACATACCAATCTTTTGTGGTTCTGTAGAGGTTAGTACCTATCGACTCAGGGAAGGTCAGATTCAATGTGGGTTATTATGGGGGTTAGTACTTACGGATTATGTCTCAGTCAGACTCTATATGGTCAGTAGGAGTGCCACTTAACAGAATAAGATGATTTATTTTCACAAATAACAATTAGTACTTCTATACATTAACAAAAACCTAGTTTGAGTGGAGACTTTGGTTTGAGCTGTGTCTATTGTTTTTGCATTCTGATTGAGATCACACTTTGTGGTTTTCTACTTTGTGGAATTCTAATTGACATTCAGGGGTCTCGGGGTCCATACTGAGTATTGTTAAACCCACCCATGAACGGGATTCTCCCGCACATTGTTTTGTGTTGGGAAGATGATTAGTAGTATGACTAATTCTAGAGAGAGCCACGACCATGTGGTACACAAAGGAGACATACTTAAACTAATTGTTGTAGAGAATATATTCTCCAACCCTTCAGGTAGTATCATCAATGGATGATCCAAGAATAGCTTTGTACTTGTTAGATGTATATGTACTTTATAGTTGTACCTGTACTTTATAGTTGGGCTTGTATTTCTGGACCCCTTAACATTCATCAATCTTTTACTAGTGCAGTTTACTTTGTGGTTATGTCTTTGTTGTATTCTAGTTTGTATGGTTTCTTCTTCTTGTTTTCTTGGTCATTATGTCTGTACATGACAACAAGGTAATGCCTTCCTGTTTTTGTGATATACCTTTTTTGTGCTAGTCGCTAGACCCTGGCCTATGGAAGGCGTTCTTGGGGTAGTGATGTCATAGGCCCTGAGGGATGGGTTGTGACATCCCTAGTGATATGAGGAACGTGACCTAATACCATATACAAGTAAATTTACTAGCCTATGACATAGTGTAAATGATTTAAATCTCTATCCCATGTAGTGATTGGTGAAAAAGATCATGTAAATATGTTCACCTAAATGGTATTCGATAGTTGTGTTTTGTGAACACCCATTGTGGTAATATTTTTGTGTAACCCCTCAAACCATGGGTCATATTCCCAGTATAAGCAAAGATATTTTTGTTGATTATTTGATAATAGGTATGTTAATGAATAATATAGGTATTAGGTAATTAATTCAATGTTTTCCTTATTGATGGGTTTGTTTATTTCATTAGTTTACCTACATGAACTTTAAAATTGACTGGATACTACTTTAGTCAATGCTAGTAGTGTCCAACAAATTTATAATCACACACTACTCATCCATCCATGGAACGGGGTTTCCCAAGAAGATGCTACATGTTTCTGTTACATGTTCATGATAGGCATCGTGTGTCCAGTTATTTCATTGGTTGTTCAATTAATACATGTGAGGTCAAGACTATGTTGGGAATTTATTTTGTGTTTACAACCTTGAAATGTTTTTATTTCTTTATATATGTAGTACATCTTGGAATGTAGTGTATTCAAAAAAAAATTATAGTATTTGTACTTGGAAACCAACTAGATTTCATTTTATACTTCTGATTTATTGTTCTTATTTTTTTTCTTTAGAAGTTACTTCTAGTGTGGATTCTTTATGATAAGATGGTATAGTCTCCCAATGTTTCCCTCTATATATATTTTTCTTAATATAAACTAATATCATATGAGGATGCATTCTTGAGTTCATGTGACTACCTGACTTGATGAACCAGTTATAGTGGCTTTTGGGTCAAGGATGTTATAGAAATTTATCAGAAGTAGTCATCTTCTATATTACTATTTGGGTACGGTTGATAGGATTCTAGGATCTTTTTAGGGCTTGGTAATGAGTTCATTTTCTATTGGATATAACCCCATGTATAAGGGAAACCCCATGTTTCTATGGATGGGGAATGATTTCATTTTTTATAATATTATAGTTAGCTAAATTTTTTACATCTGGTGGAATACTTGGATGTGATGTTATTGATTTATGAGGTTTTATCTCTTCTCTCAAGACCACAAGAGATGATGTGTTAGTTAATGAATCATGGGACACACATTATAAAGATAGGTAATATATATGTCTCATTCCATTGACTTGTTAATGAAATGATTATAAAAAAATGAGTATAAAAATTGAAATTGAATTGGATGATTATTGTTAACATGTGAAATAAAAGGATTTGGAGAAATATTAATTCTTGTGGATTGATAAATTATGAGTTGTTATATCTACCCAAGAGTGTGTGTTATACTCATGGTTCTAGTGTACTTGTGTGAGTATATTTGGTGTGGGAGAAAGTGTAAATGGTCATTTGGTGTATTAGATACAGTGTCCATAGAACATGGGTAGATTGACCACTGCGAAGTGATTTTTTTAGTGTTTTTGTATAAATATATGAGAGAGATCCAATAAAAATTTAATTGTGTAACCCTATATTGGGGAGTTGGAACATCTAGTTTTTTAGGAATATCATATGAGAGTGTTCGTTCAGGGTGTCAGTTCATTATTTGTGTATCCTACAAATATATAATTTTCAAACATTAATAATTGAACACCGGTAGTGTTTCTTATTGTGGGATTAACCAAGAGGTATATGTTGAAATGTTACTGGATTTTTGAGATGTGGCATGAGTTGTGTATATGAGCGGCAATGTTGATAAATCAAGGGTATCCTAATGGGGGGGTCAAAACAGTGTTTTCGGTTCCTTGGACGGATAAGAACATGTGATTTCTTCAGAGGTGAAATCAATACATAGTGTGTGCCATCAAGTTTGGTAAAAGCATATAGTTATTCTATAGACTCACCTGAGTGATGTACATGGATTTTTAGGTTTTTTTGTAAGGGTGGTTGTGAATTGTAAAGTCATTCAGGTATCTGAACATTTTTCTTATTCTGTTTGACATGGGAAAAAATGTTTCTTTGGGGTGATTAAGAAAGTCTAATAAACGCCTAATGGGATATATTATTTTGGAGGACATGTGGGATGAGGGTGGTCGAATAGTTGGATTGTTTGTAAGAGTGGTTTATTTTTGGTGATATTAATTCACTTGCGGATCAGGTGGAACGATTGGTTGTGTGAATAGATGTTTGGGCCTCTCATGGGAGTGGAATGACTCATGTGATCTAGAGTCTAGTTTTCTATACGGTCAAAAGACTGTGTTTTTCTATGCAATAAAATACTATTAATATTATTATCTCAAATTATCTCTTATATGTTAAATTGGAAGTTATAAATAATATTATCTTACTAATCATAATGTATTGTTGAATTACAAATTCAGCCATTTTTTGTTTATAATAAAAACAAAATTAATATAAAGGAAATATTTTTGTAAAAAAATATGTCTATGTGCCAATGGTGTTTTACATTTATAAAATTAATTAATTTCAATTAGTCAAATATGTTAATGAAAATTATATATCTTCAATTAAATGTTTATACATTCATCTAATAGATTTTATATGTATAAGATAATATCAAATCCAATGTTACCCCTAAAAAACTATATTTTCCTAAAAGTAGTTTTCCCTCATTTTAAGGGAACCATTGTTCTAAAAGAAATTTTATTGTTTAATAAATTTTATTTGAAAAATTGGACATATTTTTTTTATAAATGATATAAATTTTATCATTGGGTCAATTTTTGGTATTTTTCAGAGAAATATAAACTTTTGATGAATATAGACAAATACTATATATTAATTGATTAAATGATTTTTCATCTAAATAATTTATAATCTAAAATTATATATAAAAATAGTTTTCAAGTTGATTTTTTTAAGTTATACTTATGTTAATCAGTATTTATTCATTTAAATAATTTTTATATTAAAATAATATATGAGACCAAATTAATCAATTGAAAATTTTGACATTATGTAACCTTTTTCTCATCACTTATGTGAGGTTTTTTAAATTAATTTTATCCACTTATATAAATACTATTTTAAAAAAAGTTTCAATATTTAGATTTATAATAATTTAAAATTTAAAAAATTTCAAATTAATCTTTTTTACCAATGTTATGGGTTGAAAACTATCAATAATTTATAAAGTGAATTTTATAAAAAGTTGATTACTTAGTGTTTAAAAATAAAATAAAATGTGTGAGAATGACCCAAAACATGTCCAACACCCATTTTATAGTTATATTATGACAATGAATCCTTTTGTAATGAGATTGATGTATTATTGAGGAAATTGGTAAGGTGAAAAACTGGTTTCACCTAACATCTTTTACAAAATTCCATGTGTGTCTACTCCAAAACATATAAAATACCACTCATTCTCATCCCCACCTCACTCATTCAAACCACTAAATATCACATTCTACTAGTCCAAATCATTCCTACAATTTCATCTGATAATTGTTTAATCCTTATCATTTTATTAAATCCATCTTATGAAGGAATTAGTGAAAACATATGAATGATACATGGAGAAGAGTTATAAATATTCAAAAAGAATTTTTATTTTATATTCTCCTCCTCCAATTTCAATTCATATTATAAAATGATAATATAATAAAATCATTATATTCGATATATTATGATTTTTTATACTATAATTAATACCAATAACATCACAAAAATCCATTAAATGTTTTACAAAATATTATTTTCTATGTACAGTAGACTACAGCCTCAAGAACTGATGTCCTTGGTTATTCAATTATACATTTCAAGGATGGAAATAATTATGCATTTATATTTTAAATAAGATAAATATGATATTTATGATGTTATTATTATTATTTAATTATTATATAACAAATAACATGATACATTCTGTTTTTTTGGGAATATGATAACATCACCCTTGTGTTTGTCAGACTACCACCTCGTGATGTGATCTGATTCATTCACGCCTCAAATAGAATGTATTAAAGATGTTTTTAATAACAATTAGATATATATGTGACATAAAAAAGATAATAAATTTATAATATATATAATTATAGTATTTATATTTATTTATTTCAATATGGAAAAAATGGAAACAATGCCCACATCTATGTATGGTCTACCATATCAATGAATGGTGTATTTCATTTTCCTTATACAAAATTAATGGATTACTATATATACATATATACTGAATATATATCATATTTATATAATTTTCAACCATGTTTTTTTATGAAATCATTATCCAATTAAGATGAAAACAACAACAAGTCAGAAAAAAAGCTAAAAACAACGCAATTCACAACCAAAATAATTGCAAATAATAGAAGTTCATAACACATTGGTGAAATGAAGTTATAAAAGGGTCATATATGTTATTAAAAAAATAATATGGTTAATTTATATGTTATTAAACAACCTAAAAGCATTATAACTGATATTGAGAAGAATTCATCAAAAATGTACGTTAATATAAGGGATTTCTTAACAAAATTTATACTCATTTGGTCAAACATCTACTTTAGTGATTATTTATTTCTACGTATATATGTTTAATGAAATTTTATTTTTTATTTTTTACTTCTATGTTTTAATGTGTATTTATAGTGGATACACATAATTTACTTTTTTATTAATTCTCACTTCAACATTATGTCCTTTATATATGTTTATTTCAAATTCTCATTCTAATTAAAAAATTTATTGTATATGAGTTGAATTAATTGACATGAAAATTTCCAAATAAACCCATTAAAATATTATATCCTATAGTTATTAATTAAATATTGCTATTATTAGTACAATTTTCCTATTGTTTTGTACTTAAAATGTTTTAGTATTTTTTTCTATAAATCGATACATAATTTCCCTCTTTGGTAATAAATATTATTTCCTCAAAAACCATGGTTTCTAAAGAAATCAATAATATTTTAACCACTTCAAAATTATTTAGTAAAGGTATTTTCACCTATTTTTAAACATTATATTTTTTAAATGTAATATTTATTTCATTTTTAATATAATGTATCCTAGGATCTTATTGAAAATGTGAATGGAAATATTATTTTAATTTGAATCAAATAATCAAAAAAAATTGTCATCTAGACTACTCAAATGTTATTTATATTATTTTATAATAATCCATGGTTATTTTCAATGAAAATCACTTTGAAAATGATATATTTTCTTTAAATTTTAAATGTAATTTTCAAAGAAATTGTTTCTAAAATGAAAATTATATTTTCCTGAATAATGTTTTTATGTTCATTTATGGTATTTCATTACAGTAATTAAAACTACTCATATTAATTATTTAATTATATTATATATTATTAATACCATCTTTAATATTCCTCTTTATTTATTATGATAACATTTACCAAGGATAACATTCATATTAACTTACTTGTGTACTTTTTTGAAGTTGTTATCTCCCCCTTTAGATATTCACTTTTGAGGGACCATTGACCATTAATGTTTTGCTAAATATCTAAATTTTTTATCATAGATGTTATGAATTCATAAATAATATATATTTTTAACATACGGTGTTTAATATTATTGTTATTTGATTATATGGGGAAAATTTGTACATGTATATT
Source organism: Viscum album (assembly GCA_963277665.1). Taxonomy (NCBI): domain Eukaryota; kingdom Viridiplantae; phylum Streptophyta; class Magnoliopsida; order Santalales; family Viscaceae; genus Viscum; species Viscum album. The sequence goes on from OY728155.1 coordinate 819,268,852, forward strand.
CATTAATTAATATTTATATATGTTTAGGAATATTTGTTATGAATTAAATAAATTTACACGATATATGAGGAATTTTTCGGAATGGTATGATATATTTTGTTTCCTATTTAATGCAAGCCACTCTATGAATCAATTTTCTCATGATATGAAATTAGTTGACAAAAAACTCTTTATATTTAGGCAAAATATATTATAAGTTATCTTGTGAAATTTCTTAATAGTAGTTTGTTTTAAACCAAATTTTGAGTAGTAATTAAATAGAAGGATCCATGTACCTTGGTAACATGACATCCAATATTTAAGAATTTGAAACATTGAAAATTAATTTTTTATTGTCCATGAGATTTTCACTATGAAATATCGATGGATTCATTTAATTTCTGACTAACTGATTAGAGGGAATCATTTTCTATTATATTCCATACCATATTTATTTTAGCGTACCTTATTAGGAGATTGATTTTATTTATATGGATCATGTTTTCATTTATTTAACTATTTGTATTGAATATTATCATTTATATATTAAATCTTCTACAATACATAACCCTTATTGAGAATTTGATCTCAACTTTATTTGATTTTCTTTCCCAAAGATTCCATGAAGATTAATATTATAGATATAATGGGATATTCATGATTGATAAAGGTTATTCTTGAAATAAAATGTTATAAGTTGTGTAATCATATTTAGAACAACCCTCATCTATGTATATAGTATACCAAGTCTACTAAATTATTATGTCCTTTATATTTTAATTCCTTATATATTATTCCAATGTTATGGTAGTAAAAAAATTGATTAGGATACACGGGTTGGGTTACTAATGTCACTATCTGGGACCTATGTTGTTTCGAACATGGAAACTAGATTTAGGAAAACATAGATTCATAAACATAACCCCATGATAGATGTTGATGATAATTGAACTAGAAAATCATAAAATTTTGGTATTATTAGTAATGATTCATATCGATGTGGACAAATGTAGTGAATGTCCTTATTTTGAAATTTTGAAAAAAATAAGTAATGGGAACTCCATCAACACACAGAATCCAAAATTTTTAAATAATTGTCTCTTATATGGTTTTAATATAATATTTCCATGTAAATACGTCTCACAAACATTATTATCATATAAGGACATGGTTTCGTATTTGTAAAAGATAGTGAAAATATTCTTTGAGTCATGTGCCATAAATGGGAACCAAATGGAGAAGAGGATGACAGAGTAAAATATGGATAAATTGAAGAATATAGAGAAGGATTATACCTCTTGGGAAAATTGATTAAATAAAAATACTATAACTTTATAAAATGAAATAGGTTTTTATATAAATGTATATAAAGGTAAATAATATTAAATAATTAAAAATTAAGAATGAAAATACTGATATTCAGTGTTTCGAGTAGAGTGAAATGGGTCACTATTCTAATAAATTATCTAACCACCAATAAAATATTCCTTAGATGAAGATTTGGGATCATTGTAAATCTTATAATATGGATAAACAAAATATGACTAACTATTGATATTTTTTTATTCAATATATGCATCATTTGAGTTTTTTAAAAATGGTTTACATTATATAATAGTCATGAAAAAGGATTGTAATGTATTAATTTTTCATTTTGGCGTAGTTAGAATATGTTGAATAGTAAAGATATTAAATAAAAGAAGATATTGATTATAAAATCATGGAAAACTCATGTATGATTGAAATATTACCCATAATATGATCCTAATATTGAAATGATTAATTTTGGATAACGATATGAGAGAGGTAAATAAATAATACTTACTATTTTTAGAATTGAATATCAATTTTTAAATTTCTTGACTTTATTTAAAATGTTTTGAATTTTATTATTTTTGAAATTTCATAAGATTATCCAATTATGAAATCGTTTATGTTTAAATTTTGGAACGGTTTTAGAGAATAATTTATCATACTGTTCACTTTTTCAAATCATAATGATTTTAGAAAATATCTATAGATAGGTTAAAAGACGTTTCACTGTTTTATAGACCATACAATTCATTAATAGTTAATTTCAACATTTCATGAATAAAAGTTATTTATTGGAGATCCATTTATTAGGGTAAGGGATGAGTTTAAAAATTATCAGTTTATAAATATAATATTAGTTTAATCATATGGAATAGAAATGTAACAAGTACGTATATTTCTATTCATTCATATAGAGTAATAAAATTTATAAATTATAGATGAAATGGAATGGATGAAAAATTTATCATATTTTCTTCAATTTTGTTGAATGAATTATATATTAAATAATCACATGTTTATGATTATTTTCTGATCAACATTCTATTGACCACTCACAATCCTGTGATCAATGACCCAATCACTATCTATAAATATTTATGCTTTTCCTCAAGGTCCATATCATCTTTTTCCACAAATGTTCTCCTACATTGAAAAAAAGTTATGTGTTATTATAGATGATGTTAGTAATTTATTTTCTCTATTATTAAGATAATGCTTTAAAATATTTTATTGTGTTTTTCTCAACAATGGTATTTGAAAACGTCAAATAAAAAGATAATGAAATATTGTTTAAATTATGATGACACAATTTATTCAAAGTGGGAGAATGTAAAACCATAATAATTTTAATAATAATAACATTTTAAATAATTGAATAAAATAATGTAATTAATGTTTTAGGATTTATTAGACTAAACATTGGGTTTATCTTATGTTACATTCAAAATCAATTTTTTCTTGTATTATACTCAATAATGAGTTCCTTCAATAGCTTACATTATATGAAAAAAATGATTTTTACCAAACTACAATTTAATATTAATTTTTATTATTTCAAATTATATAATTTTCATTAAAATTGGTTTTCTGAATAAGATAAACTATCTTATGAAAATCTGTGTATGAATTCATTAGATTATAATTAATTATGAATATAAAAACAAATAAAATATAATGGAAATGTGTTTATAAAAACTTTTATACAAGCCAATGAAATTTAATATTAATAAATTAAATTAATTACAATTATTGAATGATCTTAATTAAATTTATATATATGAAATCAAATATTTTTATAGTTGTTTATTATATTTTATGGTCTTATTTTATGAACATATACAATTTTACCCATAAAAGGTTATATTTTTTATAGAAAATTTTCATCCTTTTAATGGAGCATTTTTTAACCAAAAATGTTGACAAATTAATAAATTTTATTTAGAATAAAATAAAAAAAATTATTCTAAACATATAGAATATCTTAGAGTGAATTTTTTATTTTCTAGATGAGTTACTTTTTTTGTTGAATAGTGAAGATAATGAATTTTAATTGTATTTTGAATATTCAAATATAACTAATTTACTGTGTTAAATTATATTAATTTTTATAAGAGATATAAATATTTATATTATAATTTTTTTATATATTTCAAGTCATGGGAATATTTATTGTTTTTAATTTTTATAAATGACTCTTATTCTTCAATGTAGGATATTCTCTAATTATACCATCAAATTTATTTCTCAATATGGGTTGTGAATATATTTTTCAATTTTTTGAATGGATAAAATATTGACATTATCTATAATAATTTACAAATATCAATGTATATTAATCTAACATGTTTGTTACGTATTGAATTACATATTCACTCCTTTCAAATAATTAATTCACTGGAAAAATTATTTAACAGGTGGGGATAGATTTTAGATAGCCTTTAGATGAATCAATAAGTCTAATGACAAAAGCTAGTCTGTGTATTATGTATATTCCTCGCATATTTATGAATTATATAATGGAATGTGTCTTTTACAATAATTTTATGATGCAATAAATTTAGAATTCAGTCATTTGAAAAAAAAATCTTTGTCCATGTGATGATTTACATTTCTATATTTTCCACTGAAATATTTCACTTTAATGATATTAATTATATGGTGGATTTTATTATTTTTTATCACTACCATATTGTTTAGCGATTAATTATTCAATAATATATTCAATTTTATACTTTCAGTTACTAAAAATATAAGATCACCCTTTAAATTATTTCATATTTTTAGTGTTCTCAAATGTAAATTTTGAATCATTCTTAAATAAATAATAACAAAAAATATAAAATTTTCACCAGAATTTTATTTCATTTCATGTTTTAAAATTTGACGTTAGAATCATGTATGCATCTAGTATCTCAATAATAACAAAATATTTTATCATGTGATATCGTAACACTTGTATGATTTCAAAATTTAGTAATGTAATCATTAGATATGGGTTAGTGGAGTTAGGGTTTTCACATGATTCTTCCTGATTACCACACATTTTTTAAATTGGATTATATTATTATCATCTATTATTTGTAAGACAATGTCATATAATTGAACAAAATATATTCCCATTCATGGAAGATTGATACATGATCATTCTAACATGATTGTATCATCTCAGCATTAGTAGTTGATATATATTATGTATCCATTTTAGAATAATGTTTTTCTACACTTAGTTTCAAAAAATTAGGTGGTCCTTTCAAAAAATTTAACCTCTGAAATGCCATAAATTTATCATTTATTTTCAACATTAAAAATTTACATTCTGAATCATATTCATAACACTTTACAATGTATTTTACATTTTTTTACTCATCATGAAAAAAAAATATTCCACTCTATTTGGTTTTGTTTAAACATAATTATCATTTAACTTTTAATTTCAATATCTTTTCCAACATACATGGTTTTATTAGTTAAGGTATATTTGATACCTAAGATTCTTTCAAATTTAATTACTTTGATTAATGAAATTCTGATCAAGACCTTTCCCATATGATATTCCATACGTTAGTGATGTTAATAATGTATAATAATTAACACTCATGGGTTCTTGAATATCTATCAATGAAACCTCTTACAATTTGTTAACCATATATAACTCAACAATATTATCTAATGTCACATCATTATATACTTCATTATATGATAAATTCTCATTGATTAATTCAATAGAATCAATAGGGATTTAACCTACATTTCTCTCAGTCACCATATCATATTGTATATAATTAGTTTCTGTTTATTGTGTAATATGAGTAGAAATTGAATGATAATGTAGTAAAGGGAAAATTTTGATATTACTACATAGAAGTGTTTTATTTCTTTTTTTTGAACTCATGAATAATATAAAATGTCCAAATATAGTTACATTAAAACATATCAAATTATTTTCCTATACAATGGTTATTCTTATACCCAATCCACATCATTGAGCATACGATACTCAATATTCAATAAGAGATCAATAAAATGACTACATCAACACATGATTTAACTAATTAATTTATTAAACATCAATTTACAGATGCTATGAATCATTATATGAACCTATTTCAATGTTATACTATAATGGTTATCATCCACTCTTGTCCATGGTAAAATATATCTACAAATCATGTCATTATAAAATAATTTTTTGTTGTAGTATATGGATGAAAATATGACTCACTAAAAATAAATCAAATATAATGGTATATATATTTATACCACAACATCAAATGATTGATTTTTTAAAATTGTATGTAATCAAATAATTTTGTCTTGAATAAAGGGATAATTCTTGGTAATGTTTCATCATTATTTGATATAACATAAAAACATAGAAGGAATTCCATGATCCTCATTTATAAAAAAAATTTATTATAGTATCACTCACATGTTTTTGAGAGGTTCAACGGATATTGGATACATAAAAATTTACCAAATACACAACGAAAATTGCATTATTAGAGTGTGGGATTAAACAATGTTTAGAAATAATAAAATGATTTGAAATTGTTAAAAATTACAAAATCAAAAATAAAAATATTAAAATATAAAATTCCAAAAGAACATTGGTCGATTATCTCTAGACGAGTTCTTAGTTCACCTACAATGATGGTATATATTGTAATTATTCATATAAATAATATTAATATTAATATATATAAAAAATAATAAAATTTAAAATTATATATGTTTATACTACATCATCAAATGCTTATTTTTTAAATTAATTATAATTATATAACCATGAGTAGGTATTGGGTCATATCTATGGAATAAATTATAGTTTTTTGATAAATTGTAAAAAACAAGGATAAAACTCTTTAACACACTATTTGTATTGGGTTATAAAAAATACCCTTCATCATTCATCCATGGTGTATAAATTCATCATCCAACATCAAATCCTATTGAAAACCCACATTTATTAGAATATTAATCACATATAACTGAGGGGATCTATGTGTTTGGGATATATTTCATTTTTCCATAGACATACAGATGCTTACATTCTTAGCGAGTAGTATTAAATCCTAGTCCTCAAAAAATGTAAAATGAATTATTTCTATTCTTCAATCCAACTGAAAAAAATTACTATATAAAAATCTAATCAACAATTAATTAGTTATCTCAAGATAGTTAATCAATTAGATCAATTACAATGTTATTCATGACAATTTTTATACTATATATAGATTAAATATATATTAATAGTATTTTCAAATATAATTATATATATTACTATGCAGGTTTTCAATTAATGATATTATTTAAATATAAATACAAATATTTGTCATATTAACACATATATAAATATGTGTGAGTGATTATTTAATTCAATAAGTAATAAGAAAATTTTTACATTTTATTTTTGATAATAATAATATATATATTATACTAATAATATATTATAACATTAATTTATATTATATATAATAAATAATATATATATCTAAATATGATTCATAATATGTTTTTTCATATTTAATAAAATTATATATATTATATATATTTTTTCATAAAATAAAATCATTATTTTAAATATTCAATAATAATTTACAGATATTATTTTTATGAAATTAATCTTACACATATATATATATAACCAAATATATTTAATAAATATAATTTTATTAAAAAAGAAAGAATAAAATATATATATATATATATCTTAATTTATATTTAATATTATATTTAAATATATATATATATATATATATAATTTTATTTAACATGCAATATACTACAAAATAAAATTAATATTATTTATACATAATTATTCTTTAAATTTTATTTTATTTAATTAATATTACATGAAAAATAATATTAATTTAATGATTCTTTATTTTAAATAAGTAAAATAATATTATATATATAATCAATTATTGGTATAAGTGATTATAAAATTCAAAAAATACACACACTCTGACACCATTGTGGATAATGCTTCATCTGTCCACATGAGGTGTGAAAAGTACTCACTGTAGCTATTTTTTCACTTAATTATGGATCGAAGGCCCAAAATCATGATGTCCTTAAGACCCAGATGAGTGAGTCATGAAGGCCCCCAATGGTGATTACCTGAATGACCATGTGAGAAGCTTACATAATTTTGTGTCACCACATATTACATTATGCAACACCCTATTTGTAGTAATCACATTGTGTTATCATTTTTAATTTTTTTCTACCATAGATCGAAATAATTGGAATGTGATTCCATTTTCTATAATAGGGTAGGTAACCCCTCAATCCCACCATGTATATTTATGTGGGAAGAGGGAAATAGGATATGTTTTATCACACCCATCTCTCTCTCTTAAGATACCCACTTGTTGACGCTTATATGGCTCCATATTGTATCACTTCCTTGATGTTTCATGTCATCAATTTCTTATACTATATAGATAATAATGTATATGATCACCACCCAGTCCACATTATAAATACTTGATTATAGAAGAGTGATTGGTACTGTCATACACCAACCTTAAAATATTAATTATTTTATTTATTTAATAAAAATTACATTCGCCTTTGAGTTCATCTAATGGGTGGGCCATATGTCAAATTATTGGAGACTTTATAGCCCTTAATTGGTTATCCGAATTATTTATTTATAATTGTTTGGAGCCTATGCGGATTCTTAATTTGGATATTGTTGTAGACAATTTATTTTACGTGGTTTATGAAACCTTGTGGAAGGCTTGTAGTTGGGATCTGTAAGATGACAATTCGAAGTGTCACAGTTGGAGAACTATTTTCTCAAATATGCATCTTCATAGGGGTGTCTCTAATATTGTTCCTAGCCTAGGAGTTGGTTAGTACATAGTTCGGTAAAGCATGCACAAACTGTTTGGATGGCCCATATTTGTAAAATTTATTTTTATTTTACTTTTAATTTTTTCATTATTTCATTTCTCCATTTTATTTTTCTCCTACCTTCACCATTGTGCATCATGTGACCCACTCCCATCCTTCTTGGTCCTGTGACATCCCCCATGTCTGAGAATCACTTTTCAGGTGTCTCCCACCAATAGTATATTAATTTTTAATCAAAAACCAAAGGTATGTTTTCCTCTTCCCACCTACATTATTTTGGGGTTTTCCATCTCCCCTCATAAAATATAATTTTCTACTGAACACCAAGGTTTTGTGATGAATAATTTTGAATTCATATATTCTTATTACGGATTGTGATGTGTCTCCCTTGATTTCTTTTATTATGTCATTACATCCACTATTCATGGAATAGCATTTTTAATCCTTTCGTTATTCTGTCCATTGTTTTGAGGATGTTTTCCTTCTTCATTTTCATTATTCCAAATTTTAATTAGGGTTTTTTGGAATATTTGGGCTCCTCATATTTTTGTAGTGCATCATCGACCTCATTGAGTTAAATTTAAGATGCCTTTATCAATGCCTTATAGGCATATGCATCATTATGATTATATATATCTATGTTCCCTATTTCTATATATTCACCCCTAGATGGATAAATATATGGTATGGGGATATTTACTCTAATCTATGTATATTTATATATAAAGATCCATTATTTTGTAAGTGTAAATAGTTATATATATGTATATGAATATATGAGTGGATCTCCATGAAAATATATAACCATGAAAACATGTACATAGAAGATATGTCTGTTTTAATATATGAGAAGATGAATATGTATTCCAGCCATAAGGGAAGACTCAATTTTCCATCATCAAAAGAAGTGTGCCTTGATTTTTAGGAAAATTTCCAAATCCTAGTCCTTTAAAGGGTAAATACATAATATCTTCATGTATTAATATTACATTTTAATTTATATGAAATTTATGTGTTATATATATACATATTTCGTTATTCTTCTTGGAATGTGTCTTCATGCTAGGCTAATAGATATTAACAAAATATTTTGAAAATTGATTCCTTAAATTTAAGAAAGGTTTCAATCATATTCATAAATGTGATTTTCCATGGAGTATCATGTTGAAATTTAAATGGTTTTAGTACCTATGGATTTTAGAAATAATGTTTTATAAAATTAATTTATTAACAATAAAGTACTGATGCGTATTTAGAACTTTTAGAGTGATTGGTGGAAGTGGAAACCCCCTATTTAGTCACCCGCCTTTATTATTAAAATTTAATATAAGTGTTAATGTGTGATATGTGGAATGTGTCGGGTGTGGATTCTTGATAATTATTGTGTGACTTTGAAAAAGGGGGTGCAATCAAGGGTGGAGATCAATGGTGAGTGGTTTGATGAGTTTTATTGAAAGTAAAATGATATGTAAATATAAGTTTTCCTGACAAAATTTCACCACCATTCGAAAAAGAGAAGATGGGAAACCTGGGAACCTTTTTGGGAAGATAGAGACTAGTACACTAGGAGGATTAGAAAGGTCGAGGCCTAGTTTCCTCTAGTTTTATAAAAATTTCATCACTATCAAAACTTTTAATAATTACTAGAGAAAACATAGAATTAGGATTCGTTACCATTTAGTGTCTCACTCTCAAGGATTCTATAGGTCATGGTTTCTATACCATTTCACTATGGTAAGGGGATTGTTTTAGTCCACTAACCGTAGCTACTTTTGGATTTCTCATGTTGCTTCCTTTGTGATTTCCATTTCAATTTTTTCCACACATGTTTTTATCTATTATGTAAACACGAATTAATCTTAATAGTCATCCATTCATTTTGAAATTACTATAAGGGAATGGATACTATTATTGAAATGTGATAGAAATATTTTTTTTGTAAAAATGGTTTCTTGATACAAGAATTTTTAAATAAGGATTTTTTTTTGTATGAGCCATGTCATCAAACTCACAAGAATGGGTTTTATTTTTTAATTTATGAAATATTTATTAGCATATTCAGGAACTCCTAATGTTTTTTAATATTAAATCCTATAAATTTTTTTTCTCTTTTTAATCTTTTTGCTTCTTCTACCTGAGTCTTAGTCCCCATGGGGTGACATCAGTTTAGAGGTCGGTGGTGATCCTTAATGTCACATGGAGGTATGTGTCATTTTTTCTTTTTCATGTAGTGTTAGATTTAATGGTTACATTAATATTAATTTATTTTTATGTTGTTTTTGTGATAAACCATTTATAATTTCTTATCTTTGATGCCTGACACTAGTTTCCATCTGAGGAGGATAGGAAACAGCTCTTGGACCATGATGCAGGCCATCTTGAGTGACTAGTTTGGGGTCGACACGGCTTGGTTAACAAAAAATTGTTTTATGGAAGACCCTTGTTATGCTGTGATTCAGGTAGATTAGAGATATGACTGTTGGTGACCATGGGGTAGGTCACATGTTAGTTCTTGATTAACACCACTCAAAAAGATACATGAGTCACTATGGTAGTGAAGTTTCATGTTTTTATTTTTGGTTTTTGGTTATGATTCTAGTTGATATTTGGTTTTTTGAGCTTCAGTATGTTAGAGGATGATAGGAGAATGGATCAGGTACTATGGAGTGATCATACATAGCATATAAAAACTTTTGTTTCTGATGTTCATTGTTCAATATGTTTTAAGTGGAAGGTGCATTCTCAATACATGGTCTTCTAGACTATGTGGAAGCTGTATGCAAGACCATTAGTTCCCTTTACTAGTTATTTTGGTATTTTAATTCAAATGTTCAATTTGCATTTATGATGGTGAATTTTGAAAAGAAATTATTTATAAAAATGGTTGTCAAATTTTAAAAAATGGGGTGTAAAATAGAAATTAATTCATAATTTTGAATGTTTTGGAATTTTTGAAGGGAAAAGTGAATATGGAATTTTTTTCAATGAAGGGTCTTCCTTAGGATGTTCATAAATACATGTATATGTGTATATAAAGTCAATTTTTGTCTGTATTCATAAATTTTATAGGAAAATGTAGGATTAACACATATATGACTATTCATTGGATGTTGTGGGTTTGTATTTAGAAAAAATGGGTAGGATTTTCTTTTCAAAAGTTAATTTTGAAAATGAAAATGGTTTCTGTTAATAAGGGGATCATTTTATAATGGTATTTGATGATTAGGAATGAAAAGTGAGGTGGAATTTTTAATTTCAAAGAAGATGTTCTGAAATGACTTTATAAATGGAAAATGATTTTTATTTCAAAAATTGGAATTAAATTTTAAAATCATTGAATTTGGAAAATGGTGATTTTTTAAAGTGGGTTATTTTTTTTATGATGATGTTTTTTTTATAGTTGTGATATTATTTTAGGTTTTTGGATTTTTATGTGTTTCTTTATAATATAGGGATTTTTTTAATTTAATTGAATGATTTTTTTGTGTTGATTTTGTATTTTTGTTTAATTTTTTTGGAGTATTCCACCCTTAAATAACGATAAGGGTTTTCAGTAAACTCTTAGAGTCATCATCTCTACCTATAATGCTACTAAAGTGATAGAGTTGAGCTATTATCAATCAATTCTTATTTTCTATAATCATTAAGGTTCATTAGAGTTTGAGGATTTTTTTTATTTGGATAGTGTTTGTACATTTTTGGTAAATCCTGATTCAATTATAACATGAGTTGCATTTCTTTTGTTCAAATCATTTTTATTAGATATGTATAAGGTGATCAATATACCCTCATTATGAGATGAGATTTATTGGGGGCTTTTAAATACCACCTTCATGTAGTGGATTGTTACTAGGGATGTGATTGAGAGGAAAGTGCTAGATCTCATTCATTATTTAAATGTCCGTAAGATGGAGATGGGGTATATAGACTATTTTAATAAGACTGTTTTATTTTTTCAAGATATTGTGTTTAAGAAAAAGTAATAAATTCATTTTCTAGTCTGGGGTCTCCAGCTTGGTGTCATGTAATAGTTTCATTTTTTCACTCATGGAGGATCTCATCAGGTTTGTAGTGTGAACATGTGAAACTTGTTTCAGATGATTCTCCATATATGTTACTTCCTTTAATTTTTGTATCATTATATTGTTTTTTGGTTTAGTCGGTTTTGGAACTATAATCCATATTTTCGTGATCGTCTATAAATATTTCCTATTTTTGGATGAGGTTGAATCCAATAAACAATGGTTCAAGAAGAGTAAAACCCAGAAATAGGTTTTTATTTCATGAATGTGGGGCAGAAGATGCTTCAAAGAAACTATGTTCCACCTATAGGTTCCATAGTGAAAATTTTCACATTGTTGAAGAGTTTTCAGGTGTCAGGTATGCACATCAATCATGTTTTCTTCAATGATAGAGTGAATTCTATTAATGTCATCCCATTATGTGGTTTTATCTCATTGGAAACATTTTGTTTTTATAATGCTAGTAGCCTCTATTTAAATTTATGTCATTATGCCTTAGGGATGTGATTAATTAATTGAATATCTTTTTCATGAGTAGGTTTTTTTAAAAAAAAATTGATACTCATGTATCTTAAGGAAATAATGTATCTTTGTTTGGTTCACTACATAGTTTGGAGTTTCTTTTGAATGAAGAGTTGTAATATTATTCCATATTTGGTTTCACATGTATTTCAGTGTTTTTTGGTCTAAGATGGTACATTATCAATTGGTGTTGAGGACGAACAAGGATATTGTTGTGGTTTCATCTAGATTTGGTTTGTTTTAGTTGGTTTATAATACTGGGGAGACATTTATATTATCTTTTGGGATTTCCATATTGTTGTTTTCTCATGTTTTGGTTGGGTGTGACTTGAGGAGTTCAAAGGTCACACTAGGTTCCCTAGTCTTGTTTGTCCTTGGATAGTTTTGGGCCCTATAATTGTACCACATTTGGATGATTGGTATTATGGGTGATGAATGTGTTAATTATGGGGATAATTCACCAACCTTGACAGTGAAATATTAATTAGTTTAAGAAAATAATAATTTTTACCCTTTTTGAGTTTCAGTAGTTTCCATATGGGAATTTAAATTCTCGGTCAATTCTTATCTATTTCACAGTTATCTCGCATAGTTAGTAGTGACTGTGAGTTTTTCAAGCAGGTGACTAAGTGATTCTATGTTGTGGAACATAGATTAAATGGTTTATTATTCTATACAACATGTGTGTGGTTGGACTCTATGAGTTAATAGCACCAAATGTCAATGTTTGAGCACAATATTCTCAAACATTCATTAATTTTGGTGTAACCATGAGAGCGTTTGGGACCTAGGTAATTTCCAGTGTATGATTGGAATATTTTTGGGGAAACTGTTCAATAATAGTGCATATTTCCTAGTTTTTTAAAAAACTGCCCTTTCTTTTATTTATTTCCTTTCTTTTATCAATTTTCGTTTTCTCCTCCCCTCATCCCAAATCCTCATGCCACACCCCCAACCTTCTTCTATGGTTTCCTCCACCCCCTCTATAAATGTCCTCTCCAATGTCATTTCCTCCCAATTTATTAAATATTTCTAGATGACTCCCCACAGTAATCTATCCTTTTCCATCCATCAACATTTTTTTCTATTAACCCTCTTTTTGTGTGTGGTTCAGTGGAAACATAACATTCTGGGTTGGCCGGTTTTTTATGCATGCCTTCATAAAATGGAATACTATTGGTAAACATTGAATTATTCTATAATGTTTTATAATTTTCCACAAATATTAATATCATTTTAGACTATTTTGGTCCACCCATTATAGTTTTTACCCTGGTTTCTTTCTACCTATTCTGTTAGGAAAATATTAATTATAGTTGTTAATAATTTTATTGAATATTGGTATTGTGGTAGTTTATATTGGGAAACATCGATGTGGATTTTATCCACCATTGTCAAATACTTACTAGCATATTCATAGCTAAAAATGTTTATTTTTATGTCCAACAATTATAAATATTAACCAATGGGATGATGAATATGTATACTGGGTTATCTGTTCTTATGTATATATATAATTATGCATACATGTGTATGTGTAAAGGGGCATATAAAATCATAAGAATATATGTAAGGTTTAATTTTTACATATTTATACATGAATGTATGTACATAGGTTCTATGTGTCATTATATATATATATATATGACTGTGTGTGATAGTGAATGTGCTTTCAGACGGAAAGGGAAGTCTTCAGTTTCCATCAAATAAAGTAGTGCGATTTATGATAGTTGTAGGTCCCCTATGCGTAGTCCTTTAACGGTGAAATATATAATTACATGATTTTTTAAAAGGAGTATTCCATTTGAATGAAATGTATATGTAATATATATATATATATATAATTGGATGTGTTTATTGGAATCTAGCTTCATCCTTCATTGATAATTATGATGATAATATTTTAAAATTAGAATACATCAAATTTAAGCATGGCTACATGCATGTTTTTAAATGTTTGTCTCTTTGAATATTTAATTCAAGGTTTAAATTGTTTTGGAACTCCCCAATGTTCATAAATTTAGTTCCATAAAATGAATGTAATCTATATAAAATCATGAGGAACATTTGGAACATTGAAAATGATGTATGGTTGTTGGAAACCTCATGAGGCCCAACCACTTTTTTTAATTTGATTTAACAGTTAATGCTTGATTTGTTATATGTTACAAGTGTTAGGTATTGTTAATTATTTTGTGACTTTGAAGAAGGGGGTGTGATCAATGAGGGAGAAATGTGGTAAATGTTTGGATTGGGTTTAAGGTAAATAAACGGATATGTACATATATGTAATCTTGATAAAAGATCACCACCATTTAAAAAATAACACTTGATAAACCCAAGTACCTAGGTTTGTAGAATAGGACTAGTTCACTAGGAGGATATGTAGGGCTGGGAGACAGATTACCACTAGTTGGATTGACTCGCCCACACTAAATAATCATTTTATGATTATTAGATACCAGTAAACATTTTTATGTGTTTACCTTTAGTGGCCCCTGAATTACGATGTTGTGGGTTATGGATTTTATACAATGTCACTAAGGTATATGGATTCTAGGAATCCAAGAAACAAATATATATTGGGATTTACAATGGTGTTTATATTATGATTTCCAGTTGATTTTTTAATACTTGTTTTCCTCCTTTTTTTAAAAAAAAGTTATAATATAAATTTTCATTTAATAATATTGAATTTCTATAGACTGTTGAAAAATATTTTGGAAATGTGGTCGAAGGAGAATGATTTTTCTTATAAATTGATGCCTTTTTAATTAATTTTAATAAATGGAAAACATTATATTTATATGACGTATTTTCTAACTAACATGTCTCGGTGTTAATTGTAATGGTTGGTCAAAGGTAATAGTTTATTTGGAAACAATTATAGAGTTTTAATACTAAAAAAATAGATTAATTTTTGTTTTTATCTTGGGCTATTCTTCTATCTGATTCTTTATCGACAGGGGGAAACATATGTTTAGTGGTTGCTGGTGACCTGTTGGTTCACATCGAAGTTTATGAAGTTTTTTTTTCTTTCCACTTCTATTATTCATTTCTATTTCTCCATTTTAATTTATTTCTTTATCATTTTTGAGACAAATAGTTCCCACATTCATATCTTATATGCTTAGAACTAGTTTTCATCCCTTGAGGATCGAGAACACCTCTCAGGCCTTATTGTGGGCTGAATCAGTTGACCGATTTGAGGACGACACAGGTTGGTTCGTGGCATATAGGTAACACACTCATCCCATTCTACTGGTCTCTCAGACAATGGTGCCTAAGCGACGACATTTAGTACTCCCTACCTATTGCGTCAATTCATTATTTTGGTCATATAATGTCATAAATTCCATTTGTTGATGACATGGAGGCCATATAGCATGAATGACTTCTCAAGTCCCATATGAAAGATGGCCCCAAATGCCACTCTTTTTCTCAAATGAATAGCTTTTCATTTTGTTTTGTGTTACTCGATATGCATCCTTACTTATATCATTTCCTATATAACTTCCCACAACATTCTCTATAAATGTCCCAAAAATCCCTCCCCCATGTGAGGTCGATGTTGATTGGACCTTGTTCAAATGAACATTTTTTGCAAAACATTACCAATTAAGAATATCCCACATCGAGAAAATAATATTACATATATGAAAAATAATCACATTCATTTTTTAAATTTAACAAAAAAAAATGCTATATATAGATTGTTATTTTCCAAATTAAATATTAATATATTTAAATATAATTATATTTATACATTTATGTAAGTTAATATATTTCCTAATATAAAATTTTCATATATGTAATTACTCGTAATTTTATTTATGTGGTACTTATTGTTTTGAAAATTAATTTTAATAGTAATATTTTTAAAAACACCTAATGAAAATAATATTATTTATAAATATTGAATAAAATATTGTAAATTTCTGTATATTTTTAGATTTAAAATAATATTAAGAAAAAATAATTATATATATATATATATTCATTTCTTATGTAAATATATTTTGAAAAATAAAATTCATTTTATTTAAATAAAAAATAACGAATATATAATATATTTTTTTTATAATTCTTCAAAAAACCATTAACCTTAACTTATTGTTTATTTTGTTAATGAAAATAATAATATATATATAGAATAAAATATTATATATTTAATTACATTTAAATATGAAAATTAATATAATATATATCATAATTTTCATATAATGTTAAGAATAGTTTTTTTTAAATATTAATAATAATAATTTTAAATTATCAAACTATAATAATTAAATTAATATATATTTTCAAAAATTAATTTTAAATAAATTTTAAATTAAATATTCTTTATAATATTATATATAAAAATATTTTTAAAAGTGTAATTTTTATCTTAAAATATAAATATATATATTCATTGATGTAATTAATGATAATTCCCCAAAATAAATAATAATATTTTTACATAATGAATAAAAATTAAAAAACAATAATTAACTGTAACAACCTTAGATTTTATGAGAATTATTCTTTTTTTCATAGATGTACTGTGTTTTACGCTACACCAAGATTATCTTGTGCTATACGCAACGCCGTATTAGCTTGCAGTATACACAACACTATTCTTGGCTCGTGTTACACACAATTTCAAGTTCTGTTTTATAGAAATTATTCTACGCAACATTAGGTATAGATTTTTTTTAATGTATAAATTAAATAAGTTTTGATTATGTTATAAACAACAAAAAAGGGAGCTTGCACGGCACACAACCTTGGAATGGCTTGCATTACACGCAATCACGATCTTCCCCGATAGCTTGTGTAGTACGCAGTACCAGATTTCACTAAACAAAGATATATTATTATAATATTATAGACTAGTCATTATGAATAGTATTAACTAAATTTTGAATTTTATAACATTATTATTCATCTCACACATTTTCTAGAACATGGTATGAGAACGAGATACATATTTCAGGTAAAATAAGTATTTTTTAAACATTGCAGTTTTGCCTCCTTTTGATGGCGCACCCACTTTAAATCTAGTTTTTGAAATTTTTAAAAGTTCAATATGAAAAAAATAAAATTATTCCTTGGAATCAGGATATAAAAATTTACTTTGGATAAATTTTTCATATTATTCTAATAATTTTCACATTTTAATGAATATTAAAAACACGCTATATTTTAATTAAAAACAACTTTTTCCATTATAATAATTTATATGGTTAAATTATAAAATTTATTGGTTTTAAAGTATAAATAGAATATATTTTTACCATTTAATATAATGTATGTCATTATCATTGATTTGACATTGAATTCATAGGTAAAATCATTTCAATCTTTTGCAATGTTTTAACTTTTAAAACTCGTTTTCTAAAAAACGGGATTAATTTTAAATTAATTTGTACGTATTCTGTGATTTTAATTTGGAAAAATGGATTCCATATTTGGAATCAGTGGTCCAAATTATGTTAAAAAGATACTTTTTATTTTTAGTCATTATGAATATTAACTACGGTAAAGTTTTTTTACCTTAGTTCAAGGTAAATCGGGAAATTAAGGGTAAATATAATATTATAAAATTACCCTAACACCTTAAAAAATCCTATTTTATGACTAAAGGTCGACCCATATCACCTATGGGTCTGATTAGATTCATTTTATGGGCTTTTGTCCATGAAAATAATTTATTTATTATTAAAACCAATGAAAGTGACAACATGTCACTCTCTTAAATCTTATAAGTATAATAATTTTAATTTAGTGATAAACATAATGAAACATAAAACATGAATAGTATCCAGAACTCTAATAAAAGTATATACATCATATGATTTTATTTACAATTTTTATGGATTAAAATAATTAATATTAAAGGTATCAAAATAGTGATGCGGAAATAATCTTATTGATTGAAGTACCAAATAAATGGTTTTAAAAATATTAAAATAAATATTATATGAACTATTTAATGTGATCCACGAATTTTCTAGATTCCTATGACATTTTAAGAATCTATTAAATATTTTGGTACGAATATATCTTCTATGTAGGTTTTATTTAAATTCAAATAAATGAATAGTGTCAAAATTGACACTATTGTTATTTTATACAAATAACATATTATAAAATGATTTAAAAATCACAAAAATATTTAAAAATTATAAATTAAAATTTATATGGTATAAAATTTCATAATGTAACCAATTATAGACAATTCACAATACATAAGTAACTATTTATAACAATTTAAAATTTATAATCTTATTACTACAAATTAAATTAAATAGATTAAATATGGATAAATCAAGTGGATAATGTTTAAAATAAATCCCCTACATGTAAAAATATTATTGGTTGATTATATTACAACCCTATCTCATATAAGATTCGTATTTGAGTCATTTTTGATGTTTTTATGGCGGGTTATAATTTATTATAAATTAACAATTTTGAGGTTTCCAAAGGTGCCCCTCTCCTCCCTTATAAAAAGGCACCTCCACCCTCTCCTACTCACACCCTTTTGAGCCTTGATTCTCGGCCAAACCATGCAAATTCCACTTCTAAAACTCTCTAGTTATATCATTGAGGTTTTGGTCTTCTCAAAAGACCACCTCTAGTTCCCTAAGAAGAAGTTTAAAGAAGGTGCATCGAAGAAGAGGTAATCTCTTCTACCGATTCTTTCAAGATTCATTCTTCTTCATCTTCCTCTTCTTTAGTTGTTTCATTTTAAATTAATACAATCAGTATCAATAATATAATGATATGAAATTATAAATATGAAACAACCCCATTTCACCTTCTATCGATCCTACAGAAAAACGAAACCACCGTGCGTCCGTACGTACGGAATACCGTCTCCACGCCGTGGTGTAATCTGTTTTTCCACCACCACCTTACTTGGATGGGTATAATGGTGTAAAGAATAAATATATATGGATATTATAACATAATACTGATTATGAGATATTATATCATCCACTCCAATTCAATTCAATAATTATGGGAACGATATCATCGCTCGTGCGTACATACGGATTACCGTCTCCACGACGCGATGATATTCAATCTCCATGTAAAACATTAAAGAATGAATATAAAGTATATATAATGAATAATAATTGTATATATAAAATAATAATTATAATGTATTTATGTATATGTTATTTACATACTTCCATTCCAGTCAATAAGGAAAGGAAAACAGCGTTCCTGTGTATGTACGGCCTACCCTCTCCATGAACTGTGTGTTTCATTTCATTTATCTATCTATTATATATATATATATAATGAATATATATGATATATAAATCATGATTTACAATATATATGTAATTAAATCATGATAAAAGTAATAATAATATCAAGGATAACATGTCCCAACACGTGCGATAAATAAAACGATTTTACCCAAAACACTGCTTTAACATGGAATTTACAAAATAACGGGTAATATAATGTCATAAGTGAACAATATATGATATCATAACAATGAATATGATTCTTTAAAAAGTAATGAAATTATTTAAATCATTATATAGGATGTTCTGATACGTACAAAGCATATCGGACCTAAGGTCAGTGAAAATATCACAATCTCATTTTAATCCGAGATTGTTTATACTTTGGTATTTACTGGGGTGTATTTATCATCCAAATCCATATTTCCTCAATATGTAATATTATTTCTATCCTCCTAAAAAAATTGAAATCGAATTTTATCTATTGGTGAATTTTTAGTAAAATATATGAAAGGAATCTTTTGTTGTTTTCAGTACAAGATACTTTTTGACATTTTCGGCCAAAGTATGAGAATAATGTTTTTCTAACTTATACGACATGAATGGATTTTTATGATTCCATAGAACATTATTTCGATGACGCTTCATTTACAAGTTTTCAAGTTTATTTTTAATTAACTTATTTTAGTTTAAAATTATATTACATGTTAAGATTGGAAAAACATTTGAAGTATAAAAGATATTTTCATCAAGATTGGAGTTCAAATGTTTTATCAAAATTATTTTCCATATAAGAAAATATAGTGTTCTTTTTATATCCCTATTATTACATTGATTTGATTATGTTGTGATGGAATTATTTTTATGAATTCCTTTATCTTATATGGATTGTTTTATGATGACATGATGTTTAAGAATCACATTTTTATTACATGGGTTATGCTATGATCTATGATTTATGATTTTGTGGCACACATAATAATGGTTTCATTATGAGATGGGTGAGAAATATATCTCCCTCCAATGAATTGGGTAAAGATTTACATCTCATGAGATATACATGGCTAGAACAGAATGTTAATCCGGTTCAGTGATACAGGACTGGAGCGAGGAGTAAACTCGATTTAGAAAGGGAATTTGTCCACTAAGGTGGTATTAGAAGCAATGCCTTGGCTACTATGGAAATCATAACATGTGCTTAATTGATGACACAATTATATGTTTTATTCCCATGTTAGTTTATCATGATTAATGTTCCTTTATGATCTATGACTTATGTACTTCCATGATTTATGTCGTTGCTCATGATTTTGATGTTTAGATTTTATGTTCATGTTTTTGTATTCAAATGATTATGGATTGTTTTGTGTTTCTATGTTTATCCTTACTGGAAATTTGTGATCACCCTTTATATTTTATCTTTTCCCTAAGATATAAATAAAAATTTTAGGTATGAAAACACAAGGGGAAGATCTTTATGGGAGATGTTGAAGATCTTTCACCACGATTAGAAGATTATATTCTGAGTTTCCAAAGACACCAAAATATTACGGTCCTTGTGTGACTATTTTTGTTATGTATTCAGTATTTCTCTAAAGTAATGTAATGTGCATGTACATCATGATTTGGGTCTCTACAGTTGGTATCAGATGAAAGGATTAGTTAACATTCGGAAACTTGGAAGAGAAAACTTTAGTGAGATCCCTAGAGATATTTCTAAGGTATATCTAGGGATGTCCCTAAGGTTAAGTATAATTACAGGTTATAGTTCTAGAATTACGGTAACAATACTATAATTAAACCTAATATTTTAGATATTGAAGGTACTCCCCCTTTAATATGTTGTTTTCCCTAGAATGATTTTTTCCTCTCACACTATTTTTTTGGGTTTTAGATGGTGGATAGAACCTGAAGGAACCGTGTTGATCAATATAATAGACAATGAAATGATTGACCTTCTGAACAAACCAATGTTATGGGAGATAGAGTGATTAATCTTATTTCTATACATACACAAGCTATAAATCATTCTGGACATCCAAATGAGTAGAGAAAGGAACAATATTCTATTGAGTCCTTCATGAGGCAACATACACCTTTTTTCAGTGGGTCTTCTAATCCACTTGTTGCTGAACAATGGATCAGTACCATTGAAAAGATATTTTCCATTCTTCGCTGTTCAGAAAATGAAAAAGTCATTCTGGCTGTTACCGTTTAGAAGGTGAAGCAGACCAGTGGTGGACTCTAATTACGAATACAAGGCCCAAAGATGAAATTGAATCAATGTTATGGGATGAGTTCAAGAACATATTATTCAATAAGTACATCCCTCGTATTCATCAAAAAAATATAGAAAATTATTTCCTTGAACTTAAGAAAAACGATAATGAATCTGTTAGTATAAATGAAGAAAATTTTACAAGGCTTTCAAGGTATGCATCTGGCTTTATCATCCTACCTAAAAGTAAAGTTGATCGATTATTTTGTGGCTTAAAACTATGTCTTTGAATGGAATTATCTATAAGAGACTTCAGTAGCTAGGAAGAAATTGTGCATTGTGCTATCAAGGTAAAAATGGAAGTTGGTGTTACATAACCATCTCATGGTTTTAACAAGAAATGAATGATGGAGTTCAAGGGGAAATCATAGAATAATGGTGAAAAGAAGATGAATGTTTCTTTATTCTCAAAGTCTGGACTGAAGAATGGTGGAGATTGTTTTAAAGGGACTAGAAAATGATTTCAGTGTGGAAAAGAAGTTTATCGAGTAGCTGAGTGTGGAAGTAATGGAAAAAGGGTTGCTAATGATGTGAATAAAGAAAAGACAGTAGAGAATGCACCACCAACACTTCAATGCTACACGTTCAATGAAATGAGGAATTATGCTAATCAATTCCCTAATCATAGGGTTAATGATGATCAACGTGAGAATCCTCTTAAGCCAATGGATAAAGAGAAGTAACATACAATCACTATTTGTGATGTTGAGTATGACAATAATGTTGTGTAATGATTAAGTGTTTATGTAATGGGATTTCAAAATAGTATCATGGAATCTCATTTATGGTATCATGGAATTTTGGAATATCTATGTATTGGTTTTCAATAATTATATTGTATCGGTAACCATGAAAAGTGATTGAAATATTTTTGGAAAGAATATGACATGCGAATAATGAATGGATAATAAAAAAATGAAATGATTTGATGACTAATATAAGGACAAAGTTATATCATGGTTTGAGTATATAGAAATTTGGGGATTCTGGTATGTGGAAAGAGTTATCTTTTGACTGCATTCTTGTTTTCACTAAAGTTCAATGGGTATTCATTTTTCAAGAGAATATATGATTAAGGTATCCACATTATTGAAATGTGAACAACAAAAATACATATCTTATGATATATGGGGGACAAATGAAGGAATTCACATGCTCGGTAGATGAAATTTCTTGTGATCGGACAGAAGTATTTTCGATAAGCCTAAAGGTTTGAATGGACATCATATAGTATTTATTAATGATATAACCTGTTGTTTTTATTTCTAAAATGTTATGATAGTATAGTTTTTGAAAAAGGACAACCTCTAGGATGGACGACAACCCATCACATAGGACAAGGTTGCGGGAATCGAACCCACAACCGAAGTACGACATGCCTTCACAGCCAACCATTGTCCTACATGAGGTCCCTGGTTAGTAGAAACTAGTTTTATTTTATTAAGTGGTATGATAGATGATGTATAAGTCCATTTTAGGAACCATATATGATTAATCTCACCATATATGGACTTATGAATATAAATTTTTCTAACCTTATGTTTGAGATAGATGGAATGACCTATCATTCTATCGCATTATCTACTAACACTTCATGGAAGACAAATTCATCTTCATTTCTTTAAGAGATGAAGTGGATATTGTTCAAGACACAAAAAACAGTGAAACTGTAACAAAATGGAGTAAGTATTTATTCTATTTCAAAATTTTCAACTTTTGGGAAATGATATTAAAAACCAAAAATGTTGTCCTAGTGCTCTTATATTGGATGAATCAGATTGTACCTTAGATCATCACAAATTTATGGCTTTGTGATTGTTTGATTTTTCATAGCCATGTTCTCTACCACTCTCCATCAGAACTTGATGGTTAGATTTCTCTCCTATATCCTTATTGTCACCTAGATGGAAACCCAGGGATGAGATAATTTGGGTAACCGTTATATTTCATACTTCACGTTTTATAATTATGTTTTAGTATTCCTTTTTACGATATGGGTTTCTATGAAAGAAACTTTCATTTAGTAAACAATTTATAACCCCGATGAATTTCGAGGGATAAATTCATTGTAAGGGGGTAGAATGTAACAACCCGAGATTTTATGAGAATTATTATTTTTTCATTGATGTATTGTGTTGTACGATACACCAAAATTAGATTATTCTATACGCAACACCATATTAGCTTGTAGTATATGCAACACTATTCTTGGCTCGTGTTACACACAATTTCAAGTTCCATTTTGTAGAAATTATTCTACGAAACATTAAGTATTGATTTTGTTTAATGTATAAATGAAATAACTTTTGATTATGTTATAAGAATAAAAAATGGAGCTTCCATAACACACAACCTTGACTTGCATTGCATTACATGCATTAACGATCTTCCTCGATAGCTTGTGTAGTACGCAATACCAGATTTCACTAAACAACGATATATTATTTTAATATTATGGACTAGCCATTAGGATATTATTAACTACATTTTGAATATCACAAAATTATTATTAATCTTACACATTTTCTAGAACATTTTATGAGAAGAAGATAAATTTTTCAGGTAAAATAAGTATTTTAAAAAAATTACAGATTTGCCGCCTTTTGATGGCGCAACAACTTTAAATATAGTTTTTGACATTTTTATAAGATCAATTTAATAAAATAAAATTATTCTTTGGAATAAGGATATAAAAATTTACTTTGGATAAATTTTTTATATTATTATGATACCTTTCATATTTTAATGAATAGTAAAAACACGGTATATTTTAATTAAAAACAACTTTTTTATCATAATAATTTATATGGTTAAATTATTGTATTGATTTTTTTTAAAGTATAAATAGAATATATTTTTACAATTTAAAATAATTTATGTCAATATCTTTGAATTTACATTGAATTCATGGGGAAAATCATTTCAGTATTTTGAAATGTTTTAACTTTTAAAACTCATTTTCATAACAACGGGATTAATTTTAAATTAATTTCTCCAAATTCTGTGATTTGAATTTTGAAAAAAGGATTCCATATTTGAAATTAGTAGGTCCAAATTATGTTAATAATCAAATTTTTTTTAGTCATTATGAATAGTAACTACGGTAAATTTTATTTACCATAGTTAAAGGTAAATCGGTCAATTAAGGGTAAATATAATATTATAAAATTACACTAACACCTTCCAAAACTCTATTGGATGACTAAAGGTAGACCCATATCACCTAAGGGTCGGATTAGATTCATTTTATGTACTTTGACCATGAAAATAATTTAATTATTATTTAAACCAATGAAAGTGACAACATGTCACTCTCTTAAATCTTATAAGTGTAATATTTTTAATTTAGTTATAAACACCATGAAACATCGAAAATGAATAGTCTCCAGAATTATAATAAAAGAATCTACAACATATGAATTTATTTAGAATTTTTGGGTATTAAAATAACTAACATTAAAAGTGACACAATAGTGATGTTGAAATTATTTTATTGATTGAAATACTAAATAAATGGTTTAAAAAATATTAAAATAAATATTATATGAACTATATAATGAGATCAAAGAATTTTATAAAGGACTATGAAACATTAGGAATCTATTAAATATTTTTGTTCGAATATATCCTCTATGTAGAATTTATTTAAATTCAAATAATTGAATAGTGTCAAAATTGAGACTATTGTTATTCTATAAAAATAACATAATATAAAATGGTTTACAAATCACAAAAATATTTAAAAAATATAAATTAAAATTTATATGGTCGAAAATTTATAATTTATCCAATTTTGGACAATTAACAATACATATGTAATTATTTATAACAATTTAAAATTTATAATCTTATTACCACAAATAAAAATAAATAGATTAAATATGGATAAATCATGTTGTTAATGTTTAAAATTATTCCCTACATGTCTAAATTTTATTGGTTAAATAGATTAAAACCCTCTCTCATCTAAGATTCGTATTTGAGTCATTTTGGAAGTTTTTAAGTGTGGTTAGAATTTATTATAAAATAATATTTTTGAGGATTCCAAAGGTTCCCCTCTCCTCCCTTATAAAAGGGAACATCCTCCCTCTCCTCCTCACAGCCGTTTGAGCCTTGATTCTTGAAAAAACCTTTCCAATTACTCTCCTAAAACTCTTTAGTTATATCATTGATGTTTTGGTATTATCAAAAGACAATCTCTAGTTCCCTAAGAAGAAGTTTAAAGAAGGTGCATCGAAGAAGAGGTAATCTCTTCTAACGATTCTTTCAAGATTCATTCTTCTTCATCTTCCTCTTCTTTAGTTGTTTCATTATTAATTAATAAAATAAGTTTCAATAATATAATGATATGATATTATAAATATGAAACAAACCCATTTCACCTTCTATCCATCCTATAAAAAAACGAAACCACCGCGCGTGCGTACGTACAGAATACCGTCTCAACACCGTGGTGTAATCTGTTTTTCCACCACCACCTTACTTGGATGGGTATAATGGTGTAAATAATAACCATATATGGATATTATAACATCATAATTATTTTGAGATATTATATGATCCACTCCAATTCCATTCAATAATTATGGGAACGATATCATTGCTCGTGCATACGTACGGATTACTGTCTCCATGACGCGACGAGATTCATCTCCATGATAACCATTAAAGAATGATTATAAAGTATATATAATGAATAATAATGGTATATATAACATAATAATTCTACTGGATTTACGTATATGATATTTACATACTTCCATTCAAGTCAATAAGGAAAGGAAAACAGCGTTCATGCATACGTACGACCTACCCTCTCCATGAACAGTGTGTTTCATTTCATTTATCTATATATTATATATATATATAGAATATATATGATATATAAATAATGATTTACATTTTATAAGTAATTATATCATCATATAAGTAATAATAATATCAAGGACAACAAGTCCAAACATGTACGTTAAATAAAACGATTTTACCCAAAATGCTGCTTTAACATGGAATTTACAAAAGAACGGGTAATATAATGTCATATGTGAACCATATATGATATCATAACAATACATATGATTCTATAATTATTCAATGACATTATTTAAATCATTATACCGGAGGATTAGATACGTACGATGCATATTAGACCTAAGGTAAGAAAAAATATCACAATATCATTTTTATCTAAGATTGTTTATACTTTGGTATTTACTAGAGTGTATTTATTATCCACATCCATGTTTCATAAATATGTAATATTATTTCTATCATCATACAATTTTTTAAATACAATTTTACCTATTGGTGATTTTTTAGTAAAATATATGAAAGGAATCTTTTGTCATTTTCAGTACGAGATACTTTTTGACTTTTTCGGCCAATTTACAAGAAGAATGTTTTTTTAAATTATACAGCATGAATGGAATTTTATGATTCCATAAGAACATTATCTCCATGAAGCTTCCTTTACAATTTTTCATGTTTATTTTTAATTAATATTTCTTCGTTTAAAATTATATGAAAATTTATGAAAGGAAAAATGTGTTCGAAGTATAAAGGATATTTTCCTCAAGAATAGAGTTCGAGTGTTTTATCAAAATTATTATCCTTCTAAGAAAATATAGGGTTCTTTTTCTATCCATATTATTACATTGATTTGATTATGTTATGATGGAATTATTTTTATGATGTCCTTTATCCTATATGGATTGTTTTACGATGACATGAGGTTTAAGAATCCCATTTTTATTACATGGGTTATGCTATGATATATGATTTAAGATTTTGTGGCACACATAAGAATGAATTCATTATGAGATGGGCGGGACCTATATCTCCCACCAATAAATTGGTTAACGATTTATATCTCATGAGATGGACATGGATGAAAAGACAAGTTAATCCGGTTCAGTGATACAGGACTGGAACGAGGACTAAACTCAATTCAGAAAGGGACTTTGTCCAATAGGATAGTCTTGGAAGCAATACCTAGGATACTATGAAATTAATAACATGTGCATAATGGATTCCACAATTACATGTTTTATTCCCATGCTATTTTATCACGATTAATGTTCCTTTATGATCTATTCCTTATTTACTTCCAATATTTATGTCGTTGCTCATGATTTTGATGTATAGATTTTATGTTCAAGTTTTTGCAATAAAATGTTTATGGATTGTTTTATGTCCTATATGTTTACCCTTACTAAGCATTTGAGCTCACCCTTTATATGATTTATTTTCCCCATGATTTAACGAATGATTTTAGGTAAGAAAACAAAAGGGGATGATCTTGATGGGAGATGTTGAAGATCTTTAACCATCATTAGAAGATTATATTATGAGTTTACAAAGACACTAAACTATTACGGTCTTTATGTGTCTGTTTTTATATATATTAAGTATTTCGCAAAAGTAATGTAATGTCCATGTATGTCATGATTTGGGTCGCTACATTAACCAAACATGATATTTTAAATTTCTATATAATTCATCAGATATTGAATTATACAATTGATATATAAAATAAATCATGAATCTATAAAATTTAAATAAATATATCTAACAATTAGTGAATAATAAAAAACGAATTGTATTCAAATGATATTTTTATTTTTAAGAAACCATAATTTACATGCTGTGAACGATAAATCAATTATCAATATCTTAAGTATAAAACAACTATATTGGGGTTCATTTTATAGTAGTATCCATATCAGAGACAAGAATCAAGTTCATGAATCTTGTCTGAATATTTCATATGAAGTGTGAATCTGGTTTATGCTTCCCATGTGGTGGAATTTGAATCAAGAAACATGTCAATTATTTATTTTGAAAATATGAGTTCAATTGTATTACACATACTACCATATCCATTTAGAAAAATATAATTAATCCTAATGCAATTTTAAACTTTTATATATAAATAAAATTATCTTAAAAGTCTATGATGTTGGATGAGGGTTGAATCAATGTATTATATAAATATAGAAAACTAGTTTTAAAACCCAAAACATGTGATAAGACAAAGATATGAGGTTCTCATAAATGGAGTTAAATATTTTTCACCATATTTTTAAACATAAATTAAATATAACTCCCCACTACAATTATTATTTTTAGAAAATTGTAAACTAAATATAATTAACTATATTTTAATTTTTCGTTTTCAAAAAATGAATCATATTTTTATACAATTTTTATTTTATAGATTTAATAAATAAAAAAAAATTAATTTTTTCCATTAGACCATATGTTTTTTGAGGACTACTAAAAATTGGTGTGTTATATCGATCCTCTAAAATGGTTACATTTAAAATAAAAATGGTAGTTTCATATGAATGATATTTACCATTAGATAGAAGAATAAAAAACAATAACATGTCTATTAAAAAAATAAAAACATACATCTGCAGTAATATATTTCTACTATCTTGATTCCTATCTATCTATCATGTAAATTCTAACACAGTGATTATTTTTCATTCTCCTTGTATTCTCTCCCCCACAACATCGGACTTCGTTTCAGCTTCACCCATCACCGAAACCCATTCTCATTATAGTCCCCACCCCCTCAACCGTTCCCAACAACTTGATTTCCATTATTTTATCAATATCAATTCAGTTATCCAATTTTAGAGGCATTTATTTTATGTTTATTAATTTAAATATAATAATCATATTTCAGTTCAAATGCTATAGATTTAATTTTTTGTTAAGATTGCCTAACTCTTTATATAGTTGATCCACTTTCATACCAATTATTAATATTTTATATTTATAATCTTATGTTACATATATTAATGGGATTATTTATCGAATATTCAATTGAAAATACCTTTATTCCATTTTTTATTTAATGATTTCTTATAATATATAATAGTATAATTAGAATTATAAGTTTAATTTTAGTTTTCTATGCCTTTGTTGAATTTTATATTGGACTATATTTTTTTTGATAATTTTCATTATTTTTATTAGTTTATTCATATTTTATAAATTATACCATATAAATATTAATATTATAAATTAAATTATTATTATTATTTATATTTATATAATATTATTATTTTATTCTTTAGTATTATCACTATTATTTTGATTTTTATTTTATAAAAATTATATATGTAAATATAAAGAGATGTGTTTTGTTATGATTCTAATATATAAAAAATATATCAATTTATTTAGACAATTTATTGAAATAATACTTATATGTCAAATTTATAATAAATGAAAAAATATTTAACATATAATTTTTAAACACAAAAACTAAAGTTATATATAATATTGATAATTCTAAGAATTTCTATCAGTATTTTTGTTGTTTTTTTAGTTACCAACGATGTTGTTTTAATTAATATTTTTATATAAAAAATTCATTATTTTAACAGTAATTTTTATAGAAAATATAAATTTTTAATTAAAATAAATAAATTACTTTTTTTAATATTATATTTTGATTCATTTGATGTTGAGACATTAATGAATAAATTATTTAATAATAAATGATGAACATGATAATAAAGTTTAATACTCTTTATAATTTTTTTAACCGAATATTGCAAAAAAAATAATCACTTCTAATTCAAGAATTGTTTGAATATTTAGAAACTATGATATAGAGAAATAAAGAATAATTTAATTTTGAATTGATTTGATATGAATTATAATAAATTAATATAAGGTAATGATATTTAAATTAATTTTGGTGTCTATATAGCAAATTTTTTTAAATTGTTTGAAATTATATTGAATAGTAAAAATTATTTGTGATGTTGAAGTGGATGTTTACAGGAAAATAGGACTACATCAGAGTGTAAATGGATATTAATAAAAAATAATGGTATTAGGATTGTATTAATGTTAAAATTATATATATGGTGTTTAGATAAGTAAACATAAAATTAAGAATTTGATTTTGAGAAATGTGTTTAAAAAAATACATGATCTTTTGGAAGATGTAATTCTATAAGATAATGATAAAGAAAATTTAAAATATGACAAAAATGTATATTTTTTATGTAGAGACCAGCACACAATAAGATATATGTTTTTATTAAAGATAAATAGTTATAAATAAAAATATATCAATGTATATTAGAGTAAAAAAATACTAATATAGACTGAAAAAAACTAACTCAAATATAATTCCAATTAATTTTTACTGACTAAGAAAATTTGTAATATTTGTATAGATTATTATTTGTAGTGTTTACATGTAATTTAAAATGAAAAAAAATATTAATATATTAAATAGATGATTTAATATTCGATGGAAACCAATTTCATCTTGAATTTTTTTCTATGAAACCACCATGCCACTATTTTTGTTTATTAATTTAATAGTAGTATTATTTTATGGTTTCCATCATTATCAATTTTTTTGGTTTTTTTGGAAGAATTCGATGGTTTCTAACCTAGGTGGAAGAAGGCCATTCCATGACCTAGAGAGTACGTTCCCTAGAAGTAATATTTTTATTAATATTAATTTGGTTATCATTTAACCATGACAAGAGGCAGGGGTTTCCCCATGGTGGGTCAAATTTTCTATTTAGGGTCCCCTTAATTTTTTTGAGTGTGGATCCTTTTTGTGGTGTTAAGGTTTATTCTATGGGGCTTAGTTTGGGAGGCACATTACAATATCAATGCATAGGGATATAGAATTTGGGTTTTCAAAATTTAGAGGATCTATGCAGCAACCTAGACGGACACATCATAGTTGGAATCTGATTGAGAGTTTTATTGTTCTTAATTGATATTCCACACAACATAGGATGAGGGTTGAATTATTTTTGAAGTCAGGTATATAGAGCCACATCAAAATTCATTTTATATTATAAATTATTTTTTAATATATATATTATAAATTCTTATGGGGTAACTATTTCCCCTTATTAGATATTTAATATTTTCCCCCTTCTCCACCTACATGCATCTTTCCCATTTATTGATTTTACAATGTATGAATCTTTTCATCTACCTTGGATCCTTATTCTTATCTATTCAAATTAAATGGTCTTTTATGGACATTTTGTATACTCTATCAGTATCTTCCTATACTCTCCTCCATTCATCATTACCCTAGAATTTAACTCTATAATAAACCTTAATATCCATGGGGATTGAATTTATAGTCATGGATGGATCTAATCAATGAGATTTGAATATATTGGTTTTGTAGAGGGTGTTTCCTTGCTTTGCAATCCATTAAATAATGAAGGTGGATTGTTGTGACTATCTTCACAGTTAATCATGATATGTGTTTCAATGTCATATAATTGTATTACATTCCTTGATGTTATAAAATGTTTTATAAATAGTACACTTTCACAAATATATTTATTTGTTGTAATATCATTTTCATTGAAGATTCTTTCAAAATAATCCCATACTTTGAATAAAAGAGGAATTTTTATCTTTCTTAACTTATTCAATAAATTTTAATATTTATGCATACCATTAATTTGATTAAATATGATATTATTCTATTGTCTTCTTGATCATTTCAAAAATGTGTTAAATAATGGGGAGTTATAAATGTATTTCAATCATTTTTAATTAATTTTGAAAGGGTATTTTAATGTGACATTTCAAATGGTGTAAAAATATATTGGAAAATGAATCTTTTTTTTAAATTTTATTTTTCAATATAAAAGAAATTTCCTAAAAAATGTGATATTCTAAATTTATATTATTTTTAAATTTATATATGATTGATCCCACTAGTGGGATTAATTTTTTTATGAATAATTTTTATCCATAGAAGATAATGGGTATATTTTATTTTAGGGTGTTGGATATGAGAGGAGGAAAACATATTAACCATACGATAACAATTTATTTATATTATTATCTCAAAATATAAAATTTTACCTTTTTTTATTAATAATATGGGAACCATGATAGTAAATTAAACGATATAAAATGGGATCAACACTATAAATAATTACAAATTTTTATAGTTCCTTTTTTATGATTATGTTCAACTAAGGGATTAATCCTACTAAGACAATATAGATAATCTATGGTTGTGTTCTATTAATATCACCCTGGAATTCTAATTCAGTATTTAGTGCTATATATTTGAGTCCTAATATCATTATAGTAAGATAATAGGGTGTTTTACATGATTCATGGTGGTTGTTGGGAATTATTTTTGGGACTGCATTTTTTTCATTTTTTATACCGTTTGTATTTATTAAATGTTACTCACTATTATAGGGTTGCTTTTATTTCCCAATATTGTAATTCATGGAGAATTATTTTGTTCTCATTTTCTATTAGTTATGGTTCAGTTTATTTTCAATCAATTTAAATTATATTTTGGGATGCATGATTATAAAGATAAAGTTACTATACATTGTAAATTTTAATTTGAGAATGGATTATTGAATGGAGAAGTAAAAATATATTTTAGTTACACAACATAAAAAGGTTCACTTTTCCTGAATTTGAAATAAATTTAAATGAATTTTCTTATTTTATCTCTCAGTTGAAGTATTTATTTTTACATAGGAATTCTTTTATTTTATAAAATTGATTTGACATGGTTTTGTTATAAAAGGGATAAATTTTTTACATTATTTATTAATCTTACACATATAAAATTTATTGTATAATTTATATTCAGAATATAATTTCTTGAAAATATTATGAATGTGTGAAATAAAATCATTGGAAGAATATTATTGGTCATGAAAAGGAAAATATTGTCATATATTTCACATTTAAAATCCTTTTTCTAATCCCCAAAATTTTATCAATTTTTATGCAAATATAAAAATTAATAGTTTTACGGTCATTTTAAAATTTAATTGTTAAGTAGTATAAAATATGATTTTTTATTGCACATTTAGAACTTTTATTACAATAAATTTTTTTAAATTGTATTGTTAATGTTTTATTGGATGGTAAGATGTGATATTCAATGAATTGAATTTATTTCAATAAGTTTAGAGATTACCTGGATATATTATAAAAGTAATGTGTATGAGGATAAAAATATTGTAAAACGAATAACATATAAACCCTTTATTCTACATTTTTTGATCATATTAGGGTAATTATCCCATACGTTTGACCTATAAGGAGGAAACAATAGATTTCATATTCCAAAAGATATTAAATTTTACTAAAATTTTTAAAAGGTCAAAATCGTACACATATGACAAGAGTAAAGACATATGTGATTTCATTTATACATTGAGAACTATTTCTAATCAAAAATAATTAGCCACATGTAGGATATTTCATCTATGATTATTATATTTCAATAAAAAACTTAACTTGGGGAGAATATGTAATTCTCATGTAAATCATATTACATGTCTAATGATCAAAACAATTTACTAATGTTAGACTTCATGTATAGAGATATGATATTTATTCAATGTTATACATTTTTTGGCTTCTAGTGCTACCATAAGTATTTTTAATGTGAAAACAGCTTGAATTTGAGCTACCAACAACATTGATCATCCACATCATAAATTAAGAATATTAAATTGGACAATAATTCACATAACAACAATTATTTTCATAACACATCCATACTATTTAGAAATTGAAGGGATATTGTACAACTCATCAACACAATGTAATGATTATATGAAGTTCCACATCAACATTCATGATATCAAATATGGGTATCCATATGAAACATTCATCAAGGAAATGAAATGATTTAGATTTTAAGGAATATCTAATCATGAAGAAAATGAACTCATGAGTGAAAAAGTATTATCTAAGAATATCAAAGATATGAGTATATTGTAGATATTACTAAAATATAAAAATTGGAAACAAATTTTCCAGAAAAACTATTCCATTGGAAGAGGGTCCCCTCAAATGTTTAACTAAGTTGAGTGTCATGCTTTCATGCTGAAGGTATTCACCACCCTTGAATATGTTTGAGTTTTATTATTTATAATATTTATATTTTTAATGATTAATTATTCTCCATTCATCTTATATACCATTAAAATATAGTGGTAGTTAGAGAATTGTTGTGGATGATAAGATTATCATTTTAAAATTAATGAGTCTGGACAATTCAATGAATATATTCTATCAATTTTATTAATTATTTTTGAAATTTTGTAGATGTTTTTAATATCATTTTAAATTATATCTGATTTTTTTACTTTTATTTATTTTTACTATTTCTAATAATATATTATATCATTACACATAGCTCTGGTCTATATGTTATTTAATTAGAAATGGAACAATTGTGAGGTTCTATAAAATTTTCAGTACCTGTGGGTGGAGAAATGTATTCTTATTTATTTTTTTAAATAAAAAACATGACTAGGTACAACCAAAGTCATTTATGGGTGATTGTCTATAATAAATACACATATAGGTTGTATGGTAAAAATATTTTGGATTTCACACATTGATAATCCCCCAATAACTATTAAACTAAGGGTGAGGGAGGAAGTTATTGTCCACCGTCTCACTTTTCTAATGATTAGAATAAAATATATATAACATTAAGACTATTAAAAATTTATAATCATATAAAAACAAATACCCTAATAAAAATATCATCAGTGTTTTTAAATATTTATTTCATGTTTTACAAAATATTCATGGTAGAAAATCTCAAATAACCCCCCTCCAAACAAACAAGTGAGTAAAGACTTTTATGAACTCATATATGGAGATTATCCTTTGGTAACCTAACCAACTATGTTTATCCTGGGAAATAATAATCATTTTGTAATTTTCCATTGGATTGTATAATAAAAATTTATATTATATATGGATATTTAGAAACAATAATTATATCATAAAAGTAATTAAAATTGTTTAAACATCTTATTAATCATATTTGAATCGTGGGGATGAGAAATGAGGTATATCACAACATGGAGTTTTTAGTTTTCATGTAATCATTAATTATTATTTAATTTATCATTTGGGGGAAAAGGAAATGAATAAAGGGGTTTCCATCAATGTAAAAAACAATCAATTTTTAGAACATACTAATGGCGCAATAACATCATTGATTAGATTAAATTGATGGTGATAAAAGGTGAAATAAGATATTAGAACATTTTAAAGAGTTATACCACCTATTTCAGAATCCTTATTTGGATATCCCATTAATGCAACATGGGATAGTATTTAAATAATTCATTCATTTTTAAAATTTAGATATGGAATTTTAAATAAGATTTGGGATGGTTTTCTAGGATCAATGTGCCACAAAAAATATGAATATTACAGGATAGGGTTTTTACCTTTATATGAAGGTGGAATGATAAATATAGAATTTATATGAACATTTGAATATAATAAATATCATAATCAAGAAAAAATCACAAAATATACATATTTTGAAATATAGTATATATAGATATTGAAATATCAATAAACAGCAATATATAGATATATTTAATTGGAATTTTAAACCTTATCACTTGGTTTAACCCCCTCATAAACCCTTTAAAATTAAATACACCATAAGTGATTCTTCCAACATTTAGGGTTATGAATTTTTATCTAAAGTGGAATGTAACTATAAAATGGGCCATAGATGAAATATTCAACCATTTTCACATTTATTTTCCAAATTAATTGATTTTTATATTTAAATCATTTAATAAAATATTATTTTTTAAAGAATTTCATTAATTTCAACTTAAGGACAATTAAAAAACATTGAATTTAGTGGCATCATGGTAAAAATCTATTTCAAATAAATCTCTTTCAATATCCATTATTTTTCATTTATGATCATTGTTCTATTGATTTCACAAGAACTATGTAAGTGTCATGTAACTTTTTATTGTAATTATATCAATAGTACGAATTAAAATTAAACTACTAGTACAAAAATAAAATATTTATATTTAAAATATTATATTTGAATCATTAATAATATCATATTATCCCTATGAAATCATTTAATGTAATATAAAATCAAAAGGGTTATATTTTAAAAACAGTCATTTACTTAAAATATAAAATGGTTTTTATCCAAACATGAGGTGTGAAATCGAATCATTTTCAAATCATGAATGGTTATTAAATAAAAAATGATAAATTAAAATAAATTCAAATTTTAAAGTTATTTTAAACCTCATATCATAGTTATAACTATGTTTTACCTATTTTACCATTACTATGGTGAAAATATATATATAAAGTTTACTATTCATAATGATAAAATATAAAAGGGCCGTATTTACAAAATAATAACAACCCAATTCCAAATATGGTATTCATTTTCCAAAATACAATTTATATAAATTGCGGGATCCATTATATTTTAAATTAAGAAAAAAAATGTTTGTAGAAAAAATGAGTTTTTAAAAATAAAAAGAGATTATATTAAAATCAAATGTAATTATTATTATATAAATTATATCTACTTATAAAGGTATTATGATAATTTAATACCAAATCAAAAACCTAATGGGATATTATATTTAAATTATTTAATTAAAAAATAATATGTTTTGTAAAAATTTATAGTTTTCATATATTTACTAAAAATCAATATTTTCCCAAAAAAATAACCAAAAATAAGACAAATCAATAACTAAAATTATATTCATAAAATGATGTTAAGATAAAAAAAGCATATATTAAAAAATTAGATAATATTAATGACATTATTCTTGAAAAAATATCAATATAAACCATTTTTATTAATATAGTAGTTATGAATCATATAATTCTTTTACAATAAATTTCGTACTTTTTAATCAATACATTTAAATTTTCTTAGGCCTTTATATATATATTTTTTATATTGTGGTGTTTTTATTCTAATTTATAACATCCAATTCCATGACTACGGTATATTATATTGTGGTTTTTTTATTTTCATTATGTCATGTAATGAATTATATCAAACACATCATATTTATTAATGAGAAATACATTATAAAATATATGGGTGATACATACTCCCAACATAGATAAATATAAACCTCAAAATTTTCAAATTTTTAATATTAAAAGATTTTATATTTTCTTAATATATATATATATATATAATTAATCAATATCATAAGTTCATTTTTTGACAAAGAGGAACATCATTTATAAAATAAGGGTTTCTTATACTCTTATTTATAAGAACAATATATTTAATGAGTTTCCAAAAACATAAATTATAATTTCATTTATTTTTTCTCATATGACTATAAAAATTATTATTCCTCATATTTGTGTCATAGGAATTTATTTACCTTTTCTTTGTGGTCTCCCATAGTTTGCATTAAAATTATTTAGGGCTAGTCATATTTAATAATTCATATTTAAATAAAATTATTGATATTGAATAATTATTGTTTTATAAATAGTGGCTTCATAGTAATATTGTGAGATGTTGAAATCAAATTTTATAGATTACAAATGATTGATTAAATAATATTGATTAATAATGGGTGTGGAGAAAGAGATTGGGTTTAATTTAATATGAGAAAATGTATTATGGGTTAAAAATTTAGGAATTATGGGATATTGAATTTTGAAATTAAATATAATTTTCATTATTTCTAATTTATATTAGATTAAGAATATCTTTGGTGTTCATATCCTATATTTACTGATAAAATACAAACTTTTATATGTATAGTTATTATGGTTATTAATTTAATAAGTTTATTGACTCCATTTTTAATCATGGTCACCCAAGAATACATAATATTCCTAGATAATTCATGATGTTAAATATTTGAACATTATTTTTTCATTATTACTCATGAAAACAATATTCATGAAATAATTTAAAAAAGTATTCGAATAATAGAAAATGAATAAAAAATCTAATCATGAATTATGAAGATATAAAAATAGTTGACACATACACACACCCTTTACTTACATAACTTGACATAAATTTATAATTTCCACTTATATTATTCAAGATAGGATTTAAAATTAAATAAATTTATTTCTAAAGGAATGATAAAGTAGCTTAATCAATTAATTTTTTGAGCTGAAACAATTCTTAATTAGGGATTGGTTGTGTTTATGAATGATTTTATGACACTACCTGTGACATTTATTTATAGATGAGAAAGAAACTATAGGTTTTTTAAAATACATTTAACCATTTATTTCATTTATCCACACAAACATAAGAATTTATGAATGAAGTAAATAAAATACTTATCTATTAATTGTCCAAATTCAATGATACAGAATCCCACCATAATGTTTAATGTCCACAAACGTGATGTCATGTAGATATTTTCATAGACTCATCCTCATATTCATATTTTCTTCATTTCTTCTCAAATCATGATTCCACAATGATTTTATTTTCATGACTATGTTTTTAACAATTTTAATTTTGGTTTTATAACATATTCACCTTCATTCCCAGTTGAATCTACAATTAAGGAACATAAAATTAATCTTGGACTTATTGTAAACCATTTTTTATCCTTACCATTGTAAAATAAATCCTTATTCCATAATATTTACATTTCAATTTATTTGAATCATAATGTGACATACAGTATTAAAATAATAAATAATTGAGAAATAATACTAAATTTTGGTATTAAATATATTATTTTGAATATAAAATATATATAACTATAATAAATTTATCAAATCCCATCACGCCTAAAATATTTCATGTCCTCAATATTGAAATCTCAAAAAATAACAATTTAAGCTCAATCTACTATGATTTAAATGAAATTAAAATAGAATCTAGTTGTGAAATGTTTATTTAAATATTAAATCTTAATATAGAAAAATTACTTCAACTAACAATTTTCAATGAATTAAGTCAATAATGTATTTGACTTTTATATTTTTTTATAACTATTGCAATACTTTATTCCTTAAATATTTTATAATCATTATCATTTTTCCTTCCAAATATAATTTACCTAACATTAATGTTTTCACTCTTCATTGATTATAAATTATAAATTCTATATTTTGCATTCCTAAAATATTTATTTTTACTATATTCAATCAATGTATCCACATTATACACCCCAAATAGAAAAAATATAATTAATTATTTGGGTTTCACTATTTGGACTAAATGACTCTGAGGGTCTAGGGTATGTAGATAAATGGTGTAAAAACAATTAAATCCCATAAAAATTATTTTCTATATCTCATATCATGATATTCAGTAAAATATTAGTGAAAAAATAACCTCTAAAAATTAATATCTATTCATAACCTAACTCAAATCATATTTATGAATTAATGATTTTTTGTTAATAATGACCCATATTTATTTTTTATATTTTTCCTTAAATTTGGGCAGGAAAAAGTATTACATCCACAACCCAATACCTAATAATAACAATAATTGGTCATGAATGTGTATAGGTTTCTCCCTCCAAGACTTATCATGTTTTATTTATAATTTAATGAAGAAAAATTGAAAGTAATGTAAAATTAAGTAAAATCATGATCATTTTTTCCAATATCCCATGACAACACTATCATCTTTATCTATTTTAAAAATTTCATCCCTTCTCTAATGGAACCATCAACCCATAGTCATTTGTTTTATAATTATTAAAAATTAATATAGTGTTGAATTAATGTCTATGATATGTATGTAATGTGGATATTCCTTGAAAAAGGTATTTCTTGATTCTACATTCTTAATAAGGATTAATGAAAAGGATGTCTCAAGAAAAAAGGATAAATAATATTATTCACTAATTTTTCTTTTAATTTTTTACAATTATTGATTGGAAATATTTAAATAATGTTATTGTAAAAATCATTCCCCAGATTCAATAAATATGTTAAAAAATTATTGAAAAATGTTATGAATTGAATTTTCCTACAAAAGGAATCATTTATTTGGGAAAATCACTCAGTGAAATGATGAATATATTTAAATAACTCTATATATATTATATATTTTCATGGAATTGAATACTTCTGAAAAATATCATTTTAAAAAATCAACAAATCAATAAAAAAGTCTTGTATTATTAAATAAAAATTCTATTATATAACAATAATAATTCATTCCATCATGTTTCTCAATTATTTTAATTTAAATTAGATATTATATGTGGGGATACTTATTATCCTCAATAGTGTTTGTCTCCTCAATAATAATTTTTTTAATATATGACCACTAGGGATGAATTTTAAATTTTAAATTTTCTAGATGAAATATAATGGAATAACAAGAGAAAATAAATTAAAATTAAAACACAAAATATACAGTAGATGTGTTTTTCCTTTTACTGTTCTCATTCTATCATTTTTTATCTCTTTCCCAACCCTTAATTTAGACTTGAAAATAAAAAATAAATTATGGAAGTGAAATTCGTTTTTCAACTAAATTATATCAAATTATTTTTGAAATAACTCATACACGTAAAAAATAAAAGATTAAAAACATATGGTTCATCCAATATGTTCTTACATTTAACAATATTATTTATACCTTAAATATAATAATCTAAAGTGATGGGGTTGGAAAAATGTACCTTTTCCATAACCACAAATGATAAAAATTGTGTCCTCTCTCGTTATGTTGGCCATTCTCTTTGTTCGAATATTGGTTTACTCTTATTGAGGGAAACACATTCTAGACATCTATTAGGAATATCCACTAGTGCTATTTTAATACCAAAAAATAGATCTATAATTCATGTTTCAT
The DNA here is from genome assembly GCA_963277665.1 of Viscum album. Taxonomy (NCBI): domain Eukaryota; kingdom Viridiplantae; phylum Streptophyta; class Magnoliopsida; order Santalales; family Viscaceae; genus Viscum; species Viscum album. The sequence continues at coordinate 819,310,705 of OY728155.1, forward strand.
CCATACCATCCATTAAAACGCCCTAACATTTAAACATTACATAATTTTGAGATAATTCATTAATTTTACCTTATTGGTCATTGAGTTTCTTATCATGTTCATATTTTTATAGAATTATTCCATAATTATTACATAATATACAAATACATTACATGTGGACAGTTACACTCAGTATTCACTGCTCCCACTAAAGGAAAACATTTAAACAAAACCTGATTAAATTTTTTGGATAAAAATATTATTTACTTCTTCTATTCTCCTACTCATCCATATAACCTATGGAAATCATTTCAAAAAACTTTTTTGAGTATTAATATATCTTTAAGAAATATAAAATAATGAATAAAACCATCAGTCTGTGAATATTTAAAACACATGAATACATTTACACAAAATCCTTCATTTCACCCATAAAACATAATCACTTTCACATTGCTTATGAAATCAATATATTCTTGAGAAACCCATAAAATCATAAATTATAATGGTATCATACAACATCCATAAAATAATTACATTTTAGATTTTACAACTATAGAGGGAGTAACCTTCATTGTCATATTTGGAATACCCATCAAAGTATATTATCTAAATCTCTAAGGATAAACCTTATCATTTACCTTTTTCACATTACGCAATGCATTGGAAAGTTATCACAGGCTCATTATCCCTTAATTTATCACAGAACCACCCATATATATAAAAAATTACCAAGAACCATAACATAATCGTAACACATAAACCACACATAAATAGAAAATAAAATTTCCCCCTTGCAATCACAATTATCATTTAAATGTTTTTATATTATAAATCCATTATTAAATCCATTTTCAATACCATAATTCAAAAAGAATGGATATGGTATTTAATTTTATTTTAAAAACATTACACCGTAAAGAGGAAGCCAAATATCAAAAAATTGTTGTTGTGCTAAGAAGTCATTGTAACCACATATTTTAATAACACATTCCATTTTTTCATTTAGTAAAATGAGTCATTTTAAAAGATTCCTTCTAAAACCGTTGAATGATATTTCAAATCAATTGTTTTTCTTATACAATGTATAAAATAAAATTTTGTATATTTTCAAAATATGCTTCAATGAAAAAACGATTCGGACGAAGTCCCTTACAATGATTGTATAATTAGATTCAAGATAATTATATGAAATTATTATGTTTGAAAACAAAAATACACCCAATATAAGTGGTTATTTAGTGTAATACAATCATAGGACATTAATAGAAATTCCTTGAAAAACAAAACAAATGACACAAATATTTAACTTAATGAATGGAGGATGAGTTATGATTTTCATTACCTCATGTATGACTAATCTCAGGCTTTATTTATATTATTGAATAATAAAATTATACTAATTTATAATTTCTTCATAACCATTTTCATGTTTATTATTCATTTTATATTACTTATTACCTTTTCATTGAAAATAGTTAATTATTTGAGTTCATATTTGACATTTTTTCGATGTTCGGTACAAGAGTAAAAAATGAACTTATTCTACTTAAAAAATGTCCATGTTTCAAAAATTACATTATCTATAGAATATTAATAATGATTTAAATATCATATATATCTAGTATATATGTATTTATAATAATATATAATATTTGGAGATATGAAATGAAATGCATAGTTTATGGAGATGATAGGTCATACGTTCACATGAAGGCTACATTCATTTTTTTATCATATTAATGATAAGAAAAATAAATGATAAATAGGTATATTATGATCAAATAATAATATATATGTTATATATGTTACCTAAGATCACTAAATCCATTATTTATATGTTCCAAGTATCGCATCAACGAGTCATATCACATTGATGGGGCAGTAGTCCACACATCCTCAAATGAAATTATCATAGATACATATTTTGTAAAGCATAAAGGTATGTTGTAAATAAAAATTAGGGACGATTATTAGTAAATATATATATAATATATAAATATTTTCCCATTATTATGGACACCATGAAGGATGGTATGAGAAAATTGAACGATCACCCTTTCATGAAGCAGTAGTTTTCCATACACAGAAACTGTATGCTCTACATCCATTAGATGGAGGTTTGTGTAAGTATAGGAAAAAACCAGAAAATAAAAAAATCCGATAATATTTATGATACTAGTGTTGTTATGTAATCAAGGAATAAGATGTTCATAGATAGTGGATCATGAAAATAATGGAACAGTGCTTGAGAGATGACGTTACCTCTAAATTGGGTAACACTTTTTGATTTGAGTCAAAAGGTTTTATTGAATTTCCTTAAACCCAAGGTAAGGATTCTAGGAGGAAGGTAGTGATGTTGGGATATTATTTGAGAATAATTCTGATGATTCAAGGCGATTTAGATGTGGGATTTTGTGCGTAGAGGTGGTGGGATTTTATAAGAAATATTAAGGGTGCTTTACGAAAGTCTTCAAATATTATTTTATTATAAATGTATTTCATAATTATAATAGAAAAAATGTGATATAATTATAAGATAAGATAATTATGATTTAAAATCACCTCAACTAATAGGTTTTAGACATTTTTAGGTCTTAAACAGAACCATATATTTTGGCTTTGACCATTAGTAAAATAAATTAACTTTTATAATGTCTTCTCATATTTTTACACTATATGGTTAATATAGTTACTATAAAATGACAAGAGAACATATAATGGCTAACTAATGAAATTTATGATATTATACTTGTTATTTAAAAGAATATTAGATTTATTTGACTATTATATCATTTAATAAAATAGTATTCTTTTTAAAAAATCATTTATGTCAATTTTGACACTATTTAATAATTGATTATTGTTAAATTCATAACAACTTGATTCATTCGATCCCAATATATTAGGTACAATATAAAATGTCATAATACTCAATAAATTTAATTGAGGGAATCATAATTTTAAAATTACATTTATTTTAATATTTAGTCTATTATTTATTTGAATATTTAATTAATAAGGTCGTCATTGTGTCATCATTGAGTAATAAATTAACTTATTTATTTAATGTCTAAAAATTATAAATAAAATACCACGAAGTTGGAAATTCATTTAGAATTTTAATAAAAATTTATAGTAAAAAATATCAGTTACATACCATAATATTAAAATTGTTTTTTAAAAGATACAAGTTGTTTTTATATTACTCATTTCATTAAGTTATTTATGATAACATGTAATTATCACACCCAAGTCGATCCCAATGTCCATAGGTTAGGCCAAAAGATTTTTTTGGTCCCCTATGACTCATTAAATAATATGAGAACACCTGGAAGAGTAGTTTTATTTTATTATAATATTATTTTTACACTTATTTACCTAGTTTACACTCTAACTGTGGTAAATAAAAATAATTACTGAATTTACTATTCATAATGTCCAAAAATAAATGGTACCTATTTAAATAATTTTTACAATATGATTAAAAATATGAAATCCGTTATTCCAAATTCAAAACAAATAATTATAAATAATTAATTTAATATTAATTCTTATTGTCAAAACCTGAAATTTGGTTTTTAATAAATAAAAACTATAAAAATATTGACATGTGTTTTTTTCCTATTTAAAAATTAAATTACCTCCAATGACAAAATTTTGATTAAATGATAATAAAATAACCAATTATTATTAAAACCCAATTAAAATGAATAAATTAACTATTTAATCTAATTATATGAAAAGAAATGTTTGAATTAAAATGGATTGTTTTAACTATTCATTTAAATATGAAATTCATTAGAAAAATTGAAAAATTTCATACAAGGTAAATATTAATGTTCAAATTTCAAAGAAAAAATTTATTTTGAAAAATTGAACATATAAAGGGTCAAAGACGATTTTAATAGTTTTTCTTAATGAAATGGCGGTAAAATTACCTTTTGAAAAAATTTGAGTATTTTCTGCTTGAACTTGGATTGATTATCATTTAAAGCCACCCCAATTTATTTGATAAATGTAAAAATATTTAACAAATATTTGAAATAATATTTTAGTTAGTTCAATTCAATTAGTCCAATTCAAAATCTAGGCGTTAACTACCATTTAAAATAATATTAATTTTATTGTATTATTTTTCTGTATAACTCACTGTTGGGTGAAATGTGAGATTTTGGAGAAACCAATTGTTTTGTGTCAAGTACGCTATTAGAAAAAGTGTCCCCATTATTTTAAATTTAATATGTTATTCATAATTATTTATAGATATTAAAATATATTATTTGATAAATAACTGAGATGTTATATCCTTCCCCCATTTGGGAAATTGTTTCCACCCAATTTTCAAATTAGGCATGGTATCATCAGTGAAAATTACACATCTGAAAAAGAGACAATAAAACTATAGATTTAAAAGAAAGAAAGAAAAGTTAAAATTCCCCCAATCTAACACATAATAGGATTACATGTATGAAAACATGGATATTGAATAAAAACAAACCTTCTTTTCATAATGTTGAGTGATATAAAACATAATGTTTATTTACATGAAAAGTAGAGTTTTTTCCTTTAATCAAATTCCACCACAATATCATATTTTACTCCAAATGATGAGTATTCATGATGAATAAACATATTAATCCAAATAATATTAACTATCAATTTATCCAATTTTATAACATTAACTAAAACCAATATGTTTTATAAAAGTTTAAAAAATCCCCAAAATAAATAATTTTTAACATTGAGAAGGACCAGTTTTTATCTCCAAAATTCAACAGTAATTCACAATGTTCTGCAAAGACTATTCAAAAAACTAATTTCCTTAAAATTCATCAAAAAATATTGCAACTAAAATCTTATCCCAAAACATAAAATAATTTGATAACATAGTCTTAGAAGAAAAATTATCGCATGTATCTCCAAATAAAATTGATCCCTCTTATTGTCTCATTCTGAAATGTAATTTACCAAATCACATATTTTCCATGATTATTTAATCATTACCATAAATAACCAAATACAAATAATTCCACAATTAAAATCTTACACTATTCTAATATATAATTCATCCATTATACTATTAAAATCTCATAGTGTTTTAATTAGCTTAATTATATAATGTAACTAAAATAATGAATGTCTTCCATAATATCATTTATCACATAATACACATATTATATTACAATAATAACAATATACAGTCAATAAAATATAGGTCTCCAAAATAATTTTTTCTTAAAACATAAAAAAAATTTACAAGAAAGAATAATTTATACTAACCTGGGACTTTATGTTTGTCGGTGGTACATGATAAAGGGTTTTTGCACTCTATTTGTGGGTTTGATTCCTACAACCTTGTTTGACATGATAGGTTGCCACATGGTCTATGTGTTGTCCATTTAAAAAAAATAATTCTTATAAAATTTAAAAAATTATAATAAAATCATAAAATCTAACCATAACAAGTTTTAACCTCAAAGGTTATTCTACACCATTCATTTTGCATCCCAAAAAGTAATAACCCATTACTACCAAAAAATAAATGTCTCTCAAAATAATATTAATTTCCTAGAAATTTTATAACATAAGAATCAAAATGGGGTAAAATGTCATTGAAATTATGAATAACCTTAGAATAATAAACCCATGGTGATATCCAAAACTGTTAAGAGAACATCTTATCTCCATAGTTATATAAACCATCTTTTTATACCAACTATAAGGCCATAACCTTAAACATTACATAATCATGAGATAAGTCTATAATTTGATATATTTCACATTGAGAATCTTTTCAAGTTTATAGTTATATATAATTAGGCCATAACAATTACATAATAGACTCATACATTACATGTGTACAATTACACTCAATACCCAGTTTTTTTTAAAATGAAACCCTTTAAACAAAACATGATTTCATTTCCTTGGAAAAAATCCTCTGGACTTCTTAAATTCCATTACACACCCTTATAACCTAGGGTAAAAATTCCAAAAACATGGGATTCCATAAAAATAAGAGAAAGGAATATAAAATAAGTAATAAAACCATTTTTCCATGAATATGTAAAACTCATTATTATTTTTCACAAAATCAAGCTTTTCACCTGTAAATAAAAAACTTTTTAACATACCTTATAAAATAATAAGATTCTTAATAAACCCATAGAAATTATAAATGCTAATGGTAACTTGTAGAATCTATAACATATATACATTGTAGAATTCACAACTACATAAGGAGTAACCTTCATGGGTACATTTAGAATATCCATCACAATGTATTCCCTAAATCACTTCAGAGAAACATTATATTTTACCTCCATCATGTTACCCAGTGCATTAGAGATCTATCCTGGGATAACCCACCCTCGATTTATCATGGAACCACCCATGTACATAAAAAATGCCCAAGAAACATAAAATAATCATAACAATGAAACAATGTATAAATGAAAAAAATAACATTTCCACATTGCAATCATAAGATATCATTTAAAGATATTTAAAAAGTAAATTCATTCTCAAAACCATTTTTAATACCAAAATACTTTAAAAGGATGACGGTATTTACTTTTCTTGAAGAAATATTATGGATTATAGGGAAATATGAATATCAAATAATGGTTGCGGTGGCAGAGATGTTATTGTCACCGTATACATTAAAAAAATTAATTTTTTATTTTAATGAACTTCCTTTTATAAAAAGATTACTATTGAAAACTGTTGAATGAAATTTAATGTCATAGTGTTTTCTTATAGAAAGTATAAAATAAGGTGGAGTATATCACTACGACAAAATTTGTATTTAACAGCGGTTAAAACTATCGTGAAATCATTTGATGGGGGTTTTTGAAAATCGCCACTAAATCTTGAGTCAGAAAATAATTAACCATGGGTTTTTAGCGGCGGTTTAAACCATACCCAAATCATTTTCATTTTCTAAAGAAATTAATTTTTTTTTATTTTTTTATTTCTCTAATTTTGTATATTAGTTATTAATTACTTAATTTATTTCTGTATGTTCCAAAAAAAAAATTATTTTCGTAATTTTTTATCTTTATTTATTTATTTGTTTAATTATATAAATAATTATTTATTCTTTTTTAAATAGTTTGTATTTGATTTATTTATTATTTATTATTTTTGTAATGTATTTATTTATTTATTTATTACCACGCACATTCCCATCTCCATGCATAAGTCTATGTCCATGCACAAGTCTCTGTCCATGCACATGCCCATGCCATATATATAAATTCTCCATTGGGTGAGATTTGAAACCCTTACCACTTGCTTATTCTCCAATGACTACAATTCTAACAGGAATTTCATGTGGTCTATAAATCTAGTATAATATACTTATACAAACACACACAGAGATATATATATATATATATTAAATTGAAAAACAAGTAATACATTAAAAATTGATATAATCTAAATAACAATTAATCAATAATTATTAATCAATAATCAATCATCAACAACAAATATAAATAATATATAATATATAATATATAATATATAATATATAACATATAATATATAACATATAATATATAAAAGTTAATATATAAGACATAAAATATAATACATATTATTTAATAACTAATATATAATTGATAATAGATAATATATAATACATAAAATATAATATATAATATATAATAGCTAATATATGATAAATAAAAAATAATAAATACGGTATAATATAAAATATACAATATATAACATATAATATATATATATGAAATGTATAAATAATATATTAAATAAAAAATTAAATATATGATAAATAAATAACAAATAGAAAATAAATTAATAATTTATAGATAAATAAAAAAATAAAAAATATTAAATATTAAATATTAAATAAAAAATAAAAAATTGTAAATAAAAAATAATGAAATATTAATAACTAATACTAAATTATTAATAATAACTAAGAATTAATAATAGATCATTAATAAGTAAGAATTTATATTTAAAAATTTAATATTAATTAATTAATAAATAAAAAATTATTAATAAATAAAAAATAAATAATCAATAAATAGAGAATATTGAATAAATAAATAAATAAATTATAAATTAATAACAAACTATTAATAAATTAATATTTAGTAAATTAAAAATAAATTAATAAATCATATATCATATATCATACATCATAAATAGTAAAGAATAAATAATAAATAATAATTAACTAAATAAGAGCATAAATCAATAAATAAATAGTTTACTAAATAATAAATAATAAATAATTAATAATTAGTAATAAATAATAATTTATAATTTATAATTTATAAAATTAACTTTTCTTAATTAATGATTAATATTTAATTTTTTTATTTAATATGAAATATTTATTAATTCTTAAATATGTAATTGACAATTAATCCATGAATAATTAATAATTAATAATTAATAATTGAATAATAAACTAATAATTAATTAATATTTTGTAAATTAAATATAACGAATAAAGAATAGTGTATAATGAATAAAGAATAAAGAATAAACAATAAATAATAAAGAACAAATAACAAATAATAAATAATAAATAATAAATAAATAAATTCATAAATAAATATATGGATAAATAAATATTTCATAATTAATCATTAATCATTAATAATAACAAATAACTAATAATTAATAATTAATAAATAATAATAGATAATGATAAAAAAATAAATATATAAATAATAAATATAAAAAATTAAAAATAAACTAATAATTAATAAATTAATTAATTAATTAATTAAAAAATCAATAATTTATGTGTACATAATAACTAAATAATAAATAAATAAAATTAAATAAGAGGTAAATAAAAAAATTATATAATTAATAATTAATTAATAATAAATAAATAAATAACCAATTAATTAAATAAATCATAAAACATTTAGAAGTTCTCAAAACCCTAAAAAACAGAAATGGCTATAAAATATGATCTGAGACTCATTTCCAATGCCAAAACCAATCAAATCAAATATTTTGAAATGAACATCGATATGATATGTGGTACATGCCCAACAGACACCTGGATCAGATGTTATAACCATTTTAATTTTAAGAAATCTGGGTCTGCAACTAAAACATCTATTTCGGAGGCCTTCTAGGCCTTTCAGGTGGAATAAAAGTGGTACAATACTCAGAGAGTGGGTACCCGACCTAAGAGGTGTAAATCTCATCATTTTCTTCGATTTGATATGTGGTAAATCCCAAATGGACACCTGGATTAAATTTAATGCTCGTTTGATGTTTATGTTTGATTTTCAACTTCAATTTTGAATATATATTTTTCCTTTCATTTTCACATTATTTAAATCTCACTTGGTTTTTTCTCATTGGATAATCTTTGATTTTAGTGATTGTGGAGTTGCATTGGACTTTCAGATCTGAATATAATTTCATTTGATAGAGAAGTTTGTTGTTCTACTTATTGAATATTTTTAAATCTATTTAAAAAAATTCATAAATAAAAATAATATATATTAATTAATTAAAAAATTATAAATATATTCATTTATAAATAATATATTACATTTTATTTTCAAATATAAAAAATCACTTAATCATAAAGAATAAATAAATAAAAACTAAATTTTTTATTTTTTTTTATCAATTTTTCAACAGTTTTAAAAAATCACTACTCTTTCGTAGTGATTTTTTTTAAAAACCATGTTTAAATAACCACCTTTAGCATAATGTTGTTGTAAGAAAAGTATATTAAGCCTATCATACTAAGATATAATGGCTTTTTAGGTCTATATAATGCTTTTGTATGTTTGAAAACGTAATATGGTTGTTTTGAGTCTACAAAACCTGGAGGTTGTTCTACAAAAACATCCTATTGTACATATACATTAGGGAAAGCACTTATTATGTCCATTTGAAAAATTTTGAACTTAAATAATGCTATAAAGTATAATAGAATATAAATAGATTCAATTATATCTACCAGAGCATGGGATTCTTTGTTTTCTATTCCCTCTTTGTTGATTATAGCCTTTAGAAAAATGTGTTTCTTAATTTCATATAATTACTCCACTTTCATAACATTTGTTTATGAAATCCCATTTTACACCAATTAATGTTTTTTCTATAAAACTATAAACTAATCTCTATGCTTTATTCCTTCAAAATTCATTAAGTTCATATTTCATTGTTTTAATCCAAACCTCATCACCTAAAGCATTATTTGAAGTTGTAGTTTCAATATGTTTTGAAAAACAAGATGTACTATTTAATTTATCATGGAATTTATAGTCCTTACGGGATGATTTATATCACCAATGATTTTATCACTAGGATGATTCCTATGAAACAATTTATTTGGGTTTTTTAATCCAAGTTCACAAATATAACGTAGAATGTCTCATGGGTTAAATATTTTAAAAACATTTTCTTCAGTATTTCCCTTATCAAAAAATATTTCAATCAATGGTTGGTAATCAGTTTGTAAAAACGCATCCATTGATGAATCTAGGGGTTGTTTAAAAACAAAATGATCAATTTCATCAAATTTTCCATGAATTGTTTACTAAATAGTACATGAGTTTTTAAAAAAAAGTATATAACCCATATATGCAGTGGAATAACCGAAAAACATTCTACAATCAGATTTGGCTGAAAATTTATGTAAGATATATTTAGTATTCAATATGAATACTTTTCATCTGAATACACTGATGAAAGAAATATTAGGTTTTCTTTCAGTCAATAATTCATAAGGTGTTTTATTCTGAACATTTCTAATTAAAACTCTATTTATAATCAATCATGTGTTGCATACAAATTCAGCACAACAATTCTTAGCAATTAAGTATTCACTCAACATGGTTCCTGTAATTTCATAGAGAATACGATTTATTTTTTCAACAATAACATTCTTCTAAGGGGTTGTTACAGTAGAAAATTTGGATGTAACACCTTTCCTACAAAAGAATTTCAAAATCCAGATTTTGAAATTTTCCACGAAGATCACTTCAAAAAGTTATCAGTGGTAGGTTATTCTCATTTTAATCACTGGATATAAAAATTTAGAAAAATGAAAAGGCTTCATATTTATTTTCTAGAAAATAACCCCATCTAAATCGTGTATAATCATAAACTAAAACAAATACATTGTATTTTCCTCTAATGTCACTAGTTTGTGTAGGATAAAAAAGAGATGTGTGAACAAACTACAATGCATTAGTAGTTGAATATTCACATATAAATTTAATGCTAGATTTATTTTTCCTTCATTTTATACAAGGTTCGTAGAATTTTGAAGAATCAAACCTATGATCCAGTAAATAATTAACATGTCTTTTCTTTGAGTGTTTTCATTGGTTTCTAAGGTCATAGTGTCCTTTCCTTGGATGACAAAAAAACATTGGTCTTCCATTGCACTTAAGCAAGGTAAGTCAAGTCTCCTAAGGTCTTATTTGTTAATTGTGTATACATTATCACGCCTATGGGTAGGGATAATGGATTCATCCTTGGAATTGTGAACTAAAATTTTTTCATTCCTAATATTACCAAGGTAACCTTCTTCACAGAATTTACTTTTTCTTCTAAGGTTGTTCTTAGGACAATTAATAAACAAAACAATTGAAATTTTAAAATTACCAAAAAGAATAATATTACCTTTACTAATGATATTTCACTGATCATTATCTCTAAATATCACTCTTCCACCTTTGATTTCCATTATCTTTTCAAAGAAATCATTATTTCCAGTCATATGTTGAGAACATACACTATCCATGTACCAAATATTCGTGTTTTTGGTATACTTTTTGTTTTCCCGAAAATGAAACAATTATATTTTGGGAACCCAAACTTGATTGGATCTAAAATTTTTAAATAAAATAAGTTTAGAAATCCACACTGTTTTTTCAAAGTGAGCTTTATGAAATCCAAATGATGGGGTATTATTAAGGGGAAAATTTCTTTCCCAATGTCCAACACTCAGTCTCTTAGTAAAAAAATGGTTACTTTTAGGAACGAAAAAGTTATGTCTAAAAAAGGATTTGAGGAAAAATAACTTATTCCATAATTATTTCTTAGAGGAAATATTTGGGAATACACTTCGTCAAAGTATTCATTAACCGGGGTAAAATTTTGTAATAGTATTTTTAAGAGAAAAAATAATATATTTTAGCCTATTGCTTAAATTTTCATTCACAGAAGAGTTTGTTTTATAATTGGTTTTCATTATAAAACTTTTTTCCCCTAAAACAAGTTTTTCAAATTCCACAGAATCTTAATCGTTCTCATAATTTACTTCTTTAATGATATTGAAATATTTCGTAAATCAAGATTTTTCCTATCATGATCTTAATAAGGATCTTATACTTACCTTTTAAGGATATATATTCTAGATATTCATTATCAAGATTTATCTTGAGTTTAAAATTATTATTCTCATGTAGTTTGGAAAATATAGATAATTCATCAAAATAAGGTAAATTATCCAATGCTAAGGAAGATTCTTCATATTATGAGTAAGAATATTTATCATCATGGTAAATGGATTTTAATGAAACATTTGTATGATATTCTTCATTGTGTACCTTCTCTAGGAGTCAATTATTTTCAATAGATATATGTTCTATATTCTTTTAACAATAAGATTTATATACATAAGATTCCTACAAAGAGCCACCAACACTATAACTCCATGTATCATTTTATTTCAATACATTCTTGGTCATAGAGTTGTAATACTTGTTCATGTTTATTTAAAAATTCTTATCCTTTATATATTTCTTTTAAGAAAGGACGGTCTGGTTTAATATGAATTTATATTTTATATTCATAACAAGTTACTTCTAAGTCTTTCTTATCATTTATATCTTTCTTCTTATATCGGTAATGAAAATCATTATTTCCTGTAATCTTTTTGATTCATCGAGCAATATTGGCCTATTCATTCTCTAAATGATCACATTCACTAGATTTAGATATATGAAAAACTCTCTTAGAATTATATATTATTACAAATTATGGATTCATGGCTTTATATGTAGTAGTAAAAGATACACTTCCATTACCATTATTACTACAATTAATATATGCGTCTCTTTTCATTATTTTCTCATATTGTAAAATAGTACCAAATAATTCATCAATAGAGATTTTAGTAACTTTCCAGTCTTCATTTATAGCTGCCCATTATGAATTTTTTGTAAATATAATTGATCTTTTGGGATAAATGAATGTATTTTAATTAAAAAAATACCATATAATAGAAAGAGGACGTAAAAGGGTTTTCTTTCTATTACAAATTGTATTGGAAAATTAAAGTGCATTGCAATTCTTCTATCCAAAAAAGTAGGGCATCCTTTCACCTAGGATAATAGGTATGTCTTATCACCACCCGAGTAACCTCTAAGTACGATGATCAACAAATATGTATTCATATTCATGGAATACCTCAATTTTGAAGGTAATCAACACCTTGGTCTTTCAAATAATTGAAATCCCTTGATACAATGATTGGTACGTCTTACTTCCTATCCATAGAAGCCCTCAATCATTATCATAATGATTAGTCACTCAAAGCAATACTAAGTAAATATTGAAATACTAGAACTAGGAACAAAAAGTTAATGTCTTGTATCATCATGTCTTTTCGTGCATTGTAAGAGAAAGGTTACACTATCTGTCTCTATAACTTAATTCACAATGGTGTGTTTTCTATGTTTATTGGAATACTAGTACTCAGTACTATAATGGTCAAAATAAAATAGAATGCATGGCATCATTTTGACTTGTATAAAACTAACTCCACGATATTGATTTGGGTTGAAAATAATAGGTATAGAAATATGAATGAATGAGAGTGATGAATATATAAACCTCGTGTAAAAGGATAATTTGAAGCATTTATGAATTATTATATTAATACATAAGTACAATGCATTGCATGAGTAAGATGAATAACATTGGAATGATGAACAACAAGATTAAAATAAACTACATGCATTTAAGAAGAAAAACAATACATGAGGTTATGATGAACAAAAACATATGCGGTAATGGTGAAAAATAAAATTCTTTGTTATTATGAAAAAAAAACATTTCTTATTTTGTTTAAAAAAATAAAAAAAAGCGATTATGATGAAAAAGATGAAATAATTTTTGATTTCCAAAAGACAAACAAATGAATTAGAAGGTTGAAACTCACCTTTTGACTCAACAACCCAGGTGGATCCCAAATGCTAAAAGATGGGCCTATATATTTTTTTCAGCCACCCATGACTCATCCAAAAATATAAGGACCTATGTTATGGTAGTTTTATATTATTATAACATTATTTTTACCATTATTTACCTAATTTACCCTTTAGACATGGTAAATAAAAATTATTACAGAAATACCTATTCATAATGTCAAAAATAAAAGGTATTTATTTATATAATTTGGACATTATGATTCAAAATATTGAACCCATTTTTTCAAATTCAAAAAACTTATGTTTCAGAAATTAATTTTAAATTAATTCCTATTATCAAAACTAGAAAGCAGGTGTTTATGTACAAACGATCAAAAGATCGACATGTGTTTTTGTTAAATTTAATTTGAAATTAATTCAAATGACAAACATTGTATTAAATGATAAAACGTAAAACCATTTACTATTTAAAATAAATTATAATGATAACATAACTATATTAATAAATTAAATTAAAATGCGGTTTTGAATCAAAAGGTTATACTTTCACTATTTATTAAAATATGAATTTAATCATAAATACCAAAATTTCAACTAATGTAAATTTTAATGTACCACATCAAAAGAATAATTTTATTTTTAACAAATAACATAAAAAAGTGACAAAAAATATTTTTAAAAAGGTTTTTCCATCAAAAGGATATAAAACGACCTTTTAAAAATAATATAGTATTTTATGCATAAAATTGGATTGATTTTCATTTTAAGCCCCTAAAATTTATTGGCCTAACTTAAAAACATATAATTTTTTTAATCATGATGTAGTAATTTATATTCATCCCCACTAATAAATTTCTAGGCACTAACTAAAATTTTATATTATTATATTATTAATGTATTATTATTCAATATAACTCAGTGTTGTGTGCAACATAAGATTTCAGAGAAACCCGTTATAGTGTGTCAAATACGATATCAGTAAAAGAGTATACTTTAATATAAAATTAATATATTACTTATAAATACTAATATATATTAAAATGACTTATTCTATTATTTAAAATCATGTTACCTCTATCCCCCTTCAACATGGTGGGATCAGTTTCTCTTCTAGTTTCCTCAATTGAATCTCAATGGTCTCTATTCCTCTCATCAATAGCTAAAATATATATTATATTTTGTGAAATATATCTAGATAGAATTTTTATTTAACAAAACACACACCATAATCTTCATGAATACTATCCTCCACTAGATTAGAATCTTGTACATCATAATTCTTTACCTACTGATGAATGTTGAAACTCACATTCTTTTTGCCAAATATTCTAAATATCACTCAAAATTACATATCTATCAATTAATTAATGATATCTAAAGAAATACCCCCCATGATGAGAGTATTACTCTATTATTCTATCTTTATAACATAGAATTATAGCAGGATGTATAATTTTTCCTCTTTGACTATGATAGTTTGGATTATCTATTTTTGATATTTCACCATTAAATCCTCCAGTTGCAGTATAACTCTAGTATTCCTCATATTTTCTATACCAAATATATATAATGTGATATAAGATATGATTTTAATGTTTGGACCAATGTCACATTGTTATTTACAAATTTTTCTATACCCAATATTTAAAATAATTGAAAAACTACATGGGTATACCCATTATTTAGATTAGTATATTAATAATACCGATTTGAACTCTCATCTGTAAGGAATTGTTCAAATATCATCCACGTTCAACATGTTGGGAAAAATATTTTCATGAATTTATAAATCTTTATCAGGTTATACAAGGAATCTAAAAACATGATATTAATGTATAATTTATAGAAATGTTCTAGAATTTAAATTTTTGTATATCGATATTAAATTATTAAAACCTCTATAGAAATGGATGTCTTTGATTGAATAGAGGGGTTTTTATCTTCCTTCTTCTACATCATTTTCCCCTTCTTTGGATTCTTTTTCAATAACTTCTACATGAACTATGGTTGGTTTAGGGTTATGTTATGGTTTTTTCACTTATCATAGGGTGATGATATAAAAACCCCAACCCAAGTAGGTTAAAGATCATTCTAATGTTATATCATTTGTAGGAGATACAATCAATCACCACCTATTGTACTAAATAGTTTAATAGTCTGAGAAAACGACATCTTTATATAAATCTATCATTTTAATTGAAAAAATAAAATAAAACATATTATTTCCATTCATAGAACCATTATTAACTATTCGATATACCATTAATTAAATAATAATACACTTATTTTAATCCTAAGGAAATAAAATATAAAAAAATTTGAGATCCAATGATCATTACGGGATTTCATACAAATGAAGCTAAATAATCCATTCATAATTTAGAAGTAATAAATAAGAGAAAAATAATTCCAAATAAATAATAACATGATCCTGAAACATATTGATGGATATAGTAACAACTAAAATAATAAAAATGGAATCAATAAATAATTTCATAGTGTTGGATTTTATAATTCCATGCATCTTAAACATAATGCCAACTCCACGTGAGATGATAAAAATATAAATGGGAAAGTCCATAGACAAATACAAAACTTTTTTCCATGATACCTATTGATTCATCAGGGGTATATGTAGTTGTAGGCCAAACACATCAAATAATAGTCTAATGCAATCATTAAATTAATAATAAATAAATCATAACTATCATTCTTGAAAGACATATACATATATATATATATATTGGAAGAAAAAACCCAATGATTGTCCACAAATTACCTATTCTAAGTAAAAATAATCCATCTTAATAAATATGGTGGATTATATCATTATATTATATAATCTAAATATGTTTCAACAATGGATGTCGATATAGATGAAAAAAAATTAATAATTACAATGGAATGTTTATCAAGGAATGTAAAATATGCACATTGAAATTAGATGTTTAAATTGTAAAAAATTAATATTTATTAATGAAAATATTTTATTTGAGAAAACCCAATGAATTTTATAAATGATTATTTTAAAAAAATTATAGTCATCATGCTGTTAAATTCTATTCATTCTTGTAACATTTCAAAATACCCCTTTGGAAATTTATGTATAATATTAAAAAGAATATTTTTCAGAAATGGAAAACAGTATTCCTTTTAATCTGGTTATGAAAAACTTATACATGGGTAATACGTCTTTATTAAATCATATTTTAATAATAAACTTTTTTTAATGACAATTTTTTTTTGAAATTATAGACATGAATGAGAAATATTCCCAGTAGAATTGAAAAAAGTTTTGGGATTCCAAAAAAGAATTCTTAAAGTATCATGAGTAAATAAAAGGGAAATTTTAATAAATACTTATAATTTTTTGAAAAATCCATCAAAATATATAATAAATTTGGGTAATTATTGAATGATCCTATAATTCAACCAATGGAAACATAAACATAAATAATCTTGAATAATGATAGGATTCAAAAATAAACTCTAACCTAATTTTCTACATACTTTATAAGTCTAGAAGACTATGATGTAGAAAATAAAAATTTAATATATATATGTCCAAGAACCACAATTCAATATATAAAACCATCTATGATTTACTTATAATCTTTTGTCACCAATTGTTTAACAATTATTTATTAATATCACTATATAAATATATAACTACATTGTTTTTATGTATGTTTTGGTTCAGTGGTGTTTGTCCTTGAACATTGATCATGACTAAATAGTATCATGATTGTTAAAAATGATTTAAATATAATATAAATTCAAAATATATATATTTAAAATCATCAATAAAATTTATGGATAGAAAAATGAATTAAACTGTTCATGGAGACGGTAGGTCCTACGTAATCATTTACACTATTTTTACATTGCAATGGATTGATTGAATGAAATGTTATAATAATAAAAAAATATAGAGTAATTAATATATAATAATATATATAATTATATATATTAAATTTACGCTTATTACCAACCATGTGAAAAATAAATTAAAAACGAATAGCATCACTTAATGGACATATTTATCCACACTTATACACGCGAATTTTGGTATTTTCTCATAATATAGAAAATTGGGTGGATAATGGTGTCTTAATAATAATAATAATAATATTTAAATATATTTATGATAATATAGTATTTATTTTATGTTAAATCCACTATATAAAGAGGTGGTTGTTGGATAAGTAGTGTTATTTTGATAGGCTAATGTGATTACATATTCATTGTGAAAACTCAATTATAATCTCATCTTAAGGAAAATAGGGATAAAAGTATTGCATGATAAATTCCTATAAAAAGGTGATCAAGATATGGGGATGGGATCATTTCTAGGATTGCTTTATATAGAGTTCTCAAAGTGGTGTGATGAAAATAGTTAATCGGTTCCCTTTAATGGGGAAAGGAAATGACTTAATTTGAATTTCAAAAATGTTAATATCCTAAAAATACCGTTATCAAGAAAAATGCCTAAAAATATCTGGATATTAACTAAAAAGTATCTATGTTAGAAATATCCACATCCAATGAATTCTTTATATTTTTTTGTTTGATTTTAAAAAATATAATTTAGTTTGACCCCATGGTTAATTAATTTCAATCTTAAATATGTCAATGAATTATTTAATATTAAAATGTTATAATTTTACATATAAGGTAAAAATATGATAATAAATGAAAAGAGGTATATTTTTTTTACTATATCATTACTATTTTCCTATTTCAATATTTTTAGTACTTTCAATTGATTTAAAGAAATATTGTTTTCATAAAATATCATTTTTATAATTTTTACTATAATTTATTTAATATGACAGTAAAGACATTATGAAAAGTTCATAATTCAAATATAATCCTATCTCACATCGATTATATGTTATATGAAGCTATTAAATTCATGAATTAATAAAACTAATCTAAATTTTATTACTTTTATTCTTTTTAATATTGTTTATTTAATTATAATTTTTATTTAATAAGGACTGTGTTAGTTTTATGTATTTGTTTAAGGTATTTATGTAATAACTAAAAATTATAAATAAAATTTTATCATAATTAATATTTCATTGCTAAAAAATAACATTTAATATTTTTTCCAAACATATTTGATTCCCTAGGTGAACATAAATGAGTTGTTTAATTTCATGATAGTGAAATTTTCTATTTTTATATAGTTTAAATAATATGAATTCCAATATTAAAATAAAATGGAATAAATTAGATATATAATCCATAATTTTATGATAATGGTAAAATTAAATAATTCAAATATGATAACATTTTTTGTTGAAGAAAATATAAATCAATATTTCAACGTTTTATCCTCGTTTTAGCAGTTTTATCTTTACCGTGGTGACCAATATTTAATAAGGATATAATTCATAATGAAAAATAATATAAAATGGGATTATGTACGAAATTTGATCCTCTATATGCAATATATTTTATCCATTTTTAATCATTCAATTTCTATATGTATAAGGATTCATTTTTAATATAAATTCATAAAATAGAACAAAATATGATTTTTAAAAAATCTTTTTCTAAGAATAATAATGGATATTTTCTTATCCCAAGGCTAGAAATATAATTAGATCACTATTAGTACCCATAAATTAATATATAATTTGTTAATATCACTTAAATTAATAGCCGATATTTATTAATTTAAATTACATAGTTAAAAAACACATTACACGCAAAAAAATTTATTTTAATTTAAAATATAGTATAATTTATTTTGTGTGTAATTGATAAACAATGAATTAAATTTATAAATGTATAATATATACTTATTTCAGAATTTATTTAGTAATATTAATAAAAACAAATCCAATTTCATTATTTTATCTTCCGCATTAAATAATAATATTTCAATAGTATATAATATGTTTTTAATGTTACTGTTGTGTGAAATGAAATATAACAAGGAAATTAAATTAATTTTAAGATCATTATAATAAAATCTCATGGTATAAAATTATTACCCCCTAAAATAAATTTTAACCAAAAAATTATATCATGGTGATACAAAAAATTGAGGATACATATACCTCAACACATCCTCAAGTTCTCACATTTCTTCTTATAATTGTTTATTTCTCCACAAAATGTTATATATTTGAGTGGTATTTTTTCATAGAACATTATTTCTATGATCTCAAATCTCCAATAGATTGTGATTATAAGAGTGATCTATATCAATTGGTAAAACATCGTATTTCAATACATGTGAATCTGAATGTATGTACATCTTGAAGATAGATACATATAACACCTCATAAACAAGGGAGATAATTGGTGAAAACACAACCCGAAAAGCTAAAATCGTGATATGAGCAAGAATCGTGAAGTGGTATATATACCTAGGCACATATTCTTGTTTTTTTAATCTAATGACCTTCTTCTATGGTAAACATAATAGAAATAATTTCTCACCAACTTCTGCTTTATGATGTCATCGATGATTGTCACTGTGATTTTTTTTCTGACTCAGAGGTACACATGTGATTTATTAGAATGATCTAAAATACTCAATTATTTTCTTAAATAGATTTAGTCTCATTATATTTCTCCCTCATACTACATTTCAACAATTTGTAGTTCTATATTTCAGTCTATTGAGGGCTCCATAATGATTCATCTGATTACTGAATTTAAATCTACTATTGTATGAAACAATAACCAATTTAAGGTGTTGATACAATTTTTTATGAAATATCTTAATAAAACGACTATCATGACATCAATAGTTCAAATTTTCCTATAAATCTGACAAAATAAATGAAGATTATATGAAATTTTGAGACTCTACTCTGAATCCTGACCTGTTTGACTATAATCCCCGAAAATAGTGGTAATCCTCAAATCTCTGTTCGATACAATTTAATGAGGTACAACAAGAAATATTAACAATTAAATAATGTGAATTAGGGTAATATTATTAAGATATTAATCTGATTAGATAGAAATTAATTGTTTTATATTCATAAGGAATTTGAGTATAAAAGAAATACCTTGAAGGAAATTATATATTTTTTAGAGTCCGAAGAAAAAAATACATAAACTTTTATTTCAATTTCTTTTCTAGAATAAATAAGTATTATAATATCCCTTTACACTTATACCTACCATATTTATCTATTTGATTAAGCAAGAATTTATAAAAATACCATTCAATACCCCTTTTCACATTATCCAACTAAAAATAATCAATTAGATCTTTGTACATCATTGTAAATCCAGAATGAATAAAGAATGATAAACATTGATCCTCATCTAAAATCAAAATTTTAAAGTCTATTATTCTTGTAGATATGGTTGGTTATTAAACATTATCATTATTTAATCACAATGTTTAAACTAATGAATATTCCCCAAATTATTATGCAATTCCAGATCATTTATAAGTACCTTCTTTATCCTCTCATGGACGGATGAATGGACATTAATCATTGAAAAAATGATATATCCCCTTCTCTCTTGATTTCATTATCTATAATATATATATCAATAAATATTAGATCACTTTCATTCATCATCATGCACAAACAATCATGGTACTTCTTAACTCGAAGTATTAACAACCATGTGCTCATTCTTATTGTGTTATATTTTTGAGAAATCATAATGATTGATTAATTTCAACCATATTATTTGAAAAATATTAAACTAATTATATATAAATTTAAAATTCAATATTTTGTGACCATTATATATATATACATATATTTATTATATCGTTTTTCAATATAATGATAAAGCCTCTAAATCTCTAATGAAAAAATTGCCACCTCCAACTACAAATCATGAGTTGGATAATTTTTCTGAGGTATTTTAAATTTCAAAGAGTTACAATATTCCATAATTTCATTGTATATGTGGAAAGAACCCATTCCATTTTTTAATTCATCAATATAGATCAAATCTCTTTTCTACTATAGGGTATTCTATGAATAGATTCACTGACCAATATAATATTTAGTTATTTGAAAATCACATAACATTCATGAATCCAAAAGATCATAATACATTTCTGAGTAAACATGTTCAGTGGATTAGTTAGTCATGGAAAATATCCACTATGGCATTGTTAGTATCCATCCAACCAATGTAAAATATATATTTCAGTTACTAGATTGGCTTATCCATTTCTCAATAACTTCCTTCTATATAAGATCCATCAATATACCCCCAAATGAAATTTTATAAACATCTAATGAAAATTTACAATATAATAAATCACAATTATTAAATTTATCATATAAGTAATCCTTTGTAATGGTCTTTAGAATAATTCTCAAATTCTCTTTATCCATATCATCTCCCTTTTAATATATAAGAATTTTTTCTTGATAGACAACTAAAAAACAATTCAATTTTATATCTAAAGACTATATTTATTTACTGCATTAATATAATATAACCATTTGTATGTCCTGAATGGATTTTCTATAAATTAATAATGACCATTCATTATATGTAATTTTATCTTGGATATATTATATTTAATTATCATCAATTAAAGATATACAGATCAAAGATAAATCTAAAAAATATATATATCATATCATAATCGACCAAAAATTCATCAATGTGGGTTAGAGGATACATGTTTATAATATTGAAATTGATAATTTAATGATAACAAATTGTAAGAAACATTGATCCATTTATCATGTTATCAAAATGATTTCTGTAAAACCATGTAGAATCACTAGTCTAAATGAATCGATTATTTAGATTCTATAAGTGTTTTTTATTTTAAATTATTACAATTTAATTATGTCCATTTTCATGGATTCTTTGAAATATTCATCACACGAGGTATGAGTTATATTTTAAAAACAACTTCCGGATTCAGGGGTAGACTAGGAATTTCCTTGTGAAATACATCAACATTTTCCTGAACTAAGAATGATTTTCAATATATAATTTATGCCTAATAATTCACGATAAATATCCGAAATGAATAGGAAGAAAAACCCATATGATGGTTGTAATTTTCACTATGTGTTCTTTTTCATACTGTAAAATATTTATAATTGATGCGTTTTTATGAAAATAAAATGTAACATCCCATCATTGATTGTTGATATGTTCTCTATAGTAAGATATCTAATCCATATGAATAAATACATAAAAGTCAAATAGTGAATGATTAAAAATATTCAATGAAATAATGTTCCAAAAATATTATATGGTATAAGAGCTATTGGAATGAGATTCACCCATAATACATTTAGATTTTTTTTCATCAAACTCTCTATATTAACATTAACATAGTGATATGATAACCATATCTAATCATTTAGAAAAATATGTGTTGGTAGAAGTTTAATAAAATAAAACATCTTTAACATTTGAGTGTATGGTAAGTTTATATCTCACAACATCACTAGGAACACCCAATTTTAAAATATAAGTTATATAAGTTTATCCTTCTCCATATGTATTATTATATGGAATCTTCTATTAATGGTTGGTGGAATTAGTTATAATTGATCCCAATATCCTTGTTGTTAATGTAATATAATTTTATAGATTTTAACTTACCCCTTCATTCATGAGAGTGATGGAATTTTATCCATGCAAGAAGAAACCACCTATTCCTTTTAAAAATGTACTATGGTGTTCCCATCCACAAGTATCACATGTAGGAAAAATTCCAATTTTCTACTCCCTCATATACATTTTTTCTCTATATCCCTCCATGTATCTTGATTTCTTTCACATCCATACAACATATATACATATTACTATAACTTGATGGAAAATGACAGTATAACATCATATTATGAAAATATTTGGGTGACTAGTTCCCTTTAAGGTATTATCTTATTTGCAACAAAGAAGTGGTTAATCATTATTATTGAATTATAGATTTTGTCCAAAACAAGATTTAGTATTCTTATAAATTTATCTTCACAATTAGTAACATTTTACTCTTCATTTTATCTTGGAATTATGACGTTCATGTCCATATCATCATTTGTTCATGGTGAAATTATTATTCCATGAATACTACCATATAATCAATGCTCTCCATGGTTTCTATTTTATCTAGATATATCACCACCATTTATTTCCTCCCCCTTGAGATAATAAACATATATGAAAACCATAACCCATTAAATACACCTAAATGTAAGAATAATATTTCTTGTGCAACATATCCATTACATAACTAAAAATTGATATATGGTAACATTTAATAATAGATGTTGTTTTAACATTAAATAGTATAATTAGGATACTCCACACATGAAATGGTATTGGACATAACCTATGTCAGCTCCTTAAACATAGTTATAAAATATTCCCCTTCTTCCCCTACTCCAGCTTCATTTTCATTACAAAGAGTAAAATCATCACTTGGATTATGTACATTGAGAATGTTTCTTTTATTTATAAAAGGATCCATTTATAAACAATGAAATGAAATATATTTGATGAATAAAATTACGATTCATAATGTATAATTATGAAAATTTAAGGAGAATTATCATAAATTTAAAATTTCTGAATTTCTAATATCACAATCAGAAAAACGTTTTCATTGTGATTATAATAAAAATAATATTTTTTAAAATCATCATTAATTGCTTAATATAAATTTATAATTGAACCTAAATATTCCATGTGAGTTTTAAACTAGTTTTGGAGTCGAGGAACACTCATAATGAAATAGATGGGCGACATAAATGTAGCAAATCAATTATTTTTGTGGTTATTAACCATATATGAATCTCTAAAAAATCCATGTTCACTTATTTTACTATTCCTGGATTAATAGATATTAATTAGACAAACATAATCCTTGGGAATAAATTATGATGTTTTCCTTTATTGAATCATATCTTCAATGTCATCCATAATGTTTTGATCCCTAAAATATGTTTTTTAAATTCTATTTACCAAGCCTTATAACAACTGGATATTATAAAAACTATAAATACATCAACCCTCGTATGCTGGAGCTATTTCTTATTTTACGTAATTTTTACTAGAGATAATAAATCAAGTCGCAAATGATTGATTATTTTTGAAGTCTTGGAAAACTATAAACATAAATAAAAATCATATTACACTAGAAAAAATATAATAAAAAAATATTTTCTTTAAAATAAATATTTTAAAATCTATCATATTTGTCCATATAAATTATAATAAACATTCAATAATAATGATGAAATGAAACATAATAACTAGGGGATATAAGATTCTCAGTAAGGGAATAAATGAATCAAATGCTAAATAATTAATGATTAATTGGGAAGGAATAAATGATAGTAAACTATTTCCATATAAATAATCACAGGATCAGGAAAAATATCCATTGATATCAAAACTACTTGAATAATCATATATAAATATGTACATAATTTCATAAAAATTTAATTATTAATGTCTAGAATCCATAAAATATCCTTGGGGCCAAATTGCAATACTTTAATATTATTGTGAAAGGCTTCATCAAAAAACAAAACCTTTCTTGTCTCATTATACCATCTTATGCATCAATGGGATATGTAATTCTAGGACAAAAACATTAGTTAATATTTCAAATTCATTAATCTTATGAATAATCAATAAAAGGTAATCGATATTCCTTAAAACTAAATAGTTACCTTTTTTAAGAACTAACATATAGAAGTTCAATTCATTTCTCTATCAAACAGGTTATAAATATTTTCAAGTAATATTTTAGATTTTATCATAGAGAATGTATCACCCTGAGACCAGAAGCCTAGAGTCAGTGCATTATTAAGTATCATTGGCCTGATCATAAATGATCAGGTCTCTAAAGACCAATTAGTTTAGTTTTCCTTAAAGTACTAGATACATTCATAATGTTTACATTACTTCATAAAATGGAAAACTACAACAACATTGTTTCCATAGACAGATCACATAGACTATCCCTGGAGGTCAGTCATAATATAATTTTTTTCATACTGGGAAAAATAAAAAATGGATTTGGGTGAGCTCAGATGATCAGAAAGGATAACATTATAGCAGAATCTTTCATAAAAAACATAAACATTTAAGTCAATGTATAACTAAAACAAAAGCCTTTTAAAATTGAACTTCAACATAATATGGAAAAAATGAAATGATATCATGACATTTACTTATTCACATGGATATTATACTCGTCCAATAATCAAATGAAATGTCAATAGCCACATTCATAATGATGGAATGCATAATTCCATACAATCATAACTATATAGCCAAGGATTTTTTCCAAGACTACAAATAAAATTTTGTCAAGGCCTTGTGCTAATAAATTAGTTTGTCTCATGAGACCTACTGATGCATCTAGGAACTATAGTGGGCTACACCTGTCACTTACTAAGTCTAATGCATTCCTTATATGAAAAGTTTGAAACATAACAGAAACAATCGTATTAAAACTAGCATACGAACTGTCAATACTTTATCCACAAACCATGAATGGTATAAAAATAACACAACCACAGTCAAACATAACTCATTAAATACAATAGGGAATATTGTATTGTAACATATTAACCTCAATAAAAAATAATGAAGGATATTGACATAGATGTAAATAATCATCAAAACTATTTGAGGGAAATACACCTTTTTTCTTGAAAACATTTAAAAGTCACACTACATGTCAAGAAGTCGTTTTATAAATAGTTTTTTGAATCATAGTGTCCCATACCACTTCAAAACATTTAAAAGGAATCATAATTTTAAAACATTAATGTCCATATAAATAGATCCTTAAAAACATTTTTAAAACATGGACATTAATGAGAAAGATTTAGAAGAATAAATCTTTAACAAATTTAAAAAAGATATTTTAGTTAGAGTTTCCATCCAAAAGAGGGATAATTGAATAAAAATAATTGAGGCAATCAAAACTCTGTAGTATCATGAGAATAAAGGGATTCATTATATACTATTTCAATGTAAATTATATACACCATATAAAAGTGATTTGGTGTATAACAAAAAAAATTCTCAATGGAATGTAATTTAAGATGAAATATCTAACAAGGACCGTATCCTTAGGATAAGGATAAATCAATGAAATATTTATGTGTAACAAATATAAATACACTCAATATGATTGGATATTCATTTAAAGTCAATCAGAGGACATTCACACTTATTCTTGTAAAAACAACACCAATGAATTGGATATTTAACTCAACAAATAGAGATTGAGTTAAAATTACTCTTATCATGTTAATATTGATGACATGAAAATTTATCAATGGAGTGATTATGAGTATCAAAAGTATATCCACAAAACGTGTAGGGGAAATTATGACATAAGAAAATTAATAGTGATTCCACACATAATCTTGGAGTAAGATAATCGATGAATTATACGCAAAGCCAAATAAGTGGAAATTGAAATATCAAATGCCCTTATCGATTTGGTAACATACGAAACATACACCCATGAAAGAAGTATCGAACAATGATGATGTAATTATCTATAAAGTATAGTATATTACACAATGAATACAATCATGGGT
The DNA here is from genome assembly GCA_963277665.1 of Viscum album. Taxonomy (NCBI): domain Eukaryota; kingdom Viridiplantae; phylum Streptophyta; class Magnoliopsida; order Santalales; family Viscaceae; genus Viscum; species Viscum album. The sequence goes on from OY728155.1 coordinate 819,338,405, forward strand.
AGTACATACACCACATGCAGTAAATAAGTGATGAACAATGGAAATATCACGAAATTAAATGTGAGATAAGAAACACCATACTTTATACTTTTTCCTTGGACGAGGGTAGATTTTTCAGGACCCGTCCTTGGGGCCCGTGCCGTGACTAACCCAAACCCGCCTTCCATGGGCCAGGGGATGGAGACTAGCACCAAAGGCGTAAATCCCGATAAATGGGAAGCCATTTCCATTATAAAAGTAAACAAACACCATAGAGTACAAGCGGAAGTAATACACTAGGTACAAAAGAAGTGCTGAAATTAAATGGGCCAAAATAAAAACCCAATCGAAAGTACAACTACAACTGAATGAAAGTAAAAAAGAAAAGACAAACAGCTGGAGGAAAAATAGCTGCAGGTCCTGGGTCATCCACCTCGGATACTACCCGAAGGGTATGTACATATAGCACAACTCCTGGATCGTCTGCCACGGGTCCTACCTGAAGGGTAGCTACAAATAGCATCCACAACGCTCTTACCCATCCACCTCCTCCGAGTATCGTCACTTCGTGAAGTCCACCTCTAGATACTGACTCGTCGTTTGGTCCACCTCCAGGTACCATCTAGTTGTCGAACACTCGGCCTATGTCAGTGATGCCCGTCATCTACAAGCAACACAATGAGGTGCGGGAATAGCCCGTGCAGGGGTGAGTATAACAATACTCAGTAGGAACCTTGAGACCCTCAATGTCTCACTAAATCCAACAAGGATAACCACAAAGAATGATCTCAACAGATAACCTCTACCTAGGTATATGACCATACATATACCTATGTTATCAAGTAACCCATCTCAATCATGAGGAAACACAAAGATTATGAAATCAACGCATAACCACTACCCAGGTATATGACCATACATATACCTAAGTTATCAAGTGACCCATCTCAATCATGAGGTAAACACAAAGGTCATAGACTCAGCTCAAACCATGATTTTCGTTATCGAAACCGTAACTGCTGAAAGAGCCCCGTCTCTGACGAGTACTATGATCCTATCACGATTCCGTGGTACTGATCAAAAACCTAAGACTGCCGAGGTACTCCTCCTGTCGAGTACCGCGGGTCAGCCACACAAACACAATAGTGCACCCCCCTAATAGACTGCAGAGGTACTCCTTCTGTTGAGTACCTCGGGTCTGCACCCAAACATAGCAGTGCTCCATCCACCATGGGTCTTCACCCAAACATAGTAGTGATCTGTCCATTTAGCTATTCGACTCACTCCAAGTCGAGTCAGTCAAGCAGTCGTCAGGTCTCAGCCAGCTACACGGTCTCCGTACTCCGTACAATCGTCTCCGGAGGGTCTCCTCCATGAGCTACAGGTCGATACTCCAAGTATCAAAAAGTCCCATGAAGAAGTATCTCAAAGGACCACCTCATCACAAGGGGTCTCAATGCAATAGATGGCGCGTCAATCGGACGCTCGGTCTGTGATTTTCTAGCCTTTTCGTCCCAAAGGCCCGGTTGGTTTCGTGTATGAAGCAACCCGACCATATATCAATTGTACCCCATAACCCTCATAGGGTATACTCTTAGGGACCATTTATCAATGTGATCACCAACACTGCTGACGGTTCGTCAAATAGACATCCAGTATGAAAGTTATCAGCTTTTCCGTTCTAGGGGCCCGGTTGGATTTCGAGTACAATCCAACCCGGCCACTATCCAACTGCGTCCAAACCTCAGGAGAAGTATTCCGAATGTTCCGTCTCTTCACGATAAGTCCAACAAAGTTGACGACACGTCAATCGGACGTCCGAAGATCAAGTTATAAGCATTTCCGGTCTAAGGGCCCTGTTGGTTTCGGGTTCGAAGAAACCCGGACATACCCAATGTTCTTTGAAACCTTGAGTGTAATATACTGAAACGACCGTCTCCCTCCCAGGATCTCATCACAACTGACGGTGCGTCGACCGGAGGTCCGTAGCCCATGTTATGGGCGTTTGAACAGAAACTGCCTAAAAATAGGGGGGTTCGGGCCCCGTCCGACCCGGCTCGAGACCCCCTGGGTCGGACCAAACCAGGTCGACCCAACCCAGGTCCAGGTCCGGCCCATTAGGGCGCGGCCAAGCCCGTCTTGGTTGGCCTGGCCTGGCGTGTTCACGCGGCCGCATGGCCAGCTCAGCCAGCGCCGAGCTGAGCGGACAGGGGGGTGGGGCGCACTGCCCCCCTGATTGAAGCCGCGGACCCCACGTGGGGGATGCTCCCCTTAAGCACCGGGGGTTACGACCGTTGGTCTCCCCGTGTCGCACGATCTTGTGGGACCGCTGTCAGCCGCCGCGGTTTCAGCCGTGGCGGACCCCGCCTGGCGGCGCGCCGGGCGCCGCCGCTTCCTGGCAGCAGGCTGGTGTCGGCCGCTGTGCCGGTGTGGCGCGCCGACAAGATCTTCCGCGGACCACTAGACACGCTCTGGTTGTCCGTTTTTCCTACGGTCTTCACTGGTGGTACTCCTGGGACTGACACTTTTCTGCGAAGTCTTCAAATCGCGACTACGGCCCGTACTGTCATCACCCGATGATCCGCACATCAAATAAACAAACTGCGGCCTCTTCGTGGTTTTTCGACGTAGCACGATGGCGTCGCGGCTTTGTTCGGCCTCCATGGCGCGGCGCGATGGTGCCCCACTTCTTCGCATATTCTTCTTTGTTTCCACATAGTGCGATGGCACCGCGTCACCTTTGTTCGTGTCGCGACAAACACATCATCAAAAGGGGGTGGAGAGTCGGCCGTGTTCGTGCGGTCCGACCTCCTCCCGTTAATCCGATACAAAGCGGCTAAAGGAAAAGACGTTGGATGAAAAAGAATAATCACGTACACATATCCAAACACATATTTATTTCCCCACAATCAATAATTCCCAACCCGCAACATATTCATTGCGGATTAACTTAATATTTAGTTGATCTGAGTTCTTTGTTTTAGAAGGAAGTAAGCATGGGTTCATTAACATTCACAAATTAGTTCCCTACCTTGGAAAAGTTTCATTTGTCGAAGACACGGGAAGCCATGTCGCTCCTCCAAAACTCGAAAAGAACCATCATTGATTATGAGTTTCCCCATGGTTGTGTCTCAACCCTGTGTCGTGGAGGAAGAAAAGGATTGGAGAAGCGTGGAGCGTTCTTCGCCGAGTCGGAAGGTCGTTCTTCGTTAGAGAGTCGATGTTCTTCAAAAACTCAAGATATCTCCCCCAATTATTTTCCCAACACACCAAAGGATCCCAAAATAAAATAATAGCTCATGAAATTATTTTTATTCACACAACAAAGACTCAAAATTCAAAACTAAACCACTTAAATTAATAAAGTGAGTGGGCATGATTAAAGAGGAGAGACGGGGCGGTGAGTGGTATCACATAAAAGGGGAGTTCCAAGGTGTTATGGAGAATGTGAAAAGGTGGGGGCTCGTGTGGGCCCCACCTATCATTTATTCTCCCTAGGGGAGTTACCAACACAACTTCAAACAAAGGATGGAACTACTTAGAAAGAAAAATAAAATAGGATTACAAATATTATTTTATTCCTTACTCACACCTCAAAATTTAAACAACTCCTCCCGAGCGAAAACACCTTCAGAAAAGGTCTTCCTAAGCAATTACAGGCACTACGGTTCCATCGGTGCCCTCGTATTTCAATTTCGATCACTGGTTCAAAAGAAAAAAAACCCGCTCGTTCGTTCATTGAACGTACCCGATCCAAACTTTGGAAATTGATTCCGGACACACCGGGCCTCAGAATCAGTTGCTTTCAGAAATAGCGTTCTTGTAAAATCCCAAAAAAAATTAATAAAAAAAATTCTCTTGAATTATATGAGTGATTTACATCACTTTCACCTCAGGTATTTACATCCCCATAAAGCTATAACACAAACTAGGGAAACAAAAGTTGCACTGAGCATGCTTTTAAGCCTTCCGCTTCCATGTGCTCTCCTGGAGGTCCCCGTGCTGCCAGTGAAAGTGCACTTGGGGAATCGACCATTCACGTAGGACCCACTCCTGTCGATCCTCGATCTCCACTGGAACCTTCGTGCATGTCTCCCTGTCATCGACGTCCATCTCCCTGATGTCGATGATGTTTGAAGGATCGTGCACATATCTCCCCAGCTGAGGTACGTTGAAGATTTCCTACACCCGGTGAAACTGAGGTGGAATGGTGAAGTAGTAAACCACCTCACCTACCCTGTTGGGGACCGAGAAAATACCGTTGAACCTCGTAGATATCTCGCAGCCTCGGCTACATCTCCGTAAACCTTGTCGCGGTGAGACTCGTATAAGAACATGGTCGCCATCCTCAAACTCTAGTGGTCTCCCTTTCCTGATTAGAACTGAAACTCAAAACTCCTGCTGCCACGAGGGTAAGGTTAGATTACCCAAGAATGATTGGATACACCCCCCATGCACGAGTTTATCCTGTGCTGCCTATGGTTTCCGTTTCACCGACCAAGGAAAACCCATCCCGACGTTTTCCGACTACCGTCAATTTGAGTATGAACAATGATTTTCCAATCCATACTCAAACTAACGTCGTAAGTCCTCGACGCTGCCACCAAGAGGTCCCAACTGAGACTCTTGCCTCAAGTGTCAGATCACACCATCGGTGTTAGTGTGACTATAGAGTCTCCTCCCAAAGGAATCTCCAGCCGTGAGGGTCAAGTAAACGGATTAATCAGAAACACTAGGTCTAGGACTAGATTCATGGAAGGAAGGGATGATTCGTATCGATGTCTGTGGCTACGACAGCTATTAGAAGACAAAGTCTGCACTTCAAATCATCCATATATCCCTATCAGTCGCACTCCTTGACCTCATGCAGCTACTATTTTCCCCACCCTCCAGCTCCCTGAGTCTAGTGGGGATTACAAGGGCGGGTGGTTGCAACATGTAAAAATGTTCACCACCTCATGCTGCTCTCATAGCTCTGCTTCCATGTCTGCCACCATGAAGATTCATCTGTCCTTTTTTACTTCTTCTACATGAAACATTTTACCGTCCTAGTCTCCGAGACTAGTTCCAGTTTCCTGCTTTCCAACTTCTAACCTTCACTGACTGCATTCATTCAGCAAAAGAATTATCAACCAAAAAGGTTCTTTCTAGAACCCTAGCATAAGTAGGAATACATAGAGAAAAGGTGATGGCTCAGATGTCCTTAAACACACCACGCTCAGAGTTCTGAGATCTATAGCACTTATTGAAATGCATTCAACGAGTACTAGGAATGGTTTGGTACGCCCCGATGAATTCTCAGCTACCGACATGTCGTCCTACTGAAGTTGTATAAGCTCTAGAAAACTCTTAGCCACCTCCTCAATCCAGTACTCAACCACATGTGAGTCAGGTTCGCCTCAGAACATGAGGGTATCTGATGTTAGAACACATGTAAGGTAGTAAGCATACATGTGTCACATACCGGTACCGCCGGTTGTAACTGCTGACCAACAGGTAGTGACGTATATTTGACACACTACCAAAGGCACTATCTCAGGCATCGGTCCACATACTGAAGCCTCATCACTATGCGGACCATCGTCATGGTCATTCACTGGAAAACACTAATATCCAGGTCCACCATCCTCTCTACTGATGTCTCAGCTTGGCGGAAAACTCTAGCAATCGCCTCCAGCCAGTGATTTACTGTCTGGGAATCTGCCTCACCTTGTAACCTCGGAGGCCTATATTGCTGTGACTCGTGCAATCCTCTCTGCCAGCGTGAACAGTTCACTAGTATGGCTGGTGGTATCTGCTGCCCAATAGGTGGTGGTGCTACTGGTACACCACTCGAGGGTGCCAAAATAGTAAAAAGGGCCCCGCAATAGAGCCTCGTTGCTATATGGGTCGTCATCATGTACTATCTCAGAACTCCAACTGACTGTCTGCGTGGAGACATCCTGAACAGATATGACACAGTCAAACAATTTATACCTGGTGAGCTGACCTGGTTTGAGCTAACTTTAAAAATCTTGGAAACACACACACAATCAGTGTTTTCATGCACAAAGTCGGAAATAAGTAGTCAGGTTCCTAGTGTACCGATACGTCGGCTGCCGCACCAACACTGGACTCCCTGAACTGAAAACCACACTCAGTAACCTTAACACTATTTCTTCACAGAAAGAGAATATTAGAGTTATAATTTCTGCAGTAGAACCGACTCCTCTGATACCAATTGGTCACGACCCGTCCTCAGGGCCCGTGCCGTGACTACCCCAAGTCTGCCTTCCATAGGCCAGGAGATGGCGACTAGCACCAAAGGCGTAAATCTCGATAACTGGGAAGGCATTGCCTTTATAAAAGTAAACAAACACCACATAGTACAAGCGGAAGTAATACACTTGGTACAAAAGAAGTGCTAAAAACTAAATGGGCCAAAATACAAACCCAATCGATAGTAAAACTACAACTGAACGAAAGTACAACAAAAAAGACAAATAGCTGGAGGAAAAATAGCAGCAGCTCCTGGGTCATCCACCTCAGATCATACATGAAGGCTAGGTACAGATAGCGCAACTCCTAGATCATCCGCCACTGTTCTTACCTGAAGGGTAGGTACAGATAGACTCCACAACTCTATCGCTCATAAACCTCCTCCAAGTATCATCACATCGTGATGTCCACATCTGGATACTGACCCGTTGTGTGGTCCACCTCTGGGTACCATCCAGTCCTCAAAAACTCGGCCTCGGTCAGCACTGCTCGTCATCTGCAACCAATAAAACGAGGTGCGGGCATAGCCCGTGCAGCGGTGAGTATAACGATACTCAGTAGAAACCCCGAGACCCTCAAGGTCTCATGAAATCCAACAAGGATAACCAAAACGAAATATCTCAACAGATAACCTCTACGTAGGTATATTCCCATCCATATACCGAAGTTATCATGTAACCCATCTCAATAATGAGGAAACACAAAGATTATGAAATCAACAGATAACCACTACCCAGGTATATGCCCATACATATTCCTAATTTATCAAGTGACCCATCTCAAGCAAGAGGTAAACACAGAGGTCATCGACTCAGCTCAAACTAGGATTTTTATTATCGAAACTGTAACTGCTGAAAGAGCCCCGTCTCTGACAAGTACAGGGATCCTGTCATGACTCCGAGGTACTGCTCACTATCCTAAGACTGCTGAGGTACTCCTCCTGTCGATTACTGCGGGTCAGACAACCAAACACAGTAGTGCTCCCGCCGGGGTCTGCCACCCAAACACAGTAGTTCACCCCCCCTAATAGCATGTAGAGGTACTTCTTCTGTTGAGTACCACGGGTATGCACCCAAACATAGTAGTTCTCCATCTTCCATGGGTCTACACCAAAACATAGTAGTGCTCTGTCCACTGGGCTAGTCGACTCACTCCAAGTCGAGTCGGTCAAGCAGTCGTCAGGTCTCATCCAGCTACACGGTCTCCATACTCCGTACGCTCGTCTCCGTGAGGGTCCGTTCCATGAGCTATAGGTCAATAATCTAAGTATCACAAAGTCCCCTGAAGAAGCACCTCAATGGAACCCCTCTTCATCGGGGTCTCAATGCAATAGATGTCACGTCAATCGGACGCCCGGTCTGTGAGTTATTAGCTTTTTCGTCATAGGGGCCCGGTTGGTTTCGTGTACGAACCAACCCGACCATATCTCAACTATACCACAAAAACTCATAGGGTATACTCTTAGGTACTTTTTCTCAATGTGATCACCAACGCCGCTGACGGTTCGTCAAACAGACGTCCGGTCTGAATGTTTTCAGCATTTCCATTCCAGGGGAACGGTTGGATTTCGGGTACAATCCAACCCGGACAGTATACAATTGCATCCAAACCTCAGGAGAAGTATGCCGAATGTTCCATCTCATCAAGAGTAATCAAAAAAAGTCTACGGCATGTCAATAGGACGTCCAGAGCTTAAGTTATAAGCGTTTCCGCTCTGAGGGCCCGGTTGGTTTCGGGTTCGAACCAACCCGGGCGTACCCAAAGTTCTCCAAAACCTTGAGTGTAATATATTGAAACGACCATCTCGATCCAGGGATCGTATTGAAACTGAAGGTGCGTCGATCGGAGGTCCGTAACCCAGGTTATGAGCATTTGAACGTAAACTGCCCGAAAATAGGGGGTTTGTGCCCAGTCCGACCCGTCCCGAGACCCCCTGGGTCGGCCCGAACCAGTACGACCCGAACTGGGTCCGGTTCTGGCCCATTAGGGCACGGCCTGCCCTGGTGGGTGCGGCCTGGCCTGGCCGGGGAAGCCTGCCCTCGCCTGGGGGCGGCCCGGCCTGGCACGCTTGCGCGGCCGCGTGGCCTGCTCGGCCAACGCTGAGCTGAGCAGATAGGGGGGGCGCGTTGCCCCCCTTATTGAAGCCGCGACCCCCCATGTGGCAGCCACTCCCTTTGACCACCGGGGGTTACAACCGCCTGTCTCCCCTGCTCCTACGCTGTCGTAGGACCGCCGTCTACCACCGCGGCTTCAGCCGCGGCGGAACCTCCTGGCAGCGCGCCGGGCGCCGCCGACTCCTGGCGGCCGGCCTGTGCCGGTCTCGGCCTCCAGCCGCCAGGCCAGCGTGGTGCGCCGGTAAGATATTCTGCGGACCATCAGACGCGCTCTGATGGTCCGTTTTGCCTGCGATCTTTGCCGGCGGTCCTCCCGAGACCGGCACATCTCTGCGAAGTCTTCACATCGTGACTGCGGCCCGTTCCATCATCTCCCGATGATCCAACCGTCAAATAAAAAAACAGCGGCCTCTTCCTGGTTTTCCAGTGCGGCACGACGGCGTCACAGCTTTGTTCGGCCTCCACGGCGTGGCGTGATGGTGTCGCGCTTCTTCACATGTTCTTCTTTGTTTCTATGTGGTGCGATGGCACCACGTCACCTTTGTTCATGCCACGACAAACACATCATCAATAGGGGTGGAGATTTGTCCGTGTTCGTGCGGTCCGACCTCTTCCCGTTAATCCGATACCAAGAGGCTAAATGAAAAGACATTGGATGGCAATGAATAATCACGTACACAAATCCAAACCCCTATGGTTTTCCCCGTAATCAATAATTCCCAACCCACAACATATTCTTCGCAGATCAACTTAATATTTAGTTGATCCGAGTTCTTTGTTTTAGAAGGAAGTAAACATGGGTTCATTAACATTCACAAATTAATTCCCTACCTTAGAAAAGGCTCATACATCGAAGACGCGGGAAGCGATGTCAGTCGGTCAACACCGGAAAAGAACCATCATTGTTGGTGAGTTTCCCTGCGGTTGAGTCTCATCCCATGACGTAGATAATGAAAAGGATTGGAGAAGCGTGGAGCATTCTTCACCGAGTCGGAAGGATGTTCTACGTTGGAGTGTCGGTGTTCTTCCAAAACTCAAGAGATCTCCCCCAAAGTTATTCCCAACACACCAAAACCTCCCAAAAAAAATAATAGCTCATGATATTATTTTTATTCACACAACAAAGACTCAAAATTCAAAACTCAACCACTTAAATTAATAAAGTGAGTTGGCATGATTAAAGAGGAGAGAGGGGGAGGTGAGTGGTCTCACATTAAAGGGGTGTTTCAAAGGGTTATGGGGAATGTGAAAGGTGGGGGCTTGCGTGGGCCCCACCTCTCATTAATTCTCCCAAGGGGAGTTACCAACCCAACTTCACAGAAAGGATGGAACTACATAGAAGTAAAAATAAAATTGGATTACAAATTTTATTTTATTCTTTACTTACACCTCGAAATTTAAACAACTCCTCCAGAGCTAACGCACCTTACCAGCGTTGCGGTTCCATCGGTGCCCTTGGATTTTGATTCCGAGCACCGGTTCAAAATTTTGGAAAACCCGCTTGTTCGTTCACTAAACGTACACGAGCCAAATTTCGGAAATTGATTCCGGGCACAACGGGCCTCAGAATCATGTGCCGCCAGAAACTGCGTTCTTGTAAAATCCCAAAGAAAATTAAGAAAAAAAATTTACCTTAGATTTTTCAGGTATTTACAAGATTAACCTCCTGTATAATGGTGAAATAATTGTTATTTTATTATGAAAGAATCATATGCATTAATATGATATCATATATGATATTCTAACATTGATTTGTTAATAATATCTTAGTATTATCATCCTTTCGGTTGTTAACGTATTTGTTTTCATTTATATTCATTGTTACGTGAGCGATATTTGTTATTGATGGGATGTATCAAACTCATATAAAGAAATATATCATGTCTATAAACATTACTATTATTCATTAAATGAAATTTAGTCTTTAATGGATATGATGGGGAATGAATCTAATCGCGTTAACGGAGACAGTAATTCGTACGTACGGACGAGCGACAATATCATTTATTCGATATTTAAATAATATATAATTGGATGGTATATCATATATATAGAATCATTATCATGATATTTTTTATTATTTAAATGAATTACACATCATTTTTATTCCCATCCAAATAATAATGTCTTGAATTACAATTACACCACAATGTGGAGATGATAATCCGTACAAACGAATGTATAATGACATGTCATTCAATGGATGGATATAATAATGAATATGCTTTATCCATATTTATAATAAAATCAAATTATATATAAGATACATGAGTTATTATTTTATAATGTATATAACAAAGAAAGATCAAGTGGAAGAAGAAAAGAACTTGAAAGAGGTTGGTGAAATTATTTCCTCTTTTTCGGGTTCTTCCATTTGATTTGATCAAAAGGGCTCTTTAAGTTGTATTTATGAACAAAAAAGGTCCCCTATGATGATGTGATGGAAGTTGAGAGGATATTTGGGCTGGGGATGGCCGGGATAAAAGGCTTCGAAGGTGTGAATTTGAGAGAAGGGGAAGTTCCCTTTTATAAGAGGGGTGAAGGGAACCTTCAAAAAAACATAAAATATTATTTTATAATCAAATAATTTTCGGTTTATAATGGCTCAAAAGTTTATTATTTAAAGGATAAAGTGTATATGGGTCTAAAACCACTAAAATAAAGGTTTTAGACAGGTTTGGGTCATTATATTATCCTTAACTTTTAGATTTAACTATTAGTTAAATAGTTTGATATTTACCATGTCTCAATGTATTTTAATATTATATGGTTAATAAACATACAATATACATCCAAGAGAACAACAAGTGGATAATTAATGATACAAATTTCATTATATAAGTCCTTTGGCCGAACCTTAGATTTTTAGAAATAGAATATCAATTAGCAATATAATATTTGATTTAAAAACACTTTTATGTCAATTTTGACACTATTTGGTAATTTGGTTTTTCTAAATTCATAACAACGTTATAACATTGAAAAAAAAATCTTACCTACCCTAATATGTCATATTAACTGAGAAAATTAGTGGAATTCCTAAAAAGTCTCAATTTACATTATAATATCAATTATTTTATGATTCCATTAATTAAGTAGTTACTACATCATAATTGTGTAATAAATAAATTAAATTATTTAAGGTCTAAAATATATATATAAAATACCATTATATAGGAAATCGTTTTAACATTCTAATTAATATTTATATTCAAATTTATCTTATGTTTAGCCCTGTATAAAAAATGATTTAGTTATTAAACATTGATTTTAATTCTTTTAACTCTTATTTGAATTAAAAAATAATAAGTGTTTTAATCTAATCCAAGTGGATGAAAGAGGATAATATTTTATTCCTAAGGTTGTTTTTGGTCAAATTAAACTTAGCCAATATAATTCGGACTTATGTTAGGTAAATAATAATATCATTTTTACCGTTAATTGCCCTATTTACTTTTAACCGTGGTAAATAAAAGTAAAAATTTACTATACAAAAAAAATTATGTTTATCTTATTGAACAAAATTTTATTCTTTAATATTAACCGTGTCTCTAAGATTTTATAAATTCAACTCATAGAAGTGGTTAAATTATGTTTTATGTGAATTCATAAATTTTCTTAGGAGGTGGGTAAAAGACAGGGAAAAGTTCCAGAAAATTTTATATATCTAATATTGTTACAAAATGACTCCAATGAATTATAGTGAACTTATATGGGTATTATTTATCTATTTTGACCTAAAATAAAATTAAATATAATAAATAATTATTTAAATAAAAATTTGTTTTAAACTATAACTTAGTGTTTTTTAATATTCATTAAAAAATAAATGTTTTCAAAAACATTCCAAAAAATCACTCTAATAAATTTTTGATATTCTCAATTCAAAAATGAATTCTATTTTACCAAATTCATAATATATAAATTGAATTTGTTAGTTTAATATTAATTCCCTTTGAAAAATCCAAAAAGCGTATTTTTCTGAAATAATAATTAACAAAAGAATGACATCTGTTTATGTCCAATTTCAAAGGGAAATTACTTCCAGTGGAAAACATTGAATTAAATGGTAATAATATAATATATTTATACATCCAAAACATTCATATATATTGTTTAACACTATAAATTATTTTGATTAAAAAAGTTGTTTTCAGTTAAAATATATTATTTTTCACTCTTCACCAAAATATGAATGTTATCAGAAAAACACCAAAAAGTTATTGATACTAAATTCTTTTTTCTAGATCCCAAAGAAGAATTTTATTTTTTTAAAAGTAAATATATATAAGTTTAAAATATTGGATTTAAAAAGGTTCCCCCATTAAAAGGTGGTAAAATTTCATATTTTTGAAAAATACTTCTTTTATCTGAAAAAATGAATTTTTCTTTACATTATGTATAAGAAACTCATAATATGGATTATAAAATTATAAGTGTAATATAAAGTTCAAAATTTGTTAATAATATTCATAACCACTTTTGAATAGCTAGTTTGGTATGTCGTGGTGCACTTGAAATCGATGTTGTGTGAAGTGTAAGCTCTTTAATTACTTTGAAGAACAAACATTCTATGAAATCTTGGGATGTTACATTCTTCCCTCCTCCAATAAATTTCATCCTCTAAATTTATAAAATTGGTCTTGGGAATATAATGGAATGTCCCACATCGGAAAAAGAGAAAAATAAAACAATCACTTTAAATGAAAAAAAAAGAGAAGTGCAAAGGTCACCCATGATAACCCATACAAGGATTCCATGTAAAAAAACATTGATATGGAAAATAAGTGTGAAGTTATGATGGAGAGGGATATAAAACATGATCAGGAGAATGATAACAACAAGAAAACCACAAACTTGTGATGGGACAAACGATTATTAGTTTTCCAGTAGGAAAAGTAAACGGGCAACATTTTTTTGTTTTATGTTACAATTCATAAAGATGAGGAATTTATTTATGATATTGACTAATAAAATAAAGAAATATACATACTTTTTAAGTAGGGTTTCATTCATAAATAAATTTCAACCACTAACTACTTTTTTCAAATGATCAGTATTCAAGAAGACTTGGTCACAACGGAGGAGCTATAATAAACTTCCAAAGAATCACATGATCCAAAAATGATAAACTATAAATTTACTATATCTTTAGATATTAATCAAAATCAAAATGGTTAGTATAAGATATGATGTTTCCTTAATTTATAAAATTAAACCAACAATACCCCAAAGTTAAAGAAATAACTCTCAAAAAAAATTCCTTAAAATCCTTCAATATAATTCAATCTAATATTTAATCCTAAAACTTGTAAGAATTTGGTAACATAGTCTTCCACGTTAAATTGAATCTCCAAATGAAATCAATTACTCTTAAAGTCAGATACATAAAAATAATTAACCTAATCACATATTCTCTATTATAAGTTAATCATTTCCATAAATAACCCAAATCACTCTAAATCCACAATAAAAACATAGATAAAAATCCACCATTACTCCTCAAATGAAATACCATAGTACTCTTTTTTCATTGGTCATATAGTGTTACAAAAACTGCAAACGTCTTCCAAAATAACATTTATCACTTAATCACCAAATCATAATCCTATACTAAGGGTATTTATTTTATAAGACATAAGATCCCAAGTCAACATATTATTGATCAATAAAACCATTTAACTAAAAATAACTAGTAAAACTAACTGGGGAATTCATGTAGTCCAATGGTAGGTGACAAATCCCAAACACATTCTGGTTGTGGGTTCAATTCCCACAGCTTTGTCTGATGTGACGGGTTGTCACACGATTTGGGTGTTTTCCTTATTCAAACTATATTTTATAACATTACCAAAATGTGATAAATTCCTCAAAATAACCATAACATAATTTAACCACAAAAGTCATCTCATAAATTTCATTTTTATCCCAAAATATAATAACCTGTAATTACCTTAAACCCAATGATCATATAAAACCAAATGGTTATTTATTACTATATCCATAAAGGTAAGATAATTCATCCTTAAATATATTTTTCAGATGACAACTACAGGGTTACAAATACAAGAGAAAATTATTCCAAAGTAATCCCATCAACAAGGAGCACTAATACTTTTAAAAATTTATCCAACCACTTATTTCCATATATTTTCTTCTTTGGCAATGAAAATATCCTATAGAATAAGGCATTCACTCGGGAAATGGACAGGTCACCTACATTTATGGAAAATGACTTTAAATTGATTCTTGGGATAATATTTATTTTCTTCCATAGTACAATTCATTTTTTCTCGGAAATTCTTCACTTTATTTCCTTCTTTCCCACGCATAATGAATTCCTTTATTCCATTGAGACACTTTCTTGTGTGTCTCCTTCCACATTTCCTACATGATGGAAATTGAGGATTCTTTTCTACATGGTCTCCACTGCTGGAGCTCTTATCATTCATCCCCTTCTTCTTATTTGTTGAGTCTAGGAGTTGGTTAATATATATGTTGTTAATAAAATTTTTTGAAATGTGATTTGGCATGAACATGATATCTTTTATGCCTATCAACATTCCATTTTGTTGTTCACATCCACAATCATTTCCACCTTGTACATCATGCTAAAAGTTACTATAACTTCCTTGGAATCCAGCCATTGACTTAAACCAGAAAGCATTTGTTCAGTAACAATAGTAATAAAATCATTTAGAAAATATAATGGAACTATATTTTCAATTTTGAAACACCTTACGTTTAACCAATGTAATTTATTCTCATCTTATATTACATTCCTTCAAATTAGTTTGTAGTGAAAATCTAAATTATCCTTATCATATCCCTTGGGAGTGTCGTAACCAAGAGTGTCGTGAGGCCCATTGTCGCGCACCAACTCCCATTCGAGTCTAGCTCAAAGCGCTGTTTTTGGTTTTTACCCCTAGGCACATCTGTGCTAGAGCCTCCCTCACCTGCTCGTATACAGATAGTGATGTATTGCATGGAAAACTCACAAAATATCTACAATAACAAAATTATGGGAACTTGTTCTATACTAGTCCTCAAAGTTTATCATAGGGCTATTTGCTCTAATCATATTTTATCTAAATCTAGCTTCCATGGTTTGTACTAAACTTCCTATGATGCCAACTGTAACACCCCAAGAACAGAAGCCCAGAGTCGGTGCATTATTAAGTATCATTGGCATGATCAGAAAAGATCATCTCTCAGAAGACTGATTTGTTTAGTAGCCTTGGAAGTTCTAGATACAATAATAATATTTATATTACATCATTGAATGGAAAACTACTACAACATTGTTTTCATTTACAACACTGAGATCCCATAGACTATCCTTGGTGGTCAGTCATAATATACTTTTTTGCATCTTGGGAAAAATAAAACATAGAAAGTGGTGATCTCAAATGCTCAGTAAGGATGGAATTATAATAACAACCTTTGTAAATAAGCACAAACATTTAAGGGAATGTATAAATAAAATAAAATCCTTTTAAACATGAACTTCAGAATAATTTGGAAAAAATGAAATGAAATCATGCCATTTAATTATTCACATGGTTATTCTACTTGTCAAATAATCACATGCAATATCAATAGCCACATTCATAATGATGGAGTGGATAATGCGAGTCTATCATCACCACATACTCAAGGCCTTGTGCGAAGACTACAAATAATATTTTTTTAATGCCTTGTGCCAAGACCGTAGTTTGTGTCATGAGACAAACTTATGCATCGAGGAGCTATATCGGGCTCCACCCATCAATTACTATGTCCAATTCATTCCACATTTTAAAATTTTAAAACATAATATAAACATTCGTATTAAAAATAGTATATGAAATGTTAATACATTATCCACAAACCATGAATGGTATAAAAATATCACATCCATAGTCAAACATAACTCATTCAATACAATATAGAAGATTTTATTATATTAAATAAACCTCATTTCAGAATAATGACAGATATTGACATAGATGAAAATAATCATCAAAACTATTTGAGAGAAATACACCCCTTTTCCTGAAAATATTTAAAAGTCACAGTACTTGTCAATAAGCCATTTTAAAAATCGATTTTTGAATCAAAGTGTCCCATAAAAAATTGAATCTTTTAAAAGGAATTTTAATTTTAAAACACTAATGTCCATATAAATAAACCCTTAATACCATTTTTAAAACATGGACATTAATGAGAACAATTTATAAGAATAAATCTTTAAAACATTTAAAAATGATATTTTAGTTATAGTCTATAATCAAAAAAGAGACACTTGATTACAAATAATTGAGGTAATAAAAACATTTTAATATCATGAGAATAAAGGGATTCCTGATATGCTATGTCAAAGTACATTATATACACCATATAAATGTGATTTGGTGTATAACAACAATGAAGTCTCAATAGAATGTACTTTGAGATGAAATATTTTATAAAGACCGTATCCTTAGGTTAAGGATAAATCAACAACATAATTATGTGTGAAAAATATAAATACAGTCAATATGATTGGATATTCAGAGAAAATGAATCAGTGGACATTTACACATATTCTTGTGAAAACAACACCAATGAATTTGATATTTAACTCAACAAATGATGATTGAGTTAAAATTACTCTTATCAAGTTCATATCGATGACATGAGAATTTTTCAAGGGAGTGATTATGTGTATAAAAAGTATATCCAAAAAAAGGGAGTGGAAATTATGACATAATCGAGTGAATAGTTATTCCACACATAATCTTGGAGTAAAATAATCAATGAAGTATACGTAAAGCTGAATGAGTGGAAATTGAAATTTCAAATTCCCTTATCGATTTGGTATCTTATGAAACGTACACCCATGAATGAAGGATCCTAAATGATGATGTAAATATCCATAAATTAATGTATATTACACAATGAATACAATCTTGGGATGTATACACACAACATGAGATAAATAAGTAGTGAATAATGGAAATCTCACAGAATTAAATGTTAGATAAGAAACCCCTTACATTTTAATTTTTCCTTGAGTGAAGGTAGGATAAACCTCCATTATAATGGTTAAATAATTTTTATTTTATTATAAAGGAGTCATATTCATTAATATGATATCATATATGATCTTTTAACATTGATTTTTTAATAATATCTTAGTATTATTGTCGTTTCGGGTGTTAACAGATTCATTTTCCTATATATTATTTGTTATGTGAGCCATATTTTTTATTGATGGGATGTATCATACTAATATACAGAATGATATAATGTCTCTAAACACTAATTTTAATCATTAAATGAAATTTATTCTTGAATGGATACGACGGGGAATTAATATCATCGCGTTCATGGAGACGGTAATTCGTACGTACGCACGAGCGACAATATCATTCTTATGATATTAAAATAATATATAATTGGATGGTATATAATATATACTGAATAATTATCATGTTATATTTTATTATTTACATGAATTACACATCATTATTATACCCATCCAAATAATAAAGTATTGAATTACAATTACACCACGACGTGGGGACGGTAATCCGTACGTATGCACGTATGGTGATATGTCATTCAAAAGATGGTTTGAATAATGAATATGGTTGTAACATATTTATAATAACATAAAAATATATAGAATATATAGGTTTTATTATTTTATAATGGAAATAACAAAGATTGATGAAGTGGAAGAAGAAATGAACTTGAAAGAGGTTAGTGAAATTGTTACCTTTTCTTCAGGTTCTTCCTTTTGATTTGATCAAAAGGGATCCTTAAGTTGACTTTCTAACCAAAGGAGAGACTCTAGGATTTTTTTAGGGAAGTTTATAGGATATTTGGGACAGGATTGGACGAGCTAAAAGGCTTCTAAGGATTGAATTTTAGAGAAGGGGAAGTTCCCTTTTATAAGAGGGGTGAGGGGAACCTTAGAAAAAACATAAAATATTATTTTATAATAAACTAATTTTCGGTTTCTAATGGTTCCAAAGTGGATTATTTGAAGGATAAGGTGAGAATGGATCGAAAACCACTCAACCAATAGGTTTTAGATAGGTTTGGATAACTATATTAACCTTAACTATTAGATTTAACTCTTAGTTAAATAGATTGACATTTACCATGTCTCATTGTATTTTTATATTATATGGTTAATAAATTTACTATATACATACAAGAGAACCACAAGTGGAAAATTAATGATACCACTATTATTATATAAGTCCTTTGGCCCAACCATAGATTTTTAGGAATAGAACATCAATTAACTATATAATATTTGATTTAAAAACTATTTTATGTAAATTTTGACACTATTTGGTATTTTGTTTTTTCAAAATTCATAACAGCATTATTACTTCAAAAAAAATTAATAAAACCAAGCCTAAAATGTTATATTAACCATGAAAATTAGTGGTATTCTTAAAAAGTCTCAATTTACATTTTTTTAGATATTTATAATATCAATTATTTTAATATTTAATTAATTAGGTAATTACTGCATCAACATTGTGTCATATATAAATTAAATTATCTAATGTCTCAAAAAATATTAATAAAATACTATTATTTAGGAAATCATTTTATCATTCTAATTAATATTTATAGTATAATTTATTTTATTTTTAGACCTATATTAAAAATGTTTTAGTTATTAAACATTGATTTTAACTCTTTTAACTGTTATTTGAATTAAATAATAATACGTGTCTCAATATAATCCAAGTTGATCAAAGAGGTTCATATTTTATTCCTAAGGTTGTTTTTTGTCGAATTATATTTAGAAAATAGATTTTTGACATGTGTTAGGTTAATAATAATATCATTTTTTCAGTTAATTACCCTATTTACTTTTAACCGTGGTAAATAAAAGTAAAAAGTTACTATTGACCAAAAAATGTTTTTATCTTATTGAACCAAATTTTACTCTTTGATATTAACCGGGTCTCTCATATATTCAAAATTCAACTCACAGAAGCAGTAAAATTAAGTTTTATTTGAATTTACAAATTCTCCTAGGAGGTGGGTAAAAGACGGTGAAAAGTTTAATAAAATTTTATATATCTAATATTATTACCAAATGACTCCAATGAATTATATTGAACTTATATGGGTATTATGTAACTATTTTGACCTAAAAAAATTAAATAAAATAAATAAATAATAAATAAATATTCGGTTTTAAACTATAACTCAGTGTTTATCACTATTTAGCCAAAATTAAAAGTTTTCAAGAACATATCAAAAATTCACCCTAAGATAATTTTGATATTTTTAATTAAAAAATGAAGTCTATTAAACCAAATTCAAAAAATTTAAATTGTATTTATTAGATTAAAATTAATTCCTGTTGGAAAAACCAAAAATCGTATTTTTATGAAATAACAACTACCAAAAGATTGACATTTGTTTATTTCCAATTTCAATGTGAAATTACATCCAATGATAAAAATTGGATTAAATAGTAAAAATATAACTTAATTATACATCCAAACCATTCATATATATTGTTGAACAATATAAATTATTTGGATTAAAAAAGTTGTTTTGAGGTAAAATATATTATTTTTCACTATTCACGCAAATATGAAAGTTATTAGATAAACACCAAAAAAAATTTAAACTAAATTCTTCTTTCCCGATCCCAAAGAAGAATTTTATTTTGTCATATTGAATATATATAAGTTTCAAATATGGGATTTAAAAAGGGTTCGCCATTAAAGGGTGGTAAAATTGCATTTTTTTTTTGAAAAATACTTCTTTTATCTGAAAAAATGAATTTTTCCTTACATTATATCTAAAAAACTCAAAATATGGATTCTAAAATTATAAGGGTTATATGAAGTTCAAAATTTGTTAATAATATCCATAACCGCTTTTCAACGACTAGTTTGGTAAGTCATGGTGCGCTTGAACTCTATGTTGCGTGTAATGTATGTTATTGAATTAATTCGAAGATATAACGTACTATGAAATCTTGGGATGTTACCGAGAATATCATTAACATATTTTCCAACAATGTATTTGAAATTGTTGAAAATAATTTATAAGGTAAAGCCAATATTTTTAGAGGAAGATTCAATTTTCACATTAAAATTACTTATTTAAAATCTAAAAATTTCCAACACATTAAATTAAAAAATTTAATTCAAAATTATTTTTGAAACATGTAATGATAACTTAAAATAAATTATTTTTCATGATGGCTTGAAATTTCATTCCTTTTGTATATTTTAATGTAATGATTCCATCCACATTTTTTTAAATGGAAAAAAGTACCTCATTCAAAATTTTTCAAGATGAATTGTTGTAATTTAATTTAATAAAAATTAGCCATTGAAAGTAATTTATTTGTTTAATTATTTATGATTATTAAAAATATTATTTAAATGATAATAATGAAAATATTAACAGGGAATGAAATCATTGTTGACATAATGAAAGCCAAATTCAGTTTTCCTTATAAATATTATTTCCAACTATTTAGTGTATAAAAGGAAAAATGAACAGAAAATGTATTATTATGATAAATAACCTTATTAGAATAAAATTAATTATATTTATGATATTGGTACTTATAATTCCCCCAAGGTATACATAAACATAAAAAATATATATTAATGAAGAGATTGAAAAATATGTGGTTATATGAGTTTTGACGTCCTTTATTGGTATCAAATCCTCATTTATAATAAATAAAATTTTATTATATAGATATTAGATAAACATAAATGTATATATTATAACATTTATTACTTAATTATAACCCATTATCATATGTTTATTAACAATACTTTTTTAAAACCATTATTTTAGTTCATAACTGCTTGGTTTTTCTTATATGTATTATTTTGGTAGATTTGGTCCTTGTAATATAATAATGATTAAATAATAAAAACTGTGATTATAATGATATAATTAGTATATATATTTATTATATATACTTATATTCATATTTATAATGTACAGATAGACATATGATTTACAATGCTCATGGAGACGAGAGGCCATACTTACACATGAATGTTATTTTTCTCTTTTCAAAAGATGGAATGAATGAAAGATAAATAAATACAAAATTTTTAATAATCCATATTATAACATATATAATATATATATTTTTAAAATCTAAACATATTACTATATTTTTAAATAAGAAAAGAAGAGTTAATCACGTCACATTAGGGAGGTGACAACCCACACATACAAAAATACGAGATTATCATTTTTTATTTATTGGAAAATATTGTTGATAATTATGGGTTCATAATTAAAATAAAATTTTAATATATTGTGGATATATAATTTTTTCATATATAAAAATATTACAAATATAAATTTGTTAATATAAGATTTAAAATGAATGTGATCGGTTAAGTTCATAACATCCTATTTGAATGAACTTGTAGATATCTTTACTTAAGTACACTAGGTGGGTATTTTGGGGTATCCACCAACCCTAAAACATGTATAAGGATATTGATGAGGGATATCAGTTGGTGTTTGTTCAGAAATATGGTTTATTTTTTTTGATTAAAATAGAAAAGGTTTATATTTATAAGGAAGGGAAATTACAATCATGGAATTACTAAAATGAATAAAATGTTACTAAGTGGTTATATAGAAATGTTATTGAAATTTAAAATAGTTTTTAAGAAAAAAAATCTATGATCAATATAAAATTTTCAAATTAAACATAGACATATTTCAGTTCAAATTTAAAACACAATGTTTCGGTTAACTATTTTATTAACTAATTTTATTCATAATTATAATAATATATTTTAATATTAAAAGGTTATAATTAAAATTATATGTTTGGAACAATAATATAAATTCTCTTGTGTAGAAATTTTAGACCATATATTTTACCCATTTTCTACTTCAAACATTTTCATTATTTGTTTCTTAATTTAATAAAATATTTTTTTCTTACAAATTATAGTTTTCAGCTTTTCACACTATTCATTCAATTTAATATTAAATACAAAAATAAAAATATTCAATTAATAAAACCCCTTGAACAAAACCATAATATGTTATATTAATTTGTAACATTTTTAGAAAACAATAATTCCTAAAAATGTAAATATATTTTATGTATTTAATATCATTTATTTTTTTTTCTATTAAATGAATAAATATTTACTGGTGTTTTATAAATGTTTACTGTAGTTTCATAAAAAATAAATATTAAAAATATTTTACGATAAAAAAAATAATTTTATTATGCAGAAAGGTAATTTTATTAATCAATCAAAAATTATTTTTATTCTTATTTGAACATAAAATATATCTTTAATATAAATATAGAGACATTTTTATTTTTCATTAATGGAAATCATATAAAGTTCAATATCCAATAAAAATGGAACACAGTGGAAATATTTTTGTGAATTTTTTGATGGTGGTTTAAATCCTCTCATAGAATGTTATAATCTAATTTTCATTAGAAATTTTAAATTCTTTTCCAAATGTGTTGGGACATTTAACTTGTTTTATAGTTATCATGGTGAAAAATATTTCAAAATGGTAATATTCATGAAGAAAAAAAATAATGTAGATAGTATTAGTAAATTTGAACAACATGATTTAGAATATGGAATTAGTTTTTCAATATTATATCTCTATAATCCGTTGAAATTTATTTTAATATAAATGTGTGAAACACACTATCATTTTTTAATAGGAAAACTAATTTTATGCTTAAAAATGGGTTTATTCATATCCCATTAATTGAAAAACAATTAGATGAAATTTAAAAACAATTGATTATGTTACATATATATATATATCATTAAAATTAATCTTTAATAGTGATTAATTTGATATATTATGATAAGAAACATTTCACATATAAACATATATATTTCAGAATAATAACTATTTTATTTTAAAATTATTGTTATTTTAGAATCTATTTAATTTATAAATAATGAATTCATTCGATGCATGTTTAAACCATATATTTTCATCATTTATATATCTGTATTCTTACCTAGAAATGAATCAACTAGGCGCAAATTGCCACATTAAATAATAATATTTCAATATTATGTCATAGTTCATTAAAATATATTGTTTCACGTATATATATATATAATTAAAATCTATTTTTATAAATATATTATAAAATAATGATGTGTTGTAGATTGATGTAATATATCAATTTTAGTTAACATTTGTGTGTCCCAGTCGATTGTTTATAACCTCTCTCGATGTTATTAAAAACATTACAGACATGAAATTGTTGGGTTTGTAGTGTATCCTTATTGTGAATTGATTCATCCTTATACTATATTATGAAATCCAATTGATCATTTGTGTATGTGGTAAATTATTTTATAGTATCTACCATGGTCATCATGAGTTAGTATAAGGACTCCCCAAATGTGAAAAATTAACTATTAACTGACTGTTCAGGGGAAACATGATATCTGTGAGGGTGTTTTTTATTTCAGTTCATGTATTGTTATGGAATCAAAACGTAAAATTTATTTATATGATTATAATTGTAGTAATATAATTTTTTGATATATCTAACTTGGGGTTGTTCTGGTATCATCATGGTATTCATTGTTTTTTGTTAGTTCATTCAATTACACTTAATTCTGTTTATTGTTTTTACCACATGTAATTATATTTTCGTATTCTTTCTTCATCCAACTAGAATCAATTTCCTGAAATCTCACTTAATAAATTGTAAGATCAATTATATATCCATTAATGATCCACTTACTAAAACATATTCTATATAGTTTTCCCTGAAATAAGGAATTATAGAATGTTTGAATTGATAATCATATTTCAATTTCATGGAGCATTTATTTTATAATTAACACCATTAAATTATCACAAAGCATATAATTTTAATCAACATCATATTGATTATTATTTAATATATTGACTTGAATATCCCTTTATTTTAATGGTAGAATGAATAAAAAATTATTATTTTCCCAACACCTCACACATGGTTATGTAAAATGTTTGAACCATGAAATCTATTCACATGTTTTATATTTTATTTAAAATATTAATACATGAATTTTTACCCAAAATATGGAATTTTTTTGAAAATTAAATTTATTGAAGTGTTCATGAAAGATAAAAAAGTCTATATTTGGAACCTCATGATGTAGTTCCTTTATTTGAATAATGTCCTGGGTCATTTGGATTATTTCCAATTTTATATCAATGTGATTGGATGTGATGGGTTGTTCTAGGATACTTGATTATAGTCATGTTTTTTAGAATCCCATATTTCTTGGGAATTTCTTCCCTTGATCTCTTGGTTTCACTTCTCCAACATATTGAATTTATATTTCACTATCTATGGTTAAAGCTATGTTTTTTATTAGATTTATTTCTTGTTTTTTTGTGGTATTTGTAAATTTATTTTATCATTTCACATATATTGAGTTCTTGCATAAATAATTAATGTCTAAAAGTACAACATGAGTACCAGGTATAAAAATGTAATTAAAATAAAAAATATTTCTTTAATGTAAATATTTTAAAAACAATGATAATGTAACCGTCCTCGACACAGGAAACAAATTTTTTTTCACCCATTGGGATTTATTAAAATAATTTAAGGATACTCAAATTTATTAATTTATATTTATGTAAAAAAATTAGATTGAAAAAGATAACGTAGGTGATAGAGATTTCATGGTCCATTCCATAAGATGATGAATCTATATTTTACTGATTTTAATTAATTCAACTAATGGGACATGATAATATTGAGATTTTGGAATCTAATATTTTTTCATACAATATGAGTTAATTTTCATTGATTTTTAAATTATTGGTTCATAGGATTGTGAATTTTGCAAATAAATTAGTTGTTCACATTTTTTGGAGTTGAGATGATGAAAATCCTCGGTATTGGTATCCCAACATTAACATAAAAATATATATTTTTTCAAAGGGTTAATAACGTAGGGATATTAACTTATTATGTACCTCAATACCCTTATTTAATGTGATTTTACAAAACCACAAAATTTTGAATCATAATTAAGGATGATTATTTTATTTTATTATACTTTTTCTTTTTTACCCGAGTTATCCATTGTCAAGTATCATGAGAGAGAAATATTGTAATAATAAAACATGAACACAACAACCAAAACATGAAAAGTTAAAAAAATAACTACCAAAAAACAGTCACATTTTATTTACATCACCTAAAACAAAATATGAATTACCCATCATTGTAGTCATTGTACAGTTGAAGAATAGTCTAAATATATTCTAATGGAATGGAAGATCAACCTAGTAGATGACTCTACAGAAATAAAACACATTGTAATATGTGTTATGCTTTATTTTGGAATGATTTTGAAACACAATAAATGTCTTATATTTATAATAATATAATTATCCATGGTTTTTAAAAAATCCAAACATTTATTCATTTTATGTGTTTATGTAAACTCCAAGAGATACCATTGAATTGGAAGAACAAACAGTCAATTAATTATTAAAATTACAATCTATAAAACCATGTTATAATGGTTCATACCAAGACACTAGGTGTCACATTGTGAGTTTTTATAAAATATTCTTGGAGTCTATTTTTTTATCATTTTTTATCACATTATGATTTCTCAAAAAGTTTCATGTTGAGAATAGTCATTTTATGGATTTTTATTATGGTTTTATTATTTATTCTCCATCAATTTTTCATAAAACTCAATTATGAGCAGAAAACTAATAACATTACTAATATTATTTTTTATAACATTCATCATGTCTTGAAATTTTATTTTGTTTTTTTTCATAGTAATTTATTTCACCAATTATATTCCATAAAAATAAAAATAGTAACTATTCGGGAGTGATAAATCATTTAAAATTAAAACATCATCATTTTTAATATCAAAAATATATACTTGGAATAAAATTACAATGAAGGAGATCAAATATGACATACTTATAAATATATAATTTCTTCTTTTAATTTAATTTTAATTTTTCCCAAAATTATTAAATTTCAAATTCTAATGATGAATTAATAAGATGATTTCTAAATACCTAAAGCGTGAAAGTCGTCATTTAATAGGTATTACAATGTATAAATGTAAGATAGGTTAATAAAATTTTTATATCCATTGAGAAAACCATAATTGTATCTCCAATATATTATATAACTCAATGAACCTGCCTATGATGAGAGAAATTATTAATATCAAAAAAATCATAAATAACATTTATGGTTAAATATAAATCACATGAAAAAAACTAATCAATTAAAACCATTAGAGTATTTTAACTTTTTAAACCCAAAAAAAGTGGAATATTTTATCATATATTAATTATTAAAAAACAATTAATATAAATTTATCATATATTTTCCATAATATCATAATAATTTCTAAAAAAAAGATCATTAAAAATATATAAAACCATAAAATAATTATATATTTCTCAAAAAATTAACTATATAAATACTAATCAAATAAATGAAATAAAAAATCACTAAATAAACAATAATCCATAATGATTCCCAAAAAATAAAAAAAATGGTTCAAAATAAATTTAATAATTACTCTTCAATGATATTATAATCTTTCAACACATGGCTCTCAAAATTTAATAAACGATTTTTTCTCAATTACATAATCATCAAATCACATGATATCCCCAAATGTTATCTATATCATTTTTATGTATTTTATTTAATAAAATATTTCCCATAAAAACATTAATACCAAAAGAATAAGATTACATAGGGTATTTAATCCTTAATCATTAATTATTCATAAATTATCTTAATTAAGAATCATTTAAGTCCATAAAATGGGATATTTTCCCTTTAATAAATTTATCATCCATAAAATTATAAACCCTTTTCGGAATTCATAACATTTATATTATCATCACTGGGAAGAATAACATCTTTCAAAATTATTGAAACCCTACTATGAAAACAAAATTATTAACCTGAAACCTTTATACAAGGATTGGATGCTAAAATATATATTCTTTACAGATAGAAATTGGTTACACTAAACCAAGCCTTATTTTTATCATCTCAACATCAATGTCAATGTTAAGTCACTTACATCCTTATAATAATTTAATGTTTAGAGTTATATATAATAACATAAAAATCATACATAATAATACCCATTCCATTAGGTGAATAATTTCCCAATAATAAGATTATTTTCTTATTCCATGAATATTCCTTACAATATCACATAACATTATCCACATAAAAATAAATTAACATTATTATTCATTACCTTTTGAAAATGAAACAATATAATGGGTGAGAAAAAATTCTCAATAAGGGGATATGACTTTTTTTAATCATAAGTTAGAATAATGTAGTCCTAAGTTTTTGAGACATTGATTTTTATATTATAAAATCATACACAATAATTTAAGGAAAATAACCATGAATCATTGAAAATATTTAATTAACAATTAAAAGTAAAGAATCATTATAGAATAAAATATTAGAAGAGAATATAAAATTATCATGTTATGATATAATAATATTATTGTTCAATGTTTGAAATATTCATAATCTAGGTAATAATTTTTCAAGTGTACCCACCAAAACAAAAATTCCTTTTTTAGATTGGAATAACCACCCATGTATAAACATTGCGCATGTGATAACCACATATATATCCTTGTTGGGATTCAGATAACCACTAATGTACCCTATTTTTGGATTTTTATATCCTACCATGTACCCTATGGGCTCAGTAAATATTAATAGTTACTTAATACATTGGAGGGATATAACAAGCCTAGCTATCATATAGTCATAATCCAATCATATATATTCCACAAGATCTTGAATGCATTTTTAATTACATCATTTCTTAACCCATCTAAATAAAAATGATATTAATTAATAATGCATTAATATAGTCCTAAACCATCCATATAATTAATGAATATATTTTAAAGAATCCTTTCACTATGGAAAAATATATTATATCAATGGATATTTTCATTGATTAAAATACCATTAAAAGATCACATACCATTTATTGAGGAAAATACCATTTTCATTTTGAAATACATTATTTGAAATAAAGACTCTTCTAGAATACTATGAGATATATTTTCTTTTAAAATTACTACATAATCATTGGAATAATATTTTTTGTAAAATAATTGTATTGGAAATGAGAAATCTGTTTATGGAGTAAATATTAAAAAACATTATGCTCAAACCTATAAAAAAGTATTTTTTTAGGAAAATGAAAATATGTTTTGTTTCAAAAAAATATATAATGTAAAATATGGGTAAAAATTAATGTAATCAATCATTTTATAATTATAAAATAATTTGTGATTTTTTTTAAAATATCCATACAGCTCAGAAAATATTCACATTCTAATAGAGAAATAATGTCGGTTTTTGTAAAAAATATTCATTCAGTCTTATAAATACTTAGGGTTAAGATAATTAAAGGAAAATGTGAAATGTATAATAAAAACTATATTATAATAAAATTCATAATATTTATGATATTTAGATCATATAATTTCATCAAAAAAAATTCTAGAATAAAGAATCCAGATATATTATTAGATTATATTTTAAAACCCTTACTTCATTTGTAACTTTTGAATCATAACACCCAAGAATGAAAAAAAAATAAAATTAAAAATTAAAAACCAAGGATATAAATAGATTCAAGACAAATAATTTAAATTTTTTAGTATATATACCACAAGAATGAAATAACTTGTTAATATAGAATATGTGATATATAATCAAAAGTGAGTCAATAAATCCTTACCTTAAGATTGACCTGATTCATAAGTGTACTAAAATTCTACATAATAAATTTTTATATATTGAACATGTATAATATTACCATATAAAAGATATATTATTATATACAATCCCCTTACAATAGTTATAGATATTTTTAATAGTAATTCATTATCAAAATCATTTTTTCCAAATTTTAAATGTTTTATTTTTCATGGAAATTTAAAATTAATTTTTTTAACATGTATCTTTACCATATTTTACTTATTTATATAATATTTTAAATTCTATAAAAATGGTATTTATTAATTCTATATAGTTCTAAATCAATCAATTACATGTGGTAATAGGAAAATGAAATACAATGTCCATGTCGTTGATTTTCTCTATGTATGCATGACCAATATTTTCATTCTATAATTTCAAGAAAAAAATATTAAATTGCATTTAATCAGTACCTAAATATATTTCAATAATAAAAATAAAATATTTCCACTGAATATATCATTATGTATATCCATTTCAGTTGATAAGGGAAAATGATAATCATCCCTATGGGGACATGTTAGTACATACAAATTCATGTACAAAATAATAATTTTCAATTAGATTGAATCAAAAAAATAAATATTATATAATTTCATTTTACAATGATAAATACATTATAAATAGAATATATAATTATTTTATCCATTATGATAAACATACATGAATAATGGGGATGAAATAAATACATTGTTATTTGGGTGTAGTTGTCTGAACATATGCATAAATGATGATTTCATTTATCATTTAATTAAAAAGGTAATTTATAAATAAATAAAAATAATCATAATAACATATTTTTTTCTATAAGATACTAATGTAACTATTCAATCATGGAAATGGTGGAGCTGAAAATGTAAAAAATAATTAATATGAATGAACTCGATTAAGAATTATACCTCTTCTTTAAGAATCCTCTTTTGGATCTCCCCTTAGGGGAAATTTATTAAGTATTTTAATATTATTCTTACATTAAGATATTTTAAAAGGTTTTTTTGAGCTATGATTCTAATGAATTGTGATGTAAATAAGAGAGGGTTCAAATTTATTATAGGGTGAAAGGATATAATTGTTATTATAGATAATATTAAAATATAATAAATATGAAAACCATTCCAATTGGTTAAAAATATGGATACATTCAAATATATGATGCTTAAAATGAAAATAAATGCAAAAACACATTATTTTGGAATGTATAATTAGATTCATAATAATTATATTTTTTTTTACAACTTCATTAAAACTATTTAACCTTTGATGTTGTGTTAACATTTTCAATAATTATGTATAAGAAATTTACCATTATGGTGAATCGTAACACGTATTATAATGATGAAATAGTGAAAATTTTCTGATTTGAAAATTTCAAATGTTATGGTTTCTTATTTTAAAATCATTTTATAAATTATTACTAAACATAAAATATATTTGAATTGGTTTTTCAGTGACTGTTTAATATATACGATGTTAAAGTCATCAAGAAGACAATTTATTTTAAATAAATACTATTTAAACAACAATTAAACATTTTTATTCACCATAATAGTTATTTAGGAAAAAAATAAACAAAAAAAATTAAATTTAATGTTTTTAATGTAATTTACATTGATTTCTCTACTTATTTCCTGAGAATTATGTATGTGTTACATAATATTTTATGTTAATTCTACAATTAATAAATTTTAAAAAAAAAATTATAACGAAATAACCTTTTTATTGTAAAATTTTTTTTTTATATTCATTCATAATTTTTTCTTATCCCAAAAAAACATATTGGAACTTAAATTCTAGAGAGAGATAATTTTGTTATTATAATTTAATTTAAAAAATTATTAATGTAATCATAAAAGTCAAGTGGTATGGAATTTCCAAATTTTCAAATAATGGATGGTTACAGTGAAAAATAACTCATAAAATAAAAAAAATTCAAATTTTTTGGTGATTTATAAGTCTCATATCATAGTTTTATCTTTGTTTACCCTTACCAAGGAGGCAAACATTGGTCATAGGTTACTATAAAAAATAAATAAAATTAAACTATTTAACCAATATTAACCAACTTATTATTAATATAGAATCCAATTTTGAATATTTAGTAAATATTATAGATAAAATCATTTTTATTATTAATTCCCAGAATTAAATGACATCAATTTTTATAAAAAACAATTTTTCCTAAAAATGAACTAATAAAAAATCATTTATGATGATAATTATTTTATTATTAATTAGATATTTTATAATTGAATTTTAATTTTTTACATTAATTAAAAAAACAAAACATTAAAATACTTTTAAATTAAAATATTTAATGTAAAAAAATAATTATTTTTTAAAAAGGGAATTATTCATTTTTCAATAAAAATCAATTATTTCATATCAACACAAAATATTCAACATAGGATATTTTTTATTATTACGATTAAAAAAATTATGGTTTTTTAGTCGAATGAAATGTATAAAAGTGTTTTAAATGATTTATAATAACCATGGACCCAATTTAATAAAAAAATTAAAAGGTAATGTATTTAGAAACATTAATTGACTTTATTATTAATTTAGTGATTATTTATAAATAAATTTTCAATGATTTAGATATATATATATATATAATTTCATGTTTACTCTTATTCATAACCTATAACCCAAAAAAGGATATAATATATATTGGTTAGTTATTTTTCAATTTTTTGTGCCAACACGTCTATCCAACACAAGAAATTTATTAATGAGAATTATATACCTATACGTATATGTGTTTCTTGAATGTAGAATTTGAAAATCATGTAATATTTAGGAAGAAAAAGAAATTATGTGTTATTTCCTAGTTTATTTGGGTGGTGATTATCAATAATACTTACATACACAAGAATGAGTGTAGACCCAACAAAGATTTTAGTTAATATGGGATATTCTTAATATAAATAATATATCACAAGTTATAAGAGATGTGATAATGAACCCTATAAATTTTTATGTAATATGAAATAGAGATAAATAATGAAAAGACTAGTATAACATTGGAAAATGATATCTAAACCTATCCTTGTCATATTTTAATTATATTGATTCAAATATTCCATTAAATCTATTTTCATTACTTTTTAAGACCAATAAAATCTCTATAAAACCTCTATTTTCTCTAAAAAAAATTATAACTAATTTTTAATTACTCCTATATGGATAAAATATATGTGTTATCACTACTACTATAGTTATCCTATGAATAATAAACATTTACAGAAACCACATGATATTTGTGTCACTCACACCCTCAAAAAATAATGTGTTTATAAAATATTTATAATTTCATATCATGTTCCCCGGTATTAATCATTTAAATTGAAATTCATTGGGGTCCATTGATGGAAAAAAATGATTGATTGAGGGGTAAAGTGGTGATAATGATGTAGCTTTTTCGTAGTTGATTCTTTGTAGGATTCTTATGTTTAAAATTTTTTCTCTCTGTGTATTGTTTTTATTATTCTTAGATTATCTATTTTTTGAACATAATTATTATCTATTATAATTATGTTTAATGGGTTATTAAAATTTTATTTTTGGTTTCATGATTTTTCTATAGTTATATATTTGTATGTGCATCTCATGAATTTAAAGTTTAATACATAAATTTTGATTGATTATAATAATATTATTACGATGATGAAATAATTCCAATGTATTATTTATGGGTACTTACGATGTAGTTTCTTGGAAATGGGTATCAAAAATTCATTTTGGACCTAGTGGAAGATCAGTTTCGGTAGGATTTTGATGCTACCCTAGGGAATTCATTTGAAATTATATTAAATATGATCTTCTCAAAAATATATTTCCTTTATAATCACACTCTTATAATTTTTTTTGATATAGTACATACTATTTTCTAGACTCAAGAGGTAGGTTGAGGGAGAGTATACAGAGACATTTCCTACACTATGACTAATTTTACTAGGGTTTATTGGGATCCGAGTTTTAATTTACAAATTATTCACCTATTGAGGTTTGATATTGTAGTACAATGATCTTGATTATAATTTTGGGAGATTACATGGGGTGTTCTTCTAATTTTATAATTAATAAAAATTAACAGTTCAATTATATGAGACTGTATTTTTATCTTAAGAAACCATGGAACTTCTAAGTAATTGATTTAAAAAAAAATCAGCATCTATTTCTTGATTTGTGAATGAAAGATTGATCCATGTAGCCATGTAATACACTACATCAAATTTGGTTTTTTATTTAAACCTATGGAATAATATATTTCCTTCAGTGGGATTATAAATTAGAAAAGAATATTTGATGGTAATGTGATATGTAGATGATTTTGGGTTGATCATTTTCCTAAAATCATTATCTGTTTTTTCTATTATTTTTTATAGAATTTATACAGTTTGAAAGATAAGGTTTCATAATAAAATTATTTTTGATTTTTATTTAATTGTGTAGTGTTTCGAAAATATAAGTTGTTTCAAAAAAACTTCTTTTGAAATTGGATAAATTTTCATGAAATCTGGAATGTTTATTTTTTTAAACCTTTTTATCTGTAGATTATTTAGACCATTTTTAGTATTCATTAAAGAGTGATCACTTTTAAAATGAAATCCATTTAGTAGGTCAATGTGTTTAAAAAGGAAAAGATTCTATGAATTAAAATATAACATAAAATCAACAATATTTTAATTTTTTTTAAAATAGTCTAAGTTCTTTACAAAATAATTTTTCTGGGTTGTTTAATTTTTGGCCTTTCGATGATATTTAAAATGGTCCATGACAATGAAATTTTCTGAATTTTTTTTATATTGTCTGTAAGCATTATGTGAATTTTATGAATTAAGAAAATTGGAATTTTTTTATCAAATAATGTTATAAAATGGTATTTGTTTATTTAAAATAATTCAAATCTATTAAAAATGATTTTTTATTGTGTTTTCATAATATTTGTAAAATTATGCATTTGAATTATTCTATTGATTGAGAAATGTAATGTTTACCATAATTTTGGAATCGTTTCCATCTTCGGTTGATGTTTGATATTGTTATGTTCTCCCTCCTAGAAATTTATTGGGAACAATTATAAGTCTCATTATTACGGGTGGTCACTTCAATATCAATGGAAATTCATAGAGTAAAAATTAAGTGGATGGTGTTTTCATCCATCTTAGTGATTAAATGGATCATCATGAAATATCTATTTTAGTTGTTTTTTAGAAGTATAATTTGTAAATCATATATGTTTATTTGTGTGGAATAGTAAAGTTATCCTAGGATGATTGGATATATTAGTGAAGATCATTCTTCATGGTGATTTTGATGTTGCCTAATTAAAACAATTCTTGAGTGTAAGTACATATTTAAAATATGATCAATAAATGATTATTTAATTGCTATTTTAGAGTACATGTACTCGGTAACGTGATACCAGGTTGTAATTTCTTGTTTGGATCTTTGTGGGATGGTAATCTATGATTTTGCCTTATGTTACCATCCATTTTCATTTCATGACCGAAGGGTAAAATCTTGTTTTTATTTGGATAGAAATATAACATATTATATTTCATCGTCTAACAATAAATTTTTTATTTGGTTTATATGTCCTTGATATTGAGCTCCCATTTCAATTTTCTTTTAGACATACAATGTTTTGGTAGTAGTAGAATCATTTTTCCAAAAAGGGATGATGTTTCTAGAGTGTAAGGGTTTCTATTAGATGTTAAACTGACATTTAATTTTAATCTTTCTGGTTATTTTATCAATATGAATATTTTATCTACTGGTCACTACATTATACATGAATTTTAATTTGTTGGGATACTTATATGTGGTGTTATGTTTCATGGTGGTTCGTGTTGGATGGTTGTTGTTGAGTTGATAATAAATAAAATTAGTTTCTTTGAGGATTTATTTTTTATTATTAATAGAATTATATGGGTTTACGATTCAATTTTATTTTTTACAATTGTATGTATTTTTTTCCCTTACACCATTGGTGTCTACATAAAGTGTTATTGATTTTCCATGTCCTTTTTAATCTAACTAAATAAATTATTGGGATAAATTATTTGATGGTGGAGAAAATTTTTACCTTCCCATTTCACTATTATGATTTGTTATTTTAATTTTTAAATTATTTGACACTTTATGGTTTTCTATGTTCTCTCATGTTCTTCTGGGATATAATAGGGGGGTTCTAGCATGGTTTTTGATAGAGAATTCTATAACCTTGCTATGCCCATCAATAGATGTTAATTATTCCATTTTGAATTTTATATGTATTTAGTGACCATGAAGAGGGTAATATTTCCCTAGTATGGGATTTTTATTACATTTTCAATGGGTTGGGAGGCCATTATTTGAGGAAAGGGGTTTCAATAAAGTCTTTAGTGGTGTAGGTAAATTGTGTCATGGAATTAAGTGCCCATGTCATGGTGAAAAGGGTAAGGGACATTGGGTTATAAATTATTTTGGGGCTCTACACCACAAGATAGAGGACCAAACCATATTGGGTTGGAGCTGATGTGGAAGGTACTTCCCCGTTGAGATTCTTTATGAATAATATTGTGGGGTTTCACAATGGTGGGGTTATATGAAAGGGTAATTTAAAATGGTGTGTGTATATATATAATTCTCATTCATTATCCTACTATTTAATTATTATAGTTTTATATTTATTTCATCTATAGTGATTTAAGGGGCTTTATAACTCTTATTTTGTATTTACATCATCCATCTAGGGAAAGATAATGGGACATCTTCATTTCTCTCCCATGGCTCCCCACATCCGGTCCATTATGAGTAATTAATATTTCATAGAAGATTTATCTTCTCCATTTCCATATGATTCATGTATCCTATATCATTATTCCCCATGAATTTATTTCTCCCAGGATAATTTATTTAAAAATAGAGAATAATAACTTTTCATATGGGTTAAATAAAGGGTACTTTATTTCCCATGACACGTTAGAGGTATTTCCTATCATGGTTGGTCCTTCACAATTAACATTGACTCATTCCCACTCAATTATTGATTAATCAATGTAAGTATTTTAATTTTTTTTCTTTTTTATTATATTCCATGATATAAATTAATAATTTTCAATTTTTTCATTCAAAAATAAGAATGTATGAGATACTCTTATATTACATGAAGATGGATTATGTTAGTTTCCAAATTTTCCGTAAAATTGGGTTTTATAGGTTCAATAATTTTCTATTAATTATTGATGATTATGAATGTAAATTTATAGATAGATTAATTTTATGTTTTCTCAAATAATTTTTTTTTATTTTAATGAATTTATTGGAGTGAAAGTGTTTTCATAAAATTTTATTGGGTTTTCAAAATATTTTTTTTGAAACAATGAGGCATTCTAGGATAATGTTAATGTGGGATGAAATTGGAAAGCCTTTTGACAATTTAATTGTTGTTTCAAATGAAGAGATATATGCTAAATTGGTTTTGATACTTTCACGACCCGTCCCTCGGGACCCTTGTTGTGACTACCCCAAACCCCCTTTCCATAGGTAAGGTTCTAGTGACTACCACCAAAGGCGTAATTCCAAAAAACTAGAAAGGCCTTCCTTTCTAACCTGTAAACAAACACAGAAGATATGATCACTAGTAAACTGAATAACTAACACGTGAGTACAGTAAGTAAAAAGTGTCCAAAATACAAGCCGTACTGGAAAGTATAAAAAGCTAAAAGTAAAAGTACAACTGATGAAATATGAAAAATAATGATTGGGTCGTACTCCAAGTTTCGTACCTAACGGGTCGGTATAGATCACCTCATCAGCACTCCACATCCGTCCTTATCCTCTATGTATCGACACATCATAAGGTCCACCTCCATGTACCGTCCAGTCCTTGGACTCACAGCCTCTGTCAACATTGTCCGTCATCTTCATCCAACACAACAAAGTGTGGGCATAGCCCATGAAGGGGTGTGTATAACGATACTCAGCAGGGACATTGAGACCCTCATGGTCTCACAAAACCCAACAAGGATAAACCACAAAGTATGAAATCAATAGATAACCCCACATAGGTATATGCCCATACATATACCTAATTTTTCAAGTAATCCATCTCAATCATGAGGAAAACACAAAAGTTACTGACTCAGCTCAACTAGGACTTTAATCACATTATCGAAACCAAGACCGCTGGAGAACTCCTCCTTTATCGAGTAAAATAGGAAAGACGTGACACCAAGGTGCTTTCCACCAACCTTGGACTGCTAAGGTACTCCTCCTATCGAGTATCGTGGGTCTGCTACTCCCCCAAAGCGCTCCCCACTGAGGGTCTGCCGCCAAAACTAGGCGCTTAGCCTAATAGCCTCTAGAGGTAATCCTCTGGTTGCGTACTGTGGGTCTATCGAGCCAACCATGTGCTCCTCCGACGTGGGTTTTCTTCCATAACCAGGAGATCCCCACTAGGCTAGTTGATTCACACTTAGTCAATCGGTCACCAATCATCAAGTATCATCCAGCTACTACGTCTTTGCACTCTGATTGAACGTCTCTATAACTATCTGCTCCACAAGTTACTGGTCGATACTAAAACTGTCACGATGTCTCATGAAGAAGTAATTAAATGATCCTACATGTCATAGTGGTCTCAATGCAATAGACGAATCATCAATCAGACTCCTGGTATCTGGTTTATTAGCCTTTTAGTGCTAGGGGTCCGGTTGGATTCATTCACAATCCCACCTGACCATATGTCAACTATAACCCATACACCATAGGGGTATACATAAAGGTACCGTCATGTTCAATGATTACCAGGGCCGCTGATGGTTCGTCAAATAGATGCCTGATTCCATAGTTATTGCCAAAAGAAAGTAAAGGGTTGTAGTGGGCCTGGGTCCGGTCTGACCAGATTCTGGTCGACCCACCCTAACCCGGGGGGTCCGGCCCAGCCCAGGCCCAGCGAGACACGAGGGGTCGCCGAGGGTGGGGAGAGCATGGACCAGCTGCGGGTTGGAGCAAGGGCGGTTCGGCCCGGAGGGTGCCACAAGGGCGTGGCTCGGCCAGGAGGGTGCCACGTGGAGCGAGCCTAGGTCAGCATAGTCTGGGGCCGTGGTGGCATGGATGAGGCTGAGCAGTCGGCTAGGTTGGGCCGCCATGAGCGTGCGGCCGATTCGGCTGGGGACAGCATGGCTAGGGCACGACGACTTTACCGGAAAGGTCGGCACGATCGGAGTGGCATCACATCCGGCGAGGGCGGTGTGGCCGACGAGGGCGGCACGACCATTGAGGGAGGTGCGGCCGGCGAGGGCGGCGCGGCCGGTGAGAGGGGTGCCGCCAGGGCGCTGTGCGGCCAGCACGCAGTGCGGCCGGAGTGCAACACATCCCATGCTAGTTCGACCGGCGGGGGGCACGGTTCGGCCCGAGGTGGCTGAGCCAGTTTTGTAGGGGTGTCGAAGCGTCGCGGGGGAGGCGTGGGTTGCGGAGGTCGTAGGGAATGCGGTTGTTATTCTCATCACTGTCACAGACTTTGATGTTGCTTTCCTCTATTTTGAAGAACACCACAAAGGAGATTGGTGGAGGGGTCGGACCATGTTGGTTTGGTCTAAAACGTTCCATGTTTAGGGTGATAGCAATTGGATCACATGAATGAAGAAAAGAACTGGCATGGAAGATATCATAAAAACATCAATTCCCAAAATCCATTATTAACAAAATATTTGTAACCCGTATGGAAAGACATCTGTGGATAAACTTGATAATAAGATGGTCTACTTTCTTTTTTTTGGAAAGAATGAAATAAGGGAATAAAATCAATTCACTAATATCCCCAACCTTGTTCGTTGACGGAGTCGTGGGGAAGAATACATAGTTGGCGTTGTTCGTCACCTCCACCGTAAAATTCTAATCCCAATCTCGTGCGTCTATTAATTTATGATGATGAGGAGGGAGGGCCAGTCATCAAAGAATTCACATGTTGGTTGCCTCAACATGGTGCTTCCGAGAATGAAGTCGAAGATTCTCCTTGCCGGTGTTCTTCGTTGGAAGAACACGTTCTTCGTTGGGAGCCTTCTCCTAATATTTCCTCCATGTTCCTTCTTTCCCCAAACTCCACCCAAAATGAAATGGGGGACAAAATAATAGATTATGATCTATTATGTTCATTTGAATAAATTCAAATTTGGTGAATTATTTATGTTGGATCCACTTAATTAATTCATGAGGTTGGCATAATTAAAATTATGGAAGGGGTGACACCATTAAAGGGGGGTGGAGAGACTCTCCCTCATTAATGAGGGGAGTTGATTTGGTTTCCACTCCCACCATCATTAGGGTGATTAGTCTCGGGTGGTCCCCACATCATAAAATCTCGTGTGAGGTTAGGTTAGGGTGGGCCCCACCCCCATAACCTCTCATGGTTGGTTAAGGTGTGGTGATCCCCACCTCCAACCTCCACATGGGTTGTTAGAACAGATAAGAATAAACTAAAACATGTGTTTATTTTATTTTACTATTCCAATGAAGAACCCAAAACTATGTTCCACCCTCGACCAACTACTATTGAGGTGAAAGTATTCATATGCGAATATTGGTGCTGTGAGTTCAAATGTGCCCACAGATTTCAATTCCAACCACCGGTTCAAATGTTATAAAAACCCGCTCATACGTTTATTGAACTTACCCGAAAAAAAATTCAGAAATTGATTAAGGGCACTCCGGGCCGTGGAATCAAGCGCTGTCAATATTCGCAGACTCGTAAAACTCCCATTTAATAAAAAATTCATGGAAAGTTTGGGACTTTACATTCTCCCCACCTCAGGCTTTACATACAAGTAAGCCACAACTCAATCTAAGAGAACAAGGGGGGGGTACTAAGCATGAATCTGAGCCTCCCGCTCCCATGTGCTATCCTGAAGATTCTCATGCTGCCAGCGAATGTGCACTAGAGGTATCGACCATCCATTATGGACTCGCTCTTCTTGATCCACAATATCTACTGGAACCTCTGTAAAATTCTCCTCATCGTCGATGTTCAGATCACCATGGTTGATGGTGTGGGAAGGGATGTGCACGTATCTCCTTATCTGGGATATGTGAAAGACACCATGCACCCTGTGAAAATTAGGTGGAAAAGATATGTGGTAAGCCACCTTTCCAACTCTATTGAGGACCTGAAAAGGTCTGATTAATCTATGAGATAACATTCCAGCTCAGGGAAATCTCCGTATACCTCATCAAGGTGAGACCTGTAAAAAAATGTGGTCACCATCATTGACCTCCAGAGGACTCTATCTCCTACCAGCATATGAATTTTTCTTACTCGGTGAAGTCTTCATCTGCTCCTAGATGATCTGCACCTTCTCCATGGTAGCCCGTACCATTTCTGGTCCCACCCGTGCTGACTCCACTGGGTCATTCTAGCACAATGGTGATCTTCAAGGTCGCCTGTACAATGCCTCAAAAGGTGCAATTCCTATTGTGGATTGATATCTATTGTTTTTTTAAAACTCCATCAATGGTAAGTGATCCTCCCAGTTGGGACTGAAGTTGAGGACACAAGCATGCAGCATATCCTAGAGGGTCTGAATGGTCTGCTCAGTCTAGCCATTCATCTGAGGATGGAAGGTGGTGCTCATACAACACAGTATCCAGAAATCTTCCTGCAACCCCTTCTATAGCCAGGATGTAAAACGTGTGTCACGATCGGATACAATCGTCAAAGGTACTCCATGTAACCTCACAATCTCCTACACCTAGAGGTACCCCAAGATCCTTACTGAACCCCACTCTCTGATGGTAGTATGTTGGCCAACAAGCTGAGTCGGTCGACGATCACCCAGATCGAGTCATGAACTCTATATGTACATGGATTTACATTCCCTAAATCCATTGATATCCCATCCCACGTCCACTTTGGGACCTCTAAAGGAATAAAAAAGCATGATCGTACTTGATGCTCAATCTTCACATGCAGACAAGAGAGGCACCGGCCGACTAACTCTGCAACCACCTTCCTCATTTCCAGCCACCAGTGCTATCTTCGGAGGTCCTGGTACAACTTCTCCACTCCTGGAATTTACACTAGAGGGGATGTGTGGAATTCCCTCCACACTTCCTCCTGAAGGGACACTGGTACCATAGTACATCTTCTAAAGTGGATGAGGTTGTCCCCACCTTCAGAAAATCCATCAGGTTACTACCCTATGGATATCTGAGCACGTTGTGTCTCGTTGTCAGCATCCCCACGCTATGCCTCGTTGACTCACTGAATAAGTGGGGGAGTGACTATAAGAGACTGAAGAAAGGCTACTCCATCTTTATCCGCAAAGGATATCTTTAAAGTAGCCAGCTACTCTATCACCTCAACTAGTAGCTATATTCCAGATATCCTGTTGAGTGTATCTGCCGCAATGGTCCCCTTCCAAGGAGTAAAGACTATCTCGAAGTCATAGTCCTAGAATAACTCAATCCAATGTTTCTATATCAGGATTAAGTCCATCTTAGAGAAGATATAAATGAAACTCTTGTGATCAGAGTACATGATAAAACGTTCACCCATCAGATAGTGTTTCCATATCATCAAGGCGAAAGCCACTACTGCTAACTCCAGGTCATGGGTAGCTTACTTTTTCTCATGTTGAATCAGCTGAAGAGAGACATATGCGATCACTTCTCACTCTTGCATCAGGACACGTTCGAGTCTGGTCCCTAATGCATCGCAGTAGACAACGTACCCTACTCTTTCATTTGGAAGCCTCATGATGGGAGCTCCAATCTGCTTCTGCCTCAGCTCCTAAAAGCACTGCTGAAATCTCAATGACTACACAATGGTTTTCCACATTTTTTTCAAGGATGATAGTGGTGATACAACTCTGGAGAATTCTAGAACAAACATCCAGTAATCCCTAGTCAAACTCATGAATCTTCGTACCTCTGTCACACTCTTGGGTGGATCCCAAGCAAGTACGGCGTCAATCATCACTAGATCCACTGAAACTCTAGCCTCTGATATGAAAATGTCCTAGAGAGTGAAACTCATGGATCCAGAACTGGAAATTCGAGTGTTTACCGTGAATCTAGTGTTCTCGGAGTGTGTCCGGTACTACCCGCAAGTGATAGGCATGCGCCTCCTCAGTAGTCGAGAAGACTAGAATGTCGTCGTTGAAGACTACGACAAAGAGATCGAGGTATGGCTGAAATATCCTATTCATGAGTCCCATGAACACTACTGGAGTATTGGTTACACACAATGGAATATCCATGAAATCATAGTGGTTGTACCAATATCTGAAGGTTGTCTTCTACACATCCTCGTCTCAAACTCTAAGCTAGTGATAGCCTGAACTGAGATCTATCTTTGAGAACAACCGCTCTCCCTTCAATGGATCAAAGAAGACATCAATCCTCAAGAGTGGGTAATTGTTCTTCACATTCAACTCGTTCTGGTGCCAGTAATCTACACAAAGCCTCAATCTCCCTTTCGCCTTCTTGGAGAATAGGATTGGGGCTGCCCAGGGAGAAACACTGGGCTAGATAATCCCTTCCCCTCCAAGTCCTATAGTTGTACCCGCAGCTCACGAAGATCCGCAGGATCCATCTGATATGCTGGAGTAGATATTGGTGCCATCACGGGGTACAAGTCAATGTAAAAGCACACCTCTCTATTAGGAGGTAGACCTAGGAAATCCTTAGTGAAAACATCCATGTATGGATCCACCACGACATGATAGCTCAGACTCTCCACATCAACTCTTCCAATGGTAAGGCTTGCCAAAAAACGAGTGATCGGCTACACCCTCCTCTGGGTAAGTCGATCGTATTCTGAAAAGGATCCCTTCTCATCTGTGAAGGTAAACCTGGTCCCATCCATGCGGACATAATGCACTTTGCGCCTAATACAGTAAATATGAGCATGGACTGTAGTTAACCAGTCTATACCCATGATGATGTCTTATGGCCTCGTCGCGGCTACTAGGAGATCCCAGCTGAAGCTCTAACATCCTAGAGTAAGCTCACACTACTGATACTAGTGTGTAATAGTCAAGTCTGCTCCCATCGGAGTCTCAAGC
Source organism: Viscum album (assembly GCA_963277665.1). Classification (NCBI taxonomy): domain Eukaryota; kingdom Viridiplantae; phylum Streptophyta; class Magnoliopsida; order Santalales; family Viscaceae; genus Viscum; species Viscum album. The sequence goes on from OY728155.1 coordinate 819,381,616, forward strand.
TATAAAGATCGAGCTAAAAACTCTTTCAGAATATCCGAGCTTCGAATGAGGGCAGTGGCAATGAAAGAGTGACTGGAACCTGTGTCTATAAGAACTACAGCTAAGGTGGATTAGACCCAGATTGTACCTCAAATCATCTCTTGAGTGATGTGATCATAGGCCTCAACTAACTAGAGCTGAGATCTCCCATTTCTACCTGCTCTCTATGGTCAGGGTGGACCTCTTGGTGGTGGTTGTTGTAACACCTCAAAACGTCATCCACCGCCAGTTGCACGGCCAGCTACTCTGCCACGTCCGCCTTCTCCCTACGGACCGCCTCGATTGAATCTATGTATCTGCTAGTGCAGTCCTTCATCCGTTTGATAATAATTCGAATGGCGGTTCAGACAATCACGAACCATGGGACCTTTCCCAGTGCATGTGAACCACTACCCTTTCCTGGAATGTATGTCTCTGCTTTGGGTGCCTCGCAAAACCGATCCTGAGTCATATGGTCTTCCACCTGAGGTATGGTCCTCTTATTCCTCTACAACATATGTCTGCTGCTAGCTACTGAGGACTATGATATGTTTTCGATGGTGGTGGATCTCATTGTTGGAGACTACTTAGCATTGAAACTCCCCACTAGGAGGTCACTCTCTAACTCCTATGCCTACGTCAGGATGCTAAGTGAGATCACCGAAGATCTGATCTCCCAAATGATTCCCTGTTCAAAGGTTAGGGCCCTGAATAAAGGATCATGTACCACATCGGTGGAGTAACATGAGTGTTCTATGAACCTCACTGAGTAATGAGCTATTGTCATGTTTCCCTGCTGCAGATGAAGTAGATCTTCTATGCGCACTGCGTGAAGAGTCACTCGGAAAAACTCTGCATGAAACTGGCTCCCAAAGTCATCCCAGGTTAGAGTCATCTCGTTTTGAACACGGATCATCAAACTCCACCATCTTCCCATTGCTTCATGTGCAAGGCTGGCAGCAAGTATCACCAAGAGGTCGACTGGTGTCCCTAACAGTTAGAAAAATCTCACTACAGCCTTCATAAAATCCTCTGCTGCCTATGGGTCCGTCTATCCCCTAGAACCTAGGTGGGCTCTGGAGATGGAACTCATGCAACATGCTCAAGCGGTGTGCATCATATTCTTCTAGGGCTAGTGGCATCTATGGATCAACAGGGAGTGGTACTGCTAGTGCCTCCACTGGAAAATGGCCTGGCACTAAGGCCTCGTCGCTCGGTGGGCTATATGTGCTTACAACTCTCGAGACACTAGCTGGTCCTCTACAGGGAGGCATCATGAAAGAAATAGATGCGACACGGTCAAAATATTATACCTGCTGAGCTGACCATGTTGATATGACTTAAAGAAAACTTTTTAAAACACACACCCAATCAGTGTTTTCATGCACTGAGTGAGAAATCATAAGTCATGGTCCTGGTGTATGGATATGTCAGTCACCATACCAACACTGGACTCCCTGAACTGAGAACCACACTTACTACTCTTAACATTATTGCTAAATAGAAAAGAATGATCAGAGTCTCATTGTTATGTTGTATAACCGACTTCTTTGATATGAATTTTTCACGACCTATCTATACACTAGGAACATGTTGGTTTTGGTATACACCCTTCCGCATTTAGGGTGATAGCAATTAGCTCACAAGAAAGAATCAAAGAACGAGCGTGGAAGATATCATAAAAACATCAATTCCCAAAATCAATCATTAACAAAATATCTCTAACCCTCTAGGAAGGGCATATGTGGATCTACTTGATAATAATTTGGTCCGCGTTCTTGGTTTTGGAATGATAGAAACAAGGGAATAAAACAAATTCACAAAAATCATTTACCTTATTCATTGACGAAGTCGCGGTGAAGAAGATGGAGTTGTCGTCGTTTGTTGGGTCCGCCACACACTCCCAATCCTGAGCTCATGCATTAGTCTATTGACAACGATGAGGAGGGAGGATCAGTTGTTGAAGAAATCCCATGTTGGTTGCTTCCCCAAGGTGCTTCTGAGGAAGAAGTAAAAGACGCTTCTTGCCGGCGTTCATCATTGGAAGAATGTGTTCTTCTTTTGGATCCTTCTCCCAATACTTCATACAAGTACCTCTTTTCCCCAAAATCCACCCAAAATGAAATGGTATCAAAAATAATAGATTTTGATCTAATATTTTCATTGGAAAAAATTCAAATTGGGTGAATTAATTAAGTTGGATCCACTTAATTAATTCATAAGGATTGAATTATTATATTTGTGGAAGGGTTGACACCATTAAAGGGGGAAGGTGAAGACACTCTCCCCAATTAATGTGGGGGGTTGAGAGGTTTTCCTCTCCCACCATTATTAGTGGGGTTTGTCATGGGTGGTCCCCACATCATAACCACTCGAGGAAGGTTAGCTTTGGGTGGGCCCCACCACTATAACCTCTCATGGGAGGTTAAGATGTGGTGGTACCCACCTCCAAATTCAACTTGGGTTGTTATAATAGATAAAAATAAAATAAAACATTCATTTATTTTATTTTATTATTCCCTTGAAAAACCCAAAAACAACCATCCGCCCTCAACCAACTGTCATTGAGGTGAAAGTCTGATTAAGCGAATATCAGTGTTATGAGTTCAATGGTGCGCTCAGATTTCAATTCCAAAAAATGGTTCAAAGGTTATAAAAAACTGGTCATATGTTTACTGAATGTACCAGAACAAAACTTCAAAAATTGATTTGGGGAACTCTATGCCTTGGAATCACGCACCATCAATTTTCGCAGACTCGTGAAATTCACATTTAATAAAACAATTAAATGGAAATTCTGTATCTTTATAAATAAAAGTTTTCATGATTTTATTTTTAATGTAATTTTTATGTGAGCATTAAACTCATTTAAAAATATAATAGCATCCCAAACATGTTTCCAAGGTCTCATTAGATACCTTGTAAAAGTATTCTCTTGAAATATGAGATACCATGAAATAAGACCCTTGGAGTTTTGGTATATTCATGTACCCGCCTATGTGATTAGGTTTATTTTTATTAATTCATACTATTGTATTTGAAAATGGGTTTTTTCAAGTGAGGATGTATGTGGTGATATTAATATTTCTTTCCATGATTAAAATAAAGATTTATTTATACAATTATCTATTGAAAAATTGTTTTTACCTCTAGTGATTAATATCATGGGATCCTAGGTAGTTTAAAATAATATATGGATTGATTTATCCCAATTTTTTTAAATACATTGAGAGGGTTGGTGAATTCGAATATGAGATATTAAAACACCTACCCCTTTGGATCTTGTTTTTTCATTAACCAAAACACTATTCTCTATCATTACTGTAGAAATGTAGTAATAGAATTGTAATCATGCCCGAGACACATTAATATTAATTGGTTCCCTCTCACTGGGAAACATCTAAGGATCATACAACGATAACGTGATGATGTATAAAATCCACTAATTCTCACTTACAAATTACAAAGCTCGGTCTAGATCACTTATATGCCTTTGATCCTTACATTTACCATGTTTAGGTTTATCCCACTACTTTCCAAGCGTCACTCCTGTTGTCTCTGTATATAGTCATCTACTAGTGGAAAGGTTCAAAATCATACATTTTCATTTCTAAAAAATCTATGAATAATATAATCACATTATATGGACATGTAGGTCCCATAATTTTCATAAATTCATGCTTCCTCAACTTTAGATAAATGCTCTGTTGAAGTCTTATTTTGAAATATAGTTGAAATCCAATTTTCCTCATACTTTTATATTGGGTAAATTACAATAACAAACTATTTTGGTCCCTGCACTATTTTAAGTTCTTCCTCCAAAAAAATACTTTCACCATGTGGTGTGGGTCCTTCATGGATCACAACTAATTTCGTGGACCGAGTACTCTTCCACATATATTTTTCTCTATCACGGACCTCTACTATACCCACACACTGTATTCCTTCCCCAAAATGTTACTTCTTTTGAACATCGTTTTTCATCCAAGAACTACCTCTGATTTTGTGGTCTACCTTGAGTTCCGCAGACTATTTCCTTTGTGAGGTGAAAATCCCTATAAAATTGTTTTTATGGAATTGTCTCTATGAACTACTTTAGCATTCATGTAATCCTCCCACATTTACATCTTTGGACCTTTTCCAAAATCTCCTTGGAATGATGATTTTTAAAATGGAATTATATATCTCCTATATAATTCGATTAGTAGTCAATATATATGAAAATATATTGGTAAATTCTGATAATACAAAATAACAAAATAATTGATGTGGTTTAGTCTTCAACGCGTACTCTGATATGTGGTCTGTATAACATCATTCTTCTTTTGCAGAGACCGATGTGATCAAGAAATGAATCAACACTAGTAAACTAAAAATGATGATCTTTCGATGAACATAAATACACCATCAATCTATGAGGCACCTGAAAAATGCTTCACATCGTAGTTTATGTAATGTGCTTCATAGTCCGCCTAGTGCAATTATGCATAAATTCTTCTTTTTTGAATTTCCCTTATCATTTGGAAAACCACCTTTTTGGTCTATAAACTATTCATATTAATATGTAAAAATGAAATCCTTTTTATAAAAGCTACTTTTTTCCAAAAAACAAACACACAATATTGATCCGCAAAAAAAAATGTCAGTCACTTAGAAATTACACCACTGTAAAGACCAGCTTCTGCAACAATAACAAAACCCATTCGCTGTCATCTGGATTTTTCAACAAACAAAATCACCTCAAAACAAATTAAGGGGTGTTTTGAGGGACTTTTTCTCAACATATTGTTATTACAAATTCATTGGGAACATAGTTGCATGTTCACAAGATATTATAGTGTGCTATTGGGGGTTTCCTCTAAGAGACACCATAAGATTATTCTAGGGTTGAATAAGATTACGTCAGGTAGTGTAGGATTATTTTTTATTATCTTTTCATGACTTTAGTTTACCTATATTTTTAATTAGGATATCGGGAGTTTCCCATGATTTATAGTCCCTATTGGGAATTATTTCATTTATTCCATTACATTTTGTTTTTATATCCCATATTATATTCATAATTATAAATACAATTAATTGGTTTGTTTTATTTGACATCATTAATATTTTTTTCTTGGTTGTTTTTTTATTTTATATTGGATGTGGTCATGTACCACTAGTGAACCTTTTTTGGATTTTTTGGTTATATTGATTATTTCTAAATGATTATTATTTTGTAAGTGGAATTTGAGAAATGATCTCCAAATTATAAAATATAAGGGGATATATTTTCCTATCCAATAAAATTTTCAGTTTTTGTTAATTGATATTAAAATTAAAAAAATTATATTTTTCATCATAGTATGAGAATTCAGTTTTCAGGTGGATATGAAAAGATTATAAAAAAATATATTGGTTTGGTTTTTGAATTAAAATAGATAAATTATGACACTTTTTATTTTTATGACATGTGTTGAAAAATATTTTATATATTATGTCAAATCATCCATTAATGAAATTAATTATAAATATAAAGGAAGTATCTTTGGTGAAATACTACTATGAACATTTTGGTCACAACCTGTATACCCTAATGAGTTGATGAAACATTCATGGTTTCATATTAGGTTCTCAGATATTAATCATATTTTTATGATTTTGTTTTTTCTATGGTTGAGAGAAATTTATAGTGAGTGATGGAAATGTCACTTCTTTAATGATGTTATAACTATTCAATTTCTTTTATTTATTCGATTCTTTAGTATCGAATAATCCTATAAAGTGTGATTTCATATTCAAGATCTGAAATATTATTATATATTAAAGATTAATATTATTTATTATTATGTATTTTTAAACGGGTTTTGTTATTTTTTCTTATTTCAATGTACTATATCGAGTTATTTATAAATATGTGGTTCCATTTTATAGATGGTACACACCAAACTGTCAAATGTTTTTTATGGGTTTTTAAAATATTATTGTTTGGTTGATATCATTTATATGTGTTTCCATTTGGTACAAATTCACTATTATTCACCACTTGGTGATCAAAAATCCATTTTTGTCCTAAAACTGGATTTTTTGTGCATCGATTTTATGGAATCCCATTGTACTTCATAATACATAACATAATGGCAGTCAATTTTCCAATAGTTTTATAATTTTGGAAATTGATATATAAATATTAAACAAAAAATTACCCTTGTGTTAATGTATCTTTATCAAGGCCTAAAAATAAAAAAAAATATCATTTACTATTATATTGGAAATTTACAACTATTTACCACATATAATTATGAATAAAAATGTGGTACACATGGATGATTTTTTAGTTAAAAAAATATGTAAATTCCATTTGTATTTGTTTATCATTCATTGATGAAATTAAATTATCTATTTTGTGAGTGGATAAACACATTAATATACATAAATACTAATTTTTCTAATTAAATATTTAAATAATTTTATTTAGAAATTATTCCATTGTGGATATTTTCAAAAATACAACCTTATGTGCAATAATTCAGTCCCACATTTTAAAGAAGGAAAATCATATCATCTACTACAATTTGTATGAAATATAGTTTATATGGGTCATTAAATATTTCTACACATGATCACCCTTGTCTTTGATTGATATTATTTTAAATATATTAAAATAATATTAATTTATACCATATTCATTGTTAGTTGATCGATATGTAGAGTTTGAAAAATTCTGATGCTTTATTTGGGAATACAGAAAGGTCGAGTAATGATTGATATATAGTGATGTAAAAATACATCGTGTTTGATATAAATTATTAGAGATTATTGGTGGTAAAAAAATAACTTTTATTTGATGCATGTTGAGAATAATATTTATGACAGTTTTACGGCAAGGTTTTCTGATATATAGATATAGAGAATGGATATATTAAATGTAAAACTAGACATAATATCAATGAGAAGACAAGTAAATCTTCCACCTAGTCCAAATAAAAAAATACTATCCTTTGGATAGTTATACATTATCCAAGAGAAAAAAAATAATTTTTCAAATTTAAAATGATATTAATGTTCCTGGGGGTATATTTCAAATTTGAAAAATATTATTCCATCAAACTATTTGAAATTAACTGGAATAAAATATCTTGATTTTAATATTTTGAAAAAATAACTATTTGGAAAATTACTATGAGTAATAATACTGATTTTATAAAAATTTATATTATTGATTATATCAAATTTTTCCATAATACATGTAGTGAAGTTGGGGAAACTAGTTCATTTAATTGATAGATAATAATGTTTTTATATACATTATTTTGTATGAGATTTATTTCCCACCATCATTTTCTAGTTTTTTGGTAAAACCGATATTATATTTTATATGAGAAATAACAATGTAATATCCCATATATTTTAAACTATAAAAATACATTTCAATAATATAAGAATATTTTGATTTGATATGTTGAGATTCCATAATTACTAGATTCCACTATTATTTAGAATTATTTATTTTAAGAGGAGGTAGGGTTCTATTTAATATTACTATCTAAATTAAAGAATTCATATTTCCCAATATGTCACCACATAGTATTTAATATAATAAGAAATAGGATTAATTAAATCATAGTTAATTCAAAAAAACAAGATCAAATAATTCAATCACATTCATTCTTTTAGAATGAAATGTCAGAAGGTAAATCATATTTTATATCACATAATAATACTAAGAAACTATGATATTCAAAAAAGAAAGATATGTGGGTGATTAATTAGAGAAAAAATATTTTCCATGGTTTATGGAGAACTTTTCCAACTATAAAACTCAAATATATTTTCATATAAAACTCTACATGATAGCATATACAATAAAAAACCATGAGGATAAATGAACCACAAAATATTAAAATTATAATTTTACAACTATGTCATATAATTGAGGGTATGATTAAGAATATATTTTTTATAATATAAATATATGAATAATGGTCATGTTAATTCAAAATTTTATTATAATTCTTAAGATCTAATCTCTTAATTTAAATTAATATAATTTTATCCATTATAAAATGCCATTCTCTTCAAAAAATGTACTTCCTTTTTATGAGAAAATATTATAATTAATTTCTATAACATGTATACATTTTATTTAAAAAACTAATATAATTTTGAATATATCACAAAAAATATTCCTTGGGGTAAAATTGTGATATTTCTCTAAAAAGGAGAATTATTCCACAAATATTAAAAAATGAGGATTTTGGAAATAATGAAGGTTAATTTTATTGAAAATATTCCCATAATATTTGTACATAGATAATTAGTTAATATATTTTTTTTAATAATAAAAAATAAAAGTAACTATATAAGAATCAAATATAATCTTGATATAAGTGCTAATATTCATTTTGAATTAAAATGAATTTTTATTTTTAGAAATACATTTCCCATCATGATTTGTAAAATAATTTTAAAAATATTTTCTTTCAATTTTTGATATTGAAATTAGTAAAATGGATTTCAAATTTTAAATAATAATATTTATTAATTTATATGAAGAAAAAATAATTCTTTTGTTCATAATGATATTACAAATAGTAAAAATTTATCACCATGGTGAAATGGTAAATTGGGTAAATAACATTAAAAATAATACTACAAGGAGAACAAAAACTCTAATATATTCCTTTATCATATTATATGAGTTTAATTTTTCAATTTCCATCCTTTCTAAAAATATATTTCAACTTGGTTTCATATCTCATTGATTATGTTTTTTACTGTATTTAGATAAATAATAAAAACAAAAAAGTGAATTTGTGGAATTTAATAAGTATTAAATTTTTTTTATAGGGATAAAATAAATATATGTTCTTGTATAAATAGTAATTTTAATGATAATTTACTATATTATAATGGTAAATGGTTTCTAATTTTTAGTAATGAAATAATTATATGAAATTCATAAATAATTCTGACACTATATTTATTCAATTAATAGATGAATAAAAGATATTATTTTAGAATTATTAATAATTTTAACGATTGAAATTATTATTTATTTATTATTTTTTTAGATAAATATAACATTTTAGTGATGTATTAAATTATTATTATATAATTACATTTTTTCTGTTTTTTTAATTCAAATTAAATGACTCGTTCTAAAGGAAATATTTATAATATTTTATAATAATTGATTGGTATAGAAGACTAATCATCATTTTTCTATTTTAGTTGTCATCCTGAGTGACAGAATAAGCAATTTATGGGTGAAGGCTACTGTCAGACTAGAGATCATCGTAGTCGAAACAGAGTAGTGATCATTTTATTCTAGTAAGATATATTTTGTGGTTAAGTAATTATCATCCCTCTATAATGATTTATGAATATTCATTAAATTTGGTGGTTGTTTTTATAGTCATTTAAATAATTTTGAAACTAAATCCGGTCAAGGTAGATTTATTTTCTCCCTATGTAGAGTAGAACGAGACTCGATGATAGTTAATCTAACGTCTCACTCTTCGGAACCAAATGTTAAAATCCCCCTAATCCATTTTTTTTTGTGTTTTCAAAATACACTTTATGGAAAAGTTGGAACGTCACATTTCAACTGGTAAACCCAAGAACCAACAAATCCCAAATTTGAAATTCAAAAACAGAGAGCAAAGTAACACTGGAAAATAAAAGTCTCTATGTTGGAAATGTTATTACAGTAAAAAAACTATGTCTATCTGGGGGTGTTTTGTAGATCATGTATTTCATTATGATAATGGGCTTATTAATTCTTATATTGATATCATTGTGCAAGTAATTATGTAGGTTCATGTTGATGGGGATAGAATTTTAGAATTATAGGATTAAATTTCCACTACAGTAGAAGTATAGTATAGAAAAATTGATTCTCTTTGTAAGGTAGTACAACCCAACGACCCATAAGATTGTATGGACCATGTGTAAAATGAATCTAATAAGGGGCCCCAAAAGGATTGGTTTATCATGATGCCCCTTTAGATTCTCCTAAATATTAGAGGGGAAATCATCCTCGATGTAATGGGAGCACAATGAATTCTGGTAATCGGTATTAATCCATATCATTATTATTTATTTTTATGTAATATCTTTCTATCGATTATTTTGTGGTTTACATAACTCTTTGATTCACACCATTGTTTTTTTCCTTGACTTTTTCTTAATAATGTTTTCAGTGCTATGGGATCTCAAGCCATAGTTCACACCATCTGGGTAAAAATTAATAATTTCTTAAATGTTTTAAAATTAAAAAAAATTATATATTGTTCATAGTAACATGGATGTGGATTAAGATACCATCAAGAGTCTATGAATTTTTCAATTGGACATTTTTTATAACTATCTTTGACCATTAATGAGTAAAATGACATTTTTATCATGATAATAATAAAAAATGGATAACACTAGGGAAAAATAAAAACATAAGGTTAAAACCCTTCTCTTACCATATACATATTTTATTGGAAAATTTTATTTTGACACATAGTCATAAAATATTTTAATTATATTAGTTTTGAGATTTTAAACCAGAAAATATATATAACAAAAATTAATATTTTATAAAATTCTAAAAGTTCCTTATCCAACAATAATAAAAGGAACAACCCTTATTATTTTATTCAAACTTGGAAAATCAATTGTATTATCCTATAACATCCCAAATACACTCAATAAATATATTATTATTTCTAAGACTGTTTTTTACTATAAAAGCCTCCTCAGAATGCTTTTGGAATATATCTAAAGAGGGTGACTGATGAGGAAGTTTCATTATCAAATGAGTGATTTTGTTTTATTATTTTCCCACAAATATCAAATAGTATTAATCCATCATTATATAATAACATAATTATCTCCCATATAATGAGAGGTTATTTAACAAACAGATTATCCAATTTAAAAATCCTCTTCCATGAAATGTGAAATAATACCATTGTCCAGGTGTATGGCGGACTACTACCTCACGAATTGATGTAGGTACCATTGCATCATTTCCACTCATTGTAAATAATTATGATAGATTTAATGTATATATATGATATTAATTAATTAATATATTAATTTAAATTATTTAATAATAATATATTATAAATTTTTTACCTTTGAATTCATTTAGTGATAATATCTGCATTTTTGTGTACGAGTGGATTACACCTCTATTGATTGATGTGACCTTTTTTTCATCACTAGATCACATGGATGGTATAAATGTTTGTGTTTAAGAAATAATATGATATTTATAATATAATTATACTTTTATAATGATCAAATATCTAATTTATTCATTTCATTATGATTAATGAAAATTTGAATCTTTTTTCATGAACATGTACGACCTACCATTTCCATTGTTGTTTCATAGTTTATTTTCCATAAATATATTTTGTGGTTTGTTTTAATAGTTTAATTGATATTTTAATTTTATAATTATTTCTTCATTATTACTATAAGGATGATGGATAAATGATACTCTTACTATAGTTAACCGACTAAAGTCATTTTAGGCATAAGAACTGAATATCATGATCACTTCTGAAGTGAACTCAATATACTGATTAAATAAATACAACTTGGTAATAAGAAAAATAATAATATTAATAAAAATTTAAATTTTTAATATTCATATAAATAGTTTATATATTTTTATTCTTCAGGAATTTAATGGACAAATATGATGATTCATACATAAGGTAATGTGATTTCTTCATTATCTCTTATCAATGAGGAATATTTTAATGTTAAACACATAATGTCTTTTATATGGGATACATATTTCTCATTTTACATGTTATATCTTGAATATAATATATATATCAATGGTATTTTATTTTTTTAATTCACATTATACCATCGATGTGGATTTTAATTTAATGTTACCAATTTGTAGGAATTTTACAACTTAATTTTTTTATTTGGATAAATAAGTTCATCAATGATTTTATTATCTTAAGATAATGTGTCAAAACTTATTTTATTTTATGTATGTTTTATTTTAACTTTTTTGTGGATTTAATTTTTTTTTCAAGTAATCACTTCTTGATTAATTCTATCATCAACACTGTGATCATCATAAGAGTTCTTCATCTCGAATTCACTTAATTAGGAATTATGTTACATTACTAACAAATATTTTTCTATAAGGTGTATCTACATCCATATTTATATGTAATATCATGATTTCCCTTATATTAATGTTATTTATTGATTCATTTTATGTTATTTCTTTCATGGGTATTGTGACTGAAATGTTACCAAAGAGGTAAGTTTAATCATAATCTACATAGACATTACATAATATTTGTGGAATAAATAAAATAGTATCCAAAAAATCACCCATAGAACATATTTATAGTGCCTTTGGAATCATGAAAACAAAAAAACCCTAGTATAATAGTGAGATTCATTACCTCCCACTAAGTTCTACATGACTATGACCATTCTTAAGAACATCATACATAATGCATATATTCATAACCATGAGATGGATGCATAAAAATGGGTGATCATTGATGATCCGCAAGGGAAAAAATTGTATAATTAGCCATAAACAAGTACATAAACATATGATAATTTTTTCATGACATTAGATGATCATACCATGCATATTGTAGACTAGAAATATGAATCAAGGCATAAATCATGGAAGTTCATAAGACATGAAACATAAAAAAAATGAACATAACCATAAAATAATATAATATAAATAAAACATGCAATGGTAAAAAAAACATTTGAATATAATATAATTTCCATTTTAGCTAATAAATAAATGACAAAACCATTTTATAAGTATGGGTTCAGTCACCATTCTATCTTTATATTAATGGTTCACTCTCATGGCCGTCTTAATTGGATAATTTAACTTCTCATACCATCTTGGTAGTTTTGATTCACTCCAAAGGCCATCTTAGTAGTTAATGTTATCTCCAAATACCATCTTAGTCTATCTCATGAAATAAAAATCTTAACTCAATTCATTAGGGGGAGATATATATTCCACCCATCTCATAATGAAATTGAACATAAATGTGCCAAAAAATCATAAATAATCTTTTCGAAACCCAATAAATTAAATGGTTAACATAAAAATAAAATCATTTAATAACATGTGATAAAATATATATGGTTTTTATCAGTTCATTAAAAGCATAACCCATGGGAAATAACAATATTCAAAAGAATATAGCTTATTGAAAAGAAAAGTGTTTCATAAACATCCTCCAACAAAAATATAAACCATCAGATAATGAATATAAATGGAAACATTGAATCATTTCCCCAACAATTCCTAATATATACTAATATATTTCAACTTATATTGTAAATAATTTTTAACGATCGTTTAAAAAACAATCTTGAGAAAAATATCCATTCATCTTGGAAAAAATGAGTTTTAATACATGAAACATTTTGAAAACAATTTTCCTTTATTTTTTATGAAATGTGTTTTAAAATGTTTTGAAACCCGTTTTCATTTAAAAATAACAACCAAAACATTAAATGATTTTGAATAGAATTTTCCTTTAAAAATTATAAATGATCCTTGAAAACCATTAGAAAATAAATTTACCTGATAATATAGTGAAATCATATAAAGAAATACCGAACACTTTTGGAAGAATATTTATTTGAAAATAATTTGAAAATTTATAAATATTGATCAAATAGGTATTGAAAACTATTTCTTTTAATCTAATTTTAAATATTATAAAAAATTCTTGAAAATGTTTTTTTGAACCATTTTCCATTATAACATACAAAATAGCATAATATCATTTTAAAAACTATTTTCATTAAAAATAATTTAAAAAATCAAGAATATTAAGAAAATTTATATTTTTTAAAAAATAATTTTTTAATATTATAAAGGAATATAAAGGGAATGTCAATCATAAATATCTGTAAATACATATACACTAGACATTCCTTTTTCACCATAAAATATTTTTATGGTTTTAATAATATAAAAATTACCATAATATTCCTTATTAAAAAACCCTTTGTTTTAAAAGTTAAAAAATCATCCAGATGTGTTGTAAATATCATTGGATAATAATAGATATTTTTTGAGACCTTTTAGAAGACAATTATTTGAATTGATAGTGATTTTATACATAAGAGATAATAAATTATGGCATTCTTACAAACCCTTTCATAGCAAACATATCTACCAAAATGTGAAAAAATGGTACCAATACATGACGATATAGTCAATACCAATACAATGATAAAATACATGATAATTCATATTATATTAATCATAATGTATCATCAAAACAATGATAGTCAAAAAAAATATCGAAAGTCGATGAGATTGCTTCAAAAAACTCTTACAACTTGGTAACATGGAACCGTACAACCCAATTAAGAAAATTAAGATACAAGAATATTAAATATATCTTTAAAATAATTATATTCATTATATAACATGTCAATATCTGTGTATACTCATCATATAAAAATATGGTTTCATAAAATGGCATGTGTCTCAAAAAATTATAAATTGAAACAAGATTACATTTCCAATTTGTTAGCTTTTCAAACACAGAACCCATTAATGAAAAATAATTAAGAATATATGTATATAAAAATATATTTAATTAAAATAATCATATAATATGAACATTTCAATTATACAAACCACAAAAAATGGGTGGTGAATAAATCAAAGATCTCATAGAAATAAAATATGAGATGAAATTCCATTACCTTATGTGTCTTGACTATTGACGTACTCATTAAATTTTCATTTATAATAAATAATAACTTATTATAAAGCTATCATGAAATCATATTTTTTTCCAATACAATATATGGTTTGATTATGACTTTATATTACACCATTGTTAACAATTTCATTTTAATATTACACTTTGGGTAATATTATCTTTTCTTTTTTTCATGTGTCATACTTTTTTATTTATTTGGTCTTTATACACAAATCATGATTTCAGAATCATAATAAATTATGTAAATATTACTTATATTCAGTATATTTCTATTTTATTAGTCTATAAAATATATAAGAATGAAATGTAACACATTTTTTATGCAAATAATAGGGAAAATGTATGTATTATTGATGTATCTATATTAATGTTCTATTGAAATAATGAAATATAAAAAATTACATGTGTGTATATATTTATTTAATATAATTAAAATCAAATTATAATTTCCTATATATCATATATATGGTCACTAAAATCATGATAAATACATTCCATTTAGTGTTTGAATGAATCGCATCACTTTGAGGGGGGGAGGGGTGGTGGTCCATAATTCTTGAAATGAAATTATCATATTTACAAAAAATGTAAAGCATAAATACATGTGTTATAAAATATCCGTAGATGATTAACTAAATAAATAATATAATATAAATCACATGTAATCATTGTTTCTATCATAATACCTAACCATGATATTTTTTAAAGGAAAAACGAGTGATCGTCGCTCTGTTAGGTAGTTGTTCATTGTACACATAAATATTATGATAATTTCCAATTAGATAGATGTGGGTGTAAGTGATGGTGAAAAAATTATAAATTAATAATATCTGTAATTATATTATACTGGTATTTTTTTAATCATTAATTAAGGATAGTGTTGGTGATGTAGAAATAAAATAAACGAAAGGATCTAGAGGAAGGTTGTTTCCTCATATTTGGGTAACTCGTTTTGGTTTTTAGGGAAGGTATTATGTGGATTTATTTAGTCCTAAATAGATAATTCAAGGAGGGTGTAAGGGATGTTAGAAAGTGTAATGGGTAGATTGTTTCTTACCCTATTTGGATTGAGAGGTGTGAGGAATTAGTAGAGTTGTTTCCTTTTATCGGTGAGGCAAATGACACACATTATATTTTTCAAAACATGTAAGGTGTGCTAACATTTTAAGGTGATAAGAGAATTAAAAATAATCATTAATTAATAGTTACTGTCTGCATCATGGACATGAAATGGGTTTTTGACATGTTGCTAGGCCATTTTGTCCCCTATGTTTAATGTTAATTCCCTTGGTTATATTAATTTAATATTAATCGTTGTAAATAATTTTAACCGCATTCACTAATATTTTAGGTCAAAAAATAAGTTAACATTATTTGAAAATAAAAATTATTAATTTTATAGATAAAAAATCTATTTTTATGATTTATAATCATAGATGTGGAAGAAATTAATTTAAATTTAAGCTCACTGACGAAATATCATTGAGGTTTTTTAAAGTAGAAACATAAAAAATTATATTATTACGTTATTATAGTCACATTCAATGTGAAATTTCTTACAATGAACTAAGATGCATTAATTTATAAGAAATTGTTTTAATTAATCTTTAAAAACTATTTTAAATTTAATTAATCCTTATAAATTAATTATATGTCAAAGAAGTTTGGATCTAAATTTTAATATTTCTTTATGTATTCATTAAAATGGAAACTATATAGAAAAAATGTCAATCCCTTACCAAACTTTTTTTTAAGTTTTTATGATATATATGAAATTATTTGACATATATAATCCCTTAACATTGGATGTTTTTGTTAATTTATCTTCCATTAAACGGTGGTAAAAATGACAAAATAAAAATATACTATTGTATACATAATGTTGGGTTTTTTCCTAAACCTATAAAATATATTCAATGAATAAAAAAATATTTTATAGAATATACATTACATATATCAAATTTCAATCACTCACTAATTCAATTTAATTTAATTTTCTAAGATAAGATAACTTTGTGGCCTTAATAATATTTTTATTTATATTAAATATTCATTCATATTAATTTCTAATTTATTTATTACCATTGAGTTGATTTTATATTTCTCTAAACCACATATTTTAATAAGTTGGTTAAATAATTTCATAACTAATATAATATTGGATAAGTTATATTAAATAACATATAATTATTTTATAAAACATGATCCTCCGTGTTATATAATCTGTCAAGGAGTGTCCATATTGAGTGTAACACAAGATAACCTCTACAATCTATTTAGAGAAAGATAAAATTTCTGTTTTCTGTATTGAAATATTAAAAAAAAATCTATATGACGCAATGCAAAATTATTTTTTTAATATAAAATAAACTATTTTTAGTGTTCCATGAAATTAAAAAAATAAAAAAATTAATTTGAATACAACATTTCAAAAAATCTTCAGGTGATTCATTATACCCACATTAAAATTAATTTCACCATTGAAATTTTTCTAGGATATCAATAGTTTAATACGTGAATGTTTCTTTCATAAAATCTCACATCATCAAAATGAATACTAAAAAATCCCTAAAAGGAAAATTTTAAAACATAACATTAATATTCCACTTCATCAATTGAGGTGGAGATCATTCCTTTTTTGTCTGTACTTGTGAAATAATGGTAAAAGATGTTGAGTGTTGGCTGAAGGACTTTTACACAATTTTAGAGGGGGTTACATGCTTTGTAATCTCAGTACAAATCATGTATGGAGGTCAGTAGGACCTTTTTATGATGTGTATGGAATATCGGCAAAAGCCCAGAAAAATTCTCATATACATGACATGTATTCTCAAGTGTACACTATGTGATTTTTTTGTATGAATCTAGAACTAGCCTTGTGTTTTGTCAGATGGACAGAATGGCTCAACCGAGTATCAGAAACAACAGTACCATATAATGATTTTCCTCCAGATATGTCATCCTAAATATGGTTCACACACCTTCAGTTGATCTAGAATCCCCACAGGGAGTTCTTGTTAAATATTGAGTTGTTAATAATGATTTATTCTCTTGAACACGTTATTTTGGATATTTAATTTATGATCGTTTTTTAGATCCACTTCATTCTAGACCAAATTAGAGGCTGATGTTGGATGAGTATAGTTATACAAGTACTATGTAGGTGGTGTCCTGCCTTTCGCTAATTTTCAAGCTATTTATATATGTTGGACTGCAGTGAACCCATTTTCAAATGTCACCTTGATTTTAAATTTATGCATGATGTTTCCTATTCATGTTTAGGTAACTTAATACATGGTCATATTCATGTATATGGTAGTTTTCCTTGATTAAGGGAATCCTCATGGGTGTGAATCCATTAGATGGTTGTTTCTGGCCATTGGTCTGAGGTGTCCTATGAGGAATGATGTTTTTTCACATTCATGGGTGTTTAAAAATTAATTTTTATGCATAATTAATTAAGATTTTGTGAAATTGTAATTGAATTGGTTATGTGTGTTGGGATGGTTAGTTTTCCTCTTGTCCTTTTTTTCTATGCCAGGTTATGCATATTGGTTGAATTTAATATTATAATGGCTTTCCTATAAGAGTTTATTAATGTTAAATCCATGTACTGGTATAATTTCGTTGTGTTGAATCTTATATGAGATATATTCCCACGTGATTAATTTAATGCTAAATCCATGGAATAGTTATTTTATAGGAAAAGCTTGTTATTTGATATGTTCCCACATGAGATTATTAATGTTAATTCATGTAATAATTTATTCTACATGTGTTACGAATTATGAGAATTTTGACTGTGTGAGTAATTTAATAGCTAGGCCTTATAAGGGTTGTTCTTGGAGGAGACTATATTGGATTCTTTTGGTTTTAACCTTTTCATGTGTAATGAAATGTTAATTGAACATATTATGATTAAAAAGGTAAATATCAATGGGTGAACCAAGGAATCAAATGATAATTCCCTGGATAAGATCATGGGACTTTTGTGCCTTATACACCAGGTGACCCAGGAATCCATTGAGAGATTCCATGGATAGACCAGATGTGTGGTTATATGTTCAATCCATGAGTGAGCCACAAATGTAGTTTTTGGGCTCGTTGAGGCAATATTTTATGGAATAACAAGTCATGGAATGATGTATACCAAGGAAGGGTTCTATTAGAACTATTTATATGTCTAGGGAGATTCCTAGTTCTTATTAATTTGATCTAAGGAAGGCTCAGTTGACATTTTCTTGCACCACAACTAGAGTGAGAATAGGTTCTTGAGAAGATAGTATGAATGGGGTCATAGGATATAGGTGGTTTTAAACCATTTATAATACTTGGATTCCAACATAGGAATGTCAAGTATTGACTAATATTATAAATTTAATATTGATATTAAATGACATATGATGTGTCTCTCAAGACAAAGCAAAATCATGGAATCAGCCTTCTCTTATACATGTGTACATGGTCTATCGGGACATTAGTTCTTCTCACTATTATAAAGGGATCCCTGATCCTAGGATAGATCTTGATGCTTATATAATTCATAGTAATTGAATTTGTAATTATCATTTAATAAATGTAAATGGAAAGTTGTTCCTGTATGAAATTTCACTATAGAGTACTTCCTAGATTATTAATTTCAATATTTTACACATCCTATTACAAATATTCCAATAAAGATTGAAAAATACCATGGGTGGTTGCCTATTGAGATTTAGTCTCACATCTTATTTGGCCCCTGTTTTTGGTCCCATGTAGATTATATTTTTTTAGTTTTCGATAAGGGAAATATCCCTTCTATAGGTACATGAATGATGCTTAGGAACATGACAACATGGGACCATGCCAAGGCTTATGAGGCTTCTGAGTTTCTTTTTATTATTTTGATATTGGTTGTTATATAATGTATTACTATAGTGTAATTTGTTTTTTTCTATTATCCTAGAACATGTGATATACAACTTCATCCTTTGTATGCAATGAAATTGGGTGGTTATATTATCAGTATTTTAGTATTAACTCTGTTGCATGGTATTTCTACTTCCAAAATTGTAATTCTTTTATATTCGATGTGATAAAATTTTCCAATGAGGACATAGTTTCCCCAATATCATGCGTAGGATCTCAAAACTAGTCAATATCCTTTGGGGTTTGGTTAATTTATCTTTAGTCTATGTGGACAATCGAGTACTAGGAACCTTTCAGTTTCATCTGGATATGAGATGCTACAATGCGGTATTAGAGAAATTATTTTATGGGTTTCTTTATTGATTGGAGATGAAGGTAAAAGATAGAAATTCAATGGGATATGTTAAGAATTTTTGCACGAGTGTAGCTACCCCTTATATAGGTAAAATCCAAAATTTCCACAAAATGATTTGTGATTTTTGGATTTTGATATATTAAAATTGATTTGATTTAATAGTTGAGTGACACACTTGTATTGGGCAGTTATTATTGACATCATATTGGTTCTATTTTCTTACAACCTAAGGAGATGATGGTATTCTATCTCATGAATCATGTTGGATCTTTTTAGAAATCATTTTTCATCCATTATTTCCAATCCATTCGGAGATAATTACTGATTTCAAGATGTTGTGATAGATTTGATGATTTATATTCATAATCTATTGATAGGTGTCGTGATAGATATTTCTTCAGTTGTTATGCGTTTATTAGTGCATGTTGTGGCTCAAATTGGATGGATGTTAAGATTTAGTCCTTGAGGTTTATTGTCCATCTAGGATAAGAATTTTTGGGATCTTTTATTACTTATATTGAACATTACTAATATGTTATATACATGGATGTCAAGATTTGATTTGTGGGGAGTATGGGCCCACAAAGATTGGAATTCGACATACCATTGTGATGCCCTTCTTGAAGGGAATGTTATAAGTTTTTAATGATTGTCAATTCTATATACGAATGTGAACTTCATTTTATTCGAGGGGGTTTCAATAAATATGAGTGTTTTTTCTTATAGAATCCCTGATTACAGGGTGTGTGGTACATGGGATCACATCATGTGTTCTTTTTGTTTGGCGGGTGATGTATAATGGGTTACTTGTGTTCATGGGGTATACATGACATTTACAGGTACATGATCATATAACCGAGTACCAGAGAATGTCTACCCGTGTTTGGGTATATGGAAGTATAGAGTACATGGATAGACCCCGTGTAGATAGTACTCTTTGTAGAAGAACACATCTTGACCAAGTTAATGTCCAGACCCGTTGATGGACATGGGCATGTACCCTGTGTCTCGTAGACTCCCTATACCAGTCTTACATGATGGTTTCCTACGGTGTTTACAAACCTATTCTAGACGAAATACACTCCATTGTGGGAGATCAAGGGTACACACTTTTTATGGTTTCTAAAGGTTGTGTACTACTCTTTGGGTACCCTTTGAGTTTCTTATCCGATATTATTCCCTAATTTTCAGTTTTGGACATGTGATTAGTCCATTCTGAATATTTCTTCATGTAGATAATGATGGAGAATATGTGTAGAATTTTGAGGACTCCTAATGGGCGTTTAAAGGATTCTGTCTAAATGGACAGGTTTTTCCATGAGTTATTGTCTTAATTTTTTTCAAGTGAGTGAGACTAAGGAGTGGTTGGTTTGTTGTCTGTTCGGAAAAATCTAGTTGAAACATTGACCTAAGATGAGCTTTGAGTTATCTCTCATGAACTATTTTTTTGGTTGTTTTCCATGTGATACGTTCCTTTCTGGTTTGTGAGGCTGTGAGACTTGTTTTTTTTCAAGGATCCCCAATAGTACTCATCTGTTAATATAATTTGAGTAAGGATTTAAGAACACTATTTAACATTTGATCTCAAACCCACTGGTTTGATTTAAAAATTCTCATCTGGACCCACGTAGGTATGTTGGGTCATATTTTTTTGAATTAAATATTATATGTGTTAATGTTTTATATGGTTAAAGAATTATTTTTAGTTATCCTTTTGAGGACAGAGGATGGTTTAACGAGATCCTAATAGGTTACCATGGGTGTTAAAATTGAAATTACATGCTAAATTTTTCGTTGTTATCGAATTTAAATGTTGTTAAATATTTTAAAATGAATTTGATGATACTAGAATGTTTTTCATTGATCGTTTAGAAAAAGTGGTTTTCAAGTGCCTTGTTTTTTATAACAATGCACTAGGTTTTTCTTTAAAATCATTAAAATGTTTAGGGTTGAAATGAATTAATAAAAATGGATTTTGATCCAAGTGAATCTATTTTTGCATGACCTGGTGATGGGGGGTGATTCTTGTGCTTCATAAAGGGATAACCTGTTGTGGGTAGCACCATTAGAGCTTGTTGTCTTGTTTTTATTAGTGATATTTATGATGTTGGTGCTACATAGGTGTTTTCCCCAATAGTATGTTTAATTTTTAAAGAGGAAACCCTTTTTCAGAAGGGTGATCCTTGTATCTTGACCGTAGATGTGGGATCGAGCATTGGGGAATGCTCGATTCAGCAGGATAGACATGCCTTGGTCTTGGTCATCTTCTTAAGTGGTCATTTGAACCTCTTATGGAGTTTAAGTTGTAAATTTTCATCCTTGTAAATGGTTGGGTAGATGATGTTCTTTTGAGAAATTTATAATTTGATCAACCTTGTACTAGGATGTATAAGTTGGAAAACCTATGAATAGAATGAAGATTATGTTGTTAGTTCTTATAAAATCAGTGTAGAATATATTGTCATATTCAGCACATGTCGAGTGTTAAATGTTTAGATGAGCAGTGAAGTTTATCATTGTTCCTTGAGCTATCATGTATGCTCTCAGGTCATCTTTATAGAATAGTTACCTAAGTGTTATAGAACCATGTTCGCCCCAAAGATCATGAGGACTTTCTGGGAGATGGGTGTTTTGAAACTCTAGTTGGTTTGATTTCGCCATTAGTGCAATGTGTTATGACGTGGTGATCATGTATTGTGGAAGGAAACTTGTGCATTTAAAATGGTTCTCAATTAACATTTCTTAGAGTGGCTGGTCATTCTTCAGGACATCTAGGGAACCCATAAGAGTGGATTGTCATGTTGGTTCTATTTAAATGTTTCTTTGTAGGGTGAAGAATCAAAATCGTGGTTCATTTAGAAATTACCAGTTATACCTGAATGATTTCAGATCCCGTTATTTTTTTCATCCTTAAGAGATGAGAATGTCACATATTTTGACTTCATCCTGGATGCACTTAGAGAGATTTAGTTATACGACATGATACTGTCTAAATGTTGTTGGGATATTTTGTGATCTCTATTTGTGTTTTGTGCAAGATGTGTAGTTTGTGTTGGGGCTTGGTTAATCATGAGTTATATGAGGGATTCTGTGTAGGAACAACTTGGATAGAATCATTGATACCTAAATCTTTCCATGACATGACTACTAGGTGGATGCTTCTATGGGTTTTGTCAGTGTACTTATGTGGAATTTTGGCCTTGTACCAACGTCTCACATGTAACGGAGAGTACAGACCACCATAGTCAGTTCCTTATAATCCGGGTTGATGAATCTATGTTTTACCTAGGCTTATAGTCATGTTCAAATGTGATTCATTTAATGGTGTAATGATTCTAGTGGGGTGGTTCTGAATTACAAATTTCCTCAGGATGTGGCATGACATTTTTAAATGATCATGGGATGCTTTTAAAAAGTATATTCACTGAGATATTGGTATTATATTAGGCTAACGATATCATTATGGGTGTGTAGTGCCTTAGGGGAAGGTGTTGTGTTACTGTTGCTCCACGTCAGCCTCCTAAGCAAATCCATTTGGAGATAATTCATCCTGTTGATGTTTGAATCATTATCCTTCTTGTTCCACATGTATCGTTTGAGTGAAATAGTTTCAATACATTTCCAGATTATTTTGATTGTGATGTGTATATCTGCAATTTTTATTGAGGAAAAACAGTGTGACTGGTTTTGATGAGGTCGATCGTGTTTTGACCGTTTGTTATTATAATGTTTCTTACATTACATCAATTGTGTTTGGGTTCTCCATGTTAAAGGAAAACAAGCTAGTTTCATCTCTAAATTCTCAGGGGAGTGATTTTTGGGATTTTCAGATGGCGGTGTTGTTCTGGTAATGATTTCATATGGGTTGTTCTAGACATGATCATAAAGGTTCCACATTTCCTGATGAATAATGAATCCTTCAGTGTTGACAATCTTGGGAGGTTGTTAAACTATGAGATTTTATGATCACATGGGGTCCTGCATTCTTTAATTTCAGATTGGGAAACCTAGTTTACTTTTCATTTATTGAAAGGGTTATTGGGGGAATGGGTATATAGTTTCTTCTCATCAAAACTTACCACCGCAGATAGATGGGAAAATAGAACACAAGATTTAGGCATCGGAGGACAATATCTTTCAATATACTATTCAGATGGTACCTTATAATGATTTGTATGGAAGACAATTCCGATCACCCTACTGTTGGCTAGAGGTAGAAGAGGCATCTATGATGGGACCTCATCATATCCAATAGACCAATAAGTATGTTTAGTTTATTTGGAAGTGTATTGATATTTTGTAGTATTTTCGATGATCATATGTTTATTACTGAAAACAACCATTAGAGTAAGTGGTTAGGGATTGGGATTTCCAACTTGTATCACTAATGTTGGGACAAAATAGGATGAATATATAGGATTTTATTTTCTAGAGATATATATTGTATTTTTATATTTTGGAGAGAGCCATGTCGTTTCCTATTGGTTGCAGTTACCTCATAGGTACCAGGCAATTCATGACGTACTAAACCAATCTTAGTTGAGATGTTATCTATCAGAAATGTCTCATTCCTTTCAACCCAAGGAAGATGTGTTAGATGTAGATGTGACATTTGAGGTGCATCATTTATGAATTTTGGATCCTAGCATAGAGGTTCTCAATGGAAGGTTTGTTCCTTTAGTACAGGTTATATGTTAGTATGACCGACTGCAGGATGAGACCTGGGAGAGGGGGCTGATGTTCAGTCGTAGTCACCAGAGATGTTCAAGAATATTTCTTTGACAACCTTATAAGGGAAATTAAGGGATGGATTTTTTTAAGGGGGGGGGGGACCTTTTTGACAACATGGTTCTTCCTTTGAGGTATAAATATTTTCTTTTCAATTTACACTGTGAAAAATGTTGAAATATAGGATGAGTGCTGGAACTAGGACTGTTACACAATGTGATTGGGAGTTACAAACCTTGTAATCACAATACATGTCATGTATTGTGGTTCAAAATCCCTTTTTATGATTCGTAAGGCATGTCAGTAGATGTAGGGGAAAACGACCATATACAAGGTGTACATTCTCAAGTCCATGACATGTACTTTTATTCATTTTTTGGCTAATACAGGTAGTTTCTTTGTGTTTTTTCAGACAGAGAGAAGGGCTCACTCGAGTATCATGAATAGCATTACTGGATGAAGAATTTCCTGCTAATTTTTCATATGAACTCTAATTCAGTCCTCATCAGATGCACTAAAATCCACTCAATGAGTTCTCAATTCCTCTTAATCCATTCAACATGATTTCTAATCTTATCCTAGATATTGAGGATTTGGATTTTATGATCTATTTTTATATATATACTATTTTAGTTAAAATTAAATGTCACCACTGGATGAGGAGTTCCGTAAGAAGTACGTGGTAGGTGGCCTCATGACTTTCGATAATTGTTTGGATACTTATATATAACAGATTTCCATGATCCCATTTTCTGGTATTGTATAGATTTAGAATTGAAAATTGTTGTTTCCTATTAAATATTATTTTATAGAAGATGTGTTTTTATTATTATATATGGTTTCCCTACTTGATTAAAGGCTTCCCCTTGGGTGAATTTCCCTTGGATGACCTTTTGTGGTCATGTGGACTAGGATTTCTATGAGGGTGCCTTTGTTTCCAATTTTTGTGTTGATAAAACTGAATTCCTATCAGTAATGAATTATAATGTCGTTAAATTGTAATTGAATTAGTTTTGGAAATTAGGATGTTTGGTTTTCCCCTTAACCATTGTTTGTCTATTTCTTGTTTAAAATATTGGTAGAATTTATTATTAGAATGGCTTACCCATGTGATTTATTATTGTTAACACCTTGTAATAGTTTAATTTATATTTTTTTTATTCTTATATGACATATTTTCCCAAATTAGTAATTTAATGATAAATATGTGTTATATTTATTTTACATAATGGTCTTGTTATATGATTCTTTCCCACATGAGATGATTAATGATTAACAATGTAATTTTTTAACTTACATGTGTTTCTTGTTATAATAATTGTTCTCATATGAGAAATTGAAAGTAAAAACCTTATTATGTTAGTTATTACTAGATATTATATTGTATGCTTTTGGTTTTGACATTTACATTCCCAATAAAATGTAAATTTATCATATTATTACCAAAAAGGTAAATAGAAATTAGTGAAGCATGGATTAATATTATAATTTCATGGACATGTTCATGTGAATATTCTAACATATACCTTGAGTGACCTTTGGATCCATTGTGCGATTCTATAGATGGACCAAAAGAAAGGTTATATGGTTAATCCATGAATGAGTCGCATATGTAGTTGTTAGGCTAATAGAGGCTTTATTTAATAGATGAACGAGTTGTGGAATGATAGATACCATGTTTGGGTTCTATTAGAACTATTTATATTTCTTGGGGGATACATGAGTATTATTTATAAGATCCATTGATGGATTAGTTGAAATATACTCGCACCACACCTTGAGTGAGACTGGATTCCTGAGAGGATCGTACGAACATGCTCCTTAGATGTAGGTGTTTTTCGCTAAGAGTAAAACATAGACTCCAAATTAAGAATGTGAAGGTCAAATATAGATTATAAATTGGATATTTAAATGATATGACATATGACACCTCTTCCATGCCAATGCAAAAAAATTGATTCATTCATCTCTTATACTTGTTTATATGGTCTATTGAGGCATCTACTATGCTTATTTTATATTGTTATTGTTGGGCCTAGGACAGATCTTGGGACTTATATAATTTAATTTAATTTAATTTTTATTTAATATTTAAAAATGAAAATGGAAACTAGTGCTTATACTATTATTCACTTTGGAGTACTTCCTAGCATACTGAATTAATTATTATACACTACCTCATATATATATTCACTATCATGTTGGAATAGATTATGGGTAGATGCCTACTGATATTCAGTCTCATACCCAGTTAGGTCCACGTTTTTTGGCCCAAGAATATTATATTGTTGTAGGTGTATATAAGGGAAATATCCCTGCTATAGTCACTTTATATTCCGCATAGGATTAGGGAAACATAGGAATAAGTTGGGGCTTGTGATGATTCTGAGTTTCTTTATTCCGTCTTGAAATGTTGGTTCAAATATAATATATGAATACAATGTAACTTATATTGGATATTTTCCTAGAGCATGTGACATGAAACGTCATCCATTGTATGATATGAAATTGGGTTATTATATTATTAGTCTCTTCATTAGTTTACATTTTTCATGGTATTAATGCTTCTGTTATTGTATTGTTATTGATTCTTTTGTGTTACACTCTACCAATGAGGATATAGTTTCCCCACAATCACGCCTAGGCCCACACTGCTAGTTAGTAGCCTCTAGAATTTGAGCAAATGAACATGAGGCCTTGTGGACAACCAGGTATGGGGAAACATTGAGTGGAATCCAGATCTGGGAATTTACAGTGACAATTTCCCAAAGTAACATATAACATGGTTTCATAATTAGAGAATAGAGGTTCAGAGTAAATATTTCACATGGGGTAATAACATAAATATTTATAATGAGCAGCCGAGTTAATAAATTAAAAACAAGTGAATGATCAATGAAATATTTAGGTCATCAATGTCATAAATCATTGATGACCAAAAATTCCATTTTTTCAACAAAAATTGAGGTATTAAGAGAAAAAAAACATCAATTTTTTAATGTTGGGTATTTAATATATTGACCAAGAAAATAAGGAAATATACATTCATGATATATTTATATAAAAAATACCAAAATTGTTTCATGATTTTTTCAACTTATAATTCATCTATAAATTATATAAATCAAAGACTATAAATTACGTTTGATGTATAATGTTCTCTAATAAACTTTTATTTTAAATTATGTTCTCTAAAATAATCTAAAGTATAACAATTTTTCCCTAACTACTCTTCAAAATATATTTTTTAAATACTATAATATCTAGAAGGTAACTCTAACAGTTTATTGTTAATATTTATTCATAAAAATTAATTAAAAATTAACCCAGACATCACGTAGGCATGTGGTAGGTTTAAAAACAATATCTTACATCGGTCTTGGGTTCAAGACGTGTAGTCTTGCCAGAGAAAATAAGTTTTCACCTGACATATATGATATTTTTTCCAAAATTCACACTAATATAATTTATGAAATGTGATGGAAGTTATTGAAATAAGATTAATCCATAAATATTATTTTAAACACAATTCTAAAAAATTTATTAATATAAAAATATACCCTCTAATGTTTAACTTACACATTTCATGAATGGTTAACCTTATAACACATATGAAATATGGAAATCCAGAATAGAATAAATAATTTCATGAAATTATCATAACAATGATCCCTAATATATGAAAATGTAACTTTACATTGTTAGAATCCAAACATCAGAATATCCACATCATATATTCTCTTGTATCATGGTAATCACCAAAATTATCATAAATCATTATTGATAAAATGCATTTTTCCTTATTCTTATAGATTCTAGATATATTCCACAAATCCATGAAGTTTTAAGCTTCATCTAAGATGACATAGAATACATTTTCAACTAATATATTAATACTCCTGATGTAATTTACAACGTTATTTTTACTTGTTCATATCAATCCAAAATTTATAAAAAAAACATTATATTAACAAACAAAGAATATTAAAATTTATCTTTCATTTTTGAAAATATCACATTACCCTTAAATCCCATTAAAAACCCATCAAAACATTTCTTTATAAACATGTAAATATTGAGAAAAATAGTATAAGTATAACAATCCTTGTAAATTCCATCTTTCATATAAAATAATTATTGAATCCAAAAACATAAAAACATCAATTATTAGACTTAATCTAAAATCAATATAAATTAAACCGTGTTCTATTGTTCAATTCCTATTTCATTTCACATTTCATTTGTATTAATATCACCTACAACAATATAAACATTACAGACATCACCTTACTGATTCTTTTCAGGTGGTTTCCCTTAAGAAAATTGATTTTCATAATACAGATTCTTTACACACCTAAATCAATTTACATTTCATTTTGTCATAGGGATGAAAATATTGCCATCCATTTTGTTACATCAATCCTTGATTTTTACTTTGTATTAACTTTCTTTGTATCCTTATTTTCCACAATCAAAAACTATTATTTTTCCCCTAATGCATTCACTTAGGTGATTATTTCCTCATTATTGAATGAAAAGAAACGAAATATTATTTCCTCTACGGTCTCCATTACGTAAACTCTCAACACACTATTACCTTCCCTTCTTTAGTGAGTCTGAGAGTTTGTTAGGGTACAC
The DNA here is from genome assembly GCA_963277665.1 of Viscum album. Taxonomy (NCBI): domain Eukaryota; kingdom Viridiplantae; phylum Streptophyta; class Magnoliopsida; order Santalales; family Viscaceae; genus Viscum; species Viscum album. Next base: position 819,411,001 of record OY728155.1, read on the forward strand.
ATTTTGGACCATGTTCCTTGAATAATGATTAGGAATGATCATTACATTTTTTACTCTAGAGATCATCTGATTTGGTATCTCATCAACTGATTTTCCATCACATTCAACACTGACCTTGTTTATTCTAGTAACCATCATTGACTAAAACCAAAAACCATGTGTATGAAACACATATCACAGTGGAAAACCGCATAATCATGAAAAATAAAAACATTTCGTCTGACTAAATAATGAAAATATCCTTAATAAATGAAGCCATTGGTTTATCCTAGGTTATTCATAAGAATCTTATTTCACAATCCTTCATGAGGGTACATTAAGTGTTTGTCAATTCACAAATCATATCCCCCAATAGTGTCAAACCAGGTTTGTGGCAAGGAATGTTTTCATGTACCATGTTACGCTATGTCAGGCCTGGAATAACTTTTCAGAGTTTTTACTCCAAGGTACATCTGTATTAGATCAACATTTACTTGTAATATATTGATATGGATGTATATCTTGGAAACCACCCACTCTATCCTTTACCAAATTTACAAAACATTTTCCTTAATTTTAACTCATTCAGATACTTATCCTTAGTGTCATCCATATAAATATCCATAGAATTTCACCCAGGGATATCTCTAAATTTCACTCATCCATGTTTCCAAAGGTTAACTAAACCTTCAATATAATACAAACTATAACGACCCAGTCTTAATGTACATATACATTACATAAAAATGCTGAATACTTATGCAAATACCATAATAGTTTTGTGTATTTGTAAACATGGAAACATAAAAAATTGTACATGACTGAGATATATTATATCCTACTAGGTTTTCTATGAATATAACCCTTAATTGACAAATCATACATCATGCATATCTTTATAACATGTGGGAGGAAACATAAAAGGGATGAGCTCATATGCTCAGTTAGGGGAAACAACGGAGACATGTATGTATAAACCTAACCATAGGGGTATGAGAAATTGATCATAAAATTAATAGATCATACCATGAATATAAAAGATCATAAACAAGAATTTTAAAATATATCATATATGTTCCTAACACATAAATCATAGGAAAACAAAAAATATAATCTTTGAAATCATATAATATGAATAAAACATAGAATTATGAAAAACACATAAGCATATAATATGATTTCCATAATAGCCAACATATAACTTCCAAAACCATATTAATATTATGTGATCACTCCCCATACCATTAAAAAATCCATGGTTCCCTCCCATTTCCATCTTAGTAGGATGAGTTCACTCTGTATAAAATAATTTTTATCATGGTTCACTCACATATCTATATTAGTATCAATGGTTCAATCCCGAGACTATATTTCTTTATATCATGATGTAAAAATAATTACCCAATTCATTGGAGGGAGATATAGTTCTGACCTATATAACAATTAAATCATACATAAATGTCCACATAATTATAAATAATCATATTATAACCAATTAAATGAAATTGGTAGCATAAATATATTAGGTTTTTCATAACCTATGGAAGAAGATATTATTTTTATAATCATTTAATTAAAAGAATAAACCATAGAAAGAAGAATTATTCCCATGAATATAACCCATATAAGAGAGATGAGTTTCATAAACATGATTACATAAAAACATAAAGAATTAAATGAAATAATTTGAATGGAAAAATTGAATAATTTCTATACAATAGCATAAGTAATATCACATAATATTATCTTATAAGGGAAATAAATCTAAAATAAAATTTTAAAAAATCTTGGGGATATTATCCTCTCTTTGTTGGAAAAAAAATCTATTCATGAAATTAAATCATTTGAAATCCATTTCCCTTTAAAACATTTTGACCCAATTTTCCTTGAATATTTATAAAAGAATCATGAAAATATTTTGAAAACTATTTTCCTTGAAATATTTTAAAATACTCTTAAAAACATTTTGAAAACCATGTTCAATTAAAATTATTTAAAAACTTAAAAAGAAAATTATAAAACCCCTTCAAAAACATTTCATTGAATTTTTTAAAAAAATAATGAAGAATTTTTGAAAATGTTTTTGAAAAAAAGTCATTTCAAATAATTGAAAACATATAAATATTGTTTGAAAATTTTTTGATAACCATTTTCCATGAAAACATAGATAATAGAATATGAGAACGTTTTGAAACCCTTTTTCATTAATAATAAATTGAAAAAAATAATCCTGAGAATATTATGAAAAAAAATTCATTTTTATAAATTATATTTTAATATTTCAAATGATGGTTCAAGGGAAAGATGGTCATGACAGTGCGTAAATCCATACATGACGAATATTCCTTCTACACTGAAAAATGTTAAAAATGATTCCTTGACTGGAAAACATCAAGAGTATTACTTATTAAAACTATTCTTTAAAAAAGAAAACATGTGTAAAAATATCATTAAAATATCATAGGATAATAATAGAATATTTTTTTGATACCTTTTAGAAGACATGTTTATGAATGAATGTAGATTTCTGACTAATGAGAGGTTAATGTCTGGCTTTATTAAAAACTCTTTTTGATCTATTTTATGTACCAATGAATATAAAAACGGTAGCAATACCTTAAGGTGTAGTGGATGACCAATGTAGATAGAATTTATTGAGAGGTGTTAAGATATGGATCATAATATTTCACCAATAGAAGCATAAATATAAATAATCTCCATAACGGATAAAATTATTTCAATAAACTCTTACCACTTTGTAACATTGAACCCTACCCCGATTTAAGAAATTGAATTAACCTGAAGATTTAAACATCAGGAAAATATGTATATTAATTTAAAAACATTTCAAATTCGGTATATATAACTTCTAGAATAATATGGGTTCAAAATAATGCATATGTTTCAACGAATAGAAATTGATAGAAAATTACATTATCAATTTGGTATCTTATGAAAACAAAACCCCCATGAAATAAATATCATCAAATGTATATGTAAATATGGATATATTCAATCATAAGAAACATAGAATACTTCCATTTGAATTTAACACAACACACTAAAGAAATAGGGGGTGAATAAATCATGGATCACATATAAATAAAAATTTATAAGAAATTATGTTACCTTATGTCTTGAATCTTTTCATATTTTTACACAAAATCATGTATAATAAATATATGTTTATTATAAATCAATAATAGTATCATATTCTTATATCAAATAACATATATGCTGTAAGAACCAGAATCTCTATTTTAGTTATATATCACATTTTGGGTTGTTCTTGAGGAAAAATAAAGAATTGGAAATTTTCTAAGTACACGTTGAGTACTCTAGATTACACATCATGTAACCGGTTTCTGCAGGAATCCATGTAATAGACGTGTATCAAATGAGTACATGTAAATATGGACACCTATTGTGGGGGCCTTCTGAGGATTGTTGGCTATGTGAACATTGAATGAACACATTGAGTACTATTCTTTTTATTTGATTAATCAGACCAGGGTTGCGTCTCATATCTAGAACCCCATTCTTCTTCATAGGTTTCATACATGAGAGTGACATATGGCCTATTACCTTTGAGAACCTCATGTTCCTCTATCTGAGAACTAATGGAGGCATTGTCTGGTGCATTGGATTCCCACCGGTGAGTTCTACCTTTCCCTAGAGTCTTTCTTTCTGATTTCTCCACTTTCTCGAGTTATCCAATGTTGAAATTTTTTGACTTTTCATAGATCTATGATGTTCTAGGCCAATCAAGGGCCGATATTCAAGAGTGTTTATTGTACAACATCGAGGATGGTGGTTTGTTTCCTTTCATTGTTTTTATTTGAGTTATATAATACTAAGTGCTAATTACCCATGATTCGGGAATTTCATGTTAAGGAATATAACCATGTTATAATATGCCTTATATATATTGATAGATCATGGGTTTTTGTTGATACAGTATGATAAATTGAATTTTTAGGGGACACATCGTGGCTGTATTTCCTCGTTTGAATGTTTATTTCCATTTGGTCCTAGTGGCCAATGAGGAAGACCTTGTTTTCTTGTATTGCTTGTTAGGTTGGAATTGATTGCTTATTGCTGCTTGTTAAATTCATGTGTTGTGCATTGTATATGATTATCCTTGTAGTAGTTGAGATTACTTTGGTATGTTGGTAATTGTTTATGTATTATTGTTTAACCTTGGGATGTGAGAACCTAATTTAGTAAGACCATAGGGGTAAATGACATTGAATGCTTCTCAATAGTGTCTGTTAAATTTACATTTGTGAGACCATATAGGGGATTGATGATGAGTTATCCCTCAGGGTGTCTATATTATACAATTATAAAACCACAAAGGGAATGGTTGTTGAGTTCTTCCTCAATGAGTATGTAGTTTATCATTAAAATACAACAAATTGAATTGATGGTGAATGCTTCCTTAGAGAGACATTTTTTTGTGAGACCAAAGGGGTTATACTGTGTGATCATTCCCAGAAGGTCATTATATCTTTATTGAGTGGATTATATGTTGAAATAGAGGATTTAGATAGTGAGAATATTCCTAGACGTTTGCATTTAAATGATTGATTAATTGTTATGATAATGCCAAAAAAATTTATATTCTTAGACTTGGTTATACTCGATTGTTAGACGGTCTTATGAAACATCTATTTTTATTTTATATAGGGGATATCGAGCATAGGATATATCCTTGTATTTCATTATTCAATGGATGGAATAATTAACCAATGAAAATGAATCTAATTGGAAACTATAGGATAATATACTTTTTAGTACTTCCTTGTTTATTGATTCATTTTGAATATTGACTCATATTTATATTTACTAATAGTTAGGCACAAATATTTCGGTGGTTTCCATCTGAGATTCATCTCACACCCTATTTGAGTAATGATTTTAGATCCAAACAAATTATGTGGTTCAGAAATAGATAAGGGCTTGCGCCCTTCTATATCATGTGCATGATGACAATTAGAGATGGAGAAAATTATATTATGATGAGGCTTGAGATACTATTGGAGTTATATATAATTTTATTTACATTGGTTTTAGTGTTGTATTTAAAGCATTGTGACTTGTTTGGATACTTTCCTATATACTTATTAATGCATAATATATATATATATATGAATATTCTAATGTTTTTATTACTATCAGTATTCCATTTTTTTCAATGTTGAATAGTATTACTAATTCCTCTGTTGTTTATTATTGTCTTTATTCTGTGTTGTTCTTCCAATGAGGTAATAGTTTCCCCCACTATGACATAAAAGGCCCTTGCTACTAGTTGGTAGCCGTTAGTATTCGGTGAAATGATCTTGAGGCCATATGAACAACTGGGAACATGGAACCTTTGGGTGGAACTTAGAACTGAGATGTTACAAATGGTTTAATTGTGACTTATTATTACCATCTTGTTCAAAATTTTCTCATAAGGTTATTCCTATTTTAATATTCTCTTTGTTTTTCATATATTTCTTAATTTTTTTTATATATTTGGTCCTTTTACATATACAATTACTTGCAGAATGAAAATCATGATATAAATATCATATATATTTATTATATCTATATTAATATAATCTAATGAATATTTATATATGAAATGGAATAGACCATTCATGTAGAAGGTAAACACATTAAAGATGTTTTCGTCTTATTGTCTTGTTGAAAGTAAGAATGAATAAAAATGATATATATGTATATGATTTCATTAAATAATCATTATTTTGTCATATATATCATATAATTTCACTAAAAACAACCTTAATACATTCTATGGAGTGTCCGACCGAAACACATCGCTTTGAGGGGGAGTTTGTCCACACTTCCTCCAATGAAATTATCATATTTATAAAAAATGGAAAGAGTAATGAAATGTTTTGTAAAATTGTTACATAATACTAAAGAAAAAGTATAATCAATATATCTCATATATAAATAGTGTATCCATCGTAATGAGTAACCATGAATGGTGGTTATTTAAAAATGGACAATCGTCATTTTATGAGGAAGTAATCCTCCATACACAAAAATTGTATGTTCATTACCCATAAGATGGATGTGTGTGTAATTGTTGGTAAAATATTTTGAATTAAAACATATTTTAATATTTATTAAACTATTTTTCTATATTATAATATAGTAAGGATATTGTAGGGGTGGATAAATAAAATAAATGAAAACATCTTGAGGAGGATTGTTTCCTTTTCATTGGGTAACTCCTTTTGGTTTTCACCAAAAGTATTAAATGGATTTCTTTATTCCCATATTGACGATGAAAATATGAAGGTGGGAATTTTTGGAATTGGATTACTTATTTATTGGATTATCATACATTATATTACATGTGGGGTGAAAGGGGAGAAGTGACGACCTTTTATTGGGGAGGAAAAGGAATCAATTAGTATTTTTGAAAAAAAAACGATATATATTTTCAACGTTTTTATCTAAAAAAATGTATTCTAAAACCAAAAAAATCAATAAAATGAATTTAAATTTTGAATAATTTACAAATAATTGGTTTAGTAAAAGCTTCTATTTCATTTTGTGCATTACATTTTAATTTTATTCCTTAGCTAAGCTTAATTTTACCTTAATTGTTTTCATTAATTTTAGTTGCATTCACTAATGATTTTAGTCAAAAACTATGTTAAAAATAATATAAATTAAAATTTACACTAATTAAAATAAATTAATTGATTATTATAATTTCAAATAAAATATTTTATATAAATAAACTTAAATTTAATCCCACCGATAGGATGACACTATCATTTTTTAAGTAAAAAATATAAAAGTTTGATATGTTTTTATAGTTAATTTGATAGTTAAATTGATTTTAAATTCCTAAATTGAATTAAATGACAAAAGTTTGTTCTAATTGAGAATTAAAACCAATTTCAAATTTAATTTTACCTTATAAATAAAATATGTAAAAAACATGTTTTGAACTAAAATTCATTATTTTTTAACGATTCATTAAAATTGAAACATCTCAGAAAAAATATAAATAATTTACAATAACATAATTTTTATGTTTATATTTCAATTGTGAAGTTTATTTTGGCATATATAATCTAAAAACGTTCTAAAAATTTTATTGAAAATAAGTTCCCCATTCAATGGTTGTAAAATTTCCATAATATGAAATATAATATTTAATACAAAAAATTATGTTTTTTTCTATCTTATGCCAATAAAATATATTAAATGAATATTAAAAATGATTTAATATATAATATAAATAACTTTAATATCACTCAATAATTTTAATTAATTTAATTTCATAGGATAATATTTCATTTTGTGTATAATAATATTTTCTATAATAATTAATCAGTTTTTGTATTCATTTTAATTAATTTATAACTAATGTATTCATTTTATATTTTTTTAAATCATGTATTTTCCTAATTTAGTTAACAATTTTTATACTACTAGGGTAATGTCTACGTTGTATTAAATAAAATATATTTATTCGTTAAAACTTAGTCTTGCGTGTTACAGAAGACATCAAGGAATGTCATTATTACCTGTAACGCAAGCTAATCACAATGTTCTGTGAATAGAAATATAAAATTCATGTTTCATGTAGTTCATGAATAACATGGTTTTTTAATATGAAGAAGGAAAAATTTATTGTTATAACATAACATTAAAAATTATTAGTGTGGTGTAAAATTAAAAATATAAGCAATTTTAAATTAATTTAGAAAAACAATTCACAAATACTCAATTTTTTATCGTAGGGGATTATTCTACAATCTCACCATTATTAAATACTATTTTGGATTAGACTCCACTCATGGATATATTTTATCCTTATTTCTTGAAGAATATGTATTTTAATTAATTCTGGGTTATTTTGAAAATTATATGTTTTCCTTTATTTTTCTTCTTTGATGTATTCAAGAGTTAATTTTTTTTTTGGAAAACCAACTTTATTTACACTATTTTTAGGAATATTTTTATTTTATGTACATTATTTCTTAAAAATTTATGCTTTTTAATGTTACTCTTTAATTATTTAAATTTATTTTTACCATTGATAGACATTTTAAAAAATGTTTGAATTGTAATATTATTATTCTTTGGAAAATAAGGATAATATTTTATTTTACCAAAAATGTGAATGGTTTCTTTGTCTTAAGTTATAAGTAATAAATATAATTTCATTCAACTGTAACGAGTAAATTATTTGAACATTTCATTAAATTGAACCTAATTTATATTCAAGAAAAATGTTTTTCTTAAAATAATAAAAATTTCTAAATTTTAAAAGTGAATTTCAATTTAAATATATAATTTTCCTCAAGATTGTCTTAATAATAATTTTATTGTATTTAAATTCCTAAATAATAATAGAAATTTATTTTAATGATGATATACATGGTATATATTGTAATGATACCAAAATTATTCTCTATATAGATAACTTTTGATCTTTTTTTCTTGCAATTATTGAAATACCATTTTCCATATATTCTAATATGGATTATTATATTTTTTAAAAAGTTATGGAATAATATTTAATTTATATTGAAAATATGAATGCATTGAACTTATTTTGTTATGTGAGGGTCCTAGAATTACATATCCCTCGAATGAATCAGTAGGTATCATAAGAAAAAACAAGTTGGTTGACATTATTAAATTCATTTTTTAGTATACCAGCCCATAATTTTAGTTGTATAAGAATACATTCTCAAAAATAAGTTTCAGATATATTTCATTATGTATTCCATCGATCTGATATCATTTATTGATGTCTATGAGATTATTCTGAATGATATCCATCCATAAGTTTCTAGATGATGTGATAATTGTTTTGGAATCTTCTGATCTTCAATATATCCTAAACTATTTTTTTCTTATGTTATTGATTAAATGGTAATTTCTTCATTATATACTTATCATATTGATTGTGTTTTATTTAAACATGAATGCTTACACTACATTTCACCCTTAATAGTAATTCAAGATCACTAATATTTATATTTTCTTTTTCAAATATTAGAAGAAATAATAATTGAATGAGTTAAAGGATTAAAAATATTTATTTTGAAATTTTTTTGTATTTTATGTTTGAAAATGTACTATGAGAGTAATATTTATCTATATTACTAATATTATTAAAATATTTGTCCATTTAAGATGTTATTCCATGTATCTAGTTAAAATGACATAAACTAATCGCTAGATGCGAGATTTTAGGGTTAGCGTAACAATAGATCGTATTAGAGTAATTCTAGAAGTTACATTGATAACGAGATTATCTAAAAAATATATTAGGGAAGGTAAACATATAATGATCATATAGAATAAGCCTATGTGTTGGATAACATCATAACATTTTGTTATGTTAATCATTATGTTTTCTCTGAGAAATACATCTCAAAATGTTAACTATAAGTGGAAATGGATTTGGTGTAGATGAATCTATTGGTAATCAACCCAAAGAGATTGGGATGAATATATGTATTCCATAATTCTATTACATAGATATTCTCCCATACTATGCCCCTATTTTAACACTACTAGGTGATATTCTTAGGTTAATCTGTATTTTCTTCATATAACTTTTTTGATAAATGAGGGAATTAAAACATGGGATACTATGACATTATATAGTGATGCAGTATAAACATAATTTCTATTGGGATCACAATACTATGAATTATTATTATAAAATTGTAATAGATTCCCCTTTTGTGGTTTTACATTATGGGTGTTTGACTAGATTATGTATATTTTGGGAGGAATTTATTTGAAAATAACACTATTGTTTATTATATGTTTTAGTGAGAGGGTTATTATAGATATAATCCATTTATATATTATGGAATTAATTAATGAAAATTATAACCATTTGGTTTAATATGATCCTTTATGTTAATATATTAATATTGAATGAAAATTATTTGATTTTTTGTCAAAAATAATGTCTATTTAAAACCATATTGGTTAAAATGTTATTTGAGGAATACTGTTATTTTTTAGGATGTTCAACACATTGTTTGTTAATTTTATAAGAATTGTGTTTGTATAGTTTTAAATAAATGTTTATTAATTATATTGGGGACAACACATCATATGAGGCAAGGTCATAGGGCATGAACCCATAAGAGTGGGGTGATAAGAGTGAAATACCTACCACTGGCCTATATGATGTGATAGTTAATATGATATTTTATAACATAAATTATTTTATTGTTAAATATTAATTAAAATTTGGTGAAAATATTAATATATGAAATTTCTATGATCTATTTGTATTTTAAGTTGATTAATGAAACATTGACATAATTGTTTTTTAATAGAGTTGCATATAACCAATGAGTTCAAAATAAATATTTATTTCCAAATAATGAAATTCTATTTTTTTGAAGTGTAATATAAAGGAAATGAGATAACATGTTAGAAAATATCATTATTTAATATTATGTTTATATGGGATATATGTTTATTTATTAGGGAAAATCTATATTGATCATTTGTTGTTATTATGGAAACTATGATGTAAAATATATTATTTCTTAATATAACATATTTCAAATTATATTTTTACTCTTATATTAGTTAAAACATATCATTTATTTATTTTATCAATACAGTTGGAATATATTTTCATACTTTTATTGATTAGATGATTCATTATTTGTTGATTTTAGCTCTTTGGGCATAAAAAATCATCTTTTGTACACATCATTCAGAGAAAAAGATTGTGTTCTGTAAATTGAATAAAGGATGAAATTATACTTGTAAAATAATTATATTTCCATATTTTAATAGTATCTATTGTAATCAAATTCATTTAATCTTGTTAAATGATATTGAACCAATAATGTTATCCTATTAGGATAAATTCCAATATATTTGTGGTATTTTCAAACCTCATTACTTTGTGGTTTTGTGGCCATTAATATTCTGTTGTCCATGATATCTATCACTGTGTATTAGTCCATGGGTATTACTTTTCTCCTCTATGAACATATTTTCAAATCCTACAAATGAGATCTTATTTGGAATCGAAATGTTTTATTACTCTGGAAGGTATTCGTATTTTTCATTCCCTTTTTAAGAGGAATTTATATTAACAATTTTAATGAAGGGGTTTTCAAAAATAATAATTTCAAATATAAAACACTTTTTTATGAATATAATTAAATATTGAAAGTGAAATTTATTAAAGTGGGGGGGATAAGGTAACACCATCAGATTTTCAAAAAACACTATGTTTGAATGTGAATAAAAATCCCAACAAGGATCCAAAATGAACTAAAATAGACGATAATATAAATTTCATAACCTACATATTGAATTGGAAGGTATTATTTTTTTATGTATATTGTGAAAAATTATAAATTTATTATCCATGTAATTTTATTGATTAATTTTTATGAAATATGATGACAATTTCTGTAATGTCATTTTATCCTTTAAAAAAGAACATTCCCGTCAAAAATGATTTTATTAATTTTTTCGGATGAAATTATATAATTATTTTGTAGAAATTTCGATAAATTATATTTAAGTAAACATAGATACATAATATTCTTACCATTTTTTTGATATATCTATCTAGATTAATTTAGTTCCCTGACTATGCTATTTATGAAACATGGAACTCAATCATTCTAAAATCAATATTCTTTTAACACAATTAATGATTTATCAATAAATGATTTTCAATATTCTATAAAATATTTTTGTAATTTATTGTTTTCACAGGCCCATTCTAGTTATTTAATATTAACATATGTGATATAGTCTCATTTTCTGATGCTTTTGTCAGAGCGCACATCCTTTCGTCGAGGGCATTCTAATTGTGTTTCCCCGCATTAGGCCTTTCCAAAGGTAAGAGGCATTTGTCGCTTATTTAGGGATGTATTATCCTTGATCGAAATGAGATGATGTGGTGTCATATTTTACTTCTGTAGATTCCTCCTCAAAACTTGTCACTATGTTCAGGTCTACCTTAATGATTAAGACATTGTTTGTGGAACTCTTCTTAGTGAAATATGTTTTGGGACTCCATTTAATTACACTGATTTTATCAGTATATTCCAAGATCTCATGTCAGGGAAGAAAACATTGATCGGGTGAGTACTCATGTTGGACATCGCTAGCATGTCTGGGCATAGAAACACTAATACATCTTGGTTTCTTCCCCTTAAGATAGAATTTCTTGGGGTAACCGAAGTTCAAGACATGCCACACTATTATAGGGAAGTATATGACCTAGGAAGGTCTCTATGGTTTTTCTCACGTTATTATGTTTATCATAGTGTATGATGAAAGTTTAACATCATCTAGAGATTTATTGGGCTGATTGGAACACTAATAAGAGTGGATCATATGGGTGCATCCCCAAGACGGATCAACTAAGGGGTTTACTAGATGAGTGTATCAAGACGCCCATCGGAGGGGGGTCCTAGGATGCTTGGGTCCCTATGAATGAGAGGCCAGGATTTAACATTTGTCAGGATTGAACATCTGGGAAGTTTCCAAGGAACCTTATCCTAAGAGACAGGGATCAAACACACGTTGTTCGAAAGGTGAAACATGGAACTAGGGTGTACGCAACGGACATCGACCTGAAGAAATGTTGTGGATTACGTGTGGTTAGCAGCCCAAGTACTGCTAGGAGTAGTGAATAGGTGGATGACATGATCACTCAAGGATCCAATGGCCTGAATAAAATAGGGATGATGATAAATATTTGGGTGAAGTGGATGTGGAATGAGACAGAACCATCATTAAGGTGACAGTTATGTTGGGCCTGAACTTCATAGAAGCTTCCTTTGTATAATTGTGTAAACGAATCAAATTCCACATAGTTTGGTGGGGTGATGTAAATCCTTTGGAGGAAACCCATGAGAATGGACGCATGGTTGTGAACCAGAAGAAGTGGAAACATCATGTTGGGGAATGAACTTCCCGAATCACAGAGGCTCAGAGCAGAGCCCGAGATGGGTGATGGGAATGAACCACATGTAGGCTTCCTACATATCCCTGAGGAAGGGAATCAAAGTATATGTAGTTCAGAATGGGGCATGGAATCGAGGTGTATGAAAATTACAATGACCTGATAACATACAATGGGTTACACATGGTTACCAACTCAGGAGTGGGTCTGTAGCCCAGGGGACAGACTAGAGATGTGGGTCCCAAAAAAGTGTACTACAACATATTAACGTTTTTTGGGGACTAGAATAGGTTACCATTGGTTGGGGACTAAAATATATTACAATTGGTTTGGGACTTCAATGGCTTACCATTGGTTGGGGACTACAACAGCTTACCATTGGTTGGGGACTACAATAGCTAACCGTTGTTTGGGGACTACAAGGGATTATCTTTGGTTGGGGACTAAAAAGGCTTACCAATGTTTTGGGACTACAATGGATTACTGTTGGTTGGGGACTATAATAGATTACCATTGGTTGGGGGCTACAACAGCTTAGAATTTGTTGGGGACTACAACAAATTTCAATTTGTTGTGGTTGAACCTCCAAGAGGCTTCCTATAAAACCGGTACCAACATATTGTGGTCAAACTCATGTAGTTCTAGGGGAGACATGAAAAAGGAGTGTACACAAAGGGATGCGACCCGAAGAAATGCTTGGGTTTACATGTGGTTAGGATCCCTTGAAATGGTCTGACGCCATTGGGGTAGACCGGATATGTCGATCGCAATAAAGGGGACACCGAAGAATACCAGTTCTTTGGGTTGGAACTCATTGTGTCTTCTTATATACCATGTCGAGAAGATAGGGATCAAAACTCACATAGTAGGAATATATACTGTTTAACTTCATGCATGATGAAAAAGGGGAATACATTTTAATATCATTCAGGACAAGGGTGAACTGACGTAAAGTGGTTGCAACTGATGGGTGATGGTCGTGAACCTCCGGAAGGTTTCTTATGTGCCTTGCTAGGCAAGGGAAAAAATCAATGTCCACATAGTTCGGAAGGGGTGTGGGGCTTACACACTAAGGAAGCCTGAGGAGGGGGTCATGATCGATGATTACTCTAATCCCACATGATTCATGCTCGGTGTGAGAAACATGAAGAACCAAAGACTAGATGATCATGTCACAAAAGGTGGGTATTGAAGGTATAGAGTGGCGATTATACATGGTTAGTGACCTTAATAGGAAACATGGGATTATTCTTGGCTAGAGGCCCAGGGATATTGATATTGGAACATACCCTCGGATGGAGGCTCGATGGAGATAAAGGCCAGAGGAGAGGTATGGGGAAACAAATATCACATTTCCCATCTATCCTATGTTTTTTCACATTGATGAAGAGAAGAGGATCTAGGATTCTAAACCATTCACGAAAGGCTAGGGGATTACACCAAGATGGTTTCCATACCCCATACAAAAATTTAATTCCAACAAAGAGGATCTCACTCAATATGAGGAAGATATCACTCCTATAGAGACTGGTGGGTGTAGAGAATGTCCGAGATGGGGAACCACACGTACATTACATGGTGAAAGGCCACAATTTAACATCATGTGTTGAGGATGATGGTGCTTGGCTGTTTAATGTTCAGCAGCTTGGATGAGGCAAGATCACTCCACACCCCTGGGAATTACATAACTGATACCCACCCAACCTTGGGGATGGTACGACATCTCCAATGCCATAGCGAGATGGGTTTTGTTCAGTGATCCATTGAGGGTATCCTGTTAGTGTGGCTATGTGATGAAGCAATGGCCATTAACATGCCTTTGAAAAGAAGCATGAGGATATGTAATGCAATATGAGTAACTTCCCAAGGGACCATGAAATTACTTTGCACGGTCCAAGAGTGTTTTAAAATAAAGGGGTGTGTAAATCATTCGATATTGGAAAGAGGCACTTCGTGAAGAGGATGGGTTTCATGATGGAAGGATGCATCCTGAAGTGGATGACCCTATTGAAGGGAAAGAGATTTACAAAGAGAATGGACTTTGTGAAGGTATAGTGATTCACAATGAAGGGGTCCTTAATCAATGGAAAAGGCTGCATGAAGAGGAATATTTTATTGAGTAGTGATTTTGCTTAGTAAATCCCTCTTTGTTAGGAAATACTTTTGAGAAGGCTTTGCGCATTGAAAAACCTCAAAAAAAATTAAGGGACCCTATCTCTGTGAAATGGAATATTCATTCAGGAATAGAATTTTCACACTAAGTGGAGACTGGAAATAATGAAAAGTGGTATGACTCACAAAGGCCAAGTACCTTTGGAGATCCATTTGATGGTTTCACCAAGATCTGTGCAAAATATGAGATTGGAATTTGAAATGGATGAGTCACCGTGGTTTAGAAGAAGGGTGGTGTTCCTTCTATTTATATGATACCATAGTTGGTGGGGTCATGGAACCCGTCATAAAGATGGGTGAAACCGTGGAATGGATCCACTCCATCATCCCGCACTGACCTCACAGAGGGTGCTTGACGCAGCATTGAGTTCCATCGAAATGGCCACCACAGAGCGAGCTGTAGAAGGGAATGACCCATGGAGGGGATTCGTGCCTGCATCAGACTCATGCTAAGATGGGATACCAGGAAGCCTCACATGGTGGTGTTTGAGTGAACTCAATCATGTCGTGTGATGATATTCACGAATGGGCCATTTTGGAATGGCTTGGAGAAACATAGACCCTTTTGGGGGTATGATTCCCTCGATCAAATTATTGATCCTGCAGACTAAGAACGATGCATTTTTCAACACCAACAGAACCCCCATTCCGAATTATAGCAGACAGAAATAGAGGGTTGAATTCTAAGTGTAAGGAACTGATGATACCTAGATAGTTGAACCCATAGTGGATTGCAGAGGAGGGTGAAAATCTGTTTTGTAAAGGGCAATGCGTTTCGAATTTTTCAAAGGGCACTTTGTGAAGAGGTCTCGTTCCACAGGGTGACAAGTGATGTGAAGAGCCTGAGGGTCACCTCGAAGAGCCTTGGTTCATCATGAAAATCCTTGGACATTATCTGTGAAGTCGACCCCCATAGTACCAATATATAGGGACTCTGAGTGTTTTTTACGCAGATGAATATTTGAATACAATAGCTCTTGCACTTTCTCTATTCGAACCGATCATCTCCCGGAATGATTATCGACCCATAGTCTTTTGGTCTAGTGCATCGTGAAAACTATTTAGAGAACTGGTTCATGGTGATCCGTTGATTCTATTGTGACTTAGGCCAATGACATGGCTTCTTAGCATCACATAGGGACTGTGTGACTATCTTCGTGAAAGGAATTCATGAAGGGTCCCTACGGAAGGTTCTTTACCTAAAATGTGTTCCCCAACCATAATTTTATCCATTTCCATGGACCCAATGACCTCTCATGAGGATACAAAAGAGGTTCATGTCAATGATTCTCTGAGGGAGACTATAACCAATAACCTAAAAATAGTCGAGTTTATTTAGAGCACTTCTGATCACAAATCATTGACAGAGTGGATGACAGAGGTGCAGAGGGATTATCCTCAAATAAAGCACCTGTCATTATATAGATTTGTCATGTGGAATGAAGTCTTCATTCTCTACACCAGCAAGGATGAGCCATCCTACTGGTTCAGAAGCACCCCCAAGCAATATCAGTGGTATAGGGAAATTGATGGGAACATCAGGAAAGATTATAATTTGGTCATTGTGCATTGTATGTACAACCTTTTCAACATCATCTATGGAAGGAAATATGTATAATCGACATCCCCACACCTATACAATATGATCATCATGGTTGAGCTTGAAAATCTAGAAAGGGGTTGGATCACAAGTTAGGACTTGTGCCAAGGTGGAATCATCGCAGATGACAGGAACTAGGCCTTCAAGACATGCACATCCTATAAAGAGTTTGACAATTTCTTTTGATGTGTTGTCCTATTTTAAGCATCATGGGCCTCCCAACTCAGTTTCTCCCAATCGAGTTAATTTATATCGGAGTTTCTGAGCTGGTGGTCGCTAGATACCAATACTTTCCACCTATATCACTAGTTGGATGGCATCAGCCTCTGGGACCTCCATCATATTTCTGGAATCCCAATCATGGGAAGTATGTATAATGAGTTCCTCCCCACCACGAATGTCTATGGGGATAGTGATAAAATGTCACCCATGGAAATGGAATTGTAGAGGCTAGTGCTAGGTATAGAAGAGGAAAAATAGATTACCCAAGATATCCACTTTAAGAAGTGGTTCAATTATTTCAGAAATTTCCTCTCAAAAGTGGGAAACACTACAATCGAGGCCCCCAATTCGTGTGTAGGGTGTTTAGTGGGGTAAATATGGTTCATACTAGGGGATCTGGGAAGATAGATAGTGGTAACTACATGCATACAACATCATGACTGAGCAATGGTCGATAGTTAGTCTCTCTGGTTTTATCTCAATGCAGATCTATAAGTGAATATTACTCGTAAGAGATTCTAACACGGGGATTTAACCATGTACATTCATAATGGTAACTCAACTATCTCATGGGGACCACATCATCCTGGGTGTAGCAGTGCTGGAAAAGTTGGACCATCTACATCGACATATCAATGAGGTGAAGAGTCCACTGCGAGTGTGTGGTCCGTTCCTCTTTTTGTATACCTGGATCACGTTGCACATGGGGGGGGGGGGGGGGCTTGAATATCATAACCCCATTACTCCACATGGGATATATTCTTGACCAGATATTGTGAACATTGTGGGGAGTGCCTCGTTGAAGCTAGATGTTGCGACTGTGTTGGTTCAGATAGAGCGAGTAGAAAAATTCATTTTCCACCCATTCCTATTGCCAACTAGGGCCTATACCAATGATAGAACATATATGATAGAAAAACATTCATATCTATCTTCCTTTTGTGGCAGTGTGCTACTGTCTTGAGTATATTGTGAACCCCTATGTGACCCATATACCCTACACCGGTTCTCTAGAAAATTATGTAGAGTGGAGAGGCTGACCCCCTAGGTGTAAATGAATTTGATCCAAGAGAATCACTTTTTCATGATGTGAAAACTATGGATTATGTTTACAAGGGAGAGTGTAAAAATGTTAAATTTGTTTCCTCAATCTGATGCTGCATTCAGACACGTTCAGGAGTATGCATAGAGTTAGGGGGCATCCCAGCCTGCTCAAATGTTGATGTGAGTGACTGTCCGGGCCAACTAGGTAGTTCCAACACCTCAATGTCAAACAATGGTGATGGGGGGAAATTAATAATGTTGTTTGAACATCCTCCATGATGGAAATGATGTAACAGTGAGGTTGGAATGCCATAAATCTGAAAATCTTGTGACATTTTTCGCTAGAACTCAAGAGGGAGAGGGGGTAGTGTTAGGCCCGATGTCTCCATCTAGGAGGGCCCTAGAGGGAGGTGAATCATCATGGGGATTCCACTGGATCACCACTCAAGCTCCTAGCAAGCAGCTTTATTCGATATCAATCCCCTATGTTGAGTCTTTCTAGAGGCATTGACATGATGGGAAAAGAGAAAACAATACATTGACATTACTAAGTAGTGGAAGAATTTGAACATGCTCGATATGTCACTGGAGGAACTTGGATTTTCAAAGGGCGGCATCAAAAATACCCCTAATGATGGAATAAATTTTTTAATGGAGCTAGAAGTGGTCATACATTTCCTTGGTGACATGTGGCTGATGTCGCACTAGGCAAGGGTGTTGCTGAATATGACTACTCCCATAGAACTAAGAGCATTTCAACTGGTGGAGCACTGCCCCCTACTAGGCCATGCAAATGAATCACAGGGGGGGAGAAATAAATTTGGTATATTTCCACTATGAAATATAGGGGACTTCAAAGGGATCCTCTACTAAAGAAGCTGAGATACAAGCCTCAAGGGGAATCTCCTTTGCTGGATTCTTTTCAACTTTTGAAGTAAGTCTCCACTTCCTTCCGTTGCACTAATTCCCTCCCTAACATATCTTTCATTATAAAATAACACGTATATGTGTAAGAGAATATTCAGTCATCTTCTTATTCTAATGATCTCGAAGGTGCATCAGTCACAGCTGACACAACACTGGGGCCTGCAGTCGGAGGGATGGTGGTTGTTGAGTCCAACGATGTGGGGAAAATAGGAGTGGAAACTTTTGAATACTCAGATACCACAATAGAATGTGGAGGGTCGTGTCCTGACCTCCCAGTGATGGAGGATCCAAGGTGATACCAAGAAGCATACAAGGGTAAGTCTTATACTATCGGGCTATACACATTGTATGGTCGGTCAAACCGGCTAACACGACCTCTATCTTTACAAAATTTATGATAGTGCATACATTTTTTTATTCAAATGGCTAGAAGTCCTGAGGCTCCTCTAAGAATAGGCATATCACTCCTTATCATGTTACATTCCCTAACTGATTGGGTAATAGTTCCCTATGAGTAGTTAGTGGCAGCCGACGATACTAATGGAAGAAAAGAGTTTAACCTTGACTGAGAATACATAATTGAAGTGGAATTATATGATAAAGACCAACCCGAGGAAGACGATATTGGTGATCTCTTAGAGGAATTTCGTAAATATATACCTACAAACCCACAAGATTGGGAAGAGACTGCTTCCAACAAAGAGGGTATCAAGGTTTTTCATTGCAAAACATTGAAGCTGGTTAGTCAATTTATCACAGAGACCCCAGAAGGATAATGGATATTTTTGATAGGGAGTCTTCATTCTAGACTACGCGAACAATTCATTAGAGGGGTAAATTTACAATGCGCTCACATGATTATTCTGGAATACCTTACTGAGAGGGTGCCTGATGATGCATTCTGCCTAAGTGTTGTTTAGAAATGGAGAAAGGATATCAACATTCAATGACTCCAGAAAGCTTAAAATGAATTCCAACAGTTGAGGGTGCGGGCGAATGAGCAGTCCTCTTTCCTCAATGTTCATTTGGGGTTCATATCACAAATGAAGGCCCAACTGGCAGAGCATGAAGAACAAATGAGTTGAGCCTCTGAATAGATAGTCCTTATCTAAGATGACAATGATCAAATTCAGATTGAGGTTGATGAATTATACCCTATATCCACTGAGAAGGAAGAGCTCAGTAGGAGACATAATATCCCGGACGCCATGAGCCGGCAAGTGGCTGAGTTGACACAATCCCTTGAGTAGGTCTACCCATGTATGGGAGGGGCCGACCCCTGGGCGATATAATTTATATGAAATCATGAACTTATTTTTACGCTTCTCTGGTTTAAGTTTGTCGCATGCATGATTTCCATTATCTGTTTTAATTGTTTCATTTCCATAACTTCCATGAAATATCATGTGATCAATTCCTAATCTCACATGGGTCATTATCAATGTTAGAAACAAGGAATTTTTGCATTGTTACATCATTTTAATCTGGGTGTACAAACCAATCTCTGGGAATCTGGGGCATAAATGACCTATCAAGGCATCTGAGAATTAATGGGGAGACCTGACTGGTGAATGAAGTTCACAAAGAATTTGAATTGTTATTTTTCTAACGTGCCGAGTTTTTGAGTGGGCTAACTTGAGGGGTTTTTGAATTAATTTGAATATAGAGGGGTGTAATGTGTGAATTACGATATCCAAAATTTGGAAACACTGAACAGATGGAGTGACAATGAAGTACATCTATTGACCGTGTTTGAAACACAGTATCCCTAGCTTGTTAGCCTGAAATGGGGATGACAAATGAGTGTCGATAGGAGACCATGTTCGAAACAGAATGCCGGACTCAAAATGTCTTCCATTGTCTTCTGGAACTGTGGCCAAGGAATGCAGGTGAGACATAGGGTGAGCATCCATACTATTAGTTGGTCCCTTCAGGAATGAAAGAGGATGACGATCTGAATGAAGGACATGCAATGAGATGTTGGAGGTATGTTAGATAGTTTGAATGGTGTCCATAACTATTGAAATTATGCCACAATTGTGGAAGAACATAAGGGGAGGACATCGGTTTTATCATCAATTGTACTCATCTCCTAAAAGGATATCTCTAGAGAGAACCTAAAGTGGCTCGTTGTTTTACATCATACCCATGAGGATGATAGACACATGGTTTAACATCGCACAATGTGAATAGTGCATGTAGTATTATAGTCATACTGCCTAGAGCTAGGATAAAAGTTTAAAGTCCTGTTCCACAGACTGTAGGCTCCTAGTTTAAGGTCATAGAGATTGGGTTGTGATCGAGAATGAGGGGCCATAAGGGTTAATGGCCATAGAGATGGGGCTAAGGTGAAATTACCAAATGTTGTTATGTATCCCATAAGGATGAGAATCAAGCCAAATGTAGTTCTAGAGAATAACATTGTTATATACCAGCACTGGTGGGGGAAATCCTATATGTCAAGGAAGCTGATGCATCCCGTAGTTATCATGGGGCATTCTGAACTTTTTCAGGGTAGAACCATAGTTTAAATGTCATGTGTTGAGGACATGGTTACCTAGAAAGGAAATTCAAAGTGCGGTACATATCCCGACGTGAACGAGGGATGTAAAATTCCACACCACACTACATGGTCCCAAAGGGATTATTTATATCATAGACAAGAGGTGGCATTAAATAGAGCTAGACCAAGCTTAGGTTCTCCCACATATCCCATGATGATGCAAATAATGAAATAGGTGGTTCTCATATTGTAGTTTAATGACTTTTGTGACAAAAGACAAGCATGCTAGGATACCAATGCTAGGGACAATATTTTTGTGAGGGTCTAGACCACACACAAAAAGATGAAACATATCATAGTTCTTATTTTTCATTTATGATGGATGTGTTTTTTAAGAAACTACACCAAGATGGAGAATAAGGGTGTCGCTGTAGGAATAAAGAAATATATATGGCTTGAAAAATGGAATGGTGGATGACTGATACCAAAGACGACGTCCCCTCAAGTGTGTACATCATAATGCGGTTACATTTTTTGTCATTCAGTCAGGATAATAATGTCATAGTTTGGGGTCATTTGATAAGATGAGCCTATGTGTTTTAACATCACATAAAAAATATGTAATATTGTAGAGTCCTTTGGGACCAGGAATCATAGTTTAAGGTCATATGGCTTAGACCCATACATAATAACGAGGAAATAGATTGAATGTGTTGGTTGGGATGATGTATACTCGGTGTGAACGAGGGAAATGTCCACACTATACTACTCCAACTCCAATAGAGAAACATCAGGACAAGAGGCCAGAACAGATAAGAGGAAATTGGGCTAGACTCGAAGATGAAATACAGGGGTTTTCTTACATATCAAAAGAGGATGGTAATCAAGAAATACATAGTTATGAGAGTGTAGTTTAACATCTTGCATTATAAGAGGAAGGAGAGAATGTATACTAAAAGTAGAGTATGTGGTGCGACTATTGAAAACCCGGCATGAATGAAGACATAAGACCACATACGCCACACCATTAAATCCTATAAAATTTAATGCCAAAAGTCCTAACTGAAGAGATAATTAGTGGAACATGAGCTGGGCTTGAAGAGGATATTCCAAGTTGTTCCTACATATCCCCAAAAGATGGTAATCAATCTGTACGTAGTTATTGAGGGATGTCATGAAATTTAGAATCATAAGAAAAGTATGTGGTAGATCATAGCTCATGAACATAGATCTCGGACTATTGAAGTGAGACTCTACCAAGCGGGCTTAAACCATGACCAAATCCCTAATCCCACGTGATCCACACTTGATGTGGGAAAAAAGAGTGGATAAGATCATTTCAACACATGAAATAAATAGAAAGGGGTAACATCATGGATCTTCTAATTAAACCACACAATGGATTTGTCCTCTTAACGCACACATGTGCACTAAAGAATGTCACCAACGGTGTCAAAATTACACTTCGACATGATGGAGTGTAAGAGGTGAATATTTCATCCTATATTTAGAATTTAATAGGTGGTAACATAATGATATAAGATTATTGTTGAACATGATAGAAACACAACATCCATATCATGTCACCTGACAAGGGACAACCAATGGGCATCGACCGCTGACCACATTTTCAACACAAGACTTTTGTCAAATTTTCATTCATGATCCACGGAGAAGTTCAGAAGAGATGGTAGGAAAGACATGTTTCCTGGAATCCGTGTTAATTGGGTGTCCTTTGAAATGTGAAATAAGATGGAATCCTGAATAAAGGGGAACAAGAATCATGACGAATGGGTGAAAAAACATTTATGTAGAATCCAACACTCTAGGTCTAGAACTAGAGTGCACATAGGCACAATGGTGAGTGACCAAAGATAGTCGAGGTGGTAAAGAGATCTAAAGACGGAGGTACGCATCGTGAAAATTTCAAATGAGACCTAAATGAGACAATAAATCCAAACCACCACACATCACCCCTCACAAAGGACTCAGGCTAGGGGGCCAGAATGATGATGAGGTTTCACTGAAACAGGGTTGGACACAAAGTTCAAATTCCTGGGAGTTCCAACATATCTCATGAGAATGAGAATAAATCCATACATAGTTCTCTAAGATGTTTTCTAGTTTAATATCTTGCAAAAATACGTGGTCAATGTTCATTTATGGTCATATAGATTAGACCGTAGATGAGCAGTATTAAGTCATATGTGCGTGAAAATTGATGCAGAGATATCCAAGGAGTGGGATACATTGTGAGGTCAAGAAAAACCTTACCTAAATGGAGGCATGAAAAACCTTCCCCACACCATGTGTTCTGAGGGGAAACTAAGGCAAGGATCTAGACCTAGGGGGAGAACCATACTAAAAATTAATTTTTTTTATTAAAGAAACACTTTTAGGAAAAAGTGATAAACCATGATACATGACTTAAATGACTTAATGAACCAAACCTTGCCCCATGGGGAGATCCTGAAGTTTGGAGTGTGGTATATAAACTAAATGTTTTGGAATTACAATGTATCCCATGTGGATGGGAATCAATTCATACATAGTTCTCAAGATTTTGTGTAGTTTGACATCTTGCAGGACAAGAATGTCTGGAGATCTTAGTTTAATTTCATAGAGATCAGATCATTTTTCAGTTTATATTCTTGAAGGACGAGTGATGGGTAGTATTACTTACTTTAGCATGGAACCATCAAGCATTTTAAAATCAACCAGCAAAGACAGAATAATTTATGGTTATGCAGGACAAAATCTACTTTCTCAAGCCATGTACTACTTGAATAATATAGCGTTGGTGGGGGAAGTGACCCTCTAACCATCTAAGGTACCTAGGGAGTATGTTCCAAGAGGGTAAACCTTGTGAATGATGTAAGGTCCTTCCCACATGGGCCCCAACTTTGGTGGTTTCCTACATGGTATCATTGGTGTTCTCAGGGCCAACACCATGTCACCTTGTAAGAGAGACCATGTGTGAACTTTCTTGTTGAAATATCATGATATCGTGTTCTGATACCTCTCTAGATTGTGTTGGGAAAAAATTCCATTCCCATAAAGTGCTTCTAGTTCATCCAAATATATTTCAGATAACTTATCTAGTGTATATTGATCTTATAAAGATGTGCCCAATTAATGAAACAAAATCTAGTTGGGCAGGACTGCCTCTTTTTTTTACACTAAAGAATTTAGAGTCACCTAATAGGAATTACGAGTCATCATCTGATACGCCCAGATATTGTTAGGGATTTGATCCGGACAACACTTATTATTATGATAAACCATATTTTTTATAATTTACGATAGGTATTTGTTGAATGCATAGATCTTCCCATTTTCTTGTGCGTGATAATGGGAAGTATGGTTAGAACAGTTATTGTAGTTGGCACACAACTTCTTTAGTTAAGCTACCCATAAGGTTGTGTCGTTTTTGGTGAGGATGGTGTGAGGTAACTCTAAATCGCTAGATGATATTAAAACTCAGAAATTCAATGATAGAAAGAGAGTTGACCTCCTTGAGTGGAACTGTGTCTTCCCACATGGAAAAGAAATTCGTAGCTGTTAGTATGAACATGCACTAGCTGGATGTCACTGGTGGATAGGGTTACATGACATCGAGTCCCCAGACCATGAAGGGAAATAAGTTCTTTGATGTATAGAGAGATTTTGGTGACCGATAAAAAAATTATCTTGGATTTGGAATGTATGGAACCTCTTTGAAAACATGATATAACCATGGATCATGGAGGGCCAAAAAACCCAAATCTATGGATTTGGTGATACATCTTTGCTCATGTATCATGAGCCCTGTAGGAACCGGTATGAACCACTTATATTACATGATCAATCTCACCTCCTTGAATACAATGGAGGAGAAACCCATCAAATATGTGTCTGTAGAGGATCCTCTCAAGACTGGGACCACTTTGGAGGGTAAATTGTAATGCACAACATCTGATTCGCTCACACATGGCTCGATCTTCCGAGTGATTGACTTGATGGAGATACTCAATAAAGGGGGTCCTATAGTCTGGAGTCACTTCCAAAACTACGGTAGGGGGACCTAGGTGTCCTCATGTGGGGGCTCCGACAGTACGGTGGATTACCTGCAGTCTATCATCATCATCCATAGTGATGGGAGAGATGACTCTCTAGCGTTCCACTTGAATTATCAAACCATCTTGTTCAGGTTCTGCATGAGATGAAGTCAAATTGTAAAAGGCATCAGCTCGACCGTTGTATGAATGTGGGACATGAGTAGCTACTGGCTGTGAAGGGAATTAGGCCATCAACAATAGGGTACATTCCCTCACTAGAACGAGATCTAGTTTCCTCACAATGTAGACATCATTGATATGTTCTATGACTAGTTTGAACTACCCTTTCACGTATATGTGTGGATAGTCAATATACAAGGTGATCTTGAGACTAGTAATGAAATAATAGTACTCTGAATTGTTGTTGGTATATCCTTCTTACAACAGGAATGGATATGTCATAACAGCTTTCTCTGGCATGATGAAGACAATACCTAGGACCACTCTATTGAGTCTATGATCATTGAGTCTCCTCCTGTTAGGGCTTCAGGACGCACCATCAAAGTGAATTTTCCATTACTAAATAGATTTTTCTACTTAGAGTATTTATTAATCAAGAATATTATGATCTAGAGATTGGCCGGTGGGAGCAGTATGTATGGAAAGGATGTCTTCCAATTTCTTTCCCTCAATGGACTTATAGGGGAAAAACCTAATGTGAAATGGTTGAATGATCACTGACCACTGATATTGATGGCCTTCCATCATGGGGTTGTTCATAATGTACTACAACGGATCCACATAGGACACTTGTTTTATTTCATAATGCTACATTTACTGTTGCAATTTATTCATTGTGAATACATTCACCTGGAAACTTTTATGGATAGGGGGATATTTGTTCTCTGTATTGGCAAGAATGCAGGTGAAATATTATAAAATGTACTACATTCCCTCATAATTCTTCTAGGCGATAAGTGAACCAGTAGATCATTCCAAAGAGGTCACATAAAGGACTATCTTCTTTACATAAATGGGTGGCATCAGTACCAGATGCTATAATATGTATTTCTAGATCTACTCAAATTTGTTCAACACTCCTCATCCCACAGATAATTGACACCTTTCTTCAGGAGATGATAAAAGGGCATACATTTGACATCCAGATTCCCAATGAATCATTTTATATCAGTAAAGTGGCCTTGAAATCCTTGATGCTCTTAAATGTTTATCAGAAAAGACATTTGGCTAATGGCCTTGATCTTATTCAGATCAATCTCGATTCCTATATAACTGACAATGAAGCCGAGAATCATTCCTATGGCGAGACTCCATGTAACACTTCAAAGTGTTCATCATCTTGTGGTTAGATTTGAGGAAGCTAAACACTCTCTCAAGATCATTTATATGGTATTGGAACAAGAGATATTTTACCATCAGATCATCAATGTAGAATTCCACCAATTTCCGGGGGATCCGTTTAAATATGTGATACATGGCACGCTGATAGGTGGAACCTGCATTCATTAGATAGAAGGGAATTACCTGGTAGAAAAAAGTACCATGTGGTTACTTAAAGCCTATAGAATATTCTTCCTCAAGGGGGAATTTCGATTTGGTTATACCCAAAATACCCATCCATGAAGGAGAGATCTTGGAACCCAGCAGTAGCATCAATAAATAGTTCTTTCATTGGAAGGGGAAAATCATCTTTCAGACAGTGACAGGTGAGATCCCGAAAGTTGATGAAAACTCTGATCTATCTATTCTTATTTCTGATGGGAACGATGTCGGATAACAGTCTAGGGTATTAGACAACCTTGAATATATTTTATCTAAAGATCTTATCAACCTCAACATTGAAAATGGCACCATGAGAAGGGTGAATCATTCTGGGATGTAGTTTGAACCCATGATGATTTTCCGGAATGCCAAGTCGGTGGATGGAGACACTAGGATCTATTTCTTGAATCTAATAATACCTCCAGTCAAATACATTAGGATGCTGTTTCAAGAAGTTCATGTATCACATTTTCTCTTCGATAGGATTAGTGGAACTGATCAATGTGTGTTTCAGATCCGTCTCATTACTGTGGTTCACCTGTACAAATTCATCGACCATGGTGGAGACACCCTCTTTGATTGTGGGGGGATCATCATTAAAATCCTATTATTCTGTTAAGGATGAGGGATCCTCTGTGGGAAGTTATTTCTCTGAGTTGATAGATCCCTATGTGAAACTGGTGCAAGCCTATGCGACATTGGAAACCTTTTTGGGGGACTCCGCTACAACCAATACCAAAATGATTAAATTTATTGTCCTGATCCCATCTAGACTTCGGCCCAAGTATCCATGCTTTATGATATCAAATAAATAGTGGTGGGTTGGATTGAGTGAGTTTATCTGAGCATGGATAAACAAGCAAGTATTCCATATTGTTGTTGCCATAGGGTGGACATCCCGATATATTATGGGAGTATGGGGATCTGGGATCACCCGAGCCGGATTTTTATATAAATATGAGGTGATCCCTCAACATACCTTAGTATTGGGAATGAGCTTATATAAATCTCTAGAAACAACAAATCATACCCACAAATCCGGAGTTTTTAGCCTCCAATCTGTGGATCGGGAAGATTTGGGCATTATCTAGGCCTATCCATGGGTCAGTCTCAGCCGTATCGAGTACAACCTCGCTAGCCTAAATCTTCTCTTGCTTTCACTTTTAATAGTCATCATCCAGATAGTGGGATTTAAAAAAGGAAAGTAGATATGCACCACCCCATAGTACACCTACTTTACCATTAATGGAGTACATACGTCATTGGTGATACGAAGAGGGGATCACCGCATGTAGGTGGAGCCACGACCTACCAACCAATACATTATAGGTGGTTTCTTATGAGATAACCATGAACTCGGTGTTAGATAATAGGCCACCAAAATGGGTATTTAGGAAGATCTTTCCAACCGATGTCTATTTCTTCCTATCATAACCATGACTTTTCAAGGCAGAGGGGATCAGATCATCCTCAGGAAACCCCATCATTTTGAGTGTCTGGTTCAGGATAAGGTAGATCATCGAGCCTATTTCGACTAGATAATGAGAAGCCTCCATGTCATTGAAGAGACAATGATGTAATGTGGGTGGATGTTCCCATATATGAGAGATGCCTCATCTTCTCCGGAGAAAGAGATGATGGTATAGCATTCTTCATGCTCATCTACCTCAGCATGGAAGGATTTTGCAGCTTCTACCACAATCTCAAACTGGAAGGGGATTCTTAAATTATAGGAAATGGGTTCACTCATATCTTTTGATATGTTAAGGGCCTAAAGGATAGAGATCCTTTCAATAATTCTGTAAAGATGTTTAATAATATCATACTTTTTTCCAATCGTGATCTTTTTTTGGTAGGAGTTCCCACTCACCGGGAGGTATAGTGAACTCTTCTAGATTAACCGACAGCCGATTGGTGCTGTGAATGTCTCAATTCTCAGTAGTCAAAACATTAATAGGGACTACCATATGTGTTCTAGATGAATATGGTCTGTCCATAACAGAATGTTGCTAATTTCAGCGCAGTCGGGGATGCTTCACCAAATTATATAGCAAAAATGACAGCGGAGGAGGACCTAGTGATATAAGTTGAGAAGGCTTCATGTGTTGAGAATCACATAGGGAATGTTATCTTGTATCGGTGTCAGGAATAGTCTAGATGGAAGTATTAGATGACGAATTATGATGAACCATATAGACATGGTTCCATCTACATTGGTGGCTACTGGGGATGTTGGGATGATCCATCATGCGCTCCCCATCATCAGGAATCTTGTAGGGGTTTACCAGCTCCACTGTGTTAATAGAAGCATTCCATTGGTCGCACTAGAACAATCCTCCACCATTGGATGCATCCTAGGGGTAATTACCATATCCAGGGACATTATGTTTCCAAGATTAGTAGATGATGATGACATCAGTGGGGGCTTTGTTTTCCCTTGCGCCTCCGATTCTTGACCTTATGAGAAGATTTATGTTTGGACATCAAAGTTTAAGTAGTGGATGTCGGTGACGCGGTAACTATTCAAGGTTTAGGTTAATTCAATTGAGCATGGATAATAACATGGGCATGGTCAACTACCTTACAATCCACCCCGTCAACATATTTTTGAGACCTATGGTTAGAAACTTGCTACCACTCACATTACCTATCACTATCGATGTCGGGTTGTATGAATACATACACCACCTTTGAAAATGTTGTGCCCAACCTGACTATATTTTTATCAATCTAGTCTTGAATCCATTAATTAAACACATAGGACTACTTGAGGGGGTTCCCTAGGATCAGGTGATATGGGTAGTAATTATGGAGGTCAGGGAGATCCACCTCTTCAGGACATCAATATTCAGGCAACCATAGGATTCCCTATTCCAAGGAACATCTAAAGTAACCTAGTACCTGAGACTTATAAAATGAGTAGGTCTGTGTCATTCTATAATGACCTGACCCCAGTTCCCTAGATTCGGTGCATTATTTTAATACATTGGCATGATCAAAAGGAATCACGTTGTGAAGGACCGATCAGTTTGGCAGTCTTGGAAACACTAGATACATTCATAAAGTTTACATTACATCATACAATGAAAACTTCAACAACATAGTCTCCATAGTCTACACTCATACTATCCCTGCAGGTCATTCATAAATTACTTCTTCACATCCTGGGAAAAATAAAACATAGAAAGGGGTGAGCTCAAATGCTTAGTAAGGATAACAACAAAGAGGAAACTTTCATAAATAAGCATAAACATTTAAGGCAATGTATAACTAAAAATCCTTTTAAACTTCATCTTTAGCATAATATGGCAGAAATAAAATGAAATAATGCCATTTACTTATTCACATGGATATTATACTAGTTGAATAATAGAATTCAATATCAATAACCACTTTCATAATGATGGAATGCATAATGCCAGACTATCATAACCACATAGCCAAGACCTCGTGCCAAGACAACAAATAAGATTTTGTCAAGGCCTCATGCCAAGACACAAGATTATCTCATGAGACATACTGATGCATCTAGGAGCTATAGCGGGCTCCACCCACCACTTATTATGTCCAATGCATTCCTCGTATGAACAGGTTTAAACATAACATAAACATCCGTATTAAACCTAGCATACAAAATGTCAATACTTTCTCCATAAATCATGAATGGTATAAAAATAACACATCCACAATCGAAAATATCAAAAAAAATTAAATGGAAGTTTTTTATAATAAATAAACTTCAAATAAGCTTGAAATACATCATAGGATGTTGACATAGATGAAATAAAAACTATTTGAGAGAAATAACTCTTTGTTCAAATCATTTAAAAGTCACACATTTATTAAGGAAGTAATTTAAAAGAGATTTTTGAATAAAAGTGTCCCATACCACTTTGAAACTTTTTAAAAGAAATATCATTTCAAAACATTCATTTCCATATAAATAAATCCATAAAATCATTTTGAAAACATGGACATTAATTAAAAATTTTTTGAAAGATAAATCTTTAAAACATTTAAAATTCTGAATTTGATAAAGAGTACCGTTTAGAAATTCTTAAAATATTAATTTTGAAATCATTTAAAAGTCACATAATTATAGAACTAATCATTTAATTTTAAAATATCCTTATAAGCTTATAATGGATGCTTATTAGATTTTATAACCGCAGAAAATAGCCGCACCCACTGTATAAGTTAAAAAAAGACATTCTTACCTTAATTCTGTCGAAAACGTTTAAAAGGACCTTGTTTGGAAAACGACGGAAATATTACATTATAAAAATCTTGTAAAATGTCAAAAAAGGTATAAATGTAATTTACCCTTATTCTGTAAAATAGAAAGAATGTTTTGAATACATTTTTAAGAAACATGGATGCTGATGATAAAAAGTTCCCAGTAAATAATTACGTAGAAAAAACCTCGGATAATGAAGAGATTGTGAAATAAACCCTTAACAATTTGGTAACATACGAAACATACACCCCATGAAAGAGGTATCATAAAATTAATATGTATATAAACATAAATTAAAGTGTATTACATAAAGAATACAATTATGGGCAGTACATATACCACAGAATAGGTAATAGTGGCAATATGGCATTAATCTCATAGGAATAAGGAGTGAGATGAAAACCCCTTACCTTGTACTTTTCCTGGGTCGAGGGTAGGTTAACATCCTGTATAATAGTTAAATCATTGTTATTAAATTATAAAAAAACATATACATAAATATGATATCATATATGATATTTTAATATTGCTTTGTTAATAATATTTAAGTATTATCGTCGTTTCGGGTGTTAATTGATTCATTTTCCTTTATATGCTTCGTTACATAAGATGTGTTTGTTATGGATAGGTTGTATCTTATTCATATCAAGAATGATATTATGTCCTTAAAAATTACTTTTAATCATCAAAAAATAATTATTCTTTAATGCATATTATGGGAAAATGAATCTTATCGCGTTTGTGGAGACGGTAATCCGTACGTACGCACAAATGCTACTTCTATTTAATTTTTCATTGTAAAAGGAATAAAAACCAAATTTTACATAGGTATATAATTATTCCAGTATAATATAATAACTTATATGTATTACTTATGTTCATTAACACCATCCTTTATACATTCCATGTATGGTATGAACGAGTCATATCACTTTGAGGGGGCGGTAGTACGCACTTCCTCAAATGAAATTATCGTATATATATACAACATGAAATGATTAATGGAATGATATAAAATTGAATTAAAGAGGATTATATATAAAATAAATATCATTAATATAATATTTAATTATAGTTCCATTATAATGGCCACCATGAGAGGTGGTAGGAGATAATTGAACAATCATTGCTTCGTGAGGTGTTTGGTTGCCATCCACAGAAACATTATGTTCTTCACCCATTAGATGGAGGTGTGAGTAAGTGTAGTTATAATACATCAAATAAAAATATCCTAGTATATTTAGGATACTTTTTTTGTTACAAAAGAAAATAATAAGAAGAGTTTAGGGGTTGGAGAAGTAAATTAAAAGAAAACAAGCTTAGATAAATTGTTACCTTTAATTTGGGTAAGTCCCTTTGGTTTGAACCAAAAAGGACTCTTGAAGTACCTTCTGCCTAAAGTAAGGCTTCTAAGAATAGGAGAGGGATGTATGGAGCTTAATTGGGTAGAGTTTGGATGATCCAAAAGGCTTTAGAGGTGTGAGTAATTGGTTAAAAGTGGTGTCCTTTTATAAGGGGGAGGAGGGGCTCTAGGAAAATATAGAAATATTATTTTATATTAAATTAATATTCGGTTTATAATGGCTTAAAAGTAGATTATTTAAAGTTTAAGGTGGGGATGGGTCGAAAACCACTCAAAAAAATAGAATTTAGAATGTTTTGGGTCATTATATTAACCTTATCTTTTAGTTTTAACTCTTATATAATTAGTTTGACACTTACCACGTCACTTTTTATTTTTATATTATATAGTTAATAAACAAACTATATACCTCTAAGAGAACCCCAATTGGTCCATTAATGATACACCTATCATGATATAAGTCTCTTGGCCGATCCTTATATTTTTAGGAATAGAATATAAATTAATAATATAATATGTGTTTTAAAAACTAATTAATGTCAATTTTGACACTTCTCAATAATAGATTTTTGTTAAAGTCTTAAAAAACTTATTAATTCGAACCATATTAATTTAAGAAATACTAACACATCATATTCACCAATAAAATTCGTGTATGTCATCAAAACTTTCAAATTGTTTTATTTTAACATTTATAATATCAATTATTTGATTCTTTCATTAATAAGGAAAATAATTCATCATTGTTGTGTCATATATATTTTTACTTTTTCAATGTCTAAAAATAATAAATAAAATACCATTATGTAGGAAATATTTTTGTCTTTCTAATTAATATTTATAATCAAAAATACAACAAATATTACCCTATGTAAAAGTTGTTTTTCTAAAAGATATAATCTTATGTCATTTTTGTATTCATTTTAACATAATTAATATAAAGTGTCCCTATCACCTAAAAGTGGCTCCATGGGGTCCCAAAATTGACCCAATGATGTCCATGGTCGGACATGTATCCACCAATAAGATTAAGACACGTTTTTGGGTAATTTATTATTATTATAATATTTTTTTAACCCTTATTTACCGGATTTATCCTTTAACCATGGTAAATAAAATATTTACCGAAGTAATTATTCAAAATTTCTAAAAATAAAAGTTACATATTTACACAATTTGGAAATCCTGATTCCAAATATGGAATCTATTTTTCCAAATTCAAAAAACAGAAGTGGCATAAATTATTTTAAAATTAATTCCCGCTGTCAAAATAGAAAGCGTGTTTTTTAGATATAATAACTTTCAAAAGATTGACACTTGTTTATGTTCGTTTTAATTGTGAAATTATGTACAATGACACACATTTTATTAAATGGTAAAAATCTATTCTAAATATACTTTAAACCCACTAAAATTCATAATTTCTCACTATTAATTATTTTCATTAAAAAAGTTATTTTTAACTAAAATTTAGAAATTTTCACTATTCATCAAAATATAAAAGTTATCAGAAAAGTTCCAAAAATTCACCCAAGCTAATTAAGATATTCCAAATCATAAACTTAAGTCCATTTTGAATTATAAAATGTATAAAATTTCAAAAAGTGGGTATTACTATTCATAACGGCTAGTTTGATGGGTTGTGGTGTGTGTTAGAACTCGAAGTTCCGTACAACACACACTACTGTATTATTCAAAATGAAGCATACCGTGGAAGCTTGGGGTGTTACATATTCAATTTTTAATGGGTGGTCTAGGATATTGGCCTTGAAGATGGGATAGGGGATCCTATAAAGGATGTGGAACCTGGTTATCTCGCATTGGGGGTGGCGGCGCATTATGTGGGGTCGCCTTCCGATTCTAAGGGGTGTGCCGCTGGGCTGGATATGGCAACTAAGGTGGTGTGGCTCTGATATTATATGAAGGTGTATCCATTGGTAATATATATCCAGATGACTTGGGACCTATATTTGGGATATCGTGGTGGGCTCAACCATATCGACCTTTCTCGTGGGAACTAAAGGAGGCAATGGATGTGCTTGTTTGTCCTACTGCAAGTCTTCCATTAGATGATAGGCCTTATCCAATAATTCCAGAAATTACATGGAGTAATTTTTGGTATGAGAGTGGAGACAATTTTAGTTTTTGCATTCCCAACATACATTCTCATCGTTTGTTCATTATTCATTGGAATATCTAGGAATTTTTTGAGGCATTTCCACCAGGTGAAAAAATCTACGATGTGCTCATGAGGCCTCTATATGAACTTGAAGAGGTCGTCAATACTATAATTATGGGCGGTGGAGATGAACTTGTAATGAAAAAAACTATGAAGATCCTCCCATATGGCTAATGAACACATGGAAAGATAGTTGTGCCAGATAAACACATGCCATTCAAATATTTGTATGAATCACTGGAGTCTGTCAGTATTTTGCAGTGCTGGAGTTCCCATCATGGGTCCACTCCGTGATATTAAGTGGGAAAAATGTTGTAGTGAATCTCCTTTCTCATTAAAATAGTAAAATATAGGGTTTCCAAAACCATATGTGTTGTCATGTCATCTACCCAGTCTGAATATACCTTTCCATCAGGAAGAATTTCCACCTGTGGAGTTTCCAAAGCCTCGATGGAGGAAATAAGCACTAACATTGGATTTTCTAAATGGGGATTCCAATAATGGTGAGGGTCCCCAAACACCAGTGCATTGGCAGGTTCCTCAAGATGATAAGTTAGTCTAGTGGCTCTTGGAGTGGCTAGTGAGATGACCTATGAGACTTTTGGGGGAACGACCTATTGATTAGTTGGGGGAACCAGAGCAAGGTTTGGAAGATTATCATGCAACTTATGTGGATTTGGTTATACATATAGCTCCCTCTTGTGATAAGATCTAGCTTCTACCATGTCTATGTGAGAAGGATGGTAAGGTTCACCTAGAGGAAACTCACTAGGGGGAGTTGTACCTACCATTACTGCCCCGGTCGAGGATCACTGTAGTTTGGTTTCTACTCTGAAGCACGTCCAGCATGGAGGTCATCGACTATCTTTTTATGATTTGTGAGCTGTTGATGCAAGAGAGCCTTTTTGGGATCATATTCCATCTTCTGCACTGAGCTAGATGGGTTAGAGGGTTTGATTTCCCCATGATGCACATTGCCCTTATTGTGATTTCAGTAGACAGATTATGACTCGATTGGTACGAGAAGTCCCAGTAATTTTTTTTTCTAGTGAGTAATCCTTCCCAATGTATCCAATATGTGTGGGACTCTCTCTTGGGGTAAGTTCTCTTCAAGGATATCTATATCATTTTATCCATCTGATCGGTCGGTAATGTTGACCATGACACTTCCAGAAGGCATATCCACAATATCACCTAGTAAGTCGGGTTAACACAAGTAAGAACTACAATTAAGGGAAGCATAATTCACCCAACCATATACATGGACGTGGGAGGAAGCCTTCTTGATAATCATACGAATAAATTAAATGCTCTGGACGCACCACTACTGAAGGGTTCGATGGTGACTGGGAGACTCAGGGGATTTGTCCATAGGAAGTGCAGCCAAATTGACCATGCGACATAGTTGGACAGTATCTTCAAATTTTTCATGATTCATGGGGTAAGATACTTTCTAATAATGGATAAGGACATTCATTAAGTAGATTTTTTGGAAAAAACATTTGACATCCTCCTTGGTAAGAGATTTCAGCGCATTGAATTTTGTGGTTGCAATTGGACAGAACATCTTTGGGAAATGGTCTGCTGTAAGGATATCCCATATGATCCTCATCCCATACTTGGGATCCGGCCGTTTGTTTCCCTATTCTCGAATATGGGAAGCTGATGGACCGGTAAATTAACAAAATCATACCATTATTATTGTATACTGGCTGGTGGATAATACATCTAACATGATGACAAGATTCTACATCGTGGAATGTCTTGTGATGAATGCAATGATTGAGCCACCACATCCCGGTTGATATGGACTAGAGACCATAGATTACCATGAAAGGGATTCAGAAATTAATGGTGGGACCTGCTGTTTCTTGTCCTCCATCAATTCCTAGAATAACTCTCCATGATCTCCTATTTAGGTATAGACAGACCATGTTGACAATAGGGCGAATTTCAAGACCAGACCCTGTAAAGAGGCCAAATATCCCTATTTTTGTATGTATCATTGGAGGGAGGAAAAAATAAGTTGGAACATGGATTCTAGAAGGAAGAGGATTATATGCCTTGTTCCTACCCTGACCTTGGACACATAAGATCGGGGTGGGGGTTTTATTATTGAATCGCATTCTGCCTCAAGATCTGAGAATCATACGGGTTGAATAGCGGTCTAAAACAACTCGATAACCTTTCAATTGATTTTGTGACATGTACTCCTACCTCAGGATGGTTATTTGGGATAGGGTATACATTCTTCAAAAGGAGGACCTCTGGCCGAATTGATGATGTTGTAGAGAATACATCTGCCAGAGTGAGCTGGGGTGCAAGTAGAACCTAGAAAAATGTGAAAGGGAAACTGGGGAGGACGTACATGTCTATGGTCTGGTGCGTGGAGGGAATATTTTTAGAATGTGTCAGAGTGGGTAGGACCACCACAAGATATGATGTTAACATGGGATGTACTTAAATGTTTCTTTCCCCATGTAGTGATAGTATCAGGGGAACCTTCGTACTAGTCAAACTGAAAGCGGGGAATGCCTCTGTGTTGGGTTCCAACTAAGTGAGGAAGACCTCCACTTCTTGGATTTTGATGGAAAGGAGGACCTTAATTGATTTATGTATGATCACAGGGAAGACCCCAAAATTGATGGATGACCAGACGAGGAGAATCGTTTCATTTGAGACCTATGAAAGGAGGAATGGATCCATACCAAGGGTAACAGGTGTGGAAGAGTCTGTTGTGATGGATATATGTGTTGTGGGATGACCTTTTCTCAGAATGATGGTGGCATGGGAAGGACCTCCATGCTGATCGTGGGAGTGGGGAGAAATGTTCTCCCATTGGTGTTGGGGTAGAGAGGACCTCCATAATGTATGTCATCATCACAGGTCATCCCATGATGGATGCCACCTGTGTCAGCAACCAGGAGAGTCATCCCAACCTAACCGTGGGGTGGTTGGGGCCTCAACCCGGGTCAGGTGTATAAGTTCTGATGTTCAGTATAAATGGAGAATTGACGGTATGTTTCAGGGGTGGCATAGGAAACTATAGTTATCGATGATGATTACCCCTGGTGGACACCCTATTCATCTGACATATGACATTGGCGTTTGGTAAAATGGAATGGGGTCAGTGATGCTGGAATTTAACATTTTCTTTAGCCTATGGGTCCATGTGGTGGTGTTGACGTAGCCTGGTGGGAGCCATCATTGGCGAACCATGAGATGGGATTAAATTCGGGTGGGCCGGGACATCCCTCACTACATTGGCATAGGGGTGGGAGTCATCAAAGAGCACTATAGAGAGGCTCTCAAAAAAACTTTTGGTCTGAGTGGTGAGTAGTGTCTCCTTTTGTGGCCCTTTGGGGTGGTAGTGATGATGTGGCACAAAATCCACTAAGTCTTATCAGGCCATATTTCTGGTCAGGATAATCCCTTCTTCCTTGTATCGTAAAATAAACTCGTTAATCAATCCCCTCTAAACGAGTTTAGTTGGGGAGATGAGGCATAGACACCCAGTAGTAGTAGATATCTTGGCCATGACAAAGGAGATGAGGTTGTGTGAGATCTCCGAATTGGTCTTTCCCCATCCCTCATGTCAGTATGTGGGTGGTTATCAATCCCTTACCATGGAATCATGGGTCCTAAAAAGTAAGGTGATTCAACCATTAGTGTCGAATGAAGTAAAGTGACACCTGGTGCCCCAATGTGGTCCCATCTCCCATTGTCGGTAATAAGCATCCACACTAACAGAATCATAGAACATGATATCTAACATTCAACTGCCATAATTTCTATTATGTTTGAGGCAAGGGCCACTGTTTTCTTGGTGGGACCCCGTCCCAAATAACTAGATCCGGTGACATGCTTGTCCTCTGATGTCTTGAATTCTACTAATCTCTACGTTGAGGAGAATAATTTTACATTAGGATCACCATTTCTATTTTAAATAGTTTCACCAGGGTGCACATTAATCCATCAATGACAGGCTGATTGGGTTTACCCAAATTCCATGTTTCAAAAGGTGGGTTGCATCCATTGCTTTTTTAAGGATGATTTTTCCTTGATCTAAATGGGATGATGGGATTTCTTCTTATCCTTTTGTGGAATCCTCTATAGATCTTATTAGTTATTCATGGTCTTCCTTATATATTAAAAGGTTGTTCCTGAAACTCCTCTCAGTGACATATCTTTTTAGACGCCAATTAATTACACTACTTCTATCAGGACATTCCAAGGGGTTATGTCAGGTAAACAACCATCCATAGGGGGAGTAATCACATTGGTCATCACTGGAATGTCTACGCACTGGAACAATCATACGTCTAGGTTTCATCCCTTTATGATAGGTCTTCTTGAGGGTGGGAAATCCCACGGAATCCCACAACAAGTGTAGGGAATTATATTCCCTAGGAATGTCTCTAAGGTTTTCCTCAAATTCTCATGTTTATCACAGGGTATTCCATGAGTTTAACATCTTGTAGGGACATATCGGACAGATCAGAACACTGACAGGAGTGGATGAGATGTGTTCATTCCCAAGAAGTATCACCTAATAGTTTTATGGGATGAGTGGATAACTACTCCCACCCAAAGAGGATTTGAGGATTCTTGGGTCCCTCTGAAGGAAATGCCATGATTTATCGATGGTCATGATCGAAGGTCAAGGAGGTCTCCTATGTACATTTTTCCGAGAGACATACATAACACCCATGTAGTTTGAAAACAGAAACATAGACTCAAGGTGTACACCATGGAAAAAAACCTGAAGACATGTTGGGTATACACATGGTTAGAGGATCATGTATAGTTAGGAGCAGTGAAGAGGAGGAAGACCTGATCTCACTGGGATGTGTCGGCCTAGATAAAAATGGAATGGATGATGAATGGTTGGGGGAAGTGGATGGTGAATGAGATGGAACCATCGTGAAGGTCATGGTTATTTTGGGATTGAACCTCAAAGAGGCTTCCTACATATCCCTGTGGTGTGGAATCATAGTCCACGTAGTTCAGTTGGATGATAGGACAACTTAGGAGGCGACCTGTGAGAATGGACGGATGGATGGAACCCAGAGGAAGTTGATCCTCCGTGTTGGGGTATGACCTTCTTGAAACATAGAGGATCAAGGGAGAGATCAGTATGGGAGATGGACCTGAACCTTATGGAGGCTTACTACATATTCCCAAGGTAGGGATTCAAAATATATGCTGTTCAGGATGAGGTATGGAATTGGGGTGTAAAAAATGTATAGCAACCTGATGACATATTGGGGATTACACGTGGTGAGCATCTCCGGAGTGGGTCGGACACCCAGGGTCATACCAGTGATATGGGTCTCAACAAAGGGGACTACAATGACATTCCATTCGTTAGGGACTATAGTGGCTAACTATTGGTTGGGGACTACAACAGATTACTATTGGTTGGGGAATATAATATCTTACAATTGGTTTGGGACTTAAACGTCTTACCGTTGGTTGGAGACTACAACGACATACCATTGGTTCGGGACTACAAAATCTAACCATTGGTTAGGGACTACAAAGGCTTATTGTTTGTTCGGGACTACAAGGGCTTACCATTGGTAGGGGACTACAATGGCTTACCCTTGGTTGTGGACTACAATGGCATACTGTTGGTTGGGGACTACAACGACATACTGTTGGTTGGGGAGTACAACGGCTTACAATTGGATGGGGACTACAACAGCGTACCATTGGAAGTGGGATAAAAAGGTTTAAAATTTTTTGGGCACTACAATGACATACAATCAGCTATGGGATACAACAGTTTACCATTGTTTGGGGACTACAATAACATACTATTTGATCAGGACTACAATGTCTTACCCTTGGTTGGGGACTACATTGGCTTGCCATTGGTTGGGGAGTACAAGGGATTATAGTTGGTTGGGGTTGTTCCTTAGGGAGGCTACCTACATACCCTATCCTAAGAGACAGGTTTAAAACCATGTAGTTTGAGGAGAGACATGAAATCTGGGTGTATACAGAGTACAATAGAACAAATAAATAATGGTTCTTATGCATGGTTAACATCCCTAAAATTTGTTTGATTCCATGTAGGAAGACTAAATATGTGGGTCCCAAAAATGGGGACACTGAATATTAAAATTTCATGGGGTTGAACCTCAGGATGCTTCCAACATGCCCTGTCTAGAATATATGGATCTAAACCCACGTAGTTCTAATATATATAGTATAACGTCATATGGGATGAAAGGGGGGCATAAAATTTAACATCATGAAGGATTATGGTGAACTGATGTAAAGTGTTCTGGACCGATGTGTGATGGTCATGATCGTTATAGAGGATTCCTACCTACCTTTCTTGGGAATGGAAAGGATCAATGTCCATGTAGTTTGGAAGGGGTGTGGGGCTTACACACTAGTCACTCGATGAGGGTTTCATGATTCAGGCTTAATCTATGACAATGTGAGTCATGCACAGTGTGAGAAAAAAGAGGAAGTGAAGAGTATAAAATTACATCATGAATGGTGAATCCAAAAAGGGATTGAGTGGGTATTACATGTGGTTAGTGCCCCAAATATAAAATAGGGTCTTATGATTGGTTAGCGGCCCATGGAGATAGAAATTGGGACTTAATCCATGATAGAGGACCTATAGAGACAAAGCCTAGAAGGAGAGGGATGGGGAAACAAATTTCAATGTTCGCATCTATCCACTAGTGTTTGTGCACCGAAGAACAGAGGAAGGCCTAGGATGTTACCTCTCACAGGAAATTCTAGGAACATATAAAAATATGGTTTCCCTACCGTGCAATTTTATGTCATTCCAAAAAAGAGGATCTTATTTTACGTGAAGAATATATCACACCCTTAGAGACCAGTGGGTTTAGAGAGAGTCCAAGATGGGGCACCCCTCATACATCACATAGGATGAGGTCACAATTTAATATCATGTGCTGATGACAATGGTGAAAAGAAATCTAACACCCTGCAGCTCAGACAAGGTGGGATCACTCCACACTCCTATGACATACATAACTAATACCCACCCACCATTCGATATGGTATGGCATTAACAATTCCATAGAGAGATAGTGTTATGGAGTGATCCATTGAGGGGGAACATTTTAATGTGGCTATTAGAAGAAAAACTTGTTGTTGGTGTGCCTATACGAATAATCATTAGGCTATGTAAGGCAATATGAAGCACCACCCAAGGGACATTAAAAACACATCACATGATCTTGGAGGGCCGTATGGGAAAGGGGTGTGTAAATAAATAGAGCATGGAAAAAGGATCTTCGTGAAGTGGATGCGTTTTGAGAAGGTTGGATACTTCATGATGAGGATGGCCCTCGTGAAGGGAAAGGACTTCACAATGAGGATGAGATTCATGAAGGAATATGGATTTGTGAATAGGGGGCCTTCATGAAGGGAAAATGAATTGATAAGAGGAACTTTGATAGATAATAGATTTGCCTTAGTGAATCAATCTTTATTTCGAGGGAGTTTCACGAAGGCCCTACGCTTTGTGAAACCTCAAGCACCTTCAAGGGGGCCCTTCATTTGTGAAAGGAATATGCCTTCGTAAAGAGAATATCCACCATAGGCAGAGGCTGTAATGAATGCAAAGGGGTGTGACTAGAAGAGGCTAAATACAATTGGAAATCCATTTATGGTTTTTTTTCAAATTTCTATGTGAAAAGGGAGCTTGTATATTGAAAGGGTATAGTCATAGATGTTTGGAAGAGGGGGTGATCCATATATTGGTAGGAAAATACAGT
This sequence comes from Viscum album, assembly GCA_963277665.1. Taxonomy (NCBI): domain Eukaryota; kingdom Viridiplantae; phylum Streptophyta; class Magnoliopsida; order Santalales; family Viscaceae; genus Viscum; species Viscum album. The sequence goes on from OY728155.1 coordinate 819,453,551, forward strand.
CAGTAGGGTCGTAGAACCCATCGTATGGATGGGTGATGCCATGGGAAGGAGCCACTCCGTCAGAATACATTGGCCTCAAAGAGGGTTCATGACACCGTGTAGAGCTCTGTCAACATTGCCACTGTGAAGCGAGCTGTGGTGGGGAATGACGCTGCCCAGGGGATTTGGGATGACTTCAGACATGAGATAGCATGGGATATCGTGAATCTTATTTCAAAGGCATCTGTGCAGAAACAAGACCACCACACGATGCATTTCATGAAGAGGATATTTTTAAATGGCTTGAAAAAACATAGAACATTTTTTGCATCGGATTTCCTCTATTTCATCATTGAGTCCACGGAGTAAGTGGGATGAATTTTCCGGTGCCAACAGTCCGCTTTTGGTCACATCATATATGTAACTTTACAATGGTTTCCTCTAAATGATGTTGTATGATGATCATATAAATATAATTTCACAAGAAGATCTCAAAAGAATATTGTTCATGATGTTTGGTGTATTGTATTATGATACGATAAAACTATCAAAATTCAATCATGATTTACTAGTTCCTTAATGTATTTTTCATGTCTAGATTACCCTAAATAGTTACATATAGTATCAATTATCAATAAAAACCAAATAGAGAGTCCTCAAACAAAAATACATGAAATCCATTAATGAATTAACATATAAATTTCAATCATATCATGTATCAATTTACAACTTCATTATACGAATCATTATTATGAATTCATATTATGTGTACCACTCATTACAGTGAAGATAAAAATCTTATATCATAATGAGTTGATATGAACTTTGTGCCTATAAAATTAATCATTTCATTGATCTTAGTAGATTCAAATGTTCCAATGCCAAATCATGTGCATCTTGACCATTAACCTATTAATGATATTTCTACTAAAACTAATCATCAATAGTAATTCATAATTATAAGTTAGTATCCATACTGGATATAGGATTATTTACTAATTTACACAAATTATATAATTTTTTTTCTAGATAATACAATTTTAAAATATAATTTTTCAATTGACACTTGATTTTGTGGCCTAATAGTTTCTTATAATATGTCAATTGATACTATAACAATTAGTCATCATTGTTGGAATATGTTTATTTTTTAACTTATATTTGAAAAAATTAATGATAATGAATTATTGAATGTTTTCAATAAATAAACTTCATCATTAATTTTCCTTTTATTATCATCTGTAAACTTATTTACATAAGGAAATATAAATTTGGTAATACCAATACTCCTCTTGTATATGATCAATCAATACATGGTAATGAAATTATATCATTAAGAAGTGCTTTGTTTTATCTATATTAACTATATTGACAAATTTACTTATGTAATAAATTATTAAATTTTATTAATGAATCTTCTGATGTGTACGAATTTTATTGAACAATTAGAAAATATTTTTTTCCTTGTTAAACTAACACAATAATCTATTTCACTCACCATTAATTCAAAAGGATTAATTTTTAAAAATAGGATATTTAGTTAGGTAATATAGTATGTAATTTATATAAAAAGTTAATTAAAATCATATCAGGATATAAACCAGTTAAATACTCTCAGTTTCTATTAATAAAGAATTAAAATTCCACTAACAGGTAATGATGTCTTATTTTATATATTATTTGAGATATTTATCATTCCATAACTATTTAAATATTATATTAGTATAAAATACCATAAAAACATATATTTCAAATATGATATAATGTATCATTATTTATAATATATTCATTGAGATAAATTTTTCAATAATAATCATTAAAAAATAGTTTAACATGAACCATCCCATTGAAAATCCAAATTTTTGTGCCTCTCATATTAAATATATAAATTCCCCTAATATTGTTCCTTTGAGAAAGAAACATGATTCTTGTAATGTTTATTTTCTTACTTAGTTACTATGTTTTAATTCAATATATATATATGACAACATATATCCTTGCAGTTTCTAAGAAAAAAAGTTTATTGGTGAATATATTTGAATTATATTATTCATATTGGTTATCCTTTTATTCATAAAAATTATTATTTCAATGATCTCTCTTGAAACATGAGGATAAAATAAAATATCATTCATTTCATAATTATTTAATCATTTTTCTCTTATATGTATTTTCTAAAGAAATCATTGACACAAAAATTGTCATAGTAGTTTTGAAAAAGGAATTTATTGAATAAGGAGTCATAAAACAAGTACCAAATGAGTCTTATTTAACCAAAAAAGAAGAGATCAAAAATTTATGAGTGATTTATTCATATTTTACATAAGATCTTGGATGAATAATTATACCCTTTGATGTGGGAATTATATTATTAGATGGATAATTTCATATAAAAATGGAAAAAATTATTCATAACATTACAATATACTAATTCATTTTTATGACATGATATGTATGTAGTCATCCTTTTTCAATTTTAAACTGATGAAGTTTAGTGACATTTTCTTTTATCTCAGATCTCTCATTTATCATAGTTGACCAAAGTGAATGGAATTCATATAATTAACATTTATGTCTTTATGTATTATTATCGTCTCTCCAGGCACACATAATTTAATAATAAAACAATTATAATAAAATTACTAGATGAATTTCATATAGATATCATTCTCAGGAACACACAATTACTAATTTAGAAGAAAATGAATAAGGATTCGAAAACATAATAAAAATTATATGATGTTTAATTAATATATAACCCACATAACACTATATTAAATTTGTGTATTTAAATAAATCCAAAATGTTTATAAAATCTTTATAGTTTTTTTCCATGGTTTTTTCTCACCTTTATTGTTCTATAACATTTAAAATTTAAATAATAGTACATAAAATGATTAAAAAATATGTATGATGAAAAAAATTATTTATTTTTTTCCTTCTTCAACGATTTTATTATATCTCAACCACCAACACCATTTGAATTATAATAACATATCGCATGGAAAATCTATTTCACAGGCTCAACATTTCCCTCCTCATAACCTATGAAAGGGATTCTTCAGTTACACGAAGGTGTTTAGGTTGTCAATAATTCCAAAAACATGACTTATTTTACTAAATATATTTAAATTATTACATTATCCCAATAGCCTAATTCATATTATTCAAATAATTCATACATTATACCTAATTTATTTCAAGGTCTTCTCAGCCTAATGTTAACATGGTTAATTCAAACAAAAAAATCATCTGAACTTCATTATAAAAGTATATATCCTGAAATAGTTGAATCAAATTCATTTTTTATGGATTCATTAAAAATTTAGTTATAGGATATGTAGTTTCAATTAATATTTGATTGAGGGATGCATTTTTATTCTTTATAAATTTACATATTTTTGACGATAATATCTCATTTTAATATTAAGTAGATTTTTACGAAGTGATTAATCATTTTTCAAAAAAGTTTTTAAACATAATTATATTTATATTAATTTCATCACATCATATTAATGCGCTTATTTTTGTGATCATGATCCAAAATACATAATATAAATTATGATCCACATGGAAATAAAATAGTTAAAACATGTTATGATCATGTACTTTAACAACCTGTTTTTAATTGGTTTTAAAATATAGAAACCATTAACCCAAGGGGGAAAACTCCCTGATCTATTATGGGACCAATTAACAGCATTCAACCTCTACCCTACATGTATCCTTATGTTGGCTTCACCTTAGCTCTATAATGAACCTACTCAATGTTTCTTAGTGATCCATCCTTATATTTATTTTACTTCCTAACTCGTGAGAGAAATATATGTGGGATTATATAAAAGAAACTATGATTATATGATATTATATATATATATATAATAAAGAGGGAGATAAATAAAAATCATAGACCATGAAAAATATTTAATAAAACCAATTTAAAAAACTAGTAATGAATTAAATTAAAGGAAATAACAAATATATGAAATTAATTATAATCATTAGATCATATAGTTTTATAAAGAATTAAAATTTTAAATAACCACCTTTGATTATTATATATTTTTCCATTAATTACAATACGATGCTTTCAAATTAATTTGTTTAATTAATTGATTCATTTTACAATAATCTCCATAAAACATATCATGGTGGTACCCATTCACTTTTATATTAAATAATATATATATATAATAATAAATAAATATTATGTGATATTTAATAAAATAAATAAGCACCTTGTACCTAGAAGAAATACGATGATCACCAATTTGAATTGCAGAGTAAGTATTGATATAATATGCTATCCACTCATGTAGAATAAAATATAACTATTTTTCATTTAATTATATGGAATTTATAGGTTAATAAATTACACACAAATCACATGTTAGAAAATATAAAGTGCATTGATTTTATTTTTCAAAAAGTTTCCAGTCAATTATGAATATAGAAAGTATGTTAATAAATTTATTTACTAAATTTAAATAATAATGTAATATCCTATTAAAATAATCATATAGGGTGTTGGTGTTAATAAATGAAACATATAATACATAATAATATGGTTTATTATGTAATAAAATAAATTTTAATTTAATAGATAAAAGCTTTTGGTACAAGAGTTGTACATCTATCTATACATCATTTATCGTACATTCCATCTATTGTTATTAAATATCTATGGATTGGGAATTTATTTTTATATAATCATATCTAAGGAAAGAAATTTGAAGAGATGGTGAAGTTGAAGTAGCCTTTTTTTACATGAATGTCATTACATTCACACCTTGTAATTAAATATTATGTATATTTGACAATACATTTTCCACTATGAAATCATGTGGACAACATAACTTGTATCCTAGTCACATGATGTATTGTTTGATAGTATTTGTCCCACGATACTATTCAAAACACAATGAGTGTATTTAGTATATGCAGAAGTAATTTTTTCGTGTTGTCTTATGAAAACTGTAGTTGGTCTTTGTGAAATGTTATAGGATGCACAGTGTGTTTAATGACCCTAACCTTTAACACATATTATTTAATGATATTACGAATAATTAAATGATAATTACAATACATTGGTCATAATTTCTAATTTATTTGGAATATTATATAAATAATTAAATATCATGGAACTAAAATAAAATCATCTATTATTTAATTACCAAAAAGAGCTACTAAAAGACTTTTAGATCATATATATGAATAGTATAACTTTGGGAATACATGAAAAATGGAAGATCTAAAAAACCCATTAAGGGAAGTAAAAATATGAATAAAATATTTCACATAGGATTAAATTCATAACATGGTGACATAAAAAGGAATGGAACCTTAATTAACTTACGGAAATATAACATATAGACCATGGGAACATGTAAAAATTATATCATATGAATGTAGAAACCTCATAAAACCAGACATAATAATGAGTCATGTATGACCATAATGTACATTGGACCTGGAGGATCATGAGTAAAGGCTATCCATTAGGACCGTCTAATATGAAAGATCATGTGTCTAGGCTAACCACCATGATCAACCCATGTGGGTGGAGATTGAGTTAGGCCAAACCACCAAGACAATTAAAATTAATGTCTTATGTAACTAAATATTATAATATTAATTGGAAAGATATTTTAGTGCACCCATTATAACATGTTCATGAATATGTGTTCTATATGAATAATAATACATAAAGAGTAATCTTAAGGATTTCCCATAGAAAGAAGTGGGCATCTTAATCATGTCATAAACCCTAAAAATGGGTGTATCATAAATGTGTCAATCAAAAAATGGATTTGAAACATGAATTGAAATTAAAAAAACTATTATTAGATCAAAAAAAGTGATTCTTACTAAAGTGAAAAACTGGAAAAAATAATATTTAAGAATCAACCAAAATGAATCATTTTATTGTGATTTAAGGAAAATATTATACGGTATTTAAAGAGGAAAATTAATAATATGTTATTTCAAACCAGAAATGAAACAATATATGTTTTTATTCTAAAATTAATGTTTTTATAAAAATAAATGTGGAATAAAACTAAATATTTAGTTCACATTAAAATGGGTAATAAATCTAGAAGCTCCCTTTAATCGAGCTTGCTTATCGGGAAGAATTGAGAGGGAAATTTTTTGAAAAATAATTTCCCCATAATGGTAGGAAGAAGTGATCCACATATATTATTTTTGAACATATACAAATAATTTAGGAGAATTATATAAAACTAAATAAAAATAAATTTTTGGTAATGAGAAACAAAATATAAACCAAAAGAATAAATGCGGGGTTCCAAGATCATCCCTTACCATATGTCTGAAAGTGTTCTAAGCTTGATATTAGTGTACTTTATAACTAAATTATATCCAATAATTAATTAATTAAGAACCTTTCCTCCATTTATTCGATTTATTATAATTTTATTAGTTTTATTTTGGGATTTTTATGGGTTATAATACACAATTTCATTGTTCAGTTGTGTCATTTCCTTGGTTTTCTTGATCAGTACACTTATATATGTGTATGGAAGAACACGTAAAATGATAATAGTTATCAATAATTGAAATTATAGGTTATTAATGAACATAAATATGATTAATTTTTTTATCTATCCTTTTTTAAATGGTATTATGATAAATCATTTGATAAAACATTAGTGATGAGCATTAGTTTATTTTTATGAATTTTTTATTATGACAAGTAGTTTTGTTTTATGTGTTAATATTATGCATATATACTTATTCCAGAACATTAAATAATAAATAATACATATATTATAATATTTTTCAACAATAAAATGGTTTTATGAATATCCATGAAGGGGGTAATGGAAATTGGAAAATCGTCGGCCTTGAATGAGTTAAACCAACACATCATAGGAAATGCTATCATTTTTTAAAAAAAGGGGGAGGGGACAAATGTTGATTTATTTTTCCATGAACATCGTAAAATTAATGTATATATGTGATACAGCAGTTATCATTCCACTTGAATAAGTTTTATTAATGGTATACATTGAAAAGAATTGAAATTGAAAAGAAATTAAAAGAAAATGAAAGATGATTTTACTTGTTGAGTTATTCTCCTTTGGAACCATCCCATGAAAATTGAGGTTCGTATTTTTTAATACAAAATGCTCAAATATGCAGGGTAGAGGTTGTGAATGTTTATTTGGATGAATTATTAAAATATTTAATGATGTAGTTTTGTGAGGATAATAGGTGGTGAGGGTTGGTATTTATAGTGGACGAGAGGGGTATTTTTCTATTATTTTCTTCATTATATTATTCTTTGGGCTTAGGAATATGAATAGTTTCAATTACAACAAGAAAATAAATTAAATATAGGATGACATATTAATATTATGTTTCTTATATATGTGAATACTGAATAAATAGTGAATTTAATTTATATTGTTATATACTGTAATTATCGTTTTTCACAAGTCATTGAAAATTAACTATTTTAGAAAAACCCCAAAAAACAACCCTAACATTTTTTTGACAGGTAAAATTGAAAAAAACTAAATCTATTTTTTCAAAATAATTTTCTAAATTTTTTAAATTTAAATCATCATTTATTTGAAATATTCATATTTTTAAAATTATAAATGCTTTTATAACACTGTAAGATGTTAATTAAGGGCTCCTAAAATTATTCTATAATTGTAAGACAATAAAATTTTATTTTATGAATCTATTTTATTAAGATAAGTTACCTTCTAAGACATTGTATTAATTATGTAATTGTAAATAATCATTTTTGTTTCATAAAAATAGCAACACTCAATTTATTATTTTTAAAATATTAAATTAATTATTTCATAATATAAATATATTATATTTTCATTCATATGATATCAAAATTTAATTTATAGTTTCTTAGGTGATGTTACAAATCTATTAGATTGTATTCTATTCCTAATGGTGGCATTTCTATTCCAAAGATCATGTTACTATTCCATTGATTTATGTTCCTTAATTTCTATATGTACATCTTATTTCATTTATTATTTCATTCATTATTCCTTTTTCAATTTCTTATTATGTTATCTATGTGAATTTATGATATTTATAATATAATAAAAATTATAAGAAGTGAAATCATATTGATATAATTTTGGTTCTCATCATTCTTCCCCCTTATGAAATTTCACATTCAAAATTTTATTTTAAAAATGAAGGGAAAACAACTGACAGTGCATATCATTATTTTATTCATCCACTACTAATGTTTCATTTTTATAATTATTGTTCCACCATAGTACATTGACCATTTGAGTGGTATTTATGCTTTGAAAATTATCTCTTTGATCCTAGATCATCACATGTTTCCAATCATAAGAGAGATAATTGTACAAATGTATAACCTCCACATTAATTACATTTGAGGGATCTAGTATGTACTTTTTTAAGTGGAAACATGGAATTCAACATGTACTTGAGACATGGTTGGTGGAGGTGATAGTTGATAGTCCACAACATAAACAAAGTCAATAATCTAAAAGAGGCTAAATTTTTTATGACTCATCATTTTTTTCATCAAAAATCCCATGATCATCTTCCATAAAGATATTCAGAGTTATATAATCCCCCAAACCTTAAACCCTAGGTCTTGTCTCTGATTTTTTTTATAGATCTTCAAAAAACTGGTCTGTCCAAATATGTTGCTTAATTGTTTTCTCCTTTTCTACCATTTCGTAAACCACTTCAAGTCCTAGAATCTTATGTTCGCCAACTACATCCCTGAATGCTAGTTTTCTGCATATTTTACCATGGAGGGCTTCATATGGATTGATTTTGATGCTTGAGTTGAAACTAATATTGTAGGGGAACTCGACTAGAGGTATATGTTTCTACTATCCTCCCATTAGGTCCATATAAAATTCTCTCAAGAGGTCTTCTAGTATCTAAATTGTCTACTCATATTGGGAATCCGTTTGAGGATGATATGTCGTATATAATCTCAACACAGTGTTTAGATTATTTTTTAGAGATTTCCAAAATATCGATGTATGTCTCAGATCTCATGTAGATACACGTGATAGTGGTAATACATGTATCCTGATCACTTATTTGATGTATACCAGAGACAGTTTATCGAGTGAAAAATCCCTATTGAATTGTAAAACATTCATCTATCTTTCTAAGATGATCCACGTTGACAAATATAAAAATATTTCATCAGGATATCATAGGAAGTGCTGTGAAAAAGTCCATGGTTATTTTTCCCACCTATATGTTTGTGTGGATAATGGATTCATCATCCCCCTAGAAATTTTTCATTCATAATTAACATTCTTATATATAATCACTTCAATTTATACTATGTGATATAATTATACATATTGTCCAACCAACATTTATCATGGAGGTCTTGATACATTTTTCGGCCTCTTTGGTGAATGGGGAAAGTAGTTCTATGTGCGTCAATTAGAATCTATTTCATTATCTCTCGATTAGAATGTACATATAGGCCTTACCTAAATCTCACAAACCATCCTCATCCATTTGGATGTTTAACGATTTCCCATTTTGGATTGATTTACCTTTTTTGAAATTCATCATCATTTCATTAAGGATCATTTATTTTACCCATAATGGATGGTTGAACTATCATTTAAGAATGGACTGCTTATGTTCCTTATATAACAACTCCAATTTCCTTCCTTTATATTTCTAAAAATATTGGATCCCTATCAATTCTAATTTTTTATTAATATGCATCATCCTTTCTACATAGAGAATCTGCCACCATTTTTGTTTTACCATTATTGTTTTGTATTGACCAATCATAATCCTTTTGGTGCTCAAAACATCTTCGATCGTGCATATTAAGCTCTATCTGTGTTAATATATATTATAGAATCTTATGATTAATATATATCTCACTCTTTTCTCCATAGAGTTAATTCATCTAGAATTCAAATGCATGTATCCTAGCCCCCAACTCCATATCATTCATGGGATAGTTTTGCTCATTAATTTTTGACTTCCCTAAGTCATAGGCTATCACAATTTATTTTTCAGTAGTTCACAACATAAGAACTTCTTTAATGCAACAATGTTTACCATAACGAGTTACCCATTTGTTGGTAGTGTGAGAATCAGTGCAGTGATATGACTATTTTTAAACACATTGAATCATTCTTTACATTCATTGGTACAGATAGAATTTACTGCCTTATGAGCATTCATGGATAGTGGTTTTATGAATAATGGGTTGTTCGTAATAGATCATCTCTAATAAATAGATTGCCCAAGGACACTATAGACCTATGTTAGAGATTTTGGTCTTGGATAGACATTGATTTCCTTTATCTTTGGTGTGAAAAATGATATTATTTTTCGGATGATAAAATAACCCAATAATTTTACAACATATATCCAAAACACAAATTTACTATTAATTTCATAATTTTTCACCCTTCAATAATTCCATAGCATAGTATTCATATGCTCTACATGTCCAACATTGATCCTGAAGTATATCATAATACCATCAATAATGAATAAAAACAATTATCAAGGTAATGTCAAAAAATTCTAATTATTAAATCCATGATAATTGATTGAACAATAGATTGTTTGAAGGGAATCACTATGAACTCATCGTTTTCCTACCTTTTTGAGAGGTATTCATGTGAATATCTTCTTTCATCGCCATTAATTGGTGATATCCAGACCAAATGTCCACCATAGTAGTAATTATCCCCACAGAGATGATCGAAAAAAGCCATCTATCTGTGTAAGGGGATACTTGTTCTTCATTGTTATTTTATTGAGGTCAGGATAATCAAACCATCAGAATATCGGTAAATCCTTCAACATTACAAATAGGACTGGATCACCCCATCATAAAGAACTATGTCGTATAAAACCCTTGTCTAGATTATCTTTTAACTAATTGTTCAGTACATATAACCCTATGTGGGACATTCTATAAGGTGACTTTAATATAGGAAGAGATCCATGAATATGTTTAATTGAGATATCGTCCTCTTGTTCAAGAGGTAGACCATCCAATTCTTCTGGGAAAAAATCAGTGTAGTCCGTCAATATGGGAATTTTCTAAAACAAAATCCCCTCCATTGTCTTAATATTTTATTTACATAGGCTTTCTCATAAGGCAATAATATACACACATGAGATGATGATTTTTGAATTAGATTCATCATCAACATTACAATGATACAGAATTGGATGTTGTTTCATGATTTATTGAGTGGTATCACTTTGTCAACAATTGATGTTACATTTATATACATATTTCCATTCCAACTACCATATATCATTAAACTATACTAAAGGGAGAGAGAAAATATTTAATAGGTGTTCTAGACCAAAAATATTAACTAGGGACAAGTTATGTTCTTTGGATGCAATAATATCCCCTTTTTGTTATCATATATAAAACATCCTCCAAATTTTGTGAAGTTTTTTAATAGTTCTACTAAACATGAAGGACAATAAATAATGTATAGAACTAGAATCAAATAGCATGTTCTCTATTCTTGAATAAATAACCAGTATACCCATCTCTACATCATTATCAGGATCTACCATAGATATACTAATAACATGTGATGTTATTGGATTTAGTGATGGTTTTTATTGTCTATTGACTCCAAAAATATTTAGATTAGGGAATAGTTTTCATATTCCACATTTCCCTTTTAGTTGAAACACTGCACCACATGGTGAGTTTTTATCTAAACATTCGTTTCTTCTTCCAAATTAACAGTATTCTTCATATCCATTCACCAATTATAAGCCAGATAAAACATTCTTCCACATCATAAGTGTTTCTTGGTTCCCTTTATGTAGTTCCCAAGATTCATCTTCTCAAAATTTTGACACTATGGATGTTGGGTTTTTATTCCACAGTAAGATTAATCTATTGATCCCTCATACTAAAATCTATTTTCCTATTTTTTCATCAGGACCCTGAGACCACTAAGAGTCTTCAATCTCAATTTCAACAATAATGGAACGTCATAGATTCTATTCATATTATTAATGTCTAAAATTGTTAACTCATTATGTATATATCACATTATCACAATAAATATGTGATCCATATTTCATTTGGTGTTCATGAAAATATTGGGGGAATATTTTGAATGCCTTGTTATGTTTTATTCATACACCCTAATAGATTCATCTTCCTTTTAATACAGACTGAGGAAATCCATCTCCATTTTATGAGGGAGAGATCATGGAAAATATTTTCGTGAAATCGTACATTTCTTGGGAATCAATTTAATCCTTTTACATTTCATTCATGATCAGTTTCCACCACTAATTAGATTCTCCATCAACAAGATGGACCTTCAAAACATCATTATTTTCCTCTGAGCACCAGAATAGAAAGAATAAATACTCAATGGAGCTAATGGGTTGTTATAAAATGATGATATTATATGTAAACAAAACAAGCGAGGCCTTTTTCACATAAGGGATTCATCTGAAACATTCTCTTTCCTTGGAGTAGGATGGAATTCCACATGACATAACATATTATTTATAACTTGAGCCAGTTGATAAAGTAAAATCTGTATGTTTTGAACTCCCTATCCCATTATATTAAGAATTTCATTAGGGAAATCATAAAATTTTCTATCCCATGGATTTCTAGTTTGGGTTCATCTATTTCAAGTCATTATCTAAGAAAAATATATTAAATTTATTGGGGATAAAATACTTATCTAATAAACATATAAATATGAAATAAATTAACATAGAAAGAAAAAAATGAACATGAAAAGTACATCCTGAGTTGTGATTACTTATGTTTCCATATTTTATATCCATGGTGAATGATTTATCTCTAGGGTTCTTACTAAATTTTTCTAGTCCTACATTCAAAAAATAAATAAACTAGGATTTGATATCAACTATTAAAAACCTATCCTTTCACATATATTAATACATGATTTTATAACAAATTAAAAAACAATTACATTATATGGATCCTAAATTATAATGACTTTAAAATATTACACATGTAATTTAATTTAATGAAATCAAAATAAAATGGTCTTTGATTTAATTTCCAAAAATAACTCCTAACATAATTTTATCACTTAAATATACATAGGACAACCTGGGGAATACATGAGTAAAGGGATGAGATAAAAATAAAAATAAGGGAAATAAAAATATGAATATAATATTTAACATGGGCTAAAAGGCATAGAATGATGTCAGTAAAGGAGTAGGACATGAATCATCATATGAAAACATAACATGTAGAGCATGGGATCTTGTGAACTTTTTATCATCTGAATGTAGAAACAACATAGAACATGAAATTCGAATTATTCAAGGCATACCACCAGGACCACTACACATGGGGTATCATAAGTCATGGTTGTCCTCAATGGAAATTGCACCTGTAGGATCCTGAGAGAAGGCTTTCCACCAAAACCACTTCATGTAGAGGAGCTTGAGTGAAGGCTAACCACTAAAACAATTGTACACGATTTATCATTAAACTAAAAATTAACCAATTAATTGGAGTGTTATCTAGAATAACCCATCATAACATGTTCATGAATATGTGTTCCACATGAAGAATAAAGCATGAGTAATAAACACAATGATTACACAATAATGAAGTTGGCATCATAATAATTCCATAAAGAAAAAAAGTTTGTATCATAATATTGTCCATGAAAAAATGGATTTAAAACATACATGGACATTCATATAGGAAAATAGGAATGTATCATTATAAATTTTGTCAAACTGAAGTAAAAAAACATATAAAAATTTTGATTATGAAACATTAGAAAAGAAATATTTTTGTAAAATTTAAGGAAAATATTAATGGAAATTTAATGTGGAAATGAAAAAATATATTATCTATAACATGAAATAGAAAAACATATTTTATTCATTATAAAATGTGATATCTTATAAAAAAATTATTCCTTAAAATAGATTATGGATTTCACTTGCAATTGGATAAGATATTGGGAAGTTACCGTTAATCGGGCTTGTTTATCGAATAAAATTGAGAATGATAGTTTATAAAACATATAATTTCCCATAAAATGAAGAAGTAATGATGAAGATACGTGATATTGGATCATATATACAAAATTTAGGATAATTATCTATAAATAATGAATAATTACAATGGTTTGAGGAATAAGAATGCATAACCTGAATGAAAAAGGGGGTTCAAAGATAATCCCATACAATATGTCTGTAAGTGTTGTGTGCATGCTATTAATTTCTAGGATAATGAAATTAATTCAATTTATTAATTAACATAGTAACTTTTCTATATGTATTTCAATTAGTATAATTTTATTAATATTATCACCGACCTTGTTGATGAGTTATAAGATACTATTTCATCATTTGAAAGTGTTCATTTCCATTGTTTTCCTGACCAGTTCACCTATAAATGTTTATGTAAAGTGAGAATCGTCATGTTGAATTGAAATTGTAATTCCCTAACCCCAGCGAACCAATGTTGGTGATTTATTACATAACATTGGCATGATATAAGGAATCATGTCCCGAATGACCGATTAGTTTAGTTGCTTTGGAAGTACTAGATACATTCATATGTTTTATATTACATCATGAAATAAAAAACATCAACAACATTTTAACCCCTTTTGAACACACCTGTATCCTCAGACTATCCCTATTGGTCACCATAAAATACTTCTTCACATCCTAGGAAATATAAAACATTGAAAGGGGGGAGTTCAGATTCTCAGTAAGGATAACAATATAGTAGGAACTTTCATAAATTAACACAAATCATTAAGGAAATGCATTAGACTAAAACAAAAGCCATTTGAACATATAATTCACCATAAATTGGAAAACATAAAATAAAATAAATCCATTTACTTATTCACAAGGATATTTTACTATTCGAATTATCACATTCAAAATCAATAGCCACTTTCATAATGATGGAATACAAAATTCTAGTCTTCATAACCACATAGTCATGGCCTTGTTCTAGGAATACAATAAAAAATCAAGACCTTGGGCCAATACACTAGTTTGTCACATGAGACCTACTCATGCATCGGTGAGCTATAACGGGCTCCACCCATCACTTACTAAGTTTAATGCATTCCTTATATTAAAAGGTTTAAACATATCATAAACATTCAAATTAAAACTATCATACGCAATGCCAATAAATTATCCATTTACCATGAATTGTATAAGAATAAAAAAATCCATAGTCAAACATATCACAAAAACTTCAATAGAATATGGAAGATTTTTATCATAATAAATCAACACCAAACAGGCATAAAATCAACCAAAAGGATGTAAACATAAATTAAATCAAAAAAGATTGAGAGAAACATCTCTTTTTATTTTGAAAATATTTAATATTAATATAATTATAAAAGATAACATTATTTTGAAAATATTATTATAATATTTTATGGTAGGCTTTAAAGATTTTACAACAGATGAAAATACCCACAATTGCCGTAAAAGTTAAAAAAACATTCTTACCTTAATTTTGTTGAATATGTCATAAAGTACCTTGTTTGAAAATGATGGAAATATTCATATCAAAAAATATAAGGTTAAATTAGTGTATAAATTAACTTAACCCATTTTCTAGTAAAAAGTAAAAAATATTTTTAAATACATTTTTAAGATGACACAGATGTGGATGACAAAAAGGTATCAGTAGATACTTACCTAAAAACAACCTCGAAAAATAATGAGATTATGGAATTAACCATTACCTTGAAAATTTCCTTGTTCAAGGGTATGTTAAACTCCTTTATTATATTTAAATAATTGGTAATAAATTATTCAAGAACTATATGAAAAAATATGATATCATATATGATCTTCTAATATTGATTTGTAAATAATATATTAGTAGTATCATCATTTCGGGTGTTAACTGATACATTTTTCCTTATATGCTCGGTTAATTAATGCATGTTTGTTATATATAGGATTTATTTTATTCAAATCCAAAATGATATTATGTTTTGATTCATTATATATAATCATAAAATGGAAATTATTCTTGAATGATTACGATGGGGAATGAATATCATCCCGTTCGTGGAGATAGTAATCCATACGTACGCACAAGCGAAAATATCATTATACTGATAATGGAATCATATGTAATTGGATGGTATATCATATATAAATAATAATTAACATTTTATATTTATTATTTACATATGTTATTTTCATTATTATACCCATCCAAATAATGAAGTGTTTTAATAACAAACAACACCACGACGTTGTGACATTAAGTTGTACATACGCACATATGGTGAAATTGTCATTCATATGACGGATCGAATAATGAATATGGTTTTACCATTTAAATAATGTCATTTTATACAGTATATAATGAATTTTTTATTTTATAATGGAAACAACAATGAAAGAAATTGTGGATGAAGAAAAGAACTTGAAAGTGGTGATGAAATATTAACCTCTTCTTCAGGTTCTTTCTTTTGATTTGATCAAAAGGTCTCCATAAATTGTCTTTCTGATAAACATAATACCTCTATTTTGAAGGTAGGATAGTTGAGATTATATTTGAAGAAGTGTTTCTAAGACAAAAGTCATTGGAGGTGTGAAATTAAGAGAAGGGGAAGTGGCCTTTTATAAGAGAGGTGATGTTCACTTTAGTAAATATATTAAATTTGATTATATAATAAAATCATTTTTAAGTTATAATGGCCCAAAAATGAATTATTAATAAGATAATGTGGGGATGGTTGGAATACCTCTCATCCAATAGGTTATATATATTTTCAGGTCATCATATTAAACTTATCTTTTAGATTTAACTCTTAGTTAAATTTTTTGAAATTTACCGCGTCTCTTGGTATTTTTTTTATTTAATGGTTAATAATAATAGTATAATAAGCCAATCGAATGCCATGTGGTTCATTATTAATATATGTAACCATATATAATTCATTTGGGGGATACTTATATTTTTAAGAATATTATATCAATTAATAATATAGTATTTGTTTTAAAAACTCAATTATGTCAATTTTGACACTATTTAGCATTTGATTTTTTTAAAGCAATAAAAACATTATCACATCGAATAAAATTTATTTAACCAATCCTAAAATGTAATATTAACCAATTAAATTAGTTTAATTCATCAGATGTCTCACTTTACATTTATTTGGATATTAATAACATCAATTACTTTAATATTTCATTAATATGGTAATTATTGCATCATCATTGCGTCAAAAAAATAAATTATTTAATTTTTAAATTTTTTAAATAAAATATCAATATGTATGAAATTATTTTATCATTCTAATGAATATTTATAGATGGATTTATTTTATATGTACCCCTATATTAAATAAGTTTTCGTTATTAAACATTGAATTTAATTCTTTTAACTCTTCTTTAAATAAAATAATAATAAATTTCCTAATCTAATCCATGTAGACCAAAGAGGGTCATATTTTATTCATAAGGTTATTTTTGGTCGAATTATAGTTATCCAATAGAATTAGGACATGTGTTAGGGTAATTATGATATCATTTTTACTGCTAATTACCCTATTTACTCTTAACAGTGGTAAATATAAGTCAAAAGTTACTATTCACCAAAAAAATTCATCTTATTGAACCACATTTTACATACTTATATTAACTATGTCTTGTGGATTTTTGAAATTCAACTCACAGAAGTGGTAAAATTATGTTTTATACAAAATTTCCAATGCTAATAAGAGGTGGGTAAAAGACAATAAAATGTTCAATAAAATTATAATATATCTAAACATATTATAAATTCACTCCAATAAATTAAATTGAACATATATAGGTATTATATATCTATTTTGAAATAAAATAGATTTAAATTAATTAAATAAATATTTAAATAAAATGTCGGTTTTAACCAACAATGTAGTCTTTTTCACTATTCATCAAAAATTGAATATTTTCAGAAAAATATCTAAAATTCACCGAAAGATAAATTCGATATTCAGAATGAATAATTAAGTGCAATTTGAAAAATGAAATTTATAAAATTTGAAAAAGTGTGTATTACAATTCATAACAGCTAGTTTGAGTGGTCGCGGTGTGTTAGAATCTCGAAGTTTCATATAATGAACGCTATTTCATTATTCAAAGTGTTATGTACCATGGACTCTTTGGGAGTTACATTCTTACCTACTTTAAAAAATTTCATCCTATAAATTTTTATAATACTACCACACAAAAATATTTGGGTGGTTCTTCATCATAAGTTCCTCTGGTTCCCACGTTTCCTCTTTCATCTTATGGTTTCTCCATAGAACTATTACCAGACGTGTTGTCCAGTTTCTCAGCACTTCTTCAATTATATCAAGAATTTTGACAGGCTCTTCACAATAAGACAGACCCAGTTCCAGTTCAATTTCTTCATAGGTGAGTACATGAGTTGTGGGAGACATGTATTTTCTCAATAGTGATACGTGGAACACATCATGAACTTTGGGGAGACTTGGAGTCATTACCAAACAATATTCTACAAATCCAATTCATTCTAGAATTTAAAAAGGATTGATGTACCTGGGACTCAATATACCCTTCTTACTGTAACATATGACACCCTTCCATAGAGATACCTTCAAAAAAACATGATCTCCTACCTGAAATTCCAAATACTTCCTTCCATTATTGGTATATTTTTTCCATACCTTGAGGTGGTTTGACATGGTTTTGGATAACCTTCACCTTTTCTATCATTTTTGCAACATGTTCTGGGCCTATGAGTTTTGTTTCACCAACAGCAACCCAACAAGTTGGTGTGCGACATTTTTTTTTCCATATAACGCTTCATATGATGCCATATGAATACTTGAATGGAAGCTATTGTTATATGAAAATTATAGCAGAGGTAAATATTGATCCCACATAATATTAAATTCATGTGAAAAACATCTCAACATGACTTTTGAGGGTTGAATAGTCCATTATAATTGTCCATCAGTTTGATGGTGGTAGGCAGTGCTCAAACGAAGTTCAGTATCCAGGGCCTTCTAAAGACTTTTCCAAATCGTGATCTACAACATGGATCACGATCATAAAAATTTGATAGGTGTAAACCATTGAGTCTTACAACTTCAATAATATATAGTCTTTCTAGACATTTTAGTGGTAAATATTCTCTTATAGAAATAAAATGTGTTGACTTGGTAAGACGGTCAACAATGGCCCATATTGCATCCTTCCTTCTAGGATTATTTAGTAGCCCCATGATAAAGTCTATCGTAATATTATCCCATTTCCACTATGGTATGTGATGATGTTGTATGAATCTTCTAGGTTGATGCCTTCCAGTTTTAATTAGTTGAAAAACCATACATCTTGACACCAAATCGGCAATCTCCCTCTTCATGATGTCCCACAAAAATGTTCCTTCAAATATCTATACATCTAAGTGATAGCAGTGTTTATAGAGAAATTGGAGCTATGAGAATCATCCAACAATTCGCTTTTAAGACCAGGTATATTGAGAACACATATTCTCTTCCCAAATTTCAAAATTCCTTCTTTATATAGGAAGTCGATCAATCTCCCATTGTTCACAAAATTAATTTTCGTTTGAAATTACTCATCATTAGTCTGAGAAATATTTTATCCTTTATAGTAAAGATGGTTTGTCCACCATTTGAAAAAGTATTGATGTTTCACCTTCCATGGATATTCCCATATCCATATTTACTATATCCACGAAAATAGCTTCCTATTCAACTCTCATCTAGTTCAAAACCCCATGATCATTTCATATCAAAGCATTTGCCACCTTATTTTCCTTCCACAAGTGGTAGTATATTATGCAATCATAATCCGTTATTTGTTCAATCCATCTCATATGCATCATGTTTAGTTCATTTGGTGAAAAAATATACTACAAACTCTTGTGATCAGTTTAAATATCAAATTTTTCTCCATAGAGATATTGTCTCCATATTTTTAGAGAATTTTTATAGCTGCTAACTCAAGATCATGAGTGGGATAGGTTTCCTCAAGAATTTTTAGCTTCCATGATGCATAGGAAATAACTCTATCATTCAACATAACGACACAACCATGTACTTTTTTTTGAAGAATCGCTATAAATAAAAAACCCATCATTCCCCAATGGTAGAGTCAACATAGGGGAATGAAGTAATTGTATATTCAGTTCTTCAAAATATTTGTCACACTCTTTTTTCCAAACAAATTTATCCCCATTACGAGTGAGATTGGTTAATGGGCTAGCCAATCAGGAAAAATTCAAGGAAGAACGCTGATAATAGCCTTCCAAACCAATAAAACCGCTTTCCTATATTAGACTCATTGATGCTGGACTTTCTTGGAATTTCTTTGTATTTGAAAGATCAACATTGATTCAATCCATAGAGACAATATGGAAATGAAATGAAATATCCTAAATCCATAATTCACTCTTGCTAAACTTCCCATATAATTCATTTCTTACAAGTGTCTTTAGAATAATGTGCATATGATTCTCAGGATTTTCATATCATTGGGAGTATAATAAGATATCATTAATAAATACCACTACAAATTCATCAAGATATTCCTTGAAAACACTATTTATTAGATCCAGGAAGACATAGGGTGAATTATTCAATCCAAAATTCATTACTGTAAACTTGTATTGGTCATACCGGGTTTGAAATTCTATTTTAGGATTTTATTCCTTCATCACACACAACAGATGATATCCAAATAGAAGGTCAATCTTCGAAAAATATTGAGCTCCATGAAGTTGGTCAAAGAAATCATCAATGTGTGGTTGAGGATACTTGTTATGTATTGTTATAGAATTTATCACCCTGTAATAAATGCACATATTTATTGATCTGTCTTTATTCATAACAAAAAGGGCAGGGGCTCCCCATGGAGAAACAATAGGGAGAATAAATACCTGATTATTCAATTCCTCTAGTTTTTTCTTTAGATCCACTTATTACAGAGTGTCCATTATATAAGGGTTCTTCAATATGGGCCTTAAACCCAGAATTAAATCAATGTAAAACTAAATTTCTCGTTCTGGAGGGTGTCCATGTAAATCCTCTGGAAACACATCAACATATTCTTGCACAATAGGTAAAACCTCTATTAGAACATTCTTTTCCTCACCCATAATTATTTCATTCTCATCCTCCCCAATAATTGATTTTTCTAGAGCTATTGGAGTTGGATATATATAAGAACCAAATGGTGACATTTCTTCTATAAAGATAAAATACTCTTTATCATCATCGATAATTGTACCCTATTTCTACTTACAATAAATATTCACATCATGGTCCAAAAGAGAATACATACTAAGGATAATATCAAATTAAATCATGGGTATGATGATGAGATTAGAAGATAAAGAACATTTATATTCCTTAATGGGCATTAATTAACAATACTTTATGGCAATGATACTTCCTTTTGATCTTTGACTAACAACTACCTAGTTAAATAAAATTTTAAATATCTAATTTTCATAGCCAACTGAGAAGATATGAAAGAATGTGATGATCCAGAATCAAATAAAGCATTGGCTAAACATTAGGAAACAATTAAATTACTAGACACCACATCTTTTGGAGATTCAACCTCAACAGTAGTGATCACATAAGCTTGGCCTTGCTCCCTTGGCAATTTCTAAGGTAAGTTCCCTTGGCGCATAGGACATTCATTTACATAATTCCCCTTTTCTCTATAATTATTTCATTCAAAATTGATATCCTCTTTCTTTCCAATTCAATCACGACATTGGTGGACTTTTCACCACACATGTAACAGACTCCCATTGCCTTCAGGATAGTACCGAGGTGTTTTTTCCCATATTTCCCACAAGATGGATATTAATGTTTTCCCTTCTTCCACTTATTTCCATTTCTAGAGTGTTCAAAAGATCTCTTCTTCCCCAGCATTACTTTAATGTCCTAAGACTTAGAGATTTTTTTCTATCCTGATAGCACATGAGAAAATATCTTCGTATGAAAAGAAGGATTGTGGGACTAATTCTTTCCACGAAAATGGTTTTAAACCATCAATGAATCAATCAATATTACTCCTTGGATTATGTATATAATCTGCAGCATGCCTTGCTAACCTTGCAAAGTTATCCTCTTATTTTTTTGACATTTTCATCCCCCTTTTACCACAGACTCAGAAATGGTCTTTCCATATCCACTCGATGGTCCCAAGGAAAGTATTTTTCTAAGAAAATATCTTTAAACATCATCAATTCCATGTTTAAAACTTCTTCATCTTCCTTTATGTTCAGAACCTACGTCCACCATTGATCTGCATCTCCTGTGAGGCGATAAACTGCCATGCCAACTTTATCCCTTTTTCTACTCCCCAGAGTATGAAATATTTTCTCTAAGGAACTTATCCATTTCTCATCTACTTATAGATTTTTACTCTCATTGAATGATGGTGCTTGTTTCCTCGCAAAGAGGTCTAACATTTATCGTTCTCATTGTGGATCAGGGAGCTCTATATGGGTAAGGTTATTATTAATAGCTGGAGTGAGTTGTCTTGGTATGGTGATATTCACATCATCCCCAGTTGTATCTCCAGCTCCACTATAATTATCTTGTGTATGAGGGAAATACCTACATGGATTATGTGCAGTTATATAGTTTCCATTCCTTCTACTAGGTGCCATTTCAAAACAATGGAATACAGTTGAATAGTTTAAGAATCACAATACAAAATTCTAAACTTCTAAAACACTTAACATAAATTGAACAATTTATGGATATAATCCATAATCATAAAAATGTTTAATTTTCAGATTTATATACTCATAAACACTTTATAAAGGTTTGTAAATAAAATAAAAATTTTCCTAAGCATATCCCCCATGAGTGTTGTAACCAATAGTGTAGTAAGGCCTATTATAGTGCACCTGTTCCCATTCGAGTCTAGCTCATAGTGGTGTTTTCTGGTTTTACCCCTGGGTATATGTGCACCAGAGCGGCCTATACCTAATCGTGTACAGACATTGATGTATTACTTGGAAAACACAAAAAATTTCTACTGTACCAAAATTCAAGGAAGTTCTTCTATACTAATTCTCAATGTCTATCATTGGGTAGTATTCTCTAATCAGAGTTTTTATAAATATAGTTTTCATGGTTTTTACTAAGCATCCTCTGATACCTACTGTAATACCCTGACCCTAGTAACCTATAGTTGGTGAATTATTACATAACATTGGCATGATACAAGGAATAATGTTGTGAATGACCGATCAGTTTTGTAGCCTTGGAAGTATTAGATACATTCATAATTTTTACATTACATCATTAAATAAAAACATCGAAAACATGTTCTCCCCT
The DNA here is from genome assembly GCA_963277665.1 of Viscum album. Lineage (NCBI taxonomy): Eukaryota > Viridiplantae > Streptophyta > Magnoliopsida > Santalales > Viscaceae > Viscum > Viscum album. The sequence goes on from OY728155.1 coordinate 819,476,905, forward strand.
TTTTAACACACTTATATAATTACCCAATCCCTCCAGGTCAACCGTAAAATACTTTTTCACATCATGAGAATAATAAAACATAGAAATCGGTGTGCTTGGATACTCAGTAAAGATAACAATATAGAAGAAACATTCATAAATTTTCGTAAACATTTAAGGCAATTTATTAATCTAAAATAATATCCTATTAAAATTAAACTTCATCACAATATGGAAATGACAAAATCAAATTATTCCATTTAATTATTAACATGGATATTCTTCTAGTCGAATAATCACATGTAATTTCAAAATCCACTTTCATAGCGATGGAATGCATAATTCCAGACATCATAACCATATAGTCAACGCCTTGTTCCAAGACTAAAAATAAGTTTTTGTAAAGGCCTTGGGCCAAGACATTAGTTTGTCTCATGAGACCAACTGATGCATTGAGAAGATATAGCGGGCTGCAACTATCACTTACTAAGTTAAATGTATTCCTAATATGAAAGGGGTTAAACCTAACATACCCATTCATATTAAAAATAGCATATGAAATGTCAATATTTTATCCATACATAATTAATGGTATATGAATAACTCATCCATAGTCAATCATATCACAAAACCTTCAAAAAAATATTGATGATTTGTATCATAATAAAAAAACTTCAAACAATCTTAAAATCCATCAAAAGAATTCTGACATAGATAAAATAAAATTATTTTAGTGAAATATCTATTTCTATTTTGAAATCATTTAAAAGTCATATAATTATAAAAGAAATAATTTATTTTGAAAATATTCTTATAATCTTGTAAAGGAAGCTTCAATGATGTTATAATGGAATAAAATAGCTGCACTCTCTGAATAAGTTAAAAAACATTCTTACCATAATTTTGTCGAAAAGGTCATAATGTACCTTTTTTGAAAAATGTTGAAATGATTCCTATCAAAAAATATAAGGTAAAATTAGGGTATAAATGAATTTAACCCATTGTCTAGTTAATATTAAAATTCATTAAAATACTTTTTTAAGAAAACATAGATGTTGATGATAAAGAGGTTCCAGTAGAAACTTATGTAAAAACAACGTCACATAATAAAGTGTTTGTGGAATTAACCCATATATTGTACTTTTCCTTGTTAGAGGGTACATTGACCTAATTTATAATAGTTAAAGAATTGTTATTAAATAATAATCGAACTATATACATAGATATGATATCAGATATGATCTTCTAATATTTCTTTGTTAATAATATTTTAGTAGTGTCATTGTTTCAGGTGTTAACCGATCTGTTTTTCTTTATATTAATGGTTCCGTAAGCCATGTTTGTTAAGGATATTATGTATTTTATTCATATCAAGAAAAATATTTAGTTCTTATACATTATTTTTAATCATAAATTGGAAATTATTCTTGATTTATTAAGATGGGGAGTGAATCTCATCACGTTCGTGGAGACGGTAATCCATATGTACGTACGAGTGACAATATCATTATATTGAAGGTGAAATCATATGTAATTGGATTGTATATAAAATATATATAATCATTAACATGTTATATTTATTATTTAAATAGGTTATACTCATTATTATACCCATCCAAACAATGAAGTGTTTGAATAAGAAGTTACACCACAACGTGGAGACGGTAAGTCGTACGTACGCACGTATGGTGACTTTTTCATTCATATGATGCATAGAAAAATGAATATGGTTGTAACATTATAATAACATCACAGTATATATAAGATAGTGGAGTTATTATCTTCGAATGGAAAAACCAAGAAAGAGGATGTGTAAGAAGAATATAACTTGAAAGAGGTGATGACATATTTACCTATTCTTTGGGTTCTTCATTTTTATTTGATCAAAAAGTTTCCTTAGGTTAGATTTGTGGTCAATGTAAGGCCTCTAAAATTGAGCGAGTATAGTTGAGAGGATATTTGGGTAGGTTTTGGTTGTTCCAAAAGGCATTGTAGGAGTTAAATTAAGAGAAGGGTTAATGGCCTTTTATTGGAGAGGTGAGGGTCACTTTAGGAAAAGTTTGAAATATTATTTTATAATAAAATGATTTATGGCTTAAAATGCCTCTAAAATGAATTATGTCGAGGATAAGGTGGGTATGGGTCCCAAAAAGATCAAAAAATAGGTTTTAGAGAGGTTTAGGACATCATATTAAGATTATTTTTTGGATTTAACTCTTAGTTAAATAGTTTGACATTTACCATCTCTCATTGTATTTTTATATTACATGGTTAATAAGCTTACTATATAAAGTCAAGAAAACCACATGTGGTGAATTATTAATATATATAACCTTAGATAAGTCCTTTTTATGATCCTTATAATTTCAGATATATTATATCAATTAATAATATATTATTTTTTTTAAAAACACAATTATATCAAATTTGACACTATTCAACATTTGATTTTTTTGAAATCCATACAAAGTTCATCACTTCAAAAAAATTGAAAATAATAACATGTAATATTAACCTATATAATTATTGGAATTCATCATAAGGCTCAATTTACAATTATTTGGCTATTTATAATATCAATTATTTTAATATTTAATTAATAATGTAATTACAACATCATCATTGTGTTATAAATAAATTAAATTATATAATGCGTAAAAATTATAAATAAAATAGCATTATGTATTAAATATTTTTAACTTTCTAATTAATATTTATAGTTGTATTTATATTGTATGTAACCCTATATTAATAATGGTTTAGTTACCGAACATTGAATTTATCATTTTTAACTCTTCTTTAAATAAAATAATAATAAATGCCCTAACCAAATCCTAGTGGTCCAAAAAGGATCATATTTTATTCTTCAGGTTGTTTTTGGTCTGATTATACTTATACAATAGAAGAAGACATGTGTTAGGGTAATTATGATATCATTTTTACCCTTATTTACCCTATTTACTTTTTACTGTGGTAAATAAAAGTCAAAAGTATCTATTCACCAAAAATTATTTTCCTCTTATTGTGTAACACCCTGACCCCGGTTACCCAGATTCGGTACATTATTACATAACATTGGCATGATCACAAAATATCAAGTCTCGAAAGACCGATTAGTTTACTATCCTTGGAAATACTAGATATATTCATAATGTTTACATTACATCATAAAGTGAAAACTAATACAACAACATCTTGTCTTCATATCCCCTTATACTATCCCTGTAGGTCATTCATAAATTAATTCTTCACATCCTGTGAAAAATAAAACACTGAAAGGGGTGAGCTCCGATGCTTAGTAAGGATAACAATATAGCAGAAACTTTCATAAATAAGCCTAAACATTTAAGGAAATGTATAACTAAAACACAATCCTTTTAAACATGAAATCAAGCATAATATGACAAAGATAAAATGAAATAATTCCATTTACTTATTCACATGGATATTCTACTAGTCCAATAATCACATGTAACATCAATAACCACTTTCATAATGATGGAATGCATAATACTAGACTATCACAACCACATAGTCAAGGCCTCGTTCCAATACTACAAATAACATTTTGTCAAGGCCTTGTGCCAAGACACTAGTTTGCCTCATGAGACCTACTGATGCATCAATGAGCTATAACAGGATCCACCCGTCACTTATTAAGTCCAATGCATTCTTGATATGAACAGGTATAAACATAACAAAAATATTTGTATTAAAACTAGCATACGAAGTGTCAATACATTCTCCATAAACCATGAATGGTATAAAAATAAATCATCCACAGTCAAACATATCAAAAAAACATCCATAAAATATAGAAGTTTTCTATCATAACAAATCAACTTCAAATAAGCTTAAAATACATCAAAAGATTTTGACATAGATGAAATCATAACTATTTTAGAGAAATATTTCTTATTTGAAATCATTTAAAAGTCACATAATTATAAAATAAAACATTGACATTGAAAATATTATTACAAGATTGTAAGGGAAGATTTGATGATTTATAACTGCTTAAAATAGCCACATCCATTTTATAAGTTAAAAAACATTCTTACCTTAATTATGTCGAAAAGGTTAAAAAGGGCCTTGTTTGGAAAACAATGGAATGATTCCTTTATAAACTTTTATAAAAAGTCAAACAAGGGTATAAATGAATTTATCTTATATTCTATAAAATATTACGAATGTTTTGAAATACAGTTTTAAGAAACATGGATGTGTATGATAAAGAGGTCCCAGTAGATAATAACGTATAAACAACCTTCAATAACGAAGAGATTGTAAAATAAACCCTTAACTTGTACTTTTCCTTGGCCGAGGAAAGGTTAACCTCATAAATAACGGTGAAATAATTGTTCTTAAATATAAAAATATTATATATATTAATATGATATCATATATGATCTTTTAACATTGCTTTGTTAATAAAATCATAGTATTATCGTCATTTCGGGTGTTAACTTACTCGTTTTCTTTTATATGTTTTGTTACAAAAGTCGTGTTTTTTATGGATAAGATGTACCATATTCATATCCATAATGATATTAAGTCTTTAAACCTTATTTTTTACCATGAAAAGAAAATTATTCTTGAATGGATACAATGGGGAATGAATCTCATCGCATTCGTGGAGACGGTAGTCCGTACGTACGCACTAGCGACAATATCATTCTTTTGATATTAAAATAATTTATAATTTGATGGTATATCATATAGAAAGAATCCTTATAATGTAATATTTATTATTTACATGAATTATACATCATTATTATACCCATCTAAATAATAATATATTGAATAACAATTACACCACAGTGTGGAGACAGTAGGTTGTACGTACGCACGTATGGTGACATGTCATTAAAGGGATAGATTGAATAATGAATTTGTTTGTTCCATATTTATAATAACCTCACAGTATATAGAATATTATGGATTTATTATTTTAGAATGGAAATAAATAGGAAATAAGATGTTGAAGAAGAAAGGAACATTAAAAAGGGTGGTGAAGATGTTACCTCTTCTTCGGGTTCTTCTTTTTGATTTGATCAAAAGGGATCCATAGGTTGGATTTATGATCAAAATAAGGCCTATAGGTTAAATTGAGGGATTTTGTGAGGATATTTGGGCATATTTTGGCCGATCAAAATGGATTTTAATGTGTCAATTAATGAGAAGGGGGAGTGCCCTTTTATAAGAAGGGTGAGGGGCTCCTTTGGAAAACCAAGAAATATTATTTCATAATAAATCCATATTCGGTTTATAATGGCTCCAAAGTAGATAATTTAAAGGTTAAGATGTGGATAGGACTAAAAAACTCAACCAATAGATTTTAGATACGTTTGGGTCACATTATTAAACTTATCATTTAGTTTTAAATCTTAGTTAATTAGTTTGACACTTACCATGTCACTTTGTATTGTTATATTATACAGTTAATAAACATACTATATACATCCAGGAAACCCTAATGTTGTTCATTAATGAGGAAAAAATCATGATATAAGTTTTTTGGCCGAAACTTTGATTTTTAGGAATTAAATATGAATTAACAATATAATACTTTTTAAAAAAACTCTTTTATGTCAATTTTGACACTATTGTGGATTTTTTTTATAAATTTATAACAGCATTTTTACTTTGATCCTAATTCATTTAATCAACTAATACATGTCATATTAACCAATGAAAATTGTGTAATTCATTTAAATTCCCAAATTATATTTATTTGGGTATTTATAATATCAATTATTTTACTATTTCACTAATGAGGTAATTACTGCATTATCATTGTGTCATATATAAATTAACTTATTTAATGTCTAAAAATAATAAATAAAATATCATTATGTATGAAATATTTTTATCTTTCTAATGAATATTTATAATCGAATCTATCTTATGAATAACCCTATATTAAATATGTTTCAGTAATTAAACATTGATTTTAACTCTTTTAACTCTTCTTTGAATTATATAATAATAAATGTCTTAATCTAATCCAAGTGGGCATAAGTGATAATATTTTATTACTAAGGTTGTTTTTGGTCGAGATACACTTGTCCAATAGAATTATGAGATGTGTTAGGATAATATTAATATCATTTTACCCTTAATTACCCTATTTACTTTTTACCATGGTAAATAAAAGTAAAAAGATACTATTCACCAAAGATTATTTTTATCTTATTGAACCACATTTTACTCCTTGATATTAACAGTTTCTCTCAGATATTTGAAATTCCACTCACAAAAGCTGTAAAATTATGTTTTATGTAAATTTCCAATTTCTCCTAGGAGTTGGGTAAAAGACGGTGAAAAGTTTAATAAAATTTCTATATATCTAAAATTATTCTAAACGAACTCCAATGAATTAAATTAAACTTATAAAGGTATTATGTATATATTTTGACATTATTAAAATTTAAATAAAATAAATAATTATTTAAATAAAAATTCGTTTTTAAATAATAACTCAATGTTTTTCACTATTCACCAAAAATAGAAAGTTTTCAGAAAATTACCAAATTTTCACCATAGGCTAATTTCGATATTCCGAATCCAAATATGAAGTCCATTTTGAATGTTAAAATTTATAAAATTTTAAAAAGAGGGTATTACTATTCATAACTGCTACATTGATTGGTCGTAGTGTGTTAGCACTCGAAGTTGCGTACAACACACGCTACTGTATAATTCAAAGGTAATCGTACCATAGATGTTTTTGGTGTTACATTCTCCCCCCTTAAAATAATTTCATCCTTAAGATTTCTAGAATATTACTGCATAAAAAGACTTGGGTGATTCTTCATCATAAGTTGCTCAAGTTCCCACATTGCCTCTTCGTCTTATGGTTTCTCCATAGAACTTTTACTGGCAGAGTTGTCCGGTTTCTCAGCACTTGTTATCTCATATCAAGAATCCTAATGGGATCTTCCCAGTAAGAGAGATCGGGTTCCAGTTCTAATTCCTCACAGGTGAGTACATGTGTTGGGTCAAGCATGTATTTTCTCAACAGCGATATGTGGAACACATCATGAACTTTGGAGAGATTGGCGGCATTTCCAAATGGTATGCTACAACCCCAATTCATTCTAGAATTTAAAAAGGCCCGATGGACCTGGGACTCAATTTACATTTCTTACCAAAACGTATAACTCACTTCCATGGAGGTACCTTCAAGAAAACATGATCTCCTGCCTGAAATTCCAAATTCTTCCTTCAATTATCGGCATAGATCTTATGCCTACATTGAGCTACTTTGATGTGGTTTTGGATTACCTTTACCTTATCCATCGTTTCCTCCACCAGTTCTGAGCCTACAAGTTTTCATTCACCAGCATCATCCCAACAGGTTGGTGTGCGACATCTCTTACTATATAACACTTCATATGGCGCCATCCAAATATTTTAATGAAAGCTAATATTATAGGAAAATTCCTACAGAGGTAAATATTGATCCCATATACCTTGAAAGTCATGTGAGCATTATCTCAACATGTATTCTATGGTTGGAATAGTTCGTTCTGATTGTCCATCAGTTTGAGGGTGGTAGGCCGTGCTCAAACGATGTTCTGGATCCAAGCCCTTCTGAAGACTCTTCCAGAATCTTGAAGTAAAATGGGGATCACGATCAGAAACAATCAATAGGGGTACTCCATGAAGTCTCACAACTTCATTAATATATATCCTTTCTTGACGTTCAAGTGGTAAATCCTCCCTTATAGCATGAAAATGTGCTGACTTGGTCAGACGATCAACAATGTCCCATATTGCATCATTCCTTCAAGGAGTCTTTTGTAGTCCCATGAAAAAGTCCATCATGATATTATCCCATTTCCACTTAGGTATGGGAAGAGGTTGCATGACTCCTCCAGGTTGTTTCCTTCTATCTTTCATTGTTTCTAAAACCATACATCATGACACAAAATCACAATCTCCCTCTTCATGTTGTGCCACTAAAAATATTCCTTCAAATCTCTATATATTTTGGTGCTCCCAGGGTTTATAGAGATATTGGAACTATGAGAATCATACAATAATTCTCTTTTTATATCAGCTATATTGGGAACACAAAGCCTCTTCCCAAACTTCAAAATTCCATCTTCATACACGAATTCGCTCAATTTCCCATAATTCACAGCTTTAATATTCCTTTGTAACTCTTCATCACTGGTCTGAGAACTCTATATCCTTTCTAGTAAAGATGGTTTGGAAACCATTTTAAAAAGCATTGATCATTCACCTTCCATGGTGATTCCCATATCCATCTTCACTAGATCCATGAAAATAGGATCCCTTTCAATTCTCATCACGTTCAAAACTCCATGATCCTTTCTAATCAAAGCATCTTCCACCTTATTTTCCTTCCTTGGGTGGTAGTGTATCTTTCAATAATAATCCTTGAGTAGTTCAAGCCATCTCTTTTGCTTCATGTTGAGTTCTTTCTGTGAGAAAATATACTTCAAACTCTTGTGATCGGTATAAATCTGACATTTCTCACCATAGAGATGATGTCTACATATCTTCTAAGAAATGATTAGAGAAGCTAACTCAAGATCATGAGTAGGATAGTTTTTCTCATTAATTTTTAGTTGTCGTGATGCATAATCAATAACTCTATCATTCTGCATAATAACAAAACCAAGTCCTTTCATTGATGCATCACTATAAATAACGAACCCATCATTCCATGATGGTGGAGTAAATATAAGAGCATTAAAAATCTTCTCTTCAGTTATTCAAAACAAAATTTACACTCTTTTGTCCAGGAAAATTTAACCCCTTTTCGTTTGAGCTTCGTTAATGGGTTAGCCAATCGGGCAAAATTCTGGATGAAATGTCGATAATAACCTGCAAAATTAATAAAATTGTGTACCTTAGTTATAATTGTCGGTGCTGGCCATTCTTGGATTGCCTTGGTCTTAGAAGGATCAACATAAATTCCATCCTTAGAGAAAATATGGCCAAGAAATAAAATCTCTTAAATCCAGAATTCACACTTGCTAAACTTCCCATATAATTCATGTCTTCTCAGAGTCTTCAGTATAATGCACAAGTGATTTTCATGATCTTTGTGTATTTTGGAGTATACCAAGATATCATCAATAAATACCACTACAAAGTCATCATGACATTCCTTGAAAACTCTATTCATTAGATCCATGATTACAAAGGGTGCATTAGTCATCCCAAAAGGCATTACTATAAACTCGTAGTGCCAGTACCTTGTTCGAAATGATGTATTCGGAATGTCTTCATTATTCACACACAACTGATGGTATCCCAATCGAAGGTCAATATTTGAAAATTATTGAGCTCCATGCAGTTGTTCAAATAAATCATCAATGCAAGGTAGGGGATACTTGTTCTTTGTTGTTATAGCATTGATCTCCCTGTAGTCGATACATAACCTCATAGATCCATCTTTTTTTAACAAAAAGAAAAGGGGATCCCCATGGAGAGACACTAGGGAAAATAAATCCCTTGTTACTCAATTCATCTAGATTTATATATAGTTCAACAAATTCCATAGTGGCCATTTTATAAAGGGTATTCGATATAGTCCTTGATCCAGAAATTAAATTAATGGAAAACTCAACTTCTCGTTCTGGAGGATGTCCAGGTAAATCATCCGGAAACACATCTACATATTCTTTCACAATAGGTACATCCCCTATTTTAACATTCCATTCCTCGCCCCCAATAATTTCATTCTATTCCACCCAAATAATTGAATTTAGTTGAGCTATTGGGGGTGGATCTAGATAAAAATTGGGTGGTGACGATTCTTCTCTAAAGATAAGGTGTTCGTTATCATCATTATCAAAAATCGTAACCTCCTTCTTCTTATAATAAATCATTGCATCATCGTCTGAAATCCAATCTATACTAAGGATTATATCAAACTTAATCATAAGTATGAAAATGATATCAGCAGATAAAGAACATTTATATGCTCTAATGGGGACTGCTTTACGAAACTTTGTTGCAATGATATTTCCCTTTAGAGTTTTCACTAACAACTCCTTTATTAAATAAAATTGGAAATATCTAATTTTCTTAGAAAACTGGGAATATATAAAACAATTCAATGATCCAGAATCAAATAAATCATTTTCTAAACTTGAGGAAACCATTAAATTACCTTCCACCACGTCTTTCAGAGCTTCTACCTCAGCATTAGTGATAGCATATGCTTGGCCTTGATCCCTTGGCCTTTTCTGATATATGTCCCCCTGACGCTTAGGAAATTCATTTGCATAATGTACCATTTCCATGTATTTGTAGCACTGAACATCAGTAGCTTCCTTCTTCCCTTTTCAATCACGACCTTGGTGGCCTTTTTCACCATAGCTGTAACAGACACCCAATCCCTTCAAGAAAGTACCGGGGTGTTTTTTCCCACATTTAGTACAGGATTGATATTCAACTTTTCCATTATTCCCCTTATTTCCATTTCCAGATTGATTAGTAGATCTATTCTTCTCTTGCTTTTCTTTAAAGTCATAATACTTAGAGAATTCTATTTGTGTCTTGATAACACATGAGACAATGTCTTCGTACGATGAGAAGGATTGTGAGAATATTACTCGATGAAGAAATGGTTTTAATCCATCAATGAAATGATCAATCGTACTTATTGGGTTATGTATATAATCTCCAACATACCTTGATAACCTTGTAATGATAGCCTCATACTTTGCGACATTCTAATCCTACTTTTGCCTTAGACACAGAAATAGCCTTTCCATATTTGCTCGATGGTCACGAGGAATGTATTTTTCTAATAAAAGATCCTTGAACTCCCTCCATTCAATATTTGATACTTCGTCATCTTCCTTCATGTTTTGAGTCAATTACCACCATTGATCATCGTCTCTAGTGAGGCGGTAAACTACCATGATAACTTTTTACCTTTCACTACTCCACATGTCATGGAAATTTTTCTCTAGGGAATTTATCCATTGCTCAGCTACTAATAGATTTGTACTCCCATTGAATGTTGGTGGTTTTTGCCTCATGAAGTGATCTAACACTGATCCTCCATGCTGTGGATTAGGGTGCTCCAAACGGGTAAGGACATTATTCATAACCTGAGTGAGTTGTCCCAGTATGGTGATTATCTGATCAGCACAAATTGTATCCCCATCTCCACTATAATTATCTTGAGACGGAGAGAAATCCCTACATGGAGTGCGTGCATTGTTACAGTTTCCATTCCTTCCACTAGGCACCATTTCTAAATGATGGCATAAACTCGATCAGTTTATGAATCAAAATACATAATTACAAACTTGTAAAACACTTAACCTAAATTGAACAGTTTATTGATATATTCCATAATCATAAAAATGTTTTCATTGAGGAAGTATATACTCATTAACCCTTTATAATGGTTTTTAATGAAATTGAGAATTGTCCTATGCATATCCCCCTAGAGTGTCGTAACCAAGAGTGCAGCAAGGCCTGTTGTCGTGCACTAGTTCCCGTTCGAGTCTAGCTCAAAGCGGTGTTTTCAGGTTTTACCCCTAGGTACATTTGCGCCAGAGCCAACTCTACTTGCTCATATCCAGACAAGGATGTATATCTCGGAAAACTCACAAAATCTCTATAATACCAAAATTCTAGGAAGTTGTTCTACACTAATCCTTAATGTTCATCTTAGGTCTACGTGCTCTAATCAAAGTTTTTCTAAATCTAGCTTCCAAGGATTGTACTAAACTTTCTCCGATACCAACTGTAACGCCCCGACCCCAGTTACCCAGAGTCGGTGCATTATTACATAAAATTGGCATGATCTCAAAAGATCCAGTCTCGAAAGACTGATTAGATTACTAGCCATGGAAACATTAGATACATTCATAATGTTTACATTACATCATAAAGTGAAAACTACTACAAAAACATCTTGTCTTCATATGCCCTCATACTATCCCTGCAGGTCATTCATAAATTACTTCTTCACATACTGGTAAAAATAAGACATTGAAAGGGGTTAGCTCAGACGTTTAGTAAGAATAACAATATAGCAGAAACTTTCATAAATAAGCATAAATAATTAAGGAAATGTATAACTAAAACAAAAGCCTTTTAAACATGAAATTCATCATAATATGGTAAAGATAAAATGAAATAATGCAATTTACTTAATCAAATGGATATTCTACTATTCTAATAATCAAACACAACATCAATAACCACATTCATAATGATGGAATGCATAATGCCAGACTTTTATAACCACATAGTCAAGGCCTTGTGCCAAGACTACAAATAAGATTTTGTCAAGGCCTTGTTCCAAGACACTAGTTTGCCTCATTAGACCTACTGATGCATCGAGGAGCTATAGTGGGCTCCACCTGTCATTTATTAATCCAATGAATTCCTCATATGAATAGGTTTAAACATAGCATAAACATTGGTATTAAAACTAGCATACGAAATGTCAATACTTTCCCTATAAACCATGAATGGTATAAAAATAACACATCCATAGTCAAACATATAATGAAAACTTCAATACAATATGCAGGTTTTGTATCATATCAAATCAACTTCAAATAAGAATAAAATCCATCAAAGGATGTTGACATAGATGAAATCAAAACTATTTGAGAGAAATATCTCTTTTTTGAAATCATTTAAAAGTCACATAATTATAAAATAATACATTTAATATGAAAATAATCTTATAATCTTTTAAGGGATTCTTTGACGATTTATAATGACGTAAAATAGATGCATCCGCCATATAAGTTAAAAAAACATTCTTACCTTAATTCTGTCGAAAAGTTTAAAAAGGACCTTGTTTGGAAAACGATGGAAAGATTCCTTTATAAACTACTTATAAAATGTCAAACAAGGTTATAAATTACTTTATACCATATTCTATAAAATATTAAGAATTTTGTAATATACATTTTTAAGTAACATGGATGTGGATGATGAAGAGGTCCCAGTAGATAATTACATATAAACGACCTCAAATAATGAATACATTGTGAAATAAACCCTTTTACGTTTCCTTGGTCGAGGGTAGGTTAAACTCTTGTATAATGGTGAAATAATTGTTATTAAATTATACAAGAATTATATATATTAATATGATATCATATATGATCTTTTAATATTGATTTGTTAATAAAATTTTAGTATTATCGTCGTTTCGGGTATTAACTTACTCATTTTCTTTTATATGTTTTGTTACATAAGCCATGTTTGTTATGGATAGGATGTGTCATATTCATATCAAGAATGATATTAAGTCTTTAAGCAATATTTTTTACCATCAAAAGAAAATTATTCTTGAATGGATTCGATGGGGACTGAATCCCATCGCATTGGTGGAGATGGTAGTCTGTACGTACGCACGAGAGACAATATCAATTTTTTGATATTAAAATAATATATAATTGGATGGTATATCATATAGACAGAATCATTATCATGTTATATTTATTATTTACATGAATTATACATCATTATTATAACATTCTAAATAATAATATATTGAATAACAATTACACCACAACATGGAGACGGTAGGCCATACTTACGCACGTATGGTGACATGTCATTCAAGGGATGGATAGAATAAGAATTTGTTTATTCCATATTTATAGTAAAATCACAGTACATATAAGATAGTGGAGTTATTATTTTAGAATAGAAATAATCAGGAAAGAAGAAGTTGAAGAAGAAAGGAACATTAAAAAGGGTGGTGAAGACGTTACCTGAATGAAAATTACTTTTTTGTTACATAAACACTTTTAAGGGAAAAGTGAGAAACCAAGGAGTCTAGAATGAGAAGGGGCTGTTCCCTTTTATAAGAGGTGTGAGGGGATCCTTTGGAAAAGCTAGAAAAATTATTTTTTAATAAATCCATATTCGGTTCTAATGGCTCCAAAGTAGATTATTAAAAGGTTAAGGTGGGGATAGGTCAAAAAATACTCAACCAATAGATTTTAGACATGTTTGGGTCACATTAAAAACCTTTTCTTTTAGTTTTAACTCTTAGTTAATTAGTTTGACCCTTACCATGTCACTATGTAGTTTTCTTTTTATATAGGTAATAAACTTACTATATACATTCAAGAAACCCCAAAGTGGTCCATTACTGATACAACAATCATGATATAATTCCTTTGGCTGAACATTTTATTTTTAGTAATTAAATATCATTATATAATATATTATTTGTTTTGAAAACTCTTTTATGTCAATTTTGACACTATTGGGCATTTTGTTTTTAATAAATTCATAACAGTATTATTACTTCTTACCTAATTCATTTAATCAACTCTAACATGTCATATTATCCTATTAAATTCGGGGAATTTATTAAAAGGCTCAAATTATATTTATTTTGGTATTTATAATATCTATTATTTTAATATTTCACTAATAAGGTAATTACTGCATCATCATTATGTCATAAATAAATTAAATTATTTAAGTTCTAAAAATTATAAATAAAATATCATTATGTTTGAAATAATTTTAGCTTTCTAATGAATATTTATAATGGAATTTATCTTATTTATATCCCTATATTAAAAATGTTTTAGCTATTAAACATTGATTTTAACTCTTTTAACTCTACTTTGAATTAAATAATAATAAATGTCCTAATCTAATCCAAGTGGGACTAAATGATAATATTTTATTCCTAAGGTTGATTTTTGTCAATATACAATTGTCCAATAGAATTAGGACATGTGTTAGGGTAATATTAATATCACATTTACCCTTAATTACCCTATTTACTTTTTACAGTGGTAAATAAAAGTAAAAAGTTACTATTCACAAAAAAAATTATTTTCATCTTATTGAATCACATTTTACTCTTTGATATTAACCATGTGTCTCAGTATTTTTAAATTCCACTCATATAAGTGGTAAAATTATGTTTTATATAAATTTCCAAATTCTCCTAGGAGTTGGGTAAAAGACAGTGAAAAGTTCGATAAAATTTTTATATATCTTAAATTATTTTAAATTAACTCCAATGAATTACTTTAAACATATAAAGTTATTATGTATCTATTTTTTCCTTAATTAAATTTAAATAAAATAAATAATTATTTAAATCAAAATTCGTTTTTAAATAATAACTCACTATTTTTTCACTATTCATCAAAAATTGAATGTTTTCACAAAAATACCAAAACATCACCCTAGGATAATTTCAATATTCTGAATCCAAATATTAAGTCCATTTTGATTGATAAATTTTTAAAATTTCAACAAGTGGTTATTACTATTTTTAACGGTTACTTTGATTAGTCGCGGTGTGTTAGAACTCGATGTTGCGTACAACACACAGTACTGTATTATTCAAAGTGAATCGTACCGTAGAAGCTTGGAGTGTTACATATTGAACAAATTATTAATTACTGATATTAACTGTGTCTCTCGGATTTTTAAAATTCAACTCACAGAAGTGGAAATATAAGGTTTTATGCCAATTTGAAAATGCTCTTAGGTGGTGGGTAAAAGACCGTAAAAAGTTCAATAAAACTTTTATATATCTAAATTTATTATAAAATGACTAAAATGAATTTAATTTCACTTATATAGGTACTATGTATCTATTTTGACAAAAAATAAATTAAAATAAAAGAAATAATTATCTAAATAAAATATCGGGTTTAACCAATAACGTAATATTTTCACTATTCA
Source organism: Viscum album (assembly GCA_963277665.1). NCBI lineage: Eukaryota > Viridiplantae > Streptophyta > Magnoliopsida > Santalales > Viscaceae > Viscum > Viscum album. The sequence continues at coordinate 819,492,574 of OY728155.1, forward strand.
TCAAAAATTGAATGTGTTCAGAAAAATACCAAAAATTCACCCAAAGATAATTCTGATATTTCAAAATCAAAAATTAAATCCTTTTTGAAAAATAAAATTTATAAAATTTCAAAAAGTGGGTATTACTATTCATAACTACATGTTTGATTTGTCGCGTTGTGTTAGAATCTCGATGTTTCATACAATGCAAGCTATTGCATTTTTCAAAGGGAAATGTAACATGGAAGCTTGGGGTGCTAAAAAAATTATATGTTATTAATGACATTAAATATATTTAATATGTATTAAATATCATTTTTTTATATGTTTTGAGAATTAATAATTATATAATATTTTAGTGACGAACATTAGTTTATTTTTGTGAATTTTCAACTATCAAATGTATTTTATTATTTTATTATCTAATATTATATATATATATATATTCTGGTTCCAAAAAATAAAATTATCCTTGAAAAATATATAACACTCTAGTTTAACTTTAAAATTGGTTTTATGAATATCCTAGATGTTTTTATTTGAAATTGAAAACTCTTTATCCTTGAATGTGATAAATCAAAACATCATGAATGATGTTATCATTTGTAGAAAAAAGGGGTGTGGTATAGAAAAGGTGATGGATTAATCAATTAATATAATAAAATTAAAATATATAGGTTATAATATAGTTAGCATGCGACATGGATAAGGGGTGGGGACCAATGAATATGAATATAAATGAAATTGAATGGATATTAATAAAAAATGAAACCTGATTTTACCTCTTCAATTCTTCTCCTAGAGATCCTCATTAATGAAATTGATTTTTTCTTTTAGTGAGACCAAAGGATACTAGAATTTGGGGAGATTATTTTCAATACTATTTGGTATAAATTTGAAAATATTCATGGATTTATGGGTGTGATGGTATAATGTGGTGAGGGGGTATTAATAACGGTGGAGAGTAGGGTTTTTTATTATTATTTTCATAATTTTAATTTTTTTGGAATAGGGCTATGATTGTTTTATTAGTATTATAGAAATATATTAATTATATAAGGAGAGTTTTAGATCATGGTTCTTAAAACATATACGGATCAAGGAATAGTTTATTTTTATTATAATGTTAAATAACGTAAATTATAATATTTCTCTGTTCCCAAAGAAATCAACTACATTAAAAAATTGAAAAAATAAAACCTATCCATGTATAGATGTGTATAATTAAAAAATTATCTAAATTTAATGGATATAATTTTATAAAAATGAGAAATGTAATTCCTAACTCAAATAATCATTTACTCAAACAATATAGTTTTATGAATTCAAACTAAATCTATACCACTCTAAAAATTTAATTAATTTCTCATAAAATTTAAATATATTAATAATAATATAATATAATAATTAATGAACCTATTCAATGAGAATTATTTTTCTTTTACATTGTTATATTTTTTAGAAATTTTAAATTATTGTTTTTTGGTAAAAATACCAACACTTAATTTATCAATTTATAATATTTTTTTACTTTTTCAATGATATAAATATATTACATTTTCATTCATAGGAAACCATAATTTTATATTTTATGATCATATGTGAGGGAACTATATTATTTTCGTGTTTATTATTCCTAATAGTGACATTATTAGTCAATAAGACATATTAGTATTCAATTTTTTTAAGTTCTTTAATTTTTATAAGTACCTATTATTTCATTCATTATTAATTTGTAATGATTTTATTATGTTCTATATGTGATTTTATGGGATTCATACTATATAAGATAGTTATAATATAATATTTTTAAAATATAATTATTTTTTGTTATAATGTGTACCATTATGCTATATATTATATACTCCTATACTATCAATAAATAATTTCTAGCGTGTCTAGATGGGTTCCTCAGATGTTATATATTAAAAAGTATCTGTATGTGTATTATATGAATGTTAAGAGAAGATATTAAGAAAATATATTTTACATTTTTAATAATATAAGGAATTTCTTGAAATGAAAGTAATGTTTTTAACATGTTAACTGTCAAAAATACAAAAATAATTATAAATTGAATCTATAAACATTAAAACAATTTTGTGGTTCAGGATGTAGAGGACACACATATTGGGCATATGGACAACTAAAGGTTTTTGGGTTCAATGGATAATCCTCAATGTATGTGATGATACACATAAAAAGAACCTTTTCAATGAATATTGATTAATGGTTTCACCTATTCAAATAGATATATAGAGAGATGATATTTTTCATAGTTATTTTTTATTAATTTTATAACATGAATAAATAACTTGATCATGAGTTCTTTCTTTCATTTAGTTGTTTCTCATGTGATTGTTTTTCAATTGTATTTTCATGGTGTTGAGGAGGTACCAAATTTAATTCCCTCTAGGGGTTATCCCATTGAGGTCCTATGTTATAATGAATATTATAAATTGAATCCCTCATATAGGGAGGAAAATATTGTGCACAATGACTATCCTTCCAAAATTACAAAAATGGCCATATTTAGACCCATGGTTTATGTGTAATATATTTAATTACATTCTAATGACCTATAAAAATATTTTAATCACATAATTAAGGCCTCTAAATTTAAAATAATAATAATAAAATTTTATTTTATAGCATTTTCTAAATTTTACAATGGTAAATACTATTTTTAATTCTAGTAAATTTTTATTTATCACGTAACCAATAACCTGGTCAGCTTTCCTGCTTCGAAATTATTTCTTTCTTGAATAATTATTTAATTACATATTATTCACTCAATAACTATATAAATTAATATTTTATTCATGGTCTAGAAAATAAAATATTAAATTTAGAATCAATATAAATAAATGTATTATTTATAAAAAAATAAATATTTATTACTATAAAAATGACTAGATATAAATAAATATTATATATCTATGTAGTTGTACAATTTAATTGTGAGTAAATATTACATTTGTATTATCAATCAATAAATTTTAAATAAATATTACTTCTTGATTTGGAGAATAATATTTATTATAAATTTTTAATAAAACTAATATTTTCCAATGATAAATGGAACCACTTTGTGTGTGACCTTATATCCATATTCCTCAGTGATATTATGTGAAATAACCTTTTCTCTAATATTATAGCCTAGAAAATGTTCATGTAACCCTAAATGTAATATGACTTAAATCAATTAATATATCGACATTTTAACATACAATATGTAATGTGTTCAGTTTTTTGAAATATTTTGTCAAGAAGGTTGAGCACACTTGTCAAAATCCTATATGTTTATATTTATTTCTTTGAATATCGAACATAAACTTATGGATACAAGTTTTAAATGGAATTTAATGTGATGGGTCCATTTTTATCAAAGGGTCGACATATTAATTCCCATAATTCAAAATGGTCAACTACTTCTTCAAATTATTCATTCATAACATAACATTTATGATCCACCTAGCAAACCATACATGTGATCCACTAATCTCATAATATTATATCATGAATATTACAATGTGAAAAAATAGGAGATGTATACTCATCCTCATATGATTACATGAACATGAAATTCAACAAACATAATTTCCCATAATAGAATATCAACCTACAATTGAATGTTGTTTACAAATATTTAATATCATATCGAAGTTCTTATCATAGTAAGGGGAACCATATTTCATTTTAATGGTTAATTATATCCTTGTAAATTATCACATTAATGTTACACTGAAGTAAAACCAATTAGGGATAAGGAATTTCATAATACATAACACCATGAATATACATGAAATCGAAATTATAAAATTATTTATTCTAGGAAACTGATATTAACAATTGCCTCTAAAATTCAAGTAAAGGGTGAACAAAGTATCACAATCATTAATAATACTTGGTAAATGAGTAATCATCACTCATAACCCAAGACTAATAAATTTAATTATCACTATTATCATAATCATAATATTTATTGGGTTATATCTAATTTCTTGAATTTTATTGAATGAGACATCACCAATTAATTCATGATTATGGGAATGAGATATAACTCTAATCCACTACAAGAAAAATGTGATATCAATATGACATATAAAAATAATTTGAATGAGTTATCAGTATTATAAAAGAGTACATGTGAAACAGATATCCACATTCTATAACTATGGTTGAATGATATTTGAGTACAAATTAATCAACCAAGAATAATTTATATTTCTAAAATTTCACAAAAATTTTGGATGAGTTATCACTATAATTATTCAAAACACGAAGGTGATTGTGTTATCTTCAATAACATAGAAATTCATATTGAGACATCACAATAATAGTGAACATTGTAATAGTGAATGGGTTATAACCAAAATACTGTTAAGGGTGAACATATCATCCTTATAATAATCCACATTATATTTTCAACTCAGTTATCACTGATATAATAACAATGTTGAGAATTATTTCACTATAAATAGAGATATAATTAATGTGAATGGGTTATAAAATCATTACAATAGAGGTGAAAATGTTGTCATAATCAAATGATAGTGTTAATGAGAATGTTATACAACTTCATTAACCGTCATCCATAAATAATGTGTCCCCATTAGATGATAGTTTAGAGGTGTTATCTGATTTCTATTCTCAAGAAGTTCATTCATTAGAATTATGTTTACAAGAATTTTGTGCAACAGATAGAGGATGTAATTAGAATGAATAGTGTGGTATTAGTGTCACACAATGAGATGAAACTAGATCATAATTTCATATATTCAAATAGAGTTATCTTAATACAGAGGCGGTCAAGATGTCCCTTAAAGTAGATGGGTCACTAGTATTGTATCCCTGATTATGAATCCATGTTTAATGATTTTTGATTTCTGGGTGGAAGGCTTACTATAATGACTGAATGGTACATATTGATATATTTAAATTTTTAATCATATTTTGTATTCTCTAGTATCCTCTAGTGATGAAAAATAATGAGAAAATGTTTCTCTCAATCAAATAGGACCCGTTCTCCAAATGAGAAAAATTATTTCTGTTCTCGAAGGTTTTTTTATTTTCTATTTATTGTTGTGCATTATCAAAAAGGATTAAATTGGTATTTATTATAGTGCATGGTATTCCAATATCTGGTACTTTCTGTTGGTGGAGTCATGTTAGATGATTGAGCTTCACTACACATCATTCGATCATCTTCCAATGATGAATTTACAATGGTAAGATTAAGAAGATTGCACTAGGATACTCAGAAGAGGATTTGAATGTTAGAAAATACAAAAACAAATTATTAGAGTGAAGGATTTGTTTCTAGGGATGAAATTTACATACTACTACATTGTTCAATTTTTATTTTCTATAGCCTTTCCCTTTTAGATAATGGAATGACATCAGTTTATGGAATGGACCTGGTAGATAAATTATATAGAAAAGATTTTGTCTTTTGTAAAATATAGATATAGCATAATTTAATTCATAAGAACTACGATGTTTTACTTACTCGAATTTAACTAGCTAAAATTGGGGGGAAATGGGAATGTATAGGTAGAAAGGAACATGCATTGGTGACTATATCCTTGACATAAAATGTATCCTTCAGAATATATGAATATAAAAAAACAACTTATGTTATGAATGTGATGATAGATATATATGAAAAAATAACATAGTAATGTGGTTATGATATTTAGGTAGTCCATATTAACTTTATCCTAATGTAAAACAACATTTTATCAAGTGAATGACTTCAATATGAACCAAGGGTTGCTATGACGTGTGAAGGTGACATTAGAGGATGTAATTTTGGAGGTAAAACATTGATGTTCAATACTGGAGAGCTGTGAATATATGGTAACTAATGTTAGTGATACATATTGAAAAAATAATTTTTTTGGCATCTAAAATTTGATACTCAATAAAGAACATCATTAGAATGATATCACAATATGTTTACATAGTGATCAAAATACTGGTGGAAGTGGATGTCCACCCTAGTAAAAAATAAGAATAAACAGATAATATAATGGTATTATGAGAAAATAGAAAGTACATCACATTGACTATGTTGAACATGTCGGTGCTAATTGAAGTGAACACAAAAAGAATTGTAAAAGATAGAAAATAACTCAATGATATTCAAATGTTTGAATACCAATTTTTTTTATAATGGAGGGGGAACATTAATTCAAATGTAACAATGTTATTGGGAATACATGAGTATTTGATTCTAAAGGTTCTTTTCATAGAAGAGTAGAATGTTTATGCATAGTTAAATTTATACAACATTCGCCATCTAGATAATGAAACCCTCTATGTTGTTTGAACAGATTTACTAATTTTTATAATTTATAGTTGATGATTCATGAAGATATTATATGTGAGACACGTTCCTAGACTAATGAAAAGTATTTAATTTGTCACAAAAGGGGATGGGGTGGGAAATGGTACTACTTTTTAAAGATAATCTAGTATGTGACTATGTTATCCATATTAGTAGGATGAGTAGTAGAAGATGAAACTATTTACCTAAATATATGTTCATAATAAAATGTGACAATTATATATTTAACTTCTAGTGATTCTAATGTTTAAAATTTTGTGCTTGAGAACCTCCGATACAGAAATGTAAATATTCTAACAACTAAATGCATATATAAGGTTGATAACAAAGAAATATGAATGTATGAAATTTAAATTCTTGGGATACAAAGACTAGTTTCCTTTATCATATATTTATGAAATAATAGATCTTAAAAGATGAAGCTATAATCAATGTTTGATGACCTATCACAATCCAATCCCATGGTGGATGGCTATACATTATAAATTTTATTGATGATGCAACTCTAAATATATGATTTTATTTTTTGAATCACAAGACTGATGGTCTTTATTATATCATTCAATGGAAATTAATGGTAGATATGTAATGTGCATGGAAGTAGAAATTCATTCTATGTGAAAATAGTGTAGAGTATAAAATTTATATAATTCAAATCATATATAAAAATAATGGGATAAGGAATGAGAAAAAGGTTCCTGGAACTCCAAAAACATTAGTGGGTGAATTATTTTATCAGACATTAATAAATAAAAAACCATGTATATAGAGGTAATCCAATATTATAATGGAAATTTGATCCGAGGAGAATAATATTAAAGAATTCCAAGTTGAAAGAATACCAAAAACGATAGTAGGGATGTAACCTTTGTAGGAGTTATGGTCTAGTATATAATCAAAAGTAGACCACCCTAATGTTTTTGAAAGTTTGAGTATTTACATAATTTTTAAAAGGGTCAATATATAACCATAGAAAAATCTAAATTGTGTTTCCCCATTATAAATAAATAAATATATATATATATATGTTAACATGGGATATCATATATGAGATGATGTTAAGAAATAATTCATTCAAAAATTTGACCTTCCATAAATTTTGAATATTTTATGGAGGGAGAAAAACTTGGTGGATTAGGTTGATACTGATAATTTCATTATTCATGTATAGGATGATCATAGTAAGGGAACTACAAGATCTTAAATAACAAAAATACAAAAATAAATGTAAAATATGTGTAGATGTGATAAAAAAGAATATGTTTATACAAAATTTAGCAATGATAAATCATACGATGGTATATAGAAAGATAGGATTTTTGTAGTTACAGTAATTTAATTTCAATTTTTTGAATGGATGATAATGTTAGGGATGTAAGGTGTAACCATCATTACTGAGGAAAAAAGTGCTATAAATATTTTTTTTATTTTTTGGACTTATTTTAAATTATTAATCATAATGGTTTCATGAGAGAACAAATTACTAGAAGAAGTGTATAAATATAGTCAATAAATGTAATTGGTTTCATTAATGAATAATTAAATGAAATCAATGATATATAATAGAATATGGTTGGAAACAAAATTTTTATAAGGGAAATTAAAACTAGAATATAAATTTTTTTACCAATTGATTAGAGATGATAATTACAATTAAATATATAAAATTTGGATAGATTAAATGTGATTAAAAATGTATTGCTGAATTATTAGTCAATTTATAATATTTCATTAAATTACCAATTTTTTAGATGGTCCTGATCATGGAATCATTATAATATCTTTACCTAGAAAAAATATATCCAAAAATATTGTTTCATGATTGAAATTTGTATAATTAAGTTCATATATAGTATCATGTATGATTCACATATTTTTGGAACCTAATATTGGATTTCAAGATAAATAAAATTGCTTATATAATTATGTTTTCTCTGAGGTAATGTAATTAAAAAATTTAATTCATTTATTTCAAAAAATCATTCAAAAAATGAAATACATATAACTATTTTCACATGAGGGAGTGGAGTGATGGAATAATCATCACACTATAGTTGAATGTGGATGAGAATATTTTAATTGGTCCATTAATTTAGTTGACACCAATGTAGAAAAATAAAGTTTAAAAATATTCAAAATAAAGGATCTAGGGGAATGTGTAGAAACTTTAGGGTGCTGATTGGAAGAGATTTGATGGATTAAACAGTGGAATTATCTTAGAAGAACTATATGTGGATGATTCTTGACGTAGTTAAGATGACCTGATATAATAAAGTCTCAACTACTCCTTTAATGAAATTTAGGATGTCCAAGGCACAATACCTTAGGAGAGAATTCAATACAAAGTATATGGAGAATATTTCTCTCATATTAAAATAAATATGTTTGAAGTACATGGTGATTTTATATCAACCAAACATTATGTTTATAGTGGGAGTTGTAAGTCAATTATTTCCAAATATATGAATGCTACACTAAGTCATTTCAAAATAGATTAATTATTATTTAAAAAGAATTCCAGATATATCTTATTGTTTATAGAAAGATGATACACTGTTGAGATATGGTTATTCTTAAATATATGATTATTCAAACACATGAAATATTACTATAGAAGTTAACTTTACCATAGGAAAATCAATAGTCTATTGTATGTCACTCCTTCTAGGTATTGATACTCATACAATAACAGAACAATTGTAAATAACAATAATAAAAATTGACAAAGATATGATTTATTTAGCATGGTTACTAATGGACCATTGGAGATGTTTTAAAGGAATATTTATTTTCTATTATATCCAAATTTATATCCACTTTTCCAAATATTTAGTGATCCATGCTTAATGAAAACATATTTACCAAAAAATATCATTGCATTAGGTAAAAGATGGAAGAAAATATAATGAAAAAAGTTTACTATAATATACATTACACATTTTTTTGGAATTCTTAATACATTACATAGACAGATTCCCAAAGGATTTATTATATTAGTGCATTTGGAATCATGGAAATGTAAATGATGGTACATGAGTGTGATACATTATCTTCCACTAGTTTACCTAATATAAAAATCGCTTTTATAAAAGACATACATAAATTATATCTATTTACCCTATGGAATGAAACATAGACAATGGTGAGATTAAATTCAATGTAAGGGAAAACAAGGTAAATATATAAGAAAATTCATCAGTATAAGGGTATGAAAAAGTTTTCATAACAGTAAAATATCACACCATATATATCAAATATCATAAACATGAATCATGGAATAAATATTATTATTTCATATGACATTAATCCTAAGGTAATATATGGAATAATATATTAAATCATAACACAAGAGTATCACATGTAATTTTTGAATACACATAAACATGTTATATCATTCCCTACAATTCAATTTTCATTATTATAACAAATATGGGAACTCCATAATTACTACACCTACTAGTCGGGACACACCACAATCCCCAATCATAGTCCATTCATTAAAGGGATCAGGATTCCACATCTTCCCATATTAGATATTATTTTACCATATTCTCAAAGTGGATAATATTTCCCCATATTCTACAGTAGATAAAACCCTTTGACTTAATTTCCATCCCTATCTCCCATGTTATAAATCATTACCCAATACACTGGATAGAGATATAGGTCTCACCCATCACATAATGACACAATTTATTCATGTTCTACAAGATAATAAAACTTGTATCACATAATGTCCCATTAAAATAGATGGTATTCATAAAAACATATCATAAACCATGAAATGAAAAGGTCATCATAAAATTTTCAACATATAATTTATTATGTATTAGATATTTCATTCATAATCATTTAATCGAAAAATCCATTAAAATAGGATGGTTTTAATATCATAAAACCATATGGTTTTCATAAACATCATAACACCAAAACATAAACCATTGAACAAAGAGATTAAATGTAATTCATGTATCATATCCCCAATAAAGAATAAACAATAACAAATCATGTCATATTAGACTGATAAGGACTATGAAAGATCAAATAGAACATTTATTAATGATTGATGGATTTCCATGAAAAAAAAATTCATAAAACCATTTCAAAAATTATTTTATTCTGAATAATTATTTGTAATTTCATTTAAACATTAATTGAGGGAAACTACCTTTTCCTCTTTGAAAAATTATGTATAAAACATATTAATTTTATAAATCTTATCCCATTGAAATTAATTTTAAATATTATAATGAAAATTTCTGAAAATATTAACTTTCTTTTTCATTAAAAACATATAAAATAACATTGTACTCATTTCAAAAACAAATTTTAATTAAAAATATTCATATTGATTATAAATAAATATTTATATCATTTTAAAACAATTTCATTGAAAATACATTGAAATCATATAAACGAAATTTCGAAAACCATAAAAATTTTAAAATAACTTTTCCTTTAAATTGATTTTAATAGATAATTTTATGAAAAGTTTTAAAATAATTTTTGAAACATGGTTTTATAAAAAACAATTGGTATCTGATCGAAGAGAAAAACAAGGTCATATTTTCATAAAAACATTTTTGTAATTATATTTATTACCAAAGAGTGTGAAAATTTTAATAACACATGATGAAATCATTAATAATCAGTGGATAAAAAATTCATAAGTTTTCATGAGAAATGGGTCATAATATTTCCTCTATTAAAGAATAATCATAATCAATCCCGATAGACTTTCATATTGTTGAAATAAAATCATACCACTTGGAAACACGATATAAAATTACCAATGTAAAAATATGGGATCAGATGAAGCATAAAATATCATGAAAATAAGGATATTCATGATATATAATGTCTAATGTGGTATATACCAATCGTAAATGAATATAGGTTCGTACAAAACATGTGTCTCAAGGAAGGAAAATTGAGACAAAATAACGTTATGTATTTTGTAACCTATGAAACAAAAACCCCTTGAAATAAATATCATAAAAAGGATATGTAAATAACCTTATATTTTTGTATAATAATATAAGTTACATTAATGGGAATTAAATAAACTACTAAAACGAAAAAAATGGCGAATAAGGTCTAAATCTCATAGAAATAAAAGTAAGATGACAAATACCCTTACTACTTGAGTGACATTAGAATCATGATCACCATTGGATTATAACATCATTTAAAAATATTATATCATTAAAAAATTTTAACTAACTATATAACATTTCATAGGAAATTATATACACAACATAATATAATAAATTGCTGAATATGGAATTAATCTCACAGAAATAAAAATTGAGAGAAAAATTGGTTATATTAAGTGTTCACATTATTGATACTCCTTAAAAAATAATATATAATAAATATATGTTTATTATAAATATAAATAATAAAAATATTATTATATATAATACCATATATTATTTTTTGACTTTGTATTATTCATTTAATAACAATTCGATGTTAATATTATGTTTCGAGTAATATCCACGTTGTTTTTATGTATGTTTTGACATGTTATTAATCATACTTTGAATCTATATCATGAAATATTTTTTAAAAATATAAAAAAAGAGAAATAAATATATTATATATTTATTATATAAATATATTTAATAATAAATAATATATTTACAATTTTAATGGAGTGCATCGTTCATGGAGACGATAGATTGTACGTACTAATGGACTATGTATTTCATTAATTTTTCTTTTGAAAGAAATAATGTAAGTAAAATGTATATTTATATATACATTAATTATTTTATCATTATTATTTCATAAATATCATATAATTTTACTAATCCCATTCTTAATACATTCAATGTATATTTTGAAAAAATCACAGCTCTTTGAGGAGCTGGTAGTCCACACCTCCACAAATGAAGTTATCATATTTACCTAAAATGGAAAGCATGATGTTTTGTTTTAGATAATAAATATTGAAGAATATACACATAATAAATATAATTTGTAGCATATAATTTTTTCCATCATAATTCCCAACTACGAGATTCAGTAAAGGGAAAATATAAAACATCATCTCAGAATGTAGTACTTTTATGTACACAATAAAGATATTTTCCTTAACCAATGGTAGTATGTGTCTGTAATTGTTAGTCAAAAACTTATTAAAAAAATATATAGATATATTTTCCTTATGTAGGTTATCATATAATCATGTATAAATAATATTTCATGTGGCGGAAAATGAAAATCATAAAAGGGATCTTGAAGAAGGATGTTACCTCTTCTTTATGTAACTCTTATTGTATTTCCCAAAAGGGATTGTTTGTATGGATTTATTCCCACTGAGTGGATTATTGGATTATGTTAGGAATGTTTTAGTATATTTTAGATGTTTTTACCATAAATAATGGGGCTTAATTTTTTAATGAAGTGAGGTGATTAATACACTTATATAGAGGAAGAGGAGTGATATTCATGTAAATATAAAACAGAATTAATATTGAGAGGTATCTGATGCATAATGTTCTGAAATAATTTATATAATTACATATAATATGTTATTTGGTATAAATATGTACATAATGGCGTGTTTGGACATTTTTCGAGGTTATTTAGGGCCTTAGGTATGAGGTTTGGTCTTTTGATAATCTAATTAATTCTTATGCTCTATAATTATTTTTATCACTATCACTATTATTTTTGGTAAAGAAAAATGTATAAATTATTATAAATTATAAATTATTATTATTAAAAATATGGAATCATTTTTTCCAAAGTATAATCATATAATTGGTAAAAATTAGTTTTAAATTAATCATTCAGGCTTGTCACTATTGTGTGTTTTGAATAAAAAATGTATAAGCATTTGGAATGTTTTCATATCCAATTTCAATTTTAAATTGGATAAAATAACTAAAATAAGATTAATTGAGATTAAATGTATATTAATGGACTTCAAAACGAAATTAAAATATAATTAAACTACATTATTAATTTATATGAAAAAATTGAACTAAAATTTAGTATTATTCAATATTCATCAAAATATGAAAGTTCTATGAAATATAAAAAAATTCACTAAATGAAAATTTTGAGAACTATATTTCAAAAATGATATTTTTTTCAAATAAAAGTAATTATAGTATCAAAAATTATATTTAAAAACGTTTCATCCTTAAAACACTCTAAAATTACCTTTTATAAAAATAATTATTTTATTAATATAATTAGATTTATTCGTATATTGTGTTTATCATATATATTGGATGGGTTTTATAATGGCCCAGAACCTCGTCGTCCATTACATTATCAATACCAGTGCTTAGGGTAACCTGGATGCCATCAGTGAGTGAGGGGGCGTCAGTGTCGGTGGTAGGGTGTCACCGTAGTGTCACCTATTGGTCTCACCGATCGGGGTGTCACTGGTCCGTCTCACTGATCAGTGTGGCACTAGTCGGTCTCACAGATTGGCGTGTTACTGATCAGTGCTACACCTGAATGGTCCCACCATTGAGTGTTAGGGTTTCTTCCCCCAGTTTTCCCATAACTCCTATTTTATGTATTCTTACCTCTTTTAAAGTTGTCTATGGATGTTTAAGCACACAAATGGTATCTTAAATCCTATAATGGTGGAGTGACCCTATGTCACTCCATTTATGCATATCCAAGATAGATACTCTTATGTGTTTTCTCCGTTTAAAGGATATCCATTAACTCATAGATGTTATCTCTATGATATCTGAAGATAATTATTAAATAACAATTAATTCAATCATGTGTAACCACCCAATCGCATGGTGAATCCATGATTTTACATTTATGCAGTTCATGATTTCATATCTCGTAAATCCAAGATATTTCATTTTTTCATATAAAGATTCTATTTCTTCTTCCTTGTTTCCATTCTTTTCATTTATGCACTAGGAATCCTTCTTTTAGAAACGAATAGTGCATCATGTTGGATCCCTTCCCTCACAGCCTTGGTGTCCTTGGAGTTCCTCATCAGCATGTCGTGAAACCCCAATTCTTATATATAGGAGAAAACATCGATTATTGATCATTCATGTAGGGTTTTCTTCATCTTTCATTATTGTGTGTCATGTGGGGTGGGTGTGATAATATTTCCATGGGGTGTGGATGAATCCAAAACATAACATAGATAATAAATGGATTTTAAAGAATTAAGGTTTCTATTTTATGATGAAGATGATGTACTATTTTATCTTTGTTTATATGTTATGAAATGCATGTGCTTATTCCCACTAAAAATTGTGGTCGTTGGTGGTCCTTTCTTGCGAACTAATGATCCTATGTTTTCTTGATAATCATGTGATTTAATAGGTTTAACATCGAAACTATTTATTCATGTAATCCTAGTTGATTAAATGGATTTCCAATGAATAGTAATCCATGTGTTATCACTCATGACAATGAAATAGAAAAAAGAAACATGATAAATGGTTTGGTTAAATCTGAGAACTCCCTTCTCTGTTCTTCTAGTAAGCACGGTTGTTCTGGTTGATGCTATTGGGGTATTGTCGATGGGGATGGTATTACCTATTGATCAATTGTTGGTTTTTTGATATGAGGCCATGTGGGGACATATGTTGGATTATTGTTTGGTTCCTATACATTGAGGGATCTCACAGATCTCTTTGGTAATTTTGAATTTACAAGAGAACCAATTGTGAATGCTTAAATTTGTACTTGGTTGTTTTCCTTCAGTTGTTAACTTGTATTGTGGCTATGCCTATTAGTTTCTTGGTAGTTAAGTAATATTTAAATGGTATCACATTAACATGATAACAACAATAGGTTTAATGAGGGATTGTTGGGTTGTTCTCTGGTTGGGGTTGATGCGTATTTCTATATGTATGAATTGTAACGGGAGTGTTTGAGTATTGGTTATTTGGAAACGATAGGTTGGGATGAGTTCTTTTTTACATGTAAGTATAAAATTTTAGTTATTGTGTTTATTATTATCACCCCTCCCATATTGATATCTTTTTTCCGAACACCCCCATTCATGGGGGAGGATGTTTTTAAAAAAATTCTTATGAGTGGATGGTTATTATCTCAATTATGATCCCTCTACCATGTATCCCAAGATCTTTCGAATAGGATATGATGGAATAAGGTTTATTATGGCCCAAGAATCTTCCGGTAGGGTGTGTTTTGGTGGTTGGACTAGGCATGTGTGTGATCTGGAATGTTTCCAAATTGTCTTCAAGATGAGGTCGATGTGTATTCAAGCTCGACAGTGGTTCTTGTGACCTAAGTGTTTGTGGTTGGGGATGTGGGTGGTTGTGGTTTTCCAAATGTCTGTGGGTGGGTTGCATGGTTTTGATAGCTCATAAAGTTGTTTTTGTGATGGCAATGGGACTATAGTGGAACTTATTGGGGAGGTTTGACATGTAGGATGTCCTAAATAACCAGTGGGATAGTAGTGCGGGGTACACAATAATCGAATTGTTATTTCTATTACATTACCTGACTTGGGTTATTATGGGTGTGATACATGGTGAGGCTGGTTGGATTGTTTCCTGTCTACATGCTTTGGTTATCTCTATTTTCTCACAAGCATTAGATTTACTCCCCAATTGTGCACGATACCTCTTGGTCTTCCCTGCTGAGTATACCTATATACTCACCCTACATTTTATAAACTGTTTTTCAGGTCACATGGAGTAGGTTAGATATTAGGCTGGTTGATACTTGCATGTGGTTGCAGGAGATGTTCGGGCTTCATGGTTTCTATTTTTTACCTTTCTTTTGGTACTTTCCTATGGAGTTTACATTTTATTTTTTCCCTTTATTTTGAACATGCATGTGAAATGGGGGTTTGGGATTTACCTTTACTTTTTATATTTTGAGTTATTTGTGATTTACCATCTTATATACTAATCATTTTCTAAAAAAAGGATAATTCCATAAATATTACATGTGATTATATACCCTTTGTTCTAGTCACCACTCTGAGGCCTATTGAATGTGCAGCTCGAGGTTAATTATCTCTCCTTCAACTTGATGAATGAAGGGAATTGTAGTTTATTGTCCCTTACATCCAATTATTTAAGGCGGGTCATGAATGAATCATATCAATGGTAAGAGGTTGTGAAATAGGATGGATTTCAAAGTTAGTAATAGTGAGTATTTCTTGGGATGGTAGTGCAACAGTGTTAGGCAATCGTGGTGTTTGAAATAGGTCTGGAAATATCGTCTATGACATGGATTTTAGGGCCCCCATGATCTGATGAAAGGAAACTGGACCTACCGAATGGCCAAGTGAGGATACAATGATTATAGGGTAGGGTCCCTAGGAATGGTAAACAGAAAATAATGGCTTTTTTTCTTGTCTTTCCTGGGTGTTTTGGGAATATAAAATAAAAAATATTAAGAAACAATTTAAATGGAATTTATACACTACTCAGGCACATGAATTCCATGTTTACCCTGTAGTGATGGAACTCAGACTATGTACGAGGCTAAGGAGGATGATCTATTGGATCAGCAGAGGATTGACCAATAGGACGTGTATGACAAGTTCCAAAAGACTCTACATTCCATCTAGTGGCAAACCATCAGGATGTACGTGGGTATCGTTTCTGACATGGAGACCGAGGGATGGCTTGAGAAGCTAGGAATCACCTTTACCTAGATCTATGCATTGAGAGAGTATTGAGATCCATTGGCAGTCCGTCATATGAGGGGACAAGATTGTCATTTGTGGATTCTCTACCTCAGAGAGAGGACGGAGGATGAGGTTTTGTGGGATGACATCGAGAAATAGTTTCATGCGTAATTCAATTCTTCTACGTGGAAGGCCGAGAGGTTGAAGGACTTACTCTCTCTCTAGAAGGGGAGTATTTTGGGGAGGTATTTGGGGTTCATGATCAAATATCTCCTTATATTTTATATGGACCTCATTCTGGATGAGGAGTCTCAAGAGATATGTTTAGAGGAGTCACACAAACCATTCGTTCAGTATGTTATTACCCCCTTCACTCTTTCGTCATATTTGGAGGACCAAAAGAATGTTGAATTGGTAGAGAGAATTCACATGCTTGAAGGTGTGCTATGAGAGGGGAGCCAGTTTGTTTTATCAAAAGGGGTGGCTTTCCCCAGTAGGCCTCCAGCATTAATGCCTTCTATGTTTTGGCCAATGGGAATTAGGCCTTATGAATTATAGTTTTGATCTCCTGGTCCTTGCCCCTTCTCTACGGGCCTTGGAAAAGATGTTTTATCTGTGGAAGCCATGTGAATTATTTGATCTAGTGCCCAGAATGAGTGATGTATGGTAGAGGTGGGTAGGCGCAGCACCCACCTCAGCAGCACCAGCTTCCAGCAAGACCCTTTCTGCATCAATAATTGTAGGGGCAGTGAGCTCCCACTCCTATGAGGTTATATAGTTCAGGAGGAGGTTGAACTAAGGGCACTCCTCAGGGACCTCGACCTGGTCATGGTTGGGTAGGTAGCTGATACATGAGGGGAAGAGGATATGGGAATGGTAAATTTTACGATGTAGAGTTAGTAGTTCTTGTAGGGGCCGTATGTCGTTCAATGCAAGATCATCTTGTTCCGTAAGTTTTCATATGCCTTGTTTGATTTAGGGTCTTCTCACTCATTTGTTACACCTATTCTAGCTCATGCCTTGGGCCAACATGTAGAGAGAATCTCTAGTCCCCTGGTTTTGAGTATGCCATTTGGGGGTCAGACCAACCTGTTTGATGTCTGTCAAGGAAATAGACTGATGTTGGGGTTGCGTCAGTCTAGTGGGGATATAGTTATGCTAAAAATTCATCAATATGATGTCATCATAGGCATCAAATTGATGTTTTTTGTATAACATTTTATTATATTTTTCTAGATTAGGGTTGTGTTTTTCAGATATGGGTGGCCTACATTTATATTTCTTTGGTGAGAGGGGTTTCGAGGAGGGCAGCCAGTGAGAAGATCCCCTTCCTTACTTGTTAATTGAGTTGTCAGAGGAGTCCCTTGATGTAGAGATTGTGGAAGTTCAAGGATTTTTCAACGAATTATTTTATTTTTTCTAAAGGAGGTTGTGACTCAACCACTTAACATGACGTTGAGTTCGAGATACACTTACAACCCAGTGCCCATCTGAATTTTATGGCTCCTTATAGGATGGTTCATTCTATGTTGTGGGAGTTACATATTCATATTGACAATATCATGATGAAGGGTTTTTTTAGCCAAGTGAATCTTCAGGGGGTACTCCAGTCTTCTTTGCGAAGAAGGTAGATTGTGGTCTCAGGATTTTCATAGACTCCCGGAGACTAAATCAGTTAATGGTCAAAAACCATAACCATCTCCTGAGGATATACAATATCTCTGACCTATTGAGGAGAGCATGTTGGTTCTCTAATATTGATTTATGGTCTGGGTTTCACCATTTATAGGTAAAATATAGTGATATCCCAAAGACTGATTTTTGGTGTAGATATACGATCTTCAACTTCATTCACACTTGTTGTTTTTATGGAGCTCATGATATTCATTTTCCATGAGTTCCTGGACTAGTTCTTCATTGTGTTCATCGGCAACTTCCTAATATACTCAATATCAGAGTAGGAGAATACTATGCAACTCAGTATGGTCTTAGAAATCCTTCAACACCACCAAATATATGGGATGTTGTCCAACTGTAAGTTCATGACATGAGATGTTCACTTTCATGGACATGTGGTGTCTCAAAAAGGGTTAAAGGTAGATCTTTCAAAGGATAATGTGGCCTTTTCTTTGGCAGTACTGAAGAATATGATGGAGGTTTATATTTTTTTGGGTCTTCCAGGAAATTATCAGAGGATCATACATGACTTCTATCGAGTTTGAACTACATTGATAGCATTTACTAGAAAGGACCAGGCCATCCTGTGGAGTTAGTAGAACGAAAAATATTTCAGCTATCTGAAGGAATGATTGGTTAGTGATCTGGTGCTCAGGTCTCTAGAGGAAGGTGTGTTGTTTGAGGTGTTTTGTGATTCTATTCATGGGGTGTGTAATGATGTAGTAGTGGGTAGTGATCTCTTAGAAGGTATAGGAAGATATGTCATCATGAGTGTATCTATGCCACCCATGACCTAGATCTTACATCAATAATGTTTGGGTTGATGTTGTGGCAGTATTATCTCATCGGGGAATACTTTTTGGTCATCCCACATTCCAAGAGTCTAAGGCATATCTTTACACAGTGGGGCCTGAACATCCGACTGTGAAAGTGGGTGGAGTTTCTTTTGGATTACGACTTTGAGGACTCTTACATTAAGGGTAATGGAAATGTTGTGACTGATTCCTTTAGCAGGATGTCACAGAAGGATGCAGTTCAAGAATCATAAGTTGCTTGGAAGGTGATTGTGGAGTTGGATGACTTACACATGGATTCAAGGGTGGATTGTGGTTGAGGCTATCTATTTCAGATGATAGTACAATCCGCTCTGTTACGGTAGGTGGAGGATTCTCCGTGGAGAGACTCCGAAAGTGAAGTGGTGCGCAATTGGGATGACCATGGAAATGTAGCGGAATGGTGATCAGAGGATGGTCGAAAACTGATGGGTATACATGGGAAGTTCTTTGTCCCAGAGATGATGAGTGTGGGAGTTCTATGTGAGTTCCATAACCCACCCCTAGAATTACACTAAGAATTTCCAAGACATATCTAGGCCTAAGGGAATAGTTTGGGTGGCCCGGGGCGAAACAGGATGTGACGGAGATTGTGGAAAGGTTCCTGGGGTGTCAACAGATGCAGGCTGAACACCATGTTCTCAAAGGTTAGTTGCAGCCTTTAGAATCCCCTGAGTGGAAGGGGGACAACATCTCGATGGATTTTGTCACGGGACTACCCATGGTTCAAGGAGGTTGTGATGCTATCTGGGTAGTGCTGGACCGGATAACGAAATCAAATCACCTCCTAGAAATCAAGGAGTCAAGTGTGGTGGCCTCCTTAGTACAGTGCTACATGGATGAGGTGGTGCGGTTTTATGAAATTCCAGGGCCCATGGTTATGGTATCCTTCCTTTTTTTTACATAACTTTTCATTACATCATACAAATTGGACATATTAGAAGATCTTTTGGATTTAGTGTCACGGAAATTAGGAACACAATAAATGAAGACAACATAAAATATTCTTTTAATACAATATTAAGGCATCATCATAAGTTTATCATAAGTAAAATTACTACATCTAATATCCCCGAGACATGCATCAAAGGAAAAGGTTAGTATAAGGCTCAATAAGG
This sequence comes from Viscum album, assembly GCA_963277665.1. NCBI lineage: Eukaryota > Viridiplantae > Streptophyta > Magnoliopsida > Santalales > Viscaceae > Viscum > Viscum album. The sequence goes on from OY728155.1 coordinate 819,513,145, forward strand.
AAAACAAGTGAAACAATTGACATGTGATTTTGAGCAATATAAATAAGAACATGATAAAAGTCATAATGTAATGAGAAATGTAAGAATATGAATATCATAACAAAAAGAACATGAATCATAACTTGAATATGTGGCTACAAAATTTCATTTAGACATTCATGAAAATATCACCAAGGTTTATCTCCGAGGTGTCATAAAAATTACCAAGGTTTCATGAAACTTGTCATCTCAAGATATTTATTTATTTACCCAATGCATTGGAGTGCTATCAGGGCGCACCCATAATATGTATTGAATTTCATGTGAGACACATATATAATAATCAATCATTTCATAAATAAGACAAAGAGAATAAAAGAAAAGGGTTTCATTTCAAAATTATGACATTTTATAAGTTCTTAAAAAGAAGATCATTATGTTATTTATAACCCATGTAAAGAGAGTGAGGGTTATTTGTATATCAACTCCAAAATCAAATATATCTTTTTTGTGACTTTTTAACACCAATAGAAATGAAATAGGTCTGCGTTTTAACATAAATAAACAAGATAATTTTAAGAGATAATGAAAGAGAAATTTTAAGGTTAAATTTTGTGCAGCATAACCACTATATATCATGGATTTAGAAAATAATCAAAATTGAGAGGACAAGGGTATACCATCCATAAATGAACCATTATGATGTAGAGTGACATATTAAAAAGAAATATGATTATGGTTTGTACATTTGAATGACACACGACATGAAAAGGAAACATGAAAGGAAAGAGAAAGCACGATTTCTTTTACGAAAATTCGGCAGCCTAACGACGTCAGATAAAAATTCAGAATATCATTTGATGAGAGTGGAAAAGTTCTTTTGTAATTTGAAAATGAAATAGAAATTAGTAAAGATATATAATAACGAGCCCCTCATAATAAAATGGAACAATAAGACATAACATAAAGGAAGTCATTAGTTAAAAGTGGAGGGTGAAAGGTTCCCTTACTATGAAGAGTAACTTCGAAAGCATGAAGGTCAGGACCTTGGGAGGCCTGAGGGAACTTTGGTAGGACTCCTTGGGAGGTATGGAGACCAGAAATTCATTGGGGGGGATTTATTAATGAAATGAATGAGGTAAATGGCTTGATATTTATAAGATAAGTGAGGGAATAAATTTTAATTTCCAAGGAACACCTCATCAGTGGTATTGGAAAAACCATGGGCTTTGCCATTATATTTTCCAATGGTATTGGCCACATGGGACACCTTATTGCATATCTCACTATTAGTAAGTCGACCTGAAATCTCACATCATTAATGATGTCATTAAATACCCGAAACTCAAAACATTATTTTTATTATTCACCGAAATATCAAATATTTCAAAAAAAATCCATTAAATTCACTCTAACCTAATATCGATGCCTTGAATTCATAAATGAACTCAATTTTATGAATATAATTATCTAAATAATTTTTATTTCATTTTTATATAAACTCATTATTTATTCCTAAAATACAACTTTAAAACAATAACTCATTTTGTTACACCATAAAAAAGTAATCAAGCTCCCATAAAATTATCGTATAACCATAAGAAAATAAAGTAACAATTTATTATTAAATTTTATGAAAATAAAATTCCATTTTAAATTATTAAATTAATTATAAAATTGTAAATAAAATATTTATAACATACAAAAAATCCAAAAACATATACTACGAACATTTTTTCACTTTTATGATGTCTAAATTGTTTTTATACATTCATGGGTGAAGGTTTTTTTGGCTGATATACTATTCATTACTAGTCATTTCTATTCATACGTGTAAGAAACTATTCATACTTTACTATTTACTAAAAATTATGTCGATCTTATTAGACACTAAATTTCTTACTGAACATAACTGTAGAAGACTATTTTTTATAAAATAATTAAACAAAAAAGTCTTATAATAAAATATTTTTATACTATTTATAAAAAACACTATTCATAAAATACTATTCATCAAATTGAAATATCTTTAAAAATTTCTTAAAATTTATCCTAGGATAATTTTGACACTTGGAATTAAAAAATGATGTTTATTTAACCATAATAGTTATCTAAGTATGATATGTTTTACTTTTAAATAAGAAAATCATTAGTTATTAAAAATAATTATGGATAGAAATTGCATTGTGAAATTTATAACATAAAAAAAGTAAAATTATTTTATCATTTAAATTTAAAAATAGGTGTTTTTAATAATACTATTTAATTAAAATAATCATTATTCCATATATCGTAATTTTTTATAATAATTATATCATTTTTAAAAACTAAAATTTGTTCTGATGTAATTTAATGTACTTATATTGTAAAACATAATAAAAATTTATTAGTAGAAAAGAGATTCATAAATAAAAGAAATACATTTTTCAGGTTGTTATATTCTTCCCCCCTTAATGAAATTTCATCCTCACAATTTTATCTTATTATATATTTATTAGAATTATGAATCTTATAATTATATGTTAATTTAATGTATTAAAATTCGTACTTAAAACAAACATTACTCTTTAATAACAACTTAATGTTCTATAAACCTATCATAATGATTCATAAAATGCTTGTGATTAACCAAACATATCCACCGAGAGTTTCAAACCAAGAGTGCATCATGCCATGTTGACATGTAATAGGATAGCCCAGGTCAAGCCCGAAACTCCTTGACAGAGTATTTACTCCTGGGTATGTATGTGATAGAGCCACATCTATTTGTTCGTATTCAGATAGAGACTTATTTATTCGGAAACCACTTACTGAATATTTCAGAAAAATACCAGGATGTTTTCCTATATTTAATGCTTTCTATAGGGTTATTATTAAAAGTTTTATATAATAACTCCCACATATAACTATACCATCCTCTAATACCAACTATGGAATCCCACATTTTTATTGCATAGCATTTCATTACATCATACAAATTAAACATATTGGAAGATCTTTTAGGTTCAGTGTTATGGAAATTAGGAACACAATAAAAGAAGACACCATAAAAAATTCTTTTAATCCACTAGTAAGTATTCATCATAATTTCCTTTTATGTACAATTACTGTATCTCATATCCTGGAGACATACATCAATGAGAAGGGTGAGCCGAAGGATCAGTAAGGAAAACAAGTGAAACAGTAGACTTGTGTTCTTGCACAATATAAATAAAAACATGATAAAATTCATAAAGGAAGAAGAAATGGAAGAACATAAATATCATAAAAAATAACATGAATATGTGTATAAAACTTTTCATTTAGACATTCATTAACTTATCATCACGGTTAATCCTTGAGGTGTCATAAAAATTAATAAGGTTATTCCTCAAGGTATCATAAACATGTCATCTCTAGCAATTACTTTCTTTACCCAATGAATTAGAGAGTTATTATAGTTCACCATTAATATGAAATTAATTTCACTTGATCCACACAATAAATAATCAAACATTTCATAAATAACCCAAATATAATAAAAGAAATGGGTTTCATTTCAAAAATGTGTTGTTTAAAAAGTGCTTAAAAAGAAGATCATTATGTCATTTATAACCCATGGAAAGGGAGTGAGGGTTATATGTATGTCAATTCTAGAATCAAAAATTTTTATTTATTTATGATCACCCATATAAATAAAATAGGTCTAGGTATTCACATAAATAAATAAGATAAATTTAAGAGAGAAAGAGAGAGAAATTTTGAGGCTAAATTCATGCATCGTAACAACTATATATCATGGTTTTAGTAAATAAAAAAATCCTGGGGAAAATTGTCTACCATAAATAAATTAACCATTTTGAAGTAGGGGGACATAATAAAAAGAAATAATATCATGGTTTGGACATTTTAATGACTCTCTGCAAAAAAATGAAACTTGAAATGAATGAGAAATCCCGATTTCTTTTATGATCATTCGGCAGGCTAACAACGTCACATAAAAATTCATAAAATCAATTGATGTGATTGTAATGATTCTATAATAATTTGGAAATTAAATGGATAGATATAGAAGAATAGGACCCCTTACAATAAAATTGATCCATAAGACATAACATAAAGGAAGTCACGACATAAAAGAGGAGGGTGAAATGTTCCCTTTCCTTGAAGAGTAAATTCTAAAGCATGAATGTCAACACCATGGGAGATTTGAGGACACCTTGGGAGGACCCCTTGAAAGGTTAGGAGTCCATAAAATCCTCGAGGATAATTTTTTAATGAAATTAATGGGGGAAATGGCTTGGTATTTATATGAAAATTGAGGGAATTAATTATTAATTTTCAAGGGACAACTCATCAGTGGTATTGGAAACACCATAGGCTTTCCCATGGTATTTCCCCATGGTATTGGCTATCTGGGACACCTAATAGCATATTTCACTATTCATATGTCGACCAGAAAGATTACATAATTATTACAACGTTAATGACGTCATTAATCACTAGAAACTCAAAACTGTATTTCTACTATTCACTGAAGATTTATCTGTGTCAGAAAAATCCCAAAAATTCACTCTAACCTAATATCGATGCTATGAATTCATAAAATAACTCCATTTTATGAAAAAAAATATTTTTAATATTTTTAATTTCATTTTTTAAATAAAATCATTATTTGTTCGAAAAATACAACTTTAAAACTATAACTCATTTTGTTACACCTTAAGAAATTAATGAAAGACCCAAATAATTATCATATGACCATAAGACAATAAAGTAACAATTTATTTTTAAATTTTATGAAAATAAATTTCCATTTTAAATTATAAAATTAATTATAAAATTGTAAATAAAATATTTATGACATAGAAAAAATACCAAAACTTATAATACGATCGTTTTTTCACTTTTAAGATGTCTAAATAGTATTTATACAATCATGGGTGAAGTATATATTTTTTTGGTTGATTTACTATTCATTACTATTCATACTATTATGTTACTATTCAAATAGTACTATTCCCTAAAAATTCGGTTGATCATATTAGACTCTAAATTTCTTACTAAACACTACTATAGCAGACCATTTTTTGAAAATCATTTCACAAAAAAAGTTATTTAATAATAAAATATTTTTCTACTATTCATAAAAAAACTATATTCATTATATTCTATTCATAAAATTGTATCTTCTTAAAAAAAATCTAAAAACTCATCCAAAGTTAATTTTAAAATTTGTAATTAAAAAATGATGTTTTTTTAACCATACTAATTATCTAAGTATGATAAATTTTAATTTTAAATAAGAAAATCATTAGTTATTAAATATAATAGTGGATAAAAAATGAATAGTGAAATTGCATAGAGGAATTCACAACATAATAAAGTAAATTTATTTTAATCATTTAAATTTAAAAATAGGTGTTTTTAATCATTCTATTTAATTACAATAATCATTATTCAATATACCATAATTTGTAAAAAAATTACATTATTTTTGAAAACTAAAATTTGGGTTTGAAGTAATTTGATGTTCTTTTATTCTAAAATATAATAAAAATTTATTAGGATAAAAGAGACCCATAAATAAAAGAAGTACATTTTTTTAGTCATTACAATGGTCTTAGATTGGGATGCATGGTTTAACTCACGAGTTGGGATGGGATTTCACCTTGATTTTGGCCCCAGGATATACATTAGCACTGTTTTCCACCCATAGAAATATGAACATACCAAGCGGACCATTCAGACGTTGGAGGAATAGTTTTGAGCGGCAGTTTTGGACTTCAGGGGATTGTGGGTACGACACTTTTCTCTGGTGATTCTTCACTAAAACAAAAGCTATAACTCTACCATTTTTATGGATCCGTTCAAATCCTTGTAAGGAAGAATGGTTCGTTCACCCACATTCAGGACAGAGGTTTGGGAAACATGTGTTCTTTTCTCAGAGGTAGTGTAGAGCATGACAGAAAACGTTCAGATTGTGAGTGAGAGAAAAAAGGTGGCTTAGGACTATCAGAAGTCTTATGGCGATCATAGGAGGAGACGCTTGAAGTTCGAGTTTTGGGACCACATGTTCTTAATGGTCTCCCTTCAGCACGGGCACCGGTGGTTCGACAAGAGGATTAAGATTTCTCCCATGTACGTTAGACTCTTTGAGGTGTTATGGAGATTTTGCGAAGGGGGATATCAGCTAGCACTACCACCACCGCTAAATAGGGTCCACATTGTGTCCCATGTGTCTCAGTTCCGTCGATATCTACATGATTTCTCACACATTCTCAAATGGGGAGAACTGGATATTGTGGACAATTCCATGTTAATATTGTGACTAGTGAGGATCGAGGATCATGAGGAGAAGGCTCTTCACGAACAAACCATTACCTTGGTTCATGTGTTATGGAGGAATAGTGGCATCAAAGAGATTTCTTGGGAATGGGAGCCACACATGATTTCCCAATACCTAGAGTTGTTTTGGGTTATGTTTTGTAGTTTTTTTGTGCTTGACTATGAGGTAATGTAGGAACTTGTTTTCTATAAGATGGGATGTTTTCTTTTTTATCTGACTGTGTCTGAAATGTCTATATTGTGGGGTGGAGAGGACATGATGCCTAATCAAGAGACATTAAGGAGGACTCCATTAAACTTGTGTGACTAAGTCAGTGCCACCCAAAGCAGATAATATCTTGGCATGGAAGAAGAGACTCCATAACCAATACGTTCGGGTGAGGGGACCATTATGTGTTTGTGTGGTTTCTTGGTGGAGAATATGGGTTGGGTATCTGTGGTTGATCAGGAGATATATGAGGGATAGGTTTTCCTAGTTATCGAGGTTTTTTCCCACTTTCGAACTACTCTAGGGTGGTATTTTTCCTGAGAGGTATCTTACGATGGGGTTGTTTGTAGCCCTCTATTTTGATCTACTTTAGTCTTAATTCTCGAGGATAATAATAGTTTGAGAGGTATCAGATGTTATGGGATGGACACTCGTGGCCTATTAAATTTTCAATTCTGATTCATGGGGTGACCTGGACACCATTGGCTAGTCCAGAGGGAATTAGTGGCAGGGGGTCACCTATCGGTCTCACTAATCGGTGCGTCACTGATCATTCTCAACGATCGGTGTGTCACTAATTAGTGCTGCAGTCAAACGGTGAAATCATTGATTGTCTGAGTTTATTTCCCCAGTTTTCCCTGAAAACATATTTTATGTAATCATAACTCTTATAATGTTTTTTATGGTCATTTAATCCCATAAATAGTTTCTTAAATCCTATAATGCTTGAGTGAACCCATGTAACAGCTTTGTAATGTTTCCAGCTTTACTCCTCTTACATGTTTTCTCCATTTAAATGGATATCCATTAACTCACAGTTGTTATCTCCACCATCTTCAAAGATAATTATTAAATAAAAATTAATTCCATAGTTTGTAACCACCCATCCACATGGTGAAACCAGAATCCTCCTTTTATGAAGTTTATGATTTCATATCCCGTAAATTCAGGATCTGGCATTTTCACACAGGGATATTCTATTTGTTCCTCCAGGTTTTCATTCTTTTCCTATGTAGGATTTGAGTCCCTCTTTATGAGATTAATCATGTGTTTAGTTGGATCCCTTACCAAAAATCCTTTGATACCTTGGAGTTATTCCTCTTCAAGTCACGCAACACAAGTTCTTGTCTCTAGGATAAAAAACCGATGATTGATCATCCAATTATGGTTTTACTTCATCTCTCTTTACTGTGTATCGTGCAGGGTGGGTATGATAATGTTTCCTTGGGGAGTGGATGAAACCAAACCTTAAAAAAGATAATAAATTGATTTTAATGAATGAATTGGAGTGTTTTATGATGATTCTACTATAATCTTTTTTCTTCGTTTATATTTTGTGAACTATATAGGCTTATTTTAAAAAAAATTCATGGCAGTTGGTGGTCCTTTCATGCGAGCTAATGAACCTCTATTTTCATGATAATATTATGATAGAATGGATGTGAGATGGAAACCAGTTAATCACATAAACAATGTGGTTTAAATGGATTACCAATTTATAATATTACTTGTGTGATCACCCCATTTAACCAAACAAAAAGAAGGAACTTGATAAATGGTGTGGTTAAATATGAAAACTATCTTCTTTATGTTCTTCTAAAAAGCCATGTTTTTCTACTAGGGTCATGTGTGGTGTTGTGGATGGGGATGGGATTCCATATTGTTCAATTGTTTTTTTTTGGATTGAAGGCCATGTGGTGGCATATTTTGGGGATTGGTATGGTTCCAATACTTCACAGGATCTCCTAGATCCCTTTTGATGTTGTGAAATTACAAGAGAACCTGGTGTGAAAACTTAAATTGTTGCTTGGCTGTTTTCCTTCAGTTGTTGCATTGTCTTGTGTCTATTCATGTTATTTTCTTGACATTGAAGGAATATTTAAATGGGAACACTTGAACATGATTACAATAATGGGTTCAATGGGGTATTGTTGTGTTGTTCTGCATATTTGTGCATGTATGAATTGTAATAAGAGTGTTTATGTATGATCTAGTTTTGGAAACCTTAGGTTGGGATGAGTTCTTTTTTACCTATATATATAATTTTTTAGTCCTTGTGTTTCTTATTCTCACCCAACCCATGTTGATCACTTTTTTCAGAACACCCACATTCACGGGGTAGCGTGTTTTTTCCATCATTCTTATGAGTTTCTGGTTATTAGCTTAGTTCTGCTCTCTCTACCAGGTAGCCCATGATCCTTCTGGTAGGATGTGACATCCTATGTATTATTATTTCCCAAGACTCATTGGGAAGGGTGTGTTATGGTGGTTGTCCTAGGTGTGTGCGGGTAGGTTTTTTTGCCATGTTTCATCGGGATGAGGCCTAGGTGTCATCGGGCACAATAGTGGTTGTTGTGGCCTTATGTCTGTGGGTGGGGATGTGTGTAGTTTTGGTGGCCCAGGTGCATGAGGGTGGGTTGAGGGGATGTGATATCCCATAAGGTTGTATTTGGGGTGGAATTGGGACTGCAATCGAACATATGGGGGTGTCTGACATGTATGACGACCTTAATAACCCTTGGGAAAGCGGTGTGCGATACCCAATTGTTGATGTGTTATTATAATTACTATGCATGACTAGACTTATATGGGGAGCATTCCATGGTGAGGCTAGGTGGATATTCTTCATTCTAGGTCCATTGGTTATCTCTATTTTCCCACAGGAAATATATTTTCTCCCCACTTTTGCATGGGAGCCCTTGGTATTCCCTACTGATTATAGCTGTATAATCAACCTATGTATTTATAAAATGTTTCTCCTGTCACATAGAGCAGGTTGGTGATCAAGCTGGATAATCCTATCTTGGGGATGCAGGATTTGTTCAGGTTTAGGGTTTGATGTTATTTTACCTTTCCTTTGGCACATTCCTATATATTTTCCTTGTATTTTTTAGCACTTTATTTGGAACATGCATGTGGAAATGGGGGGTTTTGGTTTTACTTTTACTTTTTGGATATGGAGTTGTTTGAGATTTACCATCTTATATTCTGACATTTTTCTATTGAAAGTTTATTCCCTTCCATATTACATCTGATTCTATACACTTGGTGCTAGTATCCACTCCGGGGCTACTAAAGGTGGGGCTTGGGGGTCATTATCCCTCCTTCAACATGATGAAGGAAGGGTCTGGCATTTTTTTCCCTTCCCTCATCTTGCTGAAGGCTAGTCATGATAGGTTTAAAAAATATTTATTGAATAAATAATATTTTTATATCATTTATAACATTTGTTAAAAGTGTTTGTATATTTATTGGGATAAAACGTGTTTATACATATAAAAATAATTTTCTTAGATAAAGAACTATTTTGGAATAGTTATTACATAAATTTCTAACTAATTGATACCCAAATTAATTATTTTTCATAAATTTGTGAATAATATTTTATCAATTTATTTAAATTTGTTCATAAATTCCATTACATTGGATAAGTAGTAGCTATAATATTAATTTAATAATATTATTAATAAAACATTATAGTTTGTTAAAAATAAGTCTTTCATGAAGAACTAGTTTCAAAAGGTACTCTTAATTATTTTTAACAAAACACAATCATTGTGTTATGTGTACCACAATCTATTAAAAGTGTTTCTTTAGTGAAGTATTAGCTTGTTGTTGTATGAAACACAAGACAAACACATCATTTTTTTATAACACACATTGTATTCAGTGTTATGTAAAATGAAAAATATAAAAAAGAATAAAATAATTCAAAAAATACCACAAAATATTGAGGTGCTAAATTCTACCACCATAAAATTAATTTCACTATTTAAATTCATCCAGGATTTCTATGGTTTAATTCTATAATATTTCTTTTATAGAACCCAAATATTAAAAATGAATATCAATACATCCTATAAAAATGGAAATTTGGAACAATAATGTTAACCCAAATTAACTCATTCCTAGGTTTCTACAAAGGGGAACACTGTTGGACAGTGAAAACATGGACATGAAATAGAAATCTAACTATAATTATTTGATAGAGAGTGATACAAAACATGGGTAGGATAAGGATAAAAATAACAAAGCTACGACCCAAATAGGATTGAAAAAGGTAATTGATATCATAAAAATAATGATAACATAAAAAACATTAATTTCAATACACCTTTAATTATAAAAATGAATATTGTTCATTAAAAAATATACTTACATGATGTCAGGACAGCCTCACCCTTTTTTGTGCATTGATCAAGTTCAACTCTATATCTTACTTCAATTAATCAAGGTGAATTTGTCATACATGAAGTACTAATATATCATTAGGATTAATGAAAAGTCATAACTTATTTCATTAGTTAGAATCATAGAAAAAATTATTTCACATTTTATCCAATATTCTGAAATCCTCATGTATTGATATAATACATTAATCTCACAAACTTCATCTGATGATTAACGTAGTCCTTCCATAAATTTTTTACTGTATGACCCTTTCCAAAGTCAAGAATATAATATATCAAAATAAACCTCACTATATTTCCTAAAACATAATAGCATTGATCCCGCATATATCATAAATTAAATATTTCTTATCAAATTCCAAACATTTCAATACATTCATCATATATTCTATCAAAACATAATAAAAACCATAATTACTAAAAATCCTTATTAAAAACATTTATGGATCCTTATTAGAATCATTACTAGATTTATTCCTTAAATTGAAGAAGTGTTAAACGCCATCCATGATAACATAGGACACATTGTCCACAAATCCTTAATCAGTTTTATGGTCATTGATACTATCCGATTTACTTTATCCAAACCAATCATCTCTTTATCTAATATAAATTGAATTTCCAATATATAATGAACACATGATGACTTACCAAAAATTAATCAAAAATAATAATATTTCTAGTAAATTTCTTTACTAGGTCATTATCACCATTCAACATATACTTTATAATACATAATTATAAAAGTATTTGGAAAATTATAATATATTTCATGATTAAAAACATAATTATTTAATTCACACAACTTTATTGTCAAATCATTATCTAAGATTAATTATCGTGTTTCATAATACAACATTCATATAATATTATATATGTAACATTTCTATAGGTTCCACAACCTCAATCTAACCACTCTTCTTGTGTTTAGTGTAAACAATACTGTTTGAACATCCCATTACATTGATATGTAATATGTAGTCTCTTTATATTCATATGTATTACCAATACTCATACAACTATCCTGATTGTCTTAACGAGATCTTTACAGTTAATGTTGATTTTTAAAATTCTCATATATCCCAGAAGTTTTAAATTTCGTATTAATCCAATTCCTTCTATTTTATGAAATTGAATAACACCCGGAATAAAATTGTAATCAACACTTATCATTGAAGAAAATAACATAATCATGAAAAAACATGCAAATAGGTTATCTTAATCAGGGTGCATACTACAATAATCAATGAAACTAATTTTTTATCCTAGTATTCTCATAGTCATAATCTACTGAAATCCTTCAAGATGGATCATAAGGAGTTTGTGAATTATAAAATCATATCCCTCATGAGTTTCAAACATGGTATATAGAAATTCCCTTTGACATGTACTAGGATATTCTCATGTTACGACCGAAACACCTTGTCAATGTTGTCTCCCCTGGGTATATCTATTCTAGAGCCACATCAACTTACTGTATCTAGAATGTGATGTAATTCTCACAAACCACTCACTCTATCATTTACCAAAATTCAAGGATATTTTTATATACTTATCTCCATCTGAATATTAATATTATGACAGACCCCAAGACATATCCTTAGAAATATTTCATGGTTTCACACTAAAGATCCCTCTTCCATGATTGCAATATTTTACAAACAATTTTCTATGATAATGAATAAAATGATGCAATAAAAACATACATAGGAATTAAATCACTTTTGAAGAATACTTAATACATTACACAAATAGACACCAAAAGACAATATTAGTTTAGTGTCTTTGTAAAATTTGAAATGTAATTCCGGGTACATGAGTGAGATACATTATCTCCCAAAATGTTCTCCAAGACAATAATTCCATTTTGAAAAATCATACAAAAAATATATCTTCATTACATGGGGGCATACAAATAGGTGATATCAGATGCTCGGTAAGGATAATAAATGGAGATATGTAAGCACAAACATGTTCATAAGGGTATATGAATTGGATCATCACATTAGAAGATCATAACCTTTATTCCTAAGATCATAAACATAAATCAGTGAATAAATATTATTTTTTCATAAGGAATTAATAAAAAAGGAATCAAGATCATAAGCCATGAAATCATAAAATATAAGTAAGATATAGAATTTAATCATACACATAAATAAGAAATATAATCTACTTTAGTTCATGAATCATTCCTCAAACATACCAAGGAACATCAAGGGACCCACACCAAGTGGGAATGACATGTCACCATCCATAGTCATATTTCCTTCCTTATAAGGACTCAGTTTCCCCATTTTTGCATAAAGGACCTGGTTTCCCCATCTTTCTATAGTGTTTTAGTTTCCCCCATAATCCACTGTGTATCAAGCCATTAAACTTTATTCCCATAATTATCTCTTGAGAAATTAATCACTATCCAATTCATTACAAGTAGAAATAAGTCCCACATGTCACATAATATGCCATAGGTTAATAAATCTTGTATTTTATCATGACCCATAAAAAGGGATGTGTTTCATAAAAATCATATAATAACACATGAAATGAAATGGGATTCATAAACATTTCATCATATCATTACCTATGAAAAATTGATAGGTACCATAATCATTTCTTAAATGCATAACCTTTGAAAATTAGCATGTTTCAAAATCATATTACATATTTATGAAAAATAGGTTCCATAAACATAATTCCCTCAATACATAAAACCATTCAACAATGAATATTATTTTTATTCTGAGTTATTATCCCTAATAAATCATAAATTATAAAAAATTATTTCATCTTATATGGAGAAGGATTTTAGAAATATCAGATGGAGCTTTTCTTATGAAAAATAGAATTTCTTTGAAAATATATTTAATAAAACCATTTCAAAAGTGTCCGTACTATTAATTAATATTTATAATTTCATTTAAAAAAAATTATTTTTTTAAAATATCATTTAATATTTGAATTTTTATTTTTAGAACTTAATTTTTTTGAAATCTGTTTTCTATTAAAATACATTAGAAAACAATAAAGAAAGCTTGAAAACATTTTGGAAACCTTTTCCTTAAAAATATATAAAATATGATTCAAATAATTTTGAAAAAAAATTTCCATCGAAATATTATAAAATAATATTGAAAACATTTGGATAGCCATTTCTTTTGAAATACACAGAAAACATATAATGTATTATTTTAAGACCATAAAAATATTCTAAAACCTTTTTTACTTGAAAATTGGGTCAAAATATCATTGTAAAATAATTTTTTAAAACATTCTTTTAGAATAAAATAGGTATCCCAATAAAGTGTAAAATATGGTTATATCTTCATAAAAATATTTTCATAATTATCATAATTATAAAAGAGTTGTATAAGGTAATAATACATGAATAAATCATAAACAACAAAAGGATAAAAACATTAATTTGTTTTATTGAGATACTTATCATAATATTTCATCAATGAAGCATATTCACAAATAATGTTTACTAACTATGTGATCTTTATCATTAAACTCTTACCACATGGTAATAGTTAATAAAAATACCCATGTAAGGTAATGGAATTAAATTAAGAAAAAAATTCCATGAAATCAATTATATTTATCATAAAAAATGTCTAATTTCATTATAAAAACCTCATAATAAAATTTAGGTTCTAAAAGAAAACAATTTTCCCAAGGAAGGGAAATTAACACCAAATTAACTTATCGATTTGGTATCTTTTGAAACATAAAACCCATAAAAGAATGGTCATAAAATATATATGAAAATAAAAATATATTTAAGGATATTATACATCTAATATATTTATATTAATTATATAACCTAAAAAAGAACAAAGTGGTGAATAAGCCATTAATCTCAATGAAATAAAAGTGAGATAAGAAAACCCTAACACCTTCAGTATCATTAGAATTGTGATCCCCATGATAAAATAAAATAATTTAATGTTTTGATATATTTAAATAATATAAATTATTGACATGAAATATCATTTTCATTATATACTACACATAAATGATGTGAGTGGGGAATATGGAATTTATCTCACTATAATAGAAAGTGATATGAAATTACCTTACCTAAGTATTGACATTCTTCACACGCGTTCGAGAATAATGTATAATAAATATAATATTATATTACTAATAAAACATAATCATGATATTATATATAATTTCATTTATGATTTTTATATGACATTATGTTAACTTTTTATTAAAAATCCAATGTAAATGTTACAGTTTTGGTAATATCTATGTTGTTTATCTTATAAGTTTTGACTTTTTATTATTTATACTATTACAGAGATCATTATTTAAGTATTTACATAACATTAAAAATTATATAAATATAATATATTCTTCATTATATATATATTTATAATAATCTATAAACAATAGGCTTATGAAATGGAGTAGAACATTCATGGAAATGGTACGTCATTTATACGCATTGAGTCAGTTTCCGTTCAATTATCACATTGAAAGAAAGTAATTAAATCATATATATATATATATATATATAATTACAACAGAATTATTCCATCATATATATAATTTTCTTTTTCATAATCCATCCTCAATACATGTTATGTAGAGTGTGAAAGAATCTCATCGCTTCGAGGAGGTGGTAGTCAACACTTCTACAATCAAAATTATCATATTTACAAAAAATTGAAAGCATGAAGTTATGGTTTATATAATAATTCAATAACAATAAATACATCATTAATAAAATATATATCATATAAAAAATATTTTTTATCATAATGACCAACCATGAGAGGTGGTAATGGAAAAACAGACAACATGGTCTCCCGCGGCGTTAGTTTATCGTATACAAGAATGCTATGTTCTTTACCATTAATATATATATGTGTGTGTAATTTTGGTTAGAACATATATAATAATAACATATATTTAAATTTAGTATACTTAATTTATCAGAAAAATGGAATAAGATGATTTTCGGTGGTGGATAATGAGAATAATACATAAGCTCCTGAGAAGGAATTATGCCTCTTCTTGGGATAGATTGTTTTGTTTGCACCAAAAGTATTACCTATTTGAAATATTTCCCTAAGGGAGGAATATAGGTCAATGGTATTTATGTTTTTAAGGTCTTTGGGAATGTTTAAGATAATACAACATAGATTTAGATCTGTAAATAAGTGACATGATGAGTGTCATTTATAGAGGAGGAGGAGTGGAATTCATGTGAATATAAAATAGAAAACACTATTGAGTGGTCACCCCTACATAACGAACCTCATTAATTGTTAAAATTTGATCCAATCGGGTACTAGGTTTTAATTATTATTCCAATGGAATTTTAGCTATTTCTATGTTATATGGGGCATTATGTTTAAGGTTTAGTCTTTTGTTAGTCAAATCACTCTCTTACTCAATTTAAATTGTTTTAACATGTTCAATAATATTTTTGGAAAAAAACTAATTTGAACAAATTAGAAATTTTAAATTGTTATTATATAAAATGTTGAATCAATTTTCTATGTTATATTCAATTATTTGGAAGAAATTATACTAAAATTAATCTTGTTGGCCTGTTTGCGAGAGCGGGGTTTTACACAAAAAATGTTTCAATGTTTAAAATAATTTCATATCCAATTTAAATTTGAAACTTCTTCTAATTACCTGTATTTCATTAATTAATATAATGTTTTTCCAATTACTCTTTTAACACAAATTTAAATATAATTCATCTAAATATATAAATTTAATGAAAAATCATTTATGAAATATAATTTTGTACTCTTCACAATTCATCAAAATATAAAATTTCTCATAAAAAACAAAAAAATCTCCAAATGTAAATTTTTAATTCTATTATTATCAAATAATATATATGTTTTCACATAAAATTTATAGAAGTTTCAAAATTTTTATTTAAATGTAGTTCCCTTATAAAAGTCGATAATTTTTACTTTTATAAAAAATCATCATTTTTATTCATATAATTGGATTTATTCGTATAGTATTCCAACAAAATACATTAGAAGGGAGAAAAAAATATTGATTTATTATAAAATATTTAAATTTCATTGAATAAATTTATCAATTTTTTTTATTTAATTTATTTTCATTATACATGTTTGTACATAGAAAACGACTTTTCATTCGAAAGAAATGTTTTCAAATAGTTCTTATATTAGTTTATTACTATTTAATAACAAAAAGAATAATTTTATATACATTTTTAAAAATTATTTTCATACATTATTTAATCATACACATTACCTCAAATCTAATGGATAAGTGGTAGTTATACTAATATTATAATAAAATTATTAATAGCACATTTTAGTTTTGTAAAAATATGTCTTCTGTGAAACATAAGTTATCAAGGGAACTCAAAATTGTGTGTAACACAATAAAAACATACATCCCATGTACTAAAATATATTATACATGTTTTATTTAGTTCATGCTTAAGTAGGTGTCATTTAAAATGCAAGAAAAAAATGTTCTTTTGTATAATGAAATCTATAATCTGTGTTTCATGAAAAGAAAAATACCAAAAAATATAGAATTAATTTTAAACAAAATTACCAAAATTAAATTGGTTTTATAGAAAATGTTTAAAACAAAAAAAATACACAACATAAATAGATCAAATTACAGTTATTAAAAAACAAGTTCTCATTTTAGGTAACCATGATTTATGTGTTACTATTTAGGAAACATGGGTCATTCACAGTTTTTCTGTTCCATCTCTAAGATGAACTCAAGAAATCATAGTAAATAAAGGAATAAATATAGTTCTTCACATTATATATTTGATTTATATTGGAACTACTTATATTGTTTTGGATATTTACATATGTAATGGAACTGATCATCATTGATTTGAAAAAATAGTAATATGAATAACCATAGTAGATGTACAAATTATATAAAAGAAATAATTAGGGAGGATAAAACTATAATATTTATATTTTAATTTATAAGAATAAGTTGGTATATCATTTTCAAA
Source organism: Viscum album (assembly GCA_963277665.1). NCBI lineage: Eukaryota > Viridiplantae > Streptophyta > Magnoliopsida > Santalales > Viscaceae > Viscum > Viscum album. The sequence continues at coordinate 819,530,846 of OY728155.1, forward strand.
GGACGATCCAAAAAAAATTCAATAATACGGGTGAATTCAAAAACATAAAAAAGAAATAAAAAGTTTCGAATTTAGTTGTTAAATATAATTAAATTTGATAATTATATCATGGTTGTTATTATATCCTTGATGATATATTTTCATACCATATTTCAGGAAAAAATGATCTATTCATAGTCAAAACATAATAGAACGATGATTTTTTCTGATTTTTAAAATCTTAATCAAGAAAATTATAATCTAAAAAAAATATAAAGTTGGAGTCAAATATGTAAGATTTGTGGTTTCATTATATTTTTACGGTATTATTAAAAACTATTCAAGTGTAAATAAGTTGTCTGACTTAGGTAATGTGGTGAATTTCGCTATGAAGAACCATATATCAATTGACATTATAGTGTAGTTTTTATGAATGTGATGCTGGTAAAGGGGAATCTATAACATTTTTGGTTGAAAAGAGGGTGTTTCATTCTTACCCAAGGATAACGAATTTTTTTTAAATAAAAACCATCCACATGAGTCAAAATAATTATGAATATATTGTACTTAATTATAGATATCTTAATATCCAATAAATTTTCTTGTGATCAAACAAAAATATGAGATATTTGTATAAGAGGGAGATAATGTGGAAGATGTATAATTCTAAATACATGATGTAAATAGGGGTTATTAAATTGTTTAATTATGATGTGCTTATATTAATATAGAAAATGTCAATTAGTGTTATGATATATTATTTCATATTTAATAATGATTATTATTGGGAAAAATATATAATATTTATCGTTGAATATTTCATTATATTAAAATATAGTAATCTATATTATAGGAAGGATGAGAAGATGACTTTTTATAATATTTTTTATTTATTAAATAATAAATATATAAAGTCCACTTTAACATTAATGAATTATTTTAAAGGTTTCATTCATTTAATTTCCAATATTTCGTTGTTTTGGGTGTTTTCTATGCATTTTGGTGTAAATTGTGTGTTTTAAATATTTGGGCCAAATCGTGAGCCTAATTCCCAATTTAATTTTTTTTCATTTAAGAATCATTAATTATTCAAAACTTTTCATCCATTCCAATTCCAACATGGCCACCTTAGACCTATTAACATCACCATTTCAATTTTGAGACTTTAGAAATCCATAGTCATGGTGTATTAGGGTTTTTATTTAAGGAGTTGGGCCAGCACAAAAGCCCATTTCCAATTAATTTTTTTAAAATAGATTATTTAATATCATATTCAATATTAATTATTTTTCAGTTATTCCTTATCTCTCCCAATGCCACTAAACCTAGGAACGCCTCCAGTCACTTCAACCCCGATTTGGATCTCATTTACCTTGCGGCTTAGGTCAAAACATTTGAAGCTTTCACATTTTTTCCAGATTTAAAAGGTAGTTGGATTCATTCATAACTAATTTATTTGTCAATATTTTATTAAAAATTTATGTTCTCAATTAACATTATCATACTTTTTTCAAACTCAATTCAATTTTTTGCAATTATAAAATTCATCTACTGGTGTATTTTGGGCGATTTATTTAAAATCCCTCGAGTAAGTGGGTCTCATTCATTCATCATTCATTTTCCTTAGGGTTTTATTCAATGTGGTTAGGGTTTCTTCTATTATCCTATAATTAAAGAATGAAAAAATGGTAGGTTTTTGATCCTAGGGTTTAACCATGGGTTTCGTGGTCCAATATTCTAATTTTAGGCTTTATGTACTGTCCATGAGGTGCGGTGGTGGTGTGTTTCAGTTTCCACACAAAGGATTCAAGGTTTTATTTAAATAGGTAGTTTATTACATTGTGTAAAATATTTTATCTTATAATTCTGTTATTATGGTGTTGTAATGTTTATTTTATTTTAATGTTGTGCCAAAAATTGGTTTTAGTGGTATTCATAATGAAAATGAATATTTGTTGTCACTTTTATGTGAAATTGAGGGTTTTACAAATAAGTATTTCACTACATCACATGGGGCTACCCTATAATTTCTTATTTGATTTTATTGAAATATATTAGGGCAGAAAATACTATTTTTAATTTCTATCTCTTTCGGTGGTTGTTGCAAAAATCTTTTTAATGGTGCTTGTGAAACACATAAATCATTAGGTGGAATATTTGTGAAATAATTGAGGTTTTACAATGTTATAAATTCATAAATTTTTTGGGGCTTCCCAAATATTTATTTTTTGGATTCATTGAATGATTTTGGACAGAAATTGTTGTTTTTTTATCTTAATGTGTGCACATGGTATGCAAAGTGGTGGTTTCAAAGAGTATTGTGCACAAAACAAGGCAAGATTTTATGAAATTGTTTATTAAAAAAAAATCTTCGTTGTGTGTTTTTAGTGGTATAAAGTGTTTTAGCTACTATACTATTTCTAAGCGACAATAGTGTTTTTTTAAATCCAAAGGGATTTGTGTTTCATGAAGACATTGTTTGAGAACAAAAGTGGAAGCACGGGTACCTAGGTGGGTGGATATGTAATAGAAAAACTAGTGAACTGGAAGGGTGTTGTTCCTGTTTCACTGAGGAAATGGATAAATTAATCTTTAACAAAACTATATAGATTATTATGGGTACCACTAGGTTATGGTTATTTTCCATACTAGTGGCACATTCATGAGAATGGATTCTTCTATGGTTACATTTCCCCGTGGTATGAGGTGCGTAGGGCCCGAGACTATCTAGTTGTAATAGGGGTGTTCCTAGTTTTTGTGCTCATTGGATTTTTTACCCTTGAATTAAGGTGTGTTTTACAGCACTTTAAATTAACTGAAATGTCTTATTTAATTCTACTAACATTCTTAAATTTTTAGGTTAAATTCAGTTTTCAATTGAAAGTTTGACTACTTTTAATTTAAAGTCGTTTTAATTACATAGTAAAACTGAATTGTTTTCAATTTGTATTGCATAACCATTGGAATCATTTGGTGGTATCCTATTTCTATAACGATCACACTCTAATTACACCCCTGGGATTTATGTAGAATTCATTATTCTTGACTCAGGTAAGGGTAAAACATCGGGTGACGACATTTTGGGTTGTTAGTCCCCTCTTGGTGTGGTGATATGGAGATGACATGGTGGTGATTACCCCCTATCATGTTGAGTCAATGTGTCTAACATGATGAATTTTCAATTTTATTTGAACCACTTGTTCTTTTTTTTAAATCCATGTATTCAGTTCTGGTATTGTTATGACTTATTTGGCATAAAAAATTCAAATTCTTGTTATTGATTGTTTTTAATGTTTTATGATTTCATAATCGGTAAAATCCTTCCCATACCTAATTTATTGATACCTAGGCACTGTTTCCAACCTATGGAGATAGGGAATGCCCTTCGGGCCTTTCGATGGGTTGTATTTGGTTCTGGTATTAGTGGAAACCAGATCTGGTTTGTGACAATATGGTATCAATGGCAGGTTAATGTTTTTGTGTTATCTTTCTATTGTGAAAAGTGAAGGGATAGACCTGAGCTAGGACTGTAAAGCCTCGAGGTTTTGGTCATGAGTACTGTGCCTTGAAAACACCTCTAGTGGATTACCATGAGTCACCGGGGGGTGTTGTAATTGAGAGATTCACTCCACTTCCAGGTTACATGTGTCTACTGTAGTCCACACATGGAACTCGGGCGGGGATGGATTAGTTGATTCTTTTAGTATCATTATGTGTTTAGATTATATATAATTTATTTATTGGATTAAAAAATTTCATAATTTTGGTATTGACTATCATTTTAGTGATTCATTCATTTTATATCAACATTCCTCCCTGGAAAGCTCTCATGCACCCATGGGAGGATTCCGTAGAGACATCTCCCACACCAATTGATCAAAGGCAAGTCAAGGTCGTGGTCCGGGTTGTCCAAGCTCTGGGAATGGGACCAGATCTTATTAGAGATGATGAGACTAGTCCTATAAAGTACAAGGCCATGGAGTTCTGGAAAAATAAGCCTCCCACCTTCTGAGGTAGCATAGAATCCCAGGAAGCCAAGGAATGGATCAAGATGATCGAGCACATGTTTGAGTTCCTAGATACACCCAATGATCATAGGGTGAAGTATGACTCCATTCAATTAGAGGTTCTCAGCTTCTGTTGGTGGGAATCAGTTCTTCAGACTCTAAAAAATGATTAGATGTGCTGTAGACATTTCCACGATGTCTTCAATGACCAATACTGCCTCATGGTCTTTGCATAATCCAGGTACCAATAGTTCATGGATATTGTTTATGGGAATATTTCTGTCAGGGAGTCCGACAACCGATTCACTGAGTTTATTCGATATGCCCCATAAATCGTCTCTAATGATAAAGTTAAGGCCTAGAGGTTTGAGAAAAGCTTGCGACCAAAGATATACTCCTAGGTGTTCTTGTTTATGTTGAGGACCTATATAGAGATTATTGGTCAGATGTTCATGGAGGACATTGAATGAAAGGGAAGGGTGGGTCTCTCTAGATCAGTATCAAAGTGGGACCTGGTAGATCTTCAGAGAAGTAAAGGAAGTGGAAGGAACATGTGAAGAAAGTAGGTGGCAGTTCTGGCCACTCTTCCATGAATTTTTCATCTGCGGATTTTGATGCGAGATCAGTCATGTGCGACTAGAGTGGGAATCCGAGTAACATCTGATAATAATTACCGCTTCCTCCAAAGCCCTGTATCCAGCGTAGAGGTATGGGGCATTTTTAGTGCTTCTGTGAGGTGGCATGTCCACTTCCGAGTAGGGAAAAGTCAATGGATTCAAGAGGAGTTCCAGCATGGTCTGAGCCGTCGATGATTGGGGGATCTCGATTTGGAGGTCGTGGTTTTAGGGATAGGTCATATTATGAGAATATTTAGTTTAGGGAACATCAATATACTGGTGGTCATCCTTGGGTAGAGACAAGGCTTCTCCGTTTTGTGGATTAGGCACCAGCAAGATCCGAGGCAGGACTGTTGATAGTTCGAGGTAACATTGTGATATAGTCTTCTATATATGTTGTTATTTTTGATGCTGGAGACTCTATTTAATTCATTTATACCCTTTCTGTTGACATTCTGAGGTTTACAAATGAGAAGTTGTCTTTTGTGATGGAGTTGTTGATGCCGCTTGGAAAGAAGAAGGATCAAATTCTTTAGTGCATATTATGTGTTCTCCCCATGTAAGGGATTGTGATGGAGTGGGACCTATTTGTCTTAGATAGGTATCTTTTTTATGTGATATATGGCATGGATTGGGTGGTACACTTCTTGACACACATTGATTGCTACAGGTGGCGAGTGAGTTTCACAGAACCTGATGGGAGTCATCAGGTTTTTTTGTGGAGAATGGGATCCTCGGTCAGGTTGTGCATGACCACCACATCCAGAGTTGGGAAGACAGAACTTCTAGTTATCATCGCTTGCACTGGAGGATGATATTTTTTCCCATTAAGGTGCACTACCTCATATAGTGAATGAGTTTCTGGAAGTATTCCCGGATGATTTTTTTGGTTTTTCCACAGAGCGGGACGTGGAGTTCTTGATTGACCTAGTGCCAGGAACACAACTAATATATCTAACCTCATATTTCATGTCCCCTACCGAGCTGAGGGAATTAATGTTACAATTGGATGACTTAGAATCCAAAGGATTCATTCACCTAATCATCCCATCTTAGTCTGTTCCAATGTTTTTCACGAAAAAGGCTGAAAGATCTCTCCAGATGTGCATTGACTACCTGAAGTGGAATAAGTAACATTAATGACTAAATACAATTTTCCATGAATATATTATTTTTTTGAGATGATGAATAGAGAAAAGTGTTTTTACAAAATTTTCTTGCATTCGGGATACCATCACGTCAGGGTGAGAGAGTCAGATATCCCGAAGGCAGCCTTCCAAATAGGTATAACCTCTTGGAGTATTTGTTCATGCCCTTTGGATTGACTAACGCTCCAAATGAAATTATGGATCTCATGAATAGGGTGTTCCATCAGTATATTGATTCTTTTTTTCTAGTTTTTTTATATTCTAGTATACTCAAGCTCTGATGAAGAACATGAACATCACTTGAGGATCATGTTAGGAACTTTGTGAGATCACTGCCTCTATAAAATGTTGTCAATGGGAACTATATGGATCAGAGAGGTGATGTTTTTAGGGCATGTGATCTCCGAGTATGGGGTTTCAGTTGACCCCAAGAAGATTGGTGTGGTCATGTCATGGGAATAGTCGAAAAATTTGTTCCAGATCAGGAGTTTCCATGGCCTGAATAGTAATTACAGGCAGTTCTTCTAGAGATTATATTGAGTTTCTCCACTGATGACCACACTCACCTAAAATGGGGTGATTTATATATGGGGCACAGAGTGTTAGGAATCATTTTAGGGGCTGAAGCAGTAGTTGACTACTACCCTCGTGCAGATTTTGACTGAGGCTGGGAAGGGGTATGTGGTCTATTGTGTTGCTTCAGGTATGGGTCTTGAGAGCTTGCTTATGAGGGATTTTTACATGTTGGTTTATGGGTCTGGCCAACCCAGATTTCATGAAAAGAATTACCAGACCCATGACATGGATTTGGTAGCGCTGATTCATGCTTTAAAGACATGGCATCACTATCTATTTTGGGTGAATTTTTTTGTCTACCCTGGTCACAAAATCATGGCCTATATATTCTCATAGAAGGACCTAAACTTGAGGTAGCACCCCTGGATTGAGTACCTTCAGTGGTTCAACATTGACATTCTCTAAACCCCATTAAAGGGTAATGGGGTGACTGATTCCTTTAGAATAAGAGTTCCAGTGCATACATTGAGGATGTCTAGGGATAAGTGGTCTTTGATAGTCCACTTTGTGTTGATGCATGTGGAGACAATAGAGCATAATGGTAGTTCATTCTTGTAGAGCATTCAGTTGACTCCTTCCCTCTTTTATATGATTCATTGGTAATATCCCAGTGATGATACTTTTCAGTGGTCGAGGATATTTTTCATGGTCGGGAGACGTCCACTAATCGGTCTTCTTTTCTAGAGGGCATCTTGTGCTTCAAGGGCCGCTCAGTAGTTCCATCATCTATATGGTAGGTGGTGATGGAGGATAACCAAAATTATTAGTGGGCTCTCAATATGTGTCCCACCAAGATGTATTATGTTGTTCGACAATAGTTCTGCTGGCCAGGTATGTGACGGGACATAACAAACATTGTGTTGAGATGCTACACATTCCATTAGGTGAAGGAATAGCATTAGAGGCCCTCTGGTCTACTCTATCCATTGACCATTTCTACCTGGATGTCAGATGAGTTTTCCATGGACTTCATTGATTTATTTCCACGTACATCTTAGGGTAAAAAATCCATTTGGGTGGTGATTGGACGTCTAACATAATTACAGCATTTCATTCAGACCATAGATACAACTGAAATCGATGATTTGGGCCATTTGTATCTTCTAGAGGGGGTGAGACACCAAGGAATACCATCAATAGTTATCTTAGATAGGGTCCCTCATTTCACTTCTCAGTTCTGTGAAGTCCTACATAAGGCCATGGTGTTTAATATTAAGATGTGTAGGGCATTACACCCTTATAAGGATGGTAAGACAGAGAAGGAAAATTAGATTTTGGATGAAATGCATCATGCATTGGTCATGGAAATTGGAAGTTCCTAGGAAATCCATTGGGTATTATTTGAGTTTTCTTATAAAAATTGTTACCAATCCTCAATTCGAATGGATCCTTTTGAGGCACTATATGGTCGGCCTTGTCGGGCCCCCATGTGTTGGGATGAGGTAGGTGAGACTTCATGCATGAGGCCAAGTTCGGTGCATGAGACTTTTGAGAAGGTCAAATTGATCAAGAAACATTTATTGACAGCTCAAAGTTTCCATAAATAATATTTTAACTAGAGGAATTGAGACTTGGAGTTTTCTGTGGGTGACATTGTATTCTTGAATGTGGCCCCTCATCTGGGCCATCGTCGGTTGGGAAATAAAGGGAATCTAATGCCGCAGTATGATGGACATTTTTAGATCGTCCGTCATATTTTCCAAGGTGGTATATAGGTTTGTTTTACCTTCCTAGTTTACATCCATCCATTATGTCTCCTATGTCTCCCAGTTGAAGAGATGCAACCGAGATCTGTCCCATGTGTTGATTTGGGAAGAACTTGAGATAGAGCATGACTTGTGAGTTTTGAGAGACCATTTCTAATAATAAACTACCAAGATAAAGTTCTTTATGGAATGTCTATTCCACTAGTCCAGGTTCATTAGATGCGTGAAAATAATAAACATGAGACATGGAAGTAGAAGTCATGGGTTAAGGAAAAGTATTTGTTCTTGTTTTCCGATCATACTTCTAGTTGACCTTATCGGATGGAATGTTTTCATGGTGGGGCAAATTTTCAAAGACTTTAATTATTGAAATTGTATTTTTCATTTAATTTCCATTCATTCTTTGTTTTGGGTGTTCCCCATTCATTTTGGTGGAAATGGTGGTGTTTCCAAATTAGGGCCAAACCGTGATCCCAATTTCATATTTAAAAACATTTTTTTTTTCTTTTATAACTCCTTCATTTTTCAACATTTTTTCCATTAAAATTTCTACATAGCCTCCCTAGATGTATTAAATACTCCATTACAATTTAAATCCATTGAAAATAAATAATCATATTGTATTTGGGTTTTAATTTAAGGTGTTGGGCCAGATTGAATGACCATCTGCAGCTTTAAAAAACAATTCATTTATTTAATAAGTTAATCAATTTTAATATTAAATGAAGATGTTTGGATTTGTAGATCTGGGTGGTTTCTACTAGCTTGGGGTTTTAGGAGCTGTTAGGGATTCATAGTTGCTGCTGTTTTTTTACTTTCCTTTGGTATTTTCAGTTTTTCCCCTTTTAGTTGTAGTAATTTTTCATGACATTAAATATGTGTACATGAGTTTTCGTTTATATTGTTTTTGGAGTTTGAGTTTGTGGGTGTTTGTCTTGTATCTCTCTTTAGCATGTGTTATCTTAGGGGTAATTCCTTCCATCTGTGTGTTTAATTTACCCTCAGTGCTAGTCGCCAACCCAGGGCCTACTGGTGGTGTAACTCAGGGGTCATTATATCTCTTCTCACATTGCTTTCCCAAGAGGGATACACATTGTGGGGATGGTTTCATGACATAGTGGTATCATATGTTTGGTTGAGGGATAGGATGGGGTTTTCTATTAGGCATCGGTGAGGTTGTCGGGGTTGGTCCGGAAATAGTTTGAGTCATGTTTAACAAGTGTTCTAGACACAAGAGATCGGACGAGACATAGGGATTTAGGGCCCCATATGATCTGAGGTAAAGTCCTTTATGTTTACAATGGCTACTAAAAGATGTGGTACTAGTTACAGGTTAGATACCTAAGAATGTATCATGCATAATTTCTCCATGTGACTGTGTTTTAATGGGTACACCTTGCGATAGGGTAACCAAAAATGAATAAAAGAAAACAATTAATCAATTTATGTTGAGTCTTCCATATTAAAGGTTTAGGAGGTCTAACAATTTGTTCTTTTACAGGTATTACTCCAGGAGGACGTCCTCATTAGGTTTGCGCAGAAGATGTCCAGTAAGATATACCAATAGATCACTACAGGATACCGGTTGACGATGAAGACAGTTGGAGGAGGACACTATAAGAGTTCCTGCGCCAGAGTCTGTAGAAGTACAAGAGCTTTGTTTCATATTCATTCATGAAAGACTGGTTGGGGGAGGTTGAGATAGGTGTCAGTTCTATTTATGCTTGAAAGTAGCACTGGGTTTCCCTGGTTGTGATGATGATGCATAAAGTAGTGAGGCATGTTGTTTCTTGTTCCTCAGGGATAACGAAGAGTCAGAAATCTCATGGGTTGAGGCTTGAGACAATTTTAGAGTTGAGTTTCTTTATTCGACCACAAAGACGTCCAACCACTATAAGCTTCTTACCCTTCCATAGTGGAGATCCAATGTGTCAGTGTTTTGAATACTTTTTAGGAACCATTTACGATATGCATCGGACATGTTTCCAGATGATGAGGCCAGGGCGAGGTATTTCGAGGAGGCTTTGGGTCCACATATCTTGCACCAAGTCAACCCATTTATGCTAAAACCATATCTTGAGGTGCTAGTGAAGGTACAGGTCATCAAGAGAACATTGGACAGAACCAGATCATCATGAGAGGGGAGTCATCATTATTCCTCACAAAGAAGGGTTGTGGTTTGGGGTTCTAGATTTTTAGGGTAGAAGATTTTTCATACGGATGGGGGTAGGTCCCAGCATTCAGCATCTCATTTCTCCAGGGGTAGCAGCTCTTAGTCTTATGTTAAGGGACTATACTCTTGTTTTTTTATGGTGTTCAAGTTCATTAGCAGCAAGAGTGCTCGACCATTCAGAGTAGTCATCGTGCACTAGGTGCTCCTCTCTAGGTTCCTCCATTGAGGGAGTTCCAACCGAGGTAGTAGGAGCAGGTTGCATGAGCTTTTGATCCGTAGAAGGTAGATAGGGTAGGCAGACGACAACCCTATGATGTTCCCCATCCACATAGAGCAGAGTACAACCATGGTTTATGTTGTAATCAAGGTTAGAGAGGCCATAGAGGAGGTCATGGTCAGCTTCATGCATTAGCGTTTCCAGCATCAAGATATCCAAATGACTTTCGAGGTACCCTTTGATTGTTTTCTACCTTGGATTATGCCTACATTGATTCAGGAGAGACACAATCATTCATATCACCTACCCTTTTCCATGCTTTGGGAAATGACATAGAGAGGCTTCTAGTTCCCTTGGCATTGACTAAACCAGTTGGAGGTTGATAGGAATTTTTTGAAGTATGTAGAGATTGTGATCTAGTGTTGGGAAGCACCGCTCTTGGGGAGATTTCCTACTATTACAAATACAACCATATTAGGTCATCATCATCATGGATTGGTTGTATTCGGTGCAGGCTATCATGGATTGCTTCAAGAAGAAGGTTATGTACTTTGATACGGATGGAGAGACAATGGTGTTCGTTGGCGAGTTATACCCTCAGATGGGGTAGATACGTGTTTTTTCATTATCATATATGATGGCTGAGCTGATGTTGAGGTCTTTTGAGGTTCAACAGTTGGCATTTCCTAGGGCCCTAGAAGAGTACCCTGATTTCTTTCCAGAATAAGTTGTGGCATTACCCCATCAACGAGAGATCAAGTTTTGGATTGACCTACAACTAGGAACATATCCTATCTCTATATCTCCATATAGTATGGACCCTTCTATGTTACATGTGTTACATATATAGCTTGATGGTCTATTATAGTGCATTTTCGTTCTGTGAAGTGTGTCACTACGGGGTGCAACAGTTTTGTTCGTGAAGAAGGCTGACAGAAGTTTGTGGTTGTGTGTTGATTATCGTCTCTTAAACAAATAACCATTAAGAATCACTATCCTCTTCCACATTTTGATGATTTATTCGATCCACTAAAGGACACAAATTGGTTCTCAAATATTGACTTTCGGTCAGGATATCATCATATTTGTGTGAAGGATGAGGATTTCCCGAAGACTACTTTCTGTTGTCGTCATGGGCATTATGAGTTCATTGTAATGCCGTTTGGCATGAAAAATATTCTAGTCGTGTTCATGGTATTGATGAAATATGTGTTCCGTGAGTTCCTACAGAAGTTTGTGTGTGGTTCTCATCGATTAAATCCTTGTGTACTTCATGTTTTAAGAGGATCATGCAGGGCATATACATGCCATTTTGGGAGTTCTTCATCAACATCAACTATTTAAAAATTTGTCTAAGTGTGAGTTTTGGGCTCAAAAAGTCCGTTTCATGGGGAATGTTTTGTCTTGATAGGGAGTAGCTTTTATCCATCGATGATAGATGAAGTTGTGCCTTGGGATGATCCAATACAATGGCAGAGCTGTGAAGTTGCATTGGTCTCACAGCCTACTACAAGAGGTCTGTAGTCGATTTATCCCAAGATGCGACTCCTCTGACAGATTTAACAAGGAAGGATCATGTGCTCATATGGAATGATCAATTTCATTCCTCTTTCAAGTATCTAAAGGAGAATTTAGTAAGTTCTCCATTTCTTTGTCTTCTAGAAGAGGGAGTTTTGTTTGAGTTTTTCTGTGATGATTTTCATCTGGGCATAATAAGTGTTCTGATGTTGCATAGAACAGTTGTATCTTATGGGTATCGACAGTTTCATCCCCATTAACGTTACTATGACACCCATGATATTATTTTGGAAGTCATGGTGTTTTATTAGATGTTGTGGAGACATTACCTCATTTGTGATCGCATGGTGGTTTTCACCGATCATAAGAGTTTGAGGTATGTTTTCTCCCAGTATTACATGAACATATGACAGCATTTGTGGATGGTCTTCTTACAGATATTTGACTTTGAAATATTTTATAAACCTAGAAAGGGGAATTTTTTTGCTAATGCACTACGTCAAAAGTCATATAGTGATGCAGTTTGTGAATCTAGTGACTCCTAGAGTGTAATGGAAGAACTGTCCAAATTACATCTTGATATGGGAGATATTGGGTGAAGAGGTTGTCTTTTTCAGATAATGGTGTATTCATATCTGGTGAAGTAGGTGGAAGAGTCCCAATTTTGGGATCTAGTGGTGGGGTTCTGTAGAGAACGAGTTATTTTGGAAAGGCCCCTGATGGTTGGTCTGAGGGTTAACAACACCGAGTGTTGTATCATGGAAGGATATTTGTTCCTTTGAAAAATTTCAAGATGGTTCTCAAAAAGTTCCATAGTTCTTATTTAGGGGTCCATTCTATCAAGAAAAATATGTACCAAACCTTGAGGAGATAGTTTTGGTGTCCTAGGCTGAAGAGTATGGTTTTAGAGTTTGTGTCTCGATGTTTCGTCTGCCATAAGGTGAAGGTCGAACACTATGTTCGTGGTGGTCTGCTCCAACCATTAGATGTTCCTTAGTGGAAGTGGGAGGACACCTTAATGTTCTTTGTTACTTGTTTAATTTGAGCTAAAGGTGGACATAATTCTATTTGGGTGGTAGTGGATCATTTAACAATATCATCCCTAATCATAGAAATCTTGGAGACATGCTTGGCGAAGTTTTGTTGAGGAAAAATTTGGAAGAGGTGGTGAGACATCATAGAGTTCCAAGGACGACCATTTCCAATAGAGATCCTCATTTTACCTCTAGGGTGTGGAGAGGTATCCATCATGATTTTGGTTCTCAGCTATGCCTTATCTCTTCTTTTCATCCTTAGATGGACAGTCTAATAGAGCAGACCATCTAGAATCTTGAAGACATGTTATGCTCTTGTGTCCAAGATTTCTGAGGTTTTTGGATGAGACACTTACCCTTGGTGGATTTCGATTACAACAATAGTTTTCACTCCACCATCGGTATGGAGCCATTTTAAGCCTATTATGGTCAGCCTTTCCATTCTCCAATGTGCTGGACTACGGTTGGAGAGTCATCAATTATTGGACCGGAACTAATTTAGAATATAGCAGAGATGGTTCATGTGATTCATGAGAGGATGAGGAGAGAACGAGATCGTCATAAATCATATTCCAATCAATGGAGGAGACCATTAGTGTTTGATAATGGGGATCACATGCTTCTTAAGGTGAATCTCCATCATGGGTAGTAAAGGTTTGGTCATGGGTGTTATCATTCTCCACAGTCTGTTGGGCCTTTCGAGGTTTCAGCTCTTGTTAGAGATGTCACGTATCGAGTATCCCCCCTGCAGATGAACCGGATATACGATATTTTTCTTGTGTCACAACTCTGTCGTTATCTTTATGAGGAATATCACATCATCGATTGGGGAGAGATCAACTTTGATGATGATGCAAACTTTAAGAAGAGGCCTATGGACATCCAAGATTTCAAAGATAAGGTTTTTCCTAGGCATTCTTTCCCCTTGGTTCGTGTCTTGTGGTGACATGGTGTCCTAGAGGAGTTTACCTGGGAATGTGAGTCATAGATATGTGATCAGTACCCAGAGTTTTTTTTTAAAAAAAAATCATGTAACAATACCCCCTTCGTGGTTGTAGAACATTCGTGTTTATGATATGGTTTCCTTTTCATGCTTCTTGTGGTTTTCTCTCTTTTTAGAGGTATCTAGATTAGTGGTTGTTCAGAATTATTTTCTAATTACTTTTAGGTTGGTTCTGAATTCTTGTCGATGAGAATGTTTTGAGAGGTATTTGATGTAATAGACCTATCCTCTCTGGCCCATTACATAGTGGGAATCTAATTATTGAGGGGTTCGGGTGGTCAAGTTGACATATCCACCAACATTTTTCCAAATTTCCAGTTCTTTGAACTGTTTTATCGGTGAGGCTTATGTTAACATTTCAATCGACGAGGTCGATGTGAATAGTTCCATCGGTAAGGTCGATGTGAATAGTTCCATTGGAGAGGTTAAGGTGAACAATGTATAGAACATCCTACAGTTTTTCCCCTTTGACATTTCCTTTGATTTAAAATTTATTTATTGCCTTGTTCTAAGGACTCTATGGATGATTCGAAGGTCATAACTCATATATTAATTTTCATAAGGCTCGGGATGTTTTTACTCGGTCAAACCACATGGTTTAATGCGATCCTCTTTTTAGGGAAAATCCAATGTATCATAAACCACATCTCTATTAAATCTTTTAATGCGACGAGATATTTTCCTCTATTATCATTCCACCTTGTCCTTGGGTGTGAGATGCTCAAACCATCCATTCCTTCCCATAGGAGTTGTGCGATCATGCATTCCTCCATGGATTAGTTTCTGATGTATGATACACATTGTGAGAGCAGTGGTGGCTCCCAGAAAATACTGGGTTCCATAGAATACATGGACATGGTGGTTTTGTTGCACGAGGTTCCTATTATGGTGCTTCGCCAAGGTGTCTGCGGGAAAGTCTTTTTGGAGAGAGATTCTTATGATCTGCGATGTTGTGTCAGAGCAGCAAACTAGTGGAGAAATTGTAGCAGGGTACCCTTGAAATTATTTATTATATTATATTGTCTTTTATGAATTACATTGTGAGGGTATCCATGGTGTGGCTGGGAACATAGTATTCATTTTTAGGTAACGAGTTAGTTTAACTTGTTGTTCACTATGATTTATCATGATTTCTTTTCTATTGCATGAGAGGATTTGGGAAGGACCCTTTTGAGTGTACTGTTATAATCAGCCTATGTTATTTAAAAAAAATTTAGGTAACATATAGTTATATAGATATCAAGGTGATTTCTATTAACTTGGGGTTGCATGAGCTGTTTGGGATATGTGGTTGATGTTATTTTTACTTTTCTTTGGTATTTGCAGTTTTTTCCCTTTCAGTTGTAGTAGTTTTTCCTAACATTACATATGTGTAAATGGGTTTTCATTTATATTATTGTATGAGTTGGGGTTGGTGGGTGTCCTGCTTATCTCTTTCTTTCACGTGTGTTCTCTTTGAGGTTAATGCCTCTCATCTGTGTGTTTACTGTACCCTCAGTGTTAGTCCCCAACTCGGGGCCTACTATAGGTGGGACTTGGGGGTCATTATCTCCTTTCTCTCATTGTCATGCTAGGAGGCGTACACTTTGTGGGGAGGGGGTCATGACATATTTGTTGAATTCTCGTTTATTTTCTACTCAATCCATGCTGGTGTAATCTCTTTACACCTCGTGTCTATATTGTTGTCTTTTTTCCATTAATAAATCTCCTTGGGGTATGAATTGTGTAATGCCCCAACCCCATTTACCGAGATTCGGTGCATTATTACATAACATTGGCATGATCACAAAATATCATGTCTCGAAAGACTGATTAGTTTAGTATCCTTTGAATCACTAGATACATTCATAATGTTTACAATACATCATAAAGTGAAAACTACTACAAAAATATCTTGTCTTCATATCCCCACATACTATCCCTACAGGTCATTCATAAATTACATCTTCACATCCTGGGAAAAATAAAACATTGAAAAGGGTGAGCTCAGATGCTCAGTATGGATAACAATATAGAGGAAACATTCATAAATAAGCATAAAAATTGAAGGAAATGTATAACTAAAACAAAAGGCTTTTAAACATGAAATTCAGTATAACATGTCAAATAAAAAATGAAATAATTCCATTTACTTATTCACATGGATATTCTAGTAGTCGAATAATCACATGAAATATCAATAACCACTTTCATAATGGTGGAATGCATAATTACAAACTATCATAACCACATAGTCAAGGCCTCGTGCCAAGACTACAAAAAAGATTTTTTCATGGACTTGTGCCAAGACACTAGTTTTCCTTATGAGTCCTACCGATGCATCGAGGAGCTGTAGAGGGCTCCACCCGTCACTTATTAAGTCTAATGCATTCCTCATATGAACAGGTTTAAACATAACATTTACATTCGTATTAAAACTAGCATACGAAATGTCAACACTTTCTCCATAAACCATGAATGGTATAAAAATAACACATCCACAGTCAAACTTATCACAAAAACTTCAATACAATATGGATGTTTAGTATCATAACAAATCAACTTCTAATAAGCTTAAAATCCATCAAAGGATGTTGACATAGATGAAATCAAAACTATTTGAGAGAAATATCTCATATTTGAAATCATTTAAAAGTCACATAATTATAAAATAAAACATATACTTTGAAAATATTCTTATAAGCTTGTAAGGGAATCTTTGACGATTTATAATGGCATAAATAGCTTCATCCTCTTTATAAGTTAAAAAACATTCTTACCTTAATTCTGTCGAGAAGGTTAAAATGACCTTGTTTGGAAAATGACGGAAAGATTACATTATAAACATCTTATAAAAATTCATACAAGGGAATAAATGACTATATACCATATTCTGTAAAATATTAATAATGTTTTTAAATACATTTTTAAGAAACATGGATCTGGATAATAAAGAGGTCCCAGTAGATAATTACGTATCAACAACCTCGAATAAGGAAGAGATTGTTAAATAAACCCTTACCTTGAACATTTCCTTGGTAGAGGGTAGGTTAACCTCCTGTATAATGGTGAAATAATTGTTATTAAATTATTAAATAATCATATATATTAATATGATATCATATATGATATTTTAACATTTCATTGTTAATAAAATCTTAGTAATATTGTCTTTTTGAGCGTTTACTTGCTCATTTTCTTTTATATATTTTGTTACATAAGCCGTGTTTTTTATGGATAGGATGTATCATATTCATATCCAGAATGATATTAAGTCATTAGAAATTATATTTTACCATCAAAAGAAAATTATTCTTGAATGGATATGATGGGGAATTAATCTCATCGCGTTCGTGGAGACGGTAGTCCGTACGTACGCATGAGCGACAATATCATTATTTTGATATTAAACTAATACATAATTGGATGGTATATCATAGAGAAATAATAATTTTCATGTTATATTTATTATTTACATGAATTATACATCATTATTATACCCATCTGAATAATAATATATTGAATAACAATTACACCACAACGTTGAGACAGTAGGTTGTACATACGCATATATGGTGACATGTCATTCAAGGAATGGATAGAATAATTAATTTGTTTGTTACATATTTATAATAACATCACATTATATAGAAGGTACTGGAGTTATTATTTTAGAATGTAAAGAACAAGGAAAGAAGAAGTTGAAGAAGAAAGGAACTTTAAAAAGGGTGGTGAAGACGTTACCTCTTCTTTGGGTTCTTCCTTTTGAGTTGATCAAAAGGGCTCCATAGGATGGATTTCCAATCAAACTAAGGTATCTAGGTTGAAGTGAGGGAAGTTGGAAGGTTATTTGGGCATAGTTTGGCCAATCCAAATGGCTTTGAAGGTGGGAATTAATGAGAAGGGGGAGTGCCCTTTTATAAGAGGGGTGAGGGGCTCCTTTGGAAAAGATAGAAATATTATTTTATAATAAATCAATATTTGGTTTCTATTGGCTCCAAAGTAGATTATTTAAAGGTTAAGGTGGGGATAGGTCAAAAAAAACTCTGCCAATTGATTTTATATAGGTTTGGGTTACATTATTAACATTATCTTTTAGTTTTAACTCTTAGTTAATTACTTTGACACTTACCATGTCACTTTGTATTTTTATATTATATAGTTAATAAACTTACTATATACATCCAAGAGACCCCAAAGTGGTCCATTAATGATAAACCAATCATGATATAAGTACTTTGGCAGAACCTTTGATTTTTAGGAATTAAATATCAATTAACAATTTAATAATTTTTTTGAAAAATATTTTTGTCAATTTTGAAAGTATTGGGTATTTTGTTTTTAATAAATTCATAACAGTATTATTACTTCAAACCTAATTCATTTAATCAACTCTAAAATGTCATATTAACCTATGAAATTATTTTAATTCATTAAAAGGCTCAAATTATATTTATTTGGATATTTATAATATCTATTCTTTTAATATTTTACTAATATGGTAATTACTTCATCATCATTATGTCATAAATAAATTAATTTATTTAATGTCTAAAAATTGTAAATAAAATATAAATATGTTCAAAATATTTTTATCATTATAATTAATATTTATAATAGAATTTAACTTATCTATAACCCTATATTAAAAATTTTTTTGTAATTAAACATTGATTTTAACTCTTTTAACTCTTCTTTGAATTAAATAACAATAAATGTCCTAATCTAATCCATGTGGGCCTAAATGATAATATTTTATTCCTAATGTTGTTTTTGGTCGAGATACACTTGTACAATATAATTATGACATGTTTTAGGGTAATAATAATAACATTTTTACCCTTAATTACCCTATTTAATTTTTACCGTGGTAATTAATAATAAAAAGTTATTATACAACAAAAATATTTGTTTTCTTATTGAACCAAATTTTACTCCTTGATATTAACCGTGTCTCTTGAATTTTTGAAATTCCACTTACAGAAGCGGTAAAATTATGTTTTATGTAAATTTAAAAATTCTTCAAGGAGTTGGGTAAAAGACGGTGAAAAGTTCAATACACTTTTTATATATTTATAATTATTCTAAACTAACTCCAATGAATTAAATTAAACATATAAAAGTATTATGTATCTATTTTGACCTTAATTAAAATAAAATAAAATAAATAATTATTTAAATAAAAATTCTTTTTTAAATAATAACTTAGTGTTTTTTCATTGTTCATAAAAAATCAAATGTTTCCAGAAAAATACAAAAAATTCACCATCGGCTAATTTCAATATTCCGAATCCAAATATGAAGTCCAATTTGAAAGATAAAATTTATAAAATTTCAACAAGTGGGTTTTACTATTCATAACGGCTACTTTGATTGGTCGTGGTGTGTTAAAATTCAATGTTGCGTACAACACACACTATTGTATTATTAAAAGAGAATCGTACTGTAGAAACTTGGGGTGTTACATTTTCCCCCCTTCAAATAATTTATTCTTCGAAATTTCTAGAATATTACTGCATAAAATGACTTGGGTGATTATTCATCATATGTTCCTTGGGTTTCCACGTAGTCTCTTCCATCATATGGTTACTCCATAGAACTTTTACCAGATGAGTCATCTGGTTTCTCAGAACTTGTTCTCTCGTATCCAGAATCCTGACGGGCTCTTCACAATAAGATAGATCAGGTTCTAGTTCTAATTCCTCATTGGTGAGTACATGCGTTGGGTTGGGAATTTATTTTCTCAATAGCGATATGTGGAACGCATCAGGAACTTTGATGAGATTTGGCAGCATTTCCAAATGGTATGCTACAGCCCCAATTCGTTCTAGAATTTCGAAAGGCCCGATGTACCTAGGACTCAATTTACGTGTCAAACCGAAACGTAGTACTCCCATCCATGGAGGTACCTTCATGAAAACAAGATATCCTACCTGAAATTCCAAATCCTTTCGTCGGTTATCGGAATAGCTCTTCTTCCTACTTTGAGCTTCTACGATGTGGTTTTGGATTACCTTCACCTTTTCCATCGTTTCCTCCACCTGTTCTGGGCCTACAAGTTTTCTTTCACCAACATCATCCCAACAGGTTGGTGTGCGACATCTCTTTCCATATAACGCTTCATATAGTGCCATCTGAATACTTGAATGGAAGCTATTGTTATAAGAAAATTCTACCAGAGGTATATATTGATCCCACATACCCTGAAAGTCAAGTGAGCATGATCTCTACATGCCTTCTACGGTTTGAATAGTTCATTTTGATTTTCCATCAGTTTGAGTGTGGTAGGCACTGCTCAAACGAAGTTCAAAATCCAAGGCCTTCTGAAGACTCTTCCAAAATAATGAAGTAAAACGGGGATCATGATTAAAAACAATCGATAGGGGTACTCTATAAAGCCTTAAAACATTATTAATATAAATCCTTGCTAGACGTTCTAGTTGTAAATACTCCCTTATAGCAAGAAAATGTGATGACTTGGTAAGACTATCAACAATGACCCAAATTTAATCATTCCTTCTAGGAGTATTTGGTAGTCCCATGACAAAGTTCATCGTGATATTATCCCACTTCCACTCAATTATGGGAAGAGGTTGCATGACTCCCCCAAGTTGTAGCCTTCATGCTTTCACTTATTGAGAAACCATACATCTTTTCACAAAATCAGCAATCTCCCTCTTCATGTTATCCCACAAAAAAATGTTCCTTCAAATTCCTATACATTTTGGTTTTTCCAAGGAGTATAGAGAATTTGGAACTATGTGCATCATCCAACAATTCTCTTTTTAGATCAGGTATATTGGGAACACAAAGTCTCTTCCCAAACTTCAAAAGTCCATCTTCACACACAAATTCACTCAATTTCCCATCATTCACATATTTAATATTCCTTTGTAACTCTTCATCACTGGTCTGAGAACTCTTTATCCTTTCTAGTAAAGATGGTTTGGAAACCATTTGAAAAAGAATTGATGTTTCACCTGCCATGGTGATTACCATATCCATCTTCACTAGATCCATGAAAATAGGATCACTTTCAATTCTCATCACGTTCAAAACTCCATAATCCTTTATACTCAAAGGATATACCACCTTATTTTCCTTCACTGGGAGGTAGTGTATCGTGCAATCATAATACTTGAGTAGTTCAAGCCATCTCCTTTGCCTCATGTTGAGTTATTTCTGTGAGAAAATATACTTCAAACTCTTGTGATCAGTATAAATCTCACATTTCTCACCATAGAGATAATTTATCCATATCTTCAAAGCAAATATTACAGCAGCGAATTCAAGATCATGAGTATGATAGTTTTGCTCCTGAATTTTCAGCTATTGTGATGCATAAGAAATAACTCTATCATTCTCCATAAGAACACAACCAAGTTCTTTCATTGATGCATCACTATAAATAATGAACCCATCATTCCCTGATGGTAGAGTCAATATAAGAGCATTGACTAATTTTCTCCTCAGTTATTCAAAACATTCTTCAAACTCTTTTGTCCAGAAAAATATAACCCCTTTATGTGTGAGCTTTGTTAATAGGTTATCCAATCGGGAAAAATTCTGGAAAAATCATCGATAATAACCTGCCAAACTAATAAAACTATGTACCTCAGTTATACTCATCGATGCTGGCCATTCTGGGATTTCCTTGGTCTTAGGAGGATCAACATAAATTCCATCCAAAGAGAAAATATGGCCATGAAAAGTAATATCTTGAAGCCAGAATTCACACTTGCTAAACTTCCCATTTAATTTATGTCTTCTCAGAGTCTTCCATATAATGCGCAAGTGATTTTCATGATCTTTGTATTTGGAGCATTCCAAGGTATCATCAACAAATACCACCACAAAGTCATCAAGATATTCCATGAAAACTATGTTCATTATATCCATGAATACAGAGGGTGCATTAGTCAGCCCAAAAGGCATTACTGTAAACTCGTAATGCTTGTACCCTGTTTGAAATGATGTCTTCGGAATGTCTTCATTATTCACACACAACTGATGGTACCCCAATCAAATTTCAGTCATTGAAAAGTATAGAGCTCCAATTAGTTGGTCAAATAAATCGTCAATGTGAGGTAATGTATACTTTTTCTTTATTGTTATAGCATTGATCTCCCGGTAGTCGATATATAACCTCATAGATCCATCTTTCTTTTTAACAAAAAGAATAGGGGATCCCCATGGAGAAACACTATGGAGAATAAATCCCTTATTACTCAATTCCTTTAGTTGTTTCTTTAGTTCACCTAATTCCACAATTTCCATTCTATATGGGGTCTTCGATATAGGCCTTGATCTAGGAATTAAATCAATGGAAAACTCTACTTCTTGTTCTGGAGAATGTCCAGGTAAATTTTACAAAAACACATCTACATATTCTTTCACAATAGGTACATCCTCTATTAGAACATTCCTTTCCTCTCCCACATTCATTTCATTCACTTTCTCCCCAATAAATGAATTTTGTTGAGAAACTGGGGGTGGATAAAGATAAGAATTGGGTGGTGACGATTCTGCTCTAAAGATAAGGTGTTCTTTATCTTCATCATCAAAAATCATAACCTCCTTCTTCTTACAATAAATCTTCGCATCATAGTTTGAAATCCAATCCATATGAAGGATTATATCAAACTCAATCATAGATATGATAGTGAGATCGGAGGATAATGAACATTTATGTGCTCTAATGGGGACTGATTCGCAAAACTCTGTTGCAATGATACTTCCTTTTGGAGTTTTAACTGAAAACTCCTTTGTTAAATCAAATTGGAAATATCTAATTTTCTTAAAAAACGGGGATGATATAAAACAATGCAATGATCCAGAATTAAATAATGCATTATCTATACTTTAGGAAACCAATAAATTACCTGCCACCACGTCTTTCGGAGCTTCTACCTCAGCAGTAGTGATAGCATAATCTGGGCCTCGATCTCTTGGAATTTTCTAAGGTAAGTTCCCCTGACGCTTAGGGCATTAATTTGCATAATGTCCCATCTCCCTGCAATTGTATCACGGAACATCGGTAGCTTCCTTCTTTTATTTGAAATCACGAGCTTGGTGTCCTTTTTCACCACACTTGTAATAAAAACCCACCCCCTTCAAATGAGTACCAGGGTGTTTCTTCCCACATTTACTGCAGGATTGATATTCAACTTTTCAGTTCTTCCCCTTATTTCCATTTACAGATTGATCAGTAGATCTCTTCTTCTCTTTCTTTTCTTTAAAGTCATAAGACTTAGATAATTCCTTTTATGTCTTGATAACACATGAGACAATGTCTTCGTACGACGAGAAGGACAGTGAGACTAATGATCGATGAACAAATGGTTTTAAACCATCAATGAAATGATCAATCATACTTATTGGGTTACATATATAATCTCTAGCATACCTTGCTAACCTTGAAAAGTTAGCCACATACTTTGCGACATTCTCATCTTCATTTTGCATCAGACTCAGAAATTGCCTTTCCATATCTTCTCGATGGTCACGAGAACAGTGTTTTCCTAAGAAAAGCTCTTTGAACTCCCTTCATTCCATATTTTATAATTTATCATCTTCCTTCATGTTTTGAATCAATGACCACCATTGATCAGCATCTCTAGTGAGGCGGTAAACTGCCATGATATCTTTATCCCTTTCACTACTACCTAAGGCATGGAAAATTTTCTCTAGGGAACTTATCCATTGCTCAGCTACTAATGGATTTGTACACTCATTGAATGTTGGTATTTTCTGCCTCATGAAGCGATCTAACATTGATCCTCCACGTTGCGGATCAGGGTGATCCATACGGGTAAGGTTATTATTCATAAACTAAGTGATTTATCCCAATGTGGTGATTAGATGATCAGCACCAGTTGAATCACCAGCTACACTATAATTATATTGAGCTGGAGGGTAATCTCTACATGGAGTTCATACATTGGTATGGTTTCCATTCCTTCCACTAGGCTCCATTTCTAAACAATGGCATAAACTAGATCAGCTTATGAATCAAAAAACATAATTCCATACTTGTAAAACACTTAACATAAATTGAACAGTTTATGGATATAATCCATAATCTTAAAAATGTTTTCCTTGAGGAATTATATACTCATAAACCATTCATAATGGTTTTTAAAGAAATTGATAATTACCCTACGCATATCCCCCATGAGTGTCGTAACCAAGAGGTCAGCAAGGCCGGTTGTCGTTCACCCGTTCTCATTCGAGTCTAGCTCAAAGTAGTGTTTTCGGGTTTTACCCCTAGGTACATCTATGCCAGAGCCACCTCTACTTTCTCATTTCCAGATAGGGATGTATTGCTCGGAAAATCACAAAATCTCTAAAATACCAAAATTCTAGGATGTTCTTCTACACTAATCCTCGAAATTCATCTTAGGTCTACGTGCTCTAATCAGAATTTATCTAAATCTAGCTTCCAAAGTTTGTAATAAACATCATCTGATGCCAACTGTAATGCCCTAACCCCAGTTACCCAGAGTCGGTGCATTATTTCATAACATTGTCATGATCACAAAAGATCAAGTCTTTAAAGACCAATTAGGTTAGGAGCCTTGGAAACACTAGATACATTCATAATGTTTACATTACATCATAAAGTGAAAACTTCTACAACAACATCGTATCTTCATATCGCCACATACTATCCCTATAGGTCATTCATAAACTACTTCTTCACATCCTAGGAAAAATAAAACATTGAAAGAGATGAGCTTAGATACTCAGTAAGGATAACAATATAGTGGAAACTTTCATAAATAAGAATAACCATTTTAGGCAATGTATAAATAAAACAAACTCCTTTTAAACTTGAAATTGAGCATAATATGGCAATGATAAAATGAAATAATGCCATTTAATTATTCACATGGATATTCTACTAGTCAAATAATCACATAAAATATCAATAACCACTTTCATAATGATGGAATGCATAATGCCAGATTATCATAACCACATAGTCAAGGCCTCGTGCCAAGACTAAAAATAAGATTATGTCAAGGACTTGTGCCAAGATACTAGTTTGCCTCATGAGTCCTACCGATGCATCAAGGAGCTGTAGCAGGCTCCACTCGTCACTTATTAAGCCTAATGCATTCCTCATATGAACAGGTTTAAACATAACATAAACATTCATATTAAAACTAGCATATAAAATGTCAATAATTTCTCTATAAACCATGAATGGTATAAAAATAATACATCCACAGTCAAACATATCACAAAAACTTCTATACAATATGGATTTTTTGTATCATAACAAATCGACTTCTAATAAGCTTAAAATCCATCAAAGGAACTTGACATAGATGAAATCCAAACTATTTGAGAGAAATATATCTTTTTTAAATCATTTAAAAGTCACATAATTATAAAATAAAACATTTACATTGATAACATTCTTATAAGCTTAAAAGGGAAGCTTTGATTATTTATAACGGTATAAAATAGCCACATATTTCGTATAAGTTAAAAAAACATTCTTACCATAATTCTGTCGAAAAGGTTAAAAAGGACATTGTTTGGAAGACGACGGAAATATTCCTTTATAAAAATATTATAAAAAGTCAAAAAAGGGTAAAAATGAATTTAACCCATATTCTGTAAAATATTAAGAATGTTTTTAAATACATTTTTAAGAAACATTGATGTGGATGATAAAGAAGTCCCAGTAGAAAATTACGTAAACATAACCTGGAATAATGAAGAGATTGTGAAATAAACCCTTACCATTTACTTTTCCATGGTATAGGGTAGTTTAAACTCATGTATAATGGTCAAATAATTGTTATTAAATTATACAAGAATCATGTATATTAATATTATATCATATATGATCTTTTAACATTTCTTTGTTAATAAAATCTTAGTATTATCGTCGTTTCAGGTGTTAACTTACTCATTTTCTTTTATATGTTATGTTACATAAGCCATGTTTGTTACGGATATGATGCATCGTATTCATATACAGAATTATATTAAGTCTTTAAAAATTATTATTTACCATCAAAAGAAAATTATTCTTGAATGGATATGATGGGGAATGAATCTCATCGTGTTCGTGGAGACAATAGTCCGTACGAACGCACGAGCGACAATATCATTCTTTTGATATTAAAATAATATATAATTGGATGGTATCTCATATAGAAAGAATAAGTATCATGTTATATTTATTATTTACGTGAATTATACATCATTATTATACCCATCTAAATAATAATATATTGAATAACAATTACACCACAACGTGGAGATGATAGGCCATACGTACACACGTATGGTGACATGTAATTAAAGGGATGGATAGAATAATGAATTTGTTTTTTCCATCTTTATTATAAAATCACAATATATAGAAGATACTGGAGTTATTATTTTAGAGTGGAAATAACAAGGAAAAGATAAGCGTAAGAATAAAGGAACATTAATGAGGGTGGTGAAGACGTTACCTCTTCTTTAGGTTCTTCCTTTTGATTTGATCAAAATGTCTCCTTAGGTTGGCTTCTTGATAAATATAAAGACTCTAGGTTGAAGTGAGGGAAGCTTTGAGGATATTTGGGTATAGTTTGGATGATCCAAATGGCTTTTAAGGTGTTAATTAATGAGAAGGAGGAGTGCCCTTTTATAAGAGGGGTGAGGGGCTCCTTTGGAAAAGCAAGAAATATTATTTTATAATAAATCCATATTCAGTTTCTAATCGATCCAAAGTATATTATTTAAATTTTAAGGTGGTTATAGGTCGAAAAAAACTCAAACAATAGATTTTATATAGGTTTGGGTCACATTATTAACCTTATCTTTTAGTTTTAACTCCTAGTTAATTCATTTGACACTTACCATGTCACTTTTATTTTTATATTGTTGAGTTAATAAACATACTATATACATCCATGCGACCATAATGTGGTCATTTAATGATACAGAAATCATGATATAAGTCATTTGGCCGAAAATTTTCTTTTTAGGAATTAAATATCAATTAATAATATATTATTTGTTTTAAAAACTCTTTTATGTCAATTTTGACACTATTGGGTATTTTGTTTTTGATAAATTCATAAAAACATTATTACTTCGAACCTAAATCATGTAATCAACTATAACATGTAATATTAACCTATGAAATTCTTGGAAATCATTAAAAGGCTAAATTATATTTATTTGGGTATTTATAATATCAATTAGTTTAATATTTCACTAATAAGGTAATTACTACATCATCACTGTATCAGAAATATATTAAATTATTTAATGTCTAAAAATTATAAATAAAATATAATTATATTAGAAATAGTTTTTATCTTTCTAATGAATATTTATAATCGAATTTATCTTATGTATAAACCTATATTAAAAATGTTTTATTAATTAAACATTGATTTTAACTCTTTTAACTCTTCTTTGAATTAAATAATAATAAATGTCCTAATCTAATCCAAGTGGGCCTAAATGATAATATTTTATTCCTGAGGTTGTTTTTGGTCATGATACATTTGTCCAATAGAATTCGGACATGTGTTAGGGTAATATTAATATCATTTGTACCCTTAATTACATGATTTACTTTTTACCGTGGTAAATAAAAGTAAAAAGTTACTATTCACCAAAAATTATTTTTATCTTATTGAACCACATTTTACTCCTTGATATTAACCATGTCTCTCAGATTTTTAAAATTCCACTCATAGAAGCGGTAAAATTATGTTTTATGTAATTTTACAAATTCTCCTAGGAGTGGGGTAAAAGACTGTGAAAAGTTCAATAAAATTTTTATATATTTAAAATTATTCTAAACTAACTCCAATGAATTAAATTAAACATATAAAGGTATTATGTATCCATTTTGACCTTAATTAAATTTAAATAAAATAAATAACTATTTAAATAAAAATTCATTTTTAAATAATAACTCAGTGTTTTTTCACTATTCATCAAAAATTGAAAGTTTTCAGAAAAATACCAAAAAACCGCCCTAGGCTAATTCCGATATTCCTAATCCAAATATGAAGACCATTTTGAAAGATAAAATATCTATAATTTTAAAAAGAGGGTATTACTATTTATAATGGCTACTTTGATTGGTCGTGGTGTGTTAGAACATGAAGTTGCATACAACACATACTACTGTATTATTCAAAGAGAATCGTATCGTAGAAGCTTGGGGTGTTACAAATTGGGTGAAAAATTCATGTCACCGATTTTATAAAAATATACCTGAAAAGTAATCAAATCGATAAAAAAATTGATGACTTGACCATTGTGTATAAGTAAATGGAAAAACCTAAAATACACCACAATGAATAATTTTGGGAAATTTTCTATGAAATATAAGGGTTGTATATATTATAGATGTATCAGTTTTATCATGTATATTATCCTAAAACTAAATTACATCAATAGTAAAAGAAACGAAGTAGTAAGAATAATGTAATTATGTTGAATAATGAATGAAATGGATTTATCTTGAATGTATTATATGTTTAGAATAATATAAAATTGTTGAGATATTTCCAATGAGGGGTTTCCTAAAAAATCTTGATTATTTAGGTAAAAGAACAAATGATATTGGACAACATAATAATGTTTGTACGATTACAAAATATTAACCATTAATAATTATTACGATATTCTGATAAACAAAGAAAGATAACCTACCTATCCAATTAATTTGAAAACATCAATCATGAATTATTTGAAATTTAAAGGAAATAAGTATAAAATTCAACCTAAAAAGAATTATGTTTGGAAAGAATTATTTGAATGAATCTTATTACATGTGAAATATTTATAAAGACTTTTTATAACTATGTTTTAAAGGAAGAATCGCCTTATTACCATATTTTTGTATAATGGCAATTAAAGGTGATGCAATCCATGTGGAAGAATTATAATGAACAAAAATCTATCATGTTATTACATCGAGATGTGATTTTCATCATGTAGTTTTTAAAATTTTATCATATTTACAATAATAAATAATTAAAATAGTATTACCATGGTATCCATATAGTTTATTTTCATGGACAATGAGATAAAATATATTTAAAATATAATAGTTATGATGATATCGGTAAAAAATAACCAAATCCATTATCTACTACAACAATGAAACCAAATATTATTACTTTGGAAATTAAAAGTTGTTAAATTTATCAAATTAGTTTTATTGGTATTAGGATAGTTGTTTTTACCCATTGTGGGAGGTATGAGTCAAATAATTGTTAGATTATTTTTTAATTCGAATTTGAAATTCATGAAATTATTGAAATTTACAATTTAAATGATATGTGAAAGAGATTACAATTACATTATATGAAATTTTATATTTTTAAAATTATGTGGGGGATTTTAATAATTAAAATACAACAAAATAAAAATTTCTATGGTGAATAGTTAACATTTTAGGCATTTAGATTTTGAATGAGATGTACGCAAGGAAGTTGTGTCTTTAAAGCACATAAATCAATATAATGATGATCATAATTTAATATCAGTATGAAATTATTAAAAATATAATTTTGAAAATTCCTTAGAATAAAAATGATATTTTGTATTAGATGTATGATTAATTATATATCTATTTGATTCCTATATTAATCTCTCAAGTTTATACATCAATCTTTTTAAAAACCTGAAAAGTGAGTATAAATTTAAGTATAATTGATTTATGAAATGTGATTAAAAATGTCTCATTCGTGAATTTGGATTTATTTTAAATTTGGCCAAAGATATAGTTATATTAAATAGAAATCTAGTGAGAGTATTACTACACGTTACTGTTGATATATGTTATTTAATTTCCATATTAGTTGGAAGATATGTATATCAACATTAGGTTGAAATGAATATTTAAATTGGTATTTGAAGAAATATAATCTGTTTGATTAAATAATATAATGGATTGTGTTTAAGTGTTTTAAATCTATTTTAACTAAGATTAATGTAAATATATTATGAGTTTAGTTGAAAGTGTTAGATATTGGGTTTAGTCATTGAAACAACCATAATTAATGTTTTATTTCATATAATGGGGAATATAATCTTGTAAATAGAGATTTATATAAGGAGAAATCATAGATATCCCATGATTTATAGAGTTATAAAAATTTTAAGATATCTATTCGCGTATTAGAGATCACTACATATAATATAAATTATAATTTTAAAAAAAGAAACCATTTCTTCCAAACCTGTTATATGAGGAAGAATATTATTATATATATTTATTATTGATAAGGACATTGTTCTAAAAATTGTAATGTATTGAAGGTTAAGGAATTTATTTTTCAGAATATGATTTTATTGTTTTGATTTGTTTTTTTTTTGGGTTCCTTTTTAAAACTATCGATATATATAAGGTTAATTCTGATGAAATATTTTAGGAAGAGGACCATTACATATAGGATAATAAAGTTTGATGAGATGAATAAATGCAGAATAAATATATACATAAGAATTATATAATTATAATATAAATGATAAATAAATATATATATATATATATATGAAGGATTTGTGAGTCCATTATATCAAAAAGATCTATTTATGGAAGATCATGGTACATTGGAATGATATGAAGATCACAAAGATGTAATTATTGAATAATTCAAGGTAATGCATTTGATGATTAATTCATTGATTATAAAAATTTTATCTCTCAAAGAAAGAGAAATTGAGAAGGAACTCCATGAAAGAAAAAATATTGTATATAAACAAATGTGTATCCTGATGTATAATCACTTAAGGAGACATTCTAAGTGATAATTTGTGTGATATATAATAAATAATATCATAAGATTATGATAATAATATATTCATAAATTTGTTCTATTATGATTTCTGTAACATATAACTATTTCATGATAAATTTTAATATGTGGAATACCTAAATGTCATATGAAATGGATGATTGAGGATGCTTCCAATGTGTGATTTTCGGGTTGGATTTTTTTTTTATGGTGATAAAACCAGAATATGTAATTAGAAGTTTTATGTTGAGGATTTCAAGGAGAATTAGAAATATGATCTTCATTTAATTGATGGTGTTAATTCTGAATATCCTATATAATATATGATTTTAGAGTTTATAAGTTTAATGAGGAGTTTATTATATATGAAATATTGTTGAGTGATAATAACCCTAAAATTCAACGAAATATAGTTTTTTTAGATGTAGAATATGATGAGGTTAAAAATTATAGAATTTGATGATATTCGAAACTGTTGGAATGTAACATCAGGAAGAATCATGAAATTTAATTAGTTATAGTTTGGATGTTTAATTGTAACTACAAAAGAATAACATCGTAATATTTGGTTCTACATTATATTATTTTTAATGAAATAATGTATATATTATAATTGCCCAATTTTTTTGTAAGGTCGACCTGATGTTACCAATTGATGAAATATTTTGTTACATAATATAATATGAAGAATCCAACGAACTATTCATGTAGAAAAATAATCTTTCACAGTAATTGGATGATGTTATAATTTTGTTAAGTGATGAATTTTATTGATATAGGATAATCGAGAATTATTCGTCATTCATTTCGGTTGTATGGAATCTATAAAGAAAAAACCATGTAATTTTTAAATCATTAAAATCAATATGAAGAATAATCCAAGAACAAGTTCTTTTTTTATTGAGGTTTAAATAGTATATTCATAGAATGATTATAGGAGAGAATATTTTATATGTATCAATTCTAGATTATGAGAAATTGAGTAATGAAAAGGAATCCACTCAATTAAGTCAATAAGGTCTTTAGTTAATTAAATTATCCTCAATTACAAGTTCAAGAGTACATTTTAAGTTGATGAGTATTTTATTTCCACATAAATATTATAGATGATATTATTTGTTGAGGAATAAATTGATATTTTTGTCCTATATATTTTTCAATCATAAGGTTCTATAGAAGATTCAACTTCAAACTAGAGAAAATATAGAACAATATCATGTTATAATGTATCATGTATTATACATAATGTCTTTTTAGAATAAGATTTAATGATAAAGACTGATTGATACACTTTAGTAATCATCATTTGGTCATTATAATGATTTATATCATGGGGTTTGTGTGGATTTATTAGTATATATCCACACACTTGTAGTAGTAGTGAAACTATCATGGAATATTGTAATTGTATATATGAAATGAAACCATGGAGATGATAATAACATTTCTTATATATGTTTTGATGTTCGGACAATGTCAACTTGTGGGATCTATTATAAACAAACTATCATTGAAAAAAGAAGATAAATATAAATTTTATATAATATTAATCCTTATACCTTCTAAAATTTATGTTAATGATAATTATATACCTATAATTTTGATAATGGTGATAAGTTCCCAATAGATTTCTGTTTTTTTAATATTTTTTAACATCTAACTCAGTGTAATACCTTTTATAATTCATTGATAAAATCGATTTCTAAAACATTATGGGCATAATAAATGTATTTTGTTATCTAATCCTTTGGTGAACCCAGTTAAAATATCATTTTTTGCACTCCTTTGTAGTTTTATTCTTATGGTGTTAATTTGTAAGTTATTAAATACAAGATCAATTCAACTGTATAAGAGTGGTTATTTTTATTATGTAAAAGAAAAAATATATTTTAGACATAACATACATTTATTTGACACCCTCTATATAAGACTATATTATATTACTCAACACATCATGTTCAAGATACATTTTTTAATTGTGTTTTTATATTTTTATTATTAATAATTTTGGACTTTTGTTGTATTTTTCATACGGTGTGTAATATTTCCTACATAAAAATTTTCAATTAAACAATTATAACTCTAGAAAATGTATACCGTGTATTAGAATATAAAGATAATTAATGTTTAGGTTATACTACTATTCTAAATGGTTTCCATCAAATTTTGTTTGAATCCAATTCAGTAATAACTATTTAATTGTGTGATAATTAATATAATATTTTCAAAGGATAAATAAATAAAGGGATAAGATTTTAATCTTAAAAACTAAAAATATATATAGTAATTAATCATTTCCATTCATTTCCTTAAATAATATATATTTCTACTAACATATAATTATCATTAATAAGGATATTATCATGGAAAAAACTATTTTCAAAATGTTTTGATATATATATATAGTGTTTTTGTTGTTAAGATTCAATAAGTGTTATGATTTTTTGATATAGATTTCAAAGTATTCAATGTTTGTAAAATAGAGTATTTCGGTGATATTTCTATTATAAAATAGAATTTATATTTTAATGGTATTTTGATTATTAATCATGGTAACCATTAATATTTTTAGGTGTAAAAAGTATGATATTTATGTTCAAGAGAATCATTTATAGGATATAATATTCCAAAAATTCTTGTTTCATTGAATTTTGTATGTGGAATAAAAATTCAGAAACCCAAAATTGGGATAATATTTTTCACTTTTGAAATTATATAAAAAGACTTCAACACCAAAAAATGCAACATATTTTATGTTAATTATGGGTCACTGTTTCAAAAATATTTTAGAACCTAAATTATTGTAAAATTTCATTGGTGGGAGGGAGGTTGAATAATGTTATCAAATTAAGCATAATTTAGTATCCTTGTATACTTAACTATTAAAAAAGAAAAATTAATATTAATTGAGAACATGTTTACTTTCAAATAATATTATCTCATTGAACACCATTTTAATAGTGGTGAGTGATTTTTCCCTGATAAATACATTGATTTATTTATATATTTATTTCATTATAATGATGTGGGACTGTGAATCTCATAGTTCCTATAATGTGTCCTCAAAATCAGAGGGATATTTACGGTAGGTTATTATTTAATTTTTTTTGTGAAAAAATAGTTGGGATTGAATTTTCCTATGTAATTATAATCATCATTTCTAAAAATTATTGTTATTATTGTTGAAAAATATTTATTGATATACATTTATTGTTATTTTTTAGAGGAAATGAAATCAATAATTGTTTACTAATATTTTTTTTCATAAAATAATATAAGAAACCGTTAATTATAAATTTTTTAGGTTTGTTTAAGAATTTTTTTTGACTTTTTGAGTATACCATGGTGGTTATTCATAACTATTGGACTATTTTTCTAGGAGGTCCAACTGTAAATATTAAAAATTCATATATATTCGTGGTTGATTCACTAGGATTGAAGGGATACAGATAAATGGTATATTAATTCCATCCATATGAGAGTAGTATGTACAATATACTGATGATGATTAATGAAGGGTATGCCTCATGTCCAATAAAATGAATTGTAAGTATAGTTGATTGTTATGTAATGTTAGGATTTTTTATCATTGTAGTTTATATTTATGTAACGGTATATTATTTTAATAATATAGAATACATTTTATTAAACTTATAAAACTTATTCAGATTAGGTGATATATTATATAATAGTTTTATTCATAATTGATTTTCAAATTAATCATTTGTATTATTAGTAGTAAAAGTACATTATTATATTGTTAAACCCACCCATTAATGTACCAAAAAGGGTAAATTGAGATGTTATTATTTCATTATGAGGATTCCATTATTTTATATTATATAATGGGGTGTATCAATTGTAACTCAAACATGATAGGGAAGACTAGGGATGATTGGTGATCATTTGTAATGTAATTCTTAAAAATATAAATTTCTTATAGTGGAGTAAGTTATTTTTCATGAATTTGAATCCATGAATCAAAATTTGTTTTATTTTTATAGGTATGTGTTTAATGAGTAAATTGAGTTAGATGACTATTCCTCATAATATGTGTTTAGTTATTGATTTTTTTTGTTTTCTTACTTATGTTTTTAGGGGGAAAATCAAAAGTAAATGTATCATTTTGATTTGGATTAATGTTTTGTTACACATTTCAGAACAAGTTAACATGTTAACTATATAAAATAACTTTCTTTAAATTTATTTTATTAATAATAATATAAAAATTTATGAATACACATTAAATGCCTTTTGTAACCCAATTATTTTTTTGGTATAATGATCATCTCAATTACAATTTAACATCTACCAAATATATTTTATATGTAATAGCTTAAAACATACTAGGATTATTTTATAACTACTACCTAATGCATAATTCTAGAACAATTCCCTAGTATCTCCCTTTATATATATTATTATAATTTATTTCCCAAAATAACCATAAATTTTATGATATATTATATTATATTTCCTATGATATTTTTTTTGAATTTATATTTAAATGAAGATAAGTATTGTCTTATTTTCCTTTATCCTTTTTTGTATCGATATCCATTAAGGATATATAGTAAATATGCAGAATAAATTATCCGAGAGTTGGTGGATACATTATTAATTTGTCATTATATACATGTAATCTCATCCTAAGGGACTAATCAGTTTAATATCCTTGGTAAACATGATATATACATGAATTTTACATTACAATTGATAACATAAAATATAGCATTGTATATTATTTTTTGTAAACTATTACACACATTATAAATTCCATACATATCAATTTCGAAACACTACCTATAATCCTAATAAAAAAACCCAAGAAAAATGGTGAGCATTGATGATCTATAATGGTACACATACATCATAAGATAAATTAAACAAGAATAATATGTCATGAAAAAAATATAAATAATATAATTTCATAATAAAATGTGATTGAAACATATCAATGGATATATTAAAAAAGTAATTGATCACATGAAAATCAATAAGTAATCTCATAACAAGGGGAATTTAAAATATCAAACATCATAAACATACCATTAAGGCTTCATTCCAAGACATCATACATAAAGTGATAAGAATCAATCCGAGAAAAACCCCCAATGATTTAATATTTTGATTAAAAAAATTATATGGTAATAAGTTGTAGAATATTATAATTTAATTATATCTTGTTATACGTGAATAGTTGAAGATGACAGGGTCATATATCAAAGATGGTAAAATAGACATCGTGATCCTCATTCTCGCTTATTCAAATTTTTTGTTTTAGTATTAGGAAAAATACATGGAAAAATGTGCTATGGTGAATTTGTAACAAAATGGAAATGAATGTATATGCAAATCATTGACGTTATTGAGATCTTATGACGCTCTCTTAGTTGATCATCTGATAAATATATTCACTATATCAAAATATATTATATTTTTACTATTATTTTTGTATAGTTATTATTATCACCATGTACAGATACATTATTTTAGGAAGGGGGATTAGTATCCCATTATATTAATTCAGTAATTAATTTGTTCTGAGGTGGTGTAGTCTCTAATCATGGTGTGTGTAGAATATAATTTTTCTCGACCAACATATATTCAACCATGGCATTCATTCAGTAAGGGAGACCAATGTACAATCGAGATCACATTTCCACTATCATTCACCACATAATCTAAAATTAATAATATATTTTTGACATTGAATAATTGATGGATGATTTCATTTGTAGTTTGAAAAAATTAAGATGTTATTACAGTAAATATAATTAATGAATAACTACTTTTGACCCACATTACTCACCACTAATCATTGTCATAGTTATAGATAATATTAACAAAAAATAAGGAGCTATTATTGATCTGTGAAATAAATGAAATGGTTTTCTCCCTCAGATTCACTATAAGAATTTTTCCAACATGGTCCTTAGAAGAGAATTTTTTTTGTATGATTATTAAGTGAAATATAAAAATGTAGAATATAAATATTTCAATAGTTCACATAATTATCATGTTTGGAGAAACTAATCAATATAACTATATTACACATTATTTATATAATGCTATTTTTTTGTTATGGGATAAATTATAAAATTATTTTAAATCATTAATGGCATTATAACATTAATATCCTATAAGACACAATCATGGAACCTATGACGAAATCCATGACATTAAATTTTAGAATTTGATACCAATATTTATATCACATAATTTTTCATCTAAACCATATTACAACAAAAAGAAACCCAAATATCATACATTCTAGAGGAACTTGTTGGTTTATAGTTTTATAGAATTATTAAAAACTCATACATAGAAAATTTACAAGACTCTATGTTAGTATTTCTTCCACTTAACCCAACTTTTACTAGTCACATTATGATGTCATCATCATCATAAACATGAAATATCTTCTAGATATAAATAATTTTACATTATTCTAAAAAATATACCAGAGATGAAATATAAGAAGGTTGAATTTAGATTCCATGTAAGGGTAAACATGTGAATTAACTACATAATTTCACCAATGAGAAAAAGATTACATAATTTTATAATTACAAAATTGAATTGTATGATAGAATTATAAATAAACTCAAATGAATCAATGAATAGATCACAAAATTTGAAAACAATAAAAATGAATGATTCATTAAAATCAATAATCAATGGCCATGTGATATCTATCTTAATTATTAAAAACATTATAAAAGTATATCTGGAAATTAAGAATCATTTTTTGTAACATGGAGAACCTCTTTCATAAAACCGTTTGAAAACTATTTAAGTTATAATAACTGTATGGATGACTTGGAATAGGTTCATTAACCAAAATATATGAGAGAAATTATTGGATAACCCTTAAATATTCTGATTACTATTTAATGTAATTTTTAAGGGGCTCATCCAGTGCTAGTTGGGCCACCCGATCAAGTAATATATCGAAGAACCACATCATGAAGAAGGCTCATGCAAACAATAATTGTTCGATTTTCAATATGATTAGACCAAGAAAAATAAATGCGTATCATGTAAATCATTCTAAGGTAAATATTAATCTATGGAATGAAAAATTTTAGATAATAATATCTTTGAAATATGATTATAACTTTTAAAATGAACTGTTTCTATAAAATCAATAAGAAACCTTGTTATCCCATTTAATGAAAATGTTTTCTTTAACAATCTCTTTGATGAATGGTTATCACATAGAAATGAAATTGGTACTAGAAAAATATCTCCAAAACAATATTATACCATGTAAAATAAATAGGTTCCATTAAAATCCCATTGAATCACTTTTATCCCATTCAAATGAAACTAGTTTCAAAATAATCACTATAAAACCGGGTTTTGCCATGGGAATGAAATAGGTTATCAACCAATCTCCTTGAAACATAATTAACTTGTGGGAATGAAATGGGTTTTATAATAATATATTTGAAAAAAATAATTTATCTATAAAATAAAAGTGTATGGTATCAAAAAGAAATATCCCTTGTAGATGATAAGAAATAACATGGGTTGTTTATTTCGTTGAATGGAAATACCATTAAAAGATCATTAAAAACATTATTGAGGAAATTAAAAAATAAAAATTTCAAAGAGTCCCATACCACATCGAAACATTTAAATCAAGAACCCCTTGAAAGAATAAAATTAAATGAACACAGGGTATCATGAGAATAAAAAGACTCATGATATAAAATTTTATAGGGAATAATATACAACACAAAAAAGAAACGAGTGGTGACTATATAATATATCTCTTAGAAATAAATTTGAAACTATAAATCATCCTACATCCATGGTAAAATTGGAAGGGGAAGCCCCCAAATTAATAATAAACAAAAAAATAATAAAATTCAAAGAATATAGAAGGGTTAATTTTATAATTTATCAAAAGGGTTATAAATAATCCACATAAAAGAAATATGTGGTGAATATAACATTTCTCTCATGGGTTTAAAAAGTGAGTAAAATCCCATAAAAAGATCTTACCATTGGAGTGATAATAAATCAATGAAACAATAAATTTTTTAAAATTTCATATGGTAAAAATAAAATTCGAAATACATAAATTTAAAATAATAGGTTATTTCATATATAATCATGGAATATCATAATCAATGCAATAGAAGATTGACCTAGTGAATCGAAATTGAGTTATGATACCCCTTAATAGTTTAGTAACTTTTGAATCAAGAGATCCGTGAAAGAATATCATCAATTGAAACATTTAGTATCACAGAATAAATGAAATTCATTATAAAACATGTCATACTGTAGTTTATAAACCATCGAAATGTAATTATATGTATAATAACTATCAATTATTAATTAAATGTTAATTGAGACAAACCCCCTTAAAAATATTGTAGAATATGAATCGAAATCCCCAAAAGTAATAATCCCAAAATAAAAAATTTATATAAAAGTAAGATAAAAAAATTACTTATATATTATATGAAAAGGTTAGTGGATACAACCCAAAAGAATATTTAGTGGTGAATATTATATATACATCAAATATGTGAAAATGTGATGAATATCCCTATCAAGTATCATATCATTTTAGGGAGTGTAAATCAATGAAAAAATATGTGTGATAAATGTAAATCAAGAAAAATTTGAAATATATTATAAATTAATCATAGTTCATTTAATAGATATTCATGGAATAACATTGCCATTGATATAGATGTTTAACGTAATGAATTGAAGTTGGGTTAACAAATACCTTACATTGAGTATGATTTGTCTTTAATTTTCACTATCTTCATGAATAATAAATTTATTTTAATTATTTAATAAATTCTGAACGTTTATTAAGTTTATTATTACTTTTATTTCACTTATTATAATATTTTATACAATTACATAATAAATTAAATTTTAGTTGGATGTTTTTACCTTATTCAGCTTATGTTTCAAAACAACTAAAGATATATGACTATGGAAAATGAGATAATTAAATCAACATATAAAGAAAAATAATCATGAATAATTTATCATATTTCTACATTACATGAAGTATTTAAAACTAATCCTGAAAAATGGTTTTGAAAAATGATCCAATGTTATAATCATGGAGATGGTAGGCCATAAGTATGCCTGAGTAATTTTTCCATTTTTAATGATAAGCGTTGAATGAATGGATATAATAATCGTATTTCCATAATTGTAATAATCTTAGAAATTATATATTATGTATTAGTATATATATATATATTGATAAAAAAATGATTCATATTACATTGACTAGGAGGTAGTCCAAACGTCCACGAACAATGCTATTACTTTCTAATTGTGTAAAAATGTAATTAAAAATGATGTATTATATTTAATGAAAATATATTTTTTAAGGAGCAACGTATATATATTATTTATATATTATATGTTTATAAAATTCAAAACTACTACATTCTATGAAATGTGTGAATGAATTACATCAATTTAAGGATGTTGTAGTCCACAAATCTAGAATTGATGTTATTATATTCCACAAAAGTGAAACTATGAATGTATGTGTTATATAATAATTAAAAAAATATGAATGCATCAAAAACATCATAGATATCATATAAAAATGGTATTTTCAATATAATTCATATCTATTAGATGTGATAATTGAAAAAATGAAATCGTTTCTCAAGGATACATTCTACCAAATATGAGAAATAGGATTTCAATACCTTTGTGCTGGATGGGTGTGTAGGTGTCGGTATAACCTTTAACATTAAAAAATATCAGTATGTTCATTATATTGAGGTTATTATATAATCAAGGAATAATAATTATTTATGTGGTGTTGAATAAAAAGAAAAAATAACATATTGAAGAATGTTACAGCTTCTTTGAGAAAATCCTTTTGGATTTCATCAATGTACTTCCATGGTTTTCTTTATGAAAAAAATTGAGGATTATGGGGTGAGAGGATAGATATTAAGAGATTATTTCCGTATGTTATAGATTATTCATGGTGATTTAGTGTTGTGAATAAACAATGAGAGGTTGTTCCTTTTATAAGTGAGGGAAGATACACAAATTTTACTTTTGAAAACAAAGTTATGTGTTCCATCATTTTTACCTAACAGGAGGGTTACATACATTATAGAGGTGTAATGGTCAAAATATGGATATGAAATGGGGTTTGGACAAGTTTAGTGTAAATTTTACATCATATGTTCAATGTTTAGCCACTTTGTAAACAATTTTTATCTTAATCACTAGAATTAATATTAATTACCTTCATGTTTGAACATCATATTCAGGCATGATGTGGTGATATTGAGTTTTAGTGAATCATAGAAAAACACTCCTTTTACATCATCAATGGTGTAAATGATACATCCATTTGAGGAAAAGTAAAATTTATGCATATGAAAGAAAACCCAGAAGCTATTTCAGAGCATCTCAAAACGGGCGAGTACTTGATCATAGCTTGTCTTTTTCTGCCTAAAGGTTCTTGGCCTAAAAAATAGACGAACTATAGAATAAAAATTCATCAATATTGGGATTTCACTCCTATAAATTTGTTTCATTATGATGGGTATATTTTCATAATAATTTACCCTATAAAGATCAAAAAGTCTGATCCTGGGGCATCAGTTCGATATCACTAAAAATAGGTACTATTCACCATCAATAATGGGTTTAAAAATACAACCCATTTGATGTTGGAAAAATCATGAATAAAATGTGGTTAATGTTATATGGGTTTTGATGGATAATTTTTCATCATAGAATTATTTATTACATTTCATAGTCTATTGGTATTCTAATTAAATTTTTTACGATAATATAAGTGGAAGGATTTGTCCACTTCTTGAGGTTCTTAGTGAGGACGAATTGTATTATGAAGTTGTTGAAAATTCAATTCATCATAATAATGATTAAATTTTTGAGTGGGAGATCATGTATGAGAGAACACCAACATTCTACATGTAATTTAACATTATATGTCATGAATCATCTAAATATATGTCCTTTATAGTTTGTAGTTTCTGGTTTTCCCATGGACAAGATATAGAAAATTATCTTAAGAAGAATAAAAAAGAATCAATTCAAAAGATTGGTTTTGTTCATTTTTTGAAGCTTCCTATTAATAATAAAGATATCCAAAACCATTGTGATATTGATGATATAAATTACATTGTTGCTAATAATTTCAAATAGAATAGAGAAGAACAAAGACATATTCCCGAGTATGTAGACAAATAAATAGATGATAAGAAGGATGGCTTACAATGAAATTTATCTAATATTAAAGGCTCTATATATATGACTATGACAAAACCCTAGGATTCCATCTTCTATGAATATAAAAACTGTAATAAAATGGTTACTATCTTATTAATGGAATAATTGAAAACACAAATCAAATCCAAATGGAGCATCAAATTTTAGGTAGTGATAATGATTTATTAGTTGAACAACTAAATCATAAAGATATAAAAAACGTGGTTGATCAATTAATTACACAAGGAATAATGGATTCTTTAAGTAACCAGATGAGTAAGAAAATTTAATAATTAAATTCTATAGTGATTTATAATATTTTCCATGCGATATAAAAATCCAACATTGATAATGATGGTTTTCAACATGTTTCTAACAAGAATACAAGATAATCAATTGATGATCCAATGATGGTTGATCAATCAAAATCAAGTCAATATACTCCATTTTCTCAAAAAAAATATGATTGTTCTAATGAGCAGTGGGATAAAATTATTTTTTCATATGATACACATAATAATGAAAAAAAACACCTAGATATTACTGCTCAGTTTAGAACAATGTAGGTTGAGGTAATGATGAATCCAATGGAAAGGG
This sequence comes from Viscum album, assembly GCA_963277665.1. Taxonomy (NCBI): domain Eukaryota; kingdom Viridiplantae; phylum Streptophyta; class Magnoliopsida; order Santalales; family Viscaceae; genus Viscum; species Viscum album. The sequence continues at coordinate 819,573,428 of OY728155.1, forward strand.
ACACCTCTCCTAAAACAATTCAACGAGAAGTAGGCTGTAATATATTACTCTAACATAAATGATACTAATAATTTATTTGAAATTATTAAATATATTTCTCCAACTAGGGGGAGAAGAAATGGTTGGGGATTAGATGTAGGAGAGCTTACTAGAATGCAATTATAGAGGAATAATTAAAAACAGGTGAAAGGCCGAGAAAAAGGTAGGTGTCTAAATTTTATGATTGGGGCATATATTATTTTTTTTTCCCATACCCTATTTTATTCATATTTTTTTCTTTTTTGTAATATAATATTCATTTCCTCAATCCATTAAAAAAATCTCACAATCAAAATGTCTACATGAGTTTTTTAAAATAAAAACAATCAAAATATTGAAATGTTTTTGTATTCAATGTTATTGTTAAATTTATACCAATGAACTACATTGTGCTGAATTTTATGTAAATGATATAATTATACATTAAAATAAATTATATATATAATTTAATAATATAAATTATATAGATGTAAAATAATTTTTCAATTATAATATAGTACCATTCATTATTAATCAAAATAGTAATGTTCTCTAAAAAATACAAAAAATAAACCCAATGAAAATTGTTATATTACTGATTAAAAAAATTATTTCAATTTACCAAATAAAATTTATTACCTATTAAAAAAATTATTTTAAAATGTTTTCCATTAAAAGGGGTAAAATTTTCTAATTAAAATAATATAAATTTTTTATGATTAAAAATAGTTATTTATATTTTATGAATATACATCATATTGGAAGAAATGAAAAATAATTTATCGAATATATAAATTATAAACCTCATTAATACAACTTACAAATAGTGATTTAACAAATTTATTATGATAAAACATTTTTGTGGGATAGAAAAATAGTTTTTCATAAAACACATCTTTTATATTAAATTTAATATAATTTTTATCTTTAAATAATTAGTCACAAAAGGATTATAATATAAAAATTTTTAAAAAAATATTCCTAATCTAGTTAATCAAATTAATTCTATCCATTCAAATGGATTGGAGATAACAGTCATATTATATTGAAATATTATATTGTTGTATTATAATACTAGGGATTTCTTGAAACACGCATTATTCAACAGACTATATGTTTCAATGAAACAAAATATAAAATTAGCATAGTGTATAACAGAAGCTAAACTGTGTATTTTTTCAAAAGCATGATATCAAATAGTAAAAATTATTTTCCAAGTGGTTGTTTTTAAAAATATCAGCATGTTACATTAAACCCCCTTATTATAAATTTTTCCATCATAATTAATCATTGTTATCAAATGTTTAAAGTTTTTCGAATAAGATAATTAATATCCAAATTATATAAATAGTTAATGAAGCATCATATTTAAAAGGAAAAGTTGAAAATGTAGTGGTCACTAGAAGACTCACATGAAATTGATTGCCATTGAGAGATCATCGGTGTGAAATTAAAAGATATATTTTGATGGAAAAAATAAATCTCATGGAAAAAGGCAAAATTATAGAAAATGTGATAGTGAAAAAGTAAATGAAAAAAATCCACAAACCAAGAAGTTGTGGAACACATCATTGATATCATCAGAAATGATGCTAGTAGGAATACATTTTATGTCACGATTCCTATCCAAATGATAAAGAATTTATTTCACCATCTAAACTAAAAAATTAAATAAATAATCATACATGACAAGAAGAATTTTTTAAATTTTCCAATTGGTAGAAAAATAAAATCTTTTTATCCAAATGATACATATTAAAGATGAATTTTTAATTCTAATAGAACTAGATTCAACTTTTAAAGTCTACATATCCATAAAAGGGATATTCAAGTTATTACACATATTTTTAGAGAATAAAAAACCATAATGGTTAGAATACTAAAATATAATCACAAAAATGAGTAAATTTTCAAATGATACATTAATTATCAAATCCAATACCAAATTTTGAAACAATTTTTTTTTCATAAATAAGTATCCTTGAAATTATTCAATCATTTTATGACTATTCTGAAATAAATTGATTATAATGATTCTATCACATACTCTTATAGTATAAATCAACTGTTATTACTAAAATAAAATTCCATATGATCCCAAAATAAACATAAGTATTACATGTAAAAAAGGTGATGTTATCCATTACATCATATAAGAGAGTATTAGTACATGAATCCATACTCGTTCTTTGGTCGTGGGTTCAGTGTGCACCACCTAGCCTGATGTGATGGGTTTTCACTATGTATATCATTTTCCCCTTCATTTATTTAATCCTGCAAAATAAATCCAATCGAAAAAATCTTCATGTTTATCTCTGGGGCCATAAATAACTTAATAAAAAAATTTCCCATGACAATCATTAATAACAAAAAAATAATACTTGATTACCTATAATGGGGTGTCTTAGTACATTGAAAATACGATCACTATGATGTTTATAATCGAATGATGGTATCCATAATTATTATTATAACCAAAAATTAAAACAAAATTATATTTAATGTTATCTAATCATAACATTGAAACCAACTATTACAGCACTGAACCCACATTCATGTATCCCGTGATAAAATCCATAACATTAAATTTTGGTAATTTATGTTGATAATTGTTTCCCAACATTTTTCATTTAAATATTTATATATCAAATGAAACACTTTGACTATTTACATACTCACGAAGCATTAAGGTTCAATGTTTATAGAATTAGGCATAACTATTTTATAAACAATTCACTTTATTTTAAATGAAAATTTATCTCAATTAAAATAGATTATACTATTAAATTTTTGAAATCATCATCATGTATATGAATTCCCATCAAGGCATTGCATGTTCGACATCATTCTTCTAAATCGTTGTAAAAGGAATCATAAAATGGGATGCCTCATATGCTTATCAAAGGGTAAACATAAGAATTAACAATTTTATGTCAACAATGTGCCTATGAGTGTATAATGGTGTCATAAAATAATATAATTGCATGAGAAAATTATAAAATAACATGAATCCATAAATACCTAGATTATAAAATATGAAAACATTTAAAAATGATAGGGTGATCATAATCAATAATCAAAGGCCATGTGAAATTAATCTTGTCCATTAGAAATATTATGAACCCATAAAAAGAAATTAAAACACATTTTGTTAACATGTAGCATTAATTTCACAAAATCCTTTAATACCCATTTCAAAACCCTTAAAATTTCAAAAACCATATGGGTGACATCAAACATTATCATTACCAAATTCAATGGGGAGGGGTAATGAGCTCACCTAGAGTTGTTTACATAACCCCATCATGTATGTGTTATAAAAAAACATGGAACTATTTGGGCCACGTCAACTTGTATGCTAGAATATGATCACCCGATGCTATCTCATCCACCAAATCATGTAAGAATTAAATGAACCAGAAAATTAATAAAACACATAGAAACAATCATTATTTGTTTTTCAACTAGATTATCTGCACAAACATAAATTTGTACCATGTTAATCTCTTTGAAAAATTATTAACATATGGAAAGCAATCATGTTCTATAAAAAGAAATTTTAAACAAGGATATCATGTTTTAAAACATATTCCATAAAATCTCATTGACACATGGTCATCCCTTGGAAATGAAATTGGCTCAATGAAAATATATTTGGAGCATGGTTATCCCATGTAAAGTAAATGTATTCCATAACAATATCATTTAAACAATGATATAGAATGTAAAAGAAACATGTTAAAAAATAATCACTTTAACACATGGTTATCCCAAGTAAAATTCATAGTTACCATAACAAATTCATTGAAACATGTTTATCCCTTGGAAATGAAATGGGTTCCCAAAAAAATTATCTAAAGCATGATTAGCAAAAGGGAAAATGGATTTTATAAAAATATCATTAAGGAAAACATGATCCAACAATTGAAATAACATGGATCAAATATATAAAATTATACCTAGTTTATGATAAGTATAATACTTGGTTTTCGACATTGATGAATGGAAGTATAATTAAAAAATCATTAAAAACATTCTTGTGGAAAATAATCTATAAACATTCCATAAAATTCAAAACCTCTTAAAAATTTTAATCATATACCCATTGAATTAATAACATTAAATGAATTTATAATATCAAAAGATAAAGGATAATAGTGGTAAAACATATCATATTTGAAAATATACCCCATAAAAAATAAATGAGTTATGAATATGGAATATGTCTTGTAGAAATATGTGTGTGACTTGAAAATACCCTTACAACTATAGTTACATCTGAATCAGGATCCCCAAAAGTAATAATAATCAAATAAAAGATATTAATACCATTAATTTAATATTACTTATGATTTAATATAATAAAAGGGAAGTAGATACACCTTACAAAAATAATTATGTGGTGAATATGACATTTATCTCACAGATCTAGAAAAGTGGGATGAAAATCCATTATAATGATCAACTCAATAGTGTAAGAATAAAACAAGTAAATAATTATGTGTAAAAATTTAAATAAAAATATAAAAGATTAAATATATAATAATAAAATCATAGGTTATTAGACACATATTTATGGAATAAAATAATAATGAAATATAAATTTAAACCAATGATTTGAAGTTGAGTTTTGATACCCCATACTAGATGAATAAAACAAGAATCATGAGTTACTTTAGAGAATAATATAAATTGAATGATTTAATATCAAGTAATTAATTAAATTTATGATATTAAATATCATAGGGAAATATATTCACCAGGTAAAAGTATTTAGGTGCATAATAAAAATTATGTATCAATAAAATGTAAATTGAGACGAAAAAATATAAAACTATTGTAGTGTCTGGATTGGAAGCCCCAAAAGAAATAACAGTAATATGAAACATGATAATATCATGAATATAATGGAATTAATGATATAATATATCAAAATTTCTAGTAGATATGTCACTAAATAATAAGTAAATGGTGAATATGACATTAATCATACAAATGTAAAAAGTGAGATGAAAATACAAAAGAATGATTGTATTACTTGATTGAGAACTAACAAATTAAATAATTTTGTTTGGATCATGTAAATACACACAATAATATTGGAAGTGTAATATATATAATTATGATTTTACATCACACATATTATTGGTATAACCTTACCATATGACATATAAGTTTAACCCAATGAACGGAAATTCAGTTATGCAATCCTTAACATTCAGTCTGATTTGTCATTTCATTTCTATATATTCCTTAATAATAAAAATAGTATAATTATTTTTTTCATAACCATATAAATGTTAATATTTACTATTATTTCCCTTATTACAACGTTGTGTACAATAACATAATCCATTAAATTTACATTTGATGTTTTGACCATATTCAGCTTATGTGTCAAAACGACTGAGGTTAGTTCACTATGGTCAATTAGATAATTATATAAGAACCTCCAGAATAATAATAATTACTTAATTATTGTATTTATACCTCAATTAAATTTTTTAATGCAATCACTTGGGTACAACAATTAATATAATCATATTTTTTAGGTTAAGTTATTTTCTTACAAATAAACACTCCTAAATCAAATGGGTACTAAGATAAATGGTCTTGTGTATAGTGGACTACAACCTCGTGAAAAAAGACTTTCATTTTTTTCACCTATCATGGTTTGGAATTATGAAGGAAGTATGGTTTTCTATATATATTAAATTAATGATGTCATAATACTTATTTAATTATTATATAACACACAAAATCATTCATTCCATTTTTTAGAATATGGTAATATTGTTTGTGGATGTGTGGACTTCCACTTCCTCAATGCGATGTGAATATATAAAAATTTACGTGGAATGTCCTAAGGATGGATTTTATAACAACATATTATATATAGGAAATTTATATTATATTAATGTACATGTAATATTTCTTTCAATATAATATTTCATTTTATTTATTAATATTTCTAACACTGAAAAAGTGACAACATCGTTCGTGGATGTGTGGACTACCACATACTCAAAGCGATGTGACTTATTTTTCATATATAAAATTCTGTATATAAGTATATAAGAGTAAATAATATGGTATTTATGATATATTTATCATTATTGAAATATTTATTTCACTTAACTTCATTCCATAATGATCAATAAAAATGGGAACTTTAATTATGCATACGCACGACCTTCGGTCTCCATGATTGTATTGGCAGTTATTTATTTATAATAGAAATTAATTATTATTATGTTGTCAATTACCTGTCAATATGTTCCAACTGATGAAGTTGAGCTTGAAGATTGATGAATCTTGAAGAATGATGATTGAAGCATCATTAAATCAGACGATTATAGAGATGATCTTAAAGTTCCAAGACTTGTATCAAAGAGATACAATGTCACAACATTTTTTGAAGTCCATGAATTGACTTCACAATGCATGAGGAGATAAAGAAGGGTTCCATACACAATCACTAAGTGGATGAGGAATGAAAGGAGAACCATCCACAACTACTAAGTAGATGAAGTGGTCTGAAGAAGACCATGCACTATCTCTTAGTGCATGAGGATTTAAAGATAATCCAACCTCATCTCTGATTGGATCATTGAAGAACACTGAAGAAATATTTGATTAATGAGAAACGGATCAAGAAGAACCTTCGGGAATTCCCTCCTAAGTAGAGAATAAATGTTGAAGAGGAGATGAGGAATTCTAAAGAAGAAGAGGAGGTGAAGAAGGGGAGAATGGCTTTAAGTAGACTTGTTACTACTTGGTTTAACCAAGTATACATGGTGGGGCTTATGTTAAAAATGGGGAATTCCCATGAGCTAGATAACCATGCTTCAACTCAAGTTACATGTGGGACCACAAGGGGTCGACCGTGCCCAGGAGGAGGCCTAGGCAGTGCCAGCTCGCAGGAGGCCAGGCCATGTGTAAGCTCGATCCACGTGAAGGTCACGCCCACGCAGCGTGGGCACTAAGGGTGTGCCCGTGGAGGAGTATAATGGGAGATAGAGCATGCCCATAGGAGAACCGGGGTGGGGCGGCACCGGAGAGGGGAGAGGAGTAATCTGAGATGAGAATGGGAGGCGCTGTTTGTTAAATCATGAGAATGTCGTGGCACATTTTGATGTGGGACGACTTTTTAAAGACGCGGAGCTGATCAGCGTCGTCCATCTGATCCGCATGTAATCGTTGCCTCTCATATAATCTCACCGCACCACGTTATAATACTGACCATCCGAGATCCTTAAACGCTGATCTAATGTCCAAGGTGACAATTCGAGGTTGTCTTCAACCTTTGGACACCCAAGCTCCACCCGACATGAACCAACCACCGAAGACACTACCAATCTACCTTGATCGAATTCCATACCACCGTTGAAGCTCAAAACAATCACATGGTGATCATCTGATCGACCCAAGACCATGCATGAAATCTATGTCTTGCGTGCATGAGATATCTCTAGGAATACGGTTCGGTCATGGAAAATGGAGTTTTTGAGGCCACGTGGATCCGTGCAAGATTCATGCAAAAGAACCGGGCATATGATCTTGAATCCATACATGAAGAAATGATCCCACGAAACACCTGAGATACACGACATATCTTAAATGCGGATCAAATGCTATTTTTAATGAACTCAATATCTCAGTTATTCAAAGGAATGAATCTCGGAAGATTCATAGATGGATCTTGAACACCATGTCCTATGAAGAATGAGCCTAAGGAGAAGAGATACATTTTCTTATAGGATGAAGAACTGATGTCCTGCGAATCTCTGAGCAACGTGAAGAAAACCCACATGCACAACATGCACGGCAGAGCAGACCTAAGCCAGCCGAGGCTCCAAGAGTTCCTTTCGCGCTGCCCCTGAGCGGAATTAGTGAAGAGCAGGCCTCCTTGCACAATCCCCTTGTGCAACAGGGAAGAAGCCGAGCCGCGCGAACTTGCGTGCCCTGCGCCCGCGAACTCACTTGAACGGTAGCAAGTGGCCGCACACTGAATGCCCTCTGTGCCCGCGAACACTTGCATCAATAGGAAGCCACTGCACCACCTGCATGGTAGGAGGGTGTTTCCGCACCTGTGCGGCAGAAGTGGTTGTCGCGCCACCCATGGGGTAGGAAGTGCTCCTGCACCTACGCACTTAGTTCTCCTTCACCCTGCGCGGTTGAAGGCAGGAGATGGTCGCATCCTTGGGCTCCCTCCTTTGATGCAGTTATGAAATGAAATGCCACACCCACATGGGTTTGGGTGTGTGTTCACAAGTGAAGAAGAAGGTATTGGATGTATGTACATGCATGAATATCGAATAAAATTATTGGTGATCAAGACCGACAAGTTCTCCTGGAGTTTATTGAAGATAATTGAAGAATTGAACAACACATTTGAAGAAGAGAAGTGGATATGTGAAGAAGAAGATGCTATGATGTTGGGGGGGGGGGGGTTAAACAACTTGTAATGGGGGGTATAACTAATTACATTGTAAACATCTTTTTGCATTGTGAAGAATCCATAATGGGTGGTGTAACCAACACGGCAAGGAGTAGGTCTTTGTACCGAACCTTATAAATCTGTGTGTTCTGTGCTTTCATTATCACTCCACCTTCAAAAGAGTAGATCTAGGATTTAACCAGCCACATAGGTTGATTTGATCATTCATAGGGAACAATTCTGAAAATGAAAAAGTTATCAATGATTTACCCCTCCCCTCTCCGTGATAACAACTGATCCAGGCATTTTAAGTGGTATCAAAGGGAGGTTCCCTCTGTTAGGTTCTACTTCTGTGAAAATGGAAAATCAGAATTCTGTTAATAGTAGGGGTGTTCCTACATTTTATGGGAAGAATTACCCCAGCTGGAAGAATCAGATGTTACCCTATATTCTATCTCTTGGCCTTGATGTTAGAAATGCAGCCTTATCTGGATTCCCTCCTCTTGATAATGAAGCTTCTATGACACTGGATGATAAATGAAATATGTAATTTTATGGAAAAGCTCAAAATTCCATCCCTATTTCACTCTCAGAAACGTTATACACAAAAGTCATGGGACTCAAGAATGCTAAAGAAATTTTGGACAAATTGGAAAGTAGTTACGAGGGAAACATGAAAGTCAAGGATGCCAAATTACAAATTTGGAGAAGTCAGTTTGAAGATATCAAGATGGGAGAAGAAGAAAATATTGATTATTATTTCACAATAGTCAATGAAATTGTCAGTAAGATACGGGGATTTGGGGAAAAGTTGGAGGACTCAACTATCGTTAAAAAACTAATGAGAAACAATCTTGACAGGTTTGACCCCAATGTCTCAACATTAGAAGACAAAGATGATCTCTCTCTTGATGAACTACACAACATTATCATTGCATATGAAATGCGGAAGATCCCAGTATTCAAGAAGAATATAAAGGATGAGATGGATTTTGAGGCCATGAGACATCTCAAGATAAGAGATGACGAAGTCTTGGAATCATGTGATCCTGACAATGAAGAAAAGGATAAAGATTTCAACAAAATTATTTATATTTTATCAAAAAGGTTTGGAAAAAATAAATTCAAGGGAAAATGGAAATTACCACAAAAGTGTTTCAATTGCAATAACATCAGACACTTTTCTGTAAAATTCCCCAAGAAAAGATCTAGTGCTCCAGAAATTGAAGAAGAAAAGTCACAAAAGAAGAAATGGAGTAGAAACCCAAAAGAAGAAATCAGATCAAGTGCAATAAAAAAAGGTTCATTCCAGGTGAAAGAAAAGGCTATGTGAGAAAAGGGGAAGAATCAGACTCCACATCAGCCAGTCAATATGAAGAAGGAACGAATTTTATAGCTCATGTGGAACAAGGGTTTGACACCTGCAATAGTTAATATGATGAAAGTGAATGAATAAAGCTTGAACAAATATTGAAATATGAATTAGAGGCTTGCCTTGAGAAAAATAATAAACAATATAAAGAGAAGAAATTGTTAAAAAAGGAAACCAAAAAGATGATTAAGGTGTTGGAAGAATGTATGAAGAAAGAGAAAATGTACATTGATTAAATCAAGAGTCACAAACTAAAGATAGCTGAGCTGGACAATATTGCAAAAGATCTTGAAGATAAACTTTACCTCAAAGAAGAAGAGAAATCTGTGACACAGTCCTAGTGGATTGAAGCATAGAATAACTTGACAAAGATGAGAGAAGACTTTAACAAGGCTGTTGAGGTAAGGAAGAATCATCTCACACTGGTGCTCGGAGGTAGGTCAACAATTCACTAAGTAAATCTCAAAATACATCTGTTATTTTTAATAATGCATGTTCAAAGATAAAATTGAGACAATTATGGAATGCAATAAATTGTAAAAATCATCTTCTATTGAATAAAGGAAATCCCCAGGAAGGACTACCCAAAGCTTGGACAGACAATTACCACATGACTCTTATCAGTAGAGAAGGTCATGGTTTAAAGGATACTTCTGGTGTTGTAATGTGTTTGGACACAAGGCCTATGCATGCTGGTATAACATGTCTTTTCCAAGTATGAGGCATGATTCAAGGGGGAGATATCCTGAAACCCAGATTTTATTACAGAAAGCATCAAAATATGCAATTAAGAGAAAATATTACTACCTGAGTGAAGCTTGTGGAAGATGTGACCAACAAGGTCATAGAGCTGATAGATGTACAATTATTCTACCTGAACAAAGAGTTAAATACATGAAAGGAAAAGGCATTCAGAAACCCAATGAAAAAATCACATGTTTTACTGAAGTCATGCTAAAAGCCATCAGTAAAACTAACTCATGGATTCTTGATAGTGGATGCTCATCACGCATGACTGGTGATACAATAATTCTATGAAACATAGAAATTCATGAGGGAGGAACCGTGGTGTTTGGAAATGACTATTCTCTGAAAATCAATGGACTTGGAAAGGCAGTGATTGAAACAACAAATCTAAAATCCAATGATGTGTTATTTGTTGAAGGATTAAAGCACAACCTGCTAAGCGTAAGTCAATTATGTGATGATGGAAATGAGGTGTTGTTCAAGAAGGATTCATGCATCATCAAGATCTCAATGGATGGACAAATCATAACTCAACGAATAAGAACCACTAGAATCATATTTTAAATTGGTGATCCCATCAATTCTTGTTATCTTAGTTCTAAAGATGAAAATAACCTCTGGCATAGAAGAAATGGCCATCTTGGTCAAAGAAGTTTTAGTAAAATTATGAAGTACAATATTGTACGAGATCTAACCAAATTAAAGAGAGAAAGAGATGAAGTTTGTGACACATGTCAGAAGGTAAACCTGACCCATAGTTCACACAAAGGATTAGATATCATGTCTACTAGGCCTCTTGAACTCATCCATACAGACATATGTGGACCGATGAGACAAAATTCTACAAGAGGAGATCTCTATTTTATAACCTTCAATGATTATTACACTCGGATGACCAAACTCATGTTCATGAAACATAAGTCAGAGTAAATAAAAATGTTCAAAAATATCAGAAGGCCAGCTGAGAAAGAACTAGGACTCTACATCAAGAAAGTGATATCAGAAAATGGAAAAGAATACACTTGTGATGCTTTAGAAAGTTATCTATTCAAGCGTGGAATCAAAAATAAAGACAGTACACCATATAATCCACAACAGAATGGAGTGGCTGAAAGAAAGAATCAAAGCATAGTCGAATTGGGTAGGAATATGTTAGCTGAGAAAAATATATCTATGTTTTTCTAGAGAGAAGTCACATGAACAGCCATACACATAAATAAAAGGATGTATCCTGAGACCTGAAACACAAGCGACAACCTATGAAATGTGGTTTAACAAAAAACCAACCGTTAAATACTTCAAAGTCTTTGGCAGTCCCTGCATCATTAAGATTAAAAACATAAATCTTGGAATTTTTGAGGAAAAAGCAGAAGAAGGAATCTTCATTGGTTACCTACATGGTGTAAAAGGCTACAGATGCTGGAATAAGAGGTTTAACCAAATTATTGACTATAGTGATGTCAGAATAATTGAAAACAACACCAAACCATACACTATGGACAATGATGACTCCATGAATGATACAACCTTGGAATAGAAGAATGAAGAATTAACTGAGCCAACACCAACTGCTGGTGAGATCAACTCTAAAAACACCAGTGGTGAAGAGGAAGGTAATGAAAATAGAAGAAGGAGATACAACAAATTGAATAAACATGTCAACACAGAAAATTTCCTTGGTGACCCACAGTCCTCAGTAACACCGAGAATAAGATTGAGGGTGGAAGATCAGACTGCACTGGTTTCTCAAGTTGAACCTCACACAGTGGTTGAAGCAGTTGAACATGAGGAATGGATACAAGCTATGCATGAGGAACTCAAAAAAATAGAAAAAAACTCGACTTGGGATCTTATGCCAAGGCCCAAAAATAAAAAATTTATTGTGAAAATGTGGTTTTTCAGAAAAATAAAATCAATGAAAAGGGGTAAGTTTCTAGAAATATGGCCATACTCGTATGCAAAGGGTATTCACAAATGGAAGTAATCAACTTTGAAGAAACCTTTGCACCAGTTGCAAGACTGGAAACTATCAGAATGTTCTTAGCAGTTACAGTACACAAGCAGTACAATGTCTATTTGATGGATGTGGAATCTGCATTTCTAAATGGAGAACTTGAAGAAGATGTGTATGTAGAACACCCAGAGGGATTCGTTCTAGAAAAAGATGGTAGTATGGTATGCAGATTGAGAAAAGCTTTGTATGGATTGAAGCAGGCCCCTAGAGACTGGTATTCCAAATTGGATGGTTGTCTCAAGAACATGAATTTTGTCAACGGAATAGTTTACAGTAAACTCTATGTCAGAGAAATGGCCATTGGTACCCTCATAGTTATTATCTATGTGGATGATATCATTTTTTCTGGTGACAAGGAAGGAAAATGTCAATAATTTGCTGAGAAGATGAAAAGATTCTTTAAAATGTCCATGCTTGGTCAAATGACATATTTTTTAGGATTTCATGTGGAAAAAAGGTCAAACTCCATATTTCATTAACAAGAAATGTACGTAAGGGACTTAGTGAAAAGGTTCAGAATGGAGAGAGAAAAAATGTGTCAATACCTATTTCTGTTGGAACCAAGATATGTGAGGATGAAGAAGGCAACAATGTTGATTAGAAAGAGTTTAGGAGAATTATTGGCAGTCTCCTTTATCTCATGGATTAAATGCCAGATAGAACATATGCAGTGACTTTGTGTGCTAGATTTCAAAGTGACCCAAAAGAACCTCACATATTAGTAGCTAAAAGAATCTTGAGATATGTGAAAGGAACCCTCATCTATGGACTCAAATACAAACACAGTGTAAACATAAAGTTATCAGGATTCACAAATGCTGATTGGGTTGGTGTTTGTACTGATATAAGATCCACATCTGGTAGAACCTTCTTTATAGGAGAAGGATGTGTTAGTTGGTATAGTAAGAAACAAAATTCTGTAACATTGATCACAGCCAAAGCAGAGTATGTGGAAGCTACACAGTCATGTACACAAATGATTTGGATGCGGGTGTAACTAGCAGATTTGAGAGGTAAAGATGAAAAACCATTTAGGGTCTTATGTGATAATCAAAGTGAAATTGGATTGTTTAAGAATCCTATAAAACACTCCAGATCCAAGAAAATTGATATAAAATATCATTTCATCAATGAAAGGGGTGCCAGTGGAGACATCAAGCTAGACTACATTTCTATTCAAGAGCAGGTGGCAGATATTTTCACCAAAGCAATGCCTACATAATGATTTGTTGAGCTAAGGCTGAACCTTCATGTTGAGCCTTCTCCATTCGCTTGAGGAAGATAAAGGTCCCTCCTTATTCCCTAAATTAATATGATTTTGTATTAACATGCAGGGAATTGAAGGAGATGAGTGCATCCCTTGAGGGGGAGCATTGGTTGCTGAAGTTGTGCAGTGTCTAGCGGTTATGCATTTTGGGAATGACTTCCCATTCATCCCTTTGAATATTTTGGCCAATAAGGGGGAGAAATCATTAGCACACACGTTGTGAAATTATTCAAAATGTTCTTAGGAGTATTGAAAACCAAAATAAAAGGGGGAGATTGTTGTGCCCAAGTGATTGAATTTGTTGTCAGTAACCTCTCAATGTGTTCCAACTGATGAAGTTTAGCTTGAAGATTAATGAAACTTGAAGAATGATAATTGAAGCATCATTAAATCAGAAAATTGTAGAGCTGATCATAAAGTTCCAAGACTTGTATCAAGGAGATAAAATGTCACAAAATTGTTAGAAGTCCATACATTGTCTTCACAATGAATGAGGAGATAAACAATGGTTCCACACACTATCCCTAAGTGGATGAGGAATGAAAGGAGAACCACCCACAACTACTAAGTGGATGAAGGGGTCTAAAGAAGACCATGCACTATCTAATAGTGCATGAGGATTTGAAGATTATCCATCCTCATCTATGATTGGATCATTGAAGAACACTGATGAAATATTTGATATAAGAGCAACGGTTGGATATGAACCTTTGGGAATTCCATCCTAAGTTGAGAATAAATGTTGAAGATGAGATAAGGAATTATAAAGAAGAAGAGGGTTGAAGAAGAGGAGAATGGATTGAAGTAGACTTGTTACTACTTGGTTTAACCATGTATACACGGTGGAGCTTATGTAAAAAATGGGGCATTCCCACGAGCTAGCTACCCAAACTTTAACCCAAGGAACATACGAGACCAAAAGGGGTCGACTGCACCCATAAAAAGGCCTAGGCATTGCCATCCCACAAGAGGTCGGGCCATGTGTAAGCCCAAGGCACGCGGAGGTCAAGCCCGTGCAGTGTGGGCACCAAGGGCGCGCCCGTGGAAGAGCATAATGGGCGCTACAGCGTGCTTGCAAGAGAACCGGTGCGGGGAAGAACCGGAGGGGGGAGAGGAGTAATCTGAGCTGAGAATGGGTGGAGCTGTTTGTTAAACCGCGAGAAATCCGCGACACGTTTTGATGTGGGATGAGTTGTTAAAGACGCAGAGCTGATCTGCGCCATCCATCTGATCCATGTGTAATTGCGGCCGCTCATCTAATCTTGTCACGCCACGTTATAATCCTGACCGTCCGAGATCATTAAATGTCGATCCAATGGCCACGGTGACAAACTGAGGTTGTCTTCAACCTCCGGACACCCAAGCTCCACCCGATGTGGACCTGTCGCCTTCACTACATCCAATCCACCGTGATCTAATTCCGAATCACCGTTGAAGCTCAAAACAACTACATGGTGATCGTATGATCGAATCAAGACCATGAGTGCAATCTACATCTTGCATGCATGAGATATCTCAAGCAAGAAGGTTCATCCAAGGAAAACGGAATTGTCGAGGCCACATGGATCCGTGCGAGATTCATGGATAAGAATTGGGCATACGATCTTGAATCCATACACGAAGAAAGGATCCCACAAAACACCCGAGATACACCAAATTTATTAAATGTGTCTTGAATGTTTTTTCTAAAGAACCAAATCTCTTGGTTATCCAAAGGAATTAATCTCGGACGATTCATGGACGGATCTTGAACACCATTCCCTATAAAAGAAAGAGTACGAAGAGAAGAGATGCTTTTGCTGATCGGATGAAGAACTGAAGTCCCGCGAAGCTCCGAGCAACGTGAAGCAAACCCCAATGCACAACATGCACGACAGAGCATCCCGGAGCCACCCGAGGCTCGGAGAGTTCCTTTTGTGCTACCCCTGTGTGGAAGAAGTGAATAGCAGGCCTCCCTGTGCACTCCCCTTCCCCAACAGGGAAGAAGCCAAGCCGCGTGAACTTGTGTGCCCTGCGCCCGCAAACTCACTTGCACGGTAGCAAGTGGCCGCACCCTGCGTGCCCTATGTGCCTGCAAACTCTCGTAGTAAGAGGAATCCCCTATGCCACCTACATGGTAAAAGGGAGCTGCCGCACCTATGCGGAAAAAGGTGTTGTGGCGCCACCCGGTGGGTAGGAAGTTCTCCTATACCTGCTTTCTTGTTTATCCCTCACCCTGCGCGGTTCAAGGCCGGAGCTGGTCACATCCTTGCGACCCTCCATTGAAGTGGTGCGGAAGTGAAAGTCTACACCCACTTGGGTTTGTGGGTGTGTGCACAAGTGAAGAAGAAGGGATTGGATGTATTTGAATGCATGCATATCGAATAAAAGTATTGGTGGGTAAGATCTACAAGTTCTCCTGGAGTTTGTTGAAGCTACTTGAGGAATTGAACAACACATTTGATGAAGATAAGTGGAGCTCTGAAGAAGAAGATGATGTGATGTTGGGGGGGGGGGGGTTTAACGAACTTGTAATTGGGGGGTATAACCAATTACTATGTAAACATATTTTGTCATAGTGAAGAATCTGTGTTGGGGGGTGTAACCAACACAGAAAGGAGTAATTATTTGTACCGAAACATGTAAATCACTGTGTTATGTGCTTTCATTATCACTCTACCACCAAAAGTGTAGATCTAGGCTTTAACCAACCACATAGGATGAATTGATTATTCAAAGGGAACAAATCTTAAAAAGAAAATGTTATCACTGATTCACCCCTCCCCTCTTAGCGATCACAACTGATCCAGGCATTTCATTAATATTAATTTGGTTTTTATAGATTCATGTAATTTGATTAATCAGAGAATTGTAAAAATAAATAAAATTGTGTTTTTCATTAATGAATGATGCCTCCTCTTCGGATAACACGTTTTGGTTTGTGCCAAATAACATCATTGGATTTCTTAATGAAAATGTTTTTTATTTTAGTAAGATACATTTTTATTTTGGGATTTTATTTATTCAGGGTTTTCACCATCCAATGTACTTTAGGGGTGTAAATATGTGGGGATAGGTAGTGGCCTTTTATATGTGTCGGAGAGTATAACCTTGTATTTTTTGATAATAAATTTTAGTGATCACAAATTTTTACCAAACACGAGGCTTCCATAATAAAATAACTCGATAATAGTCGTATAATGGTTGACATATGGCCTCCAAATGTTTTTTGGATATGTTTAGTGTCATTTTAGAATCTTATTTTTAAATATTAACCACCAAGTAAACTCATTTTTTCTTTAACCACTATAATTCAAATTTATTACATTGAATGTTATTTTTGACACCAAACTATGTAAAACTAATTATAAAATTTAGATTATGAATATTTTAAATATGTAATAATTTCGTTCCAAATTCCATTCAATGAAATAGTATAATATTATTTAATAATAATCCTATAGAAGAAATGAAAAAACAAGTTTTTAATGTTATGATTTCAATAGTTTGAAATATATTAATATTGAGTATAAATGTGAACTTGATTTAAATGAACTAAATTTTTTAAATGATATAAAATTGATCTAATTATACTTTAACAAATTCAAAATATTCTTTATAATTATAAATTACATAGACGAAATCGATGTATTCAGTTAAAATTTGGTGGCATTCATTATTCATCAAAATATGAAAGTTCTCGGAAAAATAAAAAATATAAGCAATGTAAATTTTTATATTTAAATTTAAAAAGATAATTTATTTTTCTCGAATAAAATTTATAAATTAGTAAAAATTTATTTATATAAAAATATTTCCATTAAATGGCAGCAACCTTACATTTTAGAACAATACATCTTCTTTTACAATACATTTGATTTATTAATAGATTATGTCTATAAAACATATTCGATGAATTGATAAGTATTATATGAAATATATTACATATAAATTTATTTAACATATATCCTTAGAATTTTTCATTTAAATTTTTAATGATAAAATATTATTGTGTTAGTAAAAAATGGGTTGTAATAAAAAACATCCTTTTTATTAACTTTATATTTAGAAATTGTTTTATTTAATTTTTCACTAAATGATTAATTATATAAACATGTTTAAGCATATAACAATAAACAGTTTAATTATATTTATTACATCTATTAAAATGACTATGTGATAACTATCATATCAAATATAAATATTTTATTGTTTCTCTATAAAACATAGTCTTGCATGTGACACATATTACCAAATAGACTCGATGTTGCATGAAAATAAATATAAAAATGGTGTTTCAAATACTGAAATATATAGTGCTTATTTCATGTAATGAAAGATAGAAAATAATATTAATGAATATTAATGAATATATTTCCCAAAATATAGTGATTATATACTTACACAATGGTGGAGTAGATTTTTCATCATAGAGAAACGATATATGGGAATCAGCTCCCACATTATTATTCTTCTATAATATTTGATCATACTAATAATATAATATTAATTATACCGATTATTTATTTGATTAAGAATATTTTATGATTATATATGGAGAGGAACCCTTGGGAATAAATTTCTAAAACATTCACATAATCAAAATAAAGAGAAATAGATTGATTAGAGAATTACTATATTTCATATTGCCACATAATCTTTTGTTGTATTGTTCAATGGAGGATTAAATGTTTTTTTCTAGTTGGTGTAATCTATGTAGGATGATCATGAAATTTTTTAGCACTTAATGTTAAATTTCATGAGGCATTTCAAATTCCCTATAAATATGGGTTTTCAATGTTTGATACATTAGTGGAACTCAATACAAGCACCAATGATCCAAAATTTATTGATATAGAGATATAAGATCATGAAGTTGGCTCATGTTCTATTGATATAGGTATAATTCAAGAACTATATTTGGATAGTTTTAAAACTCATACATACACTCAATGGATATTGTATGATATATATTCTTCCTAACACATTTCATGGATATAGAAGAGAATTACATTGTTGAGGTGGTATAATCTCAAAATCCAAACGTTTGATATATTTGTAACCAAATATAATAAAATAATTATATAGTAATTCTAACACAACCAATTAATTTGGTAAATAAATATTATTCATTATAATATAATATTTCAAAGGATATAAATTAATTTATGACTTTTTATGAAAATAATATCCCTAAACTAGAAAATTCATAATTTAGAAAATAATAATATTTATTTATATTAGGAATAATATTTAAAACTGAATTTGTCTAAATGATTAGTCATGATTAAATATGTATCGGTTGAAAAACTATTTTTCATTAGATTTTTTGTTTATTTTTAAAATTTATATTTTATTTTTATATAAAATGAATTTGGTAAAAGTGTAACTATAATTTGAATAATCATTTTCAATTTTTTTATAATGATTCGGCATTTTTTTATGGTTATTGTAGTAGTAAAAATGTGAAAAACTCAATACATAGTTAAATGATAATTTTTTTTAACATTAGGTTTAAACTAGAAATATAAGTGAAAAATAATATAAAATAAATATAAATCATATTGAACCTGTATATATAGTTCCATCCTATTAATCCATTAAAAAATAGTGTACCATTTTACATGACTTGAGTATGAAATTAATATAAAATAATATTATTAAGACATCCATGTATGTCGTCTCTCACTATTATTACTATAATCCTTGTCTAGTCTCTTCCCCACAATTAATGATCCCTATAGACATGATATAAACTAGAATTATACCATTCCAATATCACTTAATAGTTAATTTAAGAACAATTTTTATAAAAATACCATCTATATAATGAATAATGTATATTCCATCTGAGGTTTTGCAATGAAGAGTTTATAACTCATAACAAAATGTTTTCATTTTATATTATATTATACCTCCTTATATTAAATTGTTAAAAATATTAAATAGTATTATTACTATATAAAATATAGTTATATGTTATTATGTCTATTTTTACAGATATATACATATATTTATTAGCCAAATGGAAAATGAATCAGCAGTTTCTACATACATGCATACTATATTCTTAAGAAGTTATGTATTTTTTTATTAACCAACATTTATCGATAGTTATTTTGTTGTATATAATAAATTTATATATGATATTACTATTTTAATTTTCATTATTATATATATATTTAATATTAAATTTACCTTCTAACCCTTCCACCTTTTAAAAAAATGAAATAGTCACTCATGTGTATGAGTGTACTATTATCTCTACGAAGTGATGTGACTAATTATACATGTATTCCAGTCAATAATGATTCTAAATATTCATATAATTAAAAAATATATTGTTTAAAACATTATTAATATTATGTAATTAATGGAACCATTGTGTATATCACTAAACTACGACAACCAAATTGAAATTTAATTGAATAACAATGAAACTGACAATCGAAATAACTATTTTAATAAAGAATTACAAAGAAATAGTTTTTGTAATGTTATTATTGAGTGATAAACGTCATATTATAATTATGGATATGGTTATGGCTTATAGGTACAATAAATTAAAATTTGTTTTATCAGAGGTTAAAATAACATGTGAATTAAGTTGGTCTGAAGGTAAGGGTTTACATCACAATATCATCATAATATTAGAATCATTATGTTTAAGTTTCTGTTTATAGAATAAAATTATTATTTAATTAATAAAAAAATAATTTTCATATCTTATTTTTATTTCATATAATTACATTTCTTTATTTTATTTTCCAATATTCATGTATCTAAATGACTAAAAGAATGATTATAAGTAAAACAAAATTTGTTTTACTATTTAGTCTAATGTTCAATAATTGATATACATATATTCTATAATGAATTTTTGTATCGTTTCGTAATTGATCAAATTATTGAATAAATTTATATTACCAATTTTTCAATAATTATACAATTTTGATAAGTAACCTTAATTTATTATTCTGAACAAGGAGCATTGTATAGAATGCGGGAACAAAATATTTTCATTAATTTACACTTCACAAATATGTTTTCTCTCCTTCATCACAATTCATTAAATTCATACATATTTTATATTATTCCACTATTACTTCCATTAAAAATATTTTTTTCAACTATTTTTTATGTTTATATAATATTATTAAAGGATTTTAAAATTAAATGGGTATCTTACTCATAAAATTTTCTAGTGATATTAAAAAAACATTAACTATACAAATTTACATTGATATATATTATACATTATAGAGGTTATAATATAATGTTAAAATCAACTATATATATCTATATTTTTTATAATCATTTTGATTATGAAATTTGTTGATATTTCCTATGATAGTTCTTTATGTGTTGATAGTTAATTATTATTAAGGTGTATTGATTATGATGTATTGTTTATTAATGTGATTAATTAATTGGACATATTTGGAGATAGGTGGGATTGAAATTTAATTTCCATTTAATAAAAAAAATTAATGACAAAAAAAATTAAGTATTTTGAATATACATTATACATTTTGTGTTATTTTTATAATTACACCTCAACCTTAATTCTATAATGACCATCATTACTGAATAAATATTTATAAAATAAGTTTTTGTTTCCCAAGATAGTATTATATTACTTAGGTAATCTTTGTATATGTCTAAATATCATGTAATTATTTATATGAAATTATTGGAATAATTTTTTTTCGTAAAATTTTGTTCAGGAATAATTTTTTTAATGGATGATTCAAATATACACATTCCATTAATGAGATACTTTTCTCATAGTTTATTTTTGTTTCTAATACCTTGAATTCATAAATTTGTAATATGGTTTATATACTAATAAATTGTAGAGTGGAATGTAATATTCTCAAGGAAAATAGAATTTCCTATATACTTAAATTTATTATGATATTTAATAATGAATATTGTTTATGAATGATAACTAATAAATTTAATCCCATAGGATGTGATCACTTATATCAAGTACTAATGTAATAATGAAACTAATAGCCTAGGATACTGGGATAATTATTTTATATTTGGTATCATAAAATGATTAAAATATTTCATGGGGATAATATTTATAGTGAAATAGATTGGAAAACATAATACAATGAAAAACTATATAGATTATGGTGACTATATGAAAATATCATAATGTTTTGATAAAAAAGAGATTATTTTGAATCGATATAGTATAAATATTTATTTGTATTCTAGAATGCGGATCTGATAGTTGCACTGAATCACCTAATGGAAACAAAAATAAATGGCTTTTATTGGCTATTAACATTCTCAGCAATAAGGCATAATGTGTGGGTCTAATAATTCACTTCTAGATACATAGTCATAAGGTATATTCTTGGATTAATATCAATTTTTATTTTAATTCATTATAAATAAATTAAATAGATAATATCAAGGGTTACCCTTGGATACAAATAAGGGATCAAATATTTTAAAAAATCTATAATGACATATAATATGAAAAATGTTTCATGTTTTCAAGATTACTTATGATGATTATGATTACTCACACTATACTTTTTGAATTATATAAAAGATGGATATATGAGAAATTATGTTGATGCTCTATTTGACTATCGATAAAATGAAATTCCTCAGGATGAACTAAATTCAATGAGTGATGTAATGAAAAATCATGTGGTAAAGTGGAAATAATCACTTAGGGAAATTATTCATTGAAGCCGTAAGACATTTTGGGTGAAAAAAATATCGATATAGATTATTTAATTAATAAGGAAAAGTTAAGAGTATAATGGAGGGTAATAATTTTCAACATATTGAACCATGTACAAAAAAAACATATTGTGTATGTGAAAATGAAAGGTCAACATAGGTATTGACCTAATCAAAGGGACAAATCACTGACAAATGAAGAAAATATTTTGTGTTAATCATTTATAGTGATAGATTTATGTTCTTATAAATTGATATTCTGATAATTATATTATATAATTATTTTATCATTGATATTCTATAAATGTAAATTATGATCCATCTATTTATTTTTTTATTTAGATTTATTATATATACTTGGTATCATATGATTATTGGTTCTAGTAACCAAGATACATGAGTTAGTGTTAATGCGATATTTTAGGAAACACCATGATAAATAGATATATAACCATTTATATGAACTTAATAATAACATAATAATGTTTAGTAGGTACTAATAGATTATTGATATTATAAATTAAAATTATATATAAATGGTCTCTTTAAATTATCTTTTTTTATGAAAATGTAATTTATGTTTACTTTGATGAAGATTAGTACATTTTTTGGATTATGGAATATATTAAATATTTTATAATTAAATATAATAACTGTTTTTACGAATAATTTATGTTTTTATTGAGGTTTTATTGAGATTTATATTATTGATTATTTTATTCAAAATATTCACATGTTTGGTATGGGGAATTAAGAGAATAATTATACTGTTTTGGGGGTATTATTATGTTGAATTAAAATTGTTTTGACAAATTTCCTATTTTTGGGGGTTGGAATAATGATTATGCTTTCATTGATGATTTTGAGAAGATAATTATTTTTGGAATGAAATAATATGATAAATTTTCTTTATTTATTGAAAATATTGAGAATATTATTTTCAATGATGGATTATTAATATTTGTTATCAAACTATGCAGAAAATATTTCTATTTCTACTAACTAAATAGTGGAGAAATGATGTAATTTTCCTCATTATATATATATATATATTATGATTTATAAAATATAATTTTACTGATTTTAGACTAACAATTTCAAATGAATCAGTCATTCTTAGATTATGGTATCTAAAGTGAAGGATGACAATTGAAACGTGGAACTAGATGAGGAAATAATGTTATTGTATTGATGAAAATATTTACATATATTTTCTTATACTCCATGAAAACTAAATTCCTGAAATATATGAAATATATCTAAAAAAGGGAAATTATTTTCTTATTACAATCATATTTGATGAATTTACTATATATTAACCTCATTTATTGTTATTGTTCATTGATATTCTAATGATACTGTCTTTTATCTACTAAAATAATTCCTTTGGTTATCTTTTTCTTATCCATCATTATATTATTAATCACTATAAATGTTCTCCTTAATAGAGAACCCAAATATTTTTAATATTAGGTAAAACATATGTTTTCTACTTCCTTATTTCCAACACTCTTTATTATCCAATTAAAAAAAGATAATATTCAAAATGAATTTTCAAATATTCACTCCTTGATTAAAAAGAAAAATACATTGATGATTAGATTTATATAGTGCGGAAATTGATAACCTGTGAAATTTAGATTAAAATTTTATCATGATCAATAACATTCATAACATGAAACAATGATACTTTTTGGAATTTTGATATAATATAAATTTATTAGGTAAATATTAATCATTATATCATTGAAGAAAAAGTACTGTTCAGAATTAGAAAAAGTATAATATTTAAAATTTATATAAATGTTTAATATAATTTAGATATATTGATAAATAAATGAAAATATATATACTAGATATATAGTAATGAAAATTTATACTTCATTTTTTTTAAAAAAAAATAAATTATTACTTTTCTGAAGTACGAAATTTAAATAATTTCATCCAATTATCCAAATTATATATAATTTAATGAATTTATTTTTTTAAATCATCTTTTTAGAATTAAAAATTAATTAATTTTTGGGATTTTTCTATGAATTGCTTTTTATGTGAATAGTGAAAAAACAAATTTATGTAAAACTATCATGTTTTTCCATTAATAAATCATTTTACATATCATAAATATTTTAGATTTATGTTATGTATAATAAATATCATTTAATAGTAAATACTATTTTTAATTACATATCAATTTTTATTCTAATTGATATTTTATATAGTCATTTTAAGTTTCAAAACTCTTTTTCAAACAATTTTAATGGGTTTTTTTATTTCAGTATGCTAATTTTTGAAATATAATTTGATAAAATTCAATCCATTATTGATAACATAATTTCAATATTTCTTATAATGGTTCTTTAAGTTTTGGTATTCATGAATAATAATGATTCTTAAAACATGACACTGTGTTAAATGTTGCAAATATTTTACCAGAGACATGGGTTTTATATTACATGTAAAAAATACTATCGAATTTATATATTTTTATAAATTATATATCTCTAATAAAAAAGTATAAAATTTGGATAATCACGAAAAGATTAAGTCATTAATATAATTTAATCATCACAAAAATTCTATGTCGGTCCCCTTCGATGCGATATAAAAAAATACCACCTGTCTATCTTCTTCGAATATTATGATCCTTCATTATCAGCAATTGATAACCCAAATCCCATCCTTAAAACCCTTCCAATTATCTAAATTTCATATTTTGATAAAAAATCATGCTTATAATGTTTATACTATAAACCAAATGGGGTTTTCAAGAGAAGATGTACTAATCATAAAAAAAGTGTTCTCACATTATCTCATCTTATACATCAATAAATATTTTGATTTGCATTTTGATATAACTAAATTAGTATATCTAATAAAATGATATTTTATTTTCCCTATTTTTTGAACTTTATTAATAACTTATTCTATCAAATGGGAAATGAATGCATACTTCCTTGGAATATGTGCACTACTGCTTCACAATATGATATAATTTATTTTTCATTACCGATGTTCATTAAAACATATTATAATGAATATATGATTTTTATTTTATATTTAATAAATAAATATTTTTACAAAACAATTTATCATCAATATTTATAACCTTCCACGCATCAAAAAATGACTACATCTATCGTTTATACATGTGGTCTTTCACTTCCGTAATGAAAAGTGATTTAGTTCTCGCTTCTATCGTTCATTAATGATTATAATTTCTATATAATAAATATATATGATATTTATGTAATTATTAACATTTTTTATATTATATATCCATTAAATAGATACAAAGTCCAAATATAGCAAAGTAAATCAGATGTTTGAATATTTTTTATGGATAAATAATTTGTAGATTTTTTACTTATGAATACAATATAGTACACCCCTAGAGTCGGTCATGAGGAAGAAACCTACAGAACACTGAAATTTTATTATCACTGTTTATTTTCTAAAAAATATATTTTGTTAAGACAAGTTTGAAATAATGCATAAAATATTAATATATATATATATATAACGTGAAAAAATGATGTTACAATGAATGGTGGAAGACATTCATTCATAGGGGATTATAATGGTTGATATCATTGTTCATTAAAATACCCTAAAAATCAATAGAATCTAGTAATTCATATATATATCACACTATACCCTCTCATTCATAGTGTTTGTAATGAATCAATCATTTATAAATAAAATTCTGTTTCTTTTCATGTCTAATAGATATAGAAAACACATGAACTCTTCATTTATTGGGTTTAAATGACCATTATGTATTTTTAAAATTGATAATATATCTTTTGAACAAGGATCACAATATTGATATAAATATAATGTTATAAATTTTTTTTGACACAGCTAAAGGATAGGATGGCATCATAAAGTAGACTCAGGCCATACAAAACTCAATTGTTGTAGATCAGATTGGAGGTATCATCACTTGGCTTTGTTCTTGACCAATTCCAATATGAGCATCATTAAATTCTACTTGAACGAAACCACCTTTGGGAGATGTTCATGATAATAGATATTACCACTCGGGTGATGTCATATGAGCCACCACAGGAGTCTATCACCATCGCCAACCTTACCCTTAGGTCTTATGCCGGTGTGTAGACACTATGAAATATCTTCCAAGCAAGTTTTTCATATAGTGTAGATATTATTATCACATAGAAAACATATGTCAATCATGAGTAAATACGTTATAACCATGATTTAGGAAGATGTAGGATGGATTTATATGTTCCAAAATACTACTCCATACTGGTTGATAAGTGGAATGATTCTCCCATCCTAGAAATGTCGATGGATTTCTAATATCGATGATCAAAAGGAGTAGACACATTAAATTTAATTTCAGAATTTTTTTTTCAAGAATAAATGGTGTATTTACCATACATACATTGTTGATCTCTTCATGACCTTCTATTTGAATAGTGATAGATCCCAAAAAAACCTACATATCAAAAATTAAGGCACATGGAAGAGGGATAAATTTCACAATGCGTGCTATGTGAAAGACCTTCATGGAGGACCTATGCATAAGAACTACATGGAAATATAATTTCTACACCACTATGAGGAAGGCCTATATGGAAGAACTGCATGGAAAACATCCCTTCAACCAGGTTCCCTCCATGCCTTTTAATAAGACCCTTGGTCTCCCCATTTCATAGAAGAACAAAGTTGGCAGAAGTCCCAAATCTCCTATTGTGTTTCTCTTTCACCAAGATCCATGAAATCTTCTCATGTAGCTCTCTAAAACATGACAGAAGAGGGAATTAGATTGGGAAACATTGCTCAAAGTCCCATCATGGTCTAGAACAGATTGATCTATACAAATCACCTATGAGATGCATTACACCGAGCACCTACATGGATCACGTGCACGACACACCTACGCGGAACACTTCGGAAAAGCACCTGCGCGATGCAGCTTGGTGGAGCACCTACGTGACCTCTCTGGTCCATATCATTTGGGTTGCACCCCCGAACCCCTTCTTAAGATCTGTGATGGGATAAAATCCCGACCCTTTGGGACGATCCCTTCCCTTACAACACCAACCCCTAATAAAAATGGTGAGTCACACTGTGAACTTTATGAGTCTGATCGATAACATTTTCCTTTGAAGCCTTTATTCGGAAAAACTTCCAAACTTAGAATAATATAGTTTAGGATAATCCTGCACACTCACTGATGTTCCTTGAGTCAAATTACTCCTCTTGGTTCCTTTCACATGTTAAAATTTTGTACTCTCCTTATAGATTCTTAGAGAACCTTGGGTCGATAAACTCCTGAATAAACTCTTCATACCACATCACCTGACTTCTATAACAGGTTAAATCCCAAATGGGAATCTTCATTGGGAATAAGCCCCAACCAATATCATAGGGCTACCATCCTTGTGTAATCCCCTAACCTTCATCCCTTATTCCATTCATTGGACCCTTGTCCAATGTGAAGTGAATAGAGGGAGGGCTCGTCGCCTCACCCTCATCCATCCAAGCCGTCGTAGGCTCACCCTCCTCCACCAGCAGATGTGGAAAAGTGTACGTGTCATTGTTGAATATTTAACATCCTCTTATTTCTCTAACTAATCATGACTCACATGGGATTAAATATTTTTGATGATTACAACATCTGCACAAACAATCACTAGAAGGAACTACGATAACTCTGATTCTTGTTCGAACCATGATATGTATGAATCCCTTTCACGGAACGAGCTCACTGGATATCCTCTTTAGAAATACAACCATAATTACCTTATTATGGGCTTCCTCCTCAGGAATAAGCCCCAAATTAAACCCCACAAGTCATCAAGGCATCCTTTTTAGGATGTAATCCCAAACTCATTTCTCCCAAAGGGATATACTCTCCTATAAGATTTATCGAACTACGGGGGCATTGATTCTCATCCACATGGGATACATAGGAATCCTCCTTGAGGTTCAAACCCTATACTTCTATTTCTCCCTGTTCTCCTTGGGCAATATTCCTAACAAGGTATAATATTACTTGGAAACCCATATCCTTTCAATGTTCCTTGGGCTACCTCAGCATAAGTCCCCCAAAAAACATTGACTTATCACCTTTTACATAGATGTCATTACTACATGAAATAAAATTCTTTGGTTGTGTCTTAATCACATGACCTAAAAAGTTATGATGTGCCACATTATGTGTCACTAAACTACGAGCGTTCTGATTCCTTTCACAAGGATACAAAGGTAACCCATTTCATAGGTACGGTACCAATATCAAAACTAACCTTTGTCTCCCTGGATGAAAAAAAACATTCAGAGTGCCCCACTAAGTGGCTCAAAATCTAGTGTCATCATAAATATTTTTAAAATAATATCAAAATAGTATATGAGAGGATACGTTTGATTGAGAATATTAATTACATAAAAATAACTCCATTAATGATCGTCCTTGAATACATATCGATGAATCTAAATTTTGCGCATGTGAATACATGATTTCAAATTCCAAGGGGAACTTATGTTATTCTTGTTGAATTATTAAGTATACAAGAAAATATCATAAGTTTACTAAGAGAGTCCAAGAGTAGACAATAATTCCCCCCAAAAGGGTGTGATGAGTCTGACCTGTTATCCTTTTAACCAATTCACGTTCTAATGTATCCTAAATTTAAAACATAATGAATGCTTACCTTTGGAAAGCAGGACCCCTTTGGTTAAAGAACATATAGATGTTTTGTGTTTCATGAATAAATCCAATGGAAACCACCTAAATGCAGTGATTATTAAAACATAAAAACATGTATCAAGGATCTACAAAACAAAAATGGTCAACCTGGGATGAATCCATAAGATAGATAATAATGGTAGCCACCCACCAGGACCCTATAATTTGTTAATGGAAGGATATACAAAGGAATTAATCACACATGTATCCATCTTTCAGATGTCAATTTAATGGAGCTTATTGTTGTTATCAGTTTTTCTCATAAGTCCCTTCCGTCCAAAAATGACTTTCTTCAAGATGACATATGTGAACTTCCTAACTTCTACTGAAATTAGATCTTCATCCATAGGAAGTACTTAATCGCGCCCCCATCATCTTCAATGCAGGGTCTCCAACATGATGGTAAATAAGTACCATCAATAAAATACAATCCCAACATTGGAGGCTACCTAACAGGCCATCCAAGTCAATAACAATCCTCGATCATCTGGCCAACGATGAGTGATGATCAAGAAT
This sequence comes from Viscum album, assembly GCA_963277665.1. NCBI lineage: Eukaryota > Viridiplantae > Streptophyta > Magnoliopsida > Santalales > Viscaceae > Viscum > Viscum album. The sequence continues at coordinate 819,603,211 of OY728155.1, forward strand.
CAGAATGTTCCAACCACCATATTCAACTGCTTCAGGTCCTTATCCCTATAATTCAACAACCAGACCCTCCCATACTACAGGGAGGAAGATCAACAGGTCACCCAGGATCTCAATTCATGGATACGAGGATCCTTCCTTAGGACTCCCACCAATAATTGTCGCAAGTAGAACCGCATGGTAGTGAATCCACAACATGATGGGGGTGTTTCCTCTAGATGACTGGACCAAGTTTCTCAGACTCGAGAATGAAAGATGAATTTTTAGGTACAAAATCCATTCAACATGGAGCAAGTTATTACCTCTTCCCCCTATGAAGAATTTCATCAACCAAACTTGATGGAAAACAATAAGCGGGCACATACACCCATCTGTCCTAATTTAGATGTCCAGCTGACACATCTGGAAGAAACCCCCGAATCCCACCAAGTAAATCCAATGGATTACTGTAAAAAGGAAAACACACCTTCTTATAAGTAATCAACCAATGAGCAGGATCGTCTAACTGCATTTAAAGAATCATTCCAATCAAATGTGGTTGCAAATGGTAAATATGAACATACACCAACTTACAATCCTCAATTCTGATAGTAGTCTTGTTTTCTAGTATTGAAAGAATTCCATCAACTGTACATGATTGGAAATAGCCAGCAGGCACATACGCCTACAACTGTTCATCAAAACAACCAACAAGCTCGTTTGGAATCACCCGGAGAATTCAGTAAAAAATTTCTGATGAAAAATCTGGGACATACCCATCTAACTAAGACCATGCTTGAGTTCCATCAATAACAAATTACATGAAAAGGATGACATGAGCCAGTATATACACATACTCCCGATATTAAATGGATGTATATTCCCATTCCAGCTGATGAAGACACCAAACATATATTATCAATGGTGAAAGGGAAGACAAAAATTCCCACCCATATTCTAGAAGAATGCCAGGATATTATAACTACCACATCAGCAGTACTAGGGGAATATGCACATAAATATATCCCCACATATGGGATGACTCGTCATCATGTATTTCCGGAGGAGATACACACCACTATTCCAGTCCAAAAGGGACATGGTGCATACTCTCACATACAATATGGACAACCAGATCAAGAACATACACCCTTTCCAATTGGAGGAAATCAGTCCATTCTAATGTCTTCTCTAAGGTAGGCACATACACCTACCCACAATTACCACTTCTCCCAGCAATTTTCCCCAACTAATTGTATGTGAACATCCATTAAAGAAGTATCATCTAGCATGGATGGTAAATCAAGAGTTAGACTATAATTTGTATCCTCATTATGATGGAGTTCGTAAATCCATCAAACATTTATATGTTACATCTCAAGATCCTATCCTTTAATTACTAAATTATGGTGGTGGAAGCAGTAATTATGAAGTTTCCCAATGAACACTTCATCTTGAATTCTTGATTTATGAAAATTTTGTCATTCAAGTCTCTAAATGAGATCCACGACAACCCTATGTGTGGCCATAAGTCTAGTGATAAAGATCATTAATCCCTTACAATATTCCCCCATGGTGGTCCTCCCCATGATGGAATTCGATAATAACATCTTATCCATAGTTGTATTTCTCATTGTAAAGGTAATTATATAATTGATAATGTAGAGATGAGAAATACCTCCTATCTCGCAGAACATTCAAATAGAAGACCATTCAATTCTGATCACATGTGATTGATGGGTGAAACACTTTATAAAGTAGAAGAAATCTTTAGGGAATGATCATTACCTGAACCTCCCTTGGGTCATATATCTTTTAATACAGAGCATCCATTCTGGTCAGACCAATTGAAGAATCCTCAAGTGAATGATAATAATGAACTGATAAACATGAGAAGACAATTGGCTAAAGGAGAAAATACCAATCATGTTATGTCCTTTGGAAAATTATCATTATAACTTTCCAAAATTAATGGAAGAAGATTGAATTCAAGATATTCTTCTCAACATTTGTAAAACACTTCATCATTTGAAAACCAAATTGTTAACATATGATGAATATCAAAATCACGTAAAGGTAATAGAAGGGTTATAATGCCAAATTGACTTTGAATATCTCTATGTTCCCAAAAATCCAATGGTTGAAAAATAGATAAGAAACCTTCAGCATGCATGCCTTAATTCAATAATGTTGTTACAACAGTTAATTTCTGATTCCCCATCAATTGTTCGTATCAGAGGATGAGGTGCACATGGAGGATTGCATTTCCTTGCACTACAGAACCCAAAAAGTCCGCCAAAAGTGATCTCATGCAATGTTATTGCCCACATATGGCCACAATCAATAGATTTTGTGTGTAATCAAATATATTCTCCAGAATTGGCCTCAACCACCTCTCATCAGAGTGAGGACCCATGAAAATAATTTGTTGAGTTACCTTTACATCAAGCATATGGGAATCTGGAATGGGCCTCTGACTTAGAGAATGCCATCAATCAGATATGACAAATTTATGAAGTAGCACAGTGATATTCTGAAATAGGTGATTTCAGTGGTTGTCGGATAATTGACCATGTTAATGTCCAAAACAAAATTCGTAAAATCCAAAGAGAAGTTTTGTGAATTTCAACCATAACAATTCAAGAGCAACCCCTGCTTGTAGGGCTGGGGGCTCGTTTAATTAATCCATAATTTTCTTCAAACAGAGTTTATCTGTTTGATGAAAAATAATTGAAATAGTCCCAACCTACATGGTTGTGGGATTTTTCACATCTACAATCCCCTACTCAACATAAGTCAGCTTTCTCCAGATTTGGTAAGAATCCACAAAGAAAGCACACAATTGAACAATCTGAGGGTTTCCTTTTGTTTACTATCTTTCAAAAAACCCTGAGAATTCATAATATAGGAGATCAGAGTCTCATGGAAGATATAGAGGGAGACGATCATGCAATGATACAAATAGAATTCCATCAATGCATTATGAATCAGTAAATGTTATTAACAACATTATAGAAGATCCTCCAAAAAATGGGTCCAGTTCAAAGGACTTAGAAGATAAATTTCTTATCCATAATATGGTACACAATGAATTAAATGATGAAGGTTTACATATGTGAAATCAAAGGCTTACCCAAAATCATGGTATGCCATCAAATAACAAACTCCCACCCCTCCGAAAGGCATTTTACAAGGGGGAAGGTAAAACTCATATTGTATCTGACTTTTCCAATGGATAAGTTCAATCTATTTCTCTTGATGAAAGGTTTTCACAATAAGAATAATAGATTAAAGTGTTTAATAGATTCAATAAAAACTAATTTCGAAGCATCATTTCTTCTAGACATACTCCCCAGGAATATCCTCAACTTGTATATCTTGTAGGAGATCCTCAGAAAAGATGATTTTTGGTAACTACAGATGCGGATAAAAAATTATATCCAATGGGTACATAGCCAAGGCATTATCAGAACTATCTTGATAAGATTGTTCCTATGGTTTATCAAAGGCAAATACCAACACCCTCACTAGTGGGTTTTTGTGTCATTTCACCAGATCAAGCTCGAGTTGTTCTCACTGCACGGGTTCAAGCTCATCTAGATATTCCCCAAATGATTATGAAAACAATTGAGGTATTAGAGAATCGATTGGAAGATACATAGGAATGATGTGCACCAGTTCATCCAAAAAAGAAATCTTACCCTAAATGGGTGAACCTGATTTCTCCCCCACCAATTTTTTTTTGAATACAACGTTTCTAATATTTAATATTTTAGGAGATCCGGAAAAAAACATAACACATTTTGTTTCTCATTGTGATCCCAGTATTAGAACTCATCAACCACATGAAGCAGTAAAACTCAGGTGTTTTGTGTAGTCATTATAGGGACTATCTTTTTTATGGTATATAAGTTTAATATCTCAATCAATTAATACATGGGAAGATCTCCATCTGAAATTCCTTCTTTAATTTAGCCCAATTATACCAATGAAGATAGCTTTGGATCAAACCAACTGAAAATAATGGGATAATGAAAGAATTTCAAATTTCATTGATTGATGGAATGGATTGACGTATTCTTTAAATCAGGAACTCCATCAATAATTGTTTCTATAAATTTATGTGGAAAATATGTGTGATGAATTTTTCACACCAGTGATACCTATAATATACAAAATAGGGTTTCAAGGTTGTACTTCAATTTCTCAACAAATATAATATTCTATTATAGAATCATAGTCTAAAACTCATATTATTGCATCCGCTTTGGGATGGAAAATAGGGAAAGTAGAGGCTTCTAACATTACACTAATGCAAGCACTGATACCAACATCCACTTCAAATCCTTCATCCTATCGAAGGGCTCTTCTTCCAGAGCATCAGCAGCAACAACTGCCTCATTAAGAGGATCAAAGAGATTAATGGAGGTAATTGATGGATGAATTAAAAAAGCAAGGTGCATTCCTTCTGGATCAAACAAGTTCCCAGTTACTCCATGTCATCTATTGAAAAAAATTTGGTTCTTTTTCCAAGGCCAAAGAAACCAAAATAATAAGGATATGAAGATATTTTGAATTATTGTCCCGTTCACCAGATGTAGGGGGCCTCCCATTCAGGAGTGGTTTGTTTTCATAGATCTCTTGCAGAAAATGGTGGTCTCTGAACAAGTGAAACTGAAAATATTTTCAACTCGGGAAGCATGTGTTACTGCTACTGATCCATACAAAAAAGGTGAATGGAAGGATGTTTAATGTAAAAAATGTACAGAAATATGATGACTGGATGACCTATAAAACGATCACCCATACTCATTCCATTCTATGAACACAGTTGGAACAAACTATTGTGTCTTCCGCCACTTGTTCCACAGTGAAAACGCCTTCATCAAAAGGGTTATCCTAAATTAAACGATGTGAACAGAAGGAAAAAAGATAAATCAGAAGAATATGATCCCCTTTTAAAGACAAAGTTTTCATTGACCCTGGCATATATCTTGCCTTCCACTTCCAAATCATGGGCACCGCCCTATTAATCGTTACAACCATAACCAACCTATCAGGAAAAATGTTCACGAGATAAAGAATTCATCATTGGTTTTATCAACATCATCCAATTAACAGATCCTTATTCAAATGGTGATTGTGATTATAATAGGCATGTGTTCTATGTACATAATTGGGGTACCATAGGAAGAGTCCAATGTCAATGATACAAGTAAATATGTGGGTTTTCTAGAAGAAACTATTATAACACTACACATACTCGAACCATGTATGCGGAAAAAACCTGTGGATGAGCCCTCCAGCATGCTCAACAAGAATAAGGGTATTCTTCTATGCAAGAAAGGTTTGGTCCTATCATGATTATTTTGGAGGATTGATTGGTAGTCACACTATCTTCCTCTCAGCAGGTAAATAGACCTAATTAGTCTAATCTACCAAATCCAGGATTATTTCAAGCTTCTACTCTGACACACGATACATCTGCATCAAAAGCCTCAATTTCCAAGGCACATATAAAACTGCATCTCCATACAGGGAAACACAGAAATTTGGACCAACAGTATGATTTATTGAAACAACTGGCCCATATACCAGCAAATTTTTCAAATTTTCATTCCTTTAGTCTGTCATAATATCATCGAGAAACACTTATTTAGGCTTTGTTATGTCCTCAGGAGTTTCAAACTGAAGTTGTTGTTGTAGATGTTTATCGTGTAGAGAATTATTCAGCAGAATTTCATGCATTCATATCATTTATGGATGAAGATGAATATTATGTTGCACATGGACATATTAGACCCTTGTATCTATCGGGCAAGGTCAATGATATAGATATTTGAAAAACCATCAATTATAATGGCTCTCGAGTCAACCACATTCCCATTCATATAATTAAACAATTGGGCATGAATGAATATGACTTATCTCCTTCTACTTTAAGGTTTCAAAAATGTTACAAGAATGAGGATGAACCTCTAGACATGATTACACTCAGAACTTTGTTTGGAGATCATGTATCTAATTAAAATTTCATTTTTGTTCGTTAGGACCCACCCTTTAACATTATTATTGGTAGGCCATGGATATATCAACATGTAGCCATACTGTAGAGACCTGAAACTTGACGTACATGGACATTACATTAATTTTGTGGAATACTTAATGCATCACAAAAATAGACACACATGGACTATAACAGTTTAGTGACTTTGGGAACTCAGAATATAAACATCTAATCATTTTGAATGATCTATAACATCTCCCATAACGATCTTACCCTTTTTGTTATTTACCTAAAAACTTTCATTTTTTCCAATGGAAAATAAAACATAAAAATAGTGAGCTCAAATGCTCAGTAAGGGCTAACATAGTGAACATAAAACAATCCATAATCATTTGGAAGAAAAAACTTGAACATGAAATCTAAACATTAAAACCTTGAGCAAAGACATAAATATTTGAAGTACACAAGGCATATATCATAAAGTAACATCAATCACGTTAAAATAGCATGTGAATAAAACATGTAATTGTGGAAACCATTCAGCACTTGTTATGATTTCCATAGTAGCCAAGGCATTTCTGCCAAATCCATCTTAGTGGACAAAGTCCCTTTCTGAATCGAGTTTACTCCTCGTTTCAGTCCTGTAACACTAAACCAAATTAACTTAACATTCCATCCATGTCTATATCATGAGATATAAATATTTTCCCAATGCATTGGACGGAGATATACGTCCCACCCATCGTATAATGAAATCATTCTTACTTGTGCCACAATAAAAACCCAAATCATACATCATAACCCAAAGAATAAAATGGGTTTCATAAACATCATTCCATCATCACATAATCCATATAAAACAAATGGATATCATTTCATAATAACAAATGTGAAACCATGTAAATCATAGAGACATTATACTTGAATCATACACATATGAAATAATTTTATCTTAGATGGAAAATGGTTTTGATAAAACACTTGAAATGAATTCTTGAGAAAAATATCCTTTCTTCTTCAAAATCATTTTATTTTCTCAAAATTCCATGAACTTTTAAATGAAAAGGGATTTCTTGAAAATAATCATGAAAACTTGTAGAGGAAAATTTATGAATATTTTGGGTTATGAAACCATAAAAATCCATTCACGCCGTATAAGTTAAAAATAACATTCTTCATGTACTTTTATCGGCAAAGTCAAAAAAGTACCTTACATGGTAAACAATAGAAAGATTCCTTCCAAACCTTGTGTTAAAAGTCAAAAAAGGGTAAAAATGACTTAAACATACATGGAATAATAATAAAATTTTATGAAATAATTTTTAGAAAACCTAGAAAAGGATGATAAACATAACCCCAGTAAATACATACGAATAAACAATCTCGGATAAGAATGAGATTGCAATAATTATCCCTTACCTTAGGTCTGATATGATTTGTATGGATCTGAACCTCCTATATATTGATTTAAATAATTTCATTGACTTATTACATAATCATATTCATTGTAATGATATCATATATGTTTCACTTATGACTTTATATTACCCGTTCATTTGTAAATTCCATGTTAAAGCAGTGTTTTGGGAAAAATCATTTCATTTATCATATGTGTTTCGACTTGTCATTCTTGATATTATTACTTATATCCTGATTTACATAATTCCAGAATTTAAAACATGATTTATATATATATTCATCATATAAATATATATTATAGATCGATAAAATGAATTAAATACACCATTCATGGAGACGGTAGGCCGTATGTACGCATGAACGATGTTTTCGTTTCCTTATTGAATTCAATGAAACTAAATAGATGACATAAATATATATATACATAAATGAAGTAGAATTATTATTTCATATATTTCATTATTATTCACTATATAAACTTTATAATCATTCATGTATGGTTAACATGGAGAATGAATCTCATCGCGTCGTGGAGACGGTAATCCATACGTACGCACGAGCGATGATATCGTTCCAATAATTATTGAATAGAATTGGAGTGGATGGTATAATATATCAGAATCGGTAGGATGTTATAATAACCATATATAGTTATTCTTTACACAATTATACCAATCCATGTAAAGTGATGGTTGGAAAACAGATTACACCACAGCGTAGAGACGGTATTCCGTACGTACGCACGCGCGGTGATCTCATTTTCTGTAGGATGGATAGAAGGTGAAATAGGGTTGTTTCAAATTTATAATAACATACCAGCATATGAGTGATAAAAATGTTATTACTTCATATTTGAACAACTAAATAAGTGTTAGTAGAAGAAGAATGGAACTTGAAAAAAACGGTAGAAGTTATAACCTCTTTCTCGAAGTGCATCCTTTAAACTTTATCTTAGGGCACTAAATTTGGTCTTTTAAGAAGACCAGGACCCCTAGGATGTTTCTAGGGAAGTGGATAAGGGAATATGGCAGGGTTTGGCTGAGCGTGAAGGCTAAAAGTGGTGTGAGGAAGAGAGGGAGGAGGTGCCCTTTTATAAGGGAGGAGAGGGGCACCTTTGGAATTATAAAAAATATTAGTTTATATTAAATTCCAACCCCTCATAAAAACTTCTAAAATGACTCATATCCAAATATTCGATGATATATGGTTGTAATATCATCATCCAATAAAATTTATACATGTTGGGAATTTATTTTAAACATTATAAACTAGATTTATCCTTATTTATCAATTTAATTTTATTTGTGGTAATAATATTCTAAATTTTAAATTATTATAAATAATTACATATGTGTTGTGAATTTTCCATAATTTGACAATTTATGACATTTTAGACCATATAAAATTTATGTTATAATTTTTAAATATTTTTGTGATTTTTAAAAAAAATTTATAATATGTTATTTTTATAAAATAACAAGTATCAATTTTGACATTATTCATTTATTTGAATTTAAATAAACAATATACAGAATATATGTTTGAAATAAAATGTTTAATAGATTCATAACATGTCATATTTGTCTATAAAATTTGTGGATCACATTAAATAGTTCATATAATATTTATTTTAATATTTTGAAAACCATTTATTTGATATTTCTCATAATAAAATAAATTCAATATCACTATTATGTCAACTTTAATGATAACTATTTAATCTTTAAAAATAATAAATAAATTAATATGATGTTGAAAAATTAATTATCTTTCTTTACACTATTTATATATGATTTTTCATTTAGTTTATCACTAAATTAAAATTATTATACTTATAAGATTTAAGAAAGTGACATGTTGTCACTTTTTTTGGTTTTAATGATAATTAAATTATTTTCATGGAAACAATTCCATTAAATGAATCTAATACTACCCTTAGGTGATATGGGTCTACTTTTAGTCATACAATAGGATTTTGGAAGGTGTTAGATTAATTTATTAATCTTATATTTACCGTTAATTACCCGATTTACCTTTAACTATGGTAAATAAATTTTATCATAGTTTCTATTTAAAATGACCAAAAATAAAAAGTACCCTATTAACATAATTTGGACCCACTGATTCCAAATATGTAATCAATTTTTCAAACTTTAAAAAACATAAGTTTCAGTAATTAATTTAAAATTAATCCCGTTGTTAGGAAAACGGGTTTTAGAAGTTAAAACATTGCCAAAGATTGAAATGTTTTAACCTATGAATTCAATGTGAAATTAATTCTATTGACATATATTATATTAAGTTGTAAAAATATATTATATTTATAATTTAAAACCATTAAATATTATAATTTAACCGTATAAATTATCTCAATGAAAAATGTTTTTTTTAATAAAAATTTAAAGTATTTTTACTATTCATCAAAATATGAACGTTATCAGAAAAATATCAAATATTTATCCAAAGTAAATTTTTATATCCTGATTCCATAGAATAATTTTATTTTGTAAAATTGAACTTATAAACACGTCAAAAACCAGATTTACTGTGGGTACTCCATCAAAAGGCGGCAAAATTGCATTTTTTTAAGAATACTTATTTTACCCGAAAAATTTATTTTGTTCTCATACCATGTCCTAGAAAATGTGTATGATGAATAATAATGTTATAAAAATTAAAATTTAGTTAATACTATTCATAACAGCTAGTTCGTGATAATATTATTACCAAATATCGTTGTTTAGTGAAATCCGATATTGCGTACAACACACACTATCGAAGAAGGTCGCGATTGCGTGTAATGCAAGCCAAATCAGGGTTGTGTGTAGTGAAATACTCCTTTGTTGTTGCGTATAAAAAAATACAACCTTATTTCATTTATAAATTGAATATATATATATATATATATATACAAACTCAATGTTGCATAGAATAAAAACAATCAGTCAAACTTGAAATTGTGTGTAACAAGATCCAAGAATAATGTTGCGTATACTGCAAGATAATAGGGTGTTGAGTATAGTGCAAGATAATTTTGGTGTATCGTACAACAGAAAATATGAAAGAAATTAAAAATAAAATATCTTATAAAATCTCAGGTTATTACATTCTACCCCCCTTAAAATGAACTTCGCCCTCAAAATTTGTCGGGGTATTAATGGTTTTCTACTTGAAAGTTTCATTAATTGTAAATCACATTGTAAAAAAGGAATACCAAAACTTATCTATAAAAACTAAAGTATGAAACGTAATGGTTACCCAAATAAACAAATCACTGGGTTTCCAAATAAGAGAACATAGGTGAAAATATGGATATGGAAGAAAAATATAACCACCATGTTCTAAAAGAGAGTGGTAGAGAACATGGCTATGAAAAAGCCAACAGTCACAGAGCCAAAAATTTGCGACGATCTAAGGTTCCATCGGATTCGTCGGATATAATAGCTCTAGGACAACATTTTTGGTTCTCAATATCATTTACCTACAGTTGAAAATGTTGAATTAGAATAAATACTTTCTTGATTTTGGTACAATATTACTATTGTTCTAGCTTTGAACAATTTCCAATTCATATCTTCAATAAATGAAGTTGAATTTACTATTCGTGAAGTGCTAACCGATCATGTGATAGAATGATGGGTCATTCAATCTGTTTCAAACAAAAGGTTAACAAAAGTTGTAGAATATACATAAGTCAATCTATAGTGTGGTTAATCATATACGATTCTAAAAATGAACTTACACTGCATATATCGTACTGTTTTAAAAAATAAAACTAGTTTATACTAACTAGGGACTTCATGTAGGCCAGTGGTAGGAGATAAAGGTCAGTCGCACTTCTGTTGTGGGTTCGATTCCCAAAGCCTTGTCTGACGCGATGGGTTGTCTCATGTCTTGTAGGTTGTCCTTTTTCTAAAACTACATTACTATAACATCCCATCAATAATATCGAACTAAATTATGTCCAACATAATCTATTCCAATATTTAGGCTTATCTAAAATACTTTGGTCCCAGCTCATAGTATAAAGAAAATGATTACTTGAAATGTCACATAACAATCACGTGAATGACATCATTTATCCCCCATATATCATAAGATATATCTTGTTGGTAAAATTACAAACATGTGAATACCTTAACCATATATTCTCTTGAAGAATGAATACCCATATAACCTTACTGAAAAAATGAATATTGTTAAATTTTAACACATTCTACATACCAAAATCCCAAAAATTCTATATACTCAAACCATAATATCACTTATTCCTTATATCAGTCATGAGCTCATGATTAATATCATATTATTTTCTCCTTATCCCTTCATTATGCGCATTTCATCTGCTTTCCAAAAATATTTCAATCACATTTTCATGGTTACCATTACCATATAATTATTGAAAACCAATACATAGATATTCTAAAATTCCACAATACCATAAATAAGATTCCATGATACTATTTTTAAATCCCATTACATAAACACTTAATCATTACAGAACATCATTTTCATACTCAACATCAAAAATAGTGATCGCATGAGACATTCCTTTATCATTTTCCTTAAGAGGTTGCTCACATTAATCAACATTAACCCATGGATTAGGGCATTTATTAGTATAATGCCCCATTTCCTTGCACATGAAGCATTGAAGTGTTGGTGGAGAGTTATTTGTAGTCTTTTCTCTATTCACATCATTAGAAACCGTTTTCCCATTACTTCGACAATCAACTACTTGATGACCTTCTTTTCCACACTTAAAACATTTTCTAGTACCGTTCGGGAAATCTCCACCATGCTTCTTTCCACACATTGAGCACAAAGAAACATTCATCATCTTTTCACCATTGTTCTGAGATTTCTCCTTGAACTCCATCTTTCATTTCTTGTAAAAATCATGAGATGGATATGTTACACCAACTTCCAAATCTACCTTGATTGAACAACACACAATTTCTTCATAGCTACTGAAGTCTCTTATAGCTAATGACCTTAAAAGACTTGGTTTTAAGCCACTAGAAAATAGATAAACATTACTTTTAGGATGGATGATAATTCCAGATTCATACCTTGCAAGTCTTGTAAAATTATCTTCGTATATACCAAGAGATTCATCATCCTTCTACTTAAGCTCAAGAAACTCCTTTTCCATCTTTGTTCATAGAATACGAGGGAAGTACTTACTGAAAAACAAGTTCTTGAACTCGTCCCATTCCATAGACTCAATTTCATATTTTTGCCTCGTATTATTGATAATATTCCACCATTGATCAGCATCACTATCCAAAGGATATACTACTAAGATGACTTTATCATGCTTGGAACATTGTAGAACTGAAAATATCTTTTCAGTAGTACTGATCCATTGTTCAGCCACTACGGGATCAGAAGACCCGCTGAATGAAGGTGGACGTTGCCTCCTGAAGGATTCAACAAAATGTTGCTCCTTTCTCTGCTCATTTTGAAATCCAGAATGATTCATATCTTGTGTAAGTATAGAAATAAGATTTTTCACTCCATCTCACATGACATTGGTTTGGTCAGGAAGACAATCATTGCATTGTCCATTACATTGTTCAACGTGGTTCCTTCGGGTTCCAGCCATCGTCTAAACCCCAAAAATAATAGTGTGAGAGGAAAATAACAGGCTAGGGAAAACAACATAATAAAGGGGGATTACCTTCAATATCTAACATATTAGGTTTAATTCTAAGATCGACAGTTAAATTCCAGGGTTATAACCTATACGTATACTTAACCTTAGGGACATCCCTAGACATACCTTAGAAATATCTCTAGGGATCTCACTAAAGTTTTCGCCTCCAAGTTTCTAAAAGATAACTAATCCTTTCCTCTGATACCAACTGTAGAGACCCGGAACTTGACATACATGTACATTACATTACTTTTTCGGAATACTTAATACATAAAAAAACAGACACACAGGGACCGTAATAGTTTAGTGTCTTTGGAAACTCGGAATATAAACATCTAATCATGTTGAAAGATATTCAACATCTCCCATAACGATATTCCCCTTTTTGTTTCCTTACCGAAAACCATTCTTTATTTCCTGGGGAAAATAAAAAATAAAGAGGGTGATCTCAAATGCTTAGTAAGGGCAAACATAGAGAACATAAAACAATCCATAAACATTTGAATTAAAAACGTGAACATGAAATCTAAACATTAAAACCTTGAGCAAAGACATAAATATTGGAAGTATGTAAGGAATATATCATAAAGGAACACCAATCCCGATAAAATAGAATGGGAATAAAACATGTAATTGTGGAAACCATTAAGAACATGTTATGATTTCCCCATTATCCAAGGCATTGCTGCCAAGACCATCTTACTGCACAAAGTCCCTTTATGAATCGAGTTCACTCCTCGTTTCAGTCATGTAACACCGAACTAGATTAACTTACTATTCCAGCCATGTCTATCTCATGACATATAAATCTTTACCCAGTGTATTGGAGGGAGATATAGGTCCCAACTATCTCATAATGAAATCATTCTGACTTGTGCCACAATATAAACATAAATCATTCATCATAACCCAAAGAATAAAATGGGTTTCATAAACATCATTCCATCATCACATAATCCATATAAAATAAATGGATATCATTTCATAATAAGAAAAGTGAAACCATGAAAATCATAGAGACATTATACTTGAAACATACACATATGAAATAATGTCATCTTAGATGGAAAATGGTTTTGATAAAACACTTGAAATGAATTCTTGAGGAAAATATCCTTTCTTCATCAAAATCATTTTCTTTTCACAAAATTCCATGCACTTTTAAAAGAAAAGGGTTTTGTTGAATATAATCATGAAAACATGTAGAGGAATATTTATTAAAATAAGGGTTTATGAAACCGTAAAAATCCATTCACGCCGTATAAGTTAAAAATAACATTCTTCTCGTACTTTTTTCAGAAAAGTCAAAAAGTACCTCGTATGGTAAACAAAAGAAAGATTCCTTCCAAACCTTGTGGTAAAAGTCAAAAAAGGGTAAAAATTACTTTAAACATACATGGATGAATAATAATATTTTATGAAAACATTTTTAGGAAACATGGACATGGATGATAAACATAACCCCAGTTAATACTTACGAATAAACAATCTCAGATAAGAATGAGATTGGAATAATTATCCCTTACCTTAGGTCCAATATGCTTTGTATGGATCCTAACCTCCTGTATATTGATTTAAATAAAGTCATTGACTTATTAAATAATCATATTCATTGTTATGATATCATATATGTTTCACTTATGACATTATATTACCCGTTCTTTCGTAAATTCCATGTTAAAGTAGCGTTTTGGGTAAAATCAGTTCATTTATAATATGTGTTTTGACTTTTTATTCTTGATTTTATAACTTATATCCTGATTTACATAATTCCAGAATGTAAAACATGATTTATATATATACACATCATATACATATATATTATAGATCGATAAAAGAAATTAAATATACCGTTCATAGAGACGGTAGGCCGTACATATGCATGAACGATGTTTTCTTTTCCTTATTGAATTGAATGAAACTAAATACCTAGTGTGAGCTGTGTATTTTACTTTGTTCTTGACTTTTGAGATCTTTCATGGTGGTATTAACTATGTGGTATTTCCATTGTGGTGTTTTCCATTATGGATTTCTAGGAGAAGTTTGGGGGTCTCAGGGTCACTACTGAGTATCGTTATACTCAACCATACATGGGAATCACAGGAACCTGTTGTGTCACGTTATGATGATAAAAATATTTGATTGGGATATTCGGGAGCCTGGACTAGACAATTCTTGGATGTGGATCGATAGACTTGGTGTGTTGTTGTGACTTCTGGCGAAGACATGTACCTACCCATCTGGTAGGATCCTAAGCAGAAAACCTATGGAGCATGTATTTCAATTGTTGTACTATATTTTTAGTTGGTCTGGTATTCTAGACCTTTTACATTCAGTCTAAACTCTTTACTCTCAGTGATGGTACATTGTGGTGGTTGTATTACTTTTCTTTCCATCTTGGTTAGCTTCATGCTATTTACCCTACCTCAATATGTACAAGTTTAAATACAATTCCATCCCATTTGGGATATTTCATTCCGGTGATAGTAACCAACCCTTGGCCTACGAAAGGTTGGGTAGGGGTAGTCACAACATGTTCCTCGAGGGACGACTTGTGAAACGTAACTCATAAATTCATATAATAGAGCCTTAACAGGGACACACGTAATGGAAAATACATACATTGAAATCCATGACCAACAATATGATGATTTTTAATTCCACTAATATTTGAGATCCCTCCATGTCTATTTTTGAGGGAAAAATCTAATAGGCCCCCATGCGAAAAGGTTTGTTGTGATTGTCATTATAGACATACCTTTAACAAGTAAGCCTTGAATGGGATTTTTACATGTTTAACATCTTATTTGATGATAGTTGAGAGTATAATGATAATTAGTACCTATCTAGGGGACAATTATATATTTATAATGTATCCAGGAATCTATATTATGATCTGATATTTTAAAATATGTCTTCCATTAATTAATTCAAATATGATAGATATCTTTCTCCTGACACAACAACAAACTAAAAGGAAACCACAATAAATCTTTTCTAGTGAAATATACTCATTAAATTTTTATGTATTAACATGAGTTACAAAAATTATGAAATGTGGTAATATTTATAAAATCATATATAACAATCATTTTATACAAATTTACTTAATTCATTATGATGTTTTGGAATTTCGATTTTCTCTTATTTTAAATTTTATTAATCAAAATGTAAAGACCCATAAAAATCAAGGGAAATTTTTTCTTAATTTTCTTTAGAATTTTACAAGAGCGTGGTTTCTGACTGCACCTGATTCCGAGGCCCGGTGTACCCTGAATCAATTTCCGAAGTTTGGCTCGGTTACGTTCAGTGAACGAACGAGCGGTAATTTCTAACTTTTGAACCGGTGCCCGGAATCGAATTTCGAGGGCACCGATGAACTCGCAGCGCCGATATTCGCTTAAGGAGACCTTTTTTGAGGTTGTGTTTTATGCAGGTTGAGAGTTAGTTTTGGGGGAATTAAAATGAAGTTAAATAAAATATGGAAACACATTTTATTTTTAACCATGTTGGTTATATCCTCCCAAAGGGAGTTAGAGGTGGGACCCACATCCACTTAACCTCCCTTGAGGGGATTAAGTGTGGTGGGGCTCACACGAATCCTAACTCCCCAACACCCCTTAAAACTCCCACAACACCCACTTTAATGTTGACAACTTGTTTAATTAATGAGGTGAGTTAAGTGTGGTTTAATTGAATTTCAATCTTTTGAAATTCTTGCCAACACTTTGCATTTAATTAATTAAACCAAATTAATTAATTATTTTGATTTTTTTATTTCTTTTGAAATCATTTTGCCAACATTAAAATGAGAGATTCTATTCTTCTCTTTGGGTTGGAATAAACTTTGTGGGGAGAACTAAGGAGAGAAGAAGAACTTTTAGAAGACCTTCAACCTCTCGAAGTAGAACGATCCACGTCTCCAATGAACGTGAAGCAACGCCTTCTACCTTCTTCAACTGGAGCAAGGAAGGGAAGCACCGCCGCCCACAATGTATTCTGAGAGTGTCGACTCGACAAGACTCGACTTCACCGAGCGCTTCTTCCACCAACGTTGATGGAACGACGCTGTTTTCGCGATGCCCGACGTGCGACATCTTTTATAAAGTAGGGGATTGTTGTTGTTTTATTTAATTATTTCCATTCTTGATTCTAGAATGTCGAACTTCGAGGATAAAGAATAAATGTTATCGATTAACGAGAGGGGGTCCGGACCGCACAAACACAGCCGAACCCCCCTCCTATGATCATATTTGTTTCTTGCGGATGGAAGGACATGGCGTGGTGCCATCGCACCACGCGGGAATCGCACGACAATTATTGTGCGGAGCCGTCGCGCCGCGCCGTGGAAAGAATTTCATGGACACGATGTCGTCGCGCCGCGTCGAAGGAAACTGAAGGCGCCGCTACCGGAGCAGGGCCGCGGCGGAGGGGCGCGGTGCTGTCACACCGCGCCGGACGATGAAGGCCGCAGCGGAACATGATGACCGGCGGCCAGCCGGGACGCCGGTGTCGGAAGCCGGAAGGGGACCGGCCTTTTCCGGTCCCGTTGAGGAAGAACCGACCGGCCAGGTTGGGCCGACCGGAAGGGGGAAAAACCAGGTGAATTTAATTCCCCCGGCAGCATAAATGGACCCCCATAATGAGGGTGGTCGCGCTTTCACAAAGGGGGGTAGCCCCCCCCCCCCCCATTTTCCAATCAGCTCGGCTGAAGGCCGAGCTGGCAGCGCACCTAGTGCACTGCCTTGCGCCGGACCGGTGCTGGGTCGGGCCGTGTCGGGCCGAGCCGTGCCAGGCCGGGTCGACCCGGTTCGGGCCAACCGAGGGATCTAGGGCCGGGACAGCCCGAGCCCTAAACACCCGTTACCGAGCGGTTTGAATTCGAATGCCCATATCTCGGGCTACGGATCTCCAAACGACGCGCTGTTAGCGGAGATGCGATCCTTGGATCGAGACGGTCGTTTTGGTATATCGCACTCAAGGATTCGGAATACTGTGAGTTTGTCCGGGTTGGTTCGTACACGAAACCAACTAGGCCCTCGGAGCGGAAACACTCATATCTTGAGCTACAGACGTCTGATTGATGTGTCGTCAGCTTTGTTGAGTTCCTCATAGTGAGACGGATCTTTTGGAATACTCCGCCTGAGGTTTGGACGCAGGTGGAGTACGGTCGGGTTGGTTTTGACTTAAAAACCAACCGGGACCCTAGGACGAAAAAGCCAATAACTCTCAGACCGGGCGTCTGATTGACGCGCCGTCTGATGCGTTGAGTTCCCGTTGACGATAAGGAACTTTTGGATACATCAACTCTAGACTTTGTGACAGTTGATGTATCAGCCTCTCAGCTCGTGGAGCGGACCCTCCAGAACGAGCTTGCTGTGTTCGGGAACCCTAGAGCTGGCTGCGACGGCTACTGTGACTGCGACGACGACTGTACAGAGATCCTTAGTGGATTCGACGACGACGACTACAACACTCAGCAATCCTGTGTGGATCAGTGCTACCGATCCTGTGTGGGTCCGATCCTGTGTGGGTCAGCGCTCAGCGAACATGTGTGAACCAGCGCCTACAGATCCTGTGTGGGTCCGCTCCTGTGTGGGTCTTTCCGGGGGTTAGTACCTATCGATCCTTTGAGGGTCCGACGACTTAGATGGATCAGTGATCATCTTTATCGTCCTCGAAGAAGTATACCTGTGTGAGCTGAATCCTGTTTCTTTCCTGTGTGGATTTTGTTGTGCTATCCTGTGTGGATTTCGTTTTACTTTCATGTGTGGAATACGTATACTTTCCTGTGTGGACTGAGTTGTACTTGGGATCGGAGGTTAGAGCGTATTGGATTTGATGACTTAGGTATATGTTTGGGCACATACCTAAGCAGTGTAGGTTATTACTTCGTGTTTGTATCTTCCTTTTGTGGTTTATCCTTTGTGGATTTTGGGAGACCTTCAGGTGTCTCGGGGTCCCTACTAAGTAGCTTATAGTCACCTCTACACGGGATATGCCCACACTATATTGTGTTGGTTGCAGATGATGGACAGCGTTGATCGTGATTGAGGCTTGCAGAGCAGGACGGTACCTGGAGGTGGACCACTGGGCGGGACGTGCTCGGAGCGGATGGCGGGACCCGAGGAGCAGTGGAGCTATCTGTACCCACCCTTCAGGTGGGATTTCCAGTGGACAGCTCGGTGTAGCGGCTTTTACTTTATAGTTGTTGTTTTCCCTTTCGAGTTGTACTTTACTTTCAGTTTGGGTTTGTATACTGGCCCTTTTACTTTTCCACACTTCAGTTGTACTCTGTTTTTACTTAGTGTTTAATTTTCCGCTTTCTTACTCTGTGGTACTTGTTTGCTTTTCAAAGGCAATTCCTTCCCTTTTTACTGGGATTTACGCCTTGGTGCTAGTCTCCAGCCCCTGGCCTATGGAAGGCGGGCTTGGGGTAGTCACGACACGGGCCCCGAGTGCGGGTCGTGACAAATTGGTATCAAAGGACTTCAGTTCTACCGCGAACTCTGATCTTTTCTATGTGAAGCAATAATTTTTAGCATATTGAGTTTGGTTATCAGTCCAGGGAGTCCAGTGCTGGTGCGGAGGCCGACGTATCCGTACACTTGGACCCTGACTTCTGATTTCCGACTTAATGCACGAAAACATTGATTGCGTGTGTGTTTCAACGTTTTCATTGTGATTACTTTATATCATCTCACCAGGTATACTGTTCTGACCGTGGCACACCTATTTCTTTTTCAGGATAGCCCCACGATGACAGCCAGCTAGGGTTCCGAGAGTCGAGCGTGACGACAACCCAACGAGCGACGAGGCCTCGGTGCAGGGCCCTTTGTCAGCTGTGGCACCGGTGGTTGCTTTACCCGCCGAGCCCCCGATACTTCCAGCACCAGCCGCTGACGATGCACGTCGCCTCAACGCACTTCATGAGTTTCAGCACCAGCGACCGCCCAGGTTTCATGGGGAGATGGATCCCCATGCAGCCGAGGACTGACTAGAGGCAGTCGTACGAGTTTTTAGGCTAGTGAGGACACCAGCAAACCTCATGGTGATCCTCGCTACGAGCCTACTGCGTGTAGCAGTAGGCCGATGGTGGAGCTTGATGCTCTAGGTGCATGGTGAGGCATATCTACTTTGGACGGACTTTGAGAGCCTCTTCCGCTCGGAGTTCGTCCCAGCCACCCTCCGTGTGGTGCGCATTCAGGATCTTCTTCAGCTGCAGCAAGGCAGCATGACGGTCGCTCAGTACTCGGCGAGATTTACTGATCTCTCGCGCTACTCGACCGACATGGTACTAGACCCATTCTTCCGGGCCCGGACCTTTGAGCAGGGTTTGAGACACGAGATCAGGGCATCGCTGATCTCCCTCAGCATACCGACTCAGACAGGAGTACTGGAGCATGCCCTTTTGATCGAGAGCTTTCTTGCTGAGTCTACACCAGCGCCAAGACCCACCGTAGGGAGGCACATGGCAGAGTCATCTGCAGCAGGCAGTCGACAGATGACTCAGGGGTCCAGGCAGACCAAACCCTCAGGCAGACGACCTCATGATTCTGGCTCAGCAGTGCGGGGCACATAGCGCGGAGCCAGTCTTTCGAGAGGCAGACAGTGCTACTCGTGCGGCGGGAAGGGCCACATGGCTCGTGACTTCTCGACCCGCCGTGCCAAGGAGCAGCAGACGGTTGAGGGACCACCAAGGCAGAGGCAGAGGGTCGACCATGGCGGTCCGCAGGGAGGAGGCTGATGAGGCAGAGGAGCTGGCCGAGCAGCAGGTGGTGGGAGACACTTTGAGGCTCTACCACCACCACCACCAGGAGGTCCCCCCCGACCATAGGGAGCTGGCGGGTAGAGACAAGCACATCTCCAGGCAGTAGAGGCCTACGACCACGGCGCGCCAGAGATGATTCGAGGTACAATCTGTGTCTATTCCACCCTTGATGCAGTACTTATAGACACAGGAGAGAGTCACTCTTTCATATCTGCTGCCCTTGTTCGGAGCTTGGAGATTCCAACAGAGTCGTTGGCTCGATCCTTACGGCTAGAGACTCCTACTGGAGCAGACTCGACGATTACGCACTGGTGCCGACAGTGTGAGATTACTCTAGGAGGCAAGAGCTTCGGCTAGGATCTTCTTGTAGTAGCGTTGAGGCCTTACGACGTCATATTGGGAATGGATTGGTTATCTACGGCCCATGCACAGATTTACTGTTTTAGGCACAAGTTGCGATGTGTATGCACCGACGGGAGAAGGTTCACCTTCACTGGTGAGAAGGGAGCATTTGCAGAACAGGACGGACTTCCGCGGAGAAGAGGACAGCCCATCACTCATCAGTTGGCTAGCCTCATCTTAGGAGCAGTTGATGTGTGGATTCCTGGTTTTCCTGCAGTGGTGGATCAGTTTACGGACGTTTTCTCCGACAATGTTCCAGGGTTACCTCCTCACAGAGAGGTAGACTTTTATATTGACTTGTACCCCGGGACAACCCCAATATCTACTCCAGCATATCGGATGGCCCCCGCTGAGCTTCGAGAGATACGGGTACAGTTGGAGGACTTGCAGGGCAAGGGGTTCATCTGACCCAATGTTTCACCCTGGGCTTCCCCGATATTGTTCGCCAAGAAGGCGGACAGGAGCTTGCGACTTTGTGTTGACTATCGTTGCTTGAACCAGGTGACAGTGAAGAACAAGTAACCGCTACCGAGTATTGATGTCCTCTTTGATCATCTCAAGGGAGCACGGTGGTTCTCGAAGATAGACCTCAGGTCAGGATATCATCAGCTCAGAGTTAGAGACGAGGACGTGCAGAAGACGGCCTTCAGATGTCGGTATGGCCACTATGAGTTCTTGTTTATGTCATTCGGCGTAACCAATTCTCCATCAGTGTTCATGGCCCTCATGAACAGGATATTTGAGCCATACCTCGATCGATTTGTCGTGGTCTTCATCGAAGACATTTTGATTTACTCGACGACTGAGGAGGAGCACGCCTACCACTTGTGAGTTGTACTAGCCACACTCCGAGAGCTCCACCTTTATGGTAAACTCTCTAAGTTCCAGTTCTGGATACGTGAGGTCCACTTCTTGGGACACGTCATCTCTAAGGCGGGAGTTTCAGTGGATCCTGCGAAGATTGAGGCAGTGTTAGCTTGGGAGCCACCCAGGAGCGTGACGGAGTTTCAGAGTTTCTTGGGACTAGCCAGATACTATCAGAGATTCGTGCCAGACATCTCTAGTGTTGCGGCACCAATCTCAACTTTGATGAAGAAGGGGAAACCCTTCGTGTGGTCAGACAGATGTCAGTAGAGCTTCCAGGAGCTGAGACAGAGATTGACCAGCGCACCTATCTTGAGGTTACCTGAAGAGGGAGTAGGGTACGTAGTCTACTGTGATGCATCAGGGACCAGACTCGGATGTGTTATGATGCAGGAGCGGGCAGTGATCGCCTATGTATAACGACAGTTGAGGCCGCATGAGCAGAACTACACTACCCATGACCTGGAGTTAACAGTAGTGGTCTTCCCTCTGAAGACATGGCAACACTACCTGATGGGCGAGCGCTTTACAGTTTTTTCTGATCATTAGAGTCTCAGGTATATCTTCTCGCAGAAGGACCTGAACCTGAGATAGCGGCGATGGCTCGCGTTCCTCTAGGACTATGACTTTGAGATAGTCTATACTCCTGGGAAGGGGAACGTAGTAGCTGATGCCCTCAGCAGGAGGACGGGCATTCATCTACTTGAGGAGGCGACGGAGCAGCTAGCCTCTTTGCAGATATCCTTCGTGGATAGGGACGGAGCATCCTTCATTCAGTCTCTCACAGTCACTCCTCCACTACTGCAGCGAGTCAGAGAGGCACAGCATGGGGACACTGACTGTGAGACGCGGCGTGCACAGATATCCTCAGGACAGGCACCTGATGGTTTCTCCTTTGGAGCAGAGCATGGAATTCTTTTTCATAGGACGTACCATGGTACCAGTCGCTTTACGGGAGGAGGTGCTGAGAGAGTTTCACAATTCTCCTTTGGTAGTACATCCTGTAGTGGAGAAGATGTACCAGGATCTCAAACGACAGCACTGGTGGCCGGGCATGAAGAAGGTTGTGGTAGAGTTCGTTTCTCGATTCCTCACCTGCCAGCAGGTGAAGGCAGAGCACCAGGTACCAGCAGGCTTGGTACATCCCTTGGAGGTCCCGGAGTGGAAGTGGGACGGGATATCTATGGACTTCGGGACTGGACTTCCACGCACTTCCAGAGGTCACGACTCCATCTGGGTGATTGTCGACCGACTCACCAAGTCGGCTCACTTCTTACCCATCTGAGAGAAGGGCTTAGTGGAGAGCTTGGGACCGCTTTACGTTCAGGAGATTGTACGACTTCACAGTGTGCTATCTTCTATCGTCTCCGATCAAGATGCTCGCTTTATTTCCCGTCTTTGGAAGGGGTTGTAGGAGGCGTTTGGGACGCAGCTACGTCTGAGCACAGCCTTTCACCCTCAGACGGATGGTCAGATGGAGAGAACCATTCAGACTCTCGAGGACATGCTCCGCACATGTGTCCTCTACTTTGGTCGTAGCTGGGAGGACCACCTACCCTTGGTGTAGTTTGTGTACAACAACAGCTACCACTCCACCATCGGGATGGCACCGTACGAGGCATTGTACGGACGACCTTGTAGATCTCAAAAGTGCTGGACAGACCCTGGGGAGTCAGCACTTGTGGGACCGGAGATGGTCCATGCCACGACAGAGAAGGTCCAAGTCATCCAGGAGCAGATGAGGACAGCTCAGAGCCGGCAGAAGTCTTACGCTGACAGGAGGAAGAGGCCACTAGAGTTCGAGGATGGAGACCACGTCTTCTTGCGGGTCTCACCTCGACGTGGTATACAGAGATTTGGCTGAGGCGGCAAGTTATCTACGCGCTTCATCGGACCCTTCCAGGTCCTCAACAGGATTGGCGAGGTGGCTTATCGTCTAGATCTACCACCTCAGTTGCACCGGGTGCATGACGTCTTCCACGTGTCTCAGCTGAGTAGATACGTGCATGACCAGACACACATCATTGACCATGGGGAGCATGAAGTTAACGATGAGGCGACTTTTACGGAGGTCCCGGTGGAGATCGAGGATCGACAGAAGTGGGTCCTACATGGACGGTCGATTCCTCTTGTGCACATCAGATGGCAGCAGAAAAACCTCCAGGAGAGCACTTGGGAGCGGGAGGCTCAGATGCGTGCTCAGTACCCTCATTTGTTTCCCTAGATTTGATGTATCTTTACGAGGACGTAAAGCACTGAGGTGAGAGTAATGTAAAGGCTCGTAAAATTCATGGGAAATTTTTTCATAATTTGTTTTATAATTTTACAAGAGCGCGGTTTCTGACGGCACCTGATTCTGAGGCCCGGTGTGCCCGGAATCAATTCCTGAAGCTTGGCTTGGGTACGTTCAGTGAACGAACGAGCGGGAATTTCTAACTTTTGAACCGGTGCCCGGAATCGAATTCCGAGGGCACCAATGAACTCACAACGCCGATATTCGCTTAAGGAGACCTTTTCCGAGGTTGCGTTTTATGCGGGTTGAGAGTTAGTTTTGGGGGAATTAAAATGAAGTTAAATAAAATATAGAAACACATTTTATTTTTAACCATGTTGGTTATATCCTCCCAAAGGGAGTTAGAGGTGGGACCCACATCCACTTAACCTCCCTTGAGAGGATTAAGTGTGGTGGGGCCCACACGAAGCCTGACTCCTCAACACCCCTTAAAACTCCCACAACTCCCACTTTAATGTTGACAAATTGTTTAATTAATGAGGTGAGTTAAGTGTGGTTTAATTGAATTTCAATCTTTTGAAATTCTTGCCAACACTTTGCATTTAATTAATTAAAACAACTTAATTAATTATTTTGATTGTTTGATTTCATTTGAAATCATTTTACCAAAATTAAAATGAGAGATTCTATTATTCTCTTTGGGTTGGCATAAACTTTGTGGGGAGAACTAAGGAGAGGAGAAGAACTTTTAGAATACCTTCAACATCTCGAAGAAGAACGATCCACGTCTCCAAAGAATGTGAAGAAACACCTTCTACCTTCTTCAACCGGAGAAAGGAAGGGAATCACCGCCGCCCACAAAGTATTCTGAGAGTGTCGACTCGACTCGACTCGACTTCACCGAGCGCTTCTTCCATCAACGTTGACGGAATGACGCCGTTTCTGCGACACCCGACATGCGACATCTTTTATCAAGTAGGTGATTGTTGTTGTTTTATTTAATTATTTCCATTATTGATTCTAGAATGTCGAACTTCGAGGATAATGAATAAATGTTATTGATTAACGAGAGGGGGGTCGGACCGCACAAACATGGCCAAACCCCCCTCCTATGTTCATATTTGTTTCTTGCGGATGGAACGAGATGGAGTGGTGCCGTCGCACCACGCAGGAATCGCACGAAAATTATTGCGCGGCGCCGTCGTGCTGCGCCGTGGAAAGAATTTCATAGACGCGCCACTGTCGCGCCGCGTCGAAGGAAACCGAAGGCGCCGCGGCCGGAGCGGGGCCACAGAGGAGGGGCACGGTGCCGTCGCACCGCGACGGACGATGAAGGCCGAGGCCGGTTCCGGGCCGAGGCGGAACATGATGACCGGCGGCCAGCCGGGCCGCCGGTGTCGGAAGCCGGAAGGGGACCGGCCTTTGCCGATCCCGTTGAGGAAGAATCGGCCGGACAGGTCGGGCCGGTCGGAAGGGAAAAAAAAGGGGAATTTAATTCCCCCGGCCAGCATAAATGGCCCCCATAATGAGGGTGGCCGCGGTTTCACAAAGGGGGGCAGGCACCCCCCCTGTTTTCCAATCAGCTCGGCCGAAGGCCGAGCTGACAACGCGGCCTTGCGTCGGACTGGCGCCAGGCCGGGCCGCACCGGGCCGGGTCGACCCTGTCCGGGGCGGGTCGACCCGGTTCGGGCCAACTAGGGGGTCTCGGGCCGGGCCGGCCAAGGCCCGACACCCCCGTTACCGAGCGGTTTTGATTCAAATGCCCATAACTCAGGCTACGGATCTCCAAAAAACGCACCGTCAGCAGTGATGCGATCCTTGGATCGAGACGGTCGTTTCGGTATATCTCACTCAAGGTTTCAGAATAATTTGAGTTCGGCCGGGTTGGTTCGTACACGAAACCAACCGGGCCCTCGGAGCGGAAATGCTCATATCTTGAGCTACGGACGCCCGATTGACGTGTCGTCATCTTTGTTGAGTTCCTCTAAATGAGACGGATCTTTTGGCATACTCCGCCCGAGGTTTGGACATAGGTGGAGTACGGTCGGGTTGGTTTTGCATTAAAAACCAACCGGGCCCCTGGGACGAAAATGCCAATAACTCTCAGACCGTGCATCCGATTGACGGGACATCTGATGCGTTGAGTTCCCATTGACGATACGGAACATTTGGATACATCAACTCTAGACTTTGTGACAGTTGATGTATCAGCCTCTCGGCTCGTGGAGCGGACCCTCCCGAACGAGCTTGCTGTGTGCGGGAACCCTAAAACTGGCTGCGACAGCTACTATGACTGCGACGACGACTGTACAGATATCCTAAGTGGATTCGACAACGATGACTACAACACTCGGCGATCCTATGTGGATCAGTGCTACCGATCCAGTGTGGGTCCGATCCTTTGTTGGTCACCGCTCAGCAGTCCTGTGTGAACCAGCACCTACAGATCCTGTGTGGGTCCGATCCTGTGTGGGTCTTTGCGGGGGTTAGTACCTATCGATCCTTTGTGAGTCTGACGACTTAGATGGATCAGTGATCATCTCTATCCTCCTCGAAGAAGTATACCTGTGTGAGATGAATCCTGTTGCTTTTTTGTGTGGATTGTATTTTGCTATCCTGTGTGGATTTCGTTTTGCTTTCCTGTGTGGAATACGTATACTTTCCTGTGTGGACGCAGTTGTACTTGGGCTCCGAGGTTGGAGCGTATTGGAATTGATGACTTAGGTATATGTATGGGCATATACCTAAGCAGTGTCGGTTATTACTTCGTGTTTGTATCTTCCATTTGTGGTTTATCCTTTTTGGATTTTGGGAGACCTTCGGGGGTCTCAGGGTCCCTACTAAGTAGCTTATACTCACCCCTACACGGGATATTCCCGCACTATATTGTGTTGGTTGCAGACGATGGATAGCGTTGATCGTGGTTGAGGTTTGTAGACCCGGACGGTACCTGGAGGTGGACCACTCCGCGGGACGTGCTCGGAGAGGACAACGGGACCCGAGGAGCAGTGGAGCTATCTATACCCACCCTTCATGTTGGATTTCCAGTGGACAGCTCGGTGTAGCGGCTTTTACTTTACAGTTGTTGTTTTCCCTTTCGAGTTGTACTTTACATTCAGTTTGGGTTTGTATACTAGCCCTTTTACTTTTCCGCACTTCATTTGAACTCTTTTTTTACATAGTTTTTACTTTTCTGATTGCTTACTCTGTGGTGCTTGTTTACTTTTCAAAGGTAATGCCTTCCCTTTTTACCGGGATTTACGCCTTGGTGCTAGTCGCCAGCCCCTGGCCTATGGAAGGCGGTCTTGGGGTAGTCACGGCACGGGCCCCGAGGGCCGGGCAGAGCCGGGCCGGGCCGGGCCATGCCGGGCCGGGTCGACCCTGTTTGGGGCGAGTCGACCCGGTTCGGGCCAACCGGGGGGTCTCGGGCCGGGACGGCCCGGGCCCGAACCCCCCATTACCGAGCGGTTTGGATTCAAATGCCCATAACTCGGGATACGGATCTACAAACGACGTTCCGTCAGCGGCGATGCGATCCTTGGATCAAGACGGTCGTTTCGGTATATCACACTCAAGGTTTCAGAATACTTTGAGTTCGGCCGGGTTGGTTCGTACACGAAACCAACCGGGCCCTCAGAGCGGAAACCCTCATATCATGAGCTACAGACGTCCGATTAACGTGTCGTCAGCTTTGTTGAGTTCCTCTTAGTGAGACGGATCTTTTGGAATACTCCGCCCGAGGTTTGGACACAGGTGGAGTACGATCAGGTTGGTTTTGCCTTAAAAACCAACCGGGCCCCTGGGATGAAAAAGCCAATAACTCTCAGACCGGGCGTCCGATTGACGCGTCGTTTGTTGCGTTGAGTTCCCGTTCACGATACGGAACTTTTCGATACATCATCTCTAGACATTGTGAAAATTGATGTATCAGCCTCTCGGCTCGTGGAGCGGACCCTCCCGAACGAGCTTGCTATGTGCGGGAACCCTAGAGCTGGCTGCAACGGCTACTGTGACTGCGACGACGACTTTACAGAGATCCTTAGTGGATTCGATGACGACGACTACAACACTCAGCGATCCTGTGTGGATCAGTGCTACTGATCCTGTGTGGGTCAGCCCTCAACAGTCCTGTGTGAACCAGCGCCTACAGATCCTGTGTGGGTCTGATCCTGTGTGGGTCTTTGCGGGGGTTAGTAACTATCGATCCTTTGTGGGTCCGACGACTTAGATGGATCAGTGATCATCTTTATCGTCTTCGAAGATGTATACCTGTGTGAGCTGAATCCTGTTGCTTTCCTGTATGGATTGTGTTGTGTTATCCTGTGTGGATTTCGTTTTTCTTTCCTATGTGGAATACGTATACTTTCCTGTGTGGACTGAGTTGTACATGGGCTCGGAGGTTGGAGCGTATTGGAATTGATGACTTAGGTATATGTATGGGCATATACCTAAGCAGTGTCGATTATTAATTCGTGTCTGTATCTTCCTTTTGTGGTTTCTCCTTTGTGGATTTTGGGAGACCTTCGGGGGTCTTGGGGTCCCTACTGAGTAGCTTATACTCACCCCTGCACGGGCTATGCCCGCACTATATTATGTTGGTTGTAGACGATGGACAACATTGATCGTGGTTGATGCTTGCAGAGCAAGATGGTACCTGGAGGTGGACCACTGGGCGGGACGTGCTCGGAGTGGACGGCGGGACCCGAGGAGAAGTGGAGCTATCTGTACCCACCCTTCAGGTGGGATTTCCAGTGGACAGCTCAGTGTAGCCGGTTTTACATTACAGTTGTTGTTTTCCCTTTTGAGTTTTACTTTACTTTCAGTTTGGGTTTGTATACTGGCCCTTTTACTTTTCCGCACTTCAGTTGTACTCTATTTTTACTTAGTGTTTACTTTTCCGCTTGCTTACTCTGTGGTGCTTGTTTACTTTTCAAAGGAAATTCCTTCCCTTTTTACTGGGATTTATGCCTTGGTGCTAGTCCCCAGCCCCTAGCCTATGGAAGGAAGGCTTGGGGTAGTCACAGCACGGGCCCTGAGGGCGGGTCGTGACAAATTGGTATCAGAGTAGTTCAGTTATACCGCGAACTATGTTCTTTTCTATGTGAAGTAATAATGTTTAGTGTATTGAGTGTGGTTATCAGTCCAGGGAGTCCAGTGTTGGTGCGGCGGCCGACGTATCCGTACACCAGGACCCTGACTTCTGATTTCCGACTTAATGCACGAAAAAATTGATTGCGTGTGTGTTTCAATGTTTTCTTTGTGATTAAATTATATCAGCTCACCATGTATACTGTTCTGACCGTGACGCACCTGTTTCCATTTCAGGATGGCCCCAAGATGATAGCCAGCTAGGGTTCCAAAATTCGAGCGTGACGACAGCCCACCGAGAGATGAGGCCTCGGTGCAGGGCCCTTTTTCAGCTGTGGCACCGGCGGTAGCTTTACCCGCCGAGCCCCCGATACTTCCAACAACAGCCACTGACGATGCACATCGCCTCAGCACACTGCATGAGTTTCAGCACCAGTGACCACCCAGGTTTCATGGGGAGACGGACCCCCAGGCAGCCGAGGACTCGCTGGAGGCAGTCGTACGAGTTTTCAGGCTAGTGAGGACACCAGAAGACCTCATGGTGATCCTCGTTGCGAGCCTACTGCACGCAGCAGCAGACCGATGGTGGAGCTTGATGCTCCAGGTGCACGATGAGGCATCTCTACTTTGGACGGACTTTGAGAGCCTCTTCCGCTCGGAGTTCGTCCCAGCCACCCTCCCTGCGGTGCGCATTCAGGAGCTTTTTCAGCTGCGGCAGGGCAGCATAACGGTCACTCAGTACACGACGAGATTTACCGATCTCTCGCGCTACTCGACCGACATGGTACGGGACCCATTCTTCTGGGCCCGGACCTTTGAGCAGGGTTTGAGACACGAGATCAGGGCATCACTGATCTCCCTCAGCATACTAACTCAGACAGGAGTACTGGAGCGGGCCCTTTTGATCGAGAGCTTTCTTGCTGAGTCTACACCTGCGCCGAGACCCACCGCAGGGCGGCACATGGCAGATTTATCTACAGCAGGCAGTCGACGGATGACTCAGGGGTCCAGGCAGACCAGACCCTCAGGAAGACGACCTCAGGACACTGGCTCAGCAGTGCGGGGCACACAGCGCGGAGCCAGTCTTTCGAGAGGCAGACAGTGCTACTCGTGCGGCGGGCAGGGCCACATGGCTCGTGACTACCCGACCCGCCGTGCCGAGGAGCAGAAGACGGTTGTCGGACCACCGAGGCAGAGGTAGAGGGTCGACCGTGGTGGTCCACAGGGAGGAGGCGTACGAGGCAGAGGAGCTGGCCGAACAGCAGGTGGTGGGCGACGCTTTGAGGCTCTCCCACCACCACCACCAGGAGGTCCATCCCGACCACAGGGAGTTGGTGGGCAGAGACAGGCACAGCTCCAGGCAGCAGAGGCCTACGACCACGGTGCGCCAGAGATGATTCGAGGTACTATATATGTTTATTCCACCCTTGCTGCAGTACTTATAGACACGGGAGCGAGTCACTCTTTCATAGACGCTTCCCTTGTTCGGAGCTCGGAGATTTCGGCAGAGCCTTTGGCTCGATCATTACGGCTAGAGACTCCTACGGGAGCAGACTCGACTATTACGCACTGGTGCTGGCAGTGTGAGATTACTCTAGGAGGCAAGAGCTTCGTCTGGGATCTTTTTGTAGCAGCGTCGAGGCCTTACAACGTCATCTTGGGCATGGATTGGTTATCTACGGTCCATGCACAGATTGACTATTTTAGGCGCAAGGAGCGATGTGTACGCACCGACGGGAGCAGGTTCACATTCACCGGCGAGAAGGGAGACTTTGAAGCACAGGACGGAATTCCGCGGAGGAGAGGACAACCCATCACTCATCAGTTGGCTAGGCTCATCCTAGGAGCATTTGACCTACGGGGTCCTGGTTTTCCTGCAGTGGTGGATCAGTTTGCGGACGTTTTCCCTGAAGACGTTCCATGGTTACCTCCTCACAGAGAGGAAGACTTTTATATTGACTTGTACCCCGGGACAACCCCGATATCGACTCCACCATATCGGATGGCCCCCGTTGAGCTTCGAGAGCTACGGGTACAGTTGGAGGACTTGCAGGGCAAGGGGTTCATCCGACCCAGTGTTTCACCCTGGGCTTCCCCGATGTTGTTCGCCAAGAAGGCGGACGGGAGCTTGTGACATTGTGTTGACTATCGTCGCCTGAACCAGGTGACAGTGAGGAACAAGTATCCGCTACCGAGGATAGATGACCTCTTTGATCAGCTCAAGGGAGCACGGTGGTTCTCGAAGATAGACCTCAGGTCAGGCTATCATCAGCACAGAGTTAGAGACGAGGACATGAAGAATACGGACTTCAGATGTCCGTATGGCCACTATGAGTTCTTGGTTATGCCATTTGGCGTAACCAATGCTCCAACAGTGTTCATAGCCCTCATGAACAGGATATTTCAGCCATACCTCGGTCGATTTGTCGTGGTCTTCACCGACGACATTTTGATTTACTTGACGACTGAGGAGGAGGACGCCTACCACTTGCGAGTTGTACTAGACACACTCCGAGAGCACCAGATTTATGGTAAACTCTGGAAGTTCCAAATCTGGATACGTAAGGTCCACTTCTTGGGACACGTCATCTCTAAGGCGGGAGTTGTAGTGGATCCTGCGAAGATCGAGACAGTGTTAGCTTGGGAGCCACCCATGAGCATGACGGAGGTTCGGAGTTTCTTGGGACTAGCCGGATACTATCGGAGATTCGTGACAGACTTCTCTAGAGTTGCGGCACCACTCTCAGCTTTGACGAAGAAGGGGAAACCCTTCGTGTGGTCAGACAGATGTCAGCAGAGCTTCTAGGAGCTGAGACAGAGATTGACCAGCGCACCTATCTTGAGGTTTCCTGAAGAGGGATTAGGGTACGTAGTCTACTTCAATGCATCAGGGACCGGACTCGGATGTGTTCTGATGCAGGAGCAGGCATTTATCGCCTATGGATCACGACAGTTGAGGCTGCATGAGCAGAACTACGCTACCCAGGACCTGGAGTTAGCAGAAGTGGCATGTGCTCTGAAGACATGGCGACACTACCTGGTGGGCGAGCACTTTACAGTCTTTTCTGATCATCAGAGTCTCAGGTATATCTTCTCGCAGAATGACCTGATCCTGAGACAGCGGTGATGGCTCGAGTTCCTTGAGCACTATGACTTTGAGATAGTCTATACTCCTGGGAAGGGGAACGTATTAGCCGATGCCCTCAGTAGGAGGACAGGCATTCAGCTACTTGAGGAGGCGACGAAGCAGCAGGCCTCTTCTCAGATATCCTTCATGGATAGAGATGGAGCAGCCTTCCTTCAATCTCTCATAGTCACTCCTCCACTACTGCAGTGAGTCAGATAGGCACAGTGTGGGGACACTGACTGTGAGATGCGGCGTGCACATATATCCTCAGGACAGGCACCTGATGGTTTCTCCATTGGAGCAGAGCATGACATCCTTTTCAGAGGATGTACCATGGTACCAGTCACTTTACGGGAGGAGGTGCTGAGAGTGTTTCACACTTCTCCTTTGGCAGTATATCCTGGAGTGGCGAAGATGTACCAGGATCTCAGACGACAGCACTGGTGGCCGGGCATGAAGAAGGTTGTGGCATAGTT
Organism: Viscum album; assembly: GCA_963277665.1. NCBI lineage: Eukaryota > Viridiplantae > Streptophyta > Magnoliopsida > Santalales > Viscaceae > Viscum > Viscum album. Next base: position 819,636,233 of record OY728155.1, read on the forward strand.
CGTTTCTCGATGCCTCACCTACCAGCAGGTGAAGGCAGAGCACCAGGTACCATTAGGCTTGGTAGAGCCCTTGGAGGTCCCGGAGTGGAAGTGGGACGGGATATCTATGGACTTCGTGATTGGACTTCCATGCACTTCCAGAGGTCACGACTCCATCTGGGTGATTGTCGACCGACTCACCAAGTCGGCTCACTTCTTACCCATCCGAGAGCAGGGCTCAGTGGAGAGCTTGGGATGTCTTTACGTTCAGGAGATTATATGGCTACACGGTGTGCCATCTTCTACCGTCTCCGATCGAGATGCTCGCTTTACTTCCCGGATTTGGAAGGGGTTGCAGGAGGCGTTTGGGACGCAGCTACGTCTGAGCACAGCCTTTCACCCTCAGATGGATGGTCAGACGGAGAGGACCATTCAGACTCTCGAGGACATGCTCCGCGCATGTGTCCTCGACTTTGGTCGTAGCTGGGAGGACCACCTACCCTTGGTGGAGTTTGCGTACAACAACAGCTACCACTCCACCATCAGGATGGCGCTGTACGAGGCATTGTACGACCGCCCTTGTAGATATCTTTTGTGCTGGAAAGACCCTAGGGAGTCAGAACTTGTGGGACCGGAGATGGTCCAGGCCACGACAGAGAAGGTCCAAGTCATCCAGGAGCGGATGAGGACAACTCAGAGCTGGCAGAAGTCATACGCTGACAGGAGGCGGAGGCCACTAGAGTTCGAGGATGGCGACCACGTCTTCTTTCAGGTCTCACCTTGACGTGGTATACATAGATTTGGCCAAGGCAACAAGTTATCTCTGCGCTTCATCGGACCCTTCCAGGTCCTCAGCAGGATTGGCGAGGTGGCTTATCGCCCGGCTCTACCACCTCAATTGCACCGGGTGCACGACGTCTTCCACGTGTCTCAGCTGAGGAGATACGTTCATGACTCGGCGCACATCATTGACCATGGGGAGCTGGACTTTGACGATGGGGAAAATTTTGCGGAGGTTCCGGTGGAGATCGAGGATCGACAGGAGCGGGTCCTATGTGGATGGCCAATTCCTCTAGTGCGCATCACATGGCAGCACGGGAACCTCTAGGAGAGAACTTGGGAGCGGGAGGCTCAGATGCATGCTCAGTACCCACATTTGTTTACCTAGTTTTGATGTATCTTTTCGGGGACGTAAAGCCCTGAGGTGGGAGTAATGTAAAAACCCGTAAAATTCAAGGAATGTTTTTTCTTAATTTTATTTAGAATTTTACAAGAGCGCGGTTTCTGACGGCACCTGATTCTGAGGCCCGGTGTGCCCGGAATCAATTCCCGAAGTTTGGCTCGGGTACGTTCAGTGAACGAATGAGCGGGAATTTCTAACTTTTGAACTGGTGCCCAGAATCGAATTCTGAGAGCACCGATGAACTCGCAGCGCCGATATTCGTTTAAGGGGACCTTTTCTGAGGTTTCGTTTTATGCGGGTTGAGTGTTAGTTTTGGGGGAATTAAAATGAAGTTAAATAAAATATGGAAACACATTTTATTTTTAACCATGCTGGTTATATCCTCCCAAAGGGAGTTAGAGCTGGGACCCACATCCACTTAACCTACCTTGAGAGGATTAAGTGTGGTGGGCCCCACACGAACCCTAACTCCTCAACACCCCTTAAAACTCCCACAACTCCCACTTTAATGTTGGCAACTTGTTTAATTAATGAGGTGAGTTAAGTGTGGTTTAATTGAATTTCAATCTTTTGAAATTCTTGCCAACACTTTGCATTTAATTAATTAAACCAACTTAATTAATTATTTTGAGTGTTTGATATCTTTTGAAATCATTTTTCCAACATTAAAATGAGAGATTCTATTCTTCTCTTTGGGTTGTCATAAACATTGTGGGGAGAACTAAGGAGAGGAGAAGACCTTTTAGAAGACCTTCAACCTCTCGAAGAAGAACGATCCACGTCTCCAAAGAACGTGAAGCAACACCTTCTACCTTCTTCAACCGGAGCAAGGAAGGGAAGCACCGCCGCCCACAAAGTATTCTGAGAGTGTCGACTCGACTCGACTCGACTTCACCGAGCGCTTCTTCCACCAACGTTGATGGAACGACGCCGTTTCCGCGACGCCCGACGTGCGACATCTTTTTTCAAGTAGGGGATTGTTGTTGTTTTATTTAATTATTTCCATTCATGATTCTAGAATGTCGAACTTCGAGGATAACGAAAAAATGTCATCGATTAACGAGAGGGGGGCCGGACCGCACAAACACGGCCGAACCCCCCCTCTTATGTTCATATTTGTTTCTTGCGGATGGAACGAGATGGCGTGGTGTCGTCGCACCACGCGGGAATCACACGACAATTATTGCACGGCGTCGTCGCGCCGCACTGTGGAAAGAATTTCATGGACGTGACGTCGTCGCGCCGCGTCGAAGGAAACCGAAGGCGCCAGGGCCGGAGCAGGTCCACGGCGGAGGGGCGCGGTGTCGTCGCACCGCACCGGATGACGAAGGCTGCGGCCGGTTCCGGGCCCCGTCGGAACACGATGACTGGCAGCTAGCCGGGCCGCCGGTGTCGGAAGCCGGAAGGGGACCAGCCTTTGCCGGTCCCGTTGAGGAAGAACCGGCCGGCCAGGTCGGGCCGGTCGGAAGGGTGAAAAACTGGGGGGAATTTAATTCCCTTGGACAGCATAAATCGCCCCCCATAATGAGGGGGGTCGTGGATTCACAAAGGGGGGCAGGCGCCCCCCGGTTTTCCAATCAGCTCGGCCGAAGGCCGAGCTGGCAGCGCGCCCAGCGCGCTCCCTTGCGCAGGAACGACGCCTGGACGGTCCGCTAGGCCGGGCCGGACCGGGCCGTGCCGGGCCGGGTCGACCCTGTCTTGGGCGGGTCGACCCGGTTCGGGCTAACCGGGGGGTCTCGGGCCGGGACGGCCCGGGCCCGAAACCTTCGTTACCGAGTGGTTTAGATTCAAATGCTCGTAACTCGGGCTACGGATCTCCAAACGATGCGCCGTCAGTGGCGATCTGATCCTTGGATCGAGATGGTCGTTTCGGTATATCACACTCAAGGTTTCAGAATACTTTGAGTTCGGCCAGGTTGGTTCGTACACGAAACCAACCGGGCCCTCAGAGTAGAAACACTCATATCTTGAGCTACAAACGTACGATTGACGTGCCGTCAGATTTGTTGATTTCCTCCTAATGAGACGGATCTTTTGGCATACTCCGCCCGAGGTTTGGACGCAGGTGGAGTACGGTCGGGTTGGTTTTGACTTAAAAACCAACCGGGCCCCTAGGACGAAAAATCCAATAACTCTCAGACCGGACATCTGATTGTCGCGCCGTCTGTTGTGTTGAGTTCACGTTGACGATACAGAACTTTTGGATACATCAACTCTAGACTTTGTGACAGTTGATGTATCAGCCTCTCGGTTCGTGGAGCGGACCCCCCCCCCCCCCCCCGAACGAGCTTGCTGTGTGCGGGAACCCTAGAGCTGGCTGCGACGGCTACTGTGACTGCGACAACGACTGTATAGAGATCCTTAGTGGATTCGACGACAACGACTATAACACTCAGCGATCCTGTGTGGATTAGTGCTACTGATCCTGTGTGGGTCTGATCCTATGTGGGTCAGCGCTCAACGGTCCTGTGTGAACCAGCGCCTACAGATCCTGTGTGGGTCTGATCCTATGTGGGTCTTTGAGGGGGTTAGTAAATATCGATCCTTTATGGGTCCGACGACTTAGATGGATCAGTGGTCATCTTTATCGTCTTCGAAGATGTATACCTGTGTGAGCTGAATCCTGTTGCTTTCCTGTGTGGATTGTGTTGTGTTATCCTGTGTGGATTTCATTTTTCTATTCTGTGTGGAATATGTATACTTTCCTATGTGGACTGAGTTGTACATGGGATCGGAGGTTGGAGCGTATTGGAATTGATGACTTAGGTATATGTTTGGGCATATACCTAAGCAGTGTCGTTTATTACTTCGTGTTTGTATCTTCCTATTGTGGATTATCCTTTGTGGATTTTGGGAGAACTTCGGGGGTCTCGGGGTCCCTACTGAGTAGCTTATACTCACCCCTGCACGGGCTATGCCCGCACTATATTGTGTTGGTTGCAGACGATGGACAGAGATGATCGTGGTTGAGGTTTGCAGAGCAGGACGGTACCTAGAGGTGGACCACTGGGCGGGACGTTCTCGGAGCGGACGGTGGGACCCGAGGAGCAGTGGGGCTATCTGTACCCACCCTTCAGGTGGGATTTCCAGTGGACAGCTCGGTGTAGCGACTATTACATTACAGTTGTTGTTTTCCCTTTTGAGTTGTAGTTTACTATCAGTTTGGGTTTGTATACTGGCCCTTTTAGTTTTCTTCACTTCAGTTGTACTCTGTTTTTACATTGTGTTTAATTTTCCACTTGCTTACTATGTTGTGCTTGTTTACTTTTCAAACGCAATGCCTTCCCTTTTTACCGGGATTTTCGCCTTAGTGCTAGTCACTAGCCCCTGGCCTATGGAAGGCGGGATTGGGGTAGTCACGACACGGGCCCCGAGGGTGGGTCGTGACAAATTGGTATCAGAGTAGTTGGGTTCTACCCCGAACTCTGATCTTTTCTAAGTGAAGCAATAATGTTTAGCGTATTGAGTGTGGTTATCAGTCCAAGGATTCCAGTGTTGGTGCGGCAACCGACGTATCCATACACCAAGACCCTGACTTCTGATTTCCAACTTAATGCACGAAAACATTGATTGTGTGTGTGTTTCAAAGTTTTCTTTGTGATTACTTTATATCAACTCACCAGGTATACTGTTCTGAACATGGCGCACCTGTTTCCATTTTAGGATGGCCCCACGATGACAGTCAGCTAGGGTTCCGAGAGTCGAGCGTGACGAAAGCCCACCGAGCGACGAGGCCTCGGTGCAGGGCCCTTTATCAGCTGTGGCACCGGCGATAACTTTACCCGTAGAGCCCCCGATACTTCCAGCATCAGCCGCTGACGATGCACGTCGCCTCAGCGCACTGCATGAGTTTTAGCGCCAGCGACCGCCCAGGTTTCGTGGGGAGAAGGACCCCCAGGCAGTCGAGGACTAGCTGGAGGCAGACGTACGAGTTTTCAGGCTAGTGAGGACACCAACTGACCTCATGGTGATCCTTGTTGCGAGCCTGCTGCACGCAATAGTGGGCCGATGGTGGAGCTTGATTCTCTAGGTGCACGATGAGACATATCTACTTTAGAAGGACTTTGCGAGCCTCTTCCGCTCGGAGTTCGTCCCAGCCACCCTCCGTGCGGTGCGCATTCAGTAGCTTCTTCAGCTGCGGCAGGGCAGCATGACGGTCGCTCAGTACTCTGCGAGATTTACCGATCTCTCTCGCTACTCGACCAACTTGGTACGGGACCCATTCTTCCGGGCCCGGACCTTTGATAAGGGTTTGAGACACGAGATCAGGGCATTCCTAATCTCCCTCAGCATACCGACTCAGACAGGAGTACTGGAGCGGGCCCTTTTGATCGAGAGCTTTCTTGCTGAGTCTACACCAGCGCCGAGACCCACCGTAGGGCGGCACGTGGCAGAGTTATCTGCAGCAGGCAGTCGACAGATGACTCAGGGGTCCAGGCAGAACAGACCCTCAGGCAGACGACCTCAAGTCACTGGCTCAGCAGTGTGGGGCACACAGCGTGGAGCCAGTCTTTCGAGAGGCAGACAATGCTACTCGTGCGGCGGGTAGGGCCACATGGCTCGTGACTGCCCGACCAGCCGTGCCGAGGAGCAGCAGACGGTTGAGGGACCATCGAGGAAGAGGCATAGGGTCGACCGTGGTGGTCCGCAGGGAGGAGGCCGACGAGGCAGAGGAGCTGGTCGGGCAACAGGTGGTGGACGACGCTTTGAGGCTCTACCACCACCACCACCAGGAGGTCCACCCTGACCACAGGGAGTTGGCTGGCAGAGACAGGCACAGCTCCAGGCAGCGGAGGCCTACAACCACGGTGCGCCAGAGATGATTCCAGGTACTATCTGTGTCTATTCCACCCTTGCTGCAGTACTTATAGACACAGGATTGAGTCACTCTTTCATAGCCGCTTCCCTTGTTCGGAGCTCGGAGATTCCGACAGAGTCGTTGGCTCGATCCTTACGACTAGAGACTCCTACGGGAGCAGACTCGATGATTACACACTGGTGCCGGCAGTGTGAGCTTACTCTAGGAGGCGAGATCTTCGTCTGGGATCTTCTTGTAGCAGCGTCGAGGCCTTACGATGTCATCTTGGGCATGGCTTGGTTATCTATAGTCCATGCACAGATTGACTGTTTTAGGCGCAAGGTGCGATGTGTACGCACCGACGGGAGCAGGTTCACCTTCACCGGCAAGAAGGGAGCCTTTGCAGCACAGGATGGACTTCCGCGGAGGAGAGGACAACCCATCACTCATCAGTTGGCTAGCCTCATCCTAGGAGCAGTTGACGTGCGGAGTCCTGGTTTTCCTGCAGTGGTGGATCAGTTTGCGGACATTTTCCCCAACGACGTTCCAGGGTTACCTCCTCGCAGATAGGTAGACTTTTAAATTGACTTGTACCCTATGACAGCCCCGATATCGACTCCAGCATATCGGATGGCCCCCGCGGAGCTTCGAGAGCTACGGGTACAGTTGGAGGACTTGCAGCGAAAGGGGTTCATCCGACCTAGTGTTTCACCATGGGCTTCCCCGATGTCGTTCGCCAAGAAGGAGGATGGGAGCTTGAGAATTTGTGTTGACTATCGTCGCCTAAACCAGGTGACAGTGAGGAACAAGTATCCACTACCGAGGATTGATGACCTCTTTGATCAGCTCAAGGGAGCATGGTGGTTCTCGAAGATAGACCTCAGGTCAGGCTATCATCGGCTTAGAGTTAGAGACGAGGACGTGCAGAAGACGACCTTCATATGTCGGTATGGCCACTATGAGTTCTTGGTTATTCCATTCAGCGTAACCAATGCTCCAGCAGTGTTCTTGGCCCTCATGAACAGGATCATCAGCCATACCTCCATCGATTTGTTGTGGTCTTCAATGAAGACATTTTGATTTACTCGACGACTGAGGAGGAGCACGCCTACCGCTTGCGAGTTGTACTAGACACACTCCGAGAGCACCAGCTTTATGGTAAACTCTCGAAGTTCCAGTTCTGGATACGTGAGGTCCACTTCTTGGGACACGTCATCTATGAGGCGGGAGTTGCAGTGGCTCCTGTGAAGATCGAGGCAGTGTTAGATTGGGAGCCACCTAGAAGCGTGACAAAGGTTCGAAGTTTCTTGGGACTAGCCGGATACTATCGGAGATTTGTGCCAGACTTCTCTAGAGTTGCGGCACCACTCTCAGCTTTGACGAAGAACGGGAAACCCTTCGTGTGATTAGACAGATGTCATTAGATCTTCCAGGAGCTGAGACAGAGATTGACCAGCACATCTATCTTGAGGTTGCCTGAAGAGGGAGTAGGGTACGTAGTCTACTGCGATGCATCAGGGACCGGCCTTGGATGTGTTCTGATGCAGGAGTGGATAGTGATCGCCTATGGATCACGACAGTTGAGGCCGCATGAGCAGAACTACACTACCCATGACCTGGAGTTAGCAGTAGTGGTCTTCCCTCTGAAGACATGGAGACACTACCTCATGGGCGAGCGCTTTGCAGTCTTTTCTGATCATCAGAGTCTCAGGTATATCTTCTCGCAGAAGGACCTGAACCTGAGACAGTGGCGATGGCTCGAGTTCCTCCAGGACTATGACTTTGAGATAGTATATACTCCTAGGAAAGGGAACGTAGTAGCCGATGCCCTCAGTAGGAGGACGTGCAATCAGCTACTTGAGGAGGCGACAGAGCAGCTAGCCTCTTTGTAGATATCCTTCATGGATAAGGATGGAGCAGCTTTCCTTCAGTCTCTCACAGTCACTCCTCCACTAATACAGCGAGTCAGAGAGGCACAACGTGGGGATGATGACTGTAAGATGCGGCTTGCACGGATATCCTCAGGATAGTCACCTGATGGTTTCTCCTTTGGATCAGAGCACGACATCCTTTTCAGAGGACGTACCATGGTACCAGTCGCTTTACGAGAGGAGGTGCTGAGAGAGTTTCACACTTCTCCTTTGAAAGTACATCCTAGAGTGGCGAAGATGTACCAGGATCTCAGACGACAGCACTGGTGGCCGGGCATGAAGAAGGTTGTTGTAGATTTCGTTGCTCGATGCCTCACCTGCTAGCAGGTGAAGGCAGAGCACCAAGTACCAGTAGTCTTGGTACAACCCTTGGAGGTCCCGGAGTGGAAGTGGGACGGGATATCTATGGAATTCGTGAATGGACTTCCACGCACTTCCAGAGGTCACGACTCCATCTGGGTGATTGTCGACCGACTCACCAAGTCGGGTCACTTCTTACCCATCCGAGAGCAGGGCTCAGTGGAGAGCTTGTGACGTCTTTACGTTTAGGAGATTGTATGGCTTCACGGTTTTCCATCTTCTATCATCTCCGATCGAGATTCTCGCTTTAATTCCCGGCTTTGGAAGGGGTTGTAGGAGGCGTTTGGGACGCAGCTACGTCTGAGCACAGCCTTTCACCCTCAGACGGATGGTCAGACGGAGAGGACCATTCAGAATCTCGAGGACATGCTCCGCGCATGTGTCCTCGACTTTTGTCATAGCTGGGAGGACCACCTACCCTTGGTATAGGTTGCGTACAACAACAGCTACCACTCCACCATCGGAATGGCACCGTACGGGGCCTTTTACGGCCGACCTTGTAGATCTCCTTTGTGCTGGAAAGACCCTGGGGAGTCAGCACTTGTGGGACCGGAGATGGTCCAGGCCACGACAGGGAAGGTCCAAGTCATCCAGGAGGGGATGAGGACAGCTGAGAGCCGGCAGAAGTCAGACGCTGACAGGAGGCGGAGGACACTAGTGTTCGAGGATGGCGACCACGTCTTCTTGTGGGTCTCACCTCGACGTGGTATACGGAGATTTGGCCGAGGCGACAAGTTATCTCCACGCTTCATCGTACCCTTCCAGGTCCTCAGCAGGATTTGCGAGGTGGATTATCGCCTGGCTCTACCACCTCAGTTGCACTGGGTGAGACAGATCTTTTGTCATACTCCGCCCGATGTTTGGACGTAGGTGGAGTACGGTCGGGTTGGTTTTGCCTTAAAAACCAACCGGGGCCCTGGGACGAAAAAGCCAATAACTCTCAGACCAGGCGTCCGATTGACGCGCCTTCTGATGCATTGAGTTCCCATTGACGATACGGAACTTTTGGATACATCAACTCTAGACTTTGTGACAGTTGATGTATCAGCCTCTCGGCTCATGGAGCGGACCCTCCCGAACGAGCTTGCTGTGTGCGGGAACCCTAGAGCTGGCTGCGACGGCTACTGTGACTGCGACGACAAATGTACAGAGATACTTAGTGGATTCGACGACGACGACTGCAGCACTCAGCGATCCTGTGTGGATCAATGCTACCGATCCTGTGTGGGTCCGATCCTGTGTGGGTCAGTGCTCAGCAGTCCTGTGTGAACCAGCGCCTACAGATCCTGTGTGGGTCCGATCCTATGTGGGTCTTTGCGAGGGTTATTACCTATAGATCCTTTGTGGGTCCGACGACTTAGATGGACCAGTGATCATCTCTATCGTCCTCGAAGAAGTATACCTGTGTGAGCTGAATCCTGTTGCTTTCCTGTGTGGATTGTGTTGTGTTATCCTGTGTGGATTTCGTTTTGCTTTCCTGTGTGGAATACGTATACTTTCCTGTGTGGACTGAGTTGTATTTGGGATTGGAGGTTGGAGCGTATTGGAATTGATGACTTAGGTATATGTATGGGCATATACCTAAGCAGTGTCGGTTATTACTTCATGTTTGTATCTTCCTTTTGTGGTTTATCCTTTGTGGATTTTGGGAGACCTTCGGGGGTCTCGGGGTCCCTACTGAGTAGCTTATACTCACCCCTGCATGGGATATGCCTGCACTATATTGTGTTGGCTGCAGACGATGGACAGCGTTGATCGTGGTTGAGGCTTGCAGAGCAGGACGGTACCTGGAGGTGGACCACTGGGCGGGACGTGCTCGGAGCGGACGGCGGGACCCGAGGAGCAGTGGAGCTATCTTTACCCACCCTTCAGGTGGGATTTCCAGTGGACAGCTCGGTGTAGCGGCTTTTACTTTACAGTTGTTGTTTTCCCTTTCGAGTTGTACTTTACTTTCAGTTTGGGTTTGTATACTGGCCCTTTTACTTTTCCACACTTCAGTTGTAATCTGTTTTTACTTAGTGTTTACTTTTCCGCTTGCTTACTCTGTGGTTCTTGTTTCCTTTTCAAAGGCAATTCCTTCCCTTTTTACCGGGATTTACGCCTTGGTGCTAGTCACCAACCCCTGGCCTATGGAAGGTGGGCTTGGGGTAGTCACGGCATGGGCCCCGAGGGCGGGTTGTGACAGAAAAATATGTATAATTTTAAAAAATTATAATTTTAATTAAAAATATTATAGATGTACTATTTATAAAATTAATCATTTTATATGAATTATTAATAAAAAGAACATGTATTCCGAAAATGTGTTTTATTGTGGAAACAAAATGTCATTGTGATTTTTTAATTTCAAATAAAATTCTAAATGAAGAATTCATGAAATAATTTTTGGGAAAATCCAAAATTTTTAATCTATAATTTCAAAACAAGTTTATGATTTTGGTAGTTGATTTTTCAATAATTATTTATTTTCATGAGAATAAAGAAAAAGAAGTATATTATAAATAACATGACATTTATAATAGTTTTTGTATATAAGTTATAATTTAAAATTTATTAAACCAATATCTAATTCAATAAATATATTTTATATCGTAATTTATAATTTTTAAAATATATTTTTCTTTAATAACAAATCCATTATATTGTGTTTTAGAACAAGTGTAATATTTTTGAAAAGAAAATATTATTGTGTTTTAGACACTAATATCCAAAAATAATATTTCTTTATATTTATAATTTTAATAATAAAAATAAATTACATCTTTGGATTCTTCATGTGAAAATGATCAAGGGAATAATTTCTATCATACCTTTAAAACAATGGAATTTTAAGTGAATATTGACTGTTGTAGATTTTTTCAAAATGATGAATTTTATTACATAATCCTAAAATAAGAATGACATAAATTTTCATAAATCCATTTAATTTATAATTTAATTGTTTTCCGAATAAGCTAATGTATATAAAAAATATTAGTTTTAGTTTTAAAAACATTTTTTATCCATAAAAAACAAAAGTGATATTTTTTATTCAAATAAAGAATAATTTTTATTCATTTCATTTAATTGAAATTATTTTTTGAAATTATAAATTTCATTATATTAAGGAATAACAAAATTTTTATGATAATAAACCAATTTATATCATTAAAATCTATAGCATTTAAAATATTATCCCACACTTAAATTTTAATTGTAAAAATATCTTTTTCATAGAAATACTTTGTATGTGTTGTATGAGAAAATAAAATATTACGTTATATAAAACATTAAAATTTTATTTAATAAAATTATTTCCATATTATAAATATTCATGTTCAAATATTTAAAATTAAAATTAAATTTTCCATTAATATTAGTTAGCAATGGTTAAAAGTAGAGATATCGATGTAATGGAGAATTAGGAAAAATGTTTCATAACAAAGTGAAAAGGGATAAATGGTCTAAAAAATTGATTGATATTCAATGGTAATGGAATGGGTGAACTTATATATAATATTAAAAAATTATATTCTTTTTTTTATTCTTTTTAATTTAATTATGGAGTGATAATTTTTTGAATTAATGATTTTTTACAAATGTGCAATTTACAAAACCTAATAATGGAAACCATCTCTTCCCAAAATTTTTATCCTTCACAATTATTTTTTCTTAACTAAATCTCCTCCACTAGTTCATTTAAAAACACTTACCATTAAATAAAATCCTCGTACTCACCAAAAACAATTATAAGAATCTTTAATGTGGAAGCCAAGATAGAACGTGAAAGGGTGAGGTAATATTTTCAAACAAACATCAATCACATTTTTCATTTTATTAACCCGTAAAATCCCCTTTATCCTAGAATTTTTTACAATATAATAATTTTTTACTATTCTGATGTGTTATTGTATGAATAAAATATAATTTTTTTTTCATTTTTCAAATAACATTGAATAAAATAAAATGATCATTATTTATATGTTTGAACTATTTCCTCCATGAATGACATATTTTGTTTTCCGTGAAAACCCATAATGGATATGATAAAAAAATATTTTGTTTTAAAAAAATTATATTTTCATAAAATATTTTAAATCATTAATAATTATATATAAAAATATCTACGAAATATCTATAATCATCTGTTATGGAAACAATAACATTCTGAAATGGACTTATGAAGGCACATTTCATAACATGGAACTATTTTTTAATACAACTTGTAACTAAATATATATTTTAATAATGGATTATAATTTACAAGAACCGTCAATATTTTGGAGATTATGAAGTCAATTTACTATATTTCTGACCATGTTAAATAAACATGAAGTGTTATAGTGAAATTAACTGAACACATTGAAGTAACATATTTAAGGGAAAATGGTATTCAAATTAAATATCAAAAGATAATAAATCAACCTTATAAAATTAAATATAGATTAATATCATTATTTTGAATATATAAAATAAATAAAAAAAATATTTACGATGTTAAGTGCATATGAAGAATGCTTTCAAGCAAGAGGTAAGGCTATCATATAAAATTACATTCTTTGAAATATATTGTATAATACCCACTTAAATTATTTTAACAGTTTTTCATAAATCCAATTTGATAAATAATGTTATTTAATATATTTTTAAATATAATTTTAAATTCATATTCATGCTTTCTATCAATCTCTTTTCAGGGGGCCTTATTTTGATGTATTTAATATGGAAGGGTCTTTTTCTCAATCACCCTTCATTGAGGCTTGTCTTGATATTGTCATCCAATCCTCATTTGTATGGTTTATATTCAATCCCCTTGAATTTTAAAATTATAATTTATTTTGGAATGTGATAAAATAAATTTAATTCATTTCCCTTCCTTATTGTTGATACAACTAATTTCATACAAAAAATATAAAGGTATAATATAACCAAACTCTCTTTACCATTCTATAGTGATTCACTTATAATTTCATCATTAATTTCATATATAGTAATATATTTTTAAATTTTTAGATAAATTTTAGTCCAAACATATTTATTTATGAGTTCTAGTCCAACATGAAAGATGCGATATGTTAAGAATAATTTCCAACCATTGAAATGGTTGGTACCCCACATTTTCCATAACATCCCTTTCCATTAATGATATATTTTAAAATTTGAAACCTGATTAAGTATTATTTCATATGATATTAATATTAAACATATTATATATTTCAAATAATTATTTCTTTACCATGTCATATTTTCATAAATGCTCGTATAAAACATTATAAGGGAACATTCATACATCCTTCATGACTTATCAATTATAAATTCAAATTATTTTTATCCATCTTTGGAATTATACTTTAAATTATTATATTCTATTTAATGTATAATTCCATTTACTATAATCTTATTTAATTATTTTTTTTATTTCTTGTGTTGTATATGTTTTTGTTTCTATTTAAAATTAACAATTTTATTAACATCTAATTTACGAAATATTGCCTATTTGTGGTTTCATGTCAAGAATTATGATAATCAGATTTCAAAAAATAATGTATTTCTTCTCAAAGGCATCATTATTTAATGGAAACCCATATTTGATGAACATGGGTTTTATTAAAATCAATATGCTCTTTCCGTTTAATGAATGATCATTGAGTTATTTAACATAGCATTACTAAACCCGATTTTTTTGTTCATTCTTCACCGAGATACTTCTAATGAAATCAATATATTAGAATATAAATAGGAACAAATGAGATTGGTTTTCAAATATAAACTTATAAATGATTTAATTCATTTCAAACTTTTGAATACATGTGGATTATCCATTAGTTTTCCCTTGAATTATAATTATGAAACCCACTTAATTCTCATGCATTGGATTATTCCATTGGATTATGTATGTTTTATTTTCCTCATTTGGCATGAATTTCATTGAAATTCATTACGTGATTGGTAGGAAAATTTTTATATATCTTTTCATTTCATTGGGTAATATTTCCCTCTCATGAGATATCATATTTGGAGAACATGAATATATCCAAATAACAATATGTTCAGTGGGAGTGGGACATAAATTATATAACTCTCAATACATTTCCCAAATCATTATATCTCAATATTTATTATATAAGGTATTATGAGTGATCCTAATTTGACATTTCTCTCTACGTTTATGTGAATGGGGATATAAACCTTACCAACCATGGTGAATTTTCCACTTTAATAAGGTTTTCATGGGAGAGACCAATGTCGTTGTTTTATTGTGTCATGACCTATGTAGTTTCTCTATGTTCATGATTTCATGATTTTAGGATTTAATTTCATTGTATAATGATTCAATTACTATGATCATCATATTTATATTACTGGGTATAAATTCATTATTCTATGTCCATATTCCTTCCTAAATTACTATACTGATATGGTTATCTTATACTCATTTTTCATAATTGACTTATATCATTTATGATTATCCTTAATCATAAATTGAGGTTTTTAATTTCAATTGATTCCCATATATTGTCTTTTTAGCAATTCAAAACATAAGAATATTCTATGAGGGGATCACTAAGGCTACAATAGTAGCTAAATATTCACATGTATTATGGAATATATTTTCAATGTGATTGTTATTAAATGACAATAATCCTTCTATTCATTAGATTTTGTGATTTCTAATGGAAATTTGTTTTATAAATTGTGGTAATTATTTATATATTATGATATATTTATCTTGAGTTGGTAAAAATTATATCAAAGTAGGGTTTAGTTAAATTGGATGATGACATTAATTATTTTTAATTAATTGGATAATATAAAATCACTAAAAACACAAAGGGTATGCCTATAATATAATATTATGTATAAGATAAATATGTCTAATAACTTTAACTATCAATAATGCATTTATTTTTCTATATATACAAAAAGGGGGGCTAACCAAGGGGTTGGTCTCTAAGATGCACTGTGTTTATACAAATGACTTATAACCTTATTTTTTATTTTTATCTATATCAAATGACGTAAATGAAAACATAAATAAGTAAGAGAAATGATTAAATGAATTAGTAACAATAATGAGAAATATAAATAAAAGAGAAGAAGAGAAAAATAATAGTCAGCCAGAACAAGCCAATTCCATGATGAATTACTTTACTTCGAACCGTATATTTATATAATATAACTATTAATGATCAATCACACACATCACATTCTAATTCTATCGATGAATTATTCTATCACTTTATGAAAATTGAATGAAGTCATATATGATTTCCAAGAGAACATGATAACTTTCTTAAAGAGTGATAGATTTTCGTAGTTAAATAACATTTATAGATTTTCTCTTCCAATGAAAATGTATTAATAACTATGTAATCATATCACACAACAACTCTTAAAGAAATAGTTTTGTAGACAAGATAAGTAGATGATATATGAATAAGAATATAAGAGTAGAAAACCATCCATATGAAAGATTATTTCATCACATCCCCACAAATCATGATCATAATATGATATGTGTGTAGAATAATTTGACATACAAATTGGATATTTGATCATGGAGAAGAAATGAGAATCCCCTCCTAAAACCAAAACCATGGGTTATTCTTCTATATATAGTGTTTTGAGATCACATAATCAAGTCAAAAAAGTTAACAAAAATAATTAATTAAAAATTTGAGAAAATTATTAAAGAGAAAAAAAAATATGGATAAAAGAGAGAGAAAATGTGTAATCAAAATGGATGGCTTCTCTTCATTAAAGAGACATGATATCCAATTTGAAAAAAAATATAAATCAATTAAAATTTGATCATTAGAAAATTAAAATTATTCCATATGGTATCCATCACCTATCACATACATCTATAAGAAATATAAAACATTTTCCACTCATTTTCTTATTTTTAATGACATCATGCCAACCTACTACCCTAAAAAATGTTTCCATGCATCTGTCATTAATAAATGACACTGAAATGCTTTCATGGTTCCCAAAAAGGAACAAAAAATTAATTATCCTCCAACAAAACATCATACACCTATTTGAGACATTTGTAATATTGTAACTCAATCGATTTGAGATTTGGGTATTATTGGAATGGATTAGAGTATATTGGTGAGTATCGATCATAGTTCATTAAATTATTAAAAGGATCTCAATTGGATCATATTCCATTAACGTAGATCCGTTCTCAATGTGATTAAAATATATACATTCAGTAGTATATAAATATGAGATAAACACGATCGTTGGACTATATTCATCCCAATAGAGATTTGTTAAGACTTGAGTGAGGATCTATTAAATGTTTGGTTCATTAGTAGCTTCAACGGTCATCGTAGGAAAATATCAATTTCTTCAGACTACAATCATCATATCTGGATTTTTTAATCCATACTACATTAATGAATTGAAAATTATTAAGCCTTGTTCGACACTAGCATCATCATTTGGTTCAGATCTATTTTCTCCATGAGCATCAATTACATATAATGTTTTATTTTATTATGTATCGATTTCATAACTCATATTCACATAAGACCTTTTATTATTCATTAATTATCATCTTATTTTGTGTCACTTATAATGTGAATACCATTACCATAAATCAAAAAATGAAGAAACCAGTCGACTCATATGTAATTGAATTGATCCTTGAATATTGGTATATTCAATATAGACATCAATTGGTCAAAACATTTGTACAGTTACTCAAAATCCGCATCTTCATTAATTATGATCTCAAAGTCCCTTACATGGGTGAACTAGTTGTAAGATGAAATTATTATATTTACTAATATTATTTTTATTGACTATTTTGTATGATAAATTATAAAATTAAAAATTAACATAAGATTGTAAACCCCCCAAATTTTATCTTACAACCATGATTCTCTTATAGCATAATTAGTATGTCAATGTTAAAAATTAATTATTTTTTGGTTGTTAAAAATTAATTATATTTTTTATTTAAAAACTAAGATATCAAATTATCTTATGTTGATGTAAAATATCTTAATAAATTTCCAAATTAGCTCACAGAAATATAAAATTTTCATATCCAAAGAGAAAATATATGATTGGAAGGGCTAAAAAGCAATAAAAGACAATATTATCAAATAATTATTAAATAATATGGAAAATACATTTTAATATAAAACCCATTAATTATTAAATAATATAATAAAATTTAAATTATAAACAAAAAATAGATGAATGAGTCAACAATAAAATTCAATCAATAATTTTTTTTGAAGACCTAATAATTTAGATAAAATAAATTCAAACTAAAAAATTTTGTTAAAGCGACTAATGAATGTTAAAAATTTAAAACAACTTATGAAAACTAATTAATAATGGTTTTATTAATTAATTAAAAGATATTATAAGTAAAATATGAATTAATATATTCACACTATAAACCACATGAAATAAATAATAACTAGAAATAACAAGGAAATATGTAAATAAAAATAAATATTAAAAGAATGAAAATAAAATAGGATAAAAAAATTATTGAATGAATAATATACATAATTATAAAATTGTAATATTATAAAATAAACCAATAATTAATTTTTATAAAATAATTATTTTTTTAAAACTACTGTAGATTAACCAAAAAATATATATTTATCCATACCAATGTCCTTACATATATTAAATACAAGGAAAATCCCCAAAAAAAATAATGAGAAAAATTTTATTGAATAAAGGCCACCTCAAACTCCCCCACACTGAAAGAAATTATTTTCCTCAAGAAACCATTAGTCATATTCAATGATATAAAATAAATCTCCAAATGAAAAATGTGATATTAAACTATAAATTTATTCCATATTGATTTACATACTATGGATTCTCTCAATAAGTAAATATAATGGTCTCCTCAAATTATATTTCTCAAACACATTGTAGGTTTTTTTATTAAGATGGTTTTAATTAATAATTTTAAAGGGAATTTAAAAATTTTAAATTTAAATCTATTTTAAACTCTAAACATATCTTCACCTACACATGAAAAAACTCAAATAATTTATGGGAACATTATAACTAAATATTGCATTGGATAATGTGGATTGGAAAATTATTGTTTTAATTGATATACCTTATAATGATTTGGTAAATTAATAATAAAGAATTAAATAGGATAGAAAAATATGTTAATCCTGGATTATGATTTTTATATCACAATACATTTGAAAGAATATCATATAAGATAAATTAAAATTAAAATGTTTAGTTTAAATCATATTCTGATGAAATTATTTAAATATTTTTCCATAAACCATTTTTCACCAAGAAAGAAAGGGAATTCATTTACCCAATTAAATACAATAGTAATTAATTATTAACATCCTCACCATGGAATTAAAACCCTAGAATTAGATAAACAATTTCATCCATAAAAATTTATATGTTGGTCATATAAATTAAATTTTAGAAATATTATAAGGGTTATTCTTGGGCTTACATTGGATTAAATTATAGCATATTATAAGACACGTCCCCTTACCATAAAAAATAATAATTCTATATTTTTTTAAATAAAATTTTAAGGAAAATATATTATAGTGTATATTAAAAAATACATTAATTACCAAATTTATAATCCATACAGGGTCACAGAAATGTTTAAATATTATTCACCACATCAAAATAAATAATCCAAACGTTCCCTAGAATACCTACATGTTAGTACATAATAACTATTTTAAATTATTATTGAATTTCATATATGAATCATGATAAAATTTAATTTGAAAAAAAGTAGACATTAAGAAAAATGATTCACATGCATGGAATATATTCAAAATTTCATTCTATTGGATAATTGGAAATGACTCATAGGTTTTACATGGAAAATTAGGCATGTAAATGAAAATAAATATGCATTATATAGTCAATTGAATCATCATATGCTACATGTTCCAAATTTAAAACCATCATGAAAATGAAAAAAATTAGAATGAAATTTTTTGAATTTATATTCCCCTAGTTAGATGATTTACCAATTATTATTATGTTGTATCACTCCCATTTAAATTATTTTTTAGTAATTTCCAATTGTTGTAAATTTATAGCTTATGGGAGTTTCTAATTGGGAAAGAAATTACATAATGTTTGTTGTATCACAATGCAAAGTGATAGTATTTTATTTTTCAACAAAATAAACACCAAACATTTATTAATAAAATAAAAAAATGTGAAGAAAATGAAAATTTATTAACCAGATATTTGTAACATCCCACCCCTTCTCATTGAAGAAAGATAATGGTGAGACCCTACTAGGTCGTAAGTGACATCCCCAAGACATAAAAGTTTGGCAATTAATATCAAGGGATTAATAAACATTTTGGCGAAGAATTTAACTTTGAAAATAAAAAACCAAACATCAAACTATAAAAAATTAAAACACTACACGATGCACGATATATAAAAAAGAAAATCATGCATATAATTTATATTAAAACCATCCAATGAGAAAAATAGTGGAAGACAATAACATCAATGTAAATAAAAGAAGAAAACCCCATCAAAACTCAAGGGAAACCAATTCAATCAAAAATATTCACATGTTCCAATCTCCAAATCCAACAAATAGACCCAGGCATCATGAATTATTTCTAATAATGTTGGATACACTACCATTTCTCATATACCTATACATGATATCTGAAAAATCACCAATTTGAAAAATGTATGGGTGAGTACTGAATGTCAGTAGGTTTTCCATGATGAATTCCCAACACACACCACTATGATAGAAAATGTTATAAAAATTTATAAAACAATTTTATATTAAAAATTATTTGAACATTTTATATAAAAATATAAACACAACTTTGAATAATCAATTTTCCAAGTATAGTATATAAAATGTTATTTAAATAATTTAACAATCCTTTTGCCATATCACATCCCTTTCCACTCAACCATTCATCCTACCATGCACAAAATTCATTGAACATCCTATACTGATGAGTGGTGATTCATCCTTCCAATGATTCATCACTTAGTGGACCACACTGAATGGAGTAATTTATTCCCTCATCCATCCCACCCTTCTGATTGGCACCCTTCACGACATTATCTGTCTCTATGCATATGAACAAACACCATAAAAGTATACCAACCCATGGCAAAGCCATGTGTGTACTAACCATTCTAACCAAACATCATTATTTTTTAAAAAAATTATTTTTCATGATTCAAAACAAACATTTATTTTAGATTCATAATTTGACAATAATGTTATCCAATCTAGATTACAAACACACGGAAATCTCCCTAATTTCCACAAAAAAAGTCACTCTAGAGAATTACATAAATTATTTCATAGAGGGTAAAAATTAAATTTAAATGAAATACATAAATTTGAAACCAAGCCTTCACGTTTTAATAAAGAGGAATTGAGAGTGAATTCACCTACCTTGAGTGTTTTGGGGAAAATGATAAACTATTCAAAAAGAGATCCATGGAAATGTGTTGAATCTCCACAAATATGACTTAGATTGCATCACCTATAAAATAATACCAAATCAAAAAAAAATTGGAATACACAACCTTATATCATACAAAATTAGCATAGATCTTGGAATCATATAGAGTGGTAAAATTATATCTAATAAAACATACTAGAAAAACCTAGAATGATCACATATCATCCGAATCGTGGTTCAACACATGATGAGATGAATCCAAATCACATTTGAGGACCATTTTTGGGAAAATGTGGCACCTTGAAGTGAAAATGAATTAGATCAAAATGTTAAGGTTTTTACATATATACATGAAATTTTTTGTAGGACTATTATGAAAACCATTCCCAAATTGTTCAGCAGCCACTACATTTAGGATGGACATTTCAAAGTTTCCTTCCATGTTTCCCAAATTGGGTGCCAACCATATTGAAGCCACTGCCTCAAAAAGTAAAATTCCACACAATAAATAGTATAGTTTCTTCAAATTAGTGAAATTGGTTGGAAAATCTTGCATCTCCCATGCACCTTCCACATTTTCCTAGTCTTTATGTGCATGGCTCATTGTAAGTGATTCATGATTTCCACAAATAG
Source organism: Viscum album (assembly GCA_963277665.1). Taxonomy (NCBI): domain Eukaryota; kingdom Viridiplantae; phylum Streptophyta; class Magnoliopsida; order Santalales; family Viscaceae; genus Viscum; species Viscum album. The sequence goes on from OY728155.1 coordinate 819,657,542, forward strand.
TGAACCACTCTTGTACCTATAAAAAATACCTAAAAACACATTCATTGTTTTCCAAAATATACAAAACATAATACAACCACTTATATACATAAAAATCATGAAGAAAGGGAAACATAAAAGAAATGGTTGGTGCTAAATTCTACCCCACCATTGGACATTCCATACCTTGAAAGTAGAAAACTGTTGATTCCCTGAAAGTGTTGTGGTCATTGAACTTTCATTTCCATCTCAAATTCCCATGTGTCTTCCTGAATTTTTCTATGGTGACACAAAACCCATGGTAGAATGATTCATTTTCCATGGAAAACATTCTATTTCATATCCAAATTGTGTACAGGGATACATAATAGTGAAGTATCTGGCTCTAAGTCAACATGATTCCATCTGATCACATGACTAGGATCATGATGATATATTTTCAACTAAGATACGTGGAATACATTTCTCAAATGAATAAACATTGTTTGAAATGAAAACTGATACACCACTTCTTAAACCCGTTTTAGAGTCTCAAAATGTTCTATGAATCATGGTGATAACATTACATTATTCCCAATATCATAATTTCCATGACTTTATGAAATCCTCCAGAACACATGGTATCTCTATGAAATGAACAATGACAATCGATAATGATTTGTATATGACTTTGGACAACTCGGAGTCACCTCTATCCATTTTCTGATCAACTAAATCTTCTCGGTTGATTTTTGAACTAGGATCAGAGAAACTAGTAAAGTATCACATTTTTTCACCCAACAAAGTGGATAATGATAAGGGTGTAATTACAATACTCATAAAGAATCCATATGTATCAACTCGTTATGGATGGTGTTATATGATAACTCCGATATGTTTATGTTAACTCCCCAAAAGCAACCAATATCCATTGAAATAGATCAAAATATTTCTTTAGACATCTTTGTAATCTATTTATATTTTGATACTATCTGAGGATGGTACTCCATACTAATAGTAAACTAATCCCCAAGGTATTTCTATAAGGATATCTAGAAATAATAAGTAAACCTATGATCTTTTTCTGATTTGATCGAAATGGGTATGCCATGTCTGTTTACCACTCCTTGGATATAGATTATGCATAGATCATCCACAATATGAGTTTTACAAATTGTGATGAAATGAGATGACAATGTAATCTGATCCAATATCACCCATATTGAGTCATGTTTTCCAACCGTTGTTTCCAGACCTATAAAAAATACATGGAAATATTCTCCCATTTAGACATTATAATATGTAATTATTATATCATACTAAATAGTAACTAATTCTATCCCTTAACATACAGAGATGTTATGAATCTGAAGAAAAAAACTCACCCACATTCAATTTCATATCTTTCCACCAGAATTACACTCTTTATGTATTATATATCTTCCATATTCTAGGATGAACAACCCATCTCCAATGGTGGTATTCATGAAGAAGTTGTTCATGAAATATATATGTACAACCATCCTATTTGTGAACTATATTATTGAATGACTATAGCGCCTCAGTCCCTTAATGGTCTCCCCACCAATGTGTATTTATCATATCAAAACAAAAACAAAAACAAAAATTTGTTCCACATTTCCATCATAACTAAATAACGAGCAAGAGAAACTAGAATGAAAACAACAACATCCCCTTTGTCTTCACATTCCATATTCATGCCATCTAGGACCAACATCAATTACCCCCCATCTAAAGATTCTTTCTCCAACTAAACATATTGTTTTCTACTTAATGATTTAGCAACCAAATTTCCTATACTGATTGTGAGCATCATTTGAATGTTGAACATCTGGAGATAATTCAAACATATTATTTTCCTTCGATTCAAATACACTTGTGATAGAATGTGATTCAAGATCTTACGATCTGTGAACAATGTAAATTTCTCACCAATGAGTTAATGCCACCATGTATTCAAAGAATGAAAAACAATAGATAACTCTAAATCATGTTTTGGGTAGTTCATCTCATGGACCCTTAACATCCTTGAACTATACGAAACAAAATGTTCTCCTTGCATGAGAACACACCACATCCCAGGTCCTGAAGCATCATAATAAACCATGTACCCTCTTATTGATTATAAATAACCCATGATTGGTGTGGATTTTTGGTGAACCATTAGATCATGAAAATACTTATGAGAATAAAGAGTCCATTGGGGTATAATTTTTTTTCAATGATATAATAGGCGAATATATTCATTAAAAATAATGAACAAATAATTGATAATAACTAGTATGACCATCTTATATTCAAATCTAAAATGTGTTCATTAGAATTTTCCAAGAGGTAACTGCTTCAATCTACACCAGATCCACTAAAACCACTATATCAAAAATTTCATGGCCAGAAAGAATACCTCTTATATCAAAAAATTCAACATTGAAAATTTAGCATAAAAACAAAGGTCTCTCAAAGTTTCGAGCATTGTCACCATGTGTTGCTCATGCTTAGCCCTTGTCCTTGAATACACAAAAATGTTATAAAAACACCAAAATAATTGAATCTAGATATCGATGAAATATCTGATTCAACAATTCCATAAACACCAATGATGCATTCATTAGACCAAATGGTATTACCACAAATTCATAATATCTATATCTACATATAAAAGTTATCATTTGAATATCCTTCTTACGAACACATAATTGGCAATTTCATAATCAAAAGTCTATTTTGGGGAAACACTGAGCTCCCCTCAATTAATCAAACATATAATCAAATGTATAGGAATAGATATGAGTTTGTTATTTTATCTTGGATAATCTTACAATAATCTACACCCAACCTTATATTTCAATCTTCATTCTTCACAAACAAGACTAGTGATGCCCATGGAGATGTGATCATCTAAATAAAATCGCTTTATTTCTAGATAAACCAATATTATCTGTATTTACCTTTATTTAGATTGTTCTATTCAACAATATAGATGTCATACTAGAATAGTCCCATGAATGAGATCAATCGTAATCTCCACTTCCCTTACCAGTGGTATCACATGTAAATTTTTTGGAAACACGCCTGGAAACTAGTCCATGACTGTTGGAAATTAATATTCTTGATCTATTAACTCTATAAAATTTTTAATGATTCCATATAGAATGAGATCGTATAAACATCTGGGGCCAACATGCTCGTTGCACATGTCTTATAATTCTTTTCTCCTCTAATGATATTCTCGACACCATCCTCACTCTAAAAAGTAATTGTTCTTCTATAATAGTCGATGTGATCCTTTAAAATTATCAACAAATCTATACCTATGTTTAAATCATATAAAACCATATATAATATTGGGAAATCACATTTTAACTCAGCGCCTTAAATAGTTATAGAACATTCTCTAAACAGAATGGGTCTACATTATCTTTCACTAAGAGAAGTTACAATTGTTCTTATATTGAAAATTTTCTTATGTTTTAAATACGGGTAATCAATATCAAAAGAATAAGTAAAGGAATTTAATGCACTAGTATCAAATAGAACTCACAGAAAGTAAATTTCAAAATAATCATACCTCTTAACATAAATTGTTCATCCTGATCATCCACAATCACATGCTCAACTCTATATAATTTCATCATCAGTAAATATTTTTTTTCCATACATAGATTCCCCTTTCCAATATGCCATTGAAATCCTAGAATCACCTTGGATAGATATATTTTTCTGATGATTTTAGTTCTGCTTCCCTCAACTCATCGAAGAATATGAGTCCTCTATCATTTAACAAGTGTTCTGAGCATGTGACCTTAGTAAACTTCTATAATATTGCTAAAGATTCCCTATGTGATTACAATGATAAGATTCTCGAGGTTGTGTGGTACAATAATGATTTATATGGTCTAGTGATCCACATTAGACACAACCTTATTTTCTCTAGGGTTACAAAGGAAGTCTTTCAAATTTATCTATCTAATTTAGATTCATGGTCCCACCTTAAAAGTCAGTTTCACTCTTCCTATTGGTCTTAGCATTAGAGTTACCACCCTTTAATATGGGTATAAACATACCTCCTCCGCCCATAGTACCAGAGATATCCCTTTAATCCTCCTTTTCTCAATTGATAATCTGTTTATAGTTAGTAATCTAGAGAATGAAAATATTTAAGTGAATCACTTATCTCATCCCTGATTCATTGATTTGTTCCTTCACAGACACACTTGTATCATTCTTGGTTTAAAATCACAATAAATTCATGAATTTCTCCTCATTCTCAGGGATAGATATATTTTCCTATTTCATTATGAATAAATCCATCATTCTCAGAATCTTGAATGTGGGATAAAAGAATTATTTATTGAAAATTTATTCAAAGTCTACCCAACTAAGGCCTTGATCCACATTATCATGCATAGATTGATTCCACCATGGGCATGCATGATCCCCTAGAATATATATCTCCATATTTAAATTCATCTACACTATTGTCTCAATTAAAAAGAAAATATGAGTCATCATATTTAAACACTCCTCTTGCCTTTCTGGTTCAGAATCTCCTAGAATGATGGGTGAATTATACATATGAAACTGGAAGGAATGATCCACTTCTTTTTTCTAATCACTCATGTTCCCACTGTCCATAGTAGGGATACCATGGATGATACTTTGAACTAGATGTATGGTCAACTGTGTCTCAGGTGTAAAAACATTCTCCAAAACTTCTTTTTGTTGGTTTATGTGAAGTCTATCGGGATCCAATTTTTATAAAGACAACAAAATCCATAAGTCTCACTCTCTAGAAACTTAATGTTTTACAATTTGAAATTCTATCACAATAATAATCACACATTTATTTCCAATGTTAACATTTTCCTATGGTCACCCAATTTTGAAAAAATAAATCTGCTTTCAAATGAAAATCAAACAATTTTCTAAATATTAAGATAATTCACTACATAGAAATATTTCATTAGAAAACACATTAAATATTATCAAAAATCAATAATTTTTTAAAAAATTATAAATCATTACTCAAAATGATTTATTCTCTCATATTGATAAGTCATTCATTTATTTCATTTCATGATCACCTGAATAGATTAATGCATGGAAATGAGATTACAAATCTTATAAGTGTCTCCAAAACACTTATATACACAAATCCCTTGTAAATTTATGTATAGTATAAAAGGATCACTACGTTGTCTTATTCTATACATTTCAAGTCTCGATTATCCAACTCCATTCTAGGATTCTTACACAAGGAATAGAAAATAATGAAATTCAACTCCAAGATTGACATATGAGATTACTACTTATTCCACAAACAAAAGATCAAGTCGATCCCATTTATATCAAACTAAATTTTAGAACAAACAAACTGATACCATGTGTAACGTCATAGCCCATATCATTATCTTTACAGGGTTGTGAGACATTACTAGTCCTTAAGTGAAATACCTAGGATTCTAAATGTTGGAAATTAATCCCAAGGGATTCATTAACATTTGTGGGTGAATTTTACCATTGAACACAAACAACCATCCCTCCAATTACAACCAAATAAATACTAAATGTTGCATGATACAAATTTAATAAAACTCAATCATTTCATTTATATGAAATCCAACACAATAGTACCATAGAGATATACAACAATATCAAAGTAAAAATCAGAATTAAAACATTCAGAACTCAAGGAAGTGGTGAGTACTAATATTCTTTAGGTTTTCCCCAATGATATCTACAAATGTACTAACATTCCTTAGAAGTGCTAAAGGTGTGTGATAATTTTCCTTTTCCTGTATCCTGATTGATGATATCTACAAATTTACTAACATTCCAAAGAAGTGGTGAGTACTAATATTATTTAGGTTTTCCCCGATGACTTCACAACTCATACCACTATAATAGAACATGTACGCAACATATATATAATCAATTTATATAAAACAATTTCTAAACAGTTTATATAAAATTATTAACAAAACCTAGAATAAAATGTTTTCCATGTAAAGAAAATAAAAAAATCATTTAAATCATTTAGCATACGTTTTTGGTAAAATTCATCCCTCTAGAAATAACCATATGTCATATCATTCATTAAATTTATGGTCCTATATATACACGCGAGTAAGGAGTCATCCTTCTACAAAAATATCACATAGTAGACCACATTGATAGGGATACCTCACACCCGTATCCATCACAACCTTTCGTGAAGATAGATCACGCCCTTATCCATCCAACATTATATGAAAACATACTATGAAACCATACCAAACCAAGAAAAATACATGTTTTTTAAAACCATTAAAATAAAAAATAATTATTTTTTAATGAAAATTTTTCTTCCATGTAGAAAAACTATCAGTATTTTTAAAATCAATATTTCAAAATCATGTAATCACAACCACATTACAAAAACGCACTAATCTCTACAATTTCCACAAACTATCTAGCAAGAGGATTTTATAGAATATTTCACAATGGATAAACAATAAATATCAATTAAAGGATTCAATTTTAAACTCATAATTCAAGTACTATTATAGGGGAGTTGATAGTGAGTGTTTCTACCTTGTGAAATTTGGATAAAATGAGAAATGACATCAAAAAAATATAAAAACATGGGTTGATTCTCCACAAACATGACACTGATCACTATCCCAATCAACAAGAAGATCAAATAAAAAAATATTTTTCATTCATACCCTCAGATATACCCACAGTTGGTGTAGATAATGAATCCAAGAAAAAGGGGGATTTATCTATAAGAGAACTAAAAAGAACAATAGAAAATCACATAATGTGAGAATTGAGATTCAACCTAGAAAAGAAAAACATCAGAACACTTCTGATTTGATGGCCATATGTTCTCCAACCATTGGGAGAAAACAATCCCATGGTAGGTTTTTTTTGGGGATCAAATGAGGGACTTACAAGTGAAAAAAAATTAGATCAGGAATTTAAGGATCTTGCTTTGACCCATGGATGGGTTAGTCACACATTTAGGAAAACCATTCACAATCTGTGTGGTGGATACTACCTTATTTCCTTGCATGATCCTTAAACCATATGCAACCCATGCCAAAGACACTGCCACAAAATAATTGAATCCATACATCAAATAGTATGGTTTTTATAAGAAAATCGGCACGAGTTAGATGAACCATCCATTCTCCATGCACCATGTCCTTTTCCTTAGGCTCATTGTGTATGGTTTATTTCAAGTGTTTCATGGTTTCTAAAAACCATGCACCACCTGTGCACCTGTATGAATTCCACAAAAACACTTTTCATATTTTTAATCTACCAAATACACCACCCAACCACATTATAAACATAAATAAAATAAGGAATGTGTTACTTCACCGAAAAAGAGGGTTCTACAATTTTTTTTATAACCCTCCAAGGTGTTCTATATTTAGGTTTTTGAATACTAGATAGCCTTTTTCTCTTCCCTAATAAATTTTGGGATGTTTGTTTTTACATTGAATCTATATGATATCGTCCTTTTCTAGAGATTTCTCAGGCTCGTAAGAAGTTATTCTTTTATCTTGATTTTATTATATATCTTTTTTTGTAACTGTGGTGAATTTGGGTGGAAATATTAAATTTTTTGATGAATGAAGGGACGTGAAATGTTGGTTCACGGTTTTGACAGACCATGGTCCCATCCCAACAAACAGTGTGAACCGAAACTGAGGAGATTCACACAGATGGTGCACGATATGTGAAAACATTCTCCCTTTTGAGTGATAATATGCACCTACATATAAAAGTTACATGATTAAAGAATATTATTCGAGGAAACTGTTCTCTCCAACCTAGAAAACAATGCATGGGAATTAAATTATCCATACATTTATATTTTATTATTATGAACCCTCTATTTTAATCTCCATTTAACACTAACTTCCACAAACTCCTGGATAGATTATAGGAAATTGCATCCCCCATTCGTGGAAAATTAAAGGTTGGATTGAAGATCCACATTTCTATAGGTATGTGGTACTTTCTTTGTAGATATCTCATTCTCTCATACTCGTCTTTCTGAATAAAAAAGGGTCGTTAATCCGATTTTGGATCTAGATTAAGATCTAGGTTTTTTGATCATAATTGATTTAAAAACATATTCTAAAAATTGAATCATGGTCTCATTCTATGTCATTATTTTCTAAAATTTTTGTTTTCTAATGGAGAGGGTTTTTCAACACAGTTCATGAGGTAGGTGTTCTTTTTTTCTCAAATTACAGTGTCTTGATTGAGATTTTGTGTATATTTGTAGGATTACTATTATATATATATATATATATATAAATTGAGATTATTTTATTGAATTTATTAATTTCAACGGATTGGGAAATTGGGGTTTTTGGAATTATAGATAATGAATAATTTATTGGTGAATTAATTATAGTATAATGCAATAATTATTTGAATAATTTAGTGATAATAAATTATAGGATAATGACATTGTGAGTAGAAAAAATTAACTTAGGAATTAATTGGGGCAATTGAATGGGTTGAGATGGAATAATTAATTGATGAATTAGTTAAGGATATTGAATTTATTACGATTCAATGGTAGATTGATTAATTTGTTTGAGATAAATAATTGATTGAGAAAAGAATTATTTAATTTAATTAATTATTGAATTAATTTGATTGAATGAAAATGGTGAATAATTTTTGAAATAATTACATAATTTGATTGGATTATTTAATTGTTTAATTAATTAATAGATTGACAATATTGATTATTTGTTGAATTAATTAATGACACTGAAAAGATTAATTGATTGTTTAAATAAATAATGGTATTTAAGTGATTAATAAATTTATGAAATAAATAATATAATTAATGTGATTAATTAATTATAGGATTAAATAATGCAAATGATGGGAATAATAATTGGAAATAAGGTAATTATTTAATTTTAGAATTAAATAACGGGAATGATTTGATTAATTTACTAATGAATTTATTAATAAAAGTAATGTGATTTTGTAATTATTGAATTAAATAATGGAATAAATGGGATTAAGTAATTGATAAATTAATTAATGGATGTAATAGGATAATTTAATGATTGATATAAATAATGGGATTGTTTTTTAGGAGTACATATACCTGTCCCGTAATCTTTTTTTAGTATAAATAATGAGATTAATTATTTAATGAATTAATTAATGGAATAAATATGATAATATAATTTTTCTAATAGAATAATAGGATAAATGGAATTAATTAATTGATTAATTAATTAATTGATGTACTTTGATTAATAAATAATGGAATTGATTAATACAATTGGCGTGTTTAAAAAATTTGTTAATTAATTGATGCAATTTAATGTTATTAATTATTTGTTGAATTAATTACTGTAATTTTTGTGATAAATAAATTATGAAACTAATTTAATAATTTGAAGATATTAATAAACATTGTAAATCATTAATTGATAATTTATTTGGGATAATTAATTGTTGAATTAATTATAAGAGATTGATATTTTTGATTTGAGATGATGAGCTGTTGAATTAATTATGTGAAATTGATATTGTTTATCAGGACTGAATGGAATAAAGGCCATGATTTTTTATTATTCTTCGATATTCCCCCTTTTAAATAGGATGTGAGGGAACCCATACCTGTCCCGTTGGAATAGTGGAATAAGGCCTAGTATATGGCCTTAATGCCCAGAGGCACAATGACCAATACATGACCCGAAGGCACAACCAAACAACCCTAGGAATGCCCATCCCCATCATCCTTAACATTGAAGGTGCCAAGCTCCCCACCTCACACTGATGAACAAGATGAATTTCCTTATTAAAAGATTCATGTTTCATGCTACCGATGGTTATTACCATACCCTCTCATTCTCCCAATCTAGTTATCTCTCATCCTTGTGAGAACTACTTTCTTTGAACTCTATGTTGGGGTCTGCTCTATGTGGTCTTCTAGGGATATTACCTGGTCTTTCTATCCCGAAGTACCTATGCTTCGAATTCCATGGGTTTACTAAAGGTCATGTTGAACATAGGCCCAAACTAGTGGTCCGAAGACCAAAATGGATTTATAGTTCTGGGTGAAACAATATCTCAATAGTACAAGCTAGTATACCACAACAGTAACCCTGAAATATTCCATAACCTAGAATTAATTATTTGATATTGATTTTTGGAATTTGGATAATTAATTTTGGAATTAAATATTGCATAGTGATTTTATGAATTGAGATAATAGTTAATTGAATTAATTATGAGATATTGAAATTGTATGTATTATTAATTAATTTGTGAATTCATTAATGGGGTTTTGAGATACATGTAAAATTGTGATATATATAATAATTTTATATGTTCAATTGTGTATTATTAAATGGTGAATTATAACTTGGAAATTCATCTAAGTTTTATGAATGATAGCATGCTCATTAAATTATGTATTACTAAATGGTGAACGGTAAAATGGAAATTCGGTCAAGTGTTATGAATGGTGCCATGGTCATTCAATAATGTGTTATTAAATAGTGGTTATTGACATGGAAATTTGGCTATGTATTAGAAAATAGCATCATTATCATTTAATTATGTTTGATTAAGTGTTGAATGAAAAAATGAAAATTCATCCAAGTATTATGAATGAAAACATGATCATTCAATTATGAGATGGTGAATGGTAACATGTTAATTCACTTATGAAAACTAGAATGGTAACAAGGTCATTAAATTGAGAAATGGTGAATGGTAACATGGTTATTCGCTTATGAGACTATGAATGGAAACATATATATGTTCAATTGTGATATGAAGTGGGGTGTGTTTAGACTCTAGCATGGGATGAAGAAGGTATTTAGTTTTTTTGTCCCTAGTATCTCGAGGGTTTGTGTTGGTGAGTAATGAATGATTGGTAATGTTATACTAGTATACTTATGAATTGAACATAGTTATATATTAAATTTCAAAAAATATTATTGGACTGTCTTGTATTTTATAACATTCGTGGTGGAATAGAAATTTGTACTCACACCTTACTTAGGTTGCTTAATCGGAACCCGGATAGTTTTAACTATAGTACGATAGTTTAAGTTAGAAGGATTGGTGTTATATAATGGAATTGGATATGGTCCCAAGAAATGGGATCCAAGTATGGTTCAAGACCCACATGAGTGTTTTTAGTTTCTTTACTTTTGAATTTAATTTTAGTCACTAGACACATACATAGCGAGGCATGTTTTCTGGTTAAGTTGGATATTATATTTCCTACATTCATAATCATGAGATATTGGTATAGTTTTATTTTATTAATGATTATTTGTTTCTTCTAGTGTATTACTTTCATAAAAGATGATATAGTTTACTCAGGATCGGAATAATTGATCATTTCTACTAGTCGAAATCATCATGCTTAATGGGAGGCACACTTGAGGTCATGAGACAATTTGTCTTACAGAACTAGCATGTGGAACCTTGGACGAGACATTACAAAGTGGTATCAAAGACAATCATATTTTTTCCTATAATATTACTATTTAGGAACGATAGAAATGAATATAGGAAGTGTTGGACCATGGTTATGATCTTGTTTATGGGAGTTCCTAACACATGTATGGAGGAGAACTCTAGTGACTAATATGGGATAGTTGTTATTATGGATTATTATTACAGTTGAATATTATTTAATGTTGGGTGACTTAATTTTTTTTGATGTGATTATTGTTTTAAATAATTTTTTATATTTTACTTATGACCCTGTATGGAATGATACTTTTGTATGCTTGCATCATTTGAAGAACTCGGGGTTATTTTTTGGCATGCCTCATTTTTTGGAACGCACTAAAAATATGTTTTGGGTAAGTTGGAGAACCTGTACTATTTTTCCTTTCCAATTAAATTGAAATTATATTTAGCCTAATTTAATTTGAAATTTTTATAAACTGTTGAAAAATATGAGTATATATATTTTTTTAATTAGAAAAATCAAACGAGAGACTGTTTAACCCTTGATAACCATGAACAAGATGTAGGATGGTTATAATGAGGGATATCACATTGGTTTTGACCATGTGGCAGAAAAAGGGGTAAAGACCTGTTACAAATTTCTGTGAATCCATCTTTTTAGTTGTGTTAATTTTGTGAAATCATAATCCTTTTTGTTGGTTATTTGGACCTTTGTGTGGGTGTTTTTAGTAGTGAGAATTTTATGGTTTTAGAAATCAAGATTGGGCTGTTTGAGGGACCATCTATCATTGGATCAGTGTGGTAAGATGTTGGAGGGCATGAAAGCTACATAATTTTGATATAGTAAGGTTCCACTATAGTGGGAGGAAATATCTGAGAGAGATAAATTATGGTGGGATCCACAGATGACTTCTTAGTATAATTTTAATTACTGACAATCATATCCCCTATAGTGAAATTTTCTCGAGTATGTAGAGAATGATTTTTCATTACGCATTGCTACATGAATGTGTTTTTATTTGCATACGGGGACTCTTAGAGGATAGAATAATGATGTAGTACATGTATTGAATGATGGTGGATGATAATCCATAGAAAACATATGGATTATGTTCCCAGGATGGACCGAATGTTGAAAAATACTACAATGGATGAGTTGATTTTAAATGTACTGTTAGTGAAGCTACAATGGTTGGGGAGTGTGTTAGAAGTCGGTACATGGTGATTGACCATGGGTGGGATATGGTGGAATTAGAATTAAAATGATAAAACCTTAAGGATAATATTTAAATTACATGGGGAAGGATATATGGGCCTTATATGTGGTGTATGTATGTTCTTTACAGGTTGTTTTTATGGAAAGGTATTGTGCCAATGATGGATGATGTTCTTGTGTATGTTGTGTATGTTGATTTTGGAAACATGTTGAGGATGTTGTGAATGTTGACTATGATATTATTTCTTCTATTGAGGATCATCTAATACCTGTATTGGATAACTGGGAGAAGTTGTTTTAGGGATATATTTTTATTTCTGTTTTTGTATTACGGAAAATGGATGTGTGTAAGAGTGAACATGGGAGAGAGAAACATATGTGAGGGCTCTGTGGATAGACCTTTTTTTGTAAAACCTACATTTTTTCAGGAAATATTTTCTTTAAATAGTTTATTATTATTTAGTATGTTTATGTTCACACAATCCCATGTTCAAACAAACTATGAGACACCCTTTGTATAAAATTACTGGTATTCCCTAGCTGTTAGGTTTATAGGAATAAGAAAATTTAAATTATAAAAATTAATTCTGATTTCAATGGATATCAATTAGTTATGAAAAATATCAATCAATTAGATATTTTAATTTTTGAGTGATTTACAATTTTAAATTAAATTAATGAGATATATATGTTATATACATATGAAAATATTTTTTATATTCATCTAATGGATATTTTAGTAATAAGGTATGAATAAAACTTATTAAATGCATAAAAACAAAATCATTAAGGGAAATTTTATGCTATTTAATGGAGAACCCCTTTATTATTATTATTTAGAAACCTTAATAATTTTCATATGGAAACATAACTATGTTATTTTAAATTTGGTAGATATTTTTCTCATAACTTTCAAATTTTGATGAATAGTAAAAATACAATAAATATTATGTGAAAATAACTTTTTTTTATTGAAATAATAAATATGGTTAAATTATATTATTTAATGGTTTTATAGTATAAATATAATATATTATTATCATTAAATACATTTTATTTTATTAGTGTTAATTTTACATTGAATTGAGATGTAAAAACATTTCAATCTTTTGTAATGTTTTAACTATCAAAACTCGTACTCTCTTTTCTTCTATGGAAATAATTTTTAATTATTTACTAAAACTTATGTGTTTTTAATTTTCTAAAATTGATTCTTGATTTTGAATCAGTGGTTCCAAAATATTTAAATTTATTTATTTAATTTTTGTGAATTATGAATAGTAATTTTGATAATTTTAATTAATATTGTAAAAGGGAATTGTGGTAATTATGAGAACTAATCCTATTATAAAATTAACCTAATACATGACTTATTATCAATTAATGAGTGTTTTTAAACCTAAATCATCTTTAGTTTTAAATGGTATCCCTTTAAAAACACTTGGATGAGATTTGGTAATTTAATTTATTTTATTTAAAGAAAAGATAATTATTATTCACTCAAATTTTAATTAGTAAATCATTTTTTATATTTGGTTATTAAAAATATAAATTCTATTATAAATACTCATTAAAAAGATAATTTTTTTCTTTATCATAGTAATTTATTTATAATTCTTATGAAATAAATAATTACATTAATATCTTATAAATAATGATGTCGAAATTATTTAATTGATGAAAAATCATTAATATAAATTTTAATAAAATAATAATACCCTTTAAAAGATCCAAACACTTGAACAATCCACCAAATCTCGAGTATGCACCATTTTTTAGCTTTATTGAATTGATTATGTCACTTATATTATTTTATTAGAAGTGATGTTAAATTTGTAACCTTCATAATTTAATATGAATAACATTTAAAATAATGGATTTTACCGAAGAATAATTTTACTATTAGTATTATTATGAAATATAGTGTATATATCATAATCATAATATTTGATGTTTTTAATTTTTGTAAGAAAAAAATATTAAATTATTACACAAAATTGTTGTATTAATTAATTCATTAAGAGAAATATCAAATAATTGTTTTTAAAAACTAATAAACTAAATATATCATGGGATAAATAACATGTATAATTAATTTTATAGATGACCATGACCTCATAATAATATAATAGAATTTATTGTTCTATGTTATCTTTTTCTATTAATTTTTTAAAGAATAAATTATATGAATAATGTAAAAATTTATTATATTTCTTGTTTATCAAAATAGTATTTTATTAAATTATTTAATAATAATAAATCCTTTTTTCAAAATATATAATAATTAGGATACTGTATAAAATTATCTAATTAATTTATATATGGTATATTTTACATAAAAGAAGTAAATATCAACCCATTATAATATTGAATTATTTGTTACCCTTGTTAAAAATTCAATAGAATACCTAAGTATTAATTAAAAGGATATGGTTTAAATTGAATGAAATTATTATATAGAATTTATTGGATGATGAGATTACAACCCAATATTTTATATTAATTAAAATTTGGTCATTTTGGAGGTTTTTGGGTACAGTTTGATTTTATTATAAATTATTATTTATGGAGTTTCCTAATGTGCCTCTCATCTCAATTATAAAATAAGACTCTATAAATCACCACTTCACTTCATTTTGAGCCTTAATGCTACGCCAGAAAAAGAAATTTTTCCTTATCAACATCTCAATTTACATTATACAGGTTCTTGTAGTCATTAAATACATACTCTAATGCTCTATGAAGTGATTTGGAGGAAGCATGTCGACGAAGAGCTAATCTCCTATAAAAATTCATTACAACCTTATCTCATGTTGTAATGGGTTTTTAGTTTCATTTTACTACACCGCCACAAATATTTTTATTAATGATTTAGGAGTGGTTTTTTATAATCCACCACAAAAACATTTTTTTCAATCCTAACACTTCCCCCACCCCTCGAGACCCCCACCCCCTTCTCCCCCCAACACCTACAAGACCCCCACCCCAGAGACTCCCAAAATCCTTCGGCACCTCACCAACTGGTCCCCTCACCGCCTCGCCGCTGCACTGCCTCGCCGCCTCGTCATGCCTCGCTGAGACCCCTTATACTCTTGACCCCGAGAGACACCCTCCCGCCAGTGACCCCCAAATCCTTAGCCCCTCACCGACTAGCTGCCTCACCACCTCCCCACACATCACTTTCTCACTGACTCACCGATTATTCTTATATTCATCTAAAGTTGTCTTTTATCCTTCAAATTTGTTTGAAATAGATCTTCCAATTATGTTGCATAAACAATATTCATCTATGTTTACTTCATGTAAATAAAATTCGAAAACATTCTCTTTTATAGTGTTGAATTGATATAATTTTTATTTTCACAATCTCTATGTTTTCTTCTGACCATGATTGGAGTTTAAACTATCTTAAAATATTATATATAAAACTTTTTTTGCTGCTTATTAGTATATTTAACTTGAGAGAAAAAAATGTATTCAATTTCTTGATTCACTTGCAGCCTAAGAAAATATGTGATTTATCTAATAATAGATATTTGAAACTATAGACTCATCAAGTTATTAACCTTCTAAATTAGTTCCTTCTTTTCTCTTCCATATATAACATTATTTTTTTAGTTGAGTACTATGAATTATTACTCATTATATACATTCATATAAATATTCCAGACCACACCACCACTCTTCAATTCAAACTTCTTCAAGTTTTTATTCAATTGATCATAAAACTTTTGTGGTGTTTATTTAAATCCATATAGATACTTCTTAAGATACCATAATTTTTTTCTTCATCATCAAATTAAACACCAATAATTTGTTTAACATAGAAAACATACTTTCTCATTCCATTATAAAATGTACCATTTAGATCCTTTTGATATATCTGGAATAACCATTGTATTTACATCGATAATGATAATCCAAATGATTAATGTCATGAAAATAGTTTGCATTTTTTCAATATCAATTACCTCTACATGTTAATATCCATTACATGTTATTCATGCCTTATCCAATATCACATTTTAATGTTCATCATGCTTTTTCTTGAACACCTATTTTATTTTGATGCCTTTCTGATCATCTGACTTCTAAACAAGGACTCATGTATTTTCATTTTCAATTTTATCTAGTTATTCATTTATGTATTTAGACTAAGAATCATCCTTTTTTTATTTTCCTTGAGGATATCAATTTATTTGAGATATTAAAATAGTTTTCTCAATTTTTCTCATCCACTAGGTTTATGTTAGATATTTGTTTTCATCAAGAATGTTTGACTCATATACTTTAACCCTTATTACTCTCTTTATTATTCGAATTTGTGAATGACTAACCTAAAGACCCGCGTAATTTCTAATTTATTCTCAAAATACATTAGTCTATACAATGATTATTATCATTTATCAATAGTCACTTTTGGGGATTCTCATCATGTAATGATTGTTTTTTTCCTTTAACTGTATTGTTTGTGACTCCCTTTTCATTTTTTATTTTCGTTTATTTCTATTAACATGTGACGTCCAAAATATATTTTTCATTTACCATGGTGTTTGAATTGTTGTTTTAATTGGTTTTCAAATATGTTTTAAAAAAATGGTTTTAATTTTTTTAGTGAAATGGTTATTTTTATTTAAGGGAAAAATTAATATTTTTTACCTTATTTGGTTATCAAATAATTTTTTTATTTGAATGACCCATTTCATTAAATAAATCAAATATTTGATTTTATTTTACTCAAACACCGTGAATTCAAAACCCTATAGAATTTCTATTCCAAATATGTTCACATGAAATAAATACTGAATTTTATTTCATAGATTTAGTGGGTCACGATGCCTACATAAATATTTTAGGTTTCAATTCTTGTTTTGGAATTGGTATATTTCTTGGGTCCAAGATGAAGAGTGATATGTGGTAATAAATCATTGGGTAATAGAGAAGGTATCCAAATGTGATTCATGTTTTGTTTTACATGTTGGTTTTTATTGTATTAATTTTCCCTTTTATCATTCTCTTGTTTTAAATATTTTGCACTATATATTTTTTTATTTGATGATTTAGAGGATTATTTAGTATTTCCTTCTTATTAATGATCATTTATTATTAAATTGATAAATCATTACAAATTTATTATCTCATGAAGAAAAATAACTTTTTCATATCATATATGATCAAGAACACCCTTCAAGATAGAGGCATATTGGGTTAGTTTTAGGTTTGGAAGTATTTCATGATGGTTTTTGTCAAATGGTAACAAATCCAAAGATATCATTAGATTATATGTTCTGTAATTCTCAAATGTTCTTTGGGTTAATGGGTAGAAGGTAAAATATATATATTAGAAATAATGTGGTAGGTACATGGAGGTAATCGTGGCAAATTTCTCTCATCAAGTCTTGAGTGACCTACGGTTGTAATGAATTTGATTTTATTATAATTTTTTTGAATTGATATTTTAGTTGTTTTTTTTTGATCATCATTAACATAATTTCAATTAAATTTTGGTTTTTATTTAATGCATATATTTTGCACCCAAATAACATAGATAATATAATCATAAAATAATTTGATGGTATTTTTGTAGGAATTTTATACAAACATCATTAAATCACCAAAAATTGGCCAAATGGGTATACTACCCAAAATGGTTGTATTATACTTTTTAAATAAAAAATTTGAAAGTCAATATTGAACCATTTATTTTGATGGATATTACTCTAGTTAATAAAATGGTTATGTTCACCTAAAATATTGTTTATAACCCAATGATAATATAAATTATCCGTACTATGGATGTATCAATACATATGTTTCTGGTTTCATTCTTACATAACTAATATATGGTGAATTTACAAATGTATAGTTTTAAATGAGTGATTTTTTTAACATATGAACAATTATTTTATATGTTTTTCATGCATCTATTCCACTAGATCCACCTTTGACAGTTTCCTGTCATCCCAAGGTCTATTTCCTGTCCTCTATGATTCCTCCATCTGTCACCTTTATCCCACATGGTCTATTGGAAAAAAGTGTGTTTGAGGGTTTTTTTATCTAATCCAATACTTTTTCAAAATCTATAACATATTTATATATATATATATATATTTAACTAGTATATATGTATCTCCTTCCCTATTTATTAATAGTTATGGGTTATATTTTTTTAATATTCTTCCAACTGTGCATTTGATTGAGGAAGCTAAAATAGGAGGCCTATTAATTGTCAATGGATGTATCCAATTGATAGGTACATTGTTTATATAATTTTCATTTATGTGATCGTTTTTTAATTATTTAAATTCATAGTAATTTTTATTTATTTTATTTCATATATATCTTGGGTATTTGAAATCATACGTGATAAAAAAAGATCAACCTGAAGGCTTTATTGCAGAAGAATATATGGATGAAGAGTTTTTTAACCTTTGTTCTTGATACCAGGAAGATATTCAAACACGATTTAATCGAGTTGAAAATTTCAATGACACATCGACTCAATCTCAAATTCATTGGAAATCAAAAATATTTCCTTCTATTTTTCGATCAGTTAGGAGGACCTCAAATGTTACACTGACAGAAATAGAATTATTACAAGCACATAGATATGTATTACTGAATAGTGAAATTAAAGATCCATTTATTAAGGAGTTGAGGATATAAAAAAGAGATGAATGAGTGGATGAAAATAAAATGAAAATGATATAATGATAGATGTTAATAAAGAGATTATAAAATGTATTACACGATGTGTATGTTCATATATAATACAATAAATAAAAATATTAGGTTGACACATATATTTTTTTAATTCTAATAAATTATATTTGTTTTCATAGATCATGAATACAAATACTCGAGAAAATTTGTCATAATATTTAATGATTATTTCTTGAGGCCCTCTAAAACAAGTTATAATTATTGACACTTATAATGGGAATGGATTTATATTTCGTACTGGAAATCGAGAAGAGGGTCTGAAAACATATAATAGTGTTATATTTACATTTTTAGAAGTTGGGGGAGCAGCGTGACACTTCTAGTTACATGCGGGGATACTAGAGAGTTATTGATATAGGTAAAAATTTTAACATGATTAATTTTATTCAATTTTCTCATACTAAGTGTTTTTCCATTAAATGTGGAAGTAATGCTATTGTGGGAAAAAATATAAAATGTTCAAATGTAAAGAATCTAACTGGAGATAAGATAGTTGTCTTATTTTATCCACATGGGGTCCCTACAGATGACACTGCATGGTTACATAGAAATATTTTAGTCAAACTATCCACAGAACCCATTTCTCTTTCTATTTCATATGGTGATTGGAGAAAAATGCCTCCTAGTTAAAAAAAATGATGTTTTTGATTCCCAAATAATGGTAATTTTAATAATTTATCGTGTTATTAAATTTCATGTTATTAATATTTTCAAAATGAATTTTTGTGTACAGATGTTTTCTACTATAAATTTTCTGATGGGATAGCACGAAAGTGGACATTGAATAATCATAGAAAATATGGAAGGAATTTAAAGGGATATTATTTGGTGATGATGATGATATTTCGTTGATCTCACAACAGATATATGACAAGCTACCTGATGGGGTTCCTAAAAAGCAATGGATTGTTTTTGTTGATAGACATCGTGATGAGAAAAAAAATAGTATTTAAAAATATATTATTATAATAATCTCATTTTACATTTTATACATGTATATGAAGAAGATATTAAATTGAATACATTAATATTAAATTTCATTTTTTTATTTCAGGATCATTCAAGAAATAATGCATCATGCTGAGCTAAGTAGGTCATCCCTCACACTACAGGGTCAAATATTTTTTCTAGAAGCCAATCTTCCCACATAATTTTTTCATTAGTTCAAATATTTATAAGACACTGTTATTTGTTTAATACATTAAATTTTTGATTTATGTTTTTTAATTTTGTCACAGAGTTTAGGGAATGAAGAATCCTGAACAAATTTGTGGTTGAATGTTGACCAAAAATTTGATGGTTGTTTTGTTATTGATCCTTCCAAGGAAGTTGCGGTATGATCTCATTTTTCATTATGATAACATATTATAAGTTTATATTATGTTAATATATATTTTTATAATATGACGTTTATTTGATTTATAAGTAAAAATTATAGAACTGTGGGTTTCCAATCCAACGCGGTTCAACTAAGTCTCCTAGGATGACCTAATTGCTAATGTCCTTGGGAAGGGGCATCCTAGTAGAGTGCTCGAGATATGTTTGGGAACCGTACCATCTGAGGTATTTGGCAGGACACCAGGGATTGCAGCTTCATGTACTCATAGTTATAGTCAGTCCATACCCAAAGATAATTAAGGATAGATGTTTTCTCTAAGAAACATAGTTCATGACCTAGGGGCTCAGATATCTTCTCGGAAGAAAGAGTTTATTAATTAACATTAGTTTATGAACAGATCTTCCCCTGGTGGTTTTTCATTGACTTTCTGTGAACAGGTAAATCACAAAAAATCAAATGCATTTTGTTTGAAAACTTTTATTGGTTTTATGATTAAATATAAACATACAACAATATTTAATTTTCAATATTATGTTCTTTCAGGTAGTATGAGGAAGTAGAGATGGAGGTTGAGATGGTGATGATCCTTGATCATCATCAGAACACGATTAGTTGTTTTGTTGATATGTTAGAAAAATATGTTAATAGTCAGTTTTTATATATATAATGTGTGGTACATAGTTGCCACTAAAAATTTTCATGACCTAACATCTTCTTGATTTCTCATGTTTCCTTTTATATATTTAATTGATTTTTGATGTTTGTATTTTGTTTCTTGATTTCTCAAGTGGGGTATGAACCAAATATGTCGATTCTTTTTTTCATGATTCATTTTTTAAGATTCATGTTTCCAAAAAAATCAGTTTTGTTACCCAGTGATGAACGATAAAAAGCATATCCTATTGTACGAGGAATCAATCCATTCATATTTCATTGGAAATTCCCTTTATAAAAAATTTCTTTTGAATAAAATAACAAGGATGAGATTTATGGGATCCATTATGTGAGAAATAAAAAACAAAATGATGTGAATGAGGAAAGGTATCTCCTTTGGGGTATAACCATTGTGATAATAATTTTTAACAAGGCCTATTATAGTAGATCACAACATCATTACATATATTGAAACATCATGAATCCATCCACATATAGTTTTTATATAAATATCATATACATATTAGGCTATTTCCAAGGGTACAAGTCATTTATTTCATAACACTGGTTTATGGATAAATAATCACATACTATGGATCATAATGTAGATTTGGAAAATATGTAGAGGAAGATAGGTTTTTCTAGGTATACTACTCTAAGATGTTTCAAGTCTAATGAGATAGACCATGCATCACATAGTTAATCATCATATGAAAATGACTAAAATAATCTATAGTTTAATATCATATGTAAAATAACTTATTATATGAGTTTTAATGTAGTATAAAGTGATGTTTAAAATGAAATAAACATGTCTTAATGCCAACCCTATGTATGGAAAACCAATGAAAATGAAGAATCCCAATAACTATGATAATGTGGGTGATTTGATGTCTATTTTTTGGTTGGGATTGATATAAGAGATATTGGAATCACAAGGCCTCCCATTAAAATAGTAATCAATCAACACATAGTTCTTATAATTTTGGGGAAAATATGATCCCCTTGAAATAGAATTGATAAATAATAGGGAAACCAAAATAAATAGAATTATTGTAATGGTACATAAACTTTAAAAGCATTCCTTTGTGCATTATCATGTCTGGGGGCTGTTTAGGGAGAGTTTTGTAGTGATTTTGAGGTTTCAAGTGGTGTTTGAGCCTGTTGAAGGTCACCACGGCTTGTGCAATGACATGTTTATATATTAATGAGGTATTTTTATATTGGGAATTATCTTTTGTAAAATGGGATATATAACCATGACATTTGGATGAAATGGTTCTATGCATGTTGTCCTAGTGGTTTTCCTATGGCCCATGAGAATCATTAAATTCCCTTTGGTGGGAATGGAATATCGGGGGACCACCTATCCAAAATAAGAAAACCAAGCTCACCACATTGTATCCTTGGGCATGGTGAGGGTAAAATGTTTGGAAAATGGGAACTAGGTCATGGATTATATACATATAAGAATATAA
Organism: Viscum album; assembly: GCA_963277665.1. NCBI lineage: Eukaryota > Viridiplantae > Streptophyta > Magnoliopsida > Santalales > Viscaceae > Viscum > Viscum album. Next base: position 819,680,397 of record OY728155.1, read on the forward strand.
AAGAACCACTATGTCTTAGAACAGTCCATGTTATAAGATTTGTGGGAGGCTAAATTCTGTTTTAAAATGGTAAAAAGATAAAAAGATAATGAGGGTTCTAGATCACACATTCACCAAACCCACCACATAAGTTTTTTATATTAACCATTTTTGGGTAGAGTAAAGTGTGATTAACATACATATAGATGTTTTAATACATCCTTGTTCTGAATTTTAGACTTTCTATCAATTTTTGTTTGACACTAATTATTCCACCACTTCGAAAATCACCTCCCTTGGTGTTCCAAACCACATGGATCATAATGGATCATTTAGATTGAAGTTATTTGATTCATGGTAGACCTATCATTCCCCATTAATACTTTATTATATTTCTATTATCTTATTTAGTTCATTATGGTGGTAATTATCCTCTTTTTGGTATTTTTCGATAGAGTGTTATTATTCATTGGATTTTATAGTGATTCACATGAGTTCAGTCATGGTTTATCCTTGGTTCTTGTTTATTTCTCCTTGAAGATTCCGTCATGGTTGGGGATCGTTCATATCCCCTTATTTATATGTATATTTTGAAATAACATGATTTTTTATTTATTTGGTTAAATGGTGCATCATCTTAATTAAGATAATAAATAAGATTAATTGAATTTTAAGGGGACTAAAGAAATCACATGATTTTTACTTATTCTTGTTATTTATTCTTATATGGCCACAGATATATGGTTTTCCAATTATGACTTATTTTGAGATAGTGTGTTGTTTTGGTTTTTATAAAACTTTATATGAATTTTTGTATAACCTCAACACATATAAAAACAATGACAAATATATATCAAACAATTAAATTGGTTTCCCATTAAATATTGTATTTCTAGGTGAATACCCTTCATAATAATTTAATAATTATGATAAATATACTTATTGAAACTAAATTATGCATCATGGTTGTGATGTGTAGTTGTTATGATGTGTGTTGGTGTTGATTTGGGGTGGTTGTGAGGCAGAGAATTTGTGATGTGTTTTTTTATGATGTGTTATATTTTATATCAATTATAGTGGTTTTTAGGGCATTGGTAATGGGATTGCAGTATCAGCTGTATTTGTTTGTAAATATAACCTTTACAGTGGTTTTAACCGCTACTGTAATTATGGTATTTTTCTATCTGAGGCGGTTAAGATTTACACTACGAACATTAATTTAGTTTCATTTTTATCCATCACTAAATAGTATTCATATTCCATTATTATATCAATGTAGTTTTAATGGTTTTAGTGTGGGTTTTCCCGGACGAAATTGATATTTTTTATTGGTGGTTTTAACCAACACTAAACAATTTTCATATTTCATCATTATATATCAGAATTTTAATGGTTTTAGTGTCGGTTCCCATTAGTAAAACTGATTTTTTTAAGTAGTGGTTATAATGACCGCTAAAAGAATATCAGTTTCGTTGGGGAACAACGCCGTTAAAACCATTTAAACCACTGTGAAATGCACCCACTATGAAATTTACCATAAAACACTACTATATTGATGAAACTGTCATGTATTTTATGTCAACACAAACATTATTGGTGGTTTCAAAAACCACCATAGAACCATATGGTTGCGGTTTAAATCGCATCAATTTCAAAAAAAATTCAGGAAATGGTCTTTTTCCTGTAATGATTCTTTCAAAATTATATCTTCTTCTACTAGTTATTCATTAGTTGTTTCATTATGGAGTAATAAAACTAGTATCACAACTATAATTATATGTTATTTTTATTATGAAACAACCATTTTCCACTTTTTATCCATCATACGAAAAACAAAACCACCCCATGCGTGTAATTACGACTTACCGTCTCCCCGTCATTATGTAATCTGTTTTTCACAACCACCATACATGGATGGTTATAATGATAGAGATAAGAACTATATATGATTATTATGACATGGTACTAATTCTAAAATATGATACATTATTGACCTTACTAACAGTATACAATTATTTGAAAGATATTGTTGTTTGTGAATACATACAACCTACTGTGTACATGATGCGATGTGTTTCATTCTAAATGATCTTTGTTAAACAAAGATTATATAGGCAAATTAAATGAATAAATATTTAATATTTTATAGTAATATTATTCTATAAATTATATAACTATAACCTATTATGTGGAAAATGATCTTATCCAAAAACCATGCATATGAATAGAAAGAAGTGAATCTTTGACTAACAAGCGAAAATGAAATGTTACTATCAAATAGATGATAATATAGTCATGTATGATATCATATAAATTACTATGAGTATGTAATAATTCAATTAAACCATTTAAATAATTATACATGATATTTATATATATAATAAGGATACCAGACCTAATGTGATGGATAATTTCTCAATCTCATTATTATTTGAGATTGTTTACTTGTAAGAATTAATTGGTTTTATTTATCATCCATGTCCATATTTTATAAAAATTATTTCAAAATATGTTTTTTTAATTATCCTATGGATGTTTAATTTCATTTTTACCCATTCATTACTTTTACTTCACATTTTGGGGGGAATATTATTTTGTATTGTATAGGTGGCACATTTGGAATTATAATGCAAAAGAACTAGATGAATGTTTTTTTTTGAATAATACATTATGAATGGATTCATATGCTTTCCTAACTACTTATATACATGAATAATATCTTACCTTTTTAATTATTATTTTCAAATAAAATCATTTATATTAAAATTTCATGGTTTATTTAAATAAAAAATGTTTTTGATGAAGAAATGATGTTTTCCTCCGACTTAATTCAACAAGTTTTATCAGACATAATATTCATCTTAGATTAGATACATTGAAAGGGATATTTTTATATCAATGATATTCCTAAGGTTTTATTGTTTTTATGATAGAATTATATCTACGAAATCTATTTTTTATATAGATTATGTTATGTTGTTTTGTTAACCTATTTTATTCCATGGGTTATGAAATGATGAATGGATTATTATTTTTGTGGCACCCCTATGTATGGTTTTCATTATGTGATGGGTGGGCCATATATATCCCTCTATTTCATTGGGTAATGATTTATATCTCATGGGATAAACAATGCTAAAATGGAAAGAAAATTCATTCCAGTAAAATAGGGATGAAACGACAAATATATCTACTTCAGTAATACAAGGCTACAACAATGAGTGAACATAGTTCAGTAATAGACACATTCCATTATGATGGTCTTCAAAATTATCATTGGATAAAATGGAAATTATTTTCGAGGATTAAGTGTATTCCAAAAAACATCATGTTTATGTTATGGATATTGTGATTATAACTATTAATTATTATGAAAATTTACCCCATGACATGATATCATGATAATTAATATGTTAGATAAGACTCTCAAATTTTATTTTCATATGCCATATTATTATGATTTTATTGATATTTCCATTGATTAACCATACTGATAATTTTAACTCACCCTTTAATATTTTTTCCCTAGGTCACGAAGAAGGTTATTAAGTATGATATTTCAAAAAACTCTATAGTTGTGAAGAAATAATAAGGATACAATGTAGTTGTTTTATGAACCTATTGATTATGATTCCTAGTTTATAAATACACTATACCTATATAGTCCTATCATGTATTAATTATAACTTTTAATTAATATAATTCAATTTTAAGGTAATATCAATGTAAGAAATGTATCGTTCATTATAGTATGTATTAAAGGAATGCTATAAGTAGCATTTGAAAACCAGGATGAGAATTCCTTAGTAGGTACCCAAAGTATATGTCTATGTATAAGTTATAATCCTAGTGTTTTAGAAATGGTCACTAATAACCAAGAATAAAACCCAATATTTCCAAAATTAAAGCTTTATTATTGATTATCTGGTTTTTCCATTATTATTAGTGATACACATACTATGATTCTTGGTTTTTGTCTATGGATATAACTCTAAAGAACTAAATTATGGTTAAGGCGATGAGAAATGCATTGATTTTCCTCATGAGGAACCAACTGTTATGGGAGCAAGAACATTAAATCTTGTAGCTACTATCGAATAACCTTTTTCATGCTATGAATCATGCTGAGATTACAAATGATAAAATGAGGGACCGATATTCTCTTGAGTATTTCATGAGGCAATTTCTACCTTCTTTCAAAGGGTCTTTTGATCCATTATTGGCAGAACAATGGACTAGTACAACTAAAATGTTTTTTTAGTTCTACAATGTAATGAACCTGATAAAATCATTTTACCAGTATATTGTTTGGAATATGAATCTAATGAATGGTGTAATCTTATCAATAATATGATTCAAGGCGATAAAATTGAGTCAATGGAATGTGATGAGTTCATGAATGTAACATTCAATAAGTACTTTCCTTGTATTCTTAAAAAAATATAGAGAATGAGTTACTTGAACATAAGAAAAATGTTGAGAGATACATTGGTAACTAAATTTATTTTATAAGACTTTTGAGATATGATTATAGAATTACTAACCAATTTGAGAGGAAAATTGATATATTCATTAGTGGGTTAAATCCTAGTCTCTAAATAGAATTATCTATAAATAACTTTAATAGCTATGAATAAATATTTCAATGTGATCTTAGGTTGAGATGGGGATTCGAGTAACTGACCAGTCCTACGGGTTTGATAAAAATAAAAAATTGAATTCAAAAGAAAATCTAAAGTCAACACTGAATGGAATATTATTTATCCCTTATTCTCAATGTGTGGAAAGAAACATGAAGGAAATTGACTTTAATGGACTAGTAAAATTTTTATTTGTGAAAAATAAGGTCATAGGGAAGTTAAGAGGAAAAGTGCTGCGAAAAAGATGTTTAATGATGTGAATAAGGAAAAGGATACATAGAATGTTCCATTTAAACATCAATTCTACATGTGAAAAGAAATGGGGTGTTATGTAAATAATTTCCCTAATCCATGTTTATCGATGATGATTGATGTCATCAAACTCTTAAGGCCTAATAAAAATGAATGTTACATGAAATCACTATCGACAATGTGGAGTATCATAATGAAGTGGTAAAAGGTACACATACCATACACTCTTATGTAGAATTTTTTTATTTGATTTTTGGATCCACCCAATAATTTATTTGTAAAAAAATTCAAATGGTATCGTTATATTTCCACAATAATTATATGTTGAGTTAGTATTGAAAACTCTTAACGACACCATTGTTTCATCAAAAGTTTACAATTCTTCTTCGGTTTATGTTTATGGGATAGTGCTTCTCACAAATAATGTGATCCTTCTTATAGTGGAATTTGATGTGATTAATGGAATGGATAGGCTTTCTCTATATAGATCTCATATCAATTTCCAAGGAAGGGCTGTCACATTACATTTTCCAGATCAATCTATGACCATCTATCAATGCCATGATGAAAATAAAATTCCAAACTGAAATTTATTCCATGTTATGGGTCTTCATTCTGATAAATGAAGTTTATTTATCTCAAATTATTATATAGAAACTCATGATTATGAATATACCCATTGTATGCATGTTTGATGATTTTTTTGGAGGAATTTCTATGTCTTCCACAAAATCGTGATGTTGAGATTTTAATAGAACTCATACAGCGTGTAATGCATATTTCCAAGAGAGCATATAGAATGTACCTAATTGTGTTTCAGGAATTGAAGAATACATCCATGGGAATTCTGATAAAGGATTCGTACGCCCTAGTGAATCACCTTAGGGACGACATTTCCTATTTGTTAAGATGAATGATGGACCAATGAGTATCTGCATTGATTATCGAGAACATAACAAGATCCCTATCAAGAAAAATTATCCTCTCCCCTTCATTGATGAATTGTTTGACCCACTACATGTATCTCAACCCTTATCCACAATTGATCTTCATTTTGGATATCATCAATTAAGGTTCATGAAAAAGGAAATATCAAATACACAATTATTTACAAGGTATAGAAAATATGAATTTATAGTGATGAATTTTTTCATACTAATTCTCATGATATATTCATGGATATAATGAATAGATACTTTAGAGACTATCTTGATCAGTTTGTGGTAGTATATAGACATGATATTATTGACTATTCGATGATCAAGGATGAACATGAATAGCACCTGAGAATTACACTGAAATCTCAGATAAAGGAGTAGCTTTATAAAAAATTTACATAATGTGAATTTTAACTTAGAAATTTTCATTCTTGGGTTACATAATCTCAAGAGATGTAATATTTGTGGATCCATAAAAAATAGTAGTTTTGTGTTGGTTGAGACCAAATTCGGTAACTGAGATTCGATGTTTTCTTATTACGGCTGGTTATTATTGATATTTTGTGAAATATTATTTACAATTATCAAATATAGTCACCTATTTTAGTCATAATAGTGTTAATATCTTATGAATGGTGGAATGTGAAGAGAATATCAAATAGAAAAAAAAAGGTTAGCCAATGTATGTGTGATCACATTTCAATGTGGTGTAGAAATGATTATGATCTATAGTCATCCGTTTGAGAAGGGTTAGGGATGTGTTATCATGAAAAATTATATTGGGGTAGCATATGCCTCATGAATATTGAAAATCGATGAGAAAAATTGGGGAACTCGTGATTTGCAGTTTATTGATGTAATCTTTGTATTAAATATATGGAGGCGATATCTTTAGGGTGAAAGTTGTGATATTTATACAAATCATAAAACATTATAGTATTATTTCATACAAAAGGAGCTACATAGGTTCCAAATAATATGGTTGGATGTGATTAATGATTACAACTACTAAATACATTACCACCATAGGAAAGTGAAAATGGTGGCATATGCTTTCAGTCAGTAACACCATGCTAGCCTATCTTCATTGAGGATCATAGAAGATCAAATATTTATGTATTTGAAAAGGATGGTTCTTAAAAAATTTTATGGAAGGAGGGAAATATTATCTTTCATAAATGAATGTTATCCCATATATACAAGTTAAGATTTTGGAGATGCATAAGAGAGGTGTTGAGCAACAAAATAAGGTAAGAAGTACATCTTAATTCAACCTTTATTGTGATAGAATAATATGGTTTTAAAATCGTGTTAGTATACCTCTCAGACCAATATTAACAAAATAGATATTGGATGAGGCTCATTATTATTCCTTCCATATTCACCTTGGAAGTAAAAAGAGATATAGGCACCTGAAAGAGCATTTCTAGTGGGATGGAATTAAATGATATGTTGATGAATATGCCTCTTGATGCTAGGTTTGTCATTTGGTTAAAGATGAGGTATTTATGTATAGAGGGATGTTACAAACATTACCTATACAGAAATGGAAATTGGAAAACATCACTATGGACTTTATCATCAGACATTCCAAAAAATACAAAGGAAAAAAACGATATCTCAGTTATTGTTGATCACCTTATGAAGTCAACATACTTCATTTATATTAGAATTGACTACGCTCTTAATTATATTTCTATGATATAGGTTAAGGAATTGTTATGATTTTCACAGTGTACCACCTTCCATTATATATGATCAAGATCAAAGGGTTTCCTCAATGTTCTAGCGAATTATTCTGTGTGGTCTGGATATATAGTTATGAATCAACAATTCTTATCATCCTCATATAGACAAAAATTCAAACTATGAATGACATGTTGATAGAATTCTCTATGTATTAATAAGGTTGTGGGGATAAAAACCTACCTTGTGTATAATTTTATAACAAAAATATTTTGCATTCCTATGTTCAGATGGTTCTTTATGAATCCCTCTATGGAAAGAAGTGGATAACGACAACATGCTGGGATGAATTTGGGGTAGGAAATCTATTTGGAACTGATGTAGTTGATGAAATAGAATAAAATGTCAAATATATTTAGCAACAGATAACAGAAGCTCAGTGTAAACAAGAATGTTGTACTGAGAATTAATAAAAATACCAGTAGTTTTCAGGGGTGATAAAGTGTTTCTATGAATATCCCCCTAGAGGAGAGTAATGATATTTTTAATAAATGGAAATATGATCCCTAGGTATATGAGTCCTTTTGAAATTCTTGATCATGATGGGAATGTAGCATACCAATTAGAGCTTCCACAAAATCTCTATTAACTTCATGATGTGTTACATGTATCCCTCTTGAGAAAGTACATACCTAATCCCACACATGTACTAAACATAGATGTCATACCACAATAGAAAGATCATTCTTATGAAGAACAACCAATAGATATTTTGGTGTATAACGAAAACTTTCCAAGAAACCTGACCTCTCACTTTTTAAATGTTTTATGTAATAACATAAAATTTGAGGAGATTACATGGGGACTTTTGGATATGATGAGGGATAGTTATCCCCATATATTTCATTAGAGGTAACACATTTAGAGAGAGAATTTCAGATTAAGGGGGTTAGAGTTTAACACACTGATGTTTTTATGAAATAATAAATTTATATTTTTTTTATTCATAAGTAGCAATCATTTCATGCAATTTGGAGTTCAAACAAACTATTTGATTCCCTTAGTACAAATTTAACATTATAGCATAGATGTTAGGATATTGGGAATAAGTATAACAAACTTATGAAAATACATTGTGAATTCATTGGATATCAATTATTTATGAAAAATATAAATCAATTAGATATTAATATTTTCGAGTGAATTACTATTGGTAAAGAAATTAATGAGATATATATGTTATATACTTAATAAAATATTTTTTATATTCATCCAATGTATATTTTAGTCTTAGGGTTTGAATAAACCTTATTTGATGTATAAAAACATACATTTTTTTAAAAACAAAAATTTATACCTTTGAATGGATAACCCCTTTAAAATTTAGAATTTGAAAAATTATTAATTTTTCTACAACAACATTATAATGTTTTTATTATGGGGATATAAAATTTTACATTCAATGAATATTTTATATTTCACTGATAACTTTCAAGATTAGTTGAATAGTAAAAAAACACGAAATTTTATGTGAAAAAATATTTTTTCATCGATATAATTTATATGGATAAATTTTAATATTTATGGTTTTAAAATATAAATAAATTTTATTTTTATCATAAATTATAATTATTTCTTTAGAATTAATATTACATTGAATTCAAATACAAAACCATTTCAATCATATGCAATGTTTTATCTTTTAAAATATGTACAATCTTTCTGAAAATGAGAATAATTTAAAATTAAGTACTATAATATATGTGTTTTGAATTTTGGAAAATGTATACCATATTTAGAACTAGTGGATACAAGTTAATTAAATATATTTATATTATTTTTCGTATTAGAAATAGTATCTTCGGTAATTATTTTTAATATAATAAAAGGGTAAACCACGCAATTAAGGGTTAAAATCCTATTATAAAGTTACCCTTACACATGTCTTCATTTCATTGGATGATTTTGTTTCTACCTAAATCATGAATGGGTATAAATGGTATCCATTCTAATTCAATTAGATGAGATTAGAACATTTAATGTCTTTTATTTAAAGTGAAGTTAAATATTTCATTCAAATTTTAATAACTGCATCATTTTTTATATAAGGTTATACAAAAGATGCATTTTATTATAAAAAATTATTTGAAATTTAAAATATTTGTCTCTATCATCAAAATTTATTTTTAATTTTTCAGAAATAATTTATTACCATAAGAAATTATACATTAATGATGGAGAAATTATATAATTGATATGAATAAATAATAAAGTATTAATAAAAAAATAATAACAATTAAAAGACCCAAAAACATGATCAAATATTATCTGTATCGTATATATATACTATAATCATCTATGTGTTTAGTTATAAATAATTTAGAGACTTATATAGGGGATTTTGACACTTATATTATTTTATTTAAAGTGATCATAATGTTTTTACCGTCATAATTTAATAATAATACCATTTTAATTATTGGAGTTTTGAGAAGTTAATTTGGATAGATGTATGATTTTGAAATACAGTATATTTATAATCATTTTAGTAATTTATTTTAAATTTTTATTCAACAAATAATCATATAAAATAATTATACAAAATTGATAAAGTAATTATTTTATAAGTGAAATTTTAATTAAATGTTATTAAAAATTTTAAATTAAATATAATTGTGTCTAAAAACATGTATAATTAATTTTGAGATGACCTTGCACTCCTTGGAAAAAAATAAAAAAATTTCTTCAATGTTATCTAGTTATATTAATATTTTTTAAAACTAATGAATAGAATTTTGTTAAAGATGATACTAATGATTATATATCAACATAATGATTTATACAATCATTAAAAAAATAATTAAAATTTTTTTAAAAAAATTTAATAATTATTATATGTTATAAAATTGTCCAATTTTTTTATTTATAGTCTTTTTTACATCAATTAAGTATATAATGAACCCTTTAAAAATTGAAATAAATTTCCCCCTAGTAAAAAATTAATTACAATAACTAACTATTAACTAAAATGATAATGTTTTAATGTATATAAATACTTGTATAAACCTTATTGGTTGTGATATTACAATGCTATATTATATAATCTTATAAATTCATAAATTTTGAAAGTTTTTTGTGTCGGGTTAGATTTTATTATAAATTATTATTTTTGGAGTTTCCAAAAGTTCCCCTCAACTCAATTGTAAATTGCATCTCCACTCTCACCACTTCAATTCACTTTGAGGCTTCATGTTGGACCATACCCTAATTTATTTTCTTATAAACTTCCCTATTTACATTCTATAGGATTTGGTCATCTTCAGAGACCATCTTTAGTTCTCTATGAAGAGATTTTGTGGAAACACATTGTGGAAGAGGTAATATCTTCAACCAATTCATTCAAACGTCATTATTGATATACTTCCACTTCATTAGTTTTTTCATTATAATATAATAACACAAGTATCAATAATATAATGATATGTTATTTTAATTATGAAACAACCATATTCCACCTTCGATCCATCCTATAAGAAATGAAATCAGAAAGCATGCATATGTACGTCTTACCATCAGCGCACTATAGTGTAATCTATGTGTCACCACAAACATAATTGGAAGGCTATAATGATGGAAATAATAACTATATAGTATTATTATAACCTGATACATATTTTAAAATATTATACACCCTACACTTCAATACCATCCAACAATTTTAGTAATTATATTGTCGCTCGTGCGTACGTACGACCTACCGTCTCCACAATGTGATACTATTCATTCAACATGATATCCATTAAACCACAATTATATACATGAATTAACAGAATATATATTATATATATTATAATAATATAATTATTTATAATATATAAGTATAACCAAATAATTGGAACATGAACTTATCTAAAAATACCTAGATAATAACATAAAAAAGATAATATAGGAATAAAAAGTGATAATGAAATGATACTATCAAAAAGGTATTACTAAAATCATATATGATATCCTATAAGTGTCTATGATTCTATAATAAGTCAAAAACATAATTTAAATTATTATACTTGACGTTCTGATACATAAAAAGGATATTGTACCTAAGGTAAGGGATAATTTCACAATCTCGTAATTATTTGATATTGTGTATTTGTACGTATTTACTAAGGTTTATTTATCATCCATGTCACTGTTTTCTAAAAATGTTTTCCTTAAATGTTTAAATATTCTCTTATGTCTTTTTAAAGTCATTTTCAACCATTTTTTGACTTTTAATACCTGTTTTGGAGGGAATCTTCTTTCCTTTTCCATATGAGGTACTTTTTGACTTGTCCAATAAAAGAATGAGGAGAATGGGTTTTAAAAATCAAATGGAATTATGGTATTTTTACACATTCATATATCCTTATGGAATTGATAATTATATTACTTTTTATCATGTTTATTTTTAAATAAATTATTTTCTTCTAAAATTTGATGGTGTATTAAGAAAAGAAAGTGTTTTAAAGGTGAAATGATGTTTTCCTCATGAAACAATTTCATGTGTTTCTTCAAAATTAATTTCTATAAATAATAAAATACTTTAATAAGGTAATTTTCATATCCCTAATATTTATATTGTTTTATTTTTATTATTATGGTATGTTATTCTTGAAATCCATTTGTTTTATATGGATTATTTTTTGATGTTTGTGAAAATATCTTTATTCCTTAGGATACATAATGATGAATGATTTATGTTTTTTGGGAGCACAGATATATTGTTTCCATTATGTGATGGGTGGGACCTATATCTATCTCAAATGCATTGGGTAAATATTTATATCTCATGAGATTGATAGTGATGAAATGTCAAGTAATTAGAATTAAGTAATAGATGGATTTAATAGAAAGTATATATGATACAATAATATAGGGTAAAACTGGGAGTGAACTGGGTTCGGTAATGGAATTTTTATGCTATGATGGTCTTGAAAATGAACCTTGGGATATATGGAAATGATTTTCTATGATAATTTTTATTCTAGAAAACATCATATCTATGTTATGACTTTTAGTATTGTGATCATTAATTCTTTCGAACTTTTATCCCTTGAGATGATATCACAATATTTCATATAAAGTATAATACATTCAAATTATATGTTCTTATCTCTTGCTCTTATGATATGATTAATATTTATCTGTTTACCCTTACTTAGAATTTGAGAGAACACTTTCATATGTTTCTTTTCCCCAGGTCATTGTGATAGGTAATAAGTTTGATATTTTAAAAAAGATTCTAGTTATGAAAAAACTAGTGAGAGAAAATGTAGATGTTTTTTTAACCAATAGTTTCTGTTTCCCGGTTTCAATAGACACAATACCTATATGGTCCTTTCCTAGCTTTATTATATTTTTAATGAATATACATCAATTTTTTTTAATATTAGTGGATTTAATGTATGGGTCATTATTGATGGTATCAAAGGAAATGTATGGAAAATATTTTCAAACTAAGATGATAAATCACTTATAAGAACCCTAAGGATATGTCTCAGTATTGTATATAATACTAGTGTTTTATAATTGACATAGAATAAGCTAGGATAAACCATAAAAAGTCCTAAATTAATATTTTGTTCTTGATTATGTGGTTTTTCTGTTATTATTATTGTTGCTCACACTATGATTCTTGGTTTTAGTTAATGGATCGAACCTAGATGAACCGTGTTAATGGTGAATGTTATTAGAAATGAAATGATTGTCCTCCTGATTAACAAATCATTATGGGAGATAGAATGAAATTATTTTTCACTATAGTTACACAACATTATCAAGCTATGAATCAGAAAATATATACAAATAAACAAAGGAGGGAGAAACGTTATGTTGAGTCCTTTATGATGTAGTGTACTCCTTCTTTTAGTGGGTCATCTATTCCCCTAGAAGTTAAAATATGAATCAGTACCACTAAAAATATATTTTCAATTATACAATGTTTTAAACATTTTAATTTCATCTTATCAATCTATTGTTTGTAAGGTGATGCTGAAAAATAGTGGAATATTATCAAGAATATGAGGAAAAGATATGAAATTGTGTCGATGGAATGAGAGGATTTCACGAACATATTTTTCAATAAGTACATTCCTTGTATAATTTTAATAATGATAGGGATGGGGTACCTTGAACTTATGATAAAAGGATGTTGAATATATTGGTGCCTATGAAGAAAATTTTACAAGTCATTCCATGCTGTATTCTGGAATTATTATCCATCATGAACATAAAATTTATCGATTATTTAACGGAAAAAACAAAATTATCAAAAGATAATTATCCCTAAGGGAATTTAATATCTTTGTGAAAATCACATGATTTCCTCTCAAGGATGAGATACAGATTAGTGTAACCCATAAATCCTATGGGATTGACAAGATGAGAAAAATGGAATATAAAAGGAAATATAAAGACCTCACTGAAATAAATATGTGTTTCACTTTTTTCTCAAAGTGTGGAATGAAACATGGATAAAGTTGTGTTAATTGGACATGTAAATGATTTAGGTGTTTAAAATAAGGACATAGGGAGGTTAAATGAAAATGAAATGGAATAAATAAGTCTATTGATGGGAAAAGGGAAAAGGCTACATATAATGCACATCCTACACATCAATGCAACAAGTGAATGAAAAAAGGGAATTATTCCAATAAACTATTTTATACCAGTGTTATTTATGATGATCAAAGCTAGAGAACTCTTAATACTGAAGAGAAATGAAATTCATATGCAATCACTATCGAGGATGTGGAGTACAAAATTATTTATTGAATGGTACAAATACCATCCACTCTAAAGTGGAATATTTTTAATTTGATTTAGGATAAACCAACTATTTTATTTGGGATATATTTTATAATGTATTTCTATATTAACTCATAAATTATATGTTTAGTTAGTTTCGACAACTCTTAAGGGAACAATGGTCCCATAAAAGTATAGTATTCGTCTCTAGTTGATGTTTGTGGGAATGTTCTTCCAAAAGATCATATAATCCATACTATAGTCTAATTTGATGGTATTCATAGCATGGATTGGATTTATATATATGGATATCTTATTAAATACCAATAAAGGATATTAACATTACATATTATAGATCAATATATTTGCATCTATTGATACATGGAAGAATATATCCTTGTGAAAGAAATATATTCCATCGTATGGGTCTTAATTATAATAATTGAACATTATTTATCTCTAATTTTTGTGGAGAAACTCATGATTAACAAAACACCCATTGTATGATTGTTTTATTATATCTTTCTGAAGGAATTTCCATGTCTTCCACCACAATGTGATGTCGAGTTTTTAAGAGAACTAATTCTGGGTGTTATACATATTTCTAAGACACCTTATTAAATGGACCCAATTGAGATTCAATAATTGAAGAAGAAACTCTAAGAGAATCCTTATAGGATTTCATAATCCATAGTGCATCACCTTCTAGGGAACATATCCTATTTTTTAAGAAGAAATATGGATCATTGAGACTCTTCATTAATTATCAAGAAAATAACCAGATCACAATAAAATAAAAATATCATCTTCCCCACATTTATGACTTATTCAAAAAAATACACAGAGATCAGGAAATTTAAAATAATTATCATTAATTTAGGATATCATTAATTAAGAATCAGGAATGAGGATATACTAAAGGTGGAATTTTGTACAAGGTATGGACACTATGATTTTATATTGATGACTTTTAGTCTTAATAATGCCACAAAAATATTCAAGGATATAATGAAAAGATTATTAGTGACTATCGTAACCAGATTGTGGAAGTCTTTATAAATTATATTATTGTATATTTGAAGACCATGTAATAACATGAATAACACTTAAGAATCATACTGATGATCCAAATAAAGGGGAAGAATTATGTAAATTTTTTCAAGAGTAAATTTTTGATTTAGAATGATTCATTTTTGGGTTACATAATCTTATGATATGGAACATTTGTGTATGCATCCAAAACATAAGTAGTTTAATGTTGGTTGTGATGAAAAGGAGTTACTTTGATCTGAAGTATTCATGGTTTTGATGGATATTATCGACATTCTGTGAAATATTTTTCATGATTATCTAATCCACTCCCCAATTTGACTTGTAATGGAGTTAGGTTCAAATGGACATAGGAATGTGATTTGAATTTAAATGAGCTAAAAATATGGTCTCCCAGTGCGCCTATTCTCACACTGCCTTGTAGTAGATACTAGTTTTTGATCTACAATGATTCATCAAAGAAGGGACTATGATATGTTCTATAGAAAATTTTTATGGTGATATCTTATTCCCCACATTAGTTGAAAATCCATGAGCAATATTTTCCAACTCATTAGTCATAGTTAGCAGTGGTAAAATTTTCATTGAACATATGGAGGAATTATCATTATAGTGAAAGGATTGATATTTATACTGATCATAAATGTTGAAAGTATACATTCACACAAAATGAGATGTATATATTCCAAAGAAGATTGTAGGAGTTTATTAATGTTTATGACTACTAAACACATTACCACTTCGGGAAAGTGGACAAGGAGTCACATACATTTAGTAGACAAGACTATGCTAGCCTATCTGTGATAAGTATATAAAAATATCAAATATTTATGGATTTATTAAAGATGGTTCATGAAATTTTAAAGGAAGTGGTGAAATTTTATCTTTATAATGTGAATATTAAACCATCTATACAAGTAATGATTTAGGAGGCATAAAAGAAATATTTAGAGCATCGAAAGATGGTAAAAAATGCTCCATAATTAAACATTGACAATGATGGAATAATAATGTTTAGGAATCTGGTTTGTATTCCTCCAATACTTGATTTAAATATGGAGCTATTGTATGAGGCTCATGATTCTTTATTCTCTTTTTACCCAATAAGCACAAAGATGTACATGGACTAGATAATGTATTTCTGGTGGGATGGCAAGAAAATATATGTTACGAAATATGTCTCTTGATTCTTTTTTAGTATTAAGTTAGACATGAGAGATATAACTCTTAGAGGATGTGATAACCATTACCCAAACTGAAATGGAAATGACATAAAATCACTATGGACTTTATCTCCTGGCTTCCCAAAACATCCAAAGGAAATAAAGTTTTCTAGGGTAGATTTGATCACGTTACGAAGTGAACACACTTCTATGATATTATTGATAATTTCTATCTTGGTCACATTTCCGTGATATATGTAAAGAAAGTGGTTATATTTCATGTTGTACCACATTCTATTATATCGATTCAGGATCTAAGGTTTACCTCGTAGTTTAGTTTATGTCTTCTACATGAACTAGATACATATATAAGATTCAACACTATTTATCATCATCTAGGTCAAGATAATTCAAAATCTATAATACGTGTTGAGGGAATTATCTAAGGATTTCAATGGAGTCTGGGGTCAACACCGACCCTTGGTGGAATTTTATTACAACAATAGCATTTATACTCATATTCAGATGGCTCCTTACAAATCCCTCTGTGGAAAAAAGTGCAGAACTCTAACTTTTTGTGATGAAGTGTGGGGAAAGAAAATATTTGGACCTAATATTGATAATTAAATGGAAAAAAGTTTGTATATATTCAACATCACATAAGAGAAGATAAAAGTCAAAAAAATGTTAAGATAACAACCGAATAAAGGACGTAGAGTTTGAAGTAGGAGATAAGGTATTTTTATGAAAATCTATATGGAATAGTGTTATGAAATTTGGAACAAAGGGAAAGATGAGCCTTGTTATATCAGTTCTTTTAAAATTCAAGACCATGCTGGGAAGCTAGATTCCTAATTAGAAATTCCACAAAATAGCACACAATTTCATGTTATTTTCCATGTATCCATCCTGAGAAAGTACACACCTTATCATTCACATGAACTAACCTCAAAATTTGTACCTCTTGAGCATCATCAATCTTATACAGATCAACCTGTAGAGATTATAGATTGTTGAAAAAAATTTCAACAAAACTAGACCACTACCATTGTAATAGTTTTATAGTAGAACCACCAATTTGAGGAAGCTATGTGGTGACTTTAGGATATGATGAGGGAGAGGTATCATTATATCTTTTCTTAATTGATGAATTTTGAGGGCGAAATTCAGTTCATAGAGTGTAGAATGTAACACCTGAATGTTTTTATGAAATATTTTCATTAAATAATATTTTATAGTTCATTTTCTTACATTGAACGCAATTATGAGTTTAAATGAAATGTGATATGCACATATTATAAAATTATTGTTATATCCTAGTCTTTAGGTTAGTAGAAATTTTTATAACTAACACATGAAAATGCATTGTGAATTCATTGTCAACAAATTATTTATAATAAATATAAATCAATTGGATATTTTTATTATTGAATGAAGTAATATTGGTAAATAAATTAATGAGATATATATGTTATATACTTAATAAAATATTTTTTATATTCATCTAATGGATATTTTCGTCATATTGTATGAATAATCACTGTTTTATGTAAAAAAACATATATTGTTTTCAAAAAGGAAATTTTACACCATTGAATGATGTACCCATTTTAAATTAATATTTTTACATATTAATAATTTTTAAATGACAAAATAAACATGGTCTTTCGAAGAAGGATTTAAAAATTTACTTTGGTTGAATTTATGATATTTTTTTATAACATTTATGTTTTGATGAATAATAAATATACACTAAATTTTATGTAAAAACAACATTTTCCATTGAAATTATTTATACAGTAAAATTATAATATTGAAATGTTTAAAAGTATAAATATAATATATTTTTATCCTTTGATATAATGTATATCATTTGAATTAATTTTACATTGAATTTATATGTAAAAGCATTTCAATATTTTTTTATGTTTAACTTTTAAAAATCATTCTCCTTTTTCGATAAAGGGAATAATTTAAAATTAATTACCGAAACATATGTGTTATGATTTTTTAAAAAGGATTCTATATTTGGAATCAGTGGGTCCTATTTATTAAAATAGATTCATTTTAATTTTAGGCATTATGAATAGTAACATATGTAATTTTTATTCATACAGTAAAATGATAAACAAGTTCACTAAGGGTAGGAATTCTATTTTAAAAATACCCTAATAGGTGTATTAATTAAATTGGATTATTTTTTATTACTAAATCATACTTGGATCTAATTGTTATCATTTTTAATCCACATGAATGATATTAGGACATATTTTTTTATTTTACTTAAAGAAAAAGTTAATTATGACCGACTCAAATTTTAATAATTATATAATTTTTTATGTAAGGTTATATAAAAGATAAATTCGATTATAAATACTATTTTGAAATGAAAAATGTTTTTTATATAATGAAAAATTATTTTTATTTTTTTGAAATAAATTGTTACATTAATACATTATACATTAATGATGCTGAAATTTTTTAGTTGATGAAAAATAAATAATATAGTATTTATTATAATTAAAATGACAATTGTAAGATACAAAAACAATAACTAATCTTATTGATCAAGTATATATCAATAATAATCATCTGAGGGTCAAGGAATGGACCATTTGGAGAATTATAGAAGGGATTATAACACTTATATTATTTTATTTAATGTGATGTTAAAGTTATAACCATCATAATTTAATAATTATAACATTATAAATATTGGATTTTCCAGAAGATAAATTTGAATAAAATTAATATTCTGAAAACAAGTAGATTTATATTCATTATATTAATTTATTTTTCATTTTTATTGAATATATAAGAATATAAAATAATTATAAAATACTGTTGTAGTAATTATTTTATTAATAGAAATATCAAATGAATGTTATTATATATATTAATGTAAATATATTTTGGGAAAACCAAGATGTATAATTAATTTTCTAGATGAAATTTTACTAATAAGAATGTAATTAAATTGTTTTTATTAGTTATCTTATTTTATTAATATTTTGAAAATAAATGAATTGAATAGTTCGAAACTTGATACTATTGATTATTTATCGAAGTAATGTTTCATTAAATCATTTCTAAATAAAAAATTAAAATATTTTATAATTATACTATAGTATAAAATGATAAAATTTATTAATTTATGGTCTATTTTACATCAATTAAGTAAATGTTTTACTTTGTTAATATTGAATTATTTTTTACCCTGGTTAAAACATTAATAAAATAACTAATTGTTAATTAGAATGGTAATGTTTAAATTGATATAAATATTTGCCTAAATTTTATTGATTGATAAGCTTACAACCATATATCATATCATTTTTTATATTGGGACAGTTTGGTGTTTTTTTTGTTTGGGGTTTGATTATATTATAAATTATTATTTATAGAGTTTCTAAAAGAGCCTCTCACCTCAAATATAAAAGGGCACCTCCTCCCTCACCTCATCCCTTCACATTGAGCATTAAAAATCCTCCATCCCCTACCCCATTTCCTTATAAACATTTATATTTATATATTAGAGGTTTTGTTAATCATAAAAGACCAACTCTAGTGCTCTATGATTAGATTTAGTGGAAGCACATCGAGGAAGGGGTTATCTCTTTTTCGGATTCCAAACAAATTCTTT
Organism: Viscum album; assembly: GCA_963277665.1. Lineage (NCBI taxonomy): Eukaryota > Viridiplantae > Streptophyta > Magnoliopsida > Santalales > Viscaceae > Viscum > Viscum album. The sequence goes on from OY728155.1 coordinate 819,700,534, forward strand.
TTTATACTACTTCTTTTTCATTATTTGTTTCTTTATAAAATAATAACATAAATATCACTAAAAAACTCATATGTTATTATAATTATGAAATAACCACATTCCACATTTTTTTTATCCTATTAAAAATAGAATCATCGCACGTTTGTATGCACGACTTACCATCTCCTTGTCGTGGCGTAATCTATTTTTTACTAATACATTTCATGGATGGTTATAATAAGGGAAATAATAACTATATATTATTATTTTAACATGATAATAATTCTAAAATATTATATACTGTTTAATTCAATACTATTCAAAAATTATGGAAAATATTTTTTTGCTTGTGTGTACATACGACCTACCGTCTCCACGATGTGAAGCAATGAATTCTATATTATCTTCACTGAGGCACAATTATATACATGAATAGAATGAATAAATTATATATATATATATGTTATAATAATAACATTATTTAATATATATAATTATAACCTGACATGTATAACATGAACTTATCCGATAAGATATTCTTAATAACATAAATCTGTTAATATCAGAAAAATAAGCGACAATGAAAGGTTACAAACAAACAGATAACGATTTAATCATAAATGATAACATAAAAATGAATATGATTCTATAATAAGTACATAACAAAATTTAAATAGTTATATGAGAGGTTCGGATACTATAAAAATTATATCAGATCTAAGTTAAGGGAAAATTTCGTAATATCATTATTATTTGAGGTTGTTTGTTTGTAAGTATTTACTGATGGGATTTTTTCATCCATTTCCCTAATTAATAAAAAAATATTTTCTAAAATGTTTTAAAATAATCATATTAAATTTTAAAGTTGTTTTTACCTATTATTTACATTTACAACATGGTTTGGATGGAATCGTCTTCCATTTTCCATACTAGGTACTTGTTAACTTTTCTAGTAAAAGAATGAGAATAATGTTTTTAACATATATAATGTGAATGGATTGTTACACATTCCTAACACCTTATTTAAATGGTTATTCTCTAATAAGTTTTCATTTTTATTCTATTATAAATTTTTTTTCTTAAAATTCTCTTGGCATTCTATAATTTTTTTTTGAAGAATAAAGAATTTTTTAATCATGTATTAATTTCATGTGTTTTATGAAAATTAATTTCCATAAAAGATGACATAATTAACTAGTTTTGTTTATATACCAAAAATTCATATGGTTTGATTGTTTTTATGATATAATTCTATTAATAAAACCCATTTGTTTTATATTTATTATGTTATGAAGTTTGTGAAACCCATTTTATTCATTGGGTTATGAAATGATGAATGATTAATTTTATTGTCACACAAATGGATGGTTTTAATTATTTTAAGGTTGGGACCAATATATCTATCAAATAGATTGTGTAAATATTTATATATCATGAGTTTTACATGGATGAAACGACATGTAAATTTAGTTTTGTAATACATGGAGGTAATGAAAAGTATATCATGTTCAGTAATACAGGGCTAGAACGAGGAGTGAACTCGGTTTAGTAATTCACTTTTTCTACTACGATGATGTTGGTAATGTGAATTGACTAATATGGAAAGGCTATTATATTCTTATGAAAATAAAAAAATTCATTTCTATGTTATGACTCATGGGATTATGACTATTAATTATTATGAAATTTTGTCCCATGACATGATATCATGGTCTTCCATATGCTGGATTTGAATTTCAAATGTTATGTTCTTATGTCTTATGAATATGATATAATTGGCAATTCCCCTGTTTACCCTTACATACCATTTGAGATCACCATTTCATATATTTCTTTAATCCAAGTAAAGAATAAGGGTATTAAGTAAGATTAGTCAAAAAGAGAGTCTAGTTATGAAGAAATATGGAAACAATTTTGGTGTTTTATGAACATGTTGTTTATGGTTCCTAATTTCAAGAGAAACATTACCTATATGGCCCTATCATGGATTTATTATTTTTTTGTAATGAATATTCATTATTTAGAAGTAATATAAATGTACTTAAAGAAATAATTATTATATGATTGACCTAGAATCTTCCAAAATATTGGGATTACATCTCATGGATGAGCTGTTATAATGTGGGGAGATTGTATGATCTCGAGCTTTTTTGTGTGCCCCTTCCTATCAAAAAATACAACATAATTGTACCCACATGAAAACTATATTTTAATTTTTTGAACACCTTATTTTAACACATATTCAACCCAGACTCCCCTAAAATCAATTTCTAAAAATTATGATGGATTTTAGATGGATTCATAACCCTCACATCCTCCATTATAATTGAATTGAAGGGTAAATGAAGATCTTTACCTCCCATTTTAGGTGGTTCATAATGTTTAGATCATTATTTATCTCAGCCATATATTCATGAATAAAATAGGGATGTTAATATGAAATTGGATCTAGTTTTATATCTTGGTTTTTTATATCTTAATTTATTAAAAAGATATATCTAAAAATTGAATAAGATTGTTGTTTCACTTTGTTATTCCAATGTAATTAGTGTTTTCTGTTAGCGAGAATTCATTGTCAGTGTAATTGTGGTAGGTGGTCAATAATTAATATCCCATTGACTGGATTTCAATTTTGTGTATTTAATTGTTGTATTTTTATTAGATATGTGGAAAATAAGTTTCTTATAATTAATTAGTTAATCTAGTCAATTAATTAATTTAGGATAAATATGAAATTTGGGTTAATTTAATTATTGATTATGAATAACTAATTGATGAATTATTTATGGGATAATAGAATAGTGATTTGAATAAATAATGGATTAATTAATTTTAGTTTAATGATATTGTGGGTTGGAATAATTAAATGAGGATATAATTCGGGGAATTCAATTGATTGATATTGAAAACTTAATTGATATATAAATTGGGTATATTTAATTAGTTGAGATAGAACACTAAATTTGGGAATTAATTGGGGATATTGAATTAATTATGATAGAATAATTAATTTATGAAATTGTAGTTATTAATTAATTGTTTAATAAATTCATGGGAATTATGATTGTAATTAATTTCTGAAATAATTTAATACAATTTACTAGAATAATTATTTGATGAATTATTTAAAGGAATGGGCATGTTAGACTAATTATTGAATTAATTAATCCAACTGGAATGATTAAATAATTGTTTAATTAAATAATGGGATTGATGTGATTAATTAATGGATAAATTAATTCATTGAAGTAATATGATTATTGAATTGTTGAATTAAATAATGGTATTTATGAGATTTATTTATTAATGTATTAATTAATTTCATTAATGTGATTATTTATTTATAAAATTAAATAATGGGATTGGTGGGGTTGATTAATTGATTTTTTTAATTAATGGATGTAATGTGATTATTTAATTACTGAATTAAATAATGGGATTGATGGGATAATTTAATTGATGAAATAATTTGTTTAATTAATATGATTATTTAATTGATGAATTAAGTAATTAGATAAGTTCTTGATGAATTAGTTAACTAAAGTAATGTTTTTATCGAATTGTTAAATTAAATAATATTATTAATGATATTAATTAATTGATGAATTAATTAATGGAAGTAATGTGTCTATTTAATGGAGAAATTAATTAATACAATTTATGTGAACAATTAATTAGTGAATTTCATGATTGTATTGAATATGATTAATTAATTATCAAAATAATTAATTTAATTTTTGTTGTAAATTAATTATGGAATTATTTAATGTGGTTAACAAGATTAATTAATTTTTTAATTAATTAATTAATTATAGATTTGATATATTTAATTGTGGAATAAATTATGAGACATTGTGATTTTTGATTTAATGTAATTAATTATTGAATAAATAATGAGATTTTGAGATTATAGATCTTGAATAATTAGTAGTGTAATCGATTAAGTGACATTGAGTTTGTTAATTACTAATTAAAATTTTAATTAATTTTGTGATATTGATGTTGTGAATTGTGACAATAAATTGTGTAATTAATTATGGGAAATTGGGATTGTTGATTCAGATAATTAATTATGGAATTAATTATATGAAATTGATATTTTGAATTGAAATAACTAATTATGGAATTAATACTAGGGAATTGATGTTATGAATGGATCTAATTAATTGTGCAATTAATCATGAGACATTAAAATTGTGTTTATGACTAATTAATGGGTGAATAAATTAATTGGTTTGTGGCATACAAGTTACATCATGATATATGTAATATTGAGAATTTTTTAATTATGTATTATTAAATGATTAATGGTAACAAGGAAATTCATCCATGTGTTATGAATTATGAAATTCTCATTCAGTTTTGTATTATTAAATAGTGAATTGTAACATGGATATTTATCCAAGTGTGGTGAATAATAATATGATCATTCAATTATGTAGTATTTAAGAGAAAATGGTTACATGGACATTTATCCTAGTACTATGCATGGTAACATGCTCATTAAATTATGTATTATTAAACGGAGAATTGTAATAGGGACATTCAACCAAGTATTATGAATGAAAACACAGTTAGTCAATTCCGTGAGGGTAAATGGTAACATGGTTATTCACATATAAAAACAAGAATGGAAATATATTAATTAAATTGAGAAACGGTGAATGGTAATATGGTCATTCCGTTGTGAGACTATTAATGATAACATGTATATTCAATTGTGATATACCTTGGGAATAGTTCTGACTCCGACATGGGCTAATGCTGGTATTGAGGTTTGGGTGTCTTAAGGAACCCTAGGGATTATGCGGTCAAAAAATATATTTGTTTATGAGATAACAGTTTATTTAGGAAGTGTACAAATTTCATTATAAAACTGTATACACTATTAATCTCTAGATTTTTAATTCCCACTATTGGTGGTGGCCTACTAAGTTGTACTCACAACATACTATGGCTGCCAGAATGGTACCGAAATAGTTTTAATGGTGAATGAATTGTTAAGTGGAATGACCCAATGTAAAATGGAAAAATTGGTGATTTACCATGGATGAGGGAATTAGACATGATTTAGGATATTCTTGGGAGTTGCAGTGTCTTTAATTTTGAGTTTCATGTTTTACCCTTGACTTGTAAATATCGTGCAATCTTTTTCCATGAGTTGGATATGTTATTTTCCATTTTTATTATCTTGAGATATTTTTATTATTTGGTAATACAGTATTCCATTACTTATATTTTATTTAGACTAATGTATTACTCTGATAAAAATGATATTATCTACCAATGATCGACTTCTATGACCCTCGTTACTAGTCGTCTACCTCTGGACTATGGGAAGGCATGCTTGAGGTCTTGTGGTGAACCAGCTTAGAGCACCTGAATATGGTACACAGGCTGGGATGATATAGAAACCTCCACATGTTCTTATCAAGAGTCTTTTTTCGTTAACATTATTTCAAAATAAAATAAATAGTTTCTTTTTATTCTACCTCAACCTTACGAAAATAAGATAGTGTCTTGACCTCCCCATTGTATTCATTTTTATGGCTAATTTCCAGTGTAGTTAGACAGCATAATTTATTTCAATGAGCTTCAAATAAATGAAAAAAATCACCCATTAAAAAATTTAAATTAATTCATTAATAAATATAAATGATTTCTAAATTGGATGTAAATTTGAAATGATAAACTAGTAGGATAGAACATATATTCTTTAAACCTAAACCACCATAGTTCAGTGTAAAAAATTATATTTATGAGACACCATGTTAATTTTTTTAGTGATTTATAAGAGCATAAATAATTCTTAAAATGTTAAAGGATCATATTCAGAGTGAAATGCAGAGAGATTCAAAAAATAGTTACCTCTTCATCATATATATATGGAGTAGTAACAATAGAATTTGGTTTAAAAATTAAAAATTAACAAAAAAATAATTTTCATCCAAAAAAATTCAAAATCATCAAATATATGTAGCTTGTTCTTTCATTTGATCAAAAAGTACATATGGAAGTTATTTTAAAAAAGAGATACTTTTTGAGAGACCTCCATACCATCATCAACAATAAGATGCTAATTTTTTATTTCATCCATGGAGTTAGAGATGGAATCATGAGGTGCATCCACCTATTCAATGAGGTAATAAATTGAAGATTGAATAGTGCAATATACATAATTATACTAAAAAAATGAATGTTTGTCAGAATTTTTCTGAACATTAATAAATTCTACATATATGATCTATTGTAACTTGATAATATATTTCTCAACATGGGGATCATACGTCATCAGTGATACTTCAAACACTTCATCATCCTCATCAAATTTAAGGTAGGATGTTCTCTTGCTAGTTAACGTATTATAGATAAAAATCCTGCTAAATAAAAGATAAATAATAATTTTCTTTAACCAATTATTTTGTAAAATTTTATAGTGAATTGCAGGATTTGTTTTTTTTTTCTAATTAATCTGCATTTTTTTAATATGCGGATTTGTGTTGGTGTCTCAGAGAAATCCATTTCATATCAACTTACCACCTATCTACTAATGTCTTACCCTTTATTTCACATATTAGTTTAGTTATTTGTGTGTGGTGCTTCACAAGGGTAGAAAATCGACCCCGAAGACAGAGAAGGAGAGGGCCTCCAATGATTGGATTTTTGGTTCTCCTCTAATTAGGGGAGGGATCTTTGGTGGTGCAAACATCTACTACAATGGTGAAAATTTATTTTCATCCATATAGGTTGGATCTAAATAGGGTTAGTGATCAATAAAATATTAAAGATTGAGAATGGAGGATGATGAGGGTTCTACATCAGTTCCCTCCATCCATGCATTTGTCTATGAAATGTTCATCTTGAATTTAATTAGCTGAATTATAATAACCAAAACAAATTTATTATTCAACAAGGGTTGGATAATGGTGCATGTTCCTCCCCACTCTTAGATCATATTTTAGTTATTTTTACTAAGGATCTCGGATTTTAATTCCAAATTCATGTAGTGGAGTAAGTGTGTAAACATCCTTGCAGATATAGGTATTGAAAATAATTGTTTGTTTATTATGGAACCTATTCACTACAGATATGAATAAAGAACATGTTTTTGGAGATTACGTCTGAAACTATAGTGTGAAGATAGATTCATGAGTTCTCTTTCTTGAAACCAATTTGTTTTTATTGATGTTCTTGATGGAGGTGATTGTAAACATAGAGGGAAACTGGCATATTGATGAAACATTTAGATAATTGTGTGAGACCATTGACAATAGTTTCGTAATTAAACTCATATGTATATAAATTGAGGATGATGATGATTTAAGTGGCTTCTGAAAAAATTCTTCAATGAAAAATGTCTTTAAGAAACTTGGTAAGTGGGTTCATCTCCTGTTTATGGTTTTCATCATCCATTTTTGGAAGTTTTGGTTGTGAAAATGTTTTTTCATTTTGTGTTTCTTAAGTGTAACTGGTCATTATGTTTTCGAAATACAATTTATTCTCCTTTTAATCTTTTTCCATAAATAGTGAGACCCATGGTGACATCAACTCGTGTTTGTAGGCCATTTTCCAGAGCAAATTACATCTTATTGTCCTATTTCAAAAACATTCTTCATTTTGATCCTTCATCATTTTAATCTATAGGATAATTTCCTTTTCTTGTATAATACTTAGTTTTCTCTCTTTTCTGTCATTTTTCAATTGAAAATTAATATATTTATGTTTATTTTAAACATTATATTTCTATTTCTAATAATGGGATTATGTGTAACAAAATAAATCCCAAGGGATCCTATTGGTTCAATTGGGACATATATTCATAGATAAACCACCAATAAGTGATTCAGAGCCAAAGTTGGTACAGTTTTATTTCATACAAATTATGAATAAATAATTCTTTTCCATAAATTATTTTTTATTGGCATTTACTATGACTCATGTTTTTATGATTGTTTCATTGAGGTTGTGTTCTCTAATTGGAAATAATTTTTTAATAAGTTTATGACTATTTTTTTCTTTCATTTTCCTCCCATTAGTATTTTCTTTTTGGATTCATAAATATGCATCATGGTTGTTTATAAATATGTGTGTGTCATCATATTAGGCAGGAGGGGTTTCTGTGATGATTTATTGGAAACGAGTGTATTAGTTAGTAGGGATGTATGTGGAAGGTTGGTTGGTTTGTTTGTTCTTTTGTTTATTCATTTAGAACTGGGAAAGTGGGATGGTAATTAGATCAGGATTGTGTCATAGTTAGGGTTATTTTTTCTAGGTTTTGAGATTTTGAAAATGGTGATTGTTCCTAGGCAGTTTTTATAGTGTCGTTATCATGGGAATAGGTTTGGTGACAATCTAACTTCATGGCTATTTTTTAAGATATCTTTATTGATGATAAGTGGTTCTTAGATATTGTTAGGAATCTAGACTAGGATGACATTGCAAATTAAAAAGCAGTATACCATTGGATCATTGATATTCCCAGGGTTTTTAAAGTGTCTCATAGGACACTTGGGGAAGCATTTGATTTTCAATGGTACCCATTTTTTGAAGAACACATCCTATTGCCTAGTTTCTATATAGTTTATTTCTTTTAGGTGGAGTGTTTTCTGAGTCCATTATGGGTTTAGGTGGGGACCAATTATTCCTTTTTTATGATTTATTTTATAGTTTTTATTGAATTTTTTCTAATTTAATATCTTCACTATTATTTCAATGTGATTAATTGTGACTTTTATATGTTTTTTTCTAGGATTGCATGAGGATTGGTACTTCTGTATTTTTTGGTGGTGTACCGGTATAGGTGAGTTGTCCAAGACATCCTCAATGGAATGATCACTATGGTTCAACCATGTAAGGGAAGTTGTGTGTTCTATTTTCCTTAGATTTTGTTTAAATTGTGATAATTTTTAGTATCTTTAAGACGTTATATAATTCTGGAATTTTGTGTCACATTGATGCCTGATAGGGGTACCAGATTGGATCGTACACTATATGGTTTTCTTATTTAAGATGTGATGCTATAATTTATTATAGTATGTGGTGGATAATCATCATCTAGTAAGATTTTAATTTCAAATGTGGATATTAGTAACGTTGATTCATATTAAATGATGTTCATGCATTTAATTCCAGGGTTGAGATTTTTTAATTTCAATTTCAGGTTTTATTTAGAATTAAATAGCATTTTTTAATATTCTATTTTGAGTTGGTTGCGTAGAAAAATCACTTTCGGTTCACTTGGATTGGTTTCCACTCATGACCTTCACTTTTTTTCACACATATTATTTTTAGGAATTGTTTGGTGGAGATTATCCAGTGAAGAAAATATTCATTACTTAGAGGGTAGAAGATGGTCTCTGGCGATGGGTTTCCTGGTTCATCTCTAGTGAGAAGTGGTCTATTGGGTAGTGTTCACATCTCATTCAACAGCAATGGTCAGTTTTCATCCATAGAAGTTTTCTCTAAATAGTTTAAGTTGTAAAAGTATACTAGAAGATAGATAATTGATGTACTTGAGGTATCATCTCTAGTTCCTATTAGGCAAGGCTTTATCATTGAATTGTTCAGACATATTGGTGTAAGAAAAATAAAAATTTCCACAAAAAATTCAAGAAGTAGTGAGATTTTTACTCTAGAGAACATTCTTCCACAGTCTCTAGTAAAATTTTATTTGGATTTATTAGGGTTTCAAGATCTTATTTACTCATTATTGAGGTAGAGAAAGTGCATCAACATATTTTCAGATTTGGACGATGGTGGTGGTTCTTAGATTGATCCAACACTTATTAACTCTAGATCTGAACGAGGATTGTATTCCTGTAGATTGAGTCTGAACCTAGAGTGTGAAATTAGAGGATGGGTTTCTCATTCTAGAACCCTAAACATTTATTATATTGTTGTTCATGAGGGAAGTGATGGTGAATGTGGAGTGATAGTTGCTTGTGGTCGGATATTTTGGCTCGTAGTGTATAAACCCCGACAGCAATGGCATAACATGAGGGTAAACAAGTGGAACATAAGTATAATGAATATTTTAGTGGATTATTACAAACTTTATTATAAATAGTGGTTTGGATGAACCCTAGTATGGGGGTTTAGCACATGTTTATAGTTTTATTCTTCGATTTTTTTATGTGTTGGTTATATAGATTATGTTTCATTGTATGTCTGATGTCTGTAATTAGTCCTGCTATTTTTAAATTATCGTTTATACCCTTTGTACACAATTACATTACATATTGATTCCTAGGGTGACTCTTCCACATGCATGAAGAACATTGAATGAATCATGTTTTATAGTTATGTCCTTTTTTATATGATTTCCAAATTTTGATTCTTTTTCCATGTTATCTTATGGATTCTGGGTTTTCATTACTACTTCCTGGTGATGTTTGATTGAAGGAATACTATAATTTATTAGGACTATATTAATTATTATTATAAATGTTACCTTTAGAATCTGATTTTTGGGATTATGAGATCCAAATTTAATCCCAATGGATCCCGGTGCTGTGATGGGGATAGTATTGCATAGCCCAACCACTAACAGTTAGGGGTACTCATTCATATATTTAATAAGTTGAATGAAATTCTATTCATTTATAAATATATATTTTATATAAATTTATACAACTGAAAGTTTATGATTTATTTGTATCATATAAGACGATTAATTTTCAAAAACTCAATTTTTTCATTTATTTAGTCATTTGGAATTGAAAATGAATAATGTAGAATTCACACATGCCTCTTAAGAAAAAAAATTTATGTTTTGATTGAAAATCATTTTAAATATTAAGAATACATTAATAATTCCTTATATATAGGAATGTGTTTAACTAAGCGGTTGATAGGAAGAAGGATGTTTGTTTATAATAGTGACACTTGAAATGTGTTATTCAATGTAATTAAAATTAAAAAATGATACAATTATAAGTGAATTTGATGATAAAATAGTTGTGAAAACATGATGATAAATTGAAACATAATAAAAAAATACAAAAAAAACTTTTCATGAACAAACCAATTCTATGATTAATTATTCAATTTTTATAAAATATAATTAAATAATTAAACTACCGAATATCAATCACATAAACCATATGCTTGATCTGTTAATAGATAAAACTACCACTCTCCAAAAAACGAACATAAACATATAAGATCACATCTAGTAATTGAAACCTCTCATTAATTTTTAATATATGTCTTATATCCAATCAAACATATATATGATATCTCCTTTTGAATATATAATCATCTCTATGTAATAAAATCACGGATCCCCTCTTCAAAAATATGTTTAATAGACAATAAATGATGATAAAATTAATAGATATTGATAGTTGAAAACCTTCAATACTAGAATGTGTTTTTTGGAATTACATCTATTAATGACCCCACTCTTCTATGTTCATAGAAGATATAGATAGAATAAATGAATATTTGATTTTCCAAGTAGTGATGAGTGTCACCACATTGAAATAGGTGTTAGTCCTTCATATCCATATGCAAGAGGCCCCCATATGAGAGAAAAAAATTTTAAAAACCATTTTCTATATAAAACTAGATGGAAATGAAGAAGATAGAGAAAAAAAAGAATGTAACAAGAAAAGGGAGAGGAAATAATAATTTAAAATGATCATCTTCTCATCAATCTACAAACATTACATATGTGAATCTCTTCAAAATTTATAATGGATTCAATCATAGATGATTGTATTTTCCCAAATTACATTTTTTATCATTGTTTTGGATATGTTATCCAAAACCAAATTATCTTATGTGTGTATAGAACAATATATTTATCTTACATGCATGTTTCCCTTTGAATTGAATTATCAAGGACACATCAAAATTTATTATTTTACACAATAAAAATGAATATAACCAATTATCATACACGAATATAAAATATCAAACTAGACATCCAAATTATATTACATAGATTGAAAATTTAACTTCAATAGAAATACACAACAATGAGGCAAATACATTCAAATAATTATCAAATAAATATAATAATAAATTTAAAAGTAATAACCAATAATTGATAAATAATATTATAATACTCAAATTAAAAACAAATCAAATATGTAATAATTTTAATTAAATTTTATTCACTAATTAATTTGAAAACATAAACATTTATATATGATAAATTCAATAGAAATATATTTTTAAATATAAAAAATTAAATTTAAAATATAGAAACAAAATACATTAATTAGTAACAAATTTTTTTAATAAATAATTAAAATAGATTATTTGTTAAATATTCATTAAAAAAGTAAAACTAAAAATTAAAGGCGATAACTATTAAGTAAACAAAATATAAAAATAAATAATAAACAAATAAAAATTTGAATATAAATATTTAATATTTGTAAAATGAATTCAATATTAATTAATTATTACTTTATATATCGATAATATATTTAATTTATATATCAATAAAAAATATTTAAATTTTAAAATTCATTATTTTAATAAAATCATTCTATTAACAAAAAAATTATAATTTACAAATTTATGTCATTTCATGTGTTAAATAAATAATTAATCCTCCAAATAGAATTTGAAAAAATGTAATTAATAATGTCCATATAGAATAAAATCCTAATGATTGAGAAATGTTTATATTTAGATGTTATATTTATAGTGATATTCATATCTAAATACTACCAATGACTTTAGGATTATATATAGATGTATGTAGGGATAATTTAAAAAATATCTTCTGTAATTTTAACTCAATCATCCCCAAGGTCATGAAAAATATTCCAATATATACACCTTATTTATAACAAATATATGATATTGTTTATGTAAACATTATACCTTTACAAATAAAATGTAAAAGACTACTTAGATGTTTAATTGAGGAACAATGATTATATATATAAGATAACACAACATAAAGTATCAAGGGTGATGGTAAGATAGATATTGGTTGATAAAATTGAAATATGTAGTAACATGATGAGGTAAAATGTCAAACATGTTTTATAGGGTAATCATTTTATGTTAGTGATAATCACAATCCCAATATGATGTTAAATTATTTTCCCACCTGATAATCCTTTTGGTGTTAGTGTTAGATATAACCTGAATGAACCTAGTGAACTATATGTGCAAGGTAAAATGAAAATATTACATCAATTATTAACAAATTATCATGGTATATGGGCTAATAAATATGGTGATTATTCATAATAATCTATGCAAAAACACAATTATCAATATAACTATAATAAAAATCCAATACACACTATATACTATACTGATAGAGTCAAATTTGTACTTGGGTAAAGAAGATGACTACAAAATAAATATCTAACATCATACATGTCAAAAATTTGGGAAGAAGTACCAATTCAATTTACATAATGTTTCTAGATTATTATTTAGTTTCTGTAAAGGATGGAACAATGCAATAATTTATTGAGGGTAAAATAAAGATATAATAAAGATATATAATGTTCATCTGAATGATATAATAGAGATTCAATTATTTATATGTGAGGAATTTTGGAACTACGCAACCTAATTATCTACTCCTAGGGTTAACGATGAAAACCGAAAATATCTATATCCTAGAACTAATTACTATTAATAGTAAATGAAAAGATTTTATATTATCTAGATAGTTATTTTTCTCTAGATTTTGTATTATTTCTTATGCCACTTTAGAATTCACATATTATGTATTATGGTAAATAATAATGTTTTTATGGTACAATTATCTTACAAATAGTTTATGAAACATATTCAATAATTGATAAATGGTGCAAATTTTTTAATTATAATTTATTCAATTGATCATACTATATTTGGAATCAACTATATATTTTTACAAATTGATCATTTAAAATTACATAATGGGAAATATCATTTCATATCCTAAGTCAATTCGTGATTATCTATATGTGTAGGGGTAATGAGGAGATACTTTTGGAAATTACTCCAATCGTATAGGAATTATAATTATCAAGATGAGATTTGTTTATGGTGGGTAGAATTTGACAACATTTTTTTAACATATATTTTCATATAAATATGTAAAAAATATGTGAAATATATATCCACCATCATGATCGAAATAAAAGATAAAAATTGATATATTTAGACCAATAAAATGAATCCATTGAATTTGAATCTATGAATTGGAATTACATATTATGAAATATGTTTATTTTTTAATATATATATTGGTTATTTTATAAATATCTACATTATTCATTATTGTGTTAATGAATCTAAATTTTTATTCAAAAAAAATTTCTAAATAAATATATATATAATATTACTAAAATATTGCTTCAAAAAATATAATATTTAATGTTTTTAATAACATTATTATCATTCGATTGAAATTAAGAAAATGAAAAACTAGTACTTTGAGAAGTTATTCTCAAATATGTATAGTTTCTCATTGAATTTTATAAATTTAATTATTATTTTAAAATTGAAAAACTATTCCATTTAATTTAACATAATTAAAATATGCTAGTTATTTTGTATTTCATTACTACTTTATGATAGAATTTTCAGGTTTTTGTTTTGAAAATATTTTTTTTAATTCTGTAATGAAAAATAAAGTCTCTTAAATATTACTAATTTTGATTAATTAATAGTACATGAATATATATTGGGTTGTCATGAAACCTTATTATAATAGAAAAAAATATTTCATAATTTAATATATAATGTTGATATTTTTAAATATAAAAACACATATTTGAGATATTAGAATACTTGAATGGACTAAAGGCCTTCATTTTTATTGATTTCTGATAACACCCCATTCAAGAAATGAGGGGGAACCCTAACAAGGCTCGTAGTCTTAGAGATTACATGGCCCCTAGGATTAGGATATTATATAACCCAATGGTCTTAGGAAAGTTAACCAGACTATCTGTAAGGAACTGCCCCTCCCTAGCATCTGCATCTTGATAGTAGCTATCCACATTTTCATGACCGTCTGGCTAGGCTTATCATGCATGCACAGGTTGGTACCGATGGGATAGCCATACCCTCTCATTCTGACAATCCATTTGGCTCTGATCTGGTGAGTGCACCTGCTCTGAATCCTCTTCTAGGATTGCTCCTTTTTTGTATTGTGTTTGGGGTCTGCATTCATGTGGCTCGAAGGCCTTGGGGTGGCCCTAAGGCCTTAAGAAATCCAAAAGGCCTTGAAATCCTTTATTACCTCAATATTTTGATTTATCATGTGAAATGATAATATTAATACTTTTTCAAATTTTTCTAAAATAACAGATTTTTAGATGAATAGTTAGAAATATAGTTTTTACAAATGTAACTTTTATTGCCTCATTCGAACAGAAGAGAAAGATAGATTTTAATAAATATCAATTACATAATGATCTATTTATGGAATAATTTCATTAAATTTAGTGATATCTTTTTAATTCATGTAACCCATGTTTAAGGATAAATAATAAGTTATTATTATCATTATAATAATTTTTTTCATTTTCGCAATTAATTAATAATTATTTTTTAAAAGATTCAATGAATGATTTATTTTAAATTTAAGAAAAATTAAAAACAATAATTTCATATCTTTAAAATAATAAAATTGATAATATTGTTTGAAACATGTAAATTTAATCTTATAGTGAAAATTTTTATAAAAATATTATTACGATTTTTTTAGCCAAAAGCCAAAATTAAATTATATGATAAAATTTAATATTACTTCCTAAAATTGTTTCATAATATTATTTAAAATTTTCAAACAAGAATACATATATAATTAATTAATTTAAATTCTAATTTTTTCAAAAAAAATTGTTTCCATCGGTGAAACTGTAGTTACCATTGGAATGGAATATTATAGTTGAAATTGAAAAAAAATCCAATGGATAAATATTTTGTAAAAAATAATTGATATTTGATGGTCTAGGGAAGATTGAAATTATATTTATCTAAAATAAAAAATATTTCACAATTTTGATACATTATCCTATATTAATGGAATTATATTATTAAAAAAATGAGTGTTTCAAATAGTTCCATTTTCATCATATCTAATAGATGACCACATATTCATCATTTATCCACCCATTCTAAAGAATTTTCATGACCAATACTCTACCCGTGTCTCTCTTAAAAAACCTACCCATTTCGTTGAAACCTTGGTATCACCAAATGACTATTATAAGGATCATTATAGAGTAATCCAATAGAGAACTTATAATGGAGAGGTAATAATATAAACAAAACCTGTAAATATATTTTATTCTTATTTACCAATAAAATCCCCACTATAAAAGATGGAATGAAAAATAATACCTTTTTACTATGATTAAGTGTTGTTATGATAATCCAATATCCATTTTATAATTTTATTAAAATTCAAATAAACAAATACCCATGGGTGTGTTTGTACTATCACATCCATGAATAAAATGTTTTTTCCCTTGAACACATAACATGGAATAATTTAAAAAAATGGAATGAATTATTTTCACTATTGATACTTTGGAAATATAATATACGAATATATATTTTTTATAATGATAATACTAATTCAAGGTAACATTATCCATAATAAGTCTACTTATCAAACAACCTATAATATTTTTGATCTATTTTATGATTACTATTTAAACTGTATAATTAATTTTATAGAAAAATTAAAATAGACATTGAAATATAATATTTTTTAGATCATATAGTAATTTTATTCAATTATAACCACGGTCGACAAGATGGAGTTGTTAGGATGAAATTAGTTGAACAACCACAAGTAATCGACATAAGAGAATTCTATATTAAAAATAAACACCTAGACCTAAAATAGAGTTAGTATAAAATTATGTAGTGATTAATAACGTTATTCGGTATATATTAGATGAAATTAATTTAATTATTTTGGATTTAATGTCAATGATTAGCATTCTTTCAGACAAGAGGTATGGGTTACATATCAAACTTCTTATTCATTGAGAAGACGTATCTTTTTTTCATGTAAATTTCATTAATGTTGTAAACAATAAAAATTTGATCTATAATATCAAATATTATCTAAAGTCATGTTATTATAGTTTTTAAATCATGATCTTTATCACTTTATGTGTATTTATTTGGAAAATTATTTAGATTTATGGGCTTTCACCTACATCACCCATCAGTTTTAATATTGGTATATTCTACTCCAGTAATAATTTTCATGGTGTATCTACATCATCATTGATTTTTAATTTTATTAACTATCATTGAATTTAGAAAATCCACACCAGTTCAATATATTTTTTTGATATTTTCTATGATTTATGCAATCCATATAATACATGTGTGTATTATAGCTTAATTTTCTATTCTGAGATTTATTTTTTCTCCGGATGTTATTTCAGTTATTTCTTTTGGTATATATATTAATTTCATGATAGATCTCTTTTTATACAAACAAAATTACTTAGGACTAACAATCCTTCATTAATATGAAAATTTGCAATATTTATTTACCATTCATTTAAATATAAATTTATCCTCAGTGTCATAAATTTTACTTCCCATGAATACTATAATTTTAAATTGGATATCCAATTAATATGGATCACTAGTGAACATTATTTATCAATTATACCGTTTTTAATGGATTGTAATTAAATTTTATATGATTAATGATTTTCACTAAATTCATTTTAATACATTATTAGGGATCTCCTATAACTCCTTCATGACATGTAAATTACGCAATCCCTTTCTTTTCCTCCCTTTTATGCACTTTTAATCTCATCAAATTCTAATATGTATATATATATGTGTTCCATAAAAATTCATCTAATTGGATATATATGTCATTATTGTGGTTATTAATTTTGTTAACTCCCTTCAAAAATCTCACATTTGTATAAATACAATATAAGAGAACATTCATATTTATTATTTGGTAAATCCCATAAAATATTAGGAAACTTTATATCAAATAAGATCCTTAAATAGATATGGAGAACCCTCCTTTTACAATTTATGTTCTATAGAATATAATTAATACTTTCTCTAATTTACAATATATATTACTTATTTCATAATGTTTAATGAAATTTGTATGTTTTAATGATTTATTCTCCATTATATTTCATATGAATTCTATATAATGAAATTCAGGTTTCAAGAACTATGTTTCATTTTAACAAATGAAAATATGAATTATGTAATTACAACTCATATTGGGAATAATTTTTCTTTTTCGTCTAATTATGGGTTGAATCCAAATTATGAAACCCAACTCCTTATCTTTTGTTTTATCATTCTTATTGTTATTGTATGGTTCATTATTTTCATGTGGATTGGTTATGTATGATTTTTATTATTTGATCGTTGGACCTATAATTACATATCTCTCAAATTCATTGGGTAATGTTTCTATCTCTTGAGATACAATATTTTCTATATGAGATGTTATCCTAATACAAACATGTTATCATATGGGTTTACTCAAAATTATACACCACTATTATGAAATGGGAAATTATATTTTGTCTCCTAACTTGTTATGAAAGTGATTAGGGAGTTAACCTAAACCACCATCATATTTTTCCCGCAATCGTTATGGTAATAGGTTGGGAACCCAATCCACCATGGATATGTTTCATCTTTATGATTACTATATTGAATGAGACCCATGAATTGTTTTAATGATACCATGTCTATTGTTGTTTCCACATGATTATGATTCCATTATTATTAGTATATAATTTCTATATTTTATAATTCAATTGTTATTATCACACTATTTATTTTATTAATTAGGCGATCTATTTTTTATTTCCATGTACATTTCATAGATTCTCATCATTTATTGATATTGTATATACTTACAAATATTTAGTTTTTTATCTCATACATTTATTAGCCTCCATTATATAGGTTTTGAAAATATGTGAAATGTTTGGGAATCCCCAAATGTGGTCTATAATGATTTAATTTTTTATAAATGATTACATGTATTATAGTAAATTATCATATTCAATTGATATCGTATGTACATACAATTATTGAGAGTTTTAACTCACATATTTCATAAATTTCTATTCAATAGGATTTGAATATAAATAAAATTTATCAGTAGTCTTGAAGCTGGTATATATCAGTTAAATTATTTAAATATTATTACAAGTATTATAAATACTTTTCCTATGATACTAGTCCACAAATATTAAAAACCTTTTATTCATGGGATTGTGAGATATTTTTGTTAGAGGTAATCTTTAAATTTAGTAATTTATGTAAAAATAAATATATATATATAAACTATGTTTTTATTATAATATAAAAAATATTTTATAATATTGCATATATTTTATAATAATTATATGAATAAAAGATGAATTTTTGGGAGATCTAGAGATTATCATTATCTAGTGACAAGGGAGTTGGTGTTAGGATGAAGTTTAAGAATTGATAATGGATTACTACATTTATTTATGAACATAATAAGAACCCATATTATCTACTGTAACATAATTGTATATATCTTATATTTTATAACCGTGTATTAGTTATTAATTGTTTTCTAATAACGTTTATGATCCATGAAAATGTAATGTGCCATTTATTTTCAAGTGTCAGGTTCATATTCCATTTATTTAACATTCATATAGATTTGTGAAAAGGTTTAAATGTTACTAGAAATGGTACTCATGGGGATTATGTATGGTAAACACATTCATTTTATCATGTTAATATAATCCAATTATATATCATATATAAGTAGTCTTCCCCACATCAACAATTTCATTCTTCATGCATTTCTTGAGAATAATATTATTCTCTTCTCATCATCATATAGAATTTATACATTAATTAAAAATGTTGTATCTACCTATGGTACTTGATTACACCATGTTATATTATGAAATATGGGGAAATAAATAAGAGTATCTAAACCTAGAGTATATTAGGGAACTAAAGAGGAATCTCAATACAAATTAGAATTGAAGAAACCAATGGGATATTCTCAAATGATGATATATAAGGAATATAAGAGGAATATATCGAATATTTTTATGAGTGGAAATCAAGAAGGGTATAGGAAATTAAAGAATATAATGAAATTGGGTACTCATATACATGTATGATAATAGACAATGAATGTTATGGGATATTTGTTTAAAACATATTGATATGTTTTGTATATTCTAGTTAATAAGAATTATTGTTTGAATTAGTCTCACAAAATGCAAATGACATCGATCAGTGTTACATGTGTCAATTAGCCAATTTATATAACATTGGGATATTTAGAATGTTAAATGGGTGAAATGGAGACATCACATTGCTTTATAGATCAAATCTAGGAAAACATAAAATGGTTTTAATTTTGTATTCCACTTCATAATAGGCCCTCACATGATGATTTTATGTGGTGTTCCTATGAGAGCCTCTACATAGGGTCTAAATCAGTATATCCTATATTGGATGGGTTATTTTAGAACAGAATAGTAGGATGGCCTATTGATGGGAGATTGGAATTGGGGTCATAAATAAGACCATTGTTATCTATCCTTCGTGAAGTTTCTCATAGGGATATCATTTTGTAAGTTTCATCCTGGAAACTATGTCTTGAAGGGGACTCAAAATATTATTTTACGATGGAAAAACATCTAAATAATAGAATTAGTTGATAATTTTATATATTGATTATTATTTTAAACAAGATTTAAGTTTTTACACCCTTAAATTTATGTATGTTAGGGGTATTTATAAACATTTTGGGTGACCGCATTCTGGGAATGGTCACTCAATTTAATATCACATAGCGTACAAATGATACCCCTGGTCATGAATGTCCATGAAAAAAAATCATCCCATTAATCCTAAATAAGGTAATATGACCACGATGAGTAATGGTAGATACATATATATGATGATACATGTGATATTCCAATTATATTTCCATTAAATAATTTCATTAATAATAGAATCTCATTTCTTTATAAGAATAAAACTCATTAATGGGGCATGTGGTTAATTAAGGAATTACACTTTTCATGAAGAAATGATGAAATATTTAGATGGAAAACATAGTTTTGGGAAAAAATCCTTCAAGGTATCATTGAAGCATTTTTTAGGTGATTGTGTTTGTTGACAAAGTGGACATCTGAGTGGTGATTATTGACAAAGCAAACTAATGACATACAAATTTGTTGACAAAGAGGATTTCATAGTGGAATGTCAAGTTCAAGAGTTGTTGTTAATGATCCATGTTTGATTCAAGAATGTCGACATAGATATGGATGATCTGAAGGTAGTACAAAAAGAACAGATACAAGGTGGCTCTGTTTTCCAGTGTTTGCCAAATTTTTGGGCCTGAAAATTGTCAAATGAAGAAATGTGGTTTTTGGTAAAGGGACTTGTATGCTGTGTACTTGGAGGCTTGGAAAATTGCGCGCCTAGTGTTTTTCAAGATCAGAACACGAAAAAATGGATAATGGATAAGGGTCACGCAAGTATTAGTGGTGTTGTGCAAGTGACTTGTACGCCATGAAGCAGACTTGCGCACCAATGAATTGGAAGCTTGAGAACATCCATGCCTGTGGTTTTTCAAGATCATAAGATCAAAATATGGCAAAGTGAAGTGGTTTTCGCATGTTTGTAATTGGGTCGCACAGCTGACTTGCAGGGGAAGAGACCTGCGCGCCGAGACCTGCGCGCCTAGGAGAGACTTGTGCACTATCACGCAGGGTGACAAAACTGCCTATAAATATTGGACCACCCCTCCTCATTTAGAAACAAAGTTCAACACTTTCAAAAATCAGAGATCCCTTTTCACATGTGTGGTGGTTGCTAAAGTGGTGGTGTGTTGCGCAAGTGGGACTTGCGCGGCAGATTTGAAGAAGAACGATTATTGGTAGTTGCGCACCAATATTGGATAGGGCGTAAAAGGAAGTATGTCATGCAAGTTTTGAGTTGAAGAATCATGTGTCGCGCATGTTTGTGAGGTGTACTTGCACGCTAGTGGTGACTTGCGTGCCGATACTTGCGCGCTGAGATAGACTTGCGTGCCAAGTAAGGTTTATTTCCGGCAGTGATTTTCGGGCTGCGTGGAAGCTAGAAGTTTGCCCGATACCTTCGGTGAAAAGAGAGATTCATCTACATATGAATGTTGTAATTCAATAAAGCATCCACATACAACATAGGATGCATTATTTCATGCAAATTAATAGACCTACAAGTCTATAAACTATGAGTGGGTCCTTTCTGACGCAGTGAGCTAAGAAGAGGAATAATGTGATACTCTCCACCAGCAGTGAGCCAGAGAGCGATAAACAGGGATTGACCCTCAGTAAAGAAGTGAGATGACCCAAAACCTTGTAAAGTTAGTTAGCCTAGGACCAAGTGATTGTGTCCAAAACTTGTAATCCACATCTAGAAAAGTTTAGTACAATTTTGTACGACTGACAAACTGTTTACATATGCTCCTTGGACGTATCCCTTAGTGGTGAACCAAATAAAAATTGATGTCTCATGTGCTTGCTTTACATTCTGCTTATATTGTTCAATAGGAAAGGGAGAGAAGAGTGTTTTTCTTAACAGCGAAACAAGATCAAAACGGGCTTTAATTATAAATTATTCATACCCTGATTCACCCCCCTCTCAGGGTATTCAGCCTTGTGGACCTGACACATAGTATTTTATTAAACCATTTTCTCTATGATATATTGTTTTCCTATATTCCCAAAATGAATCTCTATATTAAATTCCAATACTTCTAAACATATATATTCTTTCATGGATCTATGACTAGTCAAATAATATCCATTGAAATGGACTATGTGAAAAAATATATGATATCAACATAATGAATACATTAAATGAAAAAAATTTCCTACAACACCCTAACGTTGGATTTAATATTAGGAAAAAATATCCTCAACAACCGATATATTATAACACATACACCAATGGGGTGATTCTCAATACCAAAATACTAATCTAGAAATTATTTTTGGTAAATATTCATCATTTCATATGTTTGAAACCTGTAATCAATTATATATCATAATTTCTACTTAATTATACCTTTTTTCATTCTCTTCTAAAATTAAAATTTCATGTTAAGGGGATTTGACATTTTTCATTTTATTGTAATAAGTGCTGGAAAATTTTATTATAATAATATAATTATTTGATAGAATTATATTTTTCATGAATTAAGTAAATACTTCATCATAGGATATTTATGGAAATTATATGCCTTCTTGAACAAATGGAATGATTCTGAATTTAAATAAATATTTTGGGTAATACCAATAGTAGTGTCATCATTAAATTTATCTGTATTTTTACAAAAGGAGTATCTCAATTAAAAAACAATTTCCTTAATATATAATGGAACAAAATCATATATTATGGAGTTTAAATGAAATAATGAGAGATTTTTGGATTCATTGGAGATAAGAGAACATCACTTCATAATATATACTACTTGAATAGTAGTAAATACATAGATTCTAATTATTGGTTTCTATATAAAAATTGATCTTATGTGAAAGAATATTACCACATTCTTTAGATGTCTAATGGGAATAATCTATCATATAAATATAGATTAGACAATCAAAAATAGGGGATCATTTTAAAATAAAATTTTATCCGAGATACATAACCATATTTAATTTAATTCATAAATTAATAAGGATGTTTTGAATGAACATTAATTTTTTGTAACAATGGAACCTCTAGGTTTTCCATGTCCAATCATGATGAAAAAATTGGTTTATATTTTAATTTTAATTTTCAAATAATATGTACCCATTGAATAGAATTGTGATCAAACATTTTTCTAATTAAAATAGAACTAGGTCATAAATGTTGATTTTTTATGGTTAAAATATTTTCCTAATGAGAATTATAACTCATGATTTTCTAACAATATATATCTTTAGCTTATGCGAAGAATATTATTTGATTGGAATTTATATTTTCGGTCAAATTATCCATTATGGGTTTTGAACTTAAAAATATTTAGGCCATTCCATTATTTTTTAGATACTATACTTTTCATAGATTATTAAATTTGAATAGATTATAGTGTAAATAACTAACTTTTTCATATTTCATGCAATGTGGGTCTTCAACCTGGTTAGTATTATGTCTATGTCCATCATGTATTTATGGTCATGCAATCAAGACCATGAGACTAATATTTATATCTAAACACAATTTACCAAGCGTATAAAACATTTATGTCCATGAAAATGTGAATATGTTTTTTTGAATTATATGATCATAAAACATTCAACAAGAGATGTGGATTCTGACCATACAAAAAGATCCATTATTATCGTAATGTGAATAGAATCATTGGGTTAGTATGGACTACTTGATGTATTGAAAAATTTTCTTTTAAATTCATATTTACTATAATATAGTTTTTGGGATGTTTGGGGTCACATTAAGAGGACCATGTATTCATTAATAATTTTCCACAAGGAATATCAAATAAATTAATTATGACTTTCACGTACCTTATATCTAATTAAAGAAACTAACATTTCATATGAGAATCACATCCTAATATGAAAGGGCATCTAAATCAGACGTCAAAATATTTTTTTGAATGCTTGTGCAATGGATGAATTCATAACATCGAAGTATAATAATAATGTGAATATTTGGTTTATGGAAAATTTAAATAATAAAAATTATACAAAAACAATCAATAAATATAGAGTGTTTGGATTTTGTTGACGATTATTAATAGAGGATAATTAATCCCCACCATCATATCTAGACTCAATGGTTTTAGGGGGGGTTATCCCACTAGGTAAAAAACCATCATGAGGTTACATGAGGGGCTCAAATATAATCATGTGTAGGTAATATCCCGAAATTTTTAAAAAAATCCCTTTTTGAATGAATATATTACTTATCAAGAAATAATGTTATAGAAAACACACTCACTATTTTTTTTGTTATTTTGGACTATCATAAGTTATATTATATAGGATTAAAAAGACATTAACCATCATAACTAGTTTTAGTATAGACATTATAATGTGATCTTATGATTATTATATGTTAAGTTTATATATTTTTTACAATTTACAATGACAAATGAAATCATGGAATAAAATAGTAGGACTATACCCTTTGAATCCCATTTATCAAAAGATACAATAGAGATAGAATCAGAGAAAATTTACATTGATCATTACCAGGATGATATTTAATAATTAATACATCTTCAAAATAATTTATACAATAATTTCATACTAAGAGAGATATCTACCTAAACCGTGTTTGTCGAACCACCCTAAGAAAATATAACCTTATTACAGCATACACTTAGGGTGTTTGAGAGTATAATAATTGTCTATGTCTATAAGACTTACAAATATGAATTTTAATATTTATATCATCAAAATAATAAACATATTTTTTCCCTTTTCATACAAAATTTTACATAGTTAAATAATGAGTTTCATAAAAATTAAATTTTTGTATGATGAAACCAAAATTCTATTTTCTAGAAATATATAGTTTAAATCAAAGACAAACTTTTATGAATTATATAATTTATTTCATATATTAGTTTTCAATAAATAAAAATTATTAAATATTATTAATAAAATATAAGTGATAATGTAATTTTATGAAGTTAAATATAACATTTATAATGTTTTGAATACTATTATATACAAAAGAGTATATTTTCTATTAATGTGAACTATTTTTAGTTTAAATGTTTAAATTCACATATATATTAAACTATTTTGATAATGTAGATATTTTAACTGAACTAAAAATATTGATATTATTAAGGGTTATTTTTTCCATAATTTTTTGAGATGTTAAATGTTTTGGGAATAATTATTATGGTCCGTATTACAACATCATTATGACCCATGAATAAGGTAATATATTCCCTAAATGGTATCCATGTCTGAATACATATTTATCCATTAAAATATAGAATTTTCATTGTTATTTGATTATTTTTATTTAGCCTTAATAAATCCCCCCAGACCATTATTATATTTTTATATTTTTAAAACTAATTCATTTCTTATATAACTAACCTCTATATAAACAAGTGTTCTATTTTAATGAGTTATGTTCTACGCCTAATAAAATAAATAAAATTGCCCATGATTGACCAAGACCTTGGGAAACATGTTTTGTAATGTTGTGTTTTTTACATTATCATATTAAATCCAAAACCAATGAATATTAATTAATAAATTTTTCTTTTCTCTTTTCCAATATCTACCCATAAAAAACCAAACTTCCCTCCCCTCAAAACAAATATATAAAAAATTTATTGTTAAGTAGCCTTTATATAACCCTCCAATGGTTCCCCCATTCTTTTAATATTCTCAAGCTAATATTTAAAAAGTTATCTATCGGGGTAAGGGATCATCCCATTCTCCCCTTTATTTGAACACCTTCTTTATATTATGCCTTTGATTTGTAATTCTTTTTGTTGGGATATGTTTAAAAACATACCCCTTAATATCCTTTTTTAAAACATGTGATGAGAGTCGTATTTCATTATAATTTAACAGTTCCACTAACATCCATGTACCTTGAATATTTTTTCAAATGTTATCCTCATATTTCCAAAGAAAACCATAATTTATTGGTTACCCATCATCATTTTCCCTCAAGTGGATTCACAAAAATGTATTTATATTTAATTTGTTAGAGATTTAAATTTATATAACCCATAATCCTTAGTCAAGGGACTAAAATTTATGAATGATATCCTTTTGTGTTATGGTATTTGGGCTACAATTATGCATCTACATTATATAAAAATGAATGGTGAGTTCAAAAGTATATATCTATCTAATTAATTGGGTAATTTTATTATCTCATGAGATTATATATATGTTTCATTTGTGGTTTTTCTAAAAAAACACTATATTCGGACGTCCTCTAATTCATCCATGATGTATGTTTATGATACCATTTTATATATTCTCTCCATATTCCCATGTTTTCTTTATGCTATCAAATTATATTATGTCACATTATACATGATTTTTATTCTCATCCCTCATATGTTATATTGATATGGCCCTTGGAAAACAAGATGTTCATAACGTTATTCAACAATTTGTTTATTCCCTCAAGGGGATTTATAGTTCACCATTTTTTTATGTATGTCCACAAGTTATTCAGTGCAGTTTTAAATGATCCATCAAATATAATCACATTCCATGGTGTTATAAAATAATGTTATTGTATTTAATTTACATGTTTTTGTGATTCATTCCTAAGAAAACAAATACACTATGAATCATAATCTTTTGGTGTTGTATAATTTGAATACTTATCTATCAAAATTTTTATTAAAGTGTATTAACTTATGGTGTTTCATAGTTATTACCCATTCATTAAGGGGTGTGAGTGGGAATGTTAATTCGTGTTTCCAATATTTCCATGAATCACAGAGACACTAGGAAGTGTTCAATATGTCTTTTCCCATAGATGTATGCTGAATCATGTGATTGAGTTACTGATGATTTTGTAACATAAAAAAAAATTAAGTAGGATAATAAAAAGATGAAGATTAATGACTAGTTATAGTTCACCGAAGACTGAAAATCCATCTATTAACCATATTCATTAGGAGAATGGGTATACAATTAAATTTCATACTACAAAATAAATTAATTAGATAGAACAATCAATGTAAATAATTTAGATATACATGAAATATAATGTACCCATAGAACACATTTAGAACATTTACAAAGATTAAGGATAATCTCATTTATTTTCCCCTAGACTAGGGGGTTTAGATAGAAATATTGACATAGGATAGAGATATATGTTTGGTCCTATAATCATTACTCCTTTTAAATTATAACATTCTAACTTCATTATAAACCTTAAAAGGGGTTTCTCAATTAGCATAGATTTATCATTTCCTTAACACACAACCTATAGGTTTTCAACCTGATAAGTATTTTTTTTCTCATTTGACATTTATATTATTATATTTTATAATATATGTTTAACATTTAACGTTTATACTAATGTATACAACCATAATAAAATATTCACATTCATTGAAGTCATAGTAGTTGGGATCATATAATGAATCATTTCATATCGGTGACAAATGTGAGATCTAGGTAACCTTGTGTATAATGGGGTAGTAATAAACCATCCACAAGTAGTTGATAAGAATAAAATCATTGAATATATAGGGATCATTTATAAATAGGTGGAAAGTTTTATATTTTATCCTTTTATGGGATTAATGTGAATAGATTCTCTATGGATTATAAAAATTATTGGAGAATGATTCATTTTTTAGAATGTATTATTTCTTCCTATCATATATTAATTAATATGGGATACATATATTACATATGCCTGGATATGACTCTTGTCAATGGAAATGATCATATAGGATTGAGCACTCTATATAGTTTACTCTATGGTAGGGTAAATATTATATCATGATTTTTCACAGCAATAGTTATGGATATAGATTCCATGTCATTTATGTTTGTATGACTAGGGATTGGATGTTGTGGAATATCATATGATTTTAACTTATACAGAATGAGAAAACATTATCTCACTTCTATGGTACATGATAAAATCAAAGACGAATACAAACTCATAAATGTATCGAGAGTTGGGATGTAGATTTAGAATTATGGCTTCACCTAGGATATGTAATCTAAGTATCATTAAATATATATGGGAATGTGAATCATGCAAACATATTTAAGTAAAAAATAATTTTTTTTATTCATATTTTTATAATCCATGGAATTAAGAATAGATAATGTAGACATAACCATTGATCCATTATCTCTATGAATTGGGGCCTATTTATATCATTCTCCAATAGAGATTGGTTGGTTTTTAAGATATAAGTAATATACTATAAACAATTCCAAGATGTTTAGGTTCATAAATTTTGGACCACATCTAAAATATTTCATTTAGGTGGGAAAAAAATACACCATACAATTAAACATCCTTGAACAAGGACTGAATTTCATAAAATTTATTTTTATACAAGTCAGAATATTGTTCGATATGAGATATGGAATTGAAAAAGTGGAATATAGTTTATGATTATTAAACATGCATCCTACTCAGTTGAATAATTTTTGTATAATTTCCTAAATGAAATAAATATTCCATATTCATTAAAAATATAGAAAAGATGTGTAAAATATCCTATTTATTTATCTCAATCAATAAATTTAGAATAAATTTTTTCGATTTATTAGAAACAATTTTTAATTGATAAAATTGTCTTTCATATTCAGCTAATATTATATATTTTAAATTTGTATCATTATTTTATGTTAAAAAATCACAAATTTTTTATATGTAGTCAAAATGGGAAATGGTATTTTTTTTATATTCAATCAGTTATCCCTTTGAAAGAAGTTGAAAATCTATAACATGTATATATCAATGAATGATACAAGAGGACCTATTCAAGACTTTGAAATTCCATAAAGACAATAACATTATAATGGATAAGAGTGACAATGACCTTGATGTTAATATTAATGAATTAGGGCTTTTATAAGAGGTTATGACCAAATGATTTTTTTAAAAAATACTAACATAATCATGTTATGATATTTAGATTGTGCAAATTATCTCGGATTAATTTATATGGTATACAAAACCCAATTATGAATGGTTGGAATAGTCATGATGTAATTGCGGAATACAACTCACTTCATGAAGTTGCAATTTATTGACATATCAAAGTGGTTTATGGTAGTATTGAAAGAAACATACAACTATTGTTTATGGTAATCTTATATATTCATTTTGTTAGGAATTTTAGTGTCTTGTAACCATTACCTCATACTATTTAATTTAATATCATGAAATATAAAATTTTGAACCTTAAAATTTATAGATATTAAAATATGACGATGTTTAAGTTATTTCTACTAATCGGGCTATCATTAAATAAAATCATCTTTGTATTTATTCATAATTTATTGTTAAGGTACTCAACATTAATGATAAGAAACAGAAACAAGATAATGGAGTAAGGAATTATAGAAACTTTTAAATAAAATTATACAATATATCAAGGATGTATTCTCCTTAACGTTGACCACGATGAATCATAGTCTATTTCTTAGTGACATTAAACATATACCTCAAAGCTCAAATGAGTAAATTTTAATGTGAAAACATTTTTAAACTAGAAAATATATCATATTGAGTGAAATTGTATAATATGGAAGGATTCAAGATGTTGGTAATATTAAATCCAACAATAATGGGAACCCCTATATATAATGGATCCCATTAGGTGGTATAATAATAGAAAATTTATCCCTACCAATGTGTAGAAATACAAAATTAAATTAATTAGAGGATGTAAAAAACTACTTGAATTCGGGAATTTAATTCTTCAAAATTATCTATATCATTCTATGTTACATGGAATTGAAGTTTTGGTTAACCTATTAAGAGAATGAAAATTAATTTTATCATCATTTTTTTGAAATTAGTGTCTTATTGTTTAATGCCATTCTACAATATACTATAATAAGTAGATTATTGTCACGATTAATAGATTTACATGACAACATGTTATTTGATAGAATACTTATGAGAAAAATAAAAAACAATAAGATATATGGATATTCATAGAATAATAATTTTATCTTTCACAATGTATCAGCTGACATGGGAATCGAGCAATACATAGTTGTAGATAATATATGAAACTGTTTTCCTGATCATTGTTTCAGAGATGTATCTAATTTGAATTATCTAATATAGTTATATATTTTAAAACATGATGGATAATTTTCATTCATAATTGAGTCACACAAACATAGTCATTGCCTTATGGGGATAGTTCTCAAATTTGGATGCAATGTAAAGAAATTATATACTATTTTTTCACAACTATGAGATTTTTTTGATTCATAGTGTACTAAATTTAATTAATCATAATCACAAACAACTAGGATTTTAGACTATTTATTTTAGAATAATATATATTGGACATATAAAAGCATTATAGATATAATTTTTAGGACATGTAAATGCTCATATAGTTTAACATTATTTGGTAAGAAATTTTCAATGATGTTTATTATCAAATGTTGATAGCGTGTCTGTATATTTTACCATCTTGTTATAAGGATAGTGGTGATATGTTGCTTATATTTTTATGTAATACATTTACACTAGTAATTTTAGAATCATATATATGATATTTAATATTTAACAAAATTATTTAGGGATGATGACTCATCTAATTAGTTGCAATGACTTACAAATATATTGTATTGTTATTTAAATTTGAAAACTCTATCAAGAGTTTTCTTATATTCTTTTAGATGATTTTTTTAAGAATAATCCTTTTTGAATCCATTGAAGAAAACATTAGTTGAAAGAATATTGATTTAGATAAACATTATTGTATTCCTCCTCAATTCTATATATATTATTCTATTATATGAGGATTCCATCAAATGAACATATAAAAATGCTTAGCTACAAATTAATGTTACAAGGATTATAAATTTTGTTTCATTAATTGATAAAATGTGGATGTTCATTATTTAGTACATTTTTTGGGATATAAACATGGTAATTAGGTGGTAAATATGGCTATATGGGTGTCACATGATCAAATATTCCAAAATATAAATTCTTTTAATTTAACTCATTAAATAAAAATCGAAAAATAATTTATATTCCTTAAAAAATGTTTTTTTTATTCTCTTCCACATATGCATCATCAATTCACATATTCAATGGGGGATAATTTTGGTCATTCTCAAGGTAAAAGGTGACCTACTTTGTAGAATCATCTAGTTTTAAGGAAATTACATTGATTTATATATTATTTTTTATTAATAATAATAATGGTGCATCACTTGTGTGACATATATTTTTCCATATACATGTTATTATGGTTGAATTTTTGAGTTGGGATGTGATTCATCAATGTATAGAAATGCCGAAGAATATTTTTAGGCTATAAATAATTAGGAAAACAATAATTTGACCTTAAGACAATAGAAATCATTTTATATTAGAGATTATATGGAAATTATTATGGGTTAATAACTTTTCAAACATACATTATAAGAGAGAGAAAAGTAAGAAAATGTTACCAATCACAAGGTATGTTCTATTCTATTGAAAGATAATATCTATAGTTTCATTATAAAATCAAAATAAAAGGAAAGTCCCTTTTGACAAACTTTCTGATCATATTATTGAACAGTTCATACTTCCAATACTTGTATGAAATCAATTCATAAATTGTAATGGACATGCCATCCTTAAGAGGTTGAATTATAGATGATATGAAAAAACACATTCCCTTACCAATGGAATAATATGTGTATAATGATGGGTGTTATAATATTTGAGAATGTGTTTGGATATTATAATCATATTTATAAATACTATATAATCATTTTATTTAGATTAATTAATAGTGTGGATGAAATGGTCATTAAAAGTAGTTGGAAAAATCATAAAAATAAAAAAAAATTAATTCATCATACATCTTAATCTGATGATCCAAAACTAACTATAATATAATGAAGTTGTATCTATTATGAGGTAAATATTCATAACTATTTGAATAATCATCACACTTGGTTGAAACTGTACTAATTGAGATTAGAACAATATTTTTCCCCTTATTCAAAATTGATCTTGTTAAGGGGAATGATTTGCCTTCACACGCATATTCAGATAAAAAACACTATACAAATAATGTGTGGATGATGTACTAATGAATCTAGAATGATTGTGGAATCCTTTTATATACATATTTCACGTTATGACTATGTTTTTACATCATACCCTTCATGGAATAAATGTATAAGAAAAATTAGTCATATATGTAGAGATATTTTTAGTGATGATTGGTTTATTCAGTCAACTTCCAATTTTGTAATTTTTCGAATCCATTGATTTCTTGATAATACATAGTATCCCCATTACATTACATCGAGTCGGTAGTAATTTTACTAAATTTTCATAAAATATGAGGGATCAAATGATGAATGTTAAAATATTTTAGTAGTCTTTAGAGAATAGAAAAAAACATGATTCTCACATTACATATAAATAAATGTAAAAAACAAAAAATATTTTCATCATAGAAAAATATTATTTATTCTTTTAAATTCTTAAATTCATTCATAGATCCCTTAATTTACCCCATGAAATGTTAATCATAATAATGGGTGAACATTGAGGCTCAATATGAAAATGAGTATAAAATATATCATATTAAAATAAATAAAACATGAATAATATAACAGCGACAAAAAATAATCAAATTTGACATATACGTAAAATCATAATAGGGGAATATATTCATGGTTGATATATAAAAATAAATATTCACATGGATAAAAATTACAACATTCATAATGATAGAATATAATATTTCAGACATAACAATCTTACCATGATGTTGTTCTAAAAAAATCTTGTGTAAATATGTAAGATGTTTATTATATACCAAAACTAGATTCTCTCATGGTTCCTATAAGTGCATTTAAATGATATAAAATGACACACCTATCACTATCTAATCCCAATTCCTTCTCCATATGAAATGTTTGTATAAAATTTCAACATTTAATTAACAATAATATTCAAATACAAAGTTTGGCAGTTGAAATGTTAATATTTTACCCTATATATATATATCAAGATGATCCTAATACATCAAGATAATTTTGGTTGATTTTAAAATTATTTTATATACTCAATAAAGCATATTATTCATCAAATATGTTTCTATAGAGTGAAATTCATTAAAACTATTACAGGGATATTACAGGAGGAAAATTCACATTTCACATTGAAATCACTAATATTAAAATATAAAAATTTATAAACTATTTTGAAAAAATATATTAAGAATTTACAATGGTATGTTATAAAGTAATATTCAATGAAATAATTATAAATTACATCATGAGGAATCATTTTTTGTAGTTTAAATTTAAAATATGTTCCTTAAACCTTCAATAAAAACAGTCTCGTATATAATAGACAAACACAATCATTTTAATCAATTTAATAGAATGTAACTCAAAAGACAAAATTCTTATACATAATCATCTGATAATAATAAAAACATTCTTCAAAAAATTGTAATGAAATTATGGACAATGAAAATATATATTACCAAGAAAATTGATAAGAAATTTTATTTTTCTACAAAAACATACCTGTTTTAATTTTTTTGGGTGAAAACAATTAAAATGATAAATAAAGCCTCTAAATATGACTAGAGGATATATAATCATAATAGCAATCAGATTTAAGTACCTTATAATTATTATAAATTACATGTAAACATAAACAATTCTGAATAAAAAAGAAATTGTGAAATAATCTAACATTACTATAAATATTTATGATAATAACAATGAATTATATAATTTAATATGAGATATTAAATACCATTAATATATTTAAATTCAATTCATAACGTATCAAATGGGAATTATGTACATACACTAAACATAAATAGGTGTATATTAAACTTAGGTTTAACATAATTATACCCCATTACCGTATAAAAATTATAATATTATGTATTTCTATCTTATGACATTTTAAAGTCCATTTAATAGTATTTATTTGTTGGATTCATCCTTTTGGTGTGTTAACTATTTTTCTCCATTATGTTTTATTTGTAATGTTTTGGTCATAGTTTATTTCTCATTATTATATAATATATAAAATGTAATTAATGATGTAAATATAATATATATTAATTATATATGGAATTAGATTCATCCACGATAGGCCTCATAAAAAATGAATCATATCAAATTGTATATGTTGCAGTCAGACATATGTAGAAAGTGACATTATCATTTTTACTGAATGAAAGGGTAAAAGGAAAATGATATCCGATATTAAAGAAAAATAATAACTATATAAATATCATATAAATTATTTATGTCCATTATTATATGAATCCATAAAATGGCGATGGACAATGAAATACATCACTACCAAGAGATAGTAAGCATTGCGTCTTATAGAAGGATTTTTTCAGTTTCCATAACAAAGAAAAAAGGTGGAAATAGGATTTAAAGTAATCATAATAACATATTATTATATTATTGAAACCTGATTACTTATTTTTAATTGTTTAATTTATTTTCATAAAATGTAAAATAATAAACAAAAATTAATATACTTAGTTAAGAGTTATACCTCATCATTGTGAATCATCTTTTGGGTAAAACCATAGGAATTAAAAAGATTTTTAATTTGAACTAACATAATCTAAATACTATGGTAGATGAGGATATAATTTCTTTGGTAGTTATATTATTTTTATATGGTTCATGAATTTTGGAGAAGATAGAAGAGGTCAAATTCTTTTATAAGGGAGGAAAAGGAAACACTATGAATTATATAAATTATTAAATATTATATATAAAATAATCAGGTAAAGTGTCAAAAATTCACACAATATATTTTTATTTGGATTAAATAAACACATATACTCACATTAAGTAATCTTTTCGATATAATTAAATCCTAATCTAATTTTATTCAATTGCATCCTAATTTTTTCCTTAGTCATGATTACATGATGATTTTCCTGATATCATTTTTATATGATGAAAAAAATGGATCATATAAAATCATAATTAAATAAAGAAAAAAATTAATCTATTTTATTATATTCAATTTATATATTTTTGTGAAATTCATTTCTATTTAATAATCGGTAACACATGAAAAACAATTTTTTGTAAAATAATATATTTATACGTAAATAAATTTTATATTATCATCATATAAAAAAATGGTTTAGAAGAATTTTATTATAAAATATATGATCTATTAAAAATTATTTATGAATTTTATAGCTGACTAAAACATTTCAACAATTTCAATAAATTAAATGAAAAAAAAATTGATTTTATTTTAACAAAATATAACATATCTTTTTAAAAAACAAAATTTGTTTCCCCAATTTGAAATATTGTTTTAAAATAAATTATATATCATATTGAATTTAATATTGGAATAAAACCAGTAATTAAATATTATAGTGGATGGTTTCAGTGTTATTTAAATGTATCACACCATAGTTTAAAAGAATATTTACCCCATTCACATTGGTGAAAAATATTTACTATGGTTATTATTCATAATGAAATTTTTTTTATTGACCATTAAGATTAAATTATTTTCCCATAATTAAAATATATAATCTATTTTGTTATAATATATATTATCAATATGTGTAATTAAATTAAAAATTAATTTTCCAAATGTGTTGAAAAAATCTTAATTCATGAAAATGATTTTTCAAGAATAAAATTATCTTACTATAACTATAATGAATAATAATTTTATTGATATGGATTTAAATTCAAACATAGATATAAATAAATTTCATTTAATACCATTATTATTTTTAGATTATCTTAATTGATTGAATAGAAATACAGTATTCACAAAAATAATGTTTTTAGAAAAATGCATTTTTAAGATTCAAGACAAACATTTAAGAATATAATGATAACAAAGAAACAATAATTTTTATTATTATTTCAATTATAGATAATTATATTTGGGAAAATATGAAAAATATTTTTGACTTTATATTACATGATATAAATAAATGAAATGGCAGTTTAAAAGAAATCCTTATTTTACCTTATTTACTAAAAAGTGATACATTTTTGAAAAAAATACAAACTGTCCCCATATAATATTAATAAAATTATGATTTCATAATGATATCAATTTTTAAATATAAATTTAAAAAAAATTAAGTGATTATTTATAATTTTTAGTTGAAAAATCAATAAAAGCATTTCTAACAAAAACATATTTCTGAAGCATAAATTTTATTAGTAAATAATGAGTAATTAAATCCTATGAAAAAATAAATATATATTTTTTTATTTGGAATTTAATATTTTTATATTATATATCTATTATCTTATCTACAAAATCCTATTTACAAATTGGTATACAATCGTATTTTTATACTATTATTTCATGAATGTTTTAATCTCAATATTTCTTGTGAAACACCTTTTCAAACATAGTGATATTTTAAAAATATAATGTTACATTAAATAATATAACATTATTTAATCTCACCAAAACAAATGCATATCCCCATATAGGACATCAAACCATTAATTAATTTCATTGAGGAGGATATAATACATGTACATTATGTGTTAAATTGGATTATTCAATGGTACCTAACCATAAATAACTATATTTTATGGCACATCATTGATGAACAAGAATTAACATATCATATGACCCCACATATGAATTTTAAGGGATATAATTTTGGGGAAGATTCCGTATTTTTATTTTTTTATAAATTATTTTTTAAATTTATCTGGATATATTCCATTTTAGAGATAAGATACAATAATGCATGATTATTTGGAATTTAATAAATATTTTTTTCTTAATTTAATTTTTATTTCAGATGAATAATTTTAGTTTTTGGGGGATCCAATCTATATTACTAATTGATGTGACCTATATCTATGTTGTGAATTTATAATGAGATATTTATTTATTTCTTATAATAACTTTTTCTAGTTATAGTTCTATAGTCACTAACTCATTTAATCGACCATTAAAACTATGATGTGTGAGAATAATTGACCAATCTTCTTATAAGTTGTAAATAAATATCTCTGGTATTTGATCCTATAGAAGTTGAATTTACATAGAATACATAAAAACCTTTTACCTACAACCAAATTTTTTAATCTCACTTTCTCCATATTTATGATATTTTTTATTTTAAGGATTGTTAATTTCATTTACATTAAACGAAATTTGAATAGTTAATACTTACAAATACCATTTGAGCATGAAATCAACCACGCTATAAGTTTATTATAAAATGAAATTATGGGTCCATATAATATTTCTGAAATTTATCTAACGATATAATAATATTTTATGTTGGAGAAACCAGAATAAGGAAATATTTGGATTATTTGTGTTTGAGATTCCTCTTGAGAACTCTAACCCCATCAAATTTAGTGATCTTCAGATTTTGAAATTTTCTAGGGGAAATTAAATCCTGCAAATCCGGATACAAGTTTATCTCTAATAAATAAAATTTAAATTTCCTTTAATGATATTATATTCTATTAGGCGACCATATATAATTTCATGGGATACCATTACATAAGTCAATATCGAAATATATTTGAAAACGGGATGATGTTATTTACATAATGGATGGATCTATTAAAACCAACTTTGTACTATGATTTTGAAATTTATTTGATATGATATATTTCTAATGATTTATCCATATTTGACCTTCGTGGATAAAGAAATATACTATATCTAGTTTATTAGTACTAATGGAGGAACATTTATTAATGTTGAGGTTTATTTATAAATTGTGTTTGTAATCACTGATCAAATCAAAGTAAATTATTTTAAAACTAGACAATTAAATATTTTCATCTATTGATATTTACTCTCCATTGGTCAGTAGTGGGTGTATAGTGTATCCTTCCACTACTATTTTATATTCACTAGGTAAATGGATTTAAATATAATATTTTAAATCAAATATGACATTTACTGATTTGATACATATTGAAGGAACCCCTAATTCCATTTTAAAATGTATGGATGAAATTTTGGTATGTTCTTATTTATGATATTAAATAGAATATAAATATTGTGTTTAAAATGTGAAAATCCTAAATAGACCTAATGTATGGTGCATGTATTGGATTTTGTATACCTCGTTATAATTTTAGTGATAGAATGTTGTTTTTAAATATCGAGTGTCTTTAATTTTCATTAGAGTATTATGAAGTTACAATGATGGACCCTACGAATTATTGAAGTAGTAGAAATATAAATTTTCATTGGATTTAACAATTTTGTGTCCCCAAGATTGATTTATTTTTATATTATCTATTTTATAATACATTTTCTCACCAATATTTCATTTTTTTATGTTTTTAGTTTCATGATTTTTTGAAAATGGTAATAGTGAGAAATAACATTCTTATGATACATTGTGTGGACTTCTATGTATTTTTAAGTCACTATATACCTCTCTATATTTTTGAAGGTATTATTATTCCTATTTTGGGTATAGAAATATAATCCAATTGGATTTCGAGATATCTTCCACATCATTTTCTCATTTTCAGATAGATAAAAGGTCATCTAAAGCCTTTGTATTTGTTGACTATCACGATCAACCTAAATATTTTTGATAAATTCTTTGATTTGGTATCCCAAAAAATGTGAATTCAAAAATTGGAAATAAAAGAATTGGGTAATAGAATTTTTATGTAGGGGAAACAATTCCATATTTTTCATGGTTGTCATGGTGTATGAATTGAATGATAAGTAGTTGTTTATAGCATCCTGAGATGTCTTTTGATAACTACTATCCCATTAAATGATCATAGAATCATTAGTTAATTTCATGGTTCTATTTTAATTTATAGTTAGTTATTATGTTTTCCAAATATAAACCACAAAGTTATAAGTTTTCAATAAAATAATATATATAAGAGATCACGGTTAAACGATTTCTTTACCATTTACAGGAATCACATTTTGTTCAACATTCATTTTCTTATTTAAGCATTACAAAACTCTTAATCTAAAAATTATCGGCATGATTATAATTGAATAAAATATTTCAAATAGTAGGAGGTAAATAAAGTTTCTTTTGGATTTAATATATATTCATAAATAATTCCCAAATTCCAGTATAAGACCCATTACAATTGTGCCAAAAATTTTTATCAAAACCAAATTTCGATGTGAACACCATTATATGTCACATGTTCAATAAAAATAAATTATTAAATACTGTTGATATATTTTAAATTCCAATAAAATGTTTCCATGATGTTTATTATCATCATAATAAGTGAAAGATATTTCCTTCCTGGGATTAGGACCATCAAAAATGTTTCATCTGTGTTCAAATGAAGGAAATGAAATCACAAATAGTTTAGTTACTCTAAAAAGGACACTACATACATTTCAAAGCCATGTGAAATGGGTCAAATGTTCTTATTTATGTAAATTTGGACCCATTCATATTAACTGAATATTATATTTGTTCCTATGTAAAAATTTCTATGAAATTTATTATCATGTAGAGTTGAATGTTTGGAAAAAAAATCAATGAAATTGTTTTTTTTGTTTTACTTATTCACCAAGATCTATTTCTAATTGACAATTTGGATGGAAACCAGTGAAGGATAAGTTATGAATAATCTTTTTCTCATCATAAGAGTAATCTATGACTTATCTTTAATATATATTGATTATGTGAATGCATGTTATAATTAAGAGGTCATATTCTCATTAAGCAAGATGTATTAAGCTCATTTTCCAGATCTAAACTATTTGGAAGGATAAATTCCAGGAATCCATGATATTTTCCTTGACTCAAGAATTATTATGGAACAAATAATTCAAATTAAACTAAAAGATTTTATTTATAAATGATGTGTATAGTAATTCAATGCATACAAGAAATGGAATAAACATTATAAACTCAAGGAATATAAGGATACTATGAGATTTAGGTCAATTTAATGAATTTTAGAGACAAGGGTCATCTTATTATTATCACATAGTAGATAATGGAAATTTGGAGATGGTAGGATTAGACATCAAAGAGGTACCCAGTATATCTTAATTAATATAAATAAAATATATATCATGGACAAACATAAAACACTTATTTTGACTAGTTATGTAGCAGTTTAACCTTCCTGGTATTGTCTAATGGTCTCTAAGGAAATAGACATGTGTGGAAATAAGTATTTTCTAACAATTTGAAGTTGTTAACCTGGAACTAACAAAGTGTAACCATGTAAGTGGATTTTACGTTGTTGGTATTTTTATTGTCATTATGAAAACCTCTAAACTGTATCCCTTGAGTGGCCACTTCTATGGGTTATAATATTTTGGATGGTTTCCTAGAGATTAACTCATTAATGTACATTACACAAGCCCTTTTCAATATTACCTCCATAAACGGCCTTTGCTAGATATCATTTATAGTGGTCCATCTTAGATGGGCCCTCTCTGAGGCATTTTTAGGAATATTTCCTCTAACAGTTCAAATTTTACTAATTAATTCACCATGATTTTAATGGTCCCCTAGATTAAATTCATTCATGTAACAACCCAAAGTTATTTAAATGAAACTTCCATTCTTATAATTATTTTATATAGTATATATCATATAAAATTATATAAAAAACACAATACCAACTTTTTAAATAGAGAATAAATGATATATGAAGAAATTATATTATTTGGAAGCCATTACCTTTGAAATATTAACTTGACCATTCAAATAGTAATTTGACCATTTTAATTAGTAAACTAGCCAAATCAATAGTAACCTCACCCATTAATGTAATCATAAAATTTATGCATCCTATAATTGAATGTATGATTAATTATATCGTAGTATAAGAAAATTATAAATTAAAAAAATTATGAAATAATCATTGGAATTTTTGTAAGTTATAAATATTTAAAAATGATACTATAATTTTGTTAATGATTTAAAGTAAAATTTAATTTCCAATTTTTTTTTCATAAATTAAAATTTTTTGTTTGATGATTATATGATAATTTTTAGAGACTCTTCTGATTTTTCAATGTGTTATAAAATCAGTTAATATTTTCAAATCTTTATTTTTTGGAGTAAATGATGATTTTAATTAAAAAATTTATATCATATTTAGAAAAATATTTTTATAAATGTGATTTCATTTTTTAATTTTACACATAAAAATGGTTAAGTTGATTTTTTTTTGATTTTTATGAAATTGTTTATTTTTTGCAAATATTGAAATGAAATAATATACCATATAAATATATTATATAATAAATACACTATTTATAGAGTTATGGATGATGTGATCACTATAATCTCAAACTACCCTTATTTATTTTAATATTTTGGTTGTTAATTTTCATACAATTCATAGATTTGAGCCTAAATAATAAGCAAATGAATAAAACAATAAAAAAACTCCTCTCCTCCACTATATATATCACACATCACCACCTCTTCTCATCACAAATTTCATGATTTGATCCTTTTCAAATTTCTACCCAATACTCTTTAAAAGACCCACCCCCATGTCCAATATCCTTAGTTCTTAAAAGAAAATCAAAACCAATCCCATTAAAGAGCTTCTCCTGAAGGATAATTCGAGATGTAAAAATCCACTTTCTTTTCAATTACCTTAGTTTCAATTTCATTACATTTATTATCCTCCCCCACTTTTCCTAACCATGGATACCATTCAAATAAAATATCATTTATATTCTATAATTATATCATTTTAATTGATGATCCATAACCAAACTCTCTATCTCTCATTATCTCTCTATTTTTATTTAAAATAAAACATCACCCATGGTGTGTCTATTTAGAAACATTAGGGGTGATCCATTTTCATTTTCTATTAACAAATTCATATATGGTTAAAGAACAATAATTGTGGTCGAAAAATATTCTATTATACATCTTAAAACATATTTAGTATTTTTGAACATTTATATATAAACGATATTAATTCATAATATGAGACTATTTCATATCGATGGAAACATTGGAGAAATGATGTAAAAGAATATAATAAATGTACTATTTCAAAAACATAATCATATTTAAATAAATATTATTCAAGACCACTCAATCATCTAGAAATTAATTAATAAAATTTACATCTAATTCTAGAGAATAAAACACATTTTTAATGAGCTTCATTACTTATAAACAAACGAACTGATCATGAAAACCAAGAAAATGAATTATCTCGATTGCTAAAATTAATCACAATAGCTCATCCAAAATGACATAAATGATATTAATAAAACCATAATGATTAAAATTCATGTAAAATTGTTTGTAATTTATTTATTAATGAATCTAATTCAATTATCTTGTACATAATGTACATGTGAAGAATTATTTCGGATATATGGAAGGGGTTTTTTCTCCAACCCCCATTTTCATTCAGGTTATGCTTTCCCCAAATATACACCAACGAAATTCATCATTATTTTTATATACTTATTCTTCATTTTTTTATATGTTCCAAAATCAGAATTCATATCTACACATATATCTTATATGGGATAAAAAGATTTTTATAAGGTTCACTTCACAATTGTTCCTAATAAGAATGCCTGATTTAATGGAACGTTGATGTTTCTTACAAAATTTTCTTGTACCATAAAAAAATAAGTTTTAAGACAAAATTATTTTTCAAAAAAAAATCATGAATTTTTTTTTATTTTGGGTTTTCAGAAAGCAATTATAAATAATAAAAAGGAAATTTCCAAAAAACGCTATTAATTTATAAGTAAATGGTGGTATTTATCTCTAAAATTCGTCATTAATTTTATTAGGTTATTTTCGTCTATTTCATGATATATGTTGAATTTTATGATTTATTTATATTTATCACTTATTTTTTTTGTTTACCATATATTATGAAATGGTTTATGATTAGTTTCACATTAGATGTGCTATCTTG
This sequence comes from Viscum album, assembly GCA_963277665.1. Lineage (NCBI taxonomy): Eukaryota > Viridiplantae > Streptophyta > Magnoliopsida > Santalales > Viscaceae > Viscum > Viscum album. Next base: position 819,744,072 of record OY728155.1, read on the forward strand.
ATACTAATAACCATAATACATAGAATGTTTATTGATTATGCTAATATATTGGTGAAAGAATTTAAATTTTATATCTATACATTGTTAACATTTAACCACACTAATACATGCAATACAAAAGGAATAATAAAATATAGGTGGAGCTTCTATATCCTATCGGTACACCCATAGTTCCTAGGAGATAAACCAGATATGTATGTGGTTGAGACTGTTCCAATTTTTATATATGGTTTTTGTCGAGGCCTTAATCATTTTTTGTCTTGTAAAATAACTCAATGGTATGTTTTATAAAACTAGAAGATTAATTCCATAATTTTGATATTAGTAATTTATTATCTATGTGAATGTTAGACTATTAGAATATACATGGTTAACCATCATTATCATGTTATTATTTATCTGTCATTATTTATTCAGATTTTATTATTTCCAAATCATGGTCATGATTTTGTAATAATTTCATGTGTTTGTTGTAATTTAGCTAAACTTGATTATATTATCTTAATATATATTAATTTCCCCTACTGAGATTCTATTCTCTCCTCTTTTTTATTTTATTTGTTCCCACAAGATATGAAGATGAGTATTATGAATGCTTTGTAGGGTATTTCTAAGAGTTTCTATGTGTTACTAATGGAGTTTTTAAGTTGTTTTTACTTTCATGTTGTAATTTAATGATTATATATATAATATAGACCCAAAAATACTAAAATGATCTGACACTGTGGGATTTATCATTGTATATATTATAATTTAATAATATAAGGCCCCAAATATAGATTACTGGGGTCACAATCATTATAGTTTGTATCAGATAATGTTTAGTATAATCCTCGGAAACCATGTTTAGAAAACATGGATTGTGGAACATAATGATATGATTGGATTTTAAGAAAAAAATAGAAACATATCAAATAATTTCGTTAAGTTAGATATCATGTTTGGCATCCTCGAAATATATAATTGCCTGGATAATACATGTGGGAATGGTTTGGAATGAAAGTACCTGATACATGGCAACAATTCTTTCAACATAAATGTTTTGATACTCCTAGGGGATATTTATAGGTAATACTAATTTTCATCATAATCAATTATGATGTATTTAAAAGTAAAATTTTACCAATATAATCAATGTATATGATTGCGAATTTATTTTTTCTTAAATAATCAATTTCTATTAACTATTTCACTAATTTAAAATTAAGAATTATGGTTCAATGAAAAATTTATTTTATTTCATTATATATAAATGGATCAAAGTGGAAGGAATAGAAACCATATCAACATGTGTATCCCATGCAAGGATTTCCATCCTTTTAAAGATTATGATGTTGGTGTTAGATCTACGACTAGTGATGATCATTTTATAACTATAATAGGATATCCCACACAGGTTTTGAACAATAACCTTATCTGTATGGGTCAACTTGATAAAAAACATAGAGGATCATTATTAGTGCACTATATGAGACAACAACCTCCATAATTCAATGGTACTATAATACCATTTGTGCTGGAGGAGTGAAGATTTTTCTTTGAGAATATAATTTTCTTTTTGGGATATAATAAAAGATTGATGGTTTTTATGGAACTGTATCATCACTCGTGAGATGTAGATCAATGGTGGTCATTTATTCAAACAATAAAGTAGGGGGAAGAAATTAAAAATATAGAATATATGGAATTTAATGATATTTTCCTAGAAAAATAATTTTCTCACAAACAATGAGAAGAAATGGAGAGGAAATTATTGAGCCCGAAACAAAAACATGATGAAATGTTGTGAATAATGTAACTAAATTTACAAGTTTAAAAAGTCATGTTATTAAATACAAATGTAATCAAGGGTAAATATTGATAAATGGAATAATTGTTTTAAAACTAGTCCTCCGAAGGCCACTAGTCTCCCAAAATTTTCCATCATATGAAGACGTTGTCTCATTTTATTTCAAGACATAGAATTAATTCTCTATGTATTATTACATTAATAGAAAACAAGATAATTAGGGGGTTTAATGTAAAAGAATTGATAAGTGGAAGAATAAAAAATGGGAATTTTCCAACATATGATACTTATAGGAGGGAAAATAAGTGTTCCTAAATAAAAGGAAAAGCAGTTTTCTATGAGTGTGGTAAGAAAGGCCATTATGATCAAGATTTAAAATGAATTAATGAAGCTACCAATATTTAATTCTATAAATGTAGGGGGGTGTGACACTATGAAAAGGATTTCCCTATTCATAAAAAGAACCATTCCCAATAAAAGAACAAGGGAGCAAGGCCAATCTTGTGTAATCACCAATGATGAGGTTGAAGTTCTTAATTATGTGTTTGAATTTTACTTAATCATTTCCTCAACAATTATCCAACGATTTTTTTATTGTAGATCATCACATTCTTTTATATCATCACAGCTTTAGAAAATAAATTTTACTTTTTATTTTATAAAAGGACTGTCAGTCGAAAATTCAATAGAATGTACCATTGTGAAAAACTGTGCAGGTCATTACCCTTCATGACAAATAAAAATGATTTATTTGCTGACAAGGTCATCATAAATATTATTTTAATTTAAATAATCTTCATCACACATAAATTTTTATAATTTAAAGGTAAAATACGTTTTAATAAAAAAAATATTATTGGTGAGGATTATGTTGAATCTCTTGTCTTAAGAGAATAAACCTTATCATATAAGACATATCCGGATTCACCTCCTGTAGCACTTCTAAATGAAATTATTTAGGAGGAAGAGAAATCATCATCTATATATAAGGAACGAAATCATAAAACTGAAGAGGCTACTTTTGTTCAAAAATATATTGATGTATTTCCAAAGGCTTTACATAGACATCCTCTAGAGTGGGATGTTTAGTTCTTTGTTGATTTAATTCCATGTGCATGAAATATATCAAAAAATCCTTACAGAATGGCCACTGTGGAATTAGTTGAGATCAACAAGAAAGTATACGAATTGTGTGGTACAAAATTTATTCACCCTACTATTTATTCATAGAGGGCCCATGTTTTATTTTTCATGATGAAAGATAGATCCATGAGGTTGTACATTAATTATAGGGAAATCAATGCTACTATAATAAATAATAAGTATCATTTTCATTGAATTGATGATTTATTTTATCAACGTCATAGAGATCAATAATTTTTTAAGATTTAACATTAATTTTGATATCATAATTTTTTTCATGATGGAATATAATCCAAAGACTACATTTTGAATAATATATGAACATTAAATGTTCATTTTAATTACATAGGATATACTAATACACCATGTTTTTTCATGGATCTAATGAATAGAGTGTTCATGATATATCAATATGATTTTTTTGTGGTATTTATTGATGATATCCTTATATATTCAAAAAAATATGAGAACTATGAGAATCACTTGCATCCTGTTTTAAAGACTATTAGATGAAATGAATTATCTGTTTTGTTTAGTATGTGTGAATTTCATCTCCAATCAGTATATTATCTAGTCCATATTGGGGAATATAAAATTAGTATAGTAATGTCTTATAATAATGATCATAACTGAGGTACATTGTATCATTAGTATAGAAGGTTACTATGGACATTTTGTTTATGATTTTTCCTAATAAACCGACCTATTAACAAAGATTAATCATAAAGGGTTTATGATCATATGGAAATAATAATGTAAACTTTTATTATAAACGTTTAATATGATATTAGTGAACTCTCTGATATTGATACTACAATCACGAAATGGTGGAATTGTTATTTATAGTGATGTGTCAGTGAAAGGACATAGTTGTATCATTATGTAGAATGGAAGTGTTACTGCCAATGCATTTAGGGACTTTAAAATTCATGAACTAATCTATCCAACTCATGATCATGGTTTTTCAAATTTTTTCTCTGATCTGTAAAAATCTATATACTACATTTATGGTGAAATATGTGAACTATTAATAGATCACAAGATTTTGAAATATTTATTCACTCAGAAAGAACTCAACATGAGGTAAAGGTGATTGATCAAGCTACTCCAAGATTATGATATTTCAGTACACTAACACTCCGGGAAGGACATTCAAATATTTGATGAATTGACAAGGGTGGATCGTAGAGTTTTGAAAAAATGAGGATATATAAGAATCCTAATTACATGGATCTAGGAATGATTATTATGGAAATTATCAAGGAAGGTGAAACAACGTTACTTTTTCAAATGGTTTACAGTCCATCTTTATTGAAAAAGATTAAAAATATTCATTATGATGAAAAGAACATTAAAATGAAAATTTCATTAATGAATGGTGGGATGTTGGAAGACATTTTGTATGAGGATGGAATTCTAATATTTTGGAAGAGGCTTTGAGTTCCCTATTTACCCATGTTAAAAATGTAAATATTGGTTGAATCCCAAATCACAAATTTCTCTATACCCCACGGTTTCACAATGATATAATGATATTTGAGAGTGCATTTATGGTGGAATAATATGACCAAAAAATGAAATTTATTTATCAAGATGATTAGTTTATCAACAAGTGATTTATAAAATATGACATACAAGATGATCCATGAAACAACTACCTATATCTACAAGGAAATGGGATCACATTGCTATTTATTTTCTCACTAGATTACCAAGGAATCCATGTGGGAATGATGTGGTATCATTAATTATAGATAGAATCAAAATGTTTTCGCTTTTCCTAACTATAAGGGAGTATTTTCTTTTAGATCACATAATAAAACTTCATATTAATGAAGATGTAAGACTTCATGGATAACCTATTTAAATGGTTTAGGATTTTGATCCATTATTTACATCATTTTTTTTAAATTTCATCAAAATTTATTCTATAATGTGCTTCATTTGACTACTATTTATAACCCACAAACTGATGGAATGATAGAAAAGGGGATCTAAACAATAAAATCATTGTTGAGATTATGGTCTATTGACATTCACATCCTCCGGGATCCGTATTTTTCATTGGTAGAGTTTTACTACAATAATAGTTTCCATTACAAAATTCAGATTTCACCATATGAAACATTTTATGGATGAGATGTCGTGCACTTACATATTGGGATAAAGAGTGTGAAAGATGTAATATAGCCCAAATATATATGGAGTAAACAATGAAAAATTAAAAAACTATTCAAATATATATCATAGTAAGTCATAGATTGGAAATGAAAAATTCCAACAATAAATAGAATTATTTTTTAATTAATGCGAGAGATTATGTTTTCATGAAATGATATCTATGGAAGTGTGTTATCTGATTTAGGAAGATAGGGAAACTGAGCCCTAGTTAATGTGGATCTTTAGAAATCAATGAGAATCTTGGAGCTATGGATTATTATTTTGTGATGGGTCCCATAATTTATAATTTACACAGTGTGTTCTACATCTCTTTGTTAAGAAAGTACATTCCAGACACAACACATTTCCTCACCTATGATGGAATATATTTGGAACCTGACTTTTCAAACTGTGAAGAGGATATCCAGATTCAGGAGACTAATTAATGGGTGTTGAGAAATCATATCACTCTACTGGTAATGGTACATTATGAAAATAAAAAATTGAAGTGGTTCCATGGGAACCAGAGGATATTATGATGAATAACTACCAAAATAGTTTTATGAGGATACATTCTTTATATTTTTAGGGTGAATTATTTCCTGTAAGGGAGAATATAATGACCCGATATTCTATCAATGATATTTCAGTTGTGATATTTATTTCATATCATCAAATGAAAATAAGATAACATATAGAAGAAAATAAATAAATTATAAATCAATAATGAATGAAATATGATGTATTTCTTGATGTTAAGAAGCATATATGTATGAAATAAAAAATTGACCTTAAGAATACAAATTTGACCCTCATGAATAGTAATCAGGCCAAATGAATAGTTACATAACCCATGAATGTAAAAATAATATTTTGGAATCTTCTAAATGAAGGCATGAAATAATTATATCATTTTATAAGTCAATAATTTCTTTAAAAAATTACCAATTAATTATTGTAATTTTTATCAAATAAAAAGATTTCATTAATATTTCTTAATAAATGAAATGATTCAAAGTAAAAATTATCTCCAAAAAAATTATTCATAAATTAATATGTTTCATTATTATGATGTTATGTATATTTTTTGAGACATTATTTAATATTACTATGTGTTATAAAATCAGTCATAATTTTAACATTTTTATTTCTCAACTAAATAATGATTTTAATAAAAATTTAAATTTCTCATATTTATAATATTAGGTTAAAAATGGAATTAAATTTTACACATTAAAAAACGCTTAGTATGAATTTTTGGGATTTTTCTGAAATAGTTTTGTTGTGAATAGTGAAATACATTAATTTATAGTATATATACATTATAAGAATAATACACTATTCCATGATAGGTCAATTATTTAAGAACCATACTATAAAATTTACCTTATTTAATATAATATTTTTTTAATCCTAAAACTATTCATAGTGTTGAAACGAAATCATAAAAAATTGAACAAAATATTCAAAATAAACACCCCTATTCTCTATAATAAATACCACATATTCTCCATACATAATCCAATATCATATATATTTAATATTTCAACCCAATAATCATCCCAAGACCCTCCACCATTTCAATAATACCTTGGTCTTATTAAAATACTAACACCATTCCCCTTAATGAGGTTCTCAAAGAGGATAATTCCAGAGTTAAAAATCTAATTTATTTTATTTTATTTTCATTTTCATTTTTTTATTTCCATATCCTTACCCCCATATTCTCTATCGAAAGAGACATGATAACTACACTACCATTTATATACTACTATTTTATCATAATAATGAAATATCCATCGTCAAACTTATTTGTCTCTATCTTTTATTCAACAAATGAAAACATCACTTGTGAAGTTTCAATTTAAAGACATCATCGACAATGCATTTTTAATTTACATTAACACCTTAATATAAGTTCATAAAAACATAATTATGGTTAAAAAGTATTTTATTATAAATATTACATTTCATTTAGTATTCTACAACAACTATTTACACATGATATTAATTAATATGACAAAACAATTTCAGGTCGATTGAGACACCACCAAAATGATCTAAACAATTATCATTAAAGTCTTATCTAATGATTCATCCTCCTATCTGGAAAAAATAACATACAACACCCTTAAATCTTATTATTTCCATTAATAAAAAATAATTCCCATTTGGGAGTGTTATCCTTATTTTATATCAACTTCATTTCTTATAAAAAATGAAACTATCATGAAAACAGGGAAAACAAAAATTCTAGAATGATGAAATTATAATCTTTAACTCATCAAAAAGTTGATTATGAACTAAATAAAATAATAATGAATCAAATTCACATATAAAACGTTCCTAAATAATTAATTATTAAATCTAATTCTATTGTCTAGGATGTTAAAAATAAGTGCAGAATGAATACATACATAAAGGTATGGTTTCTTCTCAACCTTCATTTTCATTTGTGTTATGCTTTATCTAACTACACACCAATGAAATTATAAATTAATTTTATATAATAATTATAAATTTTTTGTTTATTTTTTTTAAATAAAATATCTTCATTATTTCATCTTTATTTTAGTTGATAATAAATTTTTTATAAGGATTACATCTCAATTCATCCTGATAAGCAAACCCACCTTAAGGAACATCCCATTTTCAAACCACTTTTCATGTACCATCTGTAATATATTTTATTCGGCCAATATATTTCTAAAATGACTAATTTTTTCATGATAAAATCATAACTTTTATTTTTTGGTTTTATAAAAACTATTATGAAAAATTCCTATGATTTTTCTAGAAGAACTCTTCATTGCAATTTAATATGGGTATTTATCTCAAGAATTCATTGATGTTATTGTAAGAGTATTTTCATCTATTTCTACAAATAAATATTTTTTATTATTCATTTAGAGATTACTCTTGTGATAGTCAACTACCATATTTTGTTAAATGGTTTTTGATCTGTTTCATTGTAGATGTGCAATATTGATACCATTCAACATACTACTCAGAATGGTTAGTGGTTATGATTAAATTTTGGTAAATGAAATTTACATTTCAAATGTATATGTTTTTTATGCTTAACACAATTTATATGAGAAATGGCATGAAGTTAGTAAGTGGTGGTTGGGGCCCTCTATTTTCCCTCAATGAATTCGTTGATCTTATGAGACAAAACAAATATGGACTTGGACAATTCCATTCCAATTTTAAGATATGGTTTTTTATGGCCTTAATAACATTAATTTGACTTGGCCAAGTACTCAAAAATATATTTTCAGATTATGGGCATATATATTCCCGCATTATGTTACAATAAATAGATTATCCTTATAAATACTTTAATATTATAATATCTAAGGTTACGATTATTTATCATGTGACTATTTATATGGAATTATATATTAATCTTTTATTCATTCCATATCATGTGCAATATTATGTTCTAAAGGAATTTTGGTTTAGTAATTAATAATAAATTATTGTTTATATTATATTTTTCTTTATTACATACCCTCAATGACCATATGATATCACCCCTTTTTTATGTTTTATTTTTACACATGTTATAAAGATTAATATTATGAACGAATTTCGAGGATAATCTAAGAAGTTTTAGGGGTTACCAATGGTGTTTCAATGTTGATTTGCTAATGAAGTTGTAATGAAATGTTTATTTATTAAATATAGATCCGAAAAATACTAAACTAATTGGTACATTGGGATTTAATTCTTATATATATGCCATTTTGTTAATATAAGGTGATGACTCTGGGTTATATGTGTTGGGGTCTTTATAGTTGGTATTAAATGATGTTTGGTATAATCCATGGTAACTATATTTAGAATGAAAATTATAGAACACCACCCTAACATATTATTACAATATAATTGTATAAGGACATGATATAGTTTAGTTAACGTATATATTATACAGGGTTTCCTAGAAATACATTCCTGTTTGGATACTACATGTGAACATGGTTCTAGAACAGATGTATATTAGAGTAACAACTCCAACAAGGTTTCCTGGTACTGACTTGAGGTAACCTGGTACATGAAAAAAAATCCTTTCTACAAACATGGTTTGACACTGCAGAGGGATATTATCACGACCTTCCCCAAGAGGCTATTTCATGACTACCCCAAACCTTCCTTCAATAGGCCAGGGGATGGAGACTAGCACAAGAAAGACATATCCCTAAAATGGGAAGGAATTTACTCAAATCCTTAACACACATAGACATAGAACACTACATACAAGTAAAAAACAATGTAATAAGAAAGGTACAACTAAATCAAAAATCCACCACTGAGTGTAAAAGAATGTACTGAATGTAAAGGATTTAGTATACAATCACTACTGAAGTAGAAGTAGAAAAAAATGGACAAAATCTCTTAAGGTCTTCCATCAAGGATCCTATGTGAAGGATTGGAACAACTCATCATTGTGGCACTCCATGTCAACTAGTAACCTCTGTACATAATCATGTCTTGGCTCCCTGAGTCTCAGTCATGTTACCCATCGTCTGTATAAGACACTAAAAGGTGTGGGAGAAGCCCGCGCAAGGGTGAGTAGAACAATACACAATTGGGACCTCATTCCCCCGATGTTCTCTCATAATTCCACAACGGAATAACCAAAAATCATTATCTCAATCACAAACCACAAGGAAAGACTGAAATCAAACTTGGTAATGCAATGTTTATGTATTTAATATAGATCTAATAAATACTATACATGTTGATCCATTGGAATTTTAGTCTTGTACCTATTCAAACATATTAATATAAGGCACAAAATTAGGGAAACTAGGGTCATGTTATTTATATTTATAACCCATACACTACTATCGGTATATTATATTTAATGTTAGTGGTTGGTAAGAACCTTTTTGAAATGGGAGGAATCAATAGAATCAAATAACTGAGAATTATAATTAAAATTATGAACCATATAAGTGACTATGAGGGACTCTAATTTATCCATTTAAAATGGAATCTAACCATCAAGGATCTCAATATATTCATATTAATCATGTGGCCCCATGTAATTCACACTGTCTTTATATTAGAGACATAATAACAAAGAATCGTTGTGAGAGTATATATTTCAAAAGAAAATGAATGGGTCACCTATTTTATGAAGGAATCATGTTGTTAATAAATGAATATTGTTTTCCCATAATGATTCATAGAATATATGATGTAATAAATCATTCAAAATTGATTAAACTACCTTATTTTTTGTAAATTTATCCCAAAATTATGTTGCCTTAATATTTGATATGTGTGTTCATTTAGTATTAACCACTAGTCAAATTAAATACACTGAAAAAAAAATAACTTATAGAAATATTAATTCATTGTAATTAGATATATCTATGGATATAACATATTTAGAAAACCCCAATAGTTGGTTATATATCAATACAAAATATTTTATAAAATGGATGAAAACATATACTACACCTTGTTAGGGGTTATCTCCACCATGCCATATGAAATATATAAGTTTAGATGAGTCTATTTTACCAATTATGTTGGGAATGATATAGAATATATAAATCCCATTTTCAATGTATTCATTCAGAGTGAATAATATCTTGTACAAAACAATTTTTATTTTATAAATGAAAATTGTATTATAGATTCAGTATAAAATTATATTTCATTAATTTATCTGTGAAAAAAAATAGTACAAGTAAAAAAAACTAACTTTCATTCCTCCCACCATAAGAAACCTTTTCAATGTTGTATCTCATTCCATATAATGATATCACCAATCATCTAAAATCTAATCTCCCACATTTAGATAGTGGAATGATCACAATCCTTAATTGTTCAACACTCACCCATACAAAATAAATTAATCTTATGTAAAGCCTGACATTCTACAATTTCCCATTAAATGTGGATGGAAGAATCCAAAAAATTAATTAATAGGATAAAATGTATTTTGATCTTCCTAGAATGGATGAAGATTGTAATTTTTTTTCTAAGTCATAGAAGAAAGGACACAGCTAATTCAATACACCATTGGTACTATATCATATTATCAAACAAACACATAGCATAGAACCATATATTCATTTTAAAAATTAAAAAATAAATATACATTAATGATTATATTATATTAGAAAAGCATCCTGCATCCATGGGATAAAACGAATACTACAAATTATTTATAATATTATTAATGATTATAATGATAAATTAAAATCCAGATGTTATTAAATCACTAATCGATTATATTGGTATGGATTGTCTCAGCACACCTTAATAGTGGGACTAGTTATTAAACAAGTTCTACTATCCTCAAAACTATATATAGGAACCATCATTTGTCATTTTGACCATCTATTTTTTATAGTTTACCTAATTAAGAAATCCTACATTTATTGCATGAGAAATCTAACTCTCATATATCAATAAAATAACATAATGTAATATCATTTCATCAACCACTCTTATAAATTCCCTAGGAAACTCATTCTAATAAAAAAACATGAAAATAGCTTATGATATATGGCATGATGATCACTAAAAATCCAATAATATCAAAATTACATAATCCATGAATTAAAATATATTCTCCCAAATCCAATAAAATAATATTCAAAACCCATCTTTTTCAAGACTTCTATGGTCATGAGTGTTAATCAAGGAAATAAATTTATTATTTAGTTTATATTTATAGATTAAGTGCTTCAAATAATTAATGAGAAATAAATATTTTTAAAAAACCCCTCTTATATAAAAAAATCATAAATAAAAAAAATGACATTAACATAGGGAAATTTTAATCATTTTAGATTCTATATCAACAAACACTACCTATAACCACATTTTAGACACACAATTCCAATTACTGTCCAATGATATGCTAGTATTTTAAGGGTAAATAGAATTATGACATTTTAACAATATTTTGGCCTCTTTAATAAATCCATAGATCCAATAAACTATCACCATTAATCATATTGATGATTTTATATTTAGTCAAAATATTAATTGAATTTGAATGTAACACTAAATTCAAAAAAAATGAAAAACACCATGGATGTTACATGATTAAAAACAAATTTCCTAAATCATTATGAATTACTATAAAAAATAAATTTACCATATATGTTCTTCCATTGGTTTTTAGATGATAATATATTCATATTTTACTATGTATAGTGTTGAAATAGATGGTATCTTAAAATTCTAGCTTATTGTTATTCCTCTAAAAGAAAACCAAACTCAAATGTTAATATAAGATTTGATCATATGTAATTTGGTGTTTATATCCATATAATAAAAAAATAGATCCAACGTTAAAAAAGGAATTATATTTATTATCATCTTTTATTAAATTAGAGGATAAATTTTAAATAATATTACTATTTATTTTATTTATTTCATAGAAAAAAAATCTAAACATTATTTTCAGGATCAATTTACCAACCCATTCATACCACCACATAGATAAATAATCATATCATTTAAGTATTTTGAATTCCATCCATGTATATATCTGTATTTAACATTTTGGTTTTTTATCATTATATAATTTTATTTTTCCATCATGTGAAGTTAGAACCGACATACAAAAAAAACATCAAATTGCTTGATCACAATCTAGATGAAAATTTTTAGGTAGAAAATAAAATATATAATTTTTCTATATTTCAATATGAATACCCAATGATTTTAAGAATACATGTAAATCCTTCATATCGAGATTTATTGACAAATTATTATTAAACTATTAAATAATTTATGTGTCTCACTCTTCCAGGACACGGTTATCCACATATAAAAATCTGAAGAAAAATCCCCTGTAATCATGAAATTTCCAAGAATAGAAGTGATATGTGTTAAATGTAAATAGTGATTAAAATCAAACAGAATATTAAAATTATAGTTCAATTTTTTTATATCATCAAATAAGACATATGAATTATTTTTTTCTTACAAATCAGTTCTTCATTCTGAATTACCATCAAACCACTTGATTTCATGCTAATTATTAATTACAAAAAATTAAATTTATGAAAATTATTATCCACAAACATAAATTCATGATGAAATCAATCTAAATGTAATATAATGAAAAAAATTTGAGATGAATGTATGTTTTAAATCCATACTGAAATTTTTGTAGATGTACATTCATTCCATTGGATGAAACACATAGACATAAAAAGCATCTATATACATATTCCTACTATAAAATTCATCTTTAAATGAGATTTTTTATTTTTTTCAACATCTCTTTCTATTATTACATAAAATCAGTTATCTCAAAATATTAATTTTAATTAAACAAATCAAATACATTATTATATCATAACACCGAATTTTAAGGAATATTTAGACAAACTATATCTTCTGGATTCTTGGGATCTACTACATATTTTTAATGAAATTAATATAAATATGTTCTGAATATTTATACCATACAAATAATATTGACAAATATTTAAAACACTACGTTAATTGTGTTTTTATAATATAAACCTTCTTCCAAAACATCATGACACAAAACACAACCTCGAATATCTATAATTATTAAACTCTTCGGTATATCTTACCATATTCTTCATGGTTACTCTTGAAATTATCAAGTCACTAAATGGATCTTTACTCCATCATTCAACAATGGTTATTCTTATCTACATTATTTATATATCCAAATCATAGTTTTCAGTATTTTATTCCACCATGTTTGGGTGTTTACATATGACCATATTAATATATTTAATATTCTAGAATATAATGACCATAAAATTATAATTATTTCAATACTATTAAAAAAATCTCTTTTAAATATCCTCTAATGAGATCTACAAGTGACTTTGCTACATTTTTAAATTTATCTATACCATCATTATAGTCAATGTATAATCTTCTAAAATTATTTTGGTGAAACACTGAATTAATTTTTCAATTAAAAATATATTTTGGATTCTCATATGTGAATTGTGTAAATGAACTAAAGTTAACATGGTATACAATATAATTAAATACGTCTACCCAAAAATACCTTATAATTCTAGAATGGTGTTGTAACACCCCAAAGTTTCATTAATGTAAATCTCACTTGATCTAATTAAATGTCTCTTTATATAAAATGTCAACTTCTTTGTGTTTATGTTAACAATTTTCATTGTTTCTAATATAGTCGTTGAACAGTTATCTCATGATTAGTATAAATATAGGGCTTTATGAAATCCAATTTACTCAGACAAATGAAGTGATGGCCTCATCTAGTAGAATTTCTCAATACAAATACCATTTGTCAGAGCTCGGAATGGCGGTGGCGTCCTTAGGATTATCTCTTGACCAAAACCAAGATGAGGTTCATCATTTCAAGCTCGAATGGGACCGTCTATGGGAAAAGAGGAAGTTGATAGAGATTACCGCTCGTGCGATGTTATCTGAGACACCCCAAGAGTCTATCATCATCGCACACCTTACTCTTAGGTCTTATGTGGTAGTTTTAAAGGGTTATGTAACAAATAACTATTACTATGTTCATGTATATAATTTTTTTTGTATATAATAATGAATATATCTTCTTGTCATTATTGACACATTGAAAATAGTTTTTTTAAGCACAAATTGTATTTTTTTAGTTAATATTCACCTAAGAAATATATTATGATGAATTAATAGATTTTTTAATTAAATAATATTTTAATTAACTATTAATGTTATAATTAAATTAATTTTTATTAAATATAATTGATATTATAATTTTATGAATGCAATTGTAATTTTTATTAAGGATTGAAAGCCATTTTTGTCAAAACCCTTGAATTTTCAATAAATATCGGTTTTTATTTTAAAAGTGAAAATTAACATATTTAGAAAATTATATAGATAAAATAAATGTTATTTCTTGAATCAGTATGTTGTAATTATCCAACAGTGAATTTTTCATTATTTTCTGAGACAGTCAAATTTTTGGGTAAAAATTAAATACCGTTTAAATATATAATGTGTTTTATGACATCATAATGACCCAATAGTGATATAATAAAATAAAATAAGCTTTATGTTCGGCCAATATATGTTTTACCATTAAAATTAATTGATTTTTGGTTTGTTTGACTTATTTTACAAAGCATTAATGGACCCCTCAAGACTTATTAAACATCTTGTCTTTTTAAATTATTTTCCATTGGAGTGTGACTCACCTCCACATAAGCAACCCCCTTATTTTAAGATTTTCAGACTTTGTCCATAAAAAATATTTTTTTCCTATTTCCTTTTCCAAAAACCATAGGAAAAAACCATGATCTGATTTGTGGTTTGGATTAGTTTAATGTAAGAGGTCCCAAACCTAAATAATAAATAATTCACTCAATTTCCTATATAAAACCACCCATGTACCCACTTCCTCCTCACTCAAAGCCTTTTGAGTTCGTCCAACCTCTGCCTTACTCTCCCTAGAATCCTCCCAAGGTGCCCCAAGCTCCCAAGAAGCCACTCTCAAGCCTCTCTCAAGCCTCTCTCAAGCCTTTGGAAGCACATTTCCAAGTAAGGGTTTTCTTCCTATCACTTTTTTTTCAATTTTATTAATATTGTTATGCCCTTTTAATTTCAATTATAAATACTGGGGTTTGATTTCGCACCTCCCCCATACTACCTTCTTATTTTTTGAATGATGTGATACCCCTTTCTCTCTCATTAAATGCCTCCCATGTACACCCATTACTATGTCGAAATTCAGAAAGGAACTTCTCTCTCCTCATTTACATTCATGCAATAATTTTGTATCATGAATTAAAATTACATTACAATTGTTGGGACATGTATCTATATGAACCCTTACTATCCATTTCATGTAGATATGATGAGACACCCCTTTCTCTCTCATAAACCATTTTTTATGAATTCTTATATCATGTCGTTATACTACCAAAGTTACATTGATTTTCTAAGACAATGCAAATATGTAGTGAATACCATACCCATTTCTCCATCAAGGGTATTCAACATCAGGAAAATTTACTTGTTGATTATAATTTTTCATTCCACATTTCTTTTTCATGGAATAAATTATTATGTTTTATTAATCCATGTTTTTTGATCCATGTGGCACACTTAGGAATGAAATGAAATGTTTAAGAAGGGTGTGCCCTTATAGCCCTCCAATGCATTGGGTAAAGTATAGTATAATGATAAATCATGTGCAATTAGTGTTGAATCATGCTAATTCACATGCAATGGGGGTTTACTTGTGCTTCATGTGCAATGAGAATTTACTCATTCTCTATGTTCAATGAGCCTTGGCTCATGCTAATTCCATGTTAAGTGTTATTTCTACATTTCCCTGTTATGATTATCATGCTTTATCATGCCTTTATGTTCTTGTTTCTCTTGTGCTCTATTGATATGCCTATTGTCTAACATGTATTGTACTCCTCATTTATTCCATGTTTATTCCCTTAATGGGCTTTATAGATCACCCATTTTCTTATGCATGTCCTTAGGTTATCCCATGAAATGCTAAGTACGAGGGAATGTAGTGGTCATGTAAAAGATGCTTTCAATAAAGATGTTGTATTTCATGTTTTAATTTGTTATGTAATGCTCATAATCCCCAAAGACACTAGACCTCTCGATCTTCTATGTTGTATCAAGTGAATAGTTTATGTAATAAATCATGTTTATGTTTGTAAAAAAAGAAGGGTTGTCATAGTTGGTATCAGAGGATAGATTTAGTTATTTTTGGGATTAGGATTAGAAAACCCTAGTAAATCCATAGATACAAGACTAAGTAAAATAAAAACGTCCCTAAGTTTTGGTGAGTATTCAGTAAGTGGGTTATTAAGAAAATACATCCCTGTCTGGATATGAGTAGGTAGAGGCAGCTCTAGCACAGATGTATCCTTGGGGTAAAACCCCAAAACACCGCTTTGAGCTAGACTCGAATGGGAACTGGTGCATGACAATGGGCCTTGTTGCACTTTTGGTTACAACACTCCTGGGGGGATATGTTTTGATAAATTCACAAGATTAGTATGAACCCTTTATTAAGGGAATTAAAAAAATTCCCTTAATATTATATGTTAGAAAGAAGATCATGAAAAGCCTATATTAAAGCCTATATATTCATAAGTTAAGGAAATAAACATTAATTTATATTTCATCAACTTTTGTCTTTGGATTACCCTTTATGTGTTACCCCTAACTTTTCTTTTTATTCCATCAAATGGCCGGTAATAGGTGGACTCGGGCTAACAACCAATGTGAAGATCAGTGTGATGAATTTACTAATGGATGTATAATTCAATGGGAGAAGGAATCGTGAACTTTGTCATGCTTCTCTCTCAGCTGAAAAAAGATTTGAATACAAACATGGATCAAGGGGAACATTCAACCGCCCCTATGAAAGAACAAGTCACTATCGAGAGCTTCATGAGACAAAGGCCTCCTACTTTTAGTGGATCATCTGATCCCACAATCGTTGAACAATGGATCAGCTCCATTGAAAAGATATTCTCCCTCCATCAATGTTCTTAACAAGAGAAGGTTCTTCAGGCAGCTTATCCTATGGAGGGTGAAGCTGATCAATGGTGGAAGTTGATCAAAAACACGAATCCTGAGGAGGAGATCAGGTGTTGGAATGGAAGGATTTCTGAATGATGTTTTTCAATAAATATTTTCCGCGCACCCTCCGGCTTAAGATGAAAAGGGACTTCCATTCCCTCAAGATAAAAGAAGAAGAATCTGTTATAGCGTACGAGGAAAACTTCACAAGGCTGGCACGATACACTTCTGGATTTGACGTTACCCCTGAATGCAAGGTTGAACGCTTCATTGGTGGGCTGAATCCTAGCCTGTGGAAGGCATTAGTGATCCATGACATCGACAACTATCAGGAAATTGTCCGATATGCCCTTAAGGTCAAAATGGAGATCGGGTAATCATAGGGGTATCATGGGGACATGAATCGTCAGGTGGACTTCAATACTAGCAGTCCGATTGATAAATACAACAGTGCTAAGAAGATCCAGCACCCCACTTTCCAAAAGTGAATAAAGAATCACCCTTTAAATTGCCTCAAGGGGATGAGGAAATGTTTTAAGTGTGGAAGAGAAGGGCACATAGCTGTTAACTATCCGCAAAAAAGACCTGTGGCTATGAAAGAGGAGAGGAACGCTCTGTTGAAACCTCAAATCATTGTTTATTTCAACAATTGCAATGAACAGGGGAATTTTTCAAATCAGTGCCCAAATCCAAGGGTTTTCTGAGGCAACCAACAACCTCCAAGGCAGCAAGGAAGAGCGTTTTCCATTACATGTACCGAAGTAAACTCCGAAAATGAAGTGGTGATAGGTACGCTAGTTATTCATTCAAGAATAGCGAACACACTTTTTGATTCAGGTTCTATGCATTATTTTATATCTGGAAAGTTTAGTAGAACAATCCCAGAACCACCAAAAATCAAGGAAGTGAAGATGCCATTGAGAACGGAAAATTTGTCAATCATTCAATCCCATGAATATAAGTCCACCCCTGTTATAATCTATGGATTTAATTTCCTAGAGAACCTCTTCATACTCCCTCTGGTGGAATTTGATGCAATTCATGGCATGGATTGACTTTCCTTATATTGAGCCAACATAAATTGTCAGGAAAGGGAAATCACACTACATATGGAGAATCGACCCCTGATTCTTTATAAGTGTAAGGAGGAATATGAATCTCATTTATCTCTATCATTTCAAGCATGGATATTACTACCCTATGACCACACGCATCTAGCTCAAATGATTGAGGCCAAGGAAGAAACCATCCTTGAAGAAATTCCTATTTTGAGGGAATTCTCTAAAGTGTTTCTCGAGGAACTGCCTTGTCTTCCTCCTAGAAGAGATGTTAAATTCATAATTGAACATATACCAGGGGTGCTACAAATATCCAAGGCTCCATATAGAATGGTTGTCGTGGAGCTTTATGAGCTGAAAAAACAACTACATGAGAATCTGGATAAAGGGTTTATATACCCAAGTGCTTCACCATGGGGTGAAACAGTCTTCTTCTTCAAGAAGAATGATGTGTCAATGAGCCTTTGCATCGATTATCATGAGCTCAAAAAAATCATGATAATGAAAAAGTATCTTCTCCCACAAATTGAGGACTTGTTCAATCAGCTGCGTGGAGAAAAATACTTCTCCAAGGTAGAGTTGCAGTCGGGATATTATCAAGTAAGGGTGAACAAGGAAGATATCCCCAAGACTGCCTTTCGCACAACATACATGCTCTATTAATTCATTTTAATTCCTTTCGGACTCACTAATGATCTGAAAATATTCATGGACTTGAGGAATAGAGTCTTTAGAGATTACCTTGAAATTTTTTTGGTAGTCTTTATAGATGATATTCAAATATACTTTAAAACCATGGAGGATCATGAGGAGCATTTAAGAACTGTACTAGAGACTTTGGGAAAGGAGAAGCTCTATGAAATGTACAAAAAGTGTGATTTCTGGTTGAAGGAGGTCTCATTATTGGGCCATATCATCAAAAGCAATGGTATATCTGTGGATTCCTCCAAAACAGATGTAATTGAGGGATGGTTGAGGCCAAAATCAGTAATGGATATCGGTAGCTTCTTGGGGTTAGCTGGATATTATCGATGATTTGTGAGAAATTTATCACGATTTTCCAACCCTCTTACCAAGCTAAATCGCAAGGGAGTAAATTTTTCTTAGAGTGATGAATGCAAAGAAGGATTCAAGGAGTTGAAAAGGAGGTGTATCACTGTGCCTGTGCTCACTTTACGCACAAGTGGGGAACCTTTTGGGGTATTTAGTGATTCTTCAAAGTAGGTCTTAGGCTGTGTGTGATGCAGAATGATAACGTGATATCATATACCTCAAGGCAGTTGAAAATCCATGAGTGAAACTATCCAACGCGTGATCTGGAGTTCACAGTGGTGATCTTTTCCTTGAAAATCTGGCAGTATTATCTCTATGGGGAGAAATGTTTGATATATACTGACCACAAGAGTCTTAAATATATATTCACACAGAAAGAGCTTAATATTCACCAGAGATGATGGATAGAGCTCATCAAGGATTATGGTTTCTCAAATCATTACATCCCTGTGAAAGCGAACAAGGTGGCAGATGACCTATGTATAAAGGACCTAGCGATTCTATCAATGATGAGAATTGTAGAGACCCGAAGCTTATCGTACATGGACATTACATTACTTTTGCGGAATACTTAGTACATAACAAAAACACACACACAAGGATCGTAATAGTTTAGTGTCTTTGGAAACTCGGAACGTAATCTTCTAATCCTGGTGAAAGATCTTCAAAATCTCCCACAAAGATCTTCCTTTTTTTTTTACCTAAAACCTTTCTTTATATCCTGGGGAAAAGAAGACATAAAAGGGTGAGCTCAAATGCTCAGTAAGGGTAAACAAAAGAAATATCAATCACATAATTTTCATAAGAACATAACATTTTTGGAAATCTTAACCTGCAAAAGAGAGCATAATTTCATAACATGGGATAAATCATAGTGGTGAGAATGAAACCCTTACTTAAAACATTACTCATTGTGGCATACACACATAATCATAGAGAATCATTTCTTGTTAGTCAAGACTCATTTCCAAGACTATCTTAGTGGACAAAGTCCCTTTCTGAATCGAGTAATCCTCGTTTCAGTCCTGTTTCACTGAACCGGTATAACCTACCATTCCAGCCATGTCTATCTCATGAGATATGAAATCTTTACCCAATGCATTGGAGGGAGATATAGGTCCCACCCATCTCTTAATGAATCCTTTCTTATGTGTGCCACAAAATCATAAATCATACATCATTGCATAACCCATGTAATAAAAATGGGATTCTTAAACAACATGACATCATAAAACCATTCATATAAGATAAAGTAATTCATAAACATAATTCCATCACAACGTATTCAAATCAATGTAAAAATATGGATAGAAACAGAACCCTTTATTAACTTAGATGGAAAATAATTTTGATAAAACACTTGAATTGAATTCTTGAGGAAAATATCCTTTCTTCTTCAAAATCAATTTCTTTTTACAAAACATCATGCAATTTTAAAAGAAAGAGATTTTATTGAAAATTAGTCATGAATTCTTTTAGAGGAAGCGTCATGAAAATAAGGCTTTATTAAACAGTAGAAATCCGTTTGTGCCTTATAAGTTAAAAAAACATTCTTCGTACTTTTGTCGGAAAAGTCAAAAAGTACCTCGTATAAAAAAAACGACAAAAGATTCCTTTCATATCTTTTAATAAAAACTCACCGAAGGGTAAAATTGGATTTAAACAATTGTAGGTGGATGGAAATAAAATTACATATTGAAGAAACATGGATGTGGATGATAAAATACACCCCAGTAAATACTTACGAATAAACAATCTCGGATAAAAATGAGATTGTGATATTTCCCTTACCTTAGGTCCGACTTGCTTTGTAAGTGTCCAAACCTCCTGTATAATGATTTAAATCATGTTATTGACTTATTACAGAATCATATTCATTGTTATGATATCATATATGGTTCACTTATGACATTATATTACCCGTTCTTTTGTAAATTCCATGTTAATGAAGCGTTTTGGGTAAAATCGTTTCATTTATCGTAGGTGTTTTGACTTGTTGTTCTTGACATCATTATTACTTATATCATGATTTAATTACTTCCAGAATATAAAATATGATTTATATATCATATATATTCAGTATATATATATATATAATAGGTAGATAAATAAAATGAAAAACACCGTTCATGGAGACGGTAGTCCGTACGTACGCATGAACGCTGTTTTCCTTTCCTTATTGTCTTGAAATGGAAGTAAGTAGATGACATACATATGTATATATATACATAAATCCAGTAGCTTTATAATGTCATATATTTCATTATTATTTCTTATATATACTTTATAATCATTCTTAAATGGTTAACATGGAGAATGAATCTCATCGCGTCGTGGAGACGGTAGTCCGTACGTACGCACGAGCGATGATATCATTTCTATAAATATTGAATTGAATTGGAGTGGATTATACAATATATCAGAATCAATATGATGTTGTAATAACTATGTATAGTTATTCTTTACACCATTATACCCATCCATGTAAGGTGGTGGTGGAAAATAGATTACACCACGGCGTGGAGACGGTATTCCGTACGTACGCACGCGCGGTGATTTCTTTTTCCGTAGGATGGATAGATGGTGAAATAGGGTTGTTTCATACTTATAATAACATATCAGTATATGAGTGATACTGATGTTATTACTTCATAATGAAACAACCTAAGAAGAAGAAGTGGAAGAAGAAATAAAGATGAAAGAATTGGTAACGGTAATTACCTCTTCTTTGAAGTGCCTCTTTGAGACCTCCTCTTAGGGCACTAGAATTGGTCTTTGAGGAAGACCAGAACCTCTAGGATGTTGCTAGGGAAGTGGAGAAGAGATTTTGGCAGGGGTTGGCCGAGCTTGAGTGCTCAAATTGGTGTGAGGAGGAGGGGGAGGAGGTGTCCTTTTATAGGGGAGGAGAGGGGCACCTTAGGAATATCTCAAAATATTATTTTATATTAAAGTCAAAATCGGTTTATAATGGTTCCAAAGGGTCTTATTTCGAAGCTAAAGTGGGTATGGGTAGAAATCCTATCAACAAATAGAATTTAGATAAGTTTAGGATATTATTTTAACCTTATCAATTAGATTTAACTCTAAGTTAAATAATTTAACTTTTACCATGTCTTTTTTTTCTTTCACTATATGGTTAATACACTTACTATAACATGCCAAACGAACCCCAAATTGTTTATTATTAATATATATATCCTTATCTAAGTCATTTGTCCGAGACTTAGATTTTTAGGAATACAATAACAATTAATAATATAATATTTGATTTAAAAACTATTTTGTGTCAATTTTAACACTATTTGATATATGATTTTTGTAAAAGTCATAACAGAATTAAATGATCAAACCAAGTTGATTAAATCAACATTAATATATCTTAGTAACCTAGAAAATTAGTGGAATTCATAAAAAATCTCAAATTACATTTATTTTGGTGTTTATAACATCAATTATGTCAATATTTCATTAATAAGATAATTACTGCATCATCGTTGTGTCATAAATAAATTAAATTATTTGAGGTCTAAAAATTACAAATAAAATACCATCATGTAGGAAATCTTTTTAGCTTTCTAATGAATATTTACAATCGAATTTATCTTATGTATAACCCCATATAAAAAATGATTTACTTATTAAACTTTGATTTTAACTATTTTAACCCTTCTTTAAATAAATTAATAATAAATGTCATAATCTAATCCAAGTGGGCCTAAATGGTCATATTTTATTCCTAAGTTTGTTTTTGGTCGAATTACACTTGTCCAATAGAATTAGGACATGTGTTAGGGTAATATTAATATCATATTTACCCTTAGTTACCCTATTTACTATTAACCGCGGTAAAAAGGCAAAAAGTTACTATTCACCAAAAAATTATTTTCATCTCATTGAACCACATTTTAGTCCTTGATATTAACCGTGTCTCTCGGATTTTCGATATTCCATTCACAGAAGCGGTAAAATTAAGTTTTATGCAAAATTCAGTTTTTAACCTACCACTTAGTAGTTTCACTATTCATCAAAAATTGATGTTTTTCAGAACAATGCCAAAATTTCATCCCAAGCTATATTTCATATTCCGAATTCAAAAATGAAGTATATTTTATCAAATTCATAACATAAAAGTTGCATTAATTAATTTTATAATTAAATCCCGCTGTTAAACCAAATAGCGTGTTTTTAAGAAACAATATCTATCAAAAGATTGACACTTGTTTATGTCTAGTTTAAATGTGAAATTACATCCAATGACCAACATTGTATTAAATTGTAAAAATATATTCTAAATATACTTTAAAACCACTCAAATTAATGATTTATCACTATTAATTATTTCGATTAAAAAAGTTGTTTTTAATTATAATTTAGTAATTTTCACTATTCATCAGAATATGAAAGTTATCCGAAAAGTACCAAAATTTCACCTTAAGCTAAATTCGATACTCCGAATCCAAGAATGAAGTTCATTTTGAAAAATAAGGTTTACAGAATTTTAAAAAGTGGTTATTACTATTCATAACGGCTAGTTTTAATAATATTTTAATAGCACATCGTTGTTTAGTAAAACTCGGTATTGCGTATTACACACGCTATCGAGGAAGGTCGCGATTGCGTGTAATGCAAGGCAAGACAAGGATGCGTGTTGTGCAAGCTCCTTTTGGTGTAGCGTACAACACAAGACATTAATAAAATTAAAAAGAATATTTTTTTTTATAAAATCTTGGGCTGTTACATTCTACCCCCCTTAAAATGAATTTCGCCCTCGAAATTCGTCGGGGTTATAAATGGTTTACTATTCGAAAGTTTTTTTAATAGAAACCCACATCGTAAAAAGGAATATCAAAACCAATCTTTAAAAACAAAAGGATGAAACGTAACGGTTACCCAAATAAACTAATCATTGGGTTTCCACATAGGTGAAAATATGGATATGGAAGAGAAATCTAACCATCATGTTCTGATGGAGAGTGGTAGAGAACATGGCTATGGAAAAGCCAGTAATCACAAATCCATAGATTTGTGATGATATAAGGTACCATCTGATTCATCAGGTATAAGATCACTAGGACAACATTTTTGGTTTTCAAGATCATTTCCCCTAAAGTTGAAAATTTGAATTAGAATAAATACTTACTTTATTTTGGTACAATCTCACTATTGTTCGTGCCTTGAACAATTTCCACTTCATCTCTTAAATAAATGAAGTTGAATTTGTTATTCGTGAAGTGTTAGCAGATCATGTGATAGAATGACGAGTCATTCCATCTGTCTCAAACAAAAGGTTAGTAAAAATTATATGCATAAGTCGATCTATAGTGAGATTAATCATATATGGTTCCTAAAATGGAATTATACTTCATATATCATACTGCTTAATATAATAAAACTAGTTTCTACTAAACAGGGACTTCCTGTAGGCCAGTGGTAGGCGATAAAGGCCAGTCGCACTTCGGTTGTGGGTTCGATTCCTACAGCCTTGTCCGAAGCGATGGGCTGTCGCCCGTCCTGCAGGTTGTCCTTTTTCTAAAAATAAATTACTATAACATCCCATCAATAATATCGAAAAAAAATTCTATCCTTAAACAATACTAACTTACGTCCAACACAATCCATTCCAATCTTTAGGCTTATCCATAATACTGCAGTCCACTCTCATAACATAGTGAAAACGATTACCAGAGATTTAATACCATCGTTGATCCCCATATATCATAAGATATGTTTTGTTGGTCACAATCCAAACATTCAAAGGCCTTAATCTTGTACTCTATTGAACCTTAGTGAAAACTTGAATGCGGTTAAAAGTTAACACTTTCCACATACCAAAATCCTCAAAATTCAATATACTCAAACCATGATATCACTTAGTCCTTATATCAATCATGAGCTCATGAATACAATCAAACATCTCATTATCTTCTTATCCTTTCATTATGCACTTATCATCTACTTTCCAAAAGTATCTGAATAACCTTTCATGGTTACTAGTAACATTAATCAGACAACAATATAACAATCCTTACATGTCTCTTTATTCCATAGTACCATGAGATTAGCTATACAACATTGCACATGATAAACATGTAATCATTCCACTACATTCTTAAACCATTAACCAAGCTTCAACAATTCTTTCATCTCACGTATCATTTGTAGTCTCTTCATCATCATCCACATAAATACTACCCATACGGCCATACTGATTCTCTTCATGAGTCTTTCCCTTAGGACATTGGTTTGCATAATGCCCATACATTCCACATTTAAAACACTTAACCATTTTTGATGTCGTAGCAATACCATTATCCTCATCCATGGTGTTAACTGAACCTTTTCCTTTGCACTTACTTGCTTTGTGTCCTTCTTTTCCACACCCAAAGCATCTTCCAGTTCCTTTGAAACATTCTCCTTGATGCCTCTTCCCACATGAATTACATAGGGGAAATTGAACTTTCTTTCCTCTATGATCATCATGAAACTCCATCTTTCTCTTATTAGCCGAGTCAGGAAACTTACCAAATTTTACTTTATTGATCATATTATGAGATTGCTGATTCGGCATAATAATTATGTTTGGACTTCCAAATCCCATTTCATTATGAAGAATATCATTCCATTGTCCATCATATCCTCAATTATCGTGAATCATCTTGTTTCCAGCCATTTTCTAAAACCCAAAAAGAATAGTGTGAGAGGCAAAAATCATGCTAGGGAAAACAACATAATAAAGGGGGAGTACCTTCAATATCTAACATCTTAGGTTTAATTCTATGATCGTTAGCATAGTTCTAGTACTATAACTTATACGTCTACTTAACCTTAGGGACATCCCTATACATACCGTAGAAATATCTCTAGGGATCTCACTAACGTTTTCGCATCCTAGTTTCCAAAGGTTGACTAAACCTTTCCTCTGATACCAACTGTAGAGACCCGAAGCTTATCGTACATGGACATTACATTACTTTTGCGGAATACTTAGTACATAACAAAAACACACACACAAGGATCGTAATAGTTTAGTGTCTTTGGAAACTCGGAACGTAATCTTCTAATCCTGGTGAAAGATCTTCAAAATCTCCCACAAAGATCTTCCTTTTTTTTTACCTAAAACCTTTCTTTATATCCTGGGGAAAAGAAGACATAAAAGGGTGAGCTCAAATGCTCAGTAAGGGTAAACAAAAGAAATATCAATCACATAATTTTCATAAGAACATAACATTTTTGGAAATCTTAACCTGCAAAAGAGAGCATAATTTCATAACATGGGATAAATCATAGTGGTGAGAATGAAACCCTTACTTAAAACATTACTCATTGTGGCATACACACATAATCATAGAGAATCATTTCTTGTTAGTCAAGACTCATTGCCAAGACTATCTTAGTGGACAAAGTCCCTTTCTGAATCGAGTAATCCTCGTTTCAGTCCTGTTTCACTGAACCGGTATAACCTACCATTCCAGCCATGTCTATCTCATGAGATATGAAATCTTTACCCAATGCATTGGAGGGAGATATAGGTCCCACCCATCTCTTAATGAATCCTTTCTTATGTGTGCCACAAAATCATAAATCATACATCATTGCATAACCCATGTAATAAAAATGGGATTCTTAAACAACATGACATCATAAAACCATTCATATAAGATAAAGTAATTCATAAACATAATTCCATCACAACGTAGTCAAATCAATGTAAAAATATGGATAGAAACAGAACCCTTTATTAACTTAGATGGAAAATAATTTTGATAAAACACTTGAATTGAATTCTTGAGGAAAATATCCTTTCTTCTTCAAAATCAATTTCTTTTTACAAAACATCATGCAATTTTAAAAGAAAGAGATTTTATTGAAAATTAGTCATGAATTCTTTTAGAGGAATCGTCATGAAAATAAGGCTTTATTAAACAGTAGAAATCCGTTTGTGCCTTATAAGTTAAAAAAAACATTCTTCGTACTTTTGTCGGAAAAGTCAAAAAGTACCTCGTATAAAAAAAACGACAAAATATTCCTTTCATATCTTTTACTAAAAACTCACCGAAGGGTAAAATTGGATTTAAACAATTGTAGGTGGATGGAAATAAAATTACATATTGAAGAAACATGGATGTGGATGATAAAATACACCCCAGTAAATACTTACGAATAAACAATCTCGGATAAAAATGAGATTGTGATATTTCCCTTACCTTAGGTCCGACTTGCTTTGTAAGTGTCCAAACCTCCTGTATAATGATTTAAATCATGTTATTGACTTATTACAGAATCATATTCATTGTTATGATATCATATATGGTTCACTTATGACATTATATTACCCGTTCTTTTGTAAATTCCATGTTAATGAAGCGTTTTGGGTAAAATCGTTTCATTTATCGTAGGTGTTTTGACTTGTTGTTCTTGACATCATTATTACTTATATCATGATTTAATTACTTCCAGAATATAAAATATGATTTATATATCATATATATTCAGTATATATATATATATAATAGGTAGATAAATAAAATGAAAAACACCATTCATGGAGACGGTAGTCCGTACGTACGCATGAACGCTGTTTTCCTTTCCTTATTGTCTTGAAATGGAAGTAAGTAGATGACATACATATGTATATATATACATAAATCCAGTAGCTTTATAATGTCATATATTTCATTATTATGTCTTATATATACTTTATAATCATTCTTAAATGGTTAACATGGAGAATGAATCTCATCGCGTCGTGGAGACGGTAGTCCGTACGTACGCACGAGCGATGATATCATTTCTATAAATATTGAATTGAATTGGAGTGGATTATACAATATATCAGAATCAATATGATGTTGTAATAACTATGTATAGTTATTCTTTACACCATTATACCCATCCATGTAAGGTGGTGGTGGAAAATAGATTACACCACGGCGTGGAGACGGTATTCCGTACGTACGCACGCGCGGTGATTTCTTTTTCCGTAGGATGGATAGATGGTGAAATAGGGTTGTTTCATACTTATAATAACATATCAGTATATGAGTGATACTGATGTTATTACTTCATAATGAAACAACCTAAGAAGAAGAAGTGGAAGAAGAAATAAAGATGAAAGAATTGGTAACGGTAATTACCTCTTCTTTGAAGTGCCTCTTTGAGACCTCCTCTTAGGGAACTAGAATTGGTCTTTGAGGAAGACCAGAACCTCTAGGATGTTGCTAGGGAAGTGGAGAAGAGATTTTGGCAGGGGTTGGCCGAGCTTGAGTGCTCAAATTGGTGTGAGGAGGAGGGGGAGGAGGTGTCCTTTTATAGGGGAGGAGAGGGGCACCTTAGGAATATCTCAAAATATTATTTTATATTAAAGTCAAAATCGGTTTATAATGGTTCCAAAGGGTCTTATTTCGAAGCTAAAGTGGGTATGGGTAGAAATCCTATCAACAAATAGAATTTAGACAAGTTTAGGATATTATTTTAACCTTATCAATTAGATTTAACTCTAAGTTAAATAATTTAACTTTTACCATGTCTTTTTTTTCTTTCACTATATGGTTAATACACTTACTATAACATGCCAAAAGAACCCCAAATTGTTTATTATTAATATATATATCTTTATCTAAGTCATTTGGCCGAGACTTATATTTTTAGGAATACAATAACAATTAATAATATAATATTTTATTTAAAAACTATTTTGTGTCAATTTTAACACTATTTGATATATGATTTTTGTAAAAGTCATAACAGAATTAAATGTTCAAACCAAGTTGATTAAATCAACATTAATATATCATAGTAACCTAGAAAATTAGTGGAATTCATAAAAAATCTCAAATTACATTTATTTTGGTGTTTATAACATCAATTATGTCAATATTTCATTAATAAGATAATTACTGCATCATCGTTGTGTCATAAATAAATTAAATTATTTGAGGTCTAAAAATTACAAATAAAATACCATCATGTAGGAAATCTTTTTAGCTTTCTAATGAATATTTACAATCGAATTTATCTTATGTATAACCCCATATAAAAAATGATTTACTTATTAAACTTTGATTTTAACTATTTTAACCCTTCTTTAAATAAATTAATAATAAATGTCATAATCTAATCCAAGTGGGCCTAAATGGTCATATTTTATTCCTAAGTTTGTTTTTGGTCGAATTACACTTGTCCAATAGAATTAGGACATGTGTTAGGGTAATATTAATATCATATTTACCCTTAGTTACCCTATTTACTATTAACCGCGGTAAAAAGGCAAAAAGTTACTATTCACCAAAAAATTATTTTCATCTCATTGAACCACATTTTAGTCCTTGATATTAACCGTGTCTCTCAGATTTTCGAAATTCCATTCACAGAAGCGGTAAAATTAAGTTTTATGCAAAATTCAGTTTTTAACCTACCACTTAGTAGTTTCACTATTCATCAAAAATTGATGTTTTTCAGAACAATGCCAAAATTTCATCCCAAGCTATATTTCATATTCCGAATTCAAAAATGAAGTATATTTTACCAAATTCATAACATAAAAGTTGCATTAATTAATTTTATAATTAAATCCCGCTGTTAAAACAAATAGCGTGTTTTTAAGAAACAATATCTATCAAAAGATTGACACTTGTTTATGTCCAGTTTAAATGTGAAATTACATCCAATGACCAACATTGTATTAAATTGTAAAAATATATTCTAAATATACTTTAAAACCACTCAAATTAATGATTTATCACTATTAATTATTTCGATTAAAAAAGTTGTTTTTAATTATAATTTAGTAATTTTCACTATTCATCAGAATATGAAAGTTATCCGAAAAGTACCAAAATTTCACCTTAAGCTAAATTCGATACTCCGAATCCAAGAATGAAGTTCATTTTGAAAAATAAGGTTTACAGAATTTTAAAAAGTGGTTATTACTATTCATAACGGCTAGTTTTAATAATATTTTAATAGCACATCGTTGTTTAGTGAAACTCGGTATTGCGTATTACACACGCTATCGAGGAAGGTCGCGATTGCGTGTAATGCAAGGCAAGACAAGGATGCGTGTTGTGCAAGCTCCTTTTGGTGTAGCGTACAACACAAGACATTAATAAAATTAAAAAGAATATTTTTTTTTATAAAATCTTGGGCTGTTACAAGAATTGTGAAGGATCCAATATTCTTAGACTTGATGAAGATGTACATGGGAATCATAAATAAGGGAACATCATCAATCCTTTCACAAATTATTGTTCAACAGTCTCTTTTGGAAAGGTTAAAGGATGATCAAAAGGATGATGTGGGAATTCAGGAAAAAGTAGAAGCTATCAAAAAAGGGAAATCCTCGGATTTTAATGTTAATGAAGAAGGAATAGTGAGATTTGGGAAAAGAATATGTGTTACATCATGTCTGGAGATGAAGAAAGAACTTTTGGATGCAGATAGTTTAAATTTCTCTATTCACCCAGGGAGCACAAAGATGTATCGAGATCTCCAAGAAAACTTTTGGGTGGATAATATGAAGAAGGAGATCGCTGTATATAAATCAATGTGCCTGGTGTGCCAGAAAGTGAAGGCAGAGAGGCATAATTCTAAGGGGATGATGAAACCATTGCCCGTACCAGAATGAAAATGGGAGAACATCACCATGGACTTTGTCAATAGACTTCTGAGGACATCCAAAGGCAACAATGCAATCTGGGTTGTGGTGGATTGTCTTATAAAGACTACACACTTCTTTTCTATTCGGGAGGATTTCTCATTGGAAAAATAGGAACATATATATATCAGGGAAGTGGTAAGGCTGAATGGAGTACCACTATCTATTATGTCTGACTGAGATCCAATATTGACCTCTATGTTTTGGAAGAGTCTTAAAAATGCTCTGGATACTGAATTGAACTTCAGTACGGCCTATCATCCTCAAACTGATGACCAATCCGAGTGGACTATCCAAACACTTGAGGACATGTTGAGAGTGTTCTAAATGGACTTTAAAGGAGGATGGGATCAACATATTCCTCTGTTTGAGTTCTCTTATAAAAATAGTTTCCACTCAAGCATCCAAATGGCACCATATGAAGCCCTTTATGGGAAAAGGTGCAGAATACCGACGTGATGGGATGTGGTCGGTGAACGTAAGCTGATTGGACCGGAAATGGTCGAGGAAATGGTGGAGAAGGTGAAAAACATTCAGCAGCATATCAAGGCATCCTAGAGTCGGCAAAAGAGTTATGCAGATTGTCATCAACAAGACCTTGAGTTTAAAGTAGGAGATATGGTTTTTTCTATGCATATCTCCATAGAAGAAGGTCATGAGGTTTTAAAAGAAAGGTAAGTTAAGTCCAAGGTACATCTACCCCTTCTAGATTCTTGATCATGCCGGGGATGTGGCCTATCGACTATCACGTCCACCTACCATGGACAAAGTACATGATGTCTTTCATGTATCCCTCTTAAGGAAGTACATACAAGACCCCTCACATGTACTCTCTTATGAGGTGGTACAGTTAGAGGATGATCTTTCTTATGAGGAGAATCCAGTGAAGATCTTAGATCGTAGAGAAAATTTTTACGAAAAAAGACAATGCCCCCATAAAGGTGTTGTGGAGAAACCACATGTTTGAAGAAGCAATTTGGGAATTGGAGGAAATTATGAAGCTGAGTTACCTGCATCTGTTTAAGTGTGGGGAAGGAAATTTATAGGGTGAAATTTCTTAAGGGGGAATATTGTAACGACCCAATGTTTTTTTAATGAAAATCCCTCTTTATGTAATTAAATGTCTCTCTATATAAAATTTCAAATTCATTGGTTTTATGTTATGAATTTTGACTGTTTTTAGTATATCCGTCGAACAGTGATAACATGATTAGTATAAATATAGGTCTTTAACAAATCCAATTTACTCAAACAAAATAAGCGATGGCCTCATCCAATAGAATTTCTCTATATGAATCCCATTTTTCGGAGCTCGAAAAAGAGGTGGCGTGCATGGGTTTCACTCTTGACCAATCCCATGGTGAGATTCATCATGTCAAGCTTGAATGGGACCATCTATGGGAAAATTGGATGTTGATAGAGATTACCACTTGAGTGATGTTATCCGAGCCACCCCATGAGTCTGTCACCATCACACACCTTACCCTTAGGTCTTATGAGGTTGTTTTAAGGGGTTATGTAACAAATCACTAGTACTATGTTCATGTATATAATTTTTTTGTATATAATAATGAATATACCTTCTTTTAATTATTGACACTTTGTAAATAGTTTTTTTAAAGCACAAATAGTATTTTTTTAGTTAATATTCAACTAAGAAATCTATTTTGATGAATTAATGGATTTTTGAATTAAACAATATTTTAATAAATTATTATTATTATTATTATTAAATTAATTTTTATTAAATACAAACAATCTTATAATTTTATGAAAGTAATTGTAATTTTTATTATGGTTTGAAAGCCATTTTTGTCAAAAACCCGTGAATTTTCGATAAATGTTGGTTTTTATTTTAACAGTGTAAATTAACATATTTATAATATTATTTAGTTAAAAAAATTTATTTCTCGAATCAGGATGTCGAAATTATCCAACTGTGAATCTTTCATTATTTTCTAAGATAGTCAAAATTTTGGGTAAAAATTAAATACCATTTAAATATATAATGTGTTTTATGACTTCATAATGACCCAATAGTGTTGTAATAAAATACTTTAAGCTTTATTTTAGGCTAATATATGTTTTAACATTAAAATAATGAGATTTTGGGTTTTTTTTACTTATTTTACAAAGAATTAATGGACCCCTCAAGACTTATTAAACATCTGGTCTTTTTAAATTATTTTCGATGGGAGTGTGACTCAACTCCACATAAGCATCCCCATTATTTTCAGAATTTTGGACTTTGGCCATATAAAATATTTTTTTTCTATTCCCTTTTCCAAAAACCATGGGCAAAAACCATGTGCTGATTTGGGGTTTAGATTAGTTTAATGTAAGGGGTCCCAAACCTGGATAATAAATACTTCACTCACCTTTCCTATATAAACCCACCCAGGCTCCCACTTGCTCCCCACTCAAGGCCTTTGGAGCTCTTCCAACCTCTTACCTACTCTTTCTATAATCATCCCAAGGTTCCCCAAGCTCCCAAGAAGCCTCTCTCAAGCCTCTATCTATCTTTTGGAAGCACACTTCCAAGTAAGGGTTTTCTTCCTTTCACTTTTTTTCCACATTTTCATAATATTTTTATGCCCTTTTAATTTCAATTATAAATGTTGGGGTATGGTTTCACACATCCCCCATACTACCCCCATATTTTTTGAATGATGGGATACCCCTTTCTCTCTCATTAAATGCCACCCATGTACACCTGTTACTATGCCAAAATTCTGAAAGGAACTTCTCTCTCCTCATTTACATTCAACCAATACTTTTGTATCATGAATCTAAATTCCATTAAAATTGATGGGACATGTATCTATATTACCCCCTTGCTATCCATTTCATATAGATATAATGAGACACCCTTTCTCTCTCATCAACCATTTTTTTTATGAATTCTTATATCACACCGTTATGCTGCCAAAATTATACCGATTTTCTAAGCCAATGCCATTGTGTAGTGAATACCATGCCCATTTCTCCATAAAGGGTATTAACCTTCATGAACACTTTCATATTTATTATAAAGTATCATTCCACATTCCTTTGTCATGGAATAAATGATTATGTTTTATGAATCCATGTTTTATGATCCATGTGGCACACTTATGCATGAAATGAAATGTTTAAGAAGGGTGTGCCCTTATAGCGCTCTAATGCATTGGGTAAAATATAGTATCATGATACGTCATGTGCAATGAGCTTTGACTCAAGCTAATTCATGTGAAATGAGGTTTTACTCTTGATTCATGTGCAATGAGAATTTATTCATGCTTCATGTGCAATGAGCTTTGGCTCATGGTAATTCCATGGTAAGTGTTGTTTCCACATTTCCATGTTATGATTAGCATGCTTTATCAGGCCTTTATATACATATTTCTCTTGTGCTCTATTGATATTCCTATTCTCTAACATTTATTTTAATCCTCATGTATTCCATGTTTATCCCCTTACTGGTATTTATAGCTCACCCCTTTTCTTATGCATGTCCTCAGGTTATCCCATGCAATGCTAAGTACGAGGAAATGTAGTGGTCATGTAAAAGAAGTTTTCATGAAAGATGTTTTATTTCATGTTTTAAGTTGTTATGTAATGATAATAATCCCCAAAGACACTAGACCACTCAATCTTCCATGTTGTATCAAGTGAATAGTTTATGAAACAAAACATGTTTAAGTTTGTAATAAAAGAACAGTAGTCATATGTGTCTCGTTATTTGATGCTTATTAAATTTTTTATTATTCACCAATATTAAAAATCCAATCTCCCTTTGTCTTTTAGGTTTAATCAACACTGAGAAATGTATTATTTACAGAAACAATCTATATCTAACCTTGTAATTTTTTTCCATTATCCTTGAATAATGAACATATATTATTTAATGTACTGTTCAAAAGAAAATATCATGAAATAGCTCGTAAAACAAAATATTTATACTTCATGATGTAAAAAAATGTTTCACATATTAAAAAAATAATGAATATATCAATGTATAATGGCCCCCATGAAAAAATACTAGTGCATTGAAAAAAAATATCTATGTGGATGAGGTCTAAATTTTGATATACAAGTGTATCTATATTAACATTATAAAACAACATATTCTTATTTCTTATTATAAATTACTCACATGATTTAAAAATTTTCATAATAAGAATAAATATGCTCTTACCCTCAATGACTATATCATTATTTTCACTATGGTAGTGATGAATTCTTTTAAAAAAATAGACTTATGAATGTTTTTATTTTAGTTATTATTTATAATTCTAAAATTTCGATCACATTTAATGTAAAATACATTTTACCTTACTCCATATCCACAAAACCATGAATAATCAACTATACTATATTTGAAAAGATAATTTCATATATGATATTATGTAGCCACCAATTAAGTATTATGTTCTTTTATAAACATGGTATCTGTATAAATACAGACAACTCTATGAGGCCTCCATTATACATTAAAACAACAATATCACTCTTCCCTAGTACATGAAAAACATAATTCATATCTTGTGGAACCATTAAAATAATTATATTATATAAATATCATAGCAACCCATCCCGACAATTACATTCAATAAAACTCTAAAAATAATATTTTATGATTCCAAATGACTATTTATTGGTATTTTAAGGCATATTTTTCATATATATGACACAATTATATGAAATCATATTCAGAAAGCACCCATCCCAAAATTCAACATGTGATATGTCTTTAATATTTTATAATGTTCAAAATCTTCTCATCATGAAAATATACGGGTCTCGTAATAGTTGAATTTTATGGAATTTTATATGTAACGCCCCACCCCCAATTACCCAGAGTCGGTGCATTATTACATAATATTTTCATGATCCCAAGAAAGATCATGTATCGAAAGACCGATTAGTTTAGTAGCCTTGGAATAATTAGATACATTCATAAAGTTTACATTACATCATAAATTGAAAACTTCTAAAAAACAACTTGTATTCATATCCCCTCATGTTATCCCTATAGGTCATTCATAAATTAATTCTACACATCCTGGGAGAAAGAAAACATTTAATGAGGTGAGATCAGATGATCAGTAAGGATAACAATATGGCGGAAACAGTCATAAATAAACATAAACATTTAAGGAAATGTATAGCTAAAACAAAAGCCTTTTAAACATGAACTTCATCATAATATGGCCAAGATAAAATAAAATAATTCCATTTACTTATTCAAATGGATATTCTACTAGTAGAATAATCACATGCAATATCAATAACCAATTTCATAATGATGGAATGCATAATTCCAAACTATCATCACCCCATAGCCAAGGCCTCATGCCAAGACTACAAATAAGATTTTCTCAAGGCCTCATTCCAAGACACTGGTTTGTCTCATGAGACCTACCGATTCCTCGAGAAGCTATAGCGGGCTCCACCCGTCACTTATTAAGTCCAATGCAAACCTCATATGAAGAGGTTTAAAAATAACATAAACATTCGTATTAAAACTAGCATATGAAATGTAAATACTTTCTCCATAAACCATGAATGGTATAAAAATAACACATCCACAGTCAAACATATCACAAAACATTCAATACAATATATAAGTTTTGTATCATAATAAATCAACTTCAAATAAGCTTAAAATCCATCAAAGGATGTTGACATAGATTAAATCAAAACTATTTGAGAGAAATATCTAATTTTTGAAATCATTTAAAAGTCACATAATTATAAAATAAAACATTTACTTTTAAAATATCCATATAAACTTTTAAGGGAAGCTTATAAGATTTTATAATGGTAGAAAATAGCCACACCCGCCATATAAGTTAAAAAAACATTCTTACCTTAATTCTATTGAAAATGTTAAAAAGGACCTTGTTTAGAAAACGACACAATGATTCCTTTATAAAACACTTATAAAAAGTCAAACAAGGGTATAAATGACTTTAACCCATATTCTATAAAATACCAAGAATGTTTTTAAATACATCTTTAAGAAACTAGGTTGTGGATGATAAAGAGGTCCTAGTTGATAATTACGTATAAAAAATCTCGGATAATGAAGATATTGTGAAATAAACCCTTACCTTGTACTTTTCCATAGTTGTTGGTTTGTTAACCTCCTGTATAATAGATATAAATTTGATATCAAATTATAAAAGAACCATATACATAATTATGATATCATATATGATCTTTTAACATTTATTTGTTAATAATATCTTAGTATTATCATTATTTCGGGTGTTAACATACTCATTTCCTATTATATGTTTTCTTACATAAGTCGTGTTTGTTATGGATAGGTTGTAGCTTATTCATATCCAGAATGATATAAAGTTCTTAAACATTACATTTAATCATCAAATGATAATTAGTCTTTAATGGATACGATGGGGAATGAATCTCATCGCGTTCATGGCGATGGTAGTCCGTACGTACGCACGAGTGACAATATCATTCTTTTGATATTAAAATAATATATAATTGGATGGTATATCATATATACAGAATCATTATCATGTTATATTTATTATTTACATAATCTATACATCATTATTACACCCATCTAAATAATAATATATTGAATAACAATTACACCACAATGTGGAGACGGTAGGTCGTACGTACGCACGTATGGAGACATGTCATTCAAGGGATGGATAGAATAATGAATTTGATTGTTCCAAAAATGTAATAACATCATAGTATATAGAAGATATTGGAGTTATTATTTTAGTATGGAATTAACAAAGAAAGAAGAAGTTGAAGAAGAAATTTACTTGAAAAGGGTGGTGAAAACATTACCTCTTCTTCTCGGTCTTCCTTTTGATTTGATCAAAAGGGCTCCATAGAATATGAATTAATAATATAATATTTGATTTAAAAACTCTTTTATGCCAATTTTGACACTATTTGGAATTTGATTTTTGTGAAAATCATAACAGAAAGATTACTTCGAACCTAATTCATTTAATCAACTATATCATGTCATATTAATCTATTAAGTTCGTGGAATTCATTAAAAGTCTCCAATTATGTTTATATGGGTATTTATAATATCAATTATTTTAATATTTCAGTAATAATGTAATTTATGCATCATCATTGCGTCATAAATAAATTAAATTATTTAATGTCAAAAAATTATAAATAAAATATAATTATGTAGGAAATATTTTTATCTTTCTAATGAATATTTATAATTTAATTTATATTATGTATGACCCTATATTAAAAATGTATTAGTAATTAAAATTTGATTTTAACTCTTTTAACACATCTTTGAATGAAATAATAATAAATGTCCTTATCTAATCCATGTGGACCTAAATGATAATATTTTATTTCTAAGGTTGTTTTTGAACGAGATACACTTCTCCAATAGAATTAGAAAATGTGTTAGTGTAATATTAATATCATTTTTATCCTTAATTACCGTATTTACTTTTAACCATGGTAAATAAAAGTCGAAAAATTACGATTCACCAAAAATGATTTTTTTTCTTATTGAACCACATTTTACTCATTGATATTAACCATATCTCTCGGATTTTTGAAATTCCACTCACAGAAGAGGTAAAATTACGTTTTATGTGAATTTCAAAATTCTCCTAGGAGGTGGGTAAAAGAAGGTGAAAAGTTCAATAAAAATTTTATATATGTAAAATTATTCTAAACTAACTCCAATGAATTACATTGATCTTATATAAGTATTATGTATATTTTTTGACCTCAATTAAATTTAAATAAAATAAACAATTATTTAAATAAAAATTCGGTTTTAAACTATAACTCAGTGTTTTATTCACTATTCATTAAAAATTGAATGTTTTCAGAAAAATACCAAAATTTCACCCTACGATAATTTTGATATTCCGAATCCAAAAATGAAGTCCATTTTGAAAGATAAAACCTATAAAATTTCAAAATGTGGGTATTACTATTCATAATCGCTAGTTTGATTGGTTGTGTTGTGTGTTAGAACTCGAAGTTCCGTACAACACACAATACTGTATTATTGAAAGGGAAATATACCGTGGAAGCTTGGGGTGTTACATTCTCCCCTCCTTCAAATAATTTTGTCCTCAGAATTTCTAGAAAATTACTGTATAAAAAGACTCGGGGATTCTTCATCATAAGTTCCTTGGGTTCCCACATTGCTTCTTCCATCTTATGGTTTCTCTATAGATCTTTTACCAGATGAGTCGTCCGGTTTCACTGCACTTGTTTTCTAGTATCAAGAATCCTGATGGGCTCTTCAAAATAAGACATACTGGGTTCCAGTTCTAATTCCTCATAAGTGAGTACATGTGTTGGGTTAGGCATGTATTTCCTTAACAGTGATACATGGAACACATCGTGAACTTTGGAGAGACTTGGTGGCATTGCCAAATGGTAAGCTACAACCCCAATTCATTATAGAATTTTGAATGGTTCGATGTACCTTGGACTCAATTTACCCTTCTTAACGAAACATTTAATTCCCTTCCATGAAGATACCTTCAAGAAAACATGATCTCCTACTTGAAATTACAAATCCTTCCTTCGGTTATCGGCATAGTTCTTCTGCCTAATTTGAGATTCTTTGATGTGATTTCAGATTACCTTCACCTTTTCCATCGTTTCCTCCACCAGTTTTGGACCTACAGGTTTTCTTTCACCAACGTCATCCCAACAGGTTGGTGTGTGACAACTCTTTCCATATAATGCTTCATATGGTGCCATCTGAATACTCGAATGGAAGCTATTATTATAGGAAAATTCTACCAGAGGTAAATATTGATCTCACATACCCTGAAAGTCAAGAGAGAAGGATCTCAACATGTATTCTAATGTTTGAATAGTCCATTCTGATTGTCCATCTGTTTGAGGGTGGTAAGCAGTGCTCAAACAAAGTTCAATATCCAAGGCCTTTTGAAAACATTTCTAGAATCTTGATGTAAAATGGGGATCACGATCCGAGACAATCGATAGGGGTACTCCATGAAGTCTCACCACTTCATTAATATATAGTTTTGCTAGAATTTCCAGTGGTAGATCTTCTCTTATAGCAATAAAATGTGCTGACTTGGTAAGATGATCAACAATAACCCATATTGCATCAGTTCTTCTAGGAGTCTTTGGTAGCCCCATGAAAAATTCCATCGTAATATTATCCCATTTCTACTTAGGTATGAGAAGAGGTTGCAATACTCCACCAGGTTGTTGCCTTCTAACATTCACTTTTTGAAAAACCATACATCTTGACACAAAATCAGCAATCTCCCTCTTCATGTTGTCCCACCAAAAATGTTTCCTTCAAATCTCTATACATTTTGGTGCTCCCATGGTGTATAGAGAAATTTGAACTATGAGCATCGTCCAACAATTCCCTTTTTCGATTTGGTATAACGGGAACACAAAGTCTCTTCCCAAATTTCAAAATTTGGACTTCATACACATAGTCTCTCAATCTCCCATCATTCACATCTTTAATCATCTTTTGAAATTCTTCATCATCGGTCTGAGAACTCTTAATCCTTTCTAGTAAAGATGTTTTGGCAAATATTTGAAAAAGAATTGATGTTTCACCTTCCATGGTGATTACCATATCTATATTTACTAGATCCATGTATATAGGATCCCTTTCAACTATCATCTTGTTCAAAACTCCATGATCCTTTCTACTTAAAGCGTCTTCCACCTTATTTTCCATCCCTGGGTGGTAGTGTATCGTGCAATCACAATCTTTGAGTAGTTCAAGCCATCTCCTTTGCCTCATGTTGAGTTCTTTGTGTGTGAAAATATACTTAAAACTCTTGTGATTAGTATAAATCTAATATTTTTCACCATAGAGGTAGTTCCTCCGTATCAGCAAAGAAAATATCATTGCTTCTAACTCGAGATCATGAGTAGGATAGTTTTTCTCATGAATTTTCAACTGTCGTGATGCATAGGCAATAACCCTATCATTCTGCATAAGAACACAACCAAGTCCCTTCATCGATGCATCATTATAAATAACGTACCCATCATTTCCTGATGGTAGAGTCAATATAAGAGCATTGAATAATATTCTCTTTAGTTCTTCAAAACATTCCTCACACTCTCTTGTCTAGAAAAATTTAACCCCTTTACGTGTGAGCTTCGTTAATGGGTTAGCTAATCGGGCAAAATTCTGGATGAAACGTCGATAATAACCTGCCAAACCAATAAAACTGTGTACCACAGTTATACTCATCGGTGCTGGCCATTCTAGGATTGCCTTGGTCTTAGAAGGATCATCAGAGATTCCATATTTAGAGACAATATGGCCTAGAATAGAAATCTCTTGAATCCAGAATTCACACTTGCTAATCTTCCCATATAATTCATGTCTTCTAAGAGTCTTCAGGATAATGTGCAAGTGGTTTTCATGATCTTCGTAGCATTTGGAGTATACCAATATAACATCAATAAATACCACCAAAAAATCATCAAGATATTCCTTGAAAACTCTATTCATTAGATCCATGAATATAGAGGGTGAATTAATCAATCCAAAAGGCATTACTGTAAACTCATAATGCCCATACCTTGTTCGAAATGCTGTCTTCGGAATGTATTCCTTCTTCACACAGAGCTGATGGTATCCAGATCGAAGTTCAATCTTTGAAAAGTATTGAGCTCCATGCAGTTGGTCAAATAAATCATCAATACGTGGTAGGGGATACTTGTTATTTATTGTTATAGCACTGATCTCCCTGTAGTCAATGCACAACCTCATAGATCCATCTTTCTTCTTAACAAAAATGAAAGGGGCTCCCCATGGAGAAGCACTAGGGTGAATAAATCACTTATTACTCAACTCCTCTAGTTGCTTCTTTAGTTCATCTAATTCCACAGTGGCCATTCTATAAGGGGTCTTCGATATAGGCCTTAATCCAGGAATTAAATCAATGGAAAACTCAACTTCTCGTTCTAAAGGATGTTCAGGTAAATCTTCCAGAAACAGATCTATATATTCTTTCACAATAGATACATCATCTATATGAAAATTCCTTTCCTCACCCATAGTCATTTCTTTCTCATCCTCCCCAATAATTATATTTAGTTGAGCTAATAGCGGTGGATCTAGATAATAATTAGGTGGTGACGATTCGGCTCTAAAGATAAGGTGTTCATTATCATCATCATCAAAAATTGTAACCTCCTTCTTCTGAAAATAAATCTCCGCTTCATGGTCCGAAATCCAATCCATACTGAGAATTATATCAAACTCAACCATAGGAATGATGATGAGATCAGCTGATAAAGAACATTTATATTCCCTAATTGGAACGGATCCACAGAACTTTGTAGCAATGATACTTTCCTTAGGGGTTTTGACTGAAAACACTTTTGTTAAATCAAATTGTAAATATCTAATTTTCATAGAAGACTTAGAAGATATGAAACAATGCGATGATCTAGAATCAAATAAAGAATTTTCTAAACTTGAGGAAACCATTAAATTACATTCCACCACATCTTTCATAGCTTCTACCTCAGTAGTAGTGATATCATAAACATGGCCTTGATCCCTTGGCCTTTTATGAGGTAAGTTCCCCATACGCTTAAGAATTTCATTTTCATAATGTCCCATCTCCTTGAAATTTTAGCACTGAACATCGGTAGCTTCCTTCTTCCCTTTGCAATCACGATCTTGGTGGCCTTTTTCACCACACTTGTAACAGACACCCATTCCCTTCAAGCAAGTACCGGGTTGTTTCTTCCCACATTTACCATAGAATGGATATTCAACCTTTCCCTTATTCCCCGTATTTCCATTCCTAGATTGATCAAAAGATATCTTCTTCTCTTGCTTTGCTTTAAAGCCATAAGACTTAGAGAATTCCTTTTCTGTCTAGATAACACATGAGACAATGTCTTCGTACGATGAGAAGGATTGTGAGACTAATGCTCGACGGAGAAACGGTTTTAACCCATAAAAGAAATGATCAATCTTTCTTCTTGGGTTACGTATATAATCTCCATCATAACATTCTATCCTTGTAAAGTTAGCCTCATACTTTGTGACATTCTCATTATCATTTTTTCTTAGAATCC
This sequence comes from Viscum album, assembly GCA_963277665.1. Taxonomy (NCBI): domain Eukaryota; kingdom Viridiplantae; phylum Streptophyta; class Magnoliopsida; order Santalales; family Viscaceae; genus Viscum; species Viscum album. The sequence goes on from OY728155.1 coordinate 819,787,555, forward strand.
GAAATTTCCTTTCCATATCTGCTCGATGGTCGCGAGGAATGTATTTTTTAAAAAACATATCTTTGAACTACCTATATTCCATATTTGATAATTCATCATCTTCCTTCATGTTTTGAATCAATGACCACCATTGATCAGCATCTCCAGTGAGGTGATAAACTGCCATGACAACTTTTTCCCTTTCACTACTCCCCAAAGCCTGAAATATTTTCTCTAGGGAACTTATCCATTGCTCAGCTACTAATGGATTTGTACTCCCATTGAATGTTGGTAGTTTCTGCCTCATAAAGCAATCTAACATTGATCCTCCATGTTATGGATCAGGTTGATCCATACGGGTAAGGTTATTATTCATAACCTGAGTGAGTTGTCCCAGTATGGTGATTAGTTGATCAGAACTAGTTGCATCACCATCTCCACTATAATTAACTTCAGTAGGAGGGCTATCCCTACATGGAATGTGTGCATTGATATAGTTTCCATTTCTTCCACTAGGCACCACTTCTAAACAATGGAATAAACTTGATCAGTTTATGAATCAAAATACATAATTCCATACTTAAAAACCCTTAACATAAATTGAACTACATCTGGATATAATCCATAATCATAAAAATGTTTTCCTTACGGAAGTATATACTCATAAACTCTTCATAATGGTTTGTAAATAAATTTAGAATTATCATAATCCTATCCCCCGGGAGTGTCATAACTAAGAGTGTAGCAAGACCCATTATCGTGCACTAGTTCCCATTCGAGTCTAGATCAAAGCAGTGTTTTTGGGTTTTACCCCTAGGTACATCTTTGCCAGAGCCGCCTCTACCTACTCGTATCCAGACAAGGATGTATTGCTCGGAAAACTCACAAAATCTCTACAATACCAAAATTCTAGGAAGTTCTTCTATACTAATCATTAATGTCCATCGTTGTTCTATGTGATCTAATCAGAGTTTATCTAAATATACCTTCCAAGGTTTGTACTAAACTTCTTCTTATACCAACAGTAATTCCCTAACCCCAGTTACCCAGATTCGGGGCATTATTACATAATATTGTCATGATCACAAGAAATATCAAGTCGCTAATGATTGATTAGTTTAGTAGCCTTGGAATAACATGATATATTCATAAAGTTTACATTAAATCATAACGTGAAAACTACTACAAAAACATCTTGTCTTAATATCCCCTCATATTGTCCCTATAGGTCATTCATAATTTTCTTCTTCACATCCTGGGAAAAATAAAACATTGAAAGGGGCGAGCTCAGATGCCCAGTAAGGATAACAATATAGTAGAAAAATTATTAAATAAACACAAAAATTTAAGGCAATGTATAGCTAAAACAAAATCCATTTAAACATAAACTTCATCAAAATATGGAAAACATAAAATGAAATAATTCCATTTACTTATTCACATGGATATTCTACTAGTCGAATAATCAAATGCAATATCAATTACCACTTTCATAATGATGGAATGAATAATTCCATTCCATCATCACCACGTAGCCAAGGCCTCATGCCAAAACTAAAAATAATATTTTGTCAAGGCCTCATTCCAAGACACTAGTTTGTCTCATGAGACCTACCGATGCATCGAGGAGCTATAGCGGGCTCCACCCATCACATATTAAGTCCAATGCATTCCTCATATGAACAGGTTTAGATATAACAAAAAAATTTGTATTATAAATAGCATACGAAATGTGAATACTTTCTCCATAAACCATTAATGGTATTAAAATAACACAGCCACAGTCAAAAACATCAAAAAACCTTCAATACAATATGGAAGTTTTGTATCATAATAAATCAACTTCAAATATGCTTAAAATACATCAAAGGATGTTGACATAGATGAAATAAAAAATATTTGAGAGAAATATTTAATTTTTGAAATCATTTAAAATCACATAATTATAAAATAAAACATTTAATTTTAAAATATCTTAATATGATTTTAAGGGTAGATTATAAGATTTTATGATGGTGGAAAATAGCCACACCCCACTTATATGTTAAAAAAACATTCTTACCTTAATTTTATCGAAAAGGTTAAAAAGGACCTTGTTTAGAAAATGACGGAATGATTCTTTTAAAAAGCTCTTATAAAAATTCAAAAAATGGTATAAATGACATTCACCCAAATTCTGTAAAATATAAAGATTGTTTTGAAATCCATTTTTAAGAAACATGGATGTGGATCATAAAGAGGTCCCAGAAGATAATTACATATAATCAATCTCAGATAATAAAGAGATTGTGAAATAAACCCTTACCTTCTACTTTTCCTTAGTCGATGGTATGTTAACATACTATATAATTGTTAAAACATTGTTGTTAAATTATACGTGAACCATATACATAATTATGATATCATATATGATCTTTTAACATTTATTTGTTAATAATATCTTAGTATTATCATTGTTCCTGGTGTTAACTTACTCTTTTTATTTTATATGTTTTGTTACATAATTGTGTTAGTTATGGATAGGTTGTAACTTATTCATATTGAGAATGATATAAATTTCTCAAACCTTACTTTTAATCATCAAATGAAAATTATTTTTGAATAGATACAATGGGGAATGAATCCCATCGCGTTCGTGGAGACGGTAGTCCGTACGTACACACGAGCGACAATATCATTCTTTAGATATTAAAATAATATATAATTGGATAGTATATCATATAAAAATAATCATAATCATGTTATATTTATTATTTACATGAATTATATATCATTATTATACCCATCTAACTAATAATATATTGAATAACAATTACTCCACAATGTGGTGACGGTTGGTCATACGTGCACACGTATGGTGACATGTCATTAAAGGGATGGATAGAATAATGAATTTTTTGTTCCATAATTGAAATAACATAAAATTATATCGATGATACTGGAGTTATTATTTTAGAATGTAAATAACAAAGAACAATGAAGTTGAAGATGAAATGAACTTGAAAAAGGGTGGTGAAAACATTACCTCTTCTTCGGGGTCTTCCTTTTGATTTGATCAAAAGGGCTCATTAGGTTGGATTTCTGATCGAACTATGGACTCTATGTTGAAGTTAGGGAAGTTGAGAGAGTATTAGGGCAGGTTATGACCGATCCAAAAAGTTTTGAAGGTTCGAAGAATTGGTTATAAGTGGTATCCTTTTATAAGGGGGAGGAGGGGAACCATAGGAAAATCTAGAAATATTATTTTATAATAAATTCATATTCGGTTTCTAATTGCTCCAAAGTAGATTATTTAAATTTTAAGGTGTGGATTTGTCAGAAACCACTCAACCAATATAATTTAGACAGGTTTGAGTCATTATATAAACCATATGTTTTATTTAAAACTTAGTTAATTAGTTTGACACCTACCATGTCACTTCGTATTTTTATATTATATAGTTAATAAACTTACTATATACATCCAAGAGACCCCAAAGTGGTGCATTAATGATACACCTATCATGATAAAAGTCCTTTGGCCAAACCTTATATTTTAAGGAATATAATATAAATTAATAATAAAATAATTATTTTAAAAACTCTTTTATGTCAATTTTGACACGATTTGGAATTTGATTTTTTTGAAAATCATAACAGCATGATTACTTCGTACCTAATTCATTTAATCAACTATAACATGTCATATTAATCTATGAAATTCTTGTAATTCATTAAAAGTCTCAAATTATGTTTATTTGGTTATTTATAATATCAATTATTTAAATATTTCACTAATAAAATAATTACTGCATCATCATTGTGTCATAAATAAATTAAATTATTTAATGTATAAAAATTATAAATAAAATATCATTATATAGGAAATATTATTATATTTTTTATTAATTTTTATAATCGAATTTATCTTACGTATAATCCTATATTAAAAATGTTTTAGTAATTAAACTTTGATTTTAACTATTTTAACACTTCTTTGAATTAAATAATAATTAATGTCCTAATCTAATCCAAGTGGACCTAAATGATAATATTTTATTTCTAAGGTTTTTTTTTGTGACGATACACTTTTCCAATAGAATTAGTACATGTTTTAGGGTAATATTAATATCATTTTTACCCTTAATTACCCTATTTAATTTTAACCTTGTAAATAAAAGTAAAAAGGTACTATTCAGCTAAAATTATTTTTATCTTATTGAACCACATTTTACTCCAAGATATTAACCATATATCTTGAATTTTCAAAATTCCACTCATAGAAGGGGTAATTTTATGTTTTATGTGAATTTCCAAATTCTCCTAGGAGGTAGGTAAAAGACGGTGAAACGTACAATAAAATTTTTATATATCTAAAATTATTCTAAACTAACTCAAATGAATTACATTGAATATATATATGTATTATGTATCTATTTTGACATTAATTAAATTTAAATAAAATAAATAATTATTTAAATAAAAATTCGGTTTTAAACATTAACTCATTGTTTTTTCACTATTCATCAAAAATTGAAAGTTTTCAGAAACATACCAAAATTTTACCCTAGGCTAATTTCGATATTCCGAGTCAAAATGAAGTCAATTTTGAAAGATAAAATTTATAAAATTTCAAAAAGTGGGTATTACTATTCATAACGGCTAGTTTGATTGGTTGTGGTGTGTGTTAGAACTCGAAGATGCGTACAACACATGCTATTGTATTATTGAAAGGGAAGCGTATCGTGGAAGCTTGGAGTGTTACATTATACCACTAACAATAATCCATAGTCATTTTACTTTGAACATGACTGAAACACCATCTACATTGAACATTGTGTTTTGTTTAAAAATTTTCATACACATTAATCCATTAAAGTGCTCCATACATATTTATATCCATAATAACATCAAACACTAGTTTATATTTTATACCTAATTTTCATTGTACAACCACTAGAATATTCTATTATTTTTTTCAATGACAATATCAATGGAGAATCCGCATCTTACAAAAACACAACATAAATTGATTTGAGTTCTATTTCAATTTCATTAATTCAATTCATAAAATCATATAGAGGTACTAACTCTTACACCCCCATAAATATTGACCACTTCATCAAGAACACCATTGTAATTTAATATGGCATCATATAATATTCAATAAGGTCAATCACTAGCTCCACTACTGTAAGACCCTAAGATTTTAAAAGAGTATAATTAGGTTTGATTTCATATTCGAAACTAAAAATGAAGAATAAAAGAAAATGTGACACACTAAGACTCTATGATATATTTCATTTCAAAATAAATTCTGTATTTTCAAAATAATTTGATTCACACAACATTGGGGTTAAAATAAACATGATTTCCTATTAAAATATTTTTATATAAACATGACCATTGTGACCTAGACGTTATTTTTTTGGAGTGATTTGGAAAATTAGTTTTTCTGAAACGTAAATATTTTAAATATGAATAAAATAAATTCAAGGGTTATCTATGGATTTGGAATACATTAGGAATCATTTCAATAAAAAAAATTTTGTAAAATTTTTTTTCATAAATTGAGGTTTAATAGAACTTTTTCACATAAATTGAAATTAATATTATCCCTTTTTGAAAATGAACATGAAAAAGTAATCATAATATTTATATCTACATTTAAAACTTATGTTTTCTTATATTTTTGATAATTTTATAAAATTATACATTTTTTGATGGATAGTGAATTGTACTTATTTTTAAAAAAAAACTAATTTTCATTTATGTAATTTTCAAACAAAAATAATTATGTTAATTTATCAAAAATTAAAATTTGATAAATAATATTAAATTTTATATAATTTATTTCATTGGAATAATTTTTGTATTTTTATATTGATTTATAAATTTTCTATTCGACCTAATGGTTTCATTGGAAATTCCATTTTCTCGACAAGTCTGTGAGTTTAATTTTTAATTAGATTAGTCCAAATTAATGAAATAATTCTTGAAAAATGGTTAACATATTTATATTTATAATATTATATATTATATAATAATTAAAACATAATTTTTTTCCCTAATCTACAGTGAAATCTATTAATATTATTTCCTCATATTAATCTGAAAATATGTTTATTATGGGTTAAATGAAATGATATTTTTATTCAATTATATAAAAGGAGTCCATTTAATATTTTATAGACATATTTCTGTAATAAAAACTCAATGTTTCTGTAATTAACCATTTAGTGGCCTATTTACATGTGAAAAACATCACTATATTGTATTCAATTGTAAACAACCATGGGTGTCCTCTCCCTGACTTAGAAATCATATGACCCCCTTCTCTCATATAAAAACTCTTAAAACCATTTTTATTGACCATGAATATTCAAAATACCATTCTTATATATAATCCAACTTCCAATATTCCTTGGTTTGATCATAATTTCAAATTATGAAGGTGTTTTTAGTAAACCTAAATAAATATTCGAAGAAGAGGAAATGTTCATAAATGGGTGTTATTATTTCATTTCATCCATAAACTACATAAATTTTTTTTTAAAAATGATAATATAAGATCAATTATATCTTACATATAGTTATTTTTTAATTTTTTAAATAAAAAAAATATCCATCTCCACGTCTATCGAAGGGAAAACAAAAATGTTGATTGTCTGTATGCTGAAAATCCACATAACAAACCAATTTAAATCTTTTTCCATAATTTCCATTCAAGAAATGTTTAATGATATATTTAATTTAAAAATATGAAATTTATGATATTATAATAAATTTTTAATTTTCATATAACATATAACATCATACATTTTGTAGATGCCAAAAAATGCTCAAGGGATGAAGATGGTTTGGGCACGATAAAGCAAACCCATAGCTGGAATCGGTTATCCATTTCGGGGGGGAGGGGCCACATGAAAAAATTCACAGATGCGCAACAAATCTTCCCCACATGAAAAACTATGGGATTCATGATTGTTTTTAATGTGGGTGTAGAAATTTACGCACCACTAACCCACGTGGTTGAATTTTCATGTTGCCGATGCTGGCACGAAATATTTTATGTAGGCTTGTTTTCCATGTATATTTGTGACCCTAATCTCTTATAAATAGAAGGTCACCCCTTCAACTTCCAGGCTGATGAATCTGAACCATCTATCCGGCGTGCAATTCACCTCGCGTGCGCGCAAAATATGGCTCTCAGGTACATAATTTTTTGCACTAGGTTGCACGGGGGTCCGCCTTTTCACAAGACCCATTGGGCTAAATCCTCATCAAAATCCCACCCCCACGTGCAATTCCTTCCTAATTCACACAATCCTTTTTTCGGTGTGCAATTCCTTTCAAATCGTGCACCCTCTATTTCGTGAATACAACGCCATTGCACTTCGACCCAGCCTTTTTCGCATAGGTCGCCCTATTCTGCGCCGCCCGACTTTTTTCGTGCATGTAGTTCCATTGCGCGCCACCCCAAACATTTTTCATGCAACAAGCCTTTTTGCATGCCATCCCTACCTTTTTCAAGAAACTGTTCCTTTTTCATGCAAACCACCCTCCTTGTGCGCCTGTGATGTCCCTTTTTTGAGTATCATATTTACGTGCCTGCCGTTCCCAAAGTACCTTCGCCGTATACGCTTTTTTAGTATGACCCTCTAGGTTAATGGAAAGTAACTTCCATGTCACTGGGACGATAATGAAAGTTACGTTGCATCACCTCATGTTTCTTTTTATTTGAACGCTAACAGTTATTGCTTCATTGCATAACCACGCTAACATGGACCCTCTAATGGTTCACTCCATTACACCACCTAGTCACAACATTGCATATCCCTTCTCTTCACCACATTGCAGAGGGTACCGGTTATGTATGTACCAGGGGTGAGGAGTGAACCCACCTCATATGAGCTGCAAGACATTTAACTGCCAAGCACCATCGTCTTCAGCACATGACGTTAAACTGTGACCTCGCCCTGTGCATCATACTTGGGGTGCCCCCACCGTGGACATTATTTATTCCCACTGGTCTCCACGGGAGTGATATCACTCCCCATATGGAATGATATCCTCTTTATCAGAGCGGTGTCTATCCATGGGGAAGGGGAAACAATCTTGGTGTAAGCCCCTAGCTTTTCTTGGAGGAGGCAGCATCCCTGCTCCTTTCGTCTTTGGTCCCTAGGACCAAAGGGGGGGGGAAGACATCGAACCCCTCCTTTATTCGGTACCAAATCCCTTTCCTACTGGGCTTTGTCGCCACTGGGCCTCCACCATGGACTATGTCCCAATATTCATCTCCTCGGGCTGTTAACCGTTCATAAGAACCTATTTCCTCTTTGGGCCACTAACCACGTGCGTTCCCTACTCCACATCCCATGGACGCATCATTTGCGACATGATCATTAGGCCTTTGTTTCCTCTTATTTCTCAAACCAAGCATGACTCACCTAGGCTTAGAGAATGCATTGACCATGACATCGTATCTGGGAAGCCTACAGTGTAAGCCCCAAACAACTCCAGAACTATGTGGTCTTTGATCCTTTCCAAGGCAAGGTATGTAGGAAGACTCCATGAGGTTCAATCCCAACAGAAATTCCTACCGACCATCCTTTACATCGATTCCCACACCCCAACATCCACTGGTCACTCTGACCCCCCTTCACAACAGATCACCAACACCTTGGGCAACCTAGAGTGTAAGCCCTACCCCCAACCATGAATTATGAGGTCGTTGATCCTTGCTAAGGAAATGTGCATAAGAAACCTCCCCAGGGTTCAATCCCTCAACCATGGTCGTTCTGACCATCTTTACGAAGGTTCACCAACACTTTTGGCTTCCTCAGAGGATAAGCCCAAAATTCCCCACATCTGAACTTGGTGGACATTAATCCTTCCCATGGCAGGGTGTGCAGGAAGCCTCCCCAAGGATCAACCCCAACACTCGGTCGCTCGGACCACCTTCACGTCGGTTCTCCCCCATCCTACATGACGTTAAACTGTGGACCCCAATTAGTGGTAAGCCATTGTTTACCTAGTTAGCGGTAAGTTGTTTCACAAAAATCCTATGCTAAACTAAATGGTCTTTGATCTTTTCCAAGGTAAGATACATAGGAAGCCTCCCTGAATTTCAAGCCCACCATCCACCTGAACCCAATTTCCTTATTCACGTCGGTTCATCGACTCCTTACCCATACCCGAACTATGCAGACATTGATCCATGCCAAGGCAGGGTACATAGGAAGCCTCTGTGAGGTTCAATACCAACAACCAATGGTCTCAGCTAATTCATGTCGGTCCACTCCCATACTGCATTACATTAAACATTAAAACACTTTTTGTTCCCCATTCAGCGGAAAGCCTTTGTTACTCCATTCAGTGGTAAGCCATTGTCAACCTCTTTCAGCGGTAAGCCGTTTTCACCCCATCCAGCTATAAGCCATTGAAAACCTCATTCGGCGGTAAGCTATCATCATATAAACTACAAGGACTTTGATTCCCTACCATGGGTATACGTATGAAGAATCTACGAGTCTCAAGCCCAAAACCATCGTCATCCTCATGACGGTTCCTTCCCATTCACCATCCACTTCATGGAACCTCCCATCATCCATCCTAATTCTTATCTAGGCCACCGCATCTTGGTGAAATCATGTCATCTTATTCGGCATTCCCCTCAATAGTGACAGGTAAGTCAACCATACATTATCCCTAATATCTTTGTTCCCTCCCTGGGTTTCACCCATTTGATACACTCTAGTATGTGTTCTAATCAGTCTGATCCATCTCCACTAGATGTCAAACAAGAGAAATACCATGTGTTAAACATGGGAAGCTAAGGAAAACCTCATAAACATGCCCATGGCCAACGATTCCCCACATTTGATAGGGGATGGATTGGGCTTCTACACCCTTGGGAAGCCCAATAACAAGGGATTGAAGATAGATGCGCATGTGTCCCACCTCCTTGACACGCTAGTGATGCCCAACATGACTACTCCACTGAATGAATGATGCTTCCCTGACCGGACCCCTTGGAATGTCCCGACAGATGCAGTGTAATAAACGGTTGTCCATGAAGATATGGCACTAGGAAGAGTTTCACGAACAACGTCTTAAATCTGTATGGGAGTCAAAGGCTAGAGGACGAGTTCCGAGGAGGAATCCATGAATGGAATAACCGACATACAATCATCCCATTTCGATCATGGAGTAAACGTCCCTAAAAAAGAGACAGATGTTTCCCACCTTTGGAAAGCAGGAATGCAGAGCAACAAAGAGTTGTGTGTCCTCGACAGACGAATGTGTGTGCCCCGCAGAAATAATTAGAAATAAAATTGGTGAACTCGACGTGAATTTATTCTCCTCACCATGGAGATTAGTATATCTTAAGGCATAATTGGATTAATGTGTCCCGGATCCAGTTATCCGTCACTGGGTCCCGCCACGAAAATAGAAGCCCTGGCATGAAACTCACCAGATATAGGGGTACGAAAATGTTGTACATATCATTATGTGACCCTATCAGCGTTGCTCAATCTTACTGGTCATGGATTATGGAATGAAGTTGGGGCATTGGTCATCGATTCCTTTTTCATTCAGCACTGATTAGTAATTCTCCCAGCTTCTCTGGAATCAAGTTGTTGTACTCAGAACACAATCACATCCTGCACACCAACACAGGGGCAGTGGCAGTACCAATGCGGTAGTCACGCATGGCTCCACCTCTTCCACAACAGCCACTACACCCCTGGCCCTGGGGCTCCCACACCCCACATCCCAGTCCGAGGTTATTGATCAGAGAGTAATCAACAACCTAGTGAGCCGTTAAGAGGAGGAGGGTATAATCCTAACCCATGATATAGCCCACTTAGATCTGGAGGTGTATGTGCCTCATCACCAACGATTCCGTTGAGGTCGCGTAGGGAGTTTCTGCTCCCCACGCCGACATATAACCAATTCAGGATCCTCTCCCAAGAATTCTTTGACAACTCCCTACATTAAGCTGATGAGGTAGGGGACGCCTGGCCCAGTCCAACAAGAGTCATATTCTAGGGCCTCCTAAAGAGGGACCCAACCCAGCTGCATTAGTGTCGCCACCCTGTTGTGCGGTATGAGGAGCATGTAAGCTATTTACTTTCACCACCGGCATCGGTTCGTCCGACCCGACGCCAGCTTCGAGCACAAGCTGAGTTTGACACCCACCAAGGGGCATCAACGTAAATGTCTACTATTTCTGAAGACACCGCTGACTCATATCAGCAGTTCATTGAATACACTGAGCAGGGAAACTTCTACGCCCGACCAGTATCGAGACCCCAACCGCCCCACGGGTTGGCTGGGTTGAATCTCTTGGTTGTCGGCACAGGCAGTGTCTGATGAGAACTAACCCACTACGATGCTACCAAGTACGGAGGTCCTCCCCATACCATTACCACAGAGAGCATTATCTTTCCCCACTTCAAGGCGTGTCATGAAGATCCTCTTTGTTCCACCATCAACCCCAATGAGGGCCTTCCCCACGACGGTGACAATCATATGGAAGTCTCTCCCATTCCCATTACAATGGGTATGGAGTCATTCCTCCTTCCCCCGACCACCAGTGTAGGGAAATTGCCCATCCGGTCTCTCTTCAATTTTGTGTTCCTCCCTGTGTCTTCTTAGAAACCCTTAAAGGTCCACCTCACCTCAGAAACTAGAGGGGTGAAGGCTATCCTCGCCAAACTAGTACCCAACACAGAGCCCCTACCAAGTTCAGCTAAACCGGTAGAAGGAGCCTCCTCATACCAAGGTCACCATGGAAATAAATCATGGAGGTCCTCTCCATGCACCTACCAGTTCTAGAAGAGTTATTACCCTCTCTATAACTATACATGGAGGTCATCCCCATGTCCCTATTGACATTTGTCCATGTGATCCTTGCACCCCGGTTTTCTTAGGTGGAAACCCTCTCCGTCTCAACACCAGTGTAGATGAAGGGCCTTGTGTCAGTAATTAGCCTTGTCCTGAAGAGCCACCCAGGGGCAGGAAGTCAGGCCACCGACGCCATAAGAAGAATTTTGGGATGGTCTAGATAGATATTAAACGATTCCCCTTCTAAGACATTGAAGCAGAATATGACGAAGTACAGGAACACTCTTCTGGCTCACCGAAGTCAAGGGTTGGGGAAAGAATGAGGCGCATTAGCCTAGTACTCCTAGAATGCTAGGTCCATAAGATTCCCACCTCCACCTGTAGGTATATTCAGGTGGATGAAAATAAGGCAAACCCCACAGGCTACGGTCATTAAATCACCACTATCGTCTCTAGAATCACTCTCTACCTCGACAAGAGATCACAAAGAACTATTCTGGGGAGTAATGGTAGCCAAGAAATGTCGTGGCCTATCATGAGTATCCCTAGCCCCTAAGACAGGGACTATTTCCATCATCCCATCTTATCTAGATGTAGCCGCCAGGTCGCTACACTCTTCGGAGGACTGCCAAAGATTCGGTGGATAGTCTGCCCATTTTCAATACTATCTGCCTTCCGACATGTCATCCCAATGGTCTGCCTCAGTATCACTGCTTGTTCCTCAGACACCCCTCAGTTAATTAATGGGACAATCAAAGGCCATAGCTTGAATCCGAGCTGTGGAGATTATGGAATATCCACCCGGCGGACCACATCCCCGAAAAGTTCTAGATCGTGGCAGCGCCAAATTTTCACGCACCGAAATCCCTCACCCTAGAAGAGGTTGAATGTTTCCTCCAAAAAATTTTGGTGACACACAATTTAAAATTTCATCATTGAGTGATTTATCACAGGAGCTAAGTGAATTTCGATGACATTGGCGAGCAATGACGTCTAGTCGATCTGGCTGCGCTCCCTGTGGCACAGTGCCCCAAGTCACCCGACAACTATAAGGTCCTCCAAGATAAGTGCATTCAGATTTTCAAAATACTCCACAAGATCATCAAGGAGGCTTCCCCCCATGTACATGTTCATGGATGTGGGTAGTATGCTTCCATGCTCTTCATTCCTATCAGGCGGCAGCCCGACTAGCTAGGCGATATCGAGGACATGCCCCTAGGAAGGGTCATGGTCAAAAAGTCGGCCATAGTGGACAAGGAGGATGAGTTAGAGCTTCTTGATGGGGACTTACCCCCGAGGGTGTGAAACCACTATTAGACCAATTGGGGAAGGTTACTCACAAGCAGAGGAACCTACTATGTCTCCCTACGCCCACTGAGGCATTAGTACTCAGCCTAAATGTCGGTAAAGGTAAAGAACATGTCGGAGCAGCCAAGTACTCTTACCCATCCACCTCAGTGCAGAAGACTGAGGAACACTCTTATAAGGCCACATTGTGCCAACATCATTCCTAGAAGAAGTTGTTGGTCGAAAACCTCTAGGATGATCTTGCTGCACAGGGATGGTCGGACTACGGTGATCCCCAGCCATGGAATTAGGGGTAAGAACAACTTCCCCTTACGTGAGCTACCACTAGGAGACCCTTACGGTCTTGCCCCCGTAGAATTGGTTGAGGCTGGAACATGCATGAAAAGGGCCCGATATGTCCCTCCACCCCCCCCCCCCCCCCGAATGATGCGACAATCCGAGGAACTGTGCTCGGAATCCCCCAGCCACCTCAAGAGTCATGTCGCCAGTTGCTTAATGAGCTATTCGGCTTACGTACCATATTGAATAACCCGCCTGCATGCTCGTGGTTCGGGATCCCTGTCAAGACAGCGTCCCCCACCCAGATGATCCTATGGAGGCACTCATTTCCCACCTTGATGCATTGTAAAAATGACAGGTGGCAATCCTTCCAGATGGAAAGCCAAACCCAGCATGGGTGGATGATATGCCTACACCGTCGGATTTCGGGAATCCCCCCTTCTCCGCCTTTAACGGGATGGGAAACCCTCCGTAACACCTGGCCCACATCAACTCAAGGTGTGTTCCCATGTTAGGGACCCCAGGGAACCAGAAGGGTGCCAAGCTCTGTTGTTTTGTTCAGACATTAGAGGGGCCTGTATTCTTCGGGTATAACCATCTTCCCATTGGATCTGTAACCAGCTGGGAGGACCATTGCAGGCAATTTCTCTACAAGTTAAGCTCCACCATGTCGAAAATGAGCATCGAAGACCTCTTCAAGTGAAAACAATTCCTAATGAGCGTTTTTCAAACTTTATCACCCAGTGGAATGGGCTTATATATTCCCTTAACAAGCCACAAACACAAGATGAAATCCATATGATGTGTGTTGGGAATGTAATGAAAGATCTGGTTCCCTCTCTGATAACCCAGAACTACCCAAGGGGATTTTGAGACATCTCTGATAAGGCTCAGCTCCTGGAATAATCCCTACAATAGGCCAGCCATACACATCAATTGCCCCTATAATTCCCGCAATGAGGGATACCAAAGCCGAGCCTGCCATGATGGCCCAAATAGAGGCCCCAGGTAGTTGGAATTATTACCGGCATAGCCACTTCCCCTACCTCGCAAAGACCTGGAACCTTAGGCACAGCCTCCAGCCCATCAGAGGCTTCCTCAAAATCAGTAGGTTCCCTCGAAGTATGTGCCACCACTATCTAGGAAAGACAACCAGGATCCACCTCCTTGATAGGATCATGCAACTCCTCATCAGGACCAGGCTCCAAGACCACCCATTCTAGACAGATGAAACCAAACCTACTCATTCAATGAGAATCAGGTCCCTAGCTATTTCTGAAGTTCCTTGGAACATGGGATTGTGTGTTTGCCTAAATAAAAAAGGCTAGAAGAGGCGAACCACACTGATCTCCCAAAATACTACCCCTGTCATCGGATACTGGGGAACACCCTCATGCAGTGCCATGCATTCAAAGACTAGATTCAAGACCAGGTCGATAACGACATAGATAAGCTGGGCACAGCCCCTTCACAAGTGGCAGTTGTCTCTGTAAGGCCAAACAACAACAGCGACAGTGAGGGGGAGTGGTAGCCGGATTCTAACCACGAGTCCCAGATTTATGAATACTGGATGGCTGGCAAAATGGTTTCTTATTCCCATTGTATCATTCATGCATGACTAAATCATCCAGAGCCTTCAGGGGCTGCAGCTAGAACTTCTACATCTTTATCTCAGCCAACCCCTTCCTAAAAGGGTAAGCATCGACGATGCAAGAGAGAGAAATGCACCCCACCAATGCCACCATCATCCCACGCTCTCAACAACATCATGCCTCCATGTATGGGGATTCTTCCTAGAATCCTCCTGTAAATGGATGACTCATCATTTGATAGTAATGGGTTTGAATCAGTTAATACTGTGAAGTTGGTAAATACCTATATGACTCCTGACGTCGGGGAGCACCAGGAGAACCTCCCCAACATCACCAGATAACACCAACGTCGGCGGAGTCATGACCATGTGGTTTTTCGAGGCACATCAGTTGGCAACTCATGCTAGTCTATGCATGCCACTTAGACCAGACAGCTGGCCCATCACAGATCTCAGCACACACAGCCTATTCATTATGTGTCATAAGGCCCACCATTACCACCGTTTGTATTGCTGGATCATGCAGAGCCACTTCGACCATGTCGCGACCCGCCTCACCCTGCTATAGGTCGGTCTCAGTCATCTGACCATCATCTGGTACCAACACTATAGGCTTCGTCTAGTGGGGAGCAGGATATGCCCAGCACTAGTCAGTCGTAGGACTATCTGGTAGGGCCCGCCATGCCTCCTGTCACAGAACAGCCTCCTACAATAAGATGTTCGCACCTGGCATAGAATTATGATGTTCTCAAGAACCTATCCACCATCCTCAAGAGGATTTACATCCTCAAGGCCCTTTACCTATCGTCAGATATGCGTGAGGCCCTTTCTAAGGAATTAAGAAGCCCCCTCTAGTTTTAGATGGAGGTGGAAGCTGCAGAAGACTTTAATGTTGAAGTGCTGGAGAATGATGAATGCCAGGCCATCATTTCATTTTCAGGAGAAGATGAAGGCTCTCTCATACAAGGGAAAATCTTCCCACTATACATTACCATCTAATTTAACAGTGTGGAGGTTCTCCACTATCTTGTTGACACCGGCTCGAGGATTAAACATATCCTAATACGGACACTACGGAAGCAGGGGTTATCCGAAGATGACCTGACTCCCTCCAATTTAAGTATCCAAGGATACAATAAGAGAGAGAAAACCCCGATCAGTAAGATCTGTATGAAGACCATGTTCGATGGCCTAGTTTCCAGCACCAAGTTTATTGTCGTCTCCCAAGAAACCACGTACAATTCATTGATGGGAAGACTATAACACCACCTGTATGAGGTGGTTCCATCATCGTATATCCAATGCCTCAAGTACTCCCTCAAGGGTTGAGTTACAATAATTAATGTGACTCATCTCCTTTCACCTCTTGTGAGACCTGCTACTTGGATGCTAACTATTACAAGAGAAATGACATGTAAATTCATGCCAGTGAGGTCGAACCGATCACAATTTCAAATGACCCCTAGGTAGGTATGGATGACACCTACGTCTTCCTGATCCATCGATTGGAGGCCAAAACCCCGACATGGGGCAATGTTTTTTTATCTCTAGTACAAGGAAGAAGTATATTCCCAAGTCCTAGCGATAGAGGAAAATCACCTCATACTTCTACAAAAATCTGGCTCAGGTGATCCCAGAGCCTCCTACCCCCTAAGGTATTAGGAATTTCACCCCATGTCAATGGAAGTAGGTCATATGTGTCTATTTCGCTGGGCTAGAATTAATAGGCTCAAGACGACATGCCACTATTGCTTTTTATATCATCACGTGTGGCCCATGGGGCCAAATACCATATGGGATCTGGTTGAAGGCCTTCATAGCTATGGTTTCGGTAGTACCAAAATCTTCTGATGCGGTGTCCATTGGTGCTCAGGCTAATACCAGCCCCCTATCAGAATTTTTCGACCCAGAGGAAGCTTCTTCCACTGTGGATCCCTCCTCCACAAGCGAAGAAGGGGATTTAGAGGATTCTCCCCCCATCATTGAAGAGGGTGTCTCTACCACAGTCGATGAACTCGTACAGGTGAACCTCGGTAGTGAGGTGGACCCTAGACCCATGTTGATTAGTGCAGCCATGCCTCTCTAGGAGTAACATCGGTATGTGGAATTCAAGAAACAACATCATGATGTATTCACCAAGAGCTACAATGAGATGTGAGGTCTATATCCTCAAGTAGTCATCCACTACCTCCATCTTCCAGAAAATCATCGCGGGTTCAAGTAGCCTTTCGGAAGGATGACCCCTTCTCAATGTTCCATGTTCGAGGTGGAATTTGACTAGCTCATCAGAGCCATCTTTTTCAATGAGGTCCAGTTCCCCATGTGGCTATCCAATATTGTTCTAATCAGGATGAAGAATATAGAGATCAGAGTCTGCATCGACTTCTAAGATCTCAATAGTCAGTGCCCAAAGGATAATTTTTCCCTTCTAGTGACATAATTGTTGATTAATGTAATTGTTGGGTTCCAAGACCTTTCCATCATGGATAGGTACTGCGGATATAACCAGATCATGATGGCCCCCGGTGATGAAGATTCTACATCTTTCAGGGCACCATAACGTACATTTTGTTAACAGGTCATTCCCTTCTGCTTAAAGAATGTTTTTTCCACATATCAGCAGGCCATGTATTGCATATTCAAGATAATACTTAGGAAATTAGTGTAATTCTATGTGGATGACATGGTGCTCAAATTCGTCTCACATCAGGACCATCTCAAGGACCTCGAGAAAGTGTTCGGCTATCCCCCGTTCCCACCACCTGAAGATGAACCCATTGAAATGTTCCTTTTGGGTAACCTCTGGGAAGTACCTTGGCATTTTTTTAGGTGTCGGGGCATCGAGATCAACCCAGAGATGATCAAGTCCATCATTCAGATCCCTCTTCCTGGCAATATCTCGGAGCTTCATTGTTTCATGTCCACTTATCTTACATGCTCTGATTCATTGAGAATCTGGACAGCAAGTGTATTCCATTTTCGATTCTTATGACGAAAGCCACCGCCTATGAAAGGTAAGAAGAGTGCTAGACTTTATTTGAGGAAATCGAGAAATATCTACTCCATCCTATAGTCTTGATGCCACCCATCTCCGTAAATCCACGGATCATGTACGTGACTGCCCAAGAAAGATCTCTCAGCACCCTCCTTGCCCAGAACAACAATGAGGGGACAAAAAACAACTTCTACTACCTCAATCATATGATAATCGATACGGAGACCAGATACTCCCCCATTTAAAAGATTGTCCATGCACTTTTATTCACAGTATAGAAATTGTGACACTACTTGAAGCACCATGAGGTACAGATGGTGTCTTGGGTAGACCCGTTGTAGTACATTCTGAACAACCCCATGTTGATCGGACATCTAGCATAGTGGGTAGTAATCCTCCAATATTTTGACATCAAGTTCGTGCCTCAGAAGGCTATCATGGAACTAGAATTGGCATATTTTCTTACATCCCATACAACCCCCATAGACCAGTCCCTAGACCTAGATTTTCCCGATGAGGCCATCATCTCGAGCGATCATTCCATCCCATGTTAGTGGATTCATTTCGATGGTGCTTCCTAGAGTCGCACTGGTTGGAGTCTCAATGATCCTAGAATCAACAGAGTGGGCATGGGTATTATCTTCATCACCACGGTGCAATCCATTCTACCGTACACATTCATGATGTCAGAAGGATGCACCAAAAACAAGGCAATGTATGAGGCTCTTATCATTGGCCTCGAGTTGGCCCTCGAGATCGATGTTCCCCTTTTAAATGTTAAAGGGGATTCCAAAATTTTCTTCAAGAAAATCAATTGTGACTATGTAATTAGGAATTCATAGAACATACCATTGTTGGAACGCACCATCCATCTAATTGCCATGTTCCCATCTCAGCTGGAAGTTACTCATGTCCCTCGATCGTAGAACAGTCAAGTCAATTCCCTCGTCATCCTGGCTTCATCACTCGTCTAACTCAAATAGGATGTTTTGATTATACACGTGGCACATCGAAGAGTCATTGATCCTATCACACAATTTGATGATGATGGACTATGAGTAATCCATCATAAATATAGAGCATCCACATCAGGACCCCCAGGTTCCTTATATGTGGTGGTTGAAGTGACCCCCGAATAGAGAGACTGCATTGTCAAGTATCTCCAAAATGGTTTCCTCCAGGTTGATCATGACTAGTGTGATAAAATCCAATGCCATGAACTGTAGTTTACCCTCTTGAGTGGTCCTTGTTTTGAGAAGATTTTATATAAGCGTGTGTTCCATGGTGTTCTCATCTATTGCATCCATGTAGTCAATATTTCTCAGTTCAGGTAGGAGGTTCACGCCGGTTCTTGTGGGGCTCACTAGACTGGGCCAAAGCTGTTCCATCAGATCCTGAAACTGGGGTTCTTCTGGCCCTCCATGATCCATGATTGCATCGAGTTCGCCCAGAGATGTCACGCATTCCAGATTCATGATAACTTCATTCATCGGTCACCAGAACCTCTCCACTACTCCATGTACTCTTGGCCATTTGCGGTGTAGCGACTCGATGATGTG
The DNA here is from genome assembly GCA_963277665.1 of Viscum album. Lineage (NCBI taxonomy): Eukaryota > Viridiplantae > Streptophyta > Magnoliopsida > Santalales > Viscaceae > Viscum > Viscum album. The sequence goes on from OY728155.1 coordinate 819,807,098, forward strand.
GGACCATATCCACCAGCGACAGCTCGCCAGTGCAGGTTCATCATGAATGACAGAGATTTATTTTCCAAGTGGGTAGAGGTTGTTCTTCTCATGGATGTCAAGGAACATTCTATAGTTTACTTTTTGATCCCTGATATCATTTACCAATTTGGAGACCCTCTGGCGATCCTCACCTATAATGGAACCAACTTCCGATCAGCCGGGCTGAAGAAATTATATGCCACGTACAACATCTGTTCGAACTATACCTCCCGCTATCATGCGTAGGAAAATTGATAGATAATGGCATTAAACAAAACCCTCTCTATCCTTTTGCATAAAATGGTTGGTCAAAACAAGAAGAGTTGGCCGGACAAGCTCCCCAATGCCCTATGGGCTAATCGGATTATGACTCGTAATTCCACCCAGGTGACCCCATATTCCCTAGTGTACGGATCTAAGGCCATCCTGCCCATCTATGACTAGAATGAACCAAATAAGGTGGTCTAAATTCGCTTAGCTAAATTGGAAGCACTTGATGAGAATAGGTTTAGTGCCATGCACAATCTAGAAAGGCATCAAAATAAGATAGATAGACCCTTCAACAAAAAGGTTCGCCTCCACTCTTTCATGCAGGGTGACTTGGTATTGGCCTTCATGACACTATTGATCCCTGGTGGGAAACCACCCAAGTTGTAGCCCAAATGGGATGGACCTTACATAATTCATACAGTTTACCCAAATGGTGCATACTCCCTAGTGACTATGGATAGTTTGCGTATAACTCCTCCCACCAATGCCATGTTCCTCAAGAGATACATTTCTAAAGCCTACTAATCCTGCATGACATTAAATTGTCTGGTCCTACATGATCTTAAACTGTTTGGTCCTGCACGACCTTAAATTTCTATGTCCCACATGACCCTAAACTGCATGATGGTCCCACATGACCCTAAACTGCTTCATCATATACGACAATAAACTGTATGTTGTCCTTCAAGACGTTAACCTACACCTCTAGAAATACATGTGGGTTGATTCATAACTTCATGGGATACGTTGGAACACTCAAGCATTCTGTCTTGATCCCTGCCCCAAACACTTCTCTTTGACTATCCCCCTGTGTATAGTTCTCTCAGAGCATTCTTACATGATATGGTGTAGGCTTCCCTAGCCCCCCTCATTCCAGGATTACCATGGTCACACCATGTGCCCAATCCATATTATTCTATCCTCTTACATCCTCATTGTACCACTCTAAACTAAATGGCCTTCAAGAACTATGTACAGATTTATTCCCATCCATATGGGATACATAGGAATGCCCAAACATTTCATCTATTAGCCCAGCCCAAATGCGAGATTCTCCCCTCAGGTTAAGACATATGGTGTGGTGAATGCTTTTTCTCCAATTCACATTGAGCTCATATCGATCCCTCCATATGTCATACTACCCGAAGGTATCCACCTCTTTCACATATGGGCACAACAATGCTTCACCCACTCCGTTGATTGGGACTCCATCCTCAATCCCATCCAGAAGGGCCCCAAAATTGTAGTGATGCTAGGCCCAAGGGCTCTCTTATCACATCGGGGAAACGACCTCGAGGATGTTGAGAAAAAAATTGATATAAGTCCCACATTGTGAATATGGTCAACTGTGAATGCTCATTTTTTGTTCTTAGTCCAAGTCACTATAGGTATGTTGTGTTTTAAACATGGTCAATAGCTATCTTTTGTCGTTAGAGCCACCCCAAGATGTCCCAAAAATTGAGTGTAGTGGTTAATTCTTACCCACTGTATCTCCAAGCGACGAACTCCCTTCGGGTGACGCCAGCTATTAGACCCCTATATGAGTGGGAGAGCCGAGTTCGGCTCCTTGTTTCCCACACTAAGCACTGCTCACGTGGGATTTGGAGCTATGATGAGGCGGTAATCGCATAAGAAGTCGTATGGATACCGTTGGTTGGGATGCCCACCCTCAGGCCCCATGGCCTTTTTCGGACACTTGGCCTTTTCTGGCCTCTGGCCCATGTTCTCATTTAGGGTTGTGTGGTGTGGAGAAAACAGATGTCCTCATTCACGTCGGGTTATTTTTTCATGCCACACATATCCCTTTGAGAAATCCCTCACATCATTTATCGTTCATTCCGTGATCACAGGCCCTGCTTCAATTCGCATTCTCAATTTTGGGCACCCAGACAATGTCTTAACTCCTACAGAATGTAACGGTGTGTTCTGGGATTATGTCCCCACATACGTTGGGTCAATCACCGCACTGTACACCTTCTTTTTATGGGGATATCATACCCCATTCATCTTCCTTACTCAAATATGTTAAACTAGAAACTGGTAAGGCCATTCCATCGGAGGCCCAACCTCAAGCCCCTCGGCATTTTCAGGCCCCAGTCCAGGATCTCACATAGGGTTGTACGATGTGGTATGAGATTATGTCTTCATTAAAGACAGGTAACTCTTTACACCATACAACCCTTGTATGTGGGGTATCTTACACATTTTCCTCCCTAATTCATGACGAAAACTGCACATTACCTCCATTTTTTCCTTATAAATACATGTGGCTTGATTCCCATTCTCATGGGATACATTCGACCGCCCGAACATATAGAATTCAGGTCTGTTGAACCCTTTGGGAATTTAGTTTCTTTATTATATTTTGATAATCCCAGTTATAATTATTTGTATTTTGATAATCCCTATTTGATCAATAGTTAAATACTATTCGGGAATCTAGTTGCTTTAAGTATTGTTCTATTATTTAATGTTTAAATATTAGTCTTTCGGTTACTGGATGTTTGTACACTATGACTTAACCTATTATGCCAATAGAATGGTTAAACAGAACTAGATACCATAACAACTTAGAGCTACCGATACAAAACTATCTACCGTTACAGCCTAGAGCTACCGATACAAGACAAGTATATAGTCACCATTATGCAAAGCTCACTATTGTGCAAAGCTCACCGTTATGCAAAGCTTACCGTTCTACAAAGCTCAACGTTATGCAAAGCCTACCGCTATGTGAGAGCTACCAATACAGATTAGTTACCATTACAAAAGTCTACCGTTACACAAGTCTACCGTTATATCAAAGTCTATCGATACATCAAGGAAGATAATGATAGGAACGTACTGCTACTAATACAAGAAAGTCTACCATTGCATCAAAGTCTACTGATACATCAAGGAAGCTACTGATAGGAATGTACCTCTACTGATACAAGAAAGTCTACCACTACTGATGCAATCAAGTCTACCGAGAGAAAGTCTACCATTACAAATGAGTCACCGAAGATGTCTCACCGATGCTGATCATCTGAGTCACTGATCAGGACACACCGATGTCTAGCCACCGATGCTGATGCTGATGACCTACCGATCACTTGACTCACCGATAGTCATAAACAACTATTTGAATTTATTTATCTTTATTTAATCTAACCAACGGTCATATTAGGTATATTTTAATGCTCTTTCATTTATTTAATAATGGTTGTTGGATGTTAGGGAACCGTACCTTGTACCTGCAAAAAGGAAAGCCGGAGCTTGTGCTATAAATACAAGAAGTCCTGGTTGCTGCATGTGACACACATATACACATAAAAACAGAGGAATACACAGAGACATACATACCATGAGGTGTGCTGGAAGATCAACCAAGTGTGAATGAAAAGAGACGACTGAACTTACTCGAAGAACTCATTATTGCATACCAGTGAAGAGCTGAGAACGAGAACATCCACACAAGAACATCATCGACTACTTTCTCCTCTGTCTCTACACCTGGAATTCAAGGAAGCCGACAACACTCTGTTTTCCAGAAAAAATCCAGAAGAGGACTCGGAACCAATTCTGATAAATCCAAAGGAGTCCAGAGCTGCACTACAATCACTAGATCCATTCTAAACTCTACATCTCTGCTCTGTGATTCATTATTTTACATATCAAGCAGTGTGTGTTATCTGATGTATTTTACACACACACTGTCTTCGGTACTTTAACTAGAGGATCTGTAAATCCTCACAAAAACTCTTACATCTTCTGTTTCCCACTAGGATAGTGGTAGAGGTCGTGTGTGACCTGGAAAGCTGGTTTGCTGATGTTATTGTTCCCACGAATAACTGTGGTAGAGGCCTTGGACCTGGACAGTTGTATACTGTTGTAATCCACGATCCAGGGTGTGGATCACATTTATATAATGCTTTGAGAGGACTAAGTCTCGGCTTGAGATTGAACCTCTTGGTTATATCTTCTGTGATTATTTCTTTTAAAAGTAAATTTTATTCCCCTGATAATTACTTTAAAACCAAAATTTTATTAAATTCACTTTGATAATTAAACTCGCAAGTGTTTATATTAATTGTAAATCAGTATGTTAGTTTCAAAAGTTAATCAACTCTTCTGTTTTGATTAACTGGGAAATAATAAATCCCTTGAGAACCCAGAAGAACCTTTACATTGATATAAATTCAATACATTTTAATTCAGTATTTTATTTGGGGGTTTTTAAGAAAATGATTTTAAACAGAAATTTTAATTGGAAATCAATTCACCCCTCTCTTGAGTTTCCACTCTGACCAAAATTTGGTATCAGAGGGTTTAAAATATTTTCTGATGTACTCTGTTTTTCAACTGTGATTTTAGTTGTATTTTAAAGTTCTTAAAATTGCCATTATTTCTAAATTTTTAACTTTTTAAAATCTTTTCTTTAAGTAATCTATCATATATAATATACTTAAAGGTGTTTCTACCAATAGACCACCATTTTTCAATGGAACTAACTATGCTCAGTGGAAAATTAAGATTAAAATTCATTTAGAGAGCATTGGTTTTGATATTTGGACTGGTATAGAATCAGAATATAAAATTCCTACTACTGTTAGATCTACTTGGAATGAAGCTACTAAGGCTTCCTATAATAATAATTGCAAATCAATGAGTGCCTTGTACTGTGATTTAGGAGATGAGGAATTTAATAGAATATCTGCCTGTAAAACTGCTTATGTAATTTGGGATACGTTAGTCGTTTCTCATGAAGGAACAACTAATGTTAAGGAAATGAGATTGAATACTTATAATTTTAAGTATGATAATTTTTAGATGAAGCCTGATGAACCCATTTCTGACATGTATCTCAGGTTTAATGAAATAGTCAACACAATGACGTCTCTGGGAAAAGATGTTCCATCAATGGAACAAATTCTGAGAATTCTGAGATGTCTACCTGATAGATGGAGAGGAACATCCGCCTCAATTAGAGAATCATATGATATTGGTGAACTGCCAGCCAAGGAACTAATTGGAAAGTTTATGATGTATGAAGAGGAAATCAAGGTTAACAAAGAAGAAGAAGATGAACCTAGAAGGAAGTCCGTTGCTTTCAAAACATCAACTTCAAATAACAAGGATAAAGAGAAGCTTCAATCTATAAATGAAAGTTCAAGCTGTGAAGACAGTGAAAGTGCTTCTGATAGTGATGCTAAGATAGCTCACATTGACAGAAGGTTTAAGAAGTTTTATATGATGAAGAAGTTTTTCAGATAATCAAATTATAAAGGTAAGTATGACAACAAGGGACATTGGAAAAAGGATTGGAAGAAATCTGACAAAACAGATGAAGTTGTCTGCTAAGAGTGCAAAAGAAAAGGACATATAATAGCAGACTGTCCAAAGTTGAAATACAATAAGAAGTATGAATACAAGAACAATAAGTTTAAGGAATCCATGAAGGATACTTGGAGTTCTTCTGAGGATAGCTCCACTGAATCTGAAGTTTCTAAAACTGACCACAGAAATAAGGCAAACATGTGTTTTACGACAAACACTTCTGAGGTAACAGCTGGAACTCCTACTTTAAATTCTTATTATTCTGAAGAGGATACTGACTCTGATAACATGTCAAAATCTGACCTATTTGAATTTTGTGATATGTTGGAAGAAACCTGTAATGAGCTGGAAGACAAATACCAAGGTTTAAAGAAATAGTATGCTTTAACTATCAAACATAAATCTGATCTTGATAATGAAATAGAAAAGAATTCTCACTTGCTTAAAGAGAATATTGAACTAAAATTATCTAATAATAAACTCAAGAAAGACTTAGAGAAATTTACCAATTGCAAATATACTCTTACTCAGATGCTAGGTAAGCAAATAGCACCAAGATACACTACTGGTATAGGATACCAACCTGGACAAAGGAAAATTACCAAAACTAGATTCATTCATAAATCTGGATAGAATGTAGCTAGTTCTGGAACCTCATATGCTTCAACTAGTTATATCCATTGTTATGGATCTAATAAGGTTTATCTTTCAAAATCTATTGACTCTAGAAATCTTATGAGACCCATTAGAAAAATATGGGTACCTAATGTTTTATTGGCTAACCTGTCTGGACCCAAGAAGATCTGGGTACCAAAATCATTTCCTATATAAATATATTATAGGGAACCTGATTAAAGAGCTCCTGTAGAAAGACATGGTATTTAGACAGTGGATGTTCAAGACATATGTTAGGAGACTTCTCATGCTTTAAGAGTTTAGTAAAAGTTGATGGAGGCTTTGCCACTATTGGTGAAAACTCAAAAGGAAAAATCATCGGCTTAGGCCAGATTGGTAACACTAACTCGGTATTAATTTCTACAGTTTTATTTGTTGATGGTCTTAAATAAAATTTCTTAAGTATTTATCAGTTATGTGATGATGGTTTCTATGTTAAATTGGAAAATGATTCTTGCAATGTTTTTAATTCTAAAAATGTTTTAGTGTTTTCTGCTTTAAGAAATGAAAATGTTTATGCTGTTGATTTTAATTCTTTATCTAAGAAGAATATTACTTGTTTAAATGATTTTCATAAAGAGTCATGGATATGGCATAGAAGATTAGGACACTGGAATGTGCATTCACTTAGAAAACTTTCTAGGAAGAACTTAGTTAGAGATCTACCCAAACTAGAATTTCCAGCAGAAAAAGTTTGTAATCCCTGTCAAAAGGGAAAGCAACATAAAGTTTCTTTTAAATCAAATAAAGAAGTTTCAACTTCTCAACCTCTCGAGTTGGTTCACATGGATTTAATTTAGACTTTCTAGAGTTTCTAGTTTAAATGGGAAGCACTATGTCTATGTTCTTGTAGATGACTTTTCTAGATATACTTGGGTGTATTTTCTAGCTCACAAAAGTGAAGCTTGTTCTTTCTTTGTAAAATATTCCAAGTCTGTAGAAAACCTTAGTGGACTTAAAATTAAAACCCTGAGAAGAGGTCATGGCCGTGAGTTTGAAAATCATGAGTTTGAATCTTACTGCTCACACATTGGCTATAGTCACAATTTCTCTGCCCCTAGGACACCCCAACAGAATGGTTTAGTAGAAAGAATGAATAGAACCCTGAAAAAATTACTAGGACTATGCCTAATGAGTATGACCTACCTGTTTATTTTTGGGATGAAGCTGTAAATATATCTTGTTATGTTATTAATAGAGTCTTGATCAGTCATGTTCTTAAGAGGACCCCTTATGAGTTGTGGAACCATATGAATCCTAAGGTTAGCTACATTAGATTTTTTGGCTATAAAGTCTTTATTCCTAATACTAAAGACAATCTGGACAAATTTTCATCCAAGAGTGATGATGGAATTTTCCTAGGTTACTCTATTTCTAGTAAATCCTATAGAGTTTTCAAAAAGAGAATCAAATGTGTGGAAAAATCTGTTCACATCAAATTTGATGAAACTAATCCACATGAACCTAAGACCTATCTTGAAAATCTTGAAGATGATCTCTCTGTTTTGAACCATAATGATAAAGACAATTGAACTGTAATTAAAACATCCAGTTCTGGAAATTTTCCAGAACCTGCTTCTGTTGAACCTCAACCTGTAGATGAATCTGAAATCTCTAGCCTTACATTTTCTAGACCAACTAGAATTCTAAAGAACCATCATTTAGATGTTGTTGTAGGTAATTTAGATTGAGTAACATAGATTAGAGCTTCTCTAAGAAATCAGGTTGAACATCGAGCTTTTCTTTCACAGCTAGAACCAAAAAATATCAATGATGCTATCAATGATCAATTTTTGGTAATGGATATGCAAGAAGAACTAAATCAATTTGAAAGAAACAAAGTATGGAAATTAGTAGAAAGACCTAAGGACACTATAACCATAGGCACACAATGGGTGTTTAGAAACAATGTTGATAAATCTGGAAACATCATTTGAAACAAAGCTAGGCTAGTTTCACAAGGTTACAATCAAGAAGATGGAATTGACTATGAGGAAACCTTTGAACATGTAGCTATATTAGAGGTTATTAGGATCTTACTTTCCTATGCATCACATCTGAATTTAAAGTTATATCAAATGGATTTGAAAAGTTATTTTTTAAATGGTTTTATTGTTGATGATGTTTTTGTAGAACAACCACCTGGTTTCTCAAATCCTCATTTTCAATATCATGTTTTTAAACTTTCTAAAGCTTTATATGGTTTAAAATAATTCCAAGAGCTTGGTATGAAATACTTTCAAACATTCTTATTTCAAAAGGATTTACAAAAGGAATAGCTGATCCCACTATTTTTATAAAAAGGATTTCAAAAGATGTTTTAATATTACCAATCTATGTTGATGATTTTTTTTTGGATCTTCTAAAAATTCTTTATGTACTTATTTTTCAAAGGTTATGAAAAATGAGTTTGAAATGAGATTAATGGGAGAGGTTATGTATTTTCTTGGATTTAAAATCATTCAAACTAAAGATGGTATTATTCTAAGTCAAATAAATATACTAAGGAATTATTAAAACGTTTTGGTTTGGATTGTATTAAGGAAAGTGATATACCTATGAGTACTACCTGTAAATTGGATGTTGATGAAACTGGGAAACCAGTTGATCAATCCAATTATAGAGGTATGATTGGGAGTTTACTTTATCTTACTGCTAGTCGACCAGATTTTATGTTTAGTTTGTGTATGTGTGCTAGATTTCAAGCAAATCCTAAATAATCTCACTTACTGGCTGTTTAAAGGATTTTTAAATATATTAAGTAAACTATGAATTTAGGTTTTTTTATCCAAAAGGACAATCATTTCACCTAACTAGTTATTCATATTCTGACTTTGTTGGATATAAGTTAGATAGGAATAGCACATCTGGAACATGTCATTTACGTGGAAAGTCCCTAGTATCATGGTGTAGTAAGAAACAGAACTCAGTTGCATTGTCTACTGCTGAAGCAGAATATATAGCTGCTGGTAGTTTTTGTGCACAGATTCTATGGATGAAACACACTTTATTGGACTATGGATTTAAACACGTTTCAATTAACTGTGACAACACTAGTGTGATCAACATATCTAAGAACCATGTGTCTCAATCTAGGACTAAGCACATTGATGTTAGACAACACTTTCTATGAGATCATTATCAAGGAGGTGATATAACACTTGAATTTATAGGCACTGAACTTCAATTAGCTGATATTTTCTCTAAGCCTTTAAGTTCAAAAAGATTAAGTTTCATTAGACATGAATTAGGAATGATAACTTACTCTTAAACCGTTAGAATCCTCACCGTTAGAATCATCACCATTAGAAACCAAGCCGTTAGAAACCTCACCGTTAGAGTCCTCACCGTTAGGACACCTCACATGTACATCTCTTGCACTGTTTTTAATTTTCATATTAAGGAAGGGACTTTGAATTTATTTTTTAATATAATATTTCTCTGTGGATCCTAAATTATATTAAAACCGATACTAGATTTCACTCAATCTCACCGCGGACTCGTCTGTTCAAATCCCTCCAACCTAACCCTCTCAAGCCGCAAAACCCTAAACCTCGAATCTGTTATGGCTCGCGTCAAGAATCCCCAGGTTACAGATGCGAGTGATGATCCGAAAGAGAAAAGAAATAATGTAACAAATTCTAGTACCAGTGGAAGTGGAAGTATTGCTCGAAGGAATCCAGTAAACTCGCATCTCTCAAGGCGAGAGATTTTCGTTGAGAAATAGGTATGTTCAGAATGGCTCATGGAAAGAAAGTCATTGGTTATTAAGGTTTTAGAAGAACAAGGTTGGACCAAGTGAATCACGAACAACAATGGACCTTATTATCCAGGACTGGTAAAACAGTTCTACGAATTCATTCGTTTTGAAAAGTCTGAAGAAGAAAACAAAATGATTCCTTATGTGAATGAACATGAAGTTTCTTTTAATTCAGTGGAATGGGCTGGGAACTTAAGAGTTCCACATGAAAGAGATTGTGCTTTCCATTCAAAATTTGTTCCCTCAACCATTGATGTGTTTAAGTATGAAGATGAATTATTAGAGCTAACATGGAATGATACCCCTAGAAAAGTAATAGTTGCAGAGATGACCGGAGAATATAAACATCTTTTCAAGTTTATTAAACATGTAATTAGTCCAAGGAAAGGAGACTTTTCTACACTAAGATTCCATGACATATATTTGTTACATCTGTTGAAGCATGAAGTTAAGGTAAATCTGTGTAGATTGATTATGATTCAGATTGAGGATATGACTAGACCGAAGTCTAAGTCAAATGCACTGTATTTATCAAAGTTGATTTTTGTCATGTTGAAAGTAAAGGAAGTGGATGGAACTCAAGATGAAATGATAGTAGTTAAGGATAACTTCCGCATCACCAGGACTCTCTATAAATATATGAAAGTCAGCTGGAACCCTTGGAAGAAATATTGGGTTAATGATGAAGGTAAGATTTATGACAAATTCACTGCTGTAGATCGTCCTTCTAGACCAAAGGATGTGAGGGATCCTGGTCTTGGACCAGATGAGCCAGAACCTGTCTACAGTGATGCAAAAGCTGAGGAGGAAGAGACATCTGTAGAGGAAGGAGGAGACCCAAACTTACCCCCTAGTCCTGTGCATCAAGTTATTTCTTATGGAGCATCTAGTCCTCCAAAAGAACTACCAAAGAGAGAAACTTTCAAGAATGACAATTATACAGAGACTACAGAAGAAGGAATGAAGCATGCGAGTATGTTGTCAAGGACACCTCTTATGAGGATGAGGAAACCGAATTAGATCCTGATATTAATGGAGAAAAGGAAGCTGCTGGTGAAGCATATAATGAGGAAACTGTTGAAGAAGAACCCATTTTGAGTCCTCTGATAGTCAGTACAGTCAGGACAGTGCCTGATCAGGAAGGAGAAGCAGTATCTGTTGATGAGAGAGTCATTGATGACTCAGAACAAATGGATTTTGAATCTCTCACAGTTGTTGAGAAACTTTTCGAATTACCTCAGAAAGAACGGTTGGAAGAGATACCTCAGGAGAATGTTCAAAGTGAGGGGGAGAATCATGGCTCAGTATCAGTGCTGTATGATATTGAAGGTTGGACATCAGATCCAAGATATAAGGTTCATGGTCTTTCTTATGGAGATTCCGATGAGGAATACCATCCCCAAAATGAATCAGTTACCCTACCCAATGTGGCTCAAAATGTGGCAACCAAGGAGGACCATGAGTCCCTAAAAGCTGAATTGAAAGAAGTAATAAGGGAATCTGTGGCAGATATGAAGAATGGTATGGTTGAAGAGATAAAAAGTGTGGAGAAATCCCTTGAGTTATGCATTGGATATGGTGTATCCAGTCCTGTGAAAGAAATGATGGATGAAATTAAAGTGTGCCACACTCAGATTGAGAGTTGGACAGGATCTGTAGTTGCTTTGAGACAATCGATTGCTTCTCTGACTGCCATGAAGAGCTCTCAAAATCAAGTAAACTCTAAAATTAGATACATCAAAGAAGTGGTCAAGAAATTTGTGGAATTTTTTGAGGCCTTTATGAAGTCAGTAAAAGAACATCTAAACAGTCAGGATGAAATTGTGCAGAAAGTATATAATAGTCTGACTCAATCCTTCAAGGAGACTGTGACCTTCTCAATGAAACCTCTTCCCTCATCTAGCTCCAGTATGAACCTTGACCAGATCCACACTATTATTCAGGAATAATTGGATAAGGATAGTCCTAGTGGTGCATCAGATATTCAGATTCTTGTTGCCACTGGGGAAGTTAGTAGTTTTGTTCGTGATCACCTGCGGGCAGCTACTGCTTCTCAAGAGACAATCAAGAATAAGGTGGATTCTTATTTCGAGAAGGTTTACACCAAGAAGAAAATGACACACCATTTCAAGAATTTGATTGAGAATATGAAGTTACCTCCAGTAACTCATGCCTTCAAAGAAGAGGTTAGTAAGCTCAGGGAGCTTACTCCTACCTTGGATAAATTCATTGAAAATAGAGAAGATTTTGTGTCTCCAATGGAAAGAGGAAGAAGCATTATAGTGGATTTCAGGAAACTGCTGCTGCCCTTTCTGCATATGGATGCCAGGCCAGTGATTGTGCCACCTGCCCTTTTTGCTTCTACCTCTGGGAGTACCCCTCAATTGACTCCAGTTCAAACCATCAGGAGCTTGAAATCAATGATCACTCAGAGGAATACAGATTTCAGATCTGGTACAGTTTCTGTAGCCGAACCACCAGTTGTGCCTCTAGCTATTCTGAAACCCTCTGCTGACCCTGCACTTCACACCTCTACTGATCCTAAGGGAAAGACACCTGTTCCAGAGGAGGATTGAGTTATTCTAGATCTTTTTTGATAGGATTCACTTGAATTTTTGAACTTTTATTTTTCTCAGTGTATCTATTGTACCTTAATGAAAATTTTCTTGTATTCTCTACTTTACATTGTTCCTGCTTCCTTGTCATTTATTCTCTACTTTATCTTTTCTCTGCTACCCTTCTTTTTTTTAATCAGAAAGGGGGAGAAAATGACAAATTGAGCCAAAGAGAGAAAATAAAAAATGAGACCTAAGATTTAACAAAAAGGGAGTAACACACATTGAGGGAATGAGAAACTGAGACTTGAGAAACTGAGACCTAAGAGAGAATATTGCAGTACAATTGAAAGGGGGAGGAATATGGAAGTTTTGTTCTAAACAATAGAAACCTTTTCCTCTGATGCTATTTTCTTTTTCTTTTTTTTCTCTGATACTATTTCATTTTTTTGGAATATGTTTTGATTATAAAAAAAGGGGAGATTGTTGAACCCTCTGGGAATTTAGTTGCTTTATTATATTTTGATAATCCCAATTATAATTATTTGTATTCTGATAATCCCTATTTGATCAATGGTTAAATACTTATTTGGGAATCTAGTTGCTTTATGTATTGTTCTACTATTTTATGGTTAAATATTAGTCATTCGATTACTGGATGTTTGTACATTCTAACTTAACATATTCTTCCAATAGAATGGTTAAACAGAACTAGCTACCGTTACATCTTCGAGCTACCGATACAAAACTAGCTACTGTTACAGCTTAGAGCTACCGATACTAGACAAGTCTATAGTCACCGTTATGCAAAGCTCGCCGTTATGCAAATCTCACTGTTATGCAAAGCCTACCGCTATATGAGAGCTGCCGATACAGATTATTTACCATTACACAAGTCTACCGTTACACAAGTATACTGTTACACAAGTCTACCATTACATCAAAGTCTACCGATACATCAAGGAAGCTACCGAAAGGAACGTACCTCTACTGATACAAGAATGTCTATCGTTACATCAAAGTCTACCGATACATCAAGGAAGCTACCAATAGGAATGTACCGCTACTGATACAATAAATTCTACCGTTACATCAAAGTCTACTGATACATGAAGGAAGCTACCGATAAGAACGTACTGCTACTGATACAAGAAAGTCTACCGCTACCAATGCAGTCAAGTCTACCGATAGAAATTATACCGTTACAAATGAGTCACCGAAGATGCCTCACCGATGCAGATCATCTAAGTCACCAATCGGGACACACCGATGTTGATGCTGATGACCTACCGATAACTTGACTCACTGATAGTCATAAACAGCTGTTTGAATTTCTTTATATTTATTTAATCAAACCAACAGTCATATTAGGTATATTTTAATGCTCTGTCATTTATTTAATGAATGTTGTTGGATGTCAGGGAACCGTACCTCGTACCTGCAAAAAGGAAAGCCGGAGATCATGCTATAAATAAAAGAATTCCCTATTGTTGCAAATGACACACATATACAAATAAAAACAGAGGAATACACAGAGACATACATACCACGAGGTGAGCTGGAAGATCAAATGAGTGTAATTGAAAAGAGACGATTGAACTTACACGAATAACTCATTACTACATACCAGTGAAGAGCTGATAACAAGAACATGCACACAAGAACTTCATCAACTACTTTATCCTCTGTCTCTACAACTGGGAGTCAAGGAAGCATACGACACTCTGTTTTCTAGACAAAATCCATAAGAGGACTCAGAACCAATTTTTATCAATCCAAAGGAGTCCAGAGCTGCACTGAAATCACTAGATCCATTCTAAACTCTACATCTCTCCTCTGTGATTCATTATTTTACATTTCGAGCAGTGTTTGTTATCTGCTGTATTTTACACACACACTGTCTCTTGTACTTTAACTGGAGGATCTGTAAATCCTCACGCAAACTCTTACATCTTTTATTTCCCACTGGGATAGTGGTAGAGGTCGTGCGTTACCTGGACAGTTGGTTTGCAGTTGTTTTTGTTCACACAAATAATTGTGGTAGAGGTCTTGTACCTAGACAGTTGTATACTGTTTTAATACCCGATCCAGGGTGTGGATCACTTTTATATAATGTTTTGAGAGGACTAAGTCTCGTCTTGAGACTGAACCTCTTGGTTATATCTTCTTTGATTATTTCTTTTCAAAGTTAATTTTATTCCCCTGCTAATTACATTAAAACCAAAACTATTTTAAAGTCACTTTGATAATTAAACTCGCAAGTGTTTATATTAATTGTAAATCAGTAAGTTAGTATCAAAAGTTAATAAACTCTTTTGTTTTGATTAACTGGAAATAATCAATCCCTTGAGAACCCTACAGAACCTTTACTTTGATATAAATTCACTACAGTTTAATTCAGTATTTTATTTGGGGGTTTTTATGCCAAAGTTTTTAAAATGAAATTTTAATTGGAACTCAATTCACCCCCCTCTTGAGTGTCCACTCTGACCAACAAGGTCCAACCCTGTCTCTTAGAAATCTCCCTCCCATCTTGGTCCCTTATCCTGTATTCCCCCAGAGAGATGCATATACGGTTGGGTGTGGGACTATGTTCTCACTCACATCAGGTGTTGTAACAACCACGCCATTAACCTCCTCCTCCCGAGAGTTTTCCATCCTCTTTTGATACCTTTTTCTTTTCAAATCATCCATCCTGCAGATGAGCCCCTCGAACCTCTTTGGCTATTCAACAATGTGACAAAGGATACTCTGGTTTATAACCTGGAATTTTGGATTCTGCTCGAACATGCTTTCACACATTTTTTCAGGCTTCTTGTTCCCCTTCATTAGGGCTTTAGTCACCTTTAACTTCCAAAGGGAACCCCGAATGGCATGGATGCTCATCCCAAGGGCCCTCCTACCATTACAAGACAACATCCTCAAGGGTTCTGAGCAATAAATTGAAACAAGATCCACGTTGTGAATTTGGTTAGTGGTCGATGCTCATTTTTTGTTCCCATTCTAGGCTAACGCGATATGGATGTTGTGTTTCGAACTCGGTCAAAAGCTATCCTCTATCATCATACCAAACACATTAAATCCAAAATGTTGGTTACATAACTCACAACCTTCTCCACATCATCATGCCCAAGTAGAATTTTGAGACACTTGGTATTATTCCTCAGTGTGCATCTGCACGTTATGGGGAAAAAGCCACGGTAAAGAAATCCCTGGTTGCTCCACTGATTTCCCATTTACATTTACTTCACGTATTGCAAATACCTTATCCGCCCTTGTTTCCCACACCGAGTTCGACTCACATAGGCTTAGAGATCATATCAAGGATCACACTTACTTGGAATAGTCCCACTTCTCCATGGTCCAAATTTTAAGATCATAAACTAAGATCTTTTCATATTTCCCCTTTGTTAAACTATGTATTGCTCGATTCACATTCCCTGGGATACGTATGAAAACAAAAACATCATGTCTATTGGTCCAGCATAATTCAGAGCCAGTCTCCTCAAATTCCTACCCTCTTACCACTTTTTGGCCCCTTGGCCCGAGGTTTCTTTCTCAAAATCGTGCACAGTGTGGAATGGGATTATATCCTCTTTCATGTTGGGCATGTTTTATTGCACTGTGCACATTCCCACTTTTTCATCATCTCTACTACATCTGTGCTGCATGAAATTAATGTGCATGGTTTTTCCCATCACATGACCCTAAACTATGACAGTATCGTCCTGGCTGCACGATGAAAAACGGCGCAGCATTGTGGTGCCTTTTCTCAATGGACATCTGTTTTGGTATCGTTCCAACCCCATACAATTCTTCAATGCCTTCATTTGGCATGATTCTTGTTTTGATTCTTGGATTCTCTATTCTTGGCCCATCGTCTCATAAAAAACCTCCATTCATCCTTAAGGACAAACAAGACTTATCAAATGTGGCTCATTTTGGTGTAAAGGCCAGACCCGCACACCCTTTTATCTCTTGCAATGGTACCTTACCGTGCCATACCTTAGATCTATGTGTGGCTTGATTTTCATTCTCATGTGACACATAAGAATGCTCGAGAACATCCCTACGGGCCCAAACTAAATTTTGTGTTCGGTCCCTTAACCAAAAAACTTCTCCAAGGAATATATGGTAATCTAGAGTCTGAGTCCTCATTCACTTCATGTTTCGTAATCACCTTACCATATGTCCCTTGAATTCCTTACCGCTCCTTGGCGTGAGTTCTAAAACCTTAAACTAATTCCTCTCTTGGAACAACATGTGGATTGATTCCCATCCTCATGGGATACATACGGACACCAATGCATTTTTCCTCGGGTCAAGCCCTAGGAATCATAAATCCAGTTCCTCCACATTTCCGGCCCCCTGGCCTAGCCCTTTGTGGGGAACCATGTAACTGCAGCTTTTCCCTTAACAAGATTGGGATGCCCCGTGATGACATTGGTATGTGCCCTCACCAGGGAGGCCTAGTCTAAAAGAAGGATTTATCCATGATCAGATCGGTGCGCCAACCAGATGTGTTCTCACCAAGGTGGTGTAATGTCAATAGTGTTGGATTGCATTCGAATAAAACATCACTCCACATTCCATGATTTTTGTGCCTCTTATTCTGACCCTCGTCCACTTTCTCATATAAATGAACCCCCTAACAGTGTGGATTCCCAGCCTATGGCTTGCCAATTATCCTGGAAAAACCATCTGGAAGGCTAAATGATGATATTCTGAGTTAGGCCCCATGTTTCAAACATGGGCAGTTGTCAACCCTCATTTTTCATCCCCATTTCAAGCTAACACAATATAGATTATTTAATTCAAACACATTCAATAGTTATATTTTATTTTTATGCCATCCCCACAGTGTTCTGAGTTTTTGTTATTGTAATTCACACATTCCATTCCCTAATGTTTGGATTTGTTCCATCATCCCTGGCGTTACCTCACTTGTGCACAAGAACACACTAGGAAAATGGTAATTCGGCTATTCTGAGAGGTTCATTCTCCAATCGAGCCTCCCTCTTCTCTTCTTGGAAATCCGAGTTGGCTATTCGAATCTCGAATTCCCAAAGTATGATTGATGCTCCAACGATCAAATGAAGTAATTGTACGAACAACCATAGTTTCTCACATTGGGTGTGACCCACCTGAGCATAGTAATGGATTGATATTTATTTCAAGATTATGGTTGAATGAGTTCATCAAAACAAATATGTAAATAAATTTATCCATACATGTATTTCAGAATATAAATCAGTAAAGAGAAATGAGTTTATGAGTTCTGCCAAAACAGGCCCCTTAAGGGTCAACTTCTTGGATGGATCATTCCAGCGCTACTAAGTTTTGGATGGTTGACTCCAGGAATGATTGTCACCCCCTAAGGACTCTCTCTTAATCAATGGACATAGAGTGTAGTCCACTTACCCTAGTCTATGCTTTCACCTATTCAGTTTGATGTTTAGTCATTTGGTGACCCACATCCACTAGTGGATCTTGGGCGCCTGTCGGCTGGTCCCTCAACTACTCCACAAGCTCAGTTATAGTTTCCAATGAATATATCCTTTTCTTTGACCTATCCTTCAAGGAATCAGAACTCTTGTTCTACCATTATGAACGCTTGGTTACTCCCTAACTCCTCTAGTCACAGGGAAACATCAGAGAGTCGGATGCTCTCGCACAGCTTCCTGGCCATGAAGTCACGGACCATCGAATGATGGTGTTGTGCATCGATCCCACCAGCACAGAGAAAGCACAGATAGGTTTGAAGTGTTCCAATTAGTTTTAGCCATTCCATCTCAGGCTGAATGAGAGAGAAATTTATGGACTTCCACCCTTTGTGTCACGTCATCCGACTCTCCTCGGCCGCCATCGAGTCAGAATCATTAATCTCCATAAGATCTGCAGGGTGATTGTCTAGGAACACAACCAAAAGGTGAGAAACATGGTCTTCTTAAATTACTCCTCCCAAGGGGTTAGGCTCTTCAATGCCTGGGTGACATTCCTCTCTCCCCGTAGCCTTGATAGCTCCCTCACCAACTGTCGGCCCCGCCCCGACATTAGTACCACTGATGTCCACTGCCCATTGCTCACCGATCTTTGGGGCCGACTCAGTTTGAGTAGTGTTTCCTGAATGGGAAGACATGTTTTCAGTTTAATCAATCGTGGATGACCCGGGTTTGGCAACCCGATGAGCCTCTAAGGCTGTGATTACTTCACAAACAATAAACACCCAGATCAACTGTTCTCTCTGACATTAAATATCGGCGTTAAAGTAATGATCTTACTAGATCCCAATGCATCAGCCTCTAATGTTCTAGTTGCTACAGGATATGCCATTATAGGGGATCCCTTAGCCCTTGTCATCCCATTAATGGGTCTCTTCTCCCCACCTTGTTCTATTAGCGCCTCCTCCTCCACATTTGATGGTGACTCTTGGTCGACGCCAATATTCTCCTAAACATGATAATGACATCTGTTTGAGGGATATAAAAAATGATGAGGGGAAAGGATAGACAAGGGCTGAGATGTACCTCAAGTAGTTCAATTATATTTACATCATAGCCAACGATCTCTCCACTCTCAGTGTGTCTCCCTTGGGGGGGATTACCCCTGAGACCCTCCACCTTTGGGATCCTCTTCTTCTACACCCCCTTTTTTAACTTCTCCTTTTTCCTCCTCTTCCATTTCAGCACCCTCTGGCTCATCGTCGTAGTCGTCATCCAATGAAGACATCTTTTCTGGATCATGCTCATGGTCGTCCATTACTTTCACCAAGAAAGATGGCTCTACATGCTTACCACATTTGCATGAATACACATCCATGGCCATCATATATACATGTTGACGATGAATGTTCACCCTGTCAACAATCCGAAGGAGTCCAACCTCTGGCAGCTGGATTATGTCTCACACTATCTTTTTCCAAAGAGCATCAATACCCATCAACTTCCGCAGGGTCATCCAGGCTGACCACAGAGCTAGGAAGATTATGTCATTGGATGGTTGAAGCATATACTTTATTTTCTTCCCAGGAATCTCCCTGACCACTTCATAAACCCCTCTCCCCTATGCGATGAGGGCACAATCGTGCTATGTGACGTCCCCACTACTGAAGTCCCGGCCTATGCAGGCCTACTTGTCCGACATTCTTCCAACCTCCCCCCCCCCCCAACATCACCATGTCTTCTCTCTCACCGCTCAGTTTCTACACGGGATACCTTTTGTTTCCGAACTCACTTCCACAATGGCCCCTCAAGGTATGCTATGGCCCAATGTTCGGCATATTCAGGTGAGAGGCCAACATCAACTCCGGTGGGAGGAATGGAGATAACGTCTCCATAGCCCTGGGTCATGAACATCATCCACATTTGGCAATGAATGCAGGGATGCCTTTCCTCCTGAACATCTGTGTACAAATTCTTCAGTATCTGCTGAAGGCATCCAAACTTCCTGGTGAACCTGGACGGCATGTAGGGCTCACAAAATATCTTCCCATAAATCCAGTCCATGAGCACTCCACCTCTAATTCTCTGGAAGTATTCCCTTTTCTCTAGTGATCCTTTCCCGATATCTATAATCTGGCCAGTTGGGGTGGGGAATTGGATGAAAGTGAAGTTGGCATGATGGCCAATTCTGATCATTACTTCCTCCTCATTGAGCGTCAACGACATGACCCCGACTATGTTCAACATGAAAGGTTTCATGCCATTACCTGGAGGATGAATGGCATTCGAAAAGGTATACCCACCACAGTGAGCTACGACCGATCCATAAAAGATCTGAATGGGACCACAGATCCTCCTCAGTGACCCCCTATTGAAATGCATCCCAAAATGGTGTAAAAATGGCCCATCATGGAGACTCCCAGGTTGAATCTTTTATTAGCGTCCATGATTCCAGGCATCACCGCAGTTACTATACAAACTCACATCCTTGAGTATGTCACCAGTAAGAGACACCCACTCTGGAATGTGGCAATAAATTCAGCGTACCTAACGTTCAGGTCCTGAATCTCATTTACACTAAATCCCCATTATTTATAGTCCCCCACCACTAGGATCCTCTTATAAGATCCGCATTTTTTCCTTTGTGACATATACGAACACTGTCTCCCTTTCCCAAAATTCTTGACTTACGGATCTATTTGCAGTAACAAGATAAACCTTTTTTGTAAGTGATGTCCTTCAAAAAATCATTGACCCCCAGCCACTCCTATGACAACTCCAACAGGTGCCATTTCAGAATAGGGGTTCATGATCCGTGTCCCCAGTTATTCCTTGGTGGGAGGAATTAATCATATTGGTTCCCTTACAAAGGGATATCCTCGATTCAATGAATGTACCAAAGGCTGATACCATCTTCTCCGTGATGAAGATGGAAGGTATTGGTATCGGGGGACCATCAAGTAAATAGATCTGGCCCGAGATCATGTTGGTGATAGAAATGAAACTACGAGGTCCACACCACCTCTAACTAACCAATGAGTCGCGGTTCGGCCCCAAAATGGTCACATGTCTGGAGAACCTAATACACTCATTCCCATTCCTTGTGAAATTGTCTTTAGACCACATGTCCCAATCCTACATCCAGCCTTTAGTCTCTCCAGTAACACTCTGAAGGAAAATTCTTGCGTAAAGGGCCAGAGAATTCTACGTGATAGGGTCTCTCCATAAAATGGTCCTTGTCATTGTATTCAAGAAGTCAACATCCATATGTTGGGTTTCTTTAGTAATATTTCCATTGGAGGTGATATTATAATGAGGTATGTCATCCTCGCAGGTCAGCCATGACCACGGTGTGTCGACTTCAAATCGTGGCACGTGTACCTCCTCCAAGAAAACGAAGTCCCATATTGGCAGATTGGAAGACATTACATACTCTTTATGGGCTTGTTTCAACATGTTTAAAAGAGTATGTTAGCTGGATACAATCTTTCGGGAACTATAAACCTTAGGCTTGGTGACCATCTCATCCATTCCAACAGCGAATGTGGCTTTTCCCTCAACGTCAGCCCGCTTGGCATCCATCTTCTGCCAGCATGTTCTTAAGATGTTGGTGCAAAAAATAATAAGTTGGTGTGAAAAATCCGATTCTAGCATGAAATATTAGATGTTGGCATGAACAATCCCATATTTATGTGAAAAACGAAGGCTGTCCTCAATGAATTATGTGCACCTGAAGTGTTTTTTCGCGTAGGGCGGAGGAAAGTTTTTGCGCGCGAGAGCTCCTGGCTTATAGCGCGAGGAAATTCAAACGGAATGAGGGACCCATAGGATATTTGTAGGCCTGGAGATGGGTTTCCACAGTTTCCTGAAAAGCTGATCGCGCGCTCTGCATCTGTTTTATGCATCGCTCTAGTTTGGAGCGCATGTAGGCCTAAGGGAGTCAAGCATCTTGGCATTTCCCTCAGAATCCGACCATTGCAGCCCCTCGCCGATTTGATTCTGAGGGGGGTATTTGTAAATAATGAAAATGATTAACTGCTTAAGATGGTTTTCCTACAACAAATAGAGGCCATATTTGGGACCGTTGATCAATTCTAGTGGGGGGGGGGGGGGGGGGGGGGCTGGAGGGGCCGCATGAAAAAAAATTCAGTGTTGCGGGAAAAATCCATCCAACATGAAAATCTCCATGAATCGCGATAGTTTTTCACATGGGCTCGGAAATTTACACGACACTACCCTGCACAGTTGAATTTTCATGTTGCTGATGCCAGCGTGAAATATTTCGCACATGCCTGCTATTCATGCAGATCCGCAACCCTGAGGGCCTTTCAATAGAAAGACACCCATTCGACTTCTGGGATGAAAAATCTAAACCGTATCTCCAGCGTGAAATCTACCTCTCATGCACGCAATAGATGGATCTAAGGTACGTAATTTTTCGCACCAGGTTAGCTGGGGGTTTGCCTATGCGTGAGACCCCTCGACCTTAATCTTCATTTAAATCCCATCCCCCACACGCAATTCCTTCTAATTGTGCTCAATCATTTCTTTGGCGTGCAATTCCATCCAAATCACGTGCCCTAATTTTCACGCACCCAGCGCCATTGTGCTTCGACCATGACTTTTTCGCGCAAGCATCCCTATTCCGCGTCGAACCAACCTTTTTCACGCATGCAGCACCATTGCATGCCTCACCTGCCTTTTTATCGCAGGCAGCCCTATTTGGCGCCGGCCTAACATTTTTTGCACCACTATTCCTTATATGCGCAAATCTACCTCCTTGTAAGCCATGATGTTCGTTTTTTGGGCATCATTTTCACGCGCCTTCCATGCCCAATGTGCCTTTTCCATAAACTCTTTTTTCGCACAACCATCTAGGTTTTGGCGAACTAACTTCATGGTCCCTTGGAAGATACTACCTATTGCGTTACTTCGCCTCATGCTTCTTCTCATAGGCACGCTAACAGCTATTTATTCTTCACATATCCATGTTAACATGGACCCTCCAATGGTTTGTTACATGAAACCATTTTCCACGACATTTCCTATCCCTTCTCTTCACCAAGGTACATAGGGTACGTGTTATGTATGTCCTTGCGGTGCAGAGTAAACCTAGCTCGGCTGTGCTGCATGAAGTTAAACTGCAAAGTACCATCATCCTCAACACATGACATTAAACTGTGATCTCACCCCGTGCATCAAACCGGGGGTGCCACCACCTTGGACATTTTTCATGACCACTGGTCTCCACAAGAGTGAGATCACTCCTCACATGGATTGAGATCCTCTTTATTGGAGTGGCATCTGTCTGTGGGGAACGAGAACCCATCTTGGTGTATGCCCCTAGCCTTTTATGCAGGAGGCAGCATCCATGTTCCTAATTTCTTCTTCAGTACCAAGGAACAAGTGGGGGGGAGGGATGGACACCATACCCCTCCTTTCTTCGGTCGCAAATCCCTCTCCCGCTGGGCTTTGTCGCCATTGAGCCTCCACACTGGAGTATGTTCCAATCTCCATCTCACCAGGATGTTATCCACGCATAAGACCCTGTTTACTCTTTGTCCCATTAACCGCGTGTGATCCCCACTCCACTTCCCACGGTCGCACCTTTCACGATGTGATCGTTAGGCCTTTGTTGCATCTTGTATCTCACACCGAGGATGACTCATGTGGGCTTAGATTAAGAGTTGACCAAGACCTCCTATCTAGGAAGCCTAGAGTGTATGCCCCAAACCCCACCTGAACTACGAGCTCTTTGATCCTTGCTAAAGAGAGGGATGTAAGAACCCTCCATGTGGTTCAAGCCCGACAACCATTGGTCCCAACCATTTTTCACGTCAGTTACCACCTCCCACCCTCCATTGCTTGCTCCGACCCCCCTTTTGCATTTGTTCATCAACACCATGGGCAACCTAGAGTGTAAGCCCCACCCCCAGCCATGAACTACGAGGTCTTTCATCCTTGCTAAGGGATGGTATGTAGGAAGCCTCCACTGGGATCAATCCCACCACCCCGCTCGTTCCGACAACCATTACGATGGTTCACTAACACATTGGGTTGCATCAAAGCATAATCCCCAAATTCCCCCTTCTGAACTATGTGGACTTTGATCCATTCCAAGTCAGGGTACATAAGAATCCTCCATGAGGTTCAAGCCCAAAACTCAATCTCACTGACCACCTTCATGTCAGTTCTCCCCCATCCCACACGATGTTAAAATTTGGACCCCAATCACTGGTAAGTCTGTGTTTCCCCAGTTAGCATAAGCTGTTGCACACAATTCCTACCCCGAGCTACGTAGTATTTGATCTCTGACAAGACAAGGTACGTAGGATGCCTCCATGAGGTTCAATCCCACCATCCACCTGGAACCCAGGTCCTTATTCACGTCGGTTCACCAACTCTTGCCCCATACCCGAACTATGTGGACTTTGATCCACACCAAGGCAGGGTATGTAGGAAGCCTTAATGAGGTTCAAGCCCAAAAACCAATGGTCATGGACACTTCATATCGGTCCACCCCCATCGTGCATGATGTTAAACTATATTCCACTTTTTTCCCCATTCATTGGCCATCTTTTGTCACTCCATTCTGCGATATTCCATTTTCAGCCTCTTTCAGTGGAAATCCAAGGTCACACCATCCAATGGTAAGCCTTTGAAAACCTCAATCGGAAAAATTCCGTCTTTAGATGAACTACGTGGACTTTGATTCCCTGTCACGGGGATATGTAGGATGCCTCTTCGAGGATCTTCTCCAAAACCATTGTCATCCTCATGACGGTTCTTTCCCATTCACAATACACTTCACGCAGCATCCAATCATCCATCTTGATTCTTATCTAGGCCGCCACATCCCAGTGAAATCATTTCATCTCTTTCTCTATTCCCCTCAACATTGACCAGGAAGTTAAACATATTTTAGCCACAATATCAGTGTTACCTCTAGGGGTTTCACCCATTTGATCTACTATAGTCTATATTATGATCAGTCTGATCCATCTCCACTGAACGTTCAACTTGTGGCATACCCTTTGATAAACATGGGAAGCTGAAGAAAACCTCAGATACATGCCCATGGCATATGATTCCCCGCATTCGACATGGGATGTTTTGGGCTTCCACGCACTTGAGAAGCTCTATAATAATGGACAGAATATAGACACGCTATCTTCTTAGTACCCAGACATGCCAGTGATGCCCAACGTGACTACTCCCATGACTGAAGGTTTCTACCCTGACCAGACCCCTTGGAATGTCTCGACTGAAGCAATGTAATTAACTGGTGTCCATGAAGATATGGCGCTAAAAAGGGTTTGACAAACAATGTTTTAAATCTAAAAGGAGTCCCGGACTAGGTGATGAGTTCAGAGAAGGAATCCATAGAAGGAAGAACCCACTTCCCATCATCTCATTTCGATCAAGGGGAAAAATTCCCTGAAAAAGTGACGGATGTTGGCTGCCTTTGGGAATCAGGAATGCAGGGTAATAAAAAGATGTGAGTCCTCCATAGATGGATTCATGCCCCCCACAGAAAGCGTCAGAAACACATTCCAATCAATGAGGGATATATTAACATCCCTTGTGTATACAATGGACTTCTAATTTTACCAAGCGATGTGATTCATTTTTCATTTACAAATAACATTCATGCAGTAAGGGTATTGTTGATTAATATATAGTAAATTTATTACTAAATAATAATTATGTCAGTAAAATATCAAAACCAACTTTATACCATCAATGTGTAGGAAAACAACAACGTTTCTTGTGTGTACATTTGGATGGTCGCATATACGGTGCAATGAGAAATTTATTTCATTTTAATTTTTTAAGGATCAAAATTTCAACAATTGTTTTTAATAAAAATTTATATATAAGAATATAATGAGTCTATAAAGGTTAAAAAATATTTATATTCCATTTTTTAATCAATTGAATAAATGGAAATAACATTCATGCATACATATGTGTATGATTTCCATCAATGTCTTAATTAATTTTCAAACTATAACATTTATTGATTATTGTACATAAATATAAAATGAAATATTAAGATATTTAGGTCAAGTTTTATATTTTGTATATTAGTAATCCATGATCAATTTAAAAGTAATTAAAATACTAAAACAGAATACATCTGAAAAAATAAATTATTAAATGAAAACTGATTTTAAGGATGAATTGTTAATAAATATGTAATAAATGGTCATATATTAATGATATAAGTTATTATAAGTATAAATATGTTTTAGTAAAGGATGTATAGAAATTGTATATTTCATATACATGAGTTACTATAAGGTCTCAGCCGTAAAATTGACATTATCAAGTTAATTTTTCTTGAAATCAAATTCTTACATTCCCAATTATCTATTACATTTATAGGGTTAGAGAAATAAGAAATAATTCAAATATGTAAACCCACAAGAGTAAAATGTTAGAACTACTAAAACTATATCCATTACATCCATATTAAAAAATGTTTTAATAAAACATGAAACATTTTCATGAAAAATCATCATGACATTCATATTGGAATCTTATTTTTTTAACCCATTTTTAATTAATGTGGAAAATTTTTTCAAACATGGGATGGGCACAACAATATTGTTAATAGAAATAAATGAAAGGGACAATTTTTCCATGTTGATTTATAAAGTAATGAAATCGTTTTAACAAAGACATACTTCTCACCCTTATAGTATCACAAACAATCATTATGAATACACAAGATTTCAAAAAAAATAGAAAACATAAATAAAATATTTTGGTATCTTGGTGGCTTACATGTTTTTGATTATTACCCCTAGAGCTACCTTGTTATTTTTAAGACTCAATGCTTCCAAAAAATTTACTCTTCATGGATACTATAATAACCATATTCTTTTTAAAACATTCATACATGATTTAATAAGATAAAATTACACTTAATTGATACTCAAAGATCAACAAGAATAATGTTTATGGAAAATAGGAACATTTCATAACAACATAAAAAATGAAATAAAACATCAATATTGAAAACGTTTATTACATGACCACAAAATTCCTTCATACATAAAAATGCATGGGATAACCAGAGGACATACATAAGAAATGAGTTATATATAAATCCCAAAAAGGGAATAAACTTGAAATAACCTAAGTAAGACAAAACATTTTATACAATAGTCATATCAATGGAGCATAAAATTAACATCAATATAAAGGCATGATATAGAATTATAATCATAACATGGAAATGTGGAAACATATTTAAAGATTGCATCATAGGTCAATGATAAAATTCGATGACATAATAGTTGAAAAAGTACCCTAAAGGAACCAGGTAAACCATTGGCTTGACATGTCATATCATGATATTGAATCTTACCAAATGCATCCGAGCGCTATATAATTCTGGGCGCACTCATCACTTTCATTTCATTCCAACGCATAAGTGCGCCACATATATCATAAAGCATAGATTCATTATTCATCATAATTTTTTCCATAAACAAGGGCAGTGTAAAACATACATCTAAGTAATAAATAAAAATCTATATGTGTACAAAAGTGAACTCCCTAGATAGGTAATGGATGTGGTGTCCACTTACACAATTGTTTTGGAATGGAGATTCCTGGTTCAATTTTAATAGCCTAATAGTGAGACATAATAATTCATAGTAAGGGTTTATGATAGTGAAAGAGGTATCTCATTATATATACATGAAATTTATAGTAAGGGGTTCATGTAAATATATGTCCCAAAATGATGAATTTAGAAATATAAGGAATAACATAATATATAAACTTTAACAAATAAGATAAATGGAATAACTATTTTAACATTTTGTCATGGTAATAGGTGTTTATGGGAGTGAGTAGTGAGAGAGAAATGGGTTAATCATCATTAAAAAAAATAATTGTAGATTGGGGGAGGATTAAAAACATATCTCATCATTTTTAAATGAAAATAAAAGTGTGTAACAATATAAGGAAACTTGGAAGAAAATGAGAATAGAAGGAACCCATACTTGAGTGTGTGACTTCAAAAGCAAGAAGAAGGGCTTATTGAGAGCTTGGGAAACATGGGAAATTTCTAGACAGGAGAGTGTAGAGTATGTATGTGAACCACATATTTTCAGTGATGATATGCGGGGTCCTATGTGGGATTATATAAGAAATGAGGTGGAAGTTATTTAATATTTCACAGACATAGGTTTTCTAATCTATATAGTTTAATAATCAAAACCACAGACCTTCCCCTGGTTTTTAATGAGGTTTATTCCGAAGAAGAGTGGAAAATATATTTTATATTCTAATGGGATGATGATATTAAAATATTTTCCTTGATTATGTAGAGGTGAATCACATTATTAAAGAAATGAACATAAAATGATAAAATATATTATACATTGAGATCATTCACTAAGGATTTATAAAATCCATAAAAAAATATAAAATCACATTATTTTTATTATAAAACTTATATTTGTCCCAAAATTCATTTTATAGTAATTAGTACATCACTATTAGTCAATTATGATATCATAAAACACGCTATATATTAATACAGCATTTAAAATTTTACCCATAAATTCCTCATTCAAAATAAATTATGAAAAAATAACCCATGGAAAATTTTAATGTCATGATTCCACAAATTATATTAATTTTTTCCAAATAATTTTCCAAATATGTAAATTTTCATTTAAAAAACAAAACATTTATTTAAAACTAACAGGTTTTGTCATGAATAGTTTTTAATCCATAGTAAAAATTGCAGGTGGCCTCATAAAAATTATATGATCATATATACGTAACAAATGTAATTTGATAATAATATTTTATTAGGATATTATTTATTAATACATCAAAATATATTTCAAAACTCAATTTTTATATTTACCTAAAATATTATTTATGCTATAAAAATAATTATAAAATAAAACTATAGTCATTATTCTATAAAAAATAATCTACATAATCATAATGCTAGGATATTAATACATATCCCTTTATTACACTGGGATATTCCCTATGAGTAATGTGTGTGACAGTGGGGCATTCATGGGGTAATTCAGTGATCATTTTTTGGGTTGTGATCACATGGAGCTTGATCTTCTCCCATAAACTATTTTTCTTATGTTTAAGTTATTGGATCTCAGCTTGGGACTAGTCTAGGTAAAAGCCCAAGAATGCTACCTCCCAAGGAAGCTCCGATAAATGGGCTTCATTGGGATCAATCCTACTAGTTGAGGCCATCACCTGCTTTGTTTGTGTAGAAAGAGTTTTTAAAACACAATAATTATACTAGTCTCATGATCACAATTCAATGACTATATTATTAATGATAATAATACATTATAGTCATATAAAATAAATTTTACATAATAAAATAAATTTAATGCATGTGTTATCTATATCCATTTTACAAAATAATACATGTAATTGAATAAAAATTTAAATTTCACTTATAATAGTTTGGGTCCTAACAATCTTCCCCATTACGAAATTTCACCAATGAAATTTTTAATCCCCACATTGAAACAGATGAGAGTAACTCTATTTCATCACCTCCTCGAGTTCCCACATCGCTTCATCAAATATATGGTTTCTCCAAAACACTTTGACTGGTGCTATTGTCTTATTCCATAGAACATTATCTCCACTATCTATGATCTTAACTGTATTCTCCTCATAAGATAGGTCATTCTACAATGGTACCACATCTAGATTGACTACATGAGGTGGGTCTTGTATGTGCATTATGAAGATGGATATAAAGAATACATCATGTAATTGATAAATGATAGGTGGGAGTTCTAATTAGTAGGCCACAGCTCCGATGTGATCAAGGATCTCAAAAGGGCCAATGTACCCTGGACAATGTTTTCCCTTCATCCAAGATATCATTACTCTCTTAAATGGGGATGTCCAAAGGAATACAATGTATCCAAAATCAAACTCAAGTGTTCTTGATGATTGTAAAGATAGATTTTCTGTCAACTCCAAGACAACTAGTTATGCCTCTGAATAGTCTTTACCTTCTCTACTATTTCATAAACCGTTTCAGCATTTAATCAGTTTTCATTCCCCAACATCATACCAACATGCAGGTATTCTACACCTCTTCCCATAAAGGTCTTTATAGGGATATAATTGGATGATGGAGTAGAATTTTTTTTGAGGGAACTCATCCATAGGTAGATATTGATCATATCCTCCTTAGAAGTCCATTGAGCATGCTCTCAACAATTCCTCCATTGTCTGAATAGTATGATCAGATTTCCCATCAGTTTGAGGGTGATAGGACGTTCTGATGTTTAACTGAGTATTCAGAGTATGTAAGATAATACTCTAGAATATAGAGGTAAGTCATGGATCTCGACTAGATAAAATCAAATGTGGAACACCATGCTACCTGACCACTTCTCTGATTTATCTCTATGCAATTTGATCAAATAAGAAATCCTCTCAAATCATAATTATGTGTGTAGTCATTGTAAGAGAATCCACCCCAACCCAAAATGCATTATTTTGTGTAGATTTATTAGGAATACTGATGACATATTACATGGTGATGTTTTCCAATATCTGTGTAGGTATGGGTAATGGTTTCCTAATCCACTTAGATTGCTGCATTTATCCCATTACTTGCTGAAATGAGATACCTCTTCATGTATATTCTGCAATCTCCTTCATCAAATAGTCCTACTGATTCTGTTATCATATATCTCAATGCATAATTTTGATTCCATGGTGGATAGTGAAGGTTTAGCTATGTGATTCATCCAACAAATCCTTCTGTATCATAATATTTGTTGGTACACTTAGTCTTGATCAAAATATTACATCACCTTTTTCATTAACATGGATATCCAAGGATTTACCTTGGGGAATAGTTTCCACATTCATATGATTTCTCACATAATCTCATTTAGAATCAATTAACAAAACTATAATATATTATTGAGAAATAATTTTTTAATGGATTTATGATGTTCCTTCCTTTTTGATTCCCCTATCCATCATCTTCAAGTATAAGAGGACCAGATCCTTCTCAATTCTCATCATTGAAAGAGTTTATGGATCATTTCTACATAGAGCGTCAACCAATTTATTCACTTTACTCAGATGATAGTTAATTGATCCATTATTTTATATGATTAAATCTAACCATATTCATTGGTTCACATTTAACTCTTTCTCTATAAATTTAGACTTGATGATTTTGTAATCCATATATATTTCATACATCTCACCAAAAAAAGTATTTTCCCAAACCTTTCTATGTTATGATCACTATATCCATCTCCTGATCACATGTTGAATATTTTTTCTATTGAACATCCAATTTCCTTGAAGAATAGGCAATGAATTTTTCATTTTTCATTAACACACATCCCATTTTCTTCTTCAAAGCGTCACATAATACCATGAAAAGCTCTCCACCTACTGGTAGTGTGAGCACAAGAAGAGTGAAAATCTCCTGTTCAAATCCTTGAATATATATTTAAATTCCTCATTCCATGAAAAGATGACTCCATTCTATGTTATCTTTGTTAGAGGGACTTAAAATCGTTAGAAATTTCTCACAAATCATTGATAATTCCAACATAATCCAAGGAAACTATGAATATCTCTCATAGATGTTGGCCTCATACATCCTTCAATTTCCACATCATTTGAAGTGTTTAAATATTTCACATTTCATGTGATGATATTCCCTATTAAAGTGACTTTATTCAACAAGAAATTAAATTTGTTGTACTTGGCATAAATAATTTCCTTTCTAAGGATTTTAGCACATTACGTAAATAATCCGCATGGTCCTTTATAATTTTGGTGTATATTAGAATATCATAAATAAATAATACCACATATTTGTCCATGTAATATCTAAATAGTCTATTCATTATGTACATGATGATTTATGGATCATTAGTGAGTCCGAATGGCATCACAATTAACACATAACGACCGTACCTTAAAGAAAAAAAGGTCCCAGAGATATCTTCCTACTTCACCATTACTTGGTAATATCCCAACAAAAGATCCACATTTGAGAAGTATTTTGCTTCACATATATTATCAAAAAAGACATCAATTCATCAAGAATGATACTTTCTCTTTATCTTGATTTTATGAGCACACAATAATCAATGAAAAGATGCATTGACAGATCTTTCTTCTTGAAGAAGAGGACTGGTGCACCCCATGTTGAAGATCTTTGGAATATAAACCATTTCTTCATATTCTCATGTTGTTGTTTATTTATATCCCCATGTTCCAAAATAGCCACTCTATATAGTTTCTTGAATATTAGGAATTCCCCCAGTAAAAGATCAATTGATACATGAACATATATGCTCGGAGGGAGTATATGATATTTATCAGTAAACAAATCTGTGAATTCCCTCATAATAGTAATGTATTCAAAGATAGTTTCTCCCTTAGGCTTGAACATATGAGAGAGATACACATTGTCACATGGTTGTGAGTTCCATGCTTGTGATGATGGTGCTAAATAATATTCATCCTTCTCCTTCCACTAATATAGAACATGGGGTTTATTCTCTATATGGAGAGTGATTTCCCTCTAACTAAGATTTATGAGGGCTGTATAGAGATAAATCCGATCCCTTACAATAATTTCATCAAATTTCACATAGGGATTTATGATATGGTTCCATGAAAAGTTCAATCTAGATATTGTGACAGAGGATGAGTTATATACAAGAGATTCTATCATTTCCCTATTTTCCTTTTTAATAAATATCTCAACTTCCATGATTTTTGGTGGTGTTTTAATTGTTTTACTAAATTTTATGATATAAAATAATGTGTTGAACTATAATCAATATGTATTTTAATTATTATTTTATGAATTACTAGTTAAATTCTCACCACATCGTTGCTAGGATTCACTTCGACAATAGAGATTGAAAAGCCTTCCCTTGCTAACATGGGGGTTCATGGTTGCCTCAAAAAACCCTTGGTTTAGTGCATTTGTTGGAGAAATTCAGAGGTTCCTTAATGTAGTATCAATGTGAAGTATACTTAATTTTTTACCAGAGCATTCCTTTCCTCTTTCATAGTAGTGGTCTTTTCTTATTTTCAATCGTTGGTAAGGTTCCCTGCAGTCTCAAACCTATAGAATATACTCTACCCATTAAGGAAATTTTAGGGTGCTTATTTCCACACCTATGGCAAGTGGGTGTTGAAAATTCTTGGAACCATTATATATCTCTATAGGATATCCATAATTTTAATTCACCTTCTATATTTTATCCCCATATTACCCCAAAGATTAATTTAACTACATTATGACTTTGATGTAGTCAAAACATTTCCATATATCTATAAATGTCACGAATCGCTTGGGATTTTTGTATGTTTTTTTGGCCCACCAAAGAAGTGGTCAGACTTACATTCAATGGTAACCCAAAATCCAGAGGCTTATCCTCAAATCCTAGTGATATTTTTCTCATACACAGAAACTAATTCATTATCATTTTTCATGACGAAATGGAAGTCCATTTCTATATTAATTAATAGGGATTAAGGAAAATATTTATAGAATTTTTTTACGGAAATCCTTCCATCAAATAGAATCTATATCTTCTTCATTCTTCTTATTTTTAGTCAATGTAATTCGCCGACCCAAGTTACCCAGATTCGGTGCATTATTACATAACATTGGCATGATCACAAAAGATCAAGTCTCGAAAGACCGATTAGTTTAGTAGCCTTAGAAACACTAGATACATTCATAATGTTTACATTACATCATAAAGTGAAAACTACTAAGATAACATCTTTTCTTCATATCCCCTCACACTATCCATGTATGTCACTCATAAATTACTTCTTCACATTATGGGAAAAATAAAACATTGGAAGGGGTGAGCTTAGATGCTCTGTAAGGATAACAATATAGCAGAAACTTTCATAAATAAGCATAAACGTTTAAGGAAATGTATAACAAAAACAAAAGCCTCTTAAACTTGAAATTTAGAATAATATGGAGAAGATAAAATGAAATAATTCCATTTAATTATTCACATGGATATTCTACTAGTCGAATAATCACATGCAATATCAATAACCACTTTCATAATGATGGAATGCATAATGCCAGACTATCATAACCACATAGTCAAGGCCTTGTGCCAAGACAACAAATAAGATTTTGTCAAGGACTTGTGCCATAACACTAGTTTGCCTCATGAGACCTACCGATGCATCGATGAGCTATATCGGGCTCCACCCGTCACTTATTATGTCCAACACATTCCTCACATGAACAGGTTTAAACACAACATAAACATTCGTATTAAAACTAGCATACGAAATGTCAATAATTTCTCCATAAACCATGAATGGTATAAAAATAACATATCCAAATTCAACCATATAACAAAAACTTCAATACAATATGGATGTTTTGTATCAGAACAAATCAACTTAAAATAAGCTTAAAATCCGTCAAAGGATGTTGACATAGATGAAATCAAAACTATTTGAGAGAAATATCTCCTTTTTAAAATCATTTAAAATTCTCATAATTATAAAATAAAACATTTACATTGAAAATATTCTTATAAGATTATAAGGGAATCTTTGAAGATTTATAATTCCGTAAAATAGCAGCATCCACCATAAAAGTTAAAAAAACATTCTTACCTTAATTCTGTTGAAAAGGTTAAAAAGGACATTGTTTGGAAAACAATGGAATGATTCCTTTATAAACTTCTTATAAAAAGTCGAAAAAGGGTATAAATCACTTTATCCCATATTCTGTAATATATTAATAATGTTTTGAAATACATTCTTAATAAACATGGATGTTGATGATAAAGAGGTCCCAGTAGACAATTACATATAAACAACCTCGAATAATGAATAGATTGTGAAATAAATCCTTACTTTGTAATTTTCTTTGGTCGAGGGTAGGTTAACCTTCTGTATAATGGTGAAATAATTTTTATTAAATTATACAAGAATCATATATATTAATACGATATCATATATGATCTTTTAACATTGTTTTGTTAATAAAATCGTAGTATTATCATCGTTTCGGCTGTTAACTTACCCATTTTCTTTAATATGATTTGTTACATAATCCATTTTTGTTATGGATAAGATGTATCATATTCATATCCAGAATGATATTAAGTCTTTAAACATTATTTTATACCATCAAAAGAAAATTATTCTTGAATGGATACGATGGGGAATGAATCTCATCGCATTCGTGGAGACGGTAGTCCATACGTATGCACGAGTGACAATATCATTCTTCTTATATTAAAATAATATATAATTGGATGGTATATCATATTAAAAGAATCATTATCATGCTATATTTATTATTTACATGAATTATACATTATTATTATACCCATCTAAATAAGAATATATTGAATAACAATTACACCACAACGTGGAGACGGTAGGCCGTACAAACGCACGTATGGTGACATGTCATTCAAGGGATGGATAAAATAGTGAATTTGTTTGTTCCATATTTATAATAACATCAAAAAATATAGAAGATACTCTAGTTATTTTTTTATAATGGAAATAACAAGGAAAGAAGAAGTTGAAGAATAAAGCAACTTTAAAGTGGGGGGGTGAAGACGTTACTTCTTCTTCGGGTTATTCCTTTTTATTTGATCAAAAGGGATCCTTAGGTTGGCTGTCTGATTAAACTGAGGCCTCTAGGATGATGTGAGGGAAGTATTGAGGATATTTAGGCATAGGTTGGCCGAGAGAAATGGCTTTGAATGTGTGAATTAATTAGATGGGGGACTGCTCTTTTATAAGAAGGGTGAGGGGCTCCTTTGGAAAAGCTAGAATTATTATTTTATAATAAATCCATATTCGGTTCTTAATGGCTCCAAAGTAGATTATTTAAAGGTTATAATGGGGATAGGTCGAGAAAATCTCAACCAATAGTTTTTGGATAGGTTTGGGTCACATTATTAACCATATCTTTTAGTTTTAACTCTTAGTTAATTAGTTTGACACTTACCATGTCACTTTGTATTTTTATATTATATACTTAATAAACATACTATATACATACATGAGACCCCAAAGTGGTCCATTAATGAAACAAAAATCATGATATAAGTCCTTTTTCTAAACCGTTGATTTTTAGGAATTAAATATCAATTAAAAATATAATATTTGTTTTAAAAACTCTTTTATGTCAATTTTGACAGTATTGGGTATTTTGTTTTTGATAAATTCATAACAGCATTATTACTTAGAATCCAATTCATTAAATCAACTCTAACATGTCATATTAACCTATGAAATTAGTGTAATTCATTAAAAGGCTAAAATTATATTTATTTGGGTATTTATAATATCAATTATTTTAATATTTCACTAATAAGTTAATTAGTGCATCATCATTGTGTCATAAATAAATTACATTTTTTAATTTCTAAAAATTATAAATAAAATATCATTATGTACGAAATACTTTTATCTTTCTATTGAATATTTATAATCGAATTTATTTTATGTATAACTCTATATGAAAAATGTTTTATTAGTTAAAAATTGATTTTCCCTCTTTTAACTTTTTTATTGAATTAAATAATAATAAATGTCCTAATCTAATACAAGTGCGCCTAAATGATAATATTTTATTCCTAAGGTTGTTTTTGGTCGAGATACACTTTTCCAATAGAATTAGGACATGTGTTAGGGTAATATTAATATCATTTTTACCCTTAATTACCATATTTACTTTTTACCGTGGTAAATAAAAGTTAAAAGTTAATATTCACCAAAAATTATTTTTATTTTAATGAACCAAATTTTACTCCTTGATATTAACTGTTTCTCTTGGATTTCTGAAATTCCACTCCTAGAAGTGGTAAAATTATGTTTTATGTAAATTTTAAAATTCTCTTTGGAGTTGGGTAAAAGACGGTGAAAAGTTCAATAAAATTTTTATATATTTAAAATTATTCTAAACTAACCCCAATGAATTACATTATACATATAAAGGTATTATGTATCTATTTTGACCATAATTAAATTTAAATAAAATAAATAATTATAAAAATTTGTTTTTAAATAATAACTCATTGTTTTTCACTATTCATAAAAAAATTGAATATTTTCAGAAAAATTCAAAAAATTCACCCTAGGCTAATTTAAATATTCTGAATCCAAATATGAAGTCCATTTTGAAAGATAAAATTTATAAAATTTCAAAAAGTGGGTATTACTATTCATAACTGCTACTTTGATTGGACGCGGTGTGTTAGAACTCGAAGTTGCGTACAACACACGCTACAGTATTATTAAAAGAGAATCATACTGTAAAAGTTTGGGGTGTTACATTCTCCCCCCTTCAAATAATTTCATCCTAAAAATTTCTAGAATATTACTGCATAAAATGACTCGGGTGATTTTTCATCATAATTTCCTCGGGTTCCCACGTTTCCTCTTCCAACTTATTGTTTCTCTATAGAACTTTTACCAGACGAGTCGTCCGGTTTCTCAGCACTTGTTCTCTCGTATCAAGAATCCTGACGGGCTCTTCGCAATAAGAGAGATCGGGTTCCAGTTCTAATTCCTCATAGGTGAGTACATGCGTTGGGTCAGGCATGTATTTTCTCAACAGCGATAGGTGGAACACATCATGATCTTTAGAGATATTTGGCGGCATTCCCAAACGGTATACTACAACCCCAATTCATTCTAGAATTTTGAAATCCCCAATGTACCTGAGACTCAATTTACCTTTCATACCAAAACGTATAACTCCCTTCCATGGAGATACTTTCAAGAAAACATGATCTCCTACCTGAAATTCCAAATCCTTCCTTTGGTTATCAGTATATCTCTTCTGCCTACTTTGAGATGCATTGATGTGGTTTCAGATTACCTTTACCTTTTCAATCATTTCCTCCACCAGTTCTGAGCCTACAAGTTATCTTTTACCAACGTCATCCCAATAGGTTGGTGTGTAACATATCTTTCCGTATAACGCTTCATATGTTGACATCTGAATACTTGAATGGAAGAAATTGTTATAGGAAAATTCTACCAGAGGTAAATATTGATCCCACATACCCTAAAAGTAAAGTGATCATGATCTCAACTTGTCTTCTATGGTTTGAATAGTTCGTTCTAATTGTCAATTAGTTTGAGGGTGGTAGGCAGTGATCAAACGAAGTTCAGTATGCAAGGCCTTCTGAAGACTCTTCCAGAATCACAAAGTAAAATGGGAATCACGATCTGAAAAAATCGATAGGGGTACTCCATGAAGTCTCACAACTTCATTAATATACAGCCGTTCTAGACATTCAAGTGGTAAATCCTCCCTTATAGCAAGAAAATATGCTGACATGGTACGACGATCAACAATGACCCATATTGCATCATTCTTTCTAGGAGTATTTGGTAGTCCCATGTCAAAGTCCAAGTGATATTATTCCATTTCCACTCAGGTATGGGAAGAGGATTCATGACTCCACCAGGTTGTTGCCTTCTAACATTCACTTGTTGACAAACCGTACATCTTGACACAAAATCAGAAATCTTCCACTTCATGTTGTTCCACAAAAAATGTCCCTTCAAATATCTATATATTTTGGTGCTCCCAGGGTGTAAAGAGAAATTGGAACTATGAGAATCATCCAACAATTCTCTTTTTAGATCAGGTATATTGGAAACACAAATTCTCTTCCCAAACATCAAAATTCCATCTTCAAAAACAAAGTCAATCAATTTCCCATCATTCCTAGCTTTAATATTCCTTTGTAACTCATAATCACTTGTCTGAGAACTCTTTATCCTTTCTAGTAAAGATGGTTTGTCATCCATTTGAAAAAGCATTGATGTTTCACCTTCCATGGCGATTCCCATATCAATCTTCACTAGATCGATGAAAATAGGATCCCTTTCAATTCTCATCATTTTCAAAACACCATGATCATTTCTACTCAAAGCATCTGCCACCTGATATTCCTTCCCTGGGTGGTAGTGTATCGTGTAATCATAATCCTTGAGTAGTTAAAGCCATCATCTTTGCCTCATGTTGTGTTATTTCTGTGAGAAAATATTCTTCAAACTCTTGTGATCAGTATAAATCTCACATTTCTCACCATAGAGATAGTGTCTCCATATCTTCAAAGAAATGATTACAGCAGCTAACTCAAGATCATGAGAAGTATAGTTTTTCTCATGAATTTTCAGCTGTCGTGATGCATAAGCAATAACTCTATCATTCTGCAAAATAACACAACCAAGTCCTTTCATTGATGCATCACTATAAATAACGAACCCATCATTCCCTGATGGTAGAGTCAATATATGTGCATTGACTAATCTTCTCTTAAGTATTTAAAAACAATATTCACACACTTTTTTCCAGACAAATTTAACCCCTTTACGTGTGAGCTTCGTTAATGGGTTATCCAATCGGGAAAAATTCCGGACAAAACGCCGATAATAACCTGGAAAACTGATAAAACTGTGCACCTTAGTTATACTTGTCGGTACTGGCCATTCATGGATTTCCTTGGTCATAGAAGGATCAACAGAAATCCAATCCTTTGAGACAATATGGTCAAGAAAAGAAATCCCTTGAGGCCAGAATTCACACTTTCTAAACGTCCCATATAATTCATGTCTTCTCAGAGTCTTCAATATAATGCACAAGTGATTTTCATGATCTTTGTAGCTTTTGGAGTATACCAATATATCATCAATAAATACCACTAAAATTCCATCAATATATTTCTTGAAAACTCTGTTCATTAGATCCATGAATACAGAGGGTACATTAGTCAGCCAAAAAAGGCATTACTTTAAACTCGTAATGCCTGTACCTTGTTCGAAATGCTGTCTTCAGAATGTCTTCATTATTCACACACAACTGATGGTGTCCCAATCAAAGTTCAATCTTTTAAAAGTTTTGAGATCCAAGAAATTGGTCCAATAAATCATCAATGTGAGGTAGGGGATACTTGTTCTTTATTGTTATAGCATTGATCTCCCTGTAGTCGATACATAACCTCATAGATCTATCGTTCTTTATAAAAAAAGAACAGCGGCTCCCCATGGAGAAAAACTAGGGCGAATAAATCCCTTGTTTCTCAATTCGTCTAGTTGTTTATTTAGTTCAACTAATTCTATAGTGACCATTCTATAAGGGGTCTTAGATATAGGCCTTGATCCATGAATTAAATCAACAGAAAACTCAACTTCTCGTTCTGGATGATGTCCAGGTAAATCTTCCAGAAACACATCTACATATTCATTCACAATAGATAAATCCTCTATTTAAACATTCCCTTCCTCACCCAAAGTCATTTCATTCTCTTCCTACTCAATAATTGAATTTAGTTGAGCTACTAGGGGTGGATCTAGATAAGAATTGGGTGGTGACAATTATTCTCTAAAGATAAGGTGTTCCTTATCATCATCATCAAAAATCATAACCTCCTTCTTCTTATAATAAATCTTCGCATCATAGTCTGAAATCGAATCCATACCAAGGATTATATCAAACTAAATCATAGGTATGACAATGAGATCATAAGATAAAGAACATTTATGTGCTCTAATGGGGACTGATTCACAAAACATTGTTGCAATGATACTTCCTTTTGGAGTTTTAACTGACAGCTCCTTTGTTAAATCAAATTGGAAATATCTAATTTTTATTGAAAACCGGGAAGATATAAAACAATGTGATGATACAGAATCAAATAAAGCATTTTTAAAACATGAGGAAACCATTAAATTACCTAACACCATATCTTTCGGAGCTTCTACCTCAGTAGTGCTAATAACATAAGCTTTTCCTTGATCCCTTGGCATTTTATGAGGTATGTTCCCTCTAATTCATAGGACATTCATTTGAATAATGTCCATTCTACCTGCATTTGTAGCACTGAACATCGGTAGCTTCCTTCTTCCCTCTACAATCACGATTTTGGTGGCCTTTTTAACCACACTTGTAACAGTCACCCATTCCCTTCAAGCAAGTACTGGGGTGTTTATTCCCACATTTACTACAAGATTGATATTCAACTTTTCCCCTCTTCCCCTTATTTCCATTTCCAAATTGATTAGCAAATATCTTCTTCTCTAGCTTTTCTTTAAAGTCATAAGACATAGATAATTCCTTTTCTGTCTTGATAGCACATGAGACAATGTCTTCGTACGACCAGAAGGATTGTTAGAGAAATGCTCAACGAAGAAATGGTTTTAACCCATGAAAGAAACAATCAATCTTACTTATTTGGTTACATATATAATCTCCAGCATACCTTGCTAACCTTGTAATGTTATCATCATACATTGCTACATTGTCATCCTCCTTTTGCCTTAGACTCAGAAATTTCCTTTCCATATCTGCT
The DNA here is from genome assembly GCA_963277665.1 of Viscum album. NCBI lineage: Eukaryota > Viridiplantae > Streptophyta > Magnoliopsida > Santalales > Viscaceae > Viscum > Viscum album. The sequence continues at coordinate 819,848,529 of OY728155.1, forward strand.
CAATGGTCACGAGGAAAGTATTTTTCAAAGAAATGCTGTTTGAGCTACCTCCATTCCATATTTGATACTTCATCATCTTCCTTCATGTTTTGAATCAATGACCACCATTGATCAACATCTCTAGTGAGGCGGTAAACTTCCATGATAAATTTTTCCCTTTCACTACTCCCCAAGGCATGGAAACTTTTCTCTAGGGAACTTATCCATTTCTCAGCTACTAAGGGATTTGTACTCCAATTGAATGTTTGTGGTTTCTGCCTCGTGAAGCGATCTAACATTGATCCTCCACGCTACGGATCAAGGTGCTCTATATGGGTAATGTTATTATTCATAACCTGAGTGAGTTGTCCCAGTATGGTGACTAGATGATCTTCACCAGTTGCATCACCATCTCCACTATAATTATCTTGAACAGGAGGGAAATCCCTACAAGGAGTGCATGCATTGATACAGTTTCCATTCCTTCCACTAGGTGCCATTTCTAAACAATGGAATAAACTTGATCAGTTTATGAATCAAAATACATAATTCCATACTTGTAAAACACTTAACATAAATTGAACAGTTTATGGATATAATCCATAATCATAAAAATATTTTATTTGAGGAAGTATATACTCATAAACCCTTCATAATGGTTTGTAATGAAATTGAGAATTATCCTAAGCATATCCCTCGAGAGTGTCGTAACCAAGAGTGCCACAAGGCCCGTTGTCGTGCACCCGTTTCCGTTCGAGTCTAGCTCAAAGTGGTGTTTTTGGGTTTTACCCCTAGGTACATATGTGCCAGAGCCGACTCTACTATATCGTATCCAGAAAGTGATGTATTGCTCAGAAAACTCATAAAATCTCTAGAATACCAAAATTCTAGGAATTTCATCTACACTAATCCTTAATGTTCATCTTAGGTCTACGTAATCTAATAAGAGTTTATCTAAATATAGCTTCCAAGGTTTGTACTAAACATCCTATGATACCAACTGTAACACCCCAACCCCAGTTACCCAGAGTTGGTGCATTATTACATAACATTGGCATGATCACAAAAGATCAATTCTCTAAAGACCGATTAGTTTAGTATCCTTGGAAACACTAGATACATTCATAATGTTTACATTAAATCATAAAGTGAAAACTACTACAACACCATCTTGTCATCATATCCCCTCATACTATCCATATAGTTCATTCATAAATTACTTCTTCACATCCTGGAAAAAATAAAACATTGAAAGGGGTGAGCTTAGATTCTCAGTAAGGATAACAATATATCAGAAACTTTCATAAATAAGAACAAATATTTAAGGCAATGTATAACTAAAACAAAAGCCTTTTAATCATGAAATTCAGCATAATATGGAAAAGATAAAATGAAATAATTCCATTTACGTATTCACATGGATATTCTACTAGTCAAATAATCACATGCAATATCAATAACCACTTTCATAATGATGGAATGCATAATGCCAGACTATCATAACAACATAGTCAAGGTCTCGTTCCAAGACTACAAATATGATTTTGTCAAGTCCTTGTTCCAAGACACTAGTTTGGCTCATGAGACCTACCGATGCATTGAGGAGCTGTAGAGATTTCCACCTGCTACTTATTAAGTCCAATGCATTCCTCATATGAACAGGTTTAAACATAACATAAACATTCGTATTAAACTAGCATATGAAATGTCAATACATTCCCCATAAACCATGAATGGTATAAAAATAACACACCCACAGTAAAAAATTTCACAAAAACAGCAATAAAATATGATATTTTTGTATCATAACAAATCAACTTCAAATAATCTTAAAATCTATCAAAGGATGTTGACATAGATGAAATCAAAACTATTTGAGAGAAATATCTCCTTTTTGAACTCATTTAAAAGTAACATAATTATAAAATAAAACATTTACTTTTAAAATATACTTATAAGCTTATAAGGGAAGCTTTGACGATTTATAACGGTGTAAAATAGCCTCATCTGCTGTATAAGTTAAAAAAACATTCTTACCTTAATTCTGTCGAAAAGGTTAAAAAGTACCTTGTTTGGAAAACAACGAAAAGATTCCTTTAAAAAATCTTATAAAATGTAAAACACGGATATAAATGACATTATCCCATATTCTGTAAAATATTAAGAATGTTTTGAAATACATTTTTATGAAACATGGATGTGGATGATAAAGAGGTCCCACTAGATAATTACGTATAGACAACCTCGAATAATGAAGAGATTGTGAAATAAACCCTTACCTTGTAATTTTCCTTGGTCGAGGGTAGGTAAAGATCTTATATAATTGTCAAATAATTGTAATTAAATTATACAAGAATCATATATATTAATATGATATCATATATGATCTTTTAACATTGCTTTGTTAATAAAATCTTAGTATTATCGTCGTTTTGGGTGTTAAATTACTCATTTTCTTTTATATGTTTTGTTATATAAGTCGTGTTTTTTATGGATAGGATGTATCATATTCATATCTAGAATGATATTAAGTCTTTAAACATTTTTTTTACCATAAAAAAAAAATTAATATTGAATGGATACAATGGGGAATGAATCTCAACGCGTTCGTGGAGACGGTAGTCCGTACATACGCACGAGCGACAATATCTTTTTTTTGATATTAAAATAACATATAATTGGATGGTATATCATATAGACAGAATAATTATCATGTAATATTTATTATTTACATGAATTGTACATCATTATTATACACATCTAAATAATAAAATATTGAATAACAATTACACCACAACGTGGAGACGGTAGGCCGTACGTACGCATGTATGGTGACATGTCATTCATGGGATGTATAGAATAATGAATTTGTAAGTTCCATATTTATAATAACATCATAGTATATAGAAGATACCTGAGTTATTATTTTATAATAGAAATAACATGGAAATAAGAAGTTGAAGAATAAAGGAAATTTAAAGAGGGTTGTGAAGATGTTACCTCTTCTTCGGGTTCTTCCTTTTGATTTGATCAAAAGGGCCTCTTAGGTTGGATTTCTGGTCAAAATAAGGCCTCTAGGTTGAAGTGAGGGACGTTGGGAGGATATTTGAGCATAGGTTGGCCGATAGAAATGGCTTTGAATGTGTTAATTAATTATATGGGGGAGTGCTCTTTTATAAGAAGGGTGAGAGGCTCCTTTGGAAAAGCTAGAATTATTATTTTATAATAAATCCATATTCAGTTATTAATGGCTAAAAAGTAGATTATTTAAAGTTTATAATGGGATATATCGAAAAAATCTCATCTAATAGTTTTTGGATAGGTTTGGGTCACATTATTAACCTTATCGTTTAGTTTTAACTCTTAGTTAATTAGTTTGACAGTTACCATGTCACTTTGTATTTTTATATTATATAGATAATAAACATACTATATACATCCCAACAACCCCAAAGTGGCCCATTAATGATAAACCAACCATGATATATGTATTTTGGCTGAACCGTTGATTTTTAGGAATTAAATATCAATTAATATTATAATATTTGTTTTAAAAACTCTTTTATGTCAATTTTAACAATATTGGGTATTTTGTTTTTGATAAATTCCTAAAAGCATTATTACTTGGAACCTAATTCATTTAATCAAAACTAACATGTCATATTAACCTATGAAATTTGTGTAATGCATTAAAAGGCCAAATTATATTTATTTGGGTATTTATAATATCAATTATTACAATATTTCACTAATAAGGTAATTATTGCATCATCATTTTGTCATAAATAAATTAAATTATATAACGCCTAAAAATTCTAAATAAAATATCATTATGTAGTGAATCTTTTAATCTTTCTAATTAATATTTATAGTCGAATTTATCATATTTATAACTCTATATTAAAAATGTTTTAGTAATTAATCATTTATTTTAACTCTTTTAACTCTACATTGAATTAAATAATAATAAATGTCCTAATATAATCCAAGTGGTCCTAAATGATAATATTTTATTCCTAAGGTTTTTTTGGTCTAGATACACTTTTCCAATATAATTAGGACATGTGTTAGCGTAATATTAATATCATTTTTACCCTTAATTACCCTATTTACTTTTTACCGTCATAAATTAAAGTAAAAAGTTACTATTCACCAAAAATTATTTTTATCTTATTGCACCACAATTTACTCCTTGATATTAACCATGTCTCTCGGATTTTTGTAATTCCACTCACAGAATCGGTAAAATTAATTTTTATATAAATTTCCAAATTCTCCTAGGAGTTGGGTAAAAGACAGTGAAAAGTTCAATAAAATTTTTATATATATAAAATTATTATAAACTAACTCGAATGAATTACATTAAACTTATAAAGGTATTATTTATCTATTTTGACCTTAATATAATTTAAATAAAATAAATATTTATAAAACTTCGTTTTTAAATAATAACATAGTGTTTTTTCACTATTCATTAAAAATTGAATGTTTTCAGAAAAATAACAAAAATTTAGCCTAGGATAATTTCGATAGTTCGAATCCAAATATGAAGTCAATTTTGAATGATCAATTTTTTAAAATTTCAAAATATTGGTATTACTATTCATAACGGCTACATTGATTGGTCACGGTGTGTTAGAACTCGAAGTTGCGTACAACACACGCTACTGTATTATTCAAAGAGAATCGTACCATAGAATCATGGGGTGTTATAGTCAAATTTATCTATTGATCATCTTCACCCTATATTTCATAAACAACCAAAATAACCTTCCCTTATACTAAAAATGGATGTATGGAGAAGATCTTTTAAATTGAGTTGATCTATTGTTCATATATAGAGGGATCATATGATCCATCGAATGTAGGAGGAATTTGACTCTCAATGCTCTTGATTAGGACTTGTTATTTCGGGGGGGATTGATTTTTCTCATGATCCAGGTTTCTATTCAATACATGAGAAAACTAAGAGAGTATTGTGATGATATTTTCAATTCCTGCTCCCATTGAATTGGGTATCTCATTAGGGAAGTCATTACATTGATCTGTATATCATTTGTTAGGCCAATTCCACCATTTAGTATCCATTGACAAGAATAAAATGAAAATTTTTGGTAATTATTTTAAATAACTAAAAAACATAATGGGAAATCCAATAAAATTAATGGGATAACATATAAATTTATTTTAATTCCTTAACATATGAACTTCTAGGCATCAATCTATGTAATACATGATCGATTTCCAATCATATATTCTTATGGGATTTAAGTTTTCAAATAATAATGGTTCATACTAATATTATGAATTTATCAAAGAATATACCCATGGAGTGTAAAACTAGTAGTGTATCTGGGTCATTTTTTGTTGGATCGAGATTATACTAATTATACACAAGAGGGGGGTGAATTCTGTCTTTTCAAAAATCGCCACGAGAGTGTGTTCTATCCTTTATCATTAATCAGATCGATTAATTCAGCAGAAATATGAAATACATGAACACACGATATGTAGTGTTTCGGGGAATATAAGGCCCCTAGTCCACTCCACCAATCCTCTACTCCATAAGCTTGGTTATTTTCACCATCTGGTCCTCATCTTAATAGACCTTTCAACAACAGAGTGCAGGTAGTTGACACCATTACAATCTAAGGAAAAACACAGCCTTCTGGTTCAATCACATAACCTACATGACGTAGAAAAAGAAGTTGGTCACTCAAGATAAAAATTATTTGTTCTTCGAAAATTCTCTCTCGATTGTTCTTCACAATTGCAACAGAATGAAATTGACTGTAAATGGATAGACTTTTTCAAAAAAATGAACTTCAAGAAAGAATCATTCTTATTTGATCCCATTGAAGTAGATATAGAAATATAAATCGTAACTTTAGCAGCAGTAGATTCACAATTGATCTTCAATGTCAAATAAGTGAATCTTCTATTATGTATCTTCTTCTTTAACAACCAGGGATTTTATCAGACTTCGTAATCAATCAGAAATGTAGATCATGATTGACTCTATTTTTCTTATCTTCTAAATTCTGTACAATAGATCTCTTATTTTGATATATGTATCACCACTTGTGTTCTTGATCACTATTTTCAGTTCATACTTACAAACACCTTAAAAATATATATATAACGAATACTTCCTCTGAAAAAATCAGAACCAAAATCTTCACCATTTTACTCACATAATTCGAACATTTGAATTTATAGAGTAGTCGTAACTCTGATTGTAATTCCCCATCAAAATATTCTCTTAATTCGATCCTCGAACAGCTCTGAAATCATGAAAGACATGCTTTAAAATTAGATTTTAATCCGGCTTAAAATCAGCCTGATAATTCGCTTACAGATCATTGATTAATAATATCAACTTTAAATTCACTGATGCTAAACGTAAGGTTGAGTTATAAAGTATGCATCCTCTGAACATAACAAAGATCCTAAACATAACGATGATGACGTAGCCTTCAAACAAAAGGTTTTCAACGTATGTTTGATAAAAAATGTAGGGTTGTCCGTCCATACTTTTCATTTCAACTTTCGAATTTATGAAAAATGATTTGTACTTTTATATGCTTATAAATGAAATTTACATGATCCATAATTTCTAAGAAATGTATGGTTGTTTAAAAATGTAAGGTTTATGAACCATACTTTTAATAAAAAATTTAACTTTTAAGACTTACATACGGTTTTACTTGTATACTTTTCTAATATCCAAAACATAGTGTTCTTTCCTAATGTAGGGTTATTTTTCATACTTTGCTGATAACCGATGGTTGATTAACCATACATTTTTGATAACATGAAAAGTAAATAGCAGGTTCCTTTCTGTATTATATGTTTCCACATGTAGGGTATGAACATTGATTTCAAAACACGCTTAATCAATTCCCAAATATGTAGTGCATAAAAAGTGTTTCGAAAACATGCTAATGAAAATACTTTATCAATTAAATCTGGTTTTTCAAGAACATAATTATTCTTTCATGAAATAAAATATAAATAATAAATTCCTAAAATAAACTTAAAAAATAAAATCATTAGAAAGAAATTAAGGGAATTTGTGAACTTTAAAATCATCATAAAGAGATAGATTATTGTTATAAAAAATCATCCTCTTTAAATAAAATCATTATGTACTGTTGAAAACAAAACTTGCTCAAAAATATCCCCATTTTTGATTGACAGAAAACCCATAAAATAATAAATGAAATTAATTTTAAAAATTAATTACATAGAGTTAAGAAATTTGATTAGATAAAGCAGTATTTAGTTTTGACAAGATTATTTCAAAAATAAATAAACACTATGTTATCTATAATCATAAAAATAAATTTATCCCCTTTTTCAAAAGTGAAAAAATGTAAGTAATGAAAAACTATATCCCCTTAAATAAATAAATAAAAAAACATTTTTTAAAAAAAATTATAAAAAGTTCCTCCACTTAAAACTTTTTAAAGTAATAAATTTGTATTTCTCCTTTAATAAAAGGAGTTTTTTTTTAATGAAAACATTAATTCAAATTTATATTTAAAATAACATTTTAAATAATATAAATGCATTAAAATAAAATTTTATGTTTATCCAAATTCCTCCCCCTTTTGTGATATCAAAAAGAATGACAAAATATGGAATATAACACATATTAATGTAGCACTGAACTATAGTAAATGCTATATCTAGCTATTTATCAATTAGTGAATCCAGATTATTGGAATATCTAATCAGAGACAGTAAAATAGACAAATACACAAATATTTAATGAAATAGATTTTCATTGAAAATATTTAAAATAAAAAAATTGATAAATACAGGAATCATGGGTTGGTCAGGGTTTAGATAGGGTCTATCTTATTCTAACTACTTCCTTGATTTCTGTGAGTTTCTCCCTTATTATCCACATCATTAAATCACCATTAATAATAATAATATTCCTATTCTCTTGAGTCATATGAATGTATTCAAGTATTTTTAAAAACTCATGTAGTCTTTCTTCCTTCTCCAAAAACAAAGACAATTTCTCTGTTAACATATCCAAGACAGATTTGATTCCTGGTTCAGTTGAGGTTAACTCTTCAACTAAAAAATTTTGATAGTCTAGGAGCACTAAAAAAGAGAACTATTGCATTGAAAATCATGCCATCTATCATTCATATCAACTAAGATAGTGGTTATTGCATTAAATCCTCTGATCAAATCAGGTGAAGTATCTGAACCAATGGTTCTTTTCTCACAACAACAACTTCCAGTGATTGTTCAATAACAGCTTCACATAAAAATCTGTAACTCAATAAATCTTGGGAGGATAAAAAATATGAAACTTTTTTTTAATGAGCAGTAGTGTCTCTTCTTCTTTTTACATGAAGTCCTTTTTGACTTGCTTCCTCTGGCATAGTCTGAACTTAAAAACTTATTCTTCTGGAAACAGAGCAAACTCTCAGTGTAGCTTGATTTTCCTTTGACTTTTAAGGATGATCCTGAGCTCTTTCTTCTTCTACTTCTTCATCGTCTCTTTCTAGCAGGATTTTTCCTTTTCCTGTACTCCATAAATAACCGATTTTTCATACTGTACCAGCGTTAAAAACATTACTATGGTGACTACGAGCTCTAACATCAACAAGTATCGCCATGTCTATCTTGAACAAGAGTTTTGAGATTGTAACACCCAAGACATTTATGTTACCATTAGAGGAATCTTTCACTACACAAAACAATTTCTTCGCTTGCTTTACTCACAATCGCGACCGTCCTCGATATCTTGCGTCGTACGCAATACCGAGTTTCACTAAACAACGATACGCTATTAAAATATTATTAAAACTAGCCATTATGAATAGTAAAACAACTTTTTGAAATTTTAAAAATTTTATTTTTCAAAATTCACTTCATTTTGGGATTCGGAATATCGAAATTAGCCTAGGGTGAAATTTTAGTATTTTTCCGAAAACATTCGATTTTTGAGGAATAGTGAAACCACTAAGTGGTAGTTAAAAAACTGAATTTTTCTTAAAACGTAATTTTACCGTTTTTGTGAGTGGAATTTCAAAAATCCGAGACACACGGTTGATGTCAGTAAGTAAAATGTAGTTCAATGATATGAAAATAATTTTTGGTGAATAGTAACTTTTTACTTTTATTTACCACGGTTAAAAGTAAATAGGGTAATTAAAGGTAAAAATGTTATTATTCTTTCCCTAACACATGTCATAATTCTATTGGATAAGTGAAATTTGACCAAAACCAACCTTAGGAATAAAATATGACCATTTAGGCACACTTGGATTAGATTATGACATTTATTATTAATTTATTTAAAGAAGGGTTAAAATAGATAAAATCAATGTTTAATAACTACATAAATTTTAATATAGGGTTATAAATAAGATAAATTCGACTATAAATATTCATTAGAAAGATAAAAGGATTTCCTACATAATGATATTTTATTTGTAGTTTTTAGACTTTAAATAATTTAATTTATTTATGACACAATGATGATGCAGTAATTATCTTATTAATGAAATATTGACATAATTGATGTTATAAATACACAAATAAATATAATTTGAGACTTTTTATGAATTCCACAACTTTTATAGGTTAATAGGACAAGTTATTATTGATTTAGTTAACTTTTTTAGAACTAATCATTCTGTTATGATTTTCACAAAAATCAACTACTAAATAGTATCAAAATTGACATAAAATAGTTATTAAAATATATTATATTATTAATTATAATTATATTCATAAAAACCTAAGGATCGGAAAAATGACTTATAAGGTTATATATATTAATAATAAACAACTTAGGGTTCGTTTGGCTGCAAATAGTAAGTTTATTAACCTTATAGTATAAGAACACAAGAAGACACGGTAAAAGTAAAATTGTTTAACTTAATGTTAAATCTAAATGATTAGGTTAAAATAAGAACATAAACTTATATAACATCTATTGGATGAGAGGATTTCGACCCATCCCCACCTTAGCTTATAAATATTTAAATTTTGATCTATTAAAAACCGAATTTGACTTTATAATAAAATAATAGTTTTAGTTATTCCAAAGGTGCCCCTCTCCTCCCTTATTAAAGGGAACCTCCTCCCTCTCCTCCTCACACCAATTTGAGCCTTCAATCTCGGCCAACCCCTGCCAATTTCTCCTATACACTTCCCTAGAAACATCCTATAGGTCCTGGTCTTCTTCAAAGACCAATTTTAGTGCCCTAAAAGGAGTTTCAAAGAATCACTTCAAAGAAGAGGTAATGTCCGTTACCGATTATTTCATCTTTATTTCTTCTTCAAATTCTTCTTCTTAGGTTGTTTCATTATGATGTAATAACATCAGTATCACTAATATACTTATATGTTATTATAAGTATGAAACAACCCTATTTTACCATCTATCTATCCTACGGAAAACGAAATCACCGCGCGTGCGTATGTACGGAATACCGTCTCCACGCCGTGGAGTAATCTATTTACCACCACCACCTTACTTGGATGGGTATAATGGTGTAAATAATAACTATATATTATTATTGTAAAGTGATATTGACTATTAAATAGTATACATACACTCCAATACAATTCCACGATCATGAGAACGATATCATCGCTCGTGCGTACGTACGGACTACCGTCTCTACGACGCGATGAGATTCATTATCCACGTTAACCATTCATGAATTATTATAAAGTATATATAATAAGTAATCATGAATTATATGACATAATAATGATACTTTATTTATGTTTATATATATGTATTTCATCCACTTAACTCCATTCAACTCAATAAGGAAACGAAAACAGCGTTCATGCGTACGTACGGCCTACCGCCTCCATGAACGGTGTATTTATTTCCATTTACTAATCTATTATATATATGTATATTCTGAATATATATTATATATAAATAATGTTTTATATTCTGCAATTAAGTAATCCTGATCTATGTAATCTTATGAATAATTACAAGTCAAAACACGGACGACAAATGAAACGATTTTACCCAAAACACTCTTTAACATGGAATTTACAAAAGAACAGGTAATATAAAGTCATAAGTGAACCATATATGATATCATAACAATGAGTATGATTCTGGAATAAGTCAATGACATTATGTAAATAATTATACAGGTGGTTAGGACACTTACGAAGCAAAATTGGACCTAAGGTAAGGGAAATATCACAATCTCATTTTTATCCGAGATTGTTTATACTTTGGTTTTTACTGGGGTGTATTTTATCATCCACATCCCTGTTTCCTCAATATGTAATATTTATATCCTTCTACAATAGTTTATATCCAATTTTACCCTTCCTTGAGTTTTATTAAAAGATATGAAAGGAATCTTTTGTCGTTTTTCATACGAGGTACTTTTTGACTTTTCCGACAAAAGTACGAGAAGAATGTTTTTTTAACTTATACGGCATGAATGGATTTTTAAAACAATATTTCCAAGAATATTCCTTTTTATGTTTTCAGGTTTATTTTTAATCCACTTATTTTAGTTTAAAATTGAATGACATGTTAAGAAAGGAAATTTTTTTTTGATGTAGACAGGATATTTTCCTCCAGAATGGAGTTCAAGTGTTTTATCAAAATTATTTTCCATCTAAGATAATAAAGGGTTCTGTTTCTACCCCTATTATTACATTGATTTGATTATGTTGTGATGGAATTATATTTATGAATTCCTTTATCTTATATGAATTGTTTTATGATGTCGCGATGTTTAAGATTTCCATTTTTATTACATGGGTTATGCAATTATGTATGATTTATGATTTTGTGGCACACATAAGAATGGTATCATTATGACAGGGTGGGACCTATATCTCCCTCCAATTCATTGGGTAAAGATTTTATATCTCATGAGATAGACATGGCTGGAACGACAGGTTAAACTGGTTTAGTGAAACAGTACTGAAACGAGGAGTGAACTTGGTTCAGAAATGGACTTTGTCCGCTAAGATAGTCTTGGCAATGAGACTTGACTAATAAGAAATTATTCTCTATGATTATGTGTGTATGCCAAAAAGTTATGATTATTGGGATTACATTTCACTACTATGATTTATCACATGTTATGATATTATGATCTCTTTTGTAGGTTAAGACTTCCAAAATGTTATGTTCTTATGAATATGATGTGATAGATATTTCTTTTGTTTACCCTTACTGAGCATTTGAGCTCACCCTTTTTTATGTTTTATTTCCATAGGTCAGGAAGAAGGTTATTAAGTAGGATATGCCAAAATGGGACTCTAGATATGATCAAATAAATGAGAGGCAAAGTAGATTCTTTATGAACCAATTGTTTATGTTTCCCAGTTTCTAAAGACTCTATACCTATAAGGTCCTTTCCTGGTTTTGTTATATGTTGTAATAAGTTTGCTTAAATTCTAAAGTAATGATAATGTATGTAAAGTATGGGTCGTTAAAATTGGTATCAGAGGAAAGGTATAGTCAACCTTTGGAAACTAGGATTTGAAAGCCTTAGTAAGAACCCTAAGGATAATTCTAAGAATAAAACACTATCTTAGTGTTTTAGAAATGGCCATGAATAACCTAGGATAATACCTTAATTGTGAAATTTTATTCTTGATTATGTGGTTTCCCTATTAAAATTTGTGTTGCTCACACTATTCTTCTTGGTTTTAGTCAATGGATGGAACCCGAATGAACCGTGTTAATGCGGAATGCGACGGGCAATGCAATGATTGTCCCCCTAAGAAACCAAACTTTATGGGAGCTGGAATGAAAAATCTTTTAGCCATGATCACACAACTTTATCATTCTATGAATCATGCAGGACTTCCAAAAGAGCAAAGGAAGGAGCAACATTATGTTGAATCCTTCATGAGGCAGTTTCCACCTTCATTCAGCGGGTCTACTGATCCATTTGTTGCTGAACAATGGATTAGTACTACTGAAAATATATTTTCAGTTCTTCAATGTTCTGAACATGATAAATTCATCTTAGCTGTGTATCGTTTGGAAGGTGATGCTGATCAATGGTGGAATCTTATCAAGAATACGAGGCAAAGAGATGAAATTGAGTCAATGGAATGGGACGAGTTCAGGAACTTATTTTTCAATAAGTACTTCCCTCGTATTCTCCGAACAAAGATGGAGAAAGAGTTTCTTGAACTGAAGCAAAAGGATGATGAATCTGTTGGTAACTATGAAGCAAATTTTACAAGACTTGCAAGGTACGCTTCTGTTATTATTATCCAACCTGAGAGTAAAATCGATCGATTCTTTAGTGGATTAAAACCAAGTTTTCGAAGGGTGTTAGCCATAAGGGACTTCAATAGCTACGAGGAAATCTTTCGATGTACTCTCAAAGTTGAGATAGAGATTGGAGTAACCCATCAGTCATATGGGTTTGATAAGAAGAGGAAAATGGAATTCCAAGGAAAATCTAAAGAGCACATTGAAAAGAAGATGAGCTTTCCCTTATGCTCAATATGTGGAAAGAAACATGGAGGGAGTTGTCTTAAAGGGACAAGTAAATGTTTCAATTGTGGAAAGGAAGGTCGTATGGAATTTGAATGCCTCAATGATTGGAAGAAGATGTCAAATGATTCCAACAAAGGAAGGGATACACAGAATAAACCTAATACACTTAAATGTTTCAAGTGCAAGGAGATGGGGCATTATTCCAATCAATGCCCAAATCCAAGGGTTGATGATGATGGTCGACATCAACAAACTCTTAAAGCTAAAGACAAATGAGATTCACATGCAATTTCTATCAGCGATGTGGAGTACGATAACGATGTGGTGAAAGGTACACTTACCATCCACTCTAAAGTAGCAAATGTTTTATTTGATTCTGGATCCACCCTCTCCTTTATTTCTGAAGGATTTTCTAAGGGTATCACTATATTACCTCAACAATTAGATGTTGAGTTAGATGTGACAAACCCTAATGGCACAACAGTCGCATCAATAGTTTATAATTCTTCTCCGATTGAAGTTTGTGGGAAAGTGCTTCCTACAAATCTTGTGATCCTTCCTATAGTGGAATTTGATGTGATTCATGGCATGGATTGGCTTTCTCTACATGGAGATCATATCAATTTCCAAAGAAGGGAAGTCACATTTCATATTCCAGATCAGTCTATGATCGTCTATTGATACAAGGATGAACATAACCTTCCAGTGGAAATTTCTTCCATCTTATGGGTCTTGCTTCCACTAAATGAATGTTATTTATCTCAAATGGTTGGTGAGAAACTCACGATTAATAATATGGCCACTGTATGGTAGTTTGACGATGTCTTTCCGGAGGAATTGTCGGGTCTTCCACCAAATCGTGAAGTTGAGTTTTCAATAGAACTTGTACCGGGTGCTTTGCCTATTTCAAAGACACCTTATAGAATGGCCCCAATTGAGTTGCAGGAATTGAAGAAGCAACTCCAAGAGAATCTTGATAAAGGGTTCATACGCCCTAGTGCGTCACCTTGGGGAGAACCTGTTCTATTTGTTAAGAAGAAAGATGGATCAATGAGACTCTGCATTGATTATCGAGAACATAACAAGATCACTATGAAGAACAAATATCATCTCCCACGCATTGATGACCTATTTGACCAACTACGCGGAGCTCAATACTTTTCCAGGATTGATCTTCATTCAGGGTATCATCAATTAAGGGTCAAAAGGGAGGATATACCAAATATGGATTTCCGTACAAGGTATGGACACTATGAATTTATAGTGATTCCATTTGGTCTTACTAATGCCCCTCCTATCTTTATGGATATGATGAATAGAGTCTTTAGAAACTATCTTGATCAGTTTGTGGTAGTATTTATAGACGATATTCTTGTCTATTCAAAGAGAAAGGAAGAACATGAAGATCAATTGATAATTATATTGAAGACCCTGATAAAGGAGAAGCTTTATGCCAAGTTTACCAAGTGTGAATTTTGGCTTCAAAAAGTTTCATTTTTGGGTCACATAATCTGAAAAGAGGGGATATCTGTGGATCCAGCAAAAATAGAGGTTATCGAATGATGGATGAGACCAACAACAGTAACTGAGATCCGAAGTTTTCATGGTTTGGTGGGATATTATCGACGTTTTGTGAAATATTTTTCATGATTATCTAATCCACTCACCATGTTGACTCGGAAAGGAGTTAAGTTTGCCTAGACGGAGAATGTGAAGAGAATTTCAAGGAGTTGAAAAGAATGTTATCCAATGTACCTGTGCTCACACTGCCTTGTAGTGGAGAAAGGTTTGTGATTTATAGTGATGCATCCAAGAAGGGATTGGGGTGTGTTCTTATGAAAAAATGATATGGTGATAGCTTATGCCTCAAGACAGTTGAAAATACATGAGAAAAATTACCCAATTCATGATTTGGAGTTAGCTGCGGTAATATTTGCATTAAAGATTTGGAGGCATTATCTTTATAGAGAAAGGTGTGACATTTATACTGATCATAAAAGTTTAAAGTATATTTTCACACAAAAGGAGTTGAATATGTGCCAAATAAGATGGTTGGACCTGATTAAGGATTATGACTGCTCAATTCATTACCACCCTGGGAAAGAAAACAAGGTGGCAGATGCATTAAGTCGACAAGAACATGCCAGTTTATCCATGATGAGGATAAAAAAAGATCCAATATTTAGGGATTTACAAAGGATGGATCATGGAATTATAATGAAAGGGGAAAATCATATCTTTCTCAAATGAATGTTCAACCATCTATACATGTGAAGATTAAAGAGGCATAGAAAGAAGATGTCGAGTTACAAAAGAAGGTGACAAATGTTCCTGAATTCGACCTTGATTGTGATGGGATAATAAAGTTCAGGAATCGGGTTTATGTTCCTCCGATCCCCGAATTAAAGAAGGGGCTGCTGGATGAGGCTCATAGTTCTTCATTCTCTATTCATCCTAGAAGCACGAAGATGTATAGGGACTTGAAAGATTACTTTTGGTGGGATGGCATGAAAAGAGATGTTGCTGAATATGTCTCTCGATGCTTGGTTTGTCAACAAGTTAAATCTAAGAGACATAAGTCTAAGGGGATGTTACAACCATTACCCATACCCAAATGGAAATGGGAAAACATCACTATGGACTTTGTTACCGGACTTCCTAAAACATCCAAAGGCAATAATGCTATCTAGGTCATAGTTGATCGTCTTACAAATTCTGCACACTTCATCGCTATTAGAGAGGATTTCTCTCTAGATCAACTTGCCAGGATATATGTGAAGGAAGTGGTAATATTGCATGTAGTACCACTTTCTATTATATCTGATTGGGATTCGAGGTTTACCTCAAAGTTCTGGCGAATTATTCAGCATACTCTGGATACAAAGTTGAGTTTCAGCACTACTTATCATCCTCAGACAGCCGGTCAGTCTGAGAGAACAATTCAAACTCTAGAAGATATGTTGAGAGCCTGCTCTATGGATTTCAAAGGTGGTTGGTATCAACACCTACCTTTGGTGGAATTTTCTTATAATAATAGCTTTCACTCTAGTATTCAGATGGCTCCTTATGATGCTCTCTATGGAAAGAAATGCAGGACTCCAACTTGCTGGGATGAAGTTGGGGAATGAAAGCTATTAGGACCTGATCTTGTTGATGAGATGGCAGAAAAGGTCCGAACTATTCAACAACACATAAGAGCAGCTCAGAGTCGACAGAAAAGTTATGCCAAAAACTGAAGAAAAGACCTAGAGTTTGAAGTGGGTGATAAAGTGTTCTTACGAATATCTCCCTGGAAGAGGGTCCTGAGATTTGGAAAGAAGGGAAAGTTGAACCCTAGATATATCAGTCATTTCAAAATACCAGATCGTGTTGGGAAGGTAGATTACCGATTGGCGCTTCCACCGAATCTCTCTCAAGTTCATGATGTGTTCCATATATCTCTCCTAAGAAAGTACATACCTGATCCTTCACATGTACTTATCTCAGAAGTTGTACCGCTGGAGCAAGATCTTTCTTATGAAGAACAACCGATAGAGATTCTGGATCGTAGAGAAAAAGTCCTACGAAACAAGACCACTCAATTGGTGAATTTTTTATGGAGGAACCACCAATTAGAATAAGCTACATGGGAGCTTGATGATATGATGAGGGAGAGGTATCCTCATCTGTTTGTTACAAAGTGGTGAATTTTGAGGGCGAAATTCATTTCAAGGGGGGGTAGAATGTAACACCCGAGACTTTTATGTTATCATCAATGGAATCATTCATTACACACAACACTTTCTTCACATGATTTACATGCAATCACGACCTTCCTCGATAGCTTGCGTCGTACGCAATACTGAGTTTCACTAAACAACGATATGCTATTTAAATATTATTAAAACTAGCCGTTATGAATAGTAATAACTACTTTTTGAAATTTTGTAAATTTTATTTTTCAAAATTGACTTCATTTTTGGATTCGGAATATTGAAATTAGCCTAGGGTGAAATTTTGATATTTTTCTGAAAACATTCAATTTTTGATGAATAGTGAAACCACTAAGTGGTAGTTAAAAAAATGAATTTTTCATAAAACTTAATTTTACCGCTTCTGTGAGTGAAATTTGAAAAATCCGAGAGACACGGTTGATTTCAGTAAGTAATATGTAGTTCAATGAGATGAAAATAATTTTTGGTGAATAGTAACTTTTTACTTTTATTTATCACGGTTAAAAGTAAATAGGGTAATTAAGGGTAAAAATGTTATTATTATTTCCCTAACACATGTACTAATTCTATTGGATACGTGAAATTCGACCAAAAACAACCTTAGAATAAAATATGACCATTTAGGACCACTTGGATTAGATTAGGACATTTATTATTAATTTATTTAAAGAAGGGTTAAAATATTTAAAATCAAAGTTTAATAACTAAATAATTTTTAATATAGGGTTATACATAAGATAAATTCGACTATAAATATTCATTAGAAATATAAAAGGATTTCCTACATAATGTTATTTTATTTGTAATTTTTAGACTTTAAATAATTTAATTTATTTATGACACAATGATGATGTAGTAATTATCTTATGAATAAAATATTGACATAATTGATGTTATAAATACCCAAATAAATATAATTTGAGACTTTTTATGAATTAAACTAATTTTATTGGTTACTATGACATGTTATTATTGATTTAATTAACTTTTTTCGAACTAATAATTCTGTTATGATTTTCACAAAAATCAATAACTAAATAGTGACAAAATTGACATAAAATAGTTTTTAAAACAAATATTATATTATTAATTATTATTTTATTCCTAAAAATCTAATGTTCGGCCAAATGACTTATATAACGTTATATATATTAATAATAAACAACTTGGGGTTATTTTGGCTGCTTATAGTATGTTTATTAACCTTATAGTATAAGAACACAAGAAGACATGTTAAAAGTAAAATTATTTAACTTAATGTTAAATCTAAATGATAAGGTTAAAATAGGAACCTAAACTTGTCTAAATTATATTGGATGAGATTATTTCTACCCATCCCCACCTTATCTTAGAAATATTTCAATTTGGAGCTATTAAAAACCGAATTTGACTTTACAATAAAATAATAGTTTTTGTTATTCCAAAGGTGCCCCTCTCCTCCCATATAAAAAAGCACCTCCTCCGTCTCCTCCTCACACCAGTTTGAGCCTTCAAGCTCGGCCAACCCCTGCCAATTTCTTCTCTCCACTTCCCTAGAAACATACTAGAGGTCCTGGTCTTCTTCAAAGACCAATTTTAGTGCCCTAAAAGGAATTCTCAAAGAAGCACTTCAAAGAAGAGGTAATGTCCGTTACCGATTCCTTCAACATTATTTATTCTTCCACTTCTTCTTCTTAGGTTGTTTCATGATGAAGTAATAACATAAGTATCACTAATATACTGATATGTTATTATATGTACGAAACAACCCTATTTCACCATCTATCCATCCTACAGAAAATGAAATCACCGCACGTGCGTACGTACAGAATATCGTCTCCATGTCGTGGTGTAATCTATTTTCCACCACCACCTTACATGGATGGGTATAATGGTGTAAATAATAACTATAAATTATTATTTTAAAGTGATATTGATTATGAAATAGTATACATACACTCCAATACCATTCCACGATCATGAGAACGATATCATCGCTCGTGCGTACGTACGGACTACCGTCTCCACGACGCGATGAGATTCATTCTCCACGTTAACCATTAATAGATGATTAGAAAGTATATATAATAATTATTCATGAAATATATAAAATAATAATGATACTGGATTTATTTTTATATATATGTATGTCATCTACTTAATTCCATTCAACTCAATAAGGAAACGAAAACAACGTTCATGCGTACGTACGACCTACTATCTCCATGAACCGTGTATTTATTTCCATTTTCTAATCTATTATATATATGTATATTCTGAATATATATTATATATAAATCATGTTTTATATTCTGTAATTAATTAATCATTATCTAAGTAATCTTATGAATAATTACAAGTCAAAACACGGATGACAAATGAAAGGATTTTACCCAAAACTCTCTTTAACATGGAATTTACAAAATAACGGGTAATATAAAGTCATAAGTGAACCATATATGATATCATAACAATGAGTATGATTCTGGAATAAGTCAATAACATTATTTAAATCATTATACCGGAGGATCAGACACTTACTAAGCAAATCAGACATAAGGTAAGGGAAATATCACAATCTCATTTTTATCTGAGATTGTTTATACTTTGGTATTTACTGGGGTGTATTTTATCATCCACATACATGTTTCCTCAATATGTAATATTTATATCCTTCTTCAATAGTTTATATCCAATTTTTCCCTTCGTTTACTTTTTAGTAAAAGATATGAAGGCAATCTTTTTTTGTTTTTCATACGATGTACTTTTCGACTTTTCCGAAAAAAGTACGAGAAGAATGTTTTTTTTAACTTATACGGCATGAATGGATTTTTAAAACATTATTTCCATAAATCTTCCTTTACACGTTTTCAAGTTTATTTTTAATCAACTTCTTTTAGTTTAAAATTGTATGACATGTTAAGAAAGGAAAAATGTTTTTGAAGTAGAAAGGATATTTTCCTCAAGAATGGAGTTCAAGTGTTTTATCAAAATTATTTTCCATCTAAGATAATAATGGGTTCTGTTTATATCCCTATTATTACATTGATTTGATTATGTTGTGATTGAATTATATTTATGAATTCCTTTATCTTATATGAATTGTTTTATGATGTCACGATGTTTAAGATTCCCATTTTTATTACATGGGTTATGCAATGATGTATGATTTATGATTTTGTGGCACACATAAGAATGGTATCATAATGAGATGGGTGGGACCTATATCTCCCTCCAATTCATTGGGTAATGATTTTATATCTCATGAGATTGACATAGCTGGAACAGCAGGTTAAACCGGTACAGTGAAACAGGACTGAAACGAGGAGTGAACTCGGTTCAGAAATGGATTTTGTCCACTAAGATAGTCTTGGCAATGAGTCTTGACTAATAATAAATGATTCTCAATGATTATGTTTGTATGACACAAAGTTATGATTATTGGGATTACATTTCACTGCTATGATTTATCCCATGTTATGATATTATGATCTCTTTTGTAGGTTAAGACTTCCAAAATGTTATGTTCTTATGAATATGATGTGATTGATATTTCTTTTGTTTACCCATACTGAGAATTTGAGCTCACCCTTTAGTATGTTTCATTTCCCCAGGTCAGGAAGAAGGTTATTAAGTAGGATATTCCAAAAAGGTACTCTATATATGATGAAATAAATGGGAGGCAAAGTAGATGCTTTATGAACCAGTTGTTTATGTTTCCTAGTTTCTAAAGACTCTATACCTATACGGTCCTTTACTGGTTTTGTTATATGTTGTAATAAGTGTGCTTAAATTATTAAGTAATGACAATGTATTTAATGTATGGGCCGTTATAGAGATGAATCTACAAAAAATGGTAGAAATTCATTCTAGCTTCACTTTGACAACAGTAATTCAGGTACCTCACCATTTACCTAGGAAAATTTAACTTTACATCATTGAGAAGAATATAAATTATTTAAATGTTGGGATACAGTATCTTCTCTATCTATGACATTTTGGGTGTTATCCCTATTTGTACATATTTTACAAGGATCTTCTGATCTGGTTCCAAATCCTTAATGAATATTTTTATTATGTTAGTATATCCATACAGAAAGGACATAATATCTTCAGATTTATGCAAAGAATCTCTTATACTTTTCAAATCAAAATGAAACACTCCCATACGAGGGCAGTTTAGTAATTAACTAATTTCAACTGAAGAGATCGAAAAATATTTATCCTCTATCTTAGCCGTCATGGTATAATAATCATCTCCCAATCTAAATTGAACATATTTAAAGAAATATCGAATCTTGACTTCATACAGGAATTTAGTATTCTCACTATTGAAGGTCTGTTCGAGATTCTAAAATGGAAGGGCTTGTTTTAGCAACAAGTCTGTCTCAAATAGCCATTATAAATCAATCAACTTTCCTTGTAGGATGTTCATTCCATCATAGTGGTGTTTCTTAGCATTTCTGGTCTCGGCCTCATCGGCTCTCTTAGTCTTTTCCATTTCAACAAAAATATATGAAGGTTTTAAGGTTAGGGTTTCAGAAGTTCAAAGATAAGGGTTGATAAGAAGTGTTGTGGTTTCGCGGGTTCGAAAGTGTTTTGATGGAAATGAAACGGTTCATAATTCGAAAGGTTTTGATAGCCTGGATTTCCATGTTATTAATAATCATTACATAGATTTTAAAAAAAATAAAAAATAGTCTTCTGCTTATATAAAAAAAAATAACAATTTTATAGTTAAATAAAAAAACATTATTAAAAATATTAAAATTAAAATTTTATTTAAAATTAAACAAACCTAGCACCCCCTTAATAAAATCAAACCTTATAGTGGGAAGTTGATTAGTAAAAATATCTGCTAATTGAATATCAGTATTAAGAAATTCCAAAAATATATCCTTTTTCAAAACATGGTCTCTTTGAAAATGATGTCTAATATCAATATGTTTAGTCCTAGAATGATTAATATGATTTTTTGAAATATTTATAGCACTAGTATTATCACATAAAATAGGTTTATCGTTAAAATTTAGTCCAAAGTCCATAAGATATTTTTTCATCCTTGACACTTGTGCATAGAAACTGCTAGCAAAAACATATCCTGCCTCTACTATTGACAGGGAAACTGAATGTTGTTTCTTAATTGACCATGACACTAAGAATTTCCCTAAAAAGTGGAAAGTACCTGATGTGATTTTCCTGTATAATCTACAACTCCTAATGTCTGCATCTGAATATGAAATTAAATTAAAATCCTATGTTTTTGGATAAATTAATGATTGAAAAACAATTTCTTTTAAATATCTAAAAATTCTTTTAACAGCAGTTAAATGGGATTTTTTTTTGTTTTGATTGAAATCTTGCAAAAATACAGACTGAATACATTATATCTGGCCTGCTAGCAGTAAGATATAATAAAATACCAATCATACCTCTATATAACGTTTTTTCAACTGGCTTTTTAGTTTCACCCAAATTATGTTTTATATTAGTACACATAGGAGTTGTATATGTCTTTCTATTTTCTAGGCCAAATTTCTTAAGTAAATCAATAATGTATTTTCATTGATTCAAAAAATTTCCAAATTCTTTTTTATAAATTAGAATTCCTAAAAGGGAATTTAATTCTCCCATCATACACTTTTCTAATTATTTTGGTATTATATTTGAAAAATTATGACAAAGGGTTTTATTAGTTGATCCAAAAATTTCATCATCAACATAAATTTGAACCAATAAAATATTAGAATTTCTTGTTTTCTTAAATAATGTTGGATCTTCTATTCCAACAGAAAATTCAATTTTCAAAAGAAATGACCTTCATATTTCATTCCAAGCTCTAGGTTCTTGTTTAAGGCCACAAAGAGCTTTAGTGATCTTAAAAACAGAATCTGGTTTTTGTGAATTTTCAAAACTAAGAGGTGGCTCAATATAAACTTCCAACATTAAATAACCATTTAAAAAGGTAGACATAACATCCGTCTGAAATAATTTAAAATTCATATTCCATGCATAGGCGGAGAGGATTCTAATAGTTTAGAACATAGATACAGGTGAAAAGGTCTCATCATAATATATACCTTCTTCCTGATTATATCATTTTTCTACAAGTCCTGCTTTATTTCTGGTTATTATTCCTTATTCATCTTGTTTATTACAAAAGACGCATTTTTTCCTATCACTGGATAATTATGTAGACTTTCAACTAATTCCGAGATACCATTTATCTTGAATTGGTTTAATTCTTCTTGCATTTCTATCATCCATATTTCATCATCTAATGCTTCTTCTATAGTCTTCCGTTCTAGTTGGGATAGAAAGGCAGCGAATTCTACAATATTTCATATATTTCATCTAGTTTTTATTCCTTTGTCTAAGTCACCTATTATAGTTTCTAAAGGGTGATTCTTTAGGTTTCTAGACTGTTTAGGTAATACACTTATAGGTTCTTCCGTATCATGTTCTTGTGAATTAGACTGAATTTCATTTATATCTCTTTCAAAATAATTTTTCATGTTCTCAAGTCTCATGTTATAAATAGAGTCAGATTTATCCATTTGATCTGTCCTTTTCTCAATGGGATCATATTCATCAAATTTCACATGAACTGACTCTCCAACAACCCTTGAATTCTTATTTTAGGCTCTATAAGCATATAAGGTAGCTGAATATCCTAAGAAAATTCCATCATCAGATTTTGGATCAAACATACCAAGACTGTCCATTATGTCCAAGGTGTAAACCTTGCATCCAAAAACATTAAAGTAATTTACATTAGGTTTTCTGTTATTCCAATTTTTATAGGGTGTAATTTTCAAAATTGGTCTAATTAAAACTATATTCATTATATTGTAGGTTTTGCTTACAGCTTCTACCCAAAAATAGGTAGGACGACTATATTCATTTAGCATAGTCCTAGCCATTTCATGAATAGTCCTATTTCTTCTTTCAACAATTCCATTTTTGAGGTGTTCTTGGTGTAGAGAATGTATGCTTAATTCCCACAATTCAGAAAAAAGAATTATTATCATAAGTCTAAAAATTTTCAACATTATCACTTTTTAATGAAATTATATTAAAACCTTTTTCATTTTGAGTAGATTTACAAAAACTGTTAAAAAATGAAAAAGTATCATTTCTAAATTTCAAAAAGAAAATCCATGTAAATCTAGAATAACCACTAACTAAAACATATACATATAATTTACCAGACATTCTAGATACCCTTTAAGGTCCAAAAAATTCCATATGGGTGAGTTCTAGAGGTTTATTTGTGGAAACTTTGTTAACAGATTTGAATGATGATTTGTGTTTCTTGCCAAGTTGACATGCATCACAGAATTTGTCACATTAAAATCTAAGACTCCGCAAATCAGAAATTAATTGTTTCTTTGATAATTTATGTAAAACATAAACATTAAAATATCAAGTCTCCTATTCCAAATCCAAGATTAATTAACTTTTGTAGTTAAGTAATTTACATGTTGTTTACACGAGTTATGGAATCTCACATTTTTATCACATAAACATTCATTACATTATAAAAAATCGATGATTTGTAAGGTTTAGTGTCATGGAATCTAGGAATATAAAACATGAAAACATAAAACATTCTTCCTAAACACTTTAAAGGCTTATTTATACTTGTTCGTCCTAGGTTCATTACTGCATCTCATAACCTGGGGACATACATCAAGGGAAAGGGTGAGCAGAAGGCCCAGTAAGGGAAACAAGGGAAACTTTTTACATGTGAACTTGAGATAGAGCAACAAAGTCATGATAAATAAATTTAAAGAATGTGAAAGATATCATGAGGCATATAATAAAAAATAATGTGTTTCATAACTTGAATATGTGGCTACACGATTTAAATTAGAAAATCATTTCCATATCACCAAGGTCCATCCCCAAGGCGTCATTAAAAAAGTACGAAGGTTATTCACCAATGTAGCATTAAAATGGTCATATCTAGAGATTAAATCATTACCCAGTGCATTGGAGCCCTATCATGGAACACCCTTAATTTATATTTATTATAATGTTATCCACATATATCATCATTGAAAATTTCATAAATAACCCATATATCATAAAATAAATTGGTTTCATTTCAAAATCATAATGTTTTAAAAACTACTTTTAGGACAAGATCTTTATGTCCCTTTAATCCCACAGAAAAGGAATGTGGGTTTCATATATGTAATTACAAGAATTAGAATAGAATGTTTTGATATATATGTGAATACCTCTTTATAATAAAGATAATTTAGTATTTGTCTATTAAAATAAAATAATTTGATACAAAGAGAGAGACATTTTGAGATGAAAATTCTGCAGCATAACGACTATGTTACAGGGTTTTAGAAAATGTTGAAAATAGAGTGGACATGGGTCACCCACTCATAAATGATACATAAAACAGAATAGGGAATGAATATAATGGTTATTATAACATTGTAATGAAATTTTAAAAACATACCATATGAACTAAAAAACTTTAAAGGAAGACAAAAATATGATTTCTCTTTTGAAAATTTGGCAGCCTAACGGCGTCACTTAAAACATAAAAAAATGAATTGATGAGATAAAATAGGGTCTCTCGTCATATTAAAATAAATAGGGCAGTATTATGGATATGGAATATCATACCCCAACATAAGAAAAGGAACCTTAAAGACTTGACATGAAAATATAACTTAGATTTGAGAAGGTTGAAAGAATCCCTTACAAAAATTCGGCAGCCTAACAGCACCACTTAAACATGTAAAATGAATTTATGAGGGAAATTAGGGGTGTATCATAATATTAAAATTAAAATTACAGTATAGTGAATATAAAATAACATCCTAAAACATATGAACATGGAGTATAAATGAAATAACATAAAAGAGAGTACTTGAAAAGAAAGAGAGAGGTATGATCCCTTACCTTAAAACGTAACTCTTATAACTCAAAGTTCGGGACCTTGATGGCTTGGGGCACCTTGGGAGGACTCCTCGGTAGGTAATGAGACCGTAACTTCGTTTAGGAGGATTTGGAAATGAAATGGATGAGGGAAAGGATTGGTATTTATAGAAGAAGTGAGGAGACAAAGCATTAATTGCCAAGGGACACCTCATCCGTGGTATTGGAAAAACCATGGGCTTTCCCATGGTATTTGCCCATGGTTTTGGCCACTTGGGACAACTCATACCTTATATTACTATTAATAGGTCAAAAAAAATTATTGAATAATTATTAAATCCTTAATGATGTCATTAAACACCCGAAACCCAAAAACTGTATTTTCACTAATCACTGAAAATTTAAGTTTCTCAAAAAAAATACCAAAAAATCACCTTAACCAAATATCGGTGCTCTAATTTCTAAAATGAAATCCATTTTATGAAATTAATTTTATAAATATTTATAATTTAAATTTTAAATAAAAACATTATTCACTGAAAATTCAACTATTTCAGAAAAATCCCAAAAATTCACCTTAACCAAATATCGATGCATTGATTTCAAAAATGAACTCCATTTTATGAAAATAATTATCTAAATATATTTAATTTTATTTTTAAACAAAATACACTATTCACCTGAAAAAACTAATACTTAAACTATAATTTCTGAAATTGTTATTTATCTATTTTATTGCATCACATTACTTAATCAAGGTTCCTAGATTATATTAATACTTTCTTAATTGAGGTTACTTAATCCATTTGATCACATTACTAATCATAAGCGTAAAATCACTACTCATAATTTACTATTCATCAAAAATTATGTTGATCTTATTAGACTCTAAATTTCTTACGAAGCTTAATTGTAGAAGACCATTTTTTAAAAATCATTACACGTTATTTATTGTTTAAGGTCTACATTAATATTTTAAAATATACTTTTTCTAAAATTTAACAATAATATGCATACATTATTTATTTGGACATTATAAAATTTGCAAACTTCACCATAAGAAGAAATAAAAAATTTTATTTAAAACAAGGGATTACACAAGGTAGCTACGGTCTCATTACATAGCCCATTATAACCCGAGCATAGGACCTAAGTGTAAGGTTTGCTAAGGTGATAGAATCTTGGGGTGGCTCAGCCCACATTTCTCTAGTGGTGATTTCTATCAGCTAGAACTTCTCACGAAGGCGATTTTGTTCCAGTTTCACATGATGATGTTCGGCTTGGGTTTGGTCCAGAGCAAAGCCCAGTGGTGCTACCTCCTTCCCATGATCCGTCAAATGGGCTTCGATCATCCCAAGACTACTGGATGATGCCATCGAATATTCATTCTATATTAATTAACCATGATCACTTGTATTTATAGACAATAATCACAACATTAAGTATCCAACAGTTATACTGACCAATGGTCATATAACAGTTTAAACCCAATGATCTCATTTTAATTATACTCATTTTATTAGATGAAATAATTTTGTTGAGTATAAACTAAAATAACACACAAAATTAGGAAACAAAATTTACTCAAAATTTCAGGTCGTTACATTCTTCACCCCATATGAAATTGTGTCCTAGAAATTTTTAAAATTGGGCTTGAAAATTTCATTGAAAGTCCCACATCGAAAAAAGAGTTAGTAAAACTATTACTTTAATATAAATAAAGGGAAGTACAAAGGTCACCCATGTTAACCCATACAATGATTCCATGTAGGAAAACATGGATAAGGAAGGGAAAAAAGGTTATGTTCTAATAGAGAGTGATAACAAATATGATTAAGAGAAAAAATAACCACAAGAAGATCACAAACATAAGATGTGTAAAACGGTCTTTGATTACCCAGTAGAAAACGTAAACCAACAACGTTTTTTTTTACGTTCACTTTCATAATTTTGAGGAATTTATTTACTACATAGAATTAAAACATAAGGAAATATACTTACCTTTAAGTAGAGTTTCATCCTTTAATATGATTCTACAAAGACTAGTCTTTTCTACAAACAATGTGCATTCAAAAACACTTAGTATCATCAAAAGAACAAGAATCATCTTCTAGAGATTCACATAATCCAAAAAAGAAGAACTATATATTCCCCTTGTCTTTAGTCATCAACTAAAACTAAAATGATTAATACGAGATCATATAATCCAGAAAAAAGGATAATCCCTTATAAAAATAAAAAAAGACTATTAATCTACAAAATTCATCAAAAGGTACCCAGAGTTCAAGAAAGACCATTCAATACACAATCATCCTTAAAATTCTTTAGAAAAACCCAACCTAAGATTGTAAGCCAATGATCAGAAGGATTTAATCACATAGCCATCCACAATAAATCATAACATTTATCTCCAAATAACATCAACTACTATTAAAGTCTCATACTAATGTGTAATTAACCTATTCAAATATTCTCTATGCCAGGTTCACCATTTTATAGAAATATCCCAAATCACCATATTTCCACAATAAACACCAAAAAAGACCATTCCTCCTCAATTTAAATCCTGTAGTATTTTCTTTCCCTTAGAAATATTGTACTCCAAAAAAGAAAAAATCGTCCAAAATAAACTTTATCATTTAATCACCAACCCATTTTCCTATAAAAAGGATATCCATTTGATAAAAATAAGATTCCAAAAACAGATTATTCTATATCAATTGAAATAGAAGGTGCATTAGTCAGTATGAATGGCATAACAACAAACTCATAATTCCCATATCTGGATTGGAAGGAAGTTTTTGGAATATCAACATTCTTCACCCCCAATTAATGATAAGAATAACAAAGATCGCTCTTATAGAAGAATTAATCCCCACAATGTTGGTCAAATAAGTCGTGAATTCATGGAGGAGAGTATTTTTTCTTCACTGTGATCCTATTCGGTTATCTATAATCAATGCATAGCTGCATCGATCCATCCTTCTTCTTCACAAAGAGAACCGATGTTTCCCAAGGAGACACACTTGGTCGGATAAACCCATTCTCCAAAAGATCTCGGAGTTGATTCTTTAATTCCTCTAGCTCCACATTTTCCATTATATAGGATGTCATTGACATCAAATGAGATCTAGGTACGATTTCAATAGAGAACTCCACCTCTCTTTATAGGGGAAGTCCGGGTAACTCCTTAGGAAATGCGTGAATGTATTCCAAGATTATGGGTACATTTTCTAAAATAATAAATCCTTCATGAGAACCTTATTTAATTTATGAATCTTTTAACTAAAAATGATTTTGTGTCTTAAAACATCATTCTTAGACAATTATATTTTTCTATAATTCCTTCATAATGATTCATAAGAAGCTTGTGATTAATCAAACTTATCCCTCGGGAGTGTCGTAACCAAGAGTGCAGTAATGTCCATTGTCGTGTACCAATTCTCATTCGAGTCCAGATCAAAGTGGTGTTTTGGGTTTTACCCCTATGTACATATGTGCCAGAGCCACCTCTACCTGCTCATATCCATACATGGATGTATTTTCTTGATAAACCACTTACTCAATACTCACCAAAATCCCAAGAATATTTACTATATTTAAACTTTTCTATATGGTTTTTCCTAATGTTTTCATATCCTAATTTCTATAAATAACTAAACCATACTTTGATACCAACTATGGAATCCCTCATTTTTATCACATAAACTTTCATTACATTATACAAAACTGAGGATCTTTAAGGTTTAGTGTCTTGGAAACCAGGAACATAAAACATGACAACAAAAAACATTCTTCCTAAACACTTGAAAGGATTATTCATACGTTTTCAACCTAGGTTGATTACTGCATCTCAAAACCAGGGGAAATACATCAAAGGAAACGGTGAGCAGAAGGCTGATTAAGGGAAACAAGGGAAACATTTTACATGTGAACATGAGATACATCAATAAAGTCATGATAAATAACATTAAGGCGTGAGAAATAGAATATGAGGAATATCATAATAAAAATAACATATTTCATAACCTGAAGATGTGGGTACAACATTTAACATAGAAAATCAATTTCTTATCACCATGGTCCATCCCCAAGGTGTCATTAATAAAATTACCAAGATTATTCAACAAGGTATCATTAAAATGGTCATCTCTAAAGATTAATTCTTTACCCAATGAATTCGAGAACTATTTGGGAAAAACCTTAATTTGTCTTTACTATAATGTGATCCACATATATAATCATAAAAAATTTCATAAATAACCCATATATCATAAAATAAATGGGTTTCATTTCATAATCATAATGTTTTAAAAACTGCTTTTAAGACATGATCTTTATGTCTCTTTAAACCCACAGAAAAGTAAAGCGGGTTTCATGTATGTAAATCCCAGAATAAAAATATAAAATTTTGATATATATGTAAATACCCCCAAAGAAGAAAGATAATTGAGTTTTTACTTAATAAAATAAATGAATTTGAGACAAAGAGAGACATTTTGTGACAAAAATTTCTCAGCATAATGACTACGCTATAGGGTTTTAGAAAACGTTGAAAGGAGAGGGGACATGGGTCACCAACTCATAAATGATCGATAAAATAGTAGTGGTATAGAATATAAAGGATATAAGAACATGGTAATGAAATTTTAAAGACATACCATATGAAATTAAAAACATGAATGGAAGACAAAAATAAGATTTCTCTTATGAAAATTCAGCAGCCTAACGACGTCACTTAAAACATCAAAAAAATGAATTGATGAGAGCAAATAGGGTCTCTCATCATATGAAAATAAAGAGGGATGTATGATGGATATGGAAGAACATACCCCATCATAATAAAAAGAACTTGAAAGACTTTACATGAAAATATAACTTAGAAATGAGAAGGGTGAAAGAATCCCTTATAAAAATTTGGCACCCTAGCGGCGCCACTGAAACATTTAAAATAAATTGATGAGGGAAAGAAGAGGTTTCTCATCATATGAACATAAAAATTACAGTATGGTGAATGTAAAATAAAATCCACCAACATATGAACATTGAGCATAAAATAAATGACATAAAAGAGTGTACTTGAAAAGAAGGAGAGAGGTAGGATCCCTTATCTTAAAATGTAACTCTTAAAACTAGAAAGTCGGGACCATGATGGATTGAGGGAACCATGGGAGGAATACTTGGGACGTAATGAGACTAGAACTTAGTTGATGAGGATATTAAATGAAAATGATGAAATAACGGCTTGGTATTTATAGGAGAAGTGAGGGGACAAAGCATTAATTGCCAAGGGACACCTCATCGGTGGTATTGGAAAAACCATGTTCTTAATCGTGGTATTTTAACATGGTTTTGGCCACATGGGACACCTGATACCTTATATTACTATTCATAGGTCGTCCATAATTATTTCATAATTATTAAATCCTTAATGGTGTCATTAAACACACGAAACCCAAAAACCGTATTTTCACTTTTCACCGAAAATTCACCTTTCTTAGAAAAATCCCAAAAATTCGTCTTAACCAAACATTGATTATCTAATTCCAAAAATTAACCTCATTTTATAAAAATCATTTTCTAAATATTTTTAATTTAATTTTTAAATAAAAAACACTATTCCTAAAAAATTCAACTATTTCGGAAAAATCACAAAAATTCACCTTAAACAAATATCGATACACTAATTTCAAAAATGATATCCATTTTATGAAAATATTATTCAAAATATTTTTAATTTAATTTTTAAATAAAAGAAACTATTCACCTGAAAAAACTAATACCTAACCAATAATTCCTGAAACAGTTATTTATCTATTTTATTGAATCACATTACTCAATCAAGGTGACTAGATTATATTAATAATTTCTTATACGAGGTTACATAATCAATTTTATCACATTACTTATCATTAGAGTTAAATTTCTATTCATAATTTACTATTATCTAAAATTTTGTTGATCTTATTAGACTCTAAATTTCTTACTAAACATAACTCTAGAAGACCATTTTTTGAAAATCATTACACAATATTAATTATTTAAGTTTCACATAAATATTTTTTAAATAACCTTTTTCTAAAATTCAACAATAATATGAATACATTATTTCTCCAGACATTTAAAAATTCGCAAACTTCTTCATATTAAGAAATCACCATTTTTTTATTTAAAACAAGGGATTACACAAGGCAGTTACGGTCTTGTTACATAGCCCCTTATAACCCCAGCATAGGACCTAAGTGTAAGGTGTGATAAGGTGATAGAATCTTGGGGCGGCTCGGCAACATTGTCGGACTGGTGATTTCTATCAACATGAAATTATCACGAAGGTGATTCCGTTCTTGTTTCACACGATGATGTTTGGATTGGGTTTTGTCTATAGAAAATCCCAGTGGTGCTACCTTCTTCCCAAGTTCCATCAGATGGGATTCGATCGGCCCGAGACTACTGGATGAGGCCATCGAATATTCTTTCTATATTAATGAACCAAGATCACTTGTATTTATAGACAATAATCACAACATTTAGTTTACAATGGTCATACTGACCAACATTCATATAATAGTTGAAATCCAACGATATCATTTTAATTATACTTGTTTTATTAAATGAAATATTTTAGTTGAGTATAAAATAAAATAACACACAAAATTTGGAAAAAAAATTTATTCAAAATTTCGGGTCATTACACAAGGAATTTAAATCCAGGTTGTATCCATTATCAATTAATGGAGCTCTAAATTAAAGCAGTTTATTTTTAAAAATAGTACAACAATTATTAGAAAAATCAACAGTATAACCATTATCATAGAGTTGAGAGATACTTATCAGATTGTATTTCAATCCTTGTACATAAAGTTCTTTGTTGATTGAGATAGCTTATGGATCTCCAACTATTCAAATACCAATGATTTTCCCATCGGCATTGTCACCAAAAGTGTCAAGTCCACCATCTTATTGAGTGAGTGTAGAGTAATTCGATGAGTTTCCACTCATATGCCTCTAGTATCCACTGTCCATATACCATGTGTCCTTTCTTGCTTCTATGACCTATTTATTGCAAAGGCATTCAAAAAAATTACTTTGTGTTGATGCTCCATTCCATCAAAGAGTCCAAAGATTGACTAAGGGGAATACCTTGAGTAAAAAAGAGGGAAGATTCATCAAATATTTCAAAGGCATTAAGGAACGCATGTATACCTACGTACTGGCCTTGGGTGTGCATGCCACTTGCGCGCCAGATATGTGGCGCGCAATTCACTTGCGCACCATAAGTAAAATTTCATCCAAACCTCAGGTGGTCTACAAATACCCATGTTCCCCCCCCCATTCCATGGACGAAAAAAATCCAAAACTCAGATTCCAGATCTGTTCACCCAAGTCTCTATTTGAAGACTTCCGAACACTTCTAAGGTAATTCTTTACCTATAATGGAATCTCTAAAGAGGAGGAATAAGGCCTATGTATTAGAACTCATCAATATTGGCACGCCTAAGTGTCCAGCCTTTAATAGAAATGAAGACACTTGCGCACCACCTTGTCCTCTCAAGGAATCTTTCACGCCACACATCATAAAGACTCTAGGGATGATACTAAGGGATTCAATTCAATTTCACCCAAGTATCACTCCATGGATTCTTCGTCACCCACACAGACTGATGTCATGCATGTATACTTGTGTGACCAGGAGTTGCGCGCCAGAACAGAACTTGTGCACCTCCTTCCTAGTCACTTATTTTCCTCAAATCCACCAATCCTATTCATGATTTAGACTCCAAAACCCTCTTCAAATCCATTTGTGTCATGGTTACTTTGTTCTCTTCCTTATCTGAAAGGAATTCTGAGATGTTATTTTGATTTGGACCTCCTTCTCAAGAGTATGCCCCAAGTCTCAAGTCCCCTTAACCTGGGCGACCTTTTCAAGAGTAAGCCCCAAGATCCTTCATCTGGTCATCCTCATTAGGAGTAATCCCCAATCAAAATTCTCTTTAACATTGGGAATCCTCCATAGGAGTAATCCCCATTAATAATTTATTTTGATTTGGGATTCCTTTTCAAGAATAAAACCCAATAATAAGTCCCTCTTAATTTTTTTTGGAACCCTTTTCAGGAGTAAGTCCTGGGTTAAAACCCCAAATATCCATAAAGTAAAAATTCTTTTATGGACCCTGCTCCTGGGATTCATTCCTAAACTAAGTCCTAATCTTTATTTACTTGGGCAGTCATACATACGTAATCACTTCATTATTTCTTATTATTTCATATTTCATGGCACAATCAACATGTTTTACTAATACCTCTTGTTTCTCACATTGAGCGTGTCTTACGTGAGCTTAGAGTGTAAAAGTAATTAGGAAATCTCTCTTTGAGCGATTAATAATGGATAAACCTCATACTTCTTCACTCGAACTACATGGGTTATAAGTCCTTTTATAACATGGAAACATAGGTATCCCATCTACTGGAACAATCCCAACTCTAAAATAATCCCAGACTTTATGAATGAAAATAAACATTAAGTGCCCCCCTGAGTGGCTTTAAAACTAGTATGGTTATCATAATTTCTAAGTAATTTCTATAAAATGTATCGAAGGATACCATTGACTAAGAATCTCTAATAAATACGGATGATTATCTATCGATGAAGAACCTCAAATACATATAAAATGTTCTCTAAATCTCATACAAATCATTCATTGATTACAAGGTCTAAAGGAAGAACTCATTTTCAAGCTTGGTAAATTAATAAGGATTCATGAACACAAGTCAATTCTACAAGAGAGTCCTGATGTAGACAATAATTCTCCCCAAAAAGGTGTGATGAGTCTGACCTCTCATCCTCTCCACCAAAGGAAATTCTTATGTATCATTAGTCCACAACTAATGGGCACCTACCTTTAGAATATAGGTCTAAATGGATATAGAATCATTGGATGTTTCTAGTTCTACAAATAAACCCATTAGAAATTGATTGGAATGTTTTAACCTTAAACAAACAATGTCATCCCAATTTGTAGATGAAACAAAAATGGTGAACCCGACGTGAATCCTAAAACCAGATAAATGATGTTTTACTAATTTGTTAGGCCCCTATTTTTACTTAATGTGAGGGATAACAAAGCAATCAATAACAAGTTTTCTCATCCAAAAGATGTAGTCTTTCTAAACATATTTTGATTATGTCTGTTATATGAAACATGCACTCTTTTCCATGATCTCTCTACATTACAAAAATGGATTCTTTAAAATTCACACCTGTGATTGCCTCGACCGCTACTCCTGCTGGATCCTCGTCTACTCTATTGACGACATCACCTACTCAGAATCTTCAATGCTGGGTCTGAAATACATTGGTTAAGTAATATAGTTAACATAGTACCCTTCCGGCTCTGGAGGCCACTCGACAAGCCCTCTAAGTTAAAAAGGCACCCTTGTTGGCCGAACTACGACGACTAGTGGTTAGGAAGCAGGTGGTGCCAACCACCGTCTCAAACCGTTTCGGGTCATTATCCTCAGAACTTAATCACCAGTTCCTCCCATATTATATGGAGGTTAATGAAGAGGTCACTCAAGGCCTTGGTTCAATAAGGCATGAGTCCTTCCGGTGGACTCCCATCAACAATCACTGCCAGACTCATGCGGTAGTGCACCCTCATGATGATGAGGGTATCACCTTTAGGGGTTCAGATAAGGTTCCTCAAACCCGAGCAAACAAGAAGAACCGTCAGAGGTGAAATCCAGTCAACAGGGAGCAGGTTCTTATGTCTTCCCTCTCCGAAAAACTCCATCAAACCAACTTGATGGAAAACAATGAGAGGGAATATACACACGTCCGTCCTGATGCTATTTCATAGCAGAGTCATCTAGAAGTAACACACCAATCCCACCAGGAAATTCCAGCTGAGTATTATAGGCAGGCATATACACCTGTTTATAATTCATCAGCTAGTCTGCAGGCTCATCTGACTGCAACCTAAGAAACTCACCAATAAAATGTGTTGGGGAATAATCAACAGGCACAAACACCTACAATTCATCAGGCTAACCAATAGTCTCGTTTGGTAGCACCTGAAGATGTCAATTGGAATGCTCCAATGAAAAGTAGGAGGCAGAAAACATTTTCTGCACCCACATATGAGTACTATCAGAATTCACTAACAATAAAAGGAGGAAAAGAGAAGGAACATACACCTACTCCAATCATGGAATGGATGTATATTCCCATTCCGGCAGATGAAGTCACCAACCACATTCTGAAAATGGTGAAAGAGCAGAAGCAAATCCCTGCCCATATTCTGGATGTCTGTCAAAATATTATAACAACTTCAGTAGCATCACAGGGAAGGAATAATAAATCTATCCCTATCATTGGAGTGACTCATCAACATGTCAACCTAGAACAGATACACACCTCTGTCTTAGTCCAGGAGGGTTGTGGGGCATTCTCCCCATGTCATACGAACAATCAAGTCAGGAACATACACCTGACTTGAATGGAGATAATCAGCCTGACCTAACCATTTCTCATGAGCAGTCACATACACCTACCCATAATAACAACTTTCATCAAAAAGCGGTGTCCAATGTGAGTAATAAGGAATATAAGTAAAAGACTAGTCTAGAACATTCAAGATATCAAGAGACAATCTTTAATAAAGCCTTGCTCTATTTTGGAGATATTGAAGCCCTTAGAAAATTATGTGTTGCAACTCAAGATTCTACTCTCTCATTTCCCAATAGTGGGAACAATAATTCTGAAGGTCTTTATCAGAAACTTCCTCATGAAGGCTTGCTTCATGACAGTTTGGATGATCTCAAAGTATCATCTTCATAAGAAAACCACGAAAACATTCTGTGTGGCCAGAAGTACAAGGAGCAAAAGGTTTCAACATTTACTGTAACCCACCATGGTGGTCCTCCCCATGATGATGAATATAGCTGTGAAAGTCCTCTCCAACATAGTAATTCACATTTCATGGAAAATTCATCAAAGGAAAATGTAGTAACGAGAAATCCCTCTTATCTTGAGGCACTTGAAAATGTGAATCAAGTCATGTCTAATGCTTTACCACTAGAAGGTGAAATACTTTCTCAATTAGAAGATATCTCGGGGTGTAGGTCATTCTCCGAACCACCCATGGGTTATTCATCTTCAAATTTGATAAATTAATTCTCTACCAATCTTGTTGAATCTGATGAAGAAACAAAGAAGCACTAGCTTTGGTCTAATCAAGTAAAAGAATCTTCATCAAATGATAAGGAGGAAAGGATGAATATGAGAAAACAATTAGCGAAAGGAGAAGTGCCATTCATGTTTTGGACTTTAGCTGACTCTTAGAATGATATTCCAGAAATGTTGACGGAATATTGCATTCCTGATATTTTTCTTAACATGTGGAAAACTCTTTGTCATTTAAAGGAGAAAATATTATCTTGTGATGAATATCAAAATCATGTTAAGATAATAAAAGGGTTACAACGCCGAATTGGCATGGCATCTCTCTCAGTTTCTCAACATCCAAAGGTTTAAATGTAATAGAGATCCCTTCAACATTCATTCATTGGCACACTAAAAAGGATGCGCCAGTTATTTACCAATGCCTCATCGGGTATTCATATCAGGGGATGGGGTGTTCATGGAGCACTACATTTCACATTAATCTCCAGTCAACAAAGCCCGCCAAATGTGGTCTTATGCAATGTTATTTCCCATGGCCGACCACAACCAATTGGTTTTGTGTGTAATCAAAGGATTTCTCAGGAATAAGCCTCAACTAGTTCTTCCAAAAGTTAGGAATACAGAGAACAAGTTGTTGATTTACTCTCTCATCCAGAATATGAGAATATCGAACATTCTTCTCATTTAGATCACGCGCATCACCAGGTGATAGAAGTGTCAGAAATCATCCCATGGTCATTTGAGCCAGGTGATTCAAGTGGATGTAGGTTGATGCTTCTTGCCAATTTTAGGACTAAAGTATGTAAAATCAAAAGATATTTTAAGAATGCATCAAATGTAGTAGCTTAAGAACCACCTCAATTTGGAAGGATGGGGACTCTTTTATCCCAAACCTTGGGATCAAGAGATGGGGTTCAAGGAATTGAACATGGAAAGAAGGAATAGCCCCAGTCCACCAGAATGGGGTATTTTTCAATTTCTCAATCTCTTCCTCAGTGAAATTCAGTCTTCTATTGATTCGGGAAGAATCCACAAGAGGAACGACGAGCCGAATTATCAGGGGATTCCCTCCATATTACAGTTCATCATGAAATTCCTGAGGGATCAACTCAATAGAATGAAATGTCTCATTAAAGACATGGAAGAAGATAGTATCACAGAAATTCCGATAGAAGGGATGAAATGCATTATTCATTGATAAATTTCATCAATTCCATTGTTACTGATCCCACATAAACCAAGGTTCACTAGGAGGAATCAGATGAAGAAGTTCCTATTCAAGAAGTTGTACATAGAGAAATAAATGAAAAAGGTGTGCGTACCAAAAGACAAAGGGCTACACAGAGGCAAGATATTCCTTTGGGAAATTCCCTTTCATACTCCAAAAAGGCCCATTCCAAGGAAATGGGTAAAAGTCAAGTTACATTCCACTCTTCCTCTGGAGAAGTCCAGTCACTCTCATTTGAGGAAAGGTTCACACAACAAGTGGAAGAAATGGAGGAGTTAAGGAGGTTTAATTCTGAACTACTTGAATTTTGTATTCCTCCTAAGCATGATTGAGTCAGTCAGTCAAGGGAATTAATTGATGTTACTATGATGGATCAAGAGTATACTCCTTTATAGGTACACCCTCATTGGTCCAATCCTATGGGTCATGTGCACCAGCAACCGTTAGTGCTACCATTAGTTGCATTACCTGTCACCACACCTGTCCAAACTCTAGTTATTTTACCTGCTCAGGTCCATGCTCAATAGATGTTTCTCAAAAGTTAATAACTACCATTTAATCATTAACATCTCGGTTGGAATCTATTGAAAAAAAAATCATGTACAAATTCAACCAAAAAAGAGAGCTTACCCTCAATGGGTGGATGCAATTCCTCCCCCATCAAATTTTGAGAGTACCACATTCCAAATTTTTTATGGTACAAGAGACCCAGAACAACACTTAACACATTTTTTTCTCTTTGTGATCCTATTATGGTATCTAATCAACAAAAATAAGTAGTTACGGTCAGGTGTTTTGTGCAGTCATTACAAGGGCCTTCTTTTGTCTGGTATACAAACTTTCAATCCTGGTCTATTACCGGGTTTGATGATCTCCGTCAAAGATTTCTCCATCAATTTAGCTCAACATTTCCAAAGAATATAGTTTCTAGTCATAAAAATTGTAAGAAAAAGGAAAATGAAAGGGTTTCAGATTTCATTGCTCGTTGGAATGGATTAACATATTCATTAAGCTTAGCACTCCCTCAAAAAGTGTTGTTTCCAATATATGTGGAAAATTTGCATGTTGAATTATGCACACCGTTGATCCCTATGAAATACACATGAGGGTTTTTAGGCCTTACTTCAATTGCTCAATAGATCGAATATTCTCTTATAGAGACTAAGGATAAAACTCATGTAATTCCATCATCTCCGGGAAGAAGAATGGGGAGAGTAAAAACTCCTACAATTACACTTAAACAAGCACTTGTACCAGCATGCACTTCAAAACCTTCATCATATCGAAGGGATCCACCTTCTGAGTGTCAACAATAGAGGTCGTCTCGTCCAAATGATCAAATTGACCAAATATGGAAACAATTTGATGAATTAAAGAAAAAAATTTATTCTTTCCGTAATGAACAAGTTCTTGGATACATCATTTTAGTTCTGGAAAATAATTTGTTTCTGTTTTCAAAGCCTAAAAGGCCGAACAAAGAAGTAGATGAAGACCTTACCAACTATTGACTATTTCATTAGAAGTTGGGGAATCCCATTAAGGAGTGTTTTTTCTTCATAGACCTCCTACAAAATATGTTGGACATAGGACAAGTACAAATGAAAGGTTCTTCAACCCACGTAGTATGTGTTACTGCTACAGATCTAGAGGAAGAAAGCGAGTGGCACGAAGTCAAATGAAAAAATGTGTATAAATATGATGAATGGATGGTCAGGAAAATGATCAACCAAACTCATTCTATTTTATGAATGCAATTGAATAAACCAATTGTGTCTTCTACAATTTCTGCCACAGCAAAACTCCCTTCGTCAGAAGGAAAATCCTCAAAGAGGCGGCATAACTCAAAAAACTAAGAGCTGTCAGAAGAAGATGAGCTCGTGTAAAATAATATGTTGTATTTGACTCTAAAAGATTTTATGCCATCTACTTCAAAAGCATGGTAACCACCCCACCAAATGGTATAGCCTGAACTGGTTCATCAGGCAGAATATTCATCAAGTGGGAAAGACTGTACTGAATACATATGGTTTACTCCAATGGAGCTTATTCTTTAATCCCAATTGTTTGAGAACTCGTCATGACTCCAACCAATGAAATATTTCTGAAGAATTTTTTTTGTAACACAAATACACCCATAGTCCTTACTACAAGACTTTAAACTGCAAGGTCCCCATAGTCCTTACTACAAGACTTTAAACTGCATAGTCCCTTTAGTCTATACTACAAGACATTAAACTGAAAATTCCCCATATTCCTTACTGCAATACATTAAATAGAGTAGTCCCCATAGTCCATAATGAAAGACTTTAAACTACACAGTCCCGATAGTCCTTACTGCATGACGTTAAACTGCACGGTCCCCATAGTCCTTACTAAAAGACTTTAAACTACACAGTCCCTACAGTCCGTACTCCAAGACATTAAATTGAACTGTCCCTATAGTCCTTACTGCATGAATTTAAACTACACATTCCCTATAGTCCTTACTACAATACTTTAAACTGCCCAGTCCATATAGTCTTTACTGTAAGACTTCAAACTGCACAATCCCTATAGTCCTTACAGCAAGTCTTTAAATTTCACGGTCCCAAAAGTCCATACTGAAAGACTATAAACTGAAGAGTCCCCATTGTCCTTACTATAAGACTTTAAACTGCATAGTCCCCATAATCCTTACTACAAGACTTTAAACTGCACAATACCTTTAGTCCTTACAACAAGACTTTAAACTGCACAATCCCCATAATCCTTACAGCAAGACCTTGAACTGCATGGTCCCTTTATCATCCAACACGACGTTAAACAGTTTCCCATTTGTCCTATATGACGTTAAATTGTTCACATGTCCTGCAAGACGTTAAACTAAAATACATCCTAGCTACATGATGCTAAACTGTACCGCACCCTATCGTCCAACATGATGTTAAACTATGAATTTTTCGGGTTGTTGTTACCTATTTTTTATCACACCGAGTGTGACTCATGTGATCTTAGAGTAAGATTCAACCATAACACCCTTTATGGGCCGCTAACCATGTGTAAGTCCCAACATCTTCTTTGAGTTGTCCTCAAGTACAACTTGATCACCAATTCATTCTTAATCTAACTACACGGACATTAATCCGTGCCTTCTAGGTTGGGTATGTAGGAAACCTCTCGAGGTTCAAGACCAAAACAAATCTCTTCATGTCGGTTCACCTCTATCTCATATGATTTTGATCCGTGAAGCATCCCAAAGAAAATATCTTCACATCGGTTCACCACCGTCTCATATGATGTTGATCCGTGAAGCAACACTAAACTAATCTCTTCACGTCGGTTAACCTCCATCTCATACGATGTTGATCATTGAAGCAGTCCAAAACCAATCTCTTCACGTCAGTTCACCTCATTCTCATATGATGTTGATCCATGAATCAGACCAAAACCAATATCTTCATGTTGGTTAACCTCCGTCTCATACAATGTTGATCCGTAAAGCAACCCAAAACCAATCTCTTCACATCGGTTCACCTCCGTCTCATACGTTGTTGATCCGTGAAGCATCCCAAAACCAATCTCTTCATGTCGGTTCACCTCTGTCTCATATGATGTTGATCTGTGAAGCAACCCAAAAAAATATCTTCACATTGGTTCACCTTCATCCCACATGACGTTAAATTGTGTATGTCCCTTTTTTCCCTACTACGTGACACTAAAATGTGCATCACCATCATCCTTACTATATGACATTAAACTATACACTCACCCATTTTCCATCACCTAAAAGGGAATCATCATTGAAATTGATCTCCAATCATTTCATATTTCAAAGACTGCATGCATACATGGTAATAACGAACTTTTAATCTGGGTAAAAACCATCACTACACTAAAGTCTCCTTTCACACTTCACTTGTACGAACCAAATCTGTACAGAGTGTATTTCATGATCTATGTATGGCTTGATTCCCATCCTTATGGGATACATAGGAACATTCGAGCATCCCTCGAATCCAGCCCCATGTCTTTGGGACTATCCCCAAATTCCACTTTTAGTCCCTTGGCTGAAAATTCATTCTGTGAAAACATTAATGTGGTATAAAAACCCTGGTCTTCATTCACATCAAGTTTATAAAACACACAATGTGTATTCCTCATTAGGGTCCATGCTCGATGAACCTAAACTAAT
This sequence comes from Viscum album, assembly GCA_963277665.1. NCBI lineage: Eukaryota > Viridiplantae > Streptophyta > Magnoliopsida > Santalales > Viscaceae > Viscum > Viscum album. Next base: position 819,891,171 of record OY728155.1, read on the forward strand.
ATCTTCTACACTCTCATCCAACATAATGTTAAACTGTATTTCAAGAACTATGTATGTCTTGATTCCCATCCTTATGGGATATGTAGTGAAGTCCAACACCTCAATTCAGGCCCCAGCCACAAAATGATTATGGTTATCAATGGTCTGTGTATCTCTTTCATGAATTGGACAATGTGAATTTTTATGTGTCATACTCCTATCCTTAAATAATTATAGATCTCCGTAACCCTTTTCTTGACCTCTGTTCCCAAAATGTTTGATACCTGGGAATTCTTTTGCTTGACTATGCAACACGTGCCCTTAGGCGGCCTTGCATAAGTAGTCTACATAACAGACCTATCATCCAAAAGATACTATTATTTGACTATGGAGCCAATGCCCTTAAATGGACCTGCATAACTCAACACCCTATCAATTTTTTTAAATAGTGGTAATTTCATTCTTGGGAGAAAAAACTCTTTCGTCCTTATTGGTCTTAACGACAATATGTCAGGATCCGCAAAAAATAGCCATCCTTAACATATCTGTCCCATGATCTTTTTTAAGGATCTGAAAGTATTCATGTCTATGGTTTATATTTCCCTTCCTTACGTTTGGTTTACACATCCGTAGGATTTACATTCATCCAATTTATTAGCAATCTTGATTAGTAATATCCTCTCCATATTCAAGTACCCTTATATATATAGCGAACTCAATGCTTTGGAAAATATGAATCTCCATAAAATTCCAATGGCTTTTTAGGAATAGAAAAGTAATATTTTTGAGAGTTTTTTTGCCTGACTATGCAAAAAATCCCCTATGAGGCCTTGCATAAGTAGTCTACATAATGGACCTATCATCCAAAAGATTCTATTATTTGACTATGCAACCAATGCCCTTAAGTGGCCCTACATAATTCAACCCCCTTATGGGTTTGTTAAATAGTGGAAACTTCACTCTTTGGGAATACTTACTCTAATTCCTTTTAGCCCATTTTTCATATCATCCCTCAGATTCAAAATTTATTAGTTCACAGTTTACATGTTTTACCCCATACTTGAATGTGGTAATATGTTTTCAATCAAATTATCAAGGAATTTGAGTCAATTTTAATCCATCTGGTCAAAGATATTTAACCTTAAACATTATCCTATTTATTTATAACATGAAAGAATTTAAACTACCCACAAAAGACAAGGGAAATCTGAACAAGAATCAAGTCCCAACTCAAAAAACATACATTTTTTATGATTTAGGTAATATTGAGAAACTAAAAGATGCAAAGTTTGTAGGGTTGTTTGTATCACCCTAGAAAAAATCAAACTATTCTTACTAGGCCCATTGGCTTAGGTAAAAATTTAAAACAGGTAGAGAAAGAATGTAGGAACAAATGATTGAAGATGAATGTGTTTTTCATTGATGCACATGAGTTAGAAGGACATCCAAAGACTGGAGTCTCTTCACTTTTTCAAGAATTACAAAAGGCTTTCAACATAACTCTTCATGTGATTTATGACATCCCAATATTCATCAGTAGAAACCTGGTATTCGTTCAATCAACTGGATACAATAAGAGACGTAGTGATACCGGATCTTCTTGGAACAATTCTAAAAGAATGTTTTTCAGTTTGGTTTGAGAAAATTTTCTGCTGATCAAATAGTGACTCTGTTTCTGTCCAAGAGACTTGGAATATGGATACATGGATTTTAAAATAGAGCATCAGAAGTAAAGAGACATTTGGAGAGAGTACCCTTTTCAGATATTGTTCTAATGTCATGATATTATTCTCTCCACAAACCGACAACAAAAAACATATCATCCCATGGGTTTACCTTTTTCATACCTGCAAGGAAATGGAATGGATGAAAATTTTTAAACTTCACACCATTGTTGCTACTCTTAATGCACAACATAACTGAAATAGAGGGGTAGCAGTGCAGCTGCATCTCGAGCGTATAGTTCTTTGGCTCTAGAACATTGACTCCTTGCAGATGAGCATGGCTCTATAAAGGCAAGTAAATAATTTGGGGGAAATTGACATGATACTTCTTCATGTACTTGGCCAAATCTAGGAGAATTCTTTCGCAGATATCATAGTAATTGTGGCCAATAATGATCATCATGTCATCAATACTCTTACTAGACAACTCATCAGCTGATCGAATTATTTTGGGAGACACTGAATATACAAAAAGAACAAATAAATAACATTTATGTAAGTTAATTTTTCATATAATTTGTGAAGAAATTGAAAAAAAATGGCTATGGATTTTAGGCTCACAAGTCTAATTTTGGAGTGAAAGTCTAAATGGGGAGAGAATGTTATACCGCACTAGTAGTGGTGTGCAAGTCAGAAACAGACAACAGTAGCACGATGCAACGAAGAGAAGCGTGAAATAGTGAAAGCCAAGATACTTGCGCACCGAGAGGTCAGAAGCATTTGAAGTTGGGTGCTTTGTGCAAAGTGACGCCCGCATATTTATCGGCAAAGTAGTACCCATGTGCACCGATACCTGGGCGCTCAAACCCTATCCACCCAGAATCCTTGTTTTTCACCTTTACCTTAGAGTCAATTCCTCTTTACTTTTTCAGATCCAACTCTGAGGGGGGACATTTGTTGATGCTCCATTCTGTCACAGAGTCTAGAGACTGACTAAGGGGAATACATCGAGCAAAGAAAAGGGAAGATTCATAAAATATTGCAAAGGCATTAAGGTGTGCACGTATACCTGTGTCCCAACCATGGGTGCTCAAGCCACATGCGTTCCAGATATGTACTTGAAAGTCACATTCATTCCCTAAGTGAAATTTCTCCAAAACCATAGGTGGCCTATAAAAACCCAATTTGGACCCCCCATTTCAGGGATGAAAAAATCCAGAACTCTATTTCGTGCTCTGGTCGACCAAGTCTCTGTCTGAAGTCTTCCGAACAATTATAAGGTAATTAATTACCTAGAATGGATACTCTAAAGAGTATTAATAAGGCTTATGTATTAGAACTCATCAATACTTGCGCGCCTAAGTGTCCAGCCCTTAAGGGAAATGAAGAAACATGCGCACTGCCTTGTCCTCTCAAGGAAACTTGCACGCCACACATCTGAAAGACTCTAGGGATGATACTAAGGGCTCCAATTCAATGTATCCAAAGTATAACTTCATGGATTCTTCGTCTCCCAAGTTGACTCATGTCGCGCAAGTATACCTGCGCGACCAAGACTTGTGTGCCAGAACAGAACTTGTCTGCATCTTTCCTAGTCACTTCCTTTCCTCAAATCCACCTCTCCTCTTCAATATTTAGCCTTAGAAACCCTCTTCAAATCCATTTGTGGCATGGTGCCTTTGTTGGATTCCTTATCTGAAAAAAATTATGAGATGTTATTTTGATTTGGGCCTCCTTCTCAGGATTATTCTCCATGTCTCAAGTCCCCTAAACCTAGTCCTCCTTTTCAAGAGTAATCCCCAGTCATAATTTATCGTAACACGGTCCTCCTTTTCAGGAGTAAGCCCCAAGTTCCTTATTCTGGGTATACTTCTTAGGAGTAAGGCCCAACCATAATTCCTTTTATCTTTGGGCATCCTCCTTATGAGTAATCCCCAGTCTTAATTTCTTTTGATTTTGGCTTCCTTTTCACAAATACAACCCAATCATAAGTCCCTCTTAATTTTTTGGCTTCCTTTTTAGGAGTATGTCCCGGGTTAAAACCCCAAATCACTATAAAGTAAAAATATCATTATGGACCCTGCTTCTGGGCATCTTTCCAAAACTAAGTCCTAATCTTCATTTACTTGGGCATTCATACATATGTAAGCCCCAAATTCTTTCTTATGATGGCATCTTTCATAGCACAATCGTCATGTTTTACTAATACCTCTTGTTTCTCACATCGAGCATGAATCACGTGATCATAGAGTGTAAAAGTAATTATGAAATCTCTATTTGAGCCATTAATCATGCATAGACCTCATACATATTCACTCGAACTATGTGGGTTCTGATTTCTTTTCTAACAAGGATATGTAGGTAGCCCATCTGCGGGTACGATCCCAACTCTAAAATAATCCATGTCTTTCTGAATGACAATAAACTTCAAGTGCCCCACTGAGTGGCTTTAAAACTAGTATGGTTATCATAATGAAAAATAGATTTCTATATAATATATTAAAGGATACCATTGAATAAGAATCTATAATAAATACATATGATTATCTATCGATAAAGAACCTCAAATACATTTAAAAGATTCTCTACATCTCTTATATATCAATCATTGATTGCAAGGTCTAAAGGAAGAACTCATTTTCATTCTTGGAAATTAATAAGGATTCATGAACATAACTCAAAAATATTAGAGAGCCCCAAAGTACAAAATAATTCCCCCAAAAAGGTGTGATGAGTCTAACCTCTAATCCTCTCAACCAATGACAATTCTTAGGTCTCATCAGTCCACAACTAATAGGAACCTACCTTTGTAATGTAGGTCCAAATAGATATAGAATCATTTTATATTTCCGGTTATATGAATAAACCCATTAGAAACTGATTAGAAAGTTTGAACCTTAAAAAAAGGTCATCCCCATTTCCAGAAGAAATAGTTTGGTACTAATATACTTTTTGGTCTAGTTGTGTTAGACCACAAAGATCTGGGAATCTATAATTCATTTTTTATAAAATTAACAGAATCAAATAGATTATTTGAAACCAAATCATTCATAATAAAACTTATTTGAGGTTTCCTTAAGAAGAAGTTTTTAGAAATATGTCCCCTTTTTCCATAGTAATTACAATTTAATATTTTTGATCTTGGAAAAAAATAATTCTTGTACAAATTAGGTTTTTCACCTTTACTGCCAATTCCAAATCTTTCATTCTTAATTACAATTTTTCCAATAATTTCATTTGTGCAGTTTTCTACTTTGGAAAATAATAATGGCTACACTTTAGTATGTTTCTACTTCTATTTGCAGTGTTTTTATTTATCATCATGATCTGTATAGTAGATGTTAATTGAATTATACTTATCAGCTAAATCCATAAATTACTTTAAAATTTTATCTCTTCCATCAGAAATAGCCTTATGAATGTTCATTAAAGACTTATTCTTCTTAAATAGGGAATCATATTTTTCTCCAATAATATTATATTAGGTTGCATGTATTTCAATAGAGTGACTAGATTCAGAACTTGAGTCAAAAGAATAGTAAGATTGTACCTCATCTGTTTCTGCCATAAAACACATGTTGGCTTTCAGATTTACTTCTTCCATCTCTATGTCTAATTCCGAAGTGGTAATGGAGTCTTCAAATAGACTCCATGTATCTTTCATTGATTTATCATCCTTATGCTCATAATCAATCCTTTTGAAGAACATATTCTTCTTGTCTTCCTTTAACTGTGGAAAGTTAGGTCTAATGTGCCCCATTTTCTTGCCCTCATAACATCTGACTTCCTTGTCATTCTTTTTGAATGATTTTTTAAGCCCTTATTCATTCTATAGAATTTAGTGAATTTTAATGCTAGCTGAGCCTGTTCGACATTAGAATTTGATAAATTAGAACTTTCTGATTTCACTTTTACACTCTTCTTTGTCTTTTTTCTTTGTGATGACACTTTCAAGGCAGTGTCATCTCTATTGATAAACGTTTTATGATAATTTGTTTCATCTTTCATCTCAGCTTCATATATCATTAGTGTTCCAATCAATTCTCTCATAGTTATGTCTTTGACAGGTGTCGACTGTCTGATTACAGTAGAGATTCCAATCCATCCTGTAGGTAGTACACTCTGTACTTTTAATGCTTGATCATCTTGTTTAAGGGGATTTCCCAAGGTGGTTATATTATTGACAATATCTGTTAACCTTCCATTCATTCGAGTAATTCTTTCACCTTCAACCATTCTCAATGTATGAAATTTAATCTTATAAGTAGCATAACGCATTTCCCTGATATTTTTAGTTCCTTCATAAGCAAAAAAAAATAGTTTTACACATCTCCTATGATGTCAGACATTGAGATACTCATTTAAATTCATCAGGTACTAGAACACATATAATTGCATTCATTACCTTTGAGTTTATATCATATTCTTCTACCGAAGCTACACTCCATGTCCCAGGTTTCTCAGGTATTTCATATGGAGTCAGTATCTTATAATATACTCTGTGTCCGTGGTTTTTCAGATATATAATCATACGCGACTTCCAACATCCATAGTTTTCTCCATTGAAGTACGGTGCTCTGACCATAGAAATTATCTCTCTTGTATGAGTCATCTTGTTCTTCGTATAATCCTTAATATCTTTTTGCATGTTATAGATTTATCAAAATCCCAACATTTGATAGCAATTTTTGGATCGAGATTATACTAAATATACACAAGAGTTGGGGGGGTGAATTGTGTATTTTCAAAAATCTTCACGAGATCGTGTTATATCCTTTATCTTTCATCTGATAGATTAATGCAGCGGAAATATGAAATTCCAAAACACACGATATATAGTGGTTTGGGGGATAGAAGGCCCCTAGTCCACTCCAGCAGTGCTATACTCCATGAGCATGGTAATTTTCACTATCTGCTACTCATCTCAACATAACTTTCAACAACTGACTATAGGAAGTTGACACCTTTACAATTTAAGGCAAAACACAGCATTCTAGTTCACACACAGAACCTACATAGCTTTGAACGAGAATCTGGTCACTCAAGATAAAAAGTATTTGTTACTCTCCTGATTGTTCTTCACAATTAAAACAGAATGCAATTGATAGTAAATGGATCCTCATGTTCAAAAAGAATGATCATCATGAAATAATCGATCTGAGTCAATCCTGTGGCAGAAGATATAGAAATATAAATATCAACATTAGCAGCAATAGATTCACAATTGATCTAGAATATCGAATAAATGAATCTTCTATCATGTATCTTATTCATTAACAATTAGAGCTTTTATCAGTCTTCGTAATCAATCCGAAATGTAGATCATGATTGACTCTGTTTTTTCTTCTCTTCTAAATTTTCTACAACAGAACCTGTAATTTGATTGATTTATCTACTCTTTTGTTCTTGATCACTACTTTCATTTCAAAGATACACACACATTAAATGAATAATATATATAACGAATACTTCCTTTGAAAAAATCATATCCACAATCTTCTTCATTTTACTTAGGTAATACAAACATTTGAATTTATAGAGTACTCGTAAATCTCATTGTAATTCTCCATGAAAAGATCCTTTTAAATCGATCCATAAACGGCTCTGAACTCATCAAAGACATTCTTTAAAATCAACTTTTAATCCAACTTTAAATCATATTGATAATTCGCTTGCAGATCATTGAATAATAATGCCAACATTAAATTCTACGATGCCAAATGTAAATTTGAGTTGTATTGTATTCATCCTATAAACTTAACACAGATCATAACGTAAGGTTGATGATGTAGCATTCTAACGTAAGGTTGTCAACGTATGGTTGATCACAAATGTAGGGTTGGGAATCTATACTTTTCTCTTCAACATTCAAACGTATGAAAAATGATCCTTACTTTTATAAGCTTCCAAACAAAAGGTACATTATCAATACATTTCTAAGAAACGTAAGGTTGTTTAAAAAAGTAAGGTTGATGAACCACACATTAAATAAATTAACGTAACATTTAACACTTACATATGACTCTCCATCCATACTTTTCTTAAATCAAAAACACAGGGTTCTTTCCTAATGTAGGGTACTTTTTCATACTTTGCCGATAATGTATGGTTGATTAACCATACTTTTCTGATAACATGTAAAGAAACTAGTGGGTTCCTTTCTTTTTTCTACGTTTCCACAAATAAGGTATGAACAATTATTCCAGAACACGCTTAAGAAATTCCAAAATATGTAGAGTGCGAACAGTGTTTCCAGAACACGCTAATGCGAATACTTTAACAATTAAATCTGTTTGTTCATGATATTAAATATTTCTTCCAAAAATAAAAAAAATTCCTGAAATATTCTTAAAAAATAAAATCTTTAGAAAAAAATTAAGGGTATTTTTGGGCATCAAAATCATCATAAAGTGATAGAGTACTATTCTAAAAAATCTTCCTCTTTAAATAAAAACATTATTTCTTGTTGAAAACAACACTTGCTCAATATTTTTCATTCCCCATTTCCCATTTGAGTCTAGCTCAAAGCTATGTTTTCAGGTTTTATCCCTCAACACATCTGTGATACCTATACATCCACTTGTCTATATCTAGTCAAGGATAAATTTTTTTGATAAAAAATTTAATCTATACTCTACAAGATTTTGGGATTTCTTTCTTATACCAAGTCTTATCCTTAAGGCTTTCACTAGATTTGTTTATTCCAAATCCGCCAAATAACAAAACATTCATATGATACCATCTAAAACAACCCTATAATTTTTATTGCATTCATACATGGGTTAATGACTGAAAATAATACTTAATATCGCGGAAATGATTAATAAGTACAATGCCTGGGGAATTTAGAAACATTAAATAACAACATACAAAATAAAATATAACATCATTATTGGAAATGGCCATTAGATGAAAAAACAATTCATTTTTACTTAACACTTCATTGGATAACCTGAGGAAATAAATAAGAATGGGGTGAGATATAAATCACATTAAGGGAATAAACATGGAATAACATGAAGAGGGAAACACAAGATATATAATAAGCTTATCAATGGAGCATAAAATAAACATGAACATAAATTCAAGATATATCCAAATAATCATATCATTGAAATTTGGAAAGAACATAATACATTGAATCATAAGTCAAGGCTAAACACCGAAGACATCACAGTGGACAATTTACCATAATTGAATTAGGAAAACCACTATCCTAAAATGTTAGATCATGATATTATACATTATGAAATTCATTGGAGCTCTATATATTTCTGGTTGCACCCATCACATTAATTTCAATCTCATGCTTAAGTGTGCTACATAGATCATAAAGCATGGATTGATTCACCAATATAATTTATTTAATGATCAAGGGGTGTAGAATACATACTATTCATTACAAAATAAAATGATATATGTGTATCAAAGTGAAAAACCTTGATAGGTAATGGGTACAAGATTCAAAAACAAAATTGTTTTAGAATGGAGTTTCAATAAGCAATTTTTGTTACATAATGATGTGACATAAAAACTAATAAAAAGGGTTTATGAGAGAGAAATATTTTTATCATAAAATAAAAATTATATTATATTCAATAAATTTATAGAAATAGAAGTCCCAACTTCTATAAATTGAAAATATAGGTCATAACATAATAATGAAACTTGAAGAAAGCAGAAAAATGGAATAACTCTTATGAAATTTTGGCATGGTTACAGGTGTATGTGTGAGAGAATAATGAGATAGAAAGGGGTACCTCATCAATAAAACATAATAAGGGTAGAATGGGGTAGCAATTAAAAGATACCTCATCCTTTTTAAATGAAAATTAATGGGTGTAACAAAATATTGAAACATGGATAAATATGAGAATATAAGAAACTCTTAAATGAGTGTGTGACATAAAATCTTAGAGAGGGGCTTCATCAGAGCTTGGGACACCTTGATAGATTATACAATGGGGTGGAAAGAGTACGAACGTTTTATAATAATTTTTTTTGATGATATGTGGGAGCATGGGTGGTTTTATATAGGAAATTAAATAGGAATTCATTAATAATTTTCAAATTATGATTTGGAATCTATATAATTAAATATTCAAAACTACTAACCTTACCATGGTTTTCCATAGTTTTTACCAAAGAGGACTAGAAAATATTATTTTATAAGGACATGGGAGGAAGATATAAAAATATTAACCTTTATAATGTGGTGTCGAGTCACATTATTAATGAAATGAACTTAAATAAAAAAATATATAATTCATTTTGGAGGATTAACAAAGGCTTTATAATATTTTTCAAAAAATATAAAATCACATTGTTATAATGTTAAAACATACATTTTCTCTATTATCCAAGTTATGTTATTTATTATATAACTAATGGGCCATTATTATGTAATAAAACACACTATATATTTATAAGGTATTTAATTTATACCCAAACATTTGAGTGTCTCCGAAAATAATGAAAAACCTGCCATTGGTTAATTTTTTAATCCTAATTCCAAAAAAATATAATTTTTATCCAAATAATTTTCAAAATATATAAATCTTCACTTTTTAAATAAAAACCGTCATTTATGGAAAATTGGTGGGTTCTCAAAAGCACTATTTTTAATCTATAATAAAAATTACATTTGGCCTCATAAGATATTTATTATCATTTGTATTTATTTATATTAATTTAATAATATTATTTAATAAATTTATTATTAATTATTTCATCAAAATATATTTCATAACTTTATTTGAATATTTACCAAAAATACCATTTGTTTTTTAAAACAATATTAATATAAAACTATATTTATTATTATAGATAAAAGTAATGTACATAATAAAATTCAACAGTATTGATACAAACACATTTATTACACTAATATATTACATAAGTGTAAGGTGTACGATGGGGATTCCATAGGTACATTCGTTGAACATGGTTTCTATCCTTATTTCGATGAGCATGATCTTCTCCCATTATGGTTTCATGCCTGCATATGTTGTGGGATCTCAAATTTGGACTTCTCTAGGGAAAATCATAGAAATTATATCTACCTTAGATGCTCTAATAATTGGTCTTTATATGGAACTATAATATTGGTTGAGGCCAACACATCCTTTGTCAATGTCCAAAGGATTTGTTAAAACTCTATATTTATACCAGTCATGTGATCATTGTCCAGCCTCTATATTGTCAATGGTAATGATATTTAATGTTTATTTAAATCAAATTGTATATAAAAAAATTGACTGTATTTCTTTTACACCCATTTTATAAAATATGAATGTTAATTAAATCAAATGGGAAATTTTAATTACAATAGTTCAGGTATTTATAACTACATTATGATGTAACCCTCATAACCACCTTTAGTGGGAACCATCTTTGTTACAAATTTTATTAAAATTTAAATCATCTCACAAAATAATGATCCCCACTCTATTAGAGAGAAATATATGTCTTACCATTCAACCCAGACAATTTCCAAGATATAGAACATAATAAAAAACATGAATACATGCATAATAAAAACATTTATTATGAAAAAATCACTTTTTTAAATAATATATATCACATATAATTCAAAAAATTAAATAGAAAATTCTCATGTAATTTTGTGAATAAGGGATTAGAAAAATAATGCATCATGAAAATGGGGTAAGGTGCTCAACGCGTATAAGATTAGAAGATAAATTAATTTTTAATTTTTAATAAGAGTCATCAAAGAGGGTTTTTAAAGGACTGCTCCTTAACTCGGGATCGCATTACAAACAATGTTGTCAAATATCCTATAATAAAGTTTAATGATTGTTCATACTATATTAAAAAATATATTCATTTTTACAAAACCAAATTTGTTATTTTTATTTCAAATTTACACCATTTTATTGATAATATTATGTTTGTTTAATTTTTTTGAGTGAATTTATTTCATGGATTCATTATTGTTTTATAATGGGATTTATTGTAGAAAAAATAGGAAAACTCAATAAGTAGAAATAAATGCTATTAATATATTTCCATTTTTTATATGATTTAATATATAATTTTTTTTTTCTGATATGATGATGAATCATTAGAAAAACATCTAATGAAAATAATTTTATTTATTATGAATGTTTTTATAACTATCCTGAAATTTTATCATTTTATTTCTTTTCATCCTTCTCTAAGATATCCTCATTTTTTCTAGAAAATCATCACAATCTCGTCCCCTTCCACTACTAATTATTCTACCTTCAAATTTATTTCCTTAACTTGATCCCAAAATTCTATAGTTCTACACTACTTCGTATATGAGGCCTCAAGAAGGTACGACACACTACAAATAAAATCAATGTTTAGTGATAATTTATTAAAAAAGATATCTAAAACAGTTTTTTTCAAAAACCTAAAACATATCCCTTGAACCCCCAACTTCCCCGACTCCCGCGACCCATTGACCCCGTAAAGATATACCCTCCCCACGCGTCTCCACCAGTCCTAAGCCTTGCTTTCCCTCATCGTGCCACTCTTCCATTCTCTATCCTCACCATCGGTACCAATACTCACTACCCCTCAATCACATTGATCCTATCTATTATGGATTATATACCCCTAGATCATCAAAAAACATATACCCATAAACAAGGTACCTTCTTCTACCTGTTTTCTCTATAATTTTATATTTTTTAATGTTCATTCATGTCAAAACCTCTATTTTTTTGATTTTCACTCATGTGAACCCATCTATTTGTTTCTATGGAAATTGGGAAATACATCAAAATAAAAACCATAATAATTATGAATTTTAATGGATTACAATTTTTAAAATTTAAAATGTGGTATTGTGGATGCTAAAATATAATTAATATGTTTATGTGGTTGATGATTTTTTTGTTCTTTATGTGGTACCTTGTGGGAGTTTTCCATTAGTTTTGGTAATTGGGTTTGAGTTACAGTGTGTTTTTTTTAAAAATGGTTGGTTGGAATGAGATGTGATGTTGGGTGATGTGTGATATAGTTGTTTGATGATCATGGTTGTGGTGTTGATGGGTGATGTAGGATCCTGGAGTTGGTATGTTAAGTATGTATGGGGTTTTATATTGGTTTTTCTGTTTCCTACTAGTTATTGATTGATTGAAAGTTCTCATTCTAAATTTAAATGAACTTCACATGTATTACATCTATTCTGGATGGAAATAAATTGATGGTATGATAAATTATATTGTATATGCTGAAGGTGTATTATGTTTTCCTCTACATCATGTTTCGTTTTTTTATATAAATAAATTATAATAATATATTGTTTTTATATTAAAAATGTAAAATAATTTAATTTAGGGTATGTTTATTGTTTTGATATAAATAATTTATGTGGTTTTGATGTATAGAATTTTTAGTGTGTAAATATAGAAAACAATGTGTTTCAATATCATTAACATATTTCATTGTGATTACCATAGGATTCCTTATTTAAAATTTCACATATATAACCATGATTTTTGTATGAATATAATATGAAACATTTAGGAATTATCTTATAGGTGTGATCTTGAAACTAGTCTACTAGAATCAATGATGGCTCATCGGGTTCATACATAGTTACCCCAACACTTAACCTCACTTGTTTCAATCAACACCCGTGATACATATGTTATTTCCAAAAGTCAATTGAGTTCCATTAATGAATGAAATTTCAATATCTAGTACTTACAATAATAAGAATCCTAATAGAAGGTCATCACAATATCCAGTGATAATCATATAGATAATCAATCATATTTAACATGATATTTAAGGATAAAATCTCAATATCCATTCTCTCTAAAAAGTAGAATCATTACCTCTTGGTAGGGTCCCATGGACACATCTCCTATCCACCAGTCAAAATTGGATGTTGTCTGAGGAGTTTATCTCAATTTCCAACATGCCACACGAGCACAACCATTTTAGTGTAAGGTATTATCCATGGATAGTTATATAAATCTATACTATTATTAGAATTGGTTTGAGGATCAAATCTTAATATTTGACCTATTTTATGAGCTAAACCACACTAACATGAGGTATATACCAAAGAAAAACCCATATATATAACTCAAGAAAAGATGATAATCTAGGATATGTAACTCTACACTCTGATATTTATGACTCCAGTCCTCAGCCTCATCTCAAACATAAAAATCTACTGCATAACATTCATACTGATCTCATTCCCTTATTTCAAACTTATATCCCGACTAGACCATATGATCATTCCACTCATTATGACCCTAATGGTTTTTTCACATTCCTGATATAACCAAATTCTTGTTCCCCTTCCCATCACTTCCCAGGAACCATGTCCATATATGAACTAACCAAAATACTCTGATTTCCTCTATAGATTACCCCTTTCAACACTATCAAAGTCTTATATGACCTTTCACTACGAATTCTTACTTATATATTGATTTATCCCCAATCCCTCAAGATTCCCACACCCAAGAGAGACTACTCTATCTATTACAATCACCTAGTAACAATAAAAAACCCAAATAGAGTTACTATTATATTCTAAGATGTACCAACATAGATACCCCAAGACCAATGACATCACATGGGTAATTTGATTCATTCCCACATCCAAATTTTATCGCTCAAGTAGTTTCATGTTTTTATGTTTATTTCCCTATATTATCCAAAATAATTCATATAGACCTACACTAATTAGTTTTTTTATCAAGGATAACCCATTATAATTTTTTCATGTAACTTACTATTGTTCATACCCTATCTAAAACAACTAATACTACAATCCAAGGCAACAACGGTGTCCTTTATGAAACTATATATATCACTTCCTTTGAGGAAAATCCCCTGAAGAACTCTCAAATCCCCCACCCAAGCATGAAACACTCACACCACTATGTATACACTATATTTTCCATCTTACCTTTAAGCCTTAAATGTTCTTCACACTATGGGCATAATCCTCTTTGACATGCCCACTTTTATATCATACTACACCTATCATACATTTTATCATTTACCATGGGTGTCAGATCTTTTTTTATTTTTAATATATATATATATATCAACATGTTTCACAAAACCTTATTTGATACTTCATTTTAGACCTAGAAATCAATTTCTATCAATAGTGGATATTTTGTAAATACAAAAAATATTTTTCTGTAATCCTCAAGGGATTTCTATAAAACCAGTTTTAGTTAGAATGCAATTGAAACCCGTATTTTAAATGCTTCATTATTTATCATTTTAAGTATATTTTGGTTGTTGGTATTGATTATCTATTATCATGTATAATTTTTTTCCTCATAAATTTTTTGACCTATATGTTCTGGATTTCATTTTATTTTATTAAATAATAGGAATTCCAACAAGGAAGTGTTATATTGTTCCATCGAAAACACAAATAGGTCAAGATCCATCTGTCTACCTCCATAAAATATCTGAGACAACATTTGTTTTCCCCCTTCACAATCTCTCACACCCTCCATGATCATACCATTAGTATATTAGTTTCCCCCTTCCCTTTAAGAAGCATAGTAAGTGGGGGAACAAGGTTCCACTCCTAGTTCTTCAGAGGGATATTGGAGGGTTACTGTTATTGGTACAAATTTTAATATGAATAAATTTAATTATTTTTTTATACTAAATCTTTGTTTATAGAATATGTATTCAATGAAACTATGAAAAAAATTATGAAATGTTCATATGTTTGGAATCTAAACGGGAAAAAGATAGTTGTCCCATTTTATTCCATTGTGGTCCCTACAGATTATTTCGAAGGATTACTTTTCCAGATTCTATGTCAGATCACAACGGTGCTAGTTTCCCTTATGATTAAGTAAGATGATCAGATGAATATGACTTAATTGTGTAAGAATGATGTTTTTTATTCACAAATAAAATAAATTTTAATATGTTGTATTGTAATTGAATGTTTGTATGTTATTAAAATTTTAATATTTTTGAAATTTAATTTTTTTGTATGGATTTTTATCCACATTACAGTTTCTAATGTGCTAGAATGAATGTTGACATTGAAATGTATTGGAAAAAATGAAGAGTATTTAAATGGATATTATGGGGTGATGTCAATGATACTTCATTGATCTTCCAACATATTTAGTACAAGTTACTCAATGGGGTACCTATAGATCAATGAAATGTTTTTATTGACTTACATTGTGATGAGAAGAACATGGTTTAAAAATTTATATTCTTATTATAATATCATTTAACATTTAAACATGTATATGAAAAGGTTATGAAATTGCATTTGTTACTATTAAATTACATTTTATTTATTTTAGAATCATTAAATGAATAATGCATTGAGCACAGCTTTGAAGATCATCCCTCACACAATGGGTTCAAAAAGTTTTTATAGAAGATGGTCGACATTGGTATTCTTTTCCTTAGTTTAAATATTTATATAATAATATAATCTGTATATTATATTAAAGTGTGGAATTTTCTTTTTTTAATGATCTCACAATGTCTAGATCACCATGAATCCAGAACAGATGGGTAGTTGGATGTTTTTAAAAAATCTAATCATAGTTTGGTTAATGAGCATGACAATGAAGTTGGGGTATTAGTTATTTTTTCAATATAATAACATATTATCCTTTTTCACTATGTTAATATATATTGCTTCTAATATTACAGAAATTTGATTTATAGTTAAAAATTAACGAACTATGGGATTCCAATCCCGCAATTTCCTACTCAGTCTCCCTGGATGACCCAGTTGCAAAAGTGCTTGAGAAAGAGAATCCTGGTGGAGTGCATAAGATTGGTTTTTTGACCCTTACCATATAAAGCCTTTCATAGGACATCGAGGATTAAATATGTATCTACCCTTGGTTGTATTTGATATGCACAGAGCGATTTTGTTTCAATTAGAAACATAATTCTAGAACAAGGGGCTCAGATATCTTCTTTTTCAAATGTGTTGGTCAATATATATCAGAAGATAACTGGATCTACCCTTGTGATATTGCATCAATGATAGGTGGTGAACATGTAAATTACAAGACCTAAAAACCATTTAGTTTGAAATGATTTATTGGTTTTGTGTTTATATATATGTATACACACATCATTATTTAATTTTAAATATTATTTTATTACAAGTTCCAGTAATAGGAGGTAGAGATGGAGGTGGATAGGGTGACAAGAAGTGTTTATCATCAGAAAATGATTATTTTTCTTGCTAATATGTTGGAAAAATATAGAAACAATAGGTTTGATGACATACCATGTATCATGTATCATGTGTGGAAAAAAGTAGTCACCGATCATTTTCATAACCTAAAATTATCATGATTCCCCATGCTTGATAAATGAATTGGAATTTGATGTGGTTTGATGATTTAGTAAGGTAGTGAGTTTATAATTGGTGAAGTATAAAGATGGGGGAGTGATGGTGACAAATTTGGAATGAAGAAGCGACCCCAAGACTGTCCCCCCAGACTACCTCGCGAAGCCCCTTCGTGGAGGACCCAGCACTGCGGCCGCCACAATGCTCGGGAGGTGGGACGCTCTGCGAAAAGATTTCACGTACGTGAACCCGCCTTGAAGTCCAGGAGGTGAGATAATCTATGAATGGATTTGACATTCTCGAACCCGCTACAAAGCCCAGAAGGCGGGATTCTCCATGGACGGATTTGAGGTTCACGAACCCACTACGAAGCACAATAGTAGGGATGCTCTGCAAACGCATTTGACATTCGCGAGCCTGTTGCGAATCTACATCACCCCATTCGCGCCGCGTGGGATCTGATCCACGGTGCCCCTTGTATATAAATACCACGATCCCCTAAGCTCTCCAGACGTACAATCCGGAATTTCAGCTTCTTAGCTCCCGAATCACGAAGCATTCTTCCGCTCGGTGAACCATGAGCTACGCGAGGTTCTTCTGCCTCACGAAGTGCCTCCCCATTGTCTTGTTTTGATCCCCTCTTCTGAGAGGGATTCTTTTCATGAATCCTAAGGGATTTAATGAAGGAAAAGGATCTCCAAGGGGACCTGGGTCATCCCGGGGCATTTATGCTTCACGAAACACCCTTCATGTACGCTTGATCCATTTTCTAAGGTAGGGTCCCTGTACTTCGCGAAGCACATTGCTTCCCGACATCTTGATTCGTGAGGCACCCTTGCTCTGCAAGGCTGTGCCCTACGAATTCCTTTCCACTTCGTGAAGCACCACCCATTTGCACCTCCACCCCATGCTAATGCTAAGGCACCCCACGTCTTAAAGAACACCCCTTCGCAAGTGCTCTCTACCACCCAGAGAAAAAGAGCTCCATAAGGGCCCTAACTATGGACCCCTATGCTTGGAAATTCCTTTTCCTGGGTGACCCTGCAGGTTTGGACGATGAGACTTCAAATACCCCTGGACGATACCACCCATAGCGTTGCTTCGCCTAATGATTCTTCGCTCAACAACGCTAATGGCTATTTATTCTTCGCATAGAAACTCTAACTTGGACCCCTCAATGGTTTGATCCACATCCCCCTTTCACCACGGTATTGTCGGTACCTTTCCTCCCACGAGGAGCAGAGGGTACACGTTATGTAAGTCCTAGGAGTGCGGAGTAAACTCACATCGTCCGAGCCGCAGGATGTTAAACATCCAAGAACCCTCATCCTCAACACATGACATTAAATTGGGCCCTCTCCCCATGCCTCACATGCAAGGTCCCCAACCATGGGCATTCTCCACACCCCCTGGTCTCTACAAGGGATGATATCCTCCTTTTTGGAGTGGCGTTTGTCCGCGGGGAAGGGCGGCCACCCTGGCGTAAGGCCCTTGCTTTTCTTGTAGGAGGCAGCACCCATGCCCCTCCTCACTTCCTCGGTACCAATTCCAGCAGAGGGAATTATAAGGAATGAGGCACCTCCTTTCTTCCTTCCTAAATCCCTCTCCCACTGAGCTTTGTCTCCCTCAGGCCTCCATCCTGGAGTAGGTCCTGTTACCGTGGGCAGCTCAACGCATATTCCCCTTCACGCAACCTAGGGATGCACCCTTCGCGATGTGATCCTCAGGTCTCTGCTGCCTCTTGTTTCTCACACTAAGCATGACTCGCATGATCTTAGAGTGAGAGTCAACCATGACACACTTGGGCCGCCTTAGTGTGTAAGCCCCAAACACCTCATCTGAGCTGTACGATGTTAAACTACCAAGCACCCATGTCCCGCATGATGTTAAACTATATTTTTGAACTACAGGGACTTTGATCTATGTCAAGGCATGATACATAGGAATCCTCCATGAGGTTTAAACCCACCACCCACATGGACCAAGGTCCTCATTCACTTCAGTTCACCAACACCAGCCTCATCCCGCATGATGTTAAACTGCACCCCTGAACTATGTGGTCTTTGATCCGTGTCAAGGCATGGTACATGGGAAGCCTCCCCGAGGTCAAGCCCACCATCAATTGGACCAAGGTCCTTATTCACGTCAATTCACCAACACCATCCTCATCCCACATGATGTTAAACTGCATTCCAATCCAGTGGTAAGTTGTTGTGATCCCACCATCTAGTTTTTACAACACCTCTTCACATCGGTTCAACAACCCCTTTAAAAACCCGAACTATGTGGAATTTGATCCTTGCTAAGCCGAGGTACATCAGAAGCCTCCCTGAGCTTCAAGCCCACCACCCACCTGGACCTAGGTCCTCATTAACGTTGGTTCACCGACACCATCCCCGTCTCGCATGACGTTATACTATACCCTTGAACTACTTGATCTTTGATCCATGTCAAGGCATGGTACCTTGGAAGCATCCACGAGGTTCATTCCCCCCATCCATTAGACCAAGGTCTTCATTCACGTTGGTTCACTATCACCATCCCAATCCCGCATGACATTATACTATATTCTAATCCAGCGGTAAGCCATTGGGATCCCACCATCCAACTGTTCCGACAACCCTTCATGTCGGTTCAATAGGCCAATTTCAACCCGAACTACGAGGAATTTGATACATACTAAGGAGATGTACGTAGGAAGCATCCTTGAGGATCAAGCCCACCAACCACCTGGACCATGGTTTTTATTCATGTCGGTTTGCCGACACGCACCACACAATCATAACTATGTGGTCTTTGATCCATGTCAAGGCATGGTACGTTGGAAGTCTCCCTAAGGTTCTACCCCACCAACCATTAGCCCCGACGGCCTCCGTGTTGGTGTGCCAAGCCTCCATCCCGAACTACGAGGAGTTTGATCCATGTCAAGGCATGGTACGTAAGAAGCCTCCTTGATGTTCAAGCCCAACAACCATCAGACCAAGGTCCATCTTCACATCAGTTCTCCGACAATTCCACCTTCTGAACTATGAAGAATTTGATCCATGTCAAGGAATGGTACTTAAGAAGCCTCCACGAGGTTCAAGCCCACCACCCAGTCATTCTGACATCCTTCACTTCATTTCACCCACCAACTTGGGCAGCCTAGAGTGTAATCCCCACAAATCCATCCCGAACTACAAAGACATTGACCCATGTCAAGGCATGGTATGTAGAAAACCTCTAAGAGGTTCAAGCCCACCACCCATCAGACCCCCAGTCCATATTCATGTCGGTTCACTGACACACCCCAACCCAAACTATGAGGACTTTGTTCCATGTCATGGTATTGTACATAGGAAGTCTCTTCGAGGATCAAAATCAAAAACCATCTTCCATCCTGATTCGTACCCAGGATGCCACATCTCGGTGAGATCATGCCACCCCCTTCCCCTCCACAGCATTTGGGAAGCCACCTACGTGTTGGCCTCAATATCAGTGTACCCTCAAGGGGGTTCCTCAATCTGATCAACTTTAATTGGTGTTCTTCTCAGTCTGATCTATCCCCATTGGACATTAAACTTGTGGCATACCCAGTGTTAAACATGGGTAGTCGAGGAAAACCTTAGATACGTGCATATGTAATACGATTCCCCACATTTGATGTGGGATGCCTCGGGCTTCCGCACCTTCAAGAGGACCAATAACAATGGAAAAAATAGAGACACACCAATCCCCAGTGTCTGGATGCGTCAATGATGCCCCACTGTGAATACTCCCCTAACCGAAGGTTGATGCCCCGACCGGACCCCTTGGAATGTCTTGATAGAAGCAGTGTCATTAACTGGTATCCATGAAGATATGGCACCGGAAAGAGTTTCATGAACAATGTACAAAATCTTTGAGGGAGACCCCGACTAGGTGACAAGTTCTAAGGAGGAATCCACAAAAAGAAGAACTGACATCTCATCATCATGTTTCGATTAAGGAGCAAACGACCCTGAACAATGAGTGAATGTCGCCTGCCTTTGGAAAGCGAGAATGCGGGGTAAGAAAAAGCCATGTCCTTCATCCCCGAACAAGACAGATGTGCACGCCTCAGCGAAAGCGTCGGAAACAGAAATGGTGAACCCGACATGAAGATCTTCTCCTCGATATGGAGATTAGTAATGCTTGGGGAATCCATAGATTGATGTGTCACCGGATCTAGATATTCGATGCTGGGTCCTGCCAAGAAAATGGTAGGCCTGGTGTGAAACTCACCCGAAGTTGGGGCAGTAGAATGTTTGGCATCCCATTTGCGACGTTATCAGCGTGGATCCATCTTACTTTCCATTGAAGATGGAATGACAATGGGGTACTAGTGGTCAATTTATTTTCCTCATAGTGTTAATGAGTTCATCTCTATGGTTCCCATGAATCAGGTTGCTGCCATAGGAACACGATCATCGCCCACCTACCAACGTAGGGGCTGGGGAAACGCTGGCGCAACCACTCAGCATGGTTCCACTACTACCTTAACAACATCTGCGTCCACGAACATGGGGCGCCCACACCCTATCTCCCCATCGGAAGTCATCCATCGAAGGGTGATTAATGACCTCGTTCTTGATTACGAGGAAGAGGGCATAATCCCAACTCGGGATATGGCCCACCTGGACCTGGAGGCATCTAGGCCCCACCGTCGACACCACCCCTGAGGGCCACACAGGGAGCCCCCGCACCCCTTCCAAACATTAAATCATTCCGGGAGCCTATCCCTAGAATGCCTTGATGACTGCCTACATTACGCTGATGAGGTAGGTGACATCTAGCTCAGCCCGGTCAGAGTCCCGATCCAGGGTCTCCAAGCAAGGGCCCCTATACGACCGCGTCAATACTGCCATCCATCCATGCTAGAGGAGTAGGTAGGATATGAGCCTGCACCACCAGCACCGGCTCGCCTGACCCGATGTCGGCATCGGACACAAGCTGAGGGGAGCGCCCACCAAGGGGCATCAATGTCAACGACTACTGTGGCCCGATCCACTACCATTTTATATCATCAATTACCTGCCCACACTAAGTAGGGTCACTTTTACACCCAACCGGGATCGAGTCCCTAACCGCCCCATGGGCAGGCTGGGTTAACTCTCCTAGTCATAGGCATGCATGGTGATCGTCGCAAACCAACCCACATTGATGCCACCCCGTATGGATGTCCTCCTTATACCACTAATACACAGAACATGGGCCTTTCCTGCACTTAAGCTCACCATGGAGGTATTCCTCATGCTACCCTAACCTGAATGATGGTCTGCTCCACGGTAATGGTGCTCGGAACAGATGACTCACCCGTGCCCACCACACCAAGTATGGTGTTCTTCTCCTGGCCCCGACCGTCGATGTGGAGAAATTTCCCATCTGGTCCCTCTCTAATGTGGGGATCTCCCTACATTATCTCCGTAGATGTAGAAGGTTATCCTCTCCCTCAATACCTAAAGGGCGAAGACAATCCTTTCTACACTCACACAAACCATGGAGGTCCTCCCCATGCTCCCACCGGTTCTAGAAAAGGTGTTTCATGGTCTAGTACTGTTCAGGGAGGTCCTCTCCATGACACCTTTGAAATCATACATGGTGCTCCTCATACCGCGGCTGTCTCAAGTGGAAACCCTCTCCACCATAGCACTAGAACGGCTGATGGACCCTATGTCAGTCATCGGCCATGTTCCATAGAGCCAAACAAGGGCAGGAAGGAAAGTCCTCGTTGCCACAAGAAGAATCCTAGGAAGGTGTATAGAGAGATCAAACTGGTCCTCTTATAAGACTCTAATACAGAGTACAAATCAGCTCGAGAGCCCTCCCCTTGCTTATCTGTGTCAAGGGTTGGGGCCGGGATGACAAACAACAGCCTGGTGATCCCGAAATGAGAGGTCCACAAGATTGCCACCTCCCTCCGTAGGTTTATCCAGGAGGATGAAGACCTGGAGACCCCGCAAGTTACGGTTGTGTATTCTCCACCATCGTCACCGGATGTACTTTCTACCTCCACGATAGATCACGTAGAGCTATTCTAGGGACCAATGATGAGAAATCTTCATCACGGCCTAGAACCCGCAGCCCTGGCCCCCTTGCTAGGAATTACGGTCGCCAGCCCATCCTAGTGTGATGTAGCAGCCATGTCACTCCACTCTTTGGAGGATAGCCTGAGGATCGGCGACCATTTAGCTTGTTCATCGTATTCTCCAATGACCAACACGTTGTCCCAGTGGTCCGCCTTAGTACCCCTACCGGTTCCACAACCACCCCCAATTGGCGAGTGGGGCAATCAAGGGCCAAACATTGAGTTTGATTTGAGGAGCTTTTGGAGAATTCTTGCAGCGGACCAATTCCCTGATGAGTTTTGGCCCGCAGTAGCATATGATTTCGGTATACCTAATTCTCTCACCCAAGAGGAAGATGAGTGTTTCTACTACACCCTATGGGTAACACATTTCAGTCTCTATCATCAGAGCATGGTTTATCCAAGGAGCCCAACACATTTAAAATATGTCAGCAAGAAATTCCGTCTTGTTGATCTGGCCGCACTCCCTATGGCCCAGCTCCCCGAGTCACCAGGTTGTCGTGAGGATCCCTAGCAGCAATACGTTCATAGTATTAAGGTACTCTGTAGAATTATCAGGGAAGCTACCCCTACATGCTAGTCTGTGGCTGTGGATAGTTTTCCTCCCTCCTCTTTTATCCTATCTAGCAGCAGCCCGACTCGTTATGCGATATTCAGGACATGTCCCCAAGAAGGGTCGCGGTCCACATGGTTTACATAGTGGACAAGGATGGTGAGATGGATTTTCTGGAGGGAGACTTACCCTTTGAGGGTGTACCATCCCTATTGGATCCATTGAGGAGGATTACTTGTCAGTAGAGGAACCTCCTAGGTCACCCTGTGCTCACCGAGTCATTGGTACTCAGTCAGAATGTCGGTAAGGGTAAATAGCATGTCGAAGCAGTCAGGTACTCTGACCCATCTGCCTTAATACTGAAGATGGGGGGAAGACCATGAGAAGGCCGCGTTGCACCAACAACTTTCCAACAAAAAGAGGGTGGTTGACGAACTACTGGGTGAATGTGCGATAGAGCGACTACCCAACTATGGTGATCCTAGGCTGGGGCATCAGGGGAAGGAACTACTTCCCCCTGGTGAGATGCCTCTAGGAAACCCTATTCATACCGCTCCAACAGACAGGGTTGAAGCCGGAACTCACGGAAAGAGGGCATGGTATGTTTCACCAAACCCTCCCAAAAGGCACGAAAAACCAAGGAATCCTGCTCGGTTTCCTCCGGTCGCCCTATAGGCTGCTCCACCAGCCGCTCCATGAGCTGCTGAGGATGTCTACCATGTTTAAGAACCTGAGATTGCATATTTGGTTTGGGATCCCTGTCAAGATAGGGACCCCCTCCCGCATTATACTATGGCGGTGCTCATCACTTGCCTCATGGCATTGGAAATGCGGAAGTTGGTTATCCCACCTGATGGAAAGTCATACCCAGCATGGGTGGATGATATGCCGTCACCTCTGGGTTTCAGGAATCCCACCTTCTACCACTTTAACGGGATGGGGGAACTACCATAGCATCTGTCCCACTTCAACTCAAGTTGTGGGCCCATGTTAAGTACTCCAGTGTTGTAGGAGGTTTCCAAGCTCCCCTGTTTTGTTTAGACGCAGGAGAGGCCGACGTTCGTTTGGTATAGCCAGTTCCCCATCAAATCCATGGCTAGCTGAGAGGACCTTCACAGGAATTTCCTCTCCCAGTTCATCTCTACCACCCAGAAGACGAGAATCACAGACCTCTTTAAGTGCAGACAAAGGCCTGATGAGCGAGTCACGGACATCATCACCCGGTGGAAGGGTCTCACATACTCTCTTGACATGCCACTGTCTCAGGTTCAATTACTGACGATGTTCTTGGGGAATGTCAAGACGGAATTGGTTCCCTTCCCGATCACTCAAAACTATCCCGTAGGGTTCCGAGACTTCTTATAGAAGGCCCAGCGCCTTGAAGAAGCCCTGCTATAGGCCAGGAAGGCACGCCTATTTCCCCCTGAAACCCAACAATGAGTGCTTTTAGATCCAAGACCGCCGTAGTGGCCCATATAGAGGCCTCCCGGCAACTAGAGTTGCTACCAGTAGCCCCGTCAATGCAGCCTCATAGAGGCCGTCCACCTCAGGAACAGACTACGGTCTCACAGCTTCCTCAAAATCAACAGGCACCTCTGCGTAATGCATTACCACTACCCTGGTGGGAAAATAAAGGTCCACCTCCTCAGCAAGCCCCTCCATCTCCTCAACAAGTACATTATCCAAGGGATCCCTATCTAGAAAGAAGACACCAAGCTTCATCGTTGAATGATAATTAGGTCCCCAGTTAATTCTGTAGTTTCCTAGAGCTGGGGATTGTACGCTTGCCTATGTGTAAAAGGCTGACATAGGCTAATCTCACCGATCGCCCGTACTACTGCCCCTATCATCGAATCCTAGGGAACACCCATAAGCAGTGATATTTGATTAAAGACTGGCTCCAAGACCAGGTCGATAACAACATTTTCAGGCTTGGCCTGACACCAGGAAAAGTGGCGGGTGTCTTTGTGAGGTCAGAGTGTGGTAACGACGATGAAGGTGAATGGAAGCAGTTTTATAGACACAAATCCTATATGTGCGATGAATGAATGGATCGTTAAATGGTCGCTCGCACCCATGGCATTATCTGTGAATGCTTGAACCAGCCGGAGCCTTCTGATGCTGCGACCATCACTTCGGCGTCATCATCTCAGTCGGCCTCTTCTTAGAAGGGAAAGCTGTTGCGGTGATAAAAGAAGCAACGCACTCCACCAATGTCGTCATCATCTCATACTCTCGGTGACTTCATGCCCCCTAATATGGGGATTCCTCTGAGAATCTACCTAGTGGTAGATGATTCTTCAAGAGGAGGTCAAGGGTATGCTTCGGTTAACACCGTCGAGTTGGTAAATCCCTATATGACTCCCGACGAGGGGGAATGCCATGCCAACCTCCCGAACGTCCTTAGCCGACGTCAACATCGGCATAGCCACAACTATATGGGTCGTTGGGGCACATCAGTTGGAACCTCCAGCTAGGTCGTGCAAGCCACTGAGACCAGAAAGTAGGCGCATGATAGAGCTCAGCACGCACAACCTCTTCATTTAGCATCATAAAGACCGCCACCACCACCATTTGTGCTACTGTATCAGGCAGAGCCGCTTTTGCCGCACCGCGACTAGATTCGTCTTGCTACTGGTCAAACTCATTTGTCAGGTCCTCGTCCGGTAGCTTCTCTCTAAGCTTCTACTACCAGGCAGTGGGATGTTCTGAGTTGTAGTCAATCGTCGGTCCTACCACCATGGCCCGCCATGCCTCTAATCACCGAGCGGCCTCCTGTAAGAAGATGTTAGCACCTTCTACGGAAGTATGATGTTCTCAAGAACCTTTCCAGCATTCCAATGAGTATTTCTATCCTTGAGGCCCTTATACTATCACCAGATATGTGTGAAGCACTCGCTGACACATTAAGAATCCCCCTCTAGATTGAGACGGAGGTAGCAGCTACAGAATCCTTCCATGATGATGTAGTTGAGGATGCCGAATGTTAGGATATCATCACATTCTATAAATAATGCAAAGGTTCTCCTACACAGGGGTAAATCCACCCACTATACATAACCAGATAATTCAATGGCGTGGAGGTTCTCCGATGTCTCGTTGACACCGGCTCCGAGATCAACCTTATCCAGACACGGACACTGCGAAGGCTAGGGTTATCTGAAGATGACCTGAATCCCTCCGATTTAAGGATCTAGGGATATGACAGGATAGAACAAACCCCGGTCGGCAAGATCCATTTGAATAACCAGTTCGATGGCATAGTTGCGAGTACCGAATTCATGGTTGTCTCCCAGGACACTGCATACAACGCATTGATGGGCAGGCCATGGCTCCACCTGCACGCGGTGGTCCCCTCATTGTATCACCAGTGCCTCAAGTACTCCCTTAATGGTCATGTAAGAGTACTCCAAGGTTATGTATCTCCTTTCGCCACTTGTGAAGACCGTTATCTGGATGATGACTATTACATGAGAAATGATACGAAAATTCTGGCAAGTGAGGTTGAACCCGCCCCAGTCACAAATGATCCCTGGGCAGGTCTGGATGATGCCTACATCTTCCCGATCCATTGGTTGGAGGATATGACCCCTGACATGGGGCAATGCTTTGTCGTTTTGGGTACGAGAGGAATCCATATTCCCTAGTCCAAGCGACGGTGTATAATTACCTCTTATTCCTACACAAACGAGGCTCTAGTGATCCCGGAACCTCTTACCCCTGTATGGTATCAGGACGTATGGATCATGGAAAAGACGGTACATCATACGTTTCTGTTTCGCCGGGCTCGAATTAACCGGCTCAAGACGACGTGTCACTACTGCTTCGATGTTATAAAGTGTGGCCCCATAGGCTAGAGGCTAGATGGGATTGGATCAACTGCCTTCATCACTTTGGTCTCAGTGGCACATGTGTCTCCTGATGTGATGACCATTGCCACTCAAGCCAGCACCAGCCTCCTATCGAGGACTGGTGGCTCAGAAGAAACTTCCCTAGTGGAAGATTCCTCCATAAGTGGAGAAGAGGATCTGGAGGATGCTCCCCCTACCTTTGAAGTAGGTGTCTCTGCCACGGTCGATGATTAGATATAGGTGTACCTTAGTAGCGAGGCATAAGCGAGACCAACATTGATCAGTGCCGCCATGTCCCTCTAGAAGCAGCAGTGGTACATGAACGTCATTATAGGGCACTGTGACATGTTCTCATGGAGTTACGACAAGATTCCAAGAATAGATCCTCAGGTATCCATCCACCACCTTGGTCTCCCGACAAACAATCGTGGGTTTAAGCAACCACCCCCTAGAAGATGCATCTGTCTCACGGTGCCATGGTCGAGCCCGAAGTTGACAAGCTCATCAAAGATAACTTCGTGAATGAAGTCTAGTACCCCAAGTGGTTAGCCAACATCATGCCAGTCAAGAAGAAGAACAGACCGATCAGAGACTGCATCGACTTCTGAGATCTCAACCACCACTATGTGAAGGATGATTTTCCCCTTCCAATTATATAATTGTTGATCGACGCTACGGCCGAGTTCCAAGCCCTCTCCATCATGGATGGTTACTCTGGATATAATCAGATCCGGAAGGCCCCCGAGGTTGAGGAGTCTACTATTTTCAATTCTCCCCAAGGTAGCTTTTGTTACCAGGTTATTCCCTTCAGCTTGAAGAATGCAGTTACTACCTATCAGCGGGCCATGCATCGCATATTCAAGCCAATCTTGGGGACTTTGGTGGAGTTAAATGTGGATGATCTGGTGGTCAAATCTCTTCTGCTCCAGGACCACCTCAAGGACCTTTATAAAGTATTCGACTTCCTCTATTCTCACCACTTGAAGATGAACCCATTGAAGTGTTCCTTTGGGGTCACTTCCGGGATGTTTCTTGGTTTTGTTATCAGGTATAGAGGAATCGAGATCGACCTGGAGAAGATCAAGTCCATCAACCAGATGCCTCCCCTGAGTAATATTCGGGAGCTTTGAGGTCTCCAAAGACATTTACCCAACATACAACGATTCGTTGTGAATCTGGCTGGAAAGTGTACGCCCTTTTCCCGGATCATGAATAAAATCTATTCCTATGAATGGGACGAAGAGTGCCAGGCCGCATTCGAGGAAATCAATCAGTATCTCCTCTAGTATTCTATCTTGATGATACCCATCTCCGGAAATCCATTGATCCTCTATGTCACTACCCTGGATAGATCTCTTGGTGCCCTTATCACCCATAAGAACAATAAGGGGACCGAGAATATCCTCTACTACCTCTGTCTCATGCTCCTTGATATAGAGAAAAGATACTCCCCCGTCGAGAAAAGCTTCCTTGTGCTCATATTTTCTATTGAGAAACAATAGAATTACCTGCAACACAATGAGGTACAGATAGTCTCTCGTGTAGACCTTCTGAAGTACATTCGTAATCATCCCATGTTGACTGGATGACTAGTGCGGTGGGAGGTATTTCTCCAGCAGCTTCACATTAGGTTTGTGCCTTAGAAGGATATCAAGGTGCAGGCTTTCACAGAATTCCTAGATGCCCATCCAACCTTTGTGGACCAATCCTTGGACTCGGATTTTCCTGATGAGGAAACTCTCTCGATAGATCAAGCAGTCCCATGTTAGAAACTCCATTTTGAGGGTGCCTCCTGGAGCCTTATGGGTAGGAGGATCAATGATCCTAGGCTCAACAGAGCAGGCCTGGGTATCATCTTCATCACCCCAGGGTAAGCCATTCTGTCGTAATCATTCGTATTGTTATAAGGTTGCACCAATAATGAGGCAGAGTATTAGACCCTCATTATCGGTCTTGAGCTGGCCCTTGAGATTGACGTACCCCATTTGCATGTGAAAGAGGATTCCTAACTAGTCATCAAGCAAGTCAATGGTGTCTATGTTTTCAAGAAGCCAGAGATCGTGCTAATGTTGGAGTGCACCCTCCATATAATGGCTCAATTCCCTTCTCGATCGGAGGTTATCCATGTCCTTCGGTCACAGAATGGTCGAACGGATGCTTTTTCAAGCTTAGCCACATAAGTTGCAGAGGCCGAGCAGGATGATCTGATTACACATGGGGCCAAATAGAGAGACATTTCCCCTGTCACCCCAGAGGATGACGACGGACTGCGAGTAAGCCAGATTACCATCGGATCCTCCCTTTCAGGAGCCCCAGGTCCTTCAGTTGCAGTGGTTGAGATGAATCCCAACTGGAGAGCCACTTTTTTTGAGTATCTCCAAAATGGTTACCTCTCGGCTGATCAAGCCGAGGGTGAGCGAATCCGAAGTTGTCCAATGCAGTTTACCCTCCAGAGTGGTCCCATTCTTGAGAAGATCCTCTACAAGCCTTGTATTGATGGTTTTCTCCTCTATTGCATCCAAGGAGTCAAGATTTATCAGTTCATGCAGGAGGTTCATGCCAGTGTCTGTGGTAGCCACCAAGCTAGACCAAACCTGTCCCATCATATCCAGAGACTGGGATACTTCTAGACCTCTATGATCCACGATTGTATCAAGTTCTCCAAGAGATGTCACGCATGCCAAGTGAATGTTAATTTCCTGCATCGGCCACCCGAACCTCTCCACTCCACCATGTACTATTGGACCTTTGCGGTGTGGGGACTCGATGTTGTGGGAACATACCCGCCGATGACAGCTTGCTATTTCAAGTTCATCATGACCGCCAGAGATTTCATTTGAAATTGGGAAGAAGTAGTTCCACTCAAAGAGGTCAAGGCATGTTCCATCATTGACTTCATGAGTTCCAATATCATCCACCGGTTTGGATTCCCTCACGTTGTCCTCACCGATAACGCCATCAACTTCCAAGCAACTGAGTTGATGAAATTGTACACCAAGTACAACATTAGATCCAACCATACCTCATGCTATCATGCGTAGTAAAATGGAAAGATCATGGTGTTCAACAAAACCCTCTATAAAATTTTGAAGAAAATGGATGGCCAGAATAAGAACAGTTGTCTGGACAAGCTCCCCAACGCCCTCTGGGCTTATCGAATGACGACTCGCAATTCCACCCAGGTGACTCCATATACCCTGGTGTATGGGGCTGAGGTTGTCCTGCGAATCGAGATCCAGCTGCCATTGTTACGCACTGAAGTCTATGTCTAGCATGTGCCAGATAAGGTGGCTAAAATCCTTCTAGATGAATTGAAAGTACTTGACGAGAGTAGGCTCCGGGCCCTGCACAATCTAGAAAGGCATCAGAATACGATAGCTAGAGCCTTCAACAACAAGGTTTGCCTTTGTTCATTTCTGCAAGGCGGCCGGGTTTTGGCCCTCCGAGCGCCAATGATCCCTGGCAGGAAACCACACATGTTGTAGCGCAAGTGGGAAGGACCTTACATAGTCCACAGGTTTTACCCCAATGGAGCATACTCTTTGGTGACCATGGATGGGGAGAATATAAATCCTCCCACCAATGCCATGTTCCTCAATCAATACTTTGCCTAAGCCCCTTGGTCCTACATGGCCATAAACGGTATGGTCCTTCATGACCTTAAACTTTACGGTCCCGCATGACCCTAAACTGCATGATGGCCATGCATGACCTTAAACTATACGGTCCCGTATGACCCTAAACTGCACGATGGTCCTGCATGAACCTAAGCTGCATGATGGTCCCGCATGACCCTAAACTGAACAATGGTCCCATATTACCTTAAACCATATGGTCCTAAACGACTTTAGGCTGTGCATGGTCCTACTCGATGTTAAACTACATCTTCCGAACTATGTGTGTCTGGATTCCCAAGCTCATGAGATACATAGGAATGCTCTAACGCTTCATCTTGAGCCCAACCACAAACTCTTACCTTTGACTATCCCCCCTGGGTATAGCTTCCTCGGAGGTTCCATGCATGATATGGAGTTGGCTTCCTTAGCCCTGCTCATATGAGGATTAAAATGGTCACACCATGTGCCCACTCCCGTTCTTCTATCCTCCAGCATCATCACCGCAAGACGTTAAACTTCATGGCCTTCAATAAATATTAATGGCTTGATTCCCATCCTCATGGGATACATAGGAACAACCGTACATTTTTTCTATTGGCCCAACCCAAAATCCAGAATCTTCCCCTCGGGTAAAGTCATATCTAAGGATGCATACTTTTTCCTTAAGTCACATAGAGCTAGCCTCGATCCAGTTGTACGTCCCCCTCCCCAGAGATTTTCGCCTCTTTCATATATGGGTACAACTATGCTTTACCCACTCCGTGGCTGGGATTCCATCACCTTCCCCATCCAGAAGGGCCCGGAATGGTATGGAAGCTAGGTCTAAGGGCTCTCTTACCACTTCGGGCCAAGGCCCTAGAGGATGTTGAGCAACAAGCTGATACAAGTCCGGCGTTTCAAATTTGGTCAGCGGTTGATGCTCGATTGTTGCTCTCATTTCAGGTTACTATAGGGACGTTGTGTTTCTAACATGGTCAACAGTTGTATTGGATCATTAGAACACCCCAAGATGTCACAAAATTCATGTGTAGTAGTTCGTTCTACCCCGTCCTATCTAATCGACAGACTCCCCTTGGGCGATGCCAGCTATCAGGATCCGTTGGATGGAGATAGCCAAGACCGGCTCATTGTTTCCCACAACGAGAACCTCTCATGTGGGCTTAAGAGTTGTGGTGAGGTAGAAACCATACAAGAGGCTATATCACCTTCCACCCAGCCCAGGATCTCTCATATAGGATTGTACGACGTGGCGTGGGATTATGTCCTCATTCATGTCGGGTTACTCTTCGTGTCGTACATATCCCCAGATGATACCTTCCTAATCCCTTGTCCTTACTGCAAGATGTTAAACTGCAAGTTGGTCAGGCCTCCCTGACCAAGGCCTAGCCTCAGGTACCTTGGCCTTTTCAGGCCCCAGGCCCCCATCCTTACTACAAGATGTCAAAATGAAAGTTGGTCAGGCCTCCCTGACCAAGGCCCAGCCTCAGGACAATTGGTCTTTTCGGCCCCAGGCCCTCATCCTTACTACAATTTGTTAAACTGTAAGCTGGTCAGGCCACCATGATTGAAGCCGATCCTCAGGCCCCTTGGCATTTTTGGGCCCACAGACCTCATCCTTACTGCAAGACGTTAAACCGCAAGCTGGTCAGGCCTCCCTGACCGAGGCCCAGCCTCAGGTCCCTTTGCCTATTCGGGCCCCTGACCCAGGCCATCTTATGGGAGTATAAGGCATGGTATGCGATTATGTCCTCGTTCATGCTGGGCTTGTAATGACCACATCATGTAACTATCCCTCCTGAGTGACCCCGTCGACCCTTTTCGGTGGATCACCAATGTGCCTAAGGGTACTCTGGTTTAGTACATGGAATATCAGATTCTGCTCAGACATGTTTTCACCCGCTTTTCATGTTTCATGTCCTCCTTAATCAGGGATTTCATCACCCTTCACACCCAGAGGGACCCCAAAACAAAAACAGAATGGATACCACACCTAAGGGCTCTCATACCATTAAGGACCAATTCCCCTGAGGGTTTTAGACAACAAATTGATACAAATCTCGCATTATGAATATGGTCAGCGTTTGATGCTCATTTGTTGTTTCCACATCAGGCTAACGCGATATGGATATTGTGTTCCTATCACGGTTAACAGTTATCTTCCATCACCACGCCAACCCCGTTAAAACCAAAATGTAGGTTACATGATTCAAATCCTTCTCCACCACATCATGTCAAAGTATAATGTTGGGAAAAAATCCCTCAATGTATAATTGAATAATTTTTTAGGTGATTGTGTTTGTTGACAAAGTGGACATCTATGTGGTGATTGTTTACAAAGAAAAACAATGACATACAAATTTTTTGACAAAGAGGATTTCTTGTTGGAATGTTGAGTTCAAGAGCTGAGGTCAACGATCCATGTTTGATTCAAGAACGTCGATAAAAGGAATGGATGATCTAGATGCGGTACAAAAGAACATATACAAGGTGGCGCTGTTTTCCAGTGTTTGCCAAATTTTTGGGCCTCAAAATTGACAAATGAAGAAAAGTGGTTTTTGGAAAAGGGACTTGCACTCCATGTACAAGAAGGCTTGGAAACCTGCAGGTCATATTTTTTTCAAGATCAGATAATCAAAATATAGCAAAGGGATAAGTTTCGCACAAGTATTGGTGGTGTCGTGCAGCTGACTTGCGCACAGTGAAGAGACTTGCGCGCCAATGCCTTGGAAACTTGAGAACTTGAGAAAATATTGTTTTTAAAGATCAGAAGATCAAAATATGGAAAAGGAAAGAGGTTCGCACATGTTTGAAATTGGGTCATGCACGTGACTTGCAGGGGATGAGACCTGCACGCTAAGACTTACACGTCGAAGGGAGAGTTGCGTGCCATCGCGCAGGGGTGACCAAATGCCTATAAATACTGGACCACCGCTCTTCATTATTCACCGGAGTTCAACACTTTGAGAAATCGGAGCTCGCGTCGCATAGGTGTGGTGGTCACGCAAGTGGTGTGTGGGTCACGTAAGTGAAGTTGCGCGTCGGTGGTTGATGTTGTGCGCCAGTGTGAGAAGTTGCACGCCGGTAGGCAGTTGTGCACCAATATTGGTTTGGGCGTAAAAGGAAGAGAGTCGCGCAAGTTTAGAGTTGGGGAATATTGTGTCGTGCATGTGTCTTAGGATTACTTGAGCGCCCGTTGTGACTTGCACACCGATACTTGCGCGCCGAGTTTGACTTCTGCGTCTAGTAAGGTTTATTTCCAGTAGTGATTTTCGGGCTGTGTGGATGCTGGAGGTTTTCCCGATACCTTCGGTGCAAAGAGATATTCATCTACGATTGAATGTTTTACTTCAACAGAGCATCTACATACAGAGGAAGATGCATTCTTTCATGAAAATGAAGAGACCTACAGGTCTATAAACTGAGAGTGGATTCCTTCCAAGAATAGTGAGAAAAGGAAGAGAAAGAAGGTGATCCTCCCCACCAGTAGTGAGCTAGAGAGAGAGAAATAGGGAGTGACCCTTGGGAAAGTAGTGAGATGACCCTAAACTTTGTAAAGGCAGTGAGCCTGGGCATAGAAGTGGTCTAGCCCGAACCATTGTATCCACATCTTAGTGACAAATAGTGGAATTTGGTATGACCGACAACTTGTCGGTGTATGCTCCTTGAACGTAGCCCAATGAGGGTGAACCGAGTGAAAATGTACGTCTTCTTACTTAATTCCCTGCATTGCATTTAAAGCATCATCATCTGATAAAAATAAATATAAATGATAATAATAAACACATAGGTGCAAACAATGTGACCCTTGTAATAAAGAGGTCAAGATCCAATGGGGCCGGAAGAACAATGGAAAAGAATATTCATACCCTGATTCACCCCCCTCTCAGGGTATATAGGCCCCTATTAGTCCTAACATAGAACTTTGAAACTCTTCTTACTATTCCTCAATGTGCATCCTCATGTTAGGTGGACCAAAGCCGTGATAGGGGCGTC
Source organism: Viscum album (assembly GCA_963277665.1). NCBI lineage: Eukaryota > Viridiplantae > Streptophyta > Magnoliopsida > Santalales > Viscaceae > Viscum > Viscum album. Next base: position 819,926,238 of record OY728155.1, read on the forward strand.
ATTCGGGGATTTTCACCGATTTCCCTTTGGCGTGTGTTCTAGGTATTTTAAAATACATCTTCCACCCTTGTTTCTAACAATGATTTTAACTCAAGTGGGCATAGGGATCGGGTTTAGGCCTACATTTACATAGAGGGGTTTCACTCCATCCATGGTCCGAGCTCTAAGACTATAAACTAAAATCTCTTCCAGAACTATATGTGGCTTGATTCCCATCCTTATGGGATATATTGGACCACCTGAATGTCTAGACTTCGGGTCCAACCACATCTCGTAGAGATCCCCTGATCTCCCAGTCACTTAGGCCACTTGGACAATTCCTCTCCACAAGGGGGATATATATGTGTGGTATAGGGCTATGACCTCCTCGGTGTTGTGTATTTTCCACCATTCCCCCCTTCTCCATGGAATCCCCTATCTCTTGGCCACCCTCAAGTTGAGTCCCTTGACCCCTTGCAGTATTTCACCCATGTGCTATGAGTACTCATGTCTATGACCAAGAGTGTCAGATTCAACATATGAAAGTTCCTTTAACTTTTCATGCTTCGTGTTCCCCTTCATTCAGACCTCTGTTATCTTTCACACCCTGAGGGACCCCCAAAAACAGCCTAGATAAAATTCCTAAGGTCTCTCCTACCATTACAGGGCAACGCCCTTAAGATTTTCAGACAAAAAATTGATAAAAATCCCGCTTTGTGAGCATGGTTAGCGGTCGATGCTCATTTGTTTGTCCCCGTTTCAGGCTAACACGATAGGATGTTGTGTTTTGAACATGGTTCGCAGAAATCCTCCATCGTCACTCCAGCCCCTTCAGGCCTTGAATGTTGGTAGCATGATTCAAATTATGTTCCTCCCTATCATGTCTAGGTGGAATCTCGACACACTTGGCGCTATCCCCTAGTGAACCACTGCGCGTCAGGGGGACAAAGCTGCAATACGGCCTCCTTTGTGGCTCATACGGTCCGAGCTCTAAGACCATAAATTAATATCTTCATTAAGTGCTATGTGCGGATCGATCCTCGTCCCTATGGGATGCGTGGAGTCACCCAGACATCATGCATCCTGGTCCATCTCATTTGGGAGCTAGTTTTTCCTACCCTTTCCCTCTTACCTCTATTTGTTCCCCTTGGCCCGAGGTTCCCTTCTCAAAATGGCATACGATGTGATATGGGATCATGTTCCCATTCACATATATTGTTTTTTATTTTACTATACACATTCCACACCTAGCATCATCTCTTCTATGTCTGCCTTGCATGATGTTAAAATTCATGCTTGGTCCTATAGCATGACCCTAAACTATGAAAATATCATCGTGGTCGCACGATGAGAAATGGCACTACATTATTATGTTCTCACTCAAGAGGACATCATATTGGGTATCAGTCATTTACCATACCATTTGTCAATGCCTATTATGACTTGATTCTTGTGGAAACTCCAAGGCTTGCTACCCTAGGCATGTCGCTTAAAAAACCACTCACCTCAAAGGACAAACAAGATTTATCAAATACCGCTTCTTTTGGTGCAATGGCTATGCCCACACACCCCTTTTTCCCTGGAACTAGTACCTCATAGTGCCCCATCAAGAACTATGTGTAGCTTGATCCACATTATCATGGGGCACGTAGGAACTCTTATTCACATTGCCTCAGGCCCAGCACAACTCTCGTTTTTGGTCCCTTGACCAAAAACCTCTCCAAGGAACACGTGGAGGTCAGAACCCCCAGTTCCTATTCATGTCGAGTTTTTGTAATTACTCACCAAGAGTCTCCCATACTTCCTACCACCTATGGTCCAAATTCTACAACCCTAAACTAAGATCTCTCTATGGGAAGGGACTCAAATACCTCTATCTAATACTTCTCGATGTTGTATTTAGATGCCTTTTAACAAATAGCCTGAAGTCTGGAATTTTCATGAGACATTCCTCTCGATCAATGTACATGCTTTTTGAGATTGTTATTTGGATCCTCATCCTCTACCACATCCAAAAGGACCCTCAGATGACATAGATTCTAGGCCTAAGGGCTCTCCATGGATGCTAGGCCTAAGGGCTCTCCTACCGTTTTAGGCCAATGTCCCTAAGGATCTCAAACGACATCTGCAAAAGGTCTCGTGTTTCATACACGGTCAATGGTCGACCCTCATTTCTCTATCCCCATTCCAGGCTAACGCGACATGGATGCGGTGTTTCCACCATGGTCAATAGCTATCCTCCATCACCACGCTGCCATCATTGTGATCCAGATCGCGAGCATCATGATTCACACATTTCCACTTCCTCATGTTCAAGGGGAATTCCGACATTCTCGTCTCTATCTCTTCTCATGTCTAGGAGACAAGATAACATCATTGGACTGGAATTTAACAAGCATCCCTTTTCCCTACCATGTCCCTTCTTGTGTCGGGAAATTCCCACCACTAATTCTTATTACCCACAGTGAGCACGACTCACGTGGGATTAGTAGTTTTGGTAGGATGTGTACCATCACAACCAGCCTTATCATCGTCCTACATGATGTTAAATTGTGCCTCAAGAACTATGTGCATCTTGATTCCAATCCTTATGGGATATGTAGAGACACCCTTATATTTCGCCCAGGTTCCAACCACGAGAATCATACATTCCTATTCCTCTCCATTTCTAGCCCCTTGCCTGACCCCTCGTGAGGAACAAAGTAACTATAATTTCTCCTCGAACAGGTTTGGGATGCCCCAAAATGAAATTGGGAAGCGACATCCCCCCTTGCCAGAGAGGCCCTGTCATAAATAAGGAATGATCTATTATCAAACTTATGTGCCCATATAGCTTACTCCCACCATGGTGGCATAATTTCATGAGTGTTGGATTCTGTTTGAAAAAATCGTCACTCCACATCCCATGTTTTGCGTGCCCCTTATTCAGACTCTCAGGATATTTCAGGTCTGGAAGAACCCCCTAGCAGTATGGATGCTCATCCTATGGCCCACATATTGTCCTTAAAAAAATTTAGGAAGACTAATTGATGGAATTTGCGAAAGGTCTCGTGTTTTAAACATGGTCAATGGTCGACCCTCATTTTCTGGTCCCCATTCTAGGCTAATACAATAAAAATTCTGTGTTTTGAATGCAGTCAATAGTCATTCTTTATTGTCACAACAACCCCACAATGTTCCGAATCCTGGGTATTATGATTCACTCTTCCCATTTCCATCTGTTCTGATCGATTTCAGCACCCCTGGCATTGCACCATTCATGCATAAGAGCATGCTGGAAAAATGGTAATTTGGCTATTCTGAGAACTTCATTCCCCAGTCAGGTCTCTCCCATTTCCAGGAAATCCGGACCGGTTGTCCAAACCCCAGATGACCAAAGCTTGGTTTTCACTCCAAGGTTGAGATGGAGTGATGAGGTGGCTACCCCTTGTTTCTCACATCAGGATCAACCCACATGAGATTAGGAAATAGTCGATGGATCTTCCGTGAACATCATAAGGATACAATAAACCAATGCAAAACAATGGAACTCATTCATGATAAGACATTCAAACAATCAAAGCATGAAAGTACGTTTGGGGTTTTGTAATCATTACAGTACCTAGGGGTTATGTACCCACATAGATGGATTGACTTCATTGAAGGAATGTTGCAGCTATGCCACCCTCTGGATGGTGGCATCCAAGAGATGTTGCTGCTTGTTCTCCACACGCTCCTCCTCAGCGATGAGAGGGCACAACTCATTGGCCGCAATCTAGGCCCGCTCCACATTGGCTCGGATGGCAATCATATCCCCAAAATCATGCCTTAGGATCTCTATGGCCTCTGAATGCTATCCCTTCAATCATGATATTATATTAGATTGCGCCTTGAGGGAGCTCAGGTGCTCGTCCTCCCGATCCTGCAGCCGCTGGACCTCATCTTCATCCTTTTGGAGATTCTTGATGTTTACCTCCTTCCTCCACTTCCATCCCATTCCAATGCCTCGATAATACTCTCGAATATTTTCTACCATAAGATCTCGGATGAGCATGTGGGGGCGTTGGGAATCCACTCCCCCAGCACATAGTTCGCGCAATAGAGAATGAAGTCTTCCCATCTCATCCAACCATAGCGTTGGGTGGTGTCATTAATGATGCGCGTGATCAGATTCCACAATCGACGATGGACTATCTTGATTTCCTCCTAGTCAGAGGTCATCTCATCCTAGTCAGCACGATTGGTGGTCTCATATGCAAAAAATTCCCACAGGAACTCCTCGGTTGGGTCCACGTCTGGCATCGGATCGGGTGTGGCAGGACCTGAATCGTCTGGTTGATCCTCATCATCAGATCCCACCTCGATGGTCTCAGGCGCAGTCCCAATGGTGCCCTCGATGGCAATCAGAAGCGATGCAGTTTGGTCAGGTTGGATGTTCACCTCCATGACCATCGGCATTCCCCTGGAAAGAGCACTAACAGAAGCCCGAACCAACATCGTCGCAGTAGCCCAGGCCAATTGATGGACAGTACACACTAATAATGATACGTGGATGTCAGGAAACGTGGCTAGGGATGGCCATTGTGAATATGGAAGAGGAGTCTTACAGAGGTCAAATACTTGGTCCACTCTTGGGATGATGTAGTCGGAACCCCGAGACGCGGCCCCCCATATATAGTCGGCAGGTCTAGAGACTCCATGGGAGCTGCCTCGACTATCCCATCCCCACAAGACAAGGAAGTTGGTGTCGCAAAAGATGTGGATCCTGAAGGTCCCACATCAGCACCTGTGGAGTGACGAGAACGAGGTCTGTGAACAAGGTCCTCCTACACAGTACAAATGATGGTAAGGAATCCAGAGTAACCTAAGGGTAGACTCTGAAGACAGAACTTGGAGTTTTACCTTGAGAGCCTCCAAAAAATCTTCGAGACCCGAGTATTGGTCACCGACTTTTCCCTCCTCTGGTGGAATCTCCCTACCGATCTCATCCCCCAAGAGGATTCGTATGATTCTTCCAGAAGGGGAAAGTTATCTCTCAGCTCAGCGGCGAACAGCAGTGGGGGAACCATCTAATCTAGCATTACCATAACTCGGTCTTTCATTGGATGCGTGGTGCCCCAGGAATGGATGAAGACCTCCATCTCGGCGATGTATTGTTCCACCTCCGTCGGGGATACTACCAAACCAGCCCTAATGGGGTCAATTCTCGGAATTTTTATCCCGGGGCGATTAAGGTGCAACCATAACTTGGATGGGCCAAATAATTATCAGTTGACTTCCTGATTGTCCTAGGAATCCTGGAAGACAACATTCTCTGGAATGTCAATGTCGCACAACCACTTCCCCGGGGCCTACATAGAAATCTTGCAAAATCCCCTTGGTGGATTCCCCTCTAGATGACTCTATTCTCTTGGGACCACCGGCTCTGCTACTACTGCTGGATTAGCCACTGCTGGATCCTCTGCTATTGCTCCCTCATCAACTAGTGCGGGCGCTGCTGCTACAGCAACCCCTCCACAATTGGATTACCTTTTCACCTTCCGGCCTTGGCCCCGAGATCGAGGATGTTCACCTTCGCCAACCAAAATGGTTGGCTTCTTTAGCATCTCTCATGGGTAGGTTTCCTCCCAGCTCTGGGCGTATTCTCTTATCAACCCAAGGACGACAGTCAGCAGAGGCAATGTATTCGGTATCTTCCCATCTTCCCATGTGAACATGAGCCACATCTGTCTCATCACACACTGGTGCTCCTCATAGTGCACCCCCAGATAGACCTGCGGGGTCAGTCGCTTCAGGCACCGGAATTTCCTGGATAACTAGTGTGGTGTCTATGGCTCGCAAAGATGCTCGTGGTCCACCCTGGCCACCAGGACTCCAACTCGAAAGTCCAGAAGGTAAGCCGGATGCTCTTCCGTATCTCGTCCATCATTAGTCAATTCCCCCGTCTGCAATGGGAAGGGGTGTAAATTTAATTGTTCTACCCTCTACACCAGATTCAGAACCGATGGTGTGGTGATAATGGTCGGAAGGTTCCCCTCGGTGTTCAAAATTGAGGGATAAAAGTTCAACCCTGGAAGATATATGGGGTTCAGATACTCATAGATCCCCCTGATGTGCGCCATCATCCATTCGTAGAAGAGGTGGATCGGCCTACATACCCTCTGTGGCCTTTCCCCTCACTGATGTGCCACAACATTTTGTTCAACATGGTGAGCATCGGGATCCCCAGGTTGACCTGTCCTCCTATCGCCAATGCGGATGTCATGATAAAAGTGCTTGGCTGCACTCCCATATTTGTATCCCTCACCAGCAAGATCCAACCGCATATGAGAGCTGCGATGAATGCCACCATCCAGACTATTGGTCCTAGTTTAGTACAAACACTAAACCCCCAGGTCTTCCACTGGCTATTCTCCTACAGCCGCCAGTATGAGTTTTCCTTGCTCCGAACACCCTTTGGGAAAGTCCGAGGCCTCACCCAGAACTGCCTGTTTTCGAGGAAGTTCAAGAACTTCTTGAACCAGCTTTAGAAAATGGACATCTCTCACAGCCTCCTTGTCCTCCCTAGGCACAAACTCCATGAGTTCCATAACCAGACGTGGAATCTACTCTAAATCCTCCCACACACCCTTGGATGGGAGGAATTCGTCATACATTGCCACAAGTATCGGGACCCCCGAGAACTGATGCATTTGCCACAGGCTGATGCCGACCTCCCCGTGGTGCAAGTGAAACATATTGGTCCCCGGTGACCATCGTCTCAATAGCTTTGACATTCACTACTTTGTCTGGTAGATATGGGACTGGGAAGCCCAATATGACTCATACAGGCCCACTCTCCTCAGCTCTACCCTGAGCTCCTCTCATGAGGCACCTACCCAGTAAGCCCATTCCCAATCATCCTTGAAATTTCCACCCTGGCGCAGGTCCCATTTTTCAGACAACCCCATCTTCGGGTTCCCCAGCACAGCCTTAATGATGGTCTGGTATAGTGGAGGGGAAGTCTCTAGCTGAAATGGCTTCCCGTTGATGTTATTCAGATGATTGTATAGGCAATCAGTATTGATAGGCGTGATGTCCTCCCGGGCGTGGCCATTGGGCACCCTGAACCATCGGTTCTGACACGGCGTGCTCCAGAACCTGTAAGATGGCTCATCCCTACCTGCCGGTGGGATGAAGATATTGTCCATCAGCCCAAATCTATACAAAGGAAACCTCCTGCACAGCAGGTAATTCTTCTGGATCTCTGACAGTAGCTCCACCAGAGAATCATGGTCTGAGTGGCTCCAAACAAGCTCTCCTAGCCCCAACTGTTTTCCATATTTTCCCTTTGGGAGGCATTTGTAAGGACCCCCTGGGCAGCTTCTTAGTGGGCCATTTGGTTTTGGAACATTGGTGTTTGGTTGGCTGGTTTGCGATGATCATTCACGAAGTGAGTTCACAAAGGCTGCTCGTGAAAACTATTAGTGGAAGCACTGCCTTGGCGTTCAAAGTTGGATCATGGAGCGCAAATATGGAGTCGAAGACTCGCTATTCACCACGAAGCCTCGATTCGAATAGATCACTCACGGAGTATGCAGATCTTCGTGAATCAAGAGCACAAGAAGACAAGATCATAGAGAATGTAAAGGAAAAAAGAAATGGCAGGAACCCTATTTAAAGGTGATGGCCATCGGAGCTTTGTGGCCCATCCAGTCCGCGCAGAGCATTACGGAATGCCCGGCCCATGCGTCCCCTGTCCGCCTCACACACCCTCTTCACGGGTTAGCACCGCGAATGGCCGATGATTTTGGCAATTTCTCTCAGACTTCGACCCTTGATCCTACCACGGCTCCATGTATGAGGGGGGGAATTTTTTGGAGCATAAATTTGGCAAGAAAAAGCGAACCCAAGATGGACCCCTAGACTGCATCGTGAAGCCCCTTCGCAGAGGCCCCAGCACCACGACCCCCGTGAAGCCCAAGAGGTGGGATGATCTGTGAACGAATTTGATGTTCATGAACCCGCCGTGAAACCCAGGAGGTGGGATGCTCTGTGAACGGATTTGACGTTCGCGAACCCGCCATGAAGCCCAACCGGCGGGATGCTCCATGAATGAATTTGATGTTCGCCAACCCGCCGCAAAGCACAATAGGCAGGATGCTCTACGAACCCATTTGACATTCGCGAGCCCACCGCGAAGCTAGATTACCCAATTCACACCGCGTGAGATCTACTTCACGGCACCCCTTGCATATAAATACCAAGCTCCCCCATGCTCTTCGTATGGACAATCCGACCTTTCAGCTTCTCAGCTACCGAATCACGATGCATTCTTCCGCTCGGTGAACCATGAGCTGCACGAGGTACTTCCACTTCACGAAGTTCCTCCCCATTGTCTCATTTTGATCCCCTCTTCTGAGAGGGATGCCTTTCACAAAGCCTAAGGGCTTTCACAAAGGAAGGGAATCCCCAAGGGGACCCGAGTCATCATGGAGTGTTTATGATTCGTGAAACTCCCTTCATGTACACATGATCCATTTGCTAAGGCAGGATCACTGTACATCGTGAAGCACATATCTTCCCAACATCCTGCTTCAGGAGGCACCCTTGCTCCATGAGGATGTGCTCTGTGAATGCCTTTCCACTTCGCAAAGCACCTCCCATCTGCACCTCCACCCCATGATAAAGCTAAAGCACCCCACTTCGCAAAGCACACCCCTTTGCAAGTTCTCCCCACCACTCGGAGCAACAGAGCTCCACAAGGCCCCTACTTATGGACCCCAATGCTTGGGAATTCCTTTTCCCATGCGACCCTCTCGGTTTTGACGATGTGACTTCAATGTCCCCTGGATGATACCACCCATATCATTGCTTCGCCTAAATATTCTTCGTACTAGTCATGATAGTGGCTATTGATTCTTCACATAGACACACTAACGTGGACCACTCGATGGTTCACACTGCGGCCCCCATTCACCATGGAATTGCCGATACCTTCCCTCCCACAAGGTTCAGAGGGTACCTGTTATGAAATTCCTAGGGGTGCAGTGTAAACCCACTTCGTCCGAGCTGCATGACGTTAAACTACCAAGCAGCCTTGTCCTCAATAGACAGTGTTAAACTATGACCTCACCCCGTGCCCCACACGCACGGTCCCCCAACTTTGTCATTCGCCACACCCCCTGGTCTCCACAGGTGTTGATATCCTTCTTTTTGGAGTAGTGTTTGTCTGTGGGGAAGGGCGGCCACCCTAGCGTAAGCCCCAAGCTTTTCTTGCAATAGGAAGCACCCCTACCCCTCCTCACTTCCTCGGTGCCACGGCCAACAGAGGGAGTTATAAGGAACAAGGATCCTCCTTTATTTAGTCCCAAATCTGTCTCTCGATGCGCTTTGTTGCCCTCGAGTCTCCATCCTGGAGTAGGTCCCGACATTGTGGGACACTCAATGGGTAAGCCCCTTCTCGCTTCCCACGGACACACCCTTTGCGACATGATCATCAAGTCTCTACTGCCTCTTGTATCTCATAATGATAATGGCTCCTGTGATCTTAGAGTGAGCGTCGACCATGACGCACATGGGCTGCCTTAGAGTGTAAGCCCCAAACACCTCATCCGAGATGCAGGACGTTAAACTGCCAAGCACCCCCATCCTGCATGACATTAAACACTACTCCCAAACTACGGGGACATTGATCCATGTCAAGGAATGGTATTTAGGAAGCCTCCATGAGGTTCAATCCCACCACCCACCTGGACCAAGTTCCCCATTGATGTTGGTTCTCCGACACCATCCTCGTCCCGCATGATGTTAAACTGTGCCTCTAAACTATGTGGTCTTTGATCCATGTCAAGGCATGGTACATAGGAAGCCTCTATGAGGTTCAAGCCCACCATCCATTTGACAAAGGTCCTCAATCACGTCAGTTCACCAACACCATCCTCTCCCCACATGACATTAAACTACATTCCAATCCAGTTGTAAGCCGTTGTGATCCAAACATCCAGTTTCCCCGACATAATTTCACGTCGGTTCAACAACCCCTTTTCAATCCGAACTACATGGAATTTGATCCTTTCTATGGAAAGGTACGTTGGAATCATCCCTGAGGATCAATCCCACCACCCACCTAGACCAAGGTCCTCATTCACGTTGGTTCCCGGACACCATCCCCATCCTGCATGACATTAAACATTACCCCAGAACTACGTGGTCTTTGATCCATGTCAAGGATTGGTATGTAGGAAGCCTCTAAAAGTATCAAGACCAACATCCATTGGACCAATTTCCTAATTCACGTTGGTTCACAAACACCATCCCCATCCCGCATGATGTTAAACTTCATTCCAATCCAACATAAATCCATTGTGATCCCACCATCCAGTTGTTCCGACACCCCTTCACGTCGGTTCAATAGCCCCTTTTCAACCCGAACTACGGGGACTTTGATCCTTCATATGTAGAGGTATGTAGGAAGACTCCCTGAGGTTCAATCCCACCACCCACCTGGACCAAGGACCTTATTCACGTTGGTTCGCCAACACACACCACACAATCTGAACTACGTGGTCTTTGATCCATGTAAAGGCATGGTACGACGGAAGCCTCCCTGAGGTTCAATCCTATCAACCATTGGCCCCAACTGCCTCAATTTCGGTGTGCCAAGACCCAATCCCGAACTACAAGGACTTTGATACATGTCAAGGCATGGTAAATAGGAAGCCTCCCTGAGGTTCAATCCCATCATCCATCGAACTAAGGTCCATCTTCATGTCAGTTCTCCGACACTGCCACCTCCCAGACAACGATTACATTGATCCTTGTCAAGGAATGGTACGTAGGAAGCCTCCACGAGGTTCAAGCCCACCACCCGGTCATTCTGACTTCCTTCACATTGGTTCACCGACCACTTTGGGAAACCTAGTGTGAAAGCCCCACACATCCATCCCAAACTACGAAGTCATTGATCCATGTCAAGGCATGGTACGTAGGAATCCTCCCTGAAGTTCAAGCCCACCACCCATCGGACACTCGACCCTTCATCACATCAGTTCACTGACACACCCCAAACCTAACTATGATGAATTTGATCCATGTCAAGGCATGGTACATTGGAAGTCTCTTCGAGGCTCGAGCCCCAAAAGCATCTTCCATCCTGATTCTTACTCGGGCCGCCAAATCCCGGTGAGATCATGCCACCCCATTCCCCTCTATAGTATTCGGGAAGCTGCCTACATGTTGGCCCCAATATTGGGGTTCCCTAAAGGGGGTTCTTCAATCTAATCCACATTAATCGGTTTTCTGATCAGTCTGATCTGTCCCCACTGGACGTTAAACATGCGGAATACCCTGTGCTAAACCTGGTAAGCTGAGGAAAAACTCAGATACATGCCTATGCAATACAATTCCCCGCATTCAATGTGGGATGCCTTGGGATTTTCACCCTTGAGAAGCCCTATAATAAGGGAAAGAAGAGAGACAAGCCAATCCCCAACATCTGGATGCGTCAATGATGCCCCACCAGGACTACTCCCCTAACCAAAGGTTGCTGCGCCGACTGGACCCCTTGGAATGTCCTAATAGAAGCAGTGTAATTAAACAATGTCCATAAAGATATGGATCCAGGAAGATATTCACGAACATCATATTAAATCTATGAGGGAGACCCAGACTATGTGATGAGTTCTGAGGAGGAATCAACATAAGGATGAACCGGCATCCCATCATCCTGTTTCGATCAAGGAGTAAACATCCCTAAACAAGGAGCGAATGTCTCCTGCCTTTAGAAAGCGGGAGTGTGGGTGACAAAAATCTGCATCCTTCATCCCCAAATGAGATGTATGCGTGAACCCCGACGAAAGCATCTGAAACAGGGAGTACGAAGTTATATTTGTTCCACATGGAAGATGGTGAAATTTAATAGTTTCATTGGAGTAATTTTAGTATGTGTATATTAGTATTATATACTAAGTATTATGTTTTATATTTGATTCATTTTATTCATGTTATAGATAGAATCCCCACAGTCATGTCATTCAATGATGGCCTCCAAAAATGTTGGGTCGACCATTGACAGCATTCGAAACATGGGAATGATAACTTATCTCATGAGATCCTTTTAGGTGTGTTCCCTAGGTGGTAGGAGAGCCTATATTGGCCACACATAATCAATATATGTGAGTATAATACTTGGAGAATGATGGACATCCAAATTGGGAGCTACACCACTATGTGCGTGAGCACATTGAGTGATCATACATATAAGAGAGATGATAATATAATCATCCTATTATGAACTAGCATATAGATATATCCAAAATAAATTTTAATTTTAAATGGTCAATTCTGAGTTGTGGTACTCCAACTATACAAATTTAATATTAATGACACAATTCAATGTTCTAATGGTTCTCTGAACACATTTAATATGTTACTTAATATGATATTACTCATGGTCCTCATTTTGTTTTTAATAGTTGAAATAAAATTGAATAAGAACATATTGATCACACTGTAGTTTCTTTTAAATTCACTTAGAAACCATTAAAATTAACCTATCTCAACCCACCATGTGCCTCATGTGGTTCCTCACTAAACACATACTAGTTTTAGAAATTAATCATATTGAACTAATTTTGGTTTAGTATTATTCGAGAACACTCAACTTTAATAGTTGACATCTCTAAATCCAAATTGTGCCACCTTTTTTTCTGGTTACCCAAATATCACTTTGAGTGTGCTCAACACTACTTGTAACCGACATATCATGATGTCTCATGATCATGCCAAATCTTACATGTTTATGTCACCATTCAGGAAAAAAACACTCTAGTGTATTCCATAACCAACACACCTAGATAATAGTAATGTATCCCAAGCCTAATGTATAGACTCGACCTTCTATCTACTATGTATTTGAACAAGTACCTATCATTCACTTTGGAATACAATAGTACCCAGTTCCACTTATCAAGAATCTAAAAAACTAAAAAACCATCCAACGTCTCTTCCTATATAATATCGCCTTTTTAATACAAAAAATTTTCATTACATTTTACAAAACGAGGATCTTTAAAGTCTATTGTCTTCGAAATCATGAACATAACAGATGAAAAAAATCCTAAAACATTCTTCTAAACCACCTGTAGGGCTCCATCATAGGTTCATCATATGTTTAACTACTACCTCTCATACCCTGGAGACATACATCAATGGAAAGGGTGAGCAGATGGAATAGTATGTGTAAACAAGGGAATCAGTTTACTTCTATTACCAATAAGAATGTGAATAAAAACATAAAGACATGAGAAATATAAGTATAGAATTATCATAATGAAAAGAACAAGGAACATAGCTTGAATATGTTTCTTCATAATTTCATTTAGACATTCTTGAACATATCACCAAGTTCCATCCCCAAGGTGTCATAAATATTAGCAAGGACATTCACTAAGGTATCGTGAAACTTGTCATCTATAGTGATTAATTTTTTACCCAATGCATTGGAGCACTATCAGGGAAAACCATTGATATTTAATTACATACATGTGATCCACATAAATCATAATCAAACATTTCATTAATAACCCATGGAGAATAAAAGAAATGGGTTTCATTTCAAGATCCTGACATTTTAAATATTCTTAAAAATAAGATCATTATGTCATATATAACCCATGAAAAGGGAGTGAGGGTTATATGAATGCCAATTCTAGAATATAATATATCATATTTATATATTTATGAGCACCCATGGAAACAAATTAGGTCTGTGTATTCAAATAAATAAAATAAGATCATTTCTAGAGAGAAAGAGATAGAAATTTTGAGGCGAAATTTCTACAGCACAACGACTATATTGCATGGTTTTAGAAAATTAAAAAAAAAATATGGTACAAGAGTAACCCACTCATAAATAAATTATAATACAGTATAAATACAGAATTACCAGGAGATAAGTACATGTTATGGGAATTTCTATGACATACCACATGAAAAGGAATGATAAAAGAAAAGAGAAGATGTGATTCCTTTTACGAGAAATTCGGTATCCTAACAGCGTCACTTAGTAATTCAAAATATAAATTTATGGGAGTGGAAAGGGTCTCTCAATAATTAGGCATTAGATGTACAAAAATTAGAACATATCAGAACATAACCTCAGCATAAATATATGTAAATTAGATGACACAACATAAACGAAGTCGTGACTTGAAAGAGGAGGGTGAAAGGATCCCTTACCATGAAGAGTAACTTCAAAATATGGATGTTTGGGACCTTAGGAGGCTTGAGGGAACCTTAAGAGGACACCTTGGGAGGTAATAAGAATAGAAATTCATTGATGTGGATTTGGAAATGAAATTAATTGGGGAATTGATTGCTATTTAAAGGAGAAGTGAGGGGACAAGTCATTAATGGCAAAGGGACACCTCATCGGTGGTATTGGAAAAATCATGGGATTTAACATGGTATTTTCCTATGGTATTGGCCAATTTGGACACCTCATACTTTATATTACTATTCATAAGTCAACTAGAATGATTACATAATTATTACATCCTTAATGATTTCATTAAACACAAGAAACTAAAAACTGTATTTTCTCTATTCAGCGAAAATTCATATTTTTCAGAAAAATCCCAATAAATCACCTTAACCTAAAATATATGTTCTGAACTAAAAAATGAAATATATTTTATAAAAATAATTTTCTAAATATTTTTAATTTAATTTTTAATTAAAAACACTACTCACCTGAAAAAACTAATACTTGACTAATAATTTCTGAAAGAGTTATTTACCTTTTTTATTGAATCACATTACTTAATCAAGGTGCCTAAATTATATTAATACTTTCTTAATTGAGGTTACTTATTCCATTTGATCACATTATTAATCATAAGCATAAAATCACTATTCATAATTTACTATTCTTCAAAAATTAAGTGAACTTATTAGACTCTAAATTTCACACTGAACACAACTACAGAAGACCATTTTTTGAAAATAATTATACATTATTAATTATTTAATATTTAAATAAATATTTTAAAATATCCCATTTTTTCGAAACATCAAAAATATACATCCTATATTTATCCAGACATTTGAAAATTCATAAACATTACCATAAGAAGAAATCAAAATATTTTTTTATCTCAATGGATTACACAAGAAAAGTATGGTCTCGATACATATCCACTTATAACTCAAGCATAGGATCTATGGTAAGGGGTGCTAAGGTGATAGAATCATGGGGCGGCTCGACCAACATTGCCCGAGTGGGGATTTCTATTAGCTAGAACTTTTCACGAATGCAATTCCGTTCCAGCTTCACACGATGATGTTCATCTTGGGTTTGGTCCCGAGAAAAGCCCAGTGGTGCTACCTCCTTCCCAATTTCTGTCAGATGGGATTCAATCGGCCCGGGACTACTGGATGAGGTGATCAAATCTTCTTTCTGTATTAACCAAGATCACTCATAATTATATAAAATAATTATCACATTTATTTTCCAACAGTCATATTTACCAATGGTCATATAATAGTTGAATCCCAATAGTCTCATTTTAATTATACTCATTTCATTAAATGAAATAGTTTTGTTGAGTATAAAATAAAATAACACAAAAAATAAACAAACAAAAATTATTAAAAAGTTCATCTAGTTACACATTTCTCCCTTTAAGAAATTTCATCCCTGAAATTTTTAACTCGTACCCTTAGAGGAGAAAAGTTGTGGGTACTTCTGGCTCACAGACCCCATTAGTTCCCATGTGGATTCTTCATATTTGTAGTTCCTCTACAACACCTTAATAAGGTGGGTAGTCTTGTTGCGTATAACAATTTCTCTACAATCCAAGATCTCCCTTGGCTGCTCCTCATAAGAGAGGTCAGGTTCCCGTTGTACCACTTATGGGTTTAGTACATGTGAAGTTTCACGTATGTACATCCTGAAGAAGGATACTGGGAAGATATCATGAACTTGTGCTTGATTTGGAGGAAGTGCAAGCCGATAGGCCACTGATCTCATGAGATCAAGGATTTCATAGGGTCAAATGTACCTAGGGCTGAGCTTCCCTTTCTTCCCAAACCTCATGACTGTCTTTCAAGGTGATATTTGAAGAAAGAACATGTCACCGACATAAATATCCATTTCCCTTTGATGGTTGTTTGCATAGATGTTTTACTGACTCTGAGTAGGATTAATGTGTTGTCAGATGGCATGGAATTTTTATGTCATCTCATGTACAAGATCCGGCCCAAGAATCTTTCTCTCACTAGCTTCATCCCAAAACATAGGAGATCTACATTGCTTATAATATAGAGCATTATAGGGAGCCCTTTGAATGCTCGAGTGGAAGATGTTATTGTAAGATAACTCAACTAAAGGGTGACGTTGATCCCATCCACCCTTAAATTCCATTGAGAACTTTCTCAACATGTCCTTCAGTGTTTGAATAGTCATTTCAGATTGTCCAATAGTTTCGGGTTGAAAGGTTGTACAAAAATTCAATTCAGTGCTCAGATCATGTTGGAGACTTCTCTACAATTTTGATGTGAACCTTAGATCATGATCCGATATGATAGAAAGTGGAACTCCATGCCTCTTTACGACATCCTTCATGTAAATCCCAAAATCTTGATCAAGAGAAAAATCTTCGTAATGGAGATAAAATGGGTAGGCTTGATGAGATGGTCCACAATACACCATGTCGCAGTGTTTTCTTTGTAAATTCTCGGATGACTAGTGACAAAGTCCATAGTGATACAGTCCCACATCCATGAACGTATGGGTAGTGTTTGCAATACCCATTTAGTAAGTTGTCACTATGCCTTCACTTTCTGACATACTAGTCGCCTTGATATTTTTTCAGCAATCTCCCTTTTCAAATTATCCCACCAATAATTATCTCAAAGGTCCCTGTAAATTTTTGTGCTTCTAGGATGTATAGAAAAATTATATCTACGAGATTCATCCATCAGCTCTCTATTTATTTCTGGAATAAATTGAACCCATAGTCTTGTACAAAATTTCAGCTCACCTTCTTGATCATTATTGAACTCAGGAAACTTCCCATACTTCATAGCTTCAAACATCCTCTGTAAAAAAGGATCATCTTTCTAAGCATTCTTGATCTTCTCTAGTAATTATGGATGAGAAATCATGGGTTAGGGTTGATGATGTCCCTCCCCTTATAATTCCAATGTCCAGATTTACTAAGTCATTGATCAAAGGATCTTGTTGAATCCTCATCAGGGAAAGAACAACTAGGTATTTCCTACATTATGCATCAACAACTTTATTTTCTCTTTATGGATGATAATGAATTTAAAAATCATAGTCTTTAAGAAGCTCCAACCACCTCCTTTATCTCATGTTCAACTCCATTTTTCTGAAAGTATTCTTCAATATTTTATGGCCTATGTATATATCATATTTCACCCCATATAGATATTACTCCATATCACCAGAGAAAAAATGACCGCAGCCAGCTCTAGATCATGCGTAGGATACTTCTTCTAATGATTCTTCAACTGTTGAGATGCATAAGCAATGACCGTGTCATTTTTCATGAGGATGCATCCATTACCTTTTAGAGATTCATCACAAAAAATAACGAATCCTTCTCCACTTGAGGGAAGAGATAACATGGGTGCAGTAAAAAATCTATCATTCAGCTCTTGGAAACATTCCTCACACTCCTTTATCGAGATAAACTTGACCCCTTTTCAAGTTAACTTGGTTAATGGATTAGAATGTCTTGAAAGGTTTTTCACAAACCACTTACAATATCTGGATAATCCAATGTAACTTCAAATCTTAGTTATTATTGAAGGTTGAGGCACTTCTCTACAAATTTTGTCTTTACTGGGTCAACCATGATTCTATCATTGGTTACAATGTGCCCCAAGAAGACAACTTGTTGTTACCAAAATTAGAATTTGTTTAACATCCCAAAAATCCTCTCCTTCTGCAGAGTTCGTATAATATCCCTTAGATGATCCTCATGCTCCTAAAAAATTTGGGAGTATATTAGAATATCATTAATAAAAACTACCACAAGTTTCTCAAAGTTTTCCATAAAGACCCTATTCATCATATCAATAACAATAACCGGTGCATTACATAGTCCGAAGGGCATAACAACAAACACATAATGGACATATCTTGATCAGAAGGCAGTTTTTTCAATATCTTCTTTCTTCATACTCAATTGATGATAAGCAGATCGAAGATCAATCTTAGAGAATAATTGAGCTCCATGAAGTTGGTCAAATAAGTCATAAATTCATATAATAGGGAATTTGTTCTTTAATGTGATCCCATTCAGTTCTCTATAGCCAATGCATAGCCGCATCGATCCATCCTTCTTCTTTAAAAAGAGAAAAGGTTCTCCCCATGGAGACACACTCAGTCAGATAAACCCCTTCTCTAGTAGATCTAGGAGTTGTTTCATTAATTCTTCTAGCTCCACATTTTCCATCCTATATGGTGTCTTTGATATCGGATGAGAACCAGGTATGAGTTAAATTTAGAAATCTACCTCTCTTTCTGGGGGAGGTCTAGGAAACTCATCAAGAAATACAACAACATATTCCTAGATGATGGGGAAAGCTTATATCCTTAAACTATCATCTCCTTATTCTTCTTCACCGATCAACTCCATAAATAAGGATATATGGGGTTTCTCTAGACAAAGATCATGTTGAGATATATCTCCTTGGAAGATAACTATAGTTTTTCCATTTAAGACTACTGATATTTTCTTGCTTCTGCATTTGATATTTTCATTATACATTGAGAGCCAATCCATCCCTAGTATAATGTCAAATCCAGCAAGGGAATGACTAGTCGATTTGTGATAATATTTTTCTCACTAAAGTAAATACTATAGTTTATAAACATTGATGATTCTTGGATAATCTCACTAAGAGTCTTGACTGATAACACTGCTTTTAGAAAATAGGGGGTTGATTCTAAATTCTTTGTTATCTTGGAGAAAATAAAGGAATGCATAGAACCAGAATCAAATAAAGTACTTGCTGGATTTAAGAGAACAATAAGAGTACCTGCTACAACATCATTCAGAGCTTCGACTTCAGGTGTCGTGATAGAAAAAGCACGGACTTGACCCCTTGGACTTTTCTAGGGCCTATAGTAGTTCCCCTCCACTACTATCAGATTTGGACAGTGATTGGGAAAGTTCCCACTTAGTCCACACATAAAACACTGGAGATCAGGTAGGGCCTACACTATATTTCCCTTGTTGTTTGTGTTTGGAAGTTGAGGTCTCACCTCACTATGAAAATTCATTGCAATATGGCTATCTCTTCCACATTTGTAGCATTTCCCACTCCTGATCAAGCAGTTCCCCAAATGTTCCTTCCCACATTTATTACATGTGGGATATTGCACTCTCTTGCCTCCTTTTCCCTAATCTAAGGTCCTCCCTAAGCTGTGATCAATCGATCACTTACCTTCGTTGGATTTATGAGACCATTGTGTCTCACCAAACTCCAGCTCAACTTTCATCGCACACCGCACGATCACCTCATAGCTATCATAGTCTTGATTGGATTGATTCTTCGACAAATGAGGTTTTAGTCCACTGAAGAATATATCAACCACACCATTTGGATCCATGAAAAGGATGTAAGTATATTTTGAATATCGAGTGAAGTTCATATCATAGCTTCCAAAAGATTCGTTCAACTTCTTCTTTAGTTCGAGAAATTCCTTCTCCATCCTTGTTCTCATGGAATGAGGAAAATACTTACTATAAAAGATCCTTCTGAAATCTTCCAACTCTATAGCTTCCACCTCCAAAATATTCCTTGTGTTTTTTATCAATTCCCACCACAGATCATCTTCTCCTTCTAAGCGATAGACTACTAGGGTGACCTTCTCTTGCTCTGAATAGAGTTGCACAAAAAAAAGATATTCTCGATGGAGCTGATCCACTGCTCAGAAATCAAGGGGTCAGTCGATCCACTATAGGTTTTTAGTCGTTGATGCATAAGGGACTCAGCATAATTTTGTTTCCTTCGTGGTGAGATCAGTCTCTCAGCTTGATTCGTGTTATCTCCCATAACTTGAGTTAGTTGGTTCATCATTCGCATGAATTTTTCCATTCTGGATTCCATCAGAAGGTCATCAGGGCATGGTCCGTTACAGTCACTATTTTCACGGTTCCTCATATATCCCTTCATTTTCTAAAAGAATAAAATATTAGTGATAAACTTATTTCAATTAACATTCGTTTAACTATGAAGGATTATATGTCTTAAAACATTAGGCTTAATTAACTACATTTCTATATAATTCCTTCTTAATGATTCATAAAAATCTTATGATTAACCAAACATATCCCATGGGAGTATCGTAACCAAGAGTACATCAAGACCCATTATCATGTACCAGTTCCTGTTTGAGTCTATCTCAAAGTGGTGTTTTCGGGTTTTACCCCTATGTACATCTGTGCTAGAGCAACCTCTACCTACTCGTATCCAGACAAGGATATATTTTATTGATAAAACACTCACTCAATACTCAACAAAATACCAGGAAGTTTTCCTATATTTAAAATTATATATAGGTTTCTTCCTAATGTTTTCACATCCTAATTTATATAAATAACTAATCTATCCTTTGATACAAACTATGACATCCCGCCTTTTTAATAAATAACTTTTCATTACATTTTACAAACATAGGATATTTAAAGTATAGTGTCTTGAAAATCCGGAACATAATACATGAAAACAACATAAAAAATCCTTCTAAGCCACACATAGGGCTTCATAATAGGTTCATTCTACATACAAGTACTGCATCTCATACCCTGGAGACATACATCAAATGAAAGTGTGAGCAGAAGCCTCAATAAGGGTAAACAAGTGAATCAGTTTACTTGTGTTAACAAAAAGAAACTGTATAACAACATAAAGACATGATAAATGGAAGTATAGGCATATAATAATGAATAGTTCTTAGAACATAACTTGAATATGTTTCTTAAACATTTCATTTAGACATTCATGAACATATCACCAAGGGCCATCCCCAAGGTGTCATAAAAATTACCACGGTTATTCACCAAGGTATCGTGAAACATGTCATCTCTAAAGATTATTTTATTATCCAATGCATTAGAGAGATATCATAGTGCACCCTTAATATATATTTACTTAAATTTTATCCACATAGATCATAATCAAAAATTTCATAAATGTATATAATAAACGGGTTTCATTTCAAGATCGTGACGTTTTAAAAGTTCTTAAAAATAAGATCATTATGTCATTTATAAGCCACAGAAAGGGAGTGAGGGTTATATGTATGAAAATTAAAGAATTAAATTTATAATAATTATTTATTTATGAACACCCATACAAACAAAATAGGTCTGGGTATAGACCTAAATAAAACATGTGAATTTCTGGAGAGAAAGATATAGAAATTTCGAGGCAAAATTTGTGCAGCATAACGACTATATAACATGGTTTTAGAAAAAAATAAAAAGAGAGGGTAAAAGAGTAAGACAAAAATAAAAATTTATAATACAGTATAAATACATAATAGCATGGAGATATGAACATTTTATGGGAATTTTAATTACATACCACATGAAAAGAAAAGATGAAAGAAAAAAAAGAAGATGTGATTCCTTTTACGAAAAATTTGGCATCATAATGGTGTCACTTAAAAATTCAGAAAATAAATTGATGAGAGCGGAAAGGGTCTATCAACAATTATAAATGAAATGGATAGAAAGGAGAACATATAATAACATACCCTCAACATAAATATATGGAAATTAGAAGACACGACATAATGGAAGTCGTGACTTAAAATAGGAGGGTAAAAGGATCCCTTATCTTGAAGATTATCTTCGAAAGCATGATGTTCGAGACCTTGGGAGGCTTGAGGGAACCATGGGTGGACTCCTTGGGAGGTAAGGAGACCATAACCTCGTTGATAAGTATTTGGAAATGAAATTAATGATGGAATGGCTAGGAATATATAAGAGAAGTGAGGGGATAAGTCATTAAATGACCAAGGGACACCTCATCGGTCGTATTGAAAAAGACATGGGCTTGCCCATGGTATTTTCTCTTGGTATTGGCCACTTGGGACACCTCATACCTTATATTACTATTCATAAGTCGACCAAAATGATTAAATAATTATTACATCCTTAATGACGTCATTAAACACCCAAAACTTAAAACCGTATTTTCACTATTCACTGAAAATACAATTTTTTCAAAAAAATACCCAAAAATACCCTTAACCTAATATAGATGATCTGAATTCAAAAATGATAATCTTTTTATAAAAATAATTTTCTAAATATTTTTAATTTAATTTTATATTAAAAACACTATTCACTCGAAAAAACTAAAACATGACTTATAATTTCTGAAAATGTTATTTACCTTTTTTATTTAAACACATTACCTAATCAAGGTGCCTAAATTATATTAATACTTTATTAATTGAGGTTACTTAATCCATTTGATCACATTACTAATCATAAGCGTAAAAACACTATTCATAATTTACTATTCATAAAAAATTCAGTTGATCTTTTTAGACTCTAAATTTCATACTAAAAACAACTATAGAAGGCCATTTTTTGAAAATCCTTACACATTTTTAATTATTTAAGGTTTACATAAATATTTTAAAATATACCTTTTTTTCTAAACATCAATAATATACATTCTATATTTATCCGGTCATTTAAAAATTCACAAACATCACCATAAGAAGAAATCCCAATTTTATTTATCTCAAAGGATTTCACAAGGTAGTTATGGTCTCGTTACATATCCCCTTATAACACCAGCATATGACCTAATTTTAATGTGTGCTAAGGTGATAGAATCTTGGGGTGGCTCGACCAACATTGCTCGTGTGGTGATTTCTATTAGTAAGAACTTCTCACAAAGGCGATTTTGTTCCAGCTTCACATGATGAAGTTCTGTAATGAACCAGAAATTTCAAGAAATTTTTTTTCTTAATTTCTTTGGGATTTTACAAGAACGCAATTTCTGACGGCACTTGATTCCGAGGCCCGGTGTGCCCGGAATCAATTTCTGAAGTTTAGCTTGGGTACGTTTAGTGAACAAACGAGAGAGTTTTTCTAACTTTTGAACTGGTGCTCGGAATTGGAATCTGAGGGCACCGATAAACTCGTAGCACCAGTAATTGCTTAAGGGATCCTTATGCCCAGATGCGCTTTGTCGCATGAGGTGTTTAAATTTTTGGTGTATTCGATAAGTCTAAAATAAATTATAGTGTTACAATTTATTTTTATTTAAGTTAATATCTCCATAGAGAAGTTGGAGGTGGGGCCACACCCCACCTATCTTCCCAAGAGAGGGTATGACCAAGGGTGGTGGGGTCCGCACGAAACCCCAACCCTTCACCTTCCATTTAACTCCCATAAGCTTTCCCCATTTAACACCCCTTGTGTTTAATTGTATAACTCCCTAACCCCCCAATTATTTGGGTAACTCCTTCTCTCTCTCTCTCTCCCTCATAACTCATGCCAACTCACACTTTAATTAAGTTGTTGAAACTCTTAATCAATGGAGTGTTTGAATTTTGAACTTTTTATGCATGGCGTGGTTAAAATAAAATAAGAGAGAAACCTTATTTTATTTTTGGTTGGGTTGTGTGGAAATTTTGGGGGAAAAAGATCTTGAGTTGTGAAGAGAACTTCCTCTCCATTGTGGAAGAACACCGAAACCTCCGGTGAGGAATGACACACCCTTCCATGAAGGACGATGATGCACCCTCTATCCTCTTCTTCTTGCGACAAGAGATGAGACGTCAATTCTTCTTCGGGTGCACCTCTACAATGACAGAAGCATCGAACACCAACGACCGTTGTCACTCTCTATTCTTTCTTCGCAACGCCGTTCTACCGCAACGTTCGACTTCTGCCACTCGACGACCTGCGACATCAATTTCGAGGTAGGGTTATTTGCTTTTGTTCATTAGTTATCCTTTGTCATTCTTCGTCTATATATTTGGGCCGCTTGATATCAACTTAACAGAAGGAGGTCGGACCGCATGAACACGACCGACTCTCCTCCACCTTTTGTTGTTGTGATGTTGCGGTTTGAAAGAAGGCAGTGGGGTGCAAAGGCACCGCGCAAAATCATGGAGAAATACAGCAATTATGCGCGGCGCCGTCGCGCCTCACCATTGAGGCCAAACGAACCCGAGGCCAGAGTCGGGAAGAAGCGAAGGGGCACGGCGGCGTCACGCCACGCCGAAGAACCACGAAGACACAGTGGTCAGAGCAGGGCCATGACAGAGGGCCGCGGCGCCGTCGCGCCGCGCCGGTTGGACAAGGCCGCGGCGGTGCAAGGTCGGGCGGCTGAAACCTCAGAAGGGTGGGACCCCGGTGGTCCCACGACAGCAGCACCGGCCGGCCGGACTGGGCCGGCCGGCTTCCAAGAACCGGGGGTCATAACCCCCGACTGGACGAAGGACCGTCCCCCTCCACGTGGGGGCCGCAACTCATCAAATCGGGTGGGGGGGGGGCAGCATGCTCCCCCCTGTCCGCTCAGCTCGGCTCACTGAGCGGGCCACACGGCCGCACGAGCGCGCCAGGCAGGGCCAGGCCGCGCCCTATGGGGCCGGACTCAGGCCCGGTTCCGGTGGACCTGGTTCTGGCCGACCCATGGGGTCTCGGGCCGGGTCGGTCCGGGCCCGAACCCCCTATTCTCGGACAGTTTTTGTTCAAATGCCCATAACATGGGATACAGACCCCCGATCGATGCACCACCAGTTGCGATGCGATCCTTCGATTGGGACTGTCGTTCAGGTATATTACACTCAAGGATTTGGAGAACTTTGAAGTATGGACGGGTTGGTTCGAACCCGATACCAACCACGCCCGTGGAGAGAAAACGCTTATAACTTGAGCTCCGGACGTCCGATTGATGTGCCATCAACTTTGATGGATTCCTCCTGATGAGACGGAACTTTAGGAATACTTCGCCTGAGGTTTGGATGCAGTTGGAGTATGGCCGCGTTGGATTGTACCCGAAATCCAATCGAGCCCTTGGAATGGAAAAGATGATATCTTTCAGACCGGACGTCCGTTTGACGAACCGTCAACGGCGTTGGTGATCGTGTTGAGAAACGGTCCCTATGATTATACCCTTTGAGAGTTTGGGGTAAAGTTGATATACGGCCGGGTTGGTTCGTACATGAAACCAACCGGGCCCCTAGGATGAAAAGGCTAATAACTCACAGACCGAGCGCCCGATTGACGTGACGTCTATCGCGTTGAGACCCCTATGATGAGGTGCTCCTTGAGATACTTCTTCATGGTACATTGTGATACTTGGAGTATTGACCTGTAGCTCATGGAGCGGACCCTCCCGAAGAAGAGTGTACGGAGTGCGGAGATCATGTAGCTGGATGAGACCTGATGATTTCTTTACCAAATTGACTTGGAGTGAGTCAACTATCCTAGTGGATGGAGCACTACAATGTTTGGGTGAAAACACATGGAGGATGGAGCACTACTGTGTTTGGGTGCAGAACCATGGTACTCAACAGAAAGAGTACCTCTACAGGCTATTAGGGGGGGTGCACTACTGTGTTTGGGTGGCAGACCCCGGTGGGAAGCACTACTGTGTTTGGGGTCCTGAATCGCGGTACTCGACAAGAGGAGTACCAAAGCAGACTTAGGTTAGTGAGCAGTACCTCAGAGTCATGAAAAGATCAATATACTGACCAGAGACGGGGCTCTTCAGCAGTTACAATTTTGATAATGAAAATCCCGGTTTGAGCTGAGTCTATGACCTTTATGTTTACCTCAGGATTGAGATGGGTCACTTGATAACTTAGGTATATGTATGGGCATATACCTGGGTTGTGGTTATCCATTTATTTCATAATCTTTGTGTTTTCTCAGGATTGAGATGGGTTACTTGATAACTTAGATATATGTATGGGCTTATACCTAAGTATAGGTTATCTGTTGAGATCTTTCTTTGTGGTTATACTTGTTGGATTTAGTGATACCTTAAGGTCCTGGGGGTCCCTACTCAGTATCATTATACTCACCCCTACACGTGCTATGCTCGTACCTCGTTGTGTTGGTTGCAGACGACAGGCAGTGCTGACAGAGGTCGAGTGTTCGACGACTGGACGGTACCCAGAAGTGGATGTCACGACGAGTCAGTATCTGGAGGTGGACTTCACGACGTGACGATACTCGGAGGAGGTTGACGGGCGAGAGCGTTTTGGAGGCTATCTGTACCTACCCTTCAGGTAGGATCTGTGGCGGATGATCAATGAGTTGTGCTATCTGTACCTACCCTTAAGGTAGGATCCATGGTGGACGATCCAGGAGCTAGGATATCTGTACCTACCCTTAAGGTAGGATCCGTGGTGGACGATCCAAGAGCTGTGCTATCTGTACCTATCCTTCAGGTAGGATCCGTGGTGGAAGATCTAGGAGCTGCGCTATCTGTACCTACCCTTCAGGTAGGATCCGTGCCGGACGACCTAGGAGCTGCTTCTATTCTTCCAGCTGCTTGTCTTTTCTGTTGTACTTTTGTTCTGTTGTAGCTGTACTTTTGATTGGGTTTCTATTCTGGCCCATTTAATTTTCATCACTTCCTTTTGTTTTTAGTGTATTTCTTCCGCTTGTACTCTGTGGTGAATTTTTTTTTGTAAAGGCAATTCCTTCCCAGTTATCGGGATTTACGCCTTTGGTGCTAGTCGCCAGCCCCTAGCCTATGGAAGGCGGGCTTGGGATAGTCACGAAACGGGCCCCGAGGATGGGTCGTGACAAATTTGTTTCAGATGAGTCGGTTCTACCACATAACATAGGACTCTGTTCTTTCTTTTCTATGAAGAAATAGTGTTAATGGTACCGAGTGTGGTCTTCAGTTTAGGGAGTCCAGTGTTGGTGCGGCGGCCGACGTATCCATACACCAGGACCCTGACTACTGATTTCCGACTTTGTGCACGAAAACCATAATTGCGTGAGTGTTTCAAAAAAATTTAAAAGACAACTCAAACCATGTCATCTCACCAGGTATAAATCGTTGACCATGACATATCTGTTCAGGATGTCTCCACATAGACAGTCAGTTGGAGCTCTGAGATAGTACACGATGACGGCCCACCGAGCAACGAGGCTCTAGTGCGGGGCCCTTTTTACTATATTGGCACCCTCGGGTGGTGTACCAGCAGCACCACCACCTGATGGGAAGCAGATGCCACGAGCCATACTAGCGAACTGTGCACGCTGGCAGAGCGTGTTGCACGAGTTCCAGCAGTAGAGGCCTCCGAGGATACGAGGCGATGCAGATTCCCAGAGAGCAGAGCACTGGCTGGAGGCGATTGCTAGAGTTTTCCGGCTAGCTGAGACATTAGTAGAGTGGATGGTGGACATGGACACTAGTGTTTTCCAATGAATGACCATGAGGATAGTCCGCATAGTAATGAGCCTTCGGTATGTGGACCGATGCCTAAGATAGGGCCTTCGGGTAGTGTGTCAGCTATACATCACTACCTATTGGTCAGTTGTTACAACCGAAGGTACCGGTAGGTGACACATGTAGGCTTACTACCTTTCACCTGTTCTAACATCAGATACCCTCATGTTTCTAGGAGAACCTGACTCACAGGCGACTAAGGACTGGCTTGAGGAGGTGGCTGAGAGTTTTCTAGAGCTTATACATCTTCGGTAGGACGATGTGTCGGTAGCTGAGAATTCATCGAGGCGTACTGAACATTCTGTTTACTTGATTAGTACAATTAGATCAATTATATAGAGCTCTGACCTTTGAGTGTGGTGTGTTTAAAGTGTTGGGCAGAGAAAAGGAGAAGTGATGGCAAGAGGGGGGGGGGGGGGTGAATTGCCTTTTAAAAATAAATTAACAATTTAAAAACAAAGTGAAAGTGCAGCGGAAATAAAAGAGGCAAAACACACAACTTGATAACGGAGTTCGGCTTAAACCCAAGCCTACGTCTCTGCTCCCAACTCAACCATTGAGAGATTTACTACCGCTTGCTTTTCAATGGTTTTAGCAAGAAACCCACTAGACTTTAAGGTTAGTCTAGAACCTATTATAGCTTTCTTTTAATGGTTATGCAAGAACCCACTTGCTCTCAATGGTTGAGCAAGAACCCACTAGCCTTCTTACAGGTGAAGGCTAGCTCACCTTTGATTCAAGCCTTTTAAAAGGAAAGGCTTGACTTACCTCTTCACACCTTGAAGGTGGTGTGAAAACCCAAAAGAGAGGATGAGAGAAAGAGATGGGGGTTTGTAGGCACAAACCCAAATTGATGCTCAAAATAAATAAAACAAGAAAAACCGTAATGGGGAAGCCTTGGGAGCCAAAGGATTGATTGGAGTTGATGAAGGGCGCTCCCAAGCTTCTTTGATGGTGCTCCTTGGATGTGGAAGTGAGTTGGAGTAAGTGGAGGTTCCTTGTTGAACAACCCCCCGGTTTTGAAGATCCAAAATTTCCTAATCATGTTTTTAAGTTATCCAAGGCTCTATATGGCTTAAAACAAGCCCCTTGGGCTTGGTATGAGCGGTTAACAAATTTTTTTTTTAGAAAATGATTTTAAAATGGGTCAAGCTGATTGTACCCTATTTTTAAAACACACTTCCAAAGATCTTTTAATTGTCCAAATTTAGGTTGATGACGTTATATTTGGTTCAACCAAAGAATCACATTGTACTGATTTTTCAGATTTAATGAGAAAAGAATTTGAAATGAGCTTTATGGGGGAATTAAAATTTTTTCTTGGTTTTCAAATCCTTCAAAATTCGAATGGTATTTTTCTAAGACAAGGCAAATACACAAACGAACTTTTAAGTCGTTTTGGTATGGATCAAGTAAAGGAAATTAGTACCCCCAGGAGTACTTCTTGTAAACTTACGTTAGATGAAGCCGGGAAACCAGTGGATAACAAGCTTTATAGGAGTATGATCGGGAGACTACTTTACCTAACTGCGACCCGTCCTAACATCATGTTTAGTGTTTGCCTTTCTGCTCGTTTTCAAGCCAATCCCAAAGAATCTCATTTTAAATCGGTCAAAAGAATTTTTAAGTATTTAAAAGGATCCAAAAACATTGGTTTGTTTTATCCCTCTAATACTTCTTTCAAACTTTCTTCATATTCGGATGCTGATTTTGGCGGATGTCAATTAGATCGTAAGAGTACTAGTGGAACCTGTCATCTGCTAGGAAAGTCCCTTGTTTCATGGAGTAGAAAAAAGCAAAACTGTGTTGCTCTTTCTACTGCCGAGGCCGAGTACGTAGCAGCTGGTAATTGTTGTGCCCAAATTATTTGGATGCAACACACTCTCTTGGATTATGGCCTTTCCTACGATCATGTCCCTATACGGTGTGACAACACTAGTGCCATTAGTATTTCTAAGAATCCAATACAACATTATAGGACAAATCATATAGATTTAAGGAATCATTTCCTTCGTGACCATTTTCAAAAAGGGGATATCACTTTGGACTTCATTTCTACTGATTTCCAATTAGCAGATATTTTTACCAAACTGCTCCCGGTTGAACGTTTTGATTTTATTAAGGGGGAGTTAGGAATGATTCGTCAATGAGGACTATTAAATATTTGACTCTTTTTGGCTTGCTTATATCACTTTTTAAGTTATTTAAACTCTTTTTTTATTTTTATTTTATTTTAATTTTTTTTTATGAATTTCAATACCACCGGTCAACCGGTGGTACATCACCGGTTAACCGGTGGTGTCGGGTTTTCATTTTTTGGGCCGGCCGGAGGAAGGGTTAAAACTAAAACCCTTCCCATTTCTCTCTCTCTCTCTCTCATGCGCCTCCTCCAGACCCGCGCCTCCTCCTTTCCCTAAGCCTCCCTTCTCCTCCTTGCCCTCTCAAAACTCATTTTTCTCTCAATCTCCCTCAATTTTTTCCTTTTGCTATCATGGGTCCTCGCTCTTCACGCAATGGAAAGGGAATCGCTCAAGAGGCACCTCCTTCTCTTTCAATCCCTCAACTTCCGGAAATTTGGCATGACAAAGTCATTCTGCCGGGTAGAGTAATTGATTATTCGTGGATTTATTCTGCTCGTTTCGAGCTTTTCTCCATCATTGAATATCAACACTGGCATTCTTTTTTTGAACCTCCTGAGAAGGATGTTATTTATCCCCTTCTTGTCAAAGAATTTTATGCTCACCTGACGTGGTCGGTTTCTGACGACGTTGATATCATCTCTACCACCGCTCTTGGGCAACCCATCACTATCACTTCTTTGGAGATTTCCAGGATGCTAGGGGTTCCTCATGTTGGACCTCATGCTTTTGCTCAGGGGGAGTTTCCTCGGGACCCTGATTTTGATCTTGCTGTAGCTCTTGAGCATCTCACAGGGCAGCCCACCGATCCCATTGTCAAGCTCTCCCAGCTCTCCCCTAACCATCGCATCATTGAGCGCCTCATTCAGACCACTCTTTCACCCCGTATCAGTGATCACGATACGGTGAAATTTATTGATATTTATCTTCTTTCTTATATCACCAGAGGCGTTCATTTCAATTTGGTCCGGTTCCTGTTCCGGGCCATGTCTTATGTGGCCGAGCACCCGCGCCGGTCCAAAACTCTACCTCACGGGCTCTTGTTGACCAAAATCTTTAACTTTCTTGATGTCCCTCTCTGTGCTACCTCCTTCGAGCAGCCAAAGAAGGATAGCATCATCAATTTTATGATGGTGCAACGGATGAACATTCGTTGGCATCCTTGGCGTCAGGAGTGGATTACTGACAAGGAGGGCCTTCTCAAGGCTTACTCCCCTCAGACACATTCACACCCTCCTTCCCATACCATGCCTCCTGCCATTGCCGCTGCCTATCCTCTTTCAGATAGTGAGGACAGTGGTGATGATGAAGAGGAAGGGAGTGGTGACACCGAAGGTGAGGCTGCTGCTGCTGCTGCTGATGAGGGAGATGGAGCGGGTGATGATGCACCGGAGCCGACTGAGGCTGTGCCCCCTCCCGCTGATACTGGTAGCTTGTCGGTGACGGCTGATCAGTTCCTTCGCTTCCAGGATCAGATTGAGACCCGGCTTGACTTACAGTTTTCTTACTTCAGCTCTCAGTTTGATCAGCTCCACTCTCGGATCGATTCTCTTGATCGTCGCTTTGAGGCGGTCCAGGCTCCTCCAGCTCCTCCGACCTTCAGGAATCGCCGTCACTCTCGGCCCGCTAGGAGTGAATAGAGCCTTTCCTGTTTTTTGGCTTGTCTTTTTATTTGTATTTTGAACCTTCTATGTAACGTTTCATCTTTTATAAAATTCAAGTTATCTTATCTTTCAATCCTTTTTGTCATTTCTTACTTCCCTGTTATTGTTTTTCTAATTTTCTTTCATACGTTTCCTCCTATTTTGATAATCCCAAAGGGGGAGAAAAACTCTCTATTCCATTTTTAGTTACTTATTTCATTTAATTAAGTGATCTTTTTAAAAGTTCAATTTTAAGTTATTACTTTCATCAAAATCTGTTTTTAAATGGTTAAGTTATTGATTTAAGTTGTTTCTTTTAAATGACCTATGGTTACAATTTCAAAATAAACCCTTCTCTTTATTTCAATCCTTTCAAGATTAATATCTTTTTCAATACATGATACATCTATGAAATTCTTGTATGATCTCTAAAATTTTCCATGTCCAAGTTTCTTATTTTTTTTTACTTGGCATATCCTTTTTAAAAGCTTTCTCATTTGTGATTGTGATCATCAAAATAGGGGGAGATTGTTGTACCCCTCTCTCTTGGATTTTAATGATCACAATCACTCTCATCGTGTTCTAACTTGTTTTCAAGTTTCTTTGATGATAGGAAAAAGGTTGCCAAAGAGTTGGCCTAGCACAGGTCAGCTCTTTGGCAACCTTTTTCCTATCATCAAACAGACTTGAAAACAAGTTAGAACACGATGAGAGTGATTGTGATCATTAAAATCCAAGAGAGAGGGGTACAACATAAAGATATTCAAGCCATCACTTTTTCCTCTATGAATTCCTACTAACGTAAGGGTGCTAGAGAGAAGTTGAGGTTGAATGTTCTTTGGCTGAACGAATACAACTAGAGAATGTTAGAAGTTGGAACGTAGCTAGCTGGTGCCAGTCTCAGAGACTTGGGCGTGTGAATGTTTCAAGAAGATGAAATGTTAAGGACAGATAAATCTACAGAACAATAGACGTGGAGGCAGAGCTAGGAGAGGAGCATGAGGTGGTGTAAATTTCAACATGTTGCAACCACCCGACTTTGTTGTCCCCTCCAGGATCAGGAAGATAGAGGGAAGAGGAAGAGAGAAGTTGCATGCGGTCATGGAGGGAGACCCAATGGCTCTAAAAATGATTCAGGGGATAGTCTGTGTCCACTACTAGCAGCCGTAGTAACAGACGTTGATATGAATTATTCCTCACTTCCACGAATCTTATCCCAGGCCTAGAGTTTCCGGTAAGCTGTGGACTTTACCCTCACGTCTGGAGATACCTTGGAAGGAGACTCAATAATCACAATTATGCCGACACTGTGGTCTGACCCACGAGGTGAGATTTTTGGTTGGAATCTCTTGGTGGTAGCGTCGAGGCCTTACCACGTTGGTCTCAGTATGTATTAGATTCACAGTTCATGCTCAGATTGATGTATTAGTAAAAAAGGTTGTGGTCTAATTACAACGTCATGATGGGTTTTCCTTGGTCGGTGAAAAGGAAACCCCAAGCAGCACAGGATGAACTAATGCATAAGAGGGTTTGGTCGATCACTCTTGGGTCGACCAACCTTACCCACGTGGCAGTAGGAGTTTTGAGTTTCAGTTATAATCAGGAATGGGAGACCTATAGAGTTCGAGGATGACAATCACTTCCTTATACGGGTCTCACCTCGACGAGGTTTACGGAAATGTGGCTGAGGCGGAAAGTTATCTCCATGATTCAATGGACCTTTCTAGTTCCTCAGCAGGGTAGGCGAGGTGGTTTACCACTTGACCCATCCACCTCAGTTGCACCATGTGCACGACGACTTCCACGTATATCAACTCAGGAGATACGTGCTTGACCCAAAACACATCATCGACCTCAGGGAGTTGAACGTGGATGACAGGGTGACATGCACAGAGGTTCTAGTAGAGGTTGAGGATCGACATGAGCTGGTCCTACATGAACGGTCGATTCCTCAAGTGCGCTTTCACTGGAAACATGGGAATCTTCAGGAGAGAATAGGGGAGTGGAAGGCTTAGATCTGTGCTCAATACCACTTTTGTATCCCTTGTTTGTTTTAATGCTTTACGGGGACATAAATCCCTGAGGTGGGAGTGATGTAAAAACCCGAAAATTTCAAGGAATTCTTTTTATTAATTTCTTTGGGATTTTATAAGAATGTAGTTTTTGACGGCACCTAGTTCCGAGGCCCGGTGTGCCCGGAATCAATTTACGATGTTTAGCTCGGGTACGTTCAGTGAACAAAGGAGCGGGTTTTACTAACTTTTGAACCGGTGCTCAGAATCAGAATCTCAGGGCACCGATGAACTCGCAGCGCCGATAATTGCTTAAGGGGACCTTAAGCACAGATACATTTTGTCGCATGAGGTGGTTAATTTTTTTGGGGATTCGATAAGTCTAAAATAAATTGTAGTGATACAATTTATTTTTAGCTAAGTTAATATCTCTATAGAGAAGTTGCAGGTGGGTCCAGAGCCCACCTATCTTCCCCAGAGAGGTTATGACCAAGGGTGGTGGGGTCCACACAAAACCCCAACCCTTCACCTTCTCTTTATCTCCCACGAGCTTTCCCCATTTAACACCCCTTGTGTTTAATTGTATAACTCCCTAACCCCCGCACCCCACATTATTTGGGTAACTCCTTCTCTCTCTCTCTCTCTACCTCATAAGTCATGCCAACTCACAATTTAATTAAGTTGTTGAAACTCTTAATCAATGGAGTGTTTGAATTTTGAACTTTTTAAGCATGGCACGGTTAAAATAAAATAAGAGAGAAACCTTATTTTATTTTTGGTTGAGTTGTGTGGAGATTTTGGGGGGGAAAGCTCTTGAGTTGTGAAGAGCACTTCACCTCCTTCGTTGAAGAACACTGAAACCTCCAATGAGGAACGACACATGCTTCCACGATGGACGACGATGCACCCTCTATCCAATTCTTCTTGCGACAAGAGAGGAGACTTCAATTCTTCTTCGGGTGCACTTCTAAAATGACGGAAGCGACGAACACCAATGACCGTCATCATTCTCTATTCTTTCTTCGCAACGCCGTTCTACCGTGACGTTCGACTTCCGCGACTCGACGACGTGAGGCGTCAATTTCGAGGTAGGGGTTATTTTCTTTTGTTCATGAGTTATCCTTTTCCGTTATTCGTCTATATATTTGGGCCGCTTGATATCAACTTAATGGAACGAGGTCGGACCGCACTAACACGACCGACTCTCCTCCCCCTTTTGTTGTCATGATGTTGCGGTTTGAAAGAAGGCGGCGTGGTGCAAAGGCACATCGCAGAATCATGGAGAAATACGGCAAGGATGCACGGAGCCGTCGTGCCGCACCATTGAGGAAAACAAACCCACGGCCGGAGTCGGGCCAAAGCGAAGGGGCATGGCGCCATCGCACCGCGCCGAACAACGAAGAAGACACCGTGGCTGGAGTAGAGCCATGACGGAGGGTCACAGCGCCGTCGCGCCACGCCGGTCGGACAAGGTCGCGGCTCGAAGCCGCATCGGTGTATAGCTGCGCGGCCGGAACCACCGGCTTCCGGAACCTCAGAAGGGCGGGACCCTGGCAGTCCCGCGGCCGCAGCACCGGTGAACTGGCTTCCAGGAACAGTGGGTCGTAACCCCTGGCTGGCCGAAGGAGCAGCCCCCCTCCACGTGGGGGCCCCAGCTCATCAAATCGGGGGGGGGGGGGGGGGGGGCAGCGCGCTCCCCGCTATCCGCTTAGCTCGGCTCGCCGAGCTGGCCACGCGGCTGCGAAACTGCGCCAAGCCGAGCAGGGACGCGCCCTATTGGGCAGGACCCGGACCCGGTTCGGGCCGACCCAGGGGGTCTCGAGCCGGGTCGGTTCGGGCCCGAACCCCCAATTCTCAGACAGTTTTTGTTCATACGCCCATAACTTGGGTTACAAACCCCTGATTGATGCACTGCCAGTTGTGATGCGATCCTTGGATCGAGGCGGTCGTTTTGGTATATTACACTCAAGGTTTCGGAGAACCTTTAAGTACGGCCTGGTTGGTTCGAACCCGAAACCAACCGGGCCCACGGAGCGAAAACGCTTATAACTTGAGCTCCCGATGTCCGATTGATGTGCTGTTGACTTTGTTGGATTCATCTTGATGAGACAGAACTTTTTTCATACTTCTCCTATGGTTTGGACGTTGTTGGAGTATGGCCGGGTTTGATTGTACCCGAAATCCAACCGGACCACCGGAACGGAAAAGCTGATATTTTTCAGACTGGATGTATGTTTGACGAACCGTCAGCAGCACTGGTGATCACGTTGATAAATGGCCCCTATGAGTATACCTTATGAGATTTTGGGCTACAGTTCAGATACGGATGGGTTGGATCACACACGAAACCAACCGGGCCCCTGGGATGAAAAGGCTAATAACTCACAGACCGAGAACCTGATTGACGCGCCGTCTGTCGCGTTGAGACCCATATGACGAGGAGGTCCTTGAGATAATTCATAGTGGGACATTGTGATACTTGGAGTATCGACCTGTAGCTCGTGGAGAAGGCCCTTCCGGAGACGAGTGTACGGAGTGCGAAGACCGTGTAGCTGGCTGAGACCTGACGACTGCTTGACCGAATCGACTTGGAGTGAGTCGACTATCCCAGTGGACGAAGAACTACTATGTTTGGGTGCACACACATGGAGGATGGAGCACTACTGTGTTTGGGTGCAGACCCGCGGTACTCAACAGAAGGAGTACCTCTGCAGGCTATTAGGGGGGGGGGTGCACTACTGTGTTTGGGTGGCAGACCCTAGCGGGAAGCAACATTGTGTTTGGGTTCCAGACCTGCAGTACTAGACATGAGGAGTACCTTAGAAATCTTAGGTTAGTGAACAATACCTCGGAGTCATGACATGATCATTGTAGTCGCCAGAGACGGGGCTCTTCAGCAGTTACGGTTTCGATAATGAAAATCCTGGTTTGAGCTGAGTCTATGACCATTGTGTTTACCTCATGATTGAGATGGGTCACTTGATAACTTAGGTATATGTATGGGCATATACCTGGGTAGTGGTTATCCGTTTATTTCACAATCTTTGTGGTTCATCATGATTGAGATGGGTTAATTGATAACTTAGGTATATGTATGGGCATATACCTACGTAGAGGTTATCTATTGAGATCGTTCTTTTTGGTTATCCTTGTGGGATTTAGTGAGACCTTAAGGGTCTCGGGGTCCCCACTGAGTGTCGTTATTCTCACCCCAGCATGGGATATGCCCGCACCTCGTTGTGTTGGTTGTAGACGACGGGCAGTGCTGACAGAGGCCGAGTGTTTGAGGACTAGACGGTACCTGGAGGTGGATCTCACGATGATTCAGTATCTAGAGGTGGACTAAATGACATGACGATACTCAGAGGAGGTTGACGGGTGAGAGCGTTGTGGAGGATATCTATACCTACCCTTCAGGTAGGATCCATGGTGGACGATCCAGGAGATGTGCTATCTGTACCTACCCTTCAGGTAGGATCCATGGGGGACGATCTAGGAGTTGTTCTATCTGTACCTACACTTCAGGTAGGATCCGTTGTGGACGATCTAGGAGCTGCGCTATCTGTACCTACCTTTTAGGTAGGATCCGTGGTGGACGACCCAGGAGCTGTGCTATCAGTACCTACCCTTCAGGTAGGATCCGTGGGGGATGACCTAGGAGCTTCTTCTATTCTTCAAACTGCTTGTCTTTTTTGTTGTACTTTTGTTCAGTTCTAGATGTACATTCGATTGGGTTTGTATTCTGGTGCATTTACTTTTCAACACTTCCTTTTGTTTTTAGATTATGACTTCCGCTTGTACTCTGTGGTGATTTGTTTATTTTTTATAAAGGTAATGCCTTCCCAGTTATCGAGATTTACACCTTTTCTGGAAGTCTCCAGCCCCTGGCCTATGGTAAGAGGGCTTGGGTTAGTCACGGCACGAGCCCCGAGGATGGGTCATGACAAGTTCGGATTGGGTAAGGTCTAGAGAAAAGCCTAGTGTTGCTACCTCTTTCCCATGTTCTGTCATATGGGATTCGATTGGGCTGATACTACTGGATGGGGCCATCGAATCTTCTTTCTGTATTACCCAAGATCACTCGTATTTATAGAAAATAATTGTAACATTTAGTTTCCAATGGTCATATTGACCAATGATCATATAACAGTTGAAACCCAATGGTCTCATTATAATTATACTCATTTTATTAAATGAAATAGTTTTGTTCTGTATAAAATAAAATAACACAAAAATATAGGAAAAGAAAATTAATAAAAAGTATGGGTCGTAACATTCTTCCCACTTAAGAAATTCCATCCCTGAAATTGTTCACTCGTACCCTTAGAGGAGAAAAGGTGGTTGTACTTCTGCCTCATGGACTCCTCAAGTTCCCATGTGGATTTCTCATATTTGTGGTTCCTCCACAACACCTAACCATTGTGGGTAGTCTTGTTGCATATAACCTTATATCTACGATCCAAAATCTCCAACGGCTACTCCTCAAAAGAGAGGTCATGTTCTAGTTGTACCACCTCTGGGTTTAGTACACGTGAAGGGTCAGGTATGTACTTCCTCAAGAGGGATACATGGAATACATCATGAACTTGTGCTAGATTTGGAGAAAGTGCAAGCTGATAAGTCACTGCTCCCATGCGATCAAAGATTTCATAGGGGCCAATGTACCTTGGGATGAGATTCCATATATTCCCAAACCTCATGACTCTATTCCAATGTGAAATTCAAAGAAAAACCTTATCACCAACATCAAAATTCAAGTCCCTTCAATGGTTGTCTGCATAGCTCTTTTGCCGACTCTAAGAAGCTTTAATGTGTTGTTGGATGCCAGGGATTCATTTTGACAGCTCATGCATAATATCAGGCCCAAGAACCTTTCTCTCCACATCTAAATCCCAACAAGCAGGTGTTCTACATCACTTCCCATATAGAGCTTCATAGGGTTCCATTTGAATGCTCGATTGGGAGATAATGTTGTAGGAGAACTCAAATAAATGGATATGTTGATCCCATCGACCCTTAAATTCCATTGAGCACATTATCATCATGTACTCATGTGTTTAAATAGTCTTTTTAGACTAGCCATTAGTTTGGGGGTGATATGCTATATAGAAATTCAATTCAGTCCTTAGAGCATGTTGAAGACTTCTCCAGAAATTTGATGTTAACCTTGGATCACGATCAGATACGATATAAAGTTGAACTCAATTCTACCTTACCACTTACTTCACGTAAGTCTTGGAAAGTTGTTCAAGAGAAAAATCTTTCAGAATGGAGATAAGATGGGCTGTCTTTGTGAGACGGCCCACAATAACCCATATCACATTGTTTCCTTTGGAAGTTCTCGGAAGACCACTGACAAAGTCTATAATGATATTGTCCCACTTCCATGTTGGTATGGGAAGTGGTTGCAATACCCCTTTAGGAAGTTTTCACATTGCCTACACCTACTGACATACTAGGCACCATGATGTGTAGTAAAAAAAAATCCCATTTCATATTATCCAACCAATAATGATCTCGAAGGTCCCAATACATTTCTGTGCTTCCAAGATGTATAGAGAAAGTAGAGCCATGCGCCTCATCCATCAGCTCCTTCTTTATTTCTGGAATATATAGATCACATAGTCTTGTTTGAAATTTCAGTACTCCTTATTGATCAGTATTGAACTCAGGAAACATCCCATCCTTCACAACCTCAAACATTATCTATAAAAAATGTTCTTCTTTCTGAACATTATTGAGCTTCTCTAGTAATGAAGGTTGAGAAATCATTTGGGTTAGGGTTGATGATGTCCCTTCCCTTGTAATCCCCATGTCCATCTTTTCTAGGTAATTAATCAATGGATCCTTTTGAATCCTCATAATGGAAATAACAACTCGGTTTTTCCTACTTAAGGCATCAGAAACATTGTTTTCTTTTCCCGGATGATAATGAATTGAAAAATTATAGTCTTTAAGAATCTCCAACCACCTCATTTGTCTCATGTTCAATTCATTTTGATTGAAAATATACTTCAAACATGGATGGTATATGTATATATCACATTTATCCCAAATAAAGATAGTGCTCCATATCATCAGAGAAAAAACAACAGCAGCCAACTCTAGATCACGTGTTGGATAATTTTTCTCATGAATCTTCAACTATCGAGATGGGTAAGCAATGACCTTGTCATTTTTCATGAGGATGCACCCAATACATTTTATATATGAATTAATAAATATAATGAGTCCTTCTCTACTTGAGGGCAGAGTTAACACAAGTCCAGTAACCAATCTCTTCTTCAGCTCTTGAAAACATTCCTCACACTTATTTTTCAAGATGAACTTGACCGCATTTTGAGTTATCTTGGTTAATGGACTAGAAATTCATGAAACGTTTTTCACAAACCTCATATAATATCCTGCTAATAAAAGGAAACTTTGAATCTCAGTTATTTTTGTATGTTGAGGACACTCCTCTATAAATTTTGTCTATGCTGGGTCAACTGTGATTCCTTCATTAGTTACAATGTGCCCCAAGAAATCGACTAGTTGTAACCAAAATTCAAATTTTCTGAACATCACAAAAAGACTCTCCTTCTCCAGAGTTCTCAAAATATACCTTGGATGATCCTCATGTTCCTCACGACTTTTGAAATATATCATAATATCATCAATAAAAACTACCAAAAATTTATCACGGTAGTCATTAAAGACTCTATTCATCAGATCCATAAAAATAGTATGTGCATTAGTTAGTCCAAAGGGCATAACCACAAACTCACAATGCTCATATCATGATCTGAAGAAAGTTTTTGGAATATCACATTTCTTCACCCTCAATTGATGATAACCAGATCAGAGATCAATATTAGAGAAGAATTGAGCCCCACGATGATGATCAAATAAGTCATAAAATCGTGGAAGATGGTATTTTTTCTTTACTCTGATCCCATTCAGTTCTCTATAATCAATGAATCGCCACATCGATCTATCCTTATTCTTTACAAATAGAATAGGTTATCTCCAAGGAGACACACTCGGTCAGATAAACCCCTTCTCCAAAAGATCTAGGAGTTGTTTCTTTAATTCTTCCAGCTCTAATTTTACATCCAATACAAGGTTGTTGATTTCAGATGAGATCCAGGTACGAGTTCAATTGAGAACTCTACCTCTCTTTCTGGGGGAGGTCCAGGAAACTCCTTAGGAAATATGTCAACATATTCATAGATTATGGGGAAAATTTCAATACTTAAACTCTCATCTCCTTCTTATTATTCACCGATCAACTCTATACAGAAGGATATATGCGGTTTTTCTATACATTGCTCAGGTTGATATATCTCTCCTTGGAAGTTAACTATATGTTTTCCATTTAAGAGTAACGAGATTGAATTTCTTCTACCTTTGATCATTGCATTATACTTTAAGAGTCATTAAATCCCAAGTATATTGTCGAATTCTAGCATGGGAATGGATACTATATTTACGATAATATTGTGCTCAATAATGTAAATACTAGAGTTTCTAAAGACTTATGATTCTTGGATAATCCAACCAGGAGTCCTGACTAATAACTTGACTTTTAGAAAATTTGTATTGATTCTAGATTCTCTGAAAACTTGGAGTAAATAATGGAATGCAAAGAACTAGAATCAAATAAATTACTTGGTGGATTTAAGAGAATAAATAGAGTACCTACTACCACATCATTCTGAGCTTCGACTTCAGCTGTCGTCATAGCTAAAGCATGACCTTGATCCCTTAGCCTTTGCTGCGGATGATGGTGGTTCCCCTCCACTACCCTAGGATTTGGACAGTGGTTGGAAAAGTGCCCATGTTTTCCACACATAAAGCACTGGACATAAGGTAGGGCTTGCACCATCTTCCCCTTTTCGTTAGTGTTTGGATGTTGAGGTTCACCTCACTATGAAAATTTCTCACAATATGGCCATCTCTTCCACACTTGTAGCATTTCCCACTCTCGATCAGGAAGCTCCTCGAATGCTTCTTCCCAAATTTATTAAACGTTGGATATTTCACTTTCTTGCCACCTCTTCTCTGATCAAAGGTCCTCCCTGAGTAGGGATCCATCTATCTCTTCTTGTCATTTGATTTAAGAGACCACTATGTCTCACCAAACTCCAGCTCGACTTTCATTGCACTCTACACGATCTCTACATAGCTTTCAACATATCGGTTGGCTTGATTTATATGAATATGTGGTTTTAGTCCACCAAATAATCTAGAATCCATACCATTTGGATCCATGACAATGTTGGAGGTATATCCTGAAAGTTGGGTGAAGTTCATCTCATATCTTCTGACAGATTTGTTCTCCATCTGGTTTAGTTCGAGAAATTCATTCTCCATCCTTGATCTCATGGATCGAGGGAAATACATTCCAAAAAAGTTCCTTATGAACTCTTCCCACACTGTAGCTTCCAGATCCAAAATTTCCCTCATGTTTTTTATCAGTTCCCACCACAGAACATCTTCTCCTTATAAGCGATAGACAGTGAGGGTGACCTTCTCTTTCTCTGAACAGCGGAGCATAGAAAATATCTTCTTCATGGAGCTTATCCACTTCTCATCAATAAATGGGTGAGTCAATCCACTGAAGGTTGGTGGTCATTGACACATAAAGGACAAAGCAGAATGTTGTTCCCTTCACAGTGAGATTGGTCTTTCAGTTTGAATCAAATTATTTCCAATAACATGACTCAGTTGATTCATCATTTTCATGAATGATTCCATTTCTACTTCCATCAGAGGTCCATCAGCACATGGTCCATTGCGGTCACCATTTTCACGGTTCCTCATACTATCCTTTATTTTCTAAACGAATAAAATCATAGTGATAAACTTATTTCATTTACTAATATTTTAACTATAAAGGATTCTATGCCTAATAACTTCATGATTAAACAATTACATTTCTCTTTAATTACTTCATAATGATTCATAAGAAGCTTGCGATTAACCAAACATATCCCCCAAGAGTGTCGTAACCAAGAGAGCAGCATGGACCATTTTCGTGTACCAGTTCCCATTTGAGTCTAGATCAATGATGTGTCTTCAGGTTTTACCCCAATGTACATTTGTGCCAGAGCCACCTATACCTTCTCATAT
This sequence comes from Viscum album, assembly GCA_963277665.1. Lineage (NCBI taxonomy): Eukaryota > Viridiplantae > Streptophyta > Magnoliopsida > Santalales > Viscaceae > Viscum > Viscum album. The sequence goes on from OY728155.1 coordinate 819,968,565, forward strand.
TCAGATAGGGAGGTATTTTTTTGATAAACCCCTTAATCAATACTCACCAAAATACCTGGTGGTTTTCCTATATTTATACTTTTCTATAGGGTTCTTCCTAATTTTTTCTTATCCTAATTTTCATAAATAACTAAACAATCCTTGGATACCAACTATGGTATCCTGCCTTTTTAATACAAAACTTTTCATTACATTTTACAAACATGGGATCTTTAAAGTCTAGTGTCTTGGAAATTAGGAACATAATACATTAAAACAACATAAAAAAAATCTTTTAAACCAATTTTAGGGCTTCATCATAGGATCATCCTACATAAAACTACTGTATCTCAAACCCTAGAGACATACATCAAAGGAAAGGGTGAGCAGAAGGCCCAGTAAGGGTAAATAATGGAATCAATTTACTTGTGTTAACAATAACAACCTAAATAACAACATAAAGACATGATCAATAGAAGTATATACATATCGTAATGAAAAGAACATGGAACATAACTTCAATATGGGGCTTAATCATTTCAATTATACATTCTTGAATATATCACCAAGGTCCATCCCCAAGGTGTCATAAAAATTACAAAGGTTATTTACTAAGGTATCGTGAAACTTGTCATCTCTAGAGATTATTTCTTTATCCAATGAATTGGAGTGATATCAGGAAGAACCATTAATATGTATTTACTTACATATGAGCCACATAGATCATAATCAAAAATTTCATAAATAATAAATGGAGAATAAATGAAATGGGTTTCATTTCAAGATCGTTACGTTTTAAAAGTTCTTGAAAAATAGATCATTATGACATTTATAACCCATGGAAAGGGGGAGAGGGATAAATGTAAGCCAATTAAAAAATAAAATATATAATATTTATATATTTATGAACAACCATTGAAACGAAATAGGTCTGTGTATTCATAGAAATAAAACAAGGTAATTTATGGAGAGAAAAAGATTAAAATTATGAGGCGAAATTTCTGCTGCAGAACGATTATATAACATGGATTTAAAAAACAATAAAAAGAGTAGTTAAAAGAGTATCCCACTAGGAAATAACTTATAATACAATATAAATACAGATTTACATGTAGATAAGAACACGGTATGGTAATTGGAATGACTTACCACACGAAAATGAATGATGAAAGAAAAGAGAAGATGCGATTCCTTTTATGCAAAATTCGGCAGCCTAAAGGTGTCACATAAAAATTCAGAAAATAAATCTATGAGAGAAGAAAGTGTCTCTAAACAATTTTATATTAAATGGAATGAAATGATAACATATAATAACATAACCTCAACATAAATATATGGAAATTATAAGACACAACATAAAAGAAGTCGTGACTTAAAAGAGGAGGGTGAAAGGATCCCTTACATTGAAGAGTAACATCGAAAGTTTGATGTTCGGTACCTTGGGAGGCTTCAGGGAACCTTGGGAGGACTCCTTGGGAGATAAGTACACCATAACTTTGTTGAGGAGGATATTTAAATTAAATTAATTTGGGAATATCCTGATATTTATTGGAGAAGTGAAGGGACATGTCATTAATAGCCAAGAGACACCTCATCGGTGGTATTGGAAAAACCAAGGGATTTCCCCTGATATTGTACATTTGGGACACCTAATACCTTATATTACTTTTCATAAGTCTACCATAATGATAACATAATTATTACATCATTAATGATGTCATTAAACACCTGAAACTAAAAACTGTATTTTCACTATTCACCGAAAATTCATTTTTTTTCAGAAAAATACCCAAAAATTACGTTAACCTAATAATGATTCCTTGAATTCAAAAATTAACTCCCTATAATAAAATAAATTTTCTAAATATTTTTAATTTAATTTTATATTAAAAACACTATTCACCCGAGACAACTATTACATGACTAATAATTTCTGAAACAATTATTTACATTTTTTATTGAATCACATTACTTAATCAAGGTGCCTAACATATATTAATACTTTCTTAAGGATGGCTACTTAATCCATTTTATCACATTAATAATCATAGTCGTAAAATCAATATTACTATTTCAGTATTCATAAAAAATTAAGTTGATCTTATTAGACTCTAAATTTCTTACTGAACAGAATTGTAGATGACCATTTTTTGAAAATCATTACACATTTTTAATTATTTATGTTTTACAAAAATATGTTAAATTATCCATTTTTTTTCTAAACATCATTTAATATATCCTATATTTATTCAGATATTTGAGAATTCTAAAACTTCACCATAAGAAGAAATCACAATTTTATTTATCTCAAAGGATTACCTAAGGAAGTTATGGTCTCGTTACATAGCCCCATTTAAAACCAGCATATGACCTAAGTGTAAGGTGTGATAATGTGATATAATCTTAGGGTGACTCGGCCAATGTAGCCAAAGTGGTGATTTATATCATTTTGAACCTCCCATGAAGGCGATTCCGTTTTAGCTTCACACGACGAAGTTCGCCTTGGGTTTAGTCCAGAGCAAATCCCAGGGGTGCTACCTCCTTCCCAAGTTTCGTCAGATGGGCTTCAATAAGCCCAAGACTACTGGGTGGTGCCATTGAATCATCTTTCCCTATAAACCATGATCGCTTGTATTTATAGAAAATAATTGCGACATTTAGTTTCCAACTTTCATTTTGACCAATGGTCATATAACAGTCGAAACCCAATTGTCTCATTTTAATTATACTCATTTTATTAATTGAAATAGTTTTGTGGAGTATATAATAAAATAACCCAAAAATTAGGAAACAAATTTGTTTAAAAAGTTTGGTTCATTACAGGTCCAACACTCACATGAGTGTTACCCTATAATATATGAAATTTTTAATCCATATCTTAAGGATTTATATCATTACAACATTCTGTAAGCCTCCCATGGATTATTTATATCCAAAAAAGGCATTGGTTTTAATTATTAATCATGGTATATAGACACTCTCTGAAAATATATCGTATTGGGTCAATGTATTGGGAATGATGTAATCTAGAATATGAGAACAACAATTTGTAAAATATTACCTATTCCTTCTCCAAAAATAAAAATATTCTGGAATATCTGAAAAATTATATTGATAGGCATATTTAGTTCTTCAGATACATGGTCCTTCAAAACATGGTATACATGCCTTGAACCAACCCTTGATTCCACATTACTCAATGATGTGTGAATAGGTCCAACAATCGGTCAACCCCCTCAGTTCACCATTAAACCATCATTGTACTTCTATGGTATATCATTAAAAGGATACATCCAAAAAAATTGACATCATATTTAACTTGATGCATAGATGGAAGGTTCAGCTCCCCTTTAAAATTTTATCACTAAAGTATCAATAAATCCACTCAGGACATACTTGTTTAAGAGATTAAAATTTTAATAGCTATATTTTTAATTAAGGTATTGATCACACAGTTGTAGATCATAATGATACCATGTTATTAAATTCATAATAAAAACATTCCAATAATGAATGTCACCATTCATCCATGGTTGTGTAATAACCCAACCACATTTCCATCGTGTTTCCATGAATTCATAGACACAATACCGACCGATAAACCTCATGGATCAGTTATTTATTTAGAGAATGAATATTTCATACATAATTAGTCTAAACATAAACCAATGATTAAAAAGTTATTGTCATGTTGGAGATAAGAAATATTGAATATACTAACTCATCGGCTTCATGACATCATTATTGACAATTTCAATTGGTTCATTATAGTTGTGTCTGACTACATGAATGGACATGGTTTCCATAATACTCATTATTCTACCCACCATAGGAATTTCCAAGGAAACATTTTATTCAAATAAAAAACGTTCATGGAACTTGCTTCATCTACTACTGAATGTGGTTCCAAAACTAGGAGAACACACTTATACAAATCATCAAAATGAATTGAAAAAAATCCCATATTTTTACAAATGTTATAGTATTATTTTTTCTCATAGATTCATGCATGATGCTCATACAAAGTCATGTTAAAGAACATCATCTATATAGAACAAAATGTCCAAACTAAAACTAATCATTAGTGTTGTGAGACAAAATTCAATTTTCAATGTTATCCTAAGAACTGGGATAAATCATCCTTATTAGGATGGATCAGAGATACATTTTACCAGTTTTTACTATGTAGTTTTAAGGATTATAGCTCATAAGTTGGTCCTACACAGTTTAAAGTCGTAGATTTAGATTTATGAAATATTGTTGGATGATTGTGATGTTATGGTTTAGATTATTCTATTATATGTTCTTTTTATATGATTTTATAAGAGACATTTTTAGATTGTTTACTATTGATCATTTTTAGATGGTTTAGATTAATCTGTTATATGTTCCCTACACATGGTTTTTTTCCAGGATAATGGTATTTGGACTACAGAATCTGCTGCATTTTTTACTTGTAAATCAATATTTAGCGATGGTCCAAACTACCTCTACTGAAATTTACCAGATTTTGAAACAATTCAAACTTCCATTGTTGTTTGATATTCTCTTATAAATGGAAGTTGAAACCACTGAAAAATAAATGATTGTTATTTATTTATGTTAGTTATGGGTTTTTAACTACAGTTTTATAATTAAAAAAAAAGAAAAAATAGTTGTGTATTCAATTGCCACTACATTTTCCATTTTTTCACATGAAACTACAACTAAAACCTCAAAAACAACAACTAAATATGTTTTCTAGGACACATCCCAAAAATCGCTTCTAAATTGATGAACCTGCCATGTCTTGGATACCGACACCTAATTTTGTAGTAGTTTTATAAAACTATTTTAGAATCATATGGAGGCAGATTAAACAGCCACCATTAGACAAAAGTTACAGCTTTGAGGTGTTTTTCTGATAGTGTTATGTATACTAGAATAAATTATTTTATTATATGAAAACTCTAATAATGAAAATTTTTGATTGACAATTCAAAGGTAATATTTTGAACAAGCTCAAAGAATGTATTACAGGATCTAAATTCTTCACTCCGTCTGTCCATCAGATTTCCGATGAATGGCTGTTATAAAATTTAATTTAGTTCCCAACGAATTCTGAAGGCCTTTAAAATTGTTATAAAAAAAACATGGGAACATGGTAATATAATATAGATAGCGGTACTCCATGAAACCTAACAATCGACTTATGGTACAATCGAGAAATTTGAACTATAGATGGATTGTCATACAAAGGAATTAAATAATCATATTTTGTCCGCCAATCAATGAAAACCCAAATCACATTCTTACATATAGATGTTTTGTATTTACACTTTGATGTACTTGAATATATTTTCATATTTCACTATTATACTGGAGAAGTATGAAGTATACCCTTTAGTATTTTTAGCTTTATTTTAACCTATGTAGCATTCAAACATTTAATTTCCAAATAGTCAATATCTATTTTCATTCCATCCCACCAATAACAGACATGAAGGTCTATATACATCTTATTACTACCATGATGAACTGAAAGCATAGAAAAATTAACTTCACTTAATAATTATTACATTATTTAGGAATTAAAAGGCTCACATATTCTTTTTCCAAATCTCAAGAGACAATATTTATCAACATGAAAGTCCTCGAAATACATATATTTACAAATTGATTCTTTTTTTTGTAACTTACATTATTCCTTCCATGATTTATTATTTCTATATGGCAGAGAAAACTTCACTAACACCTGAAAAACTATCAATTTATGACACCATCAACATACAAGAAAACATTAATCAAAACCTTAATGGATTGGTCTTATTCTAAATGTATCATGATTATCGAAGCATGATGTTTTCAACTCATGGATTCTACTAATTTATTCATTTTTATAGGAGGGTAATTGATCATGAAATAACAATTAATTTTGTGTTACATCTTTTTCTAAATCTCATGTTCTATTATTTCTAGTTAAACGTATCTTGAAAACCTTTAAGGGATGTATATATTTCACATCTGGATCCATATAAATGATATCTCCACATTTTTAAATATAAAACAACATTTTCGGTTTTAAATCACTTGTAGTATAGTTTAAACCATGATGTTTCAGTTATCATGATGCTTATGAAATTACATGATAATTATACATCAGTACAACATAAATTCTCTTCAAATAAGTATCAATTTAGATGATAAATTCACTGTTTTTGGAAGGTATAGAAAAAATTAGTGCATTAAAAAATGTCCACTTCAGTTTTTGGAAAAAATATCACATAATTCGCTCAAAATAAATATTACCGTTTTTTATGTTTATATATGTAGTTATCTTGATAACAATGAAAATATTTCAAAATACAATCGGCAGTAGTCTGTTAATCCAACAAAACCATGAATATAAATATCATTTGTAGGTCTTGGTCATTTATCAACCATTTTTTTTGTATGATCAACTATTACTCCATCATTATTTAAAATGTTCCGATGAAAATAAATCTATTTAAAACAAATATAACTTTTCTTAAATATTACATATAAAATATTTTCCTTGAGAGTTTGTAAAACAATCCTTAAATGTTTTAAATAACCCTCATTTTTTTAAAGTCCTAAATACCCACATGCAAATGAAGAAAAACATATACATATATTCAAATAATATTATATTCATAATATACATAAATAAAGTAGGATACATCTTCAAAAAAAGGAATAATAAATAACTAAAAATTCTCATACCTATTATTATATGATATTCTTTTTCAATTTCATCCTCTTTCCCCATTAGAAAATTCTACCTGGATTTCAAGTCTATTGGTTAGAGTAGTTAACTCAATAGGGGATGGGTGAATTGAGTTACTATAACAATTTCTTTTTAAAATATATTATTCTTCCAAATAATAATTCCCCCCAAAAATAGATATATCCTAGTTAATCAAGGTTATGCTGTTATAAGAGTTTGACTGTTTAAACATCTTCTTATAAGATTGATTAATTCTCAGTAATCTTAATTTGTATTACGAAAAATCAGAGATAACATCTTTCCAAGACTAACTATCAAAGATAATTTAGTGTTTTTTCTGGATTATGCAGTAAAGCATTAAAACATAGTAGACTAAATTTAAATAGCACAGTGGATATAAAACAAGTGGTTTAGTCTCAAGCAGTGACCTAACCCACTCAACTTGGTGATCACCTGCCAACATGAATTTTTTATAAATAAAATATGATCCACACCCTGAATCGGGGTTAACAACAGTACATGTAATATCCAAGACACACAGGGACCTCATCCACAGTTGTCGTGGGTAAACAAGAGTAATGAATTTGGAGTGAGGATTTTGAAATCTTCCAGTTCATCACATGAGTCAGAGTGTGTGTAAAATATACAGAGTACACACACTACTCGAAAGTAAATAAGATAATAACTAAGAGAGCGTGAATGTGAGTTTATAATTCTCTAATGATTAGCAGTGAAGCTCTAGAATCCTTGGATAATACGGAAATTCTTCTGAGTCCTTGTCTAGTTTTTGTGTTGAAAAACAGAGTGTCATGGTTCAACTTGTGTTCTTCACGAGCAAATATGTTCTCTTGATCCCAGTTTACTATGTGTGTTCTTAAAAAGTGTTGGATTGCATGCATGAGACAATTGTTTCTTTGAAGATCTTGAAATCTCTTCTTCGGGATCATGCTCAAGATTGGTGTTCTATTCAGTACAGTGCACTCATGTTTCTTGAGTTGTTGTGTGTCGTATCTTCCATTTGTTCCTCTTGGCAACTCTTCTAATTATCTTTGAATTCATGGGTTTTGGCTGGCAGGTTCCATGTGTGTCATACCTCATACCTCGTACTATGTCTACAAATAAACATTAATTAAGTCAGTGCAATAAAGGCGTCAAATATGATCGTTAATAAGTTAAATAGAAAAAAGAAAAAATAGTTTAAGAAACAGTGTCACAGAAAGTTATGAAAACGGTGTCCTCTTCACGGTATTTCCTTCACGGTGTCTCCTTCATGGTGTCTCCTTCAAGGTGTCTCCTTCATGGTGTCTCCTTCACGATGTCTCCTTGTCAGGGTCTCTTGCTTACATTTTTTGGCTTCTAGTGCCTTGATTACTGTGTCTTTCTAACTGTGTCTGGAACTTAGGCAAACGGTGTGTATGGCTTACGGTGTCTATTCTTAGTGTCTTTCTTCACTATGTCATGCTTAATGTGTCATGGTGTCTCATGGTCACGGTGTCTTGTGGTCACAGTGTCTCATGGTTACGGTGTCTCATTGGTCACAGTGTCTGTGTCTTGCTCACAGTGTCTGACTTACTGTGTCAAGCTTCACGGTGTCTTGTACTTAGGAAAATAACTATATTCAGACATAAACAGTAATATGCATAAAATGAATTGATCTTAACTATTATAAGGATTGAGATTACTTGAAACATAAATAAACATGATTAATAAGATTATTGATCATTAATAGGATTTGAATTATTATTGAAATTTGTGATCATTGAAACATGATTAAAACATGAGGAGTCTAACAATCTCCCCGGTTTTGATGATCACAAATCAAGTACAGTGAAAGGGTAAATTGAATGCATCTAGAGAGAAAATAACATATAGAATAACAGATAACTTTTCTCCCCCTTTGGAGATTATCAATAAGTTAAAATAAGAGAGGATTAACAGTTCACGTTTAATTAAAAGAGTTCAAAAGACAACATACGGTAGAAATAAAAAAAATCAATGACATCCCCATAAAAAATATAACAGTCAATGGTCTTCTTCAAGTATTGGCCTTCTCTTTGCCTTTATCATCAGTAGAAGAGTAATCCATAGGGGAAGTTGCTGAAGTAGAATATGCCATAGAAGTGGTAGATAGAAAAGGTAAAGGGAGACCTTCGAAGATTGATGGAGCCAAAGTAGAAGCTATAGAAGATCTAGGGAGTTGTAGGTCAAGGATGACAGGCCTGATCTGACTAAGAGCCTGGCCAACAGACATGGTTGTGGAAGCTAAGGTAGATTTGAAAGTAGGTAATCCAGGTCTAAGAGGAGCAGCCGCCTGAGCAAAAATTTTTGTAATTTTCACATGAAGATACAGTCTCAGAAGTTTAATGATGTCTACAATAATTTCTCCTCCATACTGCTTAGCCTTTTCAAAATCATCATTATTTCCAATGAACTTGTCCAAAAATCTGGTAAACTCAGTGAGTTTCTGAACTTGTGCTTTGAAGGCCTGAGCCACATGAGGTATTCTCATATTCTCTACAAGATATTTAATGTGATTGGTCATATCAGTTTTTGAGAAAATCCAATTGAAATAGATGTCCACATTCATAGATATCTCTTGCCGAACATCATTGGCAATAATTGAATGAATTTGAACCAGAACAAGCACTATATGACTATTCTTAACAACATCAGATAAAGGAGCCATATCAAATCCACTTAAGGCATTCTGAATCTCTTCCTTGAATATAGATCTAAGTAGAGAACTATCCAAAGAAGGAGTAGAGGTTTTACCAGAGGAAGTAGAAGCATTGACAACTGTGGTTAGAGACTTGAGTTTTTTATGGACCATTCGAAGATATCCAGTATATTAATCTGTGAGTTTGTTCAGGTTCTCCACAAGATCTCTCATACGGTGAAACATCTGCGTGTGCCTTTATCCATTATTTTCATCAAATGATAGATGGTATGGGTGAATCTATGACACAATATCTTGAGAGATGTTTGAAATAGAAGGTTCCAGAGATGGAGGAGCAGGAGCAGGTTTTGATCTTGAATTCAGTTCTTTCTGTAGGTCTTCAACCATGCTTTTCAAGTTTGCAACTTCAGTACCATGCAATTTGTTTTCAACCCTTACATCTTGAATTTCATGAATCAACATGGGTTGAATGTGCCAGATAATCTTTTCTAAAATCAGTGAGGCATCGTCCTGACTCAGTTGGGTCACAAGACGAGGTTGAGAGGAAAATATTTTCTCAACTCCAGCTAAGATAGTGTCTCCAAAGACTTTCATATAATCTTTACTGACAAAAGATTGTTGTTCAGGTAAAGGTGTAGGTGCAAGAAATGGTATAGATGCAGGCTCAGTTTGAGGTTCTGGTTCAGGTTCATGTTGAGGTTCAGGTTCAGGTTCAGATTCAAGTGCAAAGAGTGAGACAGATTTTAGTTGAAACAATGAATAAAAATCAATCCCAGTGGTAGTAACCGGTTTAGATTCACTCAAATCATAAAATCTAGTGAATTTATACTGAGTTTCTACCAAATATATCTCAGTAGGTTGAGATTCTTCATCAGACTCAGCCTCATCAGCCTCACCTTTATTAGTCTCAATATTTTGAGGTTCCTACCCCTCAACATGTGCTTCCATTTAAGGACCATGAGGCTCATGGACTTGATTTAGATCCAATGGTATATCTCTAACTTCCACAGCCATTTCTTGCCTAGCCAACCTGAAGGCAGACTCCATCCTCTCCTCAAAAGTGGGTATTATCTCAAAAAAAGATTGATCTATCGGATGTTTTTACAGATTAGATTCTTGGATAGTAGGGAGTTATTTTTGAGTTGCTTCTTGCACAGTAGGGAGTTCTCCTAATACATCCTCTTCCATGACAGGGAGTTGTTCCAGATTTGTTTCTTCCATGACAAGCTACTCAGGTTCTGGGACAATTGATTCTCTTGCAGCCTCAGGTTGGGTTTCCAGATTTACATCATCTCTAGGGATAGGAGGTTCCTTTTCAGGAACAACAGGAGGAATAATAGGCCTTTCTTCCTCAACAAAAATATCTTCTCTATGAGGTATATCAACAACTTGTCTTTGTGGTACTTCATCCACTTCTTCTTATTCTTCTTCATCTTATGGATAATCAACAAATTTATCTGGTTCCAAACCAGGAACATAAATTTTCATTGGCCTTGTTGGATAATCTATAGGATTGAACTTCTCATAGAGCTTATCATTATCTTCAACCCACTCCTTCTTCCAGGGGTTCTAGTTTATTTTCATCCTCCCGATGATAGGTTTGGATAAACAGTATTCAAAATCCAAAAATACTTCTTCATTGGGTCCAACTACTACTTTGGAAAAAATCATTGTTGAAATCATCCTAGAGTAAAACAGATATGGGGATTTGGATGTGACCTTGATCAATTCACACATATGGTGAATGATATATTTGCACAGATTCATTTTGTTTCCATTCTTCATAAGATGTATCAGGAACACATCTTGATACTTCAAGACAGAAAAGTCAGCTTTCCTCTGGCTAATCATATTTTGAATACATTTGAACAACAACCTTGTCTCCCCATCATGTTTAGCAGCTATGGCCTTTCTCATGGTGGCATTTCTAGTTAGGGTTTCTAGTGAATTATCTAGGTCAAAGAAATCATTTGTAGGTGAGGGATATCTCTGGTAATCATCACAGATCCCTTTGTGAGGTATCCTAATGCATGTATCCCATAACCTTGATGAGAAATAGCATAATGTTCCATTTACCCAACTTCACACAACATAGATTTCACCAGCCTCAATAGAAAACTATACATACTGACGAAATTGAGCTACCATCCACGGATAAATAGGTCTATCCTTCCTTGAGAACTATTTGAGCCAGCCTTGTTCTATTAAAAAATTTAAAACCAGAGATTTTCTAGACGATGTCCACTCATGGAAAATTTCCCTTTCAGGTACAACACTACGGTTTACTAGGATTGGATTCAAGGGGCCTTTGGGTGCCAACTTCAGTGCTATCTTCTTTTTCTTCAAGTGTCACTTCTCAGATGAGGATGAAGATGGTTGCTTCATCCTTGGAATTCACCAAAAGTCGAGAGAGAGAGAGAGAGAGGGTTTCAAGGTTGAAAGGGTTTGGAAAGAGTGAGTAGGAGAAGGTCTGGGTGAAGAACCAAGTGAAACTCTTTTTTTTATCATTTTGGAATGTCAAATGTCACAAAATAAAAAAGGCAGGAATGTAAAAATTGGTTAAATAAAAATTACCGCAATACAGGTAAAAAAAGCATAAACAATTTTCCCGATGAGACCATGAATAGTTGTTATGGTGTGATGGTAAATGGTCATCACGATGAGACAATCAGTGGTCGTCCCAGTGAGACAGTCAGGGGTCATCATGGTGAGACAGTGAATGGTCTGTTCTGTCACGGTGAGATAGTAAGTAAACTATTTCATCACGGTGAGACAGTGAATGACAGAACATGAGCACACGGTTCTAACTATGAGACCGCAAACATGAGATAGTAATCGAGAAATAGTAAACATGAAACAGTAAAGTAAAATATAGTAAAAGATTAAATAATAAGACCAGTAAGATATCTATTTGTGATTTATCATGACAATATTATGTATGATGTAATCTATTCTCTCAGAATTTAATTGTTTAGTGAATATATCAGAAAGTTTATATTCAGTGAAAATTAATTCCAAAGTGATATCATCTTTTTTATAATGATCCCTAAAAAAGTGATGTCTTACATGAATATGTTTTGTCCTAGACGGTGAAACATGATTTTTTTGTAAATTTTAATAGAACTTGTGTTGTCACAATATATTGGTACATGTCTGAATTGATATCCATAATCTAGTAAAGTGTGTTTAATCTACAAAATTTGTGCACAACAACTGCCAGCAGGTATGTATTCAACTTCTACAGTAGATAATGCAACATAATTTTGTTTCATACTACAGCATGATACAATTAACTTTCCTAAAAGGTGACATGTTCCATAGGATCTATTTCTATCTAACTTATTTCCATTGAAGTTAGTATCAGAATAACTAACTTGTTCAAATGATTTTCCTTTAGGATAGTATAATACTAAATTGGGTGTATGTTTGAGGTATTTGAAAATTCTCTTTACAGCTTTTAAAAGAGATTCTTTAAGACTTTTTTGAAAACGAGCACACATACACACACTAAACATAATATCAGGGCGACTAGAAGTTAGGTAGAGTAAAATTCCAATCATTCCACTCTAAGTGGATTGATCAACATATTTTCCATCTTCATCAAGATCCAACTTACAAGTGGTACACATGGGAGTGTCACTACATTTAGTGTTATCCAATCCAAAACGTTTTAGAAGATCTCTAGTGTACTTACTTTGAGTCAAAACAATTCCATCATTACTTTGAATGATTTGAAATTGAAGAAAGAATTTTAGTTGACACATTAATCTCATTTCAAATAACTTTTGCATCATTTTAGAAAAATCAATACATAAGGAGTTTTTTGAAGATCCAAAAATAATATCATCTACATATATTTGAACAAATAAAACATCCTTAGATATTATTTTTATAAATAGGGTAGGATCAAGTATTCCTTTTGTAAAACCTTTGGAAATTATAAAAGTACTTAATCTGTCATACCAAGCTCTTAGAGCTTGCATTAAACCATGTAATTCTTTTGAGAGTTTGAAAATATGATTGTAAAAATGGGGGTTTGAAAATCCAGGGGGTCGTTCAACAAAAACATCCTCAGCTATATACCCATTCAAGAATGCACTCTTAACATCCATTTGATAATGTTTGAAATTCAGATGAGCAATATAAGCAAATAGAATTCTAATGACTTCATGTCTGGGTACTGGAGAAAAAGTCTCCTAATAGTTAATTCCTTCTTTGTGACTATATCCTTGTGCAACTATTCGAGCCTTATTCCTAACTATATTTCCAGATTCATCGACCTTTTTTCTAAAAACCCATTTAGTGCCTATGAAAAAAGTGTACTTGGGTATTCCAACAAGTTTCCAAACATTATTTCATTCAAACTGATTGAGTTTTTATTGCATATAAATTACCCAAAATTCATCTTTGATACCATCATCAATGTTTTTAGGTTCAAGCTATGTCTAGAAGGCTTGATGTTCAACCCGATTTCTAAGAGAATCTCAAGTTTGTGTTCCTTTCTCTAAGTCTCCTACAACAGCATATAAGGGATAATTTTTAGGAGTTCTAACCTTTATAAAAAATAGGGACTTGTGAATTATGGTTTATCAACAGATTCAGGTTCATTATGACATGATTGCATAGAATTTTTAGAATTCGATGTTTTCACAGATTCTTTCTCAGAGATATTTGAGGATTTTGAGTTGATGTTCAGATTTGATACATCATAATCATGATTTTCTTGGATGGTTATAGGTTCATGTGGATATGTTTCATCAAACATGATATGGACAAATTCTTCCACACATTTATTTCTCTTATTGATTAATCTATAAAATTTACATGATATTTAATAACCAAGGAAAATTCTTTCATCACTTTGGTATAAAAATTTTCAAAACTTATCCTGAGTGTTGAGAATAAATACTTTGTAACCAAAAACTCTAAAGTAATTAACCATAGGATTTCTGTGATTCCAGAGTTCATATGGGGTCTTCTTGAGAATTGGTCTAATCAAGACTCTATTTATTATGTAGCATACTGTATTAACAGCTTCAGTCCAAATGTAAATAGGTAGGTCATATTCTCTATGAATAGTTCTAGAAATTTCTTACAGGGTTCTATTTATTCTTTCTACAACACCATTTTGCTGAGGTGTTCTAGGGGCAGAGAAATTGTGACTATAACCATTTTGTGAGAAAAATATTCAAACTCTTGATTTTAATACTCATGACAATGATCTTTCTTAAAGATTTAATTTTATGTCCACTAAGATTTGCTACAGACTTGAAATATTTAGTAAAATAAGAGAAAGATTCAGTTTTGTGATCCATGAAGTAGGACCAGGTATATCTAGAAAAAGAATCTACTAGAACATAAACATAGTGCTTCCCAATTAAACTAGAAAATCTAGATGGTCGAAAAAAATCTATGTGAACCAATTCTAGAGGTTGATATGTAGAAACTTCTTTCTTTTTTTTTGAAAGAGATTTGGGGTTGTTTTCCCTTTTGAAAAAGATTACACACTTTTTCATATCGAGACTCATGTTTGGGTAAGTCTTTAACTAGGACATTTCTGGTTATATTTCTAAGGGATTGAACATTACAATGTTCTAGTCTTCTATTCCAGATCCAAGACTCTTTATGAAATACACTTAAGCATGAAAATTTAATAGAAGTTAAGGAATTTAAATTAATAAAATAAACATTTTCATTACTTGATGCAGAAAATAATAATTCATCTTTAGAATTAAATACATTACAGGACTCATTCTCAAATTTAACATGATATCCATCATCACCCAATTGTGAGATACTATGAAAATTATATTTCAAACCATTAAAAAATAGTACTTTAGAAATTAATATTGAATTATAGTATCCTATCTGGCCTAAGACAATGATCTTCCCCTTTGCATTGTCACCAAATGTGACATGTCCTCCATATACTTTTACCAAGTTCTTGAAGCATGACTAGTCTCCGGTCATTTTCCTTGAACACCCACTGTCCATGTACTATACATTCTTGCAGGATCTCTTCAAACAACTTTCCTACAACATGATCAAGAAAAGATAGATTTTGGTACCCATACTTGTTTGGGTCTAGTAACATTAGTAATAAGATCTCTAGGAACCCATATTTGTCTCATAGATTTCCTATATGTATTATTTAATTTATTTGAAAAATAAAATCTATTTGGTCCACAAAAACATGAAATAGTAGAGTATGTATCATGACTAAAGCTAGTTGAGCTATGTACAGAACTAGGAAAAAACTTATATGTCCTAGACATTGAAACAAAAATTTTTCTACCAAGGTTTCTTTTACCATGTTGATAACCAATGCCAGTAGTGTATTTAGGAGCAATTTGTTTTCATAGCATTTGGGTAAGGGTATTTTTAAAATTAATAAAATTTTATAACTCACTTTTTAATTTCTCATTAGAAATTTTTAGTTCATTGTATTCTTTGAGCAGTTGGTCATTTTTCTCTTTTTCAGTAGTAAGTTCAGATTTCATAGTTACAGTAAGAGCATGTTGTTTATTCAATGATTTATATTTATCATTTAATTCATTTCATGTCTCTTCAAGCATGTTTCAATATTAAAACATTTATTCATTGGTCATATTTTCATAGTCACTTTCCTCTTTAGAATCGTAAGAG
Source organism: Viscum album (assembly GCA_963277665.1). Lineage (NCBI taxonomy): Eukaryota > Viridiplantae > Streptophyta > Magnoliopsida > Santalales > Viscaceae > Viscum > Viscum album. The sequence goes on from OY728155.1 coordinate 819,984,593, forward strand.
TTATGCATAAAAGAGTTCAGTGTTACCTCAAATATGTTTGTCATATAACACATATTGGCTTTGTTAGCCTGTTAATCATTCGATATGTCTGAGTCACTTGAACTATCCTCAGAGGCACTCTAGGTTGCCTTCATTGCCTTATTGTAATTCTTGTTCTTGTCCTCATATTTCTTATTATATTTAAGCTTTGGATAGTCATCCTTTATATGTCCTTTGTGCTTCATTCATAGCATACAGTCTCATTAGTTCTTTCAGTTCTCTTCCAGTTCTTTTTTCAGTTTCCTTTTTGAACATACATTCCCTTGAAGTTATGTTTTTTGAAAAAAAATTCTTCTTATAAAATCATTTGAATCATCTGGACAGTTGAGCCATCACCTCATCATTGTCTGATGATGATTGTTCAGTAGTGGAACTGTCTATTGAAGCTTCCAGTTTTACTTTGTATTTGTGATTCGAGAGGGAGGTATTGAATGCAACAGATTTTATATTTGGTTCATTTTCTTCTTCTTTGTTTACTTTCATCTCTTAATCATACATCATCAGTTTCCCAATGAGTTCCTTCACAGGTAGCCTACTGATGTCGCATGACTCTCTAATTGAGATAGAGGTTCCCCTCCATCTGTCATGTAAACACATAAGGATTCTCATGATCTATTTTTTGGAAATGAATTATCTTCCAAGAGAGATCATTGTGTTGCCAATATTATTGAACCTAATATATGTATCAGAAATAGGCTCATCAGGTTTCTTCTTAAAATTATCATATTATATAGTATAATTATTATGTCTAATTTATTTTACACTTGATGTGCCTTCATGTGAGACAGAAAAGGTATCCCAAATTTTATAGGATGTTTTACAAAGATAAATCCTATTAAATTCTTCATCTCCTAAAGAATAGTAGAAGGCATTCATATCTTTGCAATTGTTATTGTAATCATGTTTGGTTGGTTCATCCCATGTAATTCTATCAGTAACAGGAAGTATGTATTCATCTATAATTGATGACCAGATTTCAAAGCTCATACTCTCTAGATGCATTTTCAATTTAATTTTGCATTGATTATAGTTTGTTCCATTAAAGAATGGTGGTCTGTTGGTTGAAGTACCTTCCAATCTATTATCCATACTAACAAATTACTTTAAATGAGCTAGAAATTTAGAATTGATAGAAGTTTACAGGTCATCAAAGTACAACTACAATCACAGTTGAATAAGATTATTCAATATCCTAAGAAAATAACCTCTGATACCAAATGTTGGCCAGAGTAGTTAACTCAAGAGTCCCTAAAAATAGATACAACCCAGTTAATAAAGGTTATACATTTATAAGATTTTGACTGTTTAAAAAACTTCTTAGAATATTGATTAATTCTCAGTAATCTTAATTGGTATTATTAATATTAATTTTGAAGTTATACTACTAATACAAATCAGATATAACTTCTTTCCAAGACTAAATATCAAAGTCAATTTAGTGTTTTTTTGGATTATGCAGTAAAGAAGTAAAACATAGTAGACTAAATTTAAATAACATAGTGGATATAAAACAAGTGGTTTAGTCTCAAGCTGAGACCTAATTCACTCCACTTGGTGATCACCTACCACCATGTAGTTTATATAAATAAACTCTGATCCACATCTTGGATCATGGTTAACAACAGTACGTGGACTCTCCAGCCCACGTAGGGACCACTTCCACAGTTTTCATGGGTAAACAAAATAATGACCAGGCCACACAAGGACCTCTTCCACATTTGTCGTAGGTAAACAAGTGTAAATAATTCTAAGTGAGGATTTTTAAATCCCCTAGTTTAGCGCAAGAGTCAGTGTGTGTGTAAAATATAAAGAGTACACACACTTATCTAAAGTAAATAAAAGAATCAATAAGAGAGTATATATGTGAGTTTAGAATTCTCTAGTGATTACCAGCACAGTTATGGACTCCTTGGATAAGACAAAAATGATTTTGAGTCCTTCTCTGGTTTTTGTGTTGAAAAACAGAGTTTCGTGGGTCAGCTTGTGTTCTTCACGAGTGAAGATGTTCTCTTGATCCCAGTGTACTTCATGTGTTCTTCAGATGTTTTGGATTGCATGCATGAGACAATTATTTCATTGAATATCTTGAAATCCATTCTTCAAGATCGTTCTCAAGATTGGTGTTTTTTCCAGTACATTGCACTCAGGTTTCTTGAGTTTTCGTGTGTCGTACCTTGCATTTGTTCCTCTTGGGAACTCTTCTATTTATATTTGAATGCATGGGTTTTGTCCACCATGTTCCATGTGTTTCATACCTCGTACCTCATAATATATCTATAAAGAAACATTAATTATGTTAGTGCATTAATGGAATCAAATATAACCATTAAAAGGTTAAATTTAAAAATGACAAAATATTTTAAGAAATGATGTCACAGTAAATTATGCAAACCGTGTCTTCTTCATGGTATCTACTTCACAGTGTCTTATTCACGGTGTCTCCTTCATGGTGTCTCCCTGTCACGGTGTCTTGCTTACGGTTTCTAGTTCCTTGATGACTGTAACCTACTAACTTTGTCTGGCACTTAGGCAAACATAGTGTATGGCTTACAGTGTCTGTTCTTAGTTTCTTGCTTCACAGATTCAGGCTTATTGTGTCATGGTGTCTCTTGGTCACGGTGTCTCTTGGTCATAGTGTATCATGGTCATGGCGTCTCATTGGCCACAATGTCTGTGTCTTCCTCAAAGTGTCTGACTTACTGTTTCAAGCTTCACGGTGTCTTGTACTTAGGCAAATAACTTTGTTCAGACATAAACAGTAACATGCATAAAATGAATTGATCTTAACCATTAAAATGTATGAGATAACTTGAAACATAAATAAACATAATTAATAATATTTTTGAGATTTGTGATCATTAATAGGATTTGTAATTATTATTGAGATTTGTGATCATTAAAAAATGATTAATACATGAGGAGTTTATCAAAGCCAATCTTGGAAAAATTATGAACTCTATAGAGCTGATAAAAAATATTCCTTCCCATGAGGTAGATTATAATTATTTTTAATATTAATATCATTCAATTCTCTCTAATCAATACAGAGTCTAATGAAACCAAAATTATTTTTTTCCAAAAAAATAAGATCACCTTTGGTCATGTTCAAGGAGGAATAAAGCCTAAATCAAGATACTGATTAATATACTATTTCAATTCAAGAAGTTCCATAGGATAAAATTGATAATGGTGTTATGACATTGGATTTGTATCAAGAACCAATTTAGAGGAATCATTAACATCCCCATTGGGTATGAAACAAGGAATTTCATCAAAAAAGCATTTAGAAATTCTTTTACCATTATCACATCATTAATCTAAATAGTTCCCTTATTTTAAAAACTCGATGCACGCTAAATTTCATGTCCACAATTTAATAATTTTTTAACTTCATGATATATTATCAATGGTATGTGTTAATTAATTTATAAAAATGTAATCTCTTCTGGAATAAATATCTCTAACTCTTAAATAAATATTATCATGGTAAACAGAAAGAAAATCCTTACTAAGAATAACATAAAACTCTATTATGGAAACATCATTAATATTTTTTGGTAATTTAGTTCCAACATAATCATTAATGATATTTGTATAATTCGTTTTTTTAATATTGATACTATTGTTTTAACCATAATTTCATGTTTCATTTCATGAGGTTAAGTTAAAAAGTTACAAAACATCTCCTCAAAAATAGTGGAATGTTTTAATAACATATAGAATAAAACATTAGAAAAATTTGAGTAAAAAAAAGTAAATGACACCACTTTATTGGATGAAAAAAAATTTTCTGATGTAGTTGAAAAGGGTTCCACTAGACCTTTTTTTCTGATAATTTGGATACTTTCCACCATTCAGGTCAATCTATTGGAAGGTAATTGAATAAGTCCCCATTTCACTATATTTGATACTCTATATAATTATCATATAAATATTATACATAAGATAATTTTAATTTAAATTTATAGACATATTTTGTAATATACCTCATCCTAAACCCTTCCCAGTTTGGATAATGAATTCCCCAAGGTCCTTTTTATGACACTTTTCAAAAAAATGTGAATTGGATTTTCTTTCCTTAACCTTTATATGATTGATTATTACCCATTTTCTACCATCTAGAAATTTTATTTTTCTTATTTTGGAATCACACGAGGTCATCAACAACGTCCATTTCTACCCTCTCAACACATTATAATTATTTCTCAAAAATATTGCAATTCACATTATTTTCATGCACTTCGATATCATGGCTTCAAACATGAGTAAAAATGATTGCTTTTACTATCATTGTCCTAAATAATATTAGGAGAAAATTTTTCCAATATATAGAATTTTTCATCTGACACAACCACTGAATATTCCTCCATTTGTTTTAATTACATGAATTTATTTTCGATGATATTTTGAACAACCTTACGATTTTTTTTTTCAAATAACGTATTCCTAGAATCATCCCATTTCAAGCACTCAATCTTCTAGTTATCGTTAATATTCTTGACTATTGACCATCACTGGTTAAATTCTCCTTAAAATTGATAAATAATGTTATTATCGATTGGTTAATATGAAAACCCCATGAAATCAATTATATTTTCATTAGATATATTCCACTTATCAACCACTACTAGGTCAGTATTTTAAAAAAAATATTGTATATCCTCATCAAATTTTCAACTATTTTCATTTTCAATTTTTAGTATCCCAATTGTTATTTGTCATGGATTAAAAATCCATTTATAGCATGCATCAACCGAGCCAACAGTATCCCAAACTACTTAGATCAAAAACTATTCTAGCTTAACTATTCAAATAGATATCATCATCTCAGTGCATTCCAAATTCTGCTACCGACTTTCTTCTACAGAAAACCATTCTGAACACACCTAAGTAAGATAAAGAAACAATGTCATCATTAAATTATATATCATTTCAGCTTAATAATATTTTAAAAATAATTTATGTTATTCAATTTTCATTTTCCTAAACCCTAAACATATGTAAATAATGCTATAATACCAATTATAAACTCCAGACATTAAAAATTTCAAAACCTACTAAATTCATTAAGAATTATATATCATAAATTCCCCAATATATTTTTTGGAATACCATTTTTGAAATTTTCGTAAATAATTCATACATGACAACCCACAATAATTCAATGCGGCTACAACTAAAATGTTATCCATTTCATACATAATAAAAAAGTATTGATTAAATCATGAAATATTATCATGAAGAATCATAACAACATTCATCTTGGCAGCTTATTATATCATACTCATCCAAAAACCCTATGAAACAAATTTTAAAACATGGTATGAGTAAAAAATCTCAGTAAGGTAAATTAATCAAAGTAATTTCTAATCCATGAATACTTATAAAAAAATTAATGCATTTTCACAATGTGTTACTTGTCATCCTTAAAGTGTGATATACTTTATAAAAAATATACTTCCATAAAACATATAAAACATTAATTAATTATTTAGGCAGCATAGGGAATTACTTACTTATAATTGTAACCCCCGTAGCTACCATGTTATTTGCAACCCTCATGTCTACCATACAATGTAACACTTAAGGTCACCTCATGGTGTAGCCATCGTAGTTACACAAAGAACAACCATTATAATAAACATAAAAAATAAACACAATTAATCAATTAGAATGAGATATAGTTACCAGTCTCCATAATAAAAAACTATTAGAAACCCAAAAAATTCATAAAACATAAATACATCTATCATAAAAATATTCCTTGAGGAAAACATTTTTATTTTAAAATAATATATCACACATATATAGAATTTTTTTTGAAATAACAATATAATTTTGTAAACAAAAATTTGTTATGAAAATAGGATAAACCCCAAATTTCGTATATGTTAATAAGAAAAATTATTTTTTCATTGTGTTAAAAACGAATTAAGGAAGATTTTAAAATGAATGAATTTTACCTTTTGTTCTCCATACGTAAAATTCTTTAAATCCCCATATATATTTTTAATGAGTGTTATTAATGTATTATTGAAATATATTAATATTTATAACACATTATAAGATATTTTTATGTCAAATTTCTCCCTGTTTTTTGATAATAATTTTTATTTTTATTGTGGTGGGACTGTTTATTTAATAGTTTCCATGGTTGGTTAATTAATTATTTTATTATCAAATGATATTAAAACACCATTACTTGATTGGAATAGTATTAAAATGTTTCTATAATTTATAATGATACCATATTTTTTCAGGTATGTGGTTAATTACTTATATAGAACATTAACGAAAATGAATTAATTAATTTTTGGGACTTTTAGGACTGTGTAAAATTTATATCATTTTATTTAATATAATATATATATATTGGTTCTATAATGTTAAAAAAATATAAAATTAATAATAAAATAATATTAAACTATACAAATGTTTTTATATCTAGACTTGAATTATGTAAAATAACATGAAAATTCATCATCCATGATGATGGTAAATCGGCACATCACATATAATATTTTAAATTATTATAATTAGTGGAAAAGATAAGAGGATTGAAGTTCGATATTTAATTTACATAATAAAATTACAATATATTTATGATATTGTTGTTATAATGTCACTTGTATTAGGGGAGGTGGGAATAGAATTAGAAAAAAAAATATATTAAAACGAAATTTATAAGAAAATGAAAGGGGATTTTTCATCTCGAATTGTCTCTTTTGGTGAATATTTACGGAACCTAGTTTTGGAATTTTTTTGACAAAATAATGTATTTTTGTGTACAAATTATTTTTAATTTAATTTTTATGAAGTTAATCAATCTACATGGAAATATACTTTTGGGGATTAGTGGTGGTGAGGGTGGTATTTTTAGTGTGGGATATGGGTGTTTTGTTGATTAATTTATTCATTTGTTTTTTATTTTGTCTTAAGAATACAAATATTTTTAATATGATCACAATATTTATTGAAGTAATTGTGTAGACTTCGATATTATTGTATTACATCATCCTTAAATATTATATGACTTAATAATTTATATATCTATTAATTACTTTCAATTACTAAATTTATCTGTTTGTGAAAAATTAATCTATTTTATAAAAATACAAAAAAATCATCATAACAATATTTAGATATGTAGAATTCAAAAATTTATATTGTTTTTTGAAAATAATTATCTTTCTATTATTAGATAAATATTTAAATTAAATAATAATCTATTCATAAAAATCAAATATTAAAATTATAACTGATTTTATAAAAATTTAAAAATTACATAAGGTATAATAAAATTATCAAATAATCATAACAAAAAATTATAATAATGTATGAATAAGTTTTATGAAAATATATTTTATTTGAAATAAATATATTTATTACAAAATTTGAATTAAATATTTATAGCTTACAAAAATAAAGAACACTTAATTCATAATTTCTAAAATAATTATTTTATTATACCATTAAATAAATATATTATAATTTCATTACAATATAGAGAAATTTTATTTATACTTCCATAAGTGAGGTTACTATTTTATTTTTATAGACTCCTTAAACTGTTTAAGTAAATCTTATTTCATTAGTTATTATTTATGAATTTAACTACTTAATTGTAGAAAAAAATTATTTTATATGAACTAGGGATGTTTTATTTACATAAATATATTTAGGAATTCAAACTTGGGGTAATGAATTTTGACCCAAGTTCCTTTCATTGAGAAAAATTGTTATTTTATGCACACAATTTCTTTTATATGTTGTATATAAATCCCATTTTACATTTTACATAATGAATCATTAATTTTTTTGATATTTTATGTATGATTTTAAATTATTTCAAAAAAAAAGATATTTTATAAGAAAACTACCATGCGGAAATGAATTTCGTAACCTAATTTCATTTCATTAATTTAAAATAATTATTTGTAGTATTTTATATTCTAATATTATTTATGTAATGAATTTTGATAATCATATATTGTATTTATTCTAGTTTTATGTGTATTTAAAATGTTATTTCTTAATTAATGAATTGATTAATTTTTACCTTAATATTATGTTCATTGCAATGGTTTCTCATCCTAAATTATACTCTTGGGGACATATGAAAATTTATAAAAAAATGATATTTTATGAGGTGTACATGCTTACCCATTGATATGTTATATCATTAATATTATTATATTCATGGTATTTAATGTTTAATTTGATGTTACTCCTTTCTAGGGGTTTATGATTCAAAATAAACTAAATATGTATGTGATTTCTCATTGAGTATTTTTTTGGTTACGATTTTATATATAATGATTTAAATTAAAAAAAGTTTTTTATTAATTATAGTATAAACCACATTCCTTTTATTCTCCTCTGTTAATTTATGATGTTTTAAATAGTTAGTTATATATTCCCCTCTTTTGTAGTTATAATAATTGATAAAATGTTTTTAATAAAATATAACATCATATCACTCTTCAGTCGAAATAAAATATAATTCCAAATCCATGTTTTAAAAAAAATTACAATACTCTTCTTCTAAAAAGTCATTTCTTCTGAATTTTGGATTTTCTAAAAAATATGTTGATTAATCTTCGTGTCATTTTCCTAATATGAAATCATTGTATTTTATTGAAATATTTAGAGAAATCATTGTTTTACTATTTATATAGTGAAAAATTTTACATTCGTCATGACCTCTCAATGATATAATGTATTAATTGTAATTTAAAATGGTTATATTAAATGATAATGGTTTTCATAATATTTCATGTAATTTTAGTTTATAAATTACTTTTAATATAAAAATCATATTTCCCGAAAAAAATATTGTCATTTTATTGTATTTTTATTAATCAATAAAAAACCATTATTTTATATTTACTCTAATGGATATTTGACCTAATGATGCCATCATTATTATTTCTATTTATAGTTTACAAGTAGTTTAATGAGGGATGTTATAAAATTTCACATTATTTATTAATTTTTTTATCATATATATTGTATTTAAATATTTATATTTTAAAGGCACAGAATTACCTTGTACATTGTTTTAGTTAAATGGGTATTTTACGAGTCCACGAAAATTTATGGTGCATGATTCTGAGACCCGATGTGCCTGGATTCAATTTCTAATATTTTGTTCAGTTACGTTCAGTAAACGTATGAGCATGTATTTCTATCTTTTGAACCAGTGATCAAAATTGATATATGAGGGCATTGTTGAACTCGCAGTGCTGATTTTCGCTTAAAGAGACATTCACCTCGACAGAAGTTGGATGAGGGTGAAAGTTATTTTTTTGGTTTTTCCTGGAAGCAATAAATTAAAATAAACACATGTTTTATTTTATTTTATCTTTTGTGACCACCCATGTTGAAGTTAGAAGTGGGGACCACCAATCCTTACCCTCCCATGAGAGGTTGTCGTGGTGGGGACCAGTTGAGGTTTATCCCTCACAATGGGGGGAGAGGAAACCTCTCAACTCCATCAATTAATTTTATTTGTCAATGTAAAATTAAATTCTTTCAATTTAATATTATGTTTCAACGTAAAATTAAATGATTTAAATATAATTTAATGTGTCAAAATTAAAATAAATGCAATGAATTAATTTTATGTGTCAACATAATATTAAAATCTATCAATTAATTTTATGTGTCAACATAATATTAAATTATATCTATTAATTTTATGTGTCAACTTAAAATTAAATACTATCAATTGTTTTGATGTTGGATATTTCTATTCCATCGAAGTGGAATTGGGAAAAAGTTTGTATTAAGATTTAAAACTCAGAAATTTCATGGAATTTTGTTTTTTAAATACTTTGGAATTTTATGAGTCTGCTGTTTCCGATGGCACTTGATTCGGAGTCCTGGTATGCCTGTAATCAATTTCTAAAGATTTGTTCGGGTACGTTTGGTAAACGTACGAGCGAGTTTTTCTATCTTTTTAACTGCTTCTTGTAATTTAAAATCTGAGGACATCAATGAACTCGCAACGCCGATATTCCATTAAGGGGACATTTATAGCAATTGCGTTTTATGCAGGTTGAGAGTTAATTTTTGGGGATTTATAATAAAATAAATAAAATTGTATTACAAAATTTTAGTTAAATTAGTTATTTAAATCCTAAAAGGGGATGTTAAAAGTGGGTCCCACACCCACATAACCATCCATGAGAGGATAATGTGAGGTGGGGCCCACACGAACCCCTAACCTTTCAAATACCTTAATCTCCCAATTAATTCCCCCTTAATTAATTTGACAACTCTCCCCTTAATCAATGTGATCTCTTCACCTCCCCCTCTCTCCCATTAATTTTTCCCAACACTTTTAATTAATGAATTGAACCCTTAAATTAATTAATTAGAGTGTTTGAATTTTGAAAATGTATGTGTGAATAAAATAATATCCTTAAATATTATTTTGATTTCGCATTCGTTGTGTTGAGTGAATTTTGGGAGAGCTCTGGATTAATAGAAGAACATCGTTCTTCACTCGATGAAGAATATCTCCAACGAAGAACCTGAATTCACCAACGATGCTTCTTCTTCGGGCACACTCTGATGTCAACAGAGTTGATGTCCCTCTTTCATGATGCCCGACCTCCACGACACTTGTCTTCCAGGACTCGTTGACGTGCTCCACTCCTTAAATCGAGGTAGGGGGTTATTATTTGAATTATAAAATTCTCTCATTTAATTTCCTCATTCTTGAAAATAATGGAGGACTTGGATCAAACAAAATGAGTTCATCCACGATTCGTATTAAATTGTAATGTTTGATGATTCTTGATTTATGAACATTATGACTTGCTTGCTACCACTCTTACACGGAATGGTGCGGGCCAATCAAATATGGCCCGACCCCTCTGTAGTTATTCATGAATGGTGTGTTCATTAAGATGAAATGTGGTGGCTTTGTGTTGGGGAGACGAATGGATAACCCCCTTTGATCCACCAAGAAACCCCTTCTATGTGCCTCCAAAACGAGCTAAGGAGCTCCCCCAACCTCTGAAAACTGGATTTTCTGAATAAGGTATGAGTGGGAGGAAGAACAAGGAAACTTTTGGAAATCTCAAGTGGCCTGATATTTAAAGACCTAGTTTTATGTGGCCACACGGCTTTGTGGCACAGTTTGGAAAACCGTGCACCAACCGTGCGGTAGCCACTGTCCCACCTGGGCACTTCGCACGGTTTGGCCACATGGTTTGGCAAACCGTGCGCCAACCGTGCGGTAGCCACTGTCTCACCCAGAGACTTCACAAAGTTTGGCAGCATGGTTTTTCAAACCATGTTCCAACCGTGTGGTTTCCATTGTCTCACCTAAAGACTACGCACGGCCTAGCCGCATGGTTTGTTTAGACCATGCACAAACCCTGCGCCCCTGCACAAACCACCATAACTTTGGCACCAGGAATCCGTTTGACGAATCGTCAGTGGCACTAGAATACTTGGAGTGACACAGTTCCTTGGGTATACCCCACTAGATTATTGTGTTGAGATAGAGTATGGTCATGTTGGATCGATCACGAATCCTACTGAACCCCGGAACTAAATGGTGAATAACTCTCAGACCCGGCGCCTGATTTACGCGCCGTCTGTCACGTAGGTTTCCTTTTGATGAGACAAAAATTTAGGGTACATAAATTGTAGAATTTGTGATAGTTTATGTGATCACCCCTTTTCTTGAAGATCGGACCCTCTCGGAATCGAGCATGCTGTGTGCGGGAACCCTAGAGTTGGCTACGACTGTGACGCCTACAGTACTAAAATCCTCTGTGTGTTCGGCGATGAAAACTACCGTACTGGAATCCTCCATGGGTTCGACGACGATGACTACTATTCTTGTATCCCATATGGGTCTGACAGCTTAACTGTTCTAGTACCCTATGTGGGTCCGACAGCTTAGATGAATCAGTGACTACATCTAATCATCTTTATCACTTTACGAAAGATGTATACATGTGTGAGCTGAGTCTTGAATATCAATGTAACAACCCGTGATTTTATGAGAATTATTCTTTTTAATTTCATTGAGGTCTTCTATTGTACGCTACACCATGATTATCTGGCACTATACACAACACCGTATTAGATTGCAGTATGCACAACACTATTCTTGGATCGTGTTACACACAATTTCAAGTTTGTTTGATAGTAGTTATTCTACGAAGCATTGAGTTTATATATATATATATATATATTCAATTTATAAATTAAATATTATTGTATTATGTTATACAAAACAACGAAGGATTCTTTCACAACACACAACCCTGACTTAGCTTGCATTACATGCAATCACGACCATCCTCGATAGCGTGTGTACTACGCAATACCGGGTTTCACTAAACAACGATATATTGTTATAATATTATTATGGACTATCCGTTATGAATAGTATTAACTACATTTTGAATTTTATAAGATTATTATTCATATAAAAAATTTTCTAAACATGGTATGAGAACAAAATCAATTTTTCGAGTAAAATAATTTTTTTTTCAAAAAATGTAGTTTGGCAACCTTTTGATGGGAAACCCATATTAAATCTTGTTTTTGATATATCTATAAGTTAAATTTGAAAAAATAAAATTCTTGTTTTGAATCAGGATATAAAAATTTACTTTGGATAAAATTTTCATATTATTCTGATAACTTTCATATTTTGATGAATAGTAAAAAACACGGTATATTTTAATTAAAGACAATTTTTTTCATTTCAATAATTTATATGGTTATATTATATTTTTAATTGGTTTTAAAGTGTAATTAGAATATATTTTTTCCATTTAATCCAATGTTGGACATTGGAATTAATTTCACTTTGAAATTCGACATAAACAAATATCAATCATTTGATAGTTATTGTTTCTTAAAAACACATTATTTGTTTTGATAACGGGAATTTATTTTAAAATTAATTAATTCAACTTATATGTTTGGAATTTGAAAAAATAGACATCATTTTTGAATTCGTAATATCAAATATAGCTTAGGCGGAATTTTTGGTATTTTTCTGGAAAACATCAATTTTTTATGAATAGTGAAAACGCTGAGTTTTTTGGTTAAAACCGACTTTTTATTTAAATAATCATTTATTTTAATTAAATTTATTTTTTGTCAAAATAGGAACATAATACTTATATATGTTCAATGAAATTCATTGGAGTCATTTTATAATAATTTTAGATTTATAAAAATTGTATTGAACTTTTACCGTCTTTTACCCACCTCCGAGGAGATTTTGTAATTTTTCATAAAATTTAATTTTACCGCTTCTGTGAGTTGAATTTCAAAAATCCGAGAGACGCAGTTAATATCAATGAGTAAAATTTGGTTCAATTAGATAAAGATAATTTTTGGTGAATAGTAACTTTTTTACTTTTATTTACCACAATTAAAAGTAAATAGGATAATTCAAGGTTAAAAGATTATTATAATAATTTAAAATTACCTTAACACTTGTCCAAAATTTATTGGATGTGTAATGGACGACCATGGGAATCCTTGGGTCAATTTCAGGGCCCCATAGAGCCACTTATGAAAGACAATGTCACCTTATATTAATTAATATAATGTTAAGACAAAATTGGCATTAACAAAATTCCTTTAGAAATTATTTTTTCTAAAGGGATATATAAATTATCATTTCAAGTATAAAAATTAATTTGAAATCTAAAACTATTTCTTACATGTTGTTTTTTTTAATTTTTAGACAACAAATAAATTAAATTATTTATGACACAATAATGATGCAGTATTTACCTCATTAATAAATGATTTAAATAAATGTGATTATAATGATTAAAATATTATCCAAAACCTATCCAATTCATATTGGATGATTTTATTTCGAATATGAGTAATCTTATATTCTAAATTAATGTGTTTTGGACCTCTTAAAACCGAAGAAAAGTTTATAATAAAATAATGTTTCAACACATTCTTAAAGAGTCTCTCATCTCCCTTATAAAAGGAGACCACTTATATGAAATTACTCACACCTCCCAAGCCTTTTTTCTCTTCCAATCTCTGCCCAAATAATCTCCCTACATCCCTCTCCTAACACTAGAAGTCTTACATTAGGAAGAAAGAACATCAAGAAGTCCTTTTGGTTCAAACCAAAGGAAGTTAACCAAATTAAAGGTAATAGTTTCTCTTTAGTTGTTTTCTTTTCTTCTACTTCTCCAACCCCTAAAATATTTTTAATCCTTTCTTTTGTGACAACACTAGTATCCTGAAAATACTATGATGTTGTTATGAGAAATTTTATAACTACACTTACACACACCTCCATCTAATTGATGAAGAACATAATGTTTCTATGGATGGAAAACTAAAGCGTCACGAAATGAGGACTGTTCGATTTTCTCCTACAACCTATCATAGTGGCCATTATGATGTAACTATATTTATATATGATATATATTATGTTTTTTATTTCCTTATGCTTTTTTAATTCCCAATTATATCTAGCCTTTATGGTTTCTATGGTGGGTAAATACGATGATCTCATTTGGGGAAGTGCGGACTACCACCCCCTTAAAGTTATGTGATTCATTAATTCCTTCTATGGTATGTATAAATGATGGAGTTAATGATATTATATATGATATTATAATTTAATTATAATATACCTATTCCATTAAAATAATAAATAGAAATTAATTTATCATTCATGCCTTCGTACGGCTTACCGTCTCTATGAACAGTGCATTTCATTTCTTACCTCCATATGTTATATACTATTATAAATACATGTATATTCTGGATATATAAGGAATATATATGATATATAAATCATGATTTACATTCTAGAAGTAACTAAATCATTATATAAGTAATAATAACATCAAGAACAAAAGGTCCAAACACGTACGACAAATAAGATGATTTTACCCAAAACATTGCTTTAACATGGGATTTACAAAAGAACGTGTAAAATAAAGTAATAAGTGAACCATATATGATATCATAACAATTAATATGATTTTTTAATAAGTCAATGACATTATCTAAATAATTTTACAGGAGGGTCGGATACGTACGAAGCATATCAGACCTAAGGCAAGGGATAATTATTCCAATCTCATTCTTATCTGAGATTGTTTATTCGTAAGTATTTAATGGGGATATGTTTATTATCCATAACCATATGTTCTAATAATGTTTTCATAAAATTTTTACATTTCTTCCATGTATTTTTAAAGTCATTCTTACCCTTTGTTTTAATTTTACCACATCGTATGGAAGGAATCTTTCTTTTGTTTACCATACGAGGTACTTTTTGACTTTTACAACAAAAGTATGAGAAGAATGTTATTTTTAACTTATACGGAATGAACGGATTTTTATGGTTTCATACACCTCATTTTCATGAATATTACACTACAATATTTTATGAATATTTTCAACAAAATAATTTTCTTTTAAAATTGCATGAAATTTTGTGAAAAGAAAATGATTTTGAAGAAGAAAGGATATTTTCCTCATGAATTCATTTCAAGTGTTTTATCAAAACCATTTTCCATATAAGATGACAGTATTTCATATGTTTATGTTTCAAGTATAATGTATCTATGGTTTACATGGTTTCACTTCTCTTATGATGAAATGATATCCATTTATTTTATATGGATTATGTTATGATGGGATGATGTTTATGAAACCCATTTTATTCTTTGGGTTATGATGAATGATTTATGTTTAATTTGTGGAACAAGTAAGAATGATTTCATTATGAGATGGGTGGGACCTATATCTCCCTCCAATGAATTGGGTAACGATTTATTTTTCATGAGATAGACATGGCTGGAACGACTGGTAAATCCAGTTCAGTAATACAGGGCTGGAACGACATGTAAACCCGGTTCAGTTAGGGAGTTTGTCCACTAAGATTGTCTTGGTAGCAATGCCTTGACAACTATGGAAATCATATCATGTGCTTAATGTTAATACATAATTACATGTTTCATTCCCATACTATTTTATCATGATTAATGTTTCTTTATGATCTATACTTTATGTACTGCCATGTTTTATGTCATTGCCCAAGATTTTGATGTTTAAAAATTATGTTAATGTTTTTAAGTTCAAATGTATATGATTTGTTTTATTTTATTCATGCTTACCTTTTCTGAGAATTTGAGCTCACCCTTTATATGTTTTCATTTCCCCAGGATATAATGTAAGGTTTTAGGTAAGAAAACAAAAGGGGAAGATCTTTATGGGAGATGTTGAAGATCTTTCACCACGATTAGAAGATTATTTTTCCAAGTTTCCAAAGACACTAAACAATTACAGTCCTTATGTGTCTATTTTTGTTATGTATTAAGTATTATGAAAAAGTAATGTAATTTCCATGTAAGTCGAGCTTCAGGCCTCTACTGTTGGTATCAGATGAAAGGTTTAGTCAACCTTTGGAAACTAGGATGTGAAAACATTAGTCAGATCCCTAGAGATATTTCTAAATTATATCTAGGGATTTTCCTAAGGTTAAGTATAAGTATAGGTTATAGTCCAAGAATTATGGTAACGATCTTAGAATTAAACCTAAGATGTTAGATATTGAAGTTACTCCCCCTTTATTATATTGTTTTACCTATCATGATTTTTTCCTCTCACACTATTCTTTTTGGGTTTCAGAAAATGGCTAGAAAAAGGATGAATCACGACAATGGAGAATATGATGGACAATGGAATGATATTCTTCATGATCAAGAAAAATGAAATAGGATTTGGAAGGTGAAACATCGTTATTATGCCTAATTAGAAATCTCATAATATGATCAATAATCTAAGCATTGGTAAGTTTCTTGAGTCAGCTAATAAGAGAATTATGGAGTTTCATGATGATCATAGAGGAAAGAAAGTTCAATTTCCCTCATGTAAGTCATTTGGGAAGAGGAATCAAGGATAATTATTCAAAGGAACTAGAAGATGCTTTGGGTGTTGAAAAGAAGCACACACAGATATTAATTGTAAAGTAAAAGTTTTAGTTAACACCATGGACAAGGATAATGGTATTGATAAGACATCAACAACGGTTAAGTGTTTTAAATGTGGAATGTACGGGCATTATGAAAACCAATGCCCTAAAGGAAAATCTCATAAAGAGAATCAACATGGTCATATGGGTAGTATTTATGTGGATAATGATGAAGAGACTAAAAATGATATATGAGAAGGAAGAAATGAAGAAGCTCAGTCAGTGGTTTAAGAAGGTACTGTAATGATTGTATGTTTATCTAGAATAATGTATGGTACTATGGAATAGAGAAAAATATAAAGATTGTTACACTGTTTCCTTTGCTTGAGTTTTGAATGTATATGATGAATGGTATCGGTAACCATGAAAGGCTATTCAGATATTTTTGGAAAATAGATGATGTGCGCATAATGAAGGGAAAAGGATATAATGAGATGTTTGATAATATTAATGTTTTCATGACTAATATAAGGACAAAGTGATATCATGGATTGAGTATAAAGAATTTTTGGGATTTTGGAATTTGGAAAGAGGCAACTTTTGACAGCATTCATGTTTTCAACTAAGGTTCTATGGTAATTCATGTTGCAATAGAATACATGATTAAGGAATTCACATGTTTGTAATGTGACCAACAAGATATATCGTATGATAAATGATGATATTCATAGTGTTGTTATGTGACCTTTCCAGTAATCATTTTATATATACTATGATATTGGACATATGTATTTTGGATAAGCCTAAAGATTGGAATTAATTAAGTTAGACATAAGATAATATTGTTTTAGGCTAGAACGTTTTTTCGATATTATTGTAGGAATGTTATTATAATGTAGTTTTAGAAAAAGGGACAACCTGCAAGATGGGCGACAACCCATCGCGTCGGAAAAGGCTATGGGAATCGAACCCACAACCGAAGTGCGACCGGCCTTTATTTCCTACCACTGGCCTACAAGAAGTCCCTGGTTAGTAGAAACTAGTTTTATTTTATTATACAGGATGATAGATGAAGTATAAGTCCCTTTTAGAACCATATATGATTAATCTCACCATAGATGTAATTATGTATATAACTTTTGTTAACATTTGTTTGAGATAGATGGAATGAACTATCATTCTATCGCATTATCTGCTAAAACTTCGCGAAAGACAAATTAAACTTCATTTCTTAAAGAGATGAAGTGGAAATTGTTCAAGGCATGAACAACGGTGAGATTATACCAAAATAAAGTAAGTATTTCATTGGAATCAAATTATTCATATTTAGGGAAATGATATTGAAAACCAAAAATGTTGTCCTAGTGCCCTTATATCTGAGGAATCGGATGGTACCTTAGATCATCACAAATTTATGGCTTTGTGATTGATGGATTTTTCATAGACATTTTCTATTCCACTCTCCATCAAAACTTGATGGTTAGATTTATCCTACATATCAATATTTTAACCTATGTTCTTCTATGTGATAACCCAGTGCTGAGTTAATTTGGGTAACCGTTATGATTCTTACTTTACATTTTAAAATTAAGTTTCAGTATTCCTTTTTTCTATGTGGGTTTCTATGAATGAATATTGCAAGTAGTAAACCATTTATAACCCTGACGAATTTCGAGGGTGAATTTTTTTTAAGGGGGGTAGAATGTAACAACCTGAGATTTTATGAGAATTATTATTTTTAATTCCATTGATGTATTCTATTGTACGCTAAAGTAAGATTATCTTGCACTATAAGCAACACCGTATTAGCTTGCAGTATGTGCAAAACTATTCTTGGATCCTGTTACACACAATTTCATGTTGGTTTGATAGTAGTTATTCTACACAACATTGAGTGTATATATATATATATTCAATGTATAAATGAAATATGGTTGGATTCTGTTATAAAAAATAACAAATGAGCCTTTCACAACATGCAACCCTGACTTGGCTTGAATTACACACAATCACAACCTTCCTCGATAGCGTTTGTAGTACGCAATATCGGGTTTCACTAAACAACGATATATTGTTATAATATTATTATGGACTAGCCGTTAAGAATAGTATTAACTAAATTTTGAATTTTATATCATTATAATTCATCTTACACATTTTCTAGAACATGGTAAGGGAACAAAATCAATTTTTCAAGTAAAATAAGTATTTTTCAAAAAATGTAGTTTTGCCGCCTTTTGATAGCACACCCACATTAAATCTTGTTTTTGACAAATCTATAAGTTTAATTTGACATAATAAAATTCTTCTTTCGAATCAGAATATAAAAGTTTACATTGGATAAATTTTTCATATTATTTTAATAACTTTCATATTTTGATGAATAGTAAAAACACGCTATATTTTAATTAAAAACAAATTTTTTCATCGCAATAATTTATATGGTTATATTATATTTTTAATTTGTTATAAAGTGTAATTAGAATATATTTTTACAATTTAATCCAATGTTGGTCATTGGAATAAATTTCACTTTGAAATTGGACATAAACAAGTATCAATCTTTTGATAGTTATTGTTTCTTAAAAACACGTTATTTGTTTTGATAACAAGAATTAATTTTAAAATTAATTAATTAAACTTCTATGTTTTTGATTTGGAAAAATAGACATCATTTTTGAATTTGTAATATCAAATATAGCTTAGGCTTAATTTTTGGTATTTTTCTGAAAAACTTCAATTTTTGATGAATAGTGAAAACACCGAGTTTTTGGTTAAAACTGACTTTTTATTTAAATAATCATTTATTTGATTTAAATTTATTTTAGGTCAAAATAGTTACAGAATACATATATTAGTTCAATGAAATTCATTGGAGTCATTTTATAATAATTTTAGATTTATAAAAATTGTATTGAACTTTTCACCGTCTTTTACCCATCTCCTAGGAGCTTTTGCAATTGTTCATAAAAATAAATTTTACCGCTTCTGTGAGTTGAATTTAGAAAATCCGAGAGACACAATTAATATCAAGGAGTAAAATGTGGTTCAATTAGATAAATATAATTTTTGGTGAATAGTAATTTTTTACTTTTATTTACCACGGTTAAAAGTAAATAGGGAAATTTAAGGTTAAAAGAATATTTAATAATTCAAAATTACCTTAAAACTTGTCCAAATATTATTGGATGAGTAATGGCCGACCATTGGAATCTTTGGGTCAATTTTGGGACCCCATGGAGCCACTTATGAAAGACAATGACACCTTAGATTAATTAATTTAATGTAAAGACAAAATTGGCATTAACAAAAATCATTTAGTAATTAATTTTTATAAGGTGCTGTATAAATTATCACTTCTACATTAAATATTCATTGGAAATCTAAATATATTTCCTAAATTTTGGTATTTTTTTTAATTTTTAGACATCAAATAAATTAAATTAATTGTGACACAATAATGATGCAGTATTTACCTCATTAATAAATGATTTAAATAAATAAGATTATAATGATTAAAATATTATTCCAAACCTGTCCAATTTCTATTGGATGATTTTATTTAGAATATGAGTAATTTTATATTCGACATTAATGAGTTTTTGACCTCTTGAAACCAAAGATAATTTTATAATAAAATAATTTTTTCACACTTTCCTAAAGAGCCCCTCCTCTCCCTTATAAAAGGATACCACTTGAATGTAATTCTGCACACCTCTCACGCCTTTTGCCTCATCCAAACTCTACCCAACTATTCTCCCTACATCCCTCTCCTCCCCTAGAAGCCTTACATTAGGCAGAAGGAACATCAAGAATTTCTTTTGGTTCAATCCAAAGGAAGTTACCCAAATTAAAGGTATTAGTTTCTCTTATGTTGTTTTCTTTTATTCTTCTTCTCCAACCCATGAACTCTTTTTAATCCTTTACTATGTGAAAACACCATTTTCCTCAAATAATAGGATGTTTTTATGAGTAGGATTAGAACTACACTTACACACACCTCCATATAATGGATGAGGAACATAATGTTTCTATGGATGGCAAACTAATTCCTCACGAAACAATGATGGTTTGATTTTCTCCTACCACCTCTCATGGTGGCCATTATGATGAAACTATATTTATATATGATATATATTATGTTTATGATTTCATTATTCTTCTTTACTTCCCAATTATATCAATCCTTAATGGTTTCTATAGTGGGTAAATACGATGATCTCATTTGAGGAAGTGCGGACTACCGCCCCCCTTAAAGTGATTTGATTCGTTAATACCTTATGTGGGATGTATAAAGGATGGATTTAATGATATTATATATGATATTATACTGGAATTATAATATATCTATTCCATTAAAATAATAAATTGAAATGAAAGCAGCGTTCATGCGTATGTACGACTTACCGTCTCCATGAAAGGTGCATTTCAGTTCTTACCTCCATATGTTATGTACTATTATAAATACATGTATATACTGGATATATAATAAATATATATGAAATATAAATCATGAGTTACATTCTGGAAGTAAGTAATCCATGATATATGTAATAATTACATCAAGAACAACAAGTCCAAACAAGTACGATAAATAAGATGATTTTACCCAAAACGTTGCTTTACCATGGGATTTACAAAAGAACAGGTAATATAAAGTAATAAGTGAACCATATATGATATCATAACAATGAATATGATTCTATAATAAATCCATGACATTATTTAAATAATTATACATTTGTTTTGGAAACGTACGAAGCATATCGGACCTATGGTAAGGGATAATTATTCCAATCTCATTTTTATCCGAGATTGTTTATTCGTAAGTATTTACTGGGGTTATGTTTATTATCCATATCCATATGTTCTGAAAATGTTTTTATAAAATGTTTAATTTTATTCCATGTATGTTTAAAGTCATTCTTACCCTTTTTTACTTTTACCACATCGTATGGAAGGAATCATTCTTTGGTTTACCATACGAGGTACTTTTTGACTTTTTTGACAAAAGTATGAGAAGAATGTTATTTTTAACTTATACGACGTGAACGGATTTTTATGGATTCATAACGCCTCATTTTCATGAAGTTTAATCTAAAATATTTTATGAATATTTTTAACAAAATATTTTTCTTTTAAAATTCCATGGAATTTTGTGAAAAGAAAATGATTTTGAAAAAGAAAGGATATTTTCCTCAAGAATTCATTTCAAGTGTTTTATTAAAACCATTTTCCATCTAAGATGACATTATTTAATATGATTATGTTTCATGTATAATGTATCTATGATTTACATGGTTTCACTTCTCTTATGATGAAATGATATCCATTTATTTTATATGGATTATGTTATGATGGGATGATGTCTATGAAACCCATTTTATTCATCGGGTTATGATGAATGATTTATGTTTAATTTGTGGTACATGTAAGAATGATTTCATTATGAGATGGGTGGGACCTATATCTCCCTCCAATTCATTGGGTGAAGATTTATATCTCATGAGATAGACATGGATGAAATGAAAAGTAAATCTGGTTCAGTAATACAGGGCTGGAACGACAAGTAAACCTGGTTCAGTAAGGGACTTTGTCCACTAAGATGGTCTTGGCAGCAATGTCTTGGCTACTATGGAAATCATATCACGTGCTGAATGTTTTTCCACAATTACATGTTTTATTACCATATTATTTTATCGTTATTAATGTTTCGTTATGATCTATGCCTTATGTACTGCCATGTTTTATGTCATTGCTCATGATTTTGATGTTTAAACATTATGTTTATGTTTTTAAGTTCAAATGTATATGATTTGTTTTATTTTATTCATGCTTACCCTTATTGATCATTTGAGCTCACCCATTATATGTTATCTTTTCCCCATGATATACATAATGGTTTTAGGTAAGAAAACAAAAGGGGAAGATCTTTATGGGAGATGTTGAAGATTATTCACCACGATTAGAAGATTATTTTTCCGAGTTTCCAAAGACACTAAACTATTACGGTCCTTGTGTGTTTATTTTTTTTATGTATTAAGTATTCCAAAAAAGTAATGTAATGTCCATTCATGTTGAGCATCGGGCCTCTACATTCAATTTTTACCTTTGGCGATATTGACTTCTTTTCGGTGTTGACTGTGTTGTACTTGAGCTCGAGAGTTGAAGCCGGACTGGGATTGATGACTTGGGTATATGTATAGGCATATACCTAAGTAGAGTTGGTTGATACTTTGTGATTGTATCTTTCCTTTTGTGGTTTATCCTTCATGGAATCTGGGAGACCTTCGAGGGACTCAAGGTCCCTACTGAGTATCATTATACTCACCCCTGCATGGGCTATGCCTGCACTACATTGTGTTGGATGTAGACGATGGACATCATTGATCGTGGTCGAGACTTGTAGAGCTGGACGATACCCGGAGGTGGACGACTTGGTGAGACATACACAGAGTAGATGGACGGACACAAGGTGCTAAAGAGACTATCTGTACCCACCCTTCGGGTGGGATTTCCAGAGGACGACTCATTGGTTGTTGCTTTAATTTACTGCGGTTGTACTAGTCTTTCAGTTGTTCTGTACTTACTATTGCCCTTGTATTTCCGGACCCTTTCTTTTTAGCACATACTTTTGTATACATTTTTACTTTTTTCTTACATCAGTTGCATAATCTGTTGTGTTTGATTACTTCTATAAAGGCAATGCCTTCCCAGTATAGGGATTTACACCTTTGGAGCTAGTTGCCAGCCCCAGGCCTATGGAAGGAGGGCTTGGGATTGTCACGACACAGGCCCTGAGGATGGGTCGTGGCAAATTTGTATTAGAGGAGTTGATTATACCATAGAACTCAGGACTTTGATATTTCTTTTCTATGAAGAAATAGTGTTAAGAGTATTCAGCGTGGTTTTTAGTCCAGGGAATCCAGTGTTGGTGCGACGGCCGACATATCCAAACACCAGGACTCTGACCTTTGATTTTCGACACAGTACACGAAAATAATAATTTCATGTGTGTTTCAAATGTTTTCATTGTTATTAATTTGTGTCAGCTCACCAGGTATATTGTTTGACCATGGTTCACCTATTTCTTTTCAGGATGGACCCACGAAGGTAGCCAGCTAGGTTCCGAGTTACGTACGAGATGGTAGCCCACCGAGCGACGAGGCCTCAGTGTAGGGCCCCATCACAGCGGAGGCACCAGTGGTACCACTACCCACTTGGCCACCGATACCGCCAGCCCCAGCAGTAGAGAGTAAACGCCACCTGATTTCATTGCACGAGTTCCAGCGCTAGTGGCCGCCCAGGTTCCATGGAGAGACGGACCCTCAGTCATCTAAGGATTAGATGGAGGCTATCGTCAGAGACTTCAGATTGGTAGGGACACCTACCGACCATATGGTGATGCTTTCTGTGAGTCTCCTACATGTAGTAGCAGGTAGATGGTGGAGCATGATACTCCAGGTGCATGACGAGACATCTTTACTCTAGACGGACTTTGAGAGTCTCTTTCGCTGGGAGTTTTTCCCAGCCACCCTTCAGGCGGTGTAGATTCAGGAGTTGCTTAATCTTCGACAGGGCAGCATGAAAGTAGATCAGTACTCAGTGAGGTTTACCGACCTCTCACGCTACTCCACAGACATGGTACGAGACCCCTTTTTCAGGGCCCGACCCTTTGAGTAGGGACTCAGACATGAGATCGGGGCTTTGATGATCTCCCTCAGCATTCCAACACAGGTGAGAGTGTTGGAGAGAGCCCTTCTTTTGGAGATCATTCTCGCGGATCTGACACCAGTTGCGAGACCCACCACAAGGAGACATGTAGTTGAGTCTTCTATAGCCGATAGTAGATAGTTGACGCCGAGGTCCAAGCTGACCAGACAATCAGGTGATTGACCACAGGATACAGGTTAGGTTCTGTGGGGCACATGGAATAAATCCAGCTATACGAGGAGCATGCAGTGCTATGCATGCAGTGGGCAGGGTCACATAGCATGGAACTGCCCGACCCACCATGCATATGAGTAGCAGATAGTGGATGAACCTCCCAAGCAGAGATAGAGGTTTGACTATGGTGGTCTTCTGGGAGCAGGCTGATGAGGCAGATGACCTGGCCAAGTAGCGGGTGGTGGATGACCTTTCGAGGCTCTACCACCACCACCACCAGGAGATCCACCCCGACCACAGGGAGCTGGCAGACAGAGGAAGGCTCAGCTCCAGCCATTCGAGCACTACGACCATGGCGCACCTGATATGATTCAAGGTAAAATATGTGTCTACTCCACCCTTTCTGTAGTGCTTATAGACAGATGTGTGAGTCATTCTATTATTTTAGCTTCCTTTTTTCGACCCTCAGATGTTCTGATAGATTTGATGGATTGATCCTTAAGGATAAAGACTTTTAAAAGAGAATATTAGATGATTACGCACTTGTTCCGGTAGTGTGAGCTTACTCTAGGAGGCGATAGATTCGACAGGGATCTTCTTGTAGTGGCTTCGAGGCCTTACGATGTCATATTGGGTATTGACTGGTTATCTATAGTCCATGCTCAGATCGAATGTATTAGGCGCAAGGTGCGGTGTGTCCACACGGATGGGACCTGGTTCACCTTCACCATTGAGAAGGGATCCATTGCAGTGGTGGATGGACTTATGGAAGGGAGAGGGCAACAGATCACACACCAGTTGGCTAGTCTCATCCTCGAAGTGGTTGATGTGCGGGGATTGAGTTTTCCTATTGTGGTGGATCCGTATGTGGATGATATTCATGACGACGTTCTAGGACTACCTCCTCATAGATATGAAGACTTCTACACAGACGTGTACCCCAAGAAAACACCAATATCTACTTTATCATATCGGATAGCTCCCGCCGAGATTCGTGAGCTGCGGTTACTACTAGAGGACATGTAGGGGAAGGGATTCATCTGACCCAGTATTCCACCCTAGGCTTCGCTGATTTTGTTATCCACAATGGTGGATGGGAGCTTGCGAGTGTGTGTCGACTACCGTCGCCTGAATTAGGTGACTGTGAATAATAAGTACCCACTCCTGAGGATTGACAACCTCTTTGATCAGTTCAAGGGATCACGATGGTTCTCAAAGATAGACCCCAGGTCAGGCTATCACCAACTCAGAGTTCGAAACAAGGATGTGCAGAAGATGGCCTTCTGGTGTCGGTATAGACACTATGAGTTCTTGGTTATTCCCTTTGTCATAACCAATGCTCCACCATTCTTCATGAGTCTAATGAATAGGATCTTCCATCTTTACATAGATCGTTTTGTCGTCGTCTTCATCGATGACATACTACATTATTCAACTACTGAGGAGGATAATGCCTACAACTTGAGGGATTTACATGATACACTCCGAGGGCACTAGATTTATAGTAAGATCTTGAAGTGCTAGTTCTGGATTTGGGAGGTTCACTTTCTTGTACAGGACATCTCGGAGGCTGGATTTGCAGTGGATCCATCAAAGAACAAGGAACTACTTTCTTGGGATCCACCTAAGAGGGTGACAGAGGTGTGGAGTTTCTTGGGTCTGGCTGGGATCTATCGAAGATTTGTGCCAGACTTCTCCAGAGTTGCATCACCACTTTAATCATTGATGATGAAGTGGAAACCATTCTTGTGGTCAGATAGATGTCAGTAGTTCATTTAGGAGCTGAGGAAGAGGTTGAATAGTGCACCCATCTTGAGGCTACCGAAGGAGGGCGTTGGGTACGTAGTGTACTGTGATGCAACAGGGACCAGACTCAGGTGTGTCTTGATGTAGGAGGAAGCAGTGATCTGATATTGTTCATGTAAGTTGAGACAGTACGAGCATAACTATGCTACCCATGACCTAGAGTTATTAGCAGTGTTTTTTCCTTGAAGATGTGGCGACATTATCTGATGGGCGAGTGCTTTATAGTCTACTCCGACCACCAGAGTCTCAGGTACATCTTCTCACAGAAGGACCTGAATCTAAGATAGCGGTGATGGATTGAGTTCCTCTAGTACTATGACTTTGAGATAGTCTATACTCCTGGAAAGGGGAACTTTGTAGCTGATTCTCTCACTAAGATATATGGCATACAACTACTAGGAGAGGCGACAGAGCAGATAGCCGCGTTGTAGATATCATTTATGGATAGAGGTGGAGCAGCCTTTCTACAGTCACTCACAGTCACCCCTCCACTCCTTCAGAGAGTCTGAGAGGCACATCGTGGGGATTTTGACCGTGAGATGTGATGGTCTCAAATATCCACAGGACAGGTGCCTGATGGATTTTTTGAAGGAGGGAAGCATGTCATCTTCTTCAGGGGACATACGGTGGGACCACTTGCACTGCAGGAGGAACTGGTGAGGGAGTTTCACACTTCCCCTCTAGCGGTACATCCAGGAGTGGAGAAGATGTATGAGGACCTCAGAGGAAATCAGTAGTGTCCGAGTATGAAGAAGGTTATAGCAGAGTTTGTTTTATGATACCTCACTTTTTAGGTAGTGTAGGCACAACACCAGGTACCATCAGACTTGGTACATCCCTTAGAGGTCCTGGAGTGGAAGTGGTATGGGATATCCATGCATTTCATGATGGGGCTTCCACGTACATCAAGAGGACACGACTCTATCAGGGTGATCGTAGACCGACTCACCATGTCAGCCAACTTCCTACCGATCAGAGAGGAGGGCTCAGTAGAGAGCTTGGGACACCTCTACATTCAAAAGATCATACAGATTCATGGTGTTCCATATTCTATCGTTTCCGATCATGATGCTTGTTTCACTTCCCACTGCGGAAGGGGTTATAAGAGGATTTTGGGACGCAGCTACATCTAAACACCACCTTCCATCCTCAGACGAAATGTCAAACTAAGAGGACCATTCATATTATTGAGGACATGCTCTGTGCATGTGTCCTTGACTTTGGTCGCATCTGGGAGGATCACTTACCCTTGTTTGAGATTGCATACAACAACAACTACCACTCCACCATTGTGATGACACCATATGAGGCACTATATGACTGACCTTGTAGATCACCTCTGTGCTAGAATGGCCTTGGGGAGTCAGCAGTTGTTGGAACAGAGATGGTTTAGTCTATGATGGAGAAGTTGCAGATCATCCAGGAGGGGATGAAGACTTCACAAAGAAGAAATATATCCTTTACTAATAAGAGATGGAGACCACTGGAGTTTGGGGATGGTGACCACATCTTCCAACGAGTCTCAACTCTACGTGGTCTACAGAGTTTTGGCTGGGGCAGGAAGTTATTTCTGTGTTTCATCAGAACTTTCCAGGTCCTCAGTAGAGTGGGCGAGGTGGCTTACCTCCTGGCTCTTCCACCTCAATTTCACTGGGTGTATGACATCTTCCACGTATCTCAGCTGAGGAGATATGTGTACGACCCATCCAACATCATCAACCATCGGGATCAGGACATCGATGATGGGGTGAAATTCACGGAGGTCCTGATGGAGTTCGAGGATCGATAGGAACAGGTCCTATGTGGACGTTTGATTCCTCTGATGCGCGTATGTTGGCAGCACATGAACCTCTAGGAGAGAACATGGGAGCAGGAGCCTCAGATGCATGCTCAGTACCCTCTTTTGTTTCCCTAGTGTATGTTTTAGCTTTATGGGGACGTAAATCCCTGAGGTGGGTGTAATGAAAAGACCTATAAATTTCAATGGAATGTTTTTAAATACTTTGGAATTTTATGAGTCTGTGGTTTCTGATGGCACTTGATTTCGAGGCCCAGTGTGCCTGGAATCAATTTATGAAGATTTGTTCTGGTATGTTCAGAAAACGTACGTGTAGGTTATTCTATCTTTTGAACAGGCGCTTGGAATTGAAATCATAAAAAAACGATGAACTCGTAGTGCCGATATTCACTTAAAGGGACATTTACCGCAGTTACGTTTTATGCAGGTTGAGAGTTAATTTTTGGTAATTTAGAATAAATAAAATTATAGTACACAATTTTATTTAATGATGTTAGTTATATCCTACAAGGGGATGTTATAGATGGGTCTCTCACCCACATAGCCTACCATGAGTGGATAATGTGATGTGAGGCCCACACAAACCCCTATCCTTTAAAAACCTTTAAACTCCCCATTAATTCCTACTTAATTAATTTGAAAACTATCCCCATAATCAATGTGATCTCTTCACATCCCTCTCTCTCCATTTAATATTTTCCAACACTTTTAATTAATAAATTGAACAGTTCAATTAATTAATTAGAGTGTTTGAATTTTAAAAATTCATGTGTGAATAAAATAATATCATTAGCTATTATTTTAGTTTTGCATTCGTTGTGTTGAGAGAATTTAGGGTGAGCTCTGGAGAAATAGATGAAAATTGTTTTTCTCTCGACGAAGAATATCACCAACAAAGAACTCGAAGTCACCAATGGCACTTCTTCTTCAGGCACACTCTGGCATCAACGAAATTGACGTCCTTCTTTCATGACACTCGACCTCTGTGCCATTTATCTTCCTTGACTCGTTGATGTGCTCTGCTCTTGAAATCGAGGTAGGGGGTTATTATTTTAATTTTCAAATTCTCTCATTTAATTTCCTCATTCTTGGAAAGCATGGAGGATGTGGATCAACCAAAACAAGTTGATCCACGATTCGTATTGAATTGTAATGTTTTAAGATTCCTGATTTATGAACTTGATGATCCGCCTGATAACACTCTACACAGAATGGTGCGAGCCAAAAAAACAAGGCCCGACCCCTCCGCAGTTCTTCTTGAATGGTGTGTTCATCATGATGAAAGGTGGAGGATTTGTTTTGGGGTTATGAATTGAGAACCCCCTTTGATTCACCATGAAACCCCTTCGATGTGCCTCCCAATCGAGCTAAGGATCTCCCATAACCTCTTAAAACTGGATTTTACACCTAAGGTACGAGTGTGAGGAAGAACAGGGAAAATATGGGAAATCTCGAGTGGCCCAGAAAGTAAGACACTAGTTTTATGTGGCCGCATGGATTTGGAAGCACGGTTTGGAAAATCATGCGCCAACCGTGCGGTAGCCACTATCCCACCTAGGGACTTCTCACGGTTTGGCCACACAGTTTGACAAATAGTGCGCCAACCGTGTCGTAGCCATTGTCTCATCCATAGACTTCGCACGGTTTGGCTGCATGGTTTTTCACATCGTGTGCCAATAGTGCTGTAGACACTATCTCACATAGATACTACGCACTACTTGGAAGCATGGTTTGTTTAGACCACCCACAAACCATACGCCCCTTCACAAACCTCCATAACTTTGGCACCAAGTGTCTGTTTGATGAACTGTCAGCGGCGCTAGAATACTTGGAGTGAGAAGTTGACTTCAGTATAACCCACTAGATATTTGGGTCGAGATGGAGTATGGTCATGTTGGATCGATCACGAATCCAACTGAACCCCGAAACTAACAGGCGAATAAATCTCAAACTGGGCGCCTGATTTACTCGTCGTCTATCGCGTTGGTTTCATTTTGAAGAGACGGAAATTCAGGGTACATTAACTCTATAATTTGTGATAATTGATGTGAAAACCCCTTTTCTCAAACAGCGGACTCTCCCAGAATTGAGCGTGCTCTATGCAGGAACCCTGGAGCTGGATGCGACTATGACGTGTACCGTACTGGAATCCTCCGTGGGTTCGGTGACGACGACTACCATATTGGAATCCTCTGTGGGTTCGACGATGAAGACTTTTGTTGTTGTATCCTACGTGGGTCTGACAGTTGGACTTATTTTCTAGTATCCTACGTGGGTATGATAGTGTAGAAGGTCTAGTATCCTATGTCAGTCTGATAGAGTAGCTGGTCTATTATCCTATGTGGGTCCGTCAGCTTAGCTGGTCTAGTATCCTACATGGGCCTGAGAGTTTAGATGAATCATTGACTACATATGATCATGTTTATCACTTTACGATTTATGTATACCTTTGTGAGCTGAGTCTTGACTTTCTTTCATTATCTTCGACCTGATTTACTTCTTTCCTGTGTGGACTGGGTTGTAATTGGGCACGAGAGTTGAAGACGTACTATGATTGATGACTTCGGTATATGTATGGGAATATACCTAAGTAGACTTGGTTGATACTTCATGATTGCATATTTCATTTTTTTGGTTTATCTATCGTGGATTTTGGGAGACCTTCGGGGGTCTTGAAGTCCCTACTGAGTATCTTTATACTCACCCCTACAAGGGCTATGCCCGCACTATGTTGTGTTGGATGCAGACGACAGACAATACTAATCATGGTAGAGACTTGTAGAGCTGGACAGTAACCGGATGTGGATCACTTGGTGAGACGTAGACCGTGAAGATGGACAGACCCAAGGTGCTGAGGAGACCATCTGTACCCACCATTCAGGTGGGATTTCTGGAGGACGACTCAATGGTTTCTTCTTTATATTACTGTTGTTGTACTAGTCTTTTAGTTGTACAATACTTACTGTTGGGCTTGTATTTCTGGACCCTTTCTCTTCATCACTTACTTTTGTATGTAGTTTTACTTTGTGCTTACTTAAGTTGTGTACTTTTTTGTGTTTTTTTACTTCTGTAAAGGCAATGACTTCCCAGTATAGGGATTTACGCCTTTGGTGTTAGTCACAAGCCCTTGTCCTATGGAAGGAGAGATTGGGGTAGTGGTGACACGGGCCCCGAGGATGGGTCGTGACATTAGAGAATTGGGATGAGCTCTTTGGAGAACACTCTCCAACAAAACATTCTTCCTCCACGAAGAACGCTCTAATGATGAAGAACGTTGACCGCGACTTTGACCTTCTTCCTCAGGACTTCCTGCGACATAGGATGTCTTTGACTACGACAAGCCGACGCACAAACCAAAAATTGAGGAAAACACTGACGTTCGTGTTTTCTTAACGATCCGTCTTCTTCCCTGTGACTCCATCATTGAACAACGAACAAGGTAGGGATTTAATTTATGTATGGATCATTCCCATATTCTTCCTATCTTTCAAAATGAAGAACGATGAAGTTTTATTTTTGTGGGAGGGTTGTTGTGCTTTTTTCATGATGAACCGATTGCTACCACTATAAACACAGAGGGTGCAGGACAAACTAACATGGAATGACCCCTCTCTGATCTTCTTTGGGGTGTTCTTTGAAATGACGATGAAGGAGATGAATGCAACAATTGTGCCACCTACGGCCTCTGCCACCTATGTCGCCCCCATGATTTTCCGACCACCGACCGAACTGGCCC
This sequence comes from Viscum album, assembly GCA_963277665.1. Classification (NCBI taxonomy): domain Eukaryota; kingdom Viridiplantae; phylum Streptophyta; class Magnoliopsida; order Santalales; family Viscaceae; genus Viscum; species Viscum album. The sequence continues at coordinate 820,016,804 of OY728155.1, forward strand.
CCATGCCCTGGCCATGTCGTGCCCCAGCCGCACCACCCCCCGGCTATGCCACCCTCACCGACCACACGACTCGCCCACCCCGCCGCCCTCACCGTCTGCGCTTACTCACTGGATGAACCCCCACGTAGGCTGCACCCCTTTACCCCGACTTCATTTCCCCTGGCCGAATAGGCAACACCCTCCCGACTCCACAGCCGATCCGGCCCCTCACAGTGCCCTTCCAAACTGAGCCGCCTTGGGTCGGGCCAAGCTGCCCCACGCCTTTGCGGCTCTCTGTGGGTCCTCGTGGACCATTGGGTGAGGCCCACTAGGCCGGGCCGAACCTAGCAGGTTGGCCCACCCGACAGGGCCAGGCCCGACCCAACGGGTTAGGCCGAGTCGACCCAAAATGGGGTCGGCACATGCTGGTTTGGGCTGGGTCGGATCGGACCCGGGCCCACTACAACCCTTTACATTCTTTTGGCCATATAATTGGCACCGGACATCTGTTTCACGAACTGTCAATGGCGCTGTTAATCTTGGATTATGGTGGTCCCTTTGAGTATATTCCACTAGAGTTTGGGGTATAGTTGAGATACGATCAGGGTGGATCGTGCATGAATCCAACTGGCCCCCATGACTGAATCTATAATAACTCTCAGACCGGGCCTCCAATTTACATGTTGTCAGTAGCGTTGAGACCCATATGACGTGGCATACCTTTAAGATACTTCTTCCTGGGATATTCGGGATGTTGGAGCATCGAATAGTAGTTTTTGGAACAGATCATATGGAGACGAGTGAGCATTTGTGTGGGAACATAGTAGTTGGCTGAGACATTACGACTGCTGACCGATTGACAAGGATTGACTAAACTTGAATAGTGCGGAGCTCCCAGTTGTGGCAAAAGACCAACCATAGAGGAGAACCTAGTTTTGGCCTCAGACCTACTGTACTCGATCGTAGGAGTACCTCTGCAGGCTATGAATGGGAGAGCCTCGTTGTAGCTGCAGACCCATGGTGGGGAGTGCCTATGTGTGACGCAGTAGACCCACGGTACTCGACAGGAGGAGTGCCTCAATAATACAAGGTTAGTGGGAAGCACTTGGTTATGGTGGCATGACCACTGTACTCGATAGGGGAGGAGTTCTCCAATAGCATAGGGTTCGAAATGATTCTACTTGTATAATAAAATCCTGGTTGAGTTGAGTCAGTTTTTCTGCGTTTTCACCATGATTCAGATGGATCACTTGATAACTTCTGTATATGTATGGGAATATACCAAAATAAGGTTATCTATTGATTTCTTATATTTTGGTTTATCCTTGTTGGATTTATTGAGACCTTGAGGGTCTCTGGGTACCGACTGATTATCGTTATACTCACCCCTACACGGGGTATTCCTACACCTCATTGTGTTGGATGCAGACGATGGATAATGTTGACAAAGGCTGAGAGTACCCGGACTGGATGGTAACGAGAGCTGGAGCATATGGTCTGTCAGTACATGGAAGAGATGGACAGACATGGAGTGATGAGGAGGCGATCTGTACCTACACTTCAGGTAGGAACCTCAGAGGATGACCTAGTTGTTGTTTTTCCTTTTTCCTCAGATGTACTTGTACTTACATTTTCATGTACTTTTTAGTTGGGCTTGTATTCTGGCCCCTTTTTACTTACTGTGCTCAGTTGTTGGATATAAATTTTATTCATGTTCATATCTACTATGTGTATATACAGCTTATAAAGGAAATGTCATCCCAGCTTTATGGAATTATGCCTTTGGTGCTACTCACCAGACTCTAGCCTATGGAAGGTGGGCTTGGGGTAGTATCGACACGGGCCTCGGGAAACGGGTCATGAAAAATTGGTATTATAGGATGATGTTCTACAATATAACATAGTACTCTGAAATTTATTTCTATTAAGCAATATTGTTATGATTAGTTTGTTTGGTTTTCAGTTCATGGAGTCCAGTTTTGGTGCGGCAATAGACGTATCTATACACCTGGACCCTGGCTTCTGATTTCTGACTCAGTGCACGAAAACACTGATTACGTGTGTGTTTTCAAAAGATTTATTTATGTCATCTCAACCATGTCAGCTCACGAGGTATAAATTTTAACCAAGTCGCATCTTTTTCGTTCAGGATGCCTCCAAGTGGATGACAATCTAGAGTCCCAAGAGTTGTACTCACAGATATCCCACTGAGTGATGAGGCCTCGGTGTAGGGCCCTTTTCCAGCAGAGGCACAAATTGTACATTTACCAATTGGGCCACAAATTCCACCATCCCCAGTAGTTGATGGTGCACACCGCATGTGCGTGTTCCACATGTTCCAGCGCCGGAGGCCACCGAGGTTCAAGGGAGAGACGAACCCACAGGTGGCTGAGGATTGGCTGGAGGCTATGGTGAGTGTTTTACAACTTTTAGGAACCCCTGAAAACCTCATGGGGATATTTTGTACCAGCCTTATACAGGCAGCAGTAGGAAGATGGTGGAGCTTCATTCTCTAGGTTCACGATGGGGTGACACTTCTCTAGGCAGACTTAGAGAGCCTGTTTCGGGCAGAGTTTGTTGTAGTTACTCTCTATGCAGAGCACATACATGAGATACTTCATCTGTAGTAGGGAAACATGACTGTAGCTCAGTACTCAGCGAGGTTCACAGATCTCTCATGCTTCTCCACTGATATGATACGAGACCCTTTCATCAGGGCCCCGACCTTCGAGCAGGGACTCAAGTAGGATATCAAGGCTTCAGTTATCTCACTCAGCATCCCGATGAAGGAGGGGGTGTTAGAGAGAGCCTTTATAGTGTAGATTTTCCTTGCTAAGCAGTCTCTAGCAGCGAGATCCACCACCAGTCGGCATGTAGTGGAGTCTTCTTCAGCTGGCAATAGATAGATGTCACAGAGGTCCAAGAGGACCAGACATATAGGTGGATGACCGTGGACTCAAGATCGGTTGTTCGGGGCACCCAAAGTGGATACAAACATGTCATGAGTGGGAAGTGTTACTCATGCAGTGGGAAGGGTTACATGGCTCATGGCAGGCTGACCCGCTGTACAGATGATCAGAAGATGGTCGAAGGACCGCCCAGGAAGAGACAATGATCCAATTGAGGCGGTCCTCAGGGAGCATGTGGACATGGTAGAGGAGATGACCATGCAGCTGGCTGTGGAAAAGGATTGGTGGTGTTACCGCCAACACCACGAGGAGGTCCACCCCAACTACATGGAGTAAGTGGACAGGGGAGAGATCATCTCTAGGCAGCTGTGGCCTACGATCTTGGCGCTCCGGAGATGATTTGAGGTATGATCTATGTATACTCCACCATAGCTGCAGTACATATAGACACATGTGTCAGTCACTCTTTCATTGCCACTTCCCTCGTTCGGATCTCGGTGATTCAGATGAAGTCGTTGGATCGATCTTTATGGATAGTGGCCCCTATGGGAGAAGATTCGATGATTACGCACTGGTACTAGTAGTGTGAGCTTACTCTAGGAGGCAAATGTTTCGGCTGGGATCTCCTAGTAGTGGCATCGAGGCCCTAGGACGTCATCTTGGGTTTGGACCGGTTATCTACAGTCCATCCTCAGATTGACTGTATTAGGTGCAAAGTGCGGGGTGTCCACAAGGATGGGACTAGGTTTACCTTCACCGGTGAGAAGGGAACATTTGTAGCACAGGACAGACATTCCTGGAGGAGGGTGCTGCTGATCACTCATCAGTTGTCTTGTCTTACCCACATAGTAGTTGATGTAGAGAGTCCGACCTATCTTGTAGTGGTGGACCAGTACATGGATTTTTTCTCTGATGATGTACAAGTTCTACCTCCTCAGAGATAGGTGGAAATTTACATTGACTTGTACACTAGGATGACATCGATGTCTACTCCAGCATATCGGATGGCACCCATGGAGCTTCACGAGCTGCAGGTATATCATGAGTAATTATAGGTGAAGGGATTCATCGGGCCCAGTTATTCTCCCTTGGCAGCACCAATTCTGTTCATGAAGAAGGAAGATGGCAGGTTGAGGCATTCTGTCAACTACCGGCGCCTGCACTAGGTGACTATGAAGAACACGTACCCACTCCCGAGGATTAAAGACCTCTTTGATCAGCTAAAGGGATCATGATGGATCTCAAAGATAGAACTCAGATTAGGATATCAACAACTCAGAGTTGAAGATGAGGATGTGCAGAAGACAGATTTCAGATGCCGGTTTGGCCACCAAGAGTTCATGGTTATGCCTTTTGGCGTAACAAATGCTCTTGTAGTGTTCGTTGGACTCATGAACATGGTCTTTCATCCGTACCATATTCACTTTGTCATTGTCTTCATCGACGACATTATGATCTACTCGACTACTGATGAGGATCATTCCTATCATTTGCAGGTAGTACTGGACACACTCCACGATCACCAGCTTTATGGTAAGCTCTTGAAGTGCCAGTTTTGGATCCGAGAGGTTCACTTTCTGAGTCATGTCATCTCAAAGGCGACAGTTGCTGTATATCCTGTGAATATTGAGTTGGTAATTTCATTGGAGCCTCCCAGTAGTGTGATGTAGGTACGCAGTATCTTTGGATTGGCTGGTTATTACCAGAGTTTTGTACCTCAATTCTACAAAGGTGCTACATAACTATCATCCTTGATGAAGAAGGGGAAACCCATTGTGTCGAAGGAGAGATACTAGAAGAGATTTCAGAAGAAGAGGCAGAGGATGACTAGTGTCCTCTATTGAGTCTTCCAGAGGAAGGCGTAGGGTACATAGAATACTGCGACGCATCAGGGACCAGACATGGTTGTGTCCTGATGTATGAGTGAGAAGTGATTGCATATAGTTTTCAACAGATCAGATAGCACATGCAGAACTATGATACCCATGTCCTAGAGTTATCAGTGGTGGTATTCGCCTTGGAGATGTGGCATCACTATCTGATGTGTAGGAGTTTTACAATGTACTCTAATCACAAGAGTATAAGGTATATTTTCTCTCAGAAGGACCGGAACCTGAGACAATAACATTGGCAGGAGTTCCACCAGGACTATGACTTCGAGATAGTTTATACTCTTGGGAAGGGGAACGTTGTTGTAGATGCCCCCAGCAGGAGGTCTGGAATGTAGCTGCAAGGTGAGGTGACAGAGCATCTGACTACTTTGCAAACATCCATTATGGATAGAGATGGAGAAGCCTTCCTTTAGTCTCTTACAGTCACTCCCCCACATCATCAGTGAGTCAGGGAGGCACAATATGGGGATGCTGATTGTGAGACACGATGCGCTCAAGTATCCACAAGCAGGCACCTGATGGATATTCTGAAGGTGGGGAGCACCTCATCCTCTTTAGAGGACATAATATGGTACTAGTGTCACTTCAAGAAGATGTTTTGAGGGAGTTACAAACATACCCTCTAGAGGTACATCCAAGTGTGGGGAAGATGTACCAGGATCTCTGACGACATCATTGGTGACTGGGAATGAAGAAGGTAGTTGTAGAGTTTGTATCTTGGTGCCTCACTTGTCAGTATGTGAAGGAAGAGCACCAGGTACCTTTGAGCTTGGTTCAGAATTTAGAGTTCATAGAGTGGAAGTGTGATGGGATATCCATGGACTTCATGATAAGATTTACACGTACATCCCTGGGGCATGACTCGATTTGGGTGATCGTCAACCGACTCACCAAGTCGGCCCACTTCCTACCAATTAGAGAGTAGGGTTCAGTTGAAATGATGGAATGCCTCTATCTGCAGTTGATTATGAAGCTATATGGAGTACCTTCATCTATTGTCTCTGATCGTGATGCATGTTTCACTTCCTGGCTTTGGAAGGGGTTTCAAGAGGATTTCAGGACACAACTTCATTTGAGCACTGCCTTCCATCCACTGATGGATGGTCAGAATGAGCAAACCATTCAGACCCTTGATGACATGATGCATGCTTGTGTCCTCGACTTAGGTCCCAGCTAGGAGAATCAATTTCCTTTGGCAGAGTTTGCCTACAACAACAACTATCAATCCACCATTGGGATGACACATTTTGAAGCATTATATGGGCAACCTTGTAGATCACCATTTTACTGGACTGACCCAAGGGAGTCATCACTAGTGGGACCAGATATGGTACGAGCTACCCCAAAGAAGGTGTAGATCATCCAGGAGAGGATGATGACTGCAAGGAGTAGGTAGAAGTTTTATTCTGACAGGAGAAAGAGACCTCCCGAGTTCGAGGATGGTGACCACGTCTTTCTAAGTTTCTCACCCCAATGAGGTCTATAGAGAATTTCCTGAGGAAAAATTTTATCTCCAAGACTCCTTAGACCTTTTAAAGTCCTTATTAGACTTGGAGAGGTGGCTTTCTGCTTAACCCTTCCACCTCAGTTGCACTGGGTGCACAACATCTTCCACATATCCCAGCTGAACAGACACATGCATGACCCTTCTGACATCATCATCCCTGGAGTACTGGACATCGATGATGGGGATACATTTATGTATGTTCTAGTGGAGATTGAGGATCTACAGGAGTCGGTCCTTCATGGACGGTCGACACCACTGCTACGCATTCACAGGTAGCACAATAACTTCCATGAGAGCACATGGTAGCTGGAGGCTCAGATGCGTGCTCAGTACCCCCACTTGTTCCCTTAGTATGAGTTGTATATTACTGGGACTTAGAGCCCTGAGGTGCAGAGAATATAAAGGGCCATAATTTCAAGGTATTTTTTTAATTAAATGGTAATTTTATGAGTCTGAAAAAATTGGCAGTCCATGATTCTGAGTACTGGTTTTCCAAGAATCAATTTCTAATGTTTTTTAGGTACGTTTATTAAACATACAAGTGAATTTTTCTAACATTTGAACTGATGCATGGAATTGAAATCTGAGGGCATCGTTGACCTCACAATGCATGTTTTCACTTTAAGAGACTTTCACCTCTACGACAGTTGTTCGAGGGTGAATGTTAGTTTTTGAGTTTTTCATGGAAACAATAAAGTAATGTAAACCCATATTTTATTTTATTTTATCTATTGGAACCACCCATGTGGAAGTTAGATATGGGGACCACTACATCATAACCTCCCATGAGAGGTTGTGGTGGAGGGGACCACCCGAGGTTTCTCCTTCATAATGGGGGGGGGGATCCTCTCAACTCCCTTGATTAATTTTATGTGTCAACATAAAATTAAATTCATTCAATTTAATCTTACGTGTCAACGTAAAATAAAATGTTTTAAATTTATTTTTATGTGTCAACATAAAAGTAAATGCTATCAATTAATTTTATGTGTAAAATTAAAATTAAAAGTTATCAATAAATTTTATGTGTCGACATAAAATTAAATGTTATTAATTAAATTTATGTGTCAAAATGAAATTAAATCCTATCAATTGTTTTGATGTTGGCTAATTATTTTCCTTCACGGTGAAATTGGAGAAATGTTTGGCTTTAGAGAATTGGGATAAGATCTTGGGAGAAATCTTCTCCAACAAAGAATGCTTCCTCCATAACGAACACTCCGCCAACGAAGAACGTCGACCCCGACTTCAACCTTCTTCCTAGGGACATATTTTGATAGAGGACATCTTCGACTATGACGATCCAGTGCACAAACCGACGATCGAGGAAAACATTGACGTCCGCCTTTTCCTGACATTCAATCTTCTTCTTTCACGACTCCATCAGCAAAAAACAAACATGGTAGGCATTTTATTTAGGTATGAATCTATATGATGTTCTTCCTTTCATTCAAAATGAATAATGACAATGTTTTCCTTTTGTTGCAGGGTTTTTGATCTTTTTTCATAATGAACCGATTACTACTAACCTTAACACGGAGGTTGAGGACCAAACTAACATGGACCGACCCCCCACCGATCTTCTTTATGGTGTACTTCAAAATGGCGATGAAGGCAACGACCACGCCACCAGTGGCCTCATTGACATGTGCCGCCCCCATGGCATTCCGACCACCAACTGAACTGGCCCCCGCATCCTGGCCACACCATCCCTCGGCCGTGTCACACCCCAGCCACTCTGCCCTCACCGGCGGGGCTTCCCCCGGCCACGCCACCCTTTCCAGCCGCACTGCCTTGCCGGGGGCGCCGCCCTCGCCGGCCGCACCGCACCCCGACCAAGTATCCATCGCCCTCCGCACCGTCTCACTGGCCCCGCCACCCATGACATCCTCGCTGCCTTGCCGGCCGCACCAGACACACTCATGCGCCCTGACCGCACTGCCCCTGACTGAATCGGTCGTGCCCCCACGATGCCCTTGCCGAACTGGCCCCTCACGACACCCTTCCGGGCCGAGCCGCCCTGGGCCGAGCTTCCCCACACCCTTGTGGCTCTCCACGATTACTCGAAGCCTACTGAGTGGGGTGTAGTGCGCCGAGACGATCCTAGCAGGCCGGCCCAAAAAAATGTTAGGTTGGGTCGACCCGAACAGGGTCATACCAAACCTAGTCCCACTACGACCCTTTAATTTATTTTCTCCATATCATTGGAAGAAGACATCTATTTTATGAACTATTAACAGCACTGGTAATATTAGATCCTGGAGGTCCCTTTGAGTATATTCCACTAGATTTTGGGGGTATAGTTGAGATACGGTCAGGTTGGATCGTGCACGAATCCAATCGGCCCCCCTAGACTAAAAGGTTAATAACTCATAGACTGAGCGTCTGATTGATACACCTTCAGTTGCGTGGAGACCCCTATGACGTGGCAGACCTTTGAGATACTTCTTCATGGATCTTAATTGATGATAGAGAATCTACCAGTAGCTTGTGTTATAGATATTCTAGAGATTATTTAGCATTTGTGCGGGAACCTAGTAGTAGGATGAGACATGAAAACTGCTGACCGATTGACTCAGAGTGATTCGACTTGCCTAGTGGGGAGCGCCTGGTTATGGCGAAAGACCCAGAGCGGAGGTGCGCCTGGATGTGGTGGAAGACCCGCATTACTCGATAGGAGGTGCACCTCTATAGGATATGAGGTGGAGCTCCTAGTTGTGGCGGCAGACCCACGGTGGTGAGAACCTCTGTGTGATGTATCAGACCCACGGTACTCGACAAGAGGAGTACCTCAGCAGTCTAAGGTTAGTGGGAAGCCCCTTATTGTGGAGGCATACCCACTTTACTTGATAGAGGAGGTGTTCTCTAGTATCCGAGGGTTCGAAAGGTTACTACCCCTATAATAAAATCCTATTTGAGCTGAATCAGTTTCTCTGTGTTTTTTTAATGATTGAAATTTATCACATGATAACTTAGGTATATGTATTAGAAAATATCTATGTATGGTTATCATTTGATATCATACTTTTTTGGTTTATCCTTGTTGGATTTCATGAGACCTTGAGGGTCTCGAGTTCCTTACTAAGTATCATTATACTCACCCCTTCACAGGTTATGCCTGCACCTCGTTGTGTTGGATGCAGATGACAGACAGCATTGACAGAGGCTGAGAGTACTTGGACTGGATGGTACCCAGAGGTGGACCATAAGGCGTGTCGGTACATGGAGGTGACGAACAAATATGGGGTGTTGAGGAGGAGATCTGTACCGACCCATCATGTAGGAACCTCAGTGGATGACCCAATAGCTATTTTTCATTTTCCCTCAATTTTACTTGTACTTTCAGTTTCCTGTACATTCCAGTTGGGCATGAATTGTTTCCTCATTTTACATACAGTACTCACTTATTGGTTATACAGTTTACTCGTTTTCATATCTTATGTGTGTGTTTACAGGCTATAAAGGAAATTTCTTCATAGTTTTATGGAATTATGCCTTTGGTTCTAGTCGCCAGCCCCTGGCATATGGAAGGCAGGTTTGGGGTAGTCACGACACGAGCCCCGAGGAACGAGTCGTGAAACATTTTCTTTTGATTAATGGTTATTAATTATCTTTAACATATACATTATAATTATCATTGAAATTCATATAACATATGAATTATTTCATTACTACATATGTAATTTTATATTGAATGTTATGTGATTCATAGTTGAAATTATTCATTATATATACCCCATAATCAATTGGAAAATTTTATTAAGGCATAATTTCCATGAATTAGAGCGATCATTCAAAATATTATAAATTTGTATGACATATAGTTATGGGTGGGGCACAGTTATAGATAGCCCATTGTTGCATCATTACTCCCATGAGAATTTTTTTCTCTAGATATCTTTAAATTTGTTTTTGGTGTATACCATCCCATCAATTTTAAATTTCCTGATGAATGTTCTTGATAGTACAGGAATCAAGATTCCAATTATCATCAGATTTAGCAACTCACCATTTCCATTAACAACTATTAAATAAGTGTTATACATCGATGAAACTTTTTTCTTATGTTATTGATTAATTAGCATATATTCTTAGTTTTTTACCTAACCATAATGATTTTTACTTATCTTATCATGATAATAAATTTTTGGAATAATTTAAATGTGATTTCATGTATTTAAATTTCCATATAGATTATTCTTTATTTACCATGATTTATTTAATCATTTTTTATTCCACATTATGTAACCTTCGATCGGAATTTTTTCTCACCTTTATTATCTTTGATTCCATGGATTCTAAGAAGTGTAGTATAAATTACATGAATTCATATCTTTTTGTGAATAATATTATTCTTGAATAAAATTATGTTTTAGTTTTTGTTATCATAATTATTATGTGAATATTTTATTTACCTAGTTTAATAATACTTATAATATACTTGTACTTTATTTATTTTCAAAACATGTTTCAAGAACCAAATAAACAATGTAGTCATTGGAACCAAGATACTAGGGTGGGGTGAATGTTTGGTAGCAATATAGAATGTTTAGTAGGATAAATTCGTATTTTTTTAAAACAAATATTTGAATCCTTCACCCTTAGATAGACACTAAGTATAAGTTTAGAAAAATATCCTATTATTTAATTAATATAGAGATTATGTGGGATTCCTAGAAATAAGTCAATATTTCAATTCTAAAAATTGATTTGGTTATTGAATAGATGTACCTAGGAAGAAACCCAGAACGGTGAGGAAAGCTTGACATGTGTGTTACCTGGTACCTAAAAATATGCATTATTGTGCACCTAGTAAGATACTCTAAGGGGATACAATTTTGAAAATTAATATTCACTACTAGAAATTAAATCTATAGCCACGGACCTATAGCCACAGTTTTATAGGTTCGTTGCTATAGACTGTTAATAGCCACGCTTTAATTAAGCATCTGTGGCTAAACTTCTAAACATCGGCATTTCTTTTTTTTTTCTTTGGATTTTGTCAGCCTCTCCTCTCCTCCTCCCCCAATCCACGACAGCCTCTCCTCTCCCTGATCCGCGACGGCCTCCGACGAGCTACACAGAGCAGAGTGGTTGCCCACATCTCCTCGTTTAATCTGCTTCAAAGAAGGGTCTTCCAGCATTTTTTAGCTTTAATGGAGACAAGAGGCTGCTCGTGGATACATTGTTGGTTTGATGACAACAAGGGCTAAACCCCAGCTTCGTCCCTACTACGAAGGAGGGGCTTAGACACTGCATCAGATCAATATAGGATCCTTGGTGAAGCTCGGTTCACTGTGAAGTCCAAGCAAGGAGGAAATTGTGAGATTTCCACAGTGCGTGCAACTTTTCCAAGGATGATACACCATCAAAAGTGTTTAATGATTCAATTGATGGATGTATGAGAGTCTTTTAAGTTTGTTTCATGCTGATTCTGGGCACCACTACAGTTGCAATCAGGGGGTGATGTCCGCTGCGACTACCCAAGGGATCATGCCGCTACTGCTACCATCAAAGAGGTTGGTTTGAGTTCATGGATTTGATGTTGAGATAATACAATTAAGGAGCTTAGATCGAAGGTCTATAGGATCATGTTGCCACTGCCCTGGGTGTGAAGGGACCCAGAGATCGTTCCTCCACTATTTGTCTATGACCGCCTCTGCCCATGAAATCTGAACCAATCCTAGATGATCCCCCTGCACAAGCCCTCATACACTGTAGAGATCCTCTTGATATGTTTCTGCAGTTCTGGTACCCCACATAGCTGAATTTCATCCCTACAGATGGCCACCACATTGGTTCATCTCCTGATGTAGACATCAATGCCTAGCTTAGGAACCTTGATGTTCAACCCCCTTTACATGTTGCAACATTTCACACGAAGCACCGGGCCTTGAAGACCTGCACCACACCAGCTCGACCTTACCTTGACGTCCTTTCCACACACTACTATAGTGCTTTCAAGCCCCCATTTTAGCTGAAGATAGCTCACCATGCACCATCAGGCCAACTGTAGACCACTTGAATGTACATTGCAGACCCAACATGCTAGATTTCAGACCAACCCCTCGATGTTGCATCTTTGGAGTCTTGTTGTAGCATGTTCACACTCCCAAACCAGCATATGGAGTTGTAGTCTAAACCTACGTGATCCATCCCTTTGCAATTGTTCCCAGCTTTGTTTTACACGTAGCACCTTAGTTTGACCTCAGCTAGTGTAGACCCGGAAACCAACCACCATGCACCCCCTAGCCCCTGCTACCGATCTCCCTTCAACCATAACCTTAGAGAATAGTTCAATTACCAACCCTTGCAGTTCTATTGAGGTTCAACATGAATAATCTTCCAGGCCGGCATCAGCATGAGTCAACTAGAGACCTCTCTCACCGCGACCCTCCACTCCGAACCATCGACCTCTCTCACGAATTCTCTCATGCTGTTCACGACGGCCCTTCAGAAGCAGGAATCCACTGGTGCTTCAGCTTGCAATTTCTGTGAACTTTATGAATCTCCCTCCTTCTATTTCCCTCCCACTATAAATACCCCAATACAAGAAAGTTTTACATCCTTTACCCCAACACTGGTGAAAGTTGAATTATAAAAAAAGTTCCACAACCTATGAATATATTAAAAACTGACCCGTAGTAGCTTGTTGGTATTCACAAGCATTGAGTTGATGACATACATCATAGTAGATAGCTGTTATTCACAAGCGTTGTTACACGAGTTCATGAATTTTGTACCACTCATATGATTTTATTGTTTAAATTTTTTATAGAATTTTCACTGATCAAAATAAGTTTTAGGGTTTTATTTTTTCTCTCTTTTTATGACCGAATAAAGTTTACATGAGTGCAGTGTAATGGTATTAATTGTTGAAAATGGGTTTGATTATTTAATATCTCTTTTATTTTTAAAGAACATGAATAATCTATTTACCCTTTTTATGTGAATGTAGTTTAATTTACTAATCTTTTTCTTATACATTTATTTGGGAAGATTCTTCTTTATCAAAGGATAAAATGGAAAAGATCTTGTCTAGTAGTGTTGCTCTGTTTATTTTGCTAACTTTCTATAATCTTTTGTATGTTTGTGAGTTACTTTTAGGATGGAGCGAACTACTTCATTACGACATAAGGATCTATTTGGTTCACATGTACTAAATGAAAGAAAAAGAAAGAAAACAGAATGATGTCTGAATTCATGCATTTTATTCCAATTGTTAGTAGGAAGTGGGAGTTTACCATGTTTAACTGCACCAATTAATTAAAGTGGTAGATAAGTAACAAGATTGTTCACGATGGTGTTAATAAAAAACTTTTGGGATCACATTTATTAATGTTGTTTCTTAGGTAGCAGTTTGGCTTCCCTTACCCATGTTATTATTTACTTTACACCTATTTGTTTCCCCTGTTTTGTTATGTTCAGAATTGTATGCCACTGTGGTTTTGTTTGGTTGTTAAATTTGTATACGATTTTATTCTCAAATTTATAGAGTTTGTGACCTTCCTTCTTGTTTATATTTTTGACGTTTCTTCATTCTTTCATTTTTCTGGGTTGGATGCAACTGCATTTATTCAGATGCTACTGCATTTTTGGATGCCACTGCATTTTGGATGTTGTTATTTACCCTATTTTGTTTTTCATTTTGGTTTGTATTTTGTTGAATTTTGCTACATTTTTTGGTTGCCACTTCATTTTGGTTTGCATTTTGGAATTGGATGGTGTTTTTTGGAAGCCACCATGCTGCTGCATTGGGTTGGGTCTGGGTCTGGGGGGGGGGGGGGGGGCTGGGGGGTTGGGGGAGGGGGGCTGCTGAGAGGTGGGGGTGGGGAGATGGAGGGGCTACTGTAGGAGGATGAGGGGGATGGGGGGGGGGGGGGGTTGTATGGGTCTAGGTTTCGGTTCATGTGCATCATGTTGGGTTTTACTCATATAACTTGACTCAAACTGACCCAAACCAAGACAGGTTGGGTTGGGTTGAGTCCTTTGGCCATGTGTCAGGTAACCCGACCCAACCCGGTTGGGTCGGGATGGGTCAGGTTCTCACAAAGCACGTGATTGACCTAATTTTTTTTGTTGGGTCAAGCCCCAAAACACCCTCGACCCAACACATGAAAACCCCTAAAGCCTGACACTATTATGAAGAATCATCTCTTCGACTTGATATTAGGTGGATCTTTTGATTTTCATGAACCTACATCACACTATCTATGGTGGTTTTTTTAACTCCATGGAAGATGTTCTAGAATTATTTCATATGTTGAAGGTACATGAAGGCCTTTGTTGATTAAGTAATACACTGTTGAATTTTAAGGCATGGGAAACCTCGAGGTCTCCTTCATGTTTTATTGCATGGAGTACCGGGTGTGGGGTGCGGCAGGGCTCAATGTGTAGGGTGAGACATCTCTATTTTTTTCTGGAAACTAATATGTAGCCATGGTTTACAACCATGGTAGTATAACTATTTTTTGGAAAGTACATGACGTGGAATAAAACAATGATATTCAAGAATGGTGTATAGTTGTTCTCACCATCAATTTTTTTTAGATCCTTTTGAGAAAAATGGTTTTAAACTACATATTATAATTTTTTAGATGCATTAAAATGTTTTTTTCCTAGAAAAAGTGGCCATGAAAATGTGATTCTTAAATAATATTTGGTGGAAACAATGTGTAATGGGGATGAAAGTGTGATCAAACTGGTCAATGATGTATCACCGTGAGCCAGGTAGTTTCTATTATTTAATTAAGATCCATTTCATTATATAATTTAGATGGACTTTTCTATTTAATATAATTAAAAAAACATATTTTTTCTTCACCTAAACTGGTTATAGATTCAATATATAGGTTAGAGATATCATAGTAGAGCATGTTATTGAGGTAGAGTACCACAACTAAATTCATTTAATAATAAAATTATTAGATGTGGGTGATGAATTTATATTGTTTCCTGATTTTTTCAGTTGGTAATAATTAAACCATTGGTAATTTAACATCCTTCAATGCACCTCATATTTTTGAGCGAAAATGTTCTAATGATTTGTTCTTGATAACTAATTAAGAGTGTTAATGTTCAGGTTGCTCCAAAGTGATGAAGGATGAAGATCAATTTTATACAGGATGTGTTTTTTAGGCCATCACCATCCTTGCAATGAAGCTCACCAGGGTCTCAAATTATGGTATGCTCATAGAACTAGGATTAGAAATAGGTTCATATATGGTGAGGGGTGCTGTCAAGCTTTGGTACATGGGGTTGGGTAAGAAGAAGATGTGGGGGTTGAGGAAGAAGAGGAGGGTATTTTGGAACTTTTAAAACTTGAACATCCATTCCACCCTCGATGTTTTAATTTTACCAAAAATAATTTATAAAAACCATTTTCCACAAACTAAATTGGATTACCCCTAATCCGAGCACCCAAGTCGGCCTGTGGAAAGGCTCGAGGGTCATTCTCAATCCCTTCAAGCTAACAACAATTGGCGAGACATCAAATTACGCTCTATGAGAATAATTTTCCTAGATAAATATTACTCAACAAGTAGCAGAATTCCATAAAAATTTCAGCATGGTGCGTCCATGCCTTAGATGTCCTCAGATAACAAAATAAGTAGTTTCAGGGGGGCAGGGGGGCAGATTGCAGGGGGGCAGGGGGGAAGGTTGGAGGGGAGCAGGGGGCAGGGGGGCAGGGGGTAGGTTGGAGGGGGCAGGGGGCAAGGGTGTAGGTTACAGGGGGGCATGAGGCAGGTTGTAGGGGGCATGGGGGGGCATGGGGAAAGTTACAGGGGGAAGGGGGCAGGTTGGAGGGGGGAAGGGGGCAGGGGGCAGGTTGGAGGGGGGCAGGGGGCAGGGGGGCAGGTTGCAGGGGGGCAGGGGGCACGTTGCAGGGGGCATGGGGGTAGGTTAGAGGGGGCAGGGGGCATGGGGTAGGGGGGAGAGGGCAGGGGGGAGGGTGGAGGGGTGCAGTTGTGAGCATAATTTCACATCCTATTGAAGTATAGATTCAATGATTTTTATAGATCTAGAGAAGTTATATTTCATAGTAACTTTGAACCAATCTACCTTAGTTTTTACTCTAGTTTTGTTCTGTTTTGAACACTAAATTTTATAAATTAATGTATATGTTTACACTTATAGGAGATGAAATTTTGGAAACCAAAGGTATTTATTCAACAGGAAAACAAGGGAATTTTTTTCCAATGATCTCAAATGAATAGAGCATCTAAACCATGGGAGTAATAGTCTAAATTCTGTGATTTTTCTACTTAAACTTTAAAATTCACTTCTTTTTTTGTTGAAATAAATGGTTGGAAGTTTCCTTTTAATAAATTTGTTATGCTGAAATCATCTTGTTAAATCTGTTGGTTGTTGCTTCCTTTTTACTACCTTTTTGTATTGAAATTCTGGTGTGTATGCTTATTTTAATGTTTTACTAAAAATCATTAATGAACTTCAAATGTTAACATGCATCTACATTAAAATCCATGAATATGTTTTGAAGTTGTTAATATAGTAACTAGTGGGTATCATTCATGCATTTTGTGTGATTGTTTGAACTCTATGTTCTTCATTTCTTTTGTTTTTAATATATTAGTTATATTCTTTGTTTGTAATTAGATAAAAAAATTCTTTATTGTTACAAATTGATGCATATATCTAATTAATCATTTCTACCATAGGATGAGGTGGTTGGTGTTGGTTCAAATGCGGGCACGTTGGCATGCAACCGACAAGCAAGGGGGAACATCCATTCTTCGTAATGGGCATCTATTTGAACTTCACTTCTCAGTTATTGGTTTTGATTAGAGTGATATTAACATATTATTTTGTTCCCATGTAGTTTTACAAACATAAAATAAAAATTTAATTAGGGAAAGGTGCCCCCAAAATACATGCCCCTCGAACTGGATGTTCTATCCAACATTTATCTCCCTATCAGGAAGGGGTACATTGTCTTCATTCAAGGATTTTCCCGAGGGTGGGCCCTCTTGAGTAAATACAACACACTGACAATAATCCATGTTTTTTCATTAGAAGGACCATCTTAAGGTGATGTTGAAGTGATTAAGTCTGTAGTTTTCCCAGTATCCTTCTACATTGATATAACCCCTATCTTATCCACATTATAAGGGACAGTAGTGTATTTTCTCTCCATGTCATATATTGGAATATTCATCTTACCATTCCATACTTCATAGTTAGAGACATCATTCCCCTTCATATTGTAAAAAGAACACTCCTTGTCCCTATTACATTCTGGATAATGATGGAAAAAACATATAATTCATGTAGAATTGTTGTTTCCTTTCGTATTGGATCAGAAAGTATATACATTCATCTAGTTAGTTAAGACTACTTCTTCTAGAATCATTATATACATGTCCACATTCATTATATACATTTCCACATATAATTCACATATTTGCATTCATTTCATTAAATCTTCTGAGAAAAAATCCTCTCATGCCATCCATATCATCCTTTTTGAATCTAACTGGAAGATGTTGCCCTGCAGAGGTCGCTGGACCGGGCCAACACGTTGTGGTCACGCTGCGGTCACACCACAGTCATGCCACGGTCATGCCGTGGTCACGCCGCGGTCACGCCGCGGTCACTCCATGATTTGGCCCTGCTCCAGGACGACACCCTATGGCGGTTACTCCTCCAGGATGACATCCTGCGGCTGTCACGCCGTGGTCATGCTGCGGTCACGCCACGGTCACTCCGCGGTCACGCCGCGGTCACGCCGTGATTTGGCCCTGCTCTAGGACGACACCCTACGGCAGTTACTCCTCCAGGACGTCACCCTGCGGCGGTCACGCCGCGGTCACGCCGCGGTCACGCCGCGGTCACGCCGCGGTCACGCTGCGGTCACGCCGTGATTTGGCCCTGCTCCAGGACGACACCATGCGGTAGTTACTCCTCCAGGATGACACCCTGCGGCGGTCACGCTGCGGTCACGCCGTGATTTGGCCCTGCTCCAGGACGACACCCTGAGGTGGTTACTCCTCCAGGACGACACCTTATGGCGATCACGCCGCGGTCACGCCGCCGTCACACCGCGGTCACGCCGTGGTCACGCCGCGGTCATGCCGCAGTCACGCCGCAGTCACGCCCCGGTCACGCCGCGGTGACGCCGTGATTTGGCACTGCTCCAGGACGACACCCTGCGGTGGATACTCCTCCAGGATGACACCCAGCGGCGGTCACGCCATGGTCACGCCGCGGTCACGCCGCGGTCACGCCGTGATTTGGCCCTGCTCCATGACGACACCCTGCAGCGGTTACTCCTCCTTAGAGAAACATTGAATGGTTAGCTCTATAATTTTTCGTATTTCCTCATTCCTAAACTATATCTCCTCTCAGCGCTGCCTCTCATCCATATTTCCACAAAACGTGCATAGCAGGTGGTACAAAGGCTCAATTCAACTGAAAACATTGGTTTGGAATTGTCTGGCATATTTTATTGTACATGTATCACATAATATTTATTCGGTAATTCTTCTTTTTCCTCATCCTATTCACATGTTGTCTGAACCAGATCATCCTCATCCTCTGCACATGTCGTCTAAACCGGATGAGCCTGTTGTGATGGAAATTCAATGTCTGATTTTGGATGTTTTAGATGAAAATCCTTCCATAATTCCCTCATATCATGTTTCACTCATTAGAGGAGGCTGATCACTGCCAAGTTGAGTTTTAAAGGTTGCACACAATCTGTTTGATGCAATTACAAAGAGGCTGTTCTATTCTGAGGGCCTATTTCATGCTGGAGTTCCCACATTTCCCCCACAAGATGGAAAAGGGAGGTCTGTTTGGGCCTATGAAAACAGGGATTGTTTGTTATGGACAAAGATCCAAATGGAGACCTGGTTTTCTTGAAGAGTTTCCATAAAGGGTCTTCACTGTAGAGGAGACTAGCTCTGGTCTATATTTGGTAGTTGCTTCCATGATGGTTCCCACAACCGTTTGACTGAATTTCACACCAAACCAAGCCCTGCTATTGACTATTTTTCGATGCACTATAAAAATCCTATGGCCATCCCACAAAAATCAAACTAGCTATTCCAGGTCCATTTCCACTCTCACTAAAAAAATCCAAACTCAAGACTTACTACAATTCCAAGATCCCACTTCAATTTAGCCACTATGAACTCATTCCCAGTCCCCCACCATTTTTCAATCCACCTAGGAATCCCATCCACAACTTGACCACTAATCAGGCCAACCCACCTCTCAAATTCTTAGCCACCAACCCCACATTTTCCACCAGGAATACCACTTTAAAACCATTCCAAACCTCTCCCAATTCTATCCAATTAAAACAGACCCCATAACATTTGAATCCCTCATCTAAATTCCTGTTCCAACTCACATATTTTAGACCCAATCAGCCCTGCCACTTTAGAAAAACAAGAGAAGCCTACTTAATATCCAGTCCAACTTAGTATCCTTCATGGTTTCCCCCATGAGTCCACAGCCTCACCTCAACCAAATTATTAACCACCTGGACACCTGGAAGCCACAAGAGGAGAGAGAAGGTTTATATATATTTTTTGTAATATTTTATTCCATTGGAAGAGAATTTTTTGGATGCTGCCACTTGTAATGAGATACTTAATTTCCTCTCCCTCTTTCTTCCATTAAATATTAGACAAATCCTATGTAAAAAAAAAATTCTCCACCTCCGGGGAAGGAACACTCACCTACCAATCTTCTGTTCTTCTTCCTGTTGATGAATAAAATTCCCCAAGTATATTGGTAAATTTTTATTCATTTTTATTCATTTACCTCTTCTTACTTACTGCTGATTTCAGCAGCCGGATTTGGTCTTTTAGCAATATCCCATGACATACATCCATTGTCTATGGGGTCCAGTGGGGGGGGGGTCTGTCCTCGGGTGTCCAGGGTCTGGGGGGGCTGTCCTGGGGGGGCTGTCCTTGGGTGTCCAGGGTCTTCTGTTGGTGTGATAAAGACAACCACCTGGCCTACTCAATTAAGATTGGAATTATTAAGCATTATTTCAGTCGATCTTTGAAAATCTCCATCAACATATGTTTTCTAATACTCTTTGACATGATCCACTAAGAGGGTAGCCTCATTTGGGAAGTCAATATTCAGGGGTAGGTCTTCAGGGGTGGATGTTTGTCCAGTGGGGCTGTCCAGTTGGGGCATGGGGGCTGTCCAGTGGGGTGCAGGGGGTAGGGGAAGGGGTGTCCAGCAGGGGGAGGGGCTGTCCAAGCAGGGGGGAGGGGTGTCCGGCAGGGGGGGAGGGCTGTCCAGGGGGTGTCCAGTGGGGATATCCAGTTGGGGCTGTCCAGTTGGGGCATGGGGGCTGTCCAGTGGGGTGCAGGGGGGCATGGGAGACTAAGGGGGCATGGGGGGTGCATGGGGTGTTCAAGGGGGCTGTCAAGGGGGTTGCAAGGGGGTGCAAGAGGGATGTCCAGGGGGGCTGGAAGGGGGCAGGGGGAAGGGGGACTAGCAGGGGGCAGAGGGCCAAGTAGGGGGCAGGGGGGCTGGCAGGGGGCAGGGGGGCTGGTAGGGGGACTAGCAGGGGGGGTCTGGCAGGGGGTGGCAGGGGGGGACTGGCAGGGGCAGGGGGGCTGGCTAGTAGGGGGGCAACCAGGGGGGTGGCAGGGGGGAACTAGCAGGGGGCAGGGGGCAGGGGGGTGGCAGGGGGGTGGCATGGGGGACTAGCATGGGGCAGGGGGAAAGGCAGGGGGACAAACATGGGGGTGGCAGGGTGGGAGGGGTGTCCAGGCAGGGGGGAGGGGTGTCCAGGCAGGGGGGAGGGGTGTCCAGGCAGGGGGAGGGGCTATCCAGCTGGGGGGAGGGGTGTCCAGGCAGGGGGAGGGGATATCCAACAGGGGGAGGGGCTGTCCAGCACGGGGGGGAGAGGGACTAGCAGGGGGCAGGGGGACTAGCAGGGGGAAGGGGGGCTGGCAGGGGGCAGGGGGGGCTGGCGGGGGGACTAGCAGGGGCGGGGGGGAGTGGCAGGGGGTGGCAGGGGGGGACTGGCAGGGGGGCTGGCTGGCAGGGGGGAAAGCAGGGGGTGGCCGGGGGGGGGGAACTAGCAAGGGGTAGGGGGCCTAGCAGGGGGTAGGGGGACTAGCAGGGGAAGAGGGGCTGGCAGGGGGTAGGGGGGCTTGTAGGGGGACTAGTAGGGGGACTGGCAGGGGTGGCAGGGGGGACTGGCAGGGGGGCTGACTGGCTGGAAGGGGGTGGAAGAGGGGGAACTATCAGGGGGCAGGGGGCAGTGGGGCTAGCAGGGGGTGGCAGGGGGGACTTGCATGGGGCAGGGGGAATGGCAGGGGGACAAGCAGGGGGTGGCAGGGGGGAGGGGTGTCCAGGCAGGGGGGAGGGGTGTCCAGGCAGGGGGAGGGGCTGTCCATCAGGGGGGAGGGAGGTCCAGGAAGGGGGAGGGGCTGTCCAGCAGGGGGTGAGGGTCTATCCAGCACGGGGGGGGGGGGGGGGGGGGCTTTCCAGTAGGGGGTGGGGTGTCCAGGCAGGGGGCGGGGCTGTCCAGCAGGGGGGAGGGCCTGTCTAGTCGGGGGGGGGGGGAGGGTTGTCCAGCAGGGTGTAGGGGTGTCAGCCGGGGGAGGGGTGTCCAGGCATGGGGAGGGGTGTCCAGCAGGGGGAGGGGTGTCCAGGAAGGGGGAGGAGCTGTCCATCAGGGGGTGGGGGGGCTGGCAGGGGGACAAGCAGGGGGCAGGGGGGGTGGCAGGGGGACAAGCAGGGGGTGGCATGGGGGGACTAGCAGGGGGCAGGTGGACTCACATGGGGGTGGCATGGGGTAGGGAGGACTGGCATGGGGTGGCATGGGGGGGGGGACTGGCATGGGGTGGCAGGGGGGTGGCAGGGGGTCGTAGGGGGTGCAGGGGGGTGGCAGGGGGTGGCAGGGGGTGGCAGGGGGGTGTCCAGGGGGGTGTCTAGGGGATGTCCAGGGGGTGTCCAGGGGGTGTCCATGGGGGTGTCCAGGGGGTAGGGGGTATTTGTTTTATGTATTTGGACACCCTATAACCACGCCTTAAACCGTGGCTATTGGTTTATTACCACGGTTATTAACCATGGCTAGAGACATAATGCCACAGTTTTAAACTGTGGGCAATTAAGTCTGTACGGACTTTAGTATAGCCACGGTTGAAACCGTGGCTATAGGTATACAGCAAAGGTTTGAACTGTGGCTATATACCTATAGCCACGGTTGCAACCGTGGCTATCTTGTTAAAGCAACGGTTTGGAACCGTGGCTATAGGTCTAGGCCTATAGCCACGCAAAACTTAGCCACGGTTTGAAGAACCGTCGATATTACCTATAGCCACGATTTTAGGGCCTATAGACACGGTTTAGAACTGTGGCTATACCCCGAATTTCCAGTAGTGATTTTAATTACAATACAGAATAGAAGATTTGAATATATGATAAAAATTAATAAGCTTGGTAAAACAAAATGTGAATTACATTTTTAAAAATATATCATGATTTAGAAACCATAAAAATGATTATATTTGTTTTCGATAAGGATTATTTTTCCTCACAGTATGATATTTTTAATCGATTACTCCATCCAGTTGGAATAATGTTTTTGTAGAATATAATTAAAAATTTGGTGACTGTGAGTAAACAATTGGTATAATGATTTAAGTGAATGATATGATGATAATAAATTATCAGTTATCCCAAAAAATGATTGAAAACATACACATTCTAACTCATATCGTCACCAATGAAGAGAAGGATGACGATTAAAAAGATCTCGAGTTATGGAGTACATAGAAGATAAAGAGATCAGTTTCGCTCATGTCAAAAAAATTTAAAGGGAATACAATGAAACTGTGTCAGAAGAATGAGAAATTGTTCATATATTAAGAATAATGTAATTATGTGATGACATTCCATGAGAAAATGAATAGTATAATGGAATGAAATAAATTTCATCTTAGGAATCCATTAATATTTTATTTTCTACAATATAGGGAATAATGGAATTATCTATGTTAAAATCCACATCTAATTGTTAAAAACTAGACCCTGTAGAGACTTATGTTTAAATAAAATTGTATAAGTATTTATGTATTTTTATTTAAATATTTTGTTTGAGAAGTATTTTCACAAAAAGTATTTTGGTTATATTGATCCTGAAATATCTTAGGTTTGTGTTAAATTTTATAAATTTATATGGAATCATTAACATAAGAGGATTTTATACCATATTTGGTTTTTGAGATTATGATTGATACTAATTTAAAATACTTATACAAACATTTTTGGGTCTTATTTCATCGGAGTAAACAATGTGTATCGATATTTTGAGAGAACGTTATGTCAATACAACCCATTGCAATTTTTTATGATTTTATGAAAATTTTATTTAAGGAATAATTAACCAACATTTTATTGGAATATGATTATTGGTATTGGTATTCCATTGGGTTTATATTATTTTTAATGGTTATTTATTTGTTGGTTATTAATATAACATAATTTTATATGAATTATATTTATATCATCTTAGAATGAAAGAAAACACAGGTCGAGTGACAACCCACCATATACAATGTGGCCAAGATTCAAGAACCAATCACCATCCAAGGTGATTTACTAGATAGAATGTAAATTATTTTTAAACTATTTTACCAATAGATACTTATAGAATATGGTAACATGAATTCAGGGTGTTACTATTGAGGTTTTAGATATTATTATATTATGTTTGGTAATGTTCTCTAACTATTTTTATTTTCATAGATTTTTAGATAGATATGGAAGTAATTTTTACTCTTTTATATATTTTATATTCCGTTACATGTTTATTTTATTTCATCTAGGGTAAATATCCATTTTATTTATTAATTTCACAAAGCAAGACATGATATAGAAATGGATCTATGTATAACCAATTTTTTAAAATATACTTATGAAATAGTAATACATAATTTATGTATAATGTTTGATATTACTTTACTTTAGTAAAATGTTCATGAAATAAAAATATTCCAATTGATTCATTATCTATTTAATCAAATGGAATGTAAATTTTTCAAAAAATAATGGTTTTATGATCAATGTATTATATCAATTTCCACCAATGGTATCCTCTTTGAAAATCTAGATTGTGTTTTATTGATAAGATTAATAATTTTATTTCACTATTATTATGTTTTTTCTCTCAATCCAATTTTAGGATGTGGGTTTATAGAAATTGTAATTTCAATTTTCAAATAATTGATTATTGGGATCAATATTAAACTATGATGACACTATTTATTTAATGTTGTCGTATATAACCCCAAAAGATTTTATAAGAATAGAATTATTACTGACTACATTTAAGAATCAAAACACCATTCATATATGTTAATTGGACACCTTGAGACTATTTGATATATTTAATTTTATATAATCTAAATCTCATTGAAATACTGTGATGCACATGATGAAGGGCTTAAATGAAAAATGACACACTTTTAATATATTTTTTTTCGTACATTACCACTATAATCTATCCATTAATATTGTGTGTATGAATAATAATAAGTAAATTATTATAATTAAACGTTCCTATCATTTATAAAATAAATTAATTTTTAATAGATTGAATAGAAGTAATTTAATTATCATATAAATTAAAAAGAAATTTTTTCAATACTATAAATTTTTTCTAAAATAATGATTAATCACGACATGCACAGAAATATTAAAAATAGTCTTTAAAATCATTAGAAAAATTGAAAAAATAAAAAGTAATTTATAAAACCATATATAAAATTTTACTTTCGATTCTTTTTTAATAATTTTAGAAAGGATAATTTATTATTGAATATGGAAAATATAGATTTTTCTGGAAAACATTATTATTTTTACATTATTTCAAAGATAAATTATATTTTAAATTTTTAAAAGTAAGATGTTTTAAATTAAATTTCAATATAACTATTTTAATTCATTTAAATGAATTTAATATGTAATTATGATTTAAAATTTTTATAATTTGAATGTTTTTCTTTTGAAAACCTTTTTTTTCTTATTTGTAGGCATAATGAAAAATTGTATTCTATGACATATGTTTATTTAATCTGAAAAAAAATATTTCATATTTTTAAATAGCACAATTTTTATTATATAATATGTTGTTATTAATTTTTCTCCATAAATAACTGTTAAATTATAAAAAATTAATTAACATGGTGAAGGTGACTGTGGGATTACTATGGCATTAATGTATGAAGATAAGGTATAAATATAGAATATAACTTTTCTAAATCCTATTTTTACCCATTTATCTACCTTATAACCTCAAAGTGTTAGTAATGACACATATTGGGACACATGGCATGTGAAAAATGTGGGTTTCCTTAATAATTTTGAAAAATTCCGTGTGTTCCCTATTCCCCACATATAAATGTATACCCTCTATGATCTCCACATAAAATATAAAATACCATTTTTTTAGCCAATACCGGACCAAACATCTCCATTAATCCTCTGAAAAAAATCATAGAGGCGTTATTGTTATCAAAAGTCTATAATTGTATGGCTTTTGGTGTAATCATAAAGATTTGTTTTCGAAGAAGAGTTATTATTCTAAAATAATAATTTTACTATTATTTATTCCTAAAGGTCATTAATGTATTATTAAATAATTTTAATTTAAAAAACATTTTAAAAATATAATGAAATACAAATATCTTAAATTAATAACCTATATCAATCTCGACTCCCATTAAATATAAAAACAAATTGTCAATCAAGTGTACAATGGACCACTGCCTCATGATTCAACATACTTATTTTTGAATCATCAATATTCATCGTGGGATTTAATGAAATATTTAAAATATTTTTATTAAAATTATTACTTAATTATCAAATTTTAATTATTTTTTCACTTTTAATTTCTTATATTACATTCTATGGTAGGACACAATATTATTTACCATGTGTACAGTGGACATCCACCTCCTGACGTTATGTTTCTATTTTTACCATATGATTTACACAAAAGAAATTATGGATAATAATTATTAATATATGTGATATCTATTAACTAATAATAATCAAAGTAATAATATATCAAAATTATCTTCTTACATTCCTATCTATTAGGAAACAATAATGTCTCTCATGTGTATTTGTAGACTATCACCTCCATACAATGATGGGAAGTGTGTTTTGATTTATTTTAACATGGATCGTAATAATTATTTATTTAATATATATATATATATATATATATTATTTATAATTAAATATTGATTCTATAACTATTAATTAATATTTATATTACTTTTGTTTTATTTATTGATAAAATTGAAACTTCATTCACACATACATATGGACATCTCTCTCAATGAAAAATGTAATTTATTTTCTACCATTAAATTTTATGGATAAATATATATTTAGTGTTTATTTTATTAATAATGTTATAAATTTTCTATTTGACTCAACCATGATCAATGTAAAATTACAGGAAATACAAAATTAAATCATATAAGAAAACAAAATAATTATTAATTAAAACATGTTTTTAAAATGGGGTTTTAAAAAATATATTAATACATGTTAATTAAATATTTTTATATGGTATGATAGTTGTAATTATAATTTTATAAAATATTTTTAATGAACAAATATTTACCATCAAATATTTATATACACGTACAAAGGAAATCATACCTAGGATGATGGATTTTGTTTGAAAATCCATTAATTGTTACATATTATAATGTTATGCACCCAATTTATTTTATATGTACAATATACTAAAATACTGAATGTAATATCATCAATGCTTCATAATTCATTATTTTTTGTTTTTAAATTTGAATTATTTCATACTAGGTTATTTGATATGAAAATATCCATTGATAAAATAATTTTAAAACTTGATTTCTTTTTATTGGGTTATATTACTTAGTCATATAAATTTTTTTAGTTATATTAAATTTGTAATTGATTTATACTATATTATATTTAATTTCCACTTTTTTATTCATATTTACTATTAATTTTCATTATATATTAATATATTACTTCTAATATAAATGTTAGAATCATTACATGTGTTTCCCATCTCAAATTGATAACTTTGGGACATATTTAATGTTATATACAAATATTCATTTATAAGGGGTATCTAATACCTTTATAATATGTTATATCACAAATATATTTATATTCATTATATTAAATGATTCATTTGATGTCATTATTTTCATTAATTTTATGATTCCTAAGTCAGCAATGTTGCATGATATTTTGGATTCAATATATTTTTAATCATAATTTTTGGTACATTGATTTATGCTATACAATCTATTTATCCATGTATAATATTTAAACTTCATTTTATTCATCTATACATGATCATGTATTTATAATATAATAGAATTATTTTACTCTCATCAGAATTTTAAATTTCCAAGAACATTGTTTTAATAATATCATACTTCATTTCACCCTTTCGTAAAACATACATCTACTTACAAATCCATGCCTTAAAATAATATTTCAAAAAATATTTCATAATGATTTTTGAAGAAATTTTAGATGATAAATGGGTTTTAATTAAATTTTAAATGTAAACTTATTATTATTTTTTAATAAAGTCCATATATCCTCTTACAAATTAAAACTAAGGTGTCATTATTTTAACATGTATGACATGACCATAATCAACATCCATCACAGCTAATAAATGTTTTAAACCATAAATTATATGATTAATGGTTACTTAAAAATAAAATGGTTTTAAAAATCAATTTTTAATATTTAATTTTAAAATTATTTTCTTTTTAAAATGGAATTATTTTTCAAAAAATTTATTAATGACCATTTTATGGTATTTAGACATTTGAATTATAGAAATATTATATTTTATATATATAATTACAGATATGTTCTAATAATACAATTATTATTCATTATCTAATTTTCTAATGTTATGTTTGATGGAAAAATTAATATAATTATTTTTCATGATTAATTTTTGAGATCCGAATTTATTCCCTGAAATATGAATTTTCATGTGATCTATTGAAAAATATATCACATAAATATTAATATTATTTTACATAGGTATGATCAGCAATAAAAAAACATATCAATTTTAGAAATGATATTTTCCCTCAATGTTATATGAATGAGTATGGAAATTATTATTAATTTGTATTCCTTAATTGATACATAGTCACGATGATATGTATTTTTATTCATTAATTAAATTTACCATTAAATATATTATGATTTTTTTGGAAATTATATTTTGGTTGGGATATAGTTATACATATCCCAAATATATTTCTATTCTCATTACACAAATCAGTTGGATGTCATTATCCAAATGGGTTTTTAATGTAGACACACATATAAATTTTAATGTATATTTTAAAAAAAATCAAATTAGTGGTCTCACAATGCCTGAGATGATTAATTTCTATATAAAATAATTAAATTCATTAATATTTCAATAAATATTATCCATGAGATTATTTCATTGATTTTACAACTGGATTCATTTTGTGCTCTTGTAATTGATTAAAATTCCTTGGTGTTCAATTTTTTCAATTCCATATTGATTATGCCTTATCTCCTCATGATATAAATTTTATTGATTAAAAGGAATGTGTTTATAGATGTTTATCTTCCCATATTTATTATGAATTGTTTACCATGTATTATTTACTACTGATAAACTCTGCGATACATAACCCATACAGAGCATTTGATATGACTATTATTTTGTTTACATTCTTAGAAATATTGGAAGTGTAATATGAATGATATGAAACTAAATTATAGTGGGAATGATGATATTACCAAAGAGAAAAATATAATGTAAATTTTTTATTCTAATAAAATATTGGAATCATGTATGTTTATGAATTAACAACACTTCAAAAATGTTGGTTCCTTAAGGTTATGATCAATTGTATCTAGAAGCAACATAATAATGTAGACATCATCTCTAGGATAATGGGGTTGAGATAATTAAGATAGTTGTCATTACCCCATATCTATTTGAATAATTATTTGTTGAGAGTGGCATCAATATATATCTATGTAACATTATATTCATACTTTAGAAATACTCTCTATTCACTCTAATTTGATCAGATTCAATAGAACTGTGTGATATTTTTGAAATATGTATTTCACCATATTCATCCTCCATAATTTTTTATATCTCATAATATTATTCTAAATGACCCTTAATATTTATAATGAAATTTATTTCAGAAGATATAACTCTGAATAAATTTGAAAACATTAAAACATGACACTTATTTAAAGGGAATATTTTATTGTGGTTAATACCATGAAAAACAATAGGCTTTGATTGCACGTTTTAGGATTCATAGACTATGAATAATGAATAAAGAACCATAATAATAATTTTCCATGTAAAAATACATTTAATATTTTTAAAATATATATATAATGACAAAAAATAGAAAACATCGCATTTATTTTAACCCTATGAAACCACACTGAGTAAATATTCAAATCCACACGGTATAACTGAAATAAAAGAAAATATCATTAAATTTATGTAATATTTTGATGAAATTGAAAAAAAATATTTAAATGGTTCTAGAATTTTACAATATCCATGTAATAAAATAAAAAAAAATTTATTATTTAACAGAAATGAAAATATAATAAAATGAAATTTTAAATTTCATTTAATATTTGTCTACTATTTAATTTTACCCTATATAATTAGGCTTAAACCACCTTTATAGTTTTTCATGTATATTGCACAACTCCAATATTACAGTGATCATCATAGGGTATACACATTTTTTCATAGTAACCTATTACTACATATAACATTCACTACCATGATCATCAAATTTTGGTTAATGTAAAAATATACAATTATATATCATTCTAAAATATAATACACAACTCCTTTTCAATAAAATATATATTAAAAACATAATAAACTCCATTACATATGAAAAACTAGTAATATCCCTTTTGGAAATCAATACAAAAAAATCCTATAATGTTTGAAGTCAATAACCCATCCACGACTACCTAAGATCCCTATCTCCATAAAAACCATCAATAAAACATCAATTACTGTACTTATACATCCATTTTTCATCATTAGGTGTAAAAACATGTTACATTATTTATAAATAAAAATATATTGAATAGGTAATTGGATTAATATCCTCATTTAATAAAATAATTTAAAACAAAAACATCATCCTTAAATAATATAATAATAAAATTTCACACATATGATACCACATAACCCGTTGGAGGTGTCGATCCCTATCACATAGTAGATGGAATCTATAGTAGGCCACCCATTACATTCATAAAAACAATACTTGTCTCATTATTCTACTCCCAGATGATCAATAAATTCTAAAAAACCAAATAGACATACTTTAACCCTCATAATATCTACCCAAATCCCAATTTTTTTGACACAACTTCATTATAATGATGGAACAGTATTTAAATTGAATTCATAGACCTATAACACCATATGATATAAAATATAACTCACCATGAAACATATTTATAGTAGGATGTATCCCCATACATCACATTAAAATAACCACAAATCCATTGACCTGATGCATTATCTATATCCACATTAACCAATACATTTGATCATTTAACCACCATAACAAATTCCACTAAAAATCATAAAACATGATATGAATCATTATTTTTCCTATCATAAATTATGATAATCATCTAAATGTCCCAATAAAAACCTTAATAGGGAAAAAATACATGATTGGAGGCACCCTATACCCAAACTACTTTGTTTATTTATAAAAGATGTTAATTTTTTAAATTTACGTTAATACTATATCTGATGATCTAATCATGGATTTTGAAAATTACACATTATTATTACAACTCAAAATAATCTCACAAAAATAAATTAATATTTATTTTTAGATTAATTGTGTTCTGGTTTTATAGGAAGCATATTTAAAAAACAGGTAATTATTTCTCCATAATCTGACCATTCATTAAATCTCTACATACATCTCATTATTGACACTCATCTTGAAAACCATAGATGTGGAAACATCAGAAATCAAGTACGTCATATTTACAATAAGGGTAATCATGTGTGTTAAAAAATAAATGATTATAAGTGAGAATATTTTTAACATGTGGGTATAATTAGTATACATAAGAAAGTTGTACAAATTTTTGATAGATCATGAATAATGTAACAAGTCAAATTTCATGAATTAAAAGGGATTCAAAAAATCATTAACAAAAAATATACATGAAAGTTTGAAATTATATAAGGTCCCAACCTTAAAACATTACTTAATCTTGAATTAAATTAATAATTCACATTGAGGATATTTTTTAGGTTTAGAGTTTTAGGGAATTAGGCCATAACTAGTACATATCAGAAGTTATAATGTTGACACTTCTACTCAGTTTCAATTTTTTAATAAAATAAAAACTCTTGAAATAAAGAGTCATTCCAGTTCTATATTTTAGATAGCATGACTTTCCTTGATACCATCCTTGACCCTATTCCACTTTATGTCTTCTGAAAAAAATTTAAAAAACATGGGATGAGCATAAAAAGCTTAGTAAGGGATACACAAAGAAGGAAAATATTAGTTTTTCAAAACAACATGTATGCCCTGAATACATAATCATAAGTAATACTTTTTAACCTTTATGATGTAGTAAAAATTTCTTCACTAACTAAAAGATCATTTCTTACACTTTTGTAACCAAACGATTACCATAAAACCCATATAAAGAACATATAATGTGTAAAGGTAACTTGGAAACAAAAACATAGTTAAATTGAATAACAATACGGTTGACTTCCACACATGTCACTAAATGGAATATCCATACAGACGACCTCAATACCCAATTCATTGGAGGTTATAATGTAACACCCATCCTGGTTTATCACGGCACCACCTGTCATTTGGTTTATCTCATAACCACCCATCAAATGTCCATGTACCATTATAAAATCATAGCACATACAAAAAATATAAAGGAAAGAAAACATTTCCACATTTCAATCACAATATATCACCTAAATATATCGAAATAAAAAATCCATTATCGAAACCATTATAAATAACAAAATACATAATAGAGTATATGGTATTTATTTTTCCTGTTAAAAACATTACAGCTTGTTATGGAAGCAAAAGATCAAGTAATACTCGCTGTAGCGGAATGGTCGTTGTCACCACGTACTTTAAAAGAAACAATATTTTTTGGTATTTATTAAAACTATTCGTAGAAGAAGATTCCCTTTGAATAAATTCAAAATTCAAAGGTTTTTATACAACTTCTAAAAGAAAGTCTTGTATTAAAACAAAAAATGCCTCAATGATAGGAGATTGAGACGAAGTCCCTTACCTCGTGTCTGACTTGACTCGATCGATCTTTAATCTCCTGAATAATAAACTAATGTTTATTTCTACTTGATTAAGAACATTTTTCACATTTATTATTCCTTTTATATCACATATTACCATGTTATAAACATTATGTAAAAATTTAAATTAATAACGCTCGTTTAGTCGATATTTGGTACTTGAGTCAAAAATGAACTTCTAATAATTACATGTTGATAATATGGTCAAAGGATCATTATATCCAGAATTATTTTCATGATTTAGATATCATATATATCATTTATATCCAGCTTTTACATATATTATTATAGTATATAATAGTTATAGGTAAGATATGAAATGCACTGTTCATAGAGACGGTAAGCCGTACGTACGCATGAACGCTACTTCCATTTCTATTTCTTATTTAATGGAATTAAAATTTAATTATACATATTAGTAATATAATTCCAGTATATTATCATATATAATATCATTAACTCCATCCTTTATACATACCAAAAATGGTATTACCGAGTCATATCACTTTGAGGGGGCGGTAGTCCGCACTTTCTCTAATGAGATTATTGTGTTTACCCATCAGGGAAAAGATAAAGGTATGATATAAAATAAAAATAAAGAAGGATAAAGTAAAAATAAACATAATATATACCATATATAAAAATAGTGTCATCTTAATGGCCACCATGAAAGGTGTTAAAAGAAGATTGAACAATCATAATTTCGTGAGGCAGTAATTCGCCACCCATAGAAACAATATATTCTTTAACCATTAGAAGGATGTGTGTGTGTATGTAAATCAAATACTTCACATAACAACATCCTAGTATATTTATGATACTGGTGTTGTTATGGGATAAAATAATAATAAAGTTAGGGAGAGTGAAGAAGGAAAAATAAAAGAATGAAACTTGAGAGAAGACATTACCTCCAAATCGGGTAACTATTATTGATTTGAGACAAAGGCTTCATTGGGAAGACTTCTTCCCAAAGTGAGGATTCTAAGAGTAAGAGAGGGATGTGGAGAGATAATATGAGAAGAGTTTGGATAAGCCAAGGGATTTATATGTATGGGTAAGGGGGTATAGTTGGGGGCCTTTTATAAGAAGGAGGAGGGGAACTCTTGGAAGGTCATGATATGTTACTTTATTATAAAATTCTGTTTGGATTTTAAAGGTCCCAAAATAATATATATCGAGTATAAGGTAATAAGGGTTCTAAATACACCCATACAATAGGTTTTATTCAAGTTTATGTCTTAGATTTTACACTATATTTTCATTTTATTTAAATCGTTCGTTAATGAGGTAATCACTTAATCATCATGGTGTCGTAAATAAATTTATTTATTCAATGTCTAAAAATTATAAAAAAATACCTTGATGAAGGAAATAGTTTTAGATTTCCAATGATTATTTATAGTCTAATAGATAATCTATGAAAACAAAATTAATTTTTTTTTACTTAGGTGATACATACTTTTGTTATATTTTCCTTTCTTTAAAAATAATATGATAAAAGGTCACTATCAAACTAAAATGATTCCATGGGGTCCCAAGGTTGGAATAAGGAATCCCGTTGTCGTCCATGACTAATGAAAGAATATTTTGTAACATGTTGTGGTCATTTTATATTATTTTGATATTATTTTATTACCCTTAACTACCCGATTACTAATTAATCATGATAATTAAAGATAATTACCTTCGTTACTATTCATAATGTCCAAAAAAGGTCCTAATTACATAATTTGGACCTTATGATTCCAAATATTGAATCTATTTTACCAAATTTCAATCATATAAATTATAGTAATTAATATAAAAATATTTCCCTGTCGTAAAAACAAATACCGTGTTTTTAAGAAACAATATCTATCAAAAGATTGATAATTGTTTATGTCCAATTTCAAAGTGAAATTAATTCTAATGACCGCCATTGGATTAAATGGTAAAAATATATTTTAATTAAACATTAAAACCAATTGAAAAGATAATCTATCCAGATAATTAAAATACATGAAAAATCACTTTTGAAGTAAAATACAGTATTTTTTACTATTCATTAAAAAAAATGAACTTTATCAGAAAAATTCCAAAAATTTACACAAAGTAAATTTTGATGTACCCATCTAAATTAGAAATTTATTTCATCATATAGAATGTATTAATGTGACCAAATATAATTTTGAATAGGGTTTTCCATCAAAAGGTAGTAAAACAATATTTTTAAAAATATGTGAGTATTCTATGCTTAAGATTGGATTTATTATCATTTTAATCCAGTAGAACACTGTCTAATTCATAAATAGACATAGATATGAAACTATATTGTTATTTAGATACAAAATATGTTACATCCTCCCCCTGTAAGAAATTTCATCCCCACAATTTATTTACTTATTGAATAACTGTGGGTATTTATCCCTTATTGCATTTTCAAATTCCCATGTTGCCTCTTCATCTATATGGTTTTTCTATAGAATCCTTATTTGATGAATCACCTTAATACACAACACTTGCATCCCATGGTCCAGAATCTAGACCAGTTTTTCCTCATAATATACATTCTCTTCTAGAGAAACAACCTCTGGACTCAAAACATGAGATGGATCGGGAAAATACTTTCTCAATTTTGAAACATAAAAAACCTTGTGTACCTCGGACAAACATGGAGGTAATGATAATCTATATGAAATTGATCCAAACTTCTCCAGGATTTCATAAGGTCCAATGAACCTTGGACTCATCTTTCCTTTCTTTCCAAAATGCATAACACTTTTCTATGGAGAAACATTGAGAAAAACATGATCACCTACCTCAAAAGAAAGATCCTTACTCTGGTTATCGGCATAACTTTTCTGGCGACTCTGAGCTGTACTCATGTGCTTCTGAATCAACTGAACTTTTTCTACAATCTCTTATACCAATTATAGTCCCATCAGCTTCTTTTCCCCTACATCATCCCAAAAAGTTGGAGTTCAACACCGTTTACCATATAATGCCTGAAACAAAGCCATATGTATACTGGAATGAAAACTATTATTATATGAAAAATCAACCATAGAATGTTGTTGGTCCCAACTTCCCTGGTAATCCATCATGCAAGCACGTAAAATATCCTCCAGGGTCTGAATTGTTCATTCTAACTACCCATCTGATTGCAGATGAAAAGATGTACAAAAATTTAATTCATTGCCTAATAACTTCTGAAGGCCATTCCAAAAGTTAGAAGTAAACCTGGGATAACGATCAGATACAATAGAGAGGGGAACTACATGTAACTTTACTATCTCTTTAACATACAACAAAGAAAGTTTATCTGGAGAGAATGTATCTCGTATAGGATGTAAATGATCATATTTAGTCAATCGATCAATAATAACCCATATTTCATTATTACCTCGAGATGTAGTTGGTAATCCCAAAATGAAGTCCATGGATATATTTTCACATTTCCACTCCGGCACCGGTAAAGGATGAATCATCCATTTCGGTAACTGCCACTCTACATTATCCTGATGATAAGTCAAACACTTCATAGTAAAGTTAGAAATATTTTGTTTCATTCCTTCCCACCAGTAATACTCCTGCAGATCTCTGTACATCTTAGTACTGCCAAGATGAACATAAAATGGGGAACAATGAGCCTCACATAACAACTCATTCCTTAACTCTGAATCACAAGGCACACATAATATCTTCCCAATCCTCAAAACACAATCATTATCAATTTTAAATTAAGGTAACAAACCCTTATGAACAAGATCTACCTTTTTCTGCAACTTATTCTTATTCTTCTGCGCTTTATTAATTTTGTCTGATAGAGATGATCTCACTGACACCTGAAACAAAACAGAAGAGAATCCTGCACCAAAAACTTCTATACCAAATTTAATCAAATGAATAACCAAAGGATCTCATTCCAAACATATCATGGTTAATGAAGAATTAATTTTTTTGACACAAAGCATCATCCACTTTATTTTCTTCTCCCAAATCGTAATGAATTGTACAATCGTAATCCTTGATTAATTCCATCCATCTCCTATGTCTCATGTTCAATTATTTTTGAGTGAATATATAATTTAAACTTTTGGGATTAGTATATATTTCACACCTTACACCATAAAAATGATGCCCCAAATTTTTAAAGAAAAAATTAGCAGCTAATTCCAAATCATGTGTATGGTAATTTAACTCACCAGTTTTCAACTGACGTGAAACATAAGCAATTACCCGATCATTCTGCATAAGGACACAACCAAGTCCTTTCCACAAAGCATCACTATAGATAACAAACTCGCCATTTATGGAAGGCAGTGCCAAAACTGGACCATTCACCATTCTTTATTAAAATTCCTAAAAACAATGATCACATTCTTTATTCAAAATGAACCTAACACCATTTCAAGATTACTTAGTCATTGGACTAGAGAACCGTGAAACTTGTTCAAAAAATCTATGGTAATAACCTGAAAATCCAAGAAAACTATAGATCTTGGTTATATTTGTGGGTTTGGGCCTTCTTCAACAACTTTTGTTTTAGCAAGATAAACAGTTATGCCATTTTTTGAAACAATGTGTCAATGGAAAAAGATTTGTGTTAACCAAAACTCACACTTGATGAATTTTCCCTACAGTTTCTTTTCTTTTAAGGTTTTCAAGATAAACCTTAGAAGACTTTCATGTACCTCTTTACTTTTGGAATAAACCAAAATATCATCAATGAATAGAACCACAAACATATCCAAGAATTCATAGAAATTCTATTTATTAGATCCATGAATACAACAGGTGCATTTGTTAACCCAAAAGGCATAACTAAAAATTCAGAATGGCCATATCTTGTATGAAACACAGTCTTCAGAACTTCTTATTCTTTTACATTCAACTGATAGTACCCTGACCTCATGTAAATCTTTGAAAAATACTGAGCTCCCTGGAGCTTATCAAACAAATCATCTATATGAGGAAAATGATACTTGTTCTTAACAGTGATGTTATTCAATTCTCTATAATTAATGAAAAGTATCATTGAACCATATTTATTTATAACAAAAATAAAGGAGCACCCCATGGTGATGTGCTAGGTCGAATAAAACCTTTATCTAATAACTCCAGAAATTTCTTATTTAACTACAAACGTTTAACTTGATCCCTTCAATAAGAGGGTTTTGGAATTGGCTTAGAATCAGGAACTAAGTCAATAGTAAATTCAACTTCTCGATCATGTATAATACCAGGAAACTCATCAGGAAAAACATCAAGATACTCATTTACCACTGACACATCATTAATCTGAAGAGTTCCTTTGTTTTCAACAATATGTGCAAGGTAACATTCATTTCCATCGTTTACCAGTTTCTCAGCTTCTTGATATATTATCAAAAGTAAGGGTTCATTCTTGTACAAAAACTTAAAATATTTCTAAAAAGAAACCTCTATAGCTCTGTAGTTTATCATAGAATGATAAATAGAAAGCCAATCCATGCCCAAAATAACATCAAACTCTACCATAGGAAAAACAATAAGGTTTTCTTGTAGATTCTTTCCACAAACAAGGATATGATGGTTCTTATAATTTCTTTTTTATCTCAACCTTTCCCCCTACTATTTTTACCATAAGTTCAGCATTTATATATTTAGATTGAATTCCCAATTTACTAGAAAACTTCTCAGAATTGAAATAATGTCTAGACCTTGAATAAAACAACACATTGGAATAATCTGAAGAAAACTAACATTGTACCTGATACTACTTCATTCGATGTCCCAACATCTGCTGAAGTTGTTGCATAAGATTTCACCACCCATTTCTACTTGTAGTCTGGATGCTTTCCCTTGGTCGAGTTCTTCGTTAGATACTCATTTACATAATGACCCATTTCATTACACTTAAAACATCTAACCACTGTCTTTTCATTTCCTGCTTGACCATATTCTTTACAGATACCAGAAATATGACCGGACTTACCACACTGAAAGCACTTTCTAGACTTGGATAAACATTCTTCAGGATTCATTTTACCACACTTCTCACATGCTGGATATTTGGTTTTCTTACCTCCGAGCTTCTTTGATGAATTATTTCCCTTGGCCTACCAACTAGACCCCTTCTTTTGTTGTTTTTCAAAGAACACATAATCATCATAAAACTACATTTCCACCTTCTCAGAAAATCGAACAAGGTTTTCATAACTTTTGAACTCATGAGAAGCAAATTCTATTTGACATTTTGGCTTTAATCCTGAGTAAAAATTATTTATTTTACTATCAAGGTATCAGATAAAATTTGGGGCATACCATGCCAATCGAGTGAACATATCTTCATAAGAAGACACTGAGTTGTTCTCTTGCCTCAATTACATGAATTGTTTGTCCATCCTAAGTCTAACATCCTTAGGAAAATATTTCTCAAGGAAAAAACCTTTGAATTCATCCCAGTCAAGAGCATAAATATCATCTGCATCACAAATATTTTTAACCATCAACCACCACTAATCTGCTTCACCCTCCAAACGGTAAACAAGAAGGCTAACCTATTGATTGTATGAACACCCAATGTCATCGAAAATCATCTCATGTGATTTAATAAACCCTTTAGCTAGTATAGGGTCAGATGATCCTCTGAATGATGGGGGATGTTGCCTTATGAAATGTTCATCCACTAACATGTTCCTCTACGGTTGATCTGGATGATCTCATTCATGGATACCACCACTATTTATTTCTTGAGTCAACTGGCCATTACTACAACAAACTGTTCAGTTCCAATTCCTACCATCTTAGGATGCTGATTTAGAAGTTCATTTCCTTCTGTATGCCTTCATAGCACTGCTTCACTATTTCCTCTATGGAAAAAAATTCAGAACAAACATGTCTTAGATGCAGCAACATGGTAATAATCAAATGCTATATAATATCAATTTGACCATAATGTAAAAAAAACATTTTTGGATAATCATTTAATAGAATTATAACACGTAATATTATCTAAACCGTCATCTGATAACAACTATAAAGACCCAACCCTAAAACATTACTTAATCATGAATTAAATGAATAATTCACATTGAGGATATTTTCAGGTTTAGAGTTTTAGATAATTTGGACATAACTATTACATATCAAAAGTTACAAGGTAGACACATCTATTTAGTTTTAATTTTTTTAAGAAAATAAAAACTGTTGAATAAAAGGGTCATGTCCAGTTCCATATTTTTGACAGAATGACTTTCCTTGATCCCATCCTTGACCCTTTTCCACTTTATGTCCTATGAAAAATATTTCAAAAACTTGGGATGAGCATAAAAAACTCAGTAAGTGATACATAATGAAGGAAACTGTTAGTTTTTCAAAAGAACAAGTAAACCATGAATATTAAATCATAAGTAATACATTTAACCATTATGAAGTAGTAAATACTCTTCACTGAATAAAAGATCATTGCTTACCCTTTTGCAACCAAATGATTACCATAAAACCCATATAAATAACACATAATGTATAAAGGTAACATGGAACAGAAACATACAGAAATGGACGAACCATACTGTCAACTTCCATACTTGTCGCTAAATGGAATAACCATACGACCGACTTCCATACCCAATTCATTGGAGGTTATAACGTAACGACCCATCCTGATTTATCACAGCACCACCCGTCATTTGGTTTATCACATATCCACCCGTCAAATGTCCATGTACCATTATAAAATCATAACACATACAACAAATATAGAGGAATGAAAAAATTTACACATTTCAATCACAATATATCACTTAAATATATTGACACGACAAATCCATTATCAAAACCAATTTAAATACCAAAATACAAAATAGAGTATATGGTATTTATTTTTCCTTTTAAAAACATTACTTTTTGTTAAGGAAGCCAAAGATCAAGTAATACTCGCGGCGACGGAAAGGACATTGTCACTGCGTATGTTAAAAGAAACATTAATTTTTGTCGTTTCGTAAAATTATTCGTATAAAAAGATTCCCATTGAATGAAATTAAATGTAAAATGTGTTTATAATGTGTATAAATGAATGTCTTGCATTGAAACAAAATTTCCCTCAATGAATAGAGTTTGAGATGAAGTTCCTTACCTCATGTCCGACATGACTCGATCATTCTCTAATATCTTAAATATTAATCTAAAGTTAATTTATACTTGCTTAAGAACATTTTTAAAGTTTATAATCCCTTTTTTATGACTTATTACCGTGTTATAAACATTATTTAATAATTTAAGTTAATAATGTTCGTTTTCTTGATATTTGATACTTGAGTTAAAAATGGACTTCTTATAATTACATGTTGTTCATGTTGTCAAAAGTTCATTATATACAGAATGATATTCATGATTTGGAAATCATATATATCATATATATCCATCATATACATGTATTTAAAATAGTACATAACATTTAGAGGTAAGAAATGAAATTCACCGTTCATGGAGACGGTAAGTCATACGTTCTCATGAAGGATACTTACATTTATATTTCATATTTAATGGAATTAAAACATAATGATACATAGTAGTATTATAATTATAGTATATTATCATATATAATATTATTAAATCCATATTTTATACGTACCACATATGGTATTAACGAGTCATATCACTTTGAAGATGAGGTAATCTGCACTTCCTCTAATGACATTACTCTGTTTACCCATAATGGAAACCATAAAGGTATGGTATAAAAGAAAAATACAGAAGCATAAAGTAAACATAAACATAATATATATCATATATTAAAAATAGTTTCATCTTAATGGCCACCATGAAATGTGTTAAAATAATATTGAACAATCATCATTTCGTGAGGCAGTAATTCCCCACCCACAAAAATTGTATTTTCTTAACCATTAGATGGAGGTGTGTGTAAGTGTAAATAAAATAATTCTCATAAAAAATCCTAGTATATTTATGATACTGGTTTTTTATGGAATCAAATAATAAGAATGATAGGGAGAGTGAAGAAGGAAAAATAAAAGAAAGAAACTCGAGGGAAGACATTTCCTCTAAATCGGGTAACTCTTTTTTGATTTGAGCCAAAGGGTTCCTTGGGAAGAATTCTTCTAGAAATGAGTATTCATGGAGTAAGAGAGGGATTTATAGAGATAATATGAGCAGTGGTTGGATGAGAAAATGTCTTGAGAGGTGTGGGTTAGGGGGTAGAGGTGGGGGCCTTTTATAATAGAGAGGAGGGGCACTCTTGGAAGGTCATGAAATGTTACATTATTATAAAATGATTTTCGGATTTTAAAGGTCCAAAAATGATATATTTATAGGATAAGGTGATAAGGGTTCGAAATACACCCATAAAATAGGTTTTTGACAAGTTTATGTCTCATATTTTACCTTATCATTTCATTTTATTTAAATCATTCATTAATTAGGTAATCAATACATCATCAGGGTGTCATAAATAAATTTATTTATTTAATTTATAAAAATAAAAAAATACCAATAATTAATATATATTTTTATCTTAAAAATTATTATTTATCATCTAATAGATCATTTATGTAAACAAAATTAAAATTGTTTCACCTAGGTGATACATACTTTGGTTATCTTTCCCTTTCTTTATAAATAATATGATAAAGGGTCACTATCACACTAATGTGATTTCATGGGGTCCCAAGGTTGGAACAAGGAATACCATTTCATCCATGACTCACCAAAAAATATTTGGACACATTTTGGGGTCATTTTATTTTATTATGAAATTATTTTATTACCCTTAACTACCCTGTTACTAATTAATCCCGATTATTAATGATAATTACCATCGTTCCTATTCATAATGTCCAAAAAAGGTCCTAATTACATAATTTTGACCTTATAATTCCAAATATGGAATCCATTTTACCAAATTCCGTACACTAAAATTTTAGTAATTATTTTAAAAATATTTCCCGATGTCAAGACAAATAGCGTGTTTTTAAGATACAATATGTAGAAAAATATTGATCATTGTTTATGTCCAATTGCAATGTGAAATTAACTATAATGACCGCCATTGAATTAAATGGTAAAAATATATTATAATTACACTTTAAAACCAATTAAAAATATAATTTACCCATATAATTAAATTTGATGAAAAAGAAGTTTTGAAGTAAAATACAGAATTTGTTTCACTATTTATTAAAAAAAATGAACTTTATCAAAATAATTCCAAAAATTCACAAAAAGTAGATTTTGATATCCCCATATATAGTAGGATTTTATTTGTTCATATATAATATATTAAAGTGACCAAAACTAGATTTAAAGAGGGTTTTCCATCAAAAGGTAGTAAAACAATCTTATAAAAATATTAGAGTATTCTATGATTAAGATTGGATTTATTCTCATTTTAACTCTCTAAAACACAATATAATTCATAAATAGACATAGATATTAAAATATATTATTCATTACTTACATGGTATGTTCCACATTATGATATCAAAAAAATGTTCCATGAACATTAATATCGACAACATTAAATTTACGAGGCATTAAATTGGTTCCCATAAATACGAGAAACTAAAACATACTCATTAGAACATATCATATTATATATAATTATTTATCCAATTCATCAAATAGATACATTGGAGCCCACCCATAATTTTATGACTCACACATGTTCCACTTGAAAAAAATTCATCCACTATATCAATGTGATTCCATGGGAATCACTAATGCTTATAAGGAAGAGAATTATCATGTAGAAAACAATTTCAAAGAAATTATTCCAATGACAATAATTTTATGATGATTTAGTGAACGATTTTATTCTTATATATTAAAATATTATTTTAAATATCTTTTCATGATAATCTATTAATCATTACATTCTTCAATAAATAATAGTTGGATTATTGGAATAAGGTATCCCTATTAAAACAATGATTATTACTTAGGAAAAATAATTTGATTAGTTAATTGGGTCCTAAAAAATCATTGAAAAAATGGGGGTTATATATATTTAAAATTGATTTTACATAATGTAATAATTCATAATTATATGAATAATCATAAAAAGATATATTGGTGGATAATAAAAAAGTTTATATAGTAATTCAATATACTTATATGTAAATATCATCTAATTAATAATTGATTAGATAATATTTTCATTGTCTATGTGAAGGATATATAGTTCCATTAGTAATTTCCTTAATCAATCAATCTATGAAGTCTTAGTGAACACACATCTATTAAGGTAAAGGGATATATATTATTCAATGAGGAAAATCATTGGATATAAACTCATGTCTATACAAAAGGGATTATTCAGATAGGTAATGAATGTGATTGATAATTCTTCTAAAGTGGAGGTGCATTACATATTCACTAATGTATAAGATATTTCAATGGATAATGACATGGGAGAAAAATAAATCATGGGATATTTATAAAAATTGATTTTGAAATAAGATATATCGATGATCCTAAAATAAAATATTAATAAATTTATAAGAGGATGAATAGTTATTTCTTTTCAAAACAATGAAACAATTAAATGAAAACAGCATATAAAAAATTAAAAGATTCATAATATAATCTCAATTGAAAATGTTAAAAGAGATACTTTTTTAAAAAATACCCATATTGAAGGTAATAAATATATTTTGTAGCACCCCAAGCTTCCACGGTACATTTCCCTTTGAATAATGAAATAGCCTTCATTGTATGCAACTTTGAGATTCTAACACAATACGACCAATGAAATAATCCGTTTTGAATATTATTATGCAATTTTAAAAATTTTATAAATATTATTTTTCAAAATGGACTTCATTTTTAAATTCGTAATACTGTAATTTTCTTAGAAATAATTTTTTGTATTTTTCTGAAAACATTCTATTTTTGATGAATAACAGAAAACATTG
Source organism: Viscum album (assembly GCA_963277665.1). NCBI lineage: Eukaryota > Viridiplantae > Streptophyta > Magnoliopsida > Santalales > Viscaceae > Viscum > Viscum album. Next base: position 820,061,395 of record OY728155.1, read on the forward strand.
CGTTGTTGGTTCAAATCGAGTTTTTATTTAAATGATTATTTAATTTATATAAATTTATTATAGGTCAAAATAGTTTCATAATACATATATACGATCAATTTAATTCATAGTAGTCATTTTATAATAAGTTTAGATATATAAATATTTTAATGAAAATATTAGCGTCTTTTACCCACCTCCTAAGAGCATATGAAAATTTGTATAAAAAATAATTTACCTATTCTATGGGTTGAATTTAAAAAATCTGATAGACCCTATTAATATCAATAATTAAAATTTTGTTCACTAATATTTAAATATTTACTGGTGAAATGAAACTTTTGAATTTTATTTACCACAGTTAAAAGTAAATAGGGTAACTAAGGGTAAAAATGATATCCTAATTACCCTATCATATGTCCTTATTCTATTGGATATGTATAATTATACCGAAAACAACAATATGAATAGAATATAATCCTCATTGGTTCACTTGGATTTGAGTAAGACATTTATTATTATTTTAATTAAAGAGGAGTTAAAAGAGTTTAATTCAAAATTTAATAACTAAACCATTTTTAATATTAGGTTACACATAATAACAATTCAACTATAAATATTTAAAATAAAGATAAAAATATTTCCTACATAATTTTATTTTATTTATAAGTTTTAGAGATTAAATAATTCAATTTATTTATGACACAATGATGATGAAGTAATTACATTATCGGTGAATGATTAAAACAATTGATTATATAAATATCAGAATAAATATAATTTGAGACATTTGATGAATTGAACTAATTTTATTTGTTAATATAACATTTTAGGGTGGATTAAATAAGTTTTTTGAAGTAATCATGATGTTATTATTTTCACAAAAGCTGAACACTAAATAGTGTCAAAATTGACATTATTGTGTTTTTAAGAAAAATACCATATTAATAATTGATATAATATTCCAAAAAATATAAAGATTGGAAAAAGGACATAGATAATGTTATATATATTAATTATTAACCCCATGGGTTTCACATGGCTTGTTATAGTATGTTTATTAAACATATAATATAAAAATACAAAGAGACATGGCAAATGTCAAACTATTTAACTAAGAGTTATATCTAAAAGATAAGATTAATATGATGAACTAAACATGTCTAAAACATATTGGATGAGAGTTTTTAACACATCCTCATCTTATTGTCTGAATAATTAATTTTTGAGCCATTAGAAACTGAAAATGAATTTATTATAAAATAATATATCAAGTTTTTCTTAATTTGACCCTCACCTCTATTATAAAAGGGCACTTCACCTTCTCTTAGATTTACACCTCCATAGCCATTTGGATCTACCAACCCCTAACAAAATATCCTCCCAATATTCCTCCCTTTATCCTAGAGGCCTTCTGTTTCCCATAAATTTGATCGAAGGAGCCATTTTCATCAAATCAATAAGAAGAACGCAAAGAAGAGGTAAATATTTCATTACCTCTTTCAAGTTCATTTCTTCTTCCACATCCAATTTCATTGTTGTTTCCATTGTAAATAATAAATCAAGTATCTTCTATTAATTTTGATGTTATTATAAAAATATTACTACCATATTCATTATTCTATCCATCATATGAATGAAAAAGTCATCATACGTGCATACGTACGGCTCACCGTCTCCACGTCGTGCTGTAGTTTGTCATTCAAACAGTTCATTATATGGATAAATAAAATAATCAGTATAAATGATGAAAATAAAAAATATAACATGTTAATTAATCTGTATATATTATATACAATCCAATTACATACTATTTCACCATTATTATAATGATATTGTCGCTCATACGTACGTACAAATTAAAATCTCCACGAACGCGATGATATTTATTCCCCATTGTAATCATTCAATAATATTTTTCATTTTATTATTAAAAATAATGTTTAATAACATAATACTATTCTGGATATAAATAAAATACATCCTATTCATAACAAACAAGGCTTACATAACCAATCTTATAAAGGAAAACGAATCAGTTAACACCAGAAACGATGATACTACAGAAATATTATTAACAATGTAATATTAGAGGATCATATTTGATATCATATTTACATATATAGTTCTTTTATAATTGAATTACAATGTTTTAACTATTATATAGGATTTTAACATACCATCGATAAAAGAAAAGTACAAGGTAAGGGATAATTTCACAATATTTTTATTATCTGAGGATTTTATGTAAGTATCTACTAGGACCGCTTTATCCTACACATCTGTGTTTTATTAAAAACTTATATCAAATCATTTTAACTATTTTCTAGACAATTTTTTAATTTTATTTATACCCTTTATTAAATTATATGTTTTGAAAGGAATCTATCCGCCATTTTCCAAATAAGGTAGTTTATGAAAATTTCGTCAAAATTGTGGTAGGAATATTTTTTAACTTATAAGATGAGTGTGGCTATTTTCTGCCATTATAACATTGTGAAATATTCCTATACAAGAATATAAGAATATTTTCAAAATTAATTTTTTTCATTTATAATTATAGTAATTTTAAATGGTTTGAAAAAAAGATGTATTTTATTCAAAATGTTTTGATTTCATCTATATTAACATCCATTGATGGATTTTAAATAGGATTGAAGTTGATTTATTTTGATACAAATTTTCTATATTTTATTGAAGGTTTTGTGATATGTTTGATAGTGGATGTGTTATTTTTTTAACCATTCACGGTTAATGGATATAGTATTGACATTTCATATGCTATTTTTAATACGAATGTTTATGTTATTTTTTAGCCATTTCATATGTGGAATGAATTGGACTTAGTAAGTGATGGGTGGAGCCCTCTATAGCTCCTCTATGCATCAGTAGGTCTCATGAGACAAACTAATGTCCTGTAACAAGGGGATGAAAAAATCTTGTTTGTCATCTTGGCACAAGGCCTTGCCTATGTGGTTATGATGTCTTACATTATGCATTCCGTCATTATGAATGTTCTTATAAATATTTCTTGTGATTATTCAACTTGTAGAATATCTATGTGAATATTTAAATTGAATTATTTGATTTTATCATTGACACATTATGCTGATGTTTACATTTAAAAGGCTTGTGTCTAAGTCTTATACATTTCTTTAATTTTTTGTGGTTATTAATGAACGATTCCACTATATTCTTATCCTTACCAGGAATCTGAGCACACCCCTTTCTATGTTCTATTTTTTTGCTTAAATGTGAAGAATTATTTTATAATTGGCCTTAAGGGATAGGATAAAAATATAAGTTTGTTTAAAAAGGGCAAAAAAAAATTTTGATGTTTTTTTCAGGATGTAATGTAAAACTTATAAATGAATCTAGTACTTACAAGGATATTGAACTGATCAGTCTTTTGAGATTTGATCTCTTGTGATCATGCCAATGTTATGCAATAACGAACCGACTCTGGGTAATTGGGGTTGGAGCATTATAGTTGATATCAGATGAAGTTCAATAAAATCATTGGAATCTAGATTTATTAAAAATATTATTAGAGAACACTACCCTGAGATAGACATTGAGGATTAGTATAGAAGAACATCATTGAATTATGATACTGTAGAGATTTAGTGAGTTTTCCTTGAAATACATCCCTTTCTGGATATGAACTGGTAGAGTCAGCTCTAGCACATTTGTACTTAGGGGTAAAACCAAAAAACACCACTTTGAGCTAGACTAGAACGCGAACTGGTGCATGATAACTAGCCTTGGTACACTCATGGTAACGACAGTCTCGGGGGATATGATTAGGGTAATTCTCATTTTCTATACAAACAATCATCATTGGTTTATGTGTATATAATACCCCAATGAAAACATTTTTAAGAATATGGATTATATCCATAAACTGTTCAATTTGTGTTAACTGTTTTACATGTTTTGAATAATGTATTGTGATTCAAAAACTAATTTAGTGTATTCCATTGTTTAGAAATAGAGCCCAGTTGAAGGAAAGTAAACCGTATGATCCAAAGTAATCAATGTTGGGATTTCCTTCTTACTCAAGATAATTATAGTAGAGCTGGTGATGAAAATGGGGCTGATCAGCTTATCACCATACTGGGACAATTCACCCAGGTTATTAATAATAACTTTACCCGTGTAGAGCACCCTGATCCACAACGTGGATGATCAATGTTAGAATGCTTCATGATGAAAAAACCACCAACATTCAATGAGAGTACAAATCCATTAGTAGCTGAGAAATGGATAAGTTCCTTAGAGTAAATATTTCATAGATTAGGAAGTAGCGAATGAGAAAAAGTTGTCCAGGAAATTTATCACCTCATGGGAGATGCGGGTCATGGTGGTCATTAGATCAAGACACAAAGGAATATGAAGAAGTATCAAACATGAAATGGAGGTATTTTAAAGATATTTTCTAAGAATAACACATTCCTCGTATACATCGAGCGGATATGGAAAGGCAATTTCGGAGTCTGAGGTGAAAGGAGGCTGAGAATGTCGAAAAGTATAAGGCTAACATTACAAGGTTAAAAAGGAATGCTGCATATTATATATGTAACCAAAGAAGTAACAATTATAAATTCATTGATGGGTTAAAAAAATTTCTCCAACGAGCATTAGTCTCACAATTGTTCTAATAATACAGAGATATTGTCTCATGTGCTATCAAGACAGAAAACGAATTCACTGTCTCTTATGAAATTAAAGCAAAGAAAGAGAAAAATAGATCTTCTGAACACTCTAGAAATGGAAATAAGGGGAAGATAGGAATGGTTGAATATCCATCCTATGGTAAATGTGGGAAAAAACACCTCAGTACTTTCCGGAATGGAATGGGAGTCTGTTACAAGTGTGGTGAAGAAAACCATAAAGCTGAAGATTGTAAGGGGATGAAGGGGGATGTTAAGGTTGAATTCAAAAACTATATAGAAAAGGGTCATTATAAAGATTCATATCCTAATCGCCATGGGAACATACCTAAAAAATGTAAATGGGAGCAAGGCCAAGCATATGCGATTAGTACTGCTGAGGTTAAAGCTCTGAAAGACGTCGTGGTAGGTAATTTAATGGTTTCATCAAGTTTAGCCAATGATTTATTTGATTCTGGATCATCACATTGTTTCATATCTTCCCAGTTTTTATGAGAATTATATATTTTCAATTGGTCTTAACAAGGGAGTTGTCAATCTAAACACCTAAGGGAGTTTCATCGCATCAATGTTTGGTGAATCAGTTCCCATTAGGGCATATAAAAGTTCTTTTTCTATAGAAATCATCAATATACAAATTATAGAATTTGATATAATCCTCAGAATGGATTGGATTTTAGACCATGATGTAAAAATTTATTTTAAGAAGGAGGTTACAATTATCGATGAGTATTAGAATTACCTTATCGTTAGAGTAGAAACCTCACCACCTGATTCTTATCTAGATATGCATTTTTTTGATTAAATAAATTCAATTATTTGAGAAGAATAGAATGAAATAACAATAAGTGAGTAAATGAATGTTCGAATAGAGGACATAACTATTGTGCAAGAATATATTGATGTGTTTCCGGAGGATTTACCTGGACATCCACCAGAATGAGAAATTGAGTTTCCTTCGATTTTATTCTAGGTTCAAGGCCCATATCGAAGAACCCTTATAGAATAGACACTATGGAATTAGTGTAACAAAAGAAACAACTAGAGGAATTGAGTAAAATTGTATTTATTTTACCTAGTGTTTCTCTATGGGGAGCCCCTTTCCTTTTTGTTAAGAAGAAAGACAGATATATGAGGTTGTACATTGACAAAAGGGAGATCAATGCTATAACTATAAAGAACAAGCATCCCCTAAATCGCATTGACGATTTATTCAAACAAATTCATGGGGAAGAATATCATTCAAATGTTGAACTTCGATCTGGATATCATCATTTGTGTGTGAAGAAGGAAGACATTATGAAAATTTCATTTTGAACCGAGTACATGCTTTATGAGTTTACAGTAATAACTTTTGGATTGACTAATGCACCCTATGTCTTCATTGATATAATTAATAGAGTTTGGAAATAATATCTTGATAACTTTTTACTGGTATTTATTAATGATATCATGGTATACTCCAAAATCTATAAAGATCCTGATTATCATTTGCGCATTATTCTAAAGACTCTTAGAAGAAATGAATAATATGGGATGTTTAGCAAGTGTGAATTCTGGATTCAGAAGACTTCTTTTCTTGGCCATACTATCTCTATGTATGAAATATCTGCATAAACATCAAAGACCAAGGCAATTGAAGAATGTCTAGCATCGAGGAATATAAATGAGGTACACAGTTGTATTGGTTTAGAAGGTTATCATTGGTGTTTTATTTAGAATTTTGCCCGATTGGCAAACTCATTATCCAAGCATACACATAAAGGGGATAAATTTGTTTGGACAAAAGAGTGTGAAGAATTTTATGAATAATTGAATATAATATTAGTTAATGCTCTTATATTGAATCTACCATTGGGGAATGATGTGTTTGTTATTTATAGTGATACTTCAAAGAAAGGGCTTGGTTGTGTCTTCATGCATAAGGATAGAGTTATTTCCTATGTATCAGGATAGAAAAAAGTTCATGAGAAAAACTATCCAAATCAAGATCTTGAGTTAGTAGGTGTAATATTTTCTCTATAAGTATGGAGACACTATCATTATGGTGAATAATGTGAGAATTATACTCATCACAAGAGTTTGAAATATATTTTCTCACAAAATGAACTCATCTTGAGGAAAATACGATGGCTTAAACTACTCAAGGATTATGATTGCACTATACAATACCACTCGAGGAAGGAAAATAACACGGAAGATACTTTGAGTAGAAAGGATAAGGGAGTTTTTAAAAAGACTAGGGTTGAAAGGGATCGTATTTCCATGGATCTAGTAATGATGGATATGTAAATAACCATACTAGGTGAAACATCAATATTTTTTCAAATGGTTCCAAACCATATTTTTAATAAAGGATAAAAATATCTCAGTCTGATGATACAGAATTTCAAAAGAAAATTTAAGCGGTGAATGATGGGAGATTGAGTGAAATCATATATAAAGATGGATCTTTGAAATTTGGGAATATACTTTTTGTTTCTAACATATCTGATCTAAAAAGGGAATTATTGGATGATGCTCATAGATCCAATTTCTCTATAAACCCTGGGAGCACCAAGATGTATAATTATTTGAAGGGACATTATTTTTGGGACAACATGAAGAGGGAGATTGCCGATTTTTTGTCTAGATGTCTGGTTTTTCTACAAGTGAATGATGGAAGGAAATAGCCTAGAGGGTTCATGGAACCTCTTTCCATACCAGAGTGGAAATGGGATAATATAATGATGAACATTGTCATGGGGATACTGAAGAATCCTAGAAGGAATGATGCAATATGGATCATTATTGATCATCATACCACGTCAGAACATTTTCATACAATAAGATAAGATTTACCACTTGAACGTATGGAAAGACTATATATTAATGAAGTTTTAAAACTTCATGGTGTACCCCAACCGACTGTTTCTTATCGTTAACCCTGTTTTACATCATGAATCTCAAAAAGTTATCAGAAGGCCCTAGAAATTAAACATTGTTTAAGCACTTCCTACCACCCTCAAACTGGTGTACAGTACTAACAAAATATTCAAACTTTTGTAGACATGTTGAGAACATTCCCACATGACTTTCAAGGTATGTGGGATCAAATTTACCTCTGTTTGAATTTTCCTATAAGAATATATTCCAATCATGTATTCAAATGGCACCATATGTAGCATTATATGGAAAGAGATGTCACACACCAACTTTTTGGGATGATGTTGGTGAAAGAAAACTCGCAGGCCCAGAACTTTTGGAGGAAATGATGGAAAATATGAAGGTTATCAAAACCCACATAAAAGTAGCTCAGAGTAGGCAAAATAGCTATGCCGATAACCAAAGGAAGGATTTGGAATTTCATATAGGAGATCATTTTTTCTTGAAGGTTTCTTCATGGAAGGGTGTTATACATTTTAGTAATAAGGGTAAATTGAGTCCCAGGTACATCAGACCTTTCTAAATTCTAGAATGAATTGGTGTTGTAGCTTATTCTATGGAAATGTTTTCACGTCTCTCCAAGGTTCATGATGTGTTCCATGTATCACAATTGAGAAAATACATTTTTGACCCAACACATGTACTCACCTATGAGGAAATTGAACTGGAACCTGATTTTTCTTATTGTGAAGAGCCTGTCAAAATTCTTGATACAAGAAAACAAATTTTGAGAAACTAGACGACTCGTCTGGTAAAAGTTTTATGGAGAAACCATAAGATGGAAGAGGCAATGTCAGAACCCAAGGAACTTATGATGAAGAACCACCTGAATCTTTTTGAGTGGTAGTATTATAGAAGTTTAGAGGATGAAATTATTTTGAGGGAATAATGTAACACCCCAAGCTTCCACATTATGTTTCCCTTTTAATTATGCAATAGCTTCCATTGTATGCAACTTCGAGATTCTAATACACTACGACAAATCAAAATAGCTATTCTGAATATTAATACCCACAAATTTAAATTTTATAAATTTTATTTTTAAAAATGTACTTCATATTTGAATTTGGAATATCAGAAATATATTAGGATGAATTTTTGGTATTTTTCTGAAAATGTTTAATTTTTTATGAATTATAAAAAACGATGTGTTATTGATTAAAACCGACCTTTTTTTAAATAATTGTTTATTTTATTTAAATTTATATTAGGTCATAATAGTTATATAACACCGATATATATTCAATTTAATTCATTGGAGTCATTTTATAATATGTTTAGATATATATGAATTTTGATGAACTTTTTACCATCTTTTACCCACCTCTTATCAGCATTTATAAATTTTATTAAAACATAATCTTACCACTTATGTGTGTTCAATTTCAAAAATCTGAGAGACATGGTTAAAATTACTAAGTAAAATGTGGTTCAATAAGACGAAAATAAATTTTGGTGAAAAGAAAGTTTTGACTTTTATTAACCACAGTTATAAGTAAATTGGGTTATTAAGGGTATAAATGATATCATAATGACTCTAACACAGGTACTACTTCTTTTGGTTACGATAATTCGACCAAAAACAACCTTTGGAATAAAATATGATCCACTTTTGTCCTCATGGATTAGATTAGACCATTCATTATTATTTAATTTAAAGAAGAGTTAAAAGTGTTAAATTCCAAATTTAATAACTAAAGCATTTTAATATAGGGTTACACAAAATATAAATTCAACAATAAATATTCATTACAAAGATAATTTTTTTTCATACATATTCATATTTTATTTATAATTTTTATAAATTATATAATTTAATTTATTTATGAGACAATGATGATGTAGTGATTACCTTATTAATGAAAGATTTAAATAATTGATATTATAAATATCCAAATAAATTTAATTTGAGACTTTTGATGAATTACACAATTTTTTTTGTGTTAATATGACTTTTTATTATTGATTAAATAATTTTTTTGATGTAATCATACTGTTATGATTTATAAAAAAACAAATACTAAATAGTGTCAAAATTGACATCATTCAGTTTTTAAAACAAATACTATATTATTAATTGATATAAGTTTCTTAGAAATCAATGGATTAAAAAAAGGACTTAGATAAGGTTATATAAATTAATAATGAACCACATGGTGTTCTCTTGGATTGTTATAGTTAGTTTATTAACTATATAATAAAAAATACAAAGAGACATGGAAAATGTCAAACTCTTTGACTAAGAGTTAAATCTAGAAAATAAGTTTAATATGATGAACTAAACCTATCTAAAATCTATTTGTATGGAGGATTTTGAACCATCCCCACTTTATTCTCGAAATAAATCATTTTGGAGCAATTATAAACTGAAAATTATTTTATTAGAAAATAATATTTTAATCTTTTTTGAATGTGACCCTCACCTCTCTTATAAAAGGTTACTTACCCTTATCTTAATTTCACACATACAAAGCCATTTTTCTCGGAAAAATCCAGCACAAATATCCTCCCAACTTTTATCCCTTCATCCTAGGGGCCTTACATTGGTCATAAATCCATCCTAAATATCCCTTCTGATCAAATCAAAATGAATAACCTGAATAAGAGGTAAATATTTCATCACCACTTTCAAGTTCTTTTCTTCTTCCACTTCCTCTTTCTTTGTTATTTCAATTATAAAATAATAACTCCAGTATATTATATGTACTGTGACATTATTATAAACATGGTACAACCATATTCATTATTCAATTCTTCATATTAATGACAATTTCACATTACGTGCGTACATACGACTTAGAATATCCACGTCGTGGTGTAGTTTGTCAATCAAACACTTCATTATTTGGATGAGTATAATAATGAGTATAAATGATGTAAATAATAAATATAAAATCATAATGATTATTTTTATATGATATATAATCCAATAACATACTATTTCAGCATGGATATAATGATATTGTTGGCTGTGCATACGTACAGATTACAGTCTCTATGAACGCCATGAGATTCATTCCCCATCATAATCATTCACAAATATTTTTCATTTTATGATTAAATAAAATGTTCATGAACTTAATATTATTATTTATATGAATAATATATGTCATATCCATAACAAACATGGCTTATGTAACCAATCATTAAAAGTAAAATGAATTATTTAACACCTGAAATGGTGATACTAATGATATATTATTAAGAAAGCAATATTAGAGGATCATATATGATATCATATTTATGTATATAGTTCTTGTATAATTTAAATACAATGTTTTTACTATAATATAGGAGGTTATCATAACATAAACAAATGAAAAGTACAAGGTAGGGGTTAATTTCACAATCTCTTTATTATCCAAGAATGTTTATATGTAAGTATCTATTCGTACCTCTTTATCATCCACATCCTTCATTCACTAAAAATGCACATCAATATTTTTTCACAATTTACAAGACAATGGGTTAAAGTCATTTAAAAAATTATATGACCATATATGTTTTGAATGGAATATTTCTGTCTTTTTCCAAATCAGGTACATTGTTACCTTTTAAAAAAAATTAAGGTAAGAATATTTTTTTAACTCATACGGAAAATACAACTATTTTATGTCGTTATATCATCGTCGAATCTTCCCATACAAACTTATATGTATATATTTTTTTTAAAATGTTTTCTTTTATAATTATGTGACTTTTAAATGGTATCAAAATAGAAATAGGTATTTCTTTCAAAATGTTTTGATTTCATCTATATAAATATCCTTTGATGGATTTAAAACTTGTTTGAAGTTGATTTATTATGACACAAATCTTCAAAATATGATTGAATGTTTTGTGATATGTTTGATAGTGGATGTGTTATTCATATTAACATTCATGGTTTATGGATAATGTATTAAAATTTTGTATGCTATTTTTAATACGAATGGTTATGTTTTGTTTATACCTTTTTATATAAGGATTGTATTGGACTTAGTTAGTGATGGGTAGAGCCCACTATAGCTCCTTGATGAATCGATATGACTCATGAGACAAACTAGTGTCTAGGCACAAAGCCATGACTATGTGGTTATGATGTCTGGAATTATTCATTCCATCATTATGAAGGTGGAAATTTATATTGCATGTGATTATTTGACTAGTAGAACATCCATGTGAATAAGTACATGTCATTATTGGAATTTTTTCATATCTATATTATGCTAAATTTTATGTTTAAAAGGAATATTGTTATATTATTATACATTTCTATAAATATTAATGCTTATTTATGAAAATTTATATGATATTTTGTTTCCTTATTGACAATATGAACTCTCCCCTATCTATGTTTTATTTTTCCCAGGATGTGAAGAAATAGTTTATGGTTATCCTTCAGGTATAGGCTTTGGATATAAGTGTGTTTAAAAAGAGGAAAATGTTGCTGTTGTTTTTATTTCACAATGTAATGTAAAACTTATGAAGGTATCTAGTACTTCCAAAGAAACTAAACTGATCGGTCTTTCACAAGTTGATCCCTTGTTATCATGCCACTGTTATGTAATAATTTACCGACTCTGGGTAGCTGGGGTCGTGGGGTTACATATTTTATTAAAAAAAATTACATTAATTTCATAGTATGATAAAATGAACATTATATTATTGTAGAAATAAATAAAATGATATCCCAATAATGTGTCATTAAAAATAAAATAGGTGGATAAATTCATCAATTTTTTGTATTTTTATATTTCATTTTTTTAAACCACATCTCATTAAAGCGTTATAATAAATTATTTTCAAATCATGGGAAATAGTAATTAATGCTCTCCACTAATAACGAGACAGGTTGAAAATTATTCTATCATTTTTATGGCATGTATTCTAACATATATGTATTAGTTTCTTCATTTTATAGGACATGATTTAAAAATGTGTTTAGGAAAGGAATCATTACGACTTTATTAAATTCAAATCACATCCCATGATAGAAAAGGACCATAGAATTAAAAATTAAATACATTTATTTATACATTTATCATGTTCTAATATAAAAATTTGAACATTATATACTATTTTAAATGATAATTAGTGAATAATAAAAATTATACCTAAACAAATAGTATTTATGAAGGGATTGAATTTTGTCCAAAAAACCCTCACTGTTGTCATATTTTCACTCTTTTCACATGGCTATCAACTGGAACAATCAATTTAATTTTAGTAAATACAATATTAGTAAACTAATTCACTAATAGATCATTTAATATGAAACATTTATTATAATATTTTACATATTTCTTATATATATATTTATATATTTTATTTATCAATACCTCAATATTTAATATGTGTTATTTTTTTCATTAATTATAGCAATTAGTGATGTTTTTTTAATCATTACATAAATATTTAATATAAAATTTTGATAAACATTAAAAATTATTTATTCTATTATTATCATTTTTTAATAGTATTTCTATTCCAATAGTCACCTGTTCTTTTCTAATGTAGTTTATATTAGTTCTCACACCAACCAAGATAAGAACATAATATAAATAAATGGGTGAATATTGTCAAGGATGTGAAAAATAATAAAGGAATTTTTATTTTACATATATTTTTATATTTGGTGAATCCTATTTGAATTGGACTGGATAACTAACAAAAATCTAATGAAAATATTTAAAAATTTCTATTTTCATGCGGTGGTAATATGCCCAATGCAATGTTATTCCTTTTTTTCCTAATTATTTTAATGTTATTATATCATATGATAATTATACACATAAAAATAATAAATAGATTATTTGTGAAATAATTACTTTTAATTAAATACATTTAAATCTAGAACAACATTTGTGGTGAAACATGGATTATTTCACTCATTGAAGGTGATAGTCCATAAAAACACAAGATCAATATTATTTCGTTCATTGGGAATAGGGAAATAAATTAATGCCTCCTAAATTAATATAACATCTCATAAAAATACTTATGATATATGGGTTATTATATTAGTATGTTTTGGTTTTTTAGAATATAATCAACAAGAATATAAGGATTAGGATTATAATATAATCACGTTGGGACCATGATGATGCTGATGAAATTATGATATACAATTTTGTAAATATATTAAAATATGATGGCCAAGATATTTATTATATAAATGTGAATTATAATAGAGGGAAATATAAATGGTAAGGATGTAAATTACAAATATAATGTGTATCTTTTAGATGTGAAATTGAATATATTATATAAATGAGTGAATGAGAACTTTTGGGTCCCTTGTTTTTTAATAATTTAATTATATAATTCATGGGATATTAGATAAAAACAACAAAAAAAAAAGAATTTTTAAGAATTATAATTTATATAATGCCTATAAACATTTATTTGCACATTTTTTTTAGAAATTTGAGAAAACAATTTATTCTTATATTTTTATCTTCAATTTTTTCCTTAACTGATGTAAATGGTTTTTTCCCAAGTTAAATAAGTTTTATTAAACATATAATATAACCCCTATTAAAAATATAACTATTTATAACCAATAAAAAATCAATATTTTTGATAATTCATAGTCAATATAAATGATATTAATCTTTAAGTTAAATAATTTCATTTATTGAGAGAAGTTTTGTTGTACAAAATTGATATTATAAAACTTTTGTCATCAAAATTGAATTCATCATCAATTACTAATTAATTTATTTTTATATAATTATATATGTATTTAGAAATTATTTAGAATATTTATTTATAAAATTAAATTTTAATTTATATGTTTAAAATTATATATAATTAATAATATAATTTGATGAAAATAACGATTTAACCATTTTCATAGTCATTAACATAGATCTTTGTATTATAATTTTTATAATAGAAAATGAAATTTTCATTATAGAATAATAATTCAATGGAGATATTACTTTTTAAATATAATTTTTATATTTATTTTCTAAATTTCATATAATAAAATTTTCAATGTATGCATGTATAAATATTTTTTCACGGAAATATTGAGTTTTTTTAGAATGGTAAACATGTGTTTTATAAAATTTACCAAATATATTAAATTTATTTATAATATATATATATATATATAATATAAAAAATAGTTTCTTTATATTTTAAGTCATTATTTTTTTGATAACCTCAATAAAGTGATAGTAATTATAAAAAAAATGAATTTCCACATGTCATAAATGAATGATTTATCATCGAAATATTTCAAAATTTAACCTCCACATAATTTCATCATAATGAATTCCAAATTAATGAGAACTTTTAAAAATTAAATTTATAAATTTTATGTATATATATTTTATATGAAAGAAATATTTTTAAATAAATTTACATTCGGTTGAATAAATCAATGTTAAATCATTTAATTTTTTTAATATATTATTATAAATGAATTTTTGTTTTATTAAAGTTTTTACAATATGTTTTATTATTTAAATAATTTTATTTTAAAATATTTCTTTTATTTATTTCAATTTTTTCATATATAAAAAACTATTACTATGGAGACTATTTATAGGAAAACATTATATAGTAAATTTATGTGATGTTAAATTATTCCCCATTAAAAAAATATATCCTAAAATTTTAAATATTAATAATATATTTAATAAGGTGATATTATTCAATCAATTTTCATAATCTATGATATAACATATAAATGTCCATTATAATATACTACTAAATATACCAGATTATGTATATTTCCTCCATAAAATTAATTTATCATAAAATCGTTTTATCAAGTCATTAAATACCCTAATCACAAAATCAATATATTAATCTATTCACAATTTCGACGGAATTTAATATAAATTAATCCATTTTGAAATCTTATATTCAAAAAAATCCAACATCCATAGTCACACCTAAAAGGCAATAATACTTAATTCAAAAGGTGAAATAAAAATATATATATCATTTTCCAAAAGAATTTATAAACATAACAAAATAAATAACAGTTCCATTTTTAAATAAATAAATAAATAATTCCATGAAAATATATATTATATAACCCAAATTTTAAAAAATAAAATAATTATTTATTATCTCTACATCGTGAGTATGTTATACTTAAGAGTCATAGATCCTTAATCATGTTTATAAAATAGTTATTCCCCATATTATTACCTTTCTATAAAATACAATTTCAATTTTATATAAAAAATTTAAATTATGTTTCAAAACATTTAAATAATTACTTCTGATGAATAATTATTATGTTTTTCATATAATCATACTAAATATTTTAATATACTATAATATCATTGAAACTTTTCATTCATTAATGAAACAAAGAAATTTGTTTAATTTTTTACTTTCAATTATGATATAACCTCCCCATATATGGTATGAAAAATAATGAAATATTTCTTATCATTAAAGTCATATACTAAGATTCTCAACAATTTATCTAGGTAGAAATATAAATGTATTATATCGGTTATTCAATAGATATATACCTTTCCCAATATTATTTGTTTCATCCTTTTACAAGAAAAATTAAAAAAATAACATTTATGATAATATCATAAATATGAATATCAAACCATCAATCAAAAGGTTTCTTCCCCCATTCAACCATAATATTTAAGAGGTGGAATATTTGGTTCGATGTATGATTCACATTGTTTAATCCTAAGTAATCTATGGTAATTTTCATTTTAGTTTCTCTAACATAATTATTTAAGACCTTACATAAATCATTTACACCTTTTCATTAATAATCATTTCCATAAATCAATGAATATCCCAATAAGTTTTTTGAAACATGTGTGTAGTTACAAAAAATTGTCAAGAACCATATCATAATTGACTTAATACCTAATACACCAATTTATGGGTATTTCACATAAGTACCTCTTTTATAGATTCAGTTTTTCTTTATATTTTCTATTTTGGGGTGTTATTTAATGGGAAGTCATATAATCAATTCTTTATAAAAAAATTATGACAACATCATATAATTAGAATTATCAATATTTTTCCTGTTTATTTTGCTAATTTTCTTGATCGAAAAATAATTATTTCGATGTTTACAAATAATATTTTTGGAAATATTTATGAAATAAAACTCGGAAATTTTATTAATTTAATAATATTTTATACCTAGTCCATGATATTTCAATGTTTTAATTAATCGAAAATTTTAATTAATATATTATTTTTTTTTGTAATATGATGAAATGTTTCCTGTGAAAATTTCCATGTATAATTGAAATGCATTTTATTTTATATTTGAATAAAATTAATTATAATAATTTTTTAACATAATTGTTTCATTATTATATTCATTCAATATTTATTATGAACATTCATAGTATTTATTTTGAGAGTTTTATTTCATATAACAATTTGAGAATTTTAAAATATTATTGATCATATATAGATTAGTTGTACAATGAGGGTCTGCAACATCCCACTTTTGAACATGAAATTCAATGTACAACCATTGAATAACACATTATAATAATGAGAATAAATTAATGATACTATTCATTACACCCAACTTCTTTGATAATTTATTTTTATCAACGTTGAGTCCCTGGACAAATTGATTGTGTAGTCATGAATGGATGTTCAACTATTAATTTTTTTTATAATGACCTATGAATGTATCATCCAACCCTGAAATTTTAAATATCATACATTCAACATTTTTCACATTCCATCAATGGATTATATCCCATAGATCCATCATGGCATGTCATTTTTCATATACAATAGTACTGTTGCTTCAGAAAAGGGATGCCAAACATGATTCAAAAAAATTGTAGATTATGATACTGATATTTGATTTTATGTGAAATAATGAAAGTTATTTCATATATCAAATATGAAGGCCCCTTAATAACAATTAATACGAGAGTTGCGAACCTATGAACCGAAAAAAAAAATTTATGAGTATATGATTCCAAAATTGATAATGAGTCAAGTTGAAATATCATGGGTCAGATGAAGAACATGGGTTAAGAAATTTTAATTAGAGAATATATAGAGTATTTTAGTTTAAATTCAATCCAATATAGGATATTTTCAAACCGCATCTAATGCCTAGTATGGAAATTTTTTATTCCATAACACAATTGAAGTCCAATCAATGGTAGAATAAATCGAACATGAGATGAAATTAGGAAGATGATCAAAATTTGATTCCAACATAGTATGGTGTAATAGTGGATTTATGAGTGGTAAATTTTATTATTTTTGATACAGAACATTATTTTATTATAATTTATGGAAGATGACTCATTTTATTCTGGTGAGATGAGTTGAGCCTCTATGAGAAAGCATGAACTGGAAATTTCTTATGTAGCATGACTAGATCCAATTGGAATATATATATATGACCAAACAAATAATAAATTTATGATTTAATTGAATATGGATGAGTTTGATGGATATCATGTTGAGGAAGATGCCTACAAAACTGAGAACATGATCTAAATAAGATGATTGAGTTTCTTAATTTCATCAAGATGTGTGATGTTGTGCAACTAAAATATTATTATTTAATTGAGATTTAGGAATGTTCTTTTTTCTATGGAGCCACAATGATGATGAACATGATTTTATGCATTTGATAGATTTGGTAGAAATTTATTTTGAAGTAAAAAATTTTATGTAATTATGATACATCAACTCCTATTACTAATAAAAATAAATACTAATACCATGGAATAATAAACAATATAATGATACCAACTTAGGTACCCTATACCTACACCCTATGTTCTTATGAAAAAATTATTAGTTTCAAAATTTTACTATAATTCGAATTCATTTAATACAAATTAAACAATCTCAAATTTTATATTAGTAGTACATCTCATAATAATCATATAGAACTCAGATAAAATTTAATAATAGTGTATATTAACACTAGTTACCGAGGAATTATATTTTAAAAACATATGAAATTTATTTATAATTTAATCCTAATAGACTCCTTTAATGTTTTCTCGTAGGTTACACACATTTACATATAATGGGGAAGTATAGTCATATGAAATGTGTGACCTTAGATTCTCTGTAAAAACAAGGATAATTTATAAAAAATTAAATATAAAATGTGAAAATAAGACGATAATATTGGTATAATCATGAGATATATGTATGATAGAATAAATAAAAAATATTTTATAAATAATGAAAAAAGGAATAATATTTGAAAAAATTGTGAAGAAATATTATTGAATAAAGATTATTGATGAGAGAATGATATAAAAATTTTAACCCCCTGTTTGATGTATGTAGCCTTTGTTTATTCGCTTTTATGTATTTAATGTTCTTGGGATGAGTTGGGAAGAGATTAGGAGAGATTAGAATGGGTTTGAATATTTTTGGAGGTTTTGTAATGGCACATAATTTGAACAAGATTAAGGCCAACCATGCATGTTCTCCATGTAACCATGGAGGGGGAGAAAGTTGTCTTCACAATATCAATGCATGGTTTGGAAAATCATGTGAGAAAACTATGTGGGACCCCTTCCTTGAGGTTGTGGTGTGTTCATTTTTAGTGTACAGGTTCCCAAACTATGCAGGCAAACAATGCGGCCACTTAATGAAGGTATTATTTTATCTTGGTTTACTCAGGCATGACATATTTTAATCCAAACATCCTTTAACTCGAGCCTCAACTATGATTTTATGTTCTCAAAGGATATGCGTTCTCTCCTAATCAATTTGGATGGGATTTTATGGGGTTTCAAGTTGTTTTATTGGTGTTCCCACTCGAGTAAGTCTTCTCTCTTGGTTTCTATTTAGTTTTCTCTAGAACTACATTTTCCCACATCTCATTTTTCTATATCTACATCCACTATATATAGATATTCTATTTTTATCCTAATGTGATGAATTTAGGACTTTTTAATGATAATGAAAAGTATCTAGAGTGGTTTCATTAGTGTGTTCACAGGATTTTTGGTGTGGTTTCTTGTGGGTCAATTTCATTGAAATAGTAAAGGTAGGTGGCTTCTCTCTCGACTCCACATGGTTCTATCTAGTGTCTTTGGTTGAAATAATTTTTTTACTGAAATTAATTCTGAATAATATATGAAAAATATTTGTGGAAACCCATTGGGTGATGATTTGGAGATTTGTTTTCATAATTGGTATATTGGTGAATATGGGGTTTTGGTTGTGTAATTTAAAATGTAGATATTAAAATTTATTACATGGTTTGGATTATGAAAATGGGTTGTGAAAATTATTCTTAATAATATGTTGTATTTTGGGAATGTAATGTGGCATGAAAAATGGAAAAAATGTGTGTTCAATAAATGGGTGGTTTATTGAAGTGAATTGGCATGTTTTGGAAAAGGTTGTGTTCTTATCATGTGGACTTGGTGTGGTATGCATGTTGGTTTATTAAGTGTTATGGGTTTTTTGAATTGTGTGGGTGATGTGGACAGGGTGTACCACTATAAAATAGATATGGATTGGGGATGAAAGTTCAACCATTAAATGATAAGTGGGAGGGAAGTACCACTAGTGAGAAATGTTGTGAACAGGTTGGAATGAAGGTTCACCATTTTGGTTTCCCGGTTTTGGGTAGTATTGCAAGATGGAATTTAATGCAGTAATTTGAAATGGTGAATTGGATTATAAAATGGTTGTTTTTATTTCCCTTGGATTTCATGGTTTTAATAAGTTGTCTTGGTAATGGGGTGTTTTTCATATTGGAAATTTTTGAACTATATAATGTATTATATAAACTGTTTTATTTAAATGTGATAACAGTTCATTCCCAGTGGTGTTTTTTGTAAGTCATTTGGGGAAATCCTGCTGATTATTTTTACTCATCCCTTTCATTGGAACTTTTTTCCTTTTGGAGGTGTTGTTTTCTCAAACACAAGTAAGGTTAAACAAACTCATTTTTCTAGTGTTTTGGAATGAGTCATGGGTGATGTAGTGGTTCCAGGAGCATGGATCATGATGTGGATCTATGGATGGTGTCCTAGTTCTTTGGGGTATTGTTGTTTAGTTTTTTTCTTTGTAATCTGATTTTTGTTTTGGTTGTATTTGCATTTTGGAATTGTTATGGAACAACTTGGATGTATTTTGGAAATGTATGGTTTAGGTTGTTTTGTCAGCAAGAATAATGTAGTTTATTAGTGGTGGATTTTATTGTGGGTTGTTCAATTCAATAGGGATAATAATTCCACTAGTATTCTTGAAGCCCTCAACATTTATTTCAAGCCTTTGGTGCTCTAGGAATGTCACATAAGTCATATTACCATTTCCCTTCCATCTCAAGATAATGGGATGTGGTGGAATTCTATAAGTGATATCTGTTTGTTTGGTCCTTGTATTTCATGTAAGAGAAATTTTTCAGTCCATTTGTGTTGATTGGTGGTCTTGGTGTTGACATTCATTTTTTGCCTATTCTGTGAGCTAGTATGGTATCAATGCATAAGAATGTTAGAACATGGAATGTGTAGCATGAAATAATGTAGCTAACATGTTTATTCTATACTCCTTGTTACTGGGGAGTTGGGTAGATAAGTGTTTTGGAGAAACATATAGGAAATGTAAATCACATTGTTGTTGTTGCAACCAATGCGATAAGAATGACATGCGCTTTAGAAATTAATTCCCACTAGGCTGCATCTTTTATTGGGATATAATGATTTATTGTGTGGGATGAATATGTGGATCTAGAAGAATCAGAATTGGGTTTCAAAACAAAATCATTTGAAACATGGAAAATGATGGTATTTTGAAAATGGATTGATTTTTAAAACATGGTGGATAATTTTTTAGATTAGTGGAAAATGTGAAATTTGATCATTTGGAAAGCCTGGTTTTGAAAGTGGCAATGTATTGAATTTGTAAAAATGTATACACTTTCATTTTATGGGAGTGGGACTTATGGTTGTTTTTGTATTGATTGAAATGAAATTGTGTATGATTCATCGATACAAAATGGAGGAAGATATAGAAAATGTGGTTTCACATGCGCCCTAGGTGATCTAGTAGCTACTGTAGTATATAGTGCAAGCATTCCAGGCTTTTGAATGTGGGAATAATTTGGATGAACCAAAGACTGTGGATCATACAGGGTCTATTTCAAAGGGAATATCCACCCCTATTTAAGGGTGATTTCAATCCATAAAGGGATAAATCGTGGATGAACAAAATTAATAGATATTTTACTTCATAGAAACACCGAGAAACATGAAAGTGAATCTAGCCACAAAAAATTTCAATTTTATTTCCCTTTAGTGGCGGGAGCTAGCGATCCAAGCAGATATGGAAAAAGGTGTGACATGGGAGGGTTTTTAAGAATTTATTAACCAACAATTCTACCCACATACATTTATAATTCAACATACAATATATTTACTCAATTTGATGTTTTGGAACATGGCGGTAGTGGAATATGCCGCTATGTTTCTGAACATAGGACAATTTTCACCTGAGGAGGGGGTAGCACATTGTATAAGGAACTAATATTTGAAGCTAGTTATAAGTAGGAAATTCTTTCCATGATAGTAGGGTTTGGTATAAATGATTACACGAAAATGGTGAATTATGATATGGTGGGAGAGAAAGCTTATTTGTCAGATATTGGAGGTGGAAATATTTTGTTACCCTTGGGGAATTGTGGGAACTCAAATGCTGGGTTCAATTAGAAGTGGGACCGTTATTTCTAGGTGGTATTATGGTTCAAAATCTAATGATAGGATTAGTGAATCTTCTTAGGAATCCTTAGAGTAATCCAGGATTTTTTCAGTGTGGATCTATGGGGCACATTCATTGGGATTGTATGGAACAACCTCTATCTTGTAATAATTGTAAAAAAGATGGGGTTTCCTCTAGGTTATTGTCAGAATGATCTGACTTCAGGTGTCTATGACACTCCTCATTGGTTGTAGGGGTCTTATGCCTCGACAGGACTGAGGCAGTAGCATACCCTTCATCAGTAAAGCAATGTGGGTCCATGTGATTCTTGGAAGACCACAATGCCTTATTATGGGAATAAAGAGTAATACATGGCATGAAAGCAGTTGTTTAGATCTAAACATGTCGTGATAGATGATCAGTCAGTACCACCAACAGTGCGAGGTATGATTCATTTAAATAGCTCATTGATGCATTCATTGTTTGATACGGGTGCTTCACTTTCTTTAATTACTTCCAGTTTCAAATGTTATTTTGGATTTTCATGTGGAAATAATGGATTTTGTTTAGAAACTACATTCCCCACTATGCCAAAGAGTGCGTTGAGCCTTCCTATTTCGTGTGCGTTTTTTAGTTCTGGACGACATTGAATTGACATGGGACTTCTTAGTGATTGAGACAGATTCTTATGATATAATCCTGGGAATGGATTGGTTGAAGATGTTTGGGACCACATTGATTTATATTATTTAACAGTTAGTTTTATGATGGAGGATGGAGTTAAACATCTCGTTAGAGTGGAGAATAATTAAATTATGGGTACAAGGGATTTTTTTATTACCAAACCTTGGCATGATATTCAATTAGTTAGTGGTGTTGTCATTGGCACCTGTGGAAGTAGTTGGAAAACTTTTTTTAAGAGGTTGTGGATCTGTTTATTGATGTATTTCCCAAAACAATTTTCATGTTTTCCACCCATGAGAGAAGTGGAATTTATGATTTATCTCCTTCTTGGGACCTATCCTATCTCACTTCCATATTACCATATATATATCCAACAGAATTGTGGGAATTAAAAGCATATATAGAAGAGTTAGAGCAAAATGGGTTCATCCAACATAGCATGGGTCTATGAGTAGTAGTGGTTTTGGTTGTTAAAATAGTGGATAAAACTCTGTAAATCTAGGTTGATTATTGTAGACTTAATCAAGTTTTGGTAAAGAAATTATATCCATATCCATGAATTGATTATTTTATTGACTAATTGAGGGGAGATTATTGGTTCTCCAAGATTGGATTTCAGTCAATATATATTTAATTTATGTTGAGGAATGGGGATATTCTGAAAAAATATTTCAGAAGTAGATATGACCATTATGAGTACATGGTTATGCCCTTTGGTGTAATGAATGCACAAACTATTTTCATGGAATTGATGTATCATATATTTTATAAATATACAGATTTTTGGTGGTTGTATTTGTTGATGATATACTAGTGTAATCAAAGACAAGGGTAGAGCATGATGTGTACATTGAAATAGTGTTGGAGATCCTAAGGGATCATCTGTTGTATGCCAAATTTGTATTGTGTGACTTCTGTATACAAGAGTTACTTTTCCTTGGTGATGTTATTTCTGAGAAAGGGTTTTTAGTATATCATGAAAAGATAAAGGTTGTTATCTCTTGGAAACCGCCAAAGAACGATTTCGAGTTACAAATCATCCATGGTCTAGTGGGCTATTATAGACAATTTTTTCATTATTACACACGATTGGCTTCACAAATTATAGATTTGACATTGAATAGTATCCCATTTCAATTAGATTAGTAGTGTCAAAAATGATTTGAAGAGAAAAATAGTAACCTATCATCATCAAAAATTTTAATTTTCCATAAAATGGGGAATGGGTATGTGGTGTATTATGATTCATTAGAACCATGGTTGGGGTGTGTTCTCATGTAGTGGGATCTTGTGGTTGCATATGGATCATGGTAGTTGAGGTTTCATAAGAAAAACTACTCGAAACATCATTTTAAGTTGGTGGAAGTGGTTTCTGATTTAAAAATGTGGTGTCATTATATATTCGATGAGAAATTTACAGTGTGTTCCGACCACAAGATCTTGAAGAATATATTCTCACAGATATTTGAATTTGTGGAAAATGATATAGATGTAATTCATCTAGATGTTTTATTTTGACATAATGTACACACATGGCAAGGGAAATTTGGTGGTAGATGCGTTAATTTGAAAATCATATAGTCAAGCAGGAAAAAAGACATTAGATCCATCGATGTTGATGTCAGTTATATAAGACATGTGGTTGGAATGTGAGTACATGGGTTCCAGAGTTGTCTTATTTCCGGTTTCATTGGATTATGACTTGTATGGTTATGTTAAAGAGGCACAAGCATCTAATTTGGAATGTATGGTGATGATGTTGAAACTCAATGGTTGGGAAACCATTTAGGGATAATAAATAAATGATATTTATGTCTTGTGTTTTTTGTATTGGATGGTGGTACCAGTGTCTTCTCAGGAGTATCTTCTCAGATCATATCATCAATCCAAGTGGGATGTCCATAATGGAAATCAGATGTTTTTTACGGCGTTGAAAGAATGGATTTGGTGTTCAGTTATTAAAAGGAAGGTGGCCATGTTTGTTCCAAGATTCTTGAATTATCAGTAGGTCATGTAAGGGTAGTAGTGACCATCAACAATATTGTAGTCCTTACATATCCATGCATTGACATTGGAATACATAGCAATGTATTTTTTGATGTGTCTCCCAAGAACGGTCAAGAAGCATAATTCCATATAGGTGATTGTTGATTGGCTCACAACATTGGCCAATTTCATTTTGATTCATGAATCTTATATTGTGGAGGATCTGTCAAAAATC
Organism: Viscum album; assembly: GCA_963277665.1. Lineage (NCBI taxonomy): Eukaryota > Viridiplantae > Streptophyta > Magnoliopsida > Santalales > Viscaceae > Viscum > Viscum album. The sequence continues at coordinate 820,086,523 of OY728155.1, forward strand.
TATATCCAATAAATTTTTAAGAGGCATGGTGTTCCAATTTTGATTGTATCATATAGAGATATGAGTTCCACATATCATTTTATGATATCCTTGCAGTACTCCCTTAGGACACAATTGACGATAAACATAGTGTATCATCCTTAAACGGATGACCAGTCCAATAAGATGATAAATAATTTAGAATATATGCTAAGGTCTTGTTTGATGTATTTTGGATTTTCATGGAGGGGAACATACCTTTAGTGTAGTTCTCCAATAATAATAGTTATTATGTTTCAAAACATATGGATCTATCTGTGACATTTTATGGGAATCCATGTCGTTATCAGCTATGTGGGGTGGAAACGGGTGACACATCAATGATTGGACCATCCGAGAGACTTCAAATAAGATCAAGTCGATCAAAAAGTGGATGGAGATGGCTCAAAGTCATCATCAATCATAGATATACCATCATCTTCGACTGTTGTCATTTGAGGTGGGTGATCATGTGTTTTGAGAATATCTCAAAGGTTGGGACATCGTTAGTTTGGAAATCAAGGTACGTAACCTCCAAGGATTATTCGGCCTTTTTAGAAACTTGAATAGACTTGAGAGGTGGGTAATCAGTTGGCTTTTCAACCATAGTTTAGTGCAGTTCACAATGTGTTTTATGTGTCGTAGTAGAAAAAGGATCTGCCGAATCTTGACCATGTGATTAGTAGTGATCATGTTGAACTCGAACCAGATGCTTCTCTGGTGCATGTGACATTATGGATTGTGGATATGAAATAGATAGTCTTTCATGGTAAATACATCAGTTTAGTTTGGGTTTTGTAGTATCATGGTTAGATTAATGAGGATACATGGTAGTGGGAGAAAGTTATGGATGATCTATGGGATATGTTTTTTTGGAAAAGGGATGGATCTCTACATTCTGAAGACTAAAAGTAAAATGGTGGGGAAAGTGTAGCACCCCTGGTTTGAGGTATTCAAACTTTGTTTTTTTCTTTTAATTGAATAATGTTCTTGGGATGTGTTGGTAGGTGGTTGAGACATTTTGTAATGGTTTTTAATAAGTTTTAAAGATTTTCTATGGGTGCACGGTTTGAGTAGGGTTAGAAAAAACCATGCAGGTTATCCAGGTAACATTGTAGGGGGTGACTGTGAGCTTTGCATGGTCTGTTCCGAGTTTGAAAAACCATGATAGACAACCATGTGTTATGCCTTCTATTGAGGTAGTGTAATGTACATGGTTAGCGCACGGTTTTCGAAATCATACAGGATAACAAAGCGTCCATTTAGAGAAGAGAATTTTTTATCTATGTTCAATCAGGCTTGATCTTTTTCACACCAAACACCTCCCACATGATCCTCTCTTGTTATATTTGACTCTCAAAGTCTAGGTGTGATCTCCCATGTATTTAGAACGGATTTATGGGGGTTCAAGGTGGTTTGAAGGTGTTTCCACTTGGGTAAGTCTTATATCTATGTTTCTATTTGGTTTTCTCTAGATCTACACTTCCATATCAATAAATTTTCTATATCTACTTCATTTTTTGGTTAATATGGGGTTTTTTGTAGCTTAAAGTGTTGATTTTCGGGATTTTGGTGATAGAGAAGAGGATCTAGATCTATCTTGGTGTTGTGTTCAATGGATTTGTGGTGCAGTTGCTTACGGGTAGATTTTTCTGGAATGCTAATGGTTGGTGGCATTTCCTTCAACTCAACATGGTTTTAACTATTGTATTTTTTTGCAATTAATTTTTTTTATTGATATTAATTGTGAATATGAGATTCCAAATCTTGGTAGAATCTCTTTGGGTGATTATTTATGGTATTTTTGGTGGAAATGGGAAATTGGTGAAAGAGTAGATTTTGTTTGGTGATTTTAAAATGTATATAATAAAATTGGTTTCTTGGTTTGGATTTTGGAACTGTTTGGTGAATTTGTTTCCAATAAAATGTGACTTTATTGGAATGGGATGTGGCATAGAAAATGGAAAAGGGTGTTTTTAATAAATCAGTGATTTAATGAAGTGAATTAAAATGTGTTGGAAATGGATTTTTTATTACTATGTTTCCTTGGTTCATTATGATTGTAAGTTGATTAAGTGATTTGGATTGTGTGAATTTTGTTGGTGAAGTGGTCAGTGAGTACCACTATAAAAAGGGTATGGATAGTGGACAAAATTTCCACCATCAAAGGATAAGTGGGAAGGATGTTCCACTAGTTGGAAATGAAGTGAACTGGTTGGATAGAAGCTCCATCGTTTTGGTGTTCTTGTTTATTATTGCATTGCAGTATGGAATTTGTTGTGATAATGTGAAATTGTGAAGTTGATTAGGAATGGGTGTTTTTTCCCTTGGATTGCATGGTTTGTGTAAGGTGGCTTGGTATGGGTGTGTTTTTCTTATTAGTAATTGTTGAAAAATTTAATGACTTATATAAACTGTTTTATATTAATATGCTAATGGTTTGTTCCTATTGGAATTTTTAGGGAAGTCATTTGGGGAAATCTTACTATGTACATGTACTCAACCCTTGCTTTTTTTACATTGGTGCTTTTTTAGATGTTGTTTTTTGGGACACATGTAATAATAAAGAATCTCATTTTTCTAGCAATTATACATGTGGCAACGATGATGTTATGGTGATGGATCATGGATCGTTGTGTGGAGTCATGGATGGTTTCCTAGTTCTTTGGGATCTTGTTGTGTAGTATACCTCTAGGTACTCAGTGTTTGGGTTTGGATGTATTGTAAATTGGAAAGTGTTATGGAACAACTTGGTTGTTTTTTGGAAATGTATGGTTAGGGTTTCTATGTCAACATGCATCATGTAGTTTTGTTAGTAGTGGGGTTTTTGGTGGGTTTTTTAATTCAAATGGTCATATAATTATCTAAGTATTCTTGATGCCCTTAGCATTTATTTCCAGCATTTAGTTCCCTATGAACTTATCTTAAGGCCTTATAGAATTCCCCCAGCCTAAAAAATCCAATGATATTGGGTGGGATTATATATATATATACTACTGAAATATTTAACATAAATTGTTAAATGAAAAACGAAATTATCGAAAATATACTTTCATTACCAAATATGAAACTATATCATATTTATGATCACTTATCACATGAGTTTTAAACATTAAACAAATGATTAATGGTTGAAATAAGACCCTCCCCTCATTATTCAATAATTATATGCAATACATGAAATTAATCAATCATCATATCATGAATTACATATTGGATGAAAAGTGAGATTCATTTATGACATCATATTAAACCCATGTAATGAATATGGATCACTTTAAATTTTTAAATGTATATAACATAATGAAATGATTATTAATTACATAAATATTCATAATATTATATACCACAGAATAATAAATGATAACCCAAAACAATCTTGAATCCTTCTACATAAATACAATTAAAATCAATATAATATAGAATATTTTATTTAAGTAGTATATATAAAGGATATACATTTAAAAAGGAAATTTTCCAAATCAGTTCATGTGTGGAATCTATGTTAACACCCTTCAAAAGAGCATGTAAATATTTTATGTTAAAAGATCTAATGAATTTAAAGAATTAATATTGAATCATCGATGACAATTAGATAAGGTAATGGTTGGGAACGAAAATTACTCTGAATTTGAAGGAAATTATTTAATCCATACATATATAGAATGTTTATAACATAATTTATCGAATATCCTCTCTCAATACTAAGATATGAAAAAGGAAAATAGATTAGTTTGCAAACAAATGGTATTTGTTTACTATAAAATAGGAATCAATAAATATAATTGAAATTTTGAAATAAGTTTAAAATTAATATTATAATAAATTATAATGGAAAAAAATTCAATTATAAACTATTAAAACATTTATGAAATAATTAATATAAAACAAAAAATCATCGAAGGTATATTTTTTCATTAAAAAATTCATAGAATAATTATTTTAATCAAAAAAGATCCAAAAAATGTTAAATTTTTATTCATTTAACATAGTTTCAAAACAAATGTAGCGGAAGATAATTTGTTTTCAAAAAAATTACTGTAATCAAGTATGTGTATTTGAAGAAAAAATTAGAGAATATAGATTATTATTAAAATTAATATTTTTAAAATAATATTTTTTTAAACTAAATCACTAAAAAGGATTACAAAACATTTAGTTAATATAATTCCATGTAAAATATAAATATCAGGAATTATATATTTAAGTGAATAACATTTTTTAAAAAATTGAATCAAATACATTAAACATTACCAGTATGGTGATCACACTTAGTTATATCGAATTAAAAATGAACATTTGAAAAGTATTATTATGGTATGATTATGATTAAAATAAAAATAAATTAAAGAGATGTTTTCGAAATTGAAATTCAAATACAATTATCAAAATATAATTAATTATATAACATAGCCTATTGGTTGTATATTAACCTTGTAAATTCGAATTACTTCCAAAAAAGAATTATATGTCTTGAAATCATAATTGATGAAATTAAATTGTTTTGAGAAACAAATTAATTTATGTAATAATTATTTCATTACGAGGCTATAATGGTGAATTGTAGAGAAACATAAATTAAGGATGATATATATTGTATTTCATTGAAAAATTTATGCTAAATGAATATTGTAACATAATAGTTTGTTATGAATCTTTGTTTCTCAATTAGAGAAAAATTATTTACCAAAGTCCATTAAAAAATTATAAAATATCGAATCCGAACCCTTTGAATGATATAAATTACAATGGGAAAACTAAATATAATGAATAATCATAGAATCCTAATGTTAAAATATTAATGGTGTAATATATAAACCATTCTCCGAAAAATATTATGTATAATAAAATTTTATTTTCATGGGAATGAGAATTAAGACATGAAACCCATATCATGGTCTTGTTTCCCACTCCACAAAAACATAAAATTTTGAATATTACAATAGAAATTATTTCATTGAATCATTTGAATAATTTTATTTTATATTAATTTTATGAGGGGACATTTATTATAATATTTTATTAATATAAGATATTGTTTTTTATTATGGTTGTGTGGAAATTGAATTGGTGTTGGATCATTTTTTGTGTTTTATTGAACTAAGACAGTATACTTATAGTAACATAAATATATAATATAAAAATTACATATCTAAAAAAATATCATTATTTTCGTACACAGTTTTTATAATTTTATTATTCATGTTTATAAAGCCTTCCATGATATATTTTGATGTCATTATTTATTTAGGTGGTTAATCTGACCAAAGAATGAACACAGTATTACTCAATGGGGGAGTAAAAATTTTAAAAAGTATTATATCAAAATTTAAATTAATAAATATGTTATTTATTTTTTATGGGGAATCATATTTTTAAAATTTTGTAAAAATAATTTAAATCATTATTAAAAATGAAAATAATACTGAAAGAAGTAGTTTGAGAAATGAATAATTAATGTTTTAATTTCAAAAATAATTGGAGGAATATAAATATCCTATTATTTCAAACTTAAAATTCTTAAAAGTATAATTTATTTTATAATAATTCTTCCAATATATCCTTTTTAATTGTTAAATTATTTATTTGTGAAAATTTCATGGTATTGCTTGGTGGATGTGCTAGTCCGCACAAATACATGATAAAAATGAATATGTTTTTTATAATTTAATGTTATAGAAAAAATAATGTATTTTTTATTAATATAATAATATTTTTTTTACAAAAAATGCTAATAATCCAAATATTTTAAAATTTTGTGGATTTTTTAAGATAATGTTTAAGAATAAAAGTATAAGGAATATGTAACACTAAAATTGGAAACAAATAAAATTATCATCAAATCCTCCTTGGCAATTTTGGGGTCAGATAAATTTACATGACCATATGAATTATAAAGATAAATCCAATCCTATCAAAGATTAATTAGACATCGTTCGGATTAAACATATAAGAGAATGTGTAACTTTCAGAGGGTATAAGTGACATCCAATATGTAATGAAGAAAATGAGACTTTTTTAACACCAATTATTTATCAAAAATATAAAGAAACTATTAAAGGTTTAAGAGATCCAATTGTTAGAAATAATTGAGTTTTAATTAATAAGTTTCATATAAAGTAGAGAAAATGTATTACCAGATGTTTATTAATAAATTTAAAAGTCTTTTAGTAATAATTTGTTATATTTACCATTTTTTGAACAGTATATGTTATTTTTACCAAAGTTATTCATACATTAATAAATAAATATCACCCCACACAAAATATGGGTAAACTAAGAAAAACAATCATCCATATAATCTAATTAAAATTATTTATATGATAAAAATAACTATTCATCTATAAATTTTAAAAAATTGAAATACTTTTTTTTGAAGTGAAATGATTTTTTTAAATTATGTTTAATTAATTATTTTACAATGGTGAGAAATTAATATTTTTTAGACAAGTATATATGTTTTTAAATTTCATATTAAATTCATTATTTAAAATATATCATCTAATTGTAGGAAAAAATAAGACAACATTAATATATCAATTCCATGAAAATAAAATTTTTACTAATATCATAGTCACTGAAATTAATATTAGAATTCTCATTTTTGGTCTCAAATATTATATTCGGTATAAAAAATAATATTTTCATCATAATTTCATTTTCGAAATTCATTTTTATATATTTATTTTTTTTTCAAAAGACAAAACCATATATTTAATTTAATTGGGAAAAAATGTTTTATGTTTATAACATTATAGGGGATTTAGGAATGTCAAAAATATGTTTTTAAATTTAAAATAGTATTTTTAAATGATTTATTTTACTTATTTATTTTATGAGTATCTATTACATGGAAAATAATATTAAAAATGTATTCCACTAATATATTTACATAACATCATAAATATAAATAATTTTGGAAAAATAAATATTTTTCATATTCACCTAAAAATCAATTTCTTTTTAAAAACAAAAAAAAACTATCTTTATGATAGTATTTACATAATCAATTTCATAATTATATATATTTTTTAAGTTTTAATATAATTTTATTTTTAATATACATATTCCAATTAAAAATAAAATATACAATGAATACCTTTTTTAAGAAAAATAATTTTAAAACATTAATTATTCTTCGCCCTTCATTGTATGAATTTAAAATTTGTTATTATATTTTATATAAAGTCGGTTATAATGATTTTTTAATTAAATTATCTAATATGTATTTAATAGTATTGGTTTGGTGTTATGTGTGGAATAATATATAAATAAATTTTTTATTTTAAGTGAAAAAATATATAGTAAAATATGGGATACTTACACAATCCGTTGTGAAAAGATATATAAAGAATCTCATTTCAATAAAAAATACAAAGAAACATGATATCTCTATAAATTATAGGCATTTTAATTTATATAATCTAAAATAACTCCCCACCATCATTGAAATAATCATATTTATGAATCTCCATGTTTATATACCTAAGGCCAATATCACTTCTTGAAACAATATGAGTACATGTATGGAAACACATTCAAGCACATCATAACTATTCAATCATAAAACACATGATTAAACTCTTAGAAATGAATTAATACATAAATACCCCATTACATAGGCCATCATACTATATATGAGCACTGGACACCGTTGAAATTCTCCTCAAACTGATACTATTTTTTAATACCCACTTGTCAATCCAAATATGCATTGACCAGCTCAATATAGATGGTTATTCACTTATAGCTTATGTCCCCACATCATTTATATATAAATATACAGACTCATACACAGTCCTTATGGATAAATGATGGAATAAAAAAATCTTTACCACTACTTGTTTGAATTCATCATTTGTGTCGAAAAAAATATCCAAAATAGTCTTACTAAATAATGATCATATCATTATAAATATCTACGTAGGGTTGCCACCATATAACTTTCCACCACATTGGGATCCCATATCAAATTCCTCATATGAAATAATTAGCAGAAATCCAATATGTTTGATACCCCAGTCTTCGTATCCAAACAATCACACCCAATTCCCCATTCTCAATCATTAAAAACAATATGGATGAATATTCAACTTCTATTCAAAAAAATTATGTTTTTCATCATCTACTCATTATCTTTGGTCATCACCCAAAAACTAAATAGTCCTCTCCATTTCATCCAGTTCCCATGTTCTAATTATCAATATAATTCATATATTTCTACACATACTTTCACAATTAAATGGTATCCTAATATACAATAATTATTATTGATGAACAATAAAAATATTAATTAACAATGATAATCAAATAAATCACTGTTTCTTATTATTTAAACATTCCACTTTAATGGGTAAAGCATGATGAAAATATTAATAAATATCACCCAGACATTGATGAGAAAAATAAAAAATGACAAGGGTAATAACCACTATGTGAAATGAGATAACTCATGTACTTCCATATTCTACTCAAAACTGATCATTTTGTAATGTTAATCATCTATAAAGATCCTTAATATTTCAGAAATGATTATATTTATTCACTTATTGTTGTGGATTATTATATCCCATCAAAACATGGAGGCACCTCATATGATCATTTTATAGAATTATTTTCATGCCGATGAAAAAAAGTCAACACACTAATAACATAATGGGATGATAATACATGAATTCAATATGGTTAAATAATGTCATACATACATAGCACCAAGATACCTGTTCCACACATACAGACACTCAATAATACGAAGATATTACAAAATTTATCCACATCAAAACCTAAAATTTAATACAATGTTGATCATGAAAATAAAAAAATAAATTTAATTTCTTGTTAGATTTTAGTGATGATACAAAAAATAACCATACATATTGTGGATTTAAATCCCCATAAAATATTTAAATTGATGATACTTTCAAATATACCCACAATGGAATGAAAATCTATATTACATATTCAAAATGAAATAAAAAATCTTTGACAATCCCATTAATATATAGTTGATAACCCAACTCATAACATCGATACTCACATCCCATTGATCCTTTGATAAACATCTAGAAAAAATACAATTTCCATTATAATTTATGAATATTAGTCACATCACTACAAGTTTATCAACCGCTAAATTAATACAAATTTACCACAATGTGTCACTCATAACGATCCATCAAGTGGTGAAAAGTTTAATAGATTTCATTAATTTTATTGGCATTATAAATTATTATTATCATACTTATTATCAGAATGAAATTCAAATGAATTTTTATCTCCAATCATGGGATTACCATAAATTTTTAATACCCATTACAGGTAAGATTCATCAAAACACCATTCAATATAAACAAAACTCAACTCATTATGTTTCTTTTCAATCAGAACCACCACTAGACAGCTTACACTATATGATAGACCACATCCTGGTATGGTCAAAACCCAAGGATAAATATTCATATAGAATCTAATAATATAAATGGAAACTCATGTTTCATTTCAAAATTAAAGTCCTATTTTTGTACTTGAATATCTATACTGATACTAGGACACCCACTCTAGGGCACCAATCCTCAATGTTTACCAACGTATTTGACTTCACTATTATGGATCTTTATAAAATTATTGGAGAACTATGAAAATGATACCCTTAGTAATTATATATCATCAGAACCATAGATAAATTAAAAAACATAGTATTGCAGAATAAATCCCACCGGCCCATACTCTATATAATATATAGCCATCATATAACATTTGTGTAACCCAGTGCAACATGAAAAATATTGGTCTAGGATTTAGATACTTGTACGATTCATATCATCTTTTAAGAAACAATTATAAATAAAACCATACAATTCAATGTATTTATAATTCCATGATAAATTTTTGTAGTATAACTATTTATTGGATTTTGATGAAAAAAATGAATAATTAGAAAATATTTTTAGTCAATATTATTTATTGAATAAAATAACACTAAATTCATGTTATTTGTGCATTATAATATGAATCATGAATGTATTATCACTTCAAAAATAATTTTTTTGTAAAAAACAATGATACTTCAATTAATTAACTGATGTGGTATGTATAATAAATAATAGTTGAAAAATTTTTGTGGTCATAAAAAACAATGTTGCCCACTTCTTGTAAAATTGGTGTTTAACACATGAATGTGTCATTCAGGTATAATACACATCCACTATATCATCATTAATATAGTCATATATCTATCTAATGTATCAAAATAGTACTAGAAAGAAAATTCATATTCTCATTATAGTTGTTGGATTCCTAATACTATTCATCTATTTATTAAAAATACTTGTTTAGGAACACATCAGGTTTACTCAATTAATTATAGAGGCTGCTAACTAGTGGAGAAGGTTTAATAATTATTATTGTAAAATCATACTTCCATGTACCACTGAAATTAATTAGAGTTAAGTAATGAAATAAATTCATTCATTATAGATAAATAAAAAATTAAGAAAAATATAAAAAAAATCTATAGAAAAATATAAACTCATATTATATAAAAATTCTAGTATAAGTAATGTTATTTTTTCTAATAAAAGAGTTTTATATCACCCATTGGAAAATTACATACGAAAACACAAAAAAATTACATTGTAGAATAAAGAGAATAACATAAATAGTCTGGAGTCTAGGAGTTTTTCAATATTCAAGCTACGTTCAAACCCAAAAACATGAAAATCACATTTCGGGCATATGAAAATTCTTATATGTGTAATCATGTAGTTAAATCAGGAACCAATGTCATAGGGGTTCCATTAAGGGTGTGGGAACTAATCATTGTATCACCATCAAAATTGTAAGAAAACATTTCAGAAAATGTTTTTTTAGATGGGATATACCAAATAATAAAAAATTTCTGAAAACAACAGAAATAGATCAAACATATAGGTTATCCTAAATTCACCCTATATATTCCATAACTACATTGGCCAGTTCTATGTGGTCTACTTAAATTTCACATGAACGTATAATATGAATCTCATCCCAATTCTTGTTAATTTAGAATAACTCAGAATATCAATATAGTGAAACATACCTATAAAATATTTCTTGAAGGTATATACAAATAAAATTTCATATTATCACAATATTTTATGTAAAAATGTTATTTAATGAGAGAAAACACAAGGGTAGTCAAAATAATGTTTAAAAACCTATTCCAATAAAAAAAATATTTTAATTATAACCACCCATGATTATTTTGAAATAAATTTTAAAAGGGTTCCATTTTGGTCAATTTTTAAATAGTTATTTGCTTGTTATTTTTTTCATTTCCATTAAACAATTTGATTAATATTTACATATATAAATATTTTTTATTGATTCCTTGATTGTGAAATTTTTCATATTGATCACTATGTGATGGTATATATAAATAGTATATAAATTTCATTACTAAAATATACATTAATTTGATGATATGTCAAGTTATATTCACCATCAATCTCTAGAATGATAATCAATGACTGCCAATTATTTATGTTATCTTTTTCATTGTTTCATTCAAAAAAATGGTTTCTCTAGAATTTTATACATCTAAAAAACATACCATATATCTTATTTCACAACATCAACAACCATTATTTATTTATATAACTTCAAAAATAATTCCATGATTCCAGAATCATTATTTTTTATAATTAAAGATAAATTTTCTTTGTTACCATCACTAAGGATAAATATTTCACCAACTATATAATCATATATGTTAACCACCGAAAAATTTAAATTTTATTTAATGGAACTTATTTTAGACTAATAATTATCTCATAAATGTATAAAAATTTTAAAATTTGTATATGTGTTGGCTTGATTGTTTTGTGGTGTGATTTAATTCCTTAAAGAGAATCTGATTTTATTAAAATAGAAGATAATTCTCACTAATGAATCCTTATAAGATTAAAATTCATAGCCACTTGAAATCCATAAATATATACCAATACATAAAAATTATTTAAAACCTAGAACACCTTGGGGAAAATTAATTATCATAATATTAATACAAATTAGAAATCAACTTAAAATTTCATTACTAAAAAAAATTCCCATGACATGGCCACTATATCTATGATTAACTGCATTTGGATTTTCTTTTATGTATCATGATTTTAATACAATGTATCCTCATACACGATCTTCTACATATTAATATATATGATCTCCCAATACAATTAAATAATATATTGAAAACATTATGTATCATACGAGGCCCTATTCATTTTTTTACAGAATCCATGGTTTGGAAAAATAATTCATACTTTGAAAATACAAACTTCTTTTCATATAATATATCATTATCCCCACTTATAGTATGAAATATAAAATTACCAATCATATGAAAAATTTAAGAACATCTATATTTCATATTTCAAAATGAATTCCTGAATAAAAAAACTTTCATAAGAATATTTGGAACATTATATTTATCATCATGCTTCATCATGTAGGAACTTTTTGGTGGGTTATCCAAAATGATTTCTGGAATAGTTCAACTAAACGGAAAAAATAATTCCCAAACCGTATTATAAATTAATATTATATATTGAAGGAATAATATTTATCATATAACATAATTCTCAAAACCACAATTGTTTATTTATTGGGCATTTAAATACAAGGAAACACAAAAAATCATATATAACTGAGTATCATCATCTCTAACAATGTTTTACACAATAAGAATCCTTAATTGACATATCATATATAATACATTTCATCATAAAATATATAAAGAAAACAAAATAAATGGTTATATTAGATCCTCTCTAAGGGAATACATAGTAGATATCTACATTTCATGAGCATATGCGAATGGGAACATGATAATAACATTGGGAAACAATACCTAGGATGTCATAGATCATATAATTGAGTAATGATATTAATCATGGATGTTTTTAAGTAAATAATTATAATTTAATATAATTAATAAACTATTAGAAGATAATATTTTCCCATGGAAGATATTTGTGACACAGACATAATAAATAAAAAATATTTCATTAGTTCTCTAAGGATCATTAGAATGCAATAATTGTTGAATGTGTTGACTCCATAATACATTATAGTAGCGAAGGTTCACCATCCTTAATATCATAGTAGAAAGATTCCAATACTAATCTCGGTACACTTCCCTTTCTAGTAGTATTTACCTCACGAGATTTTATTCCGTAACTAGTGTATTCGAGGGACATATTGGCCCTACATGTCTCAAAATTGAATCCATAAATATTTATTATAAAATGTCATTAAATAGTCAACATAATAGAACCCATGAAAAAAATTTCTTTAACAAAACATTTATCATAACATTTATTACTGAATATTGATGGGTTTCATAATTATTTAATAATTTCATCAAAGCTTAACCAATAGAAAAAGAATGATAATTCTTAATATTTTTATCATGGCATTACCCATGAAAGGTAAATGTGTATTAGACAAATATTTAGACCATAAAAATAATTAATTTAATAAAGAAAAACAATGGTATCATTAGATCACTTCCCCAAAAAATCATATATACAAATAAATAATTTCTTCTCAATTGGGGAATAACTTTGAATTAAAAATCACATAGACGGTTTCTAGAAAAAAATAAACATTCCTGGAAAATAAACATTATAAAAAATAAAATTTATAAAATATTTTTGGATCATTTAATTTCAATAAAATAATAAAAATATATAATGAATTCTTCAATTACAATAATTTTCATTGTCAGAGTAAATTCAATATATGTTATACACATTAGAATGATGATTAATTTCAAATTTTTTAAATCCAAATAATCCTTATTTAGGAAACGAAATTATATTTCCGTTTAAATTAATATTTATATTTTAAACCTAGAAAATAATTTATATAATAAATCATTTTTTTATTTTCATTTAACTAAATACATTTTTATGAAACATTATTTTGAATGAAATGGGGTTCTGAACAAAATAGAGAAATAGTGATGTTTTTTATTAAAAATAGTATGATGAAATCATATGTACACCTATTATTAAAATTATGGGACAACATGTATTATCATGACATAAATAAAGGATATTAAAATAAATTATATTTTTTCCTCTTAGATAATAGTATTTAAAAAATGGAATAATAATAATCCACAATCTCTATAAATAATGGAGAATGTAATCTAAAACCCTGACAACATTTGAATCCTTTGTAAGAAACTGGTTCTTATTGTTTTTGAGGTACGAGCTTCTTCTTTTCTCTTTTCCTTAAGTTGTTTTTGAGAAAATATGAAAATAGGTAAAAATCCTATATTTTGGAACCACACGCCTTGTACTTTGTCCACACGTTGTGTACTTTTGGCCGTGTTGGGATGAGTACACAGGGCGTGTAGCCATGTCGGCAACGAGGGGTGTAGGAACTTACTACACGCTGTGTAGTGGTCCTTGACACGCCGTGTAGTCAGTTGGTAGGCCAAAACAGCAAGGCGGTGGAGGAGCTGCTAGCTGCGTAGTAGTACACTCCTTATAATCAGGAGTACATGCCGTGTACCCATGTCGATAGATGAACAGTGTGGTAGTACTGTCAAAGGAATAGATAAATTAAGGAAGCACATGCCGTGTAGTCATAAGTACACACCGTGTACTTTGTTTTTTTCTCATAAATCGACAGTAGCCTCCCCTGTTCACAGGGATGGTATAAAATGGAGGAAGGCGCGGGAGAGGGAGGCCGGAGCATCGGAGATCCGCCGGGCGCACGTCTGGAATCCGATTCTACTGCAGATGATCTCATTGGAACCACACGGGTATGCCCCCCTTCTCCAAACATGAATCTTACCAATTCATTCCCTATCGGGAGAATTTGAGTTTGAATGGAATTTTTTCTCACCTCAAATCTACACCGTTCCTGGGCATTTTTGGGATCGGCATTCGTGTATAATGCTCATTGGCATATAAGGTAGGTGGCATGGTGTTAATTTATACAATTGTCATGTATTTTGTGCATTTTTTTGCCACATACCCATGTTGGGGTGTCGTGTGGCTGAGGTTGTTTCTATATTAAACAACTAGAATTCATTAGGTATTTAATTATGATACTAAATTGATGGTTGGGATCATTGCTTGGATCTGGAACCACCCCTGAGGTGTGTTCCACTGTTTATCATTTTGGCCAGGATACCCAAGGGTATACCATTAAAGTAGTAATTTTAGAATTTCCTTGAGAGGAATTTCTTGTTATTGCTACTTTACCTGTTGGGAATGGCTCGGGTACCTGTTTATCTTGAAGTCATTGTTGTGATTAGCCTGATGGCACTACACTGTTAGCCTGAGGGCTGCAGTTATTTCACCTGAGGGAAACCTATCATGCATGAGGGATTGACTTCTGGGCCTGTGGGTGACACTTCCTACGCCTGAGGGCAACTTCTGTTACGCCTCAGTGCAATACCTACAGGTTGGATTCTACTTACGTGAGGGTAAGGTTTTTCTTTTCTGAGGACATGGACTGTTTACATAGAAATACACTATGGTGATTTCTAATATTTAAATGTATTAAATGAATAAAAAATGGCATTTAACTATTAAGTTAGTTTCTTTCAGTACTGCTTACTTTATTTCATTTTACTATTGCACAATTTTGTTGCATGCTTACACGCAGTTGGGCACTGGCCTTTGGTGGGTGCCTAATAAGATATATTTATCACACCCTGTTTGGGACATTCTTTTAGGCCCAAACAGATTACGTTGCTGCAGGTGTGGATAGGTAAAATAATCCCTATATAGGTACCAGACTATTGTTGTGGAGTTGTAGGGCATGGGACCGAGCCTAGGGTCGTGATGCCGCTGCCAGCTGTTTTCTTTGTTTTTTTATACTCTTCTTTTGTTGCACTGTATTGATGTAGAACATGTTATGGCTATTTTCGTAGAACATGAGACATGTAGAATCATGTTCTATATACTGTTGGTTATATCCACTAATGTTGTTTATTTCAGTTCTGTATGGTTTACTGCTTTCGCTATTTATTGTATGGTTTATTTAAATTTCCTCTGTGCTACGCTTTGACAAATGAGGGCATAGTTTCACCACTATCAGACATGGTCCCTCACTTCTAGTCTGCAGCCTCTGGCGTTTGGGGAAATGTGCATGAGGTCATGTGTAGAACCGGGTTCGGGGCACCCATTGAGTGGAACCCGGGCCAAGGACGTTACAAGGTGGTATCAGAGGGGTTCTTTTCTTTGAATGACTATTTGGATCCGTAGTCAGGGATAGGACTAACGGTAGTTGGTAATATAGTGTGCCCGGGTGTAGCTAACCCGTGTACAGGGAAAAGCCAGTCTACCTCGTATTTTTTCAATTATCTTGATTTTTCAAATTTTATAGTTGATATGTTTTCACCGTTGGGTGACGCACTTGGATTATGTTGTTTATGTTTTATTAATGGGTTCTATTTTTTGCAACTCGATGAGATGAGGGTATGACATATAATGCATCCTATAGGCACATTCTAGGAATCACATTCCATGCATAGTTCCATTCCATGTAGGTGCATTAGAAATTTCATGTTGTTGTGATAGTTTTTGTGCTAGTAAAGCATGCTGTTGTGATAGCTACAATTATAAAAAACTTGTTGTGAGCCTGTTTATAGAATGAACACTATACTTTGGTTTTTGGGGAATATGGGCCCCCATTGACAGGAATTTGGGGGATCATTGACTATTTATTTTTTTATAACGTAGATAAGATGACAAACTTTGATTCATTGAGAGTATGGGCCCTCAAGGGACGAAATTTGACACTCATGTGTTGCTTTTCAGTATTTTCTGGGTTCCTGGGAAGTTTATGAGACATACTGTCTGGAAACCCAATATACACGCCGTGTAGTATTTTTACACATGCCTTGTATGTCCTTCGGTTTGGGAAGGAAAATACAATTTTTGAGTACACGCCGTGTACCCAGAGTAAACGTCGTGTAGTCTCTTCCCGTGTCCCAAACCGTGTGGGTTGCGACACAGGATAAGGAAAGGCTTGGGTAAACCACACCGTTTACCTGATGTACATTCTGTTTAGGGTTGACATGGAGTTCGGCCATGTAACTAGCAATAAGGGTTGGTGAACTCCTTCATAGAACACGCCATTTCAATGATGAACACGCCGTGTAGTGTGACCTAGGGACTCGGCTGTGTAACTAACAAGACGGGTCGGTGTCACCTCTCCTTGAACACGCTGTGTACCTGTGGGACACGTCGTGTAGTCTTGTCCAAGGACAGACCGTGTGGATTTATCCATATGGATAGGGGAAACATGGTGGTCTACAAGCTGTTTGCGGGTGTAACACGCCATGTAGTTGCAAGTCGGGTAGTTGGCCGTGTCCGAAACGACACGAGCAGTTAGAAAATTACACCATACAGGCCATGTAGATAGTATACACACCGTGTAGTTTATGTTCAATGGGAGCCATGCGACTTAACCGTGTCGAAGGACTCGGACAGGGGAATGGAAGTCGAGTACACACCGTGTAGTCAGTATACCCGATGTGTAGTCTTGTTTTGAAAATTTTGAAATTCCTTCGTCCTCTTGTTCCCTTTGTGGTTCCTTTAATTTCAGCCTAAATAATCATGAATCTAAGGCGTGCTTTTGAACTTGTAGTGTCATGCCGCCTAGACGAAAGCGTGTTGTTCACCAGGAGAGTGGCGTCGATTAAACTCTAGAGATGGTGGGCCATGGGCTACCAGTGGATCCTCCAGCAGATCCTGATGCGGCGCCAGCTGCTATACCAGACACAGGTGCGGAGGTACAGTTTCGTGAAGTCTTTATGTGGTTCATGCAGACCATTCAGGGAGCACCATAGGCTACTACATCAATGGTCGAGCTGACGCGGATCTTTCAGCAGCAGCATCCGCCTACGTTTTCATGGGATGGAAGACCACAGGTCGCAGAGCCTTGGCTAGGATCGATGTAGACCATTTTCAAGCATCTTGAGAGACCTACAGGTCGAAGGGTCAAGCTCGCGACGTATATGCTACATGATTCCACTAAGAGGTGTTGGGATGTTACCACACATACTGAGCATCACAGGGACATGGCGTGGGAAGACTTTCAGGCGGTCTTCTATGAGTTTTTCTTCCCAGAGATGCTGAGGGCAGATAGAGCTCAGGAGTTCATGAATCTGCAGCAGGGCGCTATGTCAGTGATGGACTACTATGCTTGTTTTACGAAGCTTCAGCGTTTTCCACCCGTGCTGGTGGGTGATTAGACGTTGAAAGCCAGACGTTTTGAGGAAGGTCTTCGGTATGACATCCGAGCACTGGTGAATGTTTTCAGGTTGCCTTTAGTACATGCAATTGTGAACCTGGTGCTGATTACTGAGAGGAACCTACGGGAAGCTAGTGGTGTGGGCCAGGGCGGTTCAGCACCAGTGACTGGTACTTTTTCAACTGGAAAGAGGAAGAGACAGATGGACTTCTCTTAGGGTGTAAGTACCATCCAGGCAGCATCTTCATGTGGCCCGATCAGGTGCTACCAGTGTGGCATAGTGGGGTACAAGAGACAATAGTGTCCACTATACCTAGTGGAGTGTCGAGCGTACTGCATGATGGGTCATCTGCAGCACTTTTCCCGGGCATTTCTACCAGTGGATAGTGAGAGGGGTTCTGTGCAGACTCTGAGTGCAAGAGCAGGACCAGTGGATTCTTACATGTCAAGGAGATGGAATACGTTAGGATGTGTAGGAAGAGATGGTGGACGTGGCCATGGTATCTAGACATCAGGATCTCAGAGGCAGCAGAGTGGGACAACTCAGGGTAGTCAGGCTGTGTCACAGGGCAGCGGCACTAGACATGCATATGCTGTGCAGCAGACCCAGCAGGAGTAGGATCCCAGATCTTCTATAGTCAGAGGTACTATTCTAGTAGCTTCTGTCTTATCTTCAGTACTTTTTGATAAGGGTGTTACACATATTTTTATATCGGTACCCGTTGTGGAGAGCCTTGGGTTCTATGTTTCTACTTCTTCTGATAACATGACGCTAGACACACCATTGGAGACTAGAACGGCTAGTGTGCGTCAGTGCAAGGATTTCCCCATTGATGTTGGTGGGTGTCACTTTCTTTGGAACCTCTATGTCTTAGAGATAACGAGCTATGACGTCATTATCGGGATATAATGGTTGGTTTCCTTTCGGGCTTTTTAGACTCCTATCGTCGCAGGGTGCGTTTCACGTCACCAGAGGGCGAGGAGTTTCTATACAAGGGTGAGTGGGATGTTCAGGTGAGTCGAGCTAGACCATAGCATCATGGGTGTGGTGGAGTCATAGCCCAGATTGCGAGCTTGTGACTGGATGATCAAGGGACTTTTCAGACAGTTTTCCCTCCATTTGTTGATTGTTTTAGGGATGTTCTCTCGGACGACTTTTTGGGTCTACCTCGGATGCGTGAGGTGGATTTCTCTATCGAGCTTGTGCCAGGAGTAGCACCGGTGTCCAATCCTCCTTATAGGATGGCCATTCCTGAGCTACAGTAGCTCAAGAGGTAGTTAGAGGAGTTGCAGGAAAAGGGATTTATCTGACCCAGTACTTCTCCTTGGGGTTCTCTGGTTCTTTTTGAAAAGAAGGGGGATGGTACCCTCAGACTTTTCGTGGATTATCGGAATCTGATCTAGTTGATGATTAAGAACTGAAATGCATTTCCTAGGATTGATGATATTTTTGATTGGCTTCATGGAGCACAAGTGTTCTTGAATATTGAACTGAGGTCAGAATATCATCAGTTGTGCATGAGACCATTAGATATAACGCTTATGGCTTTTCGGAGTAGATATGGTCTGTACGAGTACATTGTTATGCCGTTCGGACTCATGAACGCGCCAGCGGTTTTCATGGCTCTGATGAATAGTGTGTTCCATCCGTATCTTGATTCCTTTATGGTAGTATTCGTGGATGACATCTTGTTGTAATCTCGCACTCGACATGACCATGCCACCCATCTTGAGATCGTATTGAGTACACTGAGAGAGCATCAGCTATATGATATGCTCTCAAAGATCCACTTTTAGATGGACCGGATTAATTTTTTGGGTCACATTATCTCAGAGGAAAGAGTTGTAGTAGACCCAGAGAAGGTGAGAGCCGTAGTTTCTTGGGAGCAGCCGAAGAACGTGTTCGAGGTATAAAGTTTCTTGGGGATGGATGGTTATTAAATACAGTTCATACCGAACTTCTCCTGCTTAGCAGTGCCGTTGATGGGTCTGACTAAGAAGGGTGTGAAGTTCGTTTGGTCGGAAGTTTGCGAGACAACCTTCCAGGACCTGAAAGGAAGGCTGACATCAGCACCGATCCTGATACTCCCAAGGAAGGGGAAGAGTTATAGAGTTTACAATGATGCATCAGGGATTGGGCTGAGAGTAGTGTTTATGTACGGTGACTGAGTTGTTGCGTATGGGTCTCGGCAGTTGAGGCTACATGAGAGGAATTCCCCGACACATGATCTCAAGTTGGATGTAGTTCTGCATGTGTTGCAATGTTGGAGGCATTATCTACTGGGAGAGAATTTTGTGGTTTAAACAGACAACAAAAGACTCAAATATATCTTTACTCAGCATGACCTGAATATGATGTTGAGGAGGTGGGTCGAGTACCTCCAGTCCTTTGATTTTGAGATTGCCTATACACCTGGTAATGGGAATGCAGTAGCTGATGCACTGAGCAGGAAGACTCAGATACAGGCAGTGAAGGAGGTCAGTGGTGAGTGGGAGCTTATGGCCTTGTTCTCTGAGATGCATCTGAAGGTGCACAACATTCAGGGAAAGACTTATCTGTCATCTCTAGTTGTGACTTCTACCCTCCTGGATAGATTGAGGATGAGACAATTATCTAATACGGAAGGCCTAGTTCTACGGGAGTCGGTGGAAAGTGAGGTCCCTCCTCCCGTTTGGGCGATATGAAATGGTGACTTTTTACATTTCCATAGACAAGTATGGGTTTCATGGGATATGCACGAGGAGCTAATGTGGGAGTTTCATGCTTCAGCTTGGGCAGTTCATCCCGGGGTTACCAAGATGTACCATGACTTGAGGAGTCAGTACTAGTGGCCAGGTATGAAAAGAGAGATAGCTAGTTTTGTTACGAGGTTTTCCACTTGTCAGCAGGTGAAGGCAGATCACTAGAGGCCAGCTGGGCTGTCACAGCAGTTACCCATTCCAGAGTGAAAATAGGATGATGTCACGATGGATTTTGTGACTGGATTGCCAAGGTCACCTCGTGGAAATGACTTCATGTGGGTTGTTGTGGACAGACTCACGAAGGTAACTCACTTCTTACTGATCAAGGAGACCTTCAGTGTTGACGAGCTTAGATGGATGTATATCCAAGAGATCATTCATATTCATGGGGTCCCTCGTTCTATCATTTCAGATAGGGACGCCCGCTTTATGTCTTGTTTCTGGTAGAGTTTTTAGAGGGCATTGGGAATACAGGTGCTTTTAAGCATAGCATACCACCCTCAGACCGATGGCCAGTCAGAGCATACAATACAGGTGCTTGAGGAAATATTGCGTGCATGCCTCCTAGAATTTGGGGTCTCTTTGTAACACCCCAAGCATCCACGGTATGTTTTCCTTTGAATAATGCAATGGCGTGCATTGTACGCAACTTCGAGATTCTAACACACCACAACCAATCACACTAGCCGTTATGAATATTAATACCTACATTTTGATATTTCATAAATTTTTTCTCTCAAAATGGACTTCATTTTTGGATTCGGAATATCGAATTTATCCTAGGGTGAAATTTTGGAACTTTTCAGAAAACATTTATATTTTGATGAATAGTGAAAATTACTAAATTTTAATTAAAAACAACTTTTTTAATCGAAATAATTTATATTGATAAAATATGAATTTGAGTGGTTTTAAAGTATATTTAGAATATGTGTTTACCGTTTAATACAATTTTGGTCATTATACATAATTTTACAATTAAACCGGACATAAACAAGTGTCAATCTTTTGATAGTTATTATATCTTAAAAACACACTTTTTGTTTTAACAACGGGAATTAATTTTAAATTAATTTCTGCCACTTATGTGTTTTGAATTTGGAAAAATAGATTTTATAATTGGAATCAGGACATTCAAATTGTGTAATTTGGTAACCTTTATTTTTAGACATTTTGAAAAATTACTTCGGTAAATATTTTATTTACCGTGGTTAAAGGGTAAATACGGTAAATAAGGGATAAAAAATAATATTTTAATAATACTAAGTTACCCTAAAACGTGTATTAACCTTATTGGTGGATATATTTCCGACCATGGGAATCTTTTTGTAGATTTTGGGACACCATGGAACAACTTGTAAGTGATAGGGACACTTTATATTAATTATGTTAAAATAAATACAAAAATGACATAAGCATACATCGTTTAGAAAAACAATTTTTACATAGAGTTATATAAGTTGGATTTTCGACTATAAATATTCATTAAAAAGATAAAAATATTTCATACATAAAAATATTTTATTTATAATTTTTATACGTTATATAATTCAATTTATTTATGACACAGTGGTGATGCAGTAATTACCTAATTTATGAAAAATTAGAATAATTGATGTTATAAATACCCAGATAAATGTAATTTGAGACTTTTTAAAAATACCAATAATTTTCTAGGATAATATGACATGTTAGGAATTATTTAATTAACTTTTTTAGAAGTAATCATTCTATTATAAGTTTTACAAAAATCTATTATTGAATAGTGTCAAAATTGACATAAAAGAGTTTTTAAAACAGATATTATATTATTAATTGATATTAAATTCTTAAAAATATAAGGTTCGGACAAGAGACTTATATAATGATAGTTGTATCATTAATGGACCACTTGGGGGTCTTTTGGATGTATATAGTATGTTTATTAACCATATAATATAAAAATACAAAGAGACATTGTAAAAGTGAAACTAATTAACTAAGAGTTAATACTTAAAGATAAGGTTAATATAATGACCCAAACCTGTATAAATTATATTTGATGAGTGTTTTCCGACCTATCCCCACATTAACCTATAAATAATCTACTTTGGAGCCATTATAAACTGAATATGAATTTATTATAAATTAATATTTCTAACTTTTCCAAAGGATCCCCGCACCCCTCTTATAAAAGGGCACACCCCCTTCTCATTACCTCACACCTTCAAAGAATTTTGGTTCATCCATCCCCAGCCCAAATAATCTCTCAACATCCCTCACTTCATTTGATAGTCCTTCTTTTAGTCAGAAAGCCAACCTAAGGAGCCCTTTTGATCAAATCAAAAGGAAGAACCCGGAGAAGAGGTAATGATTTCACCACCCTTTTTCAAGTTCCTTTCTTTTTCCACTTCTTCTTTCATTGTTTTCCCATTCTAAAATAATGAATCCAGTATCACCTATATACTTTAATATTATTATAAATATGGTACAACCATATTCAGTATTCTATCCATCCTTTGAATGACATGTCACCATACATGTGTACGTATGACTTACCGTCTCCACATCGTGGTGTAACTGTTATTCAATAAATTATTATTTGGATGTGTATAATAATGATGTGTAATTCATGTAAATAATAAAAATAAAAAGATAATTATTCTTTATATATGATATACCATCCAATTATATATTATTTTACTATCAAAAGAATGATATTGTCGCTCGTGCGTATATACGGACTACCGTCTCCACAAACACGATGAGATTCATTCTCCATCGTATCCATTCAATTATAATTATCATTTGATGATTAAAAATAATGTATAAGGAAATGATATAATTCTGTATATGAATAAGATACAACCTATACATAACAAACACGGGTTATGTAACAAAGAATATAAAGGAAAACGAGTATGTTAACACCCGAAATGACGATAATACAAAAATATTATTAACAAATCAATATTAAAAGATCATATATGATATAATATTAATGTAAATTATTCTTGTATAATTAAATAACAATTATTTATCCGTTATATAGGAGGTTAACCTACCGTCTACCAGGGAAAAAGTACAAATAATGGGTTTTCTTATCCCACTCTTAATTTCGTGAGAATTCCATTGTTCACCACTTATTTATTTCATGTGGTGTTTGTACTGCCCATGATTGTATTCATTGTGTAATATCCATTAATTTAGGGGTATTTATATAATCATTTTAAGAACCTTCTTTCATGGGTGTATGTATCGTAAGTTACCTAATCGATAAGGGAATTTGAAATATCAATTTCCACTAATTCGACTTTACGCATACTTCATTGATTATTTTACTCCAAGATTATGTGTGGAATCACTATTCATTTGATTATGTCATAATTTCCACTCCCCTTTTTGTGGATATACTTTTTATAAACATAAACACTCCATTGATAAATTCTCATGTCATCGGAATGAACTTGATAAGAGTAATTTTTACTCAATCTCGATTTGTTGAGATAAACATCCAATTTATTGGTGTTGTTTTTACAAGAATATATGTGAATGTCCTTTGATTTTTTTACACTGAATATCAAATCATATCTAGTGTATTTATATTTGTCAAACATAATTATGTCATTGATTTATCTTTAACCTAAGGATATTGCCTTTATGGGAGATTTCATCTCAATTTACATTCCATTGAGACTTCTTTGTTGTTATAAACCAAATCACTTTTATGTGGTGTATATAATGTACTTTGACATAGTATATAATGAAACCCTTTATTATCAAGATATTACAAAGTTTTTATTACCTCAATTATTTGTATTCAAGTGTCTCTCTTTTGGTTAGAAACTCTAACTAAAATACCATTTTTAAATGTTTTAAAGACTTATTATTCTAAATCTTGCTAATTAATGTCCATGTTTTAAAAATGGTTTTAAGGATTTATTTATATGGACGTTAATGTTTTCAAATAAATATTCCTTTTAAAAGTTTCAAAGTGGTTTGGGGAACTTTGATTCTAAAATCTATTTTAAATGGATTCTTAACAAATAGCATGACTTTTAAATGATTTCAAGAAAAAGGGGGATATTTCACTCTAATTGTTTTCATGATTAGTTTCATCTATGTGAATATCCTTCATCATTCTCCATTGAGGTTAATATGATACAATAAAATCTTCCATATTGTATCGAATGAGTTCTATTTGACTGTGGATGTTCTATTTTTATACCATTCATGGTTTGTGGATAAAGTATTGACATTTTGTACGCTAGTTTTAATACGAATATTTATGTCATATTAAAAAAATTTCATATGAGGAATGTATTGGACTTAGTAAGTGACGGGTGGAGCCCTCTATAGCTCCTCGATGCATCAGTAGGTATCAAGAGACAATCTAGTGTCTTGGCACAAGGACTTGGCAAAATCTTATTTGTAGTCTTGGTACGAGGCCTTGGATATTTGGTTATGATAGTCTGGCATTATACATTCCGTCATTATGAAATGGTTATTATTAATTTCTTGTGATTATTCGACTAGTATAATATCCATGTGAATAAGTAAATTGAATTATTTCATTTTATCCTTTCCATATTATGCTGAATTTTACGTTTAAAAAGATTTTGTTTTAGTTATACATTGCCTTATGTATTTATGCTTATCTATGAATGTTTCCGCTATATTGTTATCCTTACTGAGCATCTGATCTCAACCCTTTAAATGTTTTATTTTTCCCAAGATGTGAAGAAGTATTTTATGAATGACCTGCAGAGATAGTATGAGGGGATATGAAGACAATATGTTATTTTATTTTTTCACTTATTGATGTAATGTAAAATTTATGAATATATCTCGTGTTTCCAAGGCTAGTAAACTAATCAGTCTTTAGAGACTTTATTTTTCTTGTGATCATTCCAATGTTATGTAATAATGCACCGACTCTAGGTATCTAGGGTCGGAGCGTTACAGTTCGTATCAGAGGAAGTTTAGTAAAAACCTTGGAAGCTAGATTTAGATAAACTTTGATTAGAGCACATAGACCTAAGATGAACATTGAGGATTAGTATAGAAGAACTTCCTAGAATTTTTTTTTTGTAGAGATTTTGTGTGTTTTCTGAGAAATACATCCCTGTCTAGATACGAGCATGTAGAGGCGGCTCTGGCACAAATGTACCTAGGGTTAAAACCCGAAAACACCGCTTTGAGCTAGACTCGAATAGGAACTGGGGCACGAAAACGGGCCTTGCTGCACTCTTGGTTACGACTCTCCCGAGGGATATGCTTAGGATAATTTACATTTTCATTAAAAACTGATTTGAAGTATTATATATAAAAGATGAGATTAAATGTAGTTAGTTAATCCTAATGTGTTCCAAATTGAGAATATAGTGACATGTTAATCTCTAAATGATTCTATGACTACTGTTACTCACACAATGCATTCTGGTTTAGTCATTGGATGGATTCCATGGAATTCATAGTGACCTTGAGAATGATGTACAAGGTGGGAATGATGGTGGAAACTAGAAACAAAATGTAATGTTGATAGGCGTAAATGATATCGTCTTCATGACAAATCAATTTTCCAAAAATATGATCAAAAATATATATATTAACCAATTATCGAAATCAAAAAATAAGAGAAATGTGATGAATGATAAGAGCTCCAGCAGTGGAGACCAAGGAGAAAGGAATCCTCAATTTTCATCATTCAAGAAATATGGAAGGAGACACCCAGGAAAGTGTCTCAATGGGAAAAAGAAATGCTTTACATGCAGGAAGGAAGGAAATAATGTGAAGAATTAGCGAATAAAAATTGAAGAGTACTATAGAAGAAGATAAAAATGGTCCCAAGAATCCATTTATAGTCATTTGCCATAAATTTATGGGACCTGGCCATTACCTGAGTGAATTCCCTATTCTATAGGATATTTCCTTGGTCAAAGAAGAAGCTATGTGGAAATAAATGGTCGGAGAAATTTGTGCTCCTTGTTGATGGGATTGATTTGGACGAATTTTCCCTTGTATGTGTAACCCAACAATTTATCCTGTGAAAATGATATTTGAGGAAGAATTATCTTTTATCTTGCGGATATATTTATAAATAACCATTTGGTTTTATATGATCGTTGGGTTTGAGGTAATTATATGTTATTATAATTTGGAATGAAAATGAAAGGTATGAGATAATATTTCCGGTTAAATTATGTTATGGTTATTTTGAGGAATTTATCTCATTTTGGTAATGTTATAAAATATAGTTTTTGAAAAAGGAAAACACATAGACCGTGTGACAACTCCTTGCTTCAGACAAAGCTGCGGGAGTCGAACCCACAACCAATGTGAGATTGGGATTTATCACCTACAACTGTACTACTTGAATTCCATGGTTAGTGTGACTTTTATTTTAGTTAAATTTTTTTATTGATCAATAATAATTTTATTTGGGATCTTATGTCTTATCAAATGAATACCCTTAGTATAGGAAAATGATTTGGTGATTAAGTGATAAATATTATTTTGGAAGTTGTTCGCTTTTTTGTGAACACTATATGCCCAAGGAAAATAGAATAGTATGGGATTTCATTTGAGGGGTAATGGTGGATTTTTATCTATGTTTTAATTGTGGATTTATAGTGATTTGGGTTATTTATGGAAATGATTAGGTCAATTACTTTTAAGAATGTGACTTTAAGATTAATTAATGTCATTTGGAGATACAATTTAATGTGGATGACTACATTTTTATAAGTTTTGGGTTTCAATATTAGTTTGGATTATGTTGATGGATTTTAAGGACAATTGACTATTGAATGATATTTATATAACTTTGGGGTATTGATGGTTTAATTTTAGAAATTAAGATTAGTGTTTTTTTCACTAATGGAATATCCATTTGGGGGTCATCAGATATTATACTAACCATTTTGGTTTTGATTAATCTATAAAGACAAGGTAAATATATAGTTTATCCAACGTGGATCATGTATTTCTATAGAAGTTTATTCTAGATCTTCCATTGTGACCAAGTCTTCTTGAATACTCATTGTTAAAAAAATGAGTTAGTGGTAAAAAGTTATTAAAGAATTAAACTCTACATAAATAGTAATTATATCACTTTATGTTCATAGTCAATATCATAAATTCATTCCTTGTCCTTATGTAATGTAACTTAAAACAAAAAATTTTATCCGTTTACTTTTCCTACTGGGAGACTAATGACCGTTTGTCCCAACACAATTTTGTGATTTTCTTATTGTTAACTTTCTCCTCATCATGTTTTCTAACCCTCTCCATCAGAACATAACACTTAGTTTATCGTCCATATCCATGTTTTCCTACCTGGAATCCTAGTATGGGTTATCTTGGGTGACCTTTATACCTCTCTTCCTTTCTTTTAAAGTGATAGTTTTATTGACTATTTTTCCAATGTAGGACTTTCCATTATATTCTAAAGCCCAATTTTAAAAAAATAACGAGGACGAAATTTATTGAATGAGGGGATAATGTAACACCCCAATCTTCCACAGTACGTTTCCCTTTGAATAATGCAATGGCGTGCATTGTACGCAACTTCGAGATTCTAACACACCACAACCAATCAAACTAGTCGTTATGAATAGTAATACCTATATTTTGAAATTTTATAAATTTTATCTCTCAAAATGGACTTCATTTTTGTATTCGTAATATCAAATTTATCCTAGGGTGAAATTTTGGAACTTTTCGGATAACATTTATATTTTAATGAATAGTGAAAATTACTAAATTTTAATTAAAAAAATCCCTTTTAATCAAAATTATTTATATTGATATATTATGTTTTTGAGTGGTTTTAAATTATATTTAGAATATATTTTTACCATTTTATACAATTTTTTTCATTTTACATAATTTTACAATTATACTGGACTTAAACAAGTGTCAATCTTTTGATGGTTATTATCTCTTAAAAACACACTTTTTGTTTTAACAACGGGAATTAATTTTAAATTAATTTCTTCCAATTATGTGTTTTGAATTTGGAAAAATCGAATCCATATTTGGAATTAGTATGTTCAAATTGTGTAAATAGGTAACTTTTATTTTTAAACATTTTGAAAAATTATTTCGGTAAATATTTTATTTACCCTGGTTAAAAGGTAAATCTGTTAAATAAGCGTTAAAAGAATAATATTATATTAATACTAAATTACCCTAAAACGTGTCCTAACCTTATTTGTTGATACATGTCCGACCATGGGTATATTTGGGTCGATTTGGGACCCCATGGAACCACTTTTAGGTGATAGAGACACTTTATTTTAATTAAGTTAAAATAAATACAAAAATGACAAAAGCATACATCTTTTTGAAAATAAATTTTTACATAGGGTTATATATGTTGGATTTTCGACTATAAATATTCATTGAAAATATAAATATATTTCCTACATAATTTTATTTTATTTATAATTTTTAGACATTATATAATTTAATTTATATAAGACACAATGGGGATGTAGTAATTACCTAATTAATGAAAACTTAGAATAATTGATATTATAAATACCGAAATAAATGTAATTTGAGACTTTTTAGAAATACCAATAATTTTATAGGATAATATGACATGTTAGGATTGATTTAATTAACCTTTTTTGAAGTTATAATTCCTTTATGATTTTTACAAAAATCAATTACTGAATAGTGTCAAAATTGACAAAAAAGAGTTTTTAAAACAAATATTATATTATTAATTGATATTAAATTCCTAAAAAACTAAGGATCGGCAAAGAGACTTATATAAAGATATTTTTATTATTAATGGACCACTTGGGTGAATCTTGGATGTATATAGTATGTTTATTAACCATATAATATAAAAATACAAAGAGACATTGTAAAAGTGAAACTAATTAACTAAGAGTTAATACTTAAAGATAAGGTTAATATAATGACCCAAACCTGTCTAAATTCTATTGGTTGAGTGGTGTTAGACCTATCCCCACCTTAACCTTTAAATAATTTACTTTGGAGCCATTATAAACTGAATATGAATTAATTACAAAATAATATTTCTAGCTTTTCCAAAGGTGCCCCTCACCCCTCTTATAAAAGGGAACTCCTCCTTCCCATTACTTCACACCTTCAAAGAATTTTTGTTCATCCAAACCCGGACCAAATACTCTCTAAACTTCCATCGATTCATCCTAGAGTCCTTCCTTTAGTCATAAAGCCAACCTTGGGAGCCCTTTTGATCAAATCAAAAGGAAGAACCCGAAGAAGAGGTAATGATTTCATCACCCTTTTTCAAGTTCCTTTCTTCTTCCACTTCTTCATTCATTGTTTTCCCATTCTAAAATAATGAATCAAGTATCTCCTATATACCGTAATGTTATTATAAATATGGTACAACCATATTCAGCATTCTATCCAACCTTTGAATGACATGTCACCATACGTGCGTACGTACGACTTTCCGTTTCCACGTCGTGGTGTAATTGTTATTCAATAAATTATTATTTAGACGGGTATAATAATGATGTGTAATTCATGTAAATAATAAATATAACATTATAATGGTTCTGTATATATTATATACCATCCAATTATATATTATTTTAATATCAAAAGAATGATATTGTCGCTCGTGCGTACGTACGGACTACCGTCTCCACGAACGCGATGAGATTCATTCTCCATCGTATCCATTCAAGTATAATTCTCATTTGGTAATTAAAAATAATGTTTAAGGACTTGATATAATTCTGGATATGAATAAGATACAACCTATACATAAAAAACACATCTTACGTAACAAAGAATATAAAGTAAAATGAGTAAGTTAACACCCGAAATGACGATAATACTAAGATATTATTAACAGATCAATGTTAAAAGATCATATATTATATCATATTAATGGAAATGATTAATTTATAATTCAATAACAATTATTTCACCGTTATACAAAAGTTTAACCTACTGTAGACCAAGTAAAAAGTACAAAGTAAGGGGTTTTCTTATCTCACTCTTAATTTCGTGAGAATTCCATTGTTCACCACTTATTTATTGCATATGGTGTGTGTACTGACCATGATTGTATTCATTGTATAATATACTTTAATTTATGGGTATTTAAATAATCATTTTAATATCCTTATTTCATGGGTGTATGTTTCGTAAGTTACCAAATCGATTAGGGAATTTGAAATTTCAATTTCCACTCATTCGGCTTTACGCATACTTCATTGATTATTTTACTCCAAGATTATGTGTGGTATCACTATTCATTTTATTATGTCATAATTTCCACTCCCCTTTCTGTGGATATACTTTTTATACACATAATCACTCCATTGATAAATTCTCAAGTCATCGGTTTGAACTTGATAAGAGTAATTTTTACTAAATCTTGATTTGTTGGGATAAACATCCAATTCATTGGTGTTGTTTTTACAAGAATAAGTGTGAAGGTCCTTTGATTGTTTTACTCTGAATATCCAATCATATTTAGTGTATTTATATTATTCACACAAAATTATGTCGTTTATTTGTCCTTAACCTATGGATATGGCCTTTATGAGAGATTTCATCTCAATTTACATTCCATTGAGACTTCTTTGTTGTTATACACCAAATCACTTTTATGTGGTGTATATAATGTACTTTGACATAGTATATCATGAATCTATTTATTCTCATGATATTATAAAGTTTTGATTACCTCAATTATTTGTATTCAAGTGTCTCTCTATTGGTTAGAAACTCTAACTAAAATACCATTTTTAAATGTTTTAAAGACTTATTATTCTAAATCTTGCTCATTAATGTCCACGTTTTAAAAATGGTTTTAAGGATATATTTATTTGGACATTAATGTATTCAAATCAAAATTCCTTTTAAAAATTTCAAATGTGGTATGAGACACATTGATTCTAAAATCTATTTTAAATGGTTTCTTGATAAATAGTGTGAATTTTAAATGATTTCAAGAAAAAAGTGGGATATTTCACTCTAATTGTTTTGATGATTATTTTCATCCATGTCAATATCCTTCGTCATTCTCGATTGAGGTTAATATGATATAATACAATCTTCCATATTATATCGAATGAGTTGTGCTTGATTGTGGATGTGCTATTTTTATAACATTCATGGTTTGTGGATAAAGTATTGACATTTCGTATGCTAGTTTTAATACAAATATTTATGTCATATTTCAAACATTTCATATGAGGAATGTGTTGGACTTTGTAAGTGACGGGTGGAGCCCGCTATAGTTCCTCGATGCATCAGTAGGTCTCATGAGAAAAACTAGTGTCTTGGCATAAGGCCTTGGCAAAATCTTATTTGTTGTCTTGGCACGAGGTCTTGGCTATGTGGTTATTATAGTTTGGTATTATGCATTCCATCATTATGAATGTGGTTATTAATATTTTCATGTGATTATTCAACTAATAGAATATCCATGTGAATAAGTAAATGGCATTATTTCATATTATCCTTTCCATATTAAGCTAAAGTTCAAGTTTAAAAGGCTTTTGTTTTAGTTATAAATTACCTTAAGTGTTTATGATTATCTATGAAAGTTACCTCTATATTGTTATCCTTACTGAGAATCTAAGCCCACCCCTTTCAATGTTTTATTTTTCCCAAGATGTGAAGAAGTATTTTATGAATGACATATAGAGATATTATGAGGGGATATGAAGACAATATGTTGTTGTAGTTTTTCACTTATTGATGTAATGTAAACTTTATAAATATGTCTAGTTTTTTCAAGGCTACTAAACTAATCGGTCTTTCGAGACTTCATCATTCTTGTGATCATGCCAATGTTATGTAATAAAGCACCGACTCTGGGTATCTAGGGTCAGGGCATTACACTCTTGGGAAAATCATATACCCCTAGTCGAGTTTTCCTATAACAATAGTTTTTAGGCAACTATTGAGATGGAATCATATGAGGATTTATATGGTAGGCCATGCCGTTCACCTTTGTGCTGGTTAGAGGCAGGTGAGATAGCTTCACTAGGACCACAGCTCGTGCAGGAGACTTCTGAGCAGGTCCAGTTGATTCAGAAGCAGATGGCTACCACACAGTCTCGACAGAAGTCATATGCTGATCACCACAGATAACCTTTGGAGTTTGTGGTTGGGGATCAGGTTTTCTTATGTGTTTCACTGAGGCTGGGACACAGGCAGATCAGGAGACAGGGTAAGTTTTCACCGAGGTATGTGGGGCCATTCGAGATTATGGAGTGTGTCGGGCTGGTTTCCTATCTGTTGTAGTTACCGTAGCGATACCAATCCATGAAAGACATCTTCCACGTGTCTCAATTACGATGTTATCATTCAGACCGATCTCACGTCTTTCAGCCTTAGGAGGATGATCTAAAAGCAGATGTGTCCTTTGAGAGAATCCGATTCATATCATTGACAGGAGCATGACGGTTCTCCAAGGCCGGTCAGTTCCTCTCGTACGAGAGCTATGGTAGCATGGCCGAGTGCAAGACGAGAGCTGGGAGCATGAGGCCGACGTACGTGCTTAGTGGCTAGAGCTGTTCTGAGATATATCTTTGCCATCCATGGAAGGGAAATTCGGGGATGAATTGTTGTAGGGGGGAAGTTTGTAAGAACCCGATTCTTATTGTTTTTGAGGTACATGCTTCTTATTTTCTCTTTTCCTTAAGTGTTTTTGAGAAATTATGGAAAATGGGGAAAAATCCTAAGTTTTGGAACTACACGCTGGGTACTTTTTCCACACACCATGTACTTTTGGACGTGTTGGGACGAGTACATAGGGTGTGTAGCCATGTCGGTGATGAGGGTTGTAGGAACTGACTACACGCTGTGTAGTGGTCTGTTACACGCCGTGTAGTCACTCGGTAGGCGAAAACAGTAAGGCGGTGGAGCAACCGCCAGCTACGCGGCAGTACACACCGTGTAGTCGGGAGTACATGTCGTGTACCCATGTCGACGGAGGAACAGTGTGGAGGTACAGTCAGAGGAATAGTTAAATGAAGGAAGTACACGCCGTGTACTCATAAGTACATGATGTGTACTTTGTTTTTTTTCGCTTAAATCGGAAGTAGCCTCCCCTATTCATAGGTAAGGTTTAGAATGGAAGAAAGTGCGGCAGAGGGAGGCCAGAGCTTCGGAGATCCGTCGGGCGCACGTCGGGAATCCGATTCTATTGTGGACGATCACGTTGGAACCGCACAGGTAAGCCCCCCTTCCCCTAACGTGATTCTTACCAATTCTTTCCCTAGCAAGAGTTATTTGAGTTTGAATTGAAGTTTTTATTACCTCATATCTATGCCGTTCTTGGGCATTTCTGGGATCGACGTTTGTTTATAATTCTCATTGGAATATAAGGTAGGTGTCTTGGTGTTAATTTATCCAAATGTCATGTATTTTGTGCGTTTTTGTGCCACGAACCCATGTTGGGATGTCATGTGGATGAGGCCATTGCTAAATTAGACACCTAAAATTGATGAGGTATTTAATTATGATATTAAATTGCGGGTTAGGATCATTTCTTGGATCCGGAACCACCGTGTAGGTGTGTTACAATGTTTATTCATTTGGACAGGATACCTGAGGGTATGCCTTTAAAGTAGTAATTGTAGAATTACCATGAGAGGAATTTATTTTTACTGCTAGTTTACCTGTTGGGCATGGCCCGGTTACCTATTTAGCATGAGGGCGTTGGTGTGATTAGCCTGAGGGCACTGCACTGTTAGCCACAGGGTTGTAGTTATTTCGCCTGAGGGAAACCTTTCGTGCAAGAGGGCTTGACTTCTGTTCCTGAGGGCGATACTTCCTACACCTGAGGGAAACTTCTATTACGCCTGAGGGCTATACCTATGGGTTGGATTCTGCTTACCTAATGTTAAGGTTTTGCTTGTTTGAGGATGTGGAATGTTTACTTAGAAATGTACTGTGGTGGTTTCTAAAATTTAAATGTATTAAATGAATAATAATATGTAAATTTAACTGTTATGTTAGTCACTTTCAGTACTTATTACATTATTTCATTTTAATATTCCACACTGTTATTGCATGCTTACACGCATTTGGGCACTGTCCATTTGTTGGTGCCTACTGAGATATATTTCTCAGACCCTATTTGGGTCTTTTTTTCGGGCCAAACAGATTACGTTGCTGCAGGTTTGGATAGGGGCAAGAGTACCTATACAGGTACCTGATTATTGCTGTAGAGTAGAAGGGCATGGGACTGAGCCTAGGCTCGCGATGCAGCTGCCTGCTGTTTGTTTTGTTTTGTTGTACTCTACTTTTGTTGCACTGTATTGATGTATAACATGTTATGGCTGTTTCCATAGAACTTGAGACATGTAGCATCATTTCTTATATACTTTTTGTTATATCCACTATTGTTGTTTATTTCAGTAATGTATGGTTTTCTACCTCCGCTGTTTTTTGTATGATTTATTTAAATTTCCGCTACGCTACACTTTGACAAATGAGGGCATAGTTTTCCCCACTATCAGACCTGGGCCCACACTTATACTCGGAAGCCTCTGGCGTTTGGGGAAATGCGCTTGAGGTCACGTCACGAACCGGGTTCAGGGCACCCCTTGAGTGGCACTCGGTCCCGAGATGTTACATCATTGAATAGTAATTCCATTATGTGGTAACATTAAATGAGATATGAAATATCATGATAAATCAAATTCCTTATTAGACATTTAATTGGGTATGATATACAACTCAATAAAGAAGATCATTTCCAAACATATCATATGTCTCAAAGAAGGAGAATAGAGACCAAAATCATTTGTTACATGCACTTAATTTGGTGAGAAATTTTCAAGGATACTATATAATAAAAATATATTCATTATAAATCTATTAGATAATAAAAATATATATATATCATACCATATATGATTTACATATATCTCCTTTTACCAGTTTATTATCAATTCCTTATTAAAGATACATTAGGGTAATAACTCCGTTATTTTTTTATATATGATTTGAGTTTTTATTTCATATACTAATACATTGATTAAAATAAAATAATATAAATGATGGAAAAATTGATATAAATATATTATATTTTCTAGTATACACGTATTAAGAGTAATCAATAAAAGTTATAAGTACAAAATGAAATATACCTTTTCTAGATATGGTATGTCGTACGTACATGTGAATGTAGATTCCATTTGTTCAATGGATTGAATGAAGGAATGTTAAATAATATAGTTAAATTCCTTAATAATTTATATTTCATATATATCACTTATTACGATTAATCCCAACATTATTATAGTCTTCAAAAAGTGTTAATGAATCACAATGATTCAAGAGGCCGTAGTCCACCATACACATTAGTGATGTTACCATATTCAAAAATAATGAATGATATGAAGTTATATGTGATATATTAAAAAAATAAGTAATATATATATATATATAATTACAAAAATCATTATTTCCATTAATGAATGATGGTGATGGAAAACAAATGACTTTAGTTTGTGCAGTGGTAGTTCGATGTACACATGAATGATGAATATAAATCCCATTTTAAGGAAGACGATATGCAAATAGATTATTAAATTATTATAATAATATATTATTATAAGGTCGATACAGTTGTTAATATATTAAAATAGTAAAATAATATTTTAATTAGTTAGACGATGATGCAAAAAACACATAGTTAAAAAACATTACCTATTCTTCTGAAAACCTATTTTGGTATAATCAATTGCATATATATATTGAATATATGATATATAAACTGAATAAATGGTGTGTCGAGGGTTGTATGTAATTTATTTGTTTACCTATCTTACAATAAAAATGATTTTGAATGTGTGTAGAGGTGTGGTGAATATGTGACCTTTTATATGTCAGGTGAGTGGCACACTTCTAATATTTGGAAAAGAAAAAATTATAAATAATTCGCCCGAAAAAAGGATCGAAAATTGAACATTATAGATCCATATAAATCTTATGGTCTAAAATGTTCTTAAAATTTGTGTTAGACATATTTTGAGATATTTTTAACCCTCATATTTTTTATTTGACCCTAGGTAAACAAATTTTTCCTAAACCATTATAAATAATGTGTATTATTTTTCTATTAATTATTCAAATATTATCTTTACCATATTAGAAAATATATATTATTCTTATTAAAAATATATAATCCAATTATCCCAATTCAAATCATATATTGGAAATATTTAATTTATAATTAGACCTATATATGTTACGAGAAATCTAATTTCCAATGATAAAATGTTTAAATATTAAAATTTTTTATTTAAAAAATAAAAATTTATGTTTTGACAATAAACTAAAATTGATTAAATTTTTTTAAATTTAAAAAATTAAAATTTTATAAATATTATCCAAAAAATAAAAATTTAAATCAATTAAAAAATATAGCTGTTTTTAGTAAACCCCTCTATTATTTAGAAGTCACTAAGAAAATAATCAATTCATAAAAATCACAAAAAATAACCTTAAGGTAATTTAACATGATTATTTAAAAGATGAATTTATTATCATATATTATCAAAAATTTATTAAATAAATGTATAATATTTCAATAAAATATAATTGTTTTAGAATATATTATTTTCAAAAGATTTAAATTATTTACCAAATATAATTTAATTTTTTGTCAATAATTGTTTCTCATTATAAAACCCTTATTATCAATATTTAAAATATTCTTATTTATATTAATTCCTCATAGATTAAGGAAAATATAATATTGTTCAGGTTTAAATAATAATATTAATAGTTTATATGGTTTGTTAAAACATGGTGTGGCATTTATAAAATGTTTTGATATAAATGTAATTTACATAAAAAAAATAATTCAAAAAAAACGTGGTATATTATATTCTACTCCACATTATATCAAAATTTACATAAAAAATAATCACTATGATAAAAAAATAATCTTACATCTTCCATAAAATTACTTTATTTTTCTTCAAAGATTAATACAACCAATAGTTCATCTATAAATCTTTTACCATTATAGTGGTATTGTTTTCTAGAACCATCAATATTAGATTCAGAATCATCCCTAGTTTTTTCTCATGATGAGGATTTTACTCTTGTGGTAAGGCTTCAAATTATAGAACATTTTATGGAGTAGTTATTTACTTATTCAATAGGGATATATGAAAAACATCGTGATCTTGTTATAGGATTAGTGAATTTTCCAACACATATGACACAATCCAAATATGATCAATAATAATGTTCGGATTTACATACCATGTCATTATTTGTATATTCTATAAAAATATCATTACATAATTCCATAGACAAATTATTATAAACAAAATATTTCTAAAGTAAAATTCCAAATTCTACTAATGATTGTCAGCATCACTTTTTCACTAACAATATGCTACCCTTCCATTCGTCTGAATGGATCTAAACATATCTTCTATGTATTTATATTGTTCAAGTCCTAATATATTTATTTCTCTGTCTTCATCCTAGTATACTATATTTGTACAATTATTTCCATAGTGTTCATCATTAGGAGCCTTCTGATTCACTAGTGAATGATATGTTTTTGTATTAAAACTCAGTTGATGAAGGTATTTATCCCAACCACCATTAAATATTAGTGAAAGTCGATCTAAAAATACCATATACTATTTGATTTTTTAGACTGACTATGTATTTGGGGATGATACGAAGTCATGAAACTAAAATATGTTTCAAACGCTTACGGAAGACATTCCCAAAACATTAAGGTAATCCAGTGATCCTGATCCATATGAATAGAATGTGGTAGTCATTAAATCCTTTATCCTTATTTAATATATATAATGGAATCTTCATTCAATGGTAAATATTATATAATAATGATATTTTTTAACATTGTAAAAAAAATCAACTAAAATCAATTTAAAATTAATCCCAGTAGATGTTTTGGGGATGTTGAGGACAAAATACCTTATAATGGTTTCCAATTTCCATTATAGTATGTATAATCAATATAACAACACCTTAAACATTGCCTCTTAGAACCATTTTTTTACATAACATGAAATGAGATACAAGATCAATCATATCTCTCTTCATTAAAACCCATTACGAATAATCATTAAAATGGACATACATCTACATAATTTAAGGATGAATTCGGAATGAAGAAATATGATATTTCTATTATAATTCCTTTAAATATGGTATGGTCTAAAAAAGTACCTAGTTTCAAAACCATGTCATTCCATCATGATCAAGGTTAATCTCAGGAAATTTTATATAATTACTTTATATACCTACATATTCCATTGTGACTATCTAATATATCATGGATGGATTGTTGATTATTTATTTGAATAATATATGATTTCTCCCCTTTAACATGATTTATTGTTCTATCATTTATAAATAACAAAATATAAGTTACTTTTGGGATTGTAATCATTGATAAGCTAGAGTAGTATTTATGAATCATGGAATCATCTTCACTGTTTTCTTTCCCAGAGTCATAATGTATTGTCTATACATAATCATTAATTTGTTGTAACTATCTTCACTGAAACATATTCAACTCTATATTTATGAATATATAATTTATACTATTGTGTTCAATATATATATTATACTTTTTCACATATAGATAATTCATCCAAATCATTAATACAGTTAATTAGAACATTTATCTCTAAATCTTAAGTAGGGTATCTTCTTCACATTAACATTAAATTAACATGAGAAACAAGCTATACTAATTTCATTCTTAAAATGATTTCATCTTAATAAAATCATAGATTCATCACTATAGATTAAAAATCATTCTCCAATATTAGATACTGTAATAATATGTTCACCATCAATTTGTTTTTCAATTACATGAAATTTTCCTTATATTCACATGTATAGAAGAACATAACTACCTTATAAGTTATCAATTTGAGTGGATTATAGAGTAGTGAGAAATTTTCCACTATCCATCAATAGTTTCAAGGTAAACCTTAAAATCTACAGATCTAGGTCACCACGGTTAGTCTAATACAATATCAAATAGCACCCATTATTGAATGGTATACCAATATAGACAATTTTAAAATTATATGAAATAAAAATGAAATATTTTCCCAATAAATTACAATATATATATTAATTTTATATAGAGTTTCCTTCCATAGTGATTTTAGTAAAATTATCAAGTGATCATTATGCTCTTAATTTCTATTTAATGAGAAAATATTATTATTTAGAAATATTACCTCAAATTTATCAAGGTAATCTATGAAGACCTTGATCATTAAATCTATGATGATAGTGATGTCATTAATAAGGCTAAATATTTTCAATTTATTTTCATTTTATCAATAGGTTTAAGGAAATACTATATTGGATATATTATCTTTTATGATCCACAATTTATTGTTTCTAGAATGATGTTCAATCTTGGAAAACTATTGATCTCCGTCCAAATGATAAAATTTGTAGTTAGTACAGTGGATATGATTCTTATACACTAATATGATATTTATTATATTTCCAATATTCATTATAGTGTCTCATTAATCGACTATAGTTTTTAATAAAAATAATAATATCACCCAATGTTTACAATATTGGTCTAATTAATATCTTATCAAGGCCATCATGTAGTTTCCTATTCATTTCATGTTACTCAATTGAGGACATTCTTTAAGGAGTATTTTAAATTGGTGTGGCACTAGTTATACGTTATGTTAAGAACTCCAAATCACTATTTATTAGAAAGATATGATATAATTCATGAAATACATAAAATACATCCCACAAAATAGGTATATCATAGATGATGATTTCCTCCCCAACCATTTATGATACACTTCCCTATTTAATATGAATGAAACCATATGAAATAGATGTGACTCCCATTGGAATTTTACATTCACCATCACACTTTTAGATGATCATAGGTTTTTTTGTAATATAAAAGAGGACTTCATTTACCTAGAAATTATTGTTTCAATAATGTTTTGAACTCTGATCCATTTATATGATAAAATCAAATTCATAGAGAGGAAGAATGACAATATTTTAAGGAATTGCATTAAAATAGACTTTAACTAGAGAGGAATCATATACATGAGATGATATCATCCCACCAATCTGGGTTTAAAATAGTAATGATACATCAAATTGTATCTGTTTCTTCTTGGTATCCATAAAATTATTTATATATGAATAAGTGGAATGATATAATGTTCAATAACACATTAGCGGTTTAAGATTTAATGGTTAGTGTACCATTCACCATATAATTATAAAACCCCACATCAAAATATTTCATCGCACATGTTTTCCAATTTCTATGTTGTTTTTTAAATATATTTTTTTTATTAACAATCAAACTTTAGAATTTGTTAAGATGATTCTCATTCTTTATTCATAGAGAACACTAGAGTATGGGTGGTAAATACAATGTAGCTTTATCTATATTATTATTATTATTATTATTATTCAGCTGATCACTTCATCATTAGAATTCCTAATGAACATACCAACCACACATTAATCATTTACAATTAACTTTATAACAAATTTTACATGTTTCCTTTCAAACTTCATGAAATAAAGAATTGTTAACTTCTTCTATCAATTGTTTTATATGATTGCATTAAACTCCATATTCTGTTTCATGTCAAAAAATTGATTTATGTGTAAATATAATCCCATTTCATACTCTGAGATTACATCAAATAATTTCTTAATATCTATTATACTCACTTAGGTATAATTCAGTTCAGTGACTTGGTTTTAAGACATGGAACAATATATCAATAATTATCTCATGTTGGATATTAATTAAATAAGCATACCACATAGTCCTTGAAAAATTTTCATTATAGGTACGAATATATTGATCGTCTGTATACTTTTTCTTTAGGAATTATTTCTCAAATATTATATAAATAATACAATGGATATACTTATGGAGGAATGTTTTCTTAAACTCACCAATCTCAATTTTTCCAATTTCATCTCGTTTTCATGAATTCTTGATGAGAGTCCACCTTCGAGCTGCATCACCCATCAAACAATAAACATCAAGAATTAATTTTTCACCTTTTGATCATCAGAGATATGATTATATCATTTATGCAGTACTTATACATTTATCATAAACATCAAGATTAGAATTACCCCTGCTTGACGATGGATGATTATATATTACAGAGCCAATAGAATATTTTCCCTTATTTTCTAATTTCATTTTTCATCAAGAATCATAGATTGAGAACAATGTGTCAGTATATAAATTAAATTTTATCTTTTGGTTCGTTTAAATTATGTAATATCTAGAGGGAAATCAAAGGATTTTATATCACATTTATCGTTAAAAATGTTCATTAATGTTTCTACAATTATACGAAACAAACAAATTACACATTATTATTCATAGTGGAGATGAAAAATATTCTTAAAAATAATGTACAGGATCTCCAATTCTTGACAATATATTTATAATAAGAGACACCATTTTATTTCCCTATGTCATTCATATTCAAAATCTATTTAAATTCATCATAATGGTTTATAAAGTTTTTTTTTATTTTACCCTAATTTTCCTTTGAAATACTAAAACTAGGTGTGAAAAAATGACTTTGTAATGATATAGGTGATGATCAAGTCAAGCATAATGTTCCATTTTCAGTGTTATTATACCATGTTACCTCGGTTCTAGAGCCACATCCAATGTTACCATTCAAACAAGGATGTATTCTTTTAAAAACTAATCACCCTATACATATCCAAAATTCTAAGACATTTTCATATAAATTGACTTATCCTTCAAATTATCCATTTAAATATTCATCTATAACTGACTATAATTTTCTCATTAAAATTTCCAAATACAAACATCACCTTATTCTGAAACCAACTATAATGGCCCAAGCATTTCATATATAAATATAAAATATTAATAGATGAATATTCTTTAAATAATATAATGATTCACATGAAGTTTTATAGGGTTAGTTTCACATGGATATTTTACACATAGACAAGTAGTTTATATTTGATCCACATAATCTCCCACTATGATCTAAATAACTATCAACCTTGTTATAAATACATTACATAATACCATTAATCCTAACATGGGTAAAGGAAACTTAAAAATGGATGAGAACATATGAAGAACATGTGTAATCATGGGATATATCATCATATTATGAAAATAATGGTATGAGATCATGATAATACACATTAAAAACCTTAATCTACATATAATAGATTATATAAATGAGACATGTGTACTTCTTGGTAGTTAATAAGACATTATTTACAATAGAATCAATGAAAATTAACCATGAGAACATAAAATAAACATAATGAATATATTTGTAGAATATATTTATCATTGGAAATAATATTCATAGTAGTTAAAAGATAATTTCCTTGTTTGTCATAGTGGAATGGATTCAAA
The DNA here is from genome assembly GCA_963277665.1 of Viscum album. Lineage (NCBI taxonomy): Eukaryota > Viridiplantae > Streptophyta > Magnoliopsida > Santalales > Viscaceae > Viscum > Viscum album. The sequence goes on from OY728155.1 coordinate 820,129,955, forward strand.
CCCAAATCTATCTTTGTTTTCAATGATTACGCCCAAGAATATTATACTGTTAAAGTCCCCAAGCATGACTAGTCTCACTGAAAAAATAATGTCATATTTATCCTTAGATATTTCAATCATTACCCAACTCATTGGAGGTATTTATATGGTTCACCCTTCTCATAATTATAATCTTTTTAATGGTTCTACATTATCATAAACCATTCATAATATTAGAACATGTGAAAAGGATTTATTTTTAGAAATATTTCCTCATAACATAATTTTTTTAAAAATACTAGTTTTGTGATGATTTTATCCTTTTATCAATTCATTTCCCATTAAAAATGAAGTGGGTGTCATAAGAACATTATAATGGTTTAACCCATTAATGTTAAATGAGATTCATAAAATTCTTGTCAATAAAAACATAAATCATTCATAGATCTATCATGAATGGAATCATGGAATCATATCCAAATAAAATAATATGTATCCTTAGAGGATGAAATCATAGAGGGAATATTATTTTGAAATAACAATTACAATTAATGTTTCATGAGGAAAATATAATTTTATTGAAACTATTTTTCATAAAATTAATATCTCGAAATATTTCAAATGTATTATTTTTTGAAAAAAATATGAAAAATTATAACTTAGGATCAATGAATTAGTATAAATGATGAATGAAATTTTTTTTCTTGTCGTAAACATAAAACAATATTCATTTTCTATATTGGTTGAAAACTAAATGTGAATTATTTGGAAAATGACATGAGTATTAAATTAAAATAATTTTTTAAAAATTCAATCAGGAGTAATAATTTTATTAAAGAATCATTTTGTGAATGTCAAAAAATTGAAATCAATTATAGTAAACCTGGTTTTTGATGAAAAAGAGTTTTTGTAATGACCTGAAGCTTGACGTACATGGACATTAAATTATTTTTTCAGAATACTTAATACATAACAAAAATAGACACACAAGTACAGTAATAGTTTAGTGTCTTTGGAAACTCGGAATAAAATCTTCTAAACGCGGTGAAAGATCTTCAACATCTCCCATAATGATCTTCCCCTTTTTCTCTTACCTAAAACCTTTCTTTATATCCTGGGGAAAAGAAAACATAAAAAGGGTGATCTCAAATGCTCATTAAGGGTAAGAATGGATAAAATAAAACATACTATATACATTTGAACATAAAAACATGAACATAATGTTTAAACATCAAAATCCTGAGCAATGACATAAAACATGGAAGTACGTAAGGCATAGATCATACAGAAACATTAAGAATGGTAAAATAGCATGGGAATAAAACGTGTAATTGTGGCAACCATTAAGCATATGATATTATTTCCTTATTAGCCAAGGCATTTCTCCCAATACCATCTTAGTGGACAAAGTCCCTTTCTGAATCGAGTTCACTCCTCATTCCAGTCCTGTATTACTGAACCAGTTTAACTTTCCATTCCATCCGTGTCTATCTCATGAGATATATATCTTTACCCAATTCATTGGAGGGAGATATAGTTCCCACCAATCTCATAATGAAATCATTCTTACTTTTGCCACAAAATAAACATACATCATTCATAATAACCCAATAAATAAAATGGGTTTCATAAACATCATCCCATCATCACATAGTCCATATAGAAGAAATTGATATCATTTCATAATAAAAAAAGTGAAACCATGTAAATCATAGAGACATTACACTTGAAACATAAACAAGTGAAATAATTTCATCTTAGATGAAAATGGTTTTGATAAAACACATGAAATGAATTCTTGAGGAAAATATCCTTTTTTCTTCAAAATCATTTTCTTTTCACAAAATGTCATGAAATTTTATTAGAAAAGGTTTTTGTTAAAAATAGTCATGAAATAATTTTAAGGAAGCTTCATGAAAATAATGCATTATAAATCCATAAAAATCCTTTCATGCCGTATACATTAAAAAACATTCTTATAGTACTTTTTTTGGAAAAGTCAAAAAAGTAACTCGTAATGTAAACAAAAGAAAGATTCCTTACATACCATGTAGTAAAAGTAAAAAGTCGGTAAAAAGGAATTTAAACATACATGAAACCATTTTTAGGAAACATGGACATGGTTGATAATAATAACCCCAGTAAATAATTACGAATAAGCAATCTCGGATAAAAATGAAATTTGCAAAATTATCCCTTACTGTAACAGCCCAAGATTTTATAAAAAAAAATATTCTTTTATTAAAGTCTTGTGTTGTACGCTACACCAAAAGGATCTTGCACAACACGCATCCTTGACTTGCCTTGCATTACACGCAATCGCGACCTTCCTCGATAGCGTGTGTAATACGCAATACCGAGTTTCACTAAACAATGATATGCTATTAAAATATTATTAAAACTAGCCGTTATGAATAGTAATAACCACTTTTTAAAACTCTGTAAATCTTATTTTTCAAAATGAACTTCATTTTTGGATTCGGAGTATCGAATTTAGCCTAAGGTGAAATTTTGGTACTTTTCGGATAACTTTCATATTCTGATGAATAGTGAAAATTACTAAATTATAATTAAAAACAACTTTTTTAATCGAAATAATTAATAGTGATAAATTATTAATTTGAGTGGTTTTAAAGTATATTTAGAATATATTTTTACAATTTAATACAATGTTGGTCATTGGATGTAATTTCACATTTAAACCAGACATAATCAAGTGTCAATCTTTTGATAGATATTGTTTCTTAAAAACACGCTATTTGTTTTAACAGCGGGATTTAATTATAAAATTAATTAATGCAAATTCTATGATATGAATTTGGTAAAATAGACTTCATTTTTGAATTCGGAATATGAAATATAGCTTAGGATGAAATTTTGGCATTGTTCTGAAAAACATCAATTTTTGATGAATAGTGAAACTACTAAGTGGTAGTTAAAAAAATTAATTTCTTCATAAATCTTAATTTTACCGCTTCTGTGAATGGAATTTCAAAAATCCGACAGACACGGTTGATATTAGTAAGTAAAATGTGGTTCAATGATATAAAAATAATTTTTTGGTGAATAGTAACTTTTTACTTTTTTTACCGCGGTTAATAGTAAATAGGGTAACTAAGGGTAAAAATGATATTACTATTATCCTAACACATGTCCTAATTCTATTGGATAAGTGTAATTCGACCAAAAACAAACTTAGGAATAAAATATGACCATTTAGGTCCACTTGGATTAGATTATGACATTTAATATTATATTATTTAATGAATAGTTAAAATAGTTAAAATCAAAGTTTAATAACTAAAACAATTTTAATATGGGGTTATACATAAGATAAATTCGACTATAAATATTCATTAGAAATCTAAAAAGATTTCCTACATAATGATATTTTATTTATAATTTTTAGACATTAAATAAATTAATTTATTTATGACACAATGATGATGCAGTAATTACCCTTTTAAGGAAATATTAACATAATTGATGTTATAAATGCTCAAATGAATGTAATTTGAGACTTTTTATGAATTACACTAATTTTCTAGGTTACTATGATATATTAATGTTGATTTAATCAACTTGGTTCGAACATATAATTCTTTTATGACTTTCACAAAAATCATATATCAAATAGTGTCAAAATTGACACAAAATAGTTTTTAAATCAAATATTATATTATTAATTGTTATTTTATTCATAAAAATCTAAGGTTCGGCCAAATGACTTAGATAAGGATATATATATTAATAAAAACAATTTGGGGTTCGGTTGGCATGTTATAGTAAGTGTATTAACCATATAGTGAAAGAAAACAAAAAGACACGGTAAAAGTTAAATTATTTAACTTAGAGTTAAATCTAATTGATAAGGTTAAAATAATACCCTAAACTTGTCTAAATCCTATTGGTTGATAGGATTTAGACCCATCCCCACTTTAGCTTCGAAATAAGAGCCTTTGGAACCATTATAAACCGATTTTGACTTTAATATAAAATAATATTTTGAGATATTCCTAAGGTGCCCCTCTCCTCCCTTATAAAAGGACACCTCCTCCCCCTCCTCCTCACACCAATTTGAGCACTCAAGCTCGGCCAAACCCTGCCATTTTCTCTTGTCCACTTCCCTAGAATAATCCTAGAGGTCCTGGTCTTATCCAAAGACCAATCTTAGTTCCTTAAGTGGAGGATTCAAAGAGGCGTTCCAAAGAAGAGGTAATATCCATTACCGATCTTTTCAATTTCTTTCTTCTTAAACTTCTTCTTCTTTAGTTGTTTCATGATAAAGTAATAACATCAGTATTACTTACATACTGATATGTTATTATAAATATGAAACAAACCTAATTCACCTTCTATCCATCCTACGGAAAAATGAAATCACCGCGCGTGCGTACGTACGGAATACCGTCTCCACGCCGTGGTGTAATCTATTTTTCCACCATCACCTTAAAGGATGGGTATAATGGTGTAATGAGTAACTATATATGATTATTATGAAGTAATATTGATACTGAAATAATATATATATATATACTCCAATACAATTCCACGATCATAGGAACGATATCATCACTCGTGCGTACGTACGGAATACCGTCTCCACGATGTGATGCGACTCGTTCTACATGATCTTCATTTCATAATGATTATATAAATGAATTGAATGAATGAATATGGTATATACTACACTAATACCATTGTGGAAATGAATTATCTATAACCTAAAGATAATAATAAGAATTTATTCAACAAAACACGCATAAGAACAAAAAGTTATAAAGACCCGAGTAACAAGTAACAAAGAAATATTACTAACAAGAAGCTAATAATATGACCATATATGATATCATATCATTATGTATGATTCTGGAATAAGTCAATAACATTATTTAAACCATTATACAGGAGCTTCGGACACGAACAAAGAAAATCGGAACTAAGGTAAGGGAAATATCACAATCTCATTTTTATCCGAGATTGTTTATACGTTGGTATTTACTGGGGTGTATTTTATCATCCACATCTATGTTTCCTCAATATGTAATGTTATTTCCATCCACCTACAATTGTTTAAATCCAATTTTACCCTTTGGTGAGTTTTTAGTAAAAGATTTGAAAGGAATCTTTTGTCGTTTTTCATACGAGGTACTTTTTGACTTTTCCGACGAAAGTACGAAGAATGTTTTATTTATCTTATACAGCATGAATGGATTTTTAAAACATTATTTCCAAGAATATTCCTTTAAAAGTTTTCATGTTTATTTTCAATCAACTTCTTTTAGTTTAAAATTGTATGACATGTTAAGAAAGGAAAAGTGTTTTTGAAGAAGAAAGGATATTTTCCTCATGAATGGAGTTCAAGTGTTTTATGAAAATTATTTTCCATCTAAGATAATAAAGGGTTCTGTTTTTATCCCTATTATTACATTGGTTTGATTATGTTGTGATGGAAATATTTTTATGAATTCCTTTATCTTGTATGAATTGTTTTATGATGTCATGTTGTTTAAGAATCCCATTTTTATTACATGGGTTACGCTATGATGTAGGGTTTATGAATATGTGGAACACATAAGAAAGGATTCATTATAAGATTGGTGGGACCTATATCTCCCTCCAATTCATTGGGTAATGATTTTATATCTCATGAGATAGACATGGCTGGAACGGAAGGATATTTCGGTTCAGTGATACAGGACGGAAATGAGGAGTGAACTCGGTTCAGAAAGGGACTTTGTCCACTAAGATAGTCTTGGCAATGAGTCATGACTAACAAGAAATGATTTTCCATGATTATGTGTGCATGCCACAAAGTTTCAAGTTTTATGTTATGATTATGGGGATCTCATTTTCACTTCTATGATTTATTCCGTGTTAAGATATTATGATCTCTTTTGCAGGTTTTGATTTTCATAAAGATATGATATGATTTTTATTTCTTTTGTTTACCCTTACTGAGAATTTGAGCTCACCCTTTTATGTTTTCTTTTCCCCAGGATATAAAGAAAGGTTTTAGTTAAAAAAAGGGAAGATCTTTATGGGAGATATTGAAGATCTTTCACCACGATTAGAAGATTACGTTCCGAGTTTCCAAAGACACTAAACTATTACGATCCTTGTGTGTGTTTTTGTTATGTACTAAGTATTCCGCAAATGTAATGTAATGTCCATGTAAGTCAGGCTTCGGGTCTCTACAGTTGGTATCAGAGGAAAGGTTTAGTCAACCTTTGGAAACTAGGATGCGAAAACGTTAGTGAGATCCCTAGAGATATTTCTAAGGTATGTCTAGGGATGTACCTAAGGATAAGTATACGTATAGGATATAATCCTAGAACTATGATAACGATCTTATAATTTAACCTAAGATGTTAGATATTAAGGGTACTCCCCCTTTACTATGTTGTTTTCCCTAGAATGATTTTTGCCTCTCACACTATTCTTTTTTGGGCTGGAAACAAGATGATTCACGATAATGAAGGATATGATGGACAATGGAGTGATATTCTTCATAGTGAAATGGGATTTGGAAGTCCAAACATAATTATTATGCCGAATCAGCAATCTCATAATATGATCAATAAAGTAAAATTTGGTAAGTTTCCTGACTCGGCTAACAAGAGAAAGATGGAGTTTTATGATGATCATAGAGGAAAGAAAGTTCAATTTCCCCTATGTAAATCATGTGGGAAGAGGCATCAAGGAGAATGTTTCAAAGGAACTGGAAGATGCTTTGGGTGTGGAAAAGAAGGACACAAAGCAAGTAAGTGCAAAGGAAAAGGTTCAGTTAACACCATGGATGAGGATAATGGTATTGCTACGACATCAACAATGGTTAAATGTTTTAAATGTGGAATGTACGGGCATTATGCAAACCAATGCCCTAAGGGAAAGTCTCATGAAGATAACCAGTATGGTCGTATGGGAAGTATTTATGTTGATGGTGATGAAGAGACTACAAATGATATGTGAGATGAAAGAATTATTGAAGCTCGGTCAATGGTTTAAGAAGGTAGTGGAATGATTACATGTTTATCAAGTGTAATGTTGTACTATAGAATAAAAAGACATCTAAGGATTGTTACACTGTTGTCTTTCCTTAAGTTTTGAATGTTTATGATGAATGGTATGAGTAACAATTAAAGGTTATTCAGATAAATTTTTGGAAAGTGGATGATATGCGCATAATGAAGGGATAAAGAGAATCTAATATGTTTGATAGTATTCATGATCTCATGATTGATATAAGGACTAAGTGATATCATGGTTTGAGTATATAGAATTTTGAGGATTTTGGTATGTGGAAAGTGTTAACTTTAAACTGCATTCATGTTTTCACTAAGGTATTCAAGAGAATACATGATTAAGGCCTTTGAATGTTTGGAATGTGACCAACAAGACATATATATGGGGATTAACGATAGTATTAAATCTCTGGTAATCGTTTTCACTATATTATGAGAGTGGACTGCAGTATTATGGATAAGCCTAAAGATTAGAATGGATTATGTTGGACATAAGTTAGTATTGTTTAAGGATAGAAGTTTTTTCGATATTATTAATGGGATGTTATAGTAATATAGTTTTAGAAAAAGGGACAACCTGCAGGACGGGCGACAGCCCATCACGTCGGACAAGGTCGTAGGAATCGAACCGACAACCGAAGTGCGACTGGCCTTTATCGCCTACCACTGGCCTACAGGAAGTCCCTGTTTAGTAGAAACTAGTTTTATTATATTAAGCCGTATGATATATGAAGTATAAGTCCATTTTAGGAACAATATATGATTAATATCACTATAGATCGACTTATGTATATAATTTTTTCTAACCTTTTGTTTGAGACAGATGGAATGACCCGTCATTCTATCACATGATCTGCTAACACTTCACAAATAACAAATTCAACTTCATTTATTTAAGAGATGAAGTTGAAATTGTTAAAGGAACGAACAACAATGAGGTTGTACCAACATAAAGTAAGTATTTATTCTAATTCAAATTCTTTAACTTTAGGGAAACGATCTTGAAAACCAAAAATGTTGTCCTAGTGATCTTATATCTGATGAATTAGATGGTACCTTAGATCGTCACAAATTTATGGCTTTGTGATTACTGGCTTTTCCATAGCCATGTTCTCTACCACTCTCCATTAGAACATGATGGTTAGATTTCTCTTCCATATCCATATTTTCACCTATGTGGAAACCCAATGATTAGTTTATTTGGGTAACCGTTACGTTTCATACTTTTGTTTTTAAAGATTGGTTTTGATATTCCATTTTACGATGTGGGTTTCTATTAAAGAAACTTTCGAATAGTAAACCATTTATAACCCCGACGAATTTCGAGGGCGAAATTCATTTTAAGGGGGGTAGAATGTAACAGCCCAAGATTTTATAAAAAAAATATTCTTTTATTAAAGTCTTGTGTTGTACGCTACACCAAAAGGAGCTTGCACAACACGCATCCTTGACTTGCCTTGCATTACACGCAATCACGACCTTCCTCGATAGCGTGTGTAATACGCAATACCGAGTTTCACTAAACAACGATATGCTATTAAAATATTATTAAAACTAGCCGTTATGAATAGTAATAACCACTTTTTAAAACTATGTAAATCTTATTTTTCAAAATGAACTTCATTTTTGGATTCGGAGTATCGAATTTAGCCTAAGGTGAAATTTTGGTACTTTTCGGATAACTTTCATATTCTGATGAATAGTGAAAATTACTAAATTATAATTAAAAACATCTTTTTTAATCGAAATAATTAATAGTGATAAATTATTAATTTGGGTGGTTTTAAAGTATATTTAGAATATATTTTTACAATTTAATACAATGTTGGTCATTGGATGTAATTTCACATTTAAACCAGACATAATCAAGTGTCAATCTTTTGATAGATATTGTTTCTTAAAAACACGCTATTTGTTTTAACAGCGGGATTTAATTATAAAATTAATTAATGCAAATTATATGATATGAATTTGGTAAAATAGACTTCATTTTTGAATTCGGAATATGAAATATAGCTTAGGATGAAATTTTGGCATTGTTCTGAAAAACATCAATTTTTGATGAATAGTGAAACTACTAAGTGGTAGTTAAAAAAATTAATTTCTTCATAAATCTTAATTTTACCGCTTCTGTGAATGGAATTTCAAAAATCTGACAGACACGGTTGATATTAGTAAGTAAAATGTGGTTCAATTAGATAAAAATAATTTTTTGGTGAATAGTAACTTTTTACTTTTTTTACCGCGGTTAATAGTAAATAGGGTAACTAAGGGTAAAAATGATATTACTATTATCCTAACACATGTCCTAATTCTATTGGATAAGTGTAATTCGACCAAAAACAAACTTAGGAATAAAATATGACCATTTAGGTCCACTTGGATTAGATTATGACATTTAATATTATATTATTTAATGAATAGTTAAAATAGTTAAAATCAAAGTTTAATAACTAAAACATTTTTAATATGGGGTTATACATAAGATAAATTCGACTATAAATATTCATTAGAAAGCTAAAAAGATTTCCTACATAATGATATTTTATTTATAATTTTTAGACTTTAAATAAATTAATTTATTTATGACACAACAATGATGCAGTAATTACCCTTTTAAGGAAATATTAACATAATTGATGTTATAAATGCTCAAATGAATGTAATTTGAGGCTTTTTATGAATTCCACTAATTATCTAGGTTACTATGATATATTAATGTTGATTTAATCAACTTGGTTCGAACATTTAATTCTGTTATGACTTTCACAAAAATCATATATCAAATAGTGTCAAAATTGACACAAAATAGTTTTTAAATAAAATATTATATTATTAATTGTTATTTTATTCCTAAAAATCTAAGGTTCGGCAAAATGACTTAGCTAAGGATATATATATTAATAATAAACAATTTGGGGATCGTTAGGCATGTTATAGTAAGTGTATTAACCATATAGTGAAAGAAAACAAAAAGACACGGTAAAAGTTAAATTATTTAACTTAGAGTTAAATCTAATTGATAAGGTTAAAATAATACCCTAAACTTGTCTAAATCCTATTGGTTGATAGGATTGCGACCCATCCCCACTTTAGCTTCTAAATAAGACCCTTTGGAACCATTGTCAACCGATTTTGACTTTAATATAAAATAATATTTTGAGATATTCCTAAGGTGCCCCTCTCCTCCCTTATAAAAGGACACCTCCTCCCCCTCCTCCTCACACCAATTTTAGCACTCAAGCTCGGCCAAACCCTTCCATTTTCTCCTCTCCACTTCCCTAGAATAATCATAGAGGTCCTGGTCTTCTCCAAAGACCAATCTTAGTTCCTTAAGTGGAGGATTCAAAGAGGCGTTCCAAAGAAGAGGTAATATCCATTACCGATCTTTTCAATTTCTTTCTTCTTCAACTTCTTCTTCTTTAGTTGTTTCATGATAAAGTAATAACATCAGTATTACTTACATACTGATATGATATTATAAATATGAAACAAAACTAATTCCCCTTCTATCCATCCTACAGAAAAATGAAATCACCGCGCGTGCGTACGTACGGAATACCGTCTCCACACCGTGGTGTAATCTATTTTTCCACCATCACCTTAAAAGGATGGGTATAATGGTGTAATGAGTAACTATATATGATTATTATGAAGTAATATTGATACTGAAATAATATATATATATACTCCAATACAATTCCATGATCATAGGAACGATATCATCACTCGTGCGTACGTACGGAATACCGTCTCCACGATGTGATGCGACTCGTTCTACATGATCTTCATTTCATAATGATTATATAAATGAATTGAATGAATTAATATGGTATATACTACACTAATACCATTCTGGAAATGAATTATCTATAACCTAAAGATAATAATAAGAATTTATTCAACAAAACACGCATAAGAACAAAAAGTTATAAAGACCCGAGTAACAAGTAACAAAGAAATATTACTAACAAGAAGCTAATAATATGACCATATATGATATCATATCAATTTGTATGATTCTGGAATAAGTCAATAACATTATTTAAACCATTATACAGGAGCTTCGGACACGAACAAAGGAAATCGGACCTAAGGTAAGGGAAATATCACAATCTCATTTTTATCCGAGATTGTTTATACGTTGGTATTTACTGGGGTGTATTTTATCATCCACATATATGTTTCCTCAATATGTAATGTTATTTCCATCCACCTACAATTGTTTAAATCCAATTTTACCCTTTGGTGAGTTTTTAGTAAAAGATATGAAAGGAATCTTTTGTCGTTTTTCATACGAGGTACTTTTTGACATTTCCGACAAAAGTACGAAGAATGTTTTATTTAACTTATACAGCATGAATGGATTTTTAAAACATTATTTCCAAGAATATTCCTTTAAAAGTTTTCATGTTTATTTTCAATCAACTTCTTTTAGTTTAAAATTGTATGACATGTTAAGAAAGGAAAAGTGTTTTTGAAGAAGAAAGGATATTTTCCTCAAGAATGGAGTTCAAGTGTTTTATCAAAATTATTTTCCATCTAAGATAATAAAGGGTTCTGTTTTTATCCCTATTATTACATTGGTTTGATTATGTTGTGATGGAAATATTTTTATGAATTCCTTTATCTTGTATGAATTGTTTTATGATGTCATGTTGTTTAAGAATCCCATTTTTATTACATGGGTTACGCTATGATGTATGGTTTATGATTATGTGGCACACATAAGAAAGGATTCATTATAAGATGGGTGGGACCTATATCTCCCTCCAATGCATTGGGTAATGATTTTATATCTCATGAGATAGACATGGCTGGAACGGAAGGTTATTTCGAGTCAGTGATACAGGACTGAAACGAGGAGTGAACTCGGTTCAGAAAGGGACTTTGTCCACTAAGATAGTCTTGGCAATGAGTAATGACTAACAAGAAATGATTTTCCATGATTATGTGTGCATGCCACAAAGTTTCAAGTTTTATGTTATGATTATGGGGATCTCATTTTCACTTCTATGATTTATTCCGTGTTAAGATATTATGATCTCTTTTGCAGGTTTTGATTTTCATAAAGATATGATATGATTTTTATTTCTTTTGTTTACCCTTACTGAGCATTTGAGCTCACCTTTTTATGTTTTCTTTTCCCCAGGATATAAAGAAAGGTTTTAGGTAAAAAAAAGGGATGATCTTTATGGGAGATATTAAAGATCTTTCACCACGATTAGAAGATTACGTTCCGAGTATCCAAAGACAGTAAACTATTACAATCCTTGTGTGTGTTTTTGTTATGTACTAAGTATTCCGCAAATGTAATGTAATGTCCATGTAAGTCAGGCTTCGGGTCTCTACACTTACCTTAGGTCCGATTTTTTCGTAAGTGTCTGAAACTCCTGTATAATGATTTAAATAATGTCATTGACTTATTCCAGAATCATACTCATTGTTATGATTTCATATATGGTTCACTTATGACTTTATATTACCCGTTATTTTGTAAATTCCATGTTAAAGAGCGTTTTGGGTAAAATCGTTTCATTTGTCGTCCATGATTTTACTTGTAATTATTCATATGATTACATAGATCATGACTACTTAATTATATAATATATAACATGATTTATATATAATATATATTCAGAATATAAATATATATAATAGATCAGTTAATGGAAAGAAATACACCGTTCATGGAGACGGTATGCCGTACATACGCATGAACGCTGTTTTCATTTCCTTATTGAGTTGAATGGAATTAAGTAGATGAAATAAATATATATACACATAAATACAATATCATTATTATGTCATATATTTCATGATTACTAATTATATATACTTTATAATAATTCATGAATGGTTAACGTGGAGAATGAATCTCATCGCGTCGTGGAGACGGTAGTCCGTACGTACGCACGAGCGATGATATTGTTCTCATGATCATGGAATTGTATTTGAGTGTATGTATAATATTTCAGAATAAATATCACTTTACAATAATCATATTTAGTTATTATATACACCATTATACTCATCCAAGTAAGGTGGTGGTGGAAAATAGATTACACCACGGCATGGAGACGGTATTTCGTACGTACGCACGCGCAGACATTTTCCGTAGGATGAATAGATGGTGAAATAGGATTGTTTCATACTTATAATAACATATCATTATATGATTGATAATTATGTTATTACTTCATAATGAAACAACATAATAAGAAGAAGTGGAAGAAGAAATAAAGTTGAAAGAATCGGTAACGGACATTACCACTTCTTTGAAGTGCCTCTTTGAGTCCTCCTCTTAGGGTACTAAAATTGGTTATTGAAGAAGAACAGGACCTCTAGGATGTTTTTAGGGAAGTGGATAATAGAATTTGGCAGGGGTTGGCCGAGCATGAAGGCTCAATGTTGTGTGAGGAAGAGAGGGATGAGGTGCCCTTTTATAAGGGAGGAGAGGGGCACCTTTGGAATAACAAAAAATATTATTTTATTATAAAGCCAAATTCGGTTTTAAATAGCTCCAAATTGATTTATTTAGAAGCTAAGGTCGGTATGGGTCGAAATAAGCTCATCCAATATAATTTGGACAAGTTTAGTTTACTATTTTAACCTTATCATTTAGTTTTAACTTTAAGTTAGATAATTTTACTTTTACCATGTCTTTTTGTGCTCTTACACTATCTGGTAAATAAACTTACTATAACAAACCAAAAGAACCCCAAGTTGTTTATTATTAATATATATGACCTTATATAAGTCATTTTGCGGGACCTTATATATTTAGGAATAAAATAACAATTAATAATATATTATTTGTTTTAAAAGCTATTTTATATCAATTTTGACACTATTTAGTAATTGATTTTTTTGAAAATCATAACAGAATGATTAGTTCTAAAAAAGTTAATTAACTCAATACTAACATGTTATATTAACCTAGATAAGTAGTGGAATTCATAAAAAGTCTCAAATTACATTTATTTGGGTATTTATAACATCAATTATGTCAATATTTCATTAATAAGTTAATTACTGCATCATCATTGTGTCATAAATAAATTAACTTATTTAAAGTCTAAAAATTACAAATAAAATATCATTATATAAGAAATATTTTTAGATTTCTAATGAATATTTATAGTCTAATTTATCTTATGTAAAACCCTATATTAAAAATAATATACTTATTAAACATTGATTTTAACTATTTTAACCCTTCTTTAAATAAATTAATAATAAATGTCCTAATCTAATCCAAGTTGGCCTAAATGGTCATATTTTATTCCTAAGGATTTTTTGGTATAATTACACTTATCCAATATAATTATGACATGTGTTAGGGTAATAATAATATCATTTTTACCCTTAATTACCCTATTTACTTTTAACCGTGGTAAAAAAAAGTTAATATTCACCAAAAATTATTTTCATCTCATTGAACCACATTTTACTTACTGACATCAATCGTGTCTCTCGGATTTTTTTAATTCCACTTAAAGAAGCGGTAAAATTATTTTTTATGAAAAATTCATTTTTTTAACTACCACTCACTGGTTATACTATTCATCAAAAAATGAAAGTTTCCAGAAAAATACAAAAAATTTGGCCTAAGATATATTTGATATTATGAACTCAAAAATGAGGTCTATTTTATCAAATAAAAAAAAATATCAGTTGCATTACTTAATTTAAAAATTAATTCCCGTCGTCAAAACAAATAGTGTGTTCTTAAAGATAATAACTATCAAAAGATTGACACTTGTTTATGTCTGGTTTAAATGTGAAATTACATCCAATGATCAACATTGTATTAAATTGAAAAAATATATTCTAAATATACTTTAAAACCATTGTAATTAATAATTTATCACTATTAATTATTTCAATTAAAAAGGTTGTTTTTAATTAAAATTTTGTAACTTTCACTATTCATCAGAATATGAAAGTTATCAGAAAAGTACCAAAATTTCACCCTAAGCTAATTTCGATATTCCAAATCCAAAAATGAAGTCCATTTTGAAAAATAAAATTTACCAAATTTCAAAAAGTGGTTATTACTATTCATACCAGCTAGTTTTAATAATATTTTAATAACATATTACTGTTTAGTGAAATTCGTTATTGCGTACTACACACGCTATCGAGGAAGGTTGTGATTGCGTGTAATGCAAGGCAAGTAAAGGATGCATGTTGTGCAAGCTTCTTTTGGTGTAGTGTACAACACAAGACATTAATGAAATTAAAAAGAATATTTTTCATAAAATCTCAGGGTGTTAAATTCTACCACCCTTAAAATGCATTTTGCCCTTGAAATTTATCGGGGTTATAAGTGGTTTACAACTCGAAATTTTCTTTAATAGAAACCCACATCATGAAAAGGAATACCAAAAGAAATCTTTAATAACAAAAGTATGAAACGTAACGGTTAACCAAATAAACTAATCACTGGGTTTCCACATAGGTGAAAATATGGATATGGAAGAGAAATCTAACCATCATGTTCTGATGGAGAGTGGTAGAGAACATGGCTATGGAAAAGCCAGCAATCACAAATCCATAAATTTGTGACGATATAAGGTACCATATGATTCATCAGATATAAGAGCATTAGGACAACATTTTTGGTTTTCAAGATCATTTTCCTAAAGTTGATGAAATTGGAATTAGAATAAATACTTTCGTGATTTTGGTATAGTATCATCGTTGGTTGTTCTTTGGACAATTTCCACTTCATCTCTTAAAGAAATGAAGTTGAATTTTTCATTCATGATGTGTTAGCAGATCATGTGATAGAATGAGGGGTAATTCCATCTGTCTCAAACAAAAGGTTAGAAAAGTTATCAAAAAAATTACGTAAGTCCATCTATAGTGAGATTAATCATATATGGTTCTTAAAATGGACTTATACTTATTATATTATACTGCTTAATATAATAAAACTAGTTTCGACTAAACATGGACTTCATGTAGGCCAGTGGTAGGTGATAAAGGCCAGTCGCACTTCGGTTGGGGGTTCGATTCCCACAGCCTTGTCCGACGTGATGTGTTGTCGCCCGTCCTGCAGGTTTTCCTTTTTCTAAAGATATATTACTATAACATCCCATCAATAATATCAAAAAAATTTATATCCTAACTTATGTCCAACATAATCCATTCCAATCTTTAGGCTTATCTAAAATACTTCAGTCCAAGCTCATAGTATAAAAAATGATTACTTGAAATGTCACATAACAATCACGTGAATGCCATCATTTATCCCCCATATATCATAAGATATATCTTTTTGGTCAAATTAAAAACATGTGAATACCTTAATCATGTATTCTCTTGAAGAATGAATACCCATTGAACCTTAGTGGAAACATGAATGCAGTTAAAAGATAAACCTTTCCACAAACCAAAATCCTCAAAAAAATTTATACTCAAACCATGATATCACTTAGTCCTTATATCAATCATGAGCTCATGAATACTGTTAAACATTTCATTTTCTCATTCTCCCTTCATTATGCGCATATCATCTTATTTCCAAAAATATCTCAATCACCTTCCATGGTTACCGCTACCATAAAATTATTGAATACCACAATTGACCAATACATAAATATTCCAATATTCCATGATACTATATAGAACATTATTTTGGAATCCCATTACATAAACACTTAATCATTCAACCACAACGTTGTCATATTCCACATCGCCAATAGTAATCTCATGTGACTTCCCTTTGTCCTTTGCCTTAAGCGGTTGCTCATGTCGATCATCACTAACCCTTGGATTACGCAATTTATTATCATAATGCCCCATTTCCTTGCACTTGAAGCATTGAAGTGTTGGTGGTGTATTTTCTGCAGTATTTTCTTTATTCACATCAATAGAAATCCTTTTTCCATTACTTCGACACTCAACTTCTCGATGAACTTCTTTTCCACACTTAAAAAATTTTCTAGTCCCTTTAAGACAATCTCCACCATTCTTCTTTCCACACTTTGAGCATAAGGAAACATTCATATTCTTTTCACCATTATTCTAAGATTTCTCCTTGAACTCCATCTTTCGTTTCTTGTGAAAACTATGAGATGGATAAGTAACACCAACTTCCATTTCTACCTTGATAGCACAACGCACAATTTCTTCATAGATACTGAAGTCTCTTATAGCTAATGCCCTTCGAAGACTTGGTTTTAAGCCACTGAAGAATCGACCAACATTACTTTCAAGTTGGATGATAAAGCCAGATGCATACCTTGCAAGAATTGTAAAATTTTACTCATATATACCAACAGATTCATCATCCTTTTGCTTTAGTTCAAGAAACTCCTTCTCTATCTTTGCTCGAAGAATACGATGGAAGTACTTATTGAAAAATAAGTTCTTGAACTCATCCCATTCCATGGACTCAATTTTATCTCTTCACCTCGTATTATTGATAAGATTCCACCATTGATCATCATCACCTTCCAAACAATATACTGCTAAGATGACTTTATCATGTTCAGAACATTGAATAACTGAAAATATCTTTTTAGTGGTAATGATCCATTGTTCAGCAAAAAGTGGATCAGAAGACCCACTGAATGAAGGTGGATGTTGCCTCATGAAGGACTCAATATAATATTGTTCCCTTCTCTGCTCATATAGAAGTCCATAATGATTCATAGCTTGTGTAAGTATAGCAATAAGATTTTTCACTCCATCTCCCATAACATTTGTTTCTTCAGGAGGACAATCATTGCATTTTCCATTACATTGATCAACATGGTTCCTTCGGGTTCCAGCCATCGTCTAAAACCCAAAAAGAATAGTGTGAGAGGAAAAAATCATGCTAGGGAAAACAACATAATAAAGGGGGAGTACCTTCAATATCTAACATCTTAGGTTGGCGTAATTCTAGCACTATAACCTATACTTATACATAACCTTAGGGACATCCCTATACATACCTTATAAATATCTATAGGGATCTCACTAAAGTTCTCGCATCCTTGTTTCCAAAGTTTGACTAAACCTTTCCTCTGATACCAACTGTAACGTCCCGAAGCATGACGTACATGGACATTACATTACTTTTGCGGAATACTTAATACATAACAAAAATAGACACACAAGGACCGTAATAGTTTAGTGTCTTTAGAAACTCGGAATAAAATCTTCTAATCGTGGTGAAAGATCTTCAACATCTCCAATAAAGATCTTCCCCGTTTTTTCATACCTAAAACCCTTCTTTATATCCTGGGGAAAAGAAAACATAAAAATGGTGAGCTCAAATGCTTAGTAAGGGTGTGAATGGATAAAATAAAACATACTATATACATTTGAACTTAAAAACATGAACATAATGTTTAAACATCAAAAGCTTGAGCAATGACATAAAACATTGAAGTACATAAGGCATTGATCATAAAGAAACATTAAGAATGATAAAATAGCATAGGAATAAAACATGTAATTGTGGAAACCATTAAGCACATGATATGATTTCCATATTAGCCAAGGCATTCCTTCCAAGACCTTCTTAGTGGACAAAGTCCCTTTCTGAATCGAGTTCACTCCTCATTCCAGTCCTGTATTACTGAACCGGTTTAAATTACTATTCTAGCCATGTCTATCTCATGAGATATAAATCTTTACCTAATGCATTGGAGGGAGATATAGGTCCCACCCATCTCATAATGAAATCATTTTTACTTGTGCCACAAAATAAACATACATCATTCATAATAGCCCCAATAAATAAAATGGGTTTCATAAACATCATCCCATCATCACATAATCCATATAAAAGAAATGGATATCATTTCATAATAAGAAAAGTGAAACCATGTAAATCATAGAGTCATTACACATGAAACATACACATGTGAAATAATTTCATCTTAGATGAAAATGGTTTTGATAAAACTCTTGAAATGAATTCTTGAGGAAAATATCCTTTTTTTCTTCAAAATCATTTTATTTTCACAAAATTTCATGCAATTTTAGAAGAAAAGGTTTTTGTTGAAAATAATCATGAAATATTTTGAAGGAAACTTCATGAAAATAATGATTTATAAAAGCATAAAAATCCTTTCATGCCGTATACGTTAAAAAACATTCTTATCGTACTTTTGCTGGAAAAGTCAAAAAGTACCTCGTAATGTAAATCAAAAAAGATTCCTTACATACCATGTAGTAAAAGTCAACCGTGGGTAAAAAGGACTTTAAACATACATGAAACCATTTTTAGGAAACATGGACATGGATGATAACAATAACCCCAGTAAATAATTACGAATAAGTAATCTCGGATAAAAATGAGATTTGAAAAATTATCCCTTACCTTAGGTCCGATTTGCTTTGTAAGTGTCCGAACCTCCAGTATAATGATTTAAATAATGTCATTGACTTATTCCAGAATCATACTCATTGTTATGATATAATATATGGTTCACTTATGACTTTATATTACCCGTTCTTTTGTAAATTCCATGTTAAAGAGCGTTTTGGGTAAAATCGTTTAATTTGTCGTCCGTGTTTTGACATGTAATTATTCATATGATTACTTAGATCATGATTACTTAATTATAGAATATAAAACATGATTTATATATAATACATATTCATAATATACATATATATAATAGATCGGTTAATGGAACGAAATACACCGTTCATGGAGACGGTAGGCCATACGTACGCATGAATGCTGTTTTCGTTTCCTTATTGAGTTGAATGGAATTAAGTAGATGAAATACATATATATACACATAAATCCAGTATCATTATAATGAAATATATTTCATTAATACTTAATATATATACTTTATAATCATTCATGAATGGTTAATGTGGAGAATGAATCTCATCGTGTCGTGGAGACGGTAGTCCGTACGTACGCACGAGCGATGATATCGTTCTCATGATCGTGGAATTGTATTGGGGTGTATTTATACTATTTCAGAATCAATATCACTTTACAATAATAATATATATTTATAATGTACACCATTATAACCATCCACGTAAGGTGGTGGTGGAAAATAGATTACACCACGGCGTGGAGACGGTATTCCGTACGTACGCACGCGCGGTGATTTCATTTTCCGTAGGATGAATAGATTCTGAAATAGGGTTGTTTCATACTTATAATAACATATCATTATATGAGTGATACTGATGTTATTACTTCATAATGAAACAACCTAATAAGAAGAAGTGGAAGAATAAATAATGTTGAAAGAATCTGTAACAGACATTACCTCTTCTTTGAAGCGCCTCTTTGAGTCCTCCTCTTAGGTACTAAAATTGGTCTTTGAAGAAGACCAGGACCTCTATGATGTTTTTAGGGAAGTGGAGAAGAGAATTTTTCAGGGGTTGTCCGAGCATGAAGGCTCAAAGTGGTGTGAGGAAGAGAGGGAGGAGGTGCCCTTTTATAACGGAGGAGAGGGGAACCTTTGGAATAACTAAAAATATTATTTTATTATAAAGCCAAATTCGGTTTTAAATAGATCCAAATTGATTTATTTAGAAGCTAAGGTGGGGATGGGTCGAAATCCTCTCATCCAATAGAATTTGGACAAGTTTAGTTTACTATTTTAACCTTCTCATTTAGATTTAACTTTAAGTTAGATAATTTTACTTTTACCGTGCCTTTTTGTGTTCTTATACTATAAGGTTAATAAACATACTATAACATGTCAAAAGAACCCCATGTTTTTTTATTATTAATATATATAACCTTATCTAAGTCATCTGGAAGAACCGTAGATTTTTAGGAATAAAATAACAATTAATAATATAATATTTGTTTTAAAAGATATTTTATGTCAATTTCGACACTATTTAGTAATTGATTTTTGTGAAAATCATAACATAATGATTAGTTCGAATAAAGTTAATTAAATTAATAATAACATGTCATATTAACCTAGAAAAGTAGTGTAATTCATAAAAAGTCTCAATTTACATTTATTTGGGTATTTATAACATCAATTATGTCAATATTTCATTAAGAAGATAATTACTGCATCATCGTTGTGTCATAAATAAATTAACTTATTAAAAGTATAAAAATTACAAAAAAACTATATTTATGTAGGAAATATTTTTAGCTTTCTAATTAACAATTATAGTCTAATTTATCTTATGTATAACCCTATATTAAAAATTATATACTTATTAAACTTTGATTTTAACTATTTTAACCCTTTTTTAAATAAATTAATAATAAATGTCCAAATCTAACCCATGTGGGCCTAAATGGTCATATTTTATTCCTAAGGTTGTTTTTGGTTGAATTAAACTTATCCAATAGAAATAGGACATGTGTTAGTGTAATAATAATATCATGTTTACCCTTAATTACCCTATTTATTTTTAACCGTGGTAAAAAAAAGTTACTATTCACCAACAATTATTTTCATCTCATTGAACCAAATTTCACTTACTGATATCAATCGTGTGTCTCGGATTTTGGAAATTCCACTCACATAAGTGGTAAAATGTAACACCCCAAGCTTCCACGATATGCTTCTCATTCAATAATGCAATAGCTTGCATTGTACGCAACTTCAAGTTCTAAAATACCGCGACTAATCAAAGTAGCCATTATGAATAGTAATAAACACTTTTTAAAATTATAGAAATTTTATATTTCAAAATGGACTTCATTTTTTGGATTCGGAATATTGAAATTAGCCTATGTTGAATTTTTGGTATTTTTCTGAGAACTTCTATTTTTTTATGAATAGTGAAAAATACTTAAATCAACTTTTTAATAAAAATAATTTATTGGGATAAATTATACTATTTAGTGGTTTTAAGGTATAATTAGAATATATTTTTACCATTTTATCCAATGGTGGTCATTAGAATTAATTTAACATTGAAACTGGACATAAGCAATTGCCAATCTTTTGATATAAATTGTTTCTTAAAAACACGCTATTTGTCGTAACAGCGGGAATTAATTATAAAATTAATTAATGAAACATATATGTTTGGAATTTTGTAAAATAGACATCATTTTTGAATTCGGAATATCAATTATAGCTTAGGG
Source organism: Viscum album (assembly GCA_963277665.1). NCBI lineage: Eukaryota > Viridiplantae > Streptophyta > Magnoliopsida > Santalales > Viscaceae > Viscum > Viscum album. The sequence continues at coordinate 820,152,002 of OY728155.1, forward strand.
TGAAATTTTTGCCTTGTTCTGAAAAACTTCAATTTTTGATGAATAGTGAAACCACTAAGTGGTAGTTAAATAACTGATTTTTCGTTTAAATGAAATATTACCACTTCTATGATTTTATTTTAAAAAATCCGACATACATGGTTGTCATTAAGAAGTAAAATGTGGTTCAATGAGATTAAAATAATTTTTTGGTGAATAGTAACTTTTATGTTCTTAATCGCGATTAGAAGTAATTAGTATAGTTTAAGTTACAAATAATGTATTAATAATATGAGATGGGCATGAAACATGTCCTACTCTTATTGGATGAGTCATGGCCGACCAAGACAACCCATGGGTCAACTTGGGGACCCCATGGAGCCACTTTAGTTGTAAAATGACATTAATATATATTTATTTAATGTTAAAATTAAATTGACACAAACATGAGTTATTTTACTAAAACAATTTTTAAGTGGGGTTACACAAGTCCAAATTTTGATTATAAATATTAATTAGAAAGCTAAAAAGATTTCCTACATCTTAATTTTTTTTATAATTTGTAGACATTAAATAAATTAAATTATTTATGACATCATTATGATGTGACGATGACCTCATTATTTAACGATTTAAATAAAATGAGAAGATAATGAAAAATCCAAGGCTTACACTTGTCCAAAGCCTATTGGATGAAGAGATTTCGAACCCTTATCACCTTAGACACTAATTATATAAGTTTGGGACCTTTAGAATCCGAAAAGCATTGTATAATAATTTAACATTTCAATCTTTCCAAAAGAGCCCCTCCTCTCCACTTATAAAAGGCCCCCACATCTCCCACCTCATTTACACATTAAAGCCATTTGGATCGTCCAACCTCTGCCCAAATACTCTCCCAACTTCCCCCTCTTACTCCTAGAATCATCACATTGGGCAAAACGCTTCCCAAGGAAGCCTTTGGCTCAAATCAAAAAGAGTTACCCGATTTTGAGGTAATGTCTTCTCTAATGTTGTTTTGTTTTATTTTTCTTCTCCAACCACCTAAACTCTTTTTATTAATTTCTTTTGTAACAACACCAGTATCCTAAATATACTAGGATGTTGTTATAAGAAGGATTCGAGCTACACTTACACACACCTACATCTAATGGTTAAAGAACATACGGTTTCTGTAGATGGCGAATTTCTGCCTCACAAAACGATGATTGTTCAACACTCATATAACACCTTCATAGGTGGCCATTAAGATGTCACTATATTTATATATGATATAAAATATGTTTATGTTTTACTTATGATTCTGTATTTCTCATTTATGGCATACTTTATGATTTCCATTATGGGTAAAACGCGATAATTTCATTTTAGGAAGTGCGGACTACCGCCCCCTCAAAGTGATTTGAATCGTTAATGCCGTATGTGGGATGTATAAAGGATGGAGTAAATGGTATTATACACTATATTATAATGGAATTATATTATACATTTATATCATTATGATTTCATTCCATTAAATACGAAATAGAAATGAAAGTAGCGTTCATGCGTACGTACGGCTTACCGTCTCCATGAACGGTACATTTCATTTCTTACCTCTAAATGTTACGTAATATTATAAATGAATGTATATACTGGATATATATGATATATATGAAATCTAAATCATGAATATAATTCTGGAGATACTGGATATTCTACCACATAAACAACTTGTAATTATAAGAAGTTTATTGTTGACTCAAGTACCAAAGATCGACAAAACGACCGTTATTAACTTAAATAATTACATAATGTTCATAACATTGTAATAAGTGATATAAAAATGATAATGAAATTAAAAATGGTTCTTAACAAGGTATATATTAACTCTATTTTATTATTCAGGAGGTTAATGAACGGTTGAGTCAAGTCAGACACGAGGTAAGGGAACTTCTTAACCCAATTTCTATTCTTTGGGTTAATCTCCTACTTTCAAATTATGTCATTATTATGTATTATATTGTATTTTTAAATTATTTATGTGTACTTATAGTGAATACACATAATAGACCAACTTTATAAAAAAATGATCTTTTTAAGGACTTCGTCTCAATCCCCTTTCATTGAGGCATATTTGGTTTTATACACAACTTTCGTTTATACGGTGTATAAACCCCTTTGACTTTTACATTTATTCAAAAGGAATCTTTTTATACGAAGCGTTTTCCTAAACGACAAAAGGGAATGTTTTTCTTTCCGTACTTATGCGGTGTCAACGACTTCTCCGCCGCCGTGACCATTATTTGAGTTTCGGCTTCCTCTACAAGCCATCTTTTTTTAATGAAAAATAAATACAATGTTTTAACTTTCTTTTATTTTGGTATTGAAAATGGTTTTGAAAGCATTTTTATTATATCAATGTGTTGTATTGATATCTTGTGATTGAAATGTGGAAATGTTATGTTTCCTTTATGCATGTTTTATGTGATAATATTATGTTATGGTTTATGATATGTTTAAACCTATTCATATGAGGAATGTATTAGACTTAATAAGTGACGGGTGGAGCCCGCTATAGCTACTCGATGCTTCTGTAGGTCTCATGAGACAACTAGACGTGGAATTGGCCGAGGCCCTTTCCCAATTTGATTTATGGTTTTGGCCGAGGCCTTAATCATTTTGGACGTCTTGGCCGAGGCCTTGAAAAAATGTTTCAGAATGTCTGGAATTATACATTCCCTCATTATGAAAGTGGTTATTGATATTGCATGTGATTATTCGACCAGTAGAATATCTATGTGAAGAAGTAAATGGCATTATCTCAATTTACTTTTGCCATATTATGTTCATGTTCATGTTTAAAAGGCATTTGTTTTAGTTATACATTGCTTTAAATGTTTATGTTTATTTATGAAAGCTTCCACAATATTGCTATCCTTACTGAGCGTCTGAGCTCACCCCTTTATATGTTTTAATATTTACCAGGATGTGAAGAAGTTTTTTATGAATGACCTGCAGGGATTGTCAGAAGAGGATATGAGAGTGGACTATGGAGACTTTGTTATTGTAGTTTTTCACTTTATGATGTAATGTAACGTTTACGAATGTATCTAGTGTTTCCAAGGCTACTAAACTAATCGGTCTTTCGAGACTTGATCTTTTGTGATCATGCCAATGTTTCGAAGTAATGCACCGACTCTGGGTAGCTGGGGTCGGGGTGTTACAGTTGGTATCAGAGGCAGTTTAGTACTAACTTTGGAAGCTAGATTTAGATAAACTCTGATTAGAGAACATAGCCCGAAGATAGACTTTGAGGATTAGTATAGAAGAACTTCCTAGAATTTTGGTATTGTAGAGATGTTGTGAGTTTTCCGAGAAATACATCCCTGTCTGGATACGATTAGGTAGAGGCGGCTCTGGCACAGATGTACCTAGGGGTAAAACCCGAAAACACCGCTTTGAGCTAGACTCGAACGGGAACTGGTGCACGACAACGGGCCTTGCTGCACTCTTGGTTACGACACTTCCGGGGGATATGCTTAGGATAATTCTCATTTTCTTTACAAACCACTATGAAGGGGTATGAGTATATACTTTATCAAAGAAAACATTTCATTTTATGATTATGGATTATATCCATAAATAGTTCAATTTATGTAAAGTGTTTTACAAATATGGAATTATGTATTTTAATTCATAAACTAATCTAGTTTATGCCATTGTTTAGAAATGGCGCCTAGTGGAAGGAATGGAAACCGTATCAATGCACGCACTCCGTGTAGGGATTTCCCTCCTGCTCAAGATAATTATTGTGGATCTGGAGATATAACTGGTGCTGATCAACTTATTACCATACTGGGACAACTCACTCAGGTTATGAATAATAACCTTACTCGTATGGAGCACCCTAATCCGCAACGTGGACGATCAATGCTAGATCGTTTCATGAGGCAACAACCACCAACCTTCAATGGGAGTACAAATCCTATAGTAGCTGAGAAATGGATAAATTCCTTAGATAAAATATTCCATGCCTTGGGGAGTAGTGAAAGGGAGAAGGTTGTCATGGCAGTTTACCGCCTCACTGGAGATGCCGATCAGTGGTGGTCACTGATTCAAAACACAAAGGAAGATGATGATGTATCAAATATGGAATGGAGGGAGTTCAAAGAGCTTTTCTTAGAAAAATACTTTCCTCATGACCATCGATCAGATATGGAAAGGCAATTTCTGAGTTTGAGGTAGAAGGAGGATGAGAATGTCACAAAGTATGAGGCTAACTTTACAAGGTTAGCGAGGCATGCTGCCGATTATATACGTAACCCGAGGAGTAATATTGATCGTTTCGTTGATGGGTTAAAACCATTTCTCTGTCGAGCTTTAATATCACAATCCTTCTCATCATACGAAGATATTGTCTCGTGTGCTATCAAGACAGAAAAGGAATTCTCTAAGTCTTATGACAACAAAGTAAAGCAAGAGAAGAAGGGAACTGTGGAACAAGAGACAAATAAAGGGAAAAAGGGAAAGAAGGATTTTCCATTATGTGATAATTGTGGGAAGAATCACCCTGGTACTTGCCTAAAAGGAATGGGAGTTTGTTTTAAATGTGGAGAAAAGGGTCACCAGCTTCGTGATTGCAAGGGAAAGAAAGAGGCTATCAAAGTTGAATGCTACAATTGTAGAGAAATGGGTCATTATTCAAATTAATTTTCTAAGTGTCAGGGAAACATTCCTCAGAAAAGGCCAAGGGATCAAGGACAATCTTATGCTGTTACTACAGTTGAAGCAGAATAACTAATGTATTGGTGATTTTGGACTCATGGATTATATTCTGGTTATTAGAATAATGTGATATATATATATATAAGGATTGTACTACAGTACTTGTTGATTTCAGTAAGGTTTTAATATGTTGAAGGTAATTATATTTTTAGTATGTGACAATAAGAGAAACTTTACTTTGTTTGGGGAATCTGATAAATTGATTTTGGAATTAAGAGGCCTTTTAGTGAAAGTCTGGACAAAGGTATTTTGGATAACTATAAAGGTTGGAGTGGATTAAGTTGATCTTTGGATAGTATTTTTTACGGTTAAAAAATTTATGAAGATTATTTTTGGAATATTATAATACTATAGTTTTAGGAAAAGGACAACCTGCAGGGTGGGGCATAACCCGTTGCTTCGGACAAAGCTGCAGGAATCGACCCCACAATCATAGTGCGACAAGCCTTTATTTCCTACCACTAGCCTACAGGAAGTCCCTGGTTTTTAGAAAATAGTTTTACTAATCTAAATGGTATGTGTTAACATTTAGAACCTTATACAATTAAGATAAATAGAATATTTTTGAGTTCCGTTACCATTTGGAGTAAAAGTTGGGTTTGTGGTAAAAATTTATTAATGAATGAAAGTATACACAACAAGTATGTATATTCCCTTACGTTCTTTGTAAATATCCTAAATAAATTCCTCAACATTATAAAAGGTAACTTAAAACAAAAATGTTGTCGGTTAACTTTTCCAACTGGGGATTCAATGACCGTTTAACCAATCACAAGTTTGTGATTTTCTTGTGGTTAAACTTTCTCCTAATCCTGTTTTCTATAACTCTACATCAGACCTTGATGGTTTGTTTCTCCTCCATATACATATTTTCATAGAATCCCAGAATGGGCTATATCGGGTGACCTTTGTACTTATCTTGCTTTCTTTTAATGTTATATATTTATTAACCTTATTTCCAATGTGGGATTTCCTCAAAGGTATTTTCTCTTTTCAACATTTTATTTTCAAAGAAAAATTTCAAATTGCGAGGATGCAATTTATCAAAGGATGGGAGAATGTAACACCTCGAGCTTCCACGATACGCTTCTCATTCAATAATGCAATAGCTTACATTGTATGCAACTTCGAGTTCTAAAACACCCCGACTAATCAAAGTAGCCGTTATGAATAGTAATAACCACTTTTTAAAATTATATAAATTTTATATTTCAAAATGGACTTCATTTTTGGATTCGGAATATTGAAATTAGCCTATGTTGAATTTTTGGTATTTTTCTGAGAACTTCTAATTTTTTATGAATAGTGAAAAATACTTAAAACAAATTTTTAATCAAAATAATTTATTGTGATAAATTATACTATTTAGTGGTTTTAAGGTATAATTAGAATATATTTTTACCATTTTATCCAATGGTGGTCATTAGAATTAATTTTACATTGAAATTGGACATAAACAATTGCCAATCTTTTGATATAAATTGTTTCTTAAAAACACGCTATTTGTCGTAAAAGTGGCAATTAATTATAAAATTAATTAATGAAACTTATATGTTTGGAATTTTTTAAAATAGACATCATTTTTGAATTCGGAATATCAATTATAGCTTAGGGTGAAAGTTTGGCCTTGTTCTGAAAAACATCAATTTTTGATGAATAGTGAAACCACTAAGTGGTAGTTAAATAACTGATTTTTCATTTAAATGAAATATTACCACTTATTTGATTTGATTTTCAAAAATCCGACATACATGGTTGTCATTAAGAAGTAAAATGTGGTTCAATGAGATTAAAATATTTTTTTGGTGAATACTAACTTTTATGTTCTTAATCGCGATTAGAGGTAATTACTGTAGTTTAAGGTACAAATAATGTTTTAATAATATGAGATGAGCATGAAACTTGTCCTAATCTTATTGGATGAGTCATGGCCGACCAAGACAACCCATTGGTTAACTTGGGGACCCCTTGGAGCCACTTTAGTTGGAAAATGACATTAATATATATATATTTAATGTTAAAATTAAATTGACACAAACATGAGTTATTTTACTAAAACAGTTTTTAAGTGGGGTTACACAAGTCCAAATTTGGATTATAAATATTCATTAGAAAGATAAAAAGATTTCCTACATCATATTAATTTTTTTTAATTTATAGACATCAAATAAATTAAATTATTTATGAAATCATTATGATGCGACGATGACCTCATTATTTAACGATTTAAATAAAATGAGAAGATAATGCAAAATCCAAGGCCTAAACTTGTACAAAGCCTATTGGATGAATAGATTTCGACCCCTTATCACCATATCCACGAATTATATAAGTGTGGGACCTTTAGAATCCGAAAAACATTGTATAATAATGTAACATTTCAATCTTTCCAAAAGAGCCCCTCCTCTCCACTTATAAAAGGCCCCCACCTCTCCCACCTCATTTACACTTTCAAGCCATTTGGCTCGGCCAACCTCTGCCCAAATACTCTCCCAACTTCCCCCTATTACTCCTATAAGCCTCAATTTGGGCAGAACGCTTCCCAAGGAAGCCTTTGGCTCAAATCAAAAAGAGTTACCCGATTTTGAGGTAATGTCTTCTCTAATGTTGTTTTGTTTTATTTTTCTTCTCCAACACCCTAAACTCTTTTTATTCATTTCTTTTGTAACAAAACCAGTATCATCAATATACTAGGATGTTGTTATAAGAAGGATTCGAGCTACACTTACACACACCTACATCTAATGGTTAAAGAACATACGGTTTCTGTGGTTGGTGAATTTCTGCCTCACGAAACGATGATTGTTCAACACTCATATAACACCTTAAAAGGTGGACATTAAGATGTCACTATATTTATATATGATATAAAATATGTTTATGTTTTACTTATGCTTCTGTATTTCTCATTTATGGCATACTTTATGATTTCTATTATGGGTAAAACGCGATAATTTCATTTTAGGAAGTGCGGACTACCGCCCCCTCAATGTGATTTGAATCGTTAATGCCATATGTGGGATGTATAAAAGATGGAGTAAATGGTATTATACACTATATTATACTGGAATTATATTATACATTTATATCATTAATATTTCATTCCATTAAATATGAAATATAAATGAAAGTAGCGTTCATGCGTACGTACGGCTTACCGTCTCCATGAACGGTACATTTCATTTCTTACCTCTAAATGTTACGTAATATTATAAATGAATGTATATACTGGATATATATGATATATATGAAATGTAAATCATGAATATACTTCTGTAGATAATGGATATTCTACCACATAAACAACTTGTAATTATAAGAAGTTTATTGTTGACTCAAGTACCAAAGATCGACAAAACGACCGTTATTAACTTAAATAATTACATAATGTTCATAACATTGCAATAAGTGATATAAAAAGGATAATGAAATTAAAAATGGTTCTTAATAAGGTATATATTAACTCTAGTTTATTATTCAGGAAGTTAAAAAACGGTTGAGTCAAGTCAGACACGAGGTAAGGGAACTTCTTAACCCAATTTCTATTCTTTGGGTTAATCTCCTACTTTCAAATTATGTCATTATTATGTATTATATTGTATTTTTACATTATTTATGTGTACTTATAGTGAATACACATAATAGATCTACTTTATAAAAAAAATATCTTTTTAAGGACTTCGTCTCAATCCCCTTTCATTGAGGCATATTTGGTTTTATAGACAACATTCTTTTATACGGTGTATAAACCCCTTTGACTTTTACGTTTATTCAAAAGGAATCTTTTTATACGAAGCGTTTTGCTAAATGACAAAAGGGAATGTTTTTCTTTCCGTACTTATGCGGTGACAACGACTTCTCCGCCGCTGTGACCATTATTTGAGTTTCAGCTTCCTCTACAAGCCATCTTTTTTTAATGAAAAATAAATACAATGTTTTAACTTTCTTTTATTTTGGTATTGAAAATGGTTTTGAAAGCGTTTTTATTATATCAATGTGTTGTATTGATATCTTGTCATTGAAATGTGGAAATGTTATGTTTCCTTTATGCAGATTTTATGTGATACGATTATGTTGTGGTTTATGATATGTTTAAACCTATTCATATGAGGAATGTATTGGACTTAATAAGTGACGGGTGGAGCCCGCTATAGCTCCTCGATGCATCTGTAGGTCTCATGAGACAACTAGACGTGGAATTGTCCGAGGCCCTTTCCCAATTTGATTTATGGTTTTGGCCGACGCCTTAATCATTTTGGGCGTCTTGGCCGAGGCCTTGACAAAATGTTTCAGAATGTCTGGCATTATACATTCCCTCATTATGAAAGTGGTTATTGATATTGCATGTGATTATTCGACCAGTAGAATATCCATGTGAATTAGTAAATGGCATTAACTCATTTTACTTTTTCCATATTATGTTGATGTTCAAGTTTAAAAGGCTTTTGTTTTAGTTATACATTGCATTAAATGTTTATGTTTATTTATGAAAGCTTCCACAATATTGCCATCCTTACTGAGAATCTGAGCTCACCCCTTTCAATGTTTTAATATTTTCTAGGATGTGAAGAAGTATTTTATGAATGACCTGCAGGGATTTTCAGAAGAGGATATGAGAGTGGACTATGGAGACTTTGTTATTGTAGTTTTTCACTTTATGATGTAATGTAACGTTTATGAATGTATCTAGTGTTTCCAAGGCTACTAAACTAATCGGTCTTTCGAGAATTGATCTTTTGTGATCATGCCAATGTTACGAAGTAATGCACCGACTTTGGGAAGTTGGGGTCGGGGTGTTACATAAAATTAAGTTTTATGAAAAATTCATTTTTTAACTACCACTTAGTGGTTTCACTATTTATCAAAAAATGAAAGTTTCCAGAAAAATACCAAAAAATAGGCCTAAGCTATATTTGATATTATGAACTCAAAAATGATGTCTATTTTACCAAATTCAAAACATATATGTTGCATTGATTAATTTAAAAATTAATTCCCATCGTCAAAACAAATAGCTTGTTTTTAAGAGATAATAACTATCAAAAGATTGACACTTGTTTATGTCTTGTTTAAATGTGAAATTACATCCAATAACCAACATTGTATTAAATTGTAAAAATATATTCTAAATATACTATAAAACCACTAAAAATAAAAATTTATCACTATTAATTATTTTGATTAAAAATGTGGTTTTTAATTAAAATTTAGTAATTTTCACTATTCAACAGAAAATGAAAGTTATCCGAAAAGTACCAAAATTTCACCCTAAGATAATTTCGATATTCCGAATCCAAAAATGAAGTCCATTTTGAAAAATAAAATTTAAAAAATTTCAAAAAGTGGTTATTACTATTCATAACGGCTACTTTTAATAATATTTTAATAGCATATTATTGTTTAGTGAACTCGTTATTGCGTACTACACATGCTATCGAGGAAGGTTGTGATTGTGTGTAATGCAAGGAATGTCAAGGATGCGTGTTGTGAAAGCTCCTTTTGGTGTAGCGTACAACACAAGACATTAATGAAATTAAAAAGAATATTTTTCATAAAATCTCAGGGTGTTACAGTTTTCGACCTATGATATATATAAATACAATACCTCATAAAATATTATTTTGATTCATCAATTATATAAGGATTTGAAATTGAATATAAAAAATTTATTCCCATTAAAAAACCATAATATATTAAAATAAATGATTTTCATTAGAGTATGATCAAAATATTTAATCATTTCAATCATATTCTTGAATCATCCTAATTTATAATGAGATTTAAAAATAAAACCCATAACACGTTTTTAACATTTAATCATATCACCCATTAAAAAATTTAAATTGAATTTTTAATCTAAATATATATAATAATTTCATGACATTATGTCTAAAAAATTTTGTATATACACATCATACATGAATGTATTTAAATAACATTTCATTCATCTTAATGAAGAAAAAATGAGAAAAAATCCCTTAATATAAGTATTAACATCTTTATTACTCAATAAAACAACATGTATAATAAATATAAGTTATATTATATATATATTAAAGAACCATACATATATATAATACTATATATAATTTACATATGATATTTTGTTACACATTTATTAACAATTCATTATTCATGTAATGTTTCAAGAAATAATTACTTTGTTTTAGTGTGCATGTTTATAATTTTCATTTTTCTTATATGTACATTGATTATTGTTTGTTCATATCCATAATGATAAACATGATATAAATTTAATTTATATTTATTTATTATATATTTACTTAGAGTAATATATAAAAGTGAGAGATAGAGATTTAAATACACAATTCAAGGAGATGTGAGGTCCTATGTAAACATGAACATTATTTCATTTTTCCTGATTGATTAGTAGAAAAAATAATAAATAATATATTCCCATTAAATTATAATTTTTATATCATATTTGTTACATATGATCATTAAACCCGTGTTTGTTAACATCCATTTATAGTATAAAAAAATCACATCACTTTATGAGGTAGTAGTCATCTATACACTTTAGTGATGTTGTCTTATTCCCATAATCAACAACTAATATTTAATATGTAATATTATAATTATATATGTATAATAATATTATATATATAAAATAAATTACATATTTCATTACATCTTGTTATGAGAGGTGGTGAGAAAAAAATAACATATGGTTTCAAGGTGGTAGAACACCGTACACATGAATGATTATTTTTTATATAATTTTTTATAAGAGAATACATATATAGGTCATAACATTATCATGAAAATATATCAGTATATGAGAGATAAATGTTTTATTATTTCATAATAATATAAATATGTATTTTTTATTGATAATAAGAATTAATACAAAAACACACAATTAAAACGAAAACTCTAATTTCGAAAACAACATTTTGTTGACCCTAAAGACTTCAAAGATTATAATTATGAACTCAAGATGTCATATAGAATGTGGGGATGGATTAAAATAATTTTATTGGTAATGATATTTCCGATTCAATGTTTTTTAGAAGTATAATGCTAAGATAATAATGGGTGATATTTTACTAATAATTCAGCAATGTTTAATAACCATGTAATAATCATCAAGTTCGAATAATAATATTAAACTTTTTTCATAGTTAGTCAAAATTAGAAGTATTTTGTACCACATCCTATCAAAATAAATAATTTTTTTAAAAAATAATTTATATAAACTAATGATGTTACCAAAAATTCTATGAAAATATATTCATCAGAAAAATTAACCATTATATCTATGTTAAATATTTATCTGAAACAATCATAAATCCAACTAGTTCATATTACATTTTTGTTCCACACATCCAAAAATTCATCCATAAATAAAATTAATTATTCCTTATATTTTTTTATACATAATACAAATTTTAAACCATAGAATATATAAAAATAATTTAATTTTTTCACCATAAAAAACCTAAAATAGTTTTTTGAAAAAAAACAAATATCAAATCCATGTCTCAATTAGTTGGAAACAACATCCACATTGGATTTTTTGGAAACACTCCAATGAATAAAACAAAAATAAATTTCCATGTGATTAATCATATTACACTAGGAAATATCTTATTTTACATTCTAAATCTATTATATTAATTTGAATCTTCATTTTCCTCATTTTTTATCAAATCCATTGCAAAAAATCCAAGAAATAGTAAATATATAATATATTTAAACCATTTAGTTGAGATAAATGATTTATACCATATATATATTTAATATCATTCTCCAAAAATATTTATGATATTTAATATTATATTACCCAATATATTGATATAATATTTGTAGTTTTTATTTTATTCAAATTAATCTGATCATAAATCTGCACAAAATCAATTATAATTTTTTTAAAGATGAGTATACATTGAATCAGAATATCATATATGGATGAAATTTATGGTATAATTTTTATCTATTTATGATTATCCTCACATGAGATTTAAGTATAACCTCAATGAATGTAAATATCTAATATGATATAGTGTATGGATTAATATATTATATCTTGATGGTCACATTGCTGTGGAGGTTTGGGATCCCAGAGAAACTAAATATATTCATGCAATGTATATCCAAACATCAATTCCCTTCCATAAGAATATTACATCAGCATGGTTGGTAATTCAATCATAAAATGTGATTATTGGTCATTTTAATTCTCCATTTTAAGTGTATTTCTCGTGATAAATATATATTTTTAGATATAAAAAATACGTAGAGATGTTAAAATTTATCATTATAATATACTTCATGGATATGATAATATAAAATTTTATTGTTAATTTTTCTTCTTTGTTGTATGTTTTTTTCATTCCCCCAAATGAAACTCAATTTTTTTTTATTAAAAAAAATTATTTAATTGAGTGATCATACTTGGTAGTAATGAGAACACCAGAAAACATGGAATTTTGGGTTGAATATTACTTTATATATTTAGGGATTAATTCAATAACTCCACTTCTATAAATTTTAATCATAAATTTCTGTAAGTACCAAGGTATGAGATTGTTAAGACTTTACCATGAAACCACCCATACGACCTCAATGAACCTCTCAAATTAAAATTATTTATTAAATAAAAAATATAAATGTTTATGGGTAATATAAGATAATATAATTAATATTTATTTCTAAAAAAGAAAATTATTATTTCATTCGACCACTGGGAGTCAATACCTAATTTTAGGGAATCCAAATTTTTGGTAATTATATAAAATAAATTTTGGATGTATAATATATTTAACTAAATCTATAATTTTTATACAACACTAGTATAATTCATACATATAAAAATGTTATCTTACAAAAACAATACGATGACATCACATGATCAATCATGATAAATAAATCATAAAATATGTTTATGTTAAATCTTTTACATTAAATATTCATTAACTATTTATGTTCTCATGAAAATTTATTTTTTTATTGGCCACAAAATAAATTGATCAAGGAGACCATTATACTAATTATTTAATTGTCCCATACTAATAATTTTATTCATGTACCTTCAATCCATATTCTCTAATACACCACCTGAAAATTAAAAATATAACTTTTAAATCTAGATCATGTATCAACATTATATGAATCATTTAATGAAATATATACATAAATCATATCTCTCCCAAAACATGAAACTACTAATGAAATATTAGTGATAAAAAATATTTATTGTGGGGGATCTTATAATTTATACATAGAGAGGAATATTTTTGGCCTATGTTAATGATAAATATTATGTTATCTATTAAATTCAAACCCATATTTATATATTAAATATTTTTTATAGAATATATATTATATTCATGGAAAAAATTTTCCTTTCATACTTGGTTTCTCCGACAAATAATAATACCCTCACAAAAAACTCATTGTATTATCATTTTCCTATCGAAAATGATTTTAAATAAATAGATACAATGATAATTATGTTAAAGAACTGATATATTTTGATTGTATAATTATTCCATTATTTTATTTTTATGTTTAGTGACATGATAATTTTATTATATTTTCCATATCCTTATATTATCATTCAATGAATATTTTATTCCATGAAAAATATAGTACTCATATTCTTATATGAATTAACATGTTGGCTACATAAAAATGACTTTTAAATATATCTCTTATTGAATTGATATTTTATTGAATTCAGTAAATTCATCATGATCTTTTCCTATATATGCTCTCAAATAATATAAAGTGTTGACATGATGAGGTTGTTATGGTCTGATGTAATTAAATTTATACCTTTTGTAATATCCTGTTATCGATAAAACTTTTACGTCAATAACCATGTCATGGTTTATATTTCTCATTGACTGGGAAGGGATGATAATGTATAAGGATTATACCTGTATTGGTGATGTCAGAGATTTTTTAGACTCTCAACTTCAACCGACGTTCATCTACAAGCTTATGAATTGTTATAAATTATGTTACAAGGTTACACGTCACGAAATAGTTCTATATAAATGCGTTGAAGGGTTCACACTCTAAAAGTAACATGAAATTATGAGTTGTTACATGTTGTGAGTGAACAATAGATTTTTTATAAAATCATAGCATTATTTTTAAATTTTAGGTGATGAATTTTTACATAGGATACAAAAATTAAATGTTTAATGATGTGCATTATAGTTACTCATATTTTGATATACAGAGTTTGGTATTTAAAAAGGAATATTGACTGATATCATCTTTTTTCCTTCAATCAAATTTCTTATACCTTGATATAAGGCCTTCTCTAAGAGATCGTGGTTCTCTAAAACACTTTTGGATCAATTCGATTGGCATTCGATCATAGTTTCAAATGCAGTTTGATTCCGGGATAATCTATCATCCTCATTTCTCAAAATTATCTCTTTCTCATAAAGTGTGATATCAATTGATCATTATGAAACTACTGGACACATGATCAGTGATGTTGGATCTCATTTCTTGGTTGAGTTTCTATGTATTATAGAATTTTGTTTTCCTTGATGAGTTATATATTGATTGTTCAGTTATGGGAATATGTATAGTGGTTCTATCTTTTTTATACAATGTTATAAACCATTAATTCTCTGATTTCATTCAATTTTTTATTAAATTTTAATTTCACAAACATTAATTTAATTGATTGAATAAAATAAAATTTTATTGAATTCAATTATTACAAATGGTTTTGGAAATAGAATTGGGGAAAAACCCAATCCCATTGTATTAGGGTGAATTTATGAATTTTTTTATATTGAAATTGTTTAATTGAAATTTTATTTTTTAAGGAAAATATTTCTATTAAATTGTTGAATTTAATGGTGAAATTAATTCTGAAATTTATAGAATTGGTTAAAATAGATTTCAATCCTTTGAAAATTTAATGAAATAGTTTGATATAAACAAGGTTTTTTATCTAGATAAAGAGACATGTTTTGGATTAAAACCAATTTTGGTTTTAAATTGATTTTTTTTATTGAAATGGAATAGTGATAATTAATTTTATTTTAATAAATCTTAATTTTTTTCATCCTTGATTGTTTCAAATCAAATGCAAGACTTAGATAGTATGTGAGTTATTTGGAAATAGTCTATGATATTACAACGTTTTAAAATGTACTTACAATGGGTCACATCTATGATGGGATGGTATTGAGTCCCCTTTGTCCAATATAAGGGGGATTTTTGTATTCACATATTTCTGATATCACATTGAGAGTGAAGAGTCATATATCATAGAACATACATTCCTCGTTGGAAGATAACCATGTTGCTCTTTTGGTTTATATTTGAGATATAAATGTATACCAATGTTTTCTGGACTTCCCTACAAGTATAATTAATTTATATAAACTCCATCATATACATGTTTTATTCATGCTATTTTTTATAAATATTCCATCACTTTTAAAGGCATTGTTGAAATTGTTTTTCAAAAATATTAATTATATAAAAATATTTGATTTAAAATTCTCTTAAATGAAAAACATGTCTACTTAAAAATTGAAATCCTTATTTTGGCTAACTTATTATGGGAACCTATTATAGAACATATGGTGAGACACTACTGGAGTTTTTATCTCACACCATACTAGTTCATTTTAGTATTAATGGGTTATCATCTTGGTGGAACGAGTAGGTGGAAAAGATATGTGGGATCTAGAACAAAATGATAATCATTGGTCATGGGGATTTTTTTCATTGGGACAAGGGATTTTTTCCTCTATTTTTGGTACCTGGGCTGTAGTACATTGGGATTTTCTCCTTGTTTACTTTTGGTACCTTACACTTTGTGGAGTGTTTTTTATGTATACTGACTTTTTATTTAATTCCACTTTGTTAGTTGGAAAATCATTTCTAAATTTAGTTATCATGATTCTTTGTGATAGTCACTGTCCCATGGGGATCAGGAACACCCTTAAGACTATGTTCAGGCTAGCTCAGTTATTGGGTTACCAGGTACCCAGGTTGGTTCATGAAAAATTTGTATCTTATGAAGGTTTAGATTATGTCTTATGGTCAGAATGCAGTGGAGAAATATTGTTGTTACATAGGAGGTAGTTGATATTGAGCATTTTTGTAGCTCTCAACATTGTTAACATTGTGTCAATTAGGGTTATTCTAAAATGATGTCTTGTGTATTAGTTCTAGTCCCATCCCAATTCTGATTTGGATAGAATGGAATCCGAATATGGTTGTTCCATATATTTGGAATATTATCTTTTTTGGATTAGTTTGATTTATATTATAATGTCTCCCTTATTGTCTATTGATGTTTTTTAGCTTTTTTCCATTGATAATACATGTGAATCATATCCTTGAAGAGGTTGTTGCTGATCCTCAACAAGTGAACCTTATTTTAGATTTAAATTTGGTTGAGGTGTTTTTGAGTAAAATGAAATCTATGGGATAAGAACCACCTCTAGTCCATATTCGGGATCCTTATATGGATCCTTTGGGGGATGTCCTTTCAAATAATAATAATTTGTTCCTTTTCTAGAAGACACTAGTTTTAAAAGGTTCAACTGATCCTAAAAACAATATGGAACATTTGGGCAAGATAGAATGTCTATTTGTGTTCTTGGAGACACTAGACATGATCTAGGTGAAGTGTGACAACACCGTGTTGAAAGGATATAGCAGGAGATGGTGGGGCATGATGGTGGATGAAAATAAACATGAGGAATGAGAGTGTAAAGAATCCAATATTCATTTAACCAATGAATTCTATCCAGATTCCATTGTGTTGGAGAATGCTATTTAGGCCGACCTGACACTGACTGAATATTCAAATACTTTTCTTGAACTGGTAAATTTTTCACCTATGATTGTATCTACTGAGAGGATGAAGGCTTGATATTTTTAGATAGGAATTTGATCTGATATTTTTCTCATGTTTTCCAACTAAATATTTCCATAGAAGATAATTTGTTGGATAGGGTGATAATGGTCTAGGTGGACTTGGATAGAAAGTCAGAGTTTTCAGGAGTTTCATTCACTCCCATTAGTAGTGTTAGTTCCTTCATGGGGAAATGGATGAATGATGATTTTCGTGACTTTTCTCAATGAAGTAGTCATTCTTGACCACCTACAGCTCTAGGAGGATTCCATTTGATTCAATTTCTATGTTGAAATATATGAAATTATAAGAGGTTATTAACTAAGGTACCAATGAATTATATATCTTATGTATATTTTAGGAATGTGCAGATATTATTCCATAACATTTTTACTCCTTGTAGTGGAGAATGATTATTATCCCCTCCTAAAACTATAGGGAAATCTGATGCTTCATGTATAAATGGGATCCAGCCATTGGTATCCAGAACGAAGCAACATCACATAGTTGAACAGTCACCATAGGAAGAAGACATGGGTCTAGAACCTATGGGAGGTACCATTACTATAGATTCATCATTAGTGACTACTCTATTACATTCTGGTGCATATCATTTATTTAATTCAACCTATATTGTTAATATTCATAATCATCATATGGATTTTTTATCTTGTGGAATGGATATGATTACATATCTTGGTATGAAGAGAGAGTAGGGTCTCCGTAGTAATTCTAGCGTCTTAGATATATCATATGTTGAGATGGCCTCGAGTTTTTTTGTCCTCGACATGAAATATTTTTATATAATATTTAATATTTATTTGGTCATTAAAAAATAATCATGGATTTATTGATTTCTTCATAACTCCTTCCTTACTACACCCAGTGGTATGTCTCTTGAGTTTCATGGAGAATGGGACCTAACATTATGTAGAGTGTGGCCTTATTATCCATAGTTTGGGAAAGAGATTTCATTGTTTGATTTTGATCTGAAGTGGTATTATTTAAGTAGAGATCAGCATCCATTTGTTGTTGAGTATCCTAATGTTTTTCCGTATGATTTCTCTAGTCTAAAAACAATAAGGGATGTGGTGTTTCTATTGAATTAATACATGGTACTCAAAAAACCCCTCTTAACTTTCACCATTTGGAACCAGATGAACATAATGAGATGATGTCCAATTTGGATGAACTTCTTTAGAATGGTTTTATTCGCCTATGTGTGTCAACATGGGCGACACCTATTCTATTCACTAAGAAGGATACTGGTTATATTTTCTTATGTGTTTATTATAGAAAGATCTATAAAGTTAATATAAAAAACAAATATCAATTTCCATGGATTGATGATCAATTTGGTTAGTTAGAATAGGTGAAGTGGTTTTCATATATCAAACATTGATTGGGTTCCCATCAGTAGTAGATAAAGGAATCTGAAAATAAAAAACCCTCATTTTGGAGCTGCTAAAACCATTAAGATTATCTTGTTATTTGATTTGGTAAAGCATATATTCCTATTGTTTTAAAGGATTTAATGAAATTTTTTTCCGTGAATATTGAGATGCCATTATAGTAGTTATTGTTGACGACTTCCACATTTAATCTAAATATGAGGAGGATTTTTTGTTTCATATGAGTATTTTATATGTTTGAAGAGAAATCTAAAACATTATTCCATGTATTCAATCTTTTATTTATGGATTTGGGAAGTGACATTATTGGGAGACGTGGTGTTTGAATATGGTATATCAGTTGATCCTGAGAAGCAGAAGGCTGTTATGACCAGTTAGAAACCATGTTATGTCTACTATATTTCATATCTTATTGGTATTATCAAGATATTGTCACCAGTTCATGAAAGAAATATTGATGTTGGCTCCCTCGATGGAAACTTTGTCTTAGAAGGGGGTGATGTTTTCCTTGAATTTTTAATGTCAAATTTCATTTGAGGATATGAAATAGCTTTTGACTACTTCCCCAGTTTTGATACTTCGAGAGATTAGGTATTAGTATGTAGTATTTTTTGATGCATAAACTTCAGCATTGGGCTATGTTCTTATGAAATTAAATCAAGTATTAGCTTATGGATATCATCAAATATGTCCACATTAGATAGATTATATTGACCATGACCTTGAACATGGAGCTATAATTCAATATTTTATTAGTTTGTGGAATTACCATTAGAATCAATGTTTAACTATATTTTCAGAACACAATATCATGACTTATTTCATCCCTAAAAAATATTACAATCACCATCATATGCTTTTGGTTGAGTAACAACATTAATTTGATATTGAAATCGTCTACACCCCGATAAAATGTAATGACATTGAAGATACATTATGGAAGAAAATTACAACATATATTGTGAAAGATTCATTGGAAGAGTGTAATATGATGACACTCTTTCAGAGTTTCATATTGGAGTTCAATAGAAAGAGGTAGATATTCCTTTATCTAACATTTAGTTATCATAATATATTCTCAAGATTATTCTTCTGGATCATTATTTTGATGATGCATTATGTAGTATTATATAGTCTTATTAAGGATTGAAGATAGTTTCTCAGTCGTCGTTCTCTGAAGATGGTGTTCTAGGCTATCAGAAACACATCTATCTGCCATCATCATCATGAGTGAAGGACGTAATGGTGGATTGTAATAATTACCAGTGGTATGTGTAACCAAAAAAAATAAATATGTTATATGGTATGAAGTGGAAGTTTCGGTGGCCCCTTAGGATATGGGGAATTGTTTTATTTTTTTCAAATTGTTATACAAGATAGCTTGTTAAGGCCAATCCCACAAAAACTCCAGGTTTACATTAGCCACTCCTAATACCTACATGGATGTGGATTGAATTTTCTATGGACTGTTGTTGGGTTTCTATATACCTAGTTAAAGAAGAATGTTGTGTGGTTTCAGATCAATAATCAACACAAGTCATCTCACTTCATACTCATTTGAGATACAACAAAATATGAGGTGTTTGGATATCTCAATGTGAATGATATTGTACATTTTCACAGAGCTCCATCTACTATAGTCTCTAATTTGGATCCTTGGTCCACTTCTAGATCTTGGGTATTCCGTAAGGATTAACTATGAAATTAAGTCAATTTGATCATACCTATCCCTCTATAGATGGATGGCCATATAGTGAAAGATTTATATATTCTAGTAGATATAAATGGAACTTGTGTTTTAGACATCAGTTGGGAATGGGATGATCACTCAGGAGTGGTTGAATTTTCATTTAACATTAAATATTAGTCTTTGATCAGAATAGAAAATTATGAAGCATTATATGGATAAACTTGTATGTCTATGATCTGTTGTTTAAAGGTAGGTGAACACTCTCAAGTTGGAACTATCTTGGTGCTACAGATGATATAAAATTTAACACCCCAATGTTTTAACAAAATAAAATAAAGTCATGAATTTTTCTTTTAAGTAGATATTTATAACAATCATTGAAACGTAATATTTCATCTTCTATGTTTTGAATGTAAAAAATTAATCATCTAAAATAGTGTTCATCATGTTATTTAGAGTCTGATGGAACCAAATTTTTTTGGTTAATAGTAACACACCCTTAGGAATAGTAATAGGACCCTAAATATATAGTAAATAGTATTATTATTTTATTTTCTTATGGCCTTAAAATAATGACATCTTGGTTAATTTTTCAATGTGATATAAAAGCGGTTATAGAATTATAATTTTTAATTTTTAATTAAGTATGATATTATTTAAAAATTAAATTAAAAAAATATAAAAAAATTATTTTAAAAGTATGGAGTTCATTTTTTAATTTAAACGTCGAAAAATGGTTAGGGTGAAATTTTATTTTTTTAAAAACAATTGAATTTTCAGTGTGTTAATGACATCATTAATGATGTAATAATTAATTAATAAACTAGTTAGACTTGGGTACAGTAAAATAAGTTGTGAGGTGTCGCATGTGGCTAATCCCATGGGAAAATACCATGTGAAAGCCCATGGTTTCTAAAATACCTCTAATATGGTGTCCCTTGAAAATTAATAAAATATTACCTCACTTTTACTATAAATATGAACACATTCTTTCATTAAATTCATTCCAAAATTACCAATTAATGAAAATCTAGCCTCCATGCCCCAAGCAGTCCTCTCGTGGTTTCCTCATGCCCCGAGGTCCAAACCTTTGTGTTCTATGAGTAACTCTACAAGGTAAGAGAATTATCCACTTATTTCTTTTTCCATTGAAGTTCTCCTTTATGTGGTATAGAATTCATGTTTCCATACAATGTTATTCATTTTATTTTATTAATTATATATTCTATATTATGATTCAATTCTATATTGGCGACCCTTGTACCATCATTTTTTATTGTTTTCGAAAACCATTTTGCATAGTCCTTAGGGTGCCGAATTATTTGGTAAGGTATTTCTAAATTATTATTTTATTTTGTGTTCCATTTTTTCATATTCCTTCCTCATCTTCTCTTACCCAAGAGGACTGAATGTTCCAAAAGTCATGTATATTCTTGATTTTCTCATGTTCAATTAAAATTCATAACCATTATTCTTCTCCTCTTCCACTAATTCATTAAATAAATACTTTGTTTCTGACGTGTCGAATTACCGACATCCTGGATGATGTGATTTTAATTTACATTAATTCATTCATATCTAGTAATGAAACCTTTTTTTGGTTGAAACATGTTCTAATATATGTATTATGTCTCATAAATGGTTCTGTAATTCTTTTGTACAAATGGTTTTAATTTATAAAACAAAATAATATTGTTATTATAAAAAAAACCACTAAAATGATCTAAATGAACATCATTAATGTTTTAACATTTTAATCCTCCTTATATCAACCTTCAAAAACGATAAATTGTATAATTTATGGTACTATAAATATTTAAATACCTTCACATTATAATTCTTGTGTTTCACTTCTAATCGACAAGAATATCTATAATGAACCAATCAGAGAAATTATATAAAGAAAGTACCCAAAAACAATGGAAGGAACAGAATAAAAATAATTAAAGCATTGAATGATGTTAGGAAATAATCATATAAGGTTTTATAAACATGAATATTTTTCTTTAAGATATTAATAAAACTCTTTTAACTATTGTACCATAGGATTAAAAAAGTTTGAAGTAAGAAAAACTTGACGTAAGGGAATTATTAACCCAATTTCAATTATTTGGTTTAATCTTCTTATTTATTCATTATTTGTTATTAAGGTTATTGGAGTAATGAATTGTTTTATATTATTTTTTATTATTTGTATTTAATTTTTATACACATATACAATTCATTCTATTAATTTAGATTCAAATTATATTTTTATGGGACTTTCCTTTTAAAATCCTTTTAAATATCACTTTAATAAATTTGAAAATGATTGTTTTTTATGTGTATGGTATTATTAGTTTCTCCTAATTTAAAGATACATTATTACAATGATATGTTCCTAATAATATATTAATGTTGGGTTGTTCCCATTATAGCTCAATATATCTTGGGTTGACCCCCTTTATGTTACTTAATATGTGCAGCTTAGCCCATTATAGCTCAATATGTGATGGGTGAGACCCATTATATATATCAAATGCATTGGGTACTCTAGAGTGGCAAGTTGACCAAAAGGATATTCCTTGTGTAAGGGTGAATCTAATATTGATATGGTAAATATGTCTCATGGAAAAACATGAGTATTATAAGCATTCAAGTTTTTATGATTTGGGTTTTATTGGTTTTTATGTTATCACATGACTAACACATTCTATATTTATAAACCATACGAATTTTTATACCCATCAAATGTTATTTTAGAATGTTTTTCTTGGGATATACGAATTAGTAAGAGAAAAAGGGATTTTTGATGTTTGATATGGAGTGTTGTAAATAAAATCATTCTTTTTGTTTTAATGTTTTATAATTTAAAAAAATGGAATCTATTTTTAGTAGTATCCTCTTGTATGAATATGGTATGTTATGTATGTAAGGTATCCAAATTATCTACAAAACTAATCCAAAAATGATTCTTGATGTGTAAAATTTCATGTTCTAGACTAAAATTCAAGATTAAGTAACATTTTAAGGATGTGTCCTTATAGTTGGTTTCATAAAATAGTTTAGTTAACATTATGGGCTGGGATGATATTTAAAGAATACTATAAATGACTTTTAAACTATGGTAAATTGAATTGTTATATAATTAAAAGGTTACCAAGTTGCTTCATCTCAGTTACATTTTTTTAGAATGGGTTTTTGTAGAAGAAAAAAGGAAGATAAAGTAGGAAGGCACCAAGATTCTAATGTGTATCAGAATTGGCATCCGAAAATAGTGGGAATCAGAATTGATCAGTTTTTGATTGAAGGGGATCAGTTGAATCAAGAAATAAATGGTGGTGGTATCCATGCTAGATAGTAATATGGTCTACTAAGAATAAGCATGTCTTTTCTGATCATTTTATGAGGCAACATCCTTTAGAATTCAGTGGAATCACCGATCGAGTGATAGCCGAATGATGGATCAATGCTTTAAAAAATATATTTGATGTCATGGGATATTCAAAACATCAAAAGGTAATAATATCAATATATTATTTTGAAGGTGAATCTGATCGATGGTGGTCTCTGGTTAATAATATTAGAGAAAGAGATGATCATGATAATTTAGAATGGGATGATTTTAAGAGTCTTTTTATAGAAAAATATTTTCCCAAAACTGTTCGACTCAAAATGGAGAAACAATTCATGGAGATGAAAAAGAAATATGATGATTTTGTGTCATTAGTGAAGCCAAATTTACAAGACATTCTCGGTATGTAACTGATTATACTCGGTATTTTGAAAGTAAAATTAATATATTTAGCTATAGATTGAAACCATTTTTGCAAAGAGCATTGGCCTCACTAGAGATTAAAAGAAATATGAATCTTTTTGTTATGCTAAAAAAGTTTAGATGGAGTTTTCTAAAACATATGTGCTTCATGATGAAAAGAAAAAAAAGGGGATGGTTGGTAGACAATGGGGAAGAACACATCAAATAAATATTGAGGAATGTAAATGAATTTTCCTTCTTTTGAGAAGTGGGGTAAATGGAATCCTGGTGAATGACTTGTAAATTCATGGAAATATTAACGATGTGGAATGTTTGGAAATGTGTTTCATCAGTGAATTGAAATGAATAGAAAATTAATGTGAATTCATTTGTGGGATGATTTTACTATAAGTAATTGGTTCATTTTGATATTTTCTGTCCAAAGCTAGTTACTCAAGTAGGGATTTAGCATGATAGGAACTAGAAAGATTTGAAATTTCCAACCACTTTAGCAGATGATGATCCCTTAAATGAGGTGGTCTTAGGTAAATTGATAATTTTTTCATATTTCACTAACGTGTTGTTCAATTCCCGGTATACACGTTCCTTCATTTATGAGATATTTTTTGAATAATTGGGAATTCAACATCATAAAATGAAACCAGAACTCTTGTTAAAACCACCTATATGAATTATTGTGGCAAAAAGAAAATATATGTATCTACCAATCCATTTATGTTGAATGATTTTACCTGAAAAACTTTTAATTTTTCATCTTTTAGAGTTTTGTGTAATTATGGGTATAGATTGGATTTCTTTTTATCATGCTATTATAGATTACAAAGAAAAAGAAGTTTTTCATCAGAATGAATTTCAGTTTGTATACAACAATGAACTAGTACCATTAATAACACATCTGGATGCTATGGAAATAATAATGGATGGGAATGAAATTTATCTTGATCAGGTTTTTGAAGATAATAGAACTATCCATATTAATGATGTACCAGTGGTAAATGTATATCTTGATTTGTTTTCTAGATTATTTTATTAGTGTTATTCTTAACCGATAGGTTGAGTTTACTATTTAATTAGTTCCTAATGCTAAGAAAATTTATAAAACTACTAATCAAATGGACCAAATAGAACATCTATAATTAAAAAGACTTTTGTAGGAATTAATAGATAAAGGTTTCATAGGACCCATCACTTCATCTTGTGGATCACCTATCATGTTCATTAAGAAAATAGAAGGTTGAATGAGGCTTTTCATTGATTATAGATCCTTGAATAAACTTAATATTAAAAAGAATTATCATTTTCCTCTTTTTTTTGATTTGTTTGATCAACTCTAGTGAGCACAATATTTATCAGGGTTTGACCATAGGTCGAGGTACCATCGGTTGAATGTGAAGGATGAATACTTCCTGAATACTGGGTTCCATATTTAATATGGCCATTATGAATTTTTAGTTATGGCTTTTGGGAAAACTACATAACCTACTGTATTCATAGATCTTATGAATAGAATATTTAATTAGTTCTAGGATATGTATGTTGGTGTATTTAATAATGACATTTTGGTATATTCTATATGTGAAGAAGAGTATAAAAAACATCAACATGTTGTTTTGAAAAACATAAAATAAATGAAACTTTATGGAAAAATCAACAAGTGTGAATTCTGGTTACAACAAGTTTCTTTTTGTGGGAAAATTTTAAATAACTATGGAATAAAAGTTGATCCAACAAAAACAATAATTGTTGATGAATGGCCAATACCTACATATGATAAATATATTCATAGTTTTCTTGGATTAGTAGGGTATTACAGATTGTTAAGAACATTTCATGGTTATCTAGATCACTAACTATGTTAACACAAAAAGACGTTAAATATGTTTAGAGACAATAATGTAATGTTTATTTTCTATAATTTAAAAATAGAGTGGTGAATTATGCAGTTTTGGTCTTTCCTTACCAAAATGGTGAGTTTCCCATATACAGTGATTCTTCATTAAAGGGACTTGGATGTGTTCTGAAGTAGAATGGTCAGTTAATTTCATATGCTTCATGATAACTAAAACCTCATGATTTAAATAATCCAACACATGATATGGAATATGAAGCTATGGGTTTTTATTTTAAAATTTGGAGGCACCATTTATATGGTGCCCAATGTCAAATATAAACTAACCATAAATGTCTGAAGTATACATTCACTCAAACAGAATTAAACATGAGACATTGAAGATGGATTGAACAGATAAAGGATTATGATTTCATAATCAATTATAATCCAACAAAAGAAAACAATGTAGAAGATGCCTTGAGTTGAAAAAATCAATCATCATTAACCATGTTACATTTGGAGCATGATCTGTTGATTAATGATTTGAGGAATTTTGGATTATATGTTTCTAGTGTAGGGAATAAATATTTTTTTTTCAGGTTTCAGTGCAGTCATCATTATCAGATAGAATTAAGAGAGCACAAAAGGTAGACCATGAGCCACAAAAAGGTGGAATTGGTTAAAAAGGGAAAACTTCCAGAATATAAACATGATAAATATTGTGTTTTAGGATTTGGAAAAAGATTTTGTGTGCATTGTGTTTCCCAGATGAAGAAATATTTGTTGTGTGAAGATTATATATCATCATTTTAAGTTCATCCTAGATTTACTATGCTATATAGAGACCTTCGGGAGTATTACTGGTGGGATGGAATGAAAAAGGATATTACTGATTTTACTGTGAAATGTTTGATGTGTAAATAGGTAAAATTACAGTGGCAGTTACCGAAAAGGGATGCTTCATCCTTTTCCAGTACCAAAGTGGAAATGTTAGTATATATCCATGGAAATCGTGGTGAAACTACCAATGAATTCTCGAGGTAAAAATGCAATTTGGGATATTGTTGATCAGCTTAAAAAATATGCACATTCCCTTTCTATTGGTGATACAATGTCATTGGAGAATCATTTAAGATTTTAGCACAAAGAGATTATCAGGGGAAATGGTCTTAATTTTCCATTATATCTGATATGGATCCCAGGTTCCCTTCTTACTTTTCGAAGGGGCTTCAGAAGTCATTGAGCACAAAATTAAATTTTAGTACAGCTTTTCATCCTCAATCGGATAGAATGTCAAAACGAACCATTTTGGTTTTGAAGGATATGCTTCGTTCTTGTTCAATAGACTACTAGGGAAGTTGGTATCATCATATTTCTTTGGTTGAGTTTTTTATAATAACAATTTTTTTCCATTATACAGATGGCACCTATTGAGAAATTGTTTGGGAAGTGATGTTTCACTCCATCTTTTTCGGATGATGTCGGTGAAAGGATGTTGATGGGGCCATAAAAAGTAGATGATGTTGCCGAGAAACAGAAGATTATTTAGCATCACATGTGGTCAGCTCAAAGAAGGAAGAGAAGTTAGGTAGACAACAGAAGGAAAGATATCTCTTTAGAGGTTGGTGACCATGTTTTCCTTTAAATCTTCCCTCGGAAAAGTGTGATGTGTTTTTGTAAGAAAGGAAAGCTAGGTCTACGGTTTATAGGTCCTTTTAAAATAATTGAGAAAGTTGGAAAATTTTCATACCGAGTAGAATTTCCTCTGACTTTATCTCATGTGAAAAATGTTTTTCATGTTTTGATGTTGTGAATGTATGTGCCAGATTCATAACATGTCTTGAGTCTATAAGTTGTTCAGTTGGTAAAAAATCATTATATTGAAGTGGAACCAGTTCTGATTCTTGATCAAAGGGAAATGATATTGTAGAATAATTTAGTCCACTAGGTAAATGATTTGTGGAGAAACCACATGGCTCGAGAAACAACATGGAAATATGAAAATGCCATGAAAGTATGTTCCCCTTACAGGTTTAATGAGTATTAAAATTTAGAGGATGTAATTTCTAGATGGTGTGGATAATATAACACCCCAAGGGTTAAAAAAATAAATGAAATGCATGAAAATTTGTATGATGGAGATATTTATAACTAGCCTTTAAACACAATTTTTCTACTTCTATGTTTTGATTTTCAAAAAATAGTCATCTACAATTATGTTTACTAAGTTATTTATGGTCTAATGGAACCAAATTATTTTTTAGTGGATAGTAAAACGCCATTTTGAATAGTTATATGAGTAGTAATATGACCCAAATGAATAGTAAATTGTATTGTTATTTTATTTTCATATGGATTTTAGATAATGAGATCTTGGTTAATTTTTAAAAGTGATATGAAAGCAGTTGAAAAATTAAATATTTATTTTTTGAATTAATTATGTTTTTATTTAAAAATTAAATTAATAATATTTAGAAAATTATTTTCAAAAAATGGAGTTCATTTTTTAATTATACATGTCGATGTATGGAAAGGGTGAATTTTTGGGATTTTTCTGAAATATTTTATTTATCAGGTTGTTAATGACAACATTAATTATGTAATAATAATGTAATAAACCTGGTTGGCTTGTGTATAGTAAAACAATTTTTGAGGTGCCCCATATGGAAATACCAAGGGAAATCACATGGTTATTTAAAATACAACTAAAGAGGAGTCCTTTGGAAATTATTAAAATATTCCCTCACTTTTGCTATAAATACCTACCCATTGGTTCATTAAATTAATTCCATAATTCCTCATCAACAATGCTCTGGAGTTTTTACCTCTATATTTTTCCTTCCAAGTCTTCCAAAAACCCCATGGTCCCAACAGTCATGATCTATTAGTTACTATACAAGTTAAGAGAATTCTCAACTTCATTCCTTTTTCACTCATGTTCTCTTTTTGTGGTATACATTTCATGTTTTCATACCATGTTCATATTTTAGACTTATTCTTTCACTATTCTGTATTATGATTCAATTTTTGATGGGTTACCCATGTCCCCTCTCTTTTTAATGTTTTCTGAAACAATGGTGCATAGCCTATAGTATTCCAAATTTTTAGTGTGGAATTTCTCAACTATTCTTTTATTTTGAGTTCCTTTTTCTCTTATTAATTCCTCATATACTCTTACCAAATAGGATTGAAATATCAATAAATAATGTATATTTTGAATTTTTTCATGGTCATGTAAAATTCATCATCATTCTTCTTCTTATCCCCACTTATTCAAGGAATAATTTTTTTTTTCAGGATGTGGTGAATTACCGACATCATCGACGATGTGATGTAAATTTACATTAATTTGTATACATATATTCATGAAACAAATTTTATAGTTTAATGAGGTTATAATATATTTATTGTTTCTCATACAGGGTTCTATGATTCTTTTTTAGACATGGTTTTAATTTATAAAACAAAATGAGGTCGTTATTATCAAAGAACAACTAAAATGATCTAAACGAACATCAATAATGTCTCAACAAATGAATAATCCTAATATCAAACTTCAATAATGAAAAATGGTATAATTTATATTAATGGAAGTATTTAAATCCATTTCCAATCCAATACTTTGGTTTCAATTGTAATCGACAAGAATATCCATCATGAACCAATCATGGAAATTATATAAAGTAGGCACCGAAAAACAATGGAATGAACAAAATACTAATAATAAAAGGGTGAAATGATGTTATGAAATGATCATATAATGTGTTATAAACATTAATATGTTTCTTTAAGATATTTACCACAATTTTTTAACCATTATACAGGAGGTTTAAACATGTTTGTAGTAAGAAAACCCCAAGGTAAGGGAATTCTTAACCTAATTTCTATTCTTTGGGTTATCCATATTATTTTTTCATGATGTGGTATTAAGATTATTGGTGTGATGAATTTATGTCTATTTTATGTTATATCCGGTTTTTTATAGTGTATACCCATATCCAATCCACCCTATTAATTCATATTCCAATTATATTTTAAGGGACTTTTCTTTTAAAAAATTTTCAAAACTCTCATTAATAGATATCAAAAGGCTTGTTTTTTATGTGTATGGAAGGAGTAGTTTCTCCTAATTTAAAGATAATTTATTACCATGAAATGTTCCTTGGAAATTATTTATGCTGGGTTGAACCCATTATAGCTCATGATAAATTGGTTTGATTCACATTATAGCTCAAGATATATTGGGCTTAGCCCATTATTGCTCACGGTGAGACGGGTGAGAACCATTATAGATCTCCAATGCATTGGGTACTCCTAAGATGGATGTTGTCCAAATATTAATTCCATGTGTAAGGTTTAATGTATGATTTATATGGTAAATACTTATCAAGGAAACAACATGAGCATAATATGCATTCAAGTGTTTATGATATGGGTTTTTTTTTGTTTTTATGTTATCACTTGACTAATGATTTCTATCTTTATAATGCTTAATGAGTTTTATATTAATCCCATGGTTTTAAAAAAAATTTATCATAAGATATAAGGATTAGTATGAGAAATAAGGGATTGTGGATGTTTGATATGGATTTTTGTCATTGAAATCATTCTTTATGATTTAATGTTATATAATTTAAAAATTGGAAATCGGTTTTAGTTGTATCCTCTTTTATGATTGTGGTATGTTATGTTTTTATGGTATCATAATTCTCTAAAAATATAAACACAAAAATATACTCAATAGGTAATAATTTATTTTTCACTACTAAAATTCAAGATTAAGTAAAGTTTTCAGACTGGGTCCTTATAGAAAAGATTTAGTTAATTTGTTAAAGAATATTGATTTCACAATGCTGGTATATATCTTATACTTATTGTCACCATTTACATTTGGAGTTCTTAGTTTTTGCTGATTTTTTCTTGAAATTTTTAACTTGGTTGGGTCATCGATAGCATGAGTGGAAAATGAAAATTTTTCCTTACATTGTGTGACCTTCTGAGGTAGATTAGCAGGTGGGGAATGTAGCATACTATTTAGAACTTCCACCATAGCTGATGTTGATCCATAACGTGTTCTATATATCTTCTTTGAGAGAGTATATCTCTGATCTATCATGTTTTTTTCGGCTAGAGTGATATTGATATTGAACCAATTTTATCATTTACTGAGCAACCATTCAGGATAGTTGATTCTATGACTAAGGAACTTTGTGGTAGGATGATAACTTTAGTTCATGGGTTATAGAATCATGGTGTTGATAGTAATAATTTGTGGGAATGTGAGGAATAAATTATAGTGAAGATGCATCATCTTTTTTTCATGAATTATCCTTCCTAGGTTTTTATAGGGATGAAATGTTTTTATGGTGGGAAGGTTATAACATCCAATTACCAATATGACAGGTACATTTTTAACCTTCCCATGGATCTTCATTTTCATTAATTGGGCAGTGTTGAGAATGAATTTGGAGGATACCTATAAGTTTAATGTTAGATATTTGTTGGACTATAATCTTTAACTAGTATTTTCCAATAGCATTTAGGAGGGTTGCATGTTGTGTAAAAAGGATACATGTTTTATAATGGTTCTATGTATATTGAAAAAAGGTTTCACACTTTGAAGTGTATATGACATTATTATAGTTACATGTCATTATCTAACAAGAGATTAGTATTAATAATGTAGAATAGTTTTTTAATTTGGGATAACACATTCTTCAGTGTTTACAAAAATTAAATATTTCATGTCTATTATTGTTACTTGTCTTGTAATAAACCAAATTTGGTTTTTAAACAAGTTGTTAGTATAAGACCCCAGCCTTAAACCTTACTTAATCATGAGTTAATACAAGACTACACATTGAGGATCTTTTCAGGTTTAGAGTTTTAGAGAATTAGATCATAAAACTTGCATTACATTCCACATTTAAACAAAGTGGTTACATAAACATAATATTCTTTTTTCCCATCAACCGAAAAATATTTAAAATAAAACATGGATTCATTCTTGACACTTCCTTGACACTATCATAATATCATGTACCTTTCCCTTGACCTGTGAAAAACATTTCAAAAAAGCTTGGGATGAGCATAAAGAGCTCAGTAAGGGATATAAAAATATGGAAAGGAAACATGAGTACATGTACACATAAGAATCAATGAAATCATACTTTACTCATAAAACATAAGCACATTAACATACCTCATAAAATCATTAATAAATCATAGAAATCATAAGACATAAAGGTAACTTGAGGCATTCATAACATTCTTACGTAGGGAGTAACCCTCTTGGTTATGTTTGGAATACCCATCACAATATATTCCCTAAATCTCTTCGGAGAAACCTTAACGTTTCACTCCTTCGCATTACCCAATGCATCGGAGAGCTATATCGGGCTCACCCTCCAATAGTTTATCAGGGAACCACCCATCTTCATAACAATTCCCAAGAACCATAACAAAATCATATCACATAAAACATATATAAAGGAAACATAACATTTCCACCTTTCAATCACAAGATATCAATACAACACATTGATATAAAAACATTATGAAAACCATTTTCAATACCAATATAAAATAAAAGTAAAACATGATATTTATTTTTATTTTTTAAAAAAAGTATAGCTTCTAGATGAAGCTGAAACCCAGATAATGGTCACGGCGACAGAGAAGCCGTTGTCGCTGCATACGTATGACAAAAACATTCCCTTTTTTCATTTAGTAAACGCTTCATAGAAAAAATATTCCATTTGATTAAACGTAAAAGTAAAAGGGTTTTATACACCATATAAAAGGAAGTTGTGTATAAAACAAAATATGCCTCAATGAAAGGAGATTGAGACGAAGTCCCATACAAAGACGGTATCCTTGGATTAAGGATAAATCAGTTACATAATTATGTGTGAAAAATGAATACACAAAATATAAGTGGGTATTAAGTGTAAAATAATCATAGGACATTCAAACATAATCATAGAACGACATATTCAAGGTGCACAAGTTTATCCCAAAGATTCAAAATTTGGTTAAGAATTTCCCTTGCAAAAATTCGACAGCCTAACGGCGTCACTTCAAAATTCAGAAAAAGAGTTTATGAGAGATAAAAAGGGTATCTCATCACTTGGTCATAAAATTTAAATCAATAAGGATATAGAATAACATATCCCAACATAATAGTATGTGAATTAAAAGACATAACAAAAGTAATCTTTTAAAAGGAGGAGGGTGAAAGGTTCCCTTACCGACATGGGTATCTTTCGAAACATACACCCCGTGAAAGAAGGACAATACAACATTGATTCAAATATTCATAAATGAAATTATATTACACAATGAGTAAAATAATGGGCAGTACATACACCACTAAAAGGAAATTGTGGCAAATGTAGCATAAATCTCACGGGAATAAAAGTGAGATGAAAAATCCCTTACGAAAACTCGGCAGCCTAACGACACCACTTAAAACTTCCAAAATGGATTGATGAGAGAGAATAGGGTCTCTCATCATATTAACCTAAAAATTACAGTAAGAGTAATATAAAATAACATCCCAATAACAAGAAAGATGAGCTTTAAAAGGAATGACATAAAAGAGTATACTTAAAAAGAATGAGAGGAGTAGGATCCCTTACCTAAAGTCTGACTTGTCTTGATCATTTCTTTATATTCTTGAATAATAAACATTTGTCAATTTATAATTGCCTAATTTACCTCCTTTAAATATTATTATTCAGTTAATATCACATATTATTATTTTATAATAATTTTTTAATAATGTTAGTTCATATTAGATGTTTTTGCCGATGTTTGGTACATGAGTTAAAAATGAACTTTTTTGAAAAACGATTGCCTATGTAGTTATAAGTAAATAATTTCCAGAATATTATTAATGATTAAAATATCATATATACCCAGTAAATAATCATTTTATACTATTCCATATCATTTGGAGAGAAAAAACGAAAAGCATCGTTCATGGAGACGGTAGGTCGTACGTACGCAAGAACGCTACTTTCATTTTTTTGTCATATTAATGGAATTGAAAATAAATGATATATATATATATATTATAATTATAGTATAATATATATGTTATATAGGTCACATATGTTCATTAATTTCATTCTTTATACATTCCATGTATTGCATGTACGAGTCACATCACATGAGGGGGCAGTAGTCCACACTTCCTCATATGAAATTATCGAATTTACACAACATGAAAAGAATAATGGTATGTTTTAAATATAAAATAAAGAATCATATATTAAACATAAATACCATATATATCATATATAAAATACAGTGACATCATAATGGCCACCTTTAAAGGTATTAAAAGAATATTGAACAATCATCGTTTCGTGAGTGAGAAAATCGCCAAGCACAGAAACAGTATGTTATTTAACCATTAGAAAATGGTGTGAGTAAGTGTAGCTCGAATCATTCTTATAACAACATCCTAGTATATTTAATATACTGTAGTTGTTAAAAAAAGAATGAATAAAAAGATTTTAGGGGGTTGGAGAAGCAAAATAAAACAAAAGGACTTAAGTGAAGACATTACCTTAAAATCGGGTAACTCTCTTTGGTTTGATCTCAAAGGCTTCCTTGGGAAGACTTCTGCCCAATGTGAGGCTTCAAAGAGTTATATAGGGATGTGGAGATACAAAATGGGTAGGTTTTGGCCGAGCCAAAGGCTTTGGACGTGTGGGTAAGGAGGTAGAGGTGGGGGCCGTTTATAAGAGGAGAGGAGGGGCACCCATGGAAAATAAAGAAATGTTCCTTTATATTAAAATGCCTTTCGGATTGAAAAGGTCCCACATTAATATAATTCGAGGATAAGGTGATACGGGTTAGATATATAACCATCCAATATGTTTTGGACATGTGTAGGTCATAGATTTTACATTATCATTTCATTTTATTTAAATCCTTTATTAATGAGGTAATCGCTGCATCATCATGATGTCATAAATAATTTAATATATTTAATGTCTAAAAATTATAAAAAAAACTATCATGATGTAGGAAATCTTTTTATATTTCTAATGAATATTTTTAGTAAAAAATATGACTTTTATAACACCATGTAAAAATTGTTTTAGTAAAACATATCATGTTTGTGTCATTTTTACTTTAACATTAAATAAAAAGTTATTTATGTCATTTCCCAACCAAAGTGGCTCCATGGGGTCCACAAGTTGACCGATGGATTTTACTGTTCGGCCATGACACATCCAATGAGGGTAGGACATGTGTCAAGCTCATCTCATATTATTAAAACATTGTTTTTACCTTAAACGACAATAATTACCTCTAATCGCGATTAAAAACATAAATGTTACTATTCGCCAAAAAATTATTTTAATCCCATTGAACCAAATTTTAATTCTTAATGACAGCCATATATGTAGGTTTTTTTAAATTCAAAACACATAGGTGGTATAATTTCATTTAAACGAAAAATCAGTTTTTAAGTACCACTTAGTGGTTACGCTATTCATCAAAAATTGATGTTTTCCAGAAAAAAACCAAAACTTCACCCTAAGCTATATTTGATATTCCGAATTCAAAAATGATTTCTATTTTAAAATATTCAAAAAATATAAATTGCATTAATTAATTTAATAATTAAATCCCGCTGTCAGAGAAAATAGCGTGTTTTTATGAAACAATAAGTATCAAAATATTGACATTAGTTTAAGTCCAATTTCAAAGTGAAATAAACTCCAATGACCACTATTGGATTAAACGGTAAAAATATATTCTTATTTCACTTTAAAACCTATTCAAAAGATAATATATTCATATAAATAAATTAGATTAAAATGTGTTTTTTAATTAAAATACAACATTTTTCACTATTCATTAAAAATGAACTTTATCGGAAATATACCAAAAATTTACACAAAGTAAAATTTGATGTCCCGATTCTAAATAAGAATTTTATTTTGTCATATATAACACAAAAAATTGTCAAACAGTGGATTTAAAAAAGGCTTTCCTTCAAAAGGTGGTTAATCGAATTTTTAAAGAATATTAGAATGTCTATGCTTAAAATTGGATTCATTCGCATTTTTAATCCTATAACATTTATTGTAAAGAGTAAAAATATTTGAAAAACATATTTAATCATTTTGTAGTTAGTTCTGTTCATTCCCTCCAATACAATGGCTAGGAATTAACTACTATTTAAAATAATATTATTTTATTATTAGAGTGCAACGTAAGATTCCCAAGAAACTCATTATTGCGTATTGGGTACGCCATCGAGCATAGCATCCCCTTTAAAGTAATATTAATATTTTATTCTAAAAATATGGATAAATATAAAAATGTAATATTCTTTATTTACCTGGGGTGTTACATCCTTCCCCCCTTTTTAGAATTGCATCCTTGCAATTTTAAAATTGGGCATGGAAACATCCTTGAAAGTCCCACATCAGAACAAGAGTCGGTAAAACAATCACTTTAATATAAATAAAGATAAGTACAGAGGTCACCCGAGTTAACCCATACTAAGATTCCATGTAAGAAAACATGGACATGGAGGAGAAAACATAGGGTCATGATCTGATGGAGAGTGATATAAAACATGTTTAGGAGAATGTTAACCATAATAAAATCACAAACTTGTGATGGGTTAAACTGTATTCGATTTCCCAGTAGGAAAAGTTAATAGACAACATTTTTGTTATAAGATACTTTTTATTGAGGAATTTATTCATAAGGAAACATAATCACTTATCATGTTGAATTTAAACTATTATTAGATTCCTTACACAAACTCATATTTTCTCCAAAAGATGAGTATTTAGGAAGAATTTTTCACATTTAGAGTACTATAATCAACTTCTAGAGAATCACCTAATCCACAAAAGAGATCTATATTCTTCCCATGTCTTTAGTATTTAACCAAAACCAAAACCAAAAAGGTTAGTATAAGATCAGATAATCCAGAATAGGATAACCCTTTATAAAAAGAAAATCTATTCTTAATCTCCAAAATTTTTCCAACAAAACCCAAATTTCAACGAGGACCATTCGATAAACAATTTTTGCATAAAATTCTTCAAAGTAAACCAAAATAAGATTGAAACATAAATGTTTGAGGGATTTATTCACATAGTCTTCCATGTTAAATCGTAACATTTATCTCCAAACAACATAAGTTGCTCTTAATGTCTCGTATTGAAAAGTAATTAACCTAATCACATATCCTCCATGATAGGTTAATAAATTTCCATAGATAACCCAAAATCAACTTACTCTTAATTAATAAAATCATCTAACTAAAAAGAATAACTCAAACTAACCAGGGACATCACGTAGTCCAGTGGTAGGCGATAAATACCAGTCGCACTTTGGTTGTGGGTTCGATTCCTGCAGCTTTGTCCGACGCGACGGGTTGTCACACGGTCTGCGTGCTATCCTTTTTATAAAACTCCTAAAATAACCCTAACATGTTTAATCCTCAATATTTTCCTTATACATATCATTTTCATCCAAATTCATTAGGATCTCAAAATCTTAATTCTTGAAGTCCTATTTCACCACCATAAGATAAAATAAAATGATTCCCAAAATGAATAACATCATACCTTGATCATGGCGTCCACTCGGTTTCATCGTCATATTGCTCGCGTAGGTAGAAGTCCCATGCATTACAACAATGATTTAGTGATCTTTCAAAATCATTTGACTCCTCCATCCAAATACACCTTGTACAACATGGGTCATATGTGTGTTCACAGAAAAATAGTTTTTGAAAATAATCATGTGTGACATATAATTCGAAAACATATGATAAAACATGATTTCTATAAAATAGTCGGACATAATTTGAGTTGAAACATTATATTATTGGTCCTTTTAAAATACCATAAGTATGTGTTTGGAGACTATATTTTAAAATCAAATATAAATAGGTTGCGCAAGGGTCTCCTTCCTCAGCACCATTTTTAAAATCAAAATATACTTCAAATTCTTGTGATAAGGTAAAATATTTGAAAATACGTTGATAATATTTACCTTTCTTGAAAATATGAGAATATTGTGAAAATAGTATTTGTCTAAAAACAACCCATGATCCATGATGATAACGAGG
The DNA here is from genome assembly GCA_963277665.1 of Viscum album. NCBI lineage: Eukaryota > Viridiplantae > Streptophyta > Magnoliopsida > Santalales > Viscaceae > Viscum > Viscum album. The sequence continues at coordinate 820,190,424 of OY728155.1, forward strand.
TACAGTGGATGTGTTTGATATCTCAAAAATCTTCTTGCAAGTGAGTTTTATGCTTGAAAAAGATTCACAATCATCCGAACATGACTTTACAATAATTATTGCAAGCATGTCATCAGGAAGAGATAGGAATGTCTTTTGAGATCCTTCTCCTTCCATTCGTAACCGACTTTACATGACCCGAAAAAAAGTTATAAAACAAGGATTTAACTGAAATAATAGATATAGTTACTAATCATGTGTCTAACAAAAACTCTTAATCCCTAGAGATGTCTAAACCGACCTCTAATACCAACTATAAGGCCCCATCCTTAAACCTTACTTAATATTGAGTTAATACATGATTACACATTGAGGATGTTTTTAGGTTTATAGATTTAGAGAATTAGATCATAAAACTTGCATTACATTCCACATTTATACAAAGTGGTTACATAAAGATAGTATTCTTTTTTTTCCATCAACAGAAACATATTTAAAATAAAACATGGATTCTTTCTTGACACTTACTTGACACTATAATCATATCTTGTACCTCTCCCTTGACCTGTGAAAAAAAATTTCAAAATATCTTTGGATGAGCATAAAAATCTCTGTAAGTGATATAAAAATATGGAAAGGAAACATGAGTACAAGTACACATAAGAATCAATGAAATCATACTTTACTCATAAAACATAATCACTTTAACATACCTCATAAAATCATGAATAAATCATAGAAATCATAAGACATAATGGTATCTTGAGGAATTCATAACATTCTTACGTAGGGAGTAACCCTCTTGGATACGTTTGGAATACCCATCACAATATATTCCCTAAATCTCTTCAGGGAAACCTTAACGTTTCACTCTTCATGTTACCCAATGCATTGGAGAGCTATATCAGGCTCACCCACCCTTATTTTATGACGGAACCACTCATCTTAATAACAATGCACAAGAACCATAACATAATTGTATCACATAAAACATACATAAAGGAAACATAACATTTCCACCTTTCATTCACAAGATATCAATACCACACATTGATATAAAAACATTATGAAAACCATTTTCAATACCAAAATAAAAGAAAAGTAAAACATGGTATTTATTTTTCTTTTTTAATAAATTATGGCTTGTAGAGGAAGCCGAAACTCAAATAATGGTCACGGTGGCAGAGAAGTCATTGTCGCCACATAAGTATCAAAAAAACATTCCCTTTTGTCGTTTAGTAAACGCTTCGTAGAAAAAATATTCCTTTTGAATAAACGTAAAAGTCAAAGGGGTTTATACACCATATAAAAGGAAGTTGTGTATAAAACAAAATATGCCTCAATGAAAGGAGATTGAGACAATGTCCCATACAAGGACGATATCCTTGGATTAAGGATAAATCAGTTACATAATTATGTGTGACAAAAAAATACACAAAATATAAGTGGGTATTAAGTGTAAAAAAATCAGATGAAATTCACACATAATCATAGAATGGCATATTCAAGGTGTACAAGTTTATCCCAAAGAATCAAAATTGGGTTAAGAAGTTCCCTTGCAAAAATTCGACAGCCTAACGGCGTCACTTCAAAATTCAGAAAAAGAGTTGATGAGATATTAAAAGGGTATCTCATCACTTGGTCAAAAAATTTAAATCAATAAGGATATATAATAACATATCCCAACATAATATTATATGAATTAAAATACATAACAAAATAAGTATTTTAAAAAGAGGAGGGTGAAAGGTTCCCTTACCGACAAGGGTATCTTTCGAAACATACACCCTGTGAAAGGACAGTAGAAAATTGATGAAAATAATCATAAATTAAAGTATATTACACAATGAGTAAAATAATGGACAGTACATACACCACTAAATAGAAATTGTGGCAAATGTAGCATAAATCTCACGGGAATAAATGTGAGATTAAAATTCCCTTTCGAAAACTCGGCAGCCTAACAGAGCCACTTAAAACTTCCAAAATGGATTAATGAGAGAGAATAGGGTATCTCATCATATGAAAATAAAAATTACATTAAGAGTAATATAAAAAAACATTTCAATAACAAGAAAGATTAGCTTTAAAAGTAATGACATAAAAGAGTGTACCTAAAAAGAAGGAGAGGAGTAGGATCCCTTACCTCATGTCCGACTTGTCTTGTTCGTTTCTTTATATTCTTGAATAATAAACTTTGGTCAATTTATAATTTCCTAAGGAACTCCTTTAAAGATTATTATTCAGTTCATATCACATATTATAATGTTATAATAATTGTTTAATAATGTTAGTTCATATCAGACGTTTTTGCCAATGTTTGGTACATGAGTCAAAAATGAACTTGTTTGAAAAATGATTTCCCATGTAGTTATAAGTAAATAATTTACAGAATATTATTAATGATTATAATAACGTATATATACAGTAAATATTGATTTTATACTATTCCATATCATTTGGAGATAAAAAACAAAAAGCATTGTTCATGGAGACGGTAGGCCGTACGTACGCATGAATGCTACTTTCATTTTTTGTCATATTAATGGAATTAAAAATAAATTATATATATATATATATATTATAATTCTAGTATTATATATATGTTATATAGGTTAGATATTTTCATTAATTTCATTCTTTATACATTTCATGTATTGCATGTACGAGTCACATCACTTGAGGGGGTGGTAGTCCACACTTCCTTATATGAAATTATCGCATTTACACAACAAGAAAAGAATAAAGGTATGTTTTAAATATAAAATACAGAAGCATATAGTAAACATAAATACCATATATATCATATATAAAATACAGTTACATCATAATGGCCACCTTTAAAGGTGTTAAAATAATATTGAACAATCGTCGTTTCGTGAGGCAGAAAATCGCCAACCACAGAAACAGTATGTTCTTTAACCATTAGATGAAGGTGTGTGTAAGTGTAGCTCGAATACTTCTTATAAAAACATTCTATATTATTGATTATACTGGAGTTTTTACAAAATAAATGAATAAAAAGAGTTTAGGGGGTTGGAGAAGCAAAATAAAACAAAAGGACTCAAGTGAAGACATTACCTTAAAATCGGGTAACTCCCATTGGTTTGAGCTCAAAGGCATCCTTGGGAATACTTCTGCCCAAAGTGAGGCTTCAAGGAGTGAGATTGGGATGTGGAGATACATAATGGGCAGGGGTTGGCCGAGACAAAGGCATTGGAAGTGTGGGTAAAGAGGTAGAGGTGGGGGCCTTTTATAAGAGGAGAGGAGGGGCGCCCTTGGAATGTAAAAAAATGTTCCTTTATTTTAAAATGAGTTTGGGATTATAAAGGTCCCAAATTGATATAATTCTAGGATAAGGTGATAAGGGTTCAATATATACCCATCCCATAGGTTTTGGAAATGTATAGGGCATAGATTTTACATTATCTTTTCATTTTATTTAAATCCTTTATTAATGAGGTAATCGCTGCATTATCATGATGTCATAAATAATTTATGATATTTAATGTCTAAAAATTATAAACAAAATATCATGATATAGGAAATAGTTTTAGATTTATAAGGAATATTTATAGTCAAAAATATGACTTGTATAACCCCATGTAAAAATTGATTTAGTAAAACATCTCATGTTTGTGTCATTTTTACTTTAACATTGAATAAAAAGTTATTTATGTCATTTCCAAACCAAATTGGCTCCATGGGGTCCCCATTCTGACCCATGGATTGTCTTGGTCGGCCATGACACATCCAATGAGGGTAGGACATGTGTCAAGATAATATCACATTATTAAAACATTATTTTTACCTTAAACGACACGAATTACCTCTAATCGCTATTAAAAACATAAAAGTTATTGTTCACCAAAATATTATTTTAATCCCATTGAACCACATTTTAATTCTTAATGACAACCATGTATGTCGGAATTTTGAAATTCAAAACACAGAGGTGGTAAAATTTTATTTAAATGAAAAATTAGTTTCTTAAGTACCACTTAGTGGTTTCACTATTCATCAAAAATTGAAGTTTTCTAGAAAAAAAAACCAAAACTTCACCCTAAGGTATATTTGATATTATGAATTCAAAAATGATGTCTATTTTAGAAAATTCAAAACATATAATTTTCATTAATTAATTTAATAATTAATTCCCACTGTCAGAGTAAATAGTGTGTTTTTATGAAACAATAAGTATTAAAAGATTAACACTAGTTTAAGTCCAATTTCAAAGTGAAATTAATTCCAACGACCACTATTGGAATAAATGGTAGAAATATATTCTAATTTCACTTTAAAACCAATTCAGAAGATTATCTATTCATATAAATAAATTTGATTAAAAAGTGGTTTTGAATTAAAATACAACAGTTTTAACTATTCATTAAAAAATGAACTTTATCAGAAAGATACCAAAAATTTTCACAAAGTAAATTTTGATGTCCCGATTCTAAATAAGAATTTTATTTTGTCAAATATAACAGATAAAATTGTCAAAAAGTGTATTTAATAGAGGTTCGCCTTCAAATGGCGGTTAATCAACCTTTTAAATAATATTAGAATGTCTACGCTTAAAATTGGATTCATTCTCATTTTTAGTCCTATAACATTTATTGTAAAGAGTAAAAATACTTGACAAAAATATATAATCATTTTTTAGTTATTTCTGTTCATTGTCGCCATTATAGTGGCTAGGCATTAAATACTTTTTAAAAGAATATTATTTTATTATTAGAGTGCAATATAAGATTACCAAGAAACTAATTGTTTCATATTGGGTACGCCATCAATCATAGAACCCCCTTTAAAGTAATATTAATATTTTATTCACAAATATGGATAAATATAAAAATTTCATATTCTTTATTTACATAGGGTTTTACAGTTCGGCTGAGATACTATTTTCTCACATTCTTTATTTTCTTCTCCTTCTACATAATCCTTTACCCTATCGATCATAGATCTCTTGAACCCTTATATATCTTTTTATTTGGAGTTTGATTTTTTTTGTGCTTGTAATGTTATTATCGTGTAATATTTCTCCATCATTCTTCCTCTTTCTCCCTTTCTCATCCTTTGGGATTTAAATATATCTTTCTAAAATTGATGTACCTATGATACATGATGTTTCATAACAATTGTAGATAGTGTTTTGAGGAAAAGAACACTTTTTTATTGTTTATGAGCTCCATTGTGTGTGTTGATTTTTTGGAAAAGGTATATGATTCCATCTTGTACACATAAATTCATTATAATTGAATTCCATGATTTATTTCAATTATGGATTTAACTTCTATGGCTCAAAAATTCGTTCAATTTATTTAATAAAATATTATCCCAGTGAATTGAGAGATTTGAAATGGTTTTTGAATTAGATTTGGAAAACCCACCAATATAGTTGAATCGGTGCATGCTTATTGAAATTAGTGGACATAAATTGATTAATTTAAATTACTATTATGGTGAAAAATATTTAAATTATGTTTTTTAATTTAATTATGGAGTTGAATTTTGAAATTGATGGAATTGGTTTTCAATGGATTTCAAACGTGTGAACATTGATTAAAATGATGTGTCAGAAACCCATTGGTTTTATCTTTTTAAAGAGGCATGTTTGTGCATTAAAAAATATTATTTTAAATGAAAAATATGAATTGAATTGGATAAATGATATTTAATTGTTTTTTGAGAAGAATTAAAATAAATTTCCCATAATTTATTGTGTAAGATTACATACACCCCTTAGGTAGATTGTGAGTTATTTAGACACACTAAACACTACTACAATGTTCTTAAACATACATGTATTGGGTCACATCCCGTATTGGATAGTGATGAGTCTCCAATGTCTAGTGTCAAGGGTGTGTGTGTATAAAACTATTTTTGAGATCACAAAGAGAGTTTGTTGTGAAATATCCAAGAATATATTAACCTATCTGGAAGATGATTGTGATCATCACATCTTTTTTTATAAATAAATTTATGCCAGTGTTTTTTTTAACTTCATTACTTGCCATCATATTTTATATAAATAGTGTTATATAAATGTTTTAATAAAGACATTGATTTATAAATAATCAATCAGTTGTACTTATTTTGTGATTAATATTCTTCTCTATCAGTTGAATTATATAGCATGACTTGGTTAAATATTCGTTGAAATGGGAAACATGTTTATATTAAAATTTAAAGCATTTCATTGTTTGATATATTATTGGAACCTGTAATGGAATATATGGTTAGAGCCTCTAGGATTTTATATCTCACCTTTATTGTGCCTTCATGTGTTTGAATATTAACTTCTACTAGGTTCCCGAAAGGGGAAAGGTTTTATTGGTGCTGGATCTTGCTGTTGAACCTTGGTCTTGGTGAGTTTTTCCTTAAGGACTAAGTTTATTTTCCACAATTTTGTTACTTTCGTTGTAGTCCATTGGGAATGTTTTCTCCTTATTGATTGTAGGTAAATTACTCTATGAGGAGTTTTCATTGGTTACGATTGTTTGATTGTTTTGTTTACTTCCAAATTATTAGTGAAATAATTATTCCAATATTTAGTTCATACGATGGTAGGTGGAAGTCGATGTCCCATTGGGAATGCGAATGTCGTTAAGGGTATGTTTGGGTTTGCTTGGTTATTAGGTTACTAGGGTACCTGGGATTGACCAATACAAAATCATTATAGATGATGTGAACACTAATGTTAAAAATATAAATCAACCCAACACTAAAATATATAATAACTTTATTTATATAAAAATATATAAATATATACATACATGCTACAGTAAATAGTAGGAATTTATACCTTCAATTAAATATCAAATTTTTATTACAAAATGTAACTTACTTGATTATTACCTTTTAATTACATCCACTAATTTCCATTTTTGGATCTCCAATAATTTTCATTATAATTATCGTTATAGGAGTTCCATTATAACTAATGTTTGTTTTTATAATGTATAATTTCCATTTTGACATAATAGATCTTTAATAATTCTCATCATATTTTATATACTTTAGATTTATCTTATTATAATCCATTGAGTGATAATATAATAAAACAATTGTATTTATTTTATTATTGGCATACCTTTTGAATTTGGTTGTCCCAGATATTTTATAACCTATATCAACTCATATAATATTGTAGGAAATTTTATCTTCTCCTTTAATTTATAGAATTCATGTGTTCTTTGAGTGGAAAGTATTGTAAAAACCTTCTTATTCAACAATATTATTAGAATTATTTTTTTAAAATTAATTTTCCCATATTGATATTTTTTCACACCAAAAACCATGTATTGCTAGAAATGCATATAAAAATGAATTTAACATGTGTTACTCACAACAATATTTAATAAAAAGACGTAATATGACAATATTATTCTTTAATATGATATGTAACCCTTATGAATTATAATTGAGAGTATGAATTGATTTAAATGAAATATTATAATTATATGAATTATACAAGTATATAAAATGATTTTATTGATAAATTATTAATTATAAATTAAAAAGAAAATTATTTAATTTGAATATGAATCTTTTTCATTAAAAATATTTTTTCACACAAAATCATGTTTTATATTAAGAAATATAATACAAAAATTATAATTAATTATTTTATATAAATTTATATGTTATAAGTTCAATAAAATATTTTCCATTTTTCATATTTTTTTCTATACAAGAGAAAATAAAAAACCAATTTTATACTTAAAAATTATAATTTCCTAAACAACAATGTTGTCTCGATTTTTAATGTTTTTATAAATTATTAATTTTTAATTGTATAGAATATTTTTTAAAAATTTAAATTAAATTTTAAAAAAATAGCTAAAATTTATCATAATTTATGTTTTTTGGAAGATTATTTTAATGTATATTTTTTGATTAATTGTGAAAAATACTATTTTGTGTTATGAAAATTCATTTTATTTAATGAAATAAAAAATGATGAAAATATTTTAACATTGTTTTAACGATAAAAATAGATCTATTTTATATCTATAAGTCCAATTTAGTATATATTAATATATTTATAATATAAATTTTTATTTAAAAAACATAAATGTTTTGAACATTTTCTATCTGGACAACCAAATTTTCATTATGACTAAAATATTAATTTATAATTTAAATTTTCTTCTTCTATGATTAAAGTATCAAAAAAATTGTTCCATATTTCCCAAAATTATAAATTTTGTCATCTAAAAATTAAACTTAATTTATCACTATAATTAATTTTAAAAAACTATCAATTATTCATTGGATTTAAGGTAAAAATGTATTTATAATAGGGTTAATATAAAATATAAAAGGAAATAAATTAATCCAACATGTGAAAAAAATATTGCCTTTCAATATTTAGAAATCATATCATTAATTATTTAAAAATTTAAATTAATATTCCATTTTTAATTTTAGAAATTAGGGTACAAAATTATATTTTAAAAAAATACCAGTGTAACTCTCTTATCAATTATAAAAGGCCACAAACTATCCTCTCCAAATTACAAATCCAAAATCCATTGGTTTATCCATGACCTAAATAACACATTTACCTAATTCCCTCCAATAATCAAACATTCCCTAATTTTATCATAATTTAATCATAATAGACCATTAGTATGAAACCAAATAATGTTTTCAAAATAATAGGTAATGTTTCAAACGTAGAATTTTATTTAATTGGATCCACCTACTATATTAATCGATATGAAACCATGATTATATAATAGATAAAAAATAAAAAATTTAATTTAATTTTTATATGATTATAATGTCAAATATTCATATAATATTTCATCAAATGGGATTCAAATCATTTTCCACGTGTACTTTTCACTACCGCCTCATGAATCAATGATCTTTGTTTTCTATCACAACATTATACAAATTGATATAGTGATGGATTAAAATTTCATATGTCATATTTATGAAATTATTATAAATATTAAATGTAATATCACATATAACATCTTTCCTCCTAAGATGGTGTAAACTATAATGATACAAATGTGTACTGTAAATAACGGCTATGTGAATCCATGTAATGTATTTTTTGATTTTTTTTCAAGGATGGTAAAATTGATATATTAAATGAACATATATGATATTTTTAATATAATTATACAAATGGATTTATGATATCACACATATCTTGTAAAATCCATTTGTATAGTTATTATGACAATGTATATTGTGTGTTCAATTGTCATCCACCTCATGAAGTGATGTGATTTGTTTATCACATAAGCTTTACGCGAAAGGTAATAAAGATATGTTGAATAAAAATTATATAATTAATAAAAATTATTATGAAATTGTAATATATTATTCACTATTCTATCATTCTTCCAATAATGAATATAGTGTCACAATTCATGTGTTTGTTTGAATTACCAACTACATGAATAAGGAATTTCATTTTAATTATATAATTTGATGGATGAAGGGAAATAAATAAATACATAATTTATATTATGATTATGTCATCAATAAAATATTGGATATTTTTTGAAAATGGTCATTTTTAGGGGACCAATAAAAAAACAAATCAAAACATACATGATAAAAAAAGCTGTTTTTACTAGAAACCTAATATTCATTATGAATTATAGATAAATGTGTAAAAAAAGATCATGTGAAAATAATATATGGTTGGATACATATGGGTTTTGATATATATATTATATATATAATAATATTATATATATTTAAATTGAGATTGAAACATGTATGATGTAATTCAAGAGTTGTGGTATTTGATTTCGAGTCTCTCTTTTATTTATTATATCACATGAGAATTCACCCATTGTTTCTTCTATGTGGTGTATATACTACCCATTTGACTTTTTATATATTGAATATACATATTTTCATGATATTATCAGTTTTACTTAAGGTTATTCATTATTGGGGCTTGTTATTGAAAATCTTAGTAGGACGATATGAGATTTTCATCTCACTTTTTACTTCTACGACACCATTCCATATTCACAATATATTTCATTTAGGGAGCCTATAATATTTCCACAATTATATTTTATTATGAATTTCTTGAAAATTTTATGTATTTACACACACATTTTCCGATATCCCTTTAATTTTTTTTGTAGTTTACAATTTACTAAAGGGGTACGATATTTTTATCTGTGTTTTCCTACTTTGAGGAAAATGTCATGTTATGAACTTATCTTTTTATATGAGTTAAACGTAAAACCATTTAAAAATTTAAAATCATGAATGTAATTATTATCGATAAATTTTAATATAAAGTTAATATTATTATTCAATATGGTTTACTAAATGTTATAAAATTACAAAGTGTTTTATGATACAATATCATAGTTTATTTGAATTATTTGTGATTATGTTTCTGATGATGAAATATTAGGATCCATATCTAAAAAACCCATTATTCTCTTATACTCTAGTAATTCCATGATAATTCATGTCTTCATTTCAATTTCCTCACATATGGTGCTTAGTGCACCAAAATATTTTGTAAAACCATTTTTTTTATTTATATGTTTGATCAAAAACACATTTACTTCCAAAACAATGTTTTTAATGAAATAAATTCAAAATTATATATTTAACTTCCCTATAACAATACATTAGTACTTGAATGTCAGTTTTCACATTAATGTACATGTTTTAACTTCATGTATTTGTTCTTGTATTTGGAAACCTAATGTTTGTAATTACAAATGACTTTGTCGCAATCATTTCCATCCTTTCAAGATAATGTTTTCCCCCTTTTTACAATATTGATTTACCAATGATCTATTATCAAATTTTAAAATCTTTTTACAGATAAAAATTATGTATTGTGATGGAAATATTTAATTAATGGTTTATAATGTAACATAAAGAATTAATGATTAATTTTTTAGAAAAATTTATTCTTTTTCTATTTTGTATTACATCAAAAACCAAAATCATATATCATTATATCTAACAATCTGGACATATATCATTACATGAAACACTAAGGTTATGAGATTTTATAAATTGTATTAGTACATTAATATTTAATATTATTGTTACCACCAGTTCATTGGAATAGTTGGGGTGAATATGAATAATAATATTATTTTGATATATGGATTATACATTTCTATAAAATATCATCTAGGAAAACCAAATAATTATGAATTATTTTTAATAATATTTTAAAATTAATGGGATATTTTCATTGAAAAATTTTAGTGTGCAATCAATCATGTTTTTTATAGGAAAACCTATTTAAACAAAAACCGTACAATTGATAGAACTGTTATATGGGGAGGTGAAGCAAGAAAAAACTATGAATTGTATATAATGAAATAATACATACAACAAATTTAAAAAAAGAATAAATTATATATCCAAATAAATTCAATATTTTAGAAATGGACTAAGCTGGAATTTATGATAAATGTAAGTCCATGAAGTCTTCGTGTGACCAGAATTCACTTCTAAATCGCCCAATAATGAAGGAATATACCTTTTTGGAATCTGACATGATATAAGATTCCATTTGTCTTACATGTATCATGATATTAGAGATCCACAAAAGACCTATAAGAAAATTTATTGTGTGATAAAAATTCCAATTAGGATGCCGTTAAATAGTTAACATAAGGTAATATAATAAGAATAAAATAGTTCATGATTTTAAATCAATAATATTTTTAAAAAATATTTTCACTAATCCAATTGATTTGTAAATCATATTCTTGATGTTTTAAATATAATCTTGTGATATGTTCTAACTAAAAATAATAGAAGTATAAGTGTTATAAACAATAATAATATCTATTAATCAATTTATAATTGAGAAAACACATATCCCTGATATAGGCTATTAGTAGAAGCAATTTCATACAACCTCATATAAAACCCATGAGAAAAAATACAGGACAAAAACATCCAGGTGATAAATAATAGTAAATAGAAATGCATAAATTATATGTATGTATCCATTTAGTTAATGTTTACTAGAAACTTGATATCTAAAAGAATATAATGTTGGATAAAAATAAATGAGGTCCATCCATATCTATTGATATCTACAAGGCTACCTAGTATTGGTTCCACAAATAGTAAGGCCACTGGGGAATATTCCTCAATGTGTAAAAGGTTCTTAAAGAGACAATTATCCAAATACATTTTTAGATCCATTTATACAATTTTTATAAATAATATTCAAATCTATTGTAATAGTCATTCGTGCATGAAAACTCAGTTCCAAATCATGAAAACCCGTTATCAAAGAAAACACATTAATAAAAACTCTTTTTAATATGATATATAATTTTAAAAAATACATCACATAAAATCAATGAAAATACCGAAATAATACTCAATTAAAAATATTAAATTCTTTTCATTAATTTATTTTATAGAAAATATTACCTCAATCCTATATAAATATAGATTCCTTTGAATAATGTGATTGGAAATCATTGAAACCACCTTAAAATGAAAATAAAAAATATTTAAATTTAAATTAATGTATATAAAAACCTATTAGATTAGAAATTTAAATAGAATTATATCCATAGACAAACCCAGAATGAAACAGAAGAAAATAAACAACCAATGAAATGAAGAGAAAATTAAAAAATGATCAATCCTAGAATAAAATTATCTGAAAGGGATATAGGACTATCAAATATCACATTCGATCCTCTAGGATTTAATGGGGTGGGGATCAAAAAAATGAAATTAAAATCATCCATGAAACACAATAAAATCATAGCTCATGGTTATTACAAGGCATACAATACCATTATATATATTGTATAGCACAAACAAAAAGTACATTGAAAAATAGATCGCCTATTTATTAAAAACAATGTTATTGACATTAAATTATGTGAACCAATTAAAAATCTCATAAACCCTTCACTCTAAGAACCAGTTTCATAAAATATATCTAGAAACATTAAATTCCATGTATTTCGATTATATGAATTTTAGTAACCCAGAAGATGGTAGATTCTATATTTTTATGAATAAAAACCCAAATATACTGCTTTGATTTTTCTACGAATTTGGGATGAAACCTGTTATGTCTTTGGCGTGTTTATACCAATTATCCTTCAATTAAAGCAATCATAAAACTATGAAATTTAGATAATTTTCTACAATAAAATTATCTCTACACCTTTGATGACCACAAACAAACCTATATAAGGATGAAAATTAAGAATAAATGAAAGCGTGCCAAAAAAGTGTAATGGGGTGTTACAATCTACAAACCCTAAATAAATTATGCCACAATAAATCCTTAAAATATATAGAACTAAAATATGTTAAGGTCACTAATTCGACGTAAACAATTCCCATATCCCTCTTCTCATGGATATATTGTCTACTCCCCGACATTACTCAGTCAAGATGAATCTTTTTTCATATTGCTCTGTCTATCGATGATCCATTATATGAACGAGATTCTCAACAAAGGTGGTTTTAGTATAGAGATCATCATATTCATATCCAGTCTCATTGGAAAGATGTAGTATATAACTCATTAGCATGGAAACATGAAATAATTCATTGAATTAAGTAAAACAAGAATGTAAGTCCACCAATTAATAAACCCTTCTATGTTGTCCAATAAAATCAATGTGGTCCACATATCACAGTTCCAACTCACCTATTTGCCCAACTAAATGTTTTCCAAGTGCAGTGAGTCTCTTTTAAAATTACAAAAACTAATCTAAAAAAACATCGGTTGATGGTGATGGTACAAAAAATATTTCTATTGAATATGTTATGTAATAAATCTCCTACAAATCAACTATATCATCTTCTTCATATCCTATATGAGACTCATCCCAACCCAAGACCACTCTCCCAACTCTTCCCAACATAACGGAGATCTAAATGGATTCCCATAAAAATCCTCAAAGGGTTCCATACTAATCAGATCCCAATAATTATTCTTATTTAAAAAATAATTGGGAGGAAAATTATTTTCCTAATATCCCCTAGAATCTTGTACAAAATCCAATATCATATCCACAATAACATGAATATCCATATCTTTTTGTCCATACATCATCAGATGATTTGTTAGGCTCAATGTGATATGGTAACCCATCAAATCATTTTATCAACTATAAAAACAATATGGGTTCCTCAGATCCCTATCCGATCAAACAATAGAGGGAACATTGCGATGTATCACACTATTATTTACATACTAGTTCCCGTACTATTCCTCTACCATCATCAACATGATAAGAAAAATAGTACTAATTTCAAGATTTGGTAAAGGATCCACAAAATCACATACTTACTAATTGGATTCACAGGGATACGAATCATGAAATGCAAGATAATATCATCCCACATTTGTACCGTAATGGGTAAATTCATCAACAAAAACATAAGTTTATAATTTTAAGCATTAATTATTTTTGAATTAAGAAATTTGATACAAAATCTCCAACCAAACACCTCATCACATGCCACCATTACCAATGTAAACACCACTCACCTTTTCTCTCCCCACTATACATGATTTCACTATAGTTTTTTTCCCTCATTGTCTTCCACATACTTGAGACATTGTAACTCATAGAAACTGATATGGATTTCATTCAACCCAAAAAACCTCATCAACCAACATATCATACTCCCAAGATCATAATAGTAAACAAACTAATTAGAGACCACTACTCAACATATACATTTACATTGTGTGTTGGAAATTTTTCAAATGAATGCATCAATAACTACATTTCCCTTTCTAGAAGTGTATGAAATATCAAAATAAAAACTATGAAGACACATTACATAGCTTATTTATCAAAATTTATGATATATTTGATATATATATGTATATATATATATATTTGCCTCTTATGATATGATGAAACTATAAAACACTCCCTAATGACACATCAATGCCATGTTTTTAGGAAATTCATAAATTATTCAAACTCATGATATTTAGGGGGGTAGTTCTTCTAATGGGGGAGTATATAGTATGATAAATAAGACACAACATGTTTCTCCCACCGGTACACACCTCCAAAAAAATACCCAAAGGATAACATAAAATTTCATAACCCAAAATTTTCTTCTATAATAATCGAAAAACTGTTTTGTTTTAAATATAATATATAACTTTTGAAAAGATATATGATAGTATTAATTCATTCAAAACATTACACTCATAATTTTTAAAGCATTCATAATTGATACAAACTTAAATAACTCTTATAAAAGTTATCTATATTAACCATCAAAATGAAAGACCATACAGATCACGAACTAAATTCTGGGGTACGCCCCGTAAATCATTTCCTTTATATTTTCATGATATTATTAGTCACACCTTTTATTTATCACATTCCATATAAAAATTAATTCATTGAATCTAGATTTACATTTTAAAAGATTACCATATTTATGGTGTTCCACCACAGTTCACTAAAAGATATACAAATTTTTACTATGCTACCTCTCTGATTATGACTAAAAAAATATATTTTCAACAAAAAAAATTAAATCATGATGAAGAAATATTTAAAAATCATGTTCATCAAAGACATAAAAATAGTGCTATCATTAATTAAACCAAATTGTAAATCTATAAACTCAAAATTCTTATAGATACTATTAAACAAATTCATATGTACATCCTCTTCTCATACACTCAACTGGTGGTAGCAATATTGTAGTATAGTCTTTAAAAATCATCATTCACCTCTATGCTTTTAAAATATACCATCTGTTGTATAAAAATGATATTTTGTTTCATAAATATCACATAGTTAATTGTATGATTTTGAAAAAAAATTATGATTATTCCATGTTATTTCTATTAAAATAACAACGATAGTTCTAATGGTGATATTCTACGAATAATAAATCCATAGCCTCTAAGACCTCAAGATGGTTCCTAAGTTCCACTATCTAATTAGGTTTCATTTTACAAGATAAAATATAAATGGTTATCATTCCAAGGATCATGTCAATAGTAAACTCAACCTATGACTATGATATTAAATTAAAATATTATCTAGAGAGACATGGGGTATTAACTTAAGACTAAAAGAGGTTAAACTCCCAAAAAGGGTCAACTATATCATAAAAAATATCAAATAGATGATGTGATATCCCACCGGAAAATGGAACTATAGGCCATACCCATCTCGATCTAGTGACCCTCACACCCAGAAAGACATGGGTGAGCCCATCGATAGAGAATAACACTAAATAATGGCGATAGTAGTCAAATTTGTACATAAAATGTATCATACAACCCATTCATATATTTATGTGTCACGTGTCAAGATCAAGAACTATGATGTCGCATTCTACCTCAACGACTTCAATCATCACAAAATATGAGTGACACATCAAAAAATGCTTGGGAAATTTATTCAAAGTCATGAAATGTTTAAAAAAGTATGGTATAATTTTTGAAAATAATCCAAAAATGATAACATAATTTGTGATATAAACAATGAGTAGTACATGTATTAAATAAATATTACACTATAGAAGAGTAAATAAAAATTGTAACTCTAACAATAGATATACCAACTTTAGATTCATATAGTAGAAATTCAGTCAGCTAAAGATGTCTGTTTTTTGATGTATGAACATAAACCTTGGATGGTGGTTTTTACCCACCACTCTTGTAAAAATATGTATGAACTTGTGAACCCATGTTGATAGTGGATCTTACCCTACCACCATAGGTAATCTATTAATAGAAACTATTCTGATGACTTGATAATATGTAATCTTGAAAATCCCAAGGAGAATCAGTATATTTTGGCATGGAATGACCAAATCGACCACACTAATAGAGAAAATCATATTTCTACCATATTGAATCCCCGTGACCAACTCTTGAGGATTTTGGACCACCCATGCCCTCTGAATTATGGCTAGAAGATATATAGTAGATAACTGCTAAAACAATTAATGTTCCATCCAAACATATCATCTATGTGATTTCTACCTCCGAAAAAGATGATTTTTCAACTACCTCCACAGATGATGGATTTCAAATGAGAATCAACCTATAAATAATATCATTCCTTAGTAATGAACAAAATGTAAAATAAATATTGTAATCATTCTTGAAAACATCTAGTGTTTGATGCACAATCATTAAAAAATGGGCATAACACACCATAGATGGTACTCTCCCCCTACTCCAATTATAGAAACAGTTGGGTCTTTTTACACATGAAAAATATTAATGTAAAAATTATGATTAAAAATTATATTGAAAGAATCTCAGCTTTGGTACTTATACATCATAATTTAAACAATGTTGTTCTACCATCTACATCCATTTCAAATGAGAACATACTTGGAAAATAATACCATTAAGTCTTTTCTAGTCTTCATTAAAATGAATATCCCCCTTATCCACTCATGAAAATACTCAATATTTATATTCTATTGACTCCATGATTATAATTAGATTCTTATTAGTAAACATGGTACCATTATCCACCACATTCCATGGTTTCCTTACACCCACATGATCGAGAGTCTAAACACATCAGATAACCACTTTTACCAAAGAAGGATCCACATGAATAATCTCCTATAGAACTGGTATAATATATTCATCTCTCATATAATGAAGATGTATTATTATTAAAATTTTCTAATAAACAGAATAAAAAAACAAATTAGATCATTAGAGAATTACATAAATCATAAGAAAACTTTTAAATTCAAATAAATGTATTGAAAGTTAATAATTTTAATTTAATTTTTTAATTATACAGAAAAAATAATTTTCCAAAAAAATGAATTGGTATATTTAAATATAATAACCATAATTTTAATTCAAATGTACCAAAACCCAAATTTTCATACCAGGTAAATGTCCTTTATAACCCCGGTTCACTCCTGATTCATCACAGATTTGAGCTAGATATGACCCCTTTCCACACCTACTCTCCTAATTGTGATGGTCATAAGACATATCTATCCAAGACACATAATTAAAATCTATTATTTATCAAAAAAATAGGTTGATACTTTTTTATACTAATTTTTTATAAAAAAACACATGTCATCCAAACCATAAAACCATTCCTGCTTTCACATGGAGACGTGAAGACAGAACAAAATATGGTTTTTTATATAATGGAATAAGATATTAAACATGAGTACCAGTAGAAAGAAAGATATATTTATATACATATATAATCTATCCCAATCCACCTATACCCAAATATTATAATGACTCAAACATGTGATCAAAATTCACCCCTAGTCCACACTTATATAAATCCAAAGACCAATGTTGAAATTAACATGCTATGATATTTCACTTAACTTAATTTGTTCTGTAATACAACTTCAATATGCTCACCATGGAAAAAAAGGGAGTAATAGAAAGTCCCATTTAGATACAACTAATGTGTTCATAAAAGTTCAAATAACAAATATTTTATTGTTCTAGATTAAATAAATGTTTTACAATGACTCTTCATAAATCTAATTAACATGTAATTTTTTTATACATTCTGTTTTTAAAAATTGATTTCATGTTATTTAACCAAAAATATTAAAGGTATATGTAATATAAAAATAAATTAACTCATTGATTCAAGATGTAATAATATTAACACATATCCTTGTATTAACCTATCATGAGAATCTATGTGGTACAACCTCATATATAATCAATTAGAAATAATCCATGTATAAAAACAATTTGATAAATATTTATAAATGAAAATTCCACCAATATTGTGCTATATCTTATATGGTTATAAAAACTATACACTAATGAACTAAAAAATAATAAGGTTTAATCAATCTAATATGGGGTCATACCATAGTCCGTCAATATCACAAATGTGTCCTCATAGGTATGACACACATACTATGGCTACCAATATTTTTTTCCTGACACACCATATATACACAATGTTCCAATTTGAGAAATCTATTTTCAAAACATTGCTCATAATTTTTATTAAACAATTTCAATGCTAATACCTTCATCTTCATTTTTTATAACCCATTTCAAAATCGTGAAATTTAATTTTCAACAAAAAATCCCTATGAAAACATTTTACATTGCAATCGGTCCATTAAAAACACATATTACTTAAATAAAATAAAAACCCCAATTAAAATTTCCAAGAAAAGTACAAAATTCATTTCATTAATTTTTTTTATATAAACTCCATACTCAATGTAGTATAAATGAAGCTACCTTCATCAATGTTGATTTAAAATTAGAATGATCCTTCAAATGAAAACTCATGATAAGAAACATAAATTTATCAATAGATGTAAATATATGAACAAAAATAAAAAAAAGTACAGCTGGAAAAAATACAACGAGGAACCAGAAGTAAAACTTTCCCACAAAAATTTACTAAAACAAATACATCGATCAATCTATAAAAAAATTATCCTGAATAGATGGAGGACTCCAAAAGCACCATTAAGATCCTGTAGGCAGATAAGAAGATGTTATGAAATAAATGATATAAAAATTATTTGTCGAACACCATAATAGACCAAATCAGAATATTAGTTGTTGTGTAATCTCATTACACATCGTTTATTCCTATTAATCATTGTGTAATCCACAAACCTCATATATTTTGAAAAACACATGTCCTTTTTGTTCAAACCTGATTTTTTACATTACATAATGTGAAAATGTTATATGTTCTATAAACATTTCAAACCCGAAACATGTTTCATGTCATCATTTGAGAAAACAGTATTGTTTGGATAATAGATATAGAAGGTTTGTATTTTTTCAATAGACTATATAAACTATAGGCTTTGGAATAAAAATAAAATGTTCTCTTTTTTATAGTGAATTGGTTCACCTAGGGGCTGATTTTACAGGTGAATGTTGTAAAATCAGTAATTTCATGTTATCTATTTATCATCATTTTCTGGTTGGTTTATTCGTGGAATCAGGAACACCCAATGGTTTATATCATTAATGAACAGAATTTCCAATGGTAGGAGATCATTCAGAAGTCTCTATAATGGTGATTAAGAACATGAATTGGTCAGGACAATGGATGGTCGGGCTTATCACACCCTTTTTAGGGGAATTATATCAAACTTTGTGACTCTTTTATAGATTCAATCTAAGATCATAAATCCTTCATTATATATAAATCATTATATGGTTCACCATTATATTAAGAATTAATTATTATCATGTATGGAGTGTCAAATCATATGTTTGTATCAGAGGTTCTTCATCATTAGAGACATATATATGTGTACGAGGGTCTTTGAAAATGGTGTCATCATCTGTCTAATGTATATATTATAATTTTTAGTCATTATTATGACAATGTTGTTTTTAGCCACATAGTTGGGCTACCTTGTGTGTTTTCTTATACAAGGTAGATGAGAATTGTTTTGATATCAAATCTTGACACATAAAACAATAATATATTGCATCTTCGTGTAAGGAATCATATTCCACATCTTTTAGTTCCACATAACGGGAGACGTCATAGCTTTTAAGGTTATTTGATAAGGACAACCCCGTGAAGTTTATCATCATGTAGAACATATGTCTCGGTGAGAATTTCATTGTCAATATTTTATGGGGGGAAATATTCAGAGGCATCTGAGGGAAACTAGAAAGTATATGGAATAACAGGTCAAATAATCACCTTATGGGAATTTTTTCCATAGTGAA
Organism: Viscum album; assembly: GCA_963277665.1. NCBI lineage: Eukaryota > Viridiplantae > Streptophyta > Magnoliopsida > Santalales > Viscaceae > Viscum > Viscum album. The sequence goes on from OY728155.1 coordinate 820,211,086, forward strand.
TACAATTGATTTTTTGTGTTGGGATTAGACCTAAAGGATGCTTCTGACATATCCCATTTGGATGAGAATCAAAGCCCATATAATTCAGTTGTTAGGAACCATGCCTATAGAGTCCCTTTGAATGTTTTTTCTCACAGGGGAGTTAGGCTCTTTAATAATATTATCTTGGTGCTTAATTATATATATGATTCCCAGATTATTGTGTTTTGGACCATGAGAAGCAAAATAACTCATCGATGTTTGGGGGTTCATGTTTGGGACTTACATATAAAGAATATGCTCAAATTGTTTTTAGTTATATGATTGGTGATTATACAAGAATAGGATGCCCGATAGGATTGGGTTTTTGGACTTATTCTTGATAATGATTACAAAAATCATTACATTTATGGGATTATTCCAGATGAGGATTCCCTGATTAGTTGGGATATACACATGTAATGATTACTATCTGGTTTGGGATCATTTGAATGTAATGACCACTGTCAATATATTATACCATGAGAGTTCTAATTAGTGTGAGAAAAAAGAGGAAATTGAGGATTCAATAAACCAAATTAAATGAATTTATGTGAGGTTAGAAACATTATCATTATAACTAACACCTATGGTGACCCCTGAAGGAATGTGACTGAAATATTTAGAAGAATTTTCTCAACCAGAAAATGCATCTCAAAATGTAGATAATACGATCATTGATATTTTCAAATCCCAAAATATTCAGGACGAGACATGATTGAATATGAGAAACAAGAGGAAGTGTAAGATCTGTAAAGACAAACAATCCCTATTCTACTGGTGAAAGAGTCTAGGTTGATAAAACTTTTTTCCCATCATCAAATACTAGAACCCAAGTAATAGATAAAGGGACATGAACTTCATGTCATCACTATTTATTTTAATTTTGATAAAAAGATTGGGGAATTCAATATGAGAGGTTTTTATGAAATTCTAGGGGCTAAATCCAAGGAGGATTCTATAAAATTACATCCACATTATGAGAAGAGGATCTCATTCTTTTTCTAAGGGAAATTAATGTGTGATCCTTACCCTCAACTCTTATATCCCTAGGATATGGAATCTTAGATATTACTAGGGAATGATATTGTCCTATTCATATTTCCCATGACCAGAAGTTCTCTAAAAGCTCCACCAGGGTTAGGGTCCTTGTGACCACTGGAATGCATACTAATACGTGACTTGAGGACACTAATTATTATTTAAAATAGGATTATGAAAAAATGAGCACTAAAATTAATATCAAAATTTAAAACACTATGGTGTGACACATTCAATGGGTTTTCATTACTAAAGGCTTCAGTGGAGGATTCATCTTGGTCTCATTTCAAACAAGGGTGCTGAAGAAAGAGAGGCCCCACCATTGGTGTATTGGAGTGAGGACTATGAAGTGTCTTGCAACAGGTATATTTTTTCTGAACCAATGGATTATGGTGTATGAAATAGGATAGAATAACCAATGTAGTATCTCATAGTGTAATGGCATTGTGATCCTAGGAATTAATTGAAGGACCTAGAAACACTATAAGAGGGTAGGGGTGAATCATGGAGTCATCTTTTAATTTTAAATGGATGAATATTAGTACCACATTGGTAGGATCCTGTTAAGCCTATCTGAAGAGGACGTGTAGAAAATAAATAACAACATACAATGAAATGAAACAATAATTTTACTTAGTTCACCACTAAGGGATACGTCCATGAAGCATATGCCAACAATGTTTCGATCTTACCAAAAACAACTAATCTTACCATGTTTTGGATTTCAAGTGTTTAGTACAGCCAGTGTATACAATGCACACTACCTATATAATGTTTTAGGGATGGCACACAACATCCCTGGGATCCCTACCACTGACCCCCCTTTCTCACTATTTTGGAAGAATATTTACATAGTTTGTTGACTAGAAGGTGACTACATTGGTTTAACATTAAATTAGGCATCCTCGCCTGAAAATAGATTCTATATTGAAGTCCTGTAATCTCCTAGAGATGTAATGTATTTTTCCGTATACTAATTAGTTATTTTACTTAATTTTAAAAACTGACTTGGTGAATTTTTAGGCATCCTTGGGTGTTATGTGTACTGTGTTCTGGGTATAGTTTGCAAACCACCTCCTTTGTGTACAATCGATGTTTCAGTGTACTATCCAGCTCCCCAGTGAACTTCCCTGCTCTGTGTACATCCTTCCGCAGTATAATTCACAGTTTCTCCATCTACCGCTTGTATCTATATGCTGCCTTGTGCTGTCACGTACATTAAGGACATCCTCAATGAACTCCACTTTCTTCCATGGATTTTTTATAGCATCGATGGTTATCTCCCTGTACATTATTCTCCTCCATGTACCACATCAAATATTAATTTCTTTATTCCAAAAATATTAATCACTTATCATTTCCCTTATCAAAGTGGATTACTATTAATTAAATTGGCATGTAACTCCTACAAAATATTCTAATCTGATTTACCCAAATTTCCATTGTGGGAAAATCTTCACAGTACAATGAAATCCGTCTGAATATGGTTAGCCTCCACCACGTACCACTCTTGTTTCACATACCATAGTAATCCAACTGACAATTATCACTCCACATACTGAATGCCTTCATTTTGTACCATCAATGTGAATAATTTTATCATTTCATCGTTCAGAATTACACATATCACATGACTTCACCCTGTACCATTGTTGTGAAATGTTTTTGGTTCCATGCACCACACTAGGCACTACTCCACATACTGCTCTATGTATCGGTCCCGCTGTTTGGAATGCGGTCACAGACCAATCCCGGAACATGGTATATGGACCATGTTCTGAGGTATGAAGTTCCCTTATTTTTCAAATTTTCTCTTTATTTTCGCATAACCTTAACTCCTATCTGAAAATTTTTTGTTTTCCATCACCAAACTCTAGATTATGAGGCCCAAAAAATTGAAAAACACTAGGAAATTGCACCACCTACAATATTTCTTTCATCCTCAAACATATTACCTTATTCCTTACAAACTCCTTAGTAATACATCTGCAGACTGACAACAAATACAATCCAAACTCCATTGGTTGCAATGAAAATACATGGTTCTAAATATACCCCCCTTTGGGGTTGTCAGAAATCTCAAGATAAATTCACTGATGTTCCAGCAATGATAAACACTGGAACATTCAAGAAACAACACAACCATCACTCTAAGTCTATGTAAACAGTGCATGGTGCAGAAAACAAGAGAAATGTCATGAAATGAGTTTTCATCCATTTCAATAGATGTCAACCTTCATGAATAAAAATATTCATCACTCTAAGTCTACATGATAAGTTCACGGTGTAGAAAACAAGAGAGGGAACATGAATTGAGTTCTCATCCTTTTTTTTCTCCCCCGTAGTTTCATTTCTATCTATTTATATTCTCTATCTATCCTATATCTAGAAATAAACAAACCACTCTCCTTTCTGGTATCCATAAAGAAACATATCACTCTCCATTGAATTTATTCATTCTCCATAGTGGAAATAAACCCAAATACCGGTTATATAAACATTGTTGAGCTCAGAACAAACTCCACCTGGATTGTCTCTAGAAATGGATTCCTCTTTTGATTCTTCCTCTGAGTCAACATCATGATGTTACTCCTTTGTGTTTTTTTCATCTTCCTCTCCCTCTCTATAATCTTTTGATCTATTTTCACATTCTTACTCATTGCCTATTACATCATCATAAGAATTCATTAATTCATTAATGTTTTCTCTTCAATGATATTTAAATCATTATAATCCATGATTATTCCCAATCACTTATTGAAACACTTGTAGGGTTTTATTTTCATTGACTATTCAAGAAATATTTGTTCATCTTCATTGTCTACATAATTTCATTTATATCCTTATTAGTTTCAAATAAAACATTTGTGTCCAAAAACAAAAAAATATATTTCCATGAGGGATTCCTTCCATGCCACAATTCATATGGCGTCTTTGTCACACCCATAGATATATATATCCCAGTTCGATTTTGAATATACATTGTATCTTGTAATTCAAAATTCTATCAATATCGTGGAATACGACTCTCAATCAGCATAGTTCTAGCCATGTCGTTTACCTATTGATTCATTCACTCAAGAACTCCATTTTGTTTTAGAGTTCTTATTACTACCACTTCATGTTATATCCCATGATACTCAACGTAATTTTCAAATTCATTGAACATGAATTACCCTCCATATTCAGAATTTTGGACTTTGAATTTCCATCAAATATCATTCATGGCTATTCAGTGTAATGTTTTCATGCAATCAAGCACTTGTCACTTCCTATGTATGATGACCACACATTCCATTCTACTGTAATCATCAATGAAAATAATGATGTACCTTTCCACATGTGTTCTAGTAACATTTATCAGGACACATACATTAGTATGGATGTGGTTGAGGAGATTTGATGCCCTTTTCATCTTTGGAAGATTGGAAATGCAGACCATTTTCTCTTGCAAGAAGGAATCATATATGTATTTTCCCATTCACAATTCAGATTAGGGATATCCATTACTATCCTTAACGTAAATATTTCTCCCATGTCTTTCTGATTGATGATCCCCAATATTCGATTACATAAGTTGTTTTCCTATTCAACAGTTAAGTAGAAGAAGTTCTCTTTCCTATAAACCTTATATAGGATTCCATCTATTTTATAGCCGTTCATGAGGTAATTTTCAAACATTCATCCTATAGTACAACCATTGTGATTGAATGTCACAATAAGACCAGAGTCAAAGAGTTGAATCACTCTATGAATACGGTGACATTGACCATAAATATAAAGAACTTACGTTTTCTCCAACACTCCATTATCTATCTTATTACTTCCACTGCCTTTTATTTTCAAAGCACTATTGTTATCGAACCATACTGTTCCATCGACCTTTTTCATTACATTTGTTAATATGTCTGCATTACCCTTCACGTTTGATAAAAATCCTATAAAATGATGTTTTTTTGTTGTTATTATTTTTATCATTGTGGGATACTTGTGAAAAATTGGTGTTTTCATTTTCCCACTTTTCATTCAATGAGATATTAGATTGATCATAGGACACTGATGGTCCTTCAATTCAATCTTCTGTGTACATGGGCTCATCAAATTCAAATTATTCTTCAAGATGAGAAATCCTATTTTAAATAGCAACAATATCCGATTGTCGATTATTGAATCATCTCTTATCATTCACAGACTTTATCCTATTATACCTCTACCTGCAATACAAAGCATTATGTCCAAATTTAGAATAGTGAAAACAATATCCAAAAAAAATTCTTCTATTAGAATATGGATATGAATATGTTTTATCTTGTTGAACTCATAACTCTTCCCCGTTCATATTTCTCCTTTCCTCTACTCCATAGGACATGGTATGGCCCAGATATCCACAAAACTGAAAATTCATGAAAGGAAATGTCTTATCACTTCCATTTATCATCTTGCCTTATTCCTTGTGAAAATAGTTTTAATTTCTATAATTTATGGAAAGGTGAGGATAATCTTTAGTTCTAATTTAATTTTTCTTGAAGGGTTTCCTTTTCAGGACTTTTGGAGGCTTTTTAACAAGATCAACTTTAAACATTCATTTATTCTAGGACACATTATTTATAGCATTTGACGATTCGGCATAATAGAAAATTAAACTATTTCCCATGAATGATGGTCTTTAACCACTCAAGATTTGTTTATGTCCGTTAGTATAACATTTTTCTCAATCTCGCAGCCTAGCGTCTGAGAACCTTCCAAATAGTATTTTCTTCTTTTCTTCTTTTGAAATTTATTCATTTTCATGTTTACTTCTCAGAGTAACCACTTATTTTTTTTGAGTCCATCAATGGTCTTGGACTTCTCTTATTGTCTCGAGGTATGTTCATTGATGACAATTGATTTTTCATCAATTCCGATTTTTAGTTCCAAAACATCATTATTGCTTTAAAGGATTGAAGATTGAGCTTTCACCAATTATTCTAATCATTCAATGTTCCCTTCCTATAGATCAATATATACTCAATGTTCCTCCACCATATCATTCCAATTATTCCATCTCTTTCACTTATTCTCAAGCTTACCAAAAGAATATTAAAGTTGCAACATGAGATCGAAATTAGTAGTCAACTAATTATCTCTATCTTCATATGTCAGTGGTTTTTTATTTTCAATGGTATCCATCATGGAAGAATGGTTCTGAGATGTAAATTCTACTACCTCTTCCTCAATGTTTTCATTGTCATTATCTTCTTCTTCACAAACAAAACTATTACGTTGAAATTTATTTCCATATATAATGAATATATTTTTGAAAAAAAATTTCTCTGGCTTTTGAATGTCTTCAGCTTCTCTTTATTTATCCTTTAACTTTCATGGGAAACAAGTGGAAATTTTCCCAACACTTACATATCAAAAAAAAATCCAGATGATGCTTTACATCAAATTTCCCTATTTCCTTCTTGAGTTTTGTGGAAATGATAGAAAGGAATTATTTTTACTAATAATATTCATTTACACAGTATCCTAAAATTTATAGTTTCTCTATGGATTTGAATTTCATTTCCATTCTTACACGAGTCGTTGCATCTAATGGGTTGAGTCTCATCTCATATTCCACCAGGCTACTCCGCAAATTATCAAGTTAAATCATGTAAATATCCCTTTCATCAAGAGATAAAAATTTTAAATTATAAATGGGCAGGCGTCTTCTAAATATTTTATTTACAATATCAATGTACTTGATCTCTTCACCAAACCCTCAAATATTTCCAACAAAACATTTATTTGTTTCATGAAAGAATGTGTTTTTTCATTAGGGTGCATATTGATATCATCAAACTTGTTGTGTAAAACATGGAGCTTTTCCTTCTTTACATTACTATCGCCATCATAACTATTCTCTAGTTTATCCCATATATAATTTTCTGATGTATAGATCATCAACTTCTGATATATTTGATCATAATGAGCTGTAGTTAGGGAATTTTGTGTGTTAGCATCAGCATACAGATTTTTTCATGTCTATATCCATCTTAGATAGACCGGTTGGATCAGTGACCTCTATTCCTTGTGCAGTTGAAGACGTTCATCAATTCCAAGAGATCATATATGGGATATCATTATGTTCTTCCATATTTTAATGCTAATTCCATCAAAAAAAGGAAATCCTCTATCATTTACTGTATTCTCGATGTAAGAAAAAAAAGATAGTTTTAACACCAGCATCCTCCATTTGATGCAACATATAGGAACATGGAACAACCTATGAGTGGAGGGGTGAATTAGGGTGTCAAATTTTACTTTTAAATTGATTAATCTTGTTCCTAAATTAGTAGGATCATGTTAAACCTATATTCTGTGGAAGTTCAAAAAACAAACCATCACATTCCATAGAATGACAGAAATATTTTACTTGGTTCACCACTAAGAACTGCGCCTAAAGATCATACACTGACAGTGTTTCGGTAATACCAAAAACTAGTAATATTCATAAGTTGTGTCTTAGAAGTGTTATGTATAGCCACTCTATTCTAGGTGAAATGCCTTTAAAAGGTTTTAGGGATAGCACACTAAGTCCCTCGGATCACTCCCACTGACTCCTCCTTGCTCACTATGTTGGTAGAATCTTCACTGAGTTTATGAACATGAAAGTTGTTTCATTGTTTTAGCATTATATCATAAATCATAAACAACAAATAGATTCTCTATTGATGTACCACAATCACCCATAGATGTAATTTATTTTTCTTTATACTGATATGTTATGGAAATTAATTTCACAAAATGATTTGGTCAATTTTCAGGATTTCGTGGGTGTTCTGCATACTATGTTTTGGGTATGGTGTGCAGAACAACCCCTTCGGGTACCACCGTAGATTCCACATACCGTCCACCTCCCCAGAAAACATCCCAACTCCACGTATTGCTTTCCTTCGCATACTGCATGGCTTCTCTGTGTACTGCCTCGCTCTGTGGGTTGCCTTGCCTCGTCGCATATTGCGAGATACTCCAATGTAAATTCCACTTTATTCCATGGAGTTTTTACTTATGTGGATGGTTCTCTCTACATATCATCGTCTCCTCCACATAATAATTCAAACCAAACATGATTTCTTCCTGAAATTTTAATCTCTAATCTCATCCCTTAATAAAGTGGACTACTATTCAATAAATTTCTACATAATTCCACAAAATTCCATAATCTGATTTAAAAAAATATTCAATGTTTTACAATCTACAATGTATACTGATATTCATCTGCTTATGGTTTAACTCCAATGCATACCGCTCCTGTTTCACAAACCATATCAATACCACCAACCTTCAGAACTCCACGTACCACATGCCTTCGCCGCATACTTTCGCTGTGAACTATATTTCGTTTCAATATTCAAAATTCTGCATACTGCATGACTTCTCCGCATACCATTATTGTGAATGTTGTTTACATCCACGTACCGCTCCGCATACTGTTCCCGCTATACAAAATGATGTCTTAAACTATTCTCTAAACATGGTATGTTGTCCTTGTTTCGAGTTATGTTGTTCCCTTATTTTTCTGATTTTCATTATCATTTGGCATACCATTAAATTATATATGAAAAAAATTTGTCTTCCATCACCAAACTCTCGATTATGAGGCCTAAATATTAAAAAACACTTTGAAACACCACCACCATCAATACTGCATTCATCCTCAAACGTATGACCTCATTCCTTGCAAACTCTCTAGTCATTCATGTGTATATTGACAACAAACACAAAATGAACTCTATTATTATAAATAAATATCCTTGGTACCATCATTAATTGAAATGGAAAGCCTATAAGGTATGAAGGTAAATTGGGAGATAAATCACCTAGGAATCAACACTTGGGTGAGGATTTGGTCAATCCTTCAATGCTCTCTATAGGTTTTCACATAAGTTTCTTCCATAGGTCCCCTGGTAAAGGGAGAGAACCTTTCGCAAGTTTTCATCAACTATGGGAGAGAGGGTGTGTCACGAACCGACCTGGTTGACGCTTGACTTGCACGTGAGTCTTAAAACTGAGGTACAAGTACAAGACTTACCCATGTAGGCGGTCATTACCGGGTGGCATGGTTCAAGGGCAGTTCTCTCATCTGCACACATGAAGTCTCACGATAGGTGCAACAATCCGATGTCTAAAATAAATACAATTTTATGCAAATGAGATAATTGAGAAGCTAAAAATGATATAATAATAAAATTAATATGTAGATAATAATAATATTTTTGTTGTTAAATGGTTTCAATTTTCTTCTTCTAATCTGATATAAATAGCATCGCTTTAAAATTTTAATGTCAATATTTTTTTGATTAATTAAATGAAATAAATAGTGTTAAAGGGATATTTTTATTTTTATTATATCTATTTTCTATTATTGATGTTATTATTGTAATTTGTAAATTTATAATAATGTTTTTTTTGAAGTTTTTTATTATTCTCTATATTATTATTAGTATTCGTTATAATATTATTGTTATATTAAAATTAAAAAAAATAATGAAAACCCGAACCTAATTCTTCTCACATCCCAGTGCACACAATGCCACCCCTTCCCCCTTATTGATCGCGACCCCCACCCTCTTGGATCATTCCTGATGTGGCCAACAGTCCTTCCATGTAAAATATATGTTGGTCTCCTCCTACTATCTTGTGTGACTCCATCTTGCCACACCCTCATTGTTCGCATGGCGGTCCCCTCTCCGGCCAGGCAACCTCCGCCCTCACTACTCCGCCTTATGCTAGCCAACTGACTCCCTTGCTCTGGTGAACTCGACCTGACAACCTATAGCCTCCCTCCAGTCAAATGGTTTCCACTATGACTACCAACTCCTCCTTCTAGCTCACACCGCTCTCTAACCAGCAACTCTCTTCATGGACCTTAACCCCCCCCCCACTCTGTCGGTGCATTATTTAAATTTTTTGGGTTCTATTTTGTTTTACCTAAACCCTATCGTCTTGGAATGTGTTTTGTGTGTCTTCCTCACTATCTAGGGTGTGTCTCAGTCTGCAGGGTGTTGTTCTTCCTTCTGTTGAAGCTGCATTACATTGGTACACCTTTGTGGTAGGTGTTTCTGATAGGATTCATTCCCGCATAACCCATAAACACTTGCATGTTATGAATTAATTTTTAAATTTCATTTTCACGACTATTATTTTTAAAGATAATTTATTATAGTGTTTCTTTGTCGGTTAAAATTTTATAAAAAAATTTCTTAGAATCAACTCTTTGATTATGTGTAGTTTCTCTTGTTCATAAATGTTATTTGATATATTATTTTGTTCATCTAATTTATTTTGCAAGTTTTATAATGAAATTGAGTTTTGAGAATTTAGTTCTGAAAACTTTTGACAAGGTTTTGACTTATATTTGGTACAATATTTAGTTGATATGGAGTATATTTTTATTGAAAACCAATTTTTGGAGATTTTTTAGTTTTCATAAAATATTCAATTGGTCATTTACTTGTGCAAGTGGTGAGGATTATTTTCTGAATGGATTGAATCTAATTTTGAAGTGTTTGTGTATGAAATTGGTTTCAAAAATGGAATTTACTTGTGAATTTTTTTAAATCATGATTTAAAACATTGTTGTGTTTTTTTAAATGTTTTATCAGTAGAATAATTGATTTATTAAATGTTTTTTGAAATTCTAATTGTGGGTACTCGATATTTCTATTTATGTTTGAGTTTGGTTATAAAGTGAATGATAGAATTTTGAAATAGTTCTTATTTTTTAAATTTTTTGGGTCCTCTTATGCAATTTAGAGGAATGGTTTTATAGGTGATTCACTTGGTTTGAACTGTCTGGTTTTGAAACATGTTTGGGCATGAATTTAAAAATGGTCTAAGGCCCACAGTTTTGATGCGAATTTTTTGGGTGTGTGTTTGGAATTTGATGGTTCATTTTTTTTTTGAAAATATGAAAATGTTATTGAATGTTTTTTTGGAAATGGTTCGTTAATGTTTTTGGTCTTGGAAACCATTTGCCTATTTTTGCATTTTAAGCATAAAAATGGTGTTGGGTGGGGTACAAAGAATGTTAGTTTTCTAAATAGATTGAATTCCCATGTAGAAACCTAATGTAATTTCTAATTTTTTTAAACATGAATGTGATGTGAAAGCCCGTTTGGCACTTTCATATTTAGTGTAATTTCTGTGTTGATTTATGGAATGGATGGAAATTCGATTATTGTATTCCCTTTTAACAACATTAATAATTTTTAAAATTAATCAAATCGTTTTAAGTATTTAATGATATGATGGCCTAGTTGGAACCATCCATGATATGATGTATATGTATTTTTGGGGCACTTCTATAGGGGGGATATCCTTTATGGGTTATCATGTAGAGTGTTCGAGTTTAGGGTAGGAAAGTGTGGAGAGATGAGTCACACCTGTGAGGGACCCTAACATACATAGTATTTCTATAACCACAATGGGTTTCTAGGCATCTTTTAGATGATCGAGTAATAGTTGCTGATCAAACCTGATTAGACAGGTTGGTACCCTAGGGATTGGTTGTTAGGCCAAGCAGAAGTTTCCACTAGATTCATTTGTTTTAGGGTGGCTGTTTGGTTGTAGACATAGGAACATCACTATATTATTACATGTTGTTCAGGTACTGAGTACATCCCGGTTTCATCTAGGGATGTTTCAGATCAACCATGTGTACTAGATTATTTCTAATTTCATATTCTACTTCTATTATACCATTTTATCTCCATCTTACAGTTCCTATCTCTTCTAATTTATCCATATTTTGGTATACTTTCTTTTGGGGTTAGTTTATAAAATGAAAAATGATTTTGGACATGGTATGTCGCTTGTGTTGGATTTTAAATGAGGAAAACATTTTTATTTTTCTAAAAATTGAAAACCCCAATTTTATATTTGTATTTAAAACTTGTGTTTCTGGATTGTTTTGAGAATGGATACATTGGATTGTGTGGTTTATCAGGGAAAATGTACTGAGAAATTTAAATGATAATTCATATTTAATAATTTTACTTGTACGTTTCCTTTTCATAGGTTCTCTTATCTATGTTTCGCATTGTTGGAACAAGTTCATCCATTGGTTGGGTGCTGACCTGGTAAGTCATGTAGAGGTATGTGCAATTTTACTTTCTTTTTCTGCTGCTAGATTTTATTTTTTTGATCAGTTTATTTTTGTTCATTTATTTATATTTTATGTGAATAATCAATACTAGAAATTAGTTTTTCATTCCTGACACTATTTTCCATCTTCGGTGGATGTAGAATGCCCCACGGGAAATGTCACAGACCAGCTCAGGTGACGGGTTCACCGTCGACCTGGGATTGGATTGTGACAAAATGGCATCAGTGGGAGGTCTTGTTATTTGGGGTGTCCAGTTGATGGAGATTAGGTCTTTTGGGATATGATATGTAGGTACGAGAAGGGCGTCATGAACCATCACTCGTTCCAAACCTCATTAACCTTGGGTAGTCTGTGAATTGAGTCATTTTCTCATTCTAGTTAGTTTCGGATTAAGGGATGATAACAATGGCAAGCCAATGTTACATCGTGATTTTACATGGAGTAGTGACCCATGTGGTGCCTGAGTACATGGTTTAATTTAATTCTAGTTGTTGGCTCTTACATGGGGCATGTCCCACTGCCATGTTTCCAGTTTAAGCATTACTACTAGTCCTTAATTTTGATATTTTGATGCATGTTGTGTGTCATTTTGGTTCTGGTTAGTGTGAGTGTGCTTTTTGAAAATGAAAAATGTGTTTTAAAAAAGATAATGTTTTTTAATATATTTAAATTCATGAAATGGGATTTAAAAATGAATTTTTTCGGTCAATAAATCTGGTGTTTACTTGGAATTGGTAGAGAAATGGTTTGGGTGAAAACTCGGGTACTCCATATGAACATTTTCACATGTGAGGGGATGTCGGGAAAGTGCGTGTTGTGTTTATGGATGAAATCAGATGAAGACATGTGCAACCGTTCATGGGATTACTTGGGTGTGCACTTGGAATTTAAGTCTTGACCATGTTTTTATAATATGATTTCAGAAAGGGGAAATTATTTTGTAAATTGAATTAGGTTTGAAAAGTGGGTTTGGTATTTGGAAAGTGGACATAAAAGAATTATGGATTAAAATCTAAAATGAAAATGGAATTTTGTGTTTTCATTTTATTAGATTGGTTCTTGGGCTGGTCATTTTGGCATAATATGTTACTTCTAATTATACTTTAATTTCATATCGGTTCCGGCTTTGTGTTTTATATGTTTTTTGAAAATTATTCACAAAAAGGTACCCATAGTTTCTGATATGTCATTCACCATTTTTATTCTTCTCATACATTTACTATCCATTAAAGTGAGAAGGGTACATTGGAAGTAGCAGATTGCCTTGAAGAGATCGTGCACATCATTAGGGTGTTGGGAACTCTCGAAGTTGTCAGAGTGTGTGCCGTTTTGGGTCTGTTCGAAGGTCTAACTCTGGATGAATGGGAGTTGTTTACTCTTCCATCACTGTAATTTGGGATGACGTGAGATGTCTTTAAATCCATTTTTGTTTGAGGGTTGATAACTAAATATGTAAAGATGAAGAAAATGGAAGAGAACAGGGATATTCAACATGGCCAACAGACAGTGTAAGAATATATAGACCATTTCAAGGAACGTTTTCCCCTTCTTCAAAGGTAGCATCGTAGGATTCTTTAAATAAATCCCTCTTCATTTGGGATTTTCATCCATAGATTAAGGATTGATTCCTTTCATATAGGGACAATAACTTACATAAGTTGGCGGATGAGGCATTGTTAGCTAAGTGGGTCCCTGGTGTGTAAATAGTTGGCAATCCAGCGGATCCAGTTGCTTGTAAAGGCTCCCTATATGGAGAGAAGGGTGTGCTAGTGGGTCTTATATCGATAGAGTCCACTGTATTGGTTATAGAATATTGTTTTTCAGACAATTTAGTAGTGTTCCACCAGTGTGGTCGGTTTGGGTATGTGAAGTCGTCATGTCACATCCTCCAAAGACGTGTCGTCATTGTGGTTGTCTGGGTAATCTAGTGGTGTTTTGCCGAAAGATTCACTTGAATAAGATGCTATGACCAGATGAATTAATGAGCCTGACTGTGAGGAATGATATTCTTCATCCTTCAGATCCCCAACCACTTGTCATGGGGTGAAGCTCGTGCACATTCAGAAGTTGCCGGGGGTGTGAATCCATAGTTCTGGTTTTGTGTTCTATGTTGGTGGAGGAACATTTATTGTCTTTACAATATTGTTTTTCTACTATTAATATATTAATGTTGTTTTAAGTTCATTTTTATGTCATGAAGTTATTATTGACTTGTTCTTTTATAATCCATGCATTCCTGTTATTGTGGATGTGGTTTTTGGAATCTTGCATTTTTCTTAAAATTATATTTGTCCCTTGTAAGTTTTTTTCTTAGATTATCTATTTTCATTTGAAGATGTAAGTTCCTCTGTAAGAATCATTGATTTTAGTTATTCACTAGTTTACTTCTTGTGTTAAGATTTAATCAAAGGTTTTTCTCAGGTATTGTGAGTTATTGGTCTATATCGAGAGTTCCATGTTTTATTATAGGTGTTATTCTGTCATGTTATAGATGATAGTTGGGATAAGTTGAGAGTTCTTGTATTTCCCCCACCTTCCCAGGGTGCTATGATTGGGTTTTAAATTTCCGCACTAGTTGAGTTCTTGTGGGGGGGGGGTGGTGTGGATTACCCTCTTGTTGTACACCTTTATCTTGTATTTTGGTATATTTTAGTTTAAATTGGAAATGGATTCTTATATTGTCTATTGTTCGGTTGGGTGACTTCCTGGGGGAAGAAAGTGTCTGTGGTGGGGATAATTGTCACGCCATGACCTGGTTGAAACACAAATTTCATGTGAGTCTTAAAACCTAATGTAAATCACATAGCATAAACCTAAAGGTGGTGAGTACTAGGTGGCATTGTTTGAGGGATGTTTTTTTCAACCACACACTTGACGTCTTGCGACCCGTGCAATTATCTAGGTTTTAAAATAAATACAGTTTTATGAAAATGAGATAAGTGAGATGCTTAAAATGAAATAAAAAATTACTATGTAGATAATCAAAATAATATTATAATTAAATGGTTTTTTCTAAATTAATATAAATATTATCGCTTTAAATTTTTTTGGTTAATATTTTTCTTATTAATGAAATGATTTAAATGATGTTAAAGGGATTTTTTTGTTATTATGATTATTAATGACTGATTATTGATGTTATTATTATTATTCATATATTTATAATTTTTGTTTTATTATTATTATATTTTTTTATTTTGAATATTTTTTTTTATTTTTTTTTATTTTTATATTATAATTGTTATAATAAAATTGGAAAATTAAAGAAAACTATAAACTAATTCTGCGCCACCCCGCCCCAATCCTAGAGTGAACAATGCCACCCCTTCCTCCCTTCTGGATCATGACCCCCACCCTCATGGATC
The DNA here is from genome assembly GCA_963277665.1 of Viscum album. Classification (NCBI taxonomy): domain Eukaryota; kingdom Viridiplantae; phylum Streptophyta; class Magnoliopsida; order Santalales; family Viscaceae; genus Viscum; species Viscum album. Next base: position 820,226,644 of record OY728155.1, read on the forward strand.
CTTCCTGACGTTTACAAACCCTCTCCCCCCACACACACATAACAGCTCTGATGGTCTCCTCCTCCTCTCTAGAATGACCTATTCCGAAAACATCATCCATGTTTGTGTGGTGGTCCCCACATTGGCAAGCCTCCGTCTAGGCCACCTCCGCTCTCACTGCTCTACTTTGAATGACCAGATGACTACCTAGATTCAGAGAACCCGTCCTGGATCCTGGAGGCCTCCCTCCTCTCTCATAGTGTCTACTTTAGTCGCTACCTCCTCCTTCCAGCTGGAATCCCTCTCTCACTAAAAATTATCTTCATGGGCCGAAACCCCCCTCCATCAGTGCGTTATTTCAGTTTATAGGGGGTTTCCTTCATTTTCCCTAAACCCTAACATCTCGGACTATGTTTCATATTTCATTCTCACTTTCGAGGGTGTGTGTTTGGTCGGAGGAGAATTATTCTTCCTTCCACTGAAGCGGTGTAGTTTTGACCCACCTTTGAAGTAGGCATTGCTAACTTTTTTCTATCCCACATAACTTATTGAAACATATGTGTTTGGAATTAATTTGTATTTATTGTTTTCACCACCATTAATATTATAGTTAATTTATTATAGTATTTCTCGGTTAGTTAAAATTGTTAATAAAAATCTTGGGATCAACTATTTGATTATGCATAGTTGGTTTTGTGAATAAACTTTATTCGATAAATTATTTTGTTTGTGTAATTAATTTATCTTGTTATATAATGAAATTTTTTTGTGAGAATTTAGTTTTGGGAAATTTTGAAATGCTTTCGAATTATTTTTGGTACCATATTTACTTGATGAATATTGAATTTTTAGTGAAAACCTATTTTTGGACATTTGATAGTTTTCATGAAGTGTGATATTTTTTATTTTTGTTGTACAAGTGGTGCAGATGATATTTTGAATGATTTGAAATTAATTTTTAAGGGTTTGAGAAAGAAATTGGTTTTAAAAATGGAATTCACATGTGAAATTGGTCAAATCTTGTTGTAACACATTTTTTTGTTCTTTGTAAATGGTTTCCTTTTTGTGTAAATTATTTATTAAATTTAGATTGACATATGAGACATGGGTTCATGGTATTTCATTGTGTGTTTTAGTTTGGTTATAAAGATAAATTTGTCTTTCTTAAAATGGTTCTTATTTTATAAATGTGTATGTATCCCTTGTGAAATTTCTATGAATGGTTTTAACAGTGTTTCACAAGGTTTGACCCTTCTGGGTTTTAATCATTTTTTAGCATGTCTTTTAAAAGGGGATAAAAAATGTTGTATTCTTGTGAATTATTTGGGATTTTTTTTGGAAAATGAGTACCTATTTGTCATTGAAAATATGAAAATATTACTTAATGTATTTTTTGTAATTGTTCGTAAATGTTTTTTGTCTTGGAAAATATTGGCCCATTCGGAATTTTAACCATAAAAGTGGTATTTTGTGTTGTACAAAATAAATTGTGTTTTTAATATAGTTTGTATGCCGATATAACAACATAAGGTAATTTCTAAAAAATTGGTTTTAACATGGGTCTGAAATGATGTACCATTTGTAACGTTCGGCGTTAGTGTAATGTTTGTGTTGATTCTTTGAAAGGATGGTGTTTTGATTATTTTATGCAAATTTAAAAACATTAATATTTTGTAAAAAAATATAAAATGGTTTAAATTATTTCATTGCATGACGACCCATTTGGAAACTTTCAGGTTATGATGTATATAAATTTTTGGTGCACCTATATTGGGGGGATATCCGTTATGGGATATCGTGTGGAGTGTCTGTTTTTTAGGTAGGAAAGTGAGGTGACATAAGTCACACGTGCGAGGGCCTATTATGTAAAAAGTATTATTATGGGATATCGAGTGATGATTTCTGATCCACCTTGATGAGAATGGTTGGTACCCTGTAGATTGGATGTTAGGCCATGCGGGCATTGCCACTGGATTGGTCAGTTTTAGGGCGGCCAATTGGTTATACACTTAAGAGATTCAACATATACCGTTTGGTGGTTCTGAAACATAGTACATCCAGGGGTCATCAAGGAATTTTTATGATCAACCATAGGTACTAAATTATTTTTTTAATTTCATTTTCATATACCATTATACAAGTTTAATTCCAACTTACACTTCTTATATTTTCTACATTAGCCCATCATAGGTATACATTGTTTGGGGTTTAATTTATAAAATGAAAAATGATTTTCAAAATGGTTTGTTATGTGTGTTGGATTTTTAACTAAGATAAATATGTTTCTTATTCTAATATGTGAATACCCTAAATTAATATTTTTATTTCAAGCATATGCTTGTGGATTATTTTGGGAATGTAGACGTTGGATTTTGTGGTTAATCTTAGAAACCCTACTGATTATTTTTAATTCTCAAGACTATTTTATCATTTCAGTTGAAGGTTTCATTTTATCAGGTTATCTTTGATATGTTTTTAATAGTCGGATCAAGGTCGAACATTGGTTGGATGGTGACCTTGGAGGTCACGTGGAGTTATGTGTAGTTTTACTTTCTTTTTCCATTACTCGAGTTTAGTTTTTTTAGTTTATTATTATTCATTTATTTATATTTAATGGGAAAAATCATTCCTAGTGATTATGTTTTGATGTGTGTAACTAGTTTCTATCCTTGGGGAATCAGGAATGTCCCTCAAGATATGTTGTATACCGGCTTGGGTGATCAGTTCATGGTCAACCATGGATTGGTTCATGATAGGGTGCATGAATGTGGTGCAAAGAATTTTAAGCCCTTGGTAGACATTGTATCCAATATCCCCCATTAATTCCTACTTATTCAAGTATAAGAGTGATACATGGATGGTTCTTGAGGGCCTAGAGAAATTACTAGTGTGATAATAACATTATAATTTTCTCATTATAATCATCTATCTAAATTAATATCCACAAGGTCCAATTTATAAGAAATTATTTGATCATGGATGAATGAGATTTCTGGTGAAGTTCTATCATGTAAAGTGATGTGGAGCACTATCACATAGTATTCTAAATGGGTCTATCATATAGGCTGATGTGCAGGTTTGTTTCAGAGGACCATGTACAAAAATTCTATATTTGAAGATGTGTTAGTTTGTCTCACATGCTCATTTGAAGGTACACTACACACCGACTTTTTTTATGGGACCAATGTGGCTCGCTTCGTCCAACCCACTAATCCATACCACAAATGTTGTGCCCCCACACCCCTACTTGGGATCACTGCCATTATTATATCTCATCCCTTTGTGTCATATTCTTATGTACTATCAATGAACCTCATCAAAAATATATAGTTTTATCGTGAAAATTTTGGGTCAAGCAGACGACCATTTGGTCCATGGAACTTGGAAATATAATCGTCTAAATCACATGTAAAGTGGAATCTCTATCACTATTCAAAATTTGGTGTATATTTGAGTATCAATACCTGAATTATGTGGAAATGTGCAAGGACCACATTTCATGGTGTTAACCCCCTTCATAGAATTGGTTTTTTTAGTAATGAAAATAATATTTTTTTGAGGAAAATGTATGGAACACTAATGCATTCCAACATCATTTAGTCAGATTTGGAGTCATATAAAATATTTAAGGGTGATCTAATGTTTTTCTATTCAATTGGGTCTAGTGATAATAATTAAAATATTTCTATGTTTATTTGAATAGACATACAATTCATTTTTATTTTAATGTGATAATTATAATTTTCCTAATTCCAATATAAGATGGCTTAGTAGGTGAGACATGAGTTTTTCATAGACCACTCATTTTTAGGTTTTCAAAATAAGATGTTCTGAACATATTTATTTTCATTTTTCAATTTATGCACAAATACACCGAGTTATGGTCAACTGAGGTAAGATTAGAATTTTTTCATGAGTTTCCTAGTGGGATTTTCAATTTATTGGGTGATGTGCCTCTTTTAACAAATTTTAATGTATTACACGGTAGAAAAATGAGACAAGTCATTTTGGTTGAATAGTTTTAACTATGAATTTTGGGAAAATTGCCCAAGTAAGGCTTGTTGTCCATGAATATTATGACATTATTTAGATAACTTATGAGGAATTTTTATCAATGTTTGTTGGTTTCCACATCTAAAATATGGAATTTTGGAGTAGTGGAGGTGTCACATTCAAAAAATGATACAATTTTTTGCAAACCATGTTTTGTGGGCTAAATTATTCTATTAAAATTTCAGTGTTTTACAGCATAATAGAATATTGGTATCATTATCCAAAAATGTCCTAAATTTTTTGAGCATCTTATAATTGGACAACTACGGTGTTCCCTTACATAGTCCGGAAAATTAATTCTCATGAATTTCAACATTTTGTTTCTTAGGTTCTATGAAATAATATAAATATTTAGATTTCCCATGGCCAGGAATGGTGGATTTGAAAAGGGACATAGTCTGAAATTTAAGGGAGCATCTTTAATGGTATTTTCCAAGAATTGGATTTTCCCCCAACAAAAATATGAATGGTGTAAAATATGGTACTTTTATATGAATGTATAATGATAAGTGGAGAAAGACCCTCTATAATAAGGGTAAAATAATCGTGTCATTTAATATTGTGTGACTGCGACAATATGCTATGCAGTTTAATTCAATATATCAAGGAAATTATTCTATGGAGTATAATTTTATACCATACGAAAATTTTGTTGGGCAGCTTAACATCATAGGGAAATGAAATTATCATATGTTGTATAAATTCAAACAAAAAATAAATTACTAAGGGTCTAATTTAATGTCTTTATCATTGAATGAATGTTTAATTATTCCCCACATTCATGGAACATCGTATGAGAATGTGCTATCACATTCCAATATGAGGAGGAATGTGTAGTAAAATGTGATACTTCATTTATAAATACAAAGTGTGTTATAGTAAATGGCTTATGGAGTATAAAAAAGGGCTCCTTAGAGGATGAATTTACACATGTTGAAAAACCCATTTTAGGGAATTCTTAATGCAAAGAAAACTCAGGTATGTGACAATATTGTCGAACAGTGGGATTCTTTGGTGGGAAAGCCTTTATGTGGGTGAATTATTCAATGAAAATGTGGTAATGTTATATAATAGTTAAAAAAATGAGTTCTATAGAATACTGACATTCTATTTTTTATGGACTAAGGGCGATTATGGGGAATTCAATTTCCCACGACACATGGATTTGTTTTGTATAAGGAAACTATAGGAATATAGAAGGGGAATTTCAAGTAAAAATTACATGAGAATGGATGTATTGTATTTTCACATAGTTTTGAACATAATTTGGGAAATATGGTGCCTATTTTTTTAGGTCATATTTTTTGGACCATAGCATTATGGAATCGATAGGTTCTACGTGGACTATCATACCAAGGTAGTTCTGGAATACTTCATATATTTGGGATGAAAATGTTAACCATGGTCTTGTGGGTTCTTTGATTGGGATAAATGATATTATACAAATAATAAATGATTATCTATGTGTTTATTTGAATTATATGTTCAAACCTAATGTCATCAAATCTTAAAAAGAGAGATGAGGCTTCTTTGAAAATAAAAGTTACCACTGATTGAAACACCCTTTTAGTGGGATAGTTTATGAAAATAGATCGGGGGCATGTCACAATAAAGTCTATTAGAGTCATCCTTCATCTGGTAGAAACAGTTTTTTACTGACTTATGAAAATATAACTTGGGTGTGCAATAACATAGTTAGGAAATGGATTCCTTGAGTATTAGATATTTTACCACCTATGGTAAAAAATGATTATGAAGATCAAGAGTGACCATGATTATGAGTATGAAATGAGGAGGGATATGTCCGACCACAAAGGAATTGTTTGAAATAATATTTCAAATTAATCATGGAGTCCTCTGTATATATATTACTCATATGTAGAATGAGGGAATATTTGTTTACTTGGTTGACCCCCTAATGGGGGGACCAAAAATAATGTCCCCTACATAGTTATTTATTTGTATGTAAAAAGGTGGGTGTTTTTTACCCATTTTCTATTACATGGACAAGAGGGATTAGTGTCACTGTGCGTCTCAAAATAATAATAATCAATAAACCAATAGTTCTTTGGTATAATAATTTAAATAGTCAAGTGGATATGGAATTAACCATGTAGTTTAGATTCATCCAGTTAGAAAATTATCCAATATTTTTAACATCATGTGGTAAGGATGGAGGTGACTTGACATTATTGAGGATAAACTATGTTATAAGACCCATGAATATCTATATATATTATTGGATAAATATTCCAGAGATTCATAGTTGTAATATAAATTTCAAACCACATTGATTTAATCCACACGTGGAGGAACAAACGTGGTTTCAACTATGGGATCATGAATTGGGTGAGAACTGATTTTGACCCTCACATATTGATCTACATACTACTTAATAGATGGGTGAATTTTCCATCCCTTTTGTGATGGGTCCCATGATCAATGTTTTGGGGATCAATACACATCAAATTGGATTTAAAATAAATCCACATATTCTTCATGAGGAAATCCATAATTTTATTTACATGAGATGAAGAAATGTAGTGTTCCATTTAAAGTGTTTTATAAAAGAAAATGATAGTACCAACGTGAATTTACATTCTTTACTTATGTAGGGAACTATTTTTAAAAAACTCTTAATATGACATGAGATTTTCTTGGGTTAAGAATAAAGGAGTGGAAATGGATTCTTCTACACATAAATCAAATAAATGTGATGGTGAGGGTTGTATAGATATTTTGGTGGCATGTTCCAAAGGTATGATCTAGATATGACATTGTATATAATTATAATGAGAATAAATCCACACATATTTGGGGAATCTCATGTTGTATAACGTCTCACGCTAAGGAACAAGATGAACAATTGTGAATGGGGAGAAATATTTTGGCCTGACCCAAGGATTGAAATCTGGGAATCACCACATGTCCCACTAGATTGAGAATCCTGTCACATGTATTTCTTGAAGAAATATTCATTTTAACATCTTGTATAAAGTACATAGTCTTCATGACATGAAAAATGGTATTGTAGCTAGATCAGGGGATAAGATCTTGGTTTCACAACATATCATGTTAGTGCATGAATCCAGACATATGTAGTTTATGGAAAACGATGCAAATTAACATCAAGCGAAAAGAATTTAGGCTTACATTCATGAAAAAGGGAATTGCTGTTAGACTATGGGACATGACTTGGGTGTCACTATTTATCTTTTTCAAGAAAGTATAAAGCGGTACATAGTTCCTAATTATAGTTCCCCACGTCAATTAGGATCTGGTATAGGGAAAAGTGGGATCTTCATTTTCCCGAATGATGGATAGACCCAAAACATGAGGTCAGGGATTCACTACATATATAATTTTAATGTGAATGAAGAAATATAGAGTTCTAGAAATGATTTATGTGGAGGTATTATTATAACAAAGGGAAAAGGGTGTATCTTTTTTGGTTAGAACCCAGATGGGATATCTAAGCATCACTATATATTCTATTAGAATTTTAATCAAGCACACATTGTTTTATAATGATACCATATTATGGTGTGACTATTATAAAGGGAGTGTGGGGATTTATTCAAAAGATGGACTAATGATGGTTTGATTTGGGGTCACTATATACATTTCCGAAAAATAATAATAATCAACACATACATACTTCTAGATTTATGGAGTAATAGGAGTACTAGAATTGAATATCATGATCCACTCAAACACATTTAAAAAATTCTCTACAATTATAAATTTTTGAAAATGCACGTCAACAATTTATTTTAACATCATATAGTCAAGACATGATATATTTTGGGATTATACAAATTGAGGGGTATTGGGTGACACTATGCAGTGGAAATAATGTGCATGAGGAATGTGCATAAGAGCTTCCCACTATATATTCTTCTTGTATAGAAAAAGGGTGAATCTTGACCAGTAGAGAAGATAGAGGGATATGATTCAGATATAAACCAAAGATGTAGGCCAATATTTTTAAGTACCATGAAGAGTGTATTAGAAATTTTTTTAGAGGTTTTGGTTAATTATAGGGAATATGACCTTGAATATTATGTCATGATGTACATATGACTATTTTACTGCATTTTTATTCCATAAAACATTGACCATATGTCATGATTTTTATTTTCATGCAATTAGGATGAATTTAATAGTTATAACTACCATACAAAAAATAATTTCATCTCATATAATGGTCATGTACATGTAGATGTTCAGGTTTTGGATGTACTTCTAAACTAAATGACTATTTACATGTTTTACAATGTTATGAGTTTGATTGTAATTGTTATCTAGTGTTGCTAAATCATACATAAGGATTTATAAAGAGTTTTTTGGTTCATGTGGATATCCCTCATCCAACACGAAATAATCAATCTCTTCCATAGTCTCAGTTCTTTTTTACAATATTCTATAGTATTTACTAGTAGTTGAATAACAATTGAAGTTTCATTCACCTATCAAGGGGTAATATGTTATATGATTATCTATATTATTATGAATTAAAATTGAAAAATCTAAGTAATTAACCAAAGGTTTTCATTTATTCTATAATAAATTTTCTTTTTTCATTAAATTATGGAAAATTAAGACTCTATAAATTATATAAAAGGATATTTTTATATCCACTATCCAAAAGTAGACATGTAGGTTATAATAATTTATAATTAAACAAAAAAATATATAGAACTGTTTTATTTATTATTATTATAACTCCATTCTAATGGGGAGTACTATGAGAATAAAAATTGTGAGTATATCCATTTCTTATGAGAAGGATTCAAATTATTGATTGTTAAACTCATGACAGTGATCACTTTTATGGTCTAAAATTCCAAATAGTGTTTCTATCAATATATCATACTTGAGTGTTTATTAGGAGGCTTCTAATTTTTGGCTAAAAAATACCAAAGAATATATAGAATATTCATATATATATATATATAATCAATATCCTTCCAATTTAAATAAGATACTCTAGATGATCCAAAAAAAATCATGTAATGAAAATCAAGATGTTGAAACTTATTTCATTGACTAGAAATATATTTTCTGTTGTTTCCATTTATGAAATTGTTTACACACTTTATCGACTGGGAATTCATGTTTAGTTAGATCAGTAATAGAACATTTACCAGTAATGTTTTTATATGAGTAAATATTTTACTGTCCTTGTAATCTATTTCATATCCAATATTCCTTAAAAGGAACATAAATAAATTAATTTTGGGAAATTAATGGTTTTAATTTAAAAGGAGAGTATTTTAATTTCCAAATGAATTATATAATAATTAATTTCTAGAATAAAATATTTTTCAATAATTATTCTCAAATATCACATAAAAACAACAACACATAGAAATTATCTTTTAAGGATCTTATATTTTAAACATTAATAAAATAGTAACATATAAATTAAAACTAAATTATAAATATATAATTTTACAATGAAAATTATTTTCCCTTTATCACTGTCACCAAAGTTAACAAGTCCACCACCAACTATTATCATTTTCATGATGCTCGATTAATATCCTATCATAGGTATGGAAACTCCTTTGTCCTTGTATCATATAATTTAATGGATCTCATAATGATGGTTTCCTAAAAAAATATTTTCTACCAAAGAATATGTTGGTACACAAATTTTCTTCGGTACATAAAAGTCACTAATCTGATATTTTGAAATCCATATTTTCATAATTAGATTCCAATAAAAATATGATTATCTCTTTCAAATATAGAATTTATTAAGTTAGGTTGAAAAAACAATAGCAATAGAATCCCCATAAATGGATTTAAGAATAAAATTGATCATGAAATCTCTCATTTATCTAGTTCGGTGACCTAAACAAATAACATATTCATGTGATATTTTATTTCCAATTATTTAAGTGATTGTTTCACTTCCATTACTAAATCACGGTATTTTTTCATGATCTTCTCATTATATAATTTATGTTATATGATTCCATTTAGTAGTTTAGAATTTTAATTATTTTCAACAACAATATCAAATTTTATATGAGCAGATAAATCATGATTCTTACTTATAAATTTATAAATTTCGTTATGTTTATTAAAATTTTCATTTAAAATATTAAAATATTCAATAATTTATTTATTTTTAGTATTTTTATAATTAAATTCATATACAGAATGATTTGAATTATATATATGAGAGAGAACAGATACCTTAAATAAGATTGTCATTAAGAAAATATTTTCTATATTGGGATTATCATTATGATTGAAGTCTGAGTCACCGGAGATATCATTAGATGATGTTTATTCTAATTTAATTGATTTCTTATATTTTATATCCTTATCATAAAACTTCAATTTTTTAACATGGGATTTCTATCCTTATCATGTCCTTTCCTTTCAGACCAATAAAAGGTAACATTATTTGGCTTATTATCTATTTTTTCAATAATTCATCAAAATCATTATATTTTATTATATTCCATTATTTATTAGATTCTTAAAGGATTACTTCATATTATATAATTGATAAATTGTTTTGGCCAGATGGTCCATCTCTATATCACTCTTAGCAGGTGACTCTTCTTCACATGGGATTTCATCTTGAATTTTTTTCATCTGTATTTATGTATTAGTCATGCAAGCTACTAACATCCTTTTAGGATAATATTCATTTTCATGGTTAAAATTAATCTATTACTCATACATAATTTTATATCCAATCAGTTCACTTATAGGTATATTACTGATGTCAATATATTTGATTATTGTAACTGATGTTCTGCTCCATCTTTCTTGAAGACGCCTTTATAGTCACCCGATTTTATCTTTCACTAACATAAGATTTCCTAAAGCACTCAATCTAGTCACTATATCATTGATCATGAGACACATATTAAAAAAATATCATCAGGATTCCCCATGAATGTTTCATATTTAATTATAATTATTTTCCTTCATTTAATTCACATTATTTTTTCATTCATGAGAAATAACAAAACTATATGAAACCCCATATGCAGTTTTACCATAATAATTTTATTTAAATATTACATCTCTTAAAAATAGTATAGGGAATTCATTAATCTGGAAATATATTTATATTATCTTTAAACATAAAAATATCATTTATTTCTATATGTATTATGTAATTCATATTCATCATAATTAATAGACTGTATTTCAAAACCTATAATTTCAATATACATTTTTATTTTTAATTTAAATTTAGAATAATAACTTCTATTAAATATTGGTAGTTTTTTGGAAGTCAAATATTCCATTATAATATCTATTTAAAGAATCAAATTGAAAACAAAAAAAGATTCAGTATCTTTGACACCGAAAAAATAACTTTTTATATTTTTGAAAACCCTTTCAAACCAAATGTTCGACACAGTAACTAACTCAAAATATTTGAATTTAGTTCCTATTAAAAATATCAGTTAAAAAAATTAAATAAAATATCCTAATTGACAATACTATTTTCATATTAATCAAAAGAGTATCTTAATATTATAATGAATTTTTAAAAGATTCCCCAAAGATTGATTACTTCTCGGTAAAAAAAGGATAATGTTATATTATCATTTAAAATCAACTTAATCAATAATATACCTATATAATCATTGGTTAATATTTTATATCAAAAATTAATTAAGTTTTATAGTATAAAAAATATCATTAAAATAATTATAGATAGATAAGAAAACAACGACACATAGTATAATAAAAGAATATGTTAGGATTACAGTTAAGTCTCAATCCCTTCCACTTGTAAGTCATACATTTCCAATAGGATTATATAATTGTAGCCTTGATCCATATCCTAGATCAGGTAAATAAAAAAAGATAAGTTGTTATCCTGGCCACATAGGTACTTGTTCAATAATAACTGTGTGATGTAAATAGAAACATGACCTATAAGGACCTCTTCCAAAAACCCTATGGGTATACAAATTAAAAGATTTTGGAAAATATGTATTTTATATTCTAGTTATAGCATAAGGTAATGTGTGAATTGATAAGTAAGAAAAACAATACCTTGCTCAAATATACGTTCAACAAACATAAATATCATGTATAATATTTCATAGAAGATAGTGTTCCCCAATATTAAATTCATTGAAATATATATTCCTCCCAAATGTATCATGGGGAGGATATCAGGAAAATCTTCTGAAAATATCAATAAAACATATCATGGTACGAGATATTTTTTTTGATTGTACAGAATTCTTTGAATTTCTAGTGTATTCTAATCTTCGAATGTTAATGGTAGGTAATATTATATTTTTAAGGTAATGATATATGATCCTCTAGGATACATCAATTAATTCAGACTTAAATCTAAACCAACAAAAAAATTTCATATAGGGGGATCCTCTTTTGTAAATAGTCAAACTGTTATACTAACACCTCATTCTAGTCTCCTGACATGAAACCTAATGAATCCCTATAGAATATAATAAAAAAAATCATTAAATAATCCTACCCATTAAATGTATTAAAAAATCCTTTAAAGAATATAATAATGAATAAGTATGAGAATTATGTTAGGTGATCAACTATCGTTTGATCTCTGAAGGTGACACATACAATTAGTTACTCTATGTGAAGGTGAGTCAAGAAAATAGTGAATCAAGTTTGAGTTATGTAATATGGGGTTAGTTCATTGTCAGTGGTGACATATCTTAGTGGCGTATCATCTAACTATATTTCATCTTTTGTTGTTACTCATTCTTAATACTAACACATTTAATAAGAAATTAATTTATAGAGGTAAATATTTTTTGCTGATAGGGAATGTATAGTGGTGAATCATTCTCATCAGTAGGATATATCAGGCGATGAGATATTCATGATGGTACTCAAGATCAACGGTGAGTCATGACGTGTGGTGATACATTCATGACGATAACTCAACTTTAATAGTGATTCATGTCTAGTAGTGAATTGTATTGATCAATGAATTATCCTAGGTGGTTACTCTACTCAAAATATAAATAGATATCATCAAAATGAATTATATTATAAAATTATATCATAAAACAATAAAATTATTGATAACATATGAACATGAATTTGTGATAATTAAAATAAGGTTTTCAATAATATTATTTCCGTTGATCAATAAATTCACTGATACAAGGTAGTGGATACATTTCTTAGACTGGTATCATTTAATGTTCATGACAATAATTGTATAGATTCATTGAAAATTCATTCTTTGTTAATAAAAATATTTTTATACCCCATTTTGAAGCATGATTTAGTATTAATTCAGTATCTAGATTCTCTTTGTGTTTCATAATTAATTCTCACATCTCAATTAGGTTATTATTTATTGTGTAATTGATATCAGTACAACATTTAATATTTTTTTTAAAATTTAACCATCATGTTTTTCAGAAGGAACAGTACACTATTTATGAATTCAGTAAACATACTCCATGAAAATATAAATATTAATAATGTATATTTTTTTTAAAAAATGATTTAGATAATACTTATAAGTAGGTATTATGACCCATATAATAAAAATATTTTCCATTGGATGTTTATTTTATTCCTAACACTAATCGAAGATTATAAGTTGATTCAAGATTAATAATGAAACTACACTTCACTAGGAATGGATATATTATTTATAAATATTGATCAAATCCATTCAAAAATTGTCATTAGATCTAAATATATATACAATAATAATACTTTTAGAATCCACATTACCAAAAAAAAATATTAGAGTGGAGGTATATATTTAATGTTCAAAAGATGTACTATTTAAAGTATTTAAAGATTATTCAATATCCAATCATTGATGTGGGGACGATATACCCTTTTAAATGTCACTAAATTAGATCTAATGTGTAAAAAAATATTCAAATATATCATATTTAGTACAACAGTTGATGAAAATTTCCTTTCTCACAACTAATTTATCATGAAGAAATTCAATATTTTATATTACATAGGCCATTATTTTCTGTTTTTCATATGAGTTTACTAACAAATATTATCAATTTTGTGAATTTGATTCACGAATTAGTCATATTTTTTTCTTTAAACCTTTAAATGTTTTAAATGGATTTTTTGTGGTACATTTATATGATCATGAATCCCATTCAACTCACTTAAAGGATTATTCATGCGTAGTTGACATTTATCGGTATTAAAAAATCATTTTTAAAAAATTGATGCATTTACAAATCCTATAATGTTATTTTATCTATATTATATTTCATTTTTTTACATGATGGATTACTAATTTTATTTTATACATGAGTTCTGCAATTCTAATTTCATCATATCTACACATGTATCCATTAATCCAAAAAAAAGATCACTGAAATAGAGAATAAATATCTTTTTACACTATTATTTCTCATTGAATTATTCACACATAGATACCAATGTATCATATATACAATGGGATTTGTATATTTTATTTTATAAAAGTGAAATATATATCAATATTCCTTTTAGGGATGAGGATAAAACTGAAGTGAACCATGAATGTCTTTTTAAATATCCCTTAAATGTACTAATGGATTCATCATTACAATACTTTAGATAATTTATATCCCTCTCCATTTTACTATGACGTTTTCAGGGAAAATAATAATTGAATAATACATTCTCAAACTCCTCCTATTTCATACAGTCAATATCATCCAATTTCATTGTTTGCATTATTATATTCCAAAACATTCTTCTTTATATTCTAATGTATACATAGATTAAAAATATTATCATGTTCTAATAAAAAAAATATATATATTATTATAGTGGGGAATAATTACTCATCTATATATGGATTTTGGGATCCAAAAATAGATTGTTTTTACTTTTATATAAAAATTAAATTTATGAGTTGTTCACTCCCTTTGCCAATATGGCATTTTTAATGATTTTTGTTGTTAATCATATAAAGAGAGAGTTGGGTGATTATATCATTGATATTTTTAATTCAAGACCACATTCCATTTTTTACATGAATATTGTCACTACATTAGGTCTCACATATTTTATTCATAGGATTCCTATCATGAACGGTTCCCAGGGACCGTGTCATGACTATCCTAAGTCCTCTTTCCGTTGTCTATGGGCTGGTGACTAAAACTGAAAAGGCATATGTAAAAAAGGGAAGGCATTTCCTTTAATCAGGTACACACACATAGGCCCAACAACTTCCAAACACACTAAAAGGGGAAGACAAGTAAACCACTAAAACAAATCTGAGAGAAATTACAATTGAAAGTTTGTGGGCTATAATTAAAACCCAACAAGATGATAAAAATAGTAAAGTACGAAAAGGAAACATTGATGTCCACCTAGGGAAAACCCCACATGATCGTGAATTGTAGTGAAGGTACTGGAAGCTGATGTTTTATATCCTTCTCGCCTGGTCTACTGAGCCCCACCTACTCTTAGACCACCAAGTCCACCATCAAAGCATCTGTCCAACCCGTCACCCTAAGAACCTATGTCGAAACGTCGATCTTTTTCACCAGAAAAAACATGTGTGGTTGAAGCCCATGTTGAGGTGAGTATAAAAATACTCATCAAAAACATTGAGACCCCAGAAGGTCTCTCATCAATCTACAATGTAAAATGCTACATAGGAAAATACCACATAGAGGTAATACCACTAACCCAGACCTCAACAATAAAGAAATAAGTAAAAGACACAGCTTTCACCTAGAATACATTCTGTAAAAAAGTAAAGATGATTATTCATAATGATGGATCTTCTTATTATTTCGAGAGGCTCTAATTATTATCTGCACATGGTCGCTAGGTGCGTACCCATAGAGGATTGTTAGGTACTGACCCATAGAGGATCGCTTGGTGCTGAACCATGGAGGTTCACAAGGTCTTTTCCAATGGAGGATTGCAAGGTACTAACCCAAGGAGGATCACTAGGTGACGACCCAATGTGGATCCATAGTTACTGACCCAATGACGATCGCTTAGTTATGACCCATTGAGGATAACCAAGTGCTATCCCATAGAGGAACTCTTGGTGCTTACCCAAAAAGGATCGCTAGGAGCTTACCCATATATGATCACTAGGTGTTGACCCCCATAGGATCCCTAGGTGCTAACCCACATAGGATCTTTAGGTGCTAACACATAGAGTATCTCTAGGTTGTCACCCACACATGATCACTATTATTTATTCACGTCATAGCCAGCCACTGGATTCCCACACTAATCATGCATGATTCCTATAGGATCCAATCCTAAAGCCATTGGTCATCCATCAACCACCATGATGTCCCATATCAAGTAACACCATTGGAACATCTCGTCTTAAGGGTACCATCTTAATAGACAACACGTCTTTTAGATGCCCAGAATGCATGTTATAGGCCTTTTAGTAAAAATGTTCTGGTTTGATTTGATCTCAATATAACCTGGCCATACGCCATCTTCCATGAAAACTCATATAGTGTAAATTAGAAGGACAGATTTGTTCCAAGGGTCCCATCACAACTGACAGAGTTTTAATCAGACACCTAATCTAAGAGATACATTCATTTTATTAAACCGAGATTGTTGCATCTCGGCCTGGTTCAACCAAGTCAAACTGGCCAGACCAACTCAGCTTAGGTGTCCCATGATACCACATTTCAATTAGATGGACTCGACCAGACCCAGTCCAGGTCGAGTCTCTTAGGTCCAGCCTGGCCAGTGGGCCAGACCCAATGGGCCTTGCTGGACCTTGCCTGGAAAGACCGAGGGTCCAGTTTGCTAGGTCACCTGGCAACCCAGCCTTGTCCAGTCCGACCTGATGGGTGTGGTCCTAGCCTACTGGAATGGGTCTAGTCGGGCTTCTGGAAATTGAATGACATGCTAGCCAAAGACTTCTCTTGATTTGTGGCTGCTGTGGAATAATTATGCTGCGAGAGGATAATGGTGCCACGTTTGACTACCATGTAGGCCCTACGTGGTGTGGAGCCTTTCTCAAGTGGTGGTCGAAACACCGCGACTTACCGCATCTAGGTGTCATAGACATGGGCTAGCTCCAATGGGCACCTCGTGTCCTCACAACCACAGTGCACTGATGGGCTCGTCGCCACACTCCACCCCCCCCCCCCCCCCGCAAGGGACACCGCCATTGCACCGACTGTACCGACACTAAGCCACCAGAGTCGCTCTAGTGGTCCATTTCTCGAGCATCTTGCATCTATAGAAAATCTAGGCATTCAACATTACTATGACATCCTAAAACATTATTTTCCTTCGTCTCTGGAAATCACCCATGAATAACTCACTATAAAAAACCCTGGATGAGGGTCTAGGCCTTGTTCGTGTCCGTCTGCACCCTCCACATTAGAGTTTAATCATGGGGATAACATGGGATAATAAAATAGTTTGAACAACAAAAAAATCATCCCTACATAATATCTACCCGCAAGAACGATCAATTTAGAGATCAACCCTTTAGTCAGTAGGTCTGTGATTGTCATTAATTTCCACGAACTATAGAGAAATAATCAAATAATTTGAACACAAAATCCCCTACCTCGTTGATGTTCGATGCCGAATCCTTACTCTTTGAGGTTTCAGTATTTTAACATCCCATCCATCTCCGTTATTCGGGGCATTCCAAGGTGATTATGATCCTCTGAGGTGGCATACTTTGTTCATCATTGGATAGGGAAAACATTTGGCGGTTCTTCAGAGAATCCACAATGTTCTAGTTCCCCATTCGCCCATGTGCTGGTATAAAAAAATAATCATGTCACATCGTTTCGGTTACGATGCAACTTTGTGTCATTACACTGTTTCATTAATGAAATAGCATCAATGTTACACTTGAATTATTACATAATTATGTTGTATGATAAGATCCATTAATGATCTTCATTAATGCTCTATGTTGACCCTTGGTCACTGCACCGCAGTGTCATCATCCTGAAACATCACCATCCACCACCCAACATTGAGAAATAAAATAGAATATTTTTCTTATGTTATTTTATTATTTTTACCGAAATTTCGGAAAAATAACATTTCCTCTTGGCCCTTTCTTGACGATGTTAAGTCATTTCTAGGTGAATCATGTTGTTTTAAGATCAACGATACCCTTCGATTTTTGATCCTAGATTTGGTAAAATATTTATAAAAAACATGGTTTCATGTTCATTTAATAGATCCTTAAAACCCTTCAAAAATTTAATTTCAGAATCATCATGGGCCAGTCAAGGGTAGGGTCCGCTTAAGGGGAACACACCCTCACGAGATCACTGGTACTCTCAGATTTACAATCTGAGTTACTATTTAGTATTAATAAGGATATGAACATAAAATAATAGTTTCTTAATTATTTTATTTATGGCCAAAAAAATAACTTCAACTATAGGCTCTTGTCAGCCAATGTTATGATCTACCTAAGGAAATCATACACTCACAAGATTAGCAGTGGTCTCTGATTATTATCCTCAGTCACTTTTCATTATTTATAATCATTTACAAAAAGAAAATAAAATAATTTTATTATTTTATTTACGGTTATTCCATTTTAGTTTTTCTCACTATAGGCCTGTGCCGACAAAAATTAAGTCGTGCCTAGTGTATAACCGCCACCCTACACCCAACAGTGCCCTCAAATTAATGATGAGGGAACACCATTAAGAATTATTCAACTTCTTCAGAAAACAGTTCACACCAACTATTCAATGATTAACATTTTTTGACGGATCATTCTGTGCACTCTAGTCCTTGGAATCGCACGTCGTCTCAGCACTTGGTCTCAGAAGAAAATTTATTTTAATATAAGGAAAAAATTCCCCCCACCTTAGAGATTTACTTCACTGAAAAATAAAGACCAATAAAATAAATGGGGGTACTAAGCATGAATCTGAGCCACCATCTCCCTTGTGATCTCCTAGTGATTCCCATGCTGCCACTAAATGTGCACTAGAGGAATCAACCTCTCACAAAGGATTCACTTCAATTAATCTTGTACCTCCACCAAGAACTCCAAAAACATCACCCCATCTTCAGAGTCTATTTTTCCCTGATTTGTGATGTGGGATGGACCATGAATGTACATCCTCATCTGCAACATGTGAAAAAATCATGATTTGAGGCATCTATGGGAAAAGGTCTTGGTGTTACTCCACCTCGCCAACTCCACTGAGAAATTAAAATGGTCCGATGAATATCAGAGATAGCTTGCCGCCCCAGCCAAATCTCTACAATCCACATCGGGGTGAGACCTAATGTAATACCCAATTTCCCACCTCAAACTCCAAGGGTCTTTGTCTCCAATCGATATAATATTTTTGCAAGCTCTGTGATGTTATCATCCCATCCTAGATGATCTTCACCTTCTTGATAGTAGCCCATACTAACTCCATACCACCGAGTGCTAACTCCCCTAGGGTTTTCTATCATAGAGGTGATTTGAATGGCCACCCATTCATGTCCTCAAATGGTTCCATGCCAATGGTGGAGTGATAGCTATTGTTGAATTAAAACTCAACTAGTGGTATGTGGTCATCCCAAATACAACCAAAATCTGGGACATAATCACAATGCATGTCTTCTATGGTCTGTATAGTCTTCTCCGTCTAACAATCCATATAGGGATGAAAAGATATGATCTTGAATAGTTGTGTCTTGTTGTCCAATTTTCACATGCAATCAATTGAGGCATCGTTAAATGAACTATTCCACCACTTTCTTCATCCCTGAGAACCAGTACTGATGTCATATATCCTGGTACCTCTTCGTCAATCGAGGATGTGATTCCAATGGGAATGTAGGGAACTCATTAACATCTTTTTCCACTACACCACTAGTACTATGGCGCACCCTCTGGATAGGATGATGTTCTCTCCACCTATCATAAATCCATAAAAAACATTTCATAATGATAAGTGATAATTTTGGGCATCGTATTCAACATCCACAAACTGTGCCTCTCAGACTCGCTGTAAGAGTGGGGGATTAATAGTCATCTATCATAGGTATACTACTCCATCATCATCCACAAATTATATCATCATCGCAACTGGGTACTATATACCCACACTCAGTAGATGTAATCCAGACCCCCTACAAATCACATCCTCCACCATGTTCCCCTTCCTGGAGTATAAACTATCTCAAAGTCATTGTCCTGGAGGAACTCTATCTATCACCGCTATCTCAACTACTGAAAAAACTATTGGATTCTTTCCATCCATGCCAAATTCTACCATTTTTTACTGATTGATGTGCCCATACACCCTTTGGAAGTGGTTACTCATTCTCCATGGCCACATGGATAATGTGATAGTAATCCACACATAACCTCAAACATTGGGTCTTACCTAGCCCTTCTACTGCAAGTACACCACCTATGCCCACTGTATACAAAGCTATGTGAAATCCCATTGATATACTGATGCAGAAATCGGTGCCATCTCAGGGTGTAGAATGTTACAAGTTCCCCTTTCCCTATGGGGAGCTAATCCTGGAAACATCTTTAGAAAGGATATTCTCGTACTTCGCCACTACTTTTGGGAACTGAAAACTCAAAACACCTTCTTCCATGAGGTTAATGCTAGCCGAGTTAATAGTGATTAGATGCACCATCCTATACATGAGTTCATACAGTGGTACATGGTTTTTTCTCTTTCAGTAACCACAGAATACCCCTTTCCCATGCTGTATATATACCACAACCTTTTTCCTAAAATAATAAATCTGAGCATGAACTGTGGATGACCAGTCCATACCCATTATAACATTATAAGGCCTCCATTCATTCAATAATAGGTTCCAACTAAAACTCTCATCTCAGTGGTCATATCACATTGTTGGTGTTAGTTTTATTATCATGTATTCTCCCTTGTGTATCTCCAGATGAAAGGATCATGTCAACTATTTAACAAAATACTCTAGGTATTGAAAAATGATCGTCACATGAAGAATGATTAATGTCGATGTCTATTAATATGAAAACTAGTAGAATAAAAATATTGTCTCTCGAATCAATCATGGATCCCTTGGGTCATACTCCCTGACATCATGAACCTAATCCCTACCCCTTTCCACCAACTCTGAGAGCCTGGTGGGGTCTACATTGGGGTGATTGTTGTAACATGTTGAAATGTATACCACCTATTACTGTTCTCCTAGGTCCTATTCAACATATGATGCCTTGTAAATTCATATTCCCTTATCCCTTAATCATAAATAAAATTTAACGCATCTGAGTCTCTTAGAATGACGTTGATTACCAGCTTTCCCACTGCTTACATTCACTGGTTGTATCAACAGAGCCAAAAAAAATTCATCCACAAAGGTTCTCTCTATAACCCTATCATAAGTATGAATTTCAAAGAGGAATAGTGAAGGCTCATATTTCCCTTACCGCATCTCACATGGAGGACACAACACTGATGCATTGGTCGTATCATTTTCATCGAGTACCACGAATGGTCGGTGTGCCATGATGAATAATCAACTATCGAAATGTTATCTTTCCGAAGCTATAGAAGCTCCTGGGAACACATACCCCTTAGCTTTTTTGGAAAGAGACCCTTTCTCTGAGGAATGTCCTCAATATTTGTCTATGGAAAATTCCCCACATCGTAAGATCTGGGCACTCTAGACCCTGTCGTCGCCCTGATGATCCACGTAGAGCACTCACTACCAGGACCTTCATCTGATCTAATTGTGCCTTGGCAAGAAGGACACTCTGTCAACACCTCAAGATAGTCCTTAGCCGAATGTGAGTTGATATTTCCACGGATCCTATGGGGTATCATTCACTAAAACTCGTGTAAGGCACTGAGCCAACATGTGTCCTCTACCTATAGAGCTCGTAGTTACTATTGACCAATGCGCATTGGTATTTCTGGGACTTCACCCAAAGGTATCATTTTGGGAAAAAATTACTTTACAAAATCCTCATCACTCTATGGACCGTCCACATGGTCATACACTTGAATCCTGGATGGAAACCTTCAAGGAGGCATCTTGAAATTGAATCATGATGAACAACAGTCAAAAGGCCATACCTGGTGAGCTGACTCAAAATAGATCAATATAAAATCCCATTCAAACACATGCAACTGGTCTATTCAGGAACCAAGTTGAAAAACAGAATTCATTTTCCTGATGTATGGATATGTCATCCACCGTACCAATACTTCACTCCCTCGACAGAAATCCAAACTCAAGACACATAAATCTATTGTTCCCATTAAAAATAATGATTCCTAGTTTTTCTGGTAGAACAGAATTCCCTCTGATATCACTTCTTCATAATCCATCCCCCATGGCCCATGATTAGGCAACACCGAGCCTTCCATCCATTTGTTAGGGACTAGTGACTGCACCTTAAAGGCATATCGAAAAAAGGGAAGGCATTTCTTTTAATCTTGTAGAAACTCACATACCCAAACACATCTCAACACAATGAAAGGGGGAAACAAGTATACTAATAAAAAATATGAGTGGATGTACATGTGAATGTAAGTGGTAAAAAATAAAAACCCAGAAAGAAAGCTAAAAATAGTAAAGTACAATAACGAAACACAGATGTCCATCTGCGGGAAACCCCCCAGGTCGTGAAGAGTACTTAATCTACTGAAAGCCGAAGTAGTATGTCCTACCCACCTTTTCCTAATAGTCCCCAGCTATTCTAGACAACCAAGTCGATTGTCGTAGAATCCGTTAGTCCTATACCCCTAGCACCTCTGTCGAAACGTCGATCGTCTGTACCAAACACAACATGTGCAGGAGAAGCCCGTGTAGGGATGAGTATAACAATACTCAATAGGGACCCTGAGACCCCAGATTGTCTCTCAATAATCAGCAAAGGAAAACACAACAATGAAAAATACACCATAGAGGTAATACCACCATGAAATACCTCAACCACATAGAACAAAGTAAAAGACATAGATCACACATTGTATAGCATAATTTTATATGTAATTATTATTAGTCCTAATTCTAGATCATCATATTATGTCAAGTGGGTTTATTACTGATACCCACTAGGTAACTAGGTGCTAACCCAAAAAGGATTTCACAGTGATTACCCACATAGGATTGCTAGATGTCGACCCCTGGAGGATTCCTAGGTGTTTACCCATAAATGATCTCTATGTGATGACCCATGGAAGATTTCTACGTGTTGACCCACGGAGGATGGCTACGTGGTGACCCATGGAGGATCGCTAGGAGATTCCCCTTGGAGGATCACTATGTGATGACCACAAAGCATCACTATGTTCCATCTCAGGGAGGATTTCTAGGTTCTAACCCAATGAGGATCACTATGTGATGATTCAAAAAGGACTTCTAGGTACAGACGCAGACAAGTTTTCAATTATTTTTTACATCACAACCAACCACTATATTCCCGCACTAAGAACGCTTGATTCTAGTATCACTGCTTCAGAAGACACGGTTCATACCTCAACCTCAAATAAGTCCCACATAGTGTAACCCCAAATGACTGTATCATCATAAGGGTCCCATCATAACAAACAATGCGTCATTCAGAAGCCCAGTCAGTAAGTTATAGGCATTTTCGTAAAAAGGGACAAGTTGGATTCGAGTTTGATCCTACCCGCCCATATATCAGCTTCCGTAAAAACTCAAATATAGTATATCAGAAGGACCGATACATTTCATGGTTCCCAAACCACTGAAGGAGCATCAATTAAACTCCATGTCTAAGAGATATGAGTGTTTTAGTAAAGAGGGGTTGGTTGTGTCTGGGCCCGGTCCGACTCGGTCAGGCCGACCTGACCAACTAGGCCTGGGGGTCCCCTGATTCCTTGGTTCAATTATAAGGAATCGACCTGACTTGATCCACCTTGAGTAGTCTGGTATGTTCTGGCCCAATGGGTCTCGCTATACTGGGCCCGACATGGCCGTGGGTCCAGCTTGTCAGGTCTCCCGTCAACCCGGCCTGGAGGTTGTAGTCCAGGGCTACCATTGTAGGTCCGTCAAATCCACTATGAAGGGATCGACCAACCATAAAAAGACCGTCCACGTGTTGTGGACTGTGTGTAATCGTCCTTTTAGGATGAGGCGACTGTGTCATGTCTGGATCCCCCAATGGCCCAGTGTGCTGTGAGGCCTTCCTCCATCTATGGATCACATATAGCAGATCAACGCATTCAGGTGGCCAAGAAAAAGGACATCCTCTCCAGGAAGAGTTTAGGGGTGATCATCTCCACCCTACTACGATGCACCAAAGTTCATGCTACCACACTACGCCTGCGGTCACCACCATCGTGATGGCGGTGCCTTCACCGAGCCACTAGAGTCACTCTTGTGGTCTTTTTCTTGAGAAGCATGTTTCTATCGAAAGGCATAGACGCCATCTTCGCTGTGACGACCTCATACATTACTTACCATAATTTCAATAAATCATCTATGAATAATGAAAAATAAACTACCATGAAATAGGTTCAATTCCTTTTTTGTGTCTATATGTGACTTAGACCATTTAGAATAATCATTGGGATAAAATTGGATAATCACACAGTTAAACATTTCCCAAAAATTAAACCCTGCATGATATCCCCTAATAGAAATGGGATATTTTTGGGTCAACCTGTTAGTCAGTTAGTCCACGTTCATCTTAAATTTCCATGAACGAGGGAAAAATCATCAAATACTGACAATGCATAAATACCTACCTCACTGACGTTCAATTATGTACCGTTTTTTCTTGTGGATTGTAGATATTGAGGTTGCATCTAGATCCATTCATCGAGGCACGTCGAACACATGGATGATCTACTGATACATAGTTCTTTATTCCTTATTAGAGGTGGAGAAATGTTAGTAGTTCTTCATATATTCTCCAATGTTTTAGTTCCCCATTCTGTAACCCGTTTATTTAAAAAAATAATCACGGCACAACAGTTCTGTTATGCTATGAAATTGCGTCGTTACGATGTTTCATTCATGAAACATTATCTTTGTTAAGCTTACATTATACCATTGTTACACTGTGTGATACTAGACATTAATGAGATTCATTAATTAGCTACGTCGCCACCTGGTTGCTACACTGCATCGTCGTCGTCCCCCACCCAATAAATAGAAAATAAATAAAACAATTATTTTATGTTAATTTATTATATTTCTCGAAAAGTCCGAAAAATAAAATTATTTCTCCAACCTCACTGACTGATGATAATTCATTTCTTGGGGAATCCAGATGGTCCAAGTCCAATAGTAACCTTAGATTTTCGATTTGAGTATCGGTTGAAAAGTTAGAAAATACCCTCTTGCACATTCATTTAAATAAACCTTAAAAAATTCATAAATTAAAATTTATCCTTGGCCCACACTGGTCGAAGTTATGCTCTGCCTAAGGGTAAAACACCTCATGAGCACCATAGTACACTCATATTTTCCATCCTAGTTAACTTTAGAAGTTATAAGTATTCAACATGAATATAATTGTTACTTAATTATTTTATTTACAACCACAAACTAACATCCACTTTTGGACTGGTCCAACCAATGTATGGATATGTCTAAGGAAAGTATAACCTCATGAGCTGAGCGGTGGTCTCAGATATTTAATCTGAGTCACTGTTTGTGATTTATATTTATTTGAAAAATAAAATAATTAGATTTCATTATTATACTTACGGTTATACCATTTATGGTTTTTCTCATAGGAGGAATACACCGACTAAACTTATGTCGTGCCTAGGGTAAACCCGTCATACTAAACTGAATGATGCCCTCAAATTTCTGATGCGGGCACCAGTGTAATATTTATTCCTTTATTTCAAGAAATTCCTTCCATGCACTATTTAAATCCTAACATTTTTGGCAGATCATTCTGAGCACTCAAGGCCTCTGAATCACATTACATCTCAGCACCTGGTCTAAACATAATTCGATATAATTAAAAAAATTTAAATAAATTCTAGTACATTACATTTCCTCCAAGTTCCATCTATGGATAAAATATAAATGGTCGGTATAAGTTTCATTCAACATTTATCAATGTATGGAAGAATATGATAATGAATGTAATTAATATGATCCCCTAAATTATGAAATTGTCCTTAATCCCATTATATTATATGTTCATTTGATATAACATATAATTTAATTTTTTATATTATATATACACTTAGTATTCTTATCCAAATACCAATAGTTAACTACACCCTTCGATGTTACGAACAAAATAAACTAGAGGATATAAAACAAACCTAGTCAATCAATTTAAAATAAGCATAATATATATATATATATATAATTATATAAATCTCAGGAATCATTAATGTTTGTATTCATTTGAAACCAGATACACAATCAATGTATTTATCTAAAATAGTCATTATATCCAACAATAATTCATCACACATTATATAGTTTAAACAAAAATTAAATAATAAAATTCAACATTACCCAAGGAAATAGAAATATAATATAGAGTGAGTTGACATGAACTTTATGGTTTTTTAAGGGAGTTAAAAATTTATGATCATATATGAGTACATGATGTCAATCTAAAAAATGAATAATTGATCATAATATATTATAATCATACCCAATATTTCCTAGATTATAAACAAACTTCATGGAATGATGCTGTAAAAAAAATTTCAGTCATAACAGTATGGAAACATTAATGATATTCATTGAGTCATGGTATAATAACAAGGAAATAAGAATAATTATTCACAACATGGCATATATATAATCATAATAAAATAATTTCTTTATCACGGATCACTACCTAGACCATCATCACACAGTGTATAAACTCCCTTAGCTGATTGAAATTTATGTCTATTCCCTTAAATTTCATCTCATGAGATATAAAAAATTACAGACTATATTATATGGTTATATAATTATGAACCTACCCATTACATAATGGAAATTTTCAACTAGTCTTTGGGTTAACTCCCTATTTCAAATCATATAATGTTATATAGATTTACCCAATGCATTACAGAGCTATAATGGATCCAGAATTCATGTAAAATAATACATACATATGTATTCCACAAGTGTATAAGATCATCCAAAATTATTTTTGTGATAAATTCACTTAGGTATTATTACCATTTTCCAAAAATCTAAATTAAAAAATCAATATATAGAACATATTAATAGAATGTGGTTATTATTTTTTCTGAATATCCCCCAATGAGTCATACGAATTATTAAATGATAATTACATTGAAAAAACCTATTTATAAAAATTAATAAACAATTCATTGATAAATATGAAGAAATATGATTTTCCATTTTAAACATTAAAATAATAAAAAATAACATAAAATTAAAATATATATTTCTATGAAATGACAAGGATAATTGAATATAAATCCTTAAAATAAATTTTGTTCATATTTGTAGGAAAATAATGTCTAGTGGTAGTGATAAAATAACATTTATTCACACCTATATAAATAAATTATGACACTTACCAAAACTATTCAAAATAATCATTTTTAAAAATAATTATTAAAAGTAAATTTTTTTTTAAACTAAAAACAAAATCATTATAAAATAATATAAGATCATTTTATAAGTAAAATAAATAATATTTATTTTTTTTAAAGATTATAGATATAAAATAAATGATAAGGTTTATTAATCTTATAAGATTTATTTTCAGTAAATTAATGACAAAATGAGGATGACATGATAAGAAGAAATTTATCCCCCATAAAAATTATAATACAATAGATATAACTCCTTATAGGAATAACATAAAATTCCTAAAAGTGAAATGTAAGTAAATGTTATCCTGATTAAAAGTAATATTAGAACACAAACTCATACCATGCACTTATTATTTGTTAGATACATTCTAATCACCAGAATAATAAATTTTTACTTATTATAAAGATACGTAATAATTATTTTTATATGTGTATTCAAATATTAAATTACATTATAATACTTTCAATTTTTTTCAATTCAAATTTTTAATAAGAAATTGTGTAATAACTATTATGTTTTCCATTAATTTTTCAATTAGTGGATTCATGTAATTTCACCAAGAATTTGGTTTAAGAATATATATAATATTAATCTTTCATATGTAAATTATTTATTTCATTAATATATTACTATGACCATTCATGTAGGCATTGTTTTAAAATGATATTTTTCATTTGTTGAGGCAGAACCATGAACTTACACATTAGTGGCATTTTAATTTTTCAATGGAAGAAAATTAGTTAAAAATAATAATTTATAACTCAAAATAAAATTTTATAAAAACATATCATCTTAAATAATTACAAAAATATTTAAAATCAAAATTAATTTACTATTATTAAAAAAGAAGTATGTCCTCCATGCAGGCTGTAGTCTATACATATATGCAAGCAGAATTTATAATTTCTAGTAATGGGAATGGAGTAAAATAAATGTTACATAATAATAGATATTTGTACTAATGAGTCTAATATTATAATATTTAAATATTTTAACATATTAAGAGTTGGTTTCAATATTAACATAATTGAATGAACTTGATTAAGAAAATAAACTCTCCTTAGATATCATTATATACAATTTTTTATCCACCTTATATTTGTTTATTGATGACACCAGAACATTAAAGTTGTTTGAAATTCATTTTGGTATGAAAGTTCTTATGTATTTTCCATCATAATATGATGAATACATGTGAATTAGTCGATATGTGGGCGGCCCTTTTTATTTCGAGGGTATTTCAACCCTTAAAAATAATATTAATATTAAATTAATATAATTTCTTTTATCAACATCAAGGAGAACCTAGGAATCTTAAATTGAATTATAATATTTTGTGGATAGAAATACAAAATCTGATTAAAAATTTTTTTTTTTACAAAAAGGTCATATTCCATTAATTTTAAACCTTTTAATATATATTAATTATTATTTTGGTGTAAACCTATTACCATGAAAATATTTTTTTCATAATAATAATGTAATTTTCCTTAATTTATTATATAATATACTAA
This sequence comes from Viscum album, assembly GCA_963277665.1. NCBI lineage: Eukaryota > Viridiplantae > Streptophyta > Magnoliopsida > Santalales > Viscaceae > Viscum > Viscum album. The sequence continues at coordinate 820,255,647 of OY728155.1, forward strand.
TATAAATTTTTGAACCATTTCACCACATTATAATTATAAATATTTAGAATTTTTATTCTAATATCACCTCACAAAATATAAAAAACCATTTTTCTAAAAAACATACCATTATAAGGAAATGATTTTATTCAATTCCATTCCAATTAATCACCATTTGATGAAGGTAAATTTTCATGATAGAATACATCGTCTAAAAATTTCATTAATATCATTTTTTAGGAATCATTAAATAAATTTATTATGATAAATATACATTTAAATAACACAAAAGTGTTTAATATAACTATCCATTTCTTTACCTTAAAATATGTTTATCATAATTTTCATCAAATTGGTAAAAAAATGTAGAAAAGTAAATTTATTTTTCTACATTATTAAATTGAACATTATATATATTTTTTATACTCTACCTAAAATAATTTATAATTTTAAATAAAAATATGATACAAATTGTCTAAAAAATATTTTTTAGTGAAAATATTATATTAATAATTATTAATTATATGTATTAAATTAATTCATTTAGTTAATTTATTTTAAATGAATATTTGTGAAATAAAATTATATATTTCAATCCATGAATGTATAATTTTTTTAAAAACATAAGTCAACAAAATAGATCTAATCGTTTTATATAAAGATACTGTATTTTCATTGGTCGATTAAACGCATTTTATTTCTAAAAAACATTTTATATTAAAATTTTATTTTATAAATTATTATTTTGTTACATTTTTATTTTAATAAAATCATAATTCACTTATGTTCAGTGTTTTTGATATAATTATATTTGAAATTCATCAAATTTATTTCAGATGAATAAATACAAAATTCATGATGTTGATCAAAAACATTCACTTATAATATATTTTATCAACTGAAAAAACCTTCTAGGTTCAACTATTCAATATGATTTCCAATATAACAACAAAATGTATTTTTAATACATATATTGACACTAAAAACCATTATATGAAAATCTTAAATAGATATATAAGTATGATAGTTATAGAAAATTATTTTATATATCTCTAATACCCAATAATGTTGAATCAAAAAACTAATACATGTTTCTATTAAGGTTAATTATCCACATAAAATTAAACATAATAAATTAATATGATAATAATAGCGCATGTTTTTTATAATCATTTATAACAATTAAAATCGGTTTCCCCAAATTGAATAAAATTAGTTTTAAAAAAATTAGTTAAAACCAAATTTAAAAAAATTTCAATGACCTAGATCAAAAAAACAAATTTCATAAAAAGCTCCCAATACAAAACTATATATTTCTTTTTTCCATATTTAAATGAATAAGTTAAAAATGGACATCTACTATAATGGTTTTTCTTGACCATCTTTATTTCTTCCATATTTTAGAACCATGGAGACTACTATCACATGATTAATGATCATTTTTTGTCAATTAATGTTTAAAAAATATTTTTATGATAAAAAAATTCATAAGATAAATATTTCAAAAAATATTTTAAACCCCATGAAAAAAATTAATTCACCATGATATGGATGTTGGTATATAAATATTTCTATAACAAAAATCATCACATAACTTCTTATATTCCCAAAAACACATATAAAGAATTATTAATGAAGCTATATATAGTTTAGATGATTTCTATTTATACTTATCCAAAATAAAAACATAGAAAATCATATAAGGATTATAGAAAACATTACCCTGATAGAGTTAATTAATACTAATCATTTTTAATAATAATCGTACCTATTTCAGAATACAGCCTTATAATTTCTAGTATAATATTCATGGATCAATTAACAAATCAGAAATCACTGAATGTAATCCTATATAAGTAAAAGTTATTGTGAGAAAAACATTTCTATAAAAATATAATGAATTAAAAAATTCAGTAGAATAAAACATTAATAACTTGTATTTTTTAAAATCTATAAACAACAACACTTAAATATATTTAATTTGACAGTTAATATATTCTAATGTAAACCATTCATTATCTCTTTTGTAATCCTTGTCTCTATTTGTGTAAAATTATTTCCATTGAAATATCATTTGATGAAATCAAGACCTAACAAATTATGGTAGAAAAAAATTAGAACCTCCATGTAGAATAATTATTATTTTGTTTCCTTTTACAATGGATCTTAATATCACTTTTATATTGGTCACAATGATGAATAATTAACATAATAAACTTGTGTAAGAGAGAAATAATTATTCTTCTTCAACTTATAATGTTTAATAATTCATCTAGATAATTTTTTCTCACACCCTTAATTTGAATTTTAAACTGCCTTTGTTTTTTGTGAAATAAATTTTCTTATTTCATTGTTACATTTCATTACACATAAGACCATGTTATGATTTCCCTAAATGCGACACCACAATTTTTTGCATGACATGAAACACATAGTTTTTATGAAACATCATTTTATTTTCTTAATTTTTTAAATAACTAAATTAATAAATAGACATTATAATAGAGTCTATTAACAAGATTAAACTAATTATGAATGTATGGATTACACATGTAAAAATATTTTCAAATAAAATTATACGTATTCGGGAAAATATTTAAATGCAAACAAGTTTTTTACACTAGTAAAAAAATATTTTTTTGAATGTAAAAATAAAATATATATATATGTGTGTATAATATCTATTCAATCGTTTATCATTTAGCCAATGTGTTTTATAAACATAATAAATACTATTTAATGATTAAATTTTTTATTTTTTCTTAATACAGTTTTATTTATCTTAATTGATGCACTTAATTTAAAACTAAATTTTGATAGTTTTATAAATCTATTTTAAAATATTAATATTTTGTTTAAAATTAGGATATAAAAATTTACATTTTTTGATCTTTTGTAATTTTTCATAAAAGTTTCACTTTATAATAAAAAGTGGAAAATTCTATATTTTAATTGATAATGGATTTTTCCTCTAAATATATTACAGTGTTATACTATATTTTCATTGGTTTTAATGTAAAATTAGATCAATTTTATGTCATTTATTATAATATATTTACTTTTAATAAATTTAATATAGATTGTGGATATGAAAACATTCCAAACTTTTGACCATTTTTACATAAAAAACAAGTTGTTTTGTCCCATTTTTTGAGTTAAATTTACATTAATTTCTGAAAATTAATTTAATTTAATTCATAAAAAAGTTTTGATTTATTTAATAATAATTTCGAATTTTATTATAATTTCTTTTTATTATGGGAAAATATGGATAGTAACATTATAAATTTTTATTACCACGGTTCATAGAAAATCATGTAATGAGGGATAAGTATAATATGATGAATATTATAATGCTACCTAAACAATTTCCAAAATGTAAACGGATGATTTTAATTCAACCCTTATCACATAAGGATAGAAATTGAATAATTTTATAGATATTAATCTACGAAAATGACTTTGGTATTATAAATATAAAAGTTATTGAAAAAATCTCACATTCTTTCTTTTAATAAGTATTATATTTTTATTAACAAATAAAAGAAAATATATGCTCAAAAATATTAAATATATCTATATTATTTGCTAAATTATGTTAATTTATTTTTAATTTTTTGTGAATAATAATTAAAATAAATAATTATACATTAATGATATGGTAATCAATAAATTAATTAAATATATAAATCAATGATATTAAAAATACTAAAATAAAAAAATGAAGTGATTAAGTAGATAAAATAATTTTATAGGTAAATGTGACATATTATGGCTCTATTTAAGTAATTGGTTCATAGTTATATTTCATTATTGATATTCATATAATTAATGTTATGTATAGTCTGAAAATTGACACAAATGAAATATTATGAAAAGAATATTTTATTATAATAGTGAAAAATCATAGAAATACTATTTAACAAAAAATTTGAGAAATTATGGTATAAAATATCATAAATTAAATAGTTATATTAAAACATATACCGTATATCTAAAACTATTGAACATTTAATATTGAATGTTTTGTAAAAATTTATAGAATTAAAATCTGAAATCTAAAGGTTAATCAAAATGATAATGATTAAATATTCACAAAAAAATTAAAATAAATATATTTTTAAAGATATTAAAACCATATACCCAAATATATTATAATTATTTCAAATTTTTCTTTAATTGTGATATTATTTAATTTACCATAATTTATTATTCTATGAATTCTGTCAGTTCCCCTAACCTTTCATATAAGAAAGAACTTGTTCTCTTCTTTTCTTCACTGTTTAAAATCATAATTTCATAGGAAATGTTTTTTCCTTAACACCTCCCAAAAACAATACCTTCATCATTGAGGGATTGATTTTTGTTTATACACAAAATATGATTTCCTTTTTAAAAAAATGAAATGAAGATACACAAATAAGAGGTGGTGTTCAACGACGACGATATTTGTTTTATTTATTCCATCACTAGATAAAATAATGTTTATTTCATGTTTCAATAGTAATTTATATTTTTTAAATATATTTATATGTTTTAAAATTAATATTTTGACCTAAAATCTCACCTTATTCAATCAAATGGGATACAAAATCATCATCCTTGTGTTCATCATAAAACATCCTCACGAATCGATGTTGTTTATCCGTACAGTTCCATAATAAAATATTCGGAATAATGATGCCATTTATTTTCTATATAATATTTATGAGGTATTTATGATTCTATAATTATTATATAACACATACCATCATGATTTATATTTAGTGTTAATATAATAACTTCATTTGTGGTTATCAGGACCACTGCCTCCTCAACGTTATGTGACTATTGCAAACATTACATTTAACATATTAATGATGGGATTAATGAAAATGTATAATATATATAACATAAAAATTCTATTATAATGATAATATATATATATATATAAATATATTTCATTTACCTTCTTCACTCTAATGTAAAAATAAGATGGAAACAATGTTTATACGTATGTTCGTCCAAATGTTTCCATGAATGGTGTATTTAATTTTCAAATTATATATTTTATATATTATTATAAATACATATATATGGAAAATATATTATATTAATATCATGGTTACAATTTTGGATCTAATGAAATCATGATATAAGTAAGAGGAAAAAAATATAAGGAATAAAAACACATTCAAAAAACAAATCAGATATTACCATAAGTGTAACATTAACATGATTTTTTTAATAAACATATACTATAAAGTCAAAATAAAATCATATTTGGTATTATATATAATATTATGGTAATAAAATATACGTATAATAGGTTTCTTTTTATCATAGTGTATTTTTAGATGAGTACGACAAGAGTAATGTCAAATTGTAACACATTTCAATCTCACATTTATTTCATTGGGACACAATCTTTATAAACTAATTGTTTCTATTATGTGAAGTATATACTAACTAGAAATTTATTATTGAAGTATTTTTTTAATATTTTTTTATTTTAATTTCCATATAATTTTATTTCTCTTATGAGGAAAATGATTCAATAGATAATATAATGTTATGGGGATTTTTAGTCTCTGTTATATTTTTATAAGAAATGGTCCATATTCACATATAATTTATTTTGTGTGGTGTAAATACAACACATGAAAGAATTCTATGATAATATTACTTTTATTTATAGTTATTAACATATATGTTTTAAGATATCTCTTCCATGGTGTATAAAACTCAAATATTACCAAATCTGTTGGGGAATTTGGTCAAAATTTACCATCGATGAGACATATGTTTGGTTAATCAAAAATATTCTTTTACAAGGTGTCTATACATCCCTTGGACATTTTTTATCTTAAAAAATCTTATTTTATTGATATTAGATTTATTTTGTAATGTTTTTCTCTCTAAATTTGTAAATCTTTGTTCTATCAAAACAACGTTTTCAAAAAAAAATTGATAAGTTTTTTAAGTGATCATTTAAGTATTTGAAAAGAAAAAAACTGATATCTATAATGTTTAAATTTGGTTTTAAGAGAAAAAAATATAGGTTTTATGTGTAATTTTATATGAAACTTTTTTGTCAATGTAATTTCATTTGAACTGTTTATTTCAAAACCAAAATGATATTTTACTCATGAATTATTTCTGGTGATTTTCAATATTATTTTAAATCAAATATAAAATTATTAGATATTTTTTATATTTAAATAGGGATATTATTCAATGAAATTATCAATATTATTGTATATATGGTTTATTATATGTATTAAATCCCATTCTTTTTTATGGATTACTCAATGATGAAATATTAATGAAAAATATTTTTTATGGTTGCTGATATGACGAATGATTAATGTTATCATGGAACTCAAATGTATGGTTTAAACTTTTTTATATTTGAGACTTATTCTTCCCTCAAATTCATTGGGTAATTATTAATATTTTATTTTATTGTGAATATTCCATTGAGGAGTGAACTTTGTTCCGTAATGGAGATTGTGCACTATGATATTCTTAGGAGTTATTCTGGATGAATATGATTGATTGAAGAGTAAACCCATTCATCTATGATATTATTTCAAATGTAATTTTACTTAAAATGAAATGATTTTATATAATTATTGTACTCCAACAATTATATGTTTTATGCCAAATTTATTTCCATATAGATCAATTTTCTACTTGATTATTCTCTTATGAACTGAAAAGCCTTATTTAGTGACTCCATATTATGATATTGATATGAAATGTATAATTTTTATTTTTTATATTTATTTTCTCATACTTATATATTCATTTTATGAATCCATTATTGACCTCCACTATAGTTTGCCTTACTAATATTCTGATCTAACCCATTATTATATATCAATATGCTTGTGTTATGAGGAATGATTTTATATAGGATATGTCTATGAATAGTGTGAGACATGAATGATATTTTGGATATAAAATATATTTTATTTTTATTTACTAGTTTTTTATTTTTTTTAAATATGTTAGATTTAGTCTCAATCCATTGATCATATTTACCTAACATATCCTTGGGAATGTAAGTGATCAATTATTTACATTTAATGTTGTTATTTTTAATAGAAAAATTTAGTTCCCATTGGTAATGAATATTTCTCTAAAACAATATCATGATGTGGGGATTCTGGGATGTTACATTTCATATCAATTTATGGTTTGGAAAAAAACAAAGATTATGATGCTTTCATGAGAAGATATCTTAAGACTTATACACTCTATCATTGGTATACAATACCATAACATTAGAATATTAGAAATGATTTTTGAGGTTTTTAGATAGGAAATTATATGTTGAGAAATATGATTCGTAAAGAAATTTCTTTATTGTTTAATTATGTATTTTAAATTTTTGACATACAATATGAAAGGTGTGATATAATTTTGGATGTTAAATCATTTTTTTAATGTTGAATCTATTAACATTATGTTTAATGATGTTTATCATGATTATATATTTTTATAAGGATGTGTATTTTTAGAAAAAGGATAGCCCCTAGTATTAGTGACAACCCATCACATCTTGCAAGGTGTTGAGTATTGAATCAAAAACTAAAGGGCGAAAAGGGTCTATAGTCTACTATTGGGCTACGTAATGTGCCAATTCGAATTTAATTTTTTCAATTAAATTATCTAATGGATAATGGTTATGTTCACCTTGGAAGTATAATATATGTCATATAGATGGACATTTGATTAGAAATGTTTTTGTATTATGTTATTAATGTTATTCTAGATGAAGTTCACTATTACAGACACCATATTTGATTAAGGTCAAAATAAAAATATGTGATTTTATAGTAGGAATAAAGGTTGATTTATATTTTGAATGAATATATTATTTTATTTTGGATTTATGGTAATTAATGTTATTATCATGTCTCAAGAGAGTATAAGATGAATGTATTAACATGTTTGGTATGTGATAAACAAGAGCCACATTATGATATATGTGAGATCAATATTACTATAAAAATGAAAAATATAGAGTTTATTTTTTATTTTTTTAGATATTAATTATTTATAAGAGTCACATGTGTACCCATATATGAAATAGTTTAGTTAATATTCATATGTGATATTTGAGAATAATTTTCTATCTCACCATTTGAGGTTTTATACATATTGGATAAATTATGCTAACAATTTTTTATGAAAATGACAGACTGAATGACATATAATTATATTTATGTATATCATCAAATTATATTAAATTGATAGTGAATAATTAATTTTAAGTATAATGAAATGTTAATGAAGAACCAAAAATCATGGAAAACCCCATCATTAGATTGTGTAAAAATATATTAAGTATATATTATAATGAAAATTATTCATTATTAGGAAAAATATTCTCAAAGTAAATTTTTTTCCCACTAACATCGTTTTGATGATATCAATGACCTTTTTCATGACTCTGTGGGTTATGCCTTTGTGATAATTATCTTTATCTTAACAATTTTATCTATAACTCTCCATCAAAATATGATAGTTAAATTATCTTCCATGATTTTGTTTCTTGATGAAAATAGTTTTATACTAGCTCAAAATATTGTTATGGGTTACTTTTTCTAACCATTTTATATACACCATTCCCCTTCTAAAGAGTGGTTTATTTTTCATTTTAATTTGTGGGGTTCTATGAAATGAATTTCCAAATATTAAAACCTTGAAAAACCTGATGAATTTTGAGAGATAAAATTATTTTAAATTGGGTAAAATGTAATAATCCTATATTTGAAAAAAATTTAATTTATAATTTTATGGAAACATTTCAATTCACACTACACCATGTTATGATTTCTCTACATTAAACACCGGCTTAGCTTGCGTTAAATTTCACCCTAATTTCTTAATGGACATAATTTCATATTTTTAATTAATTATATAAGATTACTATAACATATCCATTATAATGGAATGTATGGACATAGTTAACTACATTATGATAGTATGGATTACAAGTATAAAACTATTTTAAAATATTATTGATATTATTTACCTGAAAGACAATTTAATTGGATAATGTGTGTTTTATGACATTTAAATAAACAAAACAATAATTTGTTTCTATATTAATGATATATATTTATATATATTATTAAATATAATGTTTATCATTCAGCCTCTGTATTTTTTTCATAATAAATCATGTTGTATGTGTAAAATTTTTATTTTTCTCTAACAATTAGTTTCATCATTATTAAAATGAGAACATGATATAAAATGATTCTTGGATAGTCTTATAAATGAAATTTTAAAAAATAATCATTTTGTTTTAAATTGGGATATCAAAATTTATTTTGGGTGATTTTTAGGTTTTTTTCAAAAGTTTCATGTTTTGATTAATAGTGATAAAATAAAGAATTTTAATTGAAAACTACTTGTGGTATTAATTCATTATATAGGTAATTTATTAGATTTTATGGTTTTAATGTATAATTAGATATATTTTATATCATTTTATTTAATTTCTTATTTTGGAAAAAATTACATATTGAAATTGGATATAAAAACATTCCAAACTTTTGACCATTTTTATTTATAAAACTAGTTGTTTCATCCCATCTGGGGGTTAATTATTAATTAATTTCTGAAAAATATCTAAAACGAATATATTAATATTTATTCCATATTTAGAATCAATATTTTAAATTTTATTTAATAGGTCAATTTTTTTGTTTAATATGAATAGTAACTTTAGTAATTTTTTTCCATGATAATGAGTTAACATGAAAATTGAGAGTGAAACAAATATTTTATATATATTAAAAAAAAATAAAAAAAAAATTTATTATTGACTTTATTTAGTCCATTTACATATAATGATAGATTTGAATGAATTTAATTGACTCTTTTCCAGGAAAATGACCTGGATATTATTTCAATCAATGAGGGTGACAAAATTTCTCACAGTTAAAAATAAAAAAGAATAATTTATTAAATAAGTGTTTAAATATAATATATTCACTACTATGTGTGTAGTTATTAATTATAAAATTATTTTTAACATCATGGAAATATAATTTTAATTATTTTTAAATAAATAATTATATTATATATCTATAAAATAATGATGTTGTAAATATTAAATTAATTAATTACTCAATTATATGATATTGAAAATATCTAAATAAATAATTTCATATTAATTATGTTGTTCCATAAATTTATAGATTAACAATTCATATTAGGGGTGAATGAAATGATTTTTAGGTTAATATGTATAATTTATTTTATGAAATTCAATGAAATAAACAATGTCAAAAGTCACTGTATTGTTATTTTAGGAAAATAATATTTCATTAAATTATTTAAAAAATAACAAAAAACCAAAATTAGGTCAAATTTTTGAAATTATGGTATAAATATCATTAATTGACCATTTTTGGTTCAATTCACACCTTATAAGTAAAGATATAAACATTTTAATATTGAATATGTAGTTACAATATTAAATATTAATATATTTTAACTTATGATTGATCAAAATGACAAGGTTTAAAATTTGCATCAAAACATTTCCAAAATATATTTTTCATGGGATTTCCAACCTAAATCATGCTATCTTATAATTAATTTCTTTTTAGAGGTATTTGGCTAGATATTTAATTTATAGAAACTCAATCTTTTGAGTAATTCTAAGAGTGACCCTCCCATCTATAAGGACCCAACCTTAAACCTTACTTAATCTTGAGTTATTCCAAGATTACACATTGAGGATCTTTTCAGGTTTATAGTTTTAGAGAATTAGATCATAAAACTTTCATTACATTCCAAATTTAAACAAAGTGGTTACATATGGATAATATTCATTTTTTCCCATCAACAGAAACATATTTAAAATAAAACATGGATTCTTTCCTGACACTTCCTTAACACTATCATCATATCATGTACCTTTCCCTTGACCTATGAAAAAAATTTCAAAAACTTGGGATGACCATAAAAAGCTCAGTAAGGGATATAAAAATATGTAAAGGAAACATGAGTTCATATATACATAAAAATGAAATCATACTTTACCTATAAAACATAGGCATATCAAATCATGAATAAATCATAGAAATCATAAGACATAAAGGTAAAAAGAGGCATTCATAACATTCTTATGTAGGTAGTAACCCTCTTGGTTACGTTTGGAATACCCACCACAATATATTCCCAAAATCTCTTCGGAGAAACCTTAATGTTTCACTCCTTCGTGTTACCCAATGCATTGGAGAGCTATATCGGGCTCACCTGCCCTTAGTTTATCACGGAACCACCCTTATTCATAAACAAATTCCCAAGAACCATAACATAATCATAGAACATAACCTAAGAACAAAGGAAATATAATATTCCCACATATAACATTTTAAGATATTGAAATAATGAATCCATTCTAAAAACCATTTTCAAAACCATTTAAAACACATAATAAAGAGATTTTTAAATAAAAGTGTCCCATACCACATTGAAGCTTTTAACATTTTAAAACATTAATATCCATATAAATAAATCCTTAAAACCATTTTGAAAACATGGATATTAATAAGAACAAATAATTAAAATATTTAAAGCGATATTTTGGTTAAAGGGGTTTTACCAAAATTAGAGACACTTGAATACAATAATTGAGGAATAACATTTAGACATAACTTCATAATATCATGAGAATAAATGGATTCATGATATAATAATCCAAAGGATATTATATACACCATATAAGAGTGAATTGGTGCATAACAACAATGAAGTCTCAATAGAAATTTCAAATGTGATGAAATCCCTTATAAAGAAGGTATCCTTAAATTAAGGATAAATAAATCTCAAAATTATGTGTGAAAAATATAAATACACCCAATATAAGTGTATATTAAATGTAAAACAATAAATGTTCATTCACACATATTAAAAGGACAACATATTCAATAACTAAATGTTGATCCCAAAGAAATCGAAATTGGGTTAACAAGTTCCCTTGGTAAAATTCGACAGCCTAACGGCATCACTTCAAAATTCAGAAAATGAGTTTATGAGAGATAAAAATGGAATCTAATCACTTGGAAATAAAATTTACATCAATAAGGATATAAAATAAAATATCCCAACATAATAGTATGTGAATTAAAAGACATAACAAAATATGTCTTTTAAAAAGAGGATGGTGAAAGGTCCCCTTACCAATTTGGGTAACATTCGAAACGTACACCCCATGGAAGAAGGTTCATACAATGAAGATGTTAATACCCATAAATGAAATTATACTACACAAAGTGTATAATAATTTCCAGTACATCGACCACTCAATGGAAATTGTGGAAAATGTAGCATAAATCTCACGGGAATAAAAGTGAGATGAAAAATCCCTTACGAATACTTGGCAGCCTAACGGCGCCACTTAAAACCTCCATAGTAGATTGATTAGAGAGAATAGGGTATCTCATCATATGAACATAAAAATTAAAGTAATATTAATATAAAATAATATCCCAATAACAAGAAAGATGATCTTTAAAAGGAATTACATAAAAGAGTGCACTTTAAAAGAAAGAGATGAGTCAGATTCCTTACCTCAAGTCCAACTTGTCTTGTTCGTTTCTTTATATTACTGAATAATAAACTTTGGTCAATTTATAATTGCTTAAGGACCTCCTATAAATATTATTATTCAGTTAATATCACATATTTTAACCTTATAATAATTGGTTAATAATATGAGTTCATATCAGACATTTTTGTCGATGTTTGGTACATGAGTCAAAAATTGAACTTGTTGGAAAAATAAATTTCCATGTAGTTATAGGTACATCATATACAGAATAGTATTGATGTTTTAAATATCATATATATCCAGTATATATTCATTTTATACTATTCCATATCATTTGGAGATAAAAATTAAAATCACTGTTCATGGAGACGGTAGGTCGTACGTATGCATGAACGCTACTTTCATTTTTTTGTCATATTAATGGAATTAAAACAAAATGAGATATATATATATGTTATAATTCCAGAATTATATCCATCATTTAGATGTAATATTTTACATATATATCCATTATATAAATGTACTTATAATAGTACATAACATTTTGAGATTATAAATGAAATGTACCGTTCATGGAGACGGTAAGTCGTACGTACGCATGAACACTACTTCCATTTCTATTTCATATTTAATGTAACTAAAACATAATTATACATAATAGTATTTTAATTCCAGTATGTTATCATATATAATATAATTAAATATATCATTTATACATACCACATATGGTATTAACGAATCAAATCACTTTGAGGGGGCGGTAGTCCCCACGTCCTTAAGTGGAGATATCACGATTACCCATAATGGAAACCATAAAGGTATTCCATAAATGAAAAATACAGAAGCATAATTAAACAATAAAAATATTATATATCATATATAAATATAGTGTCATCTTAATGGCCACCTTTGAAGGTGTTAGAAAAATGTTGAACAATCATCGTTTCGTGAGGCAGAAATTCGCTATCCACAGAAACAGTATGTTCTTTAAGCATTAGGCGAATGTGTGTGTAAGTGTAGTTAGAATACTTATTATAAAAACATCCAAGTATATTGAAGATACTGGATTTGATACAAAAGAAATGAATAAAAAGAGTTTAGGGGGTTGGAGAAGCAAAATAAAACAAAAGGACACAAGTGAAGACATTACCTTAAAATCGGGTAACTCCCATTGGTTTGAGCTCAAAGGATTCCTTGGGAAGACTTATGCCCAAAGTGAGGCTTCAAGGAGTTATATAGGGATTCTTATAGAAAATATTGTCAGGTTTTGGCCGAGCCAATGGCTTTGGAAATGTGGGTAAGGAGGTAGAGGTGGGGCCTTTTATAAGAGGAGAGGAGGGGCACTCTTGGAATGTAAAGAAATGTTACTTTATTTTAGAATGCGTTTCGGATTTTAATGGTACCACATTGACGTGTTTCGAGTATAAGGTTATAATGGTTCAAAATCCACCCATCAAATAGTTTTTGGACATGTGTAGGTCTTAGAGTTTACATTATCTTTCCATTTTATTTAAATCGTTAAATAATGAGGTTATCGCTGCATCATCATGATGTCATATATAATTTAATTTATTTAATGCCTAAAAATTATAAAACAAATAATATGATGTAGGAAATATTTTTATCTTTCCATTTATTATTTATAGTAAAAAATCGGACATCTATAACCCTATGGAAAAAGACTTTTAGTAAAACATCTCATGTTTGTATCATTTTTACTATAACATTAAATAAAAAGATATTTATGTCATTTTCCAACAAAAGTGGATCCATGGGGTCCCCAAGTTGACCCATGGATTTTCTTGGTCGTCCATGACACATCCCAAGATGGTAGGACATGTGTCTAGGTCATTTAATATTTTTAAAACATTATTCATACCTTAAACTACACTAATTACCTCTAATTGAGATTAAAAAGTTAATAAGTTACTATTCACCAAAAAATTATTTTAATCCCATTGAACCACATTTTACTTCCAAATGAAAACCATGTATGTCGGATTTTTTTGAAATTCAAAACACAAAGATGGCAAAATTTCATTTAAATGGAAAATCAGTTTTTATAAGTACTACTTAGTGGTTTCACTATTCATCAAAAAATGAAGTTTTTCAGAAAAATACCAAAACTTCACCCTAAGTTATATTTGATATTCCGAATTCAAAAATGATGTATATTTTAAAAAATTAAAAACATATTAGTTGAATTAATTAATTTAATTATTAATTCCTGATGTCAGAGTAAATAGCGTGTTTTTATGAAACAATAAGTATCAAAAGATTGACACTAGTTTAAGTCCAATTTCAATGTGAAATTAATTCTAATGACCACTATTATATTAAATGGTAAAAATATATTCTAATTTAACTTTAAAACCAAATCAAAAGATAATCTAGTCATAAAAATAAATTAGATTAAAAAGTGGTTTTGAATTAAAATACAACATTTTTCACTATTCATTAAAAATTGAACTTTTTTGGAAAAATACCAACAATTTACACAAAGTAAATTTTGATGTCCCGATTCTAAAGAAGAATTTTATTTTATCAAATATAACACATAAAATTGTCAAAAAGTGGATTTTAAAGAGGTTCGCCATCAGAAGGCTGTTAATCGGCCTTTTAAAGAATATTAGAATGTTTACGCTTAAAATTGGATACATTCGCATTTTTAATCCTATAAATTTTATTGTAAAAAGTGAAAATATTTGACAAACATATATAATAATTTTGTAGTTAGTTCTATTCATTCCTGCCATTACAATGGCTAGGCGTTATCTACTATTTAAAATAATATTATTTTATTATTAGAGTGCAACGTAAAATTCCCAAGAAACTCGTTGTTGCGTGTTGGGTACGCCATCGAGCATAGAATCCCCTTTAAAGTAATATTAATATTTTATTCAAAAATATGGATAAATGTGAAAATGTCATACTCTTTATTTACCTAGGGTGTTACATCCTTCCCCCCTTTTGGGAATTGCGTCCTCGCAATTGTAAAATTGAGCTTGGAAATATCCTTGAAAGTCCCACATCGGAACAAGAGTCGGTAAAACAATCACTTTAAAATAAAGAAATATAACTACCGAGGTCACCCGAGTTAACCCATACTAGGATTCCATGTAGTAAAACATGGACATAGGGTCATGTTCTGATGGAGGGCTATAGAAAACATGTTTAGTAGAAAGTTAACCACAATAAAATCGCAAACTTGTGATGGGTTAAATGGTATTCGATTCCCCAGTAGGAAAAGTTAATAGACAACATTTTTGTTTTAAGTTACTTTTTATTGAGTAATTTATTCATAAGGAAACATAATCACTTATCATGTTGACTTTCAACTTTTATTAGATTCCTTCCACAAACTCATATTTTCTCCAAAAGAATAGTATTTAGGAAGACTTGTTCACATTAAGAGTACTATAATAAACTTCTATAGAATCACCTAATCCACAAAAGATAACTATACTTTTCCCTTTTCTTTAGACTCTAACCAAAATCAAAACCAAAAAGGTTAGTACAAGATCAGATAATACCCAAAAAGAATAATCCTTAAAAAAACAAATCTATTCTTAATCTCCAAAAAATTTCAAGCAAAACCCAAAGTTCAACGAGGACCATTCGATAAACAATTTGTCCATAAAATTATTCAATGTAAACCAAACTAAGATTGAAACCCAAATATTTGAAGGATTTAGTCACATAGTCTTCCAAGTTAAATCGTAACATTTAACTCCAAACAACATCAGTTCCTCCTAAAGTCTCTTATTGAAAAGTAATTAACCTAATCACATATCCCCCATGATAGGTTAACAAATTTCCATAGATAACCCAAAATAAACTTACTCATAATTCATAAAATAATCTAACTAAAATTAATCAGTCAAACTAACCAGGGACTTCACGTAGTTCAGTGGTAGGCGATAAATACCAATCGCACATTGGTTGTGGGTTTGATTCTCGCAGCTTTGTCTGATGCGACGGGTTGTCACACGGTCTGTGTGTTGTCCTTTTTCCAAAACTATATAATTCTTAAAACATTCCCCAAAACGAGGTAAAATCTTCAAAAATAATCATAACATATTTTAACTTCACATTTATCTCATGCCTTTCATTTTCCAGAATATCATATAATAACCCATAATTACCTCAAAAGTAAGGATCATATAAACTCTAATGGTTACCTTTATAATTATTACCTGAACTTCCACATCGATTGGTCATCTCGTACATGATGCATTACAGAACATACCAAGGTTCAAGTGGTTGATCATGACTCCTTGATAGTTGGTTTAGAACAACCACGAGTTTCCTCATTGAATCCCCCATTTCATCTAGTATCTTAATCAAAGAACCACCACAATTTCCTTAAAACCTGCCGTCTCTTTGGTTCCTGCTAGATCCATCCATTCACTAAAAACAGAGATGTCAGTGTGAGTATATCAACAAAACCATCATGTACTAATGAGGACGATAAACACTAATATATACATACTCATTCACTTTATCTAAAACTATGACTCTTTCTGAAATCCTAGCCATTATGGTAATGTCACTTATTCATAGAGAATACCCTAACCTGTAATGTTATCTAAACCGACCTCTGATACCAACTATAAGGACCCGGCCTTAAACCATACTTAATATTGAGTTATTACAAGATTACACATTGAGGATATTTTCAGGATTAGAGTTTTAGATAATTAGATCATAAAACTTGAATTACATTCCAAATTTAAACAAAGTGGTTACATAAGGATAATATTCATTTTTTTCCCATCAACGGAAACATATTTAAAATAAAACATCGATTCTTTCTTGACACTTACTTGACACTATCATCATATCATGTACCTTTCCCTTGACCTGTGAAAAACATTTCAAAAACATGAGATGAGCATAAAAAGCTCAGTAAGGGATATAAAAATATGGAAAGGAAACATGAGTTCATATATAAATAAGAATGAAATCATACTTTACCCATAAAACATAGGCATATCAAATCATGAATAAATCATAGAAATCATAAGACATAAAGGTAACTTGAGGAATTCATAACATTCTTATGTACGGAGTAACTCTCTTTGTTAGGTTTGGAATACCCACCACAGTATATTCCATAAATCTCTTCGGAGAAACCTTAATGTTTCACTCCTTCGCGTTACCTAATGCATTGGAGAGCTATATCGGGATCAACCGCCCTTAGATTATCACGGAACCACCCGTATTCATAAAAAAATTCCAAAGAACCATAACATAATCATAGAACATAACATAAGAACAAAAGAAATATAACATTCCCACATATAACATTTTAAGATATTGAAATAATGAATCCATTCTAAAAACCATTTTCAAAACCATTTAAAACACTTAATAAAGAGATTTTTAAATCAAAGTGTCCCATACCACATTGAAGATTTTAAAATTTTAAACCATTAATATCCATATAAATAATTCCTTAAAACCATTTTGAAAACATGGATATTAATAAGAACAAATAATTAAATCATTTAAAGCGATATTTTGGTTAAAGGGGTTTTACCAAAATTATAGACACTTGAATACAATAATTGTGGAATAACATTTAGTCATAACTTTATAATATCACGAGAATAAATTTATTCATGATATAATACACCAAAGGACAGTATATACACCATATAAGAGTGAATTGGTGCATAACAACAATGAAGTCTCAATAGAAATGTCAAATGTGATGAAATCCCTTATCAAGAAGGTATCCTTAGATTAAGGATAAATCAATCTCAAAATTATGTGTGAAAAATATAAATACACACAATATAAGTGGATATTATGTGTAAAACAATAAAAGGTCATTAAAAAATATTCAAAGGATGACATATTCAATAACTACATGTTGAACCCAAAGAAATCGAAATTGGGTTAAAAAGATCCCTTGGTAAAATTTGACAGCCTAAGGACATCACCTCAAAATTCAGAAAATGAGTTGATGAGAGATAAAAAGGGAATCTCATCACTTGGACATAAAATTTAAATCAATAAGGATATAAAATAACATACCCCAACATAATATTATGTGAATTAAAGGACATAACAAAAGAAGTCTTTTAAAAAGAGGAGGGTGAAAGGTCCCCTTACCGAGTTGGGTAACTTTCAAAACGTACACCCCATGGAAGAAGGGTCATGCAATGAATATGTGAATACCAAAAAAATTAAATTATACTACACAAAGTGTATAATAATGGGAAGTACATACACCACTCAAAAGAGATTGTGGCAAATGTAGCATAAATCTCACTGGAATAAAAGTGAGATGAAAAATCCCTTACGAAAACTCGGCAGCCTAACCACGCCACTTAAAACATCCAAAATGGATTGATGAGAGAGAACAGGGTCTCTCATCATATGAACATAAAAATTAAAGTAAGAGTAATATAAAATAATATCCCAATAACAAGAAAGATGTGCTTTAAAATGAATGACATAAAAGAGTGTACTTTAAAAGAAAGAAAGGAGTCGGATCCCTTACCTCAAGTCCAACTTGTCATGTTCATTTCTTTATATTCCTGAATAATAATCTTTGGTCAATTTATAATTTCATAAGGACCTCCTTTAAATATTATTATTCAGTTCATATAACATATTTTAATGTTATAATAATAGGTTAATAATATGAGTTTATATCAGACATTTTTGTCGATGTTTGGTACTTGAGTCAAAAGTTGAACTTGTTGGAAAAATAAATTTCCATGTAGTTATAGGTACATCATATCCAGAATAGTATTTATGTTTTAAATATCATATATATCCAGTATATATTCATTTTATACTATTCTATATCATTTGGAGATAAAAATTAAAATCACTGTTCATGGAGACGGTAGGCCATACGTACAACGCTACTTTCATTTTTTGTCATATTAATGGAATTAAAACAAAATGAGAGATATATATATGTTATAATTCCTGAATAATATCCATAATTTAGATGTGATATTTTACATATATATCTGTCATATATATTTACTTATAATAGTACATAACATTTTGAGATAAGAAATGAAATGTACCGTTCATGGAGATGGTAAGACGTATGTACGCATGAACGCTGCTTTCATTTATATTTCATATTTAATGGAATTAAAACATAATGATACATAATAGTATTTTAATTCCAGTATGGTATCATATATAATATCATAAATATATCCTTTATACATACCAAATATGGTATTAACGAATCAAATCACTTTGTGGGGGTGGTAGTCCACACTTCCTTAAATGAAGATATCACGTTTACCCATAATGGAAACCGTAATGGTATGCCATAAATGAAAAATACAGAAGCTTAAGTAAAACAGAATCATATTATATATAATATATAAATATAGTGTAATCTTAATGGCCACCTTTGAAGGTGTTAGAAAAATGTTGAACAATCATCATTTCGTGAGGCATAAATTCACCATCCACAGAAACAGTATGTTCATTAACCATTAGACGATGGTGTGTGTAAGTGTAGCTCAAATCCTTCTTATAAAATAATAATAGTATACTGAAGATACTGTAGTTGTCACAAAAGAAATTAATAAAAAGATTTTAGGGGGTTGCAGAAGCAAAATAATACAAAAGGACACAAGTGAAGACATTACCTTAAAATCGGGTAACTCCCTTTGGTTTGAGCTCAAAGGCTTCCTTGGAAAGACTTCTGCCCAAAGTGAGGCTTCAAAGAGTTAGAGAGGGATGTGGAGAGACAAAATGGGCAGGGTTTTGCCGATCCAAAGGCTTTGGAAGTGTGGGTAAGGAGGTAGAGGTGGGGGCCTTTTATAAGAGGAAAGGAGGGGCACTCTTGGAAAGTAAAGAAATGTTACTTTATTTTAGAATGAGTTTCAGATTTTAATGGTACCACATTGATGTGTTTCTAGGATAAGGTGATATGGGTTGAAAATACACACATAAAATAGGTTTTGTACATGTTTAGGTCTTAGATTCTACATTATCATTCCATTTTATTTAAATTGTTAAATAATGAGGTCATCGCTGCATCATCACGATGTCATATATAATTTAATTTATTTAATGTCTAAAAATTATAAAAAAAATACTATGATGTAGGAAACCTTTTTATATTTCCATTTATTATTTATAGTCTAAAAATTGACTTGTATAACCCTATTTAAAAATTGTTTTAGTAAAACATCTCTTGTTTGTGTCATTTTTACTTTAACATTAAATAAAAAGATATTTATGTCATTTTCCAACCAATGTGGCTCCATGGGGTCCCCAAGTTGACCCATGTATTTTCTTGGTCGGCCATGACACATCCAATGAGGGTAGGACATGTGTCTAGGTGATTTCATTTTATTAAAACATTATTATTACCTTAAACTACACTAATTACCTCTAATCGCGATTAAAAACATAATAAGTTACTATTCACCAAAATATTATTTTAATCCAATTGAACCACATTTTACTTCGTAATGACAACCATGTATGTTAGATTTTTTTGAAATTCAAAACACAAAGATGGAAAAATTTCATTTAAACGGAAAATCTGTTTTTATAAGTACCACATAGTGGTTTCACTATTCATAAAAAAATTGATGTTTTTCAGAAAAATACCAAAACTTCACACTAAGATATATTTGATATATTGAATTCAAAAATTATTTCTATTTTAAAAAATTCAAAACATATTAGTTGCATTAATTAATTTAATAATTAATTCCAGATGTCAGAGCAAATAGCGTGTTTTTATGAAACAAGAAGTATCAAAAAATTGACACTAGTTTAAGTCCAATTTCAAAGTGAAATTAATTCCAATGACCACTATTGTATTAAATGGAAAAAATATATTATAATATCACATTAAAAAAAATTCAAAAGATAATATAATCAAATAAATAAATTAGATTAAAAATAGTTTTGAATTAAAATACAAC
Source organism: Viscum album (assembly GCA_963277665.1). Lineage (NCBI taxonomy): Eukaryota > Viridiplantae > Streptophyta > Magnoliopsida > Santalales > Viscaceae > Viscum > Viscum album. The sequence goes on from OY728155.1 coordinate 820,277,115, forward strand.
ATTTTTCACTATTCATTAAAAATTGAACTTTTTCAGAAAAATACCAAAAATTTATACAAAGTAAATTTTGATGTCCCGATTCTAAAGAAGAATTTTATTTTGTCAAATATAACACATAAAATTGTCAAAAAGTGGATTTAAAATAGGTTCGCCATCAAAAGGCTGTTAATCGACCTTTTAAAGAATATTAGAATGTTTATGCGTAAAATTGGATTCATTCGCATTTTTAATCCTCTAACATTTATTGTAAAAAGTGAAAATATTTGACAAACATATATAATCATTTTGTACTTAGTTCTGTTCATTCCTGCCATTACAACGGCTATGGGTTAACTACTATTTAAAATAATATTATTTTATTATTAGAGTGCAATGTAAGATTCCCAAGAAACTCGTTGTTGCATGTTGGGTACGCCATGGAGCATAGCATCCCCTTTAAAGTAATATTAATATTTTATTCACAAATATGGATAAATGTAAAAATTTCACACTCTTTATTTACCTGGGGTGTACACCATCTCTTATTAAAGGTTACTCATTTATTTCCTTAATTCACACTTCAGAACCTGTTTGGATTGGAAAAAAATTTAAAAATCTCCTTACAAATTCCCATGCATTATTATAGTTTCTTTACATTGACTTGAAATCCATCCAATGAAGTCCTTCTGGTCAAATCAACATGAGATACCGAAAAAGGTGGTTTCATTTAGCCACAAATGTTTTTGTTTTATTTCTTGATTAAACACATTAAATTATTTTTTTAATGATTATATAGTATCCTCAGTATCAAAAATATAGTAATAATATTTTATGTTATGTTTTCTTCCAACAATCTCACACAATTCACTCAAATGGGATATCGTTCGTGCTTATGGAAGACTACCGCCACAGAAACTAATGTTCTTCATACTTCCATTTCCAGATTTTATGGTTGGGAATAGTGATATAATTAATATTTTGTATAATTTTTTATTTATGATATATTAATTAATATTTAATTAATTTATAACACATAACTTCATGATTTATATTTTGTGTAACTACAATAATTTCTTTTCTGGACGCATAGACTACCACCTACTCAAAACGATGTGATTTATTAAAATTTACAAGGAATGTATTAAGGATGGGTCAAGTGAATAGATATGATATATATATATATATATATTAATAATTATTCCATAATTATAATATATATTTAATTTACATCATTTCTTTTAATACAATAAGAAAATAGAAACGACATTCATGTGTACGAACGACCTACCATGTCCATAAATGATGTATTTCATTTTCTAATTATATATTTGAAGGATTATTAGAAATACATATATATTTAATAACAATGATACTTATAACATGGTTATATTTATTTATTAAATTTAATCATTATATTTGTAATAGGAAAAAATATAACAAATCAATACACATGTGAAAAGCTAAGTGGATATTACCTGATGTGTTACATTAACATGGGATTGTAATTAAAAAGGTGATTTAATTTCATAATACAATTATATAAAGTATTTGATATTATAATGTGGTTATGTAATAGATTTATAATAAACATATATTTATTATACAAGATGTCTGTATGTGTACGAATATCTTCAATACATAAGGTACCCGTGTTTTTTATCACATTTATTTTTTTTTGGACTCATGCCCTATACACTAGTTGTTTCATTTTTTATTATGTATATACATAAAATATATGTATTTCATTCTGTTTATTTTAAAAAAATTTCTATTTTTCAAATCCATATAATATTATATCGTTTTTGGGGAATATCTGTCCATGAATTATAAATTTCAAATGGGATTTCCAGTCTTAATTTTATTTCTACAAGATTTCATCCATATTCAATAGTCATTTATTTTTTTGTCATATATATTTGTCTTGAGTGAAATATATGATCCTATTTCAAATATCTATGTGTATTTATATATAAATATTATGATATCACTTTCTTGGGGTTTACAATTATGATGTTACCAAATTGGTTGGGGAATTGTGTCACAATTTTCTTCCTTTGAGACAGATGTTTTGTTCCGCAGAAAAAAATTTTACGATGTTTGTAAACTTCAAATTGACATGTTTTATGATGAATACACGTATTTTTATTATATTATAAGTATCATGTACTATTATTCTGTCTTTGTTTAAATATATTTGTTTCGTTGAATTAGTTTTTTTTAATGTTCTCAATGTACATTTAAAAAATTTAAAAGAAAAATGTTTTCGAAGATGTTTAAAATGAATTTTAAAATATAGATTTATATGTTTCATAGTTTATTTTAAACAATACAAGGATTTCAATATATTATTAATTTAAAATGTACATTTCAATATATAAATTAATTTTTCCTCAACACTTATTTCGTAGAATCTCTCAAATTATTTTCCCACTATGATTTCATTATTTGATGTTACGTTTAGTTTAATAAAGACACAATTCAATTAAATTATCAAAATTATTTTAGGGTTGGTTTCTGTTTTTAATTGTTGAGCAATTTTTTTTCTATGGGTTATTCTATAATAATGTGTAGGTGAAAAATATTTTTATGGGTTTTTATTGGATGAATGAATTATGTTCTCATGGAAGAATTATGTATTTTTTGTCATAGTGTGTTCTATGGGGACTATATATCAATCCAAAGTATTGGGTAAATATTTATATCTAATTAGATATACAAAGCGGGATTGAGGATTGAAATGGGTTCAATACAAGACTTTTTACAACAAGATATTGTTGGGATAAAACCATGAATACAATGACTGTATTGGGGGTGAAAAATTAAAAAATTGTATAAATGGATAATAGCATTGGCTACTAAGCAAATAATTTTTTAAATTTATGTGTCATCCATAATTCAATTTTTATTCCAATTCTATTCCCCATGTCACATGTTTCATATTATTTATGTGTGTTGAACTTCCATGATTTATTTTATATCTCCAAATTATGATTTTTTATGCTAGAAAAAAATATTTTATATTTATGTTCATAAACCCTTATTCTCATGTTATCATTAGATAATTTTTATCTCGTATAGTTACTAATACTGATAATATAACATCTCCCTTTTTATGCATCCATTACCTCATGTTATGATGAAATTATTTTTGTAGGATATGTCTATGAATAGTTCTATATGTTATGTAATTTTGGTAGATAATATATATATTTTTATTTACATGTTGTTTATTTTTATGAGATATGTATGTGTAATTCCCACTAGTATAATACTATAATCCTAAATGGTTCATTGGAGTGTAAGAGATCCATTATTTACTTTTGATGTTTTAATTTATTTTTGATTTTTTTTCACCTTTTAAAAGTTTATTTGATTGAAAACAGATCTGGAAGGGCATATTTTTGCATTCTCTAGAAAAATGGTATAAATAACAATTTTTTAAATTGGGAAATATTTTTCTTTGAAATTATTTATATAAAGATTGTTGAAAAACACTATCTGTCAAATATTTAATAGAACCATAATTGGATATTAAAAAAACATATATATAAAAAAGAAGAAATTGGTTTAAAAAGTTTAATAATTTCACCAATAATTTTTCTATATTATACTTGTTAAAATTAAAAATTAGATAAATAAAAGTTTACATTCAAATATAAACTAGGAATAACAAATCATTTATTGTACCCAATTTTTTATATTAATTTAATATCATATTATACACCTCGACACTATTAAATATATGTTATTATATTTATCCATAAGAATTATGTACAATCATGGGAAAGTAGTATATAATCACATTCTATTATTTTGAGTAATGTGATATCATAATTATTGAAAATTATATATTAAAAAATATACATCATAAAATTAACTACCTATATTTTAATCAACATCTTCTATCTATCCAACCCAATTAGATTCCTTAAATTCCTATAATTCATATCACCCCATCTATTTATATCCATTATAGAATATGATAAAATAAAAAAAACTATTAAAATATCAATGAATCATCTTAAATAAATGACTGTGGTTTTCTTATGACAACATTTATTCTTAATCTCATAGAATTCCATGAACACTATGTTTGGTATTACTGCTAATAAGTATAAATGAAATCAAATAATTACCATATAATTTTTGTTAAAGACTATATTTCCTTATTTATATTTATAATACATCCTTTTTTACAGCGTACTTTTGAAAACATTAAATTTATTTATGGATGTTTTTTTCACATAAATTTAAATATATTTGGATAAGAAAGAAAATTATTTTGGATTTCTATATATCCTTTTCAAATAATTTTTTTTTTGTTTTACCAATTATATTTATTTAACATTACATCAATTTAAATTGTTCAATCCATTTGGTATGATCATGAGTCAATTATATATATATATATATATATATATATAATATCAGATATAAAAAAGTGTTCCATAATTTAATGGTCATCTTCCTTCACCACATAATGACTGTGATAAACCCATTCATCATAGAATGTATTTTTTTATTGTGTTGATCAAGGATAAAATATGAAGAAATTATTTTCTGACTATTCCTATAAAGAACATTCATTATTCATTATTTTTTCTCACCTTAATGTACAAGAAACAATATAGATTAATTAAAAATTACAATTTTAAAAATCATTTAGAGACAATATTATTTGATATTAATATGGAAAAAGAAAAAAATCCTTTTAATTGATTTTTCATTGAATTATTTAATCATATTAAATATCACGGAGGGTAAATTTTCATCAATTTAAATAAATCTATTTTTTTGGTATCCTTTATAAATATGTAATATAGAGAATCAAATCTATATTATAAATTTAATGTTTTAGAAAACCATCATCAACATTTTGACATAAAATTTATATTCATTCTTCGAAATATATCGTGTATTTAATTATTCACAATTTGATAAATTATCTAATTCACAATCATGATCCAAATATTACATTTTGAATCCAATTTGAAAATTTTATGTACTACACATGAATGTAAATTTTTATCATATTTATATAAATCATCATTATTTAATCAATCCTGGCATTAATGCAATAATTGTTTTATCAATATGTAATTCGATCATTGATTTACTTACTATTGCAGTCATTGATCTTAAATATTACTCATTAGATAATATATTTGAATCAAATTCAATACATTATACCATCATAGAAACTTAAAATTCAAAAACAAATTCCTCCATAATTTGGAGACATAATTGAATAAACTTTTAGTAAAATTTGAAAAAAATGATATTATATATTTCAAAAACATTCTATACTATTTTATTATACATTTTTCATAGTTTATAAATATTGATTTGAAATCAAATATTTGTTACTCACCTTATTATTTATTTTTCTTTTGTTTTCTTTTTTGTGAAAAATTACTGAGGATTTATTTAATGAACATTAATATTTAATTCTTACCATGACAAATTGCTTATGAATATATCTCTACATTTGGAAATAGTAGTTTTAAATTAATTATATTTATCAAACAATAGTCTAATTCCCCTAAATTGTATTTTTAGATATTTCTATTTAATATTCATAAAATTACTATAAATAATTATTGGTTTTTAACTCTCAATTTAAATAATTTATATTAGATTTATCATTTAAAAACATGATTAATAATCCCAAGTTTTTTTAAATTCGGTTATGTGAATATTTTTGAAGACCCTAAATTTGTTGATTTATAATTCCAATAAATTTATTCCATGAATCATTTTCATCAATGTCAATTATTTTATAATGTTGGTTTTTTAGAAGAATGTGCCTCGGTCCAAGACAAAGGCATAATTTATTATAGATATAAAAAATACATATTACTTGAGTCTAAAATATGGGATATTATAACTATCATTATCATAAATTGGGACCAAATCACAAGGCAAATCATCCAGCCATGTAATGTTCTTGTTTACTCCCTTGTTGGCAAGACTATCTGTAACCATGTTCCCACGAAAATAATTTTGTGAAGGAATACCAAAAAAATAAATATACATCAATCTGTATAACTGTATTTTTTTGGTTTCATATTATATAACATCTTATTTAGTTATTATTTTTAGATAATATTACATACGTTTGGGTGTGATGGTTTTTAAGTATAAATAAATCATTAAAATCCAAATTAATTTACAAATATTATAGGGAACTCCATACAATTTTCATAGAAATATATTATGTATATTATTTTAATTTTACTTTGATGTATGAGTATTTATTTCGCTCTTTTGATAATTTATAAATTACATTATTTCAATTGACATGCTTCCTAATTTCATAGTATTTGATTTTTAAAAATCATGTTTTTTTGGCAAATATAATAGTATTTACAATGAAAAATTAAACATGTTCATAAAATATAATTACCCATAATTTCAATAACCTTCTCATGTATATTTCTTATATACCATCATCCAATTTTGAATTTATTAGAGGAAATAATGTTTTTTTACTTTCCCATTAAAAATCATATGACCTATTTATTATCATATATCGTTACTACTACTATATTAATATTTAACATCATATATGACATATGATCACTATAATTAATCTAATATCTTGGTCAATACATTAGTTCAATTTGAATATCATTTATAATAAAAATTTAATCCATTTTCTTCCTGTATAAACATAGTTTCTCAACATTTACTGATTATTTTTGTATATATGACTCCTCGAAACAAGATTAGTTTTTACTATATTGAAATATTTCAATATAAAAATGATTTTTTATAATATTACATGACATTGTGAGCTATTTTATTATAATGACTGGTTTCTTTCATGTAAAATTACATCAAACATATGAATTTTAATATATTTAATTATTATAATATCTGTCAATAAAAACTAATTAGAGTAGAAAAACATACCAAATCTATTGAATTAGTCTATCATATTGTCTTTACTATTATAAGTTGAGTTACCTATTTTACATTAAAGATACATATTTCCTATTCTTTATCTACTCAAAATGATAAAACATAATTTTATATTTATTAATAAATATCTCCCATAGATATATATTATTATTTGGATTTTGTTCGACACTTTTCTTATTCAATGTAGAAAAATTCTTTTTTAGGTAATCCAATATAGAAAAATTTTATTCGTTTTTATTCATAATATCTAATTTTCAATAATGATGTAATAATTACTAAAATATGAACTCCATATTCATTATTAGTAATATCCATTTATCTATTTTAATTACAAAATTTCTTATATGATCATTCATAAAAATTCAATTCAAGTAACCAAAAATCATTCTGGAATGTCCATATTGTTTATCATTTCATGGAATTTCCCTTTTATTTCATTAGTTATTTTCACCCATTATTATAATTTTTTTAAACAAAAAATTAATAATAGAATGTTTCTTCATCTTATTCGTACGTAAAATGAGTTCTTTTGAGTTCTCGGTGTTTTAATTTTAGTATTATCCATCATATTTGTTTACTACTTTTTTACTTAGTGATACTAAATATAGATTAGTAGGTCCTTTACTATAATAGTTTTTTAAAATATTATCCCTAAACTATCTATTTTAATCTGTTTCATAGTGAGTTTAATAGTGATTTGAAACAGAAACTCATATTTATCCTAATCATCATTGAATTTTTTTCAATATTTCTATTATATTCGTTGCATTGTTATCCTCATTGAAACCACTAAAATAGAAAATTTTATCATGATCCAATTCTTGTTAGAGATTACTTTATTGTGAAAAATGCTTCCATTTTGTGAGGAAAATGTACCCATTATTCCCCTCTATTTTAAATTATTATCAGATATAGTAAAAAATAGTTAGTATCATTCATGTAATTATATTCACTTTATTTATTTTACACTTTAATTGGGTGTGTGTTATGACCCACGAATATTGAGATAATTTACTGGGATAATGGTAAAAATTTCAGCGGCATATGCATTGTAAAATTAATATATTTTTGGTCAAACGGAATGATAGGTCAATCCAAATGTTTAAAAAAAGGCAGTGGTGTTTTGTATTACTCCATAGAAATAATAAATTTTCATTTACCTTGGGAGATTAAACGTTGTGTATTATGATTGAATGTCATTCTTGGTTCTCTAGGATGATGCCAAAATCATGGTTCATAGTGTGAATGGTTACATTCCACGTAAGAATTACAAGTTGAGTAATGATAATGATCATATTTTTAAAAAGTTGATGATGAAAATTTCTATGGGTATAGACCATGGGGATTACATGACATGTAAATAGAAAGAAAACTGTATAATTTCCTTGAGTTTTTATTTTAGTTTTATGATCTACCAATCCATATTTCATTCATCTAGATCCATCTTCCATTTCAACATGGAATAACTGTCAAAAAATTGTGGGAACCTCATCCCCTTTTTGATTAATTTTCATCTTTTTATTATCAGGGTTTAGGAGTGCCTCTTTGAATGTGTAATACACTCTACATCATTTAACCCATTGATCGTGGTAGTGTCTTTGAATTGAATTTTCCTATTTTTGACCCACAATGTTGATTTCTCTGGATTATTTCCATATATATTTATAGATCTATTTCTAGGGGTCATTCCCCTATTGTTTTTGGTGTGTAGGGTGTTTGTTCATTTATGTACATGTTATCCATGTTATGCAGCATCTATTTTTTGTAAAATTGATCCAATAATTAAATGTTTAGATATATTTTAGGCCCTCCTTTGTCTTATATGTGATCTTTATTATTAGTTAATTATATTGTACGAATGTGTGGCCAGCGTGTTTAGATAGAAGGTTCTAAATATAGCCTATGTTAGTGAACTCCATTTCATCAGTTTTGATAAAATGTTTTATAAATTAAATAGAATGAATAATTATTCTAATTTATGTGTAAAAAATGTCTTGTAATAATATATGGTTATCCACTAGTATTGGTAAATGAAAATTTGTTTTAAATGATCTTTAAAATGTTTTTCTAAAATTGATTTTAAATATGGTCTATATGGATTGGAATGGTGAAATAGTTTGTAAACAATATAAAAAGGGAATCCTTGGGTTCTATTATGGAAGGTGTATAAACAATAATCATCCCTAGTTGCGGGGTTTGATCATAGGGTGTATCTCTACTACCTTAGTCAGTTATTCAATGGACATCTTAGAACTACTAGGATTCTCATTTGTCGTTTTGTTCCTATGAAATTTTTATTTGAGGTAGATTTTTATGGAAATTATGAAAACAAGGTTTTCTCTGTGAGGTATGAGTGTCATATATCCCCTTTAATAGTGTGATTTTTGGTGTCATATTTCCCAGGATTTAGAGGATTTGGGCTGTTATTGATTTTACTATTTGGTTTTTACATCCATTTATTTGATTCGACATGTGATGCTTCGTATTATTTTATTAGATATATATATTGTGACAAATATATATAAAATTATTTGAATCTGATTTAGATTTATTATTTTGAAAAATGGGAAAAATTAAAATAAAATTATTTTTCCATTATTTTGATATTAAAATACTGAACTATATATTGTTTATTGTTTTTATTAGAGATGAGAAAACTAGAATTATTTTTTAAATATCTAATATGGATAACATGGGTGGGATCCTTTATACAATTTCTTATTACACACTATGAACCCCTTTGGTAGTGCATAGTTCTTGTTATGTCTTTCGATAAAGGGAAGGGGAACACACTGAAATGAATGGTTGGTGATTTCTATGAGATGGGTTTTGGTTTCAAATATGATGATATTCTGGTATTTTTATCACACAATCACATGGATACTATTATAGTTGTTGTATTTTTTTGTTATCATATATAGTTAGACATTCCCTTAAGAAATTTTTTCATCCAAATAAGTTATATCATGACTATTTTTAACATATCTTTTTTGAAATATATGGAAATATTTTCATCATTTGTTTCATTATATACATATATATATATGTCATAAATTATACATCGATATGGGTTAAATCATTCCCTCTATTTTTTATTTTTTTTGTGTATTCGATTCTACCCCGTGGGGATGAAAAATAAACATCAAGTACATGGAAATTAAGGTTGTATAAAATTTTATGATGGTATCCATGTCAATTATATCACTTTTTGGTGTCAAATATTTTTCATCATCTATTTACATTGTCTTGGGATGTTTGATATACTATAGATAAGATTACTAGTTTATAAAAGGTATATTATCGTGAGAGCCTCTCCAAATCATTCTATACAGAGACTCAAGTGACCATGGGATGTTGCGATGCATGCCTCATTTTTTAGATTTGATCACAATCATATTTTTTTACATCTAGATATTCTTATTCAAATAGATATTATTATATATCATATTATTTCATCAATTTATTCTCATATTGGGTTCCACCTCTCCTCTCTAGGTCAGATTAGGAGGAATGGTAACATAGAGGTTTTGGGTTTTGTGGTTCCACGATTGTTGGTTCTTATGGTGCATCTGTTTTTCCTTGATCTTGGTTCTCGCTTCTATTATCAACCTCAATGTGATGCTGATTTTCAGAACCCTCATCTGCACAAACCACTACCCTGACCTCATGATTCTTTTCTTCTCTCTTAGTTGGATCTGATGTAGTAGTTCTGCAATGGTTTTGGGTGGTGGGGTTCGACGGATGATGGTGTCCCTTACACAGTATCTTTCACTTTCAGTTATGGTTTGTTTGATTCATTTTCTTTGGACATCTATCGGTTAGATAAATTCTTGTTAGAGGTTCCGATAGTGTTTTTTGTTTTGGTATTGCTTTGTATATTACATGGAGGAATCCGTCAGTGGTTCACAATGGTGCTGTTTCGAGTTAAGGTTCCTTTCATTTCATGTTTTGAAGAATTGTGTTCAAAACTTCATAGTGTTTTTCCATTTTCTGATATACAACTAGATGTTGTTGTTTTTTTACGGTGTTTATGATAGACTATGGTTTTTCCAGTGACAAAGGGTATGATGGGATGGTGACGAAGGCAGAGTCATTGGACGTTGTCGATGGTGGGTGTTTTTGGATGGCGATGAATTTAGTGGTGTTATTCCAAGAGTTTCAAGTTCGGTTTTGATCCGCAATTTCCCACATTTTCTCTTCTATGGATCGTTTATTTCTACACTCGTTCTGAGGTGGAGCTGCACGATGTTCTTCAAGGCTCTTTGGGATGTGAGTTTGAGTGGAAAGCTATGGGATGGTGATGGAGATGACATTATGATCTCCAGCAAAGAGGATGAGTTCGTCTCCTGCAATAATGATTAAATAAGGGATAATGTGATGAGGGCTAGCTTTTTGTACGAGATGATTTTTCTATCCCCTTTTGAATTTAGAAAAATTAAAAATCTCTTTTTGGTTTTTGAATTTTAAAAATTTATGTCGGTGGGGTCTTGTAGTTGGTGGGATTCTTGGTTGGATGGTTTTGTACCTCTTGGAGTTGTTTTGGATCACACATACCCTAAAGTGGAATTATAAAATAAAAATATGGATTTAAGAGGTGTGCAGCAGTATGAACCCAAGATGTGTTCTGTGATTTCCATATGATGGTGTAGTAACTGAACCTCATGGGAGTCTTCATATAAAGCAGAATTGTATCGGGGTTCTTATATGGGGTGTTCAAGATAATAACTAAAATGTACAAAATGTTTAGGAAGCAGTTGGGGAGGTACAACCATGTGTTATGAGAAACATGGATCAACATAGGATTTCATGTGTGAAATTCCGACATCCATTAAATGTATGAGTAAAACCAAAGAGGAATAGTATTTTCCAAAGGGGGTCAATCTTTTCCTGGTCTTTGAAGAGAAAATTTATAGTATAAGTTTAAATGGCATGATGTTTATACATGATGGTTCTATAAAGCGATGGTTGAATTCCGTGTTATGTGATGATAAACATGTGATATATGACTAAAAAGGGATTAAGAAACACTTATTCCAATAACTTTTCTAGAATCATGAATTATGGATATTTCTTAGGAGTTTATCTATTTAAACTGTGAATAGTTTTTGGTGTTGGAATTAAACAATTTTTATGTAGTGATTTTTTGTTTTTCACTAGAGGTTATGTTGAATGACATGATGAAATATCATAAGTACATAAATGGTTTAAAAACAGATATCCAAAAGTAGAATTTATACTGATGTATTCAACCTACATAGAGATAGTTGATAAGGATAGGATGGATGAGATGAATATAGAAAGAATGGTTGGATATTCTTCTCATTATCTTCTATATAGTGGACGATTCATGGGTATAGTAGTGAAAAATAAGAAGTGGAATGATCATCATTGTAGTGGTGGGCGGAATTCCTATCATTAGGCCTCTTCTATATATTTAGTTTTCACAATTGTCATGTATCTGACATTCTATCATTGCATCATGGTCAAACACACATGATATTATTTACCTTCACCTACAAAGAAATGTAATTGAAGTTGATGTAATGGTTTTTTACCACATTGTTCTTAGGCTATGTCTACACATTGATATTGTTAGTTATATTCAACACCATATGCTACATCATGCTATTTAGATGATTAAAATACTATAGGGTTTTATCAAAAGGCCTCAAGAGTGATTCTCCTTTACAATTTTGATGAGTTCTTGATTGAGGTAAATTTAGGTCTAGAGAGAGTGAGAGGTACCATTGTTATTACATCATTTGTAGAAATTTTTTTATTTTATACTCATTCACACCTCAAATTTATATATGGTTTATTATTTTATTTTCTTAAAACTACAATAGACATCATATCATTGGTTTGGAGATAGATATTTCTTTATGGAAGAGGAAAGAGCATCAGTTTTGTGTCTTTACATTGTGATGTCAATTTCTATTTCTTGTTGAGTCTGTGATTTTATGGTTCTCAATTTGTATCTATTCATCATCATCATCTAGATATAATTTTATTACGATAATCATGATAAGGTTATTTTTATCATCTTAGTCTTTTATTTCATGAGGTCGATCAGATCTTAAAGGTGTTTTAGGGAGACTAAAATCCTAGTTTTCGATCTGAATGTCTTTCCACTCAATGTTATGAAGTTTCTTTATCTAAAATAAATGTTGTGAATGATGAATTTTCAAACACTATTGATCATATGATTTTTGTTTATAATATTAAAAAAAATTGAGTTTATTTTTCTGGAATTCCTCTATTGAGGGATGTAGAGTTTTATATTGAACAAACACTGAGTATGCAACAAAATTTTACACATTCCCATCACATGTAACTAGAATATATGAGTGGTCTTAAGATTTTTTTGGAAGATCTGATGATAAAGGGTTTCATTAATCCTTTTTTCTTAAGAAACCTTAGTGATCTATTTCAAGATTTTATATGGTTCACTCTTATTATATGTGAACTATTAGAAATTGAACCCAGTTATAATTAAGTACATGATCAATTTCCATGTGTGGATGATTTTATTGATTACCTATAATGGAAATGTTAATTTCTATGATCTATCTTCCGTCATGATATAATCATATCTGATTTCCTAAGTGATATATATTGAAGAAGGTTAGAATGTGCATGTATGACCATTTTGAATATCTTGTGATGAAATTAGGTTTGACTAAAAATCATTCAGTTTTTATGGATTTACTGAATGATATATACATTCAGTATCATGAATACTTTTTTGATAGTTTTCATAGATGATATATTGGTTTATTCATGATTTGAAGGTGGGATGGAACTGAATATGGCTATGGTTATGGGAATCTTGATAAATCCCCTTTATAAAAGAAATATTATTAAATAAAATTTCAATTTCCATGGAGTGATGTTCTTGGGGAACCTGATTTTAGATCATGTGTAATTATTTGGTCTAGAAAAGGTGAGTGCTATTTTTTATGGGATGTGACTTGTCATTGAGAATCCATGCTTCTTCAGTTATTTTGGATATTATCAACAATTCCATAAGTATTTCTCAAATATATTTTAAAATTTTAATATTCATTCCTTGAAATTGGTGAAGTACTCATGTAATGAAAAGATTCAGTTTTCTATGGAAAATCTGAAGTGACTTCTAACATAATCACATTTTTGAAACATTCTTGTTCAAGGAAAGGTGAAGGAATATTTCTTTGATTCCAATGGATTTTTTTAATTGGGTTCTTATTATTTATGATCATATGGTAGATTATAGATATATTTGGATTCAACCACATTATTAAAATTACCCCACACATGATTTATAACATTCTAGAGATATGCATGGGATTTAATGATGGGGAAACAATTTTTGGGGGGAGTTTAATAGTATTTTCTATGCATAAGTGTTTCTGATATATCTTTTTCTCAGAATGACATGGGTCATATATGTATGTGGTGTATGGAATATAATTTTATGTTTGAGTTAGAAAATTCCTATATCCTAGGGAAGGGAAATTTTCATCTAGATGCACTTATCAAAAATGTTTCAACATGGGATGTTCTAGAATTAATGTAAGAGTGTAACCATAATATAATATTTTCTCTATTTCATCTAGATATATGAAATGATGTTTCAAGAATTGTTATGATTTTTCAGTTATATTCTTAGTATATTTTGTATATTTTTTACAAATATTTCATGTTAATAGGAATTCAAAAATCCTTATATAGTGGAGAGAGAATTTATGGTTTGTCTCCCCCTTTAAGTGGAATTTTTTATTTTGGGGAACTGTTTTCTTCTATGCATTTGTAAAGAGATATTTTTCAATGCTAATTATTTTTATTCAACATTCCTTTTTATAGGATACTAACTTTCTTATTATTTCTTAAAATGATGGTTTTGGTGGTAGGTTATGTAGAATGAAAATCATGATTATGTGTTCAACTATTACACAGATCAAAATGTAAATTAATATCATCAAAAACATTATGGTTTGATCCATATTCTTCAAATGATGGTTTGGAAATGGGATAACGTATCCATATACATTGTTGTGGGATTAAGAATTCCCCCATGTGGGAGTAGTTCTCTCAGGGTGGTGGTTAATTAGTTAATGAATTTTGAACACTTCATTTAGATAAGGGATTCCTCAAAATATGGAGAACTTGGTATGATATATGCGCATAATATTGTGTTTTTACATGGGGTTCTTTCCAAGGATTTACATAGGGATTCTTGGTTTATATCATGTTTTTTAATAAGTTTCTAATATACAATTGGGTCTCAATTTAGGTCAAGTACAACATACAATGCATAGATCGGCGGTTATATTGAGTGTGTAGGTTAGATACTATGGCATTTTATTTGTTCCTATGTCGTGGATTTTGGTGGATCTAGGTAATTCTATCTAGGACATAATTTTTTTTTATAAAAAAGTTATACATAGTCAATTAGAATATAACATTTCACCTATTTTTAATATTTCTCATGAAGTTAAATAATTTTTTTGGGATTAGGTCATAGGATATATATTGTTGGGACTGAGTTTGGTCCAAGAAATATATGAGAAGATTAAGGATATTAATTGGGTGGGATGGTTAGAGTGTAGATTATATATTAATATTATTTAAATTAGTTGAAACAATATTTTTATTTTTATTTTTATATAGGTGGAAATTTTTTCTGCAATGTCTCTCTTTAGATGGGTCATCATTAGATTAAAAAAGGTGGAAAATTTTTCCTAAGTTTAGTTGCACCATCTGATGTCACTGAGAATCATGGGGACATTATTTATCAATTTTTTTAATGGTTTAGTGGATATGAAATCCTGATTTTTATCCAAACAATGTATCTTTGGAAATACAATATTGATCCCTCTCATGTTATGATCTAAGATGATATTTTTATAGACGTGTTTGTTTATATTATTGAGTATCTAGTAGATATCATTAAATATTATGTGATTGTCATGTGGGGGCATTCAATTCAATTTTTAAAAGTGTTATGGATTTTGAGATCAGATTCTAATGAGACATGGGGGCACAATTCATTTTTGAGGGATTTATGGAATAAAATTTTAACCAGAATTATTATATACACATGAAAAGTATTATAAAGAACAATTTGAAGTAGTTGTTGCGAACAATTAGTTAAATACCTAATCGTTTTTTATTTTTCTATTCAATTTTTTGTGAATTTGGGATTTTGAATATGTACATAATTTTTATGTAAAATTAATTAATATGTATGGATGTCTGTTTGTTTAAATTAATAAAGGCTCTATATAATCATGAAATCAGATAATGGGGTCCCCCCTAAATTCAGAGAACATATGATGAGTTTTATAGTTTCTTATTGAAATATATTTTTTTAATTAACTTCTCAGAGATTACACTCCATGTAAATGGAATACAAAAATGTATTTTTCACCATGTATTGTTTGTGATCATTGAACATGGAGTGACCAATTACACATTTGGTAATGATGACATGATGTTTAATATTAAACATCATGATTCTAATAAAATGATGGCATTATTTTTCTGTATAAATGGACCATATTGTTTACATGACTTGTAATAAAATTAAACATAATGTATTAATATTGATTTACGATTTTAGGTACCTTAATTACTAAATGTTATTGAAATATTCCATATCACTCTTCCTCCGTGACCTATAATCACTATAAATCGATTTTGGGAACCCCTATTTCTTTTGAAATTATTTTTTCGGCATTTTTTCATCAGGGTAGTGTGAGGTATCTCTATGGTTGAGTTATCCTTTCTACAACTTCTTTTTCATTGATCACAATAGGGGGGATGTGTTTCCATACCTGATCTATTGAACCATAGCGTTGATACATATTTCTTATCTCTATATCAATTATTTAATCATCCTTTGGGTAATGTTTCTGTGTGTGTTTTAATGTAATGATTGAGTGTAATTCAAGTATGAGTGGAATAACCTCTTCATTGAATATTTTTGTAATATTTAATGAATTATTGGATTTTTAGAATTTTTCTAGAATCTCTATTTTCATTCTGGGGGTATTTCCTTGTTTATAGATCTCATTACAGAGATTTGAGAACATAGAGTTTTTGTAGGCGATTCTACTAATAGAATATGATTGTAAACTTCAACTCTTGGTCATTGATAATGTTTATTATAAAAAAGTAATGACTAAATAATTTTATTATTATGTGTGGAAATTATTTTTTAATAAAACATGGTCTTACCATGGTTTGGGTAAATTAAAAAACATTTTCAAATAATTGTGAGATGGTTTTATAATTTCTAAATGTATGGAAATAGTTAAATGATCTGCTGAAATGGTGTGGAAAATAGAGAACATGGGAATAATTGAGTAATTCTATAGATGTTATTATATTAATCCTCATCCACTATTTATACATTCACATATGAGATTTTAATATTCCCATAAGGCCTATTATTAAATGCATTTATTAGGCATGTTTGGTGGGGGGTTCCCATGCTATGAAGATCCTATATTCCCTAGGATTTATGCACAAGTATAAAGGATTGAGGCACTCAACACTTCATATTTATTGTAAATGGTTCCAAGATTGTTGGACCTATTGTGATCCTCATAATGATATTAACTATGTTTTGGAAGATTAAATATGTTTTGGCTTGTTATATTTTGGGTTTACTTCCATAGAGTAGTGATGATATGTGATACAAGATCTTCATTAATTTGATAAATCATTTTTCATATGTTTAATAAATTTCTTGAAACCAACTTACCTCCCTTATGTTGAAAATTTGAAAAATATTAAATCAAATTGATTTGACTTGATATATATATATAACTATTAAAATTTATATCATTCATTTTTTCATTTATGTATATCATGATTTGATTTTTTTTATAGAAGTGTTATGGAACTCCTTGGTTTTATCCTTCTATCTTGACAGCTCACACCCTGTAATACGTAATATTTCATTCTATGTAGGGGAATAAATGGTGGACATAGTGAGGTGGTGTGGTTTTTTATCATATGGGTTTTGGGTTAATGTTGGTGAGATAGTTGGGGGTTTTACAAGCTATCACATGTATAATGTAGGTGTAGTCGTTTCTCTTTTTCATCCATTATAATTGGTCTTATCTCATAGATATTTTTTTATACCATTTCAATTTTATCACTTCGATTCTTCTATTTATTGCTTACTTGATCTCTATTTTCTGTAAATATATATATATAACATTATTTATACCTTAGTAGTGTAAAATCATTCCCCATATTTTCTTCCCATGTGTTGGACGCCGGCCATGGGGATCAATATCTCCCTTTAGGTATGCGGATATTTTGGATGACTACCAGTTTTAGAGGGAATCCAAGTCAAGTTCATCATTGACTTATTAAGATTCACTAACTTTCAAAACATCATATGTATTTATGGTTCTATATAAACTATTTTTAAAACCATTAAATATTTGAAAATAATTCATATTTGATTCCATTTAAGGTATTATTTTTTCATATTTTCAAATTCAATGAAAGGATTCACTGCCTGATTTAACACTTTATTATTTGGATCAATTTAAATAATGTTATATTTCATTTAAATTAAATATACTCTACTAAAAAAATTCAATTATCTTAAAATATGTTTATTATTTACTATCTATTTGAGAATAAGAATATAATAAATTAAAAGTAATGAGATGGTATTTTGAAAACAAATTCATGTCCATCAATACTCTAGATAAAATTTAGTATAAATATATTCATAATATAATTTGGAATGAAGGGATATTTGATTGTATCTATTAGTACACAAATTCATTTTAAAATAATATTTCACCACTTAGAAAAAAACACTGAAATATATTTTTGATTATAAAACAATTCACATACTTTTCAAATGAGAATAATATTTCACATCTCATGCATTGATTTATGTAAAATCATGACTCAAATACCACTAAAATAGTTCCCCAAGGTGGTGGTTTATGAGGATTCATGCACATCTTCCCATTCTCTACATGATGCTAACTAAAACGAGGGACTACAGAGAGATAGTGGGTAGACTATTCCCACATATTAGAGTATTAACATAGTTAAAATATCTAACTATCATTCCCAAGATAATTTTAATAGTGTGAGGATGTAGTGACTAATCAAATGTAGAACACTCTTTTATATATAATAAAAAATTCTATAAATTCCCGAAAAACTACATCGAGCATACATCACTTGTCATCCACTATGCTGAACATACCGGTTCAATGGTATAAAGGAAATTTTAATAAAATATATGGTAATTTTACTAACTATAATCTAGACCACTTACCAGGCATCCATATACATTAATAATTAACTAGTGTAATAAAAAACACAAGTATCTACACTCTAATGCAATTATAGATCTTAAACCAATCCACTATTCAACTATACAAAACATTAAAAGTAGGTATAAGGTCTATATATACACTATGGTGAAAATGAAGGGTGTAGAAATAATATTCATAGGAATCACGAATGTGGAAACTATAAAAATAATTTGATATAAGTGTAGAAAAAAGGAACTACATATCATATCCAAGGGAAAACAAAAAATAGTATTAAAACTAATAAACGTGAAAACACAGTAAAACACTGTGACCATAATCCCAACCAACTGCAAGGATTCCACTATGGATTTCCATATATATATATATATAAATGCCTATTTCAATATGAATACATTTATAAATAAAATGATTATTCATGATTAAGTGAATTTCATATCATCAAAATATGAACTTTCAATCCATGGGTCTTTAATCCTGATCACCTAGACATCATAATCATGTGAATAGAGATAAATGTATTACCCCTCAAGACATGGGTAATTAGTTAAATCTATGGGGTCTATAATACCAATAAATATATACCCACTATGTCCAATTCTACAAATATCCCTGAGTAAGAAACATCATAAAAGGGGGATACTCTTCCTACACCGTGGATCACCCATACTCTTATTAAACCACATTATAGAGGGATTTCATGGATATACATAAAGAAATCTTATTAATGGTAACTGATCTAGTTTTAATACTAATCATTACATGTAAATCATGTCCAATGTCGGAGACCTAGGTCCCAATACATATGCAGTCACTGCATTCAGAACTCAGATAATACTTAAGTGTCTGACACTTATGTGAGTACAACAATAACTCCATGGGAGATTCCATAGTCACCCATGGTGACTATAATAACAGTGAGTTTGAACATCCATATAATCTTGAAGATCATAATCATTCTGGGTATCCACTAAGGTGATATTCTATACACAGAACTGTGGTGAGTAAACCAATACAGGAGAGTGTAATTATCTCTATCCATTAGGGAGAGCGTAATCATCCATGTTTATAAAAATATTGATGAGTTCATTAGCATCCTCATCACATATAAACCAGATGAGAGTATAATCATCCTCGTCACTATAGGGAGAAGAATAATCAAGGAGTTTTATTTCTATTGACACATTCATATATACAAAAACAATATGTTCAACCCCAGTATAATAGAAAACACCTATTGATATTCTAGAAAGATTATAGTCAAATATCAATGATCAATATCCCAAACCCTTGTATTAGCAATAGGTATAAAATAAATATAATAATTAACATCACTCATAAATCAGAACCCAAGAGAGAATTCCTATAAATCCAAACATGAATGATATATCTCATGAAGAACATATGATCATCCTAAAAGAAAACAATACTCCATGTGTTAGGAAAAATAGACCCAAACTAAGAAGAACCTCTTCGTTACATCGTTTCATCAACAATGAACATCTCATTGAGTGAAACAAAGTTGAGTGTGGCTAAATTCAAAAATCCAACAGTACTACCATAGCCCCACAAGCTTACAAGTTCGGCACCAGTTCTACGGTGACACCCAAAATAATCTCTACCTAAACATGACGTTATAATTTAGTGTCAGTCACAAAACAAGCACTGACTATGTCCCTAAGGTATAAACACAATATAAATAATCCTAGCTGATATCCTCAGCAAAAATTATAAAGGAGGAATCTTATAAGGTATACTCTAACAGGTAGAGAATAGAGAAATCCTATTTGGGATCCTTGTAATAGAACGTATCAAAAAATAACATCCAATATAAGACCCTCAAGATAGAATAAGAAGTCGCGGAATCCAACAAGGGATCCTCAAAATAGAAATTAACAAAATGGAATCCTACACAGGGCCCTCAAGATATTGTGTATGCAATGTCATCCTGTAGGGGATCCTTAGAAATAGATACAAGATACAGGCATCCTACCTAGGTTCCTCTAGTTCAAAATATATATATAGGGATCATACATGGGACCCCTAGAAGAAATTATTATAATGGCTACTTAGGATAGAAAGAGTTATCAAACATGGGATTTATCCTTAATGGAAAATTGAAAAGGGAATTGGTTAGGAGAGATAGCTCATGGATCATCTTATAATAATCGTCTCACTCTCAAGAGACATATGGATAGGAGAACTAGAGGGAGAACATATCTGTTGATGATATGACAAAAATATCACTCATGGGAGCTTGAGAAACCTCAGAGGTCATATAACTAGGATATATGTGAAATGATACTTATAAAGGACTACACTTGGGACCATTTGTATCTCATGGGTGAAAGATATAATAAATCTAAAAGGGTTACTAGTAGGAAGTACACATTGTTTCAACTTGTGTACACAAAATTTACTCCTGAAGCCCCACATGGGAATGTTATCCTACCAAACTGGGCATGTAAACACACTAGGTACATGGAATATAAGGAAAGAACATTGTAGGTACCCCACATAGGGTACCATCCTGTGTCCCACAATTTTCCAGGCCTTGAACATGGCTAGGCGATGTATTATTACACATTATGGAACCCTCACAGGGTTTGTCCACATACTCTACATGGTTTTGTACCCCTACATGGGTATCTTTTATGGTACATGGCTACATGTGTAAGATGAAGAACAAGGCCTAGACATTGAAAACATCATTACCATGGATTAATAATAACATATATCACATCTCCATGAACTATACCCCATGTCGCATGGTATTCCCAGACAAAAAACCTCTGAAACACCCAAACACCATTTTCACCCCCAGATCAATCGATCTGGACACATTCCACAATAATAACATATAATAGGGTCCATCAATGTGGTCAAGAAATTTATCCAAGATAATATACAAGGATAAAATGACAATTTTCAATTTAAAAGCATGTGAATGAAAAAATTAGAATTTCCGCCTGATGTTGTGGTCCGAAAAACCCCAGGTCCTTAAAAAATCCCCAATATAAACCTTATCATCCCTGATAATCCTAATTGTAAGACTAGAATCCATTCCCTCAACCTAAGAATCTATAAAACTACCTATCTGGTTTATCCAACAACCAAGAAAATAGAATTCATATTTCCTCCTAAATATAAGATGTTTAACCGAAACAATATAGTACTCCCCACTATAGGAATACACTTATCATTATCTTAAAAAATTAATGACCTCAATATCATAGAACATGCAGAATATAATCTTAAAATGAGGGTCACTACCCTATATAATATAATGGTGCCCTCCCAACCATTTGTCTTAAATTACACCATACATTGAGCACATCCCCATTAGGTTTACTCAACCATGGATATATTTAAATGAAAAGAATCTTGAAATAACTATGATACACTCTCATCATACTCAAGATGTTGTCAAGATAGATAATTGTAATATATAATATTAGTAGTCAGAAATCCAAAAAAAGGGAGAGTACAGGTCCCACTGATCCCCACTCAGAACCAAATAGGCCATACCTTCCTTTATCTAACACCTGAGACCACGTCTCCCAACAATGCATGTATAGGTTCAAACACATGTCAACCAACATTCACACAATCAGCCCAAAACCACTATTCCAATTAGCTTGTACACAAGTGGTACACGTTTTTTCATGGAAACCAAAAGACCCATGATAAAATCTAGGTAGGGAAGAATTTATGAGTACTTTAGAAGTATTGTAGTAGGGCACTGTAGCAGTACTAATGTAGTAGGGGAACTATAGCAGTTACTACACTGTAGTGGGGGGAGGCACTGTAACAGGAACTGATGTGGTGGCAGTCTTGTAACAGGTATTGTAGCAACATCAGAGTTTTAGTAGTATTGTTTACTAACGGGTCCTTTAGGCCAAAAAATGGACTTTAATTCCATGTATTGAGGCCAACTGTCCTTGGGCCTTCGGGCTATTTAATGGTTCTCCCTCTACCCAAACAAAAAGTGGTCATTTCATTATAAATAAATAAAAGATTCTCCCCCATCCTTTAAAAAACAAGTCAAACACCATATGGAACATGATATTTCATCATTTATGACACCTAAATAATTGTTGGATAGTCATTATATAACCATAACTTTCAATAAACTAATCATGTGACTTGTCTTGATACCATCGGTCTATAGCTCGCACTCGACTTCTCTACAATTATGATTTAACAAATCTGTGCCTAAGTAGCCAATACCTTTATTACCGGACTCTAACTCCTAGGAGTCCCCCACTACAATGTAATAAGACCATGATATATGAAATATCTATTTTAACTTTCTAGAATCTCCCATGGAACTCCACATCAAAATTATGATCCCCAAAAATGCCATGATTCATTCTAAAACAAATCATCCCCCGGTTCCCTTCCTGTAACAATCGTCTACCCACGATTCAATAATATTATAAATAGTGGAAACACTTGTCAACTGATTAAGGCACCATGAAATTCATACCCTTCGAATCATGTATTGAAACACAAGGAGCCAATGTTGTTTTCTAATGTTTAAGATCTAACTATTTCTATAATAAAAAATAGGAGCACCTATCATGTCTTTGATATCATAAAAAGCATAAATCCAATATCGCTACCATATAAGGTATCTGAATTTGGTCCATAATCCCTATTGTAGGTTGACCTTGAATAAAATGGACCTCAACTAGAAAGGATCTATGTCTAAAAATGCCCCATAGTTTTCCCAAATAGCACTACCGGACAAGTCTCACAACTGGGTCACGTGGTCTAAACCTTCAATCCCAAGAGATCAAAACTCATTAATGAAGGTAAATATCACAATGAATTAAATGGGTCAGAAATTAAAATATATCATATAACATCTCGATCCTCACTGAGCATCTTTTAAAGTAACTTCTCCCTGTAGATCAGGATACCATTGATGAGTAGAGATTTTACTTAAAGTCACCGAGCATCTACATACTATAATAACCCAGGGATATTCTGTTCCCATTAAAATTACTTGTCTCCATCAACATCATAATCAATGATATGCCTAGATAAAAATGACCTAAGATATAACACCCAACATGTGGTACAATATAATATAATTAGGTTCCATATCAACCTACAAGGGTCACTATAGTGTATGTGCATGAGGAGTGAGTCACCAACCTCAACATGAATGCCTAAACATAGATAAAAAATCATCCATCAGAATAAAATATATATATGATACTAGAACAAGATGAAAATTCATCATTTGTCAGTAAAAAAGGTCACAATAGCTAGCTTATATTAATTGAATGCTATGCGCCAAATCTGATGTTTGAAAGACATATTGCCATTTCCGGCCAGGACTCAAAATTTATCACTAGCCTCTCGCCAATTGAAAAGCTCAAAATATCCATTGTAAAACATAACATCAACCAAAAATGTTCTTAACACAAGGGGAAAGTCATATAAAACTATAAAATCATAGATCAGAATAATAGTACCATATCCTTGGAAACTGTGTGATCTTATTAGAACATGTGTTCTCAATGCAGAAGTCTGAAATACATCCCAGGATATCATGCATTACTATTAATTTTATCTACCATATCATAAGTTGTAAATACTTGGATATTAACTAATCTAATACGACTTTGTAACCCCCCACCCTAGATTCCACTTAAATGATGCCTTGAGCTGGTGGGTTAATAGAGCTCATGCACGCCTCATTAAATGAATGAGGCTACTAACTAGATGCAAAGGCCTATTGATTGATAGTGGTGATATTATTACCACATATCATAGTGTAAAAATATAGATATACATCATACACTCCATAATTAAAAAGGTATGCATAGGTAATTTATAACCTAAATTAGAAAATTATACAATAATAAATGAAACAGTTAGTAAAAGATCAAATATATATGCCATTCATAAATCATTGGTCATCCATTGGTCCAACTATAAAGATATATGAGTACAAAAATATAAAAATAAAGCAACATGGGTATTCTACTAACACCAAGATACACCACAGACTCATTATCTGGTAACTTTCGAACTGCATCTGTATGATCAAAAACCACAAGAGTAGCTTCGATAAATCATGCAAGAGTGGGGATCGTCCTTATCCACCATAAAACTGTTCTCAACACGAAAATAATACATAAGATCTTTACATACACTATGGTGGATGTGAATGGGTGGAAATAGTATTAGTATTCCACCCTAACAAGGAAAATATAAAAATATGATACTATAAGTGTGTAAAAATGTTACCACTCATCGTATATGACACATAACTGAAAAGATAATTTATACAAATTAACATGAAGCCATAAACAAACCCTGGGTCCATAATCATTGCATACTTGGTGAAATCCACCATGTAAGTCAATATCTATATGCATGTACTTGTATATTCACCTACTTATACATGTATACATAAATTTAAATATTCATGAGTATGTGATTGAAAAATCATAAAACAAAAACCATCCAATCCATGGGTTTGTAATCCTAAACTCATGTACATATTGTGAAAGGGCATTCCACTGGATGTTATACCAATCAATGCGTGTATAATTAAGTCAATCATTGGGTCCATAATCCCATTCAACAGATTCCAACTTCACAAAATCTAGAAATATATCTGATGAAGTTATATCAGTATATGGATTTATATATCACACAACAGGGTTCAACTGTACTCACATCCAATCATTGTAATGAGGGATTCTAGGGTTGTACATCTGAGCATCCTGTGAATTGTCCTAAAGCTAGTCATTATTCTACTCATGGAATACAAATCATGTGCAATGTATGATACCTAGCTCCCTACCCATAGGCCATCAAAAAAATAGAATGCAAATAATCTCAAAACATCATATCCTTGTTCAATACATTTAAGGAAATCATTGGAGTGATACCATACATACCATTGATGTCTCTAAAAATGAAGATAAAAAAATACCTCTCAGCAAGAAGAGAATAATCATTCCAGGTATACAATGTTGTTAGATGTCATACTCAAAAATGTAGTTATTTAATTGATTAGGGAGAGGATAATTATCCATATCCCTTGAGAGAGAAGAATCATCCATGAGTATAATCATATCGAGGAGAGAAAAATAATCCTCAATACATATAAATCATATGAGTGGGGAATAAACCTCATCACAAAGGATAGAGAGTATTCATCCATGAGTATCATTTATATGGATACATGCCCATATATCATAATCATAGGCACAACAGTTGAATATGAGGAAAAACCTCGAAATATCCCAACAATATAATTGTCAAATATACATGTAGAACAACCTGATAATAGTTAGTAACAATGGGAATACTAATAATCATATGAAATAACATGTCGTAGAATCTAGAATGTTCAAGAGAACTTTTTTCGCATCTTAATATGAAATAGGGGTCTTAGGAAGTATGACCCAAAATCCAAAATGGAAGAAATATGTCTAACATAAAGCTAAACATCCACCAACTAGGACGCACTTTTGGATAACATTAATGCATCAGTAATAAACATGTGATTGGAAAAATAGTATGCGAGGGCGTTTGATTCCCAAAAACCAACAAAAATTCAACAGACCCAGGGTAATGAAGTTTAGAATGGATTCGAAGGTGACAAACATTACTTCCCCCATCCAATACTGATGTAATAACTAAGGATTGGTCAATAAATGGTCACCAAATTGGTCCCATAAGCATTAATCACAAATAAAGGAATTATACTTTGGATCCTTAGAAAAATATATAATGGAGGAATCCTAAACAAGGTCCTCTAATTTATGATAATGGAGGAATCCTACTTGTGATTCATAGAATGGTGCTTAAGTAAAAAATTCCAACATGGGACCCCAAGACAATGTATGAAGCCGAGGAATCTCAAAATGGATTCTAAAAATGGTACATCCTAAAAAGGAATCCTACACATCTCCTTAATAAATAGTGGGGGAAAATTCACCCCCATAGGTTCCATAGAAACAAATTGAAGATAGAGGATTCCTACATGGAATTCTACATGTCCAAAAATATATAGAGGAATACTAAAATGGTACCATGGAAGAAACTAGTATCACAACCTTATGGAATAGAAGGGCACATATCATAAGGGATATGTCCTCCAAGGAAAATATATTGAGGAATTGTCCAATAAAGAAAACTATTGTATCATGTCTTAATAAAATTTTAACTCTCAAGAGACAACTTGATACAACTACAAGAGGAAGAACCTCCCAGTACATGAAAGGCCAGAAATTACACTCTTGATTTCTCAAGATACCTCAGAAGTCATACAAATATTTTCTATGTGAAATGATATTAAGAACAAAATGATATTTTGTCCATTAAGGACACCTGGTTGAAAAGATATGAAAACCCCAAAAATGGTTACAAGGAGGTAGTACACTGCTTGTCACCCTTACTACTAGGTGTGTAATCCTAAATAACCACATGATTCGGTCATCCCACCATCCTAGGCATATAAAAACCCTATATACATGTTATTCAAGGAGGGAACACTGAATGGACCACACCTGGGGTACCTTCCAATGTCGTGCATGTGATTTGGAAATGTACATGGTCATTCCAAGTTCATTTAGAAAGTGTGATACACACACGGGCACTAGTAGTGTTGTCTACTTTTTCATGTACTCATTCATGGGTAGCCTAGCTAGGTACTTGGCATGAAAACTGAGACCTAGTACATTATGTGCACACCAAAATTACAACATGTGTACTTTGAAAAATTCATCTTTCCACAATGATAAGGACACATGATGTGTCTCCCTAATCCACATGTCGGGTAGCCTGGTTTTCACAAATTAAAACCGCTAAAATTACCTAAACACCTATTTTCACCCATAAATAAAAAGATTGTGCCACAAAAGGATATAAGAAAACATATCATTGGATGAAAATAAAAAAGAAATATTATAATGGATTATACAGTGAAAACATTAAAGGGATTTCATTTTAGAGAATCCACAAAAGCTTTTCTCATATCTACATTCCACGGTTGCTGCATTCCAATCTAGTGAATTGGGTGGTCTACATGAGTAAATCATTCTCTCCCTCCATCAATGGATTTCTACCTATCACAATTTTCAAAATCTATCAAACAATGTAGGAGGATACCCCCTAGATGTTCATCAGACTCTAGGATTAAATTAAATTAAATGAAAAATGAACTAATGAAAGGAGAAAAAGGAAAGGAAATAAAAATGTGGCCATGGCCATCCGTGACACCAAACACGAGTTTATGACCAAACTAAGAAAAATCACTGTTATAGACTCAATGATATAGATAGAAAATAAATTATATGATCTGTTCAAATGATAATACTGAACAAACATGACTAAATAATTTAATATTTAATTTATTAATTATTAATTATTAATTATTCTACTAAAAATTTAACGGCTCATTTTTTATCACACTCCTGAAATATTGTAATATCACAATTTTGGTACCAATGGAGTGGTCATAAAGATTATCCATGATCATAAACTGGGGAAAACATTACATTTTCCTTTAAAATCAGATGACATAAAAAAGTCAAATTTCTCC
The DNA here is from genome assembly GCA_963277665.1 of Viscum album. NCBI lineage: Eukaryota > Viridiplantae > Streptophyta > Magnoliopsida > Santalales > Viscaceae > Viscum > Viscum album. The sequence goes on from OY728155.1 coordinate 820,305,891, forward strand.
AAAAAATTAATGTATGAAAAACAAGGGGCGTTATAATTTTGATCCATAAAAATTAAGTATCTTCTCATAGATTTAATTTGATGATAAATTGGAAGTCATCAATATGTAAATTTCATATTAAAAAAGATAACCCTAATGCATCGATTCACTTATAATCTGAAATCAAATCCTTTTTTCTCATTTTATTATCATTCCCCATTGTAAATAAATAAATAATATATAAACGATAACTATATATATCAATATCAATAGATTATAAATAATTATAATCTTAATTCATGAAAAATTAAAATAATTATAAAACATTGAATAGAATTCAATCATAATTCATAATCAGTTATATAAAATATTAAAGTAAAAAACACAACTAAAATGGTATATATGATAAAAATCACTACTATACTCAAAAATCACCCTTTGAAAAAATGTTTACGACAATGAGAATGATGATACCCTAAGTATATTGGGGATATATCACCAGTAGGATCACACAAACATAATGTTACAAGAAAGGTAAAATCGTGTAAAATTTTTTATCAAATAATTATCATCATTCACATAACTATCTTAGTAATCAAATACCAACATTTTTTTGGGTGAGTGAATCTTATTATGAATCAAAACACACTAAATGATAGGTAAAATATTAAATAAATACTATAATGAACATATAACATTTTTAAAAAAACAACCAAATTAAGTGGGTGACTATATGCTTTTAGATTTATGTTCGATTATATGAAAAATTTATACAACAATATTATTATGTGAATATATTTTAGGGCTGTATTAACCTTTACCACATGGATATATACTGAATAAAAACACTAACACTTGATTTTAATAAAAATAAGCTAATATTTTATTTCATAATATCTTCTACATCTATATAATGTGTCCAAATAAACTCAGTAATGAAAATGATCATCATTATGATCAATGATTTCATGACATCAATCAGTATGATCATCTTCCAAAATAATGTAATTAACATACCAATATATATTTTTATATTCCAAATATATATCCTCCATGTACTCTCCATTTGAATATCACAATAGTATAAAAATGAAAATGTCATGGGCCATAAAATATCTATTCCTTCTTAGTAGTAATAACATAATAAACCCGTAAAAATCCAAAATATATTATGATCATGATCTAGTAACCATAATATTCCCCTTAAAATCAAGAAATCTAAAAAGACGTAATATATGTTTATATATAAGAAACATTATCTCTTTTTCAAATCAATGGTTCCATTATTTTATAGATTATATATATGAATAACAATAACATAATTTTTATTAGTCATTATTATCTTTTTTTATCAACAACTATGATGATATTGAAAATAGTAGAAACACCACAAAATCCGTCTCTTTTTCTATTCATAGGCATACTAAATCTTAGTGATTTTTTGTACATGTTTCTTCTTCATATCTCCACTTCCTTTTATGGTCATCGTATTCCTTTCTAGTTTTTTTTAAATAAAAAAAGGAAGAATAATAATCTATAATAGTAATATGGTTATTCCATAATATTCATTTTCATGAATCAAATAATATCTTCAATAGAATAAAATGGTTGTGTTACCCTTGTTATATGTAATTATTATTTACTATTTTTTAAAACAAAAGTCATAGAATGTCATTTCTTATTATTGAAATGTATTTTTAATTTCTCAATAATTTTGTTTATGATTTTATTCTCCTTATAAAAAACTCCAATGATTCTCCAGATAAAAGCTACAGATTTTGATATTTATATTTTATTTAATGTAATTGTATTTGAAATGGTTGTATTATAAGACAAGGATTATAAAATTATATTTATTTATTTATTATTATATAATGGATTTAATTATAAATCAATCATCTATGTCACAATATTATTTATTTCAAACCGAAAATAATAGCAACTAGTGTTTTTCGGCATTATCTCTACATTTATAAAATGATAAACCAAAAATAAGAAATAATTTATCAAACATATCACTTTTATGAGGTTTATAAATATTCTATGTATATTAAAGATTATATCCAATGATTTTATAGTGATCTTATGTATTCTCAATAGAATATTATATATATATATGTACATTATTTTCTTAAGTATTGTAGTTAACATCTTCATTTTTATAATTTTCGTGTTCAAAAATACATGTTCCTATCATAAGTATTAATGATAAAAAACACTATTTTTCTAATAAGGAATATTTTAATTAGGTTCATTATGTTATTATTATTATATTTTTTAACCTAATATCAGTTCTAAAGTGAATATTTTACCTTTATATAAATGTTATAATATTAGGAAGATATATAAAAAGAGTGAACTATAATTGTGGGATATTTGACTAATTATATCCCTAAAAGAATTATTATGATTATAGATTGGATACCATGAATCAATGATGTAAAACAATTAGATACGTATTACATGGAAATTATTTATATAATATAATATAAATAATATCTTTATTAAATTATATGATAGTAGACAATTATATGTAAGAAAATAATTATTATAAAATTTTATGTTTTTAAAATGGATATTAATAAAAAAAATTAATTTATTGAATTATCAATTAAAATAAAAATATATAAATTTTAAACCTTGAAAATTTAAAAAAGAGCTTCATTTTTCAATATCATATAAATATAAGTCAATAGGGTATGTTTTTATGATTTTTACCAAATAGAATATTTTTACATAAATACAAAAGATAAAAATTTTACTAATGTAGTATATGTTTTGAAATAATCATATGAAAATAATGAATTAATTTTTAAAAAAAATTAATTTATAAAATTATATAATTTAAATGTAGAAAAAAAATTAAAAATGCATAGAATACATTTAATTATAATGTGTAATGTTATGTAAACATATGTAACATTTTATTTTAAAAACTATTTTTGTCTCTTATATTAAAATTTTATTTTCAAAATTTATATGTTTGAAATCAATCAAAATATACTATATATTTAGATCAATAAATTAATTAGTTTAATATTTTCTGTTACATATTTGGTTGTATATGAATTTTTACTATTATTAATTCCAATGAGGATATTGGCAACACTATTATTATCAATGATTTATTTTATTAATAGTTTGGTATTATTGAGTATTAAATTAATATAATTAAAATTTAATGTTACCACTACTATTTATTTTAAATATATATATTATTATATTATCAAAAAATTAATTAATAATCTAGGATATATAATATTACTTATATAAAATTGTTTAAAACCCATTTTTCGATAAGAAACCATTTTTCTACATATAAATTGTAATAATTTATAAAAATAGTTTAATACTGTTTATAAAATAAAAAATATATTTTATAGGATGATTTTTTTAAAAAATCAGTAAATTTTTATATGTCATACCATATATTAATAATGAAATATGAACTTCAATGAAAAAAAGTTTTGTGATTAAAATTTGTAAATTTAAAAGATCATGATTAATTGGATTTGTGAGGGAATTAAACAAGTGTGTAAATTAGTGTTTGTGGATTTATCTACAAATTTTTCCAAACAATTATTTATTACTATTATATTCATTTATACATGAATAGTGTCCTTTTTATTGAATAAATAATTACAATTTAGACAACACCATTTTTAATAAATAGTAGTGTTCACATCCTCCCTCTAAAATTTACATTTTTTTGAAAACATATTTATAACCTACCCAGACATATTATAATAGAATTCACTTTAATGATTTAAATCCCTTGGTTAATCAAATCGATCGTTATCCTTATATTATAATGGTTTTTTGAAGATAATTTTCTTCGTTTCATTAAGTGAAATGTGTAATGCTTGATATTTATTTAGAATCATTCTCTGATGAAATCATTCAGACCATATTATTATACAGAATATGTAAAAATATTATAGTATTGTGAAATTTTATTAATTTTTAAATAATTATTTATTCCCTCCCATCTGATAAAAAAAAGGAAAACATAGTATGCATTGTTTAAACATTCAGATCTCCAAAATAATTAATATTCATTATTAATAATGATTTTCATTTATTATTCAACAACATTAAAATATAATTTACCATAATATAATTATCTACATTATACCATCATTATATATTAATAGTGATATTATTTTATATAAATCCACATTCATATCAAAAATAATCAAGTAATTATTTTATTTTGAAGATTTAGTTTTTCTGACCACCTTCTCGAACAACATTATAAATCATTATCATGGATGAATTTTAGAAGATAAAAAATGTTATTATTGGTCACAATAAAAAAAATACGTTTATATAATTTTTATATTAATTATTTTAAATATTTTTAAAATATCATCTTTGACCACTAAAATTATCAATGTTTGTTAACATTGAATACAATTTGAAAGCACATATTTTTTTTGGAATGATATAATAATTTAAAAATAAATAAACATTTACTATTTCATTAAACATTTGGATAAGAAAATGATTAAACTTAATATTATGTAGATCAATCCCACTATTATGAAAAAACATCAACATGATCATGATCACAGAAATCTGGTATAGATAATATATAATAATTAACTAAAATGCTTTTATAGATAAACTATATGTAAATTTTATTAAAGTAAATATATATAAAAAAGGATTAATAAAATTTTATTATGATTGTTTTTTATAAATTAGAATCAAGAGAGTAAATGTCAATTAAGAATTTTTATAACTTGTTTTTATCTCGAATTTTTACTCTAAGTGAGATGTATCTTAATATACAAGGTTTTTTCTTAACAATAGTATATGAGATGATCCTATGAAATTATATATCTTAACATTGTAATTTTTAATGGTTTTTAATTTCACTTTTTATATAATATCCTTTTATTGTATTGGATTCATATTTTTATACTGATGTATGGTGGAACCTTTTCTAAAAATCTGATTACAAGACATATTTATTAATATGAATCCTAAAATTCTTGATATGTAGTTATTAATACATCATGAATATATTTTACATTATATAAATAATTCATATTGATAGGGAATACCAATATTGTTCGTTCATTAGGTGGATTTCTATAAAAAAGTTACAATGTTTATATGGGTACTTACAAACACAACAACATTGGTTGGGTCATATTGACTTATTATGAATTCATTTTTTAAAATTATTATTATTCTAAAATAAGAATCTTATTTAATTGGAAATACTATTTAATTTTATTTAAAAGAAACCATTAATTTCTAAGCATAATTCTTGATAACTATTCTTCGCATAACATTATGAAATTGTAAATGATAATTATCATACTCTTTAATAATGAATCATATTTTATTTACATATTACACATTTCTATAGTATTAACTATTACATGTATAAATGAAATAATGTTTTAAATCATATGGCTATATTTTTTATATTACACTCTTTCAAAAATGAGATTTTATTTTTTTATAGTGATGTATTTCAGCAATGTTAACTTTATTTGTATTATATTATTTTTCACCCATTCATGTAAAATTTATTATATTGATGTCCATATATAATATGAAAATGTTTATGGAATATCCAAAATTGATTATCGACGGTTCATTTCCAAAAAAACCTTTCATAATCATTTACCCCACATTATCAATAATTTTTTTCTTTTTATGTATATTCTAAGGAATATTATTTTTAAAATGTAATTGTTTTCAAATTGTATCCTCATCACCTTTTTTGAATAATTATTAATATTATTTTTTAAATTTTAAATGATTAAAATTGGTTTGAAATAAAATTTCTAAAACCTTAATATTTTTATCGATCGATTTTTTTGATTATTTTATGAATACATTTTTTGAAAATTCCATCGGATCAATTTTTATAAAGAGGACATTCAAAAAATAGAGATTCTAAATTTATAGAATCATCATTTGTTCCACCAATGAAAAATGTGTTTTTGAATGTCTTTTATAATTTATATATAATTTACGATTTATATCATTCATATTCATTATAAGGTAATTTATATTTATTAGTGACCTCTACGTCCATTTGTAATACAATTTTTTGGTGAAAATTGTTTGGGTATCAACCATTTAAATTTTTGAAAAGAATTATTATAATATCATCTCAATATAGTAAAAAACCTATTTTATATCCATGAGTTTATTCTGATATAATTTTTTTTATTATTCATATTTTTGTATTTGTAAATGAATGTTAGGTACCTTTATCACCAATAATTTTATTGATTTAGAATTTATATCTCACTAGGTAGAAATGATAGGAGTGTGAATTTATTAATTAAAAAAATGAATATATGGAAATTTTTTTTTCAAAATAAAAATAAACTAATATTTTTATTTTCTTAATAAGAGTTGTGGATTTTCTGGAAAAAAAATTTAGTGTTTTTTTATCACAGGATCCAATTTTATATATGCTAACATTTTTTCCAATTTTCAGTGTTTTTATTTTTGTACAATATCTTAGTTTTTGTACATTTCAATTTCTCATGATTATAATGAAAGGATCATGACTACCATCTAATGATCTGAAAAACTTGTGTCGTGGTATATTATTAATCCTTTGACATTACATGTCCATTTTTCTTGGATTATGTAGAAATAAAATTCTCCAAGTTCCTATCAAAATGAAATTACTAATTGGCTTGTATTTTTCCATATTAATATAAATTATAAATTGATAAAATAATTTTATGTTTTACCATTCATAGAGTTGGTTCCCATCTATTTATTATGATTCATTTCCCAAGATTAGGACAACGAGTGTAACATATGATATGTATCAATAAGAGAAAAATATGGTTAAAATACTGTAAAATGTGGATAATTTTTTTAAAATAATGTAGATGTGTAAATTCTCCCAAAATAAAATAAATTTGTTTTTTTCAATTTGTGTTATATTATTGTGAGATCTAATACTAATGATAATTTTTGTGGATGGTTACATTGTATTATCTTGCATGGTATCATATGTAATTTTTAATAATATGTGATTTTTTTAAAAGAATAATGCGAGTTAGTCGAAGAATACACTCTAAGTATTTCAAGAGGTTTAACTAATTTTTTGATTGGTTTAGTTATTTTTATTTTTATTGGAAGTAAATTAAAAAATCATAGGAATAAATATAGGGGATATATAATGTTGTAGAAAAATTTGATTCAATTTTTGTAAAATTGATATTATATGTTTCACTAATAAATAACCTCCCCATATAGATACTTACTATGGATGAAAGATCTAAAATATGTATAATTATATGTAAAAAGACTAACTATGGAATATTTGGTATTTCGATGATTTTCGTCATTTTCATGAAAAATAAGACTTACTCGAATCTTTGTTTGTTGCTCCTCATAAACATGTTATTATTAATTCACATTCTCTATAAAGATTAAAATTGAAGGATAAATATAAGATTTTTAAAAATATTAATAGGATTGATAATGGAATAAATAAACAAATTAAAAAGGATTGGACAAATAGACTCATTGTTTTTAATATAATACCATATATTAAAAAATATTTATCGGTTAAGATGTCCTCAATTTCACATTTTCATATACAAATTTTATTTATTTATATAACTATTTAGGAATTTGTTTTTTGTGTAAAAATGATCCCAAAATTCAATTTACAGAATATATGTATCTAGAAAAAAAGTGTACTTTTTACTAAATAAATTGGAACATTTGAAGCATTTGTAATTTTATTATATTTTTGGTTTGAGGGAAAAGGTGAGGTTCCATGAATGATCTAAAGTAGCGAGTTTGACATCATAATAGAAAGTCATTCTGGATAATCTTAGTTATTTTCACTACTAGTGATATTTATTGATGATATTATAGTATATTACATATGATATGGGGATAATGTGAGGCATACAAGTATTTTTCATCTGATTTTATTCCGTAGAATCACTGAACCATATACCAAATGGTATCAATAAACAAAAAACTATTTTTATTTAAATGTATTATTTATCAGGAAAAATATTATGGAACACATGCTAGTCATATAACTAACTCCAAAAAACTAATAAAATTACATATGAGGTATTAAATGGTTGATTTATTATAGAAAATTGTTGTATACAATATTATTATCATGATAATTTATAATTCCATCATTTTAGTTTTGTTGACGTTTAATAGAATTTTTTATTCTTTTATATGATGACTAGTGTTTCAACTTATAAACTAGTGTGAAATACTATTATAGGGTTAATGATAATGTAATATTTGGGAAGAATATATGGTTGTACAATCCTTTAATGTCTTGAAGATTCAGATGGTTTTAGGAAAGAATAAGTTAGAGAATGTATTACAAGGCTATATACATACTTGAGTATACAATTTATTGAATGATTAATGTTAATTTGGAAATATAAATATATTCAATAATCTAAGAGAGTATTTAGGTTACTTATTATATGTTACATCCAGAATAATGAATATAAAATGATTATACTCACCTAATTCCATCATTGTGTATTAATTATATATATTAGGATGCAATTTTTTATATTGTAGAATGATACATCCCAATATTTCACAATATAGTTTAGATTAAATAAAAATTATGTGAAAATAATTTTTTATATGAAACACCAATCTAAAAATATACAAGCCTTATTAGATATATATTATAAAGAAAATTTATGAAAAATAAAACATCTAGTAAATAAATATATTGCTTTCATTTTGAAAAAGAATAAAAACATGAATAAAATCAGTTAATATTTTTTGAACTCATTTTATAACTATCATTTGTTTTCATTATATATAATTTATTTACCTTTATAATATATATATATATATATATATTATGAATATTACATTGTGAATAGATATTTAATTATAAATAAACAAATTATTTTTTTAATTGATTGATGTTCTTCTAAAATTATAATTATTTATGTTAATAAATTAAAAATATCAATTATTATAATAACATCAATTTTATTAGTTTAAAATAATAAATTAATTGAAAAATGTATATCAAAATCATTACTATATATTTATAATGTAGGATAAAGAAATTAAAAATTATGGTGTTGAATTTATTATCCCTGTATGTAATGTTTTGGGAAAAAAATTAATATTTTACTCTAAAAAGTATTTTATTCTCATATATCAGCAATTATATTTCATCAATATAAAAATTTTTACCCATCCAAGTTATTTTCATATTTTATAAAAATGGGATAATATTATATAATAATTTAATTTTTTTGGTAATAAATATTTTATTATTATTATTATGGATGATAACTTTAATATGGAATTGATGTAATTTTCAATGAATTATTTTTTTTTAACAATGTTTACTTTTTAATAAATAAATTAATTTGATGAATTTTACTACTTGTTATAATTTTTTTTAAATTAATATATAATTATATAGAATAAATTTATATTCTTAATCAGTGATAGTTAATAATAAGAACACATAATGGTTAAAAGATCATTTTTAGGCCAATAATTCTATTTCTATATGTAAAATATTTTAATTTTATTTATATATTCCCATTGATTATAAATCTAATAAGAATTTTTTTTATAAAATTTATCATGAAATTATTCATATCTTTTTATAATGGACAACATTAAATGGAAATAAAATATAAATTACAAATTAGAAAATTGATTACCAACACAGTGACAAAAATTATAACATGTAAAAATAAAATAAAATATTTCATTTTTAAAGTTATAAACAAGATTCAATTTTTTTATTTTCATTATAGAATTCACCTCAAATAGAAATCTAATATTTTACAATTTTTGAACTTATAACATATGAATAGTGTCATTCCAATATTGAAATATAATTTCTGTTCACACAATTTCACTTATAATCACTTATAAAATTGGTTCACATTATCCCTATGAATGTTGAATTTTTAATTAAAAATATATATAATATACCTCCCAATATTCATGTTGAATTAGTCCCTTTGTCATTATAAATCCCCTAGTTATTGGAAAATATCATAACAATTTTATTTTCAAGGATACATTCAATATGAACTTCAGGGCCCAAGGGAGAGTGTTTCTTAATCATTAGCTATTTCTTCTTAATATCATTCCTCAAAACCAATAATAAAAAAAATAATATAGTCACTTACCAATAATTATCATACTAATTATTAATTATATTAAAGTTAAAAACATTATTTATTGAATAACATCCATATAGAAGGGAAGAAGAATGTATACCATGCATTTTCTGGACTACCACATCTAGGAAAAGACCATTTTTCCTTTATCCTTATTTTATTTAATTATTTAGACACCTTAAAATCATATCCTCTATACTAAATATCCAAATTATTTTATTATTCATATTTAATAATTATATTATTTAAGAAACATCAATCATATCCATAATATTACTATACATAATGTATGATTATGTTTGGTGGTCGATCAAAAAAACTAACAATGAAATAAAAAATTAGAATTCATGATAATAGGAAGAAAATTAATAATAATTATATATTTTAATAAGAAATAATATTTTTATAATTTGTTGGGAATGAAGTTTTAACCAATTTAATATTTTATTAAAAATACTTCTTTCTTCAATTTTTTTTTGGAAATAAGCGACAAATACTATCCTTTTTCTGAAAAAAAAATAAAAAAACATAGGGGATGACATAATAGTTATATAAATTCAATTATTTATTAAAATTTTTTACACTTAATGATTTTTTTATGGTATTTTGGATATGATTGATAAAAATTATTATTATTATGAACAAAATTAAAAATTATCATTATTAATCAATCAGAATTATTAATGTAGATAACAAGTAACTAAAAATCAGACGATGTTTTTTTTTGAAAATAAATGATTTGAGAGGATTAAAATATTTTTATTGTTGTGAAATGGACGATAATTGTTTTTCTATTTTTATAAATGTTATTTTTGCATAGTAGTTGATTTAATGAATAATGGTATTGGTTTTCTGTATCATGGTTTAATCAAATGAGATATATTTCGTATTATAAAAATTGAATTATTTTTATTCGTGAGTCTATATAAAATTTTATATCTTATTTAATAATCATACCCAAAGTTTTGTTATGTAATTTAAATATACAAATTTCTTAAATGGGTTTTTATTCTCAGGTTTCTGATGTTGAAATGTGTTAATTTTCAAAAATGTAATTTCCTAGACCATGTTTTTTATTATGAACCATGACATATTTGAAGTTTTGTGATTACATCCTAATCAATATGTTATGCAATAATAATTTATTTTTAGGTTATATAACACCCATACTAGGGTTTTCAATAAAATTTTATCAATTCAAAAGAAAATAAGATTAAAATGATCTCTTTTAAATCAACACCATTTGTTGAACGTTAATTCCTCTCTAGGATCTTAAATCTCTTAATTAATGTTTCCTCTACCCTATGAGTTTATTTTGGAATTCATTATACTATTATTAGGGAAAATAAATTATTTATTAGAATCATCCACCTCAATGTTTTCTTTTTAATTAATGTACGAAATTGATAAGGATTATTCACACACTCATTAATTATTTTCACTTTTAATAGAAATATTCTCCTTTCACTCTAATGTTATCCATTTCATTTTAATATAAAATTATTTGTTATATAATGTAAAAATCCAATGATAATTACTAATTTTAATATATAATTTTTTTCATGATGGTGGTTTTATATATTGGATATTTAAAATATTTTTTAAAAAATGGATATTAATCCATAAAAAATCAAAAAAACTTTTCGACACCCCATTTCATTTAATAACATATTTTTTTCAAATATATAATTTACTTATTTTAAGAAAAACATATTATATAATGATTTTACTTCTCATTTGTAAGTATTTATGTCGTTTTAATGTTCCAATATAGTATATTATTTTGTCAAAATTAATAGCTTTCCAAAATTTTTAACTTCACCATATAAAAATAATTATATATATATTATATGATACATTGTTTTTATTTCATTTTGAATATAATTTTATAAAATAAATTACTTTCACCTTCTCAAATGTGTATATTCTCAAAATTGTTTTTAACGGGACTATAGATTAACATTTTATTTGAAAAAAAGTTCATTCTAAAAAACACATTAATAATGTCATAAATATTTACTATTTATATTTTAATTATTTTTTACATTGAATTTTATTTTATAGAAAAATAATATTTTTTAAAAATAAATTTTTTTATCTGACGACATTATATAATGTAATTTTTTTGTAGGTAAATTTTTGGATACTATCCAGAATTGTTTTAGAAAACATTTTCAATCCACATTTTCTTAACCATATAATTAAGGATCTAAAGTGGAAAATATATGTTTGGATGATTAATGGTTGCGATCATATATCTCTTAATAATAAATTTGTCAATGATTTATATTACACCAGATAAAAAATTAAACACGGAAATTTTGTTAGTTCTCATTAAGAGTGTGAACATTTAATTTTTCCACATCCTGAAGTGTGGCAATATTTTGATTAAAATTATATACATTCTATTTTTTAATTTTGTTTAAACTGTATTATGTTATTATATGTTTCATGGAAATAAGATATTCCTTTTCATATTCCTATTATTGTGATTTATTTTTCATGTTTATTATTTCATTATTTGACACACTTATTCTAAGGTATGTGTTTGTAATTTAACATTTAAAGTATTTATATAATTGTTTAGGGAAAAATATTATCCTCTTAATTTATTTTTGAAAATAAATTTCTTTGATACTCTTGTTTTTTATATGATTATCAAGTAACCTATAATAATGTATTATATTTTTTACATTACTGGTAATTTGACCTCAAAGCTTTCTCAGGTTTCCTTACACTAGGATATGAAGATAACTCTAACCTATTTAATGTATAGAATCTATTACATTTTCGTATAAATAATGAAAAAATATTCACTATATTTTGAAAATATTTTTTCATTTTATACTTTTATCATTTTCATAATAAAAAATAGTTAGAAAGTTTTGTGATATTATTGTAAGGTGTATTAGTAATAATTTTTTTAAATTTTTTTCATCGTCTCATATAGAGGTAATGCTAATTTGTGAAATTTTGATTTTTTAGAACCATAATCTGGATTTTGTGTCTAGGGTGCCTAATTAAATAATATTCGTGTTTTATTAATTATATATAAAATAACAAAATCATACTACACTTTTTATCAAGACATTAAAAACAAAAGTTTTTTCAACCTCATTTGAAGTGATATGAAAAAAACCAAATATCTAATTAATGAAATATTTCTCCTAAAAATTTAATTGATGTAATAACAAATGAAAAATTTTCTACTAAAACCAATAAATGTATTATATTTTTTGAAATTAAAATGATATTTGATACAGTCATTCCATTTTTACAGAGTCAAAATATTTGTTTACATATATTGACTAATTAGAGTTTTATCGCACATATAAATTTATATTTATCATAATTTTTACCATTATATGTGTTATAGAAGTGAGTGGGTGGATAATTAATTTATAATTTAGATACTATTTGACATTTCATTTTGTATTAATAATTTTGATAAAAAAATTCTAAAACCTCTAATTTGTAGTAATTTCTAAAAAATGAATAAAGACCTATCAACTGACTTAATTATTTTTTGAACAGTCTATAAGTGATTATTTATAGGATAATTTAATATATATATATACATATTAATGTATTAATTAATGGTACAATATTTCCAAAATTTATTTTTCACTATAGGAAAATATAATATATCATTTTATTATGAAAATGATTTTGATTTTCCTATGATAATAAAATTTATATAAAACCAATTTGTATCTAACGATTTATTAGATATAATAGGATATTAATAAAAAATTTACTTTCGATGGTAACAACATCATATTTCATATAAAAACATCTATATGGAGGCTACATATATATATATATATATCATAGAATTTTTAATCAACAATATGTTGATTCTTTTAACTATAAACAAAATTTAATGATTATTTTCACAATCACATGATTAATTTAAATGTGTACTTATTTCAATAATATTTTTTGAATTATGAATATTAGTCCATCGTAGGGATAACCTTAAAAATATGTTCTTTGAAACATTATACACTATGGAAGCTTATTTTATCAAATAAGTGTACTATATCAAAAAGTGGTTTATTTTTGTACAATCACCATGATTGTATATATAGTGATGGTGGAGTAAAATAGACGATTTTCCCGCAATAAATAATTATTTTTTAATGACCTATTTTCAAAAATTAATTATCCTATAAAATTATAAATCCTGGTAGATATAGAGATTTGGTGTGTTTTTAAATAATGTTTCAAAAAAATTAGTCCAATTTTAGTAACTAATAACCACACCCTAATGTATGTAATTATTCAACTATTGTTTGGAAACATATTTTTTTCTATCATTGAAATATCAGTTCTCAAAAATTATAAGATTATTTTTTATAATCATTTCAAGATTATATAAAAGATGATTCCTAAGAAGGAATATATTTTGTAAAGACCCGAAAAATTCAAGGAATTTTTTTTTTTAATTTTATTTATTATTTTAAAAGAACGCAGTTTCTGACGGCACCTGATTCCGAGGACCGGTGTGCCTGAAATCATTTCCAAAGTTTATCTCAGGTATGTTCAGTGAACGAACGAGCGGGTTTTCCTAACTTTTGAATCGGTGCTCGGAATCGAAAACCGAGGACACCAATGGAATCGCAGCACCGTTAATTTCTTAGAAACACCATTTTCGGAGTTGTGTTTCCTCAGGTGTGGTTTTTAAATTTTGGGGTTAAGTAAAGGAATAAAATAATAGTGGTGCAACCAATTTTATTTTATTTTTGTTTAACCAATTCTAAGTGGATGAGTGGTACCCACAATATCCTACCCAATTGGTAGGATATTTGTGAGCCGGGACGCATGGGAGCCCCATCGTTTCTTTTTTTTCCTAAACCCCCTACTTTAATAAGGTAACACACCTGCACCCCTATTAAGTGGAAGTCAACCCTTGTGTTTTTCTATTTATGAAACACCTCTATTAATTTGGCGGTTTAAACGTTGAAATAAATTCACTTAATTGATTGTTTCCTTTTTGAATTTCAAAAGGCAAGGATTGACAGATAAAATAAGACAAACTCTTATTTTATTATAGTTTTTGGGTTGTGAAAGGCTTGGGAGAATTTTCTCAAGTTCTTGAAGTTCTTCCTCCTCGACGAAGAACGCGAAGAACGCCAACCTCCGACGAAGGACAATAGGGAGAGACGCATTCCTCGGAGATCGATGACCCAACGTGCATCACCTAGTTCCTTCTTTCCATGTCAAAGGAAGGGAGACACTGTTCCTCTACGACGCGACGATCCGCCTTCTTTCTGCGACGTCCCTTTCCGTGAAAACCTCGTTCAACGACTACGCTCGAGGTAGGGGATTATATCAATAGTTTGTTCGTGATTAATTCTGTCTCTTTCTTCTTTTCAATTTGAGCTACCTGATATCGCAATAACGGGAGGAGGTCGGACCGCACAAACACGGCCGACCCTCCTCCCCCTTGTTGGATTGATTTTGTTGTGGCACGTATAAAGTGGCGCGGTGCCGAAGCACCATGCGGGAAATATTAAAGGAATGGCGGAGAAGCGTGGCACCGTCGCGCCACGCCATTGAAGATGAACAAAACCGCGGCGCCATCGCGCCATGCCAGAGAATCACAAAGGCACCACGGCCGGAGCAGGGCCGCGGTGGAGGGGCGCGGTGTCATCGTGCCGCGCCGGACGGACCAATGCCGCAGCTGAGAGCGCGACAGAGTAGGGATCGGTGACCGGTTCTGGGCCGCCGACATCGGAGCAGGGGGACCAACCCATGCCGGTCCCATGGTGGGAGCATCCAACCTGCTGGTGCGGGCCGTCCGGTCAGGGGGAAACGTGGGGGGTCGTAACCCCCGGCTGGCCAGCTGGAGCGGCCCCCCACATGGCGGTCGCGGTTTCACAACGCGGGGGCAGCACACCCCCCTTCACCACTCGGAGGTTACGGCCAAGCCACCTGGCCAGTGCCAGCACGCCGGGCTGGGCCGCACCCAAGCAGGTGAGACCCGGACCAGGGTCGGTCCGACCAAGGGGGTCTCGGGCTGGATCGGTCCAGGCCCGAAACCCCCACTTCCGGACCTCGTTCGGTCTTCTGCCCATAACATGGGCTACGAACCTCGGATCGATCCACCATCAACTGCGATGAAATCCTTGGATCGAGGCAGTCGTTTTGATATATTAAACTCAACGTTTCAGATAACCTTGGGTTCATCCAGGTTGGTTCGTACACGAAACCAACCGGGCCCTCGGAGCGGAAACACTTATAACTTGAGCTCCGGACGTCCGATTGACGTGTCGTCAATTTTAATGGATTACTCTTAGTGAGACGAAGCTTTTGGATTACTCCACTCAAGGTTTGGATGCAGTTGGATTATGGTAGGGTTGGTTTTGACTTAAAAAAGAACTGGGCCCCTGGGACATAAAAGCCAATAACTCTCAGACCGGGCGTCCGATTGACGCACCGTCTGTGACATTGAGTTCCTGTTGTTGATACGGAACATTTGGATACATCAACTACGGACTTTGTGTCAGTTGATGAATCATCCCCTTGGCTCGTGGAGCGGACCGTCCTAAACGAGCTTGCTGTGTGCGGGAACCCTAGAGCTGGCTGTGACTGCGACGATGATGACGACTGTACAGAAATCTTTCGTGGATTTGACGGCAACGACTACAACACTCAGTGATCCTACGTGGATCAGTGCTACCGATCCTGTTTGGGTTAGATCCTGTGTGGGTCAGCGCTCAGTGGTCCTGTGTGGGCCAACGCCTACAGATCCTGTGTGGGTCCAATCCTGTGTGGGTCATTGCGGGGGTTAGTACCTATCGATACTTTGTGGGTCATTGCGAGGGTTAATACCTATCAATCCTTTGTGGGTCATTGCGGGGTTTAGTACATATCGATCCTTTGTGGGTCATTTCTGGGGTTAGTACCTATCGATACTGTATGGGTCCGATGGCTTAGATGAATCATTGGCTACATCTGATCATCTATATCTTCATATGAAGAAGTATACCTGTGTGAGATGAACCTTGTTTTGCTTTCCTATGTGGATTGTGTTGTGCTATCCTGTGTGGATGTGATCGAACTTGGGCTCAAATATTGGAGCCGAACTGGAATTGATAACTTAGGTATATGTATGGGCATATACCTAAGTAGTGTCAGATGTTACTTCATGATTGTATCTTTCCTTTGTGGATTATCCTTTGTGGATTCTAGGATTCCTTCGGGGGTCTCGGGGTCCCTACTAAGTAGCTTATACTCACCCCTGCACGAGCTATGCCTGCACTACATTGTGTTGGTTGCAGACAACAGACAACGCTGATCGTGGTTGAGGTGTGCGGAGCAGGTCGGTACCAAGAGGTGGACCACTGGGCGGGACGTACACGGAGCGGATGGATGGACCTGAGGAGCTGAGGTGGTTATCTGTACCCACCCTTCAGGTGGGAGTACCAGAGGACGGCACAACGTTGCAGATTTACTTTCAGTTGTTGTACTTTCATTTCAGTTTTACTTTACTTTCACTTGGGTTTTTATTCTGTCCCATTTACTTTCCGCACATACTTGTACCCAGTTTACTTAGTGTTTACTTCTACTGGCTTACTCAGTGGTGTTTGTTTACTTTTAAAGGAAATGCCTTCCCTTTTTGTTGGGATTTATGCCCGAGTGCTAGTCGCTAACCCCTGGCCTATGGAAGGCGGGCTTGGGGTAGTCACGGCACAGGCCCCGAGGACAGGTCGTGAAAAATTGGTATCATATGAGTTCGGTTCTACTGCAGAACTGAGGACTCTGATCTTTTTCTATGTGAAGCAATAGTATCAGGAGTATTGAGTGTGGTTATCAGTCCAGGGAGTCCAGTGTTAGTGCGGTGACCGACGTATATGTACACCAGGACCCTGACATCTAATTCCTGACTTAATGCACGAAAACATTGATTGCATGTGTGTTTCATGTTTTCTTTGTGATTACATTGTGTCGGCTCGCCAGGTATACTGTTTGACCATGGCACACATGTTTCTTTTCAAGATGGCCCCACGACGGCAGCCAGCTAGGGTTCCTAGCGTTGTGCGTGACGACACCCCACCGAGTGACGAGGCCTCGGTACAGGGCCCTTTGACAGCAGAGGCACCAGCTGTACCTCTACCCGCCGAGCCACCGATGCTACCAGCCCTAGCCGCTAACAATGCATGTAGCCTTAGTGAACTGCATGAGTTTCAGTGTTAGCGACCGCCCAGGTTCCGTGGGGAGACGGACCCTCAGGTAGCCGAGGATTGGATGGAGGCAGTTGTACGAGTTTCCAGGTTAGTGAGGACACCAGCTGACCTCATGGTGATCCTCGCAGCGAGCCTCCTGCACGCGGCAGTAGGCAGATGGTCGATCTTGATGCTCTAGGTGCACGACGAGGCATCTCTCCTCTGGGCGGACTTTGAGAGCCACTTCTGCTCGGAGTTTGTCCCAGCCACCCTTTGTGTGGTGCGCATCCAGCAGCTTCTATAACTGCGGCAGAGTAGCTTAACGGTCTCCCAGTACTCGGCGAGATTTACAGATCGCTCGCGCTATTCGACAGACATGGTACGAGACCCATTCTTCTAGTCTCGGACCTTTGAGCAGGGATTGAGGCATGAGATCAGGGAATCGCTGATCTCCCTCATCATTCTGTCACAGGAAGGGGTACTGAAATGATCCCTTCTCATTTAGAGCTTCCTTGCAGAGCCTACATTAGTAGTGATGCCTACCACAAGGCGGCACGTAGCAGAGTCTTATGAAGTAGACAGTCGATGGATAACTCATGGGTCCAGGAAGACCAGACCCTCAAGCAGATGACCTCAGGACACTGGATGAGACGTGCAGGGCACTCAGCGTAGAGCCAGTCTTTCGAGAGGCAGACAATGCTACGCATGCGGTGGGAAGGGCCACATGGCTCATGACTGCCCGAACCTCTAGGCCGAGAAGCAGTAGATGTTTGAGGGACCACCCAGGCAGAGGCAGAGGGTCGACCATGGCTGTCCATAGGGAGCAGGCGGACGAGGCAGAGGAGCTAGCCGAGCAGCAGGTGGTGGGAGATTCTTTGAGGCTCTACGACCACCACCACCAGGAGGCCCACCCCGACCACAGGGAGCTGGCGGGCAGAGACAGGCACAGCTCCAGGCAGTAGAGGCCTACGACCATGGTGTGCCATAGATGGTTCGAGGTACTATATTTGTCTATTCCACCCTTGCTGCAGTTCTCATAGACATAGGAGCGATTCATTTTTTCATATCTGCTACCCTTTTTCGGAGCTCAGAGATTCCGACGGAGCCGTTGGCTTGATCCTTACGGCTAGAGACTCCTATGGGAGTAGACTCGATGATTACGCACTGGTTTCGGTAGTGTGATCTTACTCTAGGAGATGAGATCTTCGGCTGGGATCTCTTTGTAGCGGCGTCGAGGCCTTAAGATGTCATATTGGGCATGGATTGGTTATCTACAGTCCATGCTCAGATTGACTGTATTAGGCGCAAGTTGCAGTGTGTACGCACCGACGTGAGAATTTTCACCTTCACTAGTGAGAAGGGAGCCATCACAGCACAGGATGGACTCTTGCAAATGAGAGGACAACCCATTACTCATCAGTTAGCTAGCCTCTTCCTAGGAGCAGTTGATGTGCGGAGTCCTGGTTTTCATGTAGTGGTGGATCAGTATGTGAACGTTTTCCCCGACGACGTTCCAGGACTACCTCCTCGCAGAGAGGTAGAATTTTATATTGATCTGTACACCAGGACAAACCCGATATCCACCCCAGCGTATTGGATGGCCCCCAATGAGCTACGAGAGCTACAGGTATAGTTGGAGGACTTGTAGGGCAAGGGATTCATCTGACACAGTGTTTCACCCTGGGCTTCCCTGATATTGTTCACCAACAAGGTGGACAGGAGCTTGCTACTATGTGTCGACTATCGTCGCCTAAACCAGGTGACAGTGAGGAACAAGTGTCCACTACCGAGGATTGATGACCTCTTCGATCAGCTCAAGGGAGCACGGTGGTTCTCGAAGATAGACCTCAGGTCAGGCTATCATCAGCTCAGATTTCGGAATGAAGACGTGCAGAAGACGGACTTCAGATGTCGGTATGACCACTATGATTTCATGGTTATTCCATTTGGCATAACCAATGCTCCAGCAGTGTTCATGGGCTTCATGAACATGATATTTCAGCCATACCTTGATTGATTTGTCGTGGTCTTCATCAACGACATTATGATATAATCGACAGCTGAGGAGGAGCTCACCTACCACTTACGGGTTGTACTAGACACACTCTGAGAGAACCAGCTTTATAGCAAGCTCTTGAAGTGTCAGTTCTAGATAGACGAGGTCCACTTATTGGGACACGTCATCTCTGAGGTGGGAGTTGTGGTGGATCCTGCGAAGATCGAGGCAGTACTAGCTTGGGAGCCACCGAGGAGTGTGACAGAGGTGCAGAGTTTCATGGTGCTAGCTGGATACTACCATAGATTTGTACCAGACTTTTCCAGAGTTTTGGGACCACTCTCATCTTGACAAATAAGGGGAACCCTTTGTATGGTCAGACAGAAGTCAGCAAAGCATCCAGAAGCTGAGACAAAGATTGACCAGCACGCCTATCTTGAGGCTACCAGAGGAGGGAGTAGGGTGCGTAGTATACTAAAATGCATCAGGGAACGGACTCGGATGTGTCCTGATGTAGGAGAGGGCCGTGATAGACTATGGATCACATTAGTTGAGGCAGCATGAGCGGAACTATCCTACCTCTGGCCTGGAGTTAGCAGCAGTGGTCTTCACACTGAAGAGTTGGTGACATTATCTGATGGGAGAGCACTTTACAGTCTATTATGACCATCAGAGTCTTATGTATATCTTCTCGCAGAAGGACCTGAACCTGAGACAGTGGCGATGGCTCGAGTTACGCCAGGACTATGGCTTTGAGATAGTCTATACTAATGGAAAGGGGAACGTGGTAGCAGATGCTCTCAGTAAGAGGATGGGCATTCAGCTACTTGCTGAGGTGATATAGCAGCTAGCCGCTTTGCAGATATCCTTCGTGGATAGAGATGGAGAAGCCTTTCATCATTCACTCACAGTCACTCCTCTACTACTACAGTGGTTCAGAGAGCAACAACGTGGGGACACCGACTGTGAGACACGACGTGCACAGATAAACTCAGGACAGGCACCTGATGGTTTCTATTTAGGTGGAGAGCATGACGTCCTTTTCAGAGGACGTACATTGGTACCAGTTGCTTTACGGGAGGAGGTGCTGAGAGAGTTCCACACTTCCCCATTGGCGGTACATCTTGGAGTGGTGAAGATGTACCAGGATCTCAGACGACATCACTGGTGGCCGGGCATGAAGAAGGTTGTCGCAGAGTTCGTTTCTCGATGCCTCACCTTCCAGCAGGTGAAGGCAGAGCACCAGGTACCAGCAGGGTTGGTACATCCCTTGGAGGTCCCTAAGTGGAAGTGGGACGTCATATCTATGGATGTTGTGACTGGACTTTCACGCACTTCCAGGGGTCATGACTCCATTTGGGTGATTTTCAACCGACTCACCAAGTCGGCCCACTTCTTACCAATCAGAGAGTTGGGCTCAGTGGAGAGCGTGGGATGTCTCTACATTCAGGAGATTGTACAGCTTCATGGTGTTACATCATCTATCTTATCCGATCGAGATGCTCTCTTTACTTCCTGGCTTTGGCAGGTATTGCAGGAGGCATTCAGGACGCAACTACGTCTGAGTACCGGCTTTCACTCTCAGATAGATGGTCGGATAGAGAGGAACATTCAAACACTTGAGGACATGCTCCGCGCATGTGTCCTCATATTTGGTCGTAGTTGGGAGGACCACCTACCCTTGGTGGAGTTCGCGTACAACAACAGCTACCACTCCACCATCAGGATGGAACCATACGAGGTGTTGTACGACCGACCATGCAGATCTCCTCTATGCTAGACAGACCCTGGGGAGTCAGCACTTGTGGGACCAGAGATGGTCCAGGCCACGAAAGAGAAGGTCCAGGTCATTCTGGAGCAGATGAGGACAGCTCAGAGCTGGAAAAAGTCTTATACTGACAGGAGGCGGAGGCCACTAGAGTTTGAGGATGGCAACCACGTCTTCTTGCGGGTCTCACCTCGACATGGATTACAGAGATTTAGTCGAGGCGACAAGTTGCCTCCATGCTTCATCGGACCATTCCAGGTCCTCAGCTGGATTGACGAGGTGGCATATCGCTTGGCTCTACCACCTCAATTACACAGGGTGCATGACGACTTCCACGTATCCCAGCTGAGGAGTTACGTGCACGACCCGACACATATCATTGACTATGGGGAGATAAACATTGATGATGGGGAGACTTTTGCGGAGGTCCTGGTGGAGATTGAGGATCGACAGGAGTGGGTCCTACGTGGATGGCCGATTCCTCTAGTGCGCATCGGAGGGCAGCATGGGAACCTCTAGGAGAGCACTTGGGAGCAGGAGGCTCAGATGCGTGCTCAGTACCAACTTTTGTTTCCCAAGTTTATGATGTATCTTTATGGGGACATAAAACCCTGAGGTGGGAGTGATGTAAAGTCCTGTAAAATTCATGGAAATGTTTTTTCATAATTTTTTTTGTGATTTTACAAGAACTTGGTTTTTGACGGCACCTGATTCCGAGGCCCGGTGTGCCCGGAATCATTTTCTAAATTTTAGCTCGGGTATGTTTAGTGAACAAACGAGCGGGTTTTCCTAACTTTTGAACCAGTGCTTGGAATCGAAAAGTGAGGACACTGATGGAATCGCATTGCCGGTAATTTCTTATAAACACCTTTTCCGGAGTTGCATTTTCTCGAATGTGGTTTTTCAATTTTGGGGTTAAGTAATGGAATAAAATAAAAATGTTGAAACCAATTTTATTTTATTTTTGTTTAACCTAAGCTATGTGGATGAAGTGGGACCCACAATATCCTACCCACTAGGTAGGATATTTGTTTGGTGGGACCCACACGAGCCCCATAGTTTCATTTCTTCATAAACCCCCTCCTTTAAAAAGGTAACGCACCCGCACCCCTATTAAGTGGAAGTCAACCCTTGAGTTTTTCTGTTTATGAAACGCCTCTATTAATTTGGCGGTTTAAACATTGTAATTAATTCACTTAATTGATTGTTTCATTTTTGAATTTTAAAATGCATGGATTGAGAAATAAAATAAGACAAACTATTATTTTATTATAGTTATTGGTTTGTGAGAGGCTTGGGAGAATTTGCTCAAGTTCTTGAAGTTCTTCCTCCTCGATGAAGAACGTGAAGAAAGCTGTCCTCCGACGACGGACGACGGCGAGAGACGCCTTCCTCAGAGATATACGACCCGACGTGCATCACCCCGTTCCTTCTTTCCACATCAATGGAAGGGAGACACCAATCCTCTGTGATGTGAAAATCCTCCTTCTTTCCGCGACGTCCCTTTCCGCGATAACCTCGTTCGATGACTACGCTCAAGTTAGGGGATTATTTCAATAGTTTTTTCATGATTACTTCCATCGCTTTCTTCTTTTCAATTTGAGCCGCCTGATATCACAATAATGGGAGGAGGTCGGACCGCACGAACACGGCCGACCCTCCTCCCCCTTGTTGGTTTGATTTTGTTGCGGCGTCTATAAGGCGGCGCGGTGCCGAAGCACCGCGCGGGAAATATTAAAGGAAGGGCGGAGAAGCGCAGCGCCGTCACGCCGTGTCATTGAAGACGAAATAAACCGCGACACCGTCGCGCCATGCCATAGAATCACAAAGGCACCGTGGCCTGACAGACCAAGGCCACGGCTTAGGCAGTGACGGAGCAGGGACCGGCGGCCGGTTCTGGTCTGCCGGCGTCGGAGCAGGGGGACCGGCCCATCCAGGTCCCGTGGCGGCAGCAGCCGGCCAGCTGGTCAGGGGGAAACTCTGGGGGTCGTAACCCTCAGCTGGCCAGCAAGAGAAGCCCCCCACATGGGGGTCGCAGTTTCACAACGCGGGGGGCATCGCGTCCCCCCCCCCCCTTCACCGCTCGGTCGCTACGGTTGTGCCGCCTAGCCAGCGCCAGCATGCTGGGCCGGGTAGGGCTGCGCCCAGGCCGGGCCAGGCCACACCAGCCAGACCAGGCCACGCCCAAGTGGGAAAGAACAAGACCCAGGTCGGGTCTGCCCGGTTCGGGTCGACCCAATGGGTCTCGGTCCGGATCGATACGGGTCCGAAACCCCCAATTCCGGACCTCTTTCGGTATTCTACCAATAACATGGGATACGAACCTCTGATCGATGCATCGTCAGCTGAGATGTGATCCTTGGATCGAGTCAGTCATTTCGGTATATTACAGTCAAGGTTTCGGAGAACCTTGGTTTCGGCCGGGTTGGTTCGTATACAAAACCAATTGGGCCCTTGGAATGGAAACACCTATAACTTGATCTCCAGACATCCAATTGACATGCCGTCGACATTGATGGATTCCAATTAGTGAGACGGACCTTTTGGCTTACTCCGCTCGAGGTTTGGATACAGTTGGAGAATGGTCGGGTTGGTTTTGACTTAAGAAACCAACCAGGCCCCTGGGACGAAAAAGCCAATAACTCTCAGACTGGGCTTCCGATTGACGCGTCGTCTATGAAGTTGAGTTCCTGTTGTCGATACGGAACATTTGGATGCATCAACTCCGGACTATGTGTCAGTTGATTTATCAGCCACTCGGCTCGTGGAGCGGGCCCTCTCGAATGAGCTTGCTGTGTTCGGGAAACCTAGAGCTGGGTGCGACTGCGACGACGATGTCGACTGTACAGAAATCTTCCGTGGATTCGACATCGACGACTACAGCACTCAGCGATCCTACGTGGATCAGTGCTACCAATCCTGTGTGGGTCAGATCCTATGTGGGTTAGCGCTCAGTGGTTCTGTGTGGGCCGGCGCCTACAGATCCTGTGTGGGTCATTGCGGGGGTTAGTACCTATCGATCCTTTGTGGGTCATTGCGGGGGTTAGTACCTATCAATCCTTTGTGCTTCATTGCGGTGGTTACTACCTATCGATCCTTTGTGGGTCATTGTGGGGGTCAGTACCTATTGATCCTGTGTGGGTCCTACAACTTAGATGAATCAGTGGCTACATCTGATCATCTCTATCATCATTAGAAGAAGTATACCTGTGTGAGATGAACTTTGTTTTGCTTTCCTATGTGGATTTTGTTGTGCTATCTTGTGTGGATGTGATCGAACATGGGCTCGGATGTTGGAGCCGAACAAGAATTGATAACTTAGGTATATGTATGGGCATATACCTAAGTAGTGACGGATGTTACTTTGTGATTGTATCTTTTCTTTGGGGATTATCCTTTTTGGATTCTGGGAGACCTTCGGGGGTCTTGGGGTCCCTACTGAGTAGCTTATACTCACCCCTGCACGGGCTATGCCCACACTAGGTTGTGTTGGTTGCGGACGACGGACAGCACTGATCATGGTTGTGGTGTGTGGAGCAGGTCGGTACCTGGTGGTGGACCCCTGGGCGGGATGTACACATAGCAGATGGCTGGACCCGAGGAGCTGAGGTGGTTATCTATACCCACCCTTCAGGTGGGAGTACCAGAGGATGGCTCGACGTTGCTGCTTTACTTTCAGTTGTTGTACTTTCTTTACAGTTGTACTTTACTTTCAGTTTGGGTTTGTATTCTGGTCCATTTACTTTTCGCACATACTTGTACTCAGTTTACTTAGTGTTTACTTCTACGGGCTTACTCTGGGGTGTTTGTTTACTTTTAAAGGCAATGCCTTCCCTTTTTTTTGGTATTTATGCATTGGTGCTAGTCGCCAACCCCAGGCCTATAGAAGGCAGGCTTGGGGTAGTCACGGCACGGGCCCCGAGGACGGGTCGTGACATATATGATTTGATTACAATATGTTTTAGAGAAAAATATCGGTTCTGTAATGATAAAAAGATTGTATAATTCTAGAATCAATGATTAAATATTTATTTGAAGCCATGATTCCATGAACAACACATACTGTTGGGCCAAAAAGATGATATATTAAAGCATTGGATGAATATGACCAAAAAACATTATTAATATTGTTATGTATTTTCTTTTGGGGATGAGTTTAGTTGGGAAAAAAAATAATATAGATCTCAATTAATATATATTATAATTTTAGATTATTATGGAGGAGAAAATAATTTTAGAATACTATGTAAGAATTCAAAAAATGTCATTTTTTGAATCATTTATAATTGTTGAATGATAAATAATCAACAATTTCTATTGGATGTTAATTGAAATAATTAATGAATTATTTTTCATCATCACCAGATGATGAAACATGAACGACCATTAAACTGTCATAAAATATTTCAAACTAATTAGAGTTGAGTTTTTACTATTTCGAGACAATCAAAACAAATAAAAAAATGAAAATAATATATTCTTTCAGAATAAATTATTATTTACTTAAAAGAAATGGATATAGAATAAATTGATTATTAAATTATTTTAGTGGAAAATAAACCATTAAAATTCAACACATAATAAAATGATAATAAAACCAAAAAACAATTATCTATTTAATTCTCATCATATGAGGATTTATTCAGCATTATAGATTTTGAAAATTATTTTTATTTGTTTAATAATAAGAGCATAAAATTTTATAAATATATAATAAACATAAAAATATTCCCTATCAAATAAATTATGTTTAATGGAAAATCAAAACATGTCATATTGTATGAATTTAACAATATTGGAAACATCAACCCCAATTGATCATAGTTCAAAGGGAAAAATAAAACTGAGATTTTTTTCAAGAAATATGATTTCATGTATATTTATATAAATTTCATTAATATGACTAAGAGTTCAATAATATATATAGCTATGATTAATAATTACATTCATTGGATTATAATTTCAATCATAAGTCCACTAAACACATAATTGTGAAAATAAAAGCGGTGAATCTCTTTTATACTTATGTACCCAAAAAAGATTCCAAATTTATTAATAAATACTTTTTTCCACAAAATTATAAATTTAATATCACTGTATGTTTGAATAAAGGTGTAAATTTTAATGAATATAAAAAGTAACTAAAAATCGTATGATGTTGATAAAATAATAAATAGAAATTTCTTCTAATAATATATGAATTAAAATAAAATTTTGGTAAAAATATTACTAACTCTTCAAAAAATTATATGATGGTAAATTATTTAATGGATGATATATATTCATTTAATAAGGATGATATATTATTTAATTTTTTGTTTAATAAACTTAATTAAATAAATTTGACAACGCTATAACAAATACATGAAAAATAAATCTTTAATTAACATGATATAACACACATGTATTATGAAGGAGATGTAGAGGACGAGGGACACTATTCCTATATTGTTTAAGGGATATTAATGGAATGTTAAACAATTTAAAATTTTATTATGCCAATCCCACAATTATAGAACACTGATTTTGGACTTCCATGCTCTCATGTATAATAAAAAACAATTGAATCATGATTTTTTCCAATTTCTATTGAATTCATTCTTCCTCAGATATTTATTGCAACATGTTATCGTTGTAGTAGTTGCATGTGCATGAGGAATATTCCACTAATAAATTATGTGTGCATAGTTTGAATCACTATATCAAGAGTTCAAACCCCAAATAAATTTGAATACATTATTGAGGATTTATGTAGTTTAAATGGATGAATCTTACTGTGAAATATGTCTCTCACAATGTCACAGGACTGCTAAAATATATGAATTCCCGAGTAAAAGTGAACTTTATAGTGATAGTTTACACATTATGGTTCATGTATCTATATGATTATTTTATTGAGGATATTTGTGTTATGTTGCTTTAATTGTAAATGGTAGAGCTCAGTTTTCATAAGGCTTGAGGGGTTTTGAAGAAAATAATGCATAGGTGGTGGGATATAGATTTCACAAACATGGAATGTGAGGAGATAATTTTTTTTCATAGATTAAATATTTGTAGTTT
Organism: Viscum album; assembly: GCA_963277665.1. Lineage (NCBI taxonomy): Eukaryota > Viridiplantae > Streptophyta > Magnoliopsida > Santalales > Viscaceae > Viscum > Viscum album. The sequence goes on from OY728155.1 coordinate 820,334,013, forward strand.
TTTAATGGTAACATTATTGAGAATCAAATTTTAGTTGTATCTTGTGTTTTATATTGAAATGTTGTACTATCCCATTATTTCATTATCATGTCATAGTGTGGGTTGATATTATAATTATGTGTGTCAAGACATTGTAAACACTATAAGGTGAATATATAATTGGTTATTTTAAATGGTTGAATGTTTCCGTAAGCTACATAATTGTACAATTCATTACGATTATTAGAGGAAATTTTTTCATGAAACATACCTCCACCAATGGGGAGTTTGTGGATAATTCAAAGAAGCTAAAAATAATTTAATATAAGATAAATCTTGGTTATGATTCAGATAATTAGTAAATATCCTAATAAATAATTCCATTATTAGAATAAATTTTATTATTTTTATGGATAAAAAGAGACACATTCATAATAATTTACTTTATATATTCAAGAATAAAAGTGGAGGAATGATGAAATACATTGGAAAAGTGATATGTAATTATATAAGTTGTAATATGATTTGATTTTAGAAATATATTTTTTATATATAATATGTATTTTATATCCCTCAAAAGGGTTACAGATATGGGAGATTACAAGTTACAAATTGGAGTACTATTATTTAATATTTATATTGTTTAAGGTTCTCTTGTATTTTTAATTCCCTATATTATAATGTGTATGAATTAACATTATTTGTATAATCATGTATTAATGATGGATTGTACATAGTCAAACCATTCACAATTGAAAAATAATTATATATTTTAACATTAATTCGTTATTTCTCAATCAAGTCCTTCAATTTCAAATTTTATCATTGGATGTTCAATGAGTTCAACCTTATAATGCATTAACTATCTTCATATTCTCATATAAAGATTATTTTGTGGATTTTAGTTGTTATATTTAAACATTATTTTTGGGTTACCAATAAATTTTTTCATTAATGGTATCATAGTTATGAATATTATCATAATTAGTTTATATATTGTGTACACTAATAGAAAAATCATTATGATATAATTTCTACACCAAAAATTGTTTTTTCAATTTTATTTTCCCAAAATTGGAAATGATGATTCTCATATTATACATGGTACTCATGCCAATTTTAATTATTTCCAAAAATTAAATTCTATGGACTGGTTTTATATCTCATCCCCACATTGAACAAATCATTTTAAACTGATCTTTATAGTATTGACAATTATTTCCACAAACTATAAAATTATAGAGTTATAGTGTTCTTTTGATTTGTAATCTATAAACTATTTTCTCATATGAAATAACTTCTTCTATCCAGTCATTATGATATTTTGAACTTTTCTAGGGAAATGTTTTCCTAGGATTTGTATGTTAGAACGACATTTTTTCACAATTAAAATTTAAATTATATTTTTTTTATTTTTTATTTTCATGATATCAATACTAAAACACTTTTGACTAATAATAATCAGTATTTTGAGAAATGGAAAGCGTAACATCACTATTATTTAGATATATAAAGTCCTATGTGAAAGAAAATTAATATTAAAGATTACAAATATATGGCCATGTAATGAAAAAATTTGAAGGGCTAGTGATTCTCATAAAAGATATTTTTTGGTATGAACCATAATATATTATAGTTTTGCTACATTAATGGGGGTCCAACCAAGCATACAAGTGCCATTGGACAATAAAACAGACACTAAGACAAAGAATGATGTGATTAAAATTATCTAAAACATAATCCAATTCAATTGTTTTCACAGGAATATCCAACCACAAACATAGAAAGTGAGCTTGAACTATGTAATGCATTCATATTTTATAGCTCTTTGAGAGATATAGTTATACTGAAAAATAATTAATTTTTACATTAAATACATTTATGTAAATGACATAAATAATTATAAACCATCAAATAATTATATAGTTTTAGATGGTGGGTAACTTCCTAGCATGATTTTTATATCTAACTATGTATATAAATTTTCAAATTGCAATTTTACATTTCAATAAATTCAATGAATAATCAAGGAATAATAATTTGAAGATGACTAATAGTTCATTAAAAATTACCCCAAATAGGGAGTAGGTACTTATATATCCATTAAAATATCATTAATTTTTATTACAAAGTGAAATATTTCATTAATTTATTCCAATAATGGATGGTTTTGATGTAAAATCAGTATACAAGATAAAAAATATGTCAGGTGAATTAATAAGAAATATATTTTAGTTGAAATTTTTGGAATACTAAAAAAACGTTGTATTCATGGATGAAAATGGTTGGATTATTTGAAAAATAAAATAAATAATAAGAATGGTAAACTAAATTGTTTCCATGAATCAACCCCATGGTATATATATTGGTGATAATTTCTATATGTATTATATCTAATCAGATCAATTATTTTTGTGGAGGCAACATGTATAAATTAATCAACGGTACCTACAAAGGAGATAAAGGATCTAGTTAACATACGAAAACTCCCATAAATTAAATTTTCCATACACTAAAATAGAACCTCGATACTTTTAACATTACCTTTATGTATATCATGACAGATTTCAATTGTGATTCAAGTGTTAAATAGATTTTCTTGGGAAATCTTGAAGACTATTTATTATCGATTGACAATAAACTCATGTGGATGATATTATGTGTACTACCGAAAGACATGGAGTTCCCTACACATGTTTATAAGAAACAATTATAAATTTAAAAACAATTTCAAAAAGTAATGACAGTATAAGAGAAATATAATAATAACAAGTATAAAATTTATAGAAAATAACGAAGAAAATAAAAAAATGATTTTGAGAAACAAGATAGAGAATAAGACTATCCACCATCTATGTCAGTGATTCATATTTACCTAACGATTTATAAAGAGATATCTGATGTAATGAAATTTAATATTAATAAAATATTAAAATTTATAGATATTTATATTTTCTTTATAGAATCTATAGATAAAATACCATTGTAGGGAAATCACACCAATGTGTAGGAACAGAAAAAGTGAAAAATTGAGGAATGGTGAATAATACCACTCATAAGAGAAGTATTTGATGTGGGATGAAGGAGTCTTCCAAAAAAATATTAATACCCATGTATTTTCTTAATTCCAATTAAATTGTCTCTAAATATTTTTCAAAGGCATTTGGAGTTATATGAGAGTGAATAATTATTATTTCATACTCTTTAATCAATAGCATATGGATAATAGAGATGATTCCCACAAAAAATATTCAACAATAAGTTAAAAAAATAGTGATATATCAATGTTAATTTTAACTCCCAAAGATTTCTTAGTATGTTATTTCTTCAAGGAAATTCAATAACTTTCGCTACACGTTACACTGAGTTCAAGCACACCACCACTTACCAAACTAGTCGTTCAAAAAGCAGTTATGAATAGTATTAAATTAATTTTGAATTTTATATACTCCATAAAATTTTATAATCCATATAATATGTTTCATATAACTAATATTAGAAAAAATTAATTTTTTTCAGATAAAAAAGTATTTTAAAAAAATACAATTTAACCACCATTTATGGAGAACCATTTTAAAAACTATATTTGACACTTTTATATATTCAATTAAATTAAATTAAATTATTTTTTATAATCATAACATGAAAAAAAATTGGAAATTTTTTTTGAAATTTTCTGATAACTTTTATATTTTGAAGAATAGTAAAAAACACAAAATTTTAATTAAAAACAACATTTTTAACTGAAATAATTTATTGTGTTAAATTATAAATTTTATTAGTTTTAATGTATAATTAGATTATATTTTTATAATTTAATATAATTTAGGTCATTGAATATAATTTCACATTTAAATTGGACATAAATAAATGTTAATCATTTAATAGTTAATATTTCTTAAAAACACGGTTTTTATTGTGACAACATAAATTAATTTTACATTAATTTCTATAACTTATGTGTTTGGAATTTGGAAAAATGGATTCCATATAAGGAATCATGAGTTTTAAATTATATAAATAGATAATTTTTTTCATTAAGCATTAGAAATATTTACTTAAGTAAATATTTTATTTAACATGGTTAGAGTGTAAATCTTGTAAATAAGGGTGACCAAATATTATTATTATAATATTAAATTACCCTAAAATGTGTCCTATTCTTATTGTATGATAAATGTACGACCATGGGAATCCTTGGGTTGATTGGGGGACATCTTGGAGCAAAAATAGATTGATAATGACACTTTATATTAATTAATTTAAAATATAGATAAAATTGACATAAACATATATCTTTTAGTAAATTTTTTTACTATATGTTATATAAGTTAAATTTTATAATATAATTTTAAATTAAAAATATAAAATTATTTCACACATAATGGTATTTTATGTATAATTTTTGGACATTAAATATTTAAACATATTTATGACACAATGATAATGCAGTAGTTACTTTATTTATTAATTAATCAAATAATTGGTATTATAAATATTAAAATAAATACAATTTCAACTTTTTTAGGAAATCCATCAATTTTATAGTGTAATATTACATGTTAGGATCGATTCAATGTATCAGTTTTGAAGTAATAAAGTTTTGATGACTTTCAAAAAAACCAAATACAAAATACTGTCAAAATTGACATTAATGAGTTTTTAATACAAATATTAAAATATAATATTATATAATATTATTAAAAATATGAGGTTTGCCCAAAGGGATTAAATAATATCTTTTATGTCATTAATGAACCACTTGAGGTTCTTTTGGAAGTTTAAAGTATGTTTATTAACCATATAATGTAAGAATACAAGAAGACACGGTAAATGATAAACTATTTAAATAATAGTTAAATATAAAAGATATGGTTAATATGGTGACCTAAATCTGTCTAAAACATATTTTTTAGTGGTTTTCGACCCATACCAACCTTATAATATATATAAATCATTTATGAACCATTAGAAACCGAATATTATTTTAGTATAAAATAATATTTCAAACTTTTCTGAAATTGACCTTCACCTCTCTTACAAAAGGGTACATCCCCTTCTTTGAAAATCACAACTCAAAATCCATTTTTCTCGAACAAAACTTAACCAAATAACCTCCCAACATACTTAAAATCATCCTAGAGTCTTTACTTTGATACTAAACCCAATCTATAGAGCCGTTTTGATCAACTCAAAAGGAAACACCTGAAAAAGAGGTAATAATTTCCCCACCCAATATCAAGTTCTTTTCTTCTTAACTTCTTATTTATTTATTGTTTCCATACCAAAATTATAACTATAGTGACTACAACATACTATGATATTATTATAAGTATTTTATAACCAAATTATTTATTCTATATATCCTATAAATGAAAAAGCCACCATACGTGCGTACATACGGTTTACTATCTCCATGTCGTGGTGTTATTTGTTATTCAAAAACATCATTATTTGGATGGATATAATAATGAGTATTACAGATGTAAATAATTAATATAACATGTTAGTAATTCTGTATATATGATATACCATCCAATTCCATATGATTTCCCCATCAATGTAATGATATTGTCCCTCGTGCGTACGTACAGATTACCGTCTCCATGACACGGAGAGATTCATCTCCACATTCACTATTCAATGATGATTATACAAATATATATTATTAATAAGAATTTAATATATCATCTAATAATGAATCTTAATATATATATGTACTTACATATATCTTTTTCCCATAATTCCATTCAATATGTTATGAAAACAGAAACAATGTTTATGCGTACGTTCGACCTATCATCTCCATAATCGGTGTTTTCCATTTCATATATCTATCTATTATACATATTTATATTCTAACTATATATGATATATAAATCATGTGTTATATTATGGATGTATGTAAATAATTATCTAAATGATATAATCAGAAATAACAAGTTAGAAAACATACGATAAAGAAAATGATTAATACAAGAAATGTTAATTTAACATGGAATTCATTTTTAAATGGATAGTATAAAGTAATAAATGAATCATGTATGATATAATATTTAATAATATGTTTTTTTAATTTAATAACATATTATGTTCACTATATAGGAGGTTAAACAAACCCTTGATCAAAATAATGTGCATTGTTCGGGTTAATTCTACAATCTCTTTATTACCCGAGGTTGTTTTTACGTGAGTATCTACTGGGAACTTTTTATCATCAACATCTATGATTCATAAAAATATTTCCAAATGTAATATTTTAAGGATTTAAGGAAGGGACTCTTCAACTAGATCATCATTATAGATAGTTTAAATATTAATTCTTCAAAATCATTCTCATTAATGTGTATGTTTTCAAAATGGGTATAAGGATTTCTTTAAATGGGCAAAAATGTTTTTAAAATGTTAATACCTTTCAACAGTTTCAATGTGGTATGGGACAGTATAATTCAAAATTTTCATTATATGTCTTCCTTTCTAAATTGTGTGACTTTTAAAAGTTTTCATGAAATGAGGATATTTCTCTCAAATACTTTTACAAATAATTTTCATCTATGTCAAATCCTTTGATTGATTTTAAACTTATTTGGAGTTGATTTGTTATGATAATAATATTCCATATTGTATTGATGGTTTTGTGATATGTGTGACTTTTTATGTGTTATTCTTATACCATTTATGGTTTATGGATAATGTTTTTACAATTCTTATGCTAGTTTTAAAACGAATGATTTTGTTATGTTTCATCCTTTTCACTTAAGGAATGTATTGGTATGTGAAGGATGGATCCCCCTATAGATCCTTGATTCATCGGTATGGCTCATGAAACAATTAGAAGTGTAATTGGCTGAGGCCTTTACCAATTTTATATATGGTTTTGGTCGAGTCATTAATCATTTTTAGAAGGCTTTCCTGAGGCCTCGAAAAAATGTTTCAGAATGTCCGGTATAAAAAATTCCTTCATTATTTAGAAAATATTCATGGTTTATGTGGTTATTCGACTAGTATAATAACCATGACTATGTTTTATTATGGCATTATTTACTCAACCCATATTCCTTCCATAATTAATTCATGTTTATTATTTGTAAAGGAATGTGTTTTCAATTACTCACCATGAAAAATGTTTATGTTATCTTCTTCTTTATTATATACTCTTACAGAGTATTTAATCTTACCCCTTTCTTATGTTTCATTTTCCCAGGATATGAAGAAGTTTTTTATGAGTGACTTTCAGGAATATCTAGGAGGCATGTATTTTTCTAAATTAGTGTTGTATTTCTTTTCATGTTGTAATGTTGAAATTTTATATGTATCTTGTTTCCCAGAATACTAAACTAATCGGTCCTTTGGGACTTAGTTCTTTGTATCATGCCAATATTATCTAAAAATGCACCAACATTGGGTATCTAGGGATGGGGCATTTTAGTTGGTATCGTATGATGTTTAGTACATACCATGGAAACTATATTTAGAAAAACTCTAATTATAGAACTTTACCCTATGATAGATTTTGAGATTTAGTATAGAAAAACATTCTAGAATTTTGGTAATGTATATACTTTGGGAATTTTCCAAGAAATACATCTCTGTCTGGATATGAGCAAGTATAGGTGGTTTTGGAAAAATGTTCTTAGGATTGAACACTTTGAAAAGGTGTTTCGGGCTAGACCCGGGATATCCTGGTACACAACAACAGGCCTTGCTGCACCCTTTGTTACGAAACACCATGGGGGTATTCTTATGATAATTCAAATTATCATTACAAGACATTATGAAGGATTGACGAGTAATTACATCCTGAATAAAACATTTTATGATTATAGATTATATGAATAATATTTTCAATTTATGTTACATATTTTACATGTTTTAATTTTTCATTGTGATTCATAAACTAACCAGATGTATGGCTTTGTATAGAAATGACATCTAGTTGAAGGAATGAGAATTCCAGCAATATTCAAGATCGAAAACATAAGAAGGATCATATATTTCATTTTATTAAGAAATGATTTAAATGGGAAATAGTCTCCCATGTATTCTCATGATATGAAGAAATTATATCATGTGTTAATAAGATAAGTAAATAATTCTCTGAGTCCAATGGATTTGAAGGGATGAAAGAGAAGAAAAAGCTGGAAGAGAAAATTTTGGATAAAGGGAAGAAGGGAAAGAAGGATTTTACCATAATTGATACATGTGGAAAGAATCAACATTGTAAATGTTTGACGGAAATGTGATTTTGTAACAGGTGTGGAGAAAATGGACACCATGTATGTGATTTCAAGGGTATGAAAAAGGTTTCACACAAACAATGGTTTATCTTCATGGAGTTGGGAAACCAAGTGAATCAATGTCCAAATCATCAGTGTATGCCCCAAATGATGCTATTGAACAATAATAAAGTTATGATACTACCACAGATGAATAGGAATGACTTGTTTTTTTGTTATGAAATAATTATTTCATTTTAGTGTTGTATAAACGATGTACTGTTTATATTAATTATGGAAATAAATAATGATTGTGTTGTAGTAATATTTTCTTAAGGATTTGAGATTGTATGGTACCAAATAATGTGACATAGTTTTAGGTTGAACTTTTTGGAAAATATATGGTTGATGGAAAGGTAAACCCCAATATGGTTATTATTCTGAGGTAGTGATTTTTGATATTGAGATGGTTGATTTGGATAAATTATATTTGATATTCTTGACTACCTTGGAACTGATTAATGGTTTGTTTATTCCATCATAGTTGGAATATTCAAAATTTGTGGATATAAAGAATATATCAAGTATTCTATAAATAATAAGGGGGCATGAATGAATAATTAAGGTTTTATTGTAATTCAGGGTGTTACCAAGTTTTAAAATAATATATGATGAAGGTATTCATATGTTATTACGTGGAAAATGAGAACTTCATTTTGTTATCCTTCCTTAAAAATTTTGGACTTTCAATTTGGATAGAATTATTTTGGATTAGTCTAAAGGATGGAATCGATTAGGTTTGACATTGGATACTATTATTATTGTTAAAGAAATTGTTTATATTTTTTGTTGATGTTATAAAAATGAAAAACTGGAGGTCGGATGACAACTTGTCATTTTTAGAAAGGCCATGAGTCATGAACCCACAAGCTAAGAGAAACAAGGGTGGACAACTTACCAATGGCATACATGATGTCTAGGTCTGTATAATGTAGGTTTTTAATAGTTGGACAATGGTTTTATAAATTAATTATTTTTGGAATCCTATACAATTATGATAAATTGAATATTTTTGAATTCTATTATCTTTTGGAGTGAATGATTAGTTTGTTTAAGGAATTAGACGTGGGATGAAAATCTACTTTTTAAGTATATATATTTATATTTATATTCTTCCAATTATATGAATAAATTAATTCATACACATTAAGGACGGGATCTTAAAACAAAAAATGTGATATCCTAATAAAATATGTTTTGTTAAATCGATTATATTTTACATCTTCTTAGATTGATGTCATTGAGGACCTCAATTTTACACTTGTTTTTTATTAATGATCTCAATCACCCCTATAAATATTTACGTTTTTTCTCTAATTATGGATCTCTAAAATCCACCAATTTTTCTCTAATCATGTTCAAAATTAGGTGGTGACTTTTTAATTTTCCTTTCCCTCTTATTAAAACAAAAAATATTTATCCCAATTTCCGATGTGGGTGTCTACAAAATTAATTTTCAATTTCTAACCATTTATTTTAGAAGAAAACATTCAAATTGCGAGTGTGAAATTAATTTAAGGAGGGGAGAATTTAATGCCACAATATTTCATTGTACGTTATATTTTCAAAGAAATTCAATAACTTTCACTACATGAAACACCGAGTTTGAGTGCTCCATGACATACCGATCTAGTTGTTAAAAAAGCGGTTATGAATAGTATTAACTAAATTTTGATTTTTATATATTCTATATAATTTTAGAACCCATATAATGTGTTTCATAGACATTAGATAAGAACAAATGCAATTTTTTTTTTCAGATAAACGAAGTATTTTAAAAAAATACTATTTTACAACCATTTAATGGAGATCCATTTTTTTTAAAAAAAATAGAATTTTATATATTAAATTTAATGAAATTACATTATTATTTAGAATAGAGACATAAAAATTTATTTTGGAAAATTTTTTCTACTTTTCAGATTACTTTCATATTTTGATGAATAGTGAAAAATACAAATTTAAATTTAAAACAACATTTTTAATCTAAATAATTTAGATTTTAAAATTATAAATTTGAGTGGTTTAAAAGTATAATTATATTATAATTTTATTATTTAATATAATATAGGTCATTGGATCTAAATTTATATTTAAACTAGACATAAACAAGTGTTAATCTTTTGATAGTTATTATTTCTTAAAAACATATTTTTTTGACAAAGGGAATTAATTTTAAATTAATTTATTCAACTTATGTGTCTGGAATTTAGAGTAATGGAAACCATAATCGGGATGTAGAGGTCCAAATTTTATAAATATTTAACTTTTAACTTTATACATTATGAATTATTACTTTAGTAAATATTTTATTTACAATTGTTAAAGGATAAATCTGGTAAATAAGGTTAATCAAATATTATTATAATAAAATTAAATTACACTAACATGTATCCTATTGTTATTTTATGATACATTTCACACCATGGTCATCCTTGGGTAGATTTTTTGTACCACATAGAGCCACATGAATGTTATAATGACAATTTATATTAATTAATTTAAATTAACGACAAAAATTACATAAACATATATCTTTTTATAAAACAATTTTTAAAAGGTCTTATATAAGTTATCTTTTCAAAAATAAATATAAATTAGAAAGAAAGAAAATATTTTCTACATAATGGTATTTTATTTATAAATTTTAGGCGTTATATAATTAAATTTATTTATGACCCAATGATGTTGTAGTAATTACTTTATTAATGAATGAAACAAATAAATTGTATCATAAAAATTAAAATGAATATATTTTCAAAGTTTTTAGGAAATCCAGGAATTTTATAGGTTAACATTACATGTTATAATTGATTCAATTTTTCTTGTTTGATGTAATGATGTTGTGATGACTTTCACAAAAACCAAATACTAAATCATTTTACAATTGACATAAATGAGATTTTAAAACAAATATTATATTATTAATTTTTTTAATATTCATAAAAATAATATGATCAGAAATAGGACATAAATAACAATATATATGTTATTAATGAACTAATTTAGGTTCTCTTGGATGTTTAGATCATGTTTATTTACCATATAGTGTAAGAATACAAGAAGACAAGGTAGAAGATAAACTATTTAACTAAGAGTAAAATCTAAAATATAAGGTTATTATGGGGACATAAACCTGTCTAAAACCTATTGGTTTAGTTTTTATCGACCCATACTCACATTATCCTAGAAATATATAATTTTGGAGCAATTAGAAACCAAAAACTATTTATTATAAAATCATATTTCAAACTTTTCCTTAAGTGACCCTCGCCTCACTTATAAAAGGGTACTTCCCCTTATCTGAAAGTCACACCTCCAAAGCCATTTGTCTTAGAAAAAACATGCAGAAATATCCTCCCATATTCTCTGAAATCAATCTAGAGACTTTACATTGATCATAAAGCCATTCTATGGAGCGCATTTGATCAACTCAAAAGGAAACACTCGAAAAGAGGCAATAATTTCGCCACCCTCTTCCATGTTCTTTTCGCCTTCAACATCCTCTTTTTCTATTGTTTCCATACCATAATAATAACTCCAATACCACCTACATATTGTTATGTTATTATAAATATGTTACAACCAAATATGGTATTCAATCTATCCTATAAATGAAAAATTCACTATAAATGTGTGCGTACGGATAATCGTCTCTACGTTAGCGTGTAGTTTGTTATTGAAACACTTCATTATTTGGATGGGTATAATTTTGTGAATAACTGATTTAAATAATAAATATAACATGTTAATGATTCTGTATAGATGATATACCATCAAATTACATATGATTTCACTATCAATATAATTATAATGTTGCTCATGCGTACGTACAGATTACTGTATCCACGACGCGATGAGATTCATTTCCACATTCACCATTCAAATATGATTATAAAAATATATATTATTAATAAATATGTAATATATGACATAATAGTTCTACTTAATATATATATATATATATGTATGTAGTTAAATATATCTTATTCACTGACTTCAATTCAATATGATATGAAAACGGAAACAGCATATATGCATACGTACAACCTACCGTCTCCATAAATGGTGAAATAAATTTCCTATATATATATATATATATTATACATATTTATATTCTAAATATATATGATATATAAATCATGTGTCATATTATGGATATATTTAGATTATGATCTATAAGATACGATCAAAAATAAGAAGTTAAAACATGTACGATAAATAAAGTGATTATTACCTGAAATATTGATTTAACATAGAAATCATTATAAAATGGGCTGTATAAAGTCAAAAATGAATCATGTTTGATATAATAAATATTAAAATGGTTCTTGTATAATTTAATAACATACTATGGTCATTATATATGAGGTTAAACATAACCTCGACTAAAGGAATGTGCAAGGTAAGGGATAATTCAACATTCTGTTCATTATCCAAGGTTGTTTTTTACATGAGTTTCTAAAGGGAAATCATTATCATCCACATCTGTGTTTCATAAAAATATTTTCAAAAGGTGTATTTTAAGGCTTTATGGGAGTGACTCTTCAATAGGATAATCATTTTATATGGTTTAAACATTTCTTCATCTAAATCATTCTCATTAATTTACATGTTTTTCCAATGGGTTTTAAGGATATGTTTATATGGGCATGAATGTTTTAAAATGTTAATTCCCTTCGAAATCTTCAAAGTGGTTTGGGACATGTTGTTTCAATAATGTCATTAAATTTATTCCTTTCTAAATTTTGTGTCATTTAAATGTTCTCATGAAAAAAGAGATATTTCTCTCAAAGAGTTTTACAAGAAATTTTCAACTATGTCAACATTATTTTTGTGGATTTTAAACTTTTTGTATGTTGATTTATTATGATTCAAATCTTCCATATTGTATTGATAGTTTTTTGATATGTTTGACTATGTATGTGTTATTTTTATACCACTAATTGTTTATGGATAAAGTATTGACATTTCGTGTGCTAGTTTTACTATTAATTTTTATGTTATTTTGCATCTATTTCATATGAAGAATGTATTAGACTGTGTATGTGATGGGTTAATCCCACTATATATCCTCGATTCATCAGTAGGTCTCTTGAGGCAATTAGATGTGGTAGTGGCTAAGGCCTTTCCCAATTTGATAAATGGTTTTGGACGAGGCCTTAATCATTTTTAGATGTCTTGGTTGAGGCCATGCAATTTTTTTCTGAATGTGATGAATTATACATTCCCTCATTATGAAAATAATATTGATGGTTCATGTGGATATTTGACTAGTAGAATACCCATGACTATGTTTTATTATCTCATTATTTATTCACCTCATTTTCCTGCCATAAAGTGTTCACATTTATTATCTGTAAAGGCATGTATTGTAAATTATTAATCATACCCAATGTTTATGATATCTCCCGGTGTAACTCTTACTCTTAATAAGAATTTGAGCTCACCCCTTTCTTATGTTTCATTTTCCAAAGTTATGAATAAGGTAGTTATGAGTGACTTTCAGGCATGTCTTGGAGGCCTGGATGTTTCTAATGGAAAAAATTTGTGTTCTATTTCTTTTCATGTTGTAATATTGAACATATGTATATATATTCGTTCCAAGAATATTAATCTAATCGGTCCTTTGGGTAATGATTCATTATATCATGATAATATTTTGTAAAAATTCGCCAACTCTGGGTAACTGGTTTTGGAGCGTTTCATGATATCCTTATAATTTTGTAGTTAGTATGGATTATTATTTTTCAATTGTTTCCTAATTTTAGACATAGATGATGAAAATAACCCCATAAATTTGGTAACATAATTCATAGTGATATGAATAGCTTTAATTGACGTGAATTTGTGAGTGTTTATTTTTCAGATAGGTAGTAAATTAGTCAAGTTCAATATCCACTATGGAAAAAATATAAATGAAGGATAGGACATTCAAAAAAAATAATAATGAAATGGACATTATAGATTCATTATAAGTTTGAAATGAAATAAAATATGTTGCAATTTCATAGAAGAAAATATATATGAACACAATTTATTATTGATGGTAATGTTTGAGGAATTTCAGTGTACTGGAGGACATGAAAAAAATAATGATTAATAATAAAGTTCGGCCAGTAAAATAAAATTTTATTTTCCATGGTGGACTAACGATCACTAGATTGGACCCTTTTATGTATAGATATTTTTACCTTGAGGATGATTGAAGACAATATTATACAAATAATAGGCATAAATTTATATAAAGGAATCAAAAAAAATAATATTTCTTTGTCTTGTGTAGGTATAATACTTTCTACATCCAATTACACAAATTCAATGTGGAAAGGGTGATATTAATAAGTAAAATATAATAACCCATGGTTAGAATCCATAATTTTAGTTTATTTTATTTCATGATTTTATTCATTATTTTCATTAACAATATTATTATATTTTATGGAAGTATTGAAAAATATTTAAATAACCATTATATTTTTGGACATTCAAGGGAATGGGGATTGAGATTTCACATTATAGTTTTTATTTTATTTTTATTATCAAATGAATTAATATTTTAACCCCAAATATGGTGGAGTGAATTTATATTTGTGAAAGGGTAGACAAGGTTGAAGAATAACACATCAGTTCACTACATATTTTCTTAGATGATCATAATTGGATTGATTACTTAATCCAGAGAAACAAAAACTTCCATGCATCTATAATGATCATCATTCTTACTTTGTTATAGTATTAAGTCATTGGTGTTGTCTCATTAATGATTATTAAGAAGACACACCAGTAGAGAGGATGTAATTCCATCCACATCAAACAAAATTAGTGGGTAATTTTTCCTAGGTTTAGAGTCTCTTGAAGATTAAATTCATATTAATTAATCATATCAATATCCTGAATCAATACCAGTTATTGTAAAATTTATATCTCATTGTTGTTACTATTTGTACATATCATATGTATCCCATCTGGGTTAACATATCTGTTTAGTATATTTCATCCACACTATTTACCATTATTAAATAGTTTTTTTTGAGTATTTTGGGATAATGTGTATTGATGATGAAATGTTGGGAGCTCTGGAGATTCCATTCCTTAAGAAGGGCATAATGAATTATTGTATTAGCATTGAGCCACATATAGGTGAATCCTATGTATATTTTTGAAAAAATAAAAAATCAACAATATATATATATATATATTACACTTCAGGATACACATAATACCTTTTAATGTTTTTGGATGAGGACTGATCCATAGTGTTTCAAGTTGTGAAATATGGTTTACTAGGTTAGAGGATCCATGTTTTATTGGTGTGGAAATTATTGATTAAAAATTATGACCCCAAAAAATGACACTTATCCATTCAAAATTCAACTCATTTTCTATTAATATCATTGGTAATCATTGTTTTTAGCACTATTAGTGAAATGTGATCTTCAATGGGAATATTCATTAAAATGGATTTTATAATTTATTAATTAATCTTTTATATTAGTGAGAAAAATTTCATTAATTTTAGATTTCTGAAATTTTATTTCTAATGGATTCCTAATGTGAACAGTCAATGTTTATAAATAATATTTAAAAGATCCTTTTTTTATTATGTAATTTTATATAATTAATACATTATTTTTTAGGATCTGTATTAGAATTGTTATATAATTAAAAAAACATAAATATGATCTAGGGTTATGAAATATATATTCAATAAAAATAGATGAATTTTATTTTTGTTTTAAATCTACTTCCTCTTATTATATGTTACATCTTTTTCAATTCTTTCTATTTATGATTTTAAAGAAAAAATAAAATAATTTGGATTCATTTAATTCTCAAAGGATTAAAATATTCATTAAATTTAATATTGAATATAATTTAAATTTATTCAAAATTTTAATTGACATTATTCCTTAATATTATTTTTAAAAAATTATTTTTCATTGTATCAGAAGATAATCAAAGGTATTACCCTTCACAATCATCTCAATGACCATACAAAGGCATCCAAACTTACTGAATGAACACTAGTATGTTAAATGTGAAACTATCAGCATGTGGTCATCCTATATAATAGAAAAAAATATTGAAAAGGAGGAGGTTAGCTTATAAACTTCACATAAACATACTATATATCCAAATTTACTCCAATTATCATGGAATGCCTATGAAAATCCCCAATATGTTGTTTCCAAATATATTATGATCTTCTGTCAAGATAATATCACATTTAATAAAAATGTTGTACTTATCATCATTATACAATATCTCCACATATGACATCATACTATAAAATTATCACACAATACACTTTCTATTTGACCATACCACTATATCCAAACTATGTCAATAACATATTGAACCAATTAGGGAATAGAAATTAAAACGATACAAGCTATCATATTTAATTAACCACACTCCAGAAATGAAAAACCTATGCATAACTTGTCACCAAAATATTTCCTTTGAGTCCTATTAAAGCCAAAACCAAGGGATAATCACAACAACTACCCTTCATAAACAATAAGAAAAACAAAAAACCACATGATAACTAACTTTTGGAGATGGATTGAGGGATGAATCTCACTATTCCAAAATAAAAACTAATTGGGTTTCTCCAACATGAATCCGATATAGGTCAAGCAACATCTAGTGTGGATTCCAAATCGCAATGCAGGACTGAATATTGAAAATTAATGAGAAGATATAGAGACCAATTATGGATTTAAGATTAGAGGACATTGATTTTTTTTCATTTCAGTCAACTATCTAACTTCTATGACTTGTCAAGTCGATTGAAGACCTGGGATCTAATACCGAAGAACAAATTATAATGATGATTGATGAATATGATGTGTATCATCATTGAACCATGTAGTAGGTTTTAAATTGAAAGACCAGAATCACCCATGAACAGATCTAATAATCAACAGTGTTTATGAAGAGTCACCAAAGGTAAATTAATATATTTTGTTGTCCTTATGTGGATGATTGTATTCAAATAATGAATATTTATAGACTTTAAATAATCCCCAATGAATAGTGGTTATGATAAGATAATTCATAGAATATTTTGATTGATAGAATGTCCATGTAATGTCCTTATACTCTAAAAATTCTGTGACATTGATTTGGGGTTTTGAGATAGACTGATTGAAAACCAAATATACTTGTTTTCTTTTTTAGTGATGAACTAAATATCAAGCCTTAGTAAATCTCAAATTGATTTATTTTATAAACCATGTGAAACATAAATAATTGAGGGAGAGTATAAAAAAAATTAATTTTTTTGATTAATCGGAATACATGACCAATATCATCGTAACCGAATGACTATTTAAATTCCTAAAAAAACCAATAAAGATGGTGATAGAGCTTAGTTTGGTGGAATAAGAGTTTTTGCATCCAAATTGGGGACAAAAAAGATTCACTATTAAGCCTAATAGAATTTCATATCCACTCTTAAGACCAATAAAATATCAACTAAATATCCTTAGTTACTATACTAATTTGTTCCACTAATTTTAAAGACTACTTCTCAGAGAAATTTAAATAAACATATACGACCTAAATAAAAAAAATAACTCATTCAGTTTATAAATATAGAACCCCTTGTGTAGTGACATCAAGGACCTATTTTAGAGGGGTTTTTTCAAACATCATCACCATAAAATTCATCTACCCACATGTACTTGAGGAACCATTACATGATTTCCACTATTCTTATAGTTCGCCTACTTATTTAACAAAATTATTATTATCAATGTTATAAAAAATTGATCATGGTATAGAATTTTTAATTTATAATATAAAAATTTTCCTAACCATAGAAAAATATCTATGAAAATGGTAGAAATTTGAAGAATGGAGACTATGATCAGAATATGAGGGATAATTCTAAATTACTGGGCTCATTTAGTAGAAACACTAACTATTAAATTTTTAAATTTCCTAGTGCATTGAATAAAACAAAGTAATCATCTATAAATGAAAAACTAATTATTATTGGATGAGGTTACATATAGAATCAATTAATTATGTTTGTTCATTTCTACCAACTATTAGATAATTTTATTGTTATTATCTCTAATTACGGAGTGATACAAACATGACCTGGGTAGGAAGTGAAGTAGGTATGATTCAAGACAACATTACCATGGGTCTGTGGGCTATGTAATGGGTTTATTTCTAAATAGATATAAATATATAATTTATTTACTCATATATTGAGTTTTTGGGTCATTCATTGAAAAAATGAATTGAATAGTGCAACATTAATCCATTAGTTTATAAGAAATGGTTATTCTCATAAAACCATAGTTAGTAAATTATTTATTTTATTATTTTATTATCCTAAAATATTCTCAATGGAGTCATTATTTTTTTAGATATTGGGATATATTATTATTTCATTCAATTTATTTTAATCATTCATTTATCAAATGATCTCGCGCATAGGCCACTGATGTCTCATACATTTAATTAGATCATATTAAGTGGGATTATAAATGAATAATCAGAGTTGTTAGATTACTATGATAAGATACATTAGAGGAAAAATTGTTTATTTCAATCCTCCAATTTGAATAAAATTTCAAGAAATTTTATTTGTGAGAAATATAACACAATTAAATTGAAAAAGGGATATTACTATTGGGAATATTGTTATTATATGAGAGTTATGAAGCTATATGAGTATCGTGAAATTATAAAAAGAATAATTTTTAAAAATAATATAGTACAATTTCATAATACAATTTAACCCACTAAAAGCATAGATCAAAATTAGAACACATATATATCTCATTTTTCTCCAATTAAGAATCAATTCCACTACTATTACATTTATATTCTTCCAAATATTATATTATTTTGTTCCATGAAAGAGTTGGACTATAAAACCTAGTGTTTTTTGGGGATGTTTATTATTTCTGTTTACCTTTTATTTTTGGAATATTTATAGAAATAACAAAATTCTATTCATCTCACCTTGTTTCTGGGATCTCGAGGTTGAGATTGATTTTCTTGAGACTCTTAGCACATTGAGAATCACAATGGATGTGGGTTGATTATTTTTTCACATAAAATTGACAAGATCCACATACACTAATATTATTCCATTATATCCACCATAGTGTGTGACTAATTGGAGGATAAAAAAGTTGTATTTAATGTAATATTTATAATATTATAGGAAAATACTATAAACAACAGCAACCATAATTTAAACATTAATGAAAAATAATATTTTGAGCATGAAGCTATAATTAAATTTCATGTATATAGTTTTCATGGATTATTTGGAGATGAATACAACAGGAATATCAATGCTTCTAGAGATATATGTAATTACGTTAGACCAAGAGGCTTCACTCCTAGTTCTCATTGATAATTTTTAGGATTAGCCCATGGACTGACATCACCCAAAAACACGATTCACATCCAAAGACCCCCCCCCAAACCATATGTACACCAGTTATTATCTAATATTCTTGAAATATTCATGAATGTTGGTATGAATATCCCACTATTAGATCTCATATTTAAAATTACACTTTAGAGAAGATTCAACTAAATGGTGTGCATAGGATAGAGGTGATTATAATGAAAATAATAGGTTATATTAAGTAAACTTTTTCCTTCCCTTATTACACCAAAAATTAATTTTTATGTTATGATATATGTATATTAATTTTTCCACACACTATAAGATAGATTTATTTTCGAAATTCGGTATGTGGATTAAGAGAATCAAACACAGTGATGCCTTATTTAGCTTTTTCAACTCACAATATAAGTGAAATCAAAAATAACTAAGTTGATATGTATAATTAAAACTTAGCCATTTCCTACCCAATCATTTTACTCAACGATATTATTGTGTTAATATTATTTTTTTCTTTTTACAATATTGATTCTAAACACATACTTAGAAAATATGTAGAATCATTCCAAAATAATTATAGGTTTACTGTAAATAATGACTTCCATACCAACATGAACGACTAATGATTTCCCTATTCTCATGAATTTCGAGAAAAATTGAGGATTTTAAAATATTAGATTCATTGAAATACCCCAATGCTAAAAACACTATTTTTCCATGTCACCCTTTTGTGTTTCCACACGTTCCCAAGATAAAATTTCAATATTTAATGAAATTATTAGATAAAACAATATAGATAATCGCATGATTACAAAAATAAATTTATTTTCAAATGTGTAATAACATTTTAAATCTTTTACATTTATGATCATCTCAGAGTGGTTGTTGAGTAATATTCTGATGATATAATCAAATTTATAACTAACATTTCTACCATATAATGGAACGATACATGTATGGAAAACACTAAATTAAAATAAACTCTAAAAAACACTACTAATTGTGAATTGACTTCTTAGATGTCACGTTAGGAGATTTCATTTTTGTCTAAAATATTGAATTGTTCGTCATGCCATGAAGAAATATCTATTAGAATGGCATAAATGTCATAATAATATTTAGAGAGACTAGAGGTAAAAAATTAACTATAGATGATGGAACAAAAGGATATGAGAATAGAGTAATAATATTTTTTTATCTAAGGTGAAAAAAAATTCTACATATGATACATTTAAATAGAAAATATACCTTCAAATTTTAGAATACATATTATTTTAATCTAATAATGCTTTGTTGAATCTTGGTAGAAATAATACATATATATATGAATCAATATAGTGAGTAATTTTTTAGATTTTTGAAAATTGTTATTAAAAAAGATGATTAATAGATTACCTTCAGAATTTTTGTCCACCAAAAATACCCTTATCATAAATATTTAATGAATGAGAAAATACTGGGGTCCATAATCATCATTGACTTCATGGAATGAATAAAATCTGACTGTTTGATTGCTTAACTTTTTTTGATACGAATTTTAATTATTCATCCCTTAAAAAATACAAATTTTAGTTATATATTTTTATTATGGAAATAGTGTGAGACAGAATAAAAAATTATTGTATGAATTAAATACCCTTTATTATTTTACATTTATTATATATCCTAAATAAATGGAAACACAATAAATTTTTCTTTATGAATCATTTCATAGTTTTATAATGTATTAGTTTTTATAATTTTTCCTATAAATATAAATTAAAAAAATTACATTAATATTGAACTGAATATCACTCTATCATAGTCTAAATAACATTCTTGCTTTTGATCATTAATAATGTTCTGGGATTTTTTAACATAAATGATTTATGGGTGAATCTTTCAATAAATTAATAGACACATGGTTTTACAAAATGATAATCGGGAGTCATAGTAATGTTGTTTTTGGAATAAAAATAATATGATATAGAAACTAGAATTTTGAACATAATTCTTGGTACATTTTATTTTATAAAAACCACATTAGGTATCCTACTAAAATGAAATGGTATATGACCATTAAGACTAGTGTAAAAAAATATGGAACCCTTCTTGAATCTCAAAGATAATACACCATGGGTTCAATATAAATGACTTATATATATATATAATATTTATATTATTATAGTTCTTTTCGCAATCATTGGTTGGAAACATAAAAATAAATGACAATCAATAAACTAACTAATTGTAAAATATAATTTCATTCTGGTGTCGTTAATATTACACCCATAAATATACCAATGAAAATAAATTTAACATATTTATTTTAGTTTTATCAATGATTCATAATTTCAAACAATGAAACAATTAACATTTTAGAATACAATAAATTGGTTTTGAATCTTGTTAAAATAATGATTAAACTAAAAAATAAATTTTTTCATTGTTATATATAGAAGATTACTTACCTCTATCTGAGAATGTAAATTAAAATAAAACAAAAGGCATGGTAATTTTAAAAATGGTGGAACATGGTATTTTTGTATTATTTAGCTTTTATATTTTACTAATATATAGGGAATAATAGTTTAGACAAAATGAAATTCAATTTATTTCCTTGGAGATAAATATTTTAATGTTTCGTGAGTGATCAAAGATGAAAATTTCAACAATATTGATTTTAATTAATTTTATATATCATTGAATTTAAATTAAAATTATGAGTAATCATTAATTTGTTATAAAATAACAAAATAACTAAGGGAACCATCAAAACAGGCACCAGAATAAATTAACCACTAACCAAGAGGGAATTTATGATCCCATTGGGATGAAGAGTAGAACGCTAGCCTCAAAATACGTATAGAGGGAAGAATTATAGAAAAAATTATAACTGATAAAAGGAACAAATACATAGTAGAAACAAACAACTAGAAATGTTATTCTCTAGAAAATGGAAGTATGATGGAAGAGGTATAACCCAGAAGAATAACAATAAGAGACCAAATTATATGTCCTCCAAAAAACAAAATATTAGTCACAAAAATGTCTATCCCCTACTACATATGGTTATACGTGGGATACACCCAATAATCTGACCAATGACTAGCCATATCCAATAGACATAAGAATCATCACCGCACTGGGGTGTCTTTCCTTTTACTACAACATAATATAACACATGGTCTTCACACCTTTGAGGGAAAATGGTTGGTTTGATCTAAATATCCCCAAAACGATCCCTTATTTGTGTTCTATATAAATTTTCTATATAATATTGTCAATTTTTTTAATTTTTTAAAACAATAAATGATTATAATATTAATTGTATTATATTTAAATATTAGAAAAAATACCCTCTTATAAAATCATTTATAAATTTTAATGATATATTATCATAGATCACTTCTAATAAACCATCTATATTTTCCCATATAAGTTATATCAATAAATAACATAATAAAAAATTTAGTAGTGGTAAACACCAATATAATTAAAATTATTGGGAAATCTTGGCAACACCTTCCATGATAATCATCAATGACATGTGACCATGTCAGTCCTTCCGAAATATAACAAAGAGAAAATTGGAATAACCAATGAGTTAAACCCCTTAAAATGATGAAATTAAATCTATAAGAGACAGGGGCTTGGCAATATAGTAACACTCAATAAATAAACTCCCTATTAAAAAATAGACATATACCATTACAATACCCCTACAAATGCACCCAAGGATCCTATGTGCGGTCTATATCAAATAAACATCAAAGGTATTCCACATTTTAAAAATAGTCGAAAAAACTCTTTTTTAATCAAAACATGATTTGAAAACCATTTTCAAAAATGAATTTTATAATTCAATAGAAAACAAATATAATATACCAAAAATAAAGGAAACAAACTCTTTTCTAATAAATCTAATTAATGTAATAAATACAAATATCATGCCTTATAATTTTCAAAACAATTATTAAACAAATATAACGTTTCATTAAAATTTAAAATGAATTATATAGAACCATCTACCCCCAAATTGGGATATATAATAACAGTTTAAAATTCCTCACACATAGGATGGAATGTAAGAAAAATTCATGCAGGAAAAAACATTCACTTCATATAATTCAATTCCGTAAGAAATAGTGTCAGAGAAGAGGTTAAATCATAAAATAACTGTAGAAACTAAATGGAAAGACCATTACCAACAGAAGATATAGCATTCAAAATATGATCAGAAAAAATATATATAAGTGATAGACAAAGCATCCTCAAATGGCCAATAATCCTAGAAAAAAAAGCACAACAACACTACCATTTCATGTAAATAAAATACAATTGGAATATAGTGATCACACTCCCCAAAAAAATCAACTAAGGAAGTTATATATCAATGTTCTTATTAAAGATTCCTAGAAGACTAGAATCCATATAAAAACAGCTAGAGCATGCCTAGGTTGGGAGAGGTGAATGAACTTTGTATCTTGGAGTGCATGAGCAAGAAGTCGAATAAAACAAAATTGATATGAAGAAATCACTTCAAGAATTATTAGTTCATAATGCTAAATCATATGGTTACTTGGGCTCCAAAAATTGAATAATCCCATTTTACAAATCTCAAATGAAACATTCCAGAAATGAATGAACTTCATATCATTTCTTTCCAAAAAAAAAATTCATTTCTTATCCCAATAATAAAAATTACATTATGAATAATAATTACATATTGTGAACTTGTTTTGTAACCTATTTCCAGCCCCCTGTTCATTTACATAACACCTACTTCTTTATGAACTCCATATAGAAACGTGAAACAAGATTTCATAGAGTAATATATATTGTACCAATGACTAGGAAAGTTATATTCTAACCCACTTCCATATTTCAATCACTATAAGATCAATAAGGATTCAATCAAAAGTTATAATGTGACTATTCAATCACAAAAAATATACCCTCCCCTTCTCTTGAGAATATGTTATTTATGACAGAAAATCATTGACCAAAAGAATAATATTACTATGCAATAAATTCTTCAATGAATCATTGAACTCACATGAATAATCAATGACTAGGTAATATTTATCCAACTCCATGTCCACTTAAATCTAAACCTAATAGGAATAAATATAATATATTATTAAGTGAGATATGTGGAAAACATCATGTGTACATATCAATTGAGATGCAAACACCAACCGATAAATATCCTAAACAGGACACATCATGATATCAAATGATAAAACATATCATGGTAGTAATTCCACCTATTTCCCAAGATAAATGTTATCAAATGTGGAGAAACATTCAAAAAGTCCAATCAATATTGGAAAATTATAAAATATGACACTAAATATTTATATTTGATTATTGTATACATTTATTGATAACAATGCATAAATGAAAATCCCAAACTGTCAATGAAATCTAATGAACAAGAATAGGTCCCACATGAAAGGCCCAACCACCATTTTCTAATAGATATGGGACGTGTATACGCGACAATAAATTTCATTTAGGGGATCCATTATAATCTACAAATGTATGTTTTAACTATTTTACACATGTAGTCCCAGATGGAAATATCATAGTCTTAAAAGTTCAAATACATAATCATGGGTAGTTTTATCCATTATATAATAGATTGGCCTATTTTAATATTCATATATGGAAGGTAAGATGTATATAACCTCAATAGTGTCCCAAACACCTCATGAAATATCACAAAGATTCTATATGTAAACACTGAGCTTCCTAATGGATAAAATGGTAGAGGGAACACCACAAACATCACTATCTCATATATATATATATATATATAAACCAAATCTACAACATTGGTGGATTCCTAGATCATATTAAATTGAGTTTATTTAATCATAAAATATATAAAAATCATATATAATTATTTCCCTATGTAGTTCATTGAAGTCCAATAATGTTTTCCAAGGATACGTTGTCCCATTTCCAAACCAAATCAGAAAAAGAAAAAAGAGTAGAGGAGAAGACATCTGTTGTATTTTCTTTATTTTTTGAATGATGTAATAGTGGGAAACCTAGTAGACAGTTATGTACTTCATTCCAAACCACTATAAATTAAAAACCTTGTCATAATATATCTACATAGTATCAAGCTGATTGACCCATGGTGAACTATGAGAATCAAATTATATTTATATCCTTATAAATAAGGAATTTCAAATGGATACCTAATGTTAAAAGGACTATACTGATTTTTATACAAAAAATAAATTATATCCCCACTATATTTGTTTTCCCTAATTATTTAAAAAACAACATCAAGATACTTACCATTAAATATAGACTCATGTAGTGACGATGATAACTAAATTCTTATTAAAAACATACCACACTAATCATGTTATGAATTCATATAGAACTAAGTGAAGATACTATAATAGTTTATCTATTCCATTAAACCCAAGAGAGTCTATGGTGGAAATGTCCTATTAAGGGTTTTACTGATGAAATTCCCAATCCCTGGGTTTTTTGAAATGATATAGTGGAATGACTAGATGAATTCCTCCTAGAATAACTACATGAGATTCTTGTATCTCTAGGATAAGATTTGGATCATTCTATTATGATTTGAAACTACTAGGAAACTCTCCACAATGTATAATAATTCCATTATTTAAGATAATTCAAAATTTTGTAACGATCTAAATCATGAGTAAGGTAATTATCTTCATAATTACGTCGATGATGAGATATTTATTCCACAACAAGATTATCATGAATAATTAATAACACCATACCAACACTAGAAACATCGCAGTACACCACAATCCATATACAGGATCAGTTAAGATCTGAATAAAAGATGATGTACGAATCAATTTCAAATATTGAAAATAAGCATGACATAATTCTTCACTAGTGAAATTCAACTCATTAATTGAATGAGTGGTCAATGGTGACAAAAACAATGTGAAATCCAGGTTGAAGCACAAATAATATCCCTCTAGATCTATGGATCTTTGTATCTCAAAGATATTTTCTGGTTCTTCTTAGGAAATGACATCCTAAACTATGTTATGAATAATTGAAAATCCCATTTCTAAAATTTCATTCCCAAAGAACCAATATACATGAAAAAAAATTTCATTCTTAAATAATTTAATAATGTTTTTTAATCATTATAATCTCCAAAAAATGATTTATTTTTGTTTTATGCTCATCACAGATCTCAAATAAACCATGATATAATATAAAAACACACTGAAAATGTTTTTGAGAAACATATAATATATCATGCTCATAACGAACATGAATCTTACATGATCCATAGATAGATAAAAGGTTATTAAAAGACATTTATAATGGAAATAAATAATCTAAAATTACTTCTTCAATATTTTAGACTCTTGAACCAAGATTTGATTATATCTAAAATAGACATAGTTTTTTAAAACACTTCACTCCTATTAACAGATCAAAAAATAATCCACTTGGGGAAAAAGATGTTTATAAAAGTCACATGGTTTATCCTCTAAATGTCTATGAATAATTGAATAGATCCATCAGCCTTCAAGGGAAAGATCATTAGTAATTCCATTTATAACAATGTAGGTAGAAATGAATTCACTATATGTATATACAATAATATCATGATCTATTTCATCTCCACTGGTGTAATGTGATATAACGTCATAGACACCAGATGTTTACCTTTCACCATATTGAATATGAACACTATATCTATTTAAAATGGATGTTTTAAGAAGTCAAAAAAAATACATTAAGGAAATCTCTAACATCCGATGGATTATTTCCATGAGTTTAAGATCGTCATATTCAACTGGAACATGAGACAAAAAACACATGCAATCTAGTTGGGTAGGTCATTGATGACCAAACCTCATATCCATAACTCTTTAGAACACCTATGTGATCCCATAAGTTGACTTAAAGAATAATATACTTTATAAAATTTATTCTCAACATGATTAGAATAAATTTTTTCCATCCTGAATATTACATAAAAATTATGAAATCGACCCAGGAAATCCTTGACCATATATGTATCAACTACCAATATAGAAAAATTCAGGCAATGAAACCCCTCATTATTTCTTTTTTCAAGAGGCATCTTCGTCTCAATTACAAAAGGACTTGAGATCCATGGGACATTTGAGAGCATAAAAATACGGATGTGAGAAATTAGTTAGAGGAATAGGTATCAATTATATCCACTACTAATAATGTGAAAAATAAAAAATTTAACTCTCCTTATAGATGGGAATACATTATCCATTACTATAAATTATTATACATTATGAAGGTTCTTCACTCTTAATACATGTGGATAGAGACCTATGGATATTGATTCATGTGATTTCTCTATAGTAGCCTTTGATGTTGAAGGTTACTAACCATAAATAATAAAATACATTTCCGAAAAACAATTATACAAATTTACTTAATAACAAAATTTATTAAATGTGTTTTAGGGTTATCAGTAAGTAGGTCAAATGTTCCATACCTATCCACAATGTTAGAATGTCATGAGAACTCAACTATCTACTACTTGGGGTATAGATGAGTCACACTATTGAAAAAATCATCCAACGCCATTTACGTATCCTTCCAAATTATCTTCATCCCCATTGAACTAAAAATATGGTTGGTGAATAATATGAGCTAGAGAAGACATTCTTGATAACGAGATTTATTTCTTCTACCATCACCTGATAAATCATGTTATCTTATGTTATACACTTTAACATACATACCTAAAATCGAAAAGCTTTTCACAAAACATAGAAGTATTTATATGATTTTATATTTTCTTTTGTCACCCTTCCTATAAAAGATGATATACATCAATAAAATGATGGTTTTATTCCAACATTGAATGATATTCATTCTGAAGTGGGTGTAAAATCCTTGATTTTTTTAAATCAATGTATGGATGTAAAACTCTTAAAATAAGGTCATTTTTGATCCCATTAAATTCTTGAAAACGAAATGGTGTAATTATATTATAGAATCCCCCATAAAAAGTTATAGAACTCATGCCTAATTATTTTTCCCTTCATCTTAATATCCTTAGGTGTTTCGAGGAATTTGATGATCGTACTAATCCTAACAAACAAATCATCCACCTATTAGTGATTAGTCATACAATTTATTAATATTTATTCTCATATAGTAACACATATGATCAATCCCCATATTATTTAGATCACAGATTCATGTTATCAACGTGGTTCAGAACGCATGATAAATAATATTCCATAACATGAACTACACATATGATGTAATTTATAACAGTATGATTTAACATATAAATTTCTTGAGTAGAATTAAATATTCATCCTCTAATAGAACACATGAAAGGATTGTTTGATTAATGTTTCTATTTACTATATCATAATAAATGACAAAAAAAAAAATATTCCTAATGGAAAGTATGGAATAAAATTTTAAGCGGTGATTAAGATCCAATGTTGAAACCTGAGTCCCATGCCTATACATCTAATGGTAACATTATTCTCATCATACCAAGACATGTACCTGAACAAAACAACTATATACCTCTCATTTCAAAAAAATAAAAAAAAAATTCCACCACACAAATAAAAAATGAGGAATCTTGAGGAAAAACTACTTTAAAGACAAATAAATTTGAACCAACCTGAGAAACACTCAAAAACTTGTACACAAAAAAAGACTCCAATTAACCCAATAATGTTCCTAATCTGAATAGTCTAGTAACTTGAACCCCAACATCAAACAATTATAATATTGAATGATTAATCTAAACATGAAACATGTTACATGTAATATATATATAATTCAATAAACCGCAATAAATTTTATATGAGATAAAGAATATAGTTATTTATTCGGGACAACCAAAAAGTAAATATATATAAATAAAAATTTAATTTAATAAAATATTCTATAAAGAAAGGGTTATAAATGACTATAGAATTTTAACTTTTTTGATAAATTGGGAAAAATCACCATCTCAACATTTTGATCTTATATGAAATATATATAAACCAACCAACATTACTATAGTGCCCTTATGTTTCCAATATTATTAGAAGATAAATTCTCAAAAACCCCCTATCCAATTTCACAAGGTGTGAGATAATGATCCTTAGTAGTATCACACTCGGGACTTTCAAATCATGTATTTATAAAATAATACCAATTGATCTAATTTTATGAATACAAGACATCATAATCATTTAAAAAAAATTACATTACAATTAGTGTAAATGAATCACCTTTTTCAAAAAATTTGACAAAACCATTTGATACAGATTGAATGATTAATTATAATAATGGATTTACATTTCATCAAAGAATGTTTTTTAAATAAAAATAATAATAATTCAATGTAAATTTTTATGTATACCTCGGTTAACAAATAATGGGAAATATTTTTCAATCGTACCACTATAGTCTATAATTACTAGACTGTTCATATCTGTTTAGGAAACATGTCCTTGTGAATGGAGGAAAACTACATGATTCAGACCCCCTGTAATTTAAATATCATATACCTCTTAATCATTATATATGGAAGATATAAACAACCCATGATTCAGACCCCTTTATAGACAAAAAATAAAGACCACTACAAATGTAACACCCTTAGATTTCATAGTACATTATTTCTTCAACGAAATGCAATAACTTGCACTACATGCAACACTATGTTCTAGCGCACCACGACTTACCGAACTAGGCGTTCAAAATCAGTTATGAATAGTATTTACTAAATTTTTGAAATTTATATAATCCTAATAATTTTATAATCCATATTATTAATATTTTTAGACATAATATAAGAACAAATTGTAATGGACCGGACCTCTCCGGACCATTCCTTTGTCAAAAAAAGGTCAAAAAGGGTTTTGGAGGGTAAAATGAACTTTTCCTACACTTTCCAGAATCATGAAACTACATGCCATGTAGTTTGATTACACGTAGTGTACCCCCTTTCCGGGTATACCCCGTGTTGGAGCTGTATCCTTACTGTGTGCAATAAATGGGTGCACGGCGTGTGACCAGTTCTACACACCGTATAGTCCTTCCCCGCGTACGCGTTACTAGTCAATGGCCGTGTACTGTGTTGGAGTTGTGTCCTTGCCGTGAGTAATAAATGAGTACAAGACATGTGTCTAAACTACAAGCCGTATAATCCCTCCCCGCGTATGCGTTACCCTCAACCCGTGTGTTGACCAGTCAACGGCCGCAGAGCCGTGTTGGAAGCCGTGTGGAGACTGTGTGAAAGAACCGAGTACCCGCCATGTACCATAATGTACACGCCGTGTACTTTTTCGTTTCACGCCTATAAAAGGAGGGGTCCCCTCCTCCTTTCAACTCACCCCTCTCCTCTCCTCTCCTCTCCTCTGAGCAGAGCTCTCTCAAGAGACTCGAAGGCTCTTCGTTCCATAACTTCTTTATTCGAGCTCCGATTCACAATCTGTCGGCGGCCATGGGATCGTAACAACGAGGCGGAGCATCCAAGCTTAGATCCATTTTCTTTCCTTTGGCCTTCCAACTTCCACGCGAGGAGTATTTTCTAGGACCCGACAGAAGTGAGAGACGCTGACGGACGTCTTCTAAGGTTGATCCAGGGGAGTGTTGTGATCAAGAACCTGTTGCTGCAGAGATTTTACCTCCGTCCCTCTAATTTGTGCATCATGTGGGGTGGTTGTCTTCTTGTTTATGTGAAACACTTTTGAATCTGTTTTAATAAAGATAATAACTGGATTATATAATGGGGATGGGAAGTTTTGATTATTGTTACTTTATATCATGTGATATTATTTTGTGAATTGAATGAGCCTCTACCTACTAGAAATCACAGTTGTTGGGGGCCATTTATTACACAATTAAATGTTACCCTCTCCTTCTAGATTTTTATAATGGTGGAAACCTTGTGGAATGTGGAAATTGGTTAATCACGTAAAGTTGGCTGTTTAAAATATTGAACCCTTGTGTGATCACCCCTGTTAAACAAAATGGAATAATGAACATGTGGGTGTTGGCTTGGTTAAGTGGCATGTGATGGGGGTGTTTTTTTGTGGGTTTCTGTGGATCGGGTGAATAGAAGGGTTAGGGTTGAATTGGTTGTGGGTTGGTGTGAATGTTGTGTTGGAAATGGGCAGTGGGGCTATAATAAATGGTATTAAAGTGATAAGGATGTACGGTGTGGTTGTGGTTATGGTGGTTGGAAGCGGGGCTGTAGGGATAGGCTTGTTTATGAATGAATAGTGGGTTGTGAATAATAAATTAATGTGGAAGAGTTAATAAAGTTTGGGACAAGATTGTGGAACAGAATTAATAATCAGTGGGGTTGGATGGTTAATAATAAGGACTTTGTTGTGTTGCTTCTGTTTTCCTAATTAGATTGGTGGATCGTAGGGATATGTTTCAAGAACGTTTGATGTGGTTGGTTGTGGATAGTTTCCCAGTAGTTAAGGAACTAAATATACTAATTCTGTTAAAATTTGAAAACCTAAATGGGGTTGGGGTTGTATGTTGTATGCTTACTTCGTGATAACAGTGCTGAGACACGTTCTCAGTTTCTCTATTTAGAAGCCATAGGTTGGGTTGTCTGTTTGTATACATATATATTTCAGTATCTTTTGTGTTTTATCTCACCACACCCATGTTGAGCACTTAGTGCCGAACACTCCCATTTCATGGGAGAGGGTGTTTTTATATTACTTACTAGCTCCTTCCTGCTCCTTCTCCCCTAGGATGTGATGTCTTGAGGCGAACTTACACATAAGAATCTTCGGGTAGGTTTAGATTGGGGTGTTTTTAGCACAAGACTCTTCGGGCAGGTTCATCTGTTTCCCAAGAATCATCGGGATGATGCCCTGGTGTGTGCGGGCGGGATACGTGGTTGTGAGGCCCAGGTGTGTGTGCGGGCAGGATACGTTTTTGTGAGGCCCGGGTGTGTGCAGGCGGGATACGTGGTTGTGAGGCCCAGGTGTGTGTGGGTGGGGAGAGTGTGGCAGCGTCCAGACGTTTGTCGTTAGGAGGAGCAGCTAACTAAAGGGAAATGGTGTGGGGTACCCAATACTCTTGTTCATATATACTACCACTACATGTTGTGATTGTGTTTTGGTGAGTGTGGCTGGTGAGGTTTGGTGGATAGAATTCCTTGCTAAATTTCTTATGATGTTCTCACAGGACATTAGGATGTCTCCCCACTTGTGCACGAGAGCTTTTGGTTTCCCTACTGAGTGTACTTGTATGCTCACCCTACGTTTACTTTCAGGTTTCTTGGAGGACTACCAGGGCCGTGCGGGACCCTACTAGTTGGACAGGTGGAGTTGTTGTTGTTGTTATACCTTTGTTTCCTTTTGGTATTGTACTTTGAGCTTTCTTGTACTTGTTCCTTATTATAAAACTGTTTAAACATGCGTGTGGGAATGGTTTGGGTTTATTTTTATACACTTTCTCTTTCCCCTTCTGGTGGTTGACTTGTCCTATTTCCCGATCTTTAAAAATAAAATGGGTAATGCCTCCCATATTTGTGAAAACACTCATACCCTTGGTACTAGTCGCCACCCCGAGGCCTACTGGAGGCGGGACTCGGGGGTCATTATCCCACATTCACCATTGTCAGGTCACGAGGGGCATCTTTGGTGGGAGGTGGTCGTGACAGAATGGTATCAGAGGTGACTGTTGAGAGATAGGATGGAGTCTGGATTTAGGCACAGTGAGGATTGCATGGGATGGTAGGGCAATAGTGTTAGTTAATCTTGGTGCGTGTCATAGGCCAGGGAAGACCGGCTAGGACACGGGATTTTAGGTCCCCCGTGATCCGATGCAAGGACTCTGAGCCTACCGAATGACCAAGTGAGACTACATTGATTGCAGGGTAGAGAACCTAAGGAAGGTACATGCATCATCATGATTGTGTTTTACTTGATTTGGGTGTTCTATGAAAGAAATTGAATTAAAAATGATAAAATGAAACCTTGAGTTTTTCCTTACTACTTGGGATTAGGTGATCCATGTTTACCGTACAGCTACAGTACCTGGACGTCATCCCCAAGTGGCTCAGACGGCCGAGGCACAGCAGGTTCAGGCGGTCGATCAGTTGAGGATTGATCGAGAGGAGGAAGATAGCCAGTGGCAGAAGACTCTTCGTTCATTCCAGCGGTAGAACCTCAAGAAGTACGAGGGTAGTACTTCAGATACAGAGACAGAGGGGTGTGTTGAAGAGCTAGGGATGGCTTTTAGTTTGATCCGTGCTCTGAAGGAGTACTGGGTTCCCCTAACAGTCAGTCAGCTGAGAGGTGCGGCGCGACAGTGGTGGATGCTCTACCTTGGAGAGAGGATTGAGGCAGAGGTTCCATGGGCTGACTTTGAGAAGGAATTCTGAGAGGAATTCCATTCTTCCATGATCAAGGAGGAGAAGTGGTAGGAGTTACTCTCCCTTCAGCAGGGGAGTATGACGGTACGAGAGCTGGGGATCAAGTTCAAAGATCTCCTGTGCTTTTCTCCAAATCTCTTTCCGGATTAGGAGTCTCGGGCGAGACGTTTGGAGGAGGTTCGTTGTCCTTCACTCCGGTATGTTGTCACCCCCTTCACCCTTCCGACGTACTTGGCTGTACAAAATAAGGTAGAGGTTTTAGAGAGGATGCAGTCACTGGGAGGTGCACCACGAGAGGTTATCCAGCTAGGTTCGTCGAAGGGGAAGGCAGTCAGCAGCAGGTCTCCTGCGACGGGACCTTCCAGGTTCAGGCCAGTGGGGAGCAGGCCCTAGCAGTTCTAGTTTAGATATTCAGGTCCTCGTCCCTTTTCTGCGAGCCCAGGACCAAGGTGTTTTTATTGTGGAGGATTCGGGCATGTTCAGAGTCGGTGCCTGACCCGAGCTCAGTATGGTGGAGGTGGGCATGTTCAGCGCCCACCTCAGCAGCACCAATTTCCAGCGAGGCCCTTCCAGCAGTAGCTGGACCATGCCCCTCCAAGGGCAGACTTTGCAGGAGGAAGCCGACCTCAGGGTGCTTCTTAAGGACCTCAACCAGGGCGTGGTCGGGGAGGTGGACGACATCAGAGAGGCAGAGGAGTTGGGCGTGGACAGTTTTACGTACCAGAGTTTGCAGCTCCAGCGGGACCAGAGGTGGTTCAAGGTACGATATGTTTGTTCAGCACACTTGTTTCTGCTCTTTTAGATTCGGGGCCTCTCACTCCTTTGTTGCACCTAGTCTAGCCCATGCTTTGAGAATAGACATATAGGGACTTTCTGTACCACTGTTACTGAGTACACCAGTTGGGGGCCAGACGAGTGTATCTTGTGTTTGCCAGGTATTTGGGATGACATTGGGACCACATCGATCGTTTGGGGACCTTCTTCTGTTGCAAATTCAGCCATACAATGTCATCCTAGGCATCGACTGGTTGTTTTCTGTTAGTTCTTTTATTGACTGCTTCTGGAGAAGAGTCATGTTCTCTGACGTAGATGGGCAGCGCGTATCTTTTGTTGGTGAGACGAGCTATCAGGCGGGAGGTCGGTGTGTAGAGCCTATCCTTTCCTTGATGGGTGGGTAATCAATGGTTCTTATTGATAAAGAGATGATGGATGTCCTATAGGTTGTGGGGGAGTTCCTCGACATTCTTCTTGAGGCAGTTGTGACTCTACCCCCACGACGTGATGTTGAGTTCGGGATAGACTTACATCCTGGTGACCGTCTGATTTCGATGGCCCCTTATCGGATGGCACCTTCGGAGTTGCGGGAGTTACGCATTCAGATTTAAGATCTAATAGAGAAGGGTTTTGTTCGACCCAGCATATCGCCATGGGGTGCTCTAGTTTTTTTCATGAAGAAGGCAGATGGTGGTCTCAGGTTATGCATAGACTACCGAAGGTTGAACCAGGTAATGGTCAAGAACTATTACCCCCTCCCAAGGATAGATGATCTCTTTGACCAATTGAGGGGAGCATGTTGGTTTTCCAAGATTGATCTACTATCTGGATATCATCAGCTGAGAGTAAAGGACAGTGACATCTCGAAGACGGCTTTCTGGTGTAGGTATGGGCACTTCGAGTTTATAGTGACGTCGTTTAGAGTTACGAATGCACCGGCTATGTTCATGGGACCTATGAACTTTGTCTTCCGAGAGTTTCTAGACCGGTTCATCGTTGTGTTTATGGATGACATCCTGATCTTCTCAAGATCCGAGGAGGAGCACGTTGAGCATCTTAGGGCAGTCTTGGAAGTCCTTCGACACCACCATCTTTATGGGAAATTGGTGAAGTGTAAGTTCTTGACACAAGAAGTACACTTCCTTGGACACATGGTGTCTCAGCATGGATTATCGGTGGACCCATAGAAGGTAGATGCAGTTGTTTCTTGGGCGGCACCCAAGAGTGTGGCAGAAGTTCTTAGTTTCTTGGGGTTGGCAGGTTAGTATCACAAGTTCGTTTCATACTTCTCTCGAGTTGCTACTCCATTGACAGCTTTTACTAGGAAGAACGTGGTCTTCCTATGGAGTGAGCAGTGCCTGGGGGCTTTCGACTACCTGAAGGAGAAGTTGGTCAGTGCTCCCGTACTCAGTTTTCCATTGGAAGGGGTGTTATATGAGGTGTTTTGTGATGCTTATGGCCTTGGTCTGGGGTGCGTGTTGATGCAGAAGAAGGGAGTGATTTTTTATGGGTCATGGCAGTTGCGCCCTCACGAGCATAGTTATTCCACCCATGACCTAGAGCTTGCAGTAGTAGTGTTTGCACTGAAATTTTAGTGACATTACCTTTTTGGGGAGCACTTTTTGGTCTTCTCAAATCACAAGAGCCTGCGTTATATCTTATCCCAGCGTGACCTGAACTTACGGCAGCAGAGATGGGTTGAGTTTCTCCAAGACTATGACTTTGAGATCTCTTACACTGAAGGTAAGAGCAATGTTGTGGCTGATGCCCTGAGCAGGAAGTCGCATCAGGAAGTGGTTTGGGAATCTGCTGATGCATGGAAGGCGATGGGAGAATTGGATTCCTTGCACATGGATGTAAGGGATGAAGGTGTTAGAGGCTGTTTGATTCAGATGATGGTGCATTCCTCCTTGTTGCAGCAGGTGGAAGAGTCTCAGTGGGGGGACTCCGAGGTAGATGTGATGCGGGATCGTGTCGATCAGGGGAACGCTCCAGAAGGATGGTCAGAGGACAGCCGACATCAGATGCTTTTCCTTGGAATGTTGTTTGTTCCGGAGGAAATGTGTGAGGGATTTCTCCATGAGTTCCATAGCTCAGCCTTAGCGGTACATCCTAGAGTTTCAAAAATGTACCGAGGCCTGAGGGAACAGTTTTGGTGGTCCGGGGTGAAACGGGAAGTGGCGGAGTTTGTGGCTAGATCCCTAGTGTGTCAGCAAGTGAAGGCTGAGCACCGTGTTACCATTGGTTTGTTGCATCCTTTAGATGTCCCCGAGTGGAAGTGGGATGACATCTCGATGGACTTTGTCACAGGACTAACCAGAGCTCAGGGAGGTTATGAAGCTATCTAGGTAGTGGTGGATCGTCTGACGAAATCAGCTCACTTCTTTGCAATCAGGGAGTCGGGCCCAGTGAGTACCTTAGCAC
This sequence comes from Viscum album, assembly GCA_963277665.1. NCBI lineage: Eukaryota > Viridiplantae > Streptophyta > Magnoliopsida > Santalales > Viscaceae > Viscum > Viscum album. Next base: position 820,371,214 of record OY728155.1, read on the forward strand.
AGAGTTACGTAGATGTGGTGGTGTGTTTTTATGGTGTTCTGAGGACTATCGTCTCAGATCGGGATACTTGGTTTACTTCACGAGTCTTGATGGGGTTATAGAATTCTTTTGGAACCCAGCTACGCCTTAGCACTACCTTACACCCCCAGACCGATGGGTAGATGGAGCAGACTATCCAGACATTAGAGGACATGTTGTGGGCATGCGTTCTAGATTTCGTAGGATCATGCGTACGACACTTTACTTTAGTAGAGTTTGCCTACAAAAACAGCTTCCACTCTACTATTGGCATGGCCCCGTTTGAGGCTTTGTATGGATGTCCATGTCGTTCACCCATTTTCTGGGCAGAGGTTAGTGAGAGAGGTGCTCATGGGCCAGAGGTAGTGCAGAGAACCATAGAGAAAGTACATCTTGTACGTGAGAGGATATAAGTGGCTCAAGACTGACAGAAGTCCTATGATGATCATCGGAGGAAGCCCTTGGAGTTCGAGGTGGGGGATCATGTGTTCTTGAAGTTTTCCCCTCGACGGGGGCAGCGGAGGTTTGGGAAGGGGAGCAAGCTCTCACCTAGGTTCATCAGACCTTTTGAGGTCCTGAGGCGAGTGGGAGAGGTGGCATAATAGCTGGCCCATCTACCTCAATTTGATAAGGTTCATGACGTCTTCCACGTCTCCCAGCTTTTTCGGTACTTACACGATGACTCACATGTTATCGACTGGGGAGAGTTAGATATGGGGGACGACGCGACATTCGAGGAATGACCAGTTAGAATCGAAGATCGTAAAGAGAAGGTTCTCTGTGGACAAACCATTCCCTTGGTTCATGTGTTGTGGAGGCATGGCGGCCTCGAGGAGAGATCTTGGGAGCGGGAGACCCAGATGAACGCTCAGTACCCAGAGTTGTTTTGAATTCTGTTTTTCCGTTATTCTTCTGAGCTTTGTGTTGATATTGTACTATGTAACTTTGATATATGGAATGTTTGGCTTGTTAGTTGTGAGACCTTTTGTTTCCTTGTTCCCTGGTAATATGTAACATGTCCAGTTGTGTGAAAAAGGGGAAAACCTGACCTTAATTGAGACGCATTAATGAGGATGCGATTAAACCCATGCAGGCGAGCCAGTGTCCCCTAAAGCGGATAATATCTCGACATAGGAGAAGGAATTACTCACACATATGATTAAGGTTATTGGTTGGGTTCATGTTATAATGAGAACCCTAAGAGGTATCTTGTTGGGTTCTTCTAGTTTGGTTTTTGAATTCTCGGGGACTAGAATGTTTTAAGAGGTATCTGATGTAATGGCCCAGACCTCTCCGGCCCATTACTTTGTCAAAAAGAAGGTCAAGAAGGGTTTTAGAGGGTAAAATGGACTTTTACCACACTTTCAAGAATTTTGAAACTACATGCCATGTAGTTTGAGTACATGCCGTGTACCCCCTTTCCGGGTATACCCCGTGTTGGAGCTGTATCCTTGCCATGTACAATAAATGGGTGCACGTCGTGTGACCAGTTCTACATGCCGTATAGTCCTTTTCCGCGTATGTGTTACCAGTAAACGGCCATGTACCGTGTTGGAGTCGTGTCCTTGCCATGTGAAATAAATGAGTACATGTCGTGTGTCAAAACTACATGTTGTGTAATCTGTCCCCGCGTATGCGTTATCCTCAACCCGTGTGTTGACCAGTCAATGGCCGCAGAGCCGTGTTGGAAGCCATGTGGAGACCGTGTGAAAGAACAGAGTACATGCCGTGTACCATAATGTACATGCCGTCTACTTTTGCTTTTCACGCCTATTAAAGGAGGGGTCCCCTCCTTTCAACTCACCCCTCTCCTCTCCTCTCCTCTCCTCTGAGAAGAGCTCCCTCAAGAGACTCGAAGGCTCTTACTTCCATAACTTCTTCGTCTGAGCTCTGATTCACGATCCGTCAGCGGCCAAGGGATCGTAACAACGAGGCAGAGCTTCCAAGCTTGGATCCATTATCTTTCTTTAGGCCTTCCAACTTCCACCCAAGGAGGATTTGTCAGGACCCGACAGAAGTGACAAACGCTGATGGACATCTTCTAAGGTTGATCCAGGAGAGCGTTGTGATCAAGAACCTATTGAGGTAAGGATTTTACCTTCATCTCAATAATTTTTCCATAATGTGGGGTGGGTGTCTTCTTGTTTATGTGAAACATTTTTGAATCTGTTTTAATAAAGATAATAACTGGCTTATATAACGAGGATGGAAAGTTGTAATTGATGTTACTTTATATCATGTGATATTATGTTGTGAATTGAATGAGCCTATACCTACTGGGAATCACGGTCGTTGAGGGACTTTTCTTATGAAATTAAATTTTTCCCTCTCCTTCTGGATTATCTTATGGGTGGAAACCTTGTGGAATGTGGAGATTGGTTAATAACGTAAAGTTGGCTGTTTAAAATCTGGAACCCTTGTGTGATCACCCCAGTTAAAAAAATGGAATAATGAACATGTGGGTGTTGGCTTGGTTATGTGGGATGTGATGGGGGTGTTTTTTTGTGGGTTGTTGTGGATTGGGTGAACAACAGGGCTGGGGTTGACTTTGTTGTAGGTTGGTGTGAATGTTGTGTTGGTAATGGGCAGCAGGGCTGCAATAAATGGTATTAAAGGGAAAACGATGTACGGTGTGGTTGTGGTTATGGTGGTTGGAAGCGGGGCTGCAGGTATAGGCTTGTTTGTGAATGAATAGTGGGTTGTGAATAATAAACTAAAGTGGAAGAGTTAATAAATGGTGGGACATGATTGTGGAATGGAATTAATAATCAATTGGGATGGATGGTTAATAAGAAGGACTTGGTTGTGTTGCTTGTGTTTTCCTAACTTGATTTGTGGATGGAAGGGATATGCTTTATGAACGTTTGATGTGGTTGGTTTTGGATAGTTTCCCAGTAGTTAAGGAACTAAATATACTAATTCTTATGAAACGTGAAAACCTAAAGGGGGTTGGGGTTGTTTGTTGTATGCTTACTTCGTGATAGCAGTGCCGAGACACGTGCTCAGTTTCTCTGTTTAGAAGCCATAGGTTGGGCTGTGTGTTTTAATACATATATATATCTGTATCTTTTTTGTTTTATCGCACCTCACCCATGTTGAGAACTTAGTGACCAAAACTCCCATTTCATGGGAGAGGGTTTTTTACTTAGTTACTAGCTCCTTCCTGCTCCTTCTCCCCTAGGCTGTGATGGCTTGAGGCGACCTTACACCTAAGACTCTTCGGGTAGGTTTTGATTGGGGTTGTTTTACCCCAATACTCTTCAGGTAGGTTCTTCTGTTTCCCAAGATTCTTCGGGAAGAGTCCCAGGTGTGTGCGGGAGGGATACGTGGTTGTGAGTCTTAGGTGTTTGCGGGTGGGATACGTGGTTTTGAGGCCCAGGTTTGTGCGGGTGGGATACGTGGTTGTGAGTCCCAGGTGAGTGTGGGCGTGATACGTGGTTGTGAGGCCCAGGTGTGTGTGGGCGAGGAGAGTGTGGTAGCGTCAGGACGTTCATCTTTAGGAAGAGTAGCTAACTAAAGGTAAATGGTGCGGGGTACCCAATACTCTTGTTCTTATATACTACTACTACCTGTTGTGATTGTGTTTTGATGATTGTGGCTGGTGAGGTTGGGTGGATATAATTCCTTGCTAGGTTTCTTCTGTTGTTCTCATGGGACATTAGGATGTATCCCCACTTGTGCACGAGAGCTTTAGGTTTCCCTACTGAGTATACTTGTATGTTCACCCTACGATTACTTTCAGGTTTCCAGGAGGACTACCAGGGTCGTTTGGGACCCTACTAGTCGGACAGTTGGAGTTGTTGCTGTTGATGTACCTTTTTTTTCTTTTGGTATTGTACTTTGAGTTTTCTTGTACTTGTGCCTTGTTATAAAACTATTTAAACATGCATGTGGGAATGCTTTGGGTTTATTTTTAAACACTTGATCTTTCCCCTTTTGGTGGTTGACTTGTCCAATTTCCCGATCATTAAAAAGAAAAACGGTAATGCCACCAATATTTGTGAAAAAAAACATACCCTTGGTGCCAGTTGCCACCCCAGGGCCTACTGGAGGCGAGACTCGGGGGGTCATTATCCCCCTTTCGCCATTTCCATCTCAGGAGGGGCATATTTGGTGGGAGGGGATTGTGACACAAATTCATTTTTTTCATATAAAAGAATTATTTTTCAAAAAATGCAATTTTACGACCTTTTAAAGACGAACACATTTTAAATACAATATTTGAAACATTTATATATTAAATTTTACAAAATAGAATTGTTATTTATAATTGGAACATAATAATTTAGTTTCAATAAATTTTTTGTGTTTTTCTGATAACTCTCATATTTGGGTAAATAGTGAAAATACTATATTTTAACTAAGAACAACTTTTTTAAACATAATAATTTATAGTGTTGAATTATAAATTTTAATGGTTTAGAAATATAATTAGATTATATTGATACCATTTAATCCAATGATGTTTAGTGTAAGTAATTTCACTTTAAAATTAGAAAAAAAACAAGTGTCAACCTTTGGATAGTTATTATTTTATAAAAATATGCTTTTTGGTTTTGTGAATGTGAATTAATATAAAATAAATTAATGAAAATTCCATGATTTGAAATTGGTAAAATAGAATTCATATTTTAATTCTTAATATCAAGATTAGATTAGGGTGAGTTTTTTGTATTTTTCTAAAAACATTCAATTTTTGATGAATAGTGAAAAACACTGAGTTATAGTTTAAAACCAAATTTTTTTTAAAAAATTTATTTATAATTTTTAAATTTATTTCAGGTTAATATAGATACATAATAATATATATATGTTCTATTTAATTCATTGGAGTTAGTTTATAATAATTTTAGATATATAAAAAGTTTATTGAACTCTTTACCGTCTTTTACCCACCTCCAAGGTGCATTTGCAAATTTACATAAAACATAATTTTACCTCTTCTGTGAGTTGAATTTCAAATATCTGATAGACACGGTTGATATCAGTAGGAAAAATGTTGTTCAATAAGATGAAAATAATTTTTGGTGAATAGTATCTTTTTAATTTTATTTACCATGGTTAAAAGTAAATTGGGTATTTATGGGTAAATATTATATTATTATTACCCAAACACATGTTCTAATTATATTGGGTAAGTATAATTTGACCAAAAACAACAATAGGAATAAAATATGAACCTCTTTGGTCCCCATGGATAAGATTAGGACACTTATTATTATTTTATTTAAAGAAGAGTTAAAAGAGTTAAAATCAAAGATTAATAACTAAGAAATTTTTAATATAGTGTTATACATAAGATATATTCGATTATAAATATTTATTAGAAATCTAAAAATATTTATTACATTATTTTATTTTATTAATATTTTTAGGACATTAAATAGTTTAATTGTTTATGACATAATGATGATGTTGTAATTTCCTAATTAATGAAATATTAAAATAATTGATATTATAAATATCCAAATAAAAGTAATTTGAGACTTTTTATGAATTACCCCAATTTTCATGGTTAATATGACAAGTTATGTTTGGTTAGATAAATTTTTTTAAAATTAATAATGCTCTTATGAATTTAGAAAAAAAACCAAATAGTGTCAAATTTGACATAAAAAAGTTTTTAAAACATATATTATATTATCAATTGATATTTTATTCCTAAAAATATATGGATTGGCCAAAGGACTTATATAATTATAGGCGTATCATTTATGAACCAATTGGGGTAATCTTGGTAGTATATAGTTTGTTTATTAACTATATAATATAAAAATTCAAAGACACATGGTAAATGTCAAACTATTTAACAGACTTTAATCTAAAAGATAGTGATATTATAGTGACCCAAACATGTATAAAACCTATTGATTGAGTGGTTTTCAACCCATAACCTACTTATACGATAAATAATCCATTTCTGTGCCATTAGAATCCTAAAAATATTTTATTATAAAATAATATTTCTAGTTTTTCCTAAGGTGCCCCTCACCCGTCTAATAAAAGGGAACTCCCCCTTCTCTCTAATTCACACCTTCAATGCAATTTTGCTTTGCCAGGCCCTACCCAAATACCCTATCAACTATCCTTGATTCATCATAGAGGACTTCCATTAATCATAAATACATTTTAAGGATCCCTTTTGATCAAATCAAAAATAAGGACCTGGAGAAGAGGTAAATATTTCATCACTTTTTTCAAGATCCTTTCTTCTTCCACATTAACTTTATTTTTTATTCCCATTCTAAAATAAAAACATATATATCTTATATATATTGTGATGTTATAATAAATATGGTACAATGACATTAATTATTCTATCCATCCTTTGAATGACATGTCACTATACATGTGTATGTACGACTTCCCATCTCCACATCGTGGTGTAATTATTATTCAATACCGTATTCTTTGGATGGGTAAAATAATGATGTGTAATTGATATAAATAATAAATATAACATGATAATGATTATGTATATATATTATATACAATCCATTTATATATTATTTTAAAATCAAAGGAAGAATATTGTCACTCATGCTTACGTACGGATTATCGTCTCCATGAACGTGATGAGATTCGTTCCCCATCGTATCCATATATGAAAAATTGTCATTAGATTATTAAAAATAATTTTTAAAGACTTAATATCATTATGAATATTAATAAGATACATCCTATACCTAAAAAACATTACTTATGTAACAAAACATATAAAGTAAAATGAATCATTTTACACATGAAATGACGATAATACTAAGATATTATTAAGAAAGAAATAATAAAATATCATATATGATGTCATATTAATGTATATGATTTTTGTATAATTTAATAACACTTATTTCACCATTATACAGGATGTTAACCTAACTTATACCAAGGAAATGTACAAGGTAAGGTTTAATTCATTTATACCCTTATTTGACCTTATATGTTTTGAAAGGAATATATCCGTCATTTTCCAAACAAGGTACTTTTTGACCTTTTCGACAAAATTAAGGTAATAATGTTTTTTAGCTTATATGGAAGTTTAGGCTAATTTCTACCGATATAACATCATCGAATATTTCCTTACCTGCTTATAAGAATATTTTCAAAATAAACGTTTTCTTAATAATTATGTGACTTTTAAATGATTTCAAAATAGAAAGAGAGGTTTTCTCTAAAAATGGTTTTGATTTCATCTATGTCAACATCATTTGATAGATTTGATGTTTTTTGAAGTTGATTTATTATGATACAAAACATCCTTATTGTATTTAATGTTTAGTGAAGTGTTTGAATATTAATGTACTATTTTTATACCATTCATGGTTTATGGTTAAATTATTGACATTTCATATGATAGTTTTAATATGAATGTATATGTCATATTCCAACCTTTTCATATGAGGAATGTATTGGACATAGTAAGTGACGGGTGGTGCCTGCTATAGCTGCTCGATGCATCATTAGGTCTCATGAGATAAGTAGACGTGGAATTGGCCGTGAACTTTCCCAATTTGATATATGGTTTTGGCCGAGGCCCTGACAAAATTTTTGAGAATATCTAGCATTATACATTCCATCATTATGAAATTAATATTGATGGATCATGTGGTCATTCGACTAGTAAATACCCATGAATATGTTTTATTATGGAATTATTTACTCAGATCATATTCCTCCCATAAATGTATTCATGTTTATTATTGGTAAACACATGTGGTTTCAATTATTCACCATGCATAATATCTATGTTATCTTCTGCTGTATTTCTTACCCTTACTGATTGTTTGATCTCACCTCTTTCATATGTTTCATTTTCCCAGGATATGAAGAAGTTAGTTATGAGGGACATACAGGAATAATCTAGGAGGCTTGGATGTTTCTAATAGAATAAATTCGGGTTGTATTTCTTTTCAAGTTGTAAAGTAGAACATATGTTTTCTTTCCAATAATACTAAACTAATCTGTATTTTGAGACATGATTTCCTTGTGATCATGCCAGTGTTATGTAATAATGGATTGAATCTGGGTAATAGGGTTGTGGTGTTACAGTTGGTATCAGAGAGGTTTAGTACAAACCTTGGAACCTAGATTTAGATAAACTATGATTAGATAAAATTGCCCTAAGATCGACTTTGAGGATTAGTATTTAAGAAATTACTTGAATTTATGTATTGTAGATATTTTGTGATTTTTTCAAGCAATACGTCCCTGTCTAGATACGATTGGGTAGAGGCATCTCTGGCACAGATGTAAAAAGGGGTAAATCCCAAAAACACCACTTTTAGATATAATTGAAGGGGAACTAGTGCACGACAATGGGCCTTACTTCACTCTTGCTCAAAACACTCCCGGGGGATATTCTTAGGTTAATTCTCATTTTCATTACAAATAATTATGAAGGATTTATGAGTATATACCACCTCAATGAAAATATTTTTATGACTATGGATTATCCATAAGCTGTTCAATTTACGTTAGGTATTTTACAAGTTTGAAATTATTCATTGCAATTCATAAATTGACCAAGTGTATGACATTGTATAGAAATGGTTCCCAATTGAAGGAATGTGATCTCTAGAAATACGTATGATCCAAAGATGAATAAGGATCTTATCTTTCATGGTATTAGGAAAACATTTAGAAGGGAAATAGTCTCCCATTTATTCTCAACATTTGAAGAAATAGTATCATGTGCTAATTAGATAAGTAAATATTTATCTGAGTACAATGTCTTTTAAGGGAACCAAGATAATAAAAGGATAGATGATAGAATGTTGGATAAAGGGATGTTAATAAAGTTGTATTTTCCTTTATGTGATAACTATGGAAAGAATCACCTTTGTAAATTATTGAAGGGAATGTGAGTTTGTTATAAGTGGGGAGAAAAAGGATACCAAGTATGTGATTGAAATGGTAAGAAAAAAGTTTCAAATGTACAATGATTCATATGCAAGGAGTTGGGACACTATATGAATCAATGTCTGAATCATCAAAGTATACCCCTAATGTAGCTATTGGATTATAATAAAGTAATGATACTACTGATGATGAAGAGGCATGATTATATTTATTAAGTTGTTATTAAATTATTGTGTCATTTGAGTATTGTATTAATGATGTACATGTTATATGAATTATAGAGTATATAAAGATTGTATTGCAGAACAGTTTCATTAAGGAATTGTGATTGTGTGGAAACAGGAAAAGTGACTCAATAGCAAGTTAAATTTTTGGGAAATATATGATTGATGGAAAGATAAACCATAATATGGTTATGATACCTAAGTATTGATTTTGGAATAATACATGATTGATTTGGATAATTTATATTGGATATTATTGAATACCTTGAATCTGAATAATGATTTGTATATTCCATCATTGTTGGAGTTTGATCCTTTTTTGGATAGAAGGAGTATATCCATTATTGTATAAGGAATAAGGGAGTATGAATGTAATCAATAATGGTTTACGGTAATTTAGGATGTTATATTGTTTTAAATGAATACATGATGAATGCAGTCACATGTTATTACGTGAAAAAAAAGATCTTCATTGTGTTTTCCTTCATTTTAAATTTAGGACTGTGAATTTGGACGGATTTATTTTGGATAAGTCTAGTTTGATATTATTTATGGATTTTCCATAAAAAGGACATCCCCGAGGTGGGGCGGCAACCCGTCATGTCCGGAAAGGTCATGATACGTGAACCCACAACCGAAGGGTGACAAGAGTGTATCACCTTCCACTAGCCCATGTGATATCCAAGATTGAATAATGTAGTTTTTCTAAAAGGTCTGGTAGATTAATTAAAATTTATTTTTTAGAGCCCAATACGAATAGTATAAATAGAATATTTTTTACGTTGTATTATATTTTAGAGTGAAAGATGAGTTTTTGGTAGAAATTAGTTAAAGGATATTAATCTACTTGTTGAGTATATATTTTTTTCTTCTCTAATTCTATAAAGAAATTAATTCTTTAACATTAGGTAAGGGATATTAAAACAAAAATTGTGTTATTCTAATACGTTATGTTTTGTTGAACCAATGATATTTTAAATCATCATAGATTGATGGATTTGAGGACCTCAATTCTAAAATAGTTTGTGAACGATGACCTCAATCACATTCTATAAATATTTATGTTTTCACTCCAATTATGTGTCTCTAATTTCCATAAATGTTCTCCTAATCGAGATCATAATTTGGTGGTGACATTTTCATTCCTCTTTTCCTCCTATTAAAAATAAATTTTATTAACCCAATTCCCGATGTGAGTTTTCCAACAAAGGTATTTTCAATTTTCAAACTTATATTTTTGAATAACAATTTCTAATTACGAGGATTCAATTTATTGAAGGAGGGAAGAATGTAACCACCCATGATTTCATAGTACATTATTTCTTCAATGTAATGAAATAACTTACACTACACGCAACACCGAGTTCAAGCGTACCATGACTTACCAAACTAGCCGTTCAAAAGAGGTTATTAATATTATTAACTGAATTTTGAACTTTATATAATACTCATAATTTTAGAATACATATTATGAGTTTCCTAGACATAATTTAAGAACAAATTATTATTTTTCAGATAAAAGAATTATATTTTGAAAAATGCTATTTTAACGCCTTTTAATGTTGAAACATTTTTAAAACCATTTTTTGAAACACTTATATATTAAATTTGAAACATTAATCTTCTTCATTAGAATCGGGACATAAGAATTTAGTTTCAGTAAATTTTTTGTGTCTTTCTGATATCTTCCTTATTTTGATGAATAATGAAAAATACTAAATTTTATCCGAAAACAAATTTTTTTAATCAAAATAATTTATAGTGTTGAATTATAAATTTTAATGGTTTATAAGTATAATTATATTATATTATTACCATTTAATCCAATGATGGTCATTGTATGTAATTTCACTTTGAAATTGGACGTAAACAGTTGTCAATCTTTTGATAGTTATTATTTCTTAAAAATACGCTTTTATGGTTTTGAAAACCGGAATTAAATTTAAATTAATTAATTAATCTTTTATGTTTTTATATTGTTAAAATATAATTCATTTTTTAATTCATAATAACAAAATTAGCTTAGGGTGAATTTTTGTATTTTTCTGAAAACATTAATTTTTTAAGAATATTGAAAAACAATGAGTTGTAGTTTAAAACCGAATTTATTTTAAATAATTATTTAAATTATTTAAATTTATTTCTTGTAAAAATCGATACATAATACATATATAAGTTCAACTTAATTCATTGGAGTCAGTTTATAAAAATTTTAAATATATAAAAAGTTTATTGAACTTTTTACTGTCTTTTACCCACCTCTTAGAAGCATGTGCAAATTTACAGAAAACATAATTTTACCGCTACCATGAGTGGAATTTCAAAAAACCAAGAGACACTATTGATATCAATATATAAAATGTGGTTCAATAAGATGAAAATAATTTTTGGTGAATAGTAACGTTTTACTTTTATTTACCATTGTTAAAAGTAAATAGGGTAATATAGGATAAAAATGAAATTATTATTACCCTAACACATGTCCTAATTCAATTGAATAAGTATAATTAGACCAAAAACAGCCTTAGAAATAATATATTTACCTCTTTGATCCAATTGGATTAGATTAGGACATTAATTATAATTTTATTTAAAGAAGAGTTAAAGGAGTTGAAATCAATGTTTAATAACTAATACATTTTTAATATACACTTATACAGAAGATAAATTCGACAATAAATATTCATTAGAAAGATAAAAAGATTTAATAAATAATGGTAATTTATTTATATCTTTTAGATATTATATAATTTAATTTATTTATGACACAATGATGATGCAGTAATTACCAAATTAATAAAATATTAAAATAATTGATATTATAAATATCCAAATAAATGTAAGTTGAGACTTTTTACGATTTCCACTACTTTTATAGGTTAATATGACATTCTAGGGTTGGTTAGATAAAATTTTTTTGATGTAATAGTGATGTTATGAATTCGGAAAAAAAATACCAAATAGTGTCAGAATGGACATAAAAGAGTTTTTAAAACAAATAATATATTATTAATTGATATTTTATTCCTAAAAATCTATGTTTCGGTCAAAGGACTTATATAATGATTTGTGTATCATTAATGAACCAATTTAGGTTCTCTTGAATGAATATATTACATTTATTAAGCATATAATTTAAAAATACAATGTGACATGGTAAATGTCAAACTATTTAACTAAGAGTTAAATATAAAAGCTACAGTTAATATAGTGACCCAAACCTGTCTAAAACGTATTTATTGAGTATTTTTCAACCCATCCCCACCTTATCCTTTAAATAATAGATTTTGGATCTGTTAGAAAACGAAAATGATTTTATTATAAAATAATATTTCTAGCTTATCCTAAGGTTCCCCACACCACTCTTATAAAAGGGTACTCCACCTTCCATATAATTATCACTTTAAAAGTCATTTGGATCAGCCAAACCCAGACCAAATACCCTCCCAACTGGCCTCCCATCATCCTAAAGGCCTCATATTAGTCATAAATCCATCTTAATGAGCCCTTGTGATCAAATAAAATGTAAGAACCCGAAGAAGAGATACATATTTCATCACCTCTTCGAAGTTCCTTTCTTCTTCCACTTCCTCTTTCATTGGTGTTTCCATTATAAAATAATAACTCTATTATATTATATATAATTTTATGTTGTTATAAATATGTTACAACCATATTCATTATTCTATCCATCCTTTGAATGACTTGTCACCTTACATGAGTACGTACGGCTTACCGTCTCCACGTCGTGGTGTAATTGTTAATCAATAAATTATTCTTTGGATGGGTATAATAATGAAGAGTAATTGATGTAAATAAAATATATAACATGATAATTATTATTATATATATTATGTACAATACAATTATATTATTTTAATATCAAAAGAATGATATTGCCGCTCGTGCGTACGTACGGATTACCGTCTCCACGAACGCGAAGATATTCGTTCCCCATCGTATCCATTCAAGAATAATTTTCATTAGATGATTAAAAATAATATTTAAAGACTCAAAATAATTCTGAATATGAATAAGATACATCATATCCATAGAAAACATTACTTATATAACAAATCATATAAAGTAAAACAAAATATTTAACACCGGAAATGGTGATAATACTAAGATATTATGAACAAAGAAATAATAAAAGATCATATATGATATAATGTTAATGTATATGCTTCTTGTATAATTTAATAAAAATTATTTCACCATTATACAGTAGGTTAACTTACCCTCGACCAAGGAAAATTACAATGTGTGGGTTTATTTTACAATCTCTTTATTATCCGAGGTTGGTTATACCTAATTATCTACTAGGTCCTCTTTATCATCCACATCCATGTTTGAAGTGCCCAGATCAGTGTGAATCACTGAGAGGGGGAGGGGGTGAATCAGTGATCCCTTAAAAGTTTTTACTAATTGATTCCTTATCAATTAAACCTATATGGCTGGTTAAAGCCTCGATCCACTCTTCTTGTATCTCTCAACCTTTCCCGGATAATGCAGTACTGAAAAGGCACAGGACACAAGGATTTACAAGGTTCGGCACCAAAGGCCTACATCCTTGCCATGCTCTCCCAGCATGGATTCTCCATTATAACCTGATAAAATTACAATGGTCGATACAGAGTCCCACTGTATCTCTCCTGAGTCCCACAGGAGGGTCTTTATACTACGTCACACAGTGTTACCAGAGTCCCACTGGCCTGCTCCAGAATCCCACTGAAGACTTCTTCTCCCTGAGTCCCACAGGGTCTTCTCCTGGCTCCTCGAGTCACACGAGTAGCTCTTCTTCACTTTAAGGTCTTCAAGTATCCTCAACAGTCTGGGATAAAGACTGCTGGTCTTGCTCTGTACCTCTGATCACTTGAGTTGATCAGGTCTTCTCAATTACTGAATACTCAGACAACTGATATCTCTAACTTCAGTCTGGTCCAGTCTCAACTCACTTCAACTACATGCACTGAGTGCATGGAAGCTCTTCATCCTCATGCACTGATAGCATGGCCTTCTCAAATTCTTCAAGAACCTCCTGGTCTTGGTCAACTAAAATGCACACCACTGATTTGGCTCTGTTCACGTGTGCACGTGCATGCATGCATGCATGCACTCCGCTTCTTCTCTTCTTGGTGCAGTAAACCCTCAGAGGGTGTAATTCTTTTCAGCACACACCTACTTCTCAATATTCACACACTTTATTTCTTTTGATTACACACTTAAAAGTGTGTTATACTTTAGTGTGAGAGTCTTCCACTTCTTCTAAGTGTATACACTTTTAGTGCACACACTAGGTTCGGCCTTCTTGTCTAGCACACACAATTTTGTTCTTCATTTTGCACTAACTTAAGCTTGGCCTCTTTCCTCTTCTTGTTTTGCACACACACAAAATATGTTCTTTTATTTGTTCTTCAAAGTGTGCACCCACAAGGCTACGGCCTTCTTCATATACTTAGACACACACACACAACTTAGGTGTGGTCTTCTTGTTTTGCACATACACTACCCGTAGGTGTGTCTTTGGCCTTCACTCCACTCCTTGCACACACACGGCCAAGTGTTCTCTTCCTCTTCACTTAGCACACACAAATACCCACGGCCTTTTCCTCCTTTTGGTACACACACACAAAGTGAAAGGTGTGGCCTTCTTTGCTCTTGTTTAGCACTCACAAGCCGTAGGGCCTTCTTGTCCACTTGGCACACACACACACTAGATGTGGTGGCCTTTACTGCCTTCCGCGCAAGGCACCAAGCCGCGCAAGCACTTGGGGGCACAAGGGCCGCGCAAGACCTCGGGTGTGCAAAGTGCAACACCTCGGGCGCACAGGTGCAAGAGCACAAGCGGCCGCGCAAACACCTCCTGCCACGCAAGTCCGCGGGCAGAGAGGGATGCAACCTCGGGCGCGCAAGGATGCGGCCTCAGGTTCTTCCTGTCGCGCAAGGGAGTAGGCGCGCAGGGAACACTTCAAAGCCTCGGGTGGCTTCGGGACAACAGCCGCGCAATGTTTTGCGCGGTGGATTCTTTCTTCGCGAGGCAGAGCACTCACGGGACTCGGATATTCAACAAAAACCTCAGCGCATCAGCAAGCGCTCCAAGGCCTTGGGCTCTCCTTTTATAGGCAGAGGAATGCGGTTCATCCGCGTGAGATATTTCCAAATCCCCGAAAGTTTCGGTTATTTAAAATCTTTCCAAATATTTATTTTTATCCTCTGTTTCACGCGGGATCTTTCATTTTTTGTTCCTCTACGTGCATGCGACTCATAACGCATGCACGGCCTTCGGTTTAGGCTCATCCCATGAAAAAACATGAACACCTGATGCCTCGGAAAATTCTCTTGCCTCGGCCTTGTTCGAAATCTCCCAAACATTGCATGAATGTGTATTTTTAAGCATGGATCGGTTCAGTAGGTCCAGACGAGTCGGATGGACGTCTTAGATCCTTCAGAGGTGGCCGGGAACTTGAAAACCGGCCTCGGGTAGCCTCTGGTTCATCGGTGGCTCACGGGGAGGCTTCGGACGAGCTCGGGGTTGAAGACGGTCTCGCAGCCGTCGGATCAGGTCTTTGGACGGCCTGGATTTGATCGCAAGTGGCGCGATTAGATGAGCGGCTCGGATCTGGCGCGCGATGAGACGGACGGCCAGGATCTCTTCCGCGGGAAAATCCCGCGTCCCACATCGAAACGGCGAGAGGAATTGCCGCGGTTTATTACCCAGCCGCTCCCTCAACTCGGCAATTGAACTTCCTCCCTCCCGGTGCCGCCCCGCACCGGGTTCTCTCTGCGGGCGCACTCTGTGCCCACTCTTGCTCCTGCGGGCGTGCTCCTAGCGCCCACTATGCACACACGGGTGCGCAGGCTTCACCACTGCGTGCCCTCGGGGCTTATACACGGCCCCTCTGCGCTCCTCCGGGCGTGCCCTAGGCGCCCATGCAGTGTCCTTGGGTGCGCCCCCTGCCTCAAGGTTGCTGCCCTGGCCTTGAGGGTTCCCCATGGGTGTGGTGACCTTGAGTCCCACATGTGCCTTGGGTGATGACCCTCAGCTGGCCTCCTTGGTGGCCTATTTTTTTTTTTGCAACAAAAACACTAAGTCCTTTGTTAAACAAAGTGACCAAGTGTAACATGCCAAGTGCCACTCCAAGCCATTCTTCCTCTTCTTTATTTCTTCTTCTTCATTAGAATTCATCATTCTTCTTCAACACTTATTTATCACTTAGGAATGGAATTCCCAAAGGTTCTTCTTCTTCAACCGAACTCCTGAATCACATAGATCTTCAATGTTCTTTATTGATCTAATCAAAGATCAAGTTGGATCATCTTCAAGTTCACATGCACTAAGTGATAGTGCATGGACTTCATTAGTGCGCATCATCCACTTAGTAGTTGTGGATGGAACTCCTTTCAACTCCTCATGCATTGTGAAGACAATGCATGGTCTTCAATCAATGTTGTGACATTGTATCATCAGGATACAAGTTCTTTGAACTTAAAGAGCAGCTCAACAATCGTCAGATGTCCATGGAGAATGTTTCAACCATATTCTCCTATGTCACTTAGTGAATCTCCTAAGTGACATGCATCTTAGTACCATGGCCATTCTCCTTCATCACCATCACCATCACATCCTTTGACATTCACATATTCACTCCTTGACATCCATTCATTCCAAGACAACTTCATGCCTCATTGACAACAAATGCAACACAATGCACTTCAATCTCCCCCTTTGTATTTGTTGTCAATACACCACTTCAGCACATATGAATGGGTCAATATGTGTGCCAATATTTTCTCCCCCTTATTGGCAATCAAATGCAAAGGTGTGGTGTGGTTCACTTTCAAAAATCTCTTCCTCCCTCATAAAAGCATCTTCTTGAAAAACACTAGGAGAGGGATGATGTCACATGTTCTCTTTAGCAAAGAACCTTTAGTAAATCAGCTCTAAGTCTACTTGGGCTAACCCGGTGTAGAAAACAAGAGTGATATGACCAAGGAATTCAAAGCTGTCCAAAATTCACTGTACATGTGAGATCATGCTTCAGGGGTTTGAAATTTTTCAGATATATCAATGAATTACTAAATCCTGCACAACTTCACAAAACTCATTATAAAGTTCAGTGCAATGATAAAGCTCCCCCTTTCATCCATTTGTCTTCAATCCATACTCCCCCTTAATTGACAAGATAGCCTCAATTAAGAAACAAGGGATGAAAGTATGATTGGATTACCTTCACTTTTCTCAAGATGATATTAAATCCCAAAATATCATATTCTCCAGATTGGCTCCCCCTCAAGGGGTGCACAAGATTCTTTCCAAACCATCCTCCAGTTGAGAATGATCATCATCTTCAATTCCCTGCATTGTTAGCACATGTAAATACCAATGTATAAGGGAATAAGATGGAACCTCCTTGGTTCATCAATGTGAACAACAAGGTTGAGAAGATTCTCTCAACCGAGATGTCCCATTTTCACCATTCTTCACACTTGCACATCTGATCTTCTTTGATGTTTGTGTTGGTGTGGATCTCAACACATCTTCATGTGAAATCTTCTTCTTCCCTTTTGCCTTTGCAATTGCCAGAACTTCATCTTCAGCTCTCTGCAGATCTTTGGCAAGTTTCAACTGATTTGGCCATATGACTAACAAGTCATTTGGAAGTGAGGCCTCAGTTTTAGAAATTCCACATGGTTCTTTTGATGCTGTTAAGCTACCTTTCTTAGGCAACTTATTTTCAATCAATCCCTTCTTCTTCTGGATTGATTGTCTTTTGGAGTTCAGTCTGCTTTTATTTAGTTTCATGGCTTCTTTACAAAGGTCCATGTTGTGTCCTTTCTTTCCACAGTAGAAGCATGTTTTCTTGGTGGTCCTTCTGGATGCATCACCCTTCTTGGATTTCAATTCCAAGGACTTCTCTTCATTCTTCAAACTCTTCTTGGGAGCATCTTTCACTTTCTTCTGCTTGCTTCCCAAGGAATCTCTCTTATCCAGGTTCAGTGATCTTCTCTTCTTTTCATCTTTGGATACAGTTGGAGATTGACATGTATTATTTTGACCACTTTTGCAATCATCCCAGATGTTGTCAAGTAATCCAAATCTGTTAGCAGTAAACAGATGTCTCTGGACCTGTGGATGTTTCTTATTTCCTTCTGGCTTGCTCCCCCTTAGCATGGGCTTCCTCTGTGCTTTGGCATTCAGTGGATTGTACCAACAATCCTTTACACAATGCCCATACTTGTTACAACACCAGCATTGTCCCACGAATCTTGACCTCTTCAGTCCTTCTGATTGTAGGGTACTTTTCTTGACCTGTTGTGCTGTTTTAGGAGAGCTCTGCTTCTTTACTGTCTTCATCCATATTTGTTTGGAATTATTCTTCCATCCTGCACTTTTTGTGGAAACACAATTAGAAGCATCAGTACAAGATGGTATGGATGGTACCTTCTTTCTAGAAGATGTTGCACTTTTATTAGAGGATGTCTTTCTCTTAGAATCATCCTGCTCAAAGTTCACTTGAGTAGCAACATTTCTTCTTTCAGCTGACTCGGAGGCTTCAGCTTTGGGTGTTTGTAGATTTTTCAATATCACCTCTAGTTCTAAGCATTTCATATTGAGGGAGTTCTTCTCATCCTCAATAGTTCTTAGCCTACCTTCCCAATTCTGTTTCAGCTGTTCCATCTGGTCATCATGCACCGTCTTCAATTCAAGCAATGAATTGTCAAGCTCCTTTACCCTTTTTGCTATGTCTTCAAGTTGAGCATCTTTGACAACCATTGAAACTTTGTGTCTCTTTTCCAGTGCATGGAAAACATCGTTGATCATTATTTTAAAGAATTCTTTCTCAGAAAGGCTTCTTTGCAATTCTTCAGTAGTGTCTTCATATCTTTCATTGCAAAGAGATACTGTTTCATCTTTAGCATTTACCAGCTTTCTGAGAGTGTTGGTTATGCCAACCCTTTTTTCCAATTGGACTTCCAGAGAATTGGCTTCATCTTCTAGCTGTAATTTTTCTTCTTGAAGATCAAGGAGGCATGTAGCTATACACATTTCAACTTTCTTGGGGACTCTCTTCTGAAGATATTTGATTGCATTTAGAAGATCATTGTTTCTTCCATCTTCATCACAGCTCGAGCATGCTTCATTAGAAGAATGATAAAAGGAATTGTCATCTGATGTGACATTCACATTTCTTTCCATAGAAGGAGTTTCTCTGATTGCAACAACCTTCTTCCTCATCTTCTTTGCATGTTTCTTCTTTCTATTTTTCTGAGTCTTGGCAGATATCTCCATTTGAGGCTGGTCACTCATTTCCTCAAATCTGCACTCCATATAGACTCTCTTGGATCTTTTAGAGGGAACCTCCCTCTGATACCAATTGAAGTGCCCAGATCAGTGTGAATCACTGAGAGGGGGAGGGGGTGAATCAGTGATCCCTTAAAAGTTTTTACTAATTGATTCCTTATCAATTAAACCTCTATGGCTGGTTAAAGCCTCGATCCACTCTTCTTGTATCTCTCAACCTTTCCCGGATAATGCCGTAATGAAAAGGCACAGGACACAAGGATTTACAAGGTTCGGCACCAAAGGCCTACATCCTTGCCATGCTCTCCCAGCATGGATTCTCCATTATAACCTGTTAAAATTACAATGGTCGATACAGAGTCCCACTGTATCTCTCCTGAGTCCCACAGGAGGGTCTTTATACTGCATCACACAGTGTTACCAG
This sequence comes from Viscum album, assembly GCA_963277665.1. Taxonomy (NCBI): domain Eukaryota; kingdom Viridiplantae; phylum Streptophyta; class Magnoliopsida; order Santalales; family Viscaceae; genus Viscum; species Viscum album. The sequence continues at coordinate 820,391,042 of OY728155.1, forward strand.
AGTCCCACTGGCCTGCTCCAGAATCCCACTGAAGACTTCTTCTCCCTGAGTCCCATAGGGTCTTCTCCTGGCTCCTCGAGTCACACGAGTAGCTCTTCTTCACTTTAAGGTCTTCAAGTATCCTCAGCAGTCTGGGATAAAGACTGCTGGCCTTGCTCTGCACCTCTGATCACTTGAGTTGATCAGGTCTTCTCAATTACTGAATACTCAGACAACTGATATCTCTAACTTCAGTCTGGTCCAGTCTCAACTCACTTCAACTTCATGCACTGAGTGCATGGCAGCTCTTCATCCTCATGCACTGATAGCATGGCCTTCTCAAATTCTTCAAGAACCTCCTGGTCTTGGTCAACTAAAATGCACACCACTGATTTGGCTCTGTTCACGTGTGCACGTGCATGCATGCATGCATGCACTCCCCTTCTTCTCTTCTTGGTGCAGTAAACCCTCAGAGGGTGTAATTCTTTTCAGCACACACCTACTTCTCAATCTTCACACACTTTATTTCTTTTGATTACACACTTAAAAGTGTGTTATACTTTAGTGTGAGAGTCTTCCACTTCTTCTAAGTGTATACACTTTTAGTGCACACACTAGGTTCGGCCTTCTTGTCTAGCACACACAATTTTGTTCTTCATTTTGCACTAACTTAAGCTTGGCCTCTTTCCTCTTCTTGTTTTGCACACACACAAAATATGTTCTTTTATTTGTTCTTCAAAGTGTGCACCCACAAGGCTACGGCCTTCTTCATATACTTATACACACACACACAACATAGGTGTGGTCTTCTTGTTTTGCACATACACTACCCGTAGGTGTGTCTTTGGCCTTCACTCCACTCCTTGCACACACACGGCCAAGTGTGCTCTTCCTCTTCACTTAGCACACACAAATACCCACGGCATTTTCCTCCTTTTGGTACACACACACAAAGTGAAAGGTGTGGCCTTCTTTGCTCTTGTTTAGCACTCACAAGCCGTAGGGCCTTCTTGTCCACTTGGCACACACACACACTAGATGTGGTGGCCTTTACTGCCTTCCGCGCAAGGAACCAAGCCACGCAAGCACTTGGGTGCACAAGGGCCGCGCAAGACATCGGGTGTGCAAAGTGCAACACCTCGGGCGCACAGGTGCAAGAGCACAAGCGGCCGCGCAAACACCTCCTGCCACGCAAGTCCGCGGGCAGAGAGGGATGCAACCTCGGGCGCGCAAGGATGCGGCCTCGGGTTCTTCCTGTCGCGCAAGGGAGTAGGCGCGCAGGGAACACTTCAAAGCCTCGGGTGGCTTCGGGACAACAGCCGCGCAATGTTTTGCACGGTGGCTTCTTTCTTCGCGAGGCAGAGCACTCACGGGACTCGGATATTCAACAAAAATCTCAGCACATTAGCAAGCGCTCCAAGGCCTCGGGCTCTCCTTTTATAGGAAGAGGAATGTGGTTCATCCGCGTGAGATATTTCCAAATCCCCGAAAGTTTCGGTTATTTAAAATCTTTCCAAATCTTTATTTTTATCCTCTGTTTCACGCGGGATCTTTCATTTTTTGTTCCTCTACGTGCATGCGACTCATAACGCATGCACGGCCTTCGGTTTAGGCTCATCCCATGCAAAAACATGAACACCCGATGCCTCGGCAAATTCTCTTGCCTCGGCCTTGTTCGAAAACTCCCAAACATTGCATGAATGTGTATTTTTAAGCATGGATCGGTTCAGTAGGTCCAGACGAGTCGGATGGACGTCTTAGATCCTTCAAAGGTGGCCGGGAACTCGAAAACTGGCCTCGGGTAGCCTCTGGTTCATCGGCGGCTCACGGGGAGGCTTCGGACGAGCTCGGGGTTGAAGACGATCTCGCAGCTGTCGGATCAGGTCTTTGGACGGCCTGGATTTGATCGCTAGTGGCGCGATTAGATGAGCAGCTCGGATCTGGCGCGCGATGAGACGGACGGCCAGGATCTCTTCCGCGGGAAAATCCCGCGTCCCACATCGAAACGGCGATAGGAATTGTCGCGGTTTATTACCCAGCCGCTCCCTCAACTCGGCAATTGAACTTCCTCCCTCTCGGTGCCGCCCCGCACCGGGTTCTCTCTACGGGCGCACTCTGTGCCCACTCTTGCTCCTGCGGGCGCGCTCCTAGCGCCCACTATGCACACACGGGTGCACGGGCTTCACCACCGCGTGCCCTCGGGGCCTATACACGGCCCCTCTGCGCTCCTCCGGGCGTGCCCTAGGCGCCCATGCGGTGTCCTTGGGTGCGCCCCCTGCCTCAAGGTTGCTGCCCTGGCCTTGAGGGTTCCCCATGGGCGTGGTGACCTTGAGTCCCACATGTGCCTTGGGTGATGACCCTCGGCTGGCCTCCTTGGTGGCCTTTTTTTTTTGCAACAAAAACACTAAGTCCTTTGTTAAACAAAGTGACCAAGTGTAACATGCCAAGTGGCACTCCAAGCCATTCTTCCTCTTCTTTATTTCTTCTTCTTCATTAGAATTCATCATTCTTCTTCAACACTTATTTATCACTTAGGAATGGAATTCCCAAAGGTTCTTCTTCTTCAACTGAACTCCTGAATCACATAGATCTTCAATGTTCTTTATTGATCTAATCAGAGATCAAGTTGGATCATCTTCAAGTTCACATGCACTAAGTGATAGTGCATGGACTTCATTAGTGCACATCATCCACTTAGTAGTTGTGGATGGAACTCCTTTCAACTCCTCATGCATTGTGAAGACAATGCATGGTCTTCAATCAATGTTGTGACATTGTATCATCAGGATACAAGTTCTTTGAACTTAAAGAGCAGCTCAACAATCGTCAGATGTCCATGGAGAATGTTTCAACCATATTCTCCTATGTCACTTAGTGAATCTCATAAGTGACATGCATCTTAGTACCATGGCCATTCTCCTTCATCACCATCACCATCACATCCTTTGACATTCACATCTTGACTCCTTGACATCCATTCATTCCAAGACAACTTCATGCCTCATTGACAACAAATGCAACACAATGCACTTCAATGTTTCTTAAAAATTTATTTCAAAACATTTTTACTATTTACTAGATAGTGGGGTAAAGTCATTTAAACCATTTTTTTAACTTATATGTTTTGAAAAGAATAATTCAATAGTTTTCCAAACAATGTACCTTATGACCTTTTCGACCAAATTAATGTAAGAATTTTTTTTTAACTTTTACTGCAGGTGCAGCTATTTTATGCATTTATAACATCGTCGTTGCTTCCCTTACACCCATATAATAATATTTTAAAAATAAATGTTTTCTTTATAATTAGGTCACTCTTAAATTATTTCAAAATAGAAAGAGATATTTCTTTAAAAACGTTTTTGATTTCATCTATGTCAACATCCTTTGATGGATTATACGATTATTTGAAGTTGATTAATTATGATACAGAAAATCCATATTGTATTGAAGGATTTGTGATATTTTAGATTGCAGATGTGATATTTTTATACCATTCATGGTTTATGGATAAAGTATTAACATTTTTATGCTAGTTTTAATATGAATGATTATGTTATTTTTCAACTTTTTTATATGAGGAATGTAATGGAATTTGAATGTGGTGGGTGGAGCCCATTATAACTCCATGATGCATTGGTAGGTCTTGGGAGACAAATACACGTGGAATTGGACAAGGCCTTTCCAAATTTGATATATGGTTTTGGCCAAGACCTAAATCATTTTTAGATTTCATGGCCGAGGCGTTGACAATATGTTTTTAGAATGTCCGACATTATACATTCCCTCATTATGAAAATAATATTGATGGTTCATGTGGTCATTTGACTAGTCGAATACCCATGAATATGTTTTATTATGGCATTATTTACTCAACTCATATTCCTGCCATAAAATTATTCATGATTATTATTAGTAAAATAATGTGGTATCAATTATTCACCAAGCTTAATATTTATGTTATATTCTGTTGTATTGTGTACCCTTACTGAGCATTTGAGCTCACCCCTTTCTTATGTTTCATATTCCCTGGATCTGAAGAAGTTAGTTACGAGTGACTTGCAGGCATAATCTCGGAGGCTCAGATGTTTCTAATTGAATAAATACGTGTTTTATTCCATTTGATGTTGTAAAGTTGAACATATGTATGAATATTTTTTCCAATAATACTAAACTGATTGGTCATTCGAGTCATGATTTCCTTGTGATCATGACAATGTTATTTAATAATGCACATACTCTGGGTAACTAGGTTCGGCGAGTTACAACAAAACACTCCACCATGACACCCATGGATGCCTCGAGAGGCATATATCAGATTAATTTCAAATAGGTTCCACATTTCAAAATATTATCATAAAAATACATTGTTCCGGAAAAAAAATTTCAAATGCCCCTTAATAAATACATTAACAATTTATTTAAAATGGATTATTTATTTTTAAATGGAAGGATGTGAACTAATTTTTTTTCAAAAAAATATTTACATAGAGAAAGTAATAAATCATTGAATTTTATTTATAAAAAATATCATAAATGAAATGAAAATTGTGGCTGAAATTCAATACAACATATATGAAGAACACACCAAATTCATATGCCACACACCAATAATTATATTAATAAGTAAAACTAGAAAGAAGTAATTTCTGAGTAATAAATGGAATTCATAAAATTAATTGTAATATATTATAATTTAATTCCATATTAATAAGGGTCTGTAGAGAGGTTATATCGACCCATATCCCTATGAATCTAGAGATCCATACTAAAACAAATGATCAAAATTCCAAAAGAAGATCATACAATAGGTCTAAAAATTATATAATAAGAATCATAACATGATAAAAAATCCTTTGAATATATCCCAAAATTACTTCCATTCCCTATAAATACATTGATAATGTGAAGAGATGAAATAAACCCACAAATATTAGAGTAACTAATAAAGATGGTGATTAATGTTCCAAATGGAGAAACCTAGAAGATATTAATATGCCTGGGATTTATGTTAGTTATAAATGGTTTCACATTAAACTAATAATCATAATATCCCATCCATGATTTAAATTATGTTCAAGACATGTATTTATTTCTCTTAAGTAACCCAATTCACGAAATATACATAAAACATTTTCTCATAATGAATAATCCTCTTACAACATTAACTATTTCAATTGCCAAAAAACAAACTACTTATTCCATTACAATGCACCTCATTCATCTCATACACCCTATAAACCCTAAAAACTACCTCATAAAATAAAAAACCAGGTATCTTTATTCAAAATTTAACATATACTTTTTTTAAATATGATCTTTACAAAAAATCAGAAGTAATATTTATTTCATTTTGAAAATTTATTTTATTTTTTTAACTATAGAGAATTATATTTTTTGACATTTTTTAAATTTCATTGTATTATTTCTTCTAAATCTAATTATTCATTGTCTATAAAAACTATTTATAAGTGAAGTTTTTTTATTTATATTTTTTATTCAGTTTTTAATGTACATTTATTTATAAAATTTTTTATCAGATATAATTTGAAAAATATAAATTTTCACTGTGATTATGAATGTATGATTCCTTGTAAAAGATGAATTTTATTTTCAGATGAATTTTGAACGGTGAAATTATTTATTACATAGGGTTTTTTAATTTCTTTTTGTCATTTTCTAAAAAATGATAATAATTATATATAGTTTTATTATCAGTTACATAAATATTTTTTTATGAATTTAATGAAAATTTATTATAAATTTGTAAAGAAAACAAAAATTAATTTCAATAAAATTATTGTAATATATAGCCCATAATTCAAAATGTATTATCATATCACAACCTTTTAAAAAATAAAAGTCACTACAAAATCGACCACATAGACAAAATACAATTAGTCATGACTATTTCATCATATTTTTATTCTAGTGATCATCAATTAAAACCTTGAAAATGTGTAATTATCATGATGAAAAAGTCTTCTATCTACACTTAATATCACATTTCTCTAAAACGGATTTATATAAACTACTATATTCACCTATAAAATGTTTCCACATTTATTCAGAAGTGACTATTGTAATATATCACAGTCATATATCAATCCATAGTTGTCATCAAGATACCATTCCTTTAGATGTTCTATCAATGACCTGCTATACCTAATGAAGATATTCAAAATTTACCAAAACACTCTTTTAAATATACCATAGAAATATATGAAAGATATATTTAAATTGCAATTAATGTGGAATCACCCACATATTCAATTTAATACTATTTTTCCTACCATATAACAACTCACAACTAGTCAATTTCAATCTCTTGAGAACCCTTATAATGACGAAAAAAAATAGATTGACACATTACCTCCCCTTTCCCTACATTGAAAAATAAAATCATCCCTAATAGATCCATGATATTGTGAAAAAATATGTAGAATATTATCAAATAACTAGATGACATAAATTCCATCATACAAATTATGTGAAAAAATAGCGTGAATAAGGGGAGTGGATTCCCGCCCTTATTGGAGGTCAGAATCACATTGACAATGGAGAATATTGATATATTTTATATAAAATATCAAATTAGGGTAATAAATTTTTAGAATATGATGTCGATATTATTCTATTGAATCTTATTGAGTTAAGTAAAATAAAAAACCTGATAAGGGAGATTTTAAAAAAATTATATTCCCAGATGTTGATATTCATTCGAAATGATTCATCACATGATTTCTCTACAGATGTTGGGGAACTGACTAAGACCTTACCCAATTATCATTAATGGTGTTGAAGATACATAAAATAAATAGTGGTAAAATTTATGATGTCATATTAATCACAATATTTTATTACCGAATCAATGATTCCAAGACCTCGTTTCTATCCCAATGCACTGGTTTAAAATATGATGAATTTTCCTCATTTGGTGCGCAAGAATATTCCAATGTGTATTCCATTAAATATAATAAATTTTGGAATTTGTATTTTTTTTATTGAAACCAAAATTCCCAACCACATGAATGCATTTCCATCTTGTGGATAATTTGATACTGAACATGAGAGAATCCCGAATAAGTTGTTTATGGAAACAAATAGAGACATATTGTGTTGAGTTTTGATATTTAACAAACAAATATTGGAGCTATCGCATTACATTCCCACAATATATTATGAAATTGGACTCTAATAATTCTTCAAAACTATAATTTAAATGATACCTAATATTGGATAAGATGATGACAAGATATGGTAGCTCAAGTGATGACCATGCATGATTCACCACTATGACAACAATGTTTCCATGTCCACTCTAAAAAAGAAGAATAAATCAATGAATTTACATAATTATGTAAGGATACTCCATAAAATAACTATATATATAAAAAACTATTTATATTTTGTGTTAAAAAAAATTCCATCTTGGAAATTTCATAAATGAGTTTTATTTTTAATTATGATTAATCCAATGATTTATAGAGAAGTTCTTCAAAAAACCAAAAGACATCACAGAAACCTCAGTCTCTAAAATTGAATCATCCGATTTAATTATCAAGTAGAAGAAATATTGTGATATAAATTCCAATTTCATTATAGGAAATATTCCAACAATGAACTAAATCACATGCATCTCCTCGCATGATCGTGTTGATGTTTTGATCGATTTCCTCTATACATGTTATAATTCAAAGCATTTAACTCTCAATTTATTCTTGATTTCATAGAAAATTTGATGAGTAAATTTATTGTTACAATGGTAAAATAAATGTAACACTAATCTAATCCATAAAATGATCATGTGGTCAAAATATGGGGAACTGAAACATGTCTCAGAATATATGGAATAAATAGGAAATGTTTTGTTCATTAGTGAAGAAACTCATTCTAGTCTTCTGAGGAATTTCAACGCACTTAGATGAACACTATTTTGACTCCCTATAAATGAAAAAAATATAAGTTGGGGATTAATAAAAAAAAATTATTTAATTTACTACTAATGAACCTGATTCTCATTACATTTTTTTCAATGAAAACATTAATAATTGAACACTAAGCCATTAGTGCTTATGATTAAATGAATATCTTTATCCACATGTTTGTAATATTTTAATTTTAATAATTATTTTCATTTTTAAACTGATTAATCATTATTTAAATTTCGTATTAATTATTTCATTTTCTTATTTATTGAATTTTAAATACATCTTATGTTCTTCAGTTGATCCCACACAACCGAAACATAGGTCGTCCCCCTTGATAATGATCATGAGTAGAGGGGTAAATAAAGTTAAATTTGGATATTAGATTATTAGAACATAGTATATTGATGGAGGTATTATTTAGTCATCCTTATAATTACATATAATTTTCTAGTAGAGAGTCACTATATGAAATTTCACTTTATTGGAGGGGAAATGATGGAGTAAGAAATTCGAATAATAAATTAACATGAAATGTAAGGATGCATTCAAGATTCAACTACATCATTAAAATTTTGATTTTAAACCCAATATAGATAATTTTAAATGTTTTTTCTCAAACAATAAAACCATTAATAAACAATATTACATCAACACAACATTCCTCTATATGAAATCCTAAAAATACTACTATAACAATTTTTCATGTTCATGAATATTTTTTATATGTTCCCCATGATAGTTCCCTCGTCACTTATTAATTAGTTTCCCTTATAGTATACCACAAATGGTGTATCATCCAATGAGGATGGTTTGATTTCAAAAGCAGTGTGTTCTCAATATAATGGATCCTATTTATTGAATGACAACATTGATATTTTATGCTATATAGAAAGAATATATACCTATAAGTGGGTGAAAGATTATATTTGTCAATATAGGACACTATATTTTGAGATATGGGTAATAAATCCCTAATTTATATGAAATTAGATCTAGAAGATGTATATCTATGTACCGGTTGATGTAAATGGTCACATGCAGAAAATTTCTTAATGAGGAAAAAAATTATTGTTATATTTTTGGTGAGATCTGTAAGGATCCATAATACATATCTGATTAATATGAGAATAAATTATCACATATTTTAAATGAAATAATTTATGGGTATGTGACATTATAATGTCCCAAAAATTTATTTCATGTTGTCTGAATGTAATCTATGATGTTTAATATCATTTTAATATGTCATATTTCAGGACACATGAATATGGGATATGGTGGGATCAAGCCTCGTAGAGGGGTCTTAATAATCCCTTTTGAAGATACGAATCATTACCCACATTAATATGAATATGAGGATATATATATCACAAAACATGAAATAATAGAATTTTGAGTGAGGTGTTTTCATGTAAGGATTGCCAATAATTATTCAGTTCACTTGGGACTTTGAATTCTTGAATGTTATGGTTGGGGATTCAGTATAATTTAAAGTCCCTTAATTGGGATACCATTTTGATGATGATGGTTGTATCATAAAAAATATATAATACCATGTTCTCCATGAATGTTTTTATAAAAATAGATATCAAGAGACTAGACACATTGCATGAGAATGTAATATTATTTTCAAATGGGTCTTACATCATATATCCAACATAATTGGAATATAGTTATTTACTCAATGGAGTGTATGGATCTACATGAGAAAGTATGATCTTTCAAAATATATACTATAATATGGATACTATATGGGGGAATAACATCAAAAAGTCATAATGGAATTTGTATTCCATTTATTAATGATCAATTGAAATATACTCGATATAGAACATTGTCCTCAAAGGGAAACTTATGTATCTATTTTATTTCTAGAATCTAATTACTCAATGTTTCTATATTCCATAACAACTGGGGTTAATAAAACGTTCATTTAACCAAAAAATTAACTTCACATGAGCAATACATTTTTGGAATATTATGTTTATACACCATTTTCTATGCCCATATAATAGGAGAAGGAATAAATAATTATTAGGGTTCAAGAAGTACTCATGGGATTTTGATTGTGTCATGAATATCCTATTTTTATAAAACCACAATATGGATTAGTGGGTGATGTGATAACATAAATGAAGTGGGTCATGTTATCAAAAGATGGAAATGGTGACATATTACATCATAACCATCATTATGTTAGTTAATTGTGTTATATAGTAACATGTCTAAGAGATCATCACATGATTGAATTAATGATAGTTAATTATGTGACATAATGATTGAGGGTCATCTAAAATAATTAATAAGTCATGTCTGAATCATATATTCCAATATTAATGGGTTATTCATTATATAAATTCCCTATAATTCAATGATAATAATTATATTTTTTATAAAATGGAAGCTTTGAAATCATACAACTATACATGGTACTCCTTTTTTCAATTCATTCTTATCATCGCAGATATCATTTTATTAAAATTTTAGTTTCGTTTTATAGGATCTATAGAACTATATCTTTGTAACATCTAAGGATGACTAGAGACATACATGGGATGGTGGTAATGTATGATGTTAGTGTAAATAGGCTAGAACACATTTTTTTATTGTCTTTCAACCCCATGTAATTGATGAAATACTCTTGTGTAGATCAATAAAAAGAGTGATTGTGTGATCATGGTGATATAGATTTTCTATATTGTATAATCCATTTGGGTATAAGTTCATGAAAATCCCAATGAGGCGTCACAAACAAATGGGGAACAACAAGATTGACTCATTAGATATATTTATAACCACAAGATCATTTTATAATTAAGCAATCATGTGAAGATGTAAGGGTTATGAGATCATATTACCTGATCACATGGATTTAAAGTGTTCACAAAATCCAAAAATAATTTATATTTTGAAAATAATTTTATTCTAAAACATCATAGATATATTGGTTGTTTTTTTTTCAATTCATTTTCCAATGTTTATCCTGATAGTTTCAACAAATTAACCTCCTAAGAAATGATTTCATAATGAATAGGGAATTAATCAATTACATGGATGTGGGTACACTCCTTAGTCCCCTATAATTTCATTTTCATTGGGTAATCCAAGTGAATTTTGGTAAATTAGGTGGTATCTTAAAAATAATAGAATGAGGGGATTCCCATTCACCTACTTCGGAAATATATAGATCCCTAACAATTTTCAATAATGTTGTTGTTTCACATAAAACATCTTTGTAAGAAACCATCATGTGATCATGTCATATAATTAATGTATCCTGGGTTGACACATAGTTTCATCACATAGATGAATAAGTGAAAAAGTTAAATGACATAGAAAAAGGAGGAGAAGATATATGAAGGTGGATAATAATTATAAATGCTCAAGGAGTGGTTAATCCAAGGTAAACCAAATCACCTTTATCACACAATTACATATTCCCCATATACTTGTGTTCCACTTCCATTATAGAAACCAAGTCACAATTTCCCAATGTTATATATTTTCTTATTTATAGCCCATTGGGGTGTTCATTTTTATGTAAAAATTTACTTGGAGAAATATTGCTACTCTGATCACCGTAGTTCTTATCTAATGTCTATCAAAACTGATAACGTATTCTCATTACAAATATAGAGATATAAATAATAGGGGATACTAAGATGTATGTCCGTTTAATGTTTAAAATAAATGACACCTGTTTGACCAATTCACACAACCCCATACTTTAATAACTCTTTCGCGACCCCATTCCACAAACTAGATGTGGGGAACCTCACTTCATGGAATACCTATGACGACCCTTGAAGACATGAGCCAAGTCTCACACAAGTAAATTCAGATAGATTATTGTATCCTTTGGTTAAAAAAATTCACCCAGTCCTATTTTCATGCCACCCACTTGTGCGCCACGAAATTGCGTAGAATTTTCTTGCACACTCTGCCCTGGTTCGCCTCTCCTATTTAGCCTACACGATCCTTTTAAGAAGCCTTATTTAAAACCATTCATGGAATGTCTATTTTCATCATTTTCTCCCCTTTTGGAAGGTTTTAATTTTGAAACCTCACCCAAGTCATCCAGTTTTTCAATACCTTTGGAAATATAACATTTGTGTGTCTCCCTTTTGGGTTTTTATTCTACAGTTAGAGGTTTCCCACAATTGTCTTATAAAGGATTCAGGATCGTCAGGATGATTGTAGGTCTTCATATATATAGTAACATTGAACCTTAACCCATGGAAAATGTTGTGGTGTTCTTAGTATTGGATTCTAGGGATATGAATACATCCTCCCATTCTCATCTCTAAGACATGGAGCCTCCAGTTCTAAATAGGGGGAGTGAGGATCAAACTTTCTTTTCCTTTTAATAATTGAAAACTATCCATATTCTCCCTTTTCCAATTTTAAGGAAACTTTCCATGTAGAATCCTAAATACTTTCACATACATTATTGTATTATTGGTACTCTCTACATCATTGACCATCAATTCTCTTATTCATTTTGCACCCATGACCAATGCATGCTGAAGAGAAGGAAGGTTCATTGCCTTGGAATATTTCTCCATATCCACGACCATTTCCTCTATCTCCATATCCACTAAAATTGTAGTCTCATCCTCCTACAATAGAGGAGGATAAATAGTTTTTGGTTTTTTGAATTTTTCAAATCCACTTGTTTCTCACACCAACTTTGGCTCACATGGGATTAAAGGTTTTGTGATTATCACAACATCTATACAAGCCTCCACTAATGAATTTTGTGAACTCTGATTCCCACCATAATGTGGATATGAATGATTTCTTTCTAAGGCCTGAGATCCATTTCATATCATCTATGAAATGAGAAATCAAACTCCCTTAATCTAATAATCCTTATCAAGAGTAATCCCCAATCCAAATTTCCATAATCTTGGAATAATCATTTAGACTAATCCCTAAATTAAGAACCTAATATATCCATGGGTTAAATGATTTCTCAGTTAAACTATTAAATTGACATCATTATAATGAGTATGTACAAATATAAACCTCTGAATGTACTATAATCCAATATGAGACTTTTATGACCACATGGCCTTCAATTCCCATCAAATCTGTATATAAAGGGAGCCTCCATGAAGTTAAAACCCAATACCCCAATTCAACCATATTATTTTTGGTCCGTATTCCATCAAGGGATAATTCAAAATGGAAGATCATATACTTTACAAGTACCATGTTTTTCTAGGTATAAGTATCACACCAAAATTTTACTAGGCACCTTCTGCCATTATGTCCTTGACATATGAAATTAACCTATATGGTTTGGTTCTCATTACCTAAACATAAACAGTATGATGTTTCCAATTAAGTGTCACCAAACTATATGGGTTCTTCTTCCTTTCACAAGGATACATAGGAAACCCATTATTGGGTTTGATCCCAACATAAAAAGAATATTCATATCCCTAGATAAAGATAAATTCCTAAGTAACATTTTTCTAACAAGATTATAATAAATTATTGAGTAAAACGTTTATCTCCATAGATGAAAATATATTCCAGAGTAACATTTATATACTTAGATCACCATGAATTCTAGAGTGGCCCTGTAAGTATATTAAAAACTATCATCATCATAATAATGACCATGGAATCTCTCAGTAGTATATTAGAGGATACAATTGATAGAGAACCTCCAATTCATACAGATGCCTCCATTGGTGAATAACCATGGATACATACAGATGTTTTTGAATTCCATACATTCTAATAATTGATTTCTAATTTTGGGATGACCTTCATTGTTCTTTGGAATTAATAACGGATTCATGAACATATGAAAAATCTATAAGAGAGTCCCATAGTGGTTATAATTTACCTCAAAATGTTCGGACGAGCCCATACTCCCATCTTCTCAACCAACACTAGTTCATAAGAGTCATAGGCCAATATACATAATGTATACATGCCTTTGGAATGTATGTCCATTTTGATATAGAAATATTCGGTGTTTCATGTTCCATAAACAAATCAATTAGAAACCATTCAAAAATAATATTTTTTATCTCAATGATGTCCCCATTTTAAAGGTAAACAAAAAATGGTGAACCCAACGAGAATACCTAACCAATATGACAAAAATTCCCATATGTTTGGCCCCAAAAAATTTATAAAAGATGGAAAGAGAAAGCAATAAATCTGTTTTTTTATCGAATGATATGACATAGTTCATTATTAGTGTTTGTCAAATATATATTCATTCTTTTCCATGAACTCATGATAAGAAAAATGGATTCATTTATGTTCACACCCATGAATTCCCCAATTTTTACTCATGTTGGATCCTTGTGTACTATAATAGAATCCATCCCCACCTCAGCATCTTCAGCACAATGTCTCCAATGCATATGTCATAGAATACCATTAAACATTTTCCATTATTTCATTGTGGGATACCCAATAGGCCCTCTAGGTCAAGAATCACCCCCAGTCATCCAGTTAGAGATGATCGATGGTCTTGAAGCAGACGGTGCTGACCAATCACTCTCATAAAACATAATCATCAATCCCTCTCATATTACATTGTGGTTGAGTAAGAGGCCACATATGTCCCCATCTCATAGATGGAGGGGTTCTTCTCAAGCGATCCTAACAATAATAACGTATTCCAACATCAGGTGGCCGTAAAACCTCATCATGATAATCGTGTTTTGTTCCGCTATTCAGCCTAGGTCCTTCAGACCTGGGCATGCAATATGTCCTTATAAGAAAAAACCTGGCTATCAAAGACTGGGATTCTACCTTTCTCTCTTTAGAGAATTCTAGCAACCTTGTATTGTGGAAAACAATGATAAAAATATGCACCCATTGTCCATCAATCAGTTAACCAACAAAATCATCTGGTGGCATCCCATGAAGCCCACCATTCTAATCTAGTGGAGTACCATAGGGAGGAACATGAAACTTCCTACACATGTCTTGTTATCAGGCTAACTCATCAGGTTAATTTGAATAATCTCATACACATAATATAGTTACAATTTGCAAGTAGGAACATACACCTGCTAACACCCATCATATCTCCCAACAATCTAATTAGGAAATACTCAGAAAAGTCAATCAAAATGACCCTGATGATATGTAAAAGGAGTAATCAACTCTCTTCCCCAACAAAAATGTACATCCATTAACTACCCAAATGAAAAGGGTGGCAAAAGATGTTATATTCACATACACTAGACATTGAATTGATCTATATTAACATTATGTCTAATGAAGTCAACAAGAACATCGTGGAAATGGTGAAAGTTAAAATGAAACATTCTACAAAAATTCTATAAACATTTAAAGATATCATCTAACCTAAAATATATGTACCTGAGGAATATAAGCATAAATTTATCCCCAAAAGAAGGGCTTAACAATAACATGTCACCTCGTAGCATATACATACCACTTTGGCCTTCCATAAGGGTTATGGTGAATACTCCCCCATATCATATGGACATGTGGATTGGGAACACACACCCATTACAATTGGATATAATTTTTCTATCCTAAACACCACACCAAGAGAGACACATACACCTACCCGTGAAAACCACTTATCCTAGAATGTGTTCCAAACTACGTCCATGAAGGTATCCAATGAAATCATTTTCAGACACATTTGAAAAATCAATATCCAATTTTTCATTTGAATTTACTCAATTCTAGAGTTCATAACCCCCTCATAAATTTATCTATTGTAGCTCAAGATCATACCCTCACATTAAAAAATTATGTGTGTAGTAGTCGTAACTCTAAAGGTTATTGTCAGACATTTTCACATGAATAATTTCATTATGATAATCCTATCAATCATGAATTCCAATATCTTGATGAGAGCCACATCACCCCTCTGTGTGGCCAGAAGACAAAGGTGAAAGATGGTCAACCCTTACTGTATTACACCATGATGGTCCTCCCCATGATTGAATTAAGTTGGAATATTCTCTCCGCATTATTCATTATCAATTTAAAATAGATTTATCTAACTAAAAATTCCAAAATGATACATCCCTCTAATATTGAGGCAGTGGAAAATACAAGTCTGGTCATGATTGATTCCTTTTCATTGGTCGGTGGAATTATTTCTCAACCAAAATACATCCAAATGTGATAGTCATTCTGTTAACAACAATTGTCCACTAATGTTCTAATGTATTAGAGGAATTCACTACCAATAATTCTTATTCTAATGAAACAACAGAGAAACAACATCTTTGGACTGATCATGTAGAAGATCTGCTATCAAAAGATGAATAGGATGTGTTGAACATTAGAAAAAAGCCTAATGAAGATATTGTCATCATGTTTTGTTCTTTTTTCTATTCTCCAAACAACATTCCAATAATGTTTGTGGAAGATGGTTTGCAAGACATCGACCTCAACTTGTGGAAAACACTCCACCATCTAATGGAAAAAACATTACCTTATGACGAATACCCAATTCATGTCGAGGTAATATAAGGGCTATAGTGCCAAATAGACATGGAATATATTGTGGATTCTCGAAACCCTTATATTCAGAAGTAATAGAGATCCCATAAACCTACATGCCATGATTAATTATTGAGTTAGTTACAATTTATCGTTGATACCACATTAGATCCTCATATCTGAGGATGGAGTGCACTTACAGATTTAAATTTCACTACAATACAAATCAAGAAAAACCACCCAAAATTGGTCTCAGGCAATGTTATTTCATTGATTGGAAAGAATAGATAAATTCTCATTGTAGACTAAATACATTTTCAATAAGAACATTAATTTATTGACTCTCATCGATGTCTTCCCAAAATAGAGAAAATTATTAATGACTTTTAGCTCAATATTGTGATAATATCGATCAGGTCTCACATTTAGAGGTTCTCAATCATCAGATTGCACAAATTTCAATCGTAGTGTAATGGTATTCTGATGGAGATGATTTATTTGAATGTTGTATAATGCACCCAAACAATGTTCATACCAGAATTCAAAAAATCAAAGGAGTAGCTATGCTGATATCATCTATAATAGTTCAAGAGACACCCCAAATCCTATGTTCAGTGGATTTTTTTAACCCAAAACATGATTCCGATGAATAGATCCCAAAGGATTTAGATGGAATAACAGGAACATCCCCATCCAGTAGTGTTGGAGGCTTTTTCACATTTAAAATCCCCTATTTATTGAATTTTAGTTTTCTTCTGATTAGGTAAAAATCCACAAAATGAATGAACACATGAACTATTAGATAATTCCCTTTAGACCAATGTACTCCAATGATTTATTGAGGAGTAAAATAAGATGATAAATATTTCACATTGAGGATGTAGAAGAATACAATATCACAGAGAAGCTGACACAATCCCCACAATGAAATATGTGTTAGAGAATTTATCAATGTCACCATTAAATATCCTTTAGAAACATTTTCCAGTTCAATGGAGTTAGAAAATAACGTTCATTTTCATGACACAGTCCACACTGATGAAAATGGAAGAGTTAATACTCAAAATTATAGTCATACACAAAATATATGCATCCCTTCAAATAATCTACTTCAAAATCATCGAATGGAACCTAATAAGGGAAAAGGTAAAGGTAAGTCCATGTATCACCTTTCCCCTAGAAACATTCAATACATTTTTCTCGAGGAAATATTATCTTAGTTAGAGTAGGATGTGAAGGAGTTGATCATACCCAATTCAGAGTTACTTCGAGGTAGCATTCCTTCTAGATATTCTCCACATGGATATCCTTATCGTTCACTTCATGTAGGAACACCTCACCAAAGAGAGCTTATTGAAAATGCTGATGTGGATAATGAATTCCATCCATTTTATGTAAAACATTTGAATGCTTAGGGACATTCTTAAAGGATTTTCCCCAAGGGTTATCCATGGAAAATACCACCACCACCACCAGTGGTCCTACCAGTTGCGTCAACCATTATGTCTCAATCTATCACTTCATTTTAGTTCCCACCTCATTCAGATATTTATCAAATGCTGATGAACATCATTGAGTCATTGTAGATTCAATTGGAAGCTATGGAAGGACAATGTGCACTGGTTCAATTAGAAAAGAAGGACTATATAAAATGAGGATTTATAACTCCTCCCACTCCAGTACTTTAGAATCCCACATTTCCAATATTCAATGGTTTAAGAGATCAAGAGAAGAACATGATGCATTTCATCTCTTACTGTGATCCCCTGATGGGGCCCCCTGAGCTGAAGGAATAAGTGAAAGTAAAATGCTACATACACTCGTAACATGGGCTATCCTTTATGTAGTGCATGAGATTATAGTCATGATTGACCACTCGATGGGAATATCTCCATCAAAAGTTCCTTTTCTAGTTCATAAAAATATTGCATGAAGATTGTAATATTTGATCATATAAATTGTAATAAATGTGAGAATGAGAGATTTTCATATTTCATTTATAAATGGAATGGATTAATATACTCTTAAAACATACCTCTCCCTCAAGAAGTACTATTTCCTATTTTTGTAACAAATATCTTTGAAGAGTTATGAAAACAACAAATCCCTATGAAATACACATGAAGGTTTTAAGATATGGACATGATTTCTGAATAAGTATAAAACTCCATAGCAGAGACTAGAGACAAATCGCGAGTAATCCAATCTACGATGGGAAGAATAACAGGAAAAGAAGAGGTATCTATAGTCACATTTATGTAGGACCATGTTCCCAATCCTACATTAAATACCTCATCATACAATATGGATCCACCTCTCAAGTGTCTTTAGTAATGGATACCACATCAAGTTGAAAAACATATAAAAGGAGGAGATAGTTGGAAGAGTTAAAAACATAGTCTATTATTCTCTAAATAACCACGTCCTCAGATACTTCATCTCATATTTGTAAAAAACATATATTATTTTCCAAATAGATTGAAAATATTAAATATGGAGATGAGGATCTCCTAAACTATTTCTCCTTCCATCAATTGATTGGTCAAACCATCTAAGAGTGTTTTATTATTAAGGACCTTCAATAAAATTTGGTGGATTCTCGGAATGTGAATCATAAATATTAACCAGCCCATGTAGCATGTGTTACAAATATGAATACAGATGTGGGAGGTGAGTGGCATGAATTCAAAATTAATAATTATCTGAAATTTGATCATTGGATGGTCTAGAAAAAAATCAATCTAACTCATGACATTTTATGGTCACTACTGAAATATCAGTCTCTGTCCCCTGCCACCTCCACTACCGCAAATGAAACGTCATCAAAATACCATTACATTGAAATCCATTACTAAAATAATAAATATGGCTAAAAGAATAAGGAAAAATAATAATAACAAGAAAATATTGAATCAATTCCAAATTTATCCTTGACTTTTGGAGATTTCGTGCCATCCATCTCAGAATTATGGGCTCTACCAAGCTAAATCAAAAAACAAGAATGAAAAAATCATTATGAATATATATTAGATGATGTGTTGGTCTTTCGATACATTTATGATATTAATTTTCCAAATCCCTATGCACATGATTATACTGATTTTGAATCTTATTTCCAATAATTTGATTCGGAATATGAAGGACAACATCTTCGTGGTCAAGGATATTAGGGATGGTGTGGTCATTCTAAAAATAACTTCTCCAAACACACCATTTATCAAACAATTTTTGTAGTAGAAACCCATGGGATCTCCCTAATGTAGGATCAAAATGAACAAGGGAACTCACCCACACATAATTGGGTCTTCCCTAAAATGATCATCATGGAAGAAAGGTTAGTGGCTTTGCCACCACCTTCTCAGTTAGTTCCATAACTATTCATCTTCATCCCCTAAGAGAAGAATTACTTCCATCTTCTTCCCCAAATAATGGTCCATCCACATCCGGGACACCATCTACCAGTGCACATACAAAACTTCCATTCAATTCTTGATAATGTATTCTTATGGATCAAATGTATGATGTGTCGAAACAACTGTCCCATGTATATTCCATGTTATAAATCCTAGATGCCCTGACTGTGTCAAAGGGCGTATGGGATGCACTCCTTGAGGCTTCTTCAAGTCCTAGATATTTTAAAGATGAGGTTTCTACGACATAATTTTACAATATATAGAATGAATCAGTAGAATGACATGTAGTCATATATTTCATGAACCATTAATAGTATGCTATCATATAAGGAAACATTGGGAAATTGTAGATATCATGAATGACTTATGACTATGACATCTGATGATCATTCATTGATAATGGATCAAGATTCATCATCATTCCCATTTAGATGCTTATCTAATTGGGCCTTATTGAATCACCATTACCTCCCCCAGCCATTATGTTATATGGTTATAATCAAAATGAACAAGAACCACTCAGTGAGATTATGTTCAAAACTCGGTTTGGGGATTTCATATATGATTCAGAGTTCATGTTTTTTTGAAAGGACAAATCTTTCACCCTTTAATTGGTTAGACCATGGGTACAACTACATGAATCAATTCCTTCAATGTACCATTCATTTTCTTAATTATTAATTCAATTGTAAAATTGGGAAATTTCATATGGAAAAGACCACATTGAAAACTTGCGATTATTAATATAATGATAATTAATTTTATTAAACATTGGGAAAATTGTCCATGGAAAATTATTTTACATGAATCAATGCTCAGAATGTCTGGAAAATATTAAGCTAAAAAATTCAATAATCTTAGTAAATATTATGTCCTACCAATCAATAGAATTGTAATGGGTGGAACCAATCCTAGGACTTGATCAGTGGATTCCACTATTTTTTTTATGGAAACTGATCCTGATATCACATGAGAAATAATTGACTCACCATGCAACAATGGAATCCTAAATGAATATGTATACATTTAATCGAATAATATTCAAGAATCTACTTCATCAGACATTATAGAATAATTTTATTCACTTATTGAACATGACAGAGATGATTATTCTCAACACATAATTTTCCATTTAGCAATTCAATAAGACCCTTCATCGGTAGTTGGGTGGGAGATAGTTTCCTCTTCATAGGGATATCTAAATAACGGCTCGTCTCCAATATCTAAAAACATTACTACATCAATTACCCTATAAGAAGAGGAATATCACGTAACACATAAGAAATATGAAGGAGAGAAAGACCTCAAGGAGTCCCCTCCAACATTTTAGGAAGGAATCTCCACCTGTGTGTGTGTGAACTCAAGGAAAAAGATATTAGTACAGTGGATGATCCAATCCTTACTAAGATTAGTGTGGCTAAAAAATTAGAAGGAAAATATGTCTACAATTTTTTTATAAAGAATCATTGGGATGTTTTTTTATAGAATAATATAGAAATTATAGGCCTTCACCCAGTTGTTTCTACCCATCCTATTGATTTCCCAGAGGATCATTCGGGATATAAACATGAGGCAAGATGAATGAACCCGAATCATGCCACCAAAATTGTGGGTCAATATCAAAATTGTGGAAAAGATGAATTCATAGGAGAAGTAAAATATACAAAGCGGTTATGTAATATTTCAGGGATGAAAATCAGGATTGGGAAAATCAATATTTTCATGGATTCCAGAGATCTCAACCAGCATTGTCCGAAATATGACATCTCATTTCTGATCGCAGAACTCTTGATGGATGTAATTTTTTTTAAAAAGATATCTCTTTCAGGGAAGGCTTTGTTGGATATAACCAAAAAAAATTGGCCCTATAATATTAAAAATCTAAATCCCTTAAATACCCTTAATTCATATTTTTCATATTGTTTTATTCTCTTTGTCAAGAATAATGATGGTGAAATATACCAACATGAAATGAATCACTTAAAAAACCCTTCATGGGGAAATTTATTGAATTAAGTGTCTGTGATCAAGAGTTAAAATAAATAAATTGTTCTAATCACCTGACTAATATGGAGACAATATCAAAAATCTTAAACATCATAATCTGAAGTTAATTCACTTGAATTTTCTTTCAGGATATCCTTGGAAAAAGTTCATGGTTTTGTTGATCTCTATAGCGTCATTAAAGTAGATCCCGAGAATTAAAAATCTATCCTTGGAATGTCACCTACAAAAAAGTTTATTGAGTTGAAGGACATCACAGAAACATGTCCTATATCTGGTAATACATCTCTAATATTTCATGAATATTTCCCTTCACTGAATTGATTAAGATGTGTGGAAAATATCAATAGACCCAAGAAATCATAGTGTAGTTTGAAACCCATAACATATACCTCATGATCCCACCAATATTAATTCCCCCTATAGATGAAAAAACACTCATAATTGAGGAGACATCCGTGGAGTGGTCACTAAGTGCCTTAATTTTGAAAAAAAATGATCTTGGTAATGGAAACAACCATTATTATCTTAATAGAACCATGTTCAATGAAGACACAATATTTATTTATTTAGAAATGATTCCTAGAATTAATATTTACCATTCAAAAGTTCAGGTGTTATATGAAGTATCATGTGTTCCATTTAGTATATCACAATAACCAACTCATATTTATCCTCAGACATATTATACTTACTACATGTTTTTAATAGTGGGTAGTTATTTTTTTGAAGATTGATATACAGTTCGTGCATCAAAAATTACTAAATAGGCCAAGACATAAGAAACAACCTTGTTGGTAACTATTCTATATAGGAGACATCATTCAATACAAAAATTCTTGATTAACAAATATTCATTATTCAATACATTCCCCAAATGTGGGAAATATACTTCGATGGTGCTTCGAGAAGTATACAGTGGAATACACTAGAATCCCCTAATCTCAACAATGATGTATTAGGAAATTTACTTACATCCCAAAAAAGGTTGTATTACCATATTCCTTCATTATATCATAAGGTTGTAAAAAAAATGAGACATAATATCATGCTGTCATTATAAGACTATAATTGGAACTCCATGTACTAGTTAATGGCTTGGTGGTAACATGAGACATGGAGTTGGTAATCCAACAGATTAATGAGGATTACACTACCAGAAAATAAAATCTAATTCCCCTATGTGATTATGTATTAGGGTTAATGGAATAATTTACATCATAGCCAAAATTTTCCTATTTCCCATGGTCACAAAATTCACAAGCTAATGCATTGGAAAATGCAGTCATAAACATGGGATACTTGGCCCAAGACGAATCAATCATTATAATTGCTCGCCATCGTGTGGTTTTACCATTTGTTAATATCATAATAGGGAAAATAAATGAAATCATTTAAATCAATCCCATTACCGAACCATTTATTCCTACTACAGGATGGATATTTCCAATAATGGAATATCTCCAAGGCATAACACTCCCAAAAAATATAGTTAGAAGACATTAGATATGGTGATGAACAATTAATTTTACTATTTTCAATGGCCTGAATAAGTAGAAAACCCTATATAAGAGAGTATCCGAAAAACTTCTCATCAGATGTATTGATGGGGATGTAAATGTTGGTGTCATGGAAGAAACAATTTTAAGAAAGTGCCGGGATCTCAAGTCTAGGTAAAATATTTCAAATAAATCAAATGGCTAGGATATTTCTTATCCATAATGACAAATGATTGCATAGATTTCACAATGAAGTGTCATCCCTGTTAGGTGCATGCTAACTCCATCCATTAACCCTCATATAATCCACATACACTTAAATACAAAGGGCCATTGGCTACATGGGTTATAGATGTAGTGGGGCCTTATCCTATAGTTATGACTAAGAAGTCCATGTATGTGTATCTATTACTAATTTCTTGAACAAATGGGATTTGGAAATACCACTTAATGAATTACTGTCCAAAATAGATGTTGGGATTTCAAAACCAATATATTTTCTAGATTTGGGGTCATTCATGCAATATTGATAGAAAATGACACCAATATTTGATCTGGTGAGGTAAAAATATTCTAGTAGGAGAACAATAGGAAATAAAACCATTCATAACACCTTCATGTAGTGTCATAAATCACCTCTGAGTGATGACATATCCCTCTGAGTGGTGATCTTGGTTTTCTCCTCTGGTAACGCTTCCTCCCCTCCTCCGACATGAAGCGATGTGGGTCGGCGTCCGTTTCTTATTCCTTGGCTCAGTGTCGGCGTGAATTATTTGGCCCCTGCAAAGGTGGATCGATGTGACCCCATTCGACATCTCTGGCCCTGGGATCAGTGAAGGGTTTTGGCTACGGCTTCAGATTTGTCATCCTTGTGTGTTGGCCTGGCGACTGTGTTGATCTGGCTTTGATCCCATTCAGTTGGAGATTTTAGGTGTGGATCCAACTTTTTCACCATGATTGAGCATGGTGGGGTGTCATAAGTGGCCTTGGCCTGGTGGGCTGGATTTGGTGAGGGTCGGCGCTGGCCCCGGTGTTTCACGAAGGGGAGGTGGTCTTCCTGCAACTTCCATGGAGGTTCGATTTTGGTGTTTTTCAGTCATTGATGCTGAATGTGGGGAGTGCTAGGAATTGGTTCACATGGTATGTTGTTTGGTGTGAATGGTTTTTCACAGGTATCCCTCTTCACTGGGCTCTCCCTGTTATGTGGTATACTTGTTTTGCGCCAGTGGTGGCAGTGGAACGATGCACTATAAATGCAGATAATCATGAAATCATGATGATTTAATGCATGTTGGTGGTCTACATGGAATGGTTTGTGGTTTGGTGATAGTTTTCATTGTGTGATTTGTTATTTGGATGGAGATTATTGGTTCAATGAATTTTGTTGGACTGGAGTTTGAGGTTTGAGAGTCATTTCACCTATTATCATTTAGGTATTGCTTTATATGGGGTTTAGAGAATCCGTTTTCTCTTGGATTTTTATTTCGGATTTGGATGTTTGAGAGGGAATGGCTTTGCCATTGGTTCCATGCTTGTGTAGTCATGCACTTGGCTTCTTGCCTTGAAGTGATGAGTAGGAGAAACATAATAGCTATTTATGATGTTGGCTGGAGGTCTATTGTGTAGGTTTAAATGAAAATATATTGAGAACAAAATTACATGACTACCCGTATGTCCACACAGTGAACCCCATACTCATTGGTATAAAATGTAGAAGTAGTTATGCCTAATATAATTTATTTTCCATCAAATAGAGTATCCATATGTGATCGTTTATCCATAGATGAGAAATCCACAAAATGGATAGTGGAGTTGGTTTGATTGGATGAAAATATATTAAAAACATAGCATCACTTATATGTCTATCAGAATAGAATATCACCATGGCTCAATAAGATTGTTTGAATCAATTCATTATTCCAAGGAGAATATGTTTTGGTCATTAGGACTCTAATGATACCTGTAATGAATCTTCAAAACCTTGATCCAAATTGAGAAGGACCATTCTCCACACATATGTTCAACTCTAATGAATCTTATTCCATTATCTTAGTGTATGGATAATTCATTACGACTCCATCCAATTCAATGTTTCTGAATAAATACTTTTTGTTATCACAAAATGATCATCATAGTTGTATGACGATAACAAAGGACAAGAATTATTTTATTTATAGGATGTTCATCATCCTAACACCATATACGTCTTTGTTTCACAACATTAAACTGCATGGAATCATCTTCTTTGTTTCATTACGATAAACTGGAAGACATGACATCCTAGTCGCATGACCTAAAATAGCAAGAAACCATTATCCTCACCACATGACATCAAAATATATGATTAAAATCTCCCTTGATTGATTTTAAGAAATTCCCCAAAATATAACAAGTTTTTATTCCTTATTTTCCTTAAAATCGAATGCACAATTTCCAGGCATATGTATCACTAATCATAGTTAGACTTTGTAGGGACACATGGTCCCCCTTTCTCCCAATGTTTGGATCATACCTTCATTGGGAATAATTACATGAACTACATAAGGCATGATTATTTACCCTAAAAGATACATTGTGTCGCCCATATCTCAAATATTGGGTCCATCAAAGTTAAAAAAGGTCCTTTATTCCCTATTTATACGAGTCATATATGCACAGGGAATATCTTCTCATGAACTACATTTGGATCGATTCTAATTCCTACGCGATATATAGTGATAGCTAGGTACTATTCCCTAATATGACCATAATGCTTCATTAACACTAGGTGACCTTCATCCATACTAGATGATGTTAAGAAACATGGTTAATCAAGAATTATATGTGGAATGATTATCATTAAAATGAGATACATAGAAACTTTTAAATCTCTTATAACACACCGACATCAACTATAAAATAAATAATATCCACACTCCTTGTATATGATCAAATTCTATACTAAGATACTAGAGAAAAAATATAAATGGATTCCAATACAATTTTATTGTGGGTCTGACCATTATACTAGAAAGTATTAAAGAACCCATTTCTCACAATATAATTTAGTAGGTGTGAGAATCCATATTCAATAACTATGTGTATATTGATTCTTCCTCCCAACAAGATTTGTAGTGGCACTTGGGTTCTAACCCATGGTCCATCCATGGTATTTTCATATTTTCAGGTTGGTTCATATTCACCCATACTGCCTAAAATTAAATTGAATGGATGTTAAAGAACTATTTGTGGCCTGATACATATTTCAATGAGATATAGAAATATGCCTATATATCCTATCTTACGTCTATCCACAATTTAAAAAAAACCCTTTCATACCTATGTGTATGAGTCATATATTCACGGGGTACATTTCATGAACTACATGTTTCTTGATTCTCATTATATTGAGATATGGAGGGACACCTGGATTTATAATCATATATCCAGCTGTGATTTTGGGAAAAAAATCCCACTTCCTTTAACATGTTCATTAATCAGATCAACATTGGGGAACTCTTTTGAAATTATATCTTGATTCTCATTACAATGAGACAAACAAAATTTCATAGACTTTATAATTTAGGTCCAACCATTAGTTCGAAAATTATCAACATGCCATATTGCGGACATCAATGTCAAATCAGTGCAGAAAACACTTATCCAGATCTATGTGCTGCTTGATTCTTCCCCAGAAAGAAACATAGCAATGTTGGAGTCTTACAACCTCGTTCAAAACCCACATAATCATCATTCCCCTATCATTCATGTGTGTTACCATTGTACTAGACATGAAATGTATACCACTCCTTGTTTCTCATACCGATTACATCTCAAATGAGATTATGTATTTATTAATGGAATTTTATGAATAAAAAAATTGTCATAACTCTAAATATGGTCATCAATGGTCCTAGATGTAAGAACATAAAATTCTCTGTAACTATCCTAGTTTCATGACAATAAACATCACAATCATCCCAAAAAAAGAGATGTGTGGTTAGATCCTATCATTTTCATGAGATATGTATTCACCTAATGTCTTTTCTCCTTCATCATTACCACACGACGTTAAACTTCTTAGGATTGGATGGACAATGTGTGGCTTGATTCTCATTTTATTGAGATATATAGTGACCTATGAATCTCATATCACTATTCCAGCCACAATTTAATATTATCTACTCCCTATGTATAGATTAGAATTTCATGGGGATTTTTTTCAAGAACTACATCTGAATTGATTATCACCTATATTAGATATGAAGTGATGACCAGATCCGACATCCTGGTCTAGCTAACATTTCCAAAAAAATCCCCCATCTCACTTTGTGTAGGCCATGTTTATGGTTGGAGACCTATTCATATTACTACATGTGGATAAATTCTCATAGATATGAGATACTTAGTGACATACATACTTTCAATATTGGGACTACTCACAACATCATACAATTAATGTCTCCTTTCACCTAGGTTCCTATCACATATATGTGATGAGATTAAATATGAGTTCTTATCTTATGTATGGAATCGTATTCAATAAACCCCCATTAACATACAAATACGAATTCAATATAGTTGGAAACCTATATTTAATAACTACATGTGGCTAGATTATCACATATTTTATATACGCAGTGATGTTTATATTCTCAATCCTCGACCAATCCAAAAAAACATTTGAAAAAGTATCTATTTCCCCACATACGAATCAGATCTACACTAGGAGATCCAATAAAATTTACCACATTACACATGAACTCATACCTTATAAGACTATGTGTGGCATGATTCTTTCTCTAATAAGATACATAGAGACACTTGGACCATATTCCCTAGTCCAACATCAATTTTGAATTTCTCTTCATATCAAATTCCCTAATTTCCATGCTGCATGAGAGTAAACAGCACGACATAATTTCCATGGTGCATGAATTAAAATTTGAAAATATAATGTCCTTTTTTCATGAAATTAAACTAAACAATACCCTAAAAACTATGAATGTGTTGATCCACATCCCATTGAGAAATTTAGTGAAAACTAAGACTTACATCTGAGTCCCAAGCATGGGATAAAATAAAATTTCCACTCTCCCATATATAATAACAAATCAAAGTAGGAGACCTTATTTTGGGTTCTCTATTTAGAGATCCAACGAAGGAAACCAAATATGTCCTCATTATAAATATGAGTCATATAATTGTAAGGGACTCCAAAATCATGGCCAAATTTAGTCCCTATATTTCCCTTGTGCATTGTACATTACCTGTTTCACAATTCATACACCTAATCTTGAATAAATATAGATCTTCTTAATATTTCATTTGTTTTTGGTAGATTAATTTCTGATACTTGAGATCTCTTTTTTCAGACTATATAGTATTCCCCCCTTGGTGGATTTCCATATGTTGTCCCACATAATGGTCCTATCAACAAAATTATGGCACAATATTTCTATATAGCATCGGCCCTAGTTGGCCTATATAATATTTTCCCCATAATGGGTTTATCAAATAGAAGTAACTTCATTCTATATAGAATCCTCTTCTTCTACCTATATGCTTGGATGATGGTTTGCAATAACTCTTAGTGTATAGCAGTAATCCTATGTATATTTGTCCAATATCATTTCTCCAGACCTAAATGTCTCCATGATCCTGGTTTAAATGTTTTCTATCTCATTGTTTCCTTGAATATTTGAATAACCATGGCATATTTTTCCATATATCATTCATTGTTTCCCTATTGTTTTGATCCCATTTTTATGTAAAAAACCTACAGAAACAATACTTACTGTGCTTGGTGAAAACATTTATAGAGAACATATTCCCCTAATTCTTTGGAAATTATGACTATTAATACCTATTCTGTATTGTTGAACATTTCTTCATAAACCTTACTCTATTCTTTTTAATATCTTAATATTCATAAACATAAATCTACTTTTAGAAATAGAATGTCATAATTCTTGGTTGCTCCTTTACCTGACTCTGTTGTACAAGCCCCCTGTTGTCCATGCATAAACCACCCACATAATGGGCCTATCCACCAATTGATTCCATGGTTTGGATATGAAAAACATTCCCTAGTTGACCCGGTATAATACAACATGAATAATTGGTTTGTTATATAGTAGTAACCGAACTCCTGAAAAAACATCCTCAAAATCCATGTAGCATATTTTCTCATATCACATTTCAGATACAGGAATCCCCAAATCACAGGTTACGTAATCTACCTTCCATACCTAACTATAGTATAATATATCTAGATAGAATACTTAAAATTGTAAAACAACCAATATTTTGGTCAAAGCTAATCACCTTCAATGAAACCCCCTAATGAACATTATTCCTGACATTCAACTGTGTATCCCCCCTAAAGTACTTATTGTATGATGCGAAAATGTATAACATAATGTCCTTGCTAAATGACATTAAATTTCACATCATAATTTCCTTATTTCATGACATGAAAATTCATAATATTATATCATAAATCCCCATTATAACACAATTTTACACTCCTTCACTCATCAAATTCAGGTAGAATTGGATTCCCATTCATACCCTATGTCTCACAGATAGCCACTTTTATTCGTAGACATATGTTTTTGGAAAAGCCACAAATTTTGATCTTGAGACATCCAAACTACAATCCCCATTTTTCATTTAGTAATAGATTGTAAAAAGTATTAGGAATAACTTTATCTGACTATGAAATATGTTCCCCAATTTTACAAACATATGTTGCTTAAATAACGGTCTTTTATCCTAAGGATGCAACAATTTTTCTTCATTTCACATTCCCTAGTCATCCCGATATAATACATCCCCCTTATGGTGTTAGTCAAATAGTGGTAACATCATTGTTTTAAGAGGCCACCTCTATGATTTCTTCAAACAAAATATTTGGGGCAATAAAAATCATGACTCTAGATTCCCCATTGAGGTAACTAATAAAATATCAGGATATTCCTAGTCATCAAGATTTTTCTGGGTTCTAATATCAATGTTCATATTGAAATATCTTAATCATAGAACTATTGTAATATATTTCCATCATGCATGAAACTAAAATACTCTAAAAAGGGGCATAATACTCACTAGGATGAAAACCCATAAATGGAAATCTGGAAAAATTGTTGACTCTCAGGATGGTAGACATAAATTATATTTGGTTTATGAAATAATGAGCGATTAAAAAAGAAAAAAGGAACAATACATGTTAAGATGAAATCAAAAAAAATTAAATCTATGAAAAATAAAAATCAAACCCCCTATGTCTTCTATATATTAGGATTAAACAAAAAATTATGGTGACAACAGAAAAGAAAGAATGTTTGGGATGGTGGCGGCTTAGGCCGTGGGGTCACGTTCACTTGTTAAAAATGGTATTTAGGGTTTTTGTTCTATCATGGATGTCCCCAACTTCCTTATCTTCAACCTTAATTCCCCCTAGTAGCACTTCATCGGCGAGTCCATCTATGATGGTGGC
Organism: Viscum album; assembly: GCA_963277665.1. Classification (NCBI taxonomy): domain Eukaryota; kingdom Viridiplantae; phylum Streptophyta; class Magnoliopsida; order Santalales; family Viscaceae; genus Viscum; species Viscum album. The sequence continues at coordinate 820,421,811 of OY728155.1, forward strand.
TCCATCTATGTAAGTGGGTCCATCTGTATCGGAGGAGGTTCACCACACTTTGGTTGTGGTGAAGTATCATTTTCCAGCTTCATATCTAGATCCAGATGGATCTTCAATAGTGGTTCCCTCTTCATTAGCGTTAGTGGTTCCCTTCAGTTTCACTGGGGTTAATTATTCAGTTTTGGTGATGCGCTATGCATATGCTTCTAGATCAACTATTTTATTTTTTTCTAGAGTAGTGGAAGTATTTCCATGATATAAAGTTTATCATTATGTTGTGTGTGGTTATTTGAAGATTCCATCGAATTTTGTAGAAGTTTTGGTCACTTTGGATGTGACTTCATAATATCAGGTGAAGTCCCAAGGTTATTAGTGTACTAGATCAAAATGAAATGATAATGAAATGAATAAACAGTTGCAGGTCTGAAGATGGATGTATCTCGTTTTTTTCCTCTGTCAAGGACTTTTGTCCTGTTAAATTTCTCCATAGGGGTTCATCAGCTCTTGTTAAAGCCAATAATGTGAAAGAGTATAACGTGGATAGAATAACATGATTTCACATGTTGTTTTTCCTAGTAGTGCACAACCTTTGACACATGATGATTAAATTCATAGAATCACTCATTTGTGGTGGTTTCTTAACTGGAAGTGTGTCTCTCTGGGTCCATGAATTTTTCATTTAAGATTTCTTTTATATATCTTGATACCTCATGCATGAACCATTGGGTCCATATTTTTGACACCATAATTGATCCACTAACATGAATGGTCTCTGGACCTTAATGTCTCGTGTGCCAGGAATTCATTTTCTGATATCTGGGTTCATCTTTAAAGTCAAAATTGGGTCCATTGGAATCTGAAGATCTTGAATTACATTGGATCCACAATTGGGACTCCAATTAACCTTAACAAGGAAATTTGGGATGTCTGTTTTGGTCAGTTTTCCCAAATTTTTGTTGAGGTTGACCTCAGCTCTACATGGATTAACATGGTTACCCTGCCTACTAATTCAGATAACATCTAAATAGATGTTCAGAATGAAAATAGTCTTTTTTCCTAAATAAATGAATTTATGTTGATAATTCATTAGGGAAATTTCCAAATACATTTTCATGATTTGAATGTGTATTGAGAGGAAATATATCAAATCACTATAGCAGGAAGTCAATGATGAAGGTTATGATATTTTAAAAGAACATCGTTTAAATTAATGATTTAACTTTAACTATGGATGATGCATTGATTGCTGGTAATTCTAATTCCCAGGGGTATCACTTGAATGTAAATGGAGGTCTGGTGTATGTGACTCTCTATAGAGATCATTGTGTCCCCACTTATACTAGATTTTACGAGTCTAAAGAGGTTACACCAGTAGAGGATACCTCTTTATGATCTCCGAGATTGATGATCCCTGGGCCCCCTCTGGTTGATGTTATCAATCGAAATAACGCACTCCAACATGTATACTATCATCATGAAATCCATAAGCTATTTTATTCATCTATATTATGTGAGAAATGGGGGAACATTTTTGAATATGAATTAGTGAATGTTTTAGACCCCTTATAGGGCTTCAGTTAGTGGTGGACATACCTCTTACAAGGATGCAATCTTATGTGATAAGAAAAATATGGAAGATAGAGAGGTTTTCACCTATGTTCCCTAAATGATGAGACAAGACAATTATCATTCGAACTTCATTAGACCATGTCTACAAGATCATTTTATAAGGCATCACAAAAGGTGATGAAAATACTCTAATGATTTTCTAGTAGGATAAGTCTCAATCTATGTGGATGAATTCTAGTGACTCTGATTATTGAAATGATATGTTGTACTATGATATGTAGACATGTTTCTTAGGGATAATGGAAATTTTTTCAGTTTAAACATTGATGCCATTCTATTGTACTCTTTATTTTTAAATAAATGGTCAAAATATTTCCTTCTGGATGGATTTTCAATGTAAGACACATTGTTTTTAGGGTTCTACATATGACACTAGTAACAATCAAATGTAACTTACAAGGCCCCAAGGCATAGGTAAAAAATGTAGGTTTTCCCATCCCTAAAATTATATTTATGATTAGATGTAATTTTATGAAAATCAACGTTAACATCATGATTACGAGAAGCATGTATGGATGAAGACATATATTAGTAGAAACAAAATCATCTTCATTTAAATAAAACAACTAGAGGATCATCCATGAAATGGTTTCACTATATCAAATCATAAGATGTTGTCGACATAATTCTTTATTTTTTGAACATCCTCATGGGCCCTGTCAGCCTCCTGTTGAGGTTCCATCAGTCAAACAACCTTAGTCTTTTCGGTCTGACAATGTTATTCGTTATCAACTATAATGGATTATTCCCCTTCTATTTGGGCATCTCTTTTTGGGAAGTGAAGTTGTTCAAGTTCCCATTGTGTATAATCCTACAATTGTTGATGTATTGAAGCTTGAATAGTATTATCATTCATTTTCTTATTTAATGTTTCCAACATTGTGATATGAATAGCCTCATATTGATATATTTTTGCTTGAAATTCATATGTGTTGGAAAGAATTATATATTTTATCAGATCATGTGGTCATTTGATCTCTTTCTCCAGCCTACTAATGGTATCCTTCACGAAAATGTTGATTGATTGGTAATCAAAATCACTAAATCACAACTTAATGAAGAATGATGAATGGTGTGGGAATTAAGAAGTCAGTTATTTGAGGGGTGACTTAGAGATAAGCTTAAATATATACCTCCATGATTTGGGGCATGTGATTTTGATGGAATTCTACAACGTTGGATCTGAATCGGGATCACTTTCATAAGGAGATATGTACTCAGTGATTAATGCACATAAAGATATTCCATGTTCTTCTCTATCCTTACTAGTGGTTTAATTTCATCCTGATGATGGTGGAGATGACGCAGAAGCTTACCCATGGGACCAATACATAGAAGCTGATAATCCTAAATGTTAAATTAAAATCATCATTACCATCAAAATAATCGAATGAAGGGGATAGAATCACAAAAAATGGTAAATCTTACACAAAAATAAGTCAACATTTGTAGAAGACTCCCCCTTAAAAATTATAGCCTCAATAGTTTTGGTTGGTTATTCTTGTTGAATCATACTTTCTTGATCCGTTTCATGATTCACCGGATGAACATCAAGATGATTTTCTATTTCAAGGATCACATTATCTGACTCATCAATAGTGAGAATGATTGTGATCTGACCATATCTTCTAGGCACCATAAATATAGAGTCTACTTTATTTGGAGTAGTGCAGTTCAACAAACCATGTTTAGAAAATCATCCATAAGAAGATTCATTGGATGGAAAATAAAAACTCATGTCCATATGGTTCTATATATAGTGCCCTAAAATCAAATTGAGTAGTAGGTATATTATCATGTTCTAGAACATCTTCAAATAACAAGGAAATTTTTTTCATAGCTTCCATTTAATTCCCAAGCACTGTGTCAGTCTCACCCATGAGAATAAAAGGATAGGTAGTTCCGTAATCCACCACTCCAATGACATTAGGTATCGAACCACCTCCGGAGTGACATACATCGAGTCAGTAATAGTCATCATATGATCTTATGGTGGATGTGATGAACATGAAATATTACAGAAATATGGGTCAGTTGTTGATATATAGCTTCTCATGAAGCACATCAAACAAAATATATTCCTCCTCTCCCCCATAATTAGTGATAGGAATAGTTCCAATATAAGATTTTGTTTTTATTATCCTAGAAGACTCTTTACTCACATGATCCACTTCATTGGAAGGGATTTTCAATTTCTTGGAGGTGCCCTCTAAGGTTACCATAAGCTCACTAGTAACCTCCATATGGGTTGAAATAGAAGAAATTTGTTTAATGCCAAGGAGTTTAATAACATTCCCTAAATGAAGCCATAATTAATGTTGTTAAGATGACACACCACTTCTTATAAAGAATTTATCCATCATTTAATTTTTTATATATTTTATTCATTTCCTTATTCGGAGGAGTACTAACTTCATCAACTCCAAAAATTGTTTTTAAAGATGGGAAGCCTTCTTCCATATCATCTTCAAGGGTCTAGCTTCCTAGAGATAATTCTTATGATTCTAGTGGTGAGTCAATAACCTCGAAAACAGTACCACCATGTATATACCATCGCGATGTATCTCCAAGTTATTTCCCTTACGTGGCTAAAATTTATAATGGTTTTCTCCCTGAGAAATATTTTTTTGGCTATATTTAATGTAAAACCATAAAATACTATAAGAAGATGGAATATTACATATTCAGGATCGAACAAACTTCACCATTTGTCAAAATATGAATGCTCAATATATTTTGTGGTGCAATGATCGATCATTTCATTCACTAATTTTTAGGTCGGGACGGAATTTCAGTTTCATATATGAGAATATCTAACTACATGATATATATTTTTAAATCATTAGGATAATAATTAATGTGAATATTAGATTTGGGAATGAGATCTCTTATTTCTGGAAGACTCAACCCCTCATGTAAAATCTACCACATAGTTTTAGCATCACAAAACAGGTTCTTCCATCTTTGAATCTTCTCTAGTTATACATATTTAGAATATGTTCTCGCTTGATGTGAGGATTATCTTATTTTCTAAAACATGAATATATTCCCAATTATATTATGCATAGATGGTGGAAGTTAAAGTGGAACACGATTCTATTTATGGAAGTAGAAACTGGACCCCCAGGTGCAACATTAAATGGTGATTCTTATGTATCCCTCTTGATTATGGTAGGTGGATTATATGTCAAACAAAGTCACATTGGTGAGCTAGGAACCTATTCTTCTTCGCCCTCCAATTCTGATGACAATTCATCTGAAGGAGAGGAAGCACCTTGAAATCAAGAGGATTCATTCATGCCCCATCTATTTACTCCAATAAGAGGAAAATCACTGTTTATAACCCCTTAAGGGTTTGATGAATTCCATGATTCAACATACAAGGTAGATAACCTTCTTTCTACATCATCCACTAGTAGATTACGCACTACCCATATCTTCATCATTAATTTCAGCAACCATAAACATTGATCGACCATCAGATGGTGTTCTAGTATTAGATTCACTATAGGGGATATAATGATATGTTTCAATAATTTAAATTGGTTTTAAAATATATAAGGAGAATATACCTATCATATGATTTCACTATCAATATTGGTTTACAATACACCATCCCTGCACTCTTATATTTAGGACCTCGTGTGTATGGTAGTCTCCTAGTGATTAAAGAATAATCCAATGGGAGTATTCCTCTAAGGAATGAAGTGAAACACCATTAATATTCTTATTTTTTATGGATTGTCATGATATTTAAAATTTAAGGATGATATACTAGAGAAATATAGAACAAATGATCATAACCGACTCTTGAGAACTTGGATCCCACTCTACATAGTATCAGTTATGAAATGAGTTGTGATCCATCATCATAAATCAAGGAATGGTCTTTCAACTCCAAAAGGATACTTCCCTCCATGGATATGAAACAATATGTTAAAGATATTATCATGAATAGGGGGGTCCAATACCACCATCTTTCTCAATACCATTTTGGATTTTATAACATATTTTCTAGGCCTTACTCCTCCTTTGGAATCTCATATAAGCGATAGATAGGCACTATTCCACATAGCCAAGAAACCCACAAAATGTGTCTTGGAAGGAGTTTGGTGGTAAAATTCATATCCACACTTGTCAAACTACATTTTATATAGTGTCTTCATAAAGGTTCCAAGAAAACCTCTCTTTTCTACCGTGGGACAGCATGTAAGATTCATGGAGGTGGGACCTTTCTCCTTTTTCATCACAAGTAATATTTCCATCTACTCCATTGGATTAATATTAAATTTTGTATTGGGGGGGGGATTTTAACTATTGACATTGTGGGATATATTTAGTAACTAATATAAGAAAAATGGAATCTGGTCTATGTAATTCCTTGTCCCCTTTAGAAAAATGATTTCTTCATACAGATATTTAATGATCGGAGTGCTGAAGATCTTATTAATGTCCCACACATTTATGTACACTTCTCCATACATCAAATAAAATTCATTTTTCATTGTACACCATTGGATATATAGATTTGACACAATATCATGAATCCTACATATGTACGTCTTCCCTAACCATAAAACCTCATTAATTCTAGAACCATTCAGATCATATGTAAACTCTACACAATTCTAGAAAACCTATGACACCAACATCCATACTAGTTTACAACCCTTTCCGGGGTGAATTTCCCAACTCTTCTTCAATCAATTCTATTGATCATTTCTTGAATGTCTAAAACTGAAAAAATAACCTTGTGGATTTAGTATAGAAGTATGTGCTTTCAGATCTAGATCACATGGACCACGACATATTAAATAGTAATTGACCACCATCACAACATTTATATACATGACAACATCTGAAATATCGGATGATGAAATGTCAATATTTTCTTGAGTCCAAGAAGTTTGGAGATAATTCATTGTATCCAATATTTTTGATACCAGTAGATTACCATAACAAAAAAGTGGAAATAATAACACTTCCAGAAATAACAGTCATACTTCATCAGATAACATTCCCAATAAGGATTAGTGGTGTCCCAGACGTCATTGTAATCATGCCCTATGACCTTAATCATGTACTCAGTTTTCATTCTAGCCTATTCATAAGTGGTTTCAATATTATTAGGAGCCATTTGAACCTACTATAAAATAACTAGTTCATTATAAAGTAGGTTCATTTTGGATTTTTTTTTAAAGAAATTTTGAAAATGGAATTAAGGCGCACAAGTGAAATGGTGGCATGTAATCTTGTCTCTCAACTTGCGTCACACACCGAAAATACAAAAAAAAATATGTGCGAATGAAATATAGAATTATCTTCATGGAATAACTGTGTGAGGATAGCTTCAATTTTTAAATCATGAGTGTTTTTCTCTAAAATGATGCCCATATCTATAGACAAAGAATTCTGGCCATGCACCACAACCTTCCATGGAATACCAAGAACAATTATCTATGAATGGAAAGATGAACAAAACATTAGTATTATTCATGCCTATTACCTTTGGACTCGATCCACTTTTAAATCAGATCCAATCCAAAATGGGGTTTTTTATGACACTTCTTTTCATAACTTGGATAAAAAGTGTAAACTGGAAATTACATAGAAAAAATAAGAGATGGTAGATGAATAATGACAAGATTTGAATAGGCTCAAAGAGTGGTTCTCCCAAGGTAGCTCAAATCACTATTGGTGAACATCTACTTCTACACCATTTCCTTCCACACCACTTACACATTCACAACAAATCCACCTTCTCCCAATGACTCATATTTTCCTATAAGTAGGCCCATGGGTTCTTCATTTGTATGGACGAATTTCCTAGATTATGATTGCTCCTATGATATCCTTAGTGCATTACTCATGTCCTTCAAATCCTCCATGGTAGATTCATAACTATAAAAGTGAGAGAATTAAAGGTGTAATGTGAGAATATAGTTAATTTTGTGTTTAATATAAAAAACACTTGAGTGACTACATCTCCCAAACCCCACCCAACTTATAATCTCTTGCACAACCCCCTTCCTCAAACAAGAAGTGGAGAGCCTCACTTCTGTGAATATGTGTGAAGATACATAATGGTTGGATCAATGTATATCCCAACTATATTCATCTTGGGTTTTCATCACATTTGGTGCCTCAAATTGAACAATTCATACTTTCATACGACCCACTTTTGCACCACCCACATGCACACCATCCACGGTAACAATATTTCTTAGTTTACCTCACCTCCTCAGCCTGCATGAGCCATTGATGACACATCCTTAAAATCCTTTCATGATTGGGATTTTCTATCATTGTCTTCATTGTCTGAATGGTTTCATTTTTTAATCCTCCACCATGACCACTTTATTTTCAAAACATTTTGGGACGTCACATTAGAGTGTCACCCATATGGGTTTGATTTTATAGGGTCAGAGGTTTCCCATATTTATCTTATAATGGATTCAGTATAATTGGGATGTATGTATGTTTCTATATCCATGTTCACATAGACCATTACCTGAAGGAATGTGTGTTAGAGATCCTAGTCTTGGGTTCTAGGGATATGACTTTGTCCTCCCCTTCTCGTGTATAAGGGTCGGATCCTCTTGTTCCTAGAAGGCAGAGTGATAACCACCCAAGACATTCCATTTGATGATTGAAAAGTCTCCATCCTGTCCCTCGAAAAATTTTAGGGAAACAATCTTGGTATAATCCCAATTCCATTCAGGTAGGATTATGCAGTATTGCTCTTATCCACCACTTCTGGCTTTAATCCACCCTTACATTTTGAACCATGTCCAATGTAATGTGAAAGGAGGGTAGGTTTGTTTCTTTGGCATCTTCCATAGAATCTATAGACTCTTACACCATAAACATGGACATTCCTCAATAATATCTTCCTATTTCACTAGGGGATGAGGATGCATGTGTGGTTGTTTGAATCACTCACATCCTCTTATTTTCCATAACGATCATAACACATGTGGGATTAACGGTTTGTGACGATCAACACATCCATACAATTGACCATTAATGAACTATCAAAACTCTTATTCACCCCATAACTAGGATACATAGGGATCCATCCTAAGGCCTGAGACCCATTGTATCACTTTCATGAAATGAGAAATCAAACACCCATAATATGAGAATCCTTCGAAAGAGTGATCCCCTAGCATAATTCCCTTAATTTAGAAGTTCTATTTTGGAGTAAACCCCAAATTATTCCCCCAAAATATGTTTGGGTTAAATCATTTTTCATGGTCCATGTTACAAATGAACCATTCTAATTATTACATCTTAAAATAATACACTCAAAGGGCCCAAATCAGCTACAAGACACTCCCAACAATGTGGGAATTGTTTACCATCTTAACAGGATACTTCAGAAGCATCCCTAAAGTTAAATACCAAGACACCAAATCAAAAATGTACATTCATGGCCATATTCCATTAGGGTCTAATTCAACATGGAATCTTCATAATCATTCCAGGATCTTTGGGATTCTTATGTATAATTCCAAGATAAATCATTGGCAAGGAACCTTCTGCCTATATGTCCTTTCCCCATCAAATTAAACATTATGGTTTTGTCTTTATCAAATGAACATATAGGGTATGACGTGTCCTATTAATTGGAATCGAACATCATAGATTATTATTCCATTCATGATGATATGTCAGTCCCCCATCAATCATTGTGATCCCAACATCAAGGAATGTTTTGTCTCCTTGGATGAAAATACATTCCAGATTAACCATTGTCTACCGGGAAGACAATAATTTAAAGATTTCCCCACTATGTGAATTAAATATATTATTTTAAAAAAATGAATAAGGAATATCTATGTAGAATATGAGAGAATACCATTTTTTGGGAAGCTCAGATTCATACAGATTCCTCCATTGATGGAGAACCTTTGATAGATACAGATGATTATAAGTTCCATAAATACTGAATATTATTGCTAATATTGGTATGACTTAAATTGTACATGGGAATTACAGAATGATTCGTGAAAATATATTAAATCAAAAAGATATTCCCAAAGTAGGTAATAATTTCCCCTAATAGAGTGTGATGTCTTGGAACTCCCACCCTCTCTACAAATGAGTGTTCTTAAGAGTCGTAGGTGAAAACACATAATGAATTCCACTATTTGAAAGATGTTCCATTTGGATATAGAACTATTGGGTGTTCTAATTTCTAAAATCGAATATACTAGAAACTATAAGGAAATAGAGATTTTTTAACTCTGTGAAGTCCCCATTTCTGATGGAAATAGAGTGACACAATTAATTAAACCCTTCACATATCTAGTGTATATAATTAATATAAACCATGTGTTATTGATTCCTCATAATGTTCATTTGAAAACATGATTTCATATATGTGTTTGAATCCAATGACAGTATAAGGATCTTGTGATCATGCTTCACTTTTATGGAAACATGGTCACATTCACTTTAAAGGGTAATGTACTTCATATGACAATTTATGTGTCTGAAATTTTTTTTTAATATTTCATCTACTAATACAATACACATTTTCATTCAATTTTATATAGAATTTTATACTTCTTTATGAATATTCATTCTTGAGTGTAATTTTTAGAAGCTATATATAGTACTCATTATCATATTATGAGATTCATAGTGACCCATATGTTGGATTACACATTGTCTAATTTGTTACCTTTTTATGTGGTTATAATTTAGTAAGACACTCCAATCATGACTCATTTTAATGGGATCATGCCTAATTATTGGATTGTCAAAAAAATCTCAAAGGTGGAGGATGATACACAAGTTGTTCAATATATCACTAACAAAAACTACTTTGTTGGTAATGTTTTCAACAATTAACTAATCACTGTTTGAACTAAATTTCGTTATTTCGTTTTAGGATAACTACGTGTCTAGGTGGATACCATGGAAATTTATATAAAGTCAATGTTCTAGAGGAAATTATGATATGATCTTCAACAAGGTAAATCATTTGGGATAGACTAGGGTTACCACATTATTTTGAAGGATACTACAATAGATTTTATAATTATATCTATGAATATCCTCATTAATGAGGCAATATATGTTTTATAGAACCATTATTAGTATATAATTGCTTGTATGGACGACCTTGTTTGCTAAAAAATCATAAACACTAACACATTTTTTATAATACAATGTGAGGATGAAATTCATCTTTAAGAAATCAAAAATATCTTGTTTATCCCAATTTTTGGGGAAATGTGGAAATAATATCACACAATATAGTCTATATGTTATTATTTAAGATATACCCCAATTATTATAATGGGGTATCTAAATATACTTAGAAGGACCATGTGAATCACTCATATATAGTGATCCAAATTCCTTATATGATGCAGTATGGAATTTTCATCATGAAATCCAATCATGGATCACATTAAATGAAGTCCATCGGTAGCCTGAAATAAAAATGTTATATTGTATAGGGAACCAACTAATGCTTTTTTATAAAGGCTATTTAATTTATTATGGAGTCAAATCATAATCTCATTCCCATCTCTATATGGATTTAATCATTGACATTTACATGAGTGGTTACATATTCATGATTTCATATATGGTTGGTTTGTGAGAATCTGATTTTATAATAGGCATAGGTATGGAAACTAATAGGATCCTTAGCATATCTATTTTCTATTTTTTCTAAACTATATCATTAGATTCTCCATATATACACTAGAATGAAACTTAATTGGATTTCATAAGTGATCTAAAAATTTTGTGGTTTGATGTGATCAAAAATGAGATATTATAAATTCAGAAAAAAAAATAAGTAATTATTTGAAAATGAATCACTCCATTATATCTATGAATCAGTGTAGTCTACCCCTACACTAAATAACTAGAAAATAAAGATCATTTTAGTGTGCTGTGAGGAATATTTATTCATTTAACACAAACTGTCAGTATGGACCATGAATGAAAATGTAATGTACTATCCTAAAGCTCAATAAAATATAAGTGAAATTTACATGGGTTCCTTATATACACATATAAAAGGGATGATTTTAAATGAGTATATTATAACATGCATTATTGGGATTTAGTTAGATTGTGTCCCAAAAATGATTGCTTCTCCACATAACATATTATCATAGTGTCCACTAATAGTGGTTCACTCATTGTGGGTAATTATTGCTTAGTATGATTAATAATTTGGGAAAAATATATCTATAATAGAAATAATCCTCCCAAAATTCTATTTTAACACATATAGTCAACCATTACCCATCGTTCAGTTGTTTATGATTCTAATGAATGCCATTTTGTAGTTGTTTATTGTTTAGGATGTAGATGTAGGCAATGAAATGAAGTCAACATTTTAGTGGCCTAGTAAATTGAAATTTGATTGTATAATATAATATCTAGATATTCCATTAATGAAAACTAGGTAGTTGGAGTCAATTCCTTCATTAAGTAGGGTATCAACAGTTGTGGGAATACTAGTTCTGGTGCTTGCGTGAAATGACTGTATTAGTTGTGTGACCACTTATATTGTTTCTAAATTTTCTATTTTCAACAATGATTCCCTAACAAGAGAAGGAATACATTGGTCATGTGTTAGTGTATGTTTCTATGATAGGAAGTGTTAATTGTAGTTTAATTTTTAGACACAAATACGCCTGATGGAATTTTTTCCATGATTATTTTTTTATGTAAATTAATTCCTCCAAAACCTCATCATGTAAATTCAATCGACATAAAAAATTATATACCATGATATGATAATTAATTATATTGATTCACATCACAATATTATATTCTGATGTCATATGGTGCATACATTTCTCATTTGATGATGTAAGATGATTTTTTCCATTTCTACTAAATTTTATTCCCATTATTTTAAGTGTGTTTATTTTTTTCTCATATTTTTTTGTAGTTTTGGAAATTAATTAAGCACACACTTCTGTAGTATCATTATTGGGTGGAGTGGATGATTTTTATCTCCCACAAAGTATATGAGAGGATAATAAAGATTTTTCCCTTATTATATTAGAAAACATATATATTGATCTTGATTATTTAGTAACAATTACATATATTTCTCCACATGTACAACCATTGAAACATCTTGTGTAGATATGTTAAATAGAATTTCAGTAATGAATACTATGATGAGGAAACATACATGGATTTAAAATATATATCCTAATCTAGTTTGAATAAATATTACATTTTTTCCATTTGTATTCCTTGAAGATCTTCAACAGAACATCTTATCATATATAATAAAAAAAATTCATCATCATGCCCCTTTTGGGATATAAATGCTGGTTGATATAGATGCATATTCTATCCCTCATGAGATACCTCGTTCATTTTCCATGTTCCAAATATATAATAAAACATTGAATAACTATGTTGGGTTGTACTGAGTGTCTTATATGTCCTCCATTTTCGTGGTTCCATATGATCAGTTAAGGGTATAGTTTACTCAAAGAATATATTGATAAAAGAATATATTATATCATGGATATGGATATGATAGTGTGATTCTGTGGTGATGGTAATTTTTTTATACGAAATAATAATTTCATATGTATTTATATCTTATTTTCTAACACCATTTTATTATCATTTTCCTCCAAGATAATGAACCTAAAATTATCCCATAGTAAAATGGGTCTTTCGAAGGGATGTAATTGTCATTTTAGAGTTTCAAAATATAAGATAAAATTAATATTTCTTTAATAATTGAGGTTTAGGAGATTAAATTTGTCTTGTACATGGCTTAAAGATTTACATTAACAGTGACCAATTTATACCAAATATAAATAACAATTTATATAATATTTTTATCATTTTTATGTGTTTATTTATACTATATTAACATTAATGAAAAGATATCCTAGAAACATATAACCTAGATTCCACCCCAATAAATCCCATATGTGTAATAATTTTTATTAAAAAACATTCTATGTGATGTAAGTATGAGTCTATCACTCTTTGATTATATTCTACTATATTTCACAACTCCTATGATAGACAAGGCTACTATTCGGAATTTAGTCCACATTTTAACCAAAACTAAGCAGAATAGTTTGGAGTGTTATCTGAAGAATTATCCTTAAGTGTTTATTAAATGATCCCAATGACCTGTTACGAAACATAAAATAGATTATCACCATACGCATTGTGGTTCCTTAGATTGTTGAGAATCTAAATTTAGGGATATCATAGTGGCCGCAACTTGATAGATGATGAGGTCCCTAAAAACGAGTGTATCATTTGAGGCGTGATTATATTTATCAATAAATAATTGGAATGAATCCCTAAAATAAGAAAAAAATTATGAAATAGAAATATAGACTCACTATAACATGGAAAAGTCATGGATATCTGAAATCGATAGGACTCAACAAGTGTTACCCATTACCATTTCATATTCAATACAGTGTGGAATTTACTGATAGGTCTATATTGTTTCATTGACGAGTTGGGTAAGGACATAAATTACTCTACATCTAGGGAAGAATCAATATAATTAGATATATAGATATAAAATTCATTGAATTTTTGTCACTCCATATTCTTAGGAATAGGCTGGATGAGATGAACGAACCTTATAATAATTTTTTAATATTAATGTTTTTTGGCACAACAATTTTATTTGGTGAACTATCAGACTGTAATGACCCAAAGTATCATTAATGGAAAATCCCTCTTGATCCAGTTAAATGTCTCTTTTTGAAAAATGTTTTTATAAGATGTCAACTTCATTGGTTTTATGTTAAGAATACTGACCATTGTTAATATAGTTGTTGAACAGATATCACATGATTAGTATAAATATAGGACCTTAACAAATCCATTTTACTCAGACAAAGGATGAAGTGGCCTCATCCAGTAGAATTTCCCCATAGAAACCCATTTGTCGGAGCTTGGAAAAGAGGTGGTGTCTGTGGGATTTTTCCCTTGACCAAGCCCAATCTGAGCTTCATCATGTCAATCTCGAACATGACTGTCTACGGGAAAAGTGGAATTTGATTGAGATTCCACTCGAGCGATGTAATCCAAGACACCCCAAGAGTCTGTAACCATCACACACCTTACCCTTAGGTCTTATGCGGCTGTTTTAAGGGGTTATGTAACAAATAAGTAGTACTATGTTCATGTACATTATTTAGGTATATAATAATGAATATAATTTCTTGTCATTTTTGATACATTGTAAATAGTTTTTAAAGTACAAATGGTGTTTTATAATTATTATTTAATTAATAAATCTATTTTATTAAATTAAGGGATTTTTGAATTAAATAATATTCTAATAAAATATTATTATTAATATTAAATTAATTTTTATTAAATATAAGTGATCTTATAAATTTAGGAATGCAATTAAAATTTTTATTAAGGTTTCAAAGCCATTTCTTTCAAAACCCATGAATTTTCGATAAATGTTGGTTTTTATTTTAAAAGTTAAAATTAAGAAATTTAGAATTTTTTTAGATAAAATAAATGTCATTTCTGGAATCAGGACGTCGAAATTATCCAACGGTGAATTTTTCATAATTTTCTGAGACAGTCAAATTTTTGGGTAAAAATTAAATACCATTTAATTATATAATGTGTTTTATGACATCATAATGACCCAATGGTGATGTAAAAAAATACCATAATCCTTATGTTCGGACAATATATGTTTTATCATTAAAATAATGTGAATTTGGGTTTGTTTGACTTACTTTTCAAAGCATTAATGAACCCCTCAAGACTTATTCAACACTTTGCCTTTTTAAATTAATTTCCATGGGAGGGTGACTCACCTCCACATAAGAAACCCTAATTTTTTTTAATAATTTCGGACCTTGGCCTTGTAAAATAATGTTTTCCTCTTTCCTATTCCAGAAAAAATGGGCAAATACCATGGGATGGTTTGTGGTTTGGATTATTTTAATATAAGGGGTCCCAAACCTAAATAATAAAGAATTCTCTCACCTTTCCTATATAAACCCACCCAATCTCCCACTTCCTCCTCACTAAAATCCCTTTGAGTTCGTCCAACCTCTGTCCTAATCTCTCTAGAATCCTCCAAAGGTGCCCAAATCTCCCAAGAAGCCTCTCACAAGCCCCTCTCTAGCCTTTGGAAGCACACTTCCAAGTAAGGGTTTTTTTCCTTTCTCATTTTTGTCAATTTTCTTTAAGTTGTATTTCCCATTTAATATCAATTATGAATGTTGGGGTATGGTTTCGCACCTCCCCCATACTGCCCTATTATTTTTTGATTGATGGGATACCCATTTCACTCTCATTAAATGCCTCCCATGTACACCTGTTACTATGCCGAAATTCCGAAAGGAACTTCTCTCTCTTCTTTTACATTCAAGCAACACTTTTGTATCATTAATCTAAATTCCTTTTCAATTGTTGTGACATGTATCTATATGACCTCCTTACTTTCCATTACATGTAAATATAATGAGGAACCCCTTTCTCTCTCATCAACTATTTTTATGAATTCTTATGTCACGCCGTTACGCTGCCGAAATCGCACCGATTTTCTAAGCCAATGTCATTGTGTAGTGAATACCATGCCCATTTCTCCATCAAGGGTATTCACCTTTATGAACATTTACTTACTTATTATAATGTTTCATATCTGAATTCCACATTCCTTTATCATGGAATAAATGATTATGTTTTATGAATCCATTTTTTAGGATCCATGTGGCACACTTATGCATGAAATGAAATGTTTAAGAAGGGTGCGCCCTTATAGCGCTCCAATGCATTGGGTAAAGTATAGTATCATGATACGTCAAGTGCAATGAGTGTTGACTCATTCTAATTCAAGTGAAATGAGGGTTTACTCATGCTTCATGTGCAATGAGGGTTTACTCATGCTCCATGTTCAATGGGCCTTGGCTCATGCTAATTCAATGTTAAGTGTTGTTGCCACATTTCCATGTTATGATTATCTTGCTTTACCATGCCTTTATGTTCATGTTTCTCTTATTCTCTATTGACATTACTATTGCCTAACATGTATTTTACTCCTCATGTTATTCCATGTGTACTCCCTTACTGGGCTTTATAGCTCACCATTTTCTTATGCATGTTCTCAGGTTATCCCATGAAATGCTAAGTACGAGGGAATGTAGTGGTCATGTAAAGGAAGTTTCCAATAAAGATGTTGTATTTCATGTTTTATGTTTTTATGTAATGATCCTAAGCCCCAAAGACACTAAACCTCTCTATCTTCATTGTTGTATCTAGTAATGTTTTATGTAATGAATCGTGTTTAAGTTGTAATAAAAAGCAGCGTTGTCATAGTTTGTATCAGAGGGAGGTTTAGTTATTTTTGGGATTAGGAAACCCTAGTAAAGCCTTGGATACAAGACTAGGTATAATAAAAACATCCCTATGTTATGGTAAATACTAAGTAAGTGGTTTATCAAACAAATACATCCCTGTCTGGATACGAGCAGGTAGAGGAGGCTCTGGCACGGATGTATCCTAGGGGTAAAACCCGAAAACACCACTTTGAGCTAGACTCGAACGGGAACTGGTGCACGACAACGGGCCTCGCTGCACTCTTGGTTACGAAACTCTTGGGGGATATGTTTTGATAAATTCACAATCTTGGTATGAACCCTTATTAAGGGAAAGATTCCCCTAAGAATATATGTTAGAAAGAAGATCATGAAAAGCCTAGATTTAATTCTATAGACTCATGAGATAAGGAAATAAAAGTTTATTTATAAGTCATCAAATTTTGTCTTTGGATTACCCTTTATGTGTTACCCCTATCTATCCTTTTATTCCAGCCAATGGCCGGTAATAGGAGGACTCGGGCTAGCAATCGTTGTGAAGATCAGTGTGATGATTGTACTAATGAGATGCCCAATCCAATGGGAGCGGGAATCGCGAACTTTGTCACGCTTCTCTCTCAGCTAACTCAAGTTTTGAATAGAAACACAGGTCAAGAGGAACGTCCAAACCCCCCTAAGAAGGAAAAAGTTGCTATCAAGAGCTTCATGAGACAAAGGCCTCCTACTTTTATTGGATCATCTGATCCCATGATCGCTGAACAATGGATCAACTCCATTGAAAAGATCTTCTCCATCCTCCAATGTTCTGAACAATAGAAGGTTCTCCTGGCGGCTTATCGTATGGAGGGTGAAGCTGATCAATGGTGGAAATTGATCAAAAATACGAAGCCTGAGGAGGAGATTGAGGCTTTGGAATGGAAGGAATTCTGGAATATGTTTTTCGATAAATATTTTCCACGAACCCTCCGTCTTAAGATAGAAAGGGACTTCCTTTACCTCAAGCAAAAAAGATAAATAATCTGTCGGAGCGTACGAGGAAAACATCAAAAGGCTTTCACGGTACGCTTTCGGCTTTGTCATTACCCCCGAATGCAAGGTTGACTGCTTCTTTGGTGGGCTGAATCCTAGCTTGCGGAAAGCATTAGCGATCCGTGACTTTGACAGCTATGAGATAATTGTCTGATGTGCCCTCAAGGTCGAAATGGTGATCGGAGAATCACAGGGGTATCATGGGGACAAGAAGCGTAAGGTGGACATCAATTCTAGTGGGCCAATGGATAAATCCAACGGCGCTAAGAAGTTCCATCACCCCACTTTCCAAATGTATGGAAAGAAGCACCCTGGAAATTGCCTTAAGGGGACGAGAAAATGCTTCATGTGTGGAAGAGAATGGCACCTAGCTATTAACTGTCGGCAAGAAGTACCCACGGATGCGACAGAGGAGAGGAACGCTCCGTTCGAACCTCAACTCCTTGTTCAATTATATAAATGCAAAGAACCAGATCATTTTTCAAATCAGTGCCCTAATACAAGGGTTATTGGAGGCAACCAACAACCTCCAAGACAGCAAGGAAGATCTTTTTCCATCACTTCTGCGGAAGTGAACCCCGACAACAAAGTGGTGACAGGTACGCTAGTTATTCATTCAATAATAGTGAACTTACTTTTTGATTTAGGTTCTACGCATTCTTTTATTTCTCGAAATTTAAGTAGAACAATCCCAGAACCACCACAAATCATTTAAGTAAATATGTCGGTGAGTACGAAAAATGGGGCAATCATTGCATCCCATGAATATAAGTCCTCCCCTGTTATAATCTGCGGATTGAATTTCCTGGAGAACCCGATCATACTCCCTTTGGTTGAATTTGATGCAATTCTTGGCATGGATTTGCTTTCCTTATATAGAGCCAACATAAATTATCGGGAAAGGGAAATCACACTCCATATGGAGAATCGACCCCCGATTCCTTGCAAGTGTCAGGAGGAAGATGAATCTCCTTTAGATCCATCATCTCAATCATGGATATTAATTCCCTATGAGCACGCGTATCTAGCTCAGATGATTGATTCCAAAGGAGAAACCATCCTTGAAGAAATGCCTATTGTGAGGGAATTCACAGAAGTGTTTCCCAAGGAACTGCCTGGTCTTCCTCCTATAAGAGATGTTGAGTTCTCAATTGAACTTATAACTAGGGAACTACCAATATCCAAGACTCCATATAGAATGGATGTTGTTGAACTTGAAGAGCTGAAGAAATAACTACAGGAGAATCTGGATAAAGGGTTTATACGCCCAAGTGCTTCACCATGGGGTGCACCAGTCCTCTTCGTCAAGAAGAAGGATGGGTCAATGCGGCTGTACATAGATTATCGTGAACATAACAAAATCACGATAAAGATCAAGTATCATCTCCCAAGAATCGATGACTTGTTTGATCAGTTGCGTGGAGCACAATACTTCTACAAGGTGGACTTGCGGTCAGGATATTATCACGTAAGGGTGAAGAAGGAAGATATCCCCAAGACTGCTTTTTGTACAAGATACTGGCACTATGAATTCATAGTAATGCGTTTCAAACTCACCAATTGTCCATAAATATTTGTTGACTTGATGAATAGAGTCTTTATAGATCACCATGACAAATTTTTGGTAGTCTTTATAGATGATATTCTAATATACTCCAAAACCATGGAGGACCATGAGGAGCATTTAAGAACTGTACTAGAGACTTTGCGCAAGGAGAATCTATAGGAAAGGTATAGCAAGTGTGAGTTTTTGTTGAAGGAAGTCTCATTATTGGGTCATATCATCACAAGCAATTGGATATCTGTGGACCCCTCCAAAACAGATGCAATTGAGGGATGGCCGAGGCCAACATCGGTAACGGATATCCATAGCTTCTTGGGGTTAGCTGGATATTATCGACGATTTGTGAGAAATTTCTCACGATTGTCCAACCCTCTTACCAAGATAACTCGAAAGGGAGTAAAGTTTGCTTAGAGTGATGAATGTGAAGAATGCTTCAAGGAGTTGAAAAGGAGGCTTATCACTGTGCCCGTACTCACTTTACCCACAAGTGGGGAAATTTTTGTGGTATTAAGTGATGCCTCAAAGAAGGGCTTAGGATGTGTGATGATGCAGAATGATAAAGTGATATCCTATGCCTTAAGGAAGTTGAAAATCCATGAGAGATACTATCCAACGCATGATCTGGAGTTGGCGCCGGTGATCTTTTCCTTGAAAATCTTGCAGCATTATCTCTATGGAATGAAATGTGAGATATATACTGACCACAAGAGTATTAAATATATATTCACACAGAAAGAGATTAATATGCGCCAGATAAGATGGATAGAGCTCATCACAGATTATGACTATTCAATACATTACCACCCTGGGAAAGTGAACAAGGTGGCGGATGCCCTAAGTAGAAAGGATCCAGCGATTATATCAATGATGAGAATTGAGAAGGATCCAATCTTCTTAGACTTGATGAAGATGGATGTGGGAATCATAAAGAAGGGAAAATCATCAATCCTTTCACAAATGATTTCTCAACCATCTTTTTTGGAAAGGTTAAAGGATGATAAAAAGGATGATGTAGGAATCCAAGAAAAAGTAGAAGCTATCAAAAGGGGGAAATCCTCGGAGTTTAATGTTAATGAAGAAGGAATTGTGCAGTTTGGGAAAAGACTATGTGTTCCATCAAGTCTGGAGCTGAAGAAGGATCTTTTCGATGATGCACATAGTTCAAATTTCTCTATTCACACATGGAGCACAAAGATGTATTGAGATCTCTGAGAAAACTTTTTGTGGGATAATATGAAGAAGGAGATCGCTGAATATACATCAAAGTGCCTGGTGTGTCAGCAAGTGAAGGAAGAGAGAAAGAAGTCTAATGGGATGATGCAACCATTACCCATACCAGATTGGAAATGGGAGAATATCACCATGGACTTTGTCACCGGACTTCCGAGGACATCCAAAGGAAACAATGCAATCTGGATTTTTGTGGATCGTCTTACAAATACAACACACTTCATTGCTATTCGAGAGGATTTCTCATTGGATCAACTGGAACAGATATATATTAGAAAATTAGTAAGGTTGCATGGAGTACCACTATCTATTGTGTCCGACCGAGATCCATGATTCACCTCTATATATTGGAAGAGTCTTCAACATGCTCTAAATACTGAACTGAACTTTAGTACGACCTATCATCCTCAAACTGATGGCCAATCAGAGAGGATTATCCAAACACTTTAGGATATGTTGAGAGCATTCTGAATGGACTTTAAAGGAGTATGGGATCAACATATTCCTCTGGTTGAGTTATCTTATAATAACAGTTTCCACTCGATCATCCAAATGGCACCAGATGAAGCCCTTTATGGGAAAAGGTGCGGAACAGCGGCATGTTGGGATGAGGTTGGTGAACGTAAGCTGCTTGGACCAGAAATGGTCGAAGAAATGGTGGAGAGGTGAAAACCATTCAGCAGCATATCAAGGCAGCCCAGAGTCGATAGAGGAGTTATGCCGATAATCATCGACGAGACCTTGAGTTTAAAGTTAGAGACATGGTATTTTTACGCATATCTCTGGGGGAAAAGGTCTTGGGGTTTGGAAAGAAAGGGAAGTTAAGTCCATGGTACATCGGCCCCTTCGAGATTCTTGATCATGTTGGGGTTCTGGCCTATCGACTAGAACTTCCACCTACTATGGCCAAGGTGCATGATGTCTTTCATGTATCACTCTTAAGGAAGTACATACCTGACCCTTCACATGTACTCTCTTCCTAGTTGGTACAATTGGAAGATAATCTTTCTTATGAGGAACAACCATTGAAGATCTTAGATCATAGAGAAAATGGTCTACAAAATAAGACAATGCCCCTCGTCAAGGTGTTGTGGATAAACCAAAAGTTTGAAGAAGTGACTTGGGAGTCGGAGGATATGATGAAGCTGAGTTACCCACATTTGTTTTAGTGTGGGAAAAGGAAAATTTCGAGGGAGAAATTTCTTAAGGGGGGAATATTGTAACGACCAAAAGTTTCATTAATGGAAAATCCATCTTGATCCAGTTAAATGTCTCTTTATGAAAAATGTTTTTATAAGATGGAAACTTCTTTGGTTTTATGTTAAGAATATTGACCATTATTAATATATTCATTGAACAGTGTTCACATTATTAGTATAAATATAGGACCTTAACAAATCCATTTTACTCAGACAAAGGAAGCGATGGCCTCATCCAGTAGAATTGCCCCATACGAGACCCATCAGAGCCCAGAAAAGAGGTGGTGTCTTTGGGCTTTTCCCATGACCAATCCCAATCTGAGCTTCATCATGTCAAGCTCAAACGTGACCATCAATGGTAAAAGTGGAAGTTGATTGAGATTACCACTCGAGAGATGTTATCCGAGACGCCCCAAGAGTCTGTCACCATCGCACACCTTACCCTTAGGTCTTATGTGGCTCTTTTAAGGGGTTGTGTAACAAATAAGTAGTACTATGTTCATGTACATTATTTTTGTATATAATAATGAATATAATTTCTAGTCATTTTTGATACATTGAAAATAGTTTTTAACGTAAACATGGTGTTTTTTAATTATTATTTAATTAAGAAATCTATTTTATTAAATTAAGAGATTTTTGAATTAAATAATATTTTACTAAAATATTATTATTAATATTAAATTAATTTTTATTAAATATAAATGATCTTATAAATTTATGAATGTAATTAAAATTTTTATTAAGGTTTGAATGCCATTTCTATCAAAACCCGTGAATTTTCGATAAATGTTGGTTTTTATTTTACAAGTGAAAATTAACATATTTAGAATTTTTTTAGATAAAATAAATCATATTTCTAGAATCAGGACATCAAAATTATCCAACGGTGAATTTATCATAATTTTCTGAGACAGTCAAAATTTTGGGTAAAAATTAAATACCATTTAATTATATAATGTGTTTTATGACATCATAATGACCCAATGGTGATGTAATAAAATACCATAATCCTTATGTTCGGCCAATATATGTTTTATCATTAAAACAATGTGATTTTGGGTATTTTTGACTTACTTTTCAATGCATTAATGAACCCCTCAAGACTTATTCAACACTTTTCCTTTTTAAATTAATTTCCATGGGAGTGTGACTCACCTCCACATAAGCAACCCTAATTTTGTAATAAGTTCTGACCTTGGCCTTTTAAAATATTGTTTTCCTCTTTCCTTTTCCAGAAACCATGGGCAAATACCATGGTATGGTTTGTGGTTTGGATTATTTTAATATAAGGGGTCCCAAACCTAAATAAAAAAGAATTCCCTCACCTTTCCTATATAAACCCACCCAAGCTCCCACTTCCTCCTCACTGAAATACCTTGGATTTCGTCCAACATCTTCCCTAATCTCTCTAGAATCCTCCCAATGTTCCCCAAGCTCCCAGGAAGCCTATCACAAGGCTCTCTCTAGCCTTTGGAAGCACACTTCCATGTAAGGGGTTTTTTTCTTCCTTTCTCATTTTTGTCAATTTTCTTTAAGTTGCATTGACCTTTTAATTTCAATTATGAATGTTGGGGTATGGTTTTTCACCTCCCTATACTGACCTATTATTTTTTTAATGATGTGAGACCCCTTTCTCTCTTATTAAATGCCTCCCATGTACACCCGTTACTATGTCGAAATTCCGAAAGGAAATTCTCTCTCTTCTTTTCCATTCAAGTAATACATTTGTATCATGAATATAAATTCCTTTTCAATTTTTGGGACATGTATTTATATTACCTCATTACTGTCCATTACATGTAAATATTATGAGGATCCCCTTTCTCTCTCATCAACCATTTTTATGAATTCTTATGTCACGCTGTTACGCTGCCGAAATCGCACTGATTTTCTAAGACAATGTCATTGTGTAGTGAATACCATGACCATTTCTATATCAAGGGTATTCACCCTTATGCACATTTAATTATTGATTATAAAGTTTCATGTATGAATTACACATTCCTTTATCATGAAATAAATGATTATGTTTTATGAATCCATGTTTTATGATCCATGGTGCACACTTATGCATGAAATGAAATGTTTAAGAATGGCGCGCCCTTATAGCGCTCCAATGCATTGGGTAAAGTATAGTATCATGATACGTCAAGTGGAATGAGTGTTGACTCATTATAATTCAAGTGCAACGAGGGTTTACTCGTGCTTCATGTGCAATGAGGGTTTACTCATGCTCCATGTGCAATGAGCCTTGGCTCATGCTAATTCAATGTTAAGTGTTGTTGCCACATTTCCATGTTATGATTATCATGCTTTATCATGCCTTTATGTTCATGTTTCTCTTTTGCACTATTGACATGCCTATTTCCTAACATGTATTGTACTCCTCATGTTATTCCATGTGTACTCCCTTACTGGGCTTTATAGCTCACCCTTTTCTTATGCATGTCCTCATGTTATCCCATGTAATGCTAAGTACGAGGGAATGTAGTGGTCATGTAAAGGACGTTTTCAATAAAGATGTTGTATTTCATGTTTTATGTTGTTATGTAATGATCCTAAGCCCCAAAGACACTAAACCTCTCGATCTTCTTTGTTGTATCAAGTAAAGTTTTATGTAATGAATCATGTTTAAGTTGTAATAAAAAGCAGGGTTGTCATACGGACAAACTCATTTTCATGGTGATTACTCCATCATATATATGTATGATTAAATTAAAACATATAAATTACTTTTTTTACATTCTCTTTTATTTTTTTATATTTAGGGAAAAGCTCATTTAATATGTCACTAAGAAAAATTTCATTTATTGAAAATATTAATCCATCCCTAACCAAAATTGAAATAATTAGGAAAAATTCAATCCTATCATTGGTATTTCACATAGAATGATATATGTATAATCATCATCACTAACACACCATATACAATAAATATCTAGTGATGGTGAATTTTTTGAGTAGTTGAATTATTGGGTTTTATTAATAGGAAAATGAATGCACTAACATTTTTCAATTGTAGGGTCCTAGTGAGAATAAATCTACTGTTTCCGAGACATTTTAGTGGTACCCAAATTCTTAGAGTATATTTCATTTGTTTTCCTTAATTTGTTATATTATTTTTAAGACTAAACTATAGTGGTAATGGTCATTTTTTTATCTTAGGCCACCCTATGTGGGTTGTTATCCAATACATGATAACGACCATTTATTTTTTAGTTAGTGCTCAATTTTCCCTACATCTAGAAAGGTATATGTTAAGTTAGAATAGATTCAATATTGACCCAGACTACCAGTTTTTATCAATGAGATCATTATTTACCTATCCATTCATAGATTATTATAGTATTATTTGGGCCAATATAGTTATTTTGTGAAATAATTTTTCTATATAAATAATTCTAAATGCATATAACCTATACCATCCATTGTTATAGTTTAAATTAATATATATTAGACCATATTCGATATAAAATATAGATGTTATTTAATGTTGGACACATAGAAAATGTAAATCTTGTTTCAAGGGGATTGAATTTGGATTATTGAAAAATAAAATAATGTTAATTAGGATTTAGGATCACACATGGGTGGTGATGTAACGTCCCAGTTTTAGGAGTTGCCCAGAGGTGCCCCATTCCCGGTTGGTCACATGGCATCAAGAACATATCCCTAAACACCAGAGACTACCGACTAGAATTGAGGTCCATCAGTTTGACAGTGGGGAAATTATTCCCTCATTGGCATAGTGACACAACAAAAAAATGTATAATAGCAGCGGAAGCAGGAAATCCATAATATAAGTAAATTTAGGAAGAATAAAAATAAATAAACAATTTCAACATATAAATAAATAATGATGCATGACAAAAGTATCATAGAAAGTAGCCAAAAAAGTCACAATGCTGGAATATAGTAGTAAACCATTGTACACGATAAAAAATAAACTCTAACAGCATCCCAAGACTCTTCTTGGTCCCATGTTCTCCAACTATATAACAATCAAGTACCTGATGTAGAAGAAATCTTTGCCTTATCTCTACCTATGACAATATAATATCATGGGTCCAAAAAGCATGACCTATACAGGTGTGGGATGAATCACATTAGACAACCACCAAAAGACATGTGCCTAACTATAAATGAATATATATATATATATATATGAGGAAAATATTGAAAATGATTTAATATATAAAGATGTACTCAAATTAAACAATCCTAAAATTTCAACTATAGTTATTTAAACTTCTTATTTATTCAAAAAATCCAAAAAAGTCACCCTATAAGAGGTTCTCACAGTCTAACCACTATGGTTCAGCTTAATCAAAGACACTCTAAGAAATCACTCACCATCCATTCCCCCCATTTTCTCGTAACTGTAAACAACAGAATCTTTAAGGAAACACTTAAATTCTAATTCCCCCTATATCCTCTCATCAAGGAACTACATACACATTAAGGGAGCACTTGTGTCCACCCGTATATGGTCTTGCGATGCGAAAAGTATAACAGAAACTCTAGGGATGCCCTCAGCATCCATTCCACCTATGGTCTCACAACACTATGTTCCCACAGCCCTGTGTAATACATTCTTGCACAAAAAATATCCAAAATCCAAAGTAAATATCAATACTACATGTCTAAAAAACTATAATTCTTATCACAAGCAAGTCACATAATAATCACTCATTCCTAACAATACTAGGCATGGATAAAAAAATAGCCTGATAAGAAATTATAGACATAACAATCAATATCAAACAAAAATGGGCAATCAAATCCATAACATGGTAACAAAACCAATTCATAATCAATCAACCCTGCCCAAGAAAATAAATCATAGTAGTCATGAATAATGTTAACAACAAAAAACATGCAATACCATAATCTAGGGTATTGGGAACATTTTCACATATAAAAGAAATTCATCAAACGAAAGGCACAAACCACCTACCTTGATGTTGAACTATTGATATTTTTGATCATCAGTGTTTGAATTGACCTAGAATGCGGTATATATAAAAAACATCCAAAACGATCAGCCAAGGATAACTCACAAAAGAGAAGAATGAAAGGGAAGATGCTCTAGAAGAAGGAACAAATCATCAAAGCGATTCCAATGCAATTTACAATGTTTGATTCAGAGAAATAAGGTGGATAGGGGGCACAGAGAAGAATTGGAAATATTTAATCACTCCTTGATGAGACAATGCTAGAAGAAGAAGGTTCTCCCAATTTGACGTGTCCCCAACCTGATATATCAAATAAAAATAAATATACCATGTGTGTTCTTTAGTGATACATGGTGTGTATATGCCTTCACTGGGCCCCACTATAGGCAATGTATAGGTCACCCCACACAGCCATGTACATGGCTGTTACACAGCCAGTAGACATTTACTGGTGAAAACTTGATACACGACGTGTACTCTTAAGTACGCGGCATGTACTCCTTAAATTTACAAGAAACAACACTTTCCCTCAAAATAACAGAAACAATATTCATTCCATAAAGGAAGATCTATGTACTTACAAACATCCCCCATAAATAAATTTTATAATGAATTTTCTTAAGAAGGAGGGAAAGAAGAATCCTTGAATAGCTCTGGCCACTGCGATCGTAAATTGGCCTCCCTCTCACAGGTTTCGTCATGTACTCGGTCGTACTTCCACAAAACCCATACCCGAGGAAGTGACCGACCATGGAGAACTATCACATTACGATCAATGATATGGATGGGATTCTATTCAATTGAGGAATCCACCTACAACTGTACCTCCTTGGGTTAGAAATAAATGATATGGTTTTGAGAAGTAACGTTGTAGATGAGAAAGGTAGAAGACATTGTGCATATCCTGGTACCTCTGAGGTAACTACAATCGATATGAAAATATCCCGACTCTCTTAAAAACCTAAAACATCCCGATGTATCTCAAGGAAATCATTCATTTCCTCCTAATCCTTCTATTTATCCACCTCAATTTGACACATAGGATAACCTGATATCCGACCTCAAACTCTAGAGGTCATTTTCGACGATCAACATAAGACTTCTTACATGACTTTGTAGTATCCATCCTCTTCCATATCAACTCCACCTACTCTGTGGTCTCCAGTACAAGACGAGGTCCTAAAATAGCTTCCTCTTTTAATTGCAGCCAACATAGGGGTGATGGACATGGCCTACCATACAAATCCTCATAGGGTTCCATCTGAATAGTTTCATGAAAACAATTATTGTAGGAAAACTCCACCAGAGGTCTGTGCTTCTCCCCCAAACCACTGAAATCTAGGATGCATGATCAAAGGATGTCCTCTAGAACTTATATCATATGATGAAACATGCTATCTATCTAGGGATGGAGAGATGTACTCAGAAGTACCCATGTACCGAAAGCCCTCTGTAGCCCTAGCAAAACCCAAGAAGTAAAACATGCATCAATGTCTGAAATGATGGAGTGCAAAACCCCATGTAAACAAAAAATATCTCGGATGTATATCCATAAAATCTCATCTAAACTAATGGTTTCCTTGACTGGTATGATGTGTTCAAGCTTCGTGATTCTGTAAATGAAACCCCAAATGCATCATTCCCTCGAGGCGACCTCGATAATCCTGTCACAAAGTCCATCAAGACATCATTCCAATTCCACTCGAAAATTTTTAACTATTTAAAAATCCATGCTTGTCTCTGATGCTCTACCTACGCCTACTGACATGTGGAACATCTCATCACAAAATCCATAAATAACTCTCTACATTCCTGGTCACCAATAAAGATGGTGCAGATCATAATACATCTTGGTGACACCAGTATGAACTACCCAAAATAAAGAATATAAATCCTACATTAGCTCCTCATGTATGTATGCTAACATCCATACACGTCAATGGAAGCACAAGATCTCATCGTCACCAATGGTTAATCTAAGAATAGGGTCCTCTCCAAACACACTCTCTCATAGGTCAACGCCATCAGAATATGATAGATTCTTCATTTTCACTAAATCAAATAGAATACAGGTAACAAATATCGAAGAAAAAATGTATGCCCCTATCTTTTGTTCACCTCTAAATGAATCTCATAGATAATATCCATAAGATGCCACACATTGCTATCCTCCTAAACAGCTTGTATCTGAGTCCTCATTCTCATATCATCGGCTACTCTGCTACCATTCACCAGCATATAGGAAAGATCCAAATCAAAGGACTGAAGGTATTCAATGAACCTTCACTATCATAAGTGCATATCACACTGAGTGATGATATAATTTAGTCTTTTGTGGTCGGGTGAAAACTAGAAAATGTTGTACCAAAAGAAAATGTCTCCAATAGCATAAAGCACGAACAAGTGCGCCCAACATGAGATTGTGTGTCAGGTAATGCTACTCATGTGGCCTCAGCTACCCATAACCATACTCAAATACTACTTCCCCATGAATAATCACCGCTCCTAGCCTGATACCTAATGCATCATAGTAAACTGTGTAGCTCTTGGCTGTATCTAGAATAACTAATATCGGTACTGGAGTCAATCTCCCTTTCTACTCTTGAAAGGTTGAGTCAAAAGAATCTATACATAGTTAATTCTCTCAACTCATAGTCAAGACCATAAATGGCTCTTATATGTGTGAAAAGTTTTGTATAAAAGGTCTTTAGTAACTATCCATCTCTAGTAAACTTTGTACCTCAAATACGATCTTCGACTACACCTAGGAAACTACTACCCTAACTTTTTCTTGGTCTACTAATTAATCGGTATCTGGGATGAAATGTCCCAAAAAGGGATCTAGTCCATCCAAAAGTTTCGTTTTGAGAGCATAGCATAAAATTGATTCTCTATCAGGGTACTCAAAATAATATCAAGATGGGTAGCATGGTCGTGTTAACAATGACAGTACACCAAGATATACTCTAGAAAAACTACAACAAAAGAGTCTAAGAATGGATGGAACACTTGGTTCATCACTTCCATAAAAACTGATGGCATGTTCATGAGACCGAATGGCATAACCACATACTCTTAAAGATCATACATGCTCCAAAAGGCTGTAAGAGGTATACCAGATGGTCTAATGTGCAGTTGATGATAGCAGGGTCTAAGGTCAATATTCAAGAACACTCGAGCTTCATTATGCTGATCAAAGATATCACTGGGATATCATTTCTTGACCTTCAACTGTATTAGATTCCGATAATTCAAAAAAACGCTAAGGTTACTATCAGCCTTAATTGAAAATAGGACCTTCAAACCCCATAGAGAACTAATATATCGTATGAAACCATTTTCATGTAACTCCTGTAGCTGCTTCTTGAGCTAATTTAACTCTGTTGAAGCCATATTATAAGGTGAAATGGATACCGGTGCTTTTATTGGCCCAGACCAATCCAGTTAATTACCTTATAAAAATGTGTTGATAAAGGTATGTCAGGAGGTCAGGGTGACATGGGGTGCATTTGGGTGGACTTTCAAGGGAAATTATAGAGCAGTATCTTTTGCACGGGGGGTGCACGCTTTGTTTAAACTGTGTGGCCAAACCCTGTGAGGTTGGCATTGGAGGCAATGTCTAACGCACGGTTATCACACGATTTGTCTAGATGTGCGGACTAACCGTGCGATGAGTATTTGATGAGGAAAAAGATAACGCACGGTTAGAACACGGTTTGTCAAACCGTGCGAACTAACCATGAATCCACATAAATCTAGATCCTAAAATTGTGGATCTTGATCTTTTTTCCTCTAGCTTTCCTGTTTGAGATCCTAAGGGTCCATAACTCGGGATTACCCTCCCATGAAGGTAGGATAACCTCTCTCAAAAATTTTGGATGTGATATGAAGGCTTTTCTTGGAGAATCGTAGCCAGATCCTCGAGTTATGTGATCATTCTTGTTTGGTTTTATAGATCCACTTGGATCTACTTCTCCTCTTATATTGGTCTCTTAGATATATGCCTGTTATGGGTGGATATAAATGTTAGGATGCCAAATATGATGGGTTTTGGTCTTTGATGTGTAAGTACAAGATATATAAGGAGGATTCTTGGAGAATCAACCAGGCTTTTTTGTGTGTTCTTTGTTTGTTGGTTTTTTCATCAAAAACCATTCATTTAGGGATCTTTCCTTCGTATCTATCTCTATCTTTTGTGCATCATGTGGAGTGGGTATCCTCATGTTTTCATGAGATATGGTTGAACTGGTAAATAAATATAATTACTGGTTAAATAACGGGTTTGGGGAATTTTTTGTTGATATTGTTGTCTTATTTCCACCAATGATTATACTTTGATTATGTTGTGAATTGAATGGGCTTATGCCTACTAAAAATCGCGGTCGTTGGGGGCCTTTTCTTGCGCAATTAAATGTTTACCTATTTTTCTAGATTGATTTGTGGATGGAATTTCATAGAATGTGGAAATTGGATAATCATGTAAAGTTGGTTCATTAAATGAATCCCCGGAACCCTTGTATGATCACCCTAGTTAAACTAAATGAAAGAATGAATTTTTGAGGGTGTGGTTGGGGTTTAATTATTTGAAGGGGTGTTTTGTGGGTTTTTGTGGAATGGGTGAGCAGCGACGATGAGGTTGTCTTGGATGTGGGTTGGCATGTATGATATGGTTGTGATGGGTATCAGATCTACGGTAAATTGTATCAAAGGGATGATGATGTGGTACAAGTATTGTTTCCAATGTGTATGTGGTTATGGTGTTTGGCAGCAGGGCTGCAGGGATGGGTTTTGCATATGAATAATAAGTGGAAGTATTAGCTAAGGAATTGTGGGACACGGTAGTTGATTAAATACGGGAAATCAATGGAATTGCTTAGCTAATAAAAGAAAATGGTGTTGTGTTTCTTGTGTTTTCCATAACATTGTTTGTGGTTGGTAGGGATATGTTTTACGAACAATTGATCTGGTTTAGTTGTAGTTAGTTGCTTGGTAGTTAAGAAACTGATAAACTAAAACTGATGAAACATGAAAATCATAATCGACTTTGGGGCTTTTTACTGTGTGCATACTTTTGAGGAAGCAGTGCCAAGGCATTTACTCAGATATTTTATGTATAATCATTAGGATGGGATGATTGGTTGATATAATTATTTAAATCTATATGATTTATGTTTCTTTACGCACCCCACACATGTTGAGCACTACTTTCCGAACACGCGTGGGACGGGGGGTGAGATTCTCAAACATCTAACGGATGGCCGGTTACTGTTCTTCCCTATGCTCCCTCTTCTAGGTTCTGTAGCCCAAAATCCTTCAGGAAGGTTACGACAGATGTTTCCCAAGAGTCTTCGGGATGAGGATGTGTGGATCCCCGGTGTCTTAGGGATGAGTTGTGGTTATGGACAATATTGAGTGTCGGCAGGATACTATGAGCTTAGTATGGATAGGATGCGACACTAGCTCAGGAAGAGGGGGAAGCATCAGAGTGTTAGGCATGAGGACTTGAGCAGTATTCAGTGGGAAGGTGGTGTGGGGTACCCATCCATTGATAATATTACTATACTACTCTATTGACTTGTGAAATTTGGTGACTGCGGCTTGTCCGGTTGGGTGGATAGATTCCCTGGTAGGCTTTGGTTCCTTCTATTTTCTCATGGGGAATTAGGATGTCTCCCCACCTATGCATGAGAGATTTAGGTTTTCCTATAGAGTATAATTGTATGCTTACCCTACATTACATTCAGGTTTTCCGGACGAATTCAGGGACCATGCAAGACCTTTCTAGTTGGCTGTTGGAGTTTCGATGGTTACAGTTTTTGATTTCGTTTTGGCATCATAGTTTGGAGCATTTTTTGTACTTGTACTTTTGTTTTAGTAATGTAAAAAAAACATGCATGTGGGTTTGGTTTTGGGTTTATTTCCATTTACTTGTTCGTTTTTCTTTCGGTGTTTGTCTTATCCTATTTCCCGGTCTTGAATAAAAAATGGATAATGCTTCCCATATTTTTGAAAACGCATACCATTGGTGCTAGTTGCCACTCTGGGGCCTACTGAAGGTGGGACTTGGTGGTCATTATCTCCCTTTCACCATTTCCAGCTTAGGAGGGGCATCTTTGATGGGAGGGGGTTGTGACAGAATGGTATCAGAGGTGATGGTTAAGAGATAGGATGAAGTCTGGAGTTAGGCACAGTGATGATTGGATGGGATGGTAGGGTGACACTGTTGGCTGATCATGGTGCGTGACTTAGGCTAGGGAAGACCGTCTAGGACACAGTATTTTAGAGCCCCCCATGATCCGATTCAAGGACTCTGAGCTTACTGATCAACCAAGTAATAATACATTGATTGTAGGGTAGAGACTCTTGGAAAGGTACATGAATCATCATGATTTGTGTTTTACATGATTTGGATGTTCTGGGAAAGAAATCAAAATAAAATGATAAAATGAAACATTGAGAAAAATTTCCTTGCTGTAAGGGCTTATGCGTTCCTTTTTTTACCATGTAGCTATGGAACCTGGACTTCGTTCTTGGGTGACTTGGGTAGTCGAGGCCCAACAGTTTTAGGCGGTCGATCAGTTGAGGATTGTCCGAGAGGAGGAAGATGACTTGCGGAAGTGCACGTTATGTGCTTTCTAGTGGCAGAGCTTGAAGAAGTATGAAGGTAGAACATCAGATACGGAATCAGAAAGTTGGATGGAGGAACTTGAGATCACCTATGGGATGATCAAGGCTCCATCAGAGTATTGGGTTCCTCTAGCAGTAAGCCAGCTACAAGGAGCGGCGCGTCAGTGGTGGATGCTTTACCTTGGGGAGGGGAAGGAGATAGAAGATCTATAGGACAACTTAGAGAAGGAGTTCTGAGAGGAAATTATTTCCTCAATGAGGAAGGATGAGATTTTTCAAGAGTTTTTGTATCTCTAATAAGGAAGAATGTCAGTGCGGGAACTAGGGGTCAAGTTCAAGGATCTCCTCTGTTTTTCCCCGAATCTCTTTCCGGATGAGGATTTCTCAGCCAGACGTTTAAAGGTCTTCACCCCTCTATTCGGTGCGTGGTGACCCCTTTCACCTTACCAACATACTTGGAATTACAGAAGAAGGCAGAGATAATTGATAGGATGCACTCACAAGTAGGTCCACCGCTAGAGAGGAGTCACCCGGGTTCGTCAAAGAAGGAGGCGGTCAGCAGTAGATCCCCAGCAATGGGACCTTCCATGTTTCAACTGACATGGAGCAAACTTCAGCAGGTCCCATAACAATCTCACGATTTATTCCCATTTTCTATGGACATGGACCGAGGTGCTTTGTATGTGGGAATTGTGGGAATCTTGGCAGACATTGCCCTTTTCAGACTCCGTATGGAGGGACTGGCTAGGTTCAGCCCCAGCCCCAGTAGCAGTTCCCAGCCCGACCCTTCCAGTAGCAATAGACTCCATTCCCTTCCGAGGGGAGCTAGAGAAAGTGGTTTCGGACCACATGGAGTTCCTCAAGGACCCCAAACAAGACATGTTTGAGGAGGTGGACGTCAACAGAGAGGAAGAGGAGTGGGACGTTGACAGTTTCACGCAACAGAAGCAATAACCCTAGAAATGTTGGGGATCAAGAGAGATGATTCAGTTTTAC
Organism: Viscum album; assembly: GCA_963277665.1. Lineage (NCBI taxonomy): Eukaryota > Viridiplantae > Streptophyta > Magnoliopsida > Santalales > Viscaceae > Viscum > Viscum album. The sequence continues at coordinate 820,456,363 of OY728155.1, forward strand.
TTAAATGATCTCGTTTATGTTTTGTTTCAATTCAAGAGCTTTACACTCCTTTGTTGGAACTCACTCACACCCATGATTTTTTCATGGACCTTGTTTTTTTATGTGTCTATAATTCTATGTTGTTTCCCTTTTTCCTTTAAACGTGTGTGAATAGTCCCCACATGTGGGGAGGGGATGACTTAATCCCTAATCCATATGCATTAATATGGATGCAATTAAACCCATATAGGAGAGTCAGTGCCTCCTAAAGAAGATAATATCTCTTCATGGTGGAAGGAATTCCCTGAATCATATAATTAGGATAGTTGTTGGATTCCTGTTATGACGAGCACCCGGAGAGGTATCTTGCAGGGTGGTTGTTCGGTCCTTTTTTTGGGTTGGTTTTTAATTATTGAGGATGATAATGTTTTGAGAGGTTTCTGATGTAATGGACCAAACCTCTCCATTCCATTAACTTGTGAAAATGTGGTGCTAAAGGTGTTTCGGGAGGTCAGGTTGACTTGGGGGTGTTTTTTGGTGGACATTTATGTGAGATTAAAGAGCAGTAGCCGTCACACGGGGGGCACACGGTTTGTATTAATCATGCGGCGAAACCATGCGAGTTTGGAGTTGGAGGTAGTGGATAATTCATGGTTAGCACACAGTTTGTCTAACCATGTGGACTAACCAAGCGAGGAGTGTTTGACGAGGCAGAAGCTAACGCACAGTTAGCACATAATTTGTCAAACTGTGCGACCACTTAAATCTCGATCGTATAATTGTAGATCTTGACCGTTTTGCCTCTAGATTGCATTTTTATTCTCCTAAGCGGCCATAACTTGGGATTAACCTCCCTTAAAGGTTGGAGAACCTCTCCCAAGTGTTTTGGAGGTGATCCTAAGGCTTTTATTTGAGAATCAAACCGAAATTCTTGAGGTATGTGATCATTCTTGTTTCGTTTCTTAGATCCACATGGATATACATTTCCTCTTCTCTCGGTCTCATAGATCTATGCCCGTAATTGGTAGATATATGTGTGTGGATTCCAAATAGGACGGGTTTTGGTCTTGGTTGTGTTAGGAGAAGATACATAAGGAGGATTCTTGGAGAATCAACCCAGCTTTTTTGTGTGTTCTTCATTTGTTGGGGTTTTAGTCAAAAAACATTGAGGCATGGATCTTACCTTTATATATCTCTCTTTTGTGAATCATACAGGGTGGGTATCCTCATGTTTTCATGAGATATGGTTGAACCGGTAAATAAAGATAATATCTGATTGAAGAACAGGTTTGGGGAATTTTTTGTTGATATTGTTGTTTTATTTCCATTAATTCTTATCCTTTGATTATGTTTTGAATTGAATGGGCGTATTCCTACTAAAAATCACGGTCATTGGGGGCCTTTTCTTTCACAATTAAATGTTTCCATGTTTTTTTGGATTTTTTTGTGGATGGAATTACATAGAATGTGGAAATTGGTTAGTCATGTAAAGTTGTTTGATTAAATGAATACATGGAACCCTTGTATGATCACCCAGGTTAAACTAAATGAATGAATGAATTTTTGTTGGGATTTTTGGTGTTTAATTATGTATAGGGGTGTTTTGTGGGTTTTTATGGAACAGGTGAGCAGCGGGGCTCTGGTTGGCTTGGTTGTGGGTTGGCATGTATGATACGGTAGTGATGGGCAGTGAAGCTACGGTAAATGGTATCAAAGGGATGATGATGTGGTATAGGTATTGTTTCCAATGTGTTTTTGGTTATAGTGGTTGGCAGTAGGGCTGTAGGGATGGTTTTTGAATATGAATAAAAAGTGTAAGAGTTAACTAATGAATTGTGGGACATGGTAGTTGATTAAATATGGGAAATCAATGGAATTGTTTAGCTGGTAAACGAAAATGGTGTTGTGTTGCTTGGGTTTTCCCTAACATTGTTTGTGGTTGGTAGGGATATGTTTTAAGAACAATTGATCTAGTGTCGTTGTTGTTAGTTTCTCAGTAGTTAAGGAACCGATAAACTAAAACTATTGAATAATGAAAATCATAATGGGCTTTGGGGTTGTTTATTGTTTGCATAGTATCGAGGTAGTAGTGTCGAGCCATTTTCTCTGAACTTTTGTGTTGAAGCCTTAGGATGGGATGAGTGGTTGATATAATTATATAAATTTGTATGTTTTATGTTTTTTTATGCACCCCACCCATGTTGAGAACTATGTACCGAACACCCGTGGTATGGGGGTGAGATTCTAAAACATCTACTGGATGGATGGTGACTGTTCTTCCATGTGCTCCCTCTTCTAGGTTCTATAGCCCAAGATCTTTCAGGCAGGTTACGACAGATGTTTCCCAAGAGTCTTTGGGATGATGATGTGTGGTTTTCAGGTGTCTTCGGGATGAGATGTTGTTATGGACGAGGATTGAGTGCCGGTGGGATACTATGATGTCTAAGGATTGAGTGCCGATGGGATACTATGATGGCCGAGGATTGAGTGCCGGTGGGATACTATAAGCTTCATATGGCCAGGTTGCGGCACTAGCTCAGGAAGAGGGGGAAGCCTTAGAGCATTAGGAATGAGGGATTGAGCAGTATTTAGTGGGAAGGTGGTGTGGGGTACCCATAATTTTCTAATATTACTATACTACTCTATTGACTTGCGATATTTGGTGAGTGTGGCTTGTGAGGTTGGGTGGATAGATTCCTTTCTAGGCTTTGGTTCCTTCTGTTTTCTCACGGGGCATTAGGATGTCTCCCCACCTGTGCACAAGAGCTTTAGGATTTCCTGCTGAGTATACTTGTATGCTCATCCAACGTTACTTTCAGGTTTTCAGGAGGATTTCAGGGACCGTGTGGGACCTTGCTATTTGGTCATTGGAGTTTCGTTGGTTGTAGTTTTTCCATTCTTTTTGGCATCGTACTTTGGAGATTTACTTGTACTTGTTCTTTTGATTCAGTATTGTTAAAGGAACATGAATGTGGGTTTGGTTATGGGTTTATTTCCATTTACATGTTCCTTTTTCATTTGTTTTTTGACTCACCCTATTTCCTGATATTGAATAAAAAAAGGGTAATGCCACCCATATTTTTGAAAACTCATACCCTTGGTGCTAGTCACCTCTCCTGGGCCTACTAGAGGTAGGACTCTGGGGTTCTTTATCTCTCATTCACCATTTACAGCGCATGAGAGGATTCATTGGTGGGAGGGGGTCATGACAGTGTTGCTCTTGGTAAAATATCAATAGAAACATCCACCTCTCACTCCAGAGGAAAACCAAAATAGTCATCTAGGAAGACATCCCAGAAATGATCAAGCACTGGAGAAAACTCCATCTGTGAAGTCCCCTGGATATCCTAATACTGACTAGAGATCTATGATGTATCTCCTCCAAACCCAAGATGCATGCGTCTAGCTCTTCCCACCTAGACATCCCATTCACTATTATGTAGAAAAATCCACCCTATAGTGATGTGAACCTCACCCTACGACGATAGTAGTCAACAATAGTCTGGATGGGAACTAACTAGTCCAGTCCAAGAATGAAATCATATCCCATCATCCATAGGACATAAAGGTCCCACACTAAGTGACACCCACCACCGTCAAGAGGGAACTCCTTGCACTGATGTACATTAGCCATTCTAGTCCCCAGCAGAGTTTCCAACATCAATATATCAGCAGCAGTATAAATCAGATCCTTAGGATCCCAACAACGGCAGCAAATATAAACTATAAGAAGCCCTTGTATCGAAATGTGAAGAAAGTAAAATATAGGTAACTAGAATCGTACGTTTAACTGTAGAGGGACAAATATCCATCTAATAACGGGTCTTTTACTGTAGAAAAGTGTGAGCTTCATTGTGTCCCTATGAAGATTTCTATGATCACTGAGATGCTCCACCGTACAGCTGTCAAAAACCTTATGGTTGACCACTGCGACCATGACCTCTAACTTGTCCTGAACAACATAAAGAAATAAATTTCCCTTAATGATAAGAAACTGGTGGTCCTAATTTTTAATGGTATTCCATTGAATAATATAATTCACCAGCAACGTGTGAGAAAAAGTGGCAGAAACTTTAAAGATAAACCATCTTTCCACAATATCGACACTAAACTTGGTCTCTCAAGCAGTGTGGGTTTGTTTTCCCACTCTTCCCACACTTTTAACATACAAAATGGATACCTAAATAAGTATTTCGCTTACTTGGATCTCTGCACATAGACTCCCTATAGTGCTTCCTGCAGTAAGCTAGAGGGTTACAAACTCCAGATACCGAGCTGCCCTGGCTCACAACCTAAGAATCCCTCAGATTGTGCTCTGTGATCAGCACCTGGTTGAATATAGAAGTTATGAATGTTAAACTAAATTTTTTTTCCTGAGATCAGATGTCATTCCATAGCCCATACTCAAAATTCCTCTCCAAGAATAAATCATCACCCCCTTGGATGGGTGTGAATCACTAAATCTCTGTCAAGTGAGAAAAAAACTCCTTCACTGAAAGAGTACCCTGCTCCAAACTCATGAACTATCAGACTCACTAAACCCTAAAAGACTCCAGGTGCATGAAATCATAGATAGAACACTTGAACTCATCCAAAACCATACCATGCTGGTTCTATGCTTGTGATATTACATCCCACCACATATTGGACGAATCCCAATGCATTTACATAGTGAGCTTCACCCTCCTCTCAAGATGTGTCTTCATATTCTCAATGATAGACCACATGTCTTCTAACTGTGACTCTACATCCTGAGGTCCACCTACATCTATGAATTTTGGAGGATGATGCTTTTGAAAAAACTATTTCTACTCTACCATAGAGGGGGTAGGATTTTGTGCTCCCCTGATGTTCTTCTTAATCCACATGAAGCCTTCTCATAATTTTTCATTATATCATATATCTGAAATTATGACCAGTTCCATGACATGCACAACAGGAGGATCTACTAGTAGTCCTTTATATACCATGCCCATTGTATCATTATTTCCCTATATTTGGCGTAGAACTAGAGGACTTCATAGTGGCATGACATTGCAATGTCAATCACACGGATTAGATCAATATTATCAAGCATTGAAATATTGAAGAGAAGGAAAAGAACATGATAAAGAAGACATTCATGTTTTTCAAAACTGGGATACATGGAGTGTACTACCCCTACACAGTGTGTCCCCTTAACCATTCACATGGGTTTGTACTTAGGCCAAAATTGGTCATGTAACACCCCAACACACGTCGTGTTCCTCCCAATGACATGGCATGTACATGACTCATTTCACCATTCCTGTGTTCCTCTACACTGATAAACCACATGTCTCCTTCCTGCATAACTCGACACGGTGTGTTCTCCCTGGACACGGCATGTACACCATATATTTCTACAACCCGTGTCATTAGTCACACAGTTAGAGACATGGTTGACACTACACGGCATGTAATAGAATAATTTAACCAACCTGTGTCGTTAGTAACACGACCAAATACATGGTTTCTACAACTTGACATGTACATCTGGTAAACGACATGTCTCTACCCATATAGACATGCACCCAGTTAAAGACTACACAGAGTGTACATATAGTACATGACATGTACTTATAAAAAGTTGATCATTCTAGAATAGAAGGATACATGGCATTTATTCATCATTACACACCATGTATTCTGGATTTTTCTTTACAGTAAACCTCAGAAACTACACTAGAACCCCATAAAAACACTTAAAAACATTTATGTTGCAAATTCCAATTCGTGGGGGCCTGTACTCCCTGTGAATCATTGATTGGAATCATATAAATTTATATCACAAGATGAAATAGAGAAATCAACCACATGATCTTCCAAATCCTGATCTAAGTGGTCCCATAACACCTTAGGTGAAATTTTTTGACATCACTAGTAGAATTATTATCTTTTGAGGTGGGATATATATAGCGTCCACCATTTGGAAGTATCAATTGATATCTATAGTGATCGCCAACTGGGGATCTCTGAATTTTTACTACTCCAATCCTAATATTTACTCTCCCCCTCGTTCACCGTCCCTGACCCCGCGACCCTCTCCCTATTCCCCCTCCCAAAGACCCCAATAGCCTCGACGACCTTGATCCCCTTGCCTTCATGTTGCGCCCCCATGGCCCTGACACGCCCCCATGACCCTGACAACCCCCACCCCCTTGCCTCTGGACTACGCCCCCCGCGACCCCAGTGACCCCGAAGACCGACACCCCCTTTCCTCTCCATTGTGCCACCGATGAACCCGGTGACCCACACCCCTTGCATCCGTGCAATGCCCCCTGTGATCCCGCGACCCCGAGACACCCCGGTGACCCACACCCCCTGCCTCAGTGCTACTCTTTCAGACAGTCCTGAGGTCATTCCCACATGGCACTGTTGTACCCCTAGGGTGAGTCCTTGCATCCTGCCTCCATTCATCACTCATGGCTCATCATGCCTCACCATGTAGAAACCTCTCACGATTTGGGCAGTAGTTCTTACCTTTTTGAGCCTGGTCGTCGAACCCCTATTGTCCAGCCATTGTGCCATCATGGATATTCCATCGAGTTGCATCCCATTACCAGCAGTAGATTCCTTTTATGGTAATTCATTTTTTTTACTTCCTTATTCCATAATACTAGTTATTAATGAAAATTGTATTTCCCATAGAGACCACTCTGATGGAAAAAAAATTTAAATCTTGACTGGACCTCCAAGATTGTTTTTTTCCGTAAAAAATCATTGAACTCATTGGTTTTTATGTTATAATGATATGAGTTTCTTTAGAATTTAAATAAGATATTTCAATTATTTTCATTCAATTAATTCAAAATATGTATAAGAGATGGATTAATATGCAAGATATGTTTTTAATGAAATATTATGAGGGGACTAAGGGATTTATGGATTAAATCAATTTATTTCAAAGAGAATTGATTAGTTTTCCATATAGAAAATGTGAAAATAGATATCTATTCAAATGAGATAGTGTTAGTTAACATCTTTTATTGAATAGTTTTTGAAAAAACTGTAAGACATGTACTATTCATGGAGAAGAGTCTGTTTCATTTCATCATTCAGAAAATATCAATATGGATGTTGATTCGAGAATAGTTGATCTGATGATCATAATGCTCAATGATATGATGCATCAGTTTCAACCTAAAGATTATAGTGTCATCAATGATGATGATGGATCAAGTAATCATCGTTCTTATATATATGAAGAATCACTGAAATTATTTTAGATTCTTGATGACGCACATACTTAATTATATCATAGAGGCACTAAATTTAGTAAATTGTCATTTTTCATTGAATTGTTATGCTAGAAGGCCTTGAAACCATGTCTAGATATCTCATTCTACATGTTGTTAGTGCTGTGGAAGATGTCACCCCCTGCTTGATTGATGATTCCCATGTTATTTTATCAAGCTTGCAAGTTGAAATCTGATCATGATTTTACATATGATATCATTGATGTGTTCTGAAATAATTTTATGTAGTTCAGAAAAGAGAATGCACAATTACATAATTGTACTATTTTATATACATCCAGGTGGAAGGCCAATGAGATTAATCAACGTAGTCAGATTCTTTCTAGCATATTATTCAATAAATGGAAACAAGATGCCGCTAAGAATATGTGTTATTTCCCACTAAAATTATGACTGAATTGATTATTCATTTCAAATAAAATTGAAAAATTAATGAGGTGGAATCAGAGAAAAATAAAGAGGTTGACAAATTAACTCACCTGACAGAATCCTTGTCATGGAAGGAGTTTGACCAAAGACACCAAAACCTTTCCCGGGATGATCATAATGTTCGACTGGGTTTGGCAGAAGAAGGTTTTAACCCATTTAGGTCTATGGTTGTTGCAACACATAGTACGTGGCCAGTGGTGTTGGTTCCATAAAACATTCCCCCATGGTTTTGTATGAAGCAACCATTTTTGTTACTATCAAATCTATTTGATTGTCCAAGATGACCTAGTAATAAAATAAATGTTTATATGAATACTTTGACTTATGAGATTAATGAATTTTGTTCCAATGGTGTAATGAATTCAGACTCGACAGCAAATGAATTGTATAGATTCTAGGGCGCTTTGTTATGGAAAATGAATGATTTCCCAACATATGCTAACTTCTTAGGTCGGAGTACAAAAAGATAATTTTACCACCCTTGTTGTAATAAGAGTAAGAAATATATATGGAAAAATCACTATAGAAGGTGGCCATATCTTCATCACATACACGTTATTCCTTTAGTGAACAGGTTCATAAAAAATTGTGTGTCATTTCATGGGAATAGAGTGTATGAACCATCACCACAAATACTGTATAGGGTTCAAATTTGTGCACAAATAGACCAAGAATACATCCATAAAATGTATGAATTTCATGATTTATTGGATCCCAAATTGCCTTTTATCCCTGACATAAAAAAGACAGCACAATCATAATTAGATAAAACATAGTATTTTTTTGGAATTGCCTTATAGAAAATATAATATTTGAAGACATAATTTGTATGTGATGCACATTGAATAAAATGTATGTGATAATATATTGTGCACCATTTTATGATTCAAGGGGAAATAAAAGGATATTGAAAATTCTCGACCTGATTTTCATGAAATAGGATTGATAAAACCATTACATTTACAACCGGGTGAAGGTAATTGGTCATAAATCCTGCTGCACAATACAAAATTATTAAAGAAGATAAACAAACAATTCTATCGAATTTAAAGACTATTAAGGTGCCATATGGTTGTTTCTCAAATATTTCCAACCGTGTAAATATTATGAGCATGATATTACTGGGGATGAAAAGTCATGATACCCATATTCTTCTTCAATAGTTAAATACTAGAGTAATTTGTTTTTGCTTACCTACCTAGGTAACTAAGCCTTTGATTGAAGTTTATAATTTTTTTCAAATAACTCTATTCACGAAATTATAGCATGAGTGATTTGAAAAATCCTTAGGATAAGATTTTACTTCCGCTATGTCACCTAGAAAAACTATTCTTGACTTCTTTTTTTATGTCATGGTTCAGTTGACAATGAATTTAACTGGTGAAGTAATTGCTGGAAGTCACATGCAATTTAGGTGGATGTATCCAATAGAGTAATACTTAAATAATTTGAAATGAAATGTGCACAAAAAGCTCATCCAGAAGCATCAATATCCATCAGATATATAATGGATGAGTGTACAATTTCATCACTTCATATATTGATTAGGATTAAACAAAGATAGGTAAAACCTCCCATAATTTTTTGGATCCAATTGGATAAGGAATAACATTTGATATGCACAACAATGAGTGGGTTCAAGCTCATCGATATGTGTTGTTCAACACTTAATTAGTTCTGCTATTGATATAGAAGGTTTCATAGTTGATGTGTCTTCTATTTAAATATATATTTTACTACTTTCCTTTTATTATGTTATGATTTAGGATACATGTTGCTGAGTTGAAACGTGAAAGTCCATGTGCAATTGACTATCAAATTCAAAAACATCATTTCATCATGTTTCATGAGTATTTAAAGATCCATGTATGTATCAATAATTGATCTAATATATTTATATTGCATCTATAGTTGTATTTTCATTATCCTTTATCCATTGATCTATATTAAATTTTTATATTCAAAAGATATGTGATTTATGTTACCATACTATGAGAGAAGAACTCAACCAACTAGTAGATGTCCCATTTATTATAGATCACCAATATAATTCAATAGTTTCTAATGGATTTATATCTCGTATTAGAGATATTGACATGAATCATTCCACGAAAAAAAGTGGTGTTGGTTGTTCTTTTGTTGGTGTGGGTTTTTATTATGGATTGCTGAGGGATATTATTGATGTTATTTATGGTCATGTCTTAAAACACATATTGTTAAGGTGGGATTTTTTCGATCCAGTTTGTGGAACGAATGTTGATAAAATCTATTTAATGTTAGAAAAATTAAACAATATTCTATATTAATATGATCAAATAATTAATGATCCCTTCATATTGAAATCACAGGTAGAGCATGTTTACTTTGTCGCCATTGATTCTGATTGGAAAGTTGTGGTGAAATTTTCTAGAAGAGGGGTGTTCATGATTTATATAGAGTAGCGTAACATTGTCGCATTTCCTAATCTAACACATGACCATAAAAATAGTAGTTGTACGAGATGAAGATATACAATGGACCAGAGAGACAATTGACGGAGATCCGATAGACATGCATGATTAGTAAAAATTTCATTTTTTCCACATATGTTTTTGTAAAAATATTTATGAGTTTTATATGTATAAATATTTCCTTATTTAACTATAATTATATTAATTTTGGTATGACATAGGGTGATCAGAGTGGATCAACTGATGTTGTCAGTATGTATGTTTTCATTTTTCTATTTTAATTGATTATAATTATCTGTGTTTATTTCCCTATTTATTTCGAAATTTTTTAATAAAAAAATTCAGTAATATTGTAATTGAAATATGAATTTATGTTTATTAGGATCTAATACATCTTCTAGCAGATGTAGGGGTCTTGGTACATGGGTTCAATCCTGGAACTCTGTATCCTGATTAGATGCGTTGTTTTATGACATATTTCACATAGTCGGAGAAGGTGATAGTATATTGATTCATCAGTTTAGGAATATGATATGAGACCCATATATATTCCCCCTCATGACTCATGATTGGACATCTTTCCCCCAGGAAAAAATTGACAGATTGTGGAGAGAGGTTTAGGTAAATTCAATGTTTAATTTTTCATGATATTGTATGTATTATTGTTGCATCTATTGAATATTTTTTTAATAGGATAATTTTACATCTTGTCCAGTTGAGTTTCGAGCAGTATGTATGGACAAATTCTGAAAATTAAGGAATGATTAGAAATGAAGGGTGAATAGAGATTAGTGGATACCATATGCGGGTGTGCCTAACTTTCTACAGCAATTCCCCCTAGTAATTATTCCCAAACTGTGGATGGATTTGGTTGCGTTTCAGTCTATTGAGGTGATGATGGTAAGATTTGTTTCTTTTTATTGATAAATGCCTAATTTTTTATATGTATACTAATGGAATACATTGAATGTAGTCTGTGTCTTCTCGTCATTCAAGTAATCGGGCGATGCAAGGCATGCTATCCAGACATGGCACACGACATGTGTCACAACTCACAAAGGATGTATTTTTAGAATTTTCTATTCATTAATATATTAAAAATATTGTATTATAATATGGTGAATCCCTTTATTATAGTTACACCAATGATGTGAGTTGATCGATCAGATGTTCATATGGGTGATGACTTGTAGAGTGGGAGATCCCGATGTTTCTAGTGATACAGTAAGCAAATTATTTACTAATAAATGTATTTTTATTTTATAAAAAGTTTTCATATTTTTTCATTGACTCTTTACATGCTACAGGATCAATTTGACTCTAATTTAGCAGAGTCTCTAGAGTAGAAACGTCATAGTACTATGTGTAGAGATGAGATATTTCAGCGTGTCATGGGGTGTGACGGTGATGGTTTTTCCTTAACATGTGGTAGTGGTGTCCCACGACATGAAGTTGTTAGAGCAGAGGCTATGGGTGCATCCAGAGATGCAGGGATGTGCACACAGACAGAGGTAGATGCTTCCATGAATGCTCTGCAATATAATATCAATGTACAGTATTAGTAGTTACGTGCAGAGTGTGAAGTGATAATATCATAGATGTTAGGACGTATCGATGAAGTGAAGACGCAATGTCATGTTGATGGTATACAAGTGGCATCACAGGTAAACAACAAAACCAACCATAAAAATTTTGAGTTCTATTGATATGTTTAAGATAAATTAAATTGATTTATATTGTAGTCTCTGGATATAGCTAGTGGAAATCATAGTGATATTGGTGAACCAAATTGCGATGAACATGCATGAGGTAATTTACATTACCATTTTAATAGCATTAATGAATTATGAATTAATAATTACTGTCATAGCTTTAGGTATATTTACACCTATGTTTTTTATTGTTTTAATTCTTGTGATTTAATTTATTCTTTTCATGTTTACCTGATTTTTAATTATGATATATTACATAACACCTCAATTTTTTAACATGACAACAATTGGAGATTGATTTGTGAAATGGCCGGGTAGACGACATGTCAATAGGACGTGCGATTTGCGTGGTACGACTAAATATTGATTTTTTCGGTGGTTGGAGCATTTGAGAAAAGATAGTGTGGTTTTCAAAACCTACATAATGAACATTAAATTCCATGAAATCTACTGAAAAAAACCTGCGAGTGAATTGTCAAATGGTTGGGTAGAACACACAACAGTCGGAGGTGTCGTGTGACCGCGGTGACCGAAAAGACACTTTTGATGCCATAAACGACCATAACTGGCGACTAACATTCAAATTCATACTGAATGACATAATAATGGATTGAAATCCATGTAAAACATTCTATTTATTATTCTTGACGTGTACACAGAGACGTCAAGTCAACCGGACATGTCGTTGGCATGGTACGGCTGAATATGTGTTTTCAGGTGTTTTTTGCACTTTATAAAGGTGTGTGGGGTGGTCAAAACCAGACGAACGACCTCGTAATTCTCGGAAATCCAGATACAACAAGAGGAAGGTGAATTTTGAAATGGTTTGGCATACCACATGTCAATCAGAGGTGTCATGTGACTGTGGTGACCGAAAACACACTTCTAGTGCCACAAATGACCAAAACAAGCGTCAAATGGTCATATACAAACTGAATGACATCAGATTCACTTGAAATCCTAGGAAAAAATAATTATTATTATTCGGACATGTGTGGGTATACAACACATCAATCAGACGTGCAATTTGTGTGGTATCACTGAATATTCATTTTTTGGTGTTTGGTACGCTTGGGAAAGGTGTGTGTAATGGTCAAAGCTGGCAGAACGACCTCAGAATTCCATGAAATCATCTGAAACCATCCATCATATGTATTATGAAATTTTCAGGTAGACCACATGTTAATCATGGGTGTCGTGTGACCGCGGTGACCGTAAACACAATTTTTGGGCCAAAAAAGACCAAAAAAGGCGTTTAGCAGTCAAATGCATTCTGAACGACATTTTAATGACATTAAATCACATGTAAACGTTGTAATTATTATTCGTGATGGGTACGTGGGGATGACACGTAAATGAGACATGCAGTTTGTGCAGTACGACAGAATATGTGTTTTTTCAGTGTTTGACGCGCATGAGAAAGGATGTGGGGTGGTCAAAACTAGCTGATCAAACTCTTAATGCCATGAAATTGGCCTACAACAACCGTCTTAATAATTTTAAAATGGTCGGGCATACCACACACAAAAAGGTGGTGTCGTGTGACTGTGGTGACTGAAAATGCACTTCTGGTGCCATAAACGACAAAAACAGGTGTTTAACAATCAAATTCATAACAAACAACAACATAATGAATTGATATCCCTGGATATCATTAATATTATTGTTCGTGATGTGTACATGGAGACAACCTATCAATCATACTTGCGGTTTGCACGGTTCTGCTAAATATGGATTTTTTTCATTGTTTGGCTTGCTTGAGATAGCTGCGTGCGGTGATCAAAACCTTCCGAATGACCGCAAAATACTATAAAATCAGCTGAAAACAACCCGAGACTGAATTTTTAAATTTTTGGGTAGACCACATGTCAATCAGAGGTGTCGTGTGACCGCAGGGATAAAAAACACACTTCTAGTGCCCAAAACGACCCAAACAGGCATATAATGATCAAATGCATACAGAAAAACATCTTAATAACATGAAATCATAGGACAACATTATAATTATTATTCGAGACATGTATGAGGAGACGATTCATCAATTAGATGCTCTTTTTTTATAGTACGGCTAAATATGCATTTTCAGCTGTTTTGTGCACTTGAGAAAGGTTCGTGGGGTGGTCAAAACCAGCCGAATGACATCGAAATACCATTATATAAAGAAAAAACAATCGCGGAGCGAATTGTGAAATTTTTTGGAAAAGAACACATCAATCTGTGGTGTCGTGTGACTATGGTGACAGAAAACACACTTCTGGTACAAAAAACGACCAAAACATGCATTTAACGGTCAAATTCATACTGAAAGACATAAAAATTACTTGAAATCACATGACACCATTCTAATTATTTTTTTGATGTGTACGTGGATATGGAACATCAATAAGACATGCGGTTTTTGCGGTACAACTGAATATTTGTTTTTTCGGTGTTTGGAGCACTTGAGAAATGTGCATGGGGTTGTCAAAATTTGTAAAATAACTCAGAATTTCATGAGATCAGTTGAAAATAACTGAAAAGTGAATTTTAAAATGGTAGGGCATACCACACGTCATTCGGATGTGTTGTGTGACTGCGATGACTGAAAATGATCTTCTGGTGTCACAAATGACCAAAACATGAATTTAACTATCAAATTCTTACTGAACGACTTTGAAATGACTAGAAATCAGATTAAATCATTCTATACATTTTTCGTGATGTGTACATGGAGACGACACGTCAAATGGATGAGTAGTTTGCACGGTATGACAAAATATGCATTTTTATGTGTATGTCACGCTTGAGAAAGGTGTGTGGGGTGGCAAATACCAACCGAACGACCTCGGAATGCCATAACGGCATGCGACAACAATTGAATAGTTAATTGTAAAATGTTTGGGTAGACCACATGTCAATCGGTGTTGTTGTGTAACCATGGTGACTGGATACACATTTCTGGTGCCATAAAGGACTAAAACAGGCATTTAATGGTCAAATACATAACGAAAAACCTCAAAATGATGTGAAATCACATGAAAAAATTATAATTATTATTTTTGATGTTTACTCAGAGAGAGCATGTCAATCGGACATGCAGTTTGGTGGTACTGATGGATATTCATTTTTTCGTTGTTTGGTGTGCTGGAGATATGTGCGTAGGGTGGTCAAAATTGGCCAAAAAACCTTAGGATTCCATTAAATAATCTATAAACAACCAGTGAGTGAATTGTTAAATGGTCAGGTAGACCACATGTCAATCGTGGGTGTCTTCTAACCACGGCGACCAGAAACTTTCTTCTGGAGCCACAAACGACCAATATAGTCATTTAATGGTCAAATACATAATGAACGTCATTGGAATGACTTGAAATCACTGGACAAGATTATAATTATTATTTGTTATGTGTATTCAGAGACGACATGTAAATTGGATGTGTGGTTCTCACAGTGCACCTGAATATGGGTTTTTTTGAGTTTGGGGCACATGGGAAAGGAGCGTGGGGTGGTCAAAATCAGTCGAACGGCCTCGAAATTCCATAAAATCAGCTGAAAAATCCGGCGAGTTAATTGTTCAATGGTCGGCCAGAACACGTGAAAATCGAAAGAGTCATGCGACTGTGGTGACAGAAAATTCACTTCTGGTGCCATAAACGACCTGAACTGGCATTTAACGGTCAAATACATACCAAATGACCTCGGAATGACTTGAAATCACAAGAAAACATTCTTATTATTATTCGTGATTTGTACATGGAGATAGAGCATCAATCGAATGTTCTGTTTGCACGGTACGAACGAATATGCATTTTTAGGTGTTTGACGCCCTTGAGAAAGGTGTGTGGGGTTGGAAAAACATTCCAAACGACCTAGGAATGCCTTGAAATCTTGAGAAAGAAACAAGATAATGAATTGGGAACTGTTCGGGCAACCCACACATTAATCAGAGGTGTCGTGTGACTTCAAAGACCGAAAATGCACTTCTAGTGCCACAAACGACCAAAATAGGTCTTTAATGGTCAAATTCATACCGAAAGACATTGTAATTACCTGAAATCGCTGGATAAAATTCTAATTATTATTTTTGATGTGTATTAGAGACAACATATCAATCGGACATGCAGTTAGTGGTGTATGATTGAATATGTGTCTTTACTATGTTTGGCGCACTTGAGAAAGGTGTGTGGGGGTGTCAAAATAGTAGAACGACCTCAGAATTTCATGTAATCAGAAGACAAAAATTGGCATGGTAATTTTGAAATTTTTGGGCAGAAGACACATGATTCGGAGGTGTCGTGTGATCATGGTTACCAAAAACGCACTTCTGTTGCCATAAATGACCAAAACTGGCATTTAATGGTCTAATTCATACCAAACTACATTGGATTTACATGAAATCAAAATGAATAAATTTTTATTATTATTTTTGATGTGATCATCGAGAGTTCATGTCAATTGGATGCGCAGTTTTCATAGTACGACTGAATATGCATTTTTTGGTGTTTGGCCCGCTTCCAAAAGATGCGTGGGGGTGTTCAAAACCCACCGAATGTCCTCAAAATGCCATTAAATACACCAAAAACAACCTAAGAGTGAATTGTGAAATGGTCAGGCATATCACACGTCAATCATAGTTTTCATGTGATCGAGGTGACCAAAAACACACTTATGGTGCCATAAACTACCAAAACAGGTGTTAAACAGTTAAATGCATAACAAATGACATTAGGATGACTTGAAATCATAGGAAAAAATTCTACTTATTATTCTTTATATGTAAATGGGGATATCACATCAATCAGATGTGCAGTTTTCACGGTATGGATGAATATATGTTTTTTTGGTGTTTGGTGTGCTTGAGAAAGGTGTGTGTGATGGTCAACACTAGACAAACGACCTCAGAATGTCATGAAATTAGGAGACAACAAGGGGTGAGTAAATTTTCAAATGGTTGGGCACACCCGATGTCAATCAGAGGTCTCGTGTGATAGTGGTGACTGAAAATGCACTTTCGGTGCAATAAATGACGAAAGCAGGCGTCTAAAGGTCAAATTCATAACAAATGATATCTAAAATACTTGAAATAATTGGAAAACATTCAAATTATTATTCATGATGTGTATGCAGAGATGTAATGTGAATTGGATGTGCAGTTTGTGGGGTACGTATGAGTATGCATTTTTAGTTGTTTGGCGTGCTCAAGAAAGGTGTATGGGGTGGCTCAAATCGGCCGAACAACCTCAGAATGCCATTATATTAGGTGACAAAAACATACGAGTGAATTTTAAAATGGTCAGGCAGACCACACGTCAATCAGAGGTGTCGTGTGACCGTTGTCCGAAAAGACTCTTTTACTGCCATAAATGGCCAGCACATGCGTTTAACGGTCAAATGAATACCAAAAAACATAAAAAAGGCCTGAAATCACAGGAAAAATTCTATTTATTGTTATTTGAAATGTGTGCAGAGACAGCGTGTCAATTAGACATGTGTTTTGCATCGTACGGATGAATATGTGTTTTTTGGGTGTTTGGTGAGCTTGAGAATGGTGCGTGGGATGGTCAAAACCAGCTGAACGTCCTCATAATGACATGAAATCAGCCAACAACAACTGGAGAGTGAATTGTGAGCTGGTCAAGTAGAAAACACGTTTATTGGTGGTGTTGTATGACTGTGGTAACTGAAAACATACATCAAGTGCCATAACCGACCAAAACAAGCATTCAACGGTCAAATGAATAAACAATGACATAAAAATAAATTAAAACCATAAGAAAACATTATATTTATTATTTTGAGGTGTATGCATAGACGCCACATCAACCAGATGTGTGGTTTCGGTGGTACGGATGAATATGCATTTTTAGGTCTTTGGGGTGCTTGAGAAAGGTGTGTGGGGTGGTCAAAACCAGACGAACAACCTCAGTATACCATGAAATCAAGTGAAAAATACCATCAACTGAATTTGGAAACGGTTGGGTAGACCACAAATCAATTAGAGGTGTCGTGTGACGTCGGTGACTGAAAAAGTATTTTTGGGGCCATAAACGACCAAAATAGGCGTCTTACAGTCAAATGAAAATCTAATGGCATCGGGATGAATTTAAATCGTATGAAAACATTCTAATTATTATTTTTGATGAGTACATAGATACATGATGTCAATCGAACATGCGTTTTCTATAGCATGGTAGAATATGCATTTTTTCTGTGTTTGGCGCGCTTGGGAAAGGTTTGTGGGGTGGTCAAAACAAGCCGATCCTCCTTAGAATGCCATGAAATCAGGAAACAACAACTGGGGAGTGAATTGTAAAATGTTTTTCTGGAAAATATTTTAATAGAAGGTGTCGTGCGACCACTGTTACCGAAAACACACTTCTAGTTCCATAAATGACCAAAATAGGCGTTTATCCGTCAAATTCTTAACGAACGATAGCAGAATGACTTGAAATAAAAGGAAATAATTCTATTTATTATATTTAATGTTTGTCAGCATAGGAAAAATCAATTGGAAATGTGGTCTGAATTGAACCATAGAATTAACGATTTTAAATTTTTAAAATGGTGTTCAAAATTATTAATATAAGTTCAAAATCAAATACTATCAATCTGTTATAGGAAGTGAAAAATGAAATATATGTTATTTAATTTCAATTTTTATGGGATTTTTTCCGGTATTAATTATTTTATTAAATTTTTTCATGTAGTTATATTCGATGATGGTTGTAAATGTTTTGAAGATGAATATTTGAAGATATTTTTGCGTGTATGATTTTAATGTATTCTAAATGTTTTTTTTTTGTGATTTTGAAAAATACGGTTTATTATTTAATTGATAACACTTTTTTTAAAATAAATAAAAATGGATTTAGAAACGACAATTTGGCGGTCACTATAGGTGATATCAGATGAACCTACAATGTCCTCCATTTAGCGGATGTTGTATCCAATTCTGAACTGGACTGTAGTGTCCACCAACAATATAAGTGCCACCAATATCACATATATATACCACCATGTTTGGGTCACAATATTCCATCCAGGCTCTTCAATATCATTCTACAAATGGCAGATGATTTTATCCACAACTATGGGCCTAATCCGTCATCTATTTGGAAGATGATATGTAGAGACCCAAAGCTTAACGTACATGGACATTACATTACTTTAGCGGAATACTTAATACATTACAAAAAACAGACACACAAGGACCGTAATATTTTAGTGTATTTGGAAACTTCGAACGTAATATTCTAATCGTGGTGAAATCTATTCAACATCTTTAATAAAGATCATCATTTTTTTTCTTACCTAAAACATTTCTTTATAACCTGGGGAAAAGAAAACATAAAAAGGGTTAGATCAAATGCTCAGTAAGGGTAAGCATGGATAAAATAAAACATACCATATACATTTTATCTTAAAAACATGAACATAATGTTTGAACACCAAAAGCTTGAGAAATGATACAAAACATGGAAGTACGTAAGGCATAAATCATAAAGAAACATTAAGAATGATAAAATATCATGGGAGTAAAACATGTAATTGTGGCAACCATTAAGCACATGACATGATTTCCATAGTAGCCAAGGAATTGTTGCCAAGACCATCTTAGTGGACAAAGTCCCTTTCTGAATCGAGTTCACTCCTCGTTCCAGCCTTGTATTACTGAACCGATTTAACTTCCCGTTATAGCCATGTCTATATCATGAGATATAAATCTTTACCCAATGCATTGGAGGGAGATATAGGTCCCACCCATCTCATAATGAAATCATTCTTACTTGTGCCACAACATAAACATAAATCATTCATCATAACCCAATGAATAAAATGGGTTTCATAAACATCATTCCATCATCACATAATCCATATAAAATAAATGGACATCATTTCATAATAAGAAAAGTGAAACCATGTAAATCATAGAGAATTTATACTTGAGACATACACATATGAAATAATTTCATCTTAGATGGAAAATGGTTTTGATAAAACACTTGAAATGAATTCTGGAGGAAAATATCATTTCTTCTTCAAAATCAATTTCCTTTCACAAAATGTCATGAAATTTTAAAAGAAAAATATTTTGTTTAAAATAGTCATGAAATATTTTTGAGGAAGCTTCATGAAAATAAGGCTTTATAAAACCATAAAAAACTCGTTCGTGCTGTATAAGTTAAAAAACATTCTTCTTGTACTTATGTCGGAAAAGTTAAAAGAAGTACCTCGTAGGGTAAACAAAAGAATGATTCCTTCCATACCATGGGCTAAAAGCCAAAATGGGTATAAAAGGACTTTAAAAATACATGAATACACATTTATAAAACATGGACATGGATGATAGCAATAACCCCAGTAAATACTTACAAATTAGTAATCTCGAATAAAAATGAGATTTGCACAATTATCCCTTACCTTAGGTCTGATATTCTTCGTAAGTGTCCGAACCTCCTATATAATGATTTAAATAATGTCATTGACTTATTCCGGAATCATAATCACTGTTATGATATCATATATGGTTCACTTATGACTTTATATTACCCGTTCTTTTGTAAATTCCATGTTAAAGAGCGTTTTGGGTAAAATCGTTTCATTTGTCGTCCGTGTTTTGACTTGTAATTATTCATATGATTACTTAGATCATGATTACTTAATTACAGAATATAAAACATGATTTATATATAATATATATTCAGAATATACAAATATATAATATATCAGTAAATGGAAGGAAATACACCATTCATGGAGACGGTAGGTCGTACGTACACATGAATGCTGTTTTCGTTTCCTTATTGAGTTGAATGAAATTAAGTAGACGGAATACATATATATACACAAAAATCCAGTATCATTATTATGTCATATATTTCATGATTAATTATTATATATACTTTATAATCATTCATGAATGGTTAATGTGGAGAATGAATCTCATCTCGTCGTGGAGACGGTAGTCCGTACGTACGCACGATCGATGATATCGTTCTCATGATCGTGGAATTGTACTGGAGTGTATGTATACTATTTTAGAATCAATATAACTTCATAATAATCATATATAGTTATTATGTACACCATTATACCCAT
This sequence comes from Viscum album, assembly GCA_963277665.1. Lineage (NCBI taxonomy): Eukaryota > Viridiplantae > Streptophyta > Magnoliopsida > Santalales > Viscaceae > Viscum > Viscum album. Next base: position 820,477,288 of record OY728155.1, read on the forward strand.
CCAAGTAAGGTGGTGGTGGAAAATAGATTACAATATGGCGTGGAGACGGTATTCCGTACGTACGCACGCGCGGTGATTTTGTTCTCCGTAGGATGGATAGATGGTGAAATAGGGTTGTTTCATACTTATAATAACATATCATTATATGAGTGATACTGATGTTATTACTTCATAATGAAACAACCTAAGAATAATAAGTGGAAGAAGAAATAAAGTTGAATGAATCGGTAACGGACATTACCTCTTCTTTGAAGCGCCTCTTTGAGTCCTCCTCTTAGGGCACTAGAATTGTTCTTTGAAGTAGACCAGGACCTCTAGGATGTTTCTAGAGAAGTGTAGAAGAGAATTTTCATGGGTTGGCCGAGCGTGAAGGATCAAAGTGGTGTGAGAAAGAGAGGGAGGAGGTGCCCTTTTATAAGGGAGGAGAGGGGCTTCTTTAGAAAAACTAAAAATATTATTTTATTATAAAGTCTAGTTCGGATTTAAATAGCTCCAAATTGATTTATTTCGAAGCTAATGTGGGGATATGTCGAAATCCTCTCATAGAATAGAATTTATACAAGTTTAGGTTCCTATTTTAACCTTATCATTTAGATTTAACATTAATTTAAATAATTATACTTTTACTGTGTCTTCTTGTGTTCTTATACCATAAGGTTAATAAACTTATTATAAGCAGCCAAACGAACCCCAAGTTTTTTATTATTAATATATATAACCTTATATAAGTCATTTGGCCGAACCTCATATTTTTAGGAATAAAATAACAATTAATAATATAATATTTGTTTTAAAAACTATTTGAAGTCAATTTTGACACTATTTAGTAATTGATTTTTGTGAAAATCATAACAGAATGATTAGTTCTAAAAAAGTTGATTAAATAAATACTAACATGTCATATTAACCTATAAAATTAGTGGAATTCATAAAAAGTCTCCAATTACATTTATTTTGATATTTATAACATCAATTGTGTCAATATTTCATTAATAAGATAATTACTGCATCATCTTTGTGTCATAAATAAATTAAATTATTTAATGTCTAAAAATTACAAATAAAATACTATTATGTAGGGAATATTTTTATATTTCTAATGAATATTTATATTCGAATTTATCTTAGGTATAAACTTATATTAAAAATTATTTACTTATTAAACTTTGATTTTAACTATTTTAACTCTTCTTTAAATAAATTAATAATAAATGTTTTAATCTAATCCAAGTGGGCCTAAATGGTCATATTTTATTCCTAAGTTTGTTTTTGGTCGAATTAAACTTATATAATAGAATTAGGACATGTGTTAGGGTAATAATAATATCAATTGTACCCTTAATTACCATATTTACTTTTAATTGTGGTAAAAAAAAGTAAAAAGTTACTATTCACCAAAAATTATTTTCATCTCATTGAACCACATTTTACTTACTGAAATCAACCGTGTCTCTCGGATTTTTGAAATTCCACTCACAGAAGTGGTAAAATAATGTTTTATGAAAAAATCATTTTTTTAACTACCACTTAGTGCTTTCACTATTCATAAAAAATGTAAGTTTCCAGAAAAATATGCAAAATTAGGCCTAAGCTATATTTGATATTATGAACTCAAAAATGATTTCTATTTTACCAAATTCAAAACATATCAGTTGCATTAATTAATTTAAAAATTAATTCCCGTCGTCAAAACAAATAGTGTGTTCTTAAGAGATAATAACTATCAAAAGATTGACACTTGTTCATGTCTGGTTTAAATGTGAAATTACATCCAATGACCAACATTGTATTAAATTGTAAAAATATATTCTAAATGTACATTAAAACCACTAAAATTAATAATTTATCACTATTAATTATTTCGATTAAAAAGGATGTTTTTAATTAAAATTTAGTAATTTTCACTATTCATCAGAAAATGAAAGTTATCCGAAAAGTACCAAAATTTCACCCTAAGCTAATTTTGATATTCCGAATCCAAAAATGAAGTCCATTTTGAAAAATAAAATTTTCAAAATTTCAAAAAGTGGTTATTACTATTCATAACGGCTAGTTTTAATAATATTTTAATAGCATATTGTGGTTTAGTGAAACTCGTTATTGCGTACTACACACGCTATCGAGGAAGGTTGTGATTGCATGTAATGCAAGGAAAGTCAAGGATGCGTGTTGTGCAAGATCTTTTTGGTGTAGCGTATAACACAAGACATTAATGAAATTGAAAAGAATATTTTCCATAAAATCTGTGGGTGTTATATTCTACCCCCCTTAAAATGAATTTCGCCCTCAAAATTCGTTGAGTTATAAATGGTTTACTACTCTAAAGTTTGTTTAATATAAACCCACATCGTAAAAAGGAATACCAAAACATGGCTTTAAAAACTAAAGTATGAAATGTAATGGTTACCCAAAGTAACTCATCACTGGGTTTCCATATAAGAGAACATAGGTGAAAATATCGATATGGAAGAAAAATCTAACCATCAAGATCTGATGGAGAGTGGTAGAGAACATGTCTATGAAAAATCCATAAATCACAAAGCCATAAATTTGTGATGATCAAAGGTACCATCTGATTCATTAGATATAAGGGAACTAGGACAACATTTTTGGTTTCCAAGATCATTTCCCTAAAGTTGATGAATTAAAAGAAATACATACATGATTTTGTTAAAATTTCACTACTGTTCGTGAATTGAAAAATTTCCACTTCATACCTTTAAAAAATGAAGTTGAATTTGTTATTTGTGATGTGTTAGCAGATCATGTGATAGAATGATGGGTCATTCCATCTGTTTCAAACAAAAGGTTATCAAAAGTTATAAGTCCATCATATGGTTAGATTAATCGTATATGGATTCAAAAATGAACTTATACTTCATATATCATTCTGAATAATAAAATAAAACTAGTTTCTACTAACCAGGGACTTCCTGTAGGCCAATGGTAGGCGATAAAGGCCAGTCGCACTTCGGTTGTGGGTTCCATTCCCACAGCCTTGTCCGACGCGATGGGTTGTCGCCCGTCCTGCAGGTTGTCCTTTTTCTAAAACTACATTACTATAACATAACATAAATAATACCCAAAAAAATTTCTATCCTAAAACAATACTAACTTATGGTTAACATAATACATTCCAATCTTTAGGCTTATCTAAAATACTTCGGTCCAAGCTCATATTATAAAGAAAACGATTACTTGAAATATCGTCAACCAAGCATGTCAAAAGTTGACTCTTTCCACATAACAAAATCCAAAAATTCTATATACTCAAACCATGATATAACCTTCTCCTTATATCAGTCACGAGCTCATGAATACTATCAAACATTTAATTTTCTCATTATCCCTTCATTATGCGCGTATCATCTATATTCCAAAAATATCTGAATAACCTTTCATGGATACTTGTACCATTAATCATACACTTTCAAAACTCAAGGAAAGACAACAGTGTAACAATCCTTAGATTTCTCTTTATTCCATAGTACCATGAGATTACTTATACAACATTACACATGATAAACATGTAATCATTCCACAACATTCTTAAACCATTGAACGAGCATCAAAAATTCTTTCATCTCACATATCATTTGTAGTCCTTTAATCATCATCAACATAAATACTACCCATACGACCATATTGATCATCCACGCTATAGATCAGGGTGATCCATACGGGTAAGGTTATTATTAATAACCTGAGTCAGTTATCCCTATATGGTGATAAGATGATCTGAACCATCTGTATCACTAGCTCAAATATAATTATCTTGAGATGGAGAGAAACATCAAAATGGAGTGCATGCATTGATACCGTTTCCATTCCTTCCACTAGGCGCCATTTCTAAACAATGGCGTAAACTAGATTAGTTTATGAATCAAAATACATAATTCCAAAATTTTAAAACACTTTACATAAATTGAACAGTTTGTGGATATAAACCAAAATCATAAAAATTATTTCATTGAGGAACTATATACTCATAAACCCTTCATAATGGTTTGTAAATAAAATGAGAGTTATCCTAAGAAAATATCCTGGGTGTGTCATAACCAAGAGTGCAGTAAGTCCCTTTGTCATGCACTAGTTCCCATTTATGTCTAGCTCAATGCAGTGTTTTTGTTTTTTACCCCTAAGTACATCTGTGCCAGAGCCACCTCTACCTGCTCATATCTAGTCAGGGATTTATTTCTCGGAAAACTCACAAAATCTCGAAAATACCAAAATTCTAGGAAGATCTATACTAATCCTCAAAATCCATCTTAGATCAATCTTCTCTACTAAGATTTTAACTAAATCTAGCTTCCAAGATTTGTACTAAATTTCCTCTAATACCAATTGTAATGCCCTAACCCCAGTTACCTAGAGTTTGTGCATTATTATATGACATTGGCATGATTAGAAAAGATCAAGGGTCGAAAGACCGATTAGTTTAGTAGCGTTGAAAACAATAGATACATTCAAAAGTATTACATTACATCATAAAGTGAAAAACTAAAACAACATAGTCTCCATAGTCCACAGTCATATAGATTTATACTATCCCAGCATGTCAGTCATAAAACACTTCTTCACATATTGGGAAAAATAAAACATTGAAAGGAGTGAGCTCAGATGCTCAGTAAGGATAACAATATAGCATAAACTTTCATAAAAAAGCATTAACATTTAAGGCAATGTACAACTAAAACAAAAACCTTTTAAACTTGTTCTTCAACATAATATGAAAAAAAAGAAATGAAATAATTCCATTTACTTATTCACATGGATATTATACTAGTCGAATAATCGCATGAAAAATCAATAACCACTTTCATAATGATGGAATGCATTATGTTAGACTATCATAACCACATAGTCAAAGACTTATGCCAAGACTACAAATAATATTTTTTCAAGGCCTCTTTCCAAGACACTATTTTGTCTCCTGAGACCTACCTATGCATCTAGGAGCTATATAAGGCTACACCAGTCACTTATTAAGTCCAATGCATTCCTCATATGAATATGTTTAAACATATCATAATCATTTGTATTAAAACATGCATATAAAATGTCAATAATTTTTCCATAAACCATGAATGGTATAAAAAACACATCCATAGTCAAAAATATCACAAAAACATCAATATAATATTAATGTTTTGTATCATAATAAATCAACTTCAAATAAGCTTAAAATCCGTCAAAGGATGTTGACTTAGATGAAATCAAAACTTTTTGAGAGAAGTATATCTTTCTTTAAAATCATTTAAAATTCACATAATTATAAAAGAAAAAATTTAATTTGAAAATATTCTTATAAAATTTTTAGGGATGCTTTGACGATTTTATAACAATATAAAATATCCTCACCCGCTGTAAAAGTTAAAAAAGACATTCCTACCTTAATTCTGTCAAAAAGGTTAAAAAGGACCTTATTTGGAAAACGGCGGAATGATTCCTTCATAAAAATCCTATAAAAAGTATAAAAAGGGTACAAATGACTTTAACCCATAGTCTATAATATATTAAGAATCTTTTGAAATAGATTTTTAAGAATCAAGGATGTGGATGATAAAGAGGTCCCAGTAGATAATTACGTAAAAACAACCTCAGATAATGAAGAGATTGTGAAATATTTCCTTACATTGTACTTTTTCTTGGTATATGGTATGTTAGAATCCTTTATAATGGTGAAATAATTGTTATTAAATTATAAAATAATCATATTCATTAATATGATATCATGTATGATCTTTTAACATTGTTTTGTTAATAATATCTTAGTATTATCGTCATTTCGGGTGTTAACAGATTCGTTTTCCTTTATATTATTTGTTATGTGAGTCATATTTGATATGTATGGGATGTATATTATTAATATATAGAATGATATAAAGTCTTTAAATATAATTTTTAATCATGTAATGAATATTAGTCTTGAATGGATATGATGGGCAATAAATCATATCGCATTCATGGAGACGGTAATCTATACCTCTGCATAAGTGACAATATCATTATTTTGATATTAAATTATTATATAATTGGATTTCATATCATAAATAAAGCATAAATATCATGTTATACTTATTATTTACATGAATTACACATCATTATTATACCCATCCAAATAATAATATATTGAATAACAATTATACCATAATGGGGAGACGGTAATCTGTACGTACGCACGTATGGTGACATATCATTCAAAGGATGGATAGAATAATGTATTTAGATGTAACATATTTATAATTATGTCACTGTATATATAAGTTACTGGAGTTATTATTTTATAATCGAAATAACAAATAAAGAAGAGTGGAAGAAGAAAAGAACTTGAAAAAGGGTGGTGAAATTATTTCCTCTTCTACGGGTTCATCCTTTTGATTTGATCAGAAGGGCTCGTTAGGTTGTCTTTCTAACTAAAGGAAGGCCTATATTATGAATTGAGGTATGTTGATAGTATATTTATGAAGGGTTTGGACGACCCAAAAGGCTTTGAAGGTGCGAATTAGAGAAAAGGTGGAGTGCCTTTTTATAAGAGGGGTGAGGGGAACCTTAAGAATAACTAGAAATATTATATTATAACAAAATCATTTTCGGATTATAGTGGATCAAAAATGGATTATTTAAAGGATAAGGTGGGTATGGGTTGAAAACCACTCAAACAATTAGTTTTAGAGGGGTTTGGGTCACTATATTAAACTTAACATTTAGATTTAACGCTTAGTTAAATAGTTTGACATTTACCATGTCTCTTTGTTTTTTTACATTATATAGTTAATAAACTTACTATATACCTACCATAGAACCCCAATTGGTTAATTAATGATACATATATCATTAGATAATCCTTTTTTCCAATCCTTATATTTTTAGGAATATTATATAAGTTTATAATATAATATTTGTTTTACAAATTATTTTATGTAAATTTTGACACTATTTAATAATTGATTTTTTAAAGTCCTAAAAACTTTATTAATAATATATAAACTCATTTAATAAATAATAACATGTCATATTAACCTTAAAAATTCTTGGATGGCATAAAAACGTTAAAATTGTATATAGTGTAACATTTATAATACCATTTATTTGATTCATTCATTAATAAGGAAAACACTGCATCATTATTGTGTCATAAATAAATTTCACTATTCGATGTCTAAAAATTATAAATAAAATAAAATCTGGAAGGAAATATTATTATCTTTCTAATGAATATTTATAATGGAATTAATCTTATGTCAAACCCTATATTAAAAATGATTTATTTATTAAACATTGATTTAACTCTTTTAACTCTTCATTGAATTAAATAATAATAAATGTCCTAATCTAATACATGTGGACCAAAGAGGTTCATATTTTATTCCTAAGGATGTTTTTGGTCGAATTATTCTTATCCAATAAAATTATGACATGTTTTAGGCTAATAATAATATCATTTTTACCCTTAATTACCCTTTTTACTTTTAATTGTGGTATATAAAAGTAAAAAGTTACTTTTCAACAAAATTAATTTTCATCTTATTGAACCAAATTTTACTCCTTGATGTTAACCGTGTCTCATGGATTTTCTAAATTCCACTCACATAAGCGGTAAAATTTTGTTTTATGTGAAATTGAAAATTATCCTTGGAGATGGGAAAAAGACTGTGAAATGTTCAATAAAATTTTTATATATCTAAAAGTATTATAAACTGACTCCAATGAATTAAATTTAACTTATATAGGTATTATAAATCTATTTTTGTATAAATAAATTTAAATAAAAATAATAATAATAAAATAATAATTTGGTGTTAAACTATAACTCAGGGTTTTTCACTTTTCAACAAAAATTGAATGTTTTCATAAAAATACCAAAAATTCACCCGAAATTAATTTCGATTTAATGAATCCAATAATGATGTCCATTTTTAAAAATAAAATTTTAAAAAATTTAAAAAGTGGGTATTACTATTCAAAACAGCTAGTTTTATTGGTTGTGGTGTGTGTCAGAACCCAATGTTGCGTACAACACACGCTACTATCTTATTTAAAGAGAACCGTACCATGGAAGCTTTGGCTATTACAATCATGGTCCATTTTATATGCCTATCACAGATGAAATAAAATATATCCTCTATAACTAAAATTTTATTATAATAATAATGGAATACATGGTTTAATATTTTTGGATCTTTTATCTAGTCATGCTGCTCAGAATCATGAAAGATGGGTCAACAAAAAACTCTATGATCATGCAACTCCTTATAGATGGGTGGAATAAAAGGTGGTCATGGAATAACCCTTATAATGATTCCAATGAGATGAATGACACGGAAAATCCTGAAATATGGGGGGACATCATACCATACCATGGATATATAAATAATACAACTTTTTTGAGGATTCCAATATAGTTATTTCTCATTAGATTAGGAAAACACTTTATTCCTATTGTTTTTCATATCTGATTTTCACATAAGGTTAATGTAGTTGTTGTTAATGTTGAGAATATATGATACCCATATTCAATGATGGGTTTGTTGATCGGGTGATTGATTAATATGTGGAACATATGATTTCTAGGGACAATCACATATGATTGTTTCTTTATATCCATTATAGATATGAATTGAGAAAAAACAGTTTTATATTGAAACACCATGTATATATCTGAATCACACAAAAGGGGTGATATTTTGGGAAATGAGGGTGGACCCTTGATTGGATAGATGTACATCAAAATATTTATAACACCACATATATATAGATATTACTCATATGTATGGAAAACGTGCTTCAGAATTCTATAATGGAATATGATATTGTTTGTATATTATCCATGTAATGATTCAAATAAATAGTTTGGCGGGGTATATTATTTGGAATTTATGGCTAGGATAGGGATATGATATATATCTATTCATCCACAATAGAAATGTCTACCAATCAGGCCATATGTTGTTCATTAAATATATTTCTACTTTAAAAATATCAATCATATATTGGGGAATGGAAAATGGGTCTGACCTTTGTATGTAATTCATTGGGGAAATGTTTACCATAATATCCTGGAAAAAGCATGTATAATCATACCAATTTTTCTATGGTAACATGTATGGTTATGATTATTTTTTAATTACATGATGAAGCGATCATTTTTTATTATTTATGAAATGACGTACACTAAAAAGTATCATATGTTGATGAAGAAGTAGTTTTATGATTTCAAATATTATGGATAAACCCATGACATTAGAATTGAGTTTCGATTACTGATTTTTGTGGGAAAAATTTTGGAGCCACATAGTTCATAGATACATGTACTATTTAGATACCTGTATCTTATGATAAGGATATCTGATATTTTATTGTTCTACAATTTATAGGACCTCAAATATTTTAATGTGATGTGGGTTATAAGGGGTTAAAAGTTTCTAAGGGGGAATATATAAAATGATCCATGTGTCACTTCCAATACTAAAATATTGAAGAATAATGTAACACATATGGCCAATAATATTTTCTCTCTATATTGTATATGACAATTAATTAGATTGTGATGGTGAAGAGAAACTACATTGGGATATTTTTTTATTGTTTCATACATCATTATCATGTCTCATCGAAACATGGGGGACATATTTTATTATGGACCAAAAATTGGATAATGTAATGATGGTGATGATCATGTGGCTATCCTCATAAACAGATACCCATGAATTACTTCATATTACACATGGATATGTATCAAGCCACACATATCCATTTTAAAATTCTCATAATTTATTCCCTATGACTATTTAATATATTTAATATATAAAGGGATCTCTTGTTGGGTGTGGATTTCACTTGATTGGGATTCTTTATAATCGTACATCTAAATTAGAGTAAAAATTCTTGTTATATTCTATGAACACGGGAATATTATAGTAGTGATGATGATTCGTATGTGACAAGGATAAATTATCTAAGCATAAATATATCTCATGAATTTTGAGTCATTAAGAAACATGTAGTTATTTACAAATAATTATAGTATAAGGATTAGAATGTTGTACGTGAGAGGTAATTTTTCATACCATTTTTATTAGGCCCATGATTTATGATCTAGGCATCACAATATATCCCATATTTAAAGGGATCACATCTTGTGTTGTTATTAATTATATGTTGGTTCTATTAAATGGATCTGAATCATATTTTAAGGAAAATCCATTCAATTCTATGCACCATTCCATAGACAGGTGTTCCCATTGAAAAATCTCATTTGGAAATCCTGACCAGCCATATAATTGGCAGTGAATCATGATTTTAATTAACCTATTATTATTTAGTTCCATGATAAACTACATTTGAGTAAATACATTTCCCATCGTAATAGGAATCAAGCATATAACTATTCTTTGAAGAATTATTCATTAAACAGACCCAAGTCATATGAGAGGAATATAGAGAATTAATTTTTTTAGATCTAGAAAAATATGTTTTGAATAATTATATAGATATTAAACTCTCATATAATTTAGATTGAGGAAACAAAAAATGGTACACAATGAGTATTTTATAACATGAATGATGGACTTCCACATATAGTAAAATTTCATGTAGTATGGATAATGGACATGTAATTTAACATCATATAGATAATATATTGATTTCATACTATTTAATGTCTAATATACTGAATTTCATGCCATCTATTTTAGAATCATGTAATAAATAAATGTATTATATTTCAATTATAGTCTTCTATAAGGATGATGATTCCCATGTAAAAATTGGTAATAGTATTTAAAAAAATAATTAAACTATTGTGTGTCTGTTTTGTTCAATAGAAATTGTGGATAATGTGTAGGTTCTATTAGAATGGTACTTATATTTTAAATTTTTCCCTCCCAAATTAGATTAAAATATAATTGATTCTTACCTATTATCATCAATCTTTTGAGAACCATAAAAATTATTCTTACAGGATTGACGATAGGTGAACCGTCTTGTTGATGTTTCATAAAATCCAATTTCAAAGCACTTAGATGTTATGAATAATATGATACACCATATCATGTATCCGTTACAAAAAAAATATAGTAACAGTTAACACAATTCATCTCCTATGATAAAATCAAATATAAAATTACAGATATCGCCTTGCCACATAATAGAGAATTATTTATTTTATAGGTATTATCCCTATCATAGATGATGACTAGGTAGTCTACCCATTGATGTGAAATATATAAGTCATCCTGGTTAGTATTGGTAAGGGTTTATCTATATTTTATAATAAATTAGCTCTATATTTCTTTGAATGAGGTGTGTTCTTCATAATTGGATCAAAATGTAATTACACCACCAGTCCCCTGAGAGAGAATCTGAGAGTTGTAAAACCATCATTCACTATGGAATTGGTTCGATGATATATTAGATCAATATACATAAATTTTATTTTACATACATAACAATTGTTTGAATATTTAATTCCAGGTCTAGGGAATTAATGATTTATTTCTATTACACATTTTTTGTAGAGGCCTTTAGAATTACAGTAAGAATGTGATTGGTTTACTTTTCCTGGGGGAAAAAGAAAATCTTAAGACCAACTTGGTTATGCACTATGAATTATATTCATCTCATAGTAATACTATTAGAGGCTCTATGAAACATCATATCCCATTCTTGGGGAGTGTCATGGGAATATAAAGCAACCCCATTTTGAAGAACATTTTTTATTAGTGTGTTTCTAATTGAATTATTTTACTACTGAATTAAGTTTCTATTTACCATTTAATTTCACTATTTTATATTAATATAATGTCATGATGTTGAAGGATGACGTCCCCTTGGGATAGATTCAAGAAATGTATTACGAGGGAGATGAATTTTTGGAGAGGATCCATATAAGAGACTAGGAGAACATCATGTTGTGTAATGTTGTGCCTCAACATTATACCTTATAAATGGATAAGAATTAGACTTTGTAATTATGGAATTTTTTTCCTTGTTATCATTTATTGCTCATATATGATAGTATATGGTATAATTATCTATGATTTTTTCAGTGATGAAATAATGGAATCTTGAGACTGTTCCATAGTAGCCACATATAGAATATGTGGATTCCCTTATATACATAGAATAAGCCTTGTGGGTATAATTTATTATAGAATAAATTATTAGTGGTTTACTAGAAATATTTTTCCTATCATTATGTGTCATCCTTCTTTATCAAAATATATTATGAGATGTATTTTATGATTGAGTTGGCTATGATATTCTTAATGTAAGAGTTAAATCCATGAAGAATATAGAACTATTTATTATTTGAAGGAGGAGACATTATTTGGATAACAGAACTCTCATTAGGGGAATCATATATATCACGATGATGTAATAGAATGAAAATAATAGAATATGATGTTATATAAAGTCAAAAAATTTAATTATTTATCATCAAGTTTTTCTACATTAAATTGGAATTAACTGATTAATTTTGGTATAGTTTCTCACCTAAATTATCCGAATTTACCATATTCTCATCAACATGTCATCTTATGATACTTCCCAAAATGGGGTTTCTAGATGTGATGTATTGATGGATGATAAGAGAGGCCATCATTATTCTAATATAAGGGAATGGATAGATAGTAAAATATATCATGGGGATCCTTGAATGTACGAGACCTTTGTCCTCTTTGGAAATTTTCCTTCGATTATACCATGACTAAACATGGATTAATTAAATGTGTTGTTTTCATATAATTTCATTGATCATGATTTCTTCAATTGAATCTATAATGTTGTCCCAAATAAATTTACAATTGAGATCACAAACCATAATACAAAACATAAAAAAACCATTCTATTTCATTATATTGAGGTCATTGTAAATCCATTCCATTTGACAGACATTTGGGATGAAGACGTATTTTATACTATTTAAAACATAGATTCAATCTTATTCAATTATGAATAATGAATTCAAAACAGTGTCAGATTGAATCCTTGGTGGATGTTTTATTGACCCATTTAATGGTATTTCACATTGAGAAAATCCAATATGAATTTTTTTATTGTAAAAAAAACACAGAGTGATTTTATTTCAGGGATGTATACTAATAAATTCATCTTATAGAGGATTTTGGTGCTTGAAATGGTCAACACTAATCCACTATCACACAAAGATTATCTTATTTGGGTAATCAATAGTATCAAATAGGCCTTCATCTAATGATGGAGATTCATCTATTAGGATATCCACTTATTTTTATATCTAATAATCAAAAAAGTTTCCTCAATAATGGTATGTTATAAGATAGTATATATGTTATTTTTTAGGAATAATGGGCCATACCTTGGACTTAGGAAGACTGTTTCCTTAGTATCATTATCAGGTTTGAATCATAGATACTCAACAACTTCTCAATTTTATGTGGCTATTTGAGAATAATTTTAACCATGATTATATGGGACATCATTGGGTAATTTTCAATGTCATTCAATTTTATTGGGGAGTATCCTAATATAGGTTGATATTGGAAAGTTGTTCTCTTATAATTGATAATTTTTGACCTAGGTAGAGTTTTTTTATATAGACATGAACCAATGAAGCCTCTATTTTGTTTATAGGAAATACAAAGTCATTACTAACAAACCTCTAGGGGAGTGTAGGGGAGCTCCCTAATCAATTGGGAGTAGTAACCAACATATATGACTATCTTTTTTTATTTTAATTATCGTATTTCCAAACATATATTAGTATAATTAGATTCAATACATGCATATAGTGGGTAATCACAACACAACGTGCCATCATTCCCATTTATAATGTACATTTTTATTTGATGGAATGATTCAAGAATCAGCTTCAAGGCTTGAATCCTAGGTCTCCCAAATATGAAATCTAACAACATATCATTTTTAATAGTATTAAACTCAGAATTAGACACCATGTCCCTGAATGGGGCCATGGGATGATAATTATGATGGGATTTTATATACTCTTATCATGCCGATGAATGGTCAGCTTCATTTTAGATATATCATCACAAATATATAACAACTATGAAAGTGTTTAGAATTATTTTAAATTAATACTACAAAAATTCTCAATTAAATATTAAATAATGTAAAAAAATTTATGCCTCTATAAATTCAACATGGGCCTGATATTTGTTAAATGGAATCTTATCTATAAAATTTCATCAATAGGAATGTGTCATAACATTCTGCTTATGTAGTTTTCATTTGATAACCCTCAGATGAAACATCATATATCTTAGACACTCGAGAACTTTGGGGGAGGGGGGTTGAGTAGATCCTCCTTGATTTATTTTATAAGACTGATATCATCCATGACTGAGAGTTAATCTAGACCAACTACTAATCTTAAAAAACAATATATATGAAAAAGATTTATTTAATTCCCACGACGTTGTCTATTTTTAACATGTGAAATATGTGATTATATTCATGAGGTATATGAATAAAGGACCTAGAAAAAATATGAGGGAACTCTTGTAACAACTAGAGTGTACTGATCATATGTTCCATATTATTCGGTCTCATAAATAAAATTAATATCCCACCAACTGAACATCCAATATAATTTTGTTTCAACAATAAAATGATTATATAAATGAGTCTCCATTGCCTTGATGGGATCACTGAATTGATTTTATATGGGTATTTCTTATTCATCTAGTGTCAATCTGGAATATTTTGTTTGACTATTATTTTCCCTTATAAAATTCCCACAACATCGGTTGCCTTTGCCTCTCATGGTCTTAATATGTATAGAGAACTCATTTTCTTACAAAAATTCCTCATTGCAAAACGGTTCAGTTAATTAATGTTTTTATCAAGGCTGATTATTTTTTATGAATTTTAGGACGGTTTCATTTTGTTGGGATGTGCCTATGCTCTGAATAATGAGGAAGGGAAGCCAACGAGTGAATGGTCTTTAGAGTAACGTAGTGTTATTCTTCTTGTTACATATATTACCATTTATTGTTATATATACCTAAAAATTATGGTTTTTTGGCTCTCTTTATTAGAAACAAAGTGTTTCTTGGAAAAAAGATTGGTTGAATAATTTTTTATATAAAAATAATGTGATCCATGTTAAATTTCATTCAACTTAACCTGTTATTGATCATCTATTCAACATAGGTTGATACTTACTCCCAGTCATATTCCCCATCTATATGATTATTAATAACAAGTTCCACATTTACTTGGGGTTTTCTTAGACTCACATTTTTATAGATAACCATAATCGAGACGATTTATTAAAATAAAAAACAGTCATGGATTGTATTTCCAAAAATCAAATGAATAGGGATTGTTTCATAATGATCATTGAGTCCTTCCTCACTAAGTTTATTTTGATTAATCAAAATGTGTTTATTCCCCAACCCTTGTTACCCAGAGTCTATTCATTATTACTTAACATTGGAATGATCACAAAAGATCAAATCTTGAAAGAACGATTAGTTTAGTATCCTTGAAAATACTAAATAAATTCATATGGTCTACATTACATCATAAAATGGAAAACAACAACAAAACTGTTTCCATAGAAAATACTGATAACCCATAGACTATCTCTATAGGTCAGTCATAATATACTACTTCACGTCCTGGGAAAAATAAATCATAGAAAGGGGTGATCTTAGATGCTTAGTAAGGATAACTATTTAGATTAAACTCTCATAAAAAAGCATAGACATTTATGGAAATTAATAAGACTAAAACAAAAGCCTTCTAAACATTATATTCAATATAATATGGAAAAAATAAAATCAAATAATTCCATTTACTTATTCACATGGATATTCAACTAGTCAAATAATCACATGCAATATAAATATCTACATTCATAATGATGGAATGCATAATGTCAGGCTTTCATAACCACATTGTTAAGGCCTTGTGCCAAGACTATAAATAATATTTTGTCAAGGCCTTGTGCCAAGACACTATTATGTCTAATGAGACCTACTTATGCATCGAGGTGCAATATCAGGCTCAACCTGTCACATACTAAGTCCAATGCATTCCTCATATAAAAAGGTTTAAACATAACATAAATATTCGTATTAAAACTAGCATATGAAATGTCAATACATTATCCATAAAACATGAATTGTGTAAAAATAACACATCCATTGTCAAACATATCATGAAACCTTCAATTCAATATGGATGCTTTGTATCAAAATAAAACATCTTCAAATAGTCTTAAAATCATTCAAAGGATGTTGACAAAGATGAAATCAAATCCTTTTTTATAGAAATATCTCTTTCTATATAAAAATAATTTAAGAAAACATTTTATTTGAAAATATTCTTATCATCTTGAAAGGAAAGCTTTGATGATGTTATAAAGGAGGAATATAGCCGCACCCATCGTATAAGTCAAAAAAACATTCTTACCTTAACTTTGTCAAAAAAAAAGTCAAAAAGTACCATATTTGGGAAACAACAAAAAGATTCCTTTCAAAACTTATTAGGAAAAATAAGGGTATAAAGGACATTACCCCAATGTCTAGTAAATAGTAAAAATGTTTTGAAATACCTTTTTAAGAAACATTGATGTGGGTGATAAAGTGTTCCCAATAGATAATTACGTATAAACAACCTCAGATAATAAAGAGATTGTAGAATTAAAGAATACATTGTACAATTCATTGGTTGTGTGTAATGTCTCATATTTCTCTATATTTTATTTTAATATTATATGGGAATTCTATTGATACTAGGATCTGAGACGGGGTGCAGTTCCTAGGCCCGGTGAGCCAGAAACAAATGTTTTTATTTAATTAAATAATTAAATTACACGGACATATGGTTTTCCTGAAAAATTGGAATAACTCATAAATAGGTTCTTGGATCGGAAATCTAAGGTCACCGTTGCGTACAGAGCAGCGAGTTTTCATAGGCGAGACCTAACATCGGTTGGCGTGGGTCGGTGGTGAAATATCATTATTGGACAAAACAGAAATAAAATATTTAATAAAAATATTTTATTAAATTTTGTTACAACTAGATCTTTTATCCTTTTAAATAAAGGTTTGAGCAGGGGTCCAGGGTCACAAACCTCATAACCCTGAAACCCTTAGAGGCTCTAGATGCTCTGGAGGAAACCTCAATGAGGAGATGACATTCTTGACGGGTTTTTCCAATGACGATGACACGGCGACAAGATCTTTGCCAACGAATGTCGTAGATCTCAGTAGGGATTTGAGATCATTGTGATTTCTTTTCCATTCATTATTCCTACGACGAACCCAGACTAATCCATGAACAAATTCTCCTGCGGATCGATCGTAATTGTGGGATGGGCATTTGTGGGGATTTTTGGGAATATCTTCATCCTTGCGATTTAATCTGTTCATTATTTTGGTTTTTATCTAATGGAGACGAACCCAGATCATCACGAACAATGATCGAGGTTCGTCCCTCTTGTTTGTTTTGTGATTAAATTCCCCTTTCTTCATGGAGACTCCTCGTTCTTCCCCACCCTTGATGTTCTTGGAGTAAATCCATCGTTCAGCATTCGTTTGTTGGTGTGATGATCTAATATTGTAGATCCATCCTCAGGATGATGCTACGGAGGTGCGGTTGTGGTGGCGATGGACGAATTGAAGCAGATCCAAAGATATCGTTCTTCGAATGATTCCCACATGAGTGACGAGAATCGGATTCCAGAGCCGAACGAAGGTACGAACCTCACATATTTTTCATCATGAAGACGAGTCAAAATGAAATCTTGAGTTTCGTAGAAAACAGACAAGAGATATGAGATCCAGAAGAACGGCTGAGGCATGAGGTAGAAGATGACGCTTCTGGAAAAATCCCAACTACTTGGCGTGTATTATAGGATACACGACATGTGTTCGTTGGCGGACTACCTGGCATGTACTCTAGGATTACACAGACATGGTTTGGGTAAACGGACAAGGAAATAGCATGTATACCCTTCCTCAGCCAGACCCTACCAGACACACAGGATACCCCGTGTACTGGAACACCGGCAAGAAGACAAGGGTAGAGGCTACGTACGGGCACATGGACATCGTACATGGAGTGAACCCCGAACACTCGTACATTGTGAGTAATCTTACTACACATCGTGTATATTCTTATTACATGACAAGCCATAAGACACGATCTATTTTACACAGACAATAACTTGAGTAAAGGAAAACGACATGTAACTATACTACATGTAGTGTAACCTATTTTATTGGGCTTGATCCTTTTGACTTCGGTGAATTGGAGTTTCTTTCTTAGCTTCTAATCCTTGGTCATTCCCCTGAAGGTTTCTGGAATCATTTCCTACATACGGGAGTATGATCTCTTCAACAAGACTTCCTAAATAGAGTCATTGGATTACCCTTTATGAGACTCAGAGCCGGATCCACTATTCCTTCCTGGAACCCTATGTAGAGTTCTATGTATCGAAGTGACCTTCTTTGACTGGGCACCGATCCTCTGCTTAGAGGATTAGTTCAGACTGAGTTGTTGGAATCACCCCATAGTTACTAGTTGAGATCTTCATCTGACACATTAGTTATCCTTATTCAGTACACATGGAGTGAGTTATCCCAGAACGATTACATCGTATCTCTCTCTTCATACCTAGGAGTGTGTTCTCCCTGTTAAGTGCATAGTGGAAACCTCGAGCTGGATCATATTGGTGGTTTTTCGATAGTCGATCGTGTATGAGTATTTATGGATATTCTTGTAATATGTTCTGTAAACATATACTATGTAGAGATGACTGTATCATTTTTTGTGGTATTTTCCGTTGTTGTATTCATTATGGTTTTCGGGGTGTCCTACTGGGTATTGTTATACTCACCCCTACATGGTCTTTGCATGCACGTGTTGTCTCTTGTGCAGACAAGCGAGCCTTTGAAAGGATTCTAGGTGGACCAGGATCAGATGGAGCTCAGTGAGATCATGTAGGCTGAGGTGTGTTCCTACGACTATAGATTTTAGTCCCAAAACCTTTCTTCATAGGTTGGACTTGATTGAAGACTTTCTTTTAGAGGGATTGTACTTTGGGACCAAGGTTTTACTTTACTGAACTTTACTTTCCAGTCGTACTCTGTGGGATGGGATTTTAGTGTATGAATGCATTTCCATTATTATTATTATTTACTTTTTAGCTTTGTGGGATTGGAGATGTGTGTGTGTGTGTACAAGTTTATAGGAAATGCCTCCCATGTTAGTGACATGACTACTCTGTTGTAGTCATCATACCTTGGCCTATTGGAGGCGAGCTTGGGGTGTTGTGTCTTGAGCCCCACTGGGACGGGTCAAGAAAGAGTGGTCTCAGAGGTGGTCAGTTCTTCCATAGAACTGAGAGTCTGTGAGTTGGTTTGGGGAAACAATGTTATGTGTTTAGAGTTCTTCTTTTAGGCCAGGGACCCCAGTGTTGGTGTTGGCAACCAAAATATCCATATACCAAGACTCTGATAACTTGCCTTTCGACTCGGAAAATGAGAACACTAGTTGCAGTGGAAAATAATGGTACATGCATCATATAGAAATGGGTTGTGGTTTACATGTCCTTCTTGAGTCAGCTCTCAAGATATACTAATTGATAGTGATACATCATGTTTTGTTACAGGATTCCTCCTCGACGCACATCCACAAGGATCCAGCAGCTCAACCATGAGGAAGACCCCCTTAGTGATGGAACATCGATACAGGGACCAAATCCCCCAGTTTTACCTTCAGGTGGTGTGGTATTTGTTTCACCACCTGTGGTGCAGTGTTTTGTGCATGTTGTACCCATAGAAGAGGAGCACAGGAGGAGAGCACTAAATGAGTTTTAGAGACAGAGACCCTTCAGGTTTCTAGGCGAGCCTAAACCTCAGGAAGTAGAGGAATGGCTTGAGGAAGTGGCCAGAGTCTCCCGTTTTGACCAAGCCTTCTGCAGGGCCCGACGGGACGATGGTGGAGTGTGGTTATCCAGATCCACGACAAGGTGACTCATGCATGGTCAGAGTTTGAGTCTCTCTTCAGATAGGAGTTTTCAATGGTTACCCAAAAAGTTGTACGTATCTAGAAGCTTCACCATGTCCAGTTGGTAACCATGATGGTGGATAACTATTCATTGAGGTTTACCGACCTCTCACAGTACTCGATGTATATGGTCAGAGATTTGAACTTCAGAGCTCAGACTTTTGACCAAGGCTTGCACAGAGACATCCGAACTATCATTATCCCCATGAGCATTCCCAATTATACCTGGGTTATCAAGAGGGAATTGGTAGTCGAGAGATTCTTGGTAGAGTAGATAAAACCAAAATTTGTCAGTAGTGAGCGAGCTAGAGTAGAGACATTAGCAACAGGGATCCAATGTTAGGGACCCAGGCATGGGAATTGTTTTCAAAGGAGATCTGAGCATAGAGGATCTGTCATATAGGGTTTTCATGGCGCATCCAGCTAGCCTCGAGAGAGGCGTGTCTACTAATGTGATGATAGGTGACATCATGCTCAATATTGTCCGACCCTATGTACTACTGACATGGTATTAGTGTATGGAACCACGAGGCATAGTCAACGTGTGGAGCATATAGATCTACGGGGCAGTGGACGTGGTAGAGGAGCTGGGAGAGTAGCTGTAGGTGGTTGGTATTTTGACCCTTTACCACCACCACCCCCAGGAGGTCCACCCTAGGTTCAGGGACCTGGTGGACAGAGGTAGGGACAGCTATAGGCAGCAGAGGCTTATGACCCAGGTTCACCTGGAATTATTGAAGGTACAATCTGTGTCTTTTATACTTTGGATTTCGTACTGATAGAAAAAGGTGCAAGTCATTCTTTTCTTTATTTTTATCTGGTTCGAGACCTTGAGATTCCAGTTTAGCCATAGATTCGACCCTTGTGGTTAGAAACACCAACTGGAGAAGATTCAGAGATCATAGAACTTTGCGAACAGTGTGTCCTGACCCTTGGAGGCAGGATTTTCGATTGGACCCACCTGGTGGTAGTGTCTAGGCCTTACGATTTCATTCTCGGTATGGATTGGTTATCCACAATTCATGCCCAGGTTGACTTTTTTAGGTGAATGGTGCAGTGTGTCCATAGTCATGGAACAAGGATCTCTTTCGTTGTTGAAAAGGTGACCCATGCAGCGAATGATGGACTCGTGCATAGGATGGTACAACCGATTTCACATCAGTTGGATAGCATAGCTGTAACACCCCAGGTAAATAAAGAATATGAAATTTTCATGTTTATCCAAATTTGTGAATAAAGTATTAATATTACTTTAAAGGGTTTCTATGCTCGATGGCGTACCCAACACGGAACAACGAGTTTCTTGGGAATCTTACGTTGCACTCTAATAATAAAATAATATTATTTTAAATGGTAGTTAACATGTAGCCGTTCTAATGGCGGGAATGGATATAAATAACTAAAATATGATTATATATGTTTTTTAAATGTTTTTACATTTATCCAATAAAAGATAAAGGCATAAAATACGGAAAGAATTCAATTTTAGGCGTATATGCCCTAGTTTTCACTAAAGGTTCACTTATCGCCTTTTGATGGTGAACCGTCATTAAATATAGTTTTGTTCACTCTAATACATTCTATTGGACCAAATAAAACTCTTCTTTAGAATCGGGACATCAAAATTTACTTTGTGTAAATTTTTGGTATCGTTCCGATAAAGTTCATTTTTTTACGAATAGTGTAAAATGTGGTATTTTAATTCAAAAACTCTTTTTAATATAATTTATTTATATGATTATATTATCTTTTTAATTGGTTTTAAAGTGAAATTAGAATATATTTTTACCATTAAATCCAATATCGGTCGTTGGAATTAATTTCACTTTGAAATCGGACTTAAACTAGTGTCAATCTTTTGATACTTATTGTTTTATAAAAACACGCTATTTGCTCTGACAGTGGGAATTAATTATTAATTTAATTAATGTGACTTATATGTTTTCAATTTTGTAAAATGGACTTCGTTTTTGAATTCGGAATATCAAATATAGCTTAGGGTGAACTTTTGGGATTTTTCTGAAAAACTTCAATTTTTGATGAATAGTGAAACCACTAAGTGGTACTTATAAAAACTGATTTTTCCGTTTAAATGAAATTTTGACATCATTGTGTTTTGAATTTTAAAAATCCGACATACATGGTTGTCATTAAGAAGTAAAATGTGGTTCAATGGGATAAAAATAATTTTTTTGGTGAATAGTAACTTATTAAGTTTTTAATCGCGATTAGTGGTAATTAGTGTAGTTTAAGGTAAAAATAATGCTTTAATAAAATGAGATGAGCTTGACAAATGTCCTACCCTCATTGGTTGTGTCATGGACGACCAAGACAAGCCATGGGTCAACTTGGGGACCCCATGGATTCACTGTGGTTGGGAAATGACATAAATAACTTTTTATTTAATGTAAAAGTAAAAATGACACAAACATGATATGTTTTACTAAAACAATTTTTAAGTGGGGTTATACAAGTCATATTTTTGATTATAAATATTCATTGGAAAGATAAAAATATTTACTACATCATAGTATTTTTTTATAATTTTTATACACTATATAAATTAAATTATTTATGACATCATGATGATGCAGCGATGACATCATTATCTGACAATTTAAATAAAATGAGAAGATAATGTAAACTCTATGACCTACACATGTCCAAAACTTATTGGATGGGTGGATTTCAAACCATTATCACCTTATTCACGAATTATATCAATGTGGGACCTTTTAAAACCGAAACACATTTTAAAATTAAGTAATATTTCTTACTTTCCAAAAGTGCCCCTCCTCTCCTCTTATAAAAGGCCCCCACCTCTACCTCATTTAACACACTCCTCAAGCCTTTGGCTCGGACAAACCCTGCCCATTTACTCTCTCCACATCCCTCTCCTCATCCTAGAGGATTCCCTTTGGGCAGAATCCTTTCAAAGGAAGCCTTTAGGCTCAAATCAAAAGGAGTTACACTTTTAAAGGTAATTCATTCCCTCATGTTCATTTGTTTTATTTTTCTTATCCAACCCCCTAAATTATTTTTATTTACTTATTTTGTAACAAAACCAGTATCTCCAATATACTAGGATGTTGTTATAATATTTATTCGAGCTACACTCTCACACAACTACATCAAATGGTTAAAGAACATACGGTTTCCGTGGATGGTGAAATTCTGCCTCCCGAAACGATGATTGTTCAATACTCATTTAACACCTTCAAAGGTGGCCATTATGATGTCACTATTTTTATATATGATATATAATATGTTTATGTTTTACTTATGCTTATGTATTTTTCATTTGTGTCTTACCTTTATGGCATCCATTATGGGTATACGCGATATCTTCATTTTAGGAAGTGCGGACTACCGCCCCCTCAAAGTGATTTGATTCGTTAAATACCATATGTGGGACGTATAAAGGATGGAACTATGATATTATATATGATATTATACTGGAATTATAATATACCTTTATATCATTATTATTCCATTCTATAAAATATGAAATAGAAATGAAAGTAGCGTTCATGCGTACGTACGGCTTACCGTCTCCATGAACGGTGCATTTCATTTCTTACCTCTAAATGATTATGTAATGTTATAAATGAATTCATGTACTGGATATATATGACATATATGATATCTAAATCATGAATACAATTCTGGATATAATAAACATTTTTCCACACGAACAACATGTAATTGTAAGAAGTCCACTTTCGACTTAAGAACCAAATATCGGAAAAACAAATATTATTAACTTAAATGATTACATAATGTTTATGACATGGTAATAATTGATATAAAATGAATAATTAACTTGAAAAAGGTTCTTAAGGAAGTATAAATTAACTCAAGTTTATTATTAAGGAGATTAAAGAACGATCGAGTCAAGTCGGACCCGAGGTAAGGGATCCTACTCCTCTCTTTCTTTTTACGTACACACTTTTATGTCATTCCTTTTAAAGCTCATATTTATTGTTATTGGGATGATCTTTTATATTACACTTACTTTAATTTTTATGTTCATGTGATGAGAGACCCTATTCTCTCTCATCAATCCATTTTGGAAGTTTGGAGTGGCACCGTTAGGCTGCCGAACTTTCGTAAGAGATCTAACCTCTCTCTTTCTTTTTAAGTAATCTCCTTTATGTCACTTATTTTAAGCTCCTCTTTGTAATGTTGGGGGATGTTGTTTTATATTACTCTTTATGTACATTTTATTGTAATAAGATACCCTATTTGATCTCATCAATCCATATTCGGATGTTTTATGTGGCGTCGTTAGGCTGCCGAGTTTTCGTAAGGGTTTTTTCATCTCACTTTTATTCCCGTGAGATTTATGCTACATTTGCCACAAATTACATTGAGTGGTGTATTTACTGCCCATTATTCTAATTTTTGTGTAATATACTTTCGTTTATGAGTATTTAAATCAATGATCTATTGTCCTTCTTTCATGGGGTGTATGTTTTGAAAGATACCCAAGTCGGTAAGGGTACCTTTCACAATCCTCTTTTTTAAAAGACTTCTTTTGTTGGGTCTTTTAATTTACATATTGTTATGTTGGGATATGTTCTAATATATCCTTATTGATGTAAATTTTATGTCCAAGTGATGAGATACACTTTTTATCTCTCATCAACTCATTTTGATGTGATGTCGTTAGGCTGTCAAGGGAACTTTTTAACCCAATTTCGATTTCTTTGGGTTCAACATGTATTCATTGAATATGTCATCCATTGAATATGTGTGAATGACCTTTTATTTTTTTACACTTAATATCCACTTATATTGGGTGTATTTATATTTTTCACACATATTTTTTAGATTTATTTGTCCTTAATTTAAGGATACCTTCTTTATAAGGGATTTCATCACATTTGACATTTCTATTGAGGGTTCATTGTTGTTATGCACCAATTAACTCTTATATGGTGTATATATGGTCCTTTGGAGTATTATATCATGAATCCATTTATTATCATGATATTATAAAGTTCTGATTAAATTTTATCCCTCAATTATTATATTCAAGTGTCTCTAATTTTGGTAAAAACCCTTTGACCAAAATATCGCTTTAAACGTTTTAATGACTTGTTATTATTAATATCCATGTTTTCAAAATGGTTTTAAGGATTTATTTATATGGATATCAATGGTTTAAAATGTTAAAATATTCAAGGTGGTATGGGACACTTTGATTCAAAATTCTCCTTATTAAATGTTTTAAATGGTTTTGGAAATGGTTTCTTTTTGTATGGATTCATTATTTCAAAATACTAAAATATAATATTGTGATTGAAATGTGGAAATGTTGTGTTTCCTTTATGCATGTTTTATGTGATACGTTTATGTTATGTTTCTTGGGAATTGTTATGAAAACCGGTGGTTCCGTGATAAACTAAAGGCGGGTGAGCCCGATATAGCTCTCCAATGCATTGGGTAACACGAAGGAGTGAAACATTGAGGTTTCTCCGAAGAGATTTAGGGAATATACTGTGATGGGTATTCCAAAACGTAACCCATAGGGTTACTCCCTACGTAAGAATGTTATGAATGCCTCAAGTTACTTTTATGTCTTATGTTTTCTATGATTTATTCATGATTTGATATGCCTATGCTTTATGGGTAAAGTGTGATTTCATTCTAATGTATATATGAACTCATATTTCCTTTCCATATTTTTATAACTCTTAATGAGCTTTTTATGCTCATCCCAAGTTTTTGAAATGTTTTTCACAGGTCAAGTGAAAGGTACATGATGTGATGATAGTGTCAAGGATGTGTCAAGAAAGAATCCATGTTATATTTTAAATATGTTCCCGTTGATGGGAAGAATGAATACTGTCTTTTATGTAACCACTTTGTTTAAATGTGGAATGTAATGCAAGTTTCATGATCTAATTCTCTAAAACACTAAACCTGAAAATATCCTCAATGTGTAATCTTGTAATAACTCAAGATTAAGTAAGGTTTAAGGCTGGGGCCTTATAGTTGGTATCAAAGGTCGGTTTAGATAACTTTAGAGGTTAGGGTATTCTCTAAGAATAAGTGACATTACCATAATGGTTAGGATTTCAGAAAGAGTCCTAGTTTTAGATAAAGTGAATGAGTAAGTATATCTTAGTGTTTATCTTCCTCATTAGTACATGATGGTTATGTTGATATACTCACACTGACCTTTTTGGTTTTAGTAAATGGCTGGATCTAGAAGGCACCAAAGTGACAATGGGTTGAAAGGAAACTGTGGTGGTTCTCTGATTAAGAGACTGGATGAGATAGGGGATTCAATGAAGAATCTCATGGTTGTTCTAAACCAACTATAAAGGAGTCATGATCAACCACTTAAACCTTGGTGATTTCTCTAATGCATCATGTATGAGATGGCCAGCTCGATGTGGAAATACAGGTAATAATTATTAAGGTAACCATTAGGGTTTATATGATCCTTTTGAGGTAATTATGGGTTATTATATGTTCTGATGGAAAATGAAAGGCATGAGATAAAATTGAGGTTAAAATATGTTATGATCATCTTTGAAGATTTTATCTCATTTTGGGGAATGTTTTAAGAATTATATAGTTTTGGAAAATGGACAACACGCAGACCGTGTGACTACCCGTCGTGTCGGACAAAGCTGCGGGAATCAAACCCACAACCAAAGTGTGACTGGTATTTATCGCCTACCACTGGACTACGTGAAGTCCCTGGTTAGTTTGACTGATTCTTTTTAGTTATATGATTTTATGAATTAAGAGTAAGTTTATTATGGGTTATTTATGAAAATGATTAACCTATCATAGAGGATATGTGATTAGGTTAATTACTTTTCAATACGAGACTTTAGGAGCAACTGATGTTGTTTGGAGATAAATGTTATGATTTAACTTGGTAGACTATGTGACTAAATCCTTCAAATATTTGGGTTTCAATCTTCGTTTGGTTTACATTGAAGAATTTTATGGACAAACGGTCCTCGTTGAACTTTGGGTTTTGTTGGACAAATTTTGGAGATTAAGAATAAATTTTCTTTTTATAAAGGGTTATCCTTTTCTGGATTATCTGATCTTGTACTAGCCTTTTTGGTTTTAGTTTTGGTTAAAGTATAAAGACATGGGAAGTATATAGTTCTCTTTTGTGGATTAGGTGATTTTCTAAAAGTTGATTATAGTACTCTTAATGTGAACAAGTCTCCCTAAATACTCGTCTTTTGGAAAAAAATATGAGTTTGATTAAGGAATCTAGTAAAAGTTGAAAGTCAACATGATAAGTGATTATGTTTCCTTATGAATAAATTCTTCAATAAAAAGTAACTTAAAACAAAAATGTTGTCTATTAACTTTTCCTACTAGGGAATCAAATATCGTTTAACCCATCACAAGTTTGTGATTTTCTCATTGTTAACTTTCTCCTAGACATGTTTACTATCACTCTCCCTCAAGAACATGACCCTTTGCTTTTTATTCCATGTCCATGTTTTTCTACATGGAATCCGAGTATGGGTTAACTCAGGTGACCTCTGTACTTATCTTCCTTTATTTTAAAGTGATTGTTTTGCCGACTCTTGTTCCGATGTGGGACGTTCAAGGATGTTTCCAAGCTCAATTTTAAAAATTGCGAGGCCGAAATTCCCAAAAGGGGGGAAGGATGTAACACCCCAGGTAAATAAAGAATATGAAATTTTCATGTTTATCCAAATTTTTGAATAAAGTATTAATATTACTTTAAAGGGTTTCTATGCTCGATGGCGTACCCAACACGCAACAACGAGTTTCTTGGGAATCTTACGTTGCACTCTAATAATAAAATAATATTATTTTAAATGGTAGTTAACATGTAGCCGTTCTAATGAAGGGAATGGATAGAAATAACTAAAATATGATTATATATGTTTTTTAAATGTTTTTACATATATCCAATAAAAGATAAAGGCATAAAATACAGAAAGAATTCAATTTTAGGCGTATATGCCCTAGTTTTCACTAAAGGTTCACTTATCGCATTTTGATGGTGAACCGTCATTAAATATAGTTTTGTTCACTCTTATACATTCTATTGGACCAAATAAAACTCTTCTTTAGAATCGGGACATCAAAATTTACTTTGTGTAAATTTTTGGTATCGTTCCGATAAAGTTCATTTTTTATGAATAGTGTAAAATGTGGTAGTTTAATTCAAAAACTCTTTTTAATATAATTTATTTATATGATTAGATTATCTTTTTAATTGGTTTTAAAGTGAAATTAGAATATATTTTTACCATTAAATCCAATATTGGTCGTTGGAATTAATTTCACTTTGAAATCGAACTTAAACTAGTGTCAATCTTTTGATACTTATTGTTTTATAAAAACACGCTATTTTCTCTGACAGCGGGAATTAATTATTAAATTAATTAATGTGACTTATATGATTTTAATTTTGTAAAATGGACTTCATTTTTGAATTCGGAATATCAAATATAGCTTAGGGTGAATTTTTGGGATTTTTCTGAAAAACTTCAATTTTTAATGAATAGTGAAACCACTAAGTGGTACTTATAAAAACTGATTTTTCCATTTAAATGAAATTTTGACATCTTTGTGTTTTGAATTTCAAAAATACAACATACATGGTTGTCATTAAGAAGTAAAATGTGGTTCAATGGGATAAAAATAATTTTTTGTTGAATAGTAACTTATTAAGTTTTTAATCGCGATTAGTGGTAATTAGTGTAGTTTAAGGTAAAAATAATGCTTTAATAAAATGAGATGAGCTTGAAAAATGTCCTACCCTCATTGTTTGGTTCATGGACGACCAAGAAAATCCATGGGTCAACTTGGGGACCCCATGGATCCACTTTGGTTTGGAAATGACATAAATAACTTTTTATTTAATGTAAAAGTAAAAATGACACAAACATGATATGTTTTACTAAAACAATTCTTAAGTGGGGTTATACAAGTCATCATTTTGATTATAAGTAGTCATTGGAAAGCTAAAAAGATTTACTACATCATAGTATTTGTTTTATAATTTTTAGACACTAAATAAATTAAATTATTTATGACATCATGATGATGCAGCGATGACATCATTATCTGACGATTTAAATAAAATGAGAAGATAATGTAAACTCTATGACCTACACATGTCCAAAACTTATTGGATGGGTGGATTTCAAACCATTATCACCTTATCCACGAATTATATCAATGTGGGACCTTTTAAAACCGAAACACATTTTCAAATAAAGTAATATTTCTTACTTTCCAAAAGTTCCCCTCCTCTCCTCTTATAAAAGGCCCCCACATCTACCTCATTTAACACACTCCTAAAACCTTTGGCTCGGACAACCCCTGCCCATTTACTCTCTCCACATCCCTATCCTCGTCCTAGAGGATTCCCTTTGGGAAGAATCCTTTCAAAGGAAGCCTTTAGGCTCAAATCAAAAGGAGTTACACTTTTAAAGGTAATTCATTCCCTCATGTTCATTTGTTTTATTTTGCTTCTCCAACCCCCTAAATTCTTTTTATTTTCTTATTTTGTAACAAAACAAGTATCTTCAATTTACTAGGATGTTTTTATAAGATTTATTCGAGCTACACTTTCACACAACTACATCAAATGGTTAAAGAACATACGGTTTCCGTGGATGGTGAAATTCTGCCTCCCGAAACGATGATTGTTCAATACTCATTTAACACCTTCAAAGGTGGCCATTATGATGTCACTATTTTTATATATGATATATAATATGTTTATGTTTTACTTATTCTTCTGTATTTTTCATTTGTGTATTACCTTTATGGCATCCATTATGGGTATACGCGATATCTTCATTTTAGGAAGTGCGGACTACCGCCCCCTCAAAGTGATTTGATTCGTTAAATACCATATGTGGGACGTATAAAGGATGTAACTATGATATTATATATGATATTTTACTGGAATTATAATATACCTTTATATAATTATTATTCCATTCTATAAAATACGAAATTGAAATGAAAGTAGCGTTCATGCGTACGTACGGCTTACCGTCTCCATGAACGGTGCATTTCATTTCTTACCTCTAAATGATTATGTAATGTTATAAATGCATGAATGTACTGGATATATATGACATATATGATATCTACATCATGAATACAATTCTGGATATAATAAACATTTTGCCACACGAACAACATGTAATTGTAAGAAGTCCACTTTCGACTTAAGAACCAAATATCGGAAAAACAAATATTATTAACTTAAATGATTACATAATGTTTATGACATGGTAATAAGTGATATAAAAGGAATAATGAACTTGAAAAAGGTTCTTAAGGAAGTATAAATTAACTCATGTTTATTATTCAGGAGATTAAAGAACGATCGAGTCAAGTCGGACCCGAGGTAAGGGATCCTACTCCTCTCTTTCTTTTTAAGTACACACTTTTATGTCATTCCTTTTAAAGCTCATATTTATTGTTATTGGGATGATATTTTATATTACACTTACTTTAATTTTTATTTTCATGTGATGAGAGACCCTATTCTCTCTCATCAATCCATTTTGGAAGTTTTGAGTGGCACCGTTAGGCTGCCGAACTTTCGTAAGAGATCTAACCTCTCTCTTTCTTTTTAAGTAATCTCCTTTATGTCACTTCTTTTAAGCTCCTCTTTGTAATGTTGGGGGTTGTTCTTTTATATTCCTCTTGATGTAAATTTTATTGTAATAAGATACCCAATTTGATCTCATCAATCCATATTCGGAAGTTTTATGTGGCGTCGTTAGGCTGCCGAGTTTTCGTAAGGGATTTTTCATCTCAGTTTTATTCCCATGAGATTTATGCTACATTTGCCACAAATTACATTGAGTGGTGTATTTAATGCCCATTATTCTAATTTTTGTGTAATATACTTTCGTTTATGAGTATTTACATCAATGATCTATTGTCCTTCTTTCATGGGGTGTCTGTTTTGAAAGATACCCAAGTCGGTAAGGGTACCTTTCACCCTCCTCTTTTTTAAAAGACTTATTTTGTTGGGTCTTTTAATTTACATATTGTTATGTTGTGATATGTTCTAATATATCCTTATTGATGTAAATTTTATGTCCAAGTGATGAGATACACTTTTTATCTCTCATCAACTCATTTTGATGTGATGCCGTTAGGCTGTCAAGGGAACTTTTTAACCCAATTTTGATTTCTTTGGGTTCAACATGTATTCATTTAATATGTCATCCATTTAATATGTGTGAATGACATTTTATTGTTTTACACTTAATATCCACTTATATTGGGTGTATTTATATTTTTCAAACATATTTTTGAGATTTATTTGTCCTTAATTTAAGGATACCTTCTTTATAAGGGATTTCATCACATTTGACATTTCTATTGAGGGTTCATTGTTGTTATGCACCAATTCACTCTTATATGGTGTATATACTGTCCTTTGGAGTATTATATCATGAATCCATTTATTCTCATGATATTATAAAGTTATGATTAAATTTTATCACTCAATTATTGTATTCAAGTGTCTCTAATTTTGGTAAAAACCCTTTGACCAAAATATCGATTTAAACGTTTTAATGACTTGTTCTTATTAATATCCATGTCTTCAAAATGGTTTTAAGGATTTATTTATATGGATATTAATATTTTAAAATGTTAAAATCTTCAAGGTGGTATGGGACACTTTGATTCAAAATTCTCCTTATTAAATGTTTTAAATGGTTTTGGAAATGGTTTCTTTTTGTATGGATTCATTATTTCAAAATACTAAAATGTAATATTGTGAATGAAATGTGGAAATGTTTTGTTTCCTTTATGCATATTTTATGTGATACGTTTATGTTATGGTTCATGGGAATTGTTATGAAAACCGGTGGTTCCGTGATAAACTAAAGGCGGGTGAGCCCGATATAGCTCTCCAATGCATTGGGTAACACGAAGGAGTGAAACATTGAGGTTTCTCCGAAGAGATTTAGGGAATATACTGTGATGGGTATTCCAAAACGTAACCCATAGGGTTACTCCCTACGTAAGAATGTTATGAATGCTTCAAGTTACCTTTATGTCTTATGATTTCTATGATTTATTCATGATTTGATATGCCTATGCTTTATGGGTAAAGTGTGATTTCATTCTAATTTATATATGAACTCATGTTTCCTTTCCATATTTTTATAACTCTTACTGAGCTTTTTATGCTCATCCCAAGTTTTTGAAATGTTTTTCACAGGTCAAGTGAAAGGTACATGATGTGATGATAGTGTCAAGGATGTGTCAAGAAAGAATCCATGTTATATTTTAAATATGTTCACGTTGATGGGAAGAATGAATACTGTCTTTTATGTAACCACTTTGTTTAAATGTGGAATGTAATGCAAGTTTCATGATCTAATTCTCTAAAACACTAAACCTGAAAAGATTTTAATCTTGTAATAACTCAAGATTAAGTATGGTTTAAGGCTGGGGCCTTATACTAGCCCTTGTGGAGAAGATGTTACGAGTTACGAGTTTCCAGCAGTAGTGGATGAGTACGAGGACGTCATTACGGAGGATGTCCATGGACAACCTCCCTATCCTGAGATAGATTTCTACATTGAGGTGCAACCCAGGATGACAATGATATCAGCATCAACAAATCAGATTGCTCCTAAAAAGCTTTGCGAGCTAAGAGTGTAGCTGGAAAGCTTGCAGAGGATGGTCTTCATGAGACTCAGTGTTTCACCCTGGGCTGCCATAGTATTGTTTTCCAAGAAGGAAGTTGGGAGCTTGAGGATGTGTGTGGATTACTGGTGCTTAAATCAGGCGACCGTGAAGAACCAGAATCCACTACCGATGATCTATGACCTCTTCGACCAGTTAAGAGGGGAACTATGGTTCAAGAAGGATGATCTACGATAAGGCTATCATCTGTTGCGAGTACGAGATAAGGATATACCGAAGACGGATTTCAGATGTCACTATAGTAACTATGAGTACTTGGTGATGCCCTTCACCATGATGAACGCCCCGACAGTGTTTATGGGACTGAGGAACCAGATCCTTCATCCCTAACTAGATCGCTTCGTGGTGGTCTTCATCGACGATATCCTTGTGTACTCTGTGTCCGAGGAGGAGCACGCGAGGCACCAAAAGATGGTTCAGGACACACTCTGAGAGCACCAGTTGTATGAGAAATTCTCGAAGTTTCAATTATAGATACAGGAGGTCCACTTTCTTGGACACTTTATGTCAATAAATGATGTATTAGTGGATCCAAAAAAGGTAGAGGCATTGTTAGTATGTGAGCCACCCCTGAGCGTAATGGAGGTTCAGAGTTTCGTTGAGTTGGCAGGCTACTATCGGAGATTCATTCTTGATTTCTACCGGATTTCAGCACCCATGAAAGATTTGACTTGAATGGGGAAGCCTTTCATGGGGACCGAGAGATGCCAGCTGGATTTTTAGTAGTTGAGATAGATTCTGACGAGTGCCTCGATCTTGAGACTACAAGAAGAGGGTGTCAAGTACGTAGTGTTCCATGATGCATTGGGAACCGGGCGTGGTTGTGTCCTGATGAAGAGGAAAGAGCTGATTTCATATGGATCACTCCAGTTGAGGCCTCGCGAGTAGAACTACGCGACCCATGATCTTGAGTTGGAAGCGGTAGTCTTGACATTGAAGATGTGGAGGCACTACATGATGGGCGAGCGGTTTACCATCTACTTTGATCACAAGAGTCTCAGATATATCTTTTCCGAGAAGGATCTGAATTTGAGATAGAGGAGGTGTCTTGAGTTCCTACAGGTTTATGACATTGAGACCGTTTATACTCTTGGGAAGGGGAACGTTGTGGTAGATGCTCTTTGCAGGAAATCCAGTTTTCAATTGCTAGAAGAGGTGATGAGGAAGTTGGCCTCTTTATAGATATCCTTCATAGTTAGAGATGAAGGAGCATACCTTCAGTCGAGGGTTGTTACCCATCCACTCTTAAAGCGAGTCAGGGAAGCACAACTTGAGGATACTAGCTATGAGACTCTACGTGCTCATATATCCATAAGTGATGCTGCTGATGGATATTCAAAAGGTGGGAGCATGTTTTTCTTTTTAGAGGGCGCACAGTAGTACCAGTGACGTTGTGGGAGGAGGTTCAGAGGGAGTTCAATAAATCTCCTCTGGCAGTGCATCCAAACATGGAAAAGATGTACTGCGATATCCGATGTTAGTTTTGATGGCCATGAATGAAGAAGTATGTGGTAGGGTTTGTTTCTCAGTGCCTTACTTGTCAGAAAGTAAAGGCTGGTCACCAGGTTCCAACAGGTTTGACTCATCCCCTTGAGGTTCCAGATTGAAAGTGGGATGGGATACCCAAGGAAATTGTGACAGGTTTACCATATATGTCTAGGGGACACGACGCCATCTGGGTGATCTTTGACCCACACAACAAGTCAACCCACTTCCTAGCTATAAAGGAGAAGAGTACAGTAGAGAGGTTGGGATGCCTCTACGTGTAGGAGATAGTTCGGCCTCATGGAGTTCAATTAGTGATTGACTCATATCTCGATTCTCGTTTCACATCCCATTTGGGGAAGGGATTTCAGAATGATTTTGGGACTCTGTTATGCTTGAGGACATCGTTTCATCCTCACACGGATGGTCAGAGAGAGCGGGCCATCGATGTTCTGGAGGATATGCTACGAGCTTGCATGCTTGACATCAGTCGTATCTGGGAGGATCACCTACCACTGGTCGAATTTTCTTTTAACAATAGTTATCATTCCACTATTGGTATGGGACCATTTGAGGCTTCGTATGGGAGACCTTTCAGGTTGCCACTTTGTTGGACTGTCCCAGGATAGTCAGAACTCATGTGTCTAGAGATGGTGTGAGCTTCTATAGAGAAGGTTGAGGTCATCTAGGAGTGAATGAAGACTGAAAATCGTTAGCAGAAGTCTTATGCCGGCAGGAGATAGAGGCCATTGGAGTTCGAGGAGGGAGACCATGTGTTTCTTTGTGTCTTACCTCAACGGGGACTATATATATTTGGAGAGGCCGCAAGATATCTTCAATGTTTGTTGGAACTTTTTCAGATTCTGAGTAGATTTTGGCGAGGTGGCGTACCTCTTGGATCTAACTCCTCTGATGGTCTGGGTACACAACAATTTCCATGAGTCGTATCTGCAATGGTACGTGCATGATCTATCACACGTTATCGACTCGGGTGAGATGGAAATTGATGATGGAGCGACCTTTGCTATGTACCCAGTGGAGAACGAGGATCGACAGGACAAGATACTTCGTGGGAAAGCGATTCCATTGGTTCGTGTCCGGTGGAAGTACGAGAATTTCTAGGAGTGCACGTGGGTGCGGGAGACTCTGATTCATGTAAAGTACCCATGTCTTTTTGAGTAGCCTGTGTTTTGGATTTTCAGGGACGTAAAGCCCTATGGTAGGTATGATTTAATATCTCTTATTTTTCTATATTTAATTTTTCTATTATATAGGGAATTTTTTCGAGACCAGGCTCTAAGACGGCGTGCAGTTCCGAGGCCCGGTGATCTCGGAAAAACTGTTTTGATTTAATTAAATAATTAAATTACATGCATGTATGGTTTTCCTAAAAAGGTGGAATAACTTCTGAATGGGTTCTCGAATCGGAAATCTGAGGTCACCGTTGCGTCCAGAAAAACGTGTATGACTTAGGCGAGACCTAACACCAGGTGGCGCAGGTCGGTGGTGATGTCTGGTTTTTTTGACAATACTATAATAAAATATTTAATAAAATATTTTATTAAATTTTGTTAAAATGAGATTTTTTATCCTTTTAAATAAAGGTTTGCACTGGGGTACAGGGTTACATACCTCATAACCCTAAAACCCTTAGAGGCTCTGGAGGCTCTGGAGGAAACCCCAATGAGGAGACAACATTCATAACGGGTTTTGCCGGCGACAACAACGCGTCAACCAGAACTTCACCAATGAATTTTGCAGATCCATGGAGGGTTTTGATATCTTTGTGATTTCTTTTCCGTTATTGATTTCTATGATGAATGCGAACTAATCAATGAATATATTATCATGCAGATCGATCATAATTGTGTGATGGGATTTTGTGCGGATTTTGGGGAAGATCTTCTTCCTTGTGATTTAATATGTTGATTATTTTGGTTTTGATCTAACGGTGACAAACTCGGATCATCATGAACAATGATTGAGGTTCACCTATCTTGTTTTTTTTGTGATTAAATTCCCCGTTCATCATGGAGACTTCTCGTTCTTCCATGCGCTTGATGTTCTTGGAGGAAATCGATCATTTCACATGATTTTGTTGGTTCCATGATTTATGAATGTAGATCCAACCTTGGGATGATGCTACAGAGGTGCGACTGTGGTGGTGATGGATGGATCAAAGCAGATAAGAAGATATCATTCTTCGAACGATTCCTACATGAGTGACTAAAATCAGATTCTGAAGCTGAATGCAGGTCTGAAACCCACGGATTCAGCATTATGATGATGAGGCAACCAGAAATCTTGAGTTTCGCTGAAAAAGGAAAAGAGAAACGAGATCTAGAAGATCAGCCGAGGCGTGAGGAGGAAGACGACGCTTTTGGAAATATCCCAACTACACGACATGTAGAATGGGCCACATGGCATGTGTTCAACGGCGGACTACCTATCATGTACTACAGGAGTACATAGACATGGGTTGGGTAGACAGCCAAGTACACGGCGTGTATACCCTTCCCCGGCCAGACTCGGCCAGACACATGGGACACCCAGTGTACTATTTCATGGGTAGGGTGACATGGGTTGAGGTCGTGTATGGGCACATGGGTAGCGTACACGGAGTGAACCCGGAACATTCATACACGGCGTGTAATCCTACTATAGGCCATGTATATTCTTTTTACCTGACCAGCCTTAAGAAACATGTCGTTTTACATGGGCAGTTCTCGGACTCAAGGAACACGGGGTGTAACCATACTACACGCAGTGTAACCGATTTTACATGGCTTGATCGTTTTGTCTTCCGTGACTTGGACTATATTTCTTAGGGTTCGTACCCGTGGTTTTTCACTTGAATGTTTCTGGTATCATTTCCTACATAGAGGAGTATGATACCTTCTACAGAACATCCAGAAAAGAGTTGCTGGAATCCCCTCTCTTAGACTTAGAGCCAGATCATCTATTGTTTCCAGGAACCCTAAGTAGAGTTCTTGGTATCGACGTTACCTACTTTACCCGGGCGCCGATCCTCTGCTTAGTGGATTAGTTCAGGGTGAGTTGTTGGAATCACCCCATAGGTACTCATTCTTATCCTCATATGGCGAATCATGTATCTTTCTTCAGTACTCGTGGAGTGAGTTCTCCCAGAATGATTACTTCGTATATCTCTCCTCAGTCCTAGGAGTGTGTTCTCTCTGTTATGTGCTTAGTGGAATCATCATCCTGGATCTTAGCGGTGGTTTTCAGATAATCGATTGTGTATGAGTATATCTGGATATTATTGTTATATGTTCCCTAAACATATATTGTGTGGAGATGACTGTATCATTCCATTGTGGTATTTTATTTTGTTTAATTCCTTCTTGGTTTTTGGGTTGTCCTAATGGGTATTTTTATACTCACCCCCGCTTGGGCTATGACTGCACGTGTTGTGTCTTGTGTAGACGAGCAAGCCTTCGACATGATTCTTGGTGGACCAGGACTATATAGTGCTCAGTGAGATCAGGCAGACTGAGGTGTGTTTCTATGGCTACATATTTCAGTCCCAGTACCTATTGTTATAGGTTGGACTTTTTCTTGTAAACTTTCTTTTGGAGGGCCAATACTTTTGGACCAGGGTTATACTTTACAGAACATTACATTCATGTCATACTCGGTTGGTTGGGATTTTAGTTTATGCATGAATTTACATTTTTAGTAGTTTTTACTTTTCAGATTTGTAGGCTTGGAGATGTGTTTTTGTGTTTGTGTACAAGTTTATAGGAAATTCCTCCCATGTTAGTGACATGCCTACTCAGTGCTAGTCACCAGCCCCTGGCCTATTGGAGGTGGGCTTGGGGAGTCGCGACTCGGGCCCCACTAGGATGGGTTGTGACATCGAGGGTAGGTTAACCTTCTATATAATGGTGAAATAATTGTTATTACAATATTCATGAATCATATACATAAATATGATATCATATATGATCTTTTAACATTGCTTTGTAAATAATATCTTAGTATTATCATTGTTTCATGTGTTAACAGATTCATTTTCCTTTATATGATTGGTTACGTAAGCCATGTTTGTTATGGATAGGATGTATTTGATTCATATACATAATGATATTATGTTCATAATCATTATTTTTAATAAAAAATTTAAAATCATTCTTGAATTATTCTAATGGGGAATGAATCTCATCGTGTTCGTGGAGACGGTAATCCATACGTATACACGAGCGAAAATATCATTCTTTTGATTATAAAATAAAATATAATTGGATGGTATATCATATATAAAGTATAATAATCATATTATATTGATTATTTACATCAATTACACATCATTATTATACCCATAGATAACATAATATATTGAATAACAATTACACCACAACGTGGAGACAGTAAGCCGTACGTACGCACATATGGTGACATTTCATTAAAAGGATGGATAGAATAAGGATTATGGTTGTACCATACTTATAATAACATAAAAATATATAGAATATACTGGAGTTATTATTTTATAATTGAAAAAAAGAGGAAGTGGAGGAAAAAGGAACTTGAAAGAGGTGATGAAATATTTACCTCTTCTTCGGGTTCTTCTATTGGATTTGATCAAAAGGGATCCTTAGGCTGCCCTTATGACTACTAGAATGCATCTAGGATGAAGGGAGGATAGTTGAGAGGGTATTTGGGAAGGGGTTTCCTACTCGAAATGGCTTTTACGGTGTCAATTAGAGAGAAGGGGGAGTTCCCTTATATAAGAGGGGTGAGGGGAACCTTAGGATAACCTAGAAACATTATTTTTTTATTAAATACTTCTTAGTTTATAATAGATCAAAAATAAATTATTTAAAGTCTAAGGTGTGGATGGGTCGAAAAACACTCAACCAATAGGTTTTAGAAAGGTTTGGGACACTATATTACCCATAACTTTTAGATTTAACTCTTAGTTAAATAGTTTGACATTTAACATGTCTCATTGTAATTTTATATTATATTTTTAATAAACATATTATATACTTACAAGAGAACAAAAAGTGGTTGATTAATGATAAACCAATAATTATATAAGTCTTTTGGCAGAAAATTATATTTTTAGGAATAGAATATTAATTAATAATATAATATATTTTTTAAAAATACTTTTATGTCAATTTTGACACTATTTGGTATTTTGTTGTTGCTAAATTAATAAAAGCATTATTACATCAAACAAAATTCATATAACCGACCCTAACATGTCATATTAACCTAAAAAATTAATTTAATTTATAAAAAATCTCAAATTACATATATTTGGATATTTATAATATCAATTATTTTAATATTTCATTAATTAGGTAGTTACCGCATCATCATTCTGTCATAAATAAATTAAATTATTTAATGTCAAAAAAATATAAATAAAATACAAGTATTTAGGAAATATTTGTTTATTTCTAATTAATTTTTATAGGCTAATTCATCTTATGTGTAACCCTATATTAAAAATGGTTTAGTTATTAAACTGTGAATTTAACACTTTTAACTCATCTTTGAATTAACTAATAATAAATGTCCTAATCTAATCCAAGTGGACCTAAAGGATCATATTTTATTAATAAGGTTATTATAAAACTAATTAAAATTAATAATTTGAATTAGGACATGTGTTAGGCTTATAATAATATTATTTTTACCCTTAATTACCCTATTTAACTTTAACCATGGTAAATAAAAGTAAGAAATTACTATTCACAAAAAATTATTTTCATCTTATTTAAGAACATTTTACTTACTGATATCAACCATGTCTCTAATATTTTTGAAATTCCACTCACATTAGCGGTAAAATTATGTTTTATGTAAATTTTCAAATACTCCTACGAGGAGGGAAAAAGACTGTAAAAAGTTCAATATAATTTTTATATATCTAAAATTATCATTAACTGGATCCAATGAATTACATCGAATTCATATAGTTATTATGTATATATTTTGACCTAAAATAAATTTAAATAAAATAAATAATTATTGAATTAAAAATTTGTTTTTAAACTATAACTCGATGTTTTCACTATTCATCAAAATTTAATGTTTTCAAAGAAATACCTAAAATTCATCATAAGCTAATTTCAATATTCTGAATCCTAAAATAAAGTCCAATTTGAATGATAAAATTTATAAAATTTTAAGAAGTCGGTATTACTATTCATAAAGGCATGTTTGATTGGTTGTGGTGTGTTCTAACTCGAAGTGGCGTACAACACACACTATGATATTATTCAAAGAGAAACATCGCATGGAAGCATGGAGTGTTACATTCTCACCTCCAAATAATTTTGTCCTCAAAAATTCTAGAATATTATTGCATAAAAGACTTGGGTGGTTTTTCATCATAAGCTTCTCGGGATCCCATGTTGCCTCTTCCATCTTAAGGTCTCTCCATAAAATTTTTACCAGACAAGTCATCTGGTTTCACAACACTTGTTCTATTGTTTAAAGAACCTTGAAAGGCTCATCGCAATAAGATATATCAAGTTCTTCTTCTAATTCCACATAGGTGAGTACATACGTTGGGTCAGGAATGTATTTTTCTCAATAGTGATAAATGGAATACATCGTGAACATTGGAGAGAAGTGGCAGCATTTCCAAATGGTAAGCTACAACCCAAATTCGTTATAGAATTTTGAATGGTCTGATGTACCTGGGGCTTAATTTTCCCTTCATACTGAAATGTATAACACCCTTCCATGGAAATTCTGTCAAGAAAAAATGATCTCCTACATGAAATTCCAAATCATTCTTTCGGTTATCGACATTTCTCTTATGCCTTCTTTGAGCTTCTTTGATGAGGTTTTGGATTATCATTACCTTTTCTATCATTTCCTCCACATGTTCTATGCCTACGTGTTTTATTTCATATACATATCCCTATATGTTGGTGTGTGACATCTCTTTACGTATAACGCTTCATATGGTTCCATCTGAATACTTTAATGGATGATATTGTTATATGAATAATCTACCAGAAGTAAATATTGATCCCGTATACCTTGAATGTCATTTGGGCATGGTCTAAATATTTCTTCTAAGGTTTGAATTGTCGTTTATGATTTTCCATTAGTTTGGGGGTGGTAGGAAGTGCTTAAATGAAGTTCAGTATCTATGGATTTCTGAAGTAATTTCCAGAATCTTGATGTAAAACAGGGATCATAATAAAAACAATCGATTGTGGTACTCCATGATGTTTTACAACATTTTTAATATAAATTCCTGCTAAATGTTTAAGTGGTAAATCTTCTCTTATAGCATGAAAATGTGCTTACATGGTAAGATGATCAACAATAACCCATATTGCATCATTTCTTCTAGGATTCTTTGATATCCCCATAACAATGTTCATCATGATATCTTTCCATTTCCACTCAGGTATGGGAATAGGTTGCATGACTCCTCCATTCTGTGTCCTTCCAGCTTTCACTAGTTGACTAACCATATATCATGACACAAAATCAGCGATACCCGTCTTCATGTTGTCCCACCAAAAATGTCCCTTCAAATCTCTACACATCATAGTGATATCAGGGTGTATAGAGCAATTGGAACTATGAGCATCATCCAACAATTCCCTTTGAAGATCAGGTATATCTAAAATGCAAAGTCTCTTTCCAAAATTCAAAATTCCACCTTCATACACAAAGTCAATCAATCTCCCATCATTCACATCCTTAATATTTTTTTAAAACTCATCATCATTGGTCCTAGAACTCTATCCTTTCTAGTAACGATTTTTCAGCAACCATTTGAAAAAGGATTTATTTTTCACCTTCCATGGTTATTTCCATATCAATCATTACTAGATCCATGTAATGAAGAACCTTTTAAACTATCATCTTGGTCAAAAATCCATGAAATTTTCGGCTCAAAGCATCTGCCACTTTATTTTCCTTCCCTGGGTGGAAGTGTATCGTGCAATCATAATCCCTGAGTAGTTATATCCATCACCTTTGCCTCATGTAGAGTTTTTTATATCAGAAAACATACTTCAAACTTTTGTGATTGATATATATGTAACATCATTCACCATAAAGTTAATGTATCCATATATTCAAAGAAATTATTATAGCTGCTAACACTAGATCATGAGTAAGATAGTTTTTTCTTATGAATATTTAGCTATCGTGATGCATAGGAAATAACCTTATCATTCTGCATAAAGACACAACCGATTTCTTTCTTTGAAGCATCATTATAAATAACAAACCCATCATTCTCCATTGGTAGAGTAAATATAGGAGAACTGACCAATATTATCTTCAATTCATCAAAAAATTATTCAAATTCATTTGTCCAAACAAATTTTACCTCTTTACATGTGATATTGGTTAATGGGTTAGGCAATTGGGAAAAAATATGGAAGAAATGTTGATAATAATATGCTAAACAAATTAAACAGCGCACCTCAGTTATACTCGTCAGCACTTTCCATTCGTGGATTGACATGTTCATATAAATATCAATGGATATTCCATCAAAGGAGACGATATGTCATAGAAAAGAAATCTCCTAAATCCAGAATTCACACTTGCAAAACATCCCTTATAATTCATTTCTTCTATGAGTCTTTAGGATAATGCGCAAGTGATTTTCATTATCTACATAGATTTTGGATTATACCAATATATCATCAATAAATACCACTATAAAGTCATCATCACATTCCTTGAAAACTCTATTCCTTAGATCCATGAAT
Organism: Viscum album; assembly: GCA_963277665.1. Classification (NCBI taxonomy): domain Eukaryota; kingdom Viridiplantae; phylum Streptophyta; class Magnoliopsida; order Santalales; family Viscaceae; genus Viscum; species Viscum album. The sequence continues at coordinate 820,520,244 of OY728155.1, forward strand.
AAAGAGGGTGAATTAGTCAATCCAAAAGGCAATACTATAAACTCGTAATGCATGTATCTAGTTCGAAATGTTGTTTTCAGAAAGTATCCCTTCTTTAAACATAACTGATGAAATCCAGATCAAAGTTCAATCTTTGAAAATTATTGAGATCCATTTAGTTTGTAAAATAAATCATCAATGCGAGGTTGGGTATACTTGTTCATTATTGTTATAGCATTAATCTCCTTGTAGTCAATCCACAACCTCATTGATCCATATTTCTTCTTAACTAAAAGGATAGGGGCTTCCCATAGGGAAAAACTATAGAGAATTAATACCTTATTACTCAATTCCCTTAGATGTTTCTTTAGATCCACTAATTGCACAGTGGCCATTCTATAAGGGGTCTTGGATATGGGCTTTGAACCAGGAATTAAATCAATAGAAAAATCAATTTCTCATTCTGGAGGATGTCCAGGTAAATTCTCTGGAAATAAATCTGCACACTCTTGTACAATAGGAACATCCTCTATTTGAACATTATTTTCCTCATTCACAGTAATTTCATTCTCTACCTTCCCAATAATTGAATTTAGTTGAGCTACATGGTGGTGGATCTAGATATGAATTGAGTGGTGATGATTAAGTTTTAAATATAAGGTGTTCATTATAATTGTCATCAAAAATAGTAACCACGTTCTTCTATTAAATAATTTTTAAATCATGGTTTGAAAGACAATCCATATCCAGGATTTTATCAAATACAATCATGGGTATGATGATGAGATCATCAGATAAAGAACATTTATATTCCCAAATGGGGACTGTTTCAAAAAACATTGTTGTAATGATACTTCCCTTATGAGTTTTCACTGACAAATACCTCGTTAAATAAAATTGGAAATATCTAATTTTCTTTACAAACATCGAAGATATGAAACAATGTGAGGATCCAGAATCAAATATCACATTTTATAAATTTGAGAAAACCATTAAATTACCTGCCACAACATCTTTTATAGCTTCAATCTTAGTAGTAGTTATAGCATAAACTTGTCCATGAACCCTTTCCATTTTTTAAGGGAAGTTCCCCTAATGCATAGTACATTCATTCAAATAATGTCCCCTTTCTCAACAATTGTAGCATTCAACACTGAAAACCTCTTTCATCCTCTTACAGTCATGAGCTTGGTGGCCTTTTTCACCACACTTCTAACAGACTCCCATTCCATTCAAGAATGTACTAGGGTGTTTCTTTCCACATTTACTATAGGATGGATATTTATTTTTTCCTTTCTTCCCCTTATTACCATTTCCATAGCCTTCATAAGTTCTTTAATTATCATTCTTTGATTTAAAGTCATAATACATAGAGAATTCTTTTTCTGTCTTGATAGCACATGAGACAAAATCTTTTTACGACGTGAATGATTATGAGACTAATGCTCAATAGAGAAATTGTTTTAACCAATCAATGAAATGTTCAATCATAATTCTTGGATTACATATATAATCTGCAACATGCCTCACGAACCTTTTAATGTCAGCTTCTCACTTTGCTACATTCTCATCCTCCTTTTCCCTCAAACTCAGAAATTGTCTTTCCATATCTGCTCGATGGTCATGAGGAAAATATTTTTCTAAGAAAATATCTTTAAAATCCCACCATTCCATATTTTATACTTCATCATATTCCATGGTGATTTAAATTAATGACCACCATTGATCAGCATCCCCTGTGAGGCAGTCAACTACCATGAAATTTTTTTTCCTTTCGCTACTCCCCAAGGTGTGGAATATTTTCTCTATTGAATTTATCCATTTCTCAGCTATTATTGGATTTTTATTTAAATTGAATGATGGTTTTTGTTACCTCTTGAAGCAATAAAACATTGATCCTCTAGGTTGTGGATCAGTGTGCTCCATACGGGTAAGGTTATTATTCATAACCTGAGTGAGTTGTCCCATTATGGTGAATAGCTGATCAGCACCAGTTACATCACCATCTCCACAATAATTATATTGAGTAGGAGGGAAATACCTACTTGGTGTGCATGTTTTGATACGGTTTCCATTCATTCTTCTAGGATCCATTTCTAAAAAATGGCATAAACTATATTAGTTTACGAATCTCAATACATAAATCCAAACATTTAAAACACAAAACATTAATTGAAAAATTTATGGATATAATCCATAATCATAAAAATGTACTCTTTGAGGAAGTATATACTCATAAACCCTTAATAATTGTTTTTAATGAAAATGAGAGTTATCCTAATCATATCCCCCATGAGTGTCGTAACCAAGAGTGCAGCAAGGCCCGTTGTCGTGCACCAATTCCCGTTCGAGTCTATTTTAAAGCGGGGTTTTCGAATCTTACCCCAAGGTACATCTGTTCTAGAGCCGCCTCTACCTTCTCGTATACAGACATGGATGTATTTCATGGAAAACTCACAAAATATCTATAATACCATAATTCTAGGAAGTTCGTCTATACTAATCCTCAAATTCTATCTTAGGGCTATGTGCTCTCATCGGAGTTTATCTAAATATATTTTCCTAGGTTTGTACTAAAATTTCTCTAATACCAACTGTAATGCCCCGACCCTAGTTACCCAGAGTCGGGGCATTATTACATAACATTGGAATCATAAAAATATATCATTCCTCGAAAGACCAATTAGTTTAGTAGCCATAGAAATACTAGATACATTCAAAATGTTAACATTACATCATAAAATCGAAAACTATAACAACATTGTTTTCATAGACAAAATTGAGATCCTGTAGACTCTCCTTGATGGTCACTCATAATATACTCTTTCTCATCCTAGAAAAAAATAAAAAATAGAAAGGGGTGAGTGTAGATGCCCAGAATGGATAAAAATATATTAGAAACATTCATATACAATCATTAACATTTATGGAAATGTATAAGACTAAAATAAAAGGCTTTTAATAATGCACATCAACATAATATAGAAATGATAAAATCAAACAATGCCATTTACTTATTCACATGGATATTATACTAGTTGAATAGTAACATGAAATATCAATAGCCACATTCATAATGATGGAATTCATAATGTAAGACATTTAGAACCACATAATCAAGGCCTTGTTCCAAGACTACAAATAAGATTTTGTCAAGGCCTTGTTCCAATACACTAGTTTGTCTCATGAGACCTATTGATGCATCGAGGATCTATAACAGGCTCCACCCATCACATACTAATTCCAATGAATTACTCATATGAAAAGTTGTATACATAGCATACGTATTTGTATCTATTTTTATATAATAAATATTTTAATAAAAACAAAAATTATTTAAATAAATATTCGGTTTTAAACAATAACTTAGTGTTTTTCACTATTCATCAAAAATTGAATGTTTTCTAACTAATTCCAAAAATTCACCCTAATCTAATTTTGAAATGACGAATCCAAAAATGAAGTCACTTTTGAATGATAAAATTTATAAAATTTTATAAAGTGGGTATTACTATTCATAACGGCTCGGTTGATTGGTTGTGGTGGGTTATAACATGATGTTGTGTATAACACATGATATTGTATTATTCAAAGTGAAGCGTACCATGGAAGCTTGGGATGTTACAATGTGTGTATATTTTTCTATGTCTGTGATATCATAATAAATAATACAATATTTATAAAAGAAATATATTTTTTATTTTGATTCTAAAAAACAATGGGATGCTGCTATCTTTCATTAACATAAGTTGATGATTATTTTTCTATTTCTAGAACTCTTTTAGATTTTCTAAGATACATGGACCTTTTAAAAGTTCAATAGTATTCAATATATCCATTTTGATTCTAATATCTCAGGTTTCTATCATTCCATGGCTTTTCCTGTGTGTGGTTGAATGGGTATTAACATTCATTGGTTAACCAAATATAATCTTCCTTGAATTTTTGGTTGTGTGAAAACTCGTAGAATATTCGTGGAGAAATAAGTTGTTTTATAAATATCTATAGTTTATCACAATGGTTCTATATCCATTTTCCTCACGGTTTCTCCATCGAGAGTGGAATTATGACGGGTTAATTTAATCCATCATATTGGGGGATAAATTATAGGATCGATTTAATTTCATGATGGTTACATTTTATGAAGTCAACGATGGTAATGTTAATTATAAGTGAGGTAAAATGATATATTAATTTATTATTAAGGGTTATATATTATAAACCATGCATTTTACAGAAATTATTATATTATTTTTGAAAATAAATATTCATTAATAGAACATATGGGTGGAAATGTCCTAGTTTTTTTGGAAGACTAGGATCATAATACATAATATGAGACTAAAATATAAAAATAATATTTTATTCCCAATAACATGGAACTAAAATTTTTAATAACCTAAACTATATTGGATAACCTGTAGAATACAAATAGAATTGGGGGTGAGATAAAAACCCAATAATGGAATAAACCTGATATTTCAACATAAATAGTGTGACAAAAGTAATCAGTGATATCATAATGTTAAGGATCATGAATAATTACATGATAGTATAACATAATGAATATATTATATTGTGATACTAGTATCACATCTATTGTTGAAGCAGTACAAAACAAGACATAAAAATAAATCAATGCTAACATCCATGAAAACAAAACATGGTTGAAGTAGTCTTATAATGGATAAGGATTTCCAAAACATTCCCATATGTGATTCCCAGTGGTAAAAAGTGTTTAACAATACCATCTGAGCACTATGTGGTTGTAGGAATCATAACATGTTAAAGAAATATGTGCACCAAATAATCTAAGTCAATCATAAGTTATAATATAATAATTTCCCATGGAAATAAGATTTGTTTAAAACTATTGCATCATATGAATTTAAATAAAAATTTCATAAAAATGGAATTTTATTGATGGAAATAGTGAATATATTTAGTGTTCAGAGTTAGGGATAAAAACATTTTATATATGTGAGAGACATATATTAAAACATTAATTGAATTCCACAAATAAAATACTATATTCATTACATAAAATAATATTAAATAAATTAAAATTTTATTGAGAATTGTAAGATTATAAAAATAACTACCATTAAAGGATATCATATTAGATGGAAACTAATTTTTGAATATATCATTACACATTTCATGAGTAAAATGTACTTTCCTTTTAAAATAACATTTTTAAAATGAAAATTATAATAAAAACTGAAAGGAATTTTTTAAGAAAACCTTTAATGAATATTGTGTATGCATTAAAACACTGAGTTGTTTGAAAATCATAAGATTTCCATTCATGGAGATTATATAAACTATACAATAACGTATCATTGCATACATTTTTTTAAGAAATTTCATAATGTACATTATTCAGAAAAAATGTGAATATTCCATTTAATAAATTTATTAAAAAATCAATTAAGTGTAAAAATTATGTTAAATAATTATATTAAAACATTTTTTGGAACATTTTATAAACATGGATTTGTGAGAAGATGGATATTCGACCTGGAGGTTGAATGAAGACAAATTTTCATAAAAAATTGTTTTAGTAATTATAATAAAAACTAGAATTTAATTTTAATACTAAATGGAAAAATCAAGTATAGTATGTGGAGAAGACAAATAAATGGATTTATTATGTAATTATTGGAAGATTTATTTTAATGGAAATTCATGCATATGCAATCCCGATTAAAATAGAATTGAAACATAATCCCATACCAATTTAGTTTAATTTCAATCCTAACATAACATGAATGAAGTGAATGAATTTTATCTTATAATATGATGATATTTGAATGATTCATGATAAATTAATAAAATAAATTATATATATACAATTCAAATAAAAATTGGTGTATAAAATTAAATGTGTTTGAAAGAAGGAAGTTTAAGCTGAAACACCAACTATGATCAAATTAGTGATGTGAGACATAATCAATGTGGTAATAATTTTTGGAATTTTTTCTATACATATAAAAAAGTTTATATAAATTATAAATTTAAAAAATTTCATTTCTAGATAAATATTTTATAATATAGTCAACAAATTATTTGTAGAAACCAATGAATTGAAATTGACATAACAAACCGCTTAGCTCACACCTCCCTTTTGATGATAATTATTTAACCACATGTAATGCTGTTTTAAGAATTTTATTATTGTATATTAGAACAATATTTATACATATAATATCATATATTTTCATCTATAAAATCATAATAACCATTTTATAATAATATTTCATATTCATCGTTATTTCAAGTGTAAATTCTCTTGTTTTTTATGCACATTTTATAGTTAAAGTTGTAGATCCAAAATATACGATATAGTTACATAATCACTAGATTAACATAAATGTTATATATATATACATATATATATATATATATTATTTTTCATTATATATATATATACAATCATTGTCTAATTTGGATCATGGATAATTAATCATGTGATTTCTTGGATATGGAATATCATACATATGCATGAGCAATGTATTCATTTTCGGAATGGTTAAATGGGTGAAAAATTAATTGGTATATAAAAATTCAAATTTTATATTATTTTCATATATATTAAATAAATAAAATTAAATTTAGTATTTATTACCTTTAATGTATTTAGTATATGAAAAATGCTTCGAATCACTTTATGAGGTGGTAGTTTTCCATACAGAACAACTAAGTCATCATATTTTCTATAAAATGTAATTTCAAAAGGAATATATGTAATAAAAATTCTTGAAGAATAATTTTATCATAAAAAAATATATTAAACATAAATAAATTATTATATAAATACATGATAATTGGTTATGGAACATGAATTATGTCGCACTATGTGGTGGTAGTCTGTATTACACACAATCAATGATTTCATTTCCCATTTGAGAGATTTTGAGATAATTTTCAGTCCTTATCTTATCAGAAAATAATATTATTGTTCTTAATAGGATTATTTTATTATATCATCAGGTTTTAATAATATTTGGAGCTGATGGGGGAAGAAATAGAATACAATTCTTGGTTAAGGACGTTACAACCTCTTCATACAATATATTTTTGTTTACACAAAAATCCTTCCTATGATTGACAGATCACAAAAAGATGGATAATGTGTTGAGTGGAGAGATTAAGGGTTGTGAATTGGGAGTTTTGAGCCCAATAAAATGTATTATGGAACTGTATAAGAGATATTCGAGTGGTTTTCTATTCAGATGTTTTATAGAGAACATAAGTAGTATTTTTGACCAAAAAAATTACCCACATTATTATCATGCCAAAAGAATCCAAAATTGATAATTTGTTAACATTATATGAGATAAGGTATAAAAATGAAAGTAAATTATAAATTATACATGTATTAGATCATTTTCGAATCATTTAATTTATTTATAACCCATTGTAAACATATTTTTAACTTTAAAATAGTAAATAAATTTTAACATTTTCACTATTCAATATAGTCAAAAAGTAAGTTGACCAAATTTGATGAATTAATTTTTAATGATTACAAATTTTTAATCTATTTTCCATAATTATTACCATATACCTTGGATTAATTGACTTAAAATTAGACCAACATAATGATGAAAAATTGTTTTCCAAAAAATATAATTTTAAGAGTTTAAAAGGTAATACTATTAAAATTAAATATTAAAATGAGTCCCATGAAATAATTTGGATTAATAAAAACTAATATATTTTATATTTTATATTTAAAACACAATTAATGTAAAATGGATTTTATATTACTTAAATGAAAATATATGTTTGAAAATAAATATTCTTTTTTTCTAGTATTACTCATAAAATGATCCTTTAAAATAAATTTAATAAAATTACCCTAAGATAGTTTCTATATTCTAAATTTAAAAATTTTGTTCAATTTTTTTAAATATATTTTCTCATAATGTGATAATTTTTAAATTTATATCATTTGTGAAAATTCCTAAAATATTTTTGTTTTTTAAAAATATAGTTCCTTATCAAATATTTTATTACCTTTTAAATTATATTAATATTATTTTCAATAAATAAATATTGAATGAATTTAGTTCCTATATGTGTATAAATTTAAATTTCCCATTTATAGTTAGTTTTATTCATAAATAAAAATTAATTGATTGTTTGGGGTTTCATTATGGCTTAGGGTTCCATGATCCTTAAGGTATCAAATAGATTCAATATTACAGAATAGAAATTTATCAAAATTTATTAGCTTTATAAATTTCCTTTAATGATTTTTGTATAATGTAATATAATATATAAAAAAAAATCATCCCTTTAAACCATAATGTATTACATTCAATACCTTTAAATAAATTGTTTTCTCACAATTTTATCTTCTTAAAAAATCAATGGTTTTAAAATTTATTTCCTGGAAAATCAATGTTGTAGAAGGGGTGAATAAAAAAATATCACAATATTTTGGAAAGAGATATATTATATTAATCACATAATTATGATTCCTTATTGGACAATATTGGTTAATTTTTAACATATATACGTTGAATAAAAACGTCAATTATTACAATTAGTGATAGGTATCGTTGATCATAAGAAAGTGAAATATCAATGTAATTCTAAAAAACTCAAAACTGTAAATCATTGATGATTGAAATGAGTAGTCGATTGATTATATATGATGGTAATAAGATAATAATATTCTCAAATATCCTGTTCCTTTGTTCAGGAATTATTTTACATTACGAGAATATAAGAAAGTATAACTACATTATAAAATTATGTTTCTTTATCAAAATTACATCGTTTGGTCATTCTTTGATCAATTTACACTTCATCTATTAGTAAAAACCTAACATCCATTTGTTGACTAATTATCAAAAGGTTTCATTTAATAAATTGTCTGATCTATGGAAGAGTGTCATGATTTTACACCTATGTTTATTGAAATATAAATAGTTAGAAAAAATTTAAATAATATCCAAAACGAATAACATTAAAGTAAAATATAAAATTAAATAATGTAATAAATGGTTTAAAATAGATAATTTTGTAAATAAATAACCACATATCACAAATAATAATAATAATAACATCTTGAAATAAGTTTTTAACCATAATTTTTTATCACACGCTTTTAAATTACTTATAAAACATAATATCATTATTCCAAAAAAAGGATTACATTAAAAATATTATATATAAATCACCAAATAAAATATCTACCTAAATATAATTAATCACAAAAAAATAAAATGGATCCATCCAAAATTATCCATCATGAAATAGAAATAATATTCAATCATCAATCCATATAAGTAAAAACAATGTTACACTAACTATCATGTCATGTTGGTCAATTTTAGTAATTGGACACTTATCGTACTTCTGATTTTGTTTCATGACATATAGAATTATTGGGTATAATGGGTTCTCACATGGACTATGGGATTTAATTTCTTTATAAAATGTGTAAAAATTAATATTATGATCATATTTATAATTATATATAATCCTATAATGTTATTATGATTAATATGACCATATTATTAAATAATATTATTCATAAAATAACTTCTTTCTTACTTTATTGTTTTATATATTGCTCATTGTTTTTGGAAAAATAAACTAAATACATTATCTTCCAGAAAATAACTATTATTTGTTTTCCAAAATTTGTGATTTTTATTATAGTGTATCACTTTACTATAAAATAACCATTAAAGGTCCTAATTACCTTTAAAAATATTTTGAAAAACACTTAATGGAAAGCATTTATAGAAGAATAATCACACACACATATATATATATATATATCATGATTCTATATAATTCTTTAATTACAAAACAAAATCATTTCAATCATTTCACTTCATTCATAAACCATTATCAAGGATTCATAATATTATTCCTTCAGACCTCTTAATATTTATATGTCATTATTATTCCCAATATAATCAAAATAAATAACTTAACATGTATGAAATTATGGATCATGTTCTTGAAAATACCCCCTAGACATTGATGAGAATAATGTCCATTCATTAAAATTTTAAAACATTGAACTACTGAGGATTACTTAGGGAAAACAATTTTATTGGAAATTAAATAAAATAAACATTTTAATTTCCACACCATTTACATACATTGTTTCAATTTTCACCACATTTAATAAATATTCTCATTGAATTGATAAATTTCCCTGGGTTCTTATTCCAACATTCATGACATTTAGTAATCTAAATCTTCATTAATAAATGTTCTCCACCAACTGAACTTCAAATGATGTTAATAATTATCTTTTTTAGTACGATTGATTGTTAATGAGTATGTAGTTAATCATATATTCTTATAACTGTGTTTTTGTAATCATAATGCCCTTTTCTCTAATGATGATCTACTTTGGTTATTAATCATTGTTTTTTCTATCCAATTCAATTTGAACCATCCTTTTTTGGTTTATCCAATAAATAAAACTACAAATCATTGTATGATCAATAGGAACCACAGTTGTAAACCATGCAGTCTTTTAAAATTATTTATAATACCTCTAAATAAAGAAACATTCTTTTCACACTATGATAGCCTTGTTTTATGATAGTAAAATATTTATTATCATCTATTCAAATCTATCACGGATGATCATATAGAGCTTTTTTATTTTTAAACCATATATCCAATGAGTTTTAAACCAATTTCATAGTTTAACCGATTTTGTTGTACCAGACAACACTCGGTTAGTAAGAAACGCTCTTATTTAGAGTTATGACCCCTATGTTAATTTGTGTCATAAGTAATCTAATTATAATATCTATATAGTTATGATATTATTCAAAAAACCACCGGAAACAGTGTACCCCAATCATCCATTAAATAATTTTATATACATATACTTATACGCATAAATACATTTAAAATCTTCATTATAATATCTTAAAGGGTTCTCAGTAATGTTTTCCCATCCCAGTTTCCAATGTTTTTTCAAACTGTTCCCTTAATACAATTTACAATGAACTATGAGTTTTATAAATATTATAAAATGAATCCTAAATAGAAATATACATTAATACAACATAATGATGGTAAAGTCCTAGTTTCTATGTAATATATGTTCTAAATAAATCTAATAGAGACTACAAAAAATTTATAATATTATATAATACAATATCCTAAATCATATTGATCTCTTAATAAGTAAGGGTTAACCTTGGGAATCAATTTATAAATGGGTTGAGCTAAAATCCCTATAAGGGAATAAACATGATAAGGAAGCGTAATGTGTCATGAAAAAACATAACAATATATTATAATGATAAGTCCCATGTGGAATATTATATAAAAATAAAATATAGAACATAGTGTCATAATATCTTGGTATGATAAAAAATGTGGAAACTACATAAATTGGGATATAAACATCAGTCAAGGCTATCTACAAGTCAACATCACATGGTAGACATAACACCACAACGGATTAGGCTCACTCCCTGATCCCATACAAGATTCCTTAGTAAAATAATTCTTTACCAAATTCATTGGATAATTCTGATATTGCATAGATAATAATATTTTAATTTCCTATGTGTTCCATATTATAGAAATCAATCATAAAAAATTACACTAGAGTACCCCATTAAAATAAGATGTGTTATTTAATCATTATTCATATAATATTCAATTGAAATTTGATACTTAATAAATATTGGAAATTATCATAATTCATGTATTTCCCTATCAATGGAAGGGATAATCACTAAGTATATATATAAATTAGAATCATATATAGATATATTAAAATTAGTTAAAAATAGATGTTTTTGTTAAATTATTGAAATAATATTTAAAATATAAATGAAATTTTCAATGAAAATATTTATTTGGAAATTAGTAACTTCAAATGGAGACATATTTTATAGAAATATATTTTGAAAGATAACATTGATCATTAATTGAGGAGAATAATATTTCCATATTTAAAATAGATATTTAAAATCTAAAAAATTCTCAAACCATAATTAAAACTGATTCCCAAAATAACAGTTGAATCATAAATGAAATATTTAAAACATTGAGTGTTATTAATGGTCAAAGGGTTCAGGTCAAGCCGAATATGAAAAAAAAGTTTATATAGAAAATTCTTATAAAAGTAAAAATGTATATAATTTATAAAATGACTAGATTATTCCATTTATAGGATTTTTATATATAATTTTTATTTTAAAAAGTAATTTAAAAATTTATATTAATAGATTTCTAATTAATTTTTATAAAACATCGCCTTTGATGAAAAATGATTTTCCAAAGAAGGGGAAAATGATATTGAGTATTATAAAAAAAATATTTTCTTAATCATTTTTGTTCCAACAAGATGAAAATTGTAATATTACGTGAAAAAATAATCACAACATTAAAAGAAAATATTAAATTTGATAAACAAATATAATATAATTTCCTTCTATTTTAATTCATGAATAACCTATTCCTATTAAAATGATATTAACACATAATCAGTTAGGGAATTTGTTATTATTTAATAATGTCTTACTATTAATAAATTAGATGAAGTGTAACATAAAATATCATTATGTAAGGAGGATTCATGATATATTCAATATAGGTGTAGAATATGCACAATTTAAAACAATTTAGGTGAAAAAATGTATGTGTCCCAAAGAAATAAGTCTGAGATAAACCCCTTACACAGTTTATATAATTTTTATTAGAGTTAATAAATGTGGCGATTATGGTAGAAAATATATTTCCTAAAAAATGGAATAAAATTGAATAAATAAGAATCCATATTCAACATTAATTTTTATTTATATAATCAATCATGTAGTATTATAGCCCATTGAATATTAATGGAGTAAAGATCCCCCTACATCATGAATCCATTTAGTTTAGCATTCTATAAACTCATGTATAGTATTTCTAAACATAGTAATGACCTAAAACATAAACATATTAATATTAATAATACAATATATAATCCTTTTATAATCTCTTACTGTCTTTATGATAACAATATTTCATCATTGATATTGTTTCAGCTTTTAATTTGATCGTTTTCTCATACATGTTATATCAAGAAGGTACTACATATTAAACATAATCTATAGTTCCATCATATAAATAATTATTTTGGTTATATATATATAATTATTTTAATATGTACTTCTTCAGAATCAATTTTTTAATAATGAATATGGGGAAAGAATCATGTCAATTCATGCAGATGGTATTTCATAAATACTCAAAAAAACATTATCATTTCCAGAATGGGTTAATGAGTATGGAATTGAATGGTATATTAATTATCATGAATAAAAAAAATATTATATGTCTAATATATTCATTAAATATATGAATTATTTTTGTTAATATTATGTGTAAAATGAGTTATAATGCTTGGCGAGGTGGTAGTCTTTGATACACACAAGCATCATTATCATATTTTCAATGGAATATAAATTAAGTAGATATATATGATATTAAAATTAAATTACTATAATTATATCATAAATATAATATATAATTATTATATTCACAATTATATACTTTCAATATAATTAGGTATAGAAGGCGAATTATGTTGTTTTATGAGGCCGTTGTCCTTCAGACCCACGACCAATGGTTTCATTTCCCAATTTTGAGAGGTAAAGATAAATTTTTTCATTATAATATCATAAAAGTACCTAAGTATATAGAAGATTCCATGTTTATTATTTCACCAGTTTTTAATTTTATTTTGACACTGTGTAGGTAGAAATAAAATGAAATTTCTTGATTATGAAGGATATCGATTCCTAGAAGACATATTTTGGTTGGAATAAAAATCCTTAATTGGAAGGAAATCTAAAAAAGTGAATTCTCGTATTATAGAAAGGATGTAAAAATATTTATTTTGGATGTTCATGAAAAAAATGGATTTGGATGTTTTTAAATTATAGTATAGGGGGTGTCCTTTTATATATGGCGGATATGACACACTTTTTATATTTGAAACGAAAAGTTTTTACCATTGTTTCTTGAAATTCAGAAATCATATAAAATTAAATATATTATAACTTTATAATATTGATTTTATTTATATATATTTAATTAATAAATTATAATTTTTTTTATTATTACCATAATAATATAAGTTAATCACAATGATGATCCCACTATTAAATTTTTCTTGTTGTACATGTTTAATTATTTTCAATATTCATTAATTATGAAATTATTATTACCATATTACATATCATAAAATATTATGATTCTAAATATATAATACATTGTTCCAAATTTATCTTACAATATTTGACTTGACTTAATTTTAAATTAATCTTATTCTTCTCTTAATGGAATAGACTTACAAAAGAAAAAAACTTAGTAGATTGATAAAATTATATAAAAATTCAATATAAAAATGATTCAAATTACATAATATTGATTATTTAATTAATAAGAAAAATATTTTTAATTTTATGAGTATATTAAATGAAAATTCAATATGTAAATTCTATTAATGAAAATGTAGTTTTTTTTTAAAATAAGAATATTCAGTATTCATAAATAAATTTAACATTTAATAAAAATACCAAAAAATTACCCTAATATAAATATAAAATTATGTTTTCAAAACTAGGTTTTATTTTTATATTAAATTTTTATAAAATATAAAAATTTAGTTTCTAAATCATTACACATAGCAAACATAAACTTCCAATTTGATTTTTTTTAGAAATCATTTATTTTTATCTTAAATGATTCATATTTTACATCAAATATATAGATAACAAATGATTTTTTATTAATGTTCCCACCATAAATTTTTTTTTATTTTTTAGTCTAATTAATATAATCCAGTTTAAGGTCTAAGTTATTATGCTTCTTTTGGATTCAATGATTCATTTTCCATTAGCAATCAATGGGGTTGAATCAGTTTGTAAATGAAATATAATTTAAGGCCACAATGTATTAAATTATTTTTAAAGAATGATGTCTACTGTTTTATATTCCATTGAACATGTTTTTTCTATCTTAATATATCAGGGTGTTCAATGCTCATATAGTGAATAACTCTATTGGTGGGCTATTATAGGAATCAAAAGAGGGCCCCAACACATTTTGCATAAAAGCATAGATTTTTTTCCACTTTATAGTGTAATGGTCTAACCATGGGCTATTCTTAGACCAAAATATTAAAATTTGATCTGGATATCCCATTACATAAAAAGTTTAAATGGGTATTCCAATATTAGGTAGTTTTATATTAGTATCTACCCATTCAAGATATATATTTCCTTCCAATAATCACTATGGAATGTAAACATCCAATGGATTCCATTGAATTTGATGTTTTATTCATGTTTTTGAGGATTTTTATGGGTAATGCTACCTTGTAATATCATTAAGAATGGAAATTGTTTTAATATTAATGATGGAAGTTAACATTTTTCAATTTCAAATTGATATTTTTGTTGGGACATGGTGAATGACTCGATATGGGTAATGTTTTAACCAAATAAGAAGAATATTGTGTTGTAACACAATTCATTAATTCTTGAATACTGAGTAAATTAACATATAATCAACCGCATGTAATGATTCTACTCTTTTATTATATCAACTCCCATATAGTGTGCAGGAGGATTGGTAATAAATTATTCATAGGTGAAACACCTATTGGAACTATTTACCTTGTGGGATTCTACATTGAGGCATATGATATTTAATAAATAAAAAAAATATTATTCTAATCATTTGTACATAGAGGGGGGAGGGGTAAATAAATCTATATAGTGAGTGGTATTTGAATCAAAAATTCCAGTTCTGTATAAAATATGGGTATTGGGGTGGGGGTGAAATCTATTAACTTTTAGGTACAATGCACTTTTTACTCCTCTATTTCAAGATACAATCATCATATTCATGTGAAGAAAGTTTAATCCTCCACTGACAACATTGTTTCTAGAAAACTTCCACTAATATCCATTTGATGATATATATCATCCATATGATTAGAGTTTAAATCATTTATCAAGGCATATTAGATGACATGTATCATTTGTTCAATATATATGTAATTTATTTTATAAGTCCCTGGAATTACACATTACTTATTATTGAATTAAATGAATAATTCACATTGAGGATCTTTTCAGGTTTAGATTTTTAGATAATTAAGACATAACTATTACATCTCAAAGATTACAAAGTATACACGTCTACTATGTTTTCATAAAATTAAAACCCTCAAAAAAGAAACATGTCTAGTTCTATGTTTTAGATAGCATGTCTTTCCTTGATCCCATCCTTGACCATATTCATATTTAAGTCCTATGGAAAACATTTGAAAATCTTGGGATGAGCATAAAAAGCCCAGTAAAGGATACACAAAGAAGGAAAACTATTAGTTTTTCAAAACAACAAGTAAACAAGAATACATTATCAAAGTAATACTTTTCACCTTTATGAAGAAGTAAAAAAAACTCTTCACTGAATAAAAGATCATTACATACCCCTTTTGTAACCAAATATTACCATAAAAGCCCATATAAAGAACCCATAACATATAAAGACAACTTGGGTCATAAACACAATTAAATGGAATAACCATACGATCAACTTCCATACATATCACTTAATGGAATAGCCATACGGCTGAATTCCATACCCAATGCATTGGAGGTTATAATGTAACCACCCATCCTGGTATTCACGGCACCACCCGTCATATGGTTTATCATGTAACCACCCGTCAAATGTCCAAGTACAATTATAAAATCATAAGACATAGAACAAATATAATGGAAAGAAAACATTTTCACTCTTTGATCACAATATATCAAATAAATATATTGACATAATAAATCCATTATAAAAACCATTTTCAATACCAAAATACATAAAATATTATATGGTACTTATTTCATTTTAAAAACATAATGGCTTGTTTAGGAATCCAAAGACCAAATAATACTCGCGGCAGCGAAAAAGGTCGTTGTCACCACGTACGTTAAAAGAAACATTCCTTTTTTTTGTTTAGTAAAATGCTTTGTAGAAAAAGATTCCTTTTGTATAAAAGTAAAATTCAAAGGGGTTTATACACCATATAAAATAAATATGTGAATAAAACTAAATATTCCTCAATGAAAGGAGATTGAGACAAAGTCCCTTACAAAGATGGTATCCCTGGATTAAGGATAAATCAATTACATAATTATGTGTGACAAATGAATAAACCAAATATAAGTGGATATTAAGTGTAAAACAATTGTAGGTTATTCACGCATATTCATAGAACAACATATTCAAGGAGTACAAGTTTATCCCAAAGAATCAAAATTGGGTTAAGAAGTTCCCTAGCAAAAATTTGACAGCCTAACGGCGTCACATCAAAATTCAAAAAAAGAGTTGATGAGAGAAAAAATGGTATCTAATAACTTGGAATTAAAATTTACATCAATAAGGATATATAAGAACATATCCCACCAAAACAATATGTAAATTAAAAGACCCAACAAAAATAAGTCTTTTAAAAAGATGTGGGTGAAAGGTTCCCTTACCGACATTGGTATCTTTCGAAACATACACCCCATGAAAGAAGGACAATACAACATTGATGTAAATACTCATAAACAAAAGTATATTACACAAATAGTAGAATAATGGGCATTACATATAACAATAAAAGGAAATGGTGGAAAATGTAGCATAAATCTCACGGGAATAAAAGTGAGATGAAAAATCCCTTACGAAAACTCAGCAGCCTAACGACACCACTTAAAACAACCAAAAATGGATTGATGAGATCAAATAGGGTCTCATATCATATTTAAATAATCTTTACAGCAATAGTAATATAAAATAACATCCCCAAACATAACAAAGAGGAGCTTAAAAAGACGTGACATAAAAGAGAGTACATAAAATGAAAGAGAGAGGTTGGATCTCTTACGAAAATTCTACAGCCTAACTGCGCCAATCAAAACATCCAAAATGGATTGATGAGAGAAAATAGGGTCTCTCGTCATATGAACATAAAAATTACAGTAATATTAATATAAAAGAAAATCCCAATCATAAGAAATATGAGCTTAAAAGTAATGACATAAAAGAGTGTACTTAAAAAGAAAGAGAGGGGTAAGATCCTTTACCTCGTGTCCGACATGACCCGATCGTTCTTTAATATCCTGAATAATAAAATTTGGTAGATTTATAATTTATTAAGGACCTACATTAAATATTATTATTCAGTTCATATCAAATATTATAATTTTATAATAATTGGTTAGTAAAGTGAGTTCATATCAGATGTTATTGTCGATGTTCGGTACATGAGTAAAAATTGAACTTGTTGGAAAAGAATTTTCCATGTAGTTATAGGTACATCATCTCCATAATAGTATTAATGTTTTAAATATCATATATATCCAGTATATAATCATTTTTTACTATTACATAACATTTGGAGATAAAAAATTAAAAGCACCGTTCTTGGAGACGGTAGGCCGTACGTACGCATGAATGCTACTTTCATTTTTTTGTCATATTAATGGAATTGAAGTTAAAAGAGAGAGATATATATTATAATTCAAGAATTATATACATAATTTAGATGTAATATATGACATATATATCCATTATATATATGTAATTATAATAGTACATAACATTTGGAGATAAGAAATGAAATGTACCGTTCATGGTGATGGTAAGTCGTACGTACGCATAAACGCTACTTTCATTTCATTGGCACATTAAGGGAATTAAAACTAGATTAGATATATATATATATATTATAATTCAATTATAATATATATGTTATATATATCACATAATTTCATCAATTTCATTCTTTATACATTCCATGTATTGCATGAACGAGTCACATCACTTGAGGGGGCGGTAGTCCACACTTCCTCAAATGAAATTATCGCATTTGCACAACATGAAAAGAATAAAGGTATGTATTAAATATAAAATACAGAAGCACACAGAAGAAATAAATATAATATATATCATAAATAACTATAGTTCCATCATAATGGCCACCATGAGAGGTGGTATTAGAAGATAGAACAATCATCATTTCGTGAGGCAGTAATTCGCCATCCACAGAAATAGTATGTTTTTTAACCATTAGATAGAGGTGTGTGTTATTGTAGCTATAATAATCATCATAACACCATCCTATTATATTGAAGATAATGGTGTTGTTACAAAACTAACAAATAAAAATATTTTAGGGGTTTGGAGAATCAAAATAAAACAAAAGAACACTAGGGAAGACATTACCTTTAAAACGGGTAACTTTTTTTTTGATTTGAGCTCAAAGGCTTCTTTGGGAAGAATTTTGCCCAAAGTGAGGCTTCTAGGAGTAAGATACGGATGTGGAGAGAAAACATGGGCAGGGGTTGGATGAGACAAAGCCTTGAGACGTGTGGGTAAGGTGGTAGAGGTGGGGGCCTTTTATAAGAGGAGAGGAGAGGAACTCTTGGAAAGTTATAAAAGGTTACTTTATTATAAAATGATTTTCAGATTTTAAATGACCCAAAATTATATATTTCTAGGATAAGGTGATAATAGTTCGAAATACACCCATCCAATCTATTTTCGACATGTGTAGGTATTAGATTTTACATTATCGTTTCTTTTTATTTAAATCGTTAAATAATGAGGTAATCGCTACATCATCATGGTGTCATAAATAATTTAATTTATTTAATGTCTACAAATTATAAAAAATATCATGATGTAAGAAATATTTTTATATTTCTAATTAATATTTATAGTAAAAAATATGACTTGTAGAACCCCATTTAATTTTTTTTAGTAAAACAACTCATGTTTGTGACATTATTATTTTAACTTTAAATAAAAAGTTATTTATGTCATTTTCCTACCAAAGTGGCTCCATTGGGTCCCAAAGTTGAACCATGGATTGTCTTGGTCGCCCATGACACATCCAATGAGGGTAGGACATGTGTCTAGGTCATTTCATATTATTAAAACATTATTTTTACCTTAAATTACACTAATTACCTTTAATCGCGATTAATAGAACTTAAAAGTTACTATTCACCAAAAATTATTTTAATCTCATTGAACCACATTTCACTTCTTAAAGACAACCATGTATGTCAGATTTTTGAAAATAAAATCACAGAAGTGGCAGAGTTTCATTTAAACAAAAAATCTCTTTCTTTAACAACCTCTTAGTGGTTTCACTATTCATCAAAAAATGAAGTTTTTGAGAAAAATACCAAAAATTAACCCTAAGGTATATTTGATATTCCGAATTTAAAAATGATGTCTCTTTTATAAAATTCAAACCATATAAGTTGCATTAATTAATTTAATAATTAATTCCCGCTGTCAAAACAAATAGCGTGTTTTTAAGAAACCATATCTATTAAAAGATTGACACTAGTTTATGTCCAATTTCAAAGTGAAATTAATTCCAATGAACAACATTGGATTAAATGGTAAAAATTTATTCTAAATACACTCTAATATCAATTGAAAATATAATATATCCATTATAATAAATCAGATTAAAAGGAGGTTTTCAATTAAGATGCAACATTTTCAATAAAAATGATCTTTATCGGAAAAATAAAAAAAAATTACACAAAGTAAATTTTGATGTCCGGATTCTAAAGAAGGATTTTATTTTCTAAAATACAACATATAAAATTTTCAAAAGTATATTTAAAAAGTTTTATCCATCAAAAGGTGGATACTCGACCTTTTAAAGAATATTAGAAGATTTATGCATAAAATTGGATTCATTTGAATTTTATGCCTCTAAAATTTATTGGATAAAAGTAAAAATATTTTAAAAACATATATAATAAATTTTTAGTAAGTTCCGTTAATTCCTGCCAATACAACGTCTAGGCGTTAACTACCATTTAAAAAATATTATTTTATTATTAGAGTGCAATATAAGATTTCAAAGTAACTCGTTGTTGAGTATTGGGTATGCCATCGAGCATAACATTCCCTTTAAAGTAATTTTAATATTTTATTCATAAATATGGATGAATATGAAAATGTCATATTCTTCATTTACCTGGGTTGTTACATCCTTCCCCCAATTTGGGAATTATGTCCTCGCAATTTTAAAAATTGGTCTTGGAAACTTCATTGAATATCCCAAATCAAAACAAGAGTCAGTAAAACTATCAATTTAAAATAAATAAAGACAACTACAAAGGTCACCCGAGTTAACCCATACTAGGATTCCATGTATGAAAACATGGAAATGGAGGAGAAAACAATGGGTCATGTTCCGAGGGAGAGTGATAGAAAACATGTTTAGGAGAAAGTAAACTACTACAAAATCACAAACTTGTGATGGGTTAAACGGAATTTGATTCCCCAGTAGGAAAACTTAACAGAATTTTTTTTTTTAAGTTACTTTTCATTGAGGAATTTTTTTATGAGCATAACTAAAACATAATGAATCATACTTACGTGTCATGTTGACTTTCAACTTTTACTAGATTTCTTACTCGAACTCATATTTTCTCTAAAAGATGAGTATTTAGGATGACTTTTTTACATTAATAGAACTATAATCAACTTCTAGAGAATCACCTAATCCACCAAATAGAACTATATATATCTCATTTCTTTAGACCATAACCAAAAATAAAACCAAAAAGGTTAGTATGAGATCAGATAATACCCAAAAAGGATAATCCTTTATATAAAAAATTCTATTCTTAATCTCCAAAATATGTCAAACAATACCCAAAGATCAACAAAGACCATTCAATAAACAAATTTTCCATAAAATTATTCAAAGTAAACTAATATTGAAACCCAAATATTTGAAAGATTTATTCACATATTCATCCAAGGTAAAAATTAAGATTTATCTCCAAATAACATTAGTTTTTCTTAAAGTCTTATATTGAAAAGTAATTAACCTAATAACATATCCTCCATGATAGGTTAATCATTTCCATAGATAACCCAAAATAAACTTACTATTGATTCCTAAAATCATCTAACTAAAAATAATTATTCTAACTAACTAGGGACTTCACGTATTCCAG
The DNA here is from genome assembly GCA_963277665.1 of Viscum album. Classification (NCBI taxonomy): domain Eukaryota; kingdom Viridiplantae; phylum Streptophyta; class Magnoliopsida; order Santalales; family Viscaceae; genus Viscum; species Viscum album. Next base: position 820,542,266 of record OY728155.1, read on the forward strand.
TGGTAGGTGATAAATACCAGTCGCACTTTGGTTGTGGGTTCGATTCCCACAGCTTTGTCCGACGCGATGGGTTGTCACACGGTCTGCATGTTTTCCTTTTTCCAAAACTACATAATTCTTAAAAAATTCCCCAAAACAAGATTAAATATTCAAAAATGATCATAAAATATTTTACCCTCAAGTTTAACTCATGACTTTCATTTTCCATCATATCATAGAGTAACCCATAATTACCTAAAAATTATAGATCTTATAAACCCTAATGGCTACCTTTATAATTTTTACCTTAACTTCCACATCGAGTTGGTCATCTCGTACATGATGCATTAGAGAACTCACCAAGGTTCAAGTTGTTGATCATGACTCTTTGATAGTTGGTTTAGCACAACCACGAGATTCCTCATTGAATCCCCCATTCCATCCAGTCTCTTAATCAGAGAACCGCCACAGTTTCCATCAATCCCGTTGTCACTTTGGTCCCTGCTAGATCCATCCATTTACTAAAAACAGAAATGTCAGTGTGCGTATATCAACAAAATCATCATGTACTAATGAGGAAGATAAACATAAAGCTATACTTACTCATTCACATTATCTAAAAACAATGACTCTTTATGAAATCCTAGCCATTATGGTAATGTCACTTTTGCTTATAGAATACCCTAACCTCTAAAGATATCTAAACCGACCTTTGATACCAACTATAAGGCCCCGTCCTTACACATTACTTATTATTTAATTAAATGAATAATTCACATTGAGGATATTTTCAGGTTTAATGTTTTAGAGAATTAGGACATAACTATTACATCTCAAAGATTTCAAAGTATACACTTCTACTAAGTTTCCATAAAATAAAACCCCTCAAAAAGAAACATGTCTAGTTCGATGTTTTAGATAGCATGTTTTTCCTTGATCCCATCCTTGACCCTATTCATCCTTAAGTCCTATGGAAAAAATTTCAAAAACATGGGATGAGCATAAAAAGCCCAGTAAAGGATACACAAAGAAGGAAAACTGTTAGTTTTTCAAAAAAACAAGTAAACAAGAATACTTTATCAAAGTAATACTTTTCACCTTTATGAAGTAGTAAAAAAATATTCACTAAATAAAATATCATTACATACCCCTTTTGTAACCAAAAGATTATCATAAAGACCCATATAAAGAACACATAACATATAAAGGTAACATGTCACATAAACATACTTAAATGGAAAAACCATACGGTCGAATTCCACACATATCACTTAATGGAATAGTCATACGGCTGACTTCCATACCCAATGCATTAGAGGTCATAATGTAACCACCCGTCCTGGTATTCACGGAACCAGACGTCATATGGTTTATCACGTAACCACCCATTAAATGTCCAAGTACCATTATAAAATAATAAGACATAAAACAAATATAAGGGAAAGAAAACATTTCAACACCTTGATCACAATATATCACATAAATTTATTGACATAACAAATCCATTATAAAAACAATTTTCAATACCAAAATACATAAAAGAGTATATGGTATTTATTTCATTATAAAAACATTACGGCTTGTTGAGGATGCCAAAGACCAAATAATACTCACGGCGGTAGAAAAGGTCATTATCACCACGTATGTTAAAAGAAACAATCATTTTTGTCATTTTGTAAAACGCTTCGTAGAAAAAGATTTCGTTTGTATAAAAGTAAAATTCAAAGGGGTTCATACACTGTATAAAAGAAAGTTGTGTATAAAACGAAATATGCCTCAACGAAAGGAGATTGAGTCGAAGTCCCTTACAAAGACGGTATCCTTGGATTAAAGATAAATCAATTACATAATTATGTGTGACAAATGAATATACCAAATATAAGTGGATATTGAGTGTAACAAAATCGTAGGTTATTCAAACATATTCATAGAACAACATATTTAAGTAGTATATGTTTATCCCAAAGAATCAAAACTTGGTAAAGAAGTTCCCTTGCAAAAATTCGAAAGCCTAACGGCGTCACATAAAAATTCAGAAAAAGAGTTGATGAGAGTGAAAATGTTATCTCATCACTTGTACATAAAATATACATAATAGGGATATAGAAGAACATATCCCAATATAAAAATATGTAAATTAAAAGGCCCCACAAAAATAAGTCTTTTAAAAAGAGGTGGATGAAAGGTTCCCTTACCGACTTGGGTATCTTTCGAAATATACACCCCATGAAAGAAGGACAATACAACATTGATGTAAATACTCATAAAAAAAATATATTACACAAAGAGTAGAATAATGGGTAGTACATATACCACTCAATGGAAATGGTGGAAAATGTAGCATAAATCTCACGGGAATAAATGTGAGATGAAAAATCCCTTATGAAAACTCGGCAGCTTAACGGCGCCACTTAAAACTTCCAAAAATGGATTGATGAGATCAAATAGGGTCTCTTATAATATTAAAATAAAATGTACAGAAATAGGAATATAAAATAACATCCCCCAACATAATAAATAGGAGCTTAAAAAGAAGTGACATAAAGGAGAGTACTTAAAATGATAGAGAGAGGTTGGATCTCTTACGAAAATTCGGCAGCCTAACGACGCCAATCAAAACTTCCAAAATGGATTGATGAGAGAAATTAGGGTCTATAATCATATGAACATAAAACGTAAATTAGGATTATTATAAAATAACATCTCAATCATAATAAAGATGATCTTAAAAGGAATGACATAAAAGAGTGTACTTAAAAAGAAAGAGAGGGGTGTGGTCCCTTACATCGTGTCCGACAGGACTCGATTGTTATTTAATATCCGGAATAATAAAATTTGGTCAATTTATAATTTATTAAGGACATATTTTAAATATTATTAATCAGTTCATATCAAATATTTTAATTTTATAATAATTGGTTAATAAAGTGAGTTTATATCATATGTTTTTGTCGATTTCGGTACATGAGTTAAAATTGAACTTGTTGGAAGAGAATTTTCCATGTAGTTATAGGTACATCATCTCCAGAATAGTATTAATGTTTTAAATATCATATATCTCCAGTATATATTCATTTTTTACTATTCCATAACATTTGGAGATAAAAAATTAAAAAAACCATTCATGGAGACGGTAGGCCGTACGTACGCATGAACGCTACTTTCATTTTTTTGTCATATTAATTGAATTAAAGTTAAAAGAGAGATATATATATATTATAATTCCAAAATGATATACATCATTTAGATGTAATGTATGAAATATATATCCATTATATATATGTACTTTTAATTGTACATAACATTTGGAGATAAGAAAAGAAATGTACAGTTCATGGAGACGGTAGGCCGTATGTACGCATGAACGCTACTTTCATTTCTTTGGCATATTAAGGGAATTAAAACTAGATGAGATATATATATATATATTATAATTCCAGTATAATATATATGTTATATATATCACATAATTTCATCAATTTAATTCTTTATGTATTCCATGTATTGAATGAACGAGTCACATAACTTGAGGTGGCGGTTGTCCACACTTCCTCAAATGAAATTATCGCATTTTCACAACATGAAAAGCATAAAGGTATGTATTAAATATAAAATACAGAAGCATAGAGAGGAAATAAATATAATATATATCTTATATAAATATAGTTCCATCATAATGTCTACCATGAGAGGTGGTATGAGAAGATAGAACAATCATCGTTTCGTGAGGCAGTAATTCTCTATCCACAGAAACAGTATGTTATTTAACCATTATACGGAGGTTTGTGTTAGTGTATCTCGAATCATACTCATAAAAAACTCCTAATATATTTAATATACTGGTTTTTTTACAAAACAAATAAATAAAAAGAGTTTTGGGGGTTGGAGAATCAAAATAAAACAAAAGCACACTAGGGAAGACATTACCTTTAAAACGGGTAACTCCTTTTGATTTGAGCTCAAAGGAATTTTTGGGAAGACTTATGCCAAATGTGAGGCTTCTAGGAGTAAAATAGGGATGTTTAGAGACAAAATCGGCATGGGTTGGCCAAGCCAATGGCCTGAGAGGTGTGGGTAAGGTGGTAGAGGTGGGGGCCATTTATAAGAGGAGAGGAGGGGAACTCTTGGAAAGTTATCAAAGGTTACTTTATTATAAAATGATTTTCGGATTTTAAAGGTCCCAAAATTATATATTCCAAGGATAAGGTGATAATAGTTCGAAATACACCCATCCAATAGGTTATTGACATGTTTAGGTCTTAGATTTTACATTATCGTTTCATTTTATTTAAATCGTTAAATAATGAGGTAATCGCTGCATCATCATGGTGTCATAAATAATTTAATTTATTTAATGTAAAAAAACTATAAGAAAAATATCAGGATGTAGGAAATATTTTTTTCTTTCTAATGAATATTTATATTCCAAAATATAAATTGTATAACTCCATTTAAAAATTGTTTTAGTAAAACAACTCATGTTTGTGACATTTTTATTTTAACTTTAAATTAAAAGTTATTTATGTCATTCTCCTACCAATGTGGCTCCATGGGGTCCCCATGTTGACCCATGGAGTGTCTCGGTCGGCCATGATACATCCAATGAGGTTAGTACATGTTTATAGGTCATTTCATATTATTAAAACATTATTTTTACCTTAAATTACATTAATTACCTTTAATCGTGATTAACAAAACATTAAAGTTACTATTCACAAAAAATTATTTTAATATCATTGAACCAAATTTTTCTTCCTAAAAACAACCATGTATGTTGGATTTTTGAAAATCAAATAACAGAAGTGGAAATGTTTCATTTAAACAAAAAATCGGTTTCTTTAACTACCACTTAGTGGTTTCACTATTTATCAAAAATTGATGTTTTTCAGAAAAATACCAAAAATTCACCCTAAGATATATTTGATATTCTGAATTCAAAAATGATGTCTCTTTTAAAAAATTAAAAACATATAAGTTTCATTAATTAATTTAATAATTAATTTCCGCTGTCAAAACCAATAGCGTGTTTTTAAGAAACAATATCTATTAAAAGATTGACACTTGTTTAAGTCCAATTTCAAAGTGAAATTAATTAAAATGAACACCATTGGATTAAATGGGAAAAATATATTCTAAATACGCTTTAATATAAATTAAATATATAATCTATCCATATAAATAAATCAGATTAAAAGATGGTTTTGAATTAAAATACTACATTTTCAATAAAAATGATCTTTATCGGAAAAATTACAAAAATTTACACAACGTAAAATTTGATGTCCAGATTCTAAAGAAGGATTTTATTTTCTCAAATAAAACATATAAAATTGTCAAATGTATATTTAAAAATGGTTCTCCATCAAAAGTCGGTTAATCGACCTTTTAAAGAATATTAGAAAATTTATGCTTAAAATTGGATTCATTTACATTTTAAGCCTCTAAAATTTATTTGATAAAAGTAAAAATATTTGAAAAACATATATAATCATTTTTTAGTCAGTTCCGTTCATTCCTGCCATTACAACGGCTAGGCATTAACTACCATTTAAAATAATATTATTTTATTATTAAAGTGAAACATAAGATTTCAAAGAAACTCTTTGTTGCGTGTTGGGTACGACATCGAGAATAACGTTCCCTTGAAAGTATTATTAATATTTTATTCCTAAATATGGATAAATATGAATATTTAATATTCTATATTTACTTGGGGTGTTACATATTTACTATGAACAGCTTGTTTTCCCTTAGAGGGATTAATTACAATATCTCATCATACCATTTTTCCCACATGGTGTTTTTTTTCTTTTTAACATTGTTCATTTTTATCATCTTCAAATGAAATTTCCCTAATTATGTTTTTTGAATCATTAAATTCGTTAAATCACCAATAATATTCACCAAATATCTTCCAATTGAATGTTGTGTGCCATGTGGTATTAGGAATGGTAGGGATTCTGAATGATGGAAATTAGTTCTAATCCTTGAGAGTACTGATTTTCATTTGGATGTTAGTAATAATTGCCCATTTCCTAGGAGATGATGCTGATTTTAAGCATATGTCAAAATATTCCATATATGATGATGATATAATAAACCATTGGATTTAAGTGGTGGATAATGTGACATCATCTCTTTGGGATAGTGTTTTTGTTGGATGGATTACATATAAATTTAATGTGTAATTTTTTTAATTGAATATTTTAACACATGATATGGATGGGTGTAGTTCTAGCTCAGGTTGTGAGAAGAATTCTATGGGGAACTTCCATGTTCATGGTATCCTCATTTGAAATGTTTTCTCAGCCTACCATGATACCTGGAATTTCATCATACCAATAACGAACAATCAATATTATAATTTCAATCATTATTTATAGATAATTTAATTTTTTTGTATAATCTAACAAATGTACATGTTATTTGAAACTATGAATTTTTCTATGTGTACTACAATATAGTATTCCATCATTGGTGTAATTTTTGTTCTATGGAAGAAGGAGAAGTGTAGTGTTCTCAAAATTTACCCATCCATGGATACAAAAATCCAATATGGGTACATTTATTATCTACCAGAGGGTCACTAGACTACTGGTATGGGATAAATTCCTCTTCTTGAATTGGAATCTATGGCACCGAAAGATCCTTTATGACATTTGTTTATCCATTGGGTTGCCGATAAAATTTGATAAAGAGACAAAAAATATCTAGGTCTGAGAGATCTACAAGAATTATAGTGGAAATTTATTTGGATTTTATTTTATTTGATTATGTATTTATTATAACTGGGGATGGAGAAATTGAATTGTGAATCGAATATGAGGTGAATACCAACTATTTGTTCGAACTGTAAAAATATTGTACATAAGGTACTGAACTTTTGGATGTTGTGTGGTGTTGCTCCAAATTTGAGGAGAGTAGGTAGACAAGGTACTTTATTTGGAGAGGATACATCAATGGTCACTCTAAATGAGGATGCATCTGGTCAGGATAGTCCAAATGATATTCCCACTAATACTTATGCTGGTGATCAGATGATATCTAAACCATGTCATGTTGGAATTGTATAGATTGTATGATCATGTGATGATATCATGGAGGGTCAAGATGCTGGTGAGAACCCTATTGGGATATATGATCTGGAAGCGACTCTTAGAGATTAAAACATGCTTCATTATGAGGTTGGAGGTTCTACTAGTTTGGATTCAGATGGTTGATCTGAGGAAACATCAATGGACAATCAGTCTACTGATGGTGATGTCATTAAAGAGTCTAATGGTCATGATTTATATATTTAGAAACTCTTTATATAATGGTCCCACAATGGGAATAGCGTATATATGGATGGAGACAGCTTCCAGCTAGTTTTCCATAGGATATCCAAAACAACTGACCCCTAGAAGTCTCCGCTCAAGGTATCCCATGGAAATCATGACCTCCCTATGGATCCAATTTCTATGATTTATTCCCCAAAATTGCATCTTCATTTTTATTCTTCATTTGAAAATATTTATCCCTTATATAAGGAATTTCATTTGGAGAAAGACAGTCAAACTTCTTATAATTTCATACCTTTTGTGATAGATCATGTAGTTTCTATGCATGAGGTACATATTATCATTGATATGGGTGTTGGTAGGAATGTGGAATGGAATTACCCATCAAATTTTTCTAATATTAAAAATATTTCATATTATTCTTTTGGGATGGCTTTGAATGAGGTGTGTTTCACTGCACAAAAGAACTAATATGGATGTGACCCTCCTAAAGGGTCAGGAAGGTGAATGACCACTAGTAGGAATTGATAAAGAGGCGACTGATTGGTTCTTTTTATAATTGGAAGTCAATTTTCTTTTAATGGTGCATGTGGTGTTTAGATGTACTGACTATCTAGTTGTTTAGAAGCTACTGGCCAAAAAAATTACTGATGGATTTTAGTCGAATACAGGGATGAATTTCTTGGATCTATCATGAAAATATTGAATATTGGAGGAGGCATGTTTGTCATCATATTGGTCATCATCTGATGAGTCTGACAATCATGGAAAGACATGGCATTGAATCTGAAATCCCAATAGGAGTGTGAGATATCCCCATAATTTGGTAACAAAAGAATGTATTAGGAATTGACTCTTTATTTCATTCTGGGCACGAGGTTCGATGATTGTTTTTTGATCCCTTGTTGTTCTTGTATATTTTCTAAATGAATTTGGAGTCATGTGACTACACCCATGGCTAGGTTTTCAGGGTATTTAGAAGTGAAAAATGTTCTCTTTATCGCTGTTAAGTTAAGTTATATTGGTTAATATGATAGACCATCTCCCATAAAATCTATTGTATATATGTAACAAACTCCACAATTAGCTTATATAGGAAATTTTAAATGAAATTTGTGAGGGCTAAAACATTTATTGAATGTATTTTTAATCAAACTCTACCATTATATATATTCAATACTCATTATTATAGAAATATTACCACCTAAATTCAAACCAAAAAATTCTATTTTCAATAGACAATGCTTCATGACCCTTAGAAGGAGTGGATGATGTTCAATGATCTATGTCGCATTCTAAATGAGGCTATATGGAATGAGATATTTGAGTGGTAGAATATGTTGTCGAACCATTTTTGAGAATATATATATATATGTACCTTGAAAAGATTTTGATTTACTTTCTTGTTTATTATATTACTATGAGGATGTTTTCAAAATTTGATATAATGGGCAGGATCCTTATAATATGTCATTATGCTACTATGAATTGGAATTATGTTTTCTCTATAAACCTTATTCATATGATTATTTATTATATCACTAAAAAATAAAGATATACTTCATATATCATTATGTATGATGCAGTCTAAAAATGTCATAATATTATCTATATCTGTTTTTGTAGTCAGAAAACCTTAAACTATCATTTTTGTGTGAGTATACTTATGAACCAACTGAAAAATGGAAAAAAAATATACAAAATCATTTATACTCTTATGAGAATATTCTCTCATTATTGAGAAATTACTAGAGTATGAATGTAATATTTTGAATTAGTATAAGTATTAGGACCAATATTATTATTAATGTCAGGACATGTTCACCATCCATAAATGAAGTGAGAATATCTTCTTGATTTAGATGTCCAATTCCCAATATAATATAACAACTAACCTCTAGAATCCAAAAGTATTTTTTGACACACTCCCCTACAGATTATGAGGGATGATAATAAAACCACCATTGTTTAGGAGTAGGAATACTCACATTGATCCTTTTAGTTACTTGAATATATTGAATAGATTTTCGACATATAAAAAAACGAGTAACCACTTGGGTGATTGTAGTAATATTTTAGTATCCCATGATTAGAACATGAGTATCTTATTCATCATTATATTCAACTTTTTTTATCTAATATTATTAAATCAATACGAATATGTTCTTTTTCCTATGTGACTATAAAATAAGGGCGGAAAACCCATTAATAACCAGATTATGAGCCGAGTCCCTTGCCTCATAATTTTTTAGAATATTCAAAGAATCTTAAAAGATTGGTTAATGAAAATATTCTTACACAATAGTAGGAATCTTTTCCTTCATATAATGTTGTCATTCTATATTGGGGGTCAAAAAAGGATTATGTTCATGTTTCTGTATGTTTACAGGAGTATTCCCACAAATATCATCTTATTATAATGGGATATATAGGAATTTCACAAGGGGTTGATCATTGATATGAGCCTATTCATTTTCTACTTCCTTGATATACCAACGAAAATCATCAATTCATTATAGAATAAACACCGACTCATATAATTTTTTATCCATCGATATATATCAAAGGTATTTTTCTCATGGTAATGGATATCCTTCAGCACCCAACCAACTACATGAACATAAATGTAAAAATTATATTTATTAACAATAATATGTTCCCTATTAGTAGGTTCTATTATATTTTTTAGAGGAATTATTAATAGGAAGTATGAATATGGGCCCACTCTCTTTGATCTACATCTCACAGTTTCTATATAGATATCATAGGAAACAAAATCATAGTGATGGGGAAGAAAGCCACTAGGTAGTAGTCTTCGAAGATGTATGAGTTACATTCCTAGCATGATGCTGGAGGAGATAGTTTTTGTGTGGCTTCAAATAAGACTATTTTACTATACTAGATTTGTATTCAAATCAATGTTCCACCTTTATATGTGAATAAATGTGATCATTTATTCACCCCATAGATAGGATCATGATGTTGTTTAAATTGGTTCAAGGTTTTGGTTGTATCCTCACCTATGTTCTCAAAATAGATATAATAATAATATTTTTCACCAATACACACTTATGTATATCGTCCATGATTGATATGGTATTGTGTTGATAATACGTTTTAACCCTCATGTTCTCTACTGAATTATAAAAGTGATGATAAGGTGATGTTTTCTTTTAGACTCTATGTTTAGAAACTCACATGGTTTTATGAGTTATTAAATTGTTTTTTTGATGGTTTCATTTCAATGTGTTGAAAAAAATTATGGATAATGGTACATATGGTCACAAATACTAAAAATATTTTTACATTAATCATTGAAAAATCATTAATAAGATAAAATACTAATAAGATATGTATGTGAATCATGGTAATTATAAAAATATTCCTAATCAGTCCACCATTTTTATTTTTATTATGTAACACCTTGAGATTTTATCATATATTCCTCTTCAAATAAATTTAACATTATTCAATATATTGTGATATGAACAAGACGAAATCAAAATGTAACATAATAATGTATAAATAAATTACCTAGTTGTTTTGTGTTGGTTGAAATGAACAGGGATAAAAAATTAATAAAAATTCGGTTTTCACATATATAAAATAATTTCATTTGATATCAATTGATTCAAATGGACAATGAAAAAAATCATTTTAATCTAAAAGATATGATTTTCAGAAAAAACATTCAAGTTCTTGATCTTTTTTATCATTATCAATTAAAATAATTGTATTTATAAATTATTTTAATGAAATAATTATATAATATATAAACTAAAATATATTAACACACATATAACTTTTTCCTATAATTGAATTTAAAAAAACTTTAATGTGTAATATATAAAATTCTGAGAACAATTTTCCATTGAATTAGTCTATCATTTTATCAAATTAATTTGTTCCACTAAAATAAATTGAATCATGAATATTGAAATAAAAATTATGAATAATGTTGTAAAAATTTGTTAAGCATGGATATTTAATTTTTAAAGATTATGAATTGTAAGGAAGGACAATGTTTTTTAAATTGGTAAGAATAAGACATGGAGAAAATTAATATGTCCCTCTAGTAAAGATAGAAAACTTCATTAAAATATCCATCTATATTTATTGATATGTTTATCATTAGAATTATAATCTATGTCATGAATATATATCCACCAGATGTACTTTTCCATTAATTATGTGGTTTATATTTTTTTAGAAATGATAAATATAAAATGTAACTGGAATAACATTTATAACTATAAATTCCTTATTATATTTTTATAAATAGGGTAAATTAGATTCTAAATATTTATTTAAGGAAAAATTAATTTTAATGAAGGCACTTTATCTATAATTTGTATTCATTAATATGTTATATTAAATTATTACAAAATGAAGATAGATTATGTATTAAATTAATATAAAAAATGATAAATTGGTTTAAAAATATTGATTGTGAAACAATTAGTGTGAAGTACTCTATTCCAGGAAATATTTGTCTAATAAAATCATATTATGAATTTTTCATTCATTTTGATTCGAATTTTTAACTATTTTTATTCCATAAACATCAAAGTAAATAAACATACACAAAATATACCTTAATGATATTTTATTAGAAATTATATACTATTTTATTATTTAATGTGTAATAATATTTTTAAATATGAAAATTATAATGGGATGTTTTCCAAAATATCTTGTCATGAAATTGTTTTGTCAAATTAATAAATTAGAATTAAAATTATAACTCTCTTTTATTGAAATAGTGGTTATCAAAATTGAGATTAAAATCAGGTAATGATGCAGTTTAACCAAACAATTGTTAAAAATAACTAAAAAGAATATCAAAGTATGATTATATGATGTTCATTTGACCTTTAACACTTCTTAATAAAATATATCCCCATTTAGAAATATTTTTATTTGATAATTAAATAAATATATCTAATTCAATTATGAAATTCCAAGGACTCCATTTCCTTCCCTTTTAAAGGACACCAATTTTGCCTTTTCATTCCACCTGTATAATACATATAGATCAGGAAACCTATTAATATTCTATTATAATATTCCCAATCAATGATTTAGTTGATATTGGATTCTAAATATACTATTTTAAGAGGTATGAAGAAAACATACAAATGAAGACTATAGAATAACTAGTAATAATCCAACCTAAACACATTCTTTTTTTTCAATATATAGATATTAAAAATCTAATGTATTCATAATATGATAATAACTTTTGTATCAAAAATATAATTGAATGTTAAAATTATTAATATTTAACAAAAAAAATCACCCGCTTTACCATTAAATGGGAAGTGAATGTATCGCTCAAGTATTTATATAGGTGAACAGATAGATACAATTCATTTTCGATCACCATCTATCTATGATGTATATTTTTAATGTTTAAATTTATATTCATAATATTAAAATAAACTATAATTCTTGTGTAATTTTTATTCCATATATACATTCTTTGTTTCTAATCCATTGTAAAATGAAAATGTGGCTCATTCGTACAAGTTGACTTCTCCTACTTTGAAGCAAAGTTACTAGGTATATTTTTCCCAAATAAATAAATAGTAATATGGATATTATTTTTGAAAATTTATTATAAATGTGATATAATATTTATACATTTATGATTTATATTTTTTAAATTGCGTAAATTACATTCATTAAAAAGTTAAAATTATTATTCATGTGTTTGTACGACCTTCATCTCCCTGAATGATGTAATTGAATATTATTCAGAAGAAGACTATTGAATTACTAAAAATATATATAATTTTTTTTAAAATATTTTATTTATATGAATATTAATATTCTCAGGATTATGGAACCATGATCAAATTACATGTATATGTACAACTAAGTAGAAATTATGATGAATAATGAAAGAGTTTTAAGTGAGAAACCAATTTTTAATAATGATTTATTAATACATAGTTGTTTAAATGGTATAATTTGATCGTATATATTATTAAAATCATGTATTTTATGTTTTCTACAAATATAAAAAAAAAATTAATTTTATTTTACAAGGCCATATAATTCTTTAATAGAATTTATAACTTGAGGTGTGATATTTTTGTCACAATCCTTTTGTTTATCAAGATTGATTGTGATTACATTTCCTATGATAAAATATTATGATCTCTATGTAATGAATACATTTAACATTATTCTACTATGGTTATATTTAAGTAATAATTTATTTTCATTTTTTGTTATTATGATTATCTAGTTAATATATTATAAAGAAATATTTAAGGTAAAAAAAAAATTTCTCTTCATTGAAAAATCATTTTTACTTTAAGTAAATTTTTTCTAACAAATCTAGAATTATTCAAAATTTTCCAATGTTTTTAATTTCATATTTAATGTTTTTTATTTTTAAAAAAATAATTTTATATTAATATAATTTATTTCTCAAATAAATTACCTTTGAATTTTACAGACCAAATTGAAAATAATATTTGATTTAATGTATACAAAATGAAATAAATTTCCATCAAGCATAACTGATAAATTTAAGGAATCATCCTTTACTATATTACACTGTTTTCTTAAAATAAAAATAATTTCATAATATTGTTTAAATTATTTATTTTAAATAATTCATTTCAAAAAGAAAATATAATTTTCTTCTTGAATATTCCATTGATCATTCAATTGAAATTTAATTGATGATTAAATCATTTGATGTCACATATGATATACAGAAAATATGATCAAATGATACCTTATATATTAATTTTCATCATGGTTTAATAATAATTATTATATTAAATGAAATAAATTTTTTTTATGGTTTAATTAAGTTTTAATGAATCCATTTCGATGAACAATTATTTTCTATGTATTATAATGATGAAATGATGAAATATTAATAAAAGAACATTTTTTCAATGATTAATGATTTGATGATATGATTAATATTTAAGTATCTTGTGGTGAACATATTTCCCATTTCCAATATCTGATTTCCTGGAATGTATTTAAAAATACCTCCAATGAATTGGGTAGACATGGATATTTCATGAGACAATAAGGACTAGAATGGGTTGTGACCTCTATTTTGTAAGGGACTCTATATGTTATGATTGACATGGGATTTTAATATTACTATGTATATGATGTAATGATATGTTATAAAAGACAACTATTATATTGATATAATTGATCATTGAATAAGGAAATTATTCTCCTTAAATGTTTGGAATTTCAAGGAACTATGGCAGTGAAAATGATTAGGATCTATGATTTACATGTAATTACTTTAAAATGTAACACTCATGTTCTCATAAACATATAATGATTTTAGAATTGTGTTAAATTTTATATCTCCTTTATTTAGCCTTATTTACCATGAGAGATCACCATTTCCTATATTTAATTTCCATTTTTTATGTATAAAATTTATAAGTTTTATAATTATAAGATGTATTATAGTTATCACGATCTTAGTCTGAGATGTTCTTGATGCCTCATTAACATGTTTTTTTATATATCCATGTTTCTAGTGTCTTTAAAAATATAACAATATAGAATTTATATTAATGAAATGTAGTTAATATTTAATTACTATGATTTAATATCTATGTTTAAAAAGTATTGGATACTAATGCAAGCCTGAGATAAACATATAGTTACCTTTGAAATAATTGGTGAGAAAACTATAGTAAAAGAAAGTAGGATAATTCTATATATAAGAGAAAATGTAATGTCTCTCTAATGAAATTATTTTTATTTCCATGTAAATGATCCCAGTATTGGAATAAAAAATTTATGATCATTTTAAATTTATTTGTTTTTTAGTCGTAGCATTGAAACAAGTTGTTTTAGTATATTAAAACCTTCATCTTACTATACGGTTAGTGTTCCCGTACAGAACAAATAGTTTGACACACATTTTTGGTATAAATGGGATAATTAAAATTAAATTTATAGTCCATTATTAATTATTTGGATATAATATAATCATGGATAACCTATGTATTCCCTCATATATCAAAAAATTAAAATAATGAGTCTTGAACTAAACAAAAATTGAATTATTTTCCAAATTTATGTGGTTTCCAAGTATGAATATTATTTATCATTCTATTAATTTTTGATTCAATAGTTGGAACAAAAATGAACAATGTTAAATCTTAATGTGATAAGGAATTAATTTATTTTCCAACTGAGAAACAAAATTTCATATGATATAAAATGAAAATCCTACTAAAATTATTATGAAAAATATTAACACTATGAATCTTAATGACCATATCCAAGCTAAAAGGACGGAAAAAAATTATATTACATCCTTCACGATCTAGTTCCACATTATTCAATTGATTCCATAAATTCATTTGATTCATAGAAATGGATTGGATCCTATAAAAATATTTTTTTCATTTTCCATATGTTTTATGCATGAAAATATTAGTGTAGATATTTATTTTTTGGATGGTGAAGAAGATAAATAGAGGACTACTCTAATGAACATTGTCCAACTGAAATAGATTGGCATCCCAAATTGGTATGATTTTATAATTTTTTTTCAATAAGTACATTAATATTATTATTTGTATGAGAATATAGAATATATATATTCATATAATATATAATGGTAATGAATCTATTAATTATCCTGAGATTAATTTTCCATGCAATATATAATATAGTTCACATATTTTCATCTCACCTAAATTAGAGGTTGATCAATTAATCAGGGTTATAGAACTAAATCTATAGAGTTTTTATTCATTAAATTGTCTTTAAAACATTTTTTGAATCATTCCACCTTCTATAATGGTGAAAATAAAGGATGGAGTTAACCATCCATCACATGGTTCTATTATAAAAAAAGAATAATATAATTTAGGTTGAATTATTAAAACCATAGGGATAATAATATAGAGTTAACTTTATTCTATATATGTGGATAATATTATAGAGACTATTATTTCAAGGGATTGAGAATTTGTTTTAGGTGTATAAAGGATGTACATAAATAATGAAATTCTAAAGTAATGGTAAGAAAGAGCTCACTAATAATTTTGAAAAATAACCTTAATATACATCACCCAAACTCCAAAGATTCAAATAATAGTAGAATGGAATTATACTATATAGTTACCAAATACATTTTTAATGAAGATGATCAACATCATCAATCTCATAAGTTTATTGAAAATTGATTTATTTTTTGATCAGTATTAATGACATGTAGTATGTTAAAGTAGTATCAAATGGTATATATACCCCAGACTCTGGAATTTCTATGTCCTTAATTTTTTTAGGCAAACATAGTATTTTACGTAAAATTATTTTTATAAGGGTATAATAAACCTGCTTTATTGATTATAAATTTAATATTAAATGAGAACTCACAATAAAATGATGAGCACAAATCATGTATACATTTGTTCACTAATTGATTGTTTTTTGAATTTTTTTATTAAAAACATTTGTTATTATCCCCCTAGTTAAATTTTTTGATGTTTTAAAAATTAGATAGATTAGAATACTGAAATTACATAACAATTTTAAACAAAGGGAAAAGAAATTTATTACTATGAACCAACATAGGATCACATTCATTATAATGAAAATTTTGATAAATCAAAAAAAAATTATATTAATTTGGTGTCTCTTGATCCTATTTCCAAAGGGATGTTTTTATGATATTTTTAGGGAGAAATTAAAAATCAAATATATTCATATTGTGATTGATTTTGTTTATATTTATGACATTTTTCATAGTCCTCCACCAAATTGTGATGTTTAGTTTTCAATATATACAAAAACTGCTGCACAATAAATTCTAATAATTCCATATATAAGAAATATAATTATATTTCTCAATTATGTTATTATATAAAGTAGAATATTGAAATGAGATTAATCCAGAAAATTGTAGGATGATGGGGCACCCCTATTATTATTTCCAATAAGAATGATGGATTGAAGTGAATCATTATTGATTATCAAAAAATGAACTAGATAACAATCAATAAAAGGTATCATTCTACTCATAATGAAGACTTATATGATTTTCTACAAAGATCTAAATAAATTAACATGGTTTAACTTTATTAAATATAAAATAAATTGAAAGGGAAAATGGGGAGATGACAAATAAAATTTTCAATTCATGTTATGAAAACTATGAATTTATAGTGATGAAATTTGATATTGTTAATAACCCTTATATAAAAAAGATATAATGAATAAAATATTTACACACAACCTTGATCATTTAGTGATAGTTTTATAGATGCTATTAATAATTATTGAATGAACAATTAGGATAATGGGGATTAATTGAGAATATTTTTCTAAACCTAGGAAAGGGTATATTGTTTGAAAAAGTACAATGTGTGAGTTTTTTATATGAAAGGATTGATTTTTGGGTAATATAATATCAAAAGATGGTATATATATGGATCCATAAAAGATATATGTTATGGAATAATTTTACAAAAAAACTACTATTATTGAGACCTCATTTTTTATGTTTTTCATCGTATTATCTTATATTTATAGATTAATTCCCAATGCAACCTAATTTACTCAACATTTTAACTCGGAAGAGAGAGAAGTTCCATAGTATATATGTATGTAAAGTAAATTTCATGGATTTAGATAGAATGACCATCATCACACCAGTTATTACTTTAATATATATTCGGGAAGTATTTTTTATTTTCTATGATTCATCAATGAAGGGATTATGATACTTTTCAGGAAGAATGATTTGGTAATTTATTAACATGTTGATCCAAAAATACCAAATAATTATTAAATCAATAACTATATATGATCCTTCATTACAATGTTATTTAGTCATTAGGGTATCTCCATAATGAATTTTAACAACTGACATTAATCAAGATGATGTGATTTTAGGCACATTAAAAAACAATCAGGGGATTTGTTGACTATTATAGGACTTCTTTATAGATTTAACTAATTTCCAACCCTTTCTATGTCTTTATATATGAGTAGATAGAATAAATTATTAAATATTTATTTTTTGTATCTACACTTACAAGAGGTATACCATTTATGGGATCATCATTATTTATTAAATGTTCCATTCTGTATTAATATTTATTTCCTAGTGATGTTGATTAATTGGAAACTTTGTGTAAATGACCTAAGCATCAAGAGTATATTAATATTAGTGAATGTTATTTGTGATCATGTTAAGGGAATCTAGAATATTACATGGGATGCTTATATATCGTATTAAATAAAATAATAACCCAATTAGTTTGGGGAAACATAACATGACACATCCTATATTTTAAGGACTTGCATAAAATACTTATACATGAAATTCAATATCACACAATATGGATTATTTTGAAAAATAATATTTTTAATAATGCGATAGAGGATTATTCATGGGAAGTAATTTTTGGTGGACCACATTTTTATAATCGAATAATGAGGGTGGTTTTTGGTCACATGGGGAATATTAATGTGATAGTGGATCCCATATAGTGTATTTTCTAATGATGATGGTGTGATAGAATCATTTTTCACATAATTTGAGCATTTACAACAGATTTTCAAAAACAATTGTCAAAATAGAGTTTTGAACAGAGATTCAACATATGTGGTTTACCTAAAGTACTTTATTTGATGTTTATCCCTTTGAAGGAGAGAAGTATATGGTTGTGGATTTTTCCTAATTGGAGTGACCATAATGATGAATTTTTATTCTGATGATGTAATTATTATAAATGAATATTAAGATAATATTTCTATGAACATTGTGAAAAGTAGGATATTGTGGGATACCATACAGATTACTTGTGAATATAAGACTGTATTTGAACTCGGATTACACACTATAGATTCCATGATGGGAATATAGTTATTATTCTGTTGGAGGATATGGATATATAAGAGACAACGTGGGATATTACAATAAATAATATAACAATTAGTCTATATGGGGTATATCATCATCATGCGTTCAAAGTATTTACGGGTAATTTGGACATTTAGAAAAGACAAATAGAAAGATAATATATTTATATCTCTATTAAAAATAAAATTATCATATGTATCATAAATATAGTTGGAATAAGTGTCCCCATGGTTCCTATATTTCTCACACATTGGTAGGAAAAATTATAAAATACTTGTCCATAATAACCTTGTTTTATATAATATTAAAATACTAGGATCATAAAATATGGTGGATAAACATGTAGATTAATGAGAAAATACATAATTAATTGGTTTCTGTATGTACTCATTGGGGTTTTCCTGTTATGAAAAGGTCAAATGTTCATATGAAAACAAAATTGATTTGGGTGTCAAAAAATTGCATAATGTTTGTGTGTTTGTGTAACGCCCCGACCCTAGTTACCCAGAGTCGGTGCATTATTACATAACATTGGCATGATCATGAGAAAGATCAAGTCTCGAAAGACCGATTAGTTTAGTAGCCTTGGAATAACTAGATACATCCATAAATTTTTACATTACATCAAAAAAACATTTTGTCTTCATATCCCCTCATACTATCCCTGCAGGTCATTCATAAATTACTTCTTTATAATCCTGAAAAAAAAACATTGAAAGGGGTGAGCTCGGATGCTCAGTAAGGATAACATTATAGCAGAATCTTTCATAAATAATCATAAACACTTAAGGCAATTTATAACTAAAACAAAAGCCTTTGAAACTTGAACTTTCAACATGGTATGGCATAAATAAAATGAAATAATGCCATTTACTTACTCACATGGATATTCTACTAGTCGAATGATCACATGCAATATCAATAACCACTTTCATAATGATGGAATGCATAATGCCAGACTATCATAACCACATAGCCAAGGCCTCGTGCCAAGACTACAAATAAGATTTTGCCAAGGCCTTGTGCCAAGACACTAGTTTGTCTCATGAGACCTACCGATGCATCGAGGAGCTATAGCGGGCTCCACCCGTCACTTATTAAGTCCAATGCATTCCTCATATGAACATGTTTAAACATAACATAAACATTCGTATTAAAACTAGCATACGAAATGTCAATACTTTTACCACAAACCATGAATGGTATAAAAACAGCGCATCCACAGTCAAAAATGACTCATTCGATACAATATGGAAGATTTTATTGTATCACATTAACCTCAATCAAGAATAATGAATGATGTTTACATAAATGAAAATAATAATCAAAACTATTTGAGAGAATTATCCCCCTTTTCTTGAAAACATTTAAAAGTCACACTATTTGTCAAGAAGCCATTTAAAAGTACATTTTTGAATCAAAGTGTCTCATACCACTTTGAAACTTTTTAAAAGGAGTTTTAATTTCTAAAACTTTAATGTCCATATAAATAAATCCTTAAAACCATTTTTAAAACATGGACATTAATGAGCAAGATTTAGAAGAATAAGTCTTTAAAACATTTAAAAATGGTATTTTAGTTAGTGATTCTAACCAAAAGAGACACTTGAATACAAATAATTGAGGTAATAAAAACTTTTTAATATCATGAGAATAAAGGGATTCATGATATACTATGTCAAAGTACATTATATACACCACATAAAAGTGATTTTGTTTATATCAACAAAGAAGTCTCAATGGAATGTAAATTGAGATGAAATATCTCATAAAGGCCGTATCCTTAGGTTAAGGATAAATCAACGACATAATTACGTGTGACAAATATAAATACACTAAATATGATTGGATATTCAGTGTAAAAAATTCAAAGGATATTCACACATATTCTTGTAAAAACAACACCAACGAATTGGATGTTTAACTCAACAAATGGTGAATGAGTTAAAATTACTCTTATCAAATTCATATCAATGACTTGAGAATTACCAATGAGTGATTATGTGTATCAAACTTATATCCACAGGAAGGGGAGTGGAAATTATGACATAATCAAATGAATAGTGATTCCACACATAATCATGGAGTAATATAAACAATGAAATATGCGTAAAGCCAAATGAGTGGGACTTGAAATCTCAAATTCCCTTACCGATTGGGTAACATACGAAACATACACCCATGAAAGAAGTATTATACCATGATGATGTAAATACCCATAAATTAAAGTATATTACACAATGAATACAATCATGGGCAGTACACATACACCACATGCAATAATTAAGTGGTGATCAATGGAAATCTCACGAAATTAAAAGTGAGATAAGAAACCCCTTACCACGTTAATCAACTGAGTCGTATGGCCAAAAGTTAATAACCACCAAATTATTTACAGAATAACATGAATATAAAGTGAATCATGATAATATATATCAAATGGAAGTACATAATACACCACTTTCAATAATTTAGTAGCGAACAATGGAAATCTCACGGAATTGAAAGTGAGATAAGAGAATCCCTTACTTTGTACTTTTTCCTTGGTCGATGGTAGGTTTACCTCCTGTATAATGGTGAAATAATTTTTATTGAATAATACAAGAATCAGTTACTTTAATATGATATCATATATGATCTTTTAACATTGATTTGTTAATAATATCTTAGAATTATCGTCATTTCAGGTGTTAACGGGTTCATTTTACTTTATATTCTTTGTTATGTGAGCCATATTCGTTATTAATGGGATGTATATTATTCATATCCAGAATGGTATCAAGTCCTTAAACATCGTTTTTAAATCATCAAATGATAATTATACTTGAATGGATACGATGGAGAATGAATCACATCGCGTTCGTGGAGACGGTAGTCCGTACGTACGCACGAATGCTACTTCCATTTAATTTTTATTTTAAATGAATCGAATCCAAATGATACATAGGTATATTACTATTCCAGTAAAATATAATATTCTATATATGTTACTTAAGTTCATTAACACCATCCTTTATACGTTCCATGTGTGGTATGAACGAGTCATATCATTTTAAGGGGGCGGTAGTCCGCACTTACTCAAATGAAATTATCGTATGTATATACAACATCAAACAAATAATTGTATGAAATAAAATGGAATTACAGAAGCTTATATATAAAATATATATCATTAATATCATATTTAATTACAGTTCCATCCTAATGGCCACCATGAGAGGCGGTAAGATGTATTTGAACAATCATCGTTTCGTGAGGCGTTAGTTTGCCATCCACAGAAACATTATGTTCATCATCCATTAGATGGAGTTGTGTGAATGTGTAGTTTTAATCCTTCTTATAACAACATCCTAGTATATTGTGGATACTGGTGTTGTTACAAAAGAAAGGAAATAAAAAGAGTTTGGGGGTTGGAGAAGCAAAATAATTGAAAATAATTTAAGAGAAAATGTTACCTTTAATTTAGGTAACTCACTTTGGTTGGAACCAAAGGACTTCTTGAAATGCTTTCTGCATAAGGGGAAGCTTCAAGGAGGAGTAGAGGGATGTGGGGAGCTTAGTTGGGCAGAGTTTGGACGAGCCAAGTGGCTTGAGAGGTGTGAGGAATGAGTATAAGTGGTCTCCTTTTATAAGGGAGAGGAGGGGCTCTTTAGGAAAGAGTGAAAGTATTACTTTATAATATAATTATATTCGGTTTATAATGGTCCAAAAATCATTGAGGTAGAATATAAGATGACTCATATTCTAAATAACATCAACCAATTAGAATTGGACAGGTTTTAGATAATATTGTAATCATTATAATCTTATTTATTTAAATGATTTATTAATGAGGTAAACATTGCATCATTATTGTGTCATTAATAATTTAAATTATTTGATGTATAAAAATTATAAATAAAATATAATTATGTAGGAAATCTTTTTATCTTTTTAATGAATATTTATAATCGAAAATCCAACCTGTATAACCCTATGTAAAAATTGTTCTTTTAAAAGATGTAAGCTTATGCCATTTTTGTATTCATTTTAACTTAATTAAAATAAAGTGTCATTATCACTTACAAGTGGATCAATGGGGTCCCAAAATTGACCCAAAGATGCCCATGGTCGACCATGTATCAACCAATAGGGTTAAGACACGTTTTAGGGTAATTTAGTATTATTATAATATTATTTTTTAACCCTTATTTACCGGATTTACCCTTAACCATGGTAAATAAAATATTTACCGCAGTAATTATTCAAAATGTCTAAAAATAAAAGTTACCTATTTACACAATTTGAACATCATGATTCCAAATATGGAATCCATTTTTCTAAATTCAAAACACAGAAGTGGCAGAAATTAATTTAAAATTAATTCCCGCTGTCAAAACAAAAAGCGTGTTTTTAAGAGATAATAACTATCAAAAGATTGACACTTGTTTATGTTCGGTTT
Organism: Viscum album; assembly: GCA_963277665.1. Taxonomy (NCBI): domain Eukaryota; kingdom Viridiplantae; phylum Streptophyta; class Magnoliopsida; order Santalales; family Viscaceae; genus Viscum; species Viscum album. Next base: position 820,565,847 of record OY728155.1, read on the forward strand.
AATTGTAAAATTATGTCCAATGACCAAAATTATATTAAATGGTAAAAATATATTCTAAATATACTTTAAAACCACTAGAATTCATAATTTATCACTATTAATTATTTTGATTAAAAAAGTTGTTTTTAATTAAAATTTAGTAATTTTTACTATTCATCAAAATATGAAAGTTATCCGAAAAGTACCAAAATTTCACCTTAGGCTAAATTTGATATTCCGAATCCAAAAATGAAGTCCATTTTGAAATATATAATATATATAATTTCAAAAAATTAAGTATTACTATTCATAACGGCTAGTTTGATCGGTTGTGGTGTGTGTTAAAACTCGAAGTTGCGTACAACACACGCTACTGTTTTATTCAAAGGAAAGCATACCGTGGAAGCTTGGGATGTTTTATTTTAAATTTTTTGATGTCCCCATTTAGTCAAAAAGTTTAAAATATTTTATTTAAAAAGGGTTCACTATTAAAAGTTGGTAAAACTACATTACTGAAGATGAATTTGTTCTTACATTATGTCTAAGAAACTCATAATATGGATTCTAAAATTATAAGGATTATATAAAGTTTAAAATTTAGTTAATACTATTCATAACCTTTTTTGAATGGCTTGTTTGGTAAGTCATGGTGCGCTTGAACTCGGTGTTGCATGTAGTGCAAGTTATTGAATTATTTTGAAGAAATAACACACTATGAAATCTTGGGGTGTTACATTCTCCCCTCCTTCAATAAATTGTGTCCTCGCAATTTGAAATTGTTCTTCGAAAATAAAAGATTGAAAATAGAAAATATATTTGTGGGAAAACCCACATCGGAAATTGGTTTACTAAAATTTAGTCTTAATATGAGGAAAAGAGAAATGAAAGGGTCACCACCAAATTATGATCTCGATTAGGAGAACATTGGTGGCAATTAGAGACATATAATTGGAGGAAAAACGTAAATATTTATAGGTAGTGGTTGAGGTCATCAATCACAAACAAGTATAAAATTGAGGTCCTTAAACTCATCAATCTATGATGATTTGAAGTACCATCGGTTCAACAAAATATAGGGTATTGGGATCACACATTTTTGACATTTCAAAATATCTTAGTGGAAATCCCACATCGAAAAATGAATTAATGAGGCCTCTATTTAAAATAAAGAGTGGAAAGTATGAAGATTACCGAAAATAACACATACTAGGGTTCCATGTAGGAAAATATGGATATGGAGGAGAAATCTAACCATCAATTATCTGATGGAGAGTGGTAGAGAACATGGCTATGAAAAGGCCAACAATCCCAAAGCCATAAATTAGTGATGATTTAAGGTGCCATCTAGGACAACATTTTTTTTTAAAGTTACATTACATAAGGAAGAGGAATTCATTTATGATATTGACTAAGAACATTATGAGATATACTTAAATTTTAAGTAGATTTTCATTCTTTAATAAATTTCCACCACTAACTCAATTTTTTTTAAACGATGAGTATTCAATAAGACTTGGTCACACTGGAAGAGCTAGAATAAACTTCTATAGAATCACATGATCCATGCAGGATAAACCATATATTTACATTGTCTTTGAAGATTAATCAAAACCAAAATGGTTAGTGAATGATCTAATGATCCCCCAAAAGGATATTCATTGAGATAAATATGCACTAATCTTAATTTCTAAAATTAAACCAACAATACCCCAAAGTTAAATAGATACCATTCAATAACCAATTGTCCTTAAAAATCCTTTAATATAATCCAAACTAATATTGAAACCCAAAACATAGAAGAATTTGATTATGTAGTCTCCCATGTTACATTGTATCTCCAAATGACATCAAATACTCTTAAAGTCACATACTTAAAAGTAATTAACATCATCACATATTCTCTGTTATAGGTTAATCATTTCCATAAATAACCCAAATCACTATAAATCAACAATAAAAATGTAGATAAAAATCCACCATTACTCTACAAATGAAACCTCATTGTATTCTATTTTCCTTGGGCATATAGTGTTCCTAACAAAACGAACATCTTCCAAAATAACATTTATCACTTAATCACCAAATCATTTTCCTATACCAAGGGTATTCATTTGATAAGACATAAGAACCCAAATCATCTTATTATTGATCAATAAAATCATTTAACAAAAAAATAGTCATACTAACCAGGGACTTCACGTAGTCCAGTGGTAGGCGATAAATCCCAATCGCACTTTGGTTGTGGGTTCGATTCCCACAGCTTTGTCCGACGCGACAGGTTGTCACACGGTCTACGTGTTGTCCTTTTTCAAAAACTATATTCTATAATATTACCAAAATGAGATAAATTTTTCAAAATAACATAATTTAACCACAAATGTTATATCATACTTTGCATTTTCATCCCAAATTATAATAACTTATCATTTTCTCAAACCCCAATGATCATATAAAACCAAATGGTTATTTATACCTATATCCACAAGAGAAGAGACAATTATTCCTCAAATATCATTCTCACATGGAAAACTGAGGGGTTACAAATACAAGAGAAAATTATTCCAAAGTAAACCCATCAACAAGGAGTGCTAATACTTTTTAAATTTTTCTCCAACCATTTATTTCCACATAGCTTCTTCTTTGAGCAAGAAAATATCCTATAAAATAGGACATTCACTCGGGTAATGGCCAGGTCCCCTACATTTACGGCAAATGACTGTAAATGGACTCTTGGGACCATTTTTATCTTCTTCCATAGTACTCTTCATTTTTCTTCGGCAATTCTTCACTTTATGTCCTTCCTTCCCGCACGTAAAACATTTCGTTGTCCCATTGAGACACTTTCCTGGGTGTCTCTTTCCACAATTCCTGAATGATGAAAATTGAGTTTTCTTTTATCCATGGTCTCCATTGCTGGAGATCTTATCATTTATCACCTTTCTCTTCCTTGTTGAGTCTGGGAGTTGGTTAATATATATGTTGTTGATCATATTTTTGGAAAACTGATTTGGCATAAAGACAATATCTTTTACGCCTATCAACATTCCATTTTGTTGCTCATTTCCACCACCGTTCCCACCTTGTACATCATTCTCAAAGTCACTATGACTTCCTTGGAATCCAGCCATTGACTAAAACCAGAAAGCATTGTGTGAGTAATAGTAGTCGTAAAATCATTTAGAGATTAAAATGTCACCATATTCTCAATTTGAAACATATTAGTATTAACCAAGGTCATTTACTCTCATCTTATGTATATATTACTTAAATCGGTTTGTAAAGAAAATGTAAATTATCCTAAGAATATCCCCCTGGAGTGTCATAACCAAGAGTGTAGCAAGGCCCGTTGTCGTGCACCAGTTCCCGTTCGAGTCTAGCTCAAAGCGGTGTTTTCGGGTTTTACCCCTAGGTACATCTGTGCCAGAGCCGCCTCTACCTGCTCGTATCCAGACATGGATGTATTGCTCAGAAAACTCACAAAATCTCTAAAATACCAAAATTCTAGGAAGTTCTTTTATACTAATCCTCAAAGTTCATCTTAGGTCTACGTGATCTAATTAGAGTTTATCTAAATCTAGCTACCAAGGTTTGTACTAAACTTCCTCTGATACCAACTGTAACGCCCCGACCCTAGTTACCCAGAGTCGGTGCATTATTACATAACATTGGCATGATCATGAGAAAGATCAAGTCTCGAAAGACCGATTAGTTTAGTAGCCTTGGAATAACTAGATACATCCATAAATTTTTACATTAAATCAAAAAAAACATTTTATCTTCATATCCCCTCATACTATCCCTGCAGGTCATTCATAAATTACTTCTTCATAATCCGGAAAAAAAAAATAAAACATTGAAAGGGGTGAGCTCGGATGCTCAGTAAGGATAACATTATAGCAGAAGCTTTCATAAATAATCATAAACACTTAAGGCAATTTATAACTAAAACAAAAGCCTTTGAAACTTGAACTTTCAACATGGTATGGCATAAATAAAATGAAATAATGCCATTTACTTACTCACATGGATATTCTACTAGTCGAATGATCACATGCAATATCAATAACCACTTTCATAATGATGGAATGCATAATGCCAGACTATCATAACCACATAGCCAAGGCCTCGTGCCAAGACTACAAATAAGATTTTGCCAAGGCCTTGTGCCAAGACACTAGTTTGTCTCATGAGACCTACCGATGCATCGAGGAGCTATAGCGGGTTCCACCCGTCACTTATTAAGTCCAATGCATTCCTCATATGACTGACTGAAAATTCTTTTTTTTCATTTTTAAGAAATCCTCTTTATGGAGAAGAGGAAAACCACATTACACCGAGCGGGAAACCAAAAAACATGATGGTTATACAAAATTAGAAATTCAAAACCCACACCAAACCCGAGGAGACTCATCGGGTCAGTGTGGGTCGCGTCGCTGCCAACCGCCATCATCACCACTGAAGCTGCATATCTCAGACAGATACGCCGTACACCACGCGCCGCACCGCTACCTGGAGTCATCCAACCATCTATCAAAAAATCCATCGGAGCAGAGAACCGGCACCAATGCATTCCTCATATGAACATGTTTAAACATAACATAAACATTCGTATTAAAACTAGCATACGAAATTTCAATACTTTTACCACAAACCATGAATGGTATAAAAACAGCGCATCCACAGTCAAACATGACTCATTCGATACAATATGGAAGATTTTATTGTATCACATTAACCTCAATCAAGAATAATGAATGATGTTGACATAAATGAAAATAATAATCAAAACTATTTGAGAGAATTATCCCCCTTTTCTTGAAAACATTTAAAAGTCACACTATTTGTCAAGAAGCCATTTAAAAGTAGATTTTTGAATCAATGTGTCCCATACCACTTTGAAACTTTTTAAAAGGAGTTTTAATTTCTAAAACTTTAATGTCCATATAAATAAATCCTTAAAACCATTTTTAAAACATGGACATTAATGAGCAAGATTTAGAAGAATAAGTCTTTAAAACATTTAAAAATGGTATTTTAGTTAGTGATTATAACCAAAAGAGACACTTGAATACAAATAATTGAGGTAATAAAAACTTTGTAATATCATGAGAATAAAGGGATTCATGATATACTATGTCAAAGTACATTATATACACCACATAAAAGTGATTTGGTGTATATCAACAAAGAAGTCTCAATGGAATGTAAATTGAGATGAAATCTCTCATAAAGGTCGTATCCTTAGGTTAAGGATAAATCAACGACATAATTATGTGTGACAAATATAAATACACTAAATATGATTGGATATTCAGTGTAAAACAATCAAAGGATATTCACACATATTCTTGTAAAAACAACACCAACGAATTGGATGTTTAACTCAACAAATGGTGAATGAGTTAAAATTACTCTTATCAAATTCATATCAATGACTTGAGAATTACCAATGAGTGATTATGTGTATCAAACTTATATCCACAGGAAGGGGAGTGGAAATTATGACATAATCAAATTAATAGAGATTCCACACATAATCATGGAGTAATATAAACAATGAAATATGCGTAAAGCCAAATGAGTGGGACTTGAAATCTCGAATTCCCTTACCGATTGGGTAACATACGAAACATACACCCATGAAAGAAGTATTATACCATGATGATGTAAATACCCATAAATTAAAGTATATTACACAATGAATACAATCATGGGCAGTACACATGCACCACATGCAATAATTAAGTGGTGATCAATGGAAATCTCACGAAATTAAAAGTGAGATAAGAAACCCCTTACCACGTTAATCAACTGAGTCGTATGGCCAAAAGTTAATAACCACCAAATGATTTACAGAATAACATGAATATAAAGTGAATCACTATAATATATATCAAATGGAAGTACACAATACACCACTTTCAATAATTTAGTAGCGAACAATGGAAATCTCACGGAATTGAAAGTGAGATAAGAGAATCCCTTACTTTGTACTTTTTCCTTGGTCGATGGTAGGTTTACCTCCTGTATAATGGTGAAATAATTGTTATTGAATAATACAAGAATCAGTTACTTTAATATGATATCATATATGATCTTTTAACATTGATTTGTTAATAATATCTTAGAATTATCGTCATTTCAGGTGTTAACGGGTTCATTTTACTTTATATTCTTTGTTATGTGAGCCATATTCGTTATTAATGGGATGTATGTTATTCATATCCAGAATGGTATCAAGTCCTTAAACATCATTTTTAAATCATCAAATGATAATTATACTTGAATGGATACGATGGAGAATGAATCACATCGCGTTCGTGGAGACGGTAGTCCGTACGTACGCACGAATGCTACTTCCATTTAATTTTTATTTTAAAAGAATCGAATCCAAATGATACATAGGTATATTACTATTCCAGTAAAATATAATATTCTATATATGTTACTTAAGTTCATTAACACCATCCTTTATACGTTCCATGTGTGGTATGAATGAGTCATATCATTTTAAGGGGGCGGTAGTCCGCACTTCCTCAAATGAAATTATCGTATGTATATAAAACATGAAACGAATAATTGTATGAAATAAAATGGAATTACACAAGCTTATATATAAAATATATATCATTAATATCATATTCAATTACAGTGCCATCCTAATGGCCACCATGAGAGGCGGTAAGATGTATTTGAACAATCATCGTTTCGTGAGGCGTTAGTTTTCCATCCACAGAAACATTATGTTCATCATCCATTAGATGGAGTTGTGTGAATGTGTAGTTTGAATCCTTCTTATAACAACATCCTAGTATATTGTGGATACTGGTGTTGTTACAAAAGAAAGGAAATAAAAAGAGTTTGGGGGTTGGAGAAGCAAAATAATTGAAAATAATTTAAGAGAAAATGTTACCTTTAATTACGTAACTCACTTTGGTTGGAACCAAAGGACTTATTGAAATGCTTTCTGCCTAAGGGGAAGCTTCAAGGAGGAGGATAGGGATGTGGGGAGCTTAGTTGGGCAGAGTTTGGACGAGCCAAGTGGCTTGAGAGGTGTGAGGAATGAGTAGAAGTGGTCTCCTTTTATAAGGGAGAGGAGGGGTTCTTTAGGAAAGAGTGAAAGTATTACTTTATAATATAATTATATTCGGTTTATAATGGTCCAAAAATCATTGAGGTCAAAGATAAGATGACTCATATTCTAAATAACATCAACCAATAAGAATTGGACAGGTTTTAGATAATATTTTAATCATTATAATCTTATTTATTTAAATGATTTATTAATGAGGTAAACATTGCATCATTATTGTGTCATTAATAATTTAAATTATTTGATGTCTAAAAATTATGAATAACATATCATTATGTAAGAAATCTTTTTAGATTTCTAATGAATATTTATAATCGAAAATCCAACATGTATAACCCTATTTAAAAATTGTTCTTTTAAAATATGTAAGCTTATGCCATTTTTTTATTCATTTTAACTTAATTAAAATAAAGTGTCATTATCACTTACAAGTGGATCAATGGGGTCCCAAAATTGACCCAAAGATTCCCATGGTCGACCATGTATCAACCAATAGGGTTAAGACACTTTTTAGGGTAATTTATTATTATTATAATATTATTTTTAACCCTTATTTACCGGATTTACCCTTAACCATGGTAAATAAAATATTTACCGCAGTAATTATTCAAAATGTCTAAAAATAAAAGTTACCTATTTACACAATTTCAACATCCTGATTCCAAATATGGAATCCATTTTTCTAAATTCAAAACACATAAGTGGCATAAATTAATTTAAAATTAATTCCCACTGTCAAAACAAAAAGCGTGTTTTTAAGAGATAATAACTATCAAAAGATTGACACTTGTTTATGTTCGGTTTAATTGTAAAAATATGTCCAATGACCAAAATTATATTAAATGGTAAAAATATATTCTAAATATACTTTAAAACCACTCAAATTCATAATTTATCACTATTAATTATTTTGATTAAAAAAGTTGTTTTTAATTAAAATTTAGTAATTTTTACTATTCATCAAAATATGAAAGTTATCCGAAAAGTACCAAAATTTCACCTTAGGCTAAATTTGATTTTCCGAATCCGAAAATGAAGTCCATTTTGAAATATAAAATATATATAATTTCAAAAAATTAAGTATTACTATTCATAACGACTAGTTTGATCGGTTGTGGTGTGTGTTAAAACTCGAAGTTGCGTACAACACACGCTAATGTTTTATTCAAAGGAAAGTGTACCGTGGAAGCTTGGGATGTTTTATCTTAAATTTTTTGATGTCCCCATTTAGTCAAAAAGTTTAAAATATTTTATTTAAAAAGGGTTCACTATTAAAAGTTGGTAAAACTACAATACTGAAGATGAATTTGTCCTTACATTATGTCTAAGAAACTCATAATATGGATTCTAAAATTATAAGGATTATATAAAGTTTAAAATTTAGTTAATACTATTCATTACCTTTTTTGAACGGCTTGTTTGGTAAGTCATGGTGCGCTTGAACTCGGTGTTGCGTGTAGTGCAAGTTATTGAATTATTTTGAAGAAATAACACACTATGAAATCTTGGGGTGTTACAGTTTGTTAATGTGATCAAATGATAATAAAATGTTCACATGATCATATTACTAGAATTTGGTAAAAAGGTCATGAAATACATTAAATTTAATATGAAATAATCAATTGATAACAAGACCAATATTTTGTTATGAAATTGTGAGTTTAAGGAGTCATCATGTTTTATGAAAAAGTCATATATTAATGGTTTGAAATCTGAATAATTGAACACTCATTCTATCCTTTACACATCATATAAGACCTTTTTCAAATTTTTTAAATTGGGGAATTTAATGTTGATTCATTATATTAATATCTACTTATATTAAATATTTTATTTTGTTTGAATTATCCTATAATTTAACTTCATTTTTTATTGGAATTTAATCCATTATATATTATTTCCATCATAACAATTTTTATACATATACAATGGTTTAAGGTTCTGGATAATGTTTTCCCAAATTTACTTATCATGTGCATATTCTGTAACTAGGTAGGAAGTCATCACTGAATCCCCCCGAGTGTGCTATATGATAACGATAATTAATCATATCATCCCATCATAAAATTCTTCAATCACATGATACATTTTGTATTTATCACTAAAACATCCTCATTTGACATGACATTATAATGAATGATCAAAGTTTTTTCTTATCACAAATAACCTTATTATATGATGTTTTTACAATTATGATTTGAAGTGAAACACTTAGGGTTATATGATTTTATAATATGATCTAATAAACAACAAGGGTACATGAAATCTATCTAGAGCGTTAAATTACTAAATTAATTTGTACCAAAATGGAACATATATTTATGGTGTTTTCACTACATCATTTTTACATTGGTCATATGGTATGAATAAAAATATTCCAATGTAGAAACAATAAATCAAAATGAATAAGGGAATAATGATAAAAAGGGAATGAAAATTAAATTCAAAAATAAATTCACAATATCATGGCATTAAATTTCATATTGACATATATATTTAATGTTAAAATTCATTCCCCGATGTTTTTTTATACATTATTTTGGTTCAAGATACATTTTCAATATATAATCATATGAGGCCATGTATTAAACAATGTTAATAGTTTAAAATTATAATTTTGGGGCTATGAATATTTTAAATTATTCATATAAATTTTTATATGATAAATCAGGATATTGGGGGACTTGTTAAGTGATGATATTGAAATTTTCCATACAAAGATTCAGTCGTGGTATTTATAAAATGTCGAATGATTAATATATGAATATATTTCCCTAAGAATAGTATTTTTTTAATGTTCCATTTTTTTAAATTATTCTTTAACAATATTATTTTTAATCTATGACGGATTATGGGGTTTATAATCCAACTGGAAAATTAATTTTTAATCTAGGAATGGTTTTGATTGCAAAAAGTATCATTTAAAATGATTATGTGATTTTTATTTTGGTATGGTCCTTGAGATCCATAATTGAATTTATTCTAACAAGTGAAAATTTAAATCCATGACTGAAATTTGTTAGTGATGAAGTGTGTTATATTCTGATTTTATGTTTTTCGACCATTACTAGTTATTTTTCTCAATATATTAAATTGAATCATATTTTTTGAGATGACTTTTTATAGCAAATGTCTTGAGTTCAATTATATAGAGAGTAGTGAGGAAGTTTTTTTCTAATATTAAGGGTATGGTTTATATAAAATTGTATAATATTATTTTAAAAAATTAGAAAATATTTCAAAAAAATTTATCACTAGATAACCTATAAAAATCATATGTGTCGTTTGAGGGTTAAAAATCATCATCAATTCGCCTATGATAATCATCATTTTTATTAGGGTGGTGGAAATCATACAAGTCATAATTTAATAATGAAAATTTTTTATATGTAGTTATATAAGTATAGTTTATTCTATCAATATACTTTTAGTGATCCTAACACAACCATGAGTTTAATGGAAGAAGGGACAAGTATTATTGATGCAGAAAATTTAATTATTACACTATAGATTAAAATTAACGTTATATTAAGTGTTAAAACTATACATTTGGTAAAATAACTTTCTCCAACATTATCCACCGAACCCTGCTCTATATTTTAACATTATACTGATTTCAAAATTTCTTTAATAATTTATGATATTAGTCTTTACATGGTGAATATTTGAGAACAAATGTAATAACATGGTAATGAGAATGTATTGAAGGTCAGATAAAAATACTACTGAATTGATATGTCATGTGAAAAGTGGGAATTTATTTGGTAATAAATATTAGGATTAAAATTGTTTATAATAATAAAATTAAATTCATTAATGGATATCAAGAGAGAAATATCCATTTGTATGGTGGGAAATAAATTAAATTGATTATTTTTTCATTAAAAATTGTATATTTTATAAAATTGTATTTTATTAATGTTGAATGTTCATTCCCTGCATTGAAAATTATTTTTCTGTGAATCACTGGAATTCGAATATTATAATCTTGATCCTCCATTGTAGTTTTTATTATGAAATATTATTTAATGAAATCATTGTTTAAGGATGTGGGATTTGATCATTATTTTTTATACACAATTTATTATATTGTATTTCAAAATATTTAATGCAAAATTATTGATTATTAAATATATTATAATTTTTTATTATAATTTTTTTTGATTTTATGTTTTATAATTTAATTAAAAGACTAAAAATAAAATTATCATATGTAATTTTATAAATGTAGAAATTATAATATACAGTTATTAATTTTTAAATGAATTTTTCTATGATTAAAATTATTTCATTTTTGGTTTTGAAAAATTACTCTATCTACAATGACAAGAATGATTTAGTAATTAAAAGTATAATTGAATCATTATATAGCGTGAATGGAATGTAATATTGTTGTTATAATATAGTTGTAGAAGAGGATTCATGTTGCCCATTTAGTTGGTAAAGGCCTTTAAGATAAAATATTGCCGCATGATTTTATATATTTCATTTTCCATCCCTGGGAACACTTATTTTTTACTCAAATGATCTATAAATAATATATAAGGGACTTCTTCTCCTAGGTACATGCATCTATTCATCTGGAGATATAACATGCACATGGTTCTCACTATATTTGGCTACTTTTGGAATAATGTTTTCCATTTACTAATAATGGAATCCTAAAATGCACTGTAAAATTGTCATAACTGATTAAAAAAACATGTTTATGCATTATATATTCTCATTGATGATCTAATAGATGAAATTTTCAACAATTTATGTGTTTCTATGTGATTTTATATTCATAAAAAAATTCATGCATTAGTAAAATTTATCATAAAATTAAATTTTTTCACACTCTGTTGTAAATAGAAATTTGATTCTTTCAATATAGTGTAGGGTGTATATTTTTTCCTAGAGGTTCTCATATTTTAATTTTTTGTGTGCTTTATAAACATGAAAAATTTACATCTTATTACATTACTTGTATCATAGAGGAGAGTGGTAATAAAATGGGTTTCCATGGAGTATATGGTGTAAGATATGGTGTGTATATTATGAAATAATTAGATTTGGGGTTTTGATAAAAATGATATCCTACAACAAAATAGCCCAGGAATGAAGAAGAATTATTTGATAAATTACATATTGGGTGAAATCAATATTCCATTACATAATATGTATATAAATGTATTTATTTATGAATGGTCGAATATATCTCCTTGATATAGGTGAATTCATTTTTTTCATGTTTTTCGGGATCCATCCTTGTCGTAAATACCTACACCCTTGTACAAATTGGTGCCCATATCAGTGAGGAAAAAATTAGGTGAAAAAAATGATATTTAGTTATTTATATATATATATTATAGATATATTATGGTTGATCCTTTAAAATGACTAGCCTTATAAAATTATATAATATTGACTTTTAGTTAAGAACTAAATTCTTTCATATTGAGGATCTATTATAATTTAGAGTTATATACATTGGGGAAATAATAAATACACATCATTCCCCACTTATAAATAGTGAGAACCACAATAATCATATCTACTTATTCCATAATATAAAAGTTTTCAAATAAGAAACAATTGTATTGAATAATCTTCCTTACAATTATCTTGTCTTTCTTACTTTGTCTTATACATCATTATAGCCTTTAAAAACATTTAAAAACATTGTATGAGCACAAAAAATCTTATTAAGTGACATATAAAGAATGAATGAAAACAATAGTCCAGGAATACTTGTAAAAATTTTCACAGTGACAATATTCTCACTAATATACACCAATATTGAGAAATCTGACATTTCCATGATATTTCCACGAGATTTACAAAAAACAAAGAGAACATAACTATGGCCATAAAAGTATCTCGTGTAATTACTTACATATATTTGTAACCATCATGGAGATATTTCAATTTTATCCCTTATGGATACCTTACAATGTAACCCTCATGGCAGCCCTATTGTGTATCCATCCCAGTTATAAATGGAGTAACCATACGTCTGATCTCCAACTTACACAAACCCAATGAATTTGAGGTAGATACAGGCCCCTCCATTCATCATAGACAATTAAAAATAACCATAACATAATAATACTTCCTAAATAATTTTATACAAATGTTACATCTGAATTTTGTAAAACTAGATGACTAAAAGATGATTTTATAATAAAAGACCCTTACAAATAACATATAATTGATTTGAGAACCAATATAACAAAAGGAATATGTGTATAAACTATAAATTGACATAATTAAACATAATATAAACAAATATAATACCCATACATGATCCTAAAACCACAAAATTAATGAATTATAATGTTATCCTATAGAATTGAAATTATGTTAAAAATTACATTACATCGGGGTTGTCATACATGAAACATCTTAAAACCTCCTCATGATGTCTTCTTCTTGAGATCCTCCTTAAGGCCTTTGGTTTTGGCCTATTAGTGAGAATAGAAGGACTTGTATGTCAGGGAGAGGCATGGAGAGGGGATTTAGTAGGACATAGACAATGCTCAAGGGTTTAGTGGTGTGAGAGGAAGAGGGGAATGAGGGTGAAATTTATACTAGATGAGAGGAGGGGTTTCAAAATATTCAAATCATTTGTTTAATATTTTTTCTCAATAATATGAATAGTCTAAATTCACGTGACACCAAATAGTAAAAAATTAATTTGATTTCAAACCATTTTTTCTTACATTATCCATCCATCACGTATGATGTTGTAAAACATGTATTTAGTATTTATCCTAATTTATAATATTATACTATTCCTCAAATATTCAAAAAAATTTGAAAAATCTCCAAAATTAAGCCTAACTATGTTTTGACGTATACAATTCAAAAATGAACTCAATTTTAAGAATATAGTTTTCAAATTATTATGAATTTAATTTTTAAATGAAATCATAATTTATTTAAATAATAACAACTTTAAAACTGTAACAGACTTTATATCACCTTGAAAAATTAATCAAGATCTCATTATCTTATAGTCATAAAAAACAAAAATATTAATATTATTTAATATTAAAATGAGTCATATTACTATTTATAAGGGTAAGTTATTATTCACCAAAGAAACATGTTGGTTCTATCAGACTCCAAATAACATACTGATTAAAACTATAGATGTCAATTTTTTGAAATTCAAATAATAGAAGTAGAAAAATTATGTTTATTTTCTAGATATGATTAAATACTTAAAAAAGGTTTCATGCATTTCAAATTATTTTTAAAACCTTAGGTTTTTACATTTACCCAACATTCTATAAATTGTGACGTTACAATTTTATTTACTTATTAATCATGTGAGTGTACATTTAAGTCATATAATTTTCATATTCCCATGTATGATATTCAACCATGTGTTTTCTCGATAAATCCTTTACTAAATGGATTATCTTATTCTGAAATACCTATTCTCTTCGATCAAGAATCTGAATAGGTTTCTCTTCATATATAAGGTTTTATTTCAACTGAACAGCTTCTAGGCTAAATACATGAGTTGTATCGGGACCATACTTTCTTAACATCTAAATATGAAAAAGTTGTGTCACTAAGATAATCATGGAGGAAAATATACATTATAGGTAACTGGTCCATCCTTTTCCCGGATTTCATAAGGTCCAATGAACCATGGACATAACATTCATTTCTTATCAAAATGCATAAAACATTCCCATGGTGATACTGTAATAAAAAAATGACCCCCCACATCAAAAAAAAATTTCTTCCCTCTTTCTATGTAACTTTTTTTCTTGTACTGAGCATTGATCTGGTCTTCCTGGATCATCTTCAATTTCCCATCCACTTCCTCTAGTAATTATGATCCCATTAACTTATTTTCCTTAAATTCATCTGAACCAGTTGGAGTTTGACACTAACACCCATAAAATTCCTCAAAAAGGTTTCATTTGAATATAGTAATGAAATCTATTATTATATGAAAACATATCGGAAGAATGATATTGATCCCAACATCCCTGGTATGGAACTGAATGTGGTCGAAGCATATCATCCAAAGTCATAATAATTCATTCTGACTACACATTATATTGAGGATGGAACGATTTAATTAATTTCATTCTATTACTAATGAATCTTGATGGAAATCCAAAAAATATAAGTGAACCTGAGATCCCAATCCAATACAATTGAAATTGGCACTCCATGTAACCTAAAAAACTCATTGAGGTATAGTTGAAGAAGCTGATCCAAATAAATTGTATCTTAAATATGATGGAAATGTTCAGATTTAATTAGTCGATCTATAATAACCCATATTTCATTGTTACCTATAGAATTTATTGGTTGTCCCACAATGAATTCCATGAATATATTCTCCCATTTCACTCTAGAACTGGAAGAGGCTAAAGTATCCCTTTCAATAATTTCCTCTTTACTTTAACCTGTTGACATGTAAAACATCTCACCATAAAATCCAAAATATTTCTTTTCATTCCATCCCGCGAGTAATAATTCTGATTCTTTTTGTGTATCTTAGTACTTCTAAGACGAACTAAAAATAGAGAACTATATTATTCACACAATAAATCTTCTTTGAACTAGAAATTACATAGCCCAACCAATATTTTTTATAATCATAATACACAATATTTATCATGGTTATATTCTAACAACATACCCATTTTCACCAATTCAACCATTTTCATTTTCTCATGGTATTCCTTATGCTCATTCTTATTTCTATCTAATAATAATGGCTTCACTGAAACTTAAAACAAAATAGATTTTTTCCATACACCAACAACATATGTACCAAAATTCATTAAATCATCAATCAAGGGGTTATATTACAAACACAACATGCATTTTGTTTCATGAAGATTTCAACTAAAAGAATATTCAAACTTTTTTTCTTTTATTGGATAAAAATTCAAGATAAATTATAATTTTTTATAAATACCAGTCATATTATCAACCTCATTTTAAATCATCTTGAGATAATATATACTTCACACATTTATTTTTAGTAAATATTTTACATTTTGATCTATATAAATGATTCCACAAAATTTTCATCACAAAAATCATAGATGAAAATTAAAAATCATGTGATGGATAATTTAACTCAGGAGGATTTAGTTATCAAGAACCATAAGTTGTTACCTGATAATTCTAGATCAAAACCCAACACATTAACTTACAATGATGCATCACTATTATTAAAAAACTCACTATTTCAAGAAGGAAAGGCAATAACTAGGGCATTCACAAATATATTCATCAGTTCCTGAAAACAAACATCACATTATTTTATCCAAACAAATTTAACAAACATTTGTATTATCATTGTTAGTAAGATAGATCACCGTGTAATTTTTTTTAAAAAAAACTTCAGTAATAACCTTTTAATCCATGAAAACTATGAATATCTATAACATTTGTAGGTCTTGGCCATTAATCAACCACGTTTTTTGTTGGATCAACTGTTATTCGATTCTTATTTACAATGTGACATAGAAAAGAAATATATTGCAACCTAAAATAAAGCATTCTGAATATACCATTATGTTTCTTTTCCTGTATGGTTCTAAAAATAACCCACATATGTTTTTAATGCAACTATATACTCTAAGAAAACACAATAATTTTATCAATAAATACAACCACAAAATTATCCAATATCTCATGAAATAGTCTATTCATATGATCTATGAATAAAAATGGTGCATTAGTTAACCAAAAATGCATAAAATAAATTCATAATTCCCATATATTATATAGAACATAGTCTTTGGGATGACATCTTCTTTTACTTTCATCATATAGTACCTTGAACTCAGGTCAGCATTCAAACAATACTATCCACCCTAGAGATGATAGAACAAATCATCGATATGAGGAAAATGATACTTGTTTATAATGATGATGTTATTCAGATATTTATAATCAGCGAAATTATTATAGAACCTTCATTCATTTTAATGAACAAAACTGAATCACCCCATGGTGAGGTGATAAAACTAATGAATTATTTTATCAAGAAACTCATGCACTTTATTTTTCAATTAAATAAGATCTATTTGATCCATTCAATATGGGGTTTTTGAAATTGTCTTAACATTAGGAACTAAGTAAATTGTGAATTCGGATTCCCAAACAGGTATGAAACCAAGTTACTCATATAAAAAAACATTAGTGTATTCATTTTCCTCTAGCACATCATTAATATGAATAGTTCATTTTTTCAACAATATGGGAAATATAATTTTCAATACCATCTTTCAATAGTTTCCCACCATATTGATATATTATAAATTTTATGGGTTCATTCTTGTATACAAGTTGAAACTATTTCTTAAAATCAACTTCTTTAGCTATATAATCAATCATATATTTATAAACAAAAATCCAATCCATACCCAGAATGACATGAAACTCTTCTAGAGAAAAAAATAACAAGGTCTGTTGGTAAAGTCCAACCATAGAACAAAATAGAAAGTTTCTTATAACACCTATTAGATTTAATATTTCCCAATAATGTTTTAACAATAATCTCAAGTATCATTTATTAAGGTGATATTTCTAATTTACATGAAAATTTGTCATTAATAAATGGTTATATAGACCATGTATAAAAAAATCATTTTCAAAAGCTAATTAAACTAAAAAGGTACCCAATACAACATCATTAGATAGTATGATATCTAATATTTTATTCAGATAGAATATCCCTACACCCTTCAACTTATATCCGGGCTTCATTGAATCATTCAGATATCTCTTTGGGAGGGCATTTTCATAATGACGGTTCACACTAAAATTAAAAAAATTATAGCTTTATTACCACGATTAATCTTATAATCATGTTTAATACAATCTCAAGCTATATGTTCAAATGTACAAAAACAAAAACACTTCCCACTTTTTGTAAGGAATTCCCTAGGGTGTTTCTTTCCACACGTTCCACAAATAGGAAACTGGCCTTTCTTACCATCAGAATTCATAAATTGATTCTTACCCAGTGCTTTCCATATTGACCTATTCTTCTCTTTATTTTCAAAGTGCACATGATAATCAGAAAAAAAAAATTTCTACTCTCTCAATAGAACAAAAATATTCTCATAACATTTGAGTTAACAGGATACCATTTCACTTTGATACCATGGCTTAAATATCGAGTAAAAGTAATTTATTTTTCTATCAAGATTCAGAAAAATATTTGGGCATACCTCAATAGTGAGGTGATGTTTTCATCATACACATCAACTAAATCATCCTCATTATGATTCAATTAAATTAATTTCTTATCCATCCTATGTCACACCACCACACTAAAATAATTTTCCAGTAAAATACGTTTACATTTATCCCACTCAAAGGCTTCAATCATCTTATTTTTGACCTTTGACAACCTATAATCAGATTCACCTTCCAAATGATAAAGGTCAAGAATTACCAATTTATTATACTATCATCCCATAAAATCAAATAAATTTCCTCATGATTTAATTCAACCTTCATCAGCTAGTGGGTCATGAGATCCACTGAAAGAATGTTGGTTTTTCCTCATAAAAGATTCCACTATCATCATATTTTTCTTGTGGTAGCACTTGTTATTGTCTTTCATGGATTCCACCACTGTTTATTGCTTGTGTAATCTGATCCATTATAGTAAAAAACTACTCAGTTCCAATCCTAACCATTCTAGGATACATATTCAGAAGGATATATTTCTATTGGTTCTTTTTAACATTACCTTCCCTATTTCTTCTGAGGAAAATCATTCTGAACAAACATATCAAAGTCAATGATAAAAGGTAATATTTAAATTTAATATCATTTCAAATTTAAAATATAGTAAAAATAATTTATTTAATACTATTGAAATCCTAATAACCCTTATATTTGTATAAATATCCCTCTGAAACCAGTTTTAAGGATATAACCTTTTTACATTACATAATCTTAAATTTTAGTCAGGAAGTCACTTCCTTTCAGATAGAGGCTCTTTTCATGTTTAGCATTTTAGAGATTTGGGACCGAATAAATTCAAAACATTCCGCATTTATACATAGTGGACACCAAAAAAACTATAAATATTTCATCCAAAATATAAAACATTAATAAAAAACAAAATTTATGTGGAAAATAATCATTACATTTAATATCGCTTCTTTCATTGTCTTATACATACTTCTAGCCAATGAAAATAATTTAAAAACATGGTATGAGAACAGAATGATCATAAAGGTACATATAAATATAGAAATAATACACTATTCCTTAAATCCATGTATATTCATTCAAAATGACATACTTCTCACCCATATATACTTACTTTTTAAAACCTGATATTTCCACTACATTTCCAAAAATCATAAAGAACATAAATAAGACCATAATAGTATTGTGGTGTATTGTGTACATAGTTTTGTAACCATCATGGATAACATATAATTTGTAACCTCATTTCTACATTATAATGTAACCCTTATGACAATCTTATGGTCTAACTATCATAGTTACACATGGAGTAACCATATGAACGACCTACACATACCCATACCCAATGAATTTAAGGGAGATATAGGTCCCACCATTAATAATAAATAATTTCAATAAATTATAACATAATCCTAACATATGTATAATTTCATAAAAAAATTCTTCAAAATTATATAAAACATGAAGATTAATGAATATTTTATAAGAAAAGTCCTTTTCAAATGACATATAATGGATTTGAGAATGAATATAATGAAAGGAAATTGGTATGCACTATGAATACATATAATAATACATAATTTAAAAATATTCATAAAAAATGATCTTAAAACAATGTAATTAATGAATAAGAATTTTAAAACCAAGATATGAAATTGGGATATAAATTCAATTACCCCATGGGTTTCTTACATAAAACATGTTTAAACCTCTTCTTGATCTCTTCTCCATGACATCCTCTTTAAGCCTAGTGTTTTTGACCTTTTGGTGAGGCCAGTAGGTCTTGGATGTGGGTATAAGCCATATGTAGTGGATTTAGCAGAAAATTGACAATGCTTAAGGGTGGAGAGGTGTGATAGGAAGAGTTGAATAAGGGTGGTATTTATAGTGGATGAGAGGATGTGTTTTACATTATTTTAATCATTGGTCTAATATGTTTTCTAAAAACTAAGAATATGATTGATTATTGTGACCCATTATAGAAATAAGTGCATGTGAGTTCGTACCAAGTGTTCTTACATCAGCCTCGCATCAAATATGATGTAGTAAAATAAGTAATGAGCACTTATTTAAATTTATCATATTTATCTCATCATAAAACATTCATGAATTTCAAAAAAATCCCAAAAATTCACCATTACCATTTTTCAACATGTAGAATTAAAAAAAATCCATTTTTTTAAAATAATTTGTTACACATTATTAATATTAATTTTAAAAAATAATAAATTATTCAAAATATAAAAATCTTAAAAAATTAACTGAATTTATATCATCTTGAAAAAATAATCAAGATCTCATTTAATTATATCCATATGTAAATATAATTATAATATGATTTACTATTAATAAGGTTCATATTACTATACATATTTCAAATCATAAGGGTATGTTAATATCCACCAAAAAACAAGTTGATTCTATAAGACTCGAATAAACATACTGATCCCGACTATATACGACCAATTTTGAAATAAAAATCACAAAAGTTGTAAAATTACGTATAATGTATTTTAATTAATAGTTACATAAATGAAAGTAAAATTCATTTCAATTTTTTTAAATCATTGTGTTGTTACAACCTTTATCTGTAGTAATAAAATAAAAAAATTATTAGGAGGATAAATAAATTTATATTAACCTAGATTTACTACATTATTATGAGATTAAAATTAGATAAAAGTAAAAAATATATGACCATGAAATATATAAAGTAACATATGGTGATATGATAAGATTTTTTTGGGTGTAATTATTCATAAACAATATGTGGTTTGAATCCTTGAAATGGATCATACTTTTTCGAGAATAAATCCTAGAAAATAGAATAATTTTACTAGTCAATACTATTACTAAAGGATCATTATTTACTATCAATAATTCGAATGGTTGGTATGAGAGGGTACGTTCCTAGTGTAATTAATTTATTGATGAAGGGTTTTTCCTTATAAGGACATTTCCAATACATAATAATAATAATTTTTTCATTTTGTTTATACTTTTCAATCATATCATTATTTCCCTACATTATACATTGTGGGTTTAGAAAGGGTTTTTTTTATAATGAATTATATAAAAAAATATTCCAATACCATGAATTTTGGGTCAATGTGATTTTTTATATTGAAACATGGTTTTAATTTTACATATCAAAATGCTTAATGGATGTATCATATATGTAAAAAAGATAATCATTTGAATATGGGTTGTGTACTCAGAGACAATGATCATTTGTATCAAGTACTATCAATGTCTTGATATGGCCACCTATCTTTTTCATCTTTTCTATATTAACATTGACATACTATAATTAGTGAATATTTTATTATTTATTATTTAATTTTTTTTATCATATCCATAATTCTATATCATTATGTATTTTATTAATTCTTTATAAACCACTCTCCATTATACCATCCTTGACTTCCACATACAATAAATTAACATAGTTTTACGTTTGATGACATTAATTAGATATGATATATTTTAGTACTGAATTGATGATTTATATCATTGTGGTCAAATACAATTTCACAAGAAAATAAGATTATTAAAAAATATTATTTTTTACGTTATTAATTATTTAATTGGACAAACAATTTACTAGTGTCCTCCAGAAGATGATAATGAATATATATCTTTAATTACTAAAGAATATAATGGTGTATCAAACTCATTGAAAATAAAAGAAACTATTACTTTGTGTCAATACGAAAAAAAATAATTTTAAATTAATTATTTAAATAATATATAGAATTTAAAAGTATGTATAGTTTAGTTTAGGTATGATCAAAATTATTTAATAGAAAAAATTCAAAACAATAAGAAAAATTAAGTCTCTAGATATAACTCATATTGAATGACGTAGGTAATGTAAGATTAAATTTACATATTATATATCAATAAATCTTTAGGGATAAGTGTTTATTAATATTTTTTTTATGGAAGTGAAATTATTAAGGGTTCATTTGAATAAATGAAAAGATTATAGTGTTTTTAAATCGTTGTTTGATTAGTTGAGAAATGATCTGTAAAGCCTGAATGTTAATTTTATTTCTAAAATAAATATTTAATTGATGTAAGTAATAATGAAATAATATTTTAATTTATAATGAATCTCCCATCAACTAAATACGCACATTGAGTTTTCTTATCTAAATGAAAAATATGGACTTCTGTATTCAAATTTATATATTTTTATTGAATGTTTAAGTTCTCCACAGGAAGATATTATCCCTATAAACATTGTTTAAAGAACTAGAAATTTCAAGGAATTTTTTTTTCTCAATTTTTTTGGAATTTTATGAGTCTGTGGCATCTTACGGATCCTGATTCCGAGGCTTGGTGTTCTCGGATTCAATTTCTGAGGTTTAGCTCGGGTACGTTATGTAAATGAATGAGCAGGTTTTTCTATCTTTTGAACCAGTGCTCGGAATTGAAATTCGTGGGCACCGATGAACTCGCAGCACTGGTAATTGCTTAAGGGTACCTTTACTGTAGTTTCGTTTTGACGGGAGAAGAAGTATAATATCGATTTTTTTAGGAATAAATAAACATATGTGTTTGATAGTTTTATTTGGGGAAGGTGGTTGATATCCTACAAAGGGGGAGTTAGAGGTGGGGGCCCACACCCACCTATCCTCTCATGGGAGGGTTTAGTGTGGTGTGACCCACACGAGACCCTATCTCATCACCTCCCCCTCAACATCCTAAACCCGCCTTTATTAACCCATAAATTAAGTTATTCTCCTCTTCAATATTGTAGCCTATCTACCTTCCACTCATTCATTAAAGTTTTCCAACACATGATAATCATTGCATTCAATCCCTTTAATTATTTAATTAAGGGATTTGAATTTTGAATTCTTGGAAAGTGTAATTAAAATAAGGGGTAGCATTATTTTAATTTGGTTGTCCCTTGTTGTGTTGAGGGGAATGATTGAGAGTGAGCTCTTGTGAAAGAAGAAGAGTGTTCCTCCTTCATTGAAGAATACCACCCTCCACAAATAATAGTTCTGCTTCCACTGGATCTCCAACGAATGACGCTCAAGCCGGGATCAAAGGCCTTTGCGAATGTGACAAACACCAATGATCGTCGTCAACTTCATCTCATCCCTGGCGACGACGTCAATGAGCTGACATCCACCCATTTTGCGATACCGTTAAAAAAAGCGAACCTTTAGGTAGGGGTTGTTATGTTCATGTTTTAGTATCGTTCAACATCGTTCTTCAAATCATGAGTTTCATTTGGCCGCATGATACCATCTGGAAGAGGAAGTGCTCAGACCGCACGAACATGGTCCGACCCTTCTCCTCTCATTTGTTGTTTGTGGACGATGGAGGCGGACACCGAAGAACCGGCTGACGTTGGTCCGACCACATGTGGATCGTCAGCACATGATTTTAGGTTTGTCGCAATGGAGCAGCACTGTTGTGCTGCGTGGAGTAGATCTGGGCCACATAGGAGGGGTGCCACGCCTTCGCGCTGTGCCCGAGCTACAGTGGATGCAGCCAGGGCGGGCCGCGGCGGTGGTGCGCGGCGCAGTCGTGCCGCTCCGGTTGAACGAAGGCGCGGCCTAAGGCCGCGGCGAATCTGGAAGGGTTGCTGGTTGTGCCAGCTGTCGGCGCCACAAAGAGGCGAGACCCGAGGGGGTCCTGTGGTCACCCATGGGACAACCTTCATGGTTGGCCATTTCGTAGAAACTAGGGGTTGTAACCCCCCCCCCCCCCCCCAGACCAGCAGGTAGGGTGGGCCCTACTGGGTGTCATTGGTCGGCGAGCCACACGGCTTACCGTGTGGGCCATGTGCACCGGGCCTGCGCCGGCCAGGCTAGGCCATGCCACCTGGGTCGGGCCGCACCCAACCGGGCCAGACCCGGACCCGGGTCGGTTTGACTGGGTTTAGGCAGAGCCATGGGTGTTGGGCTGGGTCAGACTGGGCCCAGACCACCTATGTTCAGACCATCTTCAGTTAAATGCCCATAAAATGAATTGTGGATCGTAGATTGACGCACCATCAATTGCGTAGGATTCCTTGGATCGAGACGACCTTCACCTATGGAGACATTGAGACTTTCTTCAGGGTGAAGTTTATATCAGCGACCCCACACTCTGAGAATTCTCAAGAGATGTCTCCCTTGCTACAGGGTTTTCTATTAGTAGCACAGTCATCTGTAGGTAGAATACAGATGATGCAGAGGTTAAAGAGGAAGAGTCCAACAGGTGGGCAACCTCGGGTTATAGGTTAGGTTGTGTTAGGAAAACTAAACACATACAGCCATACAAGGAGGAGGAAGTACTATGCATGCGGAAAGTAGGGTCACTTGGCTCGAGACATCCCGACCTATCTAAAAGATGAGTAGCAGGCAGTAGGGGAACCTACCATACAGGGGAAGTAGAGCTGGCCGTATAGACGGTGGTGTGAAACGCTTTGAGGAATTGAAACCACCACCATGAGGTCCACCCCGACCTTAGGGAACAAGTCGATATGGTAGATCACAACTTCAGGAAGCTGAGTCGTACGACAATAGACCTTTGTAAGTAGGTGTACAGAAGTGGGACTAGTTTCAAGAATGGAGGCCTTTGTTATTATTTCTTCTAGCTTCCTTTTTGTTGTTGTTTTGTTTGTTATGTGTCTTTGTACTTTGAGCTGCAGTAATAAAAGACACTTATCTTTGGGATGTTTAATTTCCATTAATTTTTGTATTGTTGATACTAAGAGGTTCTAGTTAAAACTATTGACATGACCCTCACATGCGAGATTCCTACTAGAGGAGACCCAATAACCATAAACTGATGCTGATAGTGTGACTCAACCCTTGAAGGTGAGATTCATGGTTGGATATCTTGGTAGTAGCGTCGGGGACATACGACGTCGCCTATGGATTGAAATAGTATCGTTAATGTCAGGATTGACTATTTTAGGAAAAGAATGTGGTTCATCCAGGGGATGAAACCAGAGTTATCTTTTCGGAAGAGGAGAAATCTCACCAGCTCTTTGGCAGAATGTAGACGAAGAAGGGTGCAGATGAGTTCTTACAATTGGCTAGTCTCACCCATTTTTCGTTGAGTGAATGGTTTACGGTTCTCTCCAACTCAATAGTATCAGGTGTATCTTCTCTCAGAAGGACATGAATCTGAGACAACGGTGATGGCTTGTATTCCTCCAGGACTATGTCTTCGAGATAATTTATATTCTTAGGGAGGTGAATGTATTAGAATATTCTCTTAGTAGGAGATCATGCATTCAGATGTTAGGAGCGGCGATACAGCAGTTGGATGCGTTTCAGATTTCATTTGTGGATAGTGATGAAATTATCACGTGTAGGACCCAAGGTGGTTCAGACTATGACAGAGAAGGTGCAGATCATCCAGGAGTGGATGAAGACTACACAGAGCAGACAGAAGTCTGATGATGATAAGAGACGAGACCACTGGAGTTGGAGGACGGCGACCACGTTTTCTTACGGGTCTCACTTTGACAAGGTATACATAGTTTTGGCCAAGGTGACAGGTTACCTTCAGGTTTTAATCTGGCCCATCCACCTCAGATGCACCAGGTGCATGACGTCATCCACGTATCTCAGCTGAAGAGATGTGTGCACAACCTATATGTCATCATCAACCACAGAGAGATGGAAATTGATTACGGGGTGACTTTCACGGGGTTCCAGTAGAGGTTGAGGATTGACAGGAGCAGGTCATATGTGGATCGTCGAGTCCTCTGGTGCGCATTTTCTGGCATCGCGAGAACCTCCAGGAGATAACATGGGTTTGGGAGGCTCAGATGCGTACTCAGTAGCCTCTTTTGTTTCCCTAGATTGTGATGTATCTATATAAGGATGTAAATCCCTGAGGTGGGAGTAATGTAATGACTCATAAATTCCAAGAATTTTTTTTTCATAATTTATTTGGAATTTTACGAGTATGTGGATTCTAACGACACTTGATTCCGAGGCCCGGTGTGGTCGAAATCATTTCCTGAAGTTTTTCTCTGGTACGTTCGGTAAACGAACGAGCGAGCTTTTTTATCTTTTGAACTGGTGCTCGGAATTGAAATCTGAGGGCACCGATGAACTCGCAGTGCCGATAATTTCTTAATGGGACATTTACCATAGTTACATTTTGATGGGAGAAAAGGTTAAATATCGGTTTTTTAAGGAATAAATAAAAATATGTGTTTGGTATTTTTATATGTGGAAGGTGGTTAATATCCTACACTGGGGGAGTAAGAAGTGGGGGCCCACACCCAACTACCCTCCCATGGGAGGGTTTAGTGTGGTGGGGCCCACATGAGACCCTAACTCCTCACCTCCCCCTCAACTCCCTAATCCCCCCTTCATTACCCCTTGAATTATGTTATTCTCCTCTTTAATATTGTTGGATCTCTACCTTCCACTCATTCATTAATGTTTTCCAACACAAGATAATCAATTCATTAAAACACTTTAATTATTTAATTAAGGGATTTGAATTTTGAATGCTTGGAAAGTGTAATTAAAATATGGGGTATCCTTATTTTAATTTGGTTGGCAGTTGTTGTGTTGAGGGAAATGTTTGAGAGAGATCTCTTGTGAAAGAAGAAGATTGTTCCTCCTTCGTTGAAGAACACAACCCTTCACGAAGAATAGTTATCCTTCCTCCAGATCTCCAATGAACAATGCTCAAGCTGGGATCGAAGGCCTTTGCAGAAGCGACGAACGACAATGATATTCATCACCTTTATCTCCTCCCTTGCGAAGACATCAATGAGCTGACATCCACATCTTTCGTGATACCTTCAACAAATGGAAAACCTTGAGGTAGGGGTTGTTATGTTCATGTTTTAATACGGTTCAACATCGTTCTTCAAATATTGTGTTCTGTTTGGCCGCATGATACAATGTTGATGAGGAAGGGATTGGACCACTCAAACACAGTCCGACCCTTCCCCTCTTGTTTTTTGTTTGTGGACGATGGAGGCAGATTGCGAAGTACCGGTCGACGTCGGGCTGACCACATGCAGATCTTCAGCGCATGATTGTTGGGTCGTCGTAAAGGTGTGACACCATCATTCCATGTGAAATAGAGGTGGGAAACGGCAGAGGGGAGTTGCGCCATCGTGCCATGCCAGAGCTACAGCGGCCGCGATCGTGGTGGATTTGGAATGGTAGCTGGCTGTGTCGGCCGCCGGTGCCACCAAGAGGCCCGACCTGAGGGGGTCCCACGGTCACCCAAGGGCTGACCTTCATGGCTGGTCGTTTCGTAGAAACTGGGGGGTGTAACTACCACCCCCAGACTAGCGATTAGGGAGGGCCCTACTGGGCGCCGTTGGTCGGCCTGCCACGTTGCCTGCTGTGAGGGCCACGTGCGCCGGGCCTCACCAGCCGGGACAGGCCGCGCCCATCCGGGCCAGGCCGTGCCAGCTGGGCCAGGTCGTGCCAAAATGGGCTAGGTAGGGGCTTCCTGGGCTGGGCTACACCCAACCAGGCCTGACCCCGGCCTGGGTCGGGTTGACCTGATTCGGGCCACCCCAGGGGGTGTTCGGTCGGGTCGGACCGTGCCCAGACCCCCTATTTTTGGAACATCTTCAATTAAACACCCATAACATGAGTTGTGGACCTTTTATCGACGCACCATCTATTCTGTAGGATTCCTGGGATCGAAAAGGACGTTTTGATATATTACACTAAAGGGTTCAGGGGAGTTTGGATACAACTGGGTTGGTTCGAACCCGAAACCAACCGGGCCCTCAGAGCGGAAACACGTATAACTTGAGGACCGGACGTCCAATGGACATGTTGTCAACTATGTTGGATTCATCTTGATGAGGAGTTTCTTTTGGAATTCTATACGTGGGTTTTAGATGATATCGAAGTATGGTCGGGTTAGTTTTATCTTAAAAACCAACCGGGCCCTTGGAACAGAAAAGTTAATAACTCATAGACCGGGTGTCCGATTGACACTACGTTTGTTGTGTTGAGAACCCTATGATGAGGCAGTCCTTTGAGATATTTACACGTGATATTACATGACAATTGGATGTATCGACCAATAGCTCATGGAGCGGACCCTCCCAGAGATGAGCGTACATAGTACATAGACCTTGTAGTTGGCTGAGACCCGATGACTGCTTTTCTGATTCGTTACAGAGTGACTAGTATAGCTTAGTGGGGAGCACTACTATGTTGGGGTGGCAGACCCATGGCGGGGAGAACTACTGTGTTCGGGTGGAAGACCCATGGTACTCGACAGAAGAGTACCTCAGTAGGCTATTAAGGGGATCATTACTGTGTTCGGGTGGCAGACCTGCAGTACACGATAGGAGGAGTACCTCAGCAGTCTAAGGATAGTGGGTAGTGCCTCAGAGTCATGACAGGATAATTGTACCTGACAGAGGAGGATCTCTTCAGCAGTTGTTGTTTCAATATCAATAATGAAAATCATGGTTTAATCTAAGTCAATGACCATTGTGTTTACCTCATGATTGAGATGGGTTACTTGGTAACTTAAGTATATGTATTGGCATATACCTAAGTAATGATTGTCTGTTGAGATCCTTCTTTTTTTGGTTTATCCTTGTTGGATTTTGTGAGACCTTGAGGGTCTTTTGGTCCCTACTGAGTAGTCGTTATACTCACCGCTGCATGAGCTATGCCCGCAGCTTGTTGTGTTGGATATAGAAGACAAACAACCCTGATCGTGGTTGAGGCTTGTAGAGATGGAAGGTACCCAGAGGTGGACTTCATGATGAGACGGTACCCGGAGTTGGACTTCATGATGAGACGGTACCCAGAGGTGACAGACAGGCGTGGAGAGCTAAGGTGGGCATCTGTACCTACCCATCAGGTTGGAACTCTAGAGGACGATCCAGGAGCAGCTCGACACCTTCCTATTGTTTTATCTTTTCCTTGTACTTTATTGTTGGGCTTTTATTTCGGCCTCCTTGTACATCTAGCACACATGTTTTTATGGCTTTACATAGTGTTTTCTTCAGCTTGTTTGCTCTCGCTTGTACTCTGTTGTGTGTTCTTACGTTTCATAAAGTAAATTCCTTCCCTTTTTATTGGGATTTTCACCATTGGTACTAGTTTACAGCCCCTGGCCTATTGAAGGCAGGCTTTGGGTTGTCACGGCACGGGCCTCGAGGATGGGTCGTGACACATTGACACTAGTTTTTTAGAGTTATCATTTGTAATATTAATTATTCAAAAAATTCGTGTAAACCCCTTGAAAACTATTAAATAGGTGGGAAATAACAAAGAATTAATTTTTTTAAAAAAATATTCATAAGGAGATAATGATAAACCATTATAATTTTGTTTTTCTGTTTGAGTCATCATTTCCAGATTGTTATGAAATTCTGAGATAATAATCTAAGGAATATGTTTTGTAGTTTTTAAATTGGATCCGTCGTTATTTTTTCTATCCCTATCCTATTTTTAAATATACACATTAAAAAATTATATATTAGATAGTGTGTCTCAAGACGACCAACTAACCCAACTGAATACAATGACTCAAGATAATACGATAATGTTCCCATTGATTAAACATGATAATATTGATAATGAAATTATGAAAAAACAAGATGCAAAATTAGTTCGACAATTTATATTAGATATAGAAAATCTTCTGGAACAAATTATATAAAAATAAAATCTATATTGGGAATGAATCAATGTTATATTTTTTCCTATATCATTTAAAAAGGGTTTAAATAATTTTTATACTCTATGGGACGACATAGTTTTTTTAAGAACAACATTCAGAGTTTTCTATCATATATAATTACCCAAACTAGAATCCCCAATAGTGGAGATACTTGTGCATCAAGTGTTTTTATTATTATTTATTTTTTATGTTATCATAATTATTTTTATTTTCATTGTATTTTTTGTTCGTTTCCATGTTCATCATATGTTTTTACTCAATAAAACATCTCTTAATTTATTTAGTGTTACATAAATATTGTGTATCTTCTCATTATTTATTCTATATTATTATTAGTATAATTGGGGGAAAAGTATAGGAAAACACAATGTTATATCATAAATATTACGACATGATTTATCTCTTTTGTTTTTGACATCATGGTATACCATCCACAATATTAAAAAAATTGTATTTTATTTAATGGGATTGTGATCATCCAATAAATAATGATTTCTAGAAT
Source organism: Viscum album (assembly GCA_963277665.1). Classification (NCBI taxonomy): domain Eukaryota; kingdom Viridiplantae; phylum Streptophyta; class Magnoliopsida; order Santalales; family Viscaceae; genus Viscum; species Viscum album. The sequence continues at coordinate 820,596,272 of OY728155.1, forward strand.
ATAAATTTCTTTTGTAAATATCAAATTTATTCCTTCTTTTAATCAATATAAAAAACATTTTTTATCCACTAATAATTTTTTTAAATATTGTTAATCGTTAAATTTTATTTCTTTGTACCAAATATTTTGGTTATAATATTATAATGATTCTCAATGTACTTTTTATATAAGATGAAAATTCATTAAATAAATATGATGTATAACAATTATTTGTTATACACATAATAAATTAATGTAATTATTATTCCATAATGTAATAGACAAAAAATTCATCCCTGGAAAAACTATAATATATTTTGAATTCCTTCTTATTGTCATGAGAAATTATTTTTCTATCATGTGGGAGATGTAAAATGATAATTCAATGAAATTGATAAGAAATATTAAATATACATTTAATATTAAAATAATGTTCTATTTTATCTATTTTCTTATGATATTAGATTCAAAAAAATGTTATAGACTATTTAGAATATTTTTTTACCTAAAGACAAACAATCTTACAAAATAATTCATATTACATGGTGTATTGAAACATTATGTGAATTGGAAAGGCATTTGGTTCAATAATTTCAGTAGAATAGATAATGTTTTTGACTCATCTAATCTTTCATAATGACTTAATGACATATGATTGCCTATTAATTATAATTCAACTATATTAAAGAAAAATAATGATTCCCTTTCAGATAATATATTTTTTTAAGTTAATTTTTTTCGATAGGTAGGTTTATTAACTATGGTATTATATATAATAAATACAAGAATATTTTAGAAATATTGTTACATGCTAAATAAAAACACATATTATTATTATTTTTATATATGAAATTCATCATTTCCAGGTCCCATATTATTACTATACACACATGATTTAAATAATAATTCTTTGAGAAAAAGAATTACTATCTATGTATGTTAGATGTTCTTAAAACATTATTTATATTGGAAATATTTTATTTTGATTTCATTATTATGACTATATGTTTTTCCTTGAAGTCTTCCCCACTATTCACATTTTAGTTTAAGTGTTCACCAAAACATTATAATATTATATTCATTGGTTTTTTATCTTTATATATGGAAAATCTCTGAATTTTTTTAAAGTCTAAGTATATTTTTTGTAAACTGGGAACCCCTATAAATTGTTATTAACACAATTAATAAATCTGTAAATAACTATAACTATAGGTGTGATGTCTCTAGGAAAATAAATAATTATCTAAAACCCCCATGATCATATAAAGAGTATTGGTTGAGTGTATTATTGAATAATTATTCCCCAAAAAATAGAAAAATTAATTATTCATGTATAATTATTTAATTTAATTACACATCATAAATTAAACTACAACAACATGGGATCTCTCAAGTTCTTTATAGAAATATTTTAATCCCTATGTGTGATGATATGGAGCTCAAATCACCACCTTAAGAGATATTGTGTATCTTCAATATGAAAATATCATACACATGAGAATAGTTTTGATACACTTCCAAATTTCACTATGATATATCATACATACCAATATTAAAATTTTACATATCACTTTTCTAATATCTTGTAACTCTCTTATAATTTTTTGAATGAAATTTATTATATTGTGTATCATTATTTTCTCGTTCCATTTTGATATTTTGACTTACTGTTTGTATATCACTTCAACATACACTAATATATTCTATGATTAAAAAGAATTAATTCTATACAATCTAAAAAATTTTATATATCAGAGAATAACACTTAAAACCCATTACATTTTTTATATTATTATATAAATAAGATATATCTATAATAAATTTTCAATATTCTTCATAGAGAAAATGTTTCATATTATTTTTTCTGTACATCGACCCACTATTAAATTATAATAAATGATAATTTAATATTTTTAACTCCTCGATAATACTTTTGAAATCTCCAATAACTCAATTTAATTTATAATATCAAAATTTTCATTACAAAATTTTCCAAACTTCCCAAAACTATTTTCTAAACATTCTATAATCATATTTGATTAGATAAATACACATAAATTACTATATTGATTATACTACACTACATTATATTTTTAGGATTACAAAAATATTCATTTTTTATAATTAATAATGAATCTATAAATAAATAATAAATAAAATTGTTCCATATATTTTCTACCGTATAAAAATGTCAATAAATATCATCATCTATGAAATTTTTTATATCTGTTATAGTATCCTTAATTCATGGTAATCCAGTGATGGTTAGTTACTAGTCCATTATTACATAGGGCTTTTAATCATCTTAAATAATATCCATAATCTCAGTTCCATAAATCTACTCCATAAAGGGATTTCATATTCCATCAACATTTTACATTAATTATCCTAACTTCCAATAATATTGTCAAAATATATGATTTCTACTTCATTAAATATTAGTTGTCCAATATACCATGAAATACCTCCATCAACTATTCAATATACCATAATAACATAGATATATATATTTTTAATCATATTAAATGTGTGTTAGAATAAATATTTATCATACTAAATCAAATATTCATGTTTTTAAATCATAGTTTCAATTTATAGGTATCATCAATCACTTAATCACTTATTTGAATTACATAAATTACACCCAATAATTTAGTAATTTTATTCCTTCACTATGGATTTATTCTTATTTCACATTTAAGATTATAATTAACAAAAATTCAATATGTTATATATATTATAATTCCACTTTATAGATAATAAATAAATATCATCAAGGGTTAGGGTAGTTATATATCGAAAATTCTCCAACCAAGAATGAATATCCACCACCTCACCATAGACGATTTAAATTTTTTTCATATGATCGAAGGATTACATCATTTTTTTTATTAAATGTTCCTTAAATTTAGATAATCATTTTTGCATGGGTTTCCCTAGAGTTGGAATGAATATATATTAATCAAGAAATCAATCACTTCAACAAAAAACTAATCATGTTATACAATATCATTTTTCAATGAATAATTTATGTTCAATAATATTTTATGTATTATCTTCTCCACCCATCCTGAAAAACATATCTATCACATTAAATTCAAAAATGATTCCCTCCCTTAATGTTAATTTCTCTGTCAAAAATATTCTACCTAAAAATAATCTTCTTGAAACATTGATGAATAATTATCATAAATAAATATAAAATTAATATTTACATTAATAATATATTTTAAAAATAAAAATAATATTTTCATAGCTTCTCAAAAAATAATCCATAATCAATGAACTCATCCAACTAATCACCATTTCTTGGATTTTTTATGAATAAGTGAAAGAATTTATTTTTTATACAAGTTATTGGGTAAAAATTATGAATCATTAGATTATTATAATAACTACATGAAAATTTATACACCATTAAAATACGATTTTCATAACATATATATTTGACCACTATACACATCACCTTTAATTCCTAACATTGATGAATTAAAAACAATATACCATTTTATTAAGACATAATTTTATATTTAATTCTTAAATAAGTATAATGATTATATTATAATGGAGAAACTATTATCTTATCCAAAAAATTAAAATATTAACACATTATGATTTAAAAATAATTGAATTTATTTACATGAGAATTGATGTGATTTATGGTCATCCTTTTTTCAGCAATCTTCTTATATAGAGTTAAACCATTCACATCTTTTTAAATAAATATTGTATAATTTTATTATTTTTATATTATATTGGTAATAAATATTTATCTAATAATAATAATTAAATGTTATTTGTAAATATTCTTGTTTTTTGTGAAATTATAGAAGGATTCTAAACATTATTTTACATACCAGACCAATGAAAATTTACTGAGAATTATGTTTTAGATGCACTGAACAAAATAATACATATATTTATTTTTTTGGGATTGATTCTATTTCTTGTAAATATTGGTTCCTCTTGAATTAAGGTTCATGGATTATTTCATAATGTTCTCACATATTTCGTTTTATCTAGAAATATACGCATTACTTCTATGGATTATCACTATACATTATCTCCTAAAATGGTGTGATTTATTTAACAATATAATTTTATTTATTCCCACAAAAATAAACCAACATTAATCATATAAAATTCCTTCATGATATTTGGTATTTGTTTATAGGATTCATGTTTTACCTTACATATATGTGTATTTATTCTCCCATTATCATTGAGACTTAATTTATTACAATTTATAATGAATCACTTAAGATATTAATATATATTTTATACTATCATATTAAACATTTTTATTAATATTTTACTACATTTCCCTCAATATACCTCTATATAGGAAAAGTTAATCCCCAAAAATTGAAACATTATTAAAATAGTCAATTCACGTTTTTAATAATTTCTCACACCCCCCAAAACATTTAGAAATCATTTTTCTGTTTCATTAATTTAAAATGTAGCTAGTTTTAATAACTTATATTTTGTATCAATAAAACCCTTTTTTTTCAGAACCAATTTTTTCTATATTCTCTAAATGTAATTCTATACATCCATCAACAATTTAATTGATTTTTTATCATCATATCTTTCAATACATATTTTCTTAAATTTTGAGATATAATATAAACTTTTTTTAAATATTTCATTTCTATCATATTTTTATATATAATGTGAATAATTTTTCATTTCATGTATTGTTTGTAAGTCATTAGATGATTTAAATATCATTATTATTATATTATGATTTTTTATTATATATAATATTAAAAGGGACCAACATAATAAATTGTCTTCATATAAATGTATTAAAATTTCCATATTGTCTCAAATTGAGGATTCACAAATTTACATGATATTCAATTAAAATTTTATAAATTGAATACATCTAACCAAAAATAGATTTCAAACCATATTAAAAATATCATTTAATTTTCAAGAATATATCTACATATAAATTACTCATCTCATTTAATGAGAAATCATGATCATTTATCCTTGTAACCATCATTTCCAACAGAATAATGTTTTTCCCACAGACGGTGTTTGTATTTAATATAGTGCATGGATCCTATCATTAATGGAATTTTTATTGGATTCACTATGAATGTTATTTCATAATTGTTTTTAATTAATATTGAATTTATAGCAATACATAATTTGTGATTTTACTATTGCTTCAATACATGTCATGATAATGTTTAACATCAGATTATTTTCATCTAATATTTCACCAATTACCTCAAATTTCAACTCTAAAATTGTTTTATTATCTATTTCCCCATTGTAAAATATAACTGATATGTGACAACATGAATATACTTTTTTTATTTTTTTTATTTCAATGTATATATCACTATATATTTCTACATGTATAGACATTTCAAATATTGGCATTGATTCATAAATAACATTATTTTCAATATATTTAATAAAAAAGAAACAACCATGATTACTTGTAATTAGTGGTGTACACTTTTCATACTCTCATATCCTTATCAATATCATTTAATCATATATTTTCTTATCCTTCAATTCTTTATTTTCTTTCCAATATTTTCATTAATAAGGATGGATAATTATTTTAAATTTTATAAAAATTATAAACGTTTAAAAATATAAACACCATGTATTACATATATTATAATATATCGATAATAATTAGATCCAATAAAAATTTGGACAATTGAATATTATACTATTGTTTATTACTATAAATATAATGTGGTCACAAATAGGGAGTGGATAAAATCATTGAGAAATAATTTATCTGAATTTCATTTATCATTTAATTAAAGCTACTCATATTCAATATTTTTAACACATTAAGGCAGAATATCTACATATAAATTTTATACCTAACTCACTATAGTAAAATATATAAATTATAAATAAGAGTGACATATGATATTTTTACATGGATTACCCCCAACCGGAGTGTCTAAATTTATTAGTGTTTCATTTAATACTAAGAAACATACAACCACTAATATAGTCATTTAAATATATGTTTATAATGTATCAACTGTTGCAAAAAATCTATCTCTCCAGTATCCTTGAATATTTACAAAATAGATTTATATATCTGGGATGCTTTTATATACTATCATTTACATGTTTCAAAAGGGACCACCTAAATTAACTGAAAAATTTTAAATTCAATATAATCAGGTTTATCATTAAATTAGTTGATCAAATATTCATCATATAAAATTGTAATTGAATATTAATATATATTATATTCTATATTCACACATGTCTTCATTGTAAACATCATCTAAATATCATAATGATAAATAAATAAATAAATCCTATGACATCACATTTTATTCATCTTTATTCATAGAAAACACATTTGTTGAAATTTAAAATCCTGAAGTAGCTTTATGATTGTCTTAATTTATAATTATTCTACATCATATTAGGAATCTCTTCATAGAAAATATATAATAATTTCATTGGGTTATTATACCTACTTGATTATCTTCCTCACATAATCTATATATTATATGATAATAAGATATTATTAGGAATTCCATAATAATTTATTCATGTTTATCCTATTACCCAAAAATGATGATATTTTTTATAGTTGTAGAACCTCATTTAACAAGTCGACCGAGTTTCATTTATACAAAAGTCCATTGAAAACAATTCTATCACTTACATCTTTAATTATCCATGACAATATCTCTTATTCACTTATTCCATAACTAACCATAATTAAGGACTTGATTGATTCTGAAACTATTTTATATTTTCCGAATAAGAAAATAATATTTAATGTGTTAGTAGGATCTTCATAGTAATTTAATTAGATTCTTTATGGGTTTCCACAAAATTAATGAATCTTTTCTTCACCTTTTTTACATTATGAAGTAAACATATTTTTTTTTTCAAAATATATTATCATATATAATTATCCACAACAACTCAATATATTTATTAAATAACCCTTAAGTAATTTTCAAATATTACATTCACAATATTAAATAATTTGTAAATCTAAATTGATTTTTAATAAATATATTTTAACTTTAAAAAATTTCAAAAAACAGTCATGTTGCATTATTTTAATTTCATTATACATTTATTTATTCTTGTATAATGGCTCATTCCCATATTTATAAATTAATTTAAGGTCAAATAATATCATCAAATTATTTTCAACTCCAATATTATTTTATTATTATTGGTAATAATAATTTCCTAAGAAGTTTAACATGTTTTGAATCAATTCATAGTTATTTGAGAATATCTAACATATCCTCAATAATATCATTTGTATGTCTACTGTGATCTCACATATTATTATTCTATATATTAGGTATTTATTTTTTATATTATTCATTATTCATGTTGTCTTGTAATCCTTAATTGGTATGAATATTTTATAACATTCACATTCCATAATCCTATTACCTATATTAATATTATCACCTATCAAAATTATGTAATATGTATAACTATAAGTCAAAATTTTATGATCTATTGTTTATTATGGGTCAGAGTGTGTAGTTTACAATGTAAATTTTTAGCATGATAGTTAATTTATAACTTCTATATACACTATCATATACTAAATATCAATAAGAAAAACATATATATCATTTGATAGGTATTACGTGTAACAATGTGATTACTATTTTTTAAAAAATTAGCATTAAGATATTTTTATGTATAATAATGATATCTAATAATTTTTTATATTACATTTTATGAAAAAATATTATATTCTTTTGAATATTCATCTCCAAAACATATGTATTGAACATCATCAACAATGATAATAGGTTCATCAAAACTACTTCATACATCCCAAAATTATTTTCTTTCATCCAAACACTAATTATGTTATTTTAATAAAATTTAAAATTTTCTCAAATATCATTACCATTATTTATAATTCTTTTATAATAATATTAATAATTTTCTTTTATTATTTAATAAAAAATCTGAAAATATCATATTTTCCAACATCAATATTATTTTTCTCTTCATAATCTAATTTTTTGGTAATATATTATAAATTACTCACCATTTTTGTATTTTCATAAATTATATATCATAATGAAATTTTTTTCCATAGTTTCATATTCATTTTATTTGAGAAGCCTTTTGTCATCGTAATATATGGATTGAAAATTACACTTTTATCCAAATTACTTCATCCTCAATCAGTTACAATTAATTACATCAAATACATATAAAAAGTCTGTGGTATAATAACATGTATTCATCCATCGTTATATATAATTAGTTATCATAAAGTGGAAGTCTACAACCACCAAGTATTATGAATAAATAAATCTATCTGCATATTCCAAAACATTATGTAACATCTATATCTTTATCATGAATACCATTTTATTCATATGAATCATTCTTCTTCAATATATAAAATTTAAAATAGTGGACATATTTACCCTCAACACTCATAAATATCTCTTATTCTATCATATATTGATTTTAAATGATTCTAATGATCTTAATACCATTTTTAAAATTATGAAATCATTGAAAACCCTTTCCAAATATCTAAGAGTTTTTTGGAATTATTATATGTAAATTTAAAATTACACCCATGAAAAATATTATTACATTATTATCCAGAAGATACCTCCCCTCCACATAAAATATGAAAATGATAGATCACATGACACATTGGATTAATCATAGTTCACCCACACAATGATTTGGTCATGGAGAATAAATTTATTGTTATGATTGTTTAGTAGAATATGATTTAATCAGATGATTTTATTAATATCTAAAATAAAATTAATATATTTATTTATTTACACCCCCACATTTGATAAAATATCACATATATATCCCAAAATAATCACTGATTAACCAATAAATGAATATTCTTGAAAAATGAAATAAAAAAGGTATATCATAATTGGTTTAAAAATAGAATAAATTCTAATTTTTTTGAAAATTTGATAATTACACAAGTTAGGTTTAGATTTATCTGTCATTAGATAAAAATTCTGTAAATATTTTTCTAATTTTAAATATCTCTTAATAATTAACTATAATTATATTTCATTAACATTCAATTTTACCTCGCTAATTTCATATAAGTTATTAATAATTATATTGATTAATTTATTAACTATAATAGGTAATTATAGAGATTACCAATATATTAGGACATAAAAAATTAGTTCATTATCTTCTAATAAAAATCCTCATCATTTTAATTTTTAAAATATAATTGAATCTATAAATATTTAATAATGTTAGTTAAGAATTTATTGGGATAGTGTAACCATGATGCCTTTTTCATTCAGTAAGATGAATCCCAAACCCATTGTGGGAAATTTCCATATATCTAAAATATCCAACCCTTTTAGTTAATTTAAAATATATTTTGGAGACATAATTCATAAAATTTTTTAATTAATAATGATGTTCCCCAATTTTGACTACCAATCAAAAATATTTCCCATCTAAAATATGGTAAGCCTAATATCATACCATTTTATAAATGAACTATTGAAATAAACATGGAGTTATTTTGGTTCAACATAGTGTTCATTTTAATTTTTAAATAACATTAAAACTCAAGAATATGGATACATGTTATAAATTGATCACCATTCTAGTAATTATTAAAATGAATTATAATAATGATAGTTTTTGTTTCGTTCATCATGTTAATCTGGAATTAATAATTCCCACGTAAAACTATAATATAACTATATAATATTCATTCTATATAATCCCATATATCTATTTGTACATCAAAAACAAATGTCTAACTACAACATCATTTTATGTTGTGGTCTGTAAAAACATATTTCCAATAATTCTATAAGGATTTTGACAATCATGATTATATTTCAGTAGAATATAGTTAAAACAATGAAAAAAATGACATCATTTTTAATAGTGTTTGGTTCATTAACCAACCACTAAGTAAAAATTATTCTAAAATGATACATGATTTATAACACCTCATATCAATAATTATGAATGAAATATAATTTACGTAATATGAAAAATATATAATTATTTCCAAAAACAACATCCCATAATACCTTATGTGTATTTATTAAAAATATATTACTCAATGGTTGAGAATAAATATATGTTATTAATTGTAATCTGAATATCATAAGACATGACGTGGGATATATTCACACAATGATTTTCCTCTTATTTCTCACCTTATTTCCCATATTTTATTATTGGGCTACTCAGGGATATTTCAATGTCAGTTAATTTCAAGAAATAATTTAATTAGTTTTGGTTTAATTTTAAAATGATATATTAAAAATCATTAATAATGTTAATCATCATATTTTGAATTTGAATGGTCTCATTCACTCGTTTAGAACATGATATTAATTTTTTCATGTATTATTAATTATTAAAAATAACTTTCTGTGTATTGAATATAATTATTTTTAAAATATTTCACAATAAAATGACTATAAAAATAACATTATGTGATACTATAGTAAATTATATATGTCGTTTGGAATTTTAGGAAATGAAAATGTAAAATAAATAACAATTAATGATTTTCACAATATAATAAGATCTCGTTATGATAATAAATTAAAATATGTTAAAATATCTACATGAAGAACACGAGATATAAAAATAGATATATCCTATATAAATAGATATGATATATCTACAGGTAATATTATTGATATATATTTTTAATCATACTTACTTATATTTTATTATTTGGAGTTACATTATATGAAACACTGCTATTATTGGAATGTAAGACATCAATATAATTTACCTTCAAATTTGTTTTATTGGAAATATAATTATATTTATATTAGTAATGGAGAAGTGAAATAACAATAAAATAATATGTTATAACTCATTTTTAATGTCTGAATAGTAAAAACATATTATTATATATGTTTAGCCCTTTTCATAATTAAATGAAATTAGCAAATTGATGAATTAATTCGGAAATATTTTGGAAGAACATCACCATTAATTAATTTTCAATTAAAATTAACCCTAATTAAATATTATAAATTCTATTGTTTCAAACCCTTTTTATGATATAAAAAATTTACAATGACTTTTTATAGACACTGTAATTTATCATCAATTATAGTTAAAGAATTAAATTTATATAATAAATTATTAAATGTGAACCTTGATATATTGGTTAATTCTAATATAATTAATTATTTTATATGATAAAACCATTTTAATTAACAGGATAAAAATGATTTATTATTTTTATATAAACTAAAATCTAAATTTTATATATTATAGGTTCTTTGATAAAATGTTTAAATAGAAATATGGAAAATAATTTTTGGAAAGGATTGGAATGAGTATGAAATTCGAGTAAGAAAATTGATTTTCTTTTTATCTTATAAATGATTCATATAGATAAAAAACAAATATAAATATTTTAGGGAAGAAATTTTCATGAAATTATGAGTTTTATTTCAAATTTATTAATGAAAAAACATTATTTTTTGAGGAATGTTTGAGATATTTACATGAAAGTAATATAATTAATTATAACATATATTATTATAATACGTGATCATTTTTTATTTATTCATATTTGTGTTAGTGGTCATATGAACCCTGATATTTTTCAGAAAATGAATTAATTTATGTGTTTTAGTGAATATAATAACTTCATATATTCAAATTAATTATAATTAGGAAGTATTATGAATTTTAAAATGTATTTTAAGTTTTGTTATATTAAATTATTCTAAATTAATTATTAATATTAAGTTGTTATATAACAAAGATAATATTTATGTCTATAATATTTATTTATGTATAAAATTTTATTCCACTGATGAAAAAAGAAACATTAATTTCATTTGACCTATCATTGCATTAGGAAAAAAACTGAAAAATGATTTTGAAAAAGTTAAACATGAAACACAGATCATGGATGTTTTATAATTTATATTTATTACAACTTTATTATATAAAAATAATTATATTTAACAAAAATTATAATTTTTTACATAATATTTGATTAGTTTAAACAACTATTTTAAATTTATATCTTTATTAAAGAAACAATTATACATGATAAAAGTGTATTAAAAAAATAAATGAATAGTAAAAAAACTATTATATTTTAACAAAAAATTTAATTATTTCAAGAATAAAAATATTTTTTTAATTTTTAATATCATTTATTCGTAAAAATTTCACAATATAAAAAATTCCACTAAACAATGTTTTAATTCATTATTTCTAGATTGATTATATACCACATATCATTAAGAGAAATCAATTTTTCAATAATTGAAACAAAACAACTGATGTATATAATTTAATACATAGTGAAAAATAATTCTTATTATAGCTGAATGGTTTATATATAAATTTTTTTATTCAATCATAAAATTTATTTGATAAATTATCATATAAGACATTTAATTATTATTTTTTCGTTATAATATTTCATTAATAATCTCTAATAAGAACAAAATTCAAATTTTTTTGATTTTTTATGAATATTTTCATTGATTTTTTGATTAAAAACATGAAATTAATGTATTTAATATTGATTATAATTTAGAAGTATAGTTGGTAATTGAAATATTTATGGTAAAAATATAATTATAAAAAGAATTATGTGAGATCATCTTTTAATTAATAATGATTTACTTTTATGATAAATATGATATCTATGGCATATAATTCAATTTTTTTAATTCTAATGTTTAATAATAAATTGGATTTTATATGTTAACATGGTTAATTTATCAAGATAACATGTACACAAGAAACAAAAATTAGTGCAGTATTAACTTCAAAATATAAAATATTGACCAACATTAAATTTAACTGAAATTTTTTCAAATTAATGTTACTAAATATATAATGTTTATATTTATACGAATCACAGTATAACAATTATTTTTGGTAGAGTTCCTATATGAGGCTGGTTTTGGTTTTGATGATACATGTATATGATATCACAATTTTTTTATCCCGTAGTTACATTTACATATTGATAATGTGTAAATACTAAAAATATACTTTTAAATTTATGAATGAAAAATATTTTTTTTGGTTGAGCACTACTATATGTTCACTATACCTTAAAATAATTTATAAACATTCATTATATTTGTTAAAATTTTGAATTTATGATTTTTTTACACATTACTTCCTTTATAAAATGAAAAATTAATAAATTTTAAAAAAAATTAATATATATTTATCTTTTAATTTCATCCACGATTGAATGAATTTAAAATACTCAATTAAATCATCTTCTCATTCATTATTTATTAAATTATTTATTTTTCAATTTTCATGAATCAAATATCATAAAATACGGAGTATATTTGAATTATCAATTAGAAATTATGAAGACTACCATCGCAAAATAATCCAAAAGAGTATTTTATTTATGAATAGTTATTTTCATCATTATATTAAATATTATTAAATTAATATTAGTTAAAAAAATTATGTTGAATTATGAAACAAAAAAAATCAAGAATAATGATTAATAAATAAATTTACATTATACAAAGAGAGTCAAGATTAATGGTGAATAAAATATACATGTTATATATTGAATTAACTTCCAATATTATAATTTAAAGAGGGAAATGATTTAATAATATTACGTATTTCACATTATTTAAATTTATGTCTTATTCTATCATATCATTATATGATATCCCTAAAAGGTTCCTATTGTTATGAATTTCACGTACTTTATCCAATGAAGCGTTTTACGAATTCTAATAGTTTTAAATTGAATTAAAATAATACTATTTCAAATGAATAAATCATTATCAAAAGAAAATTATTGTGACTATGATGAGTTATTATTTGTTGCTATATTGGAATGTAATGATTGAATAATTGTTGTTTTTTCTATTTATGTTATCAATATAGTGATTATTTTTTTAACTATAGGGAATAAAATATTCAAGATTTTATATATTATTAGAGAAACTTATAAGGCACCTTAACGGAAATCGAATATTTTTTGGAATATATAGAGATGAATAATGTTATTATGATTAGTTGGGTATTAGATGATGAAGAAAAATAATATCTAACTAATTAATCCTAATTTATTTTATCATAATATTGACTTATGTCATATTGAATGAATGAATTGAATGAGTTTTTATTTAAATTTTTAAAAAATATACATTTTTACATTTTATTAATGAAACTAACCATATTATTTATATAAAATGGCATGAAATTTGAAACCAAACCAATTGATGTAATAATATTCGTTTTTTATTGGTTTTTTTTTATCCATATTTTTTTAAACAAATGGGAATCATATATAATTAATTCAAAATTAAAATCATATTATATTAATGAAATGTAAAAATTTGTAACAAAAAGTTCACTAATTCATTTATTTTTATATGGGATATGGGGAATGTGTATAGTATTTTAAATAGATATATAAATGAAATATGGATTTACAATGAATAAATATAATAATAAATTCTCATTGAGTAAATAAATTTTTTAAATAATGTTTATCATCATACACTATTTGTTGAGATTTTGAATGGATCTAGTTTTTCTATTTAAATAGTTACTCAATGAATGAGAAAATTGATATCAAAAAAATATATCATGATAGATTATTAAAAAAAATAAGTAGGCATAGATGGACTATATTGATTATTAACATAAAACAGTAATGTTATTGAGAATTAGTATTTTATATAATGTGAAGGAATATATATATATATATAAGACTAAAATATCTTAAAATAAAAAAAATATTTAGACTATATTCAGTGAGATATCCTTTTTATGACGGAATTACATAGGAAAAAACGATGTGTTTTATTGAAAAGGACTATAATATAATAGTATGTGTTAGAGCTTATTATATGACTTGTTTCATGTGAAAATATTTACTACCAAGTGAAGTCTAATTAAAAGATTATATATATTATTATTATTATGATTGGAATTAATATTAATTACAATCTATATGAAAAAATGGAAAGGATTATAATTATTCCATACCAAATGATCATAATGATAATATGTCACATGAATGATAATGAAATGTCTATTAACAAAATTTTTAATCATTACTATTGATGAAAAATCATTTTCAGTTTAAATAATATAAAAAGTGGATATTATATCAATAATTTATAAAAAAGAATAAGATAATTACTATATCACAATAGCCAAATAGAGATAAGAGAATATATAATAATTATTTGTAGGAATCGAATATATCTGGGGTAATAAATCAATTTAAATTCAATAGATAATAATATAACATATTATTTTAATAACATTAATTTAAAAAAGTGAAATATTAGAATAGTCAATAAACATGTTATGTTCTTATTATAGGTACTATAATGGTAGGAGTATATTCCATATAAAATCCATATATTGTGTTGATATTAATAGGGCCTCCAATTTTTATTCTAAATTATAGGTAAATAATAGTTAGGTTTCCCCTATTCTCATATTTAGATTATCATTTGGTATGGGTACATCATGACTCTTTACCGCTTTGAAAGATCTCAAATATTTCATTGAATACCAATTTGGTTATTGTAGGCATTTTATTATAAACGGAAACCACACACACACACAGACACACACCTAGATATATATATATATATATATATATTACAATATAATGAAAAAATTTATTGTACATTATAATAATGTTCCAATCATATTATGTATTTCTGAAAATTTATTTTTGAATAAACCATTGAATATCCTCATGTAGTTCTTTATAATAGTGATGTTAAATAAATTAGATCACCATAATGGGGAATAAATACCACCATGATGGAATTAATGAATTTGGATATAAATAAGCCTATCATATAGACATCATATTCCCCATCTCAATCATACAATGGGTCATCCTCATAAATAAAATCTCCATGATAATTGCATTAAATTTTTTTTTGAATGATAAATACCAGTTATCCCCAATTGGACTTTATAATAGTTTAGAGAGTATTGATACATTATTGTAAATAACATTAGATCATAAGGAAGGGTCATTTTATCTTCCTCGTTATTAATAAATTATGGGAGTAATTATGATAATGACTCGCTAATTCATATTTGATGTAATATAAAGTAGTATTTATGTACCAAATGACCCATAATACAAAGAGTGTACCACTTTTACAAGAACCTTAAGCATCACCACATATATAAGGATTCTAGTTGGATTTTCAAATCACCCATGTAAATTTGATAATGTGTGATAATATTAATATCTTATCATATTAATGACTTCCTATAGTTATTAATTTATTAAATTAATATATTAAATTATTTATTCAAACATACATTAAAAGGTATTTATAAATTTTAAAATACTAGAATGACATAGATTTGAACATTGAAATGTGTAATATTATAGTAATGAAATGGATATTGTTTAGTTATGTCATTTCACATAAAACAATAGAGAGTATAATGACCTAGTAATTTATAGAATAATATAATTTCAAATCTATTAGTATACATGAATAAGATATTAATTTTATATTAAATAGGTGACTTTTTCCAATAACATACCTGACACACAAAAACAGGTTTCTTGGAAATATTACAATGCAGACAACATTTAGTCATACCGAATAATACTACAATAATAATATTATTATTTAAAATTGTAGTTAAAACCATGAAATTTTATTAGAGAGATTGAATAGATTTAATTACTTATGATTTTACTTATTTTTTAATTGTTTTTGAATTTATCGAATTAATTTTAATGGCTTAAAAATATAAAGAATCCAATTTAAGGGAAAAAATACTCTAATATTTATAAATGGTCAGTTTAACACCTTTTGATGGTGACCCATTTTTATAATTATTTTTTTCCACTACTATATGTTTTATTTGAAAAAGTATACCTATTATTTAGAAGTAGATCATCAAAATTCACATCAGTTTAAAATTTGGTATTTTTCTGATGAAATTCATCTTTTAATGTATAGTTAAAAATACTGCATTTTAATTCAAAATCGCCTTTTTATCTAAATTATTTATATAGATAGATTAAAATTTTATTTTATTTAATGTATAAGTAGATTAATTTTTAATAATTTAATATAATTTTGGTCATTGGATGTAATTATACATTGAAATTTGATATAAACGCACATCAATCTTATGATGATTTTTAATTTTAAAAACCCCACATTCTAGTTTATATTCTGGGAATTAATTTTAAATTCATATCAACAAATTATTTTTTTGAATTTGAAAAAATGGATACCATATTTGGAATTATAACGTCCAAATTGTGTAAATAGGTACCTTTTGTTTTATACATTATGAATTATAACTTTTGTAATTTTTATTTACAACATGTAAAGGTAAAATAGGTTAATTAGGGTATCAAAAACTATGATAAGGATAAACAAATGTCCCTAAAACTTGTAAAAAAAGTTTTATAAATAAATGTAGACCCATATCTCTTAAGGGTTTGAATGGGTTCATTTAATGGACTGTTTCCATTAATGAGATGTAAATATTATTAAAACAAAATAATGTGATGACATGTCACCCGCTAATCTTTCATAATTATAATTATTTTAACATTGAGATAAAATTGATAAAACAATTAAAATAAATAGTCATTAGATATCTTAGTAAATTACATTAATAGTTGGAATTTACTTCAAATTTTTAGATATTAAATAATTACCATAAATATTAACACAACAGAAATATAGTAATTATTTTATTAAGAGAAGCATCAAATAAATTACATAATAAATATTAAAATAAATATTACATGACATAATTTAGGTCATAAATTATTTTTATGGGTGATTATGACATGTTTGGATTCTGTTAATTTATTTTTTTATGTAATCATGTTATAAATTTTTTAAAAATTCAAGTATGAATAGTGTCAAAATTGACATAATTCTTAACTTCAAATATGAATCAATTTATTAAATTTTTTAAAATTCCTCCAAATATGTTATTATGAAAAATGATAATGATAACTCCAAAAATTTTGTAAATAGATCTTTTTTGGGTCATTTTACATGTTATGGTAAATAAATTAAACCAAAAATATTAAATAATAAAATACCATTGTAAGATTAAAAAGGGTAAATTAATTGATAAACAAAAATTATAAGGGTTAAAAAAATATTCAAAACTTGTCTAATTTTAATTTTATCATGGGGATACTATCTCAAAACATATAATAATTTCATTAAATTAGTATGGAACAATTATAAACAGAAAACAAATTTATAATAATACAATATTTCAAGACATTCATTACGTGCCCCTCCTCCTTCTTATAAAAGGTCACCAAATTTCCCCACATACTCACACCTCTGACTCCCCTTTAATCATCATAATTATACAGGAATAATCTCTCAACATCCCACCCATCCTTTTATAAGGCTTAACATGTGCATAAGGAAATTCAAGAAATCCTTTTTTCTCAAATCAGGAGTTACTCATTTTAAAGGTAGAGTCTTCCCTAATGTTTCTTTCATTTATTTTCCTTATTCAGTCCATATGCTTTAATTATTCTATGATTACATTAAAAATAAATTTTTCCCTATATAGTAGTTTTTTAGTAAGATAATTATTCTAAATACACTTACACATACCTCCATATAATGAATACGAATATTCTATTTAAATGAACGACAAATTACTACCACACGAAATGATGATTATTCAATTTTCTCTTACAACCACTCATTGTGTCCATTATGATAGAAATTTATTTATATATGATATATATTATATTTATTTTTTATTTATTCATATTTATGTTTTTTTTAAACATAAATTTATTCTTTCAATAATTTGTAAATGCGATAATTTCATTAGAGGATGTGTGGACTATATCCCAAACAAAGTGACATGACTCATTAATTCGATACATGGAACATATAAAGGATGAAGTAAATGAAATTATTTAATATATATAAAATATATATTATAATGTAATTATAATATACCAATGAATAATTTGGTTTTCATTATTTTAATATAATAAAAAAAATTAAAGTAGCATTCATGCATATGTACGACCAACCATCTCTAAGAACGGTGCATTTCATTTCTTATCTCCAAATGTTATGGACTATTCTAAAGACGCACACACACTCACACACACACACAAAAAAATATATATGATATATATATATATATATATGTTATTTAAATAATGAATATCATTATGGAGATAATGGACTTTTGACAACATTGATAATTTCTATCAAAAAATGATAATTTTTTACTCAAGTACTGAACATCGACAAAACGTCTGATATGAACTAAAATAATTAACTAATATAAATAACTTGGAAATAAGTTATATAAAATGAATAATATAATTTATATGGTTCTAAAACAAGTATAATTTTACCTAATTTGTTGTTATGAAATCTAAAGAACAAATTGGACAAGTCAGATTCAATGTATGGGAATTTCAAAATTCAATTTCCACTCTTTGGGTTGTTTTTATACGGTGAGGAATATATTATGCCAAGATTATTGTGAAATCAATACGTATCTATTTATGTTTTTATTTACTATACCCATTATGTTAATATACTATTGATACACATAACCAACCAATTTATAAATTCTTACATCATTTATATGATCTGGGTAAGGCATTTCTGCTCAATTTACAATCTATTGTGACTTATTTTTTATTATTAAACAATTAAATTATAAACGGTGTACAGATAACCCTTTAAAATATTATATAATGAATCTATTATTCTCATGATATTAAATATGTTTAGGTTTTATTCTTTATTTATTTTTATTCATGTATTTTCTCAAGTGGTAAGGTAATATTTAACTTAAAAAACAATTTAAATCTTTTAAATATATATTCTTATAAATATTTAACATTAATTTCCATGTTTAAATTTTTTTTATGGATATATTTATAGATACATTATTGTTTTCATGTGAAAATTAATTTAAAAAGTTTTGAAGTCGTATGGTACACTTTGACTCAAAACACTTCTATATTAATGTTTAAAATGAATTGATTATATCAATATCGTGAAATAATATCTTTTTATTACAAAATGAAAATATGATTTTTCATTTATTATTGTTCATGTTTTATTATTATGTAATTTTTCATTGAAATTCCATATTTATACGGATAGTTCTTTGATAAATTGAGGGCAGTTCATCTTGAGATATCTCTCCAATGCCTTGGGTAACGTAATGACGCTAAACGATAATATTTCACCAATGAGATTTAGGGAATATTCTGTGATAATTATTCGAAACGTTACCATGAATATTTTTCCCTATGTAGTTATAAAAGATACAATGAAACTATGATATAGATGAGGCATGTTACATTTATGTTTAATGATTTATATAATTTTTTTCGGAATGTAATGATTACCTAATGTAAGCAATGTAGTATATGTCTTACAGGTGATTAGTATGATTTTTGATAAAATATTATCAATCGTTTAAAATATTCATGGTCTAAAATTAGTATTCCTTACATTATATTCATTAAAAATATTTTTATGCTCATCCCTTTTTTTTGGAAAAAATTTCACACTATATAATGACGAATAAGAGAATGGATGAATTCAGTAATATTTTTATCATTAAAATAATTATATTTTAGGTGTTTTATTGTTGTGAAAAAATTTGATAGAGTATACTTCTATACATTTAAAATTTGAGATTAAATGTAATAGTAATGGCCTTATTCTCTAAAAAAATCCTGAAAATAGACTCAATCTGAAAGAAAGTAAATTCTTGATCAAACAGCATTCATATCTCTTCTTGATGAAATTTTTCCAATAATTATTGCAAAGTCATGTTTGGATGGTTATGAAAAATTTTTTAACATGCAACTCACTTTCATGAAGTTGTTTGAGATATCAACCTCCTCCACTATACAATGATACCATCGTGGGTCATGGGATTTATTTAATCAAATCAAAAAATTTCAATATTTTCATATTTTCGGGAAATGAAAATATTATCAAGGAATTTCCAAATATTTTACCGTATCCAAAGACTTTTATGTATAAAATGATTTAGAAAAAGGTGCTGAAGATTGATAACCTTGTGCAACGTATTTATATTTTCTTTTAAAATATTTTATTCCAGCACATACTTATAGAATTTTAAAAAGACCATTGATTTAATGGTTCCACACATACTCGGTCCGACATTTAAAAAAAATATTTTATCAGATGTTTTAATATTTGATTTCATACATTTTTATTTTCCTAAACTAATATTATTTGAACATCCATATAACCCAAGTGTATGTGGTGTATTTTGATAAATTAAAAAAATGATTTTGAAGGATCTCTAAATCATTGCTTCAATTTTAGAACCATCTATTTACGTGAACAAGATGACGATGAATGTAGGTGGACACCATGATCAAGGTATGATAATATCTCTTTTCGAAATATATTTATTTTGTCATATATAGGAGAAAAAATTTCAATATATATAAGACATCATGTATTAATATGTTGATGTCATTAAAAGTTGGGATCTAAATAGGAGGTAAAAGATAAATATTTTGGCTAAAACATGTTTGGGTTGTTATGTGTTTTATAAAAAGGGATAAAACACAAGAGGGGTGAAAGCCTATTAATTCAAGAAAGGCTGTGGGATTAAAACCCACAACATAAGCGCGACATGGGTGCATCACCAACCACTGTCCTATGTAAAGTCCCTTATTAGTATGAAATAATCTCTTTAGTTTAATGATTTCATGGATTAAGAATAAGTTCATTTTTGGAACCTATGTTTTATCAAATGGATATCCTTATTATAAGAAAATGATTTTTTTATAATGTTATAAATTTTTTTTTGGAAGACATTATCACTTTTGAGACACCATATACATATTAACAATAGAATACTATGGAATTTAATTTCACGAATAGTGGTGGAATTTTATTTTGTAAGAATCTATGTTTTTATTGAGGATATATGGAGATTTGGATTATTTATTGAAATGATTAACCTATCATGGAGAATATGTGACTAGGTTAATTACTTTAATCTATGAGGGGTTAAGAGTAGTCGATTTTATTTTGAGATAGATGATATGATTATTCATGGAAAACAATGTGATCAAATCCTTATGAAATTTTGGGTTATGATCATAGTTTGAATTATTATTTTTGAGGAATTAAATAGATAGTTATTTTTTTTAATGGATTTTGTGGATCTCTGGGGAGTTGTTTGTTTAATATTTGATATTAATAGAATTATTTTTTTTATAAATTATTATTCATTTTAGGGAATTATCTGATCTTGTATTAAACATTTTGGTTTGAGTCAATTTCTATAGAAAAGGTAAATATATGGTTCATATTTTGTGGATTATTTTATTCTCAAAATTAGGATTCTAGTGCTTCATGTAGACTTAGTTTAGGTTCAAAATAGAGTATGTAGATGCTCAATTACAAGAGGAGGGGGTTAATTTCATGTTTCAAAACATTTGTTTTTAAACTTAAGGAAAACTATCTTTAATAAAGATATACATGGAAAATTCAAAAACCATAAAATACTTATATAATAAAAACATTCATACGTACCATAAATATTTTTCCAGAAATGAAACATAAGAAATGTTTATTTATAAATAGATTTTACCTTAAGGCATATTTAATGTTATTTATCAAAGTAAATAAATGTACAACATTGGATTAGAATGTTATACTTTTAAACATTCTCAAAATAAAGTCAAAATTAATCTTGAAACAAAGAATGTAACATGTAAGAAATCTACTAACCCAAAGTGTAGGGTATCTAACAACCTTTGAGAAAAGCCCCTTGATTTTTACTCTCAAGAATATCTATCTAACCCACACCATGGTAAGACTTCTAGAGAAATATCAAAATCTCTCATTAAATCACATAGGCCCTCGATCTTTATGGTAGTTGGAACCTCTCACTTTATATCCCCAGAATTCATCATACTTTATTATAGTCGACGCCACTATCTTCATATCCCACGAAGTGAACGATTGTACTCAATAACAATTAGAGCCACACAATGAAAATTAAGAAAGATGTTCATATATTCTAATATCATGAGAGTCTATCTCTAGAAATAACATCACAGTATGTAATATCTAGTATATTGGAATGAAAATGAGCTCATTTAAATGAGATCCTATTAATAGGCATAACTTCAATAGTCAAATCCCAAATACAATGGTCATATTTTTCCTTGAATCTCGAAGGAACCTGTACATTTTTCACTCAACCAACGGTTAGTTAGAAACAAATTTTATGAAATTTTTTTATTCCTAAAAAATAACGTGTACGGAAAATTAAATATAAAAACAAATTGTGAATATCGATAATCTAATGGAAAAAAGAATTCAGATTCAAAAACATATAAAAAAATCATATTCAAGAATCTTGAATATTTGGATTCTGATTTTTCAATGAATTAAGTGTCATAATTCTAAAAAATTTGATGTCTAAATTCTATGGAATTCGGAGTCTAATTTCTAAGGAATTCATATATTAAATTTTAGAAAATTTGGAGACTAATGAAATTTAAGATTCCATGGTTTTATATAAGGATCTGAATTTTTTTATTTAGTAAAAAAAATGAACTTGGTTTTGGAAGGATAATGAAAACAAGGGTAAGGAAAAAAAATTTACATTGAGAAAAGAAATTTTCCATAATTATAAGGATAAAAAAATCATTAGTGAAACGAAATTTTCGTTAAGTTGAGGATAAATATTCTATATAGATAAAGGAAATTTTATTTAGTGTAAGGTTATAAATATTCCTTAGAGGAAGAAAATATTCCTTAAATTAAAGATAAAAATATTTCCTAGAGAGAGGAAATGTTCCATAAGGCTAGGATTAAAATTTTCTTTAATGAAAGGAAAATTTACCTAATGTAAGAATAAAAATTTTCCACAGATATAGTAAAATTTCCTTCATGTAATGTTATTGTGATGTTGAAAACATAGAGAAATAGAAATGTAATAAAGATATATTATTGAAAAAACAACATGTCTTATTTAATACTCATTATTTTGAGAATAGATGAGTTTTTGGTATATATTTATTAATGGATTAAACTCTACTTGACATGTAAGTATGTTTCATTATGTTTTTAAAGTCCCGACATGAATGACACTAAACCGGTGCTCCAAGCCAGGTGGTTACATAACCTTAAGCACGACTCCCCGTACGCCAAATGATGCCGACTAGCAGCGGGGGACTATGTAGCCAAATAGGAAGACTATACCCCCTATTTATTAGAGTAATCCACAACAGAATAACCAAATAGTGGAAACAATAACCAACAAACACGGAACATGTTTAACAAAAAATTCCAATAGTAAATATGCCATGTCATACTAAAAGTTCAAATGTGAAAAAAATCCCAAAATAAAGACAATATCCAAAATCCTCAAGATGGTCCTGACTCCCAGTATGGATCCTCCACCCAATGCCACCCATATCCTCTCAACTACCTAGAAATGACACTTGCCCTTGTCCTGACCTGCATACATAACGTCTTCCCATGTACCCAACGGCGGCCCGAGCAGGGTATGAGTACAACTTAGTAGGCCACAACAAATGGTGTGTACAAAATATCCATTATAAAAAGGATGTGCGTGCAAAAGGAAAATGAAAGATAAATGCCAAGTAATTATTTAAGGTGCCATTAACTAGTTCAAAATCAATAAATTACCACATTTATTACCCTTCATTTCACACCAATCAACATCACTTTCCATTTCATCACATTTCCATGGGTTAATCACATTCATCATGTTACATGGGTCTAAGGCAAAGAATCACATGCAACTAGGTAAACACATTGGTATCCTATCTCACTAGGAATAACCCCTCATAGCAACCATATCCTCACCTCTAAGCCTCAGTCCAGTTGGATGCATCCATTAGGATAATAGAACCTCATTCCCCTTTCCAAACCCATGAATTTAGGGTGGATTTTAGAGCTTCAGTCTTCACTCGACCCATGGGTGTAGATCCTCATGACATACCCCACTCTACGAAGCCATGTGTACATGGTTATATATAAGTAACCATCAACCTTCCAATCATTGGCCATCGACAATCATCATTCACAACAACTAAGATGGGAAACCACATCATGCCTTAATCCATTAACACATTATCATTTCACATCATTTAACCATTCACCCAATTCCCATGTGTTATGCCTATATCACTAAGCATTTCATCTGAGACCCATAATCTATTCCATTATGGTCTTTAATCAATTTACACATCAACCCCTTTAACCCATTCATCATTTCCATGAATCAACCATACATTCCAATTCAAATAACCCTAAGGTTATTTTCCATGTATAGTTGCATCACTTATCTTCCTTACCAAGTTCCACCAGTCATTTGAAAATATTCATCAAGGGATCTATATTTTTTTACAACAAGGTCACTTGTTTAATTAACAATCCCTAGCCTGGGAAAAGCCATCACATCCCATGGATGGCCACCAATTAGGTCAATTCCACCACAACACATCCCACGATGATCGTGAGGGTTCCCATTATACATTTTAAACATCATTATTACCAACATTCCAAGGTTATCAAAACATAAGAAAGGGAAAACAAGAACACAAGTAAACATGCACATAAACCCTAAATAACCATTGGATATAACTTGTAGACCACCTACCTCGAATCCTCTATTGAACGCACCCTCAATCGAGTCCCTAGAACTTGATTCGACCAACCCCTCAACATTGAACCTCGAACTCCCCCAAAAGACAGGGTTCTAGGGTTTCAGAACAAGAGAGGTAAAATTCAGAAACCCTAAACAATGAAAAAATCCAAGGAGGTGATTACCCTTACCCGGAGCTTCAATCTACAACCAACGACACCAAAAATGCCTAAGATGAGGGAAATATATCTCTTTGAGTCCTTGGGAGCTTTGGTTCGTTCCATGGGAGAAGGAGGAGGAAATGGAGGAAAATCCCGAGTTGGGGTTAAAATGCCTGGAATTTCAATTTTGTAAATTTTCCACCTTTAAGTGGCCGCATGGTTTAGCCGCACGGTGTCGAAAACCGAGCATAAACCTTGTGCATGCCACTTCCCGGAGGAGGGGGAGTCACATGATTTAGCCTCACCTTTTTGCAAACCATACTCAAGCCGTGTGCTCGCATTTTTACAGAGGAGTGAGGGTCGCACGACTTAGTCTGGGCAGGCCGCACGGTTTGGCTGACCGTGCACAGGCCGTGCGCATTGGTCTGCTTTGCCCAGACTTCCCTTTTTTAAATGCCCCGAGCCCCCGGAACACCCCCAAGGCCTCTCATGCTTCCAAGAAACCTTTTAATGTCCCAAAAGAAAAATTGTTCAACCCAAAACACAACAAAACATACCTTTCCAAAAATCGGGTTCTTACAACCTCCCTACCTTATAACGGCTCATCCTAGAGCCGAGCTTCGAAGCCTCATTGATCCACCAAAGATAAGAGTTCTGGCCACTGAGCCTACATATCTGATTCTCGCTCCCATGTTTCTTCATGAACATTCCCATGCTTCCGTAGTATTCGCACTAATGGAACAACATTGCCTCGCAAGACCTTTTCACAACAATCCACACATGAACCGGATGCTCCTCGAAGGACGCATCAACCTCAAGCTCCACATCCTCAACGTCAACAACATGAGATGGGTCAGGGTGATACCGTTGAATCTGTGACATAGGAAACACATTATGCATCCCCCCTTACTATTTTGGAAGAGCCAATCGGTAAGACACTGGTCCGATCTTCTCCACAATCTCAAAAGGTACCACATACATGGGTGCCAACTTACCCTGCTTCTGAATCCGTCGGTGACCCAACCTTGGCGACACCCGATGGAACACTTTATCACCCACTCCAAACCTGAGAGGTCTACGCCTCTGATCTGCATATGACATATTCCTACATTGATCCGTATCCATTCACTTCTTATAAACTGAACTCTCTCTGAAGTCTCTTGTACGAGACTCGGCCCCAACCACTCCGATTCAACGGCCTCTAACCAATACAATAGATATCTTCACGGTCTCCCATAGAGTTTCTCAAATGGTGCCATCTGAATTGTATCCTGAAAACTATTGTTGTAGGCAGACTCATCCAACAATAGGTGCCTCCCCCAATAACCATATAAGTCCAAGACACAATCTCTCAACATGTCTTCCAACACTTGGATCGTACGTTCTGACTACCCGTCCGTCTGCGGGTATAAAGTCGTACTCAAAAACACCTGTATACCAAGCTCCTTATGCAACCATTGCCAGAAACGTGATGTGAAGCGCGGATCTCAGTCCAAAACTATGGTCCGTGGTACCCCATGTAACCAAACTATTTCTTGAACGTACAGCTCACCCAACTTGTCGACTGTATAGGTCTCTTGAATCGGTATGAAATGAGATGCTTTCATTAACCGATCCATGACCACCCAAATTGCATCGTTGTTTCGTGGTGTCCTCAGAAGACCCACGACAAAATCCATTGTCACATCATCCCACTTCCATTCCGGAATGGGTAATGAATGCAACAAACCATCTGGGCATTGATACTTGTCCTTCACCTGCTGACAGGTAAGACACCGCGTCACAAAGCCCACAACTTCCTTCTTCATTCGAGGCCAACAAAATTTTCTTTAGAGATCACGATACATCTTGGTCAAACCAGGATGAACTTCCCACTTAGATTCATAGAACTCATTCATCAACTCTTCCTGCATACTCTTTGGCACAACCAAACAATCACGAACACAAACAACACCTTCCGTGTTGACGGTCCAACTAGAAGGTAGCTCCCCACCATTAAGCTTTTCCTTCATGGCCAAACACTCAAGATCACCAAGCTCAATTTCCATAACTCGTCTCAAAAGCATCGAATCCATGGTTAAGGAAGCAAGAGTGACCTGACCATTCTCCTCTTACACCTCTAGGTGCATTTCTGCAAACAAGGCCATCACCTCCCACTCGGTGCTGGATTCTTGAACCGCCTGATTCTGATCCTCTCTACTCAGAACATTAGCAAAACTTTTTCCCATTCCCAGCATGTACAACAACTCAATGTCGAAAGACTGGATATATTCAACCCATCATCAATGTCGATGATTCAGATCTCGCTGCGAGAATATGTACTTCAAGCTCCTATGGTCAGTGAACACGGTAAACCATTCCCCCAATAGATAGTTCCTCCAGCACTTCAAGTCGTACACTACTGCACAAAGTTATTGATCATAATTGGGATAGTTCTTCTCAGGGGGTCTCATCTACCTTTACCCATAAGCCAAAACCCGCTCATCTTGTATCAACACAGCCTCATGTCCGATTCCAGACACATCAAAAAACACAATGTACTTTTTACCTGGCTCAGGTAAGATCAAGATAGGTGCAGTCGTCAACCTCCTCTTCAACTATTGAAAGGAATTCCCACAAGCCTCAGTCCACTCGAATAAGATTCCCTTCTTGGTCATGCTCGAAAGTGGTGCTTCCAAGTGAGAGAAATCCTGAATGAACCTTCGGTAATACCCGGACAAACCCAAAAAACTCTGAACATCAGAAACATTCCTCTGCTCCTCCCAAGATACAACTAAATGCACCTTCTCTAGATCTACTAACACACCTGCCTTGAAGATTATGTGACCCAGAAAACGCACCTCACCTATCCATAATTGCCACTTTGATAGCTTGGCGTGTAGACGGTGATGTCTTAGCGTACCAAGACGATGTCAAGATGTTGGGCATGATCGTCATGAGTTTTCTAGTACACTAATATGTCATCAACAAAAAAACCAAAAACTAATCTAGATAAGGATTAAAGATCTGGTTCATCAAATCCATAAACAACACAAGTGCATTGGTTAAGACGAAAGGATTTACCACCAACTCAAACAACCTCTACCGACTCCGGAAAGCAGTCTATGGCACGTCGGAAGACCTCACCCTCAACTAGTGGTAACCCGACCTCAGATCAATCTTAGAAAACACCGATGCACCCCTCAACTGATGAAACATGTCATCAATTCTAGGAAAAGGGAACTGATTTTTCACTGTCATCTGGTTCAACTTTTGATAGTCAACACATAGCCTCAACGACCCATCGCCCTTCTTTTCAAAAAGCACGGGAGATTCCCAAGGAGACGTACTAGGACGGATAAACCCCTTATACTCCAACTCCTCAAGCTGATCCTTTAGTTCCTGGAGTTATTCCGGTGCCATTCGGTATGGCGAAACTGAAACTGGTTCTGCTCTTGGTAGCAACTCGATTGTGAACTCAACATCCCTCTTAGGTGGTAACCCTGAGTACTCCTCAAAAAACACATCCTGAAACCGATCCACCACATGAGTAAAAAAAATCGGTTCCCCTCTTTCATCATCACCAAGCATGAGACATGACACTTGATCTGTGAGTTCACTAATCTGTTGACCCAACGGTCCTACACGACCTACTCGAACATCCCACTCACCAAGGTGGACATAAGTGTCACTCTCAAGCGACCGGAACAATACCCTGCGATAATAACAGTCCATGTGTGCTTGATACATCACCACCCAATCCATTCCCAATATTATTTTAAAACCTGACATCTTGAGAACGAACAAGTCCCGTAGAAAACGATACCCACCAACTTCCAAGGCACATCCCTTAAATTGCTTGATATCCTCAACCAGCACCCCCAAAGGCATGTCAATTGACATAACTCCACACACTCTCTCCACTGGTAAACCCATCACCACAACAAGTTGAGCCTAGATAAAGGAGTGTGTGGAACCTGTGTCAAAAAACGCACTGGAAAAAGTATAATCTACAAGGATCGTACCTCGAACAGTCGATGGTCCAACCTCACCATCAACAAGTGCAAACTGAACTACCCAAAGGTGACTTTCCCCTCTACCCTAGGCTCCAGCCTGAACACCCTGCACTACACTTCCCTACTGGCATGAGCGATCTTTCCCTAGAGTTCCACGTCCACCGCCCCTTCCTGTACGTCCCATGGAGCTCCATCTTCCTACATGATATGGGGAAACTGATCCCCTCCACGTATCTGGTACCTGCCTTCCACCATCTTGCTCACATGTCTGCCTTGGATTCCTGCAGAACCTCTACACATTCCCCATCTTGCCGCACAAACGACACTCAACATGAGGTCGAGGAAACTGACCACTCATATTCCCCCACCTACCAAACTAATAGCAGAACACCTTATCCCCACTCTGAAAGGCGGACCCTCTCTTCCAGCCGCTTTTCACACTTCTACCAAGATGCGTCCTTGTGGCATCGCTTCCAACCCTCGGTAGCTGCACTACTCTTCTACCCCACTGGCACTACAATCCCTCAACCTGAAGCTCCATTCAGGTTTCTTTCTGAGATAAATTCCTGATCTACTAACTCATCGAACCTCTTCAAGCGGAAGATGTTTACTTGTGACCAGATGTCGTGTCTCAGCCCATCCTGGAAACGCCTTGCTACTGGTGCCTCATCCACTGCTAACATTGGGACAAAGCATGGTAAATAAGGTAAGCGACTAGCATAGTTCATCTCCGATAACGATCCATGAGTCAGGCTCATAAACTATGAAGCATGCTCGTTCCTCAAAGTCTCTAGGTAAAAATACTCCAGAAACATTACCTAAATGGATTTCCACGACATCCCCCCAGCTTGCTCGATTTCGGCATGAATGTCCCACCAACACCTATCTTGGCCCTGCAACATATAAGCGGCCAGCTTTACTCGCTTCTCAACACGGGTCTCCAGATGTTCCAATATCGTCTGGACAGACACTAACCAGAACTCTGCAACCTCTAGCCCACCCTCTATGGTGGATGTTGGAGGGTGTTGCAGCAAGAACTCCCTGGACACCTCAAACATACTCGGTGAAACACACCTTGGGTCCCGATCCATCATCTACACAAGGCAAGCCATGTTCTCCTGGAACTAGTCTTCTCCACCTCCATGGGTTGCCACATTCCCTTGCTCATCTACTGGAGGAGTGTTATCAGCATCATCCTCTCATTGCCCAACTTGTACCAGATGTCGTGGTGGCATTTCACGACAATGCCAAGCATGATATTTAGCACTCATACCATAAAACCATCACGTCTCCATCACAAGCTCTTCACTAACCATAACAGCCCATTTTAATATACTAACCCAAAATAAATTTCCAACTTTTATTTCAAAACCCTTATATTTCATTAACATCATTTACCCATCTATTTCATTTCATTTTTCTCATTATTTTTTTGGTTTCATGAAATGGAAGATGCATCCTACTTTCCTGCCTCACACACCCACCCCGTGCATGTTCCTAAACCAATGCATGCCACCTATATCCCTAGGTGCCTAAAATGATACATGAATGCAATTCCTCATGATGTTAAGACCACACGCCAAATATCATAACATAATCACATTAAACCACATGTGCATCACCCAATGGTGACATATCATCAATTATAACAACACATAACAAAGAAAACAATTCCCATCTCGGGTGACATGGGCTTTCCCCGTATCTGGGTTAGCTACTCCCAAGAATAGTCTCATTACCAAGGCCCAACACACCTTAACCCTTGGCTATAAAACCCTAATAACAAGACCTCAGAGAAGGTTAAGAAAGACCGCCTCTGATACCACTTTGTAATGTCCCTGACCCCAAATCCACTAAACCTGTTCTCCAAGCCGGGTGGTAACATAACCTTAAGCGTGCCTCCCCGTACGCCAAAGGCTGCCGACTAGCAGCGGGGGTCTATATAGTCAAATGGAGAGACTATACCCCCTATTTATTAGAGTAATCCACAAAAAAATAACCAAATAGTAGAAACAATAACCAACAAACACGGAACATGTATAAGCAACATTTCCAACAGTAAATATGCCATGTCATACTACAAGCGAAAATGTGAAAAAAATCCCAAAATAAAGACAATATCCAAAATCCCCAAGATGGTCCCGACTCCCAGTCTGAATCCTCCACCTAGTGCCACCCATCTCCACTCATCTATCTAGAAAGGACCCTTTCCATTTTCCTGACCTAAAAACATGTAGTCTACTCGAGTACCCAACGATGGCCCGAGCAGGGTGTGAGTACAACTCAGTAGGCCACCAGTAATGGTGTCTACAAAATATAAAATATAAATAGGAAGTGCATGAAAAAGGAAAATGTATGGTAAATGCCAAGTAATTATTTAAGATGCCATTAACTAGTTCAAAACACAGCCATTACCACATTCATTACCTTTCATTTCACACCAATCAACATCACTTACCATTTCATCACATTTCAATGGGTTAATCACATTCATCATGTTACATGGGTCTAAGGCCAACAATCACATGCAAGAAGGAAACACATCATTCACCAATCTCACTATGACTAACCTCTCATAGAAACCATATCCTCACCACAAAGCCTCAGTCTGGGTGGATGCAACCATCCGGAGAATAGACCCTGAGTCCCCTTTCCTAACCCATGCATTTAGGGTGGAGTTTAGAGCATCAGTCTTCACTTGACCCATGGGTGAAGATCCTTATGTCATACCCCACTCTACGAAGCCATGCGCACATGATTATATATAAGTAACCATCAACCTTCCAATCATTTCCCATCGGAAAACATCATTCACAACAACCCACATGGGAAACCACATCATGCCTTAACCCATTAACACATTACCATTTCACATCATTTAACCATTCACCCAATTCCCATGTGTTATGCCTATCTCACTAAGCATTTAATCCTAGACCCATAATCTATCCCATTATGGTCTTTAATCAATTTACACATTAACCCATTTAACCCGTTCATCATTTCCATTAATCAACCATACATTCCAATTCAAATAACCCTAAGGTTAGTTTCAAAGAGTAGGTGCATCACCTAACTTCCTTCCCAAGTTCCACCAATCATTCCAAAATATTAATCATGGGATCTATATTTTATTACAACAAGGTCACCTGTTTAATTAACAATCCCTAGCCCAAGAAAATCCAACACATCCCATAGATAACCCCCAATTAGGTCAAGTCCATCCCAACACATCCCACGGGGATCGTGGGGGTTCCCATAAGCCATTTTAAACATCATTATTTGAAACATTCCAAGTTTATCAAAATATAACCAATGGAAAACAAGAACACAATTAAACATGCACATAAACCCTAAATAATGATAGGATATAAATTGTAGACCACCTTCCTCAAATTCGTGGTTGAACGCACCCTCAATCGATTCCCTAGACCATTATTTGACCAACCATTAGATATTTAACCTAGAACTACCCCAAAAGATAGGGTTTTAGGGTTTCAGAACAAGAAAGGGAAAATATACAAACCCTAAACCATGAAAAGAAACAAGGAGGAAATTAGCCTTACCCAGAGCTTCAATCCGCAACCAACCGCACCCGAAACGCCTAAGAAACGAGGTATATTGATCTCTTAGTGTTTTTGGAAGCATTTGTTCGTTCCAAGGGAGGAGGAGGAAATGGCGGAAAATCCCGAGTTGGGATTATAAAACCCGAAGTTCCATTTTGTAAATTTTCCAACATTATGTGGACGCATGGTTTAGCCGCACTGTTTGGAAAACTGTGCGCAATGCATCCACACGCCACTGCCCGGAGGAGGGGGAGTCACATGATTTAGCCGCACGGTTTGGAAAATTGTGCTCCAACCGTGCACTTGCTTCTGTCTAGAGGAGGGAGGGTCGTACGACTTAGTCATTCCAGGCCACACAGTTTGGCTGACCGTGCGCAGGTCGTGCGCCTTGGTCTACTTTGCCCAGAAATCCCTTCTTCCGTGCCCTGAGCCCCCGGAACACCCCCAAGGCCTCTCACGCTTCCAAGAAACCTTTTAAAGTTCCAAAAGGAAAAGGGTTCATCCCAAAACAAAACAAAACATACCTCTCTATAAACCGGGATCTTATAATGTTCGTACTCAAGATTATAAATATATTTTCCAACTTTATGAATGGGTAATTAAAATATAAAGGTTTTCTGTGGATATTTTCTACTGTGGAATCCCAAAATGTTTAACCCATCACATGATTATGGTTTTTGGGTTCTTAAACTTCTTTTGAACATGTTTTCTATCACACTCTATCACAATAAGATGATTATTTTTTCTTCCAAATACATGTCTTCCTTTATGTATTTTTATTGTGTGTTATTTCGAGGGACATTTGTACTTTACATTTTTGGTTTTTAATGTAATAGATTTATTGACAATTTTTTTTGATGTGGGGTTTTTAATAATGTTTCTGAGACCAATTTTAAAATTTGATGGAAAAAATCTCTAAACTAGGGGAATGATGTAACAAACCAGGTAATTATATAATAATAAAATTTCATATCTATTATTATTTATTAATAATATATTAATTTTTTTCTTAAATATGAAAATTTTTATGATAGAGTACCCAACACACAACAACAAGTTTGACCTCATTATTTCCATGTAGACAACATTGAGTTATATCAAAAATTAATACAATAATATTATTATTATTATTTGAAATAGCAGTTAATTCTTATCCGTTTTATTGGAACAAATGAAAAATATAACTATATAATGAATTATATATTTTATAAATTTTTTTACATTTATCTATGGAATTTTAATGGATTAAAATTATAAATAATCCAATTGTAATAATAAAGGGCTCTAATATTTTTTAAAAGGGTGGTTTACCTCCATTTAATGGAGATCCCTTTTGTAAAACAGATTTTTTACTCTTATATTTTATTTTTGAGAAATTAAACTTCTTTCTTAAATGTGGGACATTATAATTTAACATGGTTGAAATTTGGGTATTTTTCTAAAGAAATTCATATTTTAATGTATAGTAACAAATACAACATTTTAATTCCAAACATCCTTTTTGTATAATTTATTTGTATAGTTATATTATCTTTTTAATTAGTTTTAATGTTTAATTATATTAGGTTTTTTATAATTTAATCCAATATTTTTTATTTGAATTAATTTCACATTGAAATTAGATATAAACGCACATCAATATTCTGATGGTTTTAACTTTTAAAAAACTTGCTTTCTAGTTTTGGCAAGGAAAATTTATTTTAAATTATTTTATGCCAGTTATTTGTTTTGAATATGGAAAAATGGATTCAACATTTGGAATCAAAAGTTTAAATGTTTTAAATAATCATCTTTTATTTTTGGACAATATAAATAATAACATTTGTAAGTTTTATTTTCCACAACAAATGAAAAATTTATTAAATTCGGGTAACAAATAATAAGATAAAGATAATAAAATTACCCTAACACCAAATGAAATATATTGGATGAATATTAGTCGACCAATATCACATATGGGTTGTAATTGATTCATATAATGGAGTGTCATATATGAAGGTGATATAATTATTATTAAAACCAATGAAAGTCACAACATGACACTCTCTTATCTCTGATATGTATAATACCATTACTGTAACGATAAAAATGATGAAACTTCAAAAATAAATTCTCTACATAAATCTAAATAAATTATAAAATTAGTGGGATTTTTATTTTTACTTTTTAACGATTCAATAATTTCTATAAAAATTGACACTGTAGTGATATAGTAATTTTTTTATTAAGAGAAATGTCAAATAAAGGATATTTTAAATCATAAAATAAATATTATATGACATAATTCATGTCATCACAGAATTTTATTGATTAATATGATGTTTTACGATTGAGTTAATTTATTTTTATCAATGTTATCCACTGGTTATGAATTTTTGATAAAGTCCAATATGAATAGTGACACACTTGTCATAATTTCTAAGTTAAAATATAAAATTGTTTATTAAATGTTATAAAATTACTAAAATTATAATAGTAATCTAAATGGTTATGTAAAATTAAAATATTTCATAAATGGGAATTTTTTGGGGTTTTTGACATGTTATGTTAATTAAATTAAACCCGAAAGTGTAAATAATAAAATATCATGTCCAAATGAAAAAGGGAAAAATAAATGTTAAACAAAAAATATATGGGTTAAAAGTAATTAAAAAGGTCCTAAATTTTAATTTTATAATGTGGATACAACCTTAAATCATGTAATATTTTATATAAATATGTTTGGGAACATTAGAAACTGAAAATCCATTTATAATTAGATAATATTTGAAAACATTCCAAACATTCCCCTCCTCCCTCTTATAAAAGACCACCACCTCTACCCACTTACCCACACATCTCAAGACCCTTGGATCATCCATCCTCTACTCTAATATACTTCCAAAATCCCTCCTTTCGTCCTATAATACTTAACTTCTGTAGAAGGAAATTCCAGAAATCCATTCGGCTCAAATCAAAAGGAGATACCTTTTTTAGTTGTAGTGTCTTCTTTAAAGACCATTTCGTTTATTTGATTATGCACTCCCTATTATCTTATTTTTCAATTATTACACATCAAATACAGTATTATCATTATACTTTGATGTTTTTTTTATATTTATTCTATCTTAACTTAATCACACCTCCATCTAATGGATACAAACTTACTATTTCTATGTACGGTGAACTACTACCCCACAAAACATAGATTGTTCATGTTTCATCGACCAACTATCATGGTTGAAATTTTGATTGAACTACATTTATATGTGATTTATATTATATTTATTTTTCCTCTATTCTTACTTATTATTTATTTAAAACATTCCATTATTCTTTCCATAATGTGTAAATTCGATAATTTCATTTGAGGAAGGTGTGGACTACGACCACCTCAATGTTATATAACTCATTAATGCCATACATGGATGGTATAAAAAATGATTTAAATGAACTAATATTCAATATATAAAAAATATATTATAATTTAATTAAAATATACCTATATATATTTATTATTATGTTAATATGAAAATGAAAGAAATTAGTGTTCATGTGTACGTACGGCCTGTCGGCTCCCTAAACAACTCATTTCATTTCTTATCCCCCATTTTTAAGGATTATTCTAAATAAATATATATGGGCGTTTTTATATTTAATATTAATCATTTATATCATTTTTTTGACAATTTACTTATGAAAACATGGATAATTGCATCAAAACAAGTTTATTTTTGTCTCAAATACCAAACTTCGACAAAACGTCCAATATGAACTCAAATAATTACTAAATTTATATAACATGATAATAAATTATGTAAAATGAAAGATTGACATCCAAAAATCTCTAAAGTAGTTATAAATTAACATAATTTTAGTATTTACAAAATTAATGAATGTACGGGACAAGTTGGATTCAAGCCAAGGGAATATCGAAACTCAATTTACACACTCTGGGTTTTACAGAAACTGCATTGATTTTATTATTCCATGATTACGTATGGAATTAATATTTCATAATTTATATTTTATTTTCCACTACCATTTGTGGGGATATTTTTTTACGCATAATAACCACATTGATAAGTTGTTATATTATTTATATGATCTTTGGAAGAGATTTAATCTCAATTTACATTCTATTGAGACATATTTGTTGTTACACAGATATTCACTTTTATATGATTTATATAATGACTTTATAAATTTTGTATGCTTAATATATTTATTATCATGATATTATATTTTTTGGGTAATTTTATTCTTTAATTATTTTTATTCATGTATTTTCTCAAGTGGTAAGGGACAATTTACATAAAACGTCATTTTAAATGTTTTAAAGATTTATTCTTCTAAATATTTATCATTAATTTACATGTTATGTAAATGGTTTTTTGGATTTATTTTTATGGAAATTTGAGTATTATGGTGTACATTCTATTCAAAATTTTCAATGTGGTATGTGACCTGTTGATTCAAAAAAATTATTTTTGAATGTTTTAAATGAATTGATTTTATCAATATCTTGAATTTTTATATTTTGATTGCTATATTGAAATGTTATTTTTACATTATTCGTGTTCATATGTTATGATTATATTATGTTTCATTGGAACTTATTTTGTATACATGTGGTTTCTTGATAAACCGAGGGTGGGTGGGCCCGAGATAGCTCTCCAATGCATTGGGTAACGTGATATAGGTACACGATAATGTTTTTCCCTAGGAGTTTTATTGAATATATTATGATGGGTATTTCAAACGTAACCATGAAGGTTACTCCCTATGTAGATATAAAATCTAAAATGTAAGTACAATATGGTTATTACAAGTTTCCATTATGTTTTATGATTTCAATGTTTCTTTTTACGATTTTTATAATTATTTAATATAATCTATGTAGTTTTTGTTTTATGTGTGAAAATTATGATTTTGTGAAAAAGTTTTATTGGGTTTTAAGTATTGATGGACAAACGGTTTTTTTATTGAAATTCCTTACAACTATTTTTATGCTCATCCCACTTTTTTGAAATGTTATTCATAGTGTATAAGGAAGTATAATAGAATGGAGAAATTCAAGACAATTTTTATCAATAAAATAATTCTTGGTTTTTAAGAATTTTTTTATTAGTAAAAAATATAAAGAGTATAAGTGTATGTATTATAATATTTGAGATGAATTGAAATATTTATGGCATAATTCTCTAAAACACTAACCTTGAAATGATCATCAATGTGAAGGAATGTAAATTATTGATCAAAAATCAAGAATATGTAATGTTTAAGGATATATAATTATAGAGAGTGATAAATATAAAATAATGTGAAAAATAATTTTCATCAATGAAACTATTTGAAATAAATTACATATTTTAGAAGACAAATATGTTTACATAATAGGGTTAGCATAAATTTTCTTTACATTTAACTCCATCTCCCATGAATAATTATCAAATAATATGATATTAATATTACTAATTAGTGGATTGATGGTTTTCTTTACATAATTAGTTGATTTATCAACCCACTGTGTATGTGGAAACTATATTAGGAAGAGTCATACTTTATTATATTGTAATTATTCAAATCATGTTGTGGGATAATATCATCTATATACAATTAAATTGGAATGAAAAGACATTTCTTATTTGTAATCATCCATGGAGTCTTCGTAATTCAACTACACAAACATTGAATATAAATTCCCACAATTTCATTTTTAATAGATATATTCATATTACACATTATGATAAATGTATTTTTTATATATTCTATTAATGTATCCCTTAGATACATGATGTATAATGATGAATGAAAACTGAGGCTATTTAGATGGAGAGTGGAACTTTGGAAATAAAATCATGGGATCCAAGGAAAGAATATTGCTGAGAATAAATTCTTCAATCACATGATGAGGCTTAATAAATATATATATGGATATTATTTCCTAAAATATTATAGTATACAAAATTATAGGACTACAATTTTTCATGATTTATATAGTAGTACGCCGGGGTGATGCAATTTTTAACTATTTGGCGTCTTATAATTTATCATCTCAAAGAAACCCCAATAAATTAAACTGAATAAATCATGAATCCAAGATTTATTTTTTGTATATATACATTTCCCTAGAAAATTTATGATTAAATATTTGTATGAATATATCTTAATAATTCTGTGATTAAATCATTTTATAATTTTATTCAAAAATTATTTAGTGTGGTTTATTTTTAACCACTATGTAAATAATTAATCCTTTTGGAATATTGAATTTATTTCCTCTCTATTTTTTTAGATGTGTAATAATTTTGTACAAAATATGAGATATCCCAAATCAATGGAATCATTTAAAAAATAATTAAATACCCCAAATAAGAACTTGTTTTTATGTAATTTGTGATATATATTAGTTATATTTAATAAGACCATTTTCCATGTAATTCATAATATCATAAATTATTTTATATGATTAATATATTTCTAAAATTTTGGAATCTAACGAAAATAAATATTATGTCACTATTTTTTAATAAATTGAAAATCCTAAAAGAAATTATAGGTTTAGATAACCATGGTTTATCAAAAAAAATTATCTATTTTATATGTTAGATAATATAATATTAGATTGTACAGTATTATTGAAATCCTAAGTCATCAAAACAATAAATATTTTAAAATGTTGAAATGTTGATATTTCTAATATGTTGACCAATTTTTGGAGAGACCACAATCTAAAAAAATTTGAATGATTATATACAACCTTTGGAATACACTATATAGTTTTATAAGATATCTTAATAAATAACCAATACCATGTCCCCCTAATTGACATTTATTTGATGTATTTTCCTCAAACACATGGAGTTGAATCATTATACATATTGGTTTTCTAGTGACATGAACTGGGAATTTATAAAGATCAATTAAATATGAGAATTCATCTCTTGTAATTGAAAGAATATATATAGTATGATTTTATGATTTTGAAAAGTTAAAGTTAATTGATATTCATGAATGATAAATGGATAATTTATCTAAGGTACACACATGTAGTATAAAAAGAGCAACTAAATAAATTAATACACATACTTATGTCAGGTAAAAAATATTTCTTATAAAATGTTTAATTAATGATTACTCATATATATAACATTTTGATGTAAAATATATAATGGAATGGGAAATATAATAATTCAAGGATAATGGTAATATGCTTAAATGGATCTATAAACATTATACCTAATAACGAGTGTGAGAGATCACACACCCCCAAAAATTTTATGGATGGGAACATTTTGGTTCCGCAAGATATATAAAATAGAATACATAATATGATAACTTTTAGATTCCCTTTTAAATGATTATTATGTTATAAATTTATCAATAATAGTACTTCATTTAGATATATGGTAGTGAAGAGTTTTGATTTTTAAAAAATATATTTGTTAATACAATTTTTATGTTGTGTTAATACATATTTTTCCTTGTTATTTGGGTGTTTTGAAATAGGTTGAGTTTCATTTAATATTCTTTGAAATCATTGAATAATTGCTAATTTTGAGAAACATATTGTCAAATTTAATCACAATTGATGAATTTGGAATTTAAAATTTTTATATAATTCGATGTGATAAAATATAAATTTAGGAAGAAAAATTTTTGATTAGCATGAAAAGAAATAAGATAATATATTTCAGTCGAATTACTAAGAATAATTTAATCTAAATTTTAAATCATTATTCAAATTACTGATTTTATAAGGTAACCAAGTCATTCATTAATTAGTATTACATATTTTGACATCTATATATACAATTGTTCTTTCAAAGATATTTTTTTATAAAATATTGAGCCATTGTTTTTAATTATTTCAACCATGTATAAAATTCTATTTTTTTAGCTTATAATTATATCTAATATAAGTATCCTAAGAAAAAATGTTTCCTGATTTTTTAGACATATTAAAGTATAAATATATCATTACACATTGATGTAGCATCAAATTTAGTATCTTTTTTGAAATCTTGTTGGTGTGATGGGATATGTGAACTTTAATAATATGATTTTCGAATCATTTTGAGTTAGAAAGTAATTTTTTTATAGCAGTTGTGATACATTTTTTTGAGATAAATCATAATATTAATGTTGAATAAATAAAATAAGTATCTCCCAAGGTTCTGTATGGTTGTCTAAAACTATAATTAAGTGAAAACATACCTATATTTTCCTCTAGAAACAAAAATTATGATAGAAATTATAGAACTAAAATTTATTAATGTGATCTAAATTAAAAGTTGAATCACATCAAAAAAGTGGTAATATTTGGAAGATATTTCAATTAATATAGGGGTATGAAATATTACTCAAAAGAAATATAATTCTGAGTTTGGCGATAATTAGGGTTTATTTGAAGGTAATATTTGATTATAGATCCTAAATTCTATTAAGTGTTTCTAGATATTCTACCTATAATATAATAATAATACTTTTTGAGGCATGTCCATGGAAAAATCATATATTAGAAAAAATCATTATAGTCTTGGGATAGGTAGAACAAACATCCACAAAATGAATATTTAGAGTCTCTCTTTTCATATAAGTGTATTACAAAAAATACCCTATTAATGGATATATAGAAACAAAATGATTTAAAAAGATAAAAAATTATTTCGAGTGAGTACATTCATATCAAAATTCAAACATCTGAAGATAAATAAATTTTAGTAGAGGAACATATGGAAAAAATTATAAATCATAATTTTAAAAAAATCATAGTTATTTTTATATCAATCCAAACCATGTAAAAATTCATGAGATTTTTTCCCTCATAATCCTCATTCGTGGATCGTAATAAATACCTTGAAAATAAATCATGACTATAAATATATTTGAATCATTTTATAGATTTAAATAAATTCAACATAACTATGGTTAATCCTATATAAATGTTGAATGAAGAAAACATTCCTTAAAAATATTTATTTTGTTTAAATTGACCTATTTATTAACAGGTTTGAATACGTGTACAATAGAGGAAAATGGAATAGGAAATTAATTAAATGTAATTAATATATTAAAAGTAATTAATATCTTTTAGGAGGAATAATATTATGTGGATCATGGTGTTGAAATAGTGAACATACATTTGTATTGTAATTTATTTTTTTACTTATAATTATTTTGTTAATATACGTGTACAAGTGTCTAAGTATTTAGTAAAAATTGGTTTATAAACCAATGTTCATGTATAATATTTTCTATTGATTCAATATTTAGTCACATTATTCTGATAAAATTGTGTGTAAATATAACAACAATTGTATTTATGAAAATGATATATATTATCAAATATAAGGTTTTAATAAATAAAATAGCATCTTTATTCAAAATTCAATTTATTATTGAAGTAATAAACTGATTATGGAATTAAATTGATAATGATAATTCGATGTCAGACTTCATCGAATTAAATTAATATTATATTTTTTTTGTAAAATCAAAAAGTTATTAAAATATGTTTTTATGTTTTTTGTTTTGAAATTGAAAATGGTTCTGTGTGTGTTATATTCTACTGAATTTTCCTATGATTTTTCTATCTTCATTAGTCTTTTATTATAAGTGTGTGTATTATATTGGGATTGTTTAATAAAATTTAATTACTCATATAACATAGTCAAAATATAAATATATATCAATTTACATGATAGTATGATGCAGCTACTGATCATATTACTTTTCGATGAATATTACTTGTCTACTGGATATCATAAAACATACAAATCATCAATATTCATTTAGGGTCATACAAAATTGTCCAATTTTATTACGTCATACATTTTTTTCATTTCACTTAAACCATATTCAAATAGACCTTCTTATTTTTCAACATAAATGTCCTATAATTTTAATATCCACGTCACCTAATATATATAATTGTAATAGGAATACACCATCAACAGTGTTAGGACACAATAGAGATTACCAAGAAAATGAGAAGTTGTAATAAAAGTTTTGTCATGATAACATGATCATACATAAATGTCTTCAATCAATTAATGGACATCATAAAATTTTATT
Organism: Viscum album; assembly: GCA_963277665.1. Taxonomy (NCBI): domain Eukaryota; kingdom Viridiplantae; phylum Streptophyta; class Magnoliopsida; order Santalales; family Viscaceae; genus Viscum; species Viscum album. The sequence continues at coordinate 820,639,688 of OY728155.1, forward strand.
TGGTGTATTCATAAGGACATTGAGATAAAGAATCCTGATTCCATAATATCCATATTTCATCCATTTGATGGATTCCACATGGATATTAATGTTAATAAAATCATGATCGTGAATAACAATTTAGGATGTGGAATTCAATGAATGTCATATTGTGGTGTTAAAATATGGGATTCTTTATAAAATGAAATATTAAAAATGAAAATGTTTATGGATCATTCCAATTTGACCATGTTAAGAGAATGATGAAATCAAAGACATATATAAAGTTCAAGAGGATAATGATTTTGATTACTATGTTTTGCGGGAACCCTAAGAATATCATCATAGTAAAAAATCATTTTACTATTTTAAACATTTCATAATTTCTTAATTTTCCATTCATATCTAATATACTTCGTTTAGGGGTAAATATTGTATTTATTTGGGATGCAACAATCCTTATATTAAAATTAAAGAGTTTAATTTTATAATTTTATTTGATTATCTCTCTTTTGTTAATAAGTTTCAATATTTAGTATATATCCTTGAAATTATATACTATTTTATATATCTTTAATTTAAATATTTTTTATTACTATTTAAATTTTATCATAATCCCTAACAAATTATTTCTAGAAAATAAATGATGGAATGTGATAACACTATATGTTCATTAATTAGAACAGTGACTACATGTGTTTTAATATTTGTAGACACACGTAATTTCATTTGGAGGAATACATTCAACATAGTATTCTATAAATTTTTATAGTTATTTTCAATAATTCATAAAAACATAAGAAGAATTTTATACAATGCTAGGATCTCATTTTGGAACATTTTTTAGAATAATAGTCAAACTAATTTGAGAGTTGATGTGATTACCGATCCTCTCACATATCAGATAACATGAAGAACTGTACAAAACTTTAGTGGGATTGGATTGAAATTTAGTTTCAGAAACAAATAAAACATAATTACCATGTTAATTTTGATTTCAAATAGTTATTTAATTAAATTAATTCAACTTTAAATCCATGAAATTAAAAAACATTAAATTCTTCACATCAAAAAATTTATGTCTTTTTTTAATGTCCAATATTTTGAAAACCCCATTATATTCTAGTAAAAATATATTTAATATATGATTAATATCATTTCCAATGCCCTAAAATATGCCTATTGTCACTAGATTCCCAAATATCTGTGTAATATGATACCATATACCAAATAAATTTAATAATATATATCATATTAGTTATAATGTGAGGAAAGAAAATTATACATGGAAAAAAGGTGTTTTATGGGATTAATCTGTTCATATTTTATTAAGTTATAAGTTTACATCCTAGATTAAAAAATTAAATATTACAAAAAAAAAATTTCTTACAGGGGATAAAAACTACCCTGATTTCAAAAAATAATTTTAAATTGAATATAATTTTTTAATGAGTAAATTTAATATAATTTTTTGTAGTATAATTAAGCTACAACTCATTAAATTAAATTGGTAGGATGTACATATTTTTCTTTAAGAACACATAAATTTACAATCTTTTATTAGAGGAATTGTACAAGAGGCTCATACTATATATTTAAAATAAGAACTAGTGAATTGGTTTTACATTCAACAAGAAATGTGATATATTATTTGATAAGAATAACGAATCACACGATGAAGAAAAAATGTAGAATTTTTATATAATTGAGTGGCTCATAATGAATAAAAGAAGAATTCCTTATACTAAAAAGTAATTTCATTTATTGGAAGACCCATGATGAGGTAATTTCGACAATGGGTATTGAAGGGATTCTACATATGGTCTGTACAAGATTTTAAAAATAATTCATGACTAATTACTAAAGGATCATGTGATTTCTAGACATAGTCTTTGAAAGAACAATATAGTTTTTATTATGTTAAATCTAATTTTATTTTCAAATTTTTTATTGAACTATTATGATCATTATGTAAGTATTTTGATATGAAAACCCCCTTATTTGTGTATATATTTATTATAATTCCAATATGATCCATACCCTAGGGTAGGTGACTCTAAATTATTCAAATAAGGAATCAATATTTGTATATATATTTAATTATTATATAGTGCATCCAGATTATAGAGTATTTGTAAAATTATAAAGAAAAATAATATCATTTGATTAACAATTATATATCCTTAAATTCTAAAACAATGTAATTTTATTCAATAGAATATGTTACATACAACACTGAGTAATCATTTATTGCTTGAATTTGTTAGTGTATCTTTCATTATATATAGCAATATGTTTATACAATATCATTTGTTACAAGAATGACTGAATTTTACCAAACAAAAATATATTATTAATATTATTATTTAATATAATAGTTATCACCAAGACATTGGAATGCCATGAATAACTATGATTATCAAAATTATGAATTTTTTTCAAAAATATATTATTTATCTAAAAATTATAAATAAAATAATAATAATTTGAAATTTAAAAGTAATTTCTTGTGGATACAATATTTTATTAAAAACAACAGTTTTTCATGCTGGCTACAAATAATTTATAATTAAATTTCACCACTTATAGTAAATTTATATAAAAAATAAAATTTAAATTTAAAATAATTTTCAAATAATTATCATATGCGTATAATTTTTTTATTTTTTAAGAAGTTTCATTTTTTTGATTAATGGTGAAAAATATTGAATTTTATTTAAAATGTTCATTTATTTTAAAATAATTTATAAGTGTAAATTAAATTTTAAATTTATTTTAATGTATAAATTGATAAAATTAATATCAATTAATAAAATATAGTTTATTGGAATCATTTTAATATAGAATATAGATATAAAAATTTCAAAAAACTGAACATTATTACATTAAAAACATGTTTTCTCTTCAATCCAATAAATTTTTTTTTTCAAATAACCCATTTTGTAGGGATAAATGGAAACCCCTCAAAAAAACCATCCATGAAAATAAAACTTCAAAACATATAAAAGTGTAAAGAAAACCCTTAATTTCAATTTCAAATTTCAAATTTCAGATTGAATGATCTGGAATCGAGCCCAGCACCTTTTGTCAACTCGTTGGGTACTGAGAAACCTTAGGTCTCTAACCCACCATACCGTCCATCCTTGCATTAACGTCACCTCAAACACACAAACACAACATAAAGCAGACAATCAAACAAAACCACATACACAACCATCGATTTTCCTTGAACCAATGCATATCCAATTGTAGCCACGCAATATAAAAAAGGAGCACACACCCAGGTAATCTATCACTAACCTCCATCACCAACACATCTCAAACTGCTAAAGCACCGCTGTCGGCACCATGCATAAAAACATTTCTACAACTCATCGTTGGAAAACAACGTCATTGCCAGAAGGTTGAAAAAATCCGTAGCCAAACACACCGCCTCCAAATGCATCACAAGAACCGAACCACATACCTTAATGAAATCACCACCCAAATGAACACCACGCATCCGGAGCCACACCGACGAGACGTGTCGTTGGCGCCGAACACATCCTCCAACACCATCCCAAAACTTCCACAAACACCTTCATACCACACCATGATGGAGTCCAGTATAAAGGGATAGACCGCAAGGGCAAAGGAGACGAATGTTGCAACTAGAAGAATCACCGATCATCACAACCAACTTAATCCCAAACCACCAGACCTCATTCTGGGAAAACCAATGATATGTTTGGAATGAAGGTTTGGATGATAAGATCACGGAATAAACAATCAGAGACCACAAATCGACAGTGGGCATCCCAGCGACAGAGAACAAAAAGGAAAAGGAAACCTGGCGAAAAGAGAAAACAGAACCCTAAAACAAAACGAAACACTTAGAGAGTGGGAATAAAAACAGAGAAATAACCGTCGTGAGGGATGGTGAATGGGGCATCAGGGGGAAGGAGAAGGGACGCCACAGAAAGCGAGGAAGATGGAGAGAGATGAGAGGAAACTAGAAAACCCTAGAGGAGAAGGCTCCTCCATCCCGAGAGAAGGGGAAACCCTAGAGCTCGGGGGATGGGGCTCCTCCTAGGGTGAAAGGCACCATCACATGTTTTCCCATCATGTTAGTGAGATTTTTTTTAAAATAAAACTTACCCATTCTATGAGTTTAATTTCAAAAAATGGATTCCATATTTAGAATAATCATAATTAATAATTATTAATCAGTACAAAATAATTTCTTGAACATATTTAGTAGTGAAAAAAGTTCAATGTATTTCCAACGATTAAGGAGAATAAGATTTCAGTTAATGGTTAAAGATATAATATAAATGGTAAAAATAAATCCAAACATATCCAAATAGAAGTTGATATAAAAATAACTAAATTTAATATTTTATAGTTGGTATTTAGATTTTATTTGGATTCTATTCCACTAATGGGGCCTACCTAATTAGTTATGTAAGGAAAAGTAAAAAAAGAACCATCCTTTAATTGTATATTTATAATGTTTTGAGAAATAGAACATATATAATATTTTTTGAGTTTCATATATTTTTCATGAACATAAACAAGTTATTTAAATCCTGGTGATTTATTTTAGTTTTTTAAGATTAAATTATTATATTAAATTCTTCTAAAATTTGAACATAGTAGTTATTCAGTTAGTAATTAAATAAAATAAATGATACCAAAACCATTAAAATTGATGTAAATTGACTCAATTAGATTAATAAATTAATTTATAAGGTAAATATATAATGTTATATTGTTTTGAGGATAATATATTTCAACTACGTCATATAATTTATATTTATATTAATTTAATATAAATTAATAATGTCAATATTGACATTAATGTTATTTTAGGATAAGTTATATTTTATTTAATGATAAAAAATTTGAAAAAAATTATATCTTCTAAAAAAAATTTTATAAATTTTAATTAATATAAAACATGATCTATTAATGGACGAATTGATCTTTTATAATGACTATATTTACCATCAAATAGCCAAAATAGGGTTAATATATTTATAGTTAAAGCGGTGTTTCTCACATTATGTGATCAGTTGTTAAGACTAATTAAAAACACACTTAGTATTTTTATAGGATAAATTATATAACATATTTATTATCTATGGTAATAAATTCCATAATATTAATCATTAATTTTTTTTTAAAATTTCAAAGTACATTGTTTAGAAAAAATGTTTACATAATGAAAAAACAAAAATAGAAACTTAATAAAAACAATGTGTTAAGGAATAAATGTTTAGAAATGTATGATATTTTTCATTGGATTTAATTATTTAAAATATAATCTTTCCAATCCATTATTAATAAACATTGGGATTACATTAGGTAATGAAGAGCTCCCAAAACTGATTACATTTGAGTGTTTACAATAACTGAACTCTAAGTCGACTATATAATGGCACTCAATACACCCCATGTCCATAATATCTTTAAACAATATACCTTTTTATATAAATTATGATGGAATCATCCAAAAAAACACCCAGAATCCTGGAATCCGTAATTTAGTCATAATTATATCCATTGATGGTTTTAGGGAAAACCTTTTGAGTATACCAGAAGAAGAGGTAATGTTCTTCTAAATGAGTATTAGTTTTTTACCATCCTACACCTCCTTTAATTATTAATATAAAATTATTATATAATGTAATATGTATATAAAAATTAATAACCTAAAAATTGAAACACATCCATCAAATGGGTAATGATATTACCATTTGTTTGTTGTGCGGAATACCACATCGTGAGCTGATGTTGTTTTTCATCAGTTTCCACATTTCTAGGAATGTAATTAAGATGTATTTATTGTTAATATATAATATTATAATTTTAATGATTTTTTATTAATTTTTATTTACTATATTAAATATACCATAATTACTTTTATTTTTTGGGAATACGATAATGTCACACGTGTTTACTGCTGATTACATTCCTACGGAGAGTTCTGATTCATGAATTCATTACATGGATTGTATTATGGATGGGTTTTAAAACATATTGGATATATATAAACTAAAAATTTATCATTAATGATATATATATATATGTGTGTGTGTCATTAAATTTTTTGGATTTTAATACTATAAGTAAATTGAAGCAACATCCATGCGTATATATGGCCAACTGTGTCCAAAGACAGTGTATTTCATCTCTTATCAATTTTTATGGATTACTATAAATACCTATAGACTAAATATATATGAAATATAAATCAGGTTAACATTGTGAATATTATGAAATCTAGATCAAATTGAAAGTAATAAATAACAAGTACTGACATACATGAAAAATAATACAATTAACACAAAAAAATATGAATACTGAAATATTATCCGCTAGTGATAATATTTTTTAAATGGATAATACATGATATTATAAATATTAATATGTTTATATTGTATTTTCATAATTTCATTAAAATAATTATGTATTCGGTTAATGAGAGTTCATTGAAACTGATGTTAAAAGTAAGTGATTGTGTATCAATTTTCATTCCATTGAGAATTTCATTTTCATTATAAACTAATTCACTTCCTTGTTGTGTATATTATACGGAATGTGAAAATAAATTAATGAATAAATGATTATTCATTTTATTATATGTTTCATGTTTAATTATTTCATCTAGGAGGATTAGTTTTGAAAATTAATAGGTGAAAAAGTAATGTTGAAATCTCAGTTTCTTTTGTTATTTTTAATACTATCTTGAAATAATCACTTTATTGTAATAATATTTAACTATAATTAACATTAATATTAAATCTAAATATTCTTAGTTGATATATATGAATATTTACTGAAATGTATACCATTTTTACAAATGTTATTCACAATGAATGTTATTCAGTTAACTGTGGAAATATCGATTAATTGTTTTAATATACTCACTATAGATATTTGGGATAAGGAGTTTTTATCATAAATTAAATAGATTATTCAAAATATGAATTATACATTCAAAATACAGGGATGGGTGGTCCCCAATATTTATATATCCACTATATTCTTTGACATGTCTATGGTGACAATGTTGTTCTCAAATTTAAATGGGTTTCTACATGTAGTATTTAACGTTCTGGAGTATAAACCTTAATGTAGAGGTTTTCATGTTAATGGGACATGAAATCTAACAATTAATCATTTAATTAATTTAATTTTTCATTAGTATCAAAAATATTTTCACTATGAACAAATCTGTTGATGAATTTCTTTCTCATCATTTTTTAAAATGGAATTTGGGATCAGTTATTTATAATTTAATTTTGATTCTACCTTATCTTACAATGATTTTAATGTTTCTAAATGGTTATTGTAAACTCCCACCCCTTATAATTTACTTGAGAGTGTGAGAGGATATTAACATGGCCTTAAGAAGCATCCCCATGTTTCCAACATATTGAAATAAATATCGAGGGCTTCATTTATAACTAGCAGATGTTTTCAACATTGAATATAAATCAACCAAATAAAACACCACATGACGCAAATTCAACCAAAAAATTTCATTTATATAATAATTAATAAAAATTGTACCACAATGGATAACTGTAAAATAACCAAGTACCCAACGAAAAACTAAAATGAAAAAAGTCATAAAATACCACATCTCAAAAGCTCTACATGTTATGTTCTACAACTCCACCAAAATTGTCCAAGTATCACATATTAAATAAAATGGTGTGGGATACTTAACCTTTTACCATGATACAATAAATGATATTTTCAATATAATTAATGTTCAAAAGTACATGTGAGTACTATAAACTTGATGGAATTAACCAAATAACTACATTACTCACTATACTAGGATAAAAAATGTAGACAATTATATAAAATATATTATATTAAATGGTTTCTAAAATATTTTATTACAAAATAGAAATAACTTCCATGGTAAAATAGTTTTCTAAATCAACCTCATGTTCAATATAAAACAACCAAACAATTATCTATAACCATATCTTTAATTCCACTTTTTTCATATCCTCTTTTTAATCCAGATATCTAAACATTTACACATTCATAATACGTTATGATAGTTGAATACTCATAGGTGGATTCTTATTGGGCTAAAATGTCATCATAGGGTAATTATATCCCATATTTCATTATACCACTTTCACTGAGAACAAGGTAATATTTCAACCAAGACTCAAAATGAATTATGAACAACAAACAATGGGTGCATTCTAATTCCATAACTGGATGGAATGATACAAATTCCTTGGATCACCACTATTTTTCCCAAATTCAATATCCTAAAATTTTTGGACAATACTCTAAACCATTTGTTGTTTCACCCGCGGCTCAACTATAACCACAATTTTCATGGCTTCTTCTAGTAGGATTCAACAATTCATACTAGGTTCCAATTTATATAAATACAACACACTTTATAAGTCTTACTCCTTATCAACTGAAGGATTTAAATTTCAAATTCTGCCACATCATATTATCATAACAGTTCGTTCCAAAATAATCCTTCACCATGATCATCCATTTTTTTTATCAAAATTCAACTCGTTTTTGAAAATAAATCCATTTTCTATATAAAAAAATAATTCTCTTCTCAATGTCTTTCATTTGAAAGAATTGTCATAATTTTTCAAAAATCAACACATTTCACCAAATCATGTATCATTACACAGAATGAAATATAAATTCTTAGTGGGAAGTTATTTCAATAATTCATTTCATCCTTGTCTCATTCGTTAAACCCATGACAATAATATTTAAAATCATTATGTTTCCCCCAAACACTTATCCACCCAACCCCTTGGTATCTTAATGTCTAGCACAAAAGGATATCAATTTATTTTTTGTAGGCTCTGGGTTTCACAGAAGCATGAGAGGGTTGGTTCCCCGCATTTATACTTTCCTTATTAAATGAGAAATCCAGGATCTATATAATGAATAATGTTGTGATGCGTAAAATATAATTATAGAAACGTAAAAAAATAGAAACCTGGATCCAGGAGACAAGATAAACACATATTGGTTATAATTAATTTAATTAAACCAGAATTACCTAAATGTTGATTATTTATTTATTGATGTCTTCAGCCATAGATCTATAGGCACACAGTCATTTCATTCTATAGATATGGGTTAGATATCCTATATAAGTGATCCACACATGTTCCACATATATCTGGACATCCCCAAAAGAGTCTCTAGGTGCTAACATGGAAGATCCTTGAACATGCAATGTCTTCCTTCAATCTCCTAGAGAACCACTTCTAATGTGTTCTCTTTGATCCAAAGTAGGAGGATCTCTCTTGTTCTTGAGTGCATTCCTGGAGTGGGATTAAATATCTAGGATTGAGATGTTTTCTCAATTAATTATTCACAACACCGTAGGAATCACTTAGATTCACATTTTCTATTTAGAGAATAATATTACTCGTATTTAATTTCACTATGGTAATAATACATAATTTTCAAAAGTTCCTTTAAATATTTCATTAATCGTAGAATAACCCCATGTCAAATAATAATAGAAACATTATTATTTCATATCATTAAGTAAAATTTTTAGTTAAGATTATTAATTATTATATCAAATAGTATTCAAGATTATTATTTCTCAAAGGACCATTAAACACGGTTCACCTCTCATCCTCAATATTTATTAATTAATCCACTCACAATATATTCTCTTGATAAACTAGTGATGGAATAAATATAATCATTCATTCATCAATAATTATTAATCCATGACCAAGAATAATATTTATTTGAGTTTATAAATAATAAATTATTTAATTGAGATTTTGGATACACATTGTGTGTGACCATCTAGGCCTATTTCATAGTGGAATTAGGGGAAAATGCCTAAAGTCCATGTTTAGTGATTGGAAACACGCAAAGGCACACATATAGAATGAAGTAAATTCCACAATCACATGTCAACTCATATGAATGCATACCCTATAATATAATACATTTATCCCAATATCTCTAATCGAGCTGGTTGCATGCCAATTCCATCAACCAATATGCTCGGTCTCTCTTTCTTTGACTTTCCAAAAATAAAAGATTCCTATTAATCACCATGGAAATGGATTTATTTAGGATTTTTTATTTCCATAAAAGGGCCATATATTTTATCATTTATTAAATATAAAAAGGGGCAAATCCTTTCTCTTATTATTTATTAATTCAATATTAGTCTTGATGAACCCAAAATATGTTACCTCATCATGAACATATGTCCACATTGTTTTCTTCGATATTTATGTGTGGAAATCATAATATACATTAATAATAATCATATTTTATAGTGACCAATACACACATAAATATATTGGAACATCCATTATAACATAAAAAAGGTGTATTTCCTTCTATCAAGTCTCATTCACATAATATATTTCTTGGTATGACCATGGTTGTACACCAAGACAAGTCACCTCAATGTCCTGTGAGTCTCCACCCATGATATCATATTTAAATTTTGTCCCTAAAACAATATCATCTAGATATAGAACATATATTCATGAATAGTGTCATATAACCTCTAGGTTCTCATTATATCATGGATCCGCTACGATCTTTTAGTGAGACGGTCACTCCTAGGACAATATCACATACAGTGTTTCACAGAAGAAAATATACCATGTGATAAGGAATTTATTAATATTCATAATCTTGAATACAAGATATCATAATGTAAAAAAGAATTTCGTTTCCAGGCGCCATCTATGACTAACTCCCACCTTTAGTAGACGTCACTATGAACGACCTTTAGTTTTATAACTCTCAAATGATAATCATGATTATGATTATATAAGCCTTTTGTCAAGGGGTCCACCATGTTCTCTTCCTGGGATACTCCACTCACTACTACCTCACCTCTTTCGTCAAATTGAATGTTCCATGAGCTATATGCATTTTTCAATCAATATATGGAACTATACTACTTAAAAATCTTGTTGGAATCACATGTTGTCACAAACCATTCATGATGTTTCATATATAGGTCATACTAAAATTTCTCATTATGGAATGATGTTTTGACATCCATATACCAAATATCATGGTCAGGGTAAGCTGCTATGGAAAAACAGATTCGGATGGACCTAAAAATGGAAACTAGGGGAAAATGATTCATTATAGTCAAGTATTTAATACTATTTAAATCAATTATCCGCTAGATTTTATTTACAGTCACATAGATTACATTTCATATCTAATTTCCTCTTGAATACATATTTACATAAAACATGATATACATCAAATGGACATCGACCAGGAACCAAACACAGTTATAATACAAGGAATCCATCTCAAAATTCATAACATTTAGCCATCTTTCTTTTTTTGATCTCCATATTTCCTCTTTATAGGATAGAGGTTCATCATCATACAACAATAAATAATCACCATCTTTAGTGACTAGAAATCCATATCTATCTGGTTCTATTTCCTCTCTTACACTCCTACGTAGTAGTTTTGTTTCCATAACTACTTCTCCTATGGGGATTTTGGAACTTGTTTGTGTATGAACTAATGTGTATCATTAACATAAACTTAAATGAAGTCATTCTTCCCCCAACTATAATTTTTGAGTATGTTCTCATCTCATGAAATATGAATTATCTGGAAACAGTCACTCTTTTTTCTGAGGTGTTGAAAAGCTAGTATCTATTTTAATCCATTGGAAACCCTATAATGATACACTTCATTCCCTATGGAACTATTTGGTTTCATGAGAAATCCTTAATAATTTCTTGCATCCCAATACAAATATGTTTTAAAAAATTAGTTTCGTTCCAATCCATATCTCAAAGTGCATTATGTTTTTTACATTAGTTTGTACATGGTTTTATATGTATTCTATAGTTTGAAATACATATCCCCAAAAGGTAAACAAAAAATCCAAATGAATATTTATCAACATTACCATGCCCAATAAGGTACGATTCCTCCTCTCACTTACACTAATCTCTGAGGGTGTATAATGTGTTGTGAGTTGAGATGGAATCCAAACCTCAAGTAAAAAGTTGATGAACTATTGGATAAGATATTCTACACCTTGACCTGATCAAATATTCTTTATCTTCTAACCTATTTGATTCACTACTTCATTCGTGAATTCTTTTATTTTCTCAATGGTCATACACATATACCTAATCATGTAACTATATCCATATCTACTAGAGTGTAATATCTATTAAGTGGTTTTACCTTAGATGAATCTAAATAACCATCATGATATTGATTTTCCAATAGATTTCTAAATATATGACCTAGACAGTGATTCCACAAATGGGTGTTATATGATTCATGTGAACATGATTCTTAATTGACTTCCAAAAATTGGTTTTCATAATTTTATACTTATAGTCTATTATTTAAGTGTGTCATATCATAACATATGTTGTCCTCCTAAAAGAAACATTTTTTTCCCGAATTGCAAAACAAAAACATCTATATCTAAACAATATACATAATTTTTTTTGATAACATTGGCTACATAATAAAAATAACAAAAAACCAAAATCATCATAGTCGGTAACAAAATTTTGAAGTCCCCAATTTAAAGAGCAACCAACCTCGAACTATTTACAACTTATAAATACACCTATCCCCTAGAAATTTTACTAAATATACTTGGTTATTAAATTTGAATACATATGTGAGTACTATATGATATATATAATACCCAATATATAGAAATGGAATGATTTCACTTGATAATGAATACACCTTTGGATTCCCCTTCCCTCTGGGTGCAGTTGCACTTCAAGTAGCCTAACATTCTACATGATAGACACATTGTATCCTTTTATTTACCCTAAATCTGGATCCTCTATCTATTGGTTGGACAGCCCTTTGGGGATTTAGACTATTTATAAATCATAGTCCCAATTCCTTGTTTTCCTTCTTCCAATTCACCAAATAGAATGTGGGGTTTTCAGGGACATGCCCTTATCCACTTGGAGAATCCAAGTCAGATGTTCAGATTGGATCATCTAATTATTTCTAATTATTTAAATTCACACTAAAACTAGAGAAGGCCTTTTAATGTGATTATTATATGAGATCTATACACAAATCATTTTGTAATTTAATATATAAGATGAATGGATACTCAATATAGCAGATAAGCTTGAGTAAATGAGTCCCAAATGGGGTAGACTCTCCAAGATTAGTAGTGAACAATGCATTGGAGGTCTCATAACTACCTTATCAAACTTTCTCATGATAATGATCGTGAATGTGACGCAGAAATCTATATAAATCCATTTCTTCATGTTTCATCAATAGATCATTAGAAATGGATGATTACATGATGTAATTAACATATATAGCACCATCCAGATGTTTTTCATACAGAGAGATCCTCATCACTCTCCTCTTTTACAGGAGCAACTGTTAAAAGGTCTTAAAAGACATATAAATTTCTTTCATTGTGAGGGATGACCCAAACACACCATTTCCACACATGGGAATTTGTTCCTGTGAGAAGGTTTTCCATCCTGACTATGGATCACAATGATATATTTGATTTCATTTTAATGATGTTTCTAAAAATTAGATGAGAAAATATTTAGTACATTATCTGATAAATGTAGTTAAATATATAAATTTATATTTATTAGTCACCCACTATTTTATCTAAACATAATATCTCTCACTGTTAGCTACAAAATGTCTTGTTTCATGGATATTATAGTGGAATGGATACAAATTGCTTTCTAATTACCCCAGATTTGGCTTGTCAAGAAACTAAAATTGATTTAGTTTTTCATCCTAAATGAAAATTATAATAACATACTGTTCATTGATCTATTGAGTGGACACCGGAATCATGAAATCATTAATTTAGAGTTCCCCACCATTTGTCTCTCTGCTAAACTAGCTCCTACATTGGCAGTGAACCCTTGATGTCAGCCAAGTTATGTAATCCCAAAACATCAAAATAGATTTCCCCAATAATTGAAAGCATTCAAAAATTGGTTGGACAAGCACTTTGAACTATGGTTTTATTATAACTGATGTAAAGGAAGGCTATACCGACATATTATTTCATTAAGTAATCTTATTCATTACGCGTAAAGTGTAAATTATTAACTTTTCGCATTATTTTAAATACAGTGTGGGATTAGTTAAGTGATTAACCATGTATATATATATAACATTTATACATATGATTATTTAATTTAGTTCCATTTTTCATGCTTGTTAATCGATTAATTATGGGATCACGACAAAACATCGACAATTAATAACTATTAAAGAAATATAAATAAAATAAAGGGTATGATCATGACCAGTTTCTAATGGTTACATTATATAGTTGTTGATAAACTATCCAATGAACTCTTGGAGAAAAAAATTAAAAAATTTAATGTTATTTTTATAGCTTATCCACTTTTCCATATTTGTATCATCTTGGATTGGTTTTGTCTCGGCTTCTAACATGAACCGGTTCCACTAACTCAGGAGATCCATTCCTTACATATTCTTTTATTCACACTATATGGAGGGGTAAAAGGGGGTTTACATAAAAGAAACCATGGGAACACATTCCCTATAAATTAATGGGGAGATATGGAACACTTTCCAATAATTTAATTTAATAATAAATTAAAAGGAAATCAAACACATACAAATTTATGTTCTTTCTCATGATCAGCCACATGCAAGAAAATAATTACACATTTAATAAAACTGGTATTCAACATGTAAATCATTCCAATTTAAGGTAAATCTCATTTGAAACAATTAATTATTATCTTTACATAATAAATTGGTTTATATTAAACCCTTTCTGAATTTACTTTAGATTATTATCCGTTATAATTTAAATCAAATTAATAAATTCATTTAAAATTAACTATGTACAATACATGTACCTTAGAGGATACATACTGAATACACATAGAAAACTACCAACTTGTATTTTACATGTATACAATTTATTCATTGTGACATATATAATTAAAATTGAATAATAACAAGAATATAACACATACATAATATGCAATTATTGAATATTACACAGATTTTAATAAAACACACACACACAGAGAGAAATATATACATACATACCTGCATAAATACATACATACATACATACATACATACATACATACATACATACATACATACATACATACATACATATATATATATTAAATCCTTTCTCATATATTGTTACAGATTTATGCCCACAGGCACGTACATTTCTCAGGGGTTACATAATATAATAAATTTTAAATCGGAAAAACTGGAAAAAGTACATGCTATATAGATCTAATCTACATGTTTTTTACATTCTTCCACATGTATACAAAGTATATTCCTAGGGACCCTATGTGTGATGCATAATTCAGACATCATGGAGCACACAGTGTGTCCAATGGGACACATGCTGTGTTGAAAATGTATTACATGGACACCAGTCAGGTAGGCTATAAGTGGAATACATTTCCTAGCCCTAAACTGAAAGGGACTACATGTCGTGTCCAATGGGCCACATGGTGTGTATTCCGATTGGCTGTGTGCCAGTTTTTCATAGTTAACACGTGATGCAAGAATTAACTACATGACATGTCATTAATAAACACTAGGTGAGTTATTTTCTAAATACATATGATGAATGGAATTCAGTTTCATGACAAGTAATTCTGATTACACATTGTGTACTGATGTGTTTTATAAGAACAATTATAAGTACCTCTAGATGAGATCATTCATATAATGATAAACATAAAATTAATCATTTCTGTTAGATCTATGAGATATGACATATATAGGGATAGATCTCATCATTCAAATTAAAATGGAATCAGTAAACATGAATTGAAATACAAAATTATAAATTTTAAAATTACTAATGATTATTAAATAATTATTAGAAATAATTATATCCCTCCAATTCAACTTGTAGGTTCTAGGAACATAAGAAGCACGGGCGGGTGGGTGCCCAATTTTAATTTTTTCCATATTCAACGAACAATCCAAAATCAATGTGATGATTAATTTTCTGATCCACATAATTGAATCAATGAATCATGAAAATAGAAATGAAACCTAGAACCAATGTATAGGATAAATATATTTTGATTATAATTAATAAAATAAATTTATAATTTCTATCAAGGTGATTTTTTCTTTATTGATTCGTTCAGCCATATATCACCATGAATACAATCATTGCGTTGTATATATCAAGGTTAGATCACCTTTAGGCGGGATCCACACATCCCCCATTTGTGTATAGATGTTCTTGAAGGAGTATCATGGTTCTAGCCTAGAATATTTTTGCGCATGCGGCATTCTCCTTCGATCTCCTTCAAAACCAATTCCAAAGTATTCTCCTTGATATAGGGGATGAGGTTATATCGCGTTCTTGAGAGTATTCTTTGAGATGGATTAACTCTATAGGATTGATAGCTTCTATTCAATTTGTTGTGTACAAAAAATAGGGGTTTCTTGGATATCCCTTGGTTAATGGTTGAATAATTTAACCAGGAATTTATTTCACTTTGGTAACATTAAATATTTTTCAAAAGTCCCTATAATTAATAAATTTTTCGTAGTGAAACAACATATCAAATAAGAAAATGACACTATTATTTTTTGACTTGTGGTTAACTTGGGAGTTATTTTTATATTCTATTTAATCAAATAATATTCTAAATTATTATTTTAAACTACATCATTAAACTCTATCATCCAATCCTCTTGAATATTTTTGAATTATTCCACACAGAATATATTCTCTTGGATAAAGAATGATGGAATAGTTATCATCATGAATAATAGAATAATTATTAAAACCTAACTAATAATAATATTTATTCAACTTGATAAAAAAGCTATTTTATTAAGATACTGAATACACTTATTGTGTGACCCTCTAGGCCTCAGTATCATGGAAATTTGTTGAACCTACCTAATGTCCATGATTATCATCTAAAAACATTCCAAGGAAGCCATAGAGAAATACAATAATACTGTAAAAATATTTCACCTCATACGAAATCATATTGTGTAATATAATCCCTTTATCAAATTATATCTTATCGAGCTGGTTGTATGCTAGTTCCATCAACCTATATGCGCGATATCCATTTCATTAACATTTTGAAAATTGATCATGCCTATTGATCACCATTGTAATTGATTTATTTATGCTATAAAATTTACAAAAAGGTCTTGGGATATTATCTTTAATTAAATAATAGAATGGATAAATCTTCTCTTTCATTATTCATTAATGCAATATTACTCATGAGGCACCCAACATATCCTACATCACCATGACCATATGTCACTGCGGTTTTAATCAATATATCTATATGTGAAACTGATAATATATAATAATAATAATATCCAAGTATATGGTCCAATACACACATCGGTAGTTATGAACATCTAATGACACATATAAATGTGGATTCCCGACTTTCTGGTCTTGTTCTTATAATATTCAATAGGAAATCACTAAGGACATACACTATGAGAAGGTCCCACGAAGTCATATAAATCTCCACCCTTAATATCATGTATAATTTTCTCCCTTAGATGATATCATCTAGATATAGAATGTATATTAAATAATGGTTTTATAGAACGTTAGGATAATTTTCTGGTCTTGGTGTGACAGCTACTCATAGGATAGTATTACATACAACGTTAGGTAGAAGAAAAATCATAATGTGATAAGGAATATTTTAATATTCGAAACCATGAATATAAGATATAATAATTTATAAAATAAGTTGGTTATAGGGAATCAAATCACATTTTTTATGCATTAGATTTCAAGTTCCAATAAAGATCCTCATTTCTATCAACCTAGAAAATGGAATAAAATAGAATGAATTTCATCTCCAATATCGACCACCAGTACCATGTCAAAAAACACTAGTTCTTGAAAAATATACATATATACCTATAAGATACCTTATGAAACATCCATTCCCTTACCATCATCTTCATAATGAAGGATAATATTACATTGACTTAAGAGACATCCCTATGAAACCAAATAATGGAAATAAATGATGACTGATTCATTTAAAATTAGGAGACACTTATCTCTTTGGAATTAAAAAAACCAACCAAACAAAACACTACATGATTTATGATAACATTAAATACAACAAAAATATTTAATTTATATAAAATACACTAAAAAGAGTACAACATCAGAAGACTGAAAACTACCACGTATATAGTAGAAGACAATAAAGACAACACAAACATTAAGAATACCTCAACTCCATATCTCCACATAGTCTGTGGTCCAACTCCACCAAAATAGCCCAAGTATCAAAAATCAATACAAGATGTGTGATAAGTTACCATTCCCCCTATCTAAAGAAATGATTCCATCAAAAGAACATAATATCGAATTCATGGGAGAAAACTAAAATTTAGTACGATTTCCCCAATTAACTTCTACACTCAGGTCACTAGCATAGAAAAGAAAGCACATTTTGTGATATAGTATATATAAATCAATTTATAAAAATATTTATATCAGAATATAAAAAATTTCCATATTAAAAGGGGTTTTTTAAACACCCTCATGTTACCTCGAATGGAACCAAAAAAATTTCTCAAACCATTTTATATATTCCACATTTTTTATACCCCTTTCCAATCCACATATCCCCACATCTACACATGAATTATTTATTTTTATAGTTCCATGATCATGATCAAGTTTTCAATTATCTACCACATCGTTACAAGGTAATTATATCCTAGGTTCCATCACTCATTTGGTATTATGTAAAATGTAATATTTTAACAACGAATCGTAATGAAATATGAACATACACCCCCCAAGTGCGCCCTATAACCATGATAAATCCATTTAAATTCCAAAACCATTTTAATAAAGTAGAAAATTTTATTGAAGACCATATTACATAAATTAAACACAACAACTAGTTAAAAATGAACATTTTAATATCATTTTCAATGAAATATTCATAACAATTTGATAATTTCACCCAAAATCCCAAACCATCACTAAGTAAGGGTTCAACAATGCTTTCAAAAAAATCACAAACAATATCAATTAATTTAACCAATTTTATAGTAATACAATCATTTCTAGAAGGATAATTTGATATTGAAGCCACATTCCACAATATGTTTTTGTGAAAATGATGAACAAAGCATAATGAAAATGAACTCAGGTAAAATCTCACAAAAACATACCATCGATCTCATCTCCTATGAACAAAAAATAAAAATCAAATCATATTTGGAATCCAATATCATCGATCTATCCATATCAAATGTATATCTTAAAAAATGATGAATATAGATAACAAGGTCATAGAAAACCCACCATGAACGTCCAATAATGATTACGTACCACAAGAATGGGGTTTGAGAACACTAAGAGAAGCCTTCAAATCACCTATGGATTGATGAGAGATACATCCTTTTCCATTTGGAAGAGTGAAAATTATTATTGGTTTGAGAATGAGGAAAAAACAGGAGTTATAGGGGATGTAGACTGTGTTCTACAATTTTAGGATCTCAACTATAACTATTTCATGATTTATCATAGGGTTGGGATAATCTTGAGCTAACCATGATCCCGAACTTGTCCAAAAAATGAACCTCACATATTTAGATCAAACAGATCCAAACCATCTGATAGCATTCCCAGTTCCCATAATCTCAAAATTTCTACACTTATCATGGTTTCTCCTTGGTAGACCTTTTTTTTGGTAAAACTGTATGCCACCCACGATGTAACGTCTGGTTTTTCAGGTCTTTGTTTTGATTCAGTTCATTTGAAATCTCGATACTTTTATTGGGTATTTTGGGAGATTAATGTTGATTTTTAAGTTTTATATATGTCTAATAACCCTAATTTGGGTTCACCATTTCTTTTTTAGTAGTTTTTTGGAGAAAGGGTGGTTACTTCATTATTTGGGCCAACAGTGTGCCCATTTCCAGTTTTAAAAACCAAATTTCTTGTTTTTATAACTCAGTTGTTTTTTCAAGATTTTTCACCCATTTCACTTAAAACATGGCCTCAAATTATATATTCAATCTAAAATATTCTTTTGGTCCCCTTAAGAATTCATAATCATGGTCAAGTGGGGTTTCTTATTTAAACATTGGACCAGCCCATAGGCCCATTTTTAGTTTAAAAAATTAAATTGTTTTTTATATCTAATTCAATATTTAAATTTTTTTGATTCTTCCACCTCCCACCCGAAGCCAATATCTCTATCCTCACCCCCCTATTATCTATTTTTCCTCTTTGGATTTCAGAATAGTCGCAGAGTGGGGAATAATTCACAATGTTTCTCAAATCATCCAGAATTGACAAGGTAAATTGTATCATTCATAAATCAATCAATTATTACTCTTTGGGTGAAAAATATTACATACCTGGTTCTTACATACCATAGGAGTATCTATAATTTTCTTAAATCCATTTAACTTTATCTAAGGGTGCAAATATAGGGTAATATGAAGATTTTTCTCGTTGAAAAGATGAGATTCATTCTCCTCTATCCTCCATCTTCTACCTCCATTCAATATTTCATGACATTATAATCTCCCCTAGTCCTGTTAGAATTATGGTTCTATTATTCCATGATTTATGAGGGTTTTTTTATCCATTTGGGTATGGTCTTCATAGGTTTAGGGTTTCCAACCCCTCAGATGATGACTTCATGTGCGCGTTTCCATAATGCCAAGGATTTGAGGTGGGATATCCCTTGAAGTTGCCTTTATTATTTAAGTTTTATAATTTTCTTGTTGTTAACATATCATATATATATATTTATATGTTTCGATTATTGTTTTTTAGCCTTTGGATAGATTTATTGGTGTACAAAATGGTTTTTTATGCCTTGTTTTGTGAAATTTACTGTTGTTTTTCCATAAAAGTGCACACCAAGTGTTTGTTTAAATGTTCCGCTATCTTTCAAAATGGTTTTGGGATATTTATTAGCTATTTTATGGTATTTTGAAAATTTTAAAGTATCTTGAATAAAATATGTAATTCAATTGGTGTTTTATTCCTTTTCATGTTCTTAAAATAATTTGTTTTGTTTAAAAAGGGCATATCATGTGTTCGAAATATTGCCAGGTTGGATTTTATGTGTGATGTTTGATTTAAAAATTATATTTTGGTATTTATAAATGAATTATAAGAATTATAAATAATATTTATATGTCCTTATATGGCTTTCCAATTTGGATTTGTTTTTATAGTCAAATGGGTTTTGGTTTATAACAGGTTTTTGCCCAAGTTGTCAGAAAATGGTCTATTTCACATCATTATGAAAATGGTTGTGTTTTGAATATGTAACCTGACTATTTTAAGGGATTTATAAATTTGGGATGATGCTGTAAATGGTTTTTATACACATCCTTAATAAAATTTTGTGCATACCTTGGTCAAATGTTAGTTTTGAGAAAGGCTTAAAGGTCTAATTGGCATTTGTTTTGTTTTGTAAAAATGGTTTCCATGTGTATTTCATGTTATATCATATTGGGAAGTGTTATGGTCCATGAAAATGATATATTAATTATTTTTTGGGCTTCCAAATATGGGTTTTTATGTTATTTATGTGTTTGATAACTTAAAATAACATCTTTGAATTGATTTTATGTTCAAGGCCTTGTGATACTCCATGAAAATGTTTTAGGAAAATATTTAGTGGTTTATTGATTCATGAAAGAAATGTGAAGTATTTTTGTGGGAGGTTTGTGTGATTATGGGTTGGGAATGAAATTTTGAAGTGGAAATAGTATTTGATAATATTTTTAACTTGATTGAGCACCAAATGGAATCCTGGGTATCTAGGTGGGCGTACGAGTACTAGTATACTAGTGATTATATGGGGTTTGGCCACTGTTTTATGTAGAAAGTTTGACAATGAAAAAACTAACTAAACTATGATGATGATGATGATGATTGGGGAACACTATGTTATGGTTATGCTCCTTACCAGTGGATCATGTGAACGAGAACATATATTTATTATTGTTACTTTCACCGAGATATGATACCTAGGGCTCACAACTAACTAGTTCATGGGGGTGTTCCCGTGAGTTGTGCTCATTGGATATTTTGTACTCACCATCGGCATATGGTGTTTTTGGTTGGTAAATTTAGTAGTGTGTGTTATTTATTTAAAATTTTACATTCATTAACTAATCCCTAATTAGAACAATTTTCATTTTGAAGTTTCACCTCTTTGAAAAATTGTTAGTTGCATTTTTTTATAAAACATGCTAGTTTTTGTGTGATAATTATTATAGCATGGAACCTCATATGCAAAACATACTTTTATATCGTTAATATAAAACATGAAATTGATGTTTCTTTTATTTCAAAGGATGTTCGTTGGTAATATAATATCGGTCTAACCAACTGAGTTTTAATACTCACGCCTACCATCTTCTTCTGTTTTTAGCCCCTGTACAGTTTTCAACATGAGTTCGATCACCTTCAGTTATGTGTTATCGTTGTTTTGGAGAGTGACCAGCAGTTTCACATGGAGTTAGTTGGTTATCGGGTTAGGTCAGTTGAGTTGTTGGTTAAGTTCTACTTTCAGATTCTTGTATAAATAATGTTTTGTTCAATTTTAATATAAATTCATTTTAGGATGTACATTTATTTATGATATTTGTTTGATTGATTATATTTTTTAGAAATCAATCCCTTGTGTACTCTCTTGATTCCCTTGGTTCTTGTCGCCATACTAGCAGGATCGGGAATGCCTCTCGGGACTTGTCGTCGGATGTCCTTGGTGACCGGTTCACGGTCAACTCAGGTTGGTTCATGAAAAAAAAGGTATCAGAGGAGGTCGGCTCTTAGCAGACCATTATTTTTAGATCACCCTTATTATTTAGGTATTTCAAGGTAGATAGAGTAGTATAGTTGGGAATTGAGGGGTACGTGTGGGAAAAGCATTGTGAACACTTACTCGTTCTGATCCTCAGGATTCCATGGGAAGTCTGGATTTATCAGTGTCCATTGTTCTTGCTGATTGTTTGGTGGTGGGATATGACAAGGGGAGTCTGACTAATAGAATCTATGAGCTCACAGGGCCTGGAAAACAATATGGAGCCGGGGCATGGTCCTAATAAGTTTCTCCGTGTTGGTGTTGTGTTTGAAATATGGTCTCCAACAATATGTTCAAGCCACCCAACAACATTAGTTCTCTTTTGTGGGTTTCTTGGACCATTCAAGAAATCTGAATTTTTGTTTTGAAAATCCTTTTTTGAGAATTATGGAAATGTTTTTTATGGGAATAATGGATTTGGAAAAGTATAAAAGGGGTTTTCAAAAATTAAATATACGAATGGTTTTGGTAAGGATGTTTTTTTAAACAAATTTTGGGGAGTATTTGGAAAATGATTTAACAGGATTTGATTTTTCCATAATCTAAAATTATGGTTTGAAAAAATAAAATGTTTTGAAAGTTTGAATTAGTTTAAACTAATTATGAATCATTATTTAAAATGGGGTGTTTTGGCTGTTTAAAAGTGTTTTAATCTGATGAATATGTTTTGGAAATAGATTTTTGTGCTGCTGGTTTATTTCTTGAAATGTGTTTTAGATTCTGTGGTTGTTATATTATGAAAAGAGACCTTGTAGAATTTTTTTAAAAATGGGAATAGGATATTTTGATTGGAATGGTTGTTTTTTTATGTTCTATTCAATGAAATGGTTTTTTTTAATCCAAGGGTTCTTGATGAAGTTTGGTTTGTATTGGGGAATATGAAAATCATTTTTGACTTACTGGTTGGTGTTCCTTTTGACAGTACATGATTTTTGGAATAATGTTGTTTTGTTTTATCATTTGGTATTCTCATGGGTTCTCACATGGATGGTTTTATAAATATCTGTAAGTATGGACATTATGGCATCTTTGTTGAGTGCATGGGGTGGCACATAAATATTCATGTGAGTGACACGTGATGAAACACCATTGGTGAATGTGAAAATCCACCAAGTTAGTTTTTTTTCAAAAGTTTTTTTAGCTGAAAACTGTGGTCTTTGTTTTGAACCAATGATTGTGTGGATTGTTTATCCAATGGCTTAGTTGTGTGGTATATTCAGTATGATCCCTTATTATCTCGAATTCATACTCTTGTTACATCTTGAGATGGGATCATGTTGGTGGCTCAGTTTTGGAGTAATGATCAGTGGGTTTCTAAATATGTGTTGGTTCTTGTGATTGGCCACAGATAGTTCTATGTTTTCAATATTTCTAATTAATAAACCTAATGATTATTTCTCATGTTTCACATGCTAGATACACCTCCTAAAATAATTCCCCATCCCTTCAGTTTAAATAGATGTTTGTTTGGGATCGATTTAAAGTGCTCCCGGTTCGTGATAATTATTGTGGACATATCAGTTGTGTTTGTTGATGTCTGTGCTTTTCGATGTATTCATTGTCCATTCTGATCCTCGTTCTGAGTGAGATAGAATTTTGATATGTATAGGTGAGTTCATATTTATATGAATGTTTTTTGTTTAGCATGTGTGTTTTTTTGAGTGTTGTGATACATAGCACCTGACTGTGGGGCAGCAGATGCATCATGATTTATTTCTCCATCCACAGGCCTCAGAGTGAAGCTTTTTACATAGTCAAGAAATCTAAAGTGGTGTGGGCTTAACTGGGATCTTGGCTCCACCATTGTGGTATGGTAGTTTATATGTCCATATTTTGGTTTCTCATTACTGTGAATTTCCATTTTTCACAACATGTGTGGTGGACTTACCCCTCACACAATGTATATGGTTATGCCTTCATGGATGCAGGTTTCTGTTCAAAGTCCCTTTGTGGACCACCTCTATAAATCATGTCGGGTTTTGGTGTTACCTATTCATATGTGGAGAGTTTTGTTTTGTTCCTTGGTTTTTTTTGTGATTATAGTGGCCAAATTTTTGGGTCCCCTACCCTCCCCTCCCTGAGTGGTGGGGGTTCAGATCCATGCTGAAAGTGTTGGCCAAGTTCTCATCCCCACTGTTCGGGAGTGTGTGGTTTATATGATAATGTTGTAACCCTACTTTCATGGGTTGGTGGGTTGTTGTGGGAGGGGTTTTTTGGACTTTTTAAAGTTAGGTAATGTGTAGTTTTTGTTTTTATTGTTGCTAGTTGGGATCTAATGATGTGGAGACCCACCACAGGTCTTGTTGATTTTTCCTCCTACGAACTTTTCTAGTGATAGTTGTTTCTTTATTTTGGGGAGGCCATTCTATAATACCCTATATTATTTTGTTTTATTTATTTATCTTTGGTTTTGGTGATTTTTTGTTACATTGGGAGAAGGCCCAACTTTCAGGTTCTTGGCTTGGTTGTGGAGGTGGTGGCTTGACCGTTCCGTTCATTATCACAAAGTGGTTGTGAGATGGTGTTTTTTTTGGGGAAGAGGATTAAGTTATGTTAATGGAAAATGATATTTCACTAGATTGATAGGTTGTGTTATGTGTATAAGTAATCCTTAGGTGTTTATCTTTCATCTGGAAAGTGTTATGGCTTTCCGGGGGCGGAATGCTTTAATTGTGGGGAGAATTGTCACACCCGGTTTTTCATGTCTTTTTTTATCCAGTTTATATGAAATCATGACACTTTTCTTGGGTCTTGTGAGAGATTAATGTTGATTTTTTAAGTTTCATATATTCCTAATCACCATAATTTGGGTTTCCCATTGTTTTTTTTGGTGTTTTTGGAGAAAGGCTGGTTACTTCATGATTGGGGCCAACTGTGAGTATATTTCCAATTTTAAATACCAAATTTGTTTCTTTAATAACTCCTTTGTTTTGAAACCTTTTTCACCCATTATACTTCAAACATGGATTCAAATGATATATTCAATCTACCATATCCTTTTTAACCCCTTATGAATTCATAATCCTGGGGAATTGGGGTTACTTATTTAGGCATTGGGCTGACCCATGAGTCCTTTTCAAGTTTTAAAATAAATAAATTGTTTATTTTATATATATTTAAATATTTCATATCATTCAGTGATTCAATATCCCACACAAAGACGATATACCTATCCTCTATCCCATTATATATTTTACCTCTTTGGTCCTAATAATGTATGTGGAGTGGGGAAACATTCTCAATGTCTCTCAAATCTTCCAGAATTGACAAGGTAAATGGTATAACACATAAATCAATTTATTTGTACCATTTGGGACCCCAATCATCCTTACCTGCTTCTTTCATAACATAGTAGTATCTCCAAGAAATTTCAAGCCATTTCCTTTTATCTAAAGGTGAATATCTAGTGGAATACAATTAGTTTTCTAGTTGAAATGGTGAGATTCCTTCTCCTTTATCGTACATCTTCTTCCTCCTTTCATTATTTCATGGTTTTATAATCTTCCGTAGTCCTATTAGACGTAGCGTTCTCTTATTCCATAATTTTTTATGGGGTTTTTTAATTTGGGTCTGTTCGTCATAGTTTTTTTTTGTAATCCCTCGGATGGTGATTTCAAGTGTGTGTGTTTCCATTAGTCCAAGGATTTGACGTAGGGTATCCCTTGAACACGCCTTTATTATTTATGTTTCATCAATTTCATATTGTAAACAACGGATATATATAATTTTATTATTGTTTTCCAACCCTTTGTTAGTATTATTGGTGTACAAAATGGTTTTTATCCATTGTTTTGTGAAAGGTAGTGTTGTTTTTTCATAAAAGTGCACACCAAGTGTTTGTTTAAATATTCTGCTATCATTCAAAACTTTTTTGTGAGGTTTATAAGCTGTTATATGAAATTTCAAAACTTTTACTGTAGCTTGAATAAAATATGTTATTCAATTGGTGTTTTATTCCTTTTCAAGTTCCTAAATTAATTTGTTTTGTTTAAAAAGGGCATGTCATGTGTTCGGTAAATTGCCCGGATGGCTTTGATGTGTGATGTGTGATTTAAAAATTATTTGTGTCTATTTATAAATGAATTGGAAGAATTATAAATGTTATTTTTGGTTCCTTATATGGATTTCCAATTTGGATTTGTTTTTACAAAAAAATGTTTTTTGGATTACAACATGTTTTGGCCTGAGTTATCAGAAAATGGTATGTTTAACATCATTACGAGAATGGTTGTGTTTTGAATATCTTACCTGAGTGTTTTAAGGGATTTATGAATTTTTTTTCTTCTATAAATGGTGTTTATACACCTATATAATAAAATTTAGTGCATAACTTGGTCAAATGTAAGTTTTGAGAAAGGCTTAATGTTCCGTTTGGCATTTGTTTTGCTTTTGTAAAATTGGTTTCCATGTGTATTTCATGTTCTATCATTTTGGGAAATTTATGGGCCATGAAAATGATTTATTAATTGTTTTTGGGGATTTCAAATTTGGTTTTTTCTATTATATATGGGTTTGTTTCCTTAAAAGAGCATCTTTGAATGTATTTTATGTGCAAGGCCTTGTGATACTCTTTGAAATTGTTTTACGTAAATGTTTAATGGTTTATAGAATAATGAAAGAATTGTGAAAAAATGTTTGTGGGTTGTTTTTGTGTTTTTATTTTGGTAATGGAATTTTGATTTTGAATGTGTATTTGATAATATGGGTAACTTGATTGAGCAGCAAAGGGAATCCTTTGTATCTAGTTGAGAGGACGTGTACTTTTATGCTAGTGATTCTGTGGGGTTTGGCCCTTGTTTCACATAGCAAGTTTGACGATGACAACACAAACTAAAATATGATGATGATTATATTGGACACCACTAGGTTATGGGTATGATACCAAATAGTGGCTTGTGTGCTTGAGAATGGATATTTATTATGGATACTTTCACCGAGATATGAGGTACCTGGGGATCACAACTAACTAGTTCCTAGGGGTGCTCCCGTGAGTTGTGCTCATTTGAAATTTTTTACTCACCGTCAACATACTGTGTGTTTCGTTGGTAAATTCAGTAGTTTGTGTTATTTATTTAAATGGGTAAAATCTTTAAATCAACCCTCATTAAAAAAATTCTCATTTCGATGTTTCACCTCTTTGAACAATTGTTACATGCATTTTTGTTTATAAAAAAATCATTTTTTTGTCGGATAATTATTATAGCAAGGAAACTCATTTGAAAAACATACTTTTACATCATGTGTTTAAAACATGAAATTGAAGTCTCTTTTATATTAGTTGATGTGCATTAGGAATAGAATATCGGGCTAACCTACTATGTTTTAATACACATGCCTATATTCTTCTTCTGTTTTTAGCCCTTGTACATGTTTTACCTAGAGTTTGATCCCCTTGGGTGATGACTGATCATTGTGTTGGAGAGTGAACAGTTTTGTCCCATGGAGTTAGTTGGTTATCGGGTTAGTTCAGTTGAGTTGTTGGTTTAGTTTTACATTTAAAGTCATGTACAAATAAAGTTTTGTTCAATTATTATATAAATGGATTTTGGGATGTCCATTTATTTCCGTTGTTTGTTTGATTATTTATATATGGGAGAAATCCACCCCTTGTGTACTCTATTGATGCCCTTAGTGCTTGTCGCCATCTCGAGAGGATTAGGAATTCCTCTTGAGACTTGTCATGGGCAGGCCTGGGTTACCAGTTCAGGGTTGTCTCGGGCTGGTTCATGACACATGAACTTCCCCAATCCCCATTTTTTACTTTCCAAGGTTTTCTATCAGTGTTTTAAGGTTTTAGAAGATCATGCACCCACCTTTAACCTATATAAAACCACAAAAAACACAAAATGTATCCCATCCCATCCCAATCATAATGAAATCACATTATATACTTGAAGATAATAAAATAAGGGTAACATTACTGAATCATGGGGTGGTGAAGATTGTGTGTTTAGTAATTTAAAATTAAAATTTGAAACTTCTTATTTATTTAGAATTTTTCCACCATAATTAACCATTACATAAAATTTTATTTCACACTTACGTTGATTAATTTATCAAGAATCCATGATGTCTAACATGAATGATATTTCAGGTTTTACAAGATGGAATAATGATATTCTCGAAAAAATGTTGATGTAATTTTTGTATTCATATTTAATTTAAAACTGATCTATGTATTGAGATTATAAATACTACAAAATTATTCATAGTTTCAGTATTTATATCTTTTTATTTATGAATTTTTAATAAGGTAAGGAACTAGCTCGAGGATACTAGTTTTGGGGTCGTTACTATGGGTATGAAATAAATTTTAGTAGAAACCAAGAATTCTAAATTTAATAAGAAATTTATTATGGAACATAAACCAAAATTATATATTGTTTAATTATATATAATAACCACCAAAGGAAACCATATTTTTTATAATGAGATTATCTATGGAAAAAAATTATAATTTTTTAATGAATTTCACTAGTTTTGGGATGATAACAAAAATTCCATAATGATATGATCTAATATAGTGTAATTCCTTGTTTAAAAATGGTTCACTAGTGAATGAATGTAAGAATAAGAATTTAATGGTATCTAATGATTAATAAGGATCATGTGTTTTTGTGGTCATAGAAACAAGAAATTTGATTCAACATAATGTTGAATATTTTGGAAAACACATGGTTAAGGGAAATATGAGCCTTAATATATTCCAAATTTATAGATAATGATGATTGGAAAATGAGATGACTGCTATGGATAAATTAAATTGGATAATACCATCTATCGTTGAACTAATTAAAGACTTTTAAACAAAATATTTAGTTTTATCATAGATAGAGTTGACAATATTTTTTTATTTATGTAATATATCCAGTAATCATTTTTATAGATATGTAATATGCATCCATCCATGTCTTCAATAATGATTCATGGCGATTCATATTATTACCATGTTTTAATATAATATATTCTGATGGGGTTCACATTTATGGGATGTGATGATTAAGAGGAACATTAATTATTAATGTTGAATGAAATTTCTGTTTAGTAGTATTCATTCAAAATATAGTCAAACATTTTATTTTTGAAGATATTTAAAAGATATATATTTATTGAATGGATTATATTTAAATTAAGTTGTTTTGGATATATATACAAAAATATATATTATTTAAGTGTTTTGTAACTATCCCATTACTCATTATAGATCACATGATTCGATTAAAGATAATTTAAGTTCACGAAGAATAAAAGTTCAATTTTGGATATTCATTTATCATTATTAGATATATATTAGTTACTCATCAATAATTATCTAAATTCATTTATTGTTATTATGAAATAAAAATTCGTCAAGTATGTTTTTCTCTTATATTCATATAGGGTGATAGAATTCCTCAACATTTGGTAACAGATCTTGAATTTTTTCCAAAGTACAGTAATTTATGATGAACTAATTTGATGTTTTTAACACAAAAAATTTATGGTTTTATGTACTAGAACATTACCTTGTTCACTATCATTATCTTGATAAATTCCCTCTCTCATTCTATATTAATATCTACCTTTTCCTCAATATTTATATCCTCCAATTCAATAGATTTTCTCATACTTGGAATCATAGATATTTTGTATTAAATATAAAATTTTTAATTCACTTTCTCTCCTAATATGGGTATATTTAAGTAACAATTTGTTATATTGGTTTTCCCAATAATGGTATTTCCAAATTTCAATCCCATCTTTACCAAGATCAAATTTTTATTTGGGATGGTGAAACTTATTCACGGTGGGGAGAATGTAACACCCAACAAATTCTTGAAGAATACATTTTTTTTGAAATATAATGTTACATGAATTATTGAGATATATTTAATTACACAAAATAAAATATTTATCTTTTTTTACACAAATCAACATGTTCCTTTGATATCAGGTGTCAAATTAAGGATCGATTTTTAGCAGAAAACAGAATACAAGTACTATTATTATTTAATACGATAGTTATTTCCTAGATATTAGGATGGATACAATTAATATGATTAACTAAAATTTTTAAATATAAATTTTCACATGTTTATCATTTATCTATTTATTAAAATTATAATACATATCATTTAATAGAGAAATATATGTTTTCTAAAAATGTAGTTTTGTACTAGCCAATTAAATCAAGCTTTCCAAAGAAAATTCAAAACTGTTTAAATAGTTTAATTATATTTATATGTAAAAAATAAATTAAATTCTGAAATAATAATTCCCCAATTATATTATGGTGATGTTTTGGTAGTTTCTAATAATTTATTTTATCAGTTTATTGTGAATAATTCTGAATTTAAATTGAAAACATCCTTTTCATTGAAATAATTTATAAGCTGAAAAAAATAATTTGAATTGGTTATAAAATAAAATATATAATGTTTTTATATTATTCCCATTTAGTTAATTTTTGAAATTTTCATGTTGAATATAGATATAAAAACAATTCAAACAATGGTTAATTTTCCCTTTATGAACATGCTAAATCATCAAGACTACATGATTAATTACTTATTAAATTCCACCATTTCTAGGATTTTAGATGAAAAAATGGATCCAATGATTTGAATCTGTATAAAATACATATTATAATGAGTCCAACATAAAATTTTAACAAATTTATTAGTGATTTTGTATTAAATAATTATAGTGACTAAGGATAAAACAAGTTTATTTGATGGATAATCTTAAAATATAACATGTAAAATGAACTATGCATATCCAAATACCATTTTCTAAACATATTGTGACCCTCAAAACCATAGTCTCGGATTTTATGACTTATTGGGATACTATTATGTGAATTTCTACAATATAATAAGTTCTGTAATCAAAAAGAAAAAAAGTACGCTTCCTAGCCTTTAATATTTATAAATCATTATGATATGAAAATAAAAAATAGATTATTTTATAAAAATTCTTCTTAAATAATATATTATTTATATCACGATAATTTATAATAATATTTTGCATATTATATAATATTTTTATATTGTAATGAATTTCAAACACATTTATTAATTTTTCCGAGTAAAATAAATTTAATGACACAAAAAAAGATACAAGTAATGTAAATTAAATTAATTAGGATTTTAAATTAATTTTTTTATGAATAGAACATGTTATAAACCTTAGAACACAATTTTTTTTATCTATATATATGTATTGATATTTATTTTAATGCCTATTAAATTAATAATGTCAAAAAATACATTAATGTTTTTTTATGAAAAATGATATTTTACTAGATAATATAAAATTTGTAAAAATTATATCATCTTCAATGTGATTTTTAAATTGTATAAATTTCATATATTTTCAATTAATGGACCAATGGATATTTTATAATTGATATATTTACCAATAGATATAAAAAAAATAAGTTTTCACAATTACGGTTAATGTAGTGTTTTCACATTATTTCCACTTATATAATAATTAATTATCAAAAAACATATTATTTTTTATTGTAAATTAGATAGAATATTAAAAATAATTTGATATAATTCTATATATAAGTCTCACCCAAATTTTTACCTAATTTATTAAATACAATGGATATAAACTTGTTTAAAATAATGAAAAACCAAAAATCGTAAAATAAGAAAAAAATGAATATTAGAAAAAAATTATAAAACTCGTTTTCGATTTTGAAGTGAAGTTATGGATAGAATTTATAGTAATTAAAACCCACTAATTATAAATATTGGAGCCACATGAGTAATTTTAGTTCTCCAAATTATTAATAAATCTATTTATTTAAATGAATGTCGCTCCTCCATGACTATAAAAGGTAACTAACCTCCCCCTCCATCAAGCCTATCAGGCCATTTGGATCAACCATCCCCTTCCCATTTCACTCCCAAACATCAACCCCCACATCCTAGATTCCATTTTTTGTGAAAAAAGAAAACCTTTGATGTTTTTATTGAAAATATATTTAGAATAACCAAAAAGAGGTCATGTTCCCCTAAATGAGTTTTTATTTTATTTCCACATCCACTCCCTTCAAGTCATATTATACCATACATACATAGCAAACATAGTATCATATATTTAATCATATTATGTTATGTTAATTATTTGAAAATAAATTGACACCCTTCTATCAAATGGGTTATGAAATATTTGGTCATGTGTAAGACAAACTATCACCTCAAAAACTGATATAATTCATTCTTCTATTACCACATTTCAAGTTAGGTAATAATGAATTATTTATAGATTATATATTATTTATATGAAAGGTATCATATTTATTATTTTTTATGCTCTTGGTGATATAATATGATACATAACATCAATCCTTCCATTTTTTGGCAATAGAATTATGCCACTCATATGTAAAAAATACAGGCACCAAATGATATGATGTAATTCATTAAAAAATTATTTTTAATTTATTAAAGATGATTTTAATGAACATATGTTATTTATTTTAAATAAAATATAAAATAAAATTATTATATATATATATTTATAAATATATATAAATTTTTGTACTTTCTATATGACAAGTAATTGGAAATAATGTGCATGTGTATATACATCTTACAATCTCGGTTAACAATGTATATCATTTATATAAAAAATTATAGACCATCTGATAAAAAATATTGTGATACACATGTATAAAATAAGTCTGATAATTAAGTGGAGGATAAAATAATAGTACCTAAAACTATAGATGTACCTTGACTCTACTTTACTAGTTTAAACTACACTTTATAAATATATACTATACCACAACCCTCAGATGTTCCCTGAGTTGCATGATATGATCCCCTCAGCTGACGATGGAACTCTAAAGCCTGACTACCACAGATATGACAACCTAATCCATTCAAATGATCTATAAGAAGGTCCATATTCCTTCCTATTGATGAGTTCATGATTCTACACATAATGGTCGC
This sequence comes from Viscum album, assembly GCA_963277665.1. Classification (NCBI taxonomy): domain Eukaryota; kingdom Viridiplantae; phylum Streptophyta; class Magnoliopsida; order Santalales; family Viscaceae; genus Viscum; species Viscum album. The sequence goes on from OY728155.1 coordinate 820,673,496, forward strand.
GCTTGATCATACAATTAATCACTTCATTCTGGAGGAAATTCTTAACTAAAATGTAGGTGGTTACCCATCCTGCCACATGCCTAGAAATCTATTGTGAGCCATAGATGATGATGATTCTTATCTCCTATACTCCGAAACTTTTAAGAAAATTTGTTGACTTCTGTGTGATCCCCATTTTGGGTACTTCACCCACATGCACTGACGAAGGGTAGCTTAATGCTTCTTGAAACCCCATAGCTCTTTTTTCATGATGAACAAACATTCTTCACGTTTTTTAATCCCCTCATGTCATTCTCTAGGATGAGGTACTTTTTATTAATATCGAAAATGGTTTTATGCATAAATATATTCAACATTGAGATAATATCACAAGGAGATCCATCATCAAATAACCTCATAGTATTCAACTAATCACCTATCAAGGTTGGATAAAAACATTGAAACTATTTGATGTGAAATTAGTATTACCACAATGAAATGTAACCATAATTAGGGAACATGAATTAGAAAAAGATATATATTCATGGAGTATAAGAGAAGAATTATTCAAAGAAATCACTCTGGAAGTTTTAACATACCATACCATGAGGTCAATTATCTAGATTCAGTACATAGCACCAACTCTGGGAAGAGTGGCATAGCATATAGGTTGCAAACATGACCCTCTACTCTTGAGTAATATAATGTGGTTGATTATTTTCACGATATCCTATAACCAAAAATCATCACCCATGAGTCTCATCATCCATTGAGATTGTGAGAGGCTGTTGTTGATGAAACTCCCATGTTAGATCTTCTATAGAAGGGGTAGGATGAGGTTCTTGATGATTTGATTGTATGAATCATACACATAAATCATATAAATTCGCATTGGTACCCAATGGAGGATCTATTGGAAGATACTTTGATTGAACTACATAAGGTATCATATGTGGCTTAGGGCACACCACCTCTATAGTATTCTCATCACAACATTCCTAGAATACATCATGCAGTAATCATTGTGACATGGCTCTAAAATTCCATGTCAAATCCTTATAAATGATTTATAATAGAAAAGGAATGTAAAAATGAATACCGTATACAAGGATCACCTCTATGCAATCTACTAACCTTTTCCAACACCCAGAGTTAGGTCTGGGTAAATTTAATGAGTCGCAAAATTATCATAGAAGACACGACCTACATCCAATTACTAGGTTTTGGATATGTTAAGGTATAACATAAGGTATCACCTAAAATTAATTTATTTAATTAATCTCCCTTTTCAATCATTGAATTAGATGGATCACCATATTCAATTGATAAGGTCTCATAGACCATATAAATAAGATGTAATTATTCATTTAATCATAGCCAGAAATGTTTCATCCACTGAGACTCATAGTCTGTGGCTCCATATTCCATAATTGGATGCTTATGGAAACTTCATTTTCCATGTAGGAAACCACTATTAGGTTAAGGAATATGATTTATGTTACAATTTCCATTACATAGCTCTATAAGGTATTAGATACAAAAAAACAACACATTTCAAGAAATGAAAAGGAGCCATAATAAACAATGCTCATGAATTAATTACATGAAATATAGTAAATGTGCACAAAAAGTAAATATATTAGGGAATAATTCATGGAATATTTAATGAATGAGTTCCTAATATGATGATTTATTCTATGATCCCTCATATCATTGGTACATTGATAAAAATACCACTTTAACAACATAAAAATTAAAAAATGCTAAATGAATGTGATTCACCCAACAATTAAATCCATAAAATTATAACAACAAAGTAAAAAAGGGAATTTACCCTTCCAAGGTAACATGGGTTTCCAATGTGTGCAAGTTTTCTACACATTAAAAGATGATCATGGACAAATTCCTATTTCATTGTCTCTATTATGGATCCAAATACTATGGGAAAATGAAAAAACGCTCTAGTACCAGTTTTTTAGCATCCCAACCTGGATGCCAAATAGTGGTTCAACTAGACTTTTGGAAATGGGTCCTCAAGCATGACTCCCAAAATGTTTGAGTCTTCCAACAAGAAGAGAGGTCCTTATGAATGTTTATTAGGATAGAGTTCCAGCATTCATTAGTTTTGAGAATAGAAATAAATATGTAAATTATATATAATAATATATTGAAAGTAGACGTAGCATGGTAGCAGTGGAATCAGTTTTAATAAAACATCATAGTGAAATAAGATATATGAGATGATGAGTAGAATTCATGTACTATAATAGATGGTACTTTGAATTGTAACTATAAATTACTATGGTGAGGTCTTGGGAAATAATCATATACTATATTTTATCAAAGTATACAAAAAATTCCAAAAAACATCTATTAAAGTCTCTCTATCATAAGATCAGTCTAATACTCAATAAAACCTGTCCTAGAGATATCAATCCAGAATTGGAAGAAGAATGCTTTACTTTATCAATAACTACAACTATAATGACTTCTGTCATGCCAATTGGGGCCAAAGATTTCTTTGAGATACAATTTTGATAGGCTTCAACCCATATTCTATAAAAAATCATTTGGTCATTATAAAATGAATATTATTTCAAAGTAAATTAATATAAAATAGAAATATATTAATTAATAAATTATAAAAGGGTCCACTAGGAAACCCCTCAATTTAACTCATTTTTTCAAATCCAATTAATATAAACCACGGGTACCTATTAAGGGAAAAGGGGAGTTATAATTTGAAAAATGATGGACTATTCCTAAACTTGTTCTTGGGAAAATAGAATAATCCCTAAATTTTACAACATCAATGAATAATTTAATTTTTGAAATAATTGATTTAATTTTTAATTAACATAGAATAATTTTTATAAAATAATGTGTCTCCTTGAGCTAGTCCAGGGAAATATGGATGGACATTACATGTATAGATTAAGGATTTGGTTAATGTCTAATTATAGGATGTACGTCCAACGTGACCCAAGACTTATCCCTCATGTCTCACTAGGAACATTTTTAAAATTTCAATATCATTCTTAATATTCTATTACTATTATCAGATATAGGGGCTCAAGTCTCTCTAAAGTCATAGTATAACCATCGTTTCATCAATCCCATCCAAGGGGTCTCCCTTAGGGAACTAATTCAACTCTTATAGAGTTAAAACACACAATCTCATGGACTGGACATCCAATACATAAATATTTTTACCACATGAATATCGAATAATCATTTATAATAATCATATTATGAGATTAGTGTTCATCCGAGGGATACTTAGGTAGAAACTACTAGTTTCACCCTCAACACTAAATATAATGAAACTAAACAAGAATTTAATTGATAAAAAGTTTAACTAAAAATAATTTCATTTAATTAAATATTTTACATGTTATTAGTCCAAATCTTAATGTAACAACATTGGGAAAATCATTTAAGACACATCGAACAAGTCATAGGGAAAATGACCATGTCCATTTTCCAATTAAATCGTAATGTGATTTCAAAAGGTGAAAATTTTATTCAATTTAATATACCACATACGTCATGGAATGATAACTCTAACTCATGTATCATAATTAAATTCAATTTATATTTTAATTATCAAGGAATAAGTCAATAAACAATACACTTCAAAAAATGATTAAGCTGCATAAGGCAAAGCAATGTGATCCTCAAGCATGTTACCTCCATATAGGGTGGAATAGTAGAGGTGAAAAAATAAAGTTGTTTATTCTTTACTAGATTGATTTACCAAATCCATTGTAATCCTTTCAGGATAGATTAATTTGAAAAATTATAGGTGAACCAAGAAGGATTTGGCTCGGGGTACAATAAGGAATTCTATGGAATGAAATTAAATGAAGGAATCAAACCTATAACACAAAATTTATCTTATTATAGAATCAATCTAGTCGAGTTGACCTTTAATTTAGTCTAGGAGGGAAAAAATGAAGAAATTTTCAAATACTATGAAAATGGGGAAACTGATCATAAAATAAAATACCAAAAAATATAGTATAAATATCATAAATATGTGTTAGAGGATATAATATCTTAACTATATTTTCATGTCATATCTAACGAGGATAAAATAAGAGTCAATTTTGAGTATTTGTCTAAAAATGTAATAGAGTAGGATGATCTAGATTCATATGCAAGGAAGGTGGAGAGAATAGTCATAGAAGAAAAATGAAGAAAAATGGATTAAAATTTAAATAGGGTGAAATTTCTAAATTCACCTAGAATTTTAGGGGGTCATGGTTTAGACACAAAATTGGCCTAATTTTTCACTAACTATATGCTTTTTACTTTTATAAAATGGATCCTCTCTTGTATAAGTGAACAATTTACCTAATCATAGGAAATTTAACTATCACAAATTTCTGCTTTGCTACATGACCATGCACCCAAGCTCACATTGGTGTTTACAAACTGTGTAGATCCTTGGTCACAATTTTTAATAACTATATGACTTATGGAAATCATGTTACATGAGAGACAAGATTTCCCCTAACCATGTTGCCCATTATTTTCTTCTTATTTCAATGTTTTTTGAACAAAATGATCACTAGAAACTTGTGAGACCTCAATGAAACATTTCGGAATCATTAATAGGACCAAACAAAAATATTGATACAAAAATATGGTCCATACCCATGAAAAATATAGTTAATTAATTTTTTTGGTAATATAGAAATACATGTTTTGGTTAATATCATTGATGAAATTAAATTATTAAATTTTTTTATTGGATTATTCAGTTGTGTTTTATTGTTTTGATTTTCTTCTCTATTGTAATGTTTTTTGTATTTCCATTAAATTAAAATGTAATGTTATATTGTTTATTTTCTATATATTTTGACACTATAACTAGGGGTACAGTCCCCCCACAATATATATCATAGCCACGCTACTAGTCTGTACCCACTGAGATATGGTTAAGCACACTTGTAGTCTAAAAAACTTACATGTCACTATAACATTAGTGAGTTTCAAATTTGGTGATTTTACTACGAGTTATCAGAGAATACTAGGATTCTTACCAGTTAAATTAGTATTTATGAAATGTATAAAATATAATAGGTTGTGTCTAGAAATCATAATGAGAATGAGCAAGGGAGTTTATAAACCATGTATGGTGGAATGTCTGATTGGTTTGATATGTAATTATGGTATATATTGATTTCATGAACTTTTTTGATGTTGTTTTTCTTATGGTGGGACACATGTTTTTTGGTGTTATAATTTCATGATTTTATTGGTTCTTATGATTTATAATAAAGTACCGGTATAACATGAGATGTGTATGGATAGATCCTGATAAGAATATAGGGATATATATCGACATGTATTGTTTAAGATATAGATAGTATTGTGTTATGGGTTATATGAATGACTATATGAACATTGATAAATGGTTTAAGATATATCTGATAAATGAAAGAAAAAAGTTGAAATACAATTCTAAAAGGCATGTAATCCATATATAGAGAGACCTAGAGTAATGGACCTCTGTTTTTGTCACCTTTTAAAAATGACCATGTTTTTATTAAAAGTATTCTTGGGGTATTTGGAATTGTGGAGAAAATTCCTCTTCTTCATCATGGAGTTGAGGGTTATGATGGTTTCAATCAACATGTTTCTATACCTACGGAGGATCATATTGAATTTAATCTTCATGATAACTTCATGGGTGTTATCCAGTCCAAGGGAACTGAAGTTGTTTGAAATATGCCATTAATATAATGGGCCATACATTTCACACATAGATAATAAATAATGTTAGATGAATAAAAATATAATACACACATGAAATTAAATGGTTTAGAGTATTCGTAGACATGAAGAAAACATTCATATTTTATAAAATATTATCAACATCACCCATTATTATCTTCCATTATAATACTCCTCTTAGATACACCCTATGTAATACAATATTTATCACATAGGTAATGAAACCTATGAAATGATGGGATAATATACCCAATAAAGGTAAAAAAATAAGATATAGTTATCTGATCATATGAAATAAAATGATAATAAAAATTGTATGTGATAGTGAACATTAATTTTCAATTTTGTACTCTATCTTTCAATGATAATAGAAATGATTCATGGAATAAACATTATCAATTTAGAAAACATGATCCATAAAAGTGTTAAATAATCATAAATCAATCATGGAACATAGTCTCATGCTATAAATTTGTGTAACCATCATAAATATATAAAAACATTACAAAAGTAAGGGTTACTACCTATACCATCAACAAAATGGATCAGGACACACTAGTGTCCCTATGAGGAGCAGGATTAACCATTTTCCAATTATGGTTCAATATCATTAAAATGTTTACCTATATTATATAAATAAATATATTGTTTTACCCAATTAATTATATGGATATATATGACTCAAACATCACAAGATGGATTCCATGAAAATGTGTTCCAACTGAACATAATTCATTCAATATGTCATAACCTATGAATATTAATAGATTTTATGAATGTCATTCAATCAATCCAATAAATCATCCATATAAAGAATTTGGGTTTTAATCTATAATCCTTACCCCAGTAAGGAATATTTAACGAAAAAAATAATCTTTTTGTAGATGTAGAATTAGTTTTTAATGATCACATTAAATAGTTATTTCTGAAAATATCTTTTCCATTTAAAAAAATTCTCTTTTTTCAAAACATCATAATTACACATGTTTTTTATAATAACCTAGTACAATTGTTATTGATGATTCAATAAATTAATGGTTTATGAATGTATGAAAATGTTCTCATTCCATAAAAGTTAAAATACATTCATTTCATACTTTATTAGATAATTCACAATAGTCCTATTTTAAAATTTTCAAACTTATTTTTAAAACAATAAAAACATTATATCATTGGTTAAAATGAAATTAAAATTTAATATAATAGTTTTAAAAACATTTAGAAAGACATATTATTATAACATAGACATAGAATATAAATATTTCCCATGGAATAATTAAAGAGAAAGAATCTTTATTTTTGGTTATATTACAAAATAACACCTCGAAAATTTAATATTATTGATGTGTGTGTAAGTAAAATTAATTATTAACTATATTTTCAAAATGAAATATTATAAATATTAAATAAAACAAAATCTAATAAAAAAAATTTACACATAATCATATAACCACACAATCAATTTAATAGTAGTTTATCCAAATAAATCGAAAATATATTAGGAATTGCATTACCTAAGGACTTTAATTTCATTGTTCCCGTTAGAACTGCATATACAATAAATATTAATTTATTATAAATTATTTCTATAAAAATAAATACATCATATCATGTGTGCTTTTTTTATAAAAACATATCACCAACTTATTAATAATTTGTTATTATAATCTTGTTGTTGGTGATTACTTCTTCATTATCCAAGAATGCTTTGGTTTGGTGGCCCCATTCCATATGATTTGATCATGGTCCAATAATTTATATAATTAAAATCTTTGTATTAAAATAATATATAATTTTATACAAATTTTAATTATTATTCACTAAAATATAGATATAGATAATTGAATTAAACCATTCAGGGAGAGGGTAGGTCATTCATATGCATGAATTTTTTTTCCACTTTTCATCTAATGGAATGAGATAAAGATATATAGTAATAAATCATTAAATAATCATTATTACTTTATATATATCATATATTTTCCTAAAAAGTTTCCAAATTAGAATACATTTTAGATATAATTGAAAACAAATCACATCACATTGTATAAATGGTATTCCATACAAACACACAGACAACAATATCATTTCTCAAATGATATGATAATGATAAGGAATAAATAATGTTATCATTTTAAATTTATATTCATATAATATATATAATAAATAAATAGTAATCCCATTTTAATACCCACAGGTATATGATGGGGAAGAAAAATGATATGTATTTCCTCATGGAGACGGTGAGTCGTACATATGCACAAGAGATACATTAACATTTTGGATAATGGTAAATAGGGAGTATAATACTGTTCCCAATAGAAATAATATTTGACCATGTGAAGGATAATAACATAATTAGTTATGATAAACATAATATATTTATATGTTGAATTGAAGACTGTTAAATGAAATTGATCAATTAGATTGATTACCAATTCTCTGAAATGTCACTATTTGATCTCATTTCAAGGGCATTATGGTTAGTATTTTGTGAAGAAAAGATACTCTATATTGTGTTTGTGTAATATATTATGAGATTTTATCCTGGTATGGGATACCATGAAGGCTAAATTTTATGTGGTGAAATGAGGGAGGAGGTGTCCTATAATTTTGGTGAGGGACATTTTAGAATTTCCAATATTATTAAATTTTAATTAAAATAATATATATCCAAATGCCAAAAAATGGATGCGCTAGGGGAGGTCTTCGCATCCTGGTTTTTTTTATTTTTCTTAATGGTTGAAGGATCCATATTTGTGATGGATGCGCTAGGGTTTCTCCCTCTAGTGGTGGTTTTTGCTTCGGACCCCTCTGTGCTCCCTGCGGTGGTACCGTGGCTTCCTCTCCTGCTGTGGATTTTCTCTATGGGCTACCGTGGTTGCTGATTGAGAGATACGGGTGTAAGACCGTGTTTTCGCCGGCATACTCTCCGGAGTGCTCCAGGTTTGTTCTCAGCAGTTTCGTTGGTCCTATGGGGAGGTCTCAGCCTCTGCTGGTTGCCACTATCCCACTATGGTTGAGTCGTTTGAGGATCATAAGTGACATTTCCCAGCGATTGGGTTCCAGACTTTGGATTTTCGGGTTCATTTTTCGGTGGTTCTAAGATGTTTGTGAAATCTCTATTATTTACCATGTTTTCTGGTTGATTTGGCGATGACGGACGCCGGTGAAGCTCGTCGACGCTCCGGTGATGTGGTGCTCGAGGCGGTGCAGGCTCACGGCTCGAGGGTTTGGTGATGATGGTGAATAGCGTGATGGGGACGTCAGTCCAGCCGACGAGGTGCTCTGGAATGCGTGATGGCGGATGGAGATGGGATTGAATGTTGAGGTTTCTCGTGGCTTGAGGATTCCTCGGGTCCTGTAATTTTTATTTTGAATTGAGCTGTTTTGGTTACCGCTTACCCATAAATCGGGTTTATTAAAAATCCAAAAAAAGAGAATTTTCATTCAATTTTGACATTATTTGTTATGTAGACAATATGAAAATCATTAAAACAACCTAACATCAATTAAAATCATTTAAGAAACCAATAATATGTCATAATAATATATAAAATTCAAGGATCAAATCAATTATGAAAAATAATATTTAGTTTATAATTGTTAATATCATTTATTTAATTGATTCATTATTTGAGTAATCAGTGCATCATCATTGTGTAATAATTTAATTTAAATATTTCATTAAGAAATATTTAAAATAAAATAACATGTTGTATATAAATATATTATATATTAAAATAATTTTTAAAATGGAATATATGTTTGTGGAAACCCTATATTAATAATTTTATTATATTTAATCCAAGTATGCGACATCATTGAATTTTTATTTAATAAAATTTATAAAATTATTGATTTAGTCATAGTGGCCTCAAAATTCATAAATAACATTATTTCATGAAAATGTGTTTGAATATTTAAAAAAACACTTTTCTTTGTTAAAACTCTATTTTTGTTCCTATGGGGATGAGTAAAATATTCAAAAAATAAAAAAAGAGAAATTTTGTGACTTTTTATATTGAAATAATATAAAATAGATTTTCAGGGACATGTGTGAATTATAAAACTCAATTTAGATCCATATGTGTTATTTTTATAATTACAATTATCAGATAAAATTTTTTAAGTTGTTACAGTCAAATTATTGTACATATAATTTTATTAATAACCAAAATTACCCAATTTACCCCTTTATCATGGTAATTTTATGACCAAGGATTCTATTTATAATGGGAAAATGGGATTATTTTTAATTATGGAAATTACATATCAAATTGAGGAGTATATTTTCTGAAATTTATCAACTCCAATGTTAATTAATTTAATTTAATGTAAAATCGATAATGCGCGCTGAAGAACTTTTTTTCAAAAATATTCCCTTTTAAACAAAATAATTATTTTATAATAAATTTAATAAAAAAATGAATTTAAATTACCATTATATGATAATATTAAATAAAATTTAAACAATGAAAGATTAAAACCATTGCAAAACATAATTTTACATTATATTGAATTTAAAAAAATTCAGTTTTGAAAGAAAATCATTATTTTCACTATTTCTTGCAAAATAAATATATAATTTAAATTAAAAAAAATTAAGTTAATTAATGTAATTCTAAATTCAAGAATGAAATTTATTTTTTGATATAATTTTTCTGGATCTTCTTGGAATTATTATTCAATCATATAAGAAAGATATACTCATATTTTAAGAAAACATATTTTTGAAGAATAAAGCGTCCTTTCAAAAATTGTGAAATAATTTTCAACCAACATACCAATTCAGTCATATTTAGCTGGATATATATAACATAAATATTTTATTCATATTTATTCCTTCCAATTTAATTGATAGGGTATACCAAACATATAATATGTCAATGATCCGGTAAACATTATATTACGTGTAACACAAGTTATCAAACAATTTAAAGAGAATAATTTCATATAAAAAATGGGTTATAATATTATACCAACATTTAAATGAATATACTCCTCAAAATTAGTAACTTGGAAACCAATATAATGGTACACCTATGACTCATCACATGCTTAGTTTCCTATGTAACTTCTAGCTTGTGGTATCAACACAAAACCTTAACCAAATAGTTGAGTTTGATTCTTATAGTTTAGCCTTTACATATTATAATCTATATAAATTATAATCATAATAATGATATTTCTCCAGTGATATTTCCTCTAAACATACTACATGTGAATGATCAGGTATGTAATTCCTCAATATAAATAGATGGAATAAATTATGAACCCTTGTGGGAGTCTGTATAAGATTTAAATGGTAATCTACTATCCTCACATGATTAAATATTTATAAGTGAAAACACACCTAGGGTATAGTTGGATATTATTTAATTGATACATTAAATCATTGAGTGGACTTTAAAAAATAAAATTAGAGACCCCCTAAATTATTATCAATGTAACATCATATTCCTATTTGAGTTTATCTTATTAGTTTTTTAATAACTGTAAATTAGACTTCCATATAATTTTCCTTTTCAATCTGTAAAAACATCTTTTTTGAAAAACCATTCCATTATCATTATCGTATACACACTATTTGATATGGATCCACCATACTTAAATAGTTATGTATATTATTGAAAGAGAAATTAAATAGCGGGATTTGATTAACCTAACCACATTTAAAATCCATATAACTTGATTTTACTGCATTATCTTGAGTTTGAAGTGAACTATTAGACAGGCCATCTAAATGAAGATGATCTATAGTGCCCAATTTTTTGTCATGAAATTGACAAGGAAATCACCAAAATTTCAAGGTAAACATCAAATACCAATCAGATTCAATTGAATATGGAAATCCCTATTACATCACAACTAACTTAATATATATTATAGAATGAAGATCTGTAGCCAAATAATATTTGACGGGTGTCTGCTAATATTAAAAGGTGAGTAACTACAACATAGGATTACCAAAATTTAGAAGTCTTAATATAGACCCTAATGATTACTAAAATTCATGGAATGTTTAAATAAATTCCCCTTTTAATATCCTTTCCACATATAAAAAACCAATGGGTTTTATTTCCATGAATCATAAAATATCCTTAATAATGATCATTAAATAAACTCTATTGGGGTTTCAACACATAAACATATGATGTTATTCATAAAACTTATTTTAATATTACATATATACACTTCTAAAATTAAATTCCTCCTTTCATCATTATACATGATCTTATCATATACAAAAAAATGATACATTGGATTCTTAGGTTTATGCACATACTCATAAAATATAAGTTTGTTTATTATTCCAAAATCTATGTAAATGTATATAACAACCAGAAATTTCAAAATTGGGTGAACAATAATAATTTTTATATAGATTATTCCTTCAAAATCAATCATGAAACTCAAAACATAAGTTAGAAGAATAAGGGTACCCTATTTATCAGGATGCACTTCATCTATTGTGAATAATATATCCCTTAGTCGTTTTTCCTTAGAGGTGGTTGGATCTTACAATCCACATTATCCATTGAATTAGGGAATTGAAAAATATAATTCCAAAACATATTACACAAGAAACACTACACTGTGGGTAGATCATTAGTTAGTTTCCCTTCCTCTATTATAGTAACGAGACCATTAATCTCATTTGAACATTCAAATAATTTATTACTAATCATTTCGGATTTAATGATCCTCCTAGTTCTATTAAAACATTTCCATTATTGAATATTCCATAATTTTGATAAGTAGTTGACTATAAAAAAATTTGAAAAAAAGTTTTAGTATTTTTGTAGAGAGACTATATAATTAAATTCAGATCAGAACCACAACAATATTGGGAATATTTAATTTAAATTTCCAATTGGACTTCACATTGAATCATTTTTTCATATGTTCTAATATATGTTAATGATATTGGTTTTCAGATACCAAATTTTATGAAACAAATAAATTGATCTATGTTACATTCATGGATGATATTTTATTCAGATTCCTGCCTTAATATAATGTCCCAAAAATATCAAGGAAATTATTTTCTTAATTCATTTGGAATTTTATGAGTCCGCGGTTTCTGATGGCGCTAGATTCTGAGGCCCGGTGTGCCCGGAATAAATTTCTGATCTTTTGTTCAGGTATGTTTAGTAAATGTACTTTCGGGTTTTTCCATCTTTTGAACTAGTTCTCAGAATCGAAATCTGTGGGAACCGATGAACTCGCTGCACTGGTATTCGCCTAAGGGGACCTTTACCGTAGTTGCATTTTGTCAGGAGGAGAAGATATTTTTTTAGGTTGTTATTAAAAATAAATAAAAATATGTCTTATATATTTTTATTCATAGGTGGTGGTTACTTCCTCCCAAAGGGAGTTGGAAGTGGGACCCACACCCATATAAACTCCCATGAGAGGATATTTTTTAGGTGGGTCCCAAACGTTCCCTAAGCCATTCATCTCCCCATAACTCCCCTTAACCCCATTAATGCTCCCCTTAATTATTTTGTTAACTCCTCTCTTTTAATTTTAAACTCTCCACCTCCCTCTCATTATGTTTGCCAACTCAATTAATTAATACCCCTATAAATTAATTGGCACAACTCTTCTTTTTGAATTAGTTTGAATTGGTTGGATTTTCTTTAAAATTGGAGAAGTATAATTTATTATTTCTATAGAAAATATTTTTGGTGGGGGAGGCTCTGGAGAATTAGAAGACGGTTTTCCTCTCTGATGAAGAACACCTTTCTTCAATGAAGAACAACTCCGAAGAAGAACACAGAGACGCCGGTGACGACGCTTCTTCCTCGGAACCCCCTTTTGACGCGGGACTTCACTGATGACTCTTCTATCTTCATTATCGTCATCAACGGACTGACACACAAGCATAGAAGTGTAAGCGTACGAAAAATGACAACAACATTGTCATCCCCTTTGATAAAAGAATGCCCAACCACTACAACGTTCATCTTCCGCAGTTCAACAATCTGCAGCTCCTTTTCGAGGTAGGGGGATTTTTATTTATTTTCATATATGTGAATTTTACCCTCGATCATGGGAGTTTAATTGTTGGATGATTATTTGAACCACTAAAGCACTGGGTACAGGCTAACGAACAATTCAGGACCCACCGCCATATTTTTTCTTTATGCGCAGATCGCTTGGCGATGGGTGAACGGAAGGGAAACGATGTTTTGATTCCAGCACAGTGCAGAGAAAAACCCAAGAGGGCCACTGGCGCGGAAAGGAGGAAAAACGGACCACCCGAATGACTTTGGTAGCCCGCAGAAGTTTGCGGCGGCGCAGGTCACCAGCGCGGAATCGCCCTAGCACGCCACCGGTAGAAGTCCGCTGTGGCGCCTACTACGGCGGCGTAAAGAAGATCCCGCTTGTGCGGGATACGGGGCGACAAGGAAGCGCCATCCTGGCGCTGCCGTTTCGCGACCCCCCCCCCCCCCCCCCCCCCCCGCTCAGCCAGCCTTGCCGGGTCGTGGCTGGCCGCGGGCTGGGCCATGCCGCGCCCTTCCGGGTCGGGTCGCCCAGTTAGGGCTGATCCAGGGTGGGTAGGGCCGGGTCGGAATGGGCCCAGACCCCCCTTTTGGGAACTTTTTCTTTAAAACACACATATCATGGGATACAGACCTTCGATCGATACACTATCAGTTGTGTAGGATTCCTTGGATTGAGACGGTCGTTTTAGTATATATTACACTAAGGGTTTTGGTGAATTTTGTGTATGGAAGGGTTGGTTCGAACCTGAAACCAACCGGGCCCTCGGATCGGAAACACTAATAACATAAGAAATGGACATCCGATTGATGTTTTGTCAACTATGTTGGTTTCTTTTGTATGAGACGGTTTATTTGGAATACTACACTTGGGGTTTGGATGTAGATGGTGTATGGTTGAGTAGGTTTTTGATTAAAAACCATCAGGGCCCCTGAACGGAAAAAGCCAATAACTCTCAGACCGGACGTCTGTTTGGAAAACCGTTAGCAGCATTGGTAATGTCATTGAGAAATGGTTCCATTGAGTATACCCCATGGGAGTTCGGGGAACAGTTGAGATACGGTCGGGTTGGTTCGTACATGAAACCAACAGAGCCCCCGGGACAAAAAGGTTTATACTCACAGACCGGGCGCCCAATTGACACACCGTCTATTGCATTGAGAACCCTATGACGTGGAAAACCATTGACATACATTATCGTGGGACTTAGTGAAAGGTGGATTATAGGCCAGCAACTCTTATGGAGGACCCTCTTGGTGATGAGAATATGGAGTACGAAGACCTACTAGCTGGTTGAGACCCGATGACTGCTTATCTGATACGTTTCATAGGGACATGACTTGCCCAGTGGGGAGAAATACTGTGTCATGTGGAAGACCCATGGCGGAGGAGTGCTACTTTGTGAGGCGGTAGACCCGCAGAACTCGACAGAAGGAGTACCTCTATAGGCTATCAGGGGGAGCACTATTGTGTGAGCAGACAGACCCATGGCAGAGAGCGCTACTGTGTAAGGCGGTAGACCCGCGGTACTCCAATGGAGGAGTAACTCAGTAGTCTAAGGTTAGTGAGTAGCACCTCAGAGTCGTGGTAGGACTACTGCGCTCGATAGAGGAGGAGTTCTCCAGCTGCTGTGATTTCGACATCATGCATCAAATCCTGGTTTGAGCTGAGTCAATGACCTTTGTGTTTTCCTCATGATTGATATGGGTTAAATGATAAATTTTGTATATATATAGGAATATACCAATGTAATGGTCATCTTTTGATATCTTTCTTTTTGGATTATCCTTGTTGGATTTTGTGAGACCTTGATGGTCTCGGGGTCCCTACTGAGTATCGTTATACTCAACCCTTGCACGGGCTATACCCGCATCTCGTTGTGATGGATATAGACGACAAACAGTGCTGACCGAGGCAGAGTGTATGAGGACTGCACGGTACCCGGAGGTGGACACCTAGCGTGATGGCACATGGAGTGGACCGATAGACATCGAGTGCTGGAGAGGACATCTATACCTACCCTTCAGGTAGGAACCCAGAGGACGATCTAGTAGCTGCTTCACCATTCAGCTATTTGTCTTTTTTTGTTGTACTTTTTTAAAGTTGTAGCTGTACGTTTCTATTGGGTTTTCCTTTTTGACCCCATTGTACTTCCATCAGACTTGTTTTACTGCTTTACATTGTGTTAGCTTCCACTTGTACTCTGATTTTGTGTGTTTACATTTTATAAAGGCAATGGTTTCCTGGTTTTTATGGTGTTACGCCTTTTGTGCTAGTCTCCATCCCCTAGCCTATGGAAGGTGGGCTTGGGGTAGTCACGAAATGGGCCCTGGGGGACGGTTCGTGACAAATTGGTATTAGAGGACGTCAGTTCTACCGCAGAACTCAGGAATCTGATTTTTCTTTTCTATGATGAAATAGTGTTAAGGGTACTAAGTGTTGTTTTCAGTTTAGGGTGTCTAGTGTCGGTGCAGGCAGCCGACGTATTCATACACCAGGACCCTGACTTCTGATTTCCGACTCAGTGCAAAAAAACACTGATTGTGTGTGTTTTCAAAAGTTTTAATTAAGTCAGCTCAAACCAGGTCATCTCACCCGGTATAATCTTTGACAATGTCGCATCATTTTTATTCAGAATGCCTCCCCATGTATGACCAGCTAGTGCCCAAAGAGTTGTACGTACAGACAGGCCACCGAGCGACAAGGCCTCATAATAGGGCCCCCATTCAGTCGAGGCACTAGAGGAGGCTCCCACTATACTACCACCTATTTGTCCACCGATGCCACCAGCCCCAGCATTAGGGGATGCACGCCTCTTGAGCGCACTGCACGAGTTCCTGCACCAGAGGCCACCCTGGTTTCGGGGAGAGACGTACCCACATGCGACTAAGGATTGGATGGAGGCTATGGTGCGTGTCTTTAGGCTAGTAGGGATGCCAATAAACACTATGGTGATCCTTGCTGCCAGCCTCCTTCAGGCAGCATCAGGCAGATGGTGAAGCTTGATGCTCTAAATTCATGATGAGCCGAAACTTCTATGGGCAGTCTTCGAGAGCATTTTTCGGGCAATGTTTGTACCAGCCACCCTTCGAGCGGTGCGTATACAGGAGCTACTACATTTTCAGCAGTGTAGCATGACAGTGGTGAAGTACTTAGTGAGGTTGACCGACCTCTCATGCTACTCCACTGATATGGTATGAGACCAATTATTCAAGGACCAGACCTTTGAGCAAGGACTCAGGCGAGAGATTAAAGCTTCAGTTGTCTCCCACAGCATCCCGACGCAGATGGGGGTGTTGGAGAGTGACCTCCTAGTTGTGAATTTCCTTGCTGAGAAGTCTCCAGTAGCGGGACCCAACACTATCTGGCATGTAGCAGAGTCTTATAAAGCTGGAAGAAGACAGATGACATAGAGGTCCAAGAGGACCAGACCAACAGGTGGTCGACCGCATTGCTCAGGGTCAGTAGTGCGGGGCACCCAGTGTGGAGACAGACCCAGACTTGCCCGGCTATGTTACTCATGCGGTGGATAGGGTCACAAGGCTCGTGACTGTCCGACCCACTGTGAAGATGATCAATAGATAGAAGAAGGACCTCCCAGGTAGAGGCCGAGGATCGATCATGGGGGACTACAAGGAGAAGGAGACCGAGGCATAGGAGGTGGTCATGATAATAGTGGTGGAAGAAGCTTCGAGGTGTTTCCACCACCACAACCCGGAGGTCCACCCAGACTACAGGGAACAGGTGTACATTGGAGAGCACTGCTTCATGCAGCTGAAGCATACGACTATGGAGCTTCCGAAGCTGGTGGATAAGAGTGGGACTACTTCTAGTCATGGAGGCATTAGTTCTTGGTGCTTCTAGCTTTTTTTGATGTTTTTCAAGGTTGTTATGTGTCTTTTTACTTTGAGCTGCAGTAATAAAAGACACATTTCATTGTGACGTTTTCTTTCCAACATTTTGTGTGGTTAATACTAAGAGTTTCTAGTATAAACTGTTTTCCTTGACCCTCACTTTTGATATTTCTACTGGAGGAGACCCAGTAACCACACAATGATACTGATAGTGTGACTCAACCCTTGGAGGGGAGATTAATGATGGATATCTAAGTAGTAGTGTTGTGGCCTTACAACGTCATCCATGACATGAATTATATTGTTCATATTAGGATTGACTATATTAGGCAAAGAACATTGTTCACCCGAGGGATGAGACCAGATTTCACTTTTCTACAGAGGAGAAATCATAGAAGCTCTTGTATATTGTAGATGAAGAAGGGTGGATATGAGTTCATTCAATTGACTACTCTCACCCATTTTTCTTCAAGTGAACAGTTTACAGTTTACTCCAATCTCAATAGTCTCAGGTGTATCTTCTCCCATAAGGACCTGAACCTGAGATAGTGGTGATGTCTTGAGTTCCTCCGGGACAATGACTTTGAGATAGTCTATACTCTCGGAATGGGGAAGGTAGTAGTGGATGCACTCAGCAGGAGGTCAGGCATTCAACTGCTAGTAGAGGAAACAAAGTAGCTAGATGCCCTACATAAATCATTTGTGGATAGAGATGATGTATCCTATATTCAGTCCCTTATAGCCACTCCTCTAATTCTACAATAGAGTAGGTGAGGTGGATTACCACCTCGCCCTTCCACCCAGTCGCACCGGGTACTTGACATCTTCCACGTATCTCTGCTGAGGAGATACGTGCACGACCCGTCCCACATCATCAACCACGGGGAGAAGGACATCAATGACTGGATGACATTCACAGAGGTTCCAGTGGAGATTGAGGATCAACAGGATCGGGTCCTGTATGGATGGTCGATTCCTCTGATGCACATTCACTGGTAGCACATAAACCTCCATGAGAGAACATGGGAGTTGGAGGCTCAGATGCATGCTCCGTAGTGCTCTTTTGTTTCCATGGTGTGTGTTGTAGCTTTACAGGGATGTAAATTTCTAAGGTGGGGGTAATGTAAAGTTTTAGAAATTTCAAGGAAATGTTTTTCTTATTTTCTTTGGAATTTTACGAGTCCTTAGTTTCATGCAGTGCCAGATTCCGAGGCCCTGTGTGCCCAAAATCAATTTCTGAAGTATTGTTCGGGTATGTTCAGTAAACGTAAGTACTAGTTTTTCTATCATTGGAACTGGTGCTCAGAATAGAAATATGAGGGCACTGATGAACTCACAGTGCTGGTATTCCCCTATGGAGACCTTTACCATAGTTGTGTTTTGTCAGGAGGAGAATATAATTTTTTGGGTTGTTATTAAAAATAAATAAAAATATGTTTTTCATATTTTTATGTGTGGTTGGTGGTTATTTCTTCCCATTGGGAGTTGGAAGTGGGGACCACACCCACATACCTCCCATGAGAGGATATTTGTGAGGTGGGCCCACACATGCCCTAAACCATTCATCTCCCCATAACTCCCCTTAACCAAATTAACACACTGCTTCATTATTTTGATAACTCCTCTCTTTAAATTTTAAACTCTCCACCTCCCTCTCATTATGTTTTCCAAATCAATTAATTAATATCCTTATTAATTTATTGGCACAACTCTTCTTTTTTAATTATTTGGAATTGGATTTATTTTCATTAAAATTGGAGAAGTCTAATTTAATATTTTCATAGAAAATATTTTTGGTGGGGGAGGCGTAGGAGAATTAGAAGAAGGTGTTCCTCTTCGAAGAAGAACATCATTCTTCAATGAAGAACAACTCTAATGAAGAATGCAGAGATGCCATTGACGTCGTTTCTTCCTCGGTTTCTTCCTCAAAACCCCATTCCGAAGCGGGACATCACCGATGACTCTTATTTCTTCCTCTTTGTCAACAATGGACTGACACACGAGCTTAGAAGTGGAAGCATATGGCGAAAGACGACAACATCGTCTTCCCCCGTGAAGAACGAATTCCCAACCACCGCGACGTTCATCTTCCATAGTTCAAAGATGTGTGACGTCTTTTCAAGGTATGGGGATTTTTTATATTTTCATATATTTGAATTATAAACTCGAGCATGGGAGTTTAATTGTTGTATGTTTATTTGAACCACTAACGCGGGGGATACGGGCTACCGAACATGTCCGGACCCACCGCCATATCGTTCATGATGCGCGGATTGCTTGGCTACAGGTCCACGGAAGGGAAATGACATTTTTGAGGCCGTTGGATTGTAGAGAAAAACCCAAGAGGGCTGCATGCGTAGACGGGAGGCAAAACGGACCACCAGAACAACTCAGGTGGCCCGTAGAAGTTTGTGGCGGCGTGGGTCATCGGTGTGGCGCCCAAGCGCGCTGCCGCCATAAGTCTGCTGCGGCACTAACCACGATTGCGTGAAGAAGACCATGCGTCCGATTGAGGCTTCATATGTTGCGTTGATACCCCTATGATGTGGATGACCATTGAGATAATTATTCATGGTACTTTGTGACACTTGGAGTATTGGCCAGTAGCTCGTGGAGCGGATCCTTTCAGAGATGATCATATAAAGTATGAAGACCTAGTAGCTGGTTGAGACCTGATGACTGCTTGTCCGATAAGTTTCAGAGTGGCTTTACTAGCCCAGTGGGGAGCTCTAATCTGTGAGGTGGCAGACCCATGGCGGAGGAGATCTACTTTGTGAGGTGGAAGAACCATGGTACTCGACAAAAGGAGTACCTCTGTAGGCTATCAGGGGGAGTGCTACTATGTTAGGCTGTAGACCCATGGTGGGGAGCGATATTGTGTGAGGTGGTATACCCGCGATACTCGACAAGATTAGTACCTCAGCAGTCTAAGGTTAGTGAGTATCACCTCATAGTCAAGGCAGGACTACTGCACTCGATAGTGGGGGAGTTTTCCAGCAGTCGTGATTTCGACATCATGCATAAAATCCTGGATTGAGCTGAGTCAATGACCTTTGTGTTTTCATCATGATTGAGATGGGTTACTATATAACATAGGTATATGTATATTCATATACCTAAATAATGGTTATCTATTGAGATTTTTTTCTTGGTTTATCCTTGATGGATTTTGGGAGACCTTGAGGGTATTAGGGTCCCTACTGAGTATCGTTATATTCACCCCTGCACGGGCTATGCCTGCACCTTGTTGTGTTGGATGCAGACGGCATAGAGTGCTGTCCGAGGCAGAGTGCACGAGGACTGGATGGTACCCGGAAGTGGACACTTGGCATGATGGCACACGAAGTGGATCGATTGACACATAATGCTAAGGAGGACATCTGTACCTACCTTTTATAGAGGAACCTAGAGGATGATCCAGGAGATGCTTCACTATTCAGCTGTTTGTCTTTTATGTTGTAATTTATTTCATTTGTAGATGTACCTTTTTGTTGGGCTTGTATTTACAGCCACTTTGTTATTCCAGCACACTTTTTTTTACTTCTTTACATAGTGTTTTCTTCCTCTTGTACACTTATTGTGTCTGTTTACATTTTATAAAGTCAATTCCTTCCCAATTTTTAGGGAGTTATGCCTTTGGTGCTAGTCACTAGCCCCGGGCCTATGGAAGGCCGTCTTGGGGTAGTCAAGTTACTGGCCCGGGAGACAGGTCGTGACACTTACAATCCTTGTAATATTTTCCTCATATATACCAATTTATTCTTTACACATTTATATTAACTCATGGAATTCATTCTCCATTTTAGTACATAGAATGTGAGGAAAGTACTGACTAAATAATATCAACATAAACTAATCCCATTCCCAAGATTCAAATTCTTCCATTATCCTTTTATTGTTCTTTATATCTCACTACATATCTCTAATACCTTATAGATGATAAAAAATATGGGAATATTTTTCATTTCATATGAATTAAAGAACTAAAAATATTTTCTCAATAATGGATATCCTTCACTCAGACTCTAGTGTATTTGTATACCCACTAATAGAATGGGGATTGTGACACATGATTGATTAAATAGTTTGTGGTTCCTTAAATTTATCATTTGACAAAAGACATGATTCAAAGTATAATAATGATTCAAGAGAATATGTGAAATGATCTCCATTTCAAATCTGATAAAATTTGTTTTCTCATGAGGAAAATCATTGAATTTTTAGTCAAAAAAATAATTAACATGATTCCATTATGATCCATCTCAGGACTAACAACATAATTAACTATCATTGAAATACTAATCATTATTGATATTAATATATTTATCAAAAGTAATTTAAGAAATTCCAATATTGAAACAACTTATTCTATAAAACATTATGTTAAACTATTGTGATTAATTATCAGTATCTAAACATTATTATTTCATCCTATACATAGTCAAATCCGAATTTTTTATAAATTATTTATATACCTACTCTCCAAGGATTCTCTAAACCCTCCTCTTATTCTAATAATAACGTCCCATATTTTTCATACATTGATATTCTATAATTTTTATGAATAAAAATATGATTCATGCTATAAATGTAAACATTTAGATTATAAAGGGACTACAAATATTTTTTTAGTCTAGGAAATATCATCAACATCTCCCTTTTTTCTCTCTATATAGTACTACTATTAGGCATACCCTACCCAAACCCTTCATCATCACATGGGGAAGGAAACATAAAAAATGGTCAGATAAAATTCTAACTTAGGGTAATTATAGAATATATCAACACATGACCACATGATATCATAATATAAGAATAAAATCATGTTATCAGTAACCGAAATTATCAAGATCATACTAAACCTTTCATAGGTTATAAACCTGAGACATGTGATAATCCTAATCAATTCAGAATACAAGAACCAGAATTTTGAGAAATCATCATAAATAAATCATGAAGCATAATCTCATTCCAAAAAAGTGTGTAACCATCATTAATATATAAAACCACTTCATATTTCAAGGTTACTACCATGAATATAAACACAGTGGATCAGGACACACATGATTCCCATAGTGGATCATGATACATGTGTTTTCCAACATTGATGAAGCACATTGACTTGTTTACCATTTTTATATCATGTGATATTAATAATTACAAAATAAAATATATTTACATATTTTTAATTCCCATCACATAATTTAAAACATAAATTTTTGTGCCACTTGAACTTAAACCATTCATCATGTTGTATCCCATGAAAAGAAATGGTTTTTATAAATATCATTCCATAATAAACATAAATTAATAATTGAAATATTTTGGATATTATACTTGAATAAAACCCCATTAATATTATTTTTAATTCCAAAATAAAATTTTATTATATAGAAAATGTTTACGAAATATCAGTTTAAATAATTATTATTCAAAATATCCTTTCCATTTTCCTAACATTTTAAAATTTCCTCGAGTTACAAAGGAAAGAATTTCCCATGAAAAAACCTTTAAATTTTATTATATATTCTTGTAGACAGTAAGGAATAGTGGAATTATAAAAATGTTCACAATATAAATATTTTTATAAAATACATTTTATTTCATATTTTTAGTCATAAAATTACCAAATATCAATGTATAGAAATCAAATAAATTTTAATCAAATTTTGTTTAATGTAAAACATGGGTATTAATTAATTTTAACATTTCTATGTGAATATTAAAAACATTTTTAATCTCTTTTTATGAAAACATTTTGATTTATGAGTATTATTTAATAGTGAATACTTAATCATAATAAATCCCAAATGATGATGAGATTGTAAAATAAACCCTTACAAATATCATATTATTGATGTGACAAATAAAAAAATTAAAGGATTATGTCTATTAAATATAAATAAAAAAATGAAATACAAAATAAGATCATAAAATTTCATTTAACATATAATAATGAAATTATTCAATAAATGAAGAATTATATTGACCTAATAAATTTAAATTGAGGAACAAATTCAATTACCTCAAGTATGGAATTTATTTTTTCACATTAATACTTCTTATAAATAAAATGAAAATTTATTATTAATTTAATAAATAATTACATATCAATCATATCATTTATTACATGGTTATAACATCCTATGAACACATTATAATTAATTTTTTTAAAATAATAGTTTTAAGTGATTAATAATTCGTTATCTAAGCATTCCTCTGTTTTGGAATCTAATTACATATTCATGGATCATAGTACCATAATTTTCAGAATTTTAACCAGGTTTTAAATTTCATATCTATTAATTATATACATATATATCATTATATATTAGAATAAGATTAATAAAAATCAATTACACCATTGATGTAGGTGGTAGGTTGTGCGTAAGCATGAATGGTTTTCCTACATTTCATATAACGGAATGAAAAAAGGTAAATAAGAACTGAAAGGCACGTAATCATTATAATTTTATATAAATATCATATATTTTCATATTAATTATCCTTATTACCATCCACATGAAATATAAGTGAAAATAGATAATATCACATCATGGAGATAGTATTACACACCTACCCAAAGTGATATTATCATTTCTCAAAATATTTGATTATGATAAGGTAACCAAGTAATTATCATTATAGTGGAATAAATATATTACCAATATCATTTGTAATCACTAATACCTCAAAAACCCAATTTTATATGATGGTTGTGATAATTTTATTGTATAACTACGTGGATAGGGTAAGCCATATGTACGCACGAGAAATAATTTTAATTTATCTTTAATGGTAAATAGAGTGAATAATAGTTTTTTGATAATCATGATACAATTTTTAAAAATAAATGACACTAAATGTATTATTTTCTATAAAAAAATTTATTTAGTGGAGATGAGGTAAAGTAGAAAAATAATGTGATTGGGTAGACTAATTCCATATTCCTTGTAAGAACTCTTTTAGATGATTTTCAAAGGACTTTGATGATGGTATTTTGGGAATAAAATAACCTCTTGAAGGTGTATTGGGATGTTGAAAAGAATCATTTTCATGTTTTAGTAAATATACAAGTCCCAAGGTGATCTGGAGAAGTGGGGGAAGAAGTGTCCTTTTATAATTGATGTGAGGGAAACTATATGAATTTCAATACTAATAATTTTTAATAAATATAGTTTTTATAAACCATCCAAAAAATGGAATTAGACTTAAATGATAAAAGATTATAATATTGTTATCTGCCAAAAAAATATAATTTCAGCACTTTTTTGAAATTATTTTGTACCATATCGTATTGATTAACCCATAGTAAACGAATTAATATTTTAGCTTCTTTAAAAACATTTTCAACATTACAATGTCATATTTTAAAATTATGTTATGTGAATTGGATTAAAAATGAAACATTTAGGTAGGTTCTTTTCATATTGTAATAAGTTATTATTTTTTGAATTTTTTTCATCATTTTTATATAATTTAATAATATATTTTATTGATAAAATAATTTTTTTCTATTTAAACATTATCTATGACATTGACATTCAGAAACATAATATCATAAGATAACTACAAAAAAATTAATTTAATACACCCATAATATGTTTTATTAATTTATTAAATTTGTGTAGAACCATAATCAATTGAAATTAAATATATTTTTAAATAATTATTTCCAAATATTTTATTTTTTCATTAATTTTTTAATTACTACATCATCATTTAGTAATTAATTAATATACTATTTCTTCACTAAAAATTAATAATATAATATCACAATGAAGATAAATTTTGAAAATCACACAATAATATTTATAATCAAATATATATTTTCAATAACTATAATACAAATTATATTGTATTTAGAACATGAATGTGACATATTTCACTTATTATTCAATATAATATTATAGACATCATAATCTCATCCATGTGGCCACAAATGTTATAAATTAATATCTACCATTAAATTATTTTTATTATGTTAAAAATAGATACTTAGATTCATTCAAATCCTATTTTTCCCTTGTGGACAAGAAATAGATTTTTAATACAATGAATCTGACATTTTGTGAATATAATTTGTTTAAAATATTTATAATTAATTTATATTGCCTTTTTTCCATTTATGTAAAACAATTCTGTCCATAAGTTTTAATTTTCAATCTATGGTCAACCAATAGTATTTTTGAATGTTTTAGGTTAATTTTTATATACAATATCATTTTATTATTTAGAAAAATTAGTCAATTTATCCCTTTACATTGCTCAAAATTTCACATGTTTTTGGTTAATATTGACCCAAAATACTATGTAATTACTGAATGAATTTTTTCCCTATGAATACAAATATTTATTTTATTTTAAAATATTCAATATTGATAAATTAATGAATTTGAATTCAAATTAAATCAGTAAACAGAATGAAAAATAGTATGTCATAAAAATGTGTTTTTAAATATAAAATGTTTTGATAGTAATACGAAATATAAAATAATTTCCAAAAGCATAATTGGATTGTTTTGAACTAAAATTAAATAATAAAAATTAATAACCATTGACAAACACAATTGAAATTGTCAATATTTTAAAATAAAATTCTTTTTTCAATAAAATCCATATTTTCCAAATTCCATTAAAATAAATGATTTTACAAAATTTTCAAAATATAATTTTTATGATTTTTAATAAATTTAGAATAAGAAATAAAATTATCTTAGTGAAAAAAATTACAGAACTTCAAAAAAATATTATTCACTTATAAAAATAATATAAAATCATTTTTTGATGAAACCATATTTTTTAATAATATATAGACATTATTAGAAATTGTGTCAAGATTATATAAAAACATACCAATTTATTCATATTTACATGGATATTTATATCATGAATTATTTATTCATGTTTATTCCCTCTAATTTAATGGAATTGTTATAATAGACATATAATATTCATCTATTCATATCAAATTATTGTTTCATGGAATGCCACCTATATATTTATTTTATGGGAAATATATAAAAAAATGTTGATGTGTTATAATTAATGTAAGGTAGGATTACATAATATTAATATTAGAATCATCTAACATTTAATGGGGTGGGTGACCCCCTAGATGTTGTATTTTTTTATTAATCCAGTCCAGATGATCGATACTCATCCACAAACACTAGCAAATAGAAGTGTGAAACTTGAAACATATATGCTTTATTGAAAGTCCACATGTTTTTATTTTATTTATATGTCAATGAGGTATAAAATAGTTACCTTGGGAGGAATGTTAGGTAATGTTTATTATCCACTTCTATCCTGAGACATTAAGAAGTTAGAAGGGTTGTAAGTTCATACACTTGACACTGGAGGGAATATATGTCCCTTATTACAAAAAATGATTCAGTGGCTTGTACTTTTTTTCACATATATTATAGACAATTAAATCCATATGTCATGAAGAAAACAAGATGATATTTATTATGAGATCCGATCATAGGTAAATGTGTTCTCATAGAAAATATTTTTTGACCCAACGAATCAAAAAATCTTCATAAAATTGAATATGATAGAGGCTCATAACAACGAGAAAGCTGTTATAGTAGAGATAATTAGAAAATATTCTTATATATGTCATAAAATTACAATAATAGTTTAAACCTTTTTAATTGGGGACATAATTTTCAAGGAAGTTGGCACACATCTCAGGATCAGGTACCATTGTAGTGATTTGAACATGAAAAAATGGGCTAAAAATGACATCAGTGTCCATAACTCATGTTGGTGTGTTGTTCTTATTATTGGATGGATCACCTATGGAGGTATAGTATAGTAATGCAGAGGTATAATACCATAAGGGGATCATGGAATATACTAGAGTATTTATGGCACTAAATTACTTCTCACCATATTGGAAGTTTTAGTTCAGCATCATGTTATGATTGAGGTAGAGGATGTAGTATTCCAGGGATAAATTGATATAATAAAACTAGTTAATAACTCCAAGTAATCATAATAGATTCCAATGAAGAGGGAATAAAAAGTTACATGTCATAAAAACTACACCATCTAATTTAGATTCATGACTGTCTACTTAAAGAGGTTCAGTTCAAGTATTCTCTATAATTTCATGTGTTTTTTACATAGTAGATTATAATTTCATATTATCCTTTGTTTTTTACTATAATTTGACCTTTTTTGTAGAATGATGTGATTTTTTTTGTACCAGTGATACACCATTGAGATTGAGATTGAGAATATTAAATATTTCAATTGGTATTCCCTATAGATTGATCTGTACCCTTTCCTGTGGGAACTATTTGTGAAGTCAATGATACATTTGTATTTGATTCTTGATAGGGGGTATATTGATCTATACATACATATTTACTATTACTATAGAATTTCTTATTTAATATTCCCTGAAAGATGAATTTTTTACCCTATGGTTTGTGGGATCATAAATCCGGTAAAACCAGATCAATTATTTGAAGCATTGACAACTAAATGTCTAAGATAAAATGTATAGTTATTGATGATGTAGGAATGTAACAGCATTAATTTCCGCTCGTTGTTCAAATTTTTTTGTAAATCATTATTGACAAGTTTTGTGTCTTACCCCAAAATATATATATCAGGATTAAGAATGAGTTGTTGTTGGGAGGATATCTAGTTTATATCTCGACTTATATGATGGCATTAAAAGATATTTGGGAGTTGAATGTTCACATAAAACATCTAAAATATAATGGTTTCATACATCACAACACATCTTTGTAGGGTAATCTCGTTATTTTCAATAAGAATGATTATTTTACATTATGATTATTTTTTTATTATGATAGATTAAACCAATTGATGAATAGGAAATAGTATTATATTTTTTTATTGATGATATATTAAATTATCTAAGTGGTGATAAGATATTTCAAAGGATCTATTAGAGATTGTGATACCACTGGTTCTGGGTTATACCTCCAAAGATACCACTGAATTTTTTAGTAGTAGGTATTATTTGTTCATGTTAACAAGGATATATTTTGGTTTGATTAATTATAAAGAGGTATTAATAGACTATATGAATCAAATATTTCATCCTTTTCAAGACCCGTTTGATGTATTTTTATCGATGAAATCATATTATACAGTGATTCACAATACGATCATTCCCAACATCATGAAATCATCTTGAGTACATGGTGGAAGAAATTCACATTTTTCCAAACTAACCAATTGAATTTTGGGGAATGATATATTAAACATCTTATTCCATGTCAACTTCGGGGATGGAGTGTCAGTAGGCCAAGAGAAGGATAAATCCTTGTTTTCATTTGTGTGACCCAATAATGGTTTCATGAATTAGAGCATTAAGGGTTTTTTAGTTTATTATCAATTGTTTTTATAAAAAATATCACATTTAAAAAAATCATAGGGATAACCATGAATGGTGTGAATTTTCTATGTTTTGATTAATGTCATATAGATTATCTAGATTAGAATGGTTGGATGACCACATCACCTATCCTTATTAGACCTATTATGTGTAATTCACATATATTTTTCTATGATGCGTCCATGGTTATACATGGTACACTTCTAATGTAGGGAAATCAATTGACTGAAAACTACAACAAATAGCTCAGAACACGTGGTATGAATTAACCATCTCATTACATGATATACTAGAAGTGGTACAAGCCATTATATGTTGGATGAATTTTCTCATTTCTGCGAGGTTTTTAGTATATTCTGATTAGAAGAGGCTCTAGTACATATTTTCTCAGTAGGTCCTAATAATATTATAAAGAATGGAGGTTATGTATCAATATTTATTCCTTGTTTATTTCGATTATAATCTATGAATGAAAAATTAATTTGTCAATGAGTTAGCCTATATAATTGATAAAAATGATGTTCAAGAGTATTTCAATTAGTAGATTATGATGTCACCCATTTAAGACCTGATTCTATATGTTTTAGAGGCTAATGGATGTGTATCTATGACATTTACATTATTTATGACCTTTATTTTAGACAAGTTAAATAAAAATATTTTATCTAAAATATATGGTATATTTATAAGATTCATCATATAGAATGGGGATACCAAATTTGGATAGCTTCATAGAAGAGAAAATTACATTGTATTATAGGATCATTATGGGTTCCAACGGGCATACACCTAGAGATACTGAGATAGTTTCATGATTATAGATGGGAGGAGCATTCTAGATTTAAAAAAATGTATCATGGTATCTATAGATTATACTGGTTTTCTATAATGAATGAATAAGTAGTTAGATTAATTGATAGATCCATTAATTTTAAATGGATGAAATATATGCATCAGGGGTCATCATAGATTTTGTAGCCTTTTTCCAATCCTGAGTGGGAATGGGATGATTTCATTATGGAATTTTTTATTGCATCACTTAATAAAACCTAGAATATTGATGCCTTATTGTATATTTCGATCAATTGATGAAGTTAGTCCACTTATTTTCTATCATAGAGACCATCGCAGTTGATGATCTTGGTATTATTTATTTGTTGGAGGTAATTTCGGTGCATAGTTTTCCAATGATTATAGTTTTATATAGATATACAAATTCCTTATCTTGATTCTAATAAGGGATTAATATTTTTATGCTATCAAAGTTTCTTTTGAGTATGGAAAATAATCCACAGATTAATGGTCAATATGAGGAGACTATTCAGGTTTTGGTTGATATCTTATGAACAACTACTTTTGAATTTTTTTTATAGTTTTAGAAACATATGAATTTTAATATTTTCTTATATAATTACATCTTGCAAACATCAATCCAGATGGATCCTTTTTAGGATTTGTACGTAATTCATTGAAATTATCCACTTTTAAGGTTTAAGGTCGGTGACTCAATACTTATTGGGATGTGACTCATGCATAAGTCATATGAGTAGACTATAATGATGTGGAGGTAGTTTTTGATGGCCCAAAGAAACATAAAATAAAAAAGTAACCATGAAAATTAAAATATGTAGTTTCAGGTTTTTCATCATGTTTTACATTGGTTGACACTGATGTTTGGGAAACACTGTATAAGAAATCCCCTAAATTGTGTTTTTATTTTTTCTATCTATTCATGATAATGATTAGAAAAATTCTAGTGGTGTACTGATTATCGATTCTTAATTGTATATAGTTCCCAAAAACAATGTGTTTCATGGGTCTAATATTCTAAGATATTATCCCTAATATCATCATGGGATAAAAGAAGCATAATTTAATATTGGGATAGATTCAACCATTGAGGATATTCTGATATGGAATATAGACTGTAGAGTTAATTATCTTTGAGTTATGAATATATCATTTGTGATAGGTTACAAGAATCCTAAGAATGTTATGTAGATGACCTAGGAGAGTGAGTTTGATATACAAGCATGTGGTCCATTTATGTTTACTAAGAGATCATATTGATACTCTAATTAGCTTAGATATTATCTGGATAGATGTTTATTTCAGGTTGATTACAGGAATGATGTCCTCAGTAATGTTGGAGTCATTCTCCCCAAGATTCACTCTTATCATAGTCCTATGTTAATGGATGCCTCTTCTAGAATCACATGCATGGCCCCCATCTCATTCAGATTTAATAATGCATGGCTTGGGATCCCCAGATGTATGGAAATAATTATTTATTCTTGGAGTTTTGTGGATCATGGGAGCCCCTTCACAATTATTTTTTGAAAATTTAGATTTTGGAATGAAAAGCTCAGGGAATGGAGTAAAGCCTCATTCCTTAAGATTGATGATGATATCAAGGCTGCTGAAAATCATTTCCATGTCTGCCAAAATGCCAATCTCTCATTGCAATCCAATGTGGAGATTCAATAATTATCCAGACGTGATGATCTTCTAAACACGAACGAAATATTTCAAGATAAATCTACAATATCAAGTGGTTATATGGAGGGGATAGATAATTGAGTTTTTTTCATCTTCTTCACAATGAAAGAAAGTATATATGGGGACTAACTTCCCTGAAAGTTAATAACAGGCTGTTCACATCTGAAAATGACATTTCCAATTCAATCACTGGATATTTTTCTAACATTTACTCTGAAATTGGGGCTGATAAATCCCATATGATAGTGGATAACATTGACTCATGTATTTATGAGCAGCAGAACAAGGCTTTAGTTGAGATGCCTATCAGGAAAGAGGTCAAATAAGAATTCTTCCATATTAATACTAACAGTGTTGTTGGTTCTAATATATTTAATAATAACTTGTTCATGTCCATCTAGGAGATTGTTCATGATGATGTTGGTAATGTTGTTATGGAATTATATACTCATTCGTGTATTCCTTATGATGTTAATTCCAACTTTATTTATTTCATCCCAAAGAATAACAATTCTGTTGATATCAGAGTCTTTTGACCTATTGTTATTGGTAATACAATCCACAAGATCATTTGTAAGATCATTGTCGTTATGCTTGGGAAGGTTGTTCTGGATACCATCAAGCATAATCATATTGGGTTTGTACCGGGGAGAAGCAAACAAAATTGTATCTTCACTTCTTCTGTATCTATTAATATCCTGAGGATGAAAAGAAAATGATGCATTCTTGCATTGAAGATTGAAATTTCAAAGTCCTTTGATACGATGAAATGGAGCTTCATCCATCACGTTCTCAAAAAATATGGATTCTCCAATAAGTTCATCAATCTTATCAATACAATCTTGAAGAGTGAAAGGCTGTCCATATTTATCAATGGATCACCTAGAGGCTTCTTCCAATGCTCCAGGTGCATACATATAAGGGATCCCATTTTATGGCTTCTATTTTCACTTGCGCGGGACTATCATAGTATTTGTCTAAATGGGCTTGTTCATACTGGTTACATCAGTCCAATTAGGGCTGGCATAGATCATTTTTACCATCTCATTTGCTTTATTATGATGATATCATGTTGTTTACACAGGCAGATAAAAGAACTATCTCCACCATTAAAGAGGTCTTTATGAATTATGAGGATGTTTTGGGTCACGCTATTAGTTGGAACATGTCCTATGTCTACTTCGGGGGTGGAATTTCCAACAGGAAAAAAAATGGATATCACGTTCTCTTGTGGTCAAGAAGGGGTCTTTTCCCATCAACTATCATGGCGTGCCCTTATTTTGGGGAAGGATCATGAGAAGTCACTTGGAACATGTTATGTTCAAGTCCACTTCTCAACTATCAACCTAGAAAGGGAAGACGATGTCACAAGCTAGAATAATTTTTTGGCTAACTCTGTTATAACCTCAATGTTTGTTCAGGTCTTCTCTAATTATCGGTGGCCGATGGCCCTTATTAGGGAGATACAAAGACTCATTATAAAAATCATATGAACTGGATCTGTTCATGAGAAGAAGATTGTCACGATATCATGGAAAGAGTGTATCAACCCTATCAGTAAGGGGGGACATGGTGTTTAGGATCTGAGTCTGTTCAAGGAATCTCTTCTATCCATGTTTACTAGGAAGCTGGTCACTTTTAATGATCCTTCTCTTTAGATTCTTTCAGACAGATTTGTCTCATGATTGTGGGATGGTTACCCTCTCTATGCCCACTCCTCCATTTGGGTTTCTCCACGAGATTTGTTTAATGGCCTTATAAAATACTCTAAATGGGTGGTGAGTCACTCACTGAACCGTAATGCAAGGAGCACTCTATGGTTGAAAAAACCAATATGTGAGGGGATTGAAATCCCTATGACAATGTCGAACACCTCAATATATGATCTCTCCACTACTAATCCCCAATTATATGGGTTTGTTCCTGACAATCTTTGTGATTATATTCAATGATATCATTTCATTGATTGAGATACCCTCATATGGAAGCCATGTTCCACTGGAATCATCGGCACCTTCCTATGGTACAACAACATGTGCCATGTGGATCCTAATACATGATTCTTAAGGGATTTCAATGTGAATTTCATCCCTTCATCTACATACTTTCTGGTTTGGACAATCTGGGAAAATACACTCCCTGTGTAGTCCATTTTGCAGACATTTGGCCTGCAGATCGCCTCTATTTTCTTCCTCGGTATGGCAGCAGAGGAGTCTCTGAAACATTTTTTTATAGAAACTTATTCACTCGTAGGCTATGGATTTATATTGAGGATTCATTTGGTGTTCGTCTGGCCTTTGATGGTGTACATGAGCTACTCATGTCGGTCGATACAGCCACCTACAGTCTACAAGTGAAGGGTATGCTACTGTTTGCGGTCATGGCTGCTCTTTACTTCATCTGGATAGCTCAAAATGCATCCATTTTGACAGCTCATTGCCTTCATTTTAGGCTACTGTTAGAGCTATTCATCAGGATGTTATCACTTCTTCTAAGGTGTTGTCTATGTATATGAACAATGACATAAATTACCTCATTATCATCAGAAATTTCAGCATAATGGGCCGTGAAAAGAAACCATTGCTGATAAAATATGTCAGGTGGATTCTGCCAATCCCTAGTTGGTTAAAAGTGAATGTTGACGGGTTTTCCTCAATATCAAATGGCCCTTCGGGTTATGGTGGAGTTTTCCACACATATCAGGGATTCATTAAAGGTGTTTTCTCTTATTTATTTGGGTTAGGCTCGACAATTGAAGCAGAACTCTAGGCCATTATTAAAGTTGTCTCCTATGCGTCCCATCATGGATGGAATTTTATTTGGGTTGAATCTGACTTTGAAGTGGTAGTAGAAATTCTTAGGAGATGATCAAGGAATGCTCCATGGAAGATGTTTCCACCTTGGGTTTATTTCCCTCAACAAATAAATTGTGTCTTGGTGCTTGAAGTGACTCATGTTTATATAGAGGCCAATCAGGTTGTTGATGCACTCTCAAAGAGGGCCATTGTGGAACCTTGCTCAGAGTGGTCTTTTATTATCCCAAATGAGTTGTCTGGTCTAGTTGAGGTAGACATGAGTGGTAAATTATACACTATGCTTTGTAAACCCCCTTGTAATGTCTTGAATCTTGTACTTTAGTTTATTAAATCTTTTGGGGAGGGACGGGTCCTCTTGTCTCTAGACCTTTTGGAGTAATTTTTAGTGGTTTATGAAAATTATATGTGATTTGGAATTCATTCGAGGTGTTTCATA
Organism: Viscum album; assembly: GCA_963277665.1. Lineage (NCBI taxonomy): Eukaryota > Viridiplantae > Streptophyta > Magnoliopsida > Santalales > Viscaceae > Viscum > Viscum album. Next base: position 820,708,221 of record OY728155.1, read on the forward strand.
TCCTTTTACAAGAAAATGGTATAATATCTATCTATAATATATTTAAACACTATGTAAATATATTACACAACATATAAATGTGGGAAGTCACATGTTTTAAATGGTTACTTATCAAGAACTAATCCACAACATTGTTTTATTTCATATCCTTAAATTAAATATAATTTTTTATAGTAGTTGATTAGGTTAAATATGGACTGATGTAAATGGATTTTTAATATACACCATAAAAAATACATGGTTTGTAAATGAGTAACATTGTGTGTAATGTCATATGTAGTTATTTTTTAGTATGTAATTATAATTATTTCAGAATACATCCTATATAAAACATCCAACCCTCAATATGGGAAGGTTCTCCAAGAAATTATGGAGTTCCATCCTCATTTCTGGGAAACCTATTTGTTCAATTGATCTTTGTTATGTCTTTGGATTTGGTTTCATCATTATATTAAGTTCTTCTCCATTATGGTGGTGGTATCCTTGGACTTCATTTTTGTTTTAATGCTCATCATGATCTAATTTTATATTGGTTTCATATTAAAATCATATCTTCCTTATTTCATACTAGATAATTATATTCCAAGTGGTTTTCTGATGATAGGTAAAATGTACGAAGTCTAAACTATATCACTTGTAGTTGTTTCATTAAAATGTATGTGGAATTTAGAAATTTCACCAATATAACTTGCTCATAAATTAATTAAACTTTGATTTTTATTTGTTCAATGTAACCCATTTTCATACTATTGATATTGAAAAATAATATAGTTATCTTTTGGGTGTATTATTCCTTTTTTAGAAATGAATTCCTTAATGCCTTCATGTTTTTTTTCATTTCCGGAGTTCTGGGATACTACATGAGATATATTATCCATGTATCTTCAATTAAATATTAAAATGAATTTCATGTTATTGGTTTATAAAAATAAGGAATATAATTTTAAAAAAGAAAGATGAATGATAATTTTTATAATTGAACATTGATCCTTATGATGTGATATTGTGATATCATTTTTGTTAGGCCTATTTATTTAAATGTGTGATTCTTATATAGTGGGATACACCTAATTATTCATGATATAATTATTATTTACTAGGAATAGACATAATATATGGTGTATTTATTATATACCTTTCTTGTCCCTAATACATGATGTAATTCTTATATAGAAGTTTATTCCTATTGATACACATTGTGGTGCTTATATACTGAGCTTAAAACTAATATGTGATTTAATTTTCATGCGTCATTCATGTCTTGGATACATGTTTCATTACATATAAACTGATATTGGAACTAATTTATAGCGGAAATTCTTATATAGGTGTAGTAAACCATATTTTTTTATTAATCATATAGATATGTGGCTCTGGTTTCCATGTTTATGATGCATGATGAATGTGATTTCAGTATGATGTCGAAAGAGGTTATTTTTTAACATTGTTATATGGTTAGGGTTTTATGGTTATGAGACATGAGGACATATATTTTGTTGTTCTTCCAAATCATGTATATGAGGTATTAATTTAATTTTATAATAAATTACTTCACCTACAATTTTCAGTATTTCATTCACTTATTATTAGACTAGATAAGTTCAGAGATGGTCATGTTGACCTATAATGTTATAGTCACACACAAATCAGGATAATGCTTTTTATGAGAGAAAACTACCTGGATGTAGTAATTGATAAGGAAATTTGTCCTTGATGTCGATTGTTTCTCACTAGATGGGATGAAATTTTGTGATGGGTCTGACATGAGGTTTGGTACTAGGGACATTTGACACATTATTTTGGTCTTGTGATATTTTATTTGTACTACATAAAACACTATATTTAGATACATTCTAGCAAAAAATTACAATCTTCTATTATTATTTATTCAATTATACAATTGTATTTTATTGTTTGGTTTTCAACTATATCTTATTATTTCCATTTTTTATCATACTATGATATTGAACATTATATTTTTTTATTTACACAATATAGTAAATCTGTAACTAGGGGCTATAGTCTCTTTATTATAATTATTACACCCCCTCTGTAAGTCTTCAACATATTTTATAAGGCGAGTTGTGCATGAGGTCTTGTAACAAACATGTTTTAAACACATGAGGGTGTGCCAGATCAAGGGATGTTACAACATATTTTAATTTAATTTGGAAAAATATATTCCATATTTGGAATCATAACATATTATATTATCTAATAGACTGAACTAATTTTTTAAAATAGTGAATAGTAATAAAAAAATTCAGCACCACAATTCTGTTAGAAATGGGTTTTCCTTGAGGTTAATCTAAGTAATTTACGGCTAATAATGGAAGAAAGAAGAATAAAATCAATTTTATGGACATGTTTATACACAGTGACCCATAATATTTGATAATATTGGATTGATAATAACCTAACTATCTTGTTATATTTTCCAAAATTCCATGTTTGACTTCACCCCCACTTTTAAAAGTACACTAACTCTCCTCCCATATTAAAATATCAAAACCATCAATTTTATCCATTACCATCCAAAATACCTACCTTAAATCCCAACAATATCTCATTGTTCAATATTTATCTATATAAAACAAAGAAATTCAGTAGTTATAAACACAGAGAGACTCTTCAAAGATAAGGTAATATTCAAAAATATGTTTTTTGGTTTTTTATAAATACATAAATCCTAAATTAAATTATGATAATATAAAATTACAAATATTTCCTATATACTCTGAATTTATTATGTTAATGAAATAATAGAGATCCATCACAACTTTCATCTAATAGGGAATGATACAGTTTATCATGTCTGTGAAAAACTATTTCCTCTAAAACCGATGTAATTTATATAATATCAACACGATTCAAGAATTTATATAATTAATGATTTAACATATTATATGATATTTATTAAATTATAATACATGTTTTATTATTGTGTCACAAATAAATTTTTTTTTCAATTATCTGGGGGATATGAAAGCACTTCTCTTTTGTACAGTAGACTACTACCTTAGGAAGAAATGTTATTTATTTTACCTTACACTTTACATGAAATGTTGTATGTTTAATGGTGATAAATTTATGTTATTTTTTTGGGTTATTATTTTTATATTAATACAATACGACATATTAATTCATAGAATTCAATATTTTGGAATGAGATAATGCTACTCATGAATATGTTTGAAATATCAACTCTATATGATGGATTTAAATTTTTTTCTTATATTTTTAACATGTATAATGATAATGATGGATATTATCAATATAATTAAAACGAATGAGAAATTTATTCTGTAAAATTAATTAATATATATTCTTATTTATTTGTATCATTTCAGAAAAATATAACCCACATTCATGCGTACATATGGCTTCCTACATCTACGAGTAGTGTAATCAATTTTTAATATCCAAATATAATAAATTTATATTAATGTATATATTTTAGATTTATATCATGTTAAAAATTATTTATATGATGTTACCATACTTAATTTAATAGGTAAAAAATACCCAAACTAAAAAATTGTGGAAAATGATGCAATTATCAACAGAAAAAATGATTTTAATTAAGTATTTTAAACAAAATGATGAAAAATACTATAATTATATCATTTATGGATTGAGATATACGATTACAGTTCTTAATATACATATATTATAAATTATCACAATATATTGGATGTATGTGACACATTCAATTTGATAATTCATTTTATTTTCAAAACCACACTAATTTGGATTTAAATAAAATTGTCAATGGAATCATTTTCTAACAAGCAATTCTTGAGCGGAATTTTCCACCTCTGAGAACACTCAATATATTTAAATATTATTTTACATGTTTTAAATTTTTATTTTATAAGAATATTTTTTTAAATATATTTCTTCAAATTTTTTTTAAATTTTTTTTATCAATTTAAAAAGTTTACTTTACTCAAAAAGGTTTTTAATGATTATTATTTAGTATTTATATTGATTCTTAACATTAACTATTTATTTAATTTATAATACATTGTGGATATGTAGTACTGAATTCATGCATATTTTTTATTTTTATGCTTCATGAATATTTTTATTGGTGACGAACAATTTTATTAAAATTTACAATAGTACTCTTGATGGTTTATTATTATGTTTATTTGACTCGGGTATATATTAAAATTTACTATGATAGTTTTTCAATAAGTATATTTATTTTAATTTTGACTCACCACGTTCATATATGGATTTAATTGGAAATATTATGTGGTTTGCATAGACTAGTTATTAGTATCTCCATGTTGCATTGACATATCTCTTATGATTAATTAATTGTCCAAAATAGACAGGTCTCCATAAAAAAAATTTATACTATATTGTTAAATGTATTTATAGTTTCATATTTACATCAATAGTTATCCCCTAATTGTATGGTCATTTATTGATATCCATATAATTATTTGATTAGTAATAGTATTCATGGATAAAATTAAAGATCATGTGAATATATATATAGATATATCTTATCATCACTTATTTTATAAATATTATTCAATTAAAATATATAAAATGAGACATGATTTAGTTATTTACCGTTCCATATTGACTATGATTATTTATTCAAAATAAAATTCATGGTATTTGTTGACGCCGAAAGAAGGTCCGTAACTCTTGGAGGAAGTTTCGAAATGACGAAGTGAAGTCATATTCGGAATCAGAGGCCCGAACCGGAGGCCCGGGAAGTGGTATGCGAAATAAAGGAGGATCCGCGCGAAAAAATGTTCTGCGTGCGAAGTACTCCCGAGATTCGTGGAATCGCACCGGTGAGGCGCGCAATAATTGCGCACCCCGGTTCTCTGCGGCTTGATATTGCGCACCGGTGGTTCCGGGAGCGGAAAAGTCCACGCGCGGCCTGGATTCTGCGCCCGAGGTCGCCTATAAATATAAGGTGACCCGAACGGTTTGGGGGTTGAGGAATCTGAAGTGACTCTCGTGCGCACAATTCGGCGCCCCACACGCAAAAGATGATATCCAGGTAATCCCTCATTTCTCGCAACCTTGCCACGGAGTTCGCCTTTGCACGCAACTCCACCGGCTTCAGTGAATTTCCCCCCTCCCTCGAGTTCCATCCTTGCGCGCAATTCGCGTCCTATGCACGCAACACCCTACCTTGCGTGCAAAACCCTGCGCGTAATTCCCTTTTCGCGTGCAATTCCATTTGCTCCAATTGCGCGCTGTCCCGGTGTTTTGCGCGCAAACCTTCCCTTTTGCGCGCAAAGCCCGGAACCTCTCACCTTGACGCCCCTTGGCTACCCCCTGCATCGGCACCTGATGTCTCCTCTACTGCGCATGCGCGCCATGCGTTGTTTTCCCGTATGGCCTTCCAGGCTCGTACGAAGTAACCTCAAGGTCCCTTGGGCCATGTTTCCCATTGCGTTGCTTTTCCTTATGCTTCTCTGCATAGGCACGCTAACGGCTATTGCTTCTTCGCATAGCCACGCTAACGTGGACCCCCCGGTGGTTTGCCCTGCGGCCCCCTACACTATGGCCTTGCCGATGCCTTCCCTTCCACAAGGGTTAGAGGGCGTTGGGCATGTAATCCCTAGGGGTGTGGAGAAAATCCATCTCGTCCAAGCTGCAGGACGTTAAACTGCTAAGCACCTCGTCCTTGACACATGACGTTAAACTATGGTCCGACCCCGTTCTTCGCACGCAGGGTCCCCCCAGCTCAGGCATTCTTTACGCCACTTGTCTCCACGGGAATGGACTCTTCCTCACATGGAATGAGATCCTCCTTGTCAGAGCGGCATTTTTCCATGGGGGGAAGGGCTGCCTCAGAGCGTAAGCCCCTAAACTTTCTTGCGGATGACTGCACCCGTGCATCTCCATACTTCCCCCTGCCAAGGCCAGTGGAGCCCTTTTCCCACTGCGCTTTGTCACACCACGGGCATCCACCTTGGAGTAAGCCCCGGCACCAAGGGCCGCTAACCACGTGTAAGCCCATGTTTCCTCTTTGGGCCGCTCAACGCATAAGCCACATTCTGCTTCTCATGGACGCACCCTTCGCGACGTGATCGTCTGGTCCCTGCTGCCTCTTGTTTCCCACACCGAGCATGTCTCACGTGGGCTTAGAGCGCGCATCGACCATGACATCCTCTATGGGCCGCCCCATAGCGTAAGCCCCATCCCAGCGAACTACGTGGACTTTGATCTGTGCTAACGCACGGTACGTAGGAAGCCTCCACGAGGTTCAAGCCCACCACCTAGTTATTCCGACCTCTTCACGTCGGTTCACTACCCACCATGGGCCGCCTCAGAGTGTAAGCCCCACATGCCATCGTCCCGCATGATGTTAAACTGTATTTCATCCCGCATGACGTTAAACTGTAAGCCATCGTCCCGCATGACGTTAAACTGTACGCCCTCGTCCCGCATGACGTTAAACTGTACTCCTCCTCTTGGGCCACCCCAGAGCGTAAGCCCCATGCCTCACTCCACCATCCATCCTGATCTTTACCCGGGCCGCCACATCCCGGTGGGGATCATGCCACCCCATTCCACTCCGTAGCACCCGGGAAGCCGCCCACGTGCTGGCCCCAACATCAGTGTTCCCCCCAGGGGCCCCTCAATCTGATCTGTCTATGAAAGACGTTAAACTCGCGACATACCCCGTGTCAAACAAGGGAAGATGAGGAAAACCTCAGATGTTACACATTCCCCGCATTCGATGTGGGATGCATCGGGCTTCCACGCCCTCGAGAAGCCCTGTGATGAGGGGCCGAATACAGACATGCTGACGATGCCCTAACGTGACCATTCTCCTCACCGAAGGTTGCTTCCTCGACAAGACCCCTTGGAGCGTCTTGACGGAAGCAGCGTAATTAACCGGCATCCTTGTAGATATGGCACCAGGAATGAGCTTCATAACCCATCTTAAATCTATGAGGGAGACTCAGACTAGGTTATGAGCTCCGAGGAGGAATCCATGGAAGGAAGAACCGACATCCCATCATCCCGGTTTCGATCAAGGAGTAGACGTCCCTGAACAAGGAACGGATGCCGCCTGCCTTTGGAAAGTGGGAATGTGGGGCAACAAGCAGCGCGTCCTCCCCGAGGACGGACGCGCGCGCGCCCCGGGGAAAAGCGTCGGAAACAAAAAATGGTGAACCCGACGTGAAGCTCTTCTCCTCAACACGGGGAATGGAAGACATCAATGAATTGGAAGAATAGCATGTCACCAGGTCCGTCTAACCCTCACCAGGACGGGAACCCACTAGGGGTCAAGGACGTCAGGGTGTTGACTACTCCGTTCTGAGACTCCGCCAACATGGATCCCTCTCACCGACCATGGAAGACGGAATGACGCTGGGCCTTGGTCATGGATCTCTTTTCCTGTTGATACTAATGGTTTCATTTACCTACTTCCAGGAATCAGATCACTACATTCAGAGCTCGATCGCCACCTGCCCACCGGCGTAGGGGCAGGGGCAGTACCGACACGGCTACCCTGCGCAGTCCCACCCATTTCACGGCCGCTCCGACTCCAACCGTTGTAGCAGTCGGGCGCCTGCACCCCCTCTCCCCATCATAAGTCATCCAGTGGAGGGTGATCAATGACCTGGTTCGTGGGTATGACGAGGGAGGGGTCATCCACACCAGGGGTATGGCCCGTTTGGATCTAGAGGCGGTTGTGCCTCACTACCATCGCCGCCCTCGAGGGCCGCGCAGGGAGCCGCCGCTCCCCACGCCGATGTTCAACCGCTTCGGGAGTCTATCCCCGGAGCGCCTTGACACATCCATCCCCTACGCCAATGAGGTGGGGATTGTCCAGGTCCACCCGATCGGCGATCCATCCTAGTGGTCAACGGCAAGAACCCCCGCCAGGCTGCGTCGACACCGCCACCCGACTCCCCGAGCCGAGGAGCAGGCAATCTTCATACCCGCACCGCCGGTTTCGGCCCATCTGACTCGACGCCAGCGTCGGGAGCGAGCGGGAGAGAGTGCCCGTCCTGGGGCATTAACATCAGCAACCACTGTGGCCCGATCCACTGTTGAATCCCATTACCAGACCCATGGACATGTTGAGTAGGGGCAGCCACATGCCCGACTGGGATCGAAACCCCGACCGCCCTACAGGCAAGTTGGGTCGAGTCTCCCGGTCGCGGGCACTGGCGATGGCCACTGTGGACCAATCCGCGGTAGTTCCCCTCACCATGAAGGATCATTCCATGCTTTCAATCTGGAAAGCCGAAAGCATCATCGTGACGGCTATGCTCCGGGTATGACTTCTTCCAGCGCCCGCTTCATGGGGTATGAGGTCACCCCCCCTACTGTCGGCCGCGAGCAAGGAGCCGTTGTGTATCCAGTCGCCCACTCACATGGAGGTCCTCCCCATGTCCCTTTCGACATCTGTCCCAGTGCTTCTCGCACCCCGGCCCTCGGTCCCCTCTGCCCCAGCTCCATTGTGGTCGGGGGCCCTATGACGGAAATCATACCTACCCTAAGGAGCTACCCAGGGGTAGGGAGGCCGGGCGTCGTCACAGTAGGAGGAATGTTAGGGGAATCCATACGGAAATTAGACCAGTTCGTTTCTCGGATTCTGAGGTAGAGTACGACTCGACGATGGAACCTTCCCCCCAACCCTTCGATTCGAGGGTAGGGATGGGGACGCGACACGTCAGTCTCGTACTCCCCAAATGTGAGGTCCGTATGATCCCCTCCTGCCTTCAAAGGTATATCCAGGAGGACGAGGACTTGGCGTACTGCCGAGGGTCAAGCCCGCAGTTGCCACTGGCCTCCACGAAAGCACCTCCCGCCCCTACTAGGGAGGGTGAGGAGCTTTTCTGGGGACCGATAGAAGAATCACAAGGCGATACACCCTTTGCGGGCACCAACGCTATGACAGGAGGCCCGTTCGCCGGCCCATCCTATCGCGACGTGGCAGCCAGCGCACTGCAACCCCGGGAGGATGACCTAGGGCTCGGCGGCCAATCGGCATGTTCGCCGTATTCCCCGCCGGCCAGCCCACCGCCCCGGCGTCCTGCCTCGGCGCCATTGCCAATTCCCCGATTTTCCTCGGTGGACGAGCAGGGTCGACAGGTTCCGGACCCCGAACCGGAGCCGTGGAGCTTCTGGACTATTCTTGCAGTGGGCCACTTCCCTGAGAAGTTTTGGCCGGTCGCAGAATCGGATTTTGATGTGCCGGAGTCACTCACCCCGGGAAAGTTTGAATGCTTCCGCCAGATTCTCCGGGTGACTCACTCCCGCCTCCGCCATCAGCTAGCGCCTTATCCCGGGAGCCAAGCACATCTCGAGGAGATCGGTGAGCAGTGCCGCCAAGTCAACCTAGCAGCACTCCCTGCGGTCCGGTACCCCGAGTCACTAGACCACCATGAGGCCCTCCAGCAACAATGCGTTCAGAGTTTTCAAGTACTACGCAGAGTTATCGAGGACGCCACCCCCCACGCACACGTCTGCAGATGGGGGCAGTACGCTGCTCTCCTGTTCTGTTCGATCCGCCGACAACCCGATCCACTGGGCGACCCTGAGGGAACGTCTCCAAGGGCAGTCGCGGTCAACATGGCTGACCTTTCAAATGAGGGAAACATTGTGGATCCCCTTGATGGGGACTCACGCCCCGAGGACAGGCCGCTACTGGATCCATCTGGGAGGATTACTCGCCAACAGAGAAGCCTCCTAGGTCTTCCTGTACCAACGGAGGCACTGACACTAGGACGAAACATCGGCAAGGGTAAAGAGCCCGTTGAGTCTGTCAAACTCGCCGACCCATCTACCTCAGTGCAGAAGGCAGAGGAAGATCCCGAGAAGGTCGTGTTGCGCCAGCAGCTGGCTGAGCAAAAGAGGCTGGTTGATGATCTCTTGGCCGAACGCATTGCAGAATGGCGGCCTGACTATGGTGCTCCATGACCAGGACAGCAGGCGTAGGACCATCTACCCCTTCCTGAGATTCCCTCGGGAAACTGTGGCCATGTCGTGTTCGCCTACAGGGGGGACACTGGAACCCATGGCAAGAGGGCGCGATATGTTTCGCTGAACCCTCCCGAGCGGCGAGACAACCTGGGGGACCCTGCTCGGTTTCCTCCCGCCGCTCCGAGAGTCGCTCTGCCAGCTGCCCCGCGAGCCGCTGAGCGCGACTACCATATAGAAGAGCCTGGCGACGCGCTTTTGATTAGAGATCCCCATCAGGACTGGAATCCACACTTGGATGATCTGAAGGAAGTACTCATCGCTCGCTTGGAGGCCCTGGAAACTCGGCAGGTGGAAATCCCGCCAGATGGCAAGCCGTACCCTACATGGGTGGATGACATGACGGCCCCGCCAGGATTCAGGAACCCCAATTTTGCACCCTTTAACGGGACCGGAGACCCTCCTCAACACTTGGCCCACTTCAAATCGAGGTGCGGGCCTATGTTAGGGACTCTGGCGCAGCAGGAGGCTACCAAGATCTAGTGCTTCGTACAAACACTGGAAGGACCAGCATTCGTCTGGTACAGCCAGCTCCCTATTGGATCAGTGACTAGCTTGGAGGACTTTCGCCGGAAATTCCTCTACTAGTTCAGTTCCACGACCTGGAAGATGAACATTTCAGACCTCTTCATGTGCAAGAAAAGGCCCGACGAGCGAGTCGCGGACTTCGTCGCTCGGTGGAAGGGGCTCACGTACTCCCTTGACATGTCATTGACTCAGGAGAAATTACGAAAGATGTGTGTAGGGAACGTCAGGGCGGAGTTGTCTCCTTCCCTGATCACGCATAATTACCCTGGAGGGTTCCAGGACTTCTCGGACAAGGATCAGCGCCTCAAAGAAGCCATGTAACAGGCTAGTCAGGCACGCCTGCTGCCTCCTGTAATCTCTACAAGAAGAGACGCCAGATCCGAGCCCACTGTTGTGGCCCAAATCGAGGCCCCCAGATAGCTAGAGTTGCTGCCAGTGAGGCTAGCTCAGCAGGCTCATAGGGGTCCACCCCCACGGGCACAGCCTCCGGCCCAGCAACGACCGCCTCAAAATCAGTAGGCGCCTCCGCGTAACGCACTGCCACCACCTAGGAGAGGTAATCTGGATCCGCCTCCTCAGCCTTCTCCTCCGAACCCTGGTCATGGTCAGCCCCCAAGAGTCCCCTTTCTAGACAGAAGGAATCGGGCATACTCGTTTCGCGAGGCCCAGATCCTCGGTTATTTTCATAGTGCCTTGGAGCAGAGGATCGTGCGGCTGCCTAAGTGCCGGAAGCCAGAAGATGTGTGTCTCACTGATCACCCCAACTACTTCCCTTACCATCGGATCCTGGGACACACCATCCGGCAGTGCTATGTGTTCAATGACTGGCTACAAAACCAGATTGACAACAACATAGTCAGGTTGGGCCCAGCCCCGGCACAGGTGGCAGGTGTCTATGTGGGATCAGATGGCAGCAGCGACGACGAGGCTTGGTGGGAACAGGTTTCCGACCGTGGGTCCCAGAAGTATAATGACTGGATGGCCCGCAAGACGGTTGCCCGTGCCCATGGCATTATTTGTGCCCGTCTGAGTCATCCAGAACCCTCAGAGTCTGTGAGCACCGCTTTGGCCTCGTCGTCCCAGCTTACTTCTTCCCAGAAGAGCAGGCGGTGACGCAAGAAGAAATAACGCGCCCTGCCATTGCTGTCATCTTCTCGCACGCTTGGCGATTTCATGCCCCTGGAGATGGGGATCCCTCTGAGACCCTGTCCGATAGTGGATGATTCCTCGAGTGAGAGCCCGGGGTATGCTTCGGTTAACACCATAGAGTTGGTAAATCCCTTTTTGGCTCCCGACGTTGAGGAGCGCTAGGTGGACCTCCCAGACAGCCCAGGGTACGCTTCGGTTAACACCGTAGAGTTGGTAAAGCCCTTTTTGGCTCCAGACGTTGAGGAGCGCCAGGTGGACCTCCCGGACTTCCTAGGGTACGCTTTGGTTAACACCGTAGAGTTGGTAAATCCCTTTTTGGCTCCCGACATTGAGGAGTTCTAGGTGGACCTCCCGGACAGCCCGGGGTATGCTTCGGTTAACACCGTAGAGTTGGTAAATCCATTTTTGGCTCCCGACGTTGAGGAGCGCCAGGTGGACCTCCCGGACAGCCCGGGTTATGCTTCAGTTAACACCGTAGAGTTGGTAAATCCCTTTTTGGCTCCCGACGATGAGGAGCGCCAGGCGAATCTCCCCAATGTTCCCAGCCATCGCCAACGCCGACGGAGCCGTGGCTACGTGAATCGCCGGGGCACGATAGTCGTCACCTCCAGTCCGGCCGTGCATGCTACCGAGACTAGGCATCATGCCCGGTACTGAGAGCAGCACTCGCGGCTCCCTCACCCGGTGACAACGGGTTCCCTTCCACCACCGTTTGTGTTGCTGGATCAGGCGGAACCACCTGGCCCGCGTCGAGACCAGCCCAGCCCTGCCACTGGACGACTACGGACTTCCGGTCCTGGCATGACAGTCACCTCCTGGGCTTCAGCTAGTGCACAGTGGGACGCGCCTAGTACCACTCAGTCACCGGTCCCGCCAGCAGGACCCGTCATGCCCCCAATCTCAGAGCAACCTCCTTTAAGCAGAAGCTCGTGATTGGCGCGAAAGTATGATGTCCTGAAGCATCTAGATGGTAGTCTGTCAATGCTTTCCATCCTTGAGTCCCTTCGCCTATCGTCCGAAATGCATGAGGCGCTCGCCGAGGCTCTAAGGAGCCCCCTCCAGTTCGAAACGGAGGTAGCAGCCGCAGAATCCTTCCACACCGAGGTGATCGGGGACGCAGAATGTCAGGCGATTATCTCTTTTTCTGGTGAAGATGAAGACCTTCCCATACAGGGGCACATCCATTCATTGTACATTACCGGCCAGTTCAATGGCGTGGAAGTTCGTCGCTGTCTTGTCGACATGGGTTATGTGATTAACTTGATCCCAACTCGGACACTGCGAAAGCTGGGGTTATCTGAGGATGATTTAACTACCTCCGACCTCAGAATCCAGGGGTATGACAGGACCGAGTAAACTCCACTCGGCAAGATTCTTCTGAAGACCCAGTTCAGTGGCTTAGTTGCCAATATTGAATTCATGGTTGTCTCTCAGGACACTGCCTACAACGCATTGATGGGCAGGTCGTGGCTCCATCTGCACACGGCGGTTCCCTCATCGTACCACCAGTGCCTCAAATACTCCCTTAAGGGTCGAGTGGGTGTGCTCCAAGGATATGCGTATGAATTTGCCTCTTGTGAAGCCCGTTACCTAGACTCTGACTATTACAAGACCAAGGACAAGAAAATAATGGCAGGTGAGGTTGAGCCTGCCGCTGTCGCAAGTGATCCCTGGGCTGGTCTGGATGACACATATGTCTTCCCAATCCATCATTTGGAAGCTACGACTCCCGATATGGGAGAGTGCTTTGTTGTCTCGATTACCATAGGAAGGCATATTTCTGGTTCTAAGCAACGGTGGGAGATCACCTCATAGTCTTACGCCAACCAGGCTCAGGTGATCCACGACCCTCCTACCCCTATGCGATATCGGGACATTGGGCTCATGGCAACAGTGGTACGTCATACGTGTCTATTTCGCCAAGATGGAATCGACCGGCTTAAGACAACGCGTCACCACTGCTTTGATTTCGTAAAGCATGGCCCCTTGGGCCGGAGGCCGGATGGGATTGGATCGACCGCCTTCGTCGCCATGGTCTCCGCAGTGCATGAGTCTCCTGTCGGGACGTCCTCCGCCGTCCAAGCCAGTGTCAGCTCCCCATCAGGGTCGAGCAGCCCCGAAACGGCTCCCCCCGTGGACGATCCTTCCTCAAGCAGAGAAGAAGACATGGAAGATGCTCCTCCCGCCTTTGAGGAGGGCGTCTCCACCACAGTCGACGAGCTAGTACAGGTGGACCTCCGTAGTGAGGCGGACCCGAGACCCACATTGGTCAGCGCCGCTATGCCTCCCGAGGAACGATAACAGTACATAGGCTTCCTCAGATAGAACTGTGATGTGTTTGCTTGGAGTTATGACGAGATGCCGGGACAAGATCCCCAAGTAGTCGTCCACCACCTTGGCCTCCCAGCAAACCATCGCGGGTTCAAGCAGCCTCCCAAGAAAATGCACCCTTTTCATGGTGCCATGGTTGAGGCCGAATTTGATAAGCTCATTAAGACCAACTTTGTCAAGGAAGTCCAGTATCCCAGGTGGATAGCCAACATTGTGCCCACCAGGAAGAAGAACGGGAAGATCAGGGTCTGCATCGACTTCCGCGATCTTAATCACCGCTGTCTGAAGGATGACTTTCCCCTTCCAGTGAAAGAGTTGTTGATCAATACGACGACCCGGTTCCAAGCCCTCTCCTTCTTGGATGGGAAATCCGGGTACAACCAGATCCAGATGGCCCCCGATGATGAAGAGTTCACTGCCTTTAGGGCCCCCAGGGTACCTTCTGCTACCGGGATATTCCCTTCGGCCTGAAGAATGTGGGAGCAAGCTATCAATGGGCTATGAACCGCATATTCATGACGATCCTCGGGACACTGGTGGAATGCTACGTAAATGTACTAGTGGTTAAATCTCTTCATCACCGGGACCATCTCAATGACCTGGAGAAAGTGTTATGTTTCCTCCGTTCTCGCCACTTGAAGATAAACCCAATGAAGTGTTCCATCAGGGTCACCTCTAGAAAGTTTCTTGGCTTCATTGTGAGATATTGAGGTATCGAGATTTGCCCCGAGAAGATCAAGGCCATCAGTAAAATGCCTCCCCCGAGTAATATTCAGGAGCTTCGAGGCCTCCAAGGCCACTTAGCCTACATACACCGGTTCATTACGAATCTGGCCGTCAAGTGTAAGCCCTTCTCCCAGCTCATGAAGAAAGGCGCCGCCTACGGGTGGGACGAAGAGTGTCAGACCGCTTTTGAGGAGATCAAGCAGTATCTACTTCAACCTCTGGTCCTGATGCCACCCATTCCCAGAAGGCCGCTGGTCCTTTATGTGACCGCCCTGGAGCAATCTGTCGGCGCCCTTCTCACCCAGAAGAACAACGAGGGAACAGAGAATATCCTCTACTACCTCATCCGCAGGCTCCTCAACGCGGAGATTAGATATTCTCCTATCGAGAAGAGCTACCTGGTTCTCGTATTCGCTGTACAGAAATTACGGCACTACTTGCAGCACCATGAGGTACATTTGGTCTCTCGGGTAGACCCGTGGAAACACAACCTGAGCCGGCCAATGTTGACAGGCCGATTGGCACGCTGGGCGGTGATCCTCCAGTAGTTCGACATTAGGTTCGTACCTTAGAAGGTCGTCATGGGGCAGGGGTTTCCAGACTTCTTCGCCGCCCACCCCACCTCTGCGGACCAGCCACTAGATTCATGCTTTCTGATGAGGAAATCCTATCAGTTGATCACGCCACCCCATACTGGAAGATGCATTTTGACGGCGCCTCCCAAAGCCCTACCGGTAGAAGGATCAAAGATCCTAGGCTTAACAGGGTGAGGCTGGGTATCGTTTGCATCACCCCAGAGCAAGTCGTTCTGCCATTTCCTTTCTTGTTGTCAGAAGGCTGCACCAACAATGAGGCAGAATATCATGCCCTCATCCCTGGCCTCGAGTTGGCTCTGGAGGTTAACGTGCCCCGTCTGTGTGTGAAAGGGGACTCTGAGCAAGTCATCAAGCAGGTTAACGGTGTCTATGCTATCAGGAAGCCGTAACTCATGCCACTGCTGGAGTGCACCCTCCATCTAATGGCTAAGTTTCCCTCCCGACCAGATGTCGTTCACATTCCCCGGTCGCAAAACAGTCGAGCAGATGCTTTGGCTAGCCTGGCCGCATCACTCGCGGAGCCCGGAAAAGATGACCTAATCATCCATGTGGCGTACCGGAGAGTCATTGCTCCTGTTATCCCTTCTCCTGATATCCCAGAGGGCGATCGGGGCCCGCGAGTGATCCATCTCACCGCTGGTGCCCCTGCGTCAGGACCCCTCGGGGTTCCAGGCGTGGTTATCGGGATAGTTCCTGATTGGAGGACTCCTCTGGTTGAATATCTCCAGCACGGCCATCTTCCGATGGATCTAGCAGAGTGAGAATGAATCTGGTGCCGCGCACCGCAGTTCACCCTTCAAAGCAGTCCCACTCGTGAGCAGCTTCTTTACAGGCGTGGGATTGACAGTGTTCTCCTCCATTGTCTTCATGGAGTTGAGATCCCACAGGTCATGTAGGAAGTGCATGCTGGTTCCTGTGGTGCCCACCAGGCCGTGTCAAAGTTGTCCCACCTGATTCGGCGGTTGGGATACTTCTGGCCCTCCATGATCCACAACTGCATCGAGTACGCCAAGAGGTGTCATGCGTTCCATGTTGATGCTAACTTTGTGCATCGGCCACCGGAGCCTCTCCATACCACTAAGTATTCTTGGCCCTTTGCAGTCTAGGGGTTGGATGTCGTAGGGCCTTACCCGCCAGCGACGGCCCGCCAGTGCTGGTTCATCTTGACCGCTACGGATTTCTTCTCAAAGTGGGAAGAGGTAGCCCCGCTTAGGGAATTCAAGGTTGGTTCTATCTCCAACTTCATTAGCTCCAATATCATCCACCAATTTGGAATACCTCACGCGATCCTCACGGATAACGGAACCAACTTCCGAGCGGTCGAGCTAAAAAGATTGTCTGCTAAGTACAACATTCTCTCTAACCACACCTCCCACTATCATGCGCAGGAAAATGGACAGATTGAGGCGTTTAACAAAACCCTCTCTAACATTTTTCAGAAAATGGTGGGTTAGAACAAGAAAAGTTGGCCAGACAAACTCCCCAACGCCCTCTGGTCTTATAGGACGACGACTCGCAATTCCACCCAGATGACTCCGTATTCACTGATTTACGGAGCTGAGGCCGTCCTACCCATCGAGGTTCAGCTGCCCTCATTGCGCACGACGGTCTACGACCAGCAAGTGCTGGATTGAGCTACTGAGATCCATCTAGCAGAGTTGGAAGTGCAAGACGGAAGTAGGATTCGCGCATTACACAACTTGGAGAGGCATCAGAGCAGGATGGCTCGAGATTTCGATAAGAAGGTTCGCCTATGCTCCTTCATGCAAGGTGACATGGTGCTGGCTCTCAGAGCGCCGATGATTCCCGGAAGGAAGCCACCCAAGTTAGAGCCCAAGTGGGAGGGGCCTTTTACTGTCCACAAGGTCTATCCCAATGGCATGTATTCCCTGGTAACCATGAATCGTGAGTGCATCACTCCTCCCACCAATTCCAGGTTCCTCAAGAAGTACTTTTCCTAGGTTGTATGGTCCAGCATGACCTTAAACTGTATGGTCCATCATGACCTTAAACTGTATGGTCCAGCATGACCTTAAACTGTATGGTCCAGCATGACCTTAAAATATATGGTCCATCATGACCTTAAACTGTATGGTCCAGCATGACCTTAAACTGTATAGTCCAGCATGACCTTAAACTGTATTGTCGAGCATGACCTTAAACTGTATGGTCCAGCATGACCTTAAACTGTATGGTCGAGCATGACCATAAACTATATGGTCAAGCATGACCTTAAACTGTATGGTCCAGCATGACCTTAAACTGTATGGTCCAGCATGACCTTAAACTGTATGGTCCAGCATGACCTTAAACTGTATGGTCTAGCATGAACTTAAACTGTATGGTCCAGCACGACCCTAAACTTCACCTCGGTCTGAGCTCTAAGACCTAAAACTAAGATCCATATTTCGTCCAACATGACATTAAACTGTATTTCCAGAACTACGTATGGCTTGATTCTCATCCTAATGAGATACGTAGGAACACCAAGACATTTAGTCTTGGGTCCAGTCCCAGGAGTTACCAAACTCCACCCTTTATCCTCGGTCCGAGCTCTAAGACCTAAAACAAAGATCCATATTTCGTCCAACATGACGTTAAACTGTATTTCAAGAACTACATCTCGCTTGATTCCCACCCTAATGGGATACGTAGGAACACCCAAACCTTTCGTCTTTGGGTCCATCTTGAGGTCTGCTATCACGTCTGTCTCACCTCCGGGACCATGACCATAGGATCGCATAGCGTGGTAAGGTATTATGTCCTCATTCACATCGGGTTTTCAATAGATGCACCACGCGTACCCTGTCCTCAAGATTTAGCCCTCCTATGTCCAAAGGCATTAGAAGGTGCTTTCCAGAACTACGTATGGATTGATTCCCATCCTTATGGGATACGTAGGACCACCTGGACACCTAGATGTCAGGTCCAGCCCCATCTCTAAGTAGATCCCACGATCTCCTGGTTCCCAGGGTGTTTGGCATTACGCCCCCTATTTTGCTCGGGGATCCGCCATCTTTTGGCCGCTCTCGGACTGAGCACTATGACCCTTTCCAGTGGTCCGCTGATGTGCTCAGGATACTCTAGTCTAGGAATTGGAGTTCCAGATTAGACTTAGGCAAGTTCCATCCACTCTCCAAGCTTCGTGTTCCCCTTCATTCGGGCCCCCGTCATCCTTCACACCCGGAGGGACCCCCAAGAACGGCCTGGATACAACACCCAAGGGCTCTCCTACCGTCATGGGCCAATGCCCTCGAGGTTTTCAGACAAAAAATTGATACGAATCCCACGTTGCGAACATGGTCAGCGGTTGATGCTCATTTGTATTTCCCAATGGCTAACACGACAGGATGCTGCGTTGCAAACATGGTCAGCAGTAATCCTCAGTCGTCGCGCTGGTTTCCACGGGCCCTGAATGTTGGTGGCATGGTTCATGTCATGTTCCGCCCCACTATGTCAAGGTGGAATCTCGACACTCCTTGTACTAACCCTCAGTACACCCCCGCGCCTTAGAAAGACCGAGCTGCGTAACGGTGTCTCTCGGGGCTCCTGCGATCTGAGCGCTGGAGTATGTGTTTGGGTCTCTTCTTTACGGGTTGTGTGAAGCTTGACCCTCATCCGCATGGGAAATGAGGAGTCTCCCGGAAATTGCATTTCAGGCCCAGCACAGCTAGGAGCTAGCATCTCCTGCCCCTCCCTGATTATTGAACCCTCGTAGGACTCTTTGGCCCGAGGCTCCTCTCTCGGCTGGTCCAAACCACATGACCTTAAACTGTGTTGTTGGTCCAAACCATATGACCATAAACTGTGTCATTGGTCCAAACCATATGACCTTAAACTGTGTGGTTGGTCCAAACCATAGGACCATAAACTGTGTGGTTGGTCCAAACCATATGACCTTAAACTATGTCGTTGGTCCAAACCATATGACCATAAACTGTGTTGTTGGTCCAAACCATACGACCTTAAACTATGTTGCTGGTCCTATCACATGACCCTAAACTGTGACATTATCGTCCTAGCCGCACGACGAAAAACGGCACCGCATTGTGATGACCTCGTTGGTAGAGGACATCACGTTGGGTATTGGTCACGTGCCATGCCATCTGTCAACGCCTATCACGGCTTGATTCTTGTGGCGACACCACGGCCTGCTACTCTAGGCATGTCGCTTCACACAAAAAAACCCACTCACCTTAAAGGACAAACAAGATTTATCAAATTCCTCTTCTTTCAGTGCAAGGGCCACACCCGCACTCCCCTTTTCCATGGCACTGGTGTCTTACCATGTCACCTTCCAGAACTACGTATGGCTTGATTCTCATCCTTATGAGATACGTAAGAGTGCCCGGGGAACTTCCTCGCTGGCCTAGCCAACCTACCTTCGTGTTCGGTCCCTCGACTCGAGCATTTCTCCGAAGAGAACATGGTAAGTAGGGCTTAGGTCCTCACTCACGTCGGGTTTTGTAACCGCCTCACCACATGTTTGTTTCTCCCCCTTTATACTCATGGTCCGAGCTCTAAGACCTAAAACTAAGATCCATATCTCGTCCCACATGACGTTAAACTGTATTTCATCCCGCATGATGTTAAACTGTATTTCTTCCCGCATGACGTTAAACTGTGCTTACAGAACTACATGTGGATTGATTCTCATCCTAATGAGATATGTTGGACCTCCCGGACATTTTGTCTTGGGTCCAGCTCTAGAGATTGCAAAATCTCATCCTTCATTATTGTCGGCCCCTTGGCCCGAATTCTTGAGAATTGGTGTAATCGAGACATTTACCCCAAGCAGCGGGATGCCCCATGGTAATAATGGGAAGCAGCAGATCTCTCGTAAAAGAGGTCCTGCCTTTAAATTGGAACGACCCGTGATTAGGTCAGTATGTCTGCCTAATGAGCCTTCACCACAGTGGTGCAATATTGAGAGTGTTGGACTCTGTTCGAACAAGCCACCAGTCCACCTCCCACGCTTTGTGTTCCCCTTTATTTGGATCCCCATATCCTTTCATGTTTGACGGGACCCCCTAACAGTATGGATGCTCGACCTATGGTCCGCCTACTGTCATGGGCCAACGTTCCGGAGGACTGGTCATGTTTGACGGGACCCCCTAACAGTATGGATGATAGACCTACGGTCAGCCTATTGTCCTGGGCCAACGTTCCGGGAAACTGACTGACGGTATTTGAGTTATGCCCCGTGTTGCGAACATGGTCAGCAGTCAGCCCTCATTTATTGTCCCCATTCCTGGACAATGTGATATGGATGTTGTGTTTCCTCCACGGTTAACAGTTATCCTCCATGGTTGCACCTCATTGGTTCCCAAATTCTGGCAGCGTGATTCACCCTTTCTCTCCATCCCCCTGTGTTCGGATGGATTTAAATGCCCCCGGCATTGCCCCTCTCGTGTGTTAAAGCACATTGAGAAGTCGACACATCAATAGGCCTGGGGTCTCCTCAGAATTCCAGGCATGATTTTGGACTCCTGAATCTTGGTCAATGCCCCACAGTTGAATGGAATGATGGAACGACCATCTCTTGCTTCTCGCGTTGGGCATGTCCCACAGGAGCCTAGGGGTGAGTTGTTATTCGTTTCGAAACTATGGTTGAGCGCATTAAACCAAGGGTACAAAAGAGTGGATTTGGCCATATATTGGATTGAGACGATGAGCAGTACATGCAAATTTCATGAGATGGCAAGAACAAAGCCCTTAGGTATCAGCATGCTGAAGTGATCTTTCCAGCGCTGCTACCCTCTGGCTGGTAGCCTCCAGGGCCGCTTTTTGCTCTTGGAAGACTCTCTCCTCATCGGCCACCGTAGAGCGCAGCTCGCCATCCCTAGCTTGTGCTTGTTCCCTCTCGCTTCAAAGCATGGTAATCTGGTGACTCGCCTCCACCAGTTGTTCCTGTGCATCCGCCAGCTGGGCGGTCAGTTGCTCCACGAGCTCAGAGCATGTTGCGATGAAGGCCTCCTTATCTGCTGCCTACCCTTCGAGGTGTCGGACATCCTTCTCTTCCCTCAGCAGCGCTTGAGCGCTTGTCGATCTTTCCCGGAACTGGGAAATGTCGGTGCGCCGGCGGCTCTCACGTATCTTCTCGACCATGTAATCATGGACCGTTAGATGAATACGCTGAGCATCAGCTCCTCCAGCGCACAGGAAGCACAGACAGGTCTGAAGTGATCCCATCCGCCTCAGTCAATCAGACTGGGGCTGCCTAAGAAAGCACTGGATACATTTGCACCCCTAGCGCCGCGCCATCCGACTCTTTTTGGCCGCCTCTGATTTAGAGTCGTCTATCTCCTCAGGGTCAGTGGGTCGGTACATGGGGAAGGCCGCCAGCAGATCGACAACAGGATCCGCCCCAGGGATGTCTTCGTGATGCATAGAATCGTCGACTTCCGGGCGACCTTTTCTCTCACCCCCAACAGCAATGATACCTCCACCAGCTTCCAGCCACGTCTTAGGAATAGCCCCGCTGATGTCCGTCGCCCCCTGTTCATCAATTGTCGGGGCCGAATCAGTGCATAGAGGATGTTCCAAACGAGGTGGTATGTCCGCTGCTGGTCCACTCATGGACGGCCCGGGCTCCGCAGCCTGACGTGCCTCCAGTGTTTAGATCACTGCACAAGGCATACGCTGGTTAGATGGGATCCTTTTCCACCAAGCACCAGTAGTGAAGTGTGAGACTTATAGGAATCCAGAGCGCCGGTCCCCAGTGTTTCAGCCACCGCAGGAGCCGCCATAATGGGAGACCCCTCTGTGCTTGTTAGTTCAATGATGGGTTTCGGATCCCCGTTATGTCTCGCCGGTTCCTCTCCTCCCTCCTCTGGTGGGGACGCCCGTCCAATTCTCAACTGTCCCTGAGTAGGATGGGGAAGTGAGTTAGAAGTGAGAATGGATGAAGGAGGGAAATGAATAAAGATAGAGACCAACCTCAAGAATCTCGGTTAGGTCGAGATCAGAGTTGGGAATCTCGCCGCTCTCTCAGAGACTCCCTTGGTAGGTCGCCCCTTGAGACCCCTCACCTTCGGGCCCTTATTCTTCATCTTCTCCCTCTCCTTAGTCCTCTCCGGTTTCCTACTCCACCTCCGGCTCCTCGTCACTGTCACCTTCTCCCGGCGGCATCGCTTTCGGATCATGCTCCTGGCTGAGAATCACTTTCACGAGGAAAGTTGGCTCTACACGACGCCCCCTCTGGCATGTGTATGCGTCCATGGCTGTCAGATAAGCATGCCGCTGATGGAAGTTTACTCGGTCAGTAATTCGAATGAGACTGACCTCTGGCAGTTTAATCTCATTTTGCATTATCTTCTACCAGATGGCTTCGACACTCAGTGATTGTCGCAGGGTCATCCAGGCCGACCACAGTGCTGGGAGAATTGCGTCTTGGGAAGTTTCGAGAAAATATCTTATTTTCTTCCTAGGCAGTTCCCCGGTTGCCTCATGTGACCCCCTGTGGGCAATGAGGACGTGGCAGCACCATGTGATGTCCCCGCTGCCGAAGTCCCGGCCTACGCAGGCCTTGCTGCCTGACGCGCCCTTGGTTCCCCCCTTCCGACGGCATCGTGCCCTCTTTATTATCGCCCGGTTTCTGCGCGAGTGACCTCGAGATGTCAGACACGCTTGCGCAATAGCCCCTCAGGGTATGCAATGGTCCAGTGTTCGGCGAATTTGGTTTCTAGGACAGCATCGACCCCAGCGGGGGGAAGAGTGACGACATCGCCAGAGACGAAGGTGGTAAACATCAACCACATCTGGCGCAGGACACATGGATTCTTCTCCTACCAGACAGCCATGAATACCTTTTTGGAATTCACTGGAGGCACCTGAACTACTTAGAGAATCACGATGGCACGTACGGATCGCAGATCACCTTCCCGTCGATCTGAGCCACGAGCACCCCGCCCCGAATGCTTTGGAAATATTACTGCTGTTCCAGAGAGCCTCGACCCTTGTCCACTAGCTGGCTGACTCGGGTGGGGAATAAGATGAAGTTTATGTTGGCATGGTTGCTGATGCGGATCCTCACGCCCTCTTCATTGAGCGTAATGGGTGCCACCCTTGCGATATTCAGCAAGGACGGTAGCAGACCTTTGCCTGGAGGACGGACGGCATTTGGAAAAGTATACCCGCCGAGATGAGCTGCCACCCAGCCAAGGAAGATCTGGAAGGGACCACATACTCTCCAAGGTGACCCCCCTCATGAGATGCCCCCCAGAATGGTATACAGCGGGGGCGCCCAAGTTGAACCATTTGTTGGCGGCCATGGAGCCCACCATCACTAATGTTGCTGGACGGACGCCCATCCTCGCATCCTTCACCCGTAGGAGCCACCCGCTCAGGAAGGTAGCAAGGAACCCGGCATACCAGACGTTCGGGTCCTGGGCTTCAATCACGCGGTAGTCCCATGATTGGTATTGCCCCGCCTCCAGGGTCCTCCAGTATGACCCATCCCTACTCCTCTGAGTCGCGGTTGGGCACCATTTTTCCCGTCCTGGCATCTTGACGGCCGAATCCTTCTCAAGGAATAGGCTGAACTAGCCCTTGAAGGCAACATCCTTCAGGAAGTCCATGACCCACAGCCTCTCTTTGGCCAACTCCAACAGGTGCCACGTCAGCATAGGCGTCCGCGTCCTATCTTCCCAGGTGTTCTTTGGAGGAACGAACTCGTCATATTGGTAACCCTCCAATGGGATACCGCCAATGCAGTGAACGTCCCAGAGACTAATGCCGACCCCCCCCCCAATTATGAAGGTGGAATGTGTTGGTGTCACGAGACCACCGGGTGAATAGATCCGGTCCGAGTTTAGGCTGGCGGTGGAAGTGGAACTGGGATGTCCATACCGCCTCGAACAGGCCGATATACCGCAGTTCGTCCCCGAACTAGTCGCAGGTATGGTGGACCCAGAACGCCCAGGCCCATTCGCTGGTGAAGTTGCCCCCGGACCGTAGGTCCAAATCCTTCAGCCAGCCCTTCGCGTCATCTGTGATGCTCTGACGGAACGTGCTCACGTAGAGGGCCGGATAATCTTCTGCCATAGGCTCGTCCCCGGTAATGGTCCTAGTCCTCGGGTTCAGGATATATACATCCATATGTCTAGTTTCCCTGGCAGGATGACCGTTGTTGGTGATGTTGTAGCGAGGAAGTTCGTCCTCCCGAGTCACCCAAGACCACGGCGTGTCCACCTCGAAGCCCGGAAGTGGCACCTCTTCCAGGATGCCGAAATTCCAGAGAGGGAGGTTGTCAGACAGGGGATACGTCTTCTAAGCCGGAGTCAACAGATTGAACAAGGTCAGATTGATGGACACAATCACCTTGGCACCGTAAACCTCCTCGTTCGCCGCCATTTCGCTCCTACGAGCAGCGGCTTCCCCCTCATCAACTCGGTTTGCGGCCATCTCGAATTTCTCTAGAGTTGGGCGAAATCAGGATGCAGTGCGCGGAATCAGAGAGTTCTGCGCGAAATCTGAAGGATTCGCACGAAATCTTGGAGTTTGGCGTGCAATCAGCATGCGAAGCGCGGAAGATCCCGGTCTGTCGTGAAATCCCGGCAAAATTTCCGAAGGAATTCCGTGCTGCCAGAGCGTTTTTACGCGCAGCCGTGGGAGCGTTTTCGCGCATGAGAGCGATAAGCTTATCGCGCAGAAAAAGAGGATGCGCAGATTTGGGACCCAGCGCCCCTTTTTATAGGCGAGGCTCGGGCTCTGCGCTGTGCGGAAAGATGATTCCGCGTGGGTCCGTAGGTTTTGCGAGCCACATCGAAATTGTGCGCGCAACTTGACCAGGGGACTCTGCATTTCGGTGTTTCGGCGTTTCCCTTGGAATCCGATCGTTGCGACCTCTCACCGATCCAAATACGAGGGGGGGGCATTTGTTGACGCCGAAAAAAGGTCCGTAACTCTTGCAGGAATTTTCAAAATGACGAAGTGAAGTCATATTCGGAATCAGAGGCCCGAACCGGAGGCTCGGTAAGTGGTGTGCGAAATAAAGGAGGATCCGCGCGAAAAAATGTTCTGTGCGCGAAGTACTCCCGAGATTCGCGGAATCATGCTGGTGAGGCGCGCAATAATTGCGCGCCCCGGTTCTCCGCGGCTTGATATTGCGCCCCGACGGTTCCCGAAGCGGAAAATTCCACGCACCGCCTGGATTCCGTGCCTGAGGTCGCCTATAAATATAAGGTGACCTCGAACAGTTTGGGGGTTGAGGAATCCGAAGCGACTCTCGTGCGCGCAATTTGGCTCCCCCCGTGCGAAAGATGATATCCAGGTAATCCCTCATTTTGCAAAAACATTCCCCAGAGTTCGCCTTTGCGCGCAACTCCACCGGCTTCAGTGAATTTGCCACCTCCCTCGAGTTCCATCCTTGCACGCAATTCGTGTCCTATGCGCGCAATACCCTGCCTTGCGGGCAAAACCCTGCGCGTAATTCCCTTTTCACGCGTAATTCCATTTGCTCCAATTGCGCACCGTCCCAGTGTTTTGCGCGCAAATCTTCCCTTTTGTGCGCAAAGCCTGAAACCTCTCACATTGACGCCCCTTGGCTGCCCCTGCACTGGCACCTGATGTCTCCCCTGCCGGGCATGCGCGCCATGCGTTGTTTTCCCGTACGGCATTCCAGGCTCGTACGAAGTAACCTCAAGGTCCGCTGGGCCATGTTTCCCATTGCGTTGTTTTGCCTTATGCTTCTCTGCATAGGCACGCTAACGGCTATTGCTTCTTCACATAGCCACGCTAACGTGGACCCCCCGGTGGTTTGCCCTGCGGCCCCCCTACACTACGGCATTGCCGATGCCTTCCCTTCCACAAGGGGTCGAGTGCGTTGGGAATGTAAGCCCTAGGGGTGTGGAGAAAACCCACCTCGTCCAAGCTGCAGGACGTTAAACTGCTAAGCACCTCGTCCTTGACACAAGTCGTTAAACTGTGGTCCGACCCCGTGCATCGCACGCAGGGTCCCCCCCCCCAGCTCGGGCATTCTTTACGCCACTCATCTCCATGGGAATGGACTCTTCCTCACATGGAATGAGATCCTCCTTGTCGGAGCGGAGTTTGTCCACGGGGGAAGGGCTGCCTCAGAGCGTAAGCCCCTAACCTTTCTTGCAGATGACTGCACACGTGCATCTTCGTACTTCCCCCTGCCAAGGCCAGTGGAGCCCTTTTCCCAATGCGCTATGCCGCACCACGAGCCTCCACCTTGGAGTAAGCCCCAGCACCAAGGGCCGCTAACCACGCGTAAGCCCCTGTTTCCTCTTTGGGATGCTCAACGCATAAGCCCCATTCCGCTTCTCACGGATGCACCCTTCGCGACGTGATCGTCTGGTCCCTACTTCCTCTTGTTTCCCACACCGAGCATGACTCACGTGGGATTAGAGCGCGCATCGACCATGACATCCTCTATGGGCCGCCCCAGAGCGTAAGCCCCATCCCAGCGAACTATGCGGACTTTGATCCGTGCTAACGCACGGTACGTAGGAAGCCTCCACGAGGTTCAATCCCACCACCCAGTTGTTCCGACCTCTCCACGTCGGTTCACTACCCACCATGGGCTACCTCAGAGCGTAATCCCCACATGACATCATCCTGCATGACGTTAAACTGTATTTCGTCCCGCATGACGTTAAACTGTATGCCATCGCCGGGCATGACGTTAAACTGTATGCCCTCATCCCGCATGACGTTAAAATGTACTCATCCTCTTGGGCGGCCCCAGAGCGTACGCCCCATGCCTCACTCCACCATCCATCCTGATCCTTACCCGGGCCGCCACATCCCGGTGGGGATCATGCCACCCCATTCCACTCCGTAGCATCCGGGAAGCCGCCCACGTGCTGGACCCAACATCGGTGTTCCCCCCAGGGGCCCTTCAATCCAATCCATCTATGCGACACGTTAAACTCGCGGCATACCCTGTGTCAAACATGGGAAGCTGAGGAAAACCTCAGATGTTACACATTCCCCGCGTTCGATGTGGGATGCCTCGGGCTTCTGCGCCCTCGAGAAGCCCTGTGATGAGGGACCGAAGACAGACATGCCGACGATTCCCTAACGTTACCATTCTCCTCACCGAAGGTTGATACCCTGACAAGACCCCTTGGAGCGTCTTGATGGAAGCATCATAATTAACTAGTGTCCATGTAGATATGGCACCGGGAATGAGCTTCACAAACCCGTCTTAAATCTATGAGGGAGACCCGGACTAGGTGATGAGCTCTGAGGAGGAATCCACGGAAGGAAGAACCGACATCCAATCATCCCGATTTTGTTCAAGGAGTAGACGTCCCTGAACAAGGAACGGATGTCGCCCACCTTTGGAAAGCGGGAATGTGGGGCAACAAGCAGCGTGTCCTCCCCGAGGGTGGACGCGCGCGCACCCTGGCTAAAGCATCAGAAACAGTATTGTTACACTTATGGATAATCTATGATCACCAATTTTATATGTTTTATTTCTCAATGGAATCTATGAAGTGTTCTTCGATTGATTATTTTGGGACAATCTATGAGAAACAATGGTGTTTGTAATTGATTTTTTATGTGATGATTTCAGTTTTTCTGTAAATTTCAATTTTGAATTTATATTACTACTAATAATAAAAACATTTATCATTAAAGATGTGATGACTAGAATGTATAAACAAATTAACATTGTATGCACTATATACTAGTAATCAGAGTCATGTAATTTATAAAAAAATAAGTTTTGAGTCATATTGATCCCATAATTAGAACATAGAGAATTAAAAGTAATACTGAAAATGTTGGACATTTCCCAATGACGTAATTAATAAAATACCACTCCATACACTTCTTGTTTGGATTTTTCAGATTATTAATTTTAACAACGAGACCTGAGTTACCTAGAGTCAGTGCATTATTTTGTATCATTTCCAAGATAACAAGATATAAACTCACGAATGACTTATTATTTTAGTACACTTCAAAGTACTTGATACATACATAAGTTTTACATTACATCATGAAACAATGAAAAAAAAATTATGTCCCCTTTGAACACACTCATATCATTTTTCCTATCCCTGTTTCTTAGTAATGATATACATCTTCACATCATGGGAAAAAGAAAACACATGAAAGGGGTGAGATCATATGCTCAGTAGGGATAAAAATATAATAGAAACTATATAAAATATACATAAAAATTTATGGAAATGTATACGACTAAAACAAATACATTTAAACAAAATGATCAGAATGAAATGGAAATGATAAATCATGTAATGCCATTTACTTATTCACATTCATATTCTACTAGTCAAATGTTCACCTGTAATATCAATATCTAATTTCATAATGATGGATTACATAATGTAGGACATCATAACTACATAGTCAATGCCTCGTACCTAAACTATAAATTGTGTTTTTGTCGAGGCCTTGTGTAGACATAATATTTTTTCTCATTAGACGTACTGATTCATCAAGGAGTTATAGTGGGATCCACCCGTCACTTTCTATATCAAATTCATTCCTTATATGAAATCATTTAAACATAATATAAACATTTTTATTAAATCTAGATTACAAAATGTCAATATTTTAACCACACCAATGAATGGTATAAAAATAGAACATCAACGGTCAAACAAAACACATACAATACAATATGTAAGATTGTATTATAATAAATCAAACTCAATCATGAATAATGAAGGATATTGACACAGATGAAAATAATCTATAAAACTATTTGAGAGTAACATCCATTTTCCTAGAAAACATTTAAAAGTATCAATATTTTTCTAGAATCTGATTAAAAGATATTTTTGAATCAAAGTATCTCATACCACATTGAATCTTTTAAAAGAAATTTTAATTTTAAAACATTCATATCTATATAAATAAATCATTAACTCCTGTTTTTATTATATGGTCATTAATTAGATTTTTTAAGAAGAATAAATCATTAAAAAAATTAAAAAGATATTTTAGTCAGAGTTCCTAACCAAATTAGAGACACAAGAATACAAATAATTGAGGTAATAGAAACATTATAATATCATTATAATAATGGGATTCATGATATACTATGTCAAAGTACTGTATGTACACCATATAAAAGTGATTTAGTGTATAACAACAAATAAGTCTCAATGGAATGTAAATTAAGGTTAAATCCATTATGAAAACTATATCCTAAAGTTAAGGATAAATCAATAACATAATTATCGGTGAAATATAAAAATACATTAAATATGATTTTATACTCAATTTAAATCAATAAAAGGTCATTCACACATATTTTTATAAAAGCAACACCAATTCCTTGGATGTTTAAATCGATGAATGTAAATCGAGTTAAAATTACTCTTATAAAGTTCATATCGATGACATGAGAATTTTTAAATTGAGTGATTATATGTTTCAAAAGTTTAACAACACAAACAGGAGTGTAAATTACTACCTAAATAAATAAATAGTTATTTCACACATAATATTGGACTAGCATAATCAATGATGTTTACATTAAATCCAATCAGTGGAAATCAAAAATTGAAATTCTCTTACCGATTTGGTAACTTAGGAAACGTAGACCACATGATATAAGGATATTTAAATTAATATGTAAATACCCATAAATTAGTGTAAATTATACAAATAATAAAATCCAGGGTAGTATATATACCACACAGAAGGAGATGGTGTCAATATAACATGAATCTCTCGAGAATAAGAAGTGATATGAAAACCACTTACCTTGTACTTTTCCACAGTCGAGGGTACATTAAACTACTCGATAATAGTTAGTTGATTGTTATTATATTATAACAGAACCACATACATAAATATGATATCATATATGATCTTATAATATTTCTTCTTTAAAATATTTCAGTATTATAGATTTTTCGCGTGTTAATTGATTCATTTTCCTTATATGTTTTGCCATGGAAGTCATGTTTCTTATGGATATGATGTATTCGATTCATGAATAGAATGATAATAATTTCATAGTAATAGTATTAAATCATAAAATGAATATTATTCATGAATTGTTTATGATGTGAAATGAATCTCATCGCGTTCGTGGAGACAGTAATCTATACATACGCACGAGTGATAATATCATTCTATTGATGATGAAATCATATGTAATTTGTTGGTATATCATATATAAAGAATTATTAATTTTTTAATTAATTATTTAAATCATTTACAATCATTATTATACCCAACCAAATAATGAAGTGTTGAATAAGAAACTACACCATGACTTGGATACGATAAGCCGTACGTAGTCAGATATGGTGACTTTGTTATTCATGGCATATATAGAATAATGAATATGGTTTACCATATTTATAATAACATCGCAGTATGTAGAATCTACTAAAGATATTATATTGTTATGGAAATAACATTTAAAGAGGAAGTGGAAGAAGAAAACAACTTTGAAAGAGTTGAGGATATTATTACCACTTCTTCGGCTGCTTTCTTTTGATTCGATCAAAAGGTATCTCTAGGCTGGTGTTCTGTTAAATTTATGGCCTCTAGGATCATGTTAGGGTGGTTTTCAGGATATTTGAGCTTGGTTGGGCCAATTCAAATTGATTTGGGGAAGTGATTCTGAGAGAAGGGGAAGTACTCTTTTATAAGATATGTGAGGGTCACTTTAGGAAAATGTTGAAATATTATTTTATTATAAAATATTTTTCACATTATAATGGGTCTAAATGTAGTTATTTTGAGGATAAGTTGCGGATGGGTGTAAATTCTTTCAAATAATAGGTTTTAGAAAATATTATCAAATGATATTAACCTTATCTTTTTTATTTAATTCTTAGTTAAATATTTAAACTTTTACCATGTCTTCTTGTATTTTTATATTACATTGTTAGTAAAAAAAGTATAAAATTCCAAGAGAACACAATGTGTTTCATTAATGACATATATATAATTATATAAGTCCCTTTTATAATCTTTATTTTTTATGAATATTATATCATTTAATAATATAGTATTACTTTTGAATAGTCATTTATTTCCTTTTTGTCAATATATAGTATATGGTTTCTTTGAAAGTCAGAAAAATATGATTTCATCGAAAACAATAAATTAAATAAACCATAGCATATAATTTCTACCATGAAAATTCATGGAATTCATTAAAGGTCTCAATTTGCATTTATTGTTTATTTTATAAAATTAATAATTAAAATCTTTCATTGATAATGTAAATACTAAGTCATCAGTTTGTCATAAATCAATTAAATTAGTTAATGTATGAAAATTATAAATAAAATAAAATGAAGTAGGAAATATTTTTGAGCATTATTATGAATATTTATAGTCGTATTTTTCTTATATATTACCCTACATTAAAATGGTATCATTATTAAACATTAAATTTCAAAGTTTTAATAGTACATTACATAAAATATTAATAATTGGCTTAATCTAATACAATTGGATCAAAAGGATCATATTATATTCCTATGATTTATTTTGGGAGATATACACTTAACCAATTGAATTAGGACAAGTTTTAAGTTAATTATAATATCATTTTTACCATTAATTAACCTATTTACTTTTAACTTTGGTAAATAATATTCAAAAGTTACTATTCCACAAAAATTATTTTAATCTTATTGTACAAAATATTACATACTATTATCAGTCGTGTCTCTCAGATTTCTAAAATTCAATTCAGAAAAGAAATAAAATTATGTTTTATGAAAATTTTCAAATGTGCCTAGAAGGTGAGTAAAAGATGGTAAGAAGTTCAATAAAATTTTATATATCTAATATTATTATAAAATGAATTCAATGAATATATTAGTAAAATATTACATATTATTATTAAACTTTTACTATAAAATATATTTTAATTAGAAAAATTTATTTAAATAAATAGTCGGCTTAAAAAACTGATGCAGTATTGTTCACCATTCATAAAAAAATATTGTTTTTAAAAAAATACTAAAAATTCACCCAAAGAAAATTTTGATATTCCAAATCAAAATATATGTCTATTTGACCAAATTAAAAAAATAGAATTTGTATTAATTAATTTAAAAAAATATTTTCATTGTCAAAACCTGAAAGTGGGTTTTTTAGTAGTAAAAACTATCAAAATATTGAAATGTGTTTATTTACAAATTTAAGGGAGAAATTACTTAAAATGACCAAAATAACATTAAATTATAAAAATATATTCTAATTATACTTCAAAACTATTATAAGTCATAATTTAATAGTATAAAATATTTTGATTAAAACGGTTTTTTAATTTAAAATTTAGTACTTTTCATTATTCACTAAAATATGAATGTTATTAGAAAAGCACCGAAACATTTATCAAAACAAAATTTTTATGTCTCTCTTCTAAATATATAGTTTAATTTATTTAATTGAATTTATAAAAGTGTCAAATATTTATTTTAAAAATGGTTCAACATTAAAAGGCGGTACAATTTCATTTTTTTAAAAATAATTCTTTTCTATGAAAAATAGAATTTTTTCTTATATTATGTATAAAAAACACATAATATGGATGTTAAAATTATATTTAGTATATAATATTTAAAATGCAGTTAAAACTATTCATAACAATTTTTTGAACAACTAGTTTTGTGATTCGTGGTGTGCTTGAACTCGGTGTTGCGTGTAGCTCAAGCTATTTAAGTACATTAGATAAAATAACTTACTATGAAATATTGCGGTGTTAAATTCTTCCCCATTTTGAAAATGGAATCTTCTATGTTTTAAAATTGGTCAAGTGAATGACATTTAAAGACCCACATCGGAAAAATAGTCAATAAAATTATCACTTTAACAGAAAGATTGAGAAGTACAATGGTCACCGGAGATAACCCATACTGGGATTCAACATAGGAAAACAAATATATGAATGATAAAATATGATTCATAATATGATTGAGAGTGATATAAATCCTTATCAAGAGAATATTAACAACAAGAAAACCTAAATCCTATGATGTTTCAAACTATCATTATTTTACTAGTAGGAAGTGTAAACGGAGAATGTTTTTTTATGTTCCATTTCATAAAGTTGAGGAATTTATTTATGACATTTACTAAGAACATAATTATATATATATAATTTTCTAGTAGAGTTTTATCCTTTAATAAATTTCTACCACTAACTAATCTTTTCTCCAAATGATGAGTATTCAAGATGACTTGGTCATACCTGAAGTGCTAGAATAATCTTCTAGAGAATCATATAATCCACAAAGTATGAACTATTTATTTTCCTTGTCATTAGATATTAACCAAAACCAAAATGGTTATTACAAGATCACATGACAAAAAAATGGATAATCCATTATAGAAAGAAATACTAAACTAAATTTCCAATATTAAACAAACAATACTGAATGATCAATTAAGAAAATTCAATAAATAATTGTCCTTAAAATCATTCAATATAATCCAAACTAATATTCAATCCCAAAATATAAAAGAATTTAATAAGATAGTCATTCATATTAAATCATAACATTTATCTCAAAATAACATTAACTACTCATAAAGTCTCATAATAAAGTTTAATAAACCAAATACCATATTCTCTATCAAAGGATAATAATTTCTATTTATAACCTGAACCTATATAAAAACTATATTCTTAAGAAATAAAAATCCACCATTAATTGTCAAATGATATCCCATAGTAGTCTTTTTTTCTTAGGCATATATTGTTCCCAACAGAGTTAACATCTTCTAAAATATCATTTTTCAGTTAATCAGTATATTGTTTTCCTATAGAAATGATATCCATTTGAAAAACAAATAGATCCCAAATCAACATATTATTGATTAATAAAATCACCTAACTGGAAATAATTAGTCATACTCATCAGGGACGTCACATAGTCTAGTGGTTAGCGATAAATACCAACTGCACTTTGGTGGTGGGTTCGATTCCCGTAGCATTATCTAATGCGATGGGTTTTCAAAGGGTCTGTGTGTTATCCTTTTTCAAAAACAATAATTTATAAAAATCCCAAAATGGCATAAATTCTTCAAAATAACTGTAACATAATTTTACCACAAATGTTTTCTCATTCCTCTCATTTTCACCAGAAAAAATAATAACCTCTAATTAGAACAAATTGAAGGATTATATACACAAAAATGGTTCTTTATAAATATATACAAAAAAGAAAATATAATTCTTTCTCAAATACCATTTTCACATAAAAACCTGCAGGGTTACACATATGAGAGTAATGAATTCCAATGTAATCTCATCAATATAGACCATTAAAACATATAAACAATTCACCATAGATTTATTTCCTCCTAGGTTATTTTTTGACCAATTGGTTATCCTATAGAATAGGAAATTGACTCGTGTAATTCCCCGGTCCCCTACATTTACAAAAAATGACTGTAAATGGATTCATAGGATCTTTTTTCATCCATAGTACTCTTCCTTTTTCCATGACAATTATCTACATTATGTTCTTATTTCCCACACATAAATAATTTCATTATACCATTGGGGAAATTTTCTAGGTTTCTCCTACCACATTTTCTGCATGATAGAAATTGAGCTTTCATTTCTTCATAGTCTCTGCGATTGGAGCTATGATCATTCTCCACTTTTCCCTTCTTTGGAGTGTTTGGGAGTTGGTTAATGTAAATATTGGTGATTATATTTTTGGAAACCTACTTCATCATGAACACGATATCTTTTACTCCTATCAAATTTCAATTTAGTTTCTCATTTCCACCATCGTGACCACATTATAAATCAGGTTGAATGTTACTATGACATCTTTGTAATCCAACAATTGACAAAAACATGAAATCATATTTTCTGTCAAAATAGTCATAAAATCATTTAGTGAATATCATGACACCTTATTTTCAAAATAAAACACCTTGGGATTATCCAATATAAAGTATTCTCAAATAATATTAAAATGCATCAAATAATTTTGTAAATAAAATGTGAACTATCCTAATAATATCTGCTGGGAGTGTCGTAAGGAAGAATGTTTCAAGGCCCATTTTCATCATCTAGTTCCCATTAGAGTATAGCTCAAAGCGTTGTTTTTGGGTATTACCCCAAGGCACATATGTGCCAGAGCCACCACTACCTGCATGTATCTAGACATTTATTTTTTTCTTACACAACCCACAAAATTATTAAATTACCCAATTTTTTGGATATTATTATCTACTAATCATCATTGTCTATATTATGATATTGTTTTCTAATCAGAATTTTCTTAAATATTTCTTCCTAGTTTTGTACAAAACATTCTCTAATAACAAATGTATTTCCCCAACACTAGTTACTTAGAGTCAGTGTATTATCACATAATATTTGCATGATCATAAGAGATCGTGTCTTGAAAGACTGATTTGTTAAGTATCCTTTGAAGTAATTGATACATATATAAGTTTTACATTACATCATGAAATAAATAAAAACAACACCATGTCCCCTTTGAAGACACTCATATCCTTTGAAATATCCATATAGGTTAATCATAATATTCCTCTTCACTTCTTGGGAAAAAGAATTCCTAAGAAAAGGGTGAGATCAGATTCTCAATAGGGATAATAGTATTGAGAAAACTATCATAAATAAGTATAATCATTTAAGGAATTATATAAGACTAAAACCCAATCATTTTAAACATAAACTTTAGTATAATTTGGAAATGATATATCTAATAACTCCATTTAATTATTCATATGGATATTCTATTAGTCGAATAATTTCAAATAATATAAATATCTAGTTTCATAATTACGGAATGCATAATGCCATACATGATAACCACATTGTCAAAGCCTCGTTCCAAGACTAAAAATAAAGACTATTTCAATGCTATGTGCCAAGAAACTAGTTTTTCTCATGATTACTACCTATGTTTCGAGGAGAAATATATGGAACCAACCATCACTTTTTATTTCCATTACATTCCTCATATGAAAAGGATGGAATATAATCTATACATTCATATTTAAACTAGAATACAAAATGTCAATATTTTAACCACAAACCTTGAATGGTATAATAATACAACATCCACAGTCAAACATAACTCCTTAAATAATATATGGAAGATTGTATTAAAATAAATCAATCTCAATAAAAAATAATGAATGATATTTTCATAGATGTAAATAACCAGTAAAACTATTTAATATTAATATCCCTTATTCTTGAAAACATCTAAAAGTCTCATTATTTATCAAAAAGGCATTTAAAAGAGATTTTTGAATCAAAGTGTCCCATACCACTTTTAAAATATTAAAATAAAATTTAATTTTAAAACATTCATTCCCATATAAATAAATCCATAACACCATTTTTAAAATATGATCATTAATGATAAATATTGGGAATAATAAATCATTAAAACATTTAAAAAGAAATTTTAATTAGAGTTCCATTCTTAATTATAGAATCTTGAATAAAAACAAATATGGTAATAAAAAGCATTAAAATATCCTGAATATAAATGGATTCTTGATATACTAGTTCAAAGTTGATTTTGTACACCATATAAAAGTTAATTGGCGCATAATAATAATGAAGTCTCAATAGAATGTAAATTGAGATGAAATCCTTTACAATTTTTGTATAATTAGGTTAAGGATAATTCAATGAAAAATATGTGTGTGAAAAATATAAATACACTCAATAGTATTTGATATTTATTGTAAATCAATCCGAGGACATTCACACAAATTTTGGTAAAAGCAACACCATTTCATTGTTTGTTAATCTTAGTGAATGGAAATTGAGTTAAGATTACATTTATGAAGTTCATATCGATGACTATAAAATTTATCAATGTATTGATTATGTGTATCAAAATTATATCCACAAAAGGGGAGTGGAAATTACTACATAAATAAATAAATAGTAATTTCTCCAAAAAATATGGAGTAAAATAATCAATGAAGTTGGCGTAAAACGTAATCAGTGGAAATCGAAATTATAAATTCCCTTTCTGTTTTGAAAACTTATGAAACATACACCCCTAGAAAGAGGGATTATAAAATGAAGATGTAAATACCCATAAAATAATGTATATTACACAAATAATATAATCATGGGTAGTACATACTCCACACAAAAGAAAATAGTGGCAATATAGCATGATTCCCTTGGGATTTAGAATTGAGATGAAAACCCCATACATTATACTTTTACTTAATATATGGTAATTTAACCTCATGTATAATAGTTAAATAATTTTTATTAAATTATAAAATAACCACATAGATAAATATGATATCATATATGATCTTCTAATATTGTATTGTTTATAATATTTCAGTATTATCTTTGTTTCAGGTGTTAACTGATTCAGTTTACATATAT
Source organism: Viscum album (assembly GCA_963277665.1). Classification (NCBI taxonomy): domain Eukaryota; kingdom Viridiplantae; phylum Streptophyta; class Magnoliopsida; order Santalales; family Viscaceae; genus Viscum; species Viscum album. Next base: position 820,745,871 of record OY728155.1, read on the forward strand.
GTTTTGTCACATAAGTCACATTGATTATGGGTAGGATCTATTAGATTCATATCCCGAATGATATTTTCTTCTAAATATTATTTCAAATCATAAAATGATAATTAATCTTGAATGGTTACGAGGGGAAATGAATCTCGTCGCATTCGTGGAGATGATAATTCGTAAGTACATACGAGAGATAATATAATAATATTGATTGTGAAATCATTTTTATTTGGAAGGTATATCATATATATAGAATCATTAGCATGTATTATTTATTTTTTACATAAATTTTACTCATTATTATACACATCTAAATAATGAAGTGTTGAATAACAAACTATACCAGGACGTGGGGACGGTAAGCCATTCGTACATACATATGGTGATTTTGTCATCCAAAGAATGGATTGAATAATTAATATGAATGTACCATATTTATAGCAACATTAAATTATGTATAAGGTACTAGAGATAGTATTTTTGTTTGGAAACAAAATGAAAGAGAAAGTGGAATAAGAAAAGAACTTTGAAAGAGGTGATGAAATTAAAACGTCTTCTTCGGGTGCTTCCTTTTGATTTGATCAAAATGGCTGAGTAGGTTTCCTTTTTGATCAAAATAAGGCCTATAGGATCAATTTATGGTAATTTTTAGAATATTTTAGTAGAGTTTGGTAGATTCAAATGGCTGGGGAGGTGTGATTTTTAGAGAAGGGTAAGTACCCTTTTATAAAAGATGTGATTGTCACTTTAAGAAAATCTTGAAATATTATTTTATTATTAACTAATTATTGGTTTTTATTTTCAAAAAATTAATCTATTTAGATAATAAGGTGTTGATAGGTCGAAATACTCTATGAAAATACGTTTTAGATTAGTTGAATTCATCATATTAACCTTATATTTTATATTAAATTCATAGTTAAATAGTTTATCTTTTACCATGTCATCTTGTATTTTTATGTTACAGGGTTAATTAATACACTCAAAAATAAAAAGATAACCTAATGTTGTTCATTAATTAAATATATATAATTATATAATTCCTTTTAAGAACCATATATTTTTAGTAATGTTATATCATTTAATAAAACAATATTTGTTTTAAGTACTCAGTTATGACAATTTTTCCACTATTTACTATTTGGTTTTTATGAAAGTAAACAGAACATGATTATTAAAATAATTACATTAAATAAACCCAAACATTTAATTTTGACCTTGAATATTAGTGGAATGAATCAAAATTCTCAATTTTAATTTATTTTAATCTTTATAATATCCATTATTTTAATCATTCATTATTAAAGTAATTATAACTTCATCATTGTGTCATAAATAAATTTAATTAATTAATGTTTAAAATTTATAAATAAAATACCATGATATAGGAATACCTTTTATCTTTATAATTAATATTTATAGTCGAATTTATCTAACGTATTACCTTATATAAATTTTTTTTAGTTATAAACATTCATTTTATAACTTTTAACTATTCATTAAATATATTCATAATAAATGACAAAATCTTATCCATGTCAGTCCAAAAGATCATATTTCATTCATAAGTTTGTTTTAGTTCGAAATAAACTTGTCCAATAGAATTAGGAAATGCATTATGGAAATTATAATATCAATTGTAACTTTAATTTCCTAATTTAAATTTAATCGTGGTAAATAAAATTCCAAAGTTACTATTCACAAAAATAGATTATTCATCCTATTTTACTACATTTTACATAATGATGCCAACCGTGTCTCTCATATTTCTAAAATTCAATTCACAAAAGTTGTAAAATTATGTTTTATGCAAATTTGAAAATGTTCTTAGAAACTGTGTAAAAGACGATAAAAAGTTCAATATAATTTTATATATCTAATCTTATTATAAAATGACTTCAATAAATTAAAATGGAATAATATAGTTGTAATTTATCAATTTTTAATATATAATAAATTAAAATTGATGTTATTGTTTAAAAAAATGTCATCTTTAAATAAGAATGCATTGTTTTTCATTATGCATCAAAAAATGTATGTTTTGAGAAAAATAAAAAAATTTCACCCAAAGATAATTTTGATATTACAAGTTCAAATATTGTGTTTATTTTACTAAATTCAAAGAATAAAATTTGTATTAATTAATTTAAAAAAATATTCATGTTGTTTTAACAAGAAAAAATTTTTATGATAAGTAAAAACTATCAAAAGATTAATATTTGTACATGTCCAAATTAAATGTAAAATTACTTCCAAGGACCAAAATTTGATTAAATGATAAAAATATAATCTGATTATACCTCAAAACCATTCAAATGTATAATATTACACTATAAATTTTTTTGATTAAAAATTTTGTTTTCAATTAAAAGTATGTTTTATTTACTATCTATCAAAATAAGAATGTTATCAGAAAATCACAGAAAATTTATCCAAACAAAAGTTTTATGACCCTCTTTTAAAGAATAGGTTTATTTTGTCAAATTGAATATATAAAATTGTCAAATATTTTATTTAAATAGGGTTCTCCATTAAATGTCGGTAAAATAGCATTTTTGGAAAAATAATTCTTTTATCAGAAAAATTGAATTTGTTCTTATATTATGTCTAAGAAATACATAATATGAATTTTTAAATTATATGAAGTATATAAAATTAAATATTTAGTCAATAATATTTCAAACCATTTTCTAAATAGCTACTTTTCACTCAGTGTTGCATGTAGTGCAAGATATTTAATTTGATTAAAGAAAATAACTTACTATGAAATATTAGGGTGTTACATTCATTTTGTGAGAATGTAGTCTGATAATAGAAATGATATTTAGAATTTAGACTTAATTATTTTTTTGTTCTTTTAGATGAAAATCATTGTATTTTCTGTCCCATTAATCATTAATGAACCAATTGACGATAATGTCCTTATCAATATGAATGTTTTGATTTATTACCTCTATAATCTTGTTTTATATATCCAAATCATAATATATTGTCTAAAAAGTGATGGAATTTCTGGTAAATAACTTTTTATATCATTTACCTAAATTCAGTTTCATTTTTTAATACTCTAAATAACCAGTAGACATATCATTATACATCAGAGTAACATTTTCTCATCCATGTTTTGAATAGATATCTAAGACATTCAATAATACAAAATGTGTTGAAAAAATCTTCTGATAAACAATATTACATATTAATAAATGAATACTCATTACAGAACATGATGGTCCATTCTAGAATCATAAAGATACAGTTCCTCTAGAAACATGGTTAAATCAAACAACTGACCATAAGGGAGTAAAATCCTATATAACTACATTTTTTATAACTTCAACACATCTTATACATATCCTAAATTATAAATTCCATTATATACTATTGAGTGGAAATATAATAAATGTAGATCTTAGATAATCAATATAGATAATAATGGGAGATACAAACATATATTGAGACAAAATAAATCATAACATGGTAAGAAATTTTGTAATACACATCCAACATATCATAAATCATTAAAATGATTCAGTATTTGAATAATGGTAGTTCGCAACACTAGATTCATAATAGAATCAAGTAACATGAATCTTGATTAAATAATATAGGAATAAAGAATATATTTCTAGAAAACACATAATAATATAAAATCATTTCAAAAGTTTTTAAAGGATGATTGACAATAATATCATAGTAGAAACAGTTAAATCTACATACCATCATAGTATAATTGGTTCACTCCCATGAAAATCAAATTATAAATAGTTCCAAACTAAAATGTGTTCACTACCCATTCTGGTACTATTTATCATGATAGATTTCAATCATTTCCTATTTTATTGTAGGGAGATATAGGTCACACCAATCTCATAATTAAAACTATTTTATGAGTTATAAATTATTATTAAAAATAATTATATTAAATCCCTGAGAATAAATTGTTTTAAATTACATTTCATCATAACATATCCTATTGAAAAAATATGTTTCATAATTATTTCATTATTTTTTAAATGAATAAACTATGTAAAACATGATGGTTTTCATAAACATTATATCATGTTTTATGTCGTAGAAGAGATATAAGTTTCATAAAAATATATCCATCATAAACTAAAACTATTTATATAACTAATAATAATTAAATACATGGATAATATTCGTAGTAATTCATATGTATCACTAAATGATATCATATTATATGTAAAATCATTTTAATAAAAAAATTACATTGAATATTTCTTGAGGAAAATATCCATTCTTTGAAAATGGAATTAAAAGAATTAAAAATATTAAAATATTTTATAAAAAAATAAATTTTAAAATAAAATTAATGTCATAAAAATTATGTTTTAATACAAATAAATTTCATGATATCGATAAATTCCATCTATTTCGAACATTTTAAAATGCATATTTCGTTATCATTTTCGGTAAAATCCAAACATATCTATCTAGAAAATGGCATATCGATTCAATTAAATTGGTTTAATAAAATGTAAAAATGGTTAATAATATATATAATAAATATTTTGGACAATTTTAAATATATTTTTGAAATTATTTTGGGAAAAAATGCTTTTATAGAAAAAAAATATTTTCGACTAATCTGTTAAATAAATGTGTTTTTAATGAAAACATTATTTTTAACACTTTATTAAATAAAAATTTGATATTTAATTGAAAACACGATTCAATCGAATAATAATCAGATTAAAAATCAAATCAGTTTCTTTATATATAGGTGATACAATATCATTATTGGTTGTATAATCATGAACACTACCAGAAAATAATGAGATTGTAACATAAAACCCTTGACACATTGGTAACTTTGATTCATATTCCCTAAAAAACATTAAATTAAGAATATAATATCATGAGAATAAAAAAATTAAAGATGTTACCAATAAATGTGGCTATATGTATTCATCATAAATGAATATTGGTTAATAATACAAAAAATGTCTCCAAGCAGGAAAATTGAGAATAAAATCCCATACATTAATTCACAACATTCTTCGCAAACATTAAAATAAACGTATAATAAATATAATATTAGTAAAAATATATAAAAAAATTATATATATATCAATAAATATATTATCTTCTTATGACTATTTTTAACTATTTATTAATAATTCATTGTTAATGTTATGTGTTGAGCACTATCATGTTGGGTAATCTCTCGTGATAGGATTTTTAATTTTTGTTCCTCTTAAATTGAATGTGGATGCATAATAAATATAATTTTTACCAAGAGATATATATATACTATATTCTATATATATATATATAGACCAATTCATAAAAAATAGTGGTAAAGAAGTAAATTCAGTGTTTAGGCAGTTTGTAGTTTGTACGTACACATGAGCATTCATTCCATTTTCTCGACATATTGAAATTATGTATTTTAAAAATGATATTATAATGATAAAATTATATTTATTTTTTATATATCACATATATTCATTAAACTAATCCCTATTATATTCTATGAAAATCATGAATATATAATCTTTCGTTGTGAGGCGGTAGCACGTCATACCGACAAGAGAAGTCATCGTATTCCAAAAAATATATAAAGTAACATATGATTTATAAAATAATAATTCATAAATAATAATAACATTATATATATCATATAAATACGATTAAGTCATTTTTTATCCAACTATGGGAGGTGCTGATGGAAAAATACATACATCGGGTTGAGATTCGGTAGTATATCATACACATGAATGATGAATTCATATTGCATTTGATGTAATAAGAGATTGATATTTAATATGAAATTTACATAAAAAAGTCACAATATATTTTAGATACTGGATTTTATATATTGGAATCATTTAATAGTATATTAATGAGTTATAACAAGAATTTTGACAAAAACACTTAGTTAAAAACATTACATCTACTTAAAAACCCCTCTTTAGGTTTAACCTAATGCATTCCCATATTGGCTTTATGACCTCACCATAGCCACTATTATTTGATTAGGATCTTAAAATATATATTTGAGAATGAGATTTTTATACAAAATGGTTATGAATGTGTGACGATGAGAGTGAAAGGGTTGGCCTTTTATAAGAGTGGTGAGTGACCCTCTTGTATTTTTCTGAAAATAAAAAATATGTATCCACAATTTTCTATTGAAAAACAAAATTAAAATAGAGCAATAACAATCCTAATACATATAATGGTATAAATTATGAAATTGAAAAGGTATTTGATATGTTATGGGTTAGATTTAAACTTTCTTTTTTTAACATAACCGTCTTTAAAAACATTTTCACCTATGACAAAAAAAAGTTACATTTAATTTTTTACTATTCATTAAAAGAAAAAATTAATTTTAACATTTTATATAACATAAATTATTATTTTTCAAAATATTGAATCCATTATTCCAAATTCAACCGATAGATTTAGAAAATGTAATTTTAAAATAAAACCAGTCTGTGCGACGAGAAATAATTTTTCCAATAAGAAAATGATCAACAGAATTTAATGTATTAACATATAAAATATTAATAAACAAGATTTAAATGATCTAAATTGGATTAATAGATATAAAAATATTCTAATTTTAAAATGGAAACAATTTTAAAACAAAATAAAAACTTAGAATTTCTATAATAGAAAGGTTGGTTTCAATAATATTGATGTTAAACCAAAAAATATAAATATTATTATTAATATTGTATTTTCCAATCAAAGATAGAAAAAACTAATAATTAGGAAATGTGTTATCAATATGAATTTATTAAAAAAATAAATATGCGTATGTTTTAAAATAACTTTATAAATATTAATTCTATAATTTTTAATGATGAGGTAATAATGGTCATGTTTAAATATTTATATTATAGCTTCTCGTGCTTCATTAGAACTCAATGTTGTTAGTTACAAAAGTTATCATATAAATTAAATTTATTTTGAAAAATAATCCATAAATAATACTAATTTTACAATTTCTTTATTAAGTAATAATATTATATTGATTACAATTATATTATGGCTATAGTGTTGACTTTCTTAATTTTTTCTACGAGTCAATATTTATGTATTTTATATAATTTTAAATTGGTTATGTTCTCCAATTTTTTTATAATTTTATTTAGAGATACAAAAGTCATTAAAATGGTTAAATCAAGGAAGAAAAAATTTAAATTATATTTTATTTGAAACAATGTAGTGGTTGAACTGATTCGAAATTTCTTGATTGAATATGATATTGGAAATTATAATTATTAGTTTCATGAGCATCTAAATAAGTCATATAAATCCACTAGTAAAATATTGGAGCGAAATTTATTCATAATTTATGTTTTAAAATAATTATTTAGAAGAAAATTACATTTTTTGATGTTTATTTACTATTAAATGATTCTGAAAATTATTAATATTTTATGGGAATAAAAAATAAAATTTTAATTAAAACAATATTATATTTTATTGATTATAAATAGTAAATATATGAAATGTGATAAATGATCATGGTATACAAAATAATGTTAAAGACTGTAATACACATTATTAGTTTGATGAAACAAATCGTAGTCTATTTCAAATAGCACATATATATTTTATAAACTGTATCATGATTTTATAGATATTAAATATATCAACTATTGAGTTTAGAGTAAACATTTATCAAGAGATTCAATTCATTTACATAAGACACAACACATTTTCGTTAATTAAAATTTTAATGTATAATTTATGTTACATAAATATATTCATAACCACATTAATAATACATTTGTAGTCTTAATTGTAAAATAGATTAAATTTGAGTTGATGATGATTTTATGGTATAAAAAAGTATCTACATAACCAATATAGGATAAATAAGTTAATTAAAAATGAAATATATTCTTTTTCAATAAATTCATCTTGATATTTTTTAATTTAGAAATTATGTAACATGTATGATAAATATAATAATTACGATGAGGTAACATTTAATTTTTTTATTTTTTATCCAGTTTTCATTAATAATAATTCATGATAATATAAGATGAATTTTATACCTTAAATAATTAAATATGTCACTAATGATTGGACATTCATAAGTAATGTTTAAAATTTAGAAAATTTTTCATCCATGTGATGACGTTATTTGAATTAAAATTTAAAATTCATGAAAATGATTTTTTGGAATATTTTAAAAAATAAACCAACTTGAGGGAAATCTTTATAAATGTGAGAAAATGTTTATTATAATTGGCTTAATATCAATTTAATAGTCTTTATAACATACATTGATATAACAATTTGATTCACTTATGTAGTTCACTATTAGTGATCGTAAGATTGTTATATCATCAATACATTCCATATTTATTCCATTTAGATAGTTTATTATCATTTTATTAATAAGTATTATATATTCTTGTTTGATGGGAACATATATTTTTATGAAAATAAATAAGATTCCTATCATAATTTGATTCATATAGTATTAATCCTTGCTATTTTATTTTTCTCAGAGGTTGCGTAAATTATATAATTAGATATTATCTGAATATTAAATTTATTGTTTATTATTCCAGTTCATTTTGTTATTATTTTAATTTAGGAGAAATTTTTTATAAAAATTTGTTGAAATTTTTTTTAAGCTATATGGAATATAAAACATTGTATTTATGTGTGTAATAATATGTCAAAGGAGTCATCATTATGAATATACAATAAACTATTTAATTATATTTGAATAAAAATTGAATTTTCCTTAGAAAATAGTTTTATATAAAAAAATATAATTGATGTAAAATCAGTTACATTAGAAGAAAACTGTATTAGTCATCCATTTAATATAAATTTTCTATAAAATTCACATTAAAATTTATTTCATATGGAAATACCATTGAGAGTATATATTTTAATTAATTCTCAACTTTTATTTTTCAAAAAATATTTTTTTCATTGGATGCGATAATATAGAAAAGGATAAAGAAGAAAAAGTTGTTGATTAATATCATTTATTTTAAAATATTAAAATTCCATAATTTGAAAAAATAAAGGACAACTCACATTAGTGAATAAGATAATGAGGGTGATGAAATAAGTTATAAATATATAATTTCACTTCTATCAGTACGGATCAATAAAGGTAATATTGTTGAATATGTTTTAATTAAAGGACGAATATGAACATTATTCTGAATTTTCTTTTTAAAAACCATGAATAAAATAAAATTCATCAAATAAAATTTTTATTAAAAATTTATAATAACCCAAAGTCAAATTAAAATATATTTATATTTCAATGTTTTTAAAGTATTGTGTTAATATCAAACCTAGAAATAGGGTTCATCAAACAGTAGTAAAATAGTGGTGAAATAATGGAATTATATATATGGTGAAATATGTGGTTAGAATGATAAATCATAATATATATATGATTCATATGGTGATAAATTTGTCTAATTAGAAATAGAATGAATTTCTTTCAGATCATACTGATATTTAATATCATATCATCATAGAAAACATGAAATGTTTATAAATTATATTAGTTCTTCTTTCTAAAAATGAATATGTTTTTTTTCTAATTAATCCCATAGAAAAGTATTGATCTATTATACATAAAAGTACAATTAATGGGAAAATATCACAAAAATAGATACGATAATATTCATGAAAACTCCAATATAAATATTTATTTTCATATTTTTTTAATAGATTATGATTTTAAAGAAACATTATTTAAGTAATAAGGGTGATTGTTATTGTGAAAAGACATAAATTTCCATTGGATTTTTCTATTTTTTTCAATTCAATTGAAAATGAGTAAATTTATAATGGACGATATGTGAGAATATATTTTCATGGTGATAATGATCTATAAAAATTAAATAGTAATCTTAGAGATAATACTAGTGAATCTGATGAGAAATTGAATATTGTGATATAATATATTTATAAGAGTACATTGATAAACTTAGTAAAAATTTCATGATTAATTGAGATTATGAAATGGAAACATTGATTTTATTAACTCCCATTATAGAAGGTTGATGTTTAGAATATAAATGATTAACTGTTATGATTTGAGACATTATTTTTATATGAGTAATGAATCATAGGCTAAGATCGATGAAAACCATGAAATGTAAAATAAAAAGGTAAAAATAACATGTTTTCCATTAAAATAATTATGTATTTCTCATAAAACAACACATTTCACCCTTTATGAATTTTAACTAACTCACATATTCGAGTATTCTATTGATTTTCTTCATTAAATAGTGATTCAGGAGTTACACTGATAATATTTTGTATACATTTTTGGAAGAAGTACTATAAAATAATATAAAATTAATTTGTGATAAATTTTACACAAAAAATGATGTTTGTAAGGAATGAAAATAACCATGTTATAGTTAATTAATAATCACACAATAGTTTTGTTGATAATAAAAATTTCATGGGATGATGTTGAAAATATTTTAATTTTTAAAAAATGATATTTTGAATAATTATACTTAGTCCATGAGGAGAAAAATCAAAATATAAAATTAATTATCCTTATTTATTTTTAAAGAGAACAATAATTAATTGAAATTAATCATCAAATATGTTTTTTGGGAATATGCTACCAACAATAAAAAATTAATATGAATTTTCTTATTGTATATTAGAAGCATGGAATATGAGTTTTAATTTTAATTGCATAATAATTTTTTTAACTATTTAATAACTATTATTATGGATCATCGAACACAAGGATGTAAATAAAATACATGTTGTCGATCCAGTCATATAACTGATAAATAATCTTGAAGCACAATAGTTCTTTTTTGAGATTAGATATATCAATTTGGTTTTCTTCATCAATGAATACTTAAGAGATGAAATTAAATGGTTTATAAAACCATGTAATGATATATATATTTCAAAAATTATATACAATTTTTATATGTGAATAATATAGATAGTAACATATACAATATGTAGATACTTACATAGATAAAAGTGATATATATTTTATAAAAAATGGTCACATCATTGGTATGATATCAAAAACATCTTGTAGAAGAAGAATATCAATAATTTAGGGGTCAATGGTATATTTTCAATTTTTATTCACTCTTTTAATCATTTAGTTCATTTACTATGCCTGAGGAATATATTAATTTCTCATATATATCATTTTTAATGGGTTTATGACCATACCTTTCCTCATTACATTATTTAATTAATCATTCATCGATGAAAATGACTTATATTTATATGAATTATAGAACCATAAAAAAAATTGTATTCATATGTTTTTGAATATTTTTAATTATTTTTTACTCACTATATTGAGAGGATGATGTCATTCACTATCAAATAATGAAATGTATTAGTTATTTAAAATGTATTTTTAATGGTTTTTTATTTTTTTCACTATGAAATGATTGGATTCATATATTTTAAAATATATATAATTTGACACTCTCATATATTAAAAGGAATATTATACCTGATTGCATGAAATATGTGCTTCACCAAGCCTAAGACAACTATTAAATATTATTATTTAAATATATATATTATAATATATTTATTAAAATAGTGGATTTGATATTAAATATTTTTTTTGAAATATTTTAATTTCCCAAAAAAATTAAATTCTTGGTTAATGGTTTGGTAATAAGAAAAAAATATTTATTAATGTCCTTAAATTCGTTAAAAGGATTTCTTTAAAATTTCTTTTAATTCATTTTATGAAAAAATAATAATAAATACCTTTTAAAAAATTAAAAAATTTATATGATAAATATGAGATCATATCTACAATAATAGTATCAAAATTCTGTTTTGGTGATGTTCTCGTATTTTGAAAAAATATTTTCTTTTCATAGATAATGAAATATACTGAATTTTTAATAAATAAATATCATTTTTCATTAAAATTACTCAATATGGTTGTAATTTTAGCTCAAAATTAATTAATTATTATTTAATTTTATATAGTATAATAAAAAGTTAATCTTTATTGTACATAATTATTGAAAAAGTATATTTTTATTCTAAAAACATATTTTTAAACAAACAAATTTTCATTGCATTTTATGAATATATAATATATATACAATGTCTTAAAAAACATGAAATTGAATCAATAAAATTACAATTCATATTAATTTTTATTGGGTTCGAATATCATAATTTAGACACTATTATTTTTTTTAACAATTTTAATAGTTATTATAGTGATATTTTACCATGTTAATGGGAGATTCAAGAAATTAACGTTAAAAATAAAACCACAAGGACAAAATAATGACAATAAAAATTTAATTAATTTTATTGGATGAGTATATATCATCAAAAATGATAAAAATTCCCAATATACGAAATTTTATTAATTTATCATTATTTTTATCTTTATAAACCATTTGTTCATATATGGTAAAAAATGTCAAAAACATGCTTCCAATAAATTTTGTATATTAAATACAGGGTTCTATATATGATATTTTCAATTATAAACAATATATTTATATATATTATCATTTTAATCTATCAATTTTTATAAAGATATAATGGCCTTAAAATCTTTTGAAACACAGACCCTGTAATTTTTTAAATTATATAAAATATAATACATGAATTTAAAAATGTAAATGTGGTCTTATTTTAGTGAATTGGAATGTTTTTAAGGAAAATCAACTTTAATTTTCAATTCTTTCAAAAACCCCTTTTCATATATATTTATATTATTTATAAATGGTAAAAATTATATTTTTCATTGTTACCCTATAAATGATTAAATTCATGTTTACCCTTATTTGATTTTTTTAATTAATTTTTTTTAAAAAAAATATTTATATAATTTTCTAATCGTGACATTTTTTTAATATTCTATAAATTTATAAAAGGAATGTTTCATTTTAATGTATACCACATGAAAATATTTCCCACCATCATGACTGATAAATGTTCTGAATCCAATATTAAATGTTTCCAATATTAATTTAATGGAATATTTTTGAAATAATAATTTGGATAAAATATTTATAAAACATGTTATTTCAAAGGTAAAAATGTTAATATCCTCAATTAATTTTATATTGATTGTTTAAAGTAATTTTTCATCTATAATAACAACCATTAATATTAATTATTCATTTCTGTGGATTTGATGTTTGGATATTATCCTTTTTTATTCTCATTATGGTTTTTTATAGCATGATGTCTATAAAAAAATTTCCATTCCATGGGGGTTTTTTTTATAAAAATAATCAATGATTAAGAAACAATATTGGTTTCCTTGGGTTAATCTGTGATTAATGATTTATGAAACCAATTTATTTTTAGGAGTTATTATATTACTAATATCTTATGATCATGTTAATGGTTTTCATATTGTGATGGATGGGACCTATATCTCTTTCAAATGAATATGGTAATGATTTTTATCTCAAGAGATAAAGAGGAATGACATAATAAGCAAATAAAATTCAGGATGGAACTCTATCAACTGTGATTGATTTTGGATTGAACATTAAATACTATCAACATTTGGGCAGTGAACCAAAGAAAATTTGATAGTCTTAGGATGACAAAATAATAATTTTTTTTCATAATTGAACCTAATACACATTGATAGTCTGAGATGTAAATCCATGAAAACTAAATAAAATGTTTTCTATGCTTTTAAGTACACCAAAGTTATATATCTGGTGAAATTTTTTTCACTTGTGGATCATGATCATTGGTTAAATTATTATTATTTTCTTCTAAACATACAATATTTATTGAATGGATCAGGATTATGATCCATGAAATGAAGTGTATAGATTTTAAATATTATGAAAATGTTCTCATAAATTATTCAAATGATATGCTAATGTGATTAATTATATATATCTTGTTTAACCATACTAATAATATGAGTTCCACAGTTCTTATTTTGACATTCCCCATGAAATGAAGAACATTTTTAAGAATTAAATGCTTATGAGGGGTTTTATTTATGAATAATTTAATGGGAGACTAATATAAACTCTTTGTTTATGTGTCAATGTTTGTAGTGGTATGAGGCCTATATGATTCTGTTGTGGATAGTTTTGAGAAGTATACAATAACAATCTATTAAGACATTTTATCCCTCAATGGTATGAATTAGTCACTATATTTTTTTTATCAAGTCCACTATTTGACAATATCTTAAAACAATGATGAGAAATCATTAGTGATAACCATACAGATGCTCCATGTATATGATAATATCATACTATTTTGGTGACAATTGTTGAAAAAATTATGATAGACCTTTTACGAATGACATTATTTTAATGATGGTTATTGTTTACAGCATACTATTTTCTTTTTGTAGTTAGCGAGTGGCTAGAACCATAACACCATATGATTATAATTAATATTAAGAACAATGAAATTATTATTAAGAAAATAAATTTAATTAGATTGGAACTATATGGATTGGGATTTTGATTATAAAAAATTTTCAACTATGATCTATTATTAAAAATATTAATTTGGTTAGTTTTATAGTTATCAAATAAGATGAAAATATACATCAAGATAATATCAATTGAAAAATATCAATTGGGAAGGAATGTTAAATTTCTATAATATCATAAATGTGATAGCAATCCCCTTTTTGAATATCATAAATATTGGTAATTATTTTTTATATGTTTCAATAAATGGAATAGAGTAATGAATTTGGATTCAGTTAAATATATAATATGTGGGAAACCTGGGAATTATTCATGTTGATTTCTTTTTCTAATTTATAATAGCTAGACCAAGGAAAGTCATACAAAGTGAACATATTTATTTTTTAATTTATTATAATTCATGAATTATTTTATTTTATTTTATATCATGGACCATTTGGATAAAATGATCACTAATCATCTTTGGGTTTTCCAAATAAGAATTTGAATATATATGTTTATTTGGGATACAGTGATAAATGAAATTCATAGATAATATTGGTTACCATAAAAGTGATTAATTAATAATAAAACTATATTCATAATACTAGATGAAGTTTATTTCGTTTGTTTGAGTATGTAGAAATTTTTTTTGTGTTTTTGAACTATTTTTTTGTATATGGATTTTGTTAATTTCTGGAAGCAAATATGTATTTATGTGTGATAATCATAAAATTTATCGATACCCACATGATTTTATAAGTTTAATATTGATCATAAGTTTATTTTAATAAAGACCACCTTTTAATGATTTATGTTATGGGATTTTAATTTTATTAGGATCATTTCATTTTTTTCAGGAAGAATAGCTTATATAGGTTTAAATAACCTGTTGGAATTGGTATATGATAATATATTGCGATAATTTTGGACTAATTTATATTAGTACATATAAAATATTTATTACTTATGAGGATTAATGAAAAATATTTAATTTTTATATACATTTGTGTCTTATTAAGGATACTCGTTCAAGATAATTAAGAATTTGGTGAATGATATATTTGGGAAGTTCGCTACTTTAAAAGATTATATAGTGATTTATCATTATTACTAATTATATTTTTAAGATAATTTTTTTGGATAATGAAAATGTAAACTCTATTTTTTAAATGTGTTTTAATAAAAAATATTATTTTGACGAATGTTATAAATTTTTTAAGGATTTAATCTAATTGACATTGTCTTTAGGACAATATTTTTTTAATGATGAAATATTGATATAATAATGAATTTTCAGATTTATTTTCATTTTCTCCATGTGATGGGTTATTCAATGTTATAATTAACTGGTTCTACAATAATTTTATTTTAGATAAAGCATAATGAAATGAGGAATATCTTCATATAAATTTAAAATCCATGCAATGTTGATTTTAGTGTTGTATACATGACAAAAAATCTTCTCAAACAATCATCACATATACAAACAGATTATATTATAGAGGCAATTGATTATCATTTGAACTTATACATTCCATGTTGTCACGAACCTCCTTCTTCAAGATGAGGGAAGGGTCAAAAAATTTCTAATCCCTTCCTTCTTATAGTTGAAGTAGAGATAATGACCCCTAAGTCCCACCTTTGATAGGCCATAGAGTGGAGACTATCAACAAGGTTATAGAATCTCACTCATAAATAGAAGTCATTACCCTTTTAATCAAACTATATTTGGAGATAAGATGTTAAATCACTAAAAACACAAAATACCAAATATTAAATTGAATACAAAATTAATTCCCACATGCCTTTTTAAATGTAAAGTTGATACAATGTACTATGAAACTATCAAAGAAAACTTCCAAAATAAATGAACTATGCTGAAATAATAACTAATACCAACATATAGTCTAGTAAATTCTAGCACGTTCCCAAAATTCCTCTATGAAAATTGAAAAAAATTATATACGTAGGGTGAGTATAAAATTATACCTAGTAGGAAAACTAATGAAACATGCACACTAGTGAAGAATCATACTAATTTCCCAATGAGAAATTAAGAAAACCTCAAAGCACCTACCATGGAAAAATATCTGGACAAGCATTAGCGAGGCACACTCACCAAATAAGGCAAGTCATGTGAAGTAATAGAATAATAATATTGACAATTTGGTAACCCACACCAATTTTCCACTTGTTAACTACACATCCCTAATTATTGATGTATTGATGGTACCACTCTTCCCATATGTAGTCCCACTCCCTAAACCTGATCTCCCACACCTGGGCCTCAAACCACACACAATCCTTCCCATAGAAACATGGGCCAAAACAATCATATATCTCACCTAAAGACACCTAGACAACATCCCAATGTTACTAGGGAAATGAAGTTTGGACCAAATACACCTATCCCCCTCATTCACAAGAAACCATTTCCTAAAGGATCATCAGAAATGGTAATCCTCAAGCCATTACACCCTAATAGGATATAATAAAGTTGTATGAACCCAGAGGAGGGTTCAATGAAAAAATTCAGTAACAATCCATTCATCATCCCCTCGTGATGTACTGAAATAAACCATCCCCTATGAAAAGGAGGTGTTCATTATATAGTTATCAAAAAGGGTGGGGTGTAAATAGAAATCACAAGGAACTACAATTTATATATATATATAGTTAAGTAAACACTCATCCCGAACCAACCGATTCACATTGCTTCTACCCATATATGCCCAACCACACAACAACCACTACCAAGGAATATCCCAAACAATTTTTTTCATTCAACCAATTACCACTTATTTATTAGGGGATTCACATTCCTTATTCCAGCACTACCAAACCACTAACAAGCACAACATTTTCATCTACCTTAGTAGGTAAAGAGTCTTGTTAACTAAACACTCAATAACCAACCTACCGATGACTATCATTCTTTAAAAATACACTACACAATCCTTCTCTCACAACCCAGTCTCGCAACCCCACTGCCCAAAAAATTTCACAATGCAAACCCACTACATAGGAAGTCTATATCCTCTCATTATACCCACTGTTGAACAACACACCATGACCATAACAGAAAAAATACAGTTCATTTTACTACATGTTCATTCATTACACAATTAATCAATCTATTAGATAGAGAATCCAAATCCGCACATGTATAACCCCATGCACGAAGACCATAATAACTAACTTTTACCCCAACTATGCTGCACACTCAGACCACACCATTCTCACCAACCCACTTCTCTACCCAACCTTGTACCCAAAACATTGATCCCAACATCAGCACCACACAAATCACACTAGGTTAAAAACTCCACATAACATAGAACATTCCCACACCTATCAACATGATTTGTATATATTCTAATTTATCAAATAGATGTTCTCTAATACCACATAATTATAACCAGTGGGATCATAAAATATGCTTGATCTGGGGGAATTCATTTATTTAACAAATTATATGTTTTTAAATAGTTTTTCATGTATTGGTCACTTATCAAAGCATTGAAATAAAATCGAACATCACTAGGTCACAAGAATTGTCCACCAAGGGGCATGATTTTCATAAGTCTTAACAAACAAAATATTACATAAAAGAATCAAGGATAATAAATAAAACATGCAATCCACATAAAACCACTCTATACCAGTTTTTTATTTACCATGTAATGTTCTGATCACATTTACTTGTTTATTTCTCATTTCTATAAAATAATCCATCCATTACTCATATGAAATATCTAGTTCAACCACCCCTCATGATGAAAAATTAATTAAGGGAAAAAAGAACTACCTACCATATGATTAATGGATCGAAGTTCCTCCTTGCACCATGAACATGGGTCGTGTGAGCAGTAAGAACGAACTCAAAGAAAAAAATCAAGTTGGGATCTTTCTCAAGAGAATGAATCATTTTGTTAGGAAGGTTCTAGGTTCACCAAGGGGAAATTGAAAACACACAATGAAGGGAAGATACCAACTTTTAAGAGTCACATCCTCTTTTAAAGGATGAACGGTTTTAAAAGTCATCATCTTGGGATCATGGTCAAGGTCATATTATTGAGGTATCTCAAAATTACCAAGATGTTAGGATATTTAAAGATATAATCAATACCCTTTGAAACATACTTAAAAATTCTAGAATAAGTCTTTAAACTTTCTTCATCTCAAATAAATAATAAGATGTGTAAAGCTAGAAAACACAAAAATTTGGGAAAACTGCAAATGAGACACTGATGGGTGAGTCACCGACGATGAGCCACTAATGGGTGAGTTACCAACGCACCATACCGATGCTGAGCCACTGTCATTGAGATACCGACACCATGACCTATAGATGCCTCGACCTACCAACACCCTCAAATCACCAATGCTGACTCCACTAACTCACCGATGTTGAATCCCATGAATCACTAATGCTAACACACCTATATCACTGATGATGTCACACCTAAGTCCCTAATATCGACGCACCTAACTCACCAATGTCGATGGACATGAATCACTGATGTTAACGCACTGAAATTCCAAAAGAAAAACTGAAAATTTGGAAATTTTTTGATGTAAGTCAGATAATGCTCCCAGAAAACCGCAAACACTATATTTTTATTTAGTAAGGTCTTCAGGAAATATGAACTATTACATCATGTACCAATAAAATTTTATTGTCCCGGAGAATTTCAAAACTGACCCTCATGAAAATACATCTGAACAACCATCACATAAGATACCTATCATGAGTAAAACACCTTGTGTGGTTTCAAATATGAAGTAAAAAACCTATACTTCCCATAACACATCCTTGTCATCTATTTCCTGAACAAATTTTGAATCACTATCGCTCAACATCCTCATGAAATCACACAAACACCAATGGTCACATTGTCTAGAGACATGAATTTGGGACATCATTTTTCTAAGTCATTATATTATTCTCTTTGGGTGGCGTAGTTTCTCCCCCATAGGTTAAATAGCATCTGCATTAATGCTTCCAGATTAGGGATCAGGTTCTCCTCTCCCTATATTTTGAAATTTTCACACAAAATCAGTGAACACAGAAACAAATTATCATACAATAAGAGATGTCAAACATTTCATCAAAATGAATGTATAAAAAAACAAGAGAAACTCAGAACATATCTGGGTACTAGGGGAGAATCTAGGCTTCTCACTCCCATGTACTCTCCTCTTTGAAAACATGCCTCCATTACACATGAACCAAATGAATGGTCATTCCACCCAAAAAATTCTCCTCACGATCCATGATTCCTACATGTCCCTCCTCAAAAATCACATCCTCATCGATATCAAACTCTCCCCAATCAACACTACTACAAAACAGGAAAGGGAAGTGCCCCATTTTATCCACGCTAAGAAAAAAACACTGATAAAGGTAACTCTTTATCTATGCTAATTAAAAGTGAAGATAAATGGTCACTTTATCAGTGCGAAAATTTTAGGGTTGATAAAACCATAGTCCCATTTTATAAAATATGGGGCACAATTCCCTCTGTTAATCACGCATTTAAGCTCTCGCATGACTATACCCCTATGACAAGTCACCTCCCGCCCCCTCCCCCTAGTCTTCTCTTTGCCGGCCGCTACTCTGTCGCAGTAGCAGCAGCACCGTCATTGCCACACTGCCACCACTACCACTCCGCATACACTTCCCTACTCAACCATCGCTTTCCCTTCTCCTCCATGTATACCATACTCCACTACCACTACCCTACTTCTCCACCGATATCCCTTCTCCTTATCCTCCCCCTCATACCCCTTACACGTATCATCCTCTCATTGAAACCTACTTCTCCTCCTCCCTGCTGGAACCTACTCCCCATGAACAATACTTCATTTGTTTGAGATTCCTTTCAATGAGGTTAGTTTCTTATCATACCATATTTGTTCTTTGGTGATTTCTAATCTCATCCTTATCTATTTCAATTTGTTCTTAGAATAATATATATTTTGGTGTAGTATTATTAAGTCAGATAATTATGTTTTAGTTGATGAAATTTTGGGATGGAGTGAGTTTTGATATGGAGTTTATGCATGATTAAGTCCTGAGATATTGACCTTATCCCTTTATTAACCTATACCCTCCTTCAGTTGATAATAAATGATTCAGTTTAATTATTTTCAATGGAATTATTTATCACTCTTTACCTTCAAATTTTGGTGAAAATAATATTTTTAGTGAGTTGGTTTGGGTGATTTTCCAAATTTAATGATTTATAAGATTAAAAGGAAGAATATTTATATTTTAACTAAATGGAAGGGAATATTTCTTATCTAAAGGTCATGATTTTGGGAAAACAATTATCTATGGTAGGTATTAATATTATGAATGTTATTAATAGTTAGTGATAGGAGTATTGAGAGGAGGTTTGAGTTATGGATAGTGATTGTGGATATATACCTTCTCCGTTATGTGTGAGTTTTTTGAAACTATGTGATTGTTGTTTAACCATTTGTATTGTAATGGGCTTTTTTATAGAATGGATGTAAGAGGTGTATGTGAATATTAGTTACATGTTTGATGAAGGTGAGGGTGATTTATTACATATCTTTTAATTTTTCATGATATAATTTATGTTCATAAACCAATTTTTTTTAATTATTATGTTAATTTTGGTAAAAATACCTATGATATTCCATAGTAATTTTTTTACAAACCTAGGTTATTTGTCTCTCCTGCGAACCCCTTTGTTTTTGGAAATTTATCTACTATAATATTTTTTTCATAAAAATTGTATCCTGGTTTTTATTTTATTTGAGTTTGGTCACTAGTTTTGGGATTTTTAATGTAATTATTTGATTATGAATGAGGGTGTTGGTAGGGGTGGTTAAATGGATTTTTAATGTTTTTCTCCAAATTTGGTTGGTGCTAAAACTATTAGTAATGGGGTTGGAAAGTGTGTTGATTATTATGGGGTGTCTATCCAAGTTCGGTTGATTTCCAAATCATTATAGGAAATGGTTAGGCACTGTGAATCTCTATTTTTTTAAGCTGTTCACTTATACTATCTTCTGAAGTATTGTTTTTTGTATTTGAATCATAAATAATAATATTTAATCTTTAAATAAGATAGAGAAGAATAAATATTCGATGTATACTAATCATTATAGAATACAATATGAGAATGTAGTGAAAAAGTTCATCAAGTTTACAAAAGATATCACAAAGGATCCTTATCAAATCCTTTGTTTGTGTTTACATTTTTGTTATTCTAGACTAATTACTCCATAACAGTTGGAAGAATATTTGATATGTCATAAAATAGATCAGAGTTTTATATATTGGAATAAACAAGGATAAAAGGCAAATGTAGCTACTTGATGGGATAAATATGCATTTAATGGGTCGTCAATGATTACAAATATTGATAACAAAGAATATCGTATGGAGGATGTGATTATAGATGTCAATGATGATGAATATTGTATTGAGGAGATGACAATGACATTTTAAGACAAACAACATGATTTCCCAGAATTTATTTATAAGTTAAAGAGTTGTGAAAAGATTTCATTGTTGGATGGTTCCACTAAATGTACAAAATTTTCATCTGTACTGATGTTGTATAAATTGAAAGTAGGAAATGGGTGGAGTGATGTCAGTTTTATGGAACTACATTCTCTATTAAATGATAGGCTCCCAGAAGATAAAGAGCTCACAAGCCAGACATATCAAGCTAAATGAATGTTACACTTGATGTATTTGATTTCTGAAAGAATACATGCCTACCCAAAAGACTATATATTGTTCCAAAAGGAGAAGAAATCACATATATAATGCCAAAAGTGAGGTTCATCCTGATACAAGAAAGATTAATATAGTCATATAAAAGTTGTATGGTACTTTCCAATCATTCCATGGTTTATCCATCTATATGGAAGTGAATAAACTGCATGAAAATTGTCATGCATGAAGATAAAAGAAATAAATATGGGAAATTACTTCACCCGTCCGACTCTCCTCAATGGAAGAGAATTGACCCTGAGTATCCTAAATTTTAAAATGTGATGAGAAACCTTTTCCTAGAGTTATATATTGATGGAGTGAATCCTTTTGGTTTTTAAACCATCACTCATAGTATATGGCATGTTATGTTGGTAAATTATATCTTGAAACTCTAGTTATGCATGAAACAAAAATTCATCATGTTATATATGCTTATATAAGGACCAAAACAGCCTCGTAACAATATTGATGTTTATTTATCTCCTTTGATTGAGGATTTAATGTTATTTTGGGATTTAGGTGTTGTGTTGTATGATTCATATAAAAGTGAATACATAACGTTGAAAGAGATGCTGTTTTGGATGATAAATGATTTCCCTGCTTATGGAAATTTTTCAGGCTATAGCATTGAAGTAACTTAAGGGTGTCCCATGTGTTATGAAGATACGAAATCAATTAGGTTGGAACATTCATTGAAATATATTTTTCTAGGACATCATTGATTTCTAAATATTTGTCATAAGTACCGATCTTTGATGCCATCATTCAATAAATGTTCAGAACAACGGACAACACTGTCTCTACTAATAAGTGATCAGTTGTTTTTCGGGAAACCTTATGAAAAACAGTTGGAAAAATAGATTATTTTTTTGGAATTACCACAGTAGAATTGTCTGTATGTGAGAAATTTTCTTGATATTATTCATTTGGAACAAAAGGTATGTGACACTGTTATCATAAAAATTCTTATTCCCCTAAAATACAAAGGATTTAATTATGGGAATGTTTGACATGATTGATATGGGAATACGAGAAAAGTAGGCTCCCATGAAAGGTGAAAATAGAATTTTTCTTCCTCCAACTACATACAATCTTTCCATGTAGGAGGGATATATGTTTTGAAAGTTTTTAATGATGTAATGGTATCATATGGGTATTCATCAAATATCATGAAAATTCTATCAATGAATGATTTGAAGTTAAAAGGTTTTAAATCACATTACCACCAGGTTTTGACGCAAGATTTAATTTTTATAGCATTAAATTGCATTTTTCCAAGAATTTTCATCATGTGGTAAACAATATTTATTTCTTTTTCGAACCTATATACATCAATATTTTAGACCTGGAAAAATTTCTAACTATGGATAGAGAAATTGTCATCAAATTTTGTGAATTAGAAATGTTCTTCCCACCATCATTCTTTGATATGATGGTTCATTTGATAGTTCACATGGTGAGAGAGATTCAACATTTTAGTCCTGTTCACTATAGATGAATGTACCCAATTGAAAGGTATATGAATATTTTGAAGGGGTATGTCAAAAATAGAAGTTGGAAAGAGGATTGTAATGTGGAGTGATATATTGTTGAAGAAACCATTGAATTCTATACCGAATACTTATCTGGTATGGAAAGAATTGGTCTCCCAAAATCTCAACACACTGTATTCTTTGAGGGTGAGTGAATTTCTTGAAGAGATGGTGTGACAATCAATACTACAGATCAAGAGTCGGCCCACCTTTATGTTCTTCATAATAGATGGCAGGTTTCTCCATATATTGAATCACACAAAGAAACTCTTAGTTAGTTTAATCAATGGAGGTCTGAAAAATAAATATCAAATACACATAATCACCAGTTTATCAAATGGTTTTAGGTCTATATTATTAAGGTGTTATCAGAAAATCAAAATTCATTTTCAGAACAACAACGATGGCTAACAGCCAGACCAAGTTTGTATGTATTATCTTACAATGGTTATAAATTCTTTATAGATGAACATGATGAAGATAGTCCCATGAAAAATAGTATAGTTACACTTCTGGATGAAGAGATTCATGTTTCTAGAAGTAAGGAGAAAAATACAATTTTTTCGAATATGTCATACTTTGGCATCATAAATCAAATATGGGAGTTGGATTGTACGACATTCCAGTTTCCCATTTTTCAATTCAAATGAGTTGATAACAATAGTGGGGTTACAATACATGAATTTGGATTTGCCAAAGATGAGTTTAGTAAAGAATGGTACATATATGAACAGTTTAAAATGTCATCATAAGCGGAATAAGTATTTTATGTTCCAGATCATGCAAATCCAAAGAGGTCGATGGTTATGTTATCGTCCAAAACTACTGAAGGGTCTGATGAAAATTCAATTAATATTGATCCATTCTGTGGTACGTCACAATCATTTCAAATCGGTCCCAATGTAGATGTTGTTTTTATAGTAAAAGAGAACATAATGAAGGGATTTGGATAATCGATATAGGTGTCAAATCCCTTTAACCTTTGAAAAAAAAATCAAGTTCAACAAATAGGTTTTATTTTGTTTGTAATATTGATCTTGATATCTCATTATATTATATTATCATTGTGGAATTTATGTCATCTAAATTATTTCTTCAACCAATTTTGCAAATAATGACTTTGGCATGTTCTGTTGGTCATATCCTCGAAGCTAAACAAGTCTCTCAGGGTGATGTTGTTACTACTGGTCACAGTGTAGAGCGACAACAAGTTTCTGAACCACATGATGTTGTTATGATTGAGTCCAAATACCATTATCACATTCCTCATATTCACAAGATAATAAATATTTGTTCATAAATGAGTAGGCCTCGTACATGATGTCAAATTGTACAAAAATATCATGAAGATCTAACTTACAGAAGTGTATAATTGGCAACCATTTTTGAGAGGGGTTAAGGTGATCAAAAGATGAAACATTGTTGTATATAAATGTTTGTAGGAAAATTTTATTTTTTATTAACTGAAACATCATTTATCCATTGAGTCATTTTTCCATTTTAAGAAATGAAATGCACTAGAAACATGCATGAATGATAAACAAAATTTCTTTGGGCTTTGGTCATGAAAAACTAGTAAAATCTCCAAAATACCTTCTTATCTGACCAAACTCATTCAGATTGAGTTGATACATTTTGAGAATGATCAATGGGTCATGTCTGATGTGTACATGTCAACACCATCTCATTTTGAGGAATGTCGTTGATGGTATAACTAAAAGCGTCTCTCTTTTGTTTAAAATGGATAGAATTTTAAGTGAAAAAAACTAATGTATGAAAAACTGACCAAATGCATTCAGATTGTGTTGATACATTAAGAGAATGATCCATGGGTCATGTGACATGTGTATGAGTCTACCTCTCCCCAATATGAAGCATGATGTGACCGATATTACACAAAGTGTCTATATTTTGTCCAAAATGGACATAATTTTATGTGAAAACAAAAACTGTCTTATGGAAGACTAAGCAAATGCATTCGGATTGGGTTGATACTTTAGGAGAACGATCTTTAGGTCATCTGTGTCGTGTAAGAGTCACCCCCCCCCCCCCACACACAACCTGAGGCATGGTGTGGCTGGTATCACTCAATGTGTCACTATTTTGTTTAAAATGGGCAGAATTTTAAGTTAAAACAATAAATGACGTATGGAAAACTAAACATATGCATTTGGATTGTGTTGATAATTTAGGATAACAGTCCATGGGTCATATGTGATGTTTATGAGTCAACCCCACCTCAATCTGAGGCACGGTGTGGACGGTATCACTCAAAGTGTCTCTCTTTTGTTTAAAATGGATAGAATTTTAAGTGATAACAACAACCAACATACGAAAAACACCCTTCCTACCATACACACCAAAAGAATTCATTTTTTCTTAATGAAACACATATTATTGAAATAAAAACTATTCCAAAAACATTTTAAAAATACTTATGATCTTAAAATACTTGAAATTCATTCCATTAAAACCATTAATTCCCCCACCCCCTGGACCCCATGCCACCCTCCCAAGACACCACCACCCACCCTGGACTCCCCCATGGATAGCCCCTTGGACATCCCCCCACCCACTAGAAGGCCCCCACCCCTAGACCCCCACCCCACGTAGACACTATCCCACCACCTGGACACCCCCACCCCCTTGACACCCCGCCCCCATGGACAACCACCCACACACACCTAGACGACACCCCACCCCCTGGACACCACTTCCCCGGGACACCCCCTCCCCTTAGAAAGCCCTCCCAACCCCTTGGACACCACCCCACTCCCACCCCCTAAACACCACCATACACAACCCCACCCCACACCCCACCCTCTAAAACAACCCCCCCCCCCCACCCCCTGGTAAGCACCATTTCCCCAGACACCCCCAACCACTAGACACCCCTACCCCCTTGGAAGGCCACCCCAAACCCTTGAATAGCCCCCTATCCCCCTGAAATCATAATTGAATTCTTTATGTATTTAATTAACTTATCAATTATGTGTCAATTTTGTATGATTATTCTTATTTTATTTGTATACTTGTTTTCTGTGAATACTTTTTGTAATTACCTTATGAATTATGTGTTACTTTTGTATAGGTATGCTTGTTGATACGCTGATCTTATTGCCGGTATTTTTTGGGTGTGCTGCTATAAAATTTTATGTTACAACAGGAAGAGAATTTATTAGTGCTAAAATAGTGCTTATAAACGATCCCATTATTAGTGATTTTTAGCACTGATAAAGGATCCTGAAATCAACACGTTTTAGCGCTAAAAATGGATACCTTTATATGTGTATTTTTATAACTAATAAAGTGGGAACCCCTATCAGTGCTGAAATTTATGTCACTTTTTAGTGCTGTTGAAGCTCATTTTGAGCAATGATAAAGCCCATTTTTTAGTATTTCAGGGATGTTGGAGTCGTTGTGTACATACTGACAGAGCTGAAAGACATAGAGGACATCAAGGATCTTATCCACCTAGGGTGGCCACACCATTTGATATACCACCTATCCAACTCATTCCAACACTTCAAATGTTCCGTTTAAATTGGGAGAAATATTACTTCATTTATATAACCTTTGTTTCCTGAATTGAAGGAAATACTTAATGAAAACATGGTCCCCAACATAGAAATAAAAGGGAATCCTCCAATGATCTTCATATGACTTCTTCTGGTCCTAAGCTTCCTTCATCCTCTCATGCTCAAGTTGAACCTTCTCCATTGTGTTGCGGACTACCTCTGGTCTAGGAAGGGCTTCTTACCCTATCATTCTCCAGCAGACAGGTGAGTGAAAATATCTTTTGTAAAAGTATTTTAATGGTTCCATTCCAATGGTTGAGTGATAGCTATTATTAAATGAAAAATATACTATATGAAAGTGTCGTACTGACAATCCTATGAAGTCCAAAACCCACGCCCGTAACATATCCTCCAATGTCTCAATATTCTTCTATGTTTTCCCATCCATCTAAGGGTGGAAGGAAGTTCTATGGGATAAATGTCTAAAAAAGGAATGTTAAATTCCCCTCCAAAATCACTACATAATTCGTGTATCCAGAAATGAGACAATTGATCTTTGAACATCATGTAGCTACACCACAATGTCCCTATACCTCTTTTCCAAGGCATCTACTGTGTTTAACCCCTACATCACCATGATGTGAGCCGACATCTTCTACCAATACAATAGTACCCATTTCTAATCACATACTCCATGATTCCTTGGGAATCCGGTGATAATATCCTATGATATATTATTACTCTTCCAATTAGTAATATCCAAGGGAAACAACAGACCACTGGGAAAATGGTGATATACCTTTACCAACTGACATAAAAGGCATCTTTCCACAAATGCTACCACTACCCACTTCACCCTGATCCACCCAAATGGTTCCCTCAAGCCTCAGTACATCCTACAGTCGTCTAAATACACCACCTGGGGTGATCTAGGTATCTAGAAAATAAATCCCTCAAGTATTTCCAGTGGGAAAACTAGCTATCCATGGATAAAATCCAATTCTGGTTATCCTCCGACAATATTTTTGGGGAATAACCTTGGAAAACATGATCACACATCACATCAGCCTCTAAATATCCTTATTGAAACTCCTTTACGTACCACACCAAGGAATAATAAGCTGTTATCTAAATAATATAGCCTCTACAACTATACTCCCATGCGTCTAGGTAAAAACCAACAAACTCTTCTAATTACTTCAAATAATTCTTAGATTCCCAAAAAACCTTCTTATGTGACTTTCTTCTCAAGGCATCAGCCACCATGCTCCCCTTCCCTGTGTGGTAAGAGACCTGAATTTTATAATGCTAGAGTAACTCGATCCACCATTGCTATCTCATGTTTAGGTCTCATTGGGAAATGATATACCTCATGGTATTGTGATCCATGAAGACCACAATGTCTCCCCGATGAGGTAATGTATTCGCCACATCATCACAAACATGACCGCTACAAGATCTAGATCAGGTATGGAATGATAACATTCATTATGACATAATTTCCTAGATCCATTAGTGATTACACCTCACTTATGCATTAAAACACTTACCAATCCTATGTCGGAAGCATCACAAAACACCTCAAACATCACCCCTTCCTCTAGAAACTGATGCACTGGGGAACTCACTAGATTCTACATCAGATAGTTGAATGCTGCCTGGAAATGCTAACTCCATACAATGGCCTAGTGTTTTCAGGTCAAAGCTGTCAAAGGATCTACAACCTGAGAGATGTTGGGCATGAGCCTTCGGTAATAGCTAGCCATACCGAGGAAACTATGAACTACCATAAAAATATTTCGTGGAAACCATGAAAATATTTCTTCATACACTGATTAGTCCACCTATATCTCTTTTTGAGACACTATGTGTCCAAGGAAGTGCAACCCTCACATTGATAACGTTCACTTAGACAACATTCTGTAGTGCTGGAGGTGTCAGAGGACCTCTAAGATAGTCCTATGTTTTCGGACGTGCTCCTCCTTTGACCATGAGTAGATCAAGATGTTGTTGATGAAGGAAATGATGAAAAAGTCCAGGTAATAAAAAAAATAGAGTTCATGAGCCCCATGAACATTGTTGGTGCATTCATGACACTTAAGGGAATGGCCACTAACTCAAATTGCATATACTATCCTTTGAATGTAGTTTTAGGGATGTTACCCTCTGTTACCATAAACTGGTGGTATCCAGATCATAGGTTGATCTAAGAGAACCAAACCGACCACTTTAACTGGTCTAAATGGTAATCAATATTTGTAAGAGGGTACAGGTTCCTGACCATAAACAGATTCACTCTCCTATAGCCTATGCATAGCCTTAGACCACCATCTTCATTCTTCTGTAATAAGACTACATCACCCTATGATGACACAATTGGACAGATAAAACCCTTCTTTATCAGGTTGCCAAGATGAATCCACAACTCTCACAAATCAGAAAGAGTCATTCTATAGGGATCCATCGAAATAATACAAGAACTAGGTTGAAATTCTATTCCAAACTAAACGTAATGTTGAGGGGGTAGTGTTACAACCTCTTCGGTGAAGACATATAGGAACACACTAACTTCCCCCAAAATATCCTCTATATCTGAATCAATAGATCCCACTATGAGATCGTAGAAAAATGAAATAATAGGTTCTATACACTGGATACCTTCCAAATAAAATTGCTCGCCAAGGAATGCTTCACGCTGGCCTTCCACATCATAGAACAAATCTCTTCTCCAGAAGTAGTAAATCAATGTGTGAAAAGAAAATAACCAATTGATGC
Organism: Viscum album; assembly: GCA_963277665.1. Taxonomy (NCBI): domain Eukaryota; kingdom Viridiplantae; phylum Streptophyta; class Magnoliopsida; order Santalales; family Viscaceae; genus Viscum; species Viscum album. Next base: position 820,775,848 of record OY728155.1, read on the forward strand.
CTGGGATGATATTGTATCAGTTCATATATAGAAGAAGATGATCCCCACTAGACTAATTTGGCACCAATATCGGTTTATATAAAAAAAACATAAAACAGACTAGTCTAACTTTGAATAATAATATGAAAAACCAGGGGAATCAGAATTTTCTCTATGTGTAGACCCAGAGCATGGGATAGGCTGGGTGAAACAACATAGTTTGAAGCTCCTTAATCAAATAACTCATAGGAAAGGGTAATAAATAGATTGATCGTACCTTGAAAAACCTATCTCCATGATGATAATACTCCCTCTATGGGTTGAAACTGACCATTCCCAGCTCCTCTACCTCTCTATTGATAACCACCTCCCCAACCATACCCAGATCAAGGCCCCTGAGGAGCACCCTGAGTTTTTCCTCCTCCTTCAACGTCTTCCCTCATTGGAGTGGGTGCTCGTTGCCCCCATTACTGGAAAGGCCTCACTAGAACAATTGACGATAAGGTGGGTGATGATCCAGCCCACCCCCACAATACGGTTCTCAGTCTGGGAATTGGATTCTAAGATGCTCGCAAGCTCCACAAACAATGAACCACCGTTTGAACCCCATGGGGAAAAGAATAGCTCCAGAAGACTGGAACTGGAAGTACTTTGGCCTAATCCTTGTTGGCCAAAACCTAGAAGGACTTGGCACCGAAGGCATATTTATGAGGTCTTTCCCCTTTGACGAACATGGTTGTCCCCTCTCTCAAGAAACACCTCCTAGTGAGTGCATCCTTTACACTACCTCATACTTACGGAACAACTAAATATTTTTGTTGGGTGAAAGGCGTAAAAACATAATGAATAGAAGTTTAAAGTGCCACCTCCATGTGTTTCCTTCAAGACACCGCATCCAAGAAGACATTCAGTGTGAAGTGTAAGAGATCCTTGAACATGATCCATAGTTCCCTCACTCACATACTCCCCACCGGGAGGGAGAATAGATCCTACCTCTTCTCGACTATTATTGTGGAAGAATGAACATCCACAATAAACATATTTTCAAAGACATCACATGAAACCTTAGTTTCCATCATAAACCCAATGTAAATCATCCACCATTGATGTGATACTCTTTGATTCTAGCTCATTTCCAGAGGATCCCAATACTTTGTTGGAGGACAGATCAAGATTAAGATGATTAACAGCTCCTCGAGCCAAATTTAGGTCTCTATGTATAAGACACTACCATTGTACATCCCCAGAGTCTTCCACTACAAGGAATGAAGAATCATTTACCACTGGTCCACTTCCCCATCTCGACCAGCCCTCTGCTAATCAATATGGTCAAATAGTCAAGCCTCAACTGATCATATCACATAGGGGGCGTCTGAGTGCCAAAGAAAAAAATTTAAAGAATCAACTCATAAGCCTGAGTAGTGGGGAAAATTTATTTTAATTTTATTTTAACAAATCATTTAATCTATATTCCCAAAACAACAAATATACAAAACAACACAATTTATTATGGTGCATGTACCTTTAAAAGGGTCTCAACTCTACAATCGGTGTATCCTTACAAGGTCATTTAGTAAGCTCATGTCCTTGCATCAGGTAACGGGGCTGGCCCAAAAATCTGATGTCCTAGCCAGTCTTCGCTAACCTACTTCACAAACCTAGATTTCCTAGAATGGTTACCATACCATCCCATGAAATTCACACCATTCCTAACACAAAACTTCAACTTATCTCTCAACTCTAGTATAACATTCTTTGATACCATTTTTTCACAACACTCCTTTTTCAAGAATAGGGAAGGGAAAAAACGTTTCATGCCCTTCCATCCTCAAGCGGAAGGAGATATAATGACCCCTCAAGTCCCACCTTCTATAGGTCCAAGAGTGGTGAATAGTACCAAGTTTATAGAATCTCAAATCGAAATAGAAGGCATTACTCTTTCAATAGAACATGATCGGGAGATAAGATGGTAAATCCCAAAAAACTAAAAATTTAAAAAGTAAATGTGAATCCAATATCCATTATCACGTGAATGTAAATAAGTAAAACAAAAACCAATTAAAATAATACTCCAAGGAAAAAGTACCACAAGAAAAATCTAGCTAGCAAAAAAAACTATTCCTGACACCAAGGATAGTAAATTCCAGCACGGTCCTCGATGTCCTCCCAAAAACCTGAAAATATTTTTATATACATAGGGTGAGTATACAAGTATACCCACTAAGAAAACTAAATCCACCCATTCACAAGTGATAGAACATAAAAATGTCCATGTGAGATAATAGTAGTACCTCAATTCACCTACCAAAGAAATAATAACCAATCAAGCATCACCAAGACACACTCATGAAATAATGTGTGTCAAGTGAAGTAATAGTATAAGAACATCAATATTTGCGTACAGTGAACCACTATCAGATTAGTTAACTGCTCATCCATAATGACTAACATCATGAAGTTACCACTCTTTCCATATCTCGTCCCACTACCACAACCAGAATGTCCACACCTACGACTTAAACAAAAAACAATCCATCCTGCAGACACATGGGTTACAATAACCACATCACTCTCTTATACACACTTGGGACTCATACCAAATATAAATTTGAAAAAAACCTATCCCACAAAAACCAAGTCCCCTAATCTACATCAAACCATTGGTCGAAGTATCTTGGGATATGGTAAGCCTCAATCCATTACAACCTCCCTCGATATGCTCGAGTGGTAAAAACCTGGAAGAGGGTGCTATGAAGAAAGTCAGTAACCAACCATCCATCCTCCCACCAGTTTGTTGTGAAATTCACCATTCCCCATAAAATGTGGTCTTCATAAAATAGTGCTCAACAATAGTGTGGTAAATATATAAATCACAATGAAAAAGAGTTTATATGAATATGGGGAATTAAACACTCATCCCTAACCTACAAATTCACATTACTGCTACCCCAATATACACAACCACACAATATATACTACCATGGAAAAACCAAAACCCATTTTCATTCAACCAATTTACACTTATATATAAATTTAATCACATTTTTTATTCCATCAAAACTAGTAAGAATCCATGAAAAACATTTGTAAGTACCTCGGAATGCGAAGATGGTTAAAAAGACACATAGTAACTAGACTATGGCAAACTATTGTTGTTTAATACTATACCACACAATCATTCTCTCACAACCTAATCCTGCAACACCACTTCCCAAAAAAATTCATAATGTAGTCCCAGTGCAAAAAAAAAGTCTATATCCACATAGTAGTCCCACTGAACAACATCGATCTGTGACCACAACCGATAAATGGTAGTTTAACTGCCAACAAGTTCATCGATTCCACAATCAATAAATCTCTCAGGATGAGAATCCAAATCACCACCTATACCACTAAACCCAAAAAAGTAAATAATAACTACCATTTAAGCTATCCCTGCTGCACATTATTATCACACGCTTCTCGTAGAGAGAACTCCTCTGACTAACCTTATACCAACAATCGTGATCCCAACAGTAGCACCAGACAACTCAACCAAGTTACAAAACACTACAGAACACCACACTCAGACATAGCTATCCATAGGATGTGTATATATTAATATTTAACTACTATAGGTTCTTTAATTCCACTTAATTATAATAGGCTGATTAGACAATAGGCTTGATCCTAGGGAATTCATTTGTTTAACCATGTATATGTGGTTTAAACAGTTTTTCATGTTACGACCATTTATTAATGCCTTGAAAAAAATCATAACATCACTAGTGAAAAATAAAATACAACCAAAAAACATGATTTTTAGAAGGATATATAACCAAAACAATACTTAAAAGAATAAAGGATAAAAAAACAAAATTGGTGATCAATATCAAACAACTAACTTCTTGTTATTTTATGTACACTCGTTATCTTCTAATCATATTTACTTCTTGTTTATTTCTCAATTTTAGATAATTATTTTTATATTACTCACATGAAATCACTATTACAAACACTTCTCATGATGTACAATTAAATAGAGATAAAATAAATCACTACTGGTTGATTAAAGAAGAGGAAGGTACGATACTATATTTTAAGAGTCATGTCTTATTTGTAGGGAAGAATGGTTTTAAAAGACATCGTCGTGGGATCTTGGTCAAGATCACATGGTTTGGTTATCTAAAATATCTAGGGACGTTAGGATATTTTAATATATAATCAATACCCATGTAAACATCATTAATAATGCTCTAAGAAGTATTTAAACATTGTTTACATCAAATAAATTGTAAGAGGTCAGAAACTGGAAAACTGGGGAAAACTGGGAAAACCGCTAATGAGTCCCTGATGGGTGAGTCACCGACATTGATCCATCCAAAGGTGATAAACCAATGAGACCTACCAATGATGATCCCTTAATGATGAGTTACCGACACCATGGCCTACTAATGCCTCGACCTACCAATTCCTTGACATATCGATTGGTTGACCTATCATTGATGATGCCCTTGACTCACTGATGTCGATGCACATGACTCACCGATACCGGCACCCATGAATCATTGATGCCGACACACCTAAATCACTAATGTCGATGCACATGAGTCATCTATGTTGACACACCTGCCTCACCAATGCCAACATACCTAACTCACAAATACTGACACACAGACTTGCTGAGGCACTGACATGCCAATACATTCACATGCCGATGCACAATCATGTTGACGGAAAAACTAGACATTTGGTAAACTCTTGATGTTAGCCACCAAAAGCTCCAAGAAAAACTCAAACACGATATTTTCACAATGGAAGGGCTGGGGGAAATTGGCATCATTACAAAAGTAAATAATTTCCTCAATATTATTATTATAGACGGTAATTTAATGAATCAAATCTAGGAAATATATCTTTGAATAGAAATGTTTTTCTTAAACTATCAGTTATGATGAATTGATGGCCTTTTATCCCCCTCAATGTTTTATGATTTGGTAGTTGTTAAATTTATCTAGGCAATGTTCTATATAACTCTATATTAGTCCACGGGTTTCTATATTTTATTCTGATTCAATATATTCACTTCTCATTAATTCTATATTTTTTGGAATCTAGTTATTTGTTATTATAAGTCATCATTGTATATTTAATTTATTCATTTTAAGAGGCTGTTTAATTAAAAAAATTATCATATGGGTTTCCAAAATAAAAATTTCAAAATACTAAAAACTTAATTTTATAGAAGTAATTATAATTTCATGGATTAATGTTTTTTATTATGGGATAATATAAAGCTAATAAATTATAAAAATAATAATATATTCGATTGAATACAATATACCCTACTACAAGCCTTAGAGAATAATAAAATATTATTATTAAATAAATAACCATCATAACCTAGATTTTATATTAGTGGGTTTCAATATGATTTAATTCATTAATAAATATATAATGCATCCAACTAGATATAAATTCCTTGATTATGTATTAGGAAATTAGAACACAATTTTTAATTAAATCCATGTTAATTATTAAAATCATTTTTTCTTCAAAAATAGTTTTTATTATTTTTTTAGTTTAGTATATGAAATTTATTGAACTTTTAGAAGTTATATTTTATTAAAAGTATATCATTTTTAAAATGTATATATTAAAATTATTTTTCTGTTAAATCTTATGTATTTTAATTGAAAGATTGATTTATAAGTGAATTGTTTAAAATATTCATTTTTATAAAATTCTCTATTTATGTTCATTAACTATTATAAATTTTCAATCAATATAATATAAAATTAAAATAATCATTATTTAATATGATATAATAAATTTAACACAAATTTAATAATCACTGTAACTAATTTTTTTATAAATACATTTTTGGTTCTACATACGCATTTTCTAAAAAAAATTCTATTACATTTTCCTAATTTTTATTAAATGTAATATCTACCACATCTAGAAATTGAATATTGAAATATTAATACTATAGATTGAATGTAATGTTTAAAATTTTGGAAATATTTCCCTTTTATTTTATAGATATTATTAATAGAAGCATTAGTAATTTTTAGACAACTATATTGGGTAAATCATGTAATTATTATTGAAAATTAAATTACTAGGAACAAATAATTGTCATTACAAATTAGTTAACTTTATTAAATTATTATATATCATCCATTATCATCCAAAATTACAATATATTGCACTATTTTCCATTTTACAAAGATTTATATATTTATAATATTTTAATGAATATAAATCCAAAAATGTCACAATCATAAATTTAATAAAATTAATATTATTTATATTCGGAAAATCAAATAATATTTTTATTTATAAATAATATTTTGAAAGAAAAAAGTAATTTTTAATTAATTTAATTTTAATTATTAGTGGAAAAAATATTACATTTTAAGCTTATGTAATACTCATATAGTAATTATTCATTTAGTAGAAAAATAAAAATAATGATATTTAAAAATTTTAAAAATAATATTATTTTAATTATTTATTTTTATGGATTACTTTTTATATAAAATAAACTATGAGAGATAATTTTATGGATTTTATTTTAATTCCATTATTGTATTGCAGTGTTAAATGTCAAATTTTATGAATAATTAAGAAATTGAAATTAATTTTATTTTTTATAAAGAATATTTTATTAAATGATTTAAATTTTATCAAAAACAATATTTCCCCATTAAATTTAATATTATATGGTTTATGACATCAACAGTTGTATATTTATAGTATTTGATTCTTCTAATGTCAGTATATTAACCCCTATAAATTAAAAATCATTGATATCCTCATAATTGTAAAATGTGTTTATGAAGGGTTAAAAAAAGATAAGTGTCCAACTACGATCCAAATTTGATAGAAATTTATATGTATGAGATTATATAGAATCATACACATCATATTTTCTAATATTTTAAATTTGAATCAATTTTTACATCAAAATTATTTCATATTATTTAACATATTATTAAATACAATAACCCCCCCCCCCCCCTTCAAATAATAAATGAAACCCCTCCATTTGAATCGTACAGTAAATTAATATTTATATATATCAAAAAGGCTAAAAAATTAGATTCTCCGGTCCAATAAGAAAAATAAATTATTTTATACAAAAAATAATATACTTTTGGTCCCCTTGTGGAGATCTAATATTGTTGTTTTAAAGAATATGTAATCACTTTAGCTTTCCAAATTCATTTAATATTTCATTCACTTCCTTAAAATCAGACAAATTATACATTAAATAATAAATTAGGTGTCCATAGTATAAATTAATGTTATTATGATTATTAAATATTTTTTATTCAGATTATTTCAAAAAAAAATGGGAAGTGAATGTTCTTCTTGTGCATCTGTATGGCTTACAAAATTTTCACAGCGAAACATTTAATTTCTCATCATTTTTAGTGGATATATATCATGATGGGATTAAAGTTTAAAAATTATATTTATTCCCTTATTATAAATTTTGAATGATAATATAATATCTACACTTATGCATTTAAAATTATTGGATAAGGATAATATTACTCGTGTGTATTCCTAGACTAACACCAACATGAAATGATGTGATTCGTTTTTCATTTAATTTTTACATGGATATTAATAATGACTGATTTGATTATTATATATGATACAATAATAATTTTTTATGGTGAGATATTCTTTAAAATTCTCTTAAACCATTTATATAAAAATATTAACCACATTCAAGAGTATGAATGACATACCACATCCATGCATGGTGTAATATAATTTTATACATTTTCTCTTATAAAAGTCATTGAGAATCTTTTAAAATGTTTCAATATGATATTGATATAATTATTAAAATTAAAGAGATGATTTAATCATGATTAAATTACATGGACCAAAATTAAATAATGATAACATACATGAAAAACGATTCATATATCACAAAAATAATTGATTTAAAATAAGGGTTGTTAAAATAATGAAAAAAATGTTAATAATAAAATAATATATTTAATTATTTTTATGAATTTTGTAGTGTAATATATTTCTATTAAAATTTAATACATTATGTAGGAGGTTCTGAAAAATAAAAATGAACTTAGACATAATGTAAGTGATTTTCATTTAATTTATATTTCACTTGAGAACCATGAATATTAACTAATTATTTCATTCATATAATGTTTTTACATATCATGATTATATTTATGATGCATCATTTGATTTTTTTAATTATATACGCATCAATCTATGGTTATTTTATTAGCGGGTCTTTCTATTCAACTTTTATCAAAGTGGGATGGATTTTTGTAAAAATAAAATATTTTATTCTAAATTTATTATTCTATTTATATATATTAAATATTCAGATCCTCCTTTAAAAATTATTGTTATTATTTTTCGTCACCTCATGTAAATTCTTGAGAATACAAAATTTCATTAAATTTTCAGCACCTCATGCACTCAATATACATTTAATTTATTTTTAACGAAAATAATTATTGTTTATATCTTCTATTGAAAAAACCTCCCATATCCATCATATGTGAAATAACTAATAAAGGGTTTTAATGTTCCCTTATTATTGTGTGAATAAAATTTGACACATGTTTTATTTTCTAATAAAATTGATCAATATTTATCATTATTTAATTTTCTTGATGTGGTTGTTTTTTACATTTCTATAAATGTAATAATTGAATATAATATTTTACCACATACCAAATTATTAAAATTTACACATACCTGAATAATATATATATATATATTTAAATTATACAATATAGGTTTGGGAGGTTATTTTCAATTAAAATTTATTTCTTTATTAATTGTGAAATTATTATTTTTCACAAAAATTATATTAATTTAAAAAAATATGTATTCCTAAATACGTTTTATGGTGATCCATAAATGTGAATATTCATTAATGAAAAATATACTTTTATGTTATAATATATTTATTATTGACGTGATCCAAGTATTATTTTAAAATTATTTCAGTGGTTGTATTATATTTATGATTAAAATATGTTTACGAACCCCTATTTATCTATTAAGGGTTATTCTATAATGAAATGATGAAATGTTTTTCAAACATGATTTTTACATATTATACTATAATGAAAAGGTTATGAACCCCATTTATTATTATGGCTTAAAAATTGTAAATGTTATATGATCTTTTGGAAGACAAAGGTGAGTTTTTATTATTTGATTTATGTGACCGATATCTCCCTCCCAATCATTGGGTATATATTGATATTTCATGGTATAAATAGTTCTGTAATGGGGGTGTGATACTAGTTTAAAATTTGAATCTATTTAATAGGTTAGAATATGGGGTGATATATGACTCCAATAATGTTTAGGGGTGATGTTAATAAACTATGATAGTTTTGTGATGGAACTATGACAACTATAATTGTTTGGTGAGAAACCCAATCCACTATGATATTTTAGATGTGAAACCTTGGCTATAATGAATTTTTATTCTATTATTGTATGTATTACATAATTAATTTAATTACTGAAATGTTTTTCTCTAGTAGATATTGTTATATTATTCATTCATGTTTCATGTCTTATGAACATCCATATTTTATCCAATGAATCAAGATCATGGTCATTGATATACATGGTATGTATTTAGAATTTTATGATAAGATTTAAACATCATTAATCTTATTCTATTCTTAGGATATCATTTATATCTCCCATTTTTTACCCTTACTATGAATCTTAGATCACCATTTATTATGTTTCTATTCACCATTTAATTAGGAATGGTTTTAGGAATGATTGGTCTTTGAATAGTTCTATTTACAAATAACCTAATGGGATAATATTATAAATTAGTTTTTTATATGTCCAGATTTCCAATGATATTATACATATATGGTTTAAGTGTGGATGAATATTATATGTATTGAATTCTATAGACCCATAATTTTCATGTTTTTTATAATTATATGGGAATTTTAAGAGTCCGTGATAATTTGTGGTGCGTGATTTCGGGGCCCGGTGTGCCCGGAATGAATTTCCGAACTTTTTTTCAGGTACGTTCAGTAAACGTATGAGTGGGTTTTTGTAACTTTTAAACTAGTGCTCTAAATTGAAATCTTTGGGCGCTGTGAACTCGCAGTGATAGTATTTTCTTAAGGAGACCATCACCTTGACCGCAATAGTTTGAGGGTGAAATCTAAATTTTGTGTTTTTGAAGGAAATGAAAAATAAAATAAAATAAACTTTTATTTTATATTTTTTGAAACCTTCATTGTGATTGTTATGGAGGTGGGGACCAAAGATCCTTAAACTCCCAATTTTGAATTTAATAACGGGGACCACCTGAACCCTCTTAATGGGGGAGAAACCTATCCACTCCTCCTTAATTCATTCCTCCCATAAAATTGTAACGACCCGAACTTTTTAGTAATTTTTTTTTCAAATTTTTTTGTGTTATTTTATTTTATACTCACCGAAAATATTTTATTTAATAAAATGAGTATAATTAAAATGGGACCATTGGGTTTCAAATGTTATATAACCGTTGGTCAATGTGACCATTGGAAACTAAATGTTACAATTATTTTCTTTAAATACAAGTGATCTTGGTTAATACAGAAATAAGAATTGATGGCCCCATACACCAGTCTTGGGCTGATTGAAGCCCATATGATGGAACTTTTGAATGAGGTTTCACCACTGGGCTTTGCTCTAGAAAAAACCCATGTCGAACATCATTGTGTGAAGCTAGAACTGAATCGCCTTCACGAGAAGATCAAGCTGATAGAAATCACCAATCGGGCAATGTTGGCTGAGCCTCCCCAAGATTCTATCACCTTTATAACACCTTACACTTAGGTCATATTCTTATGTTAAAAGGGGATATGCAATGAAACCGTAACTACCTTGTGTAATCCTTTGAGATAAATTAAATTGTGATTTATTTATATGGTGATGTTTGTGAATATTCAAATGTCTGGATTAATATAGGATGTATATTATAGATGTTTAGAAAAAAAAAGGATATTTTAAAATATTTATGTAAATCATAAATAATTAATAATGTTCAATGATTTAAAAAAAATGATCTTTTAAAGTTGTGTTCAGTAAGAAATTTAGAGTCTAATAAGATCAACTTAATTTTTGGTGAATAGTAAATTATGAATAGAGATTTTACACTTATGATTTGTAATGTGACCAAATGGATTATGTAACCTCATTTAAGAACGTATTGATATAATTTAGGAACCTTGATTAAATAATGTGATTCAATAAAATAGGGAAATAACTATTCCGGAAATTATTAGTCAAGTATTAGTTTTTTCAGGTGAATAGTGTTTTTTATTTATTAATTAAATTAAAAATATATATAAAAATATTTTTATAAAATGGGGTTCGTTTTTGAATTCAGAGCATCGATATTATGTAAAGGTGGTTTTTGGGGTTTTTTCTAAAAAAAGGATTTTTTTCTATGAATAATGAAAATACAGTTTTTTGTTTCACGTGTTTAATGAAATCATTAAGGATGTAACAATTATGTAAAAATTCTAGTAGACTTATTATTAGTAATATAATGTATGATGTTTTCCATTTGTCTAATACCATGGGAAAATACCATGGGAAATCCCATTGTTTTGCCAAAACCTTTGATAAGGTGTCCCTTGTCCATTAATGGCTTGTCCCCTCACATCTCCTATAAATACCAATCCATTTTTCATTGATTTCATTTCCAAATCCTCCTCAACAAAGTTCTGGTCTCCTTACCTCCCAAGGAGTCCTCCCAATGTCCCGAACATCATTCTTTCCAAGTTACTATTCAAGATAAGGGATCCTTTCACCCTCATCTTTTAAGTCGTAAAATCCTTTATGTTGTGTCTTCTAATTTCAATATTGTTATGCTGGGGGTATGTTATTATATGGTATCAATTTCTTTCCATTTAATTTCTAATTGTTGACATACCCTTTCTGCTCTCATAAATTTGTTTTCTGAATTTTAATGTGACGCCGTTAGGCTGCAGGATTTTTCATAAACAGAATCATGTCTTCTCTTTTCTTTCATGTTTTCTTTTCATGTGGAATGTCATTAGAATTTCCATAACATATTCTTATCTTCTTGTTATTTTGTATTTATACTACATCATATGATATTTATGAGTGGGTTACTCTTGTACCCTCTCTTTTCAATGTTTTCTAAAACCATGTTATATAGATGTTATGGTGTAGAAATTTCGCCTCAAAACTTATACCCCTTTCTATAAAGAAATTCTCTTGTTTATTTATGTGAATACCCAGACGTATTTAATTTATATGTGTGTTAATAAATATATAAAAATTATATATTTGATTCTGAAATTTACACACATATAACCCTCACTCCCTTTCCATGTGTTATAAATGATATAATGATCTTATTTTTCAGAACTTTTAAAACGTCACGATTTTGAAATGAAACCCATCTATTTTCTTCTCTATTGGTTATTTATGAAATGTTTGATTATGAATTATTTAAATAACATGAAAATAAAGACATATTAAGGGTGCTCCATAATATCACCCCAATGCATTGGGTAATGAATTAATCTCTAGAGATGACAAGTTTCATGATTCCTTGGTGAATAAACTTGGTAATTTTTATAACACCTTGGGGATGGACCTTGGTTATTTGTTCATGAATGTATAAATGAAATGTTGAAGCCACATATTCATGTTATCTTCCATGATCATTTCATTATGATATTTCTATGCTTCCATTTCTCATGTATTTATGTTGTTATTCAAGTTATTATTGTTAACAAAAGAAAACAGATTCCCTTGTTTACCCTTATTGGGCCATCTTCTCACCCTTTCCTTTGATGTATGTCTCTAGGAAAGGATATGCAGTAGTTGTACAAAAGATGACCCTATGATGAATCCCTTCAAGTGGTTTAGAAATTTGTTTTATGTAGTATTCATGTTTTATTGTTCCTGATTTCCAAGACACTAGACATTAAATATCCTCTGTATGTAAAATGTAATGAAATGTTATGTATTAAAAATTTGTGATTCCATAGTTTGTATGAAAGTATAGTTTAGTTATTTAAATAAATTAGTATATGAAAACTTTAGTAAGAGACCCATAGAAACGTTTAAATATAGGAAAAACATCCAGATATTTTGGTGAGTATTGAGTAAGTGGTTTCTAAATCAAATACATCCATGCCTGGATACGAGTATGTAGTGGTGGCTCTGGCATATATGTACATAGGGGTAAAACCCGAAAACACTGCTTTGAGATAGAATTGAAGGGGAACTTGTACATAATAAGAGGCATGGCTGCACTCTTACTTATGACACTCCCGGAGGATATGTTTGATTAATAGAAAGATTTTTATGAAAAATTAAGACATAATTATGGAGAACTGTAATTGTTTACGCATGATGTTTTAAGACATAGAATCCTTTATAGATAATATATTTGTAAATGATATAATATTTTCACTAACATTATATTCTTTTAAAAAAATTTGGGGGGGGAATAGGAGGAACTGTGAAAATGGTGACCGCAATATTCCATGCGGTGACGACCCTCCGATTGAATCTGGAATGGAAATATTAATGAGAATAATGAACCAACTGACTCTAGTTATGGGAAATAACTTGAATCACGCTGAGAGACCGATCTCATCGCGAAGGGAACATCATTCTGTTGAGTGATTTATGCGTCAATTATCACAAACCATCACTGGACCGATTGACTCATTGATTGATGAGTAGTGGATCAGCTCCATTGAGAAAGATATTTCTATACTCCTATATAAGAATAAGAGAAGGTCACCAAGGATGTCTATCGCAAAGATGGAGAAGCTGATCAGTGGTAGGTACTGATAAAAAACATGAGTCCAATTTTGGAGGTGGAATCTATAGAGTGGGAAGATTTTAGAAGGATCTTTTTCAGTAAGTATTTCACTCATCCCATGAGAACAAGGATGGAGAAGGATTTTCTCGAACTAAAGCAGAAAGAGAATGAATCTTTCGGAAGCTATGAGATAAACATCACCCGACATTCACGATATACCTCCAGCATTGTCATGGATCCAAATGGTAATGTTGATAGATTATTCGATGGACTAAGACCTCATCTGCGTAAGAATTTAGCAAACCAAGACTATGACAGTTATGAGTATATCATGCGGAGTGTGATGAAAGTCTAGCTGGAGATTGGTGACACATAGTGGTCTCATAAATAAAACCACAATAAGAGAACGATGAATCCCAGCTTAGGGAGGACCTTCAATCATGGAAGAGGAGACATGAAAATGAATCTTTCCATGTGTATTAACCGTGGGATGAAGAATTCAGGGAACTACTTGCTCGGGAGCGAGAAATGCAACATGTGCGGAAGAGCTGGCCAGAGGGTGGGGAATTGTCATAGTTAGGTGAAGAATAAACTGCTAAACACAAATGAAAAGGGAAAGATGATGTAGTCCCGACCTGATGTCCAGTTCCATATGTGTTGACAACGTGGGAACTTTGCCAATCACTGTCCAAATCTGAGGTCAGTGGAGGGGAACCACCATCAGCCTCAGCAAAGGCAAAGGGATCAAGGTCGTTCTTTTTCTATCACAGCAGTTGAAGTCAAAGCTTGGAATGATGTGGGACCAGGTACTCTTGTTGTTCTCTCAATGCTAGCAAGTACTTTTATTTCGTTTCTATGCATTCCAATATATCCTCCATATATGCAAAAAAATTAGAATCAACCCCCAATTTTCTAAATGTAGATTTATCAGTCAAGTCACTTGGGGGGGATTATCCATGCATCATTAGTGTTTATAAACTGTAGTATTTACTTTAGTTATCACAATATTATAGAAAATTTAGTTGTCATTCCCTTGATAGAAATCAAAATTATACTAGGGATGGACTGAATCTCAATGTTTAATGAAATGATCTAATGCAGAAGTAAGGAAGTCACAGTAGTCTTAAATGAAAAACCAACATTTATCTTTCAGAAAGAGATATCTAAAATGGATATTTGTCTAGATAAACCCCATATATCTTTCATTATGTAGTTCATCGACGATGAATAAGATGTTGATTAGAGTTTAAGGATAGAAACTGTCCCCAACATCCACGAATATGTAGAAGTATTTCCTGAGGAGTTTCCTAGACCTCCCCCAGAAAGAGAGGTAGAGTTCTCAATTGAATATGTACTTAGATATCATCATATATCAAGACCCCATGTAGGATGGAAAATGTGTAGTTGGAAGAAGGAAAGAAACATCTCCAAGATCTTTTGGAGATTGTGTTTATACAACCGAGTTTGTCTCCTTGGGGAGCACAATTTCTCTTTGTAATGAAGAAGGATGGATTGTTGTGGAAATGTATTGATTATAGAGAACTGAACGAGATCACAGTAGAGAAAAAATACCCTCTTCCAAGAATTGATTATTTATTTGACCAACTTCATGGGGCTCAATTCTTCTCTGAGATTGATCTTTGATCTGGTTATAATCAATTGAGGGTGAAGAAATAAGATATTCTAAAAAATTCCTTCTGATCAAGATATAGGCAATATGGGTTGGTTTTTATACCCTTTAGACTAACTAATGAAACTTCTATTTTTCTGGATCTGATGAATCGAGTCTTTAAATACAACCATGACAACATTGTTGTACTTTTTATTGAATATATTTTGATATATTCCAAAATTCGTGAGGAGAATGAGGATCATATAAGGGATATTCCATGAACTCTTCAGAAGGAAATGATTTTTGGGATGTTCAGTAAATGTGAATTTTGGTTACAACAAATTTCTATCATGGAGAATATTGTATCCAATTAAGGAATCATAGTTGACCGAGCAATGTAAAAAGTTGTATAGGGGTTTTCTCAACCTAAAAAAATAACATAAATTTGAAGTTTCCTTGGATTAGTAAAAAATTATAGGATTTTTACTAAAATATTTCACGACTTTCTAATGAATTATAAATGTTAACTCGAAAAAGGGGTCAAATTCATATAGATAAAGGAGTTTGAGGAATGTTTCCAAGTGATGAAGAAGAGATTGGTTACCGCACCTGTGTTAACTCTTTCCTCAAGTGGAGAAGGATTCATAATTTTTAGAGAATCATTTATAAAAGGTCATGGGTGCATCCTCATGAAAAATGAAAAGGTCATTGCTTATTCATCTCGACAGTTGAAGACTCATGAGCAGAATTATCCTATGCATGATCTAGAGCTGGTTGTGGTCATTTTTGATCTGAAGATATGGAGGCACTATCTTTATGGGGAGAAATGTGATATATACACAGACCATCAAAGTTTGAAGTATATTTTCGCACAAAAAAATTGATCATGAGAAAATGGAGATGGTTGGATCTTTTTAAAGATATTGATTTTTAAATTCATTATAATCCAGGATGAGAAAAAAAAGTCATTGATGCATTAAGTAGGAATGACACAATTGTTCTTTCCATAATGAGGATTCAAAGAGATCCATTGATCAATGACCTAGTAAATTAGGACATAGGAATTATAATGGAAGGTAAATCATCAACCCTTACCAAAATTATTTCTCAACCATCGTTACTAGTGAAGATCAAGAATGTACATAAAGATGATCCTTTTTTTTAGAAAAAGATTGAGGATATAAAGGATGGGATGTTTCCTAAGTTCAATATTGATCAAGAAGGTGTACTAAAATTTCATACAAGACTATGTGTTCCATCTACTATATAAATAAACAAGGAGCTGATGGGCGATGCTCATATCTCTACATTCTCTATTCATCTTGGAACCACAAAAATGTATATGGACCTTCATGATCATTTTTCGTGGGATAATATGAAAAGGGAGATTGCTGACTACACGTCACAGTGCCTAGTTTTTTAGCAAGTGAAGGATGAGAGACAACTTCCTAAATGGGTGTTACACCCACTACCCATACCAGTATGGATGTGAGACAATATCACTATGGAATTTTTCGCTAGTATTCCGAGATCTTCCAAAGGAAGCAATGTCATATGGGTTATTATGGACCGTCTCACCATGATGCCCATTTTATCTCTATTTGGGAATATTTTTATCTTGATCAACTTTCTAGGATTTACGTGATGGAAGTGGTAAGGCTTCATGGAGTTCCACTTTCTATCATATCTGATCGTGATCCTATGTTCACATCAAAATTATGGGGAAGTCTTCATCATGCTGTAAGCACTGAAGTTAATTTCCCTAAGGACTATCACCCCCAAACTGATGGACAATCTGAAAGGACTATAAAAACACTCAAGGACATGTTGAGAAGGTGCTCAATAGAATTTAAGGGTGCATGGGTTCAACATCTTCCTTTAGTTGAGTTCTCTTACAACAACAGCTTCAACTCAAGAATTTAAATGGAACCCTATGAAGCTCTATATAGGAAGAGACGTAGAAATCCTACTTGTTTGGATGAATATAGTGAGAGAAAGCTTCTTAGGCGTGATCTTGTGCAAGAGATGATAGAAAAATTCCGTTCTATCCAAAAACACATTAAGGCTGCTCAGAGTCGGTAGAAGAGCTATGCTGACAACCGTTGAAGGGACTTGGAGTTTGATGTTGGAGACAAGGAATTTCTTAAGATATCACCCAGGATGAGAGTCACGAGGATTGGGGAGAAAGGAAATCTCATACCTAGGTACATTGGCCCCTATGAAATCCTTGATTGTGAGGGAGCAGTGGCCTATTGGCTTGCACTTCCTCCAAATCTACCATAAGTTCATGATGTCTTCCATGTATCCCTCTAGAGGAAGTACATACCTGAACCATCACATATACTAAAACTAGAAGGGGTACAATTGGAACATGACCTCTCTTATGTGGAGAAACTGGTGGAGATCTTGGATCGTAGAGACAAGGTTCTACACAACAAGACTACCCACCATGTTAACGTGTTGTGGAGGAACCAGAAATATGAAGACACCACATGGGAACTAGATGAGTCTATGATGCAGAAGTACCCACACCATTTCTCCTATATGGGTACGAGTTAAAAATTTCAGGGGAGAAATTTATTAAGGGGGGAAGAATGTAACTACATAAACGTAGTAATAATATTTGTTTCCTATTTTTCTGTGTTATTTTATTTTATACTCAACAAAGCTATTTCAATTAATAAAATGATTATAATTAAAATGGGAATGTTGGGTTTTGACTGTTAAATGACCGTTGGTGAATATGACCATTGGAAACTAAATGTTACAATTATTTTTTATAAATACAAGTGATCTTGGTTAACATAGAAAGAAGATTCGATGTCCCCATACAGCAGTCTCGGGCTGATTGTATCCCATCTGATGGAACATGGGATGGAGGTAGCACAATTGGGCTTTGATCTGGACAAAATCCAAGCTAAACATCATCATGTGAAGCAGGAAAAAAATCACCTTCTCCATCAGTTCAAGCTGATAGAAATCACCCCTCGGGCAGTGTTGGCCGAGCAACCCCATGATTCTATCACCATATAAAACCTTACACTTATGTCCTATTCTCGTATTATAAGGGGCTATATAATGAGACCGCAACTACCTTAAGTAATCCTTTGAGATAAATAAAATTTTGATTTCTTCTTATGGTTATGTTTGTAATGATTAAAATGTACAGATAAATATAGGATTTATATTATTCATGTTTAGAAAAAAAAGGTATATTTTAAAATATTTATTTAAAACATAAATAATTAATAATGCCTGATTATTTTCAAAAAATTGTCTTATACAGTTGTGTTCTGTATGAAATTTATAGTCTAATAAGATCAATATAATTTTTTTGGATAGTAAATTATGTATAGTGATTTTACTCTTATGATTATTAATGTGACCATATTGATTATGTAACCTCACAAAATAAATTATTGATATAATTTAGGTACCTTTACTAAGTAATGATATTCAATAAAATACGTAAATAACACTTCCAGAAATTATTAGTCAGGTAATAGTTTTTTCAAGTGAGTAGTGTTTTTTATTTCAAAAATAAATTAAAAATATTTAGAATTTTATTTTTATAAAATGGAGTTAATTTTTGAATTCAGATCATCGATATTAGATTAAGGTGATTTTTGGGAATTTTTCGGAAAAAAATAGAATTTTGCAGTGAATAGTCAAAATACAGTATTAAATTTCGGATGTATAATGATATCATTAAGGATGTAATAATTATGTAATCATTTTGGTCTACTTATGAATAGTTTTATAAGGTATGAGGTGTCCTATGTGGCCAATACCAAGGGAAAATACCATGGGTAAGCCCATGGTTTTCCCAATACCACCCATGAGTTGTACCTTGGCCATTAATGACTTGTCCCCTCACTTCTCCTATAAATACCAAGCCATTATATCATTCATTTCATTTCCAAATCCTCATAAACGAAGTTATGGTCTCCTTACCTCTAAAACAGTTCACCCACGGTGCCCTCATTCTTCCCATGCTCCCAAATATCACACTTTCAAAGTTAGTCTTCTACGTAAGGGATCATTTCACCCTCCTATTTTAAGTCATGACTTCCATTATGTTGTGTATTGTAATTTTAATCTCTTTATGTTGAGGGTATGTTCTTATATTTTCACATTTCTATCCATTTATTGTCTAATTATTGTGAGACCCTTTCCTCTCTTATCAAATTGTTTTCGGAATTTTTATGTGACGTTGTTAGGCTTCCGAATTTATCGTAAAAGGAATCGCGTCTTCTCTTTTCTTTCATGTTTCCTTTTCATATGGTTTGTCATTAAAATTTACATAAGATTTTATTAATTCCATGTTATTCTGTATTTATACTACATTATATTTTATTCATGAGTGGGTTACTCGTGTAGCCTCTTTTTTCATTCTTTTCTAAAACCATGTTATATAGCAGTTATGCTGTAGAAATTTTGCCACAAAATCTCTATCTCTTTATCTCAAGAAATTCTCTTTTTTATTTATGTAAATACCCAGTACTATTTCAATTATATGGGTGTTAATAAATATATAAAAATAATATATTTGAATCTGGAATTTAAATACATATAACCCTCACACCCTTTCCAAGGGTTATAAATGATATAAAGATCTTATTTTTAAGAACTTTTAAAAAATCATGATTTCGAAATAAAACCCACATATATTATTCTCTATGGGTTATTTATTAATTTTTTTATTATGATATATGTGGATCACATGAAAACGAAGGCATACTAATGGTGTTACTTGATAGCGTGCCAATTCCTTGGTTAAAAAATTAATCTCTAGAGATGACATGTTTCACGATACATTGGTGACTAACCTTGGTAATTTTTTTTGACACCTTGGGGATGGACCATTGTGATATGTTCATGTATATCTAAATGAAATTTTGAAGCCACATATTCATGTTATGTTCCACTTTATTTTCATTATTATATGACTGTACTTCCATTGATCGTTTCTTTATGTTGTTATACAAGTTTTTATTTTTGACACAAGAAAACCGATTCCCTTGTTTACCCTTATTGGGCCTTCTGCTCACCCATTCCTTTGATGTATGTCTCCAGGATAGATGATGCAGCAGTTGTACGTAGGATTACTATATGATGAAGCCCTAAAAGTGGTCTTGAAGAATATTTTGTGTTTTATTCAGGTTTAATTGTTTATGATTTCAAATACACTAGACTTTAAAGATCCTCTATATATAAAATGTAATGAAAAGTTATGTATTAAAAAGGTGGGATGCCATATAAATTAAGCCAATTAATTATGCCAACATGGTACAATTAATTGTGCCAAAAATTAAATTGATAGGCTGAATTTAAATTATTAGAACCTCTTTTATTTTGAGGATTGGTTGGAGATGTGTGGAGAATTGGGAGAAATATGTGGAAAAATCATACCTCTCTAACTAAGAACATTTCCTCCAAATAAAGAACCCCATCAAAGAACATTCTTCAGAATCTAGAAAGAGGATGACGCACGAGCTGACATTAGAAGCGTGATTGAGGAAGCAACGAATGTTGGCATATTCTTTGCCTTTGCTGATGTAATCTCACAACACAACAACAAACATTCAAGGTAGGGTTTGATGTTTTTAATATCACCCTTACCCGTCATTGATGTTCTTTATTATTCAAAAGTTTTGAACCACTTTCTACCACTCTAACATAGAGGTTTCGGGCCAAAAAAACCTGGTCCGACCTCTCGGTAATCTGTTTTGTTTTTTTAATAAATCCTTACGAAGTAGGAAGATAACAACTGGAGGTTGACCACACGATGGGGGCAGCACCACACGACTGTGCCACCTAGAGAACAAGGGGCCACGACATGTGTTGGGGTGATGAAGGGAGGAAGGCTTCTCATGCTACCCGTCGGCGAAGACCCCACACGTGACTGCTCTGTTTGCTGTCCAAGGATGGCCATCCGGCCTGCCAAGGAGGACCGCCGCATTGTGGCCCCACGCCGCACCGCGGCCGCCCCACTGCCCAGATGTCCACCCTTCACGGGTCGGGGGAGACCCACTCAGCCATGTCGGACCTAGCTGGCCAAGCCGACCTAAACCGGAGTAGGTCATCCTAGGCCGGGTCAGGACAACTTAGTCCAACTGGGTCGGACTGGACCCGGACTAGTTTCGACCCTGTACGTAATTTTGGTCATGAAATTAGCATCAGGCTTCAATTTGAAGGACCATCTATGGTGACAAAATCATTAGGGAGAGAAGTTTCTTTTGGTATACCCCACTTGAATATTGGATAAAGGCTGGGTTACAGTAAGGTTGGATCGATCATGAATCCAACCGGGCCCTCGGTACTGTAAGGCTAATAACATACAGACCAGGCATCCGATTGATGCGCCATCTGTTACGTTGAGAGCCCTTTTATTTAGAGGTCCATTGGGATACTTATTTGTGGGACTTCATGGAAGTTGGAGTATTGACTTGTATCTTGAGAAGCAGACTCTCTCGGAGAAGAAAAAACTTAGTGTGGGTACCATGTACCAAGCTGTGATGGTGTACTAGGATCCTGTGTGGGTCTGATGATGTACTAACATTGTACTAGGATCTTGTGTTGGTATGATGATGTACTGATGATGTACTAGGTTCTTTTGTGGGTCTGACGATGTACTGAAGATGTCTGAGGATCCTGTGTGGGTCTGACGATGTACTGACGATGTACCAGGATCCTGTGTGGGTCTGATGATGTACAAGGATCCTGTGATGTTCTGACTATGTAATAGGATATTGTGTGGGTCTGATGATGTACTTACTATGTACTAGGATCGTGTTCAGATCTGATGATGTACTGATGATTTACTCAGATCATGTGTGGTTTTGACGATGTATTGATTATATACTAGGATCCTGTGTGGGTCTGACAATGTACTAGGATCCTGTGTGGGTTTGACTATGTACTAGGATTCTGTCTGGGTCTACGATTTGGGATCCTTCATGGTTTTTCCTCTTAACAGAGTAAGATGATTCAATAGTTACTTTTAATCAACTCTACTATTGTACCTAAGTTATATCTGGTGTGAGTTGAGTTCGTACCTGTGTGGTACTTTCCATTGTTGTAATACCTTGGTGGTATTCTTATATGAGGAATACATGTGTGGTAATAACCTTTGTGGTATTTCTTCCTTGGTGGGACATTTGAAATTAGGTCTTTTGTGATGGACCCAGTGTTTCCTCATGATTGAGAAGGGTATACATGATAACTTAGGTATTTGTATGGGCATATAACTAAGTAGGTTCATCAGTTGATTTCATGCTTTTTGGTTTATCCTTTGTGGATTTTGTGAGACATTGAGGGTCTCAAGGTCCTAACTAAGTATCTTTATACTCACCCATGCACAGGCAATGCCTTCACCTTATTGTGTTAGGTGCAGATGACAGATAGCGCAATTCATGGCTGATGGTACCAGGACTAGATGGTTCCTGGTGGTGCGCCATACGGCATGTCAGTACGTTGTGGAGATGTGTGGACTTGGATTGGTGAGAAGGGAATCTGTTTCTACCCTTCTGCTAGGATCCTAGGAGGACGACCTAGTTGTTGTCGTTCTCATTCTTCAGTTCTATTGTATTTCAGTTGTAATTGTACCTTTATTGTTGGGATTGTATTCCAACCCATCTTACATTTAGAATAATGTTTCTCTATATAGTCTAGTTGTGTTCGTATCTTTCTATGTGATTAGTTGCATGTGTATACAAGATATAAAGGAAATGCCTCCCGGTTTTAGGGAATACGCTTTTTGGTGCTAGTCTCTAGCCCCTGGCCTATGGAAGTCAGGCTTGGGGTAGTCATGGCACGGGCCATGGAGGACAGGTCATGAAACATTGTTATTAGAGGAGTCAGTTCTACTGTAGAATATATGACTCTATTCATTATTTTATCGGAAATATTGTTAATTGTAGTGAGTGTGTTTTTCAGTTTAGGGAACCCAATGTTGGTGTGGAAACCGATGTATCTATACACCAAGACTCTAACTTCTGATTTCTGATTCAGTGCATGAAAATTGTGATTGTGTGTTTGTTTCCTAAAGAGTATTCTTTGTGATCTATTTGTTTCAACGTAGTAGATATAACTTATTGAACTTGGAAAACTTGTTTCTTGTCAGGATGGCTAGAAATAGAAATCCAGCTAGGGTACTTGGTATAGTATTCTCTGATAGCTCACAGAGCGACGAGGCCTCAGTGCAGGCAACTCTTCCATTCATGGCACCAGCGGAGGACCAATGGTACCATTACCCATTGGGCCACTGATTCCACCATCCCCAATAGCAGAGGGTCTATGCCGCTTTAGAGCACTGCATGAGTTCCAGCGCTAGAGGCCACCTAGGATAAGGGGGGAGACGGACCCACAGGGGGATAAAGATTGGTTAGAGGCTACGGTGAGAGTCTTCTGACTGGTAGGGAAACCATTTGATCATATTTTGATCCTTGTTTCAAGTCTTCTATAGGCAGCAGCATGCAGATTTTGGAGCGTGAAGCACTAGGTTCATGAAGACATGATGCTTCTCTAGGCATACATTGAGAGCCTATTTTGGGTAGAGTTTGTTCCAGCCACTCTTTGCGCAGTACACATATAGGATCTTCCTCATCTACATCCGGGCAACATCATTGTGGCTCTTTACTCACCTAGGTTCACCGACCTCTCACGCTTCTCCATGGATATTGTATGTGACCTATTCATCTGGGACCAAACCTTCGAATAGGGACTCAGGAAAGAGATCATGGCATCAATGATCTCACTCAGCATTCTGATGCAGGTAGGGGTGTTAGAGCGAGCCTTCTTAGTGAAGTGTTTTTTTTTGAGCAGTCACCTGCAGTGAGACCCCCCACTAGTTTTCACGTAGCAGAGTCTTCTCCAGCTGGAAGCAGACATATTTCATAGTGGTCCAAGAGGACCAGAATTATAGGTGGACGACCGTGTGACTCAGGATGGGTTGTGTGGGGTACCAGAGATAGATCCAGTTATGTGAGGGCATGCAATGTTTCACATGCAGCAGGAAGGGTCACATGGCTCGTGAGTGTTCGACCCACAGTACAGATGATTAGCAGACCATTGAATGAACACCCCAGTATAGATAGAGGTTCGACTGAGGCGGTCCTCTGGGATTAGGTAGACGTGAAAGAGGAGTTGGCCCTATACCTGGTGGTGGGAGACGATTCGAGATGTTATCATCACCACCATTAGGTGGTCCACCCCGACCGTAGGGAGCAAGTGGACATGGGTGACCTCCACTCCAGGCAGCTAAGGCCAATGACCATGGTGCTCTAGAGATGATTCGAGTTACGGTCTCTGTGTACTCCATCTTAGATGATGTTCTTATAGACACAGGTTCCAATCATTCTTTTATTGCTACAAACCTCTTTCGGAGATCAAAGATATTGACAGAGTTGTTGGATCGATCCTTATGGATATAGACTCCTATAGGAGAGTATTTGATGATTACGCACTGGTTCCTATAGTGTGAACATATTGTAGGAGGGTAGAGAATCATTTGGTATCACCTAGTAGTTGGGTCATGGCCTTACGTGGTCATTTTGGGTATGAAATGGTTTTATACATTCCATGATCCAATTGATTGTATCAGGTGAAAAGTGTTGTGTATCCGCATAGACGGGACTAGGTTTACCTTCACTAGTATGAATTGAGTCTTTGTAGCATAGAATGGAATTACTCAGAGGAGAGTACAGCCGGTCACTCATCAGTTGGCCAGCCTTACCCTCAGAGTGGTTGATGAGGAGAGTCCAAGCTATCATGTAGTGGTGGACCAGTACAAGGATGTCTTCTCCGATAATGTTATGGGTATACCTACTCACAAAGAGGGGATGACTTTTACATTGACTTGTTCCGTAGTATGACAACTATATATACACCAGCACATCAAATGTCTCTCGTGGAGTTTAGTGAGCTGTAGGTACATCTGGAGGACTTACAGGGGAAGGGATTCATTTGGCCCAGTGTTTCTCTTTTGGATGACCCGATTTTGTTCTCCAAGAAGGAGGATGGGAGGTCGAGTCTCTATGTGAACTATTGGCACTTGAACCAGGTGATTGTGAATAAAAAGTACCCAGTCTTAAGGATTGAAGACATATTTGATCATATAAAGGGAGCATGATGGTTCTCGAAGATATAAAAGATACCATGCTATCATAAGATCAGAGTGCGAGACGAGGATGTGAAGATGATATCTTTCAGATGTCGGTATGGACATTAAGAGTTCATGGTTATGCCTTTCGGTGTGAAAAATGCCTCAAAAGTGTTCAAAAGAATTCTAAACAGGATCATACAACCATACTGTGATCTCTTTGTTTTAGTCTCCACTGACGACATTCTGATCTACTCGGCTACTGAGGAGGACCATGCCTATCATTTGAAAGTAATTTTGGACACACTCTGAGAGCACCAGCACTATGGAGAGCTCTCGATGTGCCAGTTATGGATCTGAGTGGGGAACAATCTGGGACACGTCATCTCAGAGGATGGACATGTAGTGGATCTAGGAAAGATCGAGGTGGTACATTCTTGGTAGCCACCCAGGAGTGTGATGGAGGTACGAAGTTTCCGGGGTTTGGCTGGATACTACTGGATGTTTGTGCCATATTTCTCTAGAGTTTCAAAATCATTGTATATGTTGATGAATAATGGGAAACCCTATGTGTGGTCGGAGAAATGTTAGTGGAGTTTTCAGAAGCTGAGGCAGAGGCTAACTACTACCCGCATCTTGAGGCTTCTTGAAGAGGGTGTAGGGAAGAGTTTCTACTATGACGAATCAGGGTCTGGGATCATCCGTGTCCTGATGAAGGAGTGAGTAGTGATCGCATATGGTTATAAATAGTTGAGACAACATGAACATAACTACGTGATCCATGAGCTGGAGTTATCAGCAGTGGTCTTCACCTTGAATATGTGGGGACATTACTTGATGGGCGAGCATTTTATAGTCTACTCGGATCACAAGAATATCAGGTATATATTCTCACAGAAGGACCTGAACCAGAGACAACGACATTGTCCTGAGTTCCAGCAAGACTGTGACTTCGAGATAGTCTATACTCCATGGATGGGGGACATTGTAGTTGATGCACTCAACAAGAGATATGGTATACAACTGCTCGGTGAGGCGATGGAGCAGTTGGAAACTTTGCAGATATCCTTTGTGGATAGAGATGGTGCAGCTTTTCTATAGTCTCTTATAGTCACTCCCCCACTTCTTCAATGAGTCTAGGAGGCACAATGTGGGGACACTGACTGCGAGGCTCGATGTTCTCAGATATCCATAGGACATGCACCTGATGGAATTTCGGAAGGTGGGGAGCATTCCATCCTCTTCAGGGGACGTACCATGGTACCAGTTTCACATCAAGAGGAATTGTTGTGGGAGTTCCACACATCCCCTCTAATGGTACATCTAGAAGTAGAAAAGATTTAGAAGGATCTTTGATGACATAATGGTGGTCCGTAATGATGAATGAAGTAGCATAGTTTGTCTCTGGGGGACTCACTATTCAGTATGTGAAGGTGGAGCATCTGGTACCATCAGGCTTAGTTTAACCTCTAGAGGTCTTAGAGTGGAAGTTGAATGAGATGTCCATGGACTTTTGTGATGGTAATTCCACATTCATCTAGGCATCATGATTCTATCTGGGTGATCATTGATCGACTCGTCCTGTTGTCCCTCTTCCTACCGATCTGACAACAGGGTTCAGTAGAGAGCATGGGAAGCCTCTATGTGTCGAAGATTATGCGGCTACATGGAGTACACTTGAATATTGTATCTGATCGTGATACATGTGTTACTTCCCTGCTATAGAAGAGGTTGTAGGAGGATTTCAGGATGTATCTTCATTTGATCCCTGCATTCCATCCTCAGATGGATTACTAAATAGAGTGGACCATTCAGTCCCCCAAGGACTTGTTGTGTTCTTGTTTCCTTAACATCAGTCGCAGCTAGGAGTATCACTTGCCTTTGGTTGAGTTTTCATACAACAACAGCTATCACCCCACCATTGGGATGGCACCTTTTGAGGCGTTGTATGGGCAACCTTTCATATCACCATTATGTTGTACTAACCCATGGGAGTTAGAACTCATGGGACCAGAGATGATACGAGATACCACAACAAATGTGCTGATCATCATGGAATGGATGAATACTACACAGAGCAGGCAGAAGTCTTCTCCCGACAAGATACAGAGACCTATGGAGTTTTAGGATGGTGACCACTTCATTCTATGGGTCTCACCCCGACGAGGTTTGTGGATATTTTTCTGGGGAGACAAGTTATTTCCAACGATCATTGGAACCCTCTAGGTCTTTAGGAGAGTTGGCATGGTGGATTACTGCCTAGAACACCCCCCTCAGTTGCACTGGGTGCACGACACCTTCCACGTATCACTGATGAGGAGATATGTTCTTGACCCTTCCCAAGTCATCGACCATGGCGAGCTGGTCATCGACAATTGGGCGACATTTATAGAGGATCCAGTAGAGATTATGCATCAATAGGATCATATACTTCATGGGTGATTCATACCTCTAGTGCGCTTTCGCTGGCAGCACAAGAACCTCCAGGAGAGAACATTGGAGCAGTTGGCTCAGCTTCGTGCTGATTACCCCCACTTGTTTTCATAGTTTTGTGATGTGGATTTTGGGGATATAATGCCCTGAGGTGGGGAGAATGTAAAGACCCTGAATTTCTATGGATTTTGTTTAATTATATGGGAATTTTATGAGTCCACAAAAATATACGATGGGTGATTCTGAGGCCCGGTGTGCCCGGAATAAATTTCTGAACCTTTTTTCGGGTACGTTCAGTAAACGTATTAGTGGGTTTTTTTAACTTTTAAACTGGAGAAAGGAATTGAAATATGACTGCACCGATTAACTCACAGTGCTAGAATTCAATTAAGGAGACCCACACATTGACAACAGTAGGTTGTTGGTGAATGATAGACTCTGTGTTTTTTTATGTAAATGAAAAATAAAATAAAATAAACTTCTATTTTATTTTTGTTTAATCCTCCTTTGTGAATGTTATGGAGGTGGGAACACTGATACAAAAACCTCCAATATTGAATTTAATGTTGGGGAAAAATTGAAAAATCTTAATGGGGAAGAAACCTCTCAACAACCCATTAATTAATTCCTCCCATTAAATTGAGCCAATTAATTATGCAACTGTGGTACAATTAATTGTTCGAAAAATTAATTGTCACAACAATTAAATTGATAGACATAATTTAAATCATTAGAACCTTATTTATTTTGAGTATTGGTTGGAGAAGTGTTGAGAATTGGGAGAAAGTTGTGGAGAAATCCTACCTCTCTAATGAATATCATTTCCTCCAAATGAATAACGTCATCAAAGAATGTTCTTCAGAATCATGAAAGAGGATGACACACGAGCCGAATTCGGAAGCATGATTGTGGAATTAAAAAATGTTGGTACCTTCTTCACCTTCACCGTTTTCATCTCACAAGACAAAAAAAACCTTCAAGGTAGGATTTTATATTTAAAATACCTTCCTTACCAGATCTTGATGTTCTTCGTGATTCAAAAGTTGTGAAGCACTTGCTACTACTCCAATACGGAGGGTGCAGGACAAACAAACATGGCCCAATATCTCTGAAATCCCTTATGGTTTTTGATGAAATATTTTCGATGGAGGAATATGATAACTAGAGGTTGGCCGCACGATGGTTCGGGCTATACGTGTCAACGCAACCCAGTGAAAATGGTCCATAGATTGTGCCACAGCAATGAAGGGAATACGGCCAGCCGAGCCGGCCACCGGTGAAGGTGCGGTGTTCGGCACGCAACCGTGCCGCATGGACTGTAGGACCGTCCATCTAGCCATCTGCATCCGCACAGCCACACTGTGGCCCCCGCTGCACGGGATGCCCAGTACAGGCCGGGTCGGGACGAGTCAGATTAGACCTAGACAAGTATCAAACCTATAAATTCTTTTGGCTATAAAATTTTCACCAGACATCGGTTTGACGGACTTTCTATGACACCATAAACCAAGGGAGATCCGGTCCTTTTGGTATACCTCACATGATATTTTGATAATGTTGGGGTACAGTCAGGTTGGATCGATCACGAATCCAACTGTCTCTCGGGACTAAAAGGCTAACAACTTAAAGTCTAAGTGTCTGATTGACGCACTGTTTGTTGCGTTGAGACCCCTTTTACATGGAATTCCATTGGGATACATATTCATGTGACTTAGGTTGATTTGGTATACTAACCAGTAGCTTGAGGAGAGGACTCTCCTGGATATGAGAAATCTTTGTGCGGGTACCCAGTATCTAGTTGTGACGATGTACTAGGATCATGTATGGGTCTGACGATGTACTGACGATATACTAGGATCCTATGTGGGTTAGATGATGTATTGATGATGTACTTGGATCTAGATTTTTTCTAAAGATGTACTGACTATATTCTAGAATCCTGTGTGGGACTGACAATGTACTGATGATGTACTAGGATCATGTGTGTTTCTGACGATGTATTGACGATGTACCAGGATCCTATGTGGGTCTCATGATGTACTGACGATTTACTAGTATTATGTGTGATTCTAGCGATGTACTGACGATGTACTAGGATCCTGTGTGGGTCTCACGATGTACTGATGATATACTAGGATCCTGTGTGGGTTTGACAAAGTACTGAATATGTACTAGGATCATGTGGGGGTCCGGCGACGTACTGACGATGTAATAGAATCCTATGTGGGTCTGACGACGGACTAGGATCCTGTGTAGGTCTGATGATGTACTAGGATCCTGTGTGGGTCTGCAATTTGGGATCCTTTGTGGGTCTTCCACTTAACAGTGTAAGATGATTCAGTAGTTACATCTCATCATCTCTACTAATGTACCTATGTTATACCTATTGTGATCTGAGTTTTTACATGTGTGTACTTTACTTCATTTTAATACCATGGTGTTATTCTTCTGTGTGGCGTACCTATGTGGTACTTACCTTTGTGGTATTCCTACTTTTTTGGAACATTAGATCTTTGAGATTTTGGGATGTAACATGTGTTTCCTCATGATTGAGATGGGTATAGTTGATAACTTAGGTATAAGTATGGGAATATACCTAAGTAGGGTTTTCAGTTGATTTAATGCTCTAGGGTTTATCCATTGTGGATTTTGGGATACCATGAGGGTCTTGGGGTCCCTACTGAGTATCATTATACTCACCCCTACTCGGGCTATGCCCGCACCATGTTGTGTTTGGTGCAGACGGTGGACAACGCTGATCGAGGATGAGGGTACTAGGACTAGACAGTTCCCGGAGGGGCACAATATAGTGTGTTGGAACACAGAGGAGACGTTTAGACATGGAGTGCTGAGGAGGCGATCTGTACCTACCCTTCAAGTAGGAACCCTAGAGGACGACCTAGTAGCTTTCTTTCTCTTTATTTAGATGTATTTTATTTCAGTTGTACTTTTACCTTTACTGTTGGGCTTGTATTCCACCCTCTCATACATCCATCACTCTTTTTTCTATACATTATACTTGTGTTCATATATTTTTGTGTTCATGGTTGTGTGTGTTTACAGGATATAAAAGCAATTCCTTCCCGGTTTTAGGGAATATTCCTTTCGGTGCTAGTCGCCAGCCCCAGGCCTATGGACGGCGGGCTTGTGGTTGTCACGACACGGGCCTCGGGGTATAGTTCGTGACATGAAAATTCTTATAACATATAATAATATCTATATATTAAGATTTTTTGTTTTTATACATAAATTATATAAGGCCACCCTTAGGATATGAATTATTGAAAACAACATTTTGAAAATTAATTCCCTCGAAGAACTTATTTGTAAATACAAGATATTATGTTAGATGATTAACTTTATTTTCTCAAATATCAAAATATCATTAATATTTTGAAAAATTTATATAATTGTTATGATATGAATAATTTTTATACATTTCATGATATGATGTATGTATGATGCTAGAGAAAAATGATAGAGTTATGATTTAATAACATTCATGCTACGATGTGTTGAAGTATCAAATAAATATTGATATGTGAAGTATGGATTTTAATGAATGATTACATAGATAAATTTATTGGTATTTTTCACTAATGATCCCATCAATCATATATGTTTTATATAGATAAAATGTAGCTCCAATAGAAAACGAATTTTCATGGGGATATATTTTATGTCTATCTTGACCAAGAAATAATTAAAGTTATACATGACTGATATATACATTTCTATCATAAAACAAATATAAATAACAAGAAATACTGAAATTTTAATCTGAATAAATATCCTTGGAAAATTATTATTAGAAAGATACGTTTACAATAGTAACATGTTAGAACATTATAATATTCATTGGATAGAAAATTTTTTGATTTCTGGTTAGAATAAGGTATTAAAATAGATTTGAATATTTATTATACAGAGAATAATTAGTTTATCAAAAAAATTAGATTCCTTTTATTGGGATGAAGATAATAGTGAAATTTTAATATTTTTTTAACTAAAAAAATTATTCCATGGTGATGTTTCCTAATATAAGATTGTAAGTGAAAAAACTTGAGATAATCTATTTTATATTAAATGTAATGCATAAAAGATTATTGATAGAAGTGATATTAAATGTATAAAATTTAGGATTTAAAAATATGATAAAAAAGATGAATGATTTTTAATGTTCAGTTCTATGAAGGAATCCTTTCAAGGGAATATTTAAAATAGATTTAATATGTTTAACAATGGATTTTATTAAAACAATGATAAAAATAGTTTTTATGTAATAATTATCATAGATGTGTGGAGATTTTTTTTCAACATTCAATTTTTATAACTAAAAACTCATGATAACATACATAATTTATATAATTTCACAAATTGTGAGAATATCAGATGATTAAATAATAGTATTTTACTCAAATTACTATTATGATTTATTTGGAATTCAACATATTTATTGATTCAGAAAGAATTTAATATATTGACTCTCTGATTTGAACATAGTTTTAGTTGGTTTTTTGGAAATAAAAAGGGTAGAATTATCATTTTAAGATGTTAATGAAAATATATACAATGTATATATATAAATAATGTGAACTTAAGAATAATAATTCTAATATGTAATATGATGTTGGATAAGAAGACTATGATGCCACAATCAATGTTTTACATTTTTATTAGAACCTTATATATGTTTATATACATTCATAGAGGAAGATCATCACTATAACAGATGAATCTAAAGGATCAAGAGATATTTCATATGTTGGTGTTAGAATATTTTAAAATTATCATAACTTATATTTTTAGGTCATGGGTTTGTCTATTCTATAATCATTGGGGTTAA
This sequence comes from Viscum album, assembly GCA_963277665.1. NCBI lineage: Eukaryota > Viridiplantae > Streptophyta > Magnoliopsida > Santalales > Viscaceae > Viscum > Viscum album. Next base: position 820,808,648 of record OY728155.1, read on the forward strand.
TGGTGGTAAATTCCTTAACCACATTTTTGTATGTTATGGATAATATTTGAGAATATATGGTTGTAGTGACACCAAACACAAAATTTATAGGAAATCACATTGTTACTAGACATTGTAAAAACAATGTTCCATTAATTTTATAATATTTATCCATATATACTATTGTGGTTGATCGATATATTCAAGTCGATCTACTATCTACAAATTTATATATGGTTATATATAGGTGATATACATTATTAAAAAGACTTCCACTAATTCAAACCCCACCTACTTTTTAATGAATTGAATTATATTTCACTCCAAATTGTATTCAAGTAATGTTTCATCAATATATCCATTTATTTGAATAATGGATAATTTAAATTTAGTTATTAGATGTCATGTTCATAAATTATATTTTGTGGAAAATTATCTTTAGGAGAATATTAAGATATCCAATCCTTTATCAGAAGACTTGAAATAAGTAGAAAATGAATCAAATGGAGTTACACATAAGGAAATGTATACTCTAATGAAATTTAATGACACGATAAATTGAAAATACAATAGTTAGGCTTAAAACACTATTCTTATAATGCATTCCTAAATATTATAAAAAAGTTAAAGATGTATCAATTATTCATAGATATTTGGCTAATACATCAATGATTTTTTATGGTTATGGGAGTGTCATAGATATGACATGTTATATATTTGGAATAATATATGATTTTCTAAAATTAAAATGGGATGCAAAAATTGATGAATATATTTTAATCATAAAAGAAAATTGTATCAACATATACTATTTTAGAGAAACATTGTTAGAAGCTGTAGATTTCAAAAAACTAATGAGGAATTCTCCGAATAGATATGATCCGAAAATATATACCATCAATAATATAGAAACTATTTCTTTTTAATGATCATACCAACAATCTAATTAACTACGAAATGTGGATATCGATAATTTTTATGGAAGAGTAAATGGATATTTTTTCAATTGAAACAATAAAGAAACTCATGTTATGTGAAATAGAAGTATAACAAATCAACTATATATTACACATTAATACAAGATTTAATACGTATGATTATAATTAATCGAACCAAGAATATTGATATGTAAAGTATATTTGGGACTTATGTATAGTAAATTACAACCTAAAACAGGAAATACAACATCTTTATTGAAAATCACATTAACGTGATCACACTTAAAACTACATTGGTTAACATGGGGACTTAAATATTAATGGAGAGAGATATAAATCTATGATAGGTAATAGACATGGAATAAATTAATGAATTTAATACATAATAGACAATAAGAATATATACAGGTCAAAAAATCTATCACAATCAAAAAAATTAATAAGAAGACATGATTTAGAGTGATATCATAAAGAAGACACAATAAATGTGGTAAAAACATAAAACACTACATCATAATCTTAGTTTTATGCTAACCCTCAATGTTATCATGATGGAATGTGTACTGTGATGGATTAGGATCACTCTATTTTCCTTTTCTTGATTTCTCATGAGACTACAACATTACCCAATGCATTGTAGTGGTATTTAATTCTCGGTTCACCTATCACTTTCATTTTATTCTCAAAGATAAGTGTGACATATAGATTATTATAATTCGAATCATTATTTATCACTATTAATTTCATGAAAAAAGTCCACGGAAAAATATATTTATATCCCAAATTAAATATCAATAATTTTATATAGGTAAAATTGGTTGATTGGATATGGGTATGGTATTCACAACATAATTTTTTGGTTAAGGAAAATCACAGTGAAATTTCTGTAGTATAATGAAATAATTAAAATATTCAAAATAATTTTCTAATGAATGATAAATGGGTCTCTCGTAATTTGGAAATAAAATTCAATGAAATAGTTAAATGGAAAAAAGACATAACATAATAGTGGTTATTTTTAATAAATTATAGTGGGTTAAACTATTTACTTGATAGTGTAAAGGAATTCTTAGGAGGGGTTTTATTAGTACATCCAGTAACATTGGGATGATTTCTAAGTGGGGAGGCCAACGTATGGAATATATAAAGCATTTTGAGTGAATATAAGTGATATATTGGATGAGATTATATATGAAATAAGAGAGGAAATACATTATCATTTATAAAACATAGGTTTTCGACATTATAATATAAAATAACAAAAAATCATTACCATGGGTTTTAGAAATGGTTTTAGAAAAAGAGGAGGTATTTTTTATTTTATAGTCTAATGGTTGATCTTATTAAAGTAAAACCCTTTATCATGTATATGTGAGTCATATCTTTAATGAAATGAATTTAATCCATAATAAATATCATATGTTTTGGAAGATTCAGAAGGGATTTAAAAAATAAATTTAATAAAAAAAATGAAATAATTTTAAATTGAAAACATATATCGGTTAGTGGTTCAAATTTATAGTACTTATTACACAACTTTTCTATCATTATGGTGTCTTAATAGACAATTTATATTTAGGAGGTACTTAATTTTTAACTGAAAAATGGAATATCTCAAAAAATTATGAGAAACTCACCAATGGATAATTTCAATATTCTGATACCATAAATAATTTCATTTAATCAAAATAATTTAATAAATAAATGAATTTTCACTTTTAAATAATAATTGGCATTTATTGAGAAATGATGGGGTTTTTATAACAAATCGTTTTGAACCACTCGAAAAATTACATTTGAAATCTTATAAATTATATTATAATTTATTTTTCTAAAAAAATAATTAGTAATAATTTTTTTGATTAAAAAATTTATTTAAATATAAAGTTTATTAATAATTATAAATGTCTTAATTGAAATCAAATATTAATTAAAAATATAATATGAGTTACCTTGTATCAAAATATTGTTTTTATCAAATTTATTACATAAAATTTTATAAAGAAAAAATAATATTAAATAAATATTATCATCATTTCAAAAAAATGTAAATATAAATATTCATAATATTATAGTTTCTAATTTTATAGTCTTTATTGTATCATTGAACCCTTAAATATACAATAACTCTATTTCCTAGGTAATAAATATTTACTACAACTACTATTAATAATAATTAAAATTTAATTTACAATATTACATAATATTAAATTTGATGTTTAAAAATATAGGATCTATTTTATAAAAATCAATTCACAGTTTTGTAAAAATTTCATTTAATATAATCCCTGCAAGTATAATGTTATGTGGATATTTGAAATATGAATTTTTATGGTAAAAAAGATTTTTATTTAATAATATAATATATAATATTCCTAATAAGAATTTACTATTAAGAATATAGATATATAATCTAAAATTATGATTTGAACAAATTTTCATTAATTTTTATTTATATTAATTATAATAGAGAATCATTTTTCATTTTAAAACACTATTCAGACAAATGCATTTATAATACTGAATCTTAACATATTTAACAATCATGTATAAAGATCATTAAAATGATTTTAGTTTAACTAGATAATAATTATGTTCCCTTGAAATAAAAAATTATTAATTGAAATTTTAAATTAATACATTTATGAAATGAAATGATAATTTTACATTGGTACAATATTTTCATTATTCATTAATAAATCTAAATTGTTTTTAAAAAAATATAAAATTGACCAATAATTTTGTTATGATATATTTAATTATTAAATGTACTCAATTTTATCAAATAAATTTTCTATGTTTTTAAGAAAATAATTATATCATTATTCTTAAATATATAAAAAAATTGATGAAAACATATTTTAAAAGAAAAAAATAAATTTCTGGAATTTTAATGATTATTTACTAGGTAGTTATAAATATATTCAAGAATTATATATAATTATTTTAATCATACATATATCTGAATATTCTGTAGAAATGTTAAAATGGTCATAATAATATATTAATTTTTCGGTTAGCAGTTTTATATCACATATAATGTTGTGCATAGATTTCTCTTCTGAAAATTCAGCACATTAAATTCTTTACCCCCACATAAAATATCACATCCTAAAAATTTATATTTTAACCCAGTTTATCAACCTTCTGACAACTGAATAGAATATTTTAAAATTTTTGGATGCGTATTTGTATACTATTAAACATATAAAGTATAATTCAATGGAAATAATGTGATAACATAAAAATTACATGTATTTCATTAATATTTAAATTTTTCTGCTTAAATATATATATTTACAGATATATTTCATAAAATTTACTCTCAAAGATATTTTTCTCTATCCATAATAATGGATTTTAATTAGATTATGAATTTACAAAACCTTATCCTTTGGGATTTTCATACCTGGTGTGAAAAAAGTCCTACAGTCGTGAACCATCTCCCAGTCGGGTCTTTCTCAATGAAACGTTTACTTGTTTTACACTGAGTAACATCTATTCTAGAGAAACATAGTATTTTTCTACCTATGATGATATTTTTTTCATGATATACCACTTACATTATACATACCGGAATTTTTTTTGATGTATTAATAAAATTTCATCTATAAGGATTCCACTCTATTTTTATAATCGTGACCCCCAAAATAACTGAAATTTTTCAATGATATCAACTTTGGTAACCCTACAATTTATGACGTATTAATAAATTATTTATTACATAATATTACTCCTTATAAAACCTAGAATATCGATAATTCATGATTCTTTATGAATTAGTTATAATACATAACAAACTAAAATAGAAAAAAATCATCCTAATTGGAAACATCCTTAACATGCTCAAACATAAAACTTTATGTTATAAAAATGTAGAAATAAATATGAAATGGGTGAGATATAAATCTTAGTAAGGTAATAATCATGTCATAACATTATGAGAGTAATACATGTTATATTATAGGAATACCAATGGGTATGAAATGTGTTTAGAATCATAAACATGAATAATAAGACATGATATATTATGAAAACACAAAACAAATGTGGGAGAAGTGGAAATAATGAAAACAATTCCTAATTAACATTTGTCAAGGATAACCCCACTATAAATCAATATGGAAAAAGTCTTGTGAGAGATTAGGTGAAATACCTAATCACATTCATGAAATTTCATGAGAATAAATTATTACCCAATGCATTCGAGAACAATATAATTCTAGGATCACCCATTACAGTAATTCCATTATCATACATATGTGTGTCACCAACTTATAATACATTGAATAATTTTTCAGAAATTTTTTTTCAATAATAAAGGAGAGATTAATATGTACATGTAAGTACCCAACAAGAAAATAATATCTGTATAATGGTGAAATTTTTTGATTGTTAATGTGTATTGAACTCACTACACATCTGTTGTTGAGTGGTAGATCTAGGAGAAACATTAACAAGATGAAAACGTCATTTAAATATTCATAAAATTGGTTTATGAGACATAAAGTGGTTTCTAATCCTTTTTATATACAATTAACAATAATAGGGACATGTTAATAAAAATCCTAACATTATTAATTGTAAATATAAGGCAAATGATAATTAAGAAACTTGACCAAAAAAAGAATACCATGATCCATTTCTAAATATTAGCATTGTAATGGTTGAAAAAAATCGTTTATGGGAGGCTGAATGATAGTTAAATCGGTATCTCATCATTTAAACATAATAAGTGAAATAAGAAAGTATTTAAAAATATAAAACATTGTTAATAAATGAATATGAAGAGAGATAAGTTAAAAGAGTTTTTTGATAAAAATGGAATAGTGGGAGACCCCTTACCTTGAGAGTGTGACTCTAAATGCTTGGGAGGTTCTTTGGGAGAGTTTGGAAGAACCAATATAGGATAATATATATGTGATGTAAGATTATTTACTTTATTAAAGGATTTTTAGTGAATATAAATCTTATAATGGGTATGGTTTATGTAGGAAACGAGGGGAGAATTCTTTATCATTTATCAAACACAAATATTGGAATCTATATAATCAAATAACCAAAACCCCAAACCATCCCATGTATTTTCCCATTATTTATTCCAATGAAGTTATTTTAATTATTTTTTTATGTTATAGACTTAATTTATTAAAATAATAAACTTTCTAATGAAGTAGTGAGTCATATTCATAAAATGATGTTAAACCCTTAAAATATATTATAGTTTTTGGAGGATTCATAAGGTCTTTAAAAATGTAATCATTAAATATAAAATGTTTTTTTTAATTTTTAATTATACATTTGGATATGTATATCTTTTATAGTTTTTATTACATCACCTTTTGTTCATTATGATGTCATCATACATACTATGTATTTTTACATTATTTAATTTTTACCCAATAATTCACCAATTTTAGAAAATTAATAAAAAATCTTCATTAGATAATTTAAAAAATTTTATTCCATAATTAATATTAATTTTATAAAAAAATTTACTTATATTATTTTGTTTTCAAATATTATATTAGAATATACATTTTTTTAGAATTGATTGGATTTTTTATAATAATTGTATTCGCACCATTATAAAAATTAATTTTCATTGCATAAAAATTATCTGATAATGTATATTTAATAAAATTTAATTAATAATAATTTAATATTATAATGTAATATATTTCAAATAAACATATATTTATAAAAATAAACCCTTTAATTGATATATAATATTAATATAAATTAATGTTTCTAATTTATATAATTAAAATATAATATTTATAAAACTAATTACAGAAATAATGATAAATTATAACCAATACGAAATAAATTAAATCAAAATTTTAATAAAATATAAATATAAATATTCAATATATTGTGTTAAATTTGTTTTAAATCGTTTTTAAATCGTTTTTACCCAAATTTGAATAGTTTTGATTTTACTGTAGTAATAAATATTTTATAAAGGTTTTATGTTTTTGGTAAAAAATTATGTTGAAACTATTAAAATATATTATATCCGGTGATTACCAATATTGACCAAATTGTTTCAATATTTTATTAAAATAATTGGTAGAATTTAATTTAATATAAAACCTCCAAGCTTAATGGAATGTAGTTTTCATAAAAATAGAATTTTTAAGTTAGAGATGATAATAAATAAAATCTATGAAATATATTTTTCAAAATTTGATTTTAAATTAATATATATATATAATATATAAATTTCATTTAAATAATTTTTCATTATGTTTTATTTTAATTAATAATAATAGAGAAACATTTTTTGTTTTAAAGCGTTTTTCAAAAAAATGAAGTTTTTATTCTAAAAATAAACATGATTTATAATAACGTATAATGATTGAAAAATGAAGTAAATTTATTTTTATATAATTAAATAATATTTATGTAACCAAGAAATAAAGTTAATATAATAATTATACTTTTAAATTAATTAATTCATCAAAAAATGTAACAATTATAAAAAATTGTTATTTTTAGTTAATCATTATAATTCAATATTTATTAACATGTCCAAAATTATCATAGTAATTGAATTGTTAAATGAGGATATATAAAATAGAGTTCATTTTATCAAATAAAATATCGAAATATTATATAAAATAGTTAATTTTTTTAATAAATATAAATGAAAATCATTTTGGAAGAAAATATATTTTTGAGAAAAAAATGCATTACCAAATCATAACGGATAATTTATTAAATATTTACCTATATATATTAAGAACATATATTAATAATGTATATTATCCTACATATATCTAAAAATTTAATGCAACGGTTAAAACTTTAACCTTCAAACAATTATTGTTTGTGTCGGTTCACCGCTTCATCTCACATATTCTATATAACACATTTTTACCCTTTAGAAACATGGATAATTAAAACAAGTTTTCTCCAACATATCATAATACACATCTCTAGATGAAGAAGTATATTTTCAAGTAGTGGATTATACCTGAAAAAAACATCTAAAACTGAATGGTTGATATATAGGAAATGTTAACATAAATTTTGTGTGTGTGCAAATATTTATCACAATAACTCATATTTCCCATCACATAGAAGGGTGATCTAAAAAATGACGTATGAATAATTATTCCTTAGATGTAAAAGAGGGTTAATACTATACTGATGTTAAAAATTTTATAGAGTGAACTATAAAATATTTTCCATTTGATCAAGGATATGTGTATCTGATGAATATTATAATTTAAAAACTAATATTATATCATTCAAAGATTAGTTTATATAAAAAACCCATAATTCATGGAATGTGAGTAGAAATATGAGTACAATATTAAAAGTGACATTATTGAAGGGGATAAATATTTAGATATTTTATTATTATAATAATTTGACGTGTGACCCTAGAAAAAAAACATAACGAAGACAAATATATTTATTTGATATAATAATATTGTTTAAAATATAATTAAATGTTAAGAAAGATATGTTGAAAAAATTAAATAGACCGAATTATAAGTTATCGACCAACAAATGTTGTTCATAGGAAATGGTAAGAACTTTTTCAAGAAGAATGATTAATCGGGGGTAGACAGAAAAAGATGAATGATGATTTTTGAGAAATTAATGTTGACTAAAAACTATCAAGTACTATTAGATATTCTATTTTTTCAAAATAGGAAAAAACTAATATCGATATAATTACTTTTTCAATGGACAATGCTATATCAACATAAAATAAAGGGAATAAAATAATTATGTAAAGTAAATTTCCATTAAATAATTATTAAAAAATAGATGTTAACTCCCAAAGATCAAATATTACATATAATTCGACGATGGATGATAGAATATTGGATGAACCTTGTCTCACCCCAACCATTTAAATTATTTAATTTTATTGTTTTTTGACATTATTTAGCATCGTCATGTTTTAGGTTGATAAAATTCTTATGTTTTTTTAGGAAATTTGATGTTTTTATTTGGTTTCAAACCTATGCACGGGCCACGCATGGTTGGCAGTAATGGTGTGGTTGGCCCAAATTCCCATATGGTTACCAATAATTTAAAATAATAAAACATTATGAGAATGTAATAATGTAAATGATTAAGACATAATAATAATAACATTATTTCGTAGGTAAAAAAGTTTTTTAAAATTTTCATGATCTTTTTATTGTTAAAATGTTTATAAATATAATTATTATTTGGTTGTTATTAATTTTGGTATTAATTAAAAGAAAATGAATAAAAATATTATTATTATTATGGTTAATAATAATAATATTATTATTATTATTATCAACATCATAATTATCATTATTATGATTAACATTTTTTGTTATTATTTCTTTATATGGTTAATAATATTGTAAAGGGTTTTATTGTCTTTTTTCCCCACACCACAACCCTCTCCCATTTATTTCCCCTCTTTTTTCACTCTCTCCCCTCACCACTCTCTCATATCACGCCTCCCATTTCTTTATTTGGTCCATCACACTACTCCCCCCATCTCTCTCCCTACCTTCCTTTTTATTGTTTTTACTCCCCATTATCTCCCTCTATCCGATCAGACCTCCCCACTTTTATTTAACCCTCATGCAGCACCCCTCATTCCTCTATTAAATCTTTAATTTTTTCCCTATCTCTCCAATCATCCTTTCTCACTTATTCATTCACACTTCCCCTATCTCTTCGCATTACTCCCTTCTTTATTATTTATTTAATTTTATTCCAGAAACATCACTCTTTCCATTAACATATACACCACTCTCCCCCCATTATCCCCTCATGTTCACACCTTCGCCTATCTCCTCACGGACTCAACCATCCCCCAAATAATTCATTTTTATATACCTATATCATGTCACCCCTCTCTCCCCATATTATATCACGCACATCCCCTCCCAATTATACCTCACACACACCCTCCTCCCCTTTGGTACCCGCTCCACCCTCTGATTGTTCCATCTTGTATGTTATCTTCAAATATTCTCATATCTTCACTCAATTTTGAGGGTTTTCCATGTGGGGTTTATTGTTTTTTTAAACCTAAATTTCAGGGTTAATATGTATCTTAGGTTTATTTTGGATTTAGTGTGTTCTTTTTGTTCACGGGGCGTCGTTCTTCCCCCCATTGATGTTTCCTTCCAATTTCATGAGGTTTTGGTAGGCGTTTCTGACTTTTTTTTCTTTTCTGAAAGTCTCCAAGAGCACTGGTGTGTTTTCATTTAATTTTTAAATGTTTTTCACACCTAAAATATATCTACATCTTGATACGAATGATGATTTTGTGTTGCTAGAATTTACTAAAAATAGGCTGTCAATGGGATTTTCGAGAAATACCAAGGTCTATTGCACCTAGGGTTATTGTTTAGAATGTCATTTTTCATTATAGTAAAATTTGGGTTTTTATGAAAATTTTCTCCTTGATTATGATGGAATGTTTATATATTGTGTGAGGTAAATATTTGGTGTGTATGGTTTGGTAATGAATTGTCTTGTTAAATGTGTTTAAATTATGTAAAAGGGGTTTTATGGTTATAGTTGGATTGTTTTATGTTCATTAAATATTGTGTATAGTTTGATGTGGTTTTAAAAAAATGATTTGTTTTATGGAAATGGGGTTTAGGTTCCTCTAAAAATATTTATTTCTTAAATTGAGTTTAAAATGGAATCCCATGGGCGCATCATGTTTGTCTTTTGATGTGTGTTTTGGAAAATGATTGGCAAAAGGGTTGAATGACATTTCATACTTTAAGATGGGTTTAGAAATGGTTTGTAAATGTTTTGATATATTTAATTGGTTTTTTAATAATAAAGGCCTATTTGGCATGATTTTCGAGTTTCTTGTGTTTTTTAAAATGTGGAATGTGTTGTTTATAAAATTCTCACAGATGAGCTATCCCACCTCATTTTTTAAGTGATTAAGAAATTTATGGTGTTCCAATGTTTTCAAGAATGGGTTTCTGATGTAAAAGAGATGGTTTAAGAAATGATATGTTTTGTTCTTTTGATTAATTTTGTATGTGGAATCATGTGATGTGGAACTTGTTTGAGCATTAAAAGGGAAACTCAGGTATCTAGGTGGGCGGATATGTACTAGTAGGATACTGATCTGGTGGGGCTTAGCCCCAATTTCACATAATAAGTTTGACGATGACAAAAATAACTAAATTATTATGATGATGATAGTGATGATGGGTACCACTAGGTTACTGATATGTTCACTACTAGTGGATTGTTCATGAGAACTAATATTGTTATGGTCACTCTTATACTGAGATACAATGCACCTAGGGCCCATAGCTAGCTAGTGCTAAGGGGTTTTCCCGTGACTAGTGCTCAATGACTATATTGTACCTCTCGTCAGCATAATGTAGGTTGGGTTGGTAATTTAAAATGTAACTGTATTGCATTTAATGTATAATTATTTAAAGATGAATTCCATTTAAAGTTGTTCTATTGAAAATTGTTACTAGTATTGTTTGGTTTGGGTTTTTGTTATAAAATGATAGTTCATTGAGTAATGGATGGTGACATTTGTTAGAATTCAATATAGAAGGTTGTGGTTGTTTAATAAAATATGAAAATTCTATTTTTTTATAATTGTATTTCAAACTAGTGTTAATGAAATGTTTTGGTAATGGAAACACTTGGAATCAACAGTGATTTCCTATGGAGCTGTTATCTCCCACGCTACCTATACAGCTCGGTCTCGGTATACCGAGGAAGTTTTGTAGGATCATCATTTGTTCAAGTTTCGTGGCTCAAGAGCTCTTTGTCAGAGCGAGTTTGGTCTAGTGGTTGGAGATAACCAAGATGTCACATGGAGATATTAGTAGGTAGATCCAATTTTAGTTTTGTTCCTAGTTTCTTTTTTCTTTTTTTAATTTTTAGACTATTTCATTGGATATTGTATATTGATTAGCTTTTTATTTATTCATGTTCACTTGAGAGTTGTTGATGCATGCTCATTTTGATTAGTTTATTTATTTGATCTTGTTTAGTGGGATGAAATTGTTCCCAATCAGTATATATATAAATATGATTCTCGACACCAGTGGCTTGCCCAGGGGGGATCAGGAACGCCCTTCAGGTCATGTCACAGACTGGTTTGGGTGTCGAGTCAGATGGAATCCCGAAATGGTTGACGAAAAAATGATATCATAAGAGGGACTTCTTATTTGGGGTGTCCAATAGATGGAGATTATGATTTGTGAGACTCTATAGGTACGTACGAGAAAGAAATCATGAACCCTTGGTCGGTCCGAACCCCGAGTTTCCAAAGGTAGTCCATGTTTTGAGTCTTCTGTGTTTCTTTTGGGATTGTTGAATGACAATGGATACATGCCAGTGTCATGTTATGACCTCACATGTAGTACTGACCCATGTTGAGTCCAAGTGCAAAATTGATCTCCTCCTAGTCATTGATGATTGAATGGGGTGTGTCTCACTACCACGACATCAGGTTTAGCGTAACTTCAAATTCCACATTATATAAAAAAAATTGGTGCAAGTTGTGTTTCTCGTAGATTTGATTCTGGTCGGTGGAAGAAGGTTTTTGAAAAAAAATTAAAATTCTTTTTCAAATGAAGTATTTCTATTCTAAATGACATACATTGGTAAAATGTTTTCTAAAATTGAAGTTTTCATGGTTTTAAATTTGGTAAATTATTATTTTTTTCTTGGAAGTTGTTTGGACAAAAACTTGGGAACTCATAATGATCATTTTCACATGTGAGGGCATGTATGGAATATGTGTGTTGATGCGTATGGGTGGAACTGAATGAAAATATGTGAAATGGTCCATGGTATTACTCGGTTGTGTTTTGAAATTAAAGTCTTGATATTTTTGTTCTAAAGGGTTTTTAAAAATGTTGAAATGATTTTTTGATATTTTAGTTTTGTTTAAAATGATGCATTTGGTTTTTGAAGATGTCCTTGAAGGAAGACAGTTTTAAAAAATATTTTATAAAAAATAAGGGTTTTGAATGAAATATCATGGATGTGTTTATATTTTTTTGGTTATTTCTAGATGTAGTTTCTTTTCTTAATGTTTCTTTGGAATGATATTGGTTTTGGTGCAAGGTAAATTTTTGTTTTTTGTTTCTTATGTTGTTTAGAGTATGTCACCCTGAAAGGTCCCTAATGTTGATGATGAGTCATCGCATGTTTTGGTTCTTTTAAGTTTCATCACCATTTGTGGTGTTAGAGGTCTGTTAAAGGTAGTGGAATGTCTTGATGGAAGTGGACTGTGTATTTGGGTGGTTGGGATCTCTCGAGGATGTTAGGGTTCATTCTATTTCAGTTCTGTTTAAGGGTTCAATTTGGGACTAGTGAAGGTTAGTTGTCTTATCGTCATTGGATTTTGTGGAGTATTTGCTGATAGTTGGTTTTTGTTATGGTTCCCTATCTGGTGAAGAGTGTGTGTAGGAGGAGCCTTCCCTAAGAGGTTATATTTGTTGATCCTGGCACCTAGTTAATCAGGATGCCTTCAGGCGGGCCATCAATATGGAAAGAACGAGCATTCAAAGCCATTAGGTTGCATCCCTCTAAATTCATGTCATCGTTGTTTTCATTCGGGTCACTGGGGGATGTGTAGTGGGAAGCATCATTTGAGGAAGGTGCTCGGGTCTAGGGATTCTATTGTCTAGTTGTGAGGCATAAGATGCATCAGCCATCAGTACCCCATACTTAGGTCTCAGGGTGAAGCTCGTGCATAGTCATCATGTTGGAGGCATGTGAGTCTTCTTCTTGGTTCATTATCTTTCTTCAAGGAAGAGAGACATTCAAGGTTCCTTTGTTCCTATTTTCCTGTTATTTTATGTTTGAATTTTATGGTGGTATTCTAATGATCATATCCTTTGGTGATCACAGTAGTTGCAAATTTGACCTCCCAAATTGTTGATTTTTAATAAAATTGTTTTTGTCCCTTGTGTAGGTTAGTCCTGGTTTTAATAGCGATTGTTTGGAGATATGAGGTTTTTGGGAGTTTTAGATAATTTTGGGGAATTCTTAGTTCTGGTGGTGTTTTTATAGTGAGTTTCTTATTCAAGAGAACTGGTATGACTAGTGGCCTTGTAGTGGTTTTCTATTTAAGTCTCAGCGGTCTTATTCAACCCATGTGGAGAAATCAACATGTTTGGTTCAGAGTTTCTGTATCCCCCACCCTCCAGGGTGGTGTGTTTGAGTTCAAAATCTAGTAATAGAAGAATTGTTGTGGTGGGGAAAACCCTCTCATGTTCTCCCCTTGTATTATTCTATGGTCTCTCATTGAGTCGATCCAGTGGAACTTTTAGAGCGAATAGTCAGCATGGGGATTATATGTATATGTATATATATATATATATATTCTAATGGTTTTGGTTGGGAATCGACTTGTATTTTTGTTGTGTTTTAGTCGGGTGACTTTCTGGGTGCAGAATGTTTTGTGGTGGGGAGAATTGTTACACATTGACCATTTAAATTATTTTATTTTATTATTTTTTTCCTCAATTAGCCTCCTCATGGAGCCGGTTGATTTAAGGCTTTGGTTTTTTTTGATATTTTATGTTTTTGGTGGGTTTCAGACCTATACACAGGCACCCCACGATTGGCAGTAACCATGGGGACGTCCCAGATGCCCATCCGGTTACCCATTACTTAAAATAATAAACATTACTATAATTAAATAAATTATATGATTATGACATAATTATAATAAAATAATTGGGTAGATAAAAATGTTTTTTAATTATTAATGATCATATTATCATTAAAATGGTTATAAATACAATTATTATTCAGCTTTTTTTAATTTTGATATTATTTAAAATAAACTAAATAAAATAATTATTATTATTATGGTTATTATTATTATTATTATTATTAATCTTATTATTATAAATATTATTATTATTATTATCATTTTGATTATCATTATCATTTTTATTAATAAAATTATTGTTATTTATTTGATATTGTTATTAGTTTTTTAAAGGTTTTATTCTCTTTTTAACCCCCATACCACACCCCATGTCCCATTTATTATCCCTCTTATTTATACCATTATACCCTTACCCAGTCGTCCAATCCCACCTCCCCATTTTTTGTCCATCACAACACTCCCCCATCTCTATCTATATCTCTATTTTTATTGTATTTGTACTACAAATTATCTCCCTCTCTCCAATCACAGCTCCCCACTTTTATTTTACCCTCACACATCACCCCTCTTTCCACCATTAATTCATTTTTTATTCCCTCTCTCTCCAATCCGCCTTTCCCCTTTATTTATTCAATCCTCCCCTATCTCTTCCAATTAGTCCCTTATTTTTTATTTAATTTATTTTATTCCATAAACACCACTCTTCCCATTAACTTCCTATGCACAACACTCTCCCACCCCCCATTATCCCCTCATGCTCACCCCTCCCCTTATCCCCTCACAAACTCACTCATCTCCCTAATAATTCATTTTTTATATAAGTATCTACACTCGCCCATCTGCCCCCATAAACTATAATGAACATACCCTCTATATTATCCCTCACTCATTCCCTCCTCCACTACGGAAACCCTCCGACAGTTGCACATCCCATTGACAGTTCCATCCAGTAAGTTCTCACCACATATTCTCATATTTTCACTCAATTTTTTAGGGCGATACATGGGATTTTTGTTCTTGGTTTAACACTAAATGTTAGGGTTAATATATATCTTTGGTTTCCTTTGCATTTAGGGTGTGCATTTTTTTCTTGGGGCATCGTTCTTCCTTATTCTGAAATATCATTCCAATTGCATGACATTTTGGTAGGCATTTCCAACTTTTTTCATTCCAAAACTCTCCACAAGAGCATGTGTGTTTTCATTTATTTTTTAAATGATTTTTGAACATATAAAATATCTATAGCTTGATGTGAATGAAGAATTCGTGTTGGTATAATTTAATAAAAATATGTTTACAAAGGTATTTTGGTTAAATAACAACGTTAATTGCACCTATGATTATTATATAAACATTAATTGTTCATTAAATTAAAATTGGGGTTTTTTATGAAATGTTTATACATGATTAGGGTGGGATGGGTATTTATTTTTTGGTGTATTCATTTGGTGTGTATGGTTTTTTAATGATTTATCTTGTTAAATGTGTTAAAATGTTGTTAAAGGGTTTCATGGTTATTGTGGTTTTGTTTTATGTTCATTATATATTGTCAATGGTTGGAAATGGTTTTAAAAAAATGGTGTGTTTTGTAGAAATGATTATTGGCTACTCATTGAAAAATTTGTTTCTTAAATGTGGTTTAAAATGGAATCCCATGTGTGGGTATTATGTTTGGCATTTGGGGTGTGTTTTGGAAAATTTTAGGCTTAAGGGGTTGTTTGACATTGCACACTTTAATATGGTTTTAGAACATGATTGTAAATGTTTGGAGAAATTTATTTGGATTTGTAAGCATAATGGCCTGATTGGATTGTTTTTAGAGTTTCATGTTTTTTGTAACAAGTTGAATGGCTGGTTTAACAAATATGCATGGAGGTGGTGTTCCTCATGGTTTTTGAAGTGATTTGGAAATTTCTAGAGTACATAAGATTTCGAGAATGGGTTTGTGATGTATAAGTGGTGGTTTATTAAATGAAATTATTTTATCTATTTATGAATTGGTCATGTGGCATCATATGGTGTGGAACTTGTTTGAGAACAAAAATAGAATCCCGAGTATCTAGGTGGGCATACATGTAGTAGTATACTAGTAATCTCATGGATGTTTTCCCTTATTTCATATAGTAAATTTAACGATGACAACACTAACTAAACAATGATGATAATGATGATTTTGGGGACCACATGGTTATGGGTATGTTCCCTACTAGTGGCTCCTGCATGAGAAGAGATATTTATATGGTTCCTCTTACAACGAGATATGAGGTACGTAGGGACCATAGCTAGAAAGTGCCTAGGGGTGTTCCCATGACTAGTTCTCAATGACTATATTTTACCTCCCGTTGAAATATGGTAGGTTGGGTTGGTAATTTTAAATGTAATAGTTTGGACTTTAAAGTAGTATTCTTTGAATATTTTTTCCATTTGAATTTTTTCTGATGAAAATTCATACGAGTATTGTTCGAGTTTGGGTTTTTGTTTAAAAATTTTAGTACCTTGAAAAATGGATGATGATGTGTATTAGCCATTAAAGCAGTAAATTTGTCGTTGTTTAATAAAATGTGAAAATCCTATTTTTATAATTTTATATCAAAACCATGTTAATGGACTGTTTTGGGGAATGAAACACATGGAATATGTGGTGATTTCTTATAGATCTGTTAGCTCACATGCTACCTATATCAATCGGTCTCGGTAGACCCGGGCTATTTTACAGCTTCAACATTTGTTCAGGTTTCCTGGATCAAGTTCTTGTGGTCAGAGCGAGTTTTTCTTGTGGTTGGAGGTGACCAAGAAGTCACTTGGATTTGGAGGTAGCTTGATCCAGTTTTGGTTTTGTTCTCAGTCTCTTTTTGTAGGTTTTAACTTTTAGACAATTTAGTTGCATATTTTATCTGGATAAGCTTTTTATTTATTCATGATTAGTTGTGAGGTGTTTTTGTGTTCACATTTTGATAAGTTTATTGATTTTATCATGTATATTGGGCGGAAATCGTTCCCACTCAATTCATATATATGATGCATGACACCAGCTTCCAGCCCGTGAGGATCGGGAATGACCTTCGGGTCATGTCATGGACCGAGTTGGGGGTCGTGTTAGATGAAATAATGACTTGGTTCATGAAAAAATGGTATCCATAGAGGCCCTTTTTATTTGCGGTGTCCGATATATGGATATGAGGACGTTCAGGATTCGATAGGTTAGTACGGGAAGGACGTCCTGACCCCTTTCTCACTCTGAACCCCGATTTTCTAGAGGCAGTCCGAGTTATGAGTCTTATGATTTTCTTTTGGGATAGAAGATTAAAAATGGAATCCACCTATTGTCATTTCATAACCTCACATGGTGTAATGACCCATGAGGAGTCCAATTTCACAGTTAATCTCCTCCTAGTCATTGACGCTTGATCGGGGCATGACATACTACCATTTCGACGGGTTAAGTGAAACTACATATTCTTCATTTCATCATTTCTTTTTGCACAATTTGTGTTTCGCAATGATTTTATTTTGGTCGGTGCAGGTTGATTTTTTTAAGAAAAAAGTGTTTTTGAAATGAAGGAGTTCTCTTCTAAATGACTTACATTGGTAAAATGTGTTCTAAAATTGATGTTTTGTTGGTTTGATAATTTGGTAAATTATTTGATTGGCCTGGATGTAGTTTTGATGAAACCTAGGGTACTCATTTGGAACATTGGAACATGTTATGGCATTTATAGAAAGTGTGTGTTGGTGCGTATGGGTGGAACAAGATGAAAATATATGAAATGATTCATATGATTAATTGGGTGTGTTTTGAAATTAAAGACTTTATCTTGTTTTTCGAATGAGTTTTTTTAAAAAGAGGAAATGATTTCTATAAATTTTAATTTGTTTAAAAAAGTGGCAGTTGGTTTTTGGAAATTGGCCTTCATGGAAGGCAGTTTAAAAAAATGAATAAAAATGGGGCTTTTGAAAGAAATTTCTTTGTTGCAATTATATTTGTTTGGTTATTTACGGATGTAGTTTCCATTATTAATATTGCATCAGCTTTATATTGGTTTTGGTGCAAGGTATGTTTTGGTTTTGTGTTTCGTATGTAGTTCGGAGTATGCCGCCCAAAAATTACCCTAGTGATGTCGACGAGTCATTCCCAGGTTTCAGTTCTTTTAAGTTTCATCTCCCATTGAAGTGTTGGAGGTCTGTTAGAGGTGGTGGACTGACTTGTGTAAGTGGAGTGTGTATTTGTGTTCTTGGGATCTCCTTAGTCTTTTAAGGTTCTTTCCATTTCAGGTTTGTTTAAGGGTTCAGTTTAGGACCACTGGAGGATAGTTTTCTTATTGTCATTAGAGTTTGGGGAGTAGTTGGTGATAGTTGGTTATTGTTTTGGTTCCCTATCTGGAGAAGAGTAAATGTAGGAGGAACCTTCACTAAGAGGATATCATTGTTGATCATGACACCTAGTTCATCAGGATGCCTTCGGGCGTTCCATCAGTTTCTCTTGTTCGGGTATTCCAAGATATCAAGTTGCATCCCTCTGAACTCATGACATTGTTGTGGTCATTCTGGTTACTGGGGTAAGTTCAGTGGGAATCATCATTCTTGGAAGGAGTTATGATCGGGGGATTCTATTGTCTGGAGGAGCGGCATAATATGCTTCAGCCATCAGATCCCCAACCTCAGGTCTTGGGATGAAGCTCGCGCACAGTCAGTGTCTTGGAGGAATGTGAGACATTTTCTTGGTTCTTTTTCTTTCTTCATGAAATAGAGACATTTAGGGTTCCATTGTTCGTATTTTCTTGTTATTATATGCTCATATTTTGTGGTTGTAGCATGATTCTCTTTCCATTCGTGATCGAAGTTGTAACGACTCAAACATTCATTATTGGAAATCCCTCCTGATCTATTTAAATGTCATTTAAGGTTAACTGTTTATATAAAATGTATACTTCTTTGTTTTTATGTTATGAATTGTGACAGGTGATAATACAGTTTTTTAATAGTGATCACATCATTCGAATAAATATAGGGCTTTAACAAATCCAATTTACATAGACAAATGAAGTGATGGACTCATACAGTAGATGTTCCCCATATGAAGCCCATTTGTCAGATGTCAGAAATGAGGTTCCATCTTTGTGATTCTCTCTTGACCAAGCTGAAGCTGAGCTTGAATATTTTATGCTCGAGCAGGACTGCCTATGAGGGAAGTGGAAGTTGATAGATATTACCACCAGAGAAATGTTATCCGAGCCACCCCAAGAGTATATCGACATCTCACACCTTACTCTTTAGTCTTGTTTGGGTGTTATAAGGGGTTATTCTACAAGACTCTAACACAATGGTTATGTATATTATTTTTGTATATAATAATGAATATAATTTCATTTTATTATTGTTACCGTGTAAATCGTTTTTAATGAAAAAATAGTATTTTCAGTTAATGTTAAAATATAAAATATATTTTCATGAGTTAATGTATTTTTGAAATAAATAATATTTTTATAAAATATTATTATTATTATAATAATTTTTATTAAATATAAATTACCGTATAATTTTATCAATGCAATTGTAATTTTTATTAATAGGTTGAAATCATTTTTTATCAAAACCCATGAATTTTAGATAAATGTCGGTTCTTATTTTAAAAGTGAAAATTAACATATTGAAAAAATTATTTAGATAAAATTAATATTATTTCTCGAATCATGACTTCAAAATTACACAATGATGAATTTTTCATAATTTTCTGAGATAGTCAAATTTTTGGGTAAAAATTAAATACCGTTTAATTATATAATGTGTTTTATGACATCATAAAGATGCAATTGTGATATAATAAAATACTATAAACATTATCTTTGGCCAATATATGATTTAACATTAAAATAATGTTATATTGAGTTTGTTTTAATTATTTTACAATGCTTTAATGGACCCTTAAAGACTTATATAACATTTTGTCTTCTTAAATTGTTTTCCTTGGGAGTGTGACTCACCTACACATAAGAAACCCCCTTATTTTAAGAAGTTCGTACTTTGGCCTTATAAAATATTTTTTTCCACTTTCTTTTTCAAAAAACCATGGGCAAAACCAATGGCTCATTTGTGTATTGGATAAGTTTAATGTGAGATGTCCCAAACCTAAATAATAAAGAATTCCACCAATATTACATTATAAAACCACCCATGCTCTGACTTCCTCCTCACTCAAATCCTTTGGAGTTCATCCAAAATCTGCCCTCCTTTCTATATAATCCTCCCATGGTTCCCCATTCTCCCAAGAATCCTCTCTCAAGCCTCTCTCAAGCCTTTTGAAGCACACTTCCAATTAAGGGTTTTTCTTCCTTTCTCATGTTTGTCCAATATTCTTTAAGTTGTTATGCCCTTTTAATTTCAATTATAAATATTGGGGTATAGTTTCTAACATAACCCATACTTACCTCTCTTTTTTTAATGATGGGATACTACTTTATCCCTCAATAAATACCTCTCATGTACACCCGTTACTATACAAAAATTTCGAAAGGAATTTCTTTCTCCACATTTACATTCAAGAAATTGTATTTTATCATAAATCTAAATTCAACTAAGTTTTTTGTGACATGTATCTATATGTCCCCCTTACTTTCCATGTCATGTAAATATGATGCTATACCCCTTTCTCTCTCATCAACCATTTTATGAGTTGTTATGTCATGTCGTTATGCTGCCGAAATTGCACCGTGTTTTTCCAATCCAATGTCATTGTGTAGCGAATACGATGACAATTTCTCTATAAATGGTATTAACCATTATACAAATTTAATTATTATCTAATTAGTTTCATGTATGTATTACACATTCGATTATTGTGGATTAAATGATTATGTTAAATGACTCAATGTTTTATGATCAATGTGGCACACTTATGCATGAAGTGAAATGTTTATGAAGGGTGCTCCCAGATAGCGCTCCAATTCATTGGGTAAAGTGTAGTATCATGATAAGTCAGGTGAAATTGGTGTTTATTCATGATAATTCACGTTCAATGAGGTCTTACTCATTTTTAATGGGCAATGAGGGTTTACTCGTGCTCTAAGTACAATGTGTCTTGGCTCATGCTAATTCCATGTTACCTGTTGTTACCACATTTCCATATTATGATTATCATGCTTTATCATGCCTTTATGATTATGATTCTCTTTTTCACTATTTATATGCCTATTATCTAACATTTATTTTATTCCTCATGTTATTCCATGATCATTCCCTTACAGTGCTTTATAGCTCACCCTTTTCTTATGCATGTCCTCAGGCTATCTCATGCAATGCTAAGTATGAAGGTCATGCAAAAGAAGTTTCCAATAAAGATGTTGTGTTTTATGTTTCAAGTTTTCATGTAATGTTATTAATCCCCAAAGACACTATACCTCTCTATATTCAATGATTTATCAAGATAATATTTTATGTAATAAATTATGTTATGTGTGTAATAAAAATAAGGGTTGTCATAATGGGTATTAGAGGATATGTTTTATCATTTTTGGGATTGAGATTAGAAAAATACAGTGAATAGATAGAAACAAGAATACGTATAATAAATACATCCCTATGTACTAGTGAGTATTGAGTCTGTTTTTTATCAAGAAAATACATCCCTTTCTAGATACGAGCAGCTAGAGGCAGCTCTGGCACAGATGTATCTTAGGGGTAAAACCCAAAAACAACACTTTGAGCTTGACATGAATGTGAACTGGTGCCTGAAAAGAGGCCTTTCTGCAATCTTGGTTATGACACTCCCAGTGGATATTCTTTGGTGAATTCACAAGCTTAGTATGAACCATTATTAAGGGACAAAAAAATCCCCTATGAATATATGTTAGAATGTAGATCAAGGATAACATAGACTGAAGCCAAAAGATTCATATGTTAAGAATATAAAATTTATTTATATGTCCTCATTTTTGTTCTTATATTACACTTTATGTGTTACCCCTAACTTCCATTTTATTCCAACCAATGGCCAGTAATAGGAGAAATTTGGCTTACAACCGATGTGGAGATCAATGTGATAATGATACTAAGGAGATTCTCAATCCATTGGGAGTGGGAATCAAAAACTTTGTCAAGCTTATCTCTCAGCTAACTGAAGCTTTGAATATATACATGGGTCATGAGGAACGTTAAACCCCCACCCCCAAGAAAGAAAAAGTCTCTATCAGGAGCTTCATGAGACAAAGGCCTCCTACGTTTAATGGATCATCTGATCCCTCAATCACTAAAAAATGGATCAACTCCATTGAAAAGATCTTTTCCATACTTCAATGTTATTAACAAGAGATGGTTCTCTGGATTTATAATCTTATGGAGGTTGAAGCTGATCAATTGTGTACATTGATCAAAAATACAAATCCTGAGAAGGAGATCGAGGAGTTGGAATTGAAGGATTTCCGGAACATGTTTTTCGATAAATATTTTCTGCGCACCCTATATCTTAAGATGGAAAGGGAAATCCATTCCCATAAGAAATAAGGTGATGAATATATCAGATCGTATGAGGAAAACTTCACAAGGATTTCATGATATGACTTCGGATCTATCGTTACCCCCGAATACAAGGTTGACCGCTTCATTAGTGGGATGAAACCTAGCCTACGGAAAGCGTTGTCGATCCGTGACTTTGGCAGCTATGAAGAAATTGTATGATGTGCCCCAAAGGTTGTAATGTGGATCATAGAAACTCATGGGTATCATAGGGATAATAAGTGTAAAGTGAAAATAAATGATGTTGGTCCGATGGATAAATCAAACGTTGCATAGAAGTTCCAGCACCCCACATGCCAAAGGTGCGGAAAGAATCACCATGTAAATTGCCTAAAGGGGACGAGGAAATGCTTTAGTTGTGGATGATAAGGGAACTAGGATATTAATTTTTAGCAAGAAAGACCCAGATTGCGATAGAGGAGAGGAACACTACATTTGAACAACAAAACATTGTTTATTGCTACAACTTCAAAGAACCAGGGCATCTTACAGATCAGATCCATAAGCCAAGGGTTTTAGGAGGCCACCAAAACCCTCCAATGCATCATGTGAAAGATTTTTCCATCACTACAGCTAATGTTAACCCTGACAAAGAAGTGGTGATAGGTACTCTAGTTATTCATTAATGAATAACGACCATACTTTTTGATTCTGGTTCTATTCATTCTTTTATATCTCGGATGTTTAGTCGTACAATCCCAGAACCACTACAAATCATGGAAGTTAATATGTCTGTGAGTACAGAAATTGGGGAAATAATTGAATCCCATGAATATAACTCCTCCCCTATCAGAATATAGGGATTAAACATCTTGAAGAACATCTTCATACTCCATCTGGTGGAATTTAATGTGATTCTTGGCATGGATTGGATTTCTTTATATGGAGCAAACATAAATTGTTGGTAGAGGAAAATCACTCTCCAGGTGGATAATCAACCCCATGATTCTATACCAGTGAAAGGATAAATATTAATCTTCTTTAGCTCCATCATCTCAAGAATGGATATTATTTCCCAATAAGCACACAAATCTAACTCAAATGATTGAGACCAAGGAAGCAAGAATCCTTGAAGACTAGCCTGTTGTGAGGGAATTCGTTGATGTGTTTACCGAGGAATTGTCTGGTCTTACTCCTAGAAGAGATGTTGAATTATCAATTGATATTATACTTGGGGAGGTTCAAATATCCAATAATTCATATAGAAAGGCTATTGTGGAGCTTGAGGAGATGATGAAACAACTTCTTGAGAATCAATATAAAGGGATTATATGCCCAAGTGCTTCACTATGGGGTAAAGCAGTCCATTTCATCATGAAGAATTATGGGTCAATGTGCCTCGACATAGGTTATAATGAGCTTAAAAAATGATGATAAAGAACAAGTATCCTCTTACATGAATTGATGACTTGTTCGATCAGGTGTGTGGAGCACAATACTTTTCCATGTTGGATTTGAGGTCAGGATATTATCAAGTAAGGGTGATGAAGGAAGATATCTCCATGACTGATTTTGTTCAAGAAATGGGCTCTATGAATTCATTATAATGCCTTTTGGACTCTCTAATGCTCCAGAAATATTCAGGGACTTGAATAATAGAGTCTTCAAATAATACCTCGTCAAATTTGATGTAGTCTTTATAGATGATATTCTGATATACTCTAAAACAATGGTGGTTCATGAAGAGAATCTAAGAACTATACTAGAGACAATATGGAAGGAAAGTCCCTAAGAAAATTATATAAAATTTGAGTTCTGGTTGATAGAGGTTACATTCTTAGGACATATCATCACAAGCAATGGGATATATGTGGATCTTTACAAAACAGATACAATTGAGGGATGACCGAGGCCTATATCAGAAACAAAAATATGTAGCTTCCTTGGGTTAAATGGATATTATATATGATTTGTAAGAAATTTCCTACGATTGTCCAACCCTTTTACCAAGGTAACTCAAAAGATAGTAAGGATTTTTTGGAGTGATAAATGCGAGAAATATTCAAGGAGTTGAAAAGGGGGCTTATCACTGCACCCATGCTCACATTACCTAGAAGTAGAGAACTATTTGTGGTAATAAATGATTCTTCAAAGAAGGTATTGGGATGTGTGTTGATGAAAAATGACAAAGTCATTGCCTAGGATTCATGGAAACTGAATGTTCATGAATAGAACTATCCAACACATGACCTCGAGTAGGATGTAGTGATCTTCAAATTGAAAATTTGGCGACATTATCTATTTGTGGAGAAGTGATAATTATATACGAACCCCAAAGGCCTCAAGTATATATTCACACAGAATGTTTGGAACATGCACCAACGAAGATGGTTAGAGCTGATCAAAGACTATGACAACTCAATCCATTACCACCTTGTGAAAGCGAACAAGGTGGCAGATGCCCAATGTAGAAAGGACCCATCGATTCAATCATTGATGAGAATTGAAAAGGATCCAATATTCTTATTTTTGATGAAGATGGAAATGGTAATCATAAATAAGGAAACTTCATCAAACCATTAACAAATGAAATCTCAACCATCACTTTTGGAATGGTTAAAGGATGATCAGAAGGATGATGTTGGAATTCATGAAATAGTGGAAGCTATCAGAAAAGGGAAATCCATGAGGTTTATGGTTAATGAAGAATGAATTGTGAGATTTGGGAAACGACTATGTGTTCTATCAAGTCTAGTGTTGAAGAAGGATATTTTGGATGATGCACACAGATCAAATTTCTCTATTCACCCAAGAAACAAAAAGATGTATCGAGATCTCCAAGAGCATTTTTTGTGGGATAATATAAAGAAGGAGATTACTGAATATACATCAAAGTGTCTTGTGTGTTAGCAAGTGAAGGAAGAGAGGATGAATTCTAAGGGGATGTTGCAACCATTGACCATACCTGACCAGAAATGGGAGAACATCACCATGAAAATTGTCACCGGACTTCTGACGACATTGGAAGGAAACAAAGCAATCTGGGTTGTTCTAGATCATCTTACAAAGGCAGCACACTTCATTGCTATTCAAGATGATTTATCATTGGATCAACTGGCACCAATATATATATCAGGGAAGTGGTTAGGCTTCATGGAGTACCACTATCTATTGTTTCCTATCAAGATCCAAGAATCACCTCTATGTTATGGAAGATTGTTCAACAAGCACTAAAAACTAAATTGAACCTCATTACGACATGTCATCCTTAAATTGATGGCCAATCAAAGCAGACTATCCAAACACATGAGGACATGTTAAGAGAATTCTCAAAGGACATTAAAGGTGTATGGGATCAAAATATTCCTCTGGTTGAGTTCTCTTATATTAATAGTTTCCACTAAAGCATCCATATGGAACCATATGAAGACCTTTATGGGAAAATGTGTAGAACACCGACGTGCTGGGATGAGGTCGGTGAGCGTAAACCGCTTAGACCAGAAATGGCCAATGAAATAATAGAGAAGGGGGAAACCATTCAGAAACATATCAGGGCATCCTAGAAATGACAGAATAGTTATGCAGATAACTGTCGAGGACACCTTGATTTTAAAGTTGGAGATATAGTATTTCTGTGCATATCTTTGTTGAAGAAGGTCGCGAGGTTTGGAATGAATGGAATGTTAAGTCAAAGGTATATTTGCCCCTTCGAGATTCATGATCGTGTGGGGGTTGTGGTTTATCGACTAGCACTTCCACCTACCATGGCCAACGTACAAGATGTATTTCATGTATCCCTCTTAAATAAGTACATACCAGACCCTTCACATGTAATCTCTTCAGAGGTGGTACTGTTAGAGGATGATCTTTCTTATGAGAAACAACCGGTGAAGATCATAGATCATTGAGAAAAAGTTAAACGAAATAAGAAAAATGCCCTCATCTAGGTGTTGTGGTGAAAACAACTGTTTGAAGAATAGATGTGGGAATCAGAGTAAATGATGAAACATAGTTACCCACAACTATTTTAGTGTTGGAAAAAGAAATTGCGACGGTGAAATTTCATAAGGGAGGAAGATTGTAACAACCCAAACATTCATTAATGGAAATCCCTCTTGATCGAATTACATGTCTCGTTATGTAAAATGATTATATAAAATGTCAACTTATTTGGTTTTATGTTATGAATTATGACCATTTCTAATATAGTCATTGAACAACTATCACATTATTTTTATAAATATATGGCTTTAACAAATCCAATTTACTCAGATAAATGAAGTGATGGACTCATCCAGTTGGTGTGCCCTATATGAAGCCCATTTGTTAGAGCTCGGAAATGAGGTTTCATCTTTGGGATTCACTCCTGAACAATCCCAACCCATGCTTGAATATTTTAAGCTCGAGTGGGACCACCTAATAGAGAAGTGGAAGTTGATAGAGATTACCACCCTGGCAATGTTATCCGAGCGACCCCTAGATTTTTTCCCCATCACACACCAAACTCTAAAATCATATGAGAGTGTTATAAGGGGTTATGTAAAAGACCTTAGCACTATGGTTATGTATATTATATTTGAATATAATAATGAATATACTTTAATTTTATTATTGTTACAATGTAAATATTTTTTAATGCACAAATAGTATTTTTAGTTAATGTTAAACTACGAAATCTATTTTGATAAATTAATGTATTTTTGAATTAAATAATATTTTGATAAAAAATTATTATTATTACAAAATTAAATTTTATTAAATATAAATTATCATATAATTTTATGAATGCAATTGTAATTTTGATTATGGTTTTAAAGAAATTTTTGTCAAAACACATTAATTTTCTATAATTATAAGTATTTATATTAAAATTGAATATTAAAATATATAGAAAATTATTCAGATAAAATAAAATTTTTTTCTTGAATCTGGACATCGAAATTATACAATGGTGAATTTTTCATAATTTTCTGAGAGATTCAAATTGTTGGGTAAAAATTAAATACCGTTTAAATATATAATATGTATTATGACATCATAATTTCCCAATAGTAATGTAATAAAATACTATTAACATTATGTTCGGCCAATATCAGTTTTACCATTAAAATAATGTGATTTTGGGTCTGTTTTATTAATTTTACAATGCATTAGTGGACCCTGCATGACTTATTAAACATTTTGTCTTTTAAATTTTTGTCCTTTGGAATGTGACTCACCTCCACATAAGCAACCCCATTATTTTAAGTTGTTCGGACATTGGAATTATAAAATATTACCTTCCACATCCATTTTTTAAAAACCATGTGAAAAAACCACGGGCTGGTATTTTGTTTGGATTAGTTTAATGTGAGATGTCCCAAACCTAAATAATAAATAATTCCATCACCGTTCCAATATAAACCCACCCATGCTCCCACTTCCTACTCACTCAAAGCATTAGGAGTTCGTTAAAACATGTCACTCTTATCTCTATAATCCTACCAAGGTGCCCCAATCTCTCAGGAAGCCTCTCTCAAGCCACTCTCAAGCCTTTGGAAGCACACATCCAAGTAAGGGTTTTTCTTCCTTTCCCATTTTTGTCCAATATTTTTTAAGTTGTCATTCCCTTTTAATTTCAACTATAAATTTTGGGGTATTGATTTGAACCTCCTCCATACTACCCTATTTTTGTTTGAATGATGGGAGACCCCTTTCTCAATCACTAAATTCCTCCCATGTACACCTGTTACTATGCTGAAATTCCGAATGGAATTTTTCTCTCCTCATTTACATTCAAGCAATTCTTTTGAATCATTAATCTAAATTCCATTACATTTGTTATTAAATGTTTCTATATGAACCCCTTATAGTCCATGTCATGTTAATATTATGATACATCAATTTCTCTCTCATAAACAATTATTATGATTTCTTATGCCACACCGTTATGCTGCCAAAATTGCACCTCGTTTTTCCAAGCCAAAGTTATTGTGTAGTGAATACCATGCCCATTTCTCTAAAAATGGTATTCAACTTTATTTACATTTACTTATTATTTAAGTATTTTCTAGTATGTATTCCATATACTTTTATCTTTGAATAAATTATTATGTCGAATGATTCAATATTTTATGATCCATGTGGCACACTTATGCATGAAGTGAAATGTTTAAGAAGGTTGCGCGCAGATAGCTCTTCAATGCATTGGGTAAATTATATTATCATGATACGTCATGTGCAATCGGTGTTTACTCATTATAATTCAATTACAGCAAGATTTTACTCCTGCTTCATGTTCAATAAGGGATTACTCATGCTCTATGTGCAATGTGCCTTAGCTCATGCAAATTCTAGGTTAAGTGTTATTTCCACATTTCCATGTTATGATTATCATACTTTATTAGACCTTTATGTTTAATCTTCTCTAGTGCTCTGTTGATATTCCTATTGTCTAATATGAATTGTATTCCCCATGTTACTCCATGATATATCCCATACTAGGATTTATAGCTCGCCCTTTTCTAATACATGTCTTCAGGTTATCCCCAAAAATTCTATGTACGAAGGTCCTGTAAAAGAAGTTTCCAATAAATAATTTTTTCTTTGTGATTCAAGTTGTAGTGTAATATTCCTTTTCCCGAAAGATACATTACCTCTCGATCTTCCATGTAGCATCAAGAGAAGATTTTATATATTAAATTGTGTTAATTGTGTAATAAGATGTAGGGTTGTCATAGAAGTAGTTGCAAATTTGACCTCTATAATCATTGATTATTAATAAAAGCATTTTTGGCACATGTTTAGGTTGTTCTTGGTTTTATTCATGATCGTTGGGAGATGGTAGGTGTAGCAGAATATTAGATTGCTGTGGGGAATTTATAGTTTTGGTGGTGTCGCTATAATGAGTTCTGTATTCTGGTTCCTAGTATGTCAAGTGCCTTGGATTGGATTTTTATTTATGTATCAGTGGTCCTATTCAACCTATGTGGATAAATCGGTATGTTCAGTTGGGAGTTTTGGTATCCCTCCCCATGGTGGTGTGTTTATTTCCTAATTCTTTCATTAAGAGAATTTATTTGGTGGGGAGAACCCTCTCGTGTTCTCCCCTTGTTTTTTTTATGGTATCTCCTTGATTCGCTAGGGTGTAACTTGTAGAATAAATAGTAAGATCTAGGATTATATAAATATATATAATGTTTTGGTCATACATTCACCTGAGTTATGGTTGTCTTTCAGCTGGGTGACTTTCTGGGGGCCAGATGTTTTTTTGAGGAGAATTGTCACACCCTAACCTTTTAAATAATTTTATTTTATTATTTTTTGGATTAAGTAAGCCACGTCAAGGTGTGGGTTGAATTCATGATTATGTTTCATGGATATTTGATGTTTTTGGTGGATTTCAGACCTATGCATGAGCACCACAATATTGGTAGTAACAATGGGGTCGGCTCAGATGCCAACGTGGTAACCCATTACATAAAATAATAAAACATTATGAGAATGAAAAATTTTAAATGTTTAAGACAAAATTACAATAACAATATTACAAAGATAAAACTGTTTATTTAATTGTTAATGATATTATTATCATTAAAATGGTTATAAATATAATTATTATTTGGTGGTTATTAATTTTGATATTATTAAAAATAAAATGAATAAAATTATTATTATTATTAATCTTATTATTATTATTATTTTCATTATTATTAATAACATTTTATGGTTGTTATTTATTTTATATTATTATTAAATTTTTAAGCATTTTATTATCTTTTTTTATCCCCCACACCACGTCCCTCTGCCATTAATTTCCACTCTTAATTTATTCCTCTCTCCCCTCACCCCTCTCTCCAATCACACCTCCCATTTCATTTTTTCCCATCACGCGTCTCCCCCAATATTTCACCCCATCACCATTTTTATGGTATTTTTACAACCCATTACCTCCATCTCTCCAATGAATCCTCACCATATTTATTTAACCCTCACGCCTCACCCCTCATTCCACCATTAATTCATTTATTTTTTACTTCATCGCTCTCCAATAAACGTTTCCCCCTTATTCCTTCACGCCTCCCTTATCTCTTTCCATTACTCACTTTTTTATTATATATTTTATTTTATTCAATTAACACCACTCTTTCCATTAATATCCCACACACACCACACTCCCCCCATTATCCCCATCACGCTCACCCCTCCCCTTTTCCCCTCACAGACTCACCCATCTCCCCAATAATTCATTTTTTATATATCTATCTACACTGACCCCTCTCTCCCCATATTCTATAAAACACATCCCCTCCCTATTATCCCTCACACATGCCCACCTCCCCTTCAGAACCCCTTCCAGAATCCGCTCCTCACTCGGACAGTTCCTTCTAGTAACATCCCTTCCCATATTCTCATATCATCACTGGATTTAGAAGTATTTTCCTGTGGGGTTTATTGTTGGTTGAACCCTAAATGTTTGTGTTAATATTTATTTGTCAATTCCATTAGATTTAGGGTGTTTGTTTTGTTCTCGGGGCATCGTTCTCCCTCCAACTAAAGTATCATTCCAATTGAACGAAGTTTTGGTAGACATTTCCAACTTTTTCCTCTCTGAAACACTCCACGAGCACTTGTGTTTTTTCATTTAATTTTTAAAATTCATTTGTAACAATAACATATCTACGTCTTGATGTTAATGATGAATTCATGTTGGAATAATTTACACAAAATTGGTTTTCAAAGGGATTTTTTTGAAATTCATAAGTTTATTGAACATTGGTTTGTTTTCTTAAATTTTCATTGTTCATTTAAGTAAAATTGAGGTTTTTTATGAAATTATTAGTCTTGATTAAGGTGGGATATTTATTTACTGTTTGTGGAATTTATTTGGTTTGTATTTATTTGTAATGATTAATGTTGTTAAATGTGTTAAAAATATTTAAAAAATGTTTTATGGTTATAGTGGTTTTGGTTTATGTTCATTGAATATTGGGGATGGTTGGATGTGGTATTAATGAAAAAGGTGTGTTTTGTGGAAATGGTTTTTGGGTGCTCCTTGAAATATTTTTTTGTTAAATGTGGTTTAAAATAGAATCCCATGAAGGGTAACCTATTTGGATTTTGGTGTGTGATTTAGAAGATGTTTGGCATAATGGGTCATTTGACATTTCACACATTGAGATGGTTTTACAAATGCTTTGTAAATTTTTTGAGAAATGTGTCTTGGTTTATAAGAAAAAAAACCCAGTTTCCATGTTTTTAGAGTTCCAATTTTTTATTAATATGTGGAAAGGATTGATCTAAATATTCTCATGGAGGTGGCATTGCTCATGGGTTTTGAAGTTATTTGGAAATGTCTGGTGTGCATATGTTTATAAGAATGTGGTTGTGATATAAAATTGGGGGTTTATGAAATGAGATGCTTTGTTCAGTTGATGAATTGAGTAAGTGGAATCATGTGATGTGGATCCTATTTGAGCATAAAAATGGAATCCTCAGTATCTAGGTTGGCCGATATATACTAGTTTTCAAATTATCCCATGGAGTTTGGCCCCTGTTTCACATAGAAAGTTTGATGATGAAAACACTAACTAAACTATGATGATGATTATTAAGTTGGGGACCACTAGGTTATGGGTATGTTCCCTACTAGTGGCTTGTGAAAGAGAACATATATTGCTAGGGTTACTCTTAGACTGAGATCAGAGGTATCTGGGGCCAATACCTAGCTAGTGCTTAGGGGTGTTCCCAAGATTAGTACTCAATGACTATATTGTACCTCATGTCACCATACGGTAGGTTGGGTTTGTAATTTTAAAAGAATTATTTTGGTCCTTCAAGTAGCATTCTTTTAAAATTTATTCCATTTAAAGCAATTCCATTGAAAAATTTTATATGTATTGTTTGGTTTGGGTTTTTGTTATAAAACTGTATTTCCTTGATAAATTGATGGTGATGTGTGTTAGAATTTAAAGCTTTAAAGTTATGGTTGTTTAATAAAATCAAAAAAATATATATTTAAAATTGTATTTCAAACTAGTGTTAGTGTACTATTTTGGGAAAGGAAACACATGGAATCTATGGTGATTTTCTACTGAGTTATTATCTCACACTCTACCTATACAACTCAATTGTGGTATACCCAAGCTGTTTTATAGGTTCATCGTTTGTTCATGTTTTTCAGCTCAAGAGCTCTTGGTTGGACTAATTTTGGAATTTTGGTTGGAGGAGACCAATACGTCACATGGAGATAGTGATACATGATCAAGTTTTAGTTTTTTTTCATATTTTTTGCATGTTTTTTTTTTTGACTGTTTAGTTGTATATTATATTTGGATCATCTTTTTTATTTATTCATGTTTACATGTGGGTAGTTGTTTCATGATCATTTTGATTAGTTTATTTATTTGATCTTGTTTAATGGGATTAAATAGTTCCCACTTAGTTTATATATATGATGGATGACACTAGTTCCCAGCAACTGAAATGCCCTTCGGGTCATGTCGCAGTTCAGTTCGGGTGCCAAGTCAGATGGTATCCCAACAAGGATCGTGAAAAAAATGGTATCAGAGGAGGCCCTTGTTATTTTGGGTGACCGGTTGATGAAGATTATAACTCTCGGGACTGGATATGTAGGTATGTGATGGACGTCATGAACCCTTGCTTGTTCCAAACACCATGTTTCCAGAGGAAGATCGAGTTTTGAGTAATCTTCATTTCTTTTTTGATTGAGCAATGGCAATGGATGCGGGGCGGTGTCATATCGTGACCTCACATGGAGTATTGACCCATGTAGAGTCTTAGTGCACGAGTGAGCTCTACATAGTCATTGACCCTTCATTGGGGAAGGAATAAATACCGTATTGTAGGGATAAGCATAACTATTAGTTCTTCATTCCATCATTTAATTTGGTGAAAGTAGTTTTTTCATTGATTTTATTCTGGTCGGTGCAAGTGGGTTTTTGAAAAAAAAAATGGAAAGTGTTTTTCAAATGAAGTTTTTCTTTTCCAAATGTATTACATTGGTAAAATGTGTTTTAAATTGATATTCTTTTGGTTTGATAATTTGGTAAATGCCCATATTTTATTGGATGTTGTTTGGACGCAATCGTGGGTACTCCTTAGGAACATTGGCACATGTGAGGGCATATAACGAAACTATGTATTGGTTTGTATTGGTGGATCTCGATGAAAATATGTGAAATTTTTCATGGTAGTACTTAAGTTTGTTTTGAAATTACATACATGATATTGTTATTATAATGATTTTTATGTGGAAATGATTTATGGAAAATTGAATTTGGTTTAGAAAGAGGTGTTCTGTTTTTGGAAATTCTCCTTGATGTATGGTTGTTTAAAAGAATTCATTAAAAAATGGGGATTTTGAAAGAAATGCCTTTGTTTTGTTTATATTTGTTTGGTTATTTTTGTATTTAGTTTCCTTTATTAATGTTGTTTCATCTTGATATTGTTTTTGTCCTGAGGTATATTTTGGTTTTGTGTTTCTTATGTTATTGGGAGTATGCTTCCCAGAAAGGTCCCTAGTGTGGCCGATGAGTAATTCCCATGTTTTATTTTTAAATGGGTAATCTCCCTTTTTGGTGTTATAAGTCTATTAGAGGTGTTGGAATGACTTCAGTGAAGTAGAGTTTGTCTTTGGGTGGTTGGGATCTCCCTAGGGTGTTAGGGTTCTTTCCATTTCGGGTATGTTTATGGGTTAAGTTTGGTACCAGTGGAGGTTAGTTGTCTTATCGTCATTGGTGTTTTGGGAGTAGTTGGTGATAGTTTCTTTTTGTTATGGCTCCCTATCTAGTGAAGAGTGCGTGTAGGATGAACCTTCCCTAAGAGGTAATCTTTGTTGATTCTAGCACCATGTTCATTAGGATGCCTTCAGGAATGACACCAATATGGATAGTTTGGGAATTCCTAGACATCATGACATACCCCTCTGAAGTCCTGCAATCGTTTTGGACATTCGGGAAACTGGGGGATGTTCAGTGGGAAGCGACGTTCGAGGAAGGATTTCTGATCGGGGGATTCTGTTTTCTAGCTATGAGGCATAGGATGCTCCAGCCATCGAAGACCCAACCTCAGGTCTTGAGGTGAATCTCACACATCGTCAGCATGATGGAGGAATGTGTGACCTTTTCTTGGTTCTTTATCATTCATCCTGGATTAGAGACATTCAGGATTCCTTTCTTCCTATTTTCCTATTCTTGTATGTTTGTACATTTTTGTGGTAGTGTGATAAACTTATCCTTTCTTGATCGCATTTGTTTCGAATTTGACCTCTAGAATCGTTGGTTTTTAATAAAAGTGTTTTGGCCCTGGTGTAGTCTGGTCCTAGTTTTATTAGTGGTCGTTTGGAGATGTGAGGTGTTGGGTTGTTTTTTATCGGTGTTCGGAATTCTTAGTTTTGGTGGTGTTTTTATAGGGAGTTCTTTATTTTGGTGCCTTGGTATTTCAAGTGGTTGTGTAGTTGTTTTCTGTTTAAGTCCCAGCCGTCCTATATAACCCATGTGGATAAATTGATATAATCGATTGGGAGTGTCTTCATTCCCCCCCCCCCACCACCACAGTGATGTGTTTGAGTTTTAATTTATGCATTAGGAGAATTCTGCTGGTGGGGAGAACCCTCTCATGTTCTCCCCTTGTTTTGTGGTATGGTCACCCTTTTAGCTGGTCACGTGTTACATTTACAGGGAAAATTCATCTCTAGGATCACATATACATATAAATATACAAATATATATATATATATATATATATATATATATATATATATATATCTAATGATTTTAGTCAGGCATAGACCTGAGATTTGGTTTTCTTTCAGCAGGTTGAATTTATGTGGGAAAAGGTTTTATGGTGGGGAGAATTGTCACTCCCCAACCATTTAAATTTTTTTATTTTATTATTCTTTTGGCTTCTGGTAGCTTTATCAAGTTGTAGGTTGAATGCATGCTTAATAATTATTTTTTTGATATTTTATATTTTTTGTGGATGTTAGACCATTGTATGTGCACTACATTGTAGGCTGAAACCACAGGGTCGGCCTAGATGCCCATTCAGTTACACATAACATAAAATAATAAATCATTATGATAATGAAATAATATAAATTTTTAAGACATAAAAATAATAACATTATAGTGCTGATAATAATGTTTTTTAAATTTTAATGATCATACTATCATTAAAATGGTTATAAATATAAATATTATTTGGATGTTATTAAATTTTTTATTATTAGAAAATGAATAAAAGTATTATTATTATGGTTATTATTATTAATAATAATATTATTAATATTATTATTGTATTCATTATCATTATCATTATTAAAAACAATTATTGTTATATATTTGATATTTTTGTTATAATTTTAAGGTTTTAATACTCTTTTTTTATCCCCCATGACACATCACTCTCCCATTTATTTATAATCTTTTTTTATCCATCTCTCCCCTCACCCCTCTTTCCAATCACTCCTCCCCTATATTTTTTTGTCCATCACACCTCTCCCCCCATCGATCTCCCTATATCACTTTTTTACTACCCATTATCTCCATCACTTCAATAACACCTACCCACTTTTATTTAATCCTCAGTCATCACCCCTCTTTCCACTAATAATTCATTTTTTATTCCCTCTCTCTAATAAACCATTCTCCATTATTCTTTCACGCCTCCCCTATCTCTCACCATTACACCCTTCTTTATTATTTATTTTATTTTATTCCATAAACACCACTCTTCTCATTAACTTCCCACTAACTCCACTCTCCCCCCATTATCCCCTCATGCTCACCCCTTCCCTAATCTCATCACGGACTGAACCATATG
This sequence comes from Viscum album, assembly GCA_963277665.1. Taxonomy (NCBI): domain Eukaryota; kingdom Viridiplantae; phylum Streptophyta; class Magnoliopsida; order Santalales; family Viscaceae; genus Viscum; species Viscum album. Next base: position 820,845,473 of record OY728155.1, read on the forward strand.
CCCAATAATTCATTTTTTATATAACGCTCTCCAATCACCCCTCTCTATCCATATTCTATCACAAGCATACCATCCCTCTTTTCCCTCACACATTCTCTCCTCCCCTCCATCACACCTTTTGGATGCTTCTCCTACCTCATACGGTTCTTTCCGGTAAGTCCTCTTCCCTTATTCACATATCTTCGCCCAAGTTTGAGGGTTTTCCATGTGAGGTTTATTGTTGGTTGAACCCTAAATGTTGTGGTTTATATCTATCTAGTGTCCCCATTTTATTTAGGGTTTGTGTTTTGTTTGTGGGGCATCGTTCTTCCTCCCACTGATGTTTCATTCCAATTGCACGATGTTTCAGTAGGTATTTACAACTTTTTTCCTTTCTAAAACACTGAAACAGAACTTGTGTGTATTCATTTAATTATTCAATGTCGTTCCTACCTATAATATATCTATGTATTGATGAAAATGATGATTTTGTGTTGATATAATTTACTAAAAATAGTTTTTCAAACTGATTTTTTGAAATACATAGGTTTATTGCACCTAGGCTTATTATTTATAATGTCATTGTTCATTAAAGTCAAATTGGGGTTTCAAGGAAATTTTTTACCTCTATTATGGTGGGCTTATTATTTATTGTTTTTGGTAATGATTTGGTGTGTATGTTTTGGAAATTATTTACATAGTTAAATGTGTTAAAATGTTTTAAAAATGTTTTTATGGTTATAGAGGGATTGTTTTATGTTCATTAAATATTTAGGATGGTTGGATGTGGTTTTAAGGAAAATAGTATGTTTTTTAGAAATGGTTTATTTGTGATCCTTAAAATATTTTTTCCATAAATGTTGCTTAAAATTAAATCCCATGGTGGGAATCCTATTTGGATTTTGGAGTGTGTTTCAGAAAATTTTAGGTTTATGGGGACATTTGACATTGCACAGATTAAGATGGTTTTTGAAATGGGGTTTAAATGTATTGAGAACTTCATTTGAATTTTATGTATAAAGGCCCTATTGGAATGTTTTTAGAGTTTCATGTTTTTATTAAAATATAGAAAGGATTGTTGAGAAAATTCTCATGGAGGTGGTGTTCCTCAGGATTTTTTTGAAGAGATTTGGAAGTGTATGGTGTGAATAAGTTTTCAACAATGGGATTGTGAAGTTAAAATGGTGGTTTATGAAATTATATTTTTTTCGGTTGTTGAAATGTGTAAGTGAAATAATGTGATTTAGAACTTTTTTTAGAACCTAATGGAAATCCTGGGTTTCTATGTGGGCGGACGTGTAGTAGTATGATAGTGATCACTTGGAATTTTTTCCTAGTATCATGTAACATGTTTGGCGATGACAACACATACTAAACAATGATGATGGTGTTGATGATGGAGACCACAAGGTAATGGGTATGTTACCTACTAGTTGCTCATGCCCGATAATATATATTGTTATGTTTACACTTACACCATGATATGAGGTAGCTATGGACCATAGATATAAAGTGCCTTGGGGTGTTCTCATGACTAGTGCCCAGTGACTATATTGTTCCTCCAGTCGGCATACAGATGTTTGGGTTGGTAATTTCAAATGTTATTAGATTTTGTTTAAAGTATCATTCTATGAAAATGTTCTCTATTTAATGTTGTTCTAATAAAAAGATTTATTGTATTGTTTGGTTTGTGTTTTTTTATAAAATAGTAATTCCATTTAAAATGGATGGTGGCATGTGTTTTCCTTGAAAATAGTAATGTTGTGGTTGTTTAATGAAATGTTAAGAATCAATTTCTATAATTGTATTTTAAAATAATTTTATTGGAATGTTTTGGGAAAGGAAATGCTTGGAATCAGTGGTGATTGCCTAATGAGAAGTTAGCTCACACCCTACCTATACCACGCGGTCTCAGTAGACCCAGGCTATTTTGTAGGTTCCGCGTCTATTCAGGTTTCCTGTCATAATTTCTATATTTTAGAGCGAGTATGGAATTTTGGTTGGATATAACCAAGATGTCACATAGAGATTGTGGTATCTTGATATTGTTTTAATTTTGTTCTCAGTTTCATGTTTCATGTGTAAATTTTTAGACACTTTATTTAGAAATTATATCATGATTAGGTTTTTATTTAATCATTCTCAGTTGTGGGATGATGTTGTCTGCTCATTTTCATTAGTTATTTATTTGATCCTATTTATCGGCATGAAATCATTCCTACTCAGATTAAATATATGATTCCTTTCACTAGTTTCCAGCACGTGGTGATTGTGAATGCCCTTTGTGTCATGTCGCAGGATTTGTCGAGTGTCGAGTAAAATGACTTCCTGACATGGTTCATGACAACCCATGATGATAATATTTCAATAAAAAATCAAATAGTTTTTTATGATCATTATTCAATGGTTATTGTTTTTGTTGTGGATAATTTAGGAAATTTGATTATAAATTTTGGTACAACATGTCACATCCTCTGGGGAAGACATGATACAAGGATAAAAATAGTGGATAGATTATAAAAAATGAGAAAATAAATTACATGTTCTTGAAACATTAATGGAAATATTCATTATAAACTCCTTTAATATAAATTATTTCAATGATACAACATTTAAAAATGAATTGATAATATATATTGAAGTTCTGATGATTTTTATTATATTTTAAATTAGTGTATGGATACAATTCCTAGAAAAAATTACTCATCAGGAATGAAAATAATATTTTTAATGAGGTGATTGAAGAAATAATTTTTTTATCTGAATTTTATATAGAATCTAGTAAAAGAGGGAATCCTTGGAATTATAACATTAGATGTTCTTTTCTTTTTACGGGATTAATAAATTCCAAAAATACAATAGATAACATGATTGATTTACTGTGTAAATTTGTTGTTGATATTTATTCAAAATTACTATGGTTGGAAATACTTAAATTAATTCAATAAATTTTAATTATAATTTTTTTTGTTTTAGGGGCATACAAATTACATATTAAGTGTCTGTGAGTTTAGAGATAATACAAATATCTATAAAATAATTTCATTCCTTATAAAATATACTAAATATGTTTTGATAGTTATATAAATATATTGAATAGTAAGAAACTTATTCAAATTTATATTTCCAAGTAACTCCTGTAAGTTGATTTCTAAAGATGAAAATGAATTTTGGGATATGTTATATAGCCCTCATTGAAAATGAAATATGAGTAAAATCCTGATGAAATAAGTTGTGTGATATTTTTATCAATATAATAAGGGAAAATAGAATATTAATGATACATTAAGAAGGTGTATAATTTTAATATGAAGAGATTTTAGGGTAGAGTTTTATTATGCACAACCTATTCGTCATATTAACACTGATATATATTCATTGATGAGGTATCATTAAATGAAGGAAATCAATACTTTAAAACCATTACTAATGAAATAATAGTAATTTACATAGAATTTATTATAAAAATTATATATGAAATTTGAGATGATAGAAATATTTATGGACGCAATGAAAGAACATGGTATATATATATCATAAAATTGAGAATAAATTAGGGGATATGTTTTAAATATAACCCATCAGAGTATAATATATCCAAGCATGGGATTATGAATTAATATAGTGCAATGTCCACACGAAATAAATTAAATATAATAGATTAATAACAAATGTATAATAGACAAATGTCATGCAATTTTTTTATAGTATAAACTCCAATATAAAATATATAGAGGGGATGTTTATGTTTCAATATATATATATATATATATATATATTAAAAAACGATGTTGTGTAGGACATAAATAATATGAACCATCAAATTAAATTTCATTAATAATATGGAATCTATTAAATACTTTATTATATTTGGAATCCCCATTAAAAATAATTTTTTTAAATTAAAACATATATAAATATTGTTGAAAGAGATTATGAGAAAATTTTCATGTGGTATAAACCCAATGGAAGAAGAATATAGTGATCATGTCAAATATAATGGAAAATTGAGGAATAATTTATGTTAATATTATTGAAATTGTATTCAATTATGTAGTGGAATGAAATGATTTTTTTATTTTATAATAAAAAGAACCATATATCCTTACGAACAAACAAAATAAATGAATGAAAGAGGATTACATGAGTAAGTAAAAATCCATTTTGATGTTTTCAGTGGTGATGATAAAATTATTTAAATCAAGAACTAAAAATTCTATTAGATATTGATATAGGTTTAACCAAAAATAATTATAGATATAATGTCACACCCCTATATGAAATTGTATCATGTGGCTGAATCATTTTAGTTATGAGACCTTAAGTGCACATTGAAATATTCTATAGGCTGTCGACTAACGGTATGGGTGTCGTATGAATAGTTTTCTGACTATACCCTAGTTTTAGAGTGACATATATGTATAAATATGAAATATAATTAAATGTGAAAATATCAATGTGATGAAATAATGTATGCAATGTGATTCCGTGGAGAACAATAATAAAGCCAACTGAATAATCAAATATATTATAACGGGATAAATCAACGATGCGTATGAATGTATCTAAATTCGATTCAAAAAGTAAATAAATTTAAAAACAATAATAATCATATAATGACCCAAAATTCACTTATTTGGAGCCTCTATTTGGTCCCTATCCAAACTCAAGCCTATCCAGTAAGAAAAAAAATCATCCTTAGGTCATTTTTCCTTCTCTAAATCTGAATACATGAAATCTATGCCAGTTCCAAATAGAAGATTGAATCATTATTTAGTATATCTCAACAGGTCATCACCACAAAGTATAAATATAACCAGTATCATAAAAGTTTATTATATAATAAAATTAATATGTGTAATAATTAATTATAAAATTAAATCATTACCACATCAACATGCTTCAGATCAATGATGGAATATATCTAGTCGTGTCTCAAAATCATTTGAACCATAAACATATATCAATGAGATAAAAAAATGCATCATTTCCTTTCTGTAATTTCCTAAATATGTTGTACAATAATGCCCAACCCTACTATATAACCATGGTATATAAATTACACAAATAATGCTTAACCCCACTATAAACGTGTTTCAATAATCAATCTAGGTTGAGACCTATATATCATTATTTCATCATTCAATTGAATACACTCTAATATATCATCATTACATCATTTAATCATAGACAAGACTTGTATATTAGTATTTCAACATACAATCAAGGGCATGCTCATTATATCATCATTTAATCATGATTTAGGGAAAATTCTACTATATATACATTATAACATATAATTCACAAAACATGGAATATAAAAAATGATATCACAATACCCCATAATAATGATCAATGGTTAATTATGAAAATTTCAATTTATCTTAAAATTTGTTACACCATTATGGTCTAGAACACAAAACTAGGTTATAACAAATAAATTTATTATACCATTTTTAAATTTCTTATAAGAAATATAATTCAAAATATCTCAATATATAATCCAATCCATGGTGAATCTATATCACTAAATCACACATAAACAATTTCATGATATACAAACATTATGTTATTAAACAATTTCATTATAATCAAGGGTTTTTACACAATAGTTATAGCCACAATCTAGGAAAATATCAAATTGGATATGATGGGACTCAATGAAATAATTAAATTCATCAATTTAATCATTTTGGTGGATTATATGTTGAATAAATAGAAATAATTCACATATAAAAAAATTATTAATCCATAGGGTTATGGTTAATCCACATATAATTAACTGATGAATAACAGAACATTTCTTCAATTTGGCCAAGCCCACATAGGATGACCAGCCACACAAATCCCAAAATCCATAAAGAGAAAGATCTTGGTCCCTAAACTAATTTAATCTATGATAAAATATGGATTGAATTATCCCCTACATAAGGGTTATTTTAATATGCCTCCCCCATACCTCATACTACATTTATTGTTATAGTTTTGGTCTTGGATTTGAGTTGAAAGGGTGGTATTTTAAACCCATCACTAGGAAGGGAATATTTCTATCCTTGTTTCACTTATTATTCATGTGGTAGGGATTTTAGGGTTATAAATAAACAGATGATGTTATTTGGAATGCCCGGTATTACGGTGCTGGCTAACCCCAATATCGGTCATTAATGATAATGTATCTCCGTTTTATATGTTAATAAATCTATGAAGAGATAATGAAAAAAACACACATTTTACAAATATTATAATAATCAATATCATTTTTTAATTATTATAAACAATTTTATAGAATTTAAGTAATGAATTTGGATATATTGAGACATGTGATACTTAAGTACTTTTTCCTACACTAGAAGATGAATATGGCATAGGAAATAAATTGTTGTACTAGAATAAGATAAATGAAAATTGAGATGTTTTAAGAAATTTATATATATTCATAAGAGATGGGTAAATATATGTAAAAGTTAATGATTTGGATGAAAACATTCCCTATTTTTTATGAGTCAATAATTCCAGAATATTTTTAAAAATTCATTCACATTAAAGTTAAATGTTTATTCGACTGATGTTATGTGAGAATTTCAAAATTGGAATGATGATGAATGTGTTTTTATAAAATGGATATATGGTTTGATCCTTTACTAAAATGGATGAATATATTATAAAATAAATGAATCCACATATTGGTTAAATAAACTACCTCAACTTTGGTTCTCTAAATATGATAATCTCCTCCACATATTATATTACTATGTATAAAATTTGACATAAACTATTATATGAAGGAAAAAATACCATAGAATTCATTTTTATAGTTTATTTAATTGGTTACATTTTTATAAGTGATACAGACTGTATGGATGAAGAGTTTACAAAACTAATTCACAGGTAATTTGAGGTTTAAATTTTTAGGGAAATGATTTTCATTATTTAATTATTGATCATTAAAAATATGGGATATATATTTCGATAACATGTAATGTATAATAATTAAATATTAAAAACGTTGAATTGATCAACCAATTGAGGTACTTGAACCCATTTTTATCTATATGATGATGTCTAATGATAAAAAAAATGACTGAATTATTTAAAATTTTGATAAATTATCTAATTTTTACACTATATTAAATCATCTCTATAAATTAATTTATGATTTGAACTTCTAGTATAGATATAAAAATTATTCTAATTAATATAATAGTAATGATTCCATATAAATTTAATGGTATTTTAATTTAAATTTAAATTCATTATTGATTTATGAAGAATGTAACAATTTGAAAATACATGGGGTCACTTATAATGTTTATTATGGGGAATCTGATGACAAAAAAGTCCCATGGAGGAAAAATATTCATCGGAGAGTTTTTTTATTATCATAATTTATGAAGAAATTTTATGTTATATTGGAGAGAGATAAATATCAATCTTATGATAATTCCTAGGGTTATACGAAAAATATTTGCATGAAAGTTGTAATATATGATTTGAAGGTCAATGTTGAAAAACAATATGTGATTTATTGTTATTATATTTATCAACATAATATTTTATATTATAATATTCTATATTCTCTTTCTATAAACAATGATATAAAATTTAATTTTTATTATATATAGTTTATAGAGTTTATTTAATGGATCGGTATATTTAAACAATATATTAAACAACTGATATTCTTACCAAATAAATACTAAGGGAATTATTTGATGGATTGATGTGGAAATTTCACATTGAGACCAAAATAAATTGTTAAAATATATCAAGAGTTACAACCATATTGAATAATAATTAGCTGGAAAATGTGAAGAAGAAAAAAAATATACATTGTTTTTTATGAATCTATTGATGAAATTATCATTGAATGGAAGAGTAAAATATCATCAAGTTATATCTTTGGAATATGATATCATTTATTGTTACCATATCAAAAATATCGATTAAAATTTCTCTTCATTGAGGTAATGAATTTTACCAAAAAACATTATGTTGTTTCAAATTATGTTTTAAGGTCATTTCAATTTAATAGTGGTCATGGTTCATCGTGTAGTTTGAAAATGAATTTTTTTAATATTGAAAAAAACTCTATTGAGGGAGACTAAACAACCCAAAAATTTGATGACTTTTTCAACCTTGATGTCAGAATTAAAATATTTGTTTGTGAATATATTGATTATTTATATGGTTTTTTGGTATACCATTTAACAAAAATCATTTCCATATTGTAATTTTATAGTATGTTTTTTGAATTTTTTGGTTATTTTTCAGATAATTATTTGATGTTTCCTAATGATGCATTACCTATAATTAATTCCGTGACTATATATGATTTTATTCAGAGGTTTTTTTATAGTACTAGTTATTATTTTCATACAATGTTTTACTTATAATGTTAGAGATACATATATAACCAAATAACAATATTATAAGTGGTGAGGTTTCATCTTACATTTGGTATGCGAAATAAGATAGTCATTATAACAGGTATAGTTTAATTATTTGAACTCAGTACAAGGTTTCCATCATATAAAATATAATTAGAAAAAAATCATTGTAACACTAGGAGAAGAAAGGTTTTAATGTAGAGACCATATTTTGTTGACCTGATAGAGAATTATATACAATAACATCATGTAGTAAAATATATATGATATAGAAAATACATATACATCACACCAAAATAATAATTTTGATTCCCATCAGAGAGTCTTTTATAATTATAATGCAATAGGGAATTTTAAAAATCCAATCAAACTGACCAATACAAATAGAATAGAATGGAGAAATTTATAAATTCTTATCCAATTTAATAGATTAATAATATTTTCAAGCTTTTTAGAACTATAATATCGATTCAATTAGAAAAATATTTTCATATTTTATTTTATAGAATGAATTCACTAGTTTTTTGGTTACATAACATGATTATAAGAGTATATTATCTTGGAAGATATTTACTGAATTTATGTTGCATATGAAGAAACGTGACACTATAAAATTTATTCAAATGATTTGGATTGTGGTTTTTGGAATTTGGATTCCTCGTAGAGGTGATATTTATAAAATGAAGATCATATTTACTAATTAATCCCTAATAACATGTTTGGTTTTAGAAGCATTGCTTAAAAAAAATTATTGACAAAATGAGGATTCAGAAGATGTTTATTATGTTAAATTGAGAATGTTCCAGAATTACTTTACATAAACATTTTTTTGTTTATATTTATAGCAATGAGAAATTATAAAAAAAATATTTTTATAGAAATGATGGTTTTCAATGGTTTCCTATATTTCAAGAATATTATTATATAAATATTCGAAGAACATTAAATGATGTTTGTTGAATTTGAATAAAAATTGGTTTTCATGTAATTATAATATCAAAATGTTTTATTTTTGATTTAATAATTTCAATTTTCCTTTTAAAAAAGATATTAGGATGTATTATTGTGAAATAAAATAGAAAAATAACATACTGAAAGGCTGTTGAATATATTTAGTTTTATGTAGTGGAAGGTGGAAGATTAGTTGACAATGATGTTTGTAAACTACAATGATCATTTATAAAAAATTATAGTCACAATACTATATATGGTTAGTTTTTCAAAAGAAGCTGCTATTATTCTTGTACACGTGAAAATAGGAACAACACCATTATAGTTAAAGTCACTAGAGGCTCAATATTTAAATTTTTTTAGTGGATGAAACTATTTTAACATGTGATGAAATAGTCTTGGGTCACTTCTGATTCAATTAAAACATGGTTTTTGTTATGAATGAAACCATCCCCACAAATGTTTTTTCCAAGATGAAACTATTTTTTGTATCTATTTATCTAGTGATACTTCTGAAATCAAGGAGTAGGTTAATAATATAGGGTCAACAGTGTAAAAATTTAGTGTATTTTATTTAATCTTTCATTATTATTCATAAATGTTAGTTAAATATGAGACCTTGAGTGGATTGAAACCCCATGTAGTAGAAGTTGTTTCCTTCCAGATGATAAAATTTCCCAAAATATTAAAATTAATTCAATATCACACCAATCTAAGTGGTATTATATTCCTAGTGATTTTAAAGGATTTTGAAAGTGAGAAATAAAATTAATAAATGTATTTTCCTCTATCAACACTCATCAAATATCACATGGCAATATATTTCAAATTATTTTACACCCATTCCTATCGATTGTAATATATATAACATTGAGTAGTTTACATCATTTTCCAAATAAGAGTAAATCCATATTGCGTTGGAATATCAATACAACTCAAAAAATACAACTAGAAATCATTATTATTATGTAACTATTATCATATAAAATATATTTATGGATTACTACCATTCTAATATGAGGGTAACAATATCATAAATTATTAATCTCAATAAAACGAACACTCAAACAACTATAAAGTATGAATTCAAAAAACTCATTTTCCTATATTTAATGCTCAAAAGTATAGCCAACTTAGGATACCTCTAAAATGAAATTCCCTATAATTATCTTCTTCGACTACATATAATTCATTAATACAAATCATAGATAATAAAAATTCATTCCCTACCACTAACTAGTTGTTGTACAATAACAATGTCTTGCAAATCCCCCAAAATATTCTCCACATAGTTGCATTGAGAGGTGTGAAATATTTTGAATATAGAAAATACCTAATTCATTACAAAAATCAATCTTTTCATTTTACATTGACATTAAATTATTATCAAATCATTATTAATTATTCTATTTCCATATCTTTATTAAGTATAAAGACACCACCACCTATATTTGGATCTTAAATTACATAAACCCTGATTTATCAGTGAGTGATACATCAACACTATTATAACCTATTATTTAGCTCCTCAAATGATTTATTAAAAACTCGTGTCCACAATATCATTAATAATGATGTTTTTTATTATGTAATATTTTATGATCACTAAACATATTTCTTGACTACACAAATTAAGGGATCTGAAATCATATTTTTTTAGTAAAAACAATTGATCTATTTATAGGATCTCATAAGGATTATATATATCAACCTGAGAGTGAAATTACTTTCTTCCCTTCAAAACTATAATTGTTGTATCATATTCACCAATAAATACTACACTAAATACAAAACCCTAAAAATTTGATAAAACTAAATTATTAAAAGTGGACATTATAATTTTCTAAAATGAGGTAGATGATAGTAGAAACTAAATATTAAATTCCTATTTTTAAAATAATCATTAAATTAGAATTTTTCTAAATGATATTCATTTCCAGATTTACTATATCAACAATATCTATGGTTGAATTTCCACCAATTTTTAAAATCAGTTAATTTTTTTGTCAATATTAAAAAAAAATCTAGATAAAATCTACCACTTTAATAATATATAAATAAAATATAAAAAATTTATAATCCTTTTTGAATGTATAATAAAAAAATTTATATGGAATATAATTTATTTAATATTTTTATTTTGATTTTATAAAACACATGAATATCATTTCATAAACTAAAATAATATTTCACACTAGAAACAATGTTTTTGATTATATTTAATATTATAATTTATAACATATCGAAATTATATGTGTACAAATTTATTTACTCTCTCAGTTCATCATGTGTAAAATAGCTAAATGTTTAAAATTTATTTTTCATCATAAGTGAAACATTATCATGATTATTGTTATTAAAAATGAAAATTTTAATTTGTAATAGAATTATTTTATTATTTTATGTAATATTTATGAAATAAATTCAATAGATATAAATTATATATTAACATTAATATGATACTTTAATATATATTTTTTTATACTAGCACTCATTCCATTTTTAATCAATAGTAAATATTTTTAAGAACGCATAATGGTTAAAAGTAAATTTTTTGTTGAAACAATTCTTTATGTAAAATTTTTAAATTTTAAAAATGAATTTGAATAATTAATTATTACTTCTAGGAGAAAAATAATTTTTTTAATGATAACCTAATATTTTTATGTAAAATATAAATTACTCATTCAAAATACAGTTACCAAGCTATCCATCACAATGAAAAAACGAAAATACTCTTTGAAAATTACATCAATTTATTATAGAGAATGCACAGAATGAATTTTTTTATGTTTTTATGAACAAATCCTACCAAAAATATATTATTATATAATTTTGGTGGTTTTTATCTTGGAACAGTGTAATGATATCTTGAAACTCTAAATGGTATTTCACAATGTCCCATTTTATTCACATATAAAAGAGATTGTTTCCACCATGCCTTGGTTACGACTCTAATTATAATTTTTTTCAATATCTACTAATATACATATCCTAGATGTTTTATTCTCAACCATGTCCCTTTTAACTATAAATGATATCTTATTTCATTTTCATTTATATATGTCTCTAGGATAATATGAATCCTCTAATGTAAATATTACTTTCATCATTACATTTATTGAAAAAATATATCTTCCCAATAACTTATATTTGTAAAAATAAAATTTTAAAACATTCATTATTATACGGAGATGTTATTAAATTAATTTAATACCCATTTTTTTACTCCATACCATCTACTATTGGAAAATAAGTATCGTTGTTCCATTGCTCATTCCACCACCTCTATAATTATACATCATCTATTTTTCATCATCACATATAATGGGTGGTAAAAATAATAAATTAGATGATTTAATAAAAAACATATGATATTAATATTAATTGTAAAATAACAATCATTTTACATTATTAATTACAATTCAATGAAACTAGAATTATTAATTATGTGTATTGTTGAACTACCACATCCTCAGGAAGTGAGGTTCAATTATATTAACAACCCAAATGAATTATAATAAAATTATATTTAATATGATAAATTTATTTTGAATAATATATCTATATTCTATCTACCTTGAAACTGTTTATAAACTTTATAAACCATAGTCCTTATATAGATGGAGTTATAAAAATATTGACTGAAATATCTCATTTAATAGATGTATGAACACAAATTTTATAAAAAAATTACATATAGAAATTAATGAAATATTGAATATTAATTATAGTTTAATACAATTAAAAAAATATTTAATTAATTGAATTTTTTTATTCATAATATTAAGCATATGTGCAGGAAAAAATTTTATGACGGTAAGGGTTCATTATTCCCATATCTGAACATCTTTGTTACATATTCTCTTTCATTTTTTCCCGTTTTTTAAATATTATACTATAATTAATGTATTATTTTTATTAATTCCCCATAAATAAATTTCTAGTTAAAATACATTTCATTTGTCTTAAAAATCACTACCTTATAAATTTCTACATTTATATAAATTTTATTTCATGGAAGGTTTATATTTCTTGACTCATACAATGATTCACCATCATAAAATTATATTTGATCCATAAATAAGATATTAAAACAATATTTTTATGGATATTAATCTTTTATATTTTTTTATAATGGAAAATAATTTGATTATTAATTCATTAATAATATCCATTAGTAATTTTTATAATGGTTCCAAAAATTTCATATTTTTATTCATTTGCTCCCAAAGCATTGTAATGAATTTTGTAAAATGGAAGTCCGTGTAATTGACCTATATGAAATTTTATTTTTAGAAAATCCAACATTATTTAATTCCATATTCTCTTGGTAATCATTATGATTTATCCTCTATCTTATCTTGAAATAAATATCTGAAATCTACTTTCATCCCATCAGATTAATCATGAGTATGGTTTTATGTTTATTTAATTTACTCATGTGGTGATCATATGTATGATTTTAATTATGATATAGGTGGGCCCATTATTATATACGCGTCATATTCTCTAGGAAAATATCTATATTTTCATTGAGTAATTTAATTAAATGAGGAGTGATCCAACTCAACATGGGTAATTTTCCACTACTTCAATGAAAATGGAGTGTGAGCCAAATCCACCCTCTTACCATTCCCACATAATAATGATGGTATTGATATTTTTGATTGAATTACATATATTATAAAAAGATATATATTACATATCAAATTTACATTATTCTGTAATAAAATAATTCTATTTCTATATTCATTTCATCCATATTCAAAAAATTCCCCCTTTTGAAGCAATGTTTTACTACCATATCTATTAAATTATATTATTTTCATATTTAATCCCTTTATGATATTCATATGTCACCAATTTTGTTATTTATATTCCCCAAGGTATCAATTAATGTTTAATAGTATCAATGTAATTTTATATCACTATAATGAGTTTTCAGTATTGATAGTTCTTTCATTTTAAAGAATATTTTTTCTTATGTCAAATAACTCAATGACACTAGACCTATTGATCCATATATCATATTAATTGGTGGCGTGTGTTATGTATCATAAAATGTTAGTATATTATGTATTGTGTATCTATAGTTGATATTAAGTAATGATTTAGTTATTTTTAGGGATTAGGATGTGATAAAATTAGTTAAAATCCTTGTGAGAGTTTATGGAGAAAAATATGTATTGTAAAACAATGAGAAATTTTTGTAGTGTGTTGAATATGTTGTTTTCATATAAATGAAACCCATATTTATATATAATACAGAAATGTACATTATGGAAGATATTTTAATAGGTTTAATATCCCCCTAAGGGTGGATTGAGAATCAAAATGATGGTCACTTCATTCCAAAAAATATTCTTAACGCCATACCTTTTTCAATAATCTGGGTAGATATACTTACAATAATAAATATTCAAGCTACAAAACATTATGAATGATTTGAATTTTTAGAAATCTACAAGATATAAATTTAATAATAAAATTGTGATGCATAACCACGATTAAAGAATAATGAATCATATTTCGGAATATACATCTACTATGTGATTTATTCCTTATATAGTAATAGTTTTCCTTTTAATTTTTTGAGTATTTTAAAAATAATATGAATTTTTGATATAGTAAAAGAATAAAAAAATCAACTCATGAAGGGTTTGTAACATCCCATCCTGGGTGCCACTAAATGGTGCCCTGACATAGTTGGTCACATACCCTTATGTGTGCCTCCCCCAATCCTAGAGGGTGCCGACATGCATTGAGGGTCTAATAAGTCAGTCATGGTGACACTATACCCTATTTTATCAGAATAAGACATAAACTGAAGAAAAAAACAATAAAAAAGTGAATAAACTTATAAATAACAAAAAAATACAATGTCACATGATATATAAAACAAGAAATAAATTCTCAAAATGAATTAGAAAACATTCTATGACAATGCAAGTTTCAAGTGTCTACAATGCAACTAAATGAAAAGAAATTAAATCCTTAATGCAGGTCCCAAAACAAATTTTCTTTCCATACCCATGCTTCATTTGTATACTACAACTTATCCTAGAACCTTTCCCTTATCCAGGCCAGCAAAACAAATTCTACTCAGGTTCCCATCAAGCATCCCAAATAGTGAGTGAGTATGACTCAGTAGGACACCAAGAATGGTGTCAAAAACATGGCCATTCAAAAGACATTGTATGAAATTCTATGAAGAAAAAAATACAAGGTATAATTAAATAGTTATATCATTGTCACTTATTCTTCAATCATCACATTATACCATATTTCAATTTATGTCTCATGTGTAAATCATAATTCATTATTTTCATTCATAAGATGTTGAATGTCATATCAAGCACCAAAATCACATTCGATGTTTAACACCATGTCTTGCACCAAAAATATCATTTAGTGAAGATCACCATGTCTAACATCCCACATCACAAACATGGATAACTATTGAAGAGTAACACCATGTCGATGTCCCAACTTCTTAATTGGTCTTCAACACCATGTCTACCACCCACATTCTCAATCATTTAAATCATTCATTATTTCTCAACAATTAAGAAAATAATTCCTTGACTAATCCTAAAATTAGTTAAACATATCAAATCCCATTAGGTAACCCAACATTTAATTAATCTCTTCACCAAATAATTAATTCATAAATTAAGTAATCAATAAACAAACATTTTATTCCATAATTATTTCATCCAAATTAATTTTCCAAATAAAATATCAACTTATCATTATAAATTTTCACAATTAATTATGTTTAATCAACATCATGGAATATAATTAATTCACCATTAATTTTTATATAGATCCATTCATCATCTCATTATTAATATCCCCCAATTAGTTATCATAACATAATAAATTTAATATCTAAATTAAAATATCTCAACCCAAAAACAAAATATGCAAATCAAATATCTAATTGGGAAGCCCCCCTATTGTTCCATGATTAAATCCTCAATTAATCATCTATATCACCAACACATCAAAAATTCACATTAACATTCCTAATTACTAAAATTCAGGGAATTAATTATCAAGGGAATATAGAAAATCAATAATCCTAAATATACATATTGAATCAACGACTATGTGAGTGCAATTTAGACCACCTACCATTGTTTTTTGATTGATGTTTTCACAAGGAAAATTCACAATATTTATGTGGAATAATGATTTCGATGATGATCAAGATCTAAATCCCTAAACCCAAAATTATGATCAAAAGCCTTATGATCCAGAAAATCTAGATCTTGATCCACAACAAAAGATCTAGATCTCTACTCATCGGTTTAGATCTATGGAAGAAAATATATCTTCCATATTAAGTTCAATGAAATATAGAAGAAAGAACATGAGAAGCAATGGGATAAAATCCACATACCGAGAAGAGAGTTGATCATTAATACGAGCATTGGATATGAAAGAAAAATGTTTTAATTTCTTTGGAATCCCTCTATAAGGCTCTAGGATCATCTAGAACTCATCAATCTAGAGCCTCTATCCAAATAGTGGTGTTTCAGAGGACTGAGTGATTTTAAAACTAATTTTTGGATAATTCATTCTTGTACATATAATTTTTTAGGTAGGGGACATGGTTCGGGTGAACTATGCGCCAACGATTCAGACCTCTCTATACAGGTTTTCACAATTACATTGGAAGGGGTTAAGGGTTAGTGTAAACCATTTTCCAATTGTGAAGTCCTTCCTTTCAGGTTCACATGGTTACATGGGTTTAGGGGCACAATTTTTCAAACCATTCTCAAACTATATAAAGCCGTATATATATTAATTACTCATTAAAGCTCACCAAAACACACCTAGAGTCACAAATCCAATGAAAAAGTACTTAAAAACATCAAGGGTATAAGAAAAACATGCCCGATATGCCTCTAGAAAACATTAATATCTTACAATCTTCCCACCCAAAAATAGCTCCTCCTCGAGCTGCACCATTGAATATCATTAAGATTACGAGAAAAAATTATTAGGCCATTGATTAATTATGTATGATTCTCATTACCATATTTCCTATTGAACAATACTATATTTCCATAACACATGAACTATCAACAAAGTCTTTCCCCGCAACACTTTCTTACTTCTACCCAGCACACATAACAGATGCTCCCAAAAGTATGCATCTATCATGAGGTCAACTTAATCATCCTATATCTCTTGATATGGGTTAGGGTGATAACATTGAAGTTGTGACACACGGAAAGCATCATGAATTGTATTGAATTCTTATAGAAGGGCCAATCGGTATGCCCACCTCCCAATTCTCACCACTACTTCAAATGGTCCAACAAACCTGGGTGCTAATTTTCCATGCCTTCATACCCTGTAGTGATCCAATAAATGAGAAACCAGAGGTAAAACATGACCACAATATACAAGTTATATGAATCATATATATCTATCGTCTTAATTTTTTTTCTAATCTGAGTCATAGACATATGTTTCCAAATCATCCGCACCGGCTCCAATGCCTCCTGCAAAAGACTCATCGCCAAAATATTTGACTCACCCAACACTAACGAGAATTGTGGTGATCTACATGGTCTTCCATAATGAAACTCATATTGTTCCATCTGTATAGTTTCTTGATAACTGTTGTTATAGGGAACCTCCACAAAATCCAAGTGCTTCTCCAAAGAACCACCAAACGTAAGTACACATGGCCGCAACATATACTCTAAAATCTATAGGGTTTTCAAAGACATCCCATGTATCTGTGGATGTAATCTCATACCTAACCAAACCTGTGTGTGAAGTTCCTTCTATAAGTCATGCCAAATGTGTGATTTAAAGCATGAATCATGATCTGAAAATATCAATTTTGGTACCCAACGAAAATCAACTATCTACAATACATATAGTTCACCCAATTGTTATACTGTGAAGGTTCCCCTGATAGGTGAGAATGTGATTCCTTCACCATTGGATCCACAATGACCCAAATAACATCATTATTCATAAGCATTTATGAATGATCCTCCCCAAAAACCATAGTTACATCGTACCACTTCCATTCCGGAATAGGCAATGACTAAAATTGACCTCCAAGTCATTGATTTTCTGCCTTCACCATATTATAGGTGAAACATCTTCTTACAAACCCTCCTATCTACATTTTCATGCCTTTCCACCAAAACTATCATTGTAGGTCACTGCACATTTTTGTCTCTTAAATATGTAACACCCTTTTTGAGGCATGAAATTCTCGCATGAGTTCCTCTCACCTACTCAAAGACACAACAACCCAATTTTTCACATAGATGACCTCATCATCATCTATCGACTATTTAAAAGGTTTCACCACATATTCACGGTTCACTTATGATTATACACTCCATATCCCTATACTGCATGTCCCTGATCCGTTGAAATAGTGTAGACTCCACTACTACTAAAACTAGAGTCATCCCCTCCTGGCTCTCATAAAACAGCACATGAATTTAATCTATCCAATTCATCATCTTCCACTCTAGATTCGACTCAAGTGCCAATTGAATCTAAGTTTTCTGGCTCAAGGCCTCATCATCACTATTCCGCATTCCAGCTGCATATGCTTGATCAAAATCATAGAACTGCATATACTCTAACCGTCTTCGCTACTAAAAATTCTTGTCACACTGTGAAAATATGTACTTCAATATTTTATGATCTGTAAAAATTTTAAACAATTTACACAATGTATAGTGTCACCAATACATGAGAGCATAAACAACTGCTTCAAAGTTGATTTTGTTTGTTGTGTAATTCCATTAATGTTTCCTCATATTCGGTGACCCATTAGGTACGACTCGACCACTTTTCATCAACAATGCTCTATGTATGATCCTAGAAGCATCAAAATACACTATGTACTCCCCACTTAACTCAAGTCAGATCAAAATTGTTACGGATGTAAATCCCTTCTTCAATTACTAGAAAGAATTTTCGCATGCTTTTATCCACTGAATAATTATCCATTTCATTTTCAATCTCATAGGTGGTGAATCCAACCAGGAAAAGTCATGGATTAACATACTTTAATATACAGAAAATCCCCAAAATCATTGGTTATCAAAAAAGTTCATGGGATTAAACCAAGTAACCACTACCTGAACATTATCTTGGTCAACTTTCACACTTTCATCCAAGATGATTTACCCCAAAACATTTAGCCTATCAATCCAAAACAAACTCATTTATAGTTTTGCGTAAAACAGGTTCTCTCTCCGTGTACATAGGATGTTGTCAAGATGTTGGGCATGATCGAAATGAGTCTTAGAGTACACCAAGATGTCATCCACAAGAACAATACATATTGATCTAGTTATGGATGAAATATTGTATTCATCATGTCCATAAATACTTATGGAGCGTTTTGATCCCAAATGGTATTATGAAAAACACATAAAGGACATACCTTTTCATTAAATCCCTTATCTATATATCAGAAGTACGAACTCTACCGTAGTGATACCCTGATTTTAGATCATTTTTTAAGAACACATAACCCCCCTTCATCCGGTCATATAGGTCATTAACATGCGGAAGAGGATATTGGTTCTTCATGGTCATTTTATTCTTCATTTGGTAATCGATACTCAACTGTAGTCCCACTTTCGAAATTATTTTAGAACATGTCAGGTGATCCCTAAGGAGATGTACATGGATGGATAATCACTTTATCCTCTTACTCTTCCAACTACATCATGAGTGACTGAAGATTATTCAGTTCCATTATGTAAGGTGTAATAGATTCTGGCTCTATCCACAACATGATCAAAATTGGGAATTCCACATCTCTCTCAAGTGGAAATCCTATGAATTCATCAGGATAGATATCCGGGAATTTTTCCACAATAGGTGGAAGGATGTATTATATACTACCCCTATCATCCTGCAAAATAATCACAACATTGGGTGTGAGATCCCCCAGTTCTGGAGTAATTTACCCAACTCATTTTTTATGCATATCCCATTCTCTACAATGAACATACTAGTCACCCTTATGAGACACAAAGGTCACTATCCAATGATTACAATCGATGTGGGCTCAGTATGTGACTAACCAGTCCATATCCATAATCAGGTCAAATCATATTATTTCAATAACATCGATATCCAAAAGAAAACAATACTATACAATCCCTAGAGAACATCCTATGCATCTCTATACCACTTTCCCAATAGTGTATCAATATTCATCACCCCACTTACAGAGTCTAACTCCACGCTCAAACAATCATCATGATTTTTATATATAAAGGAATTAGAGGAACCAATATCAGACAAGGCATTGGATAAAGTAAAAGCTTATGCAATAGTACCTCTCACTGTCGATGGACCAACATCTCTCTTTACAAGTGTGGACTTCACTGCATATAATTGCCCCCCTATTCCCTCTGGTGCTGTGTGACTACCCTATGTAGCAACACTTTTCATATACGGGTGCTCATACACCGATGCACCACGTCCACTAACTCTATAGCCTCTTCTAGTAGAACTCCAACAGCCGGTCTAATATGGTGTAGATGACCACTTTCCCACACTCTAACGCATGTAAGCCTCTCTTCCCAGACCATCATGTCACTACTTCTTATAGAACATCTATAGGTTCCCCATCATGCCACAAAACCGGAACTCCACTGGTGGGAAAGGAAAATGTGTGTGATAATGTCCCAACCTAACGCATTGGTGGTAAATCACAAGAGTAAGATCATGTGTAATAGTTCATCCAAACATTCCACCTTGCACTCCACTATCCTGACTATTGTTCTTGTAACCGATATTTCTTCTCTCAGAATACATACTCTCCAATCCTCTAGTGAAAACTATTTGTCCAATACTGGTAGGTTAAATAATGATCCACTCTAAAATAATTCCTCGATTCAAAACCTATCAGAAACATTTCATCATAAAGGTGTTCATCTTGGGATTAATATAACCCATAATTCTATCCAGAAAACATTTTTGCTGAACATGCCTCATATACTACAACTTCTGGACAAAACGATATAAATCTATATAATGTTCACCATAATTCATTATGGACATGCTTCCTTAGGTAATATGCATAAACTCTAAAGTCTTTTATTGTCTTAACTTCTATGGCTAGATGATCTCCAAGAAAGTCTCAAGAATGTCCTTCCATTACATGTCATATGTCTGTCCAGATCGTAGCTTAATGTCCAACCAGTGCTTCGCTGAACCCAGTAGCATATAAGACACCAACGTGACCCTTTATTCGTCCATAGTCTCTAATTGTTCTTGTATTTTCACTATGGATTCAATATATAATTCATCTACTTAGAGTCCACCCTCTCTAGTGAATGTTGAAGGGTGGTTTATTTGAAAATCCATTATCATCTCAGACTTGATTTTTTAGAAACCTCCCTATGTCTCTCTCCAAAAATTTCATGAAATGAGAAAAATTTTCTCAGAATTTCTCTCCATCCTCTTTAGGTAGAACTAAACGTTCCTCATGTATAATGTCTAGAATTTATTATGAGTCATTCCCCTTGTCTCCCTCTCGACAAGAGTCTCAGAGGCATAACTCTACCAATCCAAACACTCATATTGGGTCTCATTAAAGAATCTTATAAAATTTACATAAGAGGGGAATGAAACAGAACAAGTTTTAACATTTCCTTTCCCCATTTTCTCACTATACGATCAACATTGATGCGTTATCACTACCCTTAACTATCCTACCACTAGGTGTTAGTCAACAAGTGTATGAACATTCTATTTAATTAATTCATACAATTAATTAATTTAAATAATTTAAAATTAATTATTTCATCAATTAGTTAATCCAATTCATATCTAACCTCATGTTTCTCATTATACAATCATTGTTTTCTCATTTTGAATCATTATTTGGATATCAAAACATGGAAAAATAAATTTAGTTCAACGAATTATCTCTAACTCATTTTCCAGTGGGTTCTTAGAGTAATGAATGTCACAACAACTGTGAGTGCCTATAATGATGCATATAGGCTCAAATCTTTTTCCTCTTTATGACACGAATAAAAATTAAACATTTTTTAAATCAAATGTCACATCACCTGACAAGATTGTCACTCATAGAGAAAAAATATCCAAAAATAACAAAAAATAGAAATCACATATATCCCAACATGAGTACAAAGGTTTTCCCCCACACATGGGATTACAACTCCCGTGCATGAGCTCAATACCGATCCCTGACACTTCCTAGTCACCTGTCTTCCATTCCCAAAATAGATGGAATAAATAAAAAGAATGAAAGAAAATAACTCTAATAACACATTGTAACATCCTGATCAAGGAGCCACTAAACTATTCCTCGAGGCGACTGGTCACATCTCCTCAGGCATAAAACCCCATATTATAGAGTGTGAAAAACTAGTATTGAAGGTATAATAAGTCATTCATGGAGATATTTTACCATATTTTAGCCGAAAAAGACATAAATGGAAGAAATCAGAAAACAATATGTGCACAAGAATAAAAATAAGCTAAAAATACTATGTCATATGATTATGAAAAGATTAAAAACAATACTCAATGGAAATTGAAAAGATACTATGAGAATGAAACTGTCAAGTGTCTAAGATTAATATAAAACTAATGACACATTTATTTTAATGTGAGTCCTAAAACACATTTGTTTCCCTCACCCATGGTCTATTTCCCAAACCACAACTTATCCTAGGGCCTTGCCCTAATACTATCCTACAACAACAGAAACTACTTGGGTGCAAATCAAGCGGACCGAATAGGGTGTGAGTGCTACTTAGTAGTCTACCACAAATGGTGTCTAAAATAAGTCTATTCAAATGACAATTTATGCAATTATATGAATCAATAAATTTGAGGTATAATTAAAAAGGTATCACATTGTAATTTATTCCTTAATCATCACAATATACATGATTTCAATGCATGTCTCATGTTTAAATCATAAATAATTATTTTCTTACATTTGGTGTTGAATAAAATGTCTAGCAACCAAATATCAATCAGTGTTTAACATCATTCCAATAACCCCAAGTATCATTGGGTATTGATCACCATATCTAACAACTTATATCACATGCTTAGATAACTATTTTGAGGAACACTATGTCCATGTCTCACCTTCTAAATCAGTCTATAACACCATGAATAAAACCCACATTCTCAATTATTTAAATCATTCATTATTTCACCAGAATTTACCACATATTTCTTTTACTAATCCAATTATTAGTTAAACATACAAAATAACATTAGTTAACACAACAATTAATTAAGCATATCACCCATTAATTATTTAATCCAATAATTAATCAAACAACACAAATATTATTCCATTATTGATTCTTTATAATTATTCATCCAAATAAAATATCAACTTATCAAAAATAAATTATCACAATTAATTATCTTTAATCTTCATCATGGAACATAATTAATTCCCAATTAATTATCTTCTATATCCAAACATCATATCATAAATAATTTCCCCTAAATAATTATCTTAACACAACCAATTCAATCTCTCAATTACAAAATCTCATCCCATTAATAAAATCTCAAAATTAAATATCTAAAAGGAATGACCTCTTTTTTTTTATATGATTAAATCATTAATTAATCAATTATATCTAAAAATCATCATCAAATCAAATTAACATTCCTAGTTACTCCAATTTTGGAAATCAATTATCAAGGAAAGATAAAAAATCAATAATCTCACAAACACATATCAAATCTATTACCAAGGGAGATTTATTCAGTCCTCATACCTTAGTTTGTTGGTGGATTCTATCCCAATGAAAATCCCCAATATCTGAGTATCACAATGATGTCGAACAAGATTAGGATATAAATCCATAAACTAAAAAATATGATCAATATTTTCGTGATGTTAAAAAGATAGATCTAGATCGACAATCCTAAATCTAAATCTCAACTATTAGGTTCAGTTATACGGAACAGAGGAGAACATAGATGAAAAGATAATCCATTGATAGAAAAATGAATGTGAGAACCAAAAGGATAAAAAATTACTGGGAAGTAATATGGTCTTCAATCCAGGCTTTGGATCTCACGGAAAGATGTTTGAATTACCTTAGAATCCCTCTTAAAGGCTCTAGGATAACCCAGAAATCATCAAGCCTGGTCCTAATTCTAAATAGATAAGTTTAGGGGGTTATGGTTATTTAAAGACTAATTTTTTTTTAAATTTAAACCCACATATATGGTTACATGGGAAGGGGTGGATGGTTACGGAAAACCGTGCACCCACCATGTGGAACTCTCAACCCAGGTCCACACAATCACCTGGAATGGGGTGCACTTTAAGGGTAAACCAGGAACCAACAAATCAGACCATTCTATTCAAGTTCGCATGATTACTAGGGTTGAGGCACCCGGTCTATCAAACCGTTTATAGCCCTATATCCATTAATTATTCATAAAACTTTACCAAAACTCACCCTAATAATTAAATCGAAAGTAATGGTACTTGAAATATCAAAATTACTTGCAAAAAGCACTCGAGATGATTCTATAATTGTTCTAGATCTTATAGGGTGTGATCATTCTATACTACTAAAATTCAAAATTGCTACATGAATCAATGTCTATTCATATATTTATATCCCATTATTTTAGTAGACTAATAACACATGTGGAAACAATAATGATGTGATTTTATGAGTGAAAAATGAAAATATTGACATTTTTTATCTCAAATACAATTCTCTTCTTCAGTTGATGTATTCTGGATGTATCTCACAACATACAGAATCAAAATACCTATAATGGAATTTGATTCTATACTAGGAATAGAATTATATTATCTATATAGATGTAATAGTAAATTTTGGGTGAATTAAATAAATATATAAATCTTGAATGTCCCTATGATTCTAGAACGTTGGAATATGAGGATGAAACTCAATTGGAATATAGTTAGGAATTCATGATATTGTTTAATTATGAGAAAATATACCCATATTTAATAATTAAAAGAACAATTTATTCCACAATAGATTAAATTCCAATTGTAATGGATTAAACTAATTTATTGATCAATGAAAAATATGGTCGCCCTCCTAATAGAGAGGATTAATATTAAAATATGCTTCATCATGATATCATCTAATATCCCAGACTCAATATATAATATCCCTTATTGAAATACCTGATTTTGAAATAAATCATAAAAATTATAAACAGTGCATTTTAACAACGAAGTGACACACCATGGTGGTCATCAGTCTTCATTAAACAAAAAATTTATGCTTCTATGCATATATGTTGTGATTATCATTTATAAAAAAGGATAAATAACATGTATTAACAACCAAATATTTATGAATTTTATTACTAATTATATTTTTCTAATGACTTCCCTAATGTAGGCCATTTCACAAGATAACCTCATACTATTTATCGAGATAACTTTGGGAGAGGTTGAATTATAAGGATATTCCCAATATCTTCTTTAATATTTGATATGGGTAGTATGAGATAGTTGTTATTCCAGTTGGACTAACCAATTCTCTTGGAATCTTCATAGACCTAATGAATAGATACAGTATTGTTAACCTTAAGATCCTCATAGTATAGCTAATAGATGATAATACTATACACCTAAAAAAACATAGATACATGATGATTGTTTGAGTGTTATACTAATAATATTGAGGAAGTATAAGATATATCAAATGTATGATAAATGTTTGTTTTGGTTGGAATTTTTACCTTTCATGTGGAATTAAATGGAATTTTATGAGATACATTTGGGCCCATCAATGATGGTTTTTTATTATTAATCGTTCAGAAGAATATTTCTTATATAACTCTATATTTTCCTAATATGTTATTGATACTATTGATGATTTATGATAAATTATTCATTATTTTTTTTTACATTATTACCAAAATAATTGATCGTGAGTGTTGTATTTCAGTATATATTATTGTGAATATAAAATCACAATGTTGAAGATATACCTAACGAAGGAACATGTACTCAACTTATAAACAAGTGGGGACTTAGTTTTGATCCATTTTAATTCATAATGAAAATGTATTCGTTACTATACACCTGTGGAATGATAATGTGATAACTTCTGACTCTATCTAATTAGTGGATATGAGAAAAAATCTCTCCCACTTGATCTCGAGTCATCAATAAATACCTTTATATTGTAATATTAGTGAAATTATATCTATATATAAATGAATAATATAAATATTCAAATTAAATATCATTATATCCTAAAATATATATTCTCATATATGGTCCTCAAAATGTTCCAATGAATATGCTAAGATATGTTCTAGTGTTATGATTCCCAATCTACTTATTATCCAATAAATAAAAACATTGTGGAAGAGAATATTAGAAAAAACATATCCCACAACATTATTTATAATGAGGATTGATACAGAAATAATATTTTTTTAATATGAAAAATATAGACATGACAATCATTTTTAATGAATTTTCAATCCAACATGGTCAATGTATTACATAGAAGAAACTACTGGAGAAGATTACGAAATATCGCATGGATAATACATAAATTCTAAATATGAAAATATTAAAAATATAATGACTTCAATGTTAATTATGAAGGATTCTGGAGATTTTGGAAACAAAATTTGGTTGCCTCATATTTGTATATATAGATTATGTTATTGAATTAATCCAATAGCTTGGAAGTCACTCTCCCAAAAGAAATCAAAAAGTTGTAAAAAGATCATCATGGACAAAATTACAATGAAAAACACATAAATGTGATTGAAATATATACATAAAACTCTGTATAATTTCATGTACTGAAGGATGTGGGGAAAATCCATAGTGGTAATGAAACCATTTCAGAAATATATCTAAAAATGTTATATAACCACTATGTATTTTTAAATGGTCATCCAACAACTTAAAAATTGAAAGATTATGTATGGGTTGTGGTTAACCGCTTTATAATTTATTCAAACTTCATTACCATATGATAAGACATATCAATAGATAACTATATAAATATATAAATTTTAAACCTGAAAATTTTTCATTGAACACCTATATTGATTGTATCCTATAACGTCTAGAGGTTCAAATAAAATTTATAAAAGCTCCATTAGCATGATCTAAACACAGATTTTATCTTCTATAAAACCAATTAGAAGTATACTGATGGACAATATGAATAATACTTAAACACACATAAGACATGTATTTATATGTTTCTATGAACTTATAGGGAGTATAAGACTAATATATTCTTCTTTTGAGTTATTTATCAGCAATAGTTTTTGGTCATGCATAAAAAATTCCCCATATGAAGAACCATATTTGAAGATATACATAACTCCAATGTTCTGGGAAAAAGCATGTGTAATATAGTTTTTTCCTCATAAAAAGGTTCGTAAAATCATAGATATGATAATCTGTTACATATAATATCAATAATGAACAATGTCTACAAAAGATTTATTCTGAAAACCATCAATAAGAAATAATGATTGAGGGTTTTGAAACGTTATTTATTCGTATATCATTGTGGATGAGAGTCATTAAAATTAGGAATAAGGGGATTCTATGTCCATGATATATTTTCCCTTGTGATATTATTGATCATATTGGTGTTCGGAAGTATAAAATTGAAATCCCAAAAAACTATCCTAATTATGTAATGTGTTCCACATATCCCTATTGTGGATGTACATAGATGGTCTATCACATATATTTAATTTATATGTGGTATTGTTACTAAAAATCAATCTTATTTGGATAAACTAGTGAAGATCACTGACCATAGAGATAATGTTCTTAACAATAATACAAAAAACCTAGTTAATGTTTTTCAGAATAAATATGTTTGAAGATGTAATGATGGAATATTAGGAGACCCTAAAAAATTATTCCCTATTTTTTCATCTTGGAATAATAATTTATTAAACATATATATATATATATTATTTATTTATACTGATTAATTATTTTTTTAGGAATATTAAGTTACATAAATTACCATACTAATAAAAAAATAATGAATCCGGAATAAAATTAAATTATTAAATTTGATCATTATAGTCATAATAATAGTGTGAATAGTTTATCGTAAACCCAATTTAAATTCAAATATTTATGATACATTTTATAATATTCATTCAACATATATTTTTAATTTTTTCTATTTTTATATCGATATTAGATTATGATGAATTTTCAGTATATTTTTAGAATAATAAATTTTATGGGTTTATAAAAAACATATCAATGTTTTTTATAAAATAAAATTAATTATAAAATAATGACATAATATTATGAAACACTATCTTTAAAAATAAATTATTTAAAAATTACTATAATTTCTAAAAAATTACATTTTTTAATTCATAAGTTAAATGATTATTTATTTTGAATATGAACTAATATTCAACACATTAAAATGTTTTTATGAAATTATTTTAAATTTTTGAGTTATCACTTTTAGAAAAAAAAATTGATTTTTCTATTAGAGATCAGTAATTTACTATTAATTTCCATTTTTAATTTCTTTTCTATGTATGAAGACACTATTTATAATGTTCATGTTAATTAACATGATACATGGGATTGTGTTTTTTAAATAATAATTTTTCAAAATGTTTTTTAATTCAAATCTTGTAAATCAAATTAATCTAATTAATATATTGACAATATAAAGATTTTTATACCAATGTAAAATTATATTAAATTAAATTCATTTACTGTTCAACTACTAAATAAGATTAAGAAGAAATAATGTTTAAACATAAATTTTTTAAAAATATATTTCTTATAATATATATATTAGTTTTAATTTATATTTAATTAAATTGAATTTTTGATTTTTAATATATAGATATTATATTCTGGTTTATTTCATTAATATTTTTTAATAAAGGTTAGATTATTTTTTATATCTAATATAAATTAATTTTTTTTTAAAACTAATCAACATTGTAAAATATTAAAATGATAAAATGTATAAGCATATAAAAAAAATAAAACATGATTAAAACATGTGTGAAATGTATTTTTGTGTGGATTTTTTTATACAATTCCAGTATAAAGAATATTATTGTTAGTGTTTTTTTTCATTGAGAAATTAACTGTTTAATGATAATATTATTGTGAAAATAGTGTTCACTGGAGTATCATTTTCTTCACGTAATAATGGATATCACATCCACCCCTCCATGGAAAAATGTACCGTAAATTTTCCATTGAAAAATTATATATATAACCTACAATAGATGTAAATTTCACATATTTATGAATATTATCATTTAAATTATTCTTTTTTCTTACCGTTCTTAAGGGGTCTCTAGTAGAAGATCATGCATCCAATGTATGCCTTTACATTTTTGTAAAAAAATTCCTTATTAAACCTATTAAAAATTTATAATTTTCTTAACAAATTAATTAAATAAATATCAGTATTTTAATTATATACTATTATGTAATTTCAATAACCATTTTCTATTCCACCCCTTCCTCTATGAAGGAAAAAAAGCTAATTAGTTCATTGTGAGAAATTGTTTCTCTACAAAGCACCAACATCATGTTTTCATCACCACCATTCATATATGGTAAAAATAATTTAATTGATGATTAAAAATGGTATCTAAAATATTAGCATGATTACTAAATTTATAAACATTGATTGGAATTCATCCCCCCCTCATTCATTTTTACATTGAAAATTTTATTAGGCATAGATGATGACACCCACTTCCCTGAGAATTTAGATTCATTTTTCATCACCAAACATCATTGATAGATTAGTATATATATATTTAATTTATAATATTTCATCCCATATTGTTATGAATATTATATATAATGAGTCTATGTTATAAATATTTCAACCATGGTCAAACAATATGAGGATGATTTTGGGAATATTTACCAAAAAAAATAATGTAAATGAAATATGAATAAAAATAATGATAAAAGTAAATAAAAAATTATAGATAATCCAATAAGAAATATGAAATATAGATAAATATTTTTTTCTTAGAATTTATTCAATAATATTAATTTATCAAATCATAATTTTAATTACATGTGAAGAGAAAATTTTAACTTGAAGATAATGGATCCTTTCTACCTCTTTTATGACTTGTTAGTTACTCATTATATTTACATTTATCCATTTTAATAAATATTCTTATAATACACCTATAATATTTTATATTTATTTTCACTTCATATATACGTATTAAAAATAGTCTTTCAAATCAAGTGATTAAAAAAATACTTACGTTTCAAATAATCACATCCATGTATAACTGATTTAAAGAAGTAGTCTAATTTCTTGCCTCATGTAAAGAACCACCTACATAAATATTTTTGTACTATAAATTTTTTATCAAAATACGAATTATTAGATTCATAACTTTTTTGGTTCAATTATTATAAGAACCCAACCTTACCATACCATACAATTCCATTTTTTTTATTTGCGTCAAAAGAAAGGTGAGGACCAAAACATCCAAGCAGAAAAAATAGGAAAAACAACAGAAAAGGAAGAGAGAAGAGAAAAGACAAGATCAGAGGCTACGGAGGCCTAAAGTAGTGAAGGCCGAGAGCGTCCCCTCTAATGATGTTGATCCATGTTGCTTTCAGGCTAATATAGTTATGAAATAAAGGATCCTCCAGGCCTGGTGAGACGAGAGAAGCCAGGTAGTCAGCAGCTTTGTTGCCTTCCCGCCAGGTATGAGAAACTCTAGTCATAGTACCCAAGAAACCCCGACACCTCCGGATAATGTATTCGATAGACCAAAGAAAGCTCTCGATGCCCTGAATGGAATTTGAGAGTATCAAGGAATCTGTTTTCACCTCCCTGAGAACCACACCCCTTTTGATGCTTTCATGTAGGCCAACCATCATACTCTTCGCCTTTGCAAGGAGTGGTGTACCCTGTCCCAACCGAATGGACAAAGAAAACAAAACCGAACTATTATGATCATGAACGAGTCCCCCTCCTCTGATGTCACCTGCAAGACAGGATCCGTCAGTGTTGAGCTTGAAGCCATGACACGGGGGAAGCCAGTATACCCAATGACCGGAGCTCGAAGCAGGGGTCGGAGGAGGATGATAAACCGTGGGAAGAAGATGCTGCAGGGTGGGTGCCTCCCTCTAGGAGCTGAGCACAACAACCATGTCCAGAAGCAGGTTCCTGACGCGGAAGATGATTTAATGAGCAGAGGAGGACACCCCTTTGTGCAAAAATGCGTTACGAGCATGCCACAAACTCCAGCATCCCGCGTTAATCACCGGTGTATGCGCTCTTTTCTCCGGGCTCGCATCACCCGATCCGTGAAACCAACGGTTTAGGAGGGGTTGATCTGCCATAGGGGGAATATCAAAACCTCTGAAATCACCAAAGAAGGACCATACCTCGTGCGCCCAATCGCTATCAAAAAACAAGTGCTCTGAAGTCTCCTCCATATACCGCTTACAACAAACACATTTGGACGCCATAAATCATGCATTACATTCCATATTTAAACAAAGTGGTTACATAAAATATAGTATTCATTTTTTTCCCATCAACAGAAACTTATTTAAAATAAAACATGGATTATTTCTTGACACTTCCTTGACACTATCATCATATCATGTACCTTTCCCTTGTCCTGTGAAAAACATTTCAAAAAAACATGGGATAAGCATAAAAAGCTCAGTATGGGATATAAAAATTCTGAAAGGAAACATTATTACATGTATACAAAAGAATCAATGAAATCATACTTTACTCATAAAACATAATCACACTAACATACCTCATGAAATAATAATATTTAGGAATAACACATAGAAATCATAAGACATAAAGGTAACTTGAGTCATTCATAACATTATTACGTAGGGAGTAACCCTCATCGTTACGTTTGGAATACCCATCATAGTATATTCCCTAAATCTCTTCGGAGAAACCTTTTCGTTTAACCCCTTCGCGTTACCCAATGCATTGGAGAGCTATATCGGGCTCAGCCGCCCTTAGTTTATCACAGAACCACCCGTTTTCATGAACAATTCACAAGAAACATAACATAATCATAGAACATAACTTAAGAATAAAAGAAAGATAACATTCCCACATTTCAATTACAATATAACATTTTAAGATATTGAAATAATGAATCCATTAAAAAAACCCATTTTCAAAACCATTTAAAACATTTAATAAAGAGATTTTTGAATCAATGTTTCCCATAACCCCTTGAAGATTTTATCATTTTAAACCATTAATATCTATATAAATAAATACCTAAAACAATTTTGAAAACTTGGATATTAATGATAAATATTTATAAGAACAAATCATTAAAACATTTAAAGGGATATTTTAGTTAAAGGGTTTTTATCAAAATTAGAGACACTTGAATACAATAATTGAGGAATAACATTTAATCAGAACATTATAATATCATGATAATAAATGGATTAATGATATAATATTTCAAAGGACAATATATACACCATATAAGAGTGAATTGGTGCATAACAACAATGAAGTCCCAATAGAAATGGAAAATGAGATGAAATCCCTTATGAAGAAGGTATCCTTAAATTAAGGATAAATCAATATCATAATTCTGTGTGAAAAATATAAATACACCCAATATAAGTGGATATTAAGTGTCAAACAATCAAAGGTCATTCACACATATTCAAAGGATGACATATTCAATAACTACATGTTGAACCCAAGGAAATTGAAATTGGGTTAAAAAGTTCCCTTTGTAAAATTTGACAGCCTAACAACATCACTTTAAAATTCATTAGTAGATTAGAGAGAAAATTGTATCCCATCACTTGAACATAAAATTTAAATCAATAAGGATATATAATAACATATCCCAACATAAAAATATGTAAATTAAAAGACATAACAAAATAATTCTGATAAAAAGAGAAGGGTGAAAGGTTCTCTTACTGATTTGGGTAACTTTCAAAACGTACACCCCATGAAAGAAGGGTCATAAAATGAAGATTTAAATACACATAAATGAGATTATATTATAAATATAGTAAAAAATGGGCAGTACATACAACACATAAAAGGAAATAGTGGCAAATGTAGCATGAATCTCATGGGAATAAAAAGTGAGATGAAAATCCCCTTATGAAAATTCAGCAGCCTAACATCGCCACATAAAACTTCCAAAAATGGAATGTTGAGATCAAATATGGTCTCTAATCATATTAAAATAAAATTTACAGAAAGACGATTATAAAATAACATCCCCCAACATAAGATAGGGGAGCATAAAGTAAGTTATATAAAAAAGAATACATAAAAAGAGAGAGAGAGGTAGAATCCCTTACCTCAAGTCCAACTTGTCTTGTTCATTTATTTATATTCATGAATAATAAACTTTGGTCAATTTATAACTGCTCATGGTCCTCCTTTAAATATTATTATTCATTTCATATCACATATTATAATGTTATAATAATTGGTTAATAATGTGCGTTCATATCAGACGTTTTTGTCGATGTTTGGTACAAGAGTCAAAAATGAACTTGTTTGAAAATAATTGTCCAAGTAGTTATAAGTAAATTATCTCCAGAATATTATTAATGATTTAAATATATTATATATCCAGTACATATTCATTTAATACTATTCCATAACATATGGAGATAAAAAGAAATGAAAATCACCGTTCATGGAGACAGTAGGCCGTACGTACGCATGAATGCTACTTTCATTTCATTGTCATATTAATGGAATTAAAAATAATTGAGAGATATATATTATAATTTCAGTATAATATATATGTTTTATAGGTCCCATAAGTTCATTCATTATAAATTCAATGTATTGCATGAATGCATCACGTCACTTGAGTGGGCGGTAGTCCACACTTAATCGTATGAAATTATCGCAATTGCACAACATGCCAAGCATAAAGGTATGTTTTAAATATAAAATATAGAAGCATATAGGAAACCTAAATACCATATATAACATATATAAAATATATAGACATCATAATGTCCATCATGAAAGGTGTTAAGAGAAGATTGTACAATCATCGTTTTGTGAGGCAGTAATTCGTCATCCACAGAAACAGTATGTTCTTTAACCATTAGATGGAGGTGTTTGTAAGTGTAGCTCGAATAATTAACAAAACAACATCCTAGTATATTTATGATACTGTTGTTGTTACCAGAGAAATGAATAAAAAGAGTTTAGGGGTTTGTAGAATCAAAATAAAACAAAAGAACACAAGTGAAGACATTACCTTTAAATCGGGTATCTCCTCTTGGTTTGAACCAAAAGGGGTTCTTGAAGAGACTTATGCCAAACGTAAGGCTTAAATGATGAAGAGAGGGATGTGGAGAGATTAAATGGGCAGATTTTGTCTGAGCCAAAGTCTTGAGAGGTGTGGCTAAGGTGGTAGAGGTGGGGGCCTTTTATAAGAGAAGAGGAGGGGCACTCTTGGAATGTTTCAAACTATTACTTTATTATAAAATTCTTTTCAGATTTCAAAGGTCCAAAAAGGATATATTTTGATGATAAGGTTTCTAAATACACACATCCAATAGGTTTGTGACAAGTGTAAGACTTATATTTCACCCTATCTTCTCATTTTATTGAAATCGTTCATTTATGAGGTAATCACTATATCATCATGGTGTCATAAATAAATTAATTTATATAATGTCTAAAAATTATAAAAAGATATCATGATGTATAAAATCTTTTTAGATTTATATTGAATATTTATTGTCAAAAATATGACTTGTATAACCCCATATAACAATTGTTTTAGTAAAACAATACATGTTTGTGACATTTTAATTTTAACTTTAAATAATAAGTTATTAATGCCATTTTCCAACCGAAGTGGCTTGATGGGGTCCCCAAGCTAACCCATGGATTGTATTGGTTGGCCATGACTCATCAAATATGTTTAGGACATGTGTCAAGGTCATTTAATATTATTATAACATTATCATTACATTAAATTACGCTAATTACCTTTAATCACGATTAATAAAACTTAATAGTTATTATTCACCAAAAAATTATTTTAATCTCATTGAACCACATTTTACATCCTAATTACAACCATGTATGTCGGATTTTTGAAAACAAAATCACAAAAGTGGTAAAATTTCATTTAAACGAAAAATCAGTTTCTTTAACTACCACTTAGTGGTTTCACTTTTCATAAAAAATTGATGTTTTTCACAAAAATACAAAAAATTCACCCTAAGATATATTTGATATTCCAAATTCAAAAATTATGTATATTTTACAAAATTCAAAATATATAAGTAGCATTGATTAAATTAATAATTCATTCCCACTGTCAAAACAAATAGCGTGTTTTTAAGAAACAATATCTATTAAAAGATTGACACTAGTTGAAGTCCAATATCAAAGTGAAATTAATTCCAATGACCACCATTAGATTAAATGGAAAAAATATATTCCAATTACACTTTAAAACCAATTAAAAATATAATCTAATCATATATTTAAATTAGATGAAAAAGCAGTTTTGATGTAAAATGCAGTATTTTTTCACTATTCATTAAAAAAATGAACAATGTCAGAAACATACCAAAAATTTAACCAAAGTAAATTTCAATGTCCCAATAATAAAGAATAAATTTATTTTGACAAATATATATTATAAAATTTTCAAAATTTAGATTTAAAAAAGGTTCTCCATCAAAAGGCTGTAAAACAATCTTTTAAAAATATTAGAGTATTTATTCTTAAAATTTGATTCATTTGGATTTTAAGCCTCTAAAATTTATTGGATAAATGAAAAAATATTTAACAAACAAATGTATTCATTTTTTAATTGTTTTTGTTCATTCCCACCATTACAACGGATAGGTGTTAACTATTATAATATTATTATATTATTAGTGTGCAACGTAATATTTCAAAGAAAGTCATTGTTGAGTATTGGGTACGCCATCGAGAATTTCATTCCCTTTAAATTAATATTAACACTTAATTATAAAATATTGATAAACATTAGAATGTAATATTATTTATTTACCTGGGATGTTACAATTATTATATTATGTAAAATAATATTCTCTCTCATTATTTAAAAATATCGTTTATTTATTTCAAATTGTTTGACTAATGTGGTTTATTTTTTACAACATTCTAAAGATATTTATAATTATATCTCTATAATAGATAACCATGTCCCTTAAAAATGGACATTTCTAAAATATGAATGATAAAGATAGTGTAATTACTTATTCTCCTTTTAATTATTATTATATCACCTTTAGTTATGTATTAAATTCAAATACTGAAACCCAAATCCTTCAATTTTTTTAGGGAATTCATATGCTTTATATATAGTTTATATTAATTATGTGGTGTGTGGGACCATAAATATTTATCACTTCAATTCGTTGGGTAATGTTTTATATCCTATGTGATGTTCTATAATTGAATTTGGGGAAAGCCTAATAAATCAAAGTGATTTGATTATTTTTTATAGATATAGGAATTGATCCCAATCCACAATGGAAAATTTTACAAATTAAGATGGAGACTTTCAGATTGGCTCTTTTTGGGTTTATATGGTGAAAAGTTTTTTGTTTTTTCCGAAATTATATTATTCAATTATTCTATAATGTTTTTTACCAATGACTTGTTACCATACTCATGGATATCCTCATTATGATATAATGTTGTGCCCCTTGACTCTCTTTTTAATATTATTATTCTAATTACTCCCATTCTAAAAATATTGTATCACCATAATCCTTATGAATGTTACTATGGGTATATAAATACGTTTTATATGATATATTTCATCTATATTTTATAGTATAGATTTACAACAAATATAATATTTACATTTTTATGATGGTATTTTTACATGTTTAGTAACCCTTTGAAACTATTCATATTTATCAATGACATCTTTTATTTTTTGTAAAATTATGATTATGTTCATGTAATAATATATGTTTATGACTTGGTTTAGTGAATTTTATTCATCTATGAATGTATTAAATTTGTTTGAAGAATCCTAAGAATGTATTTCCTTGAAAAAATATTATGTTATATCTAAAAAAAATTTTGACATGTTCAATAAAAATATTTATTATATTCACATTGTCCATTCACTCCTGGACACTATGCATTATGTTTATTTGTTAATTTTTCATATAAATAAATATATAATAATTTTAAAAGACTATTATTAAATTTCACTAATACATTCTCATAATAAATCTATTAAAAATTTCATAACAAAGAAAAAATCATCCTTATAAAATATTATAAAAATATTAGAT
The DNA here is from genome assembly GCA_963277665.1 of Viscum album. Lineage (NCBI taxonomy): Eukaryota > Viridiplantae > Streptophyta > Magnoliopsida > Santalales > Viscaceae > Viscum > Viscum album. Next base: position 820,883,129 of record OY728155.1, read on the forward strand.
GAGTTGGAATCAACCATGATGTTCCACCTCATATGTTAATTCATTTTTAATTTTCCACATGAAATTATATTCCCAAAAATGTATCATATTTTAGTATATATAATATATGGTTTATATCTATTTTTATATAATCATTGGTGTTTATATTTTAGATTACAACTCATGATTAAATTTCATAGTGATATCATTATATCATCATCTCCCAAGATTTGTTTTAATTTTTCAGATTTTATTAAAACAGGTTTTTGTTTAGGTGGAGACCATGTACTTACCATGAAAATGGTTCCATAAAATGTAAAAAACGAAATAATAAAACAATATAACTAATCTATATTGGTAATATAAGATACAAAGATACAAAACATATATATCCCTAATACATGATATAAACTATTATAGAGTTTAAAATAATGTAGAATGTTACAAAAGGTTTTTTTATCACATTTACGTGATCGCATATGCCATTAATGGAACATAGAAGAACAATCACAACTATTTAGGAAATAAAAATGTCCATTTAAGGACCTCCTTCAAAAATATCATCACTTTATAACAAAAAGAATATCTTATCCAAAATAATGTAATAAATTGAAAACATTTTGACCTATAAAAAATTGACCAATATGTAACATCATCCAAAATATAACTACTATTTATCAATAATATCTACTTTAATCAAGATAAAATAAAATTAACATAATATATAATGAAGGAAACTAGAAATATCCATTCAAGATACAACCAATGTGAAGTAAACTATTTACACCTATAAATACTAAACCAAAAAACCTAAATTAATATACATCTCCATAAAAAATAAAATGAAAAAAATGGTCTTGATACAACCTAAACTTCTACAAAATTTATTGGATTACACCAAGAGGAAAATGGTTACTGGTAATGAATCTCTATTACACCCCATACCATCAACACAAATATATAGTTTTGACATTATAATAATGTGACACTATTTTAATGGAACGATACATTATCTTGTGAAAACAATAATGATGAACCATGTTTAACTAACATCCTAATGGTTGGTTTGTTATGTGGAATAAATTTATCTACATAGAATGAGTAATACAATACTAGGAATGTGCCATATTCGAAATAAAATAGTGATCACGTACATAAAAAATTAAATTATATGGATTTTAATGGGTAATATAAAAATAAAAAATTAATGTGGAGGATATGTGTAATATTTTTGTTGTATGCCATACAGATCTCCAAGGTCATAGTAAAATGTGAATATATTCCAAATCTGGATTGAATAATGTTTAATTAAATAATTGGGGGTTATGCGGGATTTGAAATTTTAGATGTAATATGATGTTTACAGATAATAACTAAAAAATAAAAATCACATTCAATGTATAAAAAATGAAATAAAAAAAAGAATTCAACCCAAAAAAAGTTGAGGCCATTGATAATATTTATTATCATATAATTGAATGACCACATCACTATCACTCAAGAAATATTTTGGGGATTAACAATATGTTTCTGATGGAATGTGTAATAATATCAAACAGTAATTCCTATAAACAAAAAAGAATCCTCCACACAATACTATAATAAGTCCAATCAATAAAGGAAAAAATAACTACAATAAATTAAAACAGTATGATCTTATGTAATAAGTCCTACTAAAATATTAATGAGATGATGAATAATTAAAGGTAAAATCTCAATGTATGGTGGGATTGAACACAAACACATTAATTAAACAATATGATATTGGTCTTGACATTAAATTCTGAAAAAATATGAAAATTTTAATTATATGTAGCCATGAAATAGTCACAGTCATCAATATATTCTATAACTTTTAATAATATCCCATCATTACATAATAATAATTATTAAGTTTATTATGAAATTTTATGTCACAACCAGTAGGATTCTCATATATAGTGATATGACATGTAACTATTATAAAATTTATCTTCACATGTTATGTTAGGTAATACATAATTCATTCCTTATAGGATACCAATGTGAATATTTTAGTATATGATTATAGGGTTAATAAATATTTAATATATTTATATAATAATCAATTACAATATTGTGATATATAGCATATGGTTACCACATTAACTATATCCCAATGACCTTTAAAATTTCGAGTCATTCCAAATGATACGTACATGTCTGGTTTGATGATGTAATGATCGTTAGGGAACTCAATGATATTTTCCCGGATGATATTATTCATAAAATGTTATATCAATTACACACATTTAGAGAAATTTATCTAATATTCTACCAAACTCACATTAGTTCATTATAAATGATTAAATCTCATTAAATTTATTTCATTATACATACAATTCATAAATATAAATAAATTAACTATTTTAATATTATATATAAAATATTACCCTTTATCTAAAAATGAATTTATTAATTAATATAAAAATCACCCCTACTATGAACAATCAATACACATCCAATTTTATAATTAATATTTTTATAATTACATTACATTAAATTATCAAAATTCACATTTTATATATTTAATTTATAACAACTTTCTCATGTATATAACTATATCTTTTTTGTTGAATGTATATGTAATTAACATATATGCACCAATCATTGTATCAAAAATTAATAGTGACTCTGTTACATTATTTAGTCCAATAGGTGACATGTTTTCAATATCCATATATATTAATAGGTCCCCACATATTATGACCCATTCTCCCCTAGCCCAAGTGACTCTTATATTTCAATTCCTCAAAATCCCAACACAATCAAAATAACAGTAAACATTTCGCAATTAAATAATGAGTATCTTTATCCATGATTCATAGTTGTTTTAAAAATTGATACATTCTATGCCCACAAAATGTCTCAAATATTGAAAAGTTCATTGAAAAATTCAACTCTATTATTATTAATTCAATTATTAATAATGTGAAATATCATTATATATAAAATTTATTTTAATATGTTGAAAACGAACTATATCCAAAAACATGAGGTATAAGAACCACTCATTCGGTATCTAGTTTTTAAATCTGGAAAATTAACCCCTATATTCATCAAAATTCAATGAAACATTATTTTGAATTCTAAATTAACAAATAAAATAATTTTTTGTCTTATGATAGTGTAACTAAATTAGTATATAAGTATTTACTTAGCTCATTATAAATTAATTAGTTTTATACAAATATTGTAAATTAAATGGATAAATAACTATTCAACAATTTTCCAAACACCACTATTCATTCATTTATTTATAATTTTCAATAGTTTTGTTTTTAAAGATATAGCTCAATTTGTTTTTAAATATCCCATGTATCTAAAATACTATAATGTGATATATTATAAAATATAAAATATTCATGAAATGTAAAATTATATTGTAACTAATATATTTAACAAATAGTTTTTATTTTAGATTGTAGACATAAATTTATCTATATTTTTTAAATAAATATTGAATATGGATGTCAATTTATAGTATTAAAAATGAAATATTTTATGTTTTTATAATAATTATAATATATTCCAATTAAATATTTATATTCACATATACTAAATGTTTTATAATAAATATTGGATATATTTAATAATAATGGATGATAACTGGGTTATTATATTTGTTTCTTTTAAATATCTTTAAATGAAATATATTTTTATATAATTTATATTTTAAATTTAAATTTCAGTTTCATTTAACTCATTTGGGAATAATGAATGTAATGATACATATAAATGGATGATTTTTTACATGGTTCACAACATATTTTATATATCTTGAACATGATATTTTTTAATATGGATAAAATTACATATTATCTTTTTATCATGTATAATTTTAGATGAAAATTTGAATTTTTAAAAAATAAATATCTATAAATATGAAATCATTATGATTAGTTATAAATTGAAATGATCTTTTGATATCAATATCTATACAGAAATTATTTACATGTTTTTTTATATCATGATAGAAAATTTATTACTATTATTCATTCATCATTAACATTTAAGATAATTATTTTAATTCTCAAATTGATAATCTAGGTTTTTTCTTTTCATCCAATAATCAAATAATGCATTATCATGTAATAAGATTATATATAAATTAGATTTTCTTTAAAATTGTTTCTTCTAGACATTTATTCCCTACATTTATGTAAAACTAAATTTTAATGTCATTTGTGTTCAATTATTTTCATCAATTTTTCTTATTTCCTCTTAAGATACTTCATTTCTATGTTAACAACAAATTTATTAGAATACATAAACAAAAAATAATGGGTAATAATTTATATATTCTGAAAATACATGATTTTAATAAATATAATATTCATTTTAATTAATAAATAAATTACCAACAATAAATGATATTTAATTGTGTAATTATTAAAATATATAAACATAAAACAAAAATTCATCAAATAAACAATTATATTATTTAATCATTCTTAAATATCATTTAGATAATACTCATTATTATAACACATAAGCTTAGTAAATATCATACAACCCTTAAAACATATAATACAATCTTATAAAACATATTAATTATTCATCTTTAACTTATAAAAATGGTTCTATAATAATATTTTATTATATATTAATTATCACTTTTATAGTGGAATTAGTTTTTTTAATTCACAAATAAATTAATGAAAATATTTTCTATTTTTTTATTTTCATCTTCTCATTTATTATTATGAAATTATATAGATAAAAAATTAAATATAATAATCCATCCACTAAATATCCTTTGTAAAACCATTATTATATATTTCTTATAGAATAAAAAATCATATAAAATCCTCAGAATTTAACCGCACTCTTTCACAACATAGAAAACCATTTCAAATGATTATTATTTTAGTTATTAAACTATATAAATATCTCTATTTTACATTTTATAAATTTCCAATAACATTTGATAATTATTTTTGAAATTATACTAATCCAAGATATTTCTATGTTTTTGTCTATAATTATAATTATTATTTTGATCACTACATACAATGATTAAAAATTGAAATCAATTAAATTTAAATTTGATAACACAAATAGATATCATGATCTCTAAAAAATTCACTTTAGAAATCTCCAAACACATCTACGACCATGAAATCTTGATCAAATAATCATACATATCTATATTGACCACTAGATAATCATCATTTCAAATAATTTATATCATAGACAATCGAAAAATATTAATCTTTTGGAAAAATATAACTTTTCCTAAAATTAATTCTAATTTGTATCGACAGTTAATATCCCATTGTTATCATTTGAAAACATATTTTTAATAAAAATTGTAATATTAAAGTTTTTTTTCGTCATTATTTCTATAAATATAGTTTTTTCATAAATATCTATGTTTTTTGGATTTTATTGAGGAAAAGTGACTTACCATGACCGAACCAAGAACCCATAGTGTAAATAATGGACGGAGGGTGTTACAAAACCGTTATATGGAAGAGAAGTGTGGTATATCCCTAGATCCAATATTCTTCGGTTACCCTACTAAACAATATATTCAATTTTTTATGATGATATTTACGCATATATAGACTTTGAATATTTAAAATAATGCACCGTGCTTGAAATATTAAGCCTTTCCTCATTCTATTATCGAATAGAGGGCCATAAACCATGGATTATTAGGCCACATAAAAACATGAATCAATGATAGAAGAGAAAATTGAGAAAGGATAGTGAGGATAAGCCATACCTTGAAGAATTAGAAACCTAAAAGTCTCTGAACTAGGTAGATAAGAGAACCATGTTCACGTTCTAGGTGACAAATGTGATCCATTTTACCAAAGTGATTTGTTTGATTGAATAATTGACACAACTCACTTAAAAATGGATTCTAACCCATTAAGATGTAAACATGGGTTGTGTAAAATGTATCAAATTCAATAACACATATTATATATTGTAATTTCAAGGAGTATATAATTTTATTGTCTGATACGACTCTTCTATGATTTATATTTACTTTTACATGACTTCATATTTTCTATAGTGACACTTACATTTTATATAGATTGAAATTAATAATATAATTGTGTCGTTTACCTAAAATATACACAATATGATACCATGTATGTAATAATAATATTTTGATAATTATATTGGGATAATAATATGAAAACCTAGATGGAACGTGGTGTGGTCACCAAGAGTAGAAAACACGGGTAAAAAAATTTTCATTCTTTTTTAACTCACTAGATTGTGAATCATTTTGGTTTTCATCCTTCAAGGGGACATAGGATTTAATTAAACTACAACTTTGCAATGTCCCAGAACACATTGGTCCATTACATTATGAAACTTTGGTGTTGGAATTTTTTCGGGAGGTCAACATGACCTATCCCCAGCACTGCCAATTTTCCAGTTCTGTGAATAGTGTTTCTAGTTTTAGGAAGAGTAACAGATCAGTCTCACAGATCGGTCTCACAGATCGGTCTCACAGATCTGTCTCACAGATCGACCTCACAGATCGGTCTCACAGATCGGTCTCACAGATCGGTCTCACAGATCGGTCTCACAGATCGGTCTCATAGATCGGTCTCACAGATCGGTCTCACAGATTGGTCTCACATATTGGTTTGGTGTACAGTAAAGGTAGGTGAACAGTGTTTCCAGATTCCTACAGTTTTTCCCCTTTTGACGATTCCTTTGATGTAAAATACATTTAATGCCTTATTTTTATGGGATCTTAAGGCCGTTTCAAAGGCCATAAATCCTATATTAATTATTCCTAAGGCTTTGAATGTTTTACATGGTCAGACAATGTGGGTTAATGTGATCCGTTTTTAATGTAGAATTAATCGGATCTTACACCGTCACCTCATTAAATCTTTAAATGGTATAAGATATCATTATCACATATTCTTCCTCTTTGTTCTCGGTTATGAGATGCTAGAACCTTTCAATCCTTCCCATAGGAGTTGCACAATCAATCCTTACTCCGAGGATTGGTTCTGCTCTAATTTGATGCAACCAAATTGTATCGATCAATCTTCGATATAAGGTATGTTGTATTGTCATTATTTTAGGGTTCATCTTATCATGTACCCCTTTCCATATTATAGCATGTAATATTCAGGATTCTAATGGGGTTTTCTTGGGTTTTGGTTGGTTTTGTCGTACCGTGGAATCCTCAAGTGGATGTAGTTGTCGCGAGAGGAAGATTGTGACCCATTGTGTGGATAAACAACATCAAGAACTCTTCAAGGTAGGGGATTCATTGCTTCTCTAACCATTTATGTGCAATCGTAGAGTTAGCATTATTTATCCCTTTGGATTATAATAAAATTGACCTAATTAAGTATTTGAACAGGATAAAGAAATTGTTATCTATCATATGTTATTGCCTCTTTTTTCCGAATAGTGTGACCTATATGCTTTCTTCATTTAGCTGTTTGTCCTTGATGGAAATTGATAAAGAACGTAAAACCGGAATTAATTTATAATTAATTGGTTAATGATAAAGAGGCATATAAATTAAATTTGTTGTTCTCATTGCTGTAGTTGTTCTAATTTTATGTTAATCAAATTGGCATAGTAAGTATGTTATATCTTTTGAGATAGCTTACTGAATAGGTTTCCTCGAATTGGAACCTACGAATTGAATCTGTTAATTCATGAGGGTTTAAAGAACTTGTTGGTTGATAAAAGATAACGCCTGGTAGGGTTCTTAGTTACCCTCTTGTTCGAAAGGCCGACTGAATTGTGATTTAGAGCCCGGAGTGCTCATTTTGTATGAAAGACGGATGCCTTGTTAAAGGGTCAAGAGCCCATTTGATGTGATGATAGTTTTCCTGCTGCTTGTGTTGTAATGTGAGCCTGGATGGCTGTTGAGATATGTGGAGGTAGGGAGGCCTTGTGATTGTGGTATTGGATGGAGCCTAGAGTGGCAAGATGCATCGGTTTATGCATATGGGTGTCGAGGAGAACACCAAGGAAGATGGTATGGGATGGATGTGATGGATGGATGTTGGTGGTTTTATTTTGTTGTTTATTTTCTTTACTTTTCCCCACTGCTCATGGCAGCTGGTCTTGCTTACCCTCATTCTTAAGGAGGCAAAGACACGCGGGGTTTGCCACGTGCTTTCTGTGTTAGCCTCTCAAGGGAGAATGTGTCTATGCCCTTTCTATAGGTGACAAAGACTCGATGGGTAGTATATCTAATAACCATGTCGAGCCCCTTGTTGTTTAGTATCATAGGATGATTTTCAAGAATTCTTGGGAATAGGGGAAAGTAATTCTATAATAAAAGACTGATTAAATGGTGATAATCCATGGGGATGGAGATGCTGGAATTTAAAGGTGATGTGGAATCTTAAAAGGAGCAGTTGAGTTTGAATATGATGCCAATTCAGTTTATTGATGTTGTGTTCATGGTTAATTAATGTTTGAAGAATTAATTAACATACAGTGGAACTGATAATAAGGGAATGAAGTAATATAATAAATCTCTTCAAATGGTTCTGTGCTTATAGGATACCTAGTATTATAAGTAGAATCCCAGAGTCTGAGAGACATTAGCATTAGTTGTGTCTAAGACTAGCTAGTTCCCATAGTGTGGTTGTGAGTTATATATATTCTGTACCTTTTGTGTTTCTATACACCACACCACCGTGTCGGTAAGGGAAACGGAGACCCTATGTATTCTGAGCCCTGGGGGGTGTTTTCCCCAACATTTTGATGTGAGTTTGAAGGGATGACTACCCCCTTTAGTCCATTTCACTTCTCTTAATAGATACAAGTGCCTTTGGCATAGTGGTTAGTTTTCCCCATATATGTGTGTAGAGGGTTGTAATGGCTAGTGGTTGTTTCACACACATATATTCTGTATATAGTATCATATGGACTTATATAGGTGTAACATGTATAGGCTGTGATGGGTTGAGGATACTTACTCGGCGTATAGGTTGTGATGGCTTGAGGTATAATACCCGATGTATGATACACGTTATGCGAGTTGTGGTGGCTCCCAGAAAATAACTGGTTACTTTTGTATGTGAGGATGGTGTGGTTCGTAGCCTAGGTGTCTGCGGGCAAGCCTTTGTGGTGCATGTGGTGCAGATTGTGGAGCTTAGCCCAGGTGTATACGGGCAAGCCTTTGGAGAGAGATGCACAGGACGTATGTCATTGGGGAAAATCAGAAAACTAGTGGGGAAGTAGTAGTAGGGTACCCTTTATATTCTTTACTATATGATATATTCTTGTATGCGTTTCTTGGTGAGAGTAGCCATGGTTAGGTTAGGAACATAGTATACCTTTTTAGGTGACGAGTTAGTATCACTTTTTGGTCACTAGGCTTTATCATTCGTTCATTACATTTTCATGAGAGGTTTTGGGGAGAATCCTACTGAGTATACTATTATTCTCACCGTATGTATATATAAACTATTTTTTCAGGTCACTTGGAGCAGGTTGGAGATCATGCTGGTTACTATTATCTTGTGGTTACAGGAGTTGTTCGGGCTTGTAGTTGATGTTGTCTTTTCCTTTTTTTGGGTACTTGTACTTTTCCCCTTTTAGTTGTATCACTTTTTATTGGCATTTAATATAAGAATACAGTTTTCTAATATATTCCAGTTTTGAGTTTTAGTTGATTGGTGTCTATCTTATCTCTCTCTTCCACATGTGTTCTCTTAGAGGGTAATGCCTCCAATTTGTGTGTTATTATACCCCCGGTGCTAGTCGCCAACACGGGGCCTACTGGAGGTGGGAATCAGGGGTTATTATCTCCCTTCTCACATTTCCGGCCCAGGAGGGGTAGACTTTGTGGGGAGGGGGTCATGATAGAGTGGTATCAGAGGTCATGGTGAGGGATAGGTTCAGAATGGAGTTAGGAGCAGGTGAGGTTGCATGGGTCGGTGGGGAAACGATGTCAGTCATGTTTAGAAATATGGGTAAACACTAGAGACCATCAAGTAAATGGGCATTTAGGGCCCCCTATGATCTATTTCATGGACCATTAAGTTTACAATGGCTACTAAACATGGTGATACTGGTTTCAGGGTAGGGACAATCGAAAGGATCATGCATCATTCTTCTTTGTGCCTTTGTTTTAATGGGTAGACCATGGGATAGGTTAACCTAAGATGAAAAAAAGAAAACAATAAATTAATTAATGTTGAGTCTTCCATAATCTAGGCATAAGAGCACTAACGGTTTTTTATTTGGAAGGTATGGTTCCAGGTCGACGTCCTCGTCAGGTTTGCGCAGAAAATGTCCAGCAGGGCGTTCCAGCAGATCGCTGCTGGGTAGAGGTTGACGACGATGACACTTTGAGGAAGCCACTCTGAGAGTTTCAATGCCAAAGTCTCTAGAAGTACGAGAGCTCTGTTTCAGATGCAGTCACGATAGAATGGTTAGAGGTGGTTGATATCAGCTTTAGTTCGATTCGTGCTCAGAAGGAGCACTGGGTGACCTTTTTTGTGATGATGATGCGAGGAGTAGCGAGGCAGTGGTGGATCTTGTTCCTCAGGGATTGTGAGGAGTCAGTGATCTCATGGGAGGAGTTTCGAGACATGCTCAAAGTTGAGTTCCTTTCTTCGACCGCGAAGTCGTCCAGTGATCAGGAGCTTCTAACCCTTTGAAAGGGGAGATCCAGTGTTCGAGAGTTTGGAATCCATTTCAAGAACCTTCTACGGTATTCTTAAGACCTATTACCTAATGTGGAGGCCAGGTCAAGGAATTTCGAGGAGGCGTTGCATCCAGAGATCCAGTGCTAGGACACCCCAATTATTTTGAAGTCATATCTTGAGGTGCTGGCGAGGGCAGAGGATGTTGAGAGGACTTTGGCCAGGACCGGATCGTCACGAGAGGAGAATCTTCATGATTCCTCACAAAGCAGAGCTTTGGTCCGGTGTTCCCGGTTTTTAGGGTAGCAGAGCTTCCGTTCACCTGGGGGTAGGTCCCATCCCTTCCCATCTCGTTTCTCCCGATGCATCAACTCTCAGGCCTGGGCCATGGGATCAGGCGCTTGTTTTTCTTATGGTGGTCATGGTACTCAGTAGCGGGAGTGACCGACCATTCAGAGCAGTCATCGTGAACCAGGCGCTCCGTGTCAGGTTCCTCTACTGAGGCAGTTCTAACCGAGGTAGCAGCAGTAGGTTGCACCAACTTTAGATCTTAGAGGGTAGATGGAGCAGGCAGAATACAACCCCATGACGTTCCCCATCCTCAGAGAGCAGAGCGCCTCCATGGTGGTGGTCGTCATCAGGTTCAGAGAGGCTGTGGAGGAGGTCTTAGGGAGCTTCATGAACTAGCGTTACCCGCCCCAGGAGAGCAAGACTTCGTTCAAGGTACCATTTGCATGTTTTTCTACCTCGGTGTTTCCCTTGTTTGATTCAGGAGCGACACACTTCTTCATATCACCTACCTTTTTCCATGCCATGGGACTTGAGGTAAGGAGGCTTCCAGTGCCCTTGACGTTGACTACACCAGTTGAAGGTCGAGCTGACTTGTTTGAAGTATGTAGAGACTGTGAGCTCGTTTTGGAACAACACCCCTATTGGGGAGATTTCCTATGTTTATGAATACAACTATATGATGTCATCCTTGGCATGGATTGGTTGTATTCGGTGCAGGCTATCATGGATTTCTATAGGAAGAAGGTCATTTTCATTGGTGAGGATAGAGAGTAAGAGGTGTTTTTTGGTGAGCGATATCTTCGTATGGGTCATAGATTAGTTCCACCCTTATCACCCTGGTTTTCTGAGTAGATGCTGAGTTCTTCAGAGGTTCAGCAGCTGGCGTTTCCTAGGGTCGTAGACGAGTACCCTGATGTACTTCTAGAAAAGCTTTTTGCATTGCCCCCTCAATGAGAGATCGAGTTTTGGATCAAGTTACAGCAAGGAACGTCTACTATCACTATGTATCCGTATAGGATGTCCCCTTCTAAGTTACGAGTGCTATGTATACAGATTGATGGTCTGTTACAGTGTGGTTTTGTTTAGCCAAGTGTGTCACCATGGGGTGCACCGGTTTTGTTCGTAAAGAAGGATAACGACAGTTTGTGGTTGTGTGTCGATTATCGTCACTTAAAAGAGTGACAATAACAAATTGTTATCCTCTTCCAAAAATTGATGATATATTCGATCAACTGAAGGGTGAATGTTGGTTCTCAAAGATCGACTTGTGGTAGGGATATCATTAAATCCATGTGAAGGATGAGGATATCCCAAATACTATTTTCTGTTATCGTCGTGGGCATTATGAGTTCATTGTAATGTTGTTTGGCATGAAGAATTCTCCATCTATTTTCATGGGTTTGATGAATGTTGTGTTCCGTGAGTTCCTGGACACGTTTTTTGTGGTTTTAATCGACGAAATCCTTGTGTACTCCATATCTGAAGAGGAGCATATAGAAAATCTACGAGCCATTTTGGGAGTTCATCGCCAACATCAGTTGTTTGGGAAGTTGATGATGTGTGAGTTTTGGGCTCGAGATCTTCGTTTCTTGGAGCACATTGTTTCCCAATAGAGTTTAGTTGTGGAACTGTCGAAGACAGAAGCAGTGGTGTCTTGGGCATCCCCCAAGACCGTGTCATAGGTGCGAAGTTTTCTTGGTTTCGCAGGCTACTATAGGAGGTTCGTGGAAAATTTCTCCTGTGTTGCGACTCCTCTGACATCTTTGAACAAGAAGGATCAAGCATTCATATGTACTATTCAGTGTTGGGTAGCTTTCGAGTATCTAAAGGATATGTTAGTAAGTGCTCTAGTTCATTTTCTTTCAGCTGAGAGTGTTTAGTTTGATGTTTTCTGCGATGCTTCACATATGGGGCTAGGTTGTGTTCTCATGTAGCGGAGGTCAGTTTTTTTAAATGGGTCTCTACAGTTGCAGCCCCATGAATGAAACTATGCCACCCATGATCTTTAGTTGTCGGCCATGGTGTTTTCACTGAAGTTGTAGAAATATTACGTCATTGGTCAGCACTTTGTGGTTTTCACCGATCATAAGAGTTTGAGGTATTTTTTCTCCCAGCATTACATTAACATACAACAGCATCGGTGGATGGAGTTCTTACAGGAATACGACTTATAAATATTATATACACCTAGAAAAGCGAATGTTTTAGCTGATGTGCTTAGCTGAAAGTCGCGTAGTGATGTTGTGGGTAAATCCGGTGATTCCTGGAGAGAAATGGAGGAATTGTCACCTTTTCATCTTGATATGGAAGAGGTTGGAGCTAGAGGTTGTCTTTTCCAGATGGCGGTGCAGTCATCCCCAATTCAGAAGGTGGAAGAGTCCCGGTTGGGTGATCTAGAGGTGGATGTTTGGAGAGACAGAGTTGTTTGTGGTGAGGCCCCTGATGGTTGGTCGGAGGATGAACAACACTAAGTGTTGTATCATGGAATGATTTTTGTTCCCTCGGTGATGCGTGAGACAGTTCTCCAAGAGTTCCATAGTTCTCCCTTAGCAGTACATCCTAGTGTGAGAAAGATGTACCAATCCATGAGGAGTCAGTTTCGGTGGCCTGGGCTGAAGCATGCGGTTGTGGAGTTTGGTTCTCGATCTTTAGTCTGCCAGAAGGTGAAGGCTGAACACTGTGTTCCGGGTGGACTTATCGAGCCATTAGTGATTCCTTAGTGGAAGTGGGAGGACATCTCAATGGAATTTGTTGTTGTTTTACCTCGACCTCCAGGAGGACATGATGATATTTGGGTGGTAGTGGATCATTTGAAAAAATCGGACCACTTTAAAGTGATCAAGGAGTTATCTCATTAGATGTTTTGTCGAGGCAGTTTCTAGAAGAGGTGGTGAGACTTCATAGTGTACCTAGTATGATCATTTCTAATCGAGATCCTCGTTTTACCTCCAGGGTGTTGAGAGGTCTCCAATATGATTTTGGCTCTCAGGTATCCCTTAGCAATACTTTTCATCCTCAAAAAGATGGTCAAACTGAACGAACCATCCAAACTCTTGAAGACATGTTAAGATCTTGTGTTCTTGATTTTGGAGGTTCATAGATGAGTCACTTACACTTGGTAGAGTTCTCTTACAATAATAGTTTTCACTCTAACATAGGTATGGAACTATTTGAAGCCTTGTATGGCTGGCCATGCCATTCTCCATTGTGCTGGACTCAGGTCGGAGAGTCAGCAATTCTCAGACCAGAACTAGTGCAGAATACAATAGAGATGGTTCAGGTGATTCATTAGAGGATGAAGACAGTGCAAGATCGTCAAAAAATCATATCCTGATCAAACAAGGAGACCCTTGGAGTTTAATTATGGGGATCATGTGTTTCTGAAGGTGACTCCCCATCATGGGCAGTGAAGGTCTAGTCGTGGAAGTAAGCTTTCTCCCTGGTTTATTGGGCCTTTTGAGTTGTTATCTTGTGTTGGAGCTATGGCATTTAAAGTAGAACTTCCCCCACCGGTGAGTCAGATACATGATTTTTTCCATATATCACAAACTCATTGTTATCTTCATGAAAACTCTCACATCATCAATTGGGGAGAGATCGATATTGATGATGATGAAACCTTCGAGGAGAAACCTTTGGTGATTCAAGACAGCAAGTAGAAGTTGTTGCATGGGAATTCTATCCCCTTTGTTCATTTCATGTGGCGACATAGTGTCATGGAGGAGAGTACATAGGAACGTGAGTCACAAATACATACCCAGTACCCAGAGTTGTTTTAAGTTGTTGTGATGAGTTTTATTTGATCCTTCCTTTTATGTACCTTTTATGTGATGTTATTCTTGAATTTTTTGGATATGGGTTTTTTGTTCCCTTTCTCTTGGATGTCGTGGTTTTGTCCCAGCTTTAGAACAACTCAGTGTGGTTTTCCCCTGTGAGGTATCTTATGGGGTGGTTGTTCGGACCCCTCTTTTCCTTAGGTTGGTATTAAATTCTCAAGGATGATAATGTTTTGATAGGTCTCTGATGTAATTTCTTAGACCTATACGGTCCATTACATTGTGAAAATGTGGTGTTGGAGGTGTTACGGGAGGTCAAGATGACTTATCCCCAACACTTTTCCAATTTTCCAGTTCTGTGAACAGTGTTTCCAGTTTTATGAACAGTAACAGATCGATCTCATAGATAGGTCTCACAGATCGGTCTCAGAGATCGGTCTCATAGATCGGTCTCAGAGATCAGTCTCACAGAGAAGTCTCACAGATTGTCCTTACAGATCGGTCTCACAGATCGGTCTCACAAAGCGGTCTCATGGATCGATCTCATGGATCAGTCTCACAGATCAGTCTAACAGATCGGTCTCACCTATCAGTCTCACAGATTGGTCTCACATATCGGTCTCACATATCGGTCTGACAGATTGGTCGCATAGATCGGTCTTACAGATAGGTTTGATATATCAGTCTCACAAATCGGCCTCACAGATCGGTTTGGTGTACAGTAACGGTAGGTGAACAATGTTTCCAGATTCCTACAGTTTTTCCCCTTTTGACAATTCCTTTGATGTAAAATACATTTAATTCCTTATATTTAAGGTCTATTAAGGCCGTTTCAAAGGCCATAAATCCTATAATAATAATTCCTAAGGCTTGGAATGTTTTACTTGTTCAAACCACGTGGGTTAATGCGATCCTTTTTTAATGGAGAATTAATAGGATCTTAAATCATCGCCTCATTAAATCTTTAAAAGGAACAAGATATCATTCTCCCTTGTTCTTACTCATTGTTCATGTCAATGAGATGCTAGAACCTTTTAATCCCTCCCGTAGGAGTTGCACAATAAAACCTTACTCCTAGGATTGGTTCTGCTCTGTTTTGATGCAACCAAGATGTATTGATGAACCTTCGATATAAGGTATGTTGTATCGTCATTATTTTAGGGTTTATCTTCTCATTTTATCCTTTCCATATTATATCATGTAATATTCAGGCTTCTAATGGGTTTTTTCTTGGGGTTTGGTTGTTGATGTCGTACCGTGGAATCCTCGGGTGGATCCATTTGACGAGAGATGAGGATTGTGACCCTTTGTGTGGATACAGAACGTCAAGAAATCTTCAAGGTAGGGGATTCATTGCTTTTGTAATTGTTTTTGTGCAATCGTAGAGTTATCCTGATTTATCACATTGGATCAAAATGAAATTGAGTTAATTAAATATTTGAACCAGATAAAGAAATGGTTTTCTATCATATGTTATTGCCTCTTGTTTTTCTAGATAGTGTGATCTTTATGTCTATTTGGTTTAGCTGTTTTTCCATGATGGAAATTGATAAAGAACGTAAAGCCGGAATTAATTGATAATTATTTGGCTAAAGATAAAGATCCATATAAATGAATCTGGTTGTTTCCGTTATTGTAGTTGTTCTAATTTTATTTTAATAAAATTGGCATAGTAATCATGTTAAATCTTTTGATATAGCTTACGGAATAGGTTTCCTGGCATTGGAACTTACTAATTGAATCTATTAATTCAATAGGAATTAAAGAACTGGTTGGTTGATACAAGATAATGCCTAGCAGGGTTCTTAGTTACCCTCTTGTTCTAAAGGTCGAGTGCCTTGTGCTTTAGAGCCATGAGTGCTCATATTATATGATGGTTCGATTCCTTGTTAAAGGGCTAAGATCCCATTTTATGTGATGATTGGTTTCCTAATTCTTGTGTTTTGATGTGAGCCTGGATGGATGTTGTGATATATGGAGGCAGGGAGGCCTTGTGGTTGTGGCAGTGGATGGCACCTAGAGTGGTGAGATGCATCGGTTTATGCATGTGGGTGTTGAGGAGAACACCAAGGATGATGGTATGGGATGGATGTGATTGCTAGATGTTAGTGGTTTTGTTTGGTTGTTTATCTACATTACATTTCCCCACTGCTCAAAGCAACTGGTCTTTCTTACCCTCCTTCTGAAGGAGGTGAAGACACGCGAGGTATGCCACATGCTTTATGTGTTTTGCCTCTCGAGGGAGAATGGGTCTATGCACTTTCTATAGGCAGAAAAGACTCGACGGGTAGTATATCTACTCACCGTGTCGATCCCCTTTGTGTTTAGTAGCATGGGGTTCTTTTCTAGAATGCTTGGTAATTGGGGAAACTAACTCTGTAATAAAATATTTATTAAATGGTTATAATCCATATGGATGGAGATGCTAGAATTTAAAAGTGATGTTGAATCTCAAAAGGAGTAGTTGATTTTGAATATGATGCCAATTCAGTTTATTGAGGTTGTGTTCATAGTCAATTAATGTTTGATGAATTAATTAACATATAGTGGAACTGATAAAAAGGGAATGAAGTAATCTAATAAATCTCTTCAAGTGGTTGTGTGCTTATAGGATACCTAGTCTTAGAAGTATTATCCCATAGTCTGAGAGATGTTAGCTACAGTTGTGTCTAAGACTTGGTAATTCCCATAGTGTGGTTGTGAGTTTTATATTTTCTGTACTTTTTTTGTTTCTATACACTCCTCCACCCTGTCGGTAAGGGCAACTGAAACCCTGGGGATTCTAAGCCCTGGGGGTGTTTTCCGCAACATTCTAATGGGAGGTTGAATGTCTGAATACCCCCTTTTGCCCTGCTCTCTTCTCTTGGTAGATACTATTGCCTTTGGCACAGTGGTTAGTTTTCCCCATATATGTGTGTAGAGGGCTGTAATGGCTTGTGGTTTTCTAACACACATATATTCTATATATAGTATCTTATCGACCACTATAGGTGTAACAAGTATAGGTTGTGATGTCTTGAGGATCGTTACCCGGCGTATGGGTTTTGATGGATTGAGGTATAATAACTGATGTATGATACACGTTATGTGAGCTGTGGTGGCTCCCAGAAACTACCTGGTTGATTTTGGTTGTGAGGATGGTGTGGTGCTTAGCCCCGGTGTCTGTGGGAAAGCCATTGGTTGAATGTGTAGTAGTGGGGTATCCTTGATATTCTATACTATATGATATATTATTGTATGTGTTGCTTGGTAAGAGTATCCATGGTGAGGTTGGGAACTTAGTATACCTGTTTAAATGATGAGTTAGTTTCACTTGTTCTTCACTAGGTTTTATCATGCTTTCATTACTTTTGCACGAGAGGATTCGGGGTCGATCCTACTGAGTATACTGTTATACTCACCATATGTATATATAAACTGTTTATTCAGGTCACTTGGAGCAGTTTTGAGATCAGGCTGGTTACTACTATCTTGTGGTATCAGGAGCTGTTCGGGCTTGTAGTTGCTGTTGTCTTTTCCTTTATTTTGGGTACTTGTAGTTTTCCACATTTATGTGTAGCACTTTTTCATGGAATTTCATATATGAAAATGGTTTTCTTTTATATTCTAGTTTTGAGATGGAGTTGATTGGTGTCTATCTTATCTCTCTCTTCCGCATGTGTTCTATTAGAGGTTAATGCCTCCAATTTGAGTGTTATTATACCTTCGGTGCTAGTCACCAACCTGGGGCCTACTGGAGGCGGGACTTGGGGGTAATTATCTCCCTTCTCACATTGTCGGACAAGGAGAGGTACACTTTGTGGGGAGGAGGTCGTGACAAATGTAGTGTAGTCAAGGTTCGATAGATGTAAAAATGATATTAAAATTATGATCTTGCAATAGTGCTGGGGATATAGGCTTTGAAATTTTAGAATTATGCACTACACAATTGGAGTAATGTATCTCGAGAGATGATATTATTAAGGGATACTAAAACACATTATTTGAATAATATAATGCATGACTGTTTTTATATATTTATATTTAATAATATTTTATTTTTATTCTCATTATAATTTTCAGTCTATTCAATTTTTTTGGTACATAATTGTGAACATGAGTCCTCCATCAATTAAATAACCACATCAGTATCATTGATTCATTAATTTCTTAGGATTTGATATTAATTTAGGGTATAATTTAATGGGTGTAGAATGATGGATAATTTATACATAGTAATATTTCTTCCATATTATTAACAAACGATTGATTGAGACAACTTTGTTAATCGTTTATCTCTTATACTATTTGAATATAGTGGGAGTAACATAGATGATTGGATGAGTCCCAATATTTTAGAGCATTGATTTTCATGGATAGAATACTTATATATTCTTTTTTCCAATGTGATATACTATAAAAAACTAATTATTAATAAATTATAATAAAAATAGAGTTGAAGGAATATATGTGTTCTTATATTTATTAATAATGTTTTCTAGTTATACTTATCTCCATGTAATTTCACACTACCACTCATGAGTTATCCCTAAAAAACTAATCAAATCATATTGTCCTACATCTAATGTTTCAAAAAAAAATTATCCTTTTAATTAAATTTTTTTAGACATATATGAATAATTAAATGTTAATAAATATTTTAATTTAACATTTCTGTAGGAGAAAAATTACAGAAAGGGTAGTTAATATATTCCCCCACAACATCACTATGAGTTGACATCATAACACTATAAACATATACTATAAATTTTCAGTTTCAATATATAGAGGTTTCCCCATAAATTCATGACTATTACCACAACCCCATGAATTTAGAAATTATCATGAGCTAATCATATTTTAGGAATTGATACTGGAGAATGTTGACTGAACTATTTCGAATATATATTTCTAATTTATTTTTTAACGTAGGTCTTTCCATCATTTATTTTCAATATTAATTTTTTAATGAGAACATGTCTTATTTCCATTCACCTACATAATATTTGTGTACGAGAATGATTCATCACACAATATA
Organism: Viscum album; assembly: GCA_963277665.1. Classification (NCBI taxonomy): domain Eukaryota; kingdom Viridiplantae; phylum Streptophyta; class Magnoliopsida; order Santalales; family Viscaceae; genus Viscum; species Viscum album. The sequence goes on from OY728155.1 coordinate 820,902,814, forward strand.
ACAAAATATTAATTTTGAGGATCCCATTTTATTAATTATTTAGATAAATTAAAATATATTTTAGACTAGGACGTTGGTGATTGAGAAATATCATAGAACCCATAATGCCTTTGAAGAATTGGATGCCATTGATTGAACTAGTTAGACACCTCACAGAAATAGGACATTAATGAATTTTGCAAATCCATCCATTTTTATTGAATCCTAATGCATTTTAAAGATACCAATCGAGGTGTATTATTCCAAACTAATTCAATTAAAAATATTGATGCTATTGAATTTTCTTCAAATTGGATGCATTCAAAATGAATATCATTAATTCAATGTTTCTATTTTTTTTAAACAATTTCTAAAAAAATTATATAATAAAATGTGTTATAGGGAACTATATTCCACATATCCTTACCCAAATAACTGATATTGTTTTCTAAGGTTCATTTAAAGTCATATCCACTAGTATCTATACCCACATCGAATGATCTTAAGTGGAATTTGTTAAAAAATATTTTCATCCAGTCCAACATAAGAATCTCTAAATAATCATCTAACAATAATTTATCAAATATGAACAGATAATTGATTAAAAATACTATTATCATCTCTATAATTTATCCAATATGATGAATAATATATATATATATATGAATAAAAATGAAATTAAATAATTTAATATAGAGAGTTTACATCAGTATTCCATTATAGGAAATATTTCCCAATTTTTATCTTATAATAATATCATAAAATAAATAAATATAAAAATTAAATGTTATTATAATATTTTGGTTTGACTTTATTGAATTAATATTGATATTGTTTTTGGTAAAAAGGATTATTCCACAAAAATTGTGAGACCCGATGAGTTATCCTTTTCCATTCACTGTTAGGTCCTGTACTTTTAGAAAATAATTTTTTTGATCTTGTTATTAGTGTGAATATTTAAACCATGAATATTTTTTATGAAACACTGATTGTGTGATTGGAAATGATCAATGGTAAAATGGAAGATAAATTGACAGGATAGTGAAATATCCTTGTATATGTGTATTATAACTTTCTTTAAATACTGTAATGTCTATTTTTCAACTAAATTTCTAATTCGGGAGATGAATAGTTGATGAACACCCCCAACTGTTGTTCAACAACACAATTTTAGTACTAAATATTAAAATATCTATATCAATCATTGATTTATACTTTTTAAAAATTAATAGGAATAATGGTATTTTGATCGATCTAAAATAGTCATTCAATGAGGGGAACTAGTTTATCTTTATCACATCAGTGAAATGGAAGAGAACTATAGATTATTTATGTTTTACGCTAAGAAAAATGAGGGGATATAGGATGAAATATCATTGATTCAAATAAATTCATGTTTAGAGACAGTAGTGTATGTGCACTATTTGGTTATAGAGTATCATTCATATTTATCATTTTACCAAGTCTAGCCCCATCACCTTTCAAGAAAACAATGATCGAACAAAAACTACTACACAATTATGTCCTTTGAAATTATAGGGATTTATATGAAGATATTCCATGAATTGTAATTTCATCCATGTCTAGTGATAAAGTGAGCAGGGGTCTCAACTCAATGAAGTATGAAATAAAAAAATGAGTGTTATGTGATATTTAATAGAAATAATATAAGTTATTAACCCTTTTTTATTCAATCACATCATATGCTTGGAGAAATTAATAATATATTATATCCTGATCAATAAAAGGTATCCCCAAAAATGAAATTTGATAAAAATAATTAGTCTTGATAGTTGACAAATATTGGGAACATTTACCCTCTTAAAAATATCAAATAGGTAATCCCAATTTAAGGTGATCTAAAGAAAATGTTATTGAAAGGAATATAGAAATATGTGTACCTAAATTTTTAACTACCAGATATTTGTTGGGGGTTTATATTTCTTTGTTATAACATTATTGTAGAAACATGGAATGATCATGTTCCCCGTAATTATCAACGATAATATGGAGATTTAGTCGTGAAGGAATATTTTTTCATATTATATTGATATTAATATTATAATAAGATCTTAATGGAACTAAAAAATCATGAAATGAATACATTATGATTCCCATATGTACGATTCTACTAGTAGAGTATGACATTGGGTTTGTTTTACACATCCTACACACTTAATTAAATCATATAAAAACCTATGAATCGGATGGATAAGGAGTTTATGAATATTTTTTATGGATTTATTTTTAGCATTAAGTCATTTGTGGTGAACATAATGGATCCTGACCGATTTCCTAAACTTTGTGGTGATATTTTCCTAGTTTATAAAAGTAAAATATATATTTTTTTAAATATAAATCTATGTTAGTTTTGACCATGGAAACTCTATTGAGCAAAATTGTATCCTTAATGTTGAACTCGGTGTGTTATTATAATAAAATGATTTTAAATATTTGTTGGAGATTACATTTTTTGGGCCAATTCTTAGTTATGTTAATAATTTATTAGGCACATATACTATATTTCTTAACTATTCACCCACATGTGATAGAAATTTTTGTATTTAAATTTGAATTATATATGAACAGAATATTTCAAGGATCAGTAATCTTAGTTGGTAATCATCCACATTATGATTCCAATCAATTTTGAATAAACATTTGAGCTAATGAACTAAGAATGTGATTTTGTTGGATGTTTAGTACAGTAGTAAAATAAAAAATGTATCATTTTTATAATCAATAATGATATATGGACATTGTTAAAGGGAAAATAGAAGTATTCCACTATATAGATGGAGTAACTATATGTGTTCATTATAGCATACCACCTTTTTAATACATAACTTTTTCTTATATTTTACAAAAAAAGGATTTTAAAGTCTAGTGTCTTGGAAATCAGGAACATAATACATGAAAAAAACAGAATTTTTTTTTCTAAAACATTTATAGGGAATCATCATAGATTAATCCTATGTACAACTAAAGCATCACATACCTTGGAGTCATACATCAAAGTAAAGGGTGAGCAGAATAACAACATAAAGACATGAGCAATGGATGTATAGGCATATCATAATGAAAATAACATGGAAGATAACTTTAATATGTGGATTCAAAATTTCATTTAGACGTTAATGAACATATCACCAAGGTCCATCCCCAAGGTGTCATTAAAAGTACCAAGGTTATTCACCAAGGTATCGAGAAACTTGTCATCTCTAGAGATAATTTCTTTATCCAATGCATTAGAGTGATATCAGGGTTCACCATTAATATGTATTTAATTTAATGTGATCCACATATATCATAATCCAACATTTAATAACATACCCAAATAGAATCAATGAAATGGGTTTCATGTCAAAATAATGACGTTTAAAAGAGCTTAAAAATAAGATAATTATGTCATTTATAACCCATGGAAATGGAGTGAGGGTTATATGTATGTCAAATACCGAATAAAATAAATAAATTTTTCTGTATTGATGAATACATATGGAAATGAAAATAGATTTGGGTATTTATAAAAATATAATAATAGAATTCTTGAGAACGATAAAGTGTTTTGAGATGAAATTTATGTAGCATCACGACTATATATCATGGATTTAGAAAACATTGAAAAGATAGGGGAAAAGAGTCACCCACTCATAAATAAATCATAATATAGTAGGGGTACAGAATAAGATCATTGTTTTGATATTTTATGGAAAACCCATATGAAAAGGAATCATGAAAGAAAAGTGAATATGTGATTTCTTTTAAGAGAAATGCGGAAACTTAACAGCATCTCCTAAAAATTCATAAAATAAATTGATTAGAGCAGAAAGGGTCCCTCAACAATTAGACATGAAATAGACAGTAATGAGAATATATAAGTACATACCCTCAACATAAAGAGACGAAATCTAGAAGACACAACATAAAGAAATTCATGGCTTAAAAGATGAGGGTGAAATGATCCCATACTTTGAAGAGTAACATCGAGAGCATGATGTTCGGGACTTTGGGAGGATTGAGGGTACCTTGGGAGGACTCATTGGGTATTGAGGAGACCAAAAGTTCGTTGAATATAATTTGGAAATTAAATTACGGAGATAATGTCTAGGTATTAATAGGAGAAGTGTGGGGACAAGTCATTAATGGCCAAGGGACACCTCATTAGTGGTATTGGAAAAACCATGGGGTTTCCCATGGTATTTGCCCATTATATTGGCCACATGGGACACCTAATACCATATATTACTATTCATATGTATACCAGAATTATTACATTATTATTACATCTTCAATGAAGTCATTAAACACCCAAAACTAAAAACTGTCTTTTCACTATTCACCAAAAAATCATTTTTTTCAAAAAAATCCCCTAAAACAAACTTTACCTAATATCGATTCTTTGAATTAAAAAATGAGCTCCATTTTAAAAAAAATCTAAATATTTTTAGTTTATTTTTTAATTAAGAACACTATTAACCCAAAAAAACTAATACTTGACTAATAATTTTTGAAACAGATATTTAACTTTTTTATTGAATCTAATTAATTAATCAGGGTTCCTAAATTATGTTAATACTTTATTAAGTGATGTTACTTAATCTATTTGATCACATTACTATTTATAAGAGTAACATAACTATTTATAATTCACTATTTATAAAAAATTATATTGATCTTATTAGACTCTAAATTTCATACTGAACACAACTATATAAGACCAATTTTTGAAAATAATTACACATTTTTAATTATTTAAGGATTAGATAAATATTTTAAAATATTTTTTTTCCAAAATTCATCGATAATATACATCCTATATTTATCTGGAATTTTGAGATTCCACAAGCATCACTATAAGAAGAAATCACAATTTCATGTATCACAAAGGATTACACAAGGTAGTTATGATCTCGTTACATAGCCCCTTATAACACTAGCATAGTACCTATGTGTAAGTATTGATAAGGTGATAGAATCTTGGGGCAGCATGGCCAACATTTCCCAAGTGTTGATTTATATCAGCTTGAACATCTCATGAAGGAGATTCTGTTCCAGCTTCACAGGATGAAGTTTGTCTTGGGTTTGGTCTAAAGCAAATCCCAGTAGTGTTAACTCCTTCCCAAGTTTCATCAGATGGACATCGATCAACAAAAGACTAATGGAAGGGGCCATCAAATATTCTTTCTGTATTAACCAAGATCACTAGAATTTATAGAAAATAATCGCAACACTAAGAGTTTAGTTCCCAATGGTCATATTAACCAATGGTCATATAACAGTCAAAACCCAACTGTCTCATTTTAATTACTTATTTAATTACATTAATTAGTTTTGTTGAGTATAATATAAAATAACACACAAAATTAAGAAACAAATATTAATAATAAGTTCGGGTCATTACATTCCTCCCCTCTTAAAAAATTCCATCCACGAAATTTTTAACTCGTACCATAAGAGGAAAAAAGATGTTGTTACTTCTAGATCAAAATATCCTTTAGTTCCCATGAGGATTCTTTATATTTGTGGTTCCTCCAAAACACCTTAAAAAGGTGGGTAGTCTTGTTGTGTAGAAACTTATCTCTGTGATCCATGATCTTCACTGGCTACTCCTCATAATAGAGGACATATTCTAGTTGTTCCACCTCTAGGTTTAGTACATGTGAAGGGTCAGATATGTACTTCCTTAAGAGGGATACGTGGAATACATCATGAACTTGTGCTAAATTTGGAGGAAGTGCAAGATGATATGAAATTGCTCCCATGTGATCAAGGATATCATAGGGGCCAATGTACGTAGGGCTGAGCTTCCCTTTCATCCAAAACCTCATGACTCTCTTCCAAGGTGAAATTCGAAGAAATACCTTGTCACTGACATCAAACTGCTTGTCCCTTCGATGGTGGTTGGAATATCTCTTTTTCAGAATCTGTGCAGCCTTAATGTGTTGTTGGATGTCATGGACTTTTTCTGTCATCTCTAGCACAAGATTAGGCCCAAGAATCTTTCTCTCACCTGATTCTTCCCAACAAGTAGGAGTTCAACATTTCTTCACATATATAGCTTCATAGGGTTCCATTTGAATGCTCTAGTAGAAGCTATTGTTGTAAGAGAACTCAACTAAAGAGAGATGTTCATACCATCCACCCTTAAATTCTATTGAACATGTTCTCAGCATGTCCTCATGTTTTTGAATAGTCCATTCAGATTGGCCATTAGTTTGGGGGTAATAGGACATAGTAAAATTCAATTTAGTGCTTAGTGAATGTTGAATAATTCTCCAGAATTTGGATGTGAACCTTGCATCATGATCAGATAATATAGAAATTGGAACTCCATATAACCTTATGACTTCCTTCATGTAAATCCTGGCATGTTAATGAAGATAAAAATCATCCGGAATGGATATAAAATGGGCAGTCTTGGTGAGATGGTCCACAACAACCAATATCACATTATTTCCTTTGGATGCTCTCGGAAGACCAGTGACAAAGTCCATAGTGATATTGTCCCACTTCCATGCTGTTATGGGTAGTGGTTTCAATACCCCTTTAGGAAGTTGTCATTATGTCTTCACTTGCTGACATACTAGGCACCTTGATGTGTAGTCAACAGTCTCCCTTTTCATATTATCCCACCAATAATGATCTTGAAGGTCCCTATACATTTTTGTTCTTTAACGATGTATAAATAAAGTAGAGTTATGAGTATCATCCATCATCTCCGCCATTATTTTCGGAATAGATGGAATACATAGTCTTGTATGAAATTTCAGTACACCTTCTTGATGAGTATTGGACTCAAGAAACTTCCCATCCTTCACAACATCAAACTTCTTCTGTAACAAGTGATCTTATTTCTGATATTTCTTGATCTACTGTAGTAATGATGGTTGATAAATAATTTCTGTTATGATTGATGATTTCCCTTCCCTTATAATTCTCATGTCCATCTTTTCAAGGTCATTGATCAAAGGATCATTTTGAATCATCATCAAAGAAAGAACAACTGGGACATTCCTACTTAATGCATCAGCAAATTTGTTTGCTCTTCCGGGATGACAATGAATTGAATAATCAAAGTCATTAAGAAGCTTTAACCACCTACTTTGTCTCATGTTGAATTCCTATTGTTTGAAAATATACTTCAAACATTGATGGTCTGTGTATATATCACATTTCTCCCCATTAAGATAGTGCCTTTATATCTTCATAGAAAAAACGGTCATAGCCAGCTCCAGATCATGCGTAGGATAATTCTACTCACGAGTCTTCAACTGTTGAGATTCATAATACACGACCTTTTCATTTTACATGAGAACGCACCCAAGCCCTTTTAGATATTCATCACTAAAAATAATGAATCCTTCTCCACTTGAGGTTAGAGTAAACACAGGTTCAGTAACCAATCCCTTCTTCAGCTCTTGGAAACGTTCCTCTCACTCCTTTTTCCAAATGAACATGACCCAATTTTGAGTTAACATGGTTAATGGGTAGAATGTTGTGAATTTTTTTCAAAAACAACATATAATACCCTTCTAATCCAACGAATCTTCGAATATCAGTTATTGTTGTAGGTTGAGGCCAGTCCTCTACCACTTTTTCCTTTATTGGGTTGACTATGATTCCATTATTGGTTAAAATGTGCCCCAAGAAAGAAACATGTTGTAACCAAAATTCACATTTCCTAAACATCACAAAATCCTCTTCTTCAGCAGAGTTTACAAAATAACCCTTAGATGATCTTCATTCTCCTTGCGGCTTTTCGTATATATCAGAATATCATCAATAAAAACTACATTAATGTTATCAAGGTAGTCCTTAATGACTCTATTCATAAAATCCATAAAAATGGAAGGTGAATTACTCTATCTTAAGGGAATAACAACAAACTCATAATTTCCATATCTTTATCTTAAGGTAGTTTTTGGAATATATCCTTTCTCCACCCTCAATTGATGATAACCAGATCGAAGATCAATCAAAGAGATGAATTGAGCCCCACAAAGTTCGTAAAATAAGTAATAAATTCTTGGAAGAGGGTATTTTTTCTGCACTGTGATCCGTTTCAGTTCTCTATAATCAATGCTTAGCCACATCAATCTATCATTCTTCTTTAAAAAGAGAATAGGGGCTCCCCATGGAGACACACTCGGTCAGATAAACCCCTTCAAAAAATATCCTGGTGTTGTTTCATTATTTCTTCTAGATCCTAATTTACCATACTATATGGGGTCTTTGATATCGGATGATATCTATATGCGAGTTCATTTGAGAACTCTTCCTCTCTTTCTAGGGGTGGTCTTGGAAACTCTTTAGGAAATACGTCAACATATTCATGGACTATGGGGACAGTTTCTATCCTTAAACACTCATCTCCTTCTTCTTCTTCGCCAATAAAATTAATAAAAAAGAATATAGGGGGTTCTTCTAGACAAGGATCAGGTTGATATATCTCTACTTGGAATATAACATTTGGTTTTCCATTCAATAATACTGATATTTCCTTTCTTTTACAATTGATCTTAGCATTATAATTTGAGAGCCAGCAGATCCCTAGTAAAATGTAAAATTCCATTATGAGAATGATTACTAGATTTGCAATAAGGTTGTTCTCACTAAATTGAATACTATAGTTTATAAACACTGATTATGCTTGGATAGTTCCACTAGGATTCTATACTGATAATACTACTTTTAGAAAATCGGGGGTTGATTCTAAATTTGTTGAAAACTTTGAGGAAATAAAAGAATTCATAGAACCAGAATCACACAAATTATTTGCTAGTATTGAAAGGAAATCAAGAGTACCTAATACTACATCATTTGGATCTTAAACTTCAGTTATCATGATAGTAGAAGAAAGGCCTTGATCCCTTGTCCTTTTATGGGGCTTATGGTGGTTCCCTCCACAACCCTTGGATTTGGTCCGAGATTGGCCAAGTTCCCACGGTGTCCACACATAAAGTACTAGTTATCAGGTAGAGCATGCACCATCTTCCCATTTCTGTTAGTGTTTGGATGTTTAGGTTTCACCTCACTACAAAAATTCCTCGTAATATGGCCATCTCTTCACACATGTAGCATTTCCCTCTCCTGAGCAGGTAGTTACCTGAATGCTTAAAAACACATTTATTACACGTGGAAAGTTTCACTTACTTGCCTCCTCTTCCTTGATCGAAGGTCCTCCCTAATCTGGGATCCATAAATCTCTTCATATCATTGGATTTATGAGAGCACTTTGTCTCACCAAACTCCAGCTCAACTTTCATCGCACTCCGCATGATCTCCTCATAGCAATCATAGTCTTAGTTGGCTTGATTCTTCCGTAGATGAGGTCTCATTCCACCAATAAATCTATCTTCCTTATAATTTAGATCCATGAAAAAGCTAGAGGTATATCGTGCAGGACTTTTGAAGTTCATTTCAAAGATTCCCAAAAATTCATTCTCCTTATGCATCAGCTAGAGAAACTCCTTCTCCATTCTTATTCTCGTGGAATGAGGAAAATACTTACTAAAAAAGATCCCTCTGAACTCTTTCCACTCCATAGCTTCAACTTAAACTCCTTTCCTCTTGTTTTTGACCAGTTCCCACTACTGATAAGATTCTCCTTCTAAGAAATATATAGCTAGGGTGACCTTCTATTTCTCTAAACAATGAAGCATAGAAAAGATCTTCTCGATGGAGGTGATCCACTGCTCAGCAATCAATTGGTTGGTCGATCCACTAGAGGTTGGTGGTCGTTGACGCATAAAGGACTCAACAGAATTTTGTTCCCTTTACGGTGAGATCAGTCTATAAGCATGATTCAAGTTATTTCCCATAACATGAGTTAGATGGTTCGTCATTCGCATGAATGATTCCATTCTGGTTTCCATATGAGGGTCGTAAAATCATGGTCCATTGTGGTCACCCTTTTCATGGTTCCCCCTATTGCTCGCCATTTTCTAAAAGTAAAAAAATCTTATTGAGAAATTTTTTTAAATTATGAATTTGTTAACCATAAAGGATTTTATTTCTTAAAACATCATTCTTAAACAATTACATTTCTTTATAATTCATTCATAATGATTCACAAAAATCATGCGATTAACCAAACACATCCTCCGGGAGTGTCGTAACTTAATGTGCAACAAGGATTGTTGCCGTTTACCAGTTCATGTTTGAGTCTAGTTCAAAGTGATGTTTTCAGGTTTTACCCCTATGTACATCTGTGCCAGAGACACCACTACCTGCTCTTATTCAGACAATGATATAATTACTTGATAAACCACTTACTCAATACACACAAACATTCTAGGAAGTTTTCCGATATTTAATCATTTCTATAGGGTTACATCTAATTTTTTCATATCATAATCTCCTTAAATAACTAAAATATCATTTGATACCAACTATATCATCCCCCCTTTTTAATACATAACTTTTTAGTACATTTTACAAATAGGGGATTTTTAATGTCTAGTGTCTTGAAATCAGGATTATAATAATAAAAACAGCATAAACCATTATTCTAAACCACTTGTATGGAATCATCATAGGTTCATGCTAAATACAACTACTGCATCTCATACCCTAGAGACATACATCAAATAAAAGGGTGAGCAGAAGGCCCAGTAAGGGTAAATAATGGAATTAGTTTACTTGTGTTAACAATAAGAACATGAATAACAACATAATGATATGAGAAATGGAAGTATAGGAATATCATAATGAAAAGAAAATGAAACATAAAATGAATATGTGGCTTCAAAATTTCATTTAGACATTCATTAACATATCACCAAGGTCCATCCCCAAGGTGTCATAAAATTACCAAGGTTATTCACCATGGTATAGTGAAACTAGTCATCTCTAGAGATTAATTTTTCACCCAATACATTGGAGTGATATCAGGGTTAACAGTTAATATGTACTTACTTTTATGCGAGCCACATATATCATAATCAACCATTTCATAAATTACACAAATAGAATCAATGAAATGGATTTCATGTCAAAATGGTGACATTTAAAAAGAGCTTAAAAATAAGATCATTATGTAATTTATAACCCATGGAATAGGAGTGAGGGTTATATGTAGGTAAAATACACAATCAAATAGATACATTTTTATGTCAGGATGAATACCTCTTTAAATAAAAATAGATTTGGGTATTAAAAAAATAAAACAAGAGAATTATTTAGAAAGAGATAGAATTTTGAGATGAAATTTATACAACATAAGGACTATATAACATGGTTTTAGAAAACATTTAAAATAGAGGGGACAAGAGTTACCCACTCATATGTAACTCATAATACAGTAGGGGTACATAATAACTTAATTGTATTGATATTTTTAGGTAAACCCATATGAAAAGTAAACTTGAAATAAAGTAGAATATGTGATTTCAGTCACGAGAAATTCGGCAGCCTAACGACGTCACTTAAAAATTCAGAAAACAAATTGATGAGAGAGGAAAGGGTCTCACAACAATTACACATGAAATGGTCTGTAATGAAAACATATAAGAACATTCCCTCAAAATGAAGAGATGAAAACTAGAAGACACAACAAAAAAGATGCCATGACATAAAAGAGGAGGGTGAAAGGATCCTTTACCTTGAAGAGTTACATTGAATGATTAATGTTCAGGACCTTGGAAGGCTTAATGGAACTTGTGAGGACTCATTGGGAGATAAGGGGTCCAGAAAATTGTTGAGGAGGATTTGGAAATGAATTGAATGATGGAATGTCGTGGTATTTATATGAGATGTGAGGGGACAACTAATTAATTTCCAAGGGACACCTCATCTGTGGTATTTGAAAAACCATGGGCTTGCCCGTGGTATTTGCTCATGGTATTTGAAACATGGGACACATAATACCTTATCTTACTATTCATAAGCCTACCAAAATGATTAAATAATTATTACATCCTTAATGATGTCATTAAACACCATAAACTAAATGCAGTATTTTCACAATTCATTGAAAATTCATTTTTTTAGAAAAATCCCCAAAAATCACCTTAACCAAATATCGCTGCTCTGAATTCAAAAATGAACTCCATTTTATAAAAATAATTTTCTAAATATTTTTAATTAAATTTTTAATTAAGAACAATATTCATCTAAAAAACTATTACTTGACTAATAATTTATGAAATATTTATTTACCATTTTTATTGAACCACATTACTTAATCAACGTTCTAAAATTATATTAATACATTATTAAGTGATGTTACTTAATAAATTTGATCACATTTCTAATCATAAGCATAAAACACTATTCATAATTTACTATTCATCAAAAATTATATTGATCTTATTAGATTCTAAATTCCATATTGAACACAACTGTAGAATACAATTTTTTGAAAACCATTACACATTTTTAAATATTTAAGGTTTACATAAATATTTTAAAATATATTTTTTCCAAAATTCATTTATTATATACATCCAATATTTATCCGGACATCTGATATTCCACAAACTACACCATAAAAAGAAATCATGATTTTATTTATCTCAAAATATTACAAAAGGTAGTTATGGTCTCCTTACATAGCCACTTATAACACCAGCATAGGACCTAAGTGTAAGGTGTTCTACGTTGATAGACTCTTGGGGAGGCTCATCCAACATTGCCTGAGTGGTGATTTCTATCATCTTGAACTTCTCACAAAGGAGATTTCATTCTATTTTCACATGATGAAGTTTGGCTTGGGTTTGGTCCAGAGTAAAGCCCAGTGGTGCCACCTCCTTCCCCAGTTCCATCAGATGGGCATCGAACAGCCCGATACAACTGTTTGGGGCCATCAAATCTTCTTTCTATATTAACCAATATAACTTTTATTTATAGAAAATAATCACAACACTAAGAGTTTAGTTCCCAAAGGACATTTTGATCAATGGTCATATAACAGTTGAAACCCAACTGTCTCATTTTAATTACACATTTTATTAAATTAAATAGTTTTCTTGAGTATAAAATAATATTAACCACAAAATTTATAAACAAAAATTATTGAAAAGTTTGGGTCATTACATTCATAGATTTTGATATGTTTTTACAAATGTTATTCTCTCTATAGTGGTGGCCTAATGTAACCACAACATATTAAAATATTTTTGAACCATAAAGGATGATATATATTTTATTATTATAAGTATTCTTTAATTTTTGAGTTTATTATTGAAATAAATTAATGTAAGAGGTCATGGAATTGTGAATCCAGCTATATCTCAAAAATGGTATTGCCAAAAAAATTTAGTGTGCAAAAAATAGACATCAGTGATGGAATCCTAAAAAAACATTTCATTGAATCTCCTCCTAATGAATTGGTTCATATAAACAAAAAATCTGAATATATAATACTATGATTAATCCACAATATTCAAATGATAAATAAATCTCATATTATTTTTATCACAGCATTTGGGATGATTTTAATATTTTAATGAATTATATAGATAGGATTATTTGATTCTGTATTCCCATCAGTGCAATGGATTATGTGTTGAAATTCTTTCATTCCTTACATATAGGTACCTAACGGAAAATAGTTCACTATGTAAATGATTTTTTGGTGGTTATTATTATTGATAATATTTCATAAAAATACATAATTTTTTTTACCAAGGCATGTGACTGATAATTGAATATTTTAATTATTGAGAAATTTTTGACTTTTCCTTTTACCATGTATTAAAATTAAATTAATTTGACATGTTGTGAATTTATTTCACTATACCTTTTTGTGACACATTTTTTGAAGCATGAATCATTAGTTTTTTCAATAATCATGAAAAATCAGTTGACATGATGTCCAAAATATCAAATACTACTGATGTAGTGATCTGCATTATATAAGAAAATATTTTATATATGTTTATTGTTAGATTAATGATAATAAGTTATAGGGTAAATAGTTTTTAGAATCAGCTTTTATGGGCGTTATAAAAGATGTTTCTGGTCTATAATGACACAAGAACATCATATAATCCTCAATGTAGTCTATAAATTGATCAATATAAAATGATTTTTAAAAAATAATAAATTAATTGATTAATTATAGAAGTAAAGATTAATAAATATATAAATACAATGACATATGTTCTTATCACACAACCTGAAACAAATCCTTGGGGATGCCACTTTTTAATTTTGTGAATTCAATCACACGTTACACTCAGTTGGACCGTTCCCATAGGTCCTTCTGGTTTTCAATCCTATTAATTAGAGTAAAAATGATCTAGGTAGGACTTAATTTATATATTTCGATTATTTTTTGGAAATATGAGATGAGAGACAAACCAATATTTATATTTACTCAGAGATGAATAAATTTTGTAAATATATTCACACTAAATTAAGGATTTTCTATCATGATGTGAATGCAGTTTTGTTTATCATATAATTTCAGTTTTATGGGTTATAATATGTTTTGATTGATAAATATTTTCAATTAAATACATGTTTTTATATAGGTCATAATAAATATATTAAAGATCCAAGTACTTCCCTTGAATTTAAAAACACCTTCTCATTCCATATATACATCATTCAAATGTGGAAACAATAATCACTCTAGACTCTGTGAGAAGTTACCTAAAAATTATATCATGCTTTTTATATTAAAAAAATATCTGACATTGAGCCAACCTAGGTATATCATTCAATTTATATCATGGGGTCATATTGATTGAGTATGTTGGAAGAAATTATTAATATTTTTAAAACAATGACTCTTATATGTGTTATTTTTAATACATACTATTTGTCCCTAAAAATCTCAAACATTTAAATATGTTTTCATATTATGTGGGAGAAATTACCAAGGAGAGTAAGTTTTAACTTATGTATTGTGCTTTAAATCAAAATAAATCTGTCCAAGGAATAGTAAAAAAAAGTGGTTGAGTTAACAAAAATACACACCACTATATTATTTATTTCAATATTATAATACCCATGCATATTTTTTTCATATATAATTTTACTATATGACTCTATAATGGATAGGTTATGTCATACATAATTTTATTTTAAATGTTAACAAAAAATTTTATATTTGATATATCCAATAACCGTTTATTATAGTGGAAGTGGACATGGAACATTAATGTGTGATAAAATATAATCTAGAAAAATGTGAATAATTTTTGAAAAAAAATGTCATAGAATAATATTTTATTGGATTAAGGGTTATATATATTGAGATAGAATCCTTTTACACATATTATTCAATGAATTTGTATCATAAATTCACATTAGAAAAAAATCGGGGATCAAACTTCCTTGATTATTTGGATGACTATTTAACAAGAACTAATAAATATTCATTATTTTAATCACTCCAATGAGAAATTAAATTCATTTGGATCCTTAAAAAGAATTGGATAACATATGTAATAGATAAAATAATAATTTGAGCTAAAATTCATTGTATGATAATAAAATGAAAAGGAAAAAATAACATATCAATCAGATGCACTACAAGATATCAAAAATGATATGACTCCTGATTAATTACATTGGATAAAAAATAAATACCATTATATCAATTAATTATAAAATAATAGGAAACAATTATGAAAACATTTTGTAACCAAACTAGAGTCATGTATAATAGAGAATACAATATCACATTTTCGAAAATGGCTCATAATTTATTTGGTTTATGCCCTAGTCCTTCAGATCATGTATCCTAAGTCTTAATATTTAATTTTTGAATTGGAATTTCTAAGTGTTCCCATCTTAAAATTTAAATAATTATGTATCCCATAAATAGGAAATTACTCATAAATAATAAACATAAGGGTAACCCATAGAAATAATATGAGTTCCATAATATATCCATATATCATTATTAATGATAATTTCATAAATAATTCATTTCATAAATTATCCAAAGGATTTTATTAACACGTAACTAAAGGAATAAGGATATAGGTAAATATGTTGGATACATATATATAGAAACTATAAGAAACTCATGATAATAAATTATAACATCATTGATGAAAATTAATTTAATATATTATATAGAATATTTCTTGAGGAAAATAAACATTTTTGACAAAAATTAAATCTTTTTAAAAAGTATATATTATTTGAATATTGTAAAAAATATATATTTAAAAGAATAAATGGATAAATTTAAATTATTCTTGATTGTATTTGGATTTTATAATGATGATAAACAGATTACATATTGTATGAGAAAATAATAAATTATTTTCAATCTATTTTAATATGCTTAAAAAGAATCATTTATGAATAATGACTGAAAGAATACATTTTAACCTTTTAATATTATTTAAATCATTGGAATAAATATCTGTAATAATTTATTTTTTTAATTATCATAATTATATTTTAAATATTTTTAGGATTATATCGACATGGAAGAACAAGATTTTATGATTGAAACGAAGATTAAAAAAGGATTGTGTTGAAATCCTTTTTTAAATTATTTAAAGTATCAATTAGTGGAAAATCATAAATCAATGAGAAAATACCATGACTAACCATTTGATAAAAAATTATATGGTTTTTTCCATTACCTAATAACATCCTGTAAATGAAAATCAATCTTAAAACATCCCATTTATAATAAGGTTTAACAATAAACCCATAGTAGTTTTGAAAATATTCAATCACAATACACAAGAAATTAATAAATTCAGTTGGGAAGCATAATAACATGAATCTAAAGGTATTCATTTGGTAATATCATATAGTACTTATATAAACCTCACAAAAATAAATTGGTTCATAGTACCAAGTACATCATAGTGCAATAAAAACAAATAAAACTTCTCTTAAGAAGCTCATACCATTGAGGTGGGTATTAATGAATGAATTTATTATGTGTATGAAATTTAAATAAAGTAAAAAATATTGAAAATAAAATAGAAAATAATCAAAATATATTACACAAAATATAATAATATCACTGACAATGAAAATGTAATAAAACTTTATGAAAAATTGAGATTTGAAATTACATTCCAATTGGTAAAATTCAATTCAAATCGATGCGGCAAAAAATTTAAATTGTAACATAAATAAATATTTCATATTAAATATTAATATAATTAAATATAAAATATGATTTATATATATATCATATAAAAAACAATTTTTCAATATTGAATGTTCCCCATTGAATGACATGATATAAAAATTACTTACGTCAAGTATATGATTTTCAAGTATATGCATTATTTACTATATAATAAACATATATAAATTATTAAATTTTATATGATACATTTCCATGATTATTTTTAAATACTTAATCCATTGCATTAATTTATAGTAATGACATATTTAATTTCATAATCTGTTATATCCACATCAGTTCGTTTGAGAAAATTTATTTTATCAATTAAAAATGGCATTGGTGTGTTGACTGTGGTAAAAGGGGATATTTTTTCCTCACAACCAGAATTTTAATAATGTCATTATTATATTATTCATTCAATCTAATAATATTAAAAAAAATAAAAATGAAAAAAAAATTATCTAATTCAACAAAATAGTTATTGTACGTAGTACATACACATTGGTAACAGTTCAATTTTTCTATGATCTTGAAGGAAATAATGTATGTGATATCATATATAGAGATAAATTTATATAAACTAATTTAATATAATTTCAATATATACAATTATAGATAATATCCTTGTGATGTAGTAATAAAAAATCACATTGATTCTCAAGGCTAAAGTCCACCATACGCACAATCTAAATTACCATTTTTAGTGAGTCATAATATAATAAATTATATGATATATTAATTATAAATAATGATTTATATTTCAATAATATAATATATTAAAATTTAATCAATTAATAATTAATATTTTAGAAGTAGTGATGGACAAAAAATTACATCAATTCATGAGTTGGTAGTTCACCACACACATAAACAATATTTTCATTTCCCATTTGATGGAACAAGATATTGATGTAGGTTATTCCACTATAATATTATCATATAATAATAAGTGAGATATTTATTTTTTTAAATCATTATAGTGTTTTGATATTATAATGTGGTAGATAAGGAAAAAAATAGAAATAGTATATTTTGAGAAATTTCTCTTCTTGCAACAGAAAAATTAGGATTATACAAAATGCCTTCATATATTGACTTAAATAAATATGAGGAATCTATAACACATGGAGATTTGTTATGATTATATTTTGGTAGGTCATTGAAGTACCAAATTTTGGTTAAGGTTTTTAAATTAAATTATTATAAGTACAATATAAAAATTGAGGGGGACTTGTGTTAGTTTACATAACCCAAACAATTTTATAATTGGATATAACTCTCATGAAAATTCAATCCAAATTTGATAATAGAAAAATGGTTTGTTTATTATAATTTATATAAAACCAACCCTATTTCCTAAAAAAATATGTTTTAATCATTTTTATTCATTTACAACTATGGTTACTCTTTTTTACTATTATTGTTTTTCACCATAGTAACTTATTGTTTAAAAGTTTTTACCTTAAATTATTATAAAAAATTAAGATTATGATTTAAAATAATATGTATTATTACCCTAAATATTTAATCCTTATTATATAATTACAATAATAGAATTTTAGAATTAAATTTACAATTAAAATTGCAAAATGTGTCACAAAATGGGTATTCCTTGAAATTTATTTTTTAGATAGATATGAAATTAAATTAAATATATGAAATTAAATGAAAACAATTTTAATTGAAATTAATTAATATATATTAAAAATATTTTAATTTCATTTAAATACTTATTTACAATTTTTTATTTTATATAATTAATATGGATCAACATTATTTTCTTAAAAACAATTTGCAAAAACCAATTTTCTGGATAAAAAATAAACATCTTCTAAAATCTATGAAATCTATGATCCATGTGTAATTTACATGATTAAATATTAAAAAGATTAACTTTTATTAATTTTATTTCCAAATAAATTTATAAATTGAATCTTATGTTACATAATTAATTTATAAAACATGATAGTTTTAGAAAAAGTTGTATTATTCTATATTTACTAAAGATTCATTCATATAAATAAAAATATAATAATTTTACCCTTCCCTATTATTGATATGAATATTTTTAAAAATATATCGTATTTAAAAATTATTTTTGATGAAAAAATAATATCTTAACCTTTTGTGGAGTTATCTCTATCAAGAATGAAGTCACTCATAATTCTTATTTAACTACATTAGTTTGGAGTTAGGACATAGGGTGTGTTTGGGTTGGGTTTTAATGAATTCTTGATAAAAAGTGTAGTTGCACGGTTGGCGCACAGTTTGGTTGAACTATGGACCTTTCCCATCTAACAGTGTGACCCTAGGTAGATTTGTTAACTCATTTTGTGAATGGTATGGAAATACATTCACCAAATCCTAGTAAAGAGTGTAACCCCATATAGATAGGTGCACACCCTCGACGCATGGTTTTCGAAACTGGGTTCCTCTACACAGGACACAAATCACAGAGTTCATTTTCTACAAAAAATATATTTTAAAATCCCCCGAACCCCCAAAACACATTCTACTCAACCTAGAGTATGGACTATACATTATTAGGAAAAAATACAGCATTTTGGAGGGGTTCCAATGTCATCTAACCTCTATTCTTCATGATTCAAATCCCGAATCAAATATCTTCAATTCTCCCAGAATTTTGATCTCATCCTAACGCATATATCATTCACTCTTCTCTCATCCTTGATCATTGGATGGATTATGTCCTCAAATTCATCATATGTAAACCTATCTAGGGATATCTACATATAATATTGTTGGTAACAATCTAAATCAAATAGATATGAAAATCATGATTTTGGTTTATGAATTTAAATATGGAACGTAGATCTATGTCATTGTGATGCTCAGATTTTTGGGATATTTGTTGAGAGAAAATCCATCAATGAACTTATTAAGTGGTCTAAAATATTATTCCCATAATTATATATTTGATATGTATATTTAGTATTTTATAATTTATAGAAATATTTTTCAATTGATTTGTAAATTGGGTTTACTAGGATGTCCAATTGATTTATCATTGTTTTTTTAATTAATGGAATACATAAAGAATTAATCTATAGTATAATGGCCTTTACTTTTAGATAATGAATTTGGGAAATTTATTACAAGATTTATGGATTGTAAAATAAAAAATTAATTTGGTGAATAATTATGAGATATGAAATTGGTAATATTGGGGTAAATAATTATTAATTAATTATTTCCTTTTAGATTATGATCGAGATAATTAAATGTGGGATTAATTATGAAGAGTATATATTTATATTGATATAATTAAATCTAGAATATTAATTATTTGTTATGAATTTTGATATTGGTTAATAAATTAATTAATTAATATATGTATGTAATTGAGGCATTTAGTTATTTTCTATGGTATCTAATGGAATGGATTTGTTTAACTAATTTTTGAATAAGTAATGCGGCTTATGAGGATAAATTATTGGAAAATAAATTATTTGATAAATAATGGGATCATTATAATTCTAAATGGAGAAGTAAAAAAATTGACATGGTAATCGTGTTATGAGTAATGAGAATGGGAACATGGTCATTATATATAGATATGTATACATGGTAACATGGTCATTGTAATTATAAGTAAAAAAATGTGAACAAGGTCATTCTATTAAGTGAAAATAATGGTAACATGGTCATATTACATATGTTTGTGATATTTGTAACTTTTTATATGTAGTTTATAAAAGTGAAATTAAATAAATGAAATAATTACAATCTAACTTATGTCCTCTCATGATATTAGGGGACCAAACATGGTTTGGAACCCACTGGGGGACCATTCATTGTTTGGAACCCACTGGGGGAGTAATAGTTTCATTAATTAATTATTCAATATAGACACTCGACACATATATTTGTATAGTATTTTTCCATTTTAGTTGAGTATATTTCGTATTTGGTTATCTTGTGACATGAGCATTGTTCTAGTTATATATGGTTCTACAGTTTATTTATTTATTCCCACACTTGTTTTAATCAATAATGATGGAAACATTACCCCATGATACACTTACTATACCCTCGCTTCAATTCATAAGCCACTAGGAGTGGAGGTGGTCTTCTTGAGGTCATTTGGAGGATCGGCTTGGGGCACCGTCACAAGGCACCCGAGTCATGACGTTACAAATTTCTATCAAAGGTATAGTTCTATTTCTTATAGTTTTGTTTTCCAATTTTCAAAATGGAAGAAATTAAACTATGTGATTCAGGGCTTGGTAATGAGCTCATTCATGGGAGTTGCAAACCCATGTGTGGGGAAAGCCCAAGTACTCCGGGTGGGATTTTAGTCATTTCTATTTGATGTTACAGTTGAATATTATTTCACCTTTTGAGATGAACTTGTGGTGTGATGTGATTGTTGATTCAAAGGCATTTTTTTATTGATTTATGTCCCAGAATGGCGCGAGATTTGATTTTACATGAATCATTCCAGGAACTCAGTGTTATTGTGAAATGCATCTTTTTAGGAATGCATGTGAACAAAAGTTATACGTATGTTTCTATACATGACCATTTTTGTTGTTTGTGAGATTAAAATGGAAAATGGTTCCAAAAATGAATCTAAAAATAATCTAGAAATGATGTTAAATTAGAATAATTGGGTGTCTAAATGTGAAAATTGATTATGATATTGTGTTCTACATTGTAAACCAAATGTAAAAGTATGATTGTTATGGATTGTGATATCACCTTGGTTTGACCGTGTGGCGTTATTTGGGGGAAATGATATATTGGGACCTATTGGGATTATTTCCTCTTACATAAATGTTATTAGGTTGTGATATGAGACCAGAGATGTGTGTTTGGAATTGTAGGTATTTTTATCCATGGAGATTGTTGAGGGGGAATGAGGGGCATGCCTGGGATTGATTTTCTAGTTAGGGAAAATGTGGCATTGATCATGCCAGCTAAAGATAAGGTGGATGGGTTTCGAGAAATTATCACTTGCAAAATGTAATTCTTAGAAGGAGACTGAAGGAGAGTTTGGAATAGTGTGTCAGAGTCGATATGGGAGTTACAATTTTATCACCCTACAAAATTTACTTGATAGGGTGGACCTATAGTAGATTAATTCTAGTCTATGTCCATAGAGACGATACATGACCATTTGGAAGCTCCGGATGAGATGAGGGTCATGTTGGATGTTTATATGTTGTAGGGATATGTGATGAAATGGTGGAACATTTAGGAAAAAACTGGACAGACTGAAAATATGATATGGAAGCACTTCATCAAGGGGTATATGGAATAGTTTTAACCAAAGACACTGAGAGAAGATAATGTTGTTTACTTCATACATCATAAATTTGAGGGAATGTCAGTGATGGACTATGCTGGATTCTATATAGATCTACAAATCATTTCTCCAATATTATAAGGGGATGAGACAACAATAGATAAAAATTTTCAGGATGGAATATGTGTGATATTAAGCCATTGTTGAGTTTCTTAAGGATGAAGATGTTTATATATGTGATGGATTATGATCTCACGGTTTAGGGGAACCTGATGAAGGCTTCTAGTTCTAGAAATGTTGTTTTAATTGGACGATCATGAGGTATTAATTCTGAGATAAAATTAATTGTTATGATAATTTTATATAATGATGTGTGAGGTAGATTACACCAAATGGAGGGTCAGATGGATTGGACCATACTAGGGTGATATTTCATTATTTTGTTAGGATGGGATACTATTATTGAAATTGTTCATAACTTTTAGTATAGTGTCGATATATCAGTACGATGGGACATCTACAAAAATTTTGAAGGTCACAGTGATAGACAGTTATCGAAGGAGAATCTGGTAAGAGTCGGTCTATTTGAAGAGGATCTTCTACATCATATCATACATGTAGTTGGTCTTCATCCAGTAATGTTAATAGAGGTAGTGGACATAGTTCTTCTGGACATGAGTTCCCGTGTAACTATAATGGTGCTACTCAAGGGAGTCATACATTGTCACAAAGAAGTGGGAAATCAAAATCACATGCAATACAACCTATAGTTGTGGATAGAGAGGCCATACCATTAACGTTGATAGGTACTATTTCATTAGCTTATACTATAGCGTGTTCCCTTTTTGATACAGGTTCCTCTCATTCCATAATATATTCATCATTTTTTGATGTTTTGAGCCCGAAGGTGGTGTTAGTGATCTAGGTAATGACTATAAATACCCTATTGTGTGTGATTCCTAGAGATATCTATTTAAAAAAGGGTTGTTCACTATAAGTCAATGAATATTTTTTCTAAAGGTATCTCTATGTTCTTGATATGATAGGATTTTACATGATTATAAGGATAGAATCTCTTTTAACCAACTAAACCCACGTTGATTTTCTCCATAAGATAATTATCTTTGTGTCTCCTATGGTTGACTAGTATATTCATCATGGAGAGTGGGATATATAGGATTGTAGATCAAGGCCAATTATACAGCAACCAAGAGAGCTCATTGCCCATGTTTCTAGATTATTGTTGGACGATGAAGGTTTTCAAAAGGACGTCATTCCTCTAGTAGTGGAACTATTTTTGTGTGACCTTTTAATGATTTCTAATGGATACCACATAAGTGAGATGTGTAATTAAATTTTGAGATCATACTGGTAGCTAATCTAGTTACTATTCCACCATAGAGAATGTCACTGGTAGAGATTTAAGAGCATAAGTCGCAGTTGGGGGATATGGAGGATAATTGATATATCTGTCCATGTAATTCACCTTGGGGATCACCTTTTTCATTCTCAAATAATTCTGTCATGAGCTTATATTTGTGATTCGATTACTAGAAGTTGAAAAAATTACTATGATGCACTGATATCCACTTCCATGTATAAATGACCTCTTTGACTAGTAGAAGAGAAATTGTGTGTTTTGGAAAATCTATTAGAGATTAGGTTATCATCAGTTGAGAAAATGGACTTATGATATACCTAGGACTTACATAATATAAAGATATGGAATTTATGAGTTTCTTGCAATATCTTTTTTAGTTGAGAAATGAACCATCAATGTTTATGGATTTTTTGAACACGGTATTGCATCAATATACGGACAATTTCAGGGTGATATTTATGGATTAAATATTAGTGTAATCCAAGAATCAGGACGATCATGCCAAAAATTGTGACATCATTCTGGGTATATGGATAGAGCATTGGTTATATACCAAGATATCTTATTGTCCGTTTTATATTGATCAAGAAAAATTCATGGGCACATCATATTAGAGGAAATGTGTGTTAGTAGTCCTAGATATGTTTAAGACAAATTTTTATTAAGAGCAGAAGAAAAATGATTTTCATATCTAATGACATATGGGATTAGATGTATATTAAAAGAGATTAATCAAAGACTTTTCCCATCTAACAAATCTACATTTAGGATTGATGAAAAAGGAAGCACTATTTTAATTGTCATAGGCTTGTGAGAGAGCCTTTCTGGAGTTGAAGAATCTCTTAACGTAAGCACTAATTTTTATCTGACCAGATTTAACTGAGGAGTATATGGTTTATTGTGATGCTTATGGGATCAGACATGGATCTGTACTGATATAAGTAGATTGAGTTGTGTCAAATGACTCTTAAAAGAAGAGGCCTTGTAACGCCCCGACCCTAGTTACCCAGAGTCGGTGCATTATTACATAACATTGGCATTATCACAACAAAGATCAAATCTCGAAAGACCGATTGGTTTAGTAGCCTTAAAATCACTAGATATATTCATAAGTCTTACATTACATCATAAAGTGAAAAACTACAACAACAACATATTGTCTCCATAATCCACACTATTATCCCCTCATAATATCCCTGCAGGTCATTCATAATTTACTTCTTCACATCCTGGGAAAAATAAAACATAGAAAAGGGGTGAGCTCAAATTCCCAGTAAGGATAACAATATAGCGGAAACATTCATAAATAAGAATAAACATTTAAGGCAATGTATAACTAAAACAAAAGCCTTTTAAACTTGAACTTCAACATTGTATGGAAAAAATAAAATGAAATAATGTCATTTACTTATTCACATGGATATTCTAATAATAGATTTATCACATGCAATATCAATAACCACTTTCATAATGATGGAATGCATAATTCCATACTATCATAACCACATAGCCAAGGCCTCGTGCCAAGACTACAAATAAAATATTTCCAAGGCCTTGTGAAAAGACAGTAGTTTGTCTCATGAGACCTACCGATGCATCGAGGAGCTATAGTTGGCTCCACCCGTCACTTATTAAGTCCAATGCATTCCCATATGAAAAGTTTTAAATATAACATAAACATTCGTATTAAAACTAGAATATAAAATGTCAATACTTTCTCCATAAACCATGAATGGTATAAAAATAACACATCCACAGTAAAAACATATCACAAAACCTTCAATACAATACAAAAATTTTGTATCATAATAAATCAACTTCAAATAAGCTTAAAATCCATCAAAGGATGTTGACATAGATGAAATCAAAACTATTTGAGAGAAATATCTCTTTTCTCGAAATCATTGAAAAGTCACACATTTATAAAGGAAGTAATTTAAAAGAGATTTTCGAATCAAACTGTCCCATACCACTTTGAAACTTTTGAAAAGAAACATCATTTCAAAACATTCATGTCAATATAAATAAATCCTTAAAATCATTTTGAAAACATGGACATTAATTAAAAGATTTAGAAAGATAAATCTTTAAAACATTTAAAATTATGATCTTGATAAAGAGTACCTTTCACAAATTCTTAAAATATTCATTTTGAAATCATTAAAAGTCACATAATTATAAAATAAAACATTTTCATTGAAAATATTTTTATAATCTTGTAATGGAAGCTTTGACGATTTTATAACGGTGGTAAATAGATGCACCCCCCGTATAAGTTAAAAAAACATTCTTACCTTAAATTTGTTGATAGGTTAAAAGTGCCTTGTTTGGAAAACGACGGAAAGATTCCTTTAAAAACACATAAGGGTATAAATGACTTTAACCCATATTCTTCTAAATAGTAAAAAAAAATTGAAATACATTTTTAAGAAACATGGATGTGGATGATAAAGAGATCCCAGTAGATTATTACGTATAAACAACCTCAGATAATGAATAGATTGTGAAATAACCCTTACTATGTACTTTTACTTGGTTGGGGTAGGTTAACCTCCTATATAATAGTGAAATAATTGTTATAAAATTATACAAGAATCATATTCATTCATATGATATCATATATGATCTTTTAACATTGCTTTGTTAATAATATCTTAGTATTATCCTTGTTTCGGGTGTTAACTTACTCATTTTCTTTTATATGTTTTGTTACGTAAGCCATGTTTGTAATGGATAGGTTGTATATTATTCATATCTATAATTATATCAAGTCCTTAAACATCATTTTTAAATCATCAAATTATAATTATACTTGAATGATACGATGGAGAATGAATCTTATCGCGTTCGTGGAGACGGTAGTCCGTACGTACGCACGAGCGACAATATCATTCTTTTGATATTAAAATAATATATAAGTTGATAGTATATCATATATACAGAATCATTATCATGTTATATTTATTATTTACATGAGGTACACATCATTATTATACCCATCCAAATAATAATATATTGAATAACAATTACACCACGATGTGGAGATGGTAAGTCGTATGTACGCACGTATGGTGACATGTTATTCAAAGGGTGGATAGAATACTGAATATGGTTGTACCATATTTATAATAACATCACAGTATATATAATATACTGGAGTTATTATTTTATAATGGTAATAACTAAGAAAGAATAAGTGGATGAAGAAAGGATCTTTGAAAAGGGTGGTGAAATCATTACCTCTTCTTCAAGTTCTTCCTTTTGATTTGATCAAAATGGATACTTAGGTTGTATTTATGATCAAACTAAGGCCTCTAGGTTTTATTGAGGGAATTTGGGATAGTATTTGGGCATATTTTGGCCGAACCAAAAGGCTTTGAAGGTGTGACCAAATGAGAAGGAGAAGTGCCCTTTTATAAGAGGGGTGAGAGGAACCTTTGGAAAAGCTAGAATTATTAATTTATAATAAATTCATATTCGGTTTCTAATGGCTCCAAAGTTGATTATTCAAATTTTAAGGTGGGGATAGGTCGAAAACCATTCAACTAATAGAATTTAGACAGGTTTGGGTACTTATATTAACCTTATCTTTAAGTATTAACTCTTAGTTAATTAGTTTCACTTTTACAATGTCTCTTTCTGTTTTTATATTATATGGTTAATAAACTTACCATATACATCCAAGATACCCCCAAGTGGTCTATTAATGAGACACCTATCATGATATAAGTCTCTTGGCCTAACGTTAGATTTTTAGGAATTTAATGCCAATTAATAATATAATATTTGTTTTAAAAACTCTTTTATGTCAATTTTGACACTATTCAATAGTTTATTTTTTTGAAACTCATAACAGATTGATTACTTCAAAAAAGGTCAATTAAATCAATACTAATATATCATATTATCCTATAAAATTAGTTTAATTCATTAAAAGTTTCAAATTATATTTATTTTGGTATTTATAATATCAATTATTTTAATTTTTCACTATTATGTTAATTACTGCATCATCATTGTGTCATAAATAAATTAACTTATTTAATGTCTAAAAATTATAAATAAACTATCATTATGTATTAAATCATTTTATATTTCTAATGAATATTTATAGTAGAAAATCCAACATATATAACACTATGTAAAAATTGTTTTTCTAAAAGATATATGCTTGTGTCATTTTTGTATTCATTTTAACTTAATTAAAATAAAGTATCCCTATCACCTACAAGTGGCTCCATGAGGTCCCAAAATTGACCCACATATGCCCATGGTCGGACATGTATCCCCCAATAAGGTTAGTACACGTTTTAGGGTAATTTTTTACTATTATAATATTATTTTTTAACCCTTATTTACAGGATTTACCCTTAACCATGGTAAATAAAATATTTACCGCAGTAATTATTAAAAATGTCCAAAAATAAAAGTTACCTATTTACACAATTTGAAAATCCAGATTCCAAATACGGAATCCATTTTTCCAAATTCAAAACACAGAAGTGGCAGAAATTAATTTAAAATTAATTCCCGTTGTTAAACCAAAAAGCGTGTTTTTAAGAGATAATAACTTTCAAAAGATTGACACTTGTTTATGTCCGGTTTAATTGTAAAATTACGTCCAATGACCAACATTGTATTAAATGGTAAAAATATATTCTAGATATACTTTAAAACCTCTCAAATTTATAATTTATCACTATTAATTATTTTGATTCAAAAATTTGTTTTTAATTAAAATTTAGTAATTTTCACTATTCATCAAAATATGAAAGTTATCCGAAAAGTACCAAAATTTCACCTTAGGCTAAATTCGAAATTCCAAATCAAAAAATGAAGTCCATTTTAAAAAATAAAATATATATAATTTCAAAAAGTAGGTATTACTATTCATAATGGCTAGTTTGATTAGTTACGGTGTGTTAGAACTCGGGGTTGCGTACAACACACGCTATCACATTATTCAAAGAGAAGCGTACCGTAGAAGATTGGGGTGTTACATTCTCCCCTCCTTCAAATAATTTCGTCCTCGAAATTTCTAGAATACTTATCACATGAAAAGACTCGGGTGGTTCTTCATCATACGTTCCTCGGGTTCCCACGTTGCCTCTTCCATCTTATGGTTTCTCTACAAAACATTTACCAGACGCATCGTCCGGTTTCTCAGTACTTGTTCTCTCGTATCAAGAATCCTGACGGGCTCTTCACAATAAGACAGATGGGGTTCCAGTTCTAATTCCTCATAGGTGAGTACATGCGTTGGGTTAGACATGTATTTCCTCAACAGAGATACGTGGAACACATCATGATCTTTGGAGATACTTGGCGGCATTGCCAATCGGTATTCTACAACCCCAATTCATTCTATAATTTCGAAAGGTCCGATGTACCTGGGACTCAATTTACCTTTCTTACCAAAACCTATGACTCCCTTCCATGGAGATACCTTTAGGAAAACATGATCACCGACTTGAAATTCCAAATCCTTCCTTCGATTATCTACATAGCTCTTTTGCCTACTTTGAGCTGTTTTGATGTGATTTTGGATTACCTTCACCTTTTCCACCATTTCCTCCACCAGTTCTGGGCCTACAAGTTTTCTTTCACCAACGTCATCCCAACAGGTTGGTGTGCGACATCTCTTTCCGTATAACGCTTCATATGGTGCCATCTGAATACTCGAATGGAAGCTATTGTTATAGGAAAATTCTACCAAAGGTAAATATTGATCCCACATACCCTGAAAGTCAAGTGAGCAAGATCTCAACATGTCTTCTTAGGTTTGAATACTCTGTTCTGATTGTCCGTCTGTCTGAGGGTGGTAGGCAGTGCTCAAATGAAGATCAGTATCCAGGGATTTTTGAAGACTTTTCCAGAATCTTGAAGTAAAACGTGGATCACGATCAAAAACAATTGATAGGGGTACTCTATGAAGTCTCACAACTTCATTAATATATAGTCTTGCTAGACGTTCCAGTGGTAGATCTTCTCTTATAGATAGAAAATGTGCTGACTTGGTAAGACGATCAACAATAACCCATATTTCATCGTTCCTTCTAGGAGTATTTGGTAGCCCTATGACAAAGTCCATCGTAATATTGTTCCATTTCCACTCCGATATGGGAAGAGGTTGCATGACTCCTCCAGGGTGTTGTCTTCCAGCTTTCACTTGTTGACAAACCATACTTCTTGACACAAAATCAGCAATCTCCCTCTTCATGTTCTCCCACCAAAAATGTTCCTTCAAATCTCTATACATTTTGGTGCTCCCAGGGTGTATAGAGAAATTGGAACTATGATCATCATCCATCAATTCCCTTTTTAGATCAGGTATATCGGGAACACAAAGTCTCTTCCCGAATTTCAAAATTCCATCTTCATACACAAAGTCTCTCAGTCTCCCATCATTCACAGTTTTAATCTTCTTTTGAAATTCTCCATCATTAGTCTGAGAACTCTTAATACTTTCTAGTAAAGATGGTTTGGCAACCATTTGAAAAAGCATTGATGTTTCTCCTTCCCTAGTTATTCCGATGTCCATCTTTACTAGATTTATGATAATTGGATCCCTTTCAATTCTCATATTGTTCAAAACTCCATGAGCTTTTCTGCTCAAAGCATCTGCCACCTTGTTTTCCTTCCCATGGTGGTAGTGTATCGTGCAATCATAATCCTTGAGTAATTCAAGCCATCTCCTTTGCCTCATGTTAAGTTCTTTTTTTGAGAAAATATACTTCAAACTCTTGTGATCAGTATAAATCTCACATTTTCCCCATAGAGGTAGTGCCTCCATATCTTCAAAGCAAATATCACAGATGCTAACTTGATATCATGAGTAGGATAGTTTTTTTAATGAATTTTCAACTATCGTGATGCATAGGCAATAACTCTATCATTCTGCATAAGGACACAACCAAGTCCTTTCTTCGATGCATCACTATAATTAACGAACCCATCATTCCCCGATGGTAGAGTCAATATAGGTTCATTGACTAATATTCTCTTCAGTTCTTCAAACATTATTCACACTCTTTTTTTCAAACAAATTTAACCCCTTTACGTGTGAGCTTCGTTAATGGGTTATCCAATCGGGCAAAATTCTGGACGAAACGTCGATAATAACCTGCTAAACCAATAAAACTATGTACCTCAGTTATACTCATAGGTGTTGGACATTCTTGGATTGCCTTGGTCTTAGAAGGATCAACAGAGATTCCATCTTTAGAGACAATATGGACAAGAAAAGAAATCTCTTGAAGCCAGAATTCACACATTCTAAACTTCCCATATAATTCATGCCTTCTCAGAGTCTTCAAGATAATGCGCAAGTGATTTTCATGATCTTCGTAGCTTTTGGAGTATACCAAGATATCATCAATAAATACCACCAAAAATTCATCGAAATACTCTTTGAAAACTCTATTCATTAGATCCATGAATACAGAGGGTGAATTAGTCAATCCAAAAGGCATTACAGTAAACTCGTAATGCCTGTACCTGGTTTGAAATGTTGTCTTTAGAATGTATTCCTTCTTCACACACAACTGATGGTATCCAGATCGAAGGTCAATCTTTGAATAGTATTGATCTCGATGCAGTTGGTCAAATAAATCATCAATTCGAGGTAGGGGATACTTGTTCTTTATTGTTATAGCATTGATATCCCTGTAGTTGATACATAACCTCATAGATCCATCTTTCTTTTTAACAAAAAGAACAGGGGCTCCCCATGGAGAAACACTAGGGCGAATAAATCCCTTATTACTCAATTACTCTAGTTGTTTCTTTATTTCAACTAATTCTACAGTGGCCATTCTATAAGGGGTCTTCTATATAGGCCTTGATCCAGGAATTAAATCAATGGAAAAATCATCTTCTCGTTCTGGAGGATGTCCAGGTAAATCATCCAGAAATACATCTTCAAATTCTTTCACAACAGGTACATCCTATATTTGAACATTCCTTTCCTCACCCATAGTTATTTCATTCTCTTACTCCCCAATAATTGAATTTAGTTGAGCTACTGGGGGTGGATCTAAATAAGAATTAGGTGGTGAAGATTCTGCTCTAAAGATAAGGTGTTCCTTATCATCATCATCAAGAATCGTAACCTCTTTCTTCTTACAATAAATCTTCACATCATAGTCCGAAAGTCAGTCCATACCAAGAATTATATCAAACTCAATAATAGGTATGATGATGAGATTAGCAGATAAAGAACATTTATGTGCTCTAATGGGGACTGATTCACAAAACTTTGTTGCAATGATACTTCCCTTAGGAGTTTTAACTGACAACTCCCTTGTTAAATCAAATTGGAAATATCTAATTTTCTTATCAAACTCGGATGATATGAAACAATGTGATGATCCAGAATCAAATAATGCATTCGCTAAACTTGAGGAAACCATTAAATTACCTGCCACCACGCCTTTCGGAGCTTCTACCTCAGCAGTAGTGATAGAATAAGTTTGGCCTTGATCCCTTGGCCTTTTCTAAGGTATGTTCTCATGATGTTTTGGAATATCATTTGCATAATGTTCCATCTCCCTACAATTGTAGCACTGAACATTGGTAGCTTCCTTATTCCCCTTGCAATCACGAGCTTGGTGGCCTTTTTCACCACACTTGTAACAGACTCACATTCCCTTCAAGCATGTACCAGGGTGTTTCTTCCCGTATTTACCATAGGATGGATATTCAACCTTTCCCTTCGTCCCCTTATTTCCATTACCAGATTGATCATCATTTCTCTTCTTCTCTTTCTTTGCTTTAAAGTCATAAGACATAGAGAATTCCTTTTCGGTCTTGATAGAACATGAGACAATGTCTTCGTACGACGAAAAGGATTGTGAGACTAATGCTCGACGGAGAAATGGTTTTAACCCATCAAAGAAACGATCAATATTACTTCTTGGGTTACGTATATAATCTCCAGCATACCTTGCTAACCTTTTAAATTTAGCCTCATACTTTTTGACATTCTCATCCTCCTTTTGTCTCAGACTGAGAAACTGCCTTTCCATATCTGCTCGATTGTCGCGAGGAAAGTATTTTTCTAAAGATAGATATTTGAACTCCCTCTATTCCATATTTGATACTTCATCATCTTCCTTCGTATTTTGAATCAATGACCACCATTGATAAGCATCTCCAGTGAGGTGGTAAACTACCATGATAATTTTTCCCTTTCAATACTCCCCAAATCCTAAAATATTTTCTCTAGGGAAAATATCCATTACTCATATACTAAGGGATTTGTACTCCCATTGAATGTTGGTGGTTGTTTCCTCATGAATCGATCTAACATTGATCCTCTATGCTGTAGATCAGGGTGCTCCATACGGGTAAGGTTATTATTCATAACCTGAGTGAGTTGTCCCAGTATGGTGATTAGCTGATCGGCACAAGTTGCATCACCAGCTCCACTATAATTATCTTGAGCAAGAGGGAAATCCCTACATGGAGTGCATGCATTGATACGGTTTCCATTTCTTTTACTAGGCACCATTTCTAAAAAATGGTATAAACTAGATAAGTTTATGAATCAAAATACATAAACCCATACTTATAAAACACTTAACATAAATTGAACTATTTATGGATATAATCCATAATCATAAGAATGTTTTCTTTGAGAAGTATATACTCATAAACCCTTCATAATGATTTGTAAAGAAAATGAGAGTTATCCTAAGAATATCCCCTGGGAGTGTCGTATCCAAGAGTGTAGTAAGGCCTGTTGTCGTGCACCGGTTCCCGTTCGAGTCTAGCTCAAAGCGGTGTTTTCGGGTTTTACCCCTAGGTACATCTGTGCCAGAGCCGCCTCAACCTGCTCGTATCCAGACAGGGATGTATTGCTCGGAAAACTCACAAAATCACTACAATACCAAAATTCTAGGAAGTTCTTCTATACTAATCCTCAAAGTTCATCTTAGGTCTACATTCTCTAATCAGAGTTTATCTAAATCTAGCTTCCATGGTTTGTACTAAACTTCCTCTGATACCAACTATAACGCCCCGACCCTAGTTACCCAGAGTCGGTGCATTATTACATAACATTGGCATGATCACAATAAAGATCAAATCTCAAAAGACCGATTGGTTTAGTAGCCTTAGAAGCACTAGATATATTCATAAGTCTTACATTACATCATAAAGTGAAAAACTAAAACAACAACATATTATCTCCATAATCCACACTATTATCCCCTCATAATATCCCTGCAGGTCATTCATAGTTTACTTCTTCACATCCTGGGAAAAATAAAACATAGAAAAGGGGTGTGCTCAAATGCCCAGTAAGGATAACAATATAGCAGAAACTTTCATAAATAAGAATAAACATTTAAGGCAATGTACAACTAAAATAAAAGCCTTTTAAACTTGACCTTCAACATTGTATGGAAAAAATAAAATGAAATAATTCCATTTACTTATTCACATGGATATTTTACTAATCGTATAATCACATGAAATATCAATAACCACTTTCATAATGATGGAATGCATAATGCCAGACTATCATAACCACATAGCCATGGCCTCGTGCTAAGACTACAAATAAGATTTTTCCAAGGCCTTGTGCCAAGACACTAGTTTGTCTCATGAGACCTACAGATGCATCGAGTAGCTATAGCGGGCTCCACCAGTCACTTATTAAGTCCAATGCATTCCCATATGAAAAGGTTTAAACAAGACATAAACATTCGTACTAAAACTAGAATACGAAATGTCAATACTTTCTCTATAAACCATGAATGGTATAAAAATAACACATCCATAGTAAAAAAATACCACAAAACCATCAATACAATACAAAAGTGTTGTATCATAATAAATCAACTTCAAATAAGCTTAAAATCCATCAAAGGATGTTGAAATAGGTGAAATCAAAACTATTTGAGAGAAATATCTCTTTTCTCGAAATCATTGAAAAGTCACACATTTATAAAGGAAGTAATTTAAAAGAGATTTTTGAATCAAAGTGTCCCATACAACTTTGAATCTTTTGAAAATAAATATCATTTCAAAAAAATCATGTCCATATAAATAAATCCTTAAAATCATTTTGAAAACATGGACATTAATTAAAATATTTAGACAGATAAATCTTTAAAACATTTAAAATTATGATCTTGATAAAGAGTACCTTTCACAAATTCATAAAATATTCATTTTGAAATCATTTAAAAGTCGCATAATTATAAAATAAAACATTTTCTTTGAAAATATTTTTATAGTCTTGTAATGGAAGCTTTGATGATTTTATAACGGAGGTAAATAGCTGCACCTGTCGTATAAGTTAAAAAAACATTCTTACCTTAAATTTGTTGAAAGGTTAAAAGTGCCTTTTTTGGAAAATGACGGAAAGATTCCTTTAAAAACACATAAGGGTATAAATGACTTTAACTCATATTATTTTAAATAGTAAAAATGTTTTGAAATACATTTTTTAGAAACATGGATGTGGATGATAAAGATATCCCAGTAGATTATTACGTATAAACAACCTCAGATAATGAAGAGATTGTGAAATAACCCTTACCTTGTACTTTTACTTGGTTGGGGTAGGTTAACCTCCTGTATAATAGTGAAATAACTGTTATTAAATTATACAATAATCATATGCATTCATATGATATCATATATTATCTTTTAACATTGCTTTGTTAATAATATCTTAGTATTATCGTTGTTTCTGGTGTTCACTTACTCGTTTTCTTTTATATGTTTTGTTACATAAGCCATGTTTGTAATGGATAGGTTGTATATTATTCATATCCTGAATGATATCAAGTCCTTAAACATCATTTTTAAATCATCAAATGATAATTATACTTGAATGGATACGATGAAGAATGAATCTCATCGCGTTCGTGGAGACGGTAGTCCGTACGTACGCACGAGCGACAATATCATTCTGTTGATATTAAAATAATATATAAGTTGATAGTATATCATATATACAGAATCATTATCATGATATATTTATTATTTACATGAGTTACACATCATTATTATACCCATCCAAATAATAATATATTGAATAACAATTACACCACGACGTGGAGACGGTAAGCCGTACGTACGCACGTATGGTGACATGTTATTCAAAGGGTGGATAGAATACTGAATATGGTTGTACCATATTTATAATAACATAAAAGTATATATAAGATACTGGAGTTATTATTTTATAATGGTAATAACAAAGAAAAAAGAAGTGGAAGAAGAAAGGATCTTGGAAAAGGGTGGGGAAATCATTACCTCTTCTTCGGGTTCTTCCTTTTGATTTGATCAAAAGGGATCCATAGGTTGGCTTTATGATCAAACTAAGGCCTCTAGGTTGTATTGAGGGAAGTTGGGAGAGTATTTGGTCAGAGTTTGGCCGATCCAAAAGGCTTTGAAGGTGTGAACAAATGAGAAGGAGGAGTGCCCTTTTATAAGAGGGGTGAGAGGCACCTTTGGAAAAGCTAGAATTATTAATTGATAATAAATTAATATTCGGTTTCTAATGGATCCAAAGTTGATTATTAAAAGGTTAAGGTGGGGATAGGTCAAAAACCATTCAACCAATAGAATTTAGACTGGTTTGGGTACTTATATTAACCTTATCTTTAAGTATTAACTCTTAGTTAATTAGTTTCACTTTTACAATGTCTCTTTGTGTTTTTATATTATATGGTTAATAAACTTACCATATATATCCAAGAGACCCCCAAGTGGTCCATTAATGATACACCTATCATGATATAAGTCTCTTGGCTGCACGTTATATTTTTAGGAATTTAATACCAATTAATAATATAATATTTGTTTTAAAAACTATTTTATGTCAATTTTGACACTATTCATTAGTTTATTTTTGTGAAACTCATAACAGATTGATTACTTCGAACAAAGTCAATTAAATAAATCCTAATATATCATATTATCATATAAAATTATTATAATTCATTAAAAGTTTCAAATTATATTTATTTGGGTATTTATAATATCAATTATTTTAATTTTTCACTATTATGGTAATTACTGCATCATCATTGTGTCATAGATAAATTAAATTATTTAATGTCTAAAAATTATAAATAAACTATAATTATGTATGAAATCTTTTTATATTTCTAATTAATATTTATATTCGAAAATACAACATATATAACACTATGTAAAAATTGTTTTTCTAAAAGATATATGCTTGTGTCATTTTTGTATTTATTTTAACTTCATTAAAATAAAGTTTCTATATCACCTACAAGTGGCTCCATGAGGTCCCAAAATTGACCCAAAGATGCCCATGGTCGGACATGTATCCACCAATAAAGTTAGTACACATTTTAGGGTAATTTTTTATTATAATAATATTATTTTTAAACCTTATTTACCGGATTTACCCTTAACCATGGTAAATAAAATATTTACCGTAGTAATTATTCAAAATGTCTAAAAATAAAAGTTACCTATTTACAAAATTTGACAATCCTGATTCGAAATATTGAATCAATTTTTCCAAATTCAAAACACAGACGTGGTAGAAATTAATTTAAAAGTAATTCCCATTGTTAAAACAAAAAGCGTGTTTTTAAGATATAATAACTATCAAAAGATTGGCACTTGTTTATGTCCGGTTTAATTGTAAAATTACATCTAATGACCAACATTGTATTAAATGGTAAAAATATATTCTAAATATACTTTCAAACCTCTCAAATTTATAATTTATCACTATTAATTATTTTGATTAAAAAAGATGTTTTTAATTAAAATTTAGTAATTTTCATTATTCATCAAAAGATGAAAGTTATCCGAGAAGTACCAAAATTTCACCTTAGGCTAAATTCGATATTTCGAATCCAAAAATGAATTCCATTTTAAAAAATAAAATATATATAATTTCAAAAATTAGGTATTACTATTCATAACGGCTAGTTTGATTAGTTATGGTGTGTTAGAACTCGGTGTTGCGTACAACACACGCTATCACATTATTCAAAGAGAAGTGTATCGTAGAAGTTGGGGTGTTACAGGCCTCATCAATAGAATTACCCTACCCATGAACTTGAGGTGGCAGTAGTTGTTTATGATATTATGTATTGGATAAAATATCATTTGGGTGAAAATTTTATAGTCTATACAGATCATAAGGGCATGAAATACTTATTTTCATATCACGATATTAATATTTAGTAGCAGTGATGGGTTGAGTATATGCAGTATTTTCATTTTGAACAATAATATATTCCTGAGAAGGTAAATAGTGTGGATAATGACTTGATCAATAAAATTAGGCTCATATGGTTCATGAGTCAAGTGTAGAGTTTTAGATTATATCCTTTCTGAAAGAAATGAAATTGGAAATTCAATAGAGTGGTGAGTAGATGACCTTGGTTTTAGTTTTAGTGGAGTGCACGATTTTAAGATGGATCAAGGATATAATTTATGCAGATCCAATGTTATTATCCTTGAGGTAATGATTTTAAGGTGTGGAGAAATCTTTAGAATGGTTGATATATGATGATGTGATCGTATATGGGAGGAATCGAGTTGTGGTATGAATGAAAATGTTTGAGGACCTCAATCGGGGATTTCATGCAATGAAATGGGTGGTTCATCTTGGTGTATCCAAAATGTTCTATGAACTACGATCATGGTTTTTGTGTCCAAGAAAAAAAAGTATATAGAAGGGTCTATGAGAAGATTTTTCGAATTTATTTATGTTTGGGTGGATAAAAAACAACATGGATGTTTAAAAAATAGTTACCCAGGCTAGAATAGATTTTGGGAAACATTACCATGGATTTTGTGGTGGGTCTCCCGAAGATGCTTTAGAAGAATGATGTTATTTGGGTCATTTTGTATCAAATGACAATGGTAGAACATTTCCTTCCTATAAATAAAAATTTATAATAGAATATTTTGGAGAAAATTATGGTGAAGAGATATAATTTTTTAATGGACTTAAATAGATTATAGTTTCAGATCATGATTCAGGCTATACATCACGCTTTTGGAAGGGAATGATGAATATAGTTTCCATACATGTATTATTGAGTTTTAATTTCTACCCACATACATAAGGAAAGTCAAAACATACTATATAGGTACTTTAGAATATGATATTGACATGTTTTCATGACGTTGGTGGATCATTGGTAAATAACATGGATTTAGCCTTGTTCACCAAGAGTGATAGTTAACAGGGAACTCTGCAGATAGCGACATACAAGGCTCTTTATGGTAATCCATGTAGATCGCCACTATTTTGGATGGAGGCTAGTGAGACAGATTTGTTAGGACTAAGTCTTCTGTAGGGTACATTTTATAAGATACAACTTATTCTGAAACGTATGGCTACAGATTAGAGTAAATTTAAATTATATGCCAATACATGGAGATGATGCCTAGAGTTTTTAGCGGGTTACTGTGTGTACCTTTGGGTGTGTCAATGGTTGTGTCACCATGGGATAAAGAGACATTGAATGTTGGAACACCGGTTTGTTGGACCATTTGATATATTAGAGGGAATCAAACTAGGGGCATACCGAATAGCTCTTCCACAGAGAGAAAACATTATTCATTGATTTTCCATATTTCACAACATTAGTGGTATCAACCCGACCTTTCGCATGTGATTGATGTGGATTAGGTTGACCTTGAGATAGATGTGTCATCTTTGGAGCATCTGATATGTGTTTTGGATGATATTGAGAATGTTTTTTAGGGAATGATAGTGTCGATAGTTCTTGTGTAATGGAAGCATGGACGTGTGAAAGAGGAAACATTGGAAAGAGAAGTAGGTATTAGGGCTCAAGGACCAGAATTTTTTGGATTAGAATATTATTACGGCATGGATGTGTAGTTATGGGAAACGTTGTTATAAGGTAAGTGTAAGGAAATATTTAAACCTTTTTATAAAGTTATATGGGTCATGGAATCGTATATTTTTCATGAGAATTTAAGAGCCTTAGTTTGGATTTATTACTTATGGTATATTTAAGTAGTGTTTTATAATAGTATTAGATAATTGGTATGTGCACGATTGGTGAATAGTTA
Organism: Viscum album; assembly: GCA_963277665.1. Classification (NCBI taxonomy): domain Eukaryota; kingdom Viridiplantae; phylum Streptophyta; class Magnoliopsida; order Santalales; family Viscaceae; genus Viscum; species Viscum album. Next base: position 820,942,558 of record OY728155.1, read on the forward strand.
GCGTAAACCGTTCACCCATCACAGCTAACTGTGTGAACCCAAGAAGAGATATTCACACAGTTGGCTCACAGTTTGGAAAATCGTGTGGCCAAACCAACAAATTAGTGCATATCCAAATAAATTTTTCTACACAGTTGGTGAACATATTTCCTAAATGTCTTCCCCTACCTAGAAAACCATGCTTTTGGTTTCTTTTCAGTCAAAAATAATTAATTTAAAATCCCATGAACCATTGAAATAATTACTCTTCATCCAAGGCATGGGAGAAAATTTTTTAGGTAAATTACATAGCTTCCTAGAGGTTTTTATGTCTTCAGACCTCCGTTCTTCAAGATTAAATGCCTGAATTGAAGGTCTTCTCTTATCCCGATAATTTGATCTTATACTGATGTTTATCCTGTTAATTCTTCTCTCATCAGTGATCATTTTATGGAATATATCCTCTATTTCATTATATCTAAAACTATTTGTTTAGACCTAGATCTATGATTTTAGACATATATCTACATTTAATAGATCCTGATATATTGGTTTTTGTTTAGGGATTTAAAGCTTGAACATAGATCTACATTGTTGTGCTTCTAGAAATTTGGGGATTTACTATGTGTGAACACTCACCAAAAAAATATGGTAGCTATTCTAGAATATATTTCCCACATTCTTGTAGTTTATAAATATATGAAAAATTGTATATCTTCTAGAATTATTTATAAATTGATTTCTAAATTGGGTTAACTAGGATGAGGAATTCATTTATCAATGTTTTGTTATATTAATTGACTTGTTGAGGAATCAATCATGAGACTAATAATTTTACATATTATATAAATAATCTGGGAAATTGATTATGATATTTGGGATTAAAATTTATAAAATTAATCATGGGATTAATTAAGAGACATCAAATTTGGAATGTCGGGATAATTAATTGTGAATTAATTATGGGCTTTATGAATATGATCTAGATAATTATATATGGGATTAGTTATGAATGGTTGAGATTTAAAATAAGATAATTAATTTTGGAAACATAATTATTTGAATAAAACATTGATATTAGTTAATTAATTAATTATTTATTTAATAAAGTATAGGAATTTAGTTAAAGGATGTGTAAACTAATGTAAATGATGAGTATAACTCATTTTTTAATTAGTAATGTGATTGAGGTTGATAATTAATTGGTAAATTAATTATGGGATAAAAATTGGAACATGGACATTATAAATTTAAAAGTAAAAATGGTAACTTGGACATCATACATATGGGAAAATAGAATAAGAACATAGTCATTCTAAATGGAGAAGTATACATGGTATCATGGTCATTATACATATAAGTTATAGAATGACATCATGGTCAATCTATTGAGGATTAGGCTTGGCAACGAGGCCATCTTACATACATTTGTGATATTGGTAACTTTGGAAATGTGGTTCAAATATAATAATTTAATGAATGAAAATAATAAAACCCCAAGTTATGGTCTTACAATGATTATTTGATCTCCAAAATTAGTTGGATCAGGTATTGAGATAACATAGAACTTGTGAATAAATTTAACATCAATAAGAAGAAGGTATTAAGATATGATATTACCAAGGGAATACTTTGGGCTACAGCATGAGACCAAACCAGTATTGGGGTATGGGTCTCCTTGGGAAACCTAGAGTTGATGTAGTTGATAAGAAATAATAATAATGTAATAACTAGTTAATTATGAATTACAATTATTTATTATTGTACAACATACACTATATTTTGATTGGATTGGTTTTAGACTCCATTGGTGGTGGCCTAATGATATATACACACACTCCATTAGGGATGCTTGATCGGTACAAGAATAGATTATATTGTTTCAGGATAAGTAAGAGAAAAGACCATGAGATGGACTGTTGATTTTGGATGGAGCATGGATGAGGGGAACTGACATGGGTCATAACCCTATTAGGGGTTTGTAGTGTATTTTCTCTCAGTTTCATTACGAAAAGATGAAAATTATATTGCCATAGAATTTTTTCAATTTCTGTTGAGTACTGTATCTCCTATTTGGTTATCTTGTGACACGAGTATTATTCTGATGGTATATGACTTCACATTTTTTTTATTACCAATGGTGATTTAATCTAATAAATGAGGGTATTGTCTGTCCATGCCTGACTTTCGAGACCCACACTACTATTCGGAAGCCTTTAGCTTATGTGGAGGCACACTTATAGACATGTGACGAACCAGATTGGGGAACCATCACGTGGCACCTGGGTCTGGAAGTTACAAAAACATAATTTAAAATAAATAATTGACATTACCAAAATATTTTTTTGTATTGTTTTTTAATTGATCAATACAGTTAAATATTATAAAACCATTGGTGATATTTTTTTAGGATATAACTATCCCATTACACAAAATCAATTTTCGTATAAATTTTTAACTGTCATATATAAATAACTATATTGGAATAGAATATGATGTTTCATTTAATCATCATGTTTCATGTTTTATATTATATAAAATTTTGAGGTAATATAAATTATTTTTGTGGAAAATTCATCCACTTACGTAAAATGTGTTAATTCAAAATGAACATTTTCTCATTAATCATGAGTTTTCCATTTTATAAGTTTTGATTTCAAACCCCACATCATTAAAAGGTTTAATAAATAATCCTTTTAAATATAGGGAATATTAAATGCATGGTTAATCTAAAATTTGACAAAACTGGGTTTCTAGGAAAGCATAAAATAGGTTGGAAATGAAAATAAGGATATTGAAATCTAATCCCTCTTCTATAATAGCATTATATTCATTTATAGTAAATAAGACATCAATTTATGGAATAAATTTTTAATTTGATATCCTTTTCCAAATATGAGTGATACTTTTTTCATATAGAATATGATCATAATGAAAAAATGTAACGAACAATTATAATTTCATCCATAACAATCCACACCCTCGTATAATTTTTTATCTAAATTATTTGTATAGAAGATAAATTTTTCATTGTTAAAGGACTAAAATAAAATAATAAAAGATCATAAAATCCATATATGGAAACCATTATATTTCTATTTTATATAAATATTTCCCAAAATGGAAATGGTTACTAGTAGGTAAGATATAATAATAAGTTTAGTAACGATCACATTTATCTGTAATTCAGAAGTCCAACATAAATCATTTTATAAATAAAGAACTCAACAAACAAAATAACATCAAAATTTATAAAATTTAATTGTATTGATACAAAATAATCTTATATGTTATATCACATGTAATTCCAATGTGTTAAAATAGGTAAAAAATTATAATTTCCCAAGATATGTTAATCAATACATTTTCTTAAAAATTCAAAATGATTTAATACTAAAATATGATTCCAAAAAACAATATAAAATTTTTCCATATATTAATTAAATAATATATAATGTCGTCATTATATGTAAGTCATGTAATCCTACTCTATGAACTCATTTAACCATTCGATTTTTGGTTGATTCCCCACATCCCTTATTAATGATATGGGTTTACACTTTTCATATTTTTTCTAAAAATATGTGGAATAAAATTATATATATTATTACAAATTCAACATTATTATATAAATTTATCATTATTATTATGAGAATCCTCAAATGGACCTTTAGTACTCAAATAAACTATTATTTAATCTATGGATTTCTCTCTATCTAATTATTTTACACAGAAATAAATAATTTACATGACATTAATTACCTCATCATCAGGACCATATCAATTATTATCAATTACAAAAACATATGTTTTTTTTTGAAATATCACCTTCCCCTTAAATCTCATTCTAGATTAAGACTTCAAATTCCATAAATTATTTTTAAAAATCTTTTTGAAAACATATTTATAAACAATCCTTATAACATTAATGATTCTTATAATGAGAATAAGAAAAAATACATGTATAACAGGAATCTTATATTCCAATACCAAAAATGATATATAATTATAATTAAATGAATTTCGTAACACATGACCATAAGAATTAATCGATGGACATGAGAATTGATTCTGATAATTAAAATGATCCATATGTATACAATATTGAACTATTAGTGGGGAATTAGGTTTAAATTTATTTCAATTTATATTGTTTAGGGGAAAGTTCATTTTTTCAATAAATAGCTATTTTGCTCCAATTTTTTTCAACACTTAATAAATATTTCTTTAACGTTATGTATTTTTCAAACGAGACTTTTCACACATTTTTTACATTTGGGAGGTTGAATATTATATTCATTAACTTCTTTAACACATTAAAATTAATGAAACACCTTCATTCTATTTTTATATTGTTTTTTGAAATTCCTCTATATTATTGTTTTTAATCATATATATTAATATCCCATTAATCATAATCACGAGAGGACTATCTTTGGATCCCATTAGGTTATACATAGTATTAAATAAATCATTACATTTCCAATCACATTTTTGATGGATTCTTTACCCGATTTCCACATATAATCAGAAATAAAAAAACAAATTTATAATGAATTTACTTACAAAATAAAATAATATAAACCTAGAAGGAATAACATTGAAATGATTAAAATATATTAACCTAAGAATATCTAGTATTCAATAAATTTTTTCATTTATAATGTTTTGTATTGGGTTTTTTAACCTGACAATTTTTTCATGTACATCATAGTATTTTCAAAGGATTTTTTAAATTATCATAAAACCCCCCCTAGTGTGTCAAATAATTTGTATGGTAATAACTATCATTATGAAATAGATGTTGAAAAAGTCAATCCCAATGTTCCATTATTATAGTTATTACTCTTATGGATAAAAAATTAATAGTCACATCCATTTGAATTAAAAAGATATAAATGTAATTTCATAGGACCCTATCACGTACCAGGCTGGGTAGCCATCCGATCCAGCATTCGACCCAGTCCATGACATGGCCCGAGGGGCATTCCTGATCCCCACGGGCTGGAAAAACTTCCTGTGTATCAAAAAAATAATACTTTGGAACTATTTAACTAAATATGTAAATAGAAAAAAAGTAGCAAGTATAATAAATATAAACTAAAATCAGAAATCCAAACATGCCCTTAAACTAGTATTGTATTTAATGTTTTCAACTTGAACTAAAATCCCAAAAGATACTACAAAAAAAGGGAAACCAAAACTCCAACCCAAGCCTCTGTCTGACGCATGGAGTCACATCCCTAATCCACCACCTAGACCATCAATGTTATTCCTGATGTCTCAACCTAGAATACATAAATAGAAATATCTACAAACACCCAATGGTTTCTGGTGGGTGTGAGACAATGACCAAGAAGGATTACCCCAAATGACAAACATTCCATGAATAAATAATAAATGACAAATAAACATTAATTTTTAATAAATGATTGAATAAATCTTGAACACTTAAATAAAATAGTATCAATAAAAACAGATTCAATGAAAACATAATAAATTAGATGTAAACCCTTACATTTATGAAATCATGATCCCTTATGTAAAACCCAAACCTTTATGAAAAAACCCAATGTTTCATCATTAACTTACAGTGAGTGTAATATAGTCTAGGACCACAAAAAGTGGGAGAGTCCCTATAGGTATGAGAAACCAGTGGGACCATAGAACGTCATGTCTTGGGTAAATGTGTCTTAGAAACCACAGCCCTCATAAAATGTGGCGTAGAATCTATGACCCTCAGTAACCATTACTCAAGAACCACAACCCATTGTAACCATGGCTTAGAAACCATGACCTAAAATAATTTATATTTTTATTTAGTGTTTTAATCATCAATCCTTCCAGTGAAACCATGTTGAGCCACCTCTGAAAAAGAATCCCACAAGTCCTTGTTCCCCACATAGTACTCAGGCATCCCATTTGTGCTTATGAGGTTAAAATCCATGTCCAATATCACTTTCAGATAAAAAAATGAGGCTCTATCCATACCCAATACCAAACATTCACACACACAAATTTCACATTGAAATAATAGGCAAACAAAAATCCTTTTTAAACATAATCTGTATCATTTAAAAGATCAAATAAACAAATTACAGAAGTAAAAGAAACTATTTCATGATTATGTAAACTAGTAGAAAATTTACTTACCAACTCATTTTAATTTTCAATCCCCTTTGAAATCTCATCATGCACTTTCCAGATAAGGCATAAAACACATTCAAGAAACACCTTAATAAGGAATATTAAAAATAGAACCATTTTTCATAAAAGAATAATTCCCCTCATCATATATGTATATAAAAAAATTCCAAAAATATATCTTCACACCACAAAATCAAACCATACGACAATATTAAGAAAACAAGAAATAAAAACCAACACAAAAATGTGATGATCACCATCTACACACCCAATACGTATTTCAACACTATAAGCACTCAAAACAAATTTCAAAAGGGTGAAATAATCTATATGTAAATTTTTTCAAAACCTTTATTCCATTTAAAGAACAATTTTTACCATTCATGAATCTTGTAAATAGAAAATAAAATTTGATAAGATAGTGAAAATCGAATAGCCTTAGATTTCCTCACTCTAATCACATAACACCATCACAGATAACCTAACAGATCCAATGCCATTTCAAAATTACATTTCACACCACATGCACATATTATCAACCTTTTAAACAATTTATTTCTATACTATAAATTGAAAAAAATATACAAATACCATATGTACACACTAATAAACAAATCCAACACATGATAAACTACTACAAAACCCAAATATTCACCAAAACATAAATTTTGGAACAAGTTAAATTAATCAAACCATCTTGTAAATTAATAAAATAATATTTAAATGAGGAATCACCTAACATGGTCTGATAAACCCCCTGAATTTTGTGTGCATCTCGCATCGCATGAATGTCACACCACATCAATCCTAAATTAGTCTCTAAAACAAAAATCCAAACAAAACAGGATTAAAAATCGACCACTAAATGTGGCCATACACCTACTAAATGGACAAGAACTCAAGAAGAAAACGAACTCCCAACCGGAGGGGGGGGTGCTCATGCTGATGGAGGTAAAGGCACCGAAGGTGGCGCCAATAGGGGAGGTTGGGGGCAGCTCAGTAGGTGTCCAAGGGAGGAAGGTCGGATTGTTGTAGGGAGGATGGTAGATTTTTGGGGGAGACGTAGTGTGTGGCAGGAGGCTAGTGTAGATGGGAGGGGGAGGGGTTCTTCAAGCTAACTAGGTAGAAGGGTAGTGTGATGAGGGTAGATGAGGGGGCACATCGAGCTGGTTATGAGGGGCTGGACAAGGGAGGAGCGAGTAATGCATGAAGGATTTAGGGTTTAGCGGTATTGCAGTGCGCCACCAAAGAAGGGGATGGGAAATCCAATGGTATATAGAGAAAGGGGAGGAAGAGAGGAAATAAAAAAAAGATATTTATAACAGAGAATGAAAAATTAAATGAAACCCAAATAAATTGTAATAATAATAATAATAATAATAATAAACACATTAATAATATTAAAATTAATTTTAACAATAATAATTATTATTATATAAAAAAATTTCCATTTTTTTATTATTAAAATAAATCTTTTATCTCCATTAATTAGGTAATTTATTTATTTTTTACATATCTTACTCAAACATCATTTATTTCATTTTAGATCATCTATTTTTTCTGATAATTAGGCAACTCGTGCGGTGAACCAGGCGAGGTCATGCGGTGACTCTGGCGAAGCCGCGCAACTTCAACCATCCCATGCCCATGTGACAGATGCCACCAATGCCAAAATATTCATTTATCAGCCAAATGTAAAATTAAATATCACTTGGACTGCACATCGATCAGGATTTTCAAAAGAATTAAATAATAATAATAATAATAATTTTTTTTAGAAATATGGTTGTGAAAATTCTCCCCAACATAATGCTTTATGTCCCTAAAAATCCACAATTAAGAGTGAACCCTGAGGTAGAGAAGGACACCCCCTTATGGTTAAAATATGATCCAAAAAACAACAAGAAAAAAGATGAAAAAAACCATGATTACAGAAAGTGACTTAAATGAAAACCTCAAGAAACCCATAAAATATTTTTCTCTAGTTCTCACCATCCCCTATGCGCAAGAACACCTCTAGTCAATTGATCAAGGAAATAAACTCTCACTACCATGGAAACCAACTTCACAAACAAAAACATCTAGTGAAATATTCAATGAAAACCACAACATTTTATTTGAATAGGAAAAAAACACCATTCACATCCTAGGAACACTCTAATCACCTACCACCAAGTCATTACTAGAAGAAGAACTAAAAGGTCAACATGGGGAAGCCCTAAGGGGCTACCCACTATCATAAACCTACCAATGCCCTAGGGAGGACTGGAAAATGGAAATGGGGAGGCCCGAGCCGACTCCCCTTCATTAGAAATGATAGAAGATGTGTGAACATTAATGACTTTCAGAAAGTGACCAAACACACCACTATAGGGGGTGGGGAGGGCCAAGCCCAACAATTGCGGTGTCCAAACCACGACCGAAGACAAAACAACATCTCCAAATCCCTAGATGTGTACTATTCCAATTTGAGACTGATTTACCAAACTGACTCCATAATGAACACTAAAATCCATTACATTTAGTGGGGTGAAAACCCAAAAACATTAAGGTAACCAAACGAATTTTCCTTCTCATTTCCACGTAAAAAACCTATGCACTGAAATCAGTCATTTGGAATGTAACAGCCACATGAAAAAATTTAAAATTATTTTACTTTAAACACCAAAGACAGAAATAAAGTCAATGTCCCACACACTCCTAGGATTCCTGACCACCCGCCAGTTTCTCTTCATGGCCTATGGCTGGATCCTTGATATTTAAAGAATATTTTTCCTCAAAGTCTGGTGTTGAAGACTGATGAATAAAGCTTCTCCTTTTTTTCTTCTACATTCGGCAATACCACAACCGAGACAACATTAACAAACAGAACACACCACGGCATCCAACTACTACCTCATGGAACATCCACCAAAATAGGGGTTTAGATGATGCACACGCATCAACTATTCACCTTAAGAAATAAATTTCAAAAGTCAAGACACATGAGAAACATTACACATTTAATACAAAAATTATAACTCCTTAAGAGGAGGACACACTCCTATGAGAAAAAGGATTCATGATGGATTCTATTAAATCCACCCTTGCACATCAATAAGAACTCACACAACAAGTATTCACCAACGTGGACCCTTGCGTGGGATTAAAGCACTAGAAGCCTTTCAAGAATTGATCATCACTGATAACTCTAATTCAACTTCACCCTTCCTCGCTAGAAATACATTCACCACTTTTAGGGGAACCTTTAGGCCCAACGATGTCAATCTTCATACGTGACGACATAGACAACTATAAGAGACAAAAATTTCATTCAACTCCCCTTGCACCAGTCATCCCACTATGAGAGGATCCACATAACCAAATAGTTAAAAGGTATAAACTTAGAACAACCAATAATAAGGAAGAGTCTTTATATTAATCAATTAGAGGTCGTACAATGGGGAATTTCCATTGTCCACACATCAATCCCATGTTAACGCTTTAGGCGGGGCATGCACTAGTCTAGAAATAAAACTATGGACCCATTCAAAATGGTCATATTTCCAATAAATACTGAAAGTGAACACTAAACGTGTAGGGGGAACCACTACAAGGGCTTACCGTAGCACATTTCAAAATAAAATACTAACCACATGCTTTCATACCAAATGAACAATAAGAATAAAAACAGAAGACACAAATCATCCAAAAAAGTATTCATGGATGGAAATACCTCACATCCAAAATTTACAAAATACAAAGACACACCACACAACCACCTGTTATTAGAAAACCAAATTTTAATTTAACAAATAATTTTGAAAAATAATGAAGCTAGTGGGTTTGTCAAACATCCATGGTGTCCCAAGGGTCTCCCATATGCATGTTCCCATACAACACTAGCACCCACCTCATGTAAATCTTATAACTCATCCATTCACTCCATTATGAATTTATATTTCCATATATGCCTATGCATGTGGTTTCCCATGAGAACACTATGGATGAAAACCATATCATTCTATTTTTTAAAACCAAAACATTCAACCCACACTTTTCAAATAGTGTAAATTATTTTATTTTTAAAACTCTTAATTCTAGAACATTTTCCAGGACCAAATCATTTCTATTTAAAAACCATATTTTCATGATTCAAATACAATGAGATGAGGAACAATTTAACAGGTGACTAGTGTTAGTGGGTGACTGGGACATTTGGTTGGTGGCCATATGTCAATCCCTAAATAGCCATATAGAGTATTCTAGGACAGCATCCACAACTACACATGCCTTTCCATACCTAGCAATCTCAGTTGGACCACTGACTATACTCCCTTTTCATTTACCCTAAACAAGATTAACCACAAGTAAAACAACTCAGACAAGCCTCAACTTACCGTAGAAACCCGAGTCTCACCCCGAGGTATGCTAGATAGGAACCTAGCTTATAGCTAGAATGACAAGATTTGACAACTTTTACATTGATCTACCATGACTATATCCTAAAGGAACTCATCCCAAGATGGAATAACACCTTCCATACCATATTTTCATGAACCAGGCGTTGTCCCCATCCAACCTGGCACCCAAACCAGTCCGCAACAGGGCTTGAGGAGTGTTCCTGATCCCCACTGGCTGGTACAAGTGCCAGTGTATCAAAAAACAAAAACATGGGAAATATTTGTCCAAATAAATAAATATAAAACAAGAAGAAAGATTAATAAATTAGAACTAAAATCAGAACACCAAATAGGCTCTTAAAATTTGATTAGATTTAATGTTTTCAACATGAACTAAAAACCCAAAAGATACTACAACAAAGGGAAAACAAAACTCCAACTCCTACCTCTGTGCGACATATGGAGTTGCATCCCAATGCCACCTCCTGGATCATCATTCCTATGCACGATGCCTCAACATGAAATACACAATGTGAAAGATCTTCATACACCCAATGGTGTATGCAGGGTGCGAGCCAAATTCGTAGTAAGATTCCACCGAAGGAAAAATATTCCATAGATAAATATTAAATGGAAAATACACATTAATGTTTAATTAATGAAGGGAAACAATATCTTGAACACTTAATTAAAATAGTATCAATAAAAATACCTTCAAAGAAAAAAACATAAATTAGGAGGGAACCCTTACCATTATGAAAACCAATACAATTACAAAAAACCAAAACCTTTATGAAAAACCCAATGTTACACAGTATGCTGATGGTTACTATAATGTAGTCCCAGAGAACGAAAAGTAGGAGAGACCCTATAGGTAAAGGAAACCTATTGGACCCTAGAACATCGTGTCTCAGTGAAATGTGGATTAGGAACCACAACCCTCAGAAAACAAGGACTAGAAACCACACCCATCAGTAACTGTGGATTAGGAACCAAAACCCACTGTAGTTGTAGCTTAGAAACCATGACCCACAATCATTCATATGTTTAGTTAGTGTTGAAATCATCAATCCTGGTAGTGAAACTGGGTTGAGCCAACTCTGGAACACGATACCACTATTGCTAGTTCCCCCCATAGTACCAAGGATTCCCATTTGTGCTCAAGAGGTTTAAATCAATGTCACATATCACAATCAGATAAACATAACAAAAGAAGAGCTATCCATACCCAATAACACCCATACACACACACATATTTCACATTGACATAATACAAACACCTAAAACAATTTATAAACTTAATCCACATCATATTGATGATCAAATAAACCAAATGTAGAAGTAAAATAAACAATTGCAAGATTAAGCCATCCACTAGAATATTTATTAAAAAACTCATTCTTATTTTTATACCCCTTTGAAATCACATATTTCAATTTCTACATAAGGCATAAAATGATTTCGAGAAACACCTTAATAAGGTATATACAAAACATAACCATTTACTTGATGAAAAAATCACCTCATCCTATATGTTTTTAATAATTTCCAAAAATATATTTTCGCACTAGACAATCTAACCATAAGACATGATAACGCACACAAGCAATCCAAACCAACACTAAATATGTCATGATCACAATTTACACACCCAAAAAATATTTCAACACTATACACACTAAAAATTAATTTCAAATGTCTGAAATTATCCAAATATATATTTTGGAAGAACTCCTATTCCAACTATAGAACAATTGTGCACCATTCATGAAATTCAAAAGACTTTAAATAAAATTGATAAGATAGATTAAAAAGAATACACATAGCTTTACCCACTAAACTAACACAACACTATCACTTATAAATATACACACCCAACATGATATCAAAATCACAATTCACACCACTTGAATAGAATAACAACCAACTTGATAGTTTTTTTCAATGAAAATAATTGAATAAATATAAATTTTTTAGAAAAAGAGCACATACCATATGAGCACTCTAATAAAAAAATCCAACGAATACTAATCTTCAACAAAAAAAAAATATTCAAAAAAAAATTAAGGCACATGAAAAATTATTCAAATCAGAATGTTAATTCATTAAATGATATTTAAATGCAAAATCATCTCCATTTTTTTGAGAAACCCCCAAAATTCAGTGTTGAAATCCAATCATGTGAAATTCAAACTGCATCAGTTCTAAATTAAATACTAAAACAATAATCCAAAAAAACACCTATTAAAAATTTACCCCAAAAAGAGTCCTGACACCTCCCGAATTTCCATGAAATCTGGAGAAAAATAAGAAAAAGAAGACCCAACGGTGTGGGGGTCCTCACATGGAAGGAGGGAAAGGCACAAGAGGTTGCGCCACCCTGGGAGGAAGGGGTAGCGCATCGGGTGTCTGAGGGAGGATGGTTGGACAGAAGCGGGGAGGCTAGAATATTTTTCAGGAGACGCAATGCATGGTCTATGGTAAAGGGGAGAGGGGAGGGGGCATCAAGATGGTTGGGTGCAGGGTGGTGCGACGAGGGGAGATGAGGGGCGTGACGAGCATGGTAGGAGGGGATGGATGAGGGGGGTGCATGTGACAGAAGAAGGCCATAGTGTTTGGATGTTACTATGGCGTGATTCCAATGAAGGGGAAGGTAATAATATGGGATAAAGTGAAAGGAGAGGAAGAGGGGAAAAAAGAAAGAGGGGGAAAGATAATTAAAAATAAAATGAAACCCAAAAAATTAAAAAATATAATAATAATTATAATAATAATAATAATAATTATCAAATTAATAATATGAAAAATAATAATAAAAATTATTATTATTATAATAAAGAAATATTAACATTTCTATTATTATTAAACTAATTATTTAAACTCCATTTATTTATTATTTTATTTTTTATCTTACTCCAACGTCATTTATTTCATTTTACTTAATTTATTTTTTATGAATGTCAGGAAGGCCATATGGGGAACTGAGTGAGGTCATCTGGTGTCTTGGGTGATGTCTTGTATCTTTGAGCTTCCCTCTCCCATGTTTCGGACATTGAAAAGCCCAAAAATTTCATTTATCAACAGAATCTAAAATTTCAACTGGGCTCGCCCCACAAAACAATAATGATTTCAAAAGGAAAATGAAAATTTTAAAAATTATAAAATAAAATTTATTTAGAAATCTAGGTGTGAAAAATATCCCCACAATAGTGCTATCCATCTCCATAATTCCCCGACTATGTGTGAAATCCGAAGTATAAAATTACAACCCTTGAAGGTTAAAAGAGAATCCCCACAAAAATCAATTGAAAAGAGCCAAACACACCAATTTTAGAGAAGGTGACTTAAATGAAAACCGCATGAAACCCATAAAACACATTCCTCTAGGATTCATCTACTCAAATGAGCTAGAACACCTTCTGTAAATTGATAGATGAATGAAACTATCAAACACATGGAATCTAACACCACAACTCAAAATATATGGAGAACTATATAATGAAAACCATGTAGTTTGATTGAAACAACCAAAAAAGACTGAGCACATCCAAGTAACACTCTGATCACCTACCACCAAATCGTCTCTAGGAATAGAACTAAAAGGTCAAACTAGGGAAGCTGAAGGGGATACCCACCATAGAAAACCATCCAACGACCAAGATGAGACAAGAAAATCCACACTTGGAGGCCTGAGAATACTACCCACAATTAAAACTAACAGAATCTCGAAATTCAACTATATCTTAATAGTGCTCAATTACACCACCATAAGACGCAGGGAGGGTCATGCATATCTACTGGGGTGTCAAAAGAATTTCTGAAGACACTCCAACATCTCTATATCCCGAGATGAACATTATTCATAATTGTGAATGATTTACCCAATAGACATAATGTTGACCACTAATTTGATTGAATTTAGTTGGGAGAAACTCCTCTAACATTAAGGTAATGAGAAAACTAAACCTCCTCATAGCCACAGAAAAAACCCACACACCCGAATGGGTCATCTCAAAAGGAAAAACAACAGAAAAAGAATTAAACACATTTTACCTTCAACATCAGTGACTGAAATAATGTTGTATTCCCATACACTCCAGGGGTTCCTGACCATGCACCAGCTTCACTCTGAGGACTATGGCTTGATCCCTGATGTTTGGAGCATCTCCTGCCTCATAGTCAAAAATTAAAGTCTATCAAACAATGTTTCTCCATTTTTGTGATACATACAACCGGACCACAACCAGTACAACACTATCAAACACAATACACCACGACATCTAACTACTCCCTCACATCACATATACTAAAATAAGGGATTAGATGATTCACATGAATCGATTCATCATCGTAACCAGGAAAAGTTATAGGGAAAGATGCACGACAAACATTCTCCTTTGAACAGAAAAATTAGAACTCCCTAAGTGGATGTCACCCTCCTATGAAAATAGGGATTCCCAAAGGATTCATCGATAATTACCCTTTAACTATAATTAGAACTCACATTGAAAGACGTCACAAAACATTGGACTTGTAGTCGATTAAAGTAATGGAGGCCTTTCAAGCATCGTTTGGCACATATAACTCCAAATTGCCTTCACCGTTCTTTGATAGAATTAATTTCACCACTTCTAGGGGGATCCTTCATACTAAAAATGTCAAACATCATACCCGAACACTCAGACAACTCTAAGATACCCTAACTCCCTTAAACGCCCCTTGTATATGTCATCCTGATGTGAGAGGATCTGCTTAGCCGAATAGGAAAAAATAGATAAATTTATAACAATCACACCAAAGGTAGATTCCTAATATTAATCAAATGGATATTGGTCAATAGGGAATTTCCCATGGCCACACGTCAATCACATATTAACGATTTATGGGGAGCATGCAACAGTTAAGAAAAAATTCCATGGATCCAATCAAACTAGTCCAATGGACAAGACATAGCATAAGAGAACACTAAATGTGTTGTGGGAACCATGACAAGGTCTTCCTGAAGAAATTTTTAGAAGAAACCACTAACCACACACTTTCACACCAACCGACCAAAAATAATTCAAACTCAAGAAACAATTCATCCAAAAAGGATTTTTCGCTTGCAGTGCATCACGTCAAGAATTTCCAAAATATGAGGACGCACAACACAACATCTGGTTTTTTGAACACCAAATTTTCATTTCACAAAAATATTTAAAAAAGAATGAAGCTGGTGTGTTTCACAAACACCAATGGAGTCCCATGGGCCTCACAGATGCATGTTACCATTCCACAACGACACCCACCGCATGTACATCCAGGCACCCATCTATTTGTTCCATTAACAATTTCATTTTCCATATATGCCCAGACATGTGGTTTCCCATGAGAACACCACTTATCAAAACCATACAATTCCATTTTTCCAATCCAAAACATTCAACCCACACATTCCAAACCATAAAAATCATTTTATTTTTAAAGTGATTTATTCTAAAATAACTCAATGAACAAATCATTAATAAATACCATATGTCCATGATTCCAAAACAATAAGACGAGGAACAATGCAAGAGAAGACTAGTGTCAGTGGTTGGCTGGGCTATATTGTTGGCATCCATACGACAAGAATACCACCACTACAGAGAGTATTTAAGGAAATCCTCTATAGCTCCACATGGAATTCCAGACCTTGCGAGCTCACTGGGACAACTGAACCTACTCCCTTTTCATTTACCCTAATCAAGATTAGCCACAAGGTCTAAAAACTTAGAAAATACCCAACTAACCCTGGTAACTTTAGTCTTTCCATGAGGTGTGCTGGCCAGGCACCTTGATCATAGCTAGAACATCGAGTTCTGACACCCTTAACATTGATCTACCCTGAATCTATCCCCAAAAAACACATCCAAAGAGAGAAAAACTCCTTTGATACCTTTTTTTCACAAACCAGACCGGGTCTCCATTCGACCCGGTGCCCGTCCCAGTCCACAACATTGCCCGAGGGGTGTTCCGGATCCCCACGGTCTGGCAAAAGTGACTATGTTTCAGAAAAATAAAACTTGAAAAAAATTTACCAAAATAATTAAATATAAAACAAGTCGCAATATGAGTGGATTAGAACTAAAATCAGACATCCAAACATGACCCTAAATAGGGTTGGATTTAATGTTTGCAACATGAACTAAAAAACCAAAAGTGACAACAACAAATGGAAACCAAAACTCCTACTCAAACCTATGTGCGACATAAAGAGTCAAGTCCCCAAGACACCAGTCACACAATCAATTCTATGCTTGATGCCTCAACCTAGAATACACAAAGGGAATGGTCTACATACACATAATGGTATGTGTATGGTGTGTTCCAAAAACCAAGTAGCATGCCACTGAAAGAATAATATTCCATGGAAAAAATTAAATGAAAAATACACTTTCATGTTTAATAAATGATGGAACAGAAAAGCTATTACAATTTATAGAAACAGTATCAATAACAGTTGTTTCAAAGAAATGAACAAAAATTAAGAGTACACTGAAACCATTAAGAAAAAATTGTACCTTTTTTAATAAACCAAAACCATTATAAAAACCCCAATGTAATACCATATGCCAAATAAGAGTGTAATGCAGTCTAGGAGCACAAAAAGTGGGAGAGTCCCTATAGGTACTAGCAACATGTGGGACCCTAAAACGTCATGCCTCGATGAAATGTGTCTTAGAAACCACAATGCTCAAAAAACATTGCTTAGAAACCACATTCATCAAAGTTGTGGCTTAGGAACCATGACCCACAGTAACTGTGGCTTAGAAAACACACCCACATTCATGCATATGTTTAGTTAGTGTTGTAATTTTCAATCCTTCCAGTGTAACTGGGTCGATCCACCTCCGGAACACTAGCCCACTAGTCCTAGTTCCCCACATAGTACACAAGCATCCCATTTGTTCTCACGAGGATCAAATCCATATAACATATGACTTTCAGATAAACAAAAAAATGAGGCTCTATCCAAAACCAATACCACACATACACTCACATTGATTTCACATTGAAATAAGGCACATGTCAAAAACCCCTTTTAATCATAATCTAAATCATTTACATGATCATGTAATCCGATTGCAAATGAAAAATAATCCATTTCTAGATTAAGCAAACCCCTATAGATTTTTTTAAACAACTTATTAAAATTTTCAAAACCCATTGAAATCCCATATATCTCTTTCCACGTAAGTCCATAAAACACTTTTGAGAAACATGTTAATAAGTCATAAACCAAACATAACCATTTTCTATAAAGAAAAATTCCCCACATCATATATGATTCTCAAACAATTCCAAAAATATACTTTTGCACCAAAAAAATCAAACCATAAGACATAATTAAGAACAAAAGCAATAAAAACCAACACTAAACATGTCAAGGTCACCATTTACACAACCAAATATGTATTTCAACACTACACAGTCTCAAAAAGTATTTTAAAAGGGTGAAATGTACCATATATACATTTTGGAAAAACTATTATTCCATTTGTAGAACTCTTTTTCACCGTTCATGAAACTCAACAATCCATAAATAGAAGTTGATAAGATAGTTTAAAAAGAATAAACTTAGATTTACCCACTCAACTCACAGAACAACTTCACATAAAAAAAGACACCCAAATCCATGTCAATAATACCCTTCACACCACTTGCACAAATTAACAACCAACAACACAATTTATTTCATTGCTAACAATTGACTAAATATTAATTTCTAGAAGGGAACACACATATCATATGATCATGATACAAAAAAATCAAACAAATGCTAAAATTCAACGAAAATCAAATTTTATCCAAACAAATTGTAAGGAACATGTGAAATTAATCAAAACCACATGTTAATTCTTCAATTAATATTAAAATGTGGAATCACCTACCTTGGATGGAGAAACCCCAAAAATTCAATGTGTCTACTCCAATTGTTTTCAACTCACACAACATCATTTCTAAATTAAACCCCAATACAAGAATATGAAAAAAAACAAGGATTCAAGATCGAACACTAAAAGAGACCTCACACCTGATGAATGGACAAGAACTCAAGAGAAATAAAAGAAGAATATGACACAATTAAATGAGTGGATCCTGTGCGGATGGAGGAAAAGGTGCTCGAGGTTGTAAAAATAAGGGAGTTAGGGGGTGCCGTAAAAGGTGTCTGAATATGGAAGGCTGAAAAGGAGAATGGTGGAAGATGGACTTATGAGGGAGACGTGTTCTGCAAAGGGGGGGTGCGCTTCGAGCTGGCTAGGGATTAGGGTGGTGCGACAAGGGGAGTGGAGGGGGCATGATGATCTTGGTACAAGGGGATGGCCTAGGGGTTGCGAGGGACACAAGAAATCTATATGGTTTGGGGGTGTACTGTGGAGAGACACCAAATAATGGGAATGAGAATATGATGTGATAGAGTGAAAGGGGAGGAAGAGAGGAAAGAAAAAAGAGAGGGAAAAGATAAAGAAAAATAAAATGAACCCCAATAAAACAAAAATGTTTAATAATATTAATAATAAATATTATAATTATTAACACATTAATAATATTAACAATAATAATAAATATAATAAGAATTATAAAAAATCACATTTCTATTATTGTTAAAATAAATATTTAATATCATTTATTTATTTATTTATTTATTTATTTCTTATCTTACTCCAACATAATTTATTTTATTTTACTTCATTTAATTTTTTTGAACATCAGGCTGGCTATGGGGGGGAATCGGGCATGGTCATGCGGTGACTCAGGCGAGTCGTGCATCTTCGACCGTCCCTTGCCTGTGTCTCAGACACCACCACGCCTAAAATATACATTTATCAATAGAATGTAAAATTTTAATTGGGCTCGACCCACACTCTGTTCATGATTTGTAGATGAAAATAAAATTATGAAAAATAATAAAATATTTTTTTAGAAATATTTGTGTCAGAGACCCACAACCTCTATAATTCAAAATAATCGTGGATATTTTGAAATAATATTTATAATCCTAGTACTAATCAACAGGATTATAAATAAATTATGGATGTCTTAATAAAAAATAAATTAATAATACTCTAATACGAACTATAAAAACCTGTGAATTGTTACAGTATTATTATATTTTTATTTTGGAAATAAATATTAATTGAATAAATATATGGGTTAAAAATACATACTACGATTGAATGAAAATGTGAATAAAACAACCAAATTGAAACTACATTATTTTAACTGACTAAGGATCTATTAAATTTCATGGTCTCCATGAACAACATAATAAAAACTTGAAAATACATAAAATATGGGTGCAATGTAAAATATT
The DNA here is from genome assembly GCA_963277665.1 of Viscum album. Lineage (NCBI taxonomy): Eukaryota > Viridiplantae > Streptophyta > Magnoliopsida > Santalales > Viscaceae > Viscum > Viscum album. The sequence goes on from OY728155.1 coordinate 820,962,403, forward strand.
TCATAAGTGAATATCAGGATGAGGAATCATAATATTCGTATCATAGGTATAAAATGAAATATTAAAAGATAAGTCTCATGAGTAATTACATTAGATTATAAAATTAAGAAAATAATATTATAAGATAGTGGAATAATTGAAAATTTTTCAAAAACATATAACATATCATAACATAACTCAATGTTATATTCTAATAAAATATAACATGGTTTAAATAGTTATATAATGGATTAGGTTTCCTCCTTAATCCAACACATTATGTATTATGAAAATAAATATCTTACCCCATTAATTGGAGTTCGATCTGGGCTCAACCATCATCAAATTCTCATGATATTTTTTTCAACAAAAATGAAATCAATAATAAGGTATACACAAATGTAATACACATGGAATGAATGTATGTTGAATAATATTTTCAAATTTCATTATCAAAAATATATTTCTAAAATATGTTATTGTTGAAGTCATCAGAAGTTATTTATTAAACCATTAAAATTGGGGTGATTAATATTGGTATATATGTGGGAAACATATATATTATATTTAAATGAAACCAATAAATATAAGATTTAATTGTTTATGATAAAGACTTAAAATATCAAAATGAATATTACCTATGGAAAATAATTATACTTACATTGAAATGTATATATTAAAATCTAAATATTAATAGAATATAACAATATTTTATTACAAAAATAAAAAATGGATAATTATACCTAATTATTGTAATTATTAATCTATCATAATTGTGAAAAATTATATTCTTACAGTATAGTTTAGTGAAAAACATTTCATTCAAGCTTTTGTTAAAAAAATAAAAATGTAGCATGATCAAAAAATGTCAAAAATATTCCTTTTAAACTGTTTTGAAAAAATTAAAATATGGAAATAAATTTCATTAATAAATAGTTGGATAATATTAAAAATATACTTTATAACATTTTAAAGAATATATGGATAAGTATGAACATGTGTCTTTGAATGAAATGTGAAATATTGTTGGATTTTCATAAAATGATTTTCTAAATCATTTTATGTACCAAAGAGTAGAAAAACAAAATATTAATTAAAAATTTAATTCATATCCAATGGATAAGTAAATCAAATAGTATTATTATATGTGCATCACATTGTATCCCTCCATTTTAATTCAAGAACACACAATCTTGAATAAACTGGGACTAAAAAATAAACCCTTAAAAATTAGGAAGCATTGGAACCATGACTACAATTAAAAAAATAAAATCAATTTAACAATTGAATTCAATTAATATAAATTTATTTATGATGAATAATATAACTATATTATTATATACACCTCATAAAAATAAATGCACACATAACAACTAATATCTATCAATATAGTAGAAATTATGGAAAAATATTTTTGCGAGGATAATTCTTTCGAATTAGTTATTAATTAATGAATTGAATATATGTATATAATTAAAATATAATAAAAATTAAATAAAAAATTAAAAATTCAATAGTAATTAAATAAATAATAATTTAATATTAATTGTAATGAAGGGGTAATATAACTCAATGAAAATAAATTGAGTTAAAAAATTCATTACCACTTTGTAACATTCATGTAAAATTAGGATGGATGATATCATTAAAATTGAACCAAAAAAAATCATAAATTATGATGCCTTCATGCAATTATAGGTAAATGGGGAGGTATATAGACCACCTAGGAGAAAATAGTAGTGAATGTGGATTCTGTCCCACAGAAATAAAAGTGAGATAACAATCCCTTACCCCAAGTTAAGGCTTGTCTTATATGTCCATTGTCCCCTATATTAAAAACATCTGTTTAATATATTATTTCAAAAGAATTATATTATATTTTAATAACATATAACATTACTATTTTCATATTTTATTTTACTGATATATTAATTTATATATTCTTTTATGTCCATATTGGGTGTTGATTTTCTAAATTAAAAATGTAATATATATGTTAACTATGGTAAAAGGATTCAATCATCAATCATATCAAGTATAAAAATCATGGATCAATTTATATTTTTATAAAAAAAATTAATATTTTAAAACCAACCATGAAATATGGTTTCGATAATTGTACTACAGCAAAATAATGGAGATTGTAGGTCATACATATGGATGTGTAAAATTTCTATTTTATTATAATTGGGGCTCAATGTAGGTGACTATTATTTTATCTTAATGTATCTACACATTTATCATAAATAACATATTTATCTTTAAATACATAGACATTACCCTATTTGGGGTGATGTAATTAAAATGAATCCAATCTATTTGTGAGGTGGTAGTCCTCTATAAACACGTACTCCGTTATAATTTTTCAATGTTTCGTAAGGTAAAATATTAAATTATTTAATATATTTCAATAATGATTAATATTTAATTAGTATAATATATAAATATTAAATAAAAAAACATGAATAATCATGAGAGTCTATTATTAAAAATAAAATAAATCGGTTCACGAGGCAGTAATATGCCATAAACATGAATCATGGGTATATCTATAATTTGATAGTTGAGGATATATATAATTTATGAAATTATCTGAATAAAATATTATTATTTCTTATATATTATTAATATATCAAAATGGATTAAAAATATAACTAGGGTGGAATAAAAATTAAAAAAATCATGAATAAGAGTGACATCTCATCTTTTGGACACCAATTTATGACTATAACTTATACCGTCAGGGATTTCATTTTGTTACAAAAAAAATATCGGATATATTGAGGTAAGTGTAAATATATATTTTAATGGATTAACCAAATGAATTATAATTATGTAATGGTGAGGATTTGAGGCTCCCTTTTGCTAGTGAGTTGCAGTCTCATTTCAATAAAAACACAAATATTTTAAGCAATTGGATCACACTTTCATTATATGTTCCCAAAAAATTTAATAATAATTTATCATTGAGGAGATATGGTTTAACAAACAACGAAAATTGAAAACTATTAATTTTTATTCATGTTGTAACATTTGAATCTAAGGTTAACCATATTTACCTTTTTTGTTTTTCACCATGGAATGTTGAAATTTTTAGTGTAATTACTATTAATTATGACCATATATTAAGTTGAATATGTAAGAAAAAATAATTTCTTTTGAGTGAATATATGAAATAAATTTTACATAATTTTTATAATAGAACTATAAAAGTTAAATTAAAAATGAGTCCCATGAAAAGTGTCAAAAAAGTGTTTTTCATGAAATACAATTTTTAACTAATAGATAAACATATATTAAATATATTACTAAGAAATATCATTATATTAATATCAATTAATATATATTGATAAATAATATATGAATTTAATTTATCTAAATTCTTATTTAGGTTTATTTTATTTAATTTCAATATATAATCATCATTCACAAGAAAAAATATTCTAGGCATCCATGTTTTTAAATGGTCAAATAAAAAATTCCTAAAATAATGATAATAAATAATTAAAATAAAACAAATATATTAAATCATATTTAGTAATAATAGTTTTGCATTAAATTTCTATCCAAATAACATTGTGACTTTTATATTACTCTATTTATTGAAAAAGTTAGATTTTTATAAATATGGGTACTTTTCACTATTAACGAATATATCATTGTTTCTAAAAAATTCCAAAATTAGAGCCTATGATAATTTTTCTATAAGGATTTAAAAAATGATATCATTTTTATTGAACATTATTTCCTGAAGTTACATAAACTAATTGAAATATTCTTTAAAAAAATGTAATCAAACATATTTTTTTAAGAATACTCATGTTTTATTAATAAAATGACTTCACCAAATTTTAGATATTTATTAATTATGAATTAATAAATAAATTTATATTAAATGATTAATTTTAATATATATTTCAATAATATTATTTTTAATATTCATACAAGAAAAGTTTACGGATATTTTAAAATGATAACGTTTCAACATTATCATTTCCATAGTATTTCAGGGTACATTTAGACTCAGTTGTGTACATTATATATGATATCAAACATAGTGTTAATTTAGAATCACTATGGTTTACAATAAAAACCCATAAAATACCCTTTAATAATTATCATGAATCCACATGTCACAACCCCCTCCCTCCAAATACACCCCTCCTGAGCTATCAATGAAGGAAGATATATAATTTCCCTCATGTCCCACCTCCAATAGGCCCCAGGGGGAATTAGAACTAGTGGTACAAAGATCTTTTATTATGGGGGGTATTTAACTTTATAAGAAAATAGAATAAAAGAGAAGATGGTCCATACAAAAACAACTCCAATAAGTATATACATAAATTAAAAACAATTATCCATCCAAAATGAATGTTTTTTAATAAAACATCTAGAAACAAAATAGAACTCCAAGGTACGTACCAAAAGAAAAAAGCTATATAGGGACAGAAAAATATCCCAATTTATGTGCATGTAATCCCTAGAACGATTCATGTAGTCCACTTGGATCCTAAAAGTAGTTATATATATATAAGGTGTGGATAAAAGTATACTTAGTAAGGAATATCAAATGTATCTCATGTATAATTGGACGAATCAAACTATTTTTTCTCTGAGAAAACAACAGAAGCCTACATCACGTAAGAATTAATACTAGCTATCCCAACCTCATTAAGGCATCCTACCAAATAATATAGGTCAAGTAATATAATATAATAATTAAATTTATTTTTTCATACCCCACACCACTCCCCACATGTTAACATCTCATTCCCTAATGGAAAACACCCTGGCCCTTACATACTCTTCTATATGAACCACGTCCCCACCCACCCGCACAAAGTTGGGCCTCTCAGGTCATCCGACATCTTGGGATAATGAATCTCACCACATCCCTCCCACATACACCTGTGCCACAACCATACCACATCCCTCCCTTAAACACATTGGCGACAGCCATATCATAACCTGCCTGTAGACACCTGGGCCACAACGAAACCTCATCTCGAAGATAGCTGGGAAGCACTCCACATCTCACCCAATAGACACATAAGAAATCAGACCTCACTCGTTGAACCCAAGTCCTCAAAACCACACCATATCCTACCCAAATAATCTTGGGCTACCAATGACTAGAAGCGGGAGCAGTGAAGATCCAATAAGAAGTCATCCATAATCCAACTGGAATGTTGGGAAAATTCACCTTCCCATAATGGTGGGGGTGTTCAAAATATATTTCTAAACTAGGGTGGGGTGTGTACAGTGAATACATATGAAATAAAGGTATATTAATATAGAATCAAAAAATAATTCCCAACCTATTGTTTATTCCCCAAAAAACAACTATCCCACGAAACTGCCTTTGTCAATTCCTCTAAATGCTCTACTACACAAAATTCCAAATTTCAATTCATATCCCTAGCTGAATCATTTTTCCAAATATAATTATTTATTAAAAACTCGAATTTATTAATTCCATCCCTACCCAGTCCACTACCAACCAAATCACACAACATATCATAGATCATAGACCACTTAGTGGAAAAAAGAACCATAGTAAATCAACTCACTTCATATTTCCACTATGTTTATCACCCATACCAACCACTATAATCCTCAATATTCAATTTCATTCCTCTCAATCCATCATGTAAACAAAAAAACCCCCTAAAACCTATAAAAATATTGACATCTCATAAATACAAAATCCGAAATCCTTATTGTATAACAAACCACACCCATCACACATAGAAACATAAACAACACAACCCGAACAAGTAGCCTGGCTACTCGAAACACTTCTCATTAATTTCTCAATAATTCAATATCTCAACTTGAGATTCAATTACACATCATGTACCAACAAAACATATAATGATTCTCCCAACCCTAGAACCTCATAACCACACACGGAAAAATAAATATCAAAAAAACTCACAGAACATAACCACATCAAACAAGGTATGGTGTATTCATATTTTGCAAATAGTCATTAAGGGATTAAACATTGATAAATTATGGTTTCTAAATATTCATCCCAACTGAAAATAAAATAATAATTAAGACAATGTTTTTTGTTAAGAATACATATAATAAAACTCACAGTATCACTAATAAACCAAAATCATTTGTCACATATTACCAAACCCTATTTATTAGTTTAATGCTAATTCAATTATCTTTATTAAATTTGGATTAAAATACCTTCTCATGTAAAAAATTATTACCCCCACCCCACTTGATACACATATAAGGGTGACTAAGGGACCCCTAACTCAAGAAACTGTCGATCAACACCTCATACTGGAACAAATTTAGTGGTGCGCAATGCTCCAAGGAAATGAGATACAAAGGCCACAACACAATGCACGATCTCTCAGGATATAAAAGTTCTGGTGATGATCAATATCAAGGGTAAATGGAATCATACATGGAAAAAAGTTCTTGTATTTTAAAAAGCTAGATCCTATATCAACGGATAAAACACTTTCAAAATCTATTAAGGTTGTGTCATGATCAAAACTATGCTTTCAGACTATTTAATAGACTCCAGAACAATATAGATTTAAATATATATTTTATATCTTTTGAAAAAGATTAAAAATCAAATAAATATCGTTTTAATCCCTTTTTTACATCAGATATAACATTAATGATGAGAATATGGAACATATTTTGAGAATTATATTTTTTGAAAAACTATACAAATTACTCACCGTTAGGTGAGTCACCAGTGTAAGATATTAGGGTTGCGTCATCATTCAGTGGGTCACCATTCGCTGACCTGTCACTAGGTGAGTCATTATTCGGTGAGTAGCCTTTCAGTGAGTTTCCATTTAGTGATCTTGAATTTGGTGAGATGTCGTTGGAATACTCTTTGTTGGATGACTCGCTAGTGTGGACCACCATCGTGAACCACTTGGCTGGACTCAACAATAGTGGCCTATCATACGTAACATACTATTAGAAAATTAAAAATACAATAAAACTCAGTAAATGAGCGATAGTGACCTCCTGCAGCAACTCAAAATTTGTATTTTCACAAAGTAATGGATTATGGGTATCCAGACCATTACTTATGAAAAATATCAAAAATATTCTCACCCTCAAGAATTAAAAACAAAACATAAAATAAAGGGGGCTTCAAAAAAACACCATGTATAACAACTTTCATTGATCTTTCTATACATGAAACATCTTTATGACATAAAATATCAATGATTAACAACTTGGTGTTGTTTGAAAGATGGAGTGAATCCTCAACATCCAAGAACATGTCCCATAATATCTACTACACCAACCGAACATAAGAAACACCACAGAAGCACCAAAATACTCACCATCCAGACATATGAATTAGTTAATTCATTTCCACCCTGTCAAGACAGTATCTACTCTGGGTAGAACTGACTCACCCGCATAGGTTTAATCACATTATTATTAATGCATATTGATTTAGAAGTTAGTATACCCCATGCTAATTTCATGAAGTTATCACACATCACTGAACATTTGAAACAACTATTCTGATAAAAAAAATTTCAAGCATTACATTAGAAAGGGTATCAAAATAAGTAAAAACTCCGAACAACTTTGGGTAATGAGCACACATTTGTGTGTCCATTACCCGTGTACTCTCTTCTAGGCCACCATGACTACACAACACAAGAACCAAGGGAATGGTTCATCTACACAACACCTTCTTGCGACGATCTAGGATCTCTTCTGGTCTTTCCAAAAACGTCATGTTTTCTTTGACATCCCAATCTCGCCAGTAAATGACATGATAGACATCATGAAAATACTAATGAACATGAGAGACATAAATAATATTTTTTACTTTCTCCAACTACAGTTTAAGTTCCATGTAGTATTCCACATTTCTAACTAAACCCAAAAATTCAATGTGTTACATGAACCTAGATGAATTCTTATTCCATCTATCGAACCTATACAACCCACATAGAGGGGAAGCCTTCAACATCACGTGGTCCCAAACCACTATCCCCAAGGACCTCCTCCTATCATTAGTATAAGACATTATCTGGTTCTATTTTACTTTCGTCCTCTCACAGACAATTTGATCATTCAATATCATGCTCCACAAGACCTTAGGCCCAAGAGAAGTCGTCCTCCAATTATATATCTATGACAAAGGCGAACAACTAAATATTCCATAAAAATCATTAAATGGAGCCATGAAAATGGAAATTTGATTGCAATTATTATATGAAAACTTTTATAAGGGAATGTGTTGCACCCAAGTTCCAATATGGTCCAACACGCATGACCGCAACATGTCCTCCAATGGATGGATATTCCACTATGTCTGCCAATATTTATAATTACGGAAACAGTTTTTGGGGCCTAATGAATTTCCAGAAGAATGATGAAATAACCTATAGAAATATGGGGTGAAATTTGTATCTCAGTTCGATACAATGGATCTTAGAGCTCCATGTTACCAAACAAACTCACCCATATACCTCTTGGATATGGAATCCACTATGAAAAACTACTTAATCCATAATAACTGATCCCATTTCATCATCCAATCCCCCACCACCCAGATTGAATTCAATAATCCTATATCCCTAGGTATTTATTTGACTAAATCCATAAATATGTCATCCAATATCCACTAGAGGTCATCTAAGGGTTGACACAAACCACCAGGTACATGGTGATAATTCAACACATGGTATCACACTAATAACATTTCCACAAAAATTACCACTTCCCACCTTATCCTTCTCCCCAAAATTTCTCCCACAATCAACATCACATTTTATAAATTTCTTAATGTACTGCTAATTGTGATCTATGAATATAACAACTATTATTTTATTACAAACATAAACATGATTTATTACAGAAACTCTTCATTTGATAAAACATTGAAGATCGATAGGTCTAGGGTCTTTTGGTCTTAGGAATATTACATAATATATTACATCATAATTCACACAAAATATTTATTTAAAACATCCTTTACATAACCAATATATTCCATTGTACTTAGCATTGCATGGGATAACCTGAGGACACGAATAAGAAAAGTGTGAGATATAAATCCCAGAAGGGGAATAAATATGAAGAAACATGAGTAATATAATACATGATAATCAATAGTCATATAAATGGAGTAGAAGATAAAAAAACATAAAGGCTTGATAATGCATGAAAATCAAAACACAGAAATGTTGCAACAACACTTAACATGGAATTAGCGTGAGATAAGGTTCATTAGACACGGAGCATGAGGAGATCCTCATTTCATGTAAATCACGGGTAAAACCTTGTTGAACTTGAATTAGAATGATTCAACACTCATTGAATATGAACTATTATTATATTATACGTCACTCATTGCATTGGAGCACTATCAGGGCGCACCCTTCATAAACATTTCATTTAATGCATAAGTTTGCCACAGGGATCATATAACATGGTATAAATCAACATCATAAGTTATTACATGATTATGTAATGTGGAATAAATAAATCTAAGTACCATTAAATATGTATATGAACATAAGGGTGAATAATGTTGATAGAGACATGGGTATGGTATACACTACCCAATGATCTTGGCTTGGAAAAACACGGTGCAATTTCAACAGCATAATGAAGTGACATAAGGATTCATTAGAATTGTTGATGAGAGAGAAATCAGAGTCTCATCATAGGTACATGAAATGGATTGTAATTGGGTCATATATATACATCTCCAAATGTAGATAATGGAATTTAGAAGAATAATTCAAATGAATTAATGGGATGCAAAAGAGGAGAGAGAAATCTCTCATAGAATTTCAGCATGGTAAAAGGTGTAAATGGGAGGAATTTTTGAGAGAGAAAGGGGTATAACATCATAAAAACATAAATAGTGTAGTACGGGGGAGTTGAGAAATCATACACCAATATTTTAAATTGAATCAAAAATAATAACAAGTTAATAAAAATTCGGCAAATATGAGAATGGATGAAATCTATTACATGGAAGCGTGATCCCAAAGGCATGAGAGAGGCTTCATGGGTGATTGGGGAGCCTTGAGAGGATTCTAGAGAGAGGAGTTAGGGGGTCAGTCAAACTAAAAAGTAATAGAGTGAAGAAGAAGTGGGAGCTATGGTAGGTTTATATAGGAAATGAGAGGGAATTCCTTATTATTTAGGTTTGGGACACCTCACATTAATGTAATCAAAAACAAAAACCATACCATGGTATTTTCTAATGGTTTTTTACAAAGGGGACTGGAAAACAATATTTTCTAAGTCCAATTTCATAACATCTAAAAATAATAGGGTTGCTTATACGGAGGTGAGTCACACTCTCAAGGAAAACAATTTAAAAAGAGAAAATGCATTATAAGCATTGAAGGGTCCACTAATGCTTTGTAAAATAAATAAAACAAACCAAAAATTACATTATATTAATGGTATAGCATATATTAACCAAACATAATGTTCATATTATTTTATTACATCACTATTGGGTCATTATGATATCATAAAAGACATTATATATTTAAACGATATTTAATTTTTACCCAAAAATTTGACAGTCTCAGAAAAATTTAAAAAAATCACAGTTGGTTAATTTCAACATCCAAAAAAAATATTCATTTTATCAAAATAATTGTATAAATAAGTGAATATTTTTTTAATAACAAAAACCAATATTTATAAACAATTCAATGGTTTTGACAAAAACAACATTCAAACCTTAATAAAAATCACAATTGCATTCATAAATTTATATGATTATTAATTAAAATTAATTTAATAATAATAGAATATTATTAAAAAATTATATAATTAAAAAATCCATTAATACATCGAAATATGTTTCTTAGTTGATTATTAACAAAAAACACTATTTGTGCTTTAAAACTATTTGCAATGTAACAATAATAAAATGAATGCACATTATTTACACAAAAATAATGTACATAGTCATAGTGATAGGTTATTATTAAATAACCCCTTATAACACCAACATAATACTGAAGGGTAAGGTTTGCGATAGTGACAGACTCTTGGGGTGGCTTACATAACATCGCTTGGGTAGTAATATCTATTAACTTCCACTTCTCCCGTAGTTGGTTCCTCTCAAGCATTACTTGTTCTAGGTCGGTTTGGGATAGGTCAAGAGTGAATCTGAATGACACCACCTCCTTTATGAGCTCTAACAAATGGGCTTCGTATGAGGATAGTATACTGGTTGAAGTCATCGCTTCCTTTGTCTGAGTAAATTGGATTTGTTAAAGCCCTATATTTTTTATTATCATGTGATCACTATTCAACGAATATATTAGCAATAGTCACAATTCATGATGGTATTTTAAAATCTAGAATCATAAAACCAATGATGTTCACATTTTATATTACCATAATAATAAATTTAACTAGATCAAGGGAAATTTCCATTAATGAATGTTTGGGTCGTTACTATCTTCCCCCCATTAAAAAATGTCTTCCTTGAAATTTCATTTTCCCACAATAAAACAAATGTGGGTAACTATTATTTATCATTTCCTCTGATTCCCATGTCTCTTCTTCAATCATGTGGTTTTTTCACAAAACCTTGATGAGGGGAATTGTCTTCTTTAATAGAACAATTTCTCTATGATCGAAGATCATCACAGGTTTCTTCTCATAAGAAAAATAATCCTCTAGCTATAATACCCCTGAAAATAGTACATTTAAAGGTTCGGGTATGTAAATCCTAAAATGGGATACATGAAATACATCATGTACATTGGCCATGGTAGGAGGAAGTGCTAGTAGATAGGCCACAACCCCAACATGATCAAGAATATCGAGGGGGCCATGTACATAAGACTTAACTTCCATTCTTTCCAAACCTCATGACCTTCATCCAAGAAGATATGCATAGAAATACCATGTCTCCAACCTTAATCTCAAGGTATCATCCATAGTTATCTACATTACTCTTCTATTGACTCTGGGATTCCTTGATATGCTACTGAATGGTTTTCACCTTATCCATCATTTGTATGACCATTTCTGGTCCTAGCAGCTTACGCTCACCAATGTTATCCAAACATGTCGGTGTTCCGCACCTCTTCCCATATAGTGCATTATAAGGTTCCATTTGGATGCTTGAGTGGAAATTGTTATTGTAGGAGAATTTAACCAGAGGAAGATAATGATCCCAACCTCCTTTGAATTCCATTGAACATGATCTAAACATATCCTGCAGTGTATGAATAGTTCACTCAGATTGGCCATCAGTTTGAGGATGATAGGTTGAATGGATGTTCTATTCAGTATCTAGAGTATCTTGAAGACTCTTCCAAAAACATAGAGGTTAATCTTGGATCTCAATCAGGTACAATAGATAGTTTTACACCATGTAGCCTTACCACTTACCTGATGTATATCCATGCCAGTTGATCCCATGATAAATCCTCCAAAATTGAAATTAAGTGCCCATTATTTGTAAGAATATCTACAACAACACATATTTCATTATTGCCTTTAGATGTATTCGGAAGTCCGATTTCATACTCCATGTTGATGTTCTCAAATTTCCATGCACTTATGGGAAATGGTTACATCATCCCTTTAGACATCTGCCTCACTACCTCCACTTGCTAACACACCAGGAACTTTGATGTATAATCATTGATCTACTTCTTCATATTTTGTCACCAATAATGTTCTTAAAGATCTCAATACATCATTTTGTTTCCGGGGTGAATAGGGAAATATGAAATATGTGCATCATCCAAAAGATCCTTCATTTGCTCTGGACATGATGGAATACATAGTCACTTCCCAAATCCCAAAATTCCATATTCATTAACATTGAACTATGAGGATTTCTATTTTTTTGATAGCTTCCAATTTTTCCTGATTCTCACATCCTTCATTGGAGCATCCTTTATCCTTTAAAAAATAGATGGTTGAGAATTAATTTTTGAAATGATTGATGATTTTACAATGTTTATGATTCCCATGACCATCTTCATCCAGTATAAGATGATTGGATCCTTCTCAATTCTCATCAATGATCGAATTGATGGGTTCTTTCTACATATCAAATCTTTCTCCTTGTTAGATTTCACAAGGTGGTAATGGATTGAGTAGTTACAGTCTTTGATCATCTCTAACCATATTTGTTGGTGCATGTTCTACACTTTTGGTGTGAATATATACTTGAGGCTTTTTTGGTCTATATATATTTCAAAACTCTCCCCAAAGAGATAATACCGGAACGTTTTAAAGCTAAGATCATTGTATCCAACTCTAAATCATGTGTTGGATAATTATAATCATGATCATTCAATTTCCTTGATGTATAAGCAATGAATTTGTTATTTTACATCAACACACAGCCCATGCCCTTCTTTGAATCAATACAGAACACCATAAAAATTTATCCACCTGTGGGTAAAGTGAGCATTGGCATAGGGATAAAACTCCCTTTTAACTCCTTGATGCATTATTCACATTCATGACTCTAATAAAAAACATTACACCCTACAGAGTGGGCTTGGTATGAGGGTTGGACAATCATGAAAAATTTCTCACAAATCGTTGATAATATCCAGCTAACCGCAAGAAGGTACAGATATTTGTTACTGATGTTGGCCTTGGCCATCCCACAATAGCATCTGTTTTGGAGGGATCCACAGATTTCCCATCACTTATGATGATGTGGGCCAAAAATGAGACATCCTTCAACTATAATTCACACCTGTTGTACTTTCCATAGAGCTTAACCTTCCAAATGGTCTCTAGTATAGTTCTTAGATTCTCCTCATGAGCATCCTTGGTTTTTGGAGTATATGATAATATCATCTATAAAGACTACAATAAATTTGTTGAGGTAATCCCAAAAAACTCTATTAAACATTTCCATGAATATTTCTTGAGAATTAGTGAGTTCGAAAGGCATTACTATGAATTCATAGTGGTTGTATCTTGTACAAAAAGTACTCTTGGGAATATCATCATTCTTCACCCTTATAGAATAATATCTCAACCGCAAATATACCTTGGAAAAGAATTGTTCTCCTTTAATTTGATTGTACGAGTCATCAAATATTGGGAGAGGATACCTGTTCATTCTCATGATTTTGTTAAGCTCATGATAATCGATTCCAAGCCGTATTGACTAATCCTTCTTCTTGATGTAGAGGTCTAGTGCACCCCATGGTGAAGCACTTTGGAGTATAAACCCTTTATCTAGTTTCTCCTGTAGTTGTTTCTTAAACTCCTCAAGCTCCACAATAGCTATTCTATAGAGAGTATTAGATATTTTCAATGCCCCGTGTATAAGATCAATTTAGATTCAACATATCTTCTAGGTGGATGACCGTGAAATTCCATGGGAAACACTTAAGCGATTTCTCTCACTATATGCATGTCTTCATGGATGGTTTGCTACATAGACTCAATCATCTGAGCCATGTACATGTGCTCATAGGGTAGTAATACCCATTATTGAGAAGATTGACCTAAATAAGATTCTTCTTCCTCCTTGCACTTGTAAGGAATTGGTGGTCGATTCTCCACATGGAGAGTGATTTCCCTCTCACAGCAATTTATGTTGGATCTGTATAAGAAATGTCAATCCTTGTAATGAATTGCATTAAATTCCACCAAAGGGAGTGTGATGAGGTTCGCCAATAAATTCAATCGATAGATTATGACTGGGGAGGAGTTATATTCATGGGATTAAAATGATTGACCCATTTTTTGTACTCACCTACATCATTACTTCCATGATTTGTGGTGGACATGAGATTGTTATACAAAACATTTCAGATATAAAGAATGCATAGAACCTGAATCAAACAGTACGTTCTCTATTTTGTAATTACTAACTAGCGTACCTATACCCACTTAATTTTTGGGTTATACTTTGGTAGTAGTGATGGAAAAATCTCTCCCTTGCTTCTTTGGAGGATGTTGGTTACCTTCAAAAAACCTTGGCTTAGGGAACTGATTTGCACGATGCCCTAGTTCATTGCAGTTTTAGAAATGCACAACTCATTGAGGTTAGAAAAGTTTATTCCTCTCCTCTGTTACAATTGTAGGTTATTCTTTTCAGCAGTTAATAGCTAGGGTCCCATTTTTTGAACACCTAAAGCATTTCTTCATCCCCTTCAAGCAATTTCCAATGGGCTTCATTTCTCACCTTTGGCATGTGGGCTGCTGGATCTTCTTAGAACCATTGGATTTACCCATCAGACCACCATCATTGAAGTCCACCTTACACTTCATATCACCATGATACCACTGAGATTATTCGATCTCCACTTTTACCCTGAGAGTACATTAGACAATATTCTCATAGCTGTTGAAGTCACGGATTGCCAACTCATTCTGTTGGCACGGTTTCATACCAATAATGAAGGATCAACCTTGAATTTTGGAATAAAGACAGATCCAGAGGAATATTGAGCAAGCCTTGTGAAGTATACCTCATACGATCTGAAATATTCATCTTCTTTTTTCATGAGGTCAAGGATGTCCCTTTCCATCTTAAGTCAAAGGGTGCACCGAAAATATTTATCGAAAAACATCTTCCGAAAATACTTCCATTACAACGCCTCGATATCCTCCTTAGCCTTCATATTTTTTATAAATGTCCACTATTGATCAACGTCACCCTCCATACGATAAGTAACTAGGATAAAATTCTCATATTAAGAACGTTGAAGGATGGAGAAGATCTTCTCAATGGAGTTGGTCCGTTGTTTGAAGATTGAGGGATTAGATGATCCATTAAAAGTAGGAGGCCATTTTCTAATGAAGCTATTGATAGAAACTTGTTCACACTTAGGGGGGTTAAACATTACTCTTGACCCTTGTTTCTATTAAAATATTGAGTTAACTGAGAGATAAGGATGAAATTTTTGGGATTCCCACTCTAATAATATTGGGAATCTCATTAGCACAATCATCACATTAAACATCACATCAGTTGTTATCTCGAGTCCTCTTATTACCGGCCTTTGGCTGGAATAAACAGAAAGTTAGGGGTAACACATAAAGGGTAATTCAAGGAAAAAATTGATTACTTATAAATAACTTTTATTTCCTTAACTTATAAATCCACAGGCTTCAATCTATGTTATTCATGATCTACTTTCTAACTAATATTCCTAGAGGCATTTTTTTTTAATCCATAAAAAACGGTTCATACTAAACTTGTGAATATTACACATCATATGCCCAAGGAGTGTCCTAACCAAGAGTGCATCAAGTACCATTTTTGTACAATAGTTCCAGTTCGAGTCTATCTCAAAGAAGTGTATTCGGGTTATACCCCTAGGGTACATCTATGTTAGAGTCACCTTTACCTGCTCGTATCCATACATGTATATATTTTCTTGAAAAAAACATACTCATTACTCACCAATACATTGGGATTTGTTTTATTATACTTATTCTTTTCTCTAAGTCTTCAGTTGGTTTTTATAATCCAAATTCCAAAAATAACTAAACCTATCCTCTCATACCAATGATAACAACCATGATTCTATTACAAACATAAAAATTATTTTTTACATAAACTCCTCACTTGATACTACATGGAAGATCAAGAGGTCTCGTGTCATTGGGGATTAAGAACATTACATAATATCTTAAAAGATAAAATATAAAAATATTTATTGAAAATGTCCTTTACATGACAACTACATTCCCTTTTACTTAGTATTTCAAGGGATAACATGAGGATATGCATAAGAAAAGGGTGAGCTAAAAATACCAGTAAGGCAATAAACATGGAATAACATAAGAAATACAATAGATGTTAATCAATAGGTAGAATAATGGATCATAATATAAACATAAACATAAAGGCAAGATAAATCATGATAATCATAACATGGAAATGTGGAAACAACACTAAACATGGATTTAGGATGATTGAAGGCTCATTTCACATTGAGAAAGAGTAAACCCTCATTGTACATGAATCATGAGTAAACCATCATTTCAATTGAATTAGCATGAGTCAACACTCATTACACATGAAGTATCATGATACTATACTTTAATCAAAGCATTGGAGCGACATCAGGGTGCACTCTTCTTAATCATTTCATTTCATACATAAGTGTGCCACATGGATCATATGACATGGAATTAGTAAACATCTTTTGTTATTCCATGATTGGTTAATTTGGAATATTTATATAAAATTAACATTAAATATGTATAAGTGAAAAAAGGTGAATACCCTTGGTAGAGATATGGGTATGGTATTCACTACACAATGATCTTGGCTTGGAAAAACGCAGTTCAATTTCTTTAGCATAATGACGTGACATAAGGATTCCTGAAAATGGATGATGAGAGAGAAATGGGTGTCTTTTCATATATACATCAAATCGATACTATGGGGATCATATAGATTCATGTACAAACTATGGTAATAGAATTAGATGCATAATACAAAAGAATTTCTTGTATGTAAAAGAGAAGAGAGAAATACCTCACTGAATTTGGGCATGGTAACATGTGTACATAGAAGGAATTAATGAGAGGAAATGGGGTCTAGAATACTCTAAACATAAAGAGGGTAGTATGGGTGAGGTTCACAATCTTACCACAACATTTGAAATTGAAAAATAGGGTATAACAACTAAATGAAAATTGGACAAAATGAGAAAGGATGAAATCCATTATTTGGAAGTACAATTTCAAAGGCATGGGAGAGGCTTGAGAGAGGCTTCATGGAATATTGGGGCACATTGGGAGGATTATAGATAGAGGAGGGAAGGGGTTTATCGAACTAAAAAGGATTTTAGTGATGAGGATGATGGAAGTGGTGTGGGTTTATATAAGAAGGGAGAGAGAATTCTTAATTATTTTGGTTTGGGACACCTCACATTAAAATAATCAAAAACAAAAACCAGACTTTGTTTATTCCCATGGTTTTCAAAAAAGGGAAGAGGAAAAAAATATTATATAAGGAAAATAGAATAAAATCTTAAAATAATAGGATTGTTTATTTGGAGTTGAGTCACACTCTCAAGGGAAAAAATTTAAAAAGACAACATGTTTTTTAACCTTGAAGGGTCCACTAAAGCTTGGTAAAATAAACCAAAAAAACCCATAATCACATTATTATAATGATAAAAAATATACTATCTGTCCATAATGTTTTTATTATTATGTTACATCAGTATTGGGTCATTATGATGTAATAAAACACATTATATATTTAAAAGGTATTTAATTTTTACCCATAAATTCGACAGTCACAAAAAATTATGAAAAATTTACCACTAGATAATTTAGAAGAGAATATTTCCAAAATAATATTCATTTTATATAAATAATTTTAAAAATATGTGAATTTATTTTTTTTAAAAAAAATTGTAATTTACCGAAAATTCATCGGTTTTGACAAAAAGAGATTTCAATCATTTTGCATTCCTAAACTTATATAAACATTAATAAAAAATAATTTAATAATAATAATAATATATTATTAAAAGATTATAAAATTCAAAAGTCAATTAATTAATCAAAATAGATATTTTAGTTTAATATTTAATGAAATATTATTTGTGCTTTAAAAACTATTTACAAAGTAACAATACTAAAATGAATGCACATTCTTTATACAAAAATAATGTAAATAGTCATAGTGCTAGGGTCTTGTTACATAACCCCTTATAACACCCACATAAGACTGAAGGGAAAGGTGTGCGATGGTGATTGACTATTGGGGTGGCTCAGATAACATTGTTCAGGTGGTAGTCTTTATTAACGTCCACTTATCCCATAGTTAGTTTCGCTCAAGCATTACGTGTTCAAGTTCGGCATGGGATTAGTCAAGAGAAAATCCCAATGATGCCACCTCCTTTCTGAGCTCTGACAAATGTGCTTCATACATGGAAATTATACTTGATGAGGCCATTGATTCTTTTTGTCTGAGTAATTTGGATTTGTAAAAGCACTATATTTATAGTAATCATGTTATCACTATTCACCGACTATATTTTCAAGGTTCGCGATTCATAATGGTAATTTAAAATCCCAAAACATATAACCACTAAAGTTCAAATTTAATATAATAATAATAATACATTTAATTAGATGAAGTTGAATTTTTGTTAATGAATCTTAGTGTCATTAATATGAAACTCGTCGATAACTCATGCACGTATCACCACTGAAACAAAAAACATTCCATGAAATATAATCTAATTGTTACCATCCTCTATCCATCCCACTATAGCATCACCCTAGTCGACGTAATCACGCATCACCTCTTCATCCAATTATCCCATCTAAGGCCCCTACACCTACTTTATCAATGTAAACTGCATCATCATCATAAACATGAATCCTCAGCCGACATCTATTTCTTCATCTATATACAAGGTGGGTAACTCCTCCATCACCTTCCAATCCTCAAAAAATTTGAAAACGACATTCTTTTATGACTTCATACTCAATGAATCATCCCTAAAAATTCCCATTCTCGAGGGGAATGAGATTTCGAAGTTGTATTCCTAGAGAAACTACATCCACCTCCATATTTAGATGTTCAGATCTTGTAGGGAAAAGATATTCCTCAAACTCTAATGATTTATGATGACCAAAATGCCATCTCCAATGAGGTTATGTCACCTAAACTTCAACTCAAACATGTCTTCCACTAGAAAAAGATCAAATTTGGCATAGTTATATTCCAACAGAAGAGACATCATAGACCCATAAGAGATCACTTTCCAATATTTCATTCTCACGCATCCCAAGACCATATGGGAAGCATCACTAAATACCTCGAACATCACCACTTCCTCTGGAAATCAGAACATTAGATAATTGACAAACAACACCTTAATATAGACAAACACTACCTAGAACTACTCACTCAACACAAAAGTCAATTCTTTACTAGTCAGAGCAGACAATGAGGTTACAACTCATGATTAATCGGGTACAACCCTTCGTTAATAGCCATACAGACTAAGAAAACATTGAAACTAGACAACATTTTGTGGGGATTTCTGGGAAACAATAACCTATAACATCGATGTGTTCACTGATAAACACTTGTGAGACACAACATGCCTATGGATATGTACCTTTTTGTGTAAAACGTATGCATGGACAACATCCAATAGAGATAATCGTGTTGAAGAACTGCCATGTTTGTCCTGAGATGCATTGTATTCTCCTCTTATGGCTTTGAGTATATAACGATGTCATCAATGAATATGATAATAAAACGGTCAAGGAAATCATAGAAAACCATATTCATTATCCCCATGAACATGGTTATTGCATTCAAAACACTGAACGACATATCCTCAAACTCGAAGTACCCATACGTACACCTTAAAGAATAATTCACAATATCACCCTCTATCACCCACATCTGGTGATATATTTTCAATATATCAATCTCAGAGGACCAGCTTTCTTCCCTCAACTGGTCAAAAATGTCATATATACTCAAGAGAGGGTAATGTTTCTTTATTATTACCAGATTCGATATCTCATAGTCTATGTACAACCTCATACCATCATCCTCATTTGTCCTGAACAAGACTAGATCATCCCATATTGACACAATTGGATAGATAAGACCCTTCTACATTAGATCATCTTTCAGAATACTCAACTCCCACAGCTATAAAGGTTTTATTTGATATGGATCCATCGAAATCGGAGAACCATTAAGCTATATGTCTATCTCGAACTCAAAATCATGTGGAAAGGTTAATGTCAAAAAATCATGACAAATATTATCCAAAAACACCCCAAAAATACTAGGGGAATCAGTGTCTACTAACTCTACAGACATACCAGACAACAAAGACCAAAGAGGCTCGACACACCAACTACCCACCAGACAGCACCGCTCACCAGATAAGGCCACATGTAGATAATCTGTATAAAAAAATATGACTCTTCTCCAAAAACTTTTGATAAAAAATGAATAGATTACAAACAATCAACGCCAAGGATGACATTGTATGGTATACTCTGTAACAAGAAAATATCCCCATGGGACTTTTATGGTCACATCATCAACCTATATCACCAGCAGACATAAAACATTTTGTCCTGACCTCTAGAAAGCGTATTCATCTTCAAGTTCAAGAGAAGACTCTATATGAATTTACCCATATCATGGGATAGACTTGGGGAAACTGAGTAGTGGGAAGATCTAGAATTAATCAAAGGAAAGGCATGAATAATGAACAAAACGGCCATACCTTGAATGATCTCTAGCCCGGCTGGAACTATTTCTTATGTGGTGTGAAACTAACCACACCTAAATCCTCTGCATATGTACAAATGACTACCTCTGAAGCAATTCCTAGGTCATGATATCCATGGAAAACCCTGAGGATGGACTCCACCTCGTTTTTCTATCCTTGGTAGAGTGTGAGCCTACTGTCCCTACCGTTGGAACCCCCGACAGGCAACATATAATAAGGCAGTCAAATGGACATTGGGAAATTACTCTAAATATGGTCATAGGATCCTCTAGAGAAACACCTTTGTCCCTTGTTCATGGGATAATAATGAGGTCCTGGAGGCCGAAACATGAACTTCTATGGTCATCTCCCTGCTGGCTGAAACCTAGATGGACATTCCACCTTAGAACTACCACTATTATCGCTTTATTTAGATGAACCCTACTCAATCCCATAACATGGTAAACCTTATCTAATTTGAATCCACTAAAATACCTACACTTTTTTATGGACCTCCAATTACGTCATCATAGTTATAGGAACAACTACATACTGGAGAGAATGACGAAGTGCCTACTCTTGACCTATGGGATGAGACTCCTCAATTGGAAATAGATCTGGAAAAAACGAGATCCTTGAACCTCATCCCTATCCCTTGTACTGAACTAATCCCCTACATGTGGTATAGTATCTACTACCTCATCTTATACTTGATGATGGATGGAAGTAATTCTTCCAAGAACACATTCTCGTAGTTATCCACAAAAAATCAGCATGTTTTCCCTCCCAAGTACTATGATCAACAGAGAAGCGTATATCCCTACATCTGGATAACTTCTAGTCGAACCCTATACTCCATTAGATCCTATATCATACTGAAGGTGATTGAATGATCGTGGATCCAACTCTCCATCTCCATATACAAAATGATACCCTCGTTATATTATCAACGATCTTTATTTCATATTTAAACAGGTTGTATTAAATAAAACATAACTTATTAAAACTCTAAAGATCCATACAACTAGTGTCTTTTTTTATTTATAATGTTAAATAACAACATAAATCATGAAACACATGTCATTTTTTTAAACTACTTTTATATGACCGCAACATTCCTTTGTACATAGAAATACATGGGATGGCTGGGGGCATACATAACAAAAGGGGCAGCTATAAGGTCCAGTAAGGGAATAAAATGGAATAACATGAGGAAATAAATACATGATAGTAAATAGGAATATTAATAGAGAAAAAATGAAACATGAACATAATGATATGATATAGAATGGTATTAATAATATTGAAATGCAGCTACAACATACAACATGATATTAGTATGAGACAAGGCTCATTGTACATGGATTAGAATGAGTAAACCCTCATTAAAAATGTATTAGAACAAGTAAACCCTAATTTTACATGAATTGGAATGAGTAAACCCTTATTGCACCTGATATATCAAAATACTAATCATTACCCAATTCATTGGAGCACTACCAGGGCACAAAATTTAAGATCATTTCATTTTTTGGTTTAAGTGAGCCAAATAGATCACTCAACATGGATTTATTAAAAATAATAACTTATTACCCAAACAAGAAATGTAAAATACATACATGTAAGTCCTAAACAAATAATTAAATTATCATAATATTGAATAAAATTTTATAGATAAATTTTTTTGGAATTCACTACATGAGGATTATGGAAAAGAAAATAGTGGTGCAATTTTGGCAGCATAACAACATCAAACAAAATTTGTTTAAAATGGTTTAATGAGAAATATAGTGGTATATCATAATTTAGATATGAAATTTATATTAATAGGATCACGGAACATAATAACCTAGCATATTAAATGTAATATAGATTCATAATATAAAATCAATTCTTGAATAGAAATGAGAAGAGGGAAATTCCTTATGGAATTTCTATTGGAAAACAGGTGTACAGCTGAGGGATTAATGAGAGATAAATAGATATATCATCATTAAAAAATAATAAGTAATGTATGGGGGGTGAAAATATAGACCCAATAATTTTTAATTAAAAATAAATTGATGTATCTATATACAGAATCTTTGAAAATTTTGAGAAAGGAAGGAACCCTTATGTAATTTTGGCATATTAATGGGTGGACTTAATGGATCATATGGGGATTAATTGGAGTGAATGGTTGACACCGTTATATATACCTAAAATGGTAATTATTTAGTTAGAGAAGAACATATCCCAAATCCTGAAAATGGAAATTAAAAGATTTGACATAGAAGAGATGCTTCATGAAAAGAAGAGACGTAGATCCCTTACATGAATGTTTGATCCCTAAGGCTAGAGAGTTGCTTCATGAGACATTATGGCACATTAAGTGGACTCTCCATAGTAGATAGAAGAGTTTGTAAGAGCTTAAAATTGGTTCAGTGAATATTAATTGGTTCTTGTGAGGGTTTATATATTAAATGTGTGGGAAATCTTTATTATTTTGGTTATGGACACTACAAACTAAAATATTCAAAACCAAAAACTATTGTAGGGGTTTTGCCCATGATTTATATAAAATGAGAAGGGTGTACATTTTTTTATAAGTATATGGTCCGAATATATTAAAATATTTACTTTCCATAGGTGGAGGTGAGTCACACATTCAAGGAAATGATTTTAAAATCCTAAAATATTTTATATGTCTTGGAGGAGTCACTAATGATTTATTAAATAAATCAAATAAACCTAAAATCACATTATTATAAATGGAAAAATATATATATTGACTAATACTTCTTTTATTATTTTTTATTACATAAGAATTTGGTCATTATGATTTAATAAAACCCATTATATATTTATATGCTATTACATTTTTACAAAAAAAATACTACTCTGTCAGAAAATTATGAAATATTCACCATTGGATAACTTTGATGTCTTTATTCCAAATATAATAATTATTAAATCTAAATAATTTTCTAAATATTTTAATTTTAAAATTTATCCTAAAAACCAATAATTATTTAAAATTTTAGGGTTATTGAAAAAATACTTTTAAAACCTTAATAAAAGTTAATTTTGACTTCATAAAAATAATATGACTATAAATATTTAATAATTTTAGTATAATAATAATACATTATTAAAATATTATTTGTCCAAAAAATACATAAATTAATCAAAATAGATTCCTTAATTGATTTCAAATATTAACCAAAAATATTATTTCTTCTTTAGAAAATCATTTACAAAGTAAAAACAATAGAATGAAAGTATAATCATTCTTCTATAAAAAAAATAATCCTAATTATTAGGTCATGAAACATATCCCTTTATTGAAAATTCATACACCTTAAGAGTAAGATGTGGGATGGTGGAGCTTTCTTCGGGTCGTTCGATGAACATGGGTTGGGACGTGATCTCAATGATCGTGAACTTGTCCTAAAAAAGGGTTCGCTAAAGCTTATGTTGGTGGATCTCAAACTGGACTTAGTCTATTGAAATGGTCAGAAATTCTATCTCCAGTGGATGCTCTGATAAATGGGCTTAATAGGTTACAATCCTGCTGGTTGAGACCATCACTTCCTTTTCATATGACAAAAGTATTTGATAAAACCCTATATTTATACTAGTCAAGTGATCATTGTGGAATATCTATATTATCAATGATAATGATATATAAAATTAAATTAAATCCTATTGGATATAATGAAGTAAAATTATTTCCTGTGTTTTTGATATACATTAAACATTTATTTAAAATAATGGGTTTAAATGTATGGGTCATTACAATCTTCTACCCTTACGAAATCTATCCCTATAAATTTCTAATAAAATAGGTAAACCATATGTGGGTAGCTATGATTCATCACCTTTTATAGTTCCCGCATTGATTCTTTAAAAAATTTGGTTTCGCCACAACACCTTGAAAAGGGGCATTATCTTATTTAATATCACTTTTTCTCTATGATATAATATATTCACCAGATTTTCCTCTTAGGATATTTCATTATCAAATGGTACCACCTCTAGATTGATTAGATGAGATGGGTCTAGTATCTACATTCTAATTATGGATATATTGAATATATCATGTACTTGGGATAGGTTCTTTGGGAGTTCTAGTGGATAATTCACTACTCTAACGCAATCAAGGATTTCAAAATGATATATTAACCTTGGACTAAGAATCCCCTTCTTCCAAAATCACATTAATTTATTCCTTCTAGATATGATTAGGAATATCATTTATCCAACATCAAACACTAGGGATTTTTGAATATTGTCAACCTAGATTTTCATTCGATTCTGTGTAGACTTGATCTGCTACTAAATGGTATTAACCTTCTCCACCATTTCCTCACCCATTTCATTACCAATCAGTCTTCATTCCGCAACCTCATCCCAACATGTAGGTGTTCTTCACCTCATCAAATAAATAAAATCATAAAGATACATTTGGATTCTTGAGTAGAAATTGTTGTTGGGAGAGAACTCAACCATAGGAATAAGTAGATTCCATCATTCTTTAAAGACCATTGAGCATGTTATCAACATGTCATCATGTGTCTATATTTTTTAAAAATATTGGCCTTCAGATTGAGTGTGAAAGGTTTTGATGATGTTTATCCCATTATTCAGAGCATGTTGGAGTCTCTTCTATAACATAGAGGTTAATCTTGGATCTTGATTGGATATAGTTGATTGTGGTATACCATGTAGCCTCACCAATTCTTTGATGTATAGCACATATAGTTGATTTAATGAGATCAAATCATGAATCAAAATGAAGCGTGAATTCTTTGTAAGATGATCCACAACAACCCAGATAACATTGGTTCATATGGATATCTTCGGATGTCCAGTGTCATATTCCATGTTGTTTTTTCCCATTTACATTTTTTCATGGTTAATGGTTACATAATTCTCAAAGCCTTGTTCCTATCATGCTTCACATGATAAAATACTAGGAACTTTGACATAAATTCAACGATCTTATTCTTCATGTAATCTAACCTATAGTGCTCCCACAGATATCGATACAACATTGTGTTTCCTGTGTGAATAAAGAATTTCAAACTATGTGAATTTTTGAAAATTTCATTCATTGACTTAGGATTTTATGGAACACATAATCTCAATCCAAATCCAAAAATTCCTTCTGCATTTACTTTAGACTCTGATGATTTCGATTTAGTTATAGATTCTACATTATTATAAATTCCATTAACATCTATTTGGAAATATTTTAATCATTCAAAAATTGATGGGTGATCAATAATTTGTGAAAGGATTGATGATGTTCCATTTTTTATGATTCACATGCCCATTTCATTATAGCTACAAAGATTTGATCCTTCTCAATTCTAATCAATGATAGAAATTTTGGGTCCTTTCATCTTAGAGAATCCACCCTCTTGTTCGATTTCCCATGATGGTAATGGATTGAGCAGTTGTAATCTTGGATGATCACTAACCGTCTTCATTGGTGTATATCCATCTCTTCCTATGTGAATATATATTTGCACTACTATAAAAACGAGCAAGGTAAGAGCCACTATTTATCAGTGCAAAGAAAAAAATTACTGATAAAGGAATTTATTTATTATCTCTAATTAAAATAGCTGATAATGAATTCCATTTATCATCACTTTTCTAGCACTGATTAAGGAACCCTTTATTAGCACTATGAAAAGCGCTAATAAAGTGACCCTTTATCAGCACTACAAAAGTGCTATTAATGTGACCATTTATCAGCTCTAAAATTTTAGTGCTGATAAAACCATAGGCCCTTTTTATAAAATGGGGTGCACATTGCCCTCTATTTATCATGCCCTGAAGCTCTCGCGAGACTTTACCCATGGAACAACTCCCCTCTCCCCCCCCCCCCCCTCGGTCATCACTTTACCGGACCTCCACCACTGCTAGCCCAACACAGCCACTCTTCTCTTAGCCAGACCACTACCGCCACTAGCCCTACTCCCCCAGTCTTCTCTATGCTGGTCCTCCACTACCGCTATCCCTAATACACCGCTAGTCTTATTCCTCCAAAAAACCTACTCTTTATCCTCCCCCTCGAACCCCTTCCATGGATCCTCCTCCTCACAGACACTATTTCTCGTTCTCCCCACTAGACTGTATTCCCCGCGAAACCTACTTCAAGTATTTGAGATTCCATTCATTGAGGTTTTATTCTTTACTTCCCATTTTTTCCTTTCGTGATGATTTCATAGAAATATAATAGTTTGTATTATATAATGAATTGGTTTTGTAGTTTATAATTGTTGGGTTATATAAGATTATTTTATTGTGGAAGAGTATCCCTTGGCATTGGTATGTTATTAATTTTTTGGATTAAATTTATTAATTTTGATGCTTATACATATTGAAATATTATCATGGGAAATTTCACAAAAGTAAAAAGTGTCATGGTATAGAGTGTTTTCAATTTTCAATATTAGGAGGTGTTGATGTTTATTGTCTAGGTGTTGGGTTATAAGATTGTGAATTGGATAGAAGCAGTTAAGAAGGGTTTTAAATTGGAAAATATTCTAGATCAATTATGGGTTTCCTTAGTAGTGGGATTAATTTTAAGGGTGGTTTGAGAATGACGGAAGGAAAATCATGTTCAGTCAAAAGTGGTTTTAGGAAGAGTTATATTCCCTAGTTATAGATGTATGAGTTTATACATAATATCAAGGAATTCAATAAGATTTGATATAGTGTTATTTCCCTTGGGATTCACATCTATGCATCAATAGTCTAGCTTTTAGAACACTTGGTTGATGAATAAATTAAATCCTTTAATTTTGTGTCCTCTTTGAGGATACAGATTCTAATGAAGGTTGTGAGTTTAAGTTTGATATTTTTTTGTAGATGAAGGATTGCGGTGAAGTTATCAAGAGTGGTTTCTTCGAGATTCGTAAAAGGATAATAATGGTGCCTTGAGTTGTGGTCCTATTGGAATGAGGAATAAGGGAGTGATGCTATTTTCTAGATGTATAATGTGGATTATTTTGTAGGGTTGAGTATCTCATGGTCCACCATAACTTTATAGTTGTTCTATTTCAAAGGTGATGTAGTGAAAAATCAGTAGTATGAGTTCCCCATGATTCATAGTGTTTCATAGTTTCGGTATGGTGTAGTTTTATATAGTCGAATGGTTATGTTTTAGTTGATAATATTTGGGGATGTTGTGAGATTGGTTTGAGAGTCTAGGCTGGATTATGTCCTCAATTATTGACCTCATCCCTTTATTAACCCATACCCACTATCAATAGATACTAAAATGTTAGGTTGAATTATTTTCAATGGATTTATTTATCTCTCATTGGCATCAAAATATAAGTGAAAATATGAATCTTATTGAGTTGGTTAGTGTGTTTGTCCAAATTAAATGATTCATAAGAAAAAAAGGAAGAATATATATATATATTACCTAAATGGTTGATAACTTTTAAAGTAAAAAAATCATACTTTTGGGAAATTATTAATTGTGGTATGTATTAATATTTTTGAAGGTATTAATAGTTTGTGAGAGGAGGTTTGATTTTTGTGTCGGGATTGTTGACGTGGTAATTCTCCCTCATGTGTGATTTTTTTAACACTAAGGGATTGTTGTTTATCCCATAGTATGGGAATGTTCTTTTTTTTTTGAATTGATGTAAGATGTATCTGTGGATATTAGTTACAATATTGGGGAAGGTGAGGGATAATTATTGCATAACCTTTAGATGTTCATGATAGAATTTATGTTTACTAACCTTAATTTTCTATTTCTGATGTTAATTTGGGAAACAAAACCTATGATATTCCATAGTAATTTTGGATAAACCTAGGTTATTTGTCTCCCCTGTGAACCCCTTTGTTTTTGGAAATGTATATACTATATTTGTTTTCTCACAAAAATTGTATCATTATTTTCATTTTATTTGAGTTTGGTCACTAGGTTTGGGTTGTTTAATGTTATTATTTTATTATGAATGAGGTTTCTTGTAGGTTTGGTAAAAAGGATGTTTAATGTTTTTCTGTAGGGGTGGTGGGTGCTAGAACTGTTGGCAAGGGTGATGGAATCTGTGTTGATTTTGATGGGGGGTCCATCCTGGTTTTTTTGATTTCTTAATCTTTATTGGAAATGGTTAGTCTCTATTAATCGATATTTTTTATAAGTGGATCTCTTATACTCTATTTGGAAGTCTTGTTTTGTGTATTTCAATACTAAATAATAATATTTGGGATTCAAATAGGTTGGAGATAAATAAATATTGGATTGAGGTTAATATTTTTACAATAAAGTATGAGAATGGAGTTAAAGAGTTAATCATGTTTGCAAAGGATCACGCAAAGGATACTTCTCAAATCCACTGTACGTGTTTACGTAGTTTTTATTCTAGAAAAATTACTCCAGAGGAGTTATAAGAACATTTTATTTGTCCTAGAATATATCGGAGTTATAAATGTTGGGGTAAATGTGGAGAAAAAGTAAAAGTTGTTGCTGGATGGGATAAACCTACATTTTATAGAACATCAACGATTACAAATATGGATAATAGAGAATACCATATGGAGGATGTGATTACAGATGTCAATGATGATGAAGATCATATTGAGGAAATAATGAGGATAGTTCGAGATGAACTCTGTGATTGCCCAAAATTGATTGATAAGTTAAACAGTTGTGCAAAGATGCCATTTTATGTTGTTTGCACTAAATATAGAACATTTTCAGTTGTACAGAAGTTGTAAAAATTGAAAGCAGGCAACTGATGGAGTGTTGTTAGTTTTACAGAACTACTTGCTCTCTTGAATGACATGCTCTCTAAAGATAATGAGCTCCAATGATGGACATTTGAAGTTAAATGAATGCTATATTCGATGGGTATGATTTTTGAAAGAATACATTCCAGCATAAAAACTGTATATTATTTCTCAAGGAGAAAAAATCACCTATAGAATGCCCAAATTGTATTGATTCCCAATATAAGAAAAATGAATCAAGTCATACGAAAGTTTTATGGTACATTCTAATGATTCCAAGTTTTAGGCATCTATATGGAAGTAAAGAAACTGCAATACAATTATTGTGGCATGCAGAAAAAAGAAATAAAGATGGAAAATTAAGTCACCTAACTATCTCTCTACAATGGAAGAGAATTGATCATGAGTATCAAAAATTTATAAATGACCGTAGAAACCATTTTTTAGTCTTATTTATAGATGGGGTGAATCCTTTAGGTTTTAAAAACAGCACACACAGTACATGACCTGTTATGTTGGTAAAGTATAACTTGCTACCCTCGTTATGCATGAAATGGAAATTAATCATGTTATCAATGATTATATCAGGATTAAAACAAATAGGTAACAATATTAATGTTTATTTTGATCTTTTGATCAAGTATTTTATGTTATAATGGGATTCAGGTGTTATGTTGTATGATTATTATAAAAGTGAATACTTGACATTGAGAGCGATGTTGTATGGGAAGATAAATGATTTCCCTACTTATAGAAATTTTTCAGGCTATAGTACTAATGGAACTCAAGGGTGTCACAGGTGACAAGAAGATACAGAATCAATTTGGTTGAATCATTTTTCATAATCTATGTTTCTAGGACATCTTAGATTTCTACCTCGTCAGAATATGTACCGATTGTAGATTACATAATTCAATGGACGATTAGAACAACGCACTACATCGTCTCCAAAAACAGGTGATCGACTATTTGAGAAAGTAAAAATGTGAGAACTATTTTTGGTAAACCATTTTAGATAAGAAATAAAAATATCAGTTGAAAAAAGAGATCAGTTATTTTGAATTATGATACTTGAATTGTCAGTACATCCGATATTTTATTGATGTGATGCATGTGGAAAGAAATGAATTTGATAATGTTATCGGAATGTTACAAAATGCCCCAGGAAAAAAAGTACGGAGTAAAGGCAAAGTTGGACATGGTTGAAGTGGGTATATGAGAAGAGTTGTCTCTCGTGAAGGGGTAAAATCGATTGTTTCTTCTTCCAGATGCTTACACTATTTCAAGGGAGGAGAGATATCATTTTTTCAACTTCTTCATTGATGTAAGTTTTGTAGAGGGGCATTCATGAATTATCAAGAACATTGTGTCAATGAATAATTTGATGTTAAATGGTTAGAAATAATATGACTTCCATTTTTTTATGCATGATTTAATTCCTATAAATTTACATGTATTTATCCCAAGAATGTTCACCATACGTTATCCAAAAATTGATTCTTTTTCAAAGTTATATGCCGAAAAATTTTAGGCCTAGTGAAATTTCCATCTATGGAAATAGAAATTTTCATCGTATTATGTGAATCAGAAATGTTCATATTTCCATCATTATTTAATATAATGGTTCACTTGATGGTTCACTTGGTGATAGTGATTCGACTTTGTGGTCATATTCACTATAGATGGACGTAACCAATTGAATCGTATATAAACATTTTGAAAGGGAATGTTAAAAATTGATGTCGGCCAGAGGGTAGTATTTTGGTGCGATATATTGTGGAGGAATCCATTGAATTAATTAGTGAAAAATTATGTTATGTGGAAATCATTTGTCTCTCTAAATCTCGTCACACTAGAATTATTGAGGTTGATGGAATTTCTGGAAGAGATGTAGTGACAATCAATATTAAAGATCATGAGCATGCCCACCTTTATGATTTGCAAAACAGTTGGTAGGATGATCCAAATATTGAATCCCAAAATGAAATTCAAAGGCAGTTGAATCAATAAAGGGATTAAAAATGGATATCAAACAAAAATAATCACTAGTTTATAGGATGGTTTTATTACCATATTTTTAAGGAGTTATCTGAAATTCCAAATTCAATTTCAGAATGACTTTGTTGGCTAGGTTTCAGACCATGTGTGTACATATTATCTTACAATGGTTCTGAAATTAATGTTTATACATTCAATATAGATGAACATTATGAATATAGTACCATGAAAAATAATGGTGTTACACTTGTGGATGAAGCAATGCATGTTACTAGTAGTAAGGACAGAGATTCCATTTATTTGGATATGTCATATCATGGCATTATCAAAAATATAATTGAGTGGGGTTATATGAAATTCCAATTTCTGAACATTCAATGCAATTGGGTTGATAACAATAGTGGTGTTAAAATAGATTAATTAAGATTTGTAAAAGTTGATTTTAGTAAATAAGGGTACAAAGACGAATAGTTTATAATCGAATCACAAGTAGTACAAGTATTTTATATTCCAGATCCAACAAACTGAAAGTAGTGGATTGTTCGGTTATCATCCCAAACTACTGAGGGGTCCAATTTAAATTCAGTTGAGGACGATCCTTTCAGTGGAACAACACAAATATTTCACAGTGGTCCCAATGTAGATGATGATTTGTATGTTAGAGGAGACCACATTGAAGGGATTTGGATAATCGATAGTGGTTTTAAATCCATTCAGCCGTTGAAAAATAGTGTTTTCAATAACTAGGTTATATTTTGTTTGTAATATATATCTTGTTTACTCATATTATAGTCTTATCATTACTGAATTTATGTAACTTAAATTAATTGTTCAAACCCTTTATAAGATAATGACTTCTGCACGTTTTAGTGCTCCTAACCTCAAGGTTGAACAAGTCTCTCATGTTGCTGCTGCTGTAGCTCAGATTGTAAATAAACAAGATGTTTCAGAACCTATGGTGGCTCCTAGTGTTGAGTTCCAACAACCATCGGCACATGTCGTTGCTACCATTTTAGATTAAAATATAGATGAATTTGATATCGATAAAAAGGTCGGGGATGAAGGACCGACGTTGTAGAAAACATAGGTGCGTTTTAGTTTTTTGGTGTTAGCCAATGTTCATATGGATAAAAAAACAGCATCAAATTTGATGTCGGATGGAATGCATGAGGCCAATATGTGGATCCAAAAAAGGCTATGTTTAGTAGTTACATTGGAATTGTCACTTGGAAACACGTGCCAATTGACAATGATTAATGGCACCATGTTGTGTCCAGGAGGAATGTTTTGATCTAGGAATTAATTACGGTAATGTTATGATATTATTTCATTAATTTACTAGAAAATAAAATAATGAAATAGTGTCTTACTCTTCTTAATCTCTTGCAGAGTTCATTTTTTGTATATTATTCACACAAGAATTATGTACTAAGACTTAGAGGATGGATCCATCAAGGATTTCACAATATTTTAACAAATTTCACCATAATGATTCCAATTGTAAAATAATCATGCACCGACCCATTGCCTATGCACACCTGATATCCCAAGAAACATGGGATGCATTTTTTTCCTCCATGGGGATGAGATGTTTCAGGTACATTGTGGCTGATAATACATTGTTTGAGAATATGTGTATTCATCAGATTGATTTTCAATATTTCATTTATGGAATAGAAAATCAGCACTGAAAATAAGGAATGTGCATCATAATCAACATACCCCTATCATAAAGCATGGATGGGGTACACATCCCTAGAAAAGAAAATGGTTTGTATTTCAAATTTACAGTAATATTGTTAGGTTCCAATGAACAACATCATAATTATCTTTCTATATTTATATGTATA
Source organism: Viscum album (assembly GCA_963277665.1). Classification (NCBI taxonomy): domain Eukaryota; kingdom Viridiplantae; phylum Streptophyta; class Magnoliopsida; order Santalales; family Viscaceae; genus Viscum; species Viscum album. The sequence goes on from OY728155.1 coordinate 820,996,190, forward strand.
TTGATGTTTCTAATTCCAAAGACACTTCCATCCCATGTCATGTTCTATGGAAGGAGGCACATGTGAATAAGGAAGGTATCTAGTAGATGAAAACACACAAAAAGTTTGGTAAATATGAGTATGTGTGACATGATAAAAAGTTTTGTTTTAAAATTTTGTTACATAATAATTACTTATTTTACTATATCTGACAATCATAGGAATCAGTTACTACTGTAGCGGATGAAGACCTATTATCTATGGCTTTGAAGCAGCCTGAATAATATGATCCTGTCAAAAGAGTGGGGTTTGGGGTGACACACTGAATATATTTCGAGAAAAAAAAATAAACGGATGAATTTAATGATGAAATGAAACAAATTAGAGAAATACTAGAAAATAATGATGAATGATTTTAATGGTAGGGATATTTACTAGAAACATTTATTGGTTTGAAGCAATGAGACGACACAACTCAGGAACAAACAGCGTGTGACGATCCCCCCCTCCAGCATTGGGGTGAGCCATTACCCTCAAAGAGTTATCTTTGAAATGGTAATCTATATTCTAATAATTGTTCCCATGAAATGTGAACCAGACAAACACTAAAACATTTCTTGTATTTATCTTCTACCAGGTGATAATGCCTATGATTTATATCTATAAAAACCTAGTAATCACCTTGTAGAGAGGGCTACGTTGTTCAACATCCCAGAGGAAGAACTACATAATAGACCACATCCAAAGGTTAATATGAATGTGATGATTACTATATCTCAGGAGCCAAATGTAGAGAAACCTATTCCTCTTGATAATTATGATATTCATTAATTCCAAAAGGCTATTGATACCTTCATTACATGGTTGTCACAACTTGTAAGAGTACATGTGGACAAAGAAGTATTTATTTTAATTTTTTTTCACGCTATACATTTAAAAATTAATAAAAAAAGGTCTGAACAAATGAATGTTGTTATCGATGGAGAACGAAAAGGGGTGATATGAAACATGGGATCCATGCATCTAAAGGACCATCTAATTGATCCCAATGATCTATTGAAAACACAGTAACACCACCTGTTCTCTACACACATTTACTTGCATTGAAGACTCATGTGGATACATAGTTAAAAAGTCGTAGTAGTTGTATAGTGTTTTTTGAAAAGAATATATACGGAGAGGAAATTCACGATTTCATTGCTGATAATGATGTTAATGAGAAACTTGAATATGCTTGTCTAGGAATCACAATTTTAAATTTATATATGAGGTATGTTTTCATGAAATGATTTTCCAAAAGAAGATATAATGTGCTAATTATGACTAAATGCAATTTATTTTATTGTCAGGTGTATATATGAAAAAAATTTGATGGAATATTCCCATGAGAAAAAATTCGGACTCGTTAGTCCTTATACCACATCAACAAAACTAGAAAATTTAGATCCCTCAAAAAGGGCTGAAATAGTGAAAGGCTTGCTGAAAACATTTGAAAGCCAGATTACAAATGACAAAATCTTCCAAATACCAACCATGCAGGGGTAAAACTCTACGATTAAAGTATATGGCTTATATTTTCACTTAATTTATTATTTAATTATTTAATTTGTTTTTAGGAAACATTGGATGCTAATTGCATTGAAATTGGATACTCCAAATAATAGTTGTCCGGATTCAATTAAAGGATATCCATGAAACTGACCACACATGATTGAGTTTGTGAATATGTAAGACACTACATCCTACATTTTTGTTCTAAACATAAAGTTATATAATTTATATTATCTTTTATTTAAAATTATATTATGATAGGGTGGAGTATAAATATAGTCTAGAAAAATAATGATGACATGGGCTATGTATAAGTATGCGAGCAAGTACAACTTTTGGACAAATATCAGGGTATATATAAAAAAATTCACTATTCAAACACATATCAAAACAAGTAACTTATTCTCCTAATGATAAAAGTTTTTTTAGTGTCCAAAACAAAAAAAAGGATAATGATTTTGGTCATTATGTTTGTAAATTTATGTGAGAGATCATTTTTCATCGACTTACTAGTATCCCTAAAGTGGTATTTTCAAAAACAAAAACCATTTCATATAAATTATTTATTAATTCATTATTTATATATTTTGGATTACTAATCTGAATATTGAAAAACCTCATATTGACAAGACGATATAGATTTTTTCATGAATTAATGGGCCACATACCTAATGGAATGTTGTACACAAATAGCATGAGGATATGAATTGGGGACATGTACAATTAGAGGCCATTTTTGAGAGGGGTTAAGAAGATCAGAAGATGAAAAAAATTTGTATGTAAATATTCATAGGAAATTTTTTACTATTATAAAATAAAAAAACATTTCTTGAATTAGTCATATGTCTATTTTATCAGATTAAATGCACCAACAACATGTAAGAATGATGAACCACTATTCTTTGGTCATTGGATAAGAAAAACCAGAAAAATCTCAAAACTACCTTTATATCAGACCAAATGCATTATGATTTTGTTGATACATCTGTAGATAGATCCATGGGTTATGTGTGATGTGTATGAGTCAACCCTACCTTAATCTGAGGAACTGTGTGGCTGATATCACTCAAAGTGTCTTTCTTTTGTTTAAAATGGACAAAATTTTAAGTGAAAACAACAACTGACATATGTAAAAAAGACCAAACATATTCAGATTATTAATATACATTATGATAATGATAAATTGGTCATGTGTGACATGTACAATTCGACCCTACTTTAATCTGTGGCACATTGTGGTTGGTATCACTCAAAGTGTCTCACTTTTGATTAAAATGAACCGAATTATAAGTGAAAACAACAGCTAACATACGGAAAACTAACCAATCACAATCGGATTTCATAGATATGTTAGGATAACAATCCATGTGTCATTTTTGACATGTAAGAGTCAACCTCGTCTCATTCCAAGGCATGGTGTGGCCGGTATCACTCAAAGTGTCTCTATTTTGATTAAAATGGACCGAATTTTTAGTGAAAACAACAACTTCCCTTGGAAATCTGACCAAACACATTTGTATTGTGTTGATAAATTATTATAATGATCCATGTGTCATTTGGTACATGTAAGAGTTGTCCCTGCCTCAATCTGAGGCACAGTGTGGCCGGTTTCACTCAAAATGTCTCTCTTTTGTTTAAAATGGACAGAATTTTCTGTGAAAACAATAACTAACATATGAAAAACTATCCAAAAGCATTTGGATTGTGTTGATACATTATAAGAACGATAAACGGGTCATTTGTGATATTTAAGAGTTAACCCTGCCTCAATCCTTGGAATGGTGAGTCTGGTATCACTCATAATGTATCTCTTTTGTTTAAAATGGACAGAATTTTAAGTCCAAACAACAACTGACATGTAGAAAACCAACCAAACACATTAGTATTGTAATGATAATTTAGAATAATGATCAATTGGTCATGTGTGACATGTAAGAGTAAACCCCCCCTCAATCTGAGTAATGGTATGCCCGATATCACTCAAAGTGTCTCTCTTTTGTTTAAAATGTACAGAATTTTAAGTGAAAACAATAACAGGCGTACAGAAAACTGATGAAATGCATTATAAATGTGTTTATACTTTAGTAGAAAGATATATGGGTCATATTATATGTTTAAAATTCAACCCCACCTCAATATGATGCACGGCGTGGCCAGTATCACTCAAATTGTGTCTTTTTGTTTAAAATGGATATAAATTTAAGTGAAAACAAAAAATGTCATACGGAAAACAGAACAAACACATTTATATTGTGTTGATACTTTAGGAGAAAAAAACATTTTTCATTTTTTGATGTTTATGAGTCAAGCCCGTATCTATCTGAGGCACATTGTGGTTGTTATCTCTCAAAGTGTCTATCTTTTGTTTAAAAATGACAAAATTTTATGTGAAAACAACAACTGACATATGGAAAACTGATCAAACCCCTTCGGATTGTGTTGATTAATTTGGAGAATGATACATGTGTTATTTGTGAAATTTAATAGTCAACCTATCTTAAATATGAATCATGGCATGGCCGGTATCACTCAAAGTGTCTCTACTTTGTTTAAAATGGACAAAATTTTATGTGAAAACAACAATTGACGTATGAAAAACTAACCAAATGCATTCTGATTGTGGTAATAACATAGGAGAATGATCCATGGGTAATTTTTTGATGTTTATGAGGAAACCCTGTATAAATTAGAGGCACTATGCGGCTATTATCACTCAAAGAGTCTATCTATTGTTTAAAATGGAATGAATTTTAAGTGGAAACAATAATTGTCATACAGAAATATGACCAAACGCTTTTGGATTGTGTTAATACATTAAGAGACTGATACAATGGTAATTTTTGACTTGTAGATGTCAAACTTTGCTCCATCCGAGGCATGGTGTGGCTGGTATCACTCAAAATTTCTCTCTTTTGTTTAAAATGGATAGAATATAAAGTGAAAAAAAAACAGCAAATGTACGGAAATCTGAGAAAAAACATTCAGATTTTGTTTCCACTTCAGAATAATGATCCATTGATAATTTGTGACATGTGTGAGTTAACCCCGCCTCAATCTGAGGCAAGGTGTGTCTACTATCACTCAAAGTGTCTTTCTTTAGTTTAAAAAGGACCAAATTTTTTGAGAAAACCCAAACTAACATACAAAAATACAAACAAATGAATTTGAATTGTGTTTATACTTTAGTAGAATGATCCATGGTTCATTTTTTGACATGTAAGAGTCAACATCGCCTAAATATGAAGCATAGTATGGCTAGTATCACTCAAAGTGTCTATCTTTTGTTTAAAATGAACCAAATTTTAACTAAAATCAACAACGAACGTACGGATACAAGACCAAATGCTTTAGGATTATGTTAATACTTTTATAGAAAGATCCATTGGTATTTTGTGACGTGTACAAGTCAGCACCGCCTCAATACTAGACACAATTTTGCCGGTATCACTCAAAGTGTCTTTCTTTTTCTAAAATGTACTGAAATTTAAGTGAAAACAACATCTAACATATGAAATTCTGACCAAATGCTTTCATATTGCGTTGATAGTATTATAGAATGATCCATGGGTCATTTTTGACGACTACATGTCTACCCCTCCTCAATATGAGGCACGATGTGGCCGGTATCACTCAATGTGCTATCTTTTGTTTAAAATGGACATAATTTTAAGTGAAAACAACAACTGACATAGAGAAAATTCACCAAAAAAATTCATATTGTGTTGATAATTTAGGATAACGATCAATGGGTCATTTTTGATTAGTAAGAGTCAATTGCGCTACAATCTGAGGCATGGTGCGACCAGAATCACTCAAACTGTCTCTCTTTTGTTGAAAATGGATAGAATTTTAAGTGAAATCAATAACAGACGAGTGGAAAACTGCAAAACACATTCAGATTGGGTTGACACTTTAGGATAATGAACCATGGGTCATGTGTGACATTTACAGGTCAGCCCCGCATCAATTTGATTTACAGTGTGGCCAGTATCACACAATTTTTCGCTCTTTTGTTTCAAATGGATAGAATTTTAATTGAAAAGTAAAACAGATGTACATAAAACTAACCAAACACATTTGGATTATGTTGATACTTTAGGATAACAATCCATGGGTCATGTGTGATTTGTATGTGTGAAACCCTCCAAATATGAGGCATGGTGGGGCCTGTATGCCTCTAAATGTCTCTCTTTTGTTTAAAATGAAATGAATTTGAAGTGAAAACAACAACAGATGTACGGAAATCCAACCAAACGGATTCAGATTTTGTTGATAGTTTAGGAGAACAATACATGGTTCATTTGTGATGTGTAAAAGTCAACATGCCCTCAATAAAAGGAACATAGTGTCTGGTATTACTTAAAGTTTCTCTCTATTGTTTAAAATGGACAGAATTATTAGTGAAAACAACAACTGACGTATGTAAATCCCCCATTCTACCATACACACCAAAAGAATTCATTTTTTCCTAACGAAACATATAATATTGAAATAAATAATATTCCAAAACCATTTTAAAAATACAAATGATCTTAAAATCAATGAAATATATTCCATAAAAAACATTGAAGCTCCCTCACACTCCCTGTACACCACCCCACCCACCATGGACACCACCCCACCACCATGGATACCCCCACAGAAAACCCCCACCCCAAATAGCCCCTCCACCCCCTAGACAACCCCCTGGATGACCCCCACCACTCCTAGACACCACCCCACATACTAGAAATCCCCCACTCCTTGGACACCCCCACCCCATGGACAGCCACCACCACCCCCTAGACACCACCCCATCCCTTGGACATCCCCGCAACCCCTTAGACCACCCCCACCCCCACTGGACACCACCAGACCCCTAGAAAACCTCCACCCCCGAGAAAGCCCCCCAACCCTAGACACCACACTACCCCCTAGACACCACCCCACCCCCTGGACAACATCAACCCCTTGGACGGCCCCCACCCCCTGGACGGACCCCCACCCCTCAAAGACACCATCCCACCAGCTGGAAAACCCTTCCCCTGGACACTCCCACCAACTATAAAGCCCCCCAACCCCTAGGACACCCCCCAACACACCATGATTGACAACCCCCCCCCCAACCACCACACTAGACATCCGCCCCTCCCTCGGACACCCCCCCCAGACACCCCACACCCCATGGACACCCCCTACCCCCTTGGAATGCCACCCCAAACCCTTGAAGAACCCCCAACCCCATGAATTTTGAATTTAATCCTTTATGTATTTAAATAACAAATGAATTATGTGTTAATGGTTTATGGGTATCCTTGTGTTATGTGTATAATTTTTTGTAATTAACTTATTAATTAAGTGTGGATTATGTATGCGTATAGTTTTTTGATATGCTGATTTTTTTGCAGGTCTTGTTTGGGTGGGCTGCGACAGAATTTCATGTTACAGTAGGTAGGGCATTTATAAGGGATTTTTTAGCACTGATAAATTATCCCTTTATCATCTCTTTTTTAGACCTGATAAAGGATCCCTTTATCATCACCTTTTTAACTCGAATAATGTCTCACATTATCAGTCTATTTTAAGCACTGATATAGGGGACCCCCTATCAGTAATATGATTAACAGAGCTTTTCTAAGGCAGTTAAATCCTATTTTGAGCACTGATAAATACCGTTTTCATACTAATGTTGTTTCTTTTGTGATCATTATATATTTCACACTTCTCCCAAAAGAGAAAAATTCAATATATTTTTAATGCAATGACCACAACATCCAACTCCGGATCATGCGTGGTATATATTTTCTCATAAATTTTCAGCTTCTTTGAGGAATATGCAATTAATTTATCATTCTATATAAACACACATCCCAGATCCTTCTTTAAAGATTCATTGATGAATATGAAAAGTGCCCAATTTATGGTAATGTGAGTAAAATGGTAGTGATGATCCATATTTTCAACTCCTTGATGCTCTCTTCACATTTATCATTCTATGAAAACATGACTCCAGTCTGAGTGAGCTTGGGTAAAGGGTTTGTATATTGAAATATATTTCCCAAAAATCGATGATAATACCCTGATAATATAAGAAAACTATGGATATCTGTCCATAATTTCTGCCTCTACCATCCATGAATAGAATTTGTCTTAGAAGGATCTACAGATATCCCATTACATGGGATGATATGACCCAAGAATGTGACATTCTAAAACCATAACTCACACATTCTATACTTTTAATGGATAATATCCTTTCTTATGATATTTATCACAGTGCTCATATGCTCCTCATGCTACTCGATGGTTTCAGAGTATATATGAATATCATCTATAAAAACTATCACAATTCTTTTGAGTTAATCTATAATGACTCTATTATTCATGTATATTAATATTTTTGGATCATTAGTGTGTCTTAATGTCTTCACTAGGAACTCATAATGCACGTACATTTTATAAAAAGTAGTGGTGGGGGTATCGTACTTTTTGAACATTACATGGTATTATCCTGAAAATAGATCTTCCTTGGAGAATTATTATTCTATATGTATCCAATATAACAAATAATAAATTCATCTAAAAGGATACATGTTCATTATCATGATTTTATTGAACTCACAACAATCAATGCAATGCCACATTGACACAACATTCTTCATGATAAATAGGACAAGTGAACCCCATGGTGAAGCACAAGGGCATAAAAACCATATATCTAGATTCTCCTATAGTTGTTTCATTTGCTCCTCATGCTCCAAAAAGTCAATTATATATGGAGTCTTAGATATTGGAAATGCCCCAAATATAAGATCAATAGATAATTCAATATATCTTTTAGGATAGAGATCATTCAATTTCATGGGAAACAAAGCAGTAAATTCCCTCATAGTATGATTATTTAAAGGATGATATTTTCCTTAGACCAAATCATATGATAATGATATGTGTTCTCGTTGTGAATTAGTAACCATGCTTGAGATGATGTCTCTAAAAAAGATTAATCATCCTCCTGGCACATTTATAGAATTGAGGGTTGATTCAATATATGTTGAGTGACTTCCCTCTCATGGAAATTTATGTTATCTCTATAAAATAAAATCCAATCCATGCTAAGAATTGAAAATTATTCTACCAAAGGGAGTATCATGTGGTTCCCCATGATGTTCAGTCCATAAATTGTGATTGGAGAGCATTTATATTAATGGGACCAAAAAAATTGTCCATTTTTTGTTTTCTCCAACATCTCTAAATCCATTATTTTTTTCTTGATTGTATTGTTCTAGTAAAAATTCAAAAAATAATAAATGAATGGGTTGAACTATAGACAATAACAATTCAATTAAACTTTTGGATTTTGGATATAAAATATCCAATATATACTTAAATTAGAGTATTTTAAGAATATAAAACACATAAAATTCAATACAATATCATTGCATGGATAACATAAAAATTATATTTATCTCATTATCTTTGGATTTTATATGGTTCGGTCAATTTTATCCATTATCTATATCTAAATTTATATTCTTATGGGTTCTATATTTGTTCAATTAATAATGGGTTGTAATTAGTTTATGATTATTCAAAATCATATACCCTAGGAGTGTCAAACTAGGTGAGAAGTAAGGCCAGTTTTTGTGTAATAGGTTACAACAAATAAAGCCTAGAACACATTGTAAGATTTTTCACTCCTAGGTTCATCTATGAATGAACCACGTCCACATGTTGTATCCATACTAGGATTCATTTTTTTATAATCCTATTTCATTATACTCAACAATATTTAAGTATGATCTATTACGCTTAATATTATCTATAAGAGTTTTCATTAGGGATTTCAATTGCTAATCCACAAATTAAAAAAATAATATACTATGATACAAAATATAACATCCATACACTTTATTCCATATTTATACATGATTTATTATGTAAAATATTACTTCATACATATTAGAATATCAATAGGTATTTTGTCTTTGGGTCTTAAGATCATTAAATAAGAACATTAAACATAAAATAAACATGTTTATAGAAAACCTCTTCTGCATGACCACAACATTCCATCATACTTAGCATTTCATGGGATAACATAAGGATATACTATAGAAAAGGGATATCTCTATAGACCATAAAGGGAAAATGTAGGATGCCATGTATTAATAGAATATCACTTTTTCATGTCTATTAATATTTATGAATAAGATATTAATTCTATGTTAATGAGTACATTTGTCTGATAGCATACTCGATACGCAACAACATGATTCTCTAAAATTTTACATTCCACAAAACTTTGAGTTATACTACAAGTTAACATAACAATATTATTATTTATAATGGATGTTAATGCTTAGAAGTTGTATTGGATAGAATGAACATAATTAATTATATTATGGTTATACATATTTATTGAATGTTTTTTCATTTATACATTGAATTTTAGAGACCTAAAATGAGAATGAATCACATTTTAAGCATAAAATACTCTAATATTTTTAAAAGGTCATCTTATCGCCTTTTGATTCAGAACACTAGTGGAAATTTTTTTCCCCTTAATATGTTGAATTTTTTAAGATAAACTTCTTCTATAGAAGTTGTACATCAAACATTATTTTTGTATAATTGTTTAGTAATTATAGAATAAAGTAAATTTTTTTGGAATATTGAAAAATACAGCATTTTATGTAAAAAAACCTTTTTATCTAATTTATATATATACTTACATATTCATTTTAATTTGTTCAAAATATTAATCAGATTAATTTTATATCATTTAATCAAATTTTGGTCACTATAAGTAATTTATCATTTAATGTGAACATAAACACATGTCAATATTTTGATCCTTTTAATTTCTTAAAAACGTTATTTTTGGTTTTGAAAACAAGAATTATTTCTAAATTAATTTTTGAAATTTTATGTTTTTAATTTGGAAAAATTGAATCCATATTTTGGAATCAGATGTTCCAAATTGTTTAAATAATTATCATTAATTTTTGAATATTATGAATAATAACTTCATTAAATATTTTTATTTATCATTGTTAATGGGGAAATTAGAATAATAAGTTTAAAAATAATAATATTAGGAAATCATAAAATATATCCTAATCTTATTGGAATCGATGTGTACAACCATGGGCATCCTTAGGTCAATTATGGAACCCTATGGTGCCACTTGGGTGTGATAATGACATGTTTTAAAAAATTAATTTTATGTAATTAGAATTATAACATGACATGTATCTTTTAGTAAACCAATTTTAATATGAATTTATATAATTGGTCTATTTGAATAGAAATTTTAATTAAATATCTAAAAATATTTCATTCATCATGCTATTTTATTTATAATTTTTTAGATATTAAATAAATACATCTATTTATGAAACAATTATGATGGAGTGCCTACCATATTAATGAAAAAATAAAAAAATGATATTATAAATATTAAAATAATTATAAATTGATTATTTTTATGACTTCTACAAATTTTTTAAAAGTAATTTAGGCAATATGTTTTAGTTAATTCCCTTGTTTTGTAGGAATCTTGTTGTTATGAATTAAATAAAAATCAATTACTAATATTGTCAAAATTTCCATAAATGAGTTTCTGATACAAGCACTATTTTATTAAATGATATAATTGTCTTCGAAATATTTGATTCAGCCAATTAAATTATATAATGATAAATATTTCATTAAATATATAGTTTTTTTCTCTTGGAATTTTATATAACTACAGTAATCATATATTTTATAAATACAAGAAGACATGGAAATATTTATTGATTTAAACTAAGGGTTAATTATAAAAGATTCGGTTAATTTCATGAGATGAACTTGTCTAAAACATCTTGGTTGAGAGGATTTTGACCCCTTATCTTGTTATTCTATAAATATATCACTTTTTAAGTATTAAAACTAGAAAATTATTTTATAGTATAATAATATTACAAGACATTCCTAAAGTGCCCCTCCTCCATCTTATAAAAGGCCACAAACTCTACCCACATACTTACATCGCTACAGCCACATTGATCATCCAAAATCTGATCACATATGCTCCATATATACCACCTTACTCCTAGAATCCTTACTACGGGTATAAGGAAATTCATGAAACCCTTTTATCTCAAATTAAAAGAAGTTCCCTCTTTAAGAGGCAACTACTTATCTCATGTTCATTTCATGTTTTTCATTCTCTTCTCCCAATGATTTTATTATTCTTTGATTACATAAAAACACTTGTTTCCTCGATACACTTATAGACATCTCCATCTAATGGGTATGAAAATACAATTTCTGTGTACTACGAACTACTGCCTCACAAAATGATGATTATTCAAATTTATCCTACCACCACTCTTGGTGGTCATTAGGATGAAACTTTATTTATATATGATCTATATTATTTTTATTTATATCTCTGATTTGGTAATTGTATTTTACAAGAAACCTTTACGCTATCCATAATGTGTAAATTCGACAATTTCATTTGATGATGTGTAAACTACTACCCCCTCAAAGTGATATAAGTCTTTCTTTCTATACATGGAACATATAAGGATGGTTTTATTAAAATTACAAGACATACATAACATAAATATAATACTAGTAGCAAATTATAAATTTATATCATTTTACTATTATTCATTTAATATGACTATGAAATGAATGAAGCATTCATGTGTACGGAAAACCTACCGTCTCCATGAATACTTCATTTCATTTATATATCAAAATATTATTAAAATGATAAATACTTATATAATGGAAATATATTATATTTAAATCATCAACAATATTCTGGAGATGATGACCTTTTGACTACATGGAAAATATTCATCAAACAAGTTCATTATCGACTCTTGTACCAAATATTGACAAACAAACCGTTATGAAAAATTTAAAATATTAATTTTTATAACTTGATGATAAGTAATATAAAATGAAAAATAAAATTTAATACTATTCTGAACCATGTTAAAATGAACATAATTTTATTATTCGGACATATAAAGAATTAATGAGACAAGTCAGACTCCATGTAAGGGACTTCATCTCAATCTCTTTTCATTGAGGCATATTTTGATTTATATATGACATTATGCAATACGGTTTATAAACCCAATTGACTTTTTTGTTCATCAAATGTAATATTTTTCTAATATATTTTTTACTAAATGAAAAATGTAATGTTTCTTTTTAATGTATGAAGCAACAACGTCATTTCCACTGCTATGAAAATTGTTTGATATATGGATTCTATAACAAGTTGTAATGTGATTGAAAGGAAATTATATAACACATAACCTTTTATGTATATTGGTTTTAAAAATGGTTTTGTGAAATAATGGATTATTTCAATATATTGTAATGATATATTGTGATTGCATTGTGCATATGTTATCTTTCCGTTATTCTTGTTTTATGTGCTCTGATTATGTTTTTGTTCTAGGGAATTTTTAACGTATATGTGTGTTTCCATGAAAAAATGATGGAAGGATATCCCGAGATAGCTCTCCAATGCATTTGGTAATGTTACGGAGGATAAAGATAATTTCCCTCCTAAAGGATTTATGGAATATACCGTGATGGGTATTTCAAATGTAACCATGAAGGTTACTCCCATTATAGATGTGAAAGCTAAAATGTATGTATGTTATAGATGACACAAGTTACCATAATGATTTATGATTTCTATGAGTCTACCATAAATATTAAGTTTTCATAAGGTATTTTGAATAGATTTTGTTTTATGAGTAAAAAGTATTTTTTCCTTAATTTTATGTATTAATTGAATAATTTTTTCATTCCTTATTTGAAATCTATTATTGATTTTTTTTCATCCAATATTTTTGAAATGTTTTCACTATGTATAATAAAGTGTAATAAAAAGGAATAATTCAATAAGATTATTTTAGATAATAGAAATTTTATTTTATTAAAGGAGTTTTATTATTGAGAAAAAAAATTCATAGGGTAGAAGTGACTACATTGTAATATATATGATGTAATGTAATAGTTTTTCCCTAATTATCTAAAACTATAATATTGAAAATATCCTCATTTTGAATTCATGACAGAACTCAATATTATTTAATTTTTGATTCCAAGGGCCTTATAGTAGGTATCAGAGATCAGTTTAGATAACATTAGGAGTTTGGATATTGTTAAGTGATTATCTATGAATATTTTTTTACATTATATAAAAATTTAAATGATATATAATTTTCATATTACCATGTTGATTCGTCTACATTACATATCTGTTCAGAATGGTTTTCTACAGATGAATCATGGATGCTATAATGAGATGTCAACAAGAGGAAAACAAACTAACAATTCCGAAACCGGAAATTGTAAGAATTAGAACAGAACAGTTTGTTGCAGTGATGGTGCAGATGAATTAGGCTATAAATGGTGATGGTATCCATGCACATGTCCATCCTGATCAACCACAAAATACCATGTCATTAGTAGATAATTTCATGTGGAATTACCCCCATCATTTAGAGGATTATTTGATCCTTTTCTAGTAGAAGTGTGGATTAAAGTAGAGGAAAATATTTCTAAGGCCATGGGGAGTTCAAAACATAATATTTTTAGTCTTGTTGTTTATCATTTTAAAGGTGATGTTGATCAGTGTTGGTCAATCATTAAAAACTCTAGAGATAGTGATAAGAATGATTCTCTTGATTGTCCTGCATTCAATGGTATATTCCTTTGAGAAATAATTTCCTAATGTGGTTCAAAATAGAATGGAAACAAATTCATGTAATTGAGGTGGGAGGATGACTCAGTGGCCCCTTAGGAATCAAAATTCACTCGACTAGGAAGGTATACCCCAATTTTCATACGAGATCATGACTGTAAAATAAATCTTTTTTACACAGTTTTAATGGAAATGTAAACATGGGAATTATATTCTCATGAGTTCAAAAGATATAAAAAACCTGTTTGATGGGTAGGGAAGGTGGAAATGGAGTTTGTCGATGGATTGGTTTTTTTTACAGACAAAATCACTAGGGGTCGAGGTGGAAGATGAAAGGGAAAAACAATTCATAAAAGTATGATGGTAAGAAACTTCAGTTTACAGTTTGTGGAAATTATAGTAAAAACACACTGGGGAATTCCATTTGAATTCTGTTAGGTGCTTCCAATGTGGTAAATTGGGACATGAGGAATGTAATTTCACAAGAAAATATTAGGGCAATTGTAAGACAAAATCTAATTTACAACTAGTTTAATGTTTTATTTGAAATGAAATAAGTCCTTATGAAAATGAGTGTTTGATGAATAACGCAAATAATGGGAATCAACAGGACCCCAAGGATAATGGGGATGCAAAACCCTTTTCAACAACATTTGTAGATGTTCATACATCAAGTTAAGTAGTATCAGGTACACTGTATGTTTATTCAGATTATGCCAATATGTAGTTTGATTCCCAAACTACACATTCATTCATTTATGAGATGTTCTCTTTTAAATTGGGTATTCTATCTCTTGATATGAATCATGTACGTGTGGTAAAAACACATGGG
This sequence comes from Viscum album, assembly GCA_963277665.1. NCBI lineage: Eukaryota > Viridiplantae > Streptophyta > Magnoliopsida > Santalales > Viscaceae > Viscum > Viscum album. The sequence continues at coordinate 821,011,258 of OY728155.1, forward strand.
GGAAATTTTGGGACAAAAATATATTAAATTAAACTTCTTGTCCTTGTGTGAGGAAATATTATACCTTCAATCCTTATTGATTTTCCCTTAAAGAGTTTGATGTTATGTTAGGTATGGATCAGATTTCTGTTTAACCTTCTATCATTGAATTCAAATCTAAAGAGGTCTCTTTTCAAAACTAAGTTTTGTTTTCAATAATGAACCCTTACTATTGATAACATAATAAGAAATTGAGAAACTAGTAAAAAATGGAAGTGATTGTAACCATTCACTTAACGTTGAAAACAAATGAAGTATTAATATTAATGATGTGCTAGTTGTAAATGTGTATTTTTAAATTTATCATGAGGTATTTAATGGTATATTACCTTATCGATATGTTTTATTTACTTTTGACTTGGTGTTTGATGCTTAGAAAATTTCTAAACACTCTTATCAAATCGCACAAATTCAACTTTTTGAGTTTAAGAAGAAATAGTTGGAGTTGTTAGTTAATGGGTTAATTAAACCAAACACATCACCATGGGGTGCACCTATATTGTTTGTTAAAAGTAAATATGGTTCAATTAGATTTTAAATTTTTTATAGATCCTTGAATAACATCAATGTTTTGAAAAAGTATCATTTTCCTCATATTGATGATTTTATTATCAGCTCTAGGGAGCTCTGTATTTTTCAAAGAATGACTTGAGGTAGGGGTTCAATATGTTTAAGGTAAATAGAACCCACTTTTCTAAGACCATGTTTTATACCAGATATAGACATTATGAGGTTTTTGTTTTGCCTTTTGGGTTATCCAATGCACCTTCTGTATTAATGGATCTTATGAATCGAGTTTTACAAGAGTTGCAAGATATTATTTTGGTTGTGTTTGTTAAAGATATATGTTAATATTCTAGAACTAATGATGATCATGAAGTTAATTTAATGGTTGTCTGGATAACATTAAATGAAAAGTATTTTTATGGGAAATTCTGCATGTGGTATTTTATGTAACAAAAAATTTCATTCCATCGTCACACTATTTATAAATATGACATAACTTTTTATCCTGGTAAAACAAAAGTTTTCGAATAATTTCCAAGACCCAAAAAAATAAAAGAGATTCATATTATTTTTGGTATAATTGGTTATTATTGGGTGTTTTTTGAAAATTATACATGGTTATCTAGCCCACTATCAATGCTAACCTGAAATGTTGTTATGTTCATCTGGAAAAATAATGTGGTGAATGATTTATGGAATTGAAAAGAAGATTGGTGAATGCTCCAATTTTGGAACATCCAACTAGAAATTGCGAATTTTTTATCTATAGTGATTCTTTGATAAAGTAAATGGTTTTTTCTTAGTATATAATGATTAGGTAATTTTTTATGCTTCATGTTAGTTGAAAACTCATTAGTTAAGTTAGCCTACATATGATTTGGAATAAACTATCGTTTTTTTCTTTTAAAATTTGAAGGCATCATTTGTATGGTGTAAATTGTGAAATATATACTGATTACAAAATTTGAAGCATATAATTACTCATAAGGAATTAATCATTGGGGAGAGGAGATGGTAGTAATTAATCGATGATTGTGATTGAATGATTCATTACGATCTAGATAAGGCAAATAACATGTATGACATTTTTCATCGAAAGAGTAATTCTATATTAACCATGCTACATTTGGAACGAGATAATTTGGTATTATATTTGATTTATATTGGAATGGGATTTTTTGGTGTGGGAATTAATCTATTTGGTTTCAGGTCAAACTGAAATCATCCAATTAGACATAATTAATAAATCACTGATAAAACATAGTTTGTTTCAGAAAAAAAAAGGTAGAATAGGATTAGAAGTGTATATTAACTGAATTTATCATTGATAAAAAATACATTTTGAGGTTTGGAAAGAGATTATGTGTGCCTTGGGATTCACAGTAGAAGAATTATTTATTATGTGAAGCTCATATTTCCCTGTTTTTAGTTCTTCCTAGATATACTATGGTGTGCATAGATCATATGGATTATTACTGGTGGGATGGAATGAAATGAGATATTGTAAAAATTATTATGATTTGTTTTTATTGTCAATAGGTTAAACCAAAACATTAGTTACCGAAACAGATGCTTTATCCTTTTCCAGTTATATAGTGGAAATGAGAAAATTCCTCTTTGGATTCTATAGTGGTATTACCAAAAAAATATCAAGGTAACCATGAAATATATGTTATAGTTGATAAATTGAGTAAATATTCTCATTTTACTCCTATTAGAGATATTGTGTCTCTAGATAAACATTCTCGATTTTATAATAAAGAGACAGCCAGGTAACATGGAGTTCTGATCTCCATTATATATGATCATGATCTTATGATCACCTATATCTTTTTGAATAACATTTAAAAGTAATTTATTATGAATTAAATTTTATTTCCACTTTTCATCCACAATCTGATGGCCATATAGAATAAAAAATTCAGAAATTGGAAGATATTCTACATGCTTGTTCAATGGATAACCAAGGATGATGGGACCAACATCATTCATTGGATGATTATTCATATAATATTATTTTTCATTCTAGTGTACTGATGGAACCATTGGATGAATTATATAGGTAGATGTGGTTAACTCTGGATTTTTGGGACGATGTTAGTGAATGGAACTTGAGGGGACAATAATTGGTAAAAGATGTGGAAGAAAAAGTTTAGATAATTCAGAAGAACATGAAGATAGCTAATAGCGGGTAGAAATGTTGTGCAAATAACGGAAGGAAGGATCTTTCTTTTATGGTATATGATCATATCTTTCTCAATTATTCAATATATAAATGTTTGAGGCATTTTGGTAAGAATTAAATTCTTAGTATGTGGTTCATGGGACCCTATAAAATTTGGGAGAACATTGGATCAATTGCTTATAGAGTGGATTTACCTCTACTTAATGGTTATGAACATATTGTTCCCATGTAAAGAAAACTACAGCCTCACAAAACGATGATTGTTCAATTTTCTCCTACCACCTCTCATGGGGGACATTATAATCGAAATATATTTATATATGAAATATTTAATATTTAATTTTATATATTATTATTTAATTTTAATGTACAAAATACCTTTATACTATCCATTATGTTTAGATATGATAATTTCATTTGAGAAAGTGTGGACTATCATCCCCATAAAGTTAGATGACTCATTCATGATATACATGGAACATATAAAGGATTGTTTTGTCAAACCTATGATATATAATGACATAAATATAATACTAGTGATATATTATACATTTATAAATATTTACTATTATTATTTTATATGAAAGTGATATGAAAATATCATTCATTAGTACATATGTCCTACCATCTCCATGAACGTTGCATTTAATTTCATATCTCTAAATATTATAGAAATTATAAAGAAATATATACTGGATATATATGATATTTAAATCATGAATAATATTATGGAGATGATGGGAATTTGATCCCCTAGGCAATTTACATCATACTAGTTAATTTTTTTTCTCAAGTACCAAATATCGTCAAACTGACCATTATGATCTTAAATAATTATATAATTTTTAAAAATGATGATAAGTAGTATAAAATAAATAATAAGCACAAAAAGGATATAAAGAGAGAACAAAATAACCTAAATTTATTATTAGTAATATAAAGAATGAACGAGATAAGTCAGACTCATAGTAACGGACTTCGTCTCAATATCCTTTATTTTAGGTGTATTTTTTTATACGACATTCAATTATATGGTGTATAAACCACTTTGAAATTTAATTTCGTTCAATGAAAATCTTATTAAACACAGCATTTCACAAAATGATAAAAGGACTGTTTATTTTTACCTAAAAGTAATAACAACCTTCCCGCCGCTACGAGCATTATTTGATATTTGGATTCCTTAAAGATTTGTTCTTTTTTTAAAAGAAAATTAAATACCATATACTTTTTTTCATATTTTGTTATTGATAATGGTTTTGAGATTGCATTTATTATGTCTATATCATGGAATTATATATTGTGATTGCAATGTGGGAATTTTATGTTTCCATTATTATGTTTTTATGTTTTATGAATATGTTATTGTTTTTGGACATTTTGTACATATAATGGTGGTTTTGTGATAAATTGAGGGTGGGTGAGACCAACATATGATCTCCAACACATTGGGTAACATAATGGAGTTAAATGTTAATGTTTATCCAATGAGATTTATGGAATATACTGCAATGTGTATTCCAAATGTAACAATGATTGTTAATCCCTATGTGGATGTGATATATAAAATGTAAATATATAATAGATTCCTCAAGTTACATTTATGATTTATGATATCTATGATTTATTTATAAATATTATTATTTAATTTTTTATATTATAGATATTGTGATTTATATGTAAATATTATGATTTAATTTATTTTTATGTATTCATAGACTAATGTTCTCTTTCATTATTTCATATCCCTTACTAAGATTTTTAGGCTCATCGCATGTTTTTGAATTGTTTTTTAAAGGGTAAACAAAATGGTAAGAGAAAGGATGAATTCAAGAATATTTTTATCAACAAAAGAATTATTTTTTTATATAATGTGTTTTATTTTGGTGATATAAATTGGATATAATAGAAGTGTATACATTTTAATATTTGAAATGTAATGTAATAGATATGGACTATTTCTCTAACACTCTAAAACTGAAAATATGATCAATGTGAATTCCTTGTATAACTCAGGATTATGTAATGTTCATGGATGGTGCCTTATAGAATAAAAATCCAATATCATGAGGAAGACAATACATGCTTTTCAATAGGCATATCAACAGTGAAAAAAATAAACATGAACATAAAGACATTATATAACATGATATTCATAACATGCACATGTGGAAACATAAAACAACATATTATTAGCATGACCCAAAGCTCCTTGCACATGGATTAGAATAAGAAAACCCTCTTTTCACAATAATTAGAATGATTTAACCATAATTGCACAAAAATTATCATGAGTAAACCCACCTTTCACAGGGAATATCATGATACAACACATTACATAATGCATTTAAGCACTATCCGGTAACACCTGTCATAATCATTTCATTTTCAGGTAAATCTGTTCAACAGAAATCATACAACTTGGATCCATTAAACATTATAATTTATTTCATGAAAAAGGACTATGTAATACATTCATTTATGTCCCTAATCAAAAATAACATGATTATAAATGTGAATACCCATGAAAGAGAAATGGGTATGGTATTCATTACATGATGATTTTGGCATGCAACTTCATGGTGCAATTTTAGTAGCAGAATAAAAAAAATAGAAATTTGTAAAATGTGTTGATGAGACAGAAATGGTAATATCAAGGTTTATAAATTAAAAGTAATTTTAGGGGATCATGGAGCACAATATCCCAACATATGAAATATAATTTATATTCATAACATTACAAAATTATTTAATAAAATGAGAAGAGAGAAATCCTTTGTGGAATTTTGGAATGGTATATAGTTCACAAATGAATGATTAATGAGGTAGAATTTTGTATATCATCATTAAAACATAATAATAGAATTATATTTGAGGCTTTAAAACATACCCCTTCATATTTAATTGAAAATAAAAGCATATAATAATAAAAAGAAACATTGATAAATAAATGAACCCATACCGAATTTTGTCACAGCCACTGATGGCCATATTAGACCAAAGAGAGATTAATAGGAGTTAATGGAATATCCAATTATGTATTCCTCAAATATAATGTAAGTACTTATGGAATAAAAAATACCAAATCATGGAAATATAAATTATAAGTAATGACATAATAGAGGTGCTTTTAGAAAATTAGATTGGGATATTCCATACATGGATTTGTGATCCCAAAGTCTTGGTAGAGTATTCTTCATAGCAATGGGAAATTTTGTAGGACTGTAGGGAGTAGAGAGAAAGGTTTGGATGATATTCAAGAAATTTGAGTGAAGAGGACTGGGTTCTTGGGTGGTTTTACATGGGAATGCTGGGTGAATTCTTTATTATTTTTGTTTTGGACACTACACACTAAAATATTGAAAACAAAAAAACCATACCATTGTTTTTTAACATGGTTTATGTAAAAGGGGAGTGATAAAAATTAAATTATAAGGAAAATGGCCTAAGATATTAAAATATTTTCCTTTCTTATGTGTAGGTGAGTCACACATTCAAGGAAATGATTTTAATATCATAGAACATTTTATATGTCTCCATGGATTCACTAAGGCATTATAAAATAAATCAAATAATCATTAAATTATATTATTTTAATAGAAAAAATATATATTTCTCAGAATATACCTTTTATAGTATTTTATTACATCATAATTGGGACAGTATGATGTCATAAAACACATTAAATATTTACATAGTATTTGTTTTTTACCAAAAAATTAAACAATATCCAATAATATTGAAAAAACAACTATAGGATATTTTAGATGTGCAGATTACAAAAATAATATTCATTACATATAAATAATTATCTATATATGTGAATTTTCATGTAAAAAATAAAAAATTACATATACTGAAATTTGATGGGTTTTAGAAAAAATAGTTTTCAAACATTAGTTAATGTTACATTTTACTTCTTATTTTTTTACAATTAATATCTAATAATTGTAATTTAATAAAAATATTTTATTTTCATATTATTTATTTCAAAAATAATTTTTTTAATAAAAATATATTCTTTAATTGAATTCGAATATTAACCAATAATACTATTTCTCTTTATAATATCATTTATAATGTAACAATAATATAATTAATGTATATTCATTATTAAATATAAATAATAATAATAATAATGTGAGTGTATTGATACAGATCCCTTTATTACACCATCATACGCCCTATGTGTAAGGTGTGCGATTGTCCGGCTATATTGGGGTTGTTCAGTGAACATGGTTGGGGATGTGATCCCGATGATCTTGAACATCTCCTATAAACAATTTCTATCATTTTTAAGATTTTGTATCCCAGATTTCAGTTAATTTGAGAAAAATACCTGAGATGTTATCTCTGTCAGATGCTTTGATAAATGAAATTCATAGATTATGATCCAACTGCTTGCGGTCATCACATCCTTTTGTTGTGCCAAATGAATTTTTTAAAACCCTATATTTATACTAGTCATGTGATCACTATTAAGAAACTATATTATCAATGTTATGTGTAAATAATAGTAATTTAAATTTTATTGGATACAATAAAATAACCAGAGTGAATTTTTTATATATCTATATGAAATTTAATTAAAAATGGGAATAAATGTCTAGTTCGTTATACTCCTAAATTCATAATATCTGATGTTGTAAACCACATAAAGTATACTGCCACTGATCATCCTCCTATGATCCATAAAACTTTTATCGATCAATAGGGTTAGCATGCTAAACATCCACTGCCTTCACTACAAGCAACGGATGACTAGCTTCTATAGATGAAAATGAGAACAAGGAATTCCCTATCCTGAGTAGTATGTATTTTTACTTAAGATTCAATTAAATTCATTTTACACATTTTTATATACATTTAAAATTACCCAAAATGACCAAATTTATACTGGAACACATGTCATTATGATGCATATACCTTTCTGAGACTCTCAACCCTATTAAAGGTGTATACTCACATGGTTTTTATGTAGGCTTATAGTCCTTTCATCGGATCATGGGGACCCTAATATATCATGTCCTAGATTGCATTCTCTGAACTATATCACATACCCAGGTGACATTACATTATTTCCCTATAAACCAATATAGTCTACATTATCCCCAACTCTAAACACTATCATATCTCTCAACCATCTACCTCGAATAACATTATTCCACAACCTCCTCCCTCCAATGAATCTCTCCTGATATAACAACGATGGAAGAATTATAATGACCCCATGAGTCTTGAATCTAGTAGGCCCTAGTGTGGTAACTAGATCCAAGGGTACAACAATCTCAAAATATGGGAGGAATTACAATTTATAAGAAAACCAAATCTTGAGATAAGATAGTCCATCAAAAAACAACTCTAAGAACTCTATTCCTAGAGTAAAAACCAAGATCCATCCCAAATGACTGTTATAAAAAAACTTCTATAGATATAATAAATCTCTTAATTATGTACCAAAATCAATGACCTATGTAGGGACACAACATATATCCCCTTGTACAAGCTAGTAATGCACAAAATTGTCCATATTATCCTCCTAGAAACATGAAAGTAGTTTTATATGTGTAGGTATAGAATACATGTATACTAAGTAGGTAAAAGACAAAGTCTCGGGCACAAGTTAAAGAAGCATACTAATTCCCCTATGATAAAATAATAGAATTCAACTGCACCTAATAATAAATACTAGCCATTCCAAACTTGCTAAGGCATTCGCTCCAAGTAATGTATGTCATGTAAAGTAATACATTAAGAACATAAATGTTTGGGAATCTCACACTAATTCACACTGGTAAACTACTCATACTCTAATAGAAAACATCCATGCACTTCTACACTATTCCACATGCCCCATGTCACAACCCGCCCCCACTCACCGATGTCGAACAAACTAATCCTACTACCTTGGCATATAAAGCTACTCAAACCCTGTATTCATACACCTAAGCCACAACTATACCCCATCTCGGCCACATACACATGGGCCAAAACCATACATAATCCCAGAGACACCATTGAAGAACACCACATCTCATCCTATAGACCCATGGGAAAAAAGAAATCGCTCGTAGAAACTTGATCCTCACAACGGTACCACAACCTACATGATGAATCTTAGAATACCAATGACTAAAAGGGAGATCATGGAAAATCAAACAATCATCCATCCATCCTCCCACTAGAATTTTGGGAAAGGACACCCTCCCATGTGACAAAGGGGGTGGTCGGTACATAGAGCTGAAATATGTTGGGTTGTGTTATGAAAGCACAAGAGGAAATAGGTATATATATCTACTATCAATAACTCAATCCCAACCTATGGGAACATCACAAACTAACTACCAGCCTAAAAAATACCTTTGATGCTACATTTAAATGCCCAACTAAATAAAAATCCAATATTCCATTCTAAAACCTAACCAACTCATTTAACCAAATAACAGTTTTTATTAAGAAAACGCATTTATTCTTTCTATCCCTACCTTGGAAACTACTAACCTCATCCTGAAACATGCCACATAGAATAAACCACATTAAGTAAAAAAGAACAATAATAAAGATACTCTCATATTTATTCTCCTTTTAACCTATATATCAACCACTACCATCATTACTATTAATGTCATTATTCCAAATCTGCAATCTCAATAAGAAAACCCCCAACACATAGCTAAACCCAGAAATCTCATCAATTCTAAAGCAAGAAGACCCACTGTATAACAACTCCAAACACATTACATTCAATAACATAAATAGTACAACAAAATATTTTTGCCACACAACTCAAACACTTCACATCATTTCCATAGTCATACTATATTTCAACCTAAAATTCATTTACACCACAGGTACCTCCCCGCCATAAAACCCTGTTCTCAACCCCAACACCACACAACCATACAAGGCACAAGATGGAACAAAACTATTGACAGAACAAAACCTCTAAAAATAATTAAGCGTGAATTCAAATTTAGCAAACACACACTCTTTAATTCCTCTTTGATAATTCATGTGTTATCATAGAGCATGTTTGATATTGAGGAATCCATTTATTTAATCAGGTATACATAGTTAATCAATTGAATATATAAAACTGTTCAACACGTGATCGATATCAATATATCATGATTCATCATGATTCCACAAAAAAGACCACTAATGGTAATGATTTTTAATTGGAATATAGCTCATACAACACAAAATATCAATATACAAAAAACAGAAGCATGCATCCCTTTTTCCCAGTCCATGTTTGTTGGTATAAGGCCTATTAAATTATATTTATTACATTCAGATTCATCTTCATTCACATGGGGAAAATTCACACACACCACATACATGATACATAAATAAGAGGCATGGAGGGATCTTAACCGCAGGAAATTGACGATTATCACCTCCCCTTTGGGCCAAATAGGGGTGCACAAAACTCCAACGAAACATGATCCAAAGGCCAAAATGAAACTCATGATTTATCATGGATGAATGGTTCTAGTGATACTTAGTTTTATGGATAATAGGAATCATTAAAAGAAGAAATGGTCTCAGGTTGATAAAGAAAAAAATCCTATATCAACGGAATAAATGGTTTCTAAACCCTGTAAAGGTGGATCATGATCAAGAATATATGTTTTGACTCTCTAAGGTCGTCTATAGTGTTAAAGATATAAGGATATATTTTTTATCCATTGAAACTTCTTCAAAATTACTAAAATATCAGTTCATAGTCATTATATTTCAATGAAAATGTTATAGCGGCGAATCTAGAAAAAACTAGTAAAAACTAGAAATTTTAACAAACTATCGAAATGAATCATCTTTAGGTGATTTTCCAGTGTGAGATGCAAGTGGTAATTCATAGTTATTTGAGTCTTATTTTGGTGTGTCATCGTTTGATGTCCTACCATTCAACGAGACACCCTTTGGTGAGTCACCATTAGTTGAGTCACTGTTTGGTGACTGATTTTTTAATGAGTCACCATCAGGTGACCAACCATTTGGCGAGTCACTGTTCGGTCTGTCACTATTGGTTGAGTCAACATTTGATGAGTCACTATTTTGTGATTCACTATTCAGTGAGTTAGAATTTAGTGAGCTAATTTTGGAAGAATCACTTTAGGATGACTCACTGGTTCAGCCCACCATTATGGGCCTCCGGTCCTGACTCACCTTCAGGGACCTACCATTCCCGACTCACCATTAGTTAATTGAAGTTATTGAAAAATGATTGAAATTTTCTAACATAACCTCTAAGACCACCTAAAACACAATCTTTTCATTGAAGAATGGACACAAGAGGTTTAGGAAATTACACAACCACAACTATACTAAACATATTCTCACTCCTCTATACCTCTTGTAGATGTCTTCTAAAATTTATTTAAGTAATCCATGAATGTCTTAAATCCTTCAAAAAAAATATTATGTTTCCTAGTTACATTCAATTCAGTATTTCTCCACTCATCTCACTAATGTAATAATATAAACCATCTTACCATGTATCCAAACATTTCTACCATTTTGAACCATCCACCATATTACACCCCAAGCTTCCACAGTACATTACCATTTGAATAATGTAATAGATTTCATTGTATGCAACTTCAAGATTCTAACAGACCACAAAAAATCCAATTAGCCATTATGCATTGTAAAACCCAATTTTTTAAATTTCATAAATTATATCTTTCAAATTGGACCTCAGTTTTTGATTTATAATATCAAAATTATCATAGGGGGAATTTTTAATATTTTTATGAAAAAATGAAATTTTCGATGAATAGTTAAAAACACTAAGTTATTGTTTAAAACCGGCAATTTTTTAAATAATAATTTATTTTATTTAAATTTATTTTAGGTCAAAATAGTGACATAATACATATATAAGTTCAACGTAATTCATTGGAGTTATTTTAGAATATGTTTAGGTATATATAAAATTTATTGAACTTTTTACCGTCTTTTAACCACCTCCTAGGATAATTTTCAAATTTGTATAAAATATAATTTTACTGCTTCTGTGAGTTGAATTTCAAAAATCAGAGAGACATGGTTAATATCATTATGTAAAATTTGGTTTAATATGATGAAAGTAATTTTTGGTGAATAGTATCTTTTGACATTTATTTTCCACAGTTAAAATTAAATAGGGTAATTAAGGGTAAAAATGATATCATAATTACCATAACACATGTCCTAATTCTATTAGATATGTATAATTCACCTAAAAACAACCATATGAATAAAATATGATTCTATTTGGTCTACTAGTATTAGATTATGACATTTATTATTATTTTATTTAAAGAAGAGTTAAAAGAGATAAATTCAATGTTTAATAAATAAACCAATTTTAATATATGGTTATACATAAGATAAATTCGATAATAAATATTCATTAGAAAGGTAAAATAATTTCCTACATAATTATATTTTATTTTTAATTTTTAGGCATTAAATAATTTAATTTATTTATGACACAATGATGATGCAGTAATTACCGTATTAATGAAAGATTAAAATAATTGATATTATAAATATAAAAATAAATGTAATTGGAGACTTTTGAGGAATTACAATAATTTTATAGGTTAATATGTAAAGTTAGGGTTGAATAAATAATTTTTTCCCGAAGTAATATTGTTGTTATAATTTTCACCAAAACCAAATACTAAATAGTATCGATATTTACATAATTGAGTTCTTAAAACAAATACTACATTATTAATTGATATAATATTCTTACAAATCTATGATTTGGTAAAGGACTTAGATAAGGTTATATATATTAATAACAAACCACTTGGTATATGTAAAACTATTTAACTTAGAGTTAAATAAAAAATATTAGGTTACTATGGTAACCTAAAACAATATAAAACCAATAGGTTGAGATGTTTTCAACCCATCCCCACCCTAGACTATAAATAAATTATTTTTTTCCATTCGAAACCGAAAATGATGTTATTATAAAATAATATTTAATGATTTTTCTAATGTGTCCCTCACCTCTCTTATGAAATGATACATCCCCTTCTCTTAATTTCACACCTCCAAAGCCATTTGGCTCGACCAACCCCTGCCCAAATTTCCTCCCAAATTTCGTCCTTTAATCCTAGAGGCCTTCATTTGGTAAAATAGGAAACCTAAGGAGCACTTTCGATCAAATCAAAAAGAAGAACCCGAAGAAGAGGAAAATATTTCATCACCTCTTTCACATTATTTTCTTCTTCCACTTCCTCTTTCATTGTTGTTCAATTCTAAAATAATAAATCGTGTAGATTATATAAATTCTGATGTTATTATAAAAATATTACAACCATATTCATTATCATATCCATCATATGAATGAAAAAGACAGCATACGTGCGTATGTACTGCTTACCGTCACCACGTCGTACTGTAGTTTTTTATTCAAACACTTCATTATTCGGATGGGTATAATAATGAGTAGAATAGATGTAAATAATAAATATAAATATTTTTCTATTTTTTATAAATGATATACCATCCAATTAATTACAATTTCACCATCAATATAATGATATTTTTGGTCGTGCGTACGTGCGGATTACCATTTCCACGAATGCGATGAGATTCATTCCCCATCGTAATATTTCCAGAATATTTTTCATTTTAAGATTAAAAATAATGTTTAAAAACTTAATATCATTCTGTATATGAATAAATTACATCATATCAATAACAAACACGGCGTACGTAACCAAGCATATAGAGGAAAAAGAATCAGTTAACACCTGTAACGATGATACTACTGAAATATTATTAACAAAGCAATATTAGAGAGTTATATATGATATAATATTTAGGTATATCGTTCTTTTATAATTTAATAACTACAATTTATCTAGTATATATAAGGTTAAAATACACTCGACTAAGGAAAAGTACAAGGTAAATATTAATTCCTCAATCTCATTATTATCCAAGATTGTTTATGTGTAACTATTTGCTGGGACATATTTATCATCCATCTACATGATCCATAAATGACATTTAAAAATGATTCTTTTAAGGTACTATTTAACTAAAACATCATTTAAAATGTCTTATATTTTTATTCTTATAAAGCATTATCATTAAATTTTATGATTTCAGAATAGTTTAAAAGATTTATCTATATGGACATGAATGTTTTAAAATGTAAATTTCTTTAAAATGTTTCAAATTGGTATGGGACACTTTGATTCAATAATATATTTTAAATTTCATCCTTTATATATTTGTGAATTTTAAATGATTTCACAAAAAGGGATATTTCTCTCAAATGTTTTTACTGATTATTTTTAACAATGTCATCATCATTTTGGGATATTATTCATGATTGAAGTTTATTTATTATGATAAAAATCTTCCATATTTTATTGCAGGTTTTGTGATATGTTTTATTGTTGATATTTTATTTTTATACCATTCATGATTTAAGGTTAATGTATTAACATTTCGTATGCTAGTTTTAATATGATTGTTTACATTCTCTTTCAACCTTATCATATGAGTAATGCATTGGACATAGTAAGTGATGGGTTGAGCCCGCTATAGCTCCTTGATGAATCGGTAGGTCTCATGAGGCAAACTAGTGTCATGGGAAAAGGCCTTGAAAAATCTTATTTTAGTCTAGGCATAAGGCCCAGATGTTGTGGTTATGATGTATGGAATGATGTGTTCCATTATTATGAAACTGGCTATTGATATTACTTGTTATTTTTAGACTAGTAGAATATCAATGTGAATTATTAAATGGAATTATTTGATTGTATAAAATATATATTATTCTGAAGATTAAATTTAAAATGCTTTTTTTAGTCTTATACATTTCTTTACAAGTTTATACTTATTTATGAATGGTCCCTGCTATATTGTTATCCTTATTAAGCTTATGAGCTCACCCATTTCAATTATTCATTTTTTCCAGGATGTGAAAATGTATTTTATGGTTGAACTAAATGTTTTCGATGATTTTATATCATGACATAATGTAAAAATTATGAATGTATCTAGTACTTCCATGTTTACTAAACTGATCGGTCTTTTGGTACATGATTCCATTCATCATGTTAATGTTATGAAATAATGCACCGACTCTGGGTAAATAGGGTCAGGGTGTTACCAATGGTATCAGATTAAGTTTAGTACAAACCTTGGAAACTAAATTTAGAAATACACTGATTAGAGAACACTACCCTAAGATAGACATTGAGGATTAGTATAGAATAACTTCCTATAATTTTGGTACTATAGATGTCATATGAGTTTTCCATGAAATAAATCCTTGTCTGGATATGAGCAGGTAGAGGTGGCTCTGGCAAAGATGTACCTAGGGGTAAAACCTGAAAACACCGCTTTGAGCTAGACTCGAACAGGAATTGGTGCATGACAATGGGGCTTACTATACTCTTGGTTACAACACTCCTAGGATACATGCTTATGATAATTCTCATATTCGTTACAAACCATTATGAAGGGTTTATGAGTATATACATACTAAAAGAAAACATTTTTATGATGATACATTATATCCATAAACATTTCAATTTATATTAACTGTTTTAAAAGTATGGAAATATGTATTTTGATTCATAAACTAACCTACTGTATGCCACTGTTTATAAACGGTGCTTAGTGGAAGGAATGGAAACTATATTAATGTACGTAATCCATTTAGGTATTTCCATCATACTCAAGATAATTATAGTGGTGTTGGTGATGCAATAAGTGCTGATCATCTTATCACCATACTGGGGCAACTCATTCTGGTTATGAATAATAACCATACCCATATAGAGCACCCTGATCCACAATTCAGAGGATCAATATTACATATCTCCTTGAATCAATAACTACCAACATTAAATGGGAGTAAAAATCCATCTGTACCTGAGCAATGGATAAGTTCCTAAGAGAAAATATTTCATGCTTTTGATAGTAGAGAAATAAAAAAAGTTGTCATGTCAGTTTAACACTTTACAGGATATATAGATCAGTGGTGTTAATTAATCCAAAACACAAAGAAACATGAATAAGTATCAAACATGGAATGGAGGGAGTTTAAAGATATTTTAAAAGAAAAATAAATTCCTTGTGACCATCGCGTGGATATTAAAAGACAATTTCAAAGTCTGTGGAAAAATGAGGTCGAAAATTTCACAAAGTTTGAGGCTATCATTACATGGTTATCAAGGCATGAAAACGATTATATATATAACCCAAGGAGTAAGATATATCAATTCTAATAGGGATTAAAACCATTTCTCTATTGAGAATTTTTCTCAAAATCATTCTCATCGTACAAAGATAATATCTCATGCTTTATCAAGATATAAATATACTTCACTATGTCTTATGACTTTAATGAAAAGAAAGAGAAAAAAGAGATCTGATGAACAATCTTAAAATGTAAATAAGGGGAAGAAGGGAAAAGTTGAATATCCATCCTATGGTTTATGTGGGAAGAAACATCTTGGTAGTTTTCTAATGGGAATGTGAGTCTGGTACAATTGTTGTGAAAAAAGACACCAAGATTGTGATAGTAATGGAAAGAAAGAAGATTTCATTATTAAATGATACAATTTTAGTGAAAACTGGCATTATGAAAATGAATTCCTTAAGTTCCAAGGGAACTTATCTCAGAAAATTCCAAGGGAGAAATGCCAAGATTATGTGATCACTACTGCTGAGGTTGAAGCTCAAAAAAACACGATGGAAGGTAATTTAATGGTTTCGTCATTTATATCCAATGATTTATTTGATTTTGGATCATCACATTGTTTCATATCTTCCTAGTTTTCTACAAAACTTATAAATTTCCAATTTGATTTAAAAAGGTATTTGTGAGTATGAACTCCTAAGCGAAGTATCATTGCAACATAGTTTGTGAATCTGTTACCATTAGGGCATATAAATGTTCTTTATCTGATGATCTCATCATCATACCCATGATTGAATTTGATATAATCCTTGTTATGAATTGGATTTGAGACCATGATATGAAATTTTATTTTAAGAAGAATGATGTTACAATTCTTGATGATGATAAAGAGTACCTTATCTTTAGAGCAGAATCTTCACCATCTAATTCTTATCTAGAACCACCCCAAGTATCTCTACTAAATATAATTATTGTAGAGGAGGAAAATAAAATAATTAGGGATGAGGAAAAGAATGTTAGAATAGAGGATGTACCTATTGTGAAAGAATATGTTGATGTGTTACTAGAGGATTTACGTAGACATTCATCAGAACGATAAATTGAGTTTTCCATTGATTAAATTCCTAGTTCAAGGCCCATATCAAAGACCCCTTATAGAATGGCCACTATAGAATTAGTGGAACTAATGAAACAACAATAGGAATAGAGTAATAATGTATTTATTCGCCCTAGTGTTTCTTCATGGATATCCCCTTCCGTTTTTGTTAATAAGAAAGACATATCAATGAGGTTGTTCAATGACTACATAGAGATCAATGATATATACAATAAAGATCAAGTTTCCCCTTCCTCACATTGATTATTTATTTGAACAACATTATGGAGCTCCATATTTTTTTAAGACTAACCTTCGATCTGGATATCATCAGTTGTGCATGATGAAGGAAGACATTTCGAAAACTACATTTCGAACAAGGTAAGTACACTGTGAGTTTACAGTAATCCCTTTTGGATAAAATAATGCACCCTCTATCTTCATGGATCTAATGAATAATGTTTTCAAGGAAAATCTTGATGAATTTGTAGTGGCATTTATTGATGATATATTGGTATACTCCAAATGCTACGAAGATCAGAAAAATTACTTGTGCATTATTCTAAATACTCTTAGAAGAAATGAATTGTATGGGATGTTTAGCAAGTCTGAAATCTGGATTTATGATATTTATTTTCTAGGCCATATTTCCTATAAGTATATAGTCTCTATTTATCCTTTAAATACCAAGGCAATCCAAGAATGGCCAGCATCGATGAGTATAACTATGTTACGTAGTTTTATTAGTTTAGCTTTTTATTATTAGTGTTTTGTCCAGATTGTTTCCCAATCGGCTAACCCATTAACCAAGATCACTTGTAAAGGGGGTAAATTTGTTTGGAAAAAAGAGTGTGAATAATGTTTTTAAGAACTGAAGAGATGATTAGTTAATTCTCTTATTATGACTCTTGGATCAGGGAATGATGGGTTTGTTATTTATAGGGATGATGCAATGAAAGGACATGGTTGTGTCCTTATGTAGAATAATAGATTTATTTCCTATGCACAATGACAACTAAAATTTCATAAAAAAACTATCCCACTCATGATCTTGAGTTATAATCTGTAATATATTATCTGAAAATATGTAAACACTATCTCTATAGAGAAAAATGTGAGATTTATATTGATCACAAGAGTTGGAAGTATATTTTCTAACAAAAATGAACAAAACATGGGGCAAAATAGATGGCTTGAACTACTCAAGGACTGTTATTTCATAATAAACTACCACCCATGGAAGGAAAATAAGGTGGCATATTCTTTGAGGAGAAAGGATCATGATGTTTTGAACAAGATGACAGTTAAAAGGGTTCATATTTTCATCGATCTACTAAAGATGGATATGGGAATAACCATGGAAGGTGAAACATTAATAATTTTTTAAATGGTTTCCAAAAAATATTTACTAGAATGGGAAAAAAGTTCACAGACCAATGATGAGGAATTTCGAATGAAAATTACGGTCTTGAACGATGTGGGATTGATCGACTTAGTATATAATATTATAATTTTGAAATTTGGGAAGAGACTTTGTGTTTCAGATATACCTAATATAAAAAGGGAATTTTTGGATGATTCTAATAGCTCCAATATCTCTATACACCCTGGAAGCACTATGATGTATATATATTTGAAAGAAAATTTTTGGTGGGACAACATGACGAGAGAGATTTCGGATTTTTTTTCCATATGTATAGTTTGTCAACAAGTGAATACTAGAAGGAAATAGCATGCATGATTCATTCAACCTCTTCCAATACTTGAGTGGACATGGGATAATATTATGATGTACTCTGTAATGGGGAAACCAAATACTCCTTGAAGGAATGATGTAATATAGGTCATTGATGATCATCTTACTAAGTCAGCACATTTTATTTTTATAAGAGAATATTTACCACTTGAATGTCAGGAAATAATATATATTAATTAAGTTGTAAGACTCCATGGTGTATCCCTATTGATTGTTTCTAATTGTGATCCATGTTTTACTTCAAGATTCTAGAAAAAGTCTTCAGAAGGCCCTGGATACTGAACTTCGTTTTAGCAATACCTGCCACCCTCAAACTGATGGTCAATCAGAATGGACTATTCAAAACATTGAAGACACGTTGATATCTTTATCACATGAATTTTAAGGTATGTAGGATCAATATTTACCTCTGATATAATTTTTCTATAACAATATCTTCCATTGAATTTTTCAGATGGTACAATATGAAGAGTTATATGGAACGAGATGTCACACACCAACTTCTTGGGATGATGTTAGTGAACGAAAAATTGTAGGGCCAGAACATGTTGAGGAAATGATGGAAAAGGTGAAGGTTATCCAAACCCACATCTACGAAGCTCAAAGTTGGAAAAGGAGCTATGATGATAACTGAATGAATGATTTGGAATTTTAGGTAGGAGATCATGTTATCAAGAAGGTATATCCATGGAAGGGTGTTATATGGTTTATTAAGAATGGGAAATTGAGTCTTTGGTACATCATACCATTTTAAATTCTAGAACTAATTTGAGTTTTAGCTTATAGTTTGGCAATTCCTCCAAGTATCTCCAATTTCATGATGTGTTCCATGAATCACTGTTGATAAAATACATGTTTGACCCAACGCATGTACTCAGCTATGATAAAATTGAATAGGAACCTGATACGTCTTATTGTGAAGACCTTATCAAAATTCTTGATATAAGAGAATTGGTTCTGAGAAACCGGATGATTTGTCTGGTAAAATTTCTATAGAGGAACCATATAATGGAAGAGGCAATGTGGGAACCATAGGTACTTATGATGAAGAAACACCCAAATCTTTTTGTGTGGTAGTATTATAATATTTATAGGATGAAATTATATGAAGGAGGGAAGAATGTGACACCACATGCTTCAATGGTACGTTTCAATTTCAATAATTCAATAGCTTGCACTGTACACAACATTGAGAAACTAATAAACTATGACCAATCAAACTAGCCATTATTGTTACGACCCATCCTTGGGGCCCATTCCGTGACTACCCCAAGCTCGCCTTCCATTGGCCAGGGGCTGGCGACTAGCCACAAAGGCGTAAATCCTGATATCTCGGAAGGCATTGCCTTTATGAAACATAAACACATCTAACCAGAGTACATGAGGAAGTAATACACAAAGTACAAAAGAATTTTCTAAAATGTAAATGGGCCAGAATTCAATCCCAACTGAGAAGTACAGCTACAACTGAATGAAAGTACAACAGAAATGTCAAACAGCTGGAAGATAGAAGCAGCTCCAGGGTCATCCACCTCGGATCCTAACTGAAGGGCAGGTACATATAGCCTCCTCAATTCTCTCATCCTCCAACCTCCTCTGTGTATCGTTTCGTAGTGATGTCCACCTCCGGTTACTAACTCGTCGTGAGGTCCACCTCTGGGTACCGTCCAGTCCTTGTACACTCGATCTCTGTCAGTGGTGTCTGTCATCTGCATCCAACTCAACGAGGTGCAGGCATAGACCGTGCAGGGGTGAGTATAACGATACTCAGTAGGGACATCGAGACCCTCAAGGTCTCACTAAATCCAACAGAATATCCACAAAGAAGTATCTCAACAAATATCCCTTACATAGGTATAAGCCCATACTTATACCTAAGTTATCAGGTAACCCATATCAATCACGAGGAAACACAAAGGTTATGAAATCAACAGATAACCACTACCTTGGTGTATTCCCATATATATACCTATGTTAACAAGTGACCCATCTCAATCATGAAAAAACACGAAGGTCATTCACTCAGATCAAACCATGATTTTTTATTCACGATGAGGAAAACACAACTGCTGGAGAACTCCTCCTCTATCAAGCATAGTTGTCATGTCATGACTCCGAGGTGCTACTCACTAACCATAGACTACTGAGGTACTCTTCCTCTGTCAGGTACCACGGGTCTGCCACCTCACAAAGTAGTGCTCCCCACTATGGGTCTGCCACCTCACACAGTAGTGCTCACCCTCATAGCCTACAGAGGTACTCCTCCTATAGAGTACCAGGGGTCTGCCACCTCACAAATTAGTTCTCCTCCGCCATTGGTCTTCCACCTCACAATTTAGTGCTCCCCACTAGGTTATACAAGTCTCTCCGAATCGAATCGGTCAAGCAGTCATCAGGTCTCAGCCAGCTACAAAGTCACCATACTCCATATGCTCGTCTCCGGGAGGATCCTCTTCATGAGCTACTGGTCGATACCCCATTTAACACAATGTCCCACTAAGAATTATCTCAAAGAACCCCCTCGTCATAGGGGTCCCAACGCAATAGACGGCGCATTAATCAGACGTCCGGTCTGTGAGTTATTAGCCTTTTAGTCTTGGGGGCCCGGTTGGTTTCGTGTACGAACCAATCCGGCCATATCTCAACTGTACCCATAATTCCCATGGGTATACTCAAAGGAACCATTTCTCAATGAGATTACCAATTCCATGGATGATTCATCAATCAGACATCAGGTCTGAGAGTTATTGGCTTTTCCGTATCAGGGGCCCGGTTGGTTTATAAGCTAAACCAACCCGACCATACTCCAACTGTGTCTGAACCTCCAGCAGAGTATGCCAAAAGATCCATCTCAACAAAATGAAACCAACCTAATTAATGACACATGAATCAGACATCCAGTCATTAAGTAATAAGTGTTTCCGCTCCGAGTGCCTGGTTGGATTCATGTTCGATCAAACTCGGTCGTACCAAAAAATACACTAGTTTACCAAACCGGCCACACCATTATGATCCATACTGAAAAATACACGAGATGGACTACCCATTGATCCAAAACGGATAGCCGGTGAAAAAGTTAAATTTCACCACAACATACGCGAACCAGGCCTCATAGGGCCCACACATTGACCTCAACTTAAATATCCAAAATTGGTCTTGAAACATCCGTCTTAATTCCAAGGTCGCAACGTTGCATACGGTTCGTCATTCTGACACCATATGAGAGAGATATGTCAGATACAAGATCCTGTAATGATAATAATAATATTATTATTCGGTGTTTCGTGGAATCGAGCCATGAAGTATAATTTAGTATCCATCATTAGACTTGAATCGACCATATTATTGACAGGATTACATCACCACTGACGGCAATCCAATAGGATGTCGCACACATGAGTTATGGTGGGTCAAAGATTTAATAATAATATTAAATCGTTTATTTTTCGAGTGCTTTTGGTACCCAATATAAAACCCCGAAAAAAGACTTTCAATACTGGACTCGGAATGTTCGTCTCAGAATTTGGGTCGCACTGCCACAGACGGTTCATGAAACCGAGGTCGCATAGATAAGTTGCGGTCGAAAAAGTGTTTTATCAACAAAAATAATATTATTATTATTATTATATTATTATTAATTGATTTCACAACAAAAAAACATAATGTCACACACCACCACCCTCTCTCTCCAATTGGTGCTCCTCCCTCCAATTCACACATTGAAAACCTTAATTAAATGGTGTGCATCACATTCATTGGATTCCCATTCTTTCTTTAAGTTTTAATTTAATTCCTTCAAACGATTTCTCCCTCCAATATCCTTCACCACTCACTTTTTCTTCTCCACCAAACCCTACCATTCTGGCCTTCCCGCAATTTCCTCTCACGCCGTATCTTCTGCCTCCGGCCTACAGCCATCCTGGCCTCCTACCATGCTGCCACACCACCCCCGGCTACCCGCGGCGACGCATGATGTTATTAATATTTTCATGACTTATTATATTCCCCCTTTACTTATTTTATATGAAATGTGCATAATTTGTGTGAAATATTAATGTTTTAATATTAAGTATAATATTTGAGCATTTTTAGAAGTAGTCAAATTGAGTCAGTTTAATGTTTTAATTATAACTATCACTATACTGATCCAAATTGTGTGGTTCTTGTTTTGTAGGATTCTCCTTTCAATATACAACATTTCATTATAAGGAACCATGATCCAATTCTGCCATTTGATGGGTCATGTGGTCCTCACAAACAAGACCAAAGAATCTGTGAAGAAACTGGACTATTCATGAAGATTGATTTACTGGGCTCCATCCAGAAGTTAAAAAACCTTAACTCTCCACCATAATTTGGGGGACACTACATTTCATCTTGGATAAAAATTTCATGTCCCAAATCCAAGTACAAGGGGCCCAAATGAATCTTTGAAGTCCAGCCCACCATTCTGGACGAGAATGAAAATCAGTATAGTATGCATGACATATCTCCTGATGTAATCATCCAAGAGAGCTGATATTTTGCAGTGTGAAATAGGGGATGTAGGTGGCCGACTTTGTTGAAGAAACCATTCGGATTTTAAGGCATATTAATATTCAAAAACCCTTTCACATTATGGACTTCAAAAAGACTGGATTGAAATGGACAGTTTAAGTTTGTTTATTCAACCGGACATAACTTTTTATCCTTACGTCCAAATGACTCCAAATGTTGAGAGTAGTCGGAAAACATTATTGTATACAACTTTGAAGAAGGAGATATTTGAAGATTCGGCTGTCTGAATTGCCAAATTGTCGATGCAAGTGGAAGGACAGATTGGGAATGCAAACAGTCCACTCCTTGGGCTATAAATACTCTTCCCTTCTCTCCTTGAGAGGGGTTGGCATTTCAGAAGAGAGGAGATCATATTGGCACGACCAAAGCTTTGAAAAAGGCTTGGGAGGACCTGCCATACTCAAGTTTACACTTGAGAGACCTTTCCTCCTCTCTTTCTTTTCACTTACTTTTGTGTTCTTCATTTTTGTAATCTTGTAATTCTCTTTCTTTGTAATTCTGTTTTAATGCAAGTTACTTCTTCAATATCACTTATTCTCTTCCACATTCTGTATTTTAATATTAATGTTCTTAAAATAGTTTAAATTCAGTTCAATCCCCTTCCCTTATTTAGCTTCCTCATTCAATCGAAAGTTCGTTTTTAATTATCATCATTGTTTGTGTGTGTGTGTCGACGTACCACTCTTTTCTTATCCCTTTCTTTTTCTTCTCTTATTAATTTATAATCATAATCATTATAACCAGATTATTAATCACCCAAATGGCTGAGTAAATCTCTCATTGGGGTGAGTTATAATTTAGGTATGTTAAGTGATTGAGAGCTTCTGCTCGATGAATATTCTTTGAATTAACATTGTGTATGTTGGACTTAACATGTCATGGATTAATGACTTGTTTTGTTTAACATGTGGTTTCCATGGATTATTGGAACCATAAATACACAACCATAAATAAGATCTGATTGATATTATAACCTTAAGTTAAGTTAATTCTTGGTTTAAAGCCTTAACACTTAATAATTCTAATCAACATCATCTTGTGACATGGGTGTTAATTTAAATGCAATATAAAGCAAAGCTCGAGGATATCACAAGCTTAACTAACCTAATGATGAACTCACCCCAATATTTATCAATTTGGTAAATCAAACATCATCCATAAATCATTTCAATTAAGATCTGCAAACAAACCCCCCTAATCAAAATACAATCAACTAAAAACAAATGACTACTACAAAGTATCATCGCCGAGGATTCGACCCGAGTGCTGCTATACACATTAGCAGAGCACCAGAACCTTGAACGGTAGATAGGAGACAATCGGCCTCACTTTCAAATGGCGCCGTTGCCGGGGAATGGTTCTTTAAGTAGTCATTAGTTTCTGGTTATTGTAAAAAAAACCAAAAAAAAACAAAAGTTTAAAAAAATAAAAAAAAACACAAAGAAAAACCCGTCTTCCTCTTAAAAATCATAAACTGAAAAAAAAAATACAAAGAAAAACCCGTCTTCCTCTTTCTTCCAAAATCTCTCTGAATGCCCCGTAGCCTTCCAAACAATCCCTCGGATTTGTTTGACCCTGAAATTGATAGAACTCTTCGTCGAATTAGGAGGACCATTAGGGATAACCAAATCACCCAAGAACCAATCATTTCCCTACCAATGGAATTAGATATGGCCAATCCTAGGAAACAAACATTGAAAGAACTTGCTGCCCCTGATATGAATTACCAACCTCTTGGTATTCAATATCCAAACATTGAAGCTGACTTCGAACTCAAATCGGGTTTGATTCATCTTCTCCCTCATTTTCACGGGCTAGCCGGTGAGGATCCACATCTTCACCTTAAAGAGTTCCAAGTAGTATGCTCTACCATGAAGCCTCAAGGGGTTTTTGAAGAACAAATCAAGCTTAGAGCTTTCCCCTTTTCCCTAGCAGATTCTTCCATGTCTTGGCTCTACTACCTCCCACCTGGTTCCATAAACTCATGGGTTGACATGAAGAGACTTTTCCTTGAGAAGTTCTTTCCCGCTTCCCGAACAGCTTCTATCCGAAAATAAATAAGCGGCATCCGTCAATTCCCTAATGAATCACTCCATGAGTATTGGGAGAGGTTCAAAAAGCTTTTGGCAACTTGTCCACACCATCAAATCCCTGACCAACTCCTGATCCAATACTTCTATGAGGGGTTATTGGCTATGGAGCGAACTCTCATTGATGCCGCAAGTGGCGGTGCTCTTGTTGACAAAACTCCTGCAGCTGCAAGAGATCTCATAAGTAACATGGCTGCAAACACGCAACAATTCCATACTCGAGCACATGCTCAAGTGAAACAAGCCCAAGAGAATCAATCCATAGAGCCCAACAAGATGACTGAGTGGATGAGTGAACTTACAGGTCTTGTGCGTCAACTAGCGGTGGCTACCAAAGCCCCAACCTCATCTTCTCCACAGTCACTATTCCCTAGACCTATCAAGAATTGTGGAATCTGCAACTCTCCATCTCATCCAACTGACACATGTCCACAACTTCAAGATGATCCATCTGATTCATCTAGTCCAATGGAGCTCAATGCGGCATATGCTCAGCGAAACTTCAACCCTCAACAATCAGGTCAGTTTGTTAGAAACTTCAACCAACCCCACTCTAAGCCCTTCTCTTCTACCTTTAACCCACCTCTGAGGTATGGTAATCCCATTTGTCATCCTCCTCAATTCCCTCCTCAAAACCCAAACCAATTCCAATATGGTCAAGGTGGTGGTAACTTCCATCAACCTTATCCTTTTGTTCCTCAACCTCAAAGGAACAATCCTCCTCCTGGATTCCACTATCCTAACGAGCCTTCCCAATTCCCCACCCAATACAATCGCTTCCCCAAGAACCAAAATCAAGGCCAACCCAATTTGGGACAAGCCTCTTCTTCTAAACAACCATGGGAAAGTGCTGTAGAGGATCTTGCTTCCTTCACCCGTTCTAGCCTCAAGAACATTGAAACCCAAATAGGTCAACTTGCATCCCACCTTAGCCAGCAACAACCATCCAATTCATCCCAACTCCCAGCTCAACCATTACCCAACCCTAAGGGTAATGTAAGTGCAATTGCACTTAGATCGGGAAAGCAAATTGCAATGCCCCATGCTGATTTCTCTACCTCCCCTTTCGATGTTGATCTAGAAAATGAAAAGAACAAAAAGCTGGAAAAGGAACTTGAATCCACTCCTTCACCTCCTTCCATTCCTCTAAGGAACCCAATTCCTTTTCCTCAAGCCATATCCAAGCCTAAGAAGTCCTTTGAACCTGATCCTGAAATGCTTGACATGTTTAGACGTGTTGAAGTGAACATCCCCCTCTTAGATGCCATCAAACAAATCCCTAAGTATGCCAAGTTTCTTAAGGAATTGTGCACCCATAAGAGGCAACATAGGAACATTGAAAATGTTTCAACTCAACAGTCCATTCCCATTAAGTGCAAAGATCCAGGGACCTTCACGGTTCCATGTCAAATAGGGAGTTCCAACTTTGATGATGCACTCATAGACCTTGGAGCCTCAATAAATGTCATTCCCAAATCCATTTTCTCCAACCTTGGTCTAGGTCCCTTGCACCCAACGGGTGTTGTCATTCAATTAGCCAATCGAAGCACTGCCAGTCCTGAGGGGATAATTGAGGATGTTCTTGTTCGGGTCAATGATCTTATCTTCCCAGCTGATTTCTATGTCCTTGACATGGAAGGTGAGACGACATCTTCTCGATCTCCCCTAATTCTAGGAAGACCATTCCTCATGACTGCGAGAACCAAGATTGATGTCCATTCAGGCATCTTATCCATGGAATTCGGTGACCAACTGGTCAAGTTCAACATTTTCCAAGCCATGCGATACCCATCTGAGGATCACTCTGCATTCTCAATCCATTCTTTTGAGGAAACTTCTAAGATTCAATCGAACCCCAATCCACCATGTTCTTCATGTTATAATGATAAAGGATCTTGTGAAATCTGCACCATGATTAACAAAGTCATAAATGGTGAAGTTGATGTGGACCTCTCATTCATAGACTCCATAAATCTGGAGGAACTTGAAAACTCTCTTGAATCCCACATCAACTCTGATCTCTACTGCTCCACCTTGGACAGTGTTGAGGAAAATGATCCAAACCCATCTGGAATCCCTTCTCCTTCTCCTAACTTGTCTAGCTCTCAAATCAAGGCTGAAAATGATCTAAAACCACTTCCTTCACACCTCAAGTATGCATTCCTTTTCCATAATCCCTCCTACCTTGTCATTATCTCTGCTTCACTTTCTGAAACTGAGGAGCCCCAACTTGTTCAAGTGTTAGAAGAAAACAAAAATGCCTTAGGTTGGACCCTAGAGGATATTCCAGGAATCAACCCTGCCCTTTGCATGCATCACATTCATCTAGAGGAATCATCCAAACCAATTAGGCAACCTCAAAGAAGACTCAATCCACTCATACTTGAGGTAGTTAGGGAAGAGATTACCAAGCTTCTTCAAGCTGGTATTATCTACCCAATTTCTGATAGTGAATGGGTTAGTCCAATTCAAGTCGTTCCTAAGAAGGGAGGGATAATAGTTGTCACAAATGAACATGGAGAAGTAGTTACAACTCGAGTGAAAAACAAATGGCGTGTGTGCATCGATTATCGCAAATTGAATGCTGAAACACGAAAAGATCACTACCCACTTCCTTTCCTTGACCAAATGCTTGAGAGATTGGCCGGAAAGTCACACTATTGCTTTCTTGATGGTTACACCGGATACTTTCAAATTCCAATCGCACCTCAAGACCAAGAAAAGACCACATTCACTTGCCCCTTTGGAACCTATGCCTATAGGAGAATGCCTTTTGGCCTTTGTAATGCTCCTGCAACATTCCAGCGGTGTATGATGAGTATATTTTCTGAATTCATTGAGAATTGCATGGAGGTCTTCATGGATGACTTTACCATTTATGCCGAGTCATTTGAATCTTGCTTACATTCACTCTCTTTGGTCCTTCAAAAGTGTGTCAAGTGCAACCTTGTGCTGAATTTTGAAAAATGTCACTTCATGGTTTCAAATGGGATTGTTCTAGGGCACATAATTTCTCAAGAGGGTATCCAAGTTGATCCAGCCAAAATTGAGGTGATCCAATCACTTCCTGAACCCAAATCAGTTCGAGACATTCGGTCCTTCCTTGGTCATGCCGGTTTCTATCGGCGATTCATTCATAACTTCAGCAAGATTTCCCTCCCACTCACTCGTTTACTTCAAAATGATGTCACATTCAATTTTGATGAGGCTTGCAAGAGAGCCTTCATTGAACTCAAATCTGCTCTCACATCTGCTCCAATAATCCAACCCCCAGATTGGTCCTTACCATTTGAATTAATGTGTGATGCTTCTGATAGGGCCATTGGGGCTGTTCTTGGTCAAAGAAGAGAAAACATTCCTCATGTCATCTTTTATGCCTCAAAAACATTGGATGAAACTCAATCACACTACACTGTGACTGAAAAAGAACTTTTAGCTGTGGTTTTTGCCTTGGATAAATTCCGGCCCTATCTCTTAGGTGCCAAAATCATCATCTTCACGGACCACTCAGCATTAAAGTTCTTACTTAAGAAAAGTGATTCCAAACCAAGGCTAATAAGATGGATTTTAATGCTCCAAGATTTTGACCTTGTGATAAAAGATAAACCTGGAAAAGAAAACTCTGTGGCTGAACACCTGAGTAGAATTTCTAATTCTTCTCATTCTGAAATAATTGATCCTGAATTTCCAACTGAACACCTCTCATCTCTCACTCCAAAGTTACCATGGTATGCCCCAATTGTCAATTACTTGGTTTCTGGTGTTTTCCCTGAATATTTTTCAAAAGAACAAAAAGAAAAGATGAGAAGTGATTCAAATCATTATTTTTGGGAAGATAATAAACTTTGGAAAACTGGGGCTGACATAGTAATTAGGAGATGTGTTGATGAAACTGAACAATCCTCCATCTTGGAATTCTTCCACTCAATGCCTGGAGGTGGCCACTTTGGACCACAAAGGACTTCTCGAAAGGTCATAGATTCTGGATTCTTTTGGCCTTCACTCTTCAAGGACTCACACGAGTTCTGTCAATCATGTCCCACTTGCCAAAAGTTTGGCACAATTTCCAAAAGAAACGAAATGCCTCAAAATCCATTAATCTTCTGTGAGCTTTTCGATGTTTGGGGCATCGATTTCATGGGACCATTTCCTCCTTCCAATGGATTCTCATACATTCTTCTTGCGGTCGATTATGTTTCTAGGTGGGTTGAGGCCAAACCCACTAGGAAAGATGATGCTCAAACTGTGAGTGAGTTCCTCAAAACCCATATCTTCCATCGATTCGGAACACCTCGTGCTTTGATAAGTGACTTAGGAACTCATTTCTGTAATAGAACCATGGAGTCACTTTTGAAAAAGAATGGGGTTGTACATAAAACATCCACTGCATATCACCCTCAAACAAATGGAATGGCTGAACTTTCTAACAGAGAAGTGAAAAGAGTGCTTGAAAGAATTGTTAAGCCCACAAGAAAAGACTGGCCCGATAGACTTGGTGAAGCACTTTGGGCCTATCGAACAGCCTATAAGACACCCATTGGTATGTCTCCATTTAGGATAGTTTTTGGTAAAGCCTGTCATTTACCAGTTGAAATCCAACATAAGTCATTTTGGGCTGTCAAAACTTGTAATTTTGATTGTGAAAAATCTGGTGAAGAAAGATTGTTGCAGTTGACTGAATTGGAGGAGCTTCGACTCGATTCGTATGAGAACTCCATTCTCTACAAAGAAAAGGCAAAGTCACTCCATGACAAGCACATTATTCGAAAGGTATTTCATGAAGGTGAAAAGGTAATGCTCTTCAATTCTCGATTTCGACTTCACCCAGGTAAGCTTAATTCTCGTTGGGAAGGTCCTTTTGTTATTACTAACGTTTACCCATTTGGTGTAGTGCAAGTCCAAGACCCTTCTTCAAAAAGAACATTCACGGTAAATGGACACCGGTTAAAGCATCACCATGAGAGGTCTCACAATCCAGGAACCACGTCGACTTCCATCGAAACCCCAACCATTTCAATAGAACCACCACTGGATGGAGACCCGCCAAATCCAAACCAGGGGGCACCTCTTTCCCTTTAACTCTCTCTCTCCTAAATATCTCTTCCCTATATTATTCTCTCTATTTCTTCTTCTTCCTCTCTCCCTCTCATTTTTTTTACAACATTCTTCCACAACCTTTTTTCTATTTTCTCTTTTGTGTGGATGTGTCATTAAAAATAATAAAAAATTTAAAAAAAAATTAATTAAAAAAATGAAAATTACAAAAAAAAGGGTGTCATAATTACTCATCATCCAATATTGAAATTCTGTCCAACCATTTTGGGGAGTCAAAAGGCTTGTTTTAAACGCAAATATATTGAATTTTTATCTCAAACTTGGGTAAAAAAAATTTTGTCAATAACAAACATTTTGAATGAACAATTTTTGGTGGAAAATGATTTTCCCCTACCGTGAGGAATAACATTATCCTTCATTCCAAGGTCATCTATGGCCATCTTTTTGATTGTGTGTCTTCACCACTGATTGTGAGTCTTGAGTTTGTGGACCTTCGAGCTGAATTTCCATCTTTTGTGTGCATTAATATGATAGAGGTATTTTCTAAGCCACATGAGAATCAGAATAGCCAAATAGCCTCCTGTTACCCTTACATTGATCCTACTTTTGAAAGCCCCTTTGAGCCTATGAAACCCTTTCTTTTGATAGCCACATTACAAGCCTAATACCTTGTCCCACCCAACATCTTCATGGATTTTCATTGTACAATTTATTGAAATTTAAGTGTGGGGGGAATAGACTTCATTTTTGGGCGTACTTTCATTGATTTCCAATGTGTCATCATATGCTTGAGGGCAAGCATCCATTCAAGTGTGGGGGAGAGGTTGTAATTCTGTGAGCTTTGGGGTGTATATGTGTAATTGTCATTTGTACAAAATTCATTGAAAAGTGTTCAAAAAAATGAAAAAAAAATATAATAAAAAAATGAAAAAAAAAGGAATGGGTTGTGTCTTGGGTGGGTCAAAAATCATTCATCATCAACCTTTGTTCATGTTATAAATTAGTTCCATGTGGATATCAAGCATGGGTTGGGAGATGACTGTGAGACTTGTTTCAAGCACAACTTTCGAAACAAAAAGAGCAAAAAGAAAAAGAAAAAAAAAGAACACTTGAATCTTTTTGTATTGTGTCATTATTGGAAGTCTTCCATGTTGTACATATTCCATCATCTCACCCTATTCCATTTTCTATCTCCATCACTTTTCATTCATCACACATTCATGCCCTTGTAAATATGTGTTTCTATTTCCTTTCAAATCAAATTTCAAAAAAAATGCGCATTGATTTTTCCATGTTGGTGTTTTTAACCCCTCTTTTCCTTTGGACATTATATACCTACCGTCCCATAGCCACTGAAAAACCCTTAAAAGCCCTCTTGATTCTTGTACATATTAGATTTTGGGAATGGAAGCTGAGAGCTCTTACAAACTCTTGATTTTCACTTTTTGTTGGTGAATGAGTGAACCTCCTAAAATACATTTTTATCATCTTGAGAGGAGTAAGTTTTGAGTGCCTACATTTTCCAATTCAAACCTTGAACATGAAAAAATGAATTGTTTCTGATGCATTATTGTGAACCAAATTTGTGATGGAATTCATTATGGATGAGTGAAATAGTCTAAACCTCCCCTGATTGGAGAAAACAAAATTTTTATATTTGTTGGTGAGTGAAAATGATTTTGTCATGTTTTTATATTTGTTGCACATGAGGACACGCGCAAATCTAAGTGTGGGGGAGTTGATGTTATTAATATTTTCATGACTTATTATATTCCCCATTTACTTATTTTATATGAAATGTGCATAATTTGTGTGAAATATTAATGTTTTAATATTAAGTATAATATTTGAGCATTTTTAGAAGTAGTCAAATTGATTCAGTTTAATGTTTTAATTATAACTATCACTATACTGATCCAAATTGTGTGGTTATTGTTTTGTAGGATTATCCTTTAAATATACAACATTTCATTAGAAGGAACCATGATCCAATTCTGCCATTTGAAGGGTCATATGGTCCTCACAAACAAGACCAAAGAATCTGTGAAGAAACTGGACTATTCATGAAGATTGATTTACTGGGCTCAATCCAGAAGTTCAAAAACCTTAACTATCCACCATAATTTGGGGGACACTACATGTCATCTTGGATAAAAAATTTATTTCCCAAATCCAAGTACAAAGGGCCCAAATGAATCTTTGAAATCCAGCCCACCATTCTGGACGAGAATGAAAATCAGTATAGTATGAATGACATATCTCCTGATGTAATCATCCAAGAGAGCTGAGATTTTTCAGTGTGAAAGAGGGGATGTAGGTGGCCGACGTTGTTGAAGAAACCATTCGGATTTGAAGGCATCTTAATATTCAAAAACCCTTTCACATTATGGACTTCAAAAAGACTGGATTGAAATGGACAGTTTAAGTTTGTTTATTCAACCGGACATAACATTTTATCCTTACGTCCAAATGACTCCAAATTTTGAGAGTCGTCGTAAAACATTATTGTCTACAACTTTTAAGAAGGAGATATTTGAAGATTCGGCTGTCTGAATTGCCAAATTGTCGATGAAAGTGGAAGGACAGATTGGGAATGCAAACAGTCCACTCCTTGGGCTATAAATACTCTTCCCTTCTCTCCTTGAGAGGGGTTGGCATTTCAAAAGAGAGGATATCATATTGGCAAGACCAAAGCTTTGCCAAAGGATTGGGAGGACCTGCCATACTCAAGTTTACACTTGAGAGACCTTTCCTCCTCTCTTTCTTTTCACTTACTTTTGTGTTCTTCATTTTTGTAATCTTGTAATTCTCTTTCTTTGTAATTCTGTTTTAATGCAAGTTACTTCTTCAATATCTCTTATTCTCTTCCACCTTCTGTATTTTAATATTAATGTTCTTAAAATAGTTTAAATTCAGTTCAATCCCCTTCCCTTATTTAGCTTACTCGTTCAATCGAAAGTTCGTTTTTAATTATCATCATTGTTTGTGTGTGTGTGTCGACGTACCACTCTTTTCTTATCCCTTTCTTTTTCTTTTCTTATTAATTTATAATCATAATCATTATAACCAGATTATTAATCACCCAAATGGCTGAGTAAATCTCTCATTGGGGTGAGTTATAATTTAGGTATGTTAAGTGATTGAGAGCTTCTGCTCGATGAATATTCTTTGAATTAACATTGTGTATGTTGGACTTAACATGTCATGGATTAATGACTTGTTTTGTTTAACATGTGGTTTCCATGGATTATTGGAACCATAAATACACAACCATAAATAAGATCTGATTGAGATTATAACCTTAAGTTAAGTTAAGTCTTGGTTTAAAGCCTTAACACTTAATAATTCTAATCAACATCATCTTGTGACATGGGTGTTAATTTAAATGCAATATAAAGCAAAGCTCGAGGATATCACAAGCTTAACTAACCTAATGATGAACTCACCCCAATATTTATCAATTTGGTAAATCCAACATCATCCATAAATCATTTCAATTAAGCTCTGCAAACAAACCCCCCTAATCAAAATACAATCAACTAAAAACAAACGACTACTACAAAGTATCATCGCCGAGGATTCGACCCGAGTGCTGCTATACACATTAGCAGAGCACCAGAACCTTGAACGGTCGATAGGCGACAATCGGCCGCACTTTCAACGCACCTCAAACCAGCCTCATTTCCTGGTCCCCCATCTGCTCTCCGCACCACATCTAGTTACCACGCACCTGACCCCATGCCTCCACACATCAAGAATAAGTTGGCAGTGGGTCCGGACTTTTTTGTAGTCCGTACCCACCGCGTTAGTAGTTCGAATTAACACCCAACAAAATATTATTCCACGCTCGAGGGAATAAATCACGTATACTTAAAAAAACCCTACCTCTTTGAAGTTCGTTGTTGCATGTTCGTCCACAAGGGGGTTAAGACGTCGTCATTGCTTTCCAGCTCTGATATTCGAAAGGCATGGAAGAAGAAGAAGTTTTGTCGAGATTATTCATTCTTCATTGGGGAGGAAGTCCGTCGGAGGTTCTCCAAAGAATCCTCCAATTTCATTCCTACACATATTCTCGGAGTGCCAAAATATAAATAGGAGCATGTCACAGCATTGCCATAATGGTGTCATTAAAGCGTCGTTACGCTATGTCTTTAATGATCCATTAATTAGCCTCATTGATGTGTATCGTTACCACCCTGTCGTTGCCCCGCCACTCCAGAAGGGAGATGAAAAATAAAATAATTCATTTAAATTATTTTATTATTTTTCTTGAAAGGTACGAAAAATAACTTTTTCTCTTTTCCCTTGTTGGCCGATGTTAAGTCATTTCTAGGAGAAACTAGGGTTTTTGAAATCAACAGTGGCCTCATATTTCAATTCTGAGAACCGGTTCAAATGATAGAAAAAACCCACTCATTCGTTCACAGAACTTACCCAATATAAACTTCAAAAATTGATTCCGGGCACACCGGGCCTCGGAATCAAGTGTTGTTAGAAGCCACAGACTCATAAAATTCCAATTAAATTAAGAGAAAAAAATTATTTGGAATTTATGGGGCTTTAAATTACTCCCACCTCAGGTCTTTACGTCCCAGTAATGATACAACACAATCTAGGGAAACAAAAGATTGTATTGTGCACGTATCAGAGCCTCCTGCTCCCATGTGCTCTCATGGAGGTTCCCATGCTACCAACAAAAATGCACAAGAGGAATTGACCATCCTTGTAGGACCCACTCTTATCGATCCTCAACCTCTACTAGAACCTCGTCGATGTGAGACTCGTAAGAAGACATGGTCGCCACCCTTGAACTCCAACGGTCTCGTCTCCTATCAGCATTTGACTTCTGTCTACTCTGTGCAGTCTTCATCTAGTCCTGGATGATCTACACCTTCACCATCGTAGCCTGAACCATCTCTGGTTCTACACGTGATGACTCCTTCACTATACAAAAAGGATATCTGAAACGTGTACAACAATTGTCTCGCCACTCCTGACAGCTGAATGCCCGATATCCTACTATGATAACTTGCTACAACGTGTCCCCTCCCAAGGAGTACAAACAACCTCAAGGTCATAGTCCTGGAGGAAAAACAAACCATTGACGCTGTCTCAAGTTCATGTCCTTCTGAGAGAAGATACACCTGAGACTATTGAGTTGGAGAGAACCATAAACCGTTCACTCAACGAACAATGGGTGAGACTAGGAAATTGTAAGAACTCATCGACACCATTCTTCGTCTACGTTCTACCAACGTGCTGCTGATATTTCTCCTCTGCCGAAAAGATAAATCTGGTCTCATTCCCTAGATAAACCGTGATCCTTTCCTAATACAGTCAATCCTGAAATGAATGGTACTATTTGTATCATGAATGACGTCGTAAGGACTCGACACAATTACCATGATATCCAACCATTACTCTCACCTCCAATGGATGAGTCACACTGTCGTCATCACTGTGGTTATTGGGTCTCCTCCAGTAGGAATCTCTCAAGTCAGGGTCAAGTCAACGATTTTAAACCATAACTTTATAGTATCAACCATATAGAGAGGATAGTAAGGTAAACGTCACAAAGAAAGGTGTCTTTTCTTATAGCATCTCAATGTACAAAGACACATGCAAACACAACAACATCAACATGGAAACTAAAAACACCAAGAACAAGGGTCTCCATGCCTAGAACCGCTCCTGTCCACCTACTTCTAGAGATCCTTAGTTGTAAACATCGTCCTCCTGAAGCTGTGCTCTCACCTGTACACCCATTCCCTGTGTTCGGGGTGGACCTCCTAGTGGTGGTCGTGGCAACACCTCGAAGCATCACCCACCACCAACTGCACGACCAGCTCCTTGCGGTACATCATGATCAAACCTCTACCTCTACCTGGGATGTACTAAATCTATCTGATGATCATCCGAGCGGTGGGACAGACACTCACGACCCATGTGACCCTGTCAGCCGCATGTGTAACATAACATGGAAGGTCTAGATATGTCTCTACCCTTGGTGCCTCGCACTACCGATCATGAGTCGTGCAGTCGACCACCTGTAGGTACGGCCCTCCTGGACCTCTATGTCATCTACCTACAGCCATCTGTAGAAGACTCTATTGCATGCCAGCTAGTGGTGGGTCCCACTGCTGGACACTGCTCAGCAAGGAATCTCTCCAATAAAAGGGCTCGCTCCAACACCCCCTCCTAAGTTGGGATGCTGAGAGGGATCGTCGAATCTCTGATCTCGTGCCTCAGTCCCATCTCGAAGGTCCGGGTCCTGAAGAACGAGTCTCGTACCATGTCTGTAGAGTAGCGCGAGAGGTCACTGAACATCGCTGAGTACTGAGATACCCTCATGCTTCCCTGCTGCAGATGAAGTAGCTCCTATATCCGCAAATCTCGAAGTGTGGCTGGTACAAACTCTTCCCGGAACAAGATCTCGAAGTCTTCCAATGAATGTGACATCTCGTCATGCATCTAGGGTATCAGGCTCCACCATTTTCCTAATGTTTCATGAAGAAGGCTGGCAGAAAGGATCACCATGATGTTTGCTAGTGTACCTACTAGCCTAAAGACCATCACCACAGCCTCCAGCCAATCCTCAGTCGCCTATGGGTCCGTCTCTCCCTGGAACCTGGGTGGCCTCTGGCACAGGAACTTGTGGAGCGTCCCCAAGTGGCGTGCATCACATGCTGCTAGGGCTAATGGCATCGGTGGCCCAATGGGTGGTAGTACCGCTAATGCCTCCACAGGTGCCTCAACTGAAAGAGGACCCTGTACTGAGGCCTCGTCACTCAGTGGGATGTCAGTACGTACAACTCTCGGGCCTCTACCTGGTCGTCCGTGGGGAGGCATCCTGAAAGAAACATATGTGACACTGTCAAACGATTATACCTGGAGAGATGACCTGGTTTGAGATTACATAAAAGGAACTTTTAAAAACACACATGCAGTCAATGTTTTCATGCACTGAGTCGGAAATCAGAAGTCATGGTCCTGGTGTATGGATACGTCGGCCTCCCGCACCAACACTAGACTCCTTGAACTAAAGACCACACTTAGTACATTAAACACTATTGTTTCACCGAATGAAAATATCATATTCTTAAGTTCTGCGGTAGAACCAACTCCTATGATCCCAATTTTTCACGACCCGTCCTCGGGGCCCGTGCTGTGACTACCCCAAGCCCGCCTTCCATAGGTCAGGGGCTGTGGACTAGCACCAAAGGCGTAAATCCTGATATATGGGAAGAAATTGCCTTTATAAAGCATAAAAACATCCAACTAGAGTACAAGAGAAAGTAATACACAAAGTACAAAAGAAAGTTCTGAAAAGTATATGAGCCAGAATACAAACCCAACTGAGAAGTACAACTACAACTGAATAAAAGTACAACAGAAAAGTCAAACATCTGGAAGATAGAAGAAGCTCATGGGTCGTCCACCTCGAATCCTACATGAAGGGTAGGTACAGATATCCTCCTCAACACTCTCGTCTGCCAACCTCCTCTGTGTACTTTCACGTTGTGAATTCCACCTCTGGGTACTGACTCTTCATGAGGTCAACCTCCGGGTACCTTCCAGTCCTTGTACACTCGATCTCTGTCAGCGGTGTCCGTCATCTGCATCAAACACAATGAGGTGTGGGCATAGCTCATGCAGTGGTGAGTATAACGATACTTTATAGGGTCCCTAAGACCCTCAAGGTCTCACTAAATCCAACAATAATATCTACAAAGAAGGATCTCAACATATAACCCTTACTTAGGTATAAGCCAATACTTATACCTAAGTTATCAAGTATCCCATCTCAATCATGAGGAAACAAAAAGGATATGAAATCAACGGATAACCACTACATAGGTATATTCCCATACATATAACTTAGTTTACAAGTGACCCATCTAAATCATGAGGAAACACGAAGTTCATTGACTCAGCTCCAACCAGGATTTTTTATTAACGATTGCGAAAACACGGCTGCTGGAGAACTCCTCCTCTGTCGAGCACAGTAGTCCTATCATGACTCCGAGGTGCCACTCACTAACCTTAGACTTTTTAGGTACTCCTCCTCTGTCATGTACCATGGGTCTACCACGTCACAATGTAGTGCTCCCCGCCATGGGTCTGCCACCTCACACAGTAGTGCTCCCCCTCATAGCCTACAGAGGTACTCCTCCTTTCGAGTACCATAGGTCTTCCACCTCATAAAGTAGTGCTCCTCCGCCATGGCTCTACCACCTCACAATGTAGTGCTCCCCACTAGGCTATACATGTCTCTTCGAATCGAATCGGACACGCAGTCATCAGGTCTCAGCCAGCTACAAGGTCACCGTACTCCGTACGCTCATCTCTAGGAGGATCCGCTCCATGAGCTACTGGTAGATACTCCAAGTATCACAATGTCCCACGAAAAAGTATATCAAAGAACCTCCTCATCATAGGGGTCCCAACGCAACAGACGACACATCAATCGGATGCCCGGTCTCTGAGTTATTAGCCTTTTAGTCTCGGAGGCCCGGTTGTTTTCGCGTACGAACCAACCCAGTCGTTTCTCAACTGTACCCCAAATTCCCATGGGGTATACTCAAATGAACCATTTCTTAATGAGATTACCAATGCCACTGACGAATCATCAATCAGACGTCCGGTCTATGAGTTATTGGATTTTCCGTACCAGGGTCCGGTTGGTTTATAAGCTAAACCAACCCGACTGTACTCCAACTACGTCCGAACCTCGAGCGGAGTATGCCAAAAGATCCGTCTCAACAAAAGGAAACCAACTTAATTAACATCATATCAATCAGACGTCTGGTCACTAAGTTATAAGTGTTTCTGCTCCAAGAGCCCGGTTGGATTCATGTTTGACCCATCCCGGTCATACCACAAAAGAGACAGGTTAACCAAACCAGTCACTCCATTGCAATCCATATTGAAAAATACACAAGATGGACTAACCATTGGTCCAAAACGGATAGATGATGAAAAAGTTACATTTCACCGCAACACGCGTGAATCGGGTCTCGTGGGGCCCGCGCCTTGACCTCAACTTCAATATCCAAAATTGGTCTTGAAACATCGGACTTAATTCCAGGGTTGCAACATCGCAGACGATTCTCATTCCGACACCGTATGAGAATGATATGTTAGATACAAGATTCCGTAATAATAAAAATAATAATAATTTTCGGTGTTTCGTGGACCTGAGCCATGAACGAGAAATTAGTATCCAACTGTGGACTTGAATCGACCATATTATTGACAGGATTACATCGCCACTAATGATATGACAATCGGACGTCGCACGCATGAGTTATGGAGGGTCAAAGATTTAATAATAATATTAAATAATTTATTTTTCGAGCGCTTCGGGTACCCGATCCAAAAACCCAAAAAAAAATACATTCAATATTAGACTCGGAATGTCCATCTCGGAATCAGGGATGCACTGCCGCAGACGGTTCGTGAAACTGAGGTCGCACGAATAAGTTGCGGTCGAAAAAGTGTTTTATCGAAAAAAATAATAATATGATTATTATTATTTTTTTAATTAATTTGATCTAAAAAACACAATTTCACGCACCACCACCCTCTCTCTCCAATTGGTGCGCCTCCCAACAATTCACACCTGGAAAACCATTATTAAATGGTGTGAATCACATTTATTGGATTCTCTTTCTTTCTTTAAGTTTAAATTTATTTACATTAAACATTTTCTCCCTCAAATCTCCTTCTCCATTCACTATTTCTTCTCCACCAAACCCTTCCAGCCTAGCCTTCCTGCGGCTGCCTCTAACGCTGAATCTACCACCTCCGGCCTACAACCATGCTAAGCTACCGTTGTACCGTCGCACCACCTGTGGCTACCCGCGCCAGTGTGCCTCAAACCAGCCGCATCATCTGGCCCCTCGTCCGCTCGCCGTACCACCTCCTGTTACCACGCACCTGACCCCATGACGCCGCACATCAAGAACAAGTTGGCGGTGGTTCAGGACTTGTTCGTAGTCCCTACCCACCACGTTAGTAGTTCAAATAAAAACCCAACAGAATATTCTTCCATCCTATAGAGAATGAATAACGTAAATATAAATAAAAAAAAACCCCCAACCTCTTTGTAGTTCGTTGTCTCATGTTCTCCCTCAAGGGGGTTAAGACGTCGGCGTCACTTTCCGGCTCCGATATTGGAAAGGAGTCGAAGAAGAAGAAGTTTTGTTGGAGTTCTTCATTCTTAGCTGGGGCTGAAGTTCATCAGAGGTTCGCCAGAGAATCATCCAATTTCTTTCCTCCTCATATTCTTGGAGT
This sequence comes from Viscum album, assembly GCA_963277665.1. Taxonomy (NCBI): domain Eukaryota; kingdom Viridiplantae; phylum Streptophyta; class Magnoliopsida; order Santalales; family Viscaceae; genus Viscum; species Viscum album. Next base: position 821,052,010 of record OY728155.1, read on the forward strand.
GCTAAAATATAAATAGGAGCATGTCGCAGCGTTTCCTTAATGGTGTCATTAAAACGTCATTATGCTATGAGTTTAATGATCCATTAATTAGCCTCATTGATGTGCATCGTCATCGCCCTGTCGCTGCCCCGCCACTCCAAAAGGGAGATAGAAAATAAAATAATTATTTAAATTATTTTATTATTTTTCTCGAATGGTCTGAAAAATAACTTTTTCTCTCGGCCCTTGTCGGCCGAAGTTAAGTCATTTCTAGGAGAAACTCGGTGTTTTGAAATCAACGGTGGCCTCATATTTCAATTCCAAGCAACAGTTCAAAAGATATAAAAAACTTGATCATTCGTTCACTGAATGTACCCGAGCTAAACTTCAAAAATTTATTCCAGGCACACCGGGCCTCATAATTAAGTGTTGTCAGAAGCCAGAGACTCGTAATATTCTAATGAAATTAAGAGAAAAAAATCTTTGAAATTTCTGGTTCTTTACATTTATGAATAGTAATACCCACTTTTTGAAAATTTATAAATTTTATCATTCAAAATGGATTTCATTTTTGGATTTGGAATATAAAAATTAGCTTAGGGAGATATTTTGGTAATTTTCTAAAAATATTAAAGTTTTGATGAATAGTAAAAAACTCTGTTATTGTTTAAACCAGATTTTTATTTAAATATTTATTTATTTAATTTAAATTTATTTTAGGTCAATATTGTTACATAATACCAATATATGTTCAATGTAATCCATTGAAGACATTTTATAATATGTTTTGATATATAAAAATTTCATTGATCTTTTTACCGTCTTTTACGCACCTCCTATGAGCATTTGCAAATTTTCATAAAACGTAATTTTACTACATATATGAATTGAATTTCAAAATTCAAAGACTAACTATTAGTATAATTATGTAAAATTTTTTTCAAGAATATGAAAATAATTGTGTTTTAATAGAAACTTCTGACTTTTATTTACCATGGTTAAAAGTAAATAAGGTAATTAATGGTAAAAATGATATCATAATTACCCTTACACAAGTACTAATTATATTGGATAAGTATAATTCTACACAAACATCCTTAGAAATAAAATATGATCCTCTTTGATCCAAATGGATTAGATTAGGACATTTATTATTATTTTAATTAAAAATAGTTAAAGGAGTTAAATTCAAAGTTTAATTACAAAAACATTTTTATTATAGGTTTATAATTAAGATAAATTTCACTATAAATTTTAATTAGATTGAAAAAACTATTTCCAACATAATGGTATTTTAGTTATAATTTTTAGACATTAAATAATCTAATTTATTTATGACACAATGATGATGAAGTAATTACCTTATTAATGAAAGATTAAAATAATCAATATTATAAATATCCATTAAAATGTAATCATATATATTTGATAAATTCAAATAATTTTATATGTTAATGTGAAATTTTAGGGGTGATTAAATTATTATTTTTTCTAGTAATAATATTGTTATGATTTTCACAAAAACCAAATACTAAATTGTGTCAAAATTGACATAATTGAGTATTTAAAACAAAAACTATATTATTAATTGATATAATATTCCAAAAAATATAAGGTTCAGAAAAAGGACTTATATAATGTCATATATATTAATAAATAACCAATATGGGTTATATTGACTTATTATAGTATGTTTTTTTTACCATATAATATAAAAATAAAAAAGAGACATAGTAAATGTCAAACTATTTAACAAAAAGATAAATCTAAAAGATAATGTTAATATGGTTATCAAAAACTGTCTAAAACCTGTTGGTTGAGAGTTTTTCGACACATCCCCACCTTATACACTAAATAAATCATGTTGGAGAACTTAGAAACTAAAAATGATTTTATTATAAAATAGTATTTCATGATTTTCCAAAAAATGACCATCACCTCTCTTATAAAAGGGTTCTTCCCCTTCTCTTAATTTCCAACCTACAATGCCATTTTTCTCCGCCAAAACCTACCCAAATATCCTAAAAACATTCTTCCCTTTATCCTAGAGTCCTTAATTTGGTTATAAATCCATCCTATAGAGCCCTTTTGGTCAATTCAAAAGGAAGAACATGAAGAAGATGTAAATATTTCATCACATCTTTCACGTTTTTTTCTTCACCCACTTCCTCTTTCATTGTTGTTTGCTTTATAAAATAATAAATCCAGTATATCATATATTCTATGATGTTATTATGAAAATTTTACAATCATATTCACTTTTCTATCCATCATATGAATGACAAAGCCACCAAACATGTGTATGTACGACTTACCATCTCCATGTTGAATTGTTGTTTGATATTCAAATACTTCATTACTTGGATGGGTATTATAATGAATATAAATGATGTAAAGAATACATATAACAATTTATTGATTCTTTATATATGATATAACATCCAATTATATACGATTTCACCATCAATATAATTATATTTTTGCTCGAGTGTATGTACGAATTACCGTCTCCACGAACGCGATGAGATTAATTTCCAATCATAATCCTTCAAGAATATATTTCATTTAATGATTAATATAATGTTTAAGAACATAATATCAATCTGGATATTATTAAAATACATCATATCCATAATATACATGGCTTACGTAATGATGCATATAAGGGAAAAAAATCAATTAACACATGAAACGATTATACTACTGAAATATTAGTAGCAAAGAAATATTAGAGGGTGATATATGATATCAAATTTTTGTATATTGTCCTTGTATAATTTAATAAAATTTATTTAACTATTATACAGGATGATAATGTACCCTTGACAAAGGAAAAGTTAAAGGTAAGTGTTAATTCCTCAATCTAATTATTATACAATATTGATTATTTGTAACTATTTTTTGGGACATATTTATCATCCATGTACATGATTCATAAAATAAATTTCAAAATGATTCTTTCATAGAGATATTTAACTAAAACATCATATTAAATACTGTAAATATTTATTCTTATAAATCATTTTCATTAATTACTTTGTTTTAAAAATGGTTTAAAAATTTATTTATATGGGAAAGAATGTTTTAAAGTTATAATTATTTTAAAAAGATTCAATGTGGAATTGGACACTTTGATTAAAAAATATATTTTATATTTTATCCTTTAAAAATATTTGACTTTTAAATGATTTCAAAAAAGTGATATTTCCCTAAAAAAGTTTTACTGATTATTTTCACTATGTCATCATTATTTTTGGATATTATTCTTGACTGAAGATGATTTATTATGAATCAAATATTCCATATTGTATTGAAGGTTTTGTGATATGTTTGACTATACATGTGTAATTTTTATAAAATTAATTGTTTATAATTAATGAATTATATTTTTTTATGCTAGTTTTAATATGAATTTTTATGTTATGTTTCAACCTTTTTATATGAGGAATGCATTGGACTTAGTAAGTAATGGGTGGAGCCCACTATATATCCTCAATGAATTAGTAGGTCTCATGAGGAAAACTAGTGTCTTGGTACAAGGTCTTGAAAAAATTTTATTTGTAGTTTTGGCATAAGGCCTTGACTATATGGTCATGTAGTCTCGCATTATGAATTATATCATTATGAAAGTGTCTATTGATATTACTTGTGATTATTATACTAGAAGATTATACATTTGAATAAGTAAACAACATTAATGTATTTTATCTTTTCCATATTATGCTAACGTTTATGTCTAAAATGCATCTATTTTAGTCTTATACATAGCCTTAACTGTTTATACTTATTTACGAAATATTCCACTATAGTGTTATATTTTATGAGCATATGAGCTCATCCATTTATATGATTTATTTTCCCTAATATGTGAAGAAGTATTTTATAGTTGACCTGTAGGGATAGGCTAAGGATATAAGTGTGTTAAAAAGGGAAAAATGTGGATTATGTGTTTATTTCATGATGTAATGTAAAACTTATGAATATATTTAGTACTTCCTAAGATACTTAACTGGTCTATCTTTTGGGACATGATTTCGTGTATCATTCCAATGTTATGTAATAATGCACTGACTATAGGTAACTTTGTTCAAGGAGTCACACACCTAATAAACCCATATAATCTAAAAAATTATTCAATTAACTAGTATTCCCATATATTCACTAGACCACATTTTAAATGTGCTTTCTATATCCCTCCCTCTAAAACCTACATAATCCCAACCATATTTGATCTAAAAACCATACCAATTTCCTCTTCCTCAACATCCTCCCAAAAATCAAACCTAACCAAATCCTATTCTAGAAAAATCATATATCTAAACAATCCATTGTAAATAAAAAGTTAAAATCTTCATAAAACCTTAATTTTAAGAAACCTACCATTGGAAAACCTATTCCCACACAAAAACCCTACTTACCATGATTTCAAAATTATAATCAACAAAGAGAATATATACAAAATAATTCTTCTTTGCAAATCCCTACATAATTTTCATACTAATCTAATACCAATTAAATAACCACGAGTCAACAATCCTACATTGCTCTGAATCTTCGTCAACCATTTCTAGTTAACCACACCCACCAATAACCATACGTATAATTTAGCGATGATCCAGATTATGGTTGGCTATAGAAGCTCTATAATAATTTCATTCATAACAATATGAAATAAATTTGGGTGTGATGAAAGATATGGTTATGTTGGATAGTGTTAGTGATGCATTTTTTTAAATGAAACATAATAAAATTATCATGGTCCAAAATAATACCAACAATGAATAACATTACAAATTTTTCATTTCCATGGTGATGTGTGTTATTTTCATCACCGAACATTTCATATGAAAATAATATAGGATGTGGAATGACATATTTTTTTGAAGGAAGTGAAATTTATATTGAGTAACTTTTTTCAACCACAACATATAATTATTTTTATTTGTAGACTATTAACACACAAGTGAAATATATTTTGAAATATAAGTTTTTGATCAATTAGTTTACCATGATGAGGGTAAATTCCCTTATTCTTTTTAACACTTCTTTAAGTAATTACTTGAATAATCATCTATTATACAATGTAAAGGGGTTTATAAAATGGAAAAATTATTTTTATTTTTTTACTTCATTAATCTATTGACGTTAAAAAAATATTCACATGGACAACTAGTTTATCATATACATCAAATTATAGTGGATAAAATTTTAAGGAACAATGATGTGTATAAATTTATATTCATACCTTTATTTAAAATTAAATTTTCCTTAGCACATTTATTGTCTAGTAATATAGAGTTGTTAAATTTTCCACTATGTAGAAACTAGTCCATTTAAAACATATGATAGTTAGTAAATTTATTCTAATGTATATGATAATATTATTACATTATCCATTGTGGATATATTTTTTCACAATAGGCCACCAATACGTGAACACTAATAATAAATTATGAATAATATTTTACATTTCCACTCATCTATTTAATGACTAAAACATCTCAAACATAATTAATACATATTAATTTAATAACATTAATTACGTGACATAATGATCTTTGCCAAATGTTTTAGTTATAGAGCCTTTTAAATCAAGAACACATAATAAAATGGTCGATATGTGATCATTCTAATCTCCGAATAGGTTCTTCATAACTAGATCCATCCATAAAACTATCTTATATAATACATTTCATCACATCTTTGAGAAAGTAAACACAAGGACACAGGTGATTTAATTTCGCAGTAGTAGTTTAAATGGGAGATATCAAAATACGATAACAATAAGGGTTTGAGAACATGATAATATTATATGAGAAACAAACCCTTCTTATCATATATATTTAAAATTATTCCTGGTTGAAATATAGGTAGTTCAAGAGAAATGAATCATAATTAAATAAAAAATGAACAAAAATAAAAAACCATTGGAATAAGTAATAGATTTGTGGAATAAACATAAGATTATAACATTTAGAACATGTATAAATAGAATGATATTTAATCATTAAGTTGTATATATGAAATGAGTCCCTCGCATAAACATATGGATGCGAAAACTGGTCTACACATTAACTTATTGACATGAAATATATGTATATAGATAAAATTGGGAACATATAATCTTGTTATTGTATAAAATTGTGAACATTCGATTAGGTTCATGTATGAAATTGGAATCATGTAATAAGGAATATACATAACTTATTTACTCATGAGTTATCCATATTTACACAATTCATTAGAGTGAGGTATATCTCTTAATGATCACATTGCCCATAATTCTTCATTGTACTAGATAATAAAACATTCATCATATCATAACATGGGAAATAGAGCCAAGATTCATAAATCATTTTTAAATTATACTTATATAAACCAATCAAAAATAAATGGGTAACAAAATCATTTATAAACCTATATATTAAGCATTTTGGGAATGAATGATGGTGGAATAATCTAATAATATACCTAGAAAACTATAAGTAACATCCAATGATATCATATTATAAAGAAATATATTTTCAAAAATCGTTTGTAAAATTTCATGAGGAATGTATATTCTTCATATTGAAATGGAATTTAAAATAATTCAGAACACTTTCAGAATCATTTTCATTTAAAATAATCCTAGAAATATATTATGGATACATTAACTAATATTTGAAATATTTAATTTTAAAAATATTAGTTAAACATTAAAAAACTTATTAATTTAATAAAATATATTATATAGACTTTAATTTGAAAATAAAAGATAAAACAAATAATAGAATGATGAAAAAATTAATTGTTCATGATAGTGGAATTTTTTTACATGTCCAATATGTCAAAAACATATGAACTTATATTTTCAGTAAATGTTAAACAAAACATAAATTTGTAACAAATTTTAGGATTCCTTTGAAAATATTTTCTATAAATAAAAACATTGGTAAAATTGACTTCAACAAATCAGAAAGGACCATTCAAAAATTAAAACATATTTAGAAAACATGAAAATGAATGAGAATTAGGGTTTTGACCAAATAGGGGGAAATATTTTTTTTCTTTAAAATATACATTATAATTCATAAAAAAAAGAAAAAATAGGAAAACAAGAATTCAAATGATGTAATTTGGGGAGAAAAAATTTTAAGATATTATTGTGATACATAAAAAAATATTTCCTATTTACGAGAACAAACATTAAATACTTTTATAAATTCAATTACTATATCATAAAAATCTTATCACTTTGAAAACATTGAATCATATGCCCACTAATAATAACATTAAATGAACATAAAATATCATGATAATAATTAAATTCATTATAATAAATGTAAATAGTAATTATATACCCTTTATAAAATAGATTTGTTGATAATATAAAATATATGTCCAATTAGGAAAATCGATGTAATGTCCCTTATCAATTTTAGAACTTCTGAGTCGTATACTCTATGAAAGAGAGATCATAAGATGGATATATAAATAAGAATATTTTTGGATGAATAGACATAAAATTAATTAGAGTGTATTATATAAAATATATAAAATAAATAGGTTATGAATACGGAATATTAATCAATGAAGTAAAAAATTTAGAAAAAATAATCTTACAAAAGGTCACGACTTCCTTCCAATATGTTTGGATGTATTTTTTCTTCAGAAAACTTATTTTTTTTCTCCAAAATCATTTCTATGTTTTATTTATAATGAAAATAAATCATCATGTATTATGAGTGCGAATTCGGGATGTGTTTTATTTTTGGATTGGCCTAACAAATGTTTTTGGGAATATTGATGTGGGGATAATTTGGGGTGTTTATTATAAGTGAGGTGAGTGTCACACTTGTAATTTTTGAAAATAAAAACATGTACCAAAATTTTTTACATGAAAAATAATAATAAATGGTTAATTATAAAAATTAATGAGATAATATAAAAATATGGATATCTAATGGGAATTAATCATGATTTTGGGTTATGTTTAGACATACTCCATTCTACATTTTCTCCAAAGTAAACCGATTTTTTCCATATACATGGTAAATATTTTTTACATTTTTATGATTAATTATCATAATAATTAATGATGACCTTATTAGATAGTAGATTTTATTATTATTCCAAATATGAAAACTATTTTTAAAATTCAACTTAAAAAATTGGTAGAGTTGAAGTTTACATTAAACTCATAGATGTGATGGCCATATGAGTCCTTAAAAAGAAAAAAATCACAAGTAAAGAATGTTTTAATTTAATTATTTAAGATGATTGTGATTATAACAACCATAATTATTTTAATAGATATATCAAATCAAAAAAATTACTTTTGAAAATATATTAATAACATTTCTATTTTCCAATAAAATAATTTAAATAAAAATTATTAATAAAAAACATTTTAACTATTCATTACGAAATTATAATTTTAGGTAATTTCTAAAACATTCACTATAATATAATTTTTCATTTACATTTCATAAATCATGTTTATTAAATAAAATAAAATTACTATTTTTTTAAAAAATTAATTTTATTTTTTAAAAAAAATATTAAAAAGATTTTTTAAAAAATTATTGTTTTGAAATATATAAGTAATTTTATAAAAATTAATTTCTTTTCACAGTATAAACAAATTATAGATAATATTTCAAAATTATTTTTTACTATTAACATCTCTATGTATAACAGCTAGGCTATAAGAATCCTTTTTGAATAATAAAATACATAATATATAGTGGTATATTAAATATTAGTGTCACATTTAATAGAAGAAAAACATAGTGTTTCACATAATTAATGCTATTAAAAATAATAATCTATTAAAAATTATAAATAAAAAAATTATGTGTCATATTCTAAAACCTGTAACATGAATTTATCCCATAAAATTCTTTACTTTGAAAAAACAACACAGGATACTTCTACAGGATTACATCATCATATTACCATGTTGCATCCTAATGCTAGTGGTTTCACTAAAAATAAGGAATTGGTGAATGGTTTTTCATCATAGAAAAATGTATTATATGGTCTATAATCTACACATATTGATCCTCATACAAATTATCATCCTACAACCGTATGAAACAACAGTTTAGTTAATGTGGTGGATTAGTTATATTATTCCGTGGGGGAGAAACATTTAACACATCATTGAATTGATAGAGGTCTAGTGGATTCACAATGTGACACGATATAATCCAGAAATAGTAATGAATTTTCAAATGAAAAATATACATAGTGATTAGTTTTACATTATTTCTTCCATGTAGAAATTCATAGAAACACATTGTCCCCAACACCAAATTATAAATTACATCACTGATTACCTATATAATGTTTATGTCAACATTGTTCATCTTATAAGTGTTGTCAATTTTTTCTAATGTTACCCTCTATTTAAAAACAAATATCTATTCCCGATTGATTTATCTCTATAATTCTTTTCCATTATGGAATAGTTATACAATTTTTTCTAAAGACATCAATATATCGATCCATAAGAAGGCATGGTTGAATTCTATTTTTGAATGAGAAGTCAACTAGTTGATGGTGTTGATACCAACCACCTTTCTAGTCCACAGAACAATATCATACCATGTCCTGTAGTGTTTTAATTGGTATCTTATACTTACTATTATTTTTAGCACGATACGTTGAGATGAAGGAAAAATTTATATCATGATATTATAGATGATGTTTAAGAAATATAAAAGATGATTTTGGATCCAAATTAGATACAGTTTAATGTGGTACTCCATGAAATCTTAACACGTTCATAATGTTTATTCTAGAATGATGATCCAGAGAGAAATCTTAAGTGATAGTAATGAAGTGCACTATTTTTTTAATGAGATCAATAATAACAAATAATTAACTTAACAACAATTACAAGGTAATCCATAATGGCTTGTAGCACCTTTAATCATATGACTTAAAAGGCATAGGGAATTCCGCCCAATAAAAACATAGTTACTACAGCATATAAAAACCAATGATTTTTATTTCCATTAGTGCATCATAAAATATTCAAAATCATTATAAACTACCATCACAAAATACACCTATTATCGTCATTTATTTTGAACATATGATCAACCTTAAACTCATATCACATGATGGTATCCTTAACTCTTATTCTAATCGTAAATTTTCTCAAATAAAAAAATAATTGAAAATTCTCACATTATTCCATATATATAATTTTCTTATATACTACAATCTATTTTATTATATTATTGAGATAATACTTGAATTTATATAATAGAAAATGTGTTTTTTTCCTTAATCCGTGTCGATGGAGATAATGACATGAAATTTAATTAAAGGGGCAACAATAAGATTTTTATATGACTCATTAATAAATAATCAAATATTAAATTACCATTTCATGAGGGTAGGACTACTATTCCCTAATTATCATGATTCACATCATCCATTGTCAAAGCATAGGAAATCCATTTTTATTAGTTTATAAAAGTGTTAGTGGATTATCGTACACATTGTCCCTTGTACCGATGTATTTATTTTCATAATTACCAAACTCCATGAAATTTGTTAATTGGGATGTGGGTGGTGAATTTAATTTTTTTAAAGGTCAAAGCACAATATATATATATATTAAAAAAGGTTACAAGTGACGAAAAGATGTTATTTTTTTACAATCTACGTCGAAAAGATAAGATAAATCAGCTGGCATAGTGTCCAGCCAAGTCATGCTTTGATGAACTCCTTTGTTAGCAAGAGCATCAGCAATGACATTTGCTTCACGATAGGCATGAGTAGCAATGTAATCAATCCCATGGAGCGTCTTAAAGAAATAAATCCAGCGTGTAGTGAGAGGCCAGGCCAGATAAATGATGCCATTCTAGATGGCATGAATGATGGTGGTAGAATCAATTTCAATCAAAAGCTTTCTCCATCCTTTTTGAAGCGCAAACTCAACAGCGTGAATGATTCCATGTATTTCCTCCTCCAGAGATGAAGAGTGACCACATCCAAAATAAAAGCAACCCTGACATTGGAAAGCTGAGTCTCTGAAGATAGAACCACAACTGGAAGTTCTTGGATTTCCTTTAGAAGCACCATCAACATTCACTTTGATCCATCCCGGTATCGATGATTCCCAAAAAACTTCAAAGGAGCGTTTGGGTGCAGGATAGATTCCAGGAACACGGAGATGACGAAGTATCTCAAATTCACCAACCGAGTTGTTGCGACAGTCTTTTTGAATTGAGGCAGGTTCATGGATTGCAATAAGAATCCGCGATTTTCCTACATTGAGACTGAATGGGTGATTATTATGAATGAGATCATTTCTAGAATACCAGATCTCATGCAGGAGTTCCTCCACAGCTGCATGAAAAATATTTTTAACCTATGAAGAAGCTTCATATATAATACAATTTTTTTAAAAAAAAATAGAGCCAGTTAAGATCCATCTACAATTGAATAATTTAAAAACATAATTTTATTAAGAAGTGGTCGTGGCACAAGATAGAAAAAGATGATCGGCGTCCTCCCTGTGGTGATTACACAAGAGACATTTAGAACAAAGCTGAATGACGAAATTTTGCAGAATAATTTCAGTGGACATTCTATTATGAGAGATACGCCAAATAAGGGTGAGCCTAGAAGTTTTAATCCAAGGTTTGTTGAAATGACTCACCGAAAGATAATTAGATTCCTCATTCCAAAAGTTATGCTTATAAAAGTTTTTTGATTCAAGCATACCATTTAGAGAAGGTTCCCAAAAATAGAAGTCCCCATTAGAGGAAAATGGATGATTATCAATAGTCTGCACAATATGATCAGAAAGGTCATGTCAATGTGAATGTAAGACATATTTTATGGACTGACTAGTATTAGAAGGAATGACATTGGGTGGTAACAGTGAGATCAGGGGGTTACCACACCATTTGCAACACCAAAAATTAATATAAGAATCAGCACTGACCATCCATCTAGAATTTTCCATGATCTTACGATATGAGTCTCTAATAGAAGGCCAGATTGAAGAGTTGATGAATGTCTAATTACCCATTAAAATTTTATGAAGAAATCTATGGATTAAAAAATCATAAACATTAGAAGTAGAATTGATAATACGCCATGTTAGACGGGCCTGCAGAGCGCTATTTAAAAACATTATATTTTTAATGCCAATTCCACCTTTATCAATCGGTTTACAACAAGAATTCCAAGGAATAGTGACAAGCTTCTTTTCAAAAATACTTCCAGTCGAAATAAAGTTTTTAATGTAAGTATTAATTTTTTTGAAGATTCTTATAGGTCATTTATAAATCATGAGGTCTTAGAACATTTTATAAACAATGGTGGATTTGACCAAACATATTCGCCCAGCCATGGAAAGGGATTTACCCTTCCAATTCGAGAGCTGGATAATGATTTGATCTATGATATTAGCAAAGTGGATAACTTTGGGTCTACCCAAAAAGATAGGAACACCTAAATAAGATAAAGGTAGGAGACCTTCTTTGATACCTAGATAAGTGGTAATGGTAGATTTTACTCTAACCAGAATGTTCTTACCAAAAAAAATACGTGATTTATTCTAAGAGATAGATTGAACAGAAACTTCCTCATAGAGGGTTATGGATTGCTTGAAAACATGAATGTTTTTTGATCCCCTTTAAGAAACAGAATAATATCGTCGGTATATAAAAGATGAGTAGGGTCATTTAGGTTTTTGGAAACTTGAATAGGATTATGTTTACTTTGATCCACCAGACTGCTGAGAAGCCTACTTAGGTAATCCTCAGCAATAACAAAAAGGATGGCAGAAAGGGGGTCGCCCTGTCTAACACCTTTAGAGCATTTAAGAAAACCTCTAGGAGTGCCATTAATTAGAATAGAGATGAAAGCTAAATAAAAAAGAGTCTTAATTCTTCCAATAAAGGTATCATTAAACCCAAAGTTTTTTAATACTTTGAAGATAAAATTCCAGTCCACGGTGTCAAAAGCCTTTTTGATATCTAATTTAATAGCCACACATCCTCCTCTAGTGTTTTTATTTAGACTGTTGGTACATTCAGAGGAAAGAAAAATGAAGTCTTGAATGGAGATACCTTTAATGAACCCAAATTGATTCCAAGAAACAATTTTGTTACAAATAAGATAAAGTCTATTAGCAATTATTTTGGTAATAATCTTATAAAGACTGTTAATCATGGAAATCGGTCTGAATTGATGGATCTCAGAGGAATTTTCTACCTTGGGGATAAAGGATAAAAATTGAGCAATGATCCCATGTGGTAAAGATCCATGAATAAAGATGGTCCTGACAAGTTTACAAACATCATTGTGGATAATATCCCAATGCTTTTGAAAGAAACCGTTATTGAACCCATCCGGGCCAGGTGCACTGTCTGGATTAAGGCCAAAGACAGTGTCTTTAATTTCATGGTCAATAAGAATGCTTAAAAACAATAAATTTTCCCTTTCATCCACCATTAAGGTAATGTTGTCAGGTTTAAGCTCAATATTAATATATGTGTCGTTAAAGATGTTGTATAAGTAAGAGGTAACATGGTCCATAATGGCCTCTTCTAAATCTATGATTAAATCATTATGGATAATATTAGAAAGAGGATGATTGACCTTTCTGATTCTTTGAAGGCAATTGTAAAATTTGGTATTACGATCGCCATCTGTAAGCCATTTAGTCCTAAACATTTGCGTACGAATATCATCCATAAAAGTGAGGAAGGAGTTAATTTTGAGGGAAATGCTTTCTTCCAATTGAGGATCGATATTGAAATCTGAATTGGTATTTTGAATTTGAACCCTTCTAAGTTCACTTTCAAGATAGGAGATATCAAGATCTATTTGTGAGTTCGTAGTTTTACACAAATCATTAAGGGCCTATTTAAGAATTTCCAATTTATGTAAACAGGAAAACGAATCATTATGATGATTCATAGAGTTCCAAGTGTTAAAGATGAAAGTGACACTGTCCTGGTTTGCGGACCAAGCTTTATTAAATTTGAAGGGGAGAATAGGATTACGATCATTCATAAGGCAGCTAACATGGATGGGATGATGATCAGAGTTCTGTCGAGGGAGAGTAACACTGGATATTTTATCCCAGTTATCAAGAGCCTTCATGTTAACAAAATCTCTGTCGAGATTACTGGCAACATTTTTGTTGTAGTGTTTCCTGTACCAAGTATATTTAGCACCAACAAGAGAGATTTCAAAAAGGCTACAATATTCAATTGTAGACCTGAATTCCCTAGAGGATATGGAAAGATTCGAGGGACCAATTTTTTCAAGAGAGCTAAGGATGGAATTGAAATCACCCATCACTACCCAAGGATCTATAATAGCATTGGATAAATCAATAAGTTCATGCCATAGAACTCTTCTATCTTGATATCTATTCTTGGCATAAACCACAGTGAAAAAAATGTGCCTTCCATTCCAGGAGAAATCATAGGTGAGTTGCTGTTTAGAAATCCAAAAGATATTGATATTATGAAGGGAATTATGAAAAAATATCCACATAGAATCCATCTGAGGACTATTTTGACAAGATCTAAGAAAACTAGAGTTAAGAGAGCCAAATATCATTAAGTTTATATTAAAATTGACTTTAGGTTTTTAAATGGACAGGATATGGGGCTTATGGTTGTTTAAAAACCTCCTAAGAGTTGTGAAGGTATCATTGTTAGCCACTCCCTGAAAATTCAAATAAAAAAGATTCATAATTATTTGTGTTTTGGGTTAGAACCCTTCTTTTTTTTTGATTTTCCATAACCCTTCTTCCCTTGGGATCGTGTGACCATAGGGGAGGATGCATGTTTATGTTTGTTCTCATATGTTTCAGAACATTTTATAGCATTTGTTTTCAAGACAAAATTTTCACTATGATCGAGAATTGGAGTATTAACAGTACTGTCCATGGAGGTATCACTCATAGCTCCATGAGTAGTATTCTATTCAATTGAAGTGTTTATTTATAATCCAACAAGAGAAAGATTAGAATATGGTGAACCTTGATCTAGATTAGACAGAGCATGAGGATAATTTATAGGAGAAATGGTCTGGTTATAAACCAAAACAGCGACTTGAGTAGGGGGGTTTCCAGCTACTATCTGTACAGGTTCAGTATTAACTAAGGATTTAGGGTGGTGAATTTCATTGATAACTCCATCCATTCATTTTACTAACTGTATTATTCACATCACTTGAACATTGTTTTTATTGATGGACATAATTACAACACTTGTAATACCAACATGATATTTTTTAAAAATGTATTTCCCAAAAATAAAGACTTAGGGGTAATCTATGAATTACAAATTGTTTAGTGTGAGAGAAATTACAATTTATAGATGGAGTGGTGGTAGGAAAAGAAATTGAATTGTTTTCCAAGGTGAATGATGAAAATAAAGAGAGTAGAAAGAGATTTTCATAATCATTTTATTATAATATGGTTTTTCTATTCAGGATTATTATGTCCTATAATGAGTTATCTCATGTAGGCTTAGAATCGTTGATATCTAATCCATTTAGTGAGGTTACATGTTTCAGTGATTTATGAAACTTGTTTGAAAACAAAATCCTAATGGGGAGATTGTTGGGACCAAGCTTATGATAAAAGTGATGATGGTTTCAAGAGTTTTCTTTTCCAATCAAGGTTGATTTCCATGAAAATAAATCACTTCAATTCTTTTTGTAAAAATTGTTTTGAGAATTTATTTAATTAAAGAATTGTTCATTTTTAAGAATAATCGGTTTCATAGGAGAATGAATCATGTTGGAAGTGAAATTTCATCTTTTTTACACTTTAACCGATTTGAAACATTTTCTTCAATTTGAAAATGTTTTTTTGAATTTTATTTCATATAAATAATGAGTTGTATTGGGAAATTGTCATGTTATCTTAGCTATTTCATGTTGTACCAATTTTTTTTTCAAACAATCATATCCAGATTAAAGAGGTGGTGTTGATTGTTATTCAAACCAAATGTTTCCAGATTAAGATATTGTATCGATTGTCTTTCAAAACTATTGAAGTTGTATGGATGGAACAGTGGGGCCAATGAAAGTGTTATATTTGGAAATATGGTGTTGATGAACGGTGGCGTTGATGGGAAAGGTGGTGCCGATGGAAAGTTGTGTCGATCAATGTGGTGTCGAGGGTGTAGGTCATGCCAATGGAAGATAAGAAACAGATTGGTTTTCAAAACAATCTAAGAAGGCTAAATGAAAAATAAATAAATGATGTTGATTGGTAATGAATCATATCATATTGTATTGTATATTATCTGGGTATATCATTGATTTTAGATTGTATTCCATCACACTCAGGGGGATTATAATTTTGAGATTTTATTGTATCTTACTCAGGTGGATCGTTATTTTTAGATTGTATTGTTTTGTATTTAGAATTATCGAATCTAGAATCATCATATCCAGCACGATTTTAACTAGAATGATCATATTCATAATGATCGTACCCGGAATGATCATATCCATAATGATTGTATCCAGCATAATCATAACCAAAATGATCGTATCTAGAATGATCGTAGCCAAAATGATCGTATCCAGAATGATCATATATAGAATGATCATATCCAAAATAATCGTAATCAAAATGATCGTATCTAGAATTATTTTACCTGTAATGATTGTATGCAAAATGATCGTATCCAACATGATCATAACTTGAATTATCTTATCCATAATGATCGTAACCATAATGAATGTATCTAGGATGATCAAAACCAAAATGGTCATAACCATAACAATTATAACAAGATATGATCATATTAAGGATAATATAATCAAAACCATTTTATTGAGAAAAGATCATGCTTTGGATTAGATGATATTAAAGGAGGAATTAAGGGGAAGTTATAATACTTTCAAATTGATGTTAGAAAATTCTAAATTTGATCCTCAAAGAATTCAAACGCATGAGGGTTGTCACGATTCAAACACTATTTTTTGAATGTGATGATGTTTCTTCTCAATAGGTTCATGGGGAAAGAAATGAATTTTGAGATTGATTAATGAAATATCAGGGGGGTACATTCATTAAAAAGAGTTATTTTATCTGAAGTGGAGAAGTGAATTTATTCAAACACATTCAATTGGTATGGTATTGATGATTTTTTTTGAGGAAATTAGTATGAGAAATTTTGATTTAGAAACACTTATTTCTCATTATTTTAAACTGAATTGATATTTTAAATGGGATTCTAGAAAAGAAGAGATGAATATTTTAGAATATTCGAGAAGAATCAAGAAGCATTAAAAAAGGAATATTTTCTATGATATTTCATGTGAATATCTAATTTATGTTAATTTATGTGAGAGGGAATGTGTTTTGGTATTTCCCAGTAAATACCATTTGGTTCACCTATAAGAGGAAAAAAAGTACATTGAACTCAGTGTATGCTTGAACTGTTCACTATAGGAAAGAGAGAGGCTTATGTTTTCTTGAGAGAATATGAGATCTATTCCATTGATATTGACAATTGTCTTGGTTGGTGCTGATTCATTAGTATTATTTCTTCTTGAAAATTTTATTTCAGGAATTGAAGTGGTGCAGATTATACTCTATTGTTTTCTATCATAAAATTGGATTGGGAGCACTGTTTTGAAAATAATACTGGGAGCATTTTTTTGAAAGAATCAAATTGGGAGCATTGTTTTGAATGACTCAGACTTGAATGAATCATGTTTAATGTTTCATAACAATGTCTGGGTAGTTAGAAAAATTATTCTTGGAGAGAAATTGATGAATTCTACTATAATTTGAATACATTTTTAGAGTTAAAATGATGTGTGGGTAACATGAGTTGTTACAAAACAATTTGATTACCCTATTGAGACAAGAGGATGAAAATTCACTAGTTGTATTATTTCATAGTGCAATACATGTGTAAGGATTCTATCTACTTGTTTTAATACAAGGATTGTTTTCTTAGTGGATTGTATGATATTAGATCATTTCCAATCCATACCAAGATGTAGGTATTCTTATTAAATTATGAACGTTGTAAATATTTGTGTGCCTTTCGATGTGTGTTGTGTTTGTTTTTAGTAGGTAATTGATATCTATAATAAAAGGGAAAAGTTGTTTCAATTGAAATGAATCATGCAGGAAATATAGTATAACTGATTCAATCTTCCCCCACTCAGTGATACTTTACACCAACCAGACACTTTCTAAGTATAGGTATGGGATATAGGCAATCTGCACGGTTTGTTCACAACTAGTCAAAAATTAGGCTTAACCATGTAGTGTGCCCTCAAATAGTTGTGAACTATGAAGTGTTAATGATATTTTTGAATAAACCAAGTATCTAAACCATTCACCATGATATTTTGTGGTGAAATGACCATTTAACCCTCACATAACATAAAAATATTTATTTTTCCCTTTCTTCCTCCAACAGACCAACACCACACTTCATTTAATAAACGATGAATAACGTCATACGTTTAGCATAAAAGTAACTCCCACATCAAAACAATAATTTTTGATCTATTGGAATTATTTGATCTATTAGGGTATTTTCTTTTACTCTCTTACATCCAATTCAATTTTACCTTCCAACCCATAAATATATTTAGGTGAAATATTGTTTCCCCAGTTTTCAGTGTGTTGGATTGTTTCTCATATATCTTCTAACATATAACATATCTAACAATAATATATAGTGAGGAGTCATCTACATCCTTGAGGAAGGTGGTCAGGTTATTTTCTATTTGGGTTTCTATGTATCACAGCTTTGACATTGTGCCCCGTGTAGACCTTCTCAGAGAATCCCAATTACATTAATTACATGATGTAAAATTGACCATTTCACCTAGATATATGTTCATTGATCATTATTTATTTTATTAGAGATTTTTACACACTTATGGACACCCCTTTGGTGTGCCACTTATAATTGTCCTTTTAACTAATTTCCATATTTCAAAGAACATCCCTTTAGCCATAAAAATATTTGTAATATATAATTTCCCATGATTTTTGAATTTTCAAGAAGCATGATGCACCTATTAGGTGATTTAATAATAATATCCTTGGAATTACCAGGGTAGTAAAGTTCCATAATGACTAACATACCATCTAAGTGACCCTTTGAGGTCATAAATGGTGAATCAATGTTGTAATGAATTGAATGTGTTAAGTGGAATTGATCACATGTCTTGGTTTATGAACGATGGTATTCTCTACCTAAATATTAATTAATCAATTGATTTAAAATGGAATTTTTCAAATTGATGGTAAGTCCATTATCTACATTTATGGGTTAAAAAATACTTGATATGAATTATAGTGTTATAAAGGGAATTGATAATTGTTAATGAAATACATTAGAGGCCACATGTTATGTATTATATTATCAATGATTATTACACCTAATATAAATGTAGGCTTGTTAAAAGATATGGATGAGAGGTAAATCCACATGTTATTTATAATTTCATTATGACATCATAGAGGATGTGTTTGATTATAAGGGGTGTTGATCCTGGTGGAAATCCACACTCCCTTATATTGGTTCTTGAGTATGGCATATCACACTAGTGATACTATGTGTGAGTTGTGATTTACATTTCATGTTACATGATAAGTGTGATGAGATAATGGATCACAAATAATCCCAAGAATAATTTGATGATGACTCACACTCTTCTGTGGATGTAGGGTGTTTAACCTATTGTGTGAGCTTATAGGATCATAACACTAGTAATGGAAGTTTTAGTTATGCTTGAGTCCAACCATAAATTGGGTTTCCTAGTATATGTCAACTTCTTTCATCTCATAATTGGATTATATAGGTTAATTAAATATATATAATTATAATATATATATTTATATTACTAATATATATAGTGAATTATTATATGATTCTAGGCCATGATCTGATGTAGCTAGAGCCGTTAGGTGTCTATTTGGATCCTTTGTGACCAGGTTATTTATTTCAACATTTATTAATAATTGTTTTATAGATGTACTCAATTTAGTTATAACCACTTCTTGGATTAAATTTAAACATCGTTGGTGGTATCCAAAAAAGATTTAATCTCACACCATATTCGTGATGCCTCTGGTTGCTGGGAATATTATCTGTTTACAGGGACATAAATGTGAAGGAACCCTTCTTCAGGTCTTTGACATGTTTACATTTATTTTTATTTTATGATAAGAGTATCGAGTCTAAGCTCGAGATTCTTGAGTTGTTTTTCCTTTTTTCCCTTTGGTATTATTGTGTACTATTTCTGTTTCTTCATGTTTCCATCATATATTATAGAATTACATCAATCCTTGTACCATACATATTCATATAGGATTTTGATATATTTACGCAGTTTATGAGTTATTTACGATTCTGCCCTTTTATATTATATTATTTATATTTACTCATCCAATTCAATATTATTTTGACTATTTATATTGTAATTATGATATTGAATTAATCTAAATATATCAATGATTCCATTATGATATTGTAAGAACCTGATTTTTTAACGTGTCAAAATCTAGACCCGGTTTGAATATTTGACTTGTTTTTAATGATATTGGGAAAATATAAGAAGTTCTAGAAATTTACATACAACACACCTTGTACTATA
This sequence comes from Viscum album, assembly GCA_963277665.1. Taxonomy (NCBI): domain Eukaryota; kingdom Viridiplantae; phylum Streptophyta; class Magnoliopsida; order Santalales; family Viscaceae; genus Viscum; species Viscum album. The sequence goes on from OY728155.1 coordinate 821,072,608, forward strand.
TGATACACATGGTGTATTGGTTAGGTGAGAACCAGCCATGTGATTTCCGAGTACATGTAGTGTGATTACCATGTAGTAATTTCCAACTACACGATTTGTAGTATTACTTGACACGCTGTGTATCCTCCTCTCTACATACCGGCTGAGTTCAAGTTTTTTGTAGACCTGTGTGGAGTGTCCTAGCCATGTGGCTACCTCCATATAAGTAATAGTATAGACAATGATACTACATGTCATGTATTTCTTTTGTACATGCTATGTATTTTTATTCTTATTCGCTAAAATGAATGAGCATCACATCTTATTTTTGAAAACAAATTATTCTTCACCAACATTACAACATGTCAGTTCTAATGATCTAAATAATGTTTCATACCATAAAATCATCATCTGATGTCCTTTATTCAATCCATCATTGGCAGTGGGATTGTAACAGTGAGGCTAAACTAGTGCACACTGTTTCATTCCAGTTTCATTGCCTCGCGTGTCATAGTATCCATTCAAGTGGAATTTCCATGAGTTTAATGAAACATAGATCTAAAAATATCAACATCAAATTGGAGATTGATAACGGGCATACCTATGTCTATGAGTCTTAGGTTGGTGATGCATACCTTTTTTTGTGTCTTCGTAGACCATTGGGTGTTGCGGCATAAAATGTGTATTTGGGTATTTTGAGAGAGACCCTAATTTATCAACTATTGTGTATTAAATTTCTTATTATAACAGTGGAATGCCTTTTGGTGTACCCTTTTTCTTATTTAGATTGATCGAGGCCAGGAAAGGGGCTATTTCTCATATTGGGAATCTTGGCCAGGGGTGCCAAACTTATTATAATTGGACTTCATTGTTTAGAATTTTTATGTTTAATATGGTAACACATGATTACGTTGTTTAGATGAATTCAAGAAATCAGTGATATTGTGTGATAATCGTTGGGATAGTGCAAATTCAACTATTTAGATTGTTTTTCCTATTTATGTGACTTGTTTAGATGTGTTATATATGTAATTACTGAATTGAATATGATAGTAGTCTTCGGGTGGGGTTATGAATGACCCGAATATTATTGAGTGATGTTGATCACATGTTGAGCTTGGTCTGGGTTACATTGGGTTGTTCTAGCCATGAGATTTTGTGTCATGGACTGCGACTTGTGGCAGAGTGATTGTCATCTTGGGCATGACCTGAGTTACATGGATGGTAAGGCCATCAGACTTGAGTGGCATGGTCTCAGGGGCACATATTATTAGAGAGGTTGAGGCATGGGTACTATTTTGGTAATTATGGATCACCTAGAACATTTAATAGTGTGAACATATAGAGACTCCATGAGGATTTCATCTTGACAACTAGTGTGGGTAGAGGCCCCCGTTAGTAGCAATTTAGGTAATATTGGTTTGGGGTTGATTTCCAAAAGAATCCATGTAGAAGGTGTGGAGCCTTTAGGGGATATCGTTGAGGCAACCAGGTTGTGGGAATATGCTAGCCATTATTTGAGGGCATACATCAATGTCCCGCTGGTTACCTTATTTGAGGGAAGACATCATTTTACCTCAGTTACATTATTTGAAAGCAGAAATAACTTTCACTTCAGTTACTTATTTGAGGACAGACATCACTATTCCTCTAAGCTATTATTTCTTTGGCGTGCCTTCCGGAGGTTAGTACTTGAGACATGCGATGTACAGGGGCACATAGTGTCAGGTTACATGAAAGAGATTCTGGTGTTGGACGAAGCAGGTGACACTCCATGGTGGCTACTGAGAACAAGTGGAGTTTGTGTTTCTTTGTTTGCATCTTACTTTTTACTGTTTTATTTATAACTACATGCCTAAATAAACACTTATATTAGGTACGCATCATTGGGTGGTATCCTATTGAGATTCGTATCACACCCTGCACAGTCCCTTCAGGATGTGTGTAGACTATATGGATTTATGTGTTGGAAATTTCGAGCTCCAGGAGCTAGACTACATTAGCTATTACATGGATATGGTATGGATCTTCAGGTCTTTCCATGCTGGAGATTATTTATTTTTCTTATTTTCCTATATCATCATGATTACTTGTTATGTAGATACTATTAGTTGGACATTGGATACCTTAATATATATGTAGATATGTTTGATCAGCTTTGGATGCATGTTTTGTTGTTCGGTAGTAGTTATAAGTGATCAACAAGTTGTCTTGTTCACTTTCTATTGTTGTTATTTATATTTATTGCTTCCGCTGTAAATCGATATTGAATGTGATTCCGCTCTACAGGTTTGGTTCGAGTATGCTTAGTCATTTATTCTGCTGCATATTTATTGTTATACTCGGATCAGTTCCCTTATTATCCACCGAGAGGATATAAGCTCCCCCCAATAACTATATGACCCTAATTTCTAGTCAGAAACCTTTGTTGTTTGTGGAGGTGCGTCAAAGGTAGTAACACCCGACCCATTTTGCACTATTCGGGTTGTTGTTCGGGACATGGTCATTACAAAGTGGTATCAGAGGATTTCATCATAAGGATTTAGTAGCATTGTTTTGCTGGATACTAATGTTATTAAGACATTCATTTTTTATTTCTGCTAGTTTTAATAATTGGGATGTGGTAGACTGGAGATAGATTGTGACTAAAACATGATTTCTAGCTTGTACATGGGTGCATGAAACCCCAGGTACGAGGGATGTATCATGTTTCCATTGGTGGTAATTACTGTTTACATTTTTCTTAGATTATATTTTATATGATTTCTACCTCGGTGGCTCACTTGGGGTGTGATGTTATTGATTTTGATATGTGACACCTTACCATGTGTGGTAAGGGAAAATTTGACCTTGGCCCGGTATGGAAAGGTTGTATTTTTGGCTATTGATAGGCACGTTTTTAGGGTATTTCAATTTCATAACTGTATTTATATTTTGTTAAGTGATAATGCCATGTGGATAATATAATATTACCATGCATTGTATTCTTTGAAAATGAAATATGTGAAATTACTGATAGAATTTCTTGTTGATTTCAATGTGTTATTCCATGCTTTATATATTTGTATAATTTCATGTGGCAGTGTATTTGGGTCTGTCTCTTTGTTGAGTAGGCATGTACTATGGTTGATGTGATTTTGATCATCAGGATTGTGTGACTCATTCATCAGTTTGAGGCAATGTTGGTTGTCATGACGAGTATGGATCGAGGTACTTTTGGTACATGGCTCTGTTGAGGGTGGCGGGTGAGGAGGCCACGAGGTCAAGATGTCTTGGGAATAGGTTGTAATATGGGAGACTAAGGGTAGTAGATTTATACTGCAAAATTACTGCTTTCGTTATCAGCATTGAGTATATATTTTTATATATATATGGGTTTTCTGACAATTTATAGTATTCAGCAGGATCCATTTAGTTGACTCAGATGGATATTCAGGTGGGAGATTGTAAAGTGCTGCTAGAGTAGGGTCCGGTTTAGGATTTGGGGTTAGGCAGAGCATGAGCCACAGGTATAGGATCAGAGATAAGAACATGTATATTATCTAGTGCAGGTAGGAAAACAGTAGGGTTATGCAAAATTTGGACCATGGATCAACAAGATGTTCCATGCTATCTGGATACATTTCTTCCAGGGGATTGACAGAGGTGTGTAGGGTATAGAGAAATCTATGGAATATCTGATGCCAGAGTTCCATTCGCAGAACCCATCAATTTTTTAGTTTAAGGGTGGTCCGCATGTGGATGAGAACTGGATAGAGGGAATGCAGACAATATTCATGCATCTTGAGATGCCTCTATGGTGGAGAATCAAGCTGGCGACATACATGCTGCGAAGACCGGAAAAACGCTGGTGGGATGTTAAGGTTCAGGCATGCATGTAGAATGGAATAGCATGGGAAGACATAGAGGACATGCTTTTTGAGAACATTTACCTAGAGAAACTGAGGGCAGAGATAGCTCGGGAGGTCTTGAGCCTTCAGTGGGGAGACATGTCAGTCATGGTCTATGCAGTTACATTCACTAAGCTGTCTCACATTGTACCTGGTATTATAAGTGATGACGCAGAAAGGGTGGGGAAATTCGAGGATGGATTATGAAACACCATTAGAATAAAGGTGAACATCTTCAGACAGGGTTAATTATTTTAGGCGGTGAATCAGGAAGTCATAGCATAGAGAAACTAGATGGAAAATCCCTAGGTTGTCCTGGATAGGGCATTAGGTGATGGTTTATATAGCAGGAAGCAAGGAAGAGATGAGTTTCAATAGGGTATTTTGGCCTAGGACTCCGTTAGACCACATCGTAGAAGTTCATTAGTGGTCTGAATTCAATGTGGGTTCCCATGATAGGTTCTGACTTATTATGATAGGCCTCCAAAGGAGTGTCAGTCATGTGGACAAGTCAGGCATATGTAGAGGTTCTGTAGGCAGCCTTCTCCCATTACTGGTAGATATGGATCACGAAAGACTGTGGTATATGAAGATAGTTCAGGTTCGTTTTTAGGTGAGGGAATTTGAGTTTCAACTGCACACAGACTATGTGTAAAAGACAGCGGGACCCAGCTGAGGGGTCAGTGGCTGGTGACTGGATTAGCACTGTAGGGAGTTAATGCATCAAGCAGCCGTATATCAGGCCGGGTGCATGTCGTGGAGCTGCTAGGTGCTAAGCAGGCAAATGTGCCGATGATGGTTAGTGGTATATTATTGGTTTTGTTATGAAATTCTTATTTCTTTGTTGAATGACCTGTTGTGGAATGTCCGTTTTGAGTGCACAAGGGTCACATGATTTATGTGGACTGAATAGATCCTGGTCTGTGTGATTGACACTATATTGGGTGAGTGATATATTTATATATATGTTTGATATGTGTGGAATTGGGGCATCGACAAAGATGGTAACTTGAGGTGCCTTAGTCATTGTGGAATCGAGTAAGTGGGTTACTTGAGGAACCTTGGGAATTAGGGCATCGATAATGTGAGTTACAAGATGTTCTAGGAACCAGGCTCATTTTGAGTATCCATGGGATGTAGGACCTCATAGAGACATACACCGTTGTGGTGCATGATATGTTTTGGGGTGAAAAGAATTACATGGGATCACCAATAAGGTGTAGGGGTGATGATGCGTCATGAGAGTACCTTGAGTTTGGAAATAGGATAGTGAACCCTTACTTTGTTGAGTTTGGTAGGTGTGAGACCTAGTTAGGATGTTCCAAAGGTGGGGAGCCCATTGAAGAATTTTAACCAGAATATTTGAGACCAGGGGATTCCTTGTTATTTTAAATTGTGTGTTATGTTTGGTGAAATCCCCAGTTTTTATTTGATAGATCCGGGACAAGCTATGTTAATGCGGGGAGATTTTAAGAACTTGGGTTTTTTAGAAGAGGTCAAAATCCCAACCCTTTTTGAATTTTTGACTTGTTTATGAGGAAACTTTTTTACTCATATATGTTTTGGAAATTTCCAAACAACACGCCATGTACTCTAAGGTACATGCCATGTATGGGTTAGGTGAGTACATGATGTGTGCTCGCCGAGTACATGCTGTGTGGTGACAATGTTAGATTTTCGTATTACCCATTATGTAGTGTTTCATGACATGATGTGTATCATAATTTCTACATACTGGGTATGTTCAAGCCATGTGTTGTCCCATGTGGAGTGTCCTAACCATTTGGCTTCCTCTTCTTAAGTCAGTGTATGGACAAAGATATTACTCGACGTGTAGTCCTTTTGTACATGCTGTTTATTTTAATTTTTATTCTCTTATATAAAATATAGTCCCATGTTATTTTGGAAAACAGTTTCTTCTTACCCAACTTCAGAAAAGGTCCGTTTTAATGTTCTGAAGAACTTTTCCAACCATGGAATAATCATCTGACGTCTATTCTTTAATTTGTTTGTGGCTTCAGGATCAGAACAGTAAGGCTAAACCCGTGAACCCTATTTCATTCTAGATTAATTGTGTCACATGTCACAGTTTACATCTGAGTGGAATTGCCAGGATTTGATGAAAAGGTAGATCTACGATGATCATCTTTGAATTGGAGATCAATATCATACGTTATGACATCTATAGAATCCCTCCTTTTTATCACTTAAACATTCATTACATTTTACAAAAATGAGGATCATTAAGGTTTAGTTTCTTGGAAACCAGGAACTTAAAACATGAAAACATAAAACATTCTTCTTAAACACTTGAAATGCTTCTCATCATGTTCATCCTAGGTTAATTACTGCATCTCATAACCTGGGGACATACATCAAAAGAAAGGGTGAGCAGAAGGCCCAGTAAGGGGAACAAGGGAAAACACTTAACATGTGAACTTGAGATACATCAACAATGTAATGAAAAAGAACTTTAAGGAATGAGAATGAAATCATGAGGCATATCATAATAAAAATAACATTTTTCATAACATGAAGATGTGGATAAAAAATTTAACAAAGGAAATCATTTCCATTTCACCAAGGTCCATCCCCAAGGTGTCAATAAAAATTACCTTGGTTATTCACCAAGGTATCAGTTAAAATGGTCATCTCTAGAGATTTAGTCTTTACCCAATGCATTGGAGCGCTATCAGGGAGAACCCTTAAATTCGCCTTTATTATCACATGATCCACATATATCATAATCAATAATTTCATAAACAACCCATATATCATAAAAGAAATGGGTTTCATTTCATAATCATAACGTTTTAAAAAAATTTTAAAGACATGATCTTTGTGTCACTTTAAAACCCACAGAAAAGGAAGGTTTGTCTCATGTATGTAAATCCCAGAATTTAAAATAGAAAATTTTGGTATATATGTGTATACCCATATAGAATAGAGAGCTTTGAGTATTAACTTAATAAAACAAAATAACATTAGAAAAAGACAGAGACATTTTGAGACCGAAATTCTGCAGCATAACGACTATGTTTCAGGGTTTTAGAAAACATTGAAAAGATAGGGGACATCAGTCAAACATTCATAAATGACCAATAAAACAGTATAGGGACAGAATATAAAGGATATATGAACTTGGTAATGAAATTTTAAGGACATACCATTTGAAATAAAAAACAGGGAAGGAAGACAAAAATTAGATTTCTCTTATGAAAATTTAGCAGCCTAACGACGTCACTTAAACTTCAACAAAAATGAATTGATGAGATCAAACAGGGTCTCTCATCATATGAACATAAAAGATCAGTATGATAGATATAGAGATAATACCCAAACATAATAAAAAGGAACTTGGAAGACTTGAAATGAAAGTAGTACATTGAAAATTGAGATAGGTGAAAGAATCCCTTAAAAATTCGGCAGCATAACGACGCCACTTAAACTTCAACAAAAAATGAATTGATGAGATAAAATAGGGTCTCTCATAATATGAACATAAAATATCAGTACGATAGATATAGTGATCATATCCCAACATAATAAAAAGGAACTTGAAAGACTTGACATGAAAGTAGAACATGGAAAAAATGAGAAAGGTGAAAGAATCTCTTAAAAATTCGGTAGCCTAACCGCGCCACTTAACAATTCTTAAAATGAATTGATGAGAGAAAGAGGGGGTCTCTCATAATATGAACATGAAAATGGAAGTAATAGGAATATAAAATAACATCCTACAACATAAGATCATGGAGCATAAAAGAAATGAAATAAAAGAGATTACTTGAAAAGAAAGAGAGAGGTATGATCCCTCACCTTAAAACGTATCTCTTAAAACTCAAAGGCTGGGATCCTGAGGGCATGGGGGCACCTTGAGAGGACTCCTTGGGAGGTAATGAGACTAGAGCTTCGTTTGGGAAGAGTTTGGAGTGATAACTAATGGAGTAAAGGGTGGGTATTTATATGGAATATGAGGGGACAAGGCATTAATGCCCAAGGGACACCTCACAAGTGGTTTTCTCAAAACAATTGGCTCTCCCATGGTATTTCCCATGGAGTTAGGCCACATGGGCCACCCATACAATAATTCATCAACTTTGGTCGTCCAACCCATAAAATATCTCATAAAATCATCATGAGACAATTATTATGTCATTAAACATACCGAAACCCTAAAACTGTATTTTCACTATTCATCGAAAATTCAACTTTCTCAGAAAAATCCCAAAATATCACCTTAACCAAATATTGATGCTATAATTTCAAAAATTTACTCCATTTTAAAGAAATAATTTTCTAAATATTTTTAATTTAATTTTTAAATAAATACACTATTCACCGAAAATTCATTTTTTTTAGAAAAATCGCTAAAAATTACCTTAACATAATATCGATTCTCTGAGTTCAAAAATGAAATCCATTTTATAAGAATAATTTTCTAAATTTTTTTAATTTAATTTTTAATTAAAAAACACTATTCACCTAAAAAAACTAATACTTGACTAATAATTTTTGAAATAGTTTTTTACCTATTTTATTGAATCAAATTACTTAATCATGGTACCTAGATTATATTAATACTTTCTTTATGCGAGATTACTAATCCATTTGGTCACATTACTAATCCTAAGCATAAAATCACTATTCATAATTTACTATTCATCAAAAATCATGTTGATCTTATTAGACTCTAAATTTCGTACTAATCATAATTGTAGAAGACCATTTTTTGAAAATCATTAAACATTTTTAATTATTTAAGGTTCACATAAAACATTTTTAAAATATATTTTTCCTAAAATTCATCAAAAATATGCATACTATATTTATCCGGTCATTTGAAAATTCATAAACTTCATCATAAGAATAAATCAATTTTTTTTAAAACAAAGGATTACACAAGGAAGTTACGGTCTCCTTACATAGCCCCTTATCACACCAGTATAGGACCTAAGTGTAAGGTGTTCTACGGTGAGAGAATCTAAGGGAGGCTCAGCCAACATCGCATGAGTGGTAATTTCTATCACTTTGAACTTCTCGCGAAGGTGATTCCGTTCTAGCTTCACACGATGAAGTTCGGCTTTAGTTTGGTCCAGAGCAAAGCCTAGTGGTGCTACCTCCTTCCCAAGTTCTGTTATATGGGCTTCGATCGTTCCAAGACAACTAGGTGAGGCCATCAAATCTCCTTTCTATATTAATTAACAAAGATTTCTTGTATTTAGAGACAATAATCGAAACGTTAAGTTTCCATCAGTCATATTGACCAATGGTCATATAATAGTCAAAACCCAACAGTCTCATTTTAATTATAATCATCTTATCAAATAAAATAGTTTTGTTGAGTATAAAAAATAAAATAACACACAAAATTAGGAAACAAGATTTATTCAAAATTTCAGGTTGTTACAATCTTCCCCCCTTTAGAAATTGCGTCCTTGCAATTTTTAAAATTGGGTTTGGAAATTTCATTGAATGTCCCACATCGGAAAAAAAGTCAGTAAAATTGTTACTTTAAAAGAAATACATGGAAGTAGAAAGGTCGCCCGAGTTATCCCATATTAGAATTCCATGTAGGAAAAAATAGATATGAAAGAAAAAAACAAAGGGTCAAGTTATGAGGGAGAGTGATAGAAAACATGATTAGGAAAAAGTTAACCATAAGAAAATCACAAACTTATGATGTGTGTAAATGGTCTTTGATTACCTAGTAGGAAACGTAAACCAAGAAAATTTTTCTTTTACATTCCTTTTCCAAACTTTGAGGAATTCATTTACTACATAGAAAAAAAACATAAGGAAATATACCTACCTTCAAGTACAGTTTTATCCTTTAATAAGTTTCTATCAAAACTAATATTTTCTCTAAACGATGAGCATTCAAAACTACTTTCTCTCATCAAATCACAAGAATCATCTTCTTGAGAGTCACATAATTCACAAAAGAGAAACTATCAATTTCTTCTATCTTTAAACATTATCCAAAAAATAGAAAGGGTAAGATAAAACAACTCTCAAAAAAGAAATAATCCCATGTGAAGGTAAACTACTTTTAAATCTTCAAAGTTCCACGGTACTACCCAAAGTTCATCATAGACCATTCCATAAATATCGGTCCTTAAAATTTCTTAAAATAAACAAAACTAAGATTGAAACCCAAATACAATAAGGATTTGATAACATAGTCTTCCAAAATAAACATCATTTTTTATCTCCAAACAACATCAACAACTCCTAACATCTTATAACAAAAGTAGCTAACCTAGACATATTTTACCCAAGATAGGTTAATCATTTCCATAAGTAACCTATATTACTATAAGTCCACATTAAATTCATCGATTCTTCAAAATATAAGTCTACCATACTCCCCAATGAAAATACCGTAGTAATCTATTTACCTCGATAATATTGGGGCCCCAAAATACTGAACGTCTTCCAAAATAATAATCATCTTTCTATCCCCTAATCATCTCTGTCATATTAATATGGAAATCATCGCATTTCCTATCACATTGTTTGTTGGGACATGTTCTTCCATTTCCCACCACTAACTAAGAAGGGAAAGTATAATTAGGGGCATAAATACTTATCCAATAATCATGAAAATGAACTTAAATCATATAAGGATAACTTGTAGAAGAAAATTATACCCTAACTTGTGATCCCCTAGGTTTCAAACTAGGTTATCCATGATCATATAATCTTATGTGAATATTTATTTTATTTTATCTTTGTTCCTTTAATAATGGTTCATACTATGCTTACGAATTTTCCAAAGCATATCCCCCGAGAGTGTAATAACCAAGAGTGCAGCAAGGCCCATTGTCGTGTACCAGTTCCCGTTCGAGTCTAGCTCATTGTGGTGTTTTCAAGTTTTACCCTTATGTACATCTGTGCCAGAGCCACCTCTTCCTGCTCGTATCCAGACATGGATGTATCTTCTTGGAAACCCCTTACTCTATACTCACCAAAATACCAGGATGATTTCCTATATTTAAGCTTTTCTATAGGGTTTTTCCTAGAGTTTTCATATCCTAATTTCCACAAATAACTAAACCATCCTTTGATACCAACTATAGAATCCTGCCTTTTTATCACATAAACATTCATTACATTTTACAAAACCGAGGATCTTTAAGGTTTAGTGTCTTGGAAACCAGGAATTTAAAACATGAAAACCTAATACATTATTCTTAAAAACTTGAAAGGATTCTCCTAATGTTCATCAAAGGTTGATTACTTCATCTCATAACCTGTGGACATACATCAAAATAAAGGGTGAGAAGAAGGCCCCGTAAGGGAAACAAGGGGAAACCTTTAACATGTGAACTTGAGATACATCAACAATGTCATGAAAAAGATCTTTAAAGAATGAGAAAGAAATCATGAGGCATATCATAATAAAAATAATGTTTTTCATAACTTGTAGATGTGGATACAACATTTACCAAAGAAAATCATTTCCGTTTCACCAAGGTCCATCCCCAAGGGGTTAATAAAAATTACCAAGGTTATTCATCAAGGTATCAGTCAAAATGGTCATCCCTAGAGATTAAGTCTTTACCCAATGCATTGGAGCGCCATCAGGGCGCACCCTTAAATTTGAATTTATTATCATGTGAGCCACATATATCATCATCCATTATTTCATAAACAACCCATATAGCCTAAAAGAAATGGGTTTCATTTCATAATCATAACGTTTTAAAAATTTCTTTAAAGACATGATCTTTGTGTCACTTTAAAACCCACAGAAAAGGAAGGTGGGTCTCATGTATGTAAATCCATGAATTTAAAATATAAAATTTTGGTATATATGTGAATACCCATATAGAAGAGAGAGATTTTAGTATTCACTTAATAAGATAAAATAACTTTAGAAAAAGAGAGAGACATTTTGAGATGGAAATTCTATAGCATAATGACTATGTTTCAGGGTTTTAAAAAACATTTAAAAGAGAGGGGACATGGGTAAAACATTCATAAATGACCCATAAAACAGTAGAGGGACATAATATGAAGGATATATGAACATGGTAATGAAATTTGAAGGACATACCTTTTGAAATTAAAAAACAGGGAAGGAAGACAAAAATTAGATTTCTCTTATGAAAATTCGGCAGCCTAATGGCGTCACTCAAAATTCAACAAAAATGAATTGATGAGATCCAATAGGGTCTATCATCATATGAATATAAAATATAAGTATTATATATATAGAGATAATATCCCAACATAATAAAATGGAACTTGAAATACTTGACATGAAAGTAGAACTTTGAAAATTGAGAAAGGTGAAAGAATCCCTTAAAAATTCGGATGTCTAACGGTGCCACTTAAACTTCAACAAAAAAAGAATTGATGAGATCAAATAGGTCCTCCCATCATATGAACATAAAATATCAGTATTATATATATAGTTATAATACCCCAACATAATAAAAAGGATCTTTAAAGACTTGACATGAAAGTAGAACTTTGAAAAAATGAGAAAGGTGAAAGAATCTCTTAAAAATTCAGCAGCCTAACGACGCCACATAACCATTCTTAAAACGTTTTGATGAGAGAAAGAGGGGGTATCTAATCATATGAACATGAAAAGGGTAGTAATAGTAATATAAAATAACATAATCCAAAATAAGAGCATAGAGCATAAAACAAATGACATAAAAGAGATTACTTGAAAAGAAAGAGAGTGGTAGGATCTCTTACCTTAAAACGTATCTCTTAAAACTCAATGGTTGGGATCTTGATGGAATGGGGGAAACTTGAGAGGGATACTTTGGAGGTAATGAGACCAGAGATTCGTTGGTGAATAGTTGGGAGTGAAAACTAAAGTAGAAAAGGGTGGGTATTTATAGGGAATGTGAGGGGACAAGGCATTAATGGCCAAGGGACACCTCACAAGTGGTTTTCTCAAAACCATGGGCTCTCCCATGGTATTTCCCATGGATTTAGGCCACATAGGGCCCTCCATACAATCATTCATCACCTTTGGTCGGACAACCCATAAAATATCTCATGAAATCATCATGATACATTTATTATGTCATTAAACATACAGAAACCCTAAAATTGTATTTTCACTATTCATCGAATAATCAACTTTCTCAGAAAAATCCCAAACATTCACCTTAACCAAATATTGATGCTATAATTTCAAAAATGAACTCCATTTTATAAAAATAATTTTCTAAATATTTTTAATTTAATTTTTAAATAAATACACTATTCACCGAAAATTCATTTTTTTCAGAAAAATCCCCAAAAATTACCTTAACATAATATCGATGCTCTGAGTTCGAAAATGAAATCCAATTTATAAAAATAGTTTTCTAAATATTTTTAATTTAATTTTTAATTAAAAAACACTATTCACCCAAAAAAACTAATACGTGACTAATAATCTCTGAAACAGTTATTTACCTATTTTATTGAATCAAATAACTTAATCAAGGTGCCTAGATTATATTAATACTTTCTTTATGTGAGATTACTAATTCATTTGGTCACATTACTAATCCTAAGCATAAAATCACTATTCATAATTTACTATTATGCAAAAATCAAGTTGATCTTATTAGACACTAAATTTCTTACTGAACATAATTGTAGAAGTCTATTTTTTGAAAATAATTACATATTTTTAAATATTTATGGTTTACATAAAATTTTTTAAAATGTTCTTTTTTCTAAAATAAATGTAAAATATGCATACTATATTTATCCGGTCATTTGAAATTTCATAAACTTCATTATAAGAATAAATCAAAAAATTTATTTAAAACAAAGGATTACACAAGGCAGTCACGGTCTCCTTACATAGCCCCTTATCACACCAGCATAGGACCTATGTGTACGGTGTGCTAAGGTGAGAGAATCCGAGGGAGGCTCGACCAACTTCGCACGAGTAGTAATTTCTATCAGTTTGAACTTCTCGCGAAGGCGATTCAGTTCTAGCTTCACACGATGAAGTTCGGATTGGGTTTTGTCTAGAGCAAAGCCCAGTTGTGCTACCACCTTACCAAGTTCTGTTAGATGGGCTTCGATCGGTCCTAGACTACTGTGTGTGGCCATTGAATCTTCTTTCTATATTAATTAACAAAGATTACTTGTTTTTTGAGACAATAATCGAAACGTTTAGTTTCCAGCAGTCATATTGACCAATGGTCATATAACAGTAAAAACCCAACGGTCTTATTTTAATTATACTCATTTTATCAAATGAAACAGTTTTTTTGATTATAAAAAAATAAAATAACAAACAAAATTAGGAAACATGATTTATTCAAAATTTCCAGTCGTTACAACATCTATGAGTATCAGGTATGTGATGCATATCTTCTTTCATGTTTTCACAAACCCTTGGGTGGTGCGACATAAAATAATTATTTGGGTATTTTTAGAGAGACCTTAATTTATCTGTTCTTGTGAATTAAATTGATTATTATACCTCTGTAATGCCTTGGGGTATGCTATTTGTTTTTTAGTGAGGCTAAGAGAGGTGTCGTTGTTCATTTAGGGCATTTTGGTTGTGGGAGAAAAAATGGTTATAATTGTTCTTTATTCTTTAGAATTGTTATATTTAATCTAGTAAAGCATGATTACATTGTTTAGATACATTCATGAAATCAATGCTTCTATGAGATAATCATTGGGTTAGTGAAAATTAAACTATTTAGATTGTTTTTCCTATTTTTTTTACTTGTTTAGAAGTGTTATATATGTAATTGTTGAATTGAATATGCAACAACTCATTAGGTTGGTTTGGACATGGACCAAATATTCTAGTGTGATGTTGATCCCATGTTGGGAATGGGATCGGTTACATTAGGTGGTTCTAATGACGGGATTGGGTGTCATGGACATCGGTTTGAGGGATGGTGACTGTAAGGTTGGGCATGGCCCGAGTTACTTGGATTGAAATTCCATCAGACATGTGAGACATGGTCTTCAGGGCACTTTTAGTTAGAGAGGTTGTGGCTTGGGTACTATTTTGGTTACTACCAATCACCTGGAACATTGAGTAGTGTTTACACAGAGAGACTCCATGTTGTGGTGATTTTTACCACTCATGTGGGTAGAGGCCCCCATTAGTTGCATTTTATGTACTATTGGTTTGCGGTTTTTTTCTATAGGAATCCACGTAAATGGTGAGGACACTCTGGGAGATTGTGTTGAGGCTATTGATATGGGGGCATACGTTTGCCATTAATTTTGGGAAGACATTGTTGTCCCTTAGGTTACCTGATTTGAGGACAACCATCGATGTCCCTTTGGTTACATTACTTGAAGGCAGACATCGTTGTCCATCTGGTTACTTATTTGAGGGAAGACGTCGTTGTTCCTCTGAGAAACTATTTCTTGGGAGTGCCTTTGGGTCGTTGGAACTTGAGACACGCGGTGTTATGGGGCACATGGTGTCGGGTTACATGACAGATATTTTGGTGTTGGCTGAAGCATGTGACACTCCATGGTGGATACTGAGCACCAGTAGAGTTTTTGTTTCTTTGTGTGCATCGTAATGTTTACTGTTAGCCTTATAACTGCATTCATTTTTAAAAACTTATATTAGGTATGCACTGTTGGCTGGTATACTAATGAGATTCATCTCACACCCTCCACGGGCCCTTTAAGACGTGTGTATACTTTATGGATTTACATGCAGGAAAGAGGCCATCTTCAGGAGTCAGAAAGCATTAGTTGATGCATGGAGATAGTATGGACCTTCAGGTCTTGCATATCTAGAGATTATTATATTTTTCACCCTTTCCTATATCAACAAGCTTAATTTTTATGTACCTATAGTTTCTTTTCCATTGGCACTGATTATATATATATAAATATGTATGGCCTGCTTTGGATTCATGTTTTGTGGTTCCGTAGTAGTTACAAGTGATCATCATGCAGTTTTGATTACTTTCTGTAGTTGTTGATTATATTTATTGCTTCTGCAGTTTATTGATATCTAATGTTCTTCCGCTATGCTGGTCTGGTTTGAGTCTACATAGTCATTTATTCCGCTGCATACATATTATTATACTCGGACCGGTACCATTATAATCCTCTGAGAGGGTATATCCTTCCCACTATAACTGTAAGACCCTTGCTGACAGTCAACAACATTTGGAGCTCACGGAGGTCCTTCTAATGGAGTAACACCTAACCAATTTATCATTGTTAAAGTGGTTTTTCGGGTCCGTGTCATTACAGATATGATAGAATATTTCTCCCTCTATACAACCTTTACACCATTACTACTAGTCAATTACCTCTGGCATACATGGATGAATTTGTAAGGACATTATACCCACCATCTCAGGGAACTTGTTAAGTCTACCCCAAGTCGATTTGATAAATGGAGATCCATGAGTAGTTCACACTCATAGTAGTTACTATGGCGTCTAAACATTTGAGTCAGATCAGGGAATGTTATTATTAAGAACTGTAATGTTTATCCCTGAGGGTAATCCTTGATGGTGGGGGGTCACTTTCTGATTGGACTATAGTTGATAATGAGATCATATATTATAGGAATATATTTTTTGTGCCTATGATTATGAAGGAAGAGAATATTCCCAAGTTTCATGGATCGAAATAGTTGGTGGATCCAGGTATGATGAAAATGCACTTTGAACATTGATGATACATTTTATGGCCATGAATGAAAAAGGTGATATTAGAATTTGTGAAATGATTATATGTCTGTCAATATGTGAAGGATGAGCATCAATGACTAGGTGGCATAGTATAGTTATGATCCATTATATAATGAAAGTTTGATTATATTACCATTTAATTTATAGTTGGTATCCCAATGATTCATCATATGAATGAAACTATATGGGTGATTTTGGACAAAATAGTGAATGTAGATCATTTCTTACTAATATTGGTGACTTTATAATTTTATTATTTGAGAGACTTGTATGTTTGAGAAATAATAGATTTTCATAAAATTCCATAATGTCCCGATTTAGGCCATGATTCAAACTTTACATTTCATTTTTGGATGGTCTAGATGATAGAAAATGGTACAATAGTATTATTGACAAAGAAATTCAACCCACAGAAAGATGGGTTGCGAGAATGTACTATAAAATTACTTGAGGTAATGCTTCAGGTATTTACCCTAAAATTGTATACACCATAGGAGAAGCACATATACTTGGATTGGTTTTCATATAATTATAGTTATCATGAAACAATACAGAAGGAACAATATATCTTTTTTTATTCTATGCTATGAATATCACCTCTATATTGGGTGGAGGTAAGTGAGTCAACGTTGTTTGGAATGAGTATCATGTAGTGTATGTCAGAACAAGATCATATGATTCAGAAACATATGTATATAGATCATATAAATAAGAATTCATATTTTGATATTCATCAATGATTCATTATGTTTATATAGGGTGATAATGTGTTCATTTTGATATCACCTAAATTGGTTTACTATATGTTTTGGAGATTTGAAAAGATGGTGCTCCTGTTTTTTGTATAGTTTGAGGTTGTAGAGTGAATTGAGATAACATCATACTTATTGGATCTTCAGTAGAGGTACTGATTTATCTCATATTTTTTCAAGTGTCACTACTTCATTGCAATCCCCCCAACTCTTATCATGTGATAAATATGTATTATTTTGAGCTTTAAAATTAGGCATCCCTTGATGAGCATCTGATACATGTTGTAAATCATAGTGTGAATGTGTTGTGATGAAGGACTGGGATGATATTTCACCTATTGGGGAACCATGGAAAGGTGAAAAGGGTAACTTGGAAGTGGGAATTACATATGAAAACTCGGGGGCCAGATATTTTATCCTCATAATCTTAGATATTAATGAGAGTAAAAATCAGGGAATGAATTCTATATGGTGGGGATAATTTAAGATTCTAACCATCTCTGGAGATGTCTCATGACATTTCACAGGAACCATTTTTTTATTTTTTTATGTTATTATGATTTCAGATTACATAATAAATTTTTTGGGGAAATTGAAAAATGTATTAAGGATGTGGGGCAGGGCATGTTTGGAGCACGATTTTCCCAAATCGTAAACCCAGGTAAGAAAACTATTTGAACCCAAACATAGGGAATTCACACAACTGAAACATTGTTCGACAAATCCTGCACTATTTTCTAATTAATTGTGTGATACCCATAGGTGAGGCCCATAGTTTGGAATTTCACTAGGGAAAACTGCTCACCCCATATAGGAAACAACATACACAAATTGTTAACCAAAAAAATCATTAAAAAAGTCATGTACCCATCGTAAAACCACTTGCCTGACCATTAAATAAAGTATCTTTTTATGAGGTTGCATGATGCATTATAATGCATTAAATCTTCCTTTCATGATGATTCAAATCCTATATTTAAATGTACACCTCTCTTATAATAATATTCTCATTCCATGTGGTTTATTCTTCCTCTTTATCCCCTCATTTTCTCATAGTTTGAACGGATGCTTTGCACTATTAGTGATGGATCTATATCATTTAATTGGTATGTAAAATATGGTTGACCCTTGATATGGTTTTTGGATATATATTTCATACTTCATTATGAAATTGAAATTTAAAATCCAAATGGGATTTCTGTTGGTGAGAATTCATGGTCAATCTTGAGGCCCACAGTCTAAATTCAATTCTAATAGTATAAAATTACAATTACATATATGGGTTTTTAAATTTCAATTGGATCATTTGTCAATTTATTCTTGATTTGAATAATTTCAATGGCTAATTGATTTAACAAATCGTTTATTTTTATGTTGACTGAACATAAAATTATGAATTTAATAGAATATTGGAAAAATTAATTTTTTATTGTAATTATGAAAATTGGGAATTGGATTAACTTATTGGTAAAATAAATAATTGAATGTTATGACTATGGAATTGATTTTATATTGGGTTTGTTTTATTTATCAACTAATGTGATAATTAAATAATTTAAAATGGTGGTTATGGGCTGGTGGACATGGACCTTATGGTTCAATGGGTTATATAGTAAAATATAGAAAACATGTTTAACGAGTAATTATTCCATGATTTAAGATAAATGAAAAATGATTGTTTTTATAACAATAATGGTAGACCATGATTTGAATTGATAATAAAAAGGATTTTAATGTTTGTAGGACTTTATTGATGTGGTATATGTGAGGTATGTTTGTTTTCATTTTATAAAACTGTTGGACAAATAATGACTCTCCAAATACACATATTTTATATCATGTGTGGGATATATACCTAGTCTAAAAATATTCATATGTGATAATAAGTGTGTGACATGTAATGAGACTCCAAATACCCATATGTTATAACATGTGTAGGATGGGGACTAAGGAATCATATAACGCAAGGAGATAACAAGTGTCAGAGAGGGACTAAGGATCATAATACCAGTATTTGATTGAGGTGTGGTACATGGAAAGGGGCTACAAATACCCACAGGTAGATAGAAATGTTGTTCAACAACCATGAGGTAGGCATTGGAATACGGTTATAAGAAGTCATGATTTGAATTTATATGAAATGTATAAGTAAATCACAAGTGTTATAATGAATTTTTAGTTGAATATGTGACATGGTGAAGACTCTGGAATGAGAAAATGTATGCATTGAGGATCTGGGTGTCCTCATGAACCAGGGGGTTTATGTGTTTAATTAAATAATTTTTAAATATGAAAAATATTGAATTTATGTATTTTACATTTTTATTTACAAAAAATTCATATACTTTTACTGATTCTATATTGTATTAGACCCCATTGTTGGTATCCTATAGAGTTTTATTAAGATGCCACTTAGGATTCTTTATTGGTACATGAAAAGACGTAATGTTATCATGATAAGATATGTTCATGGGAACATTATTAGATGAATTATATGGGATGCAGAGTAGATGAAGAAACCAAAAATGGTGTCATTACACTCAGTGGGTTGTCACTATGTGTTTATTTTTGTTTTTAATTACGCATATGAATCTTATTTTGGAATAAATGTTTTATAAAAAAGTTGGAGATTGTATTCTAGTTAGGATTTTCATGTGTCCCTAGTTTTCCAGATTATTGGTTTTATTATTTTGTAAATTTATTATTTAAATCCTTTATTTGTTATACTTTTATATAGATTTTATAGTCTCTATATGATAGATATTTGACCATCGCTACAAGTCAGATGCATCTAGCTTATGGGGAGGCATGCCCGAGGTTACATAAATGACCAGACCAGTGTATTGGTGTGTCACCCAGGATGAGATTTAACATAATCATATTCTTAGGATTCTTACATGTCTGGTGGAGAGTTAAAAATTTCAGTGAATGTATTTAACTCTGCTATACAATGTAGGAGAACATAAAAAATTATTAATTTAAACTAATTCCCATTCTTAACACACAATATGAGGGGTCACATATCTTTACATATACATATTTAATGTTATTTATTTTTGATATGTGTCCAATTTATAAAATGTATCATAAGAGTTCATTATTTCCCTTTGGTGGAATCCATTAATACCATTCAATGTATATGAAATCTATAATTAATCAATTTTAAAGGATTAGTAATTGAATAAAACAATATCATTTTGAGGAGGTGGAAAATGTTTGAATTTAGAGATAATTGTGTTGGAAATAAATTACCTATACCATAAAAAATAAAAAAAATTCATATATGATAATGTCCCTATTACATTAAATCTGATTTATAATTCATTTGGTACATAAAAAACAAATTGTGAATCCATCCAACACTAACTATCGATATCATTTCATGGAATTATGTTAATTTTGGAAAAAATAAAATTTTGAAAATATATTCTTTATCCAATGGACTAAATTGTTTCCCCTATTGGACTATCTGTACATGGAAAAAAATTGAAATACTTACCTAATAGATAATTGAAAATGGTTTTCTCTAGAAAAAAACTAATTCTATAGAAGCTACTAAGAGATCATATGTGATATCCATAAAACTACGGATTTAATTTTAGAAATATGAACATGATAAGATGTATCACATATATTATATATTAACTTATATAATACATTTTTCAAGGTACCTAATAGGCCACTGAAAATGGACGAAATCAATATTTTATATTAAAACACATCTTTTTATAATTTTAGGAAATAAAATTATATTTCCACCAAATAAATCATTTTTAGAGACCTCCACCTTGATATACAAGATCCAATGCTTGTCTTATTATATTTTAATAATATATAAGTAATAGCATCCTAATATACAAAATATCATGGTTTTAATGGTATAATTGATACATACTTGAGTATTATATTACATATGAATTAAAAAATTACAACATAATTATATTTCAAGAGGAAAATTCTTCCACATAGAATATCAAAGCATAATCGTTATAGTTAATATCATTGGATAATCTATAATCTTGAAAATATAATGGTGATATCATATACATGGAAAGGGTTTAGAATGGTCGTGTAAATCATGAATCAGAAATGAATAATAATTATGTACATGTAAATATTGGAGAACACATGGATTTTTTTTTTTGAAAAAATAAAGATTCATTAACTAACGAAGATCATCAGAGTTACATGCACATAACCAAGAGGGGAAGTGGTACATCCAGAGATGATCGATGTAAGGGGGGACAAAGGCCGCCAGCTGATGGCCAGCATTGTTACATTCCATTTTGATGAAGGAGAAAGTGCAGCTTGTGAAGCTTTAATGGAGGGAATGAATAGTTCTGACGAGGGATCCAAAAGATTGAAAGATGAAATTGTTTAGGTTTATGGCAATGAAAATGGTGAGGCAGTCTCATTCAATGTTAATTGATTTCCATCCACGATCAATAGCTAATTTCATACCGACAAGGATGGAGACTGATTCATCCACTGCGGGTTCCCAGAGCGCATGGTGCGATTCATGTTTGGATATAATGATTTGACCATGGTGGTCCCAGGCCGGCATACTGAAACAAACATGTCCATCCTTGTGGATAGACGCATCCACATTAATCTTGAGAATCCCTTCCAGTTATGTGAACTAATTTTTGGAGGAAGAAGGGGCTCCAAAGGGCCATTGTTGCTCAGAGTGGTGCCGTCAGCCTGGCAATCCAGGATGATGCCCGTTCAATCAAAAATCCGGGAGGCCTACACATATGATTAAAGATGGAATCATTAAACCGAACCTAGATGATCCATGCTAGGATACAATGTGATACCACTTTAGCCGGTGAAAAGGAGGAGCACCATCACATCAGGAGAGAGGTGAGGTCCGAGGCCACATCTAGGAAGAGATCAGTAGGGGATCCCCATTTGGTCCAAAACTCCTTTGGCCCTGGGCATTGGGAAATAGCATGGAGGGGGGACTCTGGGACGTACGGGTAGAAGGAGTAGGAAATTTCCTTTCACAGATGTAGGAAGGCAAGGAGGTTCATGGTAGGCAGGGTGCCAGTGCACACCTGCCACCATAAATGGCAAATTTTTAGGGGGACATTGATCTTGCACATCGATTTCCAAGGCCCCCCATCCCCTTCACTAGTCAGTGTACAAAGGGTGATCCGATAGCCCGATTTCACCATGTAGGCTCCCGAGATGTCATTGATCCAAAAGATATGGTCGGGGCCTGTATCCGGAAAACAGGAGATACTCAGAATGATCTTTCTATCCCTCTCGTTAAACCAAGAGAATTTTTTTCCTAAGCCCCACCCATTCCCCTGGTCAGCAGAAATGCATCAGAAAATGGCTCATTCGGAATCTGGATGGATATGGGATGAAGATCTCACATATTCCTTATCAATAAGCTAGGGATCAGTCTAAATATTAACTTTTGAGCCATATCCAATCCTCCAATCCCATCCTTTATTCACCAGATTACGGTAGCCCCAAATGCTTCTCCAGATGAAGCTATGATGGGGGCCATGATGGGAGCCCTAGAAATCCTTGTGTGGGATGTATTTTACATGGAGAATACGCGTGCAGAGAGATGATTGATGATTAATAAGGCGACATCCTTGTTTATCCAGCAGTGCGTCATTAAAATGAAATAGGTCCCAGAATCCCATTCCACCTTCGGATTTGGGTTGGAAGAGTTTTGGCCAGGTGATCCAATTGGTATTATTCCTTCCATCCTTTCGACCCCACCAGAAGTTGGTAGTGCGGGAGTGGATCTGGTTTACAATTGCATACAAAATCTTGAAAATGGACATGAAATAGTTTGGAACAAATTTAAGGGCGCCTTTAATGAGTGTTTCCTTTCCGGCTTTGGAGATTTTTTTTGGGGTCCAGCCATGGATTTTTTTCTCAATTCTAACCAAAGTATTTGAAAATATGTATTTCTTTGATCGGCCAACCACTGTGGGTAACTAGAGGTACTTTTGATGTTTTTACACTATAGGAATGCATGCAATGGAACAAAGATCTTCTCTTTTGGACAATGGAACCGCCGAGTTGAAGGAGACATCTGACTTTCCATGAATGATGGTTTGCCCAGAGGACCGTTCATACTGTTGAATAGAAAGGCTAATGGAAAGGCACTCATTGTAAGTTGCTCTGGAAAAAAGTATGCAGTCATCATCAAAAAAGAGGTGTGAAACTGGTGGACTAGTGCGACAAATATTTTCATCGTGAATTCTATGAGAGGAGGTTGCCTTGAACATGAGATTAGAAAAGGCATTAGCCACCAAAATAAACATAAAGTGTGAGAGAGGGTCTCCCTGATGAAGGCCTTGGGTTGGGGAGAAGCATCGGGTGAGCACCCCATTGACATTTATTCAGACGGAGACAGACGAGACACAGTGCATGATCATATCTGTCCATTTCATGAAGAAGCCTATTTTCAGCATCATGAATCTGAGGAAGTGCTATTCCACTTTATCGTAGGCTTTATCCATATCTTGTTTCCATGACATAGTTCCTCTTTTCACGGTAGAGCGTGTTTTCATCGAGTGGAAGACTTCACGGGTAACAATGAAATTATCCATGATCAGTCTCTTAGCCACGAAAGCACTTTGGTTATCTGAGATTATTTCAGGTAACCATGTATGTATTCGATTAACTAAAATCTTTGAAAAGATCTTGTACGAGACATTGCATTGGCTGATAGGTCTAAAGACTAAGACCATAATGGGTTTATTAATTTTTGGGATAACGATGGGGACTGTTTCATTTATAGTGGAGAGGTTTGTTTTCCTAGCCCAAATATTCTTCATCAGATTGTAGATGTCAGGGCCAATAATGTGCCAGTAATTTTTGGAAAAGAGGGTGTGGAAGCCGTTCGGGCCTGGGGCCTTAGTAGGGTGCATATGTTTTAGATTATGGAGGATCTCTTCATCCGTCACATCTTTGGAGAGTTTTCTGTTAATATCTTTGGTGATCAAAGGTGCGATGCAGTCCTCCACCTCAACAAAGATGTTACGACTTCCTACAGAGAAGAGCTTCTGAATGTAATTGGAGATACCATCTTGGATTCCATCTATTTCAAATACTTTATTCCCATACGGGTGTGAGATGCAAGAGATAAATTTTTTCCTCCACCTATCGGATGCTCTATGATGGAAGTGAATGGTGTTTATGTCCCCCTCTGCAATGTGGGTTTCCCGCGCCCACATATCCCTTAAGCTTTCCTTGATTTGCAGGGCTGCATCTAGGTCTCGTTGAATTCCACTAATTTTGGTTAGCGTGCAGTTGGTGTGGGGTTGGTTGAGATGATTAAATAACTTCCTCTCACAGTGCTTATCAGGTTGACCGAATTTAGTGAAGCTCCATATCCTCAGATCAGATGCCTCCCGGTGGAGATTGGATCCAATGACTGCTTCCCACTCTTCCAGCCTAATCGGATAACATCTTTGCAATCACGATCTTTTGACCAGAAGCCTTTAAACCTGATGGGTTTCTAGATTTTATTAAGTGATTACCATGGGTGAATTCAATGAAAATCAGGATGTGGTCCAAGAATTTGAGCGATAGGTGTCCGATGTGGTACATTTTGAAAAGGTTCATCCAATCCGTTGATCCAAGAAATCTATCAAGATGCTCAGCAATACGGGTACCATCTGTGCTACCCCGAAACCAGGTGAACGGGATGCCCGTGCATCCAAGATCAACCAGGTCTGCTCTAGACATTGCATCTATAAAATCAGACATCGAGGAAGAGGATCGGAAGGCTCAACCTTTTTTTTTAAATTCTAATACAGGATCTTGTTGAAGTCCCCTCCAAACAGGATAGGGCTTGGCAGGTCGCATCGCATATTGCAGAGAAGGTCCCAAGATTTCCATTTCTCGTTTTAGGAAGGCCAACCATAAAATCCCACAAAAGTCCAATGGGTGTTGTGGGATTAATGAATAGACGTAGCAACATGGTGCAAGGAGAAGGACAAGATCCCGACGTCAACATTTTCCTTCCAGAGGAGATAGAGTCCTCCAGAGTGGCCTTGACGGGGGACCGGGAGGCATCCCTCGAAGCCGCATTTTAGAGCAAGGCATGTGGTGTCCTTGTATTCTAATATGGTTTTAGATAGGAAGACCACATCAGGGCAACTTTGCACCCAATGGTGCTGGAGAAAATGAACCGTTCGTGGGTTTCCAAGCCCATGATTGTTCTAGCATAAAACAAACATTGCTCTAGGTGGGGGTGGGACGTACCTGCCTCTGCCTTTGATTCAACTGGGGTCATTCTGGAACCCACTGCTTTCTTTTTTTGGGGAGGGGGGGTGGTTTAAGCCAAATTGCTTGGCTCAATTTTTCATTTCAATTCCCATGGTTTTGGGTTGACTATTTTCCCTTCTCTGTCTTCGCAGCGTGCCCTTTTCCACGTTTGGCGGGTAACTGTGCTTGATGTTGTTAAGCCTGCCATCCCAGAGTCATCTGGTAGTAAGATACCTAGCATGATCGTACCAGACCGAGGGTCCGGATCTGGTGGTTCGATGCACATATTTATCGGCATCGAGCTTTGTTCTGCTGGTTCTTTTGGTTTTGTCAATGGCTCTATTACCGTTAAGATTGTGTCTTTAGGGGGTAGAATCCATGCTTGATTTGATGTAATTATTCTTAGAGTGACATTACTGCCTAGCCCCATCATTTCATGTGGAATTTATGTCCTGGGGGGATATTTCAGTAACCTTTGATCACCTGGTCTATCTTTAGGGAATTTTGGTGGTCCCAACATGATGATATTAGGTTGTTCAGTTTCCATCGCCTCGTGTGGGCCATTGTGAGACGGTCATGATCCTTTTGTTTTTCTGTCTCAAGGACGTAGGCAGCTCTTGTCGTTTTGGCCCGAAGCCAAGGGCCATATTGTAGAAGGATATTTCATGATTCTTTTACATTCTTTGTGTCGCACACTTTCTAAAGATGATCGAAAAACCCGCAAAAGAAAAAGAAGATTGGAATTTTCTCGAATTCTAAAGTGACCCAAATTTTGGAATTGTCAAATTTAAGGAACATACCTCTCATCAGAGGCTCTGTCTCATCGACCTCAGCTTTAATCCGAACAAGGGGTCCCCATTGTATTGGGTCCAAGGAGTTCAACTCAGGGAAATGGCCAATGCGATCTCCAATTTCTCTCATCACCAGTTCCATTCTCCCCTGAAACGGTATTCCATTAATGCATATCCAGATACGAGAGCAACTAAGTTTAATATTCTGGAGCTCATCCCCTCCTTTAAATTCTTCCATCAGGATGAGATGGTTATCGAAGTACCAAGGTCTACCTTTGAGGATTTTGTCTTTATCTTTTTCTTTGATGAACTCGAAGACTAGGAGGTTGTTCTCCAGTTCATGGATGGCCACTCCAGCTTCAAATTTCCATAGATTTTGAAGGTTATTTTTTAGGGCCCTTTGGTTGACCGGCGTTTTGGACATCAATTTTCGACAACCAGCAGTGCCAAATTCTTAGCCAGAAGCATATCTTAATTTCTCCGGGTTTCGTTCGGCACTTTCTCTTTATCCATCAAGGATAGATTCGTACATTGGTTCATTATATCCACCTCCATGGTACGTACCACAATGTTCGGATTATGATTTCATATCCCTAAATCCGCGCCCAGAATTCTGGCCCAAAAAGGGTCACCGGCCCACAAAAGGGTCTAGTTTCCGCATAAGGGAAAAAAAAGTTCTTCCGTATGCGCTTGGGGTAACACTCTGGACTTCACGAGAGTGGCTTCGCAGCTCAACTCCCGGCCTGTCCTTCGCGAGGCAGGATGTGCAGGTTCTACAAATCACGGGGGCCAGATTCGCGATGCAGAAAGTAATCGACTCCGCAATGCAGGGACGTCATCTTCAAGAAGCACATCCTTGGCGATCTGGAATTCCACCTCACCTCAGACCTGTGGGAAATGCCTTTCGCGGACCAAGAATGTTTCCGTCTGCGGTTCATGCAACCGGATCTTCGAGAAAACCAGAGAAATCACCACGCATAACAGTGGGAGTCAGCGTCACCGCGGATCTGGGCAGTCGGCCACCACATCCTGCGGATCGGGAAGTTGTCAAAAGCCAAACGGCCACAGTAAATCATGGATCTGGGGGGGGGGGGGGGGACCTCCCAGAAATTACGGTCTGCAAATTTCCTCGGCGACACTAACCTCCAAGTGAGGTCTTCAAAAATCGTGGAGAAACAACTCGGGATCCATCTCTGAAGTCAAATCTGCGAAACAGGGTGAAAAGTCTTCACCGAGGTCAATAGAGTGAACAGGAAGGAAGGCTCGTCCATTCTCTTGATTCTGGAACCAAAGTTGTAGACCTTACCCTCTGTATCGCCTGCGTCGAAAGGCCGAGGTCAGCCACGGGTCGAGGAATTGAAGCAGAAAACCTCTTAGTGCAAGGGAGCCAGATTTTGGATCCAGGAGCCGATTGGAAGTAGAAGAAGAAGGAACGAGAGGAGGCCCGGTCAGTTGGTGGGGGAAAGGGAACTGTAGGTGGGAGAGGGGAACCGGGGCTGAAGGCTGGATTGCAGGTGAGCAGACGACCGTGGTCCATTTGGTCAACCAGTGAACGGGCTACAACCTCCGTGAACGGGACGGGAGGGAGCCACGAAACCTATGAGGTCCTAGGAGAGACAACTATCATAGTGGGAGGGACCCATAAGGTTGCCTTTAACACAAGGAATTTATGTGACCTGATAGTCATTTTAATATAAACAGTAATAATAAATATGCAAAGTAAATTAACTGAATTTTTTTCTATTAAACCAATAAAATGAAAATAGTTATTATATTTCCTATGGAATTTAATTTTACGATATTTATATGATATTATACCTAAATAGGTATAATTATTTTTTTAATAGTATATATATACATAATATCAATCATTATACACAACCAAGAGATGTGGAAAGGGGAAAAACAAACGACATCCATTTTTGAGGCTTTTCTCTTCATAACAAAAATGATGACTTAATAACAATTTGATGGGAGTGAACAAGTTGTTTTTTCATATAAGTAATTTAAAATAATCCCATTATATTAAATAATATTTTTTATTATATTATATCTTTTTTAATAACAATTGATGTTTGTGGAGAACAAAGATAAATAATGATTCTTGTTGGAGAACATTACCTTTTCTTCAGGTATCCTCTTATGATTACACTAAATCCTTACAAGGATTCATTTATTCGAAAAATATGGATTCCAGAATGATGATATTGACATTGGGAATTTATTTTTAGGGTTTTAAAAAATAAAACTGGTTTTAATGGTTGAATAATATAGTATAGGGATGATCTGTTATAAGTGTGGGATATGACACAGTAGTTATTTTTGAATAGATTTGAGTACTAGCGCAATTTTCATATGTGGAACGGATCCAAAATGGAGCATAATTATAATGAATAAATATATTCATACCACATTATATTGTATGGTGATCATCTTTTATGGATGAATAAAAATATAAGTTTGAGGGGATCTTATCAGTGAAATATTGATGTAAAATAAATTGAAACATACTAGAATTAATTAAATGTTTAGTTTTACTTAAATAAAAATATCTGATGAATTATAAAATTAAAAAAATAAATATATATTATATCATTTACTATGATAATATATATGACCTTATAACATTATAAACAATAACTTTTTCATAAATGCATCAAGTACATTGTTTTTTATAATTACCATAGATATAAATCCAACCCCCCTATCCATGAACAAAAATAATATATAGTATATTCAATGGTTGTGTTGGGCCCATTGGAGATACCAATATACGTTTTCTACAATATTGGATCTATGTTTTAGTTGTAAAAATTAATATGACTCCAAATGAATGGATACTACCAGGTATAATAATTGAATTCTTGATGAAAATTTTTTCATTTACAAAATATTCTCAATTTATGAACTCTTTTATGTTATCATGTTGATTATGATTATACTCTCCCATATATGAGTTTTTTTCTGGCACATATTGTATCACTGTATATGTGGTATGGTTTTCTGTTACATATGGATCATGTAATTCATGTCATGATAATTAAAATGATGTATATTTGTATTTTATTATGCATGGAGGTGTTTCTTTTTATAGTATCTCACATAATGTTTGGTTGTGTAGCATGGATATGATCTTTCAGGATGAATGATAATTTATCATAGTGATATTATCCAATAAAATTTACTCTTGGAATATATATATATATATATATATATTATTAGATAGTTTAGTATATAATAAGGTCCAAATTATAAATTTTAGTTTTCATTGTGTTTATACAGTGGTATGTATACATATATTTTTACAATGATCGAATCATTATTTTTTGTGATATAGGTTAAAGATTCTATGTATATATAACGGAAAAAATTTCTCTCCATCCCCCAGCCTATTAGAGGAGGTTGTGGTGTGGAAATATATTTATACATCCCTATTGTTGAGGTATTAGTGGGGTGAGTTATGTGGTTAAAAGCATATTATTGAATATTTATCACAATAACATTTAAAATACCAATTAAGAAATTTCTTTGAATAAATAAATTAACATATATTTTACTCTGACATTAAATTACTAAAAGAAAATATATTTTATTACGTATCAATATTAACACTAAAATATATGTTTTTGTATTATTTAATTAGTCAATCACTATGGTTTAAATTCCATAACAATATAATGATATGATAAATTAAATATCCCCAATTTCAGAATAAAAAATATATAAAAAATGATTTAAAAAATAATTTAAAATAATTAAATATAATATTACAATTAAGTTTATCTTCTATATAAATTATCACACATGTAAAATGATACGTCATTGTGAACCTAAATAATTTTTAAACACAATTTTTATAAAAAAAAGTTTATATAATTTTAATGAAAACAATATATTAATAATTATTATAAATATATTAAAAACAATTAGGCTAGAATACGAATATTAATTTTTATCCCTCTTTTTTGTTAATGTAATTATATAATTTACGGTCATTCAATTTTTATATTTATATATAGAATATCATAAAATATTTTTTTTATAAAATTATTTATTAAATATTTATAATTATGATTCAACTAATATGTAATTACATCCATTAATTTCAAAATTTTCTATTTATTTAATTCATTAATGTGTAATTATTGTTGTTTTATTATTTCTCAAAATAAAAAAAATAAAATTATAGAAACTAGAAAATTGATAAATAATAAATGAAACTAACAAAACGAGACTCCAAATGTTTTTATATAGGAAATTTCTAGACAACATTATACAATGTAACCTTAGGTTGAATCATTGGATTACCAAATAAATGACTATTTGTGATGATGATATTGTTCATGTATTGTTTGGAATCAAAATGAGAACCACATGTACTAATCCATATATATATTGGAATAACCATATGAGATGGTAAATCAAGGGTATAATTTTCATAAAAACTATCTAAGGTTCTACCATAATTAATGATGTAAAAGGATGTAAAAGTTTGTCGAATAGGATCTCACAATTTCACTATATCCTAACACTAAATCACAGGATCACTGAAAATATATTTCTTCAATAAATTCAATTAAGTGAATATTTAACTTTATCTCTTGAATTGCTTTTGAATTTTACACATCATATCTAATACCCATTCCATCCTCTAATAATATAGGGGTGGAAATTATAAAAATCATTTACAAATCACCCAAAAATGGATCAGTTCTTTTTAAAATAATATGATCATTATGAAGTTATGATAATAGTGCGGTAAAAATATACAACACAACATAATATCTAATGAAAATTTATCACATATCCAAAATATAAATATTTCATATAAGTTTGTCTCTATTTAAAAACTAAATGGAAATAATGGTATATAGAAACCCTAAATAAAATATAATGAAAATTAATTTTTATATGTCTACTGGAAATAATATCAAATTTACTCAAATGATCCACTATATCTAATATAATAGTTTTAAAAACCTACTCTAATGACCGTGTAAATTACTAAAATTATATATAATACATAATTTATATTATAATGAATCATATTTTGTTCTATCTCTATCATCCATATATAAATTTAATTAAATCATATTAATACAACCTTTAGTAAAAAGTATATATTGATATAAAATCCCACCACTGAATAATATATATATCACAAGAGATACCAAGCATCTCACTAGGCAAATTATCCTTGTGTGAATAGTTTTTTATATATAAAGATTCAAAGACCACCAAATTATTAATGAATTGCTAACCATTTCTGAATAAGTAGTGGATAAGAGGATTATACATCCTAAAATGGTTATAATCCAAAAATCATTACACTATTTTATATTTAAGTATA
The DNA here is from genome assembly GCA_963277665.1 of Viscum album. Lineage (NCBI taxonomy): Eukaryota > Viridiplantae > Streptophyta > Magnoliopsida > Santalales > Viscaceae > Viscum > Viscum album. The sequence continues at coordinate 821,104,273 of OY728155.1, forward strand.
TTCTTGAATTAGATTCCAAAAATTACATTGAATACCATTAATTAATGTGACTAATTTCTGTATGTTTATATTAAATAACATTGAAATCATTTCACATTTCTCTTACTTAATGAATAGGTAATGAAATCTTTTTCTTATAGAATGGTGGTTCGGAAATAATTTATCTTCTTATAAAAAGTAACAATGTAATTTTATTAAATATAAAACTATTATGGATTGAGAAATTAGAAATAGTTTTAAATTGCATCATAAAACTATTAATAACTATATGTATATGTAATTGACAGATACAAAGTTTGTTGAAAATTATTAAATTTATATGATAATGGTACCCCATGGCCATTAAATTTTTTCATTAGAATTTTTTTAAGAAATAAGAAATAATATGAAAATTAATGTTTAATGACATGGGTCCTGAAATCATCTATGAAAAATATTTCTTACTATTTAAAGCTATATATATAACTGTATCATGTATTTTTTCATATTCGTAGAAGTAAATTCAACAGTAAATGTAATGTAAATATACACCTAATTAATATTCCATGGATGTTAAATTTATTAAATAGGGACATTTAACAACCAGTAATTTTATGAAATACAATGAGGACAACTATTTGAATAATTTTAAATGGTGGAATCTATGTTTGACTTACAAACTTTATTACGTGAATATGATTTCATGGTAATGAGTTAGCCAACTATATTTAATGGATTTATAATAATGGTATAAGAAAAATTTCATAATAGGTATTATGTATAAAAAACAATAAAAGGATATAATTTATAATTAAGTAAAAAATACATGTATTAGAATATTATGATAAACTATTTGTATTGGGGACTATGAAAACAATCATGATAGATTATAAGGTAGGGATGTAATACATGATCAATTTAAGAAATTGTTTTTATTATCATGGATGTAAATATAGACTATATTTTAAGGATATACTAATGTATGTGAAATTTTATTGGGAAATCCTTTTTTACGACATCAAATTACCTTTTTCAATATGGATTATTATATTATAAAATTAATAGTTATATGATGGAATGATTAATACAATTCATGATTAACACACTTTTATCTGATGGATGAGAACCAAAATAGACATGGACCAAAATAATAAATTTATACATAAATGGGGAACATTGGATCATTTCAATCTAATCATAAATGATTATTTAGGTGTACTATGTAGAGGCTATAGACAATATGTAGTTTACTAAACTCTGAATCATTGTAAATTATTATATAGATGTGAGATATCAACTTTTCCAAGGACATCACATACAAATATAATTTTACAAATTTTTTATTTAATCCATGATGTAGTATCATAAGATAATTTTTTATCCATTTTTATTGAAAAAAATTGGCAATTAATGTTAGGAAAATGCCCATTGGGAAATATATCTACTTACATGAAAAAATATAACATCACGAAGTGGGAATATATTCCATTGAAATAGCTGAATGATGAGGTATTTTAGAATTATATATTTATATAAATTCATATAAGATAGTAAAAATATTATTTTTAGGTTAAATCACTTTTAGTTTATTGTGTCATAGTGTGGTTACACTTCAACAATACTAAATATAAATCTACAACAAATGAATAATTTTTATATGCTATAAATTCAAGAATATGTAGAATTTATTCATTGTTATTATATAAAAAATATGTACATTAGATGGAAAAATTACATACATATTGGCCAATATTCCACATTTTTTATCTGATAAATAACTGGTTATAGGACATATATCTTTGATAAGGCATGACTTTATAAATTTGGGATCCATCTATTTCCATTGTCTGCAAATTTCATTATGTTTATCCTTTTCACCACAATTATTTATTTTAAGGTACTATTTATTTTAGATGGATTCATGTTTACATATCAACGAACATCGTTCACGTTTTATATTTATAATGGAAGGTTTTGAGTTTTTTGTTTGTAGATACTATCTTTTTTACTGAAATTAATCTCCAAAATTATTCTTCAAATTCATATTACTAAGTAAATAAGTTTTTTAAATTCCAAATAATCTCTAAAATAAATAAAATCATAATTTTATTTATGTAAAAAAATATAACATCAAATATATATTTTTGGATATAGGAAATTTTTTGAATTGATATTATGTACAACTAATTCAAACATAACATAAAACCATATTTCAATTTTATTTATATACTTACAGTTATTTTTAAAAACCACTGTTATTATAATTAGATGATTATAAATGGAGAATATGTTATTAATATGTTTTTTTACTAAAATAAAAAAACAAATGATTAATTAATTATTTATTATTGTACATTATTAAAAAATGAAATAAAAATTATTAAAATAATTATATATAATGAGTTATCATAAAAATTTATTTATTTATATAATGATAATTAAATAAATATTTTACAATCTTGAAATAAATTGTTTCATATTTTTGAAAAATAATGATGCATATAATTATTACGAAGAAATGATTGTAAGTTGTTCAAAATATAATGATCAAAATATTGAAAAGTAAATTTTGGGATATGAATAGGAAATTTTAGATATGTATGTAATGGTATATAAAGGATTAAACCTGTTTAATAATTTTTTTAAAAAACTACTAATAGTGTATAGGTATTGATCAAGTATTACCATTTGTAATTTAAAATCATTTAGAATAATCAATTTGTGATGACCCATGTCATCACTGGATGAGTAAAATTGAGAGATATTTTTATTGTTGTTCCCAAAAGTTATTTTGGTGAAAACATTATCTGTCTTGTATAATATGATCATGTTTTTTTGATGACTCCAATATGTCATGGAATGTGATTTCTTTTCTAGGAAATGCGTTTGACTAACATTCATGTTATTTAAATTTTCATTGAATATTTAATATGTAACCAATCAAATATTAATTTATTTATGAATATTAATTTTGTGATATTAATTTAATAGAGATTATTATTGAGATTAAATGTATGATTTATCCAGGAATTTGGGGGATTTCATATGTAATGAATAATTGAATATTATGCACCATTTCAGAGACTAAGACCCTTTTATTTTTTCATGATTCTTAATTTTATATTATTTTATCCTGTGTTAAATCTTATTATTTTGTATGACCACCATGGGGAGTATGTGTCTTGTATTAATGGTATAGTGGGATGTATATGTTGAGAGAAGTTTTTATTGGGATCTCATGCCGATCTAGATCATTGTGTGTCTATAGAAGAACATAGGTTCTTGTAACAGATTCAATGATTTCATCATAAATTAATTTCCATTATAATTTATTATTCATCATTATGTTTTCAATTATTAAAAATATTCCACATAATAGAATAAGACCCCCTTAGAGTTTCTTTAGATATACTGAGTGTTTCAATAGATTTCATGGGGTTTTCTATTTGGGATACCATATTCACAAAACCTATAATATATGAACACATTCTATTAGTGCTTCATTTTGGATGATGTGGTAATGTAGAAAAAGACATGGAATGTTTGTTTGGGATATTAAAAGTAATGGTCACCTGGGGTATGTTTAGGTACATTTTGAGAAACCATATTTTGATGAACATGTCCTTGTAGACTATATGGATAGATATCGTTTGAGGTAAGGAGTTATATGCCTTTTACAATAACTAGGTAGGCCACATGGGTGGTATATGGTCTGGTTCTTGGGTGGGAACTGATAGTCTTTTCCATACATTATTCGTCAAGTGCGAGATAAATACATATAAATATTTATATAAAAATAGAATGAGCCACTAGGCTGTGTTGGCATGATGGAATTAAATGATGACAATATGTGGTATATTCCCTTTAATACTTTATTAAATCTGTTTTTGGGGGAGGCCAATTAGTATTTATTTACAAACTACCATATATGATCATTAGAGTGAACGGAGACTATAAAAATAGTTTTATTATTGATTATAGGGTTTGCTGTTGAACATGAAGAGGCATACTGTTTTTTTATCAAGAATAGTCACTCATGTAAAGTATTAGGACTAATATAAAATTGTTCATCCATCATGATGATTTGGAATGTGGTGTGGATCAAATTTTGATGTTGCTGAGACTTATTTTTAGTTTTATTTACTTTTTCTATAAATTAGTCCCAAATCAAAATCATTTTTTCATAATATTATCATAAATTAGACATGTGTGGTTATATTCTACAATTTTATTAAATAAAATAGTGTATTACATGATTTTATTTAAAATATATACTTTTATGGTTATGTATTTTTACAAGTTATTTTATTTTTCACTATTATTGCATACTTTTTAGAGGTTATAAAATCCCTACAATATATTTTAGACCATCACTGCTATTTGAAAGCCTCTAGTATATTTTGTGGAATGCTTTCTACATTTTAGTCTGCTAAAAAGTTGGTGTTTTTGGTTCTACTAGGATTATTTACATTAAACTTTTATGATACCATGATATTTAGTGATTTTGGGAGTTAGTAGATAGATGGTCAATGAATGTGTCTGAATAAGTGATTCATATTTAACTGGTGTGTCTTGATCAAATTTCTCGTGTATAAATACCATGATTCTAGGACATGCAACTGCTATTATGTTTTTTATAAATATTATGGTTTATTTTTACACCAAATGTGATGCACATGAATATCTATATTTATTAGAATATTCTATTACTTTATTTTCCATTGGGGTAAGAGTCTAGTTTCCATGAATATAACTACGAATATATAATTCAAATGACATAATATTGTCTTTCTATAATGGTAGTACTGATATAAGTTCAATTGTTTTATGTATTAGGCACAACCTATATGGTGTTATCCCAGGTTTCTTATTTTTAAAATTATAATAAAATGAACACTATATATATATATATATATCATTATCTAATGACGTGAGATGTTGAGAATTTGGATATATGTTGAATGGTGATGTAAATTTAATCCATTCAATGAAGGATTCATGGAGACATTGTGTTTGTTTTTAATGGTGCTAGATTTGACACTACAGTTGGTGGTGGATCAATTATGTTACCGAATCCACAGATATTATGAGATATGGATGAAGTATCTCTAAGTTATTGATTTCCATATATTCCTAGATATTTTTTGAGAGATTCATTATTATAGGCATTGTTCGAATAGTCATGATTTGTGGAGTTATTAGATTTCTATGAATAGGGGATTAAATGATTTAGAAAGATGTTTTTTTTGTGTGAACCATTATTGTCTACAATTACAAAGTAGTCATTAAGAATGCGTCAGATTCATGAACGATAGGTTCAATTCTAATAGTTATATTGTTTTTCTTTCTTGATCGGAGTGGTCATGATTGGTCGGTCTCTTGGTCATGTTCATGTTTTTTGATCATTGGGTAGAAGACTGAGTTCATAGTTATGTGTTCATATATTGCGATCGATGATTGAGTGAATATTAGTTGAGGTGACCCAAATAACATAATACATAAGTATTACATCTAATTAAATTAATACTCCTTACATATTAATACATACTATTCAAGAACAAAAAAATTTTAGTGAATTTTTAATCATGTTTCATTAAAATGGTGTACATAAACAATATAAATTATTTCACACTATATTCATCATGACCTGAAAAATTCTTAGACTATCATACTTAAAAAACCAATTTATTTGCTAGGGAAATAAAAACATTATAAATGGCCATATTAGATGCAAGATATTCACCAATAAGGGATAAATAGATAAATTATTATTTCTAATGATAACATGATTATTATTATATGAGAACATGAAATTAAAATTTAATATAATCTTATCCTCTTAAAAAATATCACTTATGAGACATGGAAAAAATAATGACAGTTCATAATTCATGAACCAAAAAAGAGGTCATAATATATGATTAATGAGATAATAATAGTTTCTTATGATAATTCCATAAAAGAGTTGAATAATGTGTTCAATAAATATAATCGTAGGAATATTATATTATGGATACCCACCAGGAAATTTTATACTTGTTAGTCATGGGATAATGACCAATGTTTCTACATTTGGATAGGATAACCACTTAAGAACCCTTTCTGGGATTGTTCCATAACATGTGTGCCATATTTTGGCCATTGAAAAAATATTTATATACTCATGGATATCATAAATAATAATCCTTCCCTCTATATTTATTGGGTTATAATGGGCCCATCTATCTAATAATCATTAGAAATTTATAAATATGAAAAAATATCATGATTGAATTTAGCATTTCATAAAATAATAAGGCATGGAAAGGATTATTGGATTTAATAATATCTCATCAATATAATAATAAACCATTCATATAATGATAATAAATAGAATAATTTGACCAATTCCCACTAAAAAATGCATCCCATCAATGGATGTTCTCATATATTAAAATACCATATAAATACCACGAGAACATTTCATGAGGAAAATTCTCCTATCATCACAAAATCAAATATTTAAAAGCAATAATGATAAAAATTATTAGGAAAATAATTTATTTGGAATGAACCATATAAAATTATAATATATTATTCTAATTAAAGATTAGTCATTATGGTGCGAAATCCAATTCATCAAGTCTGCATTAAAATAATTATCTTTTCCACAGTTAGGGTAAAGTGAATCACTTTAAGAAAAAGAAACGAAAAATTTATATTTTTTAAATATCAAACATGTGATGAAATGAAATTAATAAAACATTTTTGAATATAAAAATTCGTGAAAAATTTTCAACAAAAAATATAGACATTGAAGAAAAATGATTCTATCTAAAAAATTAATGATGCTAGATTTCTTTAAAATTATTATTCTAAAAAAATCAATACATGTGGAGGGAGGTGGGTGACATGAAAATAGATCATTTATAGAAATAAAATGTGTAGAATAAATACCCTAATATATTATATAATGATATATTATATAATTTCATCATCATAAATTTAAGAACCAATAATCCATGTAAAAATGAAATTGAAATGTAAAAAATATACATTAGGTCAATATTAATTCTTTTGTGATTAATACATTAATATAATAAATTCAAAATTAATTAATTTTTTTAAAATTGAAATATATATATATATATATATATATATCATTAATACCATATTCTGTCCAATTATAAAATTTCAACCCTATATATATAAATCATTATTTCATTCATCATTCTTGAGAACTAAATGTTCCATTTTTCTTTAAATATTTAATTCAAAATTTTCGGGCCTGGTACTATAATCTACCTATTGTTAATCAAGATATGAATTTCACATATATTTATAATTTATAAATATATATATTTAGAACCTTATATAAAAGAAATAGAAATGAAAATGAATTACATTATTCAAAGTATTGACAATCTATATGTTCACATGAACATTGTTTTTATATTATAATAAAAATGGAAAGAATGATAAATAATTTAATTAAAATAAATAATATTTACAATATCTAATATATCATAAATATTTTTAAATTAATAATTATTAATATCCATTAGTTTATGTAATGGAAACTGAATCATATCTAGGTTGATAGGAGGTAGTCCACAAATACGAACGAGAGATACATTTAATTCCCATTTGATTGAAAAGAGGTGGTAATGGTTTCAATATGATGATAATAAAATAAATATTTATGTATTATTCTATATAAATTATATAATTTTTTGTAATATACGATTTTTATGGTGGATAATGATGTAAAATGTAAATATCTCTCTTCATAACAATATGTATTCCACAAGAGAAATTGATAAGATTAATATAAATCTAGCATATGATGTTATTATAATAAAAAGTGTCCCTTTAATTTTTTTTTATGAATACATGGAATTTATTTAATTAGATATTGGATTATTGAAGGGTATTTTTAATTGTTGAGAAAATGGGGGATTAGGGGTCCTCTTATATATTGGGAAACAGTAGACATGCAATTTATAAAAAGATTAAATTATAATAAAATATTTTCCAAAAAATATTTATCCATAATGACTCATATTTATAGGTGATATGTGATAGGTTTGAAATATGTATGTACTATATGATTTACATATGGTGTTTTTTCAATTTATCCCTTATCATTTTATTTTGAAAAAAACCATAGAAGCCAAATCTTATACAAATATTTATATTAAATATGAGAAAATGAAAGTGGAATCATTAAACTATTTGTACATTATCTTGTAATAATTAATTTCATTATATAAAATTCAATTTCTATATGTTTAGGAATAATATTTAAAACCAAATTTGCAAATGATAGAAATATTCTATTCTAGAAAAATGACCTTTTTTGTGTAAACCTATTTTTAATAAAAATTATAATATTTATAGAAATGAAATATATTATACTATTTTTAATATATTTTAATTAATTTAATATCTTTATTTAGAAAAAATATTACATCACTTTATATATTCTTGACATGAAAAAGAAACATTAAAAAATATACATTATTTAATACTGACCATAAAGTCATCATCCTAAAAAATCCAAATCAATTAACCTACATTAATATTTACATGGTATTTTTACAAACCATGTTAATTTACTCAAATTAAATTTCAAAAAGTGTATAAATTCATTTTCATTTACTTTTATACAATAAAAAAAAACTATTTATTGGAAATACATATTTTAATGATAAAAATACATTGATAAAAATGGAGTAACTATTTCTTCCAAATTAAGTAATGGAGGTTTTTTATGATGTTTATTATATCATTCAAATTATTTATTCAAATGGGGATGTTATAGTAGTATAAAATATCATGGTTCCTTTATAATTATGATTTAATGAAAATTAATCTGTTGAATACTTCCCCATTATATAAATAAAATAGACAGAAATCATACTTGGGTATTATAATTGTATTCTGTTGTGTCATAGAATGAGTGATATAACAAAATTTTGAAAAAATGTTCTATGGGTGATTTGGATTATTGAAAATAGATGTAAAGAGGCGCATCGATAATAGTCATAGGACTATCATCCTAGGTTTAATGGAATCTGGATTGTGTGATCTTTAAATCCAATGAACAGTTCATTGGAAATAAATATCACCAAATGAGTAGAGAGGATGTATATGTGGAAATTTTGGAATAATACTCAATGTGTGTGGGAATGTACTTGATTCATTTTCTCAATTAATTTTTTTTGTAATGTTCATTAGTCCATTGAGGGTGATGGGGTATTGGGAGACCTCACATGTTGTGAACATGGAGAACCATTTGAGTTTTATGGTCTAGATATGGTGTAAGAAAATCATAATATTAGTATTTCATGATTTGAAAATGGAGGAAATGACCCCCATTTTATGTGGTTATTTTTATGTAGAGTTTTCACATACCAAAAAGATGGGGATTATTGTTTTGTGTTTTCAAAAAATCATGTATTAGATAATTTTAAAATTTTGATAATATATTTGGTTATGGATTGAGTGTTAACTGGTTATTTACTATTTATGTTGTTGGGTGATTCTATGGATACTAATACAACGAATAGGATTAGATTAGTCGTAGTTATGTGTCTCCCATACTGTGAGATACTTGCGGTCTATATTATACTAATTATTGGATAGTTTTGATAGCATACAGTGTGTAACTTATTTTACTAAATGCATGGATTCTGGTTTACTACTATGGATACAGTAGGGTCCAATGCATTTATGGTGGGCTGCTTGTGAGAAATCACTTCATCACATGTTTAAATAAATCAATAAAATATTGAATTTTTGACTCACAGTATTTTATGTTGAAATTATAATTTCTTCTATGATATGACAATGTATTCTTTTTCAATATACTATATTTTTCCTATTTTTGTATCATTATCCTCAACAATGATTTTGTTTAAAATAAATGCTTATTATTTTTTTGGAATATATAATTATTAATTAATTAAAAAATAATTTATAGACAAATTATAGTTTTTTGATATCTTTTGAAGGAAGGGTCTTGATAAGATTCTAACAATGTGTTTTATTTTGTAATATTGTTTTGTCATATCCTTAGTTTTATAATTTTATAGGAGGTGTGTTTTTAACCATATCTCTTATTCATTTAAAAATATTTAATTTCTATTTTTTTACTTACCTAAATTTCCATTTTCCTTTTTGTTTTCTAATGTCAAATCATTTTCTTCTCAATTATATTTCCCTTAGTGATTCAATTATTAACAACAATTATTGATGGAGAGATAGATATATAGAGAGGTATATATAGGTTACATCACAAACCTCATGTCCAGTTGCATCCTAATTTTATAGTTCTATAGTGTTGATTGGAGAAATGAATTAGTGGTTTTCACATGGATGAAGTCCCATTACAATGTTTTATATGCTTTAATTTGTTAAATTTTATATGTTTTAAAATGATTCGATGAGATTCCCCACAGATTTTATTTTGATAAATTAAGTGTTTCATGAGATCAATATATGTTATCCATTTTATAAAATATGATCATAAAGGTTGGGGTTTTTGAACACAAGTTATGAGTTCTTCATTTTGGGTGAATGGTTGAAGATTATGTTTTCAAGGGGTAGGTGTTATGGACATCCCACTGAGAGGAAACTCATGGTGTAGATGATCACTCAATCACAGACATTGTATCTTCACAAAAGTCCATGTCGAGTTCTGGGATAGAGCCCATTTGAGATACTCGACCAATGGGAATTTATTTTTTCTAGACAGATCCAGTGTTGGGTTTATAGATAGGTTCTTATGCAGTAATATTGTGTGGGGTATAAACCATATAAGTAAATTCATGGTATCAAAATTATTTGAGTCCATGCTATGTGGGATGACAAAAACGACATGGTTTTCATGCCTGAGGTACTTGTCAGGTACTCAATGTATATTCGATGTACTCCCTCTATCACTTGTGATTTAGTTGGAATTAAGATTTTCCCAATCATAATTTATTAATAATTTATTAATTTTTTTAATCATTTCATATTTTTTACATTTTTTGTATGGTGTTCAAGATTTGGAATGTTTTAGAAGGATGTTATCATTGAGGTTCTTTTTTATAATCATCATGTGTGTTGGGTTGAGAGATGCAAAGAATTATTGACGGTTTTGAGTTTTTCATTGGCCATGATTTAGTGTTCTATAGTGTTCCATTAAAAATTATTTTAGATCGTTCCTAAGTATATGACCATGTTATTTAATCAACTTTATCCTCGATTCATATGGTTTGATTGGTGATGTTTTTAGTCTACATAAGTTATTTTTTAGAACCGATGATTTGGGATCATTATTTTTTGACACATTTGTATGGGTGGGATCTTTGATGTGTCATGTGAGGTGAATATTAATTTGTTTGATATCCAGATAAAATAGAAGGACCTTTCATTGATACTCTCATAGAAATTATAATACTCGACATTATTTGAATGCCATGTAGGTTATTTGAGGTTTTTTTATTACAATATTTTCCATAAGAATGTCCATATGCTAGGGAACCTTCTATTGGATTTCAGGGAATTATAGTGCTCATGATGATTGTTGAGAACTCCCATGTTAGTGAGGTCTTTCTATTTGATTCCCTAGTTGGAACATTATTGAATGTGGATTTGGTTGACAGTTAGCTACCACATGAGGATACTTATTATAAATGGTTAATCTCATGAATTAATGTGATTAGGGATCCCCTCAATGGTGTACCTACTATATATCTACTGTTTACATTATAGGATGATTATGGTTGATTTTTTAGGTTAGGTATCTAGTGACCATTGAGGATTTAGGTAACTAGTATGTAATATGGTTTCAAATTGATCTTTTGAAGGGGGTTGGTGGATCCACGTGTTTTTAATTTACTGTGTGATATTTTGGTGAAAACTCATTATCCACAATGTCATTTTCATATGATGACATATATACTAGTTATAGAATCTCAATGTGTCTATTAATATGATGTTATCTATTGTTTCTGGGGAAACCAATACATCATTTTCATAGATTTTACCTATGAGGATAGATCAATTGGTTGGATATTGGGTTGGATAGGGGATAATCACATGTTTGGATAGCCTTTGGAAATTATACTAACGATGTAATTTCTCTAGTTAGATTTTATAAGAGGAATTTTCAATATCATACATTCGATAATTTATATGAGATTAATTTTGTTCTCCTCCCCATTGGTTATGTTTTTCAAACTAATAATTTGATTTAATGGAAGTTATATACAATTGTATGTCTCCATAGGCTAGTAGATGTAGTACCCTAACTAGGGGTTGGATGTCATTAGCTTAATATTTTTTCAAGTACTTGGGTGTTAGCCTATGCCCCTCCCTAGTGAATGTTTTATTTCTCATGTAATTTCTATAGGCCAATATTCTCCTAGACATGTTTCCACAATTTGAGTATAGTTTATTTATATAGTACAGATAACTCAACAAGAGTTATGGTGACTATTAGATTTTTGGGACATCATGTTGTAACATAAGATCTTTCCATATGCTTTACAATTCCACATTTTTACGCTACATATATCTTTGAGAACCATTTAAAATATAGTGGATGTTTGTAATTCCATGTTTCTTACTAACAAACATGCTAAAAATATTTATCCATGGGATAGAGAGGATAATGATTTAACATTTGGGTTGGACATGAACCAATGTTATGGTTGATTTTTCACCCATATTAATATGATTTATTGGTATGTGCTCATTAATTATAGGTGTAATTATTTTTTTACATGGCCTGGAAAATAAAATGTGCACGAATTTCTTATCAAGGAATATTATAAGATCCATATTTCGGTAACCTACATTGATTTATTAATTTCCCCTTATACAAGTGCATTGGGGTCTATGCATATCATATATCTACTATTATGTTGGAACATAGGATACATTGTGGATTGGGAGGAGTCTCAATGCATATTTATCAAGAAGATTCATTCATAATGTTTCATGAGAACATGATGGGGTAGTTTGTATGTCATAGGGATATAATATTCGGTATGTATTCCAATAAATAGTATAGCCTGGTAAATTTATTTTAAGTTCAGTTTATTTTTATGATTTAGGCATAGTGGGTGATTTATTTTTATATTTTAAGGAAATAATTTTCTATATGTGAATTTATACCCCATTTTATTTTATTATAAATTTATATTATTTATGTTTTTTGGTTTCTTGTATTTATTTGTTTATTGATGTTCATGATCCTGGTTAATTTTGATTTATATTAAACTCGTACTAGATGGTATATTATCTCCAGTACATTCATTATATTAACACTACAAGCTTTATGACATGGTCATATAGAGAGGGGCACTTTATGCCTTGGGAAAAACCATATTGGTTGAAATTCAATGTTAATGTTGGAATGTTCTCTACAATCACATTTTATTATATAGTTATCTCAAAATGTATTAATGTTTTGATATATTTAGTTATAATGATAATATAATATATATTTATAATCAAATGGATTAATTATGATTTATGATTCTTATAATATAAATATTTATTTTTTGTATAAATATATGAAATAACATTGTCAAATTTACATATCATTGAGATATTGTAGAATGACATTACAAAACTATTTTATATGAGCCTCGTATAAAAAATTATAGTTAGGGGTAATATCAACAGGATTTTATCTTTTGGAATATAATTTTAAAAAATAATTTTAATGACTTCTGTGGAATTTATTATAATAAATTTTCACAGTCAAACTGATTAATATGATATATATGAAAGAATAATCACCTGTGATGAATATTAAAATTTATAGTCTCAACATTGGGGTTATTAGTTATTCCTTAACTGATTTATGTATAAGATATAGGATTTCATCTATATAATATTGATAATTTCATAATTAAATATTTGTATAATTTTTATATTATAAATCATAATTTTTATATTAAATTATTTAATTGATTAACCATTTATTTTTTAGTATAATGATATGGATTTAATATTCTTAAAATTGTTTGTAATGGTATAAATGGAAAACATAATAGTTATTGTAAATTTTTATGTATGTAATTATAAATATAATAATTTAATCATATAACCATATTATTAAAATATGTTTAACTTAACAAATTTTGATGTAAATTAATTTTTTAAAAATTATTTCTTAATTTCAATGTATAGTAAATTATTTGTAATGAGGTTTAATATAATTATTTTGATAAATAGAATGTTACTATAGTGTAATATAAAACATTAATTCTATAAAATAGTATAAATGAAATTTTAAATATGAAAATAGGAATGTACTTTTTCTCTAACATCTAACGAAAATGTTTCTATAATTAAAAGTATTATCTTAAATTGAATAATATTTTTTTTAACTATCGATTACAACATAGAATTTATGAAAAAGAGAAAAAAATAAATTATTCATATCCTTATACCTAATATTATACTCACAATACTCATAATTATTCAACACATAAACTTTTATCAAAAAACATACATTTTTTGGTTTCCCATTCAAAGTAGACCCATATTCTATCCCAAAAGATACAATATTTGTTTTGGAAGTCATGATTTTTGTAAACAAAAAATTCCTCCAAATAATAATATTTCGAGATTGGTAATATATATTAATTGTTTTTTTATTTAATGCCTAAAATTTTGGATGTGTTAATATATTGAATTTTTTACTAGAATGATTATTGACTATTAATTGTGATCAATTAAACTTAATTTTTTTATGGAAATATAGAATAGAAATCTAAAAAATAATCTTTAAGCCATAGGAAAATATCTCATAAAGACACTAGAGTTTTTATATTTACCATATAGAGATTACAAGGGACAAAAAAAAAGAAAAAAAAGAAAAATGAGGCCTTTGAAAAAAAAAGATCGGTTTTCATGTCATTTAATAACTAAAATTCATGTATCAGTGGATGTAGGGAATGAAATATAGGGCATGAAGAAGATTAAATTATCATATATTGTAGTTTACATGTTTCATAGTGTGACACACATTTATCATATCATGAACCCAATGATGTAGGATCAGAAATATTAAACGGGGTGAGTTATATACACATGGTGTGAGATTTAGTTGTATTGTATTCTCTACATGGTGTGTAATGTTCTAGATAGACCATTATCAACATTATTAGACATATCATAAATTATTGAAATATTTTATCCCCAAGGATCATCCTAAGAACAACTATTGACACATTATTTCTATAATTAAATGACGCACGATCCCATCTAAAGAATATAAATAGTAGGCCAGGATTGAACTGTTAAGGAGATCCAATATACCAAATCATTGAGTGATAAGATGCATCATGTATAGTCCTCCTAATTTACATCTAGATTTTCATTTTTATTTAATTTTATTTCCAACATCCATCTAATTAAATCATCATTATGATCATGGGTAATTCATTCTATTCAATAGTTATACTGATTAAAAATTAATTTTTATTATTTTGAAAATGCATAATACATTGAAAATTAGATATACATCACGGTGTTCTAATGTAATGTAATACCATAGAATCATAAAAAAATTCATCCAGTCACTAGGAAATTACAATAAGATAAATAAGGAAACTATAATTCAATTTGAGGATTCAATATGTTCCAAAAGGTTGGAAACCATATTCCCCTCCCTCCACGAGTGAGTGATCTCTGTATGAATCCCCATGAAGAGTTTACATCTCTTTATAGTATAGGAAATATTCTAGGTAATTTTACCTTGTACGAGTAGTTCTTTGTACAAAATTATAGATCATGTCTCCACCTGTTGGACTCACCTGTTTTGATAATCATAATTATGTATAGATATTCCTTGATAATCCCAAATACTGTCTATCAATATATTAATTTTTTATTCTAATTATGAAATCATACTAATGAATTGATATGAATATTAAAATGATCATATCATATCAATGTAATAGGTTATTCAATGTTTTTTTATGAATTTAAATGTTCAACGATGATTAATCTTGATACTAACTCTATCTGTAAATGAAATGCATAGAAATGATATGTTATAAGTGTGTTTTAATGTAACTAATACAGACATAGTTACCAATAAAAAAGGCGACCGATAGACTACGTCTACTGATAGGAAGGGTCACTGATACAAGATACCTATGGAATGAATCTACCAATAAAATGGATCTACCGATAGAATGTAGCTACCTATAGATGAAGATATCGATAGAGTGAGCTACTACTATCGATGTTAACAGCTACAGATAGCGAGGAAGAGCTACCGATAGAAGTTCACTGTTATGAAGATATATCGATATTGGGAGCTACCAATACATGGAGCTACCGATGCAAGCAAGATACCATTACTAAGTGTAACAGCTGTAACATCCCAGGTAAATAAAGAATAAAGAATTTTCATATTTATTAATATTTACGAATTAAATATTAACTTTATTTTAAAGGGGTTGCTATGTTCGATAGCGTACCCGATACGCAACGATGAGTTTCTTTGAAACTTACGTAGCACACTAGTAATAAAATAATATTATTTTAAATGTTAGTTAACAAGTAGCCGTTGTACTGGCAGGAATGGATAGAAATAACTAAAATATGATTGGATATGTTTTTAAATGTTTATACATTTACCCAATAAAAGATAAAGTCTTCAAATACGGAAAGAGTTCAATTTTAGGGCATATATACTCTAATTTTCATTAAAGGTTCACTTATCACCTTTTAATGGTGAACCGTCATTAAATATAGTTTTGATCACTCTTATACTTTATTTTGGACCAAATATAACTCTTCTTTAGAATCGGGACATCAAAATTTACTTTGTGTAAATTTTTGGTACCTTTCTGATAAAGTTCATTTTTTTATGAATAGTGTAAAATGTTGTATTTTAATTCAAAACCTCTTTTTAATCTAAATTATTTATATGATTAGATTATTATTTTAATTGGTTTTAAAGTGAAATTAGAAAATATTTTTACCAGTTAATCCAATGGTGGTCATTGGAATCAATTTCACTTTGAAATTGGACTTAAACTGGTGTCAATCTTTTGATACTTATTGTTTCACAAAAACACGCTATTTGTCATGACAGCGGGAATTAATTATTAAATTAATTAATTTGACTTATATGTTTTGAATTTTGTAAAATGGACTTCATTTTTGAATTCGGAATATCAAATATAGCTTAGGGTGAATTTTTGGTAATTTTCTGAAAAACTTCAATTTTTGATGAATAGTGAAACCACTAAGTGGTAATCAAGCAAACTGATTTTTCAGTTAAATGAAAGTTTACCACTAATGTGTATTGAATTTTGAAAATCCGACATACATGGTTGTCATTAAGAAGTAAAATGTGGTTCAATGAGATTAAAATAATTTTTTGGTGAATAGTAACTTTTTTTTCATTAATCGCGATTAGAGGTAATTAGTGTAGTTTAAGGTAAAAATGGTATTATAAGAATGTGAAAACACCATGACACTTGTCCTAAACCTATTGGGTGAGTCATGGCCGACCAAGACAAGCCATGGGCCAACTTGGGGACCCCATGGAGCCACTTTAGTTGGAAAATGACATTAATATATTTTTATTTAATGTTAAAGTGAAAATGACACTAACATAAATTGTTTTACTAAAATAATTTTTGAGTGGGGTTATACAAGTCCAAATTTTGATTATAAATAGTCATTGGAAAGCTAAAAAGATTTCCTACATCATAGTAGTTTTTTTTATAATTTTTAGACATTAAATAAATTAAATTATTTATGACATAATAATGATGCAGCGATGACATCATTATTTGACGATTTAAATAAAATGGAAAGATAATGAAACATCTAAAACCTACACATGTACAAAACCAATTGGATGAGTGGATTTAGAACCCTTATCACCTTATCCACGAATTATATCAATTTGGGACCTTTTAAAACCGAAACACATTTTCAAATAAAGTAATATTTCTTTACTTTCCAAAAGTGCCCCTCCTCTCCTCTTATAAAAGGCCCCCACCTCTACCTCATTTCACACACTTCTCAAGCCTTTGGCTCGGCCAACCCCTGCCCAATTACTCTCTACACATCCCTCTCCTCATCCTAGAGGATTCCCTTTGGGCAGAATCCTTTCAAAGGAAGCCTTTAGGCTCAAATCAAAAGGGAGTTACACTTTTAAAGGTAATTCATTCTCTCTTGTTCATTTGTTTTATTTTGCTTCTCCAACTCTCTAAACTCTTTTTATTTACTTCTTTTGTAACAACACCAGTATCTTCAATATACTAGGATGTTGTTATAATATTTATTTGAGCTACACTCTCACACAACTACATCAAATGGTTAAAGAACATACGGTTTCCGTGGATGGCGAAATTCTGCCTCCCGAAACGATGATTGTTCAATACTCATTTAACACCTTCAAGGGTGGCCATTATGATGTCACTATTATTATATATGATATATAATATGTTTATGTTTTCTTTAAGCTTATTTATTTTTCATTTTTGGCATACCTTTATGGTTTCCATTATGGGTAAACACGATATCTTCATTTAAGGAAGTGCGGACTACCGCCCCCTAAAATTGATGTGATTCGTTAATGCCATATGTGGGGCGTGTAAAGGATGGATTTAAAGTTATTATATATGATGTTATACTGGAATTATAACATACCTCTATATCATTA
This sequence comes from Viscum album, assembly GCA_963277665.1. Lineage (NCBI taxonomy): Eukaryota > Viridiplantae > Streptophyta > Magnoliopsida > Santalales > Viscaceae > Viscum > Viscum album. Next base: position 821,122,931 of record OY728155.1, read on the forward strand.
TTATTTCATTCCATTAAAGTATGAGATAGAAATGAAAGTAGCGTTCATGCGTACGTACGGCTTACCTTCTCCATGAACGGTGCATTTCATTTCTTATCCCCAAATGTAATGTACTATTAAAATTACATGTATATAATGTACATATATATTTAATGATATATCTAAATTATGAATATAATTCTGGAATTAAAATATACATACCTCTCATTTAGTTTTAATTCCACTAATATGACAAAGAAATGAAAGTAGCGTTCATGCGTACGTACGGCTTACCGTCTCCATGAACGGTGCATTTCATTTCTTACCTCTAAATGATTATGTAATATTATAAATACATTTATATTCTGGATATATATGATATATATGATATCAAAATCAGGAATTTCATTCTGGATATAAAGAACTTTTGACTACACGAACAACATGTAATCGTAAGAAGTCAACTTTCGACTTAAGAACCAAATATTGACAAAACAAACATTATTAACATAAATGGTTACATAATGTTTATAACATGGCAATAAGTGATATAAAAAGAATAATGAACTTTAAAAAGGTTCTTAATCAAGTATAAATTAACTCAAGTTTATTATTCAGGACGTTAAAGAACGATCGAGTCAAGTCGGACCCAAGGTAAGGGACTTCATCTCAATCTCCTTTCATTGAGGCATATTTCGTTTTATACACAACTTTCTTTTATACGGTGTATAAAATCCTTTTACTTTTACTTTTATACAAAAGGAATCTTTTTCTACGAATCATTTTACTAAACGACAAAAAGGAATGTTTTTTTTAACGTACGCGGTGACAATGACCTTTTTCCGCCGCCGCGAGTATTATTTAATCTTTGGCTTCCTCAACAAGCCGTAATGTTTTTAAAATAAAATAAATACCATATACTCTTTTATGTATTTTGGTATTGAAAATGGTTTTGATAAATGATTCTATTATGTCAATATATTTATGATATATTTTGATTGAATTGTGGAAATGTTATCATTCCTTTATATTGGTTTTATGTTTTATGATTTTATATTGGTACTTGGACATTTTAACGGGTGGTTACGTTATAAACCATATGACGGGTGGTGCCGTGAATACCAGGATGGGTGGTTACGTTATAACCTCCAATGCATTGGGTATGGAAGTCGGCCGTATGGCTATTCCATTAAGTATGTATGGAAATTGGCCGTATGGCTATTCCATTAAGTGATATGTGTGGAAGTCGACCGTATGGTTATTCCACTTAAGTAAGTTTATGTCCCAAGTTACCTTTATATATGTTATGTGTTCTTTATATGGGTTTTATGGTAATCCTTTGGTTACAAAAGGGTAAGTAATGATACTTTATTCAGTGAAGAGTTTTTATTACTTCATAAAGGTGAAAAGTATTACTTTGATAAAGTATACATGGTTTACTTGATGTTTGAAAAACTAACAGTTTTCATTCTTTTTGTATCCCTTACTAAGCTTTTTATGCTCACCCCAAGTTTTTCGAAATGTTTTTCACAGGACTTAAAGTGGAATAAGGTCAAGGATGGGATCAAGGGAATTTCATGCTATCTAAAACATGGAATCTAGACATCTTTCTTTTTAAGAGTTTTTATTTTATGGAGACTTAGTAGAAGTGTCTACTTTGTAATCTTTTAAGATGTAATAGTTATGTTCTAATTCTCTAAAACTCTAAACCTGAAAATATCCTCAATGTGAATTATTCATTTAATTCAATATTAAGTAAGGTTTAAGGCTGGGGCCTTATAGTTGGTATCAGAGGTCAGTTTAGACAACTTTAGGAGTTAGAAAATTGTTAAATTATAATATGATTGAAATGATATAGCATTTACGGATTACCATGTTGCTTCGCCTAAGATATTTCTGTGTTCAGAATGGTTTTCCATAGAGAAAACAAAGCAGCTATGTTGGGATGACATCAGGAGGAAGACATCCTTCCAAATCAGCAACCTGAGATGGTCGGAATCGGAACTGAACAGTTTGTTGCAGTGATGGAACAGTTGACTCAGGCTATAAATGGTGGTGGTATCCATGCACGAGATCAGCCAGATCAACCGCAGAGGAACATGTCAGTGGTGGAACATTTCATGAGGCAACATCCCCCATCATTCAGAGGATCATCTGACCCTGTGCAAGCTGAAGGGTGGATTAAAGCACTGGAGAAGATTTTTGATGTCATGGGGTGTTCAGAACATCAAAAGGTTAGTCTTGCTATTTACTGTTTTGAAGGTGAAGCTGATCAGTGGTGGTCGATGGTGAAAAATATAAGGGATAGTGATGAGATTGAGGATCTTTACTGGGACGAATTCAAAGGTATGTTTCTTGAGAAATATTTTCCTATGGTGGTTCATCTTAGGATTGAAAAGCAGTTCCTAGAATTGAGGCAGGAGGATGATTCAGTGGCTGCTTATGAAGAAGAGTTCACTCGATTGGCAAGGTATGCTCCAAACTTCATACGAGATATTGATAGTAAAATAAATCGTTTTTACTCAGGGTTAAAGCCAAAGTATCAAAGGGCTTTAGCTTCTCGTGAGTTCAAAAGTTATGAAAAACTTGTTCGATGTGCGGAGAAGGTGGAAATGGAGTTTGCCGATGATCAGGTGTTCTATGACAAACAACAGAATAAGAGGTCTAGTTGCCAGGAAAAGGGGAAGAATTCATCAAAGAAGCAAGGAGGTAAGAAAACCAAATATCCATCCTGTGAGAAGTGTGGTAAAATGCATCCTGGAGAATGTTTATCCAAGTCTGGTAAGTGCTTTCGGTGTGGTAAGTCTGGTCATATTGCTCGTAACTGTAAGTAAGATGATCAAGCAGGAAATGAAAAGCCAACGGTAAGATGTTTTAAGTGTAATGAAATGGGTCATTATGCAAACGATTGTCCAACGAAGAACTCAACTGGGGGAATGCAGCCAGACTACAAGCAGAAAGGGGTGGCAAAATCCTTTGCAATAACTTCAGCAGATGTTGGGCCATCGAATGAAGTGGTATCAGCTCCAGGGAGCTCAATATTTTTTGAAGATTGACTTGAGGTCGGGGAACCATCAGTTGAAAGTAAAAGAAGCAGACATTCCGAAGACTGCGTTCCGTACTAGATATGGCCATTATGAATTTGTAGTTATCCCTTTTGGGTTAACCAATGCACCTGTTGTATTCATGGACCTTATGAATAAAATTTTCCATGAGTTTTGGATAAGTTTGTGTTTGTGTTTTGAGGTTTTCGAAGAGGTTATGTGTGCCTTGTGATTCACAGTTGAAGAATGAGTTGTTTTTTCATCCTGGCAGTACTAAGATGTACAGAGGTCTGTGGGAGTATTACTGGTGGGATGGAATGAAAAGAGACATTGCTGATTTTATAGTGAAGTGTTTGACATGTCAACAGGTTAAAGCAGAGCAGTAGTTACCGAAAGGGATGCTTCAGCCTTTACCAGTGCCAGAGTGGAAATGGGAAAACATATCCATGGACTTTGTTGTGGGATTACCGAGGACATATCGAGGTAATAATGCAATCTGGGTTATTGTTGATCGCTTGACCAAATCTGCTCATTTCCTTGCTATACGAGATACTTTCTCTCTTGATCAACATTCTCGATTGTATCTTAAAGAGATAGTCAGGTTACATGGAGTTCCTCTCTCCATTGTATCGGATCGTGATCCCAGGTTTACTTCTAACTTTTGGAAAGGCCTTCAGAAGTCGTTGGGTACTGAATTAAATTTTAGTACAACTTTTCATCCTCAATCAGATGGGCAGTCAGAATGAACAATTCAGACATTGGAGGATATGCTACGAGCTTGTTCTATGGATTATCAGGGAAGTTGGGACCAACATCTTTCTTTGGTTGAGTTTTCTTATAATAACATTTTTCATTCCAGTATACAGATGGTACCATTTTAGGCATTGTATGGGAAGCGGTGTCGAACTCCAGCTTTCTGGGATGAAGTTGGTGAAAGGAAGCTGATGGGACCAGAATTGGTAGAAGAGATGGCAGAAAAAGTTCAGTTGATTCAGAAAACACATGAGAACAGCTCAGAGCAGGCAGAAGAGTTATGCGGATAACCGGAGGAAGGATCTATCTTTTGAGGTAGGTGATCATGCTTTTCTCAAGGTTTCTCCTTGGAAAAGTGTGATGAGATTTGGTAAGAAAGGAAAGTTGAGTCCATGGTTGGTTAGACCATATGAAATTCTGGAAAGAGTTGGATCAGTTGCATATCGAGTGGCTTTACCTCTGAGTTTATCTCAGGTACACAATGTTTTTCACGTTTCGATGTTGAGAAAGTATATGCCAGATCCATCTCATGTTTTGAGTCCAGAGGTAGTTCAGCTGGAAGAGAACCTATCTTATGAGGAACAACCGGTCCAGATTCTTGACCACAGGGAGCAGGTGTTACGGAATAAGGTGATTCATCAGGTAAAGGTTTTGTGGAAAAACCATGTGATTGAAGAGGCAACGTGGGAATCTGAAAATGCTATGAGGGATAAATACCCCCACTTATTTTGATAAGTGAATAAAATTGAGAGGACGCAATTCCCAAAAGGGGGGAAGGATGTAACATCCCAGGTAAATAAAGAATAAAGAATTTTCATATTTATTAATATTTACGAATTAAATATTAACTTTATTTTAATGGGGTTGCTATGTTCGATAGCGTACCTGATACACAACGATGAGTTTCTTTGAAACTTACGTAGCACACTAGTAATAAAATAATATTATTTTAAATGTTAGTTAAGAAGTAGCCGTTGTACTGGAGGGAATGGATAGAAATAACTAAAATATGATTGGATATGTTTTTAAATGTTTATATATTTACCCAATAAAAGATAAAGTCTTAAAATACGGAAAGAGTTCAATTTTAGGGCATATATACTCTAATTTTCACTAAAGGTTCACTTATCACCTTTTAATGGTGAACCGTCATTAAATATAGTTTTGATCACTCTTATACTTTATTTTGGACCAAATATAACTCTTCTTTAGAATCGGGATATCAAAATTTACTTTGTGTAAATTTTTGGTACCTTTCTGATAAAGTTCATTTTTTTTATGAATAGTGTAAAATGTTGTATTTTAATTCAAAACCTCTTTTTAATATAAATTATTTATATGATTAGATTATTATTTTAATTGTTTTTAAAGTGAAATTAGAAAATATTTTTACCAGTTAATCCAATGGTGGTCATTGGAATCAATTTCACTTTGAAATTGGACTTAAACTGGTGTCAATCTTTTGATACTTATTGTTTCACAAAAACACGCTATTTGTCATGACAGCGGGAATTAATTATTAAATTAATTAATTTGACTTATATGTTTTGAATTTTGTAAAATGGACTTCATTTTTGAATTCGGAATATCAAATATAGCTTAGGGTGAATTTTTGGTAATTTTCTGAAAAACATCAATTTTTGATGAATAGTGAAACCACTAAGTGGTAATCAAGCAAACTGATTTTTCAGTTAAATGAAAGTTTACCACTAATGTGTATTGAATTTTGAAAATCCTACATACATGGTTGTCATTAAGAAGTAAAATGTGGTTCAATGAGATTAAAATAATTTTTTGGTGAATAGTAACTTTTTTTTCATTAATCGCGATTAGAGGTAATTAGTGTTGTTTAAGGAAAAAATGGTATTATAAGAATGTGAAAACACCATGAAACTTGTCCTACACCTATTGGGTGAGTCATGGCCGACCAAGACAAGCCATGGGCCAACTTGGGGACCCCATGGAGCCACTTTAGTTGGAAAATGACATTAATATATTTTTATTTAATGTTAAAGTGAAAATGACACTAACATAAATTTGTTTACTAAAATAATTTTTGAGTGGGGTTATACAAGTCCAAATTTTGATTATAAATAGTCATTAGAAAGATAAAAAGATTTCCTACATCATAGTAGTTTTTTTTATAATTTTTAGACATTAAATAAATTAAATTATTTATGACATAATAATGATGCAGCGATGACATCATTATTTGACGATTTAAATAAAATAGAAAGATAATGAAAAATATAAAACCTACACATGTCCAAAACAAATTGGATGAGTGGATTTCGAACCCTTATCACCTTATCCACGAATTATATCAATGTGGGACCTTTTAAAACCGAAACACATTTTCAAATAAAGTAATATTTCTTTACTTTCCAAAAGTGCCCCTCCCCTCCTCTTATAAAAGGCCCCCACCTCTACCTCATTTCACACACTTCTCAAGCCTTTGGCTCGGACAACCCCTGCCCAATTACTCTCTCCACATCCCTCTACTCATCCTAGAGGATTCCCTTTGGGCAAAATCCTTTCAAAGGAAGCCTTTAGGCTCAAATCAAAAGGGAGTTACACTTTTAAAGGTAATTCATTCTCTCTTGTTCATTTGTTTTATTTTGCTTCTCCAACCCTCTAAACTCTTTTTATTTAATTCTTTTGTAACAACACCAGTATATTCAATATACTAGGATGTTGTTATAATATTTATTTGAGCTACACTCTCACACAACTACATCAAATGGTTAAAGAACATACGGTTTCCGTGGATGGCGAAATTCTGCCTCCCGAAACGATGATTGTTCAATACTCATTTAACACCTTCAAGGGTGGCCATTATGATGTCACTATTATTATATATGATATATAATATGTTTATGTTTTCTTTAAGCTTCTGTATTTTTCATTTTTGGCATACCTTTATGGTTTCCATTATGGGTAAACACGATATCTTCATTTAAGGAAGTGCGGACTACCGCCCCCTAAAAGTGATGTGATTCGTTAATGCCATATGTAGGGCGTGTAAAGGATGGATTTAAAGTTATTATATATGATGTTATACTGGAATTATAATATACCTCTATATCATTATTATTTAATTCCATTAAAGTATGAGATAGAAATGAAAGTAGCGTTCATGCGTACGTACGGCTTACCGTCTCCATGAACGGTGCATTTCATTTCTTATCCCCAAATGTAATGTACTATTAAAATTACATGTATATAATGTACATATATATATTTAATGATATATCTAAATTATGAATATAATTCTGGAATTAAAATATACATACCTCTCATTTAGTTTTAATTCCACTAATATGACAAAGAAATGAAAGTAGCGTTCATGCGTACGTACGGCTTACCGTCTCCATGAACGGTGCATTTCATTTCTTACCTCTAAATGATTATGTAATATTATAAATACATGTATATGCTGGATATATATGATATATATGATATCCAAATCAGGAATTTCATTCTGGATATAAAGAACTTTTGACCACACGAACAACATGTAATTGTAAGAAGTCAACTTTCGACTTAAGAACCAAATATTGACAAAACAAACATTATTAACATAAATGGTTACATAATGTTTATAACATGGAAATAAGTGATATAAAAAGAATAATTAACTTTAAAAAGGTTCTTAATCAAGTATAAATTAACTCAAGTTTATTATTCAGGACGTTAAAGAACGATCGAGTCAAGTCGGACCCAAGGTAAGGGACTTCGTCTCAATCTCCTTTCATTGAGGCATATTTCGTTTTATACACAACTTTCTTTTATACAGTGTATAAACTCCTTTGAATTTTACTTTTATACAAAATGAATCTTTTTCTACGAAGCGTTTTACTAAACGAAAAAAAGGAATGTTTTTTTTAACGTACGCAGTGACAATGACCTTTTTCCGCCGCCGTGAGTATTATTTGATCTTTGGATTCCTCAAAAAGCCGTAATGTTTTTAAAATAAAATAAATACCATATACTCTTTTATGTATTTTGGTATTGAAAATGGTTTTGATAAATGATTCTATTATGTCAATATATTTATGATATATTGTGATTGAATTGTGGAAATGTTATCATTCCTTTATATTGGTTTTATGTTTTATGATTTTATATTGGTACTTGGACATTTTAACGGGTGGTTACGTTATAAACCATATGACGGGTGGTGCCGTGAATACCAGGACAGGTGGTTACGTTATAACCTCCAATTCATTGGGTATGGAAGTCGGCCGTATGGCTATTCCATTAAGTATGTATGGAAATTGGCCGTATGGCTATTCCATTAAGTGATATGTGTGGAATTAGACCGTATGGTTATTCCACTTAAGTAAGTTTATGTCCCAAGTTACCTTTATATATGTTATGTGTTCTTTATATGGGTTTTATGGTAATCCTTTGGTTACAAAAGGGTAAGTAATGATACTTTATTCAGTGAAGAGTTTTTATTACTTCATAAAGGTGAAAAGTATTACTTTGATAAAGTATACATGGTTTACTTGATGTTTGAAAAACTAACAGTTTTCATTATTTTTGTATCCCTTACTGAGCTTTTTATGCTCACCCCAAGTTTTTCGAAATGTTTTTCACAGGACTTAAAGTGGAATAAGGCCAAGGATGGGATCAAGGGAATTTCATGCTATCTAAAACATGGAATCTAGACATCTTTCTTTTTAAGAGTTTTTATTTTATGGAGACTTAGTAGAAGTGTCTACTTTGTAATCTTTTAAGATGTAATAGTTATGTTCTAATTCTCTAAAACTCTAAACCTGAAAATATCCTCAATGTGAATTATTCATTTAATTCAATATTAAGTAAGGTTTAAGGCTGGGGCCTTATAACAGCTATCGATGCAAGACCTACCGTTTCAAGTTCACTACTACAAGTTCACTGATACAAAGAGCATCTGATGGAAACCAATCACTGTTTAACTAAACTCCCTTTCTCAATTTGTTTCTAGAAATAATCATATTTTGTGCTCCTAATGAAACTAATATTAATTAATGATATTTCTTGGATGTCATGGAACAATACCTCATACCTGCAGAAGTATTCACATCTTATGTCTGAAATTAATTAACGATGTTTGTTGGATGTCATGGAACCATACCTCGTACCTTTAAAAAGGTAATCATTCCCATTTCTGAAGAAAAAGGACTAAAATAAATATTGATCTCAGTGGAGAATACACAGAAGTGGGACATAGAGAATGAAAAAAAGAGACAAATACATGAATAACACACGAATAAGTATAAGACCACTCATACACATCATGAATAGAAGTTCAAAAATGAGGTTCAAGTGCTACAAGGAATACTCTCACATTCATCGTGAACACCTCTACTGGATGTAATGGAAAAAAACCATGAAACTCTATTTTCTAGACAACATCATGAGAAGGACTCAAAGATTCTTCTTCTTCAATCCAATGGAGTCCAGAGCTACATTGTCATCACACAACAGATTTATAAAATCATCTTCTTATTGTTGCTCTATTGTGATCATTTTATTACATTTCGAGTAGTGTGTGTGCTTCTGTTTGTTTGGACACACAACGACTCCTAAGATGAACTGAAGAATACTGAAATCATATCACCATACTCTTTATACCTTTGTGTATCTCATGTAGAGCTGTGGTAGAGGTCTGACGACCTGGACAACCTATGTGCTATTTTTGTTACCTTCCCACGTAGAACTCTGGTAGAGGTCTGAGGAACTGGACAGTCTGAGTACTGTTGTAAACGCTGATCTAGGGTGTGGATCATTGTTTTATATAAACTGTTTCAGAGGACTAAGTCTCATCTTGAGAATGATCCTCATGGATAAAACATTTTTCCATCATATTTTAGTTTAAACTATTTTCAACATTCTGATGCTAATTACTATGAAACTCAAACTTGTTTTAATGTAACATTGATAGTTGAACTAGAAAGTGTTTGTAATTATTTCTAGTCAGTAAGTTAGTTTCTAAAGATATTATAATCATCAGATTAAGTTAACTGAGAAATATTCAATCATTTAGAAACTAATCGAACACTTACAATCTTTATAAATTCTTTATAGTTTAACATGTTTTATGAATTGGGAGATATCAATATAAATAATATAAAAAGAAATTTTTAATTTTAACACAATTCACCCACCTCTTGAGTATCCACTCCGACCAACATTTTGTATTATAGGTAGTTGATAAATGTTTTTCAAAACACTCTGTTTGCGATTAGTTATCAAATGTGATTTTAGTTGTTTCTTAATGATCTAAAAATTTCTGTTAATTCTAATTTTTTAATCTTTATATATATTTTTAAAACATAGTTATTATGGATAATAGATTTGAAGCTATAGATACCAACATGCCACCTTTCATTAATGGTGTAAATTATGCCCAATGGAAAATCAAAAAGAAAATTCACGTAGAAATTATGAGATTTGAATTCTGGACTACTATAGAGACTCAGTATAAGATTCTAGTAACTTTTAGAACTACTTGAGATGAACCTACAAAAGCTACTTTCAATAATAATTTTAAATTAATGAATTATCTGTACTGTGCTTTAGGAGATGAATAATTTAATCGAATACATGCTTATAAGACTGCTTATGAAATATTGGATACTTTGGCTATTTCCCATATAGGAACAACCAATGTTAATGAAATGAGACTAAATAAAGACACTATTAATTATGATAATATTATAATTAAATTGGATTAATCTATTTCTGATATGTATCTTAGGTTTAATGAGATATTCAATACAATGAGATCACTCAAAAAAGTTGTTCCAACAATAGAGAAAATCATGAGAACAATGATATTATTACCAGATAGTTATAGAGGAACCACTGTCTCTATACGAGAATCATGTGACACTGGTAAGATACCTGTCAAGGAGATAATTAGTCTGTTTATGATGTATGAAGAAGATATAAAGGTAAAAAAGAGGAACATGATGAACCTAAGAAGAAGTCAGTGGAATTTACGTCTACTTCCTCAAAGAACAAAGAATAGGAGAACATTCACAGACCCGTCGAAAGCTCAAAAAGTGAATGTTCATATTCAGATAGTGATAAAGTGATGGTTCATATAACCAAGAGATTCAAGAAATTTTATAGGAAGAAAAATGTTTTTAGAAAATTAAATTATAAGCGTATGTATAACCAACAAGGTAATTGGAAGAGAGATTGGAAGAATGCTAATAAAGATGATGAGATAGTCTGTTATGAATGTAAAAGAAAAGGGAATGTAAAAGATGACTTTCCAAAATTGAAATTTAAGAAAAATTATGATTTCAAGTATAAGAAATACAATAAAGCCAGGAATGCTACATGGAGTGCTTCTGAAGACAGCTCAAGTGGATCTGAATATTCTGATTCTGAAGAAACGAATCATGCCATCATGTGTTTCATGACTGAAACATCCATTTTAACACATTATTCTATTATACACAATGAACATTATTCTAGGAATGAAATTGATTCAAATAATGATGATAATATGTATACAACTGAATTATTTGAATACTTTAATATGTTAGAAGATACTTGTAATGAACTGAAAGATAAGTACAAACCAATAATGAAACAATATTCCTTGACTAGTACTGTTAAATCTGATCTTAGTATTGAAAAATAAAATAATTGTCAACCTTTAAAGGATAATACAGACCTTTAATTGTCTGATGAGAAACTTAGAAAAGACTAAGAGAAGTTAAAAAAGGGAATAATACTCTAACTCCAAATCTTAGAAAAAAAGATTCACCAAAGTATACTACTAGTTTAGGATAACTACTTGGATAGAGAGATATTGTTAAGAATAAATTTATTAAAATAAATTGAATCTGTTAATTATAGGTACCACACTAGGAAAATTTGGGTGTATAAAGTTTTACTTTCTATCCATTCTGGACCCAAGAAAATATATGTTCCAAAATCATCTTCTATCTAAATCTGTTTTGTAGGAAACTTTTCCAAAAAGTTCATGTTGGAAGATATGGTACATGGATAGTGGATGTTCAAGGTATATGACAGGAGACTAATCATGCTTTAAGAGAATAATCAAAGTTGATATAGGGAATGTCACCTTTGGTGATAACTCAAAAGAAAAAATCTTCGTCTTAGGCCAGATTGGTAAGCATGATTCAATTTTAATTTATAAAGTATTATTTTTTGATGGACTAGAATGAAATCTATTTATAATTCATCAGATGTGTGATGATGGTTTCCATATTAACGTTGAAAATAATTCTTGCAATATATTTAATTCTAAAAATATTTCGGTATTTACTGAATTACGAAATCAAAATGTATATGCTGTAGATTAATATTACATAGCCAAAAAATAAGTTACTTGTTTAAATGTTTTTCATAAAGAATCATAGCTATGACACAGATGGTTAGGACATTGAAATGTTCATTCACATAAGGAACTGACTAGGAAAGGTATAGATATAGACCTACCCAATCTAAAATTTCCAACATACAACGTTTGTAATCCTTGTCAAAAGGGAAAAACATAATGTTTCGTTCAAATCAGAGAAATAAGTTTCAACTTCTCAACCTCTCGAGTTGGTTCATATAGATTTATTTAGACCATCAAGAGTTTCTAGTTTAAATGTGAAGCACTGTTTCTATGTCCAAATAAATGAAATTTCTAAATACACTTGGGTATACATTCTTACTCACAAATGTATTGCTTCTTCATATTTCATTAAATTCTCCATGTCTGTAGAGAACCGTAGTGGACTTAGAATTAAGACCCTGGGAAGTGATCATGGTCGTGAGTTTGAAAATCATGACTTTCAAACCTATTGCTCACAAAATGGCTACAATCAAAATTTCTCTACCCCTAGGACACCTCTACATAATGGTGTTGTAGAAAGAAGGAACAGAACCCTTTAGGAAATTTCAAGAACTATGCACAATAAGTATGACTTACCCGTTTACTTTTGGGATGAATCCATCAATACCACTTGTTATATTATAAATATATTCTTAATAAGACCTATTTTTAAATGGACCCTTATAATATTTGGAATAATATGAAGCCGAAATTTAGTTGCATTAGAGTTTTTGGATTCAATGTCTTTATTCTCAATACTAAAGATAATCTTGAAATGTTTACATCCAAAAGCGATGCAGGAATCTTCCTAGGTTATTTTATATCTATCCATTCTTATAGAGTATTTAATAAGAGGACCAAATGTGTGGATGAATCTATACATGTAAAATTTTATGAAACTAATCTACATGAATCGAAGACCCCTCTTGATAATCATGAAGAAGACTTGTCCATTCTACACCGTAATGATAAAAATGGTGAACCTATTGTTATGACAACCAGTTCTGGAAGTTTTCCAAAACCAGTTTTTGTTGAACCCGAACCTATTAATGAACGTGAAATTTCTAGACAACTTTTTCAAGACCAACTAGGACCCTTAAAAACCATCCTTTTGATGATGTTGTAGGAGATTTGGATATAGGAACTCAGACTAGAGATTCTCTAATAAATCAGGTTGAACATCAGGCCATTATTTCATAGTCAGAACCTAACAATATCCATTAAACAATCAATGATGAATTTTGGATAATGACTATACAAGAAGATTTAAATCAATTTCAATGAAACAACATCCGAGAATCAGTAAACAGACCTAATGAAAAATTGACCATAGGAACTAAATGTGTTTTTAGAAATAAAGTTGATTAATTTGGGAATACTGTTAGAAACAAATCTAGGTTAGTTGCACAAGGATATATTCAAGAAGAAGGAATAGAATATGAGGAAAAAATTTCACATGTAGCTAGGTTAAAATATATTAGAATTCTACTTGCTTATGCTTCTCATCTGAATTTCATGTTATATCAAATGGATGTTAAAAATGATTTTCTAAATTGTTTTATAATTGAAGATGTTTTTTGAATAACCCACTAGATTTAATAATCCTCATTTTCTAATTCGTGTTTTTAAACTTTCTAAATTATTGTATGGTTTTAAACAAGATCCACGTTCTTGGTATGATAGACTTAGTACGTTTCTTATTAAAATTTTTTTTTAAAGGGATTGCTGATCCAACTCTTTTTATCAAAAGGATGTAAAAATATGTTCTGATAGTACAAATATATGTTGATGATATTATTTTTTTATCTTCTAAAAATGCTTTATGTATTGATTTTCAAATAGTATGCAATGTGCATTTTAAATGAGTTTAATGGGTGAACTCAAATATTTTCTTGTATTTCATGTTTTTCAAAATGAAAATGGATTTATTTTAAATCAAAGTAAATATACTAAGGATATTTTTAAATGTTTTGGTTTGGATTGTAATAAGTAATGTGATACACCTATGAGTACCACTTGTAAATTGGATACAGATGAAACTGGGAAACAAGTAGATCAATCCAATTATAGAGGTATGATTGGGAGTTTACATTATCTTAATACTAGTCGACTAGATATTATTTTTAGTCTGTGTATGTGTGAAAGATTTCAAGCTAATCCAAAATAGTAAAACTTTCTTACTGTTACAAGGATTTTCAAATATCATAAACATACTCCTAATTTATGATTACTTTATCCAAAGGGAAAATCATTTGATTTAACAAGTTATTCAAACGCTGAATTTTCTGGTTCCAAGTTAGATAGGAAGAGAACTTCTGGGACATGTCACTTTCTAGGTAACCCCTTAGTACCATGGTGTAGTAAAAAGTAGAATTTTGTCGCATTATCGACTGCTAAAATAGAGTACATAGCTACTGGTAGTTGCAGTGCACAAATTCTATGGATGAAACATAAATTATTAGACTATGGATATCAATTTAGGCATGTATCTATGAACTGTGATAACACTAGTGCGATCAATATCTCTAAGAATCCTATATCTCACTCTAGGACTAAGAACATTGAAGGAAGACATCACTTTTTGAGATATAATTATTGAAAGGGTTATATTAATATTAAATTTATAGGAATAGAACATCAATTATCTAACATATTCACCAAGACATTATGTTCAGATAGGTTAAGTTACATTAGACATGAGTTAGGAATGCTAAACATTCCTTAAACCTAACTGATACTCAGAGCTCACTGATAGTTAAACCTCAACGATAGTTAAAACTCACCGATAGTTAAACCTCAAATATAGTAAAACCTCACAGATATTTCAACCTCACCGATAGTTAAACATCCCCGATAGTTAATCCTAACCGATAGTTAACCGTCACCGATAGGTAAACTTCATCGTTAGGAATCATTACCGGTATATGTTATTGTTAGTTTGCTATGTTTTAAACATTGTTTTTGTTAACCACCTGAATCTATAATATTGGTGTTATATTCATTATGTATTATTTATTTCCTGGTTCCTAAATGATAAAATATTAGTCTTAACCTCATTTCAATCCACCTAAATCCCTTTACCTTCAATCCTTAGCTCCCAAACCTACGTTTCTCTCAAAACCAAAACCTCACGATTTGTATAATGGAAAGAGTAAAAAGCCGATAGTCGGAGATGAAGGTGATTCACTGATTTCAAAAAGGAAGAAAGAAGAATCTAAAGGCAGTGGCAGTGGAACAAGTCATGAGAAGAGTGTAGTAAACCCGCACATACAGCAAAGAAATATATTAATCGAGAAATAACTCAATGCATAATGGATCCTTCCTAAAAAATAATTGATTCTAATGATTCTAGAGGACAAGGGTTGCTCGATTTTTTTTTAATAAAAATGGTCTTTATTATACTAAATTTGTAGAGGAATTCTATATGTTTTTTTCGTTTTGAGAAATCTGAATGTGAGAACAGAATGGTATCACTAGTGAATGACAAGATAATATCTTTTTCTTCCATTGAATGGGTTGAGTGCTTGAAAGTTCTACCCAAGGGTGATTATGGATATTTCTCAAAGTCAATACCTCCCACTAGCAAATTTTTTGAGTATGTAACTTCTTTGGAATTTCTCATTGGAGATGGCACACCAAGAAAAGTAGTTTCTATAGAAATGGATGGAGAAAATCGGTTGCTGTTCAAATATAACTAGCATGTGTTATGTCCCAGAAGAAGAGATTTTGAAAACCTCAGATTCCAAGATACATTCTTCTTGTATCTGCTATGTCATGGTGTGAAAGTCAATTTGGGTAGGCTTCTGATGCTTCAAATTGATGATTTGACCAGGATGAAATCAAAAATGAATGCTCTATTCTTTGAAATGCTGATCTCTTTGAAGATCAAGTTAAAGGGTAGGGATGAGTCTTAGTATGAGACAACGGTAGTAAGAGACAACTTTTGTATTAAAAAAATAGTTTATAAGTACATGAATATTGGCTAGAACCCATGGAAAAGGGAATGGTTAAATGATGAAGAAAAAATTTATAATAAATAAATTCGAGTTGAGCATCCCAATCGGCCAATAGATAAGAGAGATCCTGGTCTAAGACCTGATGAGGAAGATCCTAAATACAATAATGATGATGGATAGGAGGATACCTATGTAGAAGACGGAGGGGATCCCGATTTTCCTACACATCTATCAAATGAAAAGGAATCATATGGAAAGGGAAGTCTACTTGTGAAGGAATCTATTCAATGAAAAACTGTTGAAGAAATCTATGAAAATGAGGAAGTCCTACCTAGATCAAATCATAGGGAGAATTCTCCATATTCCAATAATACTGTTGATGAATAGGGAGAAGTATCTGAGAATGAAAATTCCTATTTGAGTCCCATCCTCTGATTGAGAACTCTATTATGCCTGTTGAGGAGATTCTTGATGTAGATAGACCCATACCTATTGCTAACATACCCCAGTCTGTGAAACCTAGATTGGATATGAATTTGGTTGTAGATGACTCTTTTGAAGAGGATGTACCTATTGAGTCTTTCAGTGCTACTACAAATATAGTGATGGAATCTTAGGTTGATGGGGAGCAACATGTAAGGACAAAGTCAGTTTCTGTGACCTATGAAGTGGAAGATTGTTCTATGGATCCTGGATTTGTTTTATTGGGACTAGAATATCATGATTCCAATGATGAGACACCCATTATAAGACATCATGTGTCTTATAATAATTTTCTCAGAAAGAAGTTACTGCTCATCCTGTAGCACCTCTAGCTCTGCCTGAAGACATTGTGATAAAAGGAGATATTGAGTCACTGAAATATGAATTGAAAACAAATTTTTTTGAAGAGCTAAGTAAGATGGAAAGTTCTTTGGTATTTTCTTATGGGAAGTTTTATGTCATGTTATGTGAAAGAAGTGATGGATGAAGTAAAATAATGTCAAAATAATGTTTAATGTTTGACAAAGGCTGTTGATTATTTGAAGCAATCAGTTGCTTCATTTAAAACCATCATGATTTCAAAATCTCAAGTTGATACTAACATCAACTACATTAGAGGTGTAGTGAAATAGTTTGTGGATTTGTTTGAATATTTTAATAAGACCATAAAAATGCATGTCATTACTTAGGATTTTGTTGTGAAAAATTTGATAATTAGTTTGACATAATCTTTCAAAGAAACAACAGATTTTACTGTAAGACCACTTGGTGCATCTAAAGTATTAGCTAATATGGAACAGTTTAGATCTGTGATGAAAGAATAAATTGGTCATGTTGGTTCCAGTATCTAATTTGATTCTTAGGTGATTACTAACAGTAGCGATATCAAAAAATTCAATCAATATTATTAGAGATAGGCGACTACAGCTCAGATAGAAATAAATGACAAAAATTGATTACTATTTTCAGAGAGTGTACACCAAGAATCGGCTAACAAATCATTTCAAGCTGCTGTTATAGAATCTGAAGCTGCCCCAGTGACTCAAGCCTTCAAAGAACAAGTTAGTATCATCAGGGAGTTGACCCTTGATTTGGAAAAATTTATGGAAAAAGGGGATGATTTTATATCTGCTTTGGATAGAGGGGGAGGTATCATCATGGATTTCTAGAATCTCTTGCTACAGTTCCTGCATGTGTGCTGTACACCTATTATTGTACCTCCAACTCTACCTGCCTCTCGTCAGTCTGCTTCCACACCTCAGTTGACTCCAGATCAAGCTACTAGATGTCTTACTCCTATGATCACAAAAATCAATATTCATTACGGGCATAATAGTGTTTCAGTAACTCAACCACCATTGATCACCATTGGTGTTCCCAAGCCTTCACCTACGCCTACCAAGCCTGAATCTTCTTCCCATACCAAAGAAAAATACAAATTACCTATTGAGGAGGTTTATTGGTTAGTGGCTAGTATATTTGATAGGAATCTATGTACTTCATGTATTACTTTTGTACTATCTCATGTAACTTTTTCATGTGAAATGCAAAGTATGTTTCCTCTCTTATTATTTTATGCTCTAAACCATTGGTTTTCTATTTTTTCTAATAACAAAGGGTGAGAAAATTTATAATATGGGGAGAAATTACACTAATGGGGAGAAAATTATAAAATGTGTTTTTGAAGAAATAAATATTATATTTCTTTTGCATCTTATGATTGTACATAGTTTAGCTATGATGAATTTGAGAGTTATGATCTGAACACACTGAGAAATTCCATTGGATATATTGTACTCTGATTCATTAAAGATTATTCTAGATTATAATTCCATAATTTGTGATTATCAAAAATGGGGAGATTGTTGGACTCACATGTTTTGATAATCTCAATTATGATTAGATATTCCTTGACAATCCAAAATAATGTCTATCTATATATTAATTACACTTTCTATTTATGTTATCATGCTAATGAATTGATTTGAATATCAAAATGATCATATAATATAATTTCAATATGTTATTCAATGTTTATTATTGATTATAAATGTTTAAAGATGATTAATCTTGATACTAACTATATTTGGATATGAAATGCATAGAACAGATATGTTATAAGCGATTTTAAAAGTCACTGATACAGACAGAGCTACTGATAAGCAAAGGTCGCCGATAGACTAAGTCTACTGATAGATAGGGTCACTGATACAAGCTACCGATGGAATGAATCCACCGATAAAATGAAGCTACTGATAGAATAAAGCTACCAATTGAAGTAACTACCGATAGAGTGAGCTACCTCTACCGATGTTAATAGCTACTGATAGTGAGGAAGAGCCACCGAGAGAAGTTCACCGTTATGAAGAGATACAGTTACATGGAGCTACAAATACATTGATCTACCGATACAAGCAAGCTAGCATTACCGAGAGTTATATCTACTGATGAAATACCTACCATTACAAGTTCACTGCTACAAGTTCACTGATACAAAGAGCTACCGATGGAAACCAGTCACTATTTCTTTAAACTCTATCTCTCGGTTGTTTTATTAGCAACAGTCATATTTTGTTCTTTTAATGAAAATAATATTAATTAATGATGTTTATTTGATGTTAGGGAACTGTACCTCATACCGGCAGATTTATTCACATCTTATGTCTGATATTAATTAATGATGTTTGTTTGATGTTAGGGAACCTAACCTCATACATGTAAAAATGTAATCATTCCCATTACTGGAGAAAAATGAATAAAAGGAATATCGAGCTCATTGGAGAATATACAGAAGTGGGACATAGATAACAAAAAAAAGTGACACATATAAGAAGAAAACATGAAGAACTCGAATAAGACTCATACAAATAAACAACATAAGTTCAAAGAGGAGGTTTAAGTGATACAATGAATACTCTCACATTCAAGATGAACACCTATACTGGATGTGAAGGAACAAAACCACGACACTATGCTTTCTAGAAAACATCGAGTGAAGGACTCAAAGATTCTTCTAATTCAATCCAATGGAGTCCAGAGATGCATTGACATAACAAAAGATCTTTCTAAACTCATCTCCATATTATTGCACTATTGTGACCATTTTTATTACTTTTCGATTAGTGTGTGTGCTGTTGTCAATTTGGTCACACACTGACTCCTAAGCTGAATTGGAGGATATAGAAATCCTCACACCAATCTATTTTTACCATTGTGTATCCCATGTAGAACTGTGGTAGAGGTCTATGGACCTTGACAACCTATGTGTTGTTGTTGTTACCTTCCCACGTAGAACTGTGGTAGAGGTCTGATCAGCTGTATAGTCTGAGTGCTATTGTAAACCCTGATCCAAGGTGTGGATTAATGTTTTATATAATATTTATGAGAGGACTAAGTCTGAACTTGAGACTAAACCTCTTGGTTAAAACTGTTATGCATTATAATTTAGTTTAAACTATTTTCAACATTCCGCTACTAATTAAATTGAATCTATAATCAATTTATAAAGTAACTCGAATAGTTGAACTACAAAGTGTTTGTAATTATTTCTTTTCAGTAAGTTAGCTTCAAAAGCTAACTTAATCTTTAGATAAATTTAACTAATAAATTATCAATCATTGAGAAATTAATTGAACACTTACAATCATTATAAATTCACTGCAGTGTTACTTGTTTTTTGAATTTGGTGATTTCAATATAAATATTTTAAACAGAAATTTTTAATTGGATCTCAATTTACCACCCTCTTGAGTATCCACTGTGACCAACACCACCATATACCAACTGATTTGCATTTAGTATCATATTTATAGGCCCATAACCAAGAACTCAACATCCTCCTGAAGAACACCACATCTTCCTTTTGAGGCCATGAACACTGCAAGCCCATATCCCTATTGGTCTCTAAAGACATGACCCCCACACATCTCTCATTGAGTCGAGAACCAACTGTATTGAGCATGATCCCCATGCTTGGAGGTATCTAGTGGATCCATAATCATTGCCTTGAGTTGTTAGCCTGGTTGTCTAATGAGAGGATCAGGATGATAGAATTCAGAGACATCCTAGAGTGACATTTGGGACACATCCTGATCAGATCGAGAAATGAGTTCTCCATTTTTGAATATAATACAAACCTGGGATCCTGTTATGTTTTTTTTGATGAATATCATTTAATTCCTTCAAAATGGATCAAACATCCCTCTATTATAATGAAAACCCTTGCTTTTCTCTCATCCCCATGAGTACTAGTGCCTTTAAACCAGGAATTTATGAAGTTAGCATGCACCCCATCATACGCATCCCAACCGTAAAAAGCCGCAAAAGCCTTCTATACCCCGCTGGCCCATTCATTGTCATATCAGAGATTCCCCATTGACTAATGGATGGAATACCTAAATAACCAGAACCTAGAAGCCATGTGTTCTCCAATACGTTGAACATTTTAATCAGTAAGAAGTTATGTATTCATCATAATCAACATAAAAAAAAATTAAATTTGGTGTGAATCTCCAAGAACCATACAGTCACCCCCATGGGAATTCTTTCGGCATGTCCCTCATCAATTCAGATAAATCATTGATGAAGAAAACAACTAATGTAGAGTCCATGAAAATAAGCCAAACCTGGTCATCAATAGTAACTATGTTGTGGAAAATAGAATGTTGGATCTCATCAATAAGGAACTAGAGAAACCCGTGAAGATGGCTTTCCTCACCAATTGACAGATCCAGAATTTGGTAGCCTGGGAACCACAACCTTCCCACCCCTAATCCTCCTACCAAAAATTGATATTCCCTCTTCCCACAAGCCATCGAGAGTGATGTTTTAGAGTCTCCAGGTATGGATGAGTGAGATTCCATATACATGAATGACGGGTACCCTAATCACTCACATTCCAGCCCTAAATATCCTTCATTATTTTTCCTGAAAGGGACCGGTCTTCTAAAGCCCCCCCACAAGCTTAGCATGAAGCCCATGACTGGTTAAGGAGAAACTTCTCAAATTAATTCCCACTTTTTAGAGTTGTCTTGCATAATGTTTCCTCGAAGATGAGGGTTTTCTACCTTGCATCTGCCTAAACCATATGAAGGACACCATAATCCTCCCCAATATATAAATCAAACTCTTAGAGACCAATAGGGTTGATAGAATGAGCCTGGTAATGGGAACTGGAACACTTTTAATAGGTGTTATAAGACCTCCATAGGATATGAATAAATTTTTCAATCTCTAGATGTGCCCAATGATTCTTCATATGATCTTTTCAAAATGATGAACAATAATGGTGGAAGGAAGAAAAGGTGACCTGAGATACTCCATGGGAAAGGATCCTCTACCCATACTCAAGCTGGAACCCAAATCCCTATCCCACCTCTTTGAGATCTTCCTAGTTGAATAGAAAAGAGTGTTCTCATTGTTCACCACCTGTCCACTGTGGAAGGTCCCTAAGAGCACATTTGAGATACCCAGCCAATGGAAATTTATTTTATCTCAACTAATCCAATGTTGGGTATATGAATATATTCCTAAGAAGGTATATTTTTTGGGGGTATATACCATATTGATAAAGGTCAAGGTATATAAATTAGAAGATTCAATGTTATGTGGCAAGACATTCCTAACAAGTTTGTCCTTCTTTAGGTACAAGTCTGGTACATGATGTACAATCCATGTACTCCATCTATCACTAGATATTTAGTTGGAATTCAAAATTTCACATTATGAATTTCCAATTACATAGTTAATATTTTTTTAATAATTTTATAATTTATAGGTTTTTATTATGGTGTTTTTGATTTGGAACATTTTAATAAGAGGTTTTTATTGAGGTTATTTTTTATAATCTTCTTGTGTGGTGGGTTTAGAGATGCAAGTATTGAGTGATGGTTTTTGAGTTTTTCATTTAACATGATTTAGGTTCCTTTGGTGATCTATAAAAAATAATTTTAGATGGTTTATAAATACGTGACCTTGTTTGGTCTTGTAGAATCCACATTATCCTCGATTCATGAGGTTTAACTGGCAATGGATTAAGTCCACTTAAATTATATTTTAGATCTGATACTTTGGGATCATTATGGTTCGACACATTGGTATGGTTGGGAACTCTGTTGTTTCAGGTAAATACAAGATTAGTTGATTTGATTTCCAGATACTTCTAATGGACCTCTCATTGAAACCCTTATGAAAACTATAGTACTCAAAGTGGTTTGAATTACATGTATGTTAGTTGAGGTTTTTTTTGTTATGGGATTTTCCATAATATATTTTTTATGCTAGAGAACCTTCTATGTGTTTTCATGGAATTATGGTTCTCATAAAGATTGCTGAGAAAAACCATGTTGGTAGGGTCCTGAACATTGATTCCCTCATGGGAAAATTATTGAATGTGGATCTCGTTGGCTATTTATAACTACATGATGATACATTTCATGAAAATATTCTCTAATGAATATATGTGATTGGGGAGTCCCTTTTTGGGGTCCAAATTCAATATTTACAGATTCTATTATGGGTAGGTTATGGAAAATATTTTCAGTAGGTTTCAAGTGAACCATATGAATATAGGTAACTGGTATGTCATGTTGTTTTGGATGGATGATTTCAAGGGGGTTGTGGGACCCCGTATTTTTAATTTACTGTTTGATGTTTTGGATCTTACTAAACATCAATGATGTCATCTTCCAATTATGACATCAATACTAGTTCTAGAAACTCATGTCGTCTATTCATTAGATGATATATATAGTGTATAGGAAAACCAATAATCCATTTTCATGGATTTTACTGATGATGATTGATAAATTGTTTGGGTACTAGGGTTCGATTGGGTATACAGACACATTTGGATATCCTTGGGAAATGATATTTATGATGTAATTTATCCAGTTAAATGTTGGAAGATGAATTTGAGATATCATAGATTCTAAAATTTTCCTGAGATTAATTTTTTTCTCCTCTCCATTTGCTATTTTTTCAAACAACTAATTATAGTTAATGGAAGGCCTAGATAATTGTATTTCTCTATCGTCAAGTATATATAGTACCCTAACTAGGGGTTGGATGTCATAAACCTGAGAGTTTTTTATGTACATTTCTATAAGTCTATCCCAATCCATGGTGAATGTTTTATTTATCATGTAATTACTATAGTTCAACCATGTCCTAGACATGTTTCGTCACTTGTAATGTATTTTATTTCTATAGAACAGATAATTCCAAAAGATTTATTGAGTATAGTTGTGTTTTAGGATATCATGTGGAAACATAATCTCATTCTGTATGGTTTATAATTAAACATTGTTACACTACAGACATCTTGGATGATCGTTTAATATATTGTGGATGTTCCTGATTCCATGTTTCTTACTGAGCCACATGCTATAAATATTTAGACTTGGGATAGAGAGGGTTATGATCTATGATTTTGTTGGACATGAACCAATTATTGTTGATTTTTCCTCTCTATTGATATTATTTTATTTATTGTTCTCCTTAATTATTGATGTTATTTGTTTTTAACATGACTTAGAAAATAAAATGTACATGAATTTATAATCATGGAAGATTATAGGAACCCAATTTCTGCAACCTACATATATTTATTTATCACCAATTATACATGTACCTTGGGGTATTTTCATATCATATATAAAATATTATGTTGGAACATTTTTTTAATAGTTGATTTGGATGGGTCTCAATTAATATTTATCAAGAAGAGTCATAAATAATTTATCATAAGATCACGATGGGGTAGTTTTTATGCCATAGTGATAGGGTATGTTGTATGGATTCAAGTTTATAGTAGAGCATAATGTATTTATTTTGATTTTGGTTTTTTTATGATTTCGATGCAGTGGGTGATTGATTGCTATATTTTCAGGAAATAATTTTTTATATATGAATTTATACCACATTTCATTTTAATATAAAATTCTATTATTTTTTATTATATATTTCATGTATTTAGTTGTTTATTCTTGTGCATGATCCTAGTTATTTTTTTATATTACATTCTAACTAGAGTGTATAATATCCCCACTATATTCATTATAACAACACCACATTCCATACGTTTTGGTTATATGTGGAGGTTCACTTTATTCCATTGGGAAAACCATATTGGATGAAATTCCATGTTAACGTGGGATTGTTTGGTATAATAAAATTTATATATATATATATATTTCTCAAAATGTATTATTGTTTTGATAAATAAAATTATAATGATACTGAATTATTTTTTTTATTCAAATGGTTTAACTATGATGTATGATTCTTATAATATAAATATAGATATTTAGTATAAATATATGTAATAACATTTTCAAATTTACATATCAGAATGATATTATAGAATGTCATTCAAGATGTATTTTATATGAGGCTCATTTAATAAATTATAGTTAGGGGGTAATATCAATAGGATTTTATCATTTTTCATCTCATGTTATAAAATAATTTTTCTGACTTGAGTTTAATTTTCATTAATAAATTTTCACAACCAAAATGATTAATACGACATATATTAATTAATAATCACCACTTATGACAATTAAAATTTATTGTATCTCCATTGTGGATATTACTTATTACTTAAAGGGTTTTTTTGTAGAAGATATGATTTCATCAATATAATATAGATAAATGGATAATCAAATATTTGTAAACTATTAATATTATAATATATAATTTTTTTATTAAATTAATTAAAATATTTACATTTAATTTTTTTTTAAAAAATATATAGTTAATATTTATGAAATTTTAGGAATGAGTCAAATAAAAAATATAATTGTTATATCCCAATGTAATGTGAGTAATTAAAAATTTAATAATTGAATTATATTACAATATTATTAGTAGATGTTTAATATGACATATTTATATGTAAAATATTTTTTAAAAATTAGTTCGTAATTTAAATTTGTACTAAGTTATTTCTTATGATGTTCAATGTAATTATTTTGATAAACCAAATGTTACTATGGGGAAATATGAAATATTAATTATACAAAATAGTATATATGAAATTTTAAATAGGAAAATATAATTTTTATTTTTTACTAACATCTCAAGAAAGTGTTTTTATAATTAAAAATATTATCGTAAATTAAAGAAGATTTTTATGAACTATCGAGTATAGTGTGGAATTTATGAAAATGTAAAGAAAATATAATATTCATTTTCTTATTCAAAATATTATACTCACCATACTCATAATTATACAACCCATATAGTTATATCGTAAAACTTATATTTTTTGGTTCCCCATTCAAACTAGACCCATATTCTCTCCCAAAAGATACAATATTTGGTTTGGAAGTCATAATTTTTGTAAATAAAAAATGCATCCAAATAAGAATATTTCTATAGAGGATACATAAATTAATTGATATGTGTCTTTCATGTATAATTTTAGGGTTTTTAATATATTGAATTTTTTACTAGAATGATTTTTCTTTCCAATTTGTGAGAAATTTCTGTAATTTTCTATTACATGGAATGATAGAACAGAAAACTAAAAAGTGAGAAATATTTCACTTTGAGCCATATGAAAATATCTCATCAAGATAGTAGAATTTTTATATTTACCATAGTGATTTTAAAAGGACCAAAAAATGAAACTAGGAAATATGGGGCTTCGGGAAATAAAGGTTAGATTTACAAGTCATGTAACCATGAAAATTCATGTATCAATGTAAGATTGGAATGAAATACAGGGCATAAAAAGGATTAAGTAATCATAAATTTTAGACTACATGTGTCATAGTGTGGCACATGTTAGTCATTTCATGAACAAAATTATGTAGTCTCATAAATTCTATAGGGAGTGAGTTATATACACATTGTGTGAGATTTAGTCGTGGTTTATTCACTACATGGTGTGTAATGTTCTTGATAGATCGTAATCAACCATATTAGACATATCATAACTTATTGAAATATTTTTTCACCCTTGATCAAACTATGAACAACAATTGGCCAATTATTTCTATAATTAAATGATGCAAGATCCCATTTAAATATTATAAATAGTAGACCAGGCTCGTGCTATCAAGGAGATCCAAGAGACTGAATCATTGAGTGAGAATTTTCGTTGTGTATAGTCCTCCCAATTTTCATCTCTATTTTCATTATTATATAATTTTATTTCATACATATCTCTAATTATATCATCACTATGATCCTGGGTAAACCCTCCTTGTGAAATGGTTATGCAAACTGAAAATTAATCATTTTTTGTATTTTGAAAAAGCACAATACACTGCAAATCAATAATACATGATGGTGGTCTAATGTAATGAAATCCCATAGCATAGTTGGAAAAAAGTTTCATCCCCAAACAAGGAAAATAACCCAAGTGAAAGAAAGAATCCACACATATATTTGAGGGTTCCATATACGCCAAAATGTCTTCCACCATATTCCCCTCCCTCCACGTGTGAGAGATATCAATATGATTTTTCATGAGTAGTTTACATCACCTAATAGTATAGGAAATATTCTATGGTAACCCACCTTAATCGAGCAGTGCATTGTACAGAATCACAGAGCTTGTCTCCACTATATCAATGGACATCTTCCTTTTGGTGAACATTTTTAAGCATGTAACCATGGATTGAGCATCTTCTTGATAAACACTGCCTCTTCCGTAAGAGGCTGTGAACACTAAAAGAACAGAACACACGTTGTCTCAAATGAAACAACCCCCACACATCTAACCCATGTAGAGAACCATAACTATTTATATAGTTCCCTTGGATGGAAAGTCTCTAGCATACCCATCGTCCATTCCCAGAGTTTCGGGCCTTGTTGCAGAAGGAGAGGTTTAGGAGGATAGAATTCTCAGACGACCCATGGTGAAATTCGGGACACAACCTAATAAGATCCCAATTTTTTTTTTCATTTCGATGATGATACTTACATGGGATCTGGTGATTTTTTTTAATAATATATTGTCTTGTCATTCAAATGGTCTAGCATCCCACTGTTAGAATGACCTACCTAGCTTTTATCTCCCCCCCATGAGTACCTGTGCTTTTAAACCATGAATTGAAGAAGATATAATGAACCCAATCATACCCATCGTAATCAAATAACTCTTTGATATCCTACCATACCCCTCTAGTCCATTCTATATCATTTAATAGATTCTTCATTGACTCATGGTTGGATTACCTACAATACCAGCACCTAGAATCCATTTTTACTACTATATGTTGAAGGTTTTCATTAGTAAGTAATGATTTATTCCTCACACGCCAGAATAAAAAATTAAATTTTGAGGGAATATCCCTGAACCATAGAGTCACCACCATGGGTCTTCATTCAATATTACCATCGTCACACGAGAGAATTTTTTGATGGAAAAACACCTGATATAGAGGCAGTGAAAATAAGGCAATCCTTGACTTCACTAATATCTATGTTGATGAAAATAGAAAGTTGGTTCTCATTAAGAATGTCCTAGAGAAACATGGGGTGATGGATTTTTTCACTAAATGATAGTTTCATAATGGGGAAACCAAAGAAATACATCCTTACCAGCCCCATCCTACTTCAAAAAATTAAGGTTATAACTTCCCATAAGCCATCTAGAGTTATTATATAGAGTTTCCAGGTATGGGTTTGTCTGGTTTTATATACATGAAGACCAGGTTATCTATTCCCTCATATTCATACCACATATATCCTGCATTGTTCTGTCCCAATGGGATATACCTCCAGAGAACCCACACAAGCTTAGCATGAATCCCTTTCAAGGTTAAGGATACACTTTTCAGGTTAATGCCCCCTTTGGAGAGTTTTCTTGAGAGCCATTTCCCTGAAGCACAGTGATGTCCACCTTCCATCTGCCCATCCCATATGAAGGACACCATAATACTCTCTACGCTGGAAATCACACTCGTAAAGACCTTCATGGTGGAATGAATGTGCATGGTAATGGAAACTATAACACAATTTACCAATGTTATGCAGCCTCCAAAGGATAGGGATCTGTTTTCCAGTTGTAGATGTGCCCTATGTTTTTTCGTATGAGTTTGTCAAAATTATGATCCCTAAGGGAGGAAGGACTAACTAGTCCACATGATACTCCATGGGAAAGGACCATCTTACCATACTCAATATCTCCCCCAAACCCTCTTCCCCATCTCAATGATCATCCTAGTGGTAAATAAAAGACATTTCTCCTTGTTCACCACCGGCCAACTCCACTTGGAATATTCCCATATGATCCCATTCAACCCCTACACTAACCTTCTACTTACATTTATCAGACAAAATGACTAAATTGACAACATAAGAGAAGAAATGGTATTTCAATATCAAGGATGGATATTTTTACCATTGGATCTCCCCAGTATCAAATTTCTCATAAAACAAAGAAACATCATTTTACTATCTAAATTCCAGTTACTCCCAAACCCAAAAATAAAAGAAATAATTTCATGTATTTCAAATCTATTTTCAAACCAATCATTCAATATGTGTCATTTTAATTCAAAATTTGAAAACAAATCAAACAAATATTTTCCCATTTTATTTCTCAATAATTTAAAATAAAATATTTTTAAAAAATAAATAAACTAATTAATCTTTTAGACGAGTTTTACCATGTTATTACCAGAACTATATTTTAATTAATTTAGTAAGATAGTTTCAATCATTACACATTTTTTATTCTAATTAGACTAGTTGGAAAATAATGAGGCCCGACAGGAGTGTCAGTTTTCATTCAAAATAATAATATCCTTTTAGTAATTTTTTAACCTTCATATATAAATATATCTCCCTTATGATTTATAGGTTTTGAAACAAATAATATGTATGTATTTTTTTATAATAATGAGATCATAATATAATTACATTATATTAACAATTATCCATTAATTTATATATACATATTTTGGATAGTTTCACTAAATTATTGGATAATTATAACATATATACATCATGGATAGCTATAATTTAATAAACTTATGAAATTAATTATATCTCTAAAAAAGTCATTGATTTTTAAAAATTTTGAATGCTATTATATACTAATATCTTCATTATGTAAAATAATTTATTTTAAAGGCAATAAGTAATAATGGCTGAAAAATTTAGAAACTATTAGTTAAATTAAAATTTAAAAAATATATAATATAATTATATTAATAATTAAATCTATCATCTATCATTAAATCCCTTCCATGACCTTTTTAGAGTTGATTAACTGATTGGAATTTTTTTACCATGACTATCCTATAAAGATACGATAAATTCCACTAAAATAATAATATATCATTTATTAATATAAAGTGATAATAAGAAAAAATATATTTGATGATATAATATTAATTGAATATAATATTGTTAAATAGAAAAACTACATTTTCAAGTATTTCACTAATGAAAAAAATATTGAATATATCGGGTGCGATCTTGATTGAGAAAATCTATATTATGTTAGGTTATTTAAAAATAGAAAATATTTTTAATGAGATATAATATTATCTTATTAAATTTAAACATTTATATTCATAATACGTTTCCCATTATATATATAAATTAAATCTTATTTTGTAACTAATTTGCATAAAATTTTCAAAATCATCAATTTATTGGATCTGTAACTCATAAAATAAAACAAAATAAGGATAATTAATAATGTCTCTATTATGGTATTTACAAATGAGATTTATATATTTTGTTACCATGAATATATTTTTTTAGTAAAAAATTATAACATTTTATTATGGTATTATAAATTAATTTATTTCTACTTATATTTAAAACCAAAATTCAACCACATATATAGTTGGGGGTAACATAAAACAAATAGTAAATTATAAAAAATTATTTCCCAATACAATCATAATATTTCATATCTTTTCAATTTTGATTCACTGGTAACAGCTTTAATGCATTTTATTAAAAATTTATAATAAATGGTTTCTAGAAAATAATGATATTAAATTTCATTCCACTCATATTTTTTAAAATATATTATAGGTAAAAATATTCATTACATTATGTAAATATTCTATCCCATTATATAAATAAATTTCATCATTTTCCTTTAATTTTACACATAATTATATTAAATCAATAATATATTACTGTTATATTTCATGTATAAAACCATTAATTATAACTACCATTAACATTATTGTTAGTAAATATAAGAGGGAATATAATTATATAGGATGGTGGGGGTTTTTGTTTGAGAAAAATGGTTGATATTTGGAATCGTAGAATTTAAAAATCAATAAATATTGTTTTATCACATGGATTGTGGTTTCATAGATACCTCATAAGATCTAATGGATGTCGGTAATGGTTTTAGTGGCATGATAGGCAGTATTTTAGTATACATGCACCATTAACACTATAAAATAAGGGTCCATTAAAATGAATCGGTAGAAAATAGTTATTACCATATATAAAATGATTACATGATATTTGTCTTTGTTTACACCAAGAATTATATAAAGGTTCTTTTTTAAAAATGCTTTTCAGACCCTGGTTGTTTTTGGTCAACGAGGCATGCTTGAGTATAGCCATTTTCCAAGAACCTCTCCCATCTATTCCTCCCCAAATTCCAATTAATTATTAGTGGATTTGAGTTTTATTAGGTATATTATAATATACACCATCTCTTGTCACTCCTACACATAAAAAATCATTTATTTTATCAAATTTATGTTCTATTGATCTTTGGTAATTAGTATATATTCCACCATAACTACATTGAATCAGTTGATTTTGAGGAGGAAATTTCATAGCTTGTATTATGCTGGGTTAAAATTGATATCTCCATGAGTATTTATAAATAAATAAATAAATATATATATATATATATATATCCATTTAGTGATTTTACATCAACCAATAAAAATTATAATTGTTTTTGGATAAATGAAATTAAATAGATGATTAATCCAGAGTAATTGGATAAGACAATTATCTCAGATGATGTCTGGGGGAATTAGGGACCATTCCGATGGTGTTGGATGTTTTTTTGGATGATAAACTCTATAAATGTGTATTTAGTCATTCATTCCAAAAATAATTTATTTTAAATAATTATTTAATAATTTTAAATAAAATCAAGGGTGTCGTGTGGAATGATTTAGGTAAATGATAGTAATAAAGACTATTGTTTGTATTGGATGAGGATGAAAAAAGATAATTGATGTGTTAAATACATTTTCTTGGTAGGTGGAACCTATATTTAAATTATACACAGATTTTTTAGAATTTATTTCTTTTGTGTGTGCATGTTTTAATGGTTGTCATAGAGTAAAGTTATTTGAGATTGGACTGTGGGTAGAAAATTAGGTCACACAGAGTCCTTAATGTAATTATTTGTTATTTTCAAAACATTTTATATTCACAGTCTCAAGAAGATTATGTCCAAATGGTGTGAATGTTTTTGTTGATTTTTTGGGTAGTTGATATGTCCTTGAATGTTGAGTTGAAATACATAATACAACATGTTGCATCACTATAGATATTAGGATGGTGAAAGATTCATGTGGATGGGTATCATTTGACCTGATAGTCGTATTTATTTTGAGTGATCATGAAACACATCCTATGATTGGAGGAATGTCATGAGGTGTTATTGATGTGAGATGTGTCTTTTGAAAATTGAATTGTGTGGAATATTTTAGTTTTAATTAATGATATAACCTATGGTATCTCCTATAGGATATGATTTATGGGACCAGTTATAGGTTGCGGGTTTTATAGGGACCTTAAAATTCGCTTCCATGGTGGTTTTTGTCATGGAATATACCTAACATATTTAGGGTAATGTTTTTTAAATGTGATGGATTGGGTTGGCACTCGGGTAACGACACCAAAAATTCCACAAGAAATTTAGTATAACATGATCAAACCCCTGGGGTATGGTTTTGTGGGATCATATAGGGTTTAGTGTCACCATATGTTGATGGCATGATTTGGTATCTTTGATATGTGTCTTGGCATGTTTGGAGGACCTAAGGTGTTCTCAAAAGTTATAGGTGAGACATTCTAATGATAAGGTGATATGTATTGTGTTTTGGGGGTTATATGATCATCTAGTGAGGGGTGTTATATGACACATAGCCTACATAAGAATAATTATTTGGGGATATATTTCATAGAGTCTTGGTACATCATCATGGTATACTATACCTAATTGAGCATTGAATAAGGACCATTAGTGAATGGTCTTTTATTTGTATGATGTACGATGTTATAAATGGGAATTTTGTTAATTCTGTTTTGTTTGATGACAATATAGTGACTAGGTTTTTTACTATGTAACCCAGTACATGGTAGTTTTATGTTTATGAAAACTGGATTAAGGATTGTTTAATATACTATATAGACCATGCCTTTGTAATATTGGTTTGCGTACTAATCATGATAGGGTTGATTCATGATGTTCTTTTAGAAATCAATGATGGAACCTTCATTTACAAATAATGTATTCGGCCAAGAGATGGTCAAATAACCATTACATTATAATTTCATATTGGTTAATGGATTGAACACTTCATAACCATTATTTGTTAGATATGACCTTTTCATCGGTATGAGGAAAATATATTATTGTATTTCAACATATTATAGAAGCAGGTATTATTGGGTACCATTTTTCCATATTAAACACATAGTTAATATAAATGCATGGGTACCTCATAAGGTGTCATTTCTGTCTGGTTAGCACATGGTGATTCCATTAGTATGTTTATTTATTTAATTGTTTTCCCTATTAATACATACACAAGTTAAATAAAATATGTTTTGTATTTTTTTAGAACCTAATAAATTATATTATCAAAACCTACATTGGAATATCTGATGTCTGTCAAACATCATTATTTATTTCAATTAAGAGTATAGTGTGCACAAGGCATTTATATAGAGAGGCTTTAATAGTATCCAAGATTATCATTAGGATCATCATTATAAGTAGGCCATCTTTAGTATTTTTTTTCTAGTGTATGGGATTGGAATAGTGGAATATTTGATGAATATTTTTTTGATACAACTACATATTCACATTGAACTATTATTTAATGGTTTATATTTAATTTTTTGATTATTATGTGGATGTTTATTTATTATTTATTTTTATTGATCTATATGATAATGAGGGACTTGTGCCACTGATGTATTATTTATTCCATCAAATAAAGTCATCTACAAATGGAATATGAAGAGGAATTCTAAAATACATTTCCGACATTAGGCTAAGAAATAATGATTGTAAAGGGGATAGGGAATTACAAATTAATGACATGGATATGTTTTTTATTATTTTGTGAGATGGAAGAAATATATTATTGGATTATTTCAAAAAATTTGCTTGATAACATAAGTGCTCATTGAGAATTTATTTTCTAATATGAATTAAAATTTTCAACTTGGTGGTTTTTTATTTTAGGTTTTCATGATTGAAATTAATCATTACTATTGGTTTATACACATGCGATTTGAGTAATTATTTATTAATATTTCCCCTTCGTAGTGGTAAAGATACATATTTACATGGATCTTATTTAGAATTCATTATTCACACGAACAATGTTTTCTTACATGATGTTTTGTTTTAATGAGGGGTTTAGTTACTAAATGTTTCAATGACACGATATATGAAATTTTATTAAAAGTCAAATTGTTGTATTTTACTTTGATGGACTACATTGTGTTCACTTTTTTTCAATGGTCATGTAGATATTTTTTTGGAGTTTCTCAAGTGAACGAAAAATAGCCCCCTGATTAAAATGATTTATGGAGACCCATCAAAGGGTTATATGGGTATTGTTCACTCTGTAATGGCTCATCGATGTAATAGTATTATTTAGATGTGATCCATGGATGGGAATGAGTTTATTTGAATTTATAAGGTTCAATAATTCAATTTGTTGAAAAAAAATTATATATAGATCTCCAAAATGGATTCTTGGTGTAATTGTACTGATCTATATAGGGTGATTACATAGATAACCCAAATATAGTAGAGTAAATTAAGGATAAATCATTATTTAGTGTATCGGATTGAAGAGTGTGGGATGAATAGGTTTTATTCCTATCTTTTTAGTTATATAATATATTATTCAGGTAGTGTAGTGTGGAGACTAGTAGTCACTCTTGAAATACAAGATGCATATTTTGTGGAAGTTTATCATATAGTTAACCATTTTATGAGTGATATTTAATTATTTTATAACTGATTCTATAAATATTATAGGCCGTGTTCATTGTGAAAGTTGTGTGAAACAATGTTAAGTGATACAAAAACCATGGGACATCAGTTCTAATGATTTTTATTAGGTTGTATAAGATAATACTTATTGATGTAATGTTAAAATCGCATTTGATAATGAGAAAAACATGTGAGTGGGTTCTCGGTGAATCACTTTGACATTGTGGGATGAGAGTTAATATTGATTAGAATATTGATGGAATTTATCATTGTTCTATGGATAATGTGCATTACATAAATTTGGGGCCAAAAATGTATTCGAATCGTTGAATGGGATACAAATGGGACATTTATATTTTTTTTCCATGATGGAAAAACCCATGATCAGTATTAGTTTTAGAGAATTAGTAGTTCAAAATAATATCATTATTTCAATGAGGTGAATATTATGTTCATTGAAATAATTACCATCATAGACCCCTAGAATTATTTATGATTATATGGGATGTCACCGCAATAACAGGATTCATCTAATATGGATCAAGGTGACATTGTATAGTCAATCTATAATGTTTCCATGGCATGAATTTTTTAGGAGTAATCGTGTTGAGATCCATTGTGGTTAGTGATTGAGGATCTCTATAAAGGAATATTTATAGTTGGAATCACACCATAAACTATACAATTTTTCATTTTTACTAATTTTGGATTGGTTCATGGCTCGTCTATTTCATTTGATGTTGTGTATTTGGAGGGTGGGATTCCCAATCAATGGGATCAATACTGGACATGAAATCGTACATATACATTAGTAGATCACATACCAGAGTAATGATACTAAATTTTATATAGATTTTAATATTCTATCAGTCATGATTTGTATGTACCTCATATGCGATTGGTCATCTTTGTGGTAAGACAGGTTATTATATTTTTGAGGAGGTAAGGGGATTCAATTTTATGGTAGGATCTATTGATATTTTAATTCCAGAGTTATAGTATATTTTATGTACAAATGTATATTTGCATTGAGTATGTGGATAATTATCAATCTTGGGGTGGTTTTCATATTCATTAACTGGGAGTTTGACTGAATGTCAGTAACACCTATTGGTTTTAATATATAAAATTCATATTTGATTGCATATATGTGCCCAAATAGAAATCATTGAATGTAATATAAAATTCACATTAATTATGATAAATTTACATTTATGTGTTTACAATCTCTATAATATATGATTTAAGACCCCTATAAAATTTAGCTTACCCTACAATGAATTATAAGTTTATCTTGTGTTATATGCACGAAGGTTTCCCTTTGAAAACATGTGTTACATACACGATCAGGTTTTACTGAACATATATATACAATCAATATCATTATTTTCAAAAATATCATATATATAAATATTTGATGATATAAATAATATTAAATATAATATGAAAATAAGTGGTTGAATTCAATAGTTACTAATTAATTAGAAATGAATATAATATCCAATTGAATATAAATGAAGTCTTTTTTAAAAAATATTTTTTTTCTTATAATGACTGTATAAAATGTTTATAAATTAAATATATTAATATTAGAAAATTATATTAATTATATTTATATATTCAATATTTTTTTCTATCCTCCATTATGTTTTATTTTCATAAGATAATAAAAAATTAAATTTTATGACTACAAGATGTATTTTTATAATGATAGTTTTCTAACCATTTTATGGGAACAAGGTTAAATTTTTTTTTATATAATCTAATAAATTTTATGTGAAAAAATGAACTCATTTTTAAATGAATAATTTATAATTTGTCTAATGTTGAGTTTTTCTTCTGAAAAGTTATAATTTATAATTAATAATGAAAAATAGTAATTTTTAATTCATAACTGACATTCAATCTGAATAATTTATATTGATATATTACAATTTAAAGAGGTTTTAATTTAACATTAGATAATTTATACATCTATTAATATAATTTATATTATTTTAATCAATTTCATAGTGAATTTTGATATTAAAGCATTTCAATATTTTTAAAACAGTCACTGTCAAATACCAACTTTTTCATCTAATCGATGGGATAAAATTTTAATTATATTATGTCATTTATATGAATTGAATAATTAAAAATGGAATCCATATTTTGAATAATCCTAATTTCTAAGATATAATAAGCTGAAAATAATATTTGACCAGTGTGATTAGTCAAAACATTAAATTCTATTCAAAACTATTAATGTAAAATTAATTTAACTTAGTCATTATTCTTAAAATTTAAGTAGTGTTAATGACTCAAATGATGTCCAAATCCTATTTCCATGCCACATTTTGACCATGTACAATAGTGTTTCTAAATATATTCATTACATGATGGTTATGAAGTAAGATCTCATCATTTTTTGTAGACGAATCAATCTATTTTTTATGTATTCTTTTTGAGAATTCTCTGGATGGGTTTTATCTTAGGGTGAGCATTGGTTAAAATTTGAATAAAATGGAATAAATATAGAAGTCGATGGTTGATGAATGGTTATGGAAAACTGGGTTATTGATCCAGGATAACTATGGAACCTTGATAATATGTATTTTCATGGTTGGCGAATGAGTTTTTAGAATATTCACATAATTAGGTGTAAATGATTTCCCCTAGAAAATAAGTTCACATTATATGCACATAGTAAGATAAAATGATTATCTCATTTCCTTCAAACTATTCATGGGAGTTTTATTCACATGAAAAATTGATTTTAAATCACTTAATCTCTTAAAACTCACTCCATTGGACCCCCATTCGTCCAGATCCTCTCTTTCCATATTTTAGAGCCTTGTAGATGAATTCCATGATTTCCTAAAAAATTTATTTGTGAATCAAATCCTGGATAATATATCTTCTCCCCTTAATGTAATAAAATCATATATTTCTTGGTTTTCCATTCATCGAAATTTCTCATCTAATAATAGAATGGTGTTTTCTTCCTCTATTGATTGGATAAACCACTATAATAATGATCTAGATCTATAAAAGAAGGATACTAATTTTTTCAATATTGATTTATTATTTTAAATCTGAAATCTTTTTTTCATCATTCTTGAGCTCAAATCAAGGGGATTTTTGTTGGGAAATAGATTTTCAACAAATTGGGGTTTTTGGTCTATAATTGAAAGGTCCTTGAATTGATTTTGAATACACATATGTAATTTTAATTTTCTATTAAATTTTCCTAAATGTAGTTATTGATAGGATTAATTAAATGGGTGATTTACCTAATTGGGGAAATTGGGGTATTGGGGATATTAGTAATGTTTACATTTAAATTTTTTTTATTTGATTATGAGGGAAATATTATTATAGGACCGAGTATAAATTTTTTTAGTTAATTAGGGTATTATTTATTATTGAATGGCTTATATAATTGTGAAATTAATAACATGATTTGGGATTTTGGAATTGAGTAATTAATTATGCATGTTATTAATGGATTTGAGAATTACTAATTGGTTAATTAATAGATTAATTAATTGTATTATAATATGATTCTTATACGATAAATTATTTTTATGTATATAAATATGATTGATGTGATCAATTAATTATTACGTTACATAGTTATATCTAGATGATTACTTAATTATCAATATAATTAATAGAGTAAATATAATAAATTTATTATTGAGATAATTAATGTGATTAAGATGATTAATTAATTTTCAAGATATTTAAAGAGACTAGTAATTTTAATAAATTTATGATTTGACTAATGATATTGACATATTAATTAATTTGTGAGTAATTTAATGAGATTATCAAAATTAATTAATTTCTCGGTTAATTTCGGAGTCTAAGAGGGTAAATAGTTAATGTTTTAATTAATGAGATTGGGATGATTAATTATTTGTATGGTTTATTATTGAGATTTATAATTATAATTAAAATTTTATATAAGTAATGTGGTTGATAAGGTTAAATAATATTTTTAATTAATTAATGTGAATGAGATGAATAATTTATTAGTGATATGATAAATGGAAACAAGGGAATTCATATGAATATTGGGAACTATATTATTAATATTTTAATTATAGGATAAGGATGATATATAAAATGGTAAAAATGGAATAATAGAAAATTATATTCCTTGGGGATAGTGTATATTAGTCCATTTTTTCAAGCATGTATTGAGTTTTAAGTGTGCTCAAAACCTTGGGAGTTTTTGTTGTTATATGAAGACTAAATTTGTTAATTTGAATACTATTTATTTGTTAATTATGATTAATTCTATATAAAACATCATACAATATTATTATACTGTATATTATTTAGGACATTGATTATAGTGGCCTACTATGTTTTACTAACACACTACTCAAGAATCCTGATCTATAAACGAATAGATTTCAGGATTAGAGGACATGATAAGGGAAAACTCCACGTGTAAGGTGGTTATGTGGAGGTGGATCATGGATGATGGAAAAAAAATGTGGTTTTTGAACTACCTGAGATTCATTAGTATCATTAATTTGAATTTTTTGTTTTGAAATTTGGCATCTCTTTGGTGATAGAATATTTAATGATACTTTTAAAATTATATTTCTTATTTTTTTATCTTATTATAATAGATTTTTTTTGATTATGATATAATTTGGTCAATCAATTGTTATGGTTTATTTGTTTTGGCTATTATATTAATTTTTTTAAGAGGTTATAGTCTCCCCATGGTCAATATTTATCCTCTTCTACCAGTCAACAACGTCTGACATATAGGGTAGTGTGCTTGAGGTTACCTAGAAGACCAACTTTGGGAACCAATGCATGGAACCAAGATCTAAACATCCAAAGTTGTAGCCTTGAACACTTTTTTTCATTTTAATATGTATTACTATTTGAGAATGGTGAAAATACACTATGAAGAGTCGAGACTTGGTTATGAGGTCACACACGGGAGTAGCATACCCATTTATGGGGGAGAACCCATGTACCCATGTTGTGGTAGTTATTGTGGATGTTTTCTATTACAGTTTCATATTATTTCACTTACATGACATATTTGTTGTGCGATGTTTTTATTTATGTTGACATTTTCTGATATTTTAATTTTAAACTCATAAAGAGTGAGAGTTGAGTTATCATGAATCATTCTTAAAAATGAGGATTAAAATGACATATATCATTTCTGACATGCACAGGAAAACCAGTTATAGATACATTGATGAACGTCAAATGTATTTTTATTGTCTTGAGATTTTTAAGTGCCAATGGTTCATAATATGGAATTGAATGTCGAATAATTTAGAACTATTATAATTATTGGGATTTAAAAATAGAAACATGAATAATAGAAAGGATTTTATCCTTTTAACCCTAACCCAGATATAGTATGGTAAGGCTATTTTTAGTGACTTGGTTTTGTGTATGTGGTGGGGTTTAGAAAAAAATACTTATGGTTCCTTGTTATGATCCCTTTAAATGTGATACTATTAGGAAAAGTATCCTATTTTGTGTGTTTTTCTCTTAGAGTTATACCATCCTGAAAATTATTTTTGAGATAAAAACAGAAGGACATATATAGACATTTACATCTATATCAAAACAAAATGAGACGATATTTCCTGGTGAGGAAGATTGAGAATAGTTCCTGGAGAAGTTTTATTATTTCATGAAATTCAATGAAAGAGGCCCAATCTGGATGAAATGATTCTGTCTTACATGAAGAGGGATTTTTAGTTATACCACCCTGTAATTTTATTTATAGGGTGTACATGTGGGATATGATTTCTTGATTGATTCTATCAAGAAATTCCAGACCACATGGGGACTCTAGCTAAGATGAGAGGTGATATGGATATATATATATATGCATAAAAGATCAGGGAAGTGCTAGCGGGAAATCCATATAATAAGGGTTTTTATTGAAGGAATTCTTAGAGGCAATCACAAAGAACATATATCTAGAGATACCGAGGTAGGAGAGAGAATCATAGTCCATTAGGTCAACTCATGATAGTTTATTAGTCATCAACTACAGTGTTCACTTTACAGATTTGTAGTGCTTTTCTATAGCATTGGATGTATATGATTATACAAAAAATAATTATGGACTTATGTGTTATAGAAAGTCTCAGATGAATATATTTATGATAAAGATTTTTTTGGATTTTAGAAATAAGGATATCATAGGTGAGGGGATCATGAAAGAGGATTCTAGTGTAATAAATATGGTGGTTAATGGATTATTAGGTGCTATGTATTGGATTTTAGGTTGAATTTTTATTATAACATTTTCTAGATCAGTAACAAATAGTGATTATTGGAAAATGAATGTCACATATTACCATTTTGTAGTGATTATTCTCATGGATGTTAGGTGAGAACACTATCATAGAAATAGTCATTTACCACTGGTGGATAGTTAATCTCATGGTAAAATGGTATGTCTATAGAAGTTCCACAGGAACCCAATTTTTTTTTGAAATGATGTGGAATATAGATATAATTAGTGTGTTTTATGGGGATCATTGACACCTTATAATATTGGTAGTTGGAGTTTTACTGGGTGAGGTGAAAGAGGGGAGGACGAGGTGCGTCTAGCAAAGGGTTCCCCTATAAGAAGTTTTGTGTAGTACATGGGAATCAGAAAATCTCACAAGGGAGTGGGAAATGATAGTTTCATGTGGTTCATCCTATACTAGTGGAAACAGTGGCCAAAACATCGATAGTGATTTCTTCTTTTCATATACCCTATAAATTATCAATTTACATATCTGATATGGGTGACTCTCATTTCTTAATTTCTACACAACATGTGAACAATTTTATTATAGAGGACAATTTTTTGAAAATTGTGTTGATGATAGATAGGCCATTAAGAGTTAAGTCTAGGAAAATCTTTTACTATGAGGGATATTATCACTATATTGGGGAGTTTTCTGTTCTATAATATCTCAACATCCTAGACATGCCAATCTAAAACCTAATTTTGGGTATGAACTACTTATTAGAATACAATTCTTATATTGATTTTTACTATAGGATGGTGAATATTACATATTATAAGGGTGTCCTGTATATTCATTTTGGAGAGTGGGATATCTAGGATGGCTTAGTATGGAAAATTACTCTACAACTATGAGAGATCACATCTTGGGTTGAAAGTATAATGTTGAATGACGAATGTGTGAAACATGATTTCTTTCCACCAATAGTGGAATGGTTTTAAAATGTGTTTCTTAAAGACTTATTTAGGATACCACATGAGACAGGCATGGTGTTAAGCATTGAAATCTTGATTGGAGGTGAACTAGTTTAAATTCCAACATAAAGAATAGTTCTAAAATAGCTTCAACAGATCATGTCTGAGATTGAAATGATTATGGATAAGGGGTTTATCCATCGGAATAAGACACCATAGAGTTCACCGCTATTTTTCCCAAGTAGTCTGAAGATAAATTAATCATATGTGTAGATTAAAAGAACATTAATAATATGAAAATGAGTAAATGATATCCCCTTATGCAAATTGATAATATTTTGAGTTGTTGACATGACATTGTGTCTTTTGAATAATATATTTTTATAGAGGGTGTCCTTAACTAAAATGTTAGAGTTATAACATATTCAGGAATAAATTTAGAATAAATAATGGAATATATGAGTTTTTCATATTTTTTTCAATGTTGGAAAATGTACATGTATTGTTTGTGGACAACATAACGAAATTTTATCTTCTCTACCTAGATCAGTCTATGGTAGTTTTTGTGGATGAATTATTATCGTACACAAAGACTCATGCTGATCATTTCAAAAGTCATGAAATTTTTCTAGTGTAAACTAATAAGGAATTTGATATACTCAATTAAACCTAACTTTATTTTTGAAAGATCTGTTACATTTCAAGGGTTGCATCATTTTTAGGAAGGTTTATTTTTAGAGTTGTAGAATTTTTAGGTACTAGATTTATTGGAGGATCCCAATAATATTTTTGATACTTGTAGCATTATATGAATAATTTTATATTATTAGAGGGTTATCCCAGACTTATCCAGATTTTAATAACCTTTTCCTATCATCACCATTGATGGGGATAAATATTAAAAGGTCAGAAGCATGAGAGTGTGGTTTCTAGGATATGAAACAATTTCTGACATCAGAAATAATATTCATCAAACCCGAGTTAGGTGAGGAATACATGGAGGTTTTTTTATTATTTTTGAATTGGACATGAAGTAGTTTTGATACATGGAGATCAGGGTGTGTCATATGGGTCTCAGTAGTTAATAAAACAAGAACATAATTACCCTACACATGAAATCGTGTTGGCTGTTATGGTTTTCTATTGGTATTGATAGAGGAATTAGTATATTAAGAGAGGTTTATATGTTTATCATCATAAATTTCTTATGGTATATATTCTTTCAATGATATATGAATCATTGACAATGGATGCGGATTGATTTTATTGAGTCATTTGATTTTGAACTTGTGACAACTGGGCCCCAGTAACAGCACAAACACCCCGCCTTAACAAGGCTTTCGGGTCCTGGCCCACCAGGTACCACCAGTTGCCCCCACAGACACATGGGGCCCACCCCAAGGTCCACCCACATGCTCGAACGGGTCATCTAACTAATGAAAGTCCCCAAAGGCCAACACATGTCCTTTACAGTGGGCTTTATCCTCACTCACACACACTCTGGGAAACTTCTAAGAAGGTCACCCATCCTAATCACTACTCCAGGCCAAGCACACTTAATGGTGGAGTTCTAATCAGATTGGTTCC
Source organism: Viscum album (assembly GCA_963277665.1). Lineage (NCBI taxonomy): Eukaryota > Viridiplantae > Streptophyta > Magnoliopsida > Santalales > Viscaceae > Viscum > Viscum album. The sequence goes on from OY728155.1 coordinate 821,166,480, forward strand.
GGAAAAGGATGGTGCACCTTGTTGACATGAGTCTTATCATTAACCCATTTAACCCTTTATCAGTGTGGGGTGTTACAATCACCCCCTCCTTTAGAGCACAACGTCATCGTTGTGGGCCCTACATCTCAACCCATGCAGTGCGCTGCACTTAAGGCTGGGTACCACCTCTAACACCAAATGTAACAATTGGGCCCCAGTGACAGCACAAACACCCCGCCTTAACAAGGCTGTCAGGTCCTGGCCCACCGGGTACCATCAGTTGCCCCCATAGACACGTGGGGCCCACCCCAGGGTCGACCCACATGCCTGAACAAGTCATCTGACTAATGATAGTCCCCACAGACCAACACATGTCCTTTCCAATGTGCTTTGTCCTCACTTACTCACACTCTGGGAAACTTCCCATAAGGTCACCCATCCTGATCAGTACTCCAGGACAAACACGCTTAATTGTGGTGTTCTAATCAGACAGGCTCCCGAAAATGAAGGTGCACCTTGTTGACATGAGTCTTATCATTAATCCATTAAACCCATTACCATTCTGGGGTGTTACAAAACTAGTGTATACTCATGAGAAAGGGAATAATTTTTCTATTTATTTAACCAGAATAACATAGACTTGGGGTATTTAAGATTCTAGTATAGTGTGAAAGATGATGAGTCTACTAGCTGAGATGCATGTTTTGGACTTGGATAATCAATAGATGAAAAATATTATATATGTTTTAGTAGATTCTATACATTTTAAAATAAAAATGTAATAGAAGAATGAGAATACTTAATGTTTATTTTTTAGGGAAATCCTCGAATATGATGAGACACCTTTGGAAACAATGATAGATGATGATGAGATCATCTTTGTCCAAAATAAAGTTGTTATATCATCATGTACATGCGAAGGTTGATGTGGAAATTTCATTCCTTGATGTGGGAGGTGAATACTTGTATGAAATAATGTAGGGTGACATGTGATGAATGTTGTTGGGTCCATGCCTGAAAAAGGTGACAATTTGAATCGTGACATGATATTACACATATCAGCTGCTGAAGGTGGACCATTAAAAACCTGTAGTATTTATGCAACCATTGTCCCATCTTAAGTGGATGTGTGATGATGTTACCATGTAAATTTAAGTGGATCTCTAGAAGAAGCATTGGATGAATGATGTAATTTCGTTTCTTTTGGATAAAATGAAGAAGGTAACATATTTCATGCCAATACAGTAGACCGTCTTAATGGAACAGTTGTGGGAAATGTATGTTCGAGAGATATTCTATCATTATAGGGTGAAAAATATTATTGATTAAGAAAATTACAAGTGATTTACTTAATACATCTACAAGGACTTATATAAGGTGGTGGGTACACATGTTTATGGAGAATAACATTCCACCTATAGATAGATGGTTAGCTAGACCATAGTGTTGAGGTGTTTTAGGATATCTTATGAGTGTTTTTTCATGACATGAAGTGGTTTTGGTATAATCCCCTTAATTTGATGGTGATTTACTATAAAAAAAGTTATCATGAATCAATACATATGAAAACATATAATGATCATAAATGTTGGCTATAAATATCACCTCTATGCTCTATAGAGGCATTTGAGTCTGTGTTTTTTGGGACTGAGACTAATGCATGAGATTTCAGAGTAGATACAACATATTTAAAAATTTACGGCTAAAGATCAATGTATATATAAGTTGTATACAGATAAAAATAGTTAAACACTAGTGTTTATAGAGGGTGATTTCATTTTCCATCGAGTATCACAAATGATGGTCACTGTATGATACATAGACTTGGGAAGATCCAATTTGGGTTCATTTTATCATCAGATATTGGGGAATGAATAGGTACAATGGTGTACCGATTGACTCTTTCAATGAAATACATTTATATGCATTAATTTTTCATTTTTTGCATGTATAGAAGTATCATCTTGATTTTTATATTGTCATCAATGTGGACAATGTTGAGGTTGATATGGATTCACCCATTGAGAAGAAGATGATATGAGTGTCTGATCATATGGATAATGTTTACAAGCAAGTGATCAGTCATATAGTATTTGTATTGTGGAAACATGTCCATTATCAAGAGGAATCATGTGAGAGAGATACAAATATATGTCCTTAATGGCTTGATCTTTTTGGAACTGAATATTATTTATGCATGAGAGTGTATCATAAGGATGAACTATTATAAGGTGGAAATATTGAAAGATCATGACCATTTTATAGAAATAACAATATTATTTTTATATATTATTTTTTCTTTGTTCTAGAAAAATTTATTTTTTTACCTTGGTATTTGTTTGGGTAAAAATTTGGGGAATGTTGACGAAATAGTGAAGTGCATGTCTGGAGCAAAGTTAGGTAAATGCACCGTCACCCCAAAAAATGTGAAACCAAAAATAGTGGAAATATACATGGTAAGATGATAGTTTTTCAAACCCTCCACCCACATAAGAGTAATCATGCACCCCTAGAAAATTGGCACATAGTTTAGGCACACTGTGCACCCCAAACCCAGTAAAAAATGCACAAGAATTCATTTCACCTAAAAATTATATCTTGGATCACCATAACCTCCAAAACTACCCACATTAAATTCATATATGAAAATAACATAACATTCACGATTTTATATCATAATAGATTAATTTCAAGACATCCTACCATCCATTCCTTAAAATTGAATCTCGAATCAAAGATCTCCACCCCTCCATGTAAGAGAATCCTACCTTTCTTGGTTTCACATTTATCCTCCATTCTTCTCCATACCAATAATGTGTTATTTTATATATTTAATTTGGTTATATATGAAATATTGTCAATCTAATTCCATAGTTACTGGATATTGATTTATTCAATTTCTTTTTGGTTTTAGATCCAGATCACATTTCTTTTCATTGGGATATATAAATTTTGGGGATTTTAATTGGTCATAAAAAATTGAGGTAGATTATTTTTTATTCAAATCCAAAAGTATTTATCTAGCATATGTGAAGACAATTTATAAATTTCTAGCAAATTTTTTAAAATTGAGTTTATGATAGAATTAATTAATTACTGATTTAATTAATAGAGTAATATTGGGTTATTGGGAATATTGAAGTTACAAATCATGAATAATTAATTATTAATTTTATATAGATGGAATTGATATTGTAGGATTGTTTAATTAATTGTGGAATAAATTTTGAGAATTAAGATAGTTTAATTATGTAATTAACTGTTGAATTAATTAATGGATTTTAGATTGTTGAATTGTCTAATTAATTGTGTAATTTATTAGAGGATTTCAGATAGTTGAATTGGGAAATGAATTGTAATATTAATTACAAGAAAATGTGATTGAAATTTAATTAATTAATTATTGATTTAATTTTTAAGATTTAGGGGATCCATTAATCATTCAGTTAATTTTTAAGTCATATATGATTAATTATATATTTGATTAATTAAATAATGAATGGTGATTAATTAATTGTTTATTTAATAAATAATATTGATATTATTAATAAATTATCATTTTAATTAATGATATTATGTAGAATAATATTTTTGAGATAATTAACGTGATTAAGAGATTAATTAATTATTCAGTTAATTTGTGAGATTTTGAAAATTAATTAATTGTGAGTAAATTAATGATAATGATAGATTTCTTAATGATTGAGTTAATCAATGAGATTCGAGTGATTAATTATATTTTTGGTTAATTATTTAGATCGATGAGATTCACTAATTGATGATTTAATTAATTTTATTAAGAAGATATATTAAATGTTGATTTAATTAAAGTAATTATTGTGTTTAATTAATTATTGAATTAATTAATAAGATGATGAATGATAAAAATGGAATTAATATGAAAAATAAAATCATGAGTGGTAAAAATGGAAATACAAGAATAATATTATATATTAAAAGAAGACATAGTAATTCCTGAACATGATATACCTTGTAAATAAAGTATACTCCATCATTGGATGTAGTAAGTATTGAGGATTAGGTGTCCTTAAAAAACGAGGTTGATTATGTTGGTAAATAAAGATTAAATATGATAATGTGATAAAAATGTATATTATCATTTTCTAATTTCATTAGATAATTGCATAGACTATTATTTGGATGGATATTGTTTTAGAAACCAATGGTGGGGGACTACTATGTTGTAATCACACTGGAATCAGGCTTCCTGATCGTTACATAGATTGATTTCACAGCTGCATGAAATAGAAGAGATAAGTCAATGAATGAGGTGGTTGAGTTAGGACAGAGCTGAATGAGGGAACAAAACATGATTTAGGGACCCTTTTGGGAGTCATTAGTGTATTTTAATTGATTTTTCAATTTGATAATTTAAATTAAAAAATGATGATTTAGGATAGAGCATGAATTATGGAACTATACATAGTTCCGGACCCTCTTGGGATTCATCAGTGTATTAAAATAGTGTTTTTTATTTTGAAAGTAAAAATTGTATTTGTTTTGATAGTGTATTACTCATATAAAAGTTAGTATAGTGTCCTAGTGATCAATATCAGACCATCACTACTAGTCAAAAAACTCTAACATACAGGGAGGTGAACACGAGGTAACATAGTTTACTTTATTAGGGCAATTGTATGTGGATCCCCAATTGGGACTTTATAAATTAGGTATGGTAGACCTCCACCAAAGTTTTTACATTTTTATATATATATAAAAATTTATCTTCTCCTCTATTATGAAAAGGCACATACTCTCCTAAATTATTAACACTTCCCAAGACATTTCACTCATCCAAACCCTATGAAGATAACTTAATAACTCCCCCCCATAATATTTTAAATATTATCCACATAATAAATCTGTCTTATAATGGAATTAATAAAAATCTAATGATGGAACTCGAAAAAGAGGTCTTTTTTTAATAGTATTTTTAATTTATATCATTCAGCACACAACATAATTAATATTATACCATGATTATGTATTATCTTTAGTATCCAAAATAATATAACATGTTCTAATTTTATGTATAAATCAAACACTGATACACACTTACATCATATGGGTTTTTAAGTAATCATTCTTATATATGGCGGACTACAACCTCACGAACCGATGTCGTAAAATTTATCCATTATAACCATTATATGAAGGTAATAGTTATTTAAATATGGTTTATATGGGAAATTTATGAAAATTTATATTTTTTATTCTTATATAAATATTATTTAACACATTCTATCATGAATTCAATTATATGGTAATATGATTACAAAGTTATTGTGTTCAATAATCTAACACATTGCAGAGATATTTAATTCATTAACCCAATAAAATAAATTTATTAATAATGGGTTGAATAAAAAATATATGATGGATATTTAATAAAAAATATACTAGAATGATAATATATATATATATAATTCAGTTTTATTTTCATTCAATATGAAATGAATATGGAAACTCCGTTCATGTGTAAGTATGAAATACTATCTCACTGAATAATGTTTTCCATTGAACTTCACTACATTATGTGTGTCACTGTAAATAGTTATATACTAAAAATATAATATACATACATTGATTTTTAAATTTTTGATACGATAATATCAAGACTTATGTATGGAGAAACCAATTTCATGTCAAATCATACTCACAAAATAAATAAATTAACAACTGAAAATAATAATAAATAATTATTTCCAAATGTGTTATAAGATGTCATAAAAGGATCATATTTGATATTATAAATATTAACATGGTTTCATATAAGTTAATAAGATTCTTAACTGACTGTCCATGATGTTAAACCAAACATTACCAAAAGAAAGCATAAAGTACAATATTTCTTCCAAATTTCATTTAATTGAGAAACATTATATATTTATCCACTTAATTTATTTTATATGGTTTATATACATCCCCCTAAACACATAAAATATTTTAATAATCATTATTATTATTATTTTTATTCTAAATATAAATTATATCATTAAAGTGGATTTGAACATATTGTTACCATGTGGTTTATAAATTTCAAATCACAATTAATTATCAATGAGTTATTATACTTCATCATTGTAATTAATAACATTTTATTATGTGTACAATTAATTTTGATTATATATTGAATAATTTATCATTATATGGAGAAAACTGTGTTGTGGGAGACTATCCTATTGATGCCATCTAATGATCAGTCTTACCGAATACAACTTGGGAGGTTTAATTTGTTTTCCTATTCTTTGAATCATCAAAAAGTTTTTATAGTGTATTTCTAATTTGTGGAAAATATTGTGAGGTTATGATGCATTAGTTCATTCATCATTAATTTAATTTTATTGAGGTTTCTTTTACATTCCTAGAAATTAGAATTCACAATGTATTTTCATAGAGGGGTACTACTACACATGTTTATGCCTTATATGGGGAACTTTCAGAAAGATTAGATCTGTGAGAGCATTCATTCATCAGTCTTTTTTCATGTTCAAAATCAATAAAACTATTTTAATTAATGGATTTTGTCTCTTTTTTTGATTTGATTTGGGGTTTAGTTGATAATATGTGTGTTTTTTTAGGTGGATTTATCATCCATATTCTTTTCCAATATGTGGAATTGAATTGCGGAATCAAATTTTTTAGACAAGTCATTTTTTATCAAGAGTCCTATGGTTTTATGAATGGATTTTATGTTTTAATTTCAGTGAATTCAGTGATACTTTTTCTCATGTGTGGGAAAAAATTTATAGACTAAATTGGGTGTTATGGAAATTAGAGACTCTATTTAAAATCACATATACAACTGGAATCCCTATTCAAACAAATATGGCCACTAAAAGGCCGTGTTTTGGTCATTTTGAAAGAGTCTTGGTCAAGGATTATTTTTGTCTTCATTAGTTTAGTGGTGGTTCTTACTACTCCTCAAAATGAGATCAGTTTAATAATCATGTTTGAAAAGATGCATATTTTTGAGGACTATAGTATATTTTAGAATTGGATGTCTAATTGTAGGTGAATCTTTGATTGTTCTAGAAGTCATATCAAGGGTTAATAAACGGTTAACTATAAAAATAATGATGACATGTAGCGTATCCAGGTAGTTTCTACTCATGATTGAATCCAATAATTGAATGAGGTTACACATGTCCTCCCTCTTGTAAAGTATAATCTTTCTTAGATTCCTAGTAATGTAGTTGATTCAGCTATTGAATCACATTAACATGATTATGAAGGTATTATTCATATAATAATAAGCGAGGTTAGTCCAACTAATTCGAGGAATACCCCTCATACTTAGGTAAAGAATAAGAATCCAATTTCTTAGGATGATTTTGAATATAATATTGCTTTTCCACTTAATAGATACAAATGTGAATATATCTTAAAGAAAATAATTCATAATGATAAATATAGATATGATTCAGATGACAGTCAAGTGGTTAGGGAATGAACTTCTCAATAAATGTTGGAAGACATGATTTTGAATAAGCAATTTAATTTTTCCTCAAAGATCCAAAAATGAAATATTAGGGTTGTGGATGTGAATACATTGATGAAAGAGGCAAAGGGTGTTCAAAATTATACATTTTTATTGATTTCAAATCAGCTCCTAAAAATGAAAATTATTTAGTGGATTTAATCCCCTATCAATGAAACATAAAGCATTCGCATGATCGCGGTATTCCAATAGTTTCATCTTCATTTATGAAAAGTGAACATTCATGTTATTTAGGTGATGGTGCTAATATTAGTGGCATGCAACCTTTTTTTTCCTCCATTGATATAGTCACTATGTATATCCTTGATCCGGTTCCACGAACAATTATGTGAAAAGAGACGATTGATAATGTCATTATTCCATGGGTTTTCAAAGTTGAGTCCTGTTAAGTGTAAGATAGAGGCTTGACACATGGTCTACATTATCCTATATCAGATCTAGGGGTCTACCCTTCAAAGGAGAATAGAAAAAAAATCCAATAATGCATCCTATAGCCAAAATATTGGCCTAAAATGTAGCATTATATGTATATCATCAATTAGGATTTATAAAACCCATAGAAAGTTCTAAATTAGATGAATTACTCTCTAGATTCAAGTGATAAAAATTATAATGGAAATAGTGTGTCTACCATGACATCATATAAGGTTCTACAACCCCCTGGCGATTCATAAAATACATTACTCTCTATTGCACAACCTGGTTATAGACTAAAGTCTCCCACATTAATTTTTTTTGTGAATGAAGATGTCATAGTGGAGAAATGAATAATCAATGGAACAATGAAAGGTTACAGAACCCTCGCATGACCATATTAAGAAGATATTAGTTGAATCAATTCCAAATGAAGTTGTGGTTCCAATTAGAAGAAACCATTATTTTCTTGGGAAGGTAAATAAAAGTTATTGTATTTAAAACTCAGTTGAAATTATTTTTGTTTCAGACAGAGATGATGATTGGAAAAATAATTATTGTGTTTTCAGAGATAAAATCATTACAACTAATATTGTAGTTGGTCCTTTTGATAATAGTGATGGTCTTTGGATGCAGTCCAAGAATACGAGGAATGGATGAAATCCTAAAGGTATGGATGAATGATTTCCTCACCACTGTATGATCACTTTCTCCTGAGCAAGCTAAATAGTTTTTATTATTTTTTTTAACCTTTGTGATTTGGTATGTTCCCCTTATATTACTTTTTTCGTTACCATAAAAATAAAGAGTCCATTTCAACCACAACCATTTTAAGAAGAACATTTGTCTACCTATAAATATATATATATATATATATATATTGTGTGCATTAAAAATTTATATACATAATTTATTCATTGATTATTTCTCTCATTAATGTTATGATGATTTTAAGTGATTATTATCTAATATAATTCTAACCATGATTTTTATTATTGAATTTACATTAAAGGAAATTATAAGGAAATTTATTAAAAATCAATTATTTATAAAATACATAGGTAGGTCATGATATTTTTCAAATGGTAGTACAATATTTACAATATTTTTACATAAGAGTATATAGAAAGAATTTTAATAAAAATTGACTTCAATTATTTCTTCCATTGGAAATCAATTTGAAAACTAAAATATTATTTAAAAAAATAATTCTAATGGTTTTGATATACTATTCCAAAAAATAATTGATTATTTTTTTCTCATATTTGGAATGTTCAAAAAATATTTTCAATTGTATCATATTTTATATTCAAAACTATTTTTTTTTTCAGTTTACTTAAAAATTGAATGAAAAAATTTTGTAATGTGTATGACATGTGATAAATTTATTACCATAAAGACCACTAAATTGACTTTCTTCATATTTTATATGTCTCAAGGGTTATTTTAAATGATTTTTATGATTTTTGTTTTGATAATTTATTTATGATTTTTTTAAAATAAATATATTTTCTAAAAAAAACTAATTTTTTTTGAAAATGAAAATCATATTTTTCTCGAGATTGATTTTAATGATATTTTTGGGAATTTATATTTATCAATAGAAACATACCATATTATAACTCCCATCAGTATTAGTTATATTCATTCCTTATTTATTAATCTTCATGGTGGATTATGATTATTTTGGAAAAGAAATTAATGTCACTCACTTCTTTGACGCATGATTGTATTCATTCAATTATCATTGAATTATTTCCATTATTGTGATCATTGGGAAATAAATTTCCACCGAGTATCTATATTTTATATAATGGAGATGATTATGTGCTATAAAATTCAAGAATTTTTTTAAATATTTGGTTTACTTTGATAGTTATTTTATTATTTAGTGAGATATTGAAAAATATGAATCCAATAATCATTAAGTTAGTTGGACAAGGAACATTGTGTATAAATTAAATTGAATATTAGTTATAAGTATAATGATTTAGACTGTTATAACATTGGTTTGGACCAATTGGATGTAATCCATTTGATTAATCCGCAGTCTCATGGGCCAAAATCATTTGGAAAGAAACCCTTCATATTTGTAACTATACAATTTATGTTGTCATGGAAAATTTCGTAGCATGAGAATGTTTTAAACTACCTTATGAAAGGTCATGATTGTAATGAGTTCTTGTACATAGGAAAAATGTTGTCCAAAAATTAGTTATTTAATTTATTTATTATTAAATTTATTATTATAAATGATATTTTCATTGTGGGAAAATCTTTAGATATCTTTCATTCTATGTTTATTAATTTAATGGCTAGTGTTTTCAGTATTTACTTGCCCATATTGATTACAACTTGACTTATCATGGAATTCATGTTATTTAAATAGAACGTGTTTTCAATTATTTACATTTACATGTTATTTATGGACTTCTACTATAATTAATTGATTGCATTTTAAATTTTTGTAGTTAATTACCTTTCCATATTGATTATACCCTTTGATCCATTATTTATTTTCATGTACACAACCTAACTGATAATTTTGTCATGTTATTATTTTTTTCCCAATGAATATATTATGATTACATTAACTGATATGAATGGATTCACATGATGGAGTGAATTTATTTTTAAAAAATATTAGTTTTTAATATTCGCATTAAAAGTAATATTGGGCTCATATATTTATCTAGTTTACCGAGACTATTAAACTCTTGAGTTCATTGGGATGAAATTTCCTCGTATATTATTCCAATTTAATGCTAGTAGGGAGAAAAAAAGGGATGTTGGGGTCTGGGATGCCACTGGGGGTATCAGATCAGGATTGGGAGCAATATTAAAAACCTGATTTTTGAAAACATTGATTAGGGTAGTAAACAAAACCATATAAGGTGACGATACGATTAGATGAAAATCCAATTTTTGGGAAATGTAGAGATTTTATGGATCATTCATGAAAAATGTCCCTATATAAAAAATATATGCAGATGTGGTTATATTACACATCTGCCTACAGATAATAACTAAGAAAATATAATTTTGGGATTAACTCTAGTGTATCCTAATACACAAGAATAGAGCTTCAAATTCACCTAGTTTTACACACCTGATGGATTTTCTTAGGTTATTTATATTTTATTTACATACTATTTTGATGGATTTGAATAGATAAGGATAATGAATTAACTTCAATAAGCCCTAGACAAATGAATTAGAAATATTTAAATAAATTAGATATAATATATATGTATTGGGATTCATGAATTAAATTGTTGAAGTGTATTATGAATAGTAATTTTTTTATAAGAATCATTAAATATCTAAATAATTTGTTGAATTTTTATAATTATATATGTCTAACATAAAATAAGAATTATAGGTATCACCATGGGATAATGAGTATAGTTTTTTATAAGTTGTATAATGTCATAATTTTTTTAGGGATTTATGTGATGAGTGTATATCGGGATTAGAAATATTTTGTGAGAAATTTAAGGAAATATAACTCATTTCATTGGTACACGTTTTTGTGGAAAATTTATTTGCGGAATAATGTTGTTTCATTTTTTATACATGAGTTTGATGTTATTCTTAAATATTGTTGTTTATTATAATCTCCCAGAATAATTTCAATGTGATTTCCCATATTATATTTTTTCTTATATTAGAAATCACGTAAAATCACATAGATTCCACAATAAAAACATTATAAAAGAATAATGAATTAAATAAGTGGAATTTCATGATGATAATGAAATGTTACCCATGAAATAGTATGGGAACTGTAGAAATAGTAATATGACCCTTATAAATAGTAAATTAGCCAAATGAATAGTGGAATTACAAATAATTGTATAAATAAAATTTAGGAATCTTATAAATGAATGCATGATATAATTGAATCATAGTATAATTAAAGGAATATTTTTACAATTATTAAGTAGGTGTTGGTATATTTGAGAGTGATAAGTATTTTAATTACAATTTTATATTTAATATAATGAATTAAGTGAAAATATATTTTAATAAAATGTTATAAAAAATAAATATTTTGTTGTTTTATGAATTTTGGACAATTTAAGGAGACTTTGGTTAAATTTTTAGAGTGTCATAAAATTATTTTAATTTTCAAAAACAATATATTTTATTAATTGATGATTTGAATTAAAATTTATATTTCTCTTATATATAAAATTATGTTCATAAAATGGATATCATTTTTGAATTAAAAGGGTTATAAAATGGTTAGGGATGTTTTTTTGTCATTTTTTTAAAATACATTTTTTTTGGAAATAGTAAAATACAACAATTTATAGTAAATACTAAATTAACAAAGTATTGAGTCATTGGGGGTGTATGGTTTATTTAAGCCCATAATATTTAACTATCTTTCTTTATTTTAAAATATTTGGTGATTATTCATAAACTTTTCATTGTCATGTGTAAAAATAACACAAAAAATAATTTAATATTTAAAAAACAACCCTCACATCTAATGTAAATACCACCAATCACAACCCCATCACATCACAAATTACATGATTTGATACGTGACAATTCTTTTTCCAATTAGATTTACCAAACTAATATTTTATTTTTATGATACTATGTTCTCATCATAAGAAGAAACCATTCCCCTTTAGGAAGTTCCCAATTATGAGAATTTATGATGTAAAAATCCTCATTCTTTTTTGTTATTTTTATTTCAATTTTTTTTTATTTTCGTATCCATACATCACATCGTCTTACAAAATAGTCATGAAAGCCCTAGTATCATTTATATATTTGAATGTGATAATGATAATTTAAAATCACTCATCAAAATCCATTCTCTCTCCAACGTATTCTATAAATTAAAACATCACCCGTGATTTGTCGTTTTACCGACATCATGGAGGATACATTTTCATTTTCCATTAATGTCTTCAAGGATGGTCATAAAAAAATAATTATTGTTAAAAAATATTTTATTATACATTTTAATTGTTTTTTAATATTCTTGAGCCAATATATTTATGTGATATTAATTAATAAGTCAAAACTATCATTTGGTGATAAAATACACCGAAAATGATATAATAGTTTATTATTAATAATCAATCCAATGAATTATCTTCATATCTGGAAAAAATATATTATTTATAAATTATCAATATAATAGATGTTAATTAAATACAAATTCAAGATAATTATACACATTTTACATGAAATTTTATACTCATACAAGTAAACCGATCATAAAAACCAAGTAAACAAAGGCTCCTAAACAAAAAACGTGCATCTTATAACAAATAAAAAAGGATAAAATTGATCATAATAAAATTATCATAAATCAGATAAATATAATACATGTTATAAAAATGTAAAATAATGGATTTTCTATTATTATCTAAGAAATTAATTGCAAGTTAATAGCACATTTAGAAAAAAGTTTTGGTTTTCATTCGGAACCTGAAACTTCTATTAGGATCTACTTTTTTCCCCTATACAATTATGTAATCCATAATTTATTATATAATAATTGTCTAAATTATATTTATAAATTCCAAAATCATATTTTTCAATCATTTCATCTATATTTTTTAACAAATAATTATTTTTTAAGGTTCCCTTCTCAATTATACCTGATACGGAAGTCCGATTAAAGAGAACACCTCAACTTATTATCCATTTTCATAAACGATCTATTATATTTTTTAGAAATTATATTTTTTATAATGTTACTATTAATTTTTTTGATAAACTATAGTATTTCATTTGTTATTTTATTCAAAAAATATGACTAATAGATGCCATTTTTTCATAATATCTCTGCATTGAAAATAAAAAATGGATATTTCTATCTAGAATCCATTAACGATTTCACTACAGTATCTTCATATATTTGAACACCTATGTTTAATTTTATTCTTTATTAATTTTGTAATATTATGATTATCGTCTTATATATTTTATTAAACGAATAATGATAAGTTTGACTGCATTTTCACTATCATGATACGACTCTCTATACTACTCATAAAAGTTAGTTATTATATTAGATGTTTGGTAAAAGTTATATAAATTTCATATGTATATGGGGTTTATGATTTAACCCATTAAATTGCAGAATTAATTTGAAATAGAATGTGATGGGTTGTGACATCAATGGCCCCTTAACACATCTGTAGGTATCATGAGACAATGCATAAATGGGTTTTGGCTAAGGCCTTAACCATTTATTCTTAGATGAAGATATATTTAAAATGTCTAGAAAAATGAGTTATCTCATTATGATATTAGTAATTTTTAAATTTTTATATTATACGATTAGAATAATATAAACGTTATGTTCTTGAATATTATTTGAATGAAATCGTTCATTTATCTTTTATTCTTACCATATTATTTTCAGGATTATGTTTTAATGGAATGAGTTCTTCTATTTTTTCAACACTTCTTACAATTTATTCTTAATAAATATTTTTCACCCATATATAAAATTTTAGCTCAACCATTTTCATTGTTCTATTTTCCCAAGGATAGGATGATGAATATTCTGAAGGACTGTCAGGGTTAATCTATGTGTTTTTGGTGTAAGAAGTAGAGCTTCAACGTGGATTATTAATTAAATTTATAATGTAATTTACACATATGTTATATGGATTTCAAAACTAATAAAATGATCAGAAAATTGGGATTTCAGTCTTGTATACATAATAATGTAACAATGTATGGCACTAGCTCTGGGCTACTAGGGCATGGGTCATTAATTTTTTTATCTGATATAGCTTTTTTGAAATCATAGAAAGTATATTTAAAAAACATTGATTAAGAAACCTAACCTTAAGATATAAATTTATGATAATCATATATTATATTCTAATAATTTTGTTGTGGTATATATTATGTGGTCTACCTCAAAATACATCCTTTTTTTCATACTACAAGTGGACGTGGCACTGACACAACTATACCTAGGGGTAAAAACTCATAAATTGTGTCATGGGGATGGCTCTACGTAACATGGTGCATGGAAACGGGCTTTATTACCCTCCTAGTTTGTCATTCCCAGTGGATAATCTTATGATAATTCACATATTCATATAAAAATATTTTTAATGATTTAAAAGTAAGAATATCCCCAAAAAACCATTAATATAATTTTTTGAGTAGTTCTGAAAAAATTTTCATTTTATATTATGTGTTTTTATATTTGGAGATTATTCATTAGGATTCATAAATTAATTTAATTTGTCCAATTATTTAGAAATTGTTATGGGTAGGATATTTCATTACTGTATCGACATGCATACCCCATGTATCAATTTCCATTTTATTCAAGATAATGACATTGTAACTAGAGTTGTTACTGATGGCGATAAACATATAAATATATTTGAATAGCAGCATTAGGATATGATAAATAACAATTCTCATAAGGATATTCCTGATACCAAACATTAAGGAGAAATTTTATACCCCATTATGTGACAACAACCTCCGTCATTCAATGGGACTACAAACCCATTTGTAACGGAGCTATGGATATGTTCTTTAGAGAATATATATCTATATTTTGGATGTATTGAACAATAGATAGTTCTTATACAAGTTTATCATCACTCTATAGATTATGAAAAGTGATTGAATTTTATTAAATGAATAAACAATATAAAGGAATTGAAAATATGGAAGGTAAATATATTATTGAATTTTTTCAAGAAAAATAATGTTCTCACGAAAAATGAGTGGAAGTGGAGAGGAAATTCCTCAATCCTAAAAATAATATGATGAAACCATTGCAACATATAAAAAAACATTAATTTTCTATAATGTCATTTATTAGAAAATATACATAATCCATGGTTTTTTATTTATCAATTCTTTCTTGGTTTAAAGAAATTCCTCTAAAGGGAACGATCCTAGCACAATTTATCATCATATGAAGTTATAGTCTCATGTGTTGTCAAGATAAAGAAGTAATTATAAACATCTCTTGAAGTAAAAGAAAAAATAAATTAAGAGGGTGGTTGAGGAAACAATTTATAAATAAGATAACAAAAAAATGTAGTTTTCCATCGTGCAATAATTTTTGGAAGAAACACATAGATACGTCCATGAAGAGAACATTAGTCTATTAAAATGGTTGAGGAAAATACCAACAATACCATTCTTCCATGTTAATGAAAAAGCTACAAATATTCAATGATACCATTGTAAATTTATTATACATTATTCAAATGGTTTTTCATAATATTCATGTAAACATTCCATATATATGGAAAATGGAGAAGGTACAAGATTATTCAATCCAACCAATTGAGGTTGATGTTCTTAATGATGTTGTAGAAGGTACATTAATCATTTATTAAAACATATACAACCATTTATTTGAATTGGGATCCTAAAAATCATTTATAACTTCCTATTTTTCCATGAGAATTAGACATACATCTTTGGATTTAATAAATTAGTTTTTTTTGGAAAAATTCGTAAGGGATGTATCATTGCGAATAATATGTGTGAATAAGTCCCCTTTATGTTAGAAAAACATGTTTTAGTTACTGAAAATGTCTTTATACTTATAAATAACATTAATATAAACCTTTTTATGGTCTTCCTATCATAATATGACGTAAAAATCAGTTGAAAAATTTATGATATTAATATTTTTGAGGGGGTTGTAGAATCCTTTATATTTAGAGAAGAAACCTCTTAATATGATTCTTATCCAAATCCTCCATTATTAGCACATCAAAATTAAATTAATAGGGATCCAGTAAATAAAATAATCTATGCATCATCAAATTGAATATATACATATTGTGAAAGAATACATAGACATATTTCCATAATATTTACCTAGTAATCATGTAGTGATGTAAGTTGTGTTCTCTATTGAAATAATTCTTATTGGATTACCTATATCAAGGATTCCCTATAGAATATCGACTATGGAATCAGAGGACCTAAATAATGAACTAGTGTTATTGAGTGACAAGGAATTTCTTCTCTGTAGTGTTTATCCCTGGGGACTGTGGTTCTCTTTCTCATGAAGAAATATAGATCCATGTAGATGTATATATCCTATTCGTAAATCAAAGCAATTAAAATTAGGAAGAAGTATCCCCTACCATGTATTAATGATTTATCTATTCAAATTCAGGATGCTCAACAGTATTCAATCATTAAACATCGATCCGGATTCCATCTTATACATGTGAGGAATTATTATATTTCTTTGAAATTATTTCAATCCATATGTAGACATTATGAGCTTACTGTAATATTATTTAGACAAAAAAATCCACCAAACTATTTTATGGGACTAATGAATAGAGTATTTGGGGAATATATTGATGATATTTTTGCTGTATTTATTGATGAAATCCCGATATATCCAAAAAACAATGTTGGCCACGAGAACCAATTCAAAATTATTTAGAGACTGTTAAAAGAAAAGGTTTATATGGGATGTTTAGGAAGTGAGAATTTTACCTTCAAAAAGATTCATTTTTTTTTTGAAATTTTGTCTTCAACAATGTAATTTATGTTGGTCCTATATAAAAAAATGTGGATCAGGAATTTACTAATCAAACAATCATAACTGGGGTAAGTTGTTTTATTTGTTTTTCTGGTTACAATCATTGTTTTATTCAGAATGTTTCCCAATTAGAAAACCCCTTAACTGAGATTACTATAAATGGTTTAATATTAATATAGAAAATAGAATGTTAATATAGTTTTGAACTATTTAATAATAAATAAGTGAATTCTCCAATTAGAATCTACCATCAATAAATGGTGGTTTTGATATTTATCGTGATGTATAAATTAAAGGAAACCACTATTTTCAATATTAAGAACGAACAATTTATAATCTATGCATCAAGGATGTTAAAAACTCATGAAAATATCTATCAAAATATTTATCTTGAGTTACCAACAATAATAATTTCTCTTCAAATAATGAGGTACAATCTTGATGAAAAAAAATGTGAAATTTATAGATAAAAAGAGCTTGAAATAAATCATCATATAAAATGAACTCAAAATTTGGATAATGAGATGTCTTTATAAAATCAAGTATTATGATTGATAAATACACTATCACCATGGAAATGATGAAAATTCATATGATGTATCGAGAAGGAAAGATCATGGTGCTCTAGGAAAAATGAGGATTTAAAGGGATCCATTTTTCATTGATATAGTAAAGATAGATATGCTAATAATCAAATAAAGATAAACATAAATACTTATTTAATTAGTTTCCAAACCTTCCTAATTAGAAATAATTAAATTTTCTTAACGTATTGATGAGAATATTGAAATAAAAACTAATTTTGTTAATCATGGGATGTTTCCAGACATCATGTGTCAGGATAGGATTCTGAAATTTGGGCGGAGGTTATGTTTTTCTTCTATTCCCGATTTAAAATTAAAATTATTTGATTATTCCAACAAATTTATAATTTCTACCAACTCTCGTATCACTAATAAGTATATAGATTTCATGAAATATTTTTTCTATAATAACATGAAGTGGGAAAATTTAGATTATGTGTCAAGATGTTTAGTTTTTCAAAAAGTGGAGGATGAAAGGAAACATCCTAGTTGAGTCATTCAACTAAATCCTATTTATACATGGAAATGGGATTATATCACTCTTTATATTTTCATTGTATATTCAAAAATTCCTTGAAAAAATGATTCATTATTGGTAATGGTTTATCGACTTACAAAATATACACATTTCTTCTCTATAAGTATGGGTTTTCCAATGGATCTCTATGAAAAAATCTATATTAATGATGATTTATGACTCCATGGAGCACATATTTTAACTGTGTATACACAATATCCATGATTTTATTTGAAATTTTGGAAATATATTATTATTCAACATATATTGGGATTCACATGTGTAGATCAAATCACATACAAATCGACAGGATGTCAAAAATGATGACCCAACCATTAGAATACTTCTTGAGATCATTATCACATTACATTCAATATATGTGGCTTCATTATTTTAAATTGGTTGATATTTTACGATAATAATACTATAAAATCTATTATCTAAATTGAACAATATGAATCATTGCAATGAAATATATTTTGTGCAATATATTATTTGTATTAATTTGGTGAAAGGATGTTGGTGAGCCTAGAGCTGGAGGAAGAAACCACTACAAAGGTAAAAAATATTCTCATGCATATTAATGTAGCTCGATGTAGGAAGAATATTTATTCCTATAATAAATGGAAGGATTTGTAGATTCATGTGATGGATAATTTTTTCTTAGAAGTGTCTCCATGGATGGTTGTTATAATATTTGTGATGAAAGGGAAACTATCTCCCATGTGAATTGGTCCTTTTGAAATCGTAGAGTGGATTAGAGTTGTGGATTATCATATTCAAATTCCTCAATGACTTTCAAGAGTACATAATTTCTTACACATCTCTTCCTTAATAATGTATATTTGAGGTCCATTTCATGTCCCCACATCTGATAGAATAGATTTGGAACCCGATGTATCTTAGAGTGAAGAGCCAATCCAGATTAAGGACACTACGGAAAAGGTTTTTAGGACTCGAACAATTTGGATGTTGATGTCACTTTGTAAAATTCATAAAATTTAGGAGGCTACCTAGTATCCTAATGAACATATGATGAAGAACTACCAAAATATTTTATGAGGAGACATTCTAGAAATTTCCAGATAAAACATTTTGTCAGAGGGGAGAACTTAAATAGCTAGAATTATATCAATGAGATTTACCATATTATGATTATTTATAATATAAAAAATCACATAAAATCACTTAGGCAATACAATACAGACATTATAAATGAATAACGAATGAAATAAGTAGCATTTTAAATTCTATATAACTTATACTGATGAATTAGTAACATGGAGTTTGAAACAGTAATACGACTCTTATGAATAGTGAATCAGACAAATTAAAAGAAACATCACCCATGATTGTATAAATAAAATTTAATGCATGTTAGAATAGAATTGTTGATTTAATTATATCATATAATATGATAATTAATATTTTGGAAATTAATAAATATATGTTTTTATTTTCGTGAATCATAAGTTTTCAATTACTTTTTTATAAATTAAAAAATGTTTTTAAAAATTATTAACATTCATAAAATTTATTTATAAATAAATAATATGTTTTCTTATATTATTCTCATATAGTAATGAAACCATAATTAATTTTTCAGAGTGTTATAAAATGAGTTATAATTTTACAAAACTATATTTTCTAGTAAATCATTTTTTAAATTTAAACTATAACATCAAAAATTATTATAATTATCTTCATAAAATGAAGTTCATTTTATAAATCACCATGTCATAAAATGAATTTCTGTTAATTTTTTAAATTTATCTATAATACATGATTTTTTGGTGAATAGTAAAATACATTAATTTATAATAAATGATACATACATGAATTATTGGGTCATAAGTGATGTATAGATAATGAAATACCATAATATAGAACTATTATTAATTATTTAGTTATATTTTGTTATAATGTTTTAAAAAATATGTCTGTAGAAAAAATATTAAATAAATGATTAAAATATTCCCAAAAAGCCCTCCCCTCAACTATAAATGCAACCCCATACCTCCCCAACTTCATACACCATCCAAGATTTTAGACATCTCAAATTTCATCTGAAACCTATTTATAAGATCTTGATCGACCTCCATTATCCTTTGGTCTCGTCAAAACTCCCAAACAATCCCCATATAGAGGTTCTTAGGGAGGATAATTCATGATGTAAAAACCCTCTTTCTTTTCCATGATTTTAATTTCAATATCATTTGTTTCAGAATCCTTACCTCACATCCTAGTAAGAGGGATACATGATAACCCTAGTATAATATATACTATAATTCATTAATTCTAATAGAGGATCCATTATCAATCATCTCTCTCTCTATCTCTCTTATTCAATAAATGAATACATCGCCCGTGATGTGTTAAGTTACTAACGTGAAGGATTATTCATTTTCATATTCCATTAAAAACGTCAAGGATGGTAAATAAATTATTATAATAATATATTTTATTATACCTATTATAAATTATTCATTATTTTCGAACTTCTATATATAAATTTTATTAATTAATAAGTGAAAATTTTTTTGTGATGATTGAAAAACTGATAAAATAATCAAAACAATTATTATTAATGTTCTATCATATTAATCATTCATATATCAGAAAAATAATAATAAATGAAACCATTAAAAATTCAGGATTTACATTAAATTCCAATTATTTAAAATTATACCCATTTTTCCTGATCTTCCAAACTAATATAAAATTAAACTGATCTTGAAAATCAAGGAAACAAAAGCTATATGACTATAAAATATTGTCTTATAACTCATAAAATAGACTATGAATGAAGACAATAAAATTATATTAAAAAAATTAATTTATTTATGGTTATGAATTAATTTATTAATGGATTTAATTTTATTTTCTATGAATTTTATTACATTGGCATAATACATTCAGACATAAGGTATTGTTTTAATCCGGAACATCCATTTTCACTCGGGGTATTATCTCTTACTTTATCCTGTAATGTATTTATTTATTATTTTTATATAATTCTTATAAATTGTATTTATAAATTTTAATGTCATGTTTTGAGATATTTTCATATTTTGTTTTAAGAAAAATATTTTTTCCAATGTTCCATTCTCAATTCATACCGATATGTAATCCTGATTAAAGGAAACATATCGAATTTTTATCCATTTTTATAAACCATCCATAATATTTTTTAGAAATTATTAATTTAGAAAATTAAATTCCTTATTAATGAAAACTATATTTTTTCATTTCTAGTTTTATGCCAACAATTATAAAAAATAAAAATGATTTTTCCAAAAGAACTCTTAATTGAAAAGTAACGAAATTGATATTTCTAGTAATAATCCCATGATGATTTTTCTATAGTATTTTCATATATTTGAACACCTATGTTGAATATTATTATTAATTAATATTAACATCTATCTTGTACCATCTACTATATTTTATTAAATGTATTATGATTAGTTTGACTATGGATGCGATGTCATGGTACAATTATCTATAGTACTCAGAATGGATATTTATGTTTGAATATTGGGAAAGGTTATTTAGATTGGAAATTTATATTATGTGTATGATTAAAAAAATTTATATGTGGAATTTTTTGGACTTATAATGTTATTTGGGGGCCCGTTATATACCCTAAATACTTTATTTTATCTCATGAGAAAAAACATAAATGGATTTGTGCTGAGGCATGAACCATTTGGTCGAGTCTTTAACTATAGTTTATAGATATCCTACCTCATTAATTTATTCATTTTTATATTCGTAATTTATAAATAATTACATTATTTGACTAGTATAATACCCATGGTTATGTTTCATGTTATTATTTATGTGGAATTATTCATTAAACATTTTTTATTTCTATATTATGCTCAAGACTACATTATAACAGATGTTTTAGTTTAGTTATTCAATATACATAAATATTTATGATTCTATATTTTTTACTACCTTTATAGAGCATATAAGATCACCCAATACATATTTTTTTAAATAGGATATTATGAATAATATTTTGAATGACTTTCAAGGTTAATATACCTGTTTTTTGGTGTTAGAAATGCAGTTTCTACTTCGTTTTTTCTTTAATGTTGTAATTGTAACACCCCAAGCTTCCACGGTACGCTTCTCTTTGAATAATAAAGTAGCGTGTGTTGTATGCAACTTCGAGTTCTAACACACCACAACCAGTAAAACTAACCATTATGAATAGTAATACCCACTTATTGAAATTTTATAAATTTAATCTTTCAAAATGGACTTTATTTTTTGATTGGGAATATTGAAATTAGCTTAGGGTGAATTTTTGTTACTTTTCTGATAACTTTCATATTTTGATGAATAGTGACACTTACTAAATTTTAATTAAAAACAACTTTTTTAATCAAAATATTTAATAGTGATAAATAATGAATTTTAATGAATTTAAAGTATAATTAGATTATATTTTTATAATTTAATCCAATTTTTTATTGGACATAATTTCACATTTAAACTGGAAATAAGAAAGTGCCAAACATTGGATAATTATTATTTCTTAAAATCACGCTTTTAATTTTGACAACATAAATTAATTATAAATTAATTTCTTTCAGTTTTTTGTTTTGAATTTATAAAAATGGATTCCATATTTAGAATCATGAGGTCCAAATTTTGTAAATAAGAAACTTTTATTTTTATAAATTTTGAATAATTACTTCGGTACATATTTTATTTATCATGGTTTAAGGGTAAATCAGGTAAATAAAGGAAATACAATAATATTATAATAATATTAAATTTCCCTAAAACATGCCCTAACTTTATTGGTTGATACATTTACAACAATGGTAATCTTTTGGTCGATTTTGGGACCTCATGGAGCCAGCTGTAATTCATAATGACACTTTATATTAATTAATTTAAAGTAAATTAAAAAATAACATAAGCATATATCTTTTTGTAATACAATTTTTAAATTGGGTTATATATGTTATATTTTCGACAATAAATATTAAGTATAAATATAAAAATATTTCCTACATAATGGTATTTTTTATATATTTTTTATAAATTTAATAATTATATTTATTTATGACATAATAATGATGCAGTATATTCCTTATTAATAAATAAATAAAATAATTGGTATTGTAAATGTTAAAATAAATATAATTTTAATGTTTTGATGACATCCACGAATTTTATTGGTTAATATGACATGTTATGATTTCTTAAATGAATTTGGTTCTAATTAATAAAGTATTTATGACTATAACAAAAATCAATTATGAAATAGTGTCAAAATTGACATAAATGAGTTTTTAAAACAAATATTATATTATTAATTGATATTCTATTCTTAAAAATACATGGTTTTACAAAAAGACTTATATAATGATATTTTTATCATTAATGGACCACCTGGGGGTCTCTTGTTTGTATGTAGTATGTTTATTAACTATACAATATAAAAATAAAAATAAGCATGGTAAACATCAAACTATTTAACTAATATTTAAATAAACAATATAATGTTGCTATAGTGACCCAAACTAGTCTAAAACCTATTGGTAGAGTGGTTTTAGACATATCCCCACATTAAACTTTAAATAATCTACTTTGTAGCCATTAGAAACTGAATATGAATTTATTATAAAATAATATTTCTACTTTTTCCTATGGTGCCTCTCACCCCTCTTATAAAAGGGCACTCACTCTACTCACTAATTCACACCTTCGAAGACTTTTGTCTCGAAACAAACAATTCCAAAAATCCTTTAAACTTTCCTAAATTCATCATATAGGCCCTCCTTTGGTCATAAAGCCAACATAAGGAATCCTTTTGATCAAATCAAAAAGAAGAACCCAAAGAAGAGATAATAATTTGACCACCCTCTTTCAAGTTCTTTTGTTCTTTCACTTCTTTTTTCTGTTATTTAGATTCAAATATAATAACTCCAATATCATCTATATACTATGAATTCATTATAAATATGGTACATCAATCTTCATTATTCTATCCATCTTTTGAATGACATGTCACCATACATGCTTACATACAGATTACTGTCTCTACGTCGTGGTGTAATTGTTATTCAATACATTATTTTTTTAATGGGTATAATAATGATGTGTAATTCATGTAAATAATGTATATAACATTATAATGATTCTGTATATATGATATACCATCCAATTATATATTATTTTAATATCAAAAGAGTGATATTATAGCTCGTGCGTACGTATGGATTACCATCTCCACCAACGCGATGACATTCATTCCACAATGTATCTATTCAAGACTAAATTTCATTTGATGATTAAAAATAAAGTTTAGATACAAGATATAATTCGGGATATGAATATGATACATCCCATACATAACAAATATGGCTCAAATAACAAATAATATAAAGGAAAATGAATCAGTTAACACCCGAAATGACGATAATACTAAGATATTATTAAAAAATAAATTTTAAAAGATCATATATTATATCATATTAATGTATATAATTATTTTATAATTCAAGAAAAATATTTTCACCTTTATAAAAGAGTTTAACCTACCCATGACCGAGTAAAAATTACAAAGTGGTTTCTTATCTCACTTTTAATTCGGTGAGATTTCTATTGTTCACCACTTATTTATTGCATGTGGTATGTGTACTTCCCATGATTGTATTCATTGTGTAATATACATTAATTTATGGATATTTACATCATCTTTGTATGATCCTTATTTAATTGGTGTATATTTCATATGTCATCAAATCGACAAGGGAATTTAAAATTTCAATTTCCACTAATTCGGCTTTACACATACTTCATTGATTATTTTACTCCAAGATTATGTGTGGAATCACTATTCATTTTCTTATGTCATAATTTCCACTCCACTTTATGTGGATATACTTTTGATACAAATAATCACTCAATTGATAAATTCTCAAGTCATTGATATGAACTTTATAAGAGTAATTTTAACTCAATATTTATTTGTTGAGTTGAATATCCAATTCATTGGTGTTGTTTTCATAAGAATATGTTTGAATGTATTAAGATTGATTTACACATAATATCCAATAATATTGAGTGCATTTATATTTGTCAGACATAATTATATCGTTGATTTCTCCTTATCCTAAGGATACATTCTTTATAAGAGATTTCATCTCAATTTACATTCTATTGAGACTTCTTTGTTGTTATACACCAAATCACTTACATATGGTGTATATAATGTACATTGACATAGTATATCATGATTACCTTTATTCTCATTATATTAAAAAGTTTTTATTACCTCAATTATTTTTATTCAAGATTCTCTCTTTGGGTTAGGAACTCTAACCAAAATATCCTTTTTAATGTTTTTAAGATTTATTCTTATAAATCTTTCTCATTAAAGTACATGTTTTACAAATAGTTTTAAGGATTCATTTATATAGACATTAATGTTTTAAAATTAAATTTATTTTTAAATGTTTCAAAGTGGTATGGGAAACATTGATTCAAAAATCTCTTTTAAAGCGGTTTCATGACAAGTAGTATGACTTTTAAAGGTTTTCAAGAAAAATGGGGTATTTCTCTCAAATAGTTATGATGATTATTCTCATCTATGTCAATATTATTCATTATTCTCGATTGAGGTTAACATGTTACAATACAATATTCCATATTGTATATAATGATTTATGATTGACAATGTGTGCAGATTTCTTATACCATTCATGGTATGTGGATAAAGTATTGACATTTTATATGATAGTTTTAATATGAATGTTTATGTTATGTTTCAAAATTTTCATATGAGGAATGCATTGGACTTAGTATGTGACAGGTGGAGCCCGATATAGATCCTTAATGCATTGGTAGGTCTCATGAGACAAACTAGTCTCTTGTAACAAGGCCTTGACAAAATCTTATTTGTAGTCTTGGTACAAAGCCTTTACTATGTGGTTATGATAGTCTGGATTTATGCATTCCATCATTATGAATGTTGTTATTGATATTTCATGTGACCATTCGACTTGTATAATATCCATGTGAATAAGTAAATAAAATTATTTGATTTTATCTTTTTCATATTGTGTTGAAGTTCAAGATTAAAAGGCTTTTGTTATAGTCTTATACACCGCCTTAAATGTTTATGCTTATTTATGACAGTTTCTGCTATAATGTTATCCTTACTGAGAATCTGAGCTCACCCCTTTCAGTGTTTTATTTTCCTAGGATGTAGAGAATTATATTATGATGGACATCCAAAGATAGTCTATGGGATCTCAATGTTGTTTATAGAGAAAATGTAGTTGTAGTTTTCCATTTTATGATGTAGTGTAATCCTTATGGATGTATCTAGTACTACCAAGGATAGTAAACTAATTGGTCAACGAGAAATGATCTTTTATGGTTATGCAAATGATACGTAATAATTCACCGACTCTGGGTAACATGGGTCGGGGCGTTACAGTTGGTATTAGAGGAAGTTTAGTATAAGACTTGGAAACTAGATTCAGATAATGTTGATTAGAGCACATAGACCTAATATAGACATTGGGGATTATTATAGAAGATCTTCCTAGAATTTTGTTATTGTATAGATTTTGTGAGTTTTCTAAGAAATAAATCCCTGCCTGGATACGAGCAGGAAGAGGTGGCTCTGGAACAGATATACCTATGGGTAAAACCTGAAAACACCTCTTTGAGCTAGAATCGAACTGGAATTGGTGCACGAAAATGGGCATTGCTGCACTATTTGTTACGACACTCCTGGGGGATATACTTAGAATAATTTACATTGTCTTTACAAACCGATTTGAAGTATTTTAATATATGATGAGAATAAATAACCTTGGTTAATCATAAGGTGTTTAAAATTAAGAATATGGTGTCATGATATTCCCTAAATGATTTTATGACTACTGTTACTCACACAATACTTTTTGGTTTTAGTCAATGGTTGGATTCCACGAAAGTCAGAATAACATCGAAATGATGTACGAGGTGGGAATGGTGGTGGAAATGAGAAAAAAATAGAATTTTGATAAGCGTAAAAGATATATAGTTCATTCCAAATAAGTTTCCCAAAAATATTATCAACAACATATATATTAACCAACTACCGGACTCAAAAAATAAGGAAAATGTGATGAATGATAAGAGATCCAGTAGTAGAGTCCATGTAGAAAAGAATCCTCAATTTCCATCATGCCAGAAAGGTGGAAGGACACACATAGAAATGTGTCTCAATGGAACAAAGAAAAGCTTCACGTGTGGGAATGAAGGACATAAATTATAGATTTGCCAAGGAAAAATGAAGAGTAATATGGAAGAAAATAAAAATAGTCCCAAGAATCCATTTATAGTCATTTTCCATAAATGTAGGGGAACTGGCCATTACCCGAGAGAATGACCTATTCAGTAGGATATTTTCTTGGTCAATGAAGAAGATATGTGGATATAAATGGTTGGAGAAATTTTTAAAATTACTAGTACTCCTTGTTGAGGGTATTACTTTGGAATAATTTTCTCCTATATTTGTAACACTGTAGTTTGTCATGTGAAAATGATAATTGAGGAATAATTATCTTTTCTCTTGTGGATATACATATAAAATACCATTTGGTTTTATATGATAATTAGGTTTGAGGACGTTACAAGATATTATATTTTGATATGAAAATGCAAGGAATGAGATAAAATTTGTGGTTAAATTATGTTATGGTTATTTTGAGGAATTTATCTCAATTTGGTAATGTTATAAAACATAGTATTTGAAAAGGACAACATGCAGACCATGGGACAAACCATCGAGTCGGTCAATGCTGTGGGAATCGAACCCACAACCAATGTGTGATTTGGATTTATCGCCTACCACTGGAATACATGAAGTCCCTGGTTAGTGTGACTAATTTTTTTAGTTAAATGATTTTATTGATCAATAATAAGTTTATTTGGGATCTTATGTCTTATCAAATGAATACCCTTAGTATAGGAAAATGATTCAGTGATTAAGTAATAAATGTTGTTTTGGAAGATGTTCTCTTTGTTGGGAACACAATATGCCCAAGGAAAATAGAATAAAATGGGATTTCATTTGAGGAGTAATGGTGGATTTTTATCTATGTTTGTATTGTTGATTTATAGTGATTTGGGTTATTTGTGGAAATGATTAACCAATAATAGAGAATATGTGATTAGGTTAATTACTTTTATGTATGTGAGTTTAAGAGAAGATGATTTCATTTCGATATACAATTTAACATGGATGACTACATAACAAAATTCTTATATGTTTTGGGTTTCAATATTAGTTTGAATTTTATTGAAGGATTTTAAGGAAAATTGTTTATTGAATGGTATTTATTAAACTTTGGGGTATTTTTTGTTTAGTTTTAGAAATTAAGATTAGTGATCATTTCTCTAATGGAATATCCTTTTGGGGGATCCTCAGCTCTTATACTAACCATTTGGGTTTTGATTAATATCTAAATACAAGGTAAATATATAGTTTATCCTTCATGTATCATGTGATTCTATAGAAGTTTATTCTAGCTCTTCTAGTTTAACTATGTCTTCTTGAATACTCATCATTTAAAAAAATGAGTTGTTGGTAAACATTTATTAAATAATGAAACTCTACTTAAAAATTATGTATATATCTTTATGTTCATAGTCAATATCATAAATGAATTACTCATATTTATGTAATGTAACATAAAAAAATGTTGCCTGTTTACTATTCCTACAGGGAGACTAATGGATGTTTGTCCCATCACAAGTTTTTGGTTTTCTTATTGTTAACTTTCACCTGATAATGTTTTCTATCCCTATTTATCAAAACATGTCACTTATTTTATCATCCATATACATGTTTTCCTACATGGAATCCTAGTATGGGTTATCTTGGATGACCATTCTACTTCTCTTTCTTTCTTTTAAAGTAATAGTTTTATTGACTCTTTTTCCGATTTGGACATTCCATTATATTACCAAACCCATTTTTTAAAATAGTGAGGTTGTAATTTACTATGGAGGGGAGAATGTAACACCCCAAGCTTCCATGGTACACTTCTCTTTAAATAATATTGTAGCCTGTGTTGTAGGCAACTTCGAGTTATAACACACCACTACCAATCAAACTAGCCATTATGAATAGTAATAACCACCTTTTGAAATATTATAAAATTAATATTTTTAAATGGACTTCATTTTTGGATTTCGAATAGAGAAATTATATTTGGTTAATTTTTTGGTGCTTTTCTGATAACTTTTATATTTTTATGTATAAGGAAAATTACTAAATTTTAATTAAAAATAACTTTTTTAATCGAAATAATTAATGGTGATAATATATGAATTTGAATGATTTAAAAGTATAATCAGATTAAATTTTCACCATTTAATCTAATATTTCTCATTGGATATAATTTCACAATTAAACTGGGCATAAGCAAATGCCAATCTTTTGATAGTTATTATTTCTTAAAAACACACTTTTTGTTTTGAAAAAGGGAAATAATTTTAAATTAATTTCTGACACTTATGTTTTTTGAATTTATAAAAATGGATTACATATTTAGAATCAGGTGGTCCAAATTTTTTAAATAGGTAACTTTAGTTTTTAGACATTTTGAATATTTATTTCGGTAGATATTTTATTTACCATGTTAAAAGGGTATATTTTGTAAATAAGTGTAAAAACATAATATTATAATAATATTAAATTTCCTTAAAACGTGTCCTAACCTTATTGGTTGATACATGTACGACAATGGTCATCTTTGGGTCAATTTTTTTATCCCATATAGACAGTTTATTGTGATAATGACACATTATATTTATTAAGAAAAAGTAAATACAAAAATGACAAAAGTATATTTCTTTTAGAAAAACAATTTTTAAATTGGGTAACATAAGTTATATTTTCGACTATAAATATTAATTATAAATCGAAAAATATTTACTACATAATAGTATTTTATTTATAATTTTTAGACATTGAGTAATTAAATTTATTTATGACACAGTAATGATGCAGTATTTTCCTTATTAATGACAGAATCAAATAATTGGTATTATAAATATGAAACTAAATATAATTTTAATGTTTTGATGACATCCACGAATTTTATTGGGTAATTTGACATATTATTATTTATTAAATGAATTATATTCGAATTAATAAGTTTTTTATGACATTAACAAAAATCAATTATTAAATAGTGTCAAAATTGACATAAATGTGTTTTTTTAAATATTATATAATTAATTGATATTTTATTACTTAAAATATGTGGATCAGCCAAAGGACTTATATAATTATAGTTTTATCATTAATGGACCACTTGGGGGTACCTTGTAAGTAGATAATATGTTTATTAACTATATAATATAAAAATACAAAGAGACATGGTAAATATCAAACTATTTAACAAAGAGTTAAAAAAATGATAATGTTAATATAGTGACCCAAACCTGTCTCAAACCTATTGGTTGAGTGGTTTTTGAACTATAATCACCTTAATTTTAATTAATACACTATGGAGCCATTATAAACATAGTATGAAATTACTATAAAATAATATTTCGAGCTCTTCGTAAGATGCCTCTCACACCTCTTGTAAAAGGACACTCACCCTACTCACTAATTCACACCATCAAAGCCTTTTGGATTGGCCAAAACCAGCGTAAATATCCTCTAAAATTCCCTCACATCATCCTAGAGGTCCTACTTTGGTATGAAACCCATCTTACAGAACCCTTTTGATCAAATAAAAAGGAAGAACTCGAAAAAGAGGGAATAATTTCACCACCCTCTTTCGAGTTCATTTCTTTTCCACTTATTTTTTTTGTTATTTCCATTATAAAATAATAACTCAAGTATCATATATATATTGTGAAGTAATTATTAATATGTTACAACCATATTCATTATTCTATGTATCCTTTGAATGACATGTAACCATACGTCCTTACGTACGGATTACTGTCTCCACGTCATGGTGTAATTGTTATTCCATACATTATTATTTTAATGGGTATAATAATGGAGTGTAATTCATGTAAATAATAAATATAACATTATAATGATTCTGTATATATGATATACCATCCAATTATATATTATTTTAATATCAAAAGAGTGATATTGTCGGTCGTGCGTACGTACGGATTACCGTCTCCACAAACGCCATGAGATTCATTCCCCATCGTATCCATTCAAGAATAAATTTAATTTTATGATTAAAAATAATGTTTATTGAAATGATATAATTCTGTATATGAATAATATACATCCCATCCATAACAAATATGGCTCACATAACAAACAATATAAATGAAAATGAATCTTTTAACACACTCAACGACGATAATACTAATATATTATTAATAAATCAATGTTAAATACTCATATATGAAATCATATTAATGTATATAATTCTTGTATTATTCCATAATTTTTTTTTCACCATTATACAATATTTTAACCTACCCTCGACCAAGGTAAAAGTACAATGTATGAGGTGTTTTATCTCACTTTTAATTCCGTGAGATTTCTATTGTTCACAACTTATTTATTGTATGTGGTATGTGTACTTCCCATTATGGTATTCATTGTGTAATATAATTTAATTTATGGATATTTACATCATCATTGTATGATTCTTATTTCATGGGTGTATGTTTCATATGTTACCAAAATGTTAAGGGAATTTGAAATTTCAATTTCCTGTCATTCGGCTTTACGCATACATCATTGATTATTTTACTCCAAGATTATGTGTGGAATCACTATTCATTTTCTTACGTCATAATTTCCACTCCACATTCTATGGATATAATTTTGATACACATAATCACTCCAATGATAAATTCTCAAGTCATTGATATGAACTTGATAAGAGTAATTTTAACTCAATCTCCATTTATTGACTTGAATATCCAATTAATTGGTGATGTTTTTACAAGAATATGTGTTAATGAACTATGATTTAATTTCACTGAATATCCAATCACATTGAGTGTATTTATATTTTCCTCACATAATAATGTTGTTGATTTATCCTTAACCTAAGTATATGGTCTTTATAAGATATTTCATCTCAATTTACATTCCATTGAGACATCTTTGTTGTCATACACCAAATCACTTTTATATGATTTATATAATGTACATTGACATAGTATATCATGAATCCTTTTATTATCATGATATTAAAATTTTTTAATTACCTTAATTATTTTTATTCATGTGTCTCTCTTTTGGTTAGGAAATCTAACTAAAATTTCATTTTAAATGTTTTAAATATTTATTCTTCTAAATATTTCTCGTTAATGTCCATGTTTTACAAATAGTGTTAAAGATTTATTTATATGGACATTAATGTTTTAAAATTAAAATTCCTTTTAGACGTTTCTAGTTGGTATGGAAAACTTTGATTGAAAAATCGATTTTAAAGAAGCTTCTTGACAAGTAGGGTTACTTTTAAATGTTTTCAAGAAAAATATTTTCATTTCTCTAAAATAGTTTTGATGATTATTTTCATCTATGTAAATATCCTACATAATTCTCAATTGAGGTTAGTCTGTAACAATACAGTCTTCCACATTGTATTGAATGAGTTATGTTTTATTATGGATTTGATATTTTTATACCATTCACGGTTTGTGGATAAAGTATTTACTTTTCGTATGCTAGTTTTAATAGGAATGTTTATGTTATGTTTAAAAATTTTCATATGAGGAATGAATTGGACTTAGCAAGTGATGGGTGGAGGCCATTATAGCTCCTTTATGCATCAGTAGGTCACATGAGACAAACTAGTGTCTTGGCACAAGGCCTTGACAAAATCTTATTTGTAGTCTTGGCACAAGGCCTTGACTATGTGGTTATGATAGTCTGACATTATGAATTCAATCAATATGAAAGTGGTTATTGATATTTCATGTGATCAATAAACTACTAGAATATCCATGTGAATAAGTAAATGTCATTATCTGATTTTATCATTGCTATATTATGCTGAAGTTCAAGTATAAAAGGCTGTTTTTCTAGTCTTATACATCGGCTTAAATGTTTATTCTTATTTATTAATGTTTCCGCTATAATGTTATCCTTAATGAGCATCTGATCTCACCCCTTTCTATGTTTTATTTTCCTAGGATGAAATGAAGTATATTAAGTCAGACCTCCAGGGATTGTCTATGTGATCTCAGTGTTGTCTATGGAGACAATGTTTTTGTAGTTTTCCATTTTATGATGTAATGTAAACCTTATGAATATATCTAGTAGTTCCAAGGCTACTAAACTAATTGGTATTTCAGGAAATGATCATTTATTATCATTCCAATGATACGTAATAATTCACTGACTCAGGGTTCTGGGGTCGGGGCGTTATAGTAATGTAGATTCCAAACTACTAAACTATTCAGTACATTGGGATGTTAGTATTTTTTCTATGCCAATGTAATAAATTAATGCATCAGCTCTATGATTCTTGAGTCAGTGTCATTATATTGATTGGAAAAAAATATTATATATTATTGAAAAAACAATATGTTCTTTTTAAAAACTATGAAAAATTATATTTACTGATTAAATTTCAAAAATGTCTAAAATGAAATTGGGAACATTTTAGGTTTATAGTTTATAAAAAGGTAAACACCTATGTTGGAAGACAACCCATTTTATCCGAAATGTAAATAGGGCTTGAACCGACAACTGACACAATATAAGGTTGTAATACCCAAAACATACCTAGGATATTTCCTGGTCAATGTGTCATTTTTTATTTAAACAAAATGTGGAATAAATTGTATAGATGATCTTATAGTGTCACATTTTATGTTTATATATTCATGTATTGATGATATGGGTTTTAGAAAATGGATAGTTATAAAAGAATAATCTTTCAAACTTTTATAGATCATATGACCATTGAATTGTTAACTTTTTTATTTCACACATAAAACATCATTTTAGAGAATTCATTTCTCTATGTTAGGGGATAAATTGGAAATTGATTGAATAAAAAAATGATGATTTTTTATGAAATTTAAATATATGTTCTATATATATTTTTTCTATTTCTAGGGACTCGAAAAATTAATCTATAGTAGGAAACTTAATATTAAATAGAAATGGTGTCCTATAACAGTATTATCCAATGAATCAAAATCTTATATAGATGATCGAGTATTTATTTTATTGAGCCCCTTAACTTTTTTGAACAATAAATTTCATTTGAAAATTGAGTTAAATTAACACATATAATTATTTTTGATTTTATTCAATGTCAATATCATTACATGCCACAATTTTTCTCATACTATTAATATCAATTACATGTTATTTGACTTGAAAATTTTACTTCCAATTCTTTCTAATTAATAGAATAATTGATGAAACAATTTGGGATAAGGTTTTTTTTTTCAACAAAGTTTTCAAATATCAATCAATTTACATCAATGATCATCTTATGATTTGGGGAGGCAATTTATTTATGTTGATAAAAATGAAATGAAACAAAATTATGAAATATTAATATTATATTTAGTATCATGTAGCCACACTATAAAAAAAATAGAAGGGAATATAAAATACCATGAAATAATGAGATATTAATATTTAGATTAATTCAATATATATAATATCTGATACTATACAAATTTTTATTATCATTCTTTACACGAAACACAAACATTATCTTTGGTTACATGCCAGAATGAGCTCTTTCGAAAGATTATGTTACACATATGACTGTGTTTTACTAAACAATTGTATACTATTAATATTATTATTTAAAATTAGAATAATACCATAGTCATTAAATTATATGTCTAAAATATTATTATCTTAGTTAAAAGAATATATTTTTTACTTCATATATATTAAATTAATTAGACCCAAATATAAAAATTAATAGAATTGAAAATAAGTTTTTTCAGAAAAAATTATTTTTATGTATCGAAATTTTTTTATGTAAATAAATAAAATAAAATAAAATTATTAGATTAAATTATTCAAATTTATATATTCAATTATTTTTAATTATTATTCTGAAAGATTTTATAGTAATATTATATGACCAAATCCAATTTTAAACTTAAAAAGTTGTATATTTCTAAATATAGTTTTTTCTAAATTTAATGGAACAATTTATTTAAAAATTAATTTTTAAATTTTATGAATTTATTTTATTAAAATAAAATTAATTATTGATAAATTAGTTACCAAATTCACTTTGGGTGATTTATTGATATTTTTTAGAATGATTCATTTTTTAATCAACATTGAAAAATACTGAGTTTTAACATAAAACTAACATTTCATCTAAAAACAATATAATGATAAATTGTATTTTTAATTTGTTTTATAGTTAATATAGATAAATTTAAAAACCATTGAAACAATTTATATCATTTTTATAAAATTATTAGTGATTTATTGTATAAAGACATTTCGAACATGTAGACATTTTAACATTAAAAAACCCTTATCTGTTTTTCACAACTATACAATAAATTTCCAATGAAATTATGAAACTTCTATGATTTGAATTTGTAAAAAATTATTAAATATTTTTAATTTAAATATTTTATATCATCTAATATGGTCATTTTAATTATTTAAAAATGTAATTTCTGAAGAAAGGTTAATGTTAATCATTGCTAATAAGGAAAAAATTTGTTAACATAGTGATTATTATTTAATGATATGGTGTGGGAATGTCCCAAAAAATTTTCATAAACAATTTAATTTACATATATAGAAAATATAATCTAATTTATATAAAATATTTTATTATTTTAGGAACATAATTCATAGTATAACTCCAAATAGTTAATGATTTTTTATTTATATGAATTTGACATATCCTCCATAATAAAATGAAACTCAATCCCCTCAATTATTAAAAACACAAAAGATATCTAGGTGGCCAAAAACCATAATATTTAACATATAAATATATCTCCCTTATTAATATAAGTCTTATCTTCTCCATACCATTAAATTATAATGATAAAAGTGTAATGTTAAATATGATCCCTGAAGAAGTGGTAATGTTTCTCTAAATGTGTTTTTATTATATTTCTTCTCTAACCATTCAATTATTAATATAAAATAATTATATAAAAACTTAATTATAAAAAAAAAATTCTAATAGGTTTTTACATTATGTTCACAACCTACTCCTACAAACACATCCATCAAAATGGGTTATGAAATTATCATTCATGTATACAACAAACTACCCCTTTGAGAACTGATATTTTTTGTTTTTAAATTAACACCATTAAAAGTTATGAGTAATTATGTACATACAGATTATATATTATATATATGATTTATATGATTTATTAATGATTTTATAATTATTATACAACACAAAAAATTGTGTTTTAATTTTTTGGAAAATAATAACATCCTTTGTGTATACAATGGACAACTGCATCATTGAGCGATGTGATTCACTCACGCAATACATGGGTTGTATATTGGATTTGGATAAATAATATATTATATATATATGACATAATTATTAAATTTTAATTATAATTTATATTAATAAAATATAATTTAATTTCCTTCACAACAAAAAATGGAATCAATGTTCATGTGTACCTACGACCTACCGTCTCTATGAAGAGTATACTTCAGCTTCAATCACAACATTTCTTTGATTATTGAAAATTCATAAAAAGTAAATATATTTCATATTTAAATATTTATTAACTTTGGAGATTATGAAATCTAAATTCTATGTATGATGAATAATATATAAGCATTCAAATCATTCCTGAAAGAAAAGGAAATGGACACCCAAAACAGGGAATATAAATCATGAACCCATTATACATGAGTATAAATTGAACTCATCAAAAAAGATAAGTATGATGATGGATTTCATCTCAATTTCATTTAATTGAGGCATATATTATTGTTATAAACTGAAATTATTTTATCCAACATATATACATACCCTTTAAAATTTTAAATCATGAATTTTTTTTATTTTGGTATTTTGTGTTTCAGTGTTATTTATTTCACCTAAGGTGAATCAAAATTATATTTACCAGATGGTAAAGATATTTCATTACTCAATTCATCTTCATTATTTTATATTACATCAGCATTGTCGATAATGTACTATGTGTATTTTTATAATTATTTATATCTATATATTTATGTATTTTTACTTATTTTTTTAAGGATTTAAATTTGGTAAACATAATTTATTAATTTATTATTTATCACTTTCCAATAATTTTCATTTTAATGCTTTATTTCACAATATAATTCTTGTAAAAATTATTTATTATTGAAATAATATTAAATTATATTTTATAACCATTGATTACAAAAATATGTAATTTTATTTTAATATATTTATTAATTATATATTTCATGTCAAAGTTCAAATTTCAATTTTTTAACATAAAATAATTGATATAATGTCTTATAAAATCACACTTCTTTTTTCTCTTCAGTCAGAAATATGAATTCCTACAATTCCATGTTTTCGGAATATGTTTTTAAAATGTTGTCGTTAAATAGTAATTTTTTTATTAGTTTCCATATCCCCAAGTTATTATCTTAAAAAATGTTTTCAATTTAATCTTAATTTTATTTCAACTCAATGTTTTCTTATATTTTAGAGAAAAAGTGAAAATGAGATATTGTTTTAACGTGTATAACATGAATTTATTTTCCAGCTATCATGACCAGTCAAAAATTTCTAGATTAATTTATAAGATTCAATAAATTTTAAATGAAACAATTTTCTAAAAATATTTCCCATTATTTCATTTTTAAAATTGATTTTCAAGTATTGGTATTTTCAAAATATTATTCCATATGAAATTAATAACATCCTCAATATATGTTTTAAGGGGGTTTATGGAATTTATATTCATAAATGATAACAAATCTTCTTCAAAACACATTGCATTTATATCTTTTCAATACAATTCTGTTTCTTCTTGTGTGTAAATTATGATTATTTTGAACAAATAAAATACTGAAATTCCATTCATCGATTCATTATTTCATTCAATCACTTTTCTTAGATTTTTTATCATTAATATGTACATTAGTATTTAAATTAAAATATAATATACATATTATTTACTTACTGAAGCTTAACGTTGTTAAGGTTCAGATCTATATTTCCATACATGAAGCTACTTTATTGCAAATGGGGCACTACTAAAACACTGTGCATGGGGTTTAAATACTGAAGATTTTGAATATCAATGGTAATTATAGTTTTTTGAATCACAATATTGTGGTATTATGGAGAGCCCCTATACTAGGATGGATCAAAATCAATATTGATGGCGCCTCTGAGGGAAATTTGGGCCCCAAAGGTTGTGGTGTTGTCTTTAGAAACCACAATTGTCAGATTCTTGGTTGCTTCTTTGGTAAATGTGGGATTACCACCTCTCTTGAATTTTAAATGCTGAGCATGATTCATTCTATTTTCTTTCCCAAGAAAAACAATTTAGAACAACATCTGGATTAAAAGTGACTCGATGACCATCGTTCAAGCGACTTGGAATGACATAACACATCTTTCTTGGACGATTACTAAACGTTGGATGGAGTGCACCCACTTGCTAATCGATCTTATATACATAATTACTCATGTTTATTGAGAATAAAACAAGGTTTCAAATGAATTATCCAACACGGGGATTAAAAAAGACATCACATGGTGTAAAGACCTCCCAAATTCTCTCTTCCCCCACCATGATAAAGATTGTAAAATGATATTGTATCTTAGACTCTTTTAATTTTCCTCATTCAATAATATTCCTTCTACACTCCTTTAAAAAAACATGGAAATTATTATAAAAAATAAAAAATATCATAGTTGTACAAGGGATTTAATTTTACAATTATTTTATTATCTGAGGA
The DNA here is from genome assembly GCA_963277665.1 of Viscum album. Taxonomy (NCBI): domain Eukaryota; kingdom Viridiplantae; phylum Streptophyta; class Magnoliopsida; order Santalales; family Viscaceae; genus Viscum; species Viscum album. The sequence goes on from OY728155.1 coordinate 821,205,948, forward strand.
AATATTGATAAATCTACATCCTTTACTCAATACAGATATTTGATATAGAATATAGTTTTTGAATTTAATAGATTATTTTACACATTGAGAACTATTTATACTTTTATAAAAATGATTACTGAACATTTAATTAAATACCATAAATTCATCAATAGTATAATGAGACTAAATTAGTTTGAAAAAAAACACCATGATTGTAACAATGTAGTTTAAACTATCGTGTGAAAGGTGATGAAAATAGAATATTTTAAACCATTTTTGTGAATGATTATTGATGGTAGAGTATCATATACTTGGGAAATGAGATATACCAAATTTAATTATTTCTTTTATTAATTATTTATTTTAATATTATCCACAATATTTTTAATATGATAAAATATAGAGATTAATTTCATTCTCGATTTTTTAATAAAATTTATATTTTAACCAGTTAATTGTTTATTAATAGATTCAATATTGACCTATCATTAATGTAAATTTATATTTATGAATTATATTTTATCATTTTCCATTCCATATTTTTTATGAAATTAATTATCATTCTAGTAATTACAACACATGTTTTTATAGTTAATTTCATTTTAAGTGGATTATTCCTCTTGATTCGTTATGTCATTCATTTTATGTAACCCTTATTGATCATTTGAGCTTACTCTTGTTTTTTGATTTTATATGATTCCACGATGTTTAAAATGAATGAAATACAGAATTTTTCCATTTGGAATAAATGTATTCTAAGAAATCAATTTTTTTTGTAATTTTAGTATTCAAATTTAAAATAAGGCTTGTATATCAATATATATTGGAATGACTACAAAACTATTCAATTCATTTGGATTTTATTTCAATATATATTTTTCAATTGTAATGGTAATAGGAACCAGATCTGAGAAACTGTGTTCAATGTATTAATAAGGTGTATTATTTCTAAGGGTGTGGGCATGATGGATGATGTGGTATCTATTCATCCAATGTCAAAGTAACACTTATTTGAGGTTCAGACATTCATATAGGAATTTTAAGACATTGTGATGTCTATATGTGTTAATGAATTATAGTTAGTAATATCAATTTGTTGTTTTTTGGTGGTTGAGAATAATTATTATCAGTGTTTTCATTCCATGGGATGAATAACTATTGTTTATCAATAAATAAAATGAATTTATATTTATAGCATATCTTGTTTTTCATTTGGGATGTTTTTGATGTAGTTAAGGGATGGAGCTATTGAATTATGGAGGAATGATTGTGGAATCAGAATTGTTGTTTGTGATTAGAGAGTTGAATCTTATTTTGGATTTTAGAGTTGAAAATATTCAATTTATCATGAATTTTAAAACATGGTATTTTTATGTAGAGGATAAGGGATTACTTGAAACATACTAATGACTAGAAGACATACAGTGGATGTTTGTAACAATGCACATCAATTCAACTAGTCCATTCATTGTAGAATTACATTATAATTTTACAAGAGTGTTTCATTCTAATAAACTTACCAAATCATATTACTTGGTCATTTGATCTTCTTTTTTATGTTTTTAACGACATGTTTTTAGGATATTTGGATGCATTGGGTTCTCATATGGATGTTATGGAATGTAATGTTGGCCCATAATTCTAAAATTATAAAGCCTACAAACATCCCTCCTATAAATATAGGTAAATTATATTTAGGGGTGATAGAGGAGTGTATCCATAAATTATTTAATATCAAAATTATGAAAGATAGATTATAAGATGGGTGGATAAACTTGTAATAAATAAAATAAGTTTGACCCTATTGTTATTATTGACCATAGTCCTTAGGGAAGGTAGGGTTTTTTTGAGAGCACCTCCACTAATATTCTTACCCTTTATCCCATTCAACCGGGGTGTTCCTTAGATACATTCAATGATATATTAGTTGAAGAGAATTTAATTTATCAACCTCCATTTTTATCTTCCATTTCCAAATATTTGTTTCAATATTTTTTTGATTTCCATTTAAATCTATTGGAACATGGTTGAACGTAACGTTTCTATTTGGGAGTGTACATTTTATGTATAGAATAGGACTGAAAAATATTCCTTCTTAAAAAAAATATCATTTATAAAATATTTTGAAATATAAACATATAATTTATTTTTTTGTTAAAATTAAATTAATGGATTTGTTATTTGGGTGTCTAATGATATATATGTCCATTATGATGGTGTAACTAGTATGTATTTCATCAACTGTTTGTGGATAAATTTGGTTTTTTTGTGATTGAAATGATCAGTGAGATATCATGCATTCACGAATACATATATATATTTTTTGAATACATAATTATATATGTCTAAAGATTATGGTTTTCATGTGTTATGAGATGGGTCCTTAAGAGAATGGTAAAGGATTGGTTAATAATTAAATGGATTTACAAATCTATGTGTGTGGTAACTTCGATATTATTATATGTGAACCTAATAAAAACAAATTATTTTTTATAGAAATGATGTTGCATATGTGTGTATACTTCAGATTTTAAAGTACCGATATGCACTGACAGAGTGTAATATTAGTTAAGACATTATGGTGTTTAGAACTAGGTTGGAGAAAAACAACCTTCTATTACATTTTGTTGTCATATTCAGAGTGTGACTATGTATCCAAAATGAGAGAGTGTCAGAAGAGTTTTCCTGTAGATTTTGGTAGGTCTCGAGGTAGTAATATGATTAGAGAATTTCATATTTAGGTATATAAGGTATAGTTAGAATGAATTAAATTCATGGGGTCCAGTAAAAACCAGAGAGACCATCACATGTCTTGAAAGTGACGTGAAACACCTTCCTAAGCTCCAAACTATTTAATGATGTGTTATTATAGTTAAGGAAAACCAAACGTACATAGATTATTTAATGGATATGTATTTTCCTTCAAGAGATGAATTGAAGGATCTCACATATGATATGAGTTTGTTAACAAACTTCATGTTTATTTTTTTTATTAGAACATGGAAATGGGGGTTCATATGGGTTTTGGGAGGTAATTCGAACCATCTGGTTAATGAAATGTTTATGTAGACAACATCTTTTGGGAAATATTATCACTAGCGACAATAGTATTGTTGAGGGATTCTTTCAAGGACATGGACTAACAATATGGATTCTAAATCAGTGGTATCATATGTTATATTGTGTCACTATAATGAGATATTATTGAAATGGTATTGATTAGTAAAGGATGTTTTGGTTCTAGAGGAATGAATCAATGCCCATATATGTGATGTGTGATGTTTTTTGGAGGAGGGGATGGTTATCATGAAACTTTTGAAATTGGAAAAAATGGATAGATGTGTTAATTGATATGGGAATTTCATTTTTGCATGTTGATATAGAACCATTCCATAGATACTTGGATCATGCTCTTGGTGGGACGTTCCATAGTATGTCTTGGGTCAAGGACAACAGGTAATATGTTCAGGTAGTTTTATGATAATTAAAAGGTTTTATTGACCTATCCTTGATTATTATTAGGTCAACGAACATTTAGGAAATTTTTGAGTTATGTACTAGGGGGACCTTGCATTAGTTGACTTCGGTAAAGAACTATACTTGTCAGGGATTGTTTATGATGTTCTGTGAGAAATGATTGATAGTCACTGTCTTGAGAACTAAGTGAGTTGGTTTATATATATAAGTACGACTATTAACATTATTTTTGTGTATTGGGCCACTTATTAGAAACAATATTAAAGTAAATACTGATGTATGATATAAATAATGGTGTAATGTGAAGTGAATAATTCCTTTATGAATTTTTCAAAATCTATTACAGTTTTACTCAATAGAGTCATTGTAAACACATTTTTCATGATGAAACTGTATATATTGTCAAGTGGCTTGGTTTCCGAGTAGACACACAATGACAGTATGATCTTGTATAATTATTGTATTTATTTTCCACATTCATACTCATTCATATAATGAATTATATAAGGGGTTCTTTATGAGAATCTAATTTAATATTATGATACATATTTCACAGGAATCACATTGCACATATTTCTTTTGAATATATTTTTTAATTTTTAGTGTTATAAGATTCATGTATTAGGGTATAGATGAATGATATGTATTTTATATTGTGATAATTCTTAGGGGTAATAGTAATGCCTCATCATTATAGGTTTATTAAGATTTATCTTCTATACATAACCAACCCCCTAGGGTGATCAGTTGTTGTTTTTGTCTAAAATATGTCAATACTTGTGTTGAACAATTTTTTATTGATTTATATGTACTTGTATATTAATTATAGAGATGATTTTTAGTTACTTATTCGCATTGATTTCCATGATATTAATGGGAATGTCTCATCAATGCATGTTTTATGCCCATGTCACTACTCAGTAGACATTGTCATATGGAGAGACACACATGATTATTTTTGGAATCCATATCTAGGGAACTATGGAATGAACCATGACCTCATCAATAAATAAATTACCTTATGATCTGTTTAGTTTTGAAATTATGTTATTTTTACTTTTTATCAATTTTTTTATTACGTATGAAATGATACCTCTTAAAGATATTTCGTATCAAATTTTATTTTAAAGAGTTAATAAATCTCTATTTTTAATGAATTTATTATTTATTTCATGTAACTATCATTTATATTGTATATCATTATATGAATAATGTTTGATGAATTATACAGACCTCTAATTCATTGAGAAACAACTCTTTTCTCATGAGATCACTATATAATTAATTGATATGACATGGCTAGATATTTTTAATTTTTTATTCATGGACTTTTTGTACATGTAATTTTAAATTATGTCATATTTCTCTTGGTAAAAAAACCTAGAATATGTTATTATTTTATATTATTTTTACAAATTAACAACGTTAGACAATACATAATCTAATCATTTTAACTATGTTTTACTTCTTTACTTTCCCAAATATATTTTTGGTTTGGAGTTTTAGAATTTTAAAAATTACCAATACATATCAATCCCTAAAGCATAAAAAGTGGTTAAAATTAAAACATTATCCATTGAAGAAGTTCGAAGCATAACCTCCAAATTCTAAATCATTCTTTTTGACTTCCCATATAATTGAGGATGAATATCTATACTGAAATTTAATTCAATTCCCAACGAATTATGATTTACTTCAGAAATTTTGTAAGTGAATGTGGGATGATGGTCAGCTACAATTTAAAGAGGAACTGTATATATCCTTACAATCTCATTGAGGTACAATTGAGAAATCTGAAACAAATGCATAAAATCTCAAATTGAAAAAAGATGACAAGATTTAGTCATTCGATCAACCATAACCCATAATTTATTGTTACCTCAAGATGTATTAGGTATTTCCACCATGTTGTCCATGGATATGTTTTCCTATTTCCCCCTAGCACAAGAGATGGTTGAATCACCCCCTTCTATACTTCCTCTTTGGTTTAACCTTTTGACACTTCAATCATTTGATGTTAAAATATGAAAAATAAATTTACTTTCCATTACACCTGTAATACTCCAAAAGGCCACTATACATTTTTGTGAACCAAGATTAACTGATAACAAAGAACTATGTACTTTTCACAAAAAATATTTCCTTAGCTGAGAATCACTAGGAACACACAGTATCCTTACAAATCATATAACATAATATTTATCCTGACCATATTCCGGTGAAAAACCCATGAGAAACAATTCTAGTTTTTTTATCGGTAGGTCCACATCATGCTTCTACCTTTTCATAGTTAAATCCGACAATGTTGACCACACTAAAACCTGAAACAAAAAGAGAGGAATTTCTTACACCAACATATTCGGAAATAAAATTATTAAATCATGGATCAAATGGTATAATTAGATCCATTACAAAGCTAATGATGGATTATTTTTGTGAATCAAGGGATATGCTACTTTTTTTCTTTTACGGGACGATAATTGATCATTCAATCATAATCTTTTATCAATTCTCTAAATTCTCTACCTCATTATTATTTCTCTTTGAGATAATATAAACTTAAGACATTTGAGTTTATTATATATTTCACATTTGGATATGTATAAATGATGCCTCAACATTTTCAAAAAAAAAACAATAGATTGTAATTATTGATCATTTTATGTATAATTTAACTCATGAGGTATTATTTTTAGTAATGCATAAGAAATTACCATATCATTCTACAATAAATAAAAACAAAGCCCCTTTAGTGAAGAATCTATGTAGATAAAAGACTCTCCATTTTTTAAGTAGTAGGGTCATTACTGGAGCATTCACCAATATTAGTTTCAATTACGGATAACATTCATCAAAATTGTTTTTAGATAAATTTAACTCCATTTCATGTTAACATAGACAACTGACTAGATAATCATGCAATTGTTTAAACGAACATCTACTAACAGATGAAAAAATGAAGAAAATAATGAATCTCAATTGAATTTTTTGTTCATGTAAATTATTCAACAACATTTTTTTTAGTATGATCAAAATTTATTCCATCATTAGAAACAATGTGACCATGTAATTAAATTTGTTGGATCCAAAATTCAGATTTTCTAAATTTTCCGTAAATTTTATTTTCCATTATGGTTTTTAAAACAGACCATATATTATTAAATTCTCCTCTTTACTTCTATAATATAAAATAATTTCATCAATAAACACCACCAAGACTTATCCAAGAACCCATGAAATATTCTATTCAGAAGATCTATTAATACAATAGGTTCATTAGTTAACCCATACTATAAAAAAATGAATAATGATCATATCATGTTCGAAAAGCATTTTTAGAATGTCACCCATTGTCACCATCAACTGATTGTACTCAAATATCAATTCAATCATAGAAAAAATACTATGATCCTTGGAGATGATCAAATAAGTCATTGATTTGTGGAAAATGATACATATTATTAATTGTTATGTTATTAAAATATTAATAATCAATTAAAAGTCTCATTTAATATTCATTATTTTTAACAAATAATTGGATCTCCCAATGGTGAAGTGCTAGGAAGAAGGAATACTTTTTTAAACAACTCGTGCAAATGATTTTTCAGTTCAAGAAGATCCTTTTTATGCATTCAATAAGGGGGTTTTCAAATATTCTTAGCATTAGTTTCTTATTCAATTATGATTTCATCTTCTTAAAAATGTATTATAACAATTAAATAATCTGTAAAAACATAAATTTATTCATTTACCACTGGCAAATAATTCATATGAAATGCTATGTTGTCTTCAAAATCATTAGGAAGATAAAATTCATTTCCATAATTGAACAGTTTCTCAGTATGCTGATATATTATGAATTATATGGGTTTATTATTGTACATAAACTATATTTCTTTCCGAAAAAATTTAAATCTCTCTAAAATCAATCAAAAAATTTTAAATAAAAAATATTATACATACCATGAATGAAATATTATATAAATAATGGAAAACAACATGCTTTGTAGGTAATGTCTTTCCATAGAAATCAATATAGAGATCCTAATAATTATTTTTTGATATAACATTTCCCCCAAGTGTTTTAATAATAAGTTCTGGTCTAATTTGTTGAGTTGATATTTCTTATTGATTATAAAAATTCTCACAAATAATGGAATATGTACACCCTATATCAAAAAATACTTAAAAACAGAGTACAAAAATTACATGACACCACTGCATTGGATGTAATGACATAAGCTGACGTCATCGCAACGGATCTCAATAAACCTTTCTTTTTATAGTCTTGATACATTCCCTTAATATGAACTTTTTTGGGAAGGAATTTTCATAAATACCCATCTATCCAAATTTGAAACATATTATAGTTATCTCATCAGAATTATCTTATGATCATTTTCATTAGAATCACGGGCCATTTGTAAAAACATAACACCTCAAATACGCTTCCCAATTTTATTAAGGCATTCCCCATGGTGTTTTCATCACACTTTTAATAAAAAAGAAGCCGACGATTATTACAATAATATTCTTTTGATTTATTCATATAAATTTCATGCAATATTGACCTCTTCTTTTGTTTGTCGTCAAAGTAATTTGATCATTAGGAAACTCCATTTATACCCTGTTTGCACATCAGAAATGATTCTTGTATCATTTTAATTCTCTAGAGGCCAATGCCCTTCTATATAATGGATTCAATCTTGAGTAAAAGTGATTGACTTTTCTATCAAGATCCTTAATAATATTTGCAGCGTACCATTCCAGTTTGGTGATTTTCACTTCATAAACAACCACTTAATCTTCGTAAATTTTTCCCAATTTAACTAATTTCTTCTCTATCTTATGTTCAATGACATTATTAAAATATTATTCAATAATAAGACTTTTAAATTTATTCTACTGTATTAATTCAATCAATTTTCTATCCCATATATTATTGATCATTGACCCCCACTGATCAACATAACCTTCAAATTGATAAATGGAAATACTAAACTTTTTATTATATGAACATCACATAACCACAATAATCATTTCAAGGGATTTAATCCATCCTTCACCTGCTACTAGGTTAGAAGATTCACTAAGATAAGAAGAGTGTTGCCTTTTAAATTGTTCATATATCGTCATGTTACATTATGGTAGCTCTGGTTGTTCACAATCAATGATTCCACCAACATTTATTACCTTAATTTTCTAATCTATTACTAATAAAACTACAAGGTAGATATTCCAACTATTCCTAATTATAGATTCGAAAAGATATCAGCCTCTTGGTTCTTTCCAACTTCATCTTCCTTGTTTCTTCTATGGAAACCCATTCAGAACAGACATATCATAGATGATGCAATATTGTAATATTTAAATTATATACCATTTGAAAATAAAAAAAAAGGTAAAAACCATTATTTTAGTCTATTAGCACCAGAATAACTTATTAAATTTTCTAAACTATTCTCTAATACCAGTTATAAGGAACCAACCTAAAACATCTGATAATATAGCTATTTCAACTAGATTTCACTTCTTTACACTCCCAAATTTGATTTAGGAATATAGTTTTATGATGATAGGAAATAAATCATACATATAAACCCACAATAACACAATATGGGTACCATTAAAATAGTATCAACTTCATCCAAAATATATATTTTTAACACAAAACAAAAATATGATTTCTTTTAGAAATCATCATTACAATTAACATGACTTCCTTATTTTATCTACATATCTTTATAACCGATTAAATAAATTTAAAAACAAGTTATGAGTATAAAAAACTCACTAAGGGATATTAATATAATTAAATAATCCATTATTCCATGAGTAATTAAAAACATATGAAATAATTTTCACAACGAAATCCATTAATACAAACATTTTGAAACATTAAATTCACAAAAAACATTAAAGAAAATATATAAAACCATAAATTTAACTTTAGATATTAATTAAAAATATTGTAACCCTTACGACTATATTTTGATTTGTAACCCTTAAGGATACCTTACAATTTATCCCTTACAACTACTATGGTGTGTAAACATCACAGTTTAACATGGAGTAACCATACGACTAACCTCTATATAAAATATACCCGATGAATTAGAGGAAGATATATGTCACACCATTAATCATAAAAAATTCCCAAGAATTAGAACATAATAATAAAACATGAATAATTTCATACAAATGATTCTTTTGAAATTCGTAAAATATAATTTTTAAAGAGGAATTTTAAAGGAATGTCCCTATAAAAATATCATATAATGATGTGGAAATTAATATAATGAAAGGATTATGTATATAAAATGTATAACCACATTAGAAAACACAATTTAATCATAATTCCTTACACCAAAAATCTTATAATTACTTAATTAATGAAGTAGATGATTAACCCAATGAATGGAAACTAGGATATGAATTATTTACCTCGAGTTAGTATTATTTAAAATCAGTTTAAACCAAAATTATAATATTTAAATGTGTGTTATTAAAATTTTAAATAAACATATTCATTTTTATAACACCCTATATTATAATTCTATAACATCATTAAACCCATTTAGGAATATTATTTATTTATTTACAATTTTCAGGTGAGTGCTTGACATGATTTCCAGGGTCAGTTCGTAAAAGATTTTTTTTCGTTGAATAGAGGTGAATCTCTATAATTAGAATGAGTTGTAAATTTTGTTTTCTAGAATATGATATGTTTTCATAAATCATTTGATTATATAATATAAGGATGAATCATTGGGTAAATCATTAGTGATATTCGTTAAATCACTTTGGGGGTTCTTTGATAATCACAAACTAGTTTCATCATATTCCATTAATATTATGAATATATATTAATTAAAAAAATGAGAGAGAAAAAAAACTACACATTAAAATATTATTAAACCATTAAAATCGTTTCAAAAACATATTTTAATTATTTAATTTAAATTGAAGACACATCATCCACATTGTTCATAAATCGACACATCACGGATATTGTTTTTATTTTTAGATTATGAGGAAGAGGTGAAAAAGTAAAATGAGGAATTTTTTTTCAAAAAATGATAGAATTAAAAATATAAACATTTATGGGTCTTTAATTCCTCCTATATATTGGGATGATAGGTACGTATTATAAAATTAATGAATTTAAAATAAAAAAATGAAAACGAAAGAGGATCATTACCTCTTGATCTCTTATCCTTTAGATCCTATTTATAGTCTACTATTTTGGAATTTTGGTGAAAATATAAAGTCTTTAATATAGGGAAGAGCCTTCTTAAGGGTATTAAATATTATTTAGGCCACTATCAATGCATTAGATTTGTTAGGGGGGGGGGGAGTGGGTGAGGGTGGTAATTATATTGAAAGTGAGTGAGTTTTTAATTAAATTTAAAGGATACCTCATTAGTGGTGTTTGAAAAAACATAGACATTAATAGTGTTTTTTACTAATGTTATTGGAACATATAACACCTCATATAACATTTTAGTCCCCAATAGTCGTCCAAAATGATTACATAATTATGATGACATTAAACACATCGTAAAAATAAAATTTTATTTTTGCGGTTCACTGAAAATTCTACAATAAAAGAAAAATCGCAAGAAAATTCCTTAAATTTTTTTCGATATCTATAATTCATAAATACTCTCCATTTTTTGAAAATAATTTTATAAATATGATTAATTTACATTTTAAATTAAATTATAATTTATTCAAAAAAATAACTATTTTAGAACTATAAAACATTTTATATAACATTAGAAAAGTAATCAGGATCTCGTTATCTTATAAACATAAGAAAAGAAAATAATAATATGATTTACTATTCAAAGAATTGTATAAATATTCATTTTATTATTCATTAGGTTGAGTTACTATTCAAGAAAAAACAAGATGGTTCAATCAGAACATAAATAATGTACTAATCACAACGATATATATCAATTTTTTGAAATTCAAATCTATAAGAAGCTTAATTTTGATTAATGATTAGTTCATAACTATATACATAAAAATTGAATCATTATGTAGATATTTAGTGTTTTATGCTTTACAAAAAAATTTAATCCTTGTGATGTTAAAATATTATATATTCAAAATTCGTAATTTATATTTTCATGGTTCATGAAGACTATTTAAACATTTTGGTTCAATGTTATATGTTACGCAGAAATGGTTATCCATTAATGTTAAATCAATTCAATTACAAGATATAGGATTAAATTAGTATACAACGTTCTCCATTCAGAATATTACATAATATTATAACATTAATTACAAATTTCAGATAATGATTAAATCATTCAATGTTTTTTTATCTACTAATCTATCAATCATTGATAATTCATTATTTTATTTCATTATAAATAACTATTTTCTTATAATTCACTTTTACCTATAAATGAAGATATTAATTTTGAATAATATTGAATGGAATCATCTGTGAAACAAATTCATAGATTAAATATGTATTATTTAATGAAATGAAGTTGATATGTTGCACATAACAAAATATAAAAAAATAGAATGTTCTATGAATGTTTTGAATTGTTGAGTTGTGACATAGGGTACAATGAAATAATTTAAATTAACATAATGTTATCTTTCATTCATAATAGATTGTATCATGGAAAAGTTCATTTAATTTTAGTCCATATGTTCAGAAGACAAATAGGATATAATATCACCATTTGATAAACAAAATGATTCATATGTTGAAATTAATGTGTCTTAGTATAAAAAGAATTAAAAATATTTTTAGATATTTATTTGAATTCCATATATTGTACTACTAGATATTATTATTTACTATACTTAATAACAATTTACATTAAATGGATTTTAAACATAATTAATAAAATTTATAGGTGGAAGGTGTTCTATTTGACTGTTCAACAACAAAAATATATTATTTGAATATGGTTCTCTATATTTATATTTCTATTTCATATTTGATAAAAAAATTGATTAAGATGTAAAATATTACATACTGTGTTATTGAATAAAACACCAAGTGGTATGAAGAATCCATCCCATGCATGTAATTAATAAATAAACCATTTCTACTAGAAGAACCATTTTTAAAATATTCAGATTCATCTATTGATGTAAATTGATGTAATAATGTTAATTGATTAAATATACCTACACCAAACCTCATATGAATATCAATATTCAATAAAATCATTTCATATGATAATTAATTACATTAACATATATAAATTCATAATTAATTTCAGGACACTATAGAAAATTGTGATGTATGTCAATGTTGTAAACATGAAATCAAGGATTTAATATGATGTACTTTAACCATGGAAATTATCATCCTGATAAAAATCGTTGGGGAATTAGTCGTAGGGGAATCATACAAATAGAACACATGACAATCCGTAATGTACCCACAATGCTTAATGATGAACTCCATCCAATGTAACAAAAATTCTTGCCCATTACATCATTACTGTTATGAAATGATCCATATTCCACCCATCAATGTCATTTATAGTTGGTTGGACTAATTTTTGTACTCTTTTATATGAGTTGTTGTTGCAATCTTTTTTAAATTGAAGGGTATTTTCATTGAATTTTGAACCCAAAATAAATTATTAAATATATCTAAATGTTTTTTCACTTGGAGGAAGTAATTTATTTCATCCAAGAAATGTAATTTTCTCAATTATATAACAGAGGTGTGGGTTATTGGCATATCACATTTTTCTTAGTGGATAACTATTTAAACCATTATACCCCTAATGAGGCACTATACATTACTCCAATTTTTCCAAACTAATTCGAAAAATAACCATGTGCGAATCAATAGAATCCTAGTGATTTCATAATCACATACTATTAATTTAATAATACATTATTGAATATTATATATATAGCGGTTATAGAAAGATATTGAGAATAAGAAACACTGAAATTCAAATTAATAAAAATCAATAATCAAATCTCATCATGAAAAACAGCGTAGACATTATCACATTACTATGATGTATATACTTTCAGGATAATATTATTAAGAAATAACTAAATGGGTCCCTTATTGTAGTAGTTATAAATTATACCCTTTTAAATAAACCCATATGTAAAACTTTTAAAATTGAACCCTAAATGATGAAGGAATTATATAGGAAAGGCATGAAGGATAACCTTCATGTGGTAATATCACATTATGTTACATCCTCCATGATAGGATCCTTTAGGGAGTATAATCATCATTATAGAAAGTACATGATGTGGAATAAGGTTCATTATAAGTATTTGATATTCCATAAGTAATTTTCAATCTTTTATATATTTGGACTCACTATTTCCCCTTTATAGTGTATCAGAAAGATTCTGTTATCTCTCTCCCTTAGTAAAAAAACTAGAAAATGGAATAGAAATGATCTCTCCCAAATAAACCAAAAATATATTATCATGTCAGACACATCATATGTCAAACTAATGGTCATGTATTCTCTTGATAATTTCGATCATTTTCTGGATGACTGTGTAGTTTTCTCCCAAATTTCGATGATGAATTTATTCCCTATCCACCACGTCATACCAGTATGTTCCTCCCTTCCAGAGTATGACCCTATATTTTCATATAGTTAGGTACACTGATTATAAATCCATACCCTACCCATATTATAAATATAAAATAAAATATTAAATTTTATATCATCATATGTAAATTACCATTGACATTTCTATTTGAAAATATCACTCTCTAACCACAGATATTAAACATTGAAAACTATAGTTTGTAATAAACATTAATCCCAAATTTTTCACTCTCACATAATGTTTAAAATATCCTATTAGTTTTTATTTATAACACAATTCATGAATCACACAATAATATATATATATATATATATATATATATATATATATATATATATTAGATGATCATTCCATTAGGAAAATTAAAATTTCCCCAATATGGTTTCCCTTTATAATGTGAGTCCTGACATCTTTATCAATGAGGGATTAATTATTATCCCTTTTAGAAATGTATTAATTGGCAACCAAATATCTTTATATACCAATATATACATTCAAAACAACCAAATCAGTAATCCATGTTTTATTGTATAATTTGGTACTTTTTTGGACACACATTTCTATACAACACTATGTTAAACTATGTGTCCCACGTTAATATAGATAGTTATTAATAATTTTAGTTGATGTGCATAAAACAAAAATTCAAAATAAATTTCTAATATCTAGAATATAAATCATTAAAAAAATAGACAATATTCAAATTTAATGTGTAATAACAATATATCCCACAACCTAGTAACATGATATAAATGTAAATGATAATATCATTACAAGATGATATTAATATAAATTGTATGATCTTATCACTCAGTAAAAAAATGGTTTCTTAAACTATTTAGTAAATTACTATAGATAACGTGGATACATATTTTCTATCCTTGAGTATAAACCCCAACAACAAAATAATACACATTTCCCTAATCAATCTGTGATCTACTGAGTGTAGACATCATTACTCCGTGGGCCATATACCAAATGAATTTACATTAATATCCACCAAGAAAATATTCCATGTGGACCAACAACCATTATGGATATACTATTGGTAATACTATTCCCTAACAGGGAGGCGTATATTTTTTCTACATCCAATCATATTACATTCTTTAGGATATATTCCTTAGGAGACTAATCCTCCCAATTCCTAATTCTGGGTGAAGAAAATTAATAATAAATGGAATATAATCCCTTTAATGTTAACTATTATAGGAGTCACACACATATGTAAAACATGAAAAATTACTATAAATATTATTCATATACATTTTTATAAAAATATGTTAAACAATATTGGTGTATCCTTATCACATAACCTTAAAATATATGATGGGGGACTCTTAGTGGAACCAAAAAACTTGATATCAGATTATAATTATAAGGATAAAAATGAAGACCCTATCTTAGTAATGTAATAAATAACATGGATATATAAAAAATTAATTGGTAACAATAATTTACATGGTCATTAGTAATGATAATTTTAAACATAGAACCATTAAATAATAATCAAAAGTAATAAATAACCAGTATGTGAGCCCCCAAATAAGTAATGATTTTATCATTGATGGAGAACCAATAATTCTTATAGATTTTGAAATTTATATATGATAATTATAAACTATTGGTATAATTTTAATTTATATTACATTAGTGGAATTGAATGAATTATTAAACTTTTCACCAATCACTAACACATTCCATGTGTAGAAAATAATCCTGTCTAAATGTATAATGAGACCGAACACATACCATATACCGAAAAAAATTCTAAATCATCTCATGCTAGAAGATTCCAATTACTATCATCCTTCAGAAATCAGGCCACAAGGTCATTATCATTGAACCATAATGTATGTGGTGTCCCGTGGATATTTTTGTATCCCCTAGAACATTCTCATCATAAATAAATGAAAAAATATATGTTAAATCAAATATTAATCATTATATATTTATATCATTTCAAAACCAAATCTCACTCTATTATCACATAATCGATAATAGACTAATGAGAATCCTTTAACAATGAACATGATTGGACAAGAATTTCTCTTACGTATAATTCAACAATGATGGGTTTTCTTATCTATGTTAGTTTTTATTTTCTAGTCAAGTAGAGCTCCATTTAATCTAAACATGGGAGATCATCTAAAAAAATTATATAATCCACATATTATACTAATGGAGGGTCCTATTTTAAGAAGATAAAATTCTAAACTACCCAATGGCAACAATAGTTTGTGATGATCATACCATTGAATGAGTAACACATCAGCAATACAAACTCAATGGTGGGTCCACATAAAATTATCATATATATATATATATATATGTAACAAATTTAAAAATGAAAACTAGTATATCCTATATGTATTTTGTGGAAGGAAAATTTTATCACCTCTTCCAATAGATATGTCACCAATATATATTATTCAATACTCTTGAAAAAGAACACATTCCTTTTCCAATTCAAAAGGATCATTGTTATTTAACAGATATGATTGAACTACTTGACTCAGAACACATTCCCATTAAACTAGTGATCAATGGGACATTATAATATCCACTTATAATAATACACATATCCATCCTAAACAATCAAGGATGTGTCAATTTATTATAATAATATTTCATCTAATAGAATAGATTACTATTCTCTTTTTTGAAAATTATCATCAAATATTGATGAATAATAAAATTATGGTTCACATTCCTAGTCATTTATAAGAACCTCATTCACTCATTCCAATAATAACAAAAAGTAAAACAATTTAGGCCTTAATACCATGATTATTTGAATCTACTATGTTAATTTTTTCCTAACTCATCATTTAATTTAAAAATAATATAATGGTTGAGGGTGTTGAATTTCATATCACTCTTCTTTCTTGTTATTAGATATCTCTATTAGATACATCATGAAATGTTGTCACTTAATGTAAGGATTCAATCTCTGCCACTGTGTATTCCAACTGGTCTGATCACCATGGTAACATATTTTCCAAATCATGTATGTCACAAACAAGCGAGTAATTTTTGATTGATTTCATTCTATATCTAGCCTCAATAAAGGATGAATTGTTTTCTCATTTTTTAAAATCAATATATGATCGTATGAACTACCTACAAACCAAAATTATCTTATTAATAAAATGATATCTATCTATAAAATGTTCATAAAAATAAAAAACAAATAACATGTAAGATACAGTTTTTGTAGTTATATACCTAAATAAGAAACCCTATCTTTGTCAGTTGGGGGAATTCAATCCACCCCTACTGCTACAATGTTCGTAAAGCCTGCAATGACTAAAATATTTAATACTAAATAACCAAGTCAACCATGTCTAATATGATAATGTAAATTTTTATCACAAAAATCTCTTTCCACATTACTATAATTTCTATGAAATAAAAGTGAAAAATTATATTATATAAGATCATAGATTTCCCTTTTCTAGTACCCATCCATCATTAATGGAACATGCTCGGATGGAAAATTATAAATGATCTGTCAATAATATTGTCCCCCAAGTAGTCATAATAGTGAAATTGTTGGGAAATGTAAGGCCAAATAGGAGAAATTAGATGATGTGTTCTACTAAGAAATGAATATTTTTGGCTGATTATGTCTCAGTTCAAGTAAATATTCATAATTTAATAAATCAAAATATCAGTTTGATGAAGACATGATTCCAGTAACATATATTTCCTTAGTGAAAGACATCACCATCAATCCTAAAGTTTTCGTGGAACATGATTGTAACATAGATGATTTTTAAAATAAATATCCATTCCCAATATAACCCAAACTAAATAAATAAAATAAGGTGTGTGTAATCATTAATAAAATAATATTTATAATTTATGGAGAAAAAAAAATATTATGTATACACATATCTTGTGGAAGTCAACTAATGAGATATAAATGTGTGTGGTGTCCTCAATTTCATTAAAAAAATATGTTCTGGTCCTATTAATTGAATGTATAGTATTCCAATATATTTTAGAGAGAAATCACTTGATTGTACTAAATTCAAAATCAGCCATAGTAAATATCTTCAATAATTATTTTCCCAATATAGGGACATAAGAATAATCATATATCCAATATCAATCATCATAGAATAAGAATACTATAAATAAGAGAACACTCTATATCTATAACCATATATGTAGTCAAACAAAATGTTTACCAAGAAATAGTAAATATAGAATGTAAAGAGTTTCCTCCATTGGGTTGGTATAAAAACCATATAATATGTGATTCCATAGATTAATACATGGAGTTTAAAAATAGTTGAAATTTTTTATAAGACTATATTTGGATATACCCATTTCATCCACACATGTTCCCATTTAACACACCTTCATATCAATGACCAATGAATTCAACAATTAATTTTCCTCTCGAATATATGATATATAATGTTAACATATACTAATACAATATGAAATCCATACCATGAATCGTTAGATGAATCCCCTCCTCCATCCATCATTGGGAATCTAATTCTTGAACCCATCATCAATATTGGTTATATGGATGAATTCAAACAAAAAGTGAATCACAAGGCATTCTCATGATGGAAATCCATTATTAGTAATAGGTTTATAATATTGAATGTTTTATGGAGTCATTTTATAGACTTCAATATATTTTCTAACTAAATCAAATAGCTACATAAATCTTGAGATGATATGACCTCCAAAAAATATTCTGTTACATATTCAGAAAATAGTGTGAATTTCAATAGATCTAAACATCTCAAACTATAAATATATGAGAATAAGAATTTATAATATAATTTTTCAACATTATTTGGAATAACTTACATAATTTCTGTTAATCTCCACCAAGAATATTCGTTAGGATACTACATCATGAATATTCATGATATGATTGAAGAGATGATCATCCTAATAAATTTCCAATCATATTACATCATATTTCAATGGATTCAGAATTTATATGTGATCCTATATAATGGGATAGTCAAAATACATGACCAAATCTTGATTCTATATGTAAGATTACTTTTAATTCAATAACATCATCTCTTATAAAAAATATAGTTTAAAAAAATGATATATCCCAAAAAAAACTAAAATTCCAAGGGCCCCCACCTAGAATGAAAAAATATTAATATATACCTACTAATGATGGTAGTAGATATTAAAGGATCTCAATAGGTTATGAAGCAAAAAATAATTTTTATCCCTTTAGATATCATTAGTTTCCAGGTTACATCATGATATCTGTAGAAGAAAATTTAACATGGATTCACATTCACAAAAATACTATTTTTTGGCCCGATTGACCACCTAAATTACTCAATTAATTAAAAAATTTCTGGGAATGCACTCTGAGAATTATTTATAATTAGACCTATCATATGGACTATCGTATGTTTTGGAAAGGTAAATTTGGGAAACTAACATTCTTAAATTGCATATATATTTTCCATCTTAATAAAAGAGGAAAGATAGTGAAATTAAGTCCCAAATAAAGGTGCATAAATATTTTTGGTGTGATGACAAGAATGATGACTGATGATGAGATATACAATACCTAGGTGTTTATGAATCAATAAACTAGGTCACTAAAGTACTATAATGAAATTGATTTGATATCTCTATCAATATAAATCTATCATATTCAATAATATATTAAAATTCAAATGATAATTAATAATAATGTGACATAATATTATTGAATAAATTCTAAGAATAAAAATATTTAGAACCTTCAAAATTTATTACCCCAAAAAAAATATAGCCACCAACCTCAAAAACAACTTCATCGGAATTGAACTATGAAACAAAATAATTAGATGATAAATTAACACAATAAGAATCATTGAAATAGATTCACGTAGAAGATTCATTCTTGGATGAAAAAGGAGTTCATTATCTTTATTTCTCATATTTTAGTTGGTTATATAATGCAATAGGCTACAAAAGATTATGGGGTTAAAATTTACCTTGACATCGAGTCCATATCACCCTTAAGACCATATAGGCAATATGAACCCATACATTGAAACAAATGTAGTCATAGTTGGAAAAATAATATATTCCAAAATCATCTAGGGAATATTCCAAAATCATATTACTGAATCATCAATTAGTTAATTAATATATTTTTGGTAACCAAAAGAATTTATAATGATTATATCATCCTAACAAACAAGAAACCAATTTTAGATTATTCATTGAAATTGGAAGGAATTCCTCTAACTCGAGAAACCTTAACTCTTATTCATCATACAATTGAGAAACCTCCTGCTAGAATTTATATACATCATGCAATGAAATACAAATTTTTTAATTAATATTCATATTTTATAAATAAAATTCCAACCTAAATTCCCTCTATTTCTAAAATGAGATCTATAAAGAAATTATTTAGTCTCTCTAAATGACTCAATATTTTGATTTCGAGGTCAGTACATTTTAGGTATAACGTGTATAGACTAAATTTGATGACTATAACATGGTCAAATGCTTCATATAAAATTATTTGGACACCACCATGTAGAGGAATCTAACAACCCTGTATATATCTCAAATATTGGATTGTTTTTTATTCCATAAAGCTATCATTAATAATGTGGTTCTGACAATTCATATCTCGATCTATACAGCTTGATGCATGGGTATACAAGAATATGATCTTACATTAATTATATTTAAAATCAATTTCATACCATATGTGATTTAAATTGTAATGTACATATAACAATGAGAACCAAATATTGGATTTATTATTTTGAATCCTTATTTATTGGTTGGTTTTTATGATATATGATAGATTTAATTGTAGGAAAGGTCATGGAACATTTTTATTAAGATACATAAATTAATAGATCAAAAATTCATTAGATACCTAATTAATTTAAAATAAATGGTGATATATAGGGATGGTTCCCCATTGGTTTTTCATGAAACACATAGATATTTTAATTTACCAGAAATTAGTGAACTAAAATTCTATATGTCTTTTCATCCATATCAATTCCAAAATCATGTTTAGTACGGTCCAAGTAAAAACATTTCATAATATAAATTAATGTTATTAATTACCTATAAAAAATTGAGGAAATGATTCTAGATAGAATATGTCAAAAAACATCATCCTAATATAACAGGAATCTACCAAATCCAGTTGTTGAAAGGTAGAAGATGGTCTCACTCATAATGATAATTTCTAGGATAAGTGTGCTCTCTCTTCACAGCTTGAATCATTGGAAAACATTTCATCACCATAATTATTTTATAATAAATATATATATTTAGAAAAAAATGACTATTAAAATAAAAATAATTCAAAATCTCAAGATTAAATATCTTACTATACTCACAAAGATATCAACGAATACTAAGAAAATATATAAAATAACAATATTGCTAAATCAAATAAACATCCACTATTTATTCATATTTATACCTCCACACCAAATAATGTAAATTAAATTGACATAACAACTTTATCAGGCCATACAGACACCCCTTTATAGTCAGTTTCTACTAAGATTACGTCTGGCAGAGAATCGGGTAATCAAACACATAATTACCTATGACAATAATATAGATACATCAATACTCTCAGGGAAATGAGACATTATAACTTAATTAAAATATAATAAATGTTTTATAAAACTATATACCATCACTTCAAAAATACACAAATCTCTTAATTCCACAAAAACAATTATGTATAAGAAGAAGATATAAGACATTCCATTTTTTAATTAGTGGATGGTGTCTCCACTACTACTGATGATATCAAACAAAATTATATAGGCATACATCTCCTATATTAGATTCATCATTGAAATTTTCCTAATCACTGTATAAATGATTGTCAAAAACTATTACATCTTTGTGAATAAAGTATGTATTTAGAATGAAATATAATTTCAAACTCTAATCATAGGTCTATAAATGGTTCATTTAATGAATGTTTCCTATCTTAATGACAATGGTTATTCAATTATATTAATAATGAAAAAATATTGGATAATATTCCACTTGAAAAAGAAAATTTAATCCTCATAAGGGATTACATGTGTGTTTTGATGTTAGAATTTATCAATTTAATAAACATGATATCATTTTCCACATTCAAGAGTTGATTAGGAAAATATATAGTGTCTAGGACAACCATAGATCTGAACAATTAAATGTTGTATGGGACAATTAACATCAATTCACATAAATGGTGGTATGCAAATCAAATTAATTAAATTGGAAATATACCAATGAGATCAAAGTAACATTAAGACATATTCAACTAATGGTCTCAACAAATGATTCTAAAATTGACTAGATGGTGCCTATGTTAGAATACCTTTAGGGATTATTTCATATGATAGACTACTAAATAAAATAACATATATGATTGTGTGATGAGAAAATATTTTTTTATGATGTCAATATTTCGAAAAAATATTCTATAATAATTTATTTTTTGGAGATTTCAATGAATGAATTGAGGTTGGGGAGACCCTTGTTGTTATTCTAATAGTACATAAAAGTACATATGGTTCTCATGAATTTGATGTAGTGATTCTTAAATAGATATGGTTCTATGGGTATTTATTATATTCAATGACATAATATTTCATTGAATTTAATAATGAATTTAATTCCCTATTAATACATTCTAACTAGATAATAAAATTCTAAAATTTCATTGTAAAATGAAATATTCATGGTAGTAAAATATCTGTTTAATAATGTTATTTAAATATATCCTATAACTATTAGTGGGTATCTATTTATATCCTTACTTCCATGGATTTATTTTCCACATTTTCCAAGGTTATATCCCTTATGGAAGGTGTCTTAAAGTTGATCATCATCATCAAAATGATAAATATTATCACTATATTTTAAATCCCTTACAAAATAATATAGGAATATAGAACTAATTTTTTAACATTCTACCTTATAAGAATATACCAATAAAATAAAAATTACTCCAGCAACTAATTCTGCTACCATGTGTGGGGAAAATCAATTATTTCATGATTTCAATAAGACTCTATCAAATATACTCAATAAGAAGGTGGATATAGAAATAATGTATAGCCTAATATTCTTCAACATTATTTTGGTGAGTAATTAACCACTACAGATACGTTTATGTATCATACTCTTTATTATCATATATATGAGATAAATTTAATTTTTTTAATCGTGTTTTAGCTCCCCCACATTTCATTTATATGTCTAATAATCATTCAAAAGTTAAATAATTTCATAAGTTGGATGATGATTTTGATTAACATTAGGAAAAGAGATTGTGAACTGTGTAAACCATTAAAGTTCATCAAAATTAAATTATATGAACTATAAATTTAATTTGTCACCACATATTGTTCATCAAGGTATTTCTAGAATTGGACCTCAAAACTCTGATGAAACAAATGTATAGTCCTATAATACTTGACCAAAAGTAAAACTATATGTTGTACTCAATTTTTCAACAATTCACCATATTAAAGGGACTCAATTGATGGAAAACACATAACACTGCCTACTAATGAATATTTTATAAACAAATACAAGACATAATCCTCACATTTTTCAAAAATATCCCAACCATACGATATAAAAATATATGGAATTCTTCTGTCCATCACATTATAATAATCAATAAGATAAATTTCCAGAAAGAATGTTTGTAAAATAAAATCCAGCTTAACCTAGTCAATTAATATTTCCTCTCTATATTACGTAAAATTATACAATTACCAACAGAAAAAAATTTATTATATTTTATAAGAAATATTATCTTCCCATTGAATTAAATATTATGAAAAAATTCATGTCATGAATATAATTAGAATTTCATGTATCAAAGAAATCAAATCTCATGGCCGTTATATTATGTGGTTCTTTTTATAATTACATCATGCTTCATCGATGCATATTGATATATAAGGATACGTGGGTCCTTTATTATAGGCCATGAAATGAAGAAAAAATATAAAAATTATTCCTTACCCTTTTTAGGAACCCAATCCCAACATGTTACCATTCAATATAATATAGTGATTAAATATTTATGAATATAACAGTCTACTCACATGAGATACAATTGAAAATAAAAGAAAGAAATACAAATTTACTTTTGAATTATCCTGAATTATGTTGGGTGATTTATTATCATGAACTATGTGATTTTATGTTATAGTTACAAAAAGATACTTAGTGACTTGTTTGTCCTTTATCCAAGAACCATTCATGATTAAAATAAATGACTCATTTATTTCGTATGTTTTTGATATGTGAATTAAAATTATCTTAGTGATATATATGATTCAAGATAAAAATTATGTAAGAAAATATAATGATGCATGGTTATCTTTTCCATGTTATATCCACAAAAAACAAAAAAACCATCATCTGTATTGTTTTACCTCTTCTAATAATACATAATTTCTCGAGGTCATTACAATGAATTATTGAATGGTTTTTGTCCCACACATGAACATGATCTTTGAAAAATAACCCCAATACTTATATTGTGGTCTTGATAAAAAATTATATATTTTTTAAGGAGTTGACAGACATAGTAAATCATTTTAGAGATTCAATCTCATAATTAATAACTAAAATTGATCATTATCTTATTTAAGATATTAATCATCCTAGTCTACTTTTATGGTGGAGGTCATCCAAAATAGATTCCCACTACATATCCCCATTTCAATGTGAATAAAGAGAAAAATGAATATAATATAATAACTAAAAAGATATTTATTACTATTATATTATGATACATATTGATTCCTTTATCTTATATATAATTCCTAGTTACAAAATAGACAATGAAAAATTATATCCTTCAATATATATGAGTAAAATCTATTTAAATACTTCTAGTAAATATTATAGGTGAAACATGGAACATAAATAGAGATACAATAAAATGTACCACATACAATCAATGAGGTAATATTTTTATAAATTACTTTATAGTTGATAGCCTACTACAAAATAGTATTGAAAGAACTACATATGTTATGATTAATGTTCTAATAAGATATGTAGCTATTCCTATAAGAAATATCTAATTCCCAGCATCTAATTACAATAACAAATAAACATGTTTTTGAATAACTATTTTGGAAAATTTCACTCATTTGATGACTTAGAAAATTTAATGTTTTTTTCATTGATATAACCTCATGAAATGATTTCAACATTCAACAATGTATCCGTAAAAGTGTTCTATGAGGAATTTTCCCTCATTTGGGGATGTAGAAAATTGTTCTATGATGAATTAATCAAACACCTATAAGATAAAGAACTCATATTTTCCTCTAATATAGAGGAATTTTACCATCACATGTCCAAAATAAATTTTTTGTAACTCGATATAGGTTGATTCTATGTAAAAATAACATGATAAATTTCACCTCTCTTAATATTTTTTCATATTATTTAGATAATTTTCATAATATAAATATTAATAACTACTTGACTAATATATCATAGCATAAAAATAAAATTTTCCTTTTTTGATCCACAAAAAGGCAACTTTCACATACAACCCTTATAAATGAAACCCTACAAACATAGTCATGGAATTTTCAATTAAACAATTACTATGTATCCCTTTCCCCAAATATTTTTTACAAATAAAAAAACTTTATTTATGTTTATTTTATTAATTTTATCTATTAATTGGTTATAATCAATGCGATAATTTTACATTAAAGGAGAATAATTGTTTTATATTTATGCTATTCATGCTATATGGCTCTGTATATGCACCCCAGATATAGCATGTAAATTATATGAATCATTTTATTAAAGTAGATGATGCTTTAATATACAAGAACATAGACATTACAAAAACAAATACTCTATTTTGAATATTGTCCATGATCATCCTATTGGTACCTACATCACATCATAACATTTGATTCATGACCATATTGTCATTAATTATAACATCACCACGTCATTCCGAAAAGGCGTTGGGAAACTTTATAGCCATTAGGACACTTTTGGGTTTCTTTTATCATCCATAATATTAAATGAAACATAAAATTATATTATCTACACCACCATTGAGATGTCTATATTGGTATTAATATCACTATTAATGAAATAACATTTCCCCATATTCCACTAAATATATTTATTCATCCAATTTTATCCAAACATCTATAAAAATTAGTTAAAAATTACTATAATATAATACCAATTCACAAAGTGATTTAATTTTTCTAGTCCCTTTATACTACACCACCAATCACATATCAAGGTTATATAATAATTAAATCTTTAATCATATTGAACAATAATGTAAAACATTACATTATAGGAGATAACGTCTTAAATGGTTAATACTAGTAAATGACAACCTAAAAAATTGACAAGTCCTTAAAAATTAGATATACCATTTTAATGGAATATGAAAAATTAAATCAGAATTTAAAAGTTAAAAATATTATAATGCCCAAAAAATTTCAATATAAATTTCATTCCATGATCAATTGGACACTTGGTTCTATAAAAAATGTTTCATTGACAGATCTTATTTCTTCTGATAAAATATGTGTTTCTTGCTGGGTGGCATGGATATCAAGATTCCTAAACCCTCAATTAAAATTTTCATTGTAGTAAATTTAATATATTTCAATGGTGTTTTACTCCTCATGAATCATCTAGTAATTGATAATGAGTGTATTCAACCCCAATGCATATTTTATTTTACCCATGAATATTGTTCCCCCAATATTTCACTGAATATACAACCCAAATCTGTAATGTAATGAATACAAATCTTATTCATAATGGGAGTAACCTCTAATATAAAAATAACTGGAAGCTAATATAACAAGACCCGTCATTTGAATAATTCCGATGGTTATCCCTTTCATACGAGTTTCATCTCATTGCTACCAATTTAGTCTCTTTGAGTTATTATTTCTATAATTTATAATATAATTATTCAACTAAATTAGATATCTCTGATGGTTTAAAATTTTTCATCATTCATTTTTTATGATTCAATATTTCGAAATCTAACCCTCAAACATATAATTAGCCAAAATTATATGACATTAACCGACATGACACCACCTTCTAACATTTGGGACTATAAACTAACCCCAACATTATTTTGCATATAAAATTTCATAAAATGGATCAATATTCCTATCAGGTCATTCTAAGAACCTAATAGATTTATTTACATAGAAATTTTCTAAATCCATTAGACATAAATGTAAATCCTTATTTGACCATCTTTCATGAATTAAAATGTCTAATATAAAGTGATATAAAAATAAATATATGGAATAACTACAAAGAGAAACCTATGTAAATGTAATGTCTCAACTCATTATAAACATTACTAACAAAATCCTGGAATAATTTACCATTTGAATATGACTTGGGAAAAAATTATTTTCCAGAAAACACATAAAGGCAATACTATGAAAAATCATTGCACATTCCAATTATATTCCCTAGATTAAGTATTAAAAAAATATAGGGAAATAAAAAATCAATTTATTGGGATCCATAATACTAAAAAATAAAGTGTTACAATCTTCCCACATAGACACTTCACCTTGAAAAATCTTATATTATTCAAAAATTCCATCCTCCCATTACAATTAGTCCAGGGGAGTAACTTGATACATGTAAAGGAATAATTTTTGGGAACTCATGCAATTATCACAATCATATTCATCATTCCAAATTAACATTCATGATTCATATCAAGTTGATTTAAGCCATTTTTTCAAATAATCTAATTATAGTTTTATGATTATTTATTTTATGATTATATGCTTCTTTGTCCACACCCATGGGAACATCATTACTAAAAATGGACCAAATCTAATGGTTCAGTTATGATAGATATACCTATTCCAATTTTTTGATTCATTCATTTTTGAAACAATTCATGTAAATAAAAAAAATATAGTTTAACAGTGATTTTAGTTATTCCCACTCCCATATCTGAGGAACACCCCGATGGAAACCCATTATAACCATATGATTGGAATTAAATATTGACCTTGACTATTCCATGTTCATTAACCAAATGTGTTTACATTACATAGGATTTCATTTAAAGAATCATATATTGTTACAGAATGATAGTTAGAGTGGAGTAATAGACCTATAATAAATGGTAAAATAAATTTTCATTCCACGATAAACATATAAAATAGATTACATAACATAAAACCATATATTTTCATTTCATTGAATAACAAGGAAAAGGAAAAAGGTTTTATGGTAAATTTTTGTAAATAGGTATAATTCTTATTTGGAATAATGAATGTATCACTATATTCATTCCCCATTTAAATCATAATTCTGAATTGATGGATTTGGATTCTATATGTGAAATTATATTTCATTTTTCCTTTCTTCGAAAACTATATGTTTCATGTTAGTCACCAATATATGTGAGTTAAATTTTTTAATTTGAATCACACATTCCTCATTTTATATATAATAAATATAAAGTCATCCATAATGCTATGAAATATTAGTAATAATCAAATAATATTCATTGTGTAACATCAATAAATACTAGTTGAAATATATCATAATAGAATAAGAGGAGGTCAGACTGTTGGACACCCAGTTTCTCATAGTATATTAGGACTAAATGGTTGAGATAATATAAGTTTTATGATTGAAATCATCTTTATAAAATCCAAAATACATATAAGTAATGATCATCTCATTATTTTAAATATTCACCATTGATTACTATATTATTATAAGAAAATTAGGGATCTAGGTCATTTTTAAAGACTAGTTTTAAAACAAATTGTTGGGAAACAATATCTAGTTTTTGAATTTCATCGATATATATTATAGAATAAAGTTTTATATTTATGGAATAGAATTATTCCTCAGTAATTTACTAATGCAACATTCACCTTTATATTCCTTGTGGGATCCTAGAACTAATTTGGTGAGAATGTTCCATGAAATTGAGAATATTAAATTTGAATAATATAATAAATATTGATGATATAACATGAGATATTGGAATGTAGAATAAAATTAATTCCAAAACCAATATTAAGTGAACATGAAAATGGAAATTCAATAAAATATTTGGAAGACTTTGATGTAGACTTTATCATTATAAAAATCAACACTAATATGCTGTAATGAAAAAAAAATTTATATTCCAATGGTTTGTTTACCCATCTAATTGGAACACCAAATATGTTTTCTAGATATTATTCCATACATGATTTAAAATATTTTTGGGATAAGGTAATTACACCATTATTAGATGTAAATGTAATATAAATTCTATACTATCATGTTATAACATCACTACATGATGTTTTAGGATAATATGTTGTCATTATCTCCTATCCCAATTACGATATAACAATATTTCCTTCTGCTGACATTCAAGAATTTTTGAAACTATAAATAGTGGTAGAATAAAAATCAATCCCACCATAAAGATGATAAATAAAACCCCTATCACATAATTATATAATATATAATCATTCATCATAGTTTCCTTCTTCATTATCTGTCACTATTCTTGAGGATAAAATATAAGGAAAAATAAAAATAAAACTGGATCCCTTAGTAATGATATAATAATATAAACACCCATGGAAATCCTAAAAATATTATGAATTTTTTAAAACCTATGGTGAAAAATCATTTATAAGGTCCCAAGAATAGAATATTACATAATATTTATATTAGTCAATAATTTGAATTTTATTCAAACTGAGGATTTTTTAGGTTTATAGTTTTAATGAATTAAGTCATTATTAAAAAATATCATCACATAACCATAAAAGAGTATACTATAAAAACAATATCCATTTTTTAAACCAATGAAAAATATTTTAAGAGAATCATTTCCTTTCTAGACAAAAATATCCTTTACAACTTCTTTTATCTAACCAATCATTATTCATTGTGGATTCATTTCAAAAAAAACATGAGATGAGAATAAGAACTCTATAAGGTATAGAAGAAGGAATGAAACCAATATTATATTATTATTTATAAACCCATGATTTTATATTATTCATTAATTCTTCATAGAAATAATTAATCATAAATGCAACTTGTGTCATCCACGTCATACTTACTTATTAGCTTCCACAACCACAAAGGGGTAGTAATGACCCAATGTTTTTCAATGGAAATTATCATCTTATAATTATTTCATAAAATCACATGAAAACACAAAATAATGAACTACTAAGGGCTAAGTGACCATTAAACATAAGTTTGATACTTCTGTGTTTGGAATTTTGAAAATCAGACATACACGGTTGTGTTCAAGATGATTTTTGGAGTATAATAAAACAAAAATAAATTTTGGTGAATAGTTACCTACCCTTATGAATAGTAACATACCCTTATGAATAGTGATATACCCTAATTAATTATAACCTTACCTATGATAATATAAAAAATATATTCAAGTGAAATTATGATGTACCTATATTTTAGAATAAGTAAATGAATGTTTAAAACTGTTTTTTATTAAAAAAACTTGATCTTAATTAAATATTAAATTAATAATATTTAGAAAATTATTTTTGAAAAATAAACTTCAATTTTGTATTCTAAATTTCGATAAATGGTTGGGGTAAATTTTGGTATTTTTCTAAAATACTTAAATTTTTTTAATGAATTATAAAATAACATAATTTCCAAAATAAGCTAAATAACATAATTATAGGGTCAATGTGTGATGTTATACTGATGTAATCCCACTTGTTTCAGGATTACATTATAAAATTACTATTATTGGTCATTCAAGACTCATTATTCCTTGCCTAATGAGAAATTAATAAACTAATGAATTTTATATTAAGGAAACCCCTCTCCCCTCCACTATAAATACTGCCCTCACACCCTCATTTCTTCACACCTCTCAAGCATGAAACCTTGTCTAAACTCTGCCCAAAGATCTTACCTATCCCCTAACCCATGTTCAAGAGCATCGGGTCTCATCAAAAGACTAAGACTATGCCCTTAAAGTGGATCTCAAGAGGAGTATTCAAGAGGTAATTTCTCTCCCTCTTCTCCTTAATTATCTTTCAATTTCAAGTTCTTTTTTATTCTATCCCCACCTATATTTGTACAAATGCTATGGTAACTATATTATAATTAATATAATTTAATTTCATGATACTAATTGTATATTATTTCATCCAACCCATTTCCCCTCCCTTTTATTTTATTAAATACAACGTTGTTCGTGAGATGTTAATTTATCACCATCAAGAACAAAATGTTTTATTCTTCAATTACTACATTAATATAAGGTCATGAAACCCTTTTTATGGTTGAAAAAGTATATTTTATAGGTATCATGTCCTATTTAATGTTCTGAAACTAACTTATCTACATATTACTATGTGATAAATTAAAACAAATTCTTTGTGATTGAAAAACCTCCCATATTAACCAAAACAATCATCATTTAATTTTATTCTAATGATTCATCCACATGGTATATGATATAACTCATTATAAGATCATTTTAAATTTTTTAATTTCATTAATAACATGTAATATCAGTTTTGGATGTTTACCCATGTTCAATCCGAACATCAATTTATGAATACAAGTGAACCACCCACGAAAAAAGAACAATTTGTTTGAACTATATATGTCATCCAAGGGAACATAAAATGTAATAATGAAAGAATAATTAACCCTATTCATTAATAAAAGGTTCTATAATTTATAATTAATGAAAATAATGTCATTATACATGACATTGAAAAGAAAAAAGCATTCAGATACAAGGTAAGGGGAAAATCATGAACCCAATTTTCTTTCTTCGGGTTCTCCCTCTTTTAATCAAAATATTGTTTGGTAACTTCTTGAAAATCATTTTTTTCATCATTTTCTTACCTTTTCTATGATATAAATGTTTTATAATGTTGTTTATGTCAAACAATTTTTTTTTCCAAAATGACTATTCTTTTAAGAACTCAACTTTTACCTCTAATTTATGGTTGATGGTTTTTGTATCATGTATGTTGTTCCCAATTATTTTTGGGAACCCAAAGATTAAGAATGTATTATTATGAAAAGGAACCCATTATTTTCCATGGGTTATGTATTTTCATTATTGATATATGTTCTATGTGGCATGCATGATAATGATAATATTATGAGGTGATGGGTTTGCCTAGAATTATATAGTGCAATATGAATGTTTGAATGTGACGGTTGCACCCATAATTATACAATGCTCCAATGAATTTGGTAAAGAAATGAATCTTTTGTGTAAATGTGAAATGATGTGAACAAGATTTTAGTTTTTTTCACAGGAATGTGCGGTAGTTAACCACTATTACATGATGTTTCATTTTTAGGCATTTCCACATTTCAAGTCTTATATTTATGCTTCTTCCCAAGTTCATCATATTTTTCCCATGTTATAATTATGTTCACCACGTGATATATTGTTCTTATCTTTCCTCTTAATGGGCATCTAGCTCAACCCTTTTTTGATGTATATCCTCAGGTGGCAATATGTACTAAGGATAGTGAAAGTTCAAATAAAAATCTAGAGAAGAATGAAATAAATGATCATTTATGATTTATGTTGTAAAATTTTTGAATGGTCCAAGTTTTCTTAAGACCCTAAACTGTTGGATCCACTATGTGTAATAATATTATGTTTTTTATATTTAAAATTATGTAATAGTTATGTAAGAAAAGGTTGGGTCTCTATAGTTGGTATCATTGGAAAGGTTAGTAATTTTAGAATAAGGTTTAGTGAACCCTTGAGAAAACCTCTACCATGAGACTATGTACAAATATGCACAGAAGAATATTTACATAGGGATCCCATATGATATGTTTTTGTTATAAATTGTTTAAATGAATAAGTTATTCATGAGTTTTTTACTTATGTTTTTTTTGACCTTTTTGATTTTACAAAATGTTGGGATCTGGGAGAAACCAGGCCATCAACTCGTCCAAGGGACAATGCAATGATTGGATGAACGACATCCCCAATGATTTGGGATTTGGAGTTCAGAACTTCTTGGCGATGCTTACCCAATTATCTCAGGTTATAAACAATAACCATAATAATGGGGAACCTCCTCCTTTACAAAATACATAGAATCTAGCTATGGAATGTTTTATGCATAAACAACCACTGACATATAATGTATCTTCCGATCTACTAGTTACCAAATAGTGGTACAAATCCATAGAGAAGAAATTTTCTGTGCATCGTTGTTCTAAGATGCAGAAGTAGAAATTAACTTTTTATCTTCTAGATGGTGAGGCTGACCAATGATGTGATTTGATTACAAACCCCAAGACAAGGAAGGAAATTGAGGATATGGAATAGGAAGACATTAAGATCATGCTTCTTAATATGTATTTCCCACAAAATATTCTCACGTATATGGAGAGAGAATTCATAGAGCTCAAGAAAAAAGAAGGGGAATCTGTCATAAGCTATGAAGAGAATTTTACAAGAATTTCAAGGTACACTTCATGTTTTGTTATAAAAAATGATTGCAAAATTGATATATTCTTTAGTGGATTAAAACCACAACTTGGAAAGGATCTTGTAATTCGAGACTTTGGGAGTTATGAAGAAGTTCTTCGATGTGTTATCAATGTGGAGATGGAGTTTGGAGAATGTTCCCATGACAATGGAGATAAGAACCGACATATGGATTTTCAATCCAGCGGATCTAATGATAAAGGTTGGAAGAAAACTCAACAACCCACATGAAAAAAATGTGGGACGTTGCACCATGGGAACCACCTCAAAGGGATAGAGAAATGATTCATGTGGTGGAAAGAAGGACATCATGCTCAAGAGTGTGGAAAAGTCTTGAAAAGTAAGGATATTATGGCAGATGAAAGGAGAGAACCACCAATGGTTCGATGCTACAAATGTAGGGAGCTAGTACACTATGAAAACCAATGCACTAAACCTCGAGTTTTTGAGGGTAATTAGAGTCAGCAGCCACCAAATCCAATGGAACAAGGGAAGGATTACACCCTAACTAATACAAAAGTGGAGCGAGATAATGAAGCTGTACAAGATACAATTATTAATCAATCATGAATGGACAAAGTCTTATTTCATTAAGGTTCTACGCATTCCTTTATATATGGAATGTTTTCTAGAACAATAGAATCAAATCCCTGAAATCATAAAGTAGATATATCTATAAAAACTCCAAGTGGTTCAATAATTTCAACCCAAGTGTTTGAATATTCTTTTGTTAGCCTATGTGGGATGATACTTCTAGTGAATATTATAATATTTACCTTGGGGGAATTCGACACTATAATGGGAATGGATTGGATCTCGTTATATAGAGAAAATATCATATGTTGAGAAAATAAAATATCTTTTCATATTCTAAACCATCCCATTGTCCTCTACAAATTCATGGATGACCATGAAGCTCCTATGATAAATCCTTCGTCTATATGGGTGTTGATTCCATAGGAGGAATCATAGCTAGCACAAATGCTTGAGTGAAATAAAAGTGCCATCCTTGTGGAAATGATCATTATGAGGGAATATGGTGATGTATATCAGAAAGAGCTACCCAGAATTCCCCCAGATCATGATGTATAGTTCTCAATTGAACTCATACCCGGAGGTAATCTTATCTCAAAGTGTCCCTATAGGATGAATCCTATCGAATTGGAGGGGTTAAATAAATATTTTCAATAGAGTCTAAAAAAGGGTTCATATTCCCTAGTGCAACATGTTGGGGTGCACTAGTGCTCTTCCTGATGAAGAAGGATGGAACAATTCAGCTGTGTATCGATTATCGGGAACTCAACAAGATCACCATAAATAACAAGTATCCTATCCCTAGGATTGGTGACTTGTCTGATCAGTTAAGAGGAGATCAATACTTCTCAAAGGTGTATCTTTTTCTTGGATATTATAAGGTAAAGGTGAAGAAGTAAGATATTCAGAAGACTGCCTTCCGTACATGGTATGTGAACTATGAGTTTTTGGTGATGCCCTTCAGACTTACTAATTCCCCTGCAATATTCAGGGATTTGATGAATAGATTATTTAGACATTACCATGACAAAATTTGAGGTAGTTTTTATTGAATATATTAACATCTACTCCAAGAGAAAAGAGGAACATGAAGAACATTTAAGACTTGTGTTGGCGATATTGAGGAACGAGAAGTTGTACGCCATGTTCAACAAGTGTGACTATTGGATGGAGCAAGTCACGTTATGGGGAAATGTGATCACAAGTGAAAGAATTTCTGTGGATATTTTAAAGACAAATGCAATTGAGGGAATTTTTCCAAACATCAATGGAAATCCATTTCACAAGAACATAGCATATCTTCCAATGTTTGAAATATTCATTCTGTCTTACCATCCTATCAAGGATAAAATTCTATAGGAAAATTTAATTCAAAACACAAATAATTATCTAGACCTTTTCAAATGATAGAATTAAACATCATGATGTATTGTCTAATCCCACAATAATGTACACGAATATATTTTCACATTTATACTTTGGTAGTGGAAAATGATGAATCATCCTCTTTGGTAATTGTAGATTTTCTTTCACCTACTAAAAATTAAAAAACTTTAAAGTATAGTTAGAAATAACTCTTTTCATTCATCTAACTAGTAATACCCTCGAAGATCATTTTACATCTCATTACTTCCAGGATAAACTAAAAATAGATAACTATGAGCCCAACACAACAACTATTTCGTTAAATTTGAATAATAACAATCACAAAATATTTTCCCAATTCTCAGAACATAATATATATAAATTTTCTATTTATGATACATATATTTATGAATAAATTCTTCCATATTTTGAAACCCATTTTTATCTTTCTATGCATTAATTATTCTTCCTAGTAGAGAAAATTTCACTAAAACCTAAAACAAAAAAGAATAATTTCACAAACAAATAATATCCATGAAAATGTTCATAAAATCATTAATAAACGGTTCATGTTACAAATATATCATGTTTAACGTAGCATTACACCCTTGACTCAAAGAATCAACCACTTTGTTCTCTTTTCCATGATGGAAATGAGTCATGCAATACTAATCCATTATTAATTCTAACCATCTTGTATTTATCATATTCACTTAATTCAATGTAAATATACACATCAATCATTTATGTTCAATATATATTTCACATATTACTCCATAAAGATGATTCCTCCAAATTTTTAATGTAAAAAACAACAGAAGCTAATATCCAATCATGTGTAGGGTAACATTACTCATGTGTTTTAAACTAATGTGATGCATTAAAAATTATCAAATAATTATACATTAGGAAAAAACAAAGACCATTCAATAAAGAATCACTATAGATTTAAAATATTCCATTTCTCTATGGAAGTTCCAAACCTATAGCATTCACCAATATTATTTTCAATTTCCTAAAAAATTTCACTACATTATTTTTTCTTGAGGATGTTAACATTTTATCATGTTAACTTAGTTAGAGGGATATATTACAAAGAATGATTTTCAACAAATAGCTAGTAATATAATTATAAAAATAGAAAACTAATAATATCGAATGTATTTGGGGGTCATGGAAATTTTTCCACAACAATTCTTTTAAAAATATAAATAGTTATGACATCATTAGAAATAATGTGACAAATTAATGAAATTTGATGTAGCCAAAACATATAGTTCATGAGTTTCCCATTCAGTATAATGTCTTTTATGGTTTACAATACAACCCCTTATATTAATTTCATGCTCAAATTTACTTCAAGATTATACAAAAATAACACCAGTTAACACAACAACTAATATATCCAGGAACTCATAGAAAATTATATTTATAAGATCCATGAATATAGAGAGTGATTTTGTTACCCCAAAAGGTATAAATATAAATTCAAAATAGCCATATATATTATGAAACATGGCCTTCATAATTTTGGCTTCCTATACATTCAATAGTTTGTACCCCATCCTCAGGTCAATCCTTTCAAAATACTGATCTCCCTAGAGGAAATCAAACAAATCATCAATATGATGATAAAAATATTTTTCCTTTAAATTGATGTAATTCATGGAACTATAATAAACACAAAGCCTCATTGAACTATCATTCATTTTAAAAAAACCCGAGAGGATAACCCCATAGTGATGTTCTATGTTGAATAATTCATTTATATATATATTCCTACACTTTCTAATTTAACATTAAATGATTAATCTGGGATACAAAAATATGGTGTGTAGAAATTGGATTATCAATAGGAACAAAAAAATATTAAATTCAAATTCCGAATCCAGTATTGTACAAGGAAACTCATTAGGAAACAAATTATGACACTCATTTACCAATGGAATATCATTATTCTTAATAGTTATTTTTTCATCAATATGTGCAAGGTAACATTCATTTACATCTTTTACATGTTTCTTAGATTCCTAATAAGTTATCAATAGAAATTTTTATTCATATAAAAAACAGATATTATTTTTAAAATGAAAACTATTCAGTTATTTAGTCAATGATATTTTGATAAAAATAAATCCAATGCATTCCCAAAATATTATCAAACTCCACTAGAGAGAAAAAATATATGTTTTACATGGAGATTCATTCCACATAAAAATACATGAAGGTCAGCATAATTTCATTTTATCTCAACATTTTCTGAGTTGTTTTTACCATATGTTATGGGTTCATTTCAAGAGATGGAATTACAAATTTAATATAAATGTTTTCTGAAATGAAATACTATGTATACCCAGAATCAATCAAAACACAATGGCATAATCTGAATAAACAAACAGTGTTACTGATACAACTTCATTTAATGGCCCAACAATCTGGTGATGAAGATTCATAGAATTTCACCATCCCTTTATTCTTATTTTAAAGCTACATCACATCATTTTAGTTCTTCATCAAACATTCATTATCATATTGAATCATGTCAATATACATTAAAAATATTATGGACTGTGTATCCGATTTTTTCTTTCCATTGTGATGATATTTTTGAGTTCAATTATGAAACTTATGTCCCATTTTACCACATCAGAAGCAATTACTATAATTCAAATTTAATTCCCCAATGTTTTTATCATAATTTCATAAAATATTAAACATAATATTTTTACCATAAAACTTTTTTGAAATGTTTCTACCTTATTTTTACCACCTCAACCTCTTATTCTATTGTTTTTTTAATTAACACCAGAACATCGACATACTCTATTTCCACATTCTCTGCACATCGAAGAAGTTTTCTCTAACTCTTGATTGAAAAATGGGTTATTCCCTTAGATATGTTGTCTTTATCCTTGTCTAAATATTAAATTATTTTACTATAAAGACCCCATATAAAATTTAGAATATACTTTTCCAGTCGAGTGGATTTCACATCATAAGAAACCTTTGATTCATCCACCTACTTCAATTTTTTTTCCATCCTATGTCAAACATAATTAGGAATATATTTCTCAATAAACATTTCAATGAATTCATCCCAATATATAACATCCATCTCATCATTGTCCATGTTATTTATAACCATAGAACAACATTGATCAACATCACATTCAAAATGTCAAATAGCCATATTGGTGTTTTTATTTTCAAAACACCCCATGACATTGAAATTTTTTTATCGTGCCTTAATCCAATCTTCAGCTATTATAGGGTCAAATGATACATTGACTGATAGAGTATGTTGTCTCATGAAATGATCCACTATGTAATTATTCCTATATGGTTGGTATGGCCTATCTCATGCATGGATTAGACCTCCATTAATAGCTTGAGTCCATTGTGTCATCACTAAAACAAACAATTAAGTTCTAATTCTAACCATCAGAGGATGCTGATCTGGATGGTTGTTTTCTTCTGTATTTCATCCCAACACATCATCCCTTTTTCCTCTGAGGAAAACCATTCTGAACAGACATATATTAGATAATGAAACATGGTAATCCTCATGTTCAATTTCTATTGGACTATTAAGTAAATATAATTTATTGATTTTCTATTAGCACTATCCCAAACATAAAAGTTATATAATATAACCAATTATACAAACTATAAGTCCC
Source organism: Viscum album (assembly GCA_963277665.1). Taxonomy (NCBI): domain Eukaryota; kingdom Viridiplantae; phylum Streptophyta; class Magnoliopsida; order Santalales; family Viscaceae; genus Viscum; species Viscum album. The sequence continues at coordinate 821,245,095 of OY728155.1, forward strand.
CATCATTAAAAAATTACATAACCTTTAGATATTTCAATAATTTCTATTTAATTCACATCGAGGATCTTTTTAGGTTAATAATTTAAAGTAATTAGGCCATTATTAATACATATCAACCCATTAACATAATAATGGATTCTATAAAAACAACATCGTTTCCCCTCCCAATAAAACCCTTTACAAAGTTGATTTCATTTGTTGATAAAAATATTCTTTACTTCTTCCTTTTTCTTAATCATCTTTATAACCTGTGGAAACATTTCAAAAATTCATGGGATGAAAGTAAAAAACACAATAAGGGATAAAATAAGGAAATGAAACATTATTCAATGAATATTTTATATCCCATGGATTCATACGAATCATATAACTGTAATAGAAATCATTTGATATAATGGTAAGTTATGGTATCTATATCATACTTACATTATAGTTTCTATAGACACATATATAGTAACCATCATAGATACATTTGGAATACCCTTAACAGTCTATGTAAGGCCTAGCAATAAAAATTACATAATCATGACTTATGTTAATAATTCACATTGATAAAATTTTAAGGTTTAGAGATTTAGATAATTAGGTTATCACTTATGTATAACTACTTGAATATTACAAGTAGACACTTCTACTAACTATAAATTTTTTCATAAATCAACAAAACATTAAAAAATTATGGATTCATTTCATTCTTAAACATCAAAACATTTTCTTTATCCCATAATTGAATGTATTCACCATTAAATCATATGAAAAACAGTTTAAAACATGTGATCAGCATAAAATTATCATTAAGGGATACATAATGATTAAAAAATGTTATTTTTTGAAAAGAAAATGTAAACCATGAATACTTTATCATAATTAATACTTTAAAACTTTATGAATTATTACATACTCATCACTGAATAAAATCATTTTTCTATGCCTTTTGTGACCAAAATACTTCCATAAATCCCATAGAAAGAACCCATAACATAAAATAGATATACTTGGGATATAATCACCCATAAATGGAATATCCATATGGTCTACATCCACAAATCATTCTTACAAATTGAATAGCCATATAGAAGACATTAATAACCAATCCATTGATGATTATATGGTAACCACCCTCCCTAGGATTTCCATGGAATAACCCATCATTTGTTAAATCATGTATCCAACCATGGTTAGTTTATCACATAACCACCTATCAAATTTCCAAGTACTATTATATCACTATAACACATAAAATATTGCAAATATCATCATTTCATTCGCAGTCAGAAGAAATAATTTCAAAATATTGAAATAAAAAATACATTTCAATAACCATTTTCTATAGAAAAAACCAAAAAAGGGAATATGGTATTTATTTTTCTTTTTAAAACATTAAGGGTAATAGAGGAGGGAAAATAATGATTTCGGCAGCCGAGAGGTCATTATCTCGGCATAAGTTAAAAGAAATATTTTTTTAATTTAGTAAAACGCTTCATAAAAAAAATATTCTTTTTGAATTAATGTATAATTAAAAGGGGTTGATTATACACCATGAAAAACAATGGGGTTTTATTAACCAAACATCCCTTAAAGAAATGGTATTGAGAGGAAGTCCCTAACCATGGGTCCTACTTATCATTTTCACTATTTCTCTACCTGAATAACAAACATAAGTTAATCTATACATTATTCAAAAAAATTATACAGTTTATTATTCTTTTTATATAACTTATTTACTTATTATAAAAATCATTTAATTATTCATGTTCATGTCTGTTGTTTTGTCGATTCTTGGTACATGAGTCAAAAACGAACTTGTTATAATTACAAATTGTCCATGTGGTCCAAATTACATTATCTACAGATAGATATTAATGATTTAGATATCATATATATCATAAAATCTTGTATATATTTATTTATAACATTCCATAACATTTTGATACAATAACATTAATGCATTGTTCATAGAGATTGTATGTCTTACGTACAAATGAACGCAACATTCATTTCTTTTACACATTTTAAGGATTGAAAAATAAATTACAAATATATATAAAATATTTCTAGTATAATATCTATGTTATATATGTTTCATATGTTCATTATTCCTGTCATTTATATGTTCCTTGTATTTCATGAATGATTCATACCACATTGAGGGTGCAGTAGTCCGCACTCCCTCAAATGAAATTTCTGTTTTTATACAACATAAAAAGCGTAATGGTATGTTCTAAATGAGAATTAAGGAAACATATAAATAAAATAAGTATCTTAAATATCATATATAAGTATAGTTACATCATAATGGCTTCCTTAAGAGGTGATAGGAGAAGATTGAACAATCATCGTTTCGTGAGGCAGTAGTTCACAATCTTTAGATACACTATATTCTATACCCATTAGATGGTGGTGTGTGTAAGTATAGTTTGAATACTTCTCATATAAACACACAACTATATTCAGTATACACATGTTTTTAGGTAATAAAATAATAATAATATCACCGGGAGTGTAAAAGAAAAATAATGGAAAGAACTTGAGCGAAGACGTTACCTCAAATCGGGTAACTCCTTTTGATTTATGATAAAAGCCTTCTTTAGTTAACTTATGACCAAGATAAGTTTTCTAGGAGGAATAGAGGAATTTTTAGGGATTATTTTAGTAGATTATGGAATAGATAAGGTGGATTTAGATGTGTGAGTATGGGATAGTGTTGGTGGCCATTTATAAGAGCGAGGAGGGGTAGAGAAGGAATGATTGCCAGATTAAGTTATTAAAAACTTAATTTTGATTCTTAAAAAGGTCCTAAACTCATTTAATTAAAAGATATGATTAGGATTGATAAAAATAATTTCAAGAAATATTTTCTAGACTTTTTTGGTTTTCAAATTTAACCTTATCATTTAGCATTAACCCATAGTTTAATTATTTGACTCTTACCATGTCTTCTTGTATATTCATAAAATATAGTTAATATAGTTACAATAAAATGATATTAGAAACTAAATTGGTTAATTAATTAACTTATCAAACTTATATAATTAATTTTTCTTAATATTAGAATTTTAGGACTATAATACAATTTATTAAGAAAATAATTTTTTTTTTAAAAAATCATTTTTGTCAATTTTTATACTATTCATATCATGTCTTTTTAAAAGTACATAAAAACATGATTGTTTTGTAAAAAAATCATTAATTAAAATGTAAAAAGTCATAATCATCCATAAAAAATGTTGATGGAATAAAATGATTTCCAATAAATTTATTGTAATTTTTATAATCTCATTTATCCAAATCATTCATTAACAATGTAATCACTACGTCATCATTGTGTCATAAATATATATACTTATTTAATGTCTAAGAAATATTAATAAAATACAATGATTTAGGGAATCGTTTTTTCTTTATAAATATTTTTTAGAGTCAAGGATGTCGCTTATATAACCCTTATAAAAATTGTATTATAAAAGATACATATTTATGTTGATTTTTTTACTTTAAATTAATTTTTATAAAATGACATTTTCACATCCAAATTTTAAACTAGGGTCCCAAAATCAACCCAAGGTAGACCATGGTTGTAAATTTCTCATAAAAAAACATTTGTACATGTTTTATGATAAAATAATATTATTATAATACTATTTTTTACCATTATTTAACAGATTTACCATGTAACCATGATAAAAAAATTTACTCGAATAACTATTCAGAGTGTCTAAAAGTAAAAGGTTCCTATTCAAAAAATTTGTACCTCCGAATTTAAAAAATGGGATATATTTTTATAAATTCAAAACATATAAATTTCCAAAATAAGTTTTAAAGTATTTCCCATTGTCAAAACAAAAAACATTCTTTTATGAAAAAAAACTACTACAAGATTGACATGTGTTTATCTAAAATTTCAAAGTGAAATTACTTCTCATGACAATAATTTGGTTAAATGATAAAAATATATTCCAATTATTCTTTAAAAGGAATTATAATTAAAAACTATCTATATAAATATATTATATTAAAGGATAGTTTGGAATTAAAAATATGTATTTTTCAATATTCATAAAAATGAACTTTTTAAACAAAAATACTAAAATTTCAACCAAAATATAAAGTTATGTTATAAGTAAAAAAGAAGAATTATATTTTTTTCAAATATATAATATATATGTGACAAAAACATGATTTAAAAAGGGTTCAGAATCTATATGTAGTAAATCGAACATTTAAATAATGTTAAATTCTATTATGCTTAAATATTGATTTGTTATTATTTTAATCCCTTAAGCATTATTGTATAAATGAAAAAACATTTAAAAAACATGTGTAATCAAAATTTATTTAGTTATGTTCATTCCCGACACTAAAATGACTTTACATTAACTAACATTTAAAATAATAATAATATTATTTTATTTTTTGTTATAACTCTAAATTATGTTAAATGTATGATTTCAAGGAAATATGTTGTTGTGTGTTGAGTATGCTATCAGAAAATGTGTCATATTTAACATAAAATCAATACTATATTCATAAATATTAATATAAATGAATAAATAATTATTCTAAAATTACCTGGGTTATTAAATCTATCCCCCCTTTTGTAAATTGTGTCCTCACAATTTTAAAATTGGGCTTGGAAACATCATTTAATGTCCCACATTGGAAAAAGACTCAATAAAACTATCAATTCAAATAGAATTACACATAATTAAAAATTTCACCCAAGATAACCCATACAGGGGTTTCATGTCGGAAAACAATGATATGGAAGAGAAAAGAAACTGTCATGTTCAGATGGAGAGTGATAGAAAACATGATCAAGTGATAGTTAACTACCAAACAACCATAAAATTCTGGTGGGATAAACAGACTTTTATTTTTCAGTTGGAAAATAATGTGATCAACATTTTTGATTTTATATATTTTTTCATAAATATGTAGAATTTATTTATTATCTTGACTAAGAACATAAGGAAACATAATTACTTTTCATGTAGACTTTCTTACTTTACTAAACTTCTACCCAAAACTCACATTTCTAAAAATGATGAGTATTCAATATGAAGGGGTCATATCAAAATTGCTAGAAAAAACATCTATAGTATCACATAATATACCAATGATGAACTATATATTTACCCTCTCTTTAGACATTTTCCAAAACAAAAATGGTTAGTACGAGATCAGAAAATCATAAAAAGGATAATCCTTTATAAAAATAATTACTACTCTTAATCTCAAAATTCAACAAACAGTACCCAAATATCCACAAGGACCATTAAATACACAATTTTCCTTAAAATTCATGAATATAATGAAAAATAAGAATGAACCCCATAACTCAGCATAATTTAATCACATAGTCTTCCATAGTAGATCTTAACATTTATCTCCAAATAAAAACAACTACTCTTATCATCTCAAACTGAATAGTAGTTAACCTAATAACATATTCTTAATGATATGTTAATCATTTCCATAAATAATCCAAATCTCCCTATGTCCACAATACAAACATTAATTCTTCCAAAATAATATTCCAACCATTACTCCACAAATGAAATACAATAGTGTTGCATATTTATTAGTCATGTAATGTTCCCAAAAGAGAGAACGTCTTCCAAAATAACCTTTATCACATAATCACCAAATCATATTTCAATACTAAGTATACTTTTTTGATAAAACATATGTTCCAAAACTAAACTTATTTATGATCACTAAAAATAAATAGTCATAATAACTAGGAAATAACGTAGTCTAGTGTTATGTGATAACGAGTAGTCACCCTTTGGTTGTGGGTTGGATTCCCACATCTTTGTTCGATGCTACAGGATATCACACAGTTGACATGTTTCCCTTTTTAAAAAATCTTATAATTCATATAACATTAACAAAATGAGATAAAATCCTTAAAAATATCCATAACATGTTTTAACCTAAATGGTTATTTCATACCTCACATTTTGGATACCAAAAACTAATAACCCATAATTAATTAAAAAACAAAAGATCACAAAAAACATAAAGGATATTGATTATGTCGAAATAAGAAAAGTTAAATCATACATGAATATAATTTTCTCATATCAAACTTCAGGTTTAAACATACTAGAAATGTATTCCAAAGTAATCCTATCATTAATAAATTTAATCATATCATTATCCTTAGATCAAATATAACTCTTCAATTCCTATAAATATTAATCATGTAACATTCTTATTGTACCTCTATCCATGTTTATCCATCTAATTATTTTATAATTCAATCCAACAAACAAAATCATGCATAATCTCATAATATTTCAATAATTTCAATACATGATCTATTAAATAATCCATCCATTTATAGGGAATTTTCAGTTTCATCATCTTCAATTGTAATGACATTCGGAATTCATTAAAATATATTTTTATGATACTTAAGATCTCATTCTTGAAACATCATTGTAGGCCATATATTTGAATGGTGACCATGCACACCAAATTTAAAACAATCAATTTATCATTCAGAATAAACTTTTTTCCATTTATAAGAGTCAACTGAACGCTTCCTTTTTCTATGACAGTTTATTATTTATGACATTCATTTCCACATCTGAAACATCTTCTTGTCACTTTAAATAAGTTTCCATCTTGTTACTTTAAACATCTTTGAAACATAGATTTTTGAATATACAACCCTTTATAATTATTTCTTGAACTTCCAATGGGATTTGTTTCTCTATTATATGATTCTTTAGAAAAATCATCAAGGTTCAAGTGGTAAATCATGACTCTAGATAGTTGGATAAGAAAAACCACCATAGTTCTCATAGCAACTCCCACTTAATTCAGTTTATCATTCAAAAAAACCCCATATATTCCTTGAAATTAATGTTATCTTTAGTTCCTGCTAGATCTAGTCATTTACTAAAACCAAAGTGTTCATTTTGAGTATATAAGTAAAATCTTTATATAATATCTTATGAGGGGGGTAAACACTAAAATATACTTATTCATGTTATCTTAAACTAATATAATTTATCTAAAATAAATATGACTCTTTCTAAGATTCTAACAATTATAGTTATGTCCCTTTTGTTTAAATAAAACTCTAACCTCTAATGTTATCAAAACCAACCTCTAATACCAACTATAAGGCCCAACCATAAACATTTCATAATCATGAATTATGGTAATAATTGGCATCAAGGATCTTCTCAGGTTTAGTTATTTATAAAATTACAGTATAATATATACACAACAACGTGAATATTACAATTATACACTTCTTCTCACTATCCATTTCCCATATATAAAAAATCTTTAAAAAGTACATGGTTTAATTTCATGATTAAACATCACAACTTTTCCTTGATCCCATCCATGAATCTATTCACCCTTAAATCCAATGAAAAAAATTTCAAAATGTGGGATGTGCGTAAAAAACTTAGTATGTGATACACAGAGAAGGAAAATTATTTGTTTTTTCAAACAACATGTCATCCATGTAAACTTTATCATAAGTTATACTTAACACCTTTATGATGTTTTCAATACTATTCACTGAATAAAGGCTCATTTCATACCCTATAGTAACTAATATATTTCATTAAAACCCATTGTAAGCACACATAACATATAAAAGGTAATCTTAGGACATATTCATTTTGAAATGTAATTACCATTAGTTTTACTTCCACAAATCATTATAGAAAATGGAATAGTCATACGACTGACATCAATACACAATGAATTAGAGGATATAACCTAACCACCAATCCATGGTTTAACACTGAACCAACAATAATTTGGTTTATAATGCCACCAATCATCATTGGTTTATCATGTAACCACCCGTAAAAATATTAATGTACAATTATATAATCGTAACTCATAAAATATTACAAATATCAGAATTTAACTAATAACATTTCATTGAAAATCACAAGAAATAATTCCATGATATTGAAATAAAAAATAAATTTCAAAAAACATTTCCAATATGAAAACACTCCAAAAGGGAATAATGGATTTAATTTTATTTAAAAAACACATGTCTTATAGAGGAGGACATATAAATATTACGACAATGGAGAGGACTTTGTCGTCACATATGTTAATGAAATCCTTTTACCGTTTAATAAAATGTTATTTTGTAAAAATATTCCCTTGGAATGAATGCAAATGGAAGAGGGGTTTATTATACACGATATAAAATAAGTCTTTGTATATTATAAAAAAAATGCCTCAAGGAAAAGAGATTGAGACAAAGTCCCCTAACTAGGGTCCGACTTGTCTATTTCATTATTCATATCACTTAATTATAAAAATAAGTAAATTTATTCTATCTTCTGATCCTTTTTCATGGTTATTATTCCATTTATATCACTTATTACCTTTCTACAAAAATTATATAATTTTACATGTTCATATTGGTCATTTTGTTGATGTTCGGTACGTGTGTCACAAATGAACTTGTTATAATTACAAATTGTCAATGTGATGAAAAGTCCACTAACTCCAGAATGATATACATTATTTAGATATATTATATATTATATATATGTATTATTTATTTATAATACTCCATAACATTTTGATATAATAAATCAAATGCACCGTACATGGGGAAAATATGTTTTACGTACGCATGAACACCCCATTCATTTCTTTTTCATATTTAAAGGAATCAAAACTAAACGGTAAATAGATATATTGTAATAAATGCAATATATATATATATATATGTTATAATTTTTATATAATAAAATTATTTTAATCCTTTATATGTCACATTTATTAAATGAATGAGTCATATCACCTTGTGGGGGCGGTAGTCCGCACTTTCTCAAATGAAATTATCATATTTATAAAACATGAAAAACATAAAGGTATGTTTTAAATGAGAATTATAGAATCAGAGAGATAATATTAATATTATTTATATCATACATAACTATTGTTCTATCATAATGTACACCATACGAGGTTATAGGAGAAGACTGAACAATCAATGTTTTGTGAGGCACTAGTTCACCGTTCATAGAAACAGAATGTTCCATACCCCTTAAAAGAGGTGTGTGTAACTGTAGTTAAAATAATTTTCATAAAAAAAACATAGTATATTGAGGATACTATATTTTTTATATAAACAAAGAATAATAAGATCATATGGAGTCGAGAAGGAAACTAATGGAAATAAACATGAGTGATGACATTACATAACATCAGGTAAATCCTTTTTATTTAAGTTAAAAGGATTTCTTCAATTATCTTATTACCAAGGTAAGGACTCAAAGGGGAAGAGAGTGATGTTGGGGGATTATTTGGGATTATTTTTGATGATCCAAGGGGTATTGAGTGGCGTGATTAAGGGTTCGAGGTGGTGGCCTTTTATAAGTGGTAAGAGGGGTTCTTTAAGAAAGTTTGAATCATTATTTTATTATAAAATGATTTTAGATTTTAAAAAGCTAAAAAACTCATTTAATATTAATATAAGATTTTAGATGTTCGAAAACCTCTCAACCAATAGTTTTTAGACATTCATGGGATAAAAATTTAATTTTTTCATTCAGATTTAACCCAAGTTATCATATTTGACTCTTACCATGTATTATTTTATATTCATACTTTATAGTTAATATAGTTTCTTTAAAATTCCAATTGAACCTCGATTGGTTACATAATGAGACTTGAAACATAATTTATTTAATTTAGATGAATCTGAAATTTTTAGGTCTATTATATCATTTAATAAAATAATAATCATTTTAAAAACACATTTAAAACAATTTTTATACTATTATTATCATGGAATTTTAAAAATCCATATAAAGTCGATTATTTTGAAAAAAACTTATTTCAAATATAAAATGTCATAATAATCCATAAAATTTGTTTATGGAATTAAATTGTTCAAAATATTTTTATTATAATTTTTTAATATCATTTATTTAAATCATTCATTGACAAGGTAATCACTACATCATCATTGTGTCAAAAATATATTTATTTATTTAATGCCTAAAATTTATAAATAAAATACCATGATGTAAGAAATAAATTTATATTTCTAATGAATATTTATAGAAGATATTATCAGTTATATAAACCTATTTAATTATCATATTTCTAAAAGATACATGTATATGTTATATTTTTCATTACATTAAAATAATTTTTATAAAATTTCATTTTCACATCCATGTGGCACCTGGGGGTGCCAAAATAGACCTAAGGGTTCCCATGGTCAGACATGTCTCGTCCAATAGGATTAGGACACATTTTAAGATAATTTAATATTATTTTTTACCCTTATTTTATCATATTTACCCTTTAACCATGTTAAATAAAAAATTCGTTGAAGTTACTATTTAGAATGTCTACAAATAAAAGGTAAATTTTTACACAATTGAAACTCCCAATTAAAAAAATGAATCCATTTTTAAAAATTCAAAAAATAATGACATTTTTGAAATAATTTTTGAATAAATTCCAGTTGTAAAACCAAAAAGCATGATTTTTAAGAACTAAAAACTACCAAACGATTGACATTTGGTTATTTCCAATTTCAAAGTGAAAATATAAATAATGACCAAAATTAGATTAAATTATAATATAATAATACAGTTTGACTTTTAAACCAATTAATAGTATAATCTAATTATATAAATAAATTATATCAAAATGAAGTTTTGAATTAAAATGCGGTATTTTTCATTATTCAATAAAAATGATCTTTATCAGAAAAATTCCAAAACTTATTCCAAAGTAAATTTTGGTGTTCCTATTCAAGAAATAGTATTTTATTTTATCACATATAACATATAAAGGTTAAATAAAATATATTCAAAAAGGGTTCTCCATCAAATGGTGAGAAATAGACATTTTAAAAAATATTAAAGTATTTCATGTTTAAAAACATATTCATCATTATATTAATCCACTAAAATTTATTGAATAAATTTAATAACATTTAAAAAAATGTGAACGAATAATTTTTTTAGTTATGTTCATTCCCAACAATACACTAGATATGCAGTAACTACCATTTAATATAATAATATTTTTATAATATTTTTCGCTATAACTCAATGTTGTGTGCAACAAAAGATTTCATGGAAAACTATTGTTCTGTGTTGAGTATTCTATCATAAAGAGTGTAAAATTTAACAAAAAATTAATAACTTATGAATTAATATTAATAGAAATAAAAAAAGTATTATTCTACAAATACCTGGTGGTTAAAGTATATTCTATTAATCTATTCGGAGAAATCGGCATGTTTACCTCCATCTTGTTTCCCAATGAATTGGTGAGATATCACGCGCTCACCTGCCCTCACTTTATCACGGAACCTCCTATATAAATAATTAATTCACAAGAACCATACCATAATCATAATAAAGGACCAAGCATGAGGGTAAAATAACATTTTCATATTGCAATCATAAGACATCATTTCAAGAATATTTATTTAATAAATAAATTATAAATATGATTTTCAATACCAAAATAAAAAAAATGTAATATGATATTTTATTTCAGTTAAAATTAATATTGTTTTTATTGGATTCAAAATATCAAATAATGCTCGCGGTGGAAAAAAGGTCGTTGTCTTCACCTATGATATTTCAAATAACATTTGACGTTTAGTAATTTGGTTCATAGAAATATAAATTCTTTTGAATTTTTTTTAATAAAATGAAAAGTAAAAGTAATTTATTATACACCATATAAAATAATGAAATATATAAATAAATATATGCATCAATGAAAAAAGATTGATACAATGTCCCTTACATTAAATCCAACTTGTCTCATTTGTTCTTTAATTTCTTGAATAGTAAACTATGGTTAGTTTCTAATTTACAAAAAATGTTTTAAATATTAATATTCATTTTATATCACTTATTGTCGTGTTATGAAATGTATTTAATTTTTTGAGTTCTTATCGGGCGTTTTGTCGATGTTCGATACTTGAGTAAAAAATAGACATGTTTTGATGCAAATTAAAAATGTGTTCATAAATCCATTATATAAAGAATGATATTTGTGAAATATATATCATATATATATAATATATATATATTTATTATAATCCATTACATTTTATGATAATAAATGAAATGCACTGTTCATAGAGATGGTAGGTTGTATGTACGTGTGAACGCTACATTCATTTCATTATCACATTAATGAGATAAAAACTATGTGATACCTATGTATACTATAATCAAATTACAATATATATTATATATATGGTACATATGTTTATTAAATTCATACATTACACGTTCCATGTATGGCATGAATATGTAATATCAATTTGAGGTGCCATTAGTCCAATCATCTTCGAAAGAAATTATTATATTTACACATTATTTTATGCATAAAGGTATGTTGTAAATAAAAAATCAATGAATAATGAAAATATAAATATAATAAATATAATATTTAATTATATTACCCTAATAATGGACTTAATGATAGGTAGATGGTGAATATTGAACAATCATTGTTTCGTGGGGTAGTAGTTCACCGTACAGATAAAACTTTTGTTCTATATCCATTATATGAATGTGTTTGTAAGTGAAGGTCCAAACCAAAGCGTAAACAATACTATAATATTTATTATAATGGGGTTTTTTAAAACAGAGGAATAAAATATGTTATGGGAGTTATAGAAGGAAAATAAATGAATAGAACTTGAGAGAAGATTCAACCTCTGAATCGAGTAACTCATTTTGATTTGTGCTAAAAGGATTTATTTTATTGCCTTCTGCCTAAGGTAAGGATTTTGGGTGGAAAGGATATATTTTCTGACCATTTTAGAGTCTCATTTTGACTATCCATGGGTCTTGATATTTTTGTGTAATTGGGAAGAGGTTGTAGCGTTTTATAAGTGGGAGGAGGGGTACTTTAGGAACCTCTTTGTAGACAGCATAAAATGTGCTCCTTGCACTATTACGTAGAGTGAATATATGATTCTCACGTAAACAAAAAATGTTAAGTATGAGTAATTATGTGTTCACCATGATGAAAGAAGATGCATGCTGGATTTCAATGTTCCAAAATACTATCCCATACCCAATGAATAAGTGGAATGATTCCCCCTTATAAGAGTATGTAGTGAATCTCCAAGATCGATGATGAAATGGTTTCGACACATTAAATTCAATTTCGGAGTTTAATACAAGAAGAAATAGTGTATATTCCATATCAAGAAATGTAGATCTCTTCCTGACCTTTGATTTGACTAGTCATGGAGCCCAATGAGGCTTACGGATCAGAAGATATGGTACTCGGAAGACGAATAAAATTTCACAAAGGGACCTACGCAAGGAACCTGCACGGAGGACCTATGCGGAAGACCTATGCAGAGGACCAACGTGGAAGAATAATTTCTACACCCCTATATGGAGGAATTGTGTGGAGGACCTATGCGAAGGACCTATGTGGACATCATCCCTTCAACCAGGTCACCTCCATGCCTATAAATAAGACCCTTGGGCTCCCCATTTGCAAACGAAAAAAGGTAGAAGAAGTCCCAAATCTCCAATTGCGTAGATCATTTTCCAAGATACCCCAATTGTTTTCAAGTAACTATCTCATAAAAATTATAGAAGAAATAATTAAAAGGGGAAACATGGTTCAATGTCCCATCAGGGTCTAGAACATATGGAGCTTCGTAGAGCACCAACACGGTGCACCTGCGTGCCACACCTACATGGTGTACCTCCGCGGGGGAGCTACGTGGAGAACCTACGCAAGGCGCATTGGCGAACCACCGACATGACCACATAGGTCCATGCCGTGGGGGTTGTGCCCCCGTGCCCCTTACTTGGGTTCACTCCATGGCTGATCTCCCGACACTTTGGGCATGTGCCTTCCCTTCCTTCATTTACCCCGATTCAAAATGCAGAGTCACATTGCACACTTTTTTGAACTGGTCGACGACATATTTTATTTATCCCTTTATGCGTCCATACTTCCAACCTTTTAATACCATAATTTGAGACACCCCATCATACTCAATGTATTTACTTGAGTTGACTTTCTCCTATTGGTTCTTTTCACATGTTATGAGTGTTTAATCTCCTTATGGATTCCATGAGTACGTTGAGTCAATAAAATCCTAAAGAATCTCCTCAAACCTCAACACCTGACTTCTTTTCAAGGACAAACCTCAAATGGGCATCCTCCTTATGAGTAAGCCCAAAAAATTCCAAATGGGCATCCTCATTAAAAGTAAGCCACAACCAATTCCAAAATGGGCATCCTCTAGAGGAGTAAGCCCTAACCAAACCTCAATAGGGAAGTTATCCTGGTATAAGCCCCTCACCTTCACCCCTCCATCTATACATTGGACCCTTGACCAATGTAAATAGAACAGAGGGAAGGATCTTCGCCCCACCCTCTTCCATGGTCGACGCACCCTCTTCCATCATCATGGTGGAAAAATTTGGAAGTGTGAATGGAATTGTGAAATCTTTTACATCCTATTGTTTCAAACACCAAGCATGACTCACGTGGTATTAGAGATATGTGATGGTTGAAACATGTGCATGAAGACACATATCAATGAACTACGAGAACTCTGATTCTTGTTCAATCTTGGATACATAGGAATCCATTTCATGGACCGAGTTCACTGAATATCCTCCATAGGAATCCAACCCCAATTCCCCCAATTTGGACATCCTTCTTAGGAAATAAGCCCAAAATAAAATCCTCAAATCATAAAGGCTTCACATTTTAGGAAGTAAGCCTGAACACATCATTCTTAGAAGAATATATTCTCCTATGAGATTTATTGAACTAGGCGGGTTTTAATTCCCATCCATATGGGATATGTAGGTAACCTCCATGAGTTTCAAACCCAACACTTAAAATCAACCATGTTCTTTTTAGGCCATTCTCCCAATAGGGTTTGATCCTATTTGGAAACCTATATTCTTTAGAATGGTCCTTGGGTTGTTTTAACATAAGACCCTTGGAATGTTATAACTATGAACCTTTCTCTTAGAGGTCCTTATCACATGACCTTAAAAGTTATAATATGTCCCATTAAGTGGCACCGAACTACGAGGGTTCTGATTCCTTTCAAAAGGATACATAGGTAGCCCATTTTACGAGCATGATACCATGATCGAAACAAACCTTCATCTCCCTGGATGACAATAATCTCTAGAGTGCCCCACTGAGTGGCTTAAAAACTAGTATTATTATAAAAGATGATTAAAATAATCTATAATCAGTATTTTAGGGGATTCCATTAATGGAAAACCTCGAATACATACTAATAATTCTAAAATTTTATACATGATAAATAAATTATTTTAAATTCCAATAAAAAATTATGATATACTTGGTGAATTAATAAGGATTAATGAAAATATTTTAATTTCAATGAGAGTCCCAGAGTAGACAATAATTCCCCCAAAAAGGGTGTGATGAGTCTGACCTCCCATCCTCTCGACCAATACATATTCTTAAGTATCGTAAAGTTAAAAACATAACAAACTCCTTCCTTTGGAAAGAAGGTCCTATTTGGATAATGAAATGTTGGATATTTCCAATTCTATGAATAAATCCAATGGAAGCCCCCTAGAAACAAGGATTCTTAAATATAGAGAATTACATTTCAAGGGCCTATGAAACAGTCTTCAAATATTATTTTATAATAAACTGATTATTGAGTTATAATAGTTCCAAAGTAATAAATATATAAGATAAAATTATTATGGGTATAAATCCTATCAAACAAAATATTTTTGACATGTTTTGGTCAGAAATATGACCTTATATTTTGGCTTTAACAATTAGTCAAATAAAATAACTCTTGACATGTCTTATTTTTTTTACACTCAATAGTTAATATGGTTACTATAAAAATCCAAGAGAAGATAAAGTTAATAATTAATTTCATTTTAATAATAATATGAGCCATTTTCTTGAATATCAGATTATTATAACTATTAAATCAATTAATAAAATAATATTTTTTTTAAAATTCATTTATTTCAATTTTGACACTATTGAGTAATTTCTCTTTATTGAAGTCATATAAATTTATTAAATAAATTAAAATATATTAATTCATAGATAACATTTCATAATAATCCATAATAACGATGGATTACATTAAAAAGTTAAAATTATATATATTTTAATATTTATAATATCATTTTTTGAATCATCCATTAATAAAGAAATCATTAAATCATCATTGTTTCATAAATAAATATATATATTTAATGTCTAAAAATTATAAATAAATTATAAAGATATGGGAAATAGTTTTATACTTTTATTTACAATTTATAGTAAATGTGAGAAATTATAATACCCAACCAAAAAATTATTTTAGTAAAATGATACATGTTTGTGTTATATTTCCCTTTACTTAAAATTATTTATTATAACACATCATTATCACACCCATGTGGCTCTATGAGGTCATAAAAACTGCCTAAGAATTCTCATGAGTGGACATATATAATTATATACGATTAGGACTTGTATTAGGGTAGTATAAATTATTATAATATTATTTTATTACCCTTATTTATCTGACATTCACTTTAACCATGATAAATAAAAATAATTATTGATATTACTATTCATAATGCCCAAAAATAAAGGCTACTTATATACACAATTTGGAACATATGATTCCAAATATAAAATATATTTTTCCAAATTCAAAAAAGTGATTAGGTAGATATTATATTTGTATTAATTTTTGTTTTCAAATTAAAAAAAAGGTTTTTATGTAATAAAAACTATCAAATGATTGACTTGTTTTATATTCAATTTCAATGTCAAATCACATCCAATGAAATAAATTTGATTAAAATATATTAACAAAATCCTATTAAACATTAAAAAAATAATAGACAATCTTACTATATAAATAAATTAGATGAAAATACATTTTGAAACTCAAATGCATTATTTTTCACTTTACATAGAAATTTGGATTTTATCATAAAAATACAAAAATTTCATCCAAATTAAAATATGATGTACCTCTTCTAATGAATATGTTTATTTTTTCAAATAGAACAATTAAATTTGAAAAAAAATTCATTTAAAATAGGATTTCAATCAAAAGGCGGGAAAATGATCTTTTAAAAATATTAAGGTATTTTATCCTTCAAATTGGATTAATATTCATTTTAAGCCTCTATAATTTATTCGATAAATTTAAAAACATTTATAAAATAAAATTAATGATATTTTAGTTAGTTATGTTCATTCCGACCAAAACAGTGACTAGGAGTGTAATGCAATTTAAAATAACAATATTATTCATATATTAATTTTTGGTATAACTGGATATTGTGTCCAATATATGATTTCAGTGAAAAAAATTGTTTCAAGTCAAGTATGATATCATATATAACAACTCATTTAAACTAAAATTAATTTAATATTAAAATATATTAATATATATGAAAATGTATAATTCCACAAATACCTGGGATGTTACAAATAGTGATGGAATTTCTTGATATATTGATACACATATCATTTCAAATTATCATATATCAAACACTGTAAAAATTTCAATTGTTTTCTAATATGATGTGCTAAAGATATCACATTTTTATATCCAAACATTTCTATATAAACATATCCTCAGATACTGCATGTTTAAAGTAATTTCAATATTTCAATGAATCTTGTATTGAAAGGATTCTAATCTTGAATACTAGAAGAGGGTCAATTGTAGGAAAAAGGTACCAATTATAAAACAATTATGACATAAGAAACATAAGAATATATGATAAAATGTCATATAGAACCATGTTTCCCAATTTATTTATGAGACGTTATCAAGGATAGACATTTATGATACATGAATATATCAGCATAATTGAGTGGGGGATAGATCCTCATAAACATAAATTTTGTGACTAAACATTTAGTTTGTATAGGCTACATCAAGAATTTTCCAAAATAAATAATTTTTTGCAAATGAAACTAATCTCATCATCATATATGTTGTAGGTGGAATGGTTTGGTGTATAAATTCTAATGGATGATTATATGGGGGATAATATTATCTAGATTGTATATTTTATATCAATATATTAACCCTATTTGTTAACAACAAAATTCAATAATACATTATTTGAATTATAGGCACCATTGGTGTTCCTAGAATTCATATAAATATTGATAAAAATAATCCTATCAGATAATAGTCCAGAAATTGGGATCTATCGCCCATAAAAATTATCTCATAATGATTTTAAATTGATTGTTAATATGGTTTGATATGTTTTTTCGAACCTCCTAACCATTATGTGTCAAAAGATGATTTATTTTGATAAAGGTCACTCCTTGACACAACTCCTGGACTAGATGACTTGTGGTGGAGATGATATCATGAAAATGTTATGATGAAAACCCAAACCATGTGGTTGGAAATACATGATCAATCACTAGTATAAGAGGATCATCTTAAATCCTAATGTTATTTAGGTTTAGTTTCCCAAAAATTATTTATTTTGGATATTTTTCCCAAGGAGGATTTCACTGGGTCACATACTGTGGGATAAGATGATTTCAAGGGTCTACATATTATTTTATAATAATATAAGACATATTTTTAGTAGAATAAATTATATCTGAGATGTTCTCTATTTTGGAAGTCATTATATCAAAAAGAAAAATTAATAATTTAAAACATTTAATTTTTATATATGTTGTACAAATAACTATTAATATATAAAATTCTACATAGAAACATAATTGTTTCATGATACTACATTGATCATAATTCACTATGTGGACCACATAGTTCCTATAGTTGACTAGAATAATCGATATAAATAATAACTAAAAAACTAAAATGTAACTATTCATGTACCATTATTATTAATATACATTCATATAGAAATAATATCACTCAAAAATTAGGTTTTCTTTGTATAAGATAACCAAAACATCAAACATATAGCATACAATAAAGTAATTCATTTGTTATGTGTGAAAACGAATCACCTAAAACCCATTATGTATGTGAATTATATCCTATCATATAATCAGTAAACCATAGAAGTAACATTGTTGTCCAAGTATCACATTTGAAATTGATTTAAATTAAAATTGAATGCTCTTCATTCCATGTGAGTATTTATTGAGGAACCAGTTAAAAAAATATAAAATAATTCATTTAGGAGAATTTTTTATAACAATGAAAGAGATCACAAAGCTTAAAATAATTTTTTGGGAACATGAATTCTGCATTCTAGTAAAAGGTATCTTCTACAATTTTTATATATCAATATATATATAACACCTTCCTCTAAAAATCATTTTATTCATAAATTCAAAACCACTCTTCTATAAAAGGACCATATTCTATAAATATTCCTAGTTTGTGATATGAATTCATATTTTATAATAACCCATGTATGACATTAAGATATAAAATTAATAAATACATTATTTTAGAACAAAAATATAGTCCCCCTATAAAATAACAATAATCCCTTAATGTCATTTATTTGGGATTATGAAATTAATGCAATATGATAAACCCTTTTTACGATGGTTTTTATATCATTAATATAAAAATATATGGATCACCCTTATTATCCACAAATCCACTTACTAGGTGTTTTACGCAACTCTAATTCATGGACCTACTCCTTCAGGAAACACAATGGGAAACATAATTTTGGGAAAAATGATTCCAAAAGACAAAAGGTAAATAAACTAATTCCTTCCTAAATAATATAAAATGTGGATATTAGAGATAAAAATAATAAAAATATTGTCAAAATACAATAAATATTTTAATATTAAGAGTTGGACCACCCAATAATGAATATCCATATAATAATCCTTCCATCATAGAGGATGTTCATTATGAAGAAATTTTTTAATTCCTCAAATATATAGGAATATATCATAGAATCACTATAATAGAACTCCTAAAAAATTATTCCAAATAATAAATCCTTATGGAAAAACTCTGAAAAAGAGTCTCATCATGGTGGTAGACTTGTGAAGGCCCTTTCACATGTGAATCATTTTCTAGACCATCCAAAATGTAACAATTCATATAATATTCTTTAAATAATTACATAATAAGTTTTTCCCTTCATTGTGGTATACCATTGTTTAATATATCCTCTTACATAGGGAGCCATATACAGTAATTTGTTTCCATGTTGATGGATCTCAATGAAATTGATGATCTCCTAGGTAATCTATTAATCCATAATCAATGTAACCATACTACCTATAATATAGATTTATAATAAAAAAAATTTGATGTATCTAAATGATCCACCATACCCTCTAGAATCCATGCCCAAAAAGGAGATTATTGAGGTGATATCTCTAGAAAATCTAACTATTCTATATGATCATGGAAACTACATTGCAAAAACCATAATGATTGGTGATTACATTAAAAATATGTGTCCATAAATAAAGATCCTAATAGTTGTCACCCCAATGATAGTATTTAATTTATTTTCTATCTATTGAGCAATGTCATTAATGGTACCCCCATGGATAAATCATCCAGTCAATCATATATGGGGCATACTAGTCATTCCTTCATTTCCTGTCACACCTTTTAGATGGATAGAAGATTGTAAAATGGTCATTTTATCCTATATATCACACATGAACATCCCTATTGATGATGTCCCTAAATAAAATAGTATATTCAAACATAAAAACTCTATTAATATGACCTATTAAAACATAACATTTGACTATTATAGAGTGAACATGATATTCCATTATATCATGTTTCTTAAACCATGAATCCATCATAGGGCCTTATAAATATGAGTTTATCTTTCCATTGTGGAATTTAAAATTTCACGTATGTCAGCATCCTTCTCAGTGTCAGTCCCAACATTTTTCTCATTGAATGATTAGTTCTAAACTAAATGATAGATACCCAAATATTTCTTCCTATTTATTGAAATCCCTATTCAATCCCTTCCAAAAACCTATATGGTTATTCCTTTCTCAATATAAAATTTTATTATGTTTCCCAACATAAATTCCATTCTATCATATTGTTAAATATATTAGACACTGTCCCTAAAGAATACCGATATATGGAATAGATAATTTACATTAAAAAAGTGGTAAACTGCACTACAAATATAGCTATTATATTATATTAAACTATGAGTCAAACTTCATTCTCATTTGAATTAATAATTTAGGTTAAATTCAATACCACAAGAAATTATACAAGAACTAATGATATAATCACATTAACATAAAATTGGTACTTATAACTATTTGGAAATTGATGCATATTAAGTGGTATATGTATGATACATCAATTCGGTTCAAACCTATCATCAAAACCATCTACATCTCTCATAATATGTCTTTATTCTTATGAGTCTAGAAAATAACAACATTTGGATATATAATATAAAAGAATTACATTGTCACCTATATGTCTATAATATTGGAGGATCATCTTTTTTTATTCATTTATCATTATTATATAATTCATCCATCTAGTGGTCCACATTCCATCAACATCCTATCATATTATCCTTATCTGGATATATTTCATATAACGGAAATTATCATAAGGAAACATGCCATATGATACTTACATTATCATAATATTCAATACTGATTTGTTATTCAAACTAAATTGTGTTTCTGATGTGTAAGTACTATATATACCATTTCTAGACATATTTACTAATTAGTTTCCTTCCAAATAAAGATAAACTATATAGGATGATTCATGTCACCTAAAAATAAATGGTATTTTTTATCCCACAATGATTCATTAAAAAATAATGGTTTTAATTCTTTTTATTTTAAAAAGCATAATTCCCTTTTCATGGGCATGGTCTTAGCGCCGTGATCAAATACCAAAATAATTGAGGGAGATAAAATAAAGAATTACTAGAAATTTCAGATTAAATAATAGCGCCATGAAATTAATCATGAAATAGTAATAAAGAAACATTGTTAAGATTTGATTATACTTATATATGTTCACATTGATAAAAATTATAATATTAGAAATATTCAACCAAATGGAGATTGTGTAATAAATATAGATTTCCACATTAATACATGATAACGAAAAATATCTATAAATGGGATAACATATTCATTTCTAGGATATGTGAATTATTCAACAAAAAAATATTCTATCTATATGATAATGATAATATAGGAATGATTCCCCTAAAAAAGTTCTTATGTGACTATCATTCTACCCTCTTGACCATAAAAAAATCCAATGTATAACAAGAAAAACCACCCATGATATTTCATCACATTGGTAGTCTGGTGAAAAAGAAAATCATTCAAACCAAGAATCCTTGTCGTTGGATTGGTTTGATGGTTCAAGTTCCATGAAACCATTACATTTATAAACCATCTAAAATAGAAAATAATTTCCTTATATGGGATTTAATACTTAAACATAATGTAAATATCACATTAGTTGTAAAGTTATATCCCAAATTTGATGATAATCCAATTTTATGAGAATATATTAATGTAATTATTCTATAGTTTTTTCTTCATTCACTATATTCGTAGGTGGAGATTTCAATTGAACATATAATATTTCTCTTGATATCTAAAACAGATCATTCAAAATAAAACATAATGAATTAATTTAATTAAATAAGTGGCACCATTGGAGCACAGTTGTGGTATTAAAACACTGATGTTCCCCATAAGGTCCACCATTTCGTTTTATTTTGAATATGATCGGGTTAATATGCATTTTCATTTTCTATCATGATCATAACAAGATCGCAATCAATATAAAGTATCATCTAATATTTTTTGTGGAAGTTTTTTATCAGGTATATAGTGATTAATTGATATAATACAATGATTCTAAATTTCAATATCTTCAAATACTAGAGAAATATGATGCTCTACATAATAAAATGATCTATATAAGATATTAAGGAAGTGGATTAATAATGATGAATTTAAGACTTATAATTTAGCAATATATCATCATGTATTTGAAAAATATATTCATCATAGAGGTATTGGAAGACAATTATTGTATTATTGGTTATGTTTTCATATATTTAATGTGAATGTAATAATATGATGAGAAATTGTTGATTGGGTAGTATACATATTGAAAAGTCAAATTAATTTACAAATTCACCATTAATTATATTTTTCATAAGAAGTGTCCATATATCATATAATCCATAGAATGGTTTGAAACATAGATACTTTAATGAAAATTATTATTGAAAAAAGACATAATGAAATATTTATAGCATAGATCAATAGTTTACCTAAATTGATTTTTCATTTCTACAACTTGATGAACAAATTATCACAATTATCCTATCCACTAATAATTTTATCTTATAAGGGGTTGATTATTCACTATATTAAATAATGTGAAAAAAATTGTGGATCATAACAATAATTGATACATTAAAAATATAATCACGATAACCTTCATAATATAATGAATATGATATAAATTAATATATAAAATAAAGGATTTTTTTGTGTTCTCATATAAGATTGAAATGTTGTACGATATGTATTATATTAAAATAATGTCTACAAAAAAATTATTCAACTCAAGAATTAATGTTTGTTATTAAAATATTCTCATTGAATATAAAGAGGAACTATCTATATGTAATGATATATGATATATAAATATATACATATTGATCAAATGATTTTATCATTTTTATTCACATTGAAGGAGTTGAATATGCACAAATGAATATGGTTTTGTTTAATAAAAAATTATGATTGATAAATACAATACTACCATTAGGAGGAAAATAAGTATGATAGTTCTAGAAATATGAATCATTATTCTACAATTTTAATGGTAATACTAAATATTGACACAAAATTCATGTCTATAAAATTTTTATATGTTTAAATACTAAATTTTTTAATAAATTCATACCATTAGAAAAATAATACACTATAATCTAAACATGTGTAGCCCCATGATAACTAAAAAATTAAAATGAGAAACATAATATAGGTAAAATTATTAAAGAGTAAAATCAAGAAAATAATTTACATTTATAATATTTATCTCACGAATATGTGTCCCATCAATATCGAAAATGATGACGGATCTTTTGGATGATATAATAAATCCTTATTTTCAATATTCACAAGAACCCCTATTTTTTAATGAGATATTAGTTATTAGTTATTGATTTATAAAATTAAGTGGCATATAACATAGTATATATAATGATTATTTTTCAACATCAAATATAAGGATAAGGGTCATATGTTTAATGTGATATTTTAACCACTCCCCAAACCCAAATGAAAACTAGATAGTATCTCAATGATTTCAATATATTTCTTTTGAAGAAATATTAGGACATAATTTCAATCAAGGATTGGGTTGATCCTCTCTTAATTTTATGAAAAATTATTAATATATAAGTGTATATCAGACTTGATCAACTTTAGAATATGAATAATTTTTTTTTAATTTTGTATTGTGTACTTCATTAAATTTTTGTTGATCGAGATCGGGGGTTCTAGTAACTATTTTGTGGAAGACATCAATATGTGTTGTATATAAAAATAAACTCTAGCACTACCATTCATCAGACAACATACGGTTAAATTAGAAAGACTATAATAACATTGAATGCTGTGTTATAATATTTATCAATATATTATAAATCATGAAAGACTAAGGAAAATATATTTGATGAGGTCACTAAAAATAACCATTTAAACAAGATCATGAAAATGGATAAATCATATTTATTTTAATATAATTTATTTTTTAATTTTACATTTATTAAAAAAATTGAGTCTTAATGTAATTAGTACCATATGTTTCTTAAGTTATAAATGAGAATTTTAAATCTATTAACTGAAATTTTGTTATCACTGAAATAATTTGATATTTATGTTTATAATAACTGTAGCGGGTATGAATTTCATATTATAGATAATTTATTTAGTTTTATTTAATTTTGGAAGAGAATAATGAAATTAATCAATCATAGAATGGTGGTCCTGAGATACAATGACCCCTATGAGAATCATTATCACACGTAATTTTTTTTTATTTTACTATAAAATTAATTAAATCTCTCCATAAAACATTAAATTATAAAATTTATACAAACGGGGGTATAAATTTAAGATAGAAAAATATTTATAAGAAATAAATCTTATATAATGGAGGAATTTTAATTTTTATGAGAAAAATATTATAGATATTTAATATTGATGAATGAATTTACTAATAAACCAAATAACACGTAGGTCGGGTTTCTTTAGATAATTACTTATTTTAATGAAGTCACATGTGATCCTAATGTTTTAATAAGGAAAATGTACCATAAATTATGTTCATACAGGTAATGAAATTTCAAGAGAAATATTTTTATATTATAATGTAACCCATATAATTGTTGTATAATTATCATTCAATATGTTTTATGTGTTTAATAAAATATCATTCATGAAACTCTGAGATAAATTAAAAAAAATTATATTTCATTTTGGTGAAACGTTATAATATAGAAGAAAAATTATTTATGAAAATATATATTTATTATTTTTATGAAAATTGGAAATGACATACAATCAATTGTAAATAATATTTCCACAAGATAAATGTATTATATATCACTCTCTACAACCAATATTGAACCTTATTTTATGAATATTTAAAAAAATTGAAATCAATAAAAACAAGACAGATATCTTAATATATAATTGATGAAATTGGGAAAATGAATTTTTTATATGTATATATATTAATGTATAATGGTATTTGATGGTTACATGTCCATGGATCATATATATCCATTGGATATATAATATTTTATGTATATATTTTTGTTGATCATGAAATATAACTAGGCCTTTAGAAAACCAATATGTACTTTGATTAATAAGAGAATTAATTTCCTTATAAATATGGTTGAATAAGTATAGGATATAAGGATAAACTAAAATAATATGTATCTTTTAAAACATAGATATTGATTTGTTGAGAATAAATAAATGTAATTTCATTACGAAATATTTACACAATGGGAGAATTTGTGGGATAATATTTCACAATTATTTTAACTAAGTATGATTTTTAAGATATATATATATATATATAGTTATGATCTCTTAGGTTTTCCCATAGACAAATCCATACTGAGCATTAAAAGATTCAATATTAGTCAAATATTATATGGGAGTAGTTTGAGATCAAACAAATCACTACAGAACCCATGTTACATGAATCCCGAACCATTACCATCAATATTGATTAAATTACCCATTTGTAATATGCAATGGTTTTGAGGGATTTTGTATTTATATGTTAAAATGTAATAAATATTTCATTATTACTTATTTATATATTATTTTAATATATATAATTTATAATGTATATTTTTATGTAAATATTAATTGTTTAAACTGAAATAATATTTTATTAATATAATCAACAATAATATAATTAATAATTTATAAATGATATGGAAAATAATATAATCACAAATGAATAATCTAATTGGATTATTCTAAATAAATATATTTTTTTATCATAATATTACATTCAATGTAAACGTTAATATTTTCTAGTTTTAGACCAAATTTATGAATATGTATAACATATATAAAATTAAAATGATGACAGAAAATAAAATAGTCAATATAATATTTTGAAAAAAATATGTTATTATGGTGAGTTATGAAAATATATCTTCATTTTACATTTTGAAAGGTATCAATAATAGTTATCTATATGATAGATTATGTTCTATTAGTTCTATTTTCCTATTTATGTATATAAAATTTATATAGGATAAGTAATGGATGTTTTGGATAAATAGTGGATTAAGTTGAGAAGTTATAAAAATATTTAATATTCAATTCATTACTCTAAATACTCAAGTAAACAACCAAAGACGTTTTTACTATGGAACCCATTGGACGTAAATAAATTATCATTTTTTTCATATGAAATTAATCCATAAAGTATATCCCTAAAAATCATATATATTTTTTAAAATAATCAATTAATTTTTGAAATAATCCCCATGTCATTAGTATAAAAATGATTTCAACGTGGATAGATAAATATAATCTGTAAATGAAACTATTGGAAAATAATCATTCCGAATTGATTTCATGTCTATGTGTTCAAAAGCAATTTGATGTAATTTTAGGTTAATTTTTAGAATTCAAGAATCACTCAAAATATTAAAATTAATAGATAATTTGAATGATAATATTGAAATATGGATTTATTTTAATCTATTCATATTTTTAGAAATTTGAAAAATACATAACAAAAAATATTCTAAATGAAAAGGTATGATAATTTCATATAATACCAATTATATTATATGATATATAAGGAATTTTTTTGAAATAATTTTTTTACTAGATTACATTATATATTCATAAATATCAAATTTTTAAATGGAATGTTATTAATAGTGATATATAATATTTTTCTAGATGTATGATATGTATGTTGTCATACACTGAAGGACATATACAATTTTCTATGGAGAATGAAATTTAATATTTTCTGGGGTTAATCATACATAAATTATATTTATGGATATTTAATTTATATAAAATAGTATTTAAAATAATATATAAAATAAAAATACATCATTGGTGAGATGATCATGTTCTTAAATATTATATTTCCTATAGATATTTGACAATTTAATGAAGGATATGCAAATGTAATGCATACAAGGTGGGTATAAAAATATTTAATGATATAAAAGAAGTTTATTGATAAGTTTTATCATATAAATTCTTTATTAAATGAAATAAATTGTTCCAAACACTGACATTGATATTCATGTTCCTACATTAGCATGTTTAATCCCTAATTAATCTATAATCATTGATTTTGATGAATATTTTCAATCATAATTTAAGAAATATTTTTAAATATTAAATTGTAATGGACTTGTTTATTGTTGAATTAGGACAGATTAAAAATACAATAGGACCATTAATTGATTTAAATTATGTTATAAGATAGATCATTTGAATATATGAATTAAAATTATATAACATTATAGTTGTGGGATTGACCTCATGAAACTAAATGCATTTGGTTCTATTGATATTTGATTACAAGTATATTAAAGGTTATAGAGGAATTTGGTTGCAATATTTCATGTAATTAGTCGTTAAAAATTTAATAGTTCTATATTTTATGAAATATATTAAAAAATAAAATGCATATATCAAATATTTATCATCATAATAATATATAATAATAGGTGATATGTTTTTATTCAAAATTTCATAGTGATAAGTGTGTTGACATTGATTGATGATGGAATTCGATGAAAAATAAATGAAATGTAAACATAAAATTGAAATTTATAGGATTCTACATGATTTCGAACATGCGAATGCATATTAATAAGAATAACAGTGTTATAGAAAGTGTTTTTAATGATAATTTTATAAAACATCATATTGGGGATGAATGAGATGATTGATAAACTAATGCATATGTAAATAGAAATTTTGTTCAAGGGGGTCAAAATGATGATAATAGGTTGTTTTTTTCATTATATGAAGAAAAATTAGTGAAATTTTAATTTTTTTTATTTTGTAAATTATGGGTATCAATGAAACATCTCCAAAACTGGGGTTAAATCGGTAATATTTTAACTTTATGATAACTATAAAAAACCATTTATATACTAACTATATTTTCACTATGTTTTTAACGATGTTAATATATTATATCTCACATATTTGTATCTAAAACATTTTATTTATTGTCTAACACCTCAAGATACAACTAAATAATTGAGTTTTTTTAATTATGTAGTGAATTGATTTCCATTCATGCTACAATGAATGATAATCAAACATAATCACTTATTATTATTATTATTATTATTATTGTTATTATTATTAATACTACATCACGATGTAGTCATTGAATCAATAAATATCAATATAAGTAACTATATTTTGAAATCTACATAAAATGATAAAATCAGGTGTCAATTTATGTAATTAATATGTTTATTTGAAACATAAAATTTTATTGTCATAATAATTTCCATTTTAGTGCTTTGTGTTTTTATTTTAACAAAAAAATTATATATATATTTACTAATATTAAAATATATTTTTCAATATGATAAATTTAATAATAAAATTTAATTTACTAAATAATCACAGAGAAGAACCATAATAGTTGATTTTCAAAAATTATTTTTTTTCTAAAAAAGATAAATTTATCATTATACTTTGTATTTCAATTAAAATTTTATATTTTTATATTTATTAATTCCATTTTAATTTAATTATTGTTATTTATGTATTTAAAAAATAAATGTTATATTAAGAATATTTATTAATATATTTCATAGAATAATAAATTAGCTGTATAATGATAAATATAATTTTCAGAAATACCATTATTGTTATAACATTATTAAATCATAAGAATAAAATAATACTTTGTGAATAAAATTTTGGAATAATATATATATATATATATATGTATGTATTAATTTAAATTAAACATTGATAAAATTATCATTAATTCTAAAAATCTATATTGATTTTCATTATCACACATAAAAAATTGATTTTCTTTAATATATTTTAATTTGAATAATGATATGGTAAAATTTGAATTTGTATTACATTAAAGATGATATATTTATTACATTATAAAATATATACCAATTTATTTCATTTCTTTCAAAAAATTATAATAGTATCCCAATTATAGTTTTTTTTCATAAAAAAATTATTTTCATAAAAAAACCATTTTATATGAAAATTTCTCTAAAATGAAAATTAATTTTCAAAATGATAGAAATTTTCAAATATATAAATATTTATTTATTTTTAATTTTCATAAAAAAAATTGACTGAATTATTAACTTAAATTATGTTTATTAAAATATGTTACATGTTTTTTTAATTCAGTAATAATGGTAAATGTTAATTAGAATAAAGATGGTTTACCATTTTTAAAGGAACAAACACATTATATAACCATATCCCTTATCAATTTGAATAGGTAGGTATCATCCATAAAATACCTATATTCTGTCATTTTTTTCTATTGAATCCACATTCACTATTACACATGTCTTCAATTTATATTAACATGATGAATTTAAAATAATGTCACGCTCACTACATAAAAAAAGGTTAACACGCAACCCTATAATATCCACTCTAGAAATGAAATTTCCCTAGAAATGTTTCCTTATTTAGTTCCCATTGAATCCACCTAAACATTTATAATCCAATATCAAAATCTGTGGTTATAATTCCCTAATTTCAATGAAATATTTCAAGTGAATTTTATGATTCCTAATATAAGTAAAAATGAATCTCTAACATTTTTCCTTCTATACCATTCCCCTTACAGATAATTATACCCATTAAAATAATGTTATATCACTATAAGTTATATATATATTTAGTTTTGTGTTTAATTAAGAAACAATTCATACCATCTACACGTTTATAAAATATATAAAATCGTTGTCGTGCGTACATGTGGATACCTCCTTCATGAAAATCAATTTGTATTTTTTAAAAAATTATATAGATGGATATTTATAATGGATTATATAATAGTTTCATGTGTCAATTATATTATTATTATTATATTAAAAATATAATCCATTTCTTATCCTTCTAGTGTTATAATGAAAACTAAATCACCATATATGAGTTTGTATATACTACCGTTCTATGTTGTTAGATATTTAGGTTTCAAATTCATTAAATTATTATCATTGTGTACCTCTATAAAATTATTATTTAAGACTATTATATTTAAAATTGGATATATATCTAAAATATAATATAGTGTTTTAATCACTCATAAAAACATGATTTATAACAAAATTAACAAACAATAAATCCAAAGTATGTAGATATCAATTATATTTTATTGATTTGATTCATAAATATGTAACATTAAATTTAAATTTAAATTATTTTTCTAAAATTCATAATGGGGAAACTAACACCAATAAATCTTTTAAATAATCATAAGATATTATAGTAAAAATAAATAAGGAAATGGTTATTTAAAAAACATGGTAATGATATATACATGGATATAAATCAAAAAAAGAGAATAGTAGAATGAAATAATGTTTAAAAGAGTATGGTCATAAATAGGTAGATATTCATATGTAAATAATGTTATAAAAGCATAAATAAGCATACAAAACATAAAACAAAGTATTATAAACATTAGTCAATGTTCACTCCAAAGAAAATCATCATAGAGTGGAAAAATATCCCTAGTGGATTAAATTCATTACCTAATCCCATACATAACATCACTTGATATGTATAGAATTACCCAATTCATTATAAAGATATCTAATAGAAGTCCCCCAACACATAAATTAGATTGATACACATATATGTTTCATGTATAATATAAACCCTAAATATATAATTATCATCTTCAAACAAATAATAATGAAGGGGGTTTCATAATTCTAATTCAATTCTTTTCTAAATACTAAATAACAATGATTCCATGGTGAATAATTTATTTAATCATATATTTCCAATATATAAATTTCATGAGAATGATATGGGGGAGTAATAAATTAAAACATACCAATTTGATGATGATTTATATAATATGTAATTAAAATTTACAAATAATGAATGACCACATTAGTCTTTATAAAAACATAACTAAACATAGAGATTTATAAATAAAATAATAAAATTTATTTGATGATATAACTTTCTTTTAAAAATGTGGCCTGTGAGATTTATCAAATGCGAAAAAAATAAATATGTTCACATATATTAGGAATAGTTAAAATATGGATTTTATAAGGGTACTAAATAAATTATTAAGTCCATGAAATTAAAATAATATTTATCCAAAATTATATTCAACAGAATATATAAAAAATTAGAAATAGTTATTTAATATAATATATAATAATAATGAGAAAATGATATCTATTTTGTAAAAAAAATGTAACATTTTGGGTTTGGGGGATTTTTTTTAACATTATCAATTGAGTTGGATGTATGATATGTTTCATGAATAAAAATTTCTCTAAAAAATGTTTTTTTCAATTATAATATTGTATGTCATGAGAATAGTTTCAATTGTATAAGTGAATTGATTTTTGGAGGTGGAAGAGTTGGGAAAGTACCCCAAAGAAGGTGGCTTCAATGATAACAATGTCAATATAATATTACCCATCCCCAACCAATGGTATTATTATAGGGTTTCCTTATTAATAATACCACATTGAATCAAGAGTGTAGTTCAATTATCGAGATAGTTATACTAGAATAATCCATGTGGTTCTCCCAGAAACACCTTCTGAGAGGTTATTCTATCATTTCACTGATAATACCCACCATTTAGTAGGTTTTCCAATCATGATATGTAATAAATTCACTATAAGAATTTTAATATCATGTGGTTCCAAAAAATTATAGAAAAGTTTGATCCCCCTTGTCTTATTTTCAATTTGAGACCTGTCCCCTTTTCTCTATATATCATTATTTCTTCTCTCATTGATGAAGCAAACATTAAATAACAAATCTTGGAATAAAATAGAGTTATTAATACATCTATTCCTAAGAATTTATCTTTATTCAAGGATTATAATATCTAAATGATCAATTTATGATCTCTCTAATGATCTGAATCTAAATTCCACATTTAATAGACCTCAATGTTTGATCTAACAAGTTTGCATAATTATATATATAAATATAGGTCTAATATCAACATGACACATTCAAAGGGTTAGTGGTAATGAATTATATTCATAGAACCATTTTCAATTAAAATATTCACGATTGTTCTTTATTTTGTTAATTATTTAATGGAAGGTTTTTGGTGATTTCAAAATGTTAATAGAAACCTATTACGTGTCGACGTATAATAATAAATAATGGTAAAATATTAGAGACATTATTTTCAAATTTATTATATTGTGAAACCATTCATATTGATTCTAATATTGAATATATTTTATATTGATCAATTGCTATGGATCAATTATTAATGGATAAAAAAATTTCTCCCCCCTTGAATCAATAATTAATTCTATATATGTTATTCGACATACCATAGATATTGTGAATTTGAATATCATACTCAATAAAATCTAATAAATGAATGACTTGATGGATTTCATTAAATTTTTTATTCTTTAACCCCTTATGTGGAATGGTTACTCCAAAGAGACTAATTCTAAACAACATTAACGAAAAGGAAAATGGGATGGAATTCTTGATGTTTGAGTTATATCTGTGTCAGTTTATGACATGATGCAATATTTTTTGTTTATGAAATTTGAATTTTCATTTCAAAAAACATATGTTATTATGATTCCTAGAATTTTGGGATCCCATATAACAATGTTTCCAAGGTAAGATACTTTCTTTGGAATGTTTTAATTGACTGGGAATTATTATTATCATCTATGGGTTTGGGTGTGTCATTTGAGACAAATTAGTTATACATGATTCCATGAATATTTATAGAGTATATGGTTAAACGTTTTGAAGATGATCACATATAATTGTTTATACCACTATATTCTCATTTCACTATGTTATTCATTCAATATAATCATTACCATACTGTGAGGGTTACCATGGAAATTGAGATATTATCACCATTCTTGTGCCTCGTGGACCAATAATGAATAATACCCCCTTGATAGTGAGTGTGAATGATATTTCGTGATAATGATGATGGACCCTCATAAAGGAACCAATAATGGTGTTATTGGGTACTTGGTAATATCTAGATGCTATGAGGATTTTTAGTAATGTGAATAATAGTAACACCTTGTGGATAAAAGGTATCATGTTGAATTGATTCATTTTTTGTTTAATGATTTTTTGACTGACCATCTGGATTTCCTATGACCACATATGATATTTGATAAGATAATTCCTCTATGATAGAGATGAAAAAGTTCTGACTGTGGGTTTTAGCAAATATTACTGCACAAAAAAATCACGATATGATATTTTTTATTGATATGATTCATTATGTAATTAATTTCATCATTATATACACTTGGAATACTTCTCAACATTATTTAAGGTTGATTTTTTTCTTCTATGTTTTACTACACACTCAAACCATAATAATCTTAATTCACAAATTTAAATCATGTATAGTGTTCCAAGTAATGTGATTGGACACATGGAATAGAGCTGTGAAGTGGATAACAGAGGATGTGAAACACCATGATGAACTCTAGGGGACTCATTTATGTTTTTTTATAAAGATTCTTATACTTTGATTAGTATTGTCAAAGGATGATACTAGTATTTACTTGAATGAATTTTGTTCCATATTGGTCATTTCTCCATGATGATCTAATTATTATATTTAATTATATTTAATTCTAAAATTATATTATGTAAAATTTATATTATTTAATTTGTATTTTCACTCCACAGATATCGTTCACACCATAGTTGGTAGTTGAAAATCTCTTGCATATTAGGAGGAATGCATGAGGTCGTGTGTCTCTCCTACTAAGACAAGGTGGATTTATTTATAGTCTTTAAAAATATTATGAAATAATTAAAATCATATATTATATTTAATAACCACTAAAATGATATAAATGAGAGATATTATATGGGAATTTTGTAGGGTTTTATCTATATTCTAAACCATTTTTTGCATTACAGATCTCAGAGTTCCTATTGATGGTATTTTAGTTGTTTTTTATTAGATTTTGGTAAAATCATGGATTCTAAAAATTTACAAATGATCACATACAATATATATATCTATTATTTTTTCACATACAAGTTTATTAATTTATGTCCTTTTTTGATATGATTAGGATTTCCATGTTATTATATATTGTCTGATCTACATGTTTACTTGTTATTGTGAATCAGATTTTCTTTATTTAGTTATCATAATATAACGACGAGATTTTGTGTTTATTTATATGATTTTTTCTAACATATTGTTATGGGGAATGTCAGTTTGGAATTGGTGGGATATACATTAGATCAATGTTACTCTCATATTAAAACCATTTTCTTATCCAATTATCTTATTAGAACATGTCTAAAATATTTTAATGATTACCTTAATATTATAGTTTTTTCTTATCTTATATGACACATGGGTCAACCAAATGATATGGGATATTGTTCTCCCTCTTTGAAGGACCCCTTTTCCCTCGAATACGTTATCTAGTTATAAATGTAGTGGGCCCACCTTAGTTGAGGACCATTTTGTATTATGTTGGAGATATTCCTCATCAATATACTCAAGACTTTTATTATCGTATATGAACATGGGAGAATGTGTAATAGTTTTATCTCATTGCTGATATCTTTGATCTCATCCATACACCTAATGACCGGAATCATAGTTTTGAAACAATCATATTATAAGGAACGACATAGAGATGGGGGAGTATATTCCGAATACTAGTCAACGAGAGGGTATCATATGGGATACAAACAATTGAACATTCCTCACATTATAATTTTTGGCCTTGTATTGGTTTTTATTTATAAGTATATTTATTGTTTGATTATATCTATATACTGCACTATTTTTATAGGTAACCCATGTTTTTCAACACTCTCGGTCCATAATAAGGCTCAAATGGATATCCATTTCATGTGTTCTCTGAATTAGAGTTTTTTAATGTATTTTTACTAGATCTAAACCTCTTAAGCCCCATCAGTTGGAAATCCATTAGTATAGAACTATGGGAATGTTTCTTAATTTACCATGTTATGAACAACACATCATCAGGTGTCATCAGTTGAAAATAATTTGTATCTTCTATACTTTTTCTCCATGGAATTCATGTTACATATTATAATTTTTTTTTGAAGAATGTGATCAATGAACAAAATATTTATTTATGGTAATCAATGCTAGGATCTGAATATGAAAACACAATAAATTCGTCCATATAATAGTTTGGTTCATAGATATGTGGAGATTTATTTTTATATAGTTTATAAAACACTAATAAATGTTTATAGTGATATATAAACTATATGTGGTAAAATCATAGTAAAAACTACTTTATATATGTATTTATAGTATATATATGCTTACATTTTCGGAAAATCAATATAATTAATAATTGGACATGAATTATATATCAATTTCTTGTATGAGTTACCTTACTTTATTTCCCCATTGGAAACAAATGTAGATAGAATTTATTGATTTGAAGGGATACATTTATTAAGCACTGTTATTGAAATATATGTGACCTCATGATTTATAGATTAAAAAATCTAATAAATTAATGTAATAGACTATCTGAACCACATTTCAGATCAAATTGATTTCTATTAATGTCAAGTATCATTTATAACTATTAGGGGATAGAAGATCCTGATAACATTTCAATGAGAGAAAGGATATTGTAGAGTCAGTATATAATTGTTTGATATTACAATGATCATGGTTAAATTTTTTGTACTGTCTCCTTCTATATGATTAGTGGTGGATTCAACATATTTTATCCTAGATGGGTATATATATAAAGATGGATTCTAATAACACATCACTATACTCCCAAATATAGTGGAGTAAATTTTTATTTATGACTCATTCCACGTTTATAACCCATATTGATATGACTTTATCAGATACTGTCAGCAGAGTTGAAGAAAAACAATGAATAAATCAACGTCTTAAAACAGATGGGATACATAAGGATGCTTAATTCCACATAGTATGATCTTGATTTTTTCAATATGAAGTAAAATGGTTTTATGAACAATAAAAAGATTACAAAAATCTGAAAAATTTTATGATGAAGGTTATATATCCCTTTTCTTATTAATATTCTAACATTGTTTTTCATTTTTTGGGATTTTGGTACACAACAATGATCAATATCATATTAGGTTATAAATAGTTTTTAGTTAGAGATGATGGAATCACAATGATAGTGATCTATAGAATACATGTTCCTTATAATTATATGTTGCTGTTTTTTTAATTCAAACATTAACAAATATTTTATTCGACCTGAACGAAAATAATGTCCTCCCATACATTTAATCATTTCTCAAAGGGTCCATTAATGATATCATTATCCCCTCGTCATCTCTTGAGTAGAATTATAGATAAAAAAAGATATTCTTGAACCATATCTAGAATGTCCTCTTAAAAAAATATATCAATGTTTAACTTCGAGATTATGGTCGTAAAATTCCTACAAATTTCATTTATGATATTTGTATATCAATTTGAACTACATGACCATATAGTTGTCATGAAGTTGACACATCACACGAACATGTTTGAGATGTTGTCATTTTTCAGTTTAGCGGGATACTATCAATTGTTTCCATATACACCATGCATCTATTATGAGCTAAGAATATGATGATGAATAAGGTGGTGAAGTTACAATGTTCAAACAAAAATACTGTTTTTTATTAATTGGGAGAGTCATTATATATATATCTACTGATGATTCATCCTACTTTAGAGATGGGGTATTCTGTTAACTGTGATATAAGATAAGATTTAATGGGGTGGTCATTATGTATTGGGAGAATGTTCTACCTTACTTACCACATCATTGCATTCCCTTTTGTTGAACTATCCTACCAATATCTTGGATCAAGATTCATTCATATGTCATCTCACTTGGTAGTGAAATTATTTCTTTAGTGTCAAATCAATTACCTAAATAGAAGATATGTTCTATCTCTATATCATAAATTATATATAGATAAAACTATCGTAGAGGTGTTTGGACGAGTCTCATTAAATATTTCACATTGAAATGAAAATTTCAAAGGTTATAATAAAATCATTGTAGAATCTATTAGCATTAAATAATAGGTTAGTCTATGTCATAATTAGTATACTTCCATTGATAAGTTTCATCTATTTTGAAATTTTACTTAAGTGGACTATTGATGATTTTGAGGATCAATGATTTATATCTTGTTCCAATTTTTTGATCACATATTCCCATGTTGACTGGGGGAATTCGGGATTTTAATATAGGATATAGTGTGTTTTATTAAGGGAATGGAATTAAGATGTTGATGGGGTACCAAGGTAGTCATTGGACAATGGTGATGTGGTCGTTTTACAGGGTGGTGTTGTATTATGTTATATATCAAGGAAAATCAAATGACATATAGGAATACCCATATATAGAAGTTAAATCCTTCTAGAATAAATATGTACCATTACTATATGAGAAAAATTATATTGAATTGGATAAAGATATATATTGTTTGTTTCATCTCTCAATTAATTACCTAATATATGATAACGATCAACCATTTATTTCTTATTAGTATAAATGTGCCAATTGTTATTCCATTTGGGTACATTTAAGAGGAAATTCTAGAATTTTTTTTCAGGTTTCCAAGGAAACAATATTGTTTTTATGAATTATAGTTTATTGTTGATCAAATAAATAATGAATCGTATTTTCTAATGATTTGCGAGACTCACTGAGTTGATGGAATATGAATGATTTCAATTTATGTGATTAAAAACATTAAAATAGAAACCTATATAATTATTTATGAAATATACACACATTTTATGTACTAGTTTTAATAGTTTATATATGATTCCACATGTATTAATCCTTGCTTAACCATATTTGTTCATTCTCATATAGATGGATAGTAATAGTGGATGATCTATCCACTGTAGTATAATATTAGAGAATACATCATAGAAAATGGTGAATCATAGCAATGTCAGAGATACATGTTTGATTTATCATAAATTGTTTTACTAATCTTGATTTTTGATATAATATTTATTTTGGAGTTCATATCATTCATGTGTTTGATGGCATATGGTGGGTGAGCTGAAAGTTGATGTTCCCAATTTGATTCAGGATTCCTCTAATAAATTTTATCTAATTAATACGAGGTAGGAAGTAAATCATAGGTGTTATAATTCATATTATATCCATAGGAGGAAAAATAATGATTATATTTGGATATAATGTTTTATAAATAGTGACTCATCATTTAGGTCTCATACATTTGTGGATTCTAGAAGATCATGTTACATGTTACATAGGACCCTTTGAGATCACTGGAAGGGATGATGCAGTTTCATATTGCCGTATATTTTAAAAAATTACAATTCATTGAAAACATTGACCCATCTATTTGGGTACAATTCGAGTCTCACTTATTTCATTTAAAACGAGGATAACCAGTATAGTCCAAATTCTTTATACAATGTCAAACTAATGAAGGTCATAGACTAATAAAATAAATTCATTTCAACATATCCCAATAAATATTTAGGGGTTCTTTGGTGTCATGAAAAAACATGATGAAATCATAGAATTCATAATCTAGTATTAATTATTACTGTCTACAGTTGTTTAAGAATAAAATTTGAAGGTACTTCTATAGGATGAGATGTCTTTTGTATGGTAGAATTATAAAATTATATTTGGAGTTGGATGTATGATATGTTCAGAGAAAATAAATTTATTATTTATGTTTTTTAGTCTCCATAATGGGTTATTATGAAAGTTTTTTATGTGGATATATAACTAGGAATTGAAGGTATATGGGTTGAGTAATGGATCCAAAAATGTGACTATATTGATTCTATCGACTAGTTGATTGATCATACTTGACAATTTATTAGCTTCCTGGGGGACTAGATTCATTTTCCAACCCCACTAACTAGCTAGTGGGGTGATACTAGCCCATTTATTGTGCAATTAGAACACATGTAGATCTTTTTTTCACGCCATCATAGCAATAGACTATCATTGGATAGGTTTTCATTTCACGAGATCACCTATGATGCTCAATAGGTAGTTGGTGCACCTAGTACGGGGGTACATTAAATTCAAAAACTGCAATATAATTTGAAATAGTTTGATTCCATATTTTTTAACTAAATCTATAAACCTAGAGTATTTCAAATATTATTCCTCAACGACTGAATGTTGAAACCAACAATTATCTACCCATAATCCAAAAATGTTGATTGATCATTCCACACTAGAACTATGAGTTATTCATAGATATTTGAAAAATACTCCTTGATAATATAAATATGACTACATATATATGATGTACAACAGATTTAATTAATGTGAATATGATAAATTCCTCATTTCCCTTTAATCTATGGAATACATAACTTGTTTAATATGTTACATTTTAATTCTAATATCTAACATATTCAAATGAAATTAAATAAGTAACTATTATTGGGTAATGTTTATAAACATATTGTTGATGAAAGATCGGTTATATTCGAATAACATATAAAAAATGTCATTGTAGTTTGGAGGTGATATGAATGATTCCATAGAGACCATTATTGACTACAGATAAAGTACTCTATTCTAGTGATTTTCTAAGGTAATCCTTTTTTGATCAAACATCTTGGTACTCTTTCAAATTTGATTGTCAATATTTATCTCTATTACATCAAAATATTTGTTTGGGATCAGTGGTAAATTGATAGAATTGATTATACCTTCTAGAATCAATGATTAATATAAGATATATTGTTTAATCAATAATAGATTTTTTTATTTGGATTTAAATAATTTTACCATTCTTAAAATTATTGATAAGTTTTTTCTTATAATTTCTTTATTAAATTAGATAAATTGTTCCAAACACTGACATTGATATTCATGTTTGTACATTATTATGTTTCATCCCTAATTAATCTATAATCAGGGATTTGATGCATATTTTCAATCATAATTTAAGAATTATTTTTAAATATTAAATTGTAATGGACTTGTTTATTGTTGAAGTAGGACATAGTAATAATAAAATATGACCATTAATTGATTTAAATTATTTTATTAGCTAGATCATATGAATATATGAATTACAATTATATAACATTATAGTTGTGGGATTGACCTCATGAAACTAAATGCATTTGGTTCTATTGATATTTGATTACAAGTATATTTGAGGGTTATAGAGGAATTTGGTTGCAATATTTATTGTAATTAGTTGTTAAAAATTTAATAGTTCTATATTTTATGAAATATAGTATAAAATAAAATGCATATGTCAAATATTTATCATCATAATAATATATAATAATAGGTGATATGTTT
Organism: Viscum album; assembly: GCA_963277665.1. Classification (NCBI taxonomy): domain Eukaryota; kingdom Viridiplantae; phylum Streptophyta; class Magnoliopsida; order Santalales; family Viscaceae; genus Viscum; species Viscum album. The sequence goes on from OY728155.1 coordinate 821,286,176, forward strand.
TTAATCAAAATTTCATTGTGATATGTGTGTTGACATTGATTGATGACGGAATTCGAGGAAACATAAATGAAATGTAAACATAAAATTGAAATTTATAGAATTCTACTTTATTTTCAACATGAAAATGCATATTAATGAGAATTACAATGTTAGAGGAGTTTTTTAATGATAATTTTTTAATCCATCGTATTGGGGATGAATAAGATGATTGATAAAATAATGAATATGTAAATAGAAAATTTGTTCACGGGGGTCAAAATGATGATAATAGGAAGTTTTTTTCATTATATGAAGAAAAATTAGTGAAATTTCTATTTGTTTAGTTTCTAAATTATGGGTATCAAGGTAAGTTCTCCAAAACTGGGGAAAAATCGGTAATATTTTATATTTTATGATAACTATCAGAAACCATTTATATACTAACTATATTCTCACAATGTTTTTAACGATGTTAATATATTCTATCTCACCTATTTTTATTTAAAACATTTTATTGATTGTCTAGCACCTCAAGATATTACTAAATATTTGAATTTTTTAATTATGTAGTGAATTGATTTCCATTAATGCTACAACAAATAATAATCAAACAGAATCACTTATTATTATTATTATTTTTATTATTACTACTACTACATCACGATGCAGTCATTGAATCGATAAATATCAATATAAGTAACTATATTTTGAAATATACATAAAATGATAAAATCAGGGGTCAATTTATATAATCAATATGTTTATTTGAAACATAAAATTTTATGGTCATAATAATTTCAATTTTATTGCTTTGTGTTTTTATTTTTTTAAATAAAAAATATATATATATATTAATATTAAAATATATTTTTTAATATGATAAATTTAAAAATAAAATGTATTTTAATCAATAATCACAGAGAAGAACCATAATAATTGATTTTCAAAAAGGATTTTTTTTCTAAACAAGATAAATTTATCACTATACTATATATTTCAATTTCAATTTTATATTTTTAGATTTATTAATTCCATTTTAATTTAATTAATGTTATTTATGTATTTAAAAAAGCAATGTTATATTAAAAAGATTTATTAATATATTTAATAGAATAATAATTTAGTTGTATAATGATAAATATAATTTTCACAAATACCATCATTGTTATAACATTATTGAATCATAATAATAAAATAATACTTTGTGAATAATTTTTTTGAATAATATATATATATATATATATATATGTATATATATATATATATATATTAAATTAATTTAAACATTGTTAAAATTATCATTAATTCAAAAAATCTATATTGATTTTCATTATTAAACATAAAAAATTGATTTTATTTAATATCTTTTAATTTAAATAATGATCTGGTGAAATTTGAATTTTTATTACATTAAATATGATATTTTTATTAATTTATAAAATATATACCAATTTATTTCATTTCTGTCAAAAAATTATAACAGTATCCCAATCATAATTTTTCATAATAAAAAAATTATTTTCATAAAAAATCATTTTATATAAAATTTTCTCTAAAATTAAAATTAATTTTCAAACGGATAGAAATTTTCAAATATATAAATATATATTTATTTTAAATTTTTATAAAAAAATTTGACTGAATTATTATCTTAAATTATGTTCATTAAAATATGTTACATGTTTTTTTAATTCAGTAATCATGGTAAATGTAAATTACAATAAAGATGGTTTACCATTTTCAATGGAATAAATACATGATACAATCATAAACCTTATCGATTTGTATAGGTAGGTATTATCTATAAAATACCTCTATTCTGTCATTTTTTTCTATTGAATCCATATTCACTGTTACACATGTGTTCAATTTATATTAATATGATGAATTTAAAATAATGTCACACTCACTAGATAAAAAAGGTTCATACACAACCCTATAATATTCACTCTAGAAATGAAATTTCCCAAGAAATGTTTCCTCACTTAGTTCCCATTGAATCCACATAAACAGTTATAATTTAATATCGAAATCTGTGGTTATAATTCCCTAATTTCTATGAAACATTTCAAGTGAATTTTATGATTCATAATATAAGTACAAATGAATCTCTGACATTTATCCTTCTATAAAATTCCCGTTCATGAAAATTATACCCATTAAAATAAAGTTATATCACCATAAGTTATATATATATATATATATATATATTGGTTCATGTTTAATTAAAAAACAATTCATACCTTCTACATGTCTATAAAATATATGAAATCATTGTCGTGCGTACATGTGGATACCTCCTCCCTGAAAATCAATTTGTATTTTTAAAAAAATTATATAGATGGATATTTATAATGGATTATATTATAGTTTAATGTGTCAATTATGTTATTATTATTATATTAAAAATATAATCCATTTCCTATCCTTCTCATTTTATAAAGAAAACTGAATCATCATCTATGAGTTTGTATATATAATAGTTTTATGTTGTTAGATATTTAGGTTTCAAATTCATTAAATTATCATCATTATGTACCTCTATAAAAGTATTATTTAAGACTATTATAAATAAAATTGGATATATATCTAAAATATTTTATAGTGTTTTAATCACTCATAAAAACATGATTTATAACAAAATTAAAAAACAATAAATCCAAAGTATCTAGATGTCAATTATCTTTTTTTATTATATTCATAAATATGGAACATTAAATTTAAATGAAAAGACTTTATCTAAAATTCATAATGGAAAAATTAACACCAATAAATCTTTTAAATAATCATAAGATAAGATAGTATAAATAAATAAGGAAGATGGTTATTCAAAAAACATGGTAATGATATAAACATGGATATAAATCAAAAACAGGGAAAAGTAGAATGAAATAATGTTTAAAAGAGTAAGGTCATAAATAGGTAGATATGCATACGTAAATAATGTTATAAAAGAATAAAGGACCATAAAAAACATAAAACTCAGTATTATAAATATTAGTCAATGTTCACTCAAATGAAAATGATCATAGAGTGGAAAAATATCCCTGGTGGATTAAATTCATTACCTTATCCCATACATAACATCACTTGATATGTATAGAATTGCCCAATTCATTATAAAGATATCTAATAAAAGCACCCCAACACATAAATTATAATCATACACATGTATGTTCCATGTATAATATAAACCCTAAATATATAATTATCATCTTAAAAACAATAATAATGAAGGGGGTTTCATAATTCTATTTCAATTCATTTCTATATACGAAATAACAATGATTCCACGATGAATAATTTATTTAATCATATATTTCCAAGATATATATTTTATGAGAATCACATGGGGGAATAATAAATTAAAACATACCAATTTGATGATGATTTATATATTACATAATTAAAATTTACAAATAATGAATGACCACATTAGTCTTTATAAAAAAATAACTAAACCGAGAGAGTTAAAAATATAATATTAACAGTTACTAGAAGATATAACATTATTTTTAAAATGTGGCATGGGTGATTCATCAAATGCTACAAAAAATATGTAAGTTGACAAATATTAGGAATAGGTAAAATATGGATTTTATAAGGGTACTAAATAAATTATTAAAAGCATGAAATTAAAATAATATTTATCTACAATTATATTATACAGAATATATTAAAAATTATAAATAGTTAATTAATATAATATATAATAATAATGAGAAAATGATATCTATTTTGAACAAAAGATGTAACATGTTGGGTTTGGGGGATTTGTTTAACATTATCAAATGAGTTGGATGTATGATATGTTTCATGAATAAAAATTTCCCCACAAAATTTTTTTTCAATTATAATAATTGATGTTAAGAGAATAGTTTCAATGGTATAAGGGAATTTATTTTTGGAGGTAGAAGAGTAGGGGAAGTACCCCGAAGAAGGTGGATTCAATGATAACAATGAAAATATAATATTACCCACCCCCAACCAATGGGATTATTATGGGGTTTCCTTATTAATAATACCACATTGAATCAAGAGTAGAGTTCCATTATCGAGATAGTAATACTAGAATAATCCATGTGGTTCTTCCAGAAACACATTCTGGGAGGCCGTTCCATCATTTCACTGATAATACCCACAATTTATTAGGTGTTCCAATCAAGATAGGTAATAAATTCACTATAATAATTTTAATATCATGTGGTCCCAAAAAATTATAGAAAATTTTGATCCCTCTTGTCTTATTTTGAATTTGAGACCTATCCCCATTTCTCTATATATCAAATTTTCTTCTCTCATTGATGCAACAAACATTAAAAAACAAATCGTGACAGAAAATAGAGTTATTCATACATCTATTCCTAATAATCTATCTTTATTCCTGGATTATAATATCTAAATGATCAATTTATGATCTCCCTAATGATCTGAATCTAAATACCCCATTTAATAGACCTCAATGTTCGATCTAACATGTTTTCATAATTCTATAAAAAAATACAGATCTAATATCAACATTACACATTCAAAGGGTTAGTGGTAATGAATTATATTCATAGAACTATTCTCAATTAAAATATGTATGATTGTTCTTTATTTTGTTAATTATTTCATGGAAGGTTTTTGGTGATTTTAAAATTTTAATAGAAACCTATTATGTGTCGACATATAATAATAAATATGGTAAAATATTCGAGACATTATTTTCATATTGATTATATTTTGTAACCATTATTATTGAATCTAATATTGAATATATTTTATATTGATCAATTTTGGCGGATCAATTGTGAATGGATAAAAAATATTCTCCCCCCTTGAATCAATAATGAATTCTATATATGTTATTCGACATACCAGGGTATTGTGAATATGAATATCTTACTCAATCAAATCTAATAATTGAACTGCTTGATGGATTTCATTACATTTTTAATTCTTTAACCCCCTATGTGGAATGGTTACTCCATCGAGACTCATTCTAAAGAACATTAATGAAAAGGAAAATGGGATGGAATTCTTGATGTTTGGGTTATATATGTGTTAGTTTATTACATGATGCAATATTTTTTTCATTATGAAATTTGAATTTTTATTTCATAAAACTTATGTTAGTATGATTCATAGAATTTTGGCCTCCCATATAACAATTTTTCCAAGGTAAGATACTTTTTTTGGCATGTTTTAATTGATTTGGAATTATTATTATCATCTATGGGTTTGGGTGTGGCATTTTAGAAAATTTAATTATACATGATTCCATGAGTATTTATAGAGTATATGGTTATCATTTTTGAAGGCAATCACATATAATTGTTGATACCACTATATTCTCATTTCACTATGATATTCATTCAAAAAAATCATTACCATACTGTGAGGGTTACGATGGAAATTGAGATCTTATCATCGTTCTTGTTCCTCTTGGACCAGTAATGAATAATACCCCCTTGATGGTGAGTGTAAATGATATTTCGTGATAATGATGATGGACCCTCATAAAGGAACCAATAATGGTGTTATTGGGTACTTGGTCATAACTGGATGCTGTGAGGATTTTTAGTATTGTTAATAATAATAACACCTTGTGGATAAAAAGTATCATGATGAATTGGTTAATTTTTTATTTCATGTATTTTTTGACTGACCATCTGGATTTCCCATGACCACTTATGATATTCGATAAGATAATTCCTCTATAGTGGAGATGATGGAGTTCTGACTGTGGGTTTTAGCACATATGACTGCACAAAAAAATCTCGATATGATATTTTTTATTGATATGATTCATTATGAAATTATTTTCATCATTATATACACTTTCTATACTTCTCAACATTTTTTAAGGTTGATTTTTTTCTTCTATGTTTTATTACACACTCTAACCATAATAATATTAATTCACAAATATAAATCATGTATAGTGTTCCAAGTAATGTGATATGACACATGGAATAGAGCTATAAAGTGGAGAACAGAGGATGTGAAACACCATGATGAACTCTAGGGGACTCATTTATGTTTTTTATAAAGATTCTTATTCTTTTATTAGTATTGTCAAATGATGATACTAGTATTTACTTGAATGAATTTTGTTCCATATTGATCATTTCTCTTTGATAATCTAATTATTAAATTTAATTATATTCAATTCCCAAATTATATTATGTAAAATGGATATGATTTAAGTTGTATTTTCACTCCACATATATTGTTCACACCATCGTTGGTAGTTGACAATCTCTTGCATATGAGGAGGAATGCAAAAGTTCGTGTGTCTCTCCTACTAAGACAAGGTGGATTTATTTACAGTTATTATAAATATCATAAAATAATTGAAATAGTATATTATCTTTACTAACCACTAAAATGATATAAATGAGAGATATTATATGGTAATTTTGTAGGGATATTTCCATATTCTAAACCATCTTTTAAATTACAGACCACAGAGTTACAATTGATGGTATTTTAGTTGTTGTTTTATTAGATTTTGGTAATTTCATGGATTCTAAAAATTTACAAATGATCACATACAATATATATATCTATTATTTTTTAACATACAAGTTTATTAATTTTTTTCTATTTTTCGATATGATTAGGATTTCCATGTTATTATATATTTTGTGATCTATATGTTTACTTGTTATTGTGAATCATATTTTATTTATTTAGTTATCATAATATAATGAGGAAGTTTTGTGTTTATTTATATAATTTATTCTAACATATAGGGATGGGGAATGTCGGTTTGGAATTGGTAGGATATACATTAGGTCAATGTTACTATCATATTAAAACCATTTTCTTATCCAATCATCTTATTATGACATGTCTAAAATATTTTAAGTATTACCTTAATATTATAGTTTTATCTTATCCTACATGACACATGGGTTAACCAAATGATATGGGATAGTGTTCTCCCTCATTGAAGGACCCATTTTCCCTCCAATATGTTATCTAGTTATAAATGTATTGGGCCCACATTAGTTGAGGACTATTGTGTATTATGTAGGAGATATTCCTCATCAATATCCTCAAGCCTTTTATTTCACTTGATGACCATGGGAGAATGTTTACTAGTTTTATCTCGTTGATGATATCTTTGATCTCATCCATACACCTAATGACCGGAATGATAGTTTTGAAACATTCATATTATAGGGAACAACGTAGAGATGGGGGAGAATGTTCCGAATACTAGTCAACGAGAGGGTATCATCTGGGATACAAACAACTAAACATTCCTCACATTATAATTTTTGGCCAAGCATATGTTTTTATTTAGCATTATATGTATTCTTTGATTATATCTATATACTAGACTATTTTTATAGGTAACCCTTGTTTTTCAACACTCTCAGTCCATAATAAGGCTCAAATGGATATCCATTTGACGAGTTCTCTCCATTAGAGTTTTTTAATGTATTTTTACTAGATTTAAACCTCTTAAGCCCCATCAGTATAAAATCCATTGGTATACAACAATGGGAATGTTTTTTTAATTTCCCATGATATGAACAACACATCATCAAGTGTCATCAGTTGAAAATACATTATATCTTCTATAATTTTTCTCCATGGGATTCATCTTACATATTAATTTTTTTTGGAAGAATGTGATCAATGAACAAAATATTTATTTATGGTAATCAATTCTAGGCTCTGGATATGAAAACACAATAAATTCATCCATATAATATTTTGGTTCATAGATATGTGGAGATTTATTTTTATATAGTAGATAAAACACTAATACATGTTTATGGTGATCTATAAACTATATGTTGTACAACCATAATTAAAACTACTTTATATTTGTATTTATAGTATATATATTTTTAGATTTTAGGAAAATCAATATAATTTATAATTGGACATGAATTATATATCATTTTCTCTTTTGAGTTACCTTTCTTTATTAACCAATTATAAACAAATGAGGATAGAATTTTGTTGATTTGAACTGAGAAATTTAGTAAGCACCGTTATTGAAATATATGTGACCTCACGATTTATAGATTAACAAATCCAATAAATTAATGGAATAGACTATCTGAACCACATTTCAGATCACATTGATTTCTATTAATGTCATGTATAATTTATAACTGTTAAGGGAAATAAGATCCTGATAAAATTTTAATGGGAGCAAGGAAATTATAGAGTCGATATATAATTGTTTGATATTACGATGACCAGGGTTAATTTTTTTGGACTGTCTCCTTCTATAAGATTAGTGGTGGATTCAACATATTTTACCTTATATTGGTATATATATAAATATGTATTCTAATAACACTTCATAATACTCCCCATGATAGTGGAGTAGAGTTTTATTTATGAATCATTCGAAGTTTATAACCCATATTGATATCACTTTATCAGATAGCGTCAGCAGAGTTGAAGAAACACAATGAATAAATAAACATCTTAAAACAAATGGGATTCATCAAGATGCCTAATTCCACATAGTATTCTCTTGATTTTTTCTATATGAAGTAAAATGGTTTTATGAACAATAAAAAGATTACCAAAAGCTGAAATTTTTTGTGATGAAGGTTATATATCCCTTTTCTTATGAATATTATAACATTGTTTTTTATTTTTTGAGATTTCGGTGCACGCCCATGATCAATATCATACTAGGTTATAACTAGTTTTTAGTTAGAGATAATTGAATCACAAAGATGATGATCGATAGAATATATGTTCTTTATAATTATATGTTTCTGTTTTTTTAATTCAAACGTTAACAAGTATTTTTTTGGACCTGAAAGAAAATAATGTTCTCCCGTACATTTAATATTTTCTCAAAGGGTCCATTAATGATATCATTATCCCCTCTTCATATCTTGAGTATCATTATAGATAACAAGAGATAGTCTGGAACCATATCTATCACGTCCTCTTAAAAAATATATCAATTTTTATCTTCTAGATTAAGGTCGTAAAATTCCATCATATTTAATTTATGATATTTGTATATCAATTTGAACTAGATGACCATGTATTTGTCATTAAGTAAACACATCCCATCAAAATGTTTGAGATGTTGTTATTTTTGGTTTTAGCGGGATACTATCAAATGTTTCCATATAAACCATGCATCTATTATGAGAAAATAATATGATGATGAATAATGAGGTGAAGTTACAATATTCAAACAAAAATATTATTTTTTATTATGTAGGAGATTCATTAAATATTTATCTACTGGTGATTCATCCTACATTAGATTTGGGGTATTCAGTTTACTGTGATATAAGAGAAGTTTTTAATAGGGTGGTCATGATGTATTGGGTGAATGTTCTACCTTACATACCACATTATTTCAACCCCTTTTGTTGAATTATCCTACCAATATCATGTATCAAGATTCATTCATCTGTTGTCTCACTTTTTAGTGAAATTATTTCTTTAGTATCAGATCAATTACCTAAATATAAGATAAGTTCTATCTCTATATAATAAATCATATATAGATAAAACTATATCAGGGGTGTTTGGAAGAGTCCCATTAAATATTTCACATTGAAACGAATAATCCAAAGGTTAGAATAAAATCATTGTAGAATCTATTAGCATTAAAATAATGGTTAGTCTAGGTCTTAATTAGTATACTTCTATTGATAAGTTTCATCTATTTTTAATTTTACCTAAGTGGTCTATTTCTGATTATGAGGATCAATGATTTATATCTTGTTCCAATTTTTGATCACATATTTCCATGTTGACTAGAGGAATTTGGGATCTTAATATAGTATATAGTGTGTTTTATTAAGGTAATGACTTTCTGTTGTTGATGTGGTACCTATGTAGTCATTGGAAAATGGTGATGTGGTCATTTTACAGGATGGAGTTGTATTATGATATATATTAGGGAAAATCAAATGACATATAATAATACCCATATATTGAAGTTAAATACTTCTAGGATAAATATGTACCATTACTATATGAGAAAATATATTTGGCATTGGATAAAGATATATATGGTTTTCTTCATATCTTAATTCATTACCTAATAGATGACAACAATCAACCATTTCTTTCATCTTGGTATAAATGTTCCAATTGTTATTCCATTTGGGTAAATTTATGAGGAAATTCTAGAATTGTTTTTGGGGTTCCCAAGGAAACCATATTTGTTTTTATGCATTATAGTTTATTGCAGATCAAATAAATAATGTATCTTATTTTCTAATGATTTGCGAGGCTCACTGAGTTGATGGAATATGAATTATTTCTATCTATGTCATTAAAAACATTAAAAGATAATCCTATAGAATTATTTATGAAATATACACACATTATATGTATTAGTTTTAATAGTTTATATATGATTCCACGTGTATTAATCCTTGATTAACCATATTGGTTGATTCTCATATAGTTGGATAGTAAGAGTGGATGATTTATACACTGTAGTATATGATTAGAGAATACATCATAGAAAATGGTGAATCATAGTAATGTCAGAGATACATGGTTGATTTATCATAAATTGTTTTACTAATCTTGATTTTTGATATAATATTTGTTTTTTTGGAGTTCATATCATTCATGTGTTTGATGGCATATGGTGGGTGAGCTGAATGTTTATATTCCCAATTTGATTCAGGATTCCTCTAATAAATTTTATCTATTTCATATGAGGTAGGCAGTAAATCATAGGTGTTATAATTCATATTATATCCATAGGAGGAAACATCATGATTATATTTGGATATAATGTTTTATAAATAGTGACTCATCATTTAGGTCTCAGACATTTGTGGATTCTAGGAGACCCTGCCACATGTTACGTAGGACCCTTTGAGATCACTGGAAAGGATGATGCAGTTTCATATTGCCGTATATTTTAAAAAATTACTATTCATTGAAAACATTGACCCATCTATTTAAGTACAATCCCAGTATCACATATTTCATTTACAATGAGGATAACCAGTAGATTCCAAATTAATCATTCAAGGGGAACCTAATTAAGGTCAATGAATAATGAAATAAAATCATTTCAACATACCCCAAAAAATATTTAGGGGTTCTTTGGTGTCATGAAAAAACATGTAGAAGTCATGTAATTCCTAATATAGTATTAATTATTATTGTCTAGGGTTGTTTAAGAATAAATTTTAAGGTTCTACTATAAGATGAGAAATCTTTTGTATGGTAGAATTATAAAATAATATTTGGAGTGGGATGTATGATATGATCAGAGAAAATAAATTTATTATTTATGTTTTTTAGTATCCACAATGGGTTATTATGGAGATTTTTATGTGGCTATATAACTAGGAATTTATGGTATATGGGTTGAGGAATGGATCAAAAAATGTGACTATAAGGATTCTATCGACTAGCTGATTGATCATACATGATAACTGATTAGCTTCCTGTGGGACTAGTTTCATTTTCCAACCCCACCAACTAGTTAGTGGGGTGATAAAATCCCATTTATTGTGATATTAGAACACATGTGGATCTTTTTGTCACATCATCATACCAATAGACTATCCTTGGATAGGTGTTTGTTTCACGAGCTCACCTATGATACTCAATAGGTAGTCGGTGCACCTAGTATGGGGGTACATTAATTTCAAAAACTGAAACATAATTTGGAATAGTTTGATTCCTTATTTATTAAAGAAATCTATAAACCTAGAGTATTTCAAATATTATTCCTCAACCACTGAATGTTGAAACCAACCAACCATCTACCCATAATTCAAAAAACGTTGATTGATCATGCCACACTAGAACTGTGAGTTATTCATAGATATTTGAAAAATACTCCTTGATAATATAAATATGACTACAAATATATGATGTACAATAGATTTAATTAACGTGAATATGATAAATTCCTCAGTTCCCATTAATCTATGGAATATATAACTTGTTCAAAATCTTACATTTTCATTCCAATATCTAACACATTCAAATGAAATTCAATAAGTTACTATTAATGAGTAATGTTTATAAACATATTGTCTATGAAAGATCGATTATATTCGAATAACATATAAAAAATTTCATTGTAGTTTGGAAGTGATATGAATGATTCCATAGAGACCATTATTGACTATAGATAATGTAATCTATTATTGTGATTTTCTAAGGTAATCCTTTTTAGATCAAACATCTTGGTATGATTTCTAATTGATTATCAATAGTTATCTCTATTACATCAACATATCTGTTTGGGATCAGTGGTAAAATGACAGAACTGATTATCCCTTCTAGAATCAATGGTTAATTTAAGATATATTGTTTAATCAACCATAGATTTTGTTATTTGGATTTAAATCATTTTTCCATCCTAAAAATTATTGATAAGTTTAATCATATTAATTCTTTATTAAATGAGATAAATTGTTCCAAACACTGACATTGATATTCATGTTCGTACATTAGCATGTTTCATTCCTAATTAATCTATAATCATGGATTTTGATGAATATTTTCAATCATAATTTAAGAATTATTTTTAAATATTAAATTGTAATGTACTTGTTTATTGTTAAAGTAGGACATAGTAAAAATACAATAGGACCATTAATTGATTTAAAATATGTTATTATCTAGATCATTTGAATATATGAATTACAATTTTATAACATTATTGTTGTGGGATTGACCTCATGAAACTAAATGCATTTGGTTCTATTGATATTTGATTAAATGTATATTTGAAGGATATAGAGGAATTTGGTTGCAATATATCTTGTAATTAGTCATTAAAAATTTAATAGTTATATATTTTATGATATATATTAAAAAATAAAATTCATATGTCAAGTATTTATCATCATAATATTTTATAATAATAGGTGATATGTTTTTATTCAAAATTTCATAGTGATAAGTGTGTTGACATTAATTGATGATGGAATTCCAGAAAAAATAAATGAAATGTAAACATTAAATTGAAATTTATAGGATTCTACGTGATTTCTAACATGAGAATGTATATTAACGAGAATAAAAGTGTTAGAGAAGGGGTTTTTAATGATAATTTTCTAATCCATCATATTGGGGATGAATGAGATGATTGATAAACTAATGCATATGTAAATGGAAATTTTGTTCAAGGGGGTCAAAATGATGATAATAAGATGTTTTTTTCATTATATGAAGAAAAAATAGTGAAATTTCTATTTGTATAGTTTGTAAATTATATGTGTCAATGCAACTTCTCCAAAATTGGGGAAAAATTGGGAATATTTTAATTTTATGATAACTATCAAAAACCATTTATATACCAACTATATCTTCACCATGTTTTTAACAATTCTAATATATTCTATCTCACCTATTTTTATTTAAAACATTTTATTGATTGTCTATCACCTCAAGATATTAATAAATATTTAATTTTTTTTAATTATGTAGTGAATTGATTTCCATTCATGCTACAACGAATGATATTCAAACAAAATCACTTATTATAATAATAATAATAATAATAATAATTATTATTATAATAATAATAATTATTATTATTAAAACTACTACTACATCACGATGTAGTCATTGAATCGATAAATATCAATATAAGTAACACTATTTTGAAATCTACATAAAATGATAAAATAAATGGTCAATTTATGTAATTAATATGTTTATTTGAAACATAAAATTTTATTTTCATAATAATTTCCATTTTAGTGCTTTGTGTTTTTATTTTTACAAATAAATTATATGTATTTTTATTAATATTAATATTTATTTTTCAATATGATAAATTTAATAATAAAATTTAATTTATTCATTAATCACAGAGAAGAACCATAATAGTTGATTTTCAAACAAGATTTTTTTTATAAACAAGATAAATTTATCATTATACTATATAATTCAAATAAAATTTTATATTTTTAGATTTATTAATTCCATTTTAATTTAATTATTGTTATTTATGTATTAAAAAAACAATGTTATATTAAGAAGATTTATTAATATATTTCATAGAATAATAATTTAGCAGTATAATGATAAATATAATTTTCACAAATACCCTCATTGTTTTAATATTATTGAATCATAAGAATAAAATAATACTTTGTGAATAACATTTTGGAATAATATATATATTTGTATATATATATATTATGTTAAATTAAACATTGATAAAATTATCATTAATTCTAGAAATCTATATTGATTTTCTTTATCAAACATAAAATATTGATTTTCATTAATATCTTTTAATTATATAATGATATGGTAAAATATGAATTTTCATTACATTAAAGACGATATATTTATTAAATTATAAAATATATAACAATTTATTTCATTTCTGTCAAAAAATTATAATAGTATCGCAATCATAATTTTTTTTCATAAAAAAATTATTTTCATAAAAAAATCATTTTATATGAAATTTTCGCTAAAATGAAAATTAATTTTCAAACTGATAGAAATTTTCAAATTTATAAATATTTATTTATTTTAAATTTTCATAAAAAAAATTTGATTGAATTATTATCTTAAATTATGTTTATTAAAATATGTTACATGTTTTTTTAATTCAGTAATCTTGTTAAATGTTAATTACAATTAATATGGATTACCATTTTTAAAGGAATAAACACATGATATAATCATATGCCTTATCGATTTGTATAGGTAGGTATCATCCATAAAATACATCTATTCTGTCATTTTTTATATTGAATCCACATTCACTATTACACATGTGTTCAATTTATATTAATATGATGAAATTTAAATAATGTCACACTCACTACATAAAACCAGGTTCATACACAACCCAATAATATCCACTCTAGAAATGAAATTTCCCTAGAAATGTTTCCTCACTTAGTTCCCATTGAATCCACTTAAACATTTATAATCCAATATCCATATCTATGGTTATAATTCCCTAATTTCTATGAAATATTTCAAGTGAATTTTATGATTCCCAATATAAGTACAAATGAATCTCTATCATTTTTCCATCTATAACATTCCCCTTCAAGAAAATTATACCCATTAAAATAATGTTATATCACCATAAGTTATATATATATATGTTTAGTTTTATGTTTAATTAAGAAACAATTCATACCTTCTACAAATTTATAAAATATATGAAATCGTTGTCATTTGTACATGTGGATACCTCTTCCATGAAAATAAATTTTTATTTTTTAAAAAATTACATAGATGGATATTTATAATGGATTATATAATAGTTTCATCTTTCAATTATATTATTATTATTATATTAAAAATAAAATCCATTTCATATCCTTCTCGTGTTATAAAGAAAACTGAATCATCATCTATGAGTTTATATATACTATTGTTCTATGTTGTTAGATATTTAGGTTTCAAATTCATTAAATTATCATCATTGTGTACCTCTAAAAAATTATTATTTAAGAATATTATAAATAAAATTGGATATATATCTAAAATATTATGTAGTGTTTTAATCACTCATAAAAACCTGATTTACATCAAAATTAACAAACAATAAATCCAAAGTATCTCAATGTCAATTATCTTTTTTTATTAGATTCATAAATATGTCACATTAAATTTAAATTAAAAGTCTTTATCTAAAATTCATAATGGGGAAACTAACACAAATAAATCTATTAAATAATCATAATATATTATAGTAAAAAAAAATAAGGAAAATGGTTATTTAAAAAAACCTGGTAATGATATAAACATTGATATAAATCAAAAAAAGAGAATAGTAGAATGAAATAATGTTTAAAAGTGTATGGTCAAAAATAGGTAGATATTAATACGTAAATAATGTTATAAAATCATAAATAAGCATAAAAACATAAAAAACGGTATTATAAACATTAGTCAATGTTCACTCAAAAGAAAATAATCATAGAGTGGAAAAATACCCCTGGTGGATTAAATTCATTACCTAATCCCATACATAACATCACTTTATATTTATAGAATTTCCTAATTCATTATAAAGATATCTAATCGAAGTCAACCATCACAGAAATTAGAATCAGACACATGTATGTTTCATGTATAATATAAACCCAAAATATATAATTATCATCTTCAAACCAATAATAATGAAGGGGGTTTCATAATTCTAATTCAATTCTTTCCTAAATACGAATTAACAATGATTCCACAATGAATAATTTATTTAATCATATATTTCCAAAATACAAATTTCATGAGAATGATATGGGGGGATAATAAATTAAAACATGCCAATTTGATGATGATTTATATAATATGTAATTAAAATTTACAAATAATGAATGACAACATTAGTCTTTATAAAAACATAACTAAACCAAGAGATTTATAAATAAAATATTAACCGTTATTAGAATATATAACATTTTTTTTTAAAAATTGGCATTGGTGATTCATCAAATGTGACAAAAAATACATATGTTGACATATATTAGGAATAGGTAAAATATTGTTTTATAAGGGTACTAAATAAATTATTAAATCCATGAAATTAAAATAATATTTATCTACAATTATATTAAATAGAATATAAAAATAATTAGTAATAGTTAACTAATATAATATATAATAATAATGAGAAAATGATATCTATTTTGAAAAAAAATGTAACATGTTGGGTTTGGGGGATTTTTTTAGCATTATCAATTGAGTTGGATGTATGATATATTTCAGGAATAAAAATTTCTCAAAAAAAAAATTTCAATTATAATATTGGATGTTAAGAGAATAGTTTAAATGGTATAAGGGAATTGATTTTTGGAGGTGGAAGAGTTGGGGATGTACCCCGAAGAAGGTGGCTTCAATGATAACACTGAAAATATAATATTACCCACCCCCAACCAATGGGATTCTTATGGGGTTTCCTTATTAATAATACCACATTGAATCAAGAGTATAGTTCCATTATCGAGATAGTTATACTAGAATAATCCATGTGGTTCTTCAAGAAACACCTTCTGAGAGGTTGTTCTATCATTTTACTGATAATACCCGCCATTTAGTAGGAGTTACAATCAAGATATGTAATAAATTCACTATAAGAATTTTAATATCATGTGCTTCCAAAAAATTATAGAAACTTTTGATCCCCCTTTTCTTTTTTTTGAATTTGAGACCTGTCCCCTTTTCCCTATATATCATTATTTCTTCTCTAATTGATGAAACAAACATTAAAAAACAAATCGTGAAAGAAAATAGAGTTATTCATACATCTATTCCTAAGAATTAACCTTTATTCTGGGATTATAATATCTAAATGATCAATTTATGATCTCCCTAATGATCTGAATCTAAATTACACATTTAATAGACCTCAATGTTTGATATTACATGTTTGCATAATTCTATAAATAAATACAGATCTAATATCAACAAGACACATTCAAAGGGTTAGTGGAAATGAATTATATTCATATAATGATTCTCAATTAAAATATTCATGATTGTTCTTTATTTTGTTAATTATTTCATGGATGGTTTTTGGTGATTTCAAAATGTTAATAGAAACCTATTATGTGTCGACATATAATAATAAATAATGGTAAAATATTAGAGACATTATTTTCAAATTTATTATATGGTGAAACCATTATTATTGAATCTAATATTGAATTTATTTTATATTGATAAATTGTTGCGGATCAATTATCAATGGATAAAAAATATTCTCCCCCCATGAATCAATAATAAATTCTATATATTTTATTCAACATACCAGGGATATTTTGAATTTGAATATCTTACCCAATCAAATCTAATAATTGAATCTCATGATGGATTTCATTACATTTTTTATTCTTTAACCCCTTATGTGGAATGGTTACTCCATAGAGACGCATTGTAAACAACATTAATGAAAAGGAAAATGAGATTGAATTCTTGATGTTTGAGTTATATTTGTGTTAGTTTATCACATGATGCAATATTTTTTATTTATGAAATTTGGATTTTCATTTCAAAAAACTTATTTTCATATGATTCATCAAATTTTGTGCTCCCATATGACAATGTTTCCAAGGTAAGATACTTTCTATGCCAGGTTTTAATTGACTGGGAATTATTATTATCATCTATGGGTTTGGCTGTGGAATTTGAGACAAATTAATTATACATGATTTCATGAGTATTTGTAGAGTATATGGTTATCATTTTTGAATATGATCACATATAATTGTTTATACCACTATATTATCATTTCACTATGTTATTCAATCAATATAATCATTACCATACTGTGAGAGTTACCATGGAAATTGATATCTTATCATCGTTCTTGGGCCTCGTGGACCAGTAATGAATAATACCCCCTTGATGATGAGTGTTAATGATATTTCGTGATAATGATGATGGACCCTCATAAAGGAACCAATAATGGTGTTATTGGGTACTTTGTTATAACTGGATGCTATAAGGATTTTTAGTAATGTGAATAATAGTAACACCCTATGGATAAAATGTATCATGTTGAATTGATTCATTTTTTATTTCATGTATTTTTTGACTTACCATCTGGATTTTCCATGACCACTTATGATATTTGATAAGATAATTCCTCTATGGTAGAGATGAAGGAGTTCTCACTATGGGTTTTAGCACATATGACTGCACAAAAAAATCTCGATATGATATTTTTTACTGATATGATTCATTATGTAATTATTGTCATCATTATATACACTTGGTCTACTTCCCAACATTTTTTAGGATTGATTTTTTTTATTTTATGTTTTATTACACACTCTAAGAATAATAATCTTAATTCAAAAATGTTAATCATGTATATTGTTCCAAGTAATGTGATAGGACACATGGAATAGAGCTATGAAGTGGAGAACAGAAGATGTGAAACACCATGATGAACACTAGGGGACTCATTTATGTTTTTTATAAAGATTCTTATACTTTTATTAGTATTGTCAAATGATGATACTAGTATTTACTTGAATGAATTTTGTTCCATATTTATCATTTCTCCATGATAATCTAATTATTATATTTAATTATATTCAATTCCCAAATTATATTATGTAAAATGGATATGATTTAATGTGTATTTTCACTCCACATATATCGTTCACACCATCGTTGGTAGTTGACAATCTCTTACATATGAGGAGGAATGCATGAGGTCGTGTGTCTCTCCTACTAAGGCGAGGTGGATTTATTTACAGTTTATTTAAAATATTATAAAATAATTGAAATCATATATTATTTTTACTAACCACTAAAATGATATAAGCGAGATATATTATGTGGGAATTTTGTAGGGATATTTCCATCTTCTAAACCATCTTTTGCATTACAGACCTCAGAGTTACCATTGATGGTATTTTATTTGATGTTTTATTAGATTTTGGTAAATTCATGGATTCTAAAAATTTACAAATGATCACATACAATATATACATCTATTATTTTTCCATATACAAGATTATTAATTTTTTTCCTTTTTTCGATATGATTAGGATTTCCATGTTATTATATATTGTGTGATCTACTTGTTTACTTGTTATTGTGAATCATATTTTATTTATTTAGATATCATAATATATGGAGGACATTTTTTGTTTATTTATATGATTTTTTCTATCATATAGGGATAGGGAATTTCGGTTTATAATTGGTGGGATAGACATTAGGTTAATGTTACTCTCATATTAAAACCATTTTCATATCCAATTATCTTATTAGAACATGTCTAAAATATTTTAAGGATTACTATAATATTATAGTTTTTTCATATCCTATATGACACATGGGTCATCCAAATGATATGGGATAGTGTTCTCCCTCTTTGAATTACCCATTGTCCCTCCAATATGTTATCTAGTTATAAATTGAGTGGGCCCACCTTAGCTGAGGACAATTGTGTATTATGTTGGAGATATTCCTCATCAATATCCTCAAGACTTTTATTGTCCTAGATGACCATGGGAGAATGTGTACTAGTTTTATCCCATTGATGATATCTTTGATCTCGTCCATACACATAATGACCAGAATGACAGTTTTGAAACCTTCATATTATAGGGAACGACATAGAGATGGGGGAGTACGTTCCAAATACTAGTCAATGAGAGGGTATCATCTGGGATAAAAACAATTTAACATTCCTCACATTATAATTTTTGGCAATGAATAGGTGTTTATTTAGCAGTATATGTATTCATTGATTATATCTATATACTACACTATTTTTATAGGTAACCCTTGTTTTGCAACACTCTCAGTCCATAATAAAGCTCAAATGGATATTCATTTCATGAGTTCTCTCAATTAGAGTTTTTTAGTGTGTTTTTACTAGATTTAAACCTCTTAAGCCCCATCAGTAGGAAATCACTTGGTATACAACTATGGGAATGTTTTTTAATTTCCCATGTTATGAACAACACATCATAAAGTGTTATTAGTTGAAAATACTTTGTATCTTCTATACTTTTCCTCCATGGAATTCATGTTACATATTATAAATTTTTTTGGAAGAATGTGATCAATGAACAAAATATTTATTTATGGTAATCAATGCTAGGCTCTGGATATGAAAACACCGTAAATTCATCCATATAATAGTTTGGTTCATAGATATGTGGAGATTTATTTTTATATAGTGGATAAAACACTAATTGATGTTTATGTTTATCTATAAACTATATGTGGTACAACCGTAATTAAAAATACTTTATATTTGTATTTATAGTATATATATGCTCACATTTTAGGAAAATAAATATAAGTTATAATTGGCCATGAATTATATATCAATTTATCTTATGAGTTACCTTCCTTTATTACCCCATTAGAAACAAATGCGGATAGAATTTATTGATTTGCAGGGAGACATTTAGTAAGCACTATTATTGAAATATATGTGACCTCATGATTTATAGATTAACAAATCCAATAAATTAATCAAATAGACTATCTGAACCAAATGTCAGATCACATTTATTTCTATTAATGTCAAGTATCATTTATAACTTTTAAGGGATAGAAGATCCTGATAACATTTCAATGGGAGCAAGGAGATTGTAGAGTCGGTATATAATTGTTTGATATTACGATGATCATGGTTAAATATTTTGGGCTGTCTCCTTCTATAAGATTAGTGGTGGATTCAACATATTTTACCCTAGATGGGTATATATATAAACATGGATTATAATAACACATCATAATATTCCCCAAGATAGTGGAGTAGAGTTTTATTTATGAATCATTCCAAGTTTATAACCAATATTTATATCACATTATCAGATAGTGTCAGCACAGTTGAAGAAACACAATGAATGAATCAACGTCTTAAAACAGATGGGATTCATCAAGATGCTTAATTCCACATAGTATGCTCTTTATTTTTTCTATATGAAGTAAAAATGTGTTATGAACAATAAAAAGATTACCAAAAGCTGAAAATTTTTATGATGAAGGTTATATATCACTTTTATTATGAATATTCTAACATTGTATTTCATTTTTCGGGATTTCGGTGCATGACCATGATCAATTTCATACTAGGATATAAATAGTTTTTAGTTAGAGATGATGGAATCAAAAAGATAGTGATCTATAGAATATATGTTCCTTATAATTATATGTTTCTGTTTTTTTAATTCAAACATTAAAAAGTATTTTTTTGGACCATAAAGAAAATAATGTTCTCCCATACATTTAATCATTTCTCAAAGGGTCCTTTAATGATATAATTATCTCCTATTCATCTCTTGAGTAGCATTATAGATAACAAGAGATAGTCTTGAACCATATCTAGAATGTCCTCTAAAAAATATTAATTTTTAACTTCTGGATTATGGTCGTAAAATTCCTACATATTTCATTTCTGATATTTGTATATCAATTTGAAATAGATGACCCTGTAGTTGTCATGAAGCAGACACATCCCATGGACATGCTTGAGATGTTTTTATTTTTGGGTTTAGCGGGATACTATCAATTGTTTCCATATACAACATGCATCTATTATGAGCTAAGAATATGATGATGAATAAGGTGGTGAAGTTACAATGTAAAAAAAACACTTTTTTTATTTAGTGGGACATTCACTATATATAGATCTACTGAAGATTCATCCTACTTTAGAGATTTCTATTCGGTTTACTGTGATATAAGAGTAGTTTTTAATGGGGTGGTCATGATGTATTGGGAGCATGTTCTACCTTACCACATTATTTCAACCCCTTTTGTTGAACTATCCAACCAATATCTTGGATCAAGATTCATTCATCTGTCGTCTCACTTGTTAGTGAAATTATTTATTTAGTGTCTGATCAATTACCTAAATAGAAGATAATTTATATCTTTTTATCATAAATCATATATAGATAAAATTTTATTAGATGTGTTTGGAAGATTCCCATTAAATATTTCAAATTGAAACGAACAATCCAAAGGTTAGAATAAATTCATTTTAGAATTTATTATCATTAAAACATAGGATAGTCTAGGTCTTAATTAGTATAATTCTATTGATAAGTTTCATCTATTTGGAATTTTACCTAAGTGGAAAATTGATGATTATGAGGATCAATGATTTTTATCTTGTTCCAATTTTTTTATCACATATTCCCAGGTTGACTAGGGAAATTTGGGATTTTAATATAAGATATAGAGTGTTTTATTAAGGGATTAACATTCAGTTGTTGATGGGGTACCTAGGTAGTCATTAGACAATGGTGATGTGGTCATTTTATAGGATGGAGTTGTAATATGTTATATATCAAGGAAAATCAAATGACATATAGGCATACCCATATATGGATGTTAAATCCTTCTAGAATAAATTTGTACCATTACTATATGAGAAAATTTATTTGGCATTGGATAAAGATTTATATTGTTTGTTTCATCTCTCAATTAATTACCTAATAGATGATAATGATCAACCACTTCTTTCTTCTTGGTATAAATATGACAATTGTTATTCTATTTGGGTATATTTAAGAGGAAATTCTAGAATTGTTTTTGGGGTTTCCAAGGACACTATATTGTTTATATGCATTATAGTTTATTGTTGATAAAATAAATAATGAATCTTATTTTCTAATGATTTGAGAGACTCACTGAGTTGATGGAATATGAATGATTTCTATCTATGTTATTAAAAAAAATAAAAGAGAAACCTATATAATTATTTATGAAATATACACACATTTTATGTATTAGTTTTAATAGTTTATATATGATTCCACATGTATTAATCCTTAATTAACCATATTGGTTCATTCTCATATTGATGAATAGTAAGAGTGGATGATCTATACACTCTAGTATAAGATTAGAGAATACATTATAGAAAATGATAAATCATAGTAATTTCAGTGATACATGGATGATTTATCATAAATTGTTTTACTAATCTTGATTTTTGATATAATAATTGTTTTTGTGGAGTTTATATCATTCATATGTTTGATGGAATATGGTGGGTGAGCTGAAAGAAGATGTTCCCAATTTGATTCAAGATTCCTCTAATAAATTTTATCTAATTCATAAGAGGTAGGCAGTAAATCACAGGTGTTATAATTCATATTATATCCATAGGAGGAAAAATCATGATTATATTTGGAAATAATGTTTTATAAATAGTGACTCATAATTTAGGTCTCAGACATTTGTGGATTCTAGGAGATCAGGCCACATGTTACGTAGGAACCTTTGAGATCCCTGGAAAGGATGATGCAGTTTCATATTTCTGTATATTTTAAAAAATTACAATTCATTGAAAACATTGACCCATATATTTAAGTATAATCCCAGTCTCACTTATTTTATTTACAATGAGGATAACCAGTTGAGTCCAAATTCATCATACAAGGTGAACCTAATGAAGGTCATAGACGAATGAAATAAATTCATTTCAACATATCCCAATAAATATTTAGGGGTTATTTGGTGTCCTGAAAAATCATGTAGAAATCATTGAATTCCTAATATAGTATTAATTATTATTTTCTAGAGTTGTTTAAGAATAAAATTTGAAGGTACTTCTAAAGGATGAGCTGTCTTTTGTATGGTAGAATTATAAAATAATATTCAGAGATTCATGTATGATATGTTTAGAGAAAATAAATTTATTATTTTTTTTAGTCTCCACATTGGGTTATTATGATGGTTTTTATGGGGATATATAACTAGGAAAGGAAGGTATATGGGTTGACGAATAGATCCAAAAATGTGACTATAATGATTCTATCGACTAGATGATTGATCATACATGACAACTGATTAGCTTTCTATGGGACTAATTTCAATTTCCATCGCCACCAACTAGCTAGTGGGGTGGTACTAGCCCATTTATTGTGCTGTTAGAACACATGTGGATATTTTTGTCACATCATCATACCAATAGACTATCATTGGATAGGTGTTCGTTTCACGAGATCACCTATGATGCTCAATAGGTAGTCGGTGCACCTAGTACGGGGGTATATTAAATTCAAAAACTAAAACATAATTTGAAATAGATTGATTTCTTATTTATTAATGAAATATATAAACCTAGAGTATTTCAAATATTATTCCTTAACCACTGAATGTTTAAACCAACCAATCATCTACCCATAATTCAAAAAACGGTTATTGCTCATGCCACACTAGAACTGCGAGTTATTCATATATATTTGGAAAATTATCCTTGATAAAATAAATATGAAAACAGATATATGATGTACAAGAGATTAAATTAATTTGAATATGATAAATTCCTCATTTCCCATTAATCTATGGAATACATAACTCGTTCAATATCTTCCATTTTCATTCCAATATCTAACATATTCAAATGTAATTCAATAAGTAACTATTACTGTGTAATGTTTATAAACATATTGTCTATGAAAGATCTATTATATTCGAATAACATATAAAAAATTTCATTGTAGTTTTCAAGTGATATGAATGATTCCATAGAGGCCATTATTGACTACAAATAAAGTACTCTATTATAGTGATTTTCTATGGTAATACTTTTTACATCAAACATCTTTGTACACTTTCTTATTTGATTGCTAATAGTTACGTCTATTACATCAACATATTTGTTTGGGTTCACTGGTAAAATGACAGATCTGATTATCCCTTATAGAATCTATGATTAATTTAAGATATATTGTTTAATCAACAATAGATTTTATTTATTTGGATTTAAATCATTTGTCCATTGTAAAAATTATATTATCATAAAGAATTTAAATTGTATGTGATTCTAGAACCACCTTGGTTGAATATTTCTCTTTTGTTCTAATTATAAATGAATTTCCTGAGAACAATTAGTTATTATGAATCAGTGACATGTTAATTATATCTTGGTGAGTCCAATTTGTGATTATGTGGAAATTTTTTATGATAACTATTTATTCAACAATAACCCTGATAAATTATGTTTCATTCCATTTAAGGATATAATATATAAACTTTTCCTTATTATGATATATATGACAACATGGATTGATTTACTATGGTTGAGTTTGATATCATGTGGGTATTTATATAGCACCTGAGATTGGTTTATGATGCTTGGTTCAAGATGTATTGTAAGATTATATTTTTACCATGTTTTATAATGATAATATTCTCTAATTTTTGATACTATATTCTTATATTGATATGTAATTATTTTAATATATTAATTTTCCTTCAACATTTGTGACTATTCTATGATATTTTTATTCCTGATACATGTGTTTGGTGGTCCGTTAAGTTATTATTACCTCATGAGTGGGAGAACTTAAGAAGTTTGGTGATGACTATGGTGTTCCCTCACATAGGGTTGGAGCACGTTTTCAAAGTGGCCCAGATTGTAACTCGCTGTCATGGGGATTTTAAGAAATCTTGTATAACATTATTCCTTGTGTATTCTAGGTAGTATATTGACTTGATGATTTGGTAATTTGATGAAACATGTCTCATAAATTGTGATAATAAATTAATCACTTTTTATCTATTAAATTATTATTCTTTTGGAATGGTCATGATGGATAGAGGAATATGGATTTCTGGTGTGTTGGTTGATGAATGACTTCTTGATATGTGATTTTATACTATTATTCACTGTTTCACATTTTTTAGTATGATGGAATTAAAACAATAGAATTATTTACCTTTTTCAAGGATAATTTTATAGTGTTCTACATCATTTCATTTCTTAAACATCTATATAGGAATACCGAGGCACCTGATGAATTCATGTATTAGAATATATGTAACAGAAAATCACAAGTAGAAGATTAATGAGTAGGGCACTATGGAGGATGTGGATTATTGGTATAAACTCTAGTAGGATACTTTGTGTTTTATGTTTACCTTTATTCATATATTTTGGTTTTCCTTTCTATATTACATTCTATGGAATTTCATTTATGATTTATATTCCATCATAACAGTTTCAGCATTATACACTTGGTAATTTTTTTATTATCTTATTATTTTATTTCCTTTTAAAATAATATAATATTGAGGGTATAATCTCATCACAATTGATCTTAATACCTTTTTCAATAATTAGCAACCAATTGAATATATGGTGGAACATGTGAGTTAATGTGACACTCTTGCAAGAACATAGTTATTCGAGGCATGTTGTGAATCATTTACAATAAAAAACTCATTTACTAATTTTACACATCAAACAAATAATTGTTAAATTTTATATCGAAAATAACAGAAGGTAAATATAATTATAACATGGGGAAATACAAATTATTTTTTCATTAAAAAGGATAATATTTTTGGGAAGGTAGATTAAGAACTTCATGGGGAAACCATTATTTAAGATGATCGAAATTATTTTTGTCATTGTAAAATTTAAATAATGTATTATAACACATCAATAAATAATATTTCAATAATATGTGATCTATCAAGATAAACATATTTTATATCATAACTAAATAAAGATAAAACTCAACGAGAAAAATAATAACTCTTAAAAGTAAATTAATTATGAAATAACAATATATTTTATTAGGGTAGAAAATTGTATAAAACAACAAGCATGACCTTGTATTGATGTTAGTTTTCAATGTTTATAAATAATATTTTTTATTTTTTACATAATCATGTTAGTACTAACATCATAAAGATGATGTTTTTTTAATATCAATTTATTTTTCAGTAAAGTGTCATTTTGATGGATCGCTTTATATTTAGGAAATTATATAATAAAAATCCTTCAATGTGATTTATCATGAATATTAGGTACAAAATGACTAAATATAATATGTGATATTATATAAATAATTGAAATTATACCAAAAAATTAACATTATTTATGTAGAAAAGTATATATTGTCACAACGAATGAAATTTTGATATATAACATTAATTTTTTTCAGAGTAAGATAGAGAAATTTTCTTAACATCCTAAATAATTAAATTACATCTCTTATATATTTAATCAATAACCATATTAATCAAAATTAAATTTTTTATTTTCATTCAATTTATTATTGGAATAATTTTCATATAAATTGGCTTAAGACAGTTCCTTAGGGATGTTATCATAATTTATTCAGTTTAATTGAAAATTATAGATAGCTGTCAAAAGTTTTACATAAAAATATCATATTTACTATAATTTTATTATATTCTTTCATTTGTTATTAAATAAATATGATACATATATAGTTTTAATGTTTATCCTAAAGTATATTCGATTAGGAAAGGTATCTTGATCTATCCATTTATAGTGGTTAAATATACTATGACCATTTCTTCTTAATAAAACCTATTTATTTATAAATATTATTCATCTGTAATATTTAATAAGTGAAAAATATCAAATTAGTTAATTAAATTATCTTTTTTAACCAACCATTTAATGTGTTGATGTAAAACATGGCACATCATTCATGACCATGGTAGTCCACACACACATGATATTATTTTAATCTATCATTAATATGCTGTAATGGAGTTTAGGATAAGGTATTAAAGTATTTTTATGAAAGACATTGGAATGGGTGATGAAATGGGGAGGAGGTTCATTACACTAATATGTTTAGAAAATGAATATTTTATAAAATGTGTTGACATTCTAATAATATATCTATATACTTAAAGACCAGAGGAACAAAAAATATGAAATAATGGCATGATAAAAGTGAGAAGTTAGATCCTCCATGGACTATTAAATATTATATATTTTACCCATTTTTAACAACATTATATTTGTTAAAATATTTTTATTCTAATTTAATTTTAATACAGAAACTCCTCATTCCTTTTTGGTTAATATGTTATTGTGAAAAATTAAGTATTAAGTTATATAATAACATTATATTAGTAATTTAAAATATTTGATCATTTTTATATATTGATATTTTCATAATTTAGATATAGTTTGTTTTTTATAAGCACATTCAACAGATAAAAACATGATTTTTTGAAAACATAAATTTTCTGAATATGATTTATTTTAAGGGTAAAATTATAATTATTAATGATTTTTTTAAGATAAAAATATTATTAATATTTGAATTATATTTAATTTAAATTAAATTATATTGAAAACCAATATCTTTTATGGGTAAAATGTATATAATAAATAGAAAAAAATTGTTTTTTTGGTTAAATTATTCCATATATTTTAGAAGAAGTTTTCCATTGGTTTTATATATCAATACAATAATTTTAAAATACTGTATTAACTATATTGAATATATTGTTTGTAGTAATGTTTTTCTATAAAATTATCACAAATCATGTAATATAAAAGATAATTTTAAATGAAAATAAATATGTTGGATATTCAAATAAAAATAATATATTTTTGTAAAATAAAAATTAATATTCATATTATCCTTATAACATGATGAAACTATTAATTAAAGAAACATTATTATATTCAATATATATAATTCAAAAAAATAAATTCGTAATAATTATAGTATAATATATTGATTTGAATTATTTTAAATATAAAAATTATGTACTAAAATACAAAAAAAATTGTTTTCGAATTAAAAAAAAACATAACAGTGATTTTTATGTCACGTAGGGAATATGTATTTTTTTAAAAAGGATTCATGAATTTTACACTTTTTATTATAAATTAATATTTTGATATATGTCATATTATTATGAAAATAATATTTTTTCACTATTACATTAAAAATAAATATTCTATGGAAAAAACAAAAAAACTTTACCAAAATAATTAAATTATAAATAAAAAATATTTTTAATTTTTCTTCTACATTTTCAGGAATTATCACTACTATAAATAAAAAATTATATAACATAATGATAAATTATTTATAATTGAAAATAATATTTTTTACAACAATTGTTATTTTTATTGGAAATATCTATGAAACAATAATATATCAAGAAATAATAAATAAATATTATATTTTATATAAATCATCAATGTATATTAATGTTAATTCTTTCCTTTCCAAGAAATT
Source organism: Viscum album (assembly GCA_963277665.1). NCBI lineage: Eukaryota > Viridiplantae > Streptophyta > Magnoliopsida > Santalales > Viscaceae > Viscum > Viscum album. Next base: position 821,315,569 of record OY728155.1, read on the forward strand.
ATTTTTAAAAAAAAATTATTCTTTAAGACCATAATTAACAAGTTAAATTTTTATAAAATATTTATATATATAAATAAATATTTATTTATTTATTTCATAAATTGGTTACTCAAATAAATATATACTAAATTAATGGCCCATTAATATCATAGTTTTTCTAGTTTGGTGGTTCAGATGATGAATAATATCTTTAAATTTTTAAATTATTTTGAGAAAAAAATATTTAAATATTTGGTCTTTACAATTATATTTTTAATAACAATGACGTTTTTCCAAAAAGAAATGTCTTTCAAAAAAATTCCCATCAAACTATTATATAATGTTCATGTTTTTGTCAGCATAAACACTTAATTGTAAATTATATATATTACCACCATGGATGACAATAATAACATGATGATATTTTTAATTATACCAAAATTTTCAAATTATATTTGTTCGATAGGTGTTAAATGGTTATATTGATATATAAAATGTGATTTATTTACCATCCATTGAATATTAAATTTCTGAATTAGTCACACCAAAAATATAATACACATGAACAATAATTAAAAAACTCAATAGAATTATTTTATATTTTTTAATAACTACCACACAACTGTTACACTACATGAGACAATATACAAATGATGAACCTGTTATCATAGAACTATGACAGAGATCATAATTGAAAACCATGTGATTAATAATTTAATTTAAAAACCTCCAATGATGAAATAAATATATAAGATGAACATCCCAGACATCATGGTGGTTTCTCATTGTTTAAACAGTAGTTCCAAGTGTTTAATCTAGGTTAATTAAATTATTCCAAGAGTATGAGGGACATAATGGTTGTTTTGGTGGTGTGGGATACGAAATGATAGAAAACCAGGCCAACCTATGCATGGCTCATAATTTATTCTCGGATGGAACATGGTTAGGTAAACCATAATAGTTGTTGTGGAATTATGGATAGTGGAATATCATTCATTGGATATAAGGTTTTTAATCCATACAAAGCTAAAAAATAATATTATACGACTCTACTCTGATTTGAATGTGTCTTGAGAAAGATTTAATAATTTTTCGGGAAACCATATGTGTAAACTATGTAACCTAGTAATTTTATAGAAAATTATAAAATTTCTACCTTAGGATTCTATATTCTAATATTGTGTTCCCATCAATTTAACCTCTTTCTACCCTAAGGATGAATCCTAGAGGCCAAATATTATAAGAGGTTATTATCCTTTGATACTGAGATGTTTTAATCACCATTGGTTTCCAATAAAATATCCGGGAATGTATAATCCATCCCTTTATTCTCTTTTTGGTTTAAGAACTGTATCTCCCTCTTATCTCCTTCTAATGATCAAAACCCCCATTTTTTCTGTGATATAATGGGTGTCGCTTAAAAGGGTTGTTGATTCATGATCAAAAAAATGAGTTAGATGTAATTTTCAGTATATTCATGTTAGTTGGACAACATTTTATATCCCATAGTTTCATAGTAGGTTTGTGAATGTTCAGCTTTGTTTTTGGCACTAATTTTTGTGCTTTTGATCTTTTTTTCTAGTTTTGGTATAATGGGTGTCCAATTGATAAATAGAAACCCTTATTTTCCCCATGGGATGCATCAAGGTTGATATGACATATTTAGGGCCAGCCATGAGGTGCACCTATATTTCAGGTCCTAGAAATTAGAAAAGTAATTGAATGGTCTTTATGTGGTAACGTAAATCCCTTATTGAGTATGTCAAGGTGATTATGTGAATTGAAAACAAAATATTAGTAACGAATCAAGAATTCAAAATCGATTATAGAGTTTTTTGACACGACATGGAAAAGGTTTAATATTGATAATTTGGATTATGTCACATTGCTTATGAATTATATTAGAAATGTGTAAGAAGGTAGGACTTCTAAATTATTGAATAAGTCAATTGGGAATGTTTTGTGGAATGATAAATATGAAAAATGGGATTTCATATGGTAATTTATGAATATGTTATATGTGACCATTTAAGGGAAATACTAATCATGCTTAATTAGATATGGATGATGAATGGAATTGTGTTACGTATTGGAAATGATAAATGTGTTAAGGGGTTATGGAATAATGTTATCTCCCATATTGATTGTTTGGGATTATGACAATTATATTTAATGATTGTATCGGTTATGATATGCTTTATGTTGGTTGAATGGATGGATAAGAATGTGCAGATGGAATGTGGTGTGGGGCAAGGGAATGAGCTCCTCCCAAGGGTTGATTTGGACTGATTCTCAAACTCAACCCACAATACATGGTTTATGGATGGATATGAAGCTCTATTCCCCTAATGATTGTGTTCTACTTGGACTATGGCCCCGTGGTGGGGATATTATTATGTTGTGATGTATTATCCCAAGTGAGATGTAGAATTGACATATTCCCTAAGATGAATTATATTTTCAATGATCCATGTGTGAGTTATATAAATTACAAAACGATGGATTACATGTTGATGAAGAACTAACTAATGATAAAGATGCACATAATGAATTTCCACTATGGTTAGTAATAGCTAAGGATTGATTTTTATATACTTTATCCTAAATTTTCTTTTATTTATATTTTATTTAGTTCAAACTATAATTCACTATATTTTTGAGAGGATATTATGTAGACACTATCAGTGGTGGCCTACTGAGTTATACACAGACAATGCTTGGGGCACCATTGGGAACCTGAGAAGACATCATGATTTCATGTCATGACAGGGGAAAAGGAGTTATTATAGGGAGTTGATTTGGGCAGGGTACATTCATGGATGAGTTTATGGACATGAAGTCATGTCCATTTTTTGTATTCCTCTTTTTGTCATTATTTTCATTTTTATCCACTTTTGAAATGTTTAGCTTGAAATACCATTTTTAAATTTGGTCATGGTTTATAATCAGTTTTAAGAGAAGTTTGTTATGAATTCTTATAGGTTATGACACTTGTTTCAGCTGTTAATTATAATTATCTTCAATTCCAGACTCTAGTAAAGAATTTATAGTCTCCCCACAAGACTAATTTATACCCTTGCTGTTAATCAGTAACCTCTGGCTAATGGGGAGGCGTGGTCGAGGTCATGTGGGGACTCCATCAGTGAAACCATTTTGTGGCTTCCAGTATGGGAACATTACAAAGTGGTATAAGATAATGCATTTTCAATGAATTTCTATTATTTTAATGGTTTATTAGAGGTTCAGACGGTGACCGACCCTGGAAATGAGCTCTTTTTTAGGAGTAATTATCCATTGGACAAGGGAAACCCTATCTCAACTAGGGTGGGATTTTTTTTGTTGTTTTGTTTTTATATATTTGATGACATTTCACCATTAGGTGATGCACATTGTGTGTGATGTGAATGTATTATGATATTTTTAAAATGGATATAATAGCAATAGGTTTGGAATTCGTGCATCATTCTAGGAACTAATATATATATATATATATATATGTGTGTGTGTGTGTGTGTGTGTGTTTCATGTATCTTAGTAAAAACACAAATGAGATGGATGTGTGGGACATAAGGGGTTTAATACATTGGATTTTAATGAATGTGATTAAAATAATGTCTAATTAAATGTTACAAATGGATAAAAATGATTGTAAAATATTATTTAAAAATTAAATAATCATTTTTTATAATTGTTAGTAAGTAAAAAAATGTGTTGTCGAAGTATGTGTTGATATAGGAATATTTTTGATATGGTGGGGAATGCGAGGATTGTAATTGTGTTAGTTATTTATCATGTGTTATCCATTTTATTTTGTAGAGTTGTTTGAGGATTGTGTTTCGAGTATTATATTGGATGTTTAGGTAGTGTATTCAAAAAAACAATTCTCCAGTGATGGGCCCTACTGTATATTTTGTGAGAACATTACAGTTTCTGTCAAAACACTCATGTTTGGAATTAAAGATAAAATTCACCATGAACACATGCTATTATTTGGTGATATAAGGACGTTGCGAAGAATGAAACCCCAATAGTGGGTCATGGGGATATGAAAGTTAAATATAATAGGGAATATAAGTTATATAACAACTTTAATAAATTTATTGAGATGATGGAATGGGACCCGTGGAGGGTTGCAACGAGTATATTCGATCGGACCAAGGAGTTAATGTTGAAACACACTATGAACATTATCGGAGAGGGTGTGCCTGTGGAAGTTGAGTTGTATATATAGTCTATCAAGAAATTATTGATCATCTAGAGAATCCATTAGAGAGGAAAGTCAAGTATGTTGCCTATATGATTCAGGGCTAGGTAAACCATTTGTGGGACATAATGGTTTAGACAGAGCAGGTTGAAGGAATAGTGTAGAAGGATTTTTTAGAAATGATTATAGAATATTAATACCCATAAACCATGATGCAGTATAAGGCAACGTTTTTTACAATTTTGACTAAAGGGGGTTTTTAATTGATGCATTATGCTAGTCATTTACCTAACTTGTGCAATTTCATTCAGATATTGGTTGGAGAAGAGGTTACTATGTAGAAATAAATTTAGTATCATATTTGAAACATTATTAGTTCCCGTGTAAATATTATATATCTAAAGAAGTTTGATGTGGTTGTGGATCCAGAACATATCTCTGAAAGGAACCTGAAGGGAGATTCAGGAGGTGGTCTTGTGATGCTAGATGAGACGACAACTAGTAATGCTTCTGAGGTAAAGAAGTATTGTTTTGGGGAATATATAATAGGGGATGTTCTTAGAGTAGTCAAATGAGAGGTAAAGTCCCATAGGGTGTTGTACTGATATTATATTACAATCGTGGAATGTCATGGAACATGTAGGATTAGTTTCCCCAACCACCTATTGACAAACAATCAAGTGAAAGGTAGGGAGACAAAAATATGTTATGGAAGAACCATTGGTAGTCAGGCACATATGTACGTTAGATATAGATGATGGGATAATGACGGGTTGATAAAGCCATATCAGGAAGGAATTTGGATCTATAAAGGACTTACATGTATGAGGTGTCTGATATAGAACTCTAAGGAAACACTTTATGTACCAGTCGTGAAAAGCAGTGCAAGCTTCCAAGGCTAGAACCTAGGGTGGAGGGATATGTCATCTCAACTAAGTTCATTCTACAACTTGAGGTATTAAGGAAATCCCATATATCGTTTTATGTTTGATTTTGCTGCTTCCACAATCTCTAATGGTTTATTTGACATAGTTCAATACAATATTTTATTTCAACTTAGTAATAAGTTATATTGGGCATAAATATGGAACATGTCTATGGGGTTATGATGATTCATACTTCATTAGGGTGAGGGATGATGAGATAAAAAAATGAAATGGGTTTTCTAGGGAGTGTGGTGGATATCGTTTCCTATAAAATCTATTTTTCATTTATATTTCTGGTCCTGACATGATTTTGGGTATGAACATTTTGGTGTTGTATGAAGACCCTATCAATTGTTAATAAAGATGGGTATTTTTCACATCTCTTGATGGAGATGCTTTTTATTTTGTGGGATGTGGAATGTTCAGGAGATTCGTACTGGCCGTGTTTTCCCATAGATGGGGGATCTCTTAGACCAAATGAAATACCATACTCTTATTGATGGAGTATTGAAAAAACATGTATTTCATTCTATAGTGGAATGGTTTCATGATGTGTATCCCGATGATTTCATTTGACTATCTCCCTATAGGGTTTTTTATTTTAAAATTGAGTTTCTTCTAAAGTTAGATCTAGTTTACTTTCCACTAAATCAAAAGGCACTGACATTACTCAAAGTATGTAAGTTTCAACAGGGTCAGTGGGATTGAAAGGGAGTCATCCATCCAATTAATTTTCCATGGGGATCACCCATGCTATATGCTAATAATTCAAATGGGTTTTTGGGTAATGTTTGGATTATATCAAGATAAATCAGATTGAATTTATGCAATTATAACCATATCTAATAATTGATGACTAGTTTGACCAATAGAGTGGTGCCTCGATGTTCTCTATAATAGATATTAGACTCGGACGCCATCAATTACTATAGAGACCTTCCGATGTATTGTGAACATCTTTACTAATTATTTGACAGAAGCATGAGTTTGTAGTGATTCCATTTGTATTGACCAACACACCTTCTATGTTGAGGGATTTAATAAACCTAATATTTAACCAATATCAAGAACAGTTGGTGGTTGTATTTATTGAGGACATCATTATATACTCATGTACTCTTAATGATCATGATGGTCTTCTTAACATCATCCAATGTACACTAAGATAGACTATCCATTACACCAATCTATCAAAATTTATATTAAAGAATGAAAATATTCATCTCATTGTCCACATCATTTCTTTGCTAGCTACATCAGTAGATATATAGAATCTAGTGGCTAATGTGTTATTAGAGAGGCCCACGAATGTTTTTGATGATGAATGTTTTTGGGAATTGTCTGATTATTACCAAAATGTTGATTAAGGATTTATCTTATTTCTATGTTCCACTATCAGTATTATTTAATTTTTGTTATGTTTGAGTGGTTGGAGGCATTAAATAATGTTTTGGTAGAGTTGAATAACCGGTTGACAACCGCACCCATTTTGATCTAACCTAAACCATGTAAGTTGTACAAGTTGTTCAATGATGTGTATAGTGTTTTACATTAGGTAGTGTTGATGCATGATGATAGGTTTGTAGCTTATGCGTGAAGATTGATGTTACCACAAGAAATAAATTACCCGACTCATGATCTTTATCAAGATGATGTGGTTTATTCCACAAAATATTAGAGATATTACTTGTTGGAAGATAGGTACATGGTGTTTACTGAACATAAAGTCTTATTTACATATTATGTTAGTGGAATTTAAATATTAGGAAGTTTTAGTGGGTAGAGAACCTAAAATAAATTAATTTCAAGATTATTTATACACCTAAAAATGGGATATGGTTGTTGATGATATACGATGATGGAGTTGGATTCAGGTGGTTCTGGAATCCAAATCAGAGTGGTGAATTATGGACGTCTAGCCTACGATGATTCTTGAGTATTTTTATGGGCATATGAAAATGAAAATTGTGTCTATAGTAGCGGAGTCTGCTATTTTGATCTGGTTCAAGGTGACTTGGTTTGGGGATATGAGTTGTTTTCCTTTAAGTAATGTCATAATGATGGGGAGTCACCTTAGGATAGGATTGTGGGTTTTTATTGAACTATAAACATTTAGGGACATGTTCTGTTGTTGATAGGTGTGTGAGAAGTGTATATGTTTGAGTTACATTAGTTGAATATGAATCAACATCCTAGTTTTACTAAAATGTATCATGATATTCCTTGAAATTATTAGTGACCATGAATGAAGAAATCTGTTATGAATTTTGTGGCATGAATCCTTACTTTTTAGCAAGAGAAGGTTGAACATCAATTCCCAGGTTGGTTTCTTCAATCATTTACCATTATGATGTAGATGTGGAATGATGTAATGATGTACATCCTAGTGGAGATCTGAGGACACCTTAGATGAATGATATTGTTTACATAGTAATGGTAGATTGACTAAAGTGTCTCATATATTACCAACCCATGAATATTATATAGTTCATTATTTTGGTGAGTAATATGATTGAGAGATGGTTTTGATTCATGCAGATTAAATATCCATAGTTTTAGAAAATGATACAGGCTTCAAATCAAATTTCTAGAATGGTTTACATTATGCAATTTGTTCCCATGTGTTTTTTATTATGACCTATCACCCGTATATAGACGGGCAATTAGATCTCACAAATTTGGAATTAGTGGACATGTTGAGAGAATGTGTTATTTTTTTTGATGGTTTAGGGGAATATAACTTGTCACTTAAAAAGTATTATTACATCAATACTTTTCAACCTATGACTCAGAAGACACTATTTGATGATCTTTATGAGAAGCTATGTATATCTCTACAACGTTGGTTAGAAGTGGGGGATTCTTAGCTGATGGGAAGAAACATTGTATAGGAGACATTATAAAAAAACGATTTGATTTAGAAACATATGGAAATGACTTATAATAAGAAGAATTCATATGAAGATCCTTGTTTTTTTACTTCATGACTTTGTTGTGGGAAATAGTGTTTTCTTATAGGTCACTCTGTGGATTGGTCACCATCAGAATTGGAAGATGGGTTTGATAGAACCCAACTATGTAATGTCATTTGATATTGTGTTAAGGATCAAACCAGTGGCTTACTGATGTGATATTCCACAGTAGTATAGTTTAATTAATGATGTTTTTCACGTTTCACAGCTTTTTCAGTATAACCTTGGTCAACATTATGAAATTAGTGTTGAGTATGTTGTTCTTAAGGCTGATGCATCCTTTGATGAGCATACAGTTCTTATTGGGGATTATAGAAAGAAGGTGTTGCCACACATGTTTTTTCCTTTCGTTCATTATTTTTTCCACATGGAAATTTTCATGCTGAATCAAGGGATAGTGAATCTGGTATTCCATCCTAATGGCTAAATATCTTTTCATCAGAAACTAAAAAAGATCAAGAATAACAGATCGAGGAAAAGGCATCATAATTTGTTGAGGTTTTATGATTGAATATTTGTTGGAGGTATTAAATTGTATAAATTTTAGTTATAATACCTTTCAATTGGTTAATTAAATGTATCTTGCAGTATGAGGGTCCTTGAGCATGATAGACACACGGTTAACTAAACAGAGAGAGGTGTCATGAAATTTTGTACAATGGTATATCCAAATGTAATATCTTGCTTTATATACTGTTCATAGCTCCCATAGTTACCATGTGACCAGAATCCCCTTGGAAAGTATTTTTTCACATCGTTTACACATGGTTTAACAAACCATGTAGGTAACAAATATAGCCTTGTAATGTCTGAAAGAATTAAAAAAATTATATAGTTTTTTTATGTAATAAATATGTATTATCATTTTTTCAGATTATAAAACCCAATGGATGAACCATAGTTACCAATTATTCCAATAGGTTATCATAACATGATCTTAAGCTGTTTGGAGTGCAATTAAGAGTGGATCGAGGCTCCAGGTAACTCTAATCCATCCCTTTCTTCCCTTTTGGGTTTAAAGATTGAATCTCCCAATAATATCAATTCAAATCTCTAAAACCCCATTTTCTTGTGATATCTATGTTGAGTATTCAATGGGTTTTGGAATAAGGATCTAATGCTACGATTAAGAGGATGTTCATCCATAGATATGAGGTAGGTGGTCTATATGTTATATCCCCTTGTTTCATTGAATATTTTTGGACATTAGATTGTGTTCTTGGTCACACCATTTTTTGATTTTGATACATTTTGATATTATTGGTTGAATGGATTCCTAAAGGATGAATAGTAATCCTCATGGTCTCCATGGGTTGCATCAAGGATGATTTGACCTAATTAGTTCCACCCATGGGGTGAAAAAAATTTCTCAGGCCTAAATATTAACAGTGTAAGTGCTTAGTTGTAGTGTGGAAATATAGAGCCACTTTTTTGGATTTGGAGGTGATTAATAAATGATAAAATAGACCACAAGTAATGTTTCTATAATTTTTAATGGATTACTTTTTTAAATGATATAAGAATGATTTGATTTGGTGAATATGAAATGTTTCATGTAGAATATGAGTTATATTAGAAATTCCTAAGAGGAAAGGGCATAAAAAATTGTGAATATTTTAGTTTGAAATGGTATTTGAAATAAAGAATATGATAAATCGAATTTCATAAGAGTATTTATGATTATTTGATATGGGGTTATTTATGGGAAATATTGAATGTGCATAGTGATTTGGGTACAAAAATAGGGAATTGGTTAAGTAATGTAAATGAAAGAATGTGTTAAGGAATTAGGGAATTATATTAGTTATCCTATTAAATGATATGTATTAAGATTATGATATGTTTTGGTTGTGCATGTATTAATATGATTTATCTATGTTTATTCGATGATTAATCATTGATACATGGCTTGAGCTGTAGGATATTGAACATAGCCTCCTTCAGTAGGTCCTGTTAAACATCTAATCTATGTCCACCCAGAATGCACATGTTAGGTATAAGGACATAGCTTTAAGACCCAAATGGTTTCATTCCACCTGAACTAAGGTTTCAAGGTGAGTACAACTGGTATTTTGACATATTATTCTTAGTGAGATATGGGTTCAAATTATTTCATATACTGAATTATAAAGTTTGTGAACCTTGTGTAAAGGATTTAAATGAATAACCATGGTTTAAATGTTAATGAAAAAATAAGTAATTATGAAGATGCACATAATGAATTAGAATTTATATTTAGTACCAATAAAACATTTATTATTATCTATTAGGTGTAGAATTTTATTTAATTCATTTTTAAATTATATCATACATAAATGAACTATCTATTAGATTGAATTTTTTGTAAACATATTGGTGGTGGCCTACAATGTTGTACTCACACTATACTCTAGATGTGATTAGGTACTCGAAAATATCTCATGCTTGTAGGTCAGGAAAATGAAAAATCCCTTACGATAGGGACATTAGTTGGGTGTGCGACATGCATGGATGAGGTTACAGATGTAGATTCAGGGTTGTTATGGAAATTATTCTATTTTTACTTATTTTTTTCTACACATTATCACTGGTTAGAAAGACAACCCAAATTTATCTTTTATAGGGGTTTGTACCTAGTTCTGGGTGACGTTAGTAAGGAATTATTAATGGTTTTTAAACATTATTTGGCTATTAATGCTTTATATTTTCTATGTATTACTCTGGTAAAGAGGGTATAACATTCCCATCTGACTAATCTATTACATCACTTATAGTCATCACCATCTAGAGTACATGTCGGTGCACTTGATTTCATATGGAGACAAGGCTTGTGGTGCCGTTTAGTGGCCTCCATGACGTGGTAGTTACAATAATAAATGTGTAAATGTATAATAAATTACTAAAATTTAATAATATAAATCAAAATATTTAAAATTTATATACTAAAATATTCTATTAAGAGTTTTATTTTTGTCACATAGGATGTTAGTTAAAATTTAAATACATGAGAATTTTGGGTTTTGAATCCTTATCACGATTTCTAGTATGTGATAGTTATGTGACAATCAATCAATGCATAATATTGTATGGTATATATAACTATTATTTAGTCCTATTAATTTATTATTAAAATAAATGGATTTAAATATCTATATCATTTTCTTCATTTAAATGGGTTTTATTTTAATTTTATCAATGACAATATCATCATTTTAAATAACTAATTTAGAAATATAGATTTCATATCTATGATAATCAATGAGGGATTTTTTATGGTCATTTACTCCCTCTCATAAATAAATATAAAATTCTTTTCCTTTTGTTTTATTTATATTTCAAATCACCTATCATGTTTCATTTTTTCATGATACAATTTATAACCATAGTGTTGTTTGTAATAAAAAATGACCCAACCTTTTCTTTTCAATTGAGAATTTTCTTCCTCTATGACCAAATTGAACATATAGAGAACCTTAAACAAGCATAAAAATCTTCCTTTACACATTTTATAATTAATGGGGTTAAATAATAAAATATGAAATAAAGTTTTAATGTATTCCTCATATATTATTTTAAAAAAACCATCCCTTTTCCAAATTTTCCATATCAATACATTCTCTCGTTATCAGAAGCATTATTCAAAATGGGCCTAGATTTATTAGTTTAAAAATAGATATATAAATTATTTTATTATTAATTTCTTTTACATGTAAATGTAACATTTTTAATTTTTTCAAATTTATTTATTTCTTTTAAAATATTACATTTCAAAATGGATACTCGAATGATCCATTAAAAATGATTCAATTTAATGTTGAATATGTTTTAAAAATGTTTTTAATTTTTCAAATTTATTAATTTATTGATTTTTTCAAGGATCCAATATAAAATATTATTTTTCAATAAATGATTCCAATGTTATATCACATGAAAACTTTGAAACATTTATGTATTTCTTCAGGGTTCCAATAATTATGAACATTTAATAATTTAATTACAGTAAATGGGTTTTTCACTTTATTTTTAAAAAATAACATCATTGTTTGATGATATATTATTGAAGGCTGATTAGTTATTAAATATATTCAATGTGTCATCTATTCACATTTTTTAAACCATTACGTATTATTCATGGATTTATTACTGATATTTCATTCAAAATAATGGTTTTTGAAATTATTTATTTTCAACTTATCATATGTTGTTGTTTTTAAGGTGATAGGAAAATTGTTTTTTATGATATGATTATGAAATTTTTTTCTGATGAATATTTTGCGTTTAAATTAAATATCATAATTTATTTCCAAAGGAACAATCTTATTTATAGTATTGTTTTATTAATAACCATTTAACATCATTTATATAATACTCATTTAGTGTGGTTGAATTTTTGGTAACTACAAGCCCATTTTATGATGTTATATCATATTATTTCATTTGAAAATTTAATGAAGATCATTTTATTTCCATTGCTTACATATGATTTATTATTGAATAATTATATAAGGAACAAATATATATGGATGTTAATGTTTTTGTTCTTATATATCTCTCCAATTATTGTGTTTGGGGTGTATATCTTAATAGATAAAAAATGACCCAGAATTTCGATACTACAGATTATAATTGATCGTGACTTTCGAACCATGAGTCTATAATGGAGAAAAATGCTTTACAAAAGTCAATAACAGACTGAGAATTTTAAAATTCAATTCAATAATTGGAAATTAGTCTTTAAATTTGACTCAATAATGAGTATCATAATATAATTATAGATCTACTATGTAATCAATTACATGATAATAATGCATAAACCAAACTATTATTTTTTCCATTTGTTAGGTTTATATGATAATTCATTAAGTTGTGTTGTTTAAATGAAATTACATATTTTAATACATATTATTATTATCCAAGGATTATTTTGACCATATCTTACATTAGTAACATGATATCTTTTCCTATGAGATTATAAATCCCTTTATTATTCCTTATGAACATGCCTTATAAATCCATCTTGGAGTAAAACAATATTTCCCTAAATTTCTAGCTATATAATATTGTTATGATACATACATTTTAAGAAATGGCAATATGTTTTTAAATAATTATTTTGTGATATCAAACCATTCATTTTTTTATTCCAGATATATTAAATATGTGTATAATCTATGAGGAGTCCAAAATGAGGACTTTTGTGGTTTTATTTCCAATAAATGTTGACTCCTATTATAACAAAAATGGAAAATATTTATTTTTATCCTAGATAGTAAATGTTGATTTATTTGTATTTTATTATTTTTATAAAATATTTTAATCAAATTATTGATATATATTTTTATCTTTTGGGTGGGTCATATCACATAGTATATATGGAAGTTGTAAATTATTTGTAATATTCCTAGGACTTGAGAGTGGGGGTTTGTTGTGACTCATTTTGTAATAAATCAAGTATTATTTTAGTCTATTGTTATTATAGAGGTTATTTTTTGGATTTTAATGTCACAAAATTAATGAAGAAACTATTGTTTTGAGTATATGAATGATACTATTCTAATGTTTAGTAAAATATGATATTTTGTGTTTTTTCCATATTATTACAACAATTTATGGTTCCTATAAGTAGATGTCGAATCTAAAACATATTAATATATGAGTAACAACCATAAAACTTCTTATTGATTATTAACATTATGATCTCATTTTAAAAAATAATCATAAATATATACATATTTTTACCCACCTAGGAGATACAATTTTGAGAATTACATTCTCTTCATAAAACATTAAGCAATATTTGAATCTCTATATGTTAGAACAAAATATGAAATTAAAATTGAATACATTAATTAAAACAAATATAGTAATTATTTATTGAATATATTAATTCAATCATATTTTTATATAATTATTATATTTATTTTGAGAAAATATATTGCAATTTATATATTTTTAATATTTTCATAATTTTTATGGAAAAAGTAGTGAATTTATTTTTGGTGATTCCATAAAGAAGTTCCATTGAAAATTATATTTGAAAATATATATGGTAAAAATATTATAATAAGGTTCGGAAATGGCTTCATAAAAAATTGATATAAAATGATTGATTTCACTTAATATTGTTTTCATCGATATAGTATTATTATGACAACCATGTTTTTTTGCATTTTATTGGAATTATGATCATTATTCTATAGATGTTATATTTTCTTATAAAACATGTATTTAATTAAAAAAAGAACATATTAATGTGAAAAATGAACATCTATATTTTTAATAATTAAGATATATAAACATACTTTCCTACTCGTACGTAACGATATTGAGGTTCGTATGTTTATAGAAAATTATTATTAGATCATTCCTATCTTAGGAATAATATTATATATTATTTATATTAAATGATAACTATAATTTTAAAGATGAATTTAATATACATGGGTGATAATGTATCACCCAGAAAAATTTCTATATATTTCTAATTTGTAAAATAGTATATTGAATAGCTTCCTTATATTGAAACTCTAAAGCTAAATGAAAATGGAAATTTTATTATAAAAAATATTTTTTCCTTACACTATTCATTTAATTGATTAATATAAATTGGGTTTCCAAATTTATAAATATATATATATATATATAATTATAATTACTGATATAATATATAAATTTATATTGCATCAATGTTGAATAATATTCATTACAATATATAACAAATCAATGGTATGACCATATATATAGTGTCTTCAAAAACTATGAAACATAAAAAAAATTGGTTAATAATACATCTTTATTATATCTCAATTATTTTTTCATAACCACACCCCTTTGACATATCATATTTAATACCCATCTTCATGACCTGTGGAAAAGAAATATATTATTTGGTGAGCTACGATGATCAATAAGGGTGAAGAAAGTGGATATCAATCATATCATAATCATAAAACAAAATAACATAATATATGAAAGTCTTATCCTACATATGAATGATCAAAATTTCAATCAAAAGTTAAATCATGAATGTTCACAAGAATCAATGAACATAATCCAAAATATCACAACATAAGACATGATGTTTTGTGTCATGCATGTAACCATAGTAAATCATTTCATATTATTCAAAGGTTATTTCCAAGACTATCATGGTGGAAAAATTCCATTACTGAACTGAGTTTACTCCATGTTCTAACCATGTATTACTAAAATGAGAACATTTCATGTACTATCCATGTCTATATCATGAGATATAAATCGTTACCCAACACATTGGAAAGAGATATATGTCCCACACCTCTCATAATGAAATAATTTTTACATGTTCCAAAAAAACATAAATCATTTATCGTGTTATAATTAAAATATTAAAATGTATTTCATAAATATTATTCCATCATAAATTATTCCATATAAAACAAATGGATTACATAAATAGAATTTCATAAAAAAATATATCCGAAAGAAGAATAGTAATATTATACTTGAAGTAGAACACTATTAATGATATCCATCTTATAAGGAAAATATTTTTGGTAAAACATTTGAAAATAATTCTTTAAAAAATTATATGTTCTTCTTTATGAAAGATTTTTTTTCTTAAAATGTCGATAAATTTTAAAATAAAAGAATACATTTTATAAAATTGAAATAGTTTGGAGGAATCATAATTAAAATAATTTGTTCTGAGGGTGTAAATATTTTATTATGTTATATAAGTTAAAAATAAATTATCCCAGTATATTTAATGAAAAATGACCCAAAGTAACTCATATCTAGTAATGAAAAAAGTCATTTCATACAATTTAAAAATCACCATTGAGTAAAATTGAATTTAAATTTTTTTATAATTATATAAAAATCAATTTATATTCAGGAAACGTAGTTGTTGATGATAAATGTACCCCAGTAAAGATTTATGGATAAACACACTCGTATAATAATGTGATTGTGAAATTATCCTTTACCATTTAGGTATCATTTATTTTTTATGTATCCAGACCACCTATATGATGATTTATATATTTTCATTGACTTATTTTACAATCATTGTAATTTTCATAATATCATATATGGCCACATTATAATCATTTATTCTAATAACATTCCATTGTAACTGATTATTAATATACTAATTATTTTATGTTCTTCTAAATGATATTTCCAATATGTTCAGGTTACCTTTCAAAAGACATGGTTATATCATTAAAAATGATGTTAAAATAAAATATATGACAATTATTCATTAATTATATTTATATAATCATGTTTAAATAATGATTATGTTTTAGGAATCACATCGCATCGTGTAGACGGTAAGTCGTACATATGCACGAGCAATGATATAATTCCCATATTTGATGAATGGTATTTAATTGGATTATGTCAAATATTAAATAATTAATATAATTTTATAATAATCATATATCATAATTATTTCCTTCATCATACTCATCCATGTACGGTGTTGGTGAAAATTTGAGTACATTACGACATTGAGATGGTAAGTTATTCATACGAACACATGGAGATTTCATTTTTTATAGGATGGATTGAATGTGGAATATAATTGTTCTATAATCATAATAACATCTCATTATATAATTTAAAAATTATTTATTACATTATAATGAATCAACACATGAATATGAAGTATAATAAGAAATACGTTGGAAATAATCGGTAGAGGAGATTACCTCTTATTTGATGTGATTCCTCTAAATATCCTATTTGATAACTAGAGTTGGCCTTTTATGAAGCCATGAACCTCAATAATTATACTATTTAAGTTTAGTATGGATATTTTCTTGGTATATACAATCTTGAAGACTCAATGTGATGTGGAGAGGTTAGGGAGGACATATCCTTTTATAATTGAGGTGGGGCATTTTTGGGATCTCCAAAAATATTAAATTATCTTGAAATAAAACCCCATTAAAAAACCTCCATAATGTCCTTGTTTAGATTATTATATGAGATATGGTTGTAATATCATAAACCAATGGATTGCAGATATTTTTTTTTCAATCTAAACATTATAATTATAAATTACACTTAGTTATTCTATTTAATTTTAACTAGGGTAACATATATTTCAATATTAAAATTGTGAAATATTTAAATATTTGATTTAAATTATACCAAAAATAAATACATAATAACATTTTATACCATAAAATATTAATTTTATGTGTTTTTAAATGATATTTAAATTATTTTGTAAAACATTATTTTGATAAATAATCAATATTGTCAATTTTGACACTATTATAATAGTTGGTTTTTAATAATATTATGCTAATAAGTTAACATCAAAACAACTATTTTATTATTTCACTATGTGGTAATGTTCATTTATTTAATTCATTTTAAATATTTATTATCCCGATTAATATTCATTTTTATATTTTTGATAACATTTGTTTGTAATGTCTATTAATAAAATAATTACTACGTCAATTTTGATTAATTTTTTAATATACGTATATTTGTATAAAAATTTAAACTA
Source organism: Viscum album (assembly GCA_963277665.1). Taxonomy (NCBI): domain Eukaryota; kingdom Viridiplantae; phylum Streptophyta; class Magnoliopsida; order Santalales; family Viscaceae; genus Viscum; species Viscum album. Next base: position 821,333,137 of record OY728155.1, read on the forward strand.
AAATAATATGATAAAGATAAACACACTATCATACATAACAATATTTGTAGTACAGTTTATCTTCTTTAAAATAAAACATTCAAAAGGTCATACTTATTATATTATGAATGTGATAACTTTAACATCACTTTAAATAAAATAATATACGTATCTAAATATCTTCTACAAGGCTCCAAATGGTCACTAAATTGACCCTTGGATGGTTATAGTTTATAAATAATCCACCAATACTATTTGTCCAGGTTTTTTTGTATTTTAAGGATTATTATCCTTAAAAAATTGTTTTATTGATTTTGTATTCAATTAAACAATTTTTACATAATCAAAGTATAAGTTTTAAAGGTGATTATTTTTTTATTAAAATTTAATAAAAAATTAGTTGATAAAGAAAAACAATTTTTAATTTCAAAATAAAATTTATTATGTAATTTATCTTCTATTTAGCCTTATATAAAAATATATGGTTGTTAATATTTGAGTGAGACATAATTAACTTTTAGTTAAATTAAAGAAACTAAATGTCTTAATCTCACCCACATAGCTTCTTAGGGATAGAATATCAAACCAACGATCAGTTTTTTCCAAAAAAACTCATCATATGATATTATGACAAGTGTTATGGGAATTTTATAATTGTATTATTACTTTTAATTACCATATTTACTCTTTTACTGTATTGTTAAAAATTACAAAGATTCTATTTATAATGACCAAAAATTAAATAAATCAATTTACATAATTTTTTCAATAAAATTCCAAACATGGAATCCATTTTTAAAAATTCAAAACATTTAAGTTTCATTAATTAATTTCAAATTATCCATTTTTTCCAAAAGAATGAACAATTTTTAGTAGTTAAATCATTGAAAATATTCAAATGTCTTTACATCTGAATTCAATTTAAAATTAATTCTAATGACATAAATTATATTAAATGGTGAAAATATATTATATTTATACATTAAACCAATTAAATATTATAATATATACATATAAATTATTTTATTATAAAATCTTTTTTCAATTATAATTTATAGTATTTTTAATACTCATTATAACATGAATGTTAATAAAAAATAAAATTATTAATAAAAAGTAAAATATAATATATCCTAATTCCAAATAAAATGATAAATTGTTAATTTAAAAATTATTAATATATCAATATCTTAATTTATATGGGGTTCTACATTAAAAGGACGAAAATTACCCTTTTGAAAAATATAGGGTTTTAATCATCAAATAGTTTTTTCATATCCTATGTGAGAGAAATGTGTTGAATGAATATAAAAAATATTTTATTATTATATAACATATATATTTCATTAATTTAATTTACTAACAATAATTAAATCAGTTTATAAATGAAAAAATTAAAATATATAATTGATTTATATTTTTCATAAATAAATGGTAGTAGATGATCTCACCATATAGATTCAATAGTTACATATTTTACTTCCATCTAACCTAATGGAATGGTTAGAATGGTAGTTTTATATGAAGGGAATATCAGGGATTTTTAAAACAAAAATTTTGTGAAATGAAAGCTCTAAAAGAATTAATATTACTTTGACAAAATATTTCATAAATATATTTGTGTGTTTCACTAAACCCTCTAAAACTAAATTTCACCCTCAAAATTATTCACATGTATAAAAACATATATGTGCATCTTTCAATCGGAATATCCTCAAGATCCCACTTAGCATCCTCAAATTGGTATATCTAGCACAAAACATTAACATTGTGAGTAGTCTTGTTTGGCCTAATTTTTCACTATGATCCAGAATCTCTATCAATTGTACTCCATATTATTGATCTTTCTCCTATGATATGCCTTCTATGTTCAGTATGTGTGAATGATCAAGTATATACTTTATTAAGAGAGATATAAGGTGAACATTACTAACATGAGAGAGATTCATTGGAAGCACTGATCAGTAAGATACCTTCCCAGAATAATCTATAATTTTAAAAGGATTTATATTCATAGGGAAACACATTACATTGTTTAAGAATTTCATTACTATCTTCTTGGGAGTTTTTTAGAAACACCTATTCAACCACTTCAAACTCTAGGTATTTTCATCTATTTTCATAAAAACAATTTTTAGACTGTGAGATTCTTTAATGTGTTGTTGAATAGATCTGACATTTTATTTCATTTCATCAGCAATATCATGTCCAAATAGATTTCATTCCCCAATTTCGTCCCATAAATTTACTGTTATTCACTTATTTCTATAGAGGTATTTATAAGGATCCATATGAATACTATAGTGAAAGTAATTGTTGTAGGAAAATTCCCCCAAAGGTAGGTATTGATCCCAATAATGATTGAAATCCACATAGAATGTTCTCAATATGTCTTATAGAGTAAGAATTGTTCTCTCAAACTGATCTCCTGTCTGATGGTGATTAGTAGTGCTAAAACATATATTTTTATCCAAATTCAACAAATGAATTCACTAAAACATCGATTTAAACCAAGGATCCTAATCAGATATAATGAAAACTCGTACTCCATGCAATCGTAGAAATTCATTTAAGGAAATCATAGATAGCAGATCATGAGAGAAAACGACACTAATATCAATGAAGTGGGACGACTATATAAGGTGATAAAATATAACCCATATAACATTATCTCTATTATATGTTTTGGAAATTCAAATGAAAAAGTAAATAGTTATGTTTTCCCATTTCCATTGTTTTATTGGTAATGGTTGCAACATCATGTTAGAAATATATCAAGCATCATTAACTTACTAAAATCCAAAGAACCAATAGACATATTCAGTAACATATATTTTTATTCAATCCCACCACAATGACTCATTCATGCCCCTATACATTTTGACTGCTTCCCTAATGAAAACATATTGAAGAAATATGATCCTTATCAAATATATGTTTATTTAATTATGTTATTGGAGGAATACAAACCTAATTCCAAAACCTTATTATTTGATCACAATCATGTTTTAATTATGTAATATTTATCACCTTCTTTATAACTCTCCATATTCCTTATAAACTAATTTATTCTTCACTTTTATATATGTTTAATCATATATTTGAGAATTATTACATTCAACCCACCATAGATAAAGGTTTTTGACCCATCATTCCTTAAATATTGAAACTTTTGTGATACTCATCATGAATAAGCTATCATGTGCCTTTCGACTCAAAGCAATTTCCACCTTGTTTGCTTTCCCAGGGTGAAAATTTATTGAGCATTCATAATATTTAATCTAATCCAGACATCTTCTTTAGTGTTTATTCAACTAATGTTTTGTGAAAATATTATCTATACATTTAGGATCAGTATTAATTTTACTCCATTCAACATAAATATAATGCTTATATATCAATAATTAAAATACTACCGCATGAAACTCAAAATCACGAGTACATTAATTTTTCCCAAGAATTTTCAATTGTCACAAGGCATAATTTCTAACCATATCAGTTTTAGTGAAAACATTTCGAATCCCCTTTCTAGATGAATCACTCTAGATCACATCGCACTCTCCCCTACAAGGAAATGTGAGAATATGTGTATCAACAAACTATCTTTTCAGCACATTGCAATTATCATTACATTCCTCTGTTCACATGAACATAACTCCTTTCAAGTCATTATGATGAATGTATTAGATAATCGTGAAAAATAATTTAGAAAAATAGTGGATAATATCCATTCAAACCAAGAAAACATAGGATTCTAATTACTATTTTTGGTCTTGTATAACTATTCATTTACTTTTCATTTTTCTAGACTATAGATATCAACTCTTTGGATATTATGTTTCCCAAAAATAAAATTTTATATACCCCAAATTCTCACTTGGTAATTATTTCTGAATTAATATCCTTTCTCAGGATTCCTAGTACAATTCTATAGTGATCTTTTTGCTCTTCTGGCCTTTTTAATAGACATGAATATCATTTATAAAGACTACCACAAATTGATCAGGATAGTCTCTAAATACAATATTTATTAGATCCCTAAATATAGTGGGAAATTCAGTAATCTCGAAGGCATCCCTATAAAATAATTTTGTCCACACCTATTATAGGATGTCATCATTGGTATATCCTCCTTCTCAAATTTTAATTGATGATTTTCTAAATGACGAAGAATCTTAAAAATGAATTGAGCTCCGCATAGTTGGTCGTATAAGTCATTAATACAGGGAGACATATATTTTTCTATTATAGTGATATTATTACATTCTCAATAATTAATGAATAGCATCCATGATCCATAATTCTTTTTAACAAAAAGAATAGGTTCTCCCATAGGAGATCCATTAGGGAATATAAATCATATGACGTGATTATCAAGGATTTGGTTCTTCATTTCATGTAAATTGATTGTGGAAATTCTCTATATTGTATTTAAATCCTAGATAATATATGGCATGAGTTCCATTGAAAACAATAATTCATGATTTGGTGGAAGACCAAGTAATTATTCTGAAATGGAAACATCAAACTCCCATATGATGCGTATTTTTTAATTTTAAGTTACTCCACAACAATTTTAGATAGATAATATCCATTTATAGATATCAACACTCAGAAGTTGGAATAAATTTCTACTTTAAGGATATTTTAATATTTGTATTGATTGATGATCATATTCTAATCAAGAATATGAAATGTGACATCCCTTAATTTTAAATCGATGTGAAATCCATATAGTGAAAGCCAATCCATGCCAAGAATCAAATCAAATTAAATTATAGGAAGGATCATAATATTTATAGGGAGTTATTACCACAAAATTCAACTAGAGAAGAATTATAAACTATTGATGAAACCATTGGTCCATTAGAGATATCACATAAAACTCAGAATCTTATTGTTGAGGTAATATTATGAGACCCTTTGAAAATAATTCATAAATAAAATACGTGTTGGATCCAAAATCCAATAAATAATTTTTACTATATAGTTTATGGTATGTGTACCTTTCAATACTTCGTTATCATAATTCTCATTACTAATTGTGATTTCATCTGACATTCCTTTTTCTTTGGCCTTAAGTGATTATTGATGTCGATCATCATCAAAATACCCTGGATTAAAGCATTCATTAGCATAATTACACCTTTCCTTTCACTTGTAAGATTTAAGTATAGGATGCTCATTTTCTGTAGAATTTTCTCTATTAACATCATTAGAAATAATTTTTCCATTACAACATCATTAAACATATCAATGACCTTATTTTCCAAACATAAATCATTTACTATACCCATTATGAAAATATCTTCCATGTTTCCTTCTACACATTGAGCATAAGTGAAAACTCATCATTTTTTCAAACTAGTATTTTGATTTTTATTTGAAATCCATTTTTCTTTTCTTATCCAAACCATTGGACTGATGGGTTTCTATATTCTCCATCTCATCCATGAGATCACATAGAACAATTTCATTTTATCCACTGAATTACCTTTTGATAATAACCACTAGATACATTGTTATTATTCACTAAATGATCTGTTAATTTTATATTCAGGTTTTACAATATCCTTTGAAAAATACATACCATGTCTGGTAAAATTATCTTTGTAGGTATCGTGGGATTAATCATCTATTATCATAAGTTTAATGAACTGATTTTTTATATTTTTCTAGAATATGAGGGATGTAATTTTTGAAATATATTGTATTTAACTCAACTTATTCCTTGGATTCAATTTCCTCTCTTTTCCTCGTATTCTTAATAGCATTTTACAATGATTAGATTCACCTTACAAATGATAAACTACTGAGATGTTTTTATCTTGTTCAGAACATTGGAAAACTGAAAATATTCTTTTAGGGGTACATATCCGCTGTTTGGACACTAATGGATCAGATGACCCGCTGAAAGAAGTAAGATTATACATTATAAATAATTGAACACAATTTTTTTCCATCCTTTTCTATTTTGGAAGTCATAGATGATTCCTAGTTTGAGAATGTTTTTTTGAGAATATGTTCATGATTTTTTCTTTCATGCTCACATAAAATTAGGTTTCTCATATGGAAATTCATTTCATTTCTTGTTGCATTCAGAATTAATGGGGTTCCTTCAGTCTGTATTCATTAACTAAATCAATGAATTATTGGGTGAGTACCCCTAATCATAATGGGAAAGCCTCATATTCCTGAATTAAATTTCAATTTAGGAAGGTTTAGTTTTTATACTAGGTTATTCATGAACATTTCAAAATCACTAGTATTGTATCCTAAACCTCAAGATATCCATTGAGTTCCTATTATGGTATTCTCATCATAGTTTTCTAGGGTTAACTATACCTTTCCACTAATATAAACTATAAAAACGGATTCTTTATAAAAATTATCATTAGTTCATGGTTTTTTCATATTGATTACAAATTATAAAAAAGCCACTATATGACTATATATGTATACTGACATCAATAACTGGGAAACATTATGAACTGGTTTATATGAAATATTCATTTTCTACCACTTATTTCTTCATAACTACACCCATTTTTTACATATATTACATATAACTCATCTTCATGACATAGAAAAAAAACAAAAGAAAGGTTTATCTCAGATGATCAGTATGGGTAAAAAAGGGATATATCAAACATATAATAATCATAGGGAAAAATAACATAACATTTCAATATCATATCTTATATATAAAAGATCATGGTATCATGCCACTGGATAAATCATGAATGTTCATAAGAATCATTGAACATAAACCCAAAACTCATAACATAGGACATGATGTTTAGTGGAGTAAACATAATCATGAAGTTTTTTTTTCATATTAGCCAAATCTCATTTTGAAGTCCATCATAATAGAAAATACCATTACTGAACTGAGTTCAATCTTCATTTCAGCCCTGTATTTCTACATCGAGGTCAATTATCTTTACATCCATGTCTAACAATTGAGATATAAATCATTACACATTGAATTGGTGGTGAATATATGTCTAACCCATCTCATAATAAAATCACTTGTACGTGTTCCACAAAAACATAAATCATTCATCATATCATAACCCACTGATTAAAAAGGGTTTCTTAAACATCATTCCATCACAACATAATCCAAAACAAAAATTTATTCCCTAAATAGAATTTCATCATAAAAAAATCTGTTGGGAGAAAATCTCTCTAGGTAATATTGAAGCATTTTTGAGGTGATTGTGTTTATTGACAAAGTGGACATCTCGGTGGTGATTATTGACAATGCAAAAAATGACATACAAATTTGTTGACAAAGAGGATTTCATGGTGTAATTTTACGTTCAAGAGTTGTTGTAAACGTTCTATGTTATATTCAAGAACATCAACAAAGGACTGGATGATGTGGAGGCTGTATTAAAAGAGATGATACAAGGTGGCACAATCTTCCAGTGTTTGCCAAATATTTTGGGCCAGAAAATCGACGAAAAGAGAAAAGTGGTTTTGGAAAAGAGACGTGCGCGCCATGTGCTTGAAGGATAGGAAATGTTCACACCTAATGTTTTTCAGGATCATAAGGACAAAATATGGAAAAGGAAAGAGGGTCACACATGTATTGGTTTTGTCATTCAGGTGACTTTCGCATCATTAAGACACTTGCGCGCCGATGCCTTGGAAGCAGGAGAAATTGCGCGCCTGTTATTTTTCAGGATCAAAAGCTCAAAATACGGTAATGGAAAGAGGGTCACACAGGTATTGTGTTGGTTTTGGAGGTGACTTGCAAGGGAAGAGACTTCCGTGCTGAAAATTGCGCGCTGAGGGAAGACTTGTGCACTGTCGCACAAGGTGTTCAAAATGGCTATAAATACTGGACCACCCCTCCTCATTTTCAATGGAGTTCAACACATTGATAAATTAGTGCTCCTGTCACATAGGTGTGTTGGTCACACAAGTGGTGGTGGGTCACGCAAGTAGGACTTGTGCGACAGATTTGAAGAAGGGATATTGTTTTTTGTTACACGCTGATATTGTTTTGGGCGTAAAGGGAAGTGTGTCGCGCAAGTTTGTAGTTGAAGAGGCTTGTGTCGCGCAAGTAGTTGAGGTGGACGTGCACATGAGTTTTGACTTGTGCACCGATACTTGCGTGCTCAGTTAAACTTGTGTGCCACGTAAGGTTCATTCACTGCAGAAATTTAGGACTGCGTGAAAGTTGGAAGATTGCCAAATACCATCGGTGCAAAGATAAATTCATCTAAGGGTTAAAGTTGAACTTCAACAGAGCATCCACATAAAAAAGAATATGTATTAATTAGTGATAATTAAGATACCTAAAAGTCTATTAACTATGAGTAGATTATTTCTAGAGCAGTGAGAAAGGGAAGAGGACGAAGGTGATCCTCTCCACCGGTAGTGATCTAGAGAGAGAGAAATATGGAGTGACCCCTGGGAAAGTAGTGAGATGACCCTAAACCTTGTAAAGGTAGTGATCCTGAGACAAAGTGACTGTTATTGAACTTTTTATCCACTTCTACTGATGAATAGATGAATTTGGTATGACCGGAAACTTGTCAGCGTTTACTCCTTGGACATATCCCAGTGAGGGTGAACCAAGTAAAAATCATTGTGTCTGCCTGCTTACTTCCATGCATTGCATTTAAAGCATCATCATCAGATAAAGAAGAAAGTAAGTGATCATAATAAACACACAAGTGCAAACAAAGTGACCCTTGTAATAAAGATGTCAAGATCTAGCGGGGAAGGAAGAATTTTGAAAAATAATATCCATACCCTGATTCACCCCCCTCTCAGGGTATATATGCCCATATTGGTCCTAAAAATTGGTATCAGAGGGAAAGTTGATGTTATCAGATTTTTTTGCTCCGACTTCTTAGAGTCGATCTGTGTGGTTAAATAATTAGTCTATTCTTATCTCGATGTGACATGGAAAAAGGAAAATCATCAAAGAAGAAGCAAAAATCTGGTGGAATTACCCACTGTGGGAGTGTCAATAGAAAGAGTGTGATTCAGTTAAAGGAATCATGTAGTCAACACAAAAAAGTTTTGATGAATCATACTATGAAAATACTTAATCATTCAGTGATACTAAAGGAATGAGTTATGAACCTGATATTCCAAGTGATGTTGGAACCACTGATGATGAATAAACACCGAGAAATCGAAAATTGGTTGTTTTTTCACAAGGAAAAAAAATTGGATCAGAAATTGGATGAAGAAGTTAAATAAAAAAATATCAGGATCCAAGTATTGTAAATTGATGTCATCAAGATAACAGCAATAAATCAATGGCTTATTGATGTGGCTACTGACCTAAAGGTGAAGAATGATTCTCAAGGTGAGGAATTACAAAAATGGCTAAAATAAATGGAAAACAAAAGGCTAGTGAGAATGAAGAGAATCAAAATTTTGATGAAGTTCCAAATCTCAAAGCTAGAAATGATGATCTAGCAACACAGTTGTCTAAATAAGTTCAGAAGAATCTAAGGCTACAACAAGAGAATGATTCTCTCTCTGAATATTTTTCCCAAGAAAAATTGAAGGTGAAGGGGGGAAAGTGACTTGGTGGAAAATCTCACATGAGAACATGAAGATGAGTTGAGTAGGAAGATAAATCTTCGAAAAGAACCTAATTATCAACTTGAACCAAGAGATAAAAATATCCAGCAACTGGAGGAAGAAATAGAATTAGTCAAGAATGAAATGGAGAAATCTAAATCTGAAGATAAGCCCAAATTGATGGAAGCACTGCACTTATTATTTTTTTATCCATCGTCAGGTGACGATAAAATGAAATTCAAATATGCTACATCTGAGGTGAAGCATGAAAGGATTGTGTCAACCCAAAGGCCATCCATTTTGGGAAATTATGGAATTGGATATTATGATCCCACTACTATGGATGATAATAAAAATACAGTGAAAATATCCAAAGCAAATAAAAACCTTGTAGGTGCTAGAGATAGACCTAACAATGATTTTACAGGATGAAATGATAGCATGTTATATTTCTGCAGAATTCGTGGCCACACATCTATATTTTGTCCAGATGATCTAGAATACATTTTAGGCTGTGAAAATAAGAAAAATTGATAAATCTGAGGACAAGAATAAGCATGATGAGAAATCATAGAGAAGAGTCTCTCAGAGGAATGATTTCATAAGATGCTATTACTGTGGAAGAAAGGAACACACATTGAGTATGTGTCAGGAAGCTCAGGAGCATAATTTTAGAGGAAGAACAAAAGGTGTTTCAACATCTCGATAGAGAAATGATGAATTGTGGTATGCCTTTTATAGAAAATGTTTTCTATGTTCTGATTATGGGCATTTGGCAAGACATTGCAGCAAGAAGAAAATAGTAAAGGAAAATGAACATGAATGGAGATTCATGACTCCAGTGGTGTATAATGAGGAATCGTACAGTAGGAGAGAATGTGGTAAATTGGAGAATAGGATTACAGTCCCTAGAGAATCATGAGGAGCTGAACGAAAAGTGTATCAGTTATACTCACAATATCTCTCATTAAGAGAATGTGAAAAAACATAGATGGTTAAGGGGAGATCTACTCCAACTGTGAGAAAGAATAATTCATGCTCAGTGGATGAATCACCTCCAGAAAAAAATAATGTGGTGACTCGGATATCTAATAAAAGAAAGATGAAGACAGAATTTATTGAAAAATTCACATTCCATGATCCACAACAATAAGTGGAGGAAGGTGTAAGATCCCTAGAATAGAGGAAGAAGCCAGGGAAGATGAAAAGAATATATATTCCTTATCAGAGAATGAATTAAGGGAAATTGAATTTTTTGTGGATCATCAATGACAGAAATGTGTACTAGTGGGTTTAAACACAAAATTGTGAGAAATGACAAGCCTACCAAATCTACATATCCGAAAAAGGCTTTGAATGTGGGGAATGAATGCTTTTTCATATGGCCAGAACAGTTGATGTTGTCTAGGAAGTTAGAAGAAGCATAGAAAGAGTGTGATGGTCTACATTAAATAATCAAAGTGTTGACCCATTAGTATCAACCACCATCCTTATCTTTTGGATTCCAGTAGATCCCCTCTCCCTATGTATATAAATGATATTAACTGATGATTCATGTGTTTCAGGTTCTAGGGAGATACGATCCAAGGGGAAGTGGCATCTAAGTATGATAAGTGGAGAAGAGACATGCTCTAGAGTTTTAATTGAATCAAATCAGGTACTAGAGTTGATGAACAAAGGGAGAAACAGAGCACAATAGGAACTGATTGTGTTATTAACTCTATCTCTTATTTCCTACACCGAGTTCCAACTCAGTAGGAATAGAGATTTGGTTAATGGATCAATGCTGAGTCCTATATTAGAATAAATGATGCATGAGAAGAAGAATGGTTATGATTCTAAATAGTAGGACTAACCCCGAGAAGTGTTTCATAACATATGGGTAGCATTCAATACCAATATCAGATGAAATATCCATTAAAGCATTATTTGGTTGACTCTAATCAGGTGTTTCCTATTAAGGGATGAAAGAAACACTGGAAGAAGCATCAATAACCATGCATTTGATGATTATATTATGGTTTTAACAATTTTGTATCATTTGACTACATTCATGATACTGAGAAGCTCTGAGATAAAATCAAAGGTGTGTCAAAAAAAATCTGAGAAATGATGTTCAAAGAAATGACGTCATTGAACAATGAAACAGTGAAAAGTTTTATATTAAATGTGAGGAAGTGGTATGAGACTCAGGGAGAGTAGAAGTGACTGAAGATAAATCAGAAGAAGATACTGATGGTGAGTACGAGGAAGTAAAATCCTTATCTGTATGGAAGCCAAAGAGTCGAGATGAATTTGACAGGAAGAATATCATCATTGATCAGTGAGCTCCAATTCAGACAAGACGAATGAAATCACTGCAGCAGACATCATTACTATCACAAGTTGAGACAAAATACTTTGCTAATTTATCTGAAGATAAAAAATGGGTTCAGGCCATGAATGAAGAGCTAAATCGGATTGAACAGAATCAGACGTGGAAGATTGTTTCGAGACTAGCAGATAATAATGTCATCGGGACTAAATGGGTCTTTCGTAACAAGATGAAAGAAGATGGAATAGTGATTCGAAACAATAAACGACTGGTTTCTAAATGATACTCCAAAATATAGGAAATTGATGTCGATGAGACATTTGCACCGGTTACAAGGCTGGAGACTATCCAATTATTTTTAGCCATAATAGTGAAAAGAAAGTTCAAATTGTTCCGGATGGACGTCAAATCCACATTTCTAAATGGGGTTTTGGAAGTAGAGGTGTACATTGAGCATCCAGATGGTTTCCTCATTCATGAGGATGAGAACAATGTTTGTAGACTGAAGAAGGCGTTGTATGGGATGAAACAAGCACCAAGAGCATGGTACTCATAGCTTGATCAATACTTGAAGAATCTTGGTTTCCATCATGATGGTGTTTATTAAAACCACTATTTCAAAAAAAAAATAGTATTCGAAGGATAATGGTGCTGGTTTATGTCGATGACATAATATTTGGTGGATCAGATGAAGCTCAGTGCAGACAGTTTCCTGAATTCATGAAAAATGAGTTTGAAATGTCAATGATTGGTGAGATAACAATTTTCCTTGGTCTACAGGTGACACATGGAAGGAATGGAAAATTCAATTCTCAATCCAAATATTCCAAGGATGTATTAAGAATGTTTGGCATGCAGAATTCCAAGGATATGAAGACTCTGGTTACTACCCGAATGAAATTATCAAAAAATAAGGATGGAAATGTTGTTAATATCACAAGATACATTCAAATCATTGGATGTATGTTTTACTTGACCGCAACAAGGCCTGATATTGTTTTCAACACACGCCTAGCAGCAAGATATCAGAGTAATCCCAAAGAAAGCCACATGCTTGAAGTGAAAAGAATACTTCAGTATTTCAAAGGTACCCTAGATTTTGGTCTAATGTATAATGAAAAATCTCAATCAGCGTTATTGGGTTACACAGATGTAGATTGGGCCGGATTAGCATATGACATAAAATCAATGTTATGAGGTGAATTCTATCTTGGTGGATTGTGTATTTCTTAGCTAATCATGAAGAAATATTTCATTTCATTGAGCACCGTGGTAGCTGAGTATATTACGACCACTCAAGCATGCACACAATTATTGTGGATGAAGCTCTAGAATGAAGATATGTGAGTAGAAGTGAAGTCTCCGATCAGAATCCAGTGTTATAACTCGAGTGCTAATAATCTTAGAAAAAATCTTTCCCATAACTCAGAGAAAAACACATTGAGATCAAATATCATTTTATCTAGGAGAAGGTTGAGTAGGGAATCATGAAGTTTTAGTATGTGACTACATAGTTATAGGTTGCAGACATTCTGACAAAGGCCTTACCCAAAGAAGATTTTTAGAGACATCGACTGGCTCTGGGAGTTTAGTCGAATCCCCACACTTGAAAGAGTGTGGATGTGGAACCCATCCCCTCTCCCCGAGGTATGATGTGTTTTTACCTAATGCGCTGATACATGTTCTCTATAATGTGACACACTACAAAGGAATGACCTTTGGGTTCATTGACAAAGGGGGAGAAAATAGTGATTGTTCAAGGGGGAGACAATGTGGCTTTTTGAAAAATCATGATAGATACTAGGAGAAGCTGACAGGTGGAGTAGCTAGATAGGAAGAGTTGAAGATGTGATGATGAGGAATTACAGCTGACTAGAGTTAAAGCTGTGAACAGATAGGGGGAGAGTTTTAAATGTGACGATGTTAGAAGTGATCAATCAAAGAATAGATATCACGACAGCTGAGGATCATGATAAAAGAAGAAGATTGGTTTTGGAATGTGGTATTAATTTTTCCAACAAATTGGTATATGTTTGGTGTCAACAATGGGTGTGTGAGTTGAAGTGATTCATTGATGAAATTTTCATTTACTCTTGTTTCTGACGCCGATAATTTCTCATGTGGGCTTAGAGTATGTGTTGAGTAAATCCTTGAACACTATCATAATTGCAATGAGGAAAATTGTGGATGAAGAATCAACGATGTGACTTTTTATGGATGATTTGTCAACAAACCCAAAGGGGGAGATTGTTGGGAAACAATCCATCAAGGTATCATTGAAGAATTTTTGAGGTGATTGTGTCTTTTAACAAAGTGTACATCTGTGTGGTGATAGTTTAAAATGCAAAAAAATGACATAGAAATTTGTTGAGGAAGAGGATTTCGTGGTGGAATTTCGAGTTCAAGAGATTTGGTCAACGTTCTATGTTTTATTCAAGAACTTATCTTAGTTATTGGTTTGGTCGCGCAGGTACTTGGGCGTCGTGAAGACACTTGTATGTCGCCGCCTTTTAAGCTTGAGAACATGCACACATATTATTTTTCGGGATCAAAAGCTCAAAATATAGAAAAGGAAAGAGGGTCATGTAGGTATTGTGTTTGTCAAGTAGGTGACTTTCAAGGGAAGAGACTTTCACGCTGAAACTTGCGCGTCGAGGGATGACTTGCGTGCCATCGTACAAGGTGTTCAAAATGCCTATAAATACTAGACCACCCATCCTAATTTTCAACAGAGATCAATACTTTGAAAAAACAGAGCTCTTGTCGCACAGGTGTGGTGGTTGTGGATGTGGTAGTGGGTCACGCAAGTAGTACTTGTGTGCCATATTTGAAGATGGGTGATTGTTGTTTGTTGTTCCCCAATATTTGTTTGGGCGTAATGGGAAGTGTGTCGCACAAGTTTGTAGATGAAGAGACTTGTGTCGTGCAAGTAGTTGAGGTAGAATTGAGTGGTATTATTGACTTTAGTGCTGATTCTTGCATGCCGGGTTAGACTTGAACACCACGTAAGGTTCATTCACTGTAGAAATTAAGGGCTGTGTGAAAGTTGGAAGATTTCCCGATACCATCGGTGCAAAGAGAAATTCATCTACGGGTGAAAGTTGAACTTCAATAGAGAATTCAAATACAACAGAGGATTTATTCATCAGTGATAATGAAGAGTCCTACAATTCTATAAACTATGATTAGATTCCTTCTAGAGAAGTGAGAAAATGAAGAGGAAGAAGGTGATCCTCTCCACCGGTAGTGAGCCAGAGAGAGAGAAAGAGGGAGTGACCCTTGGGAATGTAGTGAGCTAAACCTAAAACTTGTAAAGGCAGTGATCCTGGGATAGAGTGACTATTCTCGAAAGTTGAATCCAAATCTACTAATGAATAATGTAATTTAGTATGATCGACAAATTTTCAGCGTATTCTACATGGACGTAGCCCAGTGTGGGTGAACCAAGTAAAAATATCTGTGTCTACCTGCTTACTTCGATGAATTTCATTAAAAGCATCATTATTAGATAATGAAGAATGTAAGTGATCATAATAAACACAGTAGTGCCAACAATGTTACTCTAGTAATAAAGACGTCAAGATCTAGTGGGGTAGGAAAAATATGGAAAAAGAATACCCATAACCTGATTCACCCCACCTCTCAAGGTATATAGGCCCCTATTGGTCCTAACAAAATCAATCAAAAATTAATAGTATTGATACTATTCATAAAACATAACCATATTTTTTTATTCTAGCATAGATGGAAAATTATTTTTATATAACACATGAAAATAATGTTTCGGTAAAATATGATTTCTTCTTGAAAAATGATTTTTTACTCCAACTGATACTCAAATTTAATAGAAAATAATTTATTTGAAAATAAAATTGAAATTATTTATAGAAATATTCATGGAAATATGTTGTTATAAAGACATAAAAATATATTCATTCCGTTTAATTCAAAAAAATTCTACTTACTTTTTTCAAGAAAATTCAAAAAGTAACTCATATCAAATAATGAAAACAGATTCCCTTCATACCATTTAATAAAATCTTACAAATATTTACAATTGGCTTCAAAACTTTTTAAAATAATATATATCATATTACATATTTATTAAATATTTATTAGGATGATAAATATACCCAATTAAACACTTATAATTAATTTGAAATAATATTGTGATTTATAAATTATCCCTTACCGTTTAGGTAAGTTTTCTACTGTATGTATCCAAACCTCATGTATAATTATTTAAATACTGTTATTGAATTATTCCATAAAAATATTATTCTAATGATATCATGTATGAATATATTATCATTTTTATAACATTTAATTGTGACTCATAATATAGATATTAACTATTTTATTATCTTATGAATTTTTTATCGAAAAAGATTCAGTTTTCCTTCATATGTCATAGGTATATCATTAAAAATGAAATTTAAATAATATATACAATATTTTTTCATTATGTAACTACCCAAGTATTTATAGAATAATAATTTTTTCATTTTTATTAATATTTATGAATATTATATTACATTTACAATAAAGGCAATTCTTTTTCTGATAGAGTACATGATACACAACAATGGTCTTCTTCGAAATCTGACATTGCACACAACATTGAGTTATATTTTAATATAATACAATAATATTGTTATTATTTTAGGTTGTAGGTAATGTCATGCCTTTGGAATGGCAGGAATAAGTAGTATTAATTGAATTTTTAATTATGGTTTACACATGATTAAATGATGATTCACGGGTGAAAAGTCTTATTTGATAAAGAAATAAAAACCAATTGAATATAATGGATGTGTTTTTTAAAAACCTTTTAAAAATTGAATAATTTTTTTTTCATATATAAATTTATAGATTTTTATTTAATGAAAAATATATGATATATATTTCATGTAATTATTAAATTCATATTATATGTTTTCTAGATACGATATTAGAATAAATTCATTTTTTCGGATAAAAGAAGAATTTTTCTAAAAATGCAGTTTTACCTTGTTTTGTTGGCGATCCTTTTTAAATCTAGTTTTTGGAACCTTCATATGTTTTATTTGAAAAAATAAACTTTTTTATAATTGGTACATCAAGATATAATTGTGATGAAATTTTGGAAATTTTCTACAAAAGATCATTTTTTCAGGAATGATAAAAAATATTTCATTTTATGTCAAAAATGACTTTCCATATGATTTATTTATATTCAAAGATTCTAATTTTAATTAGAATTAATGTATAATTGAATTATATATTTATCATGTAATATAATTATGGTCATTGGATTTTACATCACATATAAATTTAACATAAACACATGACAATTGTTTGATAGTTATTACTTATTAAAAACCTGTTTTTTGGTTTTGACAAAGAGAAATGCATTTAAATTAATTTATTCCAATTATGTGTTGGGAATTTGTATAAATGGATTCCATAATTGGAATTATGTTTTAAGAATTCTGTAAATAATTACTTTTATTTTTAGACATTTTGAACAGTAATTTCTGTAATTATTTTATTTATTATGGTTAAAGGGAAAATCTGGTAAATATTTGTAAAAAATAATATTATAATAATTTAAAATTAACCTAAAACGTGTCTTCCTTATATTTTTTGATATATTACGGAACCATGGGAATCTTGGGGGTCCATTTTCGCACCCCATGGATCCACTAGACAGTGAAAATAAAATTTTATACAAATTAATTTAAAGTAATGAAAAATGTATTATAAACATGTACCTTTTAGTAAAATATTTTTTTTGGGGGAATATAAATGATTATTTCATAAAAATTATTTAATTAGGAAGAAATTATATTTCATACATCATGGTATTGTATTTATAAGTTAGAGATATCAAATAAATTTATTTATTTTTGTCAAAAAAAGATGTAATGATTACATTATTAATGAATGATTTTAATAAATGAGATTATAAATATTAAAATAAATTTATTTTGAAACTTTTTATGACATAAAATAATTTTAGGTATGCGTGTGACTTGTTATATTTTAATTATTTAATATTTTATGAAATTTAAATGTTTTTATGAATTTTTAAAAATTATTTATATGAATAGTTTAAAAATTGTCATAAATGAGTTTTTCAAAAAAAAAATCTATTTTATTAAATTACATAATATTCTGATAAATTTATGAGTCTTCCAAATGACATAGATAATGGTTAAAATATAATTCTTGAACCCCTTGATGTTATATTCTAATTTTTTTTAACTGTATTAATAATATAGTATAGATATACAGGAACATATAGTATGATTTAAATTATTGAACTATGGGTTAAATAAAATATATATGGTAAAAATGTGACAAAATTTTTTCTAAAACATATTAGTTGATATTAAATAGACAATTACTCATCTTATATATGAATTAAATTATTTTTGGACCTTTTTAAATTTCAATTCAGTTTATAATAAAATAATCATTCCAATCATTCCTAAAGTACCCCTCCCCCGTCTTATTAAAGGATCCCATCTATAACCTCTTACTCACAACTCTCAAGACCCATGGATCGTCCATCATCTACCTAAATAATATCTCAACATCCCTTGCTTCCTCTTAGAAGCATTACCTTGGACAAAAGTCAATTATATAATGTTGTTTAGCTTAATGCCAAAGGAGTTTCCCGATTTGAGGTGATGTCTTCTCTCAAACAACAATTATTTATTTTCCTTCTCCAACCCCCTAAACAATTTTTATTCTATTCTTTTATTACAACCAATGTATAATAAATATCATTGTATTTTGTTATGAGAATAATTAAATCTAAATTTACACACACCTTCATATAATGGATATGATCATATTGTTTTTGTGTACATTGAACTACTGCCTTACGAATCGATGATTGTTTGATTTCACCTACCACCACTGATAGTGGAAATTATGATGGAACTATATTTATATATGATATATATTATATTTATATGTTCTCTGTGATACTTTAATTTTATTTAAAACTTACATTTATGCTTTTCATGATTTGTAAACATGATAATTACATATGAGGAAGTGCATACTACCACCCCCTCAAAGTGATCTTACTCATTCATACCATATATGGAGAATATAAAAGAAATTGTTAATTGAATTATGTAGAATATATAAAATATGATATTATAATGAAATTATAATATAACTATGTATCATGATGATTTCATTCCTTTAAATATAAATGACAGTTGTGTTCAAGTGTACGTACGACTTACTGTCTCCATGAATAGTGAATTTCATTTATTATCCCAAAAAGGTTTTGTACTGTTATAAATAAATATATATAATGTATTTATATGATATTTAAATAATTAATATAATTCTAGAGATAATTTAATTTTTACCACATAGACAATTTGTAATTATAAAATGTTCATTTTTGACTCATGTATGAAATATCGACAAAACAACCAATATTAAATTAAATTATTATATAAAGTTCATAATGTGGTAAAAAGTGATATAAAATGTATAATAAACTTAAAAAAGTTTATGAAAATGTATAAATTATCTTAATATTATTATTTATGAATAAAAAAGAATAAACAAGATGAGTCAGATTAATGGAATGAGACATCATCTCAATATTATTTCATTGAGGCATGTTTGGATATTATACACCTCCTTCTTTTACACTGTGTAAAATAGACCCCTTTGAAATTAACATTTATTCAAAATGAATCTTTTTCTAAGAATCCTTTTACTAAATGAAAAAATGAATGTTCTTACTGTATTATGGTGACAACAACTTTTCTATTGCCGTAACCATTATCTAATAATTTTCTTCTTATATAATCCTTATTGTTTTGAAATGCAATCAAAATAACCAAATTACAATTTTGGGTATTTTGGCATTGAAAATGGTTTTGAAAGTCGATTTATTATTTCACTATCATAAATTTTTTTCTTGTGATTACTAATGAAATTTTATGATTGAAATGAATATATTTGTAATCTTTTATGTGTAATGATTATATAATGGTACATGACATTTGATAGGCGGTTACATGATTCACTAAATGATGGGTGGTAACATGATAAAACCAATTATGGGTGGTTCCTTGATAAACCAATCATGAGTGGTGACGTTTTTTCTTCCAATACATTAGTTATGGTTTTTGGCCATATGGTTCTTCCATTTAGTGATATGTGTGGATGTTGACCGTATGGTTATTCAATTTCAGAATGTGTATGTCCCATGTTACCTTTTTTTACTATATGTCTCTTTCTAATGGCTTTATGGTAATAATTCAATTTCAGAAAGGGTAATAAATGAGCTTATATTTACTGAAGTGTTTTTTCTACACCATAAATGTGAAAAGTATTTCATAAAGATAAATAATTCATGGTTTACATGTTGTTTTGAAAAAATAACATGTTTCCTTCTATATATATCCCTTACTGAGCTTTTTATGCTCATCCCTATTTTTAAATATATTTCATGAGACTTAAATATGAATAGTTTAAAGGATGAGATTAAGGAATGTCATGTTGTTTATATCAATTAACTTAACGTGTCTCTATTTAAAATATTTTTTTTATAAAAAAATGGATAGTGATTAGAAGGGTCTAAATTTAATATTCAATTTTTTATGAATATGTTATGAACTAATTCTCTAAAAGTATAAAACTGATAATATCCCCAAATTGAATTATTAATATAATTCTAGATTATTTAATGTTTATGGATGGGGCACTATTTTTTTATCAGAGGATGTTTTGGATTGCTTTAGAGGATAGAGTGTTATTTAAGAATAAATGACAAGTTTTTTATATCCAAAATTATAGAAAATTTATAGGATTCATAGTTATTTTTAATGATTTCAAGATAACATTAATTATAAAAAATTAGTTTTTACCCTCCTCATAAAATATTATATGATAATTTTACTGATATTTTCATACTGACCTTTTGGGTTTTTGTAAAAGGCTAGATCTTGTAGGAACCAAAGTTACAATGGATGTGAAGAAAATTGTGATGTTTTTTTGAATATGTAAATAAATGAAAAGGGAGTTGTAATCAGAATACTTTTAGTTATTTTCAACAAACTATCTAGATTCATGATTGACCACCTATAGCTTGTTGATTTTTATAAATCATCATATATAAGAAAAACAAATCCCTACGGAAGCTCCGGTAGTAATCATAATGGTATGTATATTCAAAAACCTATGTGTCCAAGATATGGAAATAAACTCCTAGGAAAATGCTTCAATGGGAATAGAAAATTATATAGATGTTGTAATTATTGTTCAACATCAAGAACCATACTTGGAAAAATGGAAGCGTCCAGTTGACTCCAATAATGGGAATAATGTTTTTTCAGTGGGATCAATTGATTGTTTTTAAGGTGGTGTGCATGGTAATTATTCAAATAGATTTCCTATGAACATGGTTCGATATGGGATCAGAAAGTCCATAAAAATTAATGTTTATGAATACCAAATTCTATTCCAATTAAGGATTAGGAAAGTAACAATAAATAATGAATGGTATTGATTAATTCATTGATGATGTTTTGAAATTATTGAATCTTCGGAAGTGATTCATGATTTTATTAGTAGTAAATAATTATTACGGAATAAGATGGAGAATATTGGTTTATGGATCATGAATAAGGTTGAATGAGTCAAAAGCATACATATAAGGGATCTAATATTTATTGTAGATTTTAGGATGATGAAATGTTTATTAGTATTATTGAAATTTTGATGATGTGATTACTTAAGAATACTTTTTCTAGTATATGTAATATTGATGTTAGATCTATTAAAATGTTTTTCAATAATGAATTATATTTTCTTTTGTTGAAATAATGTATAACCTTATGGGTTCATATGATCTTATGATTTTGTGGCGATAAATGGTTATAACATTTTGGGATGTAAAATTAAAGGTATTAGATAACCTTTGAGGATAAAATTGTTTTCCATAATTTTTGGGGAAATTATCATATTATTAAGAATTATATTAAAAATATATTGTTTCATTAAAACGACAAAAAGAAAGAAGGCGGAAAACACATTTCATCTAATAAGGCCATGGGAATTGAACCCAGAACTGAAGGGTGAGAAGGGCGCATCGCCAACCACTGGTGTACATGAAGTAAATGGTTAGTATAACTTAATATTTTTAGATAAATGATATTATTGATAAATAATAATTTTATTTGGGATAAATTTTTAATCAAATATATATTCTTATTATAGGAAAGTTATTCAGTGATAAATAATAAATGTTATTTTGGAAGATATTTCCTCATTTGGGAACACTATATGCCTAAAGAAAATAGAATAAGTTGGGAATTCAATTAAGTAGTAATGGTGTAATTTTTTAATTGAAGAATCTATGGTTATATCATTGGAATATAGTAATTTTGGTTACATATGTAAACGATTATCCTATAAAAGATAATATTTTATTTGGTTAATTAAATTTCATTATGAGACTTTAAGAGTAGATGATGTTATTTGGAGATAAATCTTGTGTTTTTTGTGGAGATCTATGTGATGAAATCCTTTTGAATTTTGGGTTTCATACTAAGTTTGGATTATTTTTAATAATTTTACCTATAATTTTGTATTGAATGGTCTTTGGTGATCATTGGGTATTGTTTTTTCAAATTGGGAGATTATGATTTGTATTTCTTTTTATAAAGGATCAACATTTTTGGGGATTATATGATATTATAGTAACCATTTAGGTTCCGTTTAATATTTAAATATAGGGAAAATATATAGTTCATATTTTTTAGACTATGTGATTCTCTATAAGTTTATTATATATCATAAGATTTGACCAAGTCATCTTAAATACTCTTCATTTGGAGAAGAGATGAATTTTTATAGAAATTTAGTAAAGGATGATGTTCTAAATGACAAATAAGTATGACATTTTATATTCTTAGTCAATCTTATAAATAAAATCTTCTACATTATGAAAATGATATTAAAACAAAAACAATGTTCATTTAATTTTCATATTATTTAATCAAAGATAGTATATCCTATAAAAAGTTTTTTTTTCTTTGGTTGTTATCTTTCTCATAATCATGTTTTATATCACTCTCCATCAGAATTTTATGATTTGTTTTCTCTCAATATCCTTGTTTTCATGGAATCACAATATTTTTTTCTCCGGAGAACAATATAATTCTCTTTATTTATTTAAATTTTTTGGTTTTGTTGACTGTTTTTCTGATATGGTACTTTCAATGTTGTTTCCATTATCAAATTTATAATTGCGAGAATGAAATTTCCAAAAGGGGGGAAGAATGTAAAAAAATAGGTATTTATATAATAATATGTTTTTTATTTCAATTAATATTTATGAATAATATATTACATTTACATTAGAGGGGATGATTTTTCCAATAGAGTACATGACACACTACAACAGGCTTCGCTGAATTCTTACATTGTAAACAACGTTGATTTGTAATGAACAATAATGCAATAATAATATTATTATTTCAAATTATACTTAGCATCTAACCATTGGAATGGAGGAAGTGAATAGTATCTACTGAATATTGATATATGGTTTACACATGTTTAAATTTTGATTCATTGGTTACCATATTTATTATAAATGTAAATAAAAACCAATTGAATATACTGAATGTGTTTTTTTTATGAAAACCTATTTGAATGAGAATAATTGTATTTTCATATCACTATTAATGGATTTTTATATATTGGAAAATATATGATATGTATTCAATGTAATGTTTTACATTCATCTTATATTTTTTCTAGACATGATATATGAATAAAATCAATTTTCGGATAAAAGAACAATTTTTCATAAAAATTCCATTTTACCACTATTTGAGGGGAATAGATTTTTAAACATATTTTTTGACAGATTTATAAGTAGTATTTGACAAAATAAACTTCTTTTATAGAAGGGTAAAATAAAAATTTACATTGGATGAAATTTTGGTATTTTTATGTTATTGTTCATTTATTTAATGAACAACGAAAAATACTACATTTTAAGTCAAAATTGTCATCCCATCTTATATATTTATATGGATAGATTATCATTTAAATTGGTTATAAAGTTTAATTAAATTATATTTTTATAATGTAATCCAATTATGATATTTTTAATTAATTTGAATTTTATATTTTATATAAACACATGTAAATCCGTTGATAGTTATTACTTTTATATTTTTAATTCTTGTTTTTGACAACAAGAATTAATATTAAATTAATTTATAACACTACTGTGTTTTGAATTTAGAAAAATTTATTCTTTATTTGGAATTATGAAGTTCAAATTATGTAAATGGGTAACTTTTATTGGTAGACATTATGAATAGTCACTTCAATAATTATTTTTTTTACCATGGTTAACGGTTAAATCTTGTAAATACGGGTTAAAAAATGTATAATAATATAAAACTATCTTAATACGTGTTTAACTCCAATTACATATTATATTCTTTACCATGGGAATCCTTGGATCTATTTTTGGACCCCATTGAGCTACACGAATGTAAAAAAAGACAATTTATAAGAATTAATTTAAAATAATGAAAAATGTAACATAAACATGTATCATTTAGTAAAACAAATTTTACTAGGGGTTATATAATAGATAATTTCAGCAATAAATATTAATTAGAAAGATAAAAATATTTATTATATACTGATAATTTATTTATAATTTTTGGACATCAAACAAATAAATTTATTTATCACACAATATTGATGTTGTGATTACATAATTAATGAATTATTTAAATAATTGAAATTATAAATATTAAATTAAATTTATTTTGAATCATTTTATGACATACATGAATTTAAATGATGAATATGACATTTTAGATAAGAATAATTGAGTTCTGTTTGAAATAATAAAGTTGTTATTTATTTTAAAAAAGGCACAATATGAATAGTATAAAAACTGACATAAATGACTTTTGCAAAACAAATACATTTTTATGAAATGATATAATAGTCCTTAAGTCATTGGAATCATCCAAATGCCATATATAATTACTAAAATGTAATTTTTGATCCACATAAGGATCGATTGTTATTTTATAGAAACTATATTAACCATATAGTATGAATATACAAGAAGACATGGTAAGAGTAAAATTACTTTACTAAGGGTTAATGATAAATGATAAGGTTATAAATGGGACCAAAAATTGTCCAAAACCTATTGGTTGAGAGGAACATGAACATGACCCTTGGATCATCCAAACTCTTCCAATATAAGCTCTCAAAATCCTTTTATTTTTCATAAATTCCATACCTTTTTTAGAAGGAAAATCATGAAATCATTTTGTCTTAAATCCAAAAGAGTTACTATATTTTAGGTATTGTATTCTCTCATTATTATTTCATTTATGTTCCCTATCAAACAAACAAAAATATATTTATTTTATTATTTTATAACAAAAACTATATATTTAATATACTAGGATGTTTTTATGAGAAGTTTTCAAAATACAGTTACATACACCACCATCTCTTGGATACAAACAGACTCTTCCTGTGTAACACAAACAACTACCTCTTGAAATGATGATTGTTCAATTTTTCCCTAGCACCTGTCATAGTGTCCATTATGATGGAAATGTATTTATATATAATTTATATTATGTTTATACTGTCTCTATGATAATATAAACATTATTTACAACATACCTTTATGCTTTTCATGATGTTTAAACATGATAATTTCATTTGAGGAAATGCAGACTACCACCCTCTCAGTGTGAGATGACTAGTTCAATAAATACATGGAATGTTTAAATTATGGAGTTAATGAATTTATGTAAAATATATAAAATATGATATTATTCTTTAATAGAAATACAAATAATTATCATTATGATTTCACTCCTTTAAATATGAATGGAAGTAGTGTTCATGCATACATAAGACTTACCGTCTCCGTAAACTATTTATTTCATTTCTTATCCCAGAGTGTTATGTAATATTATAAATATATATATATATATAATGGATTTACATGATATTTAAATCATGAATATCATTATGTATATAGTTTACTTTTGACCATATTTAAAATTTGTAATTATAACATGTTTATTTTTGACTCAAGTACAAAATATCAACAAAACAATCGATATTAACATACATAATTATGTAATGTTTATAACCAGGTAATAAGTGATATTAAAGGATTAAAAAACTTGAAAAAAGGTTATTAAGGAAGTTGATATTAACTATATTTTATTATTCAGGAAGAACTAAGGAAATGGGTGATGAGTCAGATTCATGGTAAGGGACTTCATCTAAATATCCCTTAATTTTGGCTGGTTTTGATAATATACACCACCTTCTTTTACATGGTGTATAATAGATCCCCAAGACATTTCAATTTATTCATAATGAATCTATTTTCATGAAGAATTCTATAAAAATATAAAAGGACTATTTTAACGTATAACCACAACAAAAACTTTTCTTCCACTGTAACTATTATCTTATATTTGGATTATTATATAAGACATAATGTTTTTAAAAGGAAAAAAATCCATATAAACTTTTTGGGTATTTTGGTATTGAATGTGGTATTGAATGTGGATTTACAATTTCAATATCTTTAAATTATTTCACGTGATTTCAAATGAAATTTTTTGTTTCAAATGTTGATATTTGTTATCTTTTATGTGTGATGATTATATAATGGTACTTGGAAATTTGATGGGTGTTATGTGATAAACCAAATGACATGTGGTAACATGATAAAATAAATAACGGGTGTTTCCTTCATAAACAAATGATGGGTGGTGACATTATAACCTCAACTTCATTTGGTATGGATATCAGTAGTATTGCTATTCTAGTTAGTGATATATGTGGAATTCAACTATATTTTTATTCAATTTACTTTGTTTATGTCCCATGTTACCTTTATATTATATATGTTCTTTTATTTGAGATTTATTGTAATCAATTGTTTACCAAAATGGTAAGAAATGATATTATATTCAGTGATGTGTTTTTTATAATTATTAAATATGAAATGAATTAATTTATGATAAAGTAACCAGGGATTACTTGTTGTTTTCCGAAAATAATAGTTTTCCATCTTTTTGTATCCATTACTATTTTTTATGCTCGTCCCTAGTTTTTAAATTTTCTTCATAGTTGTTAAAGATTAATAGTATAAACAATGGGATAAATTAAAGGTTATGTTTATTAAATTAGGGAAGTAAACATGTCTCTTTTTAAAGAGTTTTTGTTATATAAAAATGGACAGTTTGTAGAAGTTTCTAATTGAAATATTCAAGTTGTTATGTATAATTTATGACATAATTCTCTAAATATATATACATGAAAAGATCCTCAATGTTAATTATTAACCTAATTAAATATTATTTAATGTTTATTGATAGGGTATTATACATTATTTGTATTTAAATAAGAATTCATTAATGAAGATCATGTAGAATGAATCTCATCGCATCATGGGGAAGGTATCTCATACGTACGCATGAGTGATGATGACGTTCCTATATATGATTAATGATACAATATTTAATGGTTTAAACTATTTAATAATAAATATAATGATATAATAATCCTACATAGTTATAATATCAATCATTTTCCCATCCATGCATGGTGGTGGTGACAAATAGTTTACACCACTAAATGGAGATGGTAAAGTGTACATACCCACACAATGTGATTTAGATTTTCATATGATGGATAATAATTGGAATATTGTTATTCAGTGATCACAATAAAATCTTACTACATAGTTCATACTAGATTTATTACTTTACAATGAAACAACTAATGAATAGGAAGTATATTTAGAAAGATGTTTGAAAGAATTAGTAGAGGAGATTTCCACTTTTTGTACGTGCTTGCTCCAAATCTCTTATTTGAGTACTAGATTACATATTTGAATAATAAATGAACTACTATACTGTTACTATGTAATTTGATAAGGTAAAAGGGTATAGGAGGTCCGAGCATGATGTCTCAATGTGAGGTGAATAGGTGAGGGGGAGGTTTCTTTTTATAATTGGGGTGAGTGGCATTTTTGGGATCTCTAAAGATATTAATTTATAAAAAAAAATCCCCATCCAAAAACAACCAAATTGAAACATTTCATAGATGATATGATATAGGGTTGTAATATCATCAACCAATAGATTTTTGGAAGGTTTTGTCTTTCAATTAAACATTATTTTTTTATTTAACACTTAGTTATTTGATTTAATATTTAACTAGGATGACAAATATTTTAATATTTAAAGGGTAAAATATTTCCTTCTTTGATGTCTATTTGACAATAAATTAATAACTAATAACATTTTATACCAAAAAATAATTATTAAATATTGTTATAAAATTTTTATGTTTTTTAAATAACTTAATAAAACATTGTTTTGATTAACAATTTTGTGTCATTATTGGTACTATTTAATTAATTGATTTTTAAACATATTATAACAACATGTTAACATAGAAACAATTATTTTATTATATTCCTAAAAAGTAAGGTCCATCAAAAAAACTCATGATTCATATTAATTTTCCCAATTTGTATTTATTTTAACATTATTAATAATATTTATTAGTTATATTAGTTAATAAAATAATTACTACATAAATTTTATCTAAATATTTAAGAAAATTATTTTTCAAGAAAAATAATAAAATTTTAAATAATATGATAATGATAAATCTATATGATTTTAGAGGAATATTTTTTGTCATATTTATCATCTATAGAATCTATAATTTTAAATGTAATACTTATTAAATTATGAATATGACACCTTTAACCCAACCTAAAAAAATTATGTAATTGAAAAAATTTATTATAAAAGGATATAAAAGGTCATTAATTCTGCCCATTGGTGGTTATGGTCGAGATATATGTCTCCAATAATATTTTGTCATATTTTTGGCATTTTTTTGGTTTTTATCATTTTAGAAAAAATTGATTTATTAATTTCCATCAATTACATAATCTTTACATAATCAATGTATAATTTTTAAGAAAATTATTTATTTCCTAAATGTTGAAAATAACTTTACATGATAAATAAAAATAGTTAAATTTCAATTGACTATTTATAATCAAATTTAACTTCTATATAACCTTATATAAAAGATTCAATAGTTTTTAAAATATGATTTGGACGTATATAACTTTTTCTTAAATAATATAAATTAAATTACTTAATCTTAACCAATTTTCTTCAAAAAAACACTATTTAGAATGAAGGGTGTTTTATGTAGAAACAAAAAAATCTAATGATATTAATACAAGTGTAAGGGATATTTAATAATAGTATTCTTACCAATAATTATGTGATTTACCCTTTTACATTTTTAATAAAACCTTCTGATGTTACTATTCACGATGCCAAAAAATAAAATAAATTATATATAAATAATTTAGACCTTATGATTCAAAATATGGAATCAGTTTATAAAAATAAAAACATAGAAGATGCAATAATTGTTTTTAAAATTATAACCATTTTCAGAAAGAGAAAATGAGTCTTACAAGTTAAAACATTGCAAAAGATTGAAATTTTTTTACATTTTAATTCATTGTAAAATTAATGATAATTATAATCATTAAATTTAATGATAATAATATATTTTATTTATACTTTAAAACTATTCAAAAAATTATTATAAACATATAAATTATTT
This sequence comes from Viscum album, assembly GCA_963277665.1. Classification (NCBI taxonomy): domain Eukaryota; kingdom Viridiplantae; phylum Streptophyta; class Magnoliopsida; order Santalales; family Viscaceae; genus Viscum; species Viscum album. The sequence continues at coordinate 821,362,694 of OY728155.1, forward strand.
TCATGAATTTCTTAATATAAAATTTCGTGCATGTTTACTTTTCAATAAAATTTGAATGTTGTTAGAAAAATATTAAAACATCATCCATAATAAATTTTTATATCCTTATTCAAAAGAAAAATTTTATGCTATAATATAAAAATTATTAATATGTAAAACTCATAATTTAATGTGTGTTTCTTCATTACATGGTGGAAAAATACCCTTTCTAGTGGCTACTTATATGAAGATTTGTCCTGATATTAATCTCTCAGTGTGGCTTTTCTCTCGTTTTATCATTGCTGCATAGGAATTGATCTATATTATTTGGTATTCTAGGAATAGAATCAACCATGATCACCATGTTTTTTGTGCAGGTGCAACTATTATAGGAACCCTCAAAACAGTTCGTGAGGCTACAATTCCGAAAGGAAACTTCTGTGGGAATTTTTTTCATGATCTATTAGTTTTAAATAGAGATAGTTTAAATGGAAATTTTCCTTCACCTCTTGGCACAATTGAAGTGTTTTTTCAGGCACCCTTTTCATTGTTAGATCAAGGTAAATTCATATAGTGCTTCACGTGGTAATCTGGGTGATTCAGGCTTTGGTGCAGTCTTTAGAGATCATCATGGATGGGTTATTGGCTGCCTTTAGACCCCGTGTGATTTTTCATCTGCTCTTGAAGTAGAGATGTGTAGTGTTATTGAGGCAGTTGAATCATTTGATAGAAGAGGGTGGAATAAATTATGGATAGAATGTGATTGCATGCACGTGGTGCTGGCTTTTTGGGCAGGTTCTCTTCATTTCTATTGGAAGCTAACTAATATTTGGACTAAATTTTTGGATTTTCTTTATTAAAAAGAACACATAATTACTCTTGTGTATAGGGAAGGGAATGCTTTGGCACATATTCTTGAATGAAAAGTTGTTATTATCTCTGATTTTCATAGGGGTGATCAAGTACCTTGTGATCTTATTCCCATTGTGGGGAAGTATCAAGGTAATATTTTTTCTTTTAGAGTAGTGTAAGTTTATTTTTTTCATTTTCCTAATAAATAGATCTTTCATTTCTGTGCAATGTCTAAGTCTATCATTAAAAAAATTCAGTCAATTTATTAATACACACATAAAAAATGATATTGTATTTTTTATAAATAAATTGTAATGGATGACTTCACCAAACATTTTTATAAGTTATTTATATTTATTCCTGCTAACCTAATGACTATTTGAACATGGTTATTTAATAATAAGGTAATTTCATTGTTTCTTTATACTTCTGATTGTGTAAAATGAATTCTATTGAAGAATTAATAATAATTAGAGAAAATATTTCATAAGAACATTCTGGTTATATAATAATAACATTGGTACAATAAAATATCAATGTATTGATGAATGTAAATTAGTCTATCTAAATAACTATTTAGATCATTTTATAAATAAAAAATTATATTTCTATTAACTCCTCTTTAGATTTACGTATTTTTATTTTATGAATCTTATGATATGGTAAGGATAATATAAATATAATTATATGAAAAATACATTTACAAAAATTTAATTATTAACTATTAATATATATACATATGAATAGTTTATATTTAGGAATGGCTCTCATAAAAACAATTTATTCTTTATTTTATTCATTAATGTGAAAGTTAAATTACAAAAATTTTAATATAATGTTAAAAAATAATTTCTGTTATGGATTAATATTTTCAATATTATCCTAACATGAATTTATTAATTTTTCTAAAAAGATTCATTTTTAGGTCAATAATTAAAACAATTGTTTTTAAACATATGGATATTTTTATGATATCATTATGATATAAAATCCACACAATAAAACTGTGAAAAAATTTATCAAATTAATGGTTTAATAATTTTTTATACTTTGACATTTAAAATTTATAGAATATTTAGATAATCTACAGTTAATATTATAGATCATAAGTAAAAAATAACATTAAGTAAAAAGAATTTATTAATTTCAATGTTCTAACAATGATATCATGTTTTGGATTGATATGAATGTTAGGTAAAATATTATTTTATTTATAATGTAAAAATTTATTTCTTTTAAATCATGTAGATTTATTATATTTTCATAATATTTAATTTTTATTAATTAAAATGGAAATCAGCTAATAATGGTTTCTATGTGTAAGGTGTCGTTAAAAGAAAATTTTTATTTTAACTCACTTTATTTTTAATTTTATTATATCCACATTAAAAATCATAATTTCTAATTTCCTTGTAAATTTTATAACCATTTTTAGATATAATGTTTTCCCAACAACAAAAAATATTTACCTTATTAATAGTAAATTTCGGTAAAATAGAATAAAAAATTATAAATGTTAAAAACAAGTTTACAATAAATTAAATAAATGAATTTTTTTAATTGGTTCTTAAAAAAATTAAATTTCTTCCCTATTATTTTGGTATTTTAAATATTCATTCCATTTTAAAAATGTTTTCCTTTTATATAAATAGTTTAAATTTTAAAAATTCATTGTCTCCACTTATAGATGGATCCTTCTATTTCCACATCAATGAATCATAGAAAAAATTTAATGTTAAATATAAAAAATTTCTATTTTTGGTCTTAAATAATCCAAAACCATGACCCAACCCTCATGCCCGTATAATATTAACGTATCCCTCAACATCCATGCCATTTACCATGAGAAATTTTAAAATTTTAACATAAGTACATATAACAATCGAATATTTTCTATTATTTTTATTTCTCCTTCAAAATTATCAATGAATTAGAAATGAGTATTGGTATATTATTTTTATAAATTAAATTTTTATATTAATGAAATTTAAATTACCATCTTACAACATTTAAAAAATAAAATAAAAATTGTGCGATCTGTATATGAAAACTTCCAATCAATGAATAACATTTTCAATTTTTAATTCAATGCTATGAATTGATTTCTGTAAAATTTTGTTATATATTTTAATATGTTATTTTAATTTAATGTATTTTTTTATGAAATAAATACCATATCACAATAGTTTTTGGATCAATAGAAATTTAAAATGACATCGGGCTGTATGGGTGGATTTCTGCCTTGATTAAGTGAAATATTCTATTTTCTATTAATCTATTTATTATTAAATCCCTATATCTCATTAAATAATACGTATGGTCATAGAAAACTAAAATTAATATCACTATATTTCTCCTATTATTATATTAATTGAAGAAAAATCACATTCTAGACCATACCATCCCTTTGATTATAAGATATAGTTGTTTGGTCATTTTTACCTCCATAATTAATAATGATATAAATATCTATCATGTATAACTAAAGGAAATTAAATATCCTGATTAATGTTAATTTATTATTGATTATTAAATTTTAATGGATTAATGTATTTTTTTAATATTTTACTTATCATTAATATACCACCTATTTTAAAATATAGAAAAATGAATGTCCTCAATTTCATCTAATGTTTCAATAAAAAATAGAAATATTGTAATGAAAATGTGGAATTGTATTTAATTATAAGAAATATATTAAAAATATATATAAAAAAGGATTTTGTAATTTTTATATTATAATATATTAATGAAATTGGAAAATCTATTCGTTTAAAAAACAATTAAAATTATAAGGTTCAGATGATGCAAATAAACTATTACAAACAGAAACATGTATAATAAACATGTATAATTTAATATAATATAAGAAAATATATATGAATAAATATTTTGAATAACACATTAACAGATTTATTATTTTTATAGTGGTTGTTATAAAAAATTCACCTCATAAGGAATATAATGTATGAGATAAATGTACAAATTTTCTATGTTTGAGAATTATTCAATATTTTCCACTTTTAATTTTTTTTGTATATATCACCCGTGGATATATTATTATCATGAAATAATGATATTTAAGGAATATGAAAATACACCTTAGGTTATATATTTCATGGGATTCGAAACAAGGGTACACCAAGTTTTAAAGGATCTTAATTCAAATCATATACTCAAATAGAGATTCGTCATGAGTGAAGATCCAACTATGGAACCATTATGGTCATTTTAACCCAAAAAAAACTATACACTTATTCTCCACAATTTTGTGCCTATTATTTTACATTTCCTATTTTTTTTTGTAATTTACCATTGGCATATTATTTACCCAATTTGGGGTGTGTAATAAAAACATAATCAACATTGTTCACCCTATCGAGAATCATATTATTCAATATCGATATTCAAATCAGGATATAAAAATATTCTATTTAGAAATTTATTAATTTCACTTCAACTATTTAAAATTATTTAAAATATTTAGAAATAAAATTCTACAGGTTTAGAAAAATATCATTTAAAAAATCTTTTCTACCATTATAAATTTGAATGCATTATTTAACTTTTAAGAAAATTATTCTTTTGAGAAGAATAATTTTTATAATTTAAAATAGTTTTCTAAATTATTTTCAATCATATGTATTTTTAAAAAGGAAAATAAATATTTTATTATTTTCTATAATTAAATTAATGTTTTAAAACAGAATTTTGGGTTTCTATGATATTTTTTAATTTTACAATATTGATTAATATTTTTTAATGTAAAAGTTTTCTTTGGGTTTTTTCTGAAACTTTTATATATTATTATGTGGATTTATAAGGTTTAATTGTGGAAAATTATGTTTCATGTACATATTATTAATTTTTAACAAATAAACCCTTTTTAAATGATTGCATCATTATTCAGTACACTATTATACAAAAATTATTATTAAATTAAATTTTATGAATGTGGTTTAATTTAATATTTCAAATACCATTATACACTAATATAATGATCCAATATTAATAATTTATTTGGAAAGTTTTCTAAAACCATTATAAAACTTTATAACATTTCTGGATGCATAATTATTCAAATATCATTCAAAATCATGTTCTTAATATTATATTATTTTAAATAAATCAAAATAAATTTTTGGAGTGTATAAAATATAAAATTTCTAAAAAATATTATGATGAAATGTTTAATAAATTATCTTTTATGATTATCTTAGATATTATTATTTATATCCAAATGATATATCTTCCATAGAGTCATTTTTTATTACTAGCTATTTTAGTAACATTATTTATTGTAGTTTTGTATTATTTATTAATTTTTATCATTTGATCTATTTCTTGATTACATTTTATAGATTTCTGATTATAAACATTATGAAAAACAATTCTATAGTTTTGGTTTCCTATTATATAATGAATGATTAATTTCATATGAAAGACCTATGTATTAGTATTTAATGTTTGTTTCCTAAATCCCCATTCAATATATTTTCCATGATTTCATATCTGAGGAGTTAAAAGTAATATTCAAGTAGTGACAACCATATAAATAATGGACAATGAGTTACAATAATGATGACAAAAATAAACTGTCATTTATGATACTTTCATCAGTAATGTAGTACATGTTCTTATACTCGTTTCACAAATATGTAAAGAGATATAATACATGTGTCTCTAACGAGAAACAAGAAGTAATAACTTTGATAAAAATTGGATTGTAAGATTTTAATGACTGAAAAAATATGTAATGGTTTCCAATGATTATGTTTGTTCCATAAATCCTTAGTACCACATTATTCAACTACATTCAAAATTATTAAAACTATGATATTTCATCAGGGCCCATGTTAACTATCTAAGATATATTATCTATAGTACATGATTTATAAATTCTTATTATATATTATTAGTTTATATAATAGGTACATTCCTTAAAATACAATGTTATTTTTATTAAATATTTTCTCACATGCCTTTATTTTCTCCTTTTGTTATGATCGAAGACAATGTTGACATATCAACAATTTTTCCTCGACTGATATTTTATTATCAAAAGTTTCATAGGATTATATTGAAAATTTTATGGATATTATTAAAACAGATAAGAATTAATGAAGGAGATTCATTGTTTTTCTATTTTTTAGAAATGTTCATAATTATTATAATTTAATTTTATATATTTATAGTATTCAAATTCACAATCCTTTATCTCTTAGTATTATCTGATTATTTTTGAATAAAAATATTCATTACTAAAACACATGTTACACATGTTACATATGTTTAATGAATATCTAATGGTTTTGAATCCATGGGAAATTTTTTTTGTATCCCATAAAAATAGATTTTATTTTTGGGAGACATAATATTTTGGTAAACAGAGATGTTATTTTTATTATATGTTGGATATGATTGTTTTATGGATTTGATGTAATAATTTATTATATCGTAATTCCCCTCCCCATGATTTATTAATATTTTTAAACTCTAACATTACCTATAAATTGAAATGTTTTTTTAAGTTCTCTATATAGCTCTCCCACATTCCGTTTATCTCCCGGTCAAGAAATTGAGATGGTTTTTAACAACAGTGAATTTTGATCATCAATGAAACAAATCACACTCTAGATGTTTGAGAAAAAATATGATTTATAATCAGTATTTATTGATGTCCATATAGCTACCAAACATTGAATTTCATATAAAATTATGATAATAGAATTTAGTGATTGTGATGAAAAATGTTTTTATGTTTCCACAAATTAAATCGATGCATTAAAAAGGAGATGGTTGATATAGAGGGGAGGTTCACATCAAAAATGACCTATGAAGACCAAGGAACATATGGATCTCATGACAACTCTCAACCTCCAACCATCATGGTGGAGGGTCCATCATCAATGATCATAGGTCCTCGACCAACATCCTTTACCCCATTCTGAATCTAGGAATACAACCATCCATTTATTCATATCTCTCTCACCCTTAAGGTTTTTGATCTATTAAATGGATCACTACAACTTTCAATTTTTTCATTTTAATTGATTGAAGATTCATATTTCTTGAATCTACCACTAATTGAATGATTTAGGAAATTTTATCCATCATTTGACACCTTAGACCACTTTATATTTTGATTGCAGGGTATGCATGAGTGGGAAACCATAAATCTCCTTGACTCCAAGCATATCATTTTTGGGTTCACCTAGGAAGAAGATATGTTCATTCTTGGAATGAGTGCATCTTGAATATGTAATGGGCCTCACTTTATTTTCTTCAAATAGTCATATGAATTACATATAAGGCATAATTATCCAACTATAATGATTTTGGTATGGAATCCAAAACATAAGATTCAATCTAGAAATCTATATATTCTTCACATTTTAGAGAACCTAGTAGGGTGATTCCATTGATCGGATAGAATGAATAGAGCTTTATGTGATACCAATTCACAAAGGACACATGTTAATGTTGATGTGTCAAATACACAAATATAATATTTATGGATGGTTATTGGTGATGTGTTCCGACATAATAAATTTGTTATCTTTGAGTCTTTATACAATTTATGTACGTTGTAAATGTAATGGGTAATTAACATGAGATTTTTAGGAGTTTTAAGTTAGTTATTAAAGACATTAGATTTAGTGTCAATCAATTTGAGTAGTTTCATTTTTTATTCTTGTTGACAGTGTACGAGTGTAGAATGCTGACTTCAATGGACCCTCTGAGAGTCAGGGTGTATCATGTGCTTCTCAAATCATCATGTATGCTAGTATTTTGAAATCAGATGAAGCAATATTTTAGAATATGAAGAAAACACAACCTACACCACTTTTTTTGATGTCATATACATTATTATTGAGCTATAATATAACCAAAATTGGTAGAATCATCTAGTATTAGTGGTAAATTATAGAATTATAACTTATTTGGTTGGTGAAATTGATAATTATACTGATCACCATGTATATGAAAATCATTTAGAGATAGAGAGGGAATATTATGTCAGTGAATGTGGTTCATAAATGACTGTTCAATATTATACCGATCAAAATTCATGTGCACTTTAGTTTGTGATTATAGAGGACACTAAGGTGAAACCTCAGTTAATGGGGTGTGGTTTCATGTATATGAGAGACTCAATTGTAATAGAATATGATAAAAATGATAGTGATGTTATCTTGTCTGCAAAATGAAATATTATATATGAGGAGATTAAGAAATTGTATACATTCACAAAAATTGATTATAATATGGATAATTTCACTAAAGAAAAAAGTGTGATAGAAAATCCCCTCTCCCACACCTACAGACTATAGGGAGTGGTAAAGCCTCATTCAACGAAATTATTAAACCTGAGATGAATTAATTGATTGGAAATGAGGGATTCATCGTTACCCCTCCCCCCAAAAATAATGTTGTAGAAAGGCTAATCAACCACACCAAAGACTATCTCTATCACATCCTCCTCCATGGTATCACAAAAGTTAAATTCTATTATGGTCAAAATATTCAATCAATTTAACTCTCTATCTAAATGGGAAATACTGATGTGTATTTTCATGGGGATGAAGTGTCTTGTTATGATATGTATTTTTTCTTACACTGGATGTGGGGATTTTCTTGTCAGCCTTATCTGATAATATTTTTAGTCTCTTCTTATATTCTTAAAAAATGGTCAAAAGCATTTCATGTGACATAAAATTCTTAGTAAATCGAGGCATGAATGATAGACTATGATTTTTCTATTTGATGTCACTAATTCATAACTCCCAATACACTAATATATATAAAATTAAATTTATTTTATATATTTAGACATTGATTAAAAACAAACCAAAATTCTAAATTGGTTCAATCATATTGAATATGACATCTTATTCATTAAAGAACATAAAATTCATTAGGGTTTAAAACCACCTCTATTTCATAAATAAAATATAGATAGAGATAGATGAAATAGATTAATTGATTAAAATATTGTATTCCACTTGATCATATTTAAATATTCATAGATTCACCTCCTTTGGTTTAGTAACATTGAAATAAAAACATTTCAATTGAATTATTATTATAATCCTCATAATCATCTTTTGGATTCTCGTTTCATAGAGAATAAATCCTTGTAAACACATGAATTCTATATGAATGTCATTTTATCAAAAAAATTGAATCACCATCTACATTCGATTACATCCTTCTATCCATATAGATATTCTTTAGTAATTGCAACATATCTTCATAAACCATAGAGTTTTATTCATATATATTGAGTGTCATTGAAAAAATTGAATTTATAGATGGTGTTTTGGCATGAAATGTTGAAACATTAATTAGTTTAGTGTCTTGATGATATAGAGGTTGTCAAAATTATTTCCTTAAAATTCTAAAAATATTATATGATTAAAATTAAAATTTAGTGGTAAGATTATTATTATTATTTTAGCCCAATATTTGATGTAACATTTCTATTTATTGAACATATATAGATAATTATTGTCAAAAATATGAATATGAGATGATGAAATGTCATAAATGTTTTAACAATAGGATGACCCCATAATATAAATTAATTTCAAAATTGTTTCCCTATAATATAATAATGGAACAATTGATAAAATTTATGAGGGGGAATTTGAGGATATAAAAACCATTATTAGGGTGTCCTTTAGAATTTATTTACATTTAATGATGAGGTGATAATGATAAATAATATGATGAAATAATTATAAGAATTAATTTGATTATAAAAATGAATTAGCTTTCTATGCAATTGAAATTAGAAGGGATAATATAATGACTTTCCTATTATTAGATCACAAATTCAAAAGATATATATATATATATATATATATATATCTGTATGTGTTTGAGTGAGTGTGTGTGTGTGTGTGGAAACTCGTGGTAGAATTTTCTATTATAAAAGTTTGTTATTATTGACATAAATTTGGATCATGGTTATTTCTCACAAATATGGAGTATATAATTGCTTCACAAAATTATAGGATTTATATATAGATATATTGGTGAAAAAATTCAACATTTCTAAAATTTTAATTAAATAATAGTCTAATGTAAAAGTTTGGATGTGTATCTTTAAAATTAAGGATTACAACAACATGATTTGATGGTGAGATAAAAAACATATTGTTGAGAAAATGAACTAAATTATAAATAATATGTCGCTGACAATTTTCATCAAATAGAATCTATTATATAATTATTAGATGAATTCGTTTTTACATAAGTTCATATCAATAAAAGAGGTTTCTTATTAGCATGTGAAGTGAGGAAATCATGTTATTTATTACGAAAATAATTCCATTCCATGATTCATGACTTTGAAAATATAAATTATTGATTATAAATAATGAAAATAATATGAATTTTCCATTTTGGGGAATTGGTTGTTATATACAATTTCTACTGATGAAACAAAATTATGAATAATCTGAGATGTATATTGTTTTTTATTTATAGAATGTTTATCACATTGGTTTAGATATGTCTGTGGTTTTGGAGTTCCTATTTTAATTTTATTTTCTTGGGGCACATATTAATATTCCAATATTTATTTCTCAATGAAAATATAATTTATTGCTATATTTTTCTTAATATTAGATTATATGATGATTAAAACTGACATTGAATTCCATTTGATGTTATTAAGGGAAAATGATGTATGTATGGTTTGCGTAATGTAATATTGGTTTATAATTTTGTACATTTTATATCTAATATAGAAATTATTTGATATAGTTTTTTTTATAATAAATATTTCATGGTACCAACAAAGTATGAAGGTACGTTTCATAACTGAAATATAGATGAAATTTTTATGTATTAATAATATCATGATATTCCATATTTTCTAACCTTAAAAATAAAAATAAAAATTATTTATATATTTTGATATAAAAATATAATGTTATGATGATGACCAAAAGAAATCATCTTTTTTTAAAAAAACTATTGTTGATTTTGGAGCATGTTTAAAAAATTATTCTTATATTCTAACAAAGGTAGTACCCAATGATGATTTTAGAAGGAAAAAATTGGATCTTCATTCCTGAACAACAATATAATTAAATTTTATTTTAGATAGTGGATTATCTTTTTGGTAGGGATGGTCATACATCATTAATGTCATGATTCCACTATTAATTGTTTTTTGTATTTTTATCATTATTCCATGAGCATTCGTTATATGTTTATTTAATGTAAATTTCTAAATAAGGGGAATGTTTTATAAATTAAAAGGGAAAATTTGGACATTTATTAAAATAATTTGGGGTATTTATTGAGTTTTAAATTATATAATTTGGATAAATCCAATGAAATGTTTTTTAATTGGGGGTATTATTTAATTTATATAATATTGGGAGAAAATATTTAAATTCATTTAAAATATTACAGAACGTAAATATTTTCTAATGAGTATATTTTTATTTAACTCTGATATCTCACATTGAAAACATTAATATTATCGTAGAGCTAGTGATTAATTACCAGTTTGTATACCATTCAATAAATGATGTTTAGATTTTTTGTTGTAAAATATGATAAAAAATACTTTTTAAAAAAAATTTGAAAGGATTTTTAATTATCAACAAACCAAAATGAATAGATTATTATTAAAATATCATTAAATTGTATTTGGGATGTCTTTTTAAAAAATATTGATGTTGTAATGGCCCAACCAATATTACCAACCATGTTACACTTATAATATGATTCATGGAGGAGATATATAGATAATCATGAGAATTATAGAGATATTTATTATTTTACAAATGTTTGGGAATCAAATAGACCCTTATATATATAATCATGAGGATATATTCTGAAAAAAAAAAAGTTTATTTTAATATGTAATACATGTGGTAAATGAGTTTTTATATAAAATTGAACCTTACATCAATATAAACAATTCATGGGGACTGTTGATCTTATAAAGGCATTAGTTTCACTCTGATAATTATAATTTTCTTCAATTATTGATACACATGGTGTTATAAAATTATTGACCAATAATATGGTCCATGCTCACCAATATGATAAATATTATGTGGTGGTCGATTGATATTATAATTCTTGGTGATTTAACATTGAAACTTTTGTTAGAAACCGCAATGTATTGAAACAAGATTTTTTGATTATAAGGATGTTCAAGGATGATGTCCAATATGTGTGTTCTAGAATAAATAAAGAAACATGGATTTTTGGGAAATATCATTATTTAAAATACATGAAAAAGAAAACCAAAATATTAATCATACTCATTGTAGCCTAGTTGATTATAATTATGATATTTGTGGAATGATTTGTATACAAGTTTTGATTATGTGATGATTTGTCATCTTAATAAATTATAGGGGAATTCCATATTTGTTGATCATGTATTTTTCAAAAAAAATTGAAGTAAATTATTAGAAAATAAGATATGTGGGTAATTAAGATATATGCTAAAACTGGATATTTAATTTCATAATACAAAATCAGATATCATCAAAATTCAGTATAGTGAGAAAATTATATTGATGGTAAAATTAACTATGATATCAATACAAAAACATATAAAAATCATCTCTATGTTTGAACACAAACAAGTCGACTATTTAACCATCATAAAAATCTTCCTATTCTCAAATAAATAATTGTGATTTTCAACTCATAGATGTTTGAATACAAGATTTTTTCTACATTGGAACATTTTCATTGTAAAATTTTTTATGGGAATATTCTTAATAAAATTATATTTTTCATTAGAAGTCTCGCATTGGGGAAACCGTTCATGTAATGTTAGAGGTTAGATAACTATGTAAGGGTTATATAGAGTATAGGGTTAGGGTACATGTGACAATTGTTAGATTATTGGTAAATAGTATATTAAACCATAAAACTGGTGGACAAACTAAATATCACTATGATTAATTAAAAATTGAAATTCAATGGACATTATATGTTAGAAAATGTAGTTAGATGTTTTTTTTCAGTAAATGTGGTCTCAAGATTAAAATTAAGATCATCATTAGTATATATTTAGTTTTACATATATTGTTAAATTATTTGTTACACATATGTATATATTCCCATGATTCAATATTTTGAGTTATTAAAATATAACATACATTATTATAAAATAAAAAATATATACATCGAGAATGTAATAGTATTATAGGAAATTTAAAATTGATGTTATGGAACATTTTTTTTATGTTTGTATAAGTGGTTATGTTATGAATAAACCAAAATAAATCTGTCACAATATGAAAATTGACACTAAACCATTATAAATAAATGTAGTAGAATGAATGAGATATTAAATTCCATTAATGATATGTTTTTTATATTGTGATTATGAATATATTCTAATTGTGGAGTTGGATTCTTGATTTTTCATAATTATTGTAGATTAATAAAAAATTGAAGAAGTTTTCTAATTATATATCATGTAAGGTAAATATCTAACATTATTTATCACCAAATTATTTTAAAATTTTTTCTATAATAAAGAATAATGAACTTCTAGTGAAGGATTTTTCAATAAAGACTACATCTATTTTCTAATTATTTCCTCTATAGTAAGAAATAGAGTTGATTTTCGATGTTTTTGTAAACGTGGAAATAATTATTTAGCAATTTCGTGCCATTATTTAAAAGAATCATCCTATAATTTAACTAAATCGAACAACAAAATTGTTCTAATATGAATTCATAATTGGTGATGTAGAGACTCCCATAGAAATAAATGATTGTGGTCCCTTCTATGATATTCCTACAAATGAGGATAAAGAATTTTATATTTTCAAATACATATGAGCTAAATAATGTATTTTCAAAGAATTTACCGTGGGAATTTTCTTATTTAACCTAATACCTATATGTTAGTGAACATAGGCATATGATGGAACTAGCCTAAACATGTGTAAACATTGAACTTCACATTGATTTTACGGAATGACACAACATTATTTATTGATCAGTAGACATAGAACAACGTTGTTGAGTGAAGTAAATACTAATATTCATTTTAAATTTATAAATTCAATGAAAAATAGATTATGAGTCATTATCAAAATCTAGTTAAAGTTTATGGAAATATGATCCTTAAGGTCAAGAGATCAGGTTCCGTATAAATTCAATCTGACAATTAAAAGTGAAGTAGTTTTATAAAATCAAGAATAGTGTATCGTAACACAACCCAATTATTATCCCTGTACCCTATCCATTCAAGAATGTTGTATGAGATGGTAGTATTATTTTATTATTTTTATTTATCAAAATGGATCTGATTTATTGATGAATGTGACATAAACTAATACATAACTATTTATGGGAAAAAATAATTTTAATGCATGGGGAAATTATTTCATCAAATTAATAAATGTTTCTCATGGATTGACATGAGAATCAGTAGAATATAGAATATTCATTGGAGAATATACGGTTTATTTTTTTGAAAAATATGTAAAATTTTATAATTTGTTTTGTCAAAGATGAATTTAAAGAAGATCTTCAGGATGACTTGCAAAGAATGATGAAACATTTCAAGGACATTAAATACATGTGTATTTATTTTTAAGATTTGTTTAGAAAATTTAAAATACTAAGATAAAAGTTCCTAATGAAAATGGAATGAAATTTACTAATAATATGAAGTCATCCCATATTATTTTTCCTTCTATTGAGGATAAATTTATAAATTATGATATCTTTAATTACAATCCCAATGTGTAGATAGGATGTCGTATTTCAAGATTTCACATAGAGATAAATATGAGATGTTTTCATGAGATTAAATTTTAGTAAAATGAATTATATATTACAAGGAATGATCTTGTAAGGATAAAAGATATTGACAAAGTATCATTCATGAATTTCAATATTAAATAGAATAATATTTCTCTTTTAAAAATGTGACTAATGTATAATGAAGTGGAATGGAATTTAAGAATTCCTAAAATGAAAATTATTATAAAATATCAAATGGATAAATGTGATGATATTCCCAATAGATAAAAATACAGATGAAACCCTAACATTAAATAATAGAAACAATTGAGTCACAAAAATAATTATCTAAATATATAAAATGGATAAATGATAAAATGACATATATAGGATTAATTTGGCAGTCATATTTGAGGAAAAATAATAGAAAATACAATTCCTCTGGGAGACGATAATCACATTAATTGAGATGTTTAGGAGGCCAAAAAAATATTTATACATTTCAAAAGGATTTATAAATATTCAATCAGGATATAAAGAGTGGTTTCAAAAACAATTGTGAAGTTTGGATCCATAAATTATTGAAGGATTAATATTCCATTGATTATTGATGATTTTATCACAACATATATATATGATTTAAATCCAACAAGACTAAATATAACTGATGATATTTCATGTTTTTATTATCAAATTAAATGAGATGCAAAAAATCTGTGATTCTATTGCAATATATTTCTTATGATATTTCCTCAGTCATATTTAATGGATATTCAATTTAAATGCTTTATGGAACGGAAATAAAGTATAATAATGAAACATCACATCTATGAATTAAAATGATACTTATTATCATATAAATATTATTATTAAAGTTGATAATATGGAAATAATTTAAAAAATTTAAAATAATGCACAATAAATGTGTTTATTAAAAAAAGGAGAGATCTCACAATAAATATACTTTAATAAAATAATATAAATTTTATAGAAAATGATTTCTTTTTCGGGTATGTAAAATCTGTTAAGTAATGTTTATATGGCTCCAAAAAAGAAAAGGTATTCAATGAATGATATCTTGGCCATAAAATGATATTATTTTCACTATGGTCCTTCATAATCAATAATAATAGAGAAGAATAATATTCAGTTTTGAATAATGCTTGAGGATTGATCAACCAGTTCTTCCACCTATGAAGCTACATATGAATGTCTGATCAATTTGACAATTCTAAATATGACCATGCAAATTATGAATGAGAAGGATAAAATCCATAAAAAAAATTGTTGTATTTATCACACAAATGGTACCCTTTTGAAAGTGGTTATGTTTTCTATGAACAAAATATGATGAATATATTAAATATATGTTCTATTTTCATGTAGATAATTTATTAATTTCAATAGAAATGATGAATGTTTAAGGGATGGTTCCACTTTTCCATCCCTATTTCCCAACATTAGTAACATTAAGGTACCCCAGATACCATAATAATTATTTTCAACGAAAATTCTTGATTACATGAATAATTATAGTCGAGATATAATCCAAGGGGTGATTGTTATTGGGTGACACATTACTTATTGCTCTATAAAATCCCATGTTGGTGGAGTTTAATGAATGAAAATTGTTATTTTAGATGTGATACAAATATTACTACATATTTAGTTATATATATTAATATCAAGATTAATGAATCCTGAATGGGGAATATTTATATGATAAAAGAAAATTAAATGTAGGATTATTACGTATTCAACAATTTTGGTGTTTGATTTAAATTTGAATATTTCCCCATAATGAAATAAGTTTATTGGAAAAAATAAGAATCCGCACAAATAAATTTTATATTCATATAATTATTTATCAATAATTTGCATTTTTTTCATCATATATTTCTTTTTAATTTCAAAAATATACTTATGTTGAGGAACATTTACAATACAAGGTATCCCCATATTTTACACCAAATAGTTATATAAAAATTCGTTTCCATTGACAAAATCATTGAGAGGGGGATTCGGTAGAATGTAAAAGAATTTTATGAAGAATTATAATGTATTAAAACATGTGATGATCTAAATTATATGGAATTAAAATAATATCATTTATTCAAATTTACATCTATTTCAATAATTTGGGTCAAATGAATGAAATTTTGTCTCAATCACCTATTAATGTTGTATGTTTCTCAATGTCATATTCATTAATGTTACATAATAAAGGTTTGGTGTAAATACATAGATATCATAGTTTTTTATTGTAGAATTGAAATATATTTTTAGGTGTCCCATTGAATTCATTAATAAAACAGATAGCATGGTTTGTTTCTTTAAAAACTCAACATTACCACGCCTGGATTCTATGTAATATTATTTTAGGATTTTGTAACATCTCATATAAAATGTATAAAATTAAGTTAGTGAATATATTGGGAAAATAAATTAGTAATAGAAATGTTATTATAATATATATGTTTTTATAGGGTTTGGAAAATGAAAATGTTTTTGATTAGAAAATATTTTTCTGAAATAGGAGTAGAAGAAATCCAAAATGGGTGAGTTAAGATATAATGAACTAGGGTTTATAAATGGAATTTTTATATTGTAATGAAATATGTTTTATCTTAAACTACATAGTATTGCAAAAATAAATAAAATGAAAACGTTTAATTAATTATTCATAAATGAAACCAATTAAAATTATTACTAGAAAAAAACAATGATATATATATATATATATATGTATATTTAGAAAATATGGATCAATCTACTGGAATAAACGCCCCCAATGTGAAAAATATAGAAAAAAATATTAGAAAATAAAAATATAGGACCTTAATAGGGGAGTTGAATGATAAATGATATTTTGATATATTTATGGATGTTATTTCATTATTGGAATACTATCCTCACAATTATAATAATAATTTTTCTTATAAATAATAAATTTTAAAATTATTAATATTAATCATAATCAGTTTAATAAAATGTCAATTTTTTAATTCTATAAAATAAATATCATTATTAAAAAACACAAATAAAATTTCTGCTCAATTTTTAAATAAAATATATATTAAAGTATTTTGTAACAATAATTTTTTTATATTAATAAATAAAATAAAAATATTTATAAATTTATTTCAATAATAATGATAAAATTGTTTAAATAATCACATACAAATTTTCCAAAAGTGATTTGTCAGTAATTTTTTGAAATAATCCAATTTTTTGGTCAATATTTAAAGTCATGTTTTTCGCATCACCACTATATCTTAGAATACATAATTTATGATGTAATAATGAACTAATAATTTCTAGAGAACAATTTTTCCATGATATATTTAATTTCATAAATGAATCATTTAAATATGATAAACATAATTTTTATACCTATATGGATCTATAAAAATCATATAAATCTAATGTATTATATTAAATTATTATTTCCCCATTTTCTACATTTACTTTTCATAATACAAAACGAATCAAATTATAAAATGATACAAAGTCTTAAAATCTTTTTATTTAATTCAAATTATTTGAATCATTCTAATAGAACATTATTACATGGATTTCCCAAGATGTAATATTTTATTCAATATTTTTTTATAAAAATAGACTTCTTCTTGTATATAAAAGACCTTTCTCAATTCAATACAAAAACACTCCTTCAACCTGTTAAAAATCCCATGAATATCCCGAAATTCTCCATTTCAATACCATTAGAATCCATAATGGATTTTTTGTGAAATTTATCCCCAATCACCAATGTTTTATAGTTTCATAAAATAAATGCTACACCGACGAGATAATATGTAAATAGTAATTGTACCATATTTTTCTATTCTAGTTTTTTCTTCAAAATACCATCTAAAACCACATAAAATATTTTTAATTATAAATTATGTTAAAATAATATTAATTATGTTAACCTATATTTGAGAATTGTTTTATGAAAAATATAAAATTTATACTTCCCTTTCTTTCTCTTTCAATAACACCCCGTTAAAATCCAGCTGACAACATTCAAACTAATGGCCTTGACAATTCTCACAAACAACATAATATATGGATATTATTAAATATATATGGCCTATGAATAATTAATTAAACATATTATATATACCATATTTAATCGTACTTTCCAATAAATGACTATTAATGGAAATAAATAATTAAAAGTAAAACATTATATTTATATGAAAAATTAGATATCAAAACATTTATATTTCATAAAAGTAAATTAAGAAATACAATCCATTAAATATAATTTATATATAATTTTAAAAAATATATATAAATATATGGTCAATGAATCTATAAAACTATTTTTATTCATTAATAGGTGTAAATAAAATGAAATAAAGCTGGAATTATGTTTAGGGTATTTTTGAACCCCAATCCTTTTCATGGGGTAATCCACCTCTCATGAAATATATAGAATGAATTTTCCCCTTATGTTACATAAATAAAATTTCAATGTTGTTCTCCTTATTGTTTTAGTGACATATATTATTATAACATTATTTTCCGTAAAATTCAAATAATTAAGAAAACAAATTTTCAATAACATGTAAAGACTCATATTGAGTCATTTGTCCCAATTTAATGAATAATGATTCTATTTCTAGATATGTTTTTTATTTTTCAATTTTAAACCCAAATTTTATTCAATAATGTATACATGATTAAACAGATACGAAACACCTTCACTTCCTTGGGATCATTTCTTGAATATCATTATTCTACATTCTTTATGGTATTGATGATTATATAAATGTTATGATGTGTATGGTGGGACCTAAATTATACATACCAACAATTCATTTTGTTACATGGTCTATCTCAATATTTAATGTGTATTATGCATGAACACGATTATATTATTTTACTAAAGGATGACGTTATTATTTTTCACATATGTTAAGTGTCACCATGATGCTCTCATTGTTCACAACTATTTGCAGCTTTGGACACTATGCCAAGATGTTTCATTTTTATGCAGTTAAACATTCCATTCCATTAGAGAATGAGTATTTTAGGATGATGAAATTGATCCTATGCATATTATTTGATTATGATGATTATTCCCTCCCAGAATACATTGATTTATATTCCTTATTCTGCTTCTTACTAAGATATTAGCATGCCTATTTAACAGTTTTATATATTATTGTGATTTCATATAATAAATATAATGTTTGATTTTATATAGAAAAGGGGGAAGGATTTATAAAAATATTTATATTTTTTTATTTACATATTTTTCATGAGCCTATTTTTATAAATATTGTAAACTAAAGGATCCTTGATTTATAAAAATATTATGTTTCTTATCATTGAACTGATATACGTGGTTTTCAAAAAAAATATTTTTTATATATTTTGTATCAAATTTGTTTAGTAAATTGGGAATTTGTGACTATAGATTGTAATCGATAGCCCATAAGATACAAATAATTATATGTAAACACACGTCAAGTTTTCTTAGTATATACTGAAACCTAGAGATCAATTAAGACATTCATTTAGGATTATTCTATAGTTGAATAAATAATTTTTCATTACATGTTGATTTTTTATACATTATTATTTTAGAAAATTTTAGTGATGAGGAAAAATATGGCCAATAACCCTTGTGATGAACAATGAAATGATTTCTCAAATTATATCCATATTGTCATGAGAGGCAGAGATCAATACATTATTGAAATTTGTTACTAGTTGTCTCATTATATAAATATTTACAATAACCATTTGGAATGTAAAATATATATCAATTGTGATAATCTAACCAGTGATCACTTTAAGAAACAATTACCACTGATATTTAGTGGATCATGTAATCTAATTATTATGAAATTGTAGGTTAACTCACTATAACTGACATTTATTTTCTGTACTATTACATATAAGAGAAAGTGACTAAGGTTATATATCAGTTAAAAAAGGAATCCTATCAATTTTTGGAGTTAACATAGATAAATAATATAAATGATAAAATAAAATAAAAAGAGTTGTAATAAATTATGAAATTATTTCATACCATGTTTTTTTCTCAAGCACATCCAATAATGATAGAGATAGAAATCATATATCCAATAATAAATGACATTGATTCTATCATGAATTTGGATTCAAACAACACATTGTTTCTATGTTAAGAAAAGGTATTTTTATGAACAATGATATATATATATATATATATATTATTTAGTAGATTAAAACCACCTATTTAAAAGGATCTATCTATCTGAGAAATTTGTAGATATGATATATTCCTTTGATTAGCTCTCAATATAGATATATATAAGAAAAAAGTCCTTTTATTTAGATTAGAAATGAAAAAAATAGTTTTATGTTGGTGGGTCAAATGAAAAAGGGGGAAATAGGATCCATCCAGCTATAAGTCCAAAATGTGAGAAAAATATTTATTGGAATTTCAATAATGGGTTGGGAAAATTCTTCATGACTGGGATATATGTTTAACAAGATCATGAATGTGGTTGATAAATAAAAAATATTGTTAAAAGGATGAGGGATCAGATGGATGTTCTTATTACACCACAAATGGTACAAAGCTTCAATTTTTTTGAAGATATGTCAGTAAGAAATTTTTTTCCTATTCCTCGTGTCCTCGGGGGTAATAATTCATAGCATCAACCAATGATAATGAATATTGATATATATTTTCCCTTCACAACTGAAAAGGTGGTTTAAGAATTCATACTAGGTAAACATCATATTCAATCAATAATGGAAAATTTATTATTCGATTATTTTTCTACACATTTCATTATATCATGCATGTTTTCTAGAATAATTTAATCAAGTCACTGATACCATGATGTAGATATATGAATAATAACACATATTTTTATGATTTTTTTATCCTATGTGTTGGAATTTAATCCTATTATCATATATAGAAATTTTTTTCTATAAAATCTCATAATCATCCCCTTAATAGAATTTGGAACAATAATGAGTATAGATTTTTACTCCCTATATAATGAATGCAAAAAAAGTTTGGGAAATTTAAATCTCTTATCATTTTCTAAACCATCACATGTTACTCTACAAATTAGGGAAAGACCATGAATATTATTTAGAAAATCCCTTCTGAGTATGTGTGTTCTTACCCAAAAATGAATCATACAAGTCCCAAATTGTATTATTGATGGAAAGCATATATCTTGAGATAATTCCAATTTTGGAGGAACACAATAATGCTTTTTTCAAAATGTAACTCAAACATCCCCTAGATCTAGATGTATAGATATAATTTAGCTCTTACCAGGATCCACTCCTTTATCAAAATTACACTACAATATACCCTTGAAAAAAAAATGATTTTTTAAATAAGATTATAAAATAGAAAACGAAAAATGGATTAATATTCCCATTTAGATCATCTTGTGGGGTGAAAGTGCTCTATGCAATAAAGAAGGATGGATCAATGTTACATTATACATATTTCCAGTTATTTATTGTAATATACATAAAGAAAATGTAAAATATCCCATGAATTGATGAATTGTTACATTAAGTATGAGGATATCAGTACATATAAAAGGATAATATTCGTTATGGATATCATCAAATGATTGTGAATAAGGATGATATATATAATATTTCTTTTTGTGGAAGGTATGAGCAGTATGAGTTCCTCGTGATGCTATTCAGACATACTAATTTGTAACATCCCGGATGCAGAAGCCACACAACGGGTGCCCCTAACCCGGATAGTCACATGACCTAAAGCACATTTCCCCAGACGCCAGAGGTTGCTGACTAGATGCAATGGCCTATGTCTAATAGTGTGGAATCTATGACCTCATTTGTCAAATTGTAGCGCAGCAGAAAAGATAAATAACATACAACAACGTAAGAAGTAAACAATATTCAACTGAAATGGTAAACTGAAGTGAAAGATAAGCAACAATTATATATAAAAAGATGCAGCATGTCACTAATTCTATGAAAGCAACCAGAACAGGAAACATTTCTATACAATACAATACAACTCAAAGTACAAGGAATATCCAAACAAAACAAATCAGAGTAAATAGAACACAGCAACATCGCAAGCCTAAGCTCAGTCCCATGATCTCCTACTCATCTGAAATAATCATATACCTATATAGGGACCCTTACTCTTATCGAAACCTGAATCGATATATTATGTTTGGGCCATAGACATGTCCCAAATAGGGTGTGAAAAATAAATCCCAGTAGGCACTCATCAATGTTTCGTGCCCAATTTTCTGTGAAAATGTGGAATAGCAGTGTGCAAAAGTAAATGAAATAAACTAAGAAGTACTCAAAAGTAACTAACATGAATAGTTATATTGCCATTTGAATATTCTATTTAACCATGAAAATCCTATCCTTTAACTTGTCAAGTATAACATATGGAAGTCAAAATGGGGAATATTCATGGTAACACTATCCAAAGACATAAAATCATTACCCTAAGGTAATTAGAATCGAAACCCATAGATGTCTGCCCATAATCATAATGAATATTTTTCACATGCCTACGAGGTTTTTCCCACATGCATAGGAAGTACTGCCCACTGGCACAGAAACTACTACCCACAGACATGAGAGAGGTTGCCCGCAGGCTAGACGAACACTGCCCTTAGGCAATAAAAGTTACCAGGCTGAGCCTAAAACATAATCACACAATTATATACAATTCCTATCAAGGAAATTCCAAATCATTCTAAAATTCCTGGTAAACCCATAGGTTTTTTTTCCAAATGGCTAAACAGAGGAACTCTCCCTCGGGGTGGTCCTGGATCCAAGCAGTGATCTCGAATAGTTGTTTTAACTTATCAAATGTTTATCCATGCAACTGTAGATAACATTCAGACAAGGACACAACCAAGTCCACAGCCATACAACAACCCCAACCAAGGGTTCATTGAACAACAATACACAAATTCAACTCAACAGTTGTAATTAAACACCAGACCACCTACCATGATCGTCTCTGATCGGTATACAAGAACGATGCCTCCCGAATCTTCCAAGAATGACGTAGATCTAGGATAAATGAATTGTGGTTCAAATGTAAATAACATCCCATAGTGGAAGAATTGGTAATAATAGATCAAAAAGAGGGTAGGGCTTACCCGTACGGTCCCAACGTGATCAACGGAAGTGGAATCAGATTCCTGGTGTGTGATCGGGTGATCCGCCAAGGTTTATCCGTCCTCCCAAGCTCCAAACTGCGGTTCTTCCTCCTCTCTAGAATGAGTAAGCTACTGCCTATTTTTAGCAAAATTTCAAGACTACACGGCATGTACCCTTAATTACATGGTGTGTACTTTTCATTTTTTTTATGTTTTCCCCTGCGGGATTCTTTCCACCACGACACTATTCATCTATTGACATGAGTATGCGGTGTGTATTCCTAAATACAAGGCGTGTACTGTCACTCAGGTGGTAGCTAACTCCGCCACCTTACTGTTCATCTACAAACTGATTACACAACATGTGAATACCTAGTACACGGTATGTAGATGGTTTTTTTACACCCTACATCACCGACAGGCCTACACACCCTGTGTACTCATCCCACACGGCCAAAGTAAACGGCATGTACCCGTAAATGTTGGGATTTTTTTCCCATTTTCCTTATTTTATTAAAAATACTTAAGGAAAAAGAAAAAGAAGAAACCCATACATCAAAAATAAGAACCACGTTCTAACATAATTCAAAATTAATCATCATCGATTTTATACATATTCTCTTTGTAGATAAGCTTCAGATATTAAGGGTTGTTTTTATCTTTGATATTCTAATTTACTCCATATTTAATGAGGAATATAAGGAATATATAAGGAGTGAGCTAGAAATTCTATAAACTGTGAAATTATACAAAATTTTTAGTAAATAAGTCCTTTAATGTAATAGGTCACATTCATGGGTCATGTGGTCACTAGTGATGGAATTTTTGTGGTCCATCAAAAACAATGTTAATTGATGATCGACACATAATAAAAAATACAAAAAAATAAATTGGTTTAATTATTTAGGAAATTAAAACTTTCTATTTTGTGTGACAGTCATCATGATTTTCTATGATATTAATTATGTAAACATAGATAAGGGTAACTAATATATATATATACGAATGTGAGGATTTTATTAAGGGTTTGAAGAAGATGCTAATCTATGGATCTATACTAACACTACCAAAAAGTTGGTAAATGTATATGAAATAATGTAATGATTCAATGAAATTATTTGGTTATGTACACCGGTAGAATTGTAAAGTGATAACCTACACCCCATAATAGATGATGATCAGTTAGAAGAGCTATCAGATCCATGATTGTTTGGTTTTTAACACTGATACTTTTTATGATAATATGTCAACTCTAAATATATGGTGAAATTATATATATATATATATATTAATCAAAATATTATAAATAAAATTTTCACATAAAAGGAACATAATTTCTTTCAACAAATATGGTTTGATGTTATCAAGGTCCATGATTTCTCTAATAACAACAATTTGCGAATGGTAAACTGTGTAGCTAATTCTATTATGAGAAAAAAAACATGTTACTATATCCATGATGTGAATGATAATGGACCTAACATCATGGATATGAGATCAATGTGTTTGAAAATCATAAAACAAATTTAGTCATACTATTTTTTCAAATTATTTCCCTCTCCATAAAATAAAGATAATATCAAGGAGACATAAAGGAATGATCTCGAGATTCCAAAAAATGTGAAAGTAGTTTTCTAAGGGAATTTAATTGAGTTCCCAATCAATGATTATGATGTCATATAATTTTGAACTTGAATTTTTGTACCTTCATCGCATATAAAAATGAAGAAGCTTCTATGTAATTTACACAACTCATCATTCTCTATCAATTCTTGATGTACCAAGATGTACTGTGATATTTGAGATATCTAGTGGTGGTAAAATATGAAGATGTATATTATTGTTCATAATTCAATATTTTTAGAGTTTGATAATGATAATGAGTAGAAAAATAGATTTAATGGGATGATGGAAATATTTTCAATACTCATATAGAAATGACATATTCTTATTAGGAATTTTTTATTAGTGTCTCAATGACATCCAATAGAAAACATTTGATATGGGTTGTGGTTTATCAACTTACTTATACTTCCCTCTTTATTTCTATTTAATGAAATTACTCACATGAAAAAAAATTCAATGGTATATTTTATTTATGTTTTTAGGATGAATTGGATATCAATTTTGATAAATTATGATCATTATCCATGGTTCAATGCCACATTCATTATATGCCCTCAAACTACATTGAGTATGTAATTCAATTTCACTACATTCAGTCACCACAAAAATGATAGCCATTATAAAATGACATGAAAACAATTAAGGATTTATTGATATCCTAATCAATGTTATTCAATGGTTAATGGGATCATCATTTCCCATTGGTTATTTTCTTATACAACAACATTTTTCACTTTAATATTCATAGGTCTCCATATGAAGCTCTACCAGTGAAACTATGTCGAACATAACCTATTGGATTGGGGAAAGAAAATGAAAGTTAAATAGAAATGATATTGATAAAGAGATGAAATATAAGGATCAGTTCATTCAACATCATTTAAAAGATATCGATAGTCATAAAATGTTTAATGTTTATGACCATTAAAGATACATGAAGTTTGATCTTAGAGATAATTGTTTCCTTAAATTTTAACCATGGAAGAGATTCATGTGTTTTGGAATGGGAGAAAATATTATCCCATGGTTTAGTGGCCCATTTTAGATCCTTATCATCATGGAAATGAATAACATCACCTTTCACATCAAAACAATATGTATTAATGTGTTCTGTGTATCTTTCAAGAGGATATACATCCTTGATCTCACACATATAAATAATCTATAGGTGGTAATACTGGATAATAAACTCTCATATGAAGAATATTTTGTCATTATATTTGATAGTAATAACAAATCTATAAAATAAGAAAACTCAACTTATCATTGTATTAGGGAGGGACACGAATTATGAAGAGGTGACAAGGGATCTAGAGTAAATAGTGAATCAAAAGTACCCTCAATTATTATTAATGGAGAATAGAATTTGTAATTTCAATGATGATATTTATAAGGGGTGGAATAATGTAATGACCCATAGTTTCAAAATGATATTTGTCTCTTCAAAAAAATTGTTTTATAATATAATACATTGTATTGTACATATATGTAAAAACATGATTTCCTTAAACATATATGAAAATATTTATAATTATCTTTGGAAAAAATAGAAAACAGAAATATATTGGATAATATGGATCAAGAAACTAGAATCATATCCCCTTGTTGCAAAATTTTATAAATTAAACAAAATATGATAATATTTTAATATGTAACACTTGGAATTGAGTTTAATTTTAAATTAAGGAGATTAATGATATTTATATTAGGTAATGTGATCATTTTAATTTTAACATGATGGTCAAAATAACATGTTTATCTCATAATAATAATTTATTTTAAAAATAATATATATAATGTCCATTTTAAATAAATATAAATTTTAAAATAATAAACATGAAATATAAAGATTAACAAATTCTGCATAAATATAATAAAATTTGTCAGTAAATAGTTTTTAAAATTATTTTATAGAATCATAATTTTTATATTAAAAATATATATTTTATAAATTATTCATTTAAATGATTATCATTTTTGAAATCATCGTGTAGAAATTTTTATATGGTGATAATTGGGAAATTTTATAAAATATTTCAATTTTCATGTGAATTGAAAATTATAGTTTTTCCTTGTGACAGGTGTAAGTAAAATTACATAATTTATGATGTAATAGAGTGCTGAACATTTCTAGAACATGTGGTTTTCCCATAAAACATTTAATGTCATAAATTATTCATTAAAATTATATGAACATAATTTTTAAACCTACAAATTATTTTTCAAATCCAAAAAATAATGAATATTTAAATCATTAAATTATTTTCTAATTTTCCAAAATTTATTTCATTAAAATAATGATTTATAATTATAATGTTAATTGATGTGTTCAAATCATTTAATATATTTAATATATGGTTTTTAATTTTATAAAATAATTTTTTCATGGTATACGTGTGATGTAATATTTTATTCTAATAATCGTCATCTCATCTAGTATAAAACCCCATCCTCTACCCCTTGGAAAACTTATCTTCCCACCCAATACAATCCCCATGATCTAAAAAAATAATATTTCTCATGGACCATAGATTTAATATTTATATTCTAAATCAATCCAACTCCAATCATCAATGTATTTATATTTTCTGTCAATAGAAGATACAACATGGATAAAGTAAGTCTCTATTTACACATTCCTATTTTCATTTTCTATAATTATTTTCCAATTCCATTCAAAACCATACACTTAATAATTAACTATTATATTAGTTAATATTATATTTTTTTATCCAAATGTAATTTTCATATTTAAGAAAAATATAAATTTCATACACCATTTTCCCTCCAATTTTGAAATGTTCGATTAACATCCATTTAACCACATATGAATACATTATCATGAAAATTATAATAAAAAACACCATGGTTGTGTATTATTATTTATATATAAAATATAAATAATTAATAAAATTTATTATATTCTTATGGAGTAAATAATAATTTTATATCACTGGCGTTGGATGAAAACACCCAAAATCAAAGAGAAGTGAAATTTCTTTTAGAAAAACATGATATGAAAGTGATTAAATTCCACCAAGGTAAATTAGGAAATATAATACAAGATTTTAATTGATTAATTTTTATTTAATTAATAATAATTAACTATGGGATCAATGTTTTTATAAATATAGGTTTATTATTGTAGTGGTATAAAAATAACGAAATGAAGCAGGAATTAAGGTCAGCTGGTTCTTAATCCCAAATATTTTTTATTGGGATATCCCCTAATCATAACTTGGTTGGTATTAATATCCCTATAATTTCATTTAAATATTATTTCAATAATTTTTTTTTTCATATACATGTTACCATATTCATATCATTTAAATTACAATGATTTCATAGAAGATAAATTCTTTCAAAATCATATTTTTATTCACAAATAGGTGTTTATTCTTCATTCAATATGGATTTTTCATAAAGAAATTTTTAATCTATTATTCATTTGGAAATCACAATTAATATTCATGAATTTATTATCAATGAAATCCCAATGAAATCAATTCTATTTATTCTTATTATTTAATTAATATTATTTTTATACATTCTTTTATTCATACATAATTTTGTAAATATAATTATATGATTGGTTGGCATGAAATTATATATCCCTCCAATTCATGAAGTAATGTGATATATCTCATTACATAAGGTATTTTATAAGGTAACATGAAGATATATTTTTTCACATTGATTATTTTATGATTATGGAAACTTGTTATTCTGGAATATAATGATTTCTTTGTTCAAAACTATGTGTTGTTTTGATAACCAATATATGAAGATTAATTTTTCTAAATTTCCCCATTCCAAGAAATTATCAAAATTTTCCTTTATGTCTTTTATGGTTATATAATTTAATAATTTAAAGATTGTTTTTATGTCCACCTATGTTATATTGATTTCTATTACTTATTTATCTAAATACTGAGATTTTATCTTACACTATTCATTGATATATTTCCTCAGGTGTATTCATGTACTTAAGATTATGTGATATTTTTTATAGATAATGATGAAAGATTAAAATGAATTTTTTTTATTGTTTATTAGTTATGTATGAGTCTAATTTCCCATAGATAGTAAACATTTGGGTCGTTGATTTTATCTCTATTGTTTTTATCATTAAAATTAAGTGGTAACCATGTTAGATGAAGTTGGTTTTCAATATGATAATTAATGGAATTTCATCCTACAATATTTGGGAAATCTTGTGAAAAAAATGATACCTTATAAATAGAGGACAAGGAATAAAATTAAATTATAATATTTTTATATAGATGATTATAAGAACATCAACATTCATAATTGCATTTTTATTTTATTGAATATAAGGGTATGAAGAAGATATATTGATAGGGGAATATACACATGATTTTTGATTGAATAAAGGGGAGGGAAATTATTATTCATATTTAAAAAAATTCTAATACTTCATATTTATATCATTCTAAATGTTTTAGAGTTGGATTAATTTAAAATAATAATGATCAATACGATCAATAGTTTTTTATTGTCCAAAAAAATCCAAATGGGATATTGTTTTGAATCCCAAACTATTGAAGTTTGGTTTTTTAAAAATATGGATTTTATCATTATTTAGTCATGAAGTGACATAGTATCTCAATGAATCATGATTTATAGGATTAATATATCATTACTATAATCACATTAACAACATGAAAAAGTCAAAAAGTGATTTATGGGGGGTTGGATGTTCCCAAGATGATGAATAATGAATGTTTTTTAAAAAATTGATTCTATGTCACTGTAAGGTCTCGGCCTTTTTCGGGCCAAGAACAAAGTCATCTGACCCTAAGGGTCTCATTTAATAACCCAGATGGTTTTTGAACACACCTTATGGTATTACCCAATATTCTCTCTTATATAACTACACATTGTCCCAAAAGTGAAACAGATGTTATTTCAGTGTGTTTCACCTCACTCACAAAATCCCAAGGAAATTTTAACTTATGTCACCCATAATAATCAGTACTCTAGTACATTAATATTTATCATTGGAGTTCTCATAATATGGGATCCTGAAAATAAATGTGAACCATGTTCACGAGCGAAGTAAGATTTATCATTGTAAAGTCTCGTATTAATATAGTTGTTACACTCTCCACCACATTAAATAAAAAATCCCAATTTGTGGAGCCCAATACTCAACCCTAGGTAGTACCTTTTCACTTCAACAATGTATTGGATCTAAAAGAATTTTATATGACCCGAACATCCCCAGTCTCTAATTATAGACATATGACCTAATATGTCTCCAGAAATACCATTATCTTCTTATATGAAAAGCATATTTTATTACCCAACATGATATCATATCATAATAATGAATGTACCAATCTGTAAAGATGTGTTCATTGAGTGTTTATTTTCCACAATCACACATGTAGTTGGAAAAATAAAAGAAGGTCACCCATCCTTATCAACACTCCATCCCAAGAACTATTATCTTCGTACTTATAAGAATGTAGGATCCAAAAAAATAAATGTTCACCTTATTTACCTAGTTAGTTTCATTTATCCTTTTTATGTCTCACTATTCCCAATTTATTACAATTGAATGTTTTTTATCATAAATTTGTAGCCTCTGAGGCCAATTCATGATTCTTGATTACATGATGTGTGCATGTGTGTGTGTATCCTTTGTGTTATGATATCTTATGTTTTCATATAAATTTATGGTGGTTGTGATTATGATATTGTTTGGATTCACTGAATGATTGATATTTTATTTTCATTGTGTATCATATATTGTAATTTTTTACAATAATGAATTTTATAGTTTTAGACTTTTTGGTCAGCATGTGTGATAATACATGTGTACTAGTAAACATTGGATGACATGTGAGATATGAAACAAGATTGATAGACTGGAATACTTGACACAAGTTTAAGACTATCCCAAAATAGGGATGTCATTGATTTGGTTAAAATTTACTCAGACTATTCCAACCAGTTGGATATGTCAAACTATTTTGGCTATCATCATATAAGGGATATGATAAGAATTTAGATAGAATGTGAAATTTTATATAATATTTTGGCTATACACTTGAGATAGATGTGATAAGATCATAGTGTTTATAATTTATTTAGACTATCACTACTGGAAGGATATGTCACATGCATTGAGCTATCCACTTGAGGAGGATGTTTCTGAAAAGATTCTAATGATCCATATATAAATACAATGAAGTCGATATGTTTCACTTGACATGGTTACAATGTAGGTAGAGTTGGTCCCCAATGACCATAGAAATGGTTTGAATTTTTGTGATATATTTTATTTATGTCTGAATCATGTTTAAGTTCAAGGAATACACATGTATATTTTATGAAAATATAGGAACTGATGGTGGAAATGTCCCACTGAGTCATTGAATAACAACATATTAATGATTTTCAATTCACTTGTGGACATTTTGAATAGATTTATTATGATGGTCAAAATAATTATGATGAATGGATGAGCTGGTAGAGTAGGTGGATGTAGTCATTGTTTCAGAAAGATCAATCATGATGTCTCTTATGGAATTTATTTAATATATCGACCTATAAAATAGATTATTTTTCTTATTTTGGTTTTTATATCATATAATGATACTTTATTTTTAAGAATAATATTTTAATATTTATTTTATTTATATAATTTTGTTATTATTTATCAATCCCATGACTTGATACATTGGCTATATTCTCCCCATGGTTCATCATTGGGACCTCACTACCTGTTGGAACCCTTTTACAGATAGGGAGGGAATTCTGATGACATTTGTAATTATATCTCATACCTAGGCAATTGTGTTGGGATGTTTCAAAATTGTAGCAGATACAATACTATTCTATTGTCTATAGGCAGTAAATGTGTTTGGGCCTTGGGGTCTATATTGAGGGAGTTATGCTTTAAATGGGAGTAGACTGTAACACCCCTAGAAATGCGAGACATAAAATTGCTAAATATTATTACCCATGTAAACATGCTCCTCTATTATTATTTGAAGCATTCATGATTATAACTAAATATTAAATATTTTTAGAATGGATTATATATCAAGATGGGTGACCTTCTAGAATGTTACCCCAGGTGTGTGTGAGTGAGGGTAAAATACGATGAAAGAACATGCGTTTTTTGTGGGGGAAGTCATTAAACTGATAAGGGGTATTATTGGGTAATATGTTGCGGGGTTCTCATGTATCAACCAAGGTACTAAATGTGACCCTTGGAAGAATATTCATAGTTTTAGGGATAATGGAAGGTCAGGTTAAGAAAAATGGCATCAGCGCTTAAGGATTCAATAAATTTTATTTGCGTTGCAGTGATTTTGGATAGGATAGACATGATTTAGGATGTTTGGGACTAGGTAAGGGGGAACTATGTTAGTTCCTAAATAGAACTGAATAGATTAAATATATTTTTTCAATAATGGGGGAAATTTCTATTATAGTATATTTATTTTTTTATTGACTAAATTCACATTTAGTGAAGAACAAGATTTTAATATGTTGATTTATAATATTTGTCCTACATTGTTTTTTATTTTAATATATTTCAGATAATAATGAATGAAGATTGGATGGATGGGAATTAGGTAGGGAAATTTTTTTTGTGTCTGATTAGAATTGAATATTGGACCTCTAGGTTTCTATAAAATGGTGAATTTTATGTTATTTAATTTTGATGTTACTGTTGATTTAATTCAACTTTGGAGAATAATATGATGTTTATATTCAAATTTATGATATCTGGTGTGTTTCTAAACATCGTGTGAGGCTTGTAAGTTTATATTGAAAAAATAAAAATTTCATTCATTAGATAGATCTCAAATTACTAAAGGTTTATTGAAATAATGATATTAAATTGGTTCATTAATTGTAGAATAATTTTATTTTAGCATGTTTTACTCTGTGAGAAAGTGTATCTATGTGGTTGTGTCTGACATTCAGATAATGGTAATTTAGACATAAGAGTTTAGTATTCGTTAAGTTTGGAAATTAAAATTTAATTACCATTATCAGTTTTTAATCATAATATTTGAAATATTGTAGTGATAATAACAAAAATTATATAATATGTATAAAAATAATTGTAATAATAATAATAATATTAATAATATTATTATTATCGAAAATATAATTTTTGTGAGAGTGCGTTTTCATGTGAATAACATATATATATTGAGTAAATATATATGTATATATATATTTATTTGTTGGTGTAAATGAATATTTAAATATGTGGGTATTTATATATATATGTGTGGATGATTTATATATATAAGGGAAAATATATGCATATGTGAGTTCTTTTATAGATAGAATGTGTTTATATAAAATAATAACATTAATATATCTTTACTGATTTTTAAAAAACATTTATTCAATATATTTTAAAAAGGTTTGAAAAAAACACATTATGTAAATAGGGTTAAAACATGCTTCGATTTCTTAGAATTTTTTCTTTGATTTAATAGAATATGGAATGAAAAAATTATATAGGAAAAGGTTAACTAATTAATTTACCTAATGAAGGGGATAATATAAAAAGGAATGGTGTGGGTTGATTTTGTGATCCTCTCATCAGTTGCCTCTACTAACCATCAATGATTTTTATTATATTTTTTATTTTCATTATTTCATACATGATTTTATGAACTATAACATATCTGATAATGATTGTATTGATGCACTATTAGTGACATTGGGTTTGTCATGATGATAATACTTTAATAAATGTTGTTTTAAAGAAGATTGTGATATTTTATTGGAGCAGTTAAATTTAGACATTAACCCTTTCCCTCAATCATTAGTCCACCTAAATTATGAATTCATTGACTATATTTCATGATTTATATGGATTATTTGAATGGTCATTGGAATGAGGGTGTAGCCTATGGGTATTTTTTATGTTGATCAAATGAATAGTGTGTGTGAAACTGTTAACCTATGAATTGTGTTTTCAATATTAATTTTGATGAATGAAAGTGTGACATGATTTTACCTGATGTGATGTTGTATATAACATTTTCATTATGTAATCTATATATTGAACTTCTATCTCCAAAATTTATCTATATGGTTTTTCATTCATTGTTGTATTATGATATTTGAAACATGTGTTGGTAAAATTTGGATGAAATGTGATATTTGAAATTAGATTGAAAAAATGTGACATTTAACACACGTTTGAGACTATACTCCATGAATTATGTTTTGGGTTTACGCCATCTTGTATAAGTACTGATATAGTCGGTTGGATGTGTCACATGATTTTGTCTATCTTCGTAGGATGGATGTTAGAAGACATTGGTCAACATGTGTTATTTGATGCATTTTATTAGATACACATAGATGTGATAAGAACAAAGCTATAATTGAGTACAAGGACATTCCAAACTAGTGGAATATGTCACATGTTTTAGAATATCCTTTTAAGTATCATTTTTATGATATTTAACAACATTCCATCTAAAATTTTTCATGGTTGGTATGTTTCTCTGTGATGGTGCTCAAGAAGGTAGATCATGTTCTTGAGGACCCAGAAAAAGTTTATTATTTGTGTGATTTATTGTGTATATATTTGTACATTTATTATGATCATGTTGTACACTTATCTATTTTATGTATATTATCTAATGGTCATTATTAGTTACCTATTGGGTCAGATACAAACACTCTCTATTAATTTCAGTCCACTTGTAGACATCATGACTGGAGATCTGGTTTAAGGAAAAATTCAAATTGTAGACAATAAACTGGATGGAGTAGGAGGATGATGTCATTGAAATGTGGAGTTTTTGTTGGACACCCACTATTTCACTAATTTACAATCATTAATTATACAAGGGATACTTGATTTGATTTAATAATTTTATCTTGTATTTCATGTTAATTTTTATTAGTTTAAATTTATTATTTATTTTTTCCATATAATAATATAATTATTTATTAGATACATGACATTATACGATGGGTATAGTATACCCATAAATTCTCTGAGACCATCAATGCATGTCTGCAACCACTGGAATATGGGGCGGCATGCTTGATTTTGTGTGGAATTCTACCTCAGACCTGATTGTACTTGATGGGGTGTTATAGTGATGTTTGGTCATGTGAAGCAGTATGTCGTATTCAATATTTGAATTTCCTTGACTGTAAAAATTTGATAGATTATCTATCATATAGTATCAACTATGTGTGAAATTCAGCAATGTATGGAAATAAAATTTGTGAGATATTTGGTGATGTGAATAAATTTACTATGTGATAAATTTTTCATCAGGGGAAATTCTCTATGAATGTAAACTTGATACATGGTTGTTAATCTTCAAATTACTTATGTTTCCATCCAAATATTTTTGTTATGCCACAAATCTAGAAGCTGGATTTATGGTACATGGAGAGTCAACTACATGAATGTGTCCTTTTTGAAACAACTACTAATACGTTTTTTCAAGATTACCCCCTTTAAAAAGAAAATATTTTATTTTGATGATCATGTAATGTTAATATCATGGGTCAATTACTGGAATATTCACTAATTAATGGTTTACCTGGAGGCTCACATCATACTTCACGTGAGAAACACATGAAGATTTAAAAATATGACCTTACCCATTGAAACTACTTTATATACCATAATATCCCACACATGATTTCAACAACAATTTGTGAGATTTGTATCAATCATCAAATTCAATAAACTTGTACAGTAATCCTTAAATGTAGGTTAAATACGAAGTCAAGGATCATCATTACTGAACATTAATTATTTTTCATTTTATCAAAAAAATAATATTTTCATATAGATACAATATCAAGAAGTTATTTTTTATGGATTAAAATATATCCCTTAACATTACGGAAAATAATTTGAGAGTCATTGAGCACATTATTGACATTTATAAATGTTAAAATACACGTTTAAAGACATGTTATAATGGATATTATGAGGAATCATTTTTAGAGACATATAATTGACCACTCACCAGATAAAAATTCAATATTCATCGTATAATGTATCTAAAATCCTTGTAGATTGTTTCTTTTTATTCCACTGAATATATGATTTTTTGAAAAATTAGAAGGGGTTCTAGAATTAAGGGGATTGAATCCATATGATATGGCATCATTGAATATCATTCCAAAATTGAATATGGTTTTATTTGATCTATCCAACAATGTGAATATTTTCATGTATTATTCTTTATGGAAGTTCAATAATTTTTATTCAATGTTGAGCCATTATAATCTAGCGAAACGTTTTAAAAATAAGATAATGTTCAATTTTAATTGGTGTATCAACAATAAAGAAAAATGATCTTCGAAATATGTTTTAGAATGTAATTAATAATTATTTCATTAATTTGTATTCAATGTGGAGAATAATAATCCTAGTTGTTACTTCAACATACAATCTACCTTTTTTTAATATGTATTTAGTGTTTCGGATTAAGGGACCATCATTTCTATAGACTATATGTGGATCCATAATTTTGTACTATAAATATATGTATGAAGATGGTGTTTTCTTGAAACAATATTGTTCCAAATAAGAATGGTTTGAGGGTGTTTCCCATAATAATTTTTTATCCATAAATTAGCCTTCTACAGTAACGATATTGGGAATATGATTTATTCACCCAGACCCTAGGTATGTACTAAAAATCATAGTTTTTTGAGTTCTATAAAAATTAATGATTAGGGATCCTTGAACATAGACTAATGATCATGAACAATGTAAATACTCATATTCAATTTCACGTTATGAATTCACACGGGTAATGATCATGAAATCATATGAACATCATTTTAATTGTCCTAAAAATTGTACCATCTATGTTGGGAGGTTATGTTTGATTAATGATTGGTGAGGAAAATAAAGTAGATGAATTTTCAGTTTTTCATATAATGTATACCCTTATTCACTAATAATAGAATATATAATCCCCCGATATATATAGAAAAAGAAATCTATTCCCATTATATATAATTAATTATTCCTTATAAAAAAGTACATCATTTTATTTTGTAATATATTTTACCAAGTGATTTCATAGGTTAGAAATTTGAGGCATGTGTTATTTATATTTGGTCAGTATATAAATTTATTATTGATAGGTAAGAAATTTGTTGATATCTATGATGTTATACATTATTACTAACTAAAGATAATATGTACCACACTATTACATAATTCTTCATAATTCAATGTTATCATGTATAAATAATAATTATATCAGGCAAAATATATTAAAATTAAAATTATTAATCATATTTTAAAATAAATATATTAGTTAGAGATAGAGAAGGATAAAAAAATTATTTAGGAAATTATATTAGATAATTTGATTAAAAGTTATTTTATATAATAAATTGACTATATAATATGGATAATGTCATTAAACATTAGAACATGTATAATCGGGTGTATCACATTTTTAATATTGAAGAAAAAGGTACAGTTTATTTACTAATATGAGATTTGGTCAATGATTAGGGAATAATTATGTTTTCTGTATTTTGAAATTAACATTATGGATGAATATTATTCTTACATTTGTTCTTGCACATAAAATTTTTGATGGTATATTTAGGGTAAATATAATAAAAGGGAGATTTTAATTTTCCATATTTCATGGAAATGGATGACAACACATATTGTTTTATATTACAAAAATTGAAAGAAAAAAATATAATTCTACATGAAAGGGATATATAATCAATGCGCAATAATTATTGGAAGTTATGTGGACAATAAAAGTGGATTTGGAGAATTAATTTTTTTTTTTGAATTTCATGATCATCCTTATATTTGAGATATATATTGTGATTAAAATAATGATATTTCTATTCAAACTCCAATGGTTCATAGAGATCGAGATAACCAAACATGGATGAGAAATACTCCTACTAATTAGTATAATCTAGGGAGAATATAAATTTCTATATTAAAAAAGTACTTTTTATGTGCACAATAATATTTTTTTCCAAGTAATATTCTTTTTTTGGTG
Source organism: Viscum album (assembly GCA_963277665.1). Lineage (NCBI taxonomy): Eukaryota > Viridiplantae > Streptophyta > Magnoliopsida > Santalales > Viscaceae > Viscum > Viscum album. The sequence continues at coordinate 821,401,080 of OY728155.1, forward strand.
CATTAAAAAAATTCCATCACATGCCCATCTGATTATCTAGGACTGGATGAACTATATAAATAATATTTGGTATTTGGTTATTTTTTCTAATTCAACATTATAATGAGGAAAAGTGTGGTTGGATATATTAAAAATTGTGTAATATCATTGGAAAATTTTGGTTTGAGATTTTATGATAACATAATTAATCCCATCTATTAATCTATTCACTTGGTTTTGGGAATATTATACTGATTCTTGTTATTTATTATCATTTTTATTTTTTATTCACTTACACTTAATTATTGGAGGTACATTATTTTGAGAACATGAAATATTGGCTCACTGGTTCGGTGATAATCAGGACAAAAAATAATTTAAAAAATGTAAAAACAAAATGGACAAATGATGTAAAATGGGAAACCCCCAAATGTTAAATGGATTAAAAACCAGTGGAAATAGAATGTTACTTTTGGGTAATAGTCAGTATACACCCACTCACTATTACAATGAGAAAACCCTATTAAATATATCTCAATAATAAGATTTAAAATATAACACAAAATATATCACACACTGAACACACCTGATAGTGATTATAACCCAGTGAAGATGATGAGGGAAAAACAGGGGAGTCTCTCCATTTATAGGTTGCGTCTCCCCCTTTGTCTCTTCCTATTATTGGTTTTGGTGGGGTTGGACACCCACCTCACATCAACCCTCCTACCTCCCTTGACACCAAAAGGGGAGGAACCATCCAAAATAAATAATTCTTTCGACACATCTCCCAATAGGATAATTTATTAAGAACAAATCACATTTCCACAAGTCCTTCCTATCTTCCGTATAATAAATCTTATTACTTTGTGAGGATTATCGGACATCGCCACCATATGATGTTGTCAATGTCACTGAGAATCATAAAAAAATACTCTATATTGTCTTATGTATACATTTTCTACATATCAAAACATTCTTCCCCCTCCATATCTCAAAAAAGAGACATTATATCTCAGTTTTCCTTTCCGGGAATGAAAATAAGGATTCATTAAAATTTAAAAGGTTCTATGACTATCAAAAAACAATGGATACTGATTTTATTTAATTCTAAACTCCTATAACAACATTCCCATCAAAATCACCTCATTTTATTCCTTTGTAGAAACCATGTACTCATCCTATGTCATTGATAACTCCAAAACTGGCTGTAATATAAAAATATTGCTCAAATATCCTTTATCATGGGTAAACGCAAAACCAACATTGGATTTCCTCGGGTCAAAATTGCCTTAAAAATATGAATCAACATTACCTCTGATGGGGAAATCATTCCCTTCATAACATAATATATCATTTGAGGTCTCCTAAATTTATTATAGGAACCTCTTCATAGTCATCCAATTACACTGTCCTAGATTCACTATGCACCTTCAAACTAGTCAAAATACATGTGAAATTTATGTTCTAGTATTAACCATGGAAAACATCAAACTACTGACTACTAATTCATATGGCACTCGAGACATCTATATCCTCTATACATCACTACTATGAACCATCGTAGAGGATAACATGAAATTAACGAGATGTGGGGTACGTAAGGTCTTATATCCTTTTATGTTGAATAATTTTACGAATCTCAGTACCTAATTATTATATGATAGCCTAATATTCCAAATATTTATATCTAGGAAAACCGGTATCCCATGAAACTTATTTGTTGGTTACATGTCCTTAATATCAAACTCCCTATCCAATTATGCCTTTATCTCCTGGAACTGATATTTTTTGGATCCTTCAACTAACATTTCCTCCAAACAAAATTGAAGAATGATGAAATCAATACCATTAATGTAAAATAATAATGAAAAAGGTTTTAAATGATGTCTTTTGTTTATAGGGATCTTGATATAATAACCAAATCTCTTGTACCAACACCTCAACATGCATTTTTGAGACCATATAGAGATGTTTATACCCTAAAAACCATATTCTCATTACATTTTTCTTATTATACATACAATCGAAGCATACAAGTCTTTTCATCATGATTTCAATAGAGAAAATAAATCTTCATGTTTAACTTATATAGATGTATAATATATGTAGAACACATTTTAAAAACAATATAAATAAACCTCAGGCTAAAAAAGTGGAAAATATTTCATTCCAATCAATACCTTCCCTATATGGGTATATTTTTACCCCCAGTCTTACATGATATCTTTACAATTGAGCCTATTCATATCTATTTATCAAAAGGACCCATTTATTGTCGAGAGACATCCTTTAATTAAGGAATAGAAATAGATCTGTTATCTTATTCTTTTATAGGGCTCCAAGTTCCTCCTGAATCACCACCAACCATGATGATACATCTCGAATGTAAGTCTTCTCCCAAAAAAATGATAGATCTCCATCATCCGTCAATTAGTAGAATGAAATATTGCTCTCAATTTCATAGTTTTAGTTTCATACTATTTTACTATTATATTTTTATGACAACCATTGTACAAACTAAAATGTTACATGATAATAATGCTCTTGTAATACCTTAGTAGAAATTTGTTCATCCTTGTAATTTTCTATTACTTTGATTATAGAAGTTCCTATTTTCTCCTTCTCCATTAGTTGTTTAGTTTTAATTTTCCACTTTTATTTTGTAAAAATGGAATATCCTCTGATGATATGTTTGTGGGATGTGGGGTATTATGAATGATAACCCTTCACACCATCATCATACCCCAAGAAGATACATTTCATGGATCTCAAATCCAACTTCAATATTTCATGGACATTAAATAATACATATAATAGACTTATAAAAGTATGTACCTATGAATTTTCACTAGGATTACTATTACACATCACCAATAGTGCATTCTGATCAATCACCATTGATGGAGATCAGATGATCCTATAATAGGTTGTATCCACTACATCAGCCAAAAATGAATTGGAAATTCCTTCAGTCTTTAACATTCCCATTTTTCTATATTACAAGTTTCGGTTCATCTTATTTTCCAGTCAATTATAATGAGGAGTGTATGCCAATTTAAAATTTATATTAATTAATTCCAATAAAAAAAATTAGTCTAATTTTATGTATATGATCCACAACTTCCAGTACTCACACAATTGATCTTCATTCTAGATTCATGTTCTTTCTGCATTTTTTATTTTTTAATGATTTCAAAAACATCATCCTTCCACCTGATTTGTTACCCACATAACATCCAAGAATAATCATCAATTTATAATATAATGTACATTACTCCTTCATATGATATAATAGGTTCTTTCCAAACATTTGAATGATGAACATTTAAGATCTCTTTTATTCTTATTTTTGACATCATGAACATTATCCTCTAATGTTTTCATTAAAAAATGATCACAAAATGAGAATTATGGATTTTTAAGACCATAAAAAAACTTTTCATATGTGATAATATTTAATTCTTATTCTGAAAAACAAAAAAGCATATGATTCCATAACATCTTCAACACTTCTGTTGAGGTATTTAATGTGAATACTTTCTCTCCCTCCTTATACGTTTCACCCATAATCACAAACATGTTCTTTGATATCTTCTCAACATTCATTACCACTAGAGAATACATCACAATTCCCATCTCTCTATTATAAGTGTGATTCTTTAATCTAACGTCATTAAATTTTCAAAAAGAAAATATGTTCTTCATTTGTACCATAACATGGCTTACTTCTTCGATGGTTCGAACAATAACATCATGCATCTTCTGTATGATGGTACCAACTCCAACAATATTTTGGTGTAATCATTGCCAATGTAAAAATTCCTTTTTGGATGGTTCCATATAGGAAAAACCATTCCATTCAAGAGTTTATATTCCCAAATCATATTTAGTATCCATACATCATTGAGATGTATCATACATCTAGATTTCATCACCTCTTCACTAAAAAACACGTCTCCTTTTCCATTTCTAGTATCAAAATTTCCCTAAGATATCGTTACATAGCTCTTCTTATAATAAAAATCTATAATTATATTCCATCTTTTTTCCACTAATATAATAGGTGGAATTATTCTTAAAATTATTCTATTTTTACATCAAAATATTTTGGAGCCTACTAGAACCACTCACCCTCATTACATATGTTGGTATTTTCTAAATTTCATGTAGAGAAATTTTATTCTATAGAACTGCTTCTTTCTTCATTATCAACAAAGAAATATTATACCTATTGAATATTTTAATCTAGAAATTCTCCCTCATCTTGACACACTCTCTTTCCAAAACCTCATCTGTTTATTAATTGTATGTTTAACAATATCATAGTTTTTTATGGGAATGATCAACGAGTGTTTAAAATATTGAGCATACACAAATTAAAGTGAAAAATTAATATATAGAAATATGAATATAACTATGAAAATACCATTCTCCAATTCCAATAATCTAGATAAAATATGGTTGTACCACTCATTCAACAATAATAATGAGCTAAAATAAAGAGAAAAATGTAGAAATAAAATGGACGCCATATGTAACTTGTAATAAATCCAAATTAAAAGGGTTAAAACAACAATGATAAATAGGAAGATCAATATGTGTAAAATAGGATACATACAAACTCATTATTAAAAGTAAAAACCCCTATTAAAACCTCTATTCAATAGGAGGTCAAATCTATTTATCAAAAAAATATTGAATCTTCTCAATTGATGGTTATGACACCCTGATGAAGACAATGATATAAACACAAAGGATGATCTCCTATTATATATTACCTCTACTTTATCATGATATTCTGTGTTATTGGTTTTTGTGGGGTTGTCGACCCACCTCACATCAACCAGTCTGCCACCCATGGAATATAATGGGAGAAGACAACATCTAGAATAATGAATTATCCTGACAATTCATCACTTCTATATCTTCAATATTTCATCATTATAATTTTTTAATAATATTATTATAATTAAATAATAATATTCACACTCATTGAAAAATAAAATCATGTTAATATCATTGTTGGTTAAAACACATATATGGGTGATGCAATGATGTTATAAACAAAAATGATTATAAATACATATATTATCAGAATATATATTATTAAATATAAAATTATGTTGTTTTGAAAAATTGTTTAAATGAGCTATATAACATTTTTTCCATTAATTAGAAAAAATTTTATTCAGTGATTAAATATTTTAAATGATACTAATCATGAGTGATTTTTTTAAACGAAATAATAATATATATTAAATAATTGTAGTACATAAAAACATTATCATCAAATGTTATATCATTTACATGGTCCACATTATAATATTATGGTGGTTGTGGTTTAGTAATTAAAGACTAATTTTTTGTCAATCGTATTTATTTTAATCCTTCTAAGGTGTAGAATAATTTTACACGGTATTGGAGTTGGGTTCTATGAATATGTACATTATTAGAGGATTAAAAAATTAATTTTATAAATAAGAAGATATATTGTTGGATTATATCAAGTACTTTGTTTATGTATGTAGTGTAATGATACTCATGTATTATTTCTTCTTGAATATTAATTTTTCGGAATGTAATATGAGGGAAATTATTACAGGAAGTGTACCCATGTAGTGACCTTTAATATTCATAATTTTTAATTATTTCATTTATCAAATTTTTTAATGGGGTGTCCCCCATTTCCTAGTGTAAATATATTATGATCATTTTCTCTCTACATATTTTTATCTCAAAATCTACGATGTGTGGGTAATATCCTCTATTCATTGTATAATCATAATTTTTTTATCCCAAGGGATCAAGATATTTATATATATTTTTAACATTGAGTTTTTTTTCAAATTTAATCACATTATTTTCATCTCTAACTGGTTATATAGAAGATAGATTTTTTTTAATATCATGAAATTAGTAATTTTTTAAAGTGAAAATAATAAAATATGAAATTTTAATTAGTGTCATGGAATAAGAACATGAATTTCTAATGATTTTATATTCAGAGTTGTGGATGTTGTTTTAGAAGGGATGGATAATTTAGTTGGAATGGTACTTAATAGAACCAACATTTGAATCAATAATTTTTTGGGATCCTACTATAAAAAATAAAATGATATTATTAATCAGAAATTACAATGAGATAGTGGTCATGAATGAAGATGATGCTCCATGGATAACATGATGGTGTAAAATTAAATGAGGCACCAAAGATGTTATTTTATGTAAGGAATCAGTAGACATCATGGAATAGATATTATTGTTAGTGTATATATAATCAAATATGTCAACAAAATGTTTAAGTATGATTTGAAATTGGGATTGAATTTAATGTTGTTTATTTATTTTTATTAGGTATTAATATCATAATGGCGTGACTTGGGAAACTAATTTGATATATGGGAACTGATAAGATAAATATCTTGTGGGATGTATGTTTTTATCAAAATTAGGATTTTTAGAAGTATAATGTAAGTGATCTTGTGTGTTCACTATGATAAATCACATTATTGAAATGAAATAGGTGACATTGAGTAGTTATTCAAAAATTAATTTATTTTATATAGAAGTTTGTACAAGTTACATAAATATCATTGATCTTAGGAGAATATGTTTTAGTGATTTTGGGGTGACCCATACAGTAGTTAGGGGTGATTTTGGATTACAAATTTGTATGTGAAAAAATTATAGTCAATAATGGATGTGGAAATTATGATTTTATGTTGTTGGGGTAATATGATTATTGTGTTTCTGCAAAAAATTGGGGATAATTATATTGGGTCACATGAACATTGATAGAGGTGTGGTGATAACACTGAAATTATTAAGAGGATCACCAATTGTTATGAGGAATATTGTAATGATTTTTATCAACTAACTAGAGGATGGATATTCCATAGTTGGTAGACAGTGATTAAGGTGGGATTTAACCTTGGTAGATTTTGTAATTTTATATTTTTAACATGAAGTGTAATAACATCGATTTATTATTGCATATGTGTGGTGACAATGTTTCTTCAGGGATCTGATGTGAGTAAAATGGTGTTATAATGAGTTATAATGGGGGTCATGTGATCCCCCTACTATGTTGATATGGTGGGTACATACTCACACTGTTAAAGTATTAAATAATGGATAGAAAACAATGTATATCCTCAATTTCAATTATTCTTGTCTGGTAGGATATTGTTTCTATATATAAGTTTATGAAATTGACTTCTTATATGCTATTATTTTATGAGTCTATATTTTACGTATTCACAACATATATTTATTTAGGAATTGGGATATTAAATTATATTATCAATTTATTTGTATCTTCTATTTTGTGTATATAATGAAATAATTTTTTATTTAGAAATGAGGCTATAATATCCCCACTATCTCTTGTTAAACTATCTTTACTAGTATGTGGCCTATAGTATAGGGGGATTCATGACCAAAGTAATATGAATCCTCATTCTATAAATCAATCATGTAATACATGAATATGATGGTTACAATGTTGTATTAATTTTTATTAATATTGTTATGGAATAGTTAAATCTTAGAATATTTTAGTGTATTGAAAAGAAATCTATATTATAATCCATTCAAGAACATATAATGGTAGAAATCGATGACTCCAAGGATGACCTGATATATTTTGATTCATTATTATATTTTAGTATTTGATATATAAAATCATATTGTTTTATATAATATGTAAATTTTCTTCGATTTTTGATCCAATGAAGATATATTTTATTCATTAATATTGACATGAATTTTGGAATAATATGACATTGGTGTTTATTCAATATATTCATATTCTATTTTTTATGTGGTTATTCACATAATAATTCCATAATAACATCTATTTTATGTGCTTTTATAACATTTTTTTGGAATAATACAATTTTAAACTCAGGATATGATTTTAATTATCTTAATCATTTGGGTGATATGAATATTATGTAATGTTGATTTCTCTCTACTATGTTTAAATTAATTTATATTAGTATAGTCATGGGAAAGTGATCCATATAGGTTATATATCATTGTGAAGATTTGAGTTTAATAGGATGAGAATATTATAACTACTTTGATATTTTATTTATTTAATGTGTTTGGGTTAGAATGCGGTCAACATATTTTTTTAATTAATGATTGGTTCAGGGAATGTTAACATTGATGAAATGTTAGAGAAATCAGTTGTGTTAAATATATTTATCTTAGTGGAAAATAAACTAATACCAGAATAAGTTATGTATTCACATGATATAGTGTGTGAGTTTCATGATAGTGATAGAGGACTATCATTATAAAAGTTTTTATAATTGAATGATATCTGAATATAGTGACATTGGTTCACTATAGGGGAAATCAAATTTTGATGAGTGTGTAATGGATATATTCCTATGAGATATTTAGTTATAATTTCATTTCTAATATGTCCAATATTGTCATATATAGTGAACATAACCTATAGAGGCAAACTATTCATTCTTGATGTTGTTATTTATAGGTTATTGAAGAGTTAGTTTATTTTGAAATACATATATGTGTGGAAAATGATGAGATAATGTAAAACTTGATGCATTTGATATATAATGGCTATAGTTTTTCAGATGATGATCTAGAGGGAGAATAGATGGAATGTAGGTGTCATATTGGTGTATTGGTAGTTACATTAGAATATTTGATAATTTTTGTTTAATTTATTATGACATTGCATTAGTGGGGACAACTCAGCAAGGGTCGTTGTTATTTACTAAGTGATGTATTGTGTTTAGAACTATGTGCATTACTATTTGAGAACATTTCATGGTGATTGATGTATGAGAACATGATGCTTGTTTTATTATTTAAGGGTGTTTTTGAGTGTTGGTTGGGAATTTAGTTGGATATATTTCGATGATGATCTATGTTCTGATGTGGTGGTTACAATGGTTAGGATGCATGAGTTTAAAATTTAGTTTTAATTTCAATATTACCATTAGATTTTAAGACTTATTTTATTATTGGATATTATGTTGGATTCTAGAAGTCTAATTTTGGGATGTTGGGACATGAGTATGATTAATCTCTTAGAGTAATAATATAATTGATTATCAGTTTGGTTGGTACCAAGTGCTCAGTGGGTGTTGGTAGTGAGAATATATTCTTATAATGCCTTTTGGTGGTCAGTAATCCTAGGGTTAGAACTCATTGGAATTGGGTACCTAGGTGGTAATTTTAATAGAATATTAATAATGTATTCATTTATATTTTTTTACATTATTATATAATGGTGTCACCCATTTCTTATGGGGGTAGGAAACTCATACATTAAAAATCCCATCGAATTTTTCCTTCCTCTTAGTGGGGATTCCCTATGTTTTTTGAAATATAATTGGGTCCTTGCATATAAATATAGTTTTGGTTATTTCAAAGCACCTACCTCAGATTATTTAGATTCTCCCAATATTTCATCATCATTAATTAGAATTACCTTAATTGGTTACATTATTGTAGTTACTCCTATGTGATTTTGAGTTACGAGGATGTAATAAATAGATAGGATATTTTTAGCACTGGGTTTGTGCACATTGAAATTTTTACGTCCTAATATGTGTGTGATTGATATGTTACGAAAATTATAATTAGGTACTCATGAAAATCAAAAAATGGAATAAATTACAATATTTATATTATTATATATCATAATGGATCCATAATTATTTATGAGATAGGGGTATTTGTTATAAAACATCTTTAGGTTGTGGAGCATTTTTGAATGTTTATTTATATGGTTAAGGTTTAGTGTGATGTAATAATTAAAACTAATTTTTTTTGTTTGTGTAGTTATATGGGTATATTTCCTCACTTGATATCCTAGTATTGGTCAAGAGCAGATGTTAGGAATGTTACAAAATGGATAGCCTTTGGTTCAAAGTGTCATTTATGTGAAACATACTTAGGTAGTGTAAATATATTAAAAATGTATAATGTAATATATTTATCGAATATGAATTGTTATTTTTGAATAATGATGATTCATATTATACGGTTTGTGAGTGTTGTATAGAATGTGTTTTTGGAAGAAATATAATGTAATGGTTAGTATTTTTATTATTTAAAAAATTTATATTAAGTTGTTCTTTTTTATATACGAGAGTTATTATGTCATTTTAATATAATTGCATCATGATGTTGTGTGGTGGAATAAAGATCACCAAGGAATGCGTAATATAAATTTATGATTGATGTGATACTCATTCATTATGTTAGAGTATTGGATGATTCACCATAGATAGTCATGATGATTATTATCCCCGAAATTTGTGGTGACCATGGTTTTCAATTAATTTTTATATTGTATATTGGAATTATTTAACTACATGGTGATAGTTCTATGTGTCTACCTAGTAATTTTGGGTCGAATCGTATTGACCATCTTATATATCTACAATTCATCCATATAATAATTGCACAGTTTGAAAATTTTGTTCAATAGTATAGATGAGGGGTACCTAGTACATGTTAGCAATATATTAAGGTGTTTTTTTAATTCAGTTATTGGAGGATATTGAGATGGTTATGTGATTTTTAATGAGTTAGGGATGATCCAATGAAAATATAGATGCTGTGATAAAAAATTTTGTAATGTTCGGTCAATAAGGTTGTAATGAGTTATAGGTTAAGTCTATGTAGATCTCAATATGTTTTAAGAATGTAGGAATATCATCCCATGTCATCAGAATATAAAACAGAGATGTTGATGAATGAGGATTATGTGATGGTACTGCATTTATCAAGAGAAGTCTTTAAAATATTTTTTGTTATTATTTTACACTACAAATAATCATTTTTATCAGTAGATCTCATTGGGGGAAGGTTTAGTTGTGGGATATCATTTTATATACTGAAATCATTATTGTATATCTCAAGGGACATGGACATTATTTTATATATTTATGTAGGGGAATGACCATGGGGTTTAATATTGTGTTGTTCAGTGATTTATTTTTATTAAATATTATTTTTTAAATAATTAATTAAAATGAAAATTATCCTTAGCCCAGTTGGTGAGCACTCGGCAAGTGCATGAAAGATACATTAAATTTAATCTAGTTGAGTCATATTTTTGGGTATTGTAGTAGTTTTGTTTTAGGTTTTGTTATGTACTATAAAGGATACAAATATTCTCCCATTTATGATTTTAGGCCACTATTTTTGTCTTCTAGTCCTTTAAGGCCCTTAGTCCACCAAACGCATCTGGCCAGAAAGGCCCCAGGGGCACCTTAAGGCCTTCGAGTCACCTCAAGAACCTCGTTCATTATGAAATTGTGATTAAATAGACCATGAAGACCCTATAAGAAGAATGCTCCATATGAGGAATAAGTGCTTGGGCATTCACCAGAGTAGAGAAAGAGAATTTTTAATAATGTGAGGTTTCAAAATTTCCATCGAGACTAGCCTGCGCACGAATGAGAATCCTAGACATACAACCATGTGAATATAGAGAGATGACACCATGTCGTTGATGATGGGGAGTGGGAGTTCCAAATAGTTATAGTATGGACAAATTTCTATAAGTCCTATGGTTCATGTAATGTCACAAACCCAACGTTCTATGTAAGGGTTCCCCTTCATCCCTTAAGAGGGATATTATAAAAAAAAGAATAAAAATATATGGTATTTGGGTGATTCATGCAATGATTATATTGAATCAAAATGATCGATATTTAGTGGCTTGTGTTTTCATCTCTACACCTATTGGTATTATTTTTAATTTGTAATAATTTTCCTGCATGATGTAATAATATATAGCTTGATTGATGAATTTATTTGTTGTATTTCATTTTAAATAACATTTGTCACTATATTAAATTTATCCCATTACATATAAAATATAACCTCACTATTTTTATGAATTATAATTTTTGTTTTAAAAAATTATTTTAAATTTTCTCCATTAACATTCCTTTGTATCTCCCTACGATTCAACAACCCATATAATAAGATATGAAATGAACTTATTATTGAATGTTTCATAGATGAATTCAACCAGGTGACCCTATTAGTGTATTAATAAATTATTGGAGATAAAGAATTTATGGGACTAGAGAAGGGGTAACAAGTTCCATAATCAATATAATATAAAAAAAATTCAAATTCCATGTCACAACCCGTCCTAGGGACCCGTTCCATGACCACCCCAAGCCTGCCTTCCATATGCTAGGAGATAGTGACTAGAACCAAAGGCAAATCCCTGATATAAAGGGAATACATTTCCTTTAATCCTGTAACTCACACAGTTTGAACATAAGTTTAACGAACCGAATCTGGAGCCCCTCCACTGGTGCCCCGTACCTGGTTCGCCACATGACCTCAAGCGTGTTTCCCCAAATGCCACAGGCTGCTGACTAGCAGCGAGGGCCTTGGTGAGTCGGTGGGGAAATTATGCCCTCATTCGGTAAAGTATACAGTGGAAGAACAACCAAGAAACAATAGTGGAAACAATAAACATCATACAACAACTGAACAGAAAAATGGAAGCAATGTATAAAAAAATAATGATGCAATATGGTACATATTTATATGGAAAGCAGCAAACAAACCAACGTGATGAAGTACAACTGAAAAACATAGTACAAGAAAAACAAAATGAACTCCTCACATCGCGAGCCACGGCTCGGTTCCAAGCTCTCCAGCTCCAGTGCAATCAAGAACCTGATGTAGAAGGGTGCATTACCTTATCTATACCTGCATCAATATAGTCTACTTGGGCCCAAAATCATGGCGCAAACAGGGTGTGAGATACAATCCCAGTAGGCAATCACCGATAGATTTGTTCATAGCACTCAATGAATACATGATTGTAATAAAACAAGAAGCAGTAAACAAGAAAGCATAAGCAGCTACAATCTATAGTTCTTACAAACAAAGTACAAAAGTAAACAACCGAAAACAATATGGAAAAAGGTAACCCTCTGGGTATCTCTCACAGCCTAACCCCTATGGTTTTACTGATTAGTACTAGCAACCCTCTAGGAGGCACATACAGTCTCACCCCTCTGGTTTAGCTTTGAAAATAATAGACTCTCTAGGGAAGCACTCACCGTCAATTCCTCCCTATTGTCGTGTATCATGCTAAAGGCTCTCTTGGGAAGCACTCAACGTCTATTTCCCCTTGTGGCCCGCGTCTAGGAACTACAGTCTCTCTGAGGAATCACTCAATGTCAATTCCCACTGTGGTCTCACATCATATTTAAAAGACACTCTGGTGAAGCCCTTCTGTCAATTCTCCCTTTGGTCTACTACTCTAGGTTCTCACAGTCCTGAGTGATAGATAAAACATGCTCAGCATGCGTACATCATCCATGTAAACCTCAATAACTACTTGGCTATCATTCTAAGGCTCAACAGAAATAATAAAGCAACAGTTCCACTATCCTACAACTAGGCATGGAAACTGAAAAAATGCCAAACATGAATAAAAAGCATGGAAAAGAAACCTGAGCACAAAATAAATTACTCTACACACAAGCACAAGCCTCTACTATAGAAATCAAGAAATTCAGCAAAATAATAGAGGAAAAACAGGAAACCCACAATTCCCCTCCCAAGGGAATTTTTGGAATTTGCACAAAATACTCATCGACATTGAAGAGAAAGGCACAAACCACCTACCTCGATCATAGGAGATCGATATATGTGAACCACGACGAGAGATTCCTGCTATAACGTCGTAGATCGAAGAAAACATACAAAACGCTCAACCCATGATAACTCGAAAACGAGGAGGAATCAGAAAACAAGGCTCAAGAAGAAGGAAGAACTCACCAATGATATTCCAATTCAATCGACCTTTCTCGAATCAGAGAACAGATGACGAGGCGGGAGATCATTGAAAATCCAGCCATATGGGTCTCTCTCAGACGAACGTGACCTAGAAGGAGGTGTTTCTGTGTGTGAGGCGCGACCCTGGTCCATTTAGTGAAAAAAAGAAAGTACACAGTGTGTACTTTTAGAGTACACAGCGTGTACTAGGTGTATCCGTACTCTTCCAAAATTGGCCTCCACATCACCCCTACACACTGTGTCTATGGCCCGACACGGCTAGCAAACGGCTTAGAGCTGGAGAAGAGTAGAGGGCGTGTACTCAGAAAGTACACTGCGGGTACTTCGAAAATTTCCAGAAAGTCAATTTTTCTTAAAAACCTCAGAAAAAGGAAAACTATACCTGAAATGAAGATCCAGGTTCTTATAAACATTCACCCTTAAATAAATTCGTCCCCGAATTTCCCTAATAAGGCATAGAAGATGAAACCCTAAACAGCTCTTGCCACTATGATCGTCAATCAGACTCCCATTCCCAAGTCTCATCATATTCTCGCCTGTGCTTCCATATCACCCGTACCAGAGGAATAGACCATCTATAGAGAACCTTTGTTTTGTTATTGAAAATCCAGATAGGATGCTCCTGAAACGACACATCTGCTTCAAGCTCGACTTCCTCAGGCTGAAAGACATGAGACGGGTCTGAAAAGTTCCATTAGAGTTGAGAGACGTGGAAGACGTCATGCATGGCCCGGTACCTCTGAGGTAGCCTCAACAGATAGGCGACTGGCCCAACTCTCTCCAAGACCGTAAACGGCCCGACGTTCCATGGTGAAATCCTTCATTGTCTTCGAATCCTCTTGTGTCACAACCTCATTGTGACACGTAGGAAAACCTGATCTCCGACCTAGAACTCCAGAGGTTGTCTCCGCTGATCAGCATAAAACATCTGTCGAGACTGTGATGTAGGAATCCTCTTCTGAATCATCTCTATCTTCTCTAAGGTATCATGAACAAGACGAGGTCCCAGAAAAACTACCTCTCCTGCCTCCAGCCAACATAAGGGTGATCGGCATGGCCTACCATACAAAGCCTCTTATGGTTTCATCTGAATAGTCGCTTAAAAATTGTTGTTGTAGGAGAACTCCACCAGAGGAATATGCATCTCCAAAGAACCGCCAATATCCAGGATGAAAGCACTGATCATATCCTCTAGCACCAGGATTGTGCGCTCGGACTGGCCATCAGTATGGGGATGGTATGTTGTACTCAAAAATACCTGTGTGCCCAAGGCCTTCTAATGAACCTACCAGAACCAAGAGGTAAAGCACACATCCCTATATGAAACGATGGAGTGTGGGACTCCATGCAATTAAATGATCTCTTGGATGTAAAGTCATCCCAGATCATCGACAATGGAGTTTTCTTTGATCAGCAAGAAGTGAGAAACCTTCATAAGCCTGTCGACGAAATCCCAAACAGCGTAGTTCCCTCAAGGCGTCCTCAGTAACCCAGTCACAAAGTCTATCGCGACGTCGTTCCACTTATACTTCGGAATGGGTAACTATTGAAGAATCCCCACTGGTCGGTGATGATCTACTTTCACCTGCTGACAAGTAGAACATCTCATGACGAATCCCACAACATCCTTCTTCATACCCGGACACTAGTATTGGCGATGGAGATCCTGATACATCTTGTTGATGCCAGGATGAACTGCCCAAACAGAGGAATGCAAATCCTGCATCAGCTCCTCGCGTATGTTTGCTGGCACCCATACGTGTCCATGGAAACGCAAGATCTCATCCTCACCCACTGTCCATCCAGGAAGAGGGTCCCCTCCTGACACACTTTCCCACATGATTAAGCCTTTTGTGTATGATAGTTTCCTCATCTGTACCCGATCATGTTGTGTAGAGGTAACAGCTACAGAAGATAGGAAGGTCTATCCCTGTCTTTTGTGCACCTCCAGATGTATCTCAAAGAACAGAGCCATAAGAAGCCACTCACTGCTGGCCTCCTGAACTGCGTGAACATAAGTTCTCTTATGCAGTGCATCTTCCAATATGTTGCCCTTACCCAGCATATAGGCAATCTTGAAATCAAAATACTGAAGATACTAGACCCACCTGTGCTGCCTCATATTCAGATCATGATGAGTGAAGAAATACTTCAGACTCTTATGGTTAGTGAAGACCACACAGTGCTCTCCCAGCAGATATTGTCTCCAACAGTGTAAGGAAAGAATAACAGCTGCCAACTATAGATCGTGCATAGGTTAGTTCCTCTCATGTGGCATCAACTGCCGAGACCCGTACGCAACTACACCATCCCCCTGCATAAGCACAGCCCCCAGCCCAATACCTGAAACATCATAGTAAACAGTGTAGCTCTTTCCTTGCTCCAACAAGACTAGTATCGATGCTGACGTCAACCTCCCTTTCAGCTCCTGAAAGGCTGAATCACAAGAATATGACCATAATAACTTCTCCCCCTTTTTGGTTAGACCTGTCAATGGTGCTGCTAGAAGAGAAAAGTCTTGAATGAATCGTCTGTAGTATCCAACCATCCCTAGGAAGCTCTGAACCTCAAATACATTCTTCGGATGCTCCCAAGAAGCTACAACTCTCACTTTCTCTGGGTCCACAGATACTCCTGCCTATGAGATGGCGTGACCCAAGAAGTGAATCTAATACATCCAGAAGTGGCATTTCGAGAGTTTAACATAAAGTCGATTCTCTCTCAGTGTACTCAGAATGATCTTAAGATGTGTGGCATGGTCGTGTCGAGTGTGTGAGTACACCAAGATATCATTCACGAAGACCAAAACAAAGGATTCCATGTAAGGATGGAAAACTCGGTTCATCAGTGCCATGAAAACTGCAGGCGCATTTGTGAGACTGAACGACATGACTGTATACTCATATAGACCATACCTACTCCTGAAGGCTGTCAGTGGTATATCTGATGGTATAAAGTGAAACTAATGGTAACCAGACCTCAAATTGATCTTCGAGAAGACCTGGGATCCTCGAAGATGATCAAAGAGGTCATTGATCCTTAGAAAGGGATATTGGTTCTTGACCATCAACTGGTTCAGCTTCCGATAATCCACACAAAGCCGAAGGGTATCATCTTCCTTCTTCACAAATAGGATAGGAAAAACCCAAGGAGATGTACTGGGATGGATGAATCCATTTTCCTGCAACTCCTCTAACTACTTCTTGAACTCTTGCAACTCAGGTGTATCCATCCTATAGGGAGGAATGGACATCAATGCCTCTCCCGGCACGAGCTCAGTAGAGAAGTATACCTCATGATCTGGATGCAAACCTAAGAAGTCCTCTGGAAAGACATCCCTGAAACGATCCACCATTAGAGGAAAGTCCAACTATGGAGTCCCCTGATCATCTAGATAAAGAATAGAAATCGGGGATATCATCTCTCCTAGCCCTAAATGCTCGAGTCCGGCCCAACTCGCCCGAATGTCCCATTTTCCTTTATGAACAAAAGACTCGCCCTCTGGAGAAACGATACTCACTCTATGGCGATAATAGTCGATGAATGCCTGAATGGGAATCAACCAGTCCATGCCGAAAATGACATCATAGTCAGTCATCTCTAAAACATAGATATCCCATAAGAAGCGATACCCTGCAACCTAGAGGGGGAACTCTCTACACTGGCGTACACTAGATGTCCTTATTCCCAAAGGTGTTTCTAGTGTCAACGAGTCAGCAGAAGAAAATATGCAGAGTCCAAGGCTCTCTACGATAGCAACAGAGATAAAGAAATGCGTAGCACCAGTATCGAAAAGGGATGAAGATAAAACTGAGGCTAATAAAATTGTACCTCTAACAATAGAAGGTTCGAGATCCTTCTCTTGATAAGTATGCTCCACGTCAAAAGACTGGCCTGTACCATGGCCATGCGCCCCTGGCTGACGACTCTGAGATGAACCTCCCTACTGGTGTTGAGGAATAGGTGGCTGACAGCCACGACCACGACCTCCACCTCGGCCCGAACGGCCAGAAGAACTCCAGTTCCTCGACTGGTGAGAAACTGGTGGTGCTGCTCCTGAACGAGGAGTCATGGAAGAACCCCGTTCACCAGCTACTGGTGAGAAAACCTGATAGAAATGCTGAAGGTGAACCATGTTACTGCAAGATCGGCACTCCATGGGGTCCCTCTGGCACTGCGGCCTTGTGTGTCCTGACATGACACAATGGTATCATGTCACCTGACTTCCTGAGGATGCATCTCGCTTCCTCAGATAACCGCGCGTAGGCTCTATACGACGCTTCTTGCTGTCATCTGGAGGAAAACTATCTCTTGAAGTAGGACGACCTTGGCTTGAAGCTTAAGGGTTTCTCAGATTGTGCTCTGAAATCAGTGCCTGGTTGATGATGTAAGTGATGGAAGTCAAATGGAAGATATTCACCTGCGATCGGCTCTCCCACATGAGACCATCCTCAAAAATACTTGATAAGAACACCCCACTCCCATCTCGGAGGGGTGTGAAGTTCTGCAGCTCAGTGAAATGAGCGGAATAATCCATGACAGAAAGATTACCCTGCTCTATACTCATGAACTCCCGGGCTCGGTCGGCCCTTAGGGTCTCTAGGTGGAAGTAGTCGTAGAACACGTGCTGGAACTCCTCCCAAGCCATAGCCTGCTGTTGACCCACCGGTGAGATCACGTCCCACCACCTCTTGGTGGAGCCTCAAAGAATGTAGGTGGCGAGCTTGACCCACCACTCTAGAGGTGTCTCTAGGTGCTCGAAGATAGTCATCATGTCTTACATCCATGACATTGCAGCCTGAGGTCCCCCTTCCCCCATGAAAGTAGGGGGATGCTGCTGCTGGAAAACTCACGTCAAGTCTTCCATAGCCATTGCAGGAGGTTGTCATCCTTGGAAGGCCTACATAATCCTCATGAATCCTTCCCTGAACTACGCGTCAGCACCTGCAACTAGTATTACAACAGGTGCCAAGGGTGGCCTGATTGGAGGATCAGCAGGTAGTCCCTGATCAGCCCTGTCTGGCATCTGGTCGTTGCCTAATGACAGATGTATGACCGGAGGACGTCTCGAAGGAATAGCTCTGATAGATCAAGAGTACACCTTAGATAAATAAAACAAGGAAATATAATAAAAGAGTACAAGACAGAAACATGTGAAGAAAACACACAAGATTGCAAAACACGACTACACGACGTGTATAAAAACCACACGGCGTTTCTTCTTAAGCCACTGACATGGGAATGTACTCCTGCCCTACAAGTCGTGTACACCTCAAACTACACGGCGCGTTGACCCCAACACATGGCGTGTACAAGAAAACTATTCCCCTTCCCAATTCTCTTCACACGGCTAACCCACATGGTCTGAATCAACCTGAGACTACACGGCATGTTTGAAACAAACACGACATGTACTAGACAAGGCTTCGGCGACCCGTGTTGTTAAGCACATGATATTCTACACGGCTTAACCTTACATGGTGTTCTCCTAAGAAACATGGCATTTATAGGAGAAGGTGACACCATCCCGTGTTGTTTGAGACATAGCCGGGTACCTGGACATGACTACACGGCGTGTTCCGATCAAACATAGCATGTGGAAAAGAAGGTAAAGTCGTCCCATGTTTTTCGTGACATGGCTGGGTACCTGGACAGGACTACATGATGTGTTCCCTCTATACACGGCGTGTTCTACTTGTGCTTCCCCGACCCGTGTTGTTAGTGACACTGTTGGGTACATGGCTCCGAACATACACGGCGTGTACCAACCGTACACGGCGTGTTCCCGGGTTACTTCCACGTCACCGTGTTCTGATCACACGGTCAGTGACACGGCCTGAAAACTACATGAATTTTATCCAAAAAGTACACGACATGTATTCTTTGTTTTTCTGTGTAGTAGCTCAGAAACTGCACAGAACCCCAGAAACACTAAAAACAAGGCAAAGAGGCTCCAAATTCCAATCTGTGAGGGCCCATACTCCACACGAACCAAATCTTGGAATCTCCCACAGTCATATACAAGATAAAACAAGATCATTTTTAAGAAAATAACAAATCAAACAATTTCCTAATATAATAGCAGAACATCTATCAAGCATCTATCACAACAACATGCATAATCTACACAGAGTCTATCACAACAGCATACAATCGCTAATGCACCCTGGATGGCATGGCAAGAATGCATGGAATGTGATTTCTACAAGTGATTATATGATGCAAGAGATAGAATACCCTCATCTCATCGGGTTGCGACAGATATAAAACCTAAGTATCAAAAAATTAATAGCACAAGTCATGTGAATCACTCTAGGTGAAATCAGATCAACCATAAAATCTCAAAACCAGAAAAATTGCAATTAATGAGGTAGTATAGATTTTCCCTGTACACAGGTTAGCTACTTCCGAGCACATCTTAATACCAATTACTGAATCTGTCATGTCCCTGGATAATGTCTCCAAATAGTAAAGCAAGGGAAAATAACTCCTTTGATACCACATTGTAATGACCCGAATCCGGAGCCCCTCCACTTGTGCCTTGTACCCGGTTCACCACATGAACACATGCACATTTCCCCAAACACCAGAGGCTACCGACTAGCAGCGAGGGCCTTGGTGAGTCGGTGGGGAAACTATTCCCTAATTCGGTAAAGTATACAACAGAAGAACAACCAGACACAATAGTGGAAATAATAAACAACATACAACAACTGAACTGAACAGTGGAAGAAATGTATAAAACAATAATGATGAAATATGCTACATATGTCTATTAAAAGTAGTAAACAAAACAACATGCTGAAGTACAACTAAAAATCAAAGTACAAGGGAAAAAATGAACTCCTCAGCATCGCGATCCACGGCTCGGTCCCATGCTCTCCAGCTCCAGTGCAATCAAGAAATTGAAGTAGATGGGCGATTTCCTTTATCTATACATGCAACAACATAGTCTACTTTCACCCAAAAGCATTTCCCAAACAAGGTGTGAGATACCATCCCAGTAGGCAATCACCCAAATTTTTTTCCTAACTGTCAATAAATACATGGTAGTAATAAAACAAGAAGCAGTAAATATGATAGCACAAGCAGTTACAATCCACAGTTCTGACAAAGTACACATGTAAACAGCCATCAACAATAA
Source organism: Viscum album (assembly GCA_963277665.1). Classification (NCBI taxonomy): domain Eukaryota; kingdom Viridiplantae; phylum Streptophyta; class Magnoliopsida; order Santalales; family Viscaceae; genus Viscum; species Viscum album. Next base: position 821,422,030 of record OY728155.1, read on the forward strand.
AGAAAAAGGTAACCCTCTGGGTATCTTTCACAGCCAAACGCCTATGGTTCAACCTATAGTACAAGAAACCCTCTAGGAGACACACACAGTCTCACCCCTCTGGTTCTGCTATAGAAATAACACTCTATGGGGAAGCACTCACAGTCAATTCCCCCTATAGTCGTGTATCATGCTAAAGGCTCTCCGAGGAAGCACTCAACATCTATTCCCTCTGTGGCCTGCATTGAGAAACTATAGACTCTCTGAGGAAGCACTCAACATCAATTCCCCCCCTGTGGTCTCGCATAGTAATTAAAAGACACTCTGGAGAAGCCATTCTGTCAACTCTCCCTTTGGTATACTACTCTTGGTTCTCACGGTCCTGAGTGAAAGATAAAACATGCTCACCGCATGTACATCATCCAAGTAAACCTCAAGAAATCATTGGCTATCATTCTAAGGCTCAACAGGAATAATAAAGCAATAGTTCCACTATCCTACAAATAGGCCTGGCAACTGAAAAAATTCCAAACAGAAAAAAAATCATGGAAATTAAACATGAGAACAAAATAAATTATTCTACTCATAAGCACAAACCTCTACAACAGCAATAAAGCAAAGCAGGAAAATAACCGGGGAAAAAAAGGAAACCCACAATTCCCCTCCCAAGGGAATTTGTTGAATTTGCAAAAAAATACTCCTTGAATTTCAACAGAAAGGAAAAAACCACCGACCTAGATGCTAGGAGATCGATATATGTTAACCACGATGATAGAGTCCCCCTAGAACATCGTAGATATGAGAAAAAAAACACTCATCCCACGATATCCTGAAAACGAGGATGAATCAGAAAACAAGGCTCAAGAAGAAGGAAGAAATTACTGCTACGATTCCAACCAACGTGACCGTTCTCGAATCGGAGAAGAGACAAAGAGGGAGGATCTCATCGAAGATCCTGTCGTACGGGTCTCTCTCAGATGAACGGGACCTAGAAGGAGGTGTTTCTGTGCATCAGGTGAAACCCAAGTCCATTTAGTGAAAAAAAAGAATGTAGACAGTGTGTACTTTTAGAGTACATGGCCTGTACTAGGTCATTCCGTACTCCACCAAAATCGGCCTCCACGTCACCCCTACACACCGTGTGTGTGGCCCAGCATGGCCAGAACATGGCTTCGAGCTAGAGAAGAGTACATGGCGTGTACTCAGAAATTACACTGCGTGTACTTCGAAAATTTCCAGAAAGTTCATTTTTTATAAAAACAATAGAAAAAGGAAAACCATACATGAAACAAAGATCCAGGTTCTTACAAAAAGAAGTAGAAACATCAAGTACTGAAAATAGAAAAGATGTGCTGAAAGTAAGTGGGCGAGTATACAAACCCAACCGAACAACAACTACAAGTACACATTAAAAGGAAAAAGCTCATGGATCATCCACCAGGGAAACCCTAAATGAAGGGTAGGCAGAGAACTCGAACAACTCGTCCCTGATGTATGTCCCGTCTAGACCAGCTCAGAGTAACCTACCATCTGTCACCCTGAGCCTTGATCATTTTTGACTACTGTCTGCACAGTACACAACAAGGTGCAGGCGAAGCCTATGCTGGGGTGAGTATAACAATACTCAGTAGGGGACCCCGAGACCTCAGAAGGTCTCATAGAATCCACTAATGATATACCTTAGAATAAAGATACAATCATGAAGTATCAAACAACCCTACTTAGGTATATGAAAATACATATACCTATGTTACAACAATAGTCCAACTCCAACTCTCAAGACCAAGCACAACCCTATCCACAAATGATGTAAAGTCAATCAACTCGATGATAATGATTGAAAGAAAATACTCATCTCACATAGGTATACAACACATGAAGAGGAGTAGAGATGATTAGACATACTCTCTGGATCATACCCTCTGTGGAACACATGTAGGATCCTGGAACAATACCAGCGCTGTTGAACCCACATAGGATCCTGGTTCAGAAGTCATCACTATCGAACCCACAGATGTTCTCGGAATAGAAGTCACCATTTTCGAACCCACAGAGGATCCCAGTACCGAAGGCATCACTGTCGAACCCACATAGGAACCCTATACAGTATCTTCATAGTCGAATCTATAGAGGATCCTATCATCCCAGTCGCAGCTTGCCATAGGATTCCCGCACACAGCATGCTCTATTCCGGGAGGTTCCGCTCCTCGAGAAAAGTTTTGATACATCAACAACCACAATGTCTCAAGTTGATGTATCCCATAGTTTCATCTCATCATAAGGAACTAACGCAACAGATGGTGCATCAATTGGATGCCCGGTTTTTGAGTTATTGGCATTTCGGTTCGAGGGGCCCATTTAGTTTTTATGTTCAAACCATCCCGGCCATATCCCAAGTGTGTCCAAATCTTGAGGAGGATTTTCCAATATAATCGTCTCTATCCAAGAATTCCATCGCCATATATGGTTCGTCGATCGGACACCCATAGCCCATGATGCGGGATAAAAGGTGTAAAAGGCCATATCTGGTCTGGGGCCGGTCCGACCCATTCAGAACGACCTGGCCCGACCCGATACGAAATGTGGTCTGACCTGGTCCGATGTTGCATCATGACCTGAGTGGTCCGCCTAACTCGAGTGGGCTACCCGAACCAAGGGAGTTTCCCGACCCAAAGGGGCGTCCTGGCCTGAAGTTACTGCCCGACCCATGGTGGCCCGACCGAAGGGCGGCCCGACCCATGGCAGCCCAACAAGAGGGAAGCCCGGCCGTGGCGGCTCGGTCGGCCATGCGTTGGAGGGGGGGTACCCCCTGGTTATTCAAAAGGAACCGACGCATTGCGTCGGTTCAGGAGCCATGGGACCTGGGTGGTTCCGATTTTCTGGCTCTAGGGAGGCCGGCCCGGCCGGCCGCCGTCGCTCCTCCACCACGTCGTGATAGCCCTGCGGTCCTCCTTCCCTCCATACGGTGCGACGATGACACACCTCCACCACCACGTCCCGGTCTGGCCGTGGCCCCTTGGTCCTCTTCACAACGTGATGGTGACAACCCTCTTGCACCGCTACCCAGTTCGGCCGTGACCCTTAGCTCTTCTACACGACATTATTATGGTGCGCCTTTCCGGTGGGCTTGCGCCGCCAGTTTCCTTGCGGCTGACCCGATGCTGGTCGTCTTTGTTGTTCCACCTCTGTTCTTCAACAAAGGTAATTAACAAAGGGAGAGGGTCTGTCCATGTTCGTGCATCCCGAGCCATCCACATTGTTACGATATCATTTGGTAAAATAATAAATAAGATTGAACGATGAAGAACAGAAATGAGAATCAAACATAAACCCCCTACATCAATTTCGGTGATCAATGACGGAGTCGCGGAAGATGGACGTCGCGGGAGACGGACATTTTTCTGTCAATGTTGGAGGAGGAAGCACTTTGTGAAAACGGGTCGAGATAACATCATCTGTGTACATCGTGGGAATCAGTGATTTCCATCCCTGACCAGGGTGAAGAATAAAGAACATGATTCACGTTGTTCTTCGGAGATGAGAGGCGTTATTTGTTGTAATATATCATTTCTCCATGAACTACAAAGATTGACCAAAGAGAATCACCAATGAAAATGAAATATTAGCTTTTCTATTATTTTATTATTTCCATGCATTCCAAAAATAATTCAAATGTTTTCAAATTAAATAAAGCTACATCACATCATTATTGTGTGATGTTTTCTTAATTAATTTGATTGAGGAAGGTGACGAATTCAATTATTCCATTAAGTGAATAGGCACATCAATGAGAGGGAGGTGGAAAGTTCTCATCCCTCATAAATTGGGGGTTAGAGGGGGTACAAACGCATGTGGTCCCCACCACATAATATCCTCCCAAGAGAGGTTATGTGATGGTGGCCCCACCACAAACCTCTCCCTGGAGGTTTTGTCTACCACCAAATAAAAATATGTTACACATATTTTTATTTAATTTATTTAGAAAATCCCCAAAAATTACCTTCTGCTTCTGTTAGAACGCAACTATGGTGGAGGTCGCCTTAAGTGATTACCGATGATGTGAGTTTGACAATTCCCTCAGATATCAATTCCGAGCACCGGTTCAAAAGATATAAAATCTCACTCGTACGTTTATTTAACGTATCCGAAAAAACCTCAGAATTTTATTCTGGGCACACCGGGCCTCAAAATCAATCGCGGTCAGAAACCGCAGACTCGTAAAATTCCCTTGTATTGATGAAACAAAATTTCCATGAAATTTATGGCTTGTTAAATTCTCACCACCTTAGGGATTTACGTCCCCGTAAGCTACAAATCACATTAAAGAAACTATAGGGGGTACTGATCATGAATCTGATCCCCTCGCTCCCATTTGATATCTTGGAGGATCCCGTGCTGTCAGTGAACACGCACCAGAGGAATCGACTGTCCACGTAGGAATCTCTCCTTTAAATACTCAATTTCCACTTGATCCTATGTGAAAGTTTCCCTCTCATCGATTTCCAGCTCCCCATGGTCGATGATGTAAGAAGGGTTATGCACGTATCTCCTCAGCTGAGATACGTGGAAGACGTCACGCACCGGGTGAAACTGAGGTGGAAGAGCCACGCGGTTAGCCACCTCGCCTACTCTACTGAGGACCTAAAAAGGTCCAATTAATTATGGATATAACTTTCCGCCTCACCCAAATATCTATATACCATGTCGATGTGAGATCCATATAATGATGTGGTCAACATCCTATAACTCTAGTGGTCTCTATCTCCTATCAGCATAGAACTTCATCCTACAATGTCCAGAATTCATCTGATCCTGGATGATCTTCACCTTCTCTGTCAAATCCTACACCATCTCCTGTCCTTCATGTACTGACTCTCCTGGGTCAGTCCAGCACAGAGGCGATCTGCATGTTTGACCGTACATCGCCTTATATGATGCCATCCTGATGGTGGAGTGGTATCTGTTCTTATACGCCAACTCTACCAAGGGTAAGTGATCCTCCAAGGTACGTCCAAATTCGAGGACACATGCACGGAGCATGTCCTTGAGAGTCTGAATAGTCCTCTCATTATGACCATATTTTTTAGGATAGCAGGCGGTGCTCAAGAAAAGTTGTGTCCCAAAAGCTTCCTACAACCCCTTCCATAGCCATAATGTTAAATGAGTATCCCAATCACATAAGACCGTCAATTGTACACCATGAAGGCTTACGGTCTCCTGTACCTATAGGTGTCCCATGAACTCAACTAATCACTACACTATGATTGGTAGGATGTAGGTCGACTTGGTGATTCGGTATACGATCACCCAGATAGAGTTGGGTCCCCTAAATGTATGAGGAAGTCTTGTTAAAAAATCGATGGATATCCTGTCCCACTTCCACTCTGGGACCTATAATTGTAGAACTAATCCTACTAGAACCTGGTGCTCCGCCTTCACTTGCTGACACGTAAGGCATCGAGAGACACACTCTACTATACCCTTCTTCATACCTTGCTACAAGTGCTGTAATCGGAGGTCCTGATACATCTTCTCCACTCCTGAATGTACCACTAAAGTAGATGTGTGGAAATCCCTCAACACTTCCCCTAAAGGGAAACTGGTACCATGGTACATCCTCTAAAGATAATGACGTGCCTCCCACCTTCCGAAAATACATCAAGTGCATGCCTAGTGGATATCTTATCATGTCACGTCTCACAGCCAATGTTCCCTTGTTGTGACTCCATGGCATGCTGAAAAGTGGAGGACTGAATCTGAGAGATTTTAGAAAGGCTACTACATATCTATCCACAAAGGATATCTGCAACTCAGCCAACTGCTCTGTCGCCTCTCCTAGCAGCTGAATTCCTGATCTCTTACTGAGTGTATCGGCTACAACATTCCCCTTCCCAGGAGTATACAATATCTCAAAGGCATAGTCCTGGAGGAACTCAATCCATCACCATTGTCTCTGGTTCATGTCTTTTTGAGAGAAGATATTCATGTGTCTCCATTGGTTAGAGTATACAGTAAAGCGTTCGCACATAAGATAGTGTCACCACATCTTCAAGGTGATGACCACTCCTGCTAACTCATTATCTTCGGTAGCATAGTTCTTCTCATGTTGTCTCAACTGCAGAGAACCATAGGAGATCACTTCTCGCTCCTGCATCAGGAGACACCTGAGTCTGGTCCCTAATGTGTCACACAAAACTATGTACCCAATGCACTCCTCCGGTAGCCTCAAAATGGGATCACTAGTAAACCTTGGCCTCAGATCCTAAAATATCTAATGGAATATCTCTAACCACATGAAGTATTCCCCCTTCTTCATCAATGCTAAATGCGGTGCTTCAACTCTGGAGAAGTCGGGCACAAAACTCTGATAGTACCCATCCAACCTCAGAAAACTCTGCACCTCTATCACACTCCTCAGTGGCTCCCAAGAAAGTAGTACCTCCATCTTCACTAGATCCACAACCAATCTGGCCTCTGATATGATGTTTCCCAGAAAGAGTACCTCTCCGATCCAGAACTGGCACTTCGAGAGTTTACCATAAAGCTGGTACTCTTGGAGTGTGTCAAGTACTACCCACAAATGGTAGGCATGCTCCTCCTCAGTAGTCAAGTAGATCAGTATGTCTTCGATAAAAACTACGTTAAAGTGATCAAGGAAAGGCAGAAAGATCCTGGTCATGAGACTCATGAACACTGCTAGAGTGTTGGTTATGCTGAAGGAAATAACAAAATACTCATAGTTTCCATACATACATCTGAAGGTCATCATCTGCACATCCCTGAGTCAAACACTGAGTAGGTGTTATCCGGACCTATGGCCTATATTCGAGAACCATCGTGATATCTTGAGCTGATCAAAAAGATTTTCAAACCTCAGGAGTGGGTACTTGTTCTTCACAGTCACTTGGTTCCGGCGACGGTAGTCAACACACTGTCTCAAGCTCCCTTCCACCTTCTTGGTGAACAAAATCAAAGATGTATAGGGTGAAACACTAGGTCATATAAATCCCTTACCATGTAAGTTCTCCAACTGTACCCACATCTCACGAACCTCGGTGGGAGCCATCCGATATGCTGGAGTATATATCGGTGTCGTCCTGGGCTACATGTCAATGTAGAAGTCTACCTATCAGTGAGGAGGTTGTCCTGGAACATTATGAGGAAAAAAATCTGCGTAATGATCCACTACAATAGGAAAACGTGGACTCTTCCCATCAACCACTCTAATAATGAGGCTAGCCAACCGATGTGTGATCATTTGTCCCCACTTCTGGGTAAGTCCATCAGGCGCTACAAAGGATCCATGCTCACTAGTGAAGGTAAGCCTCATCCCATCCTCATAGACACGCCATAGTTTCATCCTAATAAAGTTAATCTGAGCATGAATTGTGGATAACCAATCCATACCCAAGATGATGTCATAAGGCCTCGACGCCTCTACGAGGAGATCCCAGCTGAATCTCTACCCTCCTAGAGTAAGCTCACACTACCGGAATCAGTGTTTAATAATTGAGTATGCTCCCATAGGAGTCTTTAATTGTAAGGTTCAAGCCAACAGCTCTGTCGGATTCTCCGATCTCTGAATGAGGGCAGCGACAATAAATGAATGGCTCACACCTGTGTCTATAAGTACTACATCAAGGGTGGAGAGAAATAGATTGTACCTAGAATCATCTTAGGTGCACCGTGGTTGTTGGCCTCGACTACCTGCAGTGGAGCCCACCTCTTTCTGCCAGCTAGTTGTGGTTGGGGTGGACCCGCTGCTGGTGGTGGTGGTGGTAGGGCCTCAAAATTTTTTCCAACACCTTATGCTTGACCAGCTCCTCTACCACGTCCACCTGCTCCTGGAAAACCACCATGGGAGAACATCTGCCTCTTCATGGGAGGTCCCTTTTCTCTATGCTACTCATCTACATGGAGGGTCAGGCAGTCATGATCCATGTGACCATGCCCACCGCATGCATAACACTGTCTTCTCCTTGTATGTCTGACTCTGTCTCATTTTCCCTACACTACAAAAACTGTATCCTCAAGTCGCCCACCTGACTGCCTTTTCTGCTTAGACCTCTACATCATCTGTCTACTACCGTCTGCAAAAACTCCACCACGTGTCTCCCTGTTGTGGGTCTCACCATTGGTGAATTCTCAGCTAGAAAACTCTCGAAAATAAGGGATCGCTCCAGCACCCTTGCCTGCTTTGATATGTTGAAAGAGATCATCGAAGCCCTAATCACAAGCTTGAGTCTCTGCTCGAATGTTCGGGCCCTAAATAATGGGTCTCACACCGTATTTGTGGAGTATCATGAGAGGTCGGTGAACCTCGCTGATTACTGGGATACCATCATGCTACCCCACTATAGATGCAGTATCTCTTGTCTGTGAACCGCATGAAGGGTGGCTGGAACAGACTCTGGAAGGAAGAGAGTCTCGAAGTCTTCCAAGAGTAATGATGCCTCGAAGTGCACCTGGAACATTAGGCTCATCCATATTCCTACTACGGAGAGCATGAGACTCGCGAAAAGGATCAGCATGAGGTCGGATGGTGTCCCTACCAGTCTAAAAACTGTCAAGATAGCCTCTAGCAAATCCTCAGCTTCCTGTGGGTCCGTCTCTCCCCGAAACCTGGGCGGCCTCTAGCGCTGGATCTTGTGAAACACACATAGATGGCCTGGACTCTCTGCTGATCGAGATGGTGGTATCAGTGGCCCAACGGGTAGTGGTACCGTTGGTACCTCCACTATGATGGGGCCCTACACAGAGGTCTCGTCGCACGGTGGGCTACCATCTCATACAAAACTTGAAAACCTAGTTGGTTGCATTCATGTGGCCATCCTAATAAGAAACAGGTGTGCACGGTCAAAAAAATATACATGTTGAGTTTACAAAAAGTAATCATGAAGAAAACCTTTCAATGTAAAGACACACACAATCAGTGTTTTCATTGACTGAGTTAGAAGTCAGAATTCAGAGTCCTATTGTCTAGATACGTCGACTGCCACATCAACACCAGTTTCCCTAAACTTATCTCCACACACGAAACCCATAAAACTATTTCCATTATGAAAATAAGAGTCCATGTTCTGTGGAATAACCTACTCCTCTGATACTAATTTGTCTCGACCCATCCTCTGGGCTCGTGTCGTGACTACCCAAAGCCTACCTTCTATAGGCCAGGGGCTGCCTAATAGCACCAAAGGCGAATCCCTGATAAAAAGGGAATGCATTTCCTTTAAAGCTGTAACTGACATGGTCTGAACACAAGCAGTAGAAGAAAAAATTACTAAAAATTGAAAAGAAATGTGTGCTGAAAGTAAGTGGGCCAGTATACAAACCCAACTGAACAATAACTACATGTACAAGTAAAAAAGGAAACTGCTCCTGGACCATCCACCGGGGAAAACCTGCATGAATGGTAGGTACAAAACTCGAATATATCATCCCTGAGGTAAGTCCCCTCTAATCATGCTCCAAGAAACCTCCCATCTATCACCCTCAGCCTCGATCACTACTTACCGTCATCTGCACAGAAGACAACATGGTGCGGGCGATGCCCATGCAGGGTTGAGTATAACAATACCTAATAAGGGACCCTGATACCACTTAAGGTCTCCCAAAATCCAATAAGGATTAACCTAATAAGAATGATAAAATCATGTATTATAAAACAACCTTAATTAGGTATATTCCCATACATATACCTAAGTTACAGTCATAGTTCAGCTCCAAATCTCAGGCCCAAGAACAACCGATTCCACAATGAAAGTAAAGTCAATCACCTCGATGATAATGATTGAAATAAAATAATGAGATCACACATGTATACTACACATGAAGAGGAGTAGATATGATTAGACATAGCCTCTAAATCATCTCCTCTATCGAACCGACATAGGATCCTAGAACAATATCAACATTGTCAAACCCAAGTATGATCCTGGTACAGAAGTCATCACTGTAGAACCCATAGAGGATCCCGATACATAAGTCATAAATGTCGAACCCATGGAATATCTCGGTACATAATTCATCACTGTCTAACCCATGGAGGATCCTGGTATTGTATCGTCACCGTCAAATCCACGGAGGATCCTATAATCTCAATCGAAGCCATCCATAGGATTCCCGCCCAAAACACGCTCGATTCTAGGAGGGTCCACACCTCTATCCAAGTGTCGATACATCATCTAAAATGAATTCTTGAGTTAATGTATCCTTTATTTCCTTCCCATCATAAGGAACCCAATGGGACAGACGGTTCATGAATCGGATACCCGGTCTGTGAGTTATTGGCATTTCTGTTACTGGGCCCCGATTGGTTTTTAGGTTCTAACCAACCCATCCGTATCTCAACTATGTCCAAACATCAATTAGTATATTCCAAAAGAATCATATCACTCCATGAATTCAATCTCCGCAGACGCTTCATCGACCAGACACCTGTAGCCCATGATGCGGGCCAAAAGGTGTAAATGGCCAAAGCGGGTACGGGTCCGGTACGCTGTAGCGGCTCGACCAGAGTGGTCGTCCCAGCCATAGTGGGCGGCCGAAACCAAGGGAGTGGACTAGCCCAAAGGAGAGGCCCGACATGAAGGTACGGTCTGGCCCATGGTTGCCCGACCCATGGCGGCCTGACCCATGGCGGCCCGGCCCGAGGGCGGCCCAACCGAAGGGCGGCTCTGCAATGGCGCCCCGGCCCGTGGTGGACCGAACCTGGTGGCCCCAACCGGCCATGCTTGGGAGGGGTTCCCCCCCCCATAGTTTTTTGAATGGAACCAGAGCATTGCACCATTCCTGGACCCAAAGGACCCGGGTGGTCCTGCTTGTCCGGTTCCACAGCAGCTGGCCCGGCCCGGCCGCCCCTGATCCTATATCGCGGCACGATGTCGCGCACTGCCACGACCACAGACTATCCTAGACGCAGCCTCTTCTCCCTCCAGGAAGCATGACAACCCCACGCCTCTTCCGCAGTGTCTTAGTCCGGTCGTGTCCCTCGTCTCCTCCACGCGGCATGATAATGCCTCACCGTTTCGATGACCTGGCGGCCTTGCACTGCCAGTTTCTTCCTGGCCGGCCCGACGCTGACTGCCATTGTTGTTCCACCTCTGTTTTTCAATAAATTTAATTAAAAAATGGAGTGGTTTGGGCCGTGTTCATGCGGCCCGAGCATTCCACGTTATTACGATATAAATTGGTAAATTAATAACCAAGTTCGATTGATGAAGAACAGAAACGAGAATCAATCTTAATTCCCCTACCTTGATTTCAGTGATCAGTGACGGGGTCATGGAAGATGGACGTCGCGGATGAAAGATGTCATTCCATCAATGTAATTGGAGGAAGAGCTTGGTGAAAACGATTTTAGATGACGTCGTCGGTGTACTTCCTGGGCATCAGTGCTTCCCTTGCTTGTCCTCGATGAAGAAGAAATAACATGATTCTCATTTTTCTTCAAATATTAGAGGTGTTATTCATTGGACTTAGTCATTTCTCCAAGAACTCCAGAGCTCCGCCAAGGAGAATCACCAACCAAAACAAAATAATAGCTTCTCTATTATTTTTTAGTTTCTATGTATTCCATAAAGAATGAAAAAGATTTCAAATTAAATTACGCTACTTCACTTCATTAATGGGTGATGTTGTCTTAAATAATTTGGGGAATGAATGTGAAGTATTCAATTAATCCATTATGTGAATAGGCACATTTACGAGGGGGGGGGGGGGGGTTGGAGGGTTGTCATCCCTCATAAATAGGGGGTTAAAGGGGGTTCAAACTCATGTGGGCCACACCACATATTATCCTCCCAAGGGAGGTTATGTGCGGGTGGCCCCACCTCTAACCACCCCTTGGTAGTTTTAACTACCACAAAATAAATATATTATACACATATTTTTATTTAATTTATTCATAAAACCCCCAAATTAACATCCTCTCTTGTTAGAATGCAACTGTGGTGAAGGTCTCCTTAAGAAAATATCGGCGCTGTGAGTTCAACAGTGCCCATAGATTTCAATTCAGAGCACCAGTTCAAAATATATAAAATCCTACTCGTACTTTTACTGAACGTAGAAGAAAAAAACTTCAAAAATTGATTTTGGGCAAACCAGTCCTCCGAATCAATCACCGTCAGAAACTGTGGACTCGTAAAATTCCCATACATTTAAGAAAAAATTTACCATGGAATTTTATGGTTTTTACATGCCAAAAAATTTATTGTTAACATAAAAATGACTCGCTAATAACTATTTAGTGATATAATATCAATGACTAATAATATAGTTATAAAATAAAAATGGTTTATAAAATAGAAGATTAATATAATTTTTTTTAATATACATAGACCAATATCATATATGGGAATGAAATGAGTTATTATAAATGTATGTCTTAACTCATTCTACTTTCCCGCAATTAAAAACTTCCAATATAAATTAATTTCTCAAAATTGAACATATTCTTCCCATTAAATATAAAATTTTGTATTTACCCTTTCTTTATAAGGAAAAAACATTCCATTCTCAAAATATGAACTACGATTCCCATAGTTATGCAATCTAATCCTATATGTATCATTGATATGTTTTCCACATACATATCATTATAAAAAATCCTTTTACTATGTTTTCCACTTCCTATATAAGAAATAAGATTAAAATTTATAAAATTGAAGAGAATAAATATATTATAAATGTTAATGACAAGTTCAATTATATGTAATATTAATATTTGGAAATGGTTTTAATATATACTATTTTAAACAACATTTTTCTGAGATTTTTGTGTTATTATGGTTTTATAATTTTCAATTAACTGAACTGGAATGAAATCCATAAATATTATTATAATATTTCCATATTTCTAGGTGAAAACTAGTATTGAGTGAATTTAAAAAGGATTATAATTTAAAAATGATTTCGTAAATCCATGATTTCCAGATAAATAAATTCAACAATAAATATAATACTGGGGGTTAAAACCATTATTTCATTATATTTAGAAACAATTTTTTACAATTTTAATTCCTCAATGTGTGATTAGTCACATCGAAGTGATAGATAAAATTTATATTTTCCTCATGGAGTTTGATACAACTATATGTTTTACTCAATTAAACTCATTAAAGTGAACATCATATAATTCTCTTAAGGAAAATACTTTAAGATTATTTTTTTGTTTTTATACATTTTACCTCATATAATTTTACATTAATTAATAGTAGTATCATTTTCTAGTGTATGATATAAATATGTGAATCCATTCATGAATATATGTTCATTGATGATATTATAATGTCCCCTTTCTATATATGGTAGTAGGAAGAGACAATTTAGAAAAATACAATATATTATGATGTTAAAACTTAATCCAATTTTTCATTTAATAAACCACATTTCATTAGACTCAAAAATATTATTATTGTTACATTAGTTGGATTTCATGATTCTAATTCATATATATAGATGATATTCAATTTTGTTGTAATGTAATTAATTTTTTATGTGATTGGAATGAAAAAAATGAGAACAACCAAAGGACAATTTGAATCTACATGAAAAGAAAATTAATATTATCATTGAATTTTTTTAATATTTAATGATATAAATTTTATCCATGATATAATTATATGACATATAAAAAATATTTTACATGTGTTTGTCCAATAGGTACATGTAAGAATCATTATAAGATAATGTATCATTATTTAATGTCATTTAATTATTATATGATAATGGATAATGAAATTATATACTCTGGGATGTGATTATGTAGATTAATATCATTTTTCTATAATATGGGTCTATATTCAATCACTGTAATCTTTTGATATGAAATTTACTCTAGATGTGTAATGAATTTGATTTTCAATATGTCTTGTGAACATGTATACTTATATATGTAAAATATTTTGAGTTCCTATCCCATCATAATTTTTTATCCATAAACCACTCTATCGGGGATGAAGTAAGGATAAAATTAATTTAAAATGGAATGTAAATTTATTGAAAATAAGGATATAAGTAGTCTTCTTATTAAAGACTATTAAAACAAATTCAAATAATAAATTTTAATATAGCATAATATTTCCTTCTATACTCATACCTACATATCATATATTCAGTTTTAATCGAAATAAACACATATATAACAATAATAGAGCCATTTTAATTTAATTATGTATCTATTTACCAACATATTCTTCAATAGATCTGCCTCCTTCATTTTACCATTATCCAACCCCAACATTTCACAAAATATTTCTTGATATACCTATTCCCCCGAATGAACTAGATTTATTTGAAGGATATTATCAACTCATGCTATCAAATTATGAGTTTATTGAATCCTTATATCTCATCAACATTACTACGTTTTCTTGATTTAGTTTCAATCATTCATCTATCAACACCTTCATCATATTGGTTTTTCTTTTAAGGGCCTATGGGGGATGAAATATATTGGCCACCTCAACATGCGACATATTGAGGACTATTTATCATCAATTGATGATTTGAAAACCTCATGGGCCCGTGCACCTTTATTCTAAAACAGATCATGCTTCCTCCACATAAGATTGAATAAGGAATTTAATATGCAATCTATTGATATTATGACAATGGTAACCCCTAATTTTTTATGAATTATGTTTTTGATTAATTCATTCATTTAGATATTATTTTATTAATATAACATTTAATATATCATTCATTATATAAAATCACCATGTTTTTTATTATTTTAATACAATTATATTTAGATAATGAACTATACGAAACATAGAGATTAGATTTTGGTATAATAAAATCTATTTTTTGTATTATTTTACACACAACTCTGAGATTTCTCAATAGTTTTGGTTACATGAAATGCCATGTTTTTTCAAACTATAATATTCTATTTATATAGTTGTTGAAATTGTATTATAGTTTCCATATAATCATTTGAAAGGATGTTACAAATAACATGTACTAAATTGTCAAAATATTATTTACACATGTATATAAAGTGAACCCTCTAGTTTTCAATTAGAGAGAAATGATAGTATAACAATTTGAAATAATGAATTTTTTTTATATGAAAAAATATTATTCTATATGAAATAAAAATTTTATGTCAATATATTATAGAAAATCACTATTGAACATTCATTTTTAAAAAAATAATATTTTCTTAAATTAAAAAAAATTGACAATCATATAATATATTTAATATGTATAATATAAAAATATATATAATTTTATGAATAAAAATATGTATTTATAATTGGAAATGTTACCACCTTTTAATAGTTAATGTATTTTAAATTTTATTATGACCACTTTATATTTTTTATTTGACCAATAGAACTTAATTTTTCCAATTAGAATATCAAAATTGACTTTTTCTGAGTTTTTGGTGTTTTTTCACGTTGTTTCATTTTTTTCTGAAAATTGAAGAAACTGAATTTTAGTTGAAACATTAATTTTTATATAATTAATTTATAGAGTTAAATGATTTTTAAATTGTTTTTAATGTATAATTTCATAAATTTTACATAATAAATCCAATTTATGTTATTCCAATAAATTATACATTAATATTGAATATAAAACTTATTAATATTTTTAATTATAATATTTTTAAACTCGTTATCCAATCACATACACATGATTAATATAAATATATTTTATGAAACATAACTACATTAAATTTGGTCAAATTTATTAAATATTATGAATCATAATTATTTATAATATTTAGTAATTGTTAAATAATTTTACCAAAAAATATTTTTTAATGAATAAAAAATTAACTACAATGATTAAGGTTAAATCAAGTTCATATAGTTGTTAAACATTAAATTCAGTGGAAAATTAACATTTAAACATTTCTATATTCTATTTTATGAACATATTTAAAATATATCATAATTATATATAAATCAGTCCAGTTTTTGAATCACATTATGTATGAGAGAGATCTAAATATTTTTTTCCTTTTTATATTTACAAATAACGGAACTCCCCCGCTTTAAAAAAGACACTCACCCTCACACATCTCCAAAAATATAAATCACTTTATTTTAGAATGAATCTACAAAATATGTTTCTAAAATTACATCAGTTCTTCCAGGAAGCCTCAAATTTTGGCATAAATTCATCAAAGGAAGCTATTTTGTGAATATTGAAAGGAGTTTCCCAAATAATAAGAAACATCCAACCATAAGAACATTTGTTTTATTTCATTATCCATCCCCTATATTATTTATATAAAATGATTACATAATAATAATTGCATCCTAAATATACTGAGATGTTTTTTATGGGTTAATCATATAGGAACACACACTTCCAACTAATGTGATTCACAATCATCATACATGTGAATGAAAAACAACTTCCTCATGAATTGATGTTGATCATTTTTTTATTACCAAAATTCCAAGTTTAGAATAATATTATAATAAATATTATTTTTTATATATATGAAATATAATATTTATTTATTAATTTTGATTTATTATATTACACATAACTCATTCTATCCTTTTTTTGAGAATAGGATAACTTCTTTTTTAATGTCTGGACTACAAAATCATACATGCGATGATATTTCTTCACAATTTTATTAGAATGTATAAAGTATGGTTTATATATGTCTGGGATATATATTTAATAATAATGATATATAATTATTATATATATATATATATAATTTATTATTTATTCATTCAAATATATAATAACAAAAATTAAAACACCATGCATCCATACGTACTCCCTATCATCATCATGAATAGTGAAGTTCATTCCCTATTACTATATTTTTTAAATAATTTTAAATTACAATATAAAGGGTATATTTTATATATATATATAATCTTTACCATATTTGAAATATTTTAATTACAATCTATGTGAGAGGAATAATAACAAAAAACCGAAACATGTATGAAAAACAAAGTGCTTATTACCAGAAACAAAAGAAAAACATGAAATCATAAATAATTGTGTAACATAATGTAATAGGTACATCATATATGTAACAATATATATAAATATGGATATTTTGTTTATTTATAATAAAAAATTATTTCTTATTGAGTAGGTTTAAATCACTATAATGAGACTAAATACATTAGGTATGTGACTTTTATCTCACCATTTTATCTTTGGGAGATATATTAAATATTGCGCACCCATTTTAGTGATGTGGTGTATATACTAACAATTAAAGATTTATATTATTATTAATAATATATTTTTTGTATTTTTCTATCCCTTTGATGATCTCTATTTTATGGGGTTTGAGGTTGAATTTTATCAATTTAGCAATGTAATTTTTCATATTTTTCATTCATTGAGACACATTTAATGTTATGAAACAACATTATTTTATGAGGTGTATATGTTACCCTTAAAAATATTATATAATAAATATCATTATTTTCATTATATTTTAATATTCAGGAAAATTTAGTCCTTCATCAGGAGTTTAAATCAATGTTACAAATGTGGTATTCTTTCAAAGTGGTTTATGCTATCAGAGACAGAGTTTAAAAACATTTTGGCTTAATCAATATATCCAATAATATTTTCAATAATAATGAATAAATTATTTCTTTAAGGATTTAAATTAATTTCCTTATTTTAAGAGAATACATTATAATGGTATTCACATGTTTGGTATGTGACTAACAAGAGATACTTTATGATACAGCAGAAATTAATACTATGCTATTTCGTAGATAATTATTGAACATATTTCAAATGTTCTGGATGTTTATCATACGGAATGGTTATATGATTACCATATATGGAGTTGTTTAGTTTAAAATGCAGATGAGGTTTTATATATTAATGTATTATATCTACATATGTGGAATTATTAATATTGGAGAACTTGTCAAAACTATTCTTTGTGGTGTTTTCTATTGATATATGTAATGAAATATCATTGTATTTAAGTATCACAATATCTTCTAGTGATTAAAAAATTAAAAATTCCCCCTAATTGGATGGAATTTGATATGTCATAGAAATCGATCATGGAATAGAAAAGGGTGAGGTTTTACGAAAATCAGTATTTATATATTCTCATGAAAATTATTAAAATTTATTAAAAATGGACATGAAATAATATTTTAACCAATAATCATTATTTTTGGGGATTACAATTTCCATTTTCAAGACTCATTAGATATGGATTTATGGTCATTAAATTTCTTTATTCCATGTTCTGTATCACTCTATATATGATCTTGATATTAATATTTCTATAAAATTTCCATATTTTCACCTTCCACCTATGTTATTATTTATTAAAACCTAGTTATGAGTTACATATGGTAATGGTTATGTCTCTAAATTTCAATTTATAGTATACATTTTTATGATGTGGGATTCAATGGAAGTAATCTTCATGTATTATTCCTTTGATAACCCTAATGAATTTTGTGGGAGAAATTAATTTTATGATGTGTAGTATATAACACACTGAGTTCTTATGGATTATTATTTTTGGTTTAATTTACTCCTTTTGAAATTTTCTATTTCAAAAAACAATGAATATAAAATATATAATATGGAAGCACCACATTTTTTATTATGTGTATGAAACACAATGTTGATCATAAACTACTAGAAACAGTTAGCTTGACTTGAGGAATTTCCAATGCTATGTTTGGTTTTTGTTATAAACATTTATGAGTTCTTTTTATATCTTTCATTACATTTTAGTCTATGTTTTATCAAACTAAAAAATATGACTAATATTGTAATTAAAAATATATTATAGTTATAACCTAGCAATGGGAATGGACGTTTTGAATTAGATTTTCTAAATTGTGAAAATATTTTTTAAAAATGTATATAAAATGAATCATTTCATTATCAACTATTAAGTTATTAATGTATGAACTATTTTAAAAAAAGTTCATTTTATATGAAAAATATTTATCTAGGTACATAAAAAATATTAACTCAATAAATAATTAAACATATTTTTATTAAATTTTTTGTTCAAAATTTATATATTTAAAATTCAATATTTTTTATGATATGTATAAATTTTTGATGAAAAGTGAGAACCATTTAATTTTATTTGAAATAAGATTTTACATCATATTTATTAATATTGTAAAAATATATTTAAAAATATATTTAATGTATTATATGTTCTAATTTATAAAAATAAGTATAATTTAGTTCATTGAAATCAATTTCACACTAAAATTGGATATAAAAACTTTTGGTATTTTTGAACCTTTTAACTTTGAAAACTTGAGTTTCCATCACATCTACGACATCATTTTTAAATTAACACCATTAATTCATGTGTTTTTAATTTTTAAAAAATAATTCCATATTTTGAATCATAATATTTTTTTAATTCTATTATGTTCAACATTTTTAATCATAATGATTACTAAATGTAATTAAAATTAATTATAGTCATTAGGGTAAAAAAGATTTTACATAGTTCATAAACTATTATTGAAGGGAAAAATATCTTGAGTATGACTATAGATAGTAATATATGGAACATATCGTCCTTTATGTACAAAATGAACCATTATTGAAAGCACATGATGTAAGAGATACATCTCAAAAGTGTTCACACTTTTGTATATTTACACGAATGCCACTCATCCTCTACTATAAAAATGGTTCTCACCAACCTCACTTCATCACTCAAATTTGACACATTTACATTGATAATAACTACCAAAATATCCTTCTAAATTAAATACATTCTCATTAAAGACCTAACTGTGGGTATAAATCCATCCATAGAATCAATTTAGTGGAAAACAGATGGTGTTACACAAAGAAGAGGTAACATCCTTCCACAAGCCCTTTTGTTTTATCTCATTATCCATGCCAACAATTATTATTATAAATAAATAAATAATTATATCAATATTATAATAATGATAGAAATATTATAATATTTATTATAGCTTTATGATTATGGAATTAATATATAACATATAACATCATGATAATGGTTTTCTACGAATACGATATATTCAATTGTAGATGTGTTGACTACCACCTCTTCAATGCAACACGAATCGTTCACCCTTTACATGGAATATATAAACGATGAATTTAAAAATTATATGGGATATATATTACATTATAAATACACTATAATGAAAATTTATATTCATATGTTACTTTATATTCTTTCCAAAATATGAAAATAAATTGAAATCAATGTTCATGCTTATGTATAGCTTACCGTCTACATAAATAGGGTAATTAATTTCTTATTAATATC
Organism: Viscum album; assembly: GCA_963277665.1. NCBI lineage: Eukaryota > Viridiplantae > Streptophyta > Magnoliopsida > Santalales > Viscaceae > Viscum > Viscum album. Next base: position 821,442,269 of record OY728155.1, read on the forward strand.
TTCGGTAGATTATTATAAATACATTCATTATGAATATATATTATATTTATATCATGGTTTATAAATAGGAAAAAGTTAAATCATGATCTAGGTAAGAGAACTAAAAATGGAAATTGAAAATCTCCATGAAAAACAATGTTGATATTACATGAAACCAAAAATTAAAATGATATTTTTTCATAAGAACATAGTAAAAAAGTCACAATTAAAACAAATATGTAATTATACAAATTAATATAGTTCTAATATATCTATAAAAAACACAAATATTTATTATATATGTGTATACAATGATAATGACAAGAGTCAAGGATTATCGAAAGGGAATTTCATTGAACATTTTTTAAATCCGTGAGATACATTCCATATTCCCACTTAATTACTTTTGAGTATCGTATATAATAAATATAAATGTATTATATTATTCATATTTTAAAATTTTATTTAATTTACATATCCATTTTATGATATTTATTTCACGGTGTTTACGGTTCAAATGTAAACATATCGGTACAAGAATTTTGTCTCAATTTTCTTTGTTTGAGACCCATATAACTTTTTGAACCTACGTTAATTTAATTGGATTATATAATGCAATATGATATGTTATATCCTAAATATCATTATATGAAGACTATATTTTATTTCTGAAATATTATATTTCAAAGGATATTTTGATTCAACATTACCAATGTGGTAAGTGTTTATTGATATAATTTTATCATTTATCAAGACAATTTATGATTATTCTTCTATTACTGAAATATTGTGAAAAATATATTGAGAATATTTATTAGTTTTTTATTATATGGTTATATATTATATATCCATGTAATGGTACAATTTTTTTAATCTCTTCCATATAAGATATTTACGAAAATTGTTTTATAAAAATTCGATTGTATGTTTGATTTCTATTTAAAATATATTTTATCCCAAAAACATGTTTTCTAAAACTTGTTCAATTTTTTAACTATTCTCATGAAATCTATAAAAGAGGGTTAATATTTTTTTACATTTTTAAAAACATTTATTAAAATGATTCATTATTTCATTTTCATATTGAGGATAATTTTTAAACAATTTGGAGTGCAAATGGATTTTTCGACATGTATGTATTTATTTTCCTTTATGAATGTAATTTATTTGAAGCTTACTTTTAATTAATATAATATTATTTTTGAAGATAATGTTTTTTTCATAGTATTTTATGCAGTATATTTTTATAAAGTTCCATTAAATAAATAATTTTCTGAAATAATATGTTTAAAAAGTGATTTAAATTATATTCAATGCTTGAAATGGATGTTTTGAATGCTAGTTTAAAATAAAAACAAATTTTAATATTGTTTTATGCTTGAAATTTCATTTAAATAATTTTAAATAGTTTTTTTTTGAATGTTTTCAAAATTATATTTCATTAGAAAATGATTAAAATTTTTTCAAAGCATAATTTATATGTTTGTATTATTATTTTAAAGGAAAAATGTTTTAAAAAAGTTTAATTTTATATAATCCAATTTTTTTCAAACAAAATATGATATGTCTATCGAGATTGTTTTTCCATTTTTTAAGGTTTATTTCATATGTTTCGTTTGTTTATTCAAAAAAATGGATTCTCATATTATTTTCTATTCTTAATAAAATATTTTCTTTAAAACATTATTTGTCTTTAGAAATTCTCCATGTGATCATTCATAATAATTATCCATGTAATGTTATATCCTTTATTATAGTTTATTCACTACTAGGGATATAATAAAGGGAAAAAATATTATTTATAATTTTAATGGTATATTTTTAAAAGGATAAAACAATTATGAAATTAATTTCGAATTCAAATTCTATACCAGGTTAAAATAATTATGAAACCTACTACCATTCAAAGGTAACTCATTTATGAAATTATTATGGAACTGTAAAATTTCTATATTTTTTGATATGATGTGTATGAGTCCCATTTATTTTTATATGTCATGATATGATAAATGTTTCATTATCTTTTTCAACATGTATGTATTATTTCATTATCTAATGGTTGGGACATATATCTCCACTCTAATGCCTAGGGTAATGGATTATATTTCAAATGATAGGCATCAATAAAATAGGGAGTGAACATTATTAATTATGGAACATTTCCTAATAATATATTATTGTGACTAAACCATGATAAAAAATATGTTCATGGGAGTGAACCATGACTACAATGATGGTTTGGGGAGTTAACACATTATATTAGAATTACATAAAAAATAAACTTTTAAAACTATGGAAATCATTTTATATGTATATTTATCTTCCACAATTCAATTTTTTATTCTTATGTAATGGTCTCAAAAAAATTTCTCTTTATTCCCATATGATTCATTTAATTTGAAATATAAATATTTAAAAAATGACTTAATATATGATATCTGATAGACAAGGAATCATAATAAATTGTTATTATCTTGTTCTCATATTATTATTCCCATGTCATAATTAAATACCTTCAGTATTTACAAATTCTAAGAATATGATCTGACCATTTAATATGATTCAATTACCTTCGTAGTAAAGAATTTTTTTATGTATAAGTACAAAGGGAGGAAGATAATTTTTAGAAACAATGAATATTTTTTACCAAGTTATAATATTGTGTTCCATGTTTCCATAGACACTAAAAAATTTTAATCAATGTGATTGTACATTTTAATTGAACTAAATATTCATTGGAAATGATGAAATATCAAGGTATATTAAGATAGGGTCTATATAATTAATGTTTGGGTAATATTCAATGAATATACCCTTTTTGTTGAGAAACCATTGATTATTCCCATGCTTGTAAATATGGATCGACAATATTTATCTTTATAAAACATAAAATCAATTTTCTTCACCATTATATACACTCACACATGTGTATAGGTTTATGTTTTTAAATTCCTAATGGAGTGGGAAAGGATAATTATTTTAGAATATTTAGCCTATAATAATTTTGTGATATTTTACTCATGTATGCATTTTTTCCTATCCTATGAACAACTAGAATATATAGGTTCATCATGAATAAGTTTTCTTATGAATCATCATGGTATGTGATATCTTCCAAAAGGTTAATATTTTTGACCTCATGTTTCAAATTCTGCTGATTATTTGTATTTTGTAAAATCTTATTTTGTTACACAACATTAGAAGGATTTACATCCAGGTATTGTGATCCCATGTGTGGGGGTATTTTTACATAATTTATATATGATTTCTTTGTTATGAAAAATACATTGTTTGATTCAAATGATGATGTAATTACACCACTATTGGGATTAAACTAATCCTCTAAAAAGTGAAGGATCTCATTGAGAGAAATGCGGAGTATCTCAATCAATCATCTTATAATATGGTATACATAATTGAAGATAAAAATTTGTGTTTCCATCTCTATATAATACAAATTTCACCATGTTTAAATTAAAAAATTATTCTACGGTCGAGATCCCCTAAGTAGCATGATCCATCGATCTCAATATCACTCCAAAATTGTTTCACTTTGCTGAATAATATTGAGATGGGTATTTTATTATCATGAAGGTTGGAACTCATATAATCCAAAATGGATAAGGAAGAAGGTGAAGTCTAGGTTTTCTATTGATATTGAACTACTAAATAGTGAAACCGACTACCTACCAATTATTATCTATGACTAGGACCCCGACACTATTAAATATGTTGGGTCCAGAACAAGAAATCGAAAATCTAGAATTTTTATATCTAAAAAATTTCTTGTAAACAAGATGAGGAAATTCATTAAAAGGATTACACAAATTTACATAGAATATTAGATTCTAGATCCTTAGTTAACAAAAATAATCATGTAACTGATAAATGTAAAGGTGAGTAAACATATATAGAAGAAGATACAATAATTCTTGGTTTTCCTTGGAATCTGAATCCATCATCTAGTGACATGGCTGAGTAGGATCTATGTGGAATGAGTAATGATCATAATACATTAATTAATACTTATGAAAACATGGATTCTATATCAGAACCCAATATAGATCTAAATTTCGATGTTCACATGGAATTATGAAGATACGAAGTGAAAAAATTCAATGTCTAGTGGATTCTCCTCCATTATAATGAAGAGATGTTGGAGGAGTCCTTTTGATTAATATTCCAAAGGATTATTCCCATAAATTGCTTGAAAACCATCTTCAAGTTGACATGAATGAAAATAAGGCTACATGGATTGATAAATATAATAATTTTTTTATACATGAATTCAACATACGAATATAATATGGGATTAATATATATGTACATGTGAAATGATAGACATTACATTGAGGATGTAATAATGGAAAATCTATAAATTATGGTTACATCTATAAAATGAAATCACTATATTATAATCTTTCCAACTCATTTTTATCTAGAATAATTTGATTACTTGATATGTGTTTTTATATTTCTAGAATTGAGATCATAATTGATTCCCAAGATTCCTTTAAAGTTATTATTAATATAAAAAAGTAAATTATTATGCATATATACCTGTGAATGATGTTTGTATTTTATTTAATGGTTATAATTCATGAAATAATTTTTTATTTTTAAATTCATAAAAATTGATTTAATAAATCATATATAATATTATTCTATAAAAAACAACACAATCTCTGTAGTAGGTTCACCGTATTTATGAGTTATATTTTTACCTTATATGAATAGTGATTAAATATCATACAAAAGCGATTGAAAAAATATTAGAGCGATAAGATGTTTATTGTATTTTTGATAATATTAATACATTTTCTTTTTTAATATCATGGGATTTAAATCATGGTTTTGAAGTATATAAGAAGGGACACTAAATGTTTTACAATTGATTTCACCAAATATAAATGTAATACACCACTAGTTTTAATCACTATAGGGGGAGAATAGGTTGAACTTATACTCAATAAATATATGGAAAATGAATCAAATACAAACAAAAATATGATAAAAATATTTTTACATTATTTATAATTTTATATGGAGTAAAAATTCATGATCCATTTCTAATAAATATTTTTTGAATAATAGTTCATGAGGTAAATAATTAACAAATTAATTTGAATTGGATATTATGAAAAAAATAATAGTACATGGAAGAAACTAAACAAGACATGTTGGTTAATTTTTTACTATATTCTTTGGAATTTATAACATGTATGACCATTAATATTGTTTGAAATGTATGATCCACTATAATATTGTAAAGGTAATATAAAATTTTAGAACCATTAATTCAAGAAATTTATATTTCATTATTAAAATATATGGGGGTCATATTTTGGGTGAACATTTTTTTAACATATCGATGGCGGACCACTAAAATCAAAATTACATGTTTCTAATAGCCATGTAATGTTTAGGGATATTAAAATATTGATGAATAAAATAGTGGTTTTGGGGAAAAATATATTTAAAAGGAATATAAATTATAGTAACATCACCGAAACATTTATTAAATAATTCATTTAAATAATTATTTTTTTAAAAAATGGGTTTATTATACAGTGATACCTTGTGAAATAAAAGTGATAAAAATTTATATGAGAATTAATAATATCATATGATTGTGAATAAGTTTAATAATTTTGATAACATAGAAAATGTATTTGTTTAAGTCAATTTTGGGATATTTATTCATTATATTATATTCCATAATTATGCAATTCTTGATAAAAATGGCTTTTTAAATGTAAAACACCTCACATTTAGATGAATTTTTTGGTCATTATATAAATTAAATTGGACCGAAAATCATGATTTATATTAGATGATATAGTAGAGTAGAAAAATAATTAATGGATTATAATATTATATAATAGTGTTTCTACATATGTGTAAAAAAAACAACCCAAATAGTTCATTAATTAAACATTTACCTAATAATTATAAAAGTAATGAATATGGGATTTAAATATCATTGTAAAACATTTGAAAATTGGATCGAATTGAAATATGTATCCTGGATTCCTTGAAATACTAATGAGGATTGATATCATAAAAAATAGGATTATGGATATGTAGATTATTCTCACACATTAAGGAGAAATATATATTTGATGTGTTTCAATGTTTTAAAACACTAAATGTATTTTACTATATTGATTGACGGACTATATATGAGGATCTTTATCATCTTATGAATATTGATATTTAGAATAAATAAATAACACCAAAAATGAATATATATTAAAAAATTTAAATTTTTTAATGAGGAATATTTATCATATAGATTTATGATGGGTAAAATATGTACTAGAAATTATATAGGAATTTCCAAGAAAAGTTTTTATTGTGAAACATTGCATTATTTGGTGGAATAATACATTATCTATTATTAGTAATTAAAATATTATAAAAAATTATAGAACATGTTAATGTCATTAGGATATTTCCATTTGTTTTTTATTATATGATAATTCCATTTATGTATAATCAATTTCAACTATAAGAACTTCTTTTTTTAAACAAGATTAAATTTTGAGGAAATTTGAATTTATAGTAATTACTGAGCATGCTATTTTTAGAACGAAAATTCAGAACATAAGTCATATTGTTGGGATGTTTAAAATCATTTTTTACTTGGGTAAATAACTGAGGACCATCTCAGGAAACTCATGGAGTTTTGGGAGTGTTGGACTGGGAATAGATGGTATTTACGAACCTGCAGAGGGTGCATGGATGGAGAACGGTCTACCAAACCGTGTTTCCCGTAAAATGTAACTTTGAGGCTTATTTCATGGGGTACAAAGGCATCCACAAGGCATGTTCATGGTTTGAATAACCATTTTCAACATTTCATGGGAATAGAGTTCTTCAAACAGAGGGGTTTTCACACGATTGGTGTATAGTTTTCCAAACTATGCGGATTAACTGTGTATGAGGCCAATTTTTATAAAAATACATTTCATAAATATATTACATTTAAATTTAAAAGCTAATCTATCTTATCACTCACCCCACTCTCTCGATGCACCAAACTGAATGGAACTCCCCTACGACGTGCTATCCCCCTCCCTGGAACCTCCTCTGATCATTCATTCATATCCGATTTTATTGTAGTTTCTCTTCAAATAATCAAAATAGAGTCCCTCATTCCTTCACCTCCCTATTTACAGCTTGAATTTGGCCAATATATCATGCTACAATGTGCGGCTGAAACACTACGATTCAATTAGATGAATTTTTCATGTTTCTTCATATTCAAATTTGTTAAAAGGGAATCTCATGATAAGTTAGTTTGTGCTCCAACAACTTCCAACAAAGGCGATATTGATTGGTTGGTTTCGGTCTATCAGATTTTTTTTGTGTAAGGGTTAAGACCTCTAATTTTTTTTCAACATCTATTTAGAGGATTAGTGGTGTTTATGAGACCTTAGGGATTTTTTGTATGGAGTAATAATCATTTTCTAAGTTCATGCACACATTTTACCTATGTATTAATATATATATTATCACGAATCTTCCATGTGTGGGTTATGTCATGGAACATGGAACACATATATCAGTATATATATATATAGCTGTGTGTGTGTGTACGTATGTGTGTGGATGTGTGTGCCTGAGAGTAGGCAACTACATGAGTTAGAAAGTGTTGGCTTGGACATCCTTTGAGGTAGTGTCCCAAACCATACTCATTTTAGTTACGGATGTAGCAGTTGATTATAAAATGACTCTTGGTTAGTAGAAATGTAATTTTTTAAATGAACAGACTTGTGTTATATGATTTGTTAGAATACATAATCATGTTTTTTAATAAAACCGCTCCATCATAGGGGTGCTACCTTAATTCAAATAATATAGTGAGTAGACTATTTATGTATTCTTATCATGATGATGTCTGTTTTTTCCATGATATAGTTGTTAGAGGTAGTTTCTTAATTAGGGGTATATGGAATGCATTTCTAAGATTCTTATTGTCTACTTTGCATGTTGATGTACTGTTGTTTAATGGTTTTATTGAAATATAAAGGGAATTATTTAGGTGAACCCATGAGGTATGCATGACGATAATTTTTTAGTTGAATGGGGAATAAAAAATATGATGGTCTAGATTTATTATGTGGGTAATTAAACAATGATGGATAATGAGTGTGTTTACTCATTATATACCTTTAATGGTAAAATGGATAAACAAGTTGGTAAACTAGTATGATGTGTGTGAATTGGAAATTTCAACATTAGAGGGTATGCATAGGGGTTGATTTGTTATTTTTGTAAGGGTAAATGGTAATATTGTTGGGTATACCCACATGGGTTTTTTCATTATAAATGGAACACATGGGTAGTATACCCATTTTTGTGTTATATGTTTGAGTGGGTACACTTCACTATATGAATTCCTATGGTTATAATGGTTGGTATACACTTATTATTTCTATCTAAAGCCATGTTATGTATTTTTGATGAATGGGATGGTAAAACAATTGTGTATATATAATGGTAAATTGTTGAATGTATTAGATGTGAGGGTATACTAACATGTAAAGTATAAAATGGATTATATGAGTTGGTATACTAATATCAAATAATTGGATAAAAGTATTGAAATTAATGAATGGTTTGATATAAGCCTTGGACTGATCACCATGGATCTGGAAAGCTATTATGGAGGCCTTGGGTTGATCATGAAACTTAGGTATGGATTATGTTGTATGTCCCATGCTTCTCAAACAAATGGATAGAGATTTCGTGGACTTGTTTTTGACATGTAAGTAAAAAATATCATTGGACTCGAACCATTTCCTAAATTGAGATTCCACTTGGATGCCTTTGGGACTCGAGGTGGATTCCTTGGAAACATTCCTTGTATCTTTCCCTTTGTGGTCAACATTTCATTATACGCCTCGACTATGAGGTTTCTGAAATACTTCATTATACAACAATGCAGTGATGGATTGACATGTATAGATGAATGAAAATGATGTGTTATATTTATTGGGCATTAATTGATGCTTCTTTGTTATATGATTTTGAATATCTAGTGGATATATCATTTAGGGGATATTATGGTGTAACTATATGTAGTTTAAATTCCATAGTAATTTCTTATTCATGTTTACATCTTACGTATTTACCAGTTTACAGTATGTATACATTTGAACATAATGGGTTGGGCTGGACAATAGGGTGTATGGGCCTACTGAGATGTTATCTCACACCCTGCTCTGGTACCATTGGTTCCCATGTATAAACCTCTTGTTTTTAGGTTAATGGACCTAGGCTTGTTTTGATGTATCTTGTACCTAGTAGTTTGGAGCAAAGGATCGAGCATGATCTAGGGCGGCCCGTGGAGATTGCCTTGGGTCTTGTTCATTTCATTAAATCTTTAATGAGATGAAAATCATGATGAACTATTTACTACTTCATAATAATTTCTCCTCATTTTCATATATTCATTGCATAAATTTGTGTTAGTAATTTTCTATATTCAGTGGATATTACAATTGTCTTCCCTTATTTTTTTATTAGATTATGCTACTTCTGCTGATATCTATTGCTTACAATTATTGTCTGTTTACCACTGGGCACTAGGAAATTTAAGGTGTATTCTGCACACTAACTATCCTCACACAGTAAATTATATTCAAAAGGATTTATCATATCGAGAGATGGTTTGGGGTCATTTGTTAAGTGGTCTGACAATCGATTTAGTGATCAATCTGGAAGGGACGTTACAAAGTGGTATCAAAAGATTATTTTCCATTTTCATATAGTTTTGTCCTATTTGGTTGAAGATTAAGAATGTTTTGTCACTTGGGATATAAAATTCCTTATAAATTATCAACCCATTTATAGGAAATTAAAAAGTGTCCCGTCTAATAATTGTTGTGGATACTATTTGATATTAATGATGGTATGATTTCACATTGCGTTACTAGTGTATTTTTCCATTGTATATTGATTATAATGATTTTATAAAGTCTTCTTTGTCCAAATATGGAAAATAACATGAATTATATTCATCATGTTAGGCACTAATAAATTCACTCATCATGCATATGATAGTCCATGTAGTTTCATTTGTACGATGCCTACTATTTTTTTGTGTGCCTTCAGTGTAATACCATGCCTTTGATTTCCTTTAGCGTGTCTGCATGTATGGTATCATTTTCTGAATTTGATTCCATGATGCCTCTTCTATTAGAATGTTTTGTTGTTATTCCATGCTTCTATGTGACAAAAATAATTTTTTGTTACTTCTTATGAAAACATGCTAGAGATGGTTTTCATATGTGAAAATGGTTTCTAGGGATGATATTTGATGGACCTATCTACAACGGGTCCATTTTTAGTTATAAAGTGTATGGGATCCTTATAACTAAAACAAGGGTAACCCTTGTATATGATCCATTGAAAAAGGGATTAATAAATTTAAATTTTGAATGGGATTATATGTGATTAATGAAAGACAATATTTCACTTTGTGAATTTTACGGGCTCTTCATGAATTAGGTAATGGATACCCATATTTATTGAAAATGAATGATTTTTTTGAACCATTGTAATATAAAGGCTATTATATATTAAATATAAATTAATTGACATGACTAAATGGGAATAAAAAATTATATTTATAGTTTATGGGTGCTTTATGGATTGGTAGAGGACACTCAAATCACTGTATCATTATTTTTGTGATCATGTGATGTTGTGAAATAGTTTGTTAATTTTAAAAATGATCAAATAGACCCCAGTAGGTCATTTATTTCATTTTATATGAATTGAAATGTTTTTGGGTTTCATTTTGAAGAACCTGAGAATAATAAATGGGACCCTTGGAGGTCACCTTTTTGGATAAATGTTATTTAGATGCTAAAATTCTTGTTTTTTCCATGGTTGTGGTTTAAAACCACTTTCCTTATTTGTGAGATGGTACATGATGTTTTATTAAAATTCATTTAAATGTTTATAGATGAAATGAATTAATCAATGGATTAATGTTCCAACCTCAATCAGTATTCCTTATTTAAACCCTTACAAGGGGTATTATTATATTTTTTTATAATATGACATGGAATGGACATTTGAGTGATCATCCCTATGATATTCCTTTTTAGAAATGACTTAATATTAAAGGGGCTTTTGATTCTTGTGGAATATGTTTTTTCATGACCATGGGACAATGGCTAAACGTATCCTTCATAAGGGAATATTCTATGGTAGGTATCACCCTTATTGATTGAGATTACATTCTTCCACAGAGAAATTTTTGAGGATGGTGTCATTGTCCCTAGGTAGACTTTTAGTTTTATAAGACACCATTGTTCATTTGGGTGGTCGTGGTACCTTTAATATTGATGTGGTAAATTGAATAGATGAATTCTTGGTTCAGTAGGATAAACATGCCTCAGTAATGGTCATCATCATAGGAGTTCATGTGAACCTACCTTTTCGTTACTGATGGATTACTCGTTACGTCGTCATCTGAGTTTATGACTGTATGAGGTGGCATGCCATTGAATTGTTTGAGAACTATGTGATATGTGTTGATATTCATGGAAATGTTTGATACCATAGTGTTTTAATGATCATATTTTGTTGGGTATGATTTTTTTTGTCGTTTTTTGTTAGGTAGGATCTCGGGTTACCTCTGGGGTATATCAACCAGGTCATTACGGAAACCAGTTAATCCCACTGCATGGAAGTAATTTTTCTTTTTTATGGGTTTTTATAGGCCGGTCAGTTTAATTTTGACATTCATGAAAAACAATTTGACACAAAGTTTATGGTTCCCTGAACTTCAAATAAGTGTTTAAGGTGTTTCTGAGATCTCTTGCTTGAGAGGAGTTTGTCCTTCCTTTTGATGATAGGGAAACTCGTCAGGTGGGTAGTATCTCCTCGGGTTCTGTTGTATGTGTCAATGAATGCCTTATAGAACTAATTTGATAAGGTTAGAGGTATATGAAACCCTTTATAAACTCTATTAGTTCTGGAATATTTTAAGTGGTAGAGATTAAAAAAAACAATAATTCCCTTGTGATATAAGCATCAAGATTCGTTTGATGATGAGCCGATAGGTGATGTTGAGATATTGTAATGATTATACAAACATTAGTTTGACTGATATTTTTATTTTACTCTTATTTTACTCTTTTGAATTAGATGTGAATTTCTCTTTTCATGGTGTTGACTTTGATGCACTAGGATAGCATCGATTATGCTCCACAATAATGTTTAGAATATGTGATTTTTTAATCTCTCTTTGGATTGTACATGGGATGTGTGGTTCGTTAGAAATTACCCCAAAATTTTAGTTGGGCTTATGATGTGCATAAAATGGGTAATAAAATCCATTGGTTGGTTTTTGTTTACATCATTACTCATGCCGAGGATTGATGCTTTTAAAATGGCATAGTGATGTGTTGATTTGGAAATGTCACCATATGGTGGGTAAATAATTTATGTACATATTTGTGACAACTGATTAATTATTTAAAATATTGGTTGTACTGTTCTCGTTGGGATGCTTTAGTTGTATAACCTCTTCATATTTGATAATTTTAATTTGGGCATGGATCATCTAGTTTTCCCTTCATGCTTATTTTATATAGTTTGTGACATAATTATTTTAATTATTTCATCATTAGTTTATGGTAAACAATGGTTTATGGGCCTATTATGTCTTTCAAATAAAACATGTGCGACCAGTTTAGCTATTCGATTGAGATTCGATTTTTTTCTTCGATGAGCTCTCTAATTTGGCCACATATAAAATCATGTCTTCTTGGGTTTAGAATTCATGTTAGTAGTGTCACTAGAATTATTAGTGTGTTACCTTCATACGCAATAACAAGAGCGAAAGATCCTTTATTTGGAATTGGCCATGATATTCTAAGACCATTGGTGGAGAGAACCAAAGGGAAGATTATTAAAAAGACGAAAATTCAATAATGTATCTAGTATTAGGGGATTGGTTAAACTATTCTTTGATTTTTTTTTGGAGTTTGATCTTTCACTTGTATATTAAAGGCATACGTGCATTGGGTATGTGAAAATCATAATTGTGTGTTTGTATTTTGGAAAAAAACACGTTCATGGGAATTAACCCTCACAACCAATATAGGATGGTTGATTTTATTATTGCCCCTAAAGTATTTTTAAGGATGATATGTTTTTCAGTCAGTGGATTATAAGAACCCATGTTTAAATATTTGATGATATTCTGAGTGAATATGAATTTTTGGTAACTACTAAGTGTACCATTATTAAAATGGACAATGAGACCATTATTCAAATAGTTGGGATGATTAAAAGAATTTATTTTTAGGCTTTGGTGAAGGCCTGAGGCCCTTCTTATGAAACATGAAGAGAGTATTGGGAGTTCCAGATGGGGAATATTAGGATTTTAAAAACTTATAGAGGTCATACAATTAGCGCAAGGTCAACCAAACCGTGAAGGGCATAGTAGGTAACCGAGTAACTTATTTTTGGGGGGATAATTTATTTCACACTACATTCACATGAATAGGCTAATTGTACATGAAAGTCATTAATAATGGACTTTTTTAAATAATGGGGTGTATTATGGTTGGCCCACTATTTACCAAACCATGTGGCTTAACCATGCGTGACACCTAGTTTTTAGAAATTTATTTAGTTCAAATTAATTTAAAATAAAATTTGAGACCTAATGATAAATGTCCCTCACTCCACTCTCGTGAGGAACTACCCCATGGGCTCCCCCTTTGATGTGATATCCCCCTATATGGAACCTCCAATGATATGTGACTCTACACCTATTTTTCCTTAGTTTCTCTTTAAATCACCGTGAAAGAGTCCCTCCTTCCATTCCCAACCTTTTTCCGATGTCTATTTTGTCTATCTATCTACATATAGTGTGCTTATAAAACACTAGTGTTGGTTTTGTTCAATTTTTATAGTTTAATCTATTTATAGATTGTTCAAAGAGACTCTTGATACACATTGGTACATGTTACAACAACTGCCGCTAAGGGGGAGGCAGTTTAGGTGGTTTCCGTCCGCCATATTTGATTCAGGGTATGGTTTTATACAGCTAAATTCTTTATCACCCTCTATTTTGGGTATAATGGTTTTTATGAGACCTAGGGGAATTGTTGTGGGGAGTTGTGGACATTTTCCATTGGATCACACACATTTTCCTAGGAATTAATATATAAATAAGTGTATATATTATGTTTGTGGGTTCCCTCCTGGTGTAGGGTACACGTAAATAGATTTAAGGATATTTATATTTATATTTATATATATTTGATAGTGTTTTTAGGAGAGCAGGAAACATCGGGAGTTAGAATGAGTTGGCTTGACCTTCTTTTGAGGTTGGGTCTCCACCCATACCCATTGAAATCAATAATGCAATTGTTGATTATAAAATGCTTCTCGAATAGTTTAATTGAAAATTCTAGAATGAAATTACATGGGGTTTATGGTTTTATAGAATAAATATTCATGGTTTTTTAATAAAACAACTCCTTTGGAGGGGATATACCATAAAGATATAAATGTAGTGACTATAAAATTTATAATTTATTAGGTAGAGGATGTGTGTTTATTTTTCATGCTTCCCTAGTTATGGAAATATATTTAAATTAAAGGAATATGTTATTCTTATATAGGATATGTATTGCTTCCTTTTCATGTGAAATACCTGAGTTAATTTGTTTTATTAAACTAGGAAGGGACATATAGGTGGTTGAACCCATGAGGTATGCTTGAGGGTAATTTCTTATTAAGTGCAGAATACTTAATAGGTTAGATTTTATTGTTTATGGGTTTAATTAAAAAACTTTGAATAATGAGTGGGTATACTCATTATATTCCATGAATGGGAAAAATGATAAAATAGTAGGTAAAATCATTGGATGTGTTTAAATAAGAAATTTCAAAATGGGAGGGTATGAATAAGGATTTACGTTCGATATATTTAACGGTAAATGGTTATATGTATGTGTATACCCTCATGGATTGTTTAAATTAAAATGAAACATTTAAGTGGTAAAATCATGTTGTGAGTGGTATGTGTGAGTGGGTATACATCACTATGTGAGTTGTTATGGTTAAAACTGTGTGAATATGATTCTCCTTTGAATTTAAATCCATAATGTGGAATTTTGATGAATTGGATTGTAAACCCATCTAATATATGGAATGGTAAATTGTTTAATGGCTTATAAGAGTGGGTATACACCCCCTTCCAATGATGGAATAGTTTATACGGTTGTGTATATTCATATGGTTTAATCTGAAAATGGTTTGAAATGAATGAATGGATTGATAGAATCTCGGGACTACACTACATGGATTTGGAATGCATTAGTGGAGGTAATGGTTTGATCATTAAAATTGTGTCTTGATTATTTGAGTTTCCTCAGGCCTTTCTAGCCTATGGATCTAGCTTACTTTAATTCGTGTATGAAATTTTGGTATAGATGCTCCTAGGAATCCAACCAGTGCCTATATTATTATTCCACTAGGATTCCTACAGGAATCGATGTGCATGCCTCGATCGAGATCTATGGATCTAGCCCTATGTGTTCTACATATCATTATATGAAATGACTGTGCGTATTGTGATATGCTCGAATATATAGTAAGGCCACGACGGTATGACATATTTCGATGAACGACAAGGTCGTGTTATTTTACTTGTTCATTACTTGTTGATTTCTTGTTATTTGAGCATGACTATCTTGTGTATGGATCCTTGAGAGGATATTTCGTTATTACAATCAGTATTTTACATTCTAGGGACATATATTTTTGAAAATAAGATATTACATATTTACATGCACACTGCCTATTACATTTGTTCATAATAATATTAGGCTTTACATCGGTGGGTGCCTTCCTACAAAGATGTTATCTCACACCCTTCTCAAGTACCATTGGTTTTCTAGTATACTATTCATATTTACAAGGATATAGACATATTATTGTCCTATTTTATCTTATACCTTATATTAAGAAATTAAATTTCGAGCCTATGCATGGGGTGCTCACAGAGATCGCCTTCGAAATTGGGTCTTTCCATATTTCTACACTGAGATGTAATGCATGATGTACTATTTACAGTTTTATAATTATGTATCATTAGTGGCATACATGTATTGCATACATGGGTTTTGGAAATTTTCTAGATTCAGTTGATCTAGAATGTTTCTTATCATGTTTAGTTATTTCTTTATACTCATTCTGTTGATATTTGTTTCCTTCTCTTACTATCTGTCTTCTTCTATGCATTATAAATATTAGGTTATAATCTCCCATCTTACTATCCATATATCCTTGATACTAGTAAAATCCCTCTAAAGAATGGAGAGTTACTATTGAAGTAATATGGTGACCATTCTAGCTATAAGTTTAGTGGGAAGTAAAGCAGTGATGTCACAAAGATGAATTAGTGGAGTTGCTTCTATAGTATTCCTATTTCTGGCTGGTAGAATATAGACTAGGAATGTTTTGGCACATGGAATATAGTTATTCATAGTACTTATCACCATGTGTTTGGGAAATTACCATGTGGACATGGAATAGAATTGTTGTTTATACTATATGATGTTACATTTGATATGATTACACCTTGGGTGACTGTTGTATTTTTCCACTTCTTGATTATTCAAGGGATTTTGGAAACATTTATGTGGCCTGATATCACAAGGAACATGAATTAAATTCAACATGTTAGGCATGTTGAAATTCACATTCCATGCATATGATAAGATGTGTTGTCACATTAGTAGGATGACTGCTAATTTTTGTTTTTTCCATTGAGTGGAATTCCATGCAACTGATTTCCTTAACCATTGTTTTGTTTATGGAATGATTTTCCGATTATATCCCATTATGGATCTACTTTTATCATGTTTTTATGTTATTCCATGTTTTTGTGTTATTGAATTATTTTCCTTTACTACTGATGATAACATAATAAATATGGTTTTGATATGTGAAAATGGTTTCATGGGCTGAAATTTTATTGTTACATCTAAAATGCGGCATGTTTGAGTTATAAAGTATATGGGCACCTTAAAAATGGAAAATGGGTAACCCGTGTATTCGAACAGCTAAAAAAAGGCTGTTGAAATGTTAAAGTTAAATGAAATATTATGTGACTAATGGGATCGAATTTTCATTTTTTTGATGTTTATGGGACAATCATTAGTTGGTAAATTGAAATCCATATTAAATGTAATGGAATGATGTGTATGAACTAATTTAATTTGAAATGTTTTTGTTTTCACAATAAATGAAATTATTTAAATCTATGAGAACCATATGTCTTCTATAAGGTGTATGGGAGATTTATGTTTTGTTAGATGGACACTCATATCACTAGGATGTTATGCGTGTGATCTTGTGATGTTGGGAAATTGTTTGGTAATTTTCAAAATGATCAGTTTTACCCATATAGGAAATTTGGTTCATGCATTATGAAATGAACTATTATGGGGTTGCTTTTTGAATAACCTGGGTTGAATAAATTGGACACTCAGAGGTTTCCTTTTTGGATAAAAGTAATTTAGAAGATAAAATTATGGTTTTTTCAATATGGAATTGTTTTAAACAAATAACAATGTTTTTTAAATTGTATATGAAGTTTTATTAATTTTTTTTTTACATTTTTAAGGTTGGAAGGATTTAATTAATGGCATAATGATGTAACTTGATATGTTCTCCCTTGTTAAAAACCATGTGGATATGTATTTTTTGATGTTTTAATAATATGTGATGGAATCGGGATGCGATTGATCATCCATAAGTGGTCTTATTTAATCAATTACATAAATGGATATGGGGTCCTGTACCAAGTAATTCCAGTATTTCCAATCCATTTTAGAGGGTCGACTCATATCCTTTGTAAGGGGGTATCTCATTATATGTATAATCCTTAGAGCATTAGATTCCCTACATCCATTTTGAGTTTTTTGATGTTAGTGTGGTTTGGATGTCTTTGTATCCAATTAGACTTTTAGCTTTACAAGACACCCTCATTTAGAGGGGTGGCTGTGATTCCATTTATTTTGATGTGTAAAGTAGTATTGTGGAATGTGTGGTTCAACGAGTTAGACATAAATTAGGAAGGGTTAGCATCTTAGGAGGTCATGTGAACCTCTCTTTTCTTTAGTGATGGATGACAGATTATGTGACCATTCATGTTAATGGTTATATATGGGTTTGTTCTACTTTCTTTTGTTAACCTAGGGTGATATGTGTTAACATGCATGGTACACACTATGTTATTATATATTTAATGAACTGGTTGACTTCAGTGTGATCGTGTGTTCTTTTATGTAGGGGACATTCTCGAGTTTACTCTTGTGTAGACTGATCGGGTTGTTATGGAATCAAGACTACCCCACTTCATTGGGGGGGGGGGGGGGTCTTTTCCAAGTTTAGTTATTTTGATGTCTTGTTTAGCTAAATTTAAGATTTCATGAAAAAGTTTCTAATGTAGTGATCATGGTTCATGGAATGTCAGATGTGTGTTCAAGGTTTTTTTTGAGCTAGCACGTTTGAGAGATGTTGTCCATTTTGTTCAATGACATGGAAACTCCTAAGGTGGGTAGTGTCACATAGGTTATGGTGAACGCGTTAGTGATTTCATAGAATAAAAACATTAATATGGTTAGAGATTTTTGAAACACATTATAAACTCTATTTTTGGGATCCTTTCACTAGTAGAGATTGAAAGAACACAAATTCTTTAGTGGTATTGGTATCTGGGTTTTATTGATGAGTACCCAATAGGTCTATCCAGGTTTTTTTAAATCATCGACATGTAGTAGCTCTACTGATCTTCATGGTTTAATCCTAGTGCACTCTTCTAAATGATATAACATTTTACCCTATCTTGGCATCGTCCTGGAAGCACTAGGAGATAGATGATTATACACCGCACAAAATTTTAAAGGATGTGGGGTTGCTTCACGATCACTCTCTAGGTCATACATGGGATGTTTGGTTCTTTGAAATTCCCCAGACATGTATTTTGGGAATGTGATGTTCTTAAAAAGGGTAACAAACTCCAATGGAATAGTTTTTTATTACACCAATACTAATGATGAAGAAAAATTGTTTTAATATGGCCTAGTGATTGTTTGATCTATGAATGTCACCAGAAATTGGTTAAGGACTTCGATGTACATACTTGGGACTACTGATTAATGCCTTAGGATGGGTGGAGTGGTTCTGTTTTAGATGAATCAACTTTCTATGATTAACATCTTCTATAATTTTTATTCAGTCTTGTCATGGCATACTATCACTTTTGGCTAGTTGTTTACAGTTGTAGACAAAATAGTTTTAAAGAGAACATTGCTAGTTTATGTGAGAGTGTAGTTGATGGGTTGGTGATGTCTTTCATGGAAAACATGTGTGACATGTTTTTTTCCATTGCGATTCATCCACATCCTTTTATGAGGTCCTTGATATGTCCTTGGATGAAATCATGTCCTATTAGTTAAAGAATTCATGTGAGAAATAACATTGGAATGCTTAGGGAGTACCCTTCATAGGAAATCCCAACGGTGAAAGATCCATGATTCGGAATTAGACCGTAAATGATAAGTCCATATATGAGGAGAAAAAATCTGTGAATGGTTAAAAAGATGACAATGTGATCTATCTATATTTTCATGGGTTTGGTTAAGAACACTTGCATGTTTTTATTGGAGTTGGATCTATGTATAGGGTATTAAAGGAAAAATCAACTATGGACTATGAAAAGGTAAATGGTGTGTTTGTATTTTGGAAATGAAAATCAATTATTATAAAGAACCCTCAAGTCCAAAATCAGTTGGTGTAAATTTTCATTGTTCTCTAAGGCTTCTTGGGGAAGACATGTTTTGAGGTGGGTAGATTTTAATAACTTTCATTTTTAAATACGACGAAATTTAGAGGGAATATGAATTTTTTGAAATTACCGAGTGGTTAATTTTTATAACAGAAAATCAGAAAAAATTATGAAATTAGGGATGTTGAATAGTTTTTTTTGGACTTCGGAAAAGTGATGAGGATATTTCCATAGAAATTGAGGATTTTGGGGATCTCTTGAGAGTGATATTCTATCAATTATAAACATGGAGTTGGTGAATGGTTGGCATAATGTCTACCAAACACTGTGTTAAGTATGAGGTAACATTCTATCTTATTTATAGGGGGATATATGGTTTCTTAAAACCTATGAATAATTAGTATAATCATTTGGGACTAACTATGGTAATGGGTTTTCTTAAAGAGAGGGGTGCTACACGGTTGGCCCATATTTTTCCAAACTGTGGGATTTAATCATGTGAAACACCTAGTTTTTTTGAAATTTTGTTATTCTAAATTAAATTAAAAGAATTAAAACATAATATAACATCATCAACATCCAACTGTCATGAGGCACCATCCTTGAATTCTCACCCCATTAACGCATTATCTTCTTCCATGTCACCAGTTCTGCTCTCTGATTCCCAACCAATTTATCTTTTGATTCTATTCTAATCACCAATGTAGTGTCCCTTATTCCTTACCCACCCAATTTATGGATTCGATATGGATTATCTATCACCCTATGGTGTGTGGATGTATCCATAGGGTTGGTTTTGATCTTTTATTCATGTTTCTTCTGGTTGTTGTTGTGCAAGGGCCTCTCAAGACATGTTGGTTCGTGTTCCCCAAACCACCACCAAAGGCGAGGCATTTTGAATGTTTTTTGTCTACATGATAATTTTATATGTTAATTATTTATACCAATAATTTGTTTCTCACACTCTATTTATGGATTATTGGTGTATATGAGACCCATGGAAATTATTATAGTGAGTTGTGATGATTTTCCATGTGTTGATAAACATTTTTCCCAAGTATGAATATATAATTACGTTTATATCATCCATGTTTCAGTTACCTCATGTTATGGGGAACACAAAAATCAATTTAATGAAATATATATATATATATATATATATATATATATATATGTTTTTGTGGTCGAATGGGAAACAGCTTGAGTTTGAATTATTTGGCTTAGATATTCCTCAAGGTAGGATCTCAAACCTTACAGTTTAAAATTAATGATTTATTAGTTGATTATAAAATATTTCTCCATTTGTTATGTATTAAATTCTAGATTGAACTAACTTGGGTTAAATGATTTTAATGGATACAAAATCATGTTCTTTAAATAGAACACCTCTATCGGAGGTGCACTTCCTTAAAGATTAAAACAAATTGAGTATAAAATTTAGGCATTCATGGTGTGATGATGTTTTTTTATGTTTTCCCCGTGACAGCAATATATTTTAATTAATGTATTATGATATGATTATCTAAGAGTTGTACTTTTTCCATTACATGTTTAATAATGTGATATATATGGTTCTAATAAACAAGAATGGGACATATGTGTGGGTGAATCCATGTGAAACTCTTGAGTGTAATTTATTAGTTGAGTGGGTAATACTTAGTAGGATGGAATGGATTGTTTAAGGGTTTAGTTAAACAGTTATGGATAATGAGTTGGTATACATATTATATAAAATGAATGTGAAAAAGGTTAAATAGGTATGTAAAATCATAGGATTTGTTTAAAGATGAAATTTCATCATGAGAGGGTATGATCATGGGTTGTCTTTTGATGTATTTAATGGTAAATTTTGATGTTGGTGGGTATACCCACATAGATTATTAAAATGGAATGGATAAAATGAGTGTTATACTCATGTTTTGCATTATATGTGTGAGTGGGAATTCATCACTAGGTGAATTTCTATAGTCATAATTGTGGCTATACCGTTATTATTTGAATTTAAATCCTTTTTTGGAATTGTCATGAATGGGGGGTAATCCCATGGTTTATAAGGAATCGTAAATTACTGATTCACTTAGATGTGTTGGTATAGTCATGTGTAAATTACAGAATGGTTTAAATGAGTGCGTATAACCATATGGTTTAATTTTTGAAATGTTTTGAAATGAATGAATGGTTTGATAGATGCATTTGACTACTCTCGATAGATCTGGAATGTAATAGTTGACAACCTAGGTTGATCATAACCCTTGGGTATGAATCCGTGGGATATCTTGGGCCATGCAACCTCATGGGTATAACTATCTTGGATTCATGTAGGACATGTTTGTACATATTCTCCTATGACTCCAAACAGTTCCTAGACCAATTTTCCACTAAGATTAACTTGTGACTCAATGTGGAATCCTTGGGCGAGTTCCTTAGATCTGGACATTCATGTTCTAGAATTATTAAATGGATGCCTTTTAGAAGATATATGCATCTAGCCCTTCATGTTCAACCTTTATTTATATGGCTCATACACGAGGTATGTCATGCGCTCAAATATATGGCAAGGCTGTGATGATATCAAAATTTTAGATGAATGGTAATGTCGACTTTTTTTATTTGTTCATTTATAGTTGATGCCTTATTATAGGAGCATTATTATATTTTTTAGGGATACATGAGGGGAGATTTTGGTATTACTATCAGTAGTATGCATGTAGTAGACATTTTATACTTGTATTTATAGCCTATATATGTAACTATTCTCATACTATTAACTTCTGATCTTAATTGGTTTGGTCTATAAATCAGTGGGATTCAACCTACTGATATGTTATCTCACACCATGCTCAGGTACCTGAGTATACTCTTCTTGTTTTCTGGGATATGGACCTAGGATTTTTCGTTTATTTTTATTATTAGGGAGTTAGGAGAAATGGAACAATAGGGGGCTCAAGATACTTGTGGATATTGTCATAGGGTGTGGGTTTTACCTTATTTCTACACTGAGATGTAAAGCAGGTTGTATTGTTTAATGCATTCTAATTATGTATCTATATTGGCATACATTCATTTTATAAACCAGTATTGTACATTTTTTTATTCAGATGATCTTAAAATTTCCCTCTTCTATTTAGTTATTTCATTATATTGGATCAGCTAATATCTATGGATTTCTATTACTATCTATTTATCAATGATCACTCTGAATATATGGGTATTATACCCCCATTGATTATACTTACACCCTCTCTACTATCCAAGAGAATTAGGAGTATGGGTAGTGGTGCATGAGTTCATATGGAAAGTGGTCCGGCAACACGTTTTGTGGTTAGTTAGGCTACGATCTTATGTAATCAATAATAATAAAAATTATTCGCGAATAGACATGGAAAATTAACTTATTTTATAGAATTAATGGCTTATTTTTTTTGTTAATCATTAATGATTAATATAGTTTATAATATCATTTATTTGAGGCTTTCAATATATTATTACAATATTTATGGTATTTTATTAACAAAAAATCGATCATACATGGCCGTCTTGTGTGAGGGTAACTAAATCAGATTGGGAAATACGTCATTAGTTTGATATACTACTGAATAACATTATTCATTTCTAAGAGTACATGTTGCAGAGACATATGGGTAGAAAAACTAAAAAGACTATCAATATGGGGATTATTTTCATTATCACCAAGATTTTATAAAATATTCCATTTAATCCTTCATAGAATCCCCCACCGATCCATTTACTATCAGAGATAATTTGAAAAATGATTTGATAAAATAATTTAATTTGAATAGGTAATTTTCAATATATATAAAAGAAGGTTTATGGAACTATTCCTCATGGTAATATGAGGAAAATAAAATATGTATATACTGTATTAATTTTTGATAATAATTATTGGATTCATATAGATATCCATCAAGGAAACCAATTTTTTTTGTTATTACATTATTATATGTGATTATGAAGAAAGTCCTCCAACTAGTTAATGGAGGATAACTATCCATAATTTGTATTACCTATATATATATATTTTACTAGAAAAATCTATAGTTTTTAAAAGCATTAATTTTTGATGAATGAATTTATTTTTCACATGCAATAAATGAATATTCATATTTAATTGTATTCAATTAATAAAATTTTAAAATAAAATAATTATAGTCAATTATATTAGTGATAGAATATTGTTCTATCTTATTGTGATAAAACTTTCTTGAAATAAATAATAAATATATGTTTTTATTCTCGATTAATGTGATTAATTACCATTTTATTAGATACATGATAACAGATTATTTTAAAAAAATTGTTATCATTGAAGATGGTGTTTTTTATCATTACATAAAATTTCACCTTTTAGAATGTAAATGGGAAAAACATAAATTATAAGAGTCATAATATTTTTGTATATATTTATTGAACTACCATGTCATGTATTTTGAATGGGTACACAATATGGGCCAATGTATTATTAATATCCATTATATATTCATGTTCATTTAAAAATTCATTTTCATATTGTACATCAATATTGATATATGGAGTTTCCACTAATCATTGTCTAACAAAATTGATCATTTAATATAAATAATAATTAAAAATAGGGGTTGATATTATAGGTAGTTTATATATAATACAAATATTCATCAGTCACAAGTATGATAAAACCTTGATACTTGTAAATTTATCCAACAAATCTCTTGCATCTTTCAGATTGGGTATTAATTCCTTTTTCTGGATATCATATTCAGCTTTGATAACTTTTATCACCTATTCTAAATATTATTTCATATTAATGAATGAAATATTTATCTATAAAGAATTTTGTATACAATTGACATGATTTTGATACTCTGTATTATTATTTTTGAATCCCTCAAAAATTATGAAATATTTTAGAAAATATTTTTTTTGTATTTGGGAAGTAAAAAATATTCCAAAATGGAAATTATTTATTTTTGAATCCCAAGACCTCTTTTCCATAATATATTTATGAAATTTCATATACAATGTTACTATAAGGTACACTACCAATGACTTCTTCTATTATTCATTGTTTAATGACTAGGACTACGAAATTTTCACATCCTAAGAGACACTACCAATAATTGAACATATCATAGAATGTCATATGTTAACATACCATAAAATTAAAATGAAGTAAAAAAACTTAATTATTCAACAAAATAACATATATTACAAAATATACTAGATGTATTAAAAAATATATATACAAATAACAATATGCATCTATTGATTCCTGAATGAAATCCATCCCAAATACTAATGACATGAGGGTATAGTCATGATTATTTATATTTTATCAAAAATCCACATACACTACCCACCTATTGACATACTAATCATCTGTGAAAAAAATAATATGATATTATTGAACATAGATTAAACAACAAGTAGGTGACCATGGATGAGTGAGTACGAAATTACCCATCATTATTATTCCATGATGTGTGTCTAACCTAGAAACATCTATTTTCATTATGAATTAGTATGATAAAATTTTCAAGACAATATATATCACCCAAACCATCATTAGGTATAAAAATGATCAATATAGATCAAACATCTCATATGACATATTTTTCTTTTTCAACACATAATAATGTATCTCAAATAACAATCATAAAACATTAATCATAATCGATCATATATTATTAAAGATGCATTTTATTTAATATAACCTAGTTTTTTCACATTCATTGAAATTTATAGTTATACATATATCTATAGAATTATGGCTATTGTGTTTATCAAGTTATCTATGATGTTAAAATTGAAATGCACATCCTTGATTGAGGATATAACTGCCTCCATAGATCAAATAATATATATTTCTACTCATTGGAAGAAATATATATATCCTAATGTATTGTTTATACTAATAAAATGGATGAAATACAAAACACTAGGTTTTTCGTGGGTATTTAGTACTCAGTAATCCAAGAGGTTATATTTTTGTGTAAAGATAATAAAAGGTACATCGATGTTCTCCTTAACACTAAAGGTAGAAATCATGATGTATGTTAATATTAAGATGACTTCCCATCTATCATATTCTCATAATGAGGATTTAATAAGAATTACCTTTCTCCTCCCTCCCATCCACTTTGTTTTATATTATGAATATTATAGGAACATCCTATCGATATTTATCTAAATCCAATGATTTGGGGAAATTCATTATTAGAATCTATCTATTAATAGTATTTTTTGGAAATCATATGAATATCAATAATATATTCACACTATCATTGAGATATTATCTTGAAATTTATGTTATAGAAAATTAAAAGGTTATAAAAAACTCATCAACATGTCTATCATATTTAGATGATAAAAAAATATATTTATAAATGTATTAACATAATAACTTTCATTATCTATATTCATCATAACAACCATTTTGAATAATAATTTATATAACAATACCAAGATGTATTCCGTCATTATGAGTCATTCTAGGAAATAAATTGGTTTCCACAACCATTGATAGGTCCTCTCATTGGACTTCGCGAACTAATGATCCTCACCAAGACTTAATATTATCATTCCTAAAAGAAAATCACAACTTTCATAATCTATACTATATATTTCCTCTATGATAGGAATTTATAATTATTGAGGAATACAATAAATATGACAACAATAATAGAAACATATTTATTAAGATAAAATGCATGTTCTATACTCAATGACATAATAGCCTTTGTAAACGAACACCTTCATCAATGTTCATTTTGAAATATTTGTCATTTAAATTGAAAAATAATATATACTATGAATATAAATAGTTGTGATTAAACATGTCACTAAATATCATTAGTTACAGTTCTGTAATTTTTAGTAAACCTATCACCATCAATTCAAAAATTGATTATAGTTGTAGTGATGCATTTATCATTTTATTTTTATTTTATATATAAAAAGTCAAAATATAAAACTTATTATTTTATTAAATGTAGTTAAATATGTACAATTAATGTAACCCATATATTATAAATATAAATAATGTGATCATCACATTAAACTAACATAGTTTGGAATCATTATAATAGCCTACTCATTTTCATGTGGGTTATATCCCCAATATGAACTCTCCAGGAATGCCAATTGTAAATTCATACACTCCAAAATATGTAACTATATATCCAGTTAACCCCCCCCCCCCAATGTTTTTTAAATTTAATCAATGTTTATATATACAAAATAATCACATGCATATGACCACTACTTTTACCCCCAGCCAAATGGACATTCGTCAAAGCTGATATAGTGTATAACGAAGTTCATTTTTAATTAGTTTTAAACTGGAAGAATGATGGTTATATTTTCCTCTATAATATATCATCAGTATAATTAACATAAAAAATAATAATATACTTGTATTATAATTAACATGATTATAACATACCTTGAAATAATTAATTCATATCATTCCAAAAACATTGCAGAGATGTTTACCTCTTTTAGATGTTATCAATCCATTATTTATTAATTTTACTTATTAGTTCCAGTACCTCACATCATGTTTCACCTATATAACATATTCATTATTTCAAATATGACTTTATCTAATGGACCTCAGTGCGGTATGCTTTATCATGTATACCTCTATCTAGTCTAATGATTGCTCGGAAATACACTATCTCAACTAAGAAAATTCATAGGTTGTAAATAGAAGGGATCTAATAATATTTCATTGAAAAAAAATGCATTAATTAATGTCCTCTAAATGAGATCCACTTCATTTATAGGATATTAATTCTCATATATATTAATAATAAACATGACCCAAAAAACAATTTCCTCCCTCAATATATACTTCATATTAACCCTTAATAATACTCAATGATATTTAGAGTCAATATTATTCGATATTGATTTAAAAAATATCAATGTCATCAAACTCTGCATATCTACCTCAAATATTAATTAAAATTAGGAATTTTATCACTATAGAATAGAAGTTTCATAGTGATTTACATTTTTTTTCTATTGTTAACATTATCCAATCCTTCATCTTGTGGATAAGTATATTTTTCAATTAATTCTTTATCTTATGAAAACATCAAAACATTTGAGATCAAAATTCAGACAACCACCTAATTTGGAATTCATTAATAGAACATTATACAACTCTAATTGATAAATTAATAACATGAAATTTCTATAGATAATATTTATAACTTCATATATTTAATGATCAACGTTATTTCACACACTATTTAAACCAAAAATTTATAAATCGATCCTTGTATAGATCACTATATAAATACATTATTATAAATTATATAAGTATATCATGAAGAACTTTTTATATTAAAATTATAACACAATCATTGGAAAACACATCATTATTTATATAAATATGGGTTTTCATGACTATTTGTTGAAATTTTTTTCTTCTCATTCATGAATACTAAAACTAAAATACTCCTTTCATTATGCCAAATCATGTAACATCATAAAAAAATATCAAAATGTTGAAAAAATTTCAACAATGTTTTAATAAAATATATTCTTACGACATCACCATAATGGAATGATTATAATTGAAATAGTCCAGATATTATACCCATAAAATGTTATAAAATTAGCATAATCCTTTATAATTTTGTCTTATTTTTTAAACAACTCCTTTTATTAATTATTCATGTAAATTATCCTACCCACACATATGGACATATTGGAAAAAATTATAGATAATATAACATGGGAATAACTATCTCCCCTAGTGTTTGTTTCAATACCCATACCAATATTATTGTCAGTATGCGTGACCAATTTATTCTCCCACATAACTATGTGTTCCTTTATTATATCCAGATTCTTGAAAATAAAATATATAGGAAAACATTGTGTCCATCAAAAATCATATTATTTTATCAGAGAGTTGAAAAAAAAATCCTCATGTTAATAAATATTTTATATAAATCTCTCTTCAAAGAGCCTTTAATTATTCAACTGTAATTATATGTTGAAAACCCAATGTATATATCAAGAGAATATAATCAATGAGAACAATGTTATCTATATGAATTATTTTATGTAATTATTTCATAATTTTTATTAATTGAACTATATATAAAGATATGTTGACGTTTTTTTGGTAATATTACACCTAGAAAAATTACTATAATCGAATTAAAAAAATTCAAAATTGAAATCAAGAATCATAATTTATCTCAAAATTCTCAACTATCATCACTCCCCATAATGAAATATTTCATACGACCATGAAATTTTCATATGGTGTTATAGTTATACCTCATCTTCTAATTTTACCCCACTAAAAAGTTTTAATATATTCATCATTGTGGTGTTCAAAATCTTCCAAGATGGATATCTTTTAATTTTTTAAATCCAGTATATTAATTATCAATATCATCTATTACATATCCTTTAATTAAACAATAGCTTGATGATATAATAATGCATAATGGTATTAAAGTGGATCCAATGTGTTAAAAATTTGTATCAATTAGACAAAAAACATTTTGTTTGTCTAGAATCCTTCCACTTATTCATTATATTAGGCTTATCATGGGATTTCATTTCTTCCATGTGATTATTATTATTTTATATTGTACTATATTTCTACTAATTCATTAATAATTTATATAATATATTCATCATTTATTTATTTTTTCAATATCAAAATTATATATATATTAACATGATTTTCATACATTCTATTTAGGTTGGTATAAAAATCATGTATTCTTTATTTCTTTGTTTTCTTATCTCATACCTCATACATTAATTCTCTGTCATCAAACATCCAAATATAACGATCTTCTCATCCGCATTATTCTCTTCTTATGAATCCTTTCAATTCCTATTATCATTATTAGGATTTAGTTCCCATTCCAAATTTGTATATTTGGGTTTTCCCCAAATAGAGTGAAAATATTCTACACTTTCTTAAATTTATTGAGTTCCACATAAGTCACACAACAAATATTATCATTCATCACATTATGAAATTTCATTTATTATTTATCATAGATTATTAAAAATATTGTTTATATCTAATTATCAAAACCCCTCTATAATTTACACCATGATCAGGGTAAATATTTATTATACTAGTTTGATTAGGATTTATAGTCAAAGATTCCACAATATCAACATATTCCACTAATAAATTATGTTTTATAGTAATAATCATTATATTATAAAGGATAATCTTGTATTTTTAAAATAGTGGAAGTATTTGATTAAGAGTATCTTTTCTTGAGGTATTTAGTTGTTTCATTATATAATTTTTATTTCATACATAATATTATTTCTAAAATATTTATTATTATTTTTCAAACATACATTATATGTAAAGGTAGATTTATATTGAAATATAATGCAGATATAATCAACCAAAATATTTATAAAATTATTATATCTATAATGAAATGATTCACCATGAAAGACTTGTAATTTTCTAACGTCTTCTAAAATAATAAACAAATCACAATGTATTATATGAAACATTTATTGTCTCTCAATACAATCATTCATATTCTCATCCAAAACATCTCTAGGATATTCTACTACAATTCCAAATTTATCCATCATCAACCAGTTCTACTTAATTTCATATATATTTATTATTTCATCAATTATAGATTCATTTTATATGTATGTTATCCATCCTGATCATTCAACATCTGCTCTAGATTATCCACATTCACATAACAACATTGAATCTTATTTTAATAGGTTCACCATTCTAGAAAATTTAAATTATTAATTTATTTATTCACTTTTATCACCTCATTCAGGATAATTTTATTTTCATAAATTCTATTTTCTAAATTTTCAGGAACAATATAAGCTTCTTTTTTCAT
Organism: Viscum album; assembly: GCA_963277665.1. Lineage (NCBI taxonomy): Eukaryota > Viridiplantae > Streptophyta > Magnoliopsida > Santalales > Viscaceae > Viscum > Viscum album. The sequence continues at coordinate 821,472,959 of OY728155.1, forward strand.
TTATCTTCATTATCCTACCTTTGTAATAAATTATATTAATTTTTATCATTATTTAAGAGGACATATTAAACATTTTATTTTCAATTTGATTATTATTATTAATGTTCATTTCTACTCAAGAAATTATTTCTCTAAATAGATAATAATTTAATGTGATTCATTATATTCTCTTTTACGGGCATCAATTTTTTATAGTTATTTAAAATTTTAAAAAAATACTATGTGGACTAATTCCTATGAAATTACATCTATTATTAAAATTACAGTACATAATATATTATTGATATTTAATTTAAACATTTAATTTTTTTGGTGGAATGGAGAGTAAAAATATTCCCGAAATAATCTTCATATAATTCAAGATATAATTTAATTGATTCTTAATATATTTATTTATCTATATATATACATTTTTACATAGCATCATAATATATTTCATCTGTAGTAATATTCTTATAGAGTGTCACATTTTCATTTCAAATTATATTATAATATTCCAAAATTGTTCTAAATATAGATCATATTGATCCTTTATAGGTAATCCACTAGGATTAATTATATATTGAATGTATCTCTTCAGTTTATTAAAAATTCTAGTATAATCCTATTCTAAAAAAATATAGTTTATTTTTGAGATTCTCACTGAACCTAACAATGTTCTCACCATAATTATAATCATATTTAATATAAGATCTAAACCCCTTCTCCTAGTTAATTGTAGCATAATATCATTAATAATTACATTAACCATATTATTGAAAGCCCCATAAAATTTGAATTAACAATCTTAAACAAAGAAAATCATATGTAATTTTGGTATTTGAAATATATATATATAGATATTTATTATTGATATCTATCATAGAAACCCATTTCTAGGGATAAAATCCCAGTTTTTCATATTTTATAACTTCTTTTACATGTTATAGATAGTAGGGTTCAATCTTATCTCTCCAAATGTGACAGATCATTTCATATAATATAAGAATACCACTAATTTTAATAGGTTATATATTTTCTATCCTCATTTGATAGAAAGATCATTCAACGTTATCCTTTACATTATTTCTAAATGTTGTTCCCACATCAGTGTAATATCACTAGTAGATGAATGGTTGAATCATTTATTATTTTCCATGTTAGTCATAAATCTAAAAATTAAACCTCTCAAAAAATATGAGTTCTCGATCCACTAAAATATAACATATGTGCGAGAATCATGTAAAGTTAATATAAATAAATAGATCAACACATGTTATTTACATAGTTTATCCTTAATCGAAGGTCCTACTTCATACCATGTTGGTTAGACACAAATAACATAGATTCTATAGTATAATAAATAGTTATTGCATACACCCCCTCCACGCAATTAATAATTTTAGTAATTACATATAACAACTAATTACAAACAATTTCAAGTATTAGTTATATCCCCAAATAAAAAAATAAAAACTATGTATTATGCATATAGACACATGATCCTTCTTCATAATTGATATATCAAAGAATGATCTTTTAATATAGTTGGTCCTCCTCTATAGGAACACTCAATCACCATTTCATGTTTAGAAGATAATTAATATCATCAACCAATCTCTAAAGAGTTTGTTGGTTTGAAATCAGCATTAAGACCATGAAAAAACTGGGTATAATCAAATTTAATCATTCCTAAACAATATATAGAGGTATATGTGGGTAGTATCTCATCATCTAGTAATTATTGATCTTGTATGTTTTTTATACTCTAAAACCTATTTTATCTCTATCATATTATCCTAATTTAATAAAAATTCCTTTTTAATGCTACATGGTCCAGTACACTATGGTTTTTAAGCCTCTATATGGTGAATTTCTATGTGATACACCACTTCATTATCAAATAATATTTTTGGTTTCCACATAAATATATCTTTATAATTATTAATCTATAGAATGTAAATCAAGTGCAGATTTTTGAATGATATCTCCTCCTTATATTGACAAATGATCCTCTAAAATGTATGTCATAAAGGTGGTCTCTTAAATTTTATTTCCCACATAAAAATTTATCCATTTCCACAAATCATAATTATAAGAAAAAAATGGTGTCAAAATTCTTCATCAATATAATCTCAAATAAAACCATATATGATATAATAAAATCTTTTTCAAATATAGATTTCATTTATCTGAGAGGAATGTGTAGCGTAGTATTGTCAAAAAATTTTACTTCATAGTGTATTTCAAAAATGCCTCAGTTATCCATCCAGTATAAGAACATAAATTTCTAATAATTATAAATCTAATAATAAAATCAATAAATCATGTGTAAAACATCTTATAACCAAAACTCCACTAGTTCTTATACAATATTTTTTATATCTCATCACCATAACTACATATTTAAAACATATTATAACACAATGTAGTAATGTTTCTATAAATAACATTATAGATCTGTATTTCTATAAATTAACTTTATAACATAATAAGTATTTTCACCAGCATTATATATAAAAAATTGTATATCTCAAAATTATAAATTGAAAATAAAATTGATCAACTTTATAACTATAACATTTCCTTTCTCAACAATATAAATTAAAAATAAAAAATTCAATAAAATAAATGAAATATTTTAAGGTTTTAACCTAATCATATGGTTATTATACTCCTCAAATAAAATTAAATCCATAAAACTCATTCTATTTACATCATTCGATAATCATCTGTTATGAAAATGTGGTATGTAAATCATAGTTCATCTATATTATCACAAGGTTCTTCCTTTGAACCTCGTTATCTATAAATAATAAAACCCTTTGTAATCATAATTATATAATAATTTATGATCCGAAAATATTAATCAGTAGTTTTAAATTACATCGAAGCAACAAATATCATTTCTATCCTAATTTTTATATATTGTCCCAAATAAAAACAAACTGAAATATGGAAATTAAATGATACCAAAAGAACATGGTTTCCACAATAGGTGAATTAATATTTATAATAATACTAGATATATTTAATCTTCCGCACCCTAAATCATTCCTTCTATATAATGAATATAATCAATGATATAACAATAATATTATTTGTATACCATCCTTCATAAAAAATGAAAAGTATTATAATCTTCTAACCATTAAATGGATGTCAGATGTGTTAATATAGTCTATGTTATATACTAGAAATCCTCAAATAATAAAGATATAACATGATAGAATTGTTTCTCATTCCAAAGACTTATCAATGTCTATGGGTTATTTACAAACAACCTAAATGATTCACTATAGCTAGATTACTAGCACTCCCTATGAAATAGGGCCAAAATATGGTATTTCCTTCAAAATACTCATTAACATGAGTATCCTCCAATATTTGACTAAGGTAAAAAACTATAATACACCCCATGAATCATAATTTACTATATATATGGCTCCATCACTAAAGTGTTCGATTATATTTTTATATATATATAACTAACCTATATCTAATCCATATTTTCTGACTATTCAAGGGGTGAATACTATAATTCCAAACATAAAGAAGAATATCATTGATTTCATAAAAGAATTTATTATCAAATTTCTCCGCTATGCTGTCAACTACTCATATTCTATTTCATAACAATAATATCAACCACATTAAATGAAAACTACCATGATGAATCCTCATAGACTAAAGCAGAAAATAACTCTCAAAATATCCATAATTCAATCAAGAAAAAAATATATTCTATTCAGTAGTTGATATTTCAAAATATATCACCAAAAAATCATCATTAAACCATATAATAAATAAATTATATATGTTCTTGATTAATACTATATTCACAGAATTATATATATAATATTTCACAATGTACTCTTTACTTATAAAATAAATTGTCATTTCATTGGAAACCACTATAAAAATAAATGAATTTTCCATGATAATACCTAAATTAATGAAAATCCACAAACAAAACTATACTATACCATCATATATGTACTATTATATCACTATGAAATCATTTCCAACAAATGATATGCATTTAATGTAATTTAATTAATTCACATAGTTAGATGAAATATCTATTAGGTAACTCATAAGTATTTGTCACCCAAGAAGTTTGATCATTCAGATCAATTAATTTAATCCAACTGAAATGTCCATAACCCATCCCTTATCATATATCATTACACCATCCCATGAAAAAAATTATATCAATTAGAAATAACCCAAAAAAAATCAATACAACTTATTCACCAACATCATGAAATTTTTAGGAATCTGTTACTATTGATAGAAATGTTCTAGGAAATGATATATTATATCTCAAGAAAAGATAAATATTATAAATACATATAACCTAAAAAATTTGTGATTATGAGTTTTTTATGTTGTATTCAACCATAAAAAATTATTAGGATACTGTTTTATGAGTTCCACTAAATTGGAAATATGTTACATTATAATTGGAAAACATTAAGAAATAATATATTTTGTCCATAAAATAATTTTATTTTTTTAAACTCCATTTATTTTCAATGATCATATGTATCATTAAATATTTGAAACCAAAACTTAATATTTCATCAAACTATAGTTCCTACATGTAGGCTATATATAAAATATATATATATATATATATATATATTATGACTTTTATAATCTATATAATTTATATAAAAACATTATCACACATTTTTCCATTGAGATATAATAAAATAATATAAAATTTCCAATTTGAAATAATTTACATTGTCTAAATATATCATTTAAAAAATAATAATATTAAAATCCTTAACAAATTCATAACATAATTTTTTTATGAAATGGTAATGGAAAAATTATAACTATGAGTTTCACATAGTTGAAATTGGAAAAAACATTAAAATATTTCCATGAAAAAAGCTTCTTCTATTAAAATCATATAAACATTCAAATAATATTAGGATGATTTTACAAATCCATAAATCATATTATTTAAAACAACATTAACAACAATAATAGAAAATAATGTATTGATCATGGGATATTATTATCATATCACCCTTAAAATCGAAAAAATGAATATTTTGATTATTGAAAAATATACTATATTTATGAAAACATTTACCATTTTAGAAAATATCATAACATAATTCATTGAATGATTATATCAATACCACACATTGAATTATATAATTTATATGTTCAATAACATGAATCAAACAAATATTTTTATTCATTTTCATCAAAACAAATTTCAATATAAAAATTTCATTCCCAAATAAAATTAAAATTTTAAAATCATAGAATAATATTTAGAAATAACATTTTCTTTTTGAATCATATAAAAATTATAAATAATCCAATTTTTATGTCAAAATTTTATTTGAAAAAGATATATACATATATATGAAACATAAAAATGAATAAAAATCTTGGTTTACTGCAATATAAAACAATAATTCATTATGAAAAATTATTTTCCTACATTTATATAAAGGTTAATAATTAATCGTAAAGAATAAATTAAAAATATTCCACATTAAATATGAAGAATATAAAGAAAATTATATTTTAAAATAACACTAATATTTCATTTTCACTTATATATATTAATATTCATGATAAAAAAACCTATACATGTAAGAGAATGATTTTAAAATATATTCAAAAAGTATTTTAATTAAAATCACTTTCTTTCAGTTCATTCTCACCAAGTAATTTTCTTAAATTACTGAATAATAATATATTGATATTTTTCACTAGTATCTAATTTTGTTACATTTTGATCACTTATTATTTTCTATTAATTATGATTTACTATCATGATATATTTTATTAGGAAATTATTAATGATCACAAAAAATGTTCTGAGGTATTTGTGTACGAACTATTTTTAGAATGATATCCATGGTTCAAAAGTCTCAACCCCCCCCATTAATAAAAAATTTAATTGATGTCATAATATTAATATTAATTAAAATAATAGTATTTAAAAAATCCTTATTACAAAATGATGAAAAATCATATATATCTTTAAAATTGGTATTGACCCACACATTCCCAGGGGTAATGTTTTTTCATTCTAATGGATGGTTGTGAAACAAGGTATACCATGTTTTATATTCTTATAATAATAATTTTTTAAAAAATATTTCCAATATAATTTTAGTCAATATTTATAGATATCCATTTTATATAGTGATTTCCATTTGATACTTCATCCATTGAGGTGGATTTTCATATGAACACATAGATTTTTTTTAATTTATAAATATATTGAAACGTGGAAAAAAATTAATGAAATATTAACAGTATTAATTTATTTTAGTAATGATACCCATTTAATTATATTGATATAATTATATATTATTTAATTAAATATTGAAATTTTTGAAAAAAGAAAGGAAATGTTCATAAAAGATACAAACTCCACTAATTGAATTTGATGAACAAATTTTTATGACTATATATATAGTTTCTGTAAAACAATAAAATCATATAGCATATGGATTTGTGTTTTTGAAAAGTAATTTCACTATAATAAGATATAAATTATTTTTTCACATTGTGTGTATCTATTTCTGGATGAGGGATTCATTTTTCATGTTATAGTATTTTTACCCATGTAATAATTGATAATATTAAAATGTATAATATAATTTTTTTAGGAAAATGGAACCCCAAAGCCCAAAAATAATGTAATTATAATTTATTATATAATTAAATATTTTATTGAATTTTTATATGTGATTTTTTGGAACATATAGCCCTTTTACATTGGGAGATTTGTGTTCTAGTGGTGTTAGGGTATTTTTGATGAGAATATGTTAGACATAGAGTTGATAACTCAAATAAAGGATAAAATTATTTCATGTTTCTATGAAAAGTTTCTAAATTGAGGATATTGTGTAATATTTAAATCCTATTTTTTTTGTTAATTTGTTTCATCATAAGTAATTTTGAATGATGTTTTTTTTGAAATTCAATACATGGTTATAGTATAGAGGTGATATGCAATGTGATGTCTAGTATAGGTATGTTCTAATTGTAATATTGATTTTAGGGGATTTTTATTCGCTTATTGGGTTATGGATATGTGGGTTCTGAAAATGAAATATTATGCTGTTATGACTTATGTTGTATCATATATAATTGAGAATTTTTTTTTCATTTCTCCATATTTTTAGTTGATATTGCACCTTCATGTTTTGGTTTCACGATATTAATTAACCAGATCAATATGTTTTGTGTATAGAATTTATAAATTATTTATATATAGGTTGGACTAAAGGGTGATTAATTTATTTCTCTCTATTATAGATTATAGTATTATGCAAAAACATAATAGGTATGCCACAAATAGGTATCGTGATCCACATTTATTATTTTATTAATGTGTTATAAAATCCTGATCCACATTTTATGTCACTATTATTATACATTGTTTCTTGACTATATGGTTCCCAATGTGTAACATTGGGATTTATATCACCCACTATTCATTTTAACGTATCACTGGAATAAATGGAAATTTTTCTCTGTCAGATATGTTGAATTCTACTTCCATACATTTAATACAATATTCTCGTTATTTATTGACAGTAGGTTTTGGATATGGGATTGTATGTTTTCATTAATGTTATGTATGATGACATATGAGAGACACTATGTTCTAAGTCTTAATCACCCTTTCCTAGAGGTTTTTACTAAACCATTCATCGGGTTTTTATTGTATGGTGAATCATTTTTACTGATTGAGGAAGTAGATCCTTTTTCCTTCACACTTAATGTTAATATATGTGATTATACTGGCATGTTTATATCAGGTTGATATAAATATCGTAATAAAAATCCAAATGTACAAAATTTAATGAAATTAAATTGGAATGAGATGTGATCAAATTCTTTATTTCTCTTACTTATATTATTTGATGCCCACATATTTAATCATGATGTTCCTCTCATTATCATTTCACTCCATTATTATATATATTTATTTCATTCAGACATCAATACATTACTATTATTGATAGTTTACTAAACCATTCATAAATAGTTAAAAAAAATATATGGTTATGAATGAGTTTTTGTGTAAATCAATATATTGTGTGAAAATACTCATGTAAGAGATGGGGAAATGTTATTAATACCCCCATTAAATGAAAATTTCATATTTAAGGGCGATGAAATATTTAATTTCACATGTTATTTTGTATTTTTGTATCATTTTGGTTTCTCTGGATATTATTATGGAATATACATTGATTTCGGTGACATGTAATGAATTTGGATTATGTTTTGTAAACGAGGATACAGTTGGCTTCTCCAAGGATATACAGGGAGGTGATCTATAATTTTTTATCAATGTATATTGACATATTATAGTTGAGTATCTATAATATTTTGAAGGGATATGTTATACTGTTTTTAAGTTAAAGTGGTGTTGTTTACATGTGTTCTGTTTCGTACAAATATGGTAGCTATGAGATGTAATTGGTAGTTATTAAATAGGAATGGTATGGGATGAAATAAATAATTTCAATATATTATAATATGTGTATATTGTATAATTTACTAAATATTTAAAAATAATATTTCTATATAGTGATTTTTCATGAATAGGAATTTGAATGGGTTATTAAACTAGGCATTGCGTGAAATTGGAAAATATTGAAAATGATTGAATTATAATGAATATGAAAATTATAAGTATGTGTGGAAATATTATTTAATGTGTGTCATTTAATTGGGAATGTGGAATGTGAATTATGTCCGAATGAGATTCTGATGTGATCTGGGACAATATTGTTTTTTATACGGACCCAAATACATTGTATTATGTGTGACCACAATAGTTTTGTTTTCATTTCACATCATATGCAACCCAGCTGATTTTGTTTGTATTATAAATAATTACATGATTTGGGTTCTTAGTGTATTAAATATTGATGTACCTGTGGTTTTAGATATTTTCATAATTTTAAAATATATATACATTCTTTATTAATTTACTTTGTATGTTTCGTCAAACCACATTGTGCTTGTCATTGAATGAAAAAATCATCTCGTAAAAAACATAAAGATAAACAGGGTGAATTGGTGGTAAATGTATAAGACAAATGATGTGGAATGAAAAATATATATTTATATACGAAAACATTATTTGATTAATGAAATTAGAAATGATGGTATTTGTGAAATTATTTATGTAAATTAAATGAATCAAATATATATTAAATAATTCAATGTGAAGTGGAATGAAACATCATACTATTATTAGATAAATCAAATCAACCAAATATCCCTTTTAAGATTTGTTATTTCTTAATAATATTAATATAATGATTATAAACATAAAAAATAGTATACTAAATACTTTTACTACAATTATATTAAATGTGGTTTCAAAGTAGAATGTTAATATATCATTTTTCGATCGGTATTTCTGTTGTTTTGAAAATATTCTCATAGGGAGGAGAAATTAGGATCCATGTATATAGCACATTGATCCCCCATGTTATAAGTCATGGAAGTAATAGGTAAACTTATATTAATTTTATCCATTTGATAAAAAGATCATATATATGGAGAAAATTATATCACATGTAAGAAAAATAATTAATTATAGTGAAAAAATCATTATATAGAAGTCAATAAATCAGAAAATTGTTTAATTATAGTATTTATTGTGTTATTTATAATTTTCTTCTTCTTCATCCACTGGTCTACTTATCCTAGTGTGCTCCATACACCTATATATAATGATATTTATTTTTTATGAATGTGTTGTCGGCAAAAAAATGAGAAAAGGTGGTTGATGGTGTTGTCTCTAACACCCTGAAATTTTAAATTAAAGTCTTTTTTATGAAATATTATATGACATAAAAACAAATAAGAGAATGAAATATAATATCCTAAGACCCTCCAATATATTTAATATTGTCATTAAAAACATTTTACATCATCCAATTATAGAGAAAATAAGTGTATGTTGTCTTATATGTAATAATGAGTACCTTTGAAATCTTGTATAACATAAAGGAGAAAGTATATTTGAACAACTATTTCTATTTAATAATATTATTATAAATGAAAATTTTATTGTAGGCTTGAAATTTTATGTTAGGATTAAGATATAATATGTTATGAAAATAATAGTTTAACTATATTGGATCCTAATTAATGAGAAATGAATATAATTTATATATTATAATATCTTCATGTAAATTTTGTTCAAATGTCATTAGTTAGAACAATTAAAATTAAATATAGTGATAAAGGTAGAATTTAGATTACGATACAGTTAAACATATAATATAAGGTGTAAAATTACATTAATACTATTCTACCTCACAATGTATAGATAAAATTCTACCATTAGATCAATAGGATTTATTTTTATGACATTTTCGGATTCTTTCCCATGAAATTGACCAATATTATAAATTAAGAAATAAAAAAGAAAAAAGGAACATTTCGTTCGTTCAATATTTATAAATCATTGTGATAAAGACAAATCCATATTGGGATCTAATAAACATCATCTATTAAGAGATAAAAGATATTTTGGGTTGATAATAATTTATCATTAATTTTTAATGATTACTTAGTTAAAAAAATTTATTGTAAACAATGTACACTATAATTATTTGGATAATAAATAACCAAGATAAATGATCCTCAAATTATTACAAGAGAGATAAATTGAATTAATTATAATATATAATTATTTGTTATATGTATATATCATGTTACACATTTTTAAATAAAATATATTAAAAATAAATTATTTTAGTGACATTATAATATTTAAAATTAAACATATAATGTCAATAATAATATTATTGTTATTATATAAATTCATTTATTTTCTCAACTGGTTTAATTTTTAAAAAATTTATTCTAAAATAAAATTTTTATATTTATATAAATATCAAATAATGTCCATTTATTGAGCAATTTATATTTTATAATGAACATATTGATCCCTATATAGTAAATTACTTTTTTAGTATAGTAAGGGATAATGTAGTTTTTCTATTCATTACATACATTTTTTGTAAAATTAATTTCAAAAAAACAGGATATTTTTATTTTTATAATTCATATATAAATTTTAGAATCACTAGGTTTAAATTATATAATACTTATCATATTAATTTTGTATAAATTATTAAATTACACATGCTATAAAACTAATTACCTTAATAAAATCCAAAATGAAAAAATTATGGAAACATTGGTTTAAAAAAACATCATAGAAATGAATTTATTTTAGTTTTTGGTGGTGTGTCGTTACCCAATAAAATATAGAATTAATTATTTAATTTTTTTTCACCATTAAATTATGAAAACCACTCTGTAGTGAAATATTTTATTTGTTTACAACAATTCCACTCCTCAACTATGACATGGAATTCACTCAACCAATTCTATCTCCCATCCAAATGATTTTTTCTCTTCCAAAACCTACCCAAGTAGCTTAAAAAATTTCCTAAACCCATCCTAGATGAAATACGTAATGAAAAAAATAAACCAAAGATGTTCGTTGTTGCAAAAATATTAGATACTCAAAGATTATGTAACATTTATCGACAACATCTTTTTTTATTTTTTCCCTGACCAAATTCCATAATATCAAAATCCTTATTATATACTAATTTAAATATATTAATTATTATAAAATTTATTAATGATAGTTCTAGTACCTAAATCCACACAAACTACTTTGATATGGGTTACGAAATCATTATTCATGTGTACCTCGGACTATCACTGTGCGAACCGATGTTGTTCATTTCTCCATTACCACTTATAAAAGATGTCAATAATTATGGAATCACAATATATATAAATATATTATATTTCTGATATTTATTATTTAATTTTTTTAATGAATTACTAAGTAACACATACATTTATTTTTAACATTTTACGGGAAAATGATAATCTGGTTCATGTGTAAGACAAACTATTTCCTAGTGCTGCAATATGATTCATTGACGATTTACATGGAATGAATTTAAGATGGTATTAATAAAAATCTCTAATATATAGAACTTAAATATGAAACTATAATAATACTATTCATATATATCATTTACTTTTCTTTCATTCAATATATTAATATATTCAAAATTGAGTTCATTTGTAAGTTGAACACATTGTCTACATGAAAAATCTATTTAATTTTGTTTCAAAAACGTTTATGGATTAAAATAAATACATAAATGAAGAATATAAATAATATTTAAAACATTTTTTACATAAAAGTGATTATTAAATCATGATTGATGTAATTTGGAGAAAATAAAACAGGTGAAAACATACTCAAAAAACCAAGCATGTTATTACATAAAATAATAAAAATAATTTAATATTTTTAAATAATGATTAATATTAAGTTATCTAATGATCATATAAGATATCATAAATATTAATATGTTTTTCCAATAATTTAATTAATAATTTACAAACAATATAAATGAGGATAAATCAAGTACGGTAAAATTAAAATCATGAGGTAAGGAATATTATAATTCTATGAACTAAATTACTTAGATATGATGTATATAATTCCCCTTTGAAATGTAATACCCTTAATTTTTCAATATTCAGGTTATTTTGAGTTTCAATTTGAATTATTTCATCATTGGGAATATTAACGTAATGTAAAAAAATTGTAATTATATTTCATCCCTCATTATTTTTTCATTGGGTTGTAATACATCTTTATTGTCATCAATATTCATTGATTATTTGTGTTATGGATTTTCATAGTATAATTTTGTACATATATATTTTTATGTGGATTTTTATTTGATATAAATAATGAATTCAGTCATTAAATATCTCTTAAAAATTGTGATAATTTTAAGGGTTTGCTTCACCATCTCATTTAAATATATATTATTTATTCATGAATATCCATTTATGTAATGTCTATGATAATTAATTTACAAAAAATTTCATTTTCATCTCCAGTTGTTATTCTTAATTTTTTTCATGTATTTGTACCATATTTCCAAATTTTTTTAATTCATATTATTCATAAAATGTTTTAGTAAACGTCTACATCATCTATATCCTTGATAAAAAATCATATATATTATAAAACCATGACTCATGAAAAATAATTAATAATTATTATATAACATTTTAAAAATAAATGAAATAAATTTTTACCCATGTTTTCTTTTTAGAAATATTCTTTAATAAAATCATTTTTATTCTTTCTAAATAACATAACATTTTATAATTATTATAATAAAATAATAATTTTTTTTAAATAGTATGGCATGTATGAAAATACCCATCATCATTTCATTGAAGATTATTTTGAAAGATTATAAATATATTATAAAGTAAATTATTTTAAGTGGTTTTCATAAATAGGTATCATAAAATTTTTTCCTTTTTAAAATGAATATTTTCATTATTAATGATTGTGAAGATATTTATATTTAATTCAAATTCATCAAAAATAAAAAAAACATGTTATTCATACTTCATTTTGTGAATATTTTTTGATATAGTCCTTTTTCATCTTATTGATTGTTTATCACTACAATGCCTAATGAAAATATTGATATCCACTTTCATAATAATTTTTTTGAATAAAACTCTTTAATTGAAATGTTCACATTCCTATGATCATATGAAATTAAACTTCTCATTAATATATATAATATATTTCATGAATATGATTATTATTTATAAAATATTTAATTACTATATACTATGTTCTAAATTTAATGTTATGATTATATCTATGGAAGTATCGATTAATCTGTATATTTAAATCAATATTGAAATTTTAATATAAGAGAAATTATTCATTAATTATTTTGAATATTGGATATATGTAGAATTATTTGAAAATGTCATGATGGATGGTACCCATACATTATATAGCCCCATGATTAAATGAAAACTCCAATGAGACAAAATAGATGGAGAAATTAAATGGGGTTTTTTATGAATTAATAAATGATATAGAGAATTGATATTGATTGTTTAGGTTTTCATAATCCTGTAACATGATTAAAAATAATTATTAATATCTTATATAATTATTTTAGTCAATATAAACCATGATATTTTCACAACAAAAAATATGGATTTATTTAATTATGATTTTATTAAATAAACATTAGGTTTTCAATAATTTATTAGGTAATTTTTATGTCTCCTTTTCTATTTATTTAAATTGAATGTGTGTCCAGTTATTTCCCTTATCATATTTGTTACGATCATTGATTAATTTTAGTATCATATATATTCCAAACATACTGATCCTTTAAGATCACCCTAATTTTGGTACTTCCCAAATTACATTTTGTTTACTATGACTGATATACAAATATACAGTAGACTAAATAAAATAAATATGTCTTTTTTAAATTGTTTCATTATATTTTTGTACAATAATTATAAATTTATCTATTTTACCATGAATACAAAAGTATTATGTCCTTTTTGATGGGATTTCATTTTTTATTTTTCAAATTTAATGGTAATAAACGCTAGCTTTTGGATATTGGTGTGGGGGTCATTCTAATTGGTATTAGAGATTTTTTAGAAGAATCCACAGATAAAAGAAGTATGAAAACCCTTGTTAGGTAATATAACACCAATATAAACTGTAACACCCTAATATTTCTGAGTTCCATTTTATTAAATAAATTCAACTTCTTGTGTATCGTGCATCACTGACTTTGAGCACACTATGAACTGTTAACTATCATGTTTAAATATTGGATATAAATAGTATCAATAATAAATTATGTATCACATATATATATATATATATTCCATTTATCTTATATGTTTCATAGACAAATAAAATGCATCAAATATGTTATTACACATAAAAGTTATATCCTAAAGTGGAATTTTCTCACCATTGAATAAAGTAGCAATTAAAAAACTAATTTTTTCCAATTTTCTCTATTTTATTTTTAAAAATGGGCATTATTAATCAATTGGTAATATGAAAATTATCTTGGGGGGAATTTGGTTTTCTGAGACCTTTCATTTTTTTGATGAATATTGAAAAATGTATCATTATATATTAATAATGGATGTTTTATTTGAATAATTATTGTTCATTAAATTTTTTCTAATGTCATAATAGATAAATATTAATATATTAATCAAATTTACATTTTAAGAAACATTTTTTAATTAAATTAGATATAAAAACATATTGAACTTTTAAATGTTTCCTTTTACACACCTTCTAGCCACATCTACGATACTAGTTTTAATCATAATTTAGCCACATATGTGTATAGAATTTTTAAAAATTGATAGAAATGGTTTTAATTAATGTGATATTTATATTCTAATAAGTATAATTTTTTTATATTATTAATATATATTTAGTAAATTTTTCAATACCTCTGTTAAGGTCAAATCAGTTAATTTAATGCAAAAATTAAATTATAATAATTTAAAATATCCCTATAATTTTTCCTAATTGCATTATATTATTTTGTATCTAACAAAAATAAACTTAGTTATAAATTTTTACCTTTTTTGTCATATGGGTACGAATATGAAATTATACTATTTTATTTAAATTTTAGTGAAAATTATCATACTCTTTTTTATTAAGTATTTCATTTTTAAATCATCATTTTATTGAATAAATATTATAATATAAATATTAATAACAAATATAATAAATTTATCTTCTTGAATATAATTTGTTTTAATTTTTATCGATGAAATAATTTAATTTATTTATTTCAAAATAAAGATGAAGTAATTGTTAAATTAAATAAAATATAAAAGAAATGAAATAATTTTTTTTAAATAATGTTAATTTTAAATAATTAACGACCCAAATATATTTTATATGTAACATATGCATTTTAGTTATATATTAAATTATTAGTTTTATGATATCATTTTTTAGGATATTTTTAAACAAGAAAACAATGAATAGTATCAAAATTAACAAAAAAGATTCCTTAAATTTAAATATATTTTATTAAATTATATTAAATTTATAAAAAAATATAATATGTCAAAATTATAATAATAAGGTAAAAAATTTCATCAACGATCCATTTTTGGATTTTTTTTCATTTTATATTAAATATATCAACCCTGAAATGCTAGAAAAATATTATATTGTAAGTGTTAGAGTATAACTAAGTGTTATAGCCAAAAGATATGGTTAATATTATGACTTAAACAAATCTAAAAATAAATGGTTGAGAGGAATTAAAACCATATTCATATTATATTCGAAAAAACATTCATTGGAACTATTTAAACAAGAAAACAATTTATATTCATTAAATATTTAAAGGATTCCCAGTGTGCCCCGCCCGAATCTTATAAAGGAACAATATCCCTCAATAACTCCCACCTCATTGAGCATTGTATAATTACCAAGAAATTATCATATCTCCTGTATATGTCCCTAGACAAATTTTATATAATCGCTTTTTCATAAAAATCCAACACTAGTGTTCCAAATATGAGATCAAACGGATGTTCTCTAATGAATAGGTAATCGTCTTTAGAGACTCTTTAAAAATTATTTGTTAATGATTTATAATTTATATTATAAGAATTCATTATGAATATAGGACCACTATACACCACCTTTTTTCCATCATATGGAAATAATATCCCCATGTGTGTGTACATACGGCTTACCATCACCACGCTGCTTAGTAATTTGTTGTTCATCGGCACATTATTTGGATATGTATAATCAATAATATAATAGATACAAACAAAAAATATTTCAGGATATTTATTCTGTATAATTAATATATCATCAAATTTCTTACCACAATATCATTAAAGGAATGAAAGATTCACTCGTCTGTATGTAGAGCATATCATCACCATGACACAATGTGATTCATTCACCATGATAACTATTCTAGAATGTTGTTAAATGTTTACATGATTAATGAATATTATATTTATAAAATTAATATCATTATATTTATAATGAAAACATATCATTGGCATTATAAACCTGAATTTCATGAGAAACAAACATAATAATATGAAGCATTTGACACCTAAAACTATTGTAATAAAAAAGAATTATTAAAAATATTGATATAAGTGGATTATATATAATATCATAAATTTGTATATTATTATATTTTTATTTAATAACATGATTTTACCATTATATATGTGGTTAAATCACCTGTAACATAAGAAAACAAGTTGGTATGTGTTTATTTTTCAATATTATTTTTATTAATGCCTTTCAATATATAAGTATATAAAAGGGAATATTTTTCACCCATGCCCATATTTAGTAAAAATAATTTTCAATTGTTTTACTATTATCTAATAAAAATTTAATTTTGGTTTTAAAAATTTCTTACTTTTTATAAAATTATTTTATGTGAATCTTTTTTCTTTTTCCCAATGACGTACATTATTTCCTTTTCAACAGATGGTATATTTTTAGCTTATACGGTGTTGGAATCACATTCCACCATTGTGAAAACATAAAATTTTAAATCAACCCATAGATTATTACAAGGATATTTTCAGATTAATATTTTTTTATTTATAAATGGACCACTTATAAATGATTTCAAATAAAAAAAGTTCAAATTCAAAGAATGAATTTTAAATGATTGTATTCGTTATTTTCATCTATGCTAACTTTCTTGGATGAATATTATGTTTATCCAAGGTTGGTTTATTTTCGATAATGTATAACATATTTTGTTGAATGGTTTATGATATATTCTATTGTGGATATTCTAATTTGATACTATTCATGGTTTATCATTAATGTACTGAACATTTTGTCTCCTAGTATTAAATGTAATGTTTATGATGGTTATGTTTCACCCTTTCCATAAGAGGAATGAATTGGGCTTAGTGAGGGTTGAGTGGGGCCCAATATATCTACTTGATGAATCAGTAAGACTTATCAAAAATACTAGTTTGGGTTTTTAACCATTTAGGTATGGTGTCATGGCTATATCCTTAATAATATGTTTATAATGCCTGGTATTATGAATTCCATCATTGTGAGATTTTAATTAATATCTCATATGATTACTAGACTAGTACAACATCTATGGTTATGTTTTATGGCTCATTTTATTATTTTATATATAATTATTTATTAATTATTTATTTTTCTAATGATTATGTTTAATGTCATTGTATTTTAGTTATACACCACTTTTTATGTATTATTATTATTTAATCATAATACCATCCTATGTATGATTACCCTTATTGAGCATATGAGATCACCCATTTCTTATATTTTTTTTCAAGATTCCATGATTTGTATTCTGACTGATAGATAAGTTTAATCTAGGATAATAACTATGTTCATAATGGATTTTCTATTTTTTTAATTTTAATGTAATGTTCATTTATGTAACATAGGGTCCAAAACTACTAATCCAATATTTCCATTAGGATTCAAGTATTTAGTCAACTCTAATGTAATTAAGTTAAATACTGGGTCTAGGCTACTATGGACCAGTTCTATATAGTTATTATTAGGGAAACATTAATAGAAATGATGTACATTATATTTTTAAAGCATATATTAAAAAAATAACCCAAATGTAGAATTTCAGAATATGTATTGATGAAATTCCTATAATTTTGGTAATTTAGTTATTATCTATGTTTTCCTAGAAATATATCCGTATTAGGATACAATATGTGAATGTGGTTCTGGAATATATGTACCTAGATGTATGAACTTTGACATATTGTGCCAGGCATGACTCAATGTAACCTAGTATAAGGTAATGGGTTGTACTGCACAATAGATTTTATAGTCTAGGGAGATATTCTTATGATCATTCAAATATTATTTAAAATCCATTATAATTTATTTAAAAGTAAATATTTCCCAAAAAAAACAATTTTTTATTATGATATTATTTATTTATAAATTTTTTAATTTATGTTACGTATTTTTAAAGATTAAAAATCTGAAATAAAAATTAGAACCAAATATAGATTATTAAATAATTTATAAATGGCACCTAGTGGAAGGAATTAAATCCTTATCAACACATGTAATCCATGTTTGGATCTCCCTCATATTCAATATAATGATGTTGGAGTTGGAGATCCTCATTTTTTTGACCAACTATTAACTACACCAATATTGTTGAATCATGTAATAAATAATTACCATACCCATATGGAGCATCCAAATCTAAAAAATGGAGGAAAAATGATATATTGATAAATTAAAAAACAACCACTATTAATCAATGGGTCTATAAGTCCATTTGAATATTTTAAATTTACAAGTTCTATAAAGATTATATTTCTTTTTTTAGGAAGTACAAAAAGAAATAATATTGTCATGTAAATTTATCCTCTATCAGGATAGAAAAATTAATGGTGGTTATTGAATCCAAAAAAATGAGGATGATGATATAGAAGACATTAAATTCATGTAATTTAAATAAGCGTTTTTATAAAAAAACATTACTCAAGAAGAATGAGATTTTATGGGGAGTTATTGTCTTTGTCTAATGGAAATAATTGATTGGAATTTTGCAATGTATAAAAATAATGTCATATGTTTAGCATGGAATTCATTGGTATACATATCTATTCCAAAAATAATGACTAATGTACTCTATGATGCTTTAAAATCATTCTAATAATGGTCACTAGTTTCCCAAAATTTCTTTTCATATAATGATATATTTTCAATGGTTATTAAGAAATAAAATTAATTCTCTAACCCTTATCACCTTAATGAAAAGAATGTTATTAAGAGAGAAGTTGAACACTCTATAAAAGGAAAAAATAAAAAGGGGAAAATCTAATAATTTACCTTCTATCCATTAATAAGTATGGTAAGAAACACCGTAATAATATCCAGATGGGAATGTGAGTCAGATAGATGTGTGGGGAAAAAGGAAACCAATCTAGATACTGCAATATAATGAAACAATCTACCAATGCATAGTTGTAAAATTATAATGAAATTCGAAATTTATAATAGTTTTAATATTGAATCAATGGAATTTTCCCCATGTAATTCCAATTTTGAAATGACACGATTATGTGATCATAACTGATAAGGTAGAAGTTTTTAATGAAGTGTCGGATGGTACATTAATTAGCTTCTAAAACATAGCCAATTCATTATTTGATTCTGGATCATCACATTCTTTTATATATTTTTATTCTTCCAAAAACATTAGACATTTCCTTTTTATTTAGAAAAGGAGTTAACAGTAAAAAAAAAGTGATGTCTCATGAAAATGAATATATGTCTCTTGATCCCCTTTATGACACATAAAAATTCATTAGATATTGATCTTATCCTCATACCTATGACTGAATTTGATATAATTCTATGAATGGATTGGAAATCAAAATATGATGATATAATTTATCACAAGAAGAATGAAATTTTGATTTTTGATGAAAAGAAAGAATATATTATCCTTATTGAAAAAACATCGATCACTCGAATCTTATCTAGATCCACCAAATGTTGATTTATGGATGAAATTCATATTGTGGAAGAGAAAAAAACATCTATAGAAGAAGAATATGGTAATTAAATTTATAGGGTACCAATTCTAATCGAATATATTGATTTACGTCACGAGGAGTTTCATGGTCATCCCCCCAATGCATGAAGGTATTTTTTGTATTGATTTATTCCTGTAAGAAATACCAAAATGATAGACTCCCTACAGAATTGATATAGTGGAATTATTATAGTTGATTAAAAAAATTTATAGTTATGTTAAAAGGGCTTTATTTTCAGTAGTGTTTCACTACGGTGAGAACCTATTCAATTTTTCCGTAAAAAATATTGATCAATGAGGTTATGTATTTATTATAGGGAAATTAATTCCATCAAAAAATTAATACATTTCCTTTTCCTTGTATTTATGATTTTATATGATTAAATTCATAGAGATAAACTATTTTTTGTAGGAAGATCATTGTTTTATGTATCATAAATTTCAATAAATTAATGAAGTCACTCATTAGAAAACTTTTTGGAAGAGTTATAAACATTACAAATTTACATTAATTCTAATTGGATTTACTAACAGCCCTGCTATTTTTATGAATCTAATGAAAAATTAAGTCAATGAATTTTTTTTTTGTTTTTTTTTTCATTTTCTAAAATGTTATTTTGGTGTATGTAAATTCTACAAAGACCATGAAAATCACATACATATCACTCTTTAGACTCTAAAAAGTGAAGAGTAATATGGTAAATTTAGCAAGCTTGAATTATGGAATTAGGAAATTTCATTTCATATCTATATTGTCTCCATGAATGGAATATCTATTGATCCTATAAAAAATAAATCCAATAATGGCCTACCCAAATGATCATAATTAAGGTGAATTTTTTTAATATATAATAAGGTTACTATCTGTGATTCAATCATAATTTATCTTGATGGAAAACCTAGTTAAACTTTCACCCACATAAAGGGTTTAAATTTTTACGAAAAAATAATGTTATAATTTTTTGAATATTTTAAGAGAATATTATTCAATGATCCTATAATAACATTACAATCAATTCATGGTGGATTTGTTATTTATTGTGTTTCTTTAAAGAGAGGGCTTGTTTATGTCGTTATGAAGAATGATTGACCTATTACATATTCATCAATATAGTTAGAAACTCATAAATAGAACTATCTAACTCATGATCTTGACATGGCATTGGTAAAAGTATCCCTCAAGATATGTTGAAACTACCTATAATTTAAAATATTATATATATATATATATATATAATAAGAGTTTGACAAAAATCATCTAATAGAATAAACTCAATATGAGTAAAAGGAGTAGGAATAGGTTACTAATTGATTGTTATTACTCTATACACTACCACCGTGAAATGGAAAATGAGCTGGGAATGATTGGAGAAAATTTTTCTGGGGTGTACTGAACAAAATGTGAATATAAAAGGATCATATGTTTATGGATATTGTAATGATGGTTATGGGAATTATCAAGGTAGGAGAAATAAGAATACTTTTCAAATGGATTCCAAACCATCATTACTATAAAGGATAAAAATTCTTTAATTTGAAGATGTCATTTTTATAAGAAAGTGAATGCTATCAATGATTAAAAATTGATAATATTTGTATATGAAGATGGAATTATTAAATTTGGGATGAGGTTTTGAATTCCATCAATACTGGAGCTAAAATTGAATTATTGGATTATATTGATAGCTAAAATTTTATTATACTCCCAAGTATTACTATGATGTATTGATATTTGAATGAAAAATAGTAGTTATATAATATAATAGGGGAAATTTTTGATTATTTATCTAGATTATTTGTTTTTCAACAAGTGAATCATGATAGACAACATCTTAGAAGATATATGAAACCACATTCTTTGCATTTATGGAAATAAGATAATATTATGATGTACTTTTTCTTAGTGATACTGTAGACAACCAATATGGAATGATGAAATATTGTTTATTATTTTTCGTATTAATAAACAAGGAAATTTAATATATAAGATAATATTTACCTATTGGGTTCTTACCAAGGATCAATATTAATGATGTTGTAATAATTCATGGTGTTCCCATAAAAATTCTATCTAATTATGAAAAATAATTTATGACAAAATAATGGAAAGTTTTTTAGAAGTACCTAGATGTTGATCTTATTTTGAGAACCTACTTCTGCGATCAAACTGAAAGGAAATCAGAGAGGACTATACGAACAATATAATACATGAATAGATCATTCTCACTTTACATTCATGGAATTTGGTATCATTATTTACCATTGGAAAAATTGTACAACAAAAAAAGCTTCCATTCATGTATTCAAATGAAACCATATGAAGCATTTTATGGAATGATAGGTCATACACCATCCATTGGGGATTACGTTGGTGAATGGAAACTGGTAGTCTTGGATTATTTTTATGATACAATGATAACTGATTTTTTTATTCAAAACTAGATGAAATCATTTTAAAGGTGAAAAAATTTTCATGTCAATAAATGAGGGTAGGAGTTTTTATTTAATGTGGTAGGTAATATTTCCTTAAAGGTATCTCCATGGTAAGGTGTTAAAAAGTTCTATTTGAAATTAAAATTAAATCCCACGTATATCAGACCATTAGAAATTATTGAACGATTTGGATTTGTAGCTTACTGTATTAAAAAGACAGGCAAGAATATCAAATGTTTCTAATGTGTTCCATGTATCAGTGTTAAGTTAATACATTTCATACATAACACATGTACCCACATATGAAGAAAAAATAATGGGAACCTGATATGTCTTATTCTAATGATTCTATCCATATTTATAGAACTAGAGAACAAGTGTAAAAGAATCTAACGAATCAATTTGTACTATTTTTTTGAGAAATAATAAAATGGTATAGGTGACGTGGGAACCTAATGAAATAATGATGAAGAAATAAATTAATATTTTTATTATGTGATATTATAGAAATTTCGAAGGCAAGTAGTTTTAAATTAGTGAATAATGTAACACACCATGATTTCATAGTAAGTTTTATTTTTAAATAAGTTCAATATATTACGTTGAATGCAATATTGAGCTTGAACATTCCAGAATTTATTAACATAGAAATTTAAAAAGAGTTTGCGAATATTATTAAAAAATTTATGAATCTTATTTATATTTCATTTATATTATGAGTTTCCAAAACAATTATATTAGAACCAATCTAACTTTATGCATAAAAATTATAATTTAATGGGACATTTTACAACCATTTCATATAACACATATATTAAAAATAATGTTTGTAAATTTTATAAAATATTATTTTAAAAAATGAGATACATTTTTTAATTTGGAATATTAATATTTTCATATATTGAATTTTTTGTATTTTTATGAGAATTTTATTTTTTTATGAATATTGAAATACAGTGCATTATAGTTACAAAATAGTCTTTTCATTTAAATAATTATTATATTTTAAATTTATTTTGAATGTAATATTAAAAAACTAAGGAATATAATAATACAATTAGCGTTATTGGAATTATATTTATATTTAAATTAGATATCAAATGTTATTAAACATTTGAACATTTCCTTTTACCGAACTCGTTGCCAAATCTACTAGACTAGTATAAAATTTAATTTCTCTATTTATGTGAATTGAATTTTGAAAAACAATATTATATGATTTTAATAATATTTATATTTAAATTCAAATTGGATTATCTTAATTTTTGGATATTATAAATTGTTACATTAGTTGATTTTTATTATCCATAAATATGGGTAGACTAGATAATAAGGGGTAAAAGTAATATTATAATAATATTGATTTACCCTAACACTTGTCCAAATTTCATTGGATATGGTTTTTTCGACAAAATTAAGCCTTATTATGAAAATGTAATGTTTTTAATTAAAATTGATATGAATATTACATTTATAAATTTTTATATAAAGTTAAGTTACAAAATTTATACACAAATTTTTTAATATGAAATTCATTTTTAATATATTGTTATGGAGAATATAAATACGAATAAAAATACTAATTTAAGAGGAAATAATTATAACATTATTATAGAAATTTATTTTTAATTAATAGGAATGAAATAATTTAATTAAATCTATCATAATAATGATACAATAATATTTGATTTTTTTAAATAACAAAGAAATGATATAAAAATATCAAAATATATATAATTTTATATAATAAATGACATAAATATATTTATAGAAATATTATACATCATAGTTATATATTATAAATGTTTTTTATGTTATTGTAATTTTTGGATATTTTATAATGATAAATATTTTATAATATCATAATTGAAAAAAATGGGACATAAAATATGTAATAATTTATTAATTCATATAAAATTAAAAAAAGTCAAATGATTTTCCAAATAACTAGTATATTGTTAAATCTTTCATATTTGTCCCATTTGTGGTCTGTTTGGAATTTTATAGAAACCATATTAACCCTTATTAATAAAAAAATCATGTACTCACTCAAGTTGTTAAAGGGTTTAACTAATGGTTAATGACAAACAATAAGGTTAATATTGTTACCTTACCAAGTCATACAATAATATTGTTGGGATTATGTACAGGATATTCATATATTATATTATAATAAAATTACTTTGAATCTATTTTAAAATGAAAATCAATTTATATCAATTTAATATTTTAAAGGATTACAAGAGTTCCTCTCTCCTCTCTTATAAATAGGCTCATCATCCAAAACATAATCAACCCACATTGGGAAATATTTATTTACTACAATCTACCAATTTACTTTTTAAACATATCTGGTCACATCATAAATGTCTTTTCATCTCAAATTACAAACTATTGTGTCTCTATGTCGAGATACAAAGGAGAATTTCTAAAGAAGAGGTAATTCTCTTTACCGAATCCTACAAAATTATATCTTCTTCAACATCCTCTTCATGCATTTTATCAATTATAAAATACAAACACTTGTATCACTAATATGATTAAATTTTATTTTGATTCTTGGAAAAAATATTCCCCCTTTATCCATCAAATGAAAAATAATATCATTATGTTTGTGAACGTACAATTATTGTCTCCACGCTGTGGGGTAAATTATTTTTCAATTCCACATTATTAAGATGGGTATAATAAATAATATAATAGATATAAATAATATATTTGACCAAATAATTATTCGCAATAATTAATATACCATCAAATTTTGTATCACATTACCATTATGTGAATGATATTGTCTCCCGTATATACGTACGACCTACCATCTCCATGACGCGATAAGAATCATTCTCCTCAATAACCACCTAATATTTTCTATAAAAAATTATAGAATTGGTAAATATAATATTTTCAAACAAAATATCTTCCTGGGAAGTAAATACATATCCTATTTATATGATACATGATAAACACAACAGAAATAAACATAATAAATTG
The DNA here is from genome assembly GCA_963277665.1 of Viscum album. NCBI lineage: Eukaryota > Viridiplantae > Streptophyta > Magnoliopsida > Santalales > Viscaceae > Viscum > Viscum album. The sequence continues at coordinate 821,498,881 of OY728155.1, forward strand.
AAGAAGTTATCACCTAAAAAAATTGAAATTTTGAAAAGTTATAAACAAAATGATATTAGAGGATCATATGTGATATAATATTTTTGAATTGTTTTATTATAAATTAATAAAATTATATAACAATTATAAATGAGGATAACACAACCTTAACAAATAGAAAGTAATTGTTTTGGGTAAATTTGAAATCTTATTTTTATTTCTGATTGTTTATACGTAAGTAACCAATGGGGAATATTTTTCATCCATGTCTGTGATTCTGAAAAACATTTTTCAATTTTTTTATTATTATAAAAATAATTATTAATTTATTTTTACCCATATCTTACTATTTATAAAATGTATATAAATGAATACTGTTTTATTTTTGAAACATCGTACTTTATGTTTTTTAGATGGAAGGAATGTTTTATTTACATTTGTAGTTTTAGAGGATTTTCCATCAATTACGATGAATCAATATTTTCAAGCATAATTTAAAATACTAAAAGAATAATTTAGAAGGAAATGTATTCATGTATAATTTCATGTCTTTCATATTATATCAATGTAAATTTGTATTCTATTTAAATTATTTTTTATTATTTCATTAGATGCATTTTGGTTATGTCAAAATCCATTGTAGGATTTTATGACTAACTAAAGTTGATTTCTAATGATACAACCTACCAATTTGTATTTACTTGTTTTTTATATGATTGAATACAGATCAACTAATTTTATACGATCCATATTTGAATATATTTACTAAAGTTTCCTACGGTATTTTTAATAAAAATATTTATACTGGTTATATTTTAACTTTTAAATATTAGAAATGCATTGGAAATATTATGTGGTGGGTGGGGACCTCTATAGTGTCGTGAATCATTTGTAGGTATAATGAGAGAATGTAGAATTTTTTACCTAGTTATGTTTGGCGGCTTTTTTGAATCCTTGACGGTATGTTTATGATGTCCAAAATTCTGCATTCCCTCATCATAAGAATATTATTTATATTCCACGTGATTGTTTGACTAGTAAAATACCCATGGTTATGTTTTATATCTAATTTGTTTAATTTATGTTGTGTTATTTTTTATTTCCATATTTTCCCCCACAATATATTTAATTGTCTGTTGTTTCTATTATACACATTTCCATAAGGATTATGACCATTTATTAATAACAGCATCCACTTTGTGGTTACCATTATTGAGAATATATGATCCCCCAATTATTATGTTTTATTTTTTCTAGGATTCCATGATTTGTTTTATGAATGATATATTGAGTAAATATAAGATAATAATGGTGTTACCAAAGGATTCTATATATTTTATATTTTGTTTTCAATTCTAATGCAAGGTTTATGTAGGCAATCTTGATTTGAATACTATTAATCTAATTGATCCATTGGGATCTAATCATTGTATTTATGGAAATTTAATATAGTAAGTCACTTTATATAGGATACTAGGGTCAGGTAATTAAATAAACATTGATGATAAGTGTTGATGAATTCATAAATATTTGATAATGAATATATTACAAGGGTTCACATTAAAATACATTAATGTCTGGATAATACAAGTTGACCTGGTTTAAGAGTAGTTTTTTTAAAATGTAGTGCCACAATAAAAATACGGGAAACAAAGTACTAAATAAAAGGAATGAATAACAACATAAGTATAATGTAAGGAATCTTATTACAATCATTATCAAAAAATGGAAGAATATCAGCAGGCATGTCATCCTTACAATTTATGTCATGGATTATTCCCTTGATGGCATGGCCATCTGCAACCATGTTCACTTCACAAAAGGCATGAGTGACAATGTAGATGGTCTCCAGATGAGAAGCAAGGTTGTTTATCCACCAGGTAGTTAGAGAGAAAGCAAGATGATCCACTCCCTCCCAAATAAGATGAATGAAAGTGGTTGAGTCATATTCAATCCAAATATTTTTCCATACCTTTTGCTGGGAAAAATTAAAGGCATGTATCACACTCATAATCTCATCCTCCAGAGATGAAGTGATGCCATAGATTCCAAAAAATAATTCCTCACACTGAACAAGATATTCTCTAAAAACAGCACCACATCCTGCAGGACCCGGGTTGCCTTTAGGGGAACGCTCAACATTCACATGGATCCATCTTAGAGGCGAGGCATTCCATAACTCCTCCAAAGTTCACCACGGTTGTTTGTTGATCCCATTAATATAGATGTGATGAAGGATCTCAAAGTCTCCATCAAAGATATCACAAAGATATTTTTGAATCGATGCAGCGTCACTAATGGAAATGAGAATTTGTCTTTGACCTACATACAGATTAAATGAGCAATTGTTGTGTATAATAAAATTTCTAGCCTACCAGATCACATGAAGAAGCTCATAAACAACAACTAGAAAGAGGCTCATGATCTATTTAAAGTAATCAAAATATACAAATCATTTTAAAAGAGGACGAATAGAGTCCATGAGTAACCATTTGCAGTAAAAACATGCTAGAAATATAATTCCAAAGGGCAGAAGTTATATCACATGACAAGTACAAATAATTAGTATCTTCTCAATGATGATGAAAAGGAGGGAACCTAGAGCAGAGTTGGACCCCACAAGATTAAAGACAAGCATCAGTGGGAACATTATTGTGAGGAAGACACCAAACAAGATTTATCCTTGAGGGTTTAATCCAGGGTTTATCAAAAGAAATTATCCAGCCAAAATTATGATAAGAATTTGAGAAATTACGATTGTAAAAACTATTGGAATCAAGTACACCGTTGTGAGAATGCTCAAAATTAAATAAATCCTCGGAGTTAGAGTACTCATAGATATCAATTACCTGAGTGATATGATCAAGAATTTTTGAATTATGAGAATGCATGACATTATTTATAAAGTAGTTAGTATTTTCCGGAAGAGAAAAAGAAGGAACCATAGGTATGAGGGGAACACCAGACCAGTTTTCCTGCAAAACGTTCAAGGAAGAGTTCATTATAAATATGAATCTAGAGTTATTCATGATACTATAATATAATTTTCTAATGAAAGACCAAATAGATGATTTAATATAGTTAAAATTACCTCTATTTATCATTATGAGGTAATTTTTTTTAATGAAAATCAATTGAATCCGAGGGGTAATGAATCAGCCTCCAGGTGAGTCTAGATTGAAGGGAATCATTAAAAAGTTTAATATTATTAATACCAAGACCACCATTCTCGAAATGTTTGAAACAGGTGGCCCCGAGGATGGTCACAAGTTTCCTCTCAAGGATGCTACAAGTCCAAAAAAATATTTTTGTAAATATTATATTTGTTAAGGAGACCAGCTAGCCATTTGTAGACCATCATCGAGTAGACAATTTTGGATATTATAGCAAACTTCACCACTCAGATCTTGCCTGCCATAGAAAATAATTTTCACTTATAAAGAGACAGTTTGTTAATGACCTGGTCAAAAATGTGAAAAAATTAAACGAATTTAGTCCTTCCCAACAAGATAGGTACTCAATGGTATGTGAATGGTAGGGATCCTTCTTTGATGCCTAAATTGTAGATGACACTAATCCTTCTAGGAGTGGAGACTTTTTTCCAAATAAAACATAATATTTGTTCCAACTAATAGATTTCCCAAATATTTATTCATAATGGAACATGGAAATTTTTAAATTTGGAATATTTTTTTATCACCTTGTAAAAATAGGATGACGTCATCATCAGAAAGAAGATTAGTAGGGACATTAAAATTTATTGTAGCCTGAATAGGTTCAATCTTATTTTGATCCATAAGGTGAGTGAGCATCCCACTAAGGTAGTATTCTGTAGTTGCAAAGAGAACGGCGGCTGAGGGTTCCGCTTGAATGAAACCTTTTTTGCACTTAATGTAACCCTTCGGGGAACCATTGACCCGGATAGAGGCGGTAGAAGAATTGAATAGAGAGTTTATGCTATTGATGAAGGAGATATTAAAGCCAAAGTCCTGAAGAACTTTGAAGAAGAAACCCCAATCATTGGTGTCAAAACCATTCCTAATATCAATTTTAATGCAATATTACCACCTCTGGTGGCTTTGCTGAGGGTGTTGGTACATTTGGAGGCAAGGAAGATGCAGTCCTGTATGGATCTTCCATTTATGAACCCAAATTGAATCCAAGAAACAATTGTATTGCTTAACGCTGATCGTCTATTGGAAAGAAGTTTTCTAATGATTTTGTAAATAGAGTCAATGAGTGAAATAGGCTGAAAAGATAGATTTACGTGGAATTTTCCACATTATGGATTAAGGTAAGAAATTGAGAATTGAGTCCATGGGGTAGAATAACATTAGAAAATAAAGATCTAACATTATTTCACACATCTACGTGGATAATCTCCCAATACTGCTGAAAATAACCATTATTGAAGCCATTTGTACCCAGGGCACTATCAAGGGTATGGCTAAATACAGTGTCGTTAATTTCATGATCAAGAGGAGTTCTAAGAAGAAAGTCATTGTCTTACTCATTTCCCATGACTGGTATAATTTTAGGAAGGAGTTCGTTGTTGAAATTTGGGCCATTGAAAATGTGATCCAAATACGAGACAACATTACTAGAAATTCCTTCCTCATAGTCAATGAGGACATCATCATATCTAATGAGTGACAGAGGCCTACTCACATTATGAGTGACTAAAAATAGTAAGGACATTGTGGAAATTATTGTGGGAATCATATGATTTATTAAAAACATTATTTCCATAATGATGGTATTAAAATTTATAGAAATATAATTAATGGAGTTGATAACCATTATGGTTTATAAGATCACTACTGATAATGAAATAATAGTTAAGTATTATTACAAGACTCTTTAAAAAAGTAATTTTATTGAAATCCTATGTAAAAAAGTTATTTAGGAATAGTTTTATTTCAACGATGTCCACCGTCATCATTTATGGAAGGTTATACGAAATATATTATGATTGATTTAAAAATACGAGAATAGACATATTTGGAGAAAACATGCTGCATCTGAATGGTGGTGAGGCTTGAACACATGACAGATGTTTGATATGAGGTTTATCCTTACAAATGTCCTATATGATTTCTTATTTAACATGACATTGTATTTAGCTAAAAATATTTACCAGTAAATATTAATGATGATCCAATATAGTTACATTTTATAATTATATATTAATGTATTATCCACATTGGTTTTGAAATATGGTAAGAGTTAAATTTTACACCTTTTTAATGGATCTGAAATTCTATTTATTGTGAATTTTTCTGCACCATGCTTATAAAACACATTAGATAGATATTAATCTATAGGTTTAAATGATGAGTTTAAATTTGGTCTATGAAAAAATAAAATGATAAATTATACTTATGAAATAGAAACCTATCAATTATTTTTATTTCATTATATTCATATATAGAAAAAACAATTTCTCAACATTATACATATGATATTTAAGGAAAAATATCATCTAATACCATAATTTCTAATGATGGTGATGACTATTTCAACCATATTTGATTTATGGTTTTGAGACCTCAATATTCTAGGGATTATTAAATTTGATTTGTTCAATGACCTAAATCACACTCTAGAAATAATTATTCTTTTCCTCTATGTTTGTATATTCAAATAAAACAATTTTTCTCTCACATGATATCATAAATATGTGTTATTTGATATTACATTCACACTTTCCATTTTCTATTATTTAGATGATGTTTTTCCAAACCTTCTCATTATGGGGATTTAAAAAAATGAATTTCAAAATATAAAACTAGATATTTATGGGGCCATGTTTAAATTACGATGATGAAAATTATTAAAGGAATAAAGTAACACCCATATATTATAAAATAATACTATTGTATTTGATAGAATGTATATCATGAAAAAACAAGAGTAGAATAGAATATAGAATACTGAGACCCTATGATATATTCACTATTTAAAAACATATTTTATTTCTTAATATTCATATAGAACTGAGATTATATTATGTAAAAAAACAAAAAAATTCCACTTCATGTTTTCATTACATGAAAGACCAAGTTATATTGCACAAAGATATACTATTTATATTATTATATAAAATGAAAATTATCAGATAACCATTAAGATGTAGGTTATGAATATTATTAAATAACATATGAAAATATAGTTTTTTACTAACTGGATACCAATTAATTAGATATAAATATAAAAAATTGAATATAAAAGACGTGTTTCATAAAACAAATTGTGCTAGTTGAAAATCTATTTTACCAAAATGGATGAAACAAATTAATGGAAAAAGAATCATGGGTATTAGAGATGTGAGGAAACCTAATAAGAATTAATGGAATATACCTAATATATCCCTCGAATTCTAACCGAAGACATAGGATAGCACACAACCCCCCCCAATCCCCAACACAAAACTAATGGACTTGCCACCTTATCTTAGAGAAGCTGTGTTAGGTACATGCGTTGTGTACCTTTGTGGAAAAACCTCTATAACCAGTATCCCATTTTTTCCTATGTACTAAACTATAGGGATTATCATTTTAATGATAATTTGAATGAATGATGCATTCAAAATCTGGGCATGCAATAGCTTCATCTAGGAAATATAAAATACAATAGGTAACTATCTAAATGAATAGAGGATATGGAATAATGATGGATAGTGTGATCAATTTTCCCCAATCACTTGAATCACAAGACACCTTATTGAGTATCCCTTTATCCCTTGTTACAAACTACAAGAAATATGTTCCCACCCCATGCCCATGGCTGGTGTGAGATAGTTCCAGGGATACCAAAGGATACCATTGGATCTTAATGCATGACCTCACCCAAGTGTTATTTCCCAGGTTTTCCAATAAACATAAAACATAAAACTCTTGTTGGTTTTTAGGTCTACTACGATAAGAACCATGTGAGGGGGGGTGAATCAGGGTCGGAAACATTCAAAAAATTCCCCTTCAATATTGTTTATTTATTAGTGAAAACATTCTTCTTATTCATTCCTATTCCATAGTATAAAAACATATTAAAGAAAGAACAAGTCACAAAAAATTTACATGGTTCACCCTCACTCATCTACGTCCAATGATCATACATCAGTGATGTATTGATGAACCAAATCCACTCTCAGTGTACTAATATTTACATTTTTGAAGTCCACTCACTGTCCTTCACGGTTGACAACCAATAACAATTTTAAAGCTCACTTCTCTCTCAAATGATGTGGTCACTTCTTCTTTAGAAGATCCACTGATATTTTATAGACTTTTATTTCCTTTCATTATCACTAATGAATGAATCCACCACTATATGTAGATTCTCTAATTTTATCCAACATTCATCCACTAATGAATACCCCTTTCCCATTGAATATTGTAAAATACATTAGGTAAATACATTCACAAATCTCCCATCTTAGAAAATATCCTAATTTTTGAATGATCAAACAAGAACTCATGAAGTTCAAAGATCTTTACATAGCACACTCATTTACATAGTACATTACTTAAAAGAGCACACTACGTCGTAGAGCCCAAACCTTGATAGAGAAAAACCTTCTCCAGAACACATATTCATGTGCAGGAACCTCTATCATCCCAAAGAACACTAGTATCGTGGAATAAAATCCAAAAAATCACACTAAAACAATTTATAACTCCCCAACATCGTGAAACCCTTACTACAAAGAAGCATCTATTCTGGTATAAACTAGAATAGTCATTTCGCAATGCTCAAGAATCTATTTGAAACATTGCTTCATAGAGCACCCCTTGGTACCCGAAATCAACAAGATTCTGGATTTTTTTCTTCATCCCAACTAGAATAAAGTGGTGTTTCATTTTATTTATGGTATAGGTCAACTGCGGATCTATGCTTCTTCTATTTCTATTAATGGATAGGTCAACAATGTATTTGTGACACTCCTTTCATTCAAAATGCACCACTAATTTTTTTCATTTTGGTAACTCTCTCTGTGAGACCCTTTGAGCCACTGCATTTTCCAATTCTCATAATAGCATAACCATCATTAAGAACCGTTTCACAACTGTAGTGCTCCCTTGTGATGCTCTTCACCTCTGCTGTTCACAAACATTGTTCTAATCTCATAGATCACTGTCCACATTCTTTATGTAATATCGAAATCTACTTCATGAACCACATCATTTATAAATTCATTCATTTAACATATTTTGATGAGATCTTCAATGAAACAATATTTCACAATTCCCACCAAATAACAAATTTTAGACCACAAAAATTTGGCCAACACATGTAAATGGTTCCACCTTTTATCTATTTTTTTTGTACTGCATACAGATCATCCATTCATTTTTCATGGTTATATATAAAATTAGTTCTAAAAAATATCTCTAGAACTCAAAAATTATCCATGAAAACCTCCGAATGTTTAATTTTGATCATCTGCTAAACCAGCCCAATCTGCATCAGTATAACAGGTCAACTATAACTGAGATTTTCCATTATACATAAATCCAAAATCCATTAGTAACATGATATACCAAGGTATTTTTTCACTGCATGTATGTGGCTTTACATGGGGTTTCCATGATATCATGTTGCTTGGCATGTTGAAAAATAATATTAGGTATTTTAGATGTTAGGAATAGTAATAATCCAATAATTTACCAATATTATGTTATATGAACTTTCCTATCATCAGCATCTTTTTGTAATTTCAATCTGGTAAAAACCAGAGACTTTATATCCTTGGAATTTTCCATTCTAGATAATCTCAAAACCAACATGGCATATTTTAATTGAGAAATAAATGTGTAATTTCTTCCCTGTTTCACTTATATACTATGGAAAATGTCTGATAACTAATCATTGTCTTTTCAGACACACTTTTAATGAATTTATAAAATTTTCTACACTGAGCTTCATATAATCCACCAAATATTATTCATCCACAAAAACTAGAACCATCATCATTTTATTATTGTTGTTGTTTAAATTGAGATTTCCATAAACACCCCCATGTTAAAATCCAATCTATTTCAAATACTGATCAAGACATGAATACCATGCTCTTAGTTCTTGTTTCTACCCATATATTGGTTTCTTCAACCGAATAACATTATTCTCATCTTCATGAATTAGTGAACATTTGGGCTGCATTATATACAATTCTTCTTCAATAACCCCATTTGAAAACGTAGTTTTGATATCCATATGGAACACTTTGAACATCTATTTCAATAATATAGCCAAAAATAATTTGATTGCATCCAGTCTTGAATTAATTGAAAATGTTTTTTCAAAATCGATACCCTCTATTTTGCAGTACCCTTTGCAAACAAATCAAGCATTATTTTGAATAACTGAATCATTTTCATTGATCATTTTACGGCAAATCTATTTTCCCTAAGGAAATTATTATATGATGGACAAAAAATAAACCCTCGTGTTTGTTTCTTCTCAATATTTTCTATATCATCATTAATATATTGGACATTTTTTTCATCTTCATCTTCATCGACAGAATATTTCATCTCTAGCTGAGTTAAGAATAAATATTGCTTTGTAAACATCATTCTTTTTTATTGAACATGTGTTGTCTGATCACCAATGATATTTTTTCAATAAATTTCAGCTCGATTCATTGGATGGATTTAAGTTATATACTTGAAAAATTCTTTCACATCGTCATTATCTTCTTCAAAATCTATATCATCAACTTCTACTCACCATGTGCTGCTTGCCTACACATTTCATTCATTACAATCTGTTCAATTTTTTGTTGAATATTATTTTAATTCTCCACTATAGTGACATCATTTATCTAAACAACATTTCCCAGCCACATATTAAAAAATCTGTATACATTTATTTTTCCTTAGTATCAATTAAATATCCCCTCATCTTCTCATGACTCAAATTACTTGAGTTTTTCATTGTTGAGAACAATGAAGTTACTTCTGATGATTAAAAAGTATTTTACTACTGGCTTGATTCCATACCACAACTCATATGGAGTATTTTCTTCATTCAGACACAATATATCATAATTATAAATGTATTCTAGTGTCAATATAACTTCCATAAAAAATTATATTATTGGGATTTTCAATAAGCATCATTCTATCCATGTTGTTGAGGATATGATTTCTCCTCTCAACCACTACATTCTCAATGGGGAGTTCTAAATAATGAAACCTGATCCCTAATATTATTTTTCTCATGCTAGTATTCTAGTTACATATGTGGGAATATTTTACCAGTATCGGTGCAAATCATAATAATTTTCTACCCAAGTATCCTTTCAAATTCCATCCAATAATATTTTATGAAGCGAAACACATTGAAAATTTGGGAAATGAAAAATACCCAATCAATTTTACTATATTCATCAATGAAAGGAATAAAATACCACTTCCCATCGATGGGTCTTGGTGATATGTGTCCACAAACATCATCATGAACAAATTTAATCACTGTTGTTGAGTTCTTTTATTTTTATTTGTATGTATTTCTAATGATCATCCCATATTGACAATAATCAAATGTAAATGTATGGTCATGTGATATATTAGGGAGGTATCTGGCTGCATCAAACATCACCAAATCTTATAGGTAAGGTTGGAATAGATGAATTATCTGTTTTTTCATGACAATGCTTATTTCTACTCTATACAAGAAGCACATATCTTCTTATCCACATACAAGGTAGATATTTCCCTTTAATAATTTTCCCCATAGAACCAATACAACAACTTTTTCTTGTATGATTCATTCCTTTTTAGTAATCCTTATATAATTACAAAAGACACATAATTGACTAAAACTATGAAATTTGTGACTGAGACCTTCTACTACCGAGATGTTATCACATATCATTTCTTTTACAACAAACATAGAATTTCCAAAGCTAATAATATTCAAGCCTTCTTCCTTACCAAAAATGACAACACTTTATTGGTGATATTTTATGCATGTAACTTGATCCTAGTTTCCTATCATATAAGATGTGTAACTGCTTCCAAAGATCCATAATCAAGAATGATTCGATGATTTGAGGGAAAATTTTGCTACCCCTTCCTTCTCAATCTTTTTTATGATCCATGTCTTTCACATCACCCTCAGTGTAGTTTGAAAATAATGATCTTACTCAGAGTTTAATTGACTATAATCGTCATTCACTACTAAAAATCAATGTTGAGTTTTATACTCACTTGTTGATTCTAGGAATTACTAATCGTGACCTCTTGAGTTATGCTTTGTTACATTCCTCTGTATGATTGATAAATAGTTTAAATCCATGTTCACAAATCCTCTGCACTAAAAACAATGTCCCTAAAAATATGTACTATTATCTTGAGCTCTGTTTGGCGGCCACTATGGTTATTATGCCCTATAGTATCTATTGTCTATATAACATAAATTATATCAATGTCCCATCAGTCAACTATAATAAAACTCGACATATGGTTCATTCTTTTATGTCTGTTATAAACTGCTTGTTGTCGCTTGTGTTGAATATATATTATAATTGTGCATTCCCAAATCAATTTTCAATCTCAGAAATGGTGCTTGCTGTCAGACATCAACATCCATAGCGTTTTATTTTGGTTCATGCCTATCATCAATCTTATCATCTAAACATGATTGATGTTTCTTTTCTACTGGACCAATATTCTTTACATCCAATATTTCATTATTTTGAGTGAAATTATTTGATGATGTAATATTATAAGTCATGATTTTTCCATGATCCTTAAATTTTCATTGCAGATTGACAAATTCTATATCATGTCCCTCAATGTGTTTGAATTTCTTTGATTCTAAGTTATTCAAACCTTCAATCACCCTACATTTTTCCCTTCCTCTGAGTTTGTACCCCTCATCTTTTCCTGACTCCCATGGAAATAAAGAATTATTATTTTTAATTTCATTCATCAACTCATACATTTTTTCTTCCTTCTATGGAATGAAAATTATTGAATCATGTGCCGCATTGTTGGGTTGTTAAGTGTTTTACCACTAAACATCTATCTCATCAAGATATTCTTCTAATTCATCTTCCATATCGACTATTTGTTAAACTTCTTCCATCTACATCATCATCATCATTTTCATTATTTTCTTAAGAACTACTGAAAAGTTCAACCATAGCATTTCCTCTACAATCATTTCAGTACTCTATCTCTTCATCCTCTTAATCTTCACAAATATCTGAACTGTCACAATCGTACGAAATAAGGTTCTTTTTCATAATTTAATTTTTATATAACTATTTATTCCCCTTCACATAGGCTACTGAAATCATCATGGGAATTTAAACCTCATCCTTATATTCTTATTTGAACTTCTTGGGGATCGTTGACGCACAATGTCCCACCATTCCACATTGAAAACACACTTGTGAAAAATTATCTTAGAACATTTTTTTCCTCTTTGTAGATTTGAAGACTATTATAAAATCACATTATCTATTTCTTCTTCATCCTAATAGTCTTAAATGGTGATATTCTATGTTTCCTTGATACCACCTATTTTGATTTCCCCTTTTCCATAGTATCATTGTCATCATTTTTCCTTTCATATGCTACCACGGTACTATGAACGTTATCCAGTGTCAGCACTTTCGTATCATTATATTCCAAAACTAGGACATTTGGATTGATCTGAGGTGGATGTTTCCACAGAATGTTCTTCATAATTGTTATGTCTTCAATGAATTCTCTAAGACCTCACATGTCATCAATAACAAATATTTACCCATTAACAGAATTCATCACCATACTCAATCAGGATTATTCTCGTATCATCATACTAGTTCCATAGAACATTCATCTTTGACACTTTGAACTTTGTATCTCATTCATATAAATTCAATAGCTTTCCCCACATTTCATGGGAAATTTTTAATGAGATCTCCTTTGTGTAGATATCTTTAGATAGGACTCCCCTAAACTATTTATTCTTTAATCATCAACATACTATTCCCTTGTTTTAGCCTTTGATAATGCATCACTATTTGTGTCTTCTTAGAGACCATGCATCGCTGCTGTAAACACATCCATTCATGAAGATCATATGTGGTGTTTCATCTAATTATTCCAAAACTAAAAGTTTATCCTGTCAAATATTGGAACCCAATTATGATTAGTGTCCTCCATTGAGAGATAAAAACTCTAATATAAACCATTCCCTATGATACAATTTATTAGGGTCATTAGGTTAGATACCGAAAGGGGGGTGTGAATCATTGTTTACAAGATTAATAAATCTTAACATTTTGATAATGTTTAATTGTTAGAAAAACATCTACTCTATTTCTTTCCCATTGTAGAGTATTAAAAAATCACAAAGCATGCACTTGACACATCACTTTTACATGTTTCACCTTCAATGGGATATATCAAAGAAGCATACATCAGTGATTCGATGATGTACCAAATCCACTATACATGAAATATATTTTAAAAGTTCGATGTGGACTCACTTACCCACTTGGTTTATAACAAATCACAATTAGAAAGTTCATTGCTCTATCAACTAAAGTTACCACTACTTCTTCAGAATATCTACTCATTTTTTAATATCTTTTGTGTATTTTCCATATCATTATTGAATATATCCTCCACTATTTTTGGACGCTCAATTTATTTCCCACTTTCTTCCTCTATTGAATACCCCTTATCCCCTAAAAATCAGGAAATACCGGTTGAATGTTCTTTTAGAAAAACACTGCTTTGTAATGCTACCAATTTCCCAATTCTAAAAAAACCATTTTGATGTTATTTCCTCTTTAAACACCACACACCATTACCGAGCACACTACATCGCATATCTCCATCCATCATAGAGCATAATATGTCACAAAGCACAAGTACCCTTATGGAACCCACAACCATCATGAATCACACTTCATTCACCAAATAACATCTCACTAATCCATCTCGGAAAACCCCATCTTCCCGAATCTATCAAAACATTGAATCATTGACTTTGGTGTTTACCGGAATAGTAATTTTTTCAAGGTCCATTCAACTCTTTGAAAACAAGTTTCGTGGAGACCCCCTTTCCTTGTAAAACAAAATAGATTGTGTATTTTTTCTCTAAAGAACATATATAATGAACTGGGTGGCCTATTTTTTATAGAATCATTCAAACAATAGGATCCTCTTCTTCATTTATGATTTTCAGATAAGTCAAAAATGTATCTATAGCACTAAATCCATTCAAATGCACAAATGAATTTTTTTACTTCCATGATTCTCTTGGTCACACCATTCGTGCTCCCAAATTTCTCAAATTCACATAATCAAAAAGCCTCTGTCAAATACCTTTTTACCCTCACAATGATCCCTCTAAATAATATCTGACTCTATTGTTCGTGATGATTGTGTAATCCGAGAGATCACTATCAATGGAATTCATGTCTTCAAGAAATCCTGTTCATGAACACCATATTTTTAAAATTCATTACTTCTCCAAATTTTTATGTGATCTTAATGGAAACCCATATTTCGTAATTCTCACCAACCATCATATTTTGGACCACAACAATTTGGCTAAGAAATTAAAATGATGCCACCTTTTCTGCATTCTTTGTTTACTGCCTCCAGATCATCCATTACAATGTTATGAATCTTTGTCAACAAAAGTTGTCATCATTATCTATGGAACTCAACAATTCACCATGAAAACATAATTTTCAATGAAATAATCTAATAAAAAATAATATAATGATACAATTAGGGACTTATTCCCAATAGAGCCCAACCCCATAATGATTCACATTCTATTCATCCCTGATCACCCTATATAAATCTACTCCATATCATTTAACCTGATGTTATAATGACACCTTGAAACCTAATTTTTTGCAAATAAATATAGGTAGCCTTTTCAGTTGAATTATTCGTCTTTGAAAAGGAAAATAAAAAAAATCCACCAAATCTATATTATTTTCATGACCATGTAAAGAAAAACACTACCATGTTTCAGATTAGGTTATGTAGTCAACATTTTTGTGTTGTCCCACACTTTTACAACCTCACGAAAATGGCCCCTAGGTTACATGATGTAACTCCCCGACCCCAGAAGCCAATAGTCGGTCCATTATTAAGTATCATTGGAATGATCATAAAAGATCATGTCTCAAAATACCGATTAGTTTAGTAGCCTTTGAAGTACTAGATACGTTCATAAGGTTTACAATACAACATAAAATTGAAAACTACAACAACATTGTCTCCGTAGAAAACTCTAAGATCCCATAGACAATACCTGTTGGTCAGTCATAATACACTTCATTGCATCCTGGGAATATAAAACATAGAAACGGGTGAGCTCAGATTCTTAGTAAGGATAACATTATACCAGAAATTTTCATAAATAAGCATAAACATTATGGCAGTGTATAAGACTAGAACAAAAGCCTTCTAAACAAGAACTTCAGCATAATATGGAAAAGATAAAATGAAATAATTCCATTTACTTATTCACATGGATACTCTACTAGTCGAATAATAAAATTCAATATCAATAACCACTTTCATAATAATGGAATGAATAATGCCAGACTATCATAACCACATAGTCAAGGCCTTGTGCCAAGACTACAAAAAATATTTGGTCAAGGCCTTGTGCCAAGACACTAGTTTGTCTCATGAGACCTACCGATGCATCGAGGACCTGTAGAGGGCTCCACTTGTCACTTAATAAGTCCAATGAATTCCTCATAAGAAATGTTTGAAACATAACATAAACATTCATATTAAATCTAGCATACGAAATGTCAATACATTATCCATAAACTTTGAATGGTATAAAAATAGCAGATCCACAATCAAACATAACTCATTCATTACAATATGGAAGATTTTATTGCAACAGATTAACCTTAATTGAGAATAATGATGGATATTTACATAGATGAAAATAATCATCAAAACTATTCGAGAGAAATATCCCCCTTTTTCTTGAAAAAAATTTAAAGTCACACTATTTGTCAAAAAGCCATTTAAAATTTGATTTTTGAATCAAAGTGTCCCATACCACTATTTCTATCTGTTTCCCCGTCAAGGAGAGATAGAGGACAAATGCGCCCAACTGTCGATATTACAGATAGCTGAGCCCCGCTAGATTGCTAAAGTTGGGTATGCCGATCTTCGTTTCGAAATGCCCAATGGTTCCATATCAAACGATACGTGGACCTTCATTCCAAATGCAGGCGTCCACTAGGTGGTTCAACCAACGATGCTTAAAAACTCACATTGGTTTAGGGGATGGGATGTAGGGCTCATCACACCTTTTTGGGGGGAATTATTGAATGTTCCAGGACTCTATTATAGATTTAAGACGTATTCATATGTTCGTGAATCTTTGGTTTATCCCCAAACATAGTATCCATAGATTTATCCCTGGTAAGCAATGGTGAACTGGATGCAGGGATTCAGAATCATTTATGCCTGAGGTTTACCATCCCTCATTGGATTATTGACACCAAGGAGTCTAGACTCACTAATATGACACTAGAGCGGTGTGGTGAAACTACATAAAGATAGTCGAATCAGCCAATTGGGGGGCATGAACCTCTGGGAGTATTCCAACGTACCCTGCCAAGGGAACAAGGATCAAAGTACACGTAGTTCGAATTGGGGTGTCAGAGAGCCGACACGAAGGTGGACCCGGGGGTCAGATGGTGACTGGGTTGGAACCTCATGGAGGCTTCTTACGTACCCTGCCTAGGAGGTAGGGATCAATGTCCATGTAGTTAGCATAAGGATTACACTCTGAGGAGGCCCAGAGTAATGTATTGGGGCTTACACTATGAGGAGGATTAGATTAACGGATTGGGGCTTGCACTCTGAGGAGTCCCATAGGTGGATTTCATGGTCGATGCTTACTCTAAGTCCACTTGAGTCATGATCGTTGTGAGACACAAGAGGCAGTAATGACCAAACGATCTTGTCGCGAAAGGTGCATCCGTGAGAAGTAGAGTGGGGATTAAGCATTAATCGGCCTATAAGGTCAGGGCTTACTCCTAGGTGGATTCCCAGGTGCAACAATGTGCAGCGGGAGAGGGAAAAGTGGTGATTTTGTGCCCATATCCTCTCTTGCAGTGCATGAGGGCTTCCTTCTAATGTATATTTCTCTACCTCTGAGAAGCCCTTAATATGTGTAGGGGAAGAAAGGGGACTCCTGAGCTCAGACTCCACATTACCATGGGAATGTGAACCCAGTGGCTCTGGTGAAGTCCTCGGCTCGGGGCCGATGAATAGTCCAATAAGGGAGTTATGGAGGATCGAGCCAGATTTGAGCGATTTTATCTGGATCATGGAACGGGGACACTGAAGGATTTTGCGAGCCACGTAGGGGTATGGGTAGTGGATCCCTTCACATTGGGAAGTGCTACGTAGTTGGATAATTTGACCGCGATCCAGGGTGGTCCACGGACTGAGAGGCCATCCGCAAACCAGGAGGGTCCGCTGACTGGTTGGCATCCGGCTAACCAATAGGGTTCGGGGCTTCACGTTCGGCCTACGTACAAGCTTGGTACACAGAGGGTTCCTTGCGAGTAGCGACAGCCAAGGTTGGCGCCGGTCGGGGGTTTGTCGATCGAGGCTTTGCCCGTGCAGGAGGGTGCTATGCGGTGCAATGGGTTAGAAAAGAGGCATAAACACCCTGGTCCGCGCGGAGTTCATCAATGGAGGGGGTATGGTTTGTGGTCTTTTCTTTTTATGTTATTTTATGTTTGTGGTTCACCAAATTATTATGCATTTCCCAGTTCCTTATTAGTTCGTTCACAGGTTTATACCTGCTTTGGTTCACGAACAGGAACTTCACTGTTTTCGAAATCCAAAGCCTTCCTTTGAAATCCTTCCACTATATCTGATTGATCTCCTCTGAATCCTCTTCCCTCGAATCCGAATCTGAATCCTTTTTTCCTTCCCCCCTTGGTCTCCATTTATAGAGTGGGGAAAGAGATGTATCTATGGTCACACAACACCTTTTGCGGAGGCCCATAACCAAAAAACTAGTTTACAACTAACTTGGTCAATCCGCGACTCACAGTGGGCATTGAGCGCTTATCCCCTCAGGAATCGAATGAGGGGAGTGCTTTGCGGCCGCAGAGGGTTCCGCCTCCATTTCGCGAATGACAGCGGATGTGGTTCGGGCCGGATGACATAGATCGTGGCTGGGGCGGTTCATCAAGTTAAACACGATTGGCACCCGCCCATCTTCTCACCCACGGAGGATCTCTGCCTCCATTTCGTAAACGACGACGGTCCACAGAGGGGGGATGCTTCATTGAACTAGCTGTGCATTGTTAACATTAGACGGGTTCGTCCTTCACCATCATTGTGTATTTTCCACATTTACCCATCAATTTGAGGGGCAATTGGTTAGAATTTACCTTGAGATAAAGGGGATCATCATTATCCTTTGAGGATTTTTCAGGACCCTACAAATGCCCCCATTGGAATGGGGTCCGATCAGAACAATGAGGAGACAATTCCAATGAAGAGTGGTCCTGAAACTCAGATGGGTTGCGGTAGGGATGTGGACCCGGTAGGGGACCAAATCTATATATACGAAGGTCTCTTTTCATTTTTCTTCTACCAGATTCTTCATGAATACCAGCACTAATTCTCTATTCTGCTTCTACGTGCTTGTTTCTTCACGTAGGGCTTCTTCCGCGAACCAGCTACTACTTCCATGAACCATTTCTCATTCACACCATTCTTCATCCAAGGACCAACGTCCCATCCACGAAGTAGAATTTTTAATTAATTAAAAAGTAATCCACAACGGGCTGCGTAGGAACTTGCTTCATGGTTTTGGTGCTCCGCAGACTAAAATCTTTTAAACATTAAAAATTTGTAAGTCTATCAAACTTAAACACTTAAATTCGTGATTGAAATTCCGCGAAGCAGCCTGGTTCGTGGTTTTTCTTTCTGGACAATGCTCCATGGGCTAGGGATTCGTGGATGCATTTTGCGTAAGGCTGGTTCATGATATGTTATCATCGCAAACCATCATTCAATGCATCATCATGGACTTTTCTATGAAGGCTCCTCAATTGATCCTTAGCCACATATATTTTGTATTTTTGTCCGAATGAATTGTTTCTTCTTCTAGACTAACCATTTGTTTTCTTTTGTTGGGAAGGGAGAAAATATGGTTTATCCTCGTATTTCACCAAGTATTATGGCTGATCCTCTCCTAATAGGTTCAGAGAGATGTCCAACTATGGCTCGTAGAGTGAAGAGAATCATGGAGGACCCTAGTCAACCCATTACTCCTAATGATGGTGTTCTGAAAGACTTGCTCCCTCCTGAGCTCCTGGATTATCCGTTATCAAATCGTCTTCCTCTTTATGGATTTGGTCTCCAAGACAACGTCCCTATCCCCCTACCTTCTCAAGTCATCTGTCTCCTTTCATTGAGGTGTCACCAAAGTGCATTCAGGCGAAACATGCCTCATTGGGGGAGGTAACCTCTGATTTTGATCCAAATGAATCTTTCACTTTGAGAGGCTCTATTTGGAACCAATGTGATCAGTGCACTCAAGAACCTTCTCAAGATGTTGTCTCCAATAATTCCACCTCTATTATCAACCTTTCTCGAGTGGATCTTGATGCAGCGTGGATTCTTAGATGGGATCTCCAATCCAATTGGCTCTTCTCAAATGACTGGTCCTGGGCCTTCTGGGTCCATCATCATTGTCTGGAGCCTCCTGAGTCTCCAGAAGAAGTCAATTTGTACTCCGCAGTGTGGGCTTCCCAATTTTCTATTTACCCACTATCCTTGATCCTACCTGACCAGCTCATTCGCTGGTGTTCAAGCACTAATAACTTTTACCTTTCCAAAGGTGAAGTTGGTATTATTTTGTGGGAAATCCACCAATTAGGGGGCCTTCCAATCATGGGTGTGATGTATGACTAGTTTCTACCCATCCCTAAAGCATGGGATGACGTCGAACAAGTGCCATCGTTGGCATGGGATCTGCTGGTTATGGCGTAGCAGTCACTGGGTCAGTCATTGTGTGCCAACTCTCTTATTCCTTATAACATCTGGATATGGTTATTTCTGGACACCACTGGTCCTGTGCCAAATATCAAGCGCCCCAAGAGTCATCCTTCTCAATAGTCAAGATCCATTCCATGTTCTTACTGGGCGATTCAAGAAGTAGGTAAATACATTTCACGGGGTTACGAGGTGTGTCCGACATGCCTCCCTTATTGCGGATGGTAGGTATGTTTGCTATGTTTTTGAGCGGGTGGCTATTCCCATCTCGGGACATTTATCCTAGTGTCAGGGCTTGCACCCTAATGATGGAAGTTGAGTTGGCAGAGGGCTGCCCGGTGAATTTGGTTATGCCCACATTGGCTCATATATATTAACTACTGGGTTATATGCAGAAGGGCGGGTCACCCTTCCATCTAAGTGAGCCATTTCAATTTTTGTATAGATGGGTAGCAGATCATTGTCATTTTTATGAGTAACGTCAGAACACGACCATCCTTCTTCCTACCTTTTGGACTACCCTACTAGATATAGCTGGAGTTTACATGAAGTCCCTCAGTTCTGGTGATGTCCTCGAGCTTCTGAGTGACTTCTCCCAGTTTGCTTTTATCTCCTACCCCACCCCTTCTGGCCTCGTAGTTGACAACTTTTGGGGGATCCTGGAGGAGCGTTCTTACATGATCTTTCTGTGGGACGAATTTATTTCTGCGCGGATCGATGAGGTTTCTCTATGCGAGTTGTATGTACCGTATCGTTTTTCTCACTAGTTTTGGTTCATGAAAGTCCAAGTTTCCCTTCCCCCTCTTCAGGATCAAGGACTGCACCCGACCATACATTGTCAATGGTGGCTGATGCTGACATGGGAGAGATCTGACACATGAAATCCCATGCCTGATACGGGGGAAACTGCCAGCCTTTCCTTAGAGCATGAAAAAACGTGGGTAAAACACTATCCTGATGGGATCATAGAGAAGGTTGTCCGGCAGGTTCCTAAATCAAGAGGTACTGCGACTGTTGTGTCCACTGCACCTTACTCATCAGCTATAAGGGATGATCGACTGATGGCACGTTGATCAAAACGACTCCTGGGATTTTATTCTCCCAGACCTTTTGTGGCCAAAGTTCAGGCGGGTTCATCATTTTTGGACGTGGATAAGGATGAAAATGTGGTTTCGGGTCCCAGCGAGACAATCCCGGATGTTTTTCCAGTCGATACCAGGCTTAGTAACTTGATCCCCAAGCTTGAACAAGGGTTAGCGTATCCGGACATTCCAGATTCAGAACCAACTTCTAGCGAGCACACATCTGTGCTGGTTGTAATGCCAGACTTCGTTCCCGTGCTATCTGACAAGGATACCAAAGATCCTCGTGTCATGGTGAACCACCGAGCGGTGTGAAGATGGGCCTGGCCCCGGATTTATGAGATCATTGCTGAAACTCCTCTAGTAGAGATGGCAATTAAACAGAAGTTCTTTGACAACTTTTCCTAGGTTTTAGGTCATGTGGCTTTGACTATCAGCAGTTCCATTCACTTGCTTTCCATGTTTTCATGGTCAGTGAGGAAGTTTCCACTAGTGATCTCCAACATTTTCACTTCTCTGCCACTCATTGTGGGACCCGAGCCTTAGATGAGACCATGATGAAGCTTCATCAGCTAGTGACACAGGTGGCAAGCTCTCGAGATCAGGAAGCCTCCCTATCTGATGAGCTGCATGAATGCGAGACTCGATTAGTAATGTTGAGGAATCGGTTGTGGACTCTGACTGGTAACCTTAAAGCCACTAGAAAATCAATCAATTATCTCCAAATTTCAGTGAAGCATATTCACTCAGTGGCCGAGGTTGAGGCCAAGGAGAAATCTGTGCTGGAGCAGTCTTGCGATTACTTTCACCGCTCGGTTACTGATCGAATAGAGAGAGACATCAAGGATCCTTTATAACTATTAGAGCTATTCCTGGACACATTGTTTTATCTCTTCTGTTGTTGTGAGTGAGAGGCCCCAGCTTGTGGATTCCCTCCCGTTTTTTTCAACGAAATACAATCTACGTTGATTTCTTCTTTTATTTAATTTGGTTATTACTGGAGAAATTGTTGATTGAGTAACAACCTACTGAATCATGACTGACCCTAATTCAGAAAAATGATAACAAGCTCTAATTTATTTTTGCCTGGACCATGGGATCTAGCGAGCCTAGTTTGACTATTGCTGGGGTTTTCTATAGAAGACCCAAAAACTTTTTGTCTTTTCATTTAATACCCTTATTTTTCCTGGGCCCATTTTTCTTGGAACCAGTGGGTATAACCCGGCATTTTCTTAGGGCGATCTTTTTGGGTTTTCGGACTAATAGGATTTGTGCCACTTTTTGTGAGCGGTGTAAAGTCCCACTGACAAGAATATCATTACTGATGTTTTAGGTCGAACATATTTGAGCAGACATGGTGGGTTGAGGGCCCCAATGGGGTTTGGTTTATTAAAAGATGTCCCAATACTCTTCAGATGCATGTGGGGGAAACATGTTTAAATTTGAACGACATTCAAGGCATGTCTCATGGAATGGGAGTCGCGTCGGCATACAGAGGTCGGAAGACCATTGCCTAAGGAAATCATACATTTGGTAGACGAGCTAGGGGTGATCAATATGCAGAGCCACTGATGTAATGGTATTCATAGTCGAACAATGGTGTCCTTAAGTCAACGTCTGTCCATTTTTGATGGCCCATGGACTTCATGGAAGCCCGACCTATGGAAACACCATGGGTGGCTTGAAAAAATTTGAAAACCAACAGGGGTGGCTCAGAAAGGAAATTTCACATCTGAAAGGGTTTGGGGAACATATTTACTAATCAAGGGTGTGATAGGGAGAACACTTTCCTATGTATTTAGTCAGTGTAAGGGATGGTTGAAGATTAGTGCAGTTTAATGGCATCCACCCGGGACATCATTTCAAATGGAACGAGATCTCCGGGTTCTTAGTAATCCTGTCAACGATCTTCCACCATATTCAAGCAGGATTGCGAAAGAGGTTGGTAAACTGTAGCTCATAGGGTTTCTGAATCCAAGGGTAGATATGGGGGCTCAGAGGCCAAGAGGAATACAAAGAGAAGCATTGCCTAAGGAAATCATTCCTTTGGTAGATGGGCCAGGGGTGATCAATATGAAGAGACGATGAGGGCATGGTATTCATAGTCATACAAAGGTGTCCTCAGGTCAATGATTGTATTCCTCCGATAGACAAGAAACGTCAAGGAAGTTGAGATTTGGGACCACCAGGGGTGGCTTATTAGAGTTCAACTTTTTCTGAATATAGAGTATGGCTTATGATGAGTGAGTGATTGGATAGGGGGAAACATCTAGAATAAACCTACCAAGAATGGGTGATGTAATCCCTTCTCATGCGGGTGTGAGACAGTGGTTCATGTAGGTCTGACCCATGCACTGAGGACAGAGGAAAGCCTCTATTCCTTACTAAAACCTTGATAGGTTTGACCATGCAGTTTAACGTCACGAGGTAATGATGAGGAACATTATTAAAGGATGATTTGCAGTTTAACGTCATGCAGCGAGGACATGGGAATTTTTCTTTCCTTTTCCAATGTTGTCCAATTTAGCGTCGTGCAACAAGGACGATTGATCGTGAAGTTTAATGTTGTGTGGTAAGGATGAGAAGCATTATTAAACCATTGAAAATGCTTGTTGTTAGAGGCATTCCAATTAATTTTTAATTCTTTGTCTTTACAGCCTTACACCAAACAGCCAAGATGTGATCTGTGCCATTTGACGTTATGCGGCAAGGACGTAGTTAATAAGGCCGCTCATGGTTCGAGTGTAACTGGGCCCGAGTATCCTAGCATGTCTAAGACATGGAGGTGGGTTGATGGTGTAAATCATGGCTCTAAGGCTTCTTGGATTAGGAGAGGTGATATTGGGGCTCTGAGGCTGGTAAGCATACGGAGCTTGGAAGAGTGTCGCCCGAGGAAATCTTACCTTTTTTAGACAGGACAGGGGCAATCAATATGTAGAGCCGTTGAGGGCATGGTATGAATAGTCATGCAAAGGTGTCTTCGGGTCAACGAATTTACACTTCCGATGGCCGTGAGTGGTTACGAGGATCCGCGATTGTCTGGGCAATGAAGTTTGTCATCTGGGTAAGGAAATATCGGGGCATGTTAAGGATTTTTGTCCCTAGTTGCTGTTAAAGCTTAAATATCCCCCTGTTCTCATTTATTTTCTTTATGAGGGTGTACCTTCATTCCATGCAGTTTAACGTCATGTGGTAAAGACGAAGTACTCTTAGTTTAGTGGTCATAGAGCTCGGACCATTGGGTTACTATTGCTGCAGTCACTCGAAGAATAACTGTGTCAACATGCTCTGATATACATGGAACATGGTGGGGGATAAGGGTCGTAAATTGTAACTCTGAGTTTTCCTGGATCTGGAGGTGTGGTGTGGAGGCTCTGAGGCCAGTATGCGTATAAAGCTAGGAAGAGTGTCACCCGAGGAAATCATTCCATTGGCAGATAGACCAGGGGATATCAATATGCAGAGCTGCTGAGGGCATGGTATGTATAGTAATGCAAATGTGTCCCTGGGTCGATGAATTTCCACTTTTGATGTCCATGAGTGATTATGAAAATTTGATATTGCTCATAGTACAGAGTTCGTTATGTGGGGATAATGGTGTCCGAGTACACAAGAAACATCTTCACTGGAATTGTCCATTGAGGTAAAGTAGCCTAGCCCTGGCTTGATGTTCATGGATGCAGGTCGCTATGTCAACAACTGTTGGATATATAGGCTAACCGGGCAGGGATACCCTGGAAACACTTGGATGTAAAGAAGGGATCAGCTTGTAAACCACTGTTCCATAAATTTTGGATCGGGAGACATGATACGGGAGCTCTGTGGCCGATAAGCGTACGGAGCTAGGAAAAGTATCGCCCGAGGAAATCTTGCCATTGGTAGATGATCCATGGGCTATTAATATGCAGATCCACTGAGGGAATTATATGCATAGTCATGAAAAGGTGTCCTTGGGTCAAGGAATTTCCACTTCTGATGGCCAAGGATGATTATGAATATCCATAATGGTTCGGGTCATGGAGTCTGATGTATGGGGAGGATGCATCCAAATGTGCTAGGAGTACCTCTTTCTAGTTTTTCCATTTATCTTTGGTGGCACACGATGAAGTCCGTATAGTTTAACGTCATGTGGTGAGGATGATGTCCATGTAGTTTAATGTAATGTGGTGAGGAAAAAGTCTGTGCACTTTAACATCATGCGATGAGGACGAAGTCTGTGCATTTTAACGTCATGCAGTAAGGACGAAGAATACACACCGTGCAAGTATGGTCCATACACGGGGGAATGGGATATTTTTTTTTTGTGTTTGAGGTGGCTGGGCAAGGGTGTCGAACTCTTGCGTCACTACGTATCCTGTAAGGGCAGGAATCAAGCCTCACAGAGTTCTCTGAAAGATGATACACCCCATACAGGTATGGTCTGTACATGGGGGAAAGGGGAATTTATTTTAGAAGTGGCTGGGCCAGGATAAGAAATCTTGGTGTCGCTACGTATCCTGTAAGGTTAGGAATCAAGATGCACATAGTTCTCTGAAATCCACGCAGTTTAACATCATGTGGTAAAGATGAAGTATACACCCCTTGCAGGTCTCGCACATACACAAGGGAAAGGGAATTTTTAATATTATTTTCATTTGGGAGTGGCTGGGACAAGATAGAGGATCCCAACATTGCTACCAATCCTGTAAGGGAAGGAATTAAGCCATATGTAATTCTTTAAAATATGATACACCCCATGCAGGTCTGGTCCCTACAGAGGGGAAGAGGGAATTTTTAAACTATCTTGTTCGTGCAGTTTATGATTGCGCGGTGGGGAAGAAATAATCTTAGTTTATAAGGTAATAGATATTGGACCGTTGGGTACTGGGAAGTATAACGTCATGAAGCTTGGACAGAGAGTACACCCCATGCAGGTCTAGTCCATACACGGGGGAAGGTGGCATTCTTAACTCTTATTATCCGTGCAGTTTAACATCGTGCGGTAAGGATGAAATACTCTTTGTTTATGTTCATAGAGTTTGGACCATTGGGTTCTTGGCAGTTTAACGACATGCAACTTTGATGATAACTCTTTTTTTTTCTTGTCTGTGCAATTTATCGTCATGCAGTAAGGAAGAATGATAGTTTTTGTTTCTATGCGATATACTTCTTCGGGAATCTCGTCTTTGTAGGAGAAGTGGTGAATTTCCCGTCCATGGAGATCAGGGCATATGCTCCATTGGAGTAGACCTTGTGTACAACATACAGTCCCTCCCACTTGGGATTCATCTTTGGAGGATTCTTTCCAGGTATCATTGGGGCCCAAACGACCAACACCAATTATATTTCTGAGAAAGAACGGAGATGAACCCTTTTGTTGAAGGCTCATGCGATCCGGTTCTGGTACACTTCCAGGCGGTGAAAGGTGTGCAACTGCTTCTCGTCTAGCTGTTCCAATTCACTTATCCACTTTTATGATTGCTCATCATTTGATAATTGATCACAAAGGGAAATGCGGGGCAAGGGTAACTAGGGCTCAATGGGCAGGACCGCTTCTGTTTTGTATACTAATGAGTACGGAGTAGCCCGAGTAGTAGTGTAGACTGTGGTTCGATAAGCCCACATCGCATGAAGGTGTTTATCCATCCACGACTCCTTGTCTTTGTCCACCATTTTCTGGAGAATGTTATACATGGTCTTGTTGAAAGCCTCTATCTATCCGTTGGACATTTCATGGTAGCGGGATGATTGGTTAGCCTTGATACCATACTCACGGTATAGTTTCTCCAATTCCACAGAGCAAAAGTTGATGTCGTTTTCCATCAACATGGTATGAGGGACACCAAATCTAGTGATGATATTGGTCTTCACAAATATGACATTATTTCTTTCCCCGACTTCCTTGAGGTGTATAGCTTCTGCACATTTGGAAAAGAAGTCAGTTGCTTTGAGGATATACATTAGCTGTTTGGCCATGGCAGAAGGATATGGTCCAACGATGTCCATACCCTAGATGGGAAATGTCCAGGAGTACTTGGCTTGATTATGTATCTCTGGGGGTTGATATATTAAGTTTGCATGAATCTGTAATGAGTGGCATTTTGCGGTAAAATGCTCACAGTCTCATGCCACTATGGACCAGTAGTTCCCAAGCCTTCGAACCTAATGGGAAAGCATGGTCCCCGATTGATGTGCTCCACATACTCCGGTATGTACATCATTCATTACTGCAACAAATTCTTCTCCATCAATGCATCTGAGGAGAACTGCATCGAGACCTCATTTATAGATGACCTCTTGCTGACTTCTGCCGCAATATAGGACAAAGTTGATTGTCCTTCTATATATTTTCTCTCGTTCATACCTGTCGGAAAAAAGTTCTACCAATTGAAGGTAGTTTGCAATGGGGGTCATCCAGTTGGTGGTTGGAGCATATGGCTCAGGGACAAGACTAACATCATGGATTTCAGCCGTCTTACCTTGAACATAAAAAAATACCATTCGATGGTGAGAAATACGGATAACTATTTCATTCCAGTCTGGGTCAGCTAGGGATGTGGCCACATTGGCTAATGCATCAGCCTGAGCATTCTGAGACAGGGGATCATAGGTCAATGTTGGTTCCATGGAGAATTCTTCCAATAACCCTCAGACATGGTCAAACAGGGGGATTAACTCCTCCTTTTTAATAGCATAGTCACCATTGAATTGATTATTGACTAGAACCGAGTCACCTTTTACCTTAAGGTGATGTACTTGTGCCGGGAGTGCGAGCTCAAGGCGTACAATGAGAGATTGATATTCTGCTTCATTGTTTGTGCATCCCTCTGATAGGAGGAAGGAATATGGAAAGACTGTCATATATGGGGACATGGGTATTATCCCCAAAAACACTTTGTGGAATCTGGGATCCTCCATCCTCTTCCCGGTTGGGCTTCAGGATGCGCCATCGAAGTATATTTCCCATGCTGGGAACTCTTATTCAACCAAGAAGATGTCTTCATCAGGTAGCTCATCGTCTGGTGCAGTGGTCCTTGTGGAAGGGTGATTTTCTAGAAACGCTGCTAATTCCTGGCCCTTGATGGCATTCCGAGGCACGAACCAGATCTCAAACTATTACAGGATGACTGTCCATCAGGATAGGCGTCCAGTTAACATCAGGCGGCTAAGGATGTACTTGAGCGGGTTACTCCGCGAGATCAAATGGACTTCATTATGCTGCAGATAATTTCACATCTTTTGAACTGCGAATATCACGACCAAACAACTCTTCTCGATATTTGAGTATCAAGACTCATCATCAATCATGGTTCGACTGAGGTAATAGAGACCGTTTTCGCTGCCAGTGTCGTTCTTTTGTGCGATGAAGGCTCCTAGTGACCGTTCTATGGCCATCACGTATAGGTTGAGAGGTGTTCCTTCAACTAGGGGCATGAGAACTGGTGGGCTTAAGAGGTACGTCTTCAAGTTGTTGAACGCCTCTTTGAAGTCATCCGTACATTGGTATGTGAACCCATTCTTCATTAACCTGTTGAAGAAAATTCATTTTCCTACCAGGTTGGATATGAACTTCCTAATATAGGCCAGGTGTTCGTGGAATCCCCTAAACTCGGAGAGATTTTGGGGAGGTGGTAATCCAAGGATAGCCTTTGACTTCTTAGGGTCGACTTCGATACCACGATGGCGTACGACGAAGCTAAGGAATTACCCTGAGGTAACCCCGAATGCGCATTTCAAGGGGTTCATATTCAAGCTATGCTGATGGAGTTTGTTGAAGATGGTCTCAAGGTATGACAGGTAATCCGAGAGCTATCTAGACTTAAAAACTAGGTCATACACTTAACATTCAACTAATTTCCTTATGAACAGTTTAAATATCCGATCCATGGAATGCTGATATATGGCGCCAGTGTTCATGAGACAAAAGTTCATGACCCTGTAACAAAATACCCCTTGAGGGGTCCTGAAGGAAGTGGCTTATTCTTCTTCATGGGCCATCCTAATTTTGTTATAGCTACAATAGCCATCCATGAAGGATAGAGCCTCATACCCAGCCATTACATCGATTAATAACTCGGTGACAGGGACCAGGAAATCATCTTTCAGGCAATGCTGATTGAGATATATGAAATCGATGCAGACATGGATTTTCCGGTTCTTTTTCATGACAGGGACAATATTGGCCAACCAGATGGGGTACTGGACTTCCCAAATGAAGCCTTCTTTTATGATATTATCATCTTCAGCCTCTATTTTGGCAGCATGTGAGCAGTGTGTCCTTATGACGGCCTATTTATAACCTCGGTCGTCTTTTGAAAGACCTAGGTGGTGTGTTGCCACTTCAGGATCGAGTCCCGAAATTTCTATGTATTTCAAGGCAAAAGCATCCCGATGTTGCTTCAGGAAAGAGGTATACACCCTGTGCTCCTCGAGAGACATGGCTGCACTAATGAGAGTTGGCCTCGGGTCTTCCTTGGTACCCATGTTTATTTCCCTATGCTCATCCACAGTGGTGGAGATACCTTCCTCAAATGAAAGAGGTGCATCCCTGAGATCTTCCCCCTCTTCACCTCTAAAACCCGCATCTTCTTGGCCCGAGGAGGACAGAGCTCCTGAATTGAGCTCTTGGGAGTCTGTAGGCAAGGTGTCGTGGGCATCTTTACTCGACTTTTCGTCCCCAGATTGAGGGTCAGTGGATGTTCCCACATTGTCACACTCAGCTGTTATGGATGAATTCATGAGGACATCCGAGTGTGTGTACGGACTTAAACTCCTACCCTCAACGAGGTTGATGGGAAGGACATAATCTCTGCCAAACTGCCCGAGGGGGTTATCAAGAACAATTTCTAGGCTTTTTGGAGCGGGGATCCAGTCAACACCATTGACAAAAGGCTTCTTTTTATTTTATTCATAGAACCCGATGTCAATGTAATGTGAATCAGAGAGCTCGAAAGGGGCCTTGTCGGCGTGAAATGTTCCACTTTGTCCATTGATGTAGTACTTGATACAATGGTGGTAGGATGAAGGAACTACCATGTGCTTATGGAGCCACGGCCTTCCCGGCAGGGCATTGAATGTTGTGCTCTGTTGGACCACCAGGATTTCCGTGTAGGCTACCAGGTCTCCAAAATGGGTCCTTAGCATAATTTGTCCAATTGGATTCTGGTCATTCCTATCATAACCCAACAGAGTTATGGCTAAGGTAATTAGATCATCCTCACTGTATCCCAACATGCAGATTTTTCGTAGGGGAAGGATGTTATCACCAGATCCATTGTCTATAAAGACTTTCCAGATCTCAATACCATTCAACATGACAGACACATATAGTGGTATGATGTTTCCTTGCATGATGGCATCTTCATCCAGATCGGTGATGTAAATCACCGTATTGCATTCAATCGGGCCAGTCTCCGTCATGTAAATCTCGGCGGCAACTACCTCGGCTTGAAACTCTTAGGGGTTGATCAGTGCCTCTATAAGTGCCTCACTGTGGTCTACCAACAAACTTAGGGTATCCCAGATCGACAGCTTGGCTGGTACCAATGGCAGCTGCTTAAGGATATCGTATTTATGCTCCAGTGGCCGATGCTTCTCAGTTGGCGGGAGAGACTTAGAAGGTGCTTTTGGGGATATATCATTTGATGAGGAGGGACCAGTCACGAGGTCAAATGTCGATAAGGTTCCCGCCGTTTGAGGCCTTGTCCTAGCCGGTTCGTTTGTGCGCACTATACGGCTGGACACTTTCTCCTCTGGTGGGTATCACAGAACAACATGGCTAGAGTGGATACTTGTGGATGTGGAGGGGAATTCTTTCTCATGTCGAGTCCGTTGAAGGGATCTCCCCTGGATTTCCACAATATTAACGGTTTGGGTCGGGGTCCAACCGTAGGGTTTGTTTCGGCCGCGAATGCGCCTCGCTTGGTATCCCCTACCTCTGCGATTCCTCCTCCTGGCTCCTCGTATAGAGAACATGGGTTTGTAACAATACCCTTTGTCAAGGAATGATTCCATAAGATGGATTACGTTAATAGAACCAAATATTGGCTCTTCATCCTCTAAGAGGTCAGCCTGGTCGGCTATCCCTAAAGGTGATATTTGGTGGGTCGGTGCCCGTGGCACCCAATTCGAGGGCATATAATCTGCAAGGGTCGGGACTAACTTTGGCCCCGTTGCGGACTACTCCCCTTGTGATTGTTTCCTTCTTCTTCTATTACACCCAGATGACTACTCATGGAGGACTGTAAGGCCGATGCTATCGGCTGTACGGCAACATGGGATGTTGGCGGAAACTGGCTACCATAGATGAGCTTGAAGTATGCCATGGGCTCAGTTGATAGCCTTCCGAGTCATGCAGTCATCGAATTTCTGCCCCTGCTTGCTGGTGACTTTCTGCCACCCCTCTTCTTTGTCGGAGTTGGTTGTAGAAATACATTCCACATGTGATGGGGGTGGTCTGAACTCGACTTGTCCAGAGTCTACCATCCTCTGCATGAGGCCTTTGAAGATGAATCATTCTTGGAAATTCTTCCCCAAAATTCTATGGTAGGGGCAGTAATCTGGCCGTCCTTGTAGACTACTTCTTCCTGTTTCCTCAGCTCCAGGAGGCGGAGAAGGTTGCAATTCATGGTGGTAATGAAGTAGCCACAGACTTGATCATATCCGAACAAGTACACTTTTTGTCATCGTTCCTCAAACTAGTTATACTTCGGTCCTCTCTGATCATCCTGTTTAGGCAGAGGTGGCCGCTGATATGCAGGAGGCCCTTGAAGATTTGGTGGCGACCTGAGTGGTGGAGCAGGAACAGGGGCCGTCCTGAGTGTGACATCGGACGGTTCAGCTCTAGGGGATCTTTTTACAGGATCCTGTGAGGGTATTCGTGACTTCGACTTACTCCACTGTAGGGAGTCCTTAATTAAATGGACAATGGTAGAGAGATGGCGGAAGCCAGTGGTGCACTCCACCGGTATGAGCGGCGTTTGCAGCTCATCTTGATAATTATCGATGCATATGGCTTGCATCTCATCTGGAGGCATTGTCCTGTACATGGAATAGGTCAGAACATTCCATATGGCGATGAAATCCAAGACCCTCTCGTTCTCCCTCTGCTTGTAGTTCATGACGTTGTTGACCGTTGTATTAGGCAACGTTGAGCTGATGTGGAACATGAACTGCTGATGAAGGTCCTCCAAGCTCATTATTGACTGGGCTGGTAAACTCGTGTACCAGAAAAAGGAGGATCCTTGCAAGGTCTGCACGAAGCATCAGAGTTTCAATTATTATTTTTGTTATGGAGTTCCAATCATAGGGTCGCATTAAGATGCTTAGTGCATCAATTTCTGCTCTGGATCGCCCGATCCATTGAAAATAGAGAATACAAGGCTCCCAAAATTGTGTGTAGGTGGTGTGTTGGTCACCCAATCTGGGTAGGGTTTCCGCTATGGCTGTATTGGAGCAATTCGACCTTCCATCGCTTCTAGTCGAGCTGTTTGTGCCTCAATGGTGTTGGTGAGACCCTTCTTTACATCTTGTTGGGCCCAGTCCTATGCAGGCGTAGCCCGAAGAAATGCCTGAGGATCTAGATTGGCCAGCACCAAGGGTGCATATTCTGTTCGGGGCACCCTCTGAAGGTTCGAGTGTACTTTCTCCGGTTTCCTCCTAATTGGAGGTAAATCTTGGTATTCATCATCCACATTTAGGTAGTTGGACAGACCAGGCTCCTCATTCGGCAGGGGCCCTGACTGTGCTTCATTTGCTGGGGAAAGCCTTATCCTTTGAGGTGAACATGCTGGGAGTGCATGATATGGCTCTTCTTGGGATGCACATTCAATAAGGCGGTTCCTCTGGAGTAGCTCTGTGTTAATCCTCCCCAGTTATTTCATCTCCTTGTCATGTTGAGCTAATCTATCTTCGAGTGTGAGTGGCTCATTTTTGTCGAGAGAAGGAGGCATGTTAAGGGTAACCAGTCCTTTATTCATATCCTTATTGGAAGATCGCTAGGTAGGTAGAGGAGGGTTTGATAAAAGGAAGGACATATTTAAGGCGTCCCTATAATTCCAGGTGTGCACACATGGTGGTTCTTTGTGAGTCACAACCTGACCGGAACCGTCATCTCCCGATCCATCCAGATATGCATTTTCCTCGATGTCACCCTGGTTTTAGCCTCTATGGCATTGATGAATTCATATCGCGGGGTGGAGGGGACTTCATATTCATTATAGGAAGAGGATTTACCACGTCTTATGTCGTCCTTCCCTTTCATGACCTGGGATTGCCTTCAGACTTCTTGGAAAAGGGTGACGCGAAGAGTTCTTTGATGCGGCCTTACGGTGTGCCTTCATCTCGAAGGGGATGATGAATCAAATGACGAGATAGGATGGAAACATCCTCTTCTGAATATCCTCCCTAGAAGATAGAATACTTATTCTCTTGGGGGAGTTTTATGTTGAGGGGGTAATAATTCCCCCATCCCTGAGGGATGGGGTTGGCTTTGTTCCTTGGATGTTGAGTCTCCTCCCGTTTTTATTGGTCTTAAGGGGGAATTTGTTGTTATAAATACCCCCAGAACTACAGGATGGGGTTGAACTTGGATGGTGGTAGTGGCTTCTGCTATCATGACCTGAATGATTTTTCATGACCCAATTCGGTGGTGAACCAAATTTGGTGCTGAATTCACTTGTGGATCAATCCTTTCTGGGGAGGCAGGCAAAGATCAATGATTGGACTATATCAGGCGATAAGCCTATTTTATGCTCTTAGTGGCCTGATTTAGGAGTTCTTGAATGGATTGTTCCCACTGGGCCTGAGGCTTTTGGGACTTACTCAAGGCCTGACTTTGTTGGGTGTGTTGCCTTTCATGAACAGGGAGACCCCTCGATTATCGTCTTGACGTGATGACGTTGCAAGAAACCATGTCGAACAGGTTCTTCTGGGCGGGGAGAAGAGTGAAATGAAGATATCTATGTTCCCCCATCCCCTGATATGGACTCCCATTGGTGTGCCACTGATGAGGCAGCGCAGTTGGTGCAGTGCACGGAGGCAGGCTATCTCCATGTTTCTTTTACGTCTCTCGGGGCATTGTGGCCGTGCCAAAGGAAGGGCCTCTAGGTCGATGTGATGCAAGAGGTCTCCTATCATCTTGACATGGTCCACATAACCGTCATAGGGAAGGATGCTCGATTTATGCCAGCAGATTGTCATCCACATAATATGGCGGATGTTGTGCACGCATTCCTCCGACAAATCTCTGGGTATGTCAAACTGAGAGTTGGTCGTGGGCCAAAACATGACTGGTATATCATTTCAGGCTAGTCATCTCCTCAGGTGCAGCATATCAGCATACTCCTCCTCTTTCAATTCCTCTACCTGGTCATCCCAACTGAGGTGCTCACTAATAGTGTGGTTGGAGGTAGTGGGACTAGTAGGTGTTGAATCATCATGTGGTCGATTATGAGGTGGTTCATAAGATGAACGATGCCCAAGACCGTATCCTGATTGAAGAAGGATGTCGTTAGAAACTAGCTGGGAATATGACATGCTCGATCCCATACTTTAATGTGCCTCAGCATACGAGGGCTTTTCTGTGCTTGATTTGGTAGAGGGAGGACCTTCTTTTTGGTATGACATCTCATCGCGGGTAGGACGTCTGAAATGGCGTCTGTAATGGTGTGTGTAGAGACCCCGACCCCAGATAACCATAGGAGTCGGTGCCTTCTGAACATGATGTGTTATCTTAAAATAAATACACTTTGTTAACAACACATCATGCCCCATATAGAGGATCGTGTGCGGTTTGGGTTCTGGGAAACCGGAAACTTCTGAAACAATTCTTCTTTCAAAGCAGACACCTGAAAATTTTAAATCAAAACGTAGGGTGAGCATTGAAATACTCAGTAAGGGGCGGTTTTAAAAAGAATTTAAAATACTGTAACCTTTGAAAACATTATTTTAAAATAATTTGAACATCCACAAACAAAGATTTTAACACACAAAACATAACAATGCTTTAATCAAAGTTTTCAAGAAAAACATGAAACGAATACGTCAATTCTTGAAGGAGTGATAATGGTTGATATAAACAAGTACTACATGTGATTTACTTGAGCATAAATTTAAACAGTTAAAAGTAATGCATAATCAGAGTTGCGCACAAGGAAACAACTAATTTTCAGATGTTGGTTACCATTCTATTAAGTGATGACACTAGTCATGCTTCAAGCTTAAAGCTAGGGAAATAAGAACTTTATGAAAACTTTAAAGGCATCGGTCGTGTAATAATTTTATCTTGGAAAGAAATTTTTACATATCTTGAATTATGTGGCATCAACATTTAACTTAGACAATCATGAACATATCACTAAGGTCCATCCCCAAGGTGTCATTAAAAATTACCAAGGTTAGTCACCAAGGCATCGTTAAAATGGTCATCTCTAGAGATTAAGTCTTTACCCAATGCGTTGGAGCGCTATCAGGGCGCACCCTTAAATTTGCCTTTATTATCATGTGAGCCACATCTTTCATGCTTTACCGAAATGGTTATGTATATTCAAGATGTCCCATACCACCTTGAATATCTCATTTATTTTAATTTTACACAAGGTGTCCCATACCACTTTGGGTAATCCAATTTCTTAGTTCATTTAGTGATATATAATAAAAATGCAGTATGTAAATAATAACTAACATAATTAATGAATCATTATACACTTTACTAATACATGATGTGACAATTCACACTGTAAAAAAAGGCAAGGACAAATTAATGACATACATAGTTTAGTACACCATCCTTTTCACTAAGGCATATAGAACAATGATATAATAAATGATGAATCTTTGTCATTATAAATCTTTGGAAAAGGGGAAATCTTAAGAAAAACACATGAAATCAATTACGGTGGTAAACGGGCCCTTGAACCAAAATACATATTTTATCATAAAACTCATCAGGGCAATGTTAGATAAGCCTTTTTAATAAAACATGCCCATTTGTGTGTATTTTAAAAACATGTTAGTTTAGAAATCACACAATTCATAGCTTAATAAAATCATCTCAGTATCCAAGAATAGTTTAAGTCCTGCTATTTAAAAAGAAAATATTCTTATAAATATATACACACGTGCACATATATATACCCGAAGTGTATATATGGGTTTTACACAATTCAAAACAATGTTTATTAAATTTCTTAGGTAACTCAACGTTTCCAACCATAATTCAATTACATGGTTGAAACTAAATCCATATAAGGTTTGTTATAAATGTAACAATGTGTATAAAAATTAAGGTTTTATAAGCATAACTTCACTCAAACCAAAAGGGCATAGTTTGAAAATATCTATCTAAAAATTTCATCTAAATATTGATGCCCAAAACAGGTCGGGTTAAGTTAGGAGAAAACATACACGAACTATATATATATACATACCATATACATTAAATACAAGGTTTAGAGATTTTTTTTTAGAAAACCGAAATATAAAATCGTATATATAAAAAAAATAAACAACCTGGGGAATTTGTAAACGTGCTTATGCAAAGTGTATATACCATTCACATATATATGAAACCATATATACACAATATATAATAACCGATGGACTTGTATATACTGATGTGAGCAGTATATACAGGTTTCAAAAAAAAAAAAAAACTGGAAACAAGGTATATACGCACCCTCACATATACAACCACTGGAAACACGAAGGCCAACTCCTTGAAGGCAGAACCGAGGGGCATATATATCAAGTGTATATATGTAAATATAAGTTGTGTATAAACCGAATGTTTCTTTAAAGGAAGACAAGCATGTAGGAACCCTTACATATACAACCCATTAAGATCACGAAGGCAAAAATCTTTGAAGAAAAAGCAACCCGAGAGGGTGTTGTTTAAGTATATATATATATGTATAAACTATATATATATATACACCGTGAGTATATAATATAGAGGTTATTTCGAAACAAGGAAAGAATGCAAGAAAAACCCTTACTGTGCTTGAGGAGGAAGCTCGGACCGGGTGTAACTCGCCGGTTGCTGGGAGTTCGGGGGGGGGGGGGGGAAGAGCAAGAAGGAGAAGGAGAGACCGCCCCGGTTTCATGATGCCGAAGGTGTTTAAATAGTCCTTGGTGAACCGTGGGGTGACTCAACCCAAGAGGCTAGACTGACGTGGGGAAGACGGGAGAACAGGGACCTAGGAGGGAGGGTGCTCGGAAGTTAAGGAGCAGTGCGGGGGAGGGAGGCCGAGGTGTCCTTGCGCAGGCCTACTTGTCGGCAGCTGCAGCGAGGAAGAAGATGATGGGGGTCGATGCAGGAGAGGAAAGGACGGCCGAGATTAGATCTCTGGGAGATCGAACAGTTGAGGAGGGCACAGGAAGAAAAATTAGAGAGATCAGTTTAAAGAAACACATGGTCGGGATCAGATCTCGGGGAGATCAAACAACCACAGAAGCGGGCGGGGGCGATCGCGCGGTTAAAATGAGTTGGGCGGCTGAGATCGATGCAGATGTCGATCGGACGGTCCTAGTTGCGCGGGGCGCATCCCACATCGAAACGGGAAGGGTTTGAGGCGCGGTATAAATAACAAGTTGATCGGGTAGCGGTGCAATAACACAAACACACACGCACATGAGGCCTTACACACGGGTCTCCGCGTTCCTTGGCCCAACCTCACGCAGCGCGATCCGCGACCTTATACACGGGCCCGCACGCGACCTGGGTAACCTATGCTCAGCCCACCCCGAGCCTCTAGCCTGGCTGACTCTCTGAACGCGCACAGACACCTGGGGAGCCTGATGGCGGTACCTCGGGTCCCTATGGGGTCTCGACCGTGGCATGAGGGCTTGTCCCTTGAGGATGCCCTTGGCTTTCCGGGACCCACTCAATTTTTTATAAAAAATTAGTTTTATTATATACTTAGCTCAAAATAGAGTGAAATATGAATATTTTCAGGAATTGAGTAAAAACAAATAGAAACTTAAAATCTTAAAACCAATTTCTAGTTTAGATAAAATATTTTAACTCTTGATCTAAATTTTTAAAAGATATACCTTTTGTACAATACTATTAAAATCATTAGTATTTTTAAAATACTCCACTATTTGTTTTTATAAAATTCTTTTGAAGACCAATAGTTTCCCAAAAATTACATAGTTGATGAGATCAAAAGACATAATTATTACAAATGCCCTCTAAACAAATTTTTCACAAAAAGAAAACCAAGTTTTCAACTACCTAGGTATCCATCAGGGTTATGTAAAAAAATGAGGAGATTTACTTCTATGAATGCTCTTTTTATTTTAAAACGAAGAATCTTTTATGAAAGAATGCTTTAAAAATATCATAAAGTTATGAGGGAAATAAAAATCGAGTTCTCTTTTAAAGTAAACATTATTAGTGGAAACACAACGGTCGTTTTGAAAACCCAAAAGATATATAAACATAACGGTCATAACTCAAAGAACTAATATAAATACAGGGGTGTGGGGTACTTCTTAAAACAGAACACTTGAACAGGAAGGATGGCTCTCCTCATACCATTGGCGTTGAGCATGTGTGCTGTGGCCCTGACGATTATACTTTTCCCGCTGATGGACCCTGAAGATGACGACTATCCGATTGCCCGCGTTGTGGTTCTTTGTAGTATTGCGGTGTCCGTGTTAGGTCTTGTGCATGGTACATTCAACTAGTTGGGTCTCTTTGTAAATTAATGTTTTAATAAAAGTCAGTTTACCTTATTATCCATGTTTTATTTCATTTCTAATTCCTTATTAGCAAAACAAATAAAACAAGAGTCAATATTAAAGGCATAACACTTCTTACATAAACCAGTTCATAAAACCTGGGGTGTCACAATATCCCCCCCTTTAGAAAATTGCATCCTCGCAATTTATTTCACAACACTACAAGGATCAGAAACGTTCCTACCACCTCCACCAATGAATAGGGTCAACAGGTGCATTTAGAGGGATCCCCGTAGCGAAGCTCACCTCTTCCAGGTCCCTAATCCACATACACCTAAGACAGGTGGGGTTGCACTTATGTTCCGGGCCTTCAGGCCTCCAAAGGGAAGCTCGAACGGTACAAAGTTCTGAAATGTCTTTGCAGACCAATGTACGAAGAACTTGCCGAATTATGTCTCGATCGAGGATATCGAAGCCATAGATATGGTCAAACAGGCTAAAGCTGAGAAGTTGGAGCATATAAGCCGCATAAAGATTTCCCTCTAACGCAGCCTCCTGGAACTTCACTCTGGCCGTGAAGTTTCAGCCTAGGGTGAAACAAAGAAAGATCCCTTCGTGGTAACTTCCTCGTCGTTCACGTCCGGCTAACTGAGTAGAGCCAATGCGGTAATAGATGGAGGCATTCCCCTGGCAGGTGCGGAGAATCTCCGGACCGGTTGTTATCTCAAACCATTGCTTGCACGTTCTTCGCAAATTTGCGAAGGGGTCATACTCGTCCTCACACGTTTTGATCGCAATGATTTCCAAAATCTCGGTGGGAAGAGATAACAGGTGGGTTTGTCCTTCCATCTGAATGTTTTAAGACAGGATTTCCATTACTTGAAAATCATACAAGGTCAAAAACAATGTAAGGACAAGGAAAGGAGAAAGACAACATTTCAATAAACATACGTTTATTATTATTAGTTCTTGAGTTTCCCTTACTAATTGACTAAACGAACTCCACACAGAGAAGAAAAACACCGTAACTCCTCGAACCAAACACAGGCCGAGCATTCAGGGAAAAACTCATGAGGACACCTATGACGCCTTATGAGTCTATCATGGGGGGCATGAAGTTGAGAGACATTTTCATATACTTGTCGTCTGTAAGACAATTGGGTGGACTCATCTTCTAACCTTCCGAAGTCCAATAACTGACCCCAGAAGCCATAATTTAAAATTTGACAAAGGTAGCCCGCTCGGAGGTCTCCGTCAGCAGCAGCTTCTTGAAAGGGGTTATCAATCTTAGTGCCAAAGTTCTCACCCGCCGTGAATATCCGGAAAAGGCCCTCGTAGTACCTTCCTCGACGTACATAGGAGGGAAATTGGGTTATCATCATAAGGAGGTAATCGATTCCTACCCCTTGGTGTAGCTGAAACACCCATGGTGAATTGGATACATCATAAAGGTATTTGCATGTCATGCGGATATGGGCATAGTTTAGAAAGTCCTCATGGCTTGCTAAAGACACAATGGTCTCTAGGGCCTCTGTGGAGAGAGATAAGATATTTGTGCCTTCGTTTTCCATCTGAAATTTAAGAAAACCAGTTTTTAATAAAATTGAAGTACATATACATGTATATTTTTGTTTCAGTTTCTGGCTTTCTAGAGTTATCCAAACCGAACCTCTGATACCAACTGTAGAGACCCCGACCCCAGATAACCATAGGAGTCGGTGCCTTCTGAACATGATGTGTTATATTAAAATAAATACACTTTGTTAACAACACATCATGTCTCATACAGAGGATCGTGTGCGGTTTGGGTTCTCGGAAACCGGAAACTTCTAAAACAATTCGTCTTGCAAAGCTGACACCTGAAAATTTTAAATCAAAACATAGGGTGAGAATTGAAATACTCAGTAAGGGGGGGTTTTAAAAAGAATTTAAAATACTGTAACCTTTGAAAACATTCTTTTAAAAGAATTTGAACATCCACTAAGAAAGATTTTTACACACAAAACATAACAATTCTTTAATCAATGTTTTCAAGAAAAACATGAAACGAATAGGTCAATTCTTGAAGGAGTGATAATGGTTGTTATAAACAAGTACTACATGTGATTTACTTGAGCATAAATTTAAACAGTTAAAAGTAATGCATAATCAGAGTTGCGCACAAGGAAACAACTAAATTTTCAGATGTTGGTTACCATTCTATTAAGTGATGACACTAGTCATGCTTCAAGCTTAAATCTAGGGAAATAAGAACTTTATGAAAACATTAAAGGCATCGGTCGTGTAATAATTTTATCTTGGAAAGAACTTGTTACATATCTAGAATTATGTGGCATCAACATTTAACTTAGACAATCATGAACATATCACCAAGGTCCATCCCCAAGGTGTCATTAAAAATTACCAAGGTTATTCACCAAGGCGTCGTTAAAATGGTCATCTCTAGAGATTAAGTCTTTACCCAATGCATTGGAGCGCTATCAGGGCGCACCCTTAAATTTTCCTTTATTATCATGTGAGCCACATCGTTCATGATTTACTGAAATGGTTATGTATATTCAAGATGTCCCATACCACCTTGAATATCTCATTTATTTTAATTTTACCCAAGGTGTCCCATACCACTTTGGGTAATCCAATTTCTTAGTTCATTTAGTGATATATCATAAAAATGCATTATGTAAATAATAACTAACATAATTAGTGAATCATTATACACTTTACTAATACATGATGTGACAGTTCACACTGTAAAAAAAGGCAAGGACAAATTAATGACATACATAGTTTAGTACAACATCCTTTTCACTAAGGCATATAGAACATCGATATACTAAATGATGAATCTTTGTCATTATAAATATTTGGAAAAGGGGAAATCTTAAGAAAAACACATGAAATCAATTACGGTGGTAAACGGGCCATTGAACCAAAATACATATTTTATTATAAAACTCATCAGGGAAATGTTAGATAAGCCTTTTTAATAAAACATGCCCATTTGTGTGTATTTTAAAAACATGTTGGTTTAGAAATCACACAATTCATAGCTTAATAAAATCATCCCAGTATCCAAGAATAGTTTATGTCCTGCTATTTATAAAGAAAATATTCTTATAAATATATACACACGTGCACATATATATACCCGAAGTGTATATATGGGTTTTACACAATTCAAAACAAAGTTTATTAAATTCCATAGGTAACTCAAAGTTTCCAACCATAATTCAATTACATGGTTGAAACTAAATCCATATAAGGTTTGTTATAAATGTAACCATGTGTATAAAAATTAAGGTTTTATAAACATAACTTCACTCAAACCAAGAGAGTATTCTTTGCAAATATCTATCTAAAAATTTCATCTAAATATTGATGCCCAAAACAGGTCGGGTTAAGTTAGGAGAAAACATACACGAACTATATATATATATATACATACCATATACATTAAATACGAGGTTGAGAGCTTTTTTTTAGAAAACCGAAATATAAAATCGTATATATAAAAAAAATAAACCTGGGGAATTTGTAAACGTGCTTATACAAAGTGTATATATCGTTCACATATATATGAAACCATATATACACAATATATAATAACCGATGGACTTGTATATACACATGTGAGCAGTATATACAGGTTTCAAAAAAAAAAAACTGGAAACAAGGTATATACGCACCCTCACATATACAACCACTGGAAACATGAAGTCCAACTCCTTGAAGGCAGAACCGGGGGGAATATATATATCAAGTGTATATATGTAAATATAAGTTGTGTATAAACCGAATGTTTCTTTAAAGGAAGAAAATCATGTAGGAACCCTTACATATACAACCCATTAAGATCACGAAGGAAAAAATCGTTGAAGAAAAAGCAACCCGAGAGGGTGTTGTTTAAGTGTATATATATATATGTATAAACTATATATATATATACACCGTGAGTATATAAAATGGAGGTTATTTATAAACAAGGCAAGAATGCAAGAAAAACCCTTACTGTGCTTGAGGAGGAAGCTCGGACCGGGTGTAACTCGCCGGTTGCTGGGAGTTCGGTGGGGGGGGGGGAAGAGCAAGAAGGAGTAGGAGAGACCTCCCCGGTTTCAAGATGGTGAATGTGTTTAAATAGGCCTTGGTGAACCGCGGGGTGACTCAACCCAATAGGCTAGACCGATATGGGGAAGACGGGAGAACAGGGACCTAGGAGGGAGGGTGCTCGGAAGTCATGGAGCAGTGCAGGGGAGGGAGGCCGAGGCGTCATTGCGCAGGCCTACTGGTCGGTAGCTGCAGCGAGGAAGAAGATGATGGGGGTCACCGCCAGAGAGGAAAGGACGACCATGATTAGATCTCTGGGAGATCGAACGGTTGAGGAGGGAACGCGAAGAAA
Organism: Viscum album; assembly: GCA_963277665.1. Taxonomy (NCBI): domain Eukaryota; kingdom Viridiplantae; phylum Streptophyta; class Magnoliopsida; order Santalales; family Viscaceae; genus Viscum; species Viscum album. Next base: position 821,542,023 of record OY728155.1, read on the forward strand.
AATTAGAGAGATCAGTTTAAAGAAACCAATGGTCGGGATCAGATCTCGGGGAGATTGAACGGCCACAGAAGCGGTCGGGGGCGATCGCGTGGTTAAAATGAGTTGGGCACCTGAGATCGACGCGGATGTCGATCGGACGGTCCTGGTTGCGCGGGGCGCGTCCCACATCGAAACAGGAAGGGTTTGAGGCGCGGTATAAATAACAAGTCGATCGGGTAGCGGTGCAATAGCACAAACACACACGCACACGAGGCCTTACACACGGGTCTCCGCGGGTCTTGGCCCAACCTCACGCAGCGCGAGCCGCGGCCTTATACACGAGCCCGCACGCGACCTGGGTAACCTATGCTCGGCCCACCCCGAGCCTCTAGCCTGGATGACTCTCTGAACGCGCACGCACACCTGGGGAGCCCGATGGCGGTACCTCGGGTCCCTATGGGGTCTCGGCCGTGGCCTAAGGGCTTGTCCCTTGAGGATGCCCTTGGCTGGCCGGGACCCACTCAATTTTTTATAAAAAATTAGTTTTATTATATACTTAGCTCAAAATAGAGTGAAATATGAATATTTGTAGGAATTGAGTAAAAACAAATAGAAACTTAAAATCTTAAAACCAATTTCTAGTTTAGATAAATTTTTTTAACTCTTGATCTAAATTTTTAAAAGATATACCTTTTGTACAATACTATTAAAATCATTAGTATTTTTAAAATACTCCACCATTTTTTTATAAAATTCTTTTGAAGACCAATAGTTTCCCAAAAATTACATAGTTGATGAGATCAAAAGACATAATTATTACAAATGCCCTCTAAACATATTTTTCACAAAAAGAAAACCAAGTTTTCAACTACCTAGGAATCCATCAGGGTTTTGTAAAAAAATGAGGAGATTTACTTCTATGAATGGTCTTTTTATTTTAAATCGAAGAATCATTTATGAAAGAATGCTTTAAAAATATCATAAAGTTATGAGGGAAATAAAAATCGAGTTCTCTTTTAAAGTAAACTTTATTAGTGGAAACACAACGGTCGTTTTGAAAACCCAACGGATATATAAACATAACGGTCATAACTCAAAGAACTAATATAAATACAGGGGTGTGGGGTACTTCTTAAAACAGAACACTTGAACAGGAAGGATGGCTCTCCTCATACCATTGGCGTTGAGCATGTGTGCCGTGGCCCTGGTGATTATACTTTTCACGCTGATGGACCCTGAAGATGACGACTATCTGATTGCCCACGTTGTGGTTCTTTGTAGTCTTGTGGTGGACGTGTTAGGTCTTGTGCATGGTACATTCAACTAGTTGGGTCTCGTTGTAAAGTAATGTTTTAATAAAAGTCAGTTTACCTTATTCTCCATGTTTTATTTCATTTCTAATTCCTTATTAGAAAAACAAATAAAACAAGAGTCAATATTAAAGGAATAACACTTTTTACATAAACCAGTTCATAAACCTTGGGTGTCATAGTGTGAACTACCATTACTGATTGATGATTCACTGCATAGAGGACATTTGCAGTGTACACCCTAGGGAGGACCTCCAAGGTGTTTCTCAGCAAGGGGAGGACCTTTTGGCTCCGTAGCGTCATTACGGGGAGGGCCTTCGCAACAAATTCCATCATGGCGATAATGATCATCATGTCTTGACGTTCGATGTGCATCCTATGGAGGACCTTAAGGACACAATGAGACAAGAGGAGGACCTTCTTGTTGGTTGGGGCCAATGTGGGGAGGACCTTTGCAATAGTGGCCGTGGTGGAGAGGACTACTATCACAACTGCGGCAATTGCGAGGACTACCATTACTGCTACAGTAGGTAGAATATCTGTGGGATACACCCTTGGGAGGTCCTCTAGAATGTTCCACAACGAGGGGAGTTACTTCTTGTGCTTTATGTCTCTACGGGGAGGACCTCCAATATCAGGGTGGCGAGGACTACCACCTTGATCTGATGCCTGGATGCGCGGAGTGTCATTGCAACATAACCCCTGGGGAGGAATTTCAGGGCAGGCCACGACAAGGGGATGACCTTCTCGTTGTGATGAGACGTCATTGTGGGGAGGGCCTCCATAGTTGAGACTATGATATTGAGGACTACTGTCATAATCTGTGGTCCCACTACATGGAGAGTCCTTGCTGTGAATACCCTGAGGAGGAACTTCAGGGAGGACTGCGACAAGTGGAGGACCTTCCTGCTGCTCGATCTACTGGTCAGGTGGGGGGTTTCCATGACTCGTACCAAAAGAAGATCTCTCATGATCGGTCGTTATATGCCCGTGGGGGAAGCCCACACGGGTGATATGGGGAGGACCTTTAGAGATACTGGTTGTGGAATTGCAGGGAGGACCTTTGCAACTGCTACTACCACTCCCATAATATGGTAATGGGTGGGTAGGGTTCTAATCCTTTGATATTTACATGGTAGTTTTGGGAACCCCAACTTCTAGTAGAGTAGAGTCGTGAGCCCACTCTTTATTTTTCGATTTCCTTCGGCGCGTTTGGGGAACTCTCTTGCGGGAAGCGGGGACCGTATGCGGTTGACAACGACCTTCACCTTTGGGTCCCTATCTAAATGGGTCCCGTGATGTTGTCGGGATACGACGATGAACATCTTAACTTTTAGAAAGGATATATGCCTTCTCTGTAGCATCCACCATGATGGACGGGTGTCCCCTAGTTGGAACGAGTAAAGATGCTCGATCCAGTTTCCCTTGCGTCATAGAATATGGTCGGAAACCTTCCGGGGCAGAAGCAGGGATGCAGATCTGCTCTAAGGTGGATATCTCATCTCTTAGATGAGTCACCTCAATTGGGGAGATGGGCTCACGAGCCCAAGTCCTTGCTGTTTCCGCTGATGCAATTACATTCTGGAAGGTCTGCAAGATATGATCTGGGATCGATACATGCCCTTGCATCATTTCCAGGATATATAGAGAGACATATTTGGCTGGAATGGGTATGAAGGCCCATTCCGGTATTGAAGTTGTAATATCCCGCTTTGGTCCTACGGCGGTCCGTCGGTACTGACAATTCTTCTGTGTCGGTGCAGGTGAATGAATCTACCCCTATACCGAGATATTCCGGTATATCTCTTTGTTTGCTTCCACATCTAGGTGGCGGACTTTACTTGCATCCGTAGGGAGCTGGCCCTACATTTGTTGGTTTCCCACCGTATCGAGTCAGTGGCATTTGTAGGCGGGGAGACCTGCACGCCTATAAGTTTCCGCCCAATCTGGGTGGCAGGCTTTGTTGATCCCCACCATTTCAGGATGGCAGGCGTGAGAAGCATCTGCTAGGAGCTGGTCCTATAGGTGCCGGGCCACCACCAGGTAAAGTTTGCGGGCTTCATGACCATGGCCAGGGAGAGGTGCCTACTGGGTAAGTGTCGTACTGCGTGAGCGACGGGCTTGATGGAGCTTGGGGGGGATGCGCGCCAGCTCGTATGATTACGCCATGTCTAGATTGCGGGCCCAGGAGGAGTGAACAGGTGTAGGTGCCTATTCGTGGTACGTCTCCTTGCATGGGCAGTGGAGCTCCTCCTCAGGGACCGAGGTGATGACCGGTCCCTGATTGTATGTATGCCACCCTCATCGGGCGGTCTGAGGGGATGGAGATCGGAGAGTGTGGGCCTGAATCCTTGAGGAGACATCCTCCTCGGTGCGAGGATGTTGAGTCGCGGTGTGATCACGATGATGACTTCCGGCGGGGGCCTTGGAGCAGAACCCCCATTGGGCCTGGATGAAGTCCTCAGTGTTGACCTCATCTGTCTCCATAAGATAAGGGATGTATGAATTGTCCCATTCAGGGGACAGACTCCCGAAATGGTTCGATAAAGAAACATGGGCTATCTGGATTTGCCTTTGCAGCCGCTGCTGGGTAGGTGACCGGTGAGTTCTGGCAGATTGGTGGGTGTGCATGGCTGCCTCCACCGTTGGGAGAGTACCGTTTTGGTGGTACTCTTGAATTAGTGCGTCTATGACCCAACGTTGAAGACGTTGGGTGGGTGACGGGGTCCTCTGTAGGTAAGGATGTCCATTCCTTGCGTTGTTGGTAGCGTGCGTTTGTGAGTTCCTTTGCGATGCAATGGGATCAAGGGGAGTTCTGTAGGTACCTGTAAATATTTTTAACAAATGCAAACAGCAAACCTATCAAAGTAGCATCTCATGATCCCATGCATAATTAATGACTTTTCTTGGCACTCCATGAGATAATAAGGGGGCACATAGTGGGATTATGTTAAATCTGTCATGATTGGTTAATGATTCACGTGGGGTTCACCATTTTTTGTTTCGATCTATTTCCCCTTCGAGGAGAGATAGAGGACCAACGCGCCCGACTGTCAATCATACGGATGGTTGAGCCCCGCTCGATTGCAAATGTCCGGTACACCGGTCGTTATTTCTAAATGCCCAATGGTTACATATCCAATGATACGTGGAACTATTTTCCAAAGGAAGTTGTCCGCTTGGTGGTTCGGCCAACGATTCTTAAAGAAGTCACATTGGATGAGAGAGTGGGAATTCGGGCTCATTGCACCATTTTGGGGGGAATAATTGGCAGTTATAGGGATCTCTTATAGATTTATGATGTATTCATATGTTCGCAGATATTTGGTTTATACCCAGACATAGTATCAATGGATTTAACCATGGTGGGCAATGGTCAACTGGATGCAGGGATTCAGAATCATTTATGCCTGAGGTTTACCATCCCTCGTTGGATTAATGACCCCAACGAGTCTGGACTCACTGAGATGACGCTAGGGTGGTGCGGTGAAACAACATAAATATTTTCAAAATAGCCGGTTATTGGGATTGAACCTCAGGGAGGCTTCCTATATACCCTGCCTCGGAGACAAGGATCGAAGTCCACGTAGTTCGAATAGGGGTGTCGGAGAAATGACATGAAGGTGGACCCGGGGGTCCGATGGTGATCGGGGTTGAACCTCTAGGAGGCTTCCTATGTACCCTTCCTAAGAGGTAGGGATCAAATACAACACAGTTCGCATAGGCTTGGGGATTTCACTCTAAAGAGGCCTAGAGTAACGGATTAGGGCTTACACTCTGTGGAGGCCCAGAGTAATGGATTGGGGCTTACACTCTGAGGAGGCCCATTGTAGGATGTCATGGTCGATGCTTACTCTAAGCCCACGTGAGTCATACTTGGTGTGAGAAACAAGAGGTAGCAAGGACCAAATGATCACGTCGCAAAAGGTGCGTCTGTGAGAAGTGGAGTTGGGCTTATTCGTAGAGCGTACCATAAAGTCAGGGTATACTCCAAGGATGATGCCCTGGCGCGACAAAGCGTAGTGGGGGAGGGAAAGGGGTTCTCATGTGACCATCTCCTCTCTTGCAGTGCATGAGGGCTTCCTTATGATGAGTATTTTACTACCCCTGAGATGCCCTTAACAAGTAGAGGGGTAGAATGGGGACTCCTAAGCTCAGACTCCAAATTAATGTGGGAATGTGAACCCCAGAATGCTTCCAGAATCTCCTCAAGGGCTGGGAAAACCCCTTAGTCTAAACTTACCATGGGTATGTGAACACAAAATGGCACGCTGGCGCACCTGAGGTTTACACCACACAGATTCGGTGGCTCTGGTGAAGGCCTCGGCTCGGGGCCGATGAATAGGCCAATGAGGGAGTCATAGAGGATCAGGACGGATTGGAGGGATTTTATCTGGCTCATGGAAAGGGAACTCAGAAGGATTTGGCAAGACACACAAGGGTATGGTTAGTGGCACCCTTCTCGTAGGGATGTGCTATGCGGTTGGAGAAGCCGTCCGTGAACCAGGGTATTCCGTGGACTAAGAGGATATCTGCGAACCTTGAGGGTCTGCAGACTGGTTGGAATCCCGCGAACCAAGAGGGTTTGTAGCATCAGGTTCGGCCCATGTACAAGGTTAGTAAATCAGAGGGTTCCTCACGAGCAGTCGTCGCCAAGGTTGGCACCGGTCAGGGGTTTGTCAGTTGAGGCTTCGCCCATGTAGGAGGGTGCTACGCAGTGCATCTGGTCGAAAAAGTGGAATAAACTTACTGGTCCATGGGGAGTGCATCCTTGGAGGGGCTATGGATCACGGTGTTCACTTTTTATGTTATTTTAAGTTTTCAGTTCACCAAATTATTATGAGTTTTCTGGTTCCTTTTTAATTCATTCCTAGGATTATACCTGCTCTGGTTCGCGAACTGGAACATCACTATTTTAGAAATCTCAAGCCATCCTTCGAAATACATCCACACAAATCTGATCGATCTCCTCAGAATACTCTTCCTCTGAATCCGAATCCGAATCCTTTTTTCCTTCCCCCCTTTGTCTCCTTTAATACAGTGAGGAAAGAGATGTATATGTGGTCACAAGGCACCTTTTACGGAAGCCCATGACCAAAAACCCGGTTAATGAATGAATTTGTCAATCCGAGACTCGCGGTGTTCATTGAGCGCTTATCCCCTTGTGAACCGAATGAGAAGAGTGCTTCGCGGCCGCGAAGGGTTCTGCCTCCATTAAGTGAACGACAACGAAGGCAGTTTGGACCGGCTGACACGACTCGCAGCTGGGGCGGTTCATGACAGTGAACCATATTGGCACCGGCCCTGCTTCATCCCCGCGGAGGATATCGACCTCCATTTCGTGAATTATGACGGTCCGCGGAGGAGGGACACATCGCGGAACCAGCCGTGCGTTGAAAACATTAGACCGGTCCGCTGACCGGTTCGTCCTTCGCCCTCCTTGAGTATTATCCGTATTTTCCCATCCATTTGAGGGGGAATTAGGTAGAATCTCCCTTGAGTTAAAGGGGATCATCATTCCCCTTTGCGGATTTTTCTGGACCCAACAACCACTTCGAAACATTTAAATTGAATTTTAGTTTTAAAACAATATTGTCCAAATAAATAAATATCTAAGAACATTTTTAATACATGGAAAATAATGAGAAAGATTTATCATAATAAATCATTAAAACATTTAAAAATAATATTTTAGTTAGAGTTACTAACCAATAGAGAGACACTCGAATAAAAATAATTGAGGTAATAAAAACATTTTAATATCATGGGAATTAAGGGATTCATGATATATTATGTCAAAGTACATTATATACACCATATAAAATTGAATTGGTGTATAACAACATAGAAGTATCAATGGATTGTAAATTGAGATGAATTATCTTTTAAAGACTATATCCTTAGGTTATGAATAAGTCAACAACATAATTATGTGTGACAAATATAAATACACACAATATGATTAGATATTCAGTGTAAATAAATCAGAGGATATTCAAACATATTCTTGTAAAAACAACATAAATGAATTGGATATTTAACTCAAAAAATGGTTATTGAGTAAAAATTACTCTTCTCAAGTTAATATAGAGGACATGAGAATTTTTCAATGGACTTATTATGTGTATCAAAAGTATATCTACAAAACGGGGAGTGGAAATTATGACATAAGAAAATTAATAGTGATTCCACACATAATCCTGGTGTAAAATAATCAATGATGTATGCATAAAGACGAATGAGTGGAAATTGAAATTTCTAATTCCCTTATTGATTTGGTAACATATGAAACATAAACCCATGAAAGAAGGATCATACAATGATGATGTGAATATCCCTATATTAAATTATTTTATACAATGAATACAATCATGGGTAGTACACACACCACATTCAATAAATAGGTGGTGAACGATGGAAATCTCACAGAATTAAAAATGAGAACAGAAACCCCTTACTTTGTACTTTTTCATTGGTCGAGGGTAGATTAACCTACTGTATAAATGTGAAATAATTGTTATTGAATTATAAAAGACTCATATACATTAATATGATATCATATATGATCTTTTAACATTGATTTGTTGATAACATCTTAGTATTATCATTGTTTCAGGTGATAACAGATTGATTTCCCATTATATTCTAATTTATGTGAGCCATAATTTTTAGGGGTGAGATGTATATTATTCATATACAGAATTATATAATGTCTCTAAACATTATTTTTAATCATCCAATGAAATTTATTTTTGAATGGATATGATGGGAAATGAATCTCATCGCGTTCGTGGAGACGGTAATCTGTACGCACGCATGGGCGACAATATCATTCTTATGATACCTAAATAATATATAATTGGATGTTATATCATATATACAGGATCATTATCATGTTATATTTATTATTTACTTGAATTAAACATCATTAGTATACCCATTCAAATAATATTATATTGAATAAAAATTACACCAGGACGTGGAGACGGTCTGCCGTATGTACGCACCTATGGTGACATGTCATAAAAAAGATTGATAGAATACTGATTATGGCTGTACCATATTTATAATAAAATAACAGTATATATAATATACTAGAATTATTATTTTATAATGGAAATAAAAATTAATGAAGAAGTGGAAGAAGAAAGGAACTTGGAAGAGGGTGGTGAAATTAATACCTCTTCTTCGAGTTCTTCCTTTTGATTTGGTCAAAAGGGATCTTTAGGTTGGCTTTCTGATAAAAATATGGTCTCTAAGATGAAGTTATGGAAGTTGATAGGATATTTTCATAGGGTTTTATCGATACAAAAGGCTTTGAAGGTGTGAATTAGTGAGTAGGGTGGGTGACCTTTTATAAGAGGGGTGAGGGGCACCTTTGGAAAAGTTAGAAATATTATTTTATAATAAATACATATTTGGTTTCTAATGGCTCCAAAGTGGATTATTAAAATGTTAATGTATCGATATGTATAAAACCACTCAACCAATAGGTTTTAGACTGGTTTGGGTCATTGTATTAACATTATCATTTTGAATTAACTCTTAGTAAAATAGTTTGACATTTACCATGTCTTTTTTTATTTTTATATTATATAGATAATAAACTTACTATATAATTTAAAGATACCCCAAAGTTGTCCATTAATAATAATCGTATCATTATATAAGTCCTTTGGCAGAAACATAGATTTTTAGGAGTAGAATATCAATTAAAAATTTAATATTATTTTTAAAACTCTTTTATGTCAATTTTGACAAAATTTAATAATTGATTTTTTATAAAGTCATAACAACTTTATTAATTCGAACTAAATTCATTTAGGAAATACTAAAATGTCATATTAACCACTAAAGGTTTTTTATGTCAACATAAATTTAAATGTATATTTATTTTAACATTTATAATTATAATTATTTGATTCTTTCATTAATAAGGAAAATGATGCATCATTATTGTGTCATAAATAAATTTAATTACACAATGTCTAAAAATTATAAATAAAATTCCATTATTTTTGAAATCATTTTATATTTATAATTAACATTTATATTTGAAAATATAATATATATAACCCTATGTAAAAATAGTTTTTCTAAAAGATATTTGCTTTTGTCATTTTTTTATTTACTTTAACATAATTCATATAAAGTATCATTTTCACATACAAGTGGTTCCATGGGGTCCCAAAATCGAATAAAATATTCCCACGGTTGGAAATATATCAAAAAATAGGGTTATGACATGTTTAAGGGTAATTTATTATTATTATAATATTATGTTTTTACACTTATTTACCGGATTTACACTTTACCCACGGTAAATAAAATATTTACCAAAGTAATTATTCAAAATATCTAAAAATAAAAGTTACTAATTACTCAATTTTTACCTCTTGACTATAAATATGGAATACATTTTTCTAAATTCAAAACACATTAGTGGAAGAAATGAATTTAAAATTAATTCCCGTTGTTTTAACAAAAAGCATGTTTTTAAGATATAATATCTATCAAATGATTGGCACTTGCTTATATCTAGTTTAAATGTGAAATTATGTACAATGAACAAAAATGGATTAAATTGTAATTATATAACCTATTTATACTATAAAATCACCCAAATTTATAATTTATCACTATTAATTATTTCGATTAAAAAGGTTTTTTTTAATTAAAATTTAGTAATTTTCACTATTCATTAAAATATGAAAGTTTTCCGAAAAGTACCAAAATTTCACCCTAAACTAATTTTGATATTCCAAATCCAAAAATGAAATCCATTTTTAAAGATAAAATTTATAAAATTTCAAAAAGTGGGTATTACTATTCATAATGGCAAGTTTGATTGGTTGTGGTCTATGTTAGAACCCAAAGTTGTATACAACACACACTACTCTATTATTCAAAGAGAGGCTTTCTGTGGAATCTTTGGGTGTTAAATTACCTCTCCTAAAATAAATTGCATCCTCGTAAATTTTAAACTTGGGCTTGGAAATATAATGTAATGTCCCCCATCAGAAAAATAGTCAATAAAACTATCACTTTAAAAGAAATAATGAGAAGTAAAAAGGTCTCCAAAGATAACCCATACTAGGATTACATGTAGAAAAACATGGATATGGATGATAAAATATGTGTCACGTTCTGATGGAGAGGGATATAAAACATGATCTGGAGAATTTTAACAATAAGAAAACCAAAAACTTGTGATGAGACAAATAGTCATTAGTCTCCTAGTAGGAAAAGTAAACGGACAACTTTTTTTTTATGTTACATTACATAAAGATGAGGAATTCATTTATGAGATTGATTAAGAACATAAATAAATATACATAATTCTTAAATAGATTTTCATTATTTAATAAATTTCTACCACTAACTAATTTTTTTAAACGATGAGTATTCAAGAAGGCATGGTCACACTAGAAGAGATAGAATAAACTTTTATAGATTCACATGATTTATGAAGGATAAACTATATATACCTTGTCTTTAGAGATTAATAAAAACCAAAAAAGTTAGTATAAGATTTGATGAACCCCCAAAAGGATATTCCATTAGAGAAAGAAACACTAATCATAATTTCTAAAACTAAACCAACAATACCCCAAAGTTAAATAAAAACCATTCAATAAAAAATTGTCCTTAATGTCCTTCAATATAATCCAAACTTATATTGAAAGCCAAAATATAGAAGAATTTGGTTTTGTAGTCTTCCATAATAAATTGTATCTCCAAATGACATTAACTACTCTTAATGTCACATACTTAAAATTAATTAACCTAATCACACATTCTCTATTATTGTTAAATCATTTCCATAAATAATCTAAATCACTATAAATCAAAAATAAAAACATAGATAAAAACCCACCATTACTCCTCAAATGAAATCCCACAGTATTCTATTATCATTGGGCATATATTGTTTCAAACAAAGCGAACATATTCCAAAATAACATTTATCACATAGTCACCAAATAATTTTCTTATACTAAGTGAATTCGTTTGATAAGACATAAGATCCCAAATAAACTTATTATTGATCAATAAAATCATTTAACTAAAAATAATTATTCACAGTAACCAGGGACATCACGTAGTCCAGTGGTAGGCGATAAATCCCAATCACACTTTGGTTGTGGGTTTGATTCCCACAGCTTTGTCTGATGCGATGTGTGGTCACATGGTCTATGTGTTTTCCTTTTTCAAAAACTATATTTTATAACATTACCAAATTGAGATAAATCCCTTCAAATAACCATAGCATAATTTAACCCCAAATGATATCACATACATTGCATTTTCATCCAGAATTATAATAACTTGCAATTGACACAAACCCAATGATCATATTAAACCAAATAATTATTTGTAACAATATGCACAAGAGAAAATATATGTCTTCCTCAAATATCATTTTCACATGACAAACTGCATGGATACAAATACAAGAGAAAATTATTCCAAAGTAATCCCATCCACAAGGAGTACTAGTACATTTAAAAATTTCTCTAACCATTTATTTGCACATAGCTTCCTCTTTGACCAAGAAAATATCCTATAGAATAGGGAATTCACTCGGGTAATGTCCATGTCCCCTTCATTTTTGGCAAATGACTGTAAATGGATTCATGGTAACATTTTTATTTTCTTCTACAATGCTCTTCAGTTTTCCTCATAAATTCTTCACTTTATGTCCTTATTTCCTGCACGTAAAGCATTTCTTTTTATCACTAAGACACTTTCTTGGGTGTCTCCTTCCATGTTTCCTGCATGATGGATATTTAGGATTCTATTATACATGGTCTCCACTACTAGAGCTCTTATCATTCATCACCTTTCTCTTCTTTGTTGAGTCCGGTTGTTGGATAATATATATGTTGTTGATCATATTTTTGGGAAACTGATTTTGCATAAACATGATATCTTTTACACCTATCAACATTCCATTTTGTTTATTATTTCCACCGCTGTTCCAACCTTGTACATCATTCTCAAAGTTAATAAGACTTCCTTGGAAACCAGCCATTGACTAAGACTAGAAATCATTGTGTGAGTAATAGTAGTCATAAAATCATATAGAGAATATCATTAATCCATATATAAAATTTGAATCACCTTAGGATTAACCAAGGACATTTATTCTCATCTTATATTAAAAAACTTTAAATCGGTTTGAAAAAAATGTAAATTATCCTAAGAATATCCCATGGGATTTTTGTAACCAAGAGTGAAACAAGGCCCATTTCCATGCACTTGTTCCCATTCGAGTCTAGCACAAAGCAGTGTTTTCAAGGTTTACCCCTAGGTACATCTATGCCAGAGCCGCCTCTACCTGCTCATAACCATACAAGGATGTATTGCGTGGAAAACTCACAAAATCTATACAATACCACAATTCTAGGAAGTTCTTCTATACTAATCCTCAAAGTCTATCTTAGGGCTGTGTGCCCTAATAAGAGTTTATCTAAATCTAGTTTCCATGGTTTTTAATAATCTTCCACTGATACCAACTATAACGCCCCGACCCCAGAAGCCCAGAGTCGGTGAATTATTATGTATCATTTTCATGATCATAAAAGATCACATCTCAAAAGACCAACAATTTTAGTAGCCTTGTAAGTACTAGATAAATTCATAAGGTTTACATGATATCATAAAATAGAAAACTACAACAATATTGTCTCCATAGACAACACTGATATCCCATAGACTATCCCTAGAGGTCAGTCATAATATACTTCTTTTCATCCTGGGAAAATAATACATAGAAATGGGTGAGCTCAAATGCTTCGTAAGGATAACATTATAGAGTAAACTTTCATAAATAATCATAAACCTTAAGGCAATGTATAAGACCAGAACAAATGCCTTTTAAACATGAACATCAGCATAATATGGAAAAGTTAAAATGAAATAATTCCATTACTTATTCACAGGGATATTCTACTAGTTGAAAAATAAAATGCAATATCAATAACCACTTTCATAATAATCGAGTGCATACTGCTAGACTATCATAACCACATAGTCAAGGCCTTGTTCCAAAACACTAGTTTGTATCATGAGACCTATCGATGCATCGAGGAGCTGTACCGGGCTCTACCCGTTACTTTCTATGTCCAATTCATTCCTCATATGAAAAGTCTGAAACATAACATAAACATTTGTATTAAAACTAGCATACAAAATGTCAATACTTTATCCACAAACCATGAATGGTATAAAAATAACACATCCACAGTCAAAAATAACTCATTCAATAAAATACTAAAGATTTTATTGTGACTGATTAACCTCAATAGATAATAATGAAGGATATTGACATAGATGAAAATAATTATCAAACCTATTTGAGAGAAATATCCCCCTTTTTCTTGAAAACATTTAAAAGTTACACTATTTGTCAAGAAGCCATTTAAAAATAGATTTTTGAATCAAAATTTCCATAACAATTCGAAACATGTAAAATGAACTTTAATTTTAAAACATTAATTTCCATATAAATAAATCCATAAATTTTTTTAAAACATGGAAATTAATGAGAAATATTTTGGAAAAAAATCATTAAAACATTTAAAAAATATATTTAAGTTAGAGTTCCTAACCAAAAGAGAGACAATTGAATAAAAATACTTGAGGTAATATAAATATTTTAATATCATGAGAATAAAAGTATTCATGATATAATATGTCAATTTACATTATATACACCATATGAAAGTGAATTGGTGTATAACAACAAAGAAGTCTCAATGGATTGTAAATTCATCTGAAATATCTTATAAAGAATATATCCAAAGGTATGTATAGGTCAACAAAATTATTATGTGTGAAAAATATAAATACACTAAATATGATTGAATATTTAGTGTAAATCAATCAGAGGACATTCACACATATTCTTGTAAAAACAACACCAATGAATTGGATATTTAGCTCAACAAATGAAGATTGAGTTAAAATTAATTTTATCAAGTTAATATTGATGACATGAAAATTTATCAATGGAGTGATTACATGAATCAAAAGTATATCCACCTAAAGGGGAGTGGAAATTATGACATAAGAAAATGAATAGTGATTCCAGACAAAATCTTGGAGTAAAATAATCAATCAAGTTTGCGTAATGCCGAATGAGTGGAAATTGAAATTTCTAATTCCCTTATTGATTTGGTAACATTAGAAACATACAAAAATGAGACAATGATCATACAATTATGATGTAAATATCCATAAATTAAAGTATTTTATACAATGAATACAATCATGGGCAGTACACACACCACATGCAATAAATAAGTGGTGAACAATGGTAATCTCACGGAATTAAAAATGAGATAATAAACCCCTTACATTGTACTTTTTCCTTGGTAGATGGTAGGTTAACCTCCTGTATAATGGTGAAATAATGTTTATTGAATTATACAAGAATCATATACATTAATATGATATCATATATGATCATTGTTCATTGATTTGTTGATAACATCTTAGTATTATCATCATTTTAGGTGTTAACAGATTCGTTTTCCTTTATATTCATTGTTATGTGAGCCATATTTGTTATGGATGATATGTGTCTTATTCATATCCAGAATTATATCTTGTCTCTAAAAATTATTTTTAATCATCCAATGAAATTTATTCTTGAATGGATATGATGTGGAATGAATCTCATCGCGTTCGTGGAAACGGTAATCTGTACATACGCACGAGCGACAATATCATTATTTTGATACTAAAATAATATATAATTGGATTTAATATCATATATACCAAATCTTTATCATATTATATTTATTATTTACATGAATTACACATAATTATTAAACCCATCCAAATAATAATATATTGAATAACAAATACACCACGACGTGGAAACGATATGTCATACATACGCACGCATGGTGACATGTCATTCAAAGGATGGATTGAATACTGAATATGGTTGTCCCATATTTATAATAACATCATATTATATATATGTTACTAGAGTTATTTTTTCATAATGGAAATAAAAATGAAAGAATAAGTGGAAGAACAAAGTAACATGAAAGAGGGCGATGCAATTATTAACTCTTCTTTGGGTTATTAATTTTGATTTGATCAAAAAGGGTCCATATGTTGGCTTTATTATCAAACTATGGCCTCTAGGATGAAGTGAGGGAAGATTAGCGGATATTTCGGTAGGGGTTGGCCGAGACAAAAGTTTTTGAAGGTGTGAATTATTGAGTAGGGGGCGTGCCCTTTTATAAGAGGGGTGAGGGGAACCTTATGAAAAAGATAGAAATATTATTTTATAATAAATTCATATTTTGTTTCTAATGGATCCAAAGTGTATTATTTAAATTTTAGGGTGTGGATAGGTTAGAAACACTCAACCAATAGGTTTTACATATGTTTGGGTCACTATATTAAATTTATCATTTTGATTTAACTCTTAGTTAAATAGTAAGACATTAACCATGCATCCTTTTATTTTTATATTATACTGTTAATAAAATAAGTATATACATCCAAGAGATCCCAAGTTGTACATTAGTAATCCACCTATCATTATATAGGTCTTTTGGATGATCCTTATATTTTAATGAATAGAATATCATTTAATAATATTATATTTTTTTAAGACGCTTTTATGACAATTTTGTCACTATTTAATAAATTATTTTCTAAAGTCTTAAAAACTTTATTAATATGAATAAAATTCATTTAAGCAATAATACCGTGTAATATGAAGCGATAAAATTTTTTTATGTCATCAAAACATTCAAATTATACTTATTTTAACATGTATAATAATAATTATTTGATTCTTTCATGAATAATGAAAATATTGCATAATTATTGTGTCATAAATAAATTTAATTATTCAATGTCTAAAAATTAAAAATAAAATACAGTTCTGTATAAAATAATTTTATATTTCTTAATAATATTTATAGTAAAAAATATAACTTATATTACCCTATGTAAAATTTTTTTATCTAAAAGATACATGTTTATGTCATTTTTGTATTTACTTTAACTTCATTAGTATAATGTGTCATTATCACTTAAATGTGGATCCATGGAGTCCCAAAATCGACCCAAAGATTCCAATGGTCAGAAATTTATCATAAAATAGGGTTAGGAAACGTTTTATGGTAATTTATTATTGTTATAATATTATTTTTTAACCCTTATTTACGAGATTTATTCTTTAACCGTGGTAAATAAAATATTTACCGAAGTAATTATTCAAAATGTCTAAAAATAAAAGTTTCCTATTTACCAAATTTAGAGATATTGATTCTAAATATGGAATCCATTTTTCTAAATTCAAAACACAGAAGTGTAAGAAATTAATTTAAAATTAATTCTCACTGTTAAAACAAAAAGCGTTTCTTTAAGAGAAAATTACTATCAAAAGATTGGCATTTAATTATGTGCAGTTTAAATTTAAAATTATGTCAAATGACAAACATTGGATTAAACAGTAAAAATATAACTTAAACATACACTAAAATCACTCAAATTCATAATTTTTCACTATTAATTATTTCCATTAAAAAAGTTGTTTTTAATTAAAATTTAGTAATTTACACTATTTATCAAAATATAAAAGTTATATGAAAAGTGCCAAAAATTCACCCAAAGCTAATTTAGATATTCCTAATCCCAAAATTAATTCCATTTTTAAATATAAATTGTATAAAATTTCGAAATGTTGGAATTAATATTCATAATTCCTAGTTTGATTTGTTATGGTGTGTGTTAGAACTCGAAGTTAAGTACAACACAAGCTACTGTATTATTAAAAGTGAAGCGTACTATGGAAGCATAGGGTGTTACACATGAAGTTATTTTTAAAAATATTCCTTAGGAAACAATCCTTTGGGAAATACATGGGTTCTCCTAATATTGGACACTAATGATAGGTGAAGGTCCTTCCCTTGTCATCTCTATAACCAGATACCTCAAGTTTCAAGTGGGGATGTAGAAGACCATACATTACATTACCTATGAGGACTAATGTCGTATCCTCATTAAGTATATGTAACCATGTTATGGGAATCCCTATTGTATTAATCCTTTAGATTTTACTTATTGGTTGTATCCATAGGGGAAGACTGATGTGACTATTATCAAATCCAATACTTATTCTCATGTATCCTTGGCCTTTTCGACTATTAGAAGAGGTATTTTGTGGTTTTATGGACTATATGATACCTATTATTTCTCACATATGAGCATGAATCATTTGGGTTATGTGGTTTTTTTGGGGTCACCACACTTGTATGGTCACATACATGATTTTAGAGGGAATTGTTTTCTAGATCATCATCAAACCATCCTTCTATATTCTTGCCTAGGTGTGGGAACTCAAAACCATGTACCCAGCCATTAGGGAATCCTTCTATATGTTGTGAGCCCAAAACATTCCCCATTACCACAAAGGTCTATATCCCCCATGATAATACACTTTATGTGGACATCATATGTGTGGGAATGGTAACCCTTCTACGCCGAATTTGATTTGTATACAAATTGTATAAATATGAACTCTATTTATGGTCCCAAAAAACCCCCAAAATCATATATATTTCTCTCTAAGCCTCATTCCTATATGATCATATTTGACATGGTGTCTGACATCCCATTCGGGTTCTTTGGGCCACTTCATCATATTTTCCAGAACGAGCCTTTACTAGAAGCTTCTTCATATGCATCATCTCTTCATGATATTAAATTCAATGGATTTTTTCTTATAACAGGACCATAAAATGTATTACATGTCATGATATGTGGTACAAAACTATATGGGTCTAATTCATTTCACAAGGTTACACATGATTCCAATATTATGTGTCCAATTTCTACATTAAAACAAGTAGTGTATCCCAATATGATAACAAACACTTGGGCATCCCATTATTTGGGGTAGAACTAGTATTTTAAACAAATATGTCCTAAATAATCACCAATTCGTTCATGAATTGATACCATTTATGGAGATCCATGGATAAATATAGATATGGACATATATGAGTAGCATCCAACGCATATAGATAATTAAAATTTATATGTATTCTAATAATTTTATATTTATCTAACTATGACATATTTAATTGTTTTTAATTAATGGAGTACTCACAAACATATCTAAAATCTATAATAGTGTCCCAATGCAAAACAAATTCCACACCAAAAGGATGTGATGAGCCCAAACTCACATCCTCACAACTAATGTGGGTTATGCTGTATTGTTTTCATTATTCTATAATGATAGACTCTATTTTCAAAATGGGTCCATGAGAAATAACATATATGTGAACTAGTGGGTAGTTTATGATCCTCGAACAAACCTCACTGGGAACAATCTAGAAAATATGTAGTAATAAGTTTCATTCATGAGGCTTTTTCTGCTAACAACCAAAAATTAAATTTTATAAACATGTATAATATACGAGTTTTCTCATTAATAAATACCACATGGGGATGGAATATAATTTTCTGTTGTTCGTATCATAAAATTCACATCAAAAAAATACATCTACATATTTTTCCAGACTATTTCCTTTGGTGTTTTTCATGTAACATAAAAATGGATATCTTATTTTTGGTGACTCATTGAAATGAATTGAAAATCTAGCCACTAAATGGAGAACATGTCCAATGATACATAAGAACCAAATTAGATGAGAGAATAGTAGGTCGGGATCAAAACACCCTTGGCGGGGGGAATCATTTCTACTTCCAGAAACTTTTATTTACTTAAGATATTCCCTATGAATCTTATATTTATTCCATAGAAGGATTCAATTCTACCATGGATCTATATTAACTTAATAAATTTCATGGAATTTCTGATCATTTCTATGTGTTTTATGTTCTTAATTTATTGATATATCTTTATTTATTGGATGTTCTTAATAAATTTAACCCTTTTATGAATGGATTTGATATTATTTTGGATATTTATGATTACGATGATTGAATTTAGGTATATAATTGGAATCTCTGGATAGTATCATCCTCAACTAAGACAAGAGTTATTTTCATGTAGATATCAGATCAATAATATAGTCTTCTTACACATCCTTTTGAATGGAATCATATCCCACATAGAATGGTTTCAATAATCAAGAAACATCAAACTATATTAGGGCTTGTGGTAAAGACCAATCCATTCTGTTAATCAACATGCTAAAATGAGGATTATGTGAAATGATCCTATGAAATGATTATTTTTATAGTCATTTCAATGTTTTCTAAGGAAAAAAAATATGTGTGGGAACCTAGGTCCGATTTTTATCCTAATATTAATGTGGATCACATTGAATTAACATTGGTTTGGTATGTTGGTTTTGGACCTCACGAAGGTTTTCTACAAACACCCATTTGGACGTGATTCAAATCGCACATATTTTGGTTGTGAGGAACCATGCCTATGGAGGCACTATAAATATTTTAAACGTAATGAATGTGGCACATTGATATGATTGAGTAATTATTTCTGGTCTTACACCTTGTAGGATGATTCCATAAGGGTAATATAATTGGTGTTAAAGAGTCACACCTTAGAAAGCCGTTTCATGATATGAATTTTTATTAACTAAAAAATGTTTTTCATGCATGAGAAAAATATATCCATGTAGCCACAATGGTCATATCTATACTCTAATCCTATAGGAAAAATTCATGATTGTGAGAAACAAGAGGGGGCATTAAGAGATGGAAAACCACATTATTCCTCTTTCTCTAGTGGAAGAGGCCGAGGATATAGTTGAAGAATAATGGGATTTTATGTTCATGTCTCATGCCATTTCATTTCTAGGATAGTCATATCAGACTGACCAACTATATTTCCATATATTATTAATAGTCCTGAGAATTACACAAGTAGGGATACCCTGATCGTTGTTCTAATGAATAAAGGGGGATACGACATTAACCCTCAAAGATAACATAAAATTGTGATCCTCTCCCTCCCCACCTAGAATTAGAGGCCATTAGTCTTCCAGATGAATATATAAGTACATGTTGACAATATTAGAATACAAGACTGGGAGATCAATCATACATCCCCATAGTTCATGGCCCTTGAAACCTACATAATTCGTAATTTCATATACCCTAAGGACCTAGTCTATAAATAATTGGAAAGTGAATAACACCTCTCACTATTAGAATACATAAAAAAGGGATACATGATAATATTTTTCATTCCGTGGTAATGAAAATATGATGGCTTTAGTATATGTTTTTATTTACTCCCCGTTAAGATGAGTAGTCCAATTTAATGGGATACAAACAGTTTCTTGTTGGAATGAGGGCATAGAAGGTGTTACATGAAGGTTAGGATTTACAAACATGAGGTTTATTGTGTAGGGTCATCTAAAATAACTTATGTAGCTCACAAAAACCTTTTATAATATTGAAATAAATTGATAGTCGATAAATATTCCCTATATGTTCTGAAACACGCGACTTATGTATCAAGAACCCTTTCCTCCATGTTTACAAAAATGATTACGATGGTCCCCCTCTATGCTTGAGACCTCATGAAACCCATCCAGGGACAACAGAGGAGACCCTTGGTGAAATATTTATGGTCGCTATAATTTATCATTCCTAAGAGGTTAATAACCCAATGAACCTCCAGTCCACGCAGGCCTACCAATTTGTGAAGCACTTCAAGCTCCTCCTATGCCGCACTACACGATGCACATCATGCTCTCTTAAATATGTCATGTATGTGAAAAATATAACTAGTATTTCAATAATAAAATTGAAGGTCTCCATTTCATTTGGATCCCTAGTATGAGGGTTACTAACATGGATCCTCCATCAAAGCCTTTGACATTCAATGATCCTGCAATTGGACACTGCATTGTGTCTCCCATTTAGTTATGAATTCCATTGGTCAATGGTGTTAGACACTTTTCCATCCTGATGGGAAGGGGCCCCTGGTTTCATTTAGTAATATTTCTTATTTGTCAAAGGTACCTCGACCTTGGGACCTGTGTCACAGATATCAAGAAATTGTATATTGGGTTTATGACTATGTCCTTTCTTAGACACCTCTAATTCCATGCGTCTCAGTTTCCAGTTGGTCACGGAGAGAACCGATCCTTCATTTCCCATTAGGGTTCATCATTATTTTACCTCAAATTTCTCAAAATATGAGTGGTGTATACATTTTGGAGCAATCCTATATAATATATTATATATGTTTTATCCATAGAGTTAGTGTGATGTGAATATCCAGGATATTAAATTGCTCGAGATAGATACATGTGGATCCTTTATTATTCCCTTGTATCCCTATCCTCTTCAACAATATAATGTAGGATCATTTGGTTTTCCATATCTTTATATTACTCTAGTATCTCACATTTAATTGGGCCTCCTATGGTCTTAGTGGTTAACTACAATCACGAAATCCACATGGTTATACGCAATTCATGGAGGATAAAATTATTATCATATTCCTCTCGCATTACATTAGAGGGCCTCTATAGGCATGGTGCCTAAAAGAAATTTATCCAATCATATGGGAGTCCCAAATTATTTTATAGGCCAAAAATCATTCCAAAATTCTCTCAAAGTGAAAAATTCCATTTAATAAAAATAATTTAAATTCCTCCATTGGTGTGGGTCCTCACAACTGAACAACATGGGTTTGATTCCCTTCTAAATGGGATAAATATAAATCTCCTTTAAGGTATAGACCCAATACCCCAAATAAAACCTAATTCACTCAAGGCCATATTTCCAAAAGGTTCATATTCTACTTGGAAGCCCACATCCCTTCTAAGTCCCTTGGGCATCCTTTTCAAATGTCCCACACTAAACATTAACTACAAAACATTCACATAGATGTCTTTTATTGAATAAGTAAAACTACATGGATTGGTTTTTATCATGTAACCTAAAATGTTTTGATGAGTCTTGATAAGGGAAACCAATGAACACGGGTTTTCACTCGTTTAAAAAGGATCCATAGGAATCATATCATATTGTTTTGATCCCAAAATCAAAACAATTATAATCTATCCTGATGATGAAAAGCTCAAGAGAATTTTACTGTGTGTTATAAACCCAGTATCGAAATCATAGATAACCATATGAATGCATAATTTTCATATTAAAGAATACCATAAATGGATAATATGAGATTCATACATATATCTCCACTAATGAATAACCTCAGACACATACAAATGATTCAAAATTCCATGCATTCAAAAAAATGAAATTTAATTCAAGGCTAAACGAATTCATAAATGGGAGTTAATAATGGATTGATGAACATATATTTAGTTGATTACAATGTCCCGTAGTATTAATCAATAACCCAAAAAATTGTGCGATGAGCCTAACCTTCATTCCTCTTGACAGATTTCTGTTCATATGTATCATTGATCATATTCTATAATGAGTTCCTACCTTTGGAAATAATTTACAAAAATCATCAAGCATATAATATCTATTGTGTGTTTCTAGTTCCATGATCAAAAATCATTAAAATTCCTCAAAAATACATGAATATATGTTTATGACAAGTGGGTATCCCCAAATTCACCATAGAACGCCATTCTGGCCCAATGTGGAATTCATGAAAGTAACAAAGTGGTGAATTAAATGTGAATCATTAACCAAGATGATAATTCCACCCACCTATCAGGCCCCTTTAAACATAAAAATAAAACATGAAGAAATGAGAGAATCAATTTACCATGTGTTATTTTATGGAGATAATTCTTTTATGGAGGTTTCTTTTTATTTTCAGATATATTTTAGGAATAATTTATAAGAACTCCCCTATATCAAAATAAAATTACACCAATTCTCCCAAATGCAATCTATGTGTGCCCCTCATGTTGGGTCTTCATTTAAGTAGAGGAACATGTAAACAACCTTGAATCTTCCACACTCTGTCTAAAATATGTGGGCCATGTTTTACTGCGAAGTGGTCTTATATCGACCCTAAAGGCTTCCCGACATGATTTTCAACTCTTGAAGTTCCACCATCCATCCACTCAGTGATGGTCGTTGGTCCATAAGAAGTCAAACCCAATCATTTTCTCAGACCATTTATTAGATCTTATCCCTATAATGTAGTAATCTGTTCAACCCTTATCTCATGGTGGTATATTATGTGTCTGAAAATGTACTCAACCATATTATACATGTGCCCCTGCAAAGGGATGCTTCTGTAGACACAACCACCATTGACAGATGATGATGAACCCTCTGTACGATAATATTATAGTCTTGGTCATTTATAACAAGTCACTCAAGATGGACCACTGAGGGTATACAAGTCAATAGAAAATAGGTACACACCTCAATACCCACTCAAAAAGTCCACCATCATAATTATTTGATAAAACATTTGTGGTCACAAACACATACCTACACACAGAAATACAACTAGTTTAAATCTAATGGAATGATTGAGAGGGTATAAACACCTTCTGATATAAACCATGAATTTAACTAGTCTCTTATGTAAGTATCCATTGAATCCCTATAGAAAAATTCAAAATCAATATATTATTAGAAAAAAACCTTCCAACATCAAAGAATAATTCTAATAATGTTTGGATATGATCCATAATTATATGAAATCACATGCCTTCTCTTTTCCATCCTACCAGTTGTCTTGTCAAACAACATCCAATGAAATCATCTAGTATGTCCCAATGATGAACATTGGAGAAACCGAAAACTCATCCCATAAACATGAGTACTATTAGTGCCAATTAGAAGGTTATTGAGTATATTAACATGAACACACCCCTTCTCCATGCACATATTGGGCATAAAAACATATTCAAAATTATAATGATACCATGAACATATTGAAAATGATGAATGGATTGGTGAAAATTCATTCTCAAATCTATAAAACCTACTAGAATATCATAAGTTATGCAACCACGCTTACATGGAGTTCCCTATCGACTTCTCCTATTGGCTCCACCCTCTCCTCCCTAATTTTACACTTCTCCTTGGTGGAAATGGGACTCCCTCCTACTTTATGATCAAGATATCCCTCAATACTTTTATTCCTTCTCACCCATTCTCCCATTCAGGGTTTTCTTCTTTCATGCTTCTAGAGTTGACTCTAATTCTACTATCACACCAATACAATGACGGTTTGTCATGATATACTCAACTCCAACAATTAAGCAATTTCGGTTCTTTAACGGGATTGAGACAATGTTGCTGGGATTGGGTTCATCACGTTATTCTCTATATTGTGTTTTTATCACTTATCGCCCCTCTATACTCCATGATCTCTCTCTTATTCTTCATTGGGGTTTATCCCCTAGAATTGGAGAATCCTTATTCATGTTCCTATGGCTTTTTCCCACAAATATTTTTCGATTCCTTTAGGGTATTATCCATGGGTCCCCCTTTTTGTTTTGCTATTAGGTTTTCTATACTAGTATCTTCATCTTCATTCCATGATGGTTTTGGTTAGTGAATCTAGTTTTTAGGGTGTTTTGATGGTGTTTATTTGTTTTTTTGGAGATTGTTCAATGATGTGGTATTAGGGTTTGGTGATGGTACATGTATGGTCATGGATTTTGGTGGACAACCATTGTGATCATACTCTTATCTAGCCTTTGGGTCCTATGATCCCTTCTAGGTCAGATGGGTGTGATAATATCCAAGAGTATTTTGGGTTGTGTTGTGCGATGTAGAGGTGGGTTCTCTATGGTGAGGATAACGATGATAATGAGGATTCTATTTTTCTGGGCGATGTGGAAGTGGTAACGAGAATCTTCTTTGATGTAGATAATGATAGTGGTGATGGTTTAGGGGAACTTGGACGGCTGTAAAGATGAATATATAATCTGAACATGTCCTTCCTTGATGTAGGTTCTTCAAATGGATCGCTAGTTTTTCAAGGAGTGTGATTTGATGATGCTGAGGAGTTCATTTCATGGTTTTGATGGAGGGTTTTGGTGGTTCTTTCATGGGTTTTCTTTGGTGACTGATGGTCGGGGATGATGCTGATAGACATGTCAGAGTGCATTGCATGAGGAAGATAAATATATGAGATTTGATATGATCTGTTTATCTTTATCGGTTTTTTGTTGGTGGACATGTGGATTTCGTGACTCGGGGAATTGTTTCATGGGTGATGTGGCTGTTTTTTGTTAATTGGAATTTTCTTTTTTAATTTTCAATTTTTAATTACTGGGTAGTGATGTAGGGTAGGTGGTATGTGTGTTGAGTAGGTAGATATAGTTTTTGTTTCCAGTAGACAAAAAAGTTTCTTTCAAAAAGTAAGTAGAATGAAATAATATAATAATGAAAACAACAATGAAAAAGGTATAGATACACAACACTATCTCCATATATTTGGGGAATATTCATCTTTTCATAATTGAGTAGAAAGACACCATTTCTCTTATCTTGGAGGTTCAACGTTTAAATTCCCATTCTATGTATGGAATTCCTAATCAAGACCATACCCCTATTCTAACAAGAGGTAATCATCCTATTTCCATGGCCACTCCATGTTAGAAACCAAACCATTCCAAATTTCTTGAAACCATTAGAGAAGTTCATGTCGTAACATAGGACCTATCCAAACATGATATCATATATAATACATGTTTTCCCAACCAAATCTACACAAATATCTTGCATGAATTCATCCAAAACGAATCCTCGCTTACGAATGTTGAAAAATGAATAGATAAACTTGGATCATGATATTCATAATAATTTATTTATTGATTTCTATATATCCATATATTTTGTAGATCATTATCCTACTCACCCATTACCATATTATGGTAGTAGTAATAGTAGATCTTGAGAAGTTCCACGAATACTTCGTCATGATGTCTTAATTCTGATCTATAATCTATTCGATCTTGAGAGCCCATATCCAAATGAGTGTGACAAAATACCTCTACATGAACAGAATATAAAATAGTATGAAGCACATTCACCTTAAATAATCTAAATAAAATGTTCTCTCTATGTTAAATGATGGAGGATTACTCCTCATAGTCAGATAATAATCCATAATTTTTGTCCCCCACATTAAATAATTCACTACAAACATTACCTCCATATTAGTTTTTTCTTCATTAAATCTATTATTCTAATGTTTATTCAATGATGAGAAATCCCTCCTAATATGAGGAACTTGGGAATATGAGGTCATCAATATATGACACCATTTCATTGGAAAGTGAAATCCATTCATAGCTGAAATAGATCCTAATGAGATGATAACTCACTAAACCAACCTTGGTTTTTGTTCATTATGAAGTGATAGAAAAAAATACAGTTGAACTACTTATTCACGAATAATTAGCAGTGAGGAATCCACATTTGTCAAACTAGGTCAATGGGAAACTAGAGAAATACAATGAAGATGAATTGAACACGAGTATACATTGGATAAATATGTAATTATTGATAACCATGATTTAATTATCTCAAAATCATTTTTGTAATGTTTTTAATGATTTTTATAATCTATGATAGAATTTTATAATATAAAAAATTTTGGTTAAAATTTTATATCTATATTAATGAATCATGGATGAACTATGTCACCATCTAGAAAGTCCCACCGCAGGAATAAAATTTCTAGAAACGTACTGGATAGACTAGCTGCCAGTTACTAGACACCATCAAGATGAATATTTGGTTTTGTATCAAAAAGTACTAATTAAAGAAATGATTCACCACAACTGATTCCCAAATTCCATGTGATCTTGAATCAAAAATATTCTACCACTGAGAAATTGGAAAAAAAATCAATGATTCACTATTGAGATGAGTCACCACTAAGAAAATTCAATTTTGATCATCACCTACCATAAACTTGACTCACCACTAGCCTATTTCATTTATTATATGGAACACCACTAGAGTTTTCTCACCGCTAGAAGAGTCACTGTATCAATTTATAGGAAATTTAAATTAAATACCTATAACACATATATTTTTAAAATTTAATTCTAGTGAATAATTTTTTGGTAATTTCCAAAATATTATAGGGATACATTAATGTTTTTTTTCATTGTTTAGTATAAGGAGATTATTATCAATAGAAATTTTAATCTAATGGATAATCATTAATGTTATAGATAAATGTGTTGGAAATTTATATTATTATAAATATTAATTCACAAATATATTCATGTTAAGTGAGTTGTAATTATATTGAATGAACATAATTGTACTACAATGTGTTGGATTTTTTAAGATCTTTCTCACTTCATCCATACCTAAAACTGACTCTGTGAACGTGGGACATAATGAAAAAGCATTTTCATAATTACAAAATGGAGAAATGTATCTTACGAAGCACATTTTACTTCATCTTTTAGAAACTCAACTCGATCTAAAAAACAATATAAATATGTGGAGTATCATGCTTTTGTCCACATCGAATTCTAAAACACCATCCTTTCATTATTTTTACAATTTTTCATTATGTTAGGTGCATTATTTTGTAGTAGTCTGTGGTTTTCCTTTTATATTAAACACATACTATGTGATATTCTTTAACTAGATTCCCAATGTTATGTCCATATTGTCCCTTTATTGATTTTTTACCCATAGTGTTATGGAAGAGGTCCCTGTGTGGCCTGTGATAATTTCACTTCCCATTGTTTTTGTGGAAGAGGTCCTTGTGTGTCCTAGATAGCTTGTTAGAGATTATTTATACCAAATCCATATTGAAGCTAAATATTATTTTATATAATCTTATTGGAAGAAGATGATTTGAACTGAATTTTTATTAAATAATAATTAACACCCCTACTTTGATAGTTAATATTAATTAATTATTATATATATTTTTTGAAAAAAAATTGATTTCCAAAGAAAAAACAATTTTCATAATGTTTATAAAAAACTTAATCACACTTTGATAGATATTTTAAAACATTAGAACCTATATTTATATGATATTGTGATTAAATGGGTTGAATTATATGATTTAGTAGACTTTATTTAAAATATTTTCCATAGAAATTGTTTTGGATTCTCAATTCACCCACTCATGAGATAACCAATTTGGACAAACATTTTATATTAGTGGATAATAAAAATCACATCAACTATGATTTTAGTTTTTTTAATATATTATATTTCTATAAATTAAAAATTTAGTTATAAATTGGATAATAAAAAATAAGGTTATTATAACAACAAAACTCGTTTCATTAATGGGAATAACTATTCTCAATGGAAAATAATAAATGAACATTAATATTTAAATCATTTTTGTTGAAATTTTCACGAATATAGAGGATCAATATGAATTACCTAAGACTTCTAAGAATACATGGTTAGATTTTACATTCTTAATAAAAAACTACAATGATTACATTCCAATAATTATGAATTATGATTGGAATATTTTAATATGATATCTTCTAGAAAAATATCTTTTGAAATTTTGCATACATTTCATAATTATCTTGTAAGAAAATATAATGACAAACAAGTGAGGAAAATATATATATAATTAAATATGATATTTTCATGATGAAACCCGACGAGATGATTTCTAATATATAAATCACATTATGCGGGATTTTGAACACAATGAGGTCCTTGGGGAATCTTGGTTTAGTGAGAGATCAAATCAAGAAACTACAGAGATGTCTTAAAAATATATTGAGAGGTGAATTATTTTCAAAAGATAATATTTTGACATTAATAAGGTAATATTAATGAAATGGATTTGGATGATGATGAAGAATCTGTATGATCTTATGTTTAATTGATAAAAGATTGATGAAATTGTGATGACTCATATAGAATTCTCGTTTATTACATCAATACATAAAAAATGAAATGTTTCAAGATAAATGCTCTAGTGATTAGTAATCACATGGCAATAAGATGGGGAAGTGTTTCATTTGGACATATGGTTTAGGAAATTATATATGAAGAAAAACTCAACCTAAAAATGAGGTACTAGGGAAATAATGATAATAGTGCAATCTTGATGGACTATAGAGTAACATATAATTTGAATGATATTACCTTTTATGAGTGTTTGAGAAATTATATTTCAATGTTAAATATCCCATACTAATGAATATGAAGATTTAGGATGAAAAATGTAGAATTTATAAGAATGTAATTAGTGCATCCTAGAGTGCTTCTGAGGATATATCTAGTGACTCAGACTCAACACATGAAAAAATATAGATTGAAAAAAATATTTTTCTTAATTATTAACTTATTAAGGGTACCTACTGTATCCAATTTACATAATTCATATCATTTTTGAGAATAATATAATTATAATATGTCAGAAGAATAAATTTATTAATATTTAATTATTCATGATGATACCTTTAATGAGACTAATAAAAATATATAAAATCTAAAGAAACATTATGTTTTATCTGTTAATATAAAATCTTATTATTATATAGATTAGGAGAATAATTCTCAATTTTTAAAACAAAATACTAAACAAATGATGTCAAATGATCAATTAGTTAAAAGAGTTTGTAAAGTTTAAAAATGTATGAAAAACTATCATTCAAATATAATGAAAAAAAATTACACAATATATATTATTAGTCTAGGTTAAAAACTTAAAAATAGAAGAATTTTAAAAATTAAATTTATTCATATATCCAATTTTTGGAAATTTGATTGATACTTTTTATTCAACTATGTTAAATAATGTTATTATTTCTAAGAGTTTTAAATCTATTTAAATGTATCCTATAAATAAAATATGGTTCCAAAATCCATAATTACAAACATATGTAATCCAAAAAAAATATGGGTACAAAATAAATCATGGTATAAAAATTTTTTATAGGTAAAATAGTTTAAATGGTATTATTAAAACTTTAAGTACAAGGATAATGGATATTGGAGACATTTTATAGTCGAATGAATGATCATTGAAAAAATTATAATTTTTGACCATGGAAAATGAACCATTGGTGATAATACTAAAGGAAATATAACTAGCCTGGTACAAATAGTATACTCTAATTTAGATTTAATTTTTAACGTAATTTTCTGATGGTTTATAATATATTAATCACAACATATCATAGCTATGTAAATATGGATTTAATGTGAAATTTTAAAACTATTTTTGAAAAATTTGAAAAGTGTATTTTTTTATTTGATTCTTTTAAAAATCATAGTGTATTTGTTGTTAATCTCAATTCATTAATTTCAAGAAACATTTCTTCTTGATTAATTTTATATAGAATCTTCTATTTGACATTGATTTTTATGGAACTATAATGTTCAGTCACAAAAAAAAAAGGTTACAAGGAAACAGTTAGTCTAGGGTGAACCCCGCATGAATTCCCAAATTAAAAATTCTATCATCACTATAAATAAGGGAAATAGAAATTTAATTAAATTATTGATTAATTTTTCAACATAAAAACCAATTGATTTGGTCTACATTGAATGTTTTAGACTATCAAGAGTTTCTGTTTTAAATTAAATGCACAATGTCTATATACATATAGGAGGTTTTTCAAATTATACATTGGTATTTTTTTAGCTCATAAATGTGAATCTTTAAATTTTATTACCATGTGTGATTAATATAAGGAAAACCAATGTGTACGTAGATTTATGTCCTTTATTGGAGATCATGGTCATGTGTTTGAAAATTACAACTTTGAATACCACTGCAAAACATGGATATAACCATAACTACTATACTCTTAGTATTCCTCGGTAGAATGTAGAAGTATAAATAATAAATATAATCCCTCAAGATTTATGCTATACACTGATAAAATCAAATGACTAACCTATCATCTTCTATGAATAGGATTTTATGATGTCCGGATATATAGATAACCTAGTTTTATTTTTACATATTCTGAGGGAAAATCCTTGAGAAATTTTGAATAATAGGAAACCTAATGATAAATACATTAATTGTTTTGTTTCATTATCATTATTTGTAACATTATGGATAATCATGGAATGTTTCCCTTCAAATGTTATTATGGTATTTTCTTTGGTTATTAATTTTCTATTGATTCCTATAGATGATATTACAAAAGGACAAACAATGTGGAAGTGTCCATGCATTTCATGTTTGATAAGATAGATCCATAGGAAATAAAGACTCTTTTAGAAAACATTGAGTATCATTTATAAAATATGATCTTTAATTCAAAATCATCTAATACAGCTATAAGACATGCAAAAAATATCATCCTCTTTGGATGATCTTCCATAACTAGAATCAGAGAAATAAAAGACAATGTAGTGTCCAACCATTATTTTCCAATATATTTTTGGACCCTTATTTTCCATCCTTTAGTTTCGGTATATGGGGAAATAGAAAATTAAAGCATCAACTATATATTATCTACAAATCTAGTTTTATCATTAGTTTTTCATATCTATGCTTGAACCAAAGAACATCATTGTTGTGTATAATGATGAAATCTAGGTAATGGATGTGAACAAATCACATAATAAAAATGAACGAAATAATGTTTTTGATTTTTTTTATTCCAAAATACACATTGACTGTACGCAATAAATGGGAATTTAAAAACATCATTAATGATTTTAGATATATAGTAAGAAATATGGCTATAATAGTTACACAAGGATATATTGATACAGAAGGTGTATATATTGAGGTATCATTTTCCCCTCCAAGATGTCTTGAATCCATTAGAATACTAGTTTCCTATTAAGAGCATATAAATTTTAAACTACATCAAATGGATGTCAAAATTACGTTCCTGTTGGGGTATATAGTTGATGATATTTTGGTTGAACAACCCCATATATTTTAAAATAATCCTTTTTAAAAACTTTTTTTAAACATACAAATGCATTAAATGGTTCAAAACTGGCTCATATAGATATGTATGATATGATCATTTATTTTACATTTTAAAAAGGATTATTAAAAGGGACATCTAATCCGGAAATTTTTATTACATGGATTTTTAAATATTTCTATGTTGTTCAAATACTTGGGGAAGATATTATTGTTTTACATTCAAGAAAATTATTATCTACTAAATTTTAAATTATTATCGAAAAATAGATTCAAATGGGATTATGGGTGAACTAAAATTATATCTTGGTTTCCTATTATATCAATGTAACGAGGAAATATTTTAAATCAAATTATATATAATATTATTTTATTAAATTTTTTTATTTTTGAAGAAAACAAATTATATACAATCATAAAATTACTGCTAATATGTTGGATATTGATGATGATGGGAAAATAGTGGATCTAGATAGTTATAGAGGTATGGTAGAATTTCTAAAATACATAACTGCTAGTCAACTGTACATTATGTTTAGTGTGTGTGGGTTCTCATTTTCCAGATAAACAAAAATGATTGAATGATACATGTTCTAAAATTGAATTTTGAAAACCTAAATTTTAAATCATATTTATGATTCTTCTACCTTATAAGAAAAGTATATCACCTGTTTTTGTATTCAGATTATGATTTTTGAGGATTTATGTTAGAGTGTAAAAGACCATTGGAACATATCCCCTTTTGGGAAATTCCTTAGTTATTGTATGTGGAATGAAAAATTATTATATTCAAAATTCATCCAATGAAGATTATTACATTGGTTATGGTTGTTATTGTTATCAAATATTTTGGAAGAAACAAAATTTTCTAGTCAATTTATACCACTTATGACATGAACCATTAAATGTTTACAACCAATGTGCAAAAAATATTTCTGTTAACACTGTATCTTACCCATTAAAAGAAACAAATTAATGTAAGACATAAATTTTTGAGAGAAAATTTTTGAAACGGTTATTTATAACATGAGTAAATTTTTATATAACATCAACTTGCAGATATTTTTAAATAGACATTGAATTTTTAGAGAATGATCTTTATCAAACATGAATTAGGAATGATTAATTTCTATTACAATAAATTTTATCGAACCCACCATTCATGTCTTACACACTATGTTTCATTATCTAATGTTTTTTATTACCCAAAATTGGTCTATACCGTCCATTGGTGTTTACCCACCATTTGAGTTTACCAACAATTGGAGTAATACCCATAATTTGAGTATGAGCCATTTTTGGAGTTTACATAGTAATGAAACAACGCACCATTGAATTAGTCCACCATTGGTTTTTGAGAGATAGATATTAATTACATATTTATCTGTTGTATGTTTTATTTTCATTTTTGGTATATTATTTATATTTCATAATTTTTTCATACAGAAATAATATGATTTTTTGCCTAGTTTTAATTTAAATACAAAGTTCCATTATATTTTAACCTCATTACCAACATCCCATCCCAATAGTTATTCTTCCCTCAACCATATAATATATTTCTGAAATTACCTCCATATTTGGAGTGAATCGAGTTACAAAAACTTTTTTGAATGAGTCATATCACTCAAATAATTCATGTGG
The DNA here is from genome assembly GCA_963277665.1 of Viscum album. Taxonomy (NCBI): domain Eukaryota; kingdom Viridiplantae; phylum Streptophyta; class Magnoliopsida; order Santalales; family Viscaceae; genus Viscum; species Viscum album. The sequence goes on from OY728155.1 coordinate 821,575,749, forward strand.
AGAGTGAATCTATCCAACTTTCGATGTATTAAACCCACATCTATTAAATATTCTAGTAGTAACAAAATAAATGTTCATAAATAATTATTGTCATTGAATTAATCATTTATTATTAATGTTGTGTGAGACAATAGATGGTTATAGTAGTTCTCTAACAATGAGATACTATCATATAAAAGGTTAGTTCATCAAATCAATAATTATTATGAGTTTATCTTTCATGAAGTCAATGAATGAGTGAGAAGTAAAATAAATGGAAAAAAATTGTTTTATCTTTAATAAATGGTATAAATATGAGAAATCCACACATAAAGGTGCTCAAATTACTATAAAATATCTATAAAAATTGGTAGTGATAACATCATGTATGATGATCCTCTGGTAGAAATAACTGAGACAGATTCTACGAAGAGGATGTGCAACTGAGATTCATGGTGAATGCTATTTTTTATTCATGATTACAATGCATATGTTTTGTCCATGGAAAGGTGATTTCTCCAAAATATTGTATCATGATCTATATATCCTTTGTCTTATGAATTAATGATAAAAAATTAATATAGAAATGTTATTAATGAATAATTTTGATCATATATTTATATAATAATCATAATAAAATCCTATTAATTTTTCCAGGTTCATTTTGGCTCTACTGATGGAAAAGGTATTTTTTGGTGTAGAAGATTAAACCATTGTAATTTTGGAGGATTATTCATTAAAAAATTAAGTTTCAAATGAATGGAAATATATTTGATCCCTTGGAATATGCATTGGGATGATGATGCTGATAGTCTTTATTAAAATTTAAATACAGCTAATCACCAATTTAGGATAAAAATCTTGTGGTTCCTGACATGAAGCCAGATGAGGTGGTTGATCAATAAAAGGAATAAGTAGTGGATGAAGTTGTATTAGTAGATGTTGAGGATGTGTTTTTATTTTATGAGGTTTCTGGACAAAATATTCCCAAGAGTCCTCATCTAATTTATAATTTTTAATCTAGCCCTCCTCTCTCTCTCACCTTCCAAATGACTCTTTTGAAACACAACTATGAAGAGGAAGAACTAATGTTTCAAAAGATGATGTTGGATAGTATTATGATGAAAGTGGAAATTATAATGATAATGGTTACAAGGAAGAAGAATAATAATATATGGACTTAAAATTTGAATATTAAATTGGGGATACCATATATTAGGTATATAGAAATGGTTATAATGATAAATATTGTAAAGATCATGATAGGTCGGATGATCAAGCAATTATTGGGTGAGTTATTTTTTCTCAAGGGTTTTTACATTCATTAATATCTTATGAATGGTAATAATTAAATAATGATTTTGATAGATATTTTATAAATTTGATGGATGCATTACATGAGGGAGAGAAATATATGTGTCTTCCTAGTCACCCTAATGACCCCTATGATGGTTACTCTTGTGAGCCTATATAGGTTGATAATATTGTTGGTATGATAAACAATAATGAAAACTAGGTTTTTTGGACTACATAAGATGATATATTAAATATGGAGTTGACTGGAATGTATTTAACCATGTTTTATGTCCCATCCATTGAGGACTGGGAGATATACCCTTGATATGTCAAACATTGTTTAGAGTACACTTACATAGATATTGAACGAACATCATTTCTATTGGATATATATAATACGGAATCCATTGAAGATAATATAAATTTTATAGGGGAAATATTTTTTTTTGAGAAATACATGTTTTATCTGAGACTACAAAAACCATCTCGATTGAGAGAGTGTTTTTACCAGTTCCTATACCAGTCGTTGCCCAAATTTCTATTGATGGGGTATCTAAAGATGAATTGTCATGCCCTAGATAAGGACTTAAATTCGATTTGGGTATGTGTGTTAAAAAAAGAACCAATTTTAACTAGTCTATGTGAATATGATTCAAGTAATTTGTTAATATTATTGATACATCATATCTATCTAAAAACGGTGCATCATATTCCAAAAGTGGAGATAGAGAACATGAGGTTCTAAAATGAGATGTTGACTTTGAGGTATGTAGTAGATGAGATAAGAAAATATTTTTTATATGATAAGGATTATTATTTTGATACAGTGGAGATAATATCTTTTATGGCATTCACATTGAGTGCTCTGCCTCATTCTGTTGATGTTGAGATGGTCGGTTTAGTGGTCAGTGAAGATAATTGATTTGTATCTTGTAACTTTTTTGGCTTCCCATTGGACATTCTAGGAAAAATCGACAATAACAGTTATAATGTGAATAAAATGGATATAAAATGTTTAATGGGTATGAATTTTTATATATTAGATGTTAATATGCTATAATGTATTACCGTTTGAGTAATTTTACAAAACAAGATAATAACTCTCATCTCAAATTCCATAAAATGAACCTCTACATTTTTTCAGTGACTCAGGCCTTCAATGAACAACTCAATCAAATTATTGTAATAGCCATAGTTGTGATTTTTTTATGGATGAGGATTTTATTTTATTGAGATGGAAAGAGTGGGATATATTATCATGGAATTATTTAGACTAATGAATCCATTTCTCCTTGTAATTTGTTCTATAGTAGTGGATGAGGGTGAATTTCTAGTAAACTATAATCATTCACATACACATTCAAATCTAGTGTTTTCAATCCTTGTGTTATCTGAGATCCAAACGCAACATTACATACATAAATTCTACTTTTTAGCCTCACTCATTGGGAATTCTTACAGAATCTCGAGGCTATTATATTCAATGATCCTCCTTATCTACCTATTTTCCCTATAGATTCCACTATAGATACCTTAACATTATCTTATTTTCACACTACATCTTCCATTGATAAGGGAATGAAACATGTTTTTAATTCTACCCAACCTAATAAATTATGAGTATAAAATATAATTCATTGATAGTGATTATATTATTTTCTAAATTTAATCGTGAATATACTTCATTTATCATTATCAATCAATGAAAAATATATTCTTATTCATATATTATTTTATTTCCATTAATTTTTTATTTCTACCTTTTGATAATCCAAAGAGGGGGTATTGACTATGAGTTTTAAAATGGAAATAAAATTTTATTAATGTTTACAGAGTGAATTTATTTTTGACATACATAATTATACTTTGACACCATAATTCTGGTTGTTTCAGGATTCCACACCTCTGATATCATGTGTATTTGGTTTATATCATTTAAACCAATATTATTACATACCTGTGATACTATTTTACACATAATTTCATTAGTACCACATGTATTTAAATTTTTTCCATTGATACAATCTTCATTGGTTTCATTATTTACATATATTATTATTTTACTTTTACCAAAAATAAATTTTTTCTAAAATCATTAATGCATTTTTAATTTTATTATTTTATATTTTAAAAGAATATATATTTTATTAGATTTAAGCTAATCAATTGAAATAAAATCATTATTATATACATTATTTATAGAATTTTTTGATTTTTGATACTCAAAAAGGGTGATATTATAATAACCCAATTTTAATTATCAAAAAATCATGTTTATTTAGGCATTAATAAGTTTTATGTTTTCTGATATTTTTTTATACTATATGGAAGTTCGATAAAAAATTTGATAAATGAATATCTGAATAATCATTGAATATTAGTGACCTCCATGAAAGACCCACTATCATAATGAAATATTTGGAAAATGTACTAGAATGACCCACCATAAAAGATGGATAACAATAAAAATGAAAATTTTTCTATATATGAAAAATACCTACCGCAAGAATGTTTTCACTGTTCAAGATGAACCACTTCCATATGTCTACTATTAGGCTTTATATACTGATATATCATCAAATTTTTTTTAATGACTCACCATTGAGATGAGTTTACACAGATATAAGTCACAATTGAGCATGACCTAAAATCATCCTAATAGAAAATTGGCCTCCCTCACCATTAGTATAAGTCAACACAAAAATAAATCACCACTAGTGTCATCTCACCATTAGAAGTTTCATATTCACTAATTTTATGATTTTTTTAAAAAATATTATAACTTCTATAGAATAAAATTTAATATTGATGATTATTTTAATGATTATTATTATTCCATTGTAGGTATTTTCTAATGTTTGTGTCAATGTTCAGTATTGGGAGCATAATATCTGAATGATTATTCTCCAAAAATATACATCATCATGCTTAGGTTTAATGATGTACCATAATCCATTGTGAATTCTATTTTCAGATATATTTCTATGGGAAGTGAGGTGAAACAATATTTAAATTACATGAATAGTGCTACAATGTTTGAGAATCTATGTATAGTGTAAACACTACATCCTAACCTAAAATCTACATTAAGAATGTGGGGCATACATTACATGTAGAACCATTACAACTGATTGAAAAAATATATCCTATGTAAATATATTCTCTTGAATTTTAATAAATTTGACTCGACATCCTATCCATGTTACATTTGAGAAGTCTCAAGCTTCAGAACACCATATAATGGGAGAAAATATTCATTCATTATTATTACACTATTTATTTATATTTTTGTGTATTTGTTTTTGATTGGTTTGTGGGTTATCTATATATTAAATACATAATAACTTATATTCTTTAAATGGATGATAAAAGATATTCATTTTCGTTCTCTATATATATATATATATTTCCCATGGTGTTGGGGAGGAGGACCTTGTATATCATGTTGTTATTTTTTCCCACTATAATTTTGGATGAGGTCCCTATGTTCCCTGGACATATACATTACTATTATGTATACCAGATCTAGGTTAAGGATCATTATTATTTTATATAATATGTTTAGAAGTATGTGATTTCCATGTTGAGAGGAATAGGTCTCGATGTGAGACTCAAACTTCTATATTTATTCCATTGTGTGATTTTTAACTTCAATTGATTACAAAAATTAGTTTATACTGTTAACCAGACCAATATAAATATATACATAATCTAAATTATTTTTTATATACATTATGAATTAGGTAAATTTATTATAAAAGATTATATAATTTGAATTCTTTTTTAAATGAGATTTAATGTGACCATGAGCATTATTTTAAAAGATCATACCATATATCAATATTTTATTTTGATTAGTGGGAATATTTGTGATTATTTTATGTATTATATTAAATCATATTTTAACATAATATTTTATTAGGTACTAAATTCGCCAACTCCTTTCAGTACTCACATCAACTAATAGACATACCATTATTATTCTTTCATCTAACCACATATCAGATCATCAGACTTGTAATGTTTTTCAAGGACAGTGTGCACAACATCTTCATTAATATATGTAACACTCTGTATCACTTAAAAGACAAGATATTGTAATATGAAGAATTACTAACCACATCAAGGTAATTTAACATATACACCAACATATTTACATGTCATTGTTTCTAGATTCATGACATAATAAATTAGAAGTACCCAATGGAGACCATAATATTTCATGTATTACTTCAATAAAATTATTGGGTTAGATTCGTGCAGATACAATATCAATTATTTGTTATAGATTATGCGGTGAATACGAATACTTTCATTACACCACAATCTAAAATATGAAAATTTTATAATGATTTCATCGATAAATATTATAGAATACAAAGGACATAAATGAATATAATTTATTACCTACAAAAAGTTACACTCATGAAAAATATACCTTGAATAATTAATACTAAGGTTTGACTATAATATAAACATCCCTCGAAATAATTTTTCTCCAGGCCTCAAAAAGTATCATGTTGACTTCATATTTAAGGCGAGTCAATCACCGGATAATGAAATTGTTTCTAATAGTTTAAATGTATATTGAGGAATAAAGGTCATGAGAAATGGATATGATGCACCTATAAAGTGTTTCAACATCTCTATATGAATCTAAATATATAAGAATTACAGTATTAGTCATGGATATAAAATAGCACCATTACCCTACATGGAGGGGGAATTTTTCAAAAAAAAAACCATTGATAATGAAAACCTTGCATGAAATGTTGTTGAAATGGAGTAAGAGTAGCCTCAACACAATGGGGTGTGGTATCTTTACCTTCAACAACCACCACATTATTATATTTATATTTTGTCTAAATTAGTTGGCCTTCAAAGAATGAATCCTAGGTGTTTTTACCATCACATGATATGATATCCTCAATAAGAAAACAAAAAAAATATCTGGAGACTCAGTTCATATTATTATACACTAAAAAACTCAATGAGAAAATATAAATAGAGGAAGAATCCTCATTGAGAGTGAAATTTATGTTTTTCTATAAAATAGACTGATGAAATTCTTGGAATGTTTTAGGAATCAGTGATTTTTATTAAAACCGCCCACACATACCATATAGATTGAACTACCAATACATTGGATCATGGGGATGATGTTTTGATCATAATACTGTCTACATTGATAAGATTGAAGGTTGTATTTCTTCCTAGAACAAAAGGATTTATATGAATTAGTGAATTTCCAAACCAACACCATCACCAACTACTCATGAACCCAACACCATATTAATTTTTAAATATAAGGCTTCACCTCATCCACATCTTGATGTTGTTTAACCCCTTAATTCCAAGGAATTTTTCCCATGAAATATTTAGAGGTGAATGAATTGAGAAGAATCAACATCGAACCACTCAAAAGAAACATTCTTGTATGTCATTTCAAAAAATGAGAACATTATCTTGCACTGTCAAATGAAATAACTCAAAAAAGGGATTCACTGAAGCAAGAGAAAAGGACATCGAACATCCACTCCACTTGGGGTACCAACAACATATATATTTATATCCCATAGAAGATTATTTTTTGTTCCCCCTATTGGGTAAATAACCATACTAATTCATTGTGCATCCGTACGAACATGTTAGAATAGGTCGCCCATGGTAGATACTGTCAGGTCCTCCATAGTATTCCCTATTTATTTTTACCATGGATGAACCATACACTCAGTCTAATTTCACCAGGCTACAATTTCTCAATGAATGAAATATTCCATCACATGAACAAAGGCTTTGTCTTGAGTGATTCATCTAGATCATTAAAAAAGGATGTACAATGTAGAGGATACCACCTTATCAACAGATTCATCCCCTAAGCCTTCTCAAACTCCAATGCCTATGCCGGACCACCCTCTAGGGAATCTAAAACAATGCCCACCTTGTCAGTATGGGAAATGCGAAAAAGGGATAAATTATTTAGATCAATTATAGATCAATTTTTTATCATTTAAAATTTTTTATGTCTCTAGTTAGTTCATCTCATCATCAGAGAATAACTTGATCATGTTTCTGAAGCCAATGAATCCCAATTCAGAAGATGTTAACGATCAATGAACCTATGTACCCTTTCAAAAAACATTGTGGAACAACATCCATGGGGGTTTTTTTAAATAAATTATATTGAAAATGGGTTTCTTCATGAATGTAATGTTGGGAAGCAACACGCACATGTAATATGTGTTTCATCCATCAATATAAAGGAGAAGAATGAATGGAATGAATTTAACTGAAAATGGAATTTAGAATTTTAGAAATGTATGGTTTTAAAGATGATTAAAATGGAACATTCTATCTAATGATAATAGTTAAAATATCAAATAAAGACTATAATTTCATGCACGACGACATAGCCGAATATATCCATGACATAACCCTCTAAAATATAGTCCTCCAAAAAATACATGGATAAAATAGGGGTAAGAAAAAACCTAAATATGATCATTCACTAAGTCTTAAGATGGATTTTCCTCTATATTACTAAATGCCTTCAGTCCTTGAAAACCCATTTTATCCAGCCAAACTATTCTACAAGGGTCAACCCTCCATACAATGTCCATATAAAATGATGAGTTGTTCTTTAGATCAATTGTTTTTATTAACATAATGGATCACTTCTTTGGAAATGAGTGTGACTATGAACCCAAAATCTATATACCATATTGATGAATAAGTGTATGTGGCTACAAGAGCCAATGATACATGAGAAGATATAGTCTTTCTAGAAGTCAATAGTCCATCCACATCCTTGGATGAAAGTTATATGCTGCTAAAAATCATAAAATATCCTTAAAATAATCTCAATATGAATATATATTTTACCCCATGTATGCTTGTGATTACCCTAAACTAATAATCCAAGAATAAAAAAAACAAGGGTATTTCTATATCCCAACTTTCCTCGTTTCCATTTCAGAAATAGATGACATAATCTACCATGGCTAGAAGCATCTTCTACTCCTACTCAAAGGGAATATGTGCCAGCATCAAGTACATATAATAATAATGTTCCTCAAAAATAACATCCTAAATCTAGAAATAATATAATGTTTGAAAATAAGTGTGATATATTAATTCACTTATCTTTGGATCCAATGATTTTTTCAATCATTGAAGTTTTTAGACTACTAAATGACCACCCAAATGTTTTCAATGCTTATTTTTCATCACCAGCTTAATTTAATAATTATGTTGCAACTATCAATGATTATCAAGTATATATAGAACAGCCATATTTCCATATGGTCATCACGTTCAGAGTTATATAACAGGATTCCATTATACTAGGGGATATCATATATTATTTTAAATGAAGAAAGATAAATTTTCTCAGTTTCATAAAATCTATCAATGAAATTTTTTTAGGAATCATACTCATTTTACTCCGAACACGTAATAAATGATTTTTCAATGTGTACCATGTCTCCCCATCTTTCAAAATGAAAAAGGGAAATTAGAAAATGAAGATATATCATATAGAATATATGATATTTTATTTATAATTCTTAGATCATTATCATGATATGGCCTTTAATGTTCTACTAGCAAGGCCTTGGAAAAATAATTATGTGGATATTCAGTAATTGTAACACACATTCTTAAAATATAGAATTAATCGCTAGATTGTAATATTTCATGAGGGTGAAGCCCCATTAAAATCATGCTAATGAAAATAAATTAATGTTATATTTTAATTGTGGAAAGGGAAATATCCCATGAGTGACAATTATGCTTGATGTAATGGCCCAAATAATATGATGATGACCTCTACTAATACCCTAACTTAACATATATAATATTATCTTATTCCCCTTAAAGGTGATAGAAATGGTATTCCAAATTATTTCAAATATTATATCTTCATCCTTGATATAAATAATGACAAACATGACCCATCATCCCTTGAAAAATATAAATATCTCTAAAATGTGATGAAATATCATGTAACAATGCCCTTTTTACATCCCTTAAGTAAAAAAAAAATCACTTCCTAACCATCTGGATCATCAAAGGTTGCCACATCCCATAGTGAAAATGAATATTATTAATCTATATCCTTTGTCTCCCCTTCATTACTTGAGAATGTCCCTGCATCATTAGTCAAGTCATAAATAGTTACCTCACCTTTTGAATGTAAAAATAATAATTTTCCCCAGGTTTTCTGAAATTTTATTCATCACCTAATTTCCCAAAGAACAAGGATGAGTCGAAAACGTGAAACATTGATATAGTGGAATAATATGATGACCATTGGGATACTCCTAGCATATGAATAAGGTGTATCTACCACCACTGATATACTATGAAAAATAAATCTATATAAAAAAGTATCCAAGATCAAAATTGATTAATACATCAACGTCTTATATTGAATAAGAAGTATATACATCAATCCTGATAAAAAATTAGGAAATTTTCTCCTTTTCATTACACATATATTCTTATCCTCAATTTTGAGGTGTCCAAAAACCAATTGGGATTTACTAAAAACAATCAGGGATATAATCATAGATTATAAATAACATACCTGATTGGGGCCCCCAAAATTGAGGCTGGGGTTGACAAGATTTTCATGTACAACATTGTCTTGGAAACTAAATATCGAAAATGGATATTTATCATTGTGAATTTAATGAAGAATATGGGAATGTGAGGTTGTGGGTCAACTTTGGAGATATCAATCAGCACTAGATAAATTATAATATCCTTATTAAATTCACAAAGCCACTGATTTATTCAACAACTAGTTATCAATATATATCCATTATAGATGGATATTCACTATATATCCAATTTTTATTTCTTGATAAGATGATTAATACTCTGCCTATAGGTCCCACATGAGTGTTCAATTAATGGAAAATCTATTTGGTTTGATGGAATTTGTTGTAACATACTATAGTGAGATGTATCACATTTTCATACCCATAATGTGGTTGTCTTTTGAATTCTACATTTATGATCAAGTTGTTTTGTTGCTACACCATTCTAAGAACCTAGATGAACATGAGACTGTATTAAAAATTCTAGTAAAACAAAGTGTAAATATGAACACCATTAAATGATTTTTTAGGGTAACCATGGGATGCATTCTCAACATGGTCATATGTAATTAGGGACATAAATCGACACAGAAAAGAAAATTCATATCCAAAATATTTATCATGTTCAAATCCTTTGATAGGTTTGGAGTATATAAGGATATGTTACCATACACTGTAGTTTCATATCCAACCTTATAGGATTTTTGTCCCTCACTCTGTTGAAGAATAATGGGGTCTCATATTAGTGTAACAATAAGGGCTAGGAACCATTCAAAAATCACAAGAATTGTTTTTTCTTATGGTCCATTTCTATTTCCATCAAATGATGGTAACCCATTTAGTATATATATGGAATCCCTATATTGATAATTTGGTTTTCTCCATTAAGAAAATAATGAAAATGGAAATGAAAAAATCATTATTACCACAGTCAATCCATGGCTAACAGTGAAACTTGTCCTTCATATATCAAGATGAATTTCCATGAATTAATCATTATTATTCATATAATGATTCACTACCTGCAAACCCATGAGGTCTATTTAGTCTCATATAATAACCCACTCATATATATCATCACACATCATATTAATATAGTAATTTTTGAATATTGGGATTTTATTTTATTTTAATTTAACATTTATTTTTTTCCTCAAAATATGGTAAAATACTAGGACTTGGAATACTTTCTCATAGATCATGTGTCAAAAAAAAACATTATTAAATACTAAATTTACAAATGAATAGATATTTTATGTAACATATTTACCCTACATGTTGGAAATGTAATTTTCATGTCAATACATTAGTCAAACATTTAAGAATGTTGAATGGAACATGATCAATAAATTAGGTCTGTGATTCATTATATTTTCTCTATGAAAGGTAGTTTTCTCAGTAACTTCGTGTTGTTAGATATAAATTAAACCCATAAAGAAATCTATAATTCACCAGTTGTAAGACTACACCTACCATATAAAATTTTATTGGAACAAATATATGATATAGGCAATTCATAATTGGTAATAAAATAGATCTATTTACATTACGCCATTATAAAATAGTGTTAATCCAATCTCTTGACTAATCATATGGATTTATTGATGAGTTTTCCTTGGTGCAAACAATGATTCATGTGCCACAATAATAAATTGGTCATCAATATAAATTGTAGAATGACACTAAAGATGTTGAAGATATGAACTAGGGTGAAATAATCATTATAATCATGGAGTACATAATGATGTCCCCTTTTTATCATGTTAGTTTTGAAGAGATCAATGAGATCCTCCCCATTCATAAACAAGACAGTCCCATAACTGGTTGGATGATACCTATTGTGGATTAATTTTGGAATATGGTTCTCCCATCAAGTATATATTGAAGTAAGCATACCCTATGATGAAAAACCAACTACATTCTTAATGATATACAAATCTATAAAATTTAACTTTATTAATGGGATTTTGATGGAGTCCTCCTCAAATGAATTGTTGAATAAAATTTCATTGATGTCACAAAAGAATTATTTTATTGAGTATTTGATTCCAATATTCAGTGATTTGGATTACTAATAATATCATAATGCTAAGATACAACTGTAAATCAATGATATAGGATTTCATATAATTCACTACAAAATATCATTATTTCTTAGTGCTTTCCAGTGTCATCCATGAACACATGGAGTTGATACCTATAGAACAACACACCAACAAATCCTTTTTATGTTGAATAGATGTTTTAGGGACATATAATCTAGGTACAATGAAGCAATTAAAGTAAATTATAACTGTTAATGGATTAATTTCCAAATGGGATGGGAAAATACACTAAGATATCATGGGAAAAATAATTAACAGAATAATGAAATCCCACATCATTACTAGATTTGGTATGCCTTATAAAATTATTATGGATAATGAAGAAAAGCTTTATTCTTGGGAGTGGGAGATGATGTATCATGAATATAATACAAATAAGACCATTATCTTATTATCAAGTAGTATATAATTGAAATATATGAGCATTCAAAAAGACCCTATTGAACATACACTATAATTTTCCAGATATGGTTAAAAATTCATTGAATTAAAAAATAATGAATTACTTGTGGTATTACTAAACTACCATTTTTATGACTATCCGATCATTACTGTATTCCATTGAAAACATAATAGATTAATTCTTACCCAATGTCATCCAATCAGAATCACATAGTGTTTCCATAGATGTGCATGTATAAATAGATTAGATCTCCCTGAAACCCCTAACTGACATGGACTGAATCATTGTGAATATTTTCCACACCATAAAGAAAATATACTTCCAAAATATATTATTACATGATATTTTAACAAGAAATTCATCATCAAATTATTCCTCCAAGGAGATCTATTTCTAGTCCTACACACTCAAATGATTATAGGGAATAATCCTCCAAAGTATGATTAAATGTGTGGGTGCCCATATTTCATATAAAATTTACACTCTAACAAACTATATTTCATGATATGAATATATAGATATTTCCTTATATTCCCAACTAATGATTCTTCTCTCAAAATGAATTTCATCTTAAAAATAGGGAACCATCATAGCTAAATGACATTAATGTACAAAGTTGTTATTTTTTATGACCATACAAGGTGTTGTATTTTTCTATATCATAACACTATAAATTGCATCACACGAACAACATTGGTGTGTGGAATTAAAATACATAATGATATGTTTCTCTATAAATGTCCATAAAATACATAACATATGGCCATAGTCATATGAATGAAAAAAATATGACAATAGAGTATGAGTTATAATAAACTTATCTATAAAAAATTACACTATCACAAGACATTAAACTACCGGAATATGTCATTTCCATAGAGTGTGAATTTCAAGTTTATATTTTGTAATTGAATGAATGAAAATGGGTAAGAATTAAATTCATTTTTGAGTGTATCATATTCATCAGTGTTGTTATCCTCCAATACTAATATTCATAATCTACTTGAGGAATGGTTCATTCCATAATACGATACATAGTGATACCATGATCTACAATCCTGGGCCTAATCAAAAAAATAATAATAATTGCAGTCATTATTCTAAATAAGACATACCATATAAGAGATCAATTTTAACAACTATGTTTGGATTGATTCCTAGCCTAGTGATATACATATATATTTCTGGACCTAATATTAAGATCCTCTTACCACAAAATCAAAAATCACATATCCTACATTTTTATCATGTTTTAGGGGTGGATGAATCCCTTTCCACAATTTTATTTTTTCATAAATCATATATCACATGAGATTTAGAGTTGTAATTATTTTCCTCATCAGAAGAAGGTAGATCAATTCACATTGGGGATTCTATAGTCTAGGTTGACATCCCATAAAAGGCATACCAGATTTATTTAACACATGAATCTAAACTATGTGCTTCCCAATGAACTATGTATTTATTGATTCTTATTCCATGGAGGCACAAAGTGAATCATGTATCATAAAGAATCATCTATATGAAATACAGGAAATCCCCCACACTATTATCTATGATTAAAATCTATATAAGATTATCCAAAATGGAATCTCATCCTTTTCGTGATATATAATTCTTTGATACCCATATCAATTGAAGAAATTAAACACTATAGAGAATTTTTTCTAGAACTACGTATGGTATGATTCTTATTTAAATAAAATTACATAGTGACACCAAATTAATATACCCCAACCTAACCATAATATTACATTATAATGTAGATTCAACTTCATCATTACCACATGAAATTAAACTATGTGGATGGTGTCTTTATATCAATAATTTAAACTATATGTTTCCTCATGAACAATATGTTGCATGATATTCATTATAATTAGATTCATTGTGATTTCTTGACCTAATTCACTAGTATCAACCATAGGAATAATAATAATTCACCATTTACTAAATGGAAAACTGTTCTATGCAAGAGATCATAATTGATACACCATAATTTTTAGGTCCATAAAGGAATATGAATTACCACATATTATATATAAATTAGTACTAAGATAATGATTGAACACATCATGTTAAATTTTGGTCCAAAATATTCGGTTATTCTTAGATATATTTCTTAGACAAGTATAATCTTAATCATGGAATATTTTGGATCTTCAAAATCTATCTACATCTACCTTCAATTGAATTAATAATATATAAGGAAAAAATTGACTAAATATATTGTAACATTCCATATTATGATTTACATAAATTATATCACAAAAAGGACTTGTTGTATAAGGCAAACAACTCTTTGAATATGATGTAATATGCCCATGTTTTATATTCATAAAGTCACAAAAAAGTAGTGTCTAACAACTAGTGGAACATTAGTCCATGGGAGAACACTCTCCAATCAATGTAAGGCCAATAAAACTTCATATTTGAACTATATATTCATCCACAACCTACATTTATCCCTCTTATATGTATCATAATTAATCCTTCATGATATGAAAACCCACATGATAATGTATTAAAATTTCATCCTCCATGACTAAAGAATGATGGGACAAACAAGGTTTGATTGACCTCATAATAAATCATCGTTCCATAGTATCGTAGTCTATGTTTTGTTACCTAAAACGTTTTGCATTATACCATAATTATTTTAAAACATCAAAATTAACAATAAGTTCAATAAATATGGTTTTCAAATATATGGTTTTACAATACTTGGTATAGATAGATTCTCAATCAAATAAGATAAATAGAGAAATCCTGACCATATACCTTGGGACAAGATTTAGAAAAAATAAACTCCTCATTTCTTATGTTTTGGTCACACCTTTGAAGGAATACATTTCTCTCATTCATAGTTATAAATTACATTAAATTTCCCTTCATTTTTCAAACATTTCCATCCACAAACCAAACTCTACGTTGGGGATATATGATTATCCATAAATATTCTCTATTAATTTATAATAATATTTAATAATTCCTAAGCATACCATTGTTTGAATATTATGTAATATGCACTAGTGGAAATTTAATAATGCTTACCACCTAAAATGGAATGTAATCTATAGGATGATAATTTTTGAGCACATAGTAATACAACCCATTTGTATTTTCATGAAGACTCCCACAAAATGGAAATTTCCACTGAAGGAACATTAATTGTTAGGAAAACCCTCTTTTATCTCCACAATAAAGTTACCCTAAGTTATTTTATTGGAGAGACTACCCAACATTAAATCTTACATCATTCCAATTTCATACCTGAAAATGATGGATCATTCATAGAAAAATTATAGTGAACTAGAGTATAAATTATATTTTATTCAAAGATAATGATCCATATTATGTATTTCTAGATGTCATTATTATATTAAATAATACTTCATATCATAATGTTCTCGATGTAAGACATTAAACTATGTAGTCCATGTCCAGGTAGTATGAATGGACAATGTAAGATGCATCAACAATTAATAGAGAGGGGCCTCCCCAATGAAATTATATAGTTGAAAGAATGCAACATTCATTACATAATCAAAACTCATGTGATAGAAGTTCCCAATTCATGGAAAATTTCTATAATGATTCTCTCATAATTCACTTACATGGTCAAATATAAATCCACTCTTAGTGGTATTTAGAAACTATTATATTCACAAAAAACCCTGAAATTGGTAATTGAATATTGAAATTCTTAATAATAACATTTTTCAAATATGTAGTAATACACCCCTATTGACTTTTCATACATCTCCAAATAAATATCCTTTGAGTTAGAGGACTCTAATTTTTTCAATGTTGTAACAGTCTATAGTATCCATTATATAGAGTGACCTGAAATAATGGATTCTCAATCACTAAAAAGGGAATCCTCAAGAGAGACATCCTCTATTCAAATATGTCATGAACTATTACCCTAGAAAACACCTTATTAATTGGGTCTATGTCCATTCCCCACATACATGACTCACATCATGTTTTAGATCTCGAAATCACAATATCGTGATTCAAAATTCTCATTTATGTATCTAAAAAATATCTTAACATTCCTCAATTAAAACCGTTGATTGGGTATTCATTCCAAAACTCATGGTCTATACTATTCTACCCAAAATAGAAGTCATATTATTATAAAATAAAATACTCTAAAATTAATACAAAAAGAGACTCAGTACTCATCAGGTTGAAAACGTGGAATTGGAATCATGGGTAAAATTCTTGTCTCAGCTTGCTAGACCAATTCTCAACATGATATATTCAAGAATTGATAAATAAAAATTTAATAAGAACACAACTTGTGAAGATGAATACCCAAAAATGAAATTATAATAATAAACTATGTATTGTCTACTAAGTCTTCCTCATATCAAACATAGAAACAAATTGGGTTTCAAAATAGAGGACAAAATGTTTGTAGAGTTTCCCATATGACCATTAAAATAGTCTAGATACACTTATTAGCCTTCATGGAGATGGAATAAAGGAAGTTTAATCTCATACACCTATTTTTTTAATTATATAGTTATGTTGTTTAATGAAACTGGACATTTTAATTATTATATTGAAAATATGATAAATATAGGAATATATTAATAGATGATTAGAAATGGATTATTATTTATTTTAGGTTAGAAAAATTCAAGTAGCATATTTATGTTAGAGCCTTTTTTCCCAATCTTACATGTTCTTTTGAACATATGTTATTAGTTTTTGGATTCTGGCTCGAGCATTATTGAATTTTTTTTGAAACCCATATATTTGTTTTGATAATGCATCCTAGACATTAGGAATATTACCCCGTTTCTCAACAACAGAGTCTCTTAAATTTTATAAGGCCACCATGAAGGATTAGTGAAGTTCTAACATCTCTTCCTTCAAGGAATATATATCATTCTAAAGGATTATAATTTAATGACTCTTTTCAAGACGATGTGACATTCCTCATTCTCTATGGCATGATAGATCTTAGTTTTGGATACATAAACCCCAAGAACATAAACTTTCTTTTATATTTATTACATATCATATTTTTACAAAAAATCGACCATCAATATGTTTATGATTTGATTCCTAGAATGGTTGATCATATGATAATTAGGCTCGTTAAAGCCTAAAATGGAAAATATGGTTGGAAATTGTAAAAGGAGAAATGTAAGGTTTTCATGATGTTTGTCTGATACCATATTCGTGATTCCTCTCAAGGAAATATAATCTTTGGTATGAAAGTAATCTTTAATCATCATGTCTAAAATAAAGAGACTCTATCTGGGATAAATTTATTCTAGGATTAGTGAACTCAATGAGTCATCTTATTCTACTCTCTTGAAAATTGTGTTAGTAGTGAATAGAATTTTTTCCTAGAATGTCATGGAGGATCCCCTCTTAGATTTAGTCATGGATAAAGATGTGAATGAAAATTAGATGAAATCCATTTTAAATATCCTGAGTTTGAAAAACCAAAAACTAAATGATGAAATAGATTCAGTTCATAATAAAGGCGTATTATTGAATTAACAGATAGGATGGATGCCACTATGGTTCCCCTGGTCTTAGTTCTCTAAAGATGGACCTCCATGCAAGGATAATCTACCATGAATTCCCAAATGATGTAATATATGTTCCTTGATGGTTATAATCATAAAGATCCTCAACTATTTACCCCTTAGTAATGGGAGTAGGATTATCTTGGAATCCTAGTTCATAAATTTTAGTTAAAATGTTCTTTTGGGTTAAGGATTTTCATGTAGGGATTAGATATAATATATCTAATGAAAATAGGTTGAAAATATTTGAAAAAAAAATTATAAAGAGAAAATGCATTTCCTTCAAAATACCATGGAAACTCCTCAAACCCCTCCTAAGTAGTGGGAATAAATAAATCTTTTAACAAAAAATTACGTTCTATTACTTCATTAATAATTGATTTATGTGTCACCATATCCTCACCAGTAGTGGTATCTTGGACACGATGATTATAAAAGAAATTGGCTCAAATATTTATTCTCTACAAATAATTTTTAGAAGGATCATACCTATCAATACCCTTTGGTCCATGATCAATACCAAAAATATTGTTAGACCATCCATTTTATTTTTCAATTTCATATATCACGAGTATAGTGATGGTATTTGTTCCTATAAGGCCCTCTATTAAAAGATTAAAATCTAAAATTTATCATGGATGAATGTTATTTAATATAATATGAATCCTACTTATATATATATAAGTCAAAAATTTATAAGAATCACTCCCATATCTAAAATGATGAGGGTACACATTGCATCACCTATTTTCTCTCCATCACTCAGAGGGTTGTACTGAACAATTTGAGTATGTGCCTCCTCCTGAATGCCCCCCTAATTCCATGAAGTATCCATAGTAGACCCATTGAGAGTGGAAAGTCATGAATATTTTCCACAATAAAATCATGATCAATTGTATACATCAAGATGATCATAATAATACAATGAAAGTAAATGTACTAACTATTTCGAACTCCCCAATCCAACATCAATGTCGTCTTTTGTTTATTCTCTCAAGATAGTGAGGGGCCTATATCAATCCGCTATGTAAATGGAACATAAGTTGGTGGTCTAGAAAACCATAATTCCATTTCATACACTATCATTATTTTACCAGGATATAGTACTGAGGACTCAAGAGATTAAACAGTTAATTTTCTTGTATTGCATTTGGGCCCATAATTAGATGACTTTAGGTCATTTTCAACCCACTTTTCTTATCCATATCCACTCTATGAGATAGATCCACTTAGGATTAGTACTAATAAATGAAAGAGAAAAAGAAAAGACCCTTTAATTATTGATATTAGGTATCAAATTCTATTAATAATAAGAATATAATACTTGTAATTCACTTAAGTATAAATATATATATCAAATTAAAATGTTTTCAAGGGAATATAAAATTGGGAGAAATTATTAATATTCTATTTAATTCATGAAAATAAGCATAAAATATATATTATTCTAAAGATTAATATACCCTTTATATGTAACATTGTATGAGGGTTTTATGAAAGAGAGTATTTGTGACCACACTATTTGTAATAAACATATAGTCTACATAACTATGTATTTAAAATAAATTATTTTTTATTACTACTTTTCTTATATTTTTTTTAATCGTGATGAATTGATACATCATATTTAATTACAATACATCCAATAAATGGAAATCAATATATTAAAAATTCACATTTAAAATACTATTAATAATAATTAATCTCATTTAGGTTCTAAATAAATAGTTATATTTTTTTATTGTCCACATGAATATTAGAATATACAAAAAGGGCCATATATAAAATCTAATAAAACACTTCCTTAAAAATAATGTAAAACATTATTCATATATATGATAAATTCACTCAGTGTATTTATAAAACAAGTGTGAATAACCTTAAACAGATAACAGACATTAATTGTTAGAAATTCAATCCTTGAATTTTTTTATATCCATAATTTTAGTTGATAATAATTTAAAATAATTTCTGTTTTTTTAAAATTACATATCTCCCAATATCTATCACCACATTATATAATTTTCCATATTTTTAAAGAAATAAAGAATGATTTTTCCACACCATTATTTTTTTGTTCATGGTTATTTTTTTCGATTTATAGAGAATATAATAAACCATATTTTAATAATATTCCATTAATTAAAATTAAAAAACGTCACTTCAAGGTTTTCATTAACTTTTTGAGCATTACAATATCTATTTTCCTTATATTCACGAGCATGATGTCTCTAAATAAAACAATAGTAACCGTTGCCAAATGTCTTAAAAAACAAATAGAATGAAAAATACAATATTTATTAGAATTTTTTTAATTATATTAATTTAAAACTTCTTCAATTAATTTTTCATTATTACATTACACGCAAATCCCTTTTTAAGTTTTTTGTTATATAAGGCAACAAAACATCATCTCATCCTTCTCAATAAAATATAAAATTTTATCACAACTCCCCGACTCATGAGGATCGAAGCCCATTAATAAAAATATATTAAATTATGATTTAAATATATTAATTTTTCAAATCATGTTCAATAATAAAACTCATTTACAGGATAGAAAATTTTGTAAACTATTCAACATATGTATATATTGAGTTCTCAACCATCAATATGATCTTATGAAACAACCATTACAATATATTAAAAAATTTATAAAAAATTAAATAGTGAAAATATCCCAATGTATTATCCATTATGTATTATAAATATCATAATTTTCTTAGTGTTTAATAATTTATGAACATAACATATCTTATATAGATTCATAATAGTAAATATAATGTCTTAAAAGTTTATTCTTTAGAAAACCCAAAACATAAATTTTATTCCACCAAATCTATAATCCATCCTTATTTTACAAGTATAACTATAGTTGAACCATATTTGCGAGGGTTATTTTTCATTAAATTCACCACTTTTGGTATATTAGTTCTTCTATTATACAGTTTACCTCATTCATGGGTAAAATATAATATATAAAATTGGATACTATAGCTACAAAATTCTCATCTACACATCCATCCATTTTAATTTTCACATTCCAAAGTATAGTACCCTCTTTTTCAAGCAACCACATTCGCAAAATTTCATTTATGGAATTCCATTAAAATATATACATAGATTAGTGGAAACAACATGTAATACCTCAAACACAATTTCATGATAATTTAGCAATATAGTATGATAAAAACCCATTAATACAATACTATTATAAACTATTGATATCTATCATGTTTCCATGATATATTAGTATTAATGTTTTACTAAATTTTTAAATACATTATATACAATGTTTCTTACTTTATGGACTTATACATTTTCCCTCAAAAAGGGATCTATAGTATTTAACTATTATTTAATTAATAACATTATTTCTTCCTATAATGTGACTAAAAAAAATACTAAATTAATTTTATTTATATTTTTCAAATACATCTATTGTCCTTGTGTTTTTAATTAAAATATGTGGGATGAGCATAAAAATTGAATTGTGATATAAAATGTAACGAAAAATATTAGTCTGATGAAAAACCAAGAAATACATAAGAAGAATTTTCATTTTTGTTATAATCATTTATATCTTATAATAATTTAATTACCTATTAAATTAATATAATTAGAATATATGTTTTTTCAAAAAATAATAATAAATATCAAAAGAGAGATCATAATCAGGAATGTTACATAGGTAAAAATTTATATATCAATAGATTATTTCCTTCAAAAAATAAAATTTCACTTGTAAATGGTAAAAATAATCATTTTCCCATTTTCTAATTTTCTCATAATACTACATCATGAAATAAAAAAATTTAAACAAAATTAACAGGGATCAAAAAATATTCATCTAGGTATTATTGATAAATATTATTATATGTCCTTCATTATAATCCAAAAAGCACCCCATTGAATTTAATTACCTACATAGTTAATTTCAAAATGAATTATTTGGAAAACATATAACGACCGAATTCAATGGATGGATATATAAAACAACCTCATAAATTATTCATGTAGGTATATTTGATAAATATTATTATATATCCTTCATAAGAAATTAAAAATATTATATTTAAAACATTTATATAAAATCTCTTATATATATTTAATTGAAATTAATGATTACTTATGATTATATATATCTATTGCAACTATATCTATTACAGTTTTAAATGACCAGAAGCACACATATATGAATTTAAATAAACAATTGAGTGTTTTTTATTTATATAATTAATCAATATGTCTTGTGATTATTGGTGTTAAATGATAAATTCAGAAGACATTGATGCCAACATTAATATTTTGTTGAATCCCTTTAAGATCCATTAAATATAATGTTGATTACTTTATTAAACATTAATTTCATTGAATGAATTTGGAATATATTATTAATGAAAAATAAGGATATTGATTGAAATTTGAGGAGTTTACAATGTTTCAGGTTTCTCCAATCATCCCATAAAATATCGATAGAATCCCACATATATGGATTTCCCATGATCAGCTAGTGACTGATCTATATGTACTAATTTCCACTAGAGGGTAATTTATCGGTTCATGTCTTCAATGTCTTAAAGATGATTTTTTGTAGATCTTTCTAGTTCTAGGATTACCACTTGCTAAAATATTAGAAGCCTATGGAATCTAGTTGCGTTGAGATTGAAGTTCCATGAGATCATTTATTATCCATAAAAACATATTAATTTATCCCTTCATCTTGTTCATTGAGACCATAAAGATTGTGAAATACTCCATGGATTAATAGAATAATTAAATTGGTGTCTATGGTTTATTTGAATAAATATATTGATTACTGACATCACTTGAATTGCCTCTTTGATCGATAATCTTGTTCAGTGATTCAATAGTGAATTCATAGTTGATCCAAAATATAGTTATAATCTCCAATCACATTCAAAATCAATGGAAATATACTTACATCATGTTTCAACAGACAATATAAAACTATAAACATACACTTTAGATATTTTAGAGAGGAATTTTAATGGGTTAGGAACAATAGAATATGTCATATATAACCAATTTCTACAACGATTTATCAGTACAACAAGAGTAAGTGTTGATATCCATGGATATTTAATATGTACAATAGGATTAGAAAAATATTTATTTATATTGATTATTTTATTAATCATGATAATGATTAATAAAGTAATAACACAAACCTCTCAACCAATGTGGAGGTTATGTAAGGTTTACCTTTGGGCAATTATCGAACCCCATTATTAATCATTGTATTATCTCTAATTTAAAGTATATATTTCATCATTAACTTTTTATAAACATTGTTTTTTAAATTTTATTCATATATTTTATAAAATAAAAATATGTTTAATAAAATGTTAAATAAAAATTATAATTTGGATCATATTATTAACTCTAACTCTATCTGAATTAAAAATTTTCTAATTTATTTTAATAAATATATTTTTCATCTTAAATTACCATAAAACATATATTATATTTATAAAAATGAGAATTAGGCCCATTATATTCCTCCCAAACCCAAAATTGGAAACAATGGGATTATTTTTTTAATGAAAATTATATGATGTTGTTGTAAATTGATTTTATTTTAATTTTTTTTTGTTTGAATCATAGTCTATATTATAATGGAATCAATATTTAAATTACATTTATCTATTTTTCATCGTATATATTATTAAAATTGGAAAAATAAAATTCAATCAATTCTTATCCTTGAACTTTTACATGAGAATAATAATATTCCTCTTTAATATAATCCAACTATGGATCAAAATGATAAGTGGTCACCTAAAAATATTAATGGAAATTATATTAATGGAAATTAATGATTGGTATATGTTATATACATGACTAAATTGAATTGAATCCTATTTGTAAATTTATATCAAATGATGAAATATTTTCACTTCTCTTGGTTACACATGAATGGTCCAAAAAACATAATGATATGTAATTATCCATGTATGTGCTTGTATTTTGAACAAAAATTATATGATTCTAATTGAATTAATTTCTAGAATGTTAACATGATTTAATTACATATTTCGGGACCAAATTATCTTGTTCATTAATTTTTTATATAATCCATAGTGAATATGATATTCGATGTCATGGTAAATAATTGTGGTACCAAATTACTTTTAGGTAATGAAGAAGGATTTAATTAAAATGGTGTATGATGATATTATAGGATCCCTATTGATGACTGATATTACTATATAGTGGAAAGAAATAGAGAATTCAAAAAAATCCCGTGATGTATAAAAAAATAACATTAAAATATCCCAACAATGAATCATCCAAAGAAGATGTCCACACATTTTATAAACTCTCCAGGGACATAGCCAAATTTATATAGAAAGATAATGTCTTTAATAGATAAATATTAGGTTGAAATGTTTTTAATCTCAATTTAACATTTTATGAATGGAACAAGGTCGGTATAATCATCATTAACAACATCATATTTAATAAGTCGTTATAAAAATGAATCTAGGTTAGAAGGATCTCAATATTAAACCCTATATTTTAAATGATGGTTCCATTGAATCAACATCATCAAACAATACAATTGACTCAAGACCTATGTTCCTTAAGGATCAGGTTGATAAGTACATAATGTCTAGTAACCCAATTCCTATTTTGATCCCCTTATCTTGTTATCCTAATTACCCCACCCCACAAAATTTTCTTTTTTCTCACCATATAACATAATTAATGTTATCATAAATTCCCTTATGATCAATTTGAATATTGTTGTAATGAAATTTTATTCATTTTAAAAAGAACATGCTAAAAAATAATGTACATAATTTTAAACAAAACATAAAAAGGTACTAATATTAAATGATAATGAAATGTTATCAATGATACAATGGAATAAGTTATATTTTATTCTGATCAAATCTATGATAAAC
The DNA here is from genome assembly GCA_963277665.1 of Viscum album. NCBI lineage: Eukaryota > Viridiplantae > Streptophyta > Magnoliopsida > Santalales > Viscaceae > Viscum > Viscum album. The sequence continues at coordinate 821,600,622 of OY728155.1, forward strand.
AACCATAATAGATAACTCTTTAATTTCACCCATGTTAAAAATAATATACTGATTTTTTTCATTCATAAGCATGAAAGGAACAGATTTATTATTAATTGTGTAAATCATCCATGTAAATAGAAAAATTCATAAATATATATTTTATTAACACGATAATCAAAATATATGTTTTGAAATTACTGAAATATAGAAAATAATTGAATTAACTAGTGTGATATCTATAATTATCAACATGTGAGACTATAATAAATTTATCATTCCTCGTGTATTTTAAATTGAAAACTCATAGAACATAATTTTAATATATAAAAAATAATTTGATGTCATTAAAAAATAAATTTCAATTAGTTAACCAGAAATTTAGAAATGTTATTTTTGTTTAAATGTCCGTTAAAATAAAATATATTCAATTAATATAATAACAAGATAGTTTTATTTCAATAAACATAGGTGTTGACTACTCTGAATTTTTTGAAAATCAATAAACATGAGAGAGGTCATGTCACCTCAAATAATAAATCTTATTATAAAATTATTATAAAATTTACCCTTTCCATTTATTAGTAATATCTTAGTATTTTTTTTTGTATAAATATAAGAAATTTTATATGAAATATTAGATAATGTAATATTTGTTTTAAAAAATCATAATAATATGATTATTCAATGACATTAACTCAAAAATTAATATTTTATTCACTATTTCATGTTTTGAAAATGATTTTGTATTAAATATTAATACTATTACTATCCAAAAAATAAATTTCATGAGTAGAAAAAATTGAAATTATGATCTCTAGAATATACACCTTGGTAAATGTGGCATTCAATGACATGTAAAAAAGGTAAAAAATTTATGATAATTTCTAAAACTGTATTTGAAATGTCACATGGTATTTATTCAGTAAAATTTAGCATGTAAAAAAATCATATATTTTTTCTCTTAAAATAAATTTATTTTATTAAACATAATGTATAATTACAATAATACATTACATAATGAATAATTTTTTACTTAAAATAAAAAAATTCCAATGTATAACGATTATTATAGTTTATAGTTATATATAATTAGATAATAAATAATAATTCAAAATCTAAAATTTAACAATAATAAAACATCTAATTATTATTATTTTGTTATCAATATAAATCATTTAAAGAGAATCATAATTTTTTCTTGGGAAATACTCTTGAATTTCATCATTCATATCCCCTTCTTCCTAAACATCCATAAACATTTTGAATTTATTTAAATGGTAGTGGAACATAATAATATATATCGGGGAAAGAATTTATAATATTCTGTTATAATAGTGAAAAAAATGCTCAACCCATAAAATGATTAACATTTTCATAATATTAATTTAGAGAATGAAATAAAAAGACATCCACATGAATGAAACCCACTTTTTTCCTAATGAAAAACTATAAATAATAATCTAAAAAATGCAAACAATTTTTAAATCATAGTGAATCATATTCATAACTATTTATAAACTCTATTAAGAAATAAATGGAACCATGTTAAATTCATATGAGAATCCTCTCTAGGTTACATATTTATTATTTATGTTGAAGACATTGTACATTAACTAATTACTTAGATATATATAATCAAGATCACACATGTTTTAAGATATATTGGGCTCACCTGTTCATCATATATAATTATCATTTTGCATATCATGAAAAGTTTTTTCTTGATATTACACTAACATCATTAAAACCAAAAAAAACACATTTCAACTTGTATGAAAAAGAATCATATATAAAAATGAACATTCTAGTAAACACATATTTAACATTTAAACAACAAAAAAAGAAAACAGTGTTTTTATTTGAAAAATTAGAAATCTTGTAAAAGAATCCAAACATAATGTAATGATTATGTATAGTGAAAAAAAATCTATTGTATTTTTATACAATAAAATTAAACATTCATTTACTTTATTTTTAAAAAATTTTCTATTAAAATATTTCCTCTTTAAAATAAATAAATAATAAGTAAAAAGGTGACATAAAATATCCTATATATTTAATTTACATCCATATAGAAACATCAATTAAATAATATAAATAATATGGACATTGATGAAATAATGTTATTAAATAAATCGTAAAACCTTTTATAATAATGTTTTTAATGTAATATTTCTCTAACCATGGGTCTAACTCATCTCATGCATTTATTATCATCATGAATAGTAATATTTTTTAAATTATTTAATTACTTTCGAAGCATTTTCCTTTCTATTATTAAATTAATTTTATTTAAAATCGTGTTATTTATAATTATATAATAAATTACATTTGTGTCTAGGATTTTGACAATATCAATATCATATATCTAGAAAGAGATTAGTTTATTGATAATGGTAACTGAAATAATTATTTCATCATATTATGAATACTCATAATTATATATTTATTATTTTTTAAAAAAAGTAATAAATTTAAACAGACCATTATTTAAGGTTTTTAAAAATGAACTACATTAAAATAATTTTAGTGGTAGGTCCTGTATAATCATGGGAAACTATTCCAGTTTTCAACAAATATGTTGAAAATGCAGTAGGTAAAATTTTAAAATTAACAAGTGGTGATTTTTGGTTAATAGAATAACATTTATATAAATAAACATATATCTATATATATCATCCACGTGATATGTTTATGAAAATATTATTCACATCATTTCATGGAGGTGGAAATCTACATATTGACGTTAATGATGTTTTTATTTTTCAATTTATGGAAGGGTAATAAAATAATTGATTTATTATCATTACGTGATGATATTTATTTTTCTAATATAATATTTATTTATAAATTCTAACATTATATCTATCTAATAGAGTTATTTTTATGAAACAATTTATGTTTATTCATACGGTTTTAGTACATCATAGAGAAGAATGATTGGTTCATTTCACATTTTATGGTATAAGATGATGGATAAAGACTATGAAAATATATTAATAACCTTTTTGTATATTTGATATACTAATGTCCTTATATCATAATTTTTATAAGAATATTTGGAATTTTTGGAAGATGAAATAAACAAAATCATTCTGGTTAATGTTGTACCTATTCCTTATAGAACCTATATTACATTACGACATTATCCCTATAATGTTGGTATTATAAGTAACAAGAGAACTCTATTCTGTAAATGTAATGTGTTAATGTATGTTGGTAGAAATTGTTTTTTCAGTAACTCTAATGGTATAAGGAATATAGAAGAGGAGGTTCCCTTTTTCATGATAGATAAGGAGCTATTTTATTATTTATTTTTATTTTAATGTATTAAAAATTAATTTTCATATTCAAATAGCTCCAAAATGATAAATTTCAATATAATATGATTTTTTTCTAAATCACCTAATCAAAAAGTAATAGACTATTTTAGATGAAATTTTCACCATTATCACTTTGTATTAATCCACGATGGACCCTTTTGTTTATTTTAGCTGTATTAAAACAATTTTATAGAAAATAAGTCAATAATGTTACAATAAATCGATAATTTACACAAAAATGTATTACTGATGATATTTGAAACCATAAAAAATTAAATTTTATGAAGATTGTTTAATAAAATTTTTATTCGATTTAAGAAAATATTCTTTATTTTAAAATATCATTATTGTCATTTTTATTAATAAATTTTATTTTATAATATATTAGGTTTTAAAATATTATATATTTTTTCTGAAACAACTTTATTTTTATGATATGATGATATGTTATTATTATAAATACCAAATAATTTTTAACAAGATTTAAAATCATTTTAAACATACTAATTTTTGTTAACAAATTGCTTAACCAGTTATAACCGTAATAGTGGTAATGACGTTTGATTGATAATGAAAATAAAATTTCCAAAAGAGATGAAAAATGTATTATAAATATATAGGGAATTTAATTTTATATTGTTAATCATCTTAATTTTCTTATTGTATTATTTTTATGAATGTTAAATAATTAAACAAAATATTATTCACCCTAATATATAATAAAGATATTATTTGTCAAAATTTAGGTATTTTGACCTTGAATATGACATGGATGTTATACAATTAGAATATAATTCTTCCATATATAAAAAATATGTTATAATTACCTGTAAATGTTTTGGGTCACATTATCATAATGATTCAATATTATATTATCATTTTTGAGATCATTTAATTGAATTTTTCTACTATTCATACCAAAAATATTTTAGTGTCGCATAAGCATTTAATGATGTAATTTAGTGTCAAAAAAGTAAAAAAATGTTAAAATATAAAAGCCATAAATATTTTAAATAACCACATATTACGTAATTTATGTTATTTTTATCTATATAATATATTATTAGAGCTATTAAATGAAAGGGCGTGAAAATATTGACATTATGATTTCAAAAAATAATTATTATAGTAAAAATCAATGAATAATGGAACAATGTTTCTATATATTAAATCAAATTATGGAAATGGTAAATAATCACTAATATAATAATACAATAGGTATCATTTATGGTCAATTTTATCCATTTTCACAATATTATTTAATATAATTACCAAGATTTACCTTATCATAAGGAAAATTATTTCAAATGATTATTAATAATAATGCACAAAAATACAATTCAACTCTTTAATTATTGTTTATGAACATGATGGAATATATAGATTACATTTTTTCAGGACATAATTTTTACATATTGATGAAATTAATCTACTATTAAAATTATAAACACAATAGAAAATTGTTTTTGAGAAAATAATAATTTTTATGTAGAAAAATTATGATAAACCAAATTAAACATTTAAATTTATTTCAATGAACTACATTGGATAATTAATATCATAATAATTTTTTTTACATAGAATCCAATATTAAAAAATTAAACATTTTAATTTATTGAAAAAATTTTCACTGTTAAATATAAATTATTATTTTTCAGTATTTAAAGGAAAATCAATTTAGAGTTGAAAATAAAAATAATTAAAACTAAAATAATTATGAAATAATGATTTTAAAATTTATATAATTTTCTATAAAATAAAAATTCTAATTATCCATAAATTTATTAAACTAATTTCTAAAAAATAAATATATTTTTTATAAGGTATAATTTTAATGATGAAATTGAAATTTCTACAAATATATTTCATATATACCAAGAAGTAATAATATATTTTTATATTTTTGTCCTTTATATATATAAATATATAATTAGAAATGTTTTTAATCATATCCATTCACAAAATTCAGCATCTATGTTATACCGATCATATTTAAATATTAAAATGTCTTTTTTCATTTATTATTCCTAATGTGTATGTTACAAGCTATTGAACATATATTATTATTCAAATAATCATGATAGTAAATTCTAAAAAACTATAGTAAATTTAATACACAAAATTTTAACACAATCTTGGTAAAAAAGTTTTGGAATATTGAAAATAACATTGTTGACATTTCGTAGCATGAAAGGGAAAATAAAATATCATGTCTAAAATATGTAAAAGTATGTATTATTGTAAAAATAATTACACATAATCAGATTCAAAAATAATATATCATTACAAGGTGTTGAAAATATTAACATAGTTTAAAAAACATACAAAATTATTGAGGGTGGTGGGGAACATTTATCACAAAAAATTCAATGATGACAAAATGTTTACGAGAAGATTTAAATTAAATATAATTGAAAATGTACACTGATTTAGTGGAAATGAATGTTATTAGGCAGAAAAATTCTATAACTTTTTTTTGACATCATGAATTCCTTTATATTTTATACTATTAACATATGGATATATACGTTCATTGACACTTTAATTTCACAATTAAATAAAATTTAACAACCAAAATTATTTTCCTACAAAATAAGAGTTATTTTGTTTTTGTTTTCATTTTGAATGAAAAAAATTAACATGTTGTGGACAACATAATTCTACAAAAGGATAAAAAGATAGTACAAAACAATTTTGACATTAACCAAAAAAATTTGCCATAAGGAAATTTAATTTTGAAATTGAATAAACTATCATATTAGGAAATAATATGATTTTCTCAAAAATGAAGGTATAATAACCATAGTTCAAACTGAAGATATTTTAAAATAACTATCATAAAAAGTAATAAAATAATAAATAACTATTATTTAAAAACTAATATTTGAATTATTTTGATAAAATATTCATCTAATATAAATTTTGAAATTATTTCTAAATAACATAAATTAATCATAATTTCTCATTCCAAAATGTATATGTCATAGATAATAAATTTCCATGATATGATATTTATTTTAATATATGACCAAAATCAATAAAAAGACATATTAAAATCATATATACATCAAATAAAGAATTTTTACTTTATTCCATGAATAAAATATCATCTTCCAAAAAATATTATTTACATTATTTATTTAACGTTCGCAAAATAGTGAATTTCTTTATGAAAAAAAAATAAGATAATCACTAAATAATTTTTCAATCCCATGGATTTTTATATGATTACATATGTTTCCCATAAATCATCTTATTCTTTATATTTCCCATAACATAATTTAAAAAATTCATTCAAATTAGAAAATCATATAGATAAGTGGTTTGTACTCCACACTTATCTCCCATTAGTTCTAGGTTCATTCCACATATCCTTCCCTGATGGAAATAGTTTGTAAATAGAATATGGGATGATATTTTTATAAAAATATATTTATATAATTCCAATATCTTTCCAAGAAATATGGTGAACATTATAAAAAATACCATTAATTATCAAATAAATGTTTAACCAATAAGGATTTCAATACAACTTTCTTTTCCAAAAATTAAAATAATCATATTTTAAAATTATTTGCATAAAATCAAGATCACATTAACCAAAAATATTATTCATTCGACCAGCATCTTAAAACAATAACCAAGATTTTCATTTTTTTTAAAATTAATATACCATTCCTTTAAATCAATATTATGAAATAATTAAATTTGACTTATAAATATCAACCCAATCATGTTTTATACATAAAATATAATGAAATAAACCATAACATTAACATAGACATCATGATTTTCATAAAATCCTTGTTATCTTCTAACATGTGGCCAAACATTAGTAGAGTGAACATTCTAGTATACAGATGTGTTTTCATTTTTTGGAGAGTTTATAAAGGTTAGTTTTATAAATATAAAGAGAAATATTCAACAATCCATAAAAAATTTTGGGAAAATAAAAGTTTTTGGAAATGATAAATTTATTCTTATATGAAATTTAAATTGTCAAATAGATGTCAAAATTAGTTGAACATTATTTTCCCTTAATATGGTAACTTATAAATCAGGAAAGTGTAATAATTTGTTAAAATATTTCATTAATTACATCTTGATAATTGGATTTTACATTTTTAAAATAATTTTTTTTAAAAATATATAATGTATTTAAAGTTCAATAATCTATTATAAAAATTAAAATACCATTAAATTTTTATAATATTTTATCTCATTAATCTGGTTATACCTTAATCTAATATATTTATAATCCAATCAACATAAATATTCATAATTCACTATAATTTAAAAATTACTATTGTGCTACTTGAAATTACCTAACTATAAAATAATATAATAACCAATAATGTAATTTAATCTGTTTCTTTAATATAAATTGTAATAACATGTCTTAAAATATGAGATAATATTTAGTTTTTGATCATGAAATTTTATTTTCACATTCCGAATGATGATTAAAATACATATATTTTGATTAATTGGACATAATATATATATATATTTATCCTATATATAATAAATTAAACAATTCTACTTAGTATCCATTTTTACGACAATATAAATCTTTTTAAAATGAAAATTTTTCCATCAAAAATAAATCTATACTAACTTCATCAAGGAATCTACATTATTGAAACACAAAGTTAAAACCAATGAAATAAATATTAAAATTCAGAATTAGAAGATCAAAATTTAGTAATGGACATAAAATTATGAAATTTAAGAGTGCATTTATTATCCAATGAATTTATACAATGTTTCACCTTATCATAATTTTCTATTGGGGCATGAAATAAATCACATACAAAAAAAAATATAATGAAACATATTAAAAAACAAAAAAAAATAGATAACAATTTACCAACATTGAGAATATAATTCATAACCCATGTTAAACTCGTATAATAAATATATAAATCCCAGTTGAATACATAGGATTAAATGCATGGTTACCTCCCCATTTCAGTGATTTAAAAAAATGTATCATTATCCAATGAATTATAAACATAAATTTTCATCACCTATCTTCAATGATATATTATGCTACCATGTTCAAAATATGTAATCATCATTTCAATTTAATAAATAAAACATTTTCCCCATTCACATTATTATCAAAATACACTTAAAAAGATATATTAAACATGTAGATAAAACAAAACTATATATAGAAATACACATTCTATTTAAATAAAAGTTTAAGACTAAATTACATATAAAAAATTTGAAATCAAATCATATTTGAAAAAAATTAATCATTGTAATGAAATAAATTATAAAATAATAGTTAAAAAAGTGGGAAAATTCACCCTTTATATGTTAAAATAAAAGGCACCGTTTACCTTCATAGAAAACAATATAAGTAAAATGGTACCCTTATTCAAAAATATTTTTGAAAATAAAAAATTTTCAGAAATTTTATATTATAATTCATTTATGTAAATATCATAACATAAATAAAATAATTTTATGAACATGGATATTAAATAAATAGATTTATAAAATTGTAATTTTATACACTCAAAAAGTTGTTTATAAATGAACTCTCCCTTACCTTGAGTCCAACACTTCATATATTTTTTTCTAACAGAATTTTAATTTTGTCATTACTATATAATTTCTTATTATAATTTTTAATTTATATTTTTAATTTCATTATTTTAATTCCATATTACTTTTAATAAAATAATCAATTAAGTATATGTTATATAGTTTGATAATATTTGGGTCATCATTCCAAAATGAAATAATAGTGTTTAAAATGGTCAATAAGGACAATATTTCATTATATATAAAATAAAAATCACGAAATAGTTATCATATTTATCAATAAAATATTCTTTCACTATCAAATATGAATGATGGTTTAGAAAAATGATGTTTCTTTCAGTCACATAGAATGTATTTCGTACATGCCAATGAGTATTGTTTTCATTTTTCCGTGACATTGAGGGGAAGATTATAATGGATATTTTATCAGAATAAAATTATTAGTATATAATAAATATAATGTAATTTCATAATGTTTGATTATATATAACATTCATGTAAATTGTATATGAAAAAAATATTTCACATAGAGTCGGATGATACCAAAAAACGTACATAAATTATGAAATAATTTTCATTGTATAGAAAACTAAAAAAATATATAATATCCTAGCCTATTAAACCATATAATTTCTCCTAGTTATGGTTCACCATATATCCTTAAGTGAAACTCTCCATAAAAAAGAGTCTATAGGTTAGAAATGGGGGTATAATATTGGTATGATGGAGATACAATACCCTCTAGGTTATTAATGGTAACATAGAGAAAAAAATAATTATTAAAAGGTAGTAATAAATAATAATTATTTGAAAAAATCATAACAAAATAATAAAAAAGATTTGATTAACATGATATAATGTATAAAAAATAATACATACATAATAAAAATATCAATTCCCCAAGTGATATATCCATGAGAATTTTCAACACCAACTATTTCTATTTCACATGTTCTACAATAATGTAATATAATAACATATATCACAACACAGAACCTATCCAAAAAAAAATGAATTATTGGCTACTAAAAGATGGATTGAACAAGGAGTGACATAACGTCAGTAGGAACCCAATAATAGTGTCTAATAAATTTATATATATTAATATAATATATATGACTGTGCATGTATAATAAATTAGGATTGAATAAATAAGTGCAATCTAGTTGGGTTCATGTTCCTTAGATATACTTGTCCAACCACACCTACTTTAGCCTGAGGTAATTTATCATTAAATATTCTTCCATGTATATGTAAAAATATTTAAATATCAATATATTTATATATATAATTAAATATATTCTCTGATGGGGGGACAAGAAGTAAGACTATAGAATCAACATATAAAAATAATAGTTATAAGATAACAAAAGAATCATTATTTAAAAATGTGTACAAGACTAAGAATCATAATAGGGGAAAATAAGGACCATGCCCAACAATCCATAGAGTTAATCAAAACTTTCATGTCAAACATCCTCATCATATGCATGATATACCTTATACATCCACAAAAATTGATGTCAAATGCATGGTCCCCATGTCCTATACTATTTGGTTGTGCATCATTCTATCTATCAACCCTATCCACATAATCTCAATAATAATCATGTAGAATTAAATCCAACAGACCCTATTATCCCATAAGTAAGGTTTTCAAAAAATAGTAAACCATTGTCACAAAACGAAACAAGTAATTTCATTGAGCTATGATCCCATAAGAAGTATCACAACATGGAAATCGATGGGGTTTTCACAGTTTAATATAATTAATCAATCTTATAACCTCATCCATGGAATCCCTACATGGGAATACCCGACTCTATTAGTGAATTAAAAATGGTGGTGTAACAAGTTCACATTCACTAATTAATAGAGTACAAGACAATTCATTCATTCCATAAAATAATTCATCATGATTCGTTTTGGTATCTAATACGATTATAATAGTATACAGGGATCATGTATATAGGGATTCAAGGTTTTTATTAAAGAATTAATTTATATCAATACCTTATAATTATTAAACACATATATAGTAAAGGTTCATGGGTGAACTATCCGAACAAAAGAACTAGATTATCCATTCAACATAGAATGTCTCTTACAAGTGAAGAGTCTCGATTAAAGGATTATAACCATTTAAAAATTATTTCAATTTAACTTATTAGTTACAATTGATTCAACCCATTCAATATTATTCATTTTTTCCTAGAACATTCAAGGATATTATACAACCAAATAGCCTGTCGAAAACTCAGCACAGCTAAAGACTGATTCGTAAAAGAGGAAAAAATTATTATTATATATATTCATAATGAAGTAAGCTTATGTGGTGTTTTAGGTGGTGGTAGTCTACCTACAACTATTTATGTGTGCGTTATAACATACAAAAGCATGGCTTGATATTCAATTTAATGTATTTAATTTTTACTAAGAAAATTAATGGGGATTTAATCATATTATAATACAAAAATAATTTATAATCATTGCATAATTATTGGAAGATCAAAAAAAGAACCTACTATATTCCATGAATTATTTCTTTGAAAGATTTTAGACTTTAATTAAACCCATAACATGTGAATATAATAGAATAATAAAATGTCCTTCAAAATGATAATATGATATCATTGTTTAATTGAATTCATTATGAAAATGTAATATGAAAAAGTCTCAAAGGAAATCCTAGAGTAACTATGAGAGATGAAATGAGATAAAAAATATTCAAGTTTAATTCATAATAATGTAGAAACATGTAATCATATGTGGAGGCCAGGTGGGAAGATCACAATTTTTTTTTCTGAGAGAAATGAGATAGGGTCGGGATATGTAATGTTAATTAATAATATGGATCAATGTTAATTTTACACTAATTAATGACTTTCAATTTTTGGAAAACTATTTGATAACATTGGTGTGCCACTATCTAAGGGCACCCACCCCTCCGATAGTTGGTACATGAATAGAAAAAACATTTAAAAACATTGATGATTATACTATTAATTTTTTGGATAGAACACTCAATTTTAGGTGCCGTTGGATTAACAGTTTGAAAAAAAATTTCCACCCTTATCGGGAAACACTGTTTTGGTTCACGATTTTTAGTATCTGTGTGAAAACTGTGTACCACCAATTTCCTTTAAAAACCCATGATGTTGGGAGATTGATACTTCTACATCCCAAACGAACACTAAATACTCTTTTATGACCTTAAAATACATTAAAAAACAAAAATATTCAATGGGACAATGCTAATATCTATAATTAGAGGCTCAGTTTAAGGTGTGAACCATCCAAAAAAATAAAACACAACCTCTTTTTGATGTTAAATACCATCCAAAACTTGTTTTCTTATCTGATGTATTTTCATTATTGAATCATTATTATTTCTTAAAAATAATATATACATAAAATTCAAAAATATAACATGATGTGAAGGGTGGTTATAGATTACCATTTAGTCAGTTAATGGGATGAATGCAATTTATACACATGAATGATGGTTTCATTTACCATTATATAAAACAAAAATATGGATATAGGTTATTCATTTAATAAAATATAGTATCATTATATGGTATAAACCAAATATATGATATCATCACTGTCATATAGTAATTGAATTAGATGAATGAACAACATTAATTAAAATAATTTTTTAAATGAAATAAATTTTTTTTGGGGAACCTATTTTTATTTACATATTAATCTATATAATGATTTTACTATTCAAAAAATACATATAAAATGATGATATGTGTCATAGTAAGGATTTATTTTAGGGATTGTAAATGAAATTATCTTTTTCTACTTTGAGTCGTATTGTAGATTAGGTTCCCTTTTATAATAGAGGGGATGGATAATAATGAAATTCCTTAATGTATGATCTTATTATTTAATAATGATAATGTAAAAATATCTCAAACATTATATTATTTTATGGTAAGATGGGTATTAGTCTAAATACAATTATATCTAAAAATGTTATGTGATGATTTCACAATTATCTATTAATATGAAACCCCCATGATCACATTTTCCTATTACCATGGTTTCATAGATATTTATATATTAAAGGATTCGAGAAAGTTACTATAAAATAAAAAGTGGCCATATATGTCATGTGGTTGATATTTTTATCTATATCTCAATTTTTTTTGGAAGATATAGGATTTATTCTAACTTCTAATCATTTGATAATTTAATTTTTTATCCTAAAAAATTATTTCATTTCATTAAATAATTGAAATATTATATTATTGTAGGGTCCCTTAAATTTAGTAATCAGAAATTAAATACACACACATGTCTAGTAGGGAAAATTAATTAAAATTGGACTTGAAATTTAAAATAAATTGGAATAAATATAATTTTACCAAGGAGTCCTTCAAGGCCACGTACTGATTATTAGGAACGTTACATAAAAGGAATAAACCATGAACCATCGAAACATGGATTTACTATGACTTACTAGCTTGAGAGGAAATCAATGGGTAATGATGCTGTTAATGTGGAATTTCAACCTATGAACCAAATCTGTCTGGAACTATTTTTACAGCTGAGAATCCAATAGTGTTACACCTCGTACACCATCCGTACAAATTATGTGGTTCACATATTAGGAGAAGCTTCCAAATTATGATACCTCCTCTAATCACGGATGGCTGAGTCATTCACATTCCAAATTTCATCCTTTGGATTTCACCAAAGGTTTCGTTCGAATTCAAAATACGAATTTGCTAACACTATATAAAATGACCACCATGGGAACTGAAATATTGGTTGAAGAGCTGTTAAAATATCTCTAGGATTGGATGAAATGGACAATGAATGTAAAGGGTGTATATAAAATTTCTCCATCACTAGAAGCAGTCCACATGACTTCGTCCTGAAAATAAAAAGAAGTTCGTGGAATCCATTAGGTCGACGATATGTAGGATGTAGTTTGTGGAATTTATCCCGGTGAAAAATATTAAGAAGACCCTCCATAACCAGCGAGCTTATGAATAAAAAAATATTATAAAAATGGTTTTCATGTGACCATATGTAAACAATAGTACGCAGGCTCATATATACAGAACCCATTACGTGGACGGTCCTTGGTGGCCAGCTCATCCATGTATCGTTTATGCCGGCCAACACATCCGAATAAAATCCTACACAGATAGATACATGTTGAAGACAAAGTTCACGATCAGATCCTATGTGAAAAACCTTATGAGGAACAAAATTATCACCCACTGGTCCATAGCGTAGCGGCTGCCCACCCGCACCCCCACACGAGATCTGTGCTGGCATCTAGTCTCGGATTTTGACATCAGTCCCTTCACATCTTCCACTGACCAGCATGAAAATTTTTAGTCACACTACAACCCTTTTGGTCCAGGTTTAAAACATTTTCCACTACACCTTTCTGTTTCATGACCATCTATCCTCTACATACCATGAGAAGATACATTCTTCATGCACCTCCCAAAAACACAATCACCTGCCTTTTATGCGATCTTGTCCCAAAACTCCATGGAAAATAAAATCGTAAATGATTATTAAATTACATGACACATCCTTTCCATCCATTAAGATCGATATCTCTAGTGATTCTGGATCCTCATAAACCCCCATGGACATTAAAAGTGGAAGGAGAGTTTCTTGTCGACACCTTTTCATGAAAAAGAAAATTATATTGTAGTGGAATATCATATGTTTCACACAAAAATGGCCATAGAACAATGGAAAATTAATCATCAGGATAGTAAATTACTCCCTCTATATACCCAAATGGATTCTATGCCCCGTATCATTTATCCTCATCTGAGAATCCATAGAGTCCTGGTTTTCACATTACATCCCTCTCATGTTTGTGTCATGTCTGAACATCATAGTCAAATTATCATTTTGTTAATATAGGCTCCTATAACACACAGTCAAATATCTATGACCCTAAAATATATTTTAAAATCCTAACCACATGATGTTAAATTGTACAGTATTAGTCAATGCAACGGGACATTAAACTATGTTTTCATTTTCCAAAATATATGATCGTAAATTGTAGTATATCGGGCGATTTTAGATCTTTATATAAATCCTCGGCCATCATAAATGGATGGTCAGTTTCCTGAGGATACCTGTTCCTGACAATGCATATCATGCCCCTGTGTAAGTTCATATGTTTCCCACTAAAATGGAATATAGTCAACAGGTAAATTCTTCATCTAAAGAGGCCTCTCGTACCTCTTTACACATCAAGGGATCACATGCCTCATATCATTTCTCCTAATATGAAATCCACCACATTAATGGTATACACATTCCTCCCCTCTCATGTTTGAAGAATTTTGGAATATACAGATATGATTTTCCTCTAGTAAATCATCATTTCTACAGAACATGAACCACATTCTAGGAACCTACACTACAAGACCCCAAATAGTCCCATCCACTTGATGATAAAATGTGATGCCATCATCCATGAAATATGACATTAAACTATAGTATACATTATATGATTTTTTTCGATCACTCCCAATTAGAAAAGTCCCCAATATTCCAAGGCTATATCGTCGAACCTTTGATGTCATTTCACATTGAAAGTTTCATCTCAATTTTCTCTAACCCACTGTCACCTCAGCCTGTTTTCCATAGGCTTTCCATCTCCATCCTATAGGAGAGGAAGAATGTGGTTGATTGGATCCTCACATCCTCTTGTTTCTCACATCGAGAATGAATCACATAGGCTAATATATTTATGATGATTTCAAGATCCACACTCATATGAACTATAAGAACTCTGATTCCCGATCGAACCAGGATACACAAGACTCATTCAAGAAGGCCCCAGAAGAAAAGGGTTCCCTTCCAAAAGGGTTCTCCCATCCATGACCCCCTAAAACAGCAGCATCAATGTGTAATCCCCAAAAATTATGAAATACATGAACTCAAATTCTTAATCAGAATAGGATACATAGGATACCTTCTTGAATTCCCAAGAAAAAATGTGTTCCCTTCCAAAATGGATCACCCATAATATCCCCCCAAATTGGAAGCATTCATGTATAATCCCTATCCAATATGAACAATGTGGGTTCTGATTCCAATCCCGCGGCTACATAAGAGTTCCATCTTATGTGTTCGATCCCAATATCAAGTCACCTTTTGTTCCCCCATGATGGAAATAAAATCCAAAGTGGCCAATTGTATGGCTCAATTATGTATCACCTCCATTGCTTCAAATCCATAGGTTTGTGAAATGATAGAGAAAACATGGGGTAACCCATGGAAAAAATCTTCCAGAATGAACAAATGATTCCAAAACATATGAAAACGACATTAATCTATAAGGGATCCTCAAAACAGGAAATAGTATCCCCCACAAAATGTGCAATGAGCCTGATTTCCCATCATCTTGACCAATGGTGTGCTTATGTGTCATTGTCTAACTCAGCATCTGATGAGAACCTTCATTTGGAAAGCAGTTTCATGAATCATGGGTAGCAAGACCAATGGCTGTTTCTAGATCCATGAATAATTCAGTTCCAGACAATATGAGGTAGTTATATCTGAGGAGGAATAATTGCATTACTACTTGGTCCCATGAAATCCCCCACTAGGACCATAAGTCAATGGAATATCATTCATAGTACAGAAGGGATTAATTGCACAGTCCCCACAGGGTTAATCAAACCCTCATTTAATGTATAATAATGAAGAATGCGACAAATAAAAAGAAATGATGAATTTGACGAGGAACCATCCCTTTGAAAAGAGAGAGGTGATGATTCTCGTCGGACTATTTCCTCATTACCCAAAATGTGCCACCTCAAAGACAGAATGATTATATTCGATGTAGAAAACAATAAAAAATTTATCAAAAATAAATATATAATAATATAATTAGGTTTTGGAATTTATATAATCACCCAATCAATTTTTTACATGTTTTGATATCATTTTAGACATTATCATTTTTTAACCCCTTCGAAAACCAAAAGTAAAAATCATAATGGTAATTAATTTTAATAATTAATGTGTAATAATTTTACTTTATTATTGAAAAATAAGTCATTAATTGAAAAAGTATTACATTTAAAAAAATTAGCATCAAAATAGTCATCTTTAGTGATTTTTGTGATATTTAACTATTTAATAACATATTATTTATCAAAGAAAAATATAATTAATGTCATATAGACTATATTCATTTCAAATTTACTTTGAAAAAAATAATATTTCAAATTATTTAAAATATAAACCTTAGAAACATTTCTAATACGTTATATTTAAATTTGCAATTCATGGGAAATATTGATTTCTCTAAAACAATAGCTTTCGATATATTTTTATCCCATTTACATGATTTCTATAGTTCATCAACAAGAAATATGTTGATGTTGTGTTATCATAAAATAATAATTATTTCATTTAAAAAAATTAATCATAATTTTCTTTGATAACAATTATTTATTAATATTTCCAAAATAAAGTTATATCTGAACATACATACTATTTTTCACTGTTAAATGTTTTATTAACATTAAAAGTATGAATGTGATATTTTTTATTTTACCATTTACATAGGTATTATAATGGTCAAGAAAATAAGGCACCATGATTCCATATATTCCAAATATTAACTATTATGGCTATCGTTAGTCATTATCATATAATATTTATGATTAATTACATGATTTACATTTAAAATGTCAATGATTATTTACAATCGTTTCTAAACATAATGGAAAAAAATTAAAGGGTTCTATTTAAAAAACATACACCACATGATTCCTTTTCTTGAGGTATTTTTTTGTATTAAATTTATATAAGTGACTAACAATAATATTATTTTAAAACATAAAATGATCTAAAGAACATATTATCATAAAAATGAATATTATGTTTACAAATATTTTTTCACTAAATTTAAATTAACATTTATCACCAATGACCATAATTTTATTATTATTCTTAATATAAAATAATTATTTTAGATAATTTTAATAAATATGTATCTTTTTAAATTCATGAATAATTTTTTTGCAATAAAAATATATAATTTTCCATATTCGCTGGAAAATCATTCTTTCCAGAAATATTAAATGCATAGTGTCATATAATTTTTAAATTATGACATGAAAATAAGATATCAATTTTAAAAATAAAGAATTCCTAATTTTTCTACAAATACAATATTATGTTCACTCAGAAATTAAGAATAATAACCATTTCTGAAGAAAACAAATATTCAATAATAATATAAATTTTTTATATCGTAGCTAGGGTCAAAAAAATCTGGATCCCATAGAAGGGTGTCCACATTGCCTTTAATACAATTCCATGTATTATATATTCTACCAACAATGAGATATGGTCTAATGAATCATGTTGTGAGACCATAAAATCTTAACTTGTTTTGAGAAACAACATAAATCAATATGAATAGGGACATGTAAAACATTCAAATTAGACATTACAATTATTAGGGAATAATAAAAACTAATTTAGTAAATATATTAAGTCCTTTTATAATAATTTTCTAATAAAAAAATTCAATACAATAATTAAAATCCCCAAATTATGTCCAAAAGTCAAATTCGGTTCCCTCATCCTTACTCCATCAAAAATCCCATGTTAAACATCTAAAAAATTGAAATCTAAATTATCCTAAATGTTGTCCACAAAGTCTACATGTCTTCCATATGGTGGCCAGAGTAGGGTTTATGTACAACTGATAAGGTCACCCCTAATGGTGATTAAAAAATATACATTTTTATAAGACATTATAAAGTAGAACAATAATTAATCCTCATGTAGTAGATAATATGACTTTCATTATTATAAAATATTAAAACTAAAATTATTTATTTTCATTTTATTGTAATTTACATTGTCACCAACCCGTCTTACGAATTTTACAATTTGTGTAACCATATATCATGGTTGTCATAGGTCCATGTTAACCTTAGTATCCAACAAGTATTCAAAACACCATACCCCACTATTATAAACATTATATGGAATTTAATTGCCATACCATAACATTTATAATAATCAATCAATCCACTAAAAAATAAAATACATAAACTAACCATGAGAATAAATCTGACCAACCTATTGATAGGATCATTCATCATTCATCATACAAACCATTAGTCCAATTTTTAATTGTAAGTATTAGTGACCTCTTTTCTCATAATAGAAATAATTGTAAATGTTTTAATTTAACAAAATTCTCTATTATTTTTACATTAAAAATGTACTCTTTTACAATATTAATCTTATATCTCAATTTAGGTACATTACAATAATTTGTCACCCCTCCATGCCATTTTGTCACAAGTCCATGACCATTTATCAATTTATCACATATAACCATTCATAAGGTTTAACAAATTTATCCCAATCTCATTTTCCTATAAAGATCTTCACACCTTGAAAAAATTCAAAACATTGGACAAAATTTTTAATATCATAAAACCATAAATTTATCTTTAAACAACTCAATATCCCGATTCATGAGTGTAGAAAATCCCATGGGTGGCCATATGACCCATCCACTCATCCTAAAAGGACCCAACGGTGATCATGGGGGTCCAAAACATATTTTAACAGAAAAATATAATATCTTAAAAAACAATAAAATTAATTACCCAATAGAAAAAAATCTCAACGAAATGCATATGGATAAATTTCATGACGATGTTATAGAACATGTGAAATACCAACCTGATTTTTTATTATCAGCATCTGAAACATGATCATTGATACTCGAAAATATAACTCCCAATAATAACTATATAAATACAAAGTTAATAAATGGTATATTGATTATTAACTAGATAAAAAATTTCCACATTTATTCTACATAAAATAAAATTCATAAGAGTTCTATGCTCACATAATTCTTTGATTTAAAGACAACAATGCTTAAAATTCATATTAATTGATGTATAATCATTTATAGAAATATTGAAAGTATTTGGATTTTTCTAAAGTCTATTGGAGATAAAAATCAATAGAAAATTGTGTATGATTTCGTAATTTCCATCCGTAAAAGTTGGTAATTTTTTCTTTCTCTATTTTGATTCCTATTTTTACTACACAATGTCGAAAACCTACACGATCCATGAAGAACCGTATGTACAAGAATGGTCATAGGTCACATAGTTTTCTATAGATATAATATGGATTACCAAAAGGTCAGAGGCCATGATGATTGATCTATCTGTTGCCACATCACAACTAACCCCCCATTCTATAATTTTTTATCCTTGAAAACCCACTATAAAAGATTCCTAACCATGAAGAATTTCAAGGACCATCCATAGTCCAAACATGTAATCTATCTCATATGGTCTGTTTTCATGGTATATTTTTATCAAAACCTGTATGAAATCCCTAATTCTCCACATTTTCATGGGAAATAATTCAATTTAAAAATTTAATGGTTTTTAGTATAAAGTAAACAATAAATTTCCCCCATGAAATGTCGATATGATGAAACCTCACCATCGTATAATATCCCATCCTTGAAAAATACTCCAATGAATAAGAATGACTCAGAGGTAAAGAAATATTAAATTTGTATCATATTACATACTCCATATCCCATGTTTCCAAATAATCCAAGAAGAGATTCGAAAACTCAAGAAATGAATGAAAAGTATTACCAAAAAATCATTCTCACTTCAACCAAAAACATGAATCAAATGTTCATTATTGTATACTTAAGCCTAAAGCTCGACATCAACAACATCTATCACTTGAGAAGGGTTGGGTATATAAAGAAGAAGTAGTGTCATGTGAAAAACATCTTATATCACATTATACTACTATGAATAATCCAATTGGTATGCCACCAGTCAGATACTATAAATAACCACAAATGACCACAAATAACCAAGCATCAATGTACCCTGCATCGGAATCTATGAGTGGGAAACTATGGGTGAAAAATTAAAAAACACATGGTCACCCACCATAATATATAGAGGAAAAAACATATTGATCATTGTATGGTTTTTTATATTCTACTTCAAAGTAATAATATTCTGAATTAAATGAACCGTCTCTATCATCTCCGACATGAGACTCGTTCAAAAAAACCCAATTGCATGGATTCCATCCAACACAAGAGATACCAATAAGGAATATTGTATAGGGAATACAATTTCTCAATCTGCATAATCACATGATAACTATTGTTATAAATGAACTATACATGAACTATTTCTCCCAATATCAAATAAAATCTAGGAAATATACCTCAAAATTTTCTATCATTCCTATATTTTCTGTTCTGATTTCCTATCCATCAATGGGTGAAATTCCATACTTAAAAAACATGAGTAGATGAAACCTTCTGCATCCCCTTACATAAGTTTGATGTAAAATCATGACCTTGATCAGATAAAATAATATGATGTACCGAATGAAAAATGTAATATCCTAGACATACTTTTCAACCAATTAGTCAATGTTTATTATATCCCAAATCAGAATTAATTCTACTACCTCTGTACACCTATTTATTGTCACTCGGATTAAATCATTCTTATGCGGTGCCCTTATAACACCGCAAAATAATCACTGATACCATCGTACCACTTCTATTTCATGATGGTCAATGGATTTAAATGTCTACTAGATGTGTATTTTTGTCCTTCATCAGCTTTTATGTATATAATCAAGTCCTGATTGTGGAAATATCATTTTCAAAACATGAAAACCAATATCTCTTCAAATATTATTTTATATTTTTTTCAAACCAGGCTGTAATGAGCACTTTAATGAATGTGAATCATGTTTTAGAGCTCCCCCAATTTTTTTAGAATAAAAAATTGTCTAAAATTAAGAATACTTTCTTCATCAAAATTTTAAAAAATATTTAATATATATATACATTGAAAATTAGCTCGGAAGTGAAAAAAATTCATAATCCTAATATTTCATCATATTAACTGAATTTGGAAAATAAAACTCATTGAAAAAAGACATGACTATCAAATAATCATTCTCCATATATTATACAGTATGCATCATAGTGATTAATTCCATCATCTTTATATAAAAATAGACTCTTGAATCACATTACTCAGTTTCTTATGACTCAATATATCTATATACATCTTTTGATTTTCTACCATTTAATCTATCCCAATGTCATTGGATGGAATATACTCAACAAATATTGGCATATAAATATCAAAATCAAGCTAGTAATGTATGCTCATAATGATATTTTAATAGGTTTTGAAAATAAACTAATCTACTTAATGATAATTCTGCCAACATTTCCATACATAAAACATATAGTAAAAATCTATATTTTTTGAAGGGTAATTCTTTTCATGTGTCTTAAAATGTAGTGTTTCATACACTAAAACATGGTATCCTATCATCAACAATTTCCCAATTCCATTAACAAATCCTTCAAAATTCAATATATAATACGTTTCCAAGTCATGTGTGATAAAATATGAAGTTTTATTATAGTTCTTATCATCATAAACAAATATATATTCTCACATTCTTCATATGACTCAAAAAATATAAAAATATTGGTAAATATTGAGGGAAGAACTACCAATTGAGATAATTCATTGATAATCTAAAGTAATACCACCAATAATCTGGAGAATCATTGAATATCATACACAATCTTTGGATTCTCCTACAGAAAGTACCTAACCCTTCTATAGTTCAACAGAAACACCTTCGTCCAATATGATGTGACACATAAAATGAAACATTTTGATATAGAAATGGATGTTTTTTTCTTTTTATATTTCTAAATCTCTATTATTGTACTCCAAAAAATGTCAATATTTTTTTAATGACCTTCATCATTCAGAGAGTAAACCAACATTTCAACTAAAAAAGATAAAATGATCTAGGAATACGTGAGAGATTCATTTCATCATATCCTTAAATATTGTATGTTAATTTTTTTGGAAAAAAGGATTCATGAAATACTCACATACACTATAAATTCTTCATAATATTGTATGTTGTATATAAAATTTATTTCAAACTAAATAGATGATACCCTATTTCCATATCCATTATGGAGAAAACCAAATCACACTTCAAATGGTAAAAAATATCATCAATAGATGGAAATGATATAGATAATTTAATTACAAATAGTTCAACATAGGGATGTCTACAGTGAAAAAAATTATTCCATTAAAATTATAATAAAATAATTACTAATATACTTAAGGTGATGTAGTTATATGTACAAATACTTTATCCTCCATCTCAAGAAGTAGAAAATTAATTTCATGAATTTCTACTATTGTGTGTTTTTAGGAGTTATGAAAAAATTCAACGATAAAAGTGTAATATCAATCATGAACTGAACTCGTCTCTCAATTTATATACGAAAAAACTCATAAAGAAACACATCATTAAAAAAATAATATATGTGGAAATAAATCATTCACCACTACCTGATCATCCAAAATAAGACCATACTCATGTGTTTTTATCTCATCAATGTTCTTATGTATTGGGTCTATAATGACATCCTAGATATTCCATTCCACATGAGGACTATTATTTACACTACCACACCCCCAATTTTTACGAATTATTTTTTTAAATAAATAAAAATTATTATATATATATATATATAATTTCACACAATGCCATGCTAATATTTTTTTAAATGGCACATAAAGTTATAATTGTTCTAAAAAATTCATATCTTTTTTGAAACACAACTATATTATTGGCATGTCATAGAAATAATACCTTGTTCCGTTGATATATCCGGTTACACGGTAGAATTAGTTTTATAATACTAGAATATACTATTAATAATTATATTAAAATATTTTCATTGTTAACCGATATCCATTGGAATGGATGTTATGTGTAATATTAACAAAATTTTGAAATTTTGGATTACAGATATAAAAAA
This sequence comes from Viscum album, assembly GCA_963277665.1. NCBI lineage: Eukaryota > Viridiplantae > Streptophyta > Magnoliopsida > Santalales > Viscaceae > Viscum > Viscum album. The sequence goes on from OY728155.1 coordinate 821,624,412, forward strand.
TGATAATTGTTTTTATAGCAATTAATTTAAATGAGTCTATGATTATTTTTTTTATAAAAATGTTTTGTTTTGGAAGAATATTGAATATTACAGAATATTAACTATAAAATGGGTTTCCTATAATATTTATATATATATAATTTAAATTTTTACTTTTTTAATGTATTTTTTGATCAATATAACACATATTAATCGAATTTATGACATTTTTATAAATTTCACATTGAAACTGGATATAAAAATATTTCAATTCCCTAAAAAGATTCCCATTAAAAACTCATTATTTCAACCCTATATATGAAACTAATTATGAAACAAATTTGGTGAATATTGTGATTATAATTTTGAAAAATGTATTCATTATTTTGAAAAATAAATATTTTTAATTTAAAATCATTCTTTATCAATATAATTAGTAAAAAAGATTAAAATTAGTTACGATGCATAATAGAAAAACATGATTACTAAGCGATTGAATGTTAAAATTAAGGGCCAAAATACATAAAAACATGTATCAAACAAATTGGCTGGACATAAGTTCACCATATACTATATTGTAAGAAAAATATAACATTATTGTCCAAACACGATGTAAGGTATACATCCAAATACTGGTCAACATTTGGTATTTATAAGAATACCACTACCCTTCCACTAGAAATGTTAACTCACTCTCCCCACTTATCCTAAACAATAAATCCATTTTTAAAGAATAAAACCATCCAAAATAATTTCCATGAATACCTAATGTCATCCAAGAATCCTTATATATTTAATAAATATATCCATGGTTTTCAATTATTGCATACTAGATGAATATACTCGAAGAAGTGGTAAACGTCATCAATAAACATTTTTCATTATATTTCTTTCTCAAACCACAAAATTTATAGTAATTTAATTATTATATTATATTTTTTTTATAATATATATACTATTACTTTTTTATGATAATTTTATGACCCCAATATTCCCACACATAAATCAAAAAGGACATAAAATCATTGTTCATGTGTATGGGAGACAATTGTTTCATAAACTGATGACGTTGTTTCATCCATTACCACCTTTAATGGGTGGTAATTATGAATGATTTATAGTTTCTATATAATATTTAGTATATTAATGATGTATTTATTATTTTTAAAATTTTCTATAACAAATATCTTCTTGTCTTCCATTTTTGGTAATATATTAACTATGTTCATGAGTATAGCGGACTTCCGCCTCCTAATGTGATGTTATTCTTTCATTCTTTAAATGTAATGTATTAAGGATGTGTTTATTAAGAATATTTGATATATAATAAATAATAATTACAATATATATATATATATATATCTCATGTAATTCTTATTCAATAAAAAAGGTATGAAAATTGAAATCGCATTCTTGCATACGTATGGCCTATTTTCTCCATGAATGGTGTATTTCATTTAGTATATCATTATTTTAGTGTTTCTTTTAAATTGATAAATAATGAATATATATATATATATGATATTTTTTTTTAATTATTTAAATTATTAAATCATGACTATAATAAGAGTAACAAAAATAACAAGTCAAAATATATTTTAAAAACATCATGGTTATTATATGAAATTTAATTTTAACATGTAATATGTATTAAATGTATAATACCAGGTTATAATACAATAATATACGATATTTTATATTTTAATTTTGTTATAGTTATGTAATTAGTAAAAATATACTTATTATATTGTGGATATGAATAAGTATAAATGATGTCAATAGTTAATGATAAGGTATTTATAATCTCCCTTTTAATTATCTAATACTTATTCCAAATTCACTACACATTAATTTTGGGTGTTGTATATTATTCCATATGAAATGGAATATAATTTAAACATTAATTTAAATATGTTTAATGTTTCAGATTATGTTATTATTTCAATAACCTATTGAATCCATTGTTACAAAAGTTGTATGGGAATTGGTGTCACTTTTAACTTTTGGGAGAGGCATGCTATGTTCACAAACCTTTTCTTCTATGTGTTATATAATTCATATGAACTTATTTTTTGATATTTATCCTAAATGTATTTGTTATTTAAATATCTATTTTAGGAAATCATTTTCAATGAATTTTTGTTAAAACAATACAAAAGGGTTATGGGAATTTTGCCTCTGTTTTCTTTATTTGAGACATATGTAATGTTCTGCACCTATATTAATCTATGAGTTGTCTATACTACACAAGTGACATGTCATTTAATTAATATCCTCTTTTTTTATCATAAAACTATCTTATTAAAAATAATTATTCTAAAAATGTTTCCCAAACATGTTTTGAAATTATATTTTATGTTATTTTCAAATAAAAATGGTTTTAATTTTTTTTTTATGATTTTAAAAATAATTTTCATATATGAAACGATATTATTATCAATAACTGGTTTGAATGATTTTTAAATTTTACATTGTATGAATTCAATTATTTTTTCATATTAATTGATTATGAAAATGATTTATGTATTGAAAAAGTGATTTTCATAAAATATATATTTTCTTTAAGAAATTATCTATGGGATATTTGAAAATATATCTACACATTACATTTAATACCTTGATATAGTTTATTCTTTACTGGGGAGATTATACATAGAAATAATTATTTATTAGTTTTGAAATAATAATTATTATGTTGAATAGATTTTTGTGAATCCCATTTTGTTTTCATGTGTTATACCATGATGAAACCCACATCTTTTCATGGGTATTTATACGATGAAATGATTATGTAATATTTTTCTTTTCTATAGGTGACTATATTATGAACATTTTATAATACCCATTACATTTCTGGAGTGATGATATGATAAATTTTTTAGGATATTGTGGAACACATATGTAAGATTTCATTATGTAAAAGATGCATCCTTTATACCTATTCAATGAATTGGGTAACGATTGATAACTAATTCGTATATATGTTATTTGTAAACCTATTTACATGTTCAATATATTTTTCATGTAAATGATTAAAAGATCACTATTTTATGTGTGAGCATTCTCACATGTTCACAATGTTATACCTGAATCTGATTAAATATTCAAAATATCATGTATGAACATGATTACATGTTCATAATGCTATGTGTTGAACTTTATTTGATGTCTATAATGATATGTTTAGACACAAGTAAATGTCTATATGTTTATGATGCGGCCAGATTTAAGTATTTAATTTATTGAGTGAAACTATTTAAATTATACGTGTTTCCAATGTTATAAGATGATGTGTATACCTAAATATATGAATTATTCTATTGTTATTATCTTGTGGATCATTATATTAATTTATATTATGATCCATTCCATATTAAAAACAACTTGTTATTCCATGAAATGGGATTATAATAATTTTTATTCAAGATATGTCATTCAAATTCTATACACATCTTCTTGTACCCTTATTTCAATGTTATGATTATGTATCCCATTTTATAATACATATTTTCAATCTCAATAAAACCATTCATATTTTACCATTCACCATTTCAGGAAGAATGGATTAATGTAGGGAATGTATATACGAATAAAAATGGGTATATATTTGTGGGTAATACTGAATATCATTCACCAGATATGAAGATCATTACGATGTTTCGAAAGTCACTAATATAATATGTACCTTAATCACATGTTAGTTTAATGTATTGAATATTCCTGTTAATTGATTTGACATCCATTTATGGGAAGTCTGGGTCAAAATAGTTTGTGTCAAATAAATGGTTTAGATAACCAATTGAATATTGATATGATGAAACATAACTAGGATACATAGTGATATTTCAAAGGATATTACTGGTGATGTATCGGAGAACAAGACAAATGATAAATAAATGTTTCAGAAAATATCTTCAAATTTATGGATGTTTTGATAGATTAGTTTATTTGATATTAATTATTTTGTTACGAAACTAAATGTTTATGTGGAATTAGAATAGTTTAATATTAGGTTAAGAAACCAAAAACACCATATTTATCTAGACTATGTAAAGAACTAGTGTAATATAATTAACCTTATTACACACTTAATTTGATATTCCCGATTTATGTTGTTTTGAAATTCAAAAAATCATTACTATCCATCATAAAGTATTTAAATAGCGTATGATTTTGTATAAACTAGGATAAAATCTTGTTATCATTGAGCTAAGAATAAGTTATCATGATCGAAGACATCTGGAAAGGGATTATATTCTTTATATATGGTTCCACATTAAGATTAGTGTTGTAGCCACTATGATTCTAGTTTATAAGATACCTTAAACTTGAAAAATCATTTTATAAATTAATATGAGGGGTAATATAATGATTATTAACTACCAAATTGGATTATGAATGGAGGGAAATATATTGTTTTTATGCCTAATGTGTTATTTATAAATATTATTAACACCATGGACATTATCGATACACCTTAAACATAAAATTAGAGGAAGTTGGACTTTTATAAATTATCAATATCCAAGATGAATGAAGGCTCATCTTCTAATATGTCAAGAATGTGGGATGAGAAACCTAAATTAATTTCCTAAATAGACATGGATATGTTATCTGTGAGGAATTCAATGACTATATGTTGATAGATTTTTAAGAGATCAATGTATTTTCTATGGAGAATATGGGTATTACCAAAGTCAATTCTGTGACATATAAATTTAATTCATAAACAAGGAACTATTACATAATAATAAGTTATGTTGAAGGATTGATGTATTCATGTATTTGGTTTTATGAATTATGAATTTAAAAATATATAAGGATTTATTATTCTGAGTTTTAATTATGGATTTGATTGAATATGTTATATTATACTATTTTCTAGAAACATTCATTTAAATTAATGGTTATTTTAAAAGAAGGAATCACTTAATATGTCCCTACTATTGGGAAAATTTTGTTTTGTTTGGATAATGATATATGGGATTTAGATAAATTACAAATCAATAAAAAATTAGATTAATTATTTGTTGAATTTTTTTATTCTATCATGGATAGAGTGAAATCATTTTTGGATTTAATGAATATATCCAATAATAATTTTAATATAGAATTATCCATTTTTTCCATAAGTATTTTGAGTATTTCATATTATTAAAAAGTTTCAATACAATACATGTCTAAGGTCTTTAAATGTTTCATACGTGGAAATCTTGTGATACTTTATAATATATATATATATATATATGGAATAAATGTAAAGATGATTTTGAGAAATTTGGTCACCATATTTCATTGGTTTCAGATTTTCTATTCTTCAAAATGGTTTATAGGTTGTCAATATTTGGAATGGTTTATGATAAACCGAAAATGAGGTTATAGAGATTAAATTACTATCTCTTTGTATGAGGATTTTTACATATTATAAGAAATATCATTAACATTTTTCAAAGATGACAAATAAATGAAGAAGAAATGAATTATCATCTTGTTTATGGGTATCTAGATCTATTATAGATTAATGCTTGAAAAATACACCTTCATTTATTAGAGAATTAGAGATGTAATATTTAGCCAATGAAAAACCAATGGGAGAAATGTTTTTTATGAAATTTAATAACACCAAGTATTTATATCTTGTAGTAAAATTTTTTTAAATAGTCCCTAATATTATTAATGGTTTTTGGTTTTGGGATAATTTAAATTTTATAAATATCCCTCTTTCTTATGATCAGAGTTACATATCACTTCTTATAATAATTTATTCAATTCTCTATGTCCAATCATTCACCTCCCATCAGTGTTTTCTTGTGTTAAAACATATTTATGAGTTATATTGTGTAAATGTTATGATTAAAACATTTATTTGTTAATTATTGTTTTATTATTAATTTTTCTAATGTGGGTACCATTTAAATTAACTATCTCGTTTTAAATAATTGATTACCAAAGAAACATTTTTGGGAGAACATATTTTTAATGGTTGTAGAATGTGGTACCATGATTTTTTCAATTTTTTTTAAAATAAAATAATATTCATTGATGGAATTCATTGCACATGACACCATGTTAAGCATTATTTAAACACCACATCAAATTTTTTGTGTTCTCCATGTAACATAGATAAAATATTTCTTTACACAGAGTAATAGGTTTGTCTCCTATTCCACATAATACTATGTTCATTCTATAGATTTTTTTTAATTGGTACTGTGTTTTACTGAACTAAAATATATAGTTAATTTTATTAATAAAATATTGTTATAGTTCTCATCTAGCCACATAAATGGTATATATGAATAAAATTAAATAAATTAAAAAAAATTGTTTACAAATGTATATAATGTAAATTCTATTCCTACTAATTAATTATAAATAAAAATAATAAGTGTTTTTAAATAACAAAATTATTTTTTTGTCAACTATTTTCTATACAAAAAATTGTTTTATCTCTATAAATTAAAAAAACCTCGTTGGATGAATGTTTTTAATTCAATGCATATATTATATATAAAGTAAACTTTTTAAGATTCTTAATATATGTTTTGGATTCAAAATAAATGAATATATATAATTTAACATATAAAAATATGTATTTTCCTAAAAGTAAAATTTTACTGCCATTCAATGGTGTAGTTATATGAAAAATAACTTCTCACTCAATTGAAAATTATATTTTGAAGAAGTAAACAGTATTTTTTAAATCATTACATCAAAATTATATATGGGTTATTTTTTGGAATTTATATATAATGTTATATTTTTTAATGAATATTAAAAAATATAGAATAATATTTGAATCGTCATTTTTGGATTAATTTTTTTAGCTATATTATAATTTTTTATCATGTATATATAGATAAATTATTTGTCTATTTAACCATAATAGGTTATTGGAATCTATTTCACTTTATATGTGGATATAAAAAAAACTTTCATCCCCTTTGATTTGTCTTATATCACGATTCTCTAATAACAATAGTATATTTAAAATAATAAGATGTTGATATATTATTGGTAAAACAAAAAAATTCACAAGTTTCTATAAAATGGGATATGTATTCATTGTTTGGAAGTACGTTAGACTACTTTCTCACAAACTGATCTAGATCATTCTTTCCTTACCATATTTCATGGCTAGGAATAATGATGGGGTTATAGTTTATATATGATATATATGATATATATGATTCCATTAATCTTCTATAATTATTATATAAGACGTAACATCATACCTTCTAATTTTGGAATACAATTATTCCATTCTTGAGTACGATGGACTATCAACTAGGGATGTGATGTGATTCATTCACCCTTTACATGGTATGTATTACAGATGGGATTAGAAGACATATGAATAATAAATATGAAAATATAATTATTATATAATGATAATATGTATACATATATATTAAATTTCAATCCATCAATATGAAAATAAAATGGAATTGACATTCAAGCGTATGTACGACCATCCATCGCCCTGAGTATTGTATTTCATTTTTCATTTCTATATTTTATATATTATTATACATAAATATATATATATATATATATAATATAAATGATATTTATTTCTTATATTATATTTAGGAAATTATATAATTATGATAAATTTATGGTGAATAAAATAAAATTCAAAACATATATAAAAATTAAAGTTTTTATTACCCAAAATGTAACATTAACATGGAATTATTAAATATTTTTTTATAATTTCATAATAATATCATATATTCTATGACGTATATATATGAAAATATTTGTGTGGTATATATTAAATTAACTATAATTTATTAAAAAATATAATTTTTTGTGTAAAATGGAAGTAAATACTTAAATTATGTGTATTTCAAGTCTTTTTTATATTTCGATTAGACATATGCCATATTCACCACTAAATAATTTCTTATGGTGTATATAATGACCTATGAAATGTTCTAACTTGAATTTAATTCATTTAATAATATTAAATGTTTAAATTTATGTTATTTATTCATGTATCTCGTTATTTGAATGTTTCTTTAGGGTGGGATTTCATCTCGTATTTTACTTTTGTGAGACACTTTCTATACTAACCAAATATTTCTTCTTTGCGATATTTACATCCCATTTATCTATATTATAATGGTTCTTGTAAAATTTATTTTTATTTTCATTTCCAATTTATGATATATCTTTCAAGGGGTTTAGGTTCAAAATGTTCCCATAACAGTTCTAGATTTTTGTGTCAATTTTCCTTCCTTGAGACACATGATATGTTATTCACATATTCCCTTTTATGATGTACATATACTTCCCTGTTGAGATTTTATTTCATTATATTGCATATTTTATTGAAATTTAATCCTTTCTGGGATCATATACATTAATATGGAACATGATTCAATGTTTATAAAGTTGTATTTTTTTATTGACACACTCTTATAGTTTATTAGGATTAATTATGAATATTCTATAATTATTGAAATATTGGGATTCATATCTCATTAACTCTAATTAATTTTCATAACATTTACAGACTCATGTTGTCATCCTGTAGTCGTAACATTCTTCAACTCTATTATCATTATGATAAATAATAATACGTTTTTATGAAAATAATACTTTATCCCTCACTTCGGTCTATAATCGGTTTCATTAAAAAACCATGTTTTCAAAAAAAAAATTATCAAAATTTCATTTAAATAATATTTTAAACTAAATTTAGGGTAAAATAAATTTAAAAAAAATTCTATTTCCATAAAAGGGTTTTATAATGTTTTAAAAAATAATTTTAAAAAATTTCTATTTACTTTTTAAAAAATGAATAATAATTTTCAAATCTGAAATTTTATTTTTCTCAAAAAATGATGTATATTATTTTTAAAAATTAAATCATTCATTTGTTATGTTGATTTAAAATAGTATTATTTTGAACATATTTTATGTAATGGCCTGAAATTTTATTAGTAAAATCCCCCTTTTAATTTTATTAAATTCATTACAATTTACAATGGTTATAGAAAACACACGAACATCATAGTTTTTATTAAATTCTATCATATTTAAACTACCATTATGAATAATTTACAATGGTATTATAGTTTTGGAATATTGATTGTTGAGAAACTATTGTTTTAAACAATAAATAATATTTTTATTTATATAGTGGGAGATTGTTGAGATCAATAATCTGACTCTATGATGATTTTGAGGCTAAAAAATTCCCTAAATTGTTTTCTAATGAATTTATTTTTAAGTATATTATAGGAAATTATTATTCATTATATTATTATTTATGGATGAAATATTTAAAATTGTGATCAATGAGATTTAAATTATAATGTATTCACATTAGCTTGTTATGGAAAGACTTTGCATTCTTTACATATTTGGTAATTTCGTAAGTGTGTTGTAGAATCACTATTCATACCCTATGTGGACAAACGTAGCGTAAGGATGGAAAACGATGTATAATTTATGATTTATCAGAAATGTATGGTTAATCAACTATATATTATCAGAAAATTATGGAAGAGAAACCCTACGTTAGGAAGGAACCATACGTTTGGAATATTGAAAAGTATGTTTCATCAACCATAGTTTTGTAAACAACCTTACATTTCATCAAAAGTATGGATCATGTTCTTTACGTTAGGAAGCTTATAAAAGTATGGATCATTTATCCTACATTTGAATGTAGAAAAGAAAAGTATGGTTTATCAAACCTACATTTGTAGTCAACCTTACATTTTATGGATGTGACATTAACCCTACGTTTGTATACAAAAAATACGTTTGAAAGATGTATGCTATACATTTCAACCATACGTTTGGCGTCATAGCATTAATGATAATATTATTATACTATGGTCTGCAAGAGGATTATTTGTTTGATTTCTTCCCGGATTAAAAAATGTTTTTTAAAGCATGTATTTGACTGATTCAAATCCATTTTGTCTATGATTCAAAGGATCAATTTAAAAAGAACTTTTAATGCTAAATCATCAGGGATGTTTTGACTACTATGTTATTTGGAATTTATGAATATCACAATTCAGAAGGAGACTATTCTGGATCTAAATTTTCTAGATAAGTGCTTGTTGTTATTTTATATATATAGATGTGATATTTACACAGAGAATACATACAATATTTTTTAAACAACAATGAAGAATTTCAAAATGGAGAAAAACAGAGACTATCAAGAACACAGATCTGCTAGTTACGAAGAGTGACAATGCTCTTTTTATTGAAGAAGAAGAATCACAACAGAATATTCACTCATTAGATATCAAAGATGTAATATGAATTTACCATTGCTAATGTTGCAAATTATATTTCTATATCTACTACAACCGGATGGACTCACAATGACTCTTCTTGAAATATCATTATTTCTGAAGGTGACAATACATATACTATCAATTGCATTGTGTTTCAATTTTTAAGAACAACGAGAAAGTCTTTTCAATGTACATATACCTTTCTTTTTTATTTTAAGTGACCAGCTTCTCATGATAAGCTGTAAAGGTTCTGTGATTGAACCAAAAGGCACTTTTTTTCCTTATATTGTAAAGGTGTCAACTGCCTATACTCATTTGTGGAACGGTCTGTTAACAAGAGGACCAGATAAATAATATCACCAAGCTCATGATGTAGAGTGATGATGGAGTGGACTAAGGGTCTTCTGTTCACCAAACCACTATACATCATGTGTCCCTGCTATATAAATTTTCTCGGAATTAATCCATATGATTAATGTGAAAGGACAAAACATGATTCGATAATGATTTTGTAAAAGATATAATTCACATCCCTCGTCTTGTGTATATTTTGTTTATCTTGATCCAAAAATTTGTATCAAAGGTTGAGCTTTCTGATAATGTCGTAACAAGATGAATGTTATTAAGGATTATAAACAGAGCAAGATAACTAATACAAGAGAAGAAATGTCTACTGTAAGAGCACTGTACTTCAATGTAGAAAATTATGGATGTTGGAAATCAAGAATGATAATATATACAAAATCCTTGGATACAGAGTATATTCTATGATTGTGACTCCATATGGAATACTAGAGAAAACTTAATCATGGAGTGTTGCCACTGAAGCAGAATATGATTTGAACTCTAAGGAAATGAATGCAATTATGTGTGGTATAGGACCTGATAAATTTAACAGAGTATCTCAATGACCGAAAACATATGAGATGTGGAAAACTATTGATGTTGTTTTTTAAGGAACTGAAAATGTCAGGAAAATGAGATATGCTACTGCTAAGCTAAAATTTGATACATTCAGAATGTTTGAAGGTGAAATAATTTCAAATGAGTGGAAGATTGAAATGTATTTTCAAAAATATAACTTCCTTTGGAGAACCAACCAAAAAGATAATGATTTTTTATATGTACTAAGAGTACTGCCTACTAAATGGAATTGAATCTCTACTGCAATTATATTATCATCACCTATCAAAGACTTAACTATGAGAGAGTTGATTGGAACACTTATGATGTATGAAGACGAGATTCCACATGAATCAAATGTGAATAAGGTTCTGATCAAGAGAGAATAAATTACCTAAAAAGTGTCATCTCATGGGAAAAGCCAAATGTTAAAGAAAAAAGATGTAATGGTGAAATCAGAAAGACCTGATTCATCAAATTATGATATAGAACTGGATCAGGTAGCTTGAATGTTTAGAAAATTATACAGAAAGAAGAAAGGTTTCAAAAAAACATTTAAAAGGATAAAAAGGATGTTAGATTTTATGATTGCAAGAAGATGGGTCATATCAGACCTTACTGTCCATAGTTAAATGAAGAAAAGAGGAATAAGTTCATCAAAAATAATGATTACGAGAAAGTGGACAAGAAAGAAATGAAATATAAATGCAGTGTGTCTGAAGACTCCAGCAACTCTTCAGAATCATATTCAAAGAAAGAAGAAGTAAATCTGAATTCCAAAATGTCCTTTATGGAAGAAACTAATGAGGTACAAACTTATTACTCTTTTTTTACTTTGACTCAAGTTCGGAAACAAACTATTCTAATGGAAAACATACAGCCTACTACATCATGCTTGACAAAAAATATGACTCTCTTTTTATGAAATATAATTCCTTAAAGAAAATTCACAACATAATTTCAGATGATATAGAAACAATACTAATGAAATTTTATGTGTTAACTGATAAGTATAATTAAATTAACATTGACTATACAGATAATGGAGCTAAAATAAAAAAACTGCAAATTGAAGTAGAAACATATAAATGTGTATCCCTAATTTTTACTAATGGAGAAAACTCTTGAATGAAATTCCTTTGAAAACTTTCATTAATAATGAAATAATTAGAATTGATGGTAATAGTGAAAAACATATGCTATACCGAAATTATTTTGTTCCAATCACAAAAAGATTAAATTGTAATTATTGTGGAATAAGGGGACATATTTCATAAACATTTTCATTAGATGACCACCAATAAGTGTTATAAAGAATTCTTTTGTCTCAAATAAAATATTTTATTATACTAAATTTATAAAAACAAAGAAAGTCTGGATTCCCAGATCTTTGTTGGCTAACACAACAGGACCCAATAGAATATGGTTACCAATGAAATTTGTTTAAATGACGTTGTAGGAAGCAGGTCACAGAAGAAAAAAGACCATATGGTATATGGATAGTGGAAGCTCATGTATTTTGAGTGTAAGCTCATCGAAATTTTTTAAATGACTTGTCACTTTTGGTGACAATACCAAAGGGAAAATCATTGGCATTGGAACAGTTGGAGACCGAGAATCTGTCTCAATCAACAAAGTACTATATGTACAAGGATTGAAACAAAATATGGTAAATATATCTAAACATTGTGATGATGGTTATGCTGTTGATTTTTCTAACAATTGATTTACCATTTTCAAAAATAAACTACTTAAATATAAATCACCAATAACTAACAATTTGGATACCCTGCATTTAAATTCATAATGTAAACAATAAGTAAACCGCTAAACTGCTAAGATAAATGAATTTTGGAAAATTCAATGAAGACATGGACATTTCAATAAATATAAATTACATAAATTATTCACGAAACAACTAATTTTTTATTTACCTAGTATCATGTGGGAATGTGATGGATTTTAGGATGAATGTTAAGTATGAGAACATCACATATCATCTCTAAAATCAATTAACAAAATTGATACATCAAAACCTCTGGAACATATCCATATGGACTTGTTTGGACCATCAAGAGTAGACAACTTGTCTAGCCAACTATTTGTATATGTTTTAGTAGATGACTATTCTAGATTGACATGGATTTTCTTTTTATAATTTAAAATTGAAGCTTTTATATTATTTTAATGTTTTTGGAAAGCTGTTCATAATGAAAAAGGATTTTAATATAATTTCATTAAGAAGTGATATTGGTGGAGAATTGGAAAATCTGGAATTCAATTCCCTTTTCTCAATTTGGTTATTAAACAAACCTTCTATGCACTAAGGACATCTTAACAAATGGAACCTTTGAAAAAAATAGTATTATTCAGGAAATGGCGATGACCATGCTAAATTAATAGAGTCTTCCTACCTATTTTTGGGCAGAAACTATATATACAACCTGATAAATAATGAATAGAGTTTTAATTATACCAATTTTGAAAAATATTCCCTATGAAATCTAGAATAATATAAAACCTATAGTAAATTACATTAATGTTTTTGGATGCAATTTTAAACCTTAAACACAAAAGATAATCTTGGTAAGTTTGATCCAAAAACTGATGATGGCCTTTTCGTAGGATATTCTAAAACTTCCAAAGCATATAATGTTCTTAATTAAAATTAATGGATTGTTGAATAATCAGATCATTTTAAATTTTATGAATATGATCACTTGGAGAAAAGGACATATCAAATAGGTGAGCATGGCTCTAATGACAACATGAGACTAGAGAACGTGAAAGATGATTTTGAAAAAGATATAAATGAAAATTAGTCCTATCCAGAACCACATCACACTGAAGAACCTATATGTTTACTACCTAGACAGTCAAGGACCCTAAAGAATCACCATTTAGAAACTGTTATATGATACATAGAAACAGTAATAAAAACTAGACGTAACATAGAAAATATTTTTTGATTTTTCTGCCTTTTATCACAATTAGAAACCAAGTCAATATAAAAATATTTAGATTATAAATGTTGGGTGATAACAATACAAGAAGAATTAAACCAGTTCAAGAGAATTAATGTTTGGAAATTATTTGAAAGACCATAGAATTATACAATGATTGGAACCAAATTGGTCTTTATAAATAAAAAAGTTAATCAAGGAATAGTAAATAGAAATAAAGTGAGACTAGTAGCTAATGGATATAATCAATAATAAGGTATAGATTATGATGAGACCTTAGCATAGTAGCCATATTTTAAGCCATTAGAATCATCATAGCATATGCATCTCATATTAATTTTAAATCATTTCAGATGGATGTTAAGTCTATTTTTTACATGATTATTTAATAGAGGAAGTGTATGTTGAGAAACCTCTTGGGTTTCAAAATTCCCCAAAACCAAATATTGATTTTAAACATTATAAATCTCTTTATGGCCTTAAGCAAGCACCTTGAGCTTGGTATTAAAGATTAATCTCTTTTCATTTGAAAAATGATTTTACTGTTGGAATGGCTTATCCAACAACATTTAAGAAAACTATAAATTCTAACATTTTATTGTTTCAAATTTATGTTGATTATGTAATTATTGGATCAACCACTAAATATCATTGTCATGAGTTTTCAAATCTAATGCCAAAATAATCTGAAATGAGTATGATGGGATAATTAAATTTCTTTTTAGGATTTCAAATTTATCAAAAATATTTTGGAAATTTTTTAAATCAATGAAAATACATTACTGATATACTAAATTAATTTGGACTAGAAAAAAACAAGACATATACAACTCTTATGTGTACTAATATGAAACATGATTTGGATGAAATAAAAAAAACATATTGACAACAAGTTACATATAGGTATGATTGGTAGTTTATTATATCTTATTGCTATCAGGACATATATAATGTATTTAGTATGCCTTTGTGAAATATTTCAATCAAATCCTAATGAATCACATTTAACAACTGGTAAAAGAATTTTTAGATATTAAAAAGAAACTGTTTTTCAATCTCCCCTTTGCCCCAAAACGTCATATTTTAATTTAATTTCATATTCTTTTGCAGACTTTGGAATTTTTAGATTAGATAGGAAAAGAACATTGGGAACTTTTCACTTTTTTGGAAAATGCTTAGTGTCATTGTCAAGTAAGAAACAACACTCAGTTTCTTGTCAACAGTTGAGGAAGAATGTATATCTGCTGGATGTTGTTGTGCACAAGTATTGTGGATGAAAAACACCCTTATGGATTTTGGACAATGTTTTAATAGTATTCATTTTTTATGTGATAATACTGGAGCTATAAATATTTCAAAAAATCCTATCAGTCATTCTAGGAATATGTATATTGATATCAGACATCATTTTCTAAGAGACCATGTTCCTAAAAAGATATATATTCTTAGAATTTTTAAGTACTAAAATTAAATTAGTTTATATTTTTAAAAAACCACTTCCCACTACAAGGTTTGATTTTATTAATGGGAGAAAATTAATTTAATTTTAAATAATGATTTATTTTATTATGTTTTTTCTTTCTTTTATTACTATTTAAAATAAAATTGTTATTTGTTTTTCAAACAGAATATTTTTTTTCATGATATCAATTTTATTTGTTTTTAAAATCTATGTAATAATTATTGATGACATGGGAATCAAGGCTGTCAGAAACCATTCGAATTATGAATCGTTTCTTTTCTACCAAAAACCCTTTTCAAACCCGTGACACATTACTGCTCTTCTTTTATTCAAATCTGAACCTTTGAATCCCTAATCCTCTTTCAAAACATCATATATTTTTCTATAGAAATTACAAATACCAAGAGAACCGATGAGGCTGAGGCCAGTACTGTCAAGAGACAGTGCTCCTAAGTAAGAAAACTTTTGCAAGGAAAGGTCATATATTTGGAATGGTTATATCAGATGAATCTATTGTGGATGCATGATTGGGAATTTCAAAACATGGAAGAAAAATTTAATGGAGATTTTACTAAGTTTCTATATGAGGTAGAACATCATTATTTCATTAAAATCTGTTTAGTTTAGTCTGGGGAAGACATAGATACTATGGTATCCAAGATTGAAGATAGATATGTTTTGATATCCTCTACAGAGATTTGTTAGATTATGAAATTCCCTCATGTAGGAGTCATTTCATTTTTATGTGATTAATGCAAGAGATTCAGTACATAAGTCTGAAAATATTATGTCTTTTTTTGTTCTATATATAAATATGGAATATTATTATAAAGGACTTGGAACCAGATCAGAAAATCCTAGTGAACTTTGTGTAAATAGGGATTGCACTGAGGATGTTTGAGATAGAGAAAATATTATATCTAGACATGTATATAATGTATCTTTTGATGAGTGATATAATATATAATTTTCCAAGTTACATGGTATGGTACCATCATTATTATTTTCAAACAGATGCTCGCCTAAATTTTTTCCATTTGGAAGATTCATATAAAGAATCATGTTCAAAATAATATGTTAAGGCTGGTGGAATCTAGAGTTTGATGCCATCATAGTAACACTTTTGGTGTTGGAACCCTGCGAAATATTGGTTACTTATGGAGCACATTGAATGGAAAACCTTTTCTAGTAGGAGCAGAAAAAAAGGAAGAGAGTTCTTGGGCTTAGTCTGCTATATCCAAGGAGGGACATGCTGAATCAAGAGTGAGCACTGCAATAAGAAGAATATAATTTGAAATAGAAGAAGATAAATAAGAATATAGTAAAGCGGGACATCAGATTCAAAGGAAATGAAATTATAATTCTCATGAGGAACTTGGTTCACATGTTTCAACATCAAGAGATTTAATCACTTATAGTTTTTTCGGGGCAGTAGCTGTTGAGAAGAAACAAGAAGAGGATACTACTCAAATTAATGTGACTCCTAAAGTACAATTTTAAATTCAAGATGAATATGAAACTGAGATTCATTAACATGTTGCGGTTTTAACAGAAATTGAACATTAAATTGTAGTTGAGGAAGAAGTTACAATTTAAAAGGAAAAGGAGGCTGAGCCTGGTGAAGAAGTGGCCAGTCCTTAGGAAAATCAAGAAGATATCATTTTAAAAAATCTAGTGGAAGAAATTATTACTGATGATCACAATGAAAATGTTTCTTATGTTCATACAAGGGTATTTGATGTGGATTTTTTTATGGAATAATCTGGAAAAGACTCTGAGGAAAAGTCTATGGACTAGCCAGCTCATGAGGAAGGAAAAGAAAAATATGATGCAGACTCTTTTCCATTAGTATTGCAGAATCAAGTAGAGATTCAGATGAGAATCAAGCACATGGTTCCTCTGATTTAGGGAATAAGGAAGTAGAAGAGTTGTATGGAATGTTGTCTAATTAGGAATCTGAAAAAATTTATCTGAGGATATTCTTAGAGAAAGAATAGATGAAATTTTAGTGACTTAAAGGAAGTACAGTTTCAAGGTAGGAAGTTGAAAATTTTATGAAAATGATGTCGATTGAAGTATCCATGCTGAAATCAGAAAAGGTGATGAAGTTAAATCTATTAGTTTTTAAAGACTATATAGGGACACTGTTTGCATCTGTCAAGACTGGTGATGTTAGTAGATCCGTTACTTCACTTGATTTAATCAGAAGATTTCAGGCTATCACCGCAGTATTGACCAATATGAATTAAAGATTGCATGATTTTCAATGCAATAGTGCTCCGATATTAGTTTTATTAGATAATTTGTGATTTTTTGTTGACCAATTGACCTCAAGTGAACCATGTATTAGAAATGTTATGACATAGTTCACATATAAGTTAACTATATTTATGTATAAGGAAGAGAGACTTCATTAGTTGTTCACAGTAAATATGATATACGATATTCATATGACTCTAGTGAATAGAGATCTTATTATCAAGCTGGGATATGGAATGATGAGAAGGCTAAGGGAGTAGTTGAAAGAAATCAATTCTGTTGTTCAGAGGAGATAGACCGTATTTTATACCCTTACCACACCTTGATTCTTAGATTTATCATAATTTTACCTGTTACATTTTATTTTAATGAAATGTTATTTCATTCTATATTTTTGTTTATTGTTTTTTTACTCTCTTTCTTCAAATATTCCAATAATCTACGTTCAATTATTGACAAATGGTTAATATAATAGCATTTTCTTCAGTTCACATCTATATTAAAATGTGTTCTATTCCATATTCTATAATTCTTTTTTATATCACAAAATGGGGGAGAAATTTGGATAAACACAACATTTTATTATAATTATTTCACATTGTACTTTAAATGTTTTTTCATATGCACTTTATTGGGGGAATATTTTGATAAATATAAACTTCTTTTTTCTTTTTCTTTTCTACAAAGGGGGATAAATATTAAGCGTTATCATAATCATTCAAGGGGGATAAATTAAGTTAAATCTAATATTGTAATTATCATTTCAAAATTAAAAACTATATGTAATTAATTTTGTTAATTAATTTCATTGGTTATTTTATGGGTTTTGTGATCATAAAAAAGGGGGAGATTGTTCAAAACGTGTTGTTTTCAACAATACATATTATTTTTATTTAAAGAGGGGGAGATTGTTGCGAATAATAACCAGTCTCTATGATGCTTTTAATGCTCACAAATACCCTTAATTGTTTTCTAATAATTTTATCTTTATATATATTTCTGTAAATAATTATTCATTAAATTTTTTTCCGGAAGAAATATTTTTCTTCATGAACAACGAGGTTTTATTACTAATGTATTCTCCTGAGCATGTTCTAGAAACAATGTTAATGCTTTACATTTCCGGGAATTTTTTAAGCGTGTTGTGGAACCACTATTCATTCCATATGCGGAGAAACATAGAATAATGACGGAATGATATGTATACATTATGTGTTATCAGAAAATAATGTTTAATCAACCATACATTATCAGAAATGTTTGTATGAGGAAACCTACGTTAGGAAAGATCCATACATTTGGGATATTGAAATGTACGGTTCATCAACCTTACTTTTGTAAACAACCTTACGTTTCATTAAAAGTATGGATCATGTTCCTTACACATTGTTGTTTATAAAAGTATAGATTCTTTATCATATATTTGAATGTTGAAAAGAAATGTATGGTTTATCAACCCTATGTTTTTTGTCAACCATACGTTTGAAGGATGCGATATCAACCCTACATTTTAATTCAAAATTATGTTTGAAAGTTGCATGCTATATAGTTAAACTATACATTTGGCATTAGAGAATTAGAGACAATATTATTATGGAATGGTCTGTAAGCATATTATTAGGCTGATTTCATGCCAGATTAAAAGCGGTTTTTTAAAGCACGTATTTGAAATCTTCAAAGCCGTTTTATCTATGTTTCAAAATTTTAATTTAAAATGATCTTTTTATACTGAATCTTCAGGTAAGTAACTTTTACTCTTATATTTTTAAATTTTGAATATCATGATTCATATGGTGAATTTTTGGAACTATAATTGCAGTAGAAGTGATCATTATTATATATATATATATATTTGTGATATTTACACAGAGAATACATTCATGATTTTCTAAAAAAAATGTTAAATATAAGAAATGAGAAAAAAAGACACTATCAAGAACACATATCTACTGATTATGAAGAGAGACAATGCTCTGTTTATTGATGTAAAAGAATCCCAATAGAAGATTAACTCATTCAACATCGAATATCTAATGTGAATCTACTACTGCATATGTTGTGAATTATACTTCTATATCAACTACAACTGGATCGACTCAGAATGACTCTTCTTGAATGATAATTATTTTGGAAGGAGATGATCCATCTACTGTCAATTACATTCTATTACAATTGTGAACAAAAACCGGAAATTATTTTAAAAGTACAAATACATTTCATTTTATTTTTGAGTGACTGGGTTTTCGTACTAAGCTGTGAATGTTTAGTGATTGAACCAGAACGATGTATTTTTCTTTCGACTATAGAGGAGTCAACTACCTATAATCATTTGTGAAATAGTCTATTTAAAAGAGGACCAGATAGTGAAAATCACCAAGCTCGTGGAGTAGAGTGTTGGTGGAGTTGACTAAAATAATTATGTTCCCCGAACCAATATACATCATGGGTCCTACTATACAGATTTCAACTACATTAATCAATCTGATTAAATTCAAAGTGCAGAACACGATTCCACAATGAATTTGTAAAAGACACAATTCACCCAATTTTGTGTATATTTGGTATTTCCCAATCCCACATTGATCACATGATTAAAAATAAATATAGTGTTTTTAGAAATCTAATTGTCATGTATATAAGAGGTTATAGACTCAAGTTGTTGGATTATACACCATGATGTCCATTTATTAGATCTTCTTGGGGAGATATAATCACTAATATTTTACCGTAATCAATCTCATGTGATGATCCCATAACTTAATAATGAGAGAAATCCTTTACGGGTGAATTTAATGCTCATTGAGTTCATAACCCAAACCCAATTTATTGAATCAATACTTGAAACTCTTAACATCATACACTGTAATACTACGATATTTTCTTTTGTATGAAAGGGATATTTATCAATTTCTCTTGAAATATTGTTATTTATTTTATTTTTATATAATAATGAATTCATTTTAATCATGTGATTATTACTTTATAAATGATTTTCAGTTCAATAAAATAAGACACTTTTTTGGGTAATATTAAAAAATCCAATTAAAGAATTTATTATCATTAATTTATTTATTTTTGTAATAATTAATATTTTAATAAAGTATTATTATTGAAAAAAATTTATTAAATAAAATTTATCATATATTTTTTTAAGAGAAATGTAATTTTTATAAGGGTTCAAAAATTCTATTGTCCAAAAACACATCATTTCACAAAAAATGTTTTTTATTATTCTTAATGTAAATAATGAAATATTTCTAAATTTAAATAGATAAAATGGATATTATTTATGGAGTCATTATATTGAAATTATCCATTAGTAAATTGTTTATACACTTCTAACACTATTGAATTTTCAGTTACGAAATAAATAGCGTATAAATATACATTCTTTATTATGACATCATAATGAACCAAATGTGAGTTAAAAAAATACCATAATGCTTTTAAAAAACCTAATAAATTTTACCTATTTAAAATAATTTTATTTTATATTTATTTTTTAAATTATATAAATTCAATTTGAATACTCTAAAACCATTAACATATTTGAATGTTGTAAAATCATTTCATTAAAAGTTTGAGTCACCTCCACATATGAATTGGAATTATTTACATTTTCATTATACCTAGACCATCTAATATAAATAAAACAAATATTTTTTTTAAAAACCATGTCCAACATCCATTTCATGGAATGTGGGTTTAGTTAGTTTATTAGTTAATGTATAAAACCTTTGTTTGTCAAATAATAAATAAAACCACACTCATTTCCTATATAAACCCACCACATCTCCCATTTATATTAATTTAACATCATTTGAGTATGTCATTAACATTCTGTCACAATTATAGAGACATCCCAAGTCACCCCTAAGATCCTAAGATTGTCCATTCAAGCATTTGGAGTCACACACTCAAGCAAGGGATCTTCCACACTCACATTTTTTAATCACCTCTTTTTTTATGTTTCATAAATTCAATTTGTTCAGTTTTGTATTTTTTATCACATATCAAACATACTATAAATTTTATTTCTAAAATATTAGAGACCCCTTTCACTCTAATTATGTCCCCTCATTAACCATTATTTACACCCATTACTATGCAAAAATTTAGTAAGGGGTCTTTTCCTTTCTCCTCATTTTTCAATTATCTTATTTTAGTTATGTATTTTACCATCATGAACTTATTATGTGATATGTTATTCAATATACTAAATAGTTTCAAATTTTCATAAAAATTGTGAGATTATTCATTTGATCTCATCTAAAAATTTTATGAATTTTAAATTTACATCGTTAGGGAACAAAAATTTAACTCCAATTTTCCATGGAAAAATTTGTTATAGGG
Organism: Viscum album; assembly: GCA_963277665.1. Classification (NCBI taxonomy): domain Eukaryota; kingdom Viridiplantae; phylum Streptophyta; class Magnoliopsida; order Santalales; family Viscaceae; genus Viscum; species Viscum album. The sequence goes on from OY728155.1 coordinate 821,646,599, forward strand.
AATACCATTCCCATTTCATATCAAGAATACTCACCATTATACAAATATAACCCTTAGATGTACGAAATACATTTATGTAATACATAGTACATTATCATGGAATTAAATGTGATGATGAATGAATCAATGTTTTAGGACCTATGTTTCACCTTTAATCATGAGAAATAAATTAATGTGAAGGGTTAACCAGAAATTATATAGTGCTTCAATGCATTAGATAATTAGTTTCCCCATTAGACATTAATTTTAATGACCAAAACTATTATATGTGAAATTTCTCTTTTTCTTTAATTAATATCTTTTTTTGTAAAGTAGATATAAAAAACACTAGTACTCCGTATGTTTTAATATATCCAATTGAATTTAATTGAACATGATGTATCATTAACATAGATAACATAGCCGTTTAATTGTGATCACATTACTAGTATAAGTATAGTGTTTTATCAAATCCATTTGACATACAAAAAGATGTTGATTTCAGAAACTAGTAGGATCATTCCATATGAATACCACTTTTTGGAGCATCCATTGGTGATAGCATTTCTGGGATTTCCCCTAGACCAAGCCCAAGCCTAAAGCCAATAACATAAGAATGAGAGAAACTATTTATGAGAGATGTTCAAGATCATTGATATCACAACCCACACCATGTTCAACAAACATCCAGAAAAAATCCCCACGATCGCACACCATACACATAAGGCATATGCAGGTGTATTAAATGTATATGTATCAACACGCTAGAATTATGATTATGTACACTACATTTTATAGAATAATTAATATCATATTATATCATTATTATATTTAATGAAAAATAGTATTTTTTGGATAATATTCAAATATATTTATGAATACTATTATTATTATGTATTTATTAATACATAGATAAAATATAGTTATTAAATTAATATTATTAAATAAATATGGTCAAATAATTTTTATGAGGCCAAATTTAATTTTTATTGTGGTTTAAAAATGTTTCGGTAAAACTTGTAAATGTCTCTTTTAATTTTAAAGTTATAATGCATATATTTATTTAATTATTGGGATAAAATAAAAATAATTTTTTGAATTAGGATGTCAAAATTATCTAGCAATGATTTTTTTTAATATTCATAGACAAATCGAAAATTTGGGTACAAATTAAATATCATATAAATTTTTATAGTGTTTTATGACATCATAATGTCCCAATTTTTATGTAATAACTACAATAAAAATGATTTTATTCAAAATAGTTGTTTTACATTTAAAATAATATGTTTTTATATATATTTTGACGTATTTTTTAAATCTATAGGGTATCCACCAAAATGTACAACATATTTTATGATTTTATATTAATTTATTTAATAATGTTACTCACCACCACATAAGAAATGATTATGTTTTAATATCATCATCCATGACCATATTAATTACTATTATCCAGTTATCTTTTTAAAATATATCATAATGAGAAAATGTGTAAATTGGATAAGAAATGTAAATGAAAAATATGTTAATGGGTTAATGGAGGAAGATATAATATGATTGGAATTTTATATGGTTAGTGATCACAAATGCATTACAGTTAAATGAGGATATTCTCATGGCTTGTTTATAGGTGGCGTATTAACTTTAATATGTATCCCCAAAGGTCATGTTTGACTGAGGCTCTAATATCCACCCTTATAATGTATGATTTATGGATTGGGACTGAGGTTTTAACCATAAAAGAGTTACATTTGTTAATCCTACCTTGACTAAGGCTCAGAGGTATGTGTTATGGAATTTATTGTGAAATTCATTCCCTATTGAAATATTGAATATTACATTTTCACTTATGCATATTGGTTGAAAAATATCATCCAAAGTATATTTGATGAAAATTCATATCCCATGGAATAAATGATGAATGTTGCAAAATTCAATCTTGAGAAATTATGGTAGGTAGTTTGTATTTTGTTTTTATTATTACTCATTATACAATTATATACACTAACATTATAGATTGGATAATTTATAGACACCATAGGTGGTGGCCTATAGAGACTCACTAACACAAAACATTGGCCGCCCATGGGTACTTGAGGAGAATTTATTATTGAATGTCATAACAAAGGGAAAGGGGCCTATACTACATGGTTTATTGGGAATGGTAGTTTAATGGATTAGATAGAAATACCTAGATTTTGGACTCAATTTTTGATTCTTCATTTACCTTTATATTGATTTTTCTTTAAATAAGATATTTTATTCCCAAACATATCATTTTTACTATTTGGATGGGGTCTTGTATAAAGTTTTGGGAATTGTTTGGTAATGCATGTTCCATATATATTTTGTCCCATGGATTCATGTTGTTAACTATTGTGTCTCTTATAAAGATGGTATAGTCTAGCTTAATGAACCATTATACCCTAACAGCTAGTCGATAGTCTTTATTGTATGTGGTAGTGTGCTTGAGGTCATGTGTCCACCCCACCCGGGTAACAATATAATGTGGCTACCATGTTAGGGATGTTACCATATGGTATTATAGACATTTTATTTACTATTTTCATAATATTTTTGGTTGGTATACATATGAAAAGGACTTCTACAACCTTGACAATGAGACCATGTAAGGTATTAGATTACACATATATCAGGGGAAACCTATGTACCTGGTTTGGATTGGTTTTATTGATATTTTCCGTTATGACGGGATGATATTTTTCTATTGGGTGGAAATTTATGTTTGTTATTTGACTACATCACGATATTTTCCTTGTATCAGAAATTCTATAAGGTTGTTAATTCAGGTATAATTTTAGGAAACTAGTGATATATTTGGACATAATTATGGTAGGAAAACCATTTGTAAATGCGCGAGACATAATGAATAGTAACCATTCATATTTCCATTAAAATTTGAAAGAAGTGGTGTCTAATAATGATAATGAAAATTGGTAAATGGAATTAATGTTAATGAAATGGTAAAAAATATTTCCTAGTAAAAAATTATAAATGGGATAAATATATTTTATAAATATGTCCTAAATATAGAATGGTGCCTACATGAGAATGTATAATGTTGTGAACGTCAAGAGGATTGGAAAAGAAGATTAATGAAAAGGATTTTTGATGTATGAGTTAGCTTACCCAATGATGACCTGAGATGGTATTAGGGATGATTGAGGGTATATTTAGAAACTTGTCTATATTTGGTATGATATAGTGCGCATAATGGTTCATTTATGCCTAGTATAGATCAAGATTTTCTTAAAATGGTTGATTATTTTTATCACATGTTTTATTATGTGTGTTTTGAATTTTATAGAAATACCACTATGATTGAGAATTATATTAATTTTAAATTTTTAGAATGTTTGCATTGTGGTTGAGGTGTAACTATAAAAAGAACTCAAAACATCTTAGAGGACCAATATGGTGACCCAAATGAAAAAAATTAAAAAATTCTTAATACCGGGGAGATTGTGATGTGAAATACACCCACATAACTGAAGTCACATTAACTACTCTCTTAAGGAACTTCAATCGATATTTACTTAAAAAGTTTCTTCACCATCGATGAAGTCATTAAGGTCCACCTTCATTATCATATTTAACCCTCACCATAAAAGCTTTTTTCAAAGAAAATAGAACTGGAATATCCATAAATAACAACACTTGTCTTAATATCCCCTCCATACAATAAATACATTCTACCATAATAAATCTATAATATAACTTCACATATTCTTATCCTTCATATATATGCTAGAAATCATCCCAAATACCATACTCCTCTCAAACTACAACTCCATGAACCTCATTGAAGAACCACACACTCGACCAACTCGTAAAGGTAGAACATGGACTTGAATTTTGAGTGGGGTTGTGACGATGAAGGCCTTAGAATGAGACCACTTATAAGACCATGTAATCAATCTTATTTATAATCCTACCACCATCAATAGATAAAACCCTAAAATAAGGAATCAAGAACAGAACAACACCATAATGGACATATTGTATAGATGGACTTATCCAAACTAACATCACCATTCTATATCATTAAATAAAATATCAAAAAACTAAAAACAATTAAATAAATGAAAAACCATATTAATTAAAACCAAATAAGAAAATTGATATGGTTCCAAGAAGAAGAAAGGACAAGGAATGTGCTTATGATGAACTTGAGATTATACCACTACCATCCATCCTCCCTAACCATCCCATGTATGTTAATATCCCTAATAGATCCCAATCGAGGCGGAGTCAAATGCAATGGGTAGTACAAGAAGGGTAGTGAAAAAGATGGGCACAAGATGTTTCAACTAGAACCAACTGAAGATGTATATTGATACTTCTTAGGCACCCAGAATGGGAATCCAATGAACATTCAAATACCAGCAGTGGTCCGATAAGTGACGCTAGATAACCACACCAACAGGTTGTATCATATGTGATGGGTGAAGAATAAATTACGAAAGAGATAGATGAACATGTTATGCAAGGAGGGGAGAGTGTTCATCATCGTGAAGACCCTCAAAACCCATGGATAATATAATAATGATAAATTAGGAGAACCGAGAGCCAATTTAGTGTGGAACCATTATTTTATTCAATTTACTATATACCACAACGAAATCGTATGCTAGTTGGGTGACAAGAGTATATCTCCAAGAATACATCTATAGTTGTTGAGAAGTAAATACCATTGGTCCATGATAATAGAGGGGAGTATATGTTTCATGATAAACATTATTGGTTTATAATAATGAATAAATGAGACAAATGATAGGTTGTACTTAGAATGATTGACTATAATAAAGAGTTTTAGTTATATCACCCTCCGATGTTTTCTAGAGAGGGTGGAACTAAAAGAGCTGAGATCTAGATAGAGTCCATTCAGATGATTCTGGATTACATAGAGACTCCTCCTAGGAAGATATTCATGTTGGAAACATACATGTTGTTAGTACTATATAATTTATGGTCCCATATTTTGGTTCAGAATAATCATGGAGAGGGTATGCTACAGAATTATTTCCATAATTTTTTTTGGAACAATTCTATTAAGAGGCTTTGAGACAGGACAGCTATAAAATGTTTATAATGTCGAAACATGGTACACTATTATTGATATATCTTTTTTACCACTTCAATGATTTGAGACACATTTTTTCATCATTGTAATGGGATAAGGCAGGTACACAATGATTTTTTCATAGTGGACATAAACATGAGAAAAATTCCTAGCTTAATATTTTTTGATTGAGGATGTTTGTTTGTTTTCTCGACCCAATCCATATTTAATAATGGATGTTAAGGGAGGATTCATGTGTTGGACATTATATTCTATATTGGTGATCTAGTTGTTTGAGTTCCTATAGTAGGAATCTTTTTTTGAGTTCTTTTCATTATATTGGTGGAAATACTAAATTGAGAAGAGGATCATCCAATCGTGGTAGAGATAGATTGTATTTCTATAATTCTGGAAGGTCAGAAGACATGTGAGGATCGTTTCCCTAACATCCATTTTACTGATGAATATGCGGTTGAATGGGTCATGTGTGGAGTTTCTATAGGAACCCTAGAGGTAAGAGTATTGATAGAGGACCAAGACCACTACATAGTGCATGCAGGGGGAAAGTTACCCCATATCTAGAAGGATATTAGAGATCCATTTGTATTATAGATCATATTTGGTTTTGTCATTCTCTTGGAAATGTGAAACCTTATCATAATGGTGGTACAACACTGAGAACATAGAATTAAGATTACCGTAGAGGAATAGGGATGCTTCGTGTAGTCCAGCCAACACCTAGAAGTCGTGAGGAAGACGATCCACAGTTTGAGGCATGCCTTATGTATATTTTTTACTTTTAAGTACTTCATTTGAAATTGGTGCCTCACATAATTTTATATCATCTCATTTTCATGGTGTTTTTTCCTAGAGTATTATCATATGTTCCTAGTGACGTCGATTGAAACCTTATTAGATGAGCATGATGAAAATATATAGAAATGTAAGGAGTGTACCCTGGTAGATGGTAGGAACTATTTTGAATGGAAGATTCTTATGTTAGAGATATAGGGTTTTGAAATAATCCAGGGTTTGTAATGGATGTTTTATTATTATTCCCAAATGGAATGTAACCACTATAGAGTAATATTTTCTTCTCTTGAGGGAGACAATTTAGTGCACTATGGAGAGTTCGATATCTTGGTAGGTTGTGAGAGGACCATTTTCAGTAGTTTTTTGAGATCACATCCTATGGGGTCTGTCTTATAATTAATAATAGAGGAGTATATTATCTAATATACAAACCTATGGATGGTCATTTTTAGGGCCTATTTCTTGAGGTCATCTTGAGGTTACCACCCAAGAGAGTTCTGGAGTTTGTAATTGTGTTTCTTCTAAGAGAATAACATATTTATGTCCTTCCATATAGAATGAAAAAATCCAAACTCTAAAATATTTAAACTAAATTATTTAAATTGGATAACAAAGGTATTATCAATAAGCACACATCACATATTGGATCACTTGTTTTTTCCCTGATGGATGAAGGGATGTTGTGGTTTTTTATGAATTATTAGAACTTTAATTTTATAATTTCCAAGAATATATGACTAATTCCATGATTCCATGATATTTATGACCATTTTATAGTTTCTTATATGTTTTCCAATATTTACATGTGATCAATGTATCATTATATGTGGGTGATACCTTCTAATATACCATGTAATTTATTCAAGAGAATGTTTGCGTTGAATGAGTTGGTTGTGTGGTCATTTTGGGATAACCATTGTATCAGTAGTTTTTATATCCTTATTGAAACAAATGTATCTCCCATACTAAGATTATTATTTAGTTTTTTTTCATGTGAACATGTTCTAATAAATGTTTCATGAAAATCATTCAAAACAACTTGACATCATACCAGGTACAGTAAGTGAGCATAAGATGTATTCCAAACTATCAATATTTCATTTTGGTGATGACATGGTATATTTATTGGGCTAAATTATCTCATATGAATTTGTTTTGTAGACACAGACAAGTTTCATGTTGTAGAATATTGAGAAACAACCACGCATGTTGTTAATGTTTGAATCATTCTAGGATTAAAATGCAATTATTGACGATGTATCAACGAATTTTCATATGGGGTAGTACAATATATTAGAAGAACCAAGGATGGAAGCATGATTTATTGGTTTGGGTAATATGAGATTATTTATGGTAGTTGAATAATTGGTTGACTAATACACAAATTTTGATGCTACCTGAGCTAGTTAAAAATATCCATGAATTTGAGATGCATTTTGTGTTTGGTTTGGGGAAGTGTTGATAAAGAATCATCGGGTTCTAAATTATATATTATGATAGTTGAGGCTGCATGAAAAAAACTAAAATACACATGATATTGAATATTCTATGGTGGTTTATGACTTTCATAGTTGGAAGTATTATTTTCCCAATGACTGTAATATTATGTATACAAATCATAAAATCTTTTAGTACATATTCTCCTTGTGCGAATAGAATCATTAGAAGGAAGGATGTTATGAGTACATGAATTATATTTTTTGAGATGATATATACATCATGAAAGTGTAAATAAATTTCATATTATTTTAATAAAATTATTGAAAACTAGGTAGTTTAGTATTCTTGTTCGGAGTGCAGGATTATGTCTTTTTTACTGAGATACACCTAGGGGTTCATGATGGACAAGGAATGATGAACCTGAAATCATTGGAAGTTGAGTACACCCTTCTAATCCAGTCCATGGAGAGAAGATATAATATTAATTAATATTTATCTTTGAGGAAAATTCTTGAATGAGGGTATTCTCCATCCAATTTAACTATTTTTAATGATGATATAATTACTATTTGAAAATTTTTACTTTTCGTGAATATATTTAGGTTGAATTGGTTTGTGAGTTTCATTACTCTAAGTGGGTAGTTCATCCTATTTTGAAAAATAATATAATGGTCATTGAATATATTATTGTCTTCCATGGATGAATAAAGTGGTTTATTTTTCTTGATTTGGTTCTAAATAGATCATCCGATGAAGGATGTGAATCAATGATAGGGTTATTTATCGGTATAATTTCACAATTTGAAAACGAAGTTGGATGAAATCATGATGAATATTGTGCAAGTAATTCTGAGGAAAAAAATTATGTGGAAAAAATAATCCTTTTTTTTGAAAAATTTTGAATATTTATTGATGTTATGATATACCTTTATCCGTTACTATTTTGGTGACATGTACATTTGAGATGAAGTGAGGTTTCCTGTGGGTTTGTGGAATGATGATTTAGATCGTGGCCCAAATTTTACATAATTCTTCATGTAGAGGTTAATAAAGGCACTAGGTACCAAGGAAACATTGATTGTGGAATTAATCTCTTAAATATAAGGGATGTAATAAAATACTATTTAGTTACTAGTGGAAATGTTTCTGGCATGTTTCCAAGAGTTTGGTGGATAATGGGAGAATCAATTGGCATTTTTTTAGTATTCCTTAAACAATAGTATCATGGATAAAAGTTATATTTCAATGTATGATGTGCTCAATAATAAGACTTTTAGATATCCATTATTATGGGTGGAGGCCAATGAATATGAGTTTCTGGTACTAAGTCTCATGATATAGATTTCATGTCATGATAAAATTATTAAGATATGTATGAATACTTATCTAAATAAGATGATGTCATATGAGGATCATGGTGATCAACATCATGATGATTTTGTGGTATATTGTGTGTTTCATCAGGATTCTCCATGGTTGGGTCATCCCTATATTTGAAAACATGTCATTTTTGGCTCCCAAGTATGTGGGTTTGTTTGATATAGTGGATAGGATTTGGATTGTGCCATACCAATTGGCTCTTCCATTTCCATATAGTGACATTCACAATAATTTTCATGTGTCAATTATTTGGAAGTATCAATTTGAACCATATCATGTGATAGATGTTCATCATGTAAAGATTGAGGTTGAGGCAAACTTTGAGCATCATCTAGTTTGTATTGTTGATTGTATTGAGATATTAATCAATAAGAAAAATCGTGCCATTAGTTCAAGTAGTATGGATTCATTGTAATGATCAAGAACAAAAATTGGACAGGGGGACAAAAATGTGGGCCTTGTAACCAGATATTTCTACATTGGGAACTCATTGATTCATATGATATATGCTCAACGACGAGTTTTTATAATCTATAGATCCTGTATGATCTTGAACTTCTAATGATATTAATTATTTTATAAAATATGTATTTAATACCATTATTCTATTTAATTAAATGTTTATTGGGAATTTGAGTAGGCTCGGGTTGTACCAAATGTTAATGACAATAAAGGGGAGAATGTTACCATTAATTTTCTATCACACAGTTGGGTTTTTGATAGTTGTATCCATGATTTCATGGAGGTGGGACGCAAGATTTCAAACACCTTACAAATGGGGTAATTCAAAATATGGGGGCATGGAGAGATCCATCCCATATATTAGTCACATGGTTTGATAAACTCTGTGGCCTTCTTTAATCGATCATCAAAACTGACCCCCTCTTCGATAGAGGGTGGCGTACGGTTTGTGCAAGGTTGTTCCAATAGTGTATATAATCCCTATTCCACATTAAAATGTTGGTTTTATCAATTCCCCCTTAGTATTTTTGTTTATCGACTTGATATTCAATCACTATTATTCTCCCCTAGGTAATAGTGCAGAACCAAAATCTCCAAAATTCTCAAGGATTGATCTCTATTATTTCTAGTCCATTTGAACCATCATTGGGTATAGATCAATTATCATGGTGATTAACACACTCTAGTTTTCTATTTTTTATAGATTAGGTCGTTTATAGTAATTATTCAACTTTTCAAAATCCAAAAACCTATTTTTACATTGGATCATAGGTTAAGGATTCAAACTATGATTGAGTTCAATTTAAAGGATACAATTAAGGGTGAATTCGTCTTCAAGACGTATTTTCGGTGTATACAAGTTATATCCCATATAAATATGGATTATTTATGTTTATTCTATTTATGAATGGTGTTTTTCTCAATTTTTTTGGGTTTACATTCAGTAAATAATTTTTTTAAATGACTAATTGAAACCATCATAATCCCCAAGTGATGCATTGAGATTTTTTAGATTTCACTAAGATCCACCTTTTGGATGTGCACCCATCATACACATAGAATAGTTTGGTTAAGAGTGAATGTGAATTTTTATATAAAGGATTCTCTAATAAATATTTGTACATGATAACATGATTGATAAGATGATAAAATGAATTGGTGTCTAGTGTTTGTCAAGGAATAAGTCAGTGATTGACATATTTTGAATCTGATAAATGAATTAAATTAAATTTTTTAAATATGTATGGGTTGTAATGGGTATGTATATATAGACTGAGGAATGAAAAATCTGAATGTGTAATTTAGATAATATGTGAAAATGGTAAATTGTGTTAATGATATAATAAATGTAGATGAAAATTGTGTTAATGGGTTGAGTCATGATGATATAATCTGTGTTGAATTAGCTATGGGTTGTGGTTATAAATGTGTTAGGGTAAAATAATCACATTCACATGGATATGTGGTATGTGTGGTATTGAATTGAGGATATATTCTCACGTGACGGGTGAGACTGAGGCTCTAAGACCCACAAATATAATGCATGTGTTAGGGATTCCAACTAAGGCCAAATCCCCCAAACTGTTTCATGATTTGAGACTACCTGGACTGAGGCTCCATGGTAATTATTATGTTGTATCATTAAAATTTTATCCATAGTGATAATGGGAACTCAAATTTACCTATTATGCATAGTTTTTGATAATAATAGACTAGAGTATATTTGATGAAAATTCCTAACACATGGGGTCTTCACCCATATTGAACATAGAGTCATGTGGTTATGTATTGAAGTTAATTTTCATAAGAAATATCCCATTATAGACATATTTAGGAGTTAACAATTGTTATGATAGGAAATTTATTGAATTGGTGTGTAGTGTTTGACATAGAAAAAGGGGGTATTTGACATATTTTTAATGAGAAATGTTTTTTTGGGGATAATAATGAATGGATCGTAATGGGTATGTGTAAATAGATTAATTCTTGTGGATTGTGTATGTAGAAATTTTATATGATATGAATAAAGGAAATTATTTAATGGTATAATGAATATAAATTGTAAATGTGTAAATGGGTTATGTATTGTAGATAAAATAGGTGTTTAATATGATACATTTTCAAAAGGTAAATTAATTATGGTAAAAGAACATTGTGCACATTGATTGAAGGTTCGCGGTGTATTACCATGATGTTAAATACCCACAAGGTCGGTTGGGATGAGGGTCTAAACTCACCCCTATAATTCATGGTTTATGGAGTTGTATTGAGGCCCCATTTCCTAGGTGGTTGGATTTATTGAGACTAGCTATACTAATGATTCATGGAATGTGTCACACCCTGACCTTAGACTCTCTTTTATTTTATTCTTCTAAGGGTCAAACATCGTTGGACATGTTGAGTTTGGGGTCCTGATTTGAAATTTTTGATGTTTAATAATTTTCATAAGTTTCAGACTGGTGTGCGGGCACCGCCTCATTGGCGGTGACCACGCGGTCAGCTCAGGTTCCCGTGAAACTATGTAATGTTCAAAATAAATAAAATTTTATAAAAATAAAATGGGTTGAATGATTTCACCCTAATTATTATGGTTTAGATATTATTATATTTATTACTATTAATGGACATGTTATAATTTTCATTAAAATTGTAATATTAAACGATTCATATAAGTGTTCTTAATATTTTATGGTTACATTATTATTAACGTTGTGTTTATTTAAAATGAGTTATTGCTAATATTATTATTAAAAAAAATTATTAATGTTATGATTATCTAATTACTAATATTATTATATATATTTTCATTAGAAAAATTTTGTTCTTAGTATTGTTAAAGTGGTTAATATCATTATTATAATAATTATTATTATTATAATTTTTTCCATTACCATAATTACTCTTCTTATTTTTATTAATAATAATAGTATAACTTAATTAAAAAAATAAACCATAGGGGGGCGTCGCCCCCCCCCCCCTTCTTCTCCCGATCACAGAATATGCCCCCATCCCCCCGCACCCATTTGGTTCCCCATCATGGCGTCCCTGCTCCCTCACCGGAGCTCCGACTGGCTCCCATTCTGCCATATTCTTCTCATCCGGTGCGGCCCGACCTCCCATTTTCTCCCCGTGCAAGGCGCACCAGGCAGCCCCACAATGCGACACACCTATTCCCTGCAACCCTAGGTGAGGCCGAGCTCCCTCCTTCCTCCACGTGGCCGGACATCATCTTGGTCGGCGACCCTTCTCGGCCGCATTTTACTCCAGCCACGCGACCCCCCATGGAAAACCCTTGTCCGTGACCCTACATCATAGCAGAACCCTCCGATGACCTCCCTAGCACACGATGCGCCTATGACAGCTCTCACTCTTTCTCCATTGGCCTCTCGCAATACTCATCGCAGGTGCGTTCCCCATCGGTGGTTCGTTTCTTCTGTTTGTGGGTTATCAGATTTTGGTTTAGCATAGAATTTGGTTCGGGTTTGATGTTCTTGGGTTGATGTCTAGGTTGTAGCGTTCAATTTTATTTTATTATGTTGCGTCTGGCGAGAAATTGGAGTTGCACACCAAGTTCGTGAAGTATATCAACATCAGGGTAGGTGGTTCCAAATGTGATTTTTCTTTTTTGTTTAAAAAATTAATTGTTGAGTTTGTTTAATTTAGCATGTCTACTAATTAGTTTCGGCACTGCAGATTTGGGTTTTTTAGGTTTAATACCAATTTGATTGGTTAATAGAATGCTTATACTATATGTGTGCAATTTTCGGTGAAAAACCATGTTGAGCTGTTTACTAGTATTTTATAAATTGTTCAGTTTGAGTTTTGGTGTATCGTCGATATGCATTTTCCATAAAAGAAGATTTGGGGTGGATTTTTGGTGTGTAGTTTCAGGTAACATGTTTTAAAAAAATTTAATATATTATTTTAGTGGTCTGTCTAATAATTAAAGGGCCTCCTTTGAGTGTGAAAATGTTTTAATTGATTGTGTGGTAGCGCAAATTAGGTTTTAAAATATTTTTGGTGTCTGTTTGGCTTGAATTTTTTTTATCAATATGTATTTGGTTGTTTTGTTGCTTTAAGCCTTGTTATACTTTTAGACTATTTATAAATGGTGTAAATGGATTATTTAATTTTATAAATGATGCGAATCATGTTTTTCCATGGTTATGACATGCAAATATTTTTAAGGTGGTGCTTTGATATGAAATTGGGTGATTTTTAGGGTAAATTTTGTGTTTCTATTATAGAAGTGTTTTGTAAATTATTTTACTGTTTTTCTCAATTGCATGTGTGGTGTGAAAGAGGTCTTCAAAAAGATTAAGTGTGCATTTGAATTTTTAAAGTGGATTTTCCTATTGGAAATTGAATGTGTTATTGGTGAAAATCCTTTTTGTGTTATTTTGAAGTGTTTTCTAGATTTTTTATGTGTTTAATTGTTTTATTAAATTATATGTGTAGTTCGTTGGACCTCGCTGTGACGGTTTTGGGATGCGGGCGTCGAGGTATCCTACAGGTACATGCATAGGGTAAGACATATATATATATATATATATATGTACCCTCTTTGTGAATATTCCCTCATGGTGTGGAGAATATGTGCAATGTAGATAAGGGTGTATATATATATATATGTATAAATGCATGTGCATGTTTGCGTCAAGTGTCAGTTCGAGTGTTCTTCAGCAAATAACATCATGATTCAGGTAGGTCCCCTATGCCAATGTCTTTAATTTTAATTTCCATTTTCTCTTTATGTTTCTATAAAAGTACTTCCTTGTTTTTCTATGTGAAATCTATATGCACTATATATATATGGTTGTGATTCTTAAAAACTGGTTTCATAGGGGTTTGAACATGAAATGGGTATTTCCAAAAGATGTGGGGACTTTCCTTCAATTTTTTATGAAAGTGTAACAACATGTATTATATTTAAAAAGGGGTTCCAAAGTGATTTTTAGAATGGTTTTTGCTGTGAAAAAGAGATTAATGGATGGCATGATCTCTTTAAAAGTATTAATTCATTTAAAGTGTGGTTTTAAGCTTGTTTTAAATATATAGTACCTTTATGTGTTCTAAAATGACAAATACTCCTTCTAAAGTGATGACGCCCATTTGGTACTTTGAGATTGGTTTGCTAAAATGAAAAACCCCTATTGAGACATTCCCCTTAGTTTGAAAAAAAATGTGATTCAAGTGTTAATGTGTGGTTTGTGAGATGTGCCTAGTGTAAAGGCTTTTGCGTGGTTGTGTGATGTAAAGAGGGGGAATTCACTTAAGCAGGGAGATCGGTGGTGAGAGGTTGAATGATTTTTAGATAAGGAAAGTGTTATGTACGTATATGTGTGCTCGATAAAGAAAAATCACCACCAATTGAAATAGAGCACGATAAGAAACCTGGGTACCTAGGTGGGTGAACTAGGACTCGTGGGCTAGTGGTCCGGAGGTGACTGGACCCGGTATCGCTGTAGGTTTGACGATTGCAACACTAACTAAACATATGAATGAATGAGGGTTGTGGTCCTCTAAGCCACGTTTTCTGAGGGTCGTTCCCTTCTAAGCCATGTTTTCGGAGGTTCGTGGCCTTCTAAGCCACGCTTCACCGAAACATAAAAATCCTAGGTCCCCAACTGACACTAGGTGCTTAAGGACTTCCCCTAGTGCTAGTGATACAATTTTCAATTCATTTGTTTCATGCTTGTACCCTCTTTTGTGAAAACCATATTTTTAAATCTAGAATGGTCTCCTTAAATTTTGAAATGTTAATGCATGCTCAAAACATATTTTGAAAAGGGAAGAGAAATGTTTTCCTTGGAATTGCAAGCTTGTTGTTTGAATTTGAAAGGAGCGAAAAACATTATTTTATTATGCCGAATTTTCAAACTAGCATGATTTGGATTTCTTATTTAAGGCAATGGTATAGGGAATTATTTCATTTTGTATTTCCTATTGAGCATCTCGATGATCTTTCCTACTTTATCTTTACAGTGTTAGGTTCTAGTATTGGATCGCTCGAGCTTGGTTTTACTTTTGGTTGTGACCCATGGGGTCACTTGGAGGTATGTCTAGTTGGTTACCTTTATTTTATTTTCCGTTGTTGGTGTCTACCCATTTGTTCAGTTTATTTATATCTACCATTCTTTATTTTCTAGTCTAAATCATTCCCAACTGCTTGTTTTGATGCCCGATATTAGTTGCCAACCCGTGGGGATCGGGAATGCCCTTCGGGCCATGCGCGGACCGGGTCGGGCGCTGGGTCGTATGATGACCCGACCTGGTTCGTGACAAAATGGTATCAGTGGAAAAGGTTCTTGTTATTTTTGGTGTTTGGTGGAAGGAGATTAGAATTGTCGGGACTCGTGAGGTAGGCACGGGAAGGGCGTCACGAACTCTTGCTCGTATCTATCCTCAAGTTACTAGGGGTAGTCTGAGATTGAAGTCTTTTGTCTTGGGTTATTTTGGATTGAGGGATGACGATGGAGGAAAATCAAGTTATGTTGTGGCCTCACTTGTTGTGGTGACCTATGTGGTGTCCAAGTTCCTCGTTCATGTCTTCTTAGTGTCACGCCTTACATGGGTCATGACTCACCACCATGTCATCGGGTTAGGAAGAGGAACTAGCTCCTCATTCCGGTGGTTTTTTGGTGGTGGTGTTCTGTTTTGATCTTTGTTGATGTGAGTATGTGATAAGAATGAATGTTGTTTGACAATGCAGTGATTTTGAAAATTTATAAGAAATTGGACTATTGAAAAGATGTTTTTGGTTGCTCCTGAGTTCGTTTGGATTCTCAGCTAGTTGTTTTGAGCTCGGGGTGTTCCTTTTCATTATTCTTTGGATTGATAGCATTTTTAGTTTGTGATTCCCATGTTTTCCACGATGTGCTGCCCAGAAATTCTCCAAAAGTAGTTAATGAGATATACCCAATTATGGGTCGAATTGAGTGTTGCTTGTTGATTGATTTAGTCTAGGTTTTTTAGAGATGGTTGTGTGGTTTGTTGAATTAGAGTTTCTTTGGGTTTTTGGGAACTCTCGAGGTTGCTAAGATTTTTTCTGTTTCAGTTGAAGGCCCAGTTTTGGGGCAGTGGAGGTAGAATGTCTTCCCGTTGGGGTGCGACTGGTGGTGATCGACTTTCGTAAGGGTCCTTCATCTGGTGAGGAGCACATTCCAGAGGAACCCGCCTATAAGAAGCTATCCTCGCCGGCTCTATCATCTAGTTCTTCATACCACATCTTGATGTGCCATCGTTATGGTCGGTTTAGGAATTATAAGATGTCACATTGCACCTATTTGAAAACATACCACCATTGTGGTCATTTGAATCATCAGGAGGAAGAAGTTGGGAACTGTAGGATGAATATGCCTGACTATGAGGCAAAAGATGGTTCGGCAATCAGGGCCCCAACCACAAGATTCTGGGTGAAGCTCATGCACAGTCAGGAGTTTCCAGGGGTGTATGGAACCTCGGTCTGGATCATGATCTCATCTTTGGGATGAAATATCCAAAGTTTCCTTGTTCTGTTCCTATCGCCGTCGTAAGCTCATTCTTGTTGTGGTAGTGTGATGAGATCATTCTACCTAAACTCAAGCGGCATTATCTGCTCGTAGGGTGGTTTCTAAATCGTTTGGATTCCTTGAGGGGTGTTGGACCCATGAATAAACGGACTCGTCCTGATATGGAGTTTGGTCTCAATTCTGTTCGTTGGGGGAATGTTTGGTTTCGTAAAATTATTGGGTGTGTTTCTGGGCCCTATCTTAGTTTGGGTTCCTCTCCATAGGCTTTCCCTTGGTGTTTTTTTAGTTTCGTAGGGGAATCCTCCATCCCAGTGTTTTGGGTGTGCCGGTTTTCCTCGGGATGGTTTTAACCCTAGTGGTGGAATTGTTCCGTTGGCATTGTGAAAGTGGGTTGAGTTCGGGCTAGGGATTCTCTAGTCTCTGGTTGTAGCCAGAATCATTATTTGGTTGGTGTGGGAGGTGTTGAGTTAGTTTCTCACTCTTTATTTGATGGGTTGTTTCAAATCAATCATTCTATTTAAAATCATTTGTGTGTTGTTTGGTCCGTGTAGAGAAACTAAATGATTTTTCAGTTTGGGAGTTCCCGCGTTGGCCCCCTCGATGATGGTGTCTTCGGGTCTCAAGGTTTTCATATTAGTGGAATTCTTGTGGTGGGGAGAACCCTCTCATGTTCCCCCCTTGATGTTCTTCTGTGGTTTCTACATGAATTGGTTGGTTGTGACGTGTGTTGGGAATTGTCACCCGAGGTTCTCAGTTTCATTTGGTTTTGTCTAGGCATGGACTTGAGTAGTGTTAACTATTGGCTTGGAGACTTTCTGGGGGCAGAAAGTGTCTGTGGTGGAGAGAATTGTCACACCCCAACCTCGAACTCTCTTTTATTTTATTCTTCTTAGGGTCACACATCATTGGACTTGTTGAGCTTGGGGTCCTGATTTGAAATTTTTGATGTTTAATAATTTTGATAAGTTTCAGACTGGTGCGTGGGCACCACCTGGTTGGCGGTGACCACGCGATCGGCTCAGGTTCCCGTGCAACTATCTAATGTTTAAAAAAAATAAAACTTTTAAAAAATAAAATTGGTTAAATGTTTTCACACTAATTATTATGGTTTAGATATTATTATTATTATTATTATTAATGGACATGTTATAATTTTCATTAATAATGTAATATTAAATGATTCTTATATGTGTTCTTAATATTTTATGGTTACATTACTATTATTGTTGTGATTATTTAAAATGAGTTATTTCTAATATTATTATTAAAAAAATTATTAATGTTATGATTATCTAATTACTAATATTATTATATATATTGTCATTAGAAAAAATTTGGTTGTTACTATTATTAAAGTGGTTAATATCATTATTATAATAATTATTATTATAATAATTTTTTCCATTAACATAATTACTCTTCTTTTTTTATTAATAATAATATTATAACTTTATTAAAAAAATGAAACCCTAGGGGGGCGTCACCCCCCCTTCTTCTCTCGATCGCGGAACAAGTCCCCATCCCCCCCCCATTTGGTTCCCCAGCGCGACGTCCCTCCTCCCTCACCGGAGCTCCGATCGGCTCCCATTCATCCATATTTTTCTCATTCGGTGCAGCCCGACCTTCCATTTTCTCCCCACGCAAGGCACACCAGGTAGCTCCACAGTGCGACACACATCTTCCCTACAACCCTAGGTAAGGCCGAGCTCCATACTTCCTCCTCGTGTCCGGACATCATCTCGGCCGGCGACCCTTCTCGGCCGCGTTTTACTCCAGCTGCGCGACCCCCCCCCCCCCAGGATAACCCTTGGTTGTGCCCCTACTTCATAGCATAACCCTCCGACGACCTCCCAAGCGCACGTCGCACCTCCGACAGCCCACAATCTTACTCTGTTGGCCTCTCGCAACCCTCATCGTAGGTGCATTCCCCATCGTTGGTTGGTTTCTTCTGTTTTTGGGTTAACCGATTTTGGTTTTTCAGGGCATTTGGTTCATATTTGATATTCTTGGTTTGATGTCTAGGTTGTAGCGTTCAATTTGATTTTATTGCGCAGCGTCTGGCGAGAAATTGGAGTTGCACACCCAGTTTGTGATGTTTATCTACATAAGGGTAGGTGGTTCCGAATGTGATTGTTCTTTTTTGTTTGAAAAATTAATTGTTGAGTTTGTTTAATTTAGCATGTCTACTAATTAGTTTTTGCGCTGCAGATTTGGTTTTGTTTGAGGTTTAATACAAATTTGAATGGTTAATAGAATGCTTATACTATATGTGTGCAATTTTCGGTGAAAAACCATGTTGAGCTGTTTACTAGTATTTTATAAATTGTGTAGTTTGAGTTTTGGTGTAGCGTCGATATGTGTTTTCCATAAAAGAAGATTTGGGGTGGATTTTTGGTGTCTAGTTTCATGCAACATGTTTTCAATGTGTTTAATATATTCTTTTAGTGGATTTTATAATATTTAAAGTGCCTCCTTTGATTGCGAAATATTTTTAATTGATTGTGTGGTGACACACATTAAGTTTTAAAATATTTTTGGTGTCTGTTTGGCTAGAAATTTTGTTATTAATATGTATTTGGGTGTGTTGTTGCTTTAAGACTTGTTATACCTTTTTAGAATGTTTATAAATGGTCTAAATGGCTTATTTAATTTGTATAAATGATGTGAATCATGTTTTTCCATGGTTATGACATGAAATTAGTTTTAAGGTGGTTCTTTGATATGAAATTGGGTGATTTTTAGGGTAAATTTTGTGTTGCTATTTTGGAAGTGTTTTGTAAATTGTTTTACTGTCTTGTTCAATTGCATGTGTGGTGTGAAAGTGGTCTTCAAAAATATTAAGTGTGCATAGGATTTTTCTAAAGTAGCTTTTCCTACTGGAAATTGAGTGTGTTATTGTGGAAAATCCGCGTTGGGTTATTTTGAAGTGTTTTCTAGATTGTTCATTTGTTTAATTGTTTTATTAAATTATATGTGTGGTGCGTTGGACCTTGCTGCGATGGTTTTGGGATGCAGGCATCGAGGTTTCCTATAGGTACATGCATAGGGTAAGACATATATAAATATTTGTGCCCTCTTTTTTCATATTCCTTCATGGAGCGGAGAATATGTGCAATGCATCTTGGGGTGTAAATATATATGTATAAACGCATGTCCGTGTATGCACAAAGTGTCAGTTCGAGTGGTCGTCGGAAAATAGCAACATGATTCAGGTAGGTCCCTAGTGCCTATGTCTTTAATTTGAATTTCCATTTTCGCTTGATGTTTCTTTAAAAGTACTTTCTTTTTTATGTGAAATCCAAATGCACTATATATATATGGTTGTGGTTCTTAAAAAGTGGTTTCATGGGGTTTTGACCAAAAAATGGGTATTTCCAAATGATGTGTGGCCTTTAATTCAATTTTTTTATGAATGTGTAACAACATTTATAATTTTGAAAAAGGGGTTCCAAAGTGATTTTCAGAATGGGTTTTGGTGTGAACACGAGCATAAAGGATTCCTTAATCTCTTTAAAAGTATTACTTCATTTAAAGTGTTCTTTTAAGCTTGTTTTAAATATATAGTACCTTTATGTGTTCTAAAATGATGAATACTCCTTCTAAAGTGATGAGGCTCATTTGGCACATTGAGTTTGCTTTGCGAAAATTAAAAACCTCTCTTGAGACATTCCCTATAATTTGAAAAAAAATTGATCCAAGTGTTAATGTATGGTTTGTGAGATGTGCCTAGTGTAAAGGCTTGTGTGTGGTTGTGTGTTGTAAAGAGGGGGAATGCGCTTAAGCAGGGAGATCAGTGGTGAGAGGTTGAATGATTTTTAGATAAGGAATGTGTTATATACGTATATGTGTTCTTGATAAAGAAAAATCACCACCAATTAAAATAGAGCACGATGGGAAATGTGAAAACCTAGGTGGGTGAACTAGGACTCGTGGGCTAGTGGTCCAGAGGTGACTTGACCCGGTATCACTGTAGGTTTGACGATTGCAACATTAACTAATTGTATGAATGAATGAGGGTCGTGGTCTTTTAATCGATGTTTTCTGAGGGTCGTGGCCTTCTAAGCCACGCTTTCTGAGGGTCGTGGCCTTCTATTCCATGCTTCACCGAGTCACGAAAATCCTAGTTCCCCAAATAACACTAGGTGCTTAAGGACTTCCCATGGTGCTTGTGATACAATTTTCAATTACGTTGTTTCATGCTTGTACCCTCTTTTGTGAAAACCATATTTTTAAATCTAAATTGTTCTCCTTAAATTTTGAAATGTCAATGCATGCTCAAAATCAATTTTTAAAAGGGAAGGTAAATTTTTTCCTTGGAATTGATAGCTTTTTGTTTGAATTTAAAAGTAGTGAAAAACATTATTTTATTATTTCTTATTTTCAAACTAGCATGATTTAGATTTCTTATTAAAGGAAATTTCATAGGGAATTGTTTCATTATGGCTTTCATATTGATCATCTCGATGCTCACACGTACTTATCTTTACAGTTTCAGGTATTAGTTTTGGATCGCTCGAGCTTGGTTTTACTTTTGGTGGTGACCCATGGGGTCACTTGGAGGTATGTCTAGTTGGTTAACTTTATTTTATTTTTGGCTATTAGTGTTTACCCATTTGTTCAGTTTATTTATATATATCTGTATTTATTTTCTGGGCTTAATCATTCCCAATTGCTTGTTTTGATGCCCGACACTAGTTTCCAGCCCGTGGGGATCGGGAATGCCCTTCAGGCCAGGTGCGGACCGCGTCGGGCGCCGGGTCGTATGACGACCCGACCTAGTTCGTGACAGAATGTGTTACATATTTTCATATGAAATTTTTTCCATTATGAGATATAAAAACCGACTCTTCCCATTATGCATAGTTGTTGAACCACATAGCCTATAATATATTTGATGAAAATTCATATCCAATGGAATAAACAAGGAATGTGGATAATGGGAATCTATTTAACTAATGGTTTCATATTTGTCTTCAGTTTTTATTGACACACCTTCTTTAATATTATACACTATCAGTTTAGAAAATATATTTTGTAGTCATTGTTGATGGAGGCCTTATGAGTGGTACTCACACCTTTCTCAAGCTACCCTTGGGTACTTGAGAGGTCATTTTAATAATAGTTCATGAAAATGGAAAGGGACATATTCTAGAGTGTTCATTGGGCAGGGAGGTTCTTCATTAAAGGATACAGAGCTGGAGTCCGGAACAATTTGTACAAATCTTTGGTTGACTTTATTTTGAGTTTTCAATACACATGTCACTATATAACATTATATTGAATAATTATTATTTGTATGTGGGATTGAATCCTATTTTGTTACTTGTTTTGTAATATGTTTTCATTGGTTATATTGTATATTTATTTCTATATATAGTATGATGTGGATTACACTAATAAATAGGGTATACTCTCCCCCCATAACATATTGGACCCTCTTATCTAGTCATCAACATATAGAATACAAAGAGGTGTTCCATCAGTTATTTAGCCCCCCAATATGGGGAAGCACATATAGTGGTCTATGATATGGGGATGTTATGAATATATATTTATGGTGATGCTATATTTTTTTAGATTGATTAAAAATTTTATAGAATCCCTTTGATGGTTCCAAAAAAATATTTTCTTTAGTGGGAGATAAAATCTATGACTATACTCATTTCCATGGATCATATTCCATGAGTCAATTCCCCCCATGGCCATCACCCTCCAATTTCAACAATCCTGCTATTCCATTCTCTATCCATTCATTCACTTCCCCAAAACTATATGCATCATCTGATCCAACTTAATCCCCCTCGCCTGCATTTCGAGCTCCCAACATCTCGCCAGGGCTGCTTCAACCCACCCACATGCTCTATCTCTCTCCAGTTATTCTACTTCTATAAAACCATTTTCCATCTAATCCTTTACTTCCCAGAATCCCTACCCACCATTGAACTAGTATTCCTCTACCTCAATGGTGGGTTCTCGATATTTCCTACATCTCCACCACTGGACAACTCTATTTCACATTTGTCGCCACCATCTTGCTACCTGATTCCGCCTTACCGATCTGGTATTTTTCTTCCCTTCCATGTTTAGAATTAACCTTGTAGGGGATTAAATATTCTCTCTTTCAAACCTATTAAAAGTCCATATTATTTTTACTTCTCTCTCAGTATATTCATCTGGTATCTCTAATGTCGAGGCAAGCTTCTTATTAGTTCAGTTGATTTTTTGTCCTTATAGATGCAACTATTCATGCCATGTTTTTCTATTTCCATTTATTTTCAGAGTCTTTTATAAATAACTCCTTGTATGAGCTTGATCATTGTGATGGATTTGGATTCCACCTTTGATTATTACCTATCCTTCCATGTTAATCATCATTTTCCACATTTTTATGTTAATGGACATGAAATCTATTTCAATCCACAAATTCATATTGAAAAGATTTTAATTTTCTATAAATTTACTACCCAAAAAAGGTTCATTAATCATAGATCATTTTTAACATTTATCATTTTTTTAGTTTTACTCAGAATTTTCATATATATATTTAAATTTTTTATATTTTAATGCTTATACATTCCCTAAGATAAAAATAAAACATGTTCATTAATCCAATTGATTTATTTATTTTTATTGATTTTCTGTTCTGTGCAGGGATGTAGAAGGAAAGAAAATCAACATTACAAGTTAAATTTTACTTATTTAATTGACCAGGAAGCAAAAAAAATTGATGTATTGTTTCTGGGATACCTACCCTGTCATGTTTATCGTCACTTTACAAGTGTCTAATCTCCTGGACAAGAAATTTATTTCTATCCACCAATTCGTATTGAAAATATATTACTTTTGTTTCAATTTACTACTCGATAAATTATCTTTAATCATGGATTTCTTAGAACATGTATTTTTGATGTTGTTTTAATATGAACAAGAAATTTCTTTCTATCCACCATTATATATTTAAAATATTTGAATGCTGTTTCAATTAACAACTAGATAAATTATCATCAATCATGGATTTGATTGGATATTTATTTTTTGTTAATGGGTCACTATGAATCATCATAGATATGATTAGAAATTATTTTATATTTTTCTGCACATTCTTTTCCTGAGATCATAATCAGTTATGATTTTTTATAAAATTTAGTTGTTGTTTTCACTTATTTGGTATTGTTCACATGAATGTCATAGGGTAAGAATCAACTTTACAAGTAATATTTTACATGAATTCATTTATTATGAAGATAAATATTTAGGTATGTTTACTAATTGATATTGGTGTTGCATGTCAAATACTATATCAAGTAGAATATCAAGATCAGTAATCAGGTATGTTCACTAGGATTATAAATTTTAATTGTATAATAATTTTGAAGTATTTTTTCACAAACAATATAATATAATTCGGTCAGAAATTTTTCAAACATCATGCAAGATGCAATATGTCAAGACTTGGATCTTAGAAGCCTTCAAGGGAAAGGTGATATTCATTATCAATGTTTCTTCCCAGTGGAATGTTTAATTTATATTTTTTTTATTTCTTATAAAGGGGAATTTTTATAGATTTTAAATAACTGGAAAGTAATAGGAATTATGAAAATATATATAATCGACAACTTAGTGTGTTTCTGGTATTCACTTATTTTCTGTGAAATCATATTGCAAATTTTTCAAATTTTGTGCATGTGAATCATATCATATATTATATTAGTCTATTATGTTTTCATGGGTTATAGATTTAATCATGTTTAATCATACTCCTTTACTATGTCACATAAATATCTAGTCTTTACAAAATTAAGCATTTTAGAATTTATGATTTTAATATTCGAGTTATCAAGGCCTTTGGAAACACAAGAATTGAACTCATTATTTATGAGTTTCAATTTTATAGTGTCATTTAAAAATCATGTATTCGTTTAGTGTGTTTCTTGTATGAACCTAATAATTTCCATTTGAAATAACTTATGGGAAATTAATTATCTTTTTTATCAATTATGTTAAACAATTTGATAAAAAATAGTGATATTTTCTTTGTTTTCGGAAAACAAATTTTCATAACCTTTGTGTGTGTGTGTTTCCTGGGAGGGGTGAGTGGGGTGGATCTATTTCATATGAAAATTTATATCATAAGGAAATATGATGTTGTTACTAAATATATATTTCTGGGTGGATTCATGAATGGTACGCATCATTGACGTTTTCTATGACTGGAACACAAATGACCTCACAATGCCTGGAAATGTATCACAACTAAATAGTCCTTGAAAAATCAAACATTTAAGGATTTACGATTCTAACAACTAGGTTATCAAGTCATTTTGAAAAATAGGAATTGAACTCATGATTTTTGAGTTTCAATTTTATAGTATCATATTTAAAACTTGTATTCACATAGGGTGTTTCTTGTATGAACTTATTTTCTATGAATGCATATTGAAAAAATTCGAATTATGTGCAGTTGAATCATACTATATATTATCTTTATTTTATCATGTTTTATCATACTACTTGACTATGTATTTTTAATGTTATCATATTATTAACATACATAGTATTGTATGTATCTATTGAAGCTATGCATTTTAGTCTCTGAGTAGTACATGTCTTCTCAATTGATATTTTGGTTTCATCTTTTCGTTCCAGGTTTGTCTCATGCAGTATATTCTCTTAGTGTCTTACCATTTCATTGGTTATCGATGTCATGAAGTTTTAACAAACTCTTAAACCATGTCTTACGAATTTCATCACACTCCTTATCATTTTTATTATTAAATTTGTCTGTTCAATTATGTTTTTATGTCCATTAGTATTACATGTTTCTTGAATTGGTAGAATGTCTTGATAGTGTTTTTTGGCTCAACTATTATGTCATATGTGAGAACGTCGTAGCAAGTAGTTATATTCATATTGTAACATTTAAAAATTATTCGTATTAATGTAAAATTTAAATAACATTCTGAAATCTCTTTATCAAGTATATTAGTAATGTTAAACAATATAAAATAATTAGTTTATTATTGGTTTAAAAAAAATTCTGAACATTTTTGTGTGTGTATTTCTAGGAGGGGTGAGTGGTTATTAGCTGTTTCTTATAATAATTTAGATCAAATAAAAATTTTATGTCTACTATATATATTTTTCAGTGTAGATACATGAAATGATAGACATGTTGTATTTTTCTATTGGAGGAACATTGATAAATCCACAATGCCTGATAATGTCTCACAACTAGCTATGCATCACCAACTCAAACATTTGAGAATTTATTATTATAACATCTATATTATGAAGAAAATTGGAAAAACAGGTATTGAACTCAAGATTTATGAGTTTTAAATTTATAGTATCAAATAAACATCATGTATTATGTTAGTTTGTTTCTTGTATGCAGGTATTTTCTTTTGAATGCATATTGGAAAATTTTCAAATTATATTCAATGGAATATTTAATTAAATGATTATGTTGTGAAAATTCATGGGTTGGGCTTTAGTTTTTTATAATGTGATGGAATATAGAATTTAATTACCTACTTTTTCATAATCATTCAATGATATATTGGGTTATAATACAATATTTGTAAAAACTACTAATCACATATGTAAAACAATAGGTGATTCAGAAATTATAAATGATAATGTTTCATGAATGGTTGATCAGACAAGTGATTATGGATGAAAATATAAATGATAATTTTTAATAGGAAATTTTCCTATCAAGTAATATCTTGGATGATGAAGATGTTGTGATCAAACAAATATTTTGTGATCAGATACAACAAATATAAGACACTAGAATTAGATAGAAATTTGGTAGAATTATAAATACTGTGTGTATAGGCGAATGAGGAAATGTGTTTATACAAAGTTGAAAATAAAATTAGAGTATATGAATGTTTCATTGTTCTTCAATATTAAATTAATAGTTTTTATAGAATTATTACTCAGTAATGAAATTAGACAAACATAATAGTGGAAGATATATTTTTATAGAATTCAATTGATGATGTGGTTTCATTCTGATGGTAATGATGTAGGGGAAGATCACTTTTAATGAAACAAATGAGTGAAAATGTAAATATAGCATAGAGAAAAAATTGATTAATATGTTGTTAACTATATCTTGTTACATAATTATTATTACATATTATATGTGCGGAGATCAAATGAACTACTTATTTATCATTATTCAACACAATTGTAAGGATATTTCATGCCTCTAATAAGAAAATAACGAGGTTTTTTTCTTGTCGATTTAATGATATAATATTAGATTTAGGCCATTCCAATGACTAGATACACTCATGTAGTAGTAAACCATCTAAAATCATTTGTTCATATGTATTGTCATCGTGTGCTTGTTTTTATAATTTTCAAAACACGTCAACTATAGGGGAAGGTTGTTTCATATTTAAGAAAATAAAAAATAATAGATAACTTATTTACCCCAAGTTATCACATAGATCATGACTGTTCTATTTATGTGATTTCATATTTACCTTCTATATACCTCTTCTTTATTGGTTTCTGATAACAATAGATGTTCTATTACATGTTCAAAATTATGTTAATTTCAATGAGAGTGTGGTTTTATGGAAATAAAAATCATATCTACAAACATAAAATTTTCCATTATCTTATGTACCTTATGAATAATGTTCCTGAAGTTGCTACATATGGTTTCCCACTATGTCCTATGAAATATACCCTGATAGTAGTTGATTAAATGATTTTGTAAACTGATTGAGATTCTGAGAAATTTATATTTCTCTCATTCTAAAAAATTGTGTTTATTTGAGTTAATGGAGTATGAAATGCTAAAATAATATGGTAGAAGTTGAAAAACATATATGAAATAAAAAAATTTAATATATAATTTTTAATAATCAATAAGCTCACATATAAATATCAAAAATTATGTCATTATGAAAATCTTATTATTTTCATTATAAGACATAATGAGTTTTTTTAAATTATTTGATTCCTTAGTAGGGATATATAATATTTATTCCTTAATAAAATTATTTCAATTATTATTATAGATAAATTTATTTTTTTGTAATCATATTTTAATGTTATATAACATCAAACTCATTGCCCGTATGATTTATATATTACTCTCATCACTTATTATATGATAAATTAAAAGGTTTTCATGAACAAAATGAAGGATACTAAAGAAATTTATTTTAAATCATCCACAAATATAATGTAAAATAGTGTTATCAATGAATAATATTAGGACAATTACAAGGAAGAACATATTATTGAAAAGAAATGATTATTATTATTTATTTTTAAAAAAGAGAAATGGGTCACTCAAATTTAAAATAGAAAGTTACCACTAAATTTTTTTAGATGTTGTGATGTTAGAAAATTTACAAAAAATTTCTAATTATAAAAGGAAAGAGACTAATTTTGTGAATATAAAACAAATATCGATGAATATTTAAGAATATGGATGAAATTCCAGGTCTATTAAATGGAGAGTATTATAATGTTATCTGAATAAAAAATAGAATCATTTTTTAATGTATGTAGAAAATGATGACAATGAAGAAAAATATTATAACACCAAAGATGTTTCTTATGAAATAATATATTACTAAAAAGGTAAATAGTGTAAAATTCATTATTGAGAAAATATGTAGTTTTGAAGAATATGAAGATTCATAAATATGATTTAGGAAAAATAAAGAGTTCAATGAATTAATTTTAACAATTGTTTCAATAAATATGTAGAGAAATAAATAAATAAATAAATATATAAATTGAAACCATAAAAACAATTAATAATATATTATTCAAGAAAAATCCACGTTTCATAATGTGATATATAAATATAAGAAGTTGGTTGTTGAAAACGGCAACGTAAACATAATTATTGAATAAATATTATAGTGTAAGGATGATATGTGATAAATATCTTAAAAATAATTAAATAATGATGAGTAAGGATTAAAAATATCCAATCATTTGTAACATTATGTGGTGAATGTTCATTATAGTGTGAGCCAATAAATGATCAAAAAATTCTTCACAATGGATGATGAGTGAAATGAATATAGTTATATAGAAATTTATTTCAATATGAAAAATTACTCAAATATGTCCCATGAATATGAAAAAACTTATATTACTAATTTTACAATAAATAAATTGAAAGCGTCCAATATATGATAATCTATCGAGTTTTAAGAAGAAATGTTTAGTATGTATCCAAAATATTGGAGGACAATGATATGTCAATATTTACAGTAAATAAATTAATCAATTTTATGATACAAATATGAGATATATCCATATTAAAAAGGAAATATTTTTTCTATGAAAACTAATAGTATTTTGGCAGATTTTGAAAATTTCATATATAGGTATTTTTATTCGTCAACATTATGGAGAATCAAGAAACGTTAGATGAAAATTGTGTTGGGTGGGGGGTGTTTAACAACTTAATGAATATATCCAAAATGATAAATTTGGTGACTAAAAATATATTACATCCATTTAAAAACAAATTTTATAATATGTGATCATCATATAAATATTTAAAATTATTAATTTTTATAATACCACAATGAAATATATCAATATCCATGCATGAAGAAATATAAAAGAAAATAAAAATTACATATACATTTATATTTCCCTCAACGATAAAAAATGAGAATAACCATAGATTTTGGATAGGCTGTGTTCTGCACATATGATATTACTATTTAATATTCTAAAAAATAGATAGATTTTATATACTATATGTTAAAAATTGGAAATAATGAATCATTATAAATTACTGGATTTGGATCGGTTATCCTTTGGGATGAAAAGTTAAAATAATAAAATTATTATTTAATGGGATAAAACACACATCGAAAAATGTTTCATATCATTGTGATGATGGTAGCATTTTTTCTCCAAAAAAGAAATTTTTTATAATGATATTTATGAAGGGAAATTATTATAAGAGAAATAAAACAAAGGGAAAATTGTTTCATGTTACATATTCAAAAAAATAATTATATGTAAATCATGATGGTATATAATAAACTATGACATAAAATGTTTTGGTGAATGTGTCAATGAAACATACAAATTATAATATAGGATAAAATTATTCACGATAACAATGGAAATAAAATTTGATATATATATCAGTGTTCTTCTAATGTATAGAAAGTGATGATTAGATAACGTTGTATATAAGTGATATTTGGAACATTCAACTCATCCAATTAAGATTAAACTTACTGAGACCATGGGTCCCATGAAAAAAAAATCAATACCTTGTGATGATTCTGTTATATTTATTTTATTACCTTACCTATATATCATGAATAATTCTTTTGAAAAAATATTAATAGAAACTAAACATTTTTAAGTTTTTGTGGAGATGGGTATAAAAGTAATATGGATAATATATAATGAATATTTGAACTAATAAAAATGGAAAATATACATGTGGAAGTATAAATGTCTATTTTGATATATATATATATATATATATAATGCATCATGAATTTAATTAATCATACACATCATAGATAAATGGTGTTTTTAAGAAGAAATATAACTTTTCTTGAAATTTCATGAATAATGTTGAAAAAACACGATTCATCATGATAATTTTAATAGAAATGAATCAAAGAAGAAGTTTATGTTTAGAATATATCATTATACATTGTGAACATATATTTGACTCATTATGAGATTAATGTAATGGAATGAAAATTAAAAAAACATTATGGTGTTAAATTGTTCTATTATTAAAAAAGAAAACTATGAATTTAATGGTATTTTTTATCCTAATGGTTTTTAAGGAATCATTATTTGATACCATCTTAATGGCTTCAGATCCATGTGTTATAATAATATAATTGGAAATAAGTTTTAATCATAAAATTTCAATTTTCATAACCCATATAATTAAAATGTTCATCAAATATTTCCATAAATAGAAGAAAGTGGAGATAATGTGGTTTTAGTGAAAGAATTTAAAATTTTTATTAATGATAATAACTATTATTAATATTCTTAAGGTAATTATCATGACTCAACTATTTTAAAGGAATATGTATAAATATGTTTTTCTTATCAATGTTTGATGAAAAAGTGGATGTTTAAAACATTATATTGTAATAATGTAAACATGTTCTATCCTATTGAAAATAAATTTCATTTTCACACACATCTTTATAATCACATGATGAACCAAAATGAAATGATGTATTGGTTGATTATTATAATTAGAATAATTCTACGAATAAATATTTGTATCAAATTGAATATAATGAGAATTGGGAATTGATAAAAAATCCAATAAATAATCATCTTATTATTACAAATTTTTTGTTCTTAAATAAAACAAATGTAAAATGATATGATATAAAAAAATATTTATTATTTTTTAATGGTTACTCTGAAATTTAATGAATTGACATGGATGGAATATTTTCTTATCTGCAATGATTAGAAACTATAAAAAACATTCGATGTACTTTTAAAAAAAAAATATAATATATAATTCCAATAGTATTAATGTTCTCAATTGTTATATGAGATCTATATAAATAATTCCTTATTAACCAATTGTTTTTTCTGAATTCTTATAAAAGTTGATACTATATTTATAAATTTGAAAAATTATTTTATATGATGATGCAAGAACCATGAGCATGGTAGTAAAGATTAATGACATTATTAATTTTGTTTGACTCCATGAAAGGAACATTTGATAGAAATCATATATAATATGAAATAAATTTTTTTCTCACATTGCGATTGTGTATGTTTAAGAGATAATATTAATTAGAAATATTGATGAATATTTTATAAAATTTAACGTGGATTTGATAAATCCTTTTGAAATTACCTTTTTTGTAGAAATGGAATATATTATTATCTTACAAATCACATAAAGGAGAAAATATATTTTCTTATACCAATATATTTTTGTTAAGGAATCAACTATGATAATTGGCGTAGAATATTCAAATCCAATTTCTAAACAAATTCATGGGGTAACATATTTATCAAAATATATGGAATGAATTGAGAAATATCTAAAACTGTTTAGATTATTGGCTGGATGACTACTATATCTAAAACTGTTTAGATTATTGGTTGGATGACTAATATATATTTTTACTCATAATAACTCCAAATTATTTTAGTTTGAATACGATATTTTTATGGACACAAATCCTCTCAGAAAAAAATTTCATTCATGTACTAAGGTGGTTTTAGACATTAACTTTTTGTTTTATCCCTTACTTAATCATTCTAATTCTAACCAATTTGTCAAGTAATTTACACATTGAATGATAAAATAGTATCAACTAATTTTTTAATGTCCAATGAATGAGTCATTAATTAAATTTTAATACATATATTATCTTTTGGGGTTAATATTATATTTGTATAAATATTATTTCATTTAATAAAATATTTAATATTTTTTATATGAATTATTTCAATTTTGGAAAAATTAATTATATGATTTTTAAATAAATTATATCAAATTTATACCATTATAAAACAACTTTATCTCGTCACTAACAATTCATAGTCATATAATTAATTATTGGATGACATTATATATTTCTATTTATATTTTTTTAATATAATTAATATCATTTATCTGAATATTTATATAATAAATGTATTACTGCATCATCATTGTGTAACAACTTAATTTAAAATTTTAATGTATAACAATTATAAATAAAATATCACTGTGTATCTGAATATTTTATATTTTAAATTAATATATTTATTAAAATTTATCATCTATATAACTCTACATTTTAATTGATTTACTAAATAAAAATATGAGTATAACATTTTCAACTTATATTTAAATAAGCTATAGTCAATGTCATATTCTTACGCATGTGACATAAAAAGGTTATAATTTATTCCTAGGGTTTATGTTTCTGGAAAAAAGCTCATCCAATGAAAATAGTACAAGTGTTAGGGTATTTTTAAAATTTTATAATAACATTTTTATCGTTAATTACCTGATTTACACTTAATCGTGGTAAATAAAATACTAAAGTTCATATTCATGAAAAATTATGTAGATACTATTAGATCACATTTTTCATAATAATTATGAACCTTTATTTATGTTCTTTAAAAATAAATTCACATAGGTGAATAAATTTTGTTTAACACTAATCCCAATGCTGTGCCCAGAAGGCGACTAAAAGAGACGTTAAGAATGTCAATTGAATTTTATATTTTATTTCAATTTAACAATTATTCCAATGAACTACATTATATTAATAAATGAATTATTGTTCTATTGGGATAATAAAATATAATTTTTAATTATAATAATTATTTAAATGAAAAATCACCTTTTTATCTACAATGCAGTAATTTTCAATATTTATAAAAAATGAAGCATTTAGAAAAATTAAAAAAATTCAACTGAATTAAATTTTGAGGTCCCTCATACAAAAAATATGTTTATTTTTTTGTTATATAACTTGTAATTGGGTTAAAAAATATATTTAAAATGGATTCTCCATTAAAGGTTTGTAAAACCAGGATTTCAAAATATTAGAGTATTTTATGCTTAAAATTGGATTTATGCGAATTTTAGTTATAATTTTTTTAATTGTTATAAAAAAATTACAAACATTTATAAACTAAATGTAGATAGTTATATACATTTGTTTAGATAAAATGGAATGGGGATTACTGCCATTGAAAATAATAATAATTACAATATATTATTTTTCGTTATAAATCATTCTTGCGTGCAATGTATGATTTTGGAGATTCCCATAGTTTCCTGTCATGTATGAAATTATATATATAATACCTGTTAAAGAAAAATTACTCTCAAATTCATAAATATTATATAATATGTAATATATTTATTCTATATTTACATGTGCTTCCCTACATTTGGAAATTTGTTCCCCGTAATTTTAAATTGGGATAAAAAAATAAGGTCTCACTATTCAATATTACATAATTGAACTCAAACATCGAAAAAGTGTTAATAAAAACTCCACATTCAATGAAATAAAGGGAAATATAAAGGTCACCTGAGATAACATATATTAGGGTTCCATGTTGGAAAAAATTCTTTTGAAAGTTAAAACTAACCATCATGTTCTGATTTATTGTGATTGAAGACATTTTTAGGAGAAAATAAGAGATCAAAAAACAATAAATTGTTTATGGGATAAAATTTCATTGACATAAAATTAATACATGTAAATTAAAAATGGTTTTTTATGATCCTTTATAAAGAGTTGATGAATTCTTTTTCTATCTGGAATATTATCATAAGGAATCATTCTTACATGACAAGTACAGTTTCATCCATTAATAAATTTCCACGAATTTGAATTTTTTCACCAAATGATGAGTATTTAGGATTAATTTATCATTACTATAACACTAGAATCATCTTTAACGGAACCACATAATCGAAAAAAAAAGATTTATTATCTCTTTCTACAATATTTAGATATTATCCAAAAACTAACTATTTAATACAAGATAATAAAATTCTTCATTTACAATAAATCATATATGAAAAACAACTTCATTCTTAAAAATTCAACAATAATATTCGACATTCAGCATGAAACATTAAATAAATAACTATCCTTTAAAATCCTCAAATATATTCTACACTACGATTGAAACAAAAAAAATCACTTGATTACATGAACTTCTAAGATAAATTTAAATATTTATATTTAAATGAATTCAATTACTCTTGAAGTATCAGACAAAAATTAAATTCCCTGATAATCTTCCAGATATGGTCATTGTGTACATAAATAAATAAAATCACCATAAGTGAATTATTGATTATTCTAAAATATAATTCTACCACTACTCATCAAATAAAATACTATAGTGTTTAATTTATTTTGATTCTATAGGGTATCCAAAAAAGTGAATGTCTTACAAAAATTACACTAATCAAGTAATCACCAAATCATTTTTCAATACCAAGGATATCCATTTGATAGAATATTAGTTCCCAAAATCAGATTATTATTATTCTATGATGTTTCTTATTTAAAAATGAAAATATAACACCATATAGGAACTTCGTTTAGAGAATTGGTGGGTGAAAATTCCTTTTTTGTTTTCATTTTTGGTTTTGATTATAATTTCCTGGTCTGACATGTTGAGTATCCCCCCTCCTATGGGTAGTCCTATTTCTAAAACTATGTAATTCATAAAACATTATCCAACTATGATATTCTCTTTTAAAATAACAATAACAAGTTTTATCTTCAACAATTATCTCATACCTCTAATTTTTCATTCCAATCATTAATAACCCTTAATTAGATAAAAAATATCATATGAAGGTTATCTATTATATTATAATTATTTCTAGAAAATAGAATTCTTTTTCAAATAAACTTTTCACAAAAAAACTAAGCTAAATATAACACCACTCATAAATTACTAATAATTACCCCCATCATCAATAGTGTATTAATATTTTTAAACATTTTCACATCCTTATGTAATCCAAAACTACAGAATCCATTATTTTTAGACACCATAATATTTTCTCATTCATCATAATTCATTAACTATGAATTTTTACATTATCTATTAATACCTCACTCCTAAAAATAAAATATATGGAGTATATCCTCTTGTTTCATAAATATCAATTGGATCTTGTTTCATACATTATGGAGAAAAAGATAATTCATATCTTAACTCAAAATTTCCGGATATTTTTTATGTTCCTTTTCTATTTTGAAATGTTGTCCCTCTTTGAAAATGTAACATTCACACTACCTATGTTTTTTCACTTTTAAAAAGTGTAAGACAAGTTGTGATATTGATATCATATGGATGAGAAACCATAACTATCAAAATTTATTTGAAAAAGAGTATAAATTTATTTACTCAAAAAAAATCACCCAGGTGAGTTGAATACACGTGAAGATTTCAAAATATTTTGAAAAAGATTATGAAATAATAGTGATGATAAAATCATTAGAGATGGATACAATGTTCATGATCTCTTACCTTACACCTCAACAAGTGAACCTTAATTTACTTTAAATATTCATATCATAAACATTAAATATATTTTTAAATGATGAATTCACTATAGAGAAAATATAACATTAATTAATTTTATAATACAATAATCTATCAGAAACGTTAAATTTGAGTTGTTTGACATTTATCCAATAAAAATAGTTTACCATAATCATCCAAGACTTTTCATATGATAACAACCCACTGGTTTATATGTAATCTTTATCCAATACCCGGATAACATCCTAACCTATAAAGTTATATGAACCTTTCATTTGATAACAACTATAAGGCCAAAATATAAGCATTACACAATATTGACTTAAATCAATAATTTTTCTTTATTTCACAGTGATGATCATTTCTGTTTTAAATATAAAATAATTATGCCTTGAATGATACATAATAACTCGATATTACATCATATCTAATTATAACCACTATCTATTATTTTCACAAAACAAATACAATTATAATAAAATATGGTGACTTCTAATGTTCAATCATCACAATTATTCCCATGATCCAATACACGTATCTATTATCCTATTAATCATATTAATAGAATTTTAGAACTTTGGAAGAGAATGAAATTCTCATTAAGGGATCATGAAATGAGAAATAATATTACCCTCGCAAAAACATGTAAACCATGAATATTTTATCATAAAGTAATATTTTTCAACAAAATTAAGTATAAATAATACATTTATTTGATTATATTGTCATTTATTACCTTTCATGTAATCAGGATATTAACCTAAAAACATATAAATAACATATATCATATTCAGGGAACTTGGGCCATAATCTTACATAAATGAAATAATCTCGAAGTTGACTTCTATAAATGTCCATATTATAAATAAGATTTCCATATGGCCAACATCATTATCCAGTTCATTGGATATTATATTACAACCACCATTTCATGGTTTTCATGAAAACACCCATATTTGGATTATCATGGAAGCTCACATATTTGGTTTATCATATAACAACCCAACAAATATCCAAGTACCATTATATAGTCATAACACATTAAATATTCCAATTATCAGAATTTCACTCAACAAAATTCATTTGAAATCACAAGAAATCATTTCACGATATTGAAATATCTATCCATTTTAAAATCCATTTTCAATACCAAAATATGTAATTAGTTCGAATAAGGGATTTCTTTTCCTTTAAAATTCATTAAATCATGTAGAGGAATCTATTTATCAAATAATCGCTATGGTGACAGAGAATTTATTTTATCAATATATGTTAAAAAATAGTAATTTTATATATGTAAATAAATTAAAACTATAAATTTATAAATATTCCCTTTTAAAACCTTTTAATGAATTTTAAACTCAAATTTTGTTACTATACACCTTGTAAAAATTGCGGTGTATAACCTCAAAAAATGTCTTAGTAAAAAAAGATTGAGAAAAGTCCCATTTCTTGAGTATGATTCATTAGGTTTGTTAATTATCATCATAAATAATATATTTCTATAAAAAATTTAATTTAATTAGATCATTTTCATGATTATTATTTATTTTTAATAACTTATTACCATGTTATAACAGTGCTATAATTATTTAATTTATATCAGAAGTTTTTCGATATTTGGTACATGGGTCGAAAATGGACGTGGTAAGATGTCAACTGTGAATACGGTCATAAGTCCAACTTTTCCAGAATAATATTCATCGAATAATAATAAATTTTATATATCAACAATATTTTTATGTACAATCATCAAATATGGATGTGAAAAATTAACAACATTAAAATAATAGTGACTGTAAAATGTACGTATGCATGAGTAAAACTTTCATTTTTTTATATTCATTATGGAAAGAAGGTAAATATTATTTTATCCTTACATAATAATCACAATACAATATATATCATATTAATCATTTAACTATATATTATGTTATGTGGTGATTAAAAACCAATCACATCATTTTGCGGAGGTTATAGTTTACACGTACATACAATGATGTTATGATTATTATGTGAAAGGATAGTAAGAATGTAATTGATATTTTATTATATATTATTTGTAAATATGTCATCATTATCACATATGAATATTAATTCCATCATTATAACCTGTCTGGAATGACTTTTATGAAAAAAAAACAAATCGGTTCATGGAGGTCATAGTACACACGACACATGAAATATTAATTATTTTCAAATTACATGGAAGTGGAAATAAATTTTTCTGATGATACTAACATAAAAACAAATTATAATATTGAGTACACTTCAATTATTATTTTATCATGGATTAAATTTTTTTTAAGTAATTGGATGTAGAAATAAATTAGAAACACTTAGACAAAAGCATTTCCTTTCTTTTTGATGATCTCCTTTCTTAATAACTAAACACCTCTAAAAATGGTGTTATGTGTAAACTATGGATTCTTGGAAAAAGAGAGGGATTAAAGGAACTTGTTCGGGTATATAATCGCTGATAATAAATTATTTTACTTTGTATTTAATTGATAATAATAGGTTCTTTTTTATAGGAGAGTAGAGTTGTACACATAGAAAACCTTAACATATTAAATTAATATAAAATTTTCCCCCAAATGACTCCAAATTCATTTATATCTAATATATGATGATGATGGTTCAAAATACTCTCATGAAATAATTTTTAGACATGTATTTATTTTATTTTATGCCTTATCATTTTGATATTACCCTTACTTGACTATTTAATTATTACAATTTTATCAAGTAATTAACCCATTGAAGGTTAAAATAATAAAAATAACATACAAAAAAAAAAGAAATGAATGAGTCATTAATTACATTTTTATAATTATATAAACTTTTTTGTACAAATAATTTATTCTTATAAAAACTGTATCATTTATTTTAATATTTATTTATTTTTGATATAAATTATTTAATTTTTATGTTATTCATTATATAACATTTTCCAAAATCATAAAAACATAATTCATTTGAATTAACTAATTTATCTCATCAAAAAATGTCTATTTAATCCATTAAATTAATTTATGACGTAAAATATTTCATATTATTTTTATTTTACTGTTATTAATACTATTTATTTGATTCATCCTATAATAATTATACTACTACATCAACATTATGTACAAATTTAGTTTAATTACATAATTTATAAAAATTATAAATAAATAATCAAGATGTATCTAAATCTTTAATCTCTGAAATTAAATTTTATATTCTTATTTACCTTATATATTACCCAATATTAAAAATTATTTAGTAAATGAAAATATCAGTATGGTATTTTATAACTTATCATTAAATAATCTATATTAATTTTCATTTGCGTGCCCAAATGACATAAAAGGGTTATAATTTATGGATGTGGTTTATTTTTGTTAGAATCCATTCATAAATTGAATTAAAGATATTCTTTAGAGTAATATTATAATTCTACATCATTATTTTTATATTTAAATACCCTATTTACCCATTACTGTGGAAAATAAAATACAAAAGCTTCAATTAAAGAAAAATTTACATTATACTATTAGATCACATTTTTCATACTTATTATACTATTTATCTCCATATTTAAAAATTAAACTCTCATATGTGACTAACATATGTTTAACTATAATATTCCATTTGAAGTGAGAATCCATGTAAAAGAGACATTAAAATTTTTAAAAAACATTTATATATAATTTCAATATAAAAAATATTCCAATGAATGAAAATGGTTTAATACATAAATTATTGATTTATTATTAAATTAATTTTTTTTATATTATTATAAATTAGTAAATGAAAAATCTGTTTTTTAACTACAATGTAATTTTTTTGATTATTCATCCAAATATTAATGTCTTCCGAAAAATACAAATAATGCAATCAAAGGAAATTTTGAAGTCCCACTTCTAATTATTATGATTATTTTTTTAATAGAACTTATAAAGTTGTCAAAATATAACTTTAAAATGGGTTCACCTTTAATAGGTGGCAAAAAATCCATTTAAAAATGTTTCAGTATTTTATAGATAAAATGGGATTTATTTCCATTATAATCCGATAAAATTTATTATACAAATGTAAAAAAATAACAAATATTTCTCAAAAAATATATTTAGTTGTATTTATACAGGATGATACAATGTCTATGAAATTACTATAACTTAAACTAATAATATAAGCTATATGTTAATTTTCTGTATAACTCATTATTTCCTACAATGTACGATTTTAGAGAAACCCATTGTTACTTGTTGAGTATGATATTAGGAAAAACATCACCATTAATGTAATTTTTTATATAAATCATAAATATTAATTAATATATATAATTTTTATTCTCTGATAACATGGGATGTTACAGTGAGAATATAATTTTTGAAATCATGATGAATGATCTCCTAAGTAACACAGAAAATATGGAATGTTGAAACAATTTTTAGTCCATTACTTTTAGGTTTATATATATTATAATCCTCTACACCCAAATATACCAGAGGTGTATGAAAGATGCATGATATATTTATGTACATATGAAAGCCCTCAACAACTAAGGTGATGTGTTGTGACCATCACCAATATTTCTATACCAATCCTAGGAAGTGATGTTACCAATAGAAGGCGGATTCAAAATCCATTTGTCTCTTGAAATGTAAGCATAACTTTCTATTTCAGATCATGTCTGTTTAGAAAGTAAATCAAAATTACCCATGTTTTCGTCTTAGATATCTGTAATGGGTGTATGCCTAATTTCCAAATTAATTTCCCTACTATCTTATTGAGAGTTTCTCTGCCATGGGGTGCTCCAGGAATTCATATAATAATATTTGAATAAAATAATCCTTGATTAGTGTATAAGATTTTTATAGGTAGATTCCAAAGCTACCCAAATGGAGGATAAGAGATACTGTGAGTAACCTGCATATAAACATGATATTATGTGAATTGAGAGAAATTCAATTGATTTATTTCTGTAAATTAAAAGGAACAATGTGAATTTATTAAGAAAAAAATCATTAAAAAGTCTCACATGTTTAAATCATAAAAATCCTATATCAACGTGTTTGATACACTCATTCAAGGATACTAGGAATATATTTTTCTCTAGGGTTGAACCTATTAATATAATGTTCCTCATCTTTCCTTAGAGTTTGTAGAGTAGGGATTTAGGAAATATGTTGATATAGAATGCATATAAATATATGGATGTGACTACTGAGATGAATAGGTAGATTCAATCATTTTAGGTCATTGTCTTCCCTCTGAATGTATACATTTTAGGAATTAGTTTTTTGTATGCGTTTTCAATGTAGTAATTCATGAAATTACCAACAAAAAGTGTGTAACCCTAGGATAATTAAATTATAAAGAGCCACTATTTTCAATAATATATTTTGAAACGATTCTTTATTTTATTATGGGGAGCCTTATCCAAATATCACAATAGACTTCTTCCAACTGATGTCTTTACCATCAATATCATTATAATACCCACAAAAATATTAATTGAAGAAAAAATTATCATGTCTGTGTCTAGGATCAAAAGGAAGTCATCGGTGTAAAACAAATGGGATGAGGAGTGGAGCACCCTCCCAACATTGATTTGATTGTAAAGACCCACTTGAAAAATTTCACTAAACACACAAGATTATGTAGTCTTCATTAAGAGAAAATAACAAACTTGAAAGGGGATCACCTTCATTGACTCCCATATAGCATTTAAAGAGGCCCCTTGGTGATCTATTTGTAAAATCATATAGGCTATAAATTGCGAGGATGAAAAGAACCATGTTAATAATCCTTTTGAAAAACAATTCATTTTATGGATATAGAGGATAAATATCGATTTTAATTTGTCAAAGGATATTGGGATTTCAATACTTATAACATGAATTCCCTATTCCAGCATTTTCCTCATTACATTAATGCACTCAGA
Organism: Viscum album; assembly: GCA_963277665.1. Taxonomy (NCBI): domain Eukaryota; kingdom Viridiplantae; phylum Streptophyta; class Magnoliopsida; order Santalales; family Viscaceae; genus Viscum; species Viscum album. Next base: position 821,688,246 of record OY728155.1, read on the forward strand.
TGTGGTGATAATGCTTTTCAAAATATATCTTACATGAATAAATCCAATATGATTTGTAGTTATGAGTAACATGGAAATTTTCCCGTGACACATTGAATAGATATTTTTTATGATTTTATGGATTTTATTTCAAATTTCAACCTGTATGAAGTCCCTGATGTCCAAAACATTGTGTTTCTTAAGAATCAAATAAATGAGGTTATAGTTGATACCATATAGATTCAAATAAATTGAAATTAATTCCCTCAATACATTTGTTACATTGTCATGGATGATATCCCTGTTCAACAAATTTAACATGTTCTTTACACCATTTAACACTTCAACACAATGAATATTTATGGATAACATGTTTCTTTTTCCTATTTCTCTCTATGGGAATCAACATGTTTCCTATTTTTTGTGTTCATCAATATTGAGGTTGATTTCATGAATAAAATGTGGGTGTAGTTAACTTCTTTTTATGATTACATCTCTAAAAATTAATTAGTCATATCATTAGAGATTTTATTTTCAGATGTAATAAGGAATCCAATAATAATTAGTGCATTTAAACCCCGATTGTTTTTCATTCATAGGACAATAAAATAGTAGGATTTTTTCCCAATCCCTAAATAATTGTATATTATACTAGGACCTAGCTGAATTTTATATACTGTTGAGTAAGTCATCATGTTTTGAGAGGGATTAGATATATATTTAGAGGGAACACATTGGAGTTGATTATTTTTTTTTGGTAAATCTGAAGGTGGTTATCAACAAATTTTCTGTCTTTATAAATATTATAATGAGAGAAAATTCTCTATTAATTAAGGATTTTTTGTGTTTTCTAATTTAGAGGATTGTATCTCAAGAGGGATACCATGAGTATTAATTTATAATTGATTTATACAATATTATATTCACCTAGTAATAACAAAATATAAATTATTATATTCGATGGTGAGAGGGGTTGACCTTGGGCCACCTACCAAATTATCAACCATCCAAATATTTTGATCGATGTGAGTTATGGGATGTATGAGACCCGAAGAATTAACCATGTCATTTATAACATTAACCTGGTTAAATCATATCTCCATCTTACTAGCCTACATACCATTTATAGTATACCTACCATAACAAAAATCAGTAACAACTACAGGAACCGCAATAATGTTGGAGTTCCTAATATAATTAGGGAACTCATTTTATACAAGTCATTTGAAGTGAGAACCTATTTTCTCCACAATCCATTGAAATGTATTAAAATCACCCAAAATAATCCATTTTAGATCCGTATTATAATATATCACATTCATCATAGTCCATGTTTCATTTATTATTATATAATAATTGGAAGTATAGATGAATGTCATAGTGAAATTTAAATTATATATACTAAAATAAGCTAAAATGTCCTTCTTTCATTGAATATAAGAGTGTATAGTGAGTGATTCATTCTAGACAGCCCATAAATTTTTTACTTCATGTTCATGTATGTTCTGTACCATAAGACTGTACACATAAGAGTTCCAATTGAAGTTGTTCCAATCATCGAATTTAATCTTTGGCCCAACTAGTACAATCAGTATAGGTTTGTTTTTCATGATGGCATATCAAGGGTCCATGAACATGTAATAATTACCATGACATTATAAATTCCAAAAATTATTCATAATTTTTTGAGTCCATTTTTAACCCTTGTTTGAGGACACCTTTTTTCATAATATTCTTCCCCTTGGTTAATTTCCCAATTTTTTGAAGTTTGATATTTCTTTCAGAAGTCTGCTTTAGCTCAAGTCCTTTTTCGCCGATCAAGTCATCTATTTGATGAGTGTATTTTTTTTATCATACTCAAACACAATATAAATAGGGTTGATTTTATTAAGGTAATGATGTATTTCCTTATATAGTAACTGTCCATCCTTCTTTTGGAAGACATATTATAGAGTACCTGACTAGTGGAGAAATCTCATTCCTGTTAGTGCGCAATTTTTTCATCTAGTGTAAAATACATAAGAAAAACATATTCTTTTGAAGGGTTTTCTAGAGTGTCCTTTACTGGATCCATGTTAGGGGATTTAATCCTAATCATTTGACTATCATCATGAAGTAAATCCTAGGTATCATTCCTTTTCTCCATCATGGTTCTCTATGTAATTTCCCAACCTGGTAAGATCAGTAGTGTACTATCATTATCGTTCCCATTACATAGAGATAGTGAAAATCTTGAAGTGATTTCCATATTTTCCATTGTAATATCTCCATAGGATATATATATTGGGAATGTTTTCCCAACTGAAGCCTCCCATAGCTTGTGTGTGGGATGAGCCAAAATCTTGGTTCTAATATGATCATAATGTTCTTAGACATTAGGATACATCACAATTCTGTAATTATATTCCTTTTAAGATACCAAATGATATGTTTTATAAATATGAAGAATTTCATTGGTGGCATCATGATCCTCCAACATCATTACAGCATCCTCTAGTAATATAAATTTCTTGTTCAGTATTATAGTGTTGTGACCATTCTAACTAAGAAGTTACTTCAACACCTACCCAACATCCACAATTCTTGTAAGGGAATGTAGATTGTTGTCAAAATCATCATAATCATTTATTTGATCATGCGTGGTGGAAAGAAAATTATGTTTCTTGGTGTTGGTAACTCTTTTTCATAGAGATTCATCATTTAATTTAGCATTACTAAAGGAACATGTATTGGACTTATTACAATCCTTAGAAAGGTGTCCAAAGAAGATAAATTCATAGAAATTTTTTCAGTTTATCTCACATAAAATATACAGGTATATGATTTAGTCCTCAATTTATAGTTCAACAACCTCCAATAATGATCACTTCTATGTCATGATCAACAATGAATCTAAAAAAATGACCAATACATAGATTATCAGTCTGGAGATCAATTCTTATTATGTCACCCATGGTGGATGCAGTTTCGTATAAAATCTGGGGATGCCAATAAAACCAAGTCATTTTATAAATATGAATCCATAATTACAAATGTTATTCTATGACATTAAATAGATCTATGTTCTAATCCCATATATCAATTTTATGAATTTTTGGCACCAAACAATTGATCATAACTCCAAGACCACTACTTTCATTTATCATTCATAAAGACAATGTGAATGAATCATTTTTCCATTGTTGTCATATTCTAGTCTTCAAATCCTGATACAAAAGTGTACTTTTATTGGGATCATGAAACCTCCACATATTATAATATTTTTGGGATAAATATACTGGCGATGATAGAGAATTTGTAATGATTTACACATTCCCATATAATGTTCTGTTTCGAGAAGATAGGGGAATCCATTCCCTTCATGATTACCCATTCTAGGGTGGGGAATCAAAATCATAGAATGATATATTTTTGGCGGACTTTTCCTTGTATGTAAAATTTTTCATCATCCCATTGAGATCTAAATTTTCCTCATGAAAATAATGTTTATTATCTCACAGTGCACATAGGGATAAAATATCCTTATTCCTAACTTGATCAAAATGATTTAAGGATGAATCTGATTGCATTCTACCACAGTCATTCAGTAAATCATCTCTCGTGCGATTCATAGGCTCACCAAGAAAAGAACCTTGAGTAGTCATCAGATAACCATACTCATCATTGTCATTTATTTATATATCTCACTAAAAATCTTGGGAAGATTCTTACCCCAATAATTGACATAAAATATAAACTCAACAAAGGGCCTGTGGAGAACAATAAATTGAATCCTTATTTTTTCCTATAGGGGGGAATGTTTTTTTATATGTCCAAAAAACCATTTATGAAGGAAACGTTTTTTATGTTGAGGATCATAATGATTATCGAACATTGATTTCATTAATTCTATGATTTGTTTATTCATGCAAATTCCATCATGTCATTGGATAGTGTTTTCAAGGGTGGGAGAAGATAATTAAACTTATACATTATACTGTGATGAAAATTTTAATGAAGTGCATATATTAGGTGGGAGCTTTTAAGTGGAGTATGATTTTTGTATTGCTTGTGTGAATAATTATAATTTTTATTTGTAGGGTATGTAACTAAAATTTATATTGATTGTTAAACATGGGTTATTGATTAATATTTAACAGGGAATAAGTGGCCTTTTATGAGGTGCATGGTAATGTTTTATATGTTACTTATTTTGGAATTCATGATATTATTGTTCAATAGTTCTTTATTCTTATGTTGAGTTTTCACAAAAAATTATAAAATTTTTTAATAAAAAATCTATTCAATAATTTATAGTGTTCTAGTTAATGATTTTCTTTAGATCACAATAAAATATGATGTCCATTATTTTCTATTCCAATACTATTGAAGGTGTTTTAAATGTTTTATAAGTTATTATCAATTTTATTTAGAAATAATATTATCTAATATCATATTCAAATAAATGATATTAATTATTTAGAAAAATAAATATGTGTGAATTTATTTAGAAATATAAATATTATTTACAAACCATGTCCATCAAATATAATTTTTATGTCATATGGTTTCAGATGACGATATGATCAGACAAAGTGGATTCCAAAATGTTTACCGTTCAGAGTAGTTGGGATTTAAAATCTATAGATTCTTAACTATAGTTAATGATTCTAACATCCCCAGTTATGAATAATATCATGATCCATAAATATGTAAAAATTCAATAATTTTTTATTTTATGTACATTATTTATAAAAAATATTCAATTCTATATACATGATAGATACTTTTAGAAAAAAGATTGTCTATAAATAAGTAAATTTTCAATATCTGAGATGTATTCTTATTAGAGTAGAATTTCTGATGTTTGAATGAAGATGCTGAGAAATTTAGATATACCAAGCCCTCTTAAATGACATCAAATATTATGAAGAATAGTCAAAAAATAAATACAAGACAATCAATTTTGATTAACCAATGATTTGACTATAGTTTCAAAATAATCAACAGTTATTATGTGATTGAAGTCATCAGACTATTGTTTTAGTATAAATATCATTCCATTGAGGCTATGATATATTTTCAGTGCTGAATAAAGTATGTTTAAAGTCATAATACTAAGGAATTTAACTAACATGGAACTATGAAGCAGTTAGGGGATAACATATAGTCTCTTATTGGATAGAATAATTGTTATAAAGATCAATATGCTAAATAATTTGAATAAATATTTAAATATATGACGTTATTTATTATTAATTCATAATTATATTATATATTATGAACCAAAAAATGATCATTTAATGTAATAACAATAACTGAGGTAATATATATTATTCTCCCATACATTTATGGATGATTGTTGATGTCTTTGTGATATCGAGTTTACGAGATACATTATGAAATCTCTAAAAGGTCTGAAAATAATACTAATTATTTTTTTGAGTGAGAGTTACGAATTTTTGGAAATTTATAAATAATATTAAATTTTTATCCTAAATATTTTCTTACTCATCCATCTATATATTTGTGTGCATTATTGTACGAAGTATGAGTACTATACCTATATGTGGAAGATGATGGGTAGTGTGAATTTGAACTATGAATGTTTCATAGATTGATGATAAAATAGATATAGAAAATCAAAATATGATATCATTTTTTTGAACATGGTGTTTTTCAACCATGTAATATATTTTTTATGAATATGTAGAAAACAAATATTGAAGATGTGATATGTGGCAATAGATAGATGAAAATAATCAAAGTATAAAACCTGGGGGAATTATATAGGAAATATGATGATGTAAATGGATCGAATATTTAATGTTTATGACAATGGATAATTATAGTATAAGTATGTTTTATTAGAATTCAAAGAGAATAATATTTATATTATTGATTGTAGGCTGGTTAGAAAAATCAAATGAATTTTATAATAGAATAGTGTTTTATATTTAATTCGTGGGAGGTTGTTCATTCCTTTGGATGATAGTGAAATTGATATATTTTATTCAATAAGTGAAATATTGAATATGTACAATGACTATGGAATCAACATATTGATTCCTCATTATGTGGGTTTCTCTATATTGATATAATAAAATTCATTGTTAAATTATATATGAAAATAAAGCATATGAAATATTCTGTTGATCACTGTGAAACCAAATTATAAGGATATTCCATTTTATATAAAAAATATAATGTGAATATTTTTTATTATATTTTTTGATATTTTATTATTTCCCATTATTGAAAAGTACTAGCTACTCTATTTGATAATTAATCCATGAATGTATTTATGTTACCAGAGATTCTACACCTATTTTTTTTTCCGTAAAATCATATCTCATTAATTGAAGGTGATGATTGTTTCATATCTATGAAAAAAGTTCCATAGTTAATCCCCTCCCCAACATAGTGGTAAAATTGATCCTAATTTATCTTTTAAATTTGAATCACAATTTATTAATTATATCACCATAATCTCAATAATAAATTTCATCAAAAAAAATTTATATCTAACCATTCTAAAAATTATATGCAAATTCACTATAATTTTATGTAATATATTTGAAAATACCACACCCTAGGGATTTATAACATCAAAATCAAGACAAATAATTATTCAATTACATGTAACACTAAATCATATAATTTATAAGAACTATTTAATATACTACTAGATAATAGAAATTTATTTCCAAACATTAATTATATAAAAGAATTTGTACTTATAAGATAAAATAAAATATTATATTTCTTATTTGTAATGTACTTGTACACATTATCATAAAATTTATAGCATAAACTAAAACAATTATTATTTGAAATTATTGGAAATGAACCCTAGGACCATTTTCAGGAATATTTTAATGGCATTTTGTCAATCGATAAATTTATTGTCACAACGCTTTATAATAAATAAATTTCACATTGATCACATCCATCTTAACTTTTCACTCAAAAATATGTGTTAAATTCAAAAGGTATTTAAATGAAATACTTAATCCATTAACTCAATACCCATAGGAATTTTTCTAACATTATTATATATATTTATTAATTAACATTCAGTATTTTCCTTCTAAATGGTTATTTTCACATAGAAATGAGTTATCAACTCCTTTACAGTTTTACATTCATAAATATTTTTTAAAAAATATATATCATTATTAATCTAACAATTTAATATCATTTAAAAGGTCTAAAATGTTTCAGTGACTAAATATTTTCAAAAACATTAATTTGTATATACAAATAAGTTGATAATCACTCTTTTTCAGTTTTTAGATTATCTAAATATATCATGATATACATGGGAAATTATTACAAAACCTATCCATTATCTATTCATAATTTAATTATAAAATATGTAATTTGATTTATATCTAAAAACATTACTCCCATAGAATCTATTTGTCTTGTAAAATAACATTAAATTCATCACAAAATATGGTCACTTTACCAACCTCTATCTTATAATGATGAATTAGAAATAACAATTGTTCATCATGGTGGATGAAATGATATGATTTATTAATAACTTTTATTATTCAGAGAACATCCCTCTTAAATAATAATTTTCTATATAGACATAATTTTTTTCTCAATAATAATTTTATTAATTGGCTATCAAAATGATAGATGTTGTTTCATTGTAAAATGATTTAATATTATTGGTACTTGTTTTGAAGAATATGTTTTCTCTATATAAGAAATGTTTATTTTCATAACATTTTATCATTGTCAAATAAAATTAATATTATTTACATTTTTAAGTATAACTCTTCATTATTATTATGTGGTCAATCCAAAATTGATCCAGAATAGTTTCAATAGTTTTTATTTCATCATTAAGGAACCATTATCTAGAAAAATAAATGAAAAAATTATTTATATTTTTTTCCACTAAAGTGAAAAATATGGATTATATTGTTTTCTTATAATTATAAAATATACACTTTTAATGGTTATCTAGAAATGATATTAATGTGTAATTCATTGAATATTATAACACCCCTACCATGCTGACTATGAGATATTGTGTTCTTTTTTACATGGTAAATTGATATATGAGTTTTCATATCCCTTATCAAAATCTAATGTTCATAAATATAATGTATAGAAATACAATTACTTTATAACATGACATATTAGATATTATGAGAAAAAATAATTTTTTTAAATTTTAAACATAAATCTGATTATATATAATATTACATTAAATTTACTTCTGAAATTGTAAACATAAGAAATAGTTTCTATATATACTATGAAATTTAAATAACATTTATAAATATAATATAACATAATAAATGGAAAATTTTAAAGTGGAATAAAAAAACAATGGTGTCATACAAATAAATAAAAAAGAAAAAATTAATCCATAGAATTCATTAAAATGAAAATTAACATTCGCAGGAGTAAAAATTAAATCCTCTCCAAAAAATTTAAATATTTTTAATGAATAATTAAAGGCATCATAAAGACATCATTGATTCATTTTAAAAAATTATATATGTTCGTCGATGAAACAACCATTACACTATCATGATAATATAATTAAACATATTATTATATTTAGTTGATATATAATTCTAAGCTACACCAATCATGTAAAAGTTTTTTTTACATCATTAAAAAATTATATTAGTAGAGAATTGGGCATCATTCAATAAGAAACAATATCAAAATTCTATTCAGTATTTAAAAATGAAAATTATATTAGAATATTTTCATATAAAATATAGGGATGATAAAGTTAGATCAATAATTTTTTTAAGAAATGAAATCAATATAAATTATACATGATTTAAATTCAATCAAAATATGATTAATTATGGTATCATAATATATAAATATTTTTTTTCTCAACTAATGAATATGAAATTTTACATATCATGTACATAAAAATAGGTGTATTACTATAATGTTAAATCAATTTCAAAAATAATTATTAGGTATAGGAGAAAATAGAAATTATATATAAATATTCCAAACTAATTTGAGTTTTTAATCACTAATATATCATAGACTTTAGGTGGATAAAATTTATTAATACTGAAAATTCAAAGTCAGTATTCGATTAACGAAGGTGTGTACACACACAAAAATCATATTTAATACACATGTGAACCAATAAACACTCTAAGAGATACATCCACATCTTATTCAAATATAATTTATCACCCTCATATAAATAATTAATGAATTGAACCATATAATCAATCAAAATCATTGGGAATTTTTATCAATAAATAATATAGATTTTTATTACTCATAAAGGAATTTCACCATTAGAAATATTGTTGAACGATGCATAATTTGGTTAAAATATGGGTTCTCATGAATTTTATTTTATAAGTATATAATATAATATTAAATTATGATAATATTTGAATATATAATATATAATTTATATGGACTCTATAATGGAATTGAAAATATTATTTGGATAGAATGAAGAAATAAACCACTTCCCTGATAATGATTCTTAGCATTGAATAATCTATTTGATCCATCAATACCCATAAATATTAAAGAAGGAGAAATAAATAAAGACAAAAAAAGTAGTATTAAGTGATATTTTAAAAAAAATTCATGAAAAATCGATACGTGGTAGAAATTTATAGCCTTGATAAGAAGAATACCATGAGAAAATGATTATTTTATATAATTATTCTTTTTTCAAAATGGAACTACTATACCGTATAGTTCCTCATTACCAACTTTACTGATAATATCCAATGATTAGATATATTATGATTTCTGAAGGATAACCTTGTTAGATTTAGATCATGATTATATATATATATATATAATTTTGTTATAAAATTTATTTCACAATTTTTATTTTATTTTTCTATAAAAAAATTAAGGCCAAATAAATAAAATAATTTAGATTCCATAATATAAGATATGTATTTAATTTAATAATATTAATACACTAATTTTTTAATTAATATCTTTTAAATAAGTATTATAATTTTTGAAATAATTTTTTGTCAGAGTAAAAAAATAATTTATCACCAAATGGATTATTGATTAATAATAGAACCCTAATATACATAAATAACTATTATTATAGTATAATCACATAAGTTAAGGTGATTGTAACACCCTGAGATTTTAAGAAAAATATTAATTTTAATTTCATTAATATCTTGTGTAGTACGCTACACCAAAAGGAGCTTGCACAACACGCATCCTTGACTTTCCTTGCATTACACACAATCGCGACCTTCCTCGATAGCGTGTGTAGTACGCAATACCGAGTTTCACTAAACAACAATATGATATTAAAATATTATTAAAACTAGCCGTTATGAATAGTAATAACCACTTTTTGAAAGTTTGTAAATTTTATTTTCCAAAATGGACTTCATTTTTGGAATCAGAATATCCAAATTAGCTTAGGGTGAAATTCTGGTACTTTTTGGATATCTTTCATATTCTAATGAATAGTGAAAATTACTAAATTTTAATTAAAAAAAACCTTTTTAATCGAAATAATTAATAGTGATAAATTATTAATTTGATTGGTTTAAAACTATATTTAGAATATATTTTTATAATTTAATACAATGTTGTTCATTGTATGTGAGTTCACATTTAAACCAGACATAAACAAGTGTCAATCTTTTGATAGTTATTATCTCTTAAGAACACGCTTTTTTTTTTGACGACGAGAATTAATTTTTAAATTAATTAATTCAACTGATATGTTTTGAATTTGGTAAAATAGACATCATTTTTGAGTTCATAATATCAAATATATCTTAGGCCTAATTTTTGGTATTTTTCTGGAAACTTTCATTTTTTGATGAATAGTGAAACCACTAAGTGGTAGTTAAGAAAAATGAATTTTTCATGAAACTTAATTCTACCGCTTCAGTGAGTGGAAATTTAAAAATCCGAGAGACACGGTTGATGTGAGTATGAAAAATGTGATTCAATGAGACGAAAATAATTTTTGGGGAATAGTAACTTTTTACTTTTTTAACCACGATTAAAAGTAAAGAAGGTAATTACGGGTAAAAATGATTTTATTATTACCCAAAAACAAGTCCTAATTCTATTGGATAAGTTTAATTCGACCAAAAACAACCTTAGGAATAAAATATGACCATTTAGTCCCACTTGGTTTAGATTAGGATATTTATTATTAATTTATTTGAAGAAGGGTTAAAATAGTTAAAATCAAAGTTTAATAAGTATATCATATTTAATATAGGGTTATACATAAGGTAAATTCGACTATAAATATTAATTAGAAAGATAAAACGATTTACTATATATTGATATTTTATTTGTAATTTTTAGACTTTAAATAAGTTAATTTATTTATGACACAAAGATGATGTAGTAATTATCTTATTAATATAATATTGGCATAATTGATGTTATAAATACCCAAATAAATATAATTTTAGACTTTTTATGAATTCCACTAATTTTATAGGTTAATATGACATGTTAGTATTGGTTTAATTAACTGTTTTTGAACTAATCATTCTGTTATGAGTTTCACAAAAATCAATTACTAAATAGTGTCAAAATTGACATAAAATTGTTTTTAATACAAATATTATATTATTAATTGTTATTTTATTCTTAAAAATATAAGTATCAGACAAATGACTTAGATAAGGTTATGTATATTAATAATAAAAAACTTGGGGTTCGTTTTTCTGATTATAGTAAGTTTATTAACCTTATAGTGGAAGAACAGAAGAAGACACGGTAAAAGTAAACTTATTTAACTTAATGTTAAATCTAAATGATAAGGTTAGAATAGGAAACTAAACTTGTCTAAATTTTATTGGATGAGAGTATTTCGACCCATCCCCACCTTAGATTCTAAATATATCAATTTTGAACTATTAAAAACCGAATTTGACTTTATAATAAAATAATATATTTTGTTATTCCAAATGTACCCCTCTCCTCCCTTATAAAAGGGAACCTCATCCCTCTCTTCCTCACACCACTTTGAGCCTTCAAGCTCAGCCAACCCCTGCAAAAGTATCTTCTCCCCTTCCATATAAACATCCTAGAGGTTTGTTCTTCCTCAAAGACCAATTTTAGTGCCCTAAAATGAGATCTCAAAGAGGTGCTTCAAAGAAGAGGTAATGTTTGTTACCGATTCATTCAACATTATTCCTTCTTCCACTTCTTCTTCTTAGGTTATTTCATTTTGAAGTAATAACATCAGTATCACTCATATAATTATAATTTATTATAAGTATGAAACAACCCTATTTCACCGTCTATCCATCCTACGGAAAATGAAATCATCGTGTGTGCGTACGTACGGAATACCGTCTCCACGCCGTGGTGTAATCTATTTTCCACCACCACCTTAAATGTATGGGTATAATGGTGAAATAAAAAACTATATATGATTATTTTAAAGTGGTATTAATTCTGAAATATTATTCATACACTCCAATACAATTCCATGATCATGAGAATGATATCATCGCTCGTGCGTACGTACGGACTACCGTCTCCACGACGTGATGAGATTCATTCTCCACATTAACCATTCATGAATGATTATAATGTATATATAATAAGTAATCATGAAATATATGACATAAAAATGATACTGGATTTATGTATATATATATGCATGTCATCTACTAAATTCCATTCAACTCAATTAGGAAACAAAAACAACGTTCATGCGTACGTACGGCCTACCGTCTCCATGAACGGTGTGTTTCTTTCCATTTACTGATCTATTATATATATGTATATTATGAATATATATTATATAAATCATGTTTTATATTCTAGAATTATGTAATCATGATCTAAGTAATCATATGAATAATTACAAGTCAAAAACACGGACGACAAATGAAACGATTTTACCCAAAACGCTCTTTAACATGGAATTTACAAAAGAATGGGTAAATTAAAGTAATAAGTGGACCATATCTGATATCATAACAATGAGTATGATTCTGGAATAAGTCAATGACATTATTTAAATCATTATACAGGAGGTTCGGACACTTACGAAGCAAATCGGACCTAAGGTAAGGGAAATATCACAATCTCATTTTTATCTGAGATTGTTTATACTTTGAAATTTATTGGGGTGTATTTTATCATCCACATCCATGTTTCCTCAATATGTAATATTATTTCCATCCACCTAAAATTTTTTAAATCGAATTTTACCCTTCGGTGAGTTTTTAGTAAAAGACATGAAAGGAATCTTTTTTCGTTTTTCGTACGAGGTACTTTTTGACTTTTCCGACAAAATTACGAGAAAAATGATTTTTTCACTTATACGGGATGAATGTATTTTTAAAATATTATTTCAAAGAAGCTTCCTTTACAAGTTTTAAATTTTATTTTTAATCAACTTCTTTTAGTTTATAATTCTATGACATGTTAATAAAGGAAAAGTGTTTTTGAATTAGAAAATATATTTTCCTCAAGAATGGAGTTCAAGTATTTTATCAAAATTATTTTCCATATAATATAATAAAGGGTTTTGTTTATATCCCTATTTTTACGTTGAATTGATTATTTTGTGATGGAATTATATTTATTAATTCCTTTATCTTATATTAATATTTTTATGATGTCACGATGTTGAAGATTCCCATTTTTATTACATGGGTTATGCAACGATGTATGATTTATGATTTTGTGGAACACATAAGAATGGTATCATTATGAGATGGGTGAGACCTATATCTCCCACCAATGCAATGGGTAAAGATTTTATATCTCATGAGATAAACATGGATGGAACGGCAGGTTAAACCAGTTCAGTGAAACAGGACTGAAACGAGGAGTGAACTCGGTTCAGAAATGGACTTTGTCCACTAAGATAGTCTTGGCAATGAGTCTTGACTAATAAGAAATGATTATATATGATTATGTTGTTGAGTAAATAAGGTTTTCCTTATGACTTTTCCATTTCTTCTAGTTTTGAAAATCACAAACACCTTATCTTTAAGGAAAATTGCTTTTGTAAGGAAAAATGCTTTCTTAAGGAAAATCGCTTTTATAAGGAAAAATGCTTTCTTAAGGAAAATCGCTTTTATAAGAAAAATTATCCTTATCATATTTTCATTAATATTTTTCTTAAGTATGAAATTCGGATTCACTTTCTCGGAATCATTAAAACTGATAAAAAGCATTCTGTTTTAGGGTTTGGATTCTGGACAAGAACTATAAGGAAGTTTCACTCCGAATTCCGGTTATGAATTCTGACTAAGTTCTATTCCAGATTCAGGATACGAATTCCAATGAAGAATTCCCATTACGAATTCTAATGAAGAAATCTCATTCCGAATTCTCATTACGAATTCTGAAGAAGAATTCCCATTACGAATTCTAATGAAGAATTCTCATTATGAATTCTCATTACGAATTCCAATGAAGAATTCCCATTACGAATTCTAATGAAGAAATCTCATTCTGAATTCTCATTACGAATTCTGATGACGAATTCCTATTCCGAATTCCTATTCCGAATTCTCATTCCGAATTCACTCATTAAACAGAATCTGATTATCATTGTTTTATACACTCTGAATTTATTCACTCCGAACCTTCACTCCGAAATTTCTATTCCGAACTTTTATGTTAGAGTTTAAAACGATGTCGTGCATTCTGTTACACTTACTTTGTTATAAAACGATGTCGTCCATTTTGTTATAAACTAACCGTTGTCTAAGTGACACGTGTACAGGTCCCTCCTAACTTTAAGGGAAATATGACCGTTGGAGAAGGAGCCGACCTCACTTATAAATAGGAGCTCATTTGAAAAAGCTCACAACGGATGGATGAACATTTGGACTTTGTGCATACATGCTGTTGAAGTGATTTCTAGAGAGAGAGTCTCTTATTAACTCTCAAAGCTTCGTGCGACTCCGAATGTTGGTGATTACATTCGAGGGCTTCCGGGGATAGGAAGACAGAGGTGCCGACTACCTTAAAGATCGAGGGCTTTCTTGCTGAGAAAGACAGAGGTTGCCAACTACCTTGAAGTTGAGGGCTTGCGGGGATAGCAAGATAGAGACACCGATCTTCGTATCGAGGGCTTACCCTGGTGTGGGTAAGACAGACTTGCTTGAAAGTATAAATCAAGGGACCTTTATCCAAGGTTGTTGGATACCCTTCTCTTTGGGTTAAAAGACTATCATCTTGTTACTAGTAGTTCTTCTACTTGTTTTATTCCGCTGCATTTTGTATCTTAAGGAAAGTATAATTTTCTTATACTTCCTTACTTACTCTGATCAGTTTAGATTCTATACGCTTTAAGGTAGAATCTCATATTGTAAATTTTGTTAAGTTTCAATTTCCGGAACCATATTTCCGGAACCTACTTTTGAAATCTCTTTCCAAGTTTAGTTCGGTGTTAGAGGTGTTGTGAATCAACATAGTTTAACTTTGTTAAACTTAGTCCTTTCCTTTTCTTAAGGAAACTTTAGTTATTCATAACTAACTTTAAAGGTTCCAAAGGAATTTTTTAAAAGTATACAATTCACCCCCCTCTTGTATATTGAGCATCTCATATTCTATTTCGATCCTACATTTGGTATCAGAGGTTGGAAACCTCTTACTCTATACCATTCTTACATTTGGTATCAGAGCCAAGGTTACTGAAATACTTGTACTCACGTTCAAGTTTTTCTTGCTCACTTTTCAATTCCGAACTTTTTCATTCCGGATTATCCATTCCAAACTTTTCCTATTCCGAACTTTTTGATTCTGAATTTTTGTTATTAACAAGTTTGTTTCCAAGTTATTTTCAAGTATGGCAGGAATGAATGTTGGTTCGATAGACAATTTGAATCCTACAAGGCCACCAATATTTGATGGTAATGATTATGAATACTGGAGAGATCGTATGAAGACATTCGTTATCAATACTGGAGTAGATAACTTTGTCATGCTTACTGGTGATTACAAAATTCCTGACAAGGAAGTCAGAACCATTACTAACCAGGAGAAGCAAGAATATCAACTCAACTACAAGGTACGCAACACTTTATTATGTTCAATGACTAGAAATATATATAGCCAAATTTCTTCTTGTGAAGAAGCTAATTGTATATGGATGAAGTTAGAGGTTACTCATTTTGGGACTTCTAAAGTGATTGAGACTAGGAGGGCTATGCTTAGAGCTGAATATCATGGCTTTAATTTTCCTTATGGAGAACCTATCTGTAAAGTACAACAAAGATTTATGACAATCGTCAACAGTCTACAGTCTATGGGAGAGAAAGGTTTAGATGATGAAGCTCTTGTGGACAAGATAATTGACATTATGCCCAATGAGTGGGAATCCAAGAGAACAGCTATAGATGAGAACAGGAAGGTTACTCAAATTACTCTTGATGAATTATTTGGAACTCTTCTACAACATGAGACCAGAATGAAGAGAGATGCTGACAACATCAAGAAGAAGAATGGAAATGGTACTGTTGCTTTTACTACAACTTCGAATCAGATGAAAGCTAAGACTCCTGAGAGAGTAACCAGATCCAAATCGAAGAAAGTCATTTTCCAATCCGAATCTAGTGAAAGTGAAGTTTCAGAAAATGAATTAGCCAATCTTGCTCGAAGGATGAACAAGATAGCTGGACAGAGAAACTTTCAATCCAAGTATAAGAAGAAGGATAGGAAAGATAAGAAAGATGGAGAAGTTACTTGTTATGAATGTAAGAGAGCTGGACATATTAGACCAGATTGCCCTATGCTCAGAAAGAAAGAAATAAAGGAAAGGCATTCAGACAGGAACAGGAAGAAATATTACAAAGCTAAAGCTAAGAAAGTTTTGAAAGCTAATGACACCTGGAGTGCCAGTGGTGGTGACTCTTCAGATGAATCTTCTGAATATGAATCTTCAGGACAGAAGAATCTTGGTCTTATAGCCAGATTACCTATTGATAATCATTGTCTTATGTCTAAGGTACGAAATGCTGAATCTTTGACCAATGTTTCCTTAAATCCTAATGATAGTAAGTATTATAACTCTTCTGATGAAGAATCATCTTCTGATGAGGAAAATACTTTACCTACTTTTGAAGAAGTCTCTAGATTTGCTGAACTTCTTGAGATTGAGAATTCAAAACTCAACAAGAAACTTGATAAGGCAAAATCTAGGAATTCTATTCTTACTAAAGAGATATCAGATCTTTCTAAAGATCTTGATAAGAAAAATGCTGATTTTGAAAATATTTCAAAAAATCTTGAGGAAGTAAGTTCTGAGAAGAATAAACTTTCTAAAGAGTTAGAAAAAGTAATTTCTAATAAAAATGTTTTCGAGCCTAACTCTAGTTCCAAAACTAATGATTTTAAAGATAAAAACTTGGTTGTAAAACTCAAGTCCGAAATTTTTTCCTTAAAGAAGTGCTTATCAAACTTTACCCATGGTAAGGAAAATTTTGATAAGATGTATTCTCAAATACGACCTTTAAGAAATAAATCCGGATTTGGTTATACCCATGCAAAACCTGTTTTCAGCAACAATTATTTTGTTCCTCAAAGTGCCCCATTTTGTACTAAGTGTCAATGTGGTGGTCACTGGGCAAGAAATTGTTCCTTAAACAAAACCCAATCCTTAGGTTTTCATAAAGCTTATTTTTCTAAGAAAATGTGGGTACCTAAGATTTTATTGTCTGGAAATCTCGGATCCAAGCAAGTTTGGATTCCGAAAGTCTAACTTTGTTCTTAATTTCAGGAAAATAAAGAAAGTTCCAGCAACAATGTTTGGTACATGGATAGTGGATGTTCCCGGCACATGACTGGTAACAAAAGCTTCTTTGAAAATATTATCAAAACGAAAGGAGGAAAGGTAACTTTCGGAGACAATGCTAAGGGAGAGATTGTTGGTATTGGTAATATTGTTCTTTTAGGTAAAACTTTGATTTCAAATGTTCTTTTTGTTAAAGGTCTTAAGCACAACCTCATTAGCATAAGTCAGTTATGTGATGAAGGTTACCTTGTGAATTTTAGGAATGATAAATGCTTAGTTCACAATTCCAAGGAAGAATTTATTCTCTTAGCCAATAGGCAAGAGAATGTTTACACCTTAAACTTAGAAGACCTAAGAAGCCAAGATTTACCTTGCCTAAGTGCAATGGAAGATCATTCTTGGTTATGGCATAGAAGACTAGGACACTGTAATCTTAGAAACCTATGTAAACTCTCTAAGAAGAAACTAGTTAAGGATCTACCGGAGCTTAGATTTGATTCTTCTAAAGTTTGTGATCCTTGTCAATATGGCAAGCAACATAAATCTAGTTTTAAGTCAATCGGTGAAGTCTCAACAACCGATGCATTACAGTTGGTGCACATGGATCTTTTTGGTCCAACACAAACTGGAAGCATTGGAGGCAAATACTATGTGTTTGTTCTAGTTGATGATTACACTAGATTTACTTGGGTCTATTTTCTAGCAAGGAAATCTGAAGCTTTTTCTTATTTCAAAAGTTTTAGAGCTCAAGTTAAAAATGAGAAAAACCTTCCATTGAAAACTATTCATAGTGATCATGGAGGAGAATTTCAAAATTCTGATTTTGAAACTTTTTGTAGTAAGAAAGGTATTACTCACAACTTTTCAGCACCTAGAACTCCTCAACAGAATGGTGTAGTTGAAAGAAGAAATCGAATTCTTCAAGAAATAACTAGAACCATGTTGAGTGAATATTCTATTGCTAGACATTTCTGGGCTGAAGCTGTAAGTACTGCTTGTTATACTATAAATCGAGTTTTGATTAGACCTTTTCTTAATAAAACTCCTTATGAGTTATGGAATGGTAGAAAACCTAGACTTTCCTACTTCAAGGTTTTTGGTTGCAAAGTATTCATTTTGAATACTAAAGATAACTTACATAAATTCGCACCAAAATCAGACGAAGGAATTTTCTTAGGATATTCCACAACCTCTAAGGCTTATAGAGTTTTTAATAAAAATACTTGTACTGTTGAGGAAACAGTACATGTGAAATTTGATGAGTCAGATCCTTTTGTTTTTAAAACCTCCCAACTTACATCTTCGGATGTGTTTTCAAAAACTGATTGTCAACCTTTGTTAGAAGAACCTTCTGATAAGGAAATTGTTCTAGAAGATACTTCTGAAACATTTACCCCAGAAGACTTTCTACCTTATGTTGATGAACAGGTTTTACAAAACCCAAATCAGATGTTTCTTAAGAATCATCCCAGTGATAGTATCATTGGTGATGTAAATCAACCTGTAAGGACTAGAAGTTCCTTAAGAAATGAAGTAGAACATCTAGCATTTCTTTCCCAACTAGAACCTAAGAGCACTGATGAAGCTTTAGGTGATGATGATTGGATCAAAGCAATGCAAGATGAGCTAAATGAATTCGAAAGGAATAAAGTCTGGACCTTGGTTGAAAGACCTAAGGAAACTTCTGTTATTGGAGTAAAATGGGTCTTCAGAAACAAATGTGATGAAAATGGAGTCATTGTTAGAAATAAAGCTAGACTTGTTGCTAAAGGCTATAATCAGCAAGAAGGAATAGACTATGAAGAAACCTATGCTCCAGTAGCTAGACTTGAATCTATTCGTATTCTACTTGCCTTTGCAGCATTCTTTAATTTCAAACTATTTCAAATGGATGTGAAATGTGCTTTTCTTAACGGTTATGTTCAAGAGGAAGTTTTTGTTGAACAACCTCCTGGCTTTGAAGATACAAAACATCCTGATCATGTTTTTAGACTTACCAAAGCTTTGTATGGCCTTAAACAAGCCCCACGAGCATGGTATGATAGACTTACTGGATTTTTGCTTCAAAATAACTATGTTAAGGGAAATGCAGATCCAACCCTTTTTATAAAGAAAGATAAGAAAAATGTTTTGATTGTTCAAATTTATGTTGATGACATTATATTTGGTTCAACTCAGCAATCTTTGACTGATTCTTTTGCTAGTCTAATGAAATCTGAGTTTGAAATGAGTATGATGGGTGAGTTAACATTTTTCCTTGGTTTTCAAATTTCTCAAAAACCAGAAGGAACCTACATATCCCAACATAAGTATATTAAAGATCTTCTTAAAAAGTATGGTTATGACAACACGAAGAGTATAAGTACTCCTATTGGTACCTCAAACTCTTTAGATCTTGATGAAGCTGGGAAATCAGTAGATCAAACATCTTTTAGAGGTATGATTGGTAGTCTACTTTACTTAACTGCTAGTCGACCAGACTTAATGTTTTCAGTATGCTTATGTGCAAGATATCAATCCAATCCTAAGGAATCTCACTTAAAGGCAGTTAAAAGAATTTTTCGCTACCTTAAGGGAACCACGGATCTAGGATTATTTTATACTTCTGGAAATGATTTTGTTCTAAAAAGATTTTCTGATGCTGACTTTGGTGGTTGTAGAATGGATAGAAAAAGTACATCCGGAACTTGTCATTTCTTAGGAGATTCATTAGTTTCTTGGTCATGCAAGAAGCAACATTCTGTTGCACTCTCCACTGCTGAAGCTGAATATGTAGCAGCTGGAAGTTGTTGTGCACAAGTGTTGTGGATGCAACACACACTCACAGACTATGGCTTGAGTTTTACTAAAACTCAAATTTTGTGTGATAACACAAGTGCCATTGCCCTAAGTAAAAACCCTGCACATCACTCCCGTGCAAAACAAATAGATATTAGGCATCACTTTCTTAGGGATCACACACTTAAAGGAGATATTATTCTTCAGTTTATCGGAACGCAAGATCAACTTGCTGATATTTTCACAAAATCTTTACCTTCTGATAGATTTGAATATATTAAACAGAAGTTAGGAATGATAACCGTAAGGTAATCTTCCTTAATTAACTTTCTGTTGGAAAAATCTCCTCACAGTAATAAACTCCTTTTCTTAGGGGGAGTACATTTGTTTGTTTATTTAACAAAGTTTTTCAAAATTTGTTTTCAAATTTTTCGGAACGAAACTTTCCGGAATGGAACTTCCGGAACTACAATTTTCCAGAATGGATATTTCCATACAAAATACATCTGGAATAAAAGTATTCGTATTGAAAATTTCCGGAATGGAAAATTTTCGTACTGGTATTTTCATAATGGAAAAACTTTCGTATTGAATCTTCCATAACAAGTTTTTTTTTTTTTTTTTTTGAAGTTTTTCGTATTGAGTTTTTCGTATTGAGTTTTTCGTATTGAGTTTTTCGTATTAGGTTTTTCGTATTGAGTTTTTCGTAGTCGTCTTTACATTACCCATTACGAATAACTTTCCTAAGCTAATCCGAAAGGTATGACTTCCTTACTGAAGTTTTCGTAATCATATTTTACTTGCTGGGATTTTCTTATAGTTTGTTTTCGGTTTTTTTTTGAATTTCTTGAATTCTGTTTTAATAAAACCTCAAAAAGATCGGATTCAACCTCTCAACCGTCAGATCTGATCTCAGATCATTCTAAACCATTAGATCAACCGAGGAAGTTGAACCGTCATACCAAAGCCTATATAAAGGGGACCCTATTTTCTCGTCCCACATCGATCTCAAGCTCTTGCGTGCTGAAGCTCTGTCTCTCTGATTTAAGGCTGTTCCGAACTACAGTTTTCCAGTTCCGAACTTCAGTCTTCTCAGTTCCGAACTTCTCAGAGACTTCTAATCCGAATGTCTGCAGAGTTAGCTTCTCAAGAAATGTCTTCAACCAAGCCCATTTCTCAGTGGTTAGTCTACAGAGAACGGTTAGTGCATCCGAATTTCTTTAGCAACTATGATTCTATTATATCAAAGAATATCAAGCTCAATGGCTGGGAAGATGTTGCAATATCAAAAACCGGCAACCAAGATGAAGTTTACCCAGACTTGCTTGTTGAGTTTTATGTGACAGTTGCTTTCTTCGTGGAAGATAATAGAGAAAAGTTTTCCTTCAAAACGTATGGCAAGACTTATAAGCTATCTTACACCAAGGCTGCAAGCTTGGTAGGGTTGAATTATGAAGGGGAAGCTGAGTTTATCTCGCATGTTCTGCCAGACTCCATGGGTAGTTTCAACAAGGATAAAGCCTTAGAAATTCTCGGACTGGATGATGATAAGGCTTCGAAAATTGCAACCCTTTCTACAAACTTCCGGATTCTGGAGTTATGGGTACAAGGGCTTATTGTACCGAGAAAAGGAGACAAGGACAGCTTGAAGAAGAGTGAGATATACATCTTAGATTTCTTGATAAATCTAAGGAAGTTCAACCTGATGAAGCATATCCTTCTTAATCTTGAGAATTTAAAGAAAGGGAATCTGAGAGCTCAGATAGTAATGTACCCGGCAATTTTGTCGAAGCTGATAGTTCGGTGCCTTGAGTCCTTCAAGGTTGCTTGCAGTTCTAAACCGAAAGTTTGCAAGATCATGTTGCTCAGTGATGCAACTCTTAAAAGGATGAATATAGCATTTGACAAGAAGTCTGGGAAATTTATCGATCTACCGCCTCAAGAAGAAGTGACTCCGAAAGTGGCTGATCCGGAATCGCCTAAGCCGGTAAGGAAGAGGAAGCTGAAAGAAGTGGTAGGTGAAGCTCAGGAACCTAAGTCTAAGGAAGTCCATTCCGCACCTCCTAAGCCTAAGAAGAAGAAGACATATACTGATGAGGTTGCAGCGAAGTGGAGAGCTGACAAGGAAAAGAGGAAGGAAGGAGATCCGCAGTTCGGATTGGATCCCGCAGAGGCTAAGGCTCTGAAAGAAAAGGCTGCTGATGAGCTCGAGAAGCAAGCTAAGGAAAAGAAGCTGAAGAAGAAGTTGTCAGAAGCTGAGGCTGTGCAAGCCTTGTTGAAGTTTAATGAAATGGTTTCAGCAACCATTCCCGTTCCAAGATCTTTTTCTCTGGAATCTCTACCTGAGACTCCAGGAAGAAATCTTGTTACTCCGGAAGAGGTTGTTGCTACTGAGGAAGTAGAGCTAGTGGAAGAAGTGGAAGAAGCTGCTGAAGGAAGTGGTGAGACAGGAGATGTGCTCAAACAAGTAGATGAATACAAGGGAACTCCTTCGGAACACCTGTCGCTCCGAACATCTGAAGCTCAATCTTCGAAGCTTGTCACTCCGAATATGGAAGAAGAGAAAGGCGAAGAGGAAATTTCTTGTCTGAGAGAAAAACATCTTTCACTTGATGCTGCTCAGAAAGAAAATATAGAAGTTGTTGATGAGGAAGATTTGGTTGTTCAAGTTTCTGACAGTGAGAAGAAATCTCCGGAACAGGTTTCTATTCCGGAAAAAGATAAGGGGAAACAAGTTATTGCTGATACCCCGAGTTCAGAAAAGAGTATGAGGAAGGAAGCTGGTAGTTCTTCAAAGAGGAAGTTGGAGCTTATTGAAGAAGAAAATTCTCCTAGCAAGATGTCAGATTCGGAATCATCTTCGTTGGGGCACGATTTTGTTGTTCAATCCTTGAAGAAGTTGGTGGGAACCATTCCGACCTTCTCCAGTATTGATTCTCGGTGCCAGATGCTCCAACATACGCTGAATCAGAAAACAGATTCCGTATCCATGGTAATGGATAAGTGTGTTGAGATAGAAGCCCAGTTCAAAAATTTCTTCATTGGTTACGAAGCCCATAAAAGATCTTGCAAAAGGATGACTAGCTGGTCGAAGAAGAATGTGGAAGAGATGAGGTTGCTGGATGAGTTTCAGGAGAATGTCAAGGATGCATTTCAAACCGAGGACAAGAAGTTTCATGAGATGACTGCATCATTCGATGAGAAATTCGCAGAGGAAAAGAACATTCGGAGTCAGGAAGTAAGAGATCTTAATGGAAAGCTCAACTCTGTTAATCAAAGTTGGAAATTTGAAAGGGATCATCGGATCAATTTTCTAGAAAGGATAAAGTCTCAGGAAGAGAAAATGG
The DNA here is from genome assembly GCA_963277665.1 of Viscum album. Classification (NCBI taxonomy): domain Eukaryota; kingdom Viridiplantae; phylum Streptophyta; class Magnoliopsida; order Santalales; family Viscaceae; genus Viscum; species Viscum album. The sequence continues at coordinate 821,712,066 of OY728155.1, forward strand.
AAGCTCAGGAAGAAAAGTTGAAGGCTCAGGAAGAAATCATTCAAGCTCAGTCAGCAAGAATAGTTGTCTTAGAAAAGCAAGCAGAGGAAGATCATAAGGATCTCAAGAAGATCAAGACTATTCTCAAGGGGCTGATGTCGAAAGAGAAAGAACCCAAATGACCAATCCGATCTTTTTGTTGTAATCTGTTTTTGTTGCTGACATTTCAAATTTAATGAGAATCGTGCTTGTTGTTCTGTTTTGTTGTTGTTACTAATTCTTTCAGGTACTTTGTTATTTTTTTTCCATTCCCTCGAAATTCTTTTTGAAAATCACAAAGGGGGAGAAGGAAAAGATCCTTAAGAAAAAGAGGAAATCTAATAAGTGCTTATCAAAGGGGGAGAAAGAAAAATACCCAAGGAGATAGAACTCTAATAAGAGTTTGTTTAAGGGGGAGTTTTTTTCTTAAAGAAATATCACTCCGAAAATATGAATACGATCCTTAGAGATTCAAAGCCTAAGGGGGAGTTAGTCGTATTCATCTATATTCTTAAACCAAGGGAGATAAGCTTTAATATGTTTCTTTCTTCTTAGAATAGCTTTTTCGTAAGGATGTTTGTGCTTTCCAAAAAGGGGGAGATTGTTGAGTCAATAAGGTTTTCCTTATGGCTTTTCCATTTCTTCTTGTTTTGAAAATCACAAACACCTTATCTTTAAGGAAAATTGCTTTTGTAAGGAAAAATGCTTTCTTAAGGAAAATCGCTTTTATAAGGAAAAATGCTTTCTTAAGGAAAATCGCTTTTATAAGAAAAATTATCCTTATCATATTTTCATTAATATTTTTCTTAAGTATGAAATTCGGATTCACTTTCTCGGAATCATTAAAACTGATAAAAAGCATTCTGTTTTAGGGTTTGGATTCTGGACAAGAACTATAAGGAAGTTTCACTCCGAATTCCGGTTATGAATTCTGACTAAGTTCTATTCCAGATTCAGGATACGAATTCCAATGAAGAATTCCCATTACGAATTCTAATGAAGAAATCTCATTCCGAATTCTCATTACGAATTCTGAAGAAGAATTCCCATTACGAATTCTAATGAAGAATTCTCATTACGAATTCTCATTACGAATTCCAATGAAGAATTCCCATTACGAATTCTAATGAAGAAATCTCATTCTGAATTCTCATTACGAATTCTGATGACGAATTCCTATTCCGAATTCCTATTCCGAATTCTCATTCCGAATTCACTCATTAAACAGAATCTGATTATCATTGTTTTATACACTCTGAATTTATTCACTCCGAACCTTCACTCCGAAATTTCTATTCCGAACTTTTATGTTAGAGTTTAAAACGATGTCGTGCATTCTGTTACACTTACTTTGTTATAAAACGATGTCGTCCATTTTGTTATAAACTAACCGTTGTCTAAGTGACACGTGTACAGGTCCCTCCTAACTTTAAGGGAAATATGACCGTTGGAGAAGGAGCCGACCTCACCTATAAATAGGAGCTCATTTGAAAAAGCTCACAACGGATGGATGAACATTTGGACTTTGTGCATACATGCTGTTGAAGTGATTTCTAGAGAGAGAGTCTCTTATTAACTCTCAAAGCTTCGTGCGACTCCGAATGTTGGTGATTACATTCGAGGGCTTCCGGGGATAGGAAGACAGAGGTGCCGACTACCTTAAAGATCGAGGGCTTTCTTGCTGAGAAAGACAGAGGTTGCCAACTACCTTGAAGTTGAGGGCTTGCGGGGATAGCAAGACAGAGACACCGATCTTCATATCGAGGGCTTACCCTGGTGTGGGTAAGACAGACTTGCTTGAAAGTATAAATCAAGGGACCTTTATCCAAGGTTGTTGGATACCCTTCTCTTTGGGTTAAAAGACTATCATCTTGTTACTAGTAGTTCTTCTACTTGTTTTATTCCGCTGCATTTTGTATCTTAAGGAAAGTATAATTTTCTTATACTTCCTTACTTACTCTGATCAGTTTAGATTCTATACGCTTTAAGGTAGAATCTCATATTGTAAATTTTGTTAAGTTTCAATTTCCGGAACCATATTTCCGGAACCTACTTTTGAAATCTCTTTCCAAGTTTAGTTCGGTGTTAGAGGTGTTGTGAATCAACTTAGTTTAACTTTGTTAAACTTAGTCCTTTCCTTTTCTTAAGGAAACTTTAGTTATTCATAACTAACTTTAAAGGTTCCAAAGGAATTTTTTAAAAGTATACAATTCACCCCCCCTCTTGTATATTGAGCATCTCATATTCTATTTCGATCCTACATATGTGTGTATGCCACAAAGTTTCATGTTTTAATTTATGATTATTGGGATTACATTTTACTAATATGATTTATCCCATGTTATGATATTATGATCTGTTTTATAGGATAAGATTTCCAAAATGTTATGTTCTTATGAATATGATGTGATTGATATTTCTTTTGTTTACCCTTACTGAGCATTGGAGCTCACCCTTTTATGTTTTATTTTTCCCAGGATATAAAGAAAGGTTTTAGGTATGAAAAAAGGGAAGATCTTTATGGGAGATGTTGAAGATCTTTCACCACGATTAGAAGATTATATTCCGTGTTCCCAAAGACACTAAACTATTACGGTCCTTGTGTGTGTGTTTTTGTAATATACTAAGTATTATGCAAAGGTAATGTAATGTCCATGTACGTCAATCTTACGGTCTCTACAATTGGTATCAGAGGCAAAGGAGGTAGGAATGTATCTGATCCTTGGGAACTCTCCCATGTGAGTGTCGGACGAAGCATGGCTCTCCGCCCAAGGGCTTCATATGGAAATGGCTGCCATTAGGGATGGTGGTGTATCCCGCCCAGGGGGTGTATCCGCCCATGGAGTGCCCTGATAGGTATCAATTATAGTCCACTTGAAGTAATTCCAGACCGCTACAGTTGGTATCAGAGGAAACGTTTAGTCAACCTTTGGAAACTAGGATGCGAGAACTTTAGTGAGATCCCAAGAGATATTTCTAAGGTATGTCTAGGGATGTCCCTACGGTTAAGTATAAGTATAGGTTATAGTACTAGAATTACAGTAACCTAAGATGTTAGATATTGAAGGTACTCCCCCTTTATTATGTTGTTTTCCCTAGCATGATTTTTGCCTCTCACACTATTCTTTTTGGGTTTTAGACGATGGCTGGAACCCGAAGGAACCGTGTTGATCAATGCAATGGACAATGCAATGATTGTCCTCCAGAACAAAAAATTGTTATGGGAGATGGAGTGCAAAATATTATTGATATACTTACACAATCAATGAATCATTCTGGACTTCCAAATGAGCAGAGAAGGGAACAATATTCTATTGAGTCCTTCATGAGGCAACGTCCACCTTCTTTCAGTGGGTATTCTGATCCACTTGTTGCTGAACAAATGATCAGTACCACTGAAAAGATATTTTCAGTTCTTCAATGTTATGAACATGATAAATTCATCTTAGCAGTATATCGTTTGGAAGGTGAAGCTGATCAATGGCGGAATCTTATCAAGAATATGATTCCAAGATCTAAAATTGAGTCCATGGAATGGGATGAGTTCAAGAACTTATTTCTCAATAAGTACTTCCCTCGTATTCTTCAAACAAAGATGGAGAAGGTGTTTATTAAACTAAAGCAAAAGGATGATGAATCTGTTGGTGTATATGAAGTGAATTTTACAAGGCTTTCAAGGTATGCATCTGGCTTTATCATCCAACCTGAAAGTAAAGTTGATCAATTTTTCAGTGGCTTAAAACCAAATCTTCGAAGGGAATTAACTATAAGAGACTTCAGTAGCTATGAAGAAATTTTGCGCTGTGCTGTTAAGGTAGAAATGGAAGTTAGTGTTACATATTCATCTCATGGTTTTGAGAAGAAACGAAAGATGGAGTTCAAGGAGAAATCTCAGAATAATGGGGAAAAGAAGATGAATGTTTCCTTATGCTCAAAGTGTGGATAGAAGCATGGTGGAGATTATCGTGAAGGGACTAGAAAATGTTTTAAGTGTGGAAAAGAAGGTCATCGAGCAGATGAGTGTCGAAGTAATAGAAAAAGGGTTGCTAATGGCGTGAATAAAGAAAAGACTGCAGAGAACGCACCAATAACACTTCAATGATTCAAGTGCAATGAATTGGGGCATTATTCTAATCAATTACCTAATCCTAGGGTTAATGATGATCGACATGAGCAACCACTTAAGGAAAAGGACAAAGGTAAGTCACATGCGATCACTATTGGTGATGTTGAATATGGCAACGATGTGGTGGAATGATTAAGTGTTTATATAATGGGATTCCAAAATAATGTTGTATATAGTATCGGGGAATATTGGAATATTTATGTATTGGTCTATGGTGGTTTTCAATAATTTTATGGTACCGGTAACCATGGAAAGTGATTGAGATATTTTTGTTAAGCAGATGATATGCGCATAATGAAGGGATACGAAGATAATGAGATGTTTTATTGTATTCATGAGCTCATGATTGATATAAGGACTAAGTGATATCATGGTTTGAGTATAAATTATTTCGAGGATTTTGGTTTGTGGAATGTGTTAACATTTAACTGCATTCATGTATTCAATAACGTTCTATGGGTATACATGCTTAAGGTATTCACATGTTTGTAATTTGACCAACAAGATATATCTTATGATATATGGGGGATAAATGATGTCATTCACGTGATTGTTATGTGAAATTTCAATTACTCATTTTCTTTATACTATGAGCTTGGACCGAAGTATTTTGGATAAGCCTAAATATTGGGATGGATTATGTTGGACATAAGTTATTATTGTTTAAGGATATAAGTTTTTTTGATAGTATTTATGGGATGTTATAGTAATTTAGTTTTAGAAAAAGGACAACCTCCAGGATGGGTGATAGCCCATCACGTCGGGCAAGGCTGTGGGAATCGAACCCACAACCGAAGTGCGACTTACCTTTATCGCCTACCACTGGCCTACAAGAAGTCCATGTTTAGTAGAAACTAGATTTATTATGATATAATAAGTATAAGTCCATTTTATGAACCATATATGATTAATCTTACTATAGATCGACTTATGTATATTTGATAACTTTTTCTAACCTTTTGTTTGAGACAGATGGAATGACCCGTCATTCTATCACATGATCTGCTAACACTTCACGAATAAAAAATTCAACTTCATTTCTTTAAGAGATGATGTGGAAATTGTTCAAGGCATGAACAATAGTGAGATTGTACCAAAATAAAGAAAGTATTTTTTCTAATTCAAATTCTTCAACTTTAGGGAAATGATCTTGAAAACCAAAAATGTGGTTCTAGTGATCTTATATCTGATGAATCAGATGGTACCTTAGATAGTCACAAATTTATGGCTTTTTGATTTCTGGATTTTACAAAGCCATGTTCTCTACCGCTCTCCATCAGAACATGATGGTTAGATTTCTTTTCCATATCCACATTTTCACCAATGTGGAAACCCAGTGATTAGTTTATTTGGGTAACCGTTACTTTTCATAATTTTGTTTTTAAAGTTTGGTTTTGGTATTCCATTTTACGATATGGGTTTCTATTAAAGATATTTTCGAGTAGTAAACCATTTATAACCCCGACGAATTTCGAGGGCCAAATTCATTTTAAGGGGGGTAGAATGTAACACACTGAGATTTTATGAAAAATATTTTTTTAATTTCATTAATGTCTTGTGTTGTACGCTACACCAAAAGGATCTCGGACAACACACATCCTTGACTTGCCTTGCATTACACGCAATCACGACCTTCCTCGATAGCGTGTGTAGTACGCAATACTGAGTTTCACTAAACAACGATATACTATTAAAATATTATTAATACTAGCCGCTATGAATAGTAATAACCACCTTTTGACATTTTTTAAATTTTATTTTTCAAAATGTACTTCTTTTTTGGATTCGGAATATCGAAATTAGCTTTGGGTGAAATTTTGGTACTTTTCCGATAACTTTCATTTTCTGATGAATAGTGAAAAGTACTAAATTGTAATTAAATACAACCTTTTTAATAGAAATAATTAATAGTGATAAATTATTAATTTGAGTGGTTTTAAAGTATATTTAGAATATATTTTTACAATTTAATACAATGTTGTTCATTGGATTTAATTTTACATTTAAACCAGACATAAACAAGTGTCAATCTTTTGATAGTTATTATCTCTTAAGAACACGCTATTTGTTTTGACAACGGGAATTAATTTTTAAATTAATTAATGCAACTGATATGTTTTGAATTTGGTAAAATAGACATAATTTTTGCGTTCATAATATCAAATATAGCATAGGCCTAATTTTTGGTATTTTTCTGGAAACTTTCCTTTTTTGATGAATAGTGAAACCACTAAGTGGTAAATAAGAAAAATGAATTTTTCATAAAACATAATTTTACCACTTCTGTGAGTGGAATTTCAAAAATCCAAGAGACACAGTTGATGTCAGTAAGTAATATGTGATTCAATGAGATGAAAATAATTTTTGGTGAATAGTAACTTTTTACTTTTTTTACCACGGTTAAAAGTAAATAGGGTAATTATGGGTAAAAATGATATTATTATTACCCTAACACATTTCCTAATTCTATTAGATAAGTTTAATTCGACCAAAAACAACCTTAGGAATAAAATATGACCATTTAGGCCCACTTGGATTAGATTAGGTCATTTATTATTAATTTATTTAAAGAAGGGTTAAAATTGTTAAAATTAAAGTTTAATAAGTATATCATTTTTAATATAGGGTTATACATATGATAAATTTGACTATAAATATTCTTTAAAAAGATACAATGATTTACTACATAATGATATTTTATTTTTAATTTTTATACTTTAAATAAGTTAATTTATTTATGACACAAAGATGATGTAGTAATTATCTTATTAATAATATATTGACATAATTAATTTTATAAATACCCAAATAAATATAATATGAGACTTTTAATGGATTAAACTAATTTTATAGGCTAATATGACATGATAGTATTGATGTAATTAACTGTTTTTGAACTAATAATTATTTTATGATTTTCAAAAAAATCAATTACTAAATAGTGTCAAAATTGACATTAAATAGTTTTTAAAACAAATATTATATTTTTAATTGTTATTTTATTCCTAAAAATATAAGGATCGGCCAAATGACTTAGATACGGTTATATATATTAATAATAAACAACTTGGGGTTCTTTTGGCTGATTATAGTAAGTTTATTAACCTTATAGTATAAGAACACAAGAAGACACGGTAAAAGTAAAATTGTTTAACTTAATGTTAAATCTAAATGATAAGGTTAAAAAAGGAACCTAAACTTGTCTAAATTATATTTTATGAGAGTAGTTCGACCCATACCCTCCTTAGCTTCGAAATATATCAATTTTCAACTATTAAAAACCTAATTTGACTTTATAATAAAATAATTTGTTTAGTTATTCCAAAGGGGCCCCTCTCCTCCCTTATAAAAGGGTATCTCATCCCTTTCTTCCTCAAACCACTTTGAGCCTTCCTGATCCAAAAATCCCTGCCAAATTCTCTTCTCCACTTCCCTAGAAACATCCTAGAGGTTTTTTTCTTCCTCAAAGACCAATTTTAGTGCCCTAAAATGAGATCTCAAAGAGGCGCTTCAAAGAAGAGGTAAATGTCCGTTACCGATTCATTCAACTTTATTTCTTCTTCCACTTCTTCTTCTTAGGTTGTTTCATTTTGAAGTAATAACATCTGTATCACTCATATATTGATATGTTATTATAAGTATTAAAGAACCCTATTTCACCATCTATCCATCCTATGGAAAACGAAATCACCGCGCGTGCGTACGTACGGAATACCGTCTCCACACTGTGGTGTAATCTATTTCCACCACCACCTTACATGGATGGGTATAATGGTGCAAATAAACAACTATATATGATTACTGTAAAGTTGTATTAATTCTTAAATAGTATTCATACACTCCAATACAATTCCATGATCATGAGAACGATATCATCGCTCGTGCGTACGTACGGACTACTGTCTTCGCGACGTGATGAGATTCATTCTCCACGTTAACCATTCATGAATGATTATAAAGTATATATAATAAGTAATCATGAAATATATGACATAATAATGATACTGGATTTATTTTTATATATATGTATGTCATCTACTTAATTCCATTCAACTCAATAAGGAAACGAAAATTGTGTTCATGCATACGTACGCCCTACCGTCTCCATGAACGGTGTATTTCTTTCCATTTACTGATCTATTATATATATATGTATATTCTGAATATATATTATATAAATAATGTTTTATATTTGGGAATTAAGTAATCATGATCTAAGTAATCATATGAATAATTACAAGTTAAAACACGAACGACAAATGAAAAGATTTTACCCAAAACGCTCTTTAACATGGAATTTACAAAAGAACGGGTTAAATAAAGTCATAAGTGAACCATATATGATATCATAACAATGAGTATGATTCTGGAATAATTCAATGACATTATTTAAATCATTATACAAGAGGTTTTGACACTTACGAAGCAAATCGGACCTAAGGTAAGGGAAATATCACAATCTCATTTTTATCTGATATTGTTTATACTTTGAAATTTACTGGGGTGTATTTTATCATCGACATCCACGTTTCCTCAATATGTAATATTATTTCCATCCACCTAAAATTTTTTAAATCCAATTTTACCCTTCAGTGAGTTTTTAGTAAAAGATATGAAAGGAATCTTTTGTCATTTTTTGTACGAGGTACTTTTTGACTTTTCCGACAAAAGTACGAGAAGAATGTTTTTTTAACTTCTACGACATGAATGGATTTTTAAAATATTATTTCCAAGAAGCTTCTTTTACATGTTTTCAAGTTTATTTTAAATCATCTTTTTTTAGTTTAGAATTGTATGACATGTTAATAATGGAAAAGTGTTTTTGAAGTAGAAAAGATATTTTCCTCAACAATGGAGTTCAAGTGTTTTATCAAAATTATTTTCCATATAAGATAATAAATGGTTCTGTTTCTATCCCTATTTTTACATTTATTTGATTATGTTGTGATGGAATTATATTTATTAATTCCTTTATCTTATATGAATTGTTTTATGATGTCACGAGGTTTAAGATTCCCATTTTTATTACATGGGTTATGCAATGATGTATGATTTATGATTTTGTGGCACACATAAGAATGGTATCATTATAAGATGGGTGGGACATATATCTCCCTCCAACGCATTGGGTAAATATTTTATATCTAATGAGATAGACATGGCTGGAACGGCAGGTTAAACAGGTTCAATGAAACAGGACTGAAACGAGGAGTGAACTCGGTTCAGAAATGGACTTTGTCCACTAAGATAGTCTTGGTAATGAGTCTTGACTAATAAGAAATGATTCTCTATGATTATGTGTGTATGCCAAAATGTTTCATGTTTTAAGTTATGATTATTGGGATTACATTTCACTACTATTATTTATCCCATGTTATGATATTATGATCTGTTTTTCAAGATTTCCAAAATGTTATGTTCTTATGAATAGGATGTGATTGATATTTCTTTTGTTTACCCTTACTGAGCATTTGAGCTCACCATTTTATGTTTTATTTTTCCCCAGATATAAAGAAATGATTTAGGTAAGAAAAAAGGGAAGATCTTTATGGGAGATGTTGAAGATCTTTCACCACAATTAGAAGATTATATTCCGAGTTTCTAAAGACACTAAACTATTATGGTACTTGTGTGTGTGTTTTTTTAATGTACTATGTATTCCTCCTCCCTTATTGACAAACATTAAAACAATTTCCATTTCCATTTAAAATAAATTATTTTTTCATAATGAATTACTTTTTTCTTAATTGACAAATTTAGAGTTATATTGTCTATAATATAAGAATTTATGTGGACATTTAATTTGTCATCACATTGTTTTATTTGTGTACTAACTACTAAATTAATTAAAAATATTTAAAATTAGTTGTCATTTATTTTTAGTGCATCATTTTGAAATAAAATATTTTTTAAAATTTTAAAATTTATCATTATTTAAAAATTGAATTTTCGTATAATGATTTATATAAAATGCATAATGTTAGTGGGATGTCAATAAATACCTCCTAAATCTTAATGATTTGTCTGTGGGTATTTCAAATATCATTTTTTTCCACTAGAACAGAGATTATGTTTTGATGATAAAAAATATATTAAATTTCACAAATGACCCTCCAAATTATGTATATGGTGGTTTTTTAATAGATTATGTTATTGAGTTTTATTATATATCACATCTTCATCAGTGAAGTATTTAATATTTTGGAATGAATTTACTATTGTATAAACCATATTTGAATCCATCATTTTCTCTTGTAGTGGCATAAAAATTCATTACATGTAACTCCAAAAAGTCTATCAAAACGTCATTAAACAAAAGGGAATTATGTAGTAGGAATATACAGCTTGAGTTTCCATACAAGAAATGAATTCTTGAACAACATGCGAAATAAATCATTTATTTTACCTAGAAAAACAAAATATTAATGAATGAAAGAAAATAGATGTAATTATATCATGAGAATATAATTTAAATGAGTTCGGGAAATCAACCTTTGGATAATAATAGTTATGTTTAATAATGTTCATATAATGTCAAATATATCAATTTTATTTTAATTGTAACAATGTCAACCATAAAAATCAAATTATTAACTGGTTTAATGAAATTTTCTAATTACATCATCATACTATGATATACCAATATCAGTATAATAAGGGTAAAATATTTAAATTGTGTATTTCAACATATAATGTGTAGTTGGTGGACATGATTGATATATGGAAATGGGAGGATAAAAATAGTTAATTCAAATATAACTCACTAAATATACATCAAAATGTTTCTTGAGAAACATGATGTAATTTGGTTTCTATTTTGGATTCATGGATAACTTAGTTTATAGATATCTTGGACCTATTTCAATGTTAAAATATTTTTACATAAACTCATTATTAATTGTTCAAACCATTTAATTTAACGTGTTGTAGAATCTAAAAGATCCACCAAATAATTATATATCAAAGTGTTGTATTGATATTATTATTTGTTAGTGGTGTTGTCATTTGATTCACAATCATAATCATACAACTTTCATAATAATATGTTTTTAACTATATTGGTACAAAACCAAAATTTTAAAATTCTCGGTAAAATATTACATCATCAAAAGAAATTTATATTGTCTGGGTGACAAAAAACCCAATGATATAATAGATATTATTTAATATATAGTTCATTATTATGGATCCCATACAATAAAAATGAAGAAATGGTTGATTCTGGGACCATAACTGGGTGAAAATTTATTTTTAACTATTATTACTATCATTAGTGTGAATGAATTTTTTTTAATGAAGCCACAAATTATTTTATTATTTTATTTGTGAATCCCCATAATTTATAGTGTTTTGAATGGTTGAATTATTTTTTCTCAATTCTGCCATTAATTTAATTTTCAGTATAATCTTGAAAAATACAATTATATTGATCATTAAATAGGCCACATATGTTTGAATTGCACTTTCATCATTCAAAATATGTGATGTCTACTGTACATATTATATTATTAATTATATTTAAATATTTCAAATAGATATGTACAACTAGTTTAACAATTAAATTAACCATTTATTTAGGATCAAGGAATATTTAGTCATTAAAATAATATATAAAAGTCACATAAAGAAGTTCAGAAGTGTTGTAATGATCATGAGAGTGTAAACTCCCCTTGATGAGGGTGGATGAATCAGTTGTAAATAAAACTACAATCACTCTAAAACTATTTCATTCACATCATTTTATAGTGTGAATGAATATATATGGTGACGATTTGATGGTGATAGACTAAGTGGTATTGATTCCCCATATAATTGTGGGGTTTTAATTAGTCACTCACACTTATTATCAGGTGTCTACTCATTAATGTCTTGGGGATTTTTTCATTATACCCATGCTATTATTTTTTATCAAAGGAAAATGGAAATGTGAATGAGGAACAAAATAAACTACAAATTTGAATCTAAACATCATGTTATAATAAGATTATACCATGTTTATATCTTATCATCATAATCCACCAAACCATGTTATTTTTTTGGAAATATTGATTATATCCTAAAAATTGTACAAATTTCCATATGGATGGGTTCGTAAATAACTCAGGGTATCATATATTAATCACAAATACATCTTCAATGTGAGACACCACATATTTAAAAACCTAGTCATCAAAGCAGTAGGCTTCTCAAAATTTAATCATGATCATCATACATGAATGAAAATGATCAAAAATTTATTTTTATTGTGATTTATCACATAATATCATGAATTCTCTTATTTGAATAAAAAGAAGACTATTATATGAAAACATAAATTTCATTGGATCATTTAATCCATTTATCTCTTTTAGTGAGAATAATTAGTATCTGGAAAACATATTTTGGTGTGGTACAACATGAAGCTACAAAAACAATGGGCCATCAAACTTGTGTCTTCTATAGTTTATTTTAATTTTTCCCCCTCCAATGACATAGTATAATTTATACCACCACATTTTATTATAATCATTAGAATTGTAATATATTGAAATTTTATACACTAAAAGATTTCACCTAATTTTCATATGAATAAATTAATGGAGCATTTTCCTCAAATAAAACACCTTGGAGACTAATATATAATGTATTATTGCGATGGATTCCACAAAAAAATTCGGTTGGTTATAATTTTAGATTTGTTACATATCAAGGAATTCCCATCATATATACTCATCTCTGCATCAACATCATTATACATCCACTGATAGCATGGTTTTCATTAATTCTTATTATAATGTATTAATTAATTTCATTATTATAAAATTTAATATTCATTCTTTATATATATTTTATTAACACAATTAGGTTGAAATAAGATTACAAAATTCAACATTATGTTTTTTCATCAAAAAAATAACTTTATTCTCCTCATTTTTATCTATTTCCACCTAACTCCAAAAAAAACATTAATAAATCAATGGGAATACATCTAATGGATAAAAATAATAAAAACCCATCAAACTCATAAATTAATTTTCACAAGAATCATGTAATAGTATATAGATGATATGAATCATATTTATAAACATAACCATTGAAATGGATAATGAATTTTTGAAATAAACGACATCCCTTGGTTTAATACTAATACAATTTATGAAATATCTCAATTTACTTCCACATAACTCCTCTATTTTTAAAACAAATCTTAAGGTTTCTTTAATATATAATATTCTTATAATTTTAATGTATTACTCACCCTGTATATGTCATTAAAATGAAAAAATATGAGATCCTTCTTTTTAAAATTGATGTCATAAAAATAAATTCTTCTTTATTTTTGATATATATTAACTCCTCTCATAGTGGATGAAAAAATTTAAAATTAACCAGATTATCTCATACATTACAAGTATAAATCCCATTGTATTATATCCTATTATAGAAAAATGTTAACGGATGAAAAATGGGAAACATCCAAGAATACTTATATATATATTTAATGAATATAATCCATTGAACACTCAATTTTTCTCTTTGGAAGCCAATTTAGGATGATTTTTTATGATATATAGAACATGTTCATAGGTTGATACATATTATAAATATTTTCACAAATACTACCTTAAACATTATGATGGTTTAAATCATATTAATATGATTTAACCTTGCATGTTTCATCATTTTCATTACTGAATTTTCTGAACTATAATTTTAACTATCAATCAATGAGTGGTATTACATGCCAAAAACCATGTATAATAGTTCTAATTTCATACATTCCTATTAATTTTAATAATATGATTCTTTATTACTATAAAAATAAATTGATATATTTATGACATAATTAAACTTCATTATGTCCAAAGCATCAAAAATTACTCAGATGTGGAAAAACATCTGATTATTAATATCAAATTTGTAATATTTCCTTCCCAATCAGTATTATTATATCCATCATGAAATAATTATTTATTTATCTCATAAAATATTCAATAATTAGGATTTACATTAACATATCACATGGTCTGTTTTATTTCTAAAAAATTTGACCCCTTTTTGTTTAATTGGAATAATTCATAATGTGTATATGTAAAAAAGGTTCCTTGTATTGATATTGTTAAATATAGTTAGTTCCATTGATCCCTTAAAATTCCAATTTTTAATTGGATTCTATCATTATCAAAGGAATGAAAAACATTATCAAAAAATTATTATGAACATCCCTATATTCTTCAATAGAAAACTAATTATATAACCCAAGAGAGTACTTTTATTTTAAAATATTTTTAACATCTAATATAGTCGTGAATTAAAGAAACCTGGAATATATAATTTTATAAATTATTAATATAACAATATTATCTATCATTTTTCAGGAGAAATACAAAAGAATTAATTAATTTTTCCCAAAAATATTTGTTTTACATTGACATAAAAAATCATAATAAGTGATTTTGATTCATATCCCTAAAAATAGTGATTTAAATATACATATTCCTTAATGAATTTCATTGTATAAAATACATTTTCCTTATTTTTATACAATTATTCTAGTGATAATTTGAGTCAATATATCACCTTATTTATCATTTACTATGATGAACCATTTTCATTATAATTGAATTTTCTATTTATTCAATATATATCATTCAAATTTACACAATTTATAAACACTAAAATTACATAAATTTGTACAAAAAAGTGATTTTATTTTCTAGAAAATGAAATAACATTTCATATTGTTTCAATACCAATAACTATAGGGAATAAATTTATAAAATCAATACCATTAAAATACATTGGCAACAATTTGATATTTTTCTCTTCCTACCTCACCCTTCCAATAATATTATTTCAAAAATACCATATTCCATTACCATTATTATTCTTTTGGGTTGAAATGCATTCCCAAAAATTCATTAATTAAAAAATAGTATGAATTTCATCCCTAATTGATATCTGATTATTATTTTATATGTCCTCATCAGCACCCATTGGTTAACCTTTTGAATCCTTGATAGGATTTCTATATAATATCATGTTTCATCAAGATTTAATATACATTAGACTTATAACAATAATATTTTCAATATAAACTTGATTTATAAATTTTGGAAACATATATCATCCATTATACATGAAAATATATTTTAAAAAATATCCAGAATCATTAATAATTCATGAAAATATTCTCTTTTTGTAGGAATACTCTTTGAGTTCTCAATATGTTCAGAATAAATATGGGAAATTAAATCTATATTCTTTAACAAAAAATAAATATGTATTATCTTCCAATTATTTTTTTCCACTACAATACATACGAAACATTTTTTTATGATCAATAATGTTAAAAATTATACTATGTTTTATTTTACTATATATTAATATGATTTGATCCTTCATGATTTCTATGGGAAAAAATATTCTTTTCAAATATTACCTCATTATTATTGAAATAAATGTACATCAAATGTTGATGTGAGTTTCATAACAATTGTATAAATAAATATTCACTTGAATACTTAATAATAATAGTGGTTTATCAATCTTCATTCACATTTAATGATCAGTCATTTATAATAGTAATGTATCCTCTATCATAACATTTTTTCCATTCATCTTCAATTATTATTTTTCATATATAAGGATAGGAAAAATAATTAATTAAATTAATCTCCACTTTTACTGAATTGTATGCCTCCTTGGTTATCATATCATGATCTTGACTATTCATCAACATTAAATTTTGGAAACTGTATTATTAAATTAGTTGTTTTGGTATCATGGTTTGAAATTTTATTACAATTTTTTGTCTTAATCATTGAATTTTTATTTGAAATGAAGCAAATGCCATCAACCACTATGTTTTAGTTATTATATTAAATTGTTACATATATATAAATATATGTGATTCAACATTTTAGTATCCCTATTAATCTTGATATAGGAATAATTTTTTTGATACATAAAAAATTATAATTCATCATTTGAAATCATGAAAAATATATATTCACCATGTGACAAATTTTATCATGAAAATAAATTCTCTTACTTCCATAGAAAATAATAAATCCACCTAATGGGTTTAAATACATGATCATTTAATAGTTTCCATATTGTAGATGAAATTATGAATAAAATATTATGGTTTCAAATAAAAAAAATTTCATACAAATAAAAAATATTGATAAAAGAAATAAATACATATCCAATATGATAATAAATATATTCCATGATAATAATATCATAAAATGTGTTAATTTAATTTCATAATAACATACATATTCACTCACCATCATCACTATCAGTCAAGACATGTTACACAAGAGGTAAGGATCCTCCCATTACCTTATCATGGTCTTCACATGAGACATGCTGATGAAATGAGTCGATATGTAATTCCTAGCCCGCATGATATAATAAATTCCTATACAATCCATCTATAATTGAATAATTTCATGGATGAAAGTTCAATGAATAAACAAAATAAATACAAAACTCAACTTCTAAATGGGTTATTTCATTCAAGATATTCATATATAAAAGAATAGATATTTTTGAAAAAGAATATTTTCCCTAATTAGGATCTAAAAATGATACATAGTATGAATCCCTTGTATAATAACATAGTATTTCAATATATATAATTATGCACCCATAAAATTACAAGGAATTTAGATTATAGTAATTGGGTGTTCATATAGAACGTGTTCTCAAGGTATCCAAGTAAATGGTTAGTTATGTTTTCAATGTTTAAAGAATAATTAATTTCTAATTAACCTCACTATATAGAATTTTTTTTCATCATCTACATTATATAAAGAATGTCTTTTGAGAGTGTCATAACATGCATGCAACAATGCATATTTACATGCACTAGTTGATGATCCGGTAAAAGAATAATGAATACTTCTTGTGGTTATTACCCTTAGGTATAACGATTCTATATATAGATATACTTCTATAATCCTTACATGGATTTAAATTTGGGAAAACTATGCACATTAAATGTAACATAAATTATAGGATGGTTTTACGCCAACAAGATAATATGAGTGTCATGACAACATAAAAATGATTATAAAGGGAGGGAATAAATGATATCCCATTTCAAACATATAAAATAGTGGATTACCAAATAGAAAAAAATGGATATATGTGAAAATTAATTTTTGAATGAAAATATAACATTGGTAATGACCATGAAAATGAATGTAGAATATTGTGTAACCTTATCATTGTATGACTCTATATAATGAAAATGAGGGATTTCATAGAATCATTAACCCACCATAGAGAGAAACATGAGAGAGATATTGAGATAAATTTATTTATCAATGGAATAGGTATGAAATTTGGATTTTGAATTGGATATATTTATACCCACGGAGTAGTTCTTTTGTAGGATTAAATATTAGATATTTTATAATATAAGACAACCAATCTGAGGTTTCAATGACATTGAACAAATTTATTTGGAGTGTTATGTATAGATAAAGGGTGTTTGGATTTTAAATGTCTTCAAAAATCAATAACTACCCTAAAAACCCATTTAATGGAGAGAAACCAAAAATAAATTTTATCAATAAAAACCAATTCTATATTAATAAATATAATGTATTAAATTATTGAAAAATCAATATTTATAACTATATTTTGGTAGTTAATAAATTAAATTTTGGTTGAATAAAATGTTCCATAAATTTTGGATTCATTTTAAGATAATAATAATGTTATAAATTGATAGTTTTCATAAAATGGAAGTTTTTTCGTTTTCATCACAACTGTTTTTTTAAAATATTTCACAAAAATAAATATGGGATAATATTCAGGTGGTGATTCAAAAAAAGTAATTTTTTTACAAAATAATTTTAATTATAATACCCAATTTGATCATTTGAATTAAATTATTTATTTTATAAAAATTAATGCCTTTTATTGATGATTAAATGTCCAAATTGTTATAAAAATTATCTAGAGATTTGTTTAAGAAAAATCATTTTGATTTTTAAATAAAAACTAATCTAGAAAATAATTTCATTTAAAAAATATATATTTATCAAAAAATGTATTTCATAACATAATATATTTATATTAAAAATTTAAAAAAATAAATACATTTTCTTATATTGAAATATAATTATGACAATGTATTTTGTGAGTCTACATAACCAACAATAAAAAATACCCCTTCTCTTATTGGTTAATAGTAATATTTTTTAATTAGTAATATTATGCCAAAGTATTAATGTAAAATGAAATATTTCTTACACATATAGTTTGATTAAAACAATGTCATTCAAAACTATTATTATAAATTTTCATACACATTTGGTGAAAATTATATCATTTTTCTAGCTTGTTTATTCAGTTTGTTTTTATATATGGAACATGAGATGTTTTTAGTAGAATTAAAATCTAAATAGTTTTATTTGGTGGATTATCTATTCTTATATGTTTATATACTTTTAATATTACTTCATTTACTTTTCCATATTAATGCATAATGTTTAATGTTCTTATTTATTAAACATTAATTTTTATATTGTAAACTTTATCAGATATTATGATTAAATTATAAATTATTGAAATAATTATTTTTATTTATTTACATTTTTTATTATATAATGAAATATTACTATGAATTATATAATACTTTATATATTTTTAGTATAATTTATATTTTTCATATTTTATATTCACCCCCCATAACAAAATTACATCCCCGCATTTTTATCTTATTTGGTGATAATATTTAATAGGTAACATTTATTCTAATATTACTGGTAATTGATTATATTATTTGATATATCCTTAAAAATTCATTATGATGTCTAAAAATCTATTACATAAATTGTATTGTCCATTTTGGTGATTCCTACATCCAATGAGACTATAGAATCGGGATTTTGAAATTTAAAATAAAATACACTATGATCGATAAAAATTTTAGAGAATTAAAAATGATTATCATAGATAAAATAGTATCTTCGATGAGAATTTAATATTTTAGAAAATTTAATAGTATTTTAAACTAGAATTCCTTATATTATTGTTCATAAAATAATTGTGAAGAGATAATAATGATGCACGTGATTTCTTTTCATACAATAGATGAATTTATATAGACATATTTTAATGAAATTCATTGTATATTTCTGAATTATAACAAGAATAAGTAACTCATATTCCAACATATTTTCATCAATGGAAAAAATTTATTATTAGCTGAATAAATTATGAATTATTATGATAATAGATTAAATGTAGACAATAAATTACATATTTTTCCTGAAAAATAGTGCTTTTATAATAATATACATTAATAATTCCTAATATTTATTTATTTATTTCTTAATAAATACCCATTCTAGAAATCCATTAATGGTGGATAAAAAAATATGTTTAGAAAAATAATACCCCACTTTATGAAATTTTATCCTCAAAATTTTATATATTACTTAGTAATAATGTTTTCTTGGTGTATCAAATTGATTATCATGAATCAAAATATATCATCTGAAGAGGTTAAAAACATAATATACTGTGAAGTATTGGGTAATATAATATTTCCCTAAAAATAGAATATATAAAAAACATTACATTTAGAAAAAAATATGATTCCTTATATTGTTGTGTGTCTAATGAGTTTCCAAAAGAATGCCATTTTGACATGAAGATCTTCAAGTAATCAAATTTCCTTATCTCTTATAGATCCATAATGGTGCATCATGTTGCATCCATGAATTTACATAGTGATTCATATTTTATATAAATTCTCTAAAATCTGGAGAACAATAATATTATAGACATAATTGTTTATGGAGTGCGATCCTTGAGAAATAGTTTCATGTAGTTATGTATCTTTCACATATTGATTTGAAATTTTACTCTGAATATTTTTTCCTTAAAAAATATTTCTATTCTGAGCATAATATTTGAAATAATTTTTTTATATAATATAAAAAAATATAATCTAATTAGTAAAATTATATTGACATATAATTTCAGATGATCCTATTTTTCTATGAATTAGTAAAGGGTGGTTAGATCTAGTTTTTTTAATCTCATTGAAAATTATTGATAAGGATACTTATGGATGTCCTTAAACTGAGTAATATGAGATTGTTGTCTCCTGAAAATATCAATAATTTATTTGGGAAAAAATTATAATACATAATAGTAGGGTAGTGTTGTATATTTTTAAATATTACTATAATTTGATATTTTATGTCCATACGAAAATTATTTAGAAATTATGATTTTAATTAAATAAGATGAGATGTATAATAATTTAGTTTAAGAATTCATTAATTTTATCTTGACAAAATACCTTGATTTTATTGAATCACCGAAATAAAAAAATCAATAAACTACATACCAAAAAAATTAGATTTACTTTCTCTACCTATTTATTCATGTCATTAAATAGAAACTAAATTGTAAACAGTGAGTGGTCAGTAATATCTGAAGAGAATAAATGAATATAAATATTGAATTATCCATCTTAGAATTGTGTATGGTTCATATATTTTTGGATAGTATTGTTTGGTATATATTATTATGATAAAAGGTATGGAGGGATGATGAATGGACTAGATTAATATTGAAAAGATACTAATAATTTATCAATTTTAATTAGATTAATTATTTATAAATTAAAATAAATGAAATATTTCATGGTTGTTTATTTATAGTAGATCAGAAAATTGTCATCCCCAAAAATATTTATACCACTTTACTCGATTATAGAAAGATTCTACAAGAACATAATTTAAAAATGTATATCAAAACCCAATTACAACATATATTTTATTGTCTATGAATTACTAAAAATACTAGATTTTATATGAAGTCAAACACCAATTTTAAAAATTTAGATATCACAGGTCACAACCTGAAGAGACGTTAAAGTAGAACATTGGAGTCAAAGTGCAAATAATTAAAATCAATTTTATTGTGAAAACATAAATATATGTTGAATGAATATAATTGCTGGAAAAAAAAATTAAATCATATGAAACTAGAGAAAAATATATAGAATAAAAATAAAACAAATGTACTGGTTCATGTGTTGTTGATTTTCTTGATTGTAACATCAAACTAGAATAAGATGTTGTATCAATTTTTATTTATCAATTGGGATATATTACAACATTAGTGAGAAATGTTCATCATAGGTTGAATGTATAAAACATCATTATGTAATTATCACGACACATTATGAAATATATCAAATGAAAATTTGAAATAATTCCTTATATATGTATTGTATTTTAATTCTATCCATATTTTACATTTTTTATTGGAGAAAATAAATATTACCTTTTAAAAAATGATAACATAAGAAAAATAAATAATTTTGGTATAATTTAATGTTTAAAAATAATAATTCATTATTTTCTGATAGATGGAGAATTAGTGTAAAATATGAACTTTTAATTATAATAATTTAACTCATGAACAACATTTTACACAATAAATATTAATCCAAACCTATTTGGAATCATTATTTCCACTAATTAAATAGTATCAACATAAATTTAAATTGAACTCTCTAATGAATATAGAATGTTGGAATTTGAAATATCTATTTAAAAAACTATTTTACAACATGTATTAAACATTTGGTGTAAACCAAAAATTAATAAAAACTCCTTAGAAAATATTAATTAATTTTTAAATGATGTACAAATAAAATGATAATATATTAGAAATAATTTAATTATATAAATAAAAATTAAATATTATAAAATAATTTTCATGTTTCTAGTAATATTTTTCAGGATTGATAATAAACTAATTTTCATTCGTTATCAATAAATTTATAAAATAATGAAAAAAATATTGTAATAGGATCTCGAAAATTATAATGAGTTTATAGTGTTTTTAGAATAATTTTTTTATTTGAAATAATGATTAAGAGTTTATGTCCACGTAGGTCAATTGACAAAATATGAAAATTTATGTTATTGAATTCATATAGGATAATTTTATTGGATATACAAAAAAGGTAATTCATCACAAAGTTCATTGAATATGTAATGTAATCATGTATTAAAATTCGTCATGTATGTAATTTACGTGTGGAAATTCATAAACACATAAGGTAGGCTACATTATAATAATTTATAACTCAAATAGCCCTTATTTAATTAGAAATAACTTTGAGTATTCTTCGGATATTTTTCTAATAACTCATTATCATTCCATTGGAATAAAAGTCCCCAAAATTTTATTTCATTCAATTTTATTATCATTAATAAATACTTTCAATACTGCACTGAAAAAATATATAATTTATATTGAAAATGTATAGAGAGACGAATCCTAATTTGTGAAAATATATAGGTTGATTAAATATATGGATAATTATTAATAAATATAGATGATCTTATTATCATTACAAAATAAATGAGTCGATTAAATTAGTTTTTGTTATCTCAATATATTTTCACAATAAATAAAGCAGTTGATTCTAGAAAAACATTTTTTGTGGATTTAAAAAAGGATATAGGAATAAAAAATTTGATAAGTGGATTATGAATTGAAAACATTATTCATAATATATTTTTATATTGGGGTGTTAACACCATTTAGAAATGATAATTTATGTTCCCACATTACATACATATACTTGTAACTAATTATAAATCTTTTTTAACATGTTATAATATATCAAAACATGCCATATAAAAATAATAATGGAATAATATAATATGATAATGAATAAGAATAATTTATAAAAACAAAAAATCTTAAAGGTGACCATCCAAATTTTAAATATTTTTTACAATTAAAAAACCCAATCATTATATTAATTAAATATCTATCTTTATAATAATATAAAAATGATAAGGTATGAATATAAACACATACCCAGATATATATATTTGTAATGACTTATTTTATAAGGTAATGAGAAAAATAAAACTACTGAAAAATTTCTTAAGAAATAAATTTTCAAAACATGTTTGAACGATGCTGTGAAATTAACTTTATGGTAAAACATAGTATTCAATGATGTAAGCATAATTTTTAATATTTATTTTAATCTTATAATGAAAAATCATTTTTATAATAATATTTTATTAAAATTAATTCTTTAAATAGTAATTAAGCATCACATAGGATATATAAGAGCTATTATAACACTAATAAAACAAAAAATAATTATAGAAATTAAGAAATTTTAATATGAAAAAAATTTATTTATATTTATATAGAATTAATCACAACGTATAAAAATAGTAATCACATTAACCAATATTATTTTAGAAACAACATAAACCCCTAGGTTCCCATGAAACATGTAACTCAATACATGTTTTAACCCTTGAAAAAGAATGAAATATCTCTAAGGTACATCATATCTCATAATTTCATTATTACCATTTAAAATCCCAATGAACACATGAATTCCATTGTTTCTATTCATTATTACCATCAACACATGAATTCCATACTTACTATTCATTGTCTCAATTTACACATGAATTTCAGTGTCACCAATTATTATCACAATTATAATGTGAATTTTATTATTACCATTCACCATTAGAAGTCACACATGAATTATATTATTACCATTCATTATATCAAAATCATCCCATTAATTAATTAATAAATTAAATAATCACTTCAATCCCATTAATTCACTCAATAATTAATAACTCATAACAATTTAATTAGTGAGATAAAAAATTAATTAATCATCCACAACTCATTACTAATTCATAAATTAAATAATCATCTCAATCAAATTAATTAATTCCTCATGTAATTATGTATAGTAATCCCATTTAATTAATACACCAGTTAATTAATCAATATCAACAAACTCAATATCCCATAATTAATTAAAATATTTATCATTCAATTCACAATCTCATTATATCATGATTAATTATATAATTAATTATTCAATTTAAAATTTCATTGTCCCATAATTAATTCAATGATTAAAATTTTGATTCAAAATCCAATATTCTGATAATTTACTCAAAAAATATTTTTTCCCAAATCCCAATTCAATATTTTAATAATTAACTCAAAAATTAATTATCCACTAATCCCAATTCAATATTACAATATTTAAATCAATAATTAAATATCCCTAATTTCAAATTCAATATTCCGATGATTAACTCAAGATTTAATTATACTGAGTAACAATTCCTTAATTAATTAATTAACCACATTAATTAATAGAATGGTTAAATTTAATTTCATAACATACTATATATATTATAAAATTACATATATTTAATTAAAATCATGAATACTATATATTAATAATAGAACATGTACCTTAATTGTTTGATGAGTGATTACACAATTGAAATACCCAATTTGAACAGATTAATGATATAAAATGGGATCATGATCCTAAAACTAAATTAAGTATATTATGAATCATAATATCAAAATTTAGGATATTTATCCAAAAATACTGATCAAGGATCATCCAAAATATTTACAAACATCCTGACAATGGATTGGATAAAAATGGGATAGGGAATGGATACCACCTGAGATGATATCATCTTACTAAGAGGGGCTAATGATCTTCAATGTGGTCATTAATTCACAGATAATAGAGTATCAAATTGATTCGAATCTATTTGGGAGGCTCCAAAATCTTGAAAAGCCATTATGTGTTGTGTTAGGGCTAAATGGGGGATAAAAAAGGCGATCAGGAATTTTAAATGTAATTTTTGAGGATTTAGAATCTCGTACAAATGATTTTTTAATCAGGGAACATGGTTTCCAATAAAATATGTATTGTAACTCTATTCCTCTTTTGTGGGGGTTCTCGTTTTCATATCATGGATTGAAAAACTGTGCACTAGTCAAGAAAAAAAACTATCCATGATGAAAACATTTCTAGGTCATAGACCATGGTTATTGAAAACCATGCACCAACCGTGCACTTTAGAATTTCATCCATTTTATCAAATAATTACCCAATGAATCTCTATGGTTTAAATTAAAACTAAATGTAATCAATATAAGAAGAATTATTACCATTAAAATATCATGAGACATCTCAAAAACATGTCAGGGTTTTATAATCAAATAGCATTATAAAATCTCATCCTAAATCTATACTACCATGATTCTCTATGATTCTGAGAAATAAAATTAAGCCACCAATCTGCCATATCAACTTCTCTCTCCCAATATTCTCCTGAACACAACCATGATTCAATAGTACATTATCTATCACTAAAATTATTTCTCCCAACACATTATAACTATGATCTAACACAGCTTTCTGATTCTCCTTAATGGACACATCTATCTCAAGATCAACACTATCAACCTCAATCACATGAGAAAGGTCATACAAATATCTTTATAGTTGTAACATATTGAAAACATCATGCATTACACTGTATCTTTTTTTATGAGTCAATTGGTATGCCTATGTATAAATTTTACAAATTACATGAAAATAGGAAATTTTTCCATATAAAAAAAATCCTCATAACTATATGATAATATTACAACTATTATGATTAAATCATTCGAAGATAAAATATAATTATATAAAAATGATAAATGACCAATTTCTATGAATGTAAAAAATAAATATTATTTTAATAAGTAATAAAATATAAAATAATATCTTCAAAATTCGAAATATCTCAATTAAAATGAAATTGTTCATTTAATTAATTTGATCTAGAATATTTTAAATGAATCATTGAAATTGAATTTTTTAATTTATTTTCATAGTATATAGGAAATTTATTAAGGTAAATAGAAATAATCACAAAACATTATTTGATCAATGAACATTGAGTACAATGACTGGGAATTTAGGTATACTCACTTTATTCAATAGATTGGAAAATAGATAATTTCATCGTAAAAGAGAATGAATTTAAACAAAATCATGGTAATTGACACATACAAGATTTAATTTTCTTATCCATTTCATAGCCTTGAAAATTATACACATAATAAGATTTTAAATAAATAACTTTTTATATATAATAGAAAAACAAGAATTAATAGTTCTATTATTATATATAATAATTCCTTTTCATATCTGTAATATTCTACTCTTTAGGAAAACCTTGTTGAATTGTTCATAATAGGAAAACAAACTTCATATATTGTGTAGATTACACTATATAAACAATGATTCACATCATAACTCTTTAAAAATTAATATGAACATATTTTCCTCATTTATCAACATAAAATCTTAAGCTTCTAATAAAAAAAGTTATCATAGTTTTAATAAAAATTGATGATATTCCATTTAAAAAACAAATTTTCACACACATATTTATTTTTAAATATCCCAATATTCCATTGAGAAAATATGTGTCCAATTATGAATAGTAATTTTTATATTTTTTGAATTAAAAATATGGATGGCATTTATGTAGATAAATTTTACATATTAATTCATGTGAAGTCATAAAAATGATATCATCATTATATATTATCACAATTAATGTATCATTGTCAATAATTTTAATAATGAATGTATGATTATAATTTCTATTTAATTTATTATTAAAATAAAATAATAAAATACTTTCAAACCAAGCATGAGAGAATTTTTTGAGGAAATTCTGAGCATTATACACTTTAAAAAAAAAGACTAAGAAATTTTACACTTTCAAAACCAGGGGATTAAAATCATATAAATATTATGTTATAAGAAAATTTAAGAGTGAAAATTTTACATCATTTATATATAATATAAAAATATTAAAAAAAGATTCAAATAATATTACAATAGATAAATAATTTAAATCATTTGAAATTGAATCATCAAAGTCTACACTATCATTTTGACAGTCTCTTTGGTCAACAAGTTTTTATTTTTTTTAAAAATATATCCAGGTACATATATCTTCTTTTTAATGACCCATTTAGTTATTATTACTAGCTTATTATAGTAAAATAAACTAATGAGAAAACATCACATCAAGGAAATCATTATTCTCATTTTTATAGAAATTGTGTCATAAGAACTATCATTAATAATCACATTGAAAAATTTAGGGTCTTTACGAATCCACCATGATATAGGATCATATTGAGAATAGTTTTTCTTCCCCTTAAAAAATACATTATCTTGTGGGTTTTCATCTATATAATTTAAATATATAAAATCAAATTCATTTTTGAGAAAAACATAATTACTATTATCATATTACTTCAATGATATTATATATAACGATTCATCAACATTAAATGTATTTTTATTATAATATCAATAATATTTATGTTTATATGAATAATTATTTCAGATGCCTAGTAAAATTATACCTTTAAAATGTTCTAAATTTCCATTCACATTCATGATATAAGGATTACATCTAAAAACATTGAATTAATGAATCATTATATTTATACTATTAAACATTTCATAATGGAATTTATTCAACATAGTTCTAACATATACTATATTTAAAATAATTAAATATTATTAATATAATATTTTGAAATTTATTTCATTAGACTGTATTCATTAAGAATAGTTAAATTAATTTTTTTAATGGTTTTATTTTTATTTTCGATTAATCAAATTTCTATCTTATTATATGGGTAGAAAAATTATCATCATAACAATTTTATTAAAAAAATACATAATTTTAATTGAATAATTACACATTTTTATAACATCTAATATAAATAATTAAAGAGTCGTTTGTATTTTGAATTGTATTTCCAAATGGAATCAATGTAACTATGGTTCTGTGATTATGTGACATGAAATAAACCTTTGTGCATATATAAAATTCATCAATAATAAAAAAACCATATTTCTTACAACCTAAACTGTATGTTTTCATCATTCCAATTAAATCACGATGTATTAATCCATGATGTATGTAATTAGAAAAATGATTTTTATTATTGACTGTTTCTTGAGTCGTCTTAAATTTTCAGCATGAGTCTCTACCAAAATATTCAACTACCATTAATGTGTGAAGATCTAGAACATGTTCACAAATTGATAAAGATTGTATCATATGAAACTGATCACCTTCAGGATTTCTATTATAGAAACTATCATTTGGTAATATTGAATTTACATAATTAGTGTTTCAATTATATTTAAAAGGGAAATTAATATAATTAATTCTTTATTTTATATTTTATTAAAATATTTCACTCCTATTTTTTACTTGATAATATATTTTCTCTCTAAATATATGATGTATACCATCATCATATAATTTTCAAATACTACTTATGATATATTTCAAAATAGAAATACAAAAAATTTATTTATTATAAATTTATCTAAAATACCTACATCTAATAACACTTATTCATGCCTTTATAGTTATGATCATAAGTGATACAACATAAATCAAATTTATATTAGAGGAAAAATTAAATTATACTCAATTCACGTGTCAGGAGAAACTAGTTTTCATATAACTAATGTTTTTTTTGAGACATGCATGGATTTTTTCCTAAATTTTTATTTACATGGATTTTGGGTGACCATGTTTTTTTGGGTCCAACTAGATTTTCAATAGAAATCAGATGTACCAAATTACATTAATAAAGAATTTTTAAGGTTATCTAGAAGATAAATCTATTGAAATAAATGTTTTGATAAAACCATGATATTAAGGATACCTAATATAACATTCATTCAAATAATTTTCATCTATAAAACATTTAAATTATATCTGAAATGAATCATATAAAAATTAGAATTTAACAAAAGTAGCAATTAATTTCATATGAATCATTCTATAATAACAAAATATTGTTTTATATTTATTTTATTTTATTATATATAACATATTTTAATATTTATCATTACCATTAGGTAAATTATATTAAATATAATATAAGATTACAGTTTCTATTCAGTGATTTTAATTTTCCTTTTAAATAGATTCAAAATAATCTGAGATCATACATTTAAAACATGATACATAATTATATATTTCATCTTTAAGATCATCCTTATCCATAGTATAACTCATTTTTTCTTTGATAAAACTCTTATTTTATTAATTTTAATAATTATAAATCTCAGTATCTTTTAAAAACTCTTTCTATATATTTCTATATTCTATATATAGTTAATCAAATTTATAACGTTTCTTTCCATAGTAGTAACTAAAATAAGAATAATTTCTAACCTTGTTTGTATTTTTCAACATCAAACATAGGATGGATTATTTTTCTCATATCCATATTCATTGTTTCAATTGGACCCTTCTATAAAACTCTTTTTAGTGTGATAACCATGTTTTAATTCATTATATTTTAAATCTATCCATTCATACATCATCTTATAAAATTATTTTCTTACATGTCCTTTCACTCTACATTAATAAGAGGTCGCACATTGATTATATGTTTTACCCTTGTTTTTATATTGATCATTATTTAAATTACTACTTGGTCTCTTGAAGAACTTTTTTATTCGATTTATTAAATTATTAATAACAATACCTATATTGAAAAATTCTCATTGGTATCATTCATATTTATCTCATTAAAAATAATTTAAAATCAACATATATATTGATTTTTGAGAAACAATTATTTTATTAACATCTCTTCTTCATCAATATTCTTCAACTCATGAATTTATTAAATAATTGATCGAATGAGTTAAAATTTTTGTCTTATTTATAATATTTATATTCATCAATCACAACTTTATTTTTGGACCACTTCATTGGTAGAGATTTTAGGACACTTTGTCCGGGTACAAGGATTTCAAAATATCTACCAATTAAATTCCATAATATCAAAAAAATTTTGAATTAGAATAACATTTGGGTCATTTTTTAACCTTCAACCATATTGATGTATATTTAGACTTATTGAAGAATTCGTTGAATTCATTTGATCAGGTTGTTTGATCGATAATAGTGATGTTTAGAATTTTTTAGATATCATGATTTGTCATACATATGGAGACATCTCTAAACATGATTCTATGTAGATGAAAACATTTTTTATTAACCATTTTGTATCATAAAATCTTTATAGAAGCATCATTTACTTCTACTATATTTGGGTAATATATTGGTTCCTCGTAACAATTTTCAATGATTTGTAAGCCTTATATAGAATACTATTTGATGTATTCCTCTATTCTATATTCCAAATAGCCACATTAATTTCCATAAATGTGATGTCTATTATGAGTAATAGTTGTATAATATTTATTTATTACATATATCTTAATGATATTATCCATGTACTTAGAGGACTTGGGAAATGTTAACAAAATACATTTTAAATAACATGCACAATATATGGATTGTATTAATTCCAAAAAACCACTGATACTGATTCTTAGGTCTGATAGGTTTTCAAACCAATGTCTAGATTAGTGGGGTAAATATGTTAAATAAAATTTTTTAATGAATATATTATTTATAAATGTTAATTATAATAATTAATTAGAATGATAAAATTAATTAAATTACCTAATGATATATTTTTATTTTAGTTTCATCCAACATGGACCATTTAAAATCTTATAAATATTTACTCTATAAGAGATTTGTTGTGAATTAACCTCAATTTTTAAGGGATCTCAAAAAAATATTAAACTCCTTTTCAAAACAGAATTGTAAGTAAGAACCATACAATTATATGTGAATTCCCAATATATTTGGAACATTGATATTAGATATCATGGCTAATAGTAAAAATAGACCTGAAATTAGAATATTGAAGTCAAAACATGAATATAAAAAATTAATTTAGATTTGGAATTATAAAATTAATTTGAAGTAAAATGGGATATGAATAGAAGTTTTACAAACATAAGGAACCATAAAAAATATATAAACAGAATATAAGTTAAGTACTACATCCTGAGTGTTTCTTCACTATGGTTGTATCTTCGTGGAAAAAAATACGTTATAAAACATTTTCCATCCATAGAGAGATCATTGATAATTAGTGAGAAATGTTGTGTATAGGAATAATGTACACCACATTACAGTATCAACACCATCACACTCATCACAATATATCTCTTCAAAAATAAAATTAATATTCAAATGTGTTTCGTACAATAGTTATATTACTTGTAAATTTTTATTTCCAATATAAATTCCTTATTACCGTTTATGAAATAGAAGATTAATGACAATTTTAGAACTTTTAATATTTTAATGTAGTAATACTCGATGATCATATATAGAGAGAGGGAATGTTAAAAAACATATTATCATTGCATAATAATAAAAAAGCATAACTAAAATTACATAAATATTACTAATTATTCAAAAAATATTAGAAATCATTAATTAAATAAAATAAATAGTCCATGTAATAATATTTCAATGAATTACACATGAAATATTAAGTTTGAATTGAAATATAAATTCCAAAATATATCATATTTAAAATGAGTAGTGATGTAAAACTGAAATTAAAAAAATAACACCGCATTAGATAATAATAATAAATATTAAATTATTTTTATATGATCAAATATTAATTCTATAAAATTAATCTTTCAAAAAAAGGCATTAATAAAAAAAATTCATGCGTTTCAAGATGTATTTTTGATGTGTGATAGTAAAACACCTTTTACAACTTCAAAAAACATTTTAAACAACCAAAAACATATCTAAATGGTTCTAAAAATCACCATTTATTTTAAATGTCATTATAAAAATGTAATTATCATAAATAAACAACTATAAAATTTTTATAATAAATTAAGTGAAAAAAATATAACAATTTCATATAGAATTTTACATAAGTAAATCACCAAAATCATTTAGGTGAATTCCCTGAAGGAATTCTATTCTGTATAATTGAATAGATTATATATAATAATGTTTGTAACCATACTCTTATAAAAAAAATAAAGGATTCATGCCTACGAGTTCATTGTTTATTATAATAACTTTGTATGGAATCTTATATATAAATTTATCAAAAAAATAACTCACATAAGGGAATTATTAATAACTAAATACAATGATTATTTTCATCTATTAGTCCTAATACATAAAATCATAAAGGTAGAATCATATTTTTAACATTTGTAAGGATATTTGTAAAATATAATTACATATCCAATGAATTTATAATCACCTAAATTAGATTTATAAAGATTTTATTATCTACTAAAAACAATAGTAAAATAGTTTTGATGAAATGTTGAATTAGATTGAAAATATATATTGAATTCACAAATAATTTCATAAAGAAAATATATTAATTCATATATTTATATTCAATAATAAAATGAATATTATAATTTTATATTTCTAAAAATATAATCACCCAATTTAGTGTTCTGTATCTCAATATTTTGTGGAGTTATAAGGGAAACTCATTATTGGAAATCATCATTTGGAATTTCCAAGGTGTACCATTAACAACAAATCAGTTGTTTGGATTATGAATCGGTTACATGAAGAACATCATATTTTTATATGGGTATAGTAGAAAACATGTATAATAATATTTTATGGTCCTAAATATCATTATTTTCATTAGAAAAATTATAAATTATTTAGAACATTCTACACACAATCGAGTCATGAAATATAAATATAAATTATACGATGATTAATATTATATTATCAATATTGGGTACACAATATATAAAACTCTATTTATTATGGTAATAGAAAATTAATATTTAGGAAATAAAATTATAAATCTGTGTAATATTA
Organism: Viscum album; assembly: GCA_963277665.1. Classification (NCBI taxonomy): domain Eukaryota; kingdom Viridiplantae; phylum Streptophyta; class Magnoliopsida; order Santalales; family Viscaceae; genus Viscum; species Viscum album. Next base: position 821,744,850 of record OY728155.1, read on the forward strand.
GAAAAAATGTGGTTTTTTGAGGCCAAAAAAATTATATTTCTATATCAAAATATATTATTCATGGATCCAATTATGTCTCTTTAGGTGGGTGATTCACATTCTGTTGTCCTAATTAATTAAAAAAAATATCTCAAAATAATGAAGACCATTCAGAAATAACATTAAAATATATAGGAATATTAATGGATATATAATTTATTATTATAAGTACATATAATATATTTTTTAAATTTGGAATCTCTATGTTTTAATCTGTCTTATTAGATATCATTTTTGAATAAGGTCAATGTTTATTCATCTAAATCTTGATCCTATTGTTGATAATAATAAAAAATTTGATAAGAAATTTTTATCCCACAAACTCCAGCATGAGGAATCTGATAGTTATTTTTATATATTTGTACATTGATCATAATATAGAGGAAAAAATTGTTTAATATTCATATGATAACAGATATGTAAGTTAATTTTTCATTACATTGAATGTAATAGTACATCATATGAAATTATGATAAAATTATTATTCTCCTTACCATATATTTTATCATACTATGTAATCCAATTGGATTCATGAAAAAATGGATATAATATTATGGGCCATTTCAGATTCTTAGTAAGACGGTTGAGTATAATGGAAATAAATATGAATAAATCATTATGGAGTGAATAAAAACATTGAGTTACACCATATAAAATGAAACTAAGAGCATATATAAATTAATGTCACCAGTGAAAATGAATATATTCCATAATAATATTGAAGGACCATGTAGTTAGAGGATTTTTAAATTTTATAAATCATACCAATAGAATCATGGACCATGTAAATTTCTTCAAATATAAATGTCATGGATACTAAAATAAAAATAACGTAGTCATTTGATGAGACCTACCATTGAACATAGTGGTAGTATAATTCCTCGACCAATAGGTCACATGAAATTCGAATTGAATAATTTGTAATTTAATTAATTTATAGCAATAAAGATAAAAAATGAACAACATACATATATAAAATAAATTCTTGATGGGGCTGACATATAGGATTTTCCCATACAAAATAATAACCTATATGATACAAGGATAATTTACCCAATCCCTACCCAATAATCATTTATATGTGATGTAACTTATGAAATAACAATTCATATCACAATGTCTAATTCAAATAATTAAAAATTTAAGTATATGATATTGCAGTAAATAAATATCTCCAAGAACTATGATTTCAATATATCATGGTAGTTGTAAATATGTTTTGGGTAAAGTAGGGGCCAAAGAAATGATATACGAATCCTTCATAATTTATTTTAAATAATAACATAAATTATATAAATTATATACTCCAAGAGTTTCAAACCATGTGTGACACAAGGCTTGTTTACTTGAATAAGCTGATGATCATATCAAGGGATAATGCACAAATTTAATAGTTATTACCCATAGGTAGAACGTTTATACAACCACATGTGCTTATAGAATATAAAAAGTGATTTTTAGAGCCTTGGTTCGTATATATCACTAATCGCAAGAAAGCGTGAATCAATTATTTAATTTTTATAACATAATTTTTTTAAATTAATCATCAATTATTAGTTATATTTTTAATCCCTCTTTCTATATTTTATCAACTATAATGAATGCAATAAAATCATATGACATGAAATTTCTGAAAAATTGATAATAATTTACACCCAATGTTATTTAATAAAACCTTTTAGTTTTCTGAATGTTATGAGTTAGTTATTATACACTACTACAGATATTTCATTACATGTACAATTAATCTTTTGAAATTCTTAACCGAAAAACCCCAATAACTCCTCATAAGAATTTATTTGATTGGTTCATATCCTGACATGATCTTCAAAGTAGCTTCCCACTGGTTTTATTTACAATAACTCAATTTAATTATGTTATCACTCAATAATCTATAGTTTATCGAACTCTCATTTCAGTAGTTCTTTAAATTTATTCAAAATATTCAAAATAGGTTATTAACCAGTTCTTCATATTGATACCATATGCACATTATCCTTTTTATATCTTATGTACGCAATGTTTGTGTTTCATCTCATCTTGGATAACACTCATCGATGCCCTGAACCAATCGGTCACAAGACCACAAGGGTGCCTCCCTACGGAAGAGGATTCCATCGTGTAATGAGGGTATAATATCATTCATGGGGAGACTATTCCAACATTATAATAGTAATAAACAAGAATAAATCATTAAACAATAAATAAATTGATAATAAACATTACAATAATAACAAAGTTATCATAAGAACAACAAAAATGGAAGTACAATATCAATACCGAACAATAAAATATGTGTTGATAATGTACATTTGAGTTATCATAATAGAACTCAAAATTAATGACCCTAATAACGTCCAATAGGGTTTTTATAGATGTTAAGTGGCCTCATAAATGATTCATTTCACTTCAGAAATTTATCATTGGAATATTTCCCAAGTCCAACCATGAAATTCTACGATCTACTAAGAAAAAAATCATGCAGAATGAGTACTATGTGAGTAAACTTTTATAGGCCACCACCAATAGTGTTTAAAACAATATCCTGTCATATAATAGTGTATTTATATTTATATAGATTTAATCACAATGTACAAAAATAGTAATCACATTAACCAATATTATTTTATAAACAACATAAACCCCTAGGTTCCCATGAAACATGTAACTCAATACATGATTTAACCCTTTAAAAAGAATGAAATATCCCCAAGGTACATCATATTTCATAATTCCATTTTTACCATTTAAAATTTTAATGAACACATGATTTCCATTATTTGTACTCATTATTACCATCAACACAGGAATTACATACATACCATTCATTGTCTCAATTTACACATGAATTTCAATGTCACCAATCATTATCACAATTATCATGTGAATTTTATTATTGCCATTCACCATTAAAATTCCTACATGAATTATATTATTACTATTTATTATATCGGAATCATCCCATTAATAAATTAATTAATTAATTAATCACTTCAATCCCATTAATTCACTTAATAATTAATAACTCATATCAATTTAATTAGTGAAATAAGAAAATAATTAATCAACCAAAACTCATTACTAATTCGACAATTAATTAATCATTTCAATAAAATTATTTAATTCCTCATGTAATTATGTTTAGTAATCCCATTTAATTAATACACCAGTTAATTAATCAATACCAACGAACTCAATATCCCATTGTTAATTAAAATATTTACCATTCAATTCACAATCTCATTATATCATGATTAATTATATAAGTAATTATTCAATTTAAAATTTCATTATCCCATAATTAATTCAATAATTAATATTTCGATTCAAAATACAATATTCTCATAATATACTCAAAAAATATTTTTTTCCAAATCACAATTCAATATTTTAAGAATTAACTCAAAAATTAATTATCCACTAATCCCAAGTCAATATTCCAATATTTAAATCAACAATTAAATATCCTTAATTTCTAATTCAATATTCCAATGATTAACTCAAGATATAATTATACCCAGTATCAATTCCTTAATTAATTAATTAACCACATTAATTAATAGAATGGTTAAATTAAATTTCATAACATACTCTATATATTCTAAAATTACATATATTTAATTAAAATCATGACTACTGGATATTAATAATATACCATGTACCTCAATTTTTTGATGAGTGATTACACAATTGAAATACCCAATTTGAACAGAATAATGACATATAATTGGATCATGATCTTAAAACTAAATTAAATATAATATGAATCATAATATCAAATTTCTAGATATATATACATAATTATTGATCAGTGTTCATCTAAAATATTTACGAACATCCCTACAATGGATTGCATAAAAATGGGATAGAGAATGGAAACCACCTGGGATGAGATCCTCTTACTTAGAGGGGCTACTGATCTTAAATCTGGTCATCATTTCACAGATAATGGAGTTCTAAATTGATTCAAATCTATTTGGGAGGCTCCAAAATCATGAAAAAGAATTACGTGTCGTGTTAGGGCTGAATGGGGGATAAACAAGGTGATCATGAATTTTAAATGTAATTTGTGAGGGTTTAGAATCTCGTACACATGATCTGTTAATCAGGGAAAATGGTTTCCAATAAAATGTGTATTGTAACTGTGTTCCTCTTCTGCGGGGATTATCCTTTTCAGTTCATGGTTTGACAAACTGTGCACTAGTCAAGAAAAAAACAAACTATCCATGTTGCACAATTTTCTAGGCCATAGACCATGGTTATTGAAAACCAGGAACCAACTGTGCACTTCTAAATTTATCAATTTTATCAAATTATTACCCAATTAATTTCTATGGTTTAAATTCAAATTAAATGTAATTAATATAATCAAAATGGTTACCATTAAAATATCATGAGACATCTCAAAAAAAGGTCCGGGTTTTACAATCTCATCGAATTATAAAATCTCATCCTCAATCTATACTACCATGAATCTCTATGATTCTGAGAATGAAAATCCTGCCACCGATCCATCATATCAACTTCTCTCTCCCAATATTCTTGTGAACACAACCATGATTCAATAGTATATTATATATCACTAAAATTATTTCTCACAACATATTCTCACTATGATCTAACAAACCTATCTAATGCTCTATAATGGACACATCTATCTCAAGATCAACACTATCAACCTCAATCACATGAGAAAGGTCATACTAATATCTTTACAGTTGTGACATATTGAAAACATCATGCATTACACTATATCTTTTTTAAGGAGACAATTGATATGCCTATGAATAAATTATACCCATTACCTGAAATGGTCTGATGAACCTCGGAGAAAACAAGCCATGCCTCTATATCTTGTGGTGACCCAATATTGACAACACCCAAAGGAATAAATTATTAACCTATATAATGTATATGGTTCATCGACCTATATCAACATACTAATTTTGTTTAATCGTAGTTGCCTTGATGTACATCTAAATTATAAGAAAATACCCTGACATCTCCTACCTCAGACTCATTCCAATAAATTCTAACTCAACTACCTCCATATAATACAAAGGTCATCATCATGTCCTTCCAGAAAGTTCCTCATATGGTACCATAAGTATAGTAAATTGATAATCGTTCTTATAGGTCAAATCCCCCAAATCTATGTATTTTTCAGAAGTCCCTCCAGAGTTCAAGACACATTCTCATATAATAACATTAAGAGCATGAATTGTATCATCCAACTTCTTATCTATCTAAGGGTTGAAATATGTGCACAACAAGACATGAGTACCAAGAACCTTATGTAGGCCCTTCTAGAGGAGATATGAATATTGGGAATCAATTTTTGAAATAATAATCCCTAGAACCCCATGCAGATAGTGTATTTACTGAATTTAGAAATATCTATGATACTCAACTAATAAAGAATCTCATATAAGAATGAAATATGCTACCATGTTCAAATTATCTACAATACCCTAAATATAATCATTCATCCAAGGGGTCCTCAAGGGGGCCCCCAAAAAATCGATGTTCATGTCGGCCCTCTTCTATTTCGGAATGGGAAACATATCTAGTAAAAACTTTGGCCATTGATGCTCAGTATACACGTACTGAAATGTGTATCATCCTTTCAGAAACCTATTCTATCTACTTTTCTCATGATTGTCCTAAAAAACTATCATCATTTTTCATGATATATTTTTTTCACTCCAAGATGTACCACCTTCTTTGAGTAATGAAGCTCACACATTAGATCCTCCTTTATTTTTGTATGCACAACAACATGATTCCAAACATTGATAAAGTCATCCTCATCTATGAACTAATTGGAATTTGATTCCTCACCTTCAATACATTCCCCTCATGTGATGCACAAAAGATTCTCCCATATCTTGTCACTAATTTCAATAAAATGTTTAGAGTACAATGATGCTGGTCTGAGATTCATTTGATCCCCTCTCTCTTGAACCACAACAGGCTTCTCAACCAACAAATTCATCATCTCTCACTCACCACTAGACACTTTAACCTCCTTATACTATGTTTTCTATTCAATATTTCATCTAACTTGTTCTTCATAATGGGCATACATGCATCCTTAAACCAAATGAATGAATATAATAATGAAAACTCGGTTAATGGAGATTAAAATCTCACTGTGAAATGATATATGTTATGCTCTTATGACTTGTAAAAAAATAAACATATTTCCCAATATTTAATGTCTCAAAAACTTCAATGATGAATCAACTTACACTAACTCAAGATTTATCATTTTGTGGTTCAACTACTGGGTCCTGAATTGAAAAGACAAATATACCACTAATTGATCTCATTATATCAACATTTCTCCTTTTATTTTCCCAGAAGAATAAAAAAACACCGTATAATTCTATCCCAAATTAGTTTAGATCAAGATAGTTTCCGATGTCAACCACTTCTTCTAATCATAGAAAGAATAATATAACGATTCCAACCATTTAAACATAAACACATTCTTCGTCAAGCCCAAAGTGGAGCTATCATATGTGGAATTCCATAAAGGAATATTTAAAAATATTCAACAATTACTACATAGATTCTGATATCGAACACTTTCATGGGATAATCCCAGGAAACAACTGTGTAAACCTTCTCTTGGTGTAATGACACACCTACCATTGAGGTTATGTATTCAAAGAAGTGTATATGGACAATACAAAACTAACACCATGATATATTGGAATTTATTTTATTCCCTCAAAATATACTCAGGACGATGTCAAGGTGTTTTGAATTATCTTCTTCATTATTGGAGTACCCAAAGATGTCATCCACAAATAACAACACACACTAATATAGTTATAGAAAAAAAAACATTCATTCACTCCATAAATTCAATTGTTTTATTTTTCAACCACATAGGAATAGCTGTGAACTCATATGGGCCATACATGAGTAAGAATGTATTCCTCAGTATATTAGAAGTCATCATTCTCATCTGATCATACAATGATATTAAGAAAATCCTGGAAAATAAGCATTCTCTCGTCAAATGGACGAAAAGATCATTGATACACTAAAGGGGATATTAATTATTCATATTCATCAAGTTCACCAATTGTTAATTGAAAAATCAATGAATACGCCTCTAATAACTCTTATGAAAAAACATGTGAACCCCAATGAAATGTACTATATCAGATAATACCATTATCCCACAACTCCCCTAGATGAATTGAGAGATCATAATGCCTTATTGTTCTATTTTTTATGGTGGAATTGAAAATGTATCACCCCCCACCAAGAGTTCAATTTTATTTTCCATATCCCTGAAATGTGTTGTCCCTTGAAAATCATTTATGAAACATATCCTAAAAGGAGTCCTCCATATTTGAAAATACATCCTACATTACACCTCTATTAATAGGAAATGAACCAGTTTCATAGGTAGTATTCACCCCCTGTTGCTGGTGAACTCTCCATTAAAGGAACTCTGTAATTTTACACTCTCCATGGTGAATGTAGTTGTAGTTTTTATAAGACATATAATTCACTCTATAACAGTAACTATCTATGAGGGTTAAATATGATACTAATCAATCGATTCCCGAATTTATAGCAATTCTCTAAATGTTAATAATATTGATATCCAACAGAAAGTGATACTCCCCATCATCAACAGAACACTCCTTGGACAATAACAGGTCCCTAGAAAGTAACAGAAAAAATATTTCTATCATTAACAACAAGTTCATGAACAACATTTCAATGATGAAAACATTTACTTGTTTTACTAAAATAAATAAATAAGAGGAACCAAAATAAAATAATGGAATATCAATTGTAGAATCTACTCGAAGAGTACCTGTCACTATCTAGGGTCTATCCTCCATATCAACTATATTAGTCGTAATGGATTGCAACTATCCTTCCACTCTTCCATGTGATGTTGTTTGACCTCCCTGAGATACAATACTATGATAATACAAGTTCTCTTTCCAAAAGGTACCTCAGACACTGCCTCTACCACCTTGGAATGTATAACTCTATCTTCTATTTTGATAATCTATAGAATACTTCATTCCTGCACCCAAGATTTGTCTAGATTTTCAATCACAAATCATTTTTTATGATATCATACAGGACTTCTATAGATGTCCTGTAATTATATAAGATCGACACTCTTATTTTAATCATGTAATGTGTATATGAATACAGAAATGATGACCACACTAATTCCATATGACCCATGTAATGTCATGTTTGAATGACCCACCTCTTATCCACTGCTCCAATTAACCCATAAATAACTCCCTGATAGTGACACTTCCTTATATTTGAAGTCATATATCTTATTCATCTAAATATTACCACATGACATACACTATAAGCATCTGTTAGGCTCTCTAAGGTAATTAGATCCCAATCTACCATATTTTACCGAATGTGGTTAAACTTGTACTTAATCTCACATTTATGTTCATATTTGAAATGATTCTCCATAGTTGTTTCATTCTCTACAAATTATAGAGAAAAGAATTTAATATCTATAAATTTTATAGTATAGTCCATCACATAAATTATATTATGAGTCAACCTCGAGAACTCATCAGATCTCTCAGACCCCATTGTATCTGGATAGGGGTTCTCCAATAAATTCTATAAGAAGCCCTTCATTAACATCACATCCAAATTTCATATCAGATAATGGACATGAGACTAGTGCTTCATTTATCCTTGTTTCATATATGTATCCAACATGATCCTCATGTTAGCATGAGTATCTAAATTGTGAAAATATGTCTCAATGAACTTAATTCGAACTTTATCCCCTAAAAAACCACGCTCTAATGTAAAATTAATAGGGGTTTATAATGTAATATCTTGTGTGCGGTCATACATACTCCGCACAACCCACTCTTGGTCATACTCCATGAATTGCATGAAGCGAGAAACGATCATTCAGAAATGATCTTCTACATTATCACCCAGTACTATTATTTCCTTATGGTGAAATAAAATGAGATATTCTCTATCCACGTCATCATATTTTCCTCTCAACAAGTTTCATCATAGTGTCATATCCCTATAATACTAAACAAATTACATATGAATCATTACACTATTTTATCATGTTTAGGTAAGAGGAAATCACAACATCTCACAAATGAATTTACCTTAACCTATCCATGCGTTCAAAATAGAGGTTCTATCTCTACCCATAACCATTAAAAATATATTTCAGGGTTATAAAATGATAAATTCATTCTCATTAATCAATTTTATCATTTAAAATCCCATTTTTTTTTTCATTTTTCATCATTTCAGTAGTTTAAATTTCACATTTTCTATATTTTTTTAATTTCATGACCAAATACATGAAAAATACGCCAGGTTGAGAAAAATAATCAAATATTACATTCCTATGAGTGCCTAAAATGATGCATGTAACAAAATAACCCATAGTAACTAGGAATATGATTGTATACTCAAGTCTCATGCAATACTAGGCCATTACTAAAAACATACAAAATATCCACATGAATTGGAACATCACACATCATGTTCATCACCTAGGATGATATAAAATCCAACATTAAAAACACACATAAATAATAGAAATCAAGCCTTAAGAGCATGTGATTTCCTGCAGACATTGGTTCACAACTCTAATGCATGATCTCATGTATAAGGATAGACATTTTTAGTATTCATTCTACACATCCTAGATAAAAAATCAAGGAAAACATTGATCTATTGATACCACTATGTGATGTCTCATCTAGGGTGACAAAAACGGGTTCCCCAAAACTATTGGTCACAAGGCCCCATGCACACAACATCATATTCCAGAGGATTAGAAATAGTATTGATGGTCTAATATTAATCACGAGGAGACAATAAACTCTTTATTAGGGTAATTAACCAGTGTAAATTAATATAAATTTACTAAATGACATATAATAATAACATGGATAATACCAGTATCATAAGATGACAAAAAATGGAAGATAAATATCAAAACTAATCTGTAAAATATGTCTGGATAATATATGTGACATGTGTCAAAATGAATCTCACTTGTAAATACACTAACAATACAGAAGGGGGTTCCGAACCAGATATGGATCACTAATAAAAATCAATCCCAACTCATCCATGTAACACAAGGCCTTTACCCTTATCATTCTTAGAAAACATGAAATGTATTCAGGTATTGACCATGTTTCCCATGTTGGGAGTCTATATAACTTCATAGTCCACAACCAATTATGTCAAAAACAATATTCATTCAAATAATAGTTTATAAAGTTATATAATTAATAAATAAAAAGTCATAAAAAATAATTTACAACATAAAAAAGTATTATTTATTTAACCACATAAACCCCATGGGTACACATGGACACTTGTAAATCAATAACTTCTTTATCCTGAGCTATATTCTGAACAATTTTAAAGGGATATCATATATCATAATTCCACTATTACAATTAATTCTTTCAAAATCAAAATGTTAATTAATTAAACAATTAATTAATTACCTAAATCCCATCTAAAAATTTTATTAATATTAAACATCAATCAAATTTAATTAATTTAATTATTATTTAATGAATATATAGATATTCAATATCACATAAATAATTCATCAATTAATTATTCTCTTAAAAATCTTGTTATCCATTGTTAATTCCACAATTAATTATTCTACACATAACCCAAAAATCATAAAAATAACTCAATAATTAATTATCTGAAAATAAAAATTCAATATTCTGATAATAAACTCAATAATTAATTTTACCCAAATACAAATTCAATATTATGATAATTAACAAAACATTTAATTTTCCCCATATCATATTTCAATATTCCATTAATTATATCAAAAATTCTTTATAGCTAAATCAAAATTCCGTATTTAACTAATTAACACAATTTATTTATTTAATTAGAACACTAAATTGATAAACAAACACCATATGTTCTACAATTACATACAAAAAATTTTATCCATGACTATGTGATTTGAATAATATACCACATAACTCTATTTTTTACTCAGTGAATTCCCAAATGAAATCCCCTATTTGAACTGAATAATAGTGTAAAATTAGATGTGGATCATAAACCTAAATTCACGATCAAATGAATAGTGATATCATAAATCCTGATCTAGATCCACAATACTAGAACAAATTCAACCAAAATTGGTATCAAAACCTCTTCATTGGATTTTAGATGAGAACTAGAGAGAAAAGAAACCAAACATGACAAGATTTTCTAATCGAGAGGGGTGAAGATATTCATTTCAGGATTCAAATGTTGAAGAGTGGAGGTTAGAATGTGCAATAATTTGTTCTTGACGGTCCATAATGTTTAACAATTATTAGGTTTTGATTTTGGTCTTAATGGTGTTAAATGGGGACTTTTGGATCATTTAAACAAAATTTTATAATAATAAGATCATGTGTGTATGGATTGATTCTTAGGGAAAATAGTTCCCCAAAACATGAAACATAATCACCCACCACATATTGGGTCGTATTGTCTCCCCTTTTTGGGTGCATGATTTAAAAAATCCCAAGCCATCTATGAAAAACATATTTATCCAAGGTTACAAATTTTTATAGTCCAGGGAAAACGGTTAAGGAAAAGTGTGTTCCATCAATACACTTCCATTTTACATCCATTTTTTCAATTTTTCTCACAAAACAAGTTAATTTAAAACCCAAATTAAAATTACATAACTCAAGGACAATAATTATCTATATACAAGACAATGAAATCTCTAGAGAAGTCCAACCTTTTACTATTATATATATTTATGAATTAATGATTTCCTTGGTCATCATCTTAATCACTTATAACACTATATACACATAATGTATTTACTCACTCCATAGAAATATTCATTATATTTTTTCATTAATATTCTCTAAAATAAATAATTTGAACACAATAACACAGATAATTATTGATCATTTCGACATCTCATTTCTTATCATGTGGATATAATTAGAAGCATATTGATTGAATTTTTTTATTAATTATTTTTCAACATGAACATGTTCACTTCAGTTATTTTGATTATAATAAAATTATATATTATATTATTATGAACTGGTAATATGAAACTACTTGTAATCATAATTCTATGACTAGGATACTCAAATACACACATTATTTTTTTCAAGCTTGTATAATGTTTGAGTGTGATTCGTAGAGAATGATACATTATTAAATATATTTCTAACATATAAATCACATAATTCTCACCTTATTCAACTATAATAAATGAATGGAGATTACTTTTCCTCATTTAAATACCTAACTAAGGATTTGTTGTTTCTCTATTTAGAACATTACCTAATAGTGTATATGTATATTATTACTGACCTCAGACAAACCGTAATTTTGAATCATATAGTCTATCAGAAAATAAAATGTTAAAAAATAATTGATATATAATGAAAAATATGTATACAACACAAAATACAATTTAGATGTATACGTAATCTCACAGTTCTATAAGGATTTCACAAAAATAGGGAATGACTTTTCTAAAATTAATTATTAAATTTCTACCAGAGTGTGTCAAACACAACTAAAATTCACATGGTATCTCCTATTCCTAGTACAATAAAAAAATGTGTGGGATTTAACCATTTTAGTGAGAATGATTTGAAGTGATATATTTTTCTTTATAAATATGATTAACTTCATAGGTAGTATCAACTTCACCATATACATGAACACAACTATTTATCAGGGAGTACGATAGCCTATCCTTTAATCTTATCAAAAAATGAATCCTTATTTTTATTCCATATCAATGATCATGAATTTAATATATGTAAAATCATTTTAAAACCCCCAATTATCTCTAGATTCATATTTGCAAATGCGGGTTTCCATCACAGTGATAAAAAATTGGTCGTCACTTCCTTCAAACACTTATTTTTTTTATAAGCTTTATACATATGTCTGTGTCAAATGTTCATAAAACTTTTTAAAATATTTTACACTTCAAAATGTATATTTCATAAACAAATCAAATGCATAAAAGATAATGTTGGTATTCATGGGCTCAATTATATTGATCTTTTTTCTAACAATCATCTTGATAATCTATGATGTCTAGAATTATGAATGAGAACTTTTATATAAACACTAATAAAAAAACTCATTGAGTGGTTGCAGAGGATGATTTCATTTAAAACGCTCTAATATAAAATATTATAAGACCTAGATGGAGCTTAATGGGAATATTGTGTTTTATTTTTTAATTTTAACAGGGAAACATATTCCCCATAGTTTATGCCCCGTATAGAAAAATAAATAAGTTTCCATTAACAAATCTATCAATTTATCCCCTAATTCGATAAGAAAATTGATTCAACATATAGAAAATGACCCCCACAACCTACCATGATACACCTTGAATGTGTAGTCTAGAGCCGTTATTTGTAAAACCCCGATATTTCATGAAAAATATTCTTTTAATTTCATTAATGTCTTATGTTGTATGATACACCAAGATTACCTTGCGCTATACGCAACACCGTATTAGCTTGCAGTATATGCAACACTATTCTTGGATCGTGTTACACACAATTTTGATAATAGTTATTCTACGCAACATTAAGTATATATAAATATATATATTCAATGTATAAATGAAATATGGTTTGATTATTCTATACGAAACTACAATGGATTCTTGCACAACACGCAACCCTGACTTGGCTTGCATTACACGCAATCGCGACCTTCCCTGATAGCGTGTGTTGTACGCAATACCGGGTTTTACTATACTATAATATATTATTATTATGAACTAGCCGTTATGAATATTATTAACTAAATTTTTAATTTTATAACATTATTATTCATCTTACACATTATATACAACATGGTATAAGAACAAAATAAATTTTTCGGGTAAAATACGTATTTTTAAAAAAATACTGTTTTGCCACCTTTTGATAGCGCACCCACATTAAATATAGTTTTGGAAATTTTTATAAGTTACATTTTACAAAATAAAATTATTCTTTGGAATCATGAAATAAAAATTTACTCAGGATAAATTTTTCATTTTATTCTGATAACTTTCATATTTTAATGAATAGTAACAACATGCTATATTTTAATTAAAAACAACTTTTTTATCATAATATCTTATGTTGTTAAATTATAGTATTGAATGGTTTTAAATTATAAATATAATATATTTTTACCATTTAATATAATGTATGTCATTATCATTGATTTTACCTTGAATTCGTAGGTTAAATCAATTAAATCTTTTGCAATGTTTTAAATAAAAACCCATTTTCTTTCGACAACGAGATTAATTTAAATTTAGTTTTTGCAGCTTTTGTGTATTGAATTTAGAAAAATGGATTCCATATTTGGAATTATTGGGTCCAAATTATTTTAATAAGTTACTTTTTACTTTTGGGCATTGTCAATAGTAACTGCGGTAAATTTTATTTACCACAGTTAAAGGTAAATCGGGTAATTAAGGGTAAATGTAAGATTATACAATTACCCTAACACTTGGAAAACCCCTATTGGATGACTAAAAGACTACCCATATCACCTAAGGGTCGGATTAGATTCATTTAATGGACTTTTTCCATGAAAATAGTTTAATTATTATTAAAACCAATGAAAGTGACAACATGTCACTCTCTTAAATACTATAAGTATAATAATTTTAAGTTAGTGATAAACTTCGTGAAACTTAAAACATTAATAGTAGACAGAAAGCTAACAAAATTATCTACATCATGAGAATTTATTTAGAATTTTTTGGGATTAAATAATTATCATTAATTGTGACACAATAGTGATGCAGAAACTATTTATCTAGTGAAAAATCAAGAATATAGTTTTTATTTAACTAATAGTGACCATAAAAGCACAAAACCAGGACCAAAACTTATTGGTCATGTAAATTCAAACTATAATCATCCAATTGTCGAATATTTGACCATTTTCAGTATTATACAAGCGATTATGACACTTATATTATTTTAATTTAAAGGATGCCAAAGTTGTCACCTTCATAATTTAATAAATATAACAATTTAACTATTGTGATTTTAAGATGATAAATTCGAGTAAAAGTATTATTGTGAAATTTAATAGATTTATATTCATCATAGGAAATTATTTTTAATTTTTATGCAACATATAAGTATATTAAATAATTATACAAAAATGTTTTAGTAATAATTTAATTAAGAGATAAACCAAATAAATGGTTTTAAAAATAATAAAATAAATATTATATGAACTATTGAATGTTCTCCACTAATTTTCTAGATACATATAGCCTTTTATGAAACTATTAAAGCATTTAGTTCGAACATATCTTCTGTATATATTTTATTTAAATTCATATAAATGAATAGTGTCAAAATTGACACTATTGTTATTTTATAAAAATAAAATATTAAAAAATTGTTTAAAAATCACAAAAATATTTCAAATTTATAAATTCAAATTTATATGGTCGAAAATGTTATAAATTATCCAATTATGGAAAATTCACAAAAAATAAGTAATTTTTTTGTTATAAGTTAAAATTTATAATGTTATTACAACAAATAAAATAAAATTTATTATGTGAGGATAAATCAAGTTGGTAATGTTTAAAATAATTTCCTAACATGTATAAATTTTATTTGTTGATGAGATTAAAACCCTATATCATCTTATATTTGAATATGAGTCATTTTTGGAGGTTTTTTAGTGGGGTTAGAGTTATTATAAATTAATATGTTTAATATTTCCAAAGGTGCCCCTCTCCTCCCTTATAAAAGGGAACCTCCTCCCTCTCTTCCTCAAACCAATTTGAGCCTTCAAGCTCGGAAAAACCCTGCCAAATTCTCTTCTCCTCTTCCCTAGAAACATCCTAGAGGTCCTGGTATTCTTCAAAGACCTATTTTAGTGCACTAAGAAGAGGTTTCAAAGAGGCGCTTCAAAGAAGAGGTAATGTTTGTTACCGATTCTATCAACTATATTTCTTCTTCCACTTCTTCTTCTTTAGTTGTTTCATTATGAAGTAATAACATCAGTATCACTCATATACATATATTTTATTATAAGTATGAAACAACCCTATTTCACAATTTATCCATCCTACGGAAAATGAAATCACCGCACGTGCGTACGTACGAAATACCGTCTCCACGCCGTGGTGTAATCTATTTTCCACCACCACCTTACTTGGATGGGTATAATGGTGTAAATAATGACTATATATGATTATTTTAAAGTGATATTTATTCTTAAATATTATACAACACTTGAATACAATTCCACGATCATGGGAATGATATCATCTCTCGTGCGTACGTACGGACTACCGTCTCCACAACGCCAAGAGATTAATTCTCAATGATTAACCATTCATGAATGATTATAAAGTATATATAATAAGTAATCATGAAATATATGAAATAATAATGATACTGGATTTATGTATATATATATTTCTGTCTTATACTTAATTCCATTCAATTAAATAAGGAAACGAATACAACGTTCATGCGTACGTACGACATACCGTCTCCATGAACGGTGTATTTCTTTCCATTTATCGATATATTATATATATGTATATTCTGAATATATATTATATATAAATCATGTTTTACATTCTAGATATAATTAATCATGATCCAAGTAATCATATTAATAACTACAAGTTAAAACACGAACGACAAATGGGACGATTTACCCAAAACTCTACTTTAACATGAATTTACAAAAGAACGAGTAATATAAAGTCATAAGTGGACCATATATGATATCATAACAATTAATATGATTATTTAATAAGTCAATAACATTATTTAAATCATTATACAAGATGTTTGGACACTTACGAATCAAATCGTACATAAGGTAAGTGATAATTTTGCAAATCTCAATTTTATCCGAGATTGCTTATTCATAAGTATTTACTGGGGTTATTTCTATCATCCATGTCCATGTTTTATAAAAGTATTTTCATTTATGTTTAAAGTCATTTTTACCGATTATTTACTTTTACTACATGGTATTTAAGTAATCTTTTCTTTTGTTTACGCTACGAGGTAAATTTTGACTTTTCCGGCAAAAGTACGAGAAGAATGTTTTTTTTAACTTATACGGCACGAATGAATTTTTTCGGTTTTATAAAGCTTGATTTTCATTAAGCTTACTAAAAAAAATTTCTTGATTATTTTCATGAAAAATCATATTCTTTTAAAAATGCATGACATTTTGTGAAAAGAAAATGATTTTAAAGAAGAAAGGAGATATTTCCTCAAGAATTCATTTCAAGTGTTTTATCAAAACCATTTTCCATATAAAATGAAATTATTTCATATGTGTATGTTTTAAGTATAATGTCACAATGATTTACATGGTTTCACTTTTCTTATTATTTAATGATATCCATTTCTTTTATATGGATTATGTTATGATGGGATAATGTTTATGAAACCCATTTTATTCATTGGGTTATTATGAATGATGTATGTTTATTTTGTGGCACAAGTAAAAATGATTTCATTATGAGATGGGTGGGATCTATATCTCTCTCCAATGCATTGGGTAATGATTTTATATCTCATGATATAGACTTGGCTGGAACGGTATGTTAATCCGGTTTAGTGTTACAGGACTGAAATGAGTAGTGAACTCGATTCCGAATGGGACATTGTCCACTAAGATGGTCTTAGTAGCAATGCCTTGGCTACTATGGAAATCATCACATGTTCTTAATGGATTCCACAATTACATGTTTTATTCCCATTCTATTTTATCATGATTAATGTACCATTATGGTCTATTCCTTATATACTTCCATGTTTTATGTCATTGCTCATGATTTTTTTATGTTCATGTTTGTTTTAAGTTCAAATGTATATGGTATGTTTTATTTTATCCATGAATACCCTTACTGAGAATTTGAGCTCACCCTTTTTATGTTTTCTTTTCCACCAGGATTAAAAGAAAGATTTTAGGTAAGGAAACAAAAAAGGGAAGATCTTTATGGGAGATGATGAAGATCTTTCAACATGATTAGAAGATTACGTTCCATGTTTCTAAATACACTGAACTGTTACGGTCCTTGTGTGTCTGTTTTTTTTATGTAATAAGTATTCCGCAAAAGTAATGTAATTTCTATGTACGTAAAGATTTGGGTCTCTATAGTTGGTATCAGAGGAATGTTTTAGTCAACCATTGGAAACTAGGATGCGAAAACGTTAGTGATATCCCTAGAGATATTTCTAAGGTATGTCTAGGGATGTCTCTAAGGATAAGTATACGTATTGGTTATAGTCCTAGAATTGCGCTCAGGATCTTATAATTTAACCTAAGATGTTAGATATTGAGGGTACTCCCCCTTTACAATGTTGTTTTCTCTAGCATGATTTTTCCTCTCACAGAATTCTTTTTGTGTTTTAGTTAATGGAGGGAACCATAAGGAATTCGGTTAACATTGAATACAATGGACAAATTGGGGACTGTGAGCAACAAAATTGTGTAATGCCTAGAGAGAAAGATATTGTGATTATGCCGAATCAGTCATCACGATATATGATTAACAAGGTGAAATTTAGTGGTATGCCTAATTCATCAAATAAGAGGAAGATAGACTATTATGCATGTTCTCATGATGAGGATCATAAAGAAAGGAATATTGAGATTTCTAAAGAAGCAATGAAGAACCTTGAGAAATAACTCAATTGGAGGGACCAATGTAATCTGTGTGGAGAAAAGGGTCATAGAGTGACAGAATGTTATATAGTCCAATGTATTATTTGTGGAGAACATGGGCATTACCCAACTCAATTCCCTGACCTAAAATGTTACATCTAAATCAAGGAAGGTCTTATTAAAGGACAATCATTGAAGAGGATGGATTGAAGTGTTTATGTATTGGTATTCAAGAATAATGTTGTTGAGGTACTTTTATTGTGTATTGTAATATTTTTTGTATTAGTCTATAGTGGTTTTTAATAATTTTAATTGTACCAGTAACCATGAAAGGTTATTCAGATATTTTTGGAAAGTAGATGATATGCGCATAATGAACGGATAAGGAGAAAAATAAATGTTTGATAGTATTCATGAGCTCATGAATGATATAAGGAGAAGGTTGTATCCTGGTTTGAGTATAGAGAATTTTTGGATTTTGGTATGTGGAAAGAGTTACCTTTTGACAGTATTTATGTTTTCACTAAGGTTTAATGGGTATTAATTTTTCAAGATAATACATGATTAAGGTATTCACATGATTGGAATGTGACCAACAAGATATATGGGGGATACATGATCGTATTCACATGCTTGGTTGATGATATTTATTGTAATTGTTTTTCTTTATACAATGATATTGGACCGAAGTATTGTATATAAGCCTAAAGATTGTAATGGATTATGTTGGACATAAGATAGTATTGTTTAAGGAAATAACTTTATCGATATTATTGATCGGATGTTATACTAATGTAGTTTTAGAAAAAGGAAAACCTGTAGGAAGGGCGACATCCCATCACGTCAGACAAGGCTGTGGGAATCGAACCCACAACTGATGTGCGGCTGGCCTTTATCACCTACCACTGGCCTACAGGAAGTCCCTGTTTAGTAGAAAATAGTTTTTTTATATTAAGAAGTATGATATATGAAGTATAAGTCCATTTTAGGAACCATATATGACTAATCACACTATAGATGGACTTATGTATTTTTTTGATAACTTTTATAACCTTTTTGTTTGAGACAGATGGAATGACCCATCGTTCTATCACATGATCTGTTAAAACATCACGAATGACAAATTAAACTTCATTTCTTTAAGAGATGATGTGGAAATTATCCACAGAACGACCAATGGTGAGACTATACCAAAATCACGAAAGAATTTCTTCTAAATCCCATTTCCTCATCTTTAGGGAAATGATATTGAAAGCCAAAAATGTTGTCCTAGTTCCCTTATAACCGATGAATAAGATGGTACCTTAGATCATCGCAAATCAATATCTTTTTGATTGTTGGATTTTTCATAGCCATGTTCTCTACAACTCTCCATCAGAACATGATGTTTATATTTTTCTTCCATATCCATATTTTCACCTATGATCTCCTACATGCAAACCCAGTGATGAGTTAATTTGGGTAACCTTTACATTTCATACATTATTTTTTAAAGCCATGTTTTGGTATTCCTTTTTACGATTTGGGTTTCTATTAAACAAACTTTCAAGTAGTAAACCATTTATAACCCCGACGAGTTTCTAGGGCGAAATTCATTTTAAGGGGGATAGAATGTAACACCCCGAGATTTTATGAAAAATATTATTTTAATTTCATCAATGCCTGGTGTTGTATGCTACTCAAAGATTACCTTTCCATATACGCAACACCGTATTAGCTTGCAGTATACGCAACACTATTCTTGGATCGTGTTATATATAATTTTGATAATAGTTATTCTATGCAACATTGAGTATATATATATATTCAATGTATAAATGAAATATGGTTATATTATGTTATACGAAAAACAAAGGATTCTTGCACAACACGCAACCCTGACATGGCTTGCCTTACACGCAATCGAGACCTTCCCGGATAGCGTGTGTTGTAGCAATACCGGGTTTTACTAAACAACAATATATTATTATTATGAACCAGCAGTTATGAATAGTATTAAATAAATTTTTTATTTTATAAAATTATTATTCATCTTACACATTTTATAGAACATGGTATAAGAACAAAATAATTTTTTCGGGTAAAATTAGTATTTTTCAAAAAATACAGTTTTGCCTCCATTTGATGGCGCACCCACATTAAATCTAGTTATTGAAATATTTATAAGTTCCATTTGAAAAAATAAAATTATTCTTTGGAATCAAGAAATAAAAATTTACTCTGGATAAATTTTTCATTTTATTCTGATAACATTCATATTTTAATGAATAGTAAAAACACGCTATATTTTAATTAAAAACAACTTTTTTCATCGTAATATTTTATGTTGTTAAATTATAATATTGAATGGTTTTAAATTATAAATAGAATATATTTTTACCATTTAATATAATTTATGTCATTAGCATTGATTATACCATTAATTCTTAGGTTAAATCAATTCAATCTTTTGCAATGTTTTAAAGAAAAACCCGTTTTCTTTCATCAACAGGATAAATTTTAATTTAATTTCAGCAAATTTTTTGTATTGAATTTGGAAAAATGGATTCCATATTTGGAATCAGTGGGTCCAAATTATGTTAATAAGATACTTTTTATTTTTGGACATTGTGAATAGTAACTACGGTAAATTTTATTTACCATAGTTAAAGGTAAATCAGGTAATTAAGGGTAAATATAAAATTATAATATTATACTAACACTTGTAAAAATCCTATTAGATGACTAAAAGTCTACCCGTATCACCTAAGGGTCATATTAGATTCATTTAATGGACTTTTACCATGAAAATAATTTAATTATTATTAAAACCAAAGAATGTGACAACATGTCACTCTCTTAAATACTATAAGTATAATAATTTTAAGTTAGTGATAAACTTCATGAAGCATAGAAAATTAATATTATACAGAACGCTAACAAAATTATATACATCATGATAATTTATTTAGAATTTTTTGGGATTAAATAATTATCATTAATTGTGACACAATCGTGATGCAAAAATTATTTATCTTGTGAAAAATATAGAATATAGTTTTTATTTAACTAATAGAGACCATAAAAGGCACGAAACCCTGACCAAATTTTAATGGTCATGTAAATTCAGACTATAATCATCCAATGGTCGAATATATGACCATTTGGAGTCTTATACAAGCAATTATGACACTTATATTATTTTCTTTTAAATGATTCCAAAGTTGCCACCTTCATTTTTTAATAAATATAACAATTTAACTATTGTGATTTTAAGATGATAAATTCGTGTAAAAGTATTATTGTGAAATGTAATAGATTTATATTCATCATAGGATTTTATTTTTAATTTTTATGCAACATATAAGTATATTAAATAATTATACAAAAATGTTGTAGTAATTATTTTATTAAGAGATAAACCAAATAAATGGTTTTAAAAATAATAAAATAAATGTTATATGAACTATTTAATGTTCTCCACTAATTTTATAGACACCTATGGCCTTCTATGAAACTATTAAAGCTTTTATTCTGATCATATATTCTGTATATATTTTATTTAAATTCATATAAATGAATAGTGTAAAAATTGACACTATTGTTATTTTATAAAAATAACATATTATAAAATTGTTTAAAAATCACAAAAATATTAAAAAATTAAAAATTTAAATTTATATGGTCTAAAATGTTATAAAGTATCCAATTATGGACAATTCACAAAAAATAAGTAATTTGTTTGTTATAAGTTAAAATTTAGAATGTTATTACCACAAATAAAATAAAATTTATTATTAGAGGATAAATCAAGTTTGTAATGTTTAAAATAATTTCCTAACATGTCTAAATTTTATTGGTTGATGAGATTACAACCCTATATCATCTTATATTCGAATATGAGTCATTTTAGGAGGTTTTTTAGTGGGGTTAGATTTATTATAAATTAATATTTTTATGATATCCAAAGGTGCCCCTCTCCTCCCTTATAAAAGGGAACCTCCTCCCTCTCTTCCTCACACCAATTTGAGCCTTCAAGATCGGCCAAAACCTGCCAAATTATCTTCTCCACTTCCATAGAAAAATCCTCGAGGTCCTGGTCTTCTTCAAAGACCAATTGTAGTTTCCAAAGAGGAGGTCTAAAATAGGCGCTTCAAAGAAGAGGTAATGTTCGTTACCGATTCTTTCAACTTTATTTCTTCTTCCACTTATTCTTCTTTAGTTGTTTCATTATGAATTAATAACATCAGTATCACTCATATAAGGATATGTTATTATACGTATGAAATAACCATATTTGACAATTTATCCATCCTACGGAAAATTAAATCACCGCGTGTGCGTACGTACGAAATACCGTCTCCACGCTGTGGTTTAATCTATTTTCCACCACCACCTTACCTGGATGGGTATAATGGTGTAAATAATGACTACATATTATTATTTTAAAGTTATATTGATTTTTAAATATTATACATACACTTTAATACAATTCCATGATCATGGTAATGATATCATCGCTCGTCCGTACGTACGGACTACCGTCTCCACAACACGATGGGATTCATTCTCAATGATTAACCATTCATGAATGATTATAAAGTATATATAATAAGTAATTACAAAATATATGGAATAATAATGATATTGGATTTATGTATATATATATATATATATATATATATATTTATTTATGCCATGTACTTAATTCCATTCAATTCAACAAGGAAACAAAAACAACATTCATGCGAACGTACGGCCTACCGTCTCCATGAACGGTGTATTTATTTCCATTTATCGATATATTATATATATGTATATTCTGAATATATATTATATATAAATCATGTTTTACATTCTGGATATAAGTAATCATGATCCAAGTAATCATATTAATAATTACAAGTTAAAACACGAACGACAAATGAGACGATTTTACCCAAAATGCTACTTTAACAAGAATTTACAAAAGAACGGGTAATATAAAGTCATAAGTGGACCATATATGATATCATAAAAATTAATATGATTATATAATAAGTCAATAACATTATTTAAATCATTATACAGGAGGTTCAGACACTTACGAATCAAATCGGACCTAAGGTAAGGGATAATTTTGCAAATCTCAATTTTATCCGAGATTGCTAATTCATAAGTATTTACTGGGGTTATTTCTATCATCCACGTCCATGTTTTATAAAAGTATTTTCATTTATGTTTAAAGTCCTTTTTACCCATTATTTACTTTTACTACATGGTATGTAAGGAATCTTTCTTTTGTTTAGACTATGACGTAATTTTTGACTTTTCTGGCCAAAGTACGAGAAAAATGTTTTTTTAACTTATACGGCACGAACAAATTTTTACGGTTTTATAAAGCTTGATTTTCATGAAGCTTACTACAAAATATTTCTTTAATATTTTCATGAAAAATACTATTCTTTTAAAAAATTCATGACATTTTGTGAAAATAAAATGATTTTAAAGAAGAAAGGATATTTTCCTCAAGAATTCATTTCAAGTGTTTTATCAAAACTATTTTCCATCTAAAATGAAATTATTTAATATTTGTATGTTTTAAGTATAATGCCTCTATAATTTACATGGTTTCACTTTTCTTATTATTAAATGATATCCATTTCTTTTATATGGAATATGTTATGATGGGATAATGTTTATGAAACCCATTTTATTCGTTGGGTTGTTATGAATGATGTATGTTTATTTTGTGGCACAAGTAAGAATGATTTAATTATGAGATGGTTGGGACCTATATATCCCTCCAATGCATTGGGTAAAGATTATATATCTCATGAGATGGACATGGCTGGAACGGTAAGTTAATCTAGTTTAGTGTTACAGGACTGAAATGAGTAGCGAACTTGCTTTAGAATGGGACATTGTCCACTAAGATGGTCTTGGTAGCAATGCCTTGTCTACTATGGAAATCATTACATGTGCTTAACGGATGCCACAATTACATGTCTTATTCCCATGCAATTTTATAATTATTTATGTTCCATTATGATCTATGCCTTATATAGTTCCATGTTTTATGTCGTTGCTCAAGATTTTTTTATGTTCATGTTTTTTTAAGGTCAAATGTATATGGTATGTTTTAGTTTATCCATGCTTACCCTTACTGATCATTTGAGCTCACCCTTTTTATGTTATCTTTTCTCCTAGGATTAAAAGAAATATTTTAGGTAAGGAAACAAAAAAGGGAAGATCTTTATGAGAGATGTTGAAGATCTTTCACAATTATTAGAAGATTAAGTTGCATGTTTCCAAAGACACTAAACTATTACGGTCCTTGTGTGTCTGTTTTTGTTATGTACTAAGTATTCCGCAAAAGTAATGTAATGTCTCTGTATTTCAAGCTTTGGGTCTCTACAGTTGGTATCAGAGGAAAGGTTTAGTCATCCTTTGGAAACTAGGATGCGAAAGCGTTAGTGAGATCCCTAGAGATATTTCAAAGGTATGTCTAGGGATGTCTCTAAGGATAAGTATACGTATAGGTTATAGTCCTAGAATTTTGCTAAGGATCTTATAATTTAACCTAAGATGTTAGATATTGAGGGTACTCCCCCTTTACTATGTTTTTTTCTCTAGCATGATTTTTCCTCTCACATAATTCTCTTTGTGTTTTAGTTAATGGAGGGAACCAGAAGGAATTCAGTTAACATTGAATCCAATTAACAAATTGGTGACTATGAGCAACAAAATTGTGTAATGCCTAGAGAGAAAGATATTGTGATTATACTGAATCAGTCATCGCGATATATGATTAACAAGGTGAAATTTAGTGGTATGCCTAATTCATCAAATAAGAGGAAGATAGACTATTATGCATGTTCGCATGATGAGGAGCATAAAGAAAGGAAGATTGAGATTTCTAAAGAAGCGAAGAATAACCTTGAGGAATACCTCAAATGGAGGGACCGATGTTATCTGTGTGGAGAAAAGGGTCATAGAGTGACAGAATGTTATAGAGTTCAATGTATTATTTGTGGAGATCATGGGAATTACCCAACTCAATTCCCTGACTTAAAAATTTACTTCTAAATCAAGGATGGACTTATTCCAGGACAATCATTGAAGATGATGGAGTGAAGTGTTTATGTATTGGTATTCAAGAATAATGTTGTTGAGGTACTTTTATTGTGTATTGGAATATTTTTGTATTAGTCTATAGTGGTTTTCAATAATTTTAATGGTACCAGTAAGCATGAAAGGTTATTCATATATTTTTGTAAAGTAGATGATATGTGCATAATGAAAGGATAAGGAGAAAATTAAATGTTTGATAGTATTCATGAGCTCATGACTGATATAAGGAGAAGGTTATATAATGGTTTGAGCATATAGAATTTTTGGATTTTGGTATGTGGAAAGAGTTAGCTTTTGACAGCATTTATGTTTTCACTAAGGTTTAATGGGTATTAATGTTTCAAGAGAATACATGATTAAGGTATTCACATGATTGGAATTTGACCAACAAGATATATGGGGGATAAATGATGGTATTAACTGTCTTGGTTGATGATATTTTAAGTAATTGTTTTTCATTATATTATGAGCTTGGATCGAAGTATTGTAGATAAGCATAAAGATTGGAATGGATTATGTTGGACATAAGTTAGTATTGTTTAAGGATAGGAATTTTTTGATATTATTGATCGGATGTTATACTAATGTAGTTTTAGAGAAAGGACAACCTGTAGGAAGGGCGACGACCCATCACGTCGGACAAGGCTGTGGGAATCGAACCCACAACCGAAGTGCGACTGGCCTTTATAATCTACCACTGGCCTACAGGAAGTCCCTGTTTAGTAGAAACTAGTTTTATTATATTAAGCAGTATGATATATGAATTATAAGTCCATTTTAGGAATCATATATGATTAATCTCACTATAGACGGACTTATGTATTTTTTTGATAACTTTTATAACATTTTTGTTTGAGACAGATGGAATGACCCATCGTTTTATCACATGATCTGCTAAAACATCAAGAATGACAAATTCAACTTCATTTATTTAAGAGATGAAGTGGAAATTGTCCAAAGAACGACCAATGGTGAGACTATACAAAAATCATGAAAGAATTTCTTCTTAATCCAATTTCACCATCTTTAGGGAAATCATCTTGAATGCCAAAAATGTTGTCCTAGTTCCCTTATATCTGATGAATCAGATGGTAACATAGATCATCACAAATCAATATCTTTTTAATTATTAGCTTTTTCACAGCCATGTTCTCTACAACTCTCCATCATAACTTGATGTTTAGATTTTTCTTCCATATCCATATTTTCACCTATGTTCTCTTACGTGGAAACCAAGTGATGAGTTAATTTGGGTAACTGTTAAATTTCATTCTTTAGTTTTTAAAGCCATGTTTTGGTATTCCTTTTTACGATGTGGGTTTCTATTAAACAAACTTTCGAGTAGTAAACCATTTATAACCCTGACGAATTTCGAAGGCGAAATTCATTTTAAGGGGGATAGAATGTAACACCCCGAGATTTTATGAAAAATATTCTTTTAATTTCATTAATGTCCTGTGTTGTATGCTACTCCATGATTACCTAGCACTATACGCAACACCGTATTATCTTGCAGTATAGGCAACACTATTCTTGGATCGTGTTACACGCAATTTTGATAATAGTTATTCTACACAACATTGAGTATATATATATATATATTCAATGTATAAATTAAATATGGTAAGATTCTATTATACGAAACAACAAAGGATTCTTGCACAACACGCAACCCTGACTTGGCTTGCATTACAAGCAATCACGACCTTCTCTGATAGCGTGTGTTGTACGCAATACCGGGTTTTATTAAACAAAAATATATTATTATTATGAACTAGCTGTTATGAATAGTATTAACTAAATTTTTAATTCTTTAACATTATTATTCATTTTACAAATTTTCTAGAACATGGTATAAGAACAAAATAAATTTTTTTGGTAAAATAAGTATTTTTTAAAAAATACAGTTTTACAGCCTTTTGATGGCACACCCACATTAAATATAGTTATTGAAATATTTATAAGTTCCATTTTACAAAATAAAATTATTCTTTAGAATCAAGAAATAAAAATTTACTCTTGATAAAATTTTCATTTTATTCTGATAACTTTCATATTTTAATTAATAGTAAAAACATGCTATATATTAATTAAAAACAACTTTTTTCATCGTAATATTTTATGTTGTTAAATTATAATATTGAATGGTTTTAAATTATAAATAGAATATATTTTTACCATTTAATATAATATATTTCATTAGCATTGATTTTACCTTGAATTCGTAGGTTAAATCAATTCAATATTTTGTAATGTTTTAAAGAAAAACCCGTTTTCTTTAGACAACGAGATTAATTTTAATTTAATTTATGCAAATTTTGTGTATTGAATCTGGAAAATGGAATCCATATTTTGAATTAGTGGGTCCAAATTATGTTAATAAGAAACATTTTATTTTTGGGCATTGTGAATAGTAACTATGGTAAATTTTATTTACCATAGTTAAAGGTAAATCGGGTAATTAAGGGTAAATATAAAATTATAAAATTATCCTAACACTTGGAAAAATCCTATTGGATGACTAAAAGTCGACCCATATCAACTAAGTGTCGGATTAGATTCATTTAATGGACTTTTACCATGAAAATAATTTAATTATTATTAAATCCAAAGAATGTGACAACATGTCACTCTCTTAAATACTATAAGTATAATAATTTTAAGTTAGTGATAAACATAATGAAACTTATAAAATTAATAGTCTACAGAAATGTAACAAAAGTATCTACATCCTGAGAATTTATTTAGAATTTTTTGGCATTAAATAATTAACATTAATTGTGACACAATAGTGATGCACAAATTATTTATCTAGTGAAAAATCAAGAATATAGTTTTTATTTAACTAATAGTGACCATAAAAGGCACAATACCCTTAACAAATTTTATTGGTCATGTAAATTCAAACTAGAATCATCCAATATTTGACCATTTGGAGTCTTATACAAGCAATTATGACACTTATATTATTTTATTTTAAATGATGTCAAAGTTGTCACATTCATA
Source organism: Viscum album (assembly GCA_963277665.1). Classification (NCBI taxonomy): domain Eukaryota; kingdom Viridiplantae; phylum Streptophyta; class Magnoliopsida; order Santalales; family Viscaceae; genus Viscum; species Viscum album. Next base: position 821,773,695 of record OY728155.1, read on the forward strand.
ATTTAATAAATATAACAATTTAACTATTGTGATTTTAAGATGATAAATCTGCGAAAAAGTATTATTGTGAAAGTTAATAGATTTAAATTCGTCATAGGATTTTATTTTTAATTTTTATGCAACATATAAGTATATTAACTAATTATACAAAAATGTTGTAGTAATTATTTTATTAAGAGATAAACCAAATAAATGGTTTTAAAAATAATAAAATAAATATTATATGAACTATTTAATGTTCTACACTAATTTTCTAGACACATATGGAATTTTATGAAACTATTAAAGCTTTTAGATTGAACATATCTTCTGTATATATTTTATTTAAATTCATATTAATGAATAGTGTCAAAATTGACAGTATTGTTATTTTATAAAAAATAACATATTATAAAATTGATTAAAAATCAAAAATATATTTAAAAATTTTAAATTTAAATTTATATGGTCTAAAATGTTATAAAGTATCCAATTATGGAAAATTCACAAAAAATAAGTAATTTGTTTGTTATAAGTTAAAATTTAGAATGTTATTACCACAAATAAAATTAAATTGATTATGTGAGGATAAATCAAGTTGGTAATGTTTAAAATAATTTCCTAACATGTCTAAATTTTATTGGTTGATGAGATTACAACCCTATATTATCTTATATTCTAATATGAGTCATTTTTGGAGGTTTTTAAGTGGGTTTAGATTTATTATAAATTAATATTTTTAAGATTTCCAAAGGTGCCCCTCTCCTCCCTTATAAAAGGGCACCTCCTCCCTCTCTTCCTCACACCAATTTGAGTCTTCATGCTCGGACAACCCCTGCCAAATTCTCTTCTAAACTTCCCTAAAAACATCCTAGTGGTCCTGGTCTTCTTCAAAGACCATGTTTAGTGCCCTAAGAGGAGGTCTCAAAGAGGCGCTTCAAAGAAGAGGTAATGTTCGTTACCGATTATTTCAACTTTATTTCTTCTTCCACTTCTTCTTCTTTAGATGTCTCATTATGAAGTAATAACATAAGTATCACTCATATAATGATATGTTATTATATGTATGAAACAACCCGATTTCACAATTTAACCATACTACAGAAAATGAAATCACCACGCGTGCGTACGTACGGAATACCGTCTCCACGCCGTGGTGTAATCTATTTTCCACCACCACCTTACTTGGATGGGTATAATGCTGTAAATAATGAATATATATTATTATTGTAAAGTTATATTGATTATTAAATATTATAAATACACTTGAATACAATTCCACGATCATGGGAATGATATCATCGCTCGTGGGTACGTACGGACTACCGTCTCCACAACGCGATGAGATTCATTCTAAATGATTAACCATTCAGGAATGATTATAAAGTATATATTATAAGTAATAATAAAATATATGACATAATAATGATACTGGATTTATGTATTTATATATTTATGGCATCTACTTAATTCAATTCAATTCAATAAAGAAACGAAAACAACGTTCATGCGTACGTACGGCCTACTGTCTCCATGAACGGTATATTTCTTTCCATTTATCGATATATTATATATATGTATATTTTGAATATATATTATATATAAATCATGTTTTACATTATGGATATAAGCAATCATGATCCATGTAATCATATTAATAATTACATGTTAAAACACGAACTACAAATGAGACGATTTTACCCAAAACGCTACTTTAACATGAATTTACAAAAGAACGGGTAATATAAAGTCATATGTGGACTGTATATGATATCATAACAATTAATATGATTATATAATAAGTCAATAACATTATTTAAATCCTTATACAGGAGGTTCAGACTCTTACAAATCAAATCGGACCTAAGGCAAGGGATAATTTTGCAAATCTCAATTTTATCCGAGATTGCTTATTCATAAGTATTTATTGGGGTTATTTTTATCATCCATGTCCATGTTTTATAAAAGTATTTTCTTTTATTTTTAAATTCCTTTTTACCCATTCTTTAATTTTACTACATGGTATGTAAGGAATCTTTCTTTTGTTTACGCTTCGAGATACTTTTTGACTTTTCTGGCCGAAGTACGACAAGAATGTTTTTTTAACTTATACGGCACGAACGGTTTTTTACGGTTTTATAAAGAATGATTTTCATGAAGCTTCCTAAAATATATTTCATGAATATTTTCATGAAAAATCATATTCTTTTAAAAATTCATGACATTTTGTGAAAAGAAAATGATTTTAAAGAAGAAAGGATATTTTCCTCAAGAATTCATTTCAAGTGTTTTATCAAAACCATTTTCCATCTAAAATGAAATTATTTCATATGTGTATGTTTTAAGAATAATGTAACTATTATTTACATGGTTTCAATTTTCTTATTATGAAATGATATCCATTTCTTTTATATGGATTAAGTTATGATGGGATAATGTTTATGAAACCCATTTTATTCATTGGGTTATTATGAATGATGTATGTTTATTTTGTGGAACAAGTAAAAATGATTTAATTATGAGATGGGTGGGACCTATATCGCCCTACAATGAATTGGGTAATGATTTTATATCTCATGAGATAGACATGGCTGGAACGGTAAGTTAATCCGGTGTAGTGTTACAGGACTGAAACGAGGAGTGACCTCGATTCAGAATGAGACTTTGTCCACTAAGATGGTCTTGGCAGCGATGCCTTGGATACTATGGAAATTATTACATGTGCTTAATGGATCAAAAAATTACATGTTTTATTACCATGATATTTTATCATGATTTATGTTACATTATGATATATTCCTTATATACATCCATGTTTTATGTTATTGCTCATGATTTTTTATGTTCATGTTTTTTTAAGTTCAAATGTATATGGTATGTTTTATTTTATCCATGCTAACCATTACTGAGAATTTGAGCTCACCCTTTTTATTTTTTCTTTTCCTCTAGGATAAAAAGAATGATTTTAGGTAAGGAAACAAAAAAGGGAAGATCTTTATGGGATATGTTGAAGATCTTTCCCCATGATTAGAAGATTATGTTCCAAGTTTCCAAAGACATTAAACTATTACGGTCCTTGTGTGTCTGTTTTTGTTATGTACTAAGTATTTCGCAAAAGTAATGTAATGTCTATGTACGTCAAGCTTTGGGTCTCTACATTATTTTTATATCTCGTTCACTCCGTATGAGAACATTTCACCCTTAGTTCTACTTTAATGGACCATGTTATCACTTGTGGGAATTATTATCCTTTAATACAACCATAGTATCACATGAATTGAATGAATCCCTTATGGTTGATACTCTCTCCCATATGTGTTAAAGCTTTCCTCCTTGGGTGTATATGGGAAACCATAACTTTAAATAAATCCATACATATATAATTTCAAAAACAAATCTCAGGACAAGTGAAATCATTCATATAATAGTTTCATCATGAAAAACAGTTACACCATATTCATTTTTTTTACGAACTCCAAAAATAATCTAGAATTAAAGTATTATAATTCATTAAAATACATATTTTATAGTCCATAGAAAATTATCATGGTAAAATTTATACTTTCTAACCATTTTAATTAAATAAAAATCATTAAATATGAATCATTATTTAGTTAATAAATATCCACATTCTTATCATAAAAAGATGTTTCCCCAAATCCACCCCCAAGGAAATAGAATTTTTTAATTTATACAAATTATTCATGTAAATAAATATATTAACAATATTATTTTTTCTCTAAAATTATTCTTAAAATATGGATTCTCTTAGGGTAATTCAAACATTTCATTTCTCAATAATTAAAAAACTGGTAATTTTGGAAATGTATTTTAATCATCAGAAATATATCTATACATATTGATATCATTATGGAAAAGAAATATAATTAAGCATTGACAAAAAATGAAATTAAATTCTCTTTAGTCCTGATAATTTCATTTCATGTAAAACCAGACACATTTTTCATTACCTAAAATTTAGTATTGGTTTATATAAATAATGATTTGTTGGTATTATAAAAACAAGAAAAAAATAAGAATTCAGTGGGATTAAATTATCTCCAATTTAAATCATATAAAATAGTGGATAGGACTATGTAATAAAAATTATAGAATCATACAAAAAATTTATAAATAATATTTAAGAAGTTTAATTATCCTAACATAGAAAAGTCATGATTGGGGACACTTACTTTAGGAGAGAACTTATTAAATAAATAAAGAGACTATATAAGACATTGGAATGAAATTTTAGAGACTCTACAGTGTAATATTTTGAGGTAATTATTTCTTAAAGGATATGTTGTTGAATGTGAATAGGTAATTCTGGTGTTTATACTAGATTATTTGTAGTTTTAAATGATTTAAAATTTGTTAGTTTATTATATAAGTCAAAAATTTAATGATGAAATTAATTTATATCAGTTTATTTAATTATTAAAAAAGGAATAGAGTGGGGAGAAGATAAAATACTACAAAAATTAAATCTCCCCTTAAAAACAACCAATTTGATGCAAAAAAAATATTTTTTTTATCTCTATAAAATATATTTGATTCAATAAAATAATCTATAAAATAATTATTTATTATTAAATACTTGGAATTCAGTCCACTAATTATTAAATGTAATTTTGACCTAATAAATTGTTTCAATTTTTTTAATAATATTCATATAATAATGATTTCATGAAATCCAAGTTCTGATAAAATGATAATTTTCACATTTTCAGCAAAACATCATCTTTTTCTGAAAATAGAAAAAAGTAATGATAATTAGATGAATTTATTCCAAAAATGAAATTTAATTTACCAAAATATAATGTATTGATGATAATTTTAACATTTTAATAAAAATAAAATTTATATTAAATTAAAAATATTTATCATTTAGTTTGAATTATTATAATTATAAACCCTATTTTTTCGCTTATTAAAATATTTATTCATTTAAAATGTTTTTCATCAGATAATTTCACAAAATAAAAATTATTTTAAAATTATACAGGTATCATAATTTTTTTTTCTAAGATAATAATATTTTCTTTTCCATAAATAATATAATTTCAATTATATTAAAAAATTACCAAAGATAGTAACATAAATGCATCTATATGCGCAGATGTAATAATAATTAACTATATTGCTAAATAACTATCATCATCAAAATTTGACAACTGACATAATGGAAAATAAAAAAATTCTATATAAATATACCATAATTCATAAATTATCATTCATTTCATTGCATTCAACAGTTCTTTCAGATCTGTTGATAATTCCAATCATTTTTAGAATACCATTTTTCCTTTTGAAAATCAATATATTAGTTTAAATCACATGATGAGAATTCAAAGATATAATAATTATTTTTGTCAATGTAATATTATTCTAAGTGTATATCCATTTAGTGATATCATATGTACTCTTATATATTTACAAATGGTATGTGGTGTTTTTATATACAATTATTTATATTGTCTGAGTATGTATTTTTTTAGGTAATGATATAATGTTAGCAAATAATAAAATAAATTTTATTTATCTTATAATTACTATATTATATTATAATAAATTACTATGAATGAAACAATAATATATATATATAAAATAAGTTATTCCAGACATTAATATTGGTCAACTTATATAAATCAAAAGAATTTACTATTTATACTTTATCCATTTAGTGTTCCCTTGGTAGTTTTTTTAATTTTAGAATTACTCCCCCACATACAACCCCTTCATAACGTACCTCTATTTCATTGAGGGAGAGATATATTATTCACCCAATAATATGAATTTTTCCAACTAGAATTGACCAAACTAACTTACTCCTAATATTATTAGTCTATTTAGATTGAATTTCGTTCTTTAAAATTTAATCACCAGGTGTTCATTTTATTTAATATCTTCTGGTTTTTTCCATTCTTATCTTTTATATTAACATTTTCGTTATACATTCCATTACCCTTATTATTGGAATTGATATTATTCTACACCCATTACACATTCTTATATATAATTTCATTCTCCATAATCATACATTGATATGAGTGTGTTATATTTTTCAAATCATTTGATAAGTGTAACATTTCCCTTTTAAATAAAACCATGGCAGTAATAAGGGGGTCCAGTCTTTAGAACATATTATCATAGAATTTTTTAAATTTATATTAGGTATCTTATTGAATTTATTTCATTTTATACTAATTTTTTATATTCTCTAAATTATGTTAATTGATTTTTACGTCTACAGCAATTTGATTCCTCAATGAATTTTTTGCTTCAACTGGCTAACATCAGAACATTTACCTCATTATTCATTTAAATAAGTTTATCAGTGTTCCGCTCTAAAATTTTATAATTTCATTCTATAATTTAAATAATCTAATTCATTATTGTTTTGGAAATTTATTTCACAATCATATATTTTGATTTAAGATAAATAATTAAATATCTTATTAAATCAATCTCTTTCATCAAGAAAATATTTTATATTTTTTACTATTATATTATATTATTAGTAGAAAATTCATTCATATTTATATTAAAAACCATTTTCATTCACTTTTTAAAAACATTCTTATTTCTTATTCCCTTACACAGTTCCCAGCTTATGTAATCACTGTGAAAAACAAATATTAAAAAGAAATACAATTTCCCTTTATCCTTAAGAATTTTTCTATTTTCATTCACTTTTCTCATAATGGGATATGGTATCATTTGTATAGAAATTATCTTTTAACTATGTTTATATATATATCCCTTTACCATTAATGATTATTTTTCAAATTCAACCATTATTTATATTTTGTGTTATAGAGGATAATTTAAATTTATGATCCTCCACCACTAATTTATGATTCTTAGGGAGACATTTTCAAATGTGACCAATCATGCAACATTTAATGTATTTAAAAACTGGGGAACATCAACATTTTCCTTTTCCTAATTAAATTACTTTTTTAAAAAGAGTAATAATTATTCTTTGACTACGAAATGATCTTTTAAATTTTTTTATTCTATATAAATAATATTTATTTAAAAATATTTTACCAATTTAAATCACTCAAAATAGTGTCCTCCTCTATTATTCAATATTTAGTTAGGGTTTGACTTTCTCCAATCAGTTATATGGAAAATATATTATAATGTGTTTTTTGGTCTAAAAAATTGAATGATAATACCTAAAATGTTACTATATATTCATTCTATGTTGATTCATTTCAGCTTCATCCGAGTGGAAGAGTCATTAATAATTTTACACTAACATCAATTCATCAAAAAATACTTAAAATCAATTATTAATACATATATTTATAATTTCACATTCTCATATCATCAAATAAAACATGAAAGATTGTATTCATGTCAATATTATATTTTGAGGTCCATTACAGATATTTTGGTTTTTTTTATAGATTCATATTTTTGTAATAATTTCCATAAATGATAAAAATTATTTCATCAAGAGTTATGTGAATACAACATTGTGTACTCTCCCATCTGAATAAATACATCCATTATAAAAAAAATTCTATGTCATACTTTCTTATGATATATTAACACCATTATACATGATATAATTGTTATCATGGATTTTTTGTATAAGATGCGTAACCATACTCTCAATAAATATATTAATTACCATTCCATAGAACATAGAGACTTCTATGTTGTTGGAAATAATTACTACTCCATTGATATCATCAATAAAATATATAATCAGTTGTAAATAATCACAGAAAAGATTGAATATAATGTTGATCAATATCCATTAGATGATAATATGAATTAGGCGGCCGCGAATAGTGTAAATTTATAATGGGAGGGGAGGGTTAGTCAGTGGTCACCAAAAACACTGAGTATTACAAACTACATCGTTCATGTCCTTGGTTAGCCAAATTTATCTTTTTAGTTATTTTATAACTATGAAATATTGTTGTAGAGAGATAAAAAATGTAAAAACTTGTTATTTTTTGGTTTATCAACTAGTATAATTATGTTATTGATCCCTGAAGTGCATTATTTATTACTCCACTAACAATATTTCAGTTTTTTATCAATGTGAAAAAATTGAAAATATAAATGTGGATGATTATAAACACACAATTAAATTATTAGAAACAATTATCAAAAAATTAATTTATTTTCAAATCCCACACCATAATTGTCTCTCACATTTTCATATGTTGATAACTCTTCTAACTATCCTGAAAATTATATAAATTCAATAACAGAATAGTGTCTATTTCAAAAACAGAAGGCATCTACAAACAATTAACTATCAAGGTATAAATATATTTATAAACCTAACTATAAATTTGGAATTATTCTCTTAGTTATAACATAATACTACATAATGATATTAATAAAAATTAGCGAATAACGTATAATTACAATGAATTTTTACAAAATGTGACATGTATGCTGTTGTGTGAGACTTTTAATCATTCCCATACAAATAAAACATCAATATCCTACTATCAAAAAGGGTGTCCAATTTAACATTTCATTGTTTGTGAAGCATGGTATATATCATGAAGTAGAAAATTCAGAAACAACCTTCTCACTATGGTTTTGAGGGACCAAACACTTTACGATGTCCATTATATTATTATTCACCACAATCCCACATTTTTTTAAAAATAACATGGAAAATAATTCATTTCATTGTTCTTCATGTTTCTATTGACTACTAAGATAACCCACAGTGGTATAACCACTCTAATTATAGTGTGGTCCCTCTCACATTTGAATACTTATTTTCTCCCAATAGATTACCTACAAAATAAAGTGTCTCACACCATATTAAAACAATCTTCCATTACACTCATTACATCTCAACATACACTAGTATGGTGTGATCCATTATAATATTTTATTTATTACCATTTTTAGGTAATCCATCACGATTCTTTAAATTATGTGTGAAATTTATATAATAATTAATTTTCCTGATCCTAACATTCATTCTAATGTTTTTACCATATATTTACAAATTTTATCTCATTTATTCATTATATTTACCATGAAAAATTGAATGTAATTGAACTAATCCATAATCATTTCATCTAATGAAACAATATAAAAATATCCCTATATTACATGTAAAAAAATTCAATTTGTCTTTCAAAATTATTGACTTATATAAATTGAATCATCTGATAGAATTTTTATTTTGAGATATCTCTATATCTTGATGTATGATCAATGTCATTTTCAATATTTTCTAATGGATATCAACACAACCTTCTTTTTTTCAATTCCCTTCATGAGTTTTATTTATTATCCATTCATCTAAAATGAATTTATATCATGGAACTTATATTATTGTGGATTTGATGAATAATAATTAATTTATCACAAGATTAAGTGATTTATTATAGAAATTTAATTGAATGAATGTTTTCTAAGTATATAGAAATCATTGATTAATATTGATAATACTATAAAGGATTCTAATTAGATCTATTTTTTAAATTTTTTTATTAATATTTATTTGTTTGGTAAGTTATAATTTGTAATTTATGTGTTTTTAATGGATGATTATATTAATTATATAATAATAATTATCAATGGAATAAGCTTTATTTGGGAATGAAAATGTAATTTTCATTGACATATTTTATATTTATGTAAATTTTAATTATGAATTAATTGATATTGATTATCTATATTTTTTAAGGATATGTGTTGAACATAATAAATATCATTTCGATTCAAAGTTATGGAGAATACAAAAGTTCAATCTCTGTATTAATTAATATGTTGTAATTAAAATTTATACATGAACGTGATAAAATAATTGGATTTTATTCATTATATAGTGGCTGAGGATATTCTTTGAGTGTTATTATTGGTGATTTTATTTACATGTTTATTGTTTACAAATTTGGTGATCCAAGTAATGGAGTACGATTTTCTATGTACCTTAATCAAAATATAATAAGTTAACATTTCTATACAAAATAATTCTTATCATCATTCTCTATATATGTACACCATTCAGTTGAACCATGTAAAACAAATATTAATCTATTTGATTTGTTTTTTTAATAGTGGTATTTTGTGGTGATATGTACATGGAAGTTTAATAAATATAAATGTTAAATATAAAAGATAAAAAATATAATTATTTTGAATGGGATTTACCTTATGGTTCACTGTACTCTTTTTTATTTTAGTGTACCTATTGAATGGCCATATGTTTTCACATCCAAATGTATATAAATCATGAATATTATATAGAAGAAATATATTTAATTTTATATAGAAATTATTTAATAATAAAATTTATAAAATATTTCAGGAATTTGACTATTAGAATTAAAAATAGGCGATGAATAATAAATCAGGATTTATTTCATCTTTTTTTCCTATAGAAATATATTATATTATTCATATTTCTATTATAAAAAAAATAAAATTTTCTCACTATAAAGGGAAAATAATTATATTTTATGACAAGGTATTAAAGGTTCTAGGTAGATTTCAAAATAAAATATTTTTTAATGGTATTATGATTAATATTAATTAGAAAAATATTTAACATTATATAAGGCATTTATAGAGGGGTAAAATCAATATAATAAAAATATATATATTAAATATCAATATTCTTATTCTTATAATTTTTGTAAATTAATATGTCGTTAAAATTTTAATTAAATTAATTTTTATTGTCAGATATATGAGAATAAAATAAATTAAAATTGATGATTTTGATATTGGGAATGTCTTTATATAAAGACATACATAATTACAACATACAATGTTCCAATATATTCTTGAAACTGATTTTAATTAATTCATCTATTTAGTTTTACCAAGATCTTTATTTTCCTATGAGGGATGTGAGTGTTTGATGAAAACAATAGAATATCAATTAAGGATATATTTTCTAAAAATATGAATAATTTTATATACCTACAATAATATAATGGAAATAATATAAATGATTAATTAATATCATTAATTTCATCAAGGAAGAAATAGTAAAAATGTTAAGAAAATAAAAAATATTCTGTTGGGGTTTATATTGTATTATAGATTATGACTATTATATTACATGTTAAATTATTGATGTATATGGAGTGGAGGACACGTCATTATGTATAATTAGACAAAAAAATTTGTGGAAATCTAAAAAATTATCTGTAATATGGAAGAAAATATGAAGATTCAATTGTGTAGCAATATTAAAATAGAAGATTCAAATAATGTATCTCTTTTTTATGAAGTGGAAAATAATATTAAATCGTATTAAGAAGATATTTAGGTGTCATTATAATATTTTAATGTCAAACATAAAGAGATTTGGGTTAATCGTTATAAAGTGATTAATGTTAAATTGGAAGAACATGATGGTTACAAGATGAATCCTAGAAAAAATATAATTTTATAAGGACTAAATAGATTATGTATACAAACCTTATTTTTAAATTATTAGTATGGAAGATGTTATTGACTAAACAAAACAAAAAACACATAAAAAATAATTATTTTTAATATAAATGTAGAATTATATCATAAAATAATTAATTAATTTGATTATTTTATTTGTGGAAACTAAATGAAGTATATCAAATTAAGAATATTTGGTGGATATAATAAATAATAAAAATAGTAAAACATATCTCAGAAAACGTATATTGAATTATTGGAGTTAAAAATAATTATTTTTTATATAATAATATATCAAAAGAGAGAAATATGTCATTAATAATGTGTGAGTAAAATAAACTACATTAATGGAAAATTTTAGTAATGGTTTCCCAGATGTATTGTCATAATACACAACTTTTAACGTAATTATAATTAAATTTATTAAAAAATGAAGTAAAATAATTAAAGAAATTAACAAAAATATATTTTTATTAAACATCTCATAATTCCCAAAAATTTTCTAAATACATTAAAAGAAATGATGATATATTTTTCTAATGATAAAATGATTTTTTTATCTTGGTCATAGAATGATATATTATATTATAAACAAATTTGATTATGATGTGACATTGGAAGAGGTTTAAATTTGATATTGAATTCATATTCCTCCCAACAAAATCATAGATCAAAATAAAAATATTTTTTGTTTTATTTATTAATATTGAAAACAAGTTTATTATTTTTCTAAGAGGCTAGATCATCATTCTGAAAAAATTACATGAAAAATAAAAGATGAATTCTATCATTTCCATTCAATTAAAAAATCTTTTTTTAGAAAAAGATACAATGTTAGTGAAATTATTATTTAATTTCTATTAAATCATTTTAAATGTAAATAAATATTCCATAGAGATAAAAATAGATTAAAGAAAAAAAATTGGTGAAGATGTATTGAATTCAAAAAAAAAGGAATTGGATTATTATGATTGGGATCTCATCTAATAAAGACTATTAGAAGTCCTCACACAACTCTCCTAAAACATTATTAAATATTACACATTTCAAAAATATTAAAAATCCTTTTATATATATTTTCATAGATAATATGATATGAAATATTTATTTAATTAATTTAGAAAACTATTATCCAAAATCCATTTCATCTATAAGAAGGTTTCCACCAACATACTTTATTTTATAATAACAATTGAATCTTTATTTTTAGAATATCTAATATTCTTAGTAATTCCAAAACCATATAAAAAATATAAAAACCATCAATGTAACAACCCAAACCTTCTTATACATTGATATTACATCTTCTATATAAATATTTATTACATGACATAAACACACACTTGTAGATCATAATAGTTTTCTATATCTGTAGAATAGATAAAAAATATTATGATATAGTGAATTATCTTCAACAACACCCCCAATTATCTTATAACATATTTATCATCTTAGTCACACCTATAGATAATATTTTTATATCTCATGGACGGAAGCATAAGAAAGGGTGACCTAAAATTCATAGTAATGGAATCAAAATAGATATAAAAATATAGTCATATGAAAGTATATGATATGAATAAGGGATTATGATCATGAAAAAAACATACAATGTTCATTCAAAATTAGTCATTGAACATAAACACTACTAATGGAATACAATTTTATCTTTTTAGAAAAAAATTTCCATGTTTGTGATAAATAATCATAAATAAATCATGAACCATAAGATCACATCATAAATTAATATAACTCTAATTAAAATATAAATAAATTATATCATGATTAAATCTGATGAAAATAATCACTCTGTATTAGGAATTATCATCTCTTTCCCCTTATAGAAAAGGATACAATTATTTTAAATAGAGGACCACGACACTCTTTTTTCCTATGGTATATCATACATGAAGGCATTTTTTAAAAAGGTTGGTGCCAAAGCGTCATATATTATTTAAATAATAGAAAAGACCAATTTTAACTAAGTAGAGGGAGATCCATTAAATATCCCGAAGGCCCATTGAACATTTATCCCATTATCATAATGAAATTTTATTGATGTCTTCTATAATAACCTAAAAATCTCTTAATATCATCAATTCATAAACTATCTAGACAAATTGGTTATCATAAAAAATTAATTAATTCAATATAACATATCTGTCAGGAACTCGTCACTAATATAGTACCCCTCTAGGACTAGAAAGGGTAGAAGAGAGATAATGATACCCAATACATACTTCTAGTAGGCCCGGGGTTGGTGACTATCACTGATTGTATATTAAAAAAACATATTGGAGGCATTAACCTCAAATAGATCACATAAAAAAGATTGGGATAATAAAGACACCACCCAAATCATTATCATACTAAAATATAATAGAAAATTCAACATGAAAATGTGTAATATCATTCCAGAAATAAAAAAACTAAAAGGAAAATTATAAGTAAAAAATAAATGTAAATACAATAACATCCATGAAAACCAAACAGTTCCTAATGAAATCCAATATAGTAGTAATTAGGCTGGTCTCCATCCTTCTCTAAATTAACTGAAATTGGTTTATATATGCATAGGTTGGTATAACACTACACTCAGTTGGAACCTCCAAAGAGCCTCTTTTGTCAAAATAGTGAAACCATGGAAAAGCAACGTGAACAATAAGAGAAACTGACTCATCACATACTTAAATTGCATACAATGTTCCCAACCTAACGATGGATACTCTCACCATGTATCTCATAAAAGATTATATAATATAAAAATTTTATCAAGGGTATCATGCTACAACTTCCTCAGTAGTTTGCATCTTTTCCCCTATATTGCATTTCCTGAGCATCTCTCTCCAAAAGGGTAGGATGCCAGCTCCTAATTTATTCTCCATAAAATCAACCTCATGCATCGCAATATGACATCCACATAACCAAACATTAATAGGTAGTTCCCAGGATCATCCACATCTCGTACAATATGTATCACACATAATGTATTATATCATATTCCCTCAAAGCCAATACATTGAGTATGGAACCTCATACTGTCACAATATTCATACATTATACCTATAGTAATCCATTGGAAACTATATTCATAAGGTATATGTTTGAAATAAATAGATGTCAATAAAACTATATACACACATATATAAGAACAACTTACCCTTTCAAATACTAATATGATTATCTACCAAGAGAATAGAGAATGACCCAATGGATTACTTCTCTATTCATCCTCCCATTGGGATTTTTTGGAAAACTCCCGCATATAGTTCATAATCAATGTGGTCTCTGTTTCCTTAACCAAGAGGGCAGTGTAGCATATAAAAACACAAAATATACAGGATATAATATAGATCACAACCACAAAATGGCATAACCTTGTTTTATACTCAACTATAGGTTACATCTCTCGGAATCCATAATTCCACTATTAAGACCATATATCTTATTGGAAGACAACATTTTAAAGAGATGACATAAATTAAATTATTCATTTTCATCAGTTTCACATTACATCAATTAATTTATTAAATAGTAATTATGTTTTAAAAAATTCCACATTACATTTCATTATCATCATAACAAATGTTCCATTTCCTCAAGGTATAAAAAAATTAAGTACATTCATTTTCAGAATTACAATGTTAGAATTTCATCCAAGGAATAATTAATACTATGGGTTATGTATTACTCTTTATTAACATCATTAAAATATATAATACCATGAATTCTAGGAAATCATCATAAACTACCAAATAGAGAATCAAACCAAGCACATTTATTTACCAGAAGTAGTGGGGTAAGGAACAAAGATAAAAAAACGAAATCCAATGAATCTCGCTAGTCTCGGTGATTTTAATCCTACCACAAAAATAGGGCCTCTCTCCCCCACATAACACAACAGTACTCCAGCCTCAGCCGTACTAGGATCACATCACTCTTTTTCCTCCCTCCCCCCATTATCCCAACATCCCTCTAGGATCATCCATTATAGACTCATTTCACATCACATGAATTACGAAAAAAATAAATCATGCTCTTTTCCATAGAAAAATGAATTCAGCAATCAATAAATTTTAATCTCATTGATCTAAAACATGAGTAACATGATCCTTAAATTACCATGGTAAAATTATTCCATAAAATGGCATTGTATTTTATTACACATCCAGTTTATGTCTCATCGTGAATTAACCAAAATATTAATCATATGTTCTTCCTATAAGAAACATAAGAAAAAAATCAATCTCATGTTATCAAAAATTTATTAAACATATAATTTAAGATGAATTTAATTCAATTATAAAAAATAATCCACTTTACTCAGGTTTATTAACCAATTCAATTAAACATATATACTTGTATCAAATTTAATATTATCAAATAACAGCTTCAACAACTGGATTCATTAACATGCCTCTTTAATTCTATACTCAAACTAATTGTCAATTAATTCGTTCATTACATTATTTACCAATTTCCATAAAGAACAACATAATAAATCAATAAAGGAATATATATTAAACTATATAGAAAATCCAGAGGCAACCTATTATCATGCTACAAACCGCAACATCGCTTCACGATCAGTAACAATTATTTAATCCAGTTGAAATTATTATTTTTACAATTTTATTATGATGCAGGGGATAAGTCATTATTGAACTAGGATTACACCTAAATATATATGGATGAAACATATCCCCTACCTCAAAATTTTATATACATTCTTCAAATGAGAATAGACCACATAACATATCCTCGATCACCTCTCCTAAAACAATTGCATCCATGTGAGGACAATGTGGTACAACCTCGTCAAACAATAATATAAAAAATTCCCCATTAGATACATGGGTAAGAATACTCCATAGGATTGTGAGAAGAAACAGGATTAAAAAAGATAAAAATAAAAGAAATCTCTAAAAAATAATGAATAATGTACCTTGGATAATCATATAACACCACATTACAATAATAGAATCATGATGATAGATACCTATTGAAGGGAATGTAAAACCCTGAAGGAGAGGGTTCTAGGGAACTTGAAATACATGAGTAGCCTTAGGTTTTGGAGACACGAGTGTCTAGAAATGATTTAAAACATATATAATTGGGTAATTACCCGATGTTAAACCCCCTTTCTCTTCATGTAATTCTATGGATTCGATTTTTTCTAATAAATGCATTGCCTCTTAACATTATTTATCATTCATATCCTGATATATTACATGTCATGAAACCCATATATAAATCATGTATGATTTTTTAGGATGTTATATCTTGTTTATTTCCAGTAACAATGAGACAAGTCCCTCTATACGTCATTTGTGCATCCTTAAATAAACTCAGACTTCAGAAAACAAAGTGTCAATCTAGGAAAATCATTGACTTAACATGAGACACCTCTCAAATAAATTCTCATCCTCAAGAATCCAAATCAATCATATAGAGGAAAAAGAAATGGGGTTATACAAATAACCAACATGTGAGATACCACTCTATTAACTCAACCCCATAGGATCTCAAGCACCCCCCATCCAAGAATAAGGGGATAGACAAGGTTATTAGGTGAACTACTCATCGAGCCATCAACTACTATTGTAGTAGAGTATACCCATTTAACCTTTTGATGCTAAACATGGAAAAAGTGTGGAATTATATGCATATATTTTCCTACCATTAAAAAATATAAATTAATAAAAAGTAATAAGAGAGAGAGAGAGGGTCATCTCATGTTCCAGAAAAAAGTTTAAACCCAAAAAAACGAATAGTGTTACCAAGGATGAGAAAACATCAACCAAATCAGTATACATAGAAAGTTTCTATGAGAAATATTCCCTATTAGTATACTCCATTCACCTGATCCTTTGTAAGAGAAATACAAAATGGATAACATGCCTACTCAACAAATTCTACTAGAGGTACTGGATCTATAGATGTCACACATAGAAGGATGTGTCAACATCAACAACAATATCACCCCAACTGAGGATGTGAGAGTCATCATGAAGGTAACAACAGAGCTGTTACACGTGAAAAGCCTTGTTTATCCAGATCATATATAGGGGAAGGTCTATCTGATACACCATGGATCCAATATGATCCAACACCTCAAAAGGTGCAACAAATTGGAGAGAAAGATTACTCCCATGGGAAAAACACATATTTCGATGATGGGGAGTCACCTTCATGAACAGATAATCCCCATAATAGATCTCTATTAGTCTCCAACATTGATCGACATATGAATTTTTATGATCATGGACTGAATTCATCCAATCCAAAATTAGCTGAACCATCTTAGTGGTGTTCTGTACTAGTTTCATCCCATGAATTCTTGAATATTAGAAACCAGACCAACATAATGGAGAAGAGAATGGTCTACCTTAAAGGCTTGAAATATTATCATAGTAAAGGGGGAGTGAAAACTATTATTTTAATCAAAAACAACCAAAGTAATGTGCTCATCCACAAACCTCCAAAGTACCGGACATAACAGTTCAATATGTCTACAAGAATATGGATGGACCAATCATTATGGTTGTTTGTTTGTGGATGAAAAGTAGTGAAAAGGACTATTTGAGAACAAAATTCAAGATATAAAACTATAAAAATATTGTAGGTAAAACATTTACCATAATAAAAAAAATGATCGTCCCTAGGACCCCGTGGATTCTTAGAACCTCCTCAAGACACTAGATTGACCAAAAAAACTACTACGATAAACTACTTGATCACTATGAAGTGTGCTGATTTCTTCAAATGATCCACTATCATCCATTTGTCTTCATATCCTCCCAAATATTGAGACAAAACGATATTAATTTTCATTGATATATCCTATAATATAAAAGTAAGAAAATTTATTGTCTATATTAAACCATTGGAGAAATGATGCTCAGACATCACATTCTGGAAGAAAAAACATAAATACACAAACTCTGAAATTCCATGCTTTATCACAGGCCACCACAAATCACCAATTAGAGCATGCTATAACTTTTTTCATACCTTGATGTACTACCAAATTATAACTATTAAACACTATGAGAACCATCACATGCATATACAATGAAATGAAAACCCTTCCCTGAAACAAAACATGGTGATGTTCATCTGCATATCATCAATGATGAAATTTTATGCAAACAACTCTATCGAACTAGACCTCTACCTTATGGTCCCCCAAATATGACTCCTCCATATATAGAAATATATATGAAATCACTGTCATCTGATAATGAAATACTCGACCCCAAAATTTTCCCATATCATGATGTAATGTTGAATGTTCCTCCATCACTTTCTAGTAATCAACACATTCAATCATTGTATCCATACACAACTTCCTTTTTAATGCATCAGCTACAATATTCCCCTTACATGGTGTTTAAGAAAAATCAAACTTTTAATCCCACAATAACTCCATCCAATGATGTATGCGTAAGTTCGAGTCACGATGGGAGAAAAAATACCTTAGACTCTAATGATATGTGAAGACCCAAAAAATGCTATCTGATGAGGTAATATCTCCCCAACGTCATAGAAAGTATTACCATCCCCAAATCAAGATCAAGGGTGGAATAATTACACACATGGGAAAGTAATTCTAAGACCCATAAGAAATGATGATTCACTACTGCATAAAAACTCATTAAAACCAATGTTGTGAAGTGTAACAGAAAACCTCAAACATAACTCTTTCTCATAGATGAAATAAAACTAGAGTGTTGACCATATTCTACTTTTGATACTCAAAATACATATGAAATTTTTGAGTCCACATAAATTTATAATATTATTTTAAATTCTATGAACGGAGTCACAACCAATGATAAATTAGATATAACCCACCTATAATAGACTTTAAGACAAAGAAAACTTCAAACCTCTACCACTGTCTTAGGAGATGCCCAAAACAAAAATGCTTATCTCATTATTGAATCTATAGCTACTCCCTACTGGGATATAACATACCCTATGAAATAGAGTTATCAATCCCAAATCAAAAACAATGTAAACTTCCCAAAAATATTATGATGACGAAGAACTCCCAAAATTACACATAGGGTTTTATACATGAACTGCTTCATACACAGAATACACAAGGATAACATCAATTAAAAAAACTACCGACATGTCTAAGAACTCATGGAACAATAATTTTGTCAACCCCGGGAACAATTCAAGATCCTTATTCACACCCAACAACATCAAAACAAACATGTAATGCCCATGAAGACAATGAGATGAAATCTTCAGGATATTATAATCATTTACATGCATCATATTATATCATGGCGGAAAATAAATCTTAGGTCTCCAACGTGAACACTAATTTTGATTAAATAAATAATAAATCCATGGAATACCAAAGTGGTTCAGCAGTGTGACCTGGATCATGAGACAATAATTGATTCAAGACAGCAATGTGTCATTATCCATCATCATGAACAAAATTGGTGCACCAAACGATGACACACTCAGCTAGAAAACACCACACTATAACATACCATTGATTTGTATACATAGCTCTAATAACTCATAAGGTGTTGTCCAATATGTTTACATCAGGATAAGAAAAACTCATGGTTATAGTTATATTCCAAACTTGATCTATCATTGAGAGGGTAATGCAACAACATCTTATAGAATGACATCAGGGTACTCTTCGATGACCCTGGGAAAATCCAACTGTAGAACCTCTGATAAGATCATCAACATTTTAGTCATCAAGTATGAAAAAAACATAGCATGATTTGGACACATCTGAGGGAATCTCTTTCTAGACAACATTAATGGTTCACATTACACATTGAATAGAACAACCTTCCTCCAAAATAAATCCACATTATCTTACCCTGAATTAAAATAAAAAAATCCTATGATGATGTAATATGTTTGTATCCATAATCATATTAAATATCTCCAATAGTAGTGTTACCCCAAAACTAGAATTTAGTCTCTACATACATCAACCAAGCCAGATCGACCTGCAACTATTATTTTCAATAACAAGGGAACTAGAAGACTCTCAAGAACATGTCCGAAAAAATGTACAAGGGAAGGTGATATGAAGGAGTGTCTCACTCTTGGTTCAAACAGGGAATTGAACCAAGTCAAAAACATGAAAATTTTTCCTTGAATGAAAACTGTCTTTCTTGATAATGGAAAAACTAAACAATGAATATGACTATGACATGTTCCGAGACCTCTCTGAACATGCGGAAGACGACATCCATTTCCACAAAATGGCCTCCGAGGAAGGAGATAATCCTATTGTTGTTATATACCTCAACCATCTACTATCAACTGCTCTTGAACTAGAGAAACCTTTTACTACTACCTCATAAAGAAATTCCACAATGGATCATCTTGAAGGAGAACTACTGTAACAAAATAACAGCAGAGAATTTCTGGCACTCTACTAGTGATGACCACATCCTTTATATGATAAAAATGTTTATGATCCCATAGATTTGGACTAAGAGAAACATCACATAGTGAAATAAGAGATTGTGGGTGGGGATATACCCATGGGTTTTCATAATTTCATCTACCAGGACAATTGGAATCCCTGTACCACAAATCTAATTTATAAGGAATCTAGAAAACCCCACTCTCATGATGATCCAGTTCATGAAAAATTCATCTTGATGACATATTCTCTCACTATCACCACATGATATTTTTTAATTATAAAGGGGGTTACCTAGAACAATATCTCTTGATGAAAATACTCATTTGAATTCTTTGCACTAGACTCCTTTTCTAGGAATAGATCTAAATAATTATTCAAAATGGTCCTAAAATGGATCCCGAACTCTCGCACAACGGATCTCCAAAATCAAAGGGATTACAACGCCTAGAAAATGTCCATCATCAAATCTGATGAAAGAAACTCGAATCTCAACTGGACTACAAACTCCTCCTATGAGATTTTCTACTACTCGCTCTCTATAATGAATTAAAACATGAACATCTTCAAAAATCCATGCAATGTTGTCATAGAAATGATACCGAGTTCTCCATATGAGCATGAATTCAAATGAATAATATCTCAACCTCCTCATTCTAGTCTTCAATATATGAATAAAAAATAGATCCCCCATACCACTATAGAATATTTCATTGAAACTCTTGAAGTGTCCTCCTCCATGTTTATATATCATAAACCTCTACTCTGCCATGGTAAGAAATGACATCCTAGTGAACATCATCTTTTTGAAACTGATGATCCTGTAACTAGGATCCATTACAAAAAATAAAAGACAATTGGAGCTCCTAAAAATGATATATGAAATAATATAACATTTATTAATTGTTTTATTTTATGCATTTTATGTTTACATATCTCCAGGTACACCAATTAAAAATATGGAAAAATAATAATGATACATGATCATTTCTTAGTTATTTTCCCTAAAAAAAGTAATACCTCATATAGTAGCAACAGTAATATTAATGTTTCATCCATTAGATCATAGGGGACATAAATACCTATATCTATCCTATAATGTCATGTCTAAAGTCCTTACTTATCTTAGCTGCCATTTTTCCTTACCAGAACAAGCATACTCACAAGTTTCTAACTCCAAATTCCATCTTATCCCTCAAAAAGATCTATGAAACCACATGGTCACGACCCACTCTCCAAACATTATACCGATCCTATAATGATAATGGGATAAGAGTTTTAATTAAACCTGAGTCGCAACTCTAGTAAGCCTATGTTTGAAAACTAGAACATAGTGTATAACAATCTCACACAATGGTGGAATTACCATCTAAGATAACAAATGAAAAAGATAGAGATAAATCAAGCACCAAACAAATCCTTATCAGAATAAAAAATAAGTTAATATCCATGGTGCAAATATGTAATATCATTGATGAACTGCTACAACTAAAAAATAAAACTCCATATACCAAAATTAAAGTAAAGATGTCTGTAAACATGAGGCCCACACATCTCCTACTAAACCCCAAGCTAGTATTAAACATCCTAAACTACAACAAGATCAAAATGACATGAAAATGTATTTATATATACATAGGGTGGGTATAAACGTTTTCTCAGTAATATTCAACCATAGATCCTCCAATGAAAAGGTATGTAAATCATGATAATGCAATGTGACTAACAAGTGATATTAAATCATCAACTAAACTTGTATACTAAGTACCGTACCTCACCATGTCTACACTCATTGTGTATCACATTGAGAGTATATAATATAATAATTAATCTCAATGGTACACTAATACAACTTCCCTGTTGGTTTTCTACATTTCTCAAACATCACTTTTCCTGAACATCTCTTACCCAATAGTCCATTACCAAGACACATGGGCAAAGAAAGAAAACACGCACCTTAGGCATCACATAACCATGTCCATTTATACAAAAGTTAGCAGGTAATTTTTGCAACCCATCACAACCTGTACCGTGTGTATCATACATCAGATATTATACATGAACCCATCATAGCCAATAAACATAGTAGGGAACATCAATCTATCACATACAATACATGTTATACTTGTAGTAGTCATTGGGAAATGATAAACATAATATATGAATATAAAATAGCCACATGAAATTACATCCCTATCTACACATATATGGAAAATAATAACAAAAATGCATAAAAAAAAAGTTAATACCAAAAAGGAGAGTGGGGTCAAATGGGGTAGTTTTCCATCCATGCTCCCACCTAGATGATTGGTGAATCACCCCCTTAAAATATTAGAATACCCGGGGTGTTAGTTTCCCTGATTTATAGGGTGTAGTTGCATATAGTAATGAAAAAAAATAAATTATATAATATAGCTCCCAATAACATTGTAGAAACAACCTAGACTCAGAATCAATTTCTTCCAATGTCTCCCGAACACCCAGATGCCACTTCTAAGCCCATTTATCCTATATGTACCAAACCATTTAAATAGAAGAAATAATTTGTTTAATTTGGTTTCATCAATTTCAAATTACATTGTTTAATTCTTTAACCAATAATCAACCATTTAAAAATTGCACATTACATTTCATTATCAACAAAACAATGTTAATTTCTATCCATGCCTTAGAAAAAAGAGTTCATACATTTTAAGAATTATAACCTTACCATTATATCCCAAAACTTATCAACCCTATGGGTTATTTAGTATTCATTATTAACATCATTACATTTCATATTAACAAGTACACTATGAAACATCATAATCTACCAAACAAGGAATGTTCCCAATCACTTCCATCTACCTCAAGCAATGTGGAAAGGAAATAATATAAACAAACAACCTGGTAGTCATCCAATTTTCAAATTCTACAAGAATTCAACATTAATACAATCATTAAGACCATATTCAACCCATTTTATAACCTATGATGTCATCCTTGACACCCATAAGCATATACCATTGCATCTCGCCACTCTTGCTGTTAACTGATACAACAACAATCGGTCCTCACCTCCCAACATTCCACCTCAGTTCTCTAGGATCATCCATCCCTAGAATACATCATATTCAAGTTTCATTTCCCCCAAAACCATGATTGGTCTCAATTATCATCCATCTTATTCTCCCATCACATCAGAAGAAGCAGGAAACAAAC
The DNA here is from genome assembly GCA_963277665.1 of Viscum album. Lineage (NCBI taxonomy): Eukaryota > Viridiplantae > Streptophyta > Magnoliopsida > Santalales > Viscaceae > Viscum > Viscum album. Next base: position 821,797,699 of record OY728155.1, read on the forward strand.
ATGTAATCTATCTTTTTTCCCTAAATGAAGGCATTCATCATTCCAAACACAATGATATCTCACAACTAAAAACCATAAGGCACTAATATGTCACAAGAATGTAGGAAAATAATGCCCTACAATTGCAATATCAATGATCACACAACTAGTTGATATTCCATCTTGAATTAATTGATCAATTAACCATTGTTTTCACCTATGAGCTACCAAATGAAAAAAATTAACTTACAATATCCTATGAAAATTATGCTATAATAATTAAATGTGATTAATTCCATTATTTTCATGATTCCACAAGAATTAGGATCAATGACCAATTCAATTAAACATTAATTCATGTATCAATTTTATTGTAAAAAATTTTAAACATAAAAAACTAGCTTTATTAACATGCCTCTTTAATATTTTAGCCAAATTTTTAAAAAATAAAAAAAATTACATTATTTATAAATTTCAATCAATGAAAGTATGAAAAACTATTAATGGCATTGATATCACTCTATCTAGAATATTAGGAGGTAAACTGTTGTCATGGTACAAAAACTCAAAATTACAACATGATCGATTCCAAGTCATAAATCATATTAAAATAATTATTGTGTCAATTTCATTACAATAAAATGGTATAAATACTGATAGATATATGATTACTTGTAAATAAATAGTGAAAATGAAACATCTACCTCAAAATCATGTCGACATTCTTATCACAATAAGAGACCATGAAACTGATCCCTAATCACCTCTCATGCAACAACTACATCTTCATAAGGATGTCACAACACAACATCTCTATCAAATAGAAATTAAATTTCCCATTAAAACCATTTTCATGAAACATCTATATCACTGATATAGAAAAAAGATTAAATGTGATCAAACAATAAAAATCCACTAGAAAATGAAGGAATAATTTACCATGGTTACGAAAGATCGCCACTTATCAATGATGAATGCCTTATGATCGATCAATCTTGAAGGGAATCCATATATATGAAATAGGTGGCTTCCATAAAATGTAAAAATTTATACAAGCCATAGTGTTTGACAACCCAAACAACTGAAAATATTTTAAAACTTAACACATTGGGGAATTGCACAACATGAAATCCTATTTTGGTTCATGTAATTCTCAGGGTTCAGTTTTCACCAAAATAACATTTCCCCTATTAATTTTTTTTCAAACCCTGATAAGTTACATATAATGAAACCCTTATTAATGTCATGTATCATTCTTTCATGATATTAAATCACCATTTATTATAGCATATAGCAGCCAAGTCTCTTTAGACTACTTTAATCCTCTTATAAGCGCCTATATCTTTGAGAACATTCCTATGGTCAATCAACATGGATCCAGACCCTAAAAATATCCCATGAAAAATATATGTGTTTCATAAGTATTTTATAGTTACTAAATTTATGAATCTACAGAATGAATAAAGATGTTATAGGTCATTATTATCCCATTATTACATACGTTACATCAAAGGTTGACATTATAGATGGAAATTTATTTTGAAATATCAGAAGGAATTTATTTGTGTCAAATATATTTTTAAAATTAAAAAACACTTCTCAAAAAACATAAAACCAATTCAATCATCATTACTAATGTAACTAACCTTGAATGAATAAAAATGAACCATTAAATATCATTTAAATCATATACATATGAAATTATAATTTCCACATTAGAAAACAATTATTAAAATATAAATCATTTAGAAATTGTTTTTCATTTAATGTGTCTTTTGAATCATACAAAAGACTATTTAAAAAAAATTAAACACATTTCTTGGGAAAAATTTCAATAATTAATAATCATTTTATAAAAGTAAAAATTCATATAAAAATTTGGAAATCAATTTCTATGAAAATAAACATTGAATAAAAAATGAAGATTTAAAGACAATGATTTAGTCAAGTAGTAAAAAAATACCTTTCATACTATACATAAGAAAACATATTTACCATTAATATTAGTGGACAAATAAAAAAATTAATTTCAATAAAATTGAATTGAAAATTTATTTTACAACATTTTTTGAAAATGAAATTATTGATAAAAATTATATTAATAAATCACTTTAAATATTTTTGAAATCATTTTTTAATCTATTTTTAAATAAAATTATTATTGGCCTAATATTATTCACTTTTGGAGAGAGAAATACTAATGACATTTCATAAAAACAATATTTTTAACAGTTCATTAAATAAATTAATGGTAGATAAGAGAAAAAATATATTAACATTAAATAAATATAGGATATGAAATGATGTCATTTTCATTGAGATAAGGATTTTACGATATAAAATAACACCCCATATCAACCATACTAGTCACCCAAGTCAACCCATCATTGGGTGGTGTAATTTTTTTACAAAATTAATTTATATAAAAAAAAGACATACGACCAGATTATTAATTATATATAATTGTATACAACTAAGAAATACATTCTTACCAATTACAAAATGCAGGTATTTACTACAAGACACCATTTTATAAAACAAAAACTCCAGAATATCCCAAAATGAAAATGTAACATAAAAAAGAATCATAAATTCAATAGAATCCTATCCCCTTTAACTGAATCCTCTAAAACAAGATGTATATTCACCCATAATAATATGTAGAGTATGTGAGTCAGATATTAGTAGGAGTCTACCAAGAGGTCTATAAATTTTATAATAGAAAGAATATAAAAGACCTATATTTGAAATAAACAGTTTTATAACTACTTTTGTAAAAAATTTGATATGATATCCCATTTCAAATAATCCAATATTTCTCAAAAAATTCATATTATGTTATGTAAACAACAAAAAATAGGTAAATATACTAAAATATAAACATAATATTGATCCAATATCTATAAAATAAATAATCATTTGACAAACCACCAGAAACAAAAATGCATTTACCATTAAAGCACTGTAATTTTGGAAGTCACACTACTTAAATGTCGTAATGTTGGATATAGATTTCATAGTGGCTTCCCATTGAACATAAATATATAGAAGGTTTCCTTATAGTGGTTTCACATTGAATTTGTCTACTTGTGTATCTATATTAATGTACACAAGGTCCCTCTATGAAAGAATTTCTATCTTTGGTTTAAAAACAATCCTCATTTTTTGTGAAACAATCAAAAATACAATAAAACATTCATAATATATTTACAATCCATTTTAAATTTCCAATCATTGAAATTATATTTCCATATACAATCACATTTTTAAATGCAAACCCATTATCTTTTTCAATTTCAACACATGCGATTTCAATTCAAATATAAAGGAAACATTATTAGTAATAGGAAATTGAAACAATTTATAAAATTGAATCGATCCACCTACCTATATAGTGTTGAATCACAATCCACCATTAGAAATATGGAGTGGAAATCATACAATCTATCTTCATAATAGAATTCATGACAAAATTCTGGAGAGATGATGTTCCTAACCCTTCACATCAATCACTAAACTAATTGATCCTTATAAAATGGAGACACTGAAAATCACCTCAGGTAAGTGCTCTGGATTATTGGAGAAGGATTTACAAATAAAATGATGCTTTAATGCCCACACAACACCCAAACAACTACAACTCATTAAATTTCATATTTTGTAATATTTTACATTTCATGAATCCATATAATTTTTAGATACATTGAAAAATACCTCCCATTTATAATTTTAATAAATGAATTTTAACATTAAATGAATGGTACCACATAAGTAACATGTATAAAAGGAATTAATTGCATTCAATTCATTAGATGGGTATTACAGACAATAAACATTGTGTACCTGCATTAAATTTCATGTAATTGCCTAAGAAACTGTAGAATCTATAGGTTCATGCTAAAAAATCCAACAATTTGTAGACTTCCCAATTATATATATCCTCTCAAATTTAGAATAACAACACATGCCTAATAGGAAAAGTAATCCTAAATAAATGATATGAAAATACATGATAGATAGGTATTTATGCTGTAAAATATCCCCACTATAAAATCTTTTTGTCCCCATAATGAGCTCAAGATATTGGATCCACAAAAAATGTATCCCATTTAGTCCTCATAAATTAATCATGATTCCTTGTATCATGGTGATCCTTTCCGACAACCATAATTACTAGACTAGGGGATTTTTTCATCACAAAATAACTTATCCTGGTGATCAATAATCTAATGTTTCCACTCAACCAAATTGATATCAGGCTCATGAACAAAATCCTTTGGTATAATCACCTGGGAATTATCTTCTATATACCTCTAAAACTAAAAAAACACGTTTCTTGTACATATGTTAATAATAAAGGTGATATTAACTAACATGCCAGCCTCCCTAGTTAGTGAACAATATCAATGAGGCCCACTATCCTCAGTTCCAACTTAAATGGCTTACCCAGATGATGATTTCCCCAGAAATGTGAAACTATTAGAAAAAACTGATCATAAATCTCAAAATCTACATACTGATGATGATGGTATTCAAAATATTTCAAATATATATATATTTTGATCATATTACACTAGATCAAATTATCTGCTTCTATCATCTTATAAACTACACTTGACCCAACGAAGGACAACCCCCCAACACTGCCCAATATAATATAAATTTTCATTGCCGCCCCTACAAAGCCTGAAGGGAAGTCGTCATGTTGAAATCAAGATAACTATTTTTATAAGAATACAAAACCAAAGTGAAATATAGACAAACGATCCCCATAAATCAAGAACAAAATCCCGTAGCATATCCTCATGAACCTGGAGACCTATATATGTTTTCCTGTCTATATATGGATGATAAGACATGATCCATTTCAACAGGGAACCATTTACACTTGAAAACCACTCAAGAATATGCATATGAACGTCAATCCACATTTTGAATCAACTACATAGGGATCCCCATGAAACATTATATTCCCTCATACATTAAAATCCCCATGTTTTTTCACATTTATTGTTTCCCTTACTAGTAAAAAATGCAATTATTTAGTTAGTCTATTAACAATCACACACATCACATCCATCCCGCATGGATTGAATGGTATACCAACAAAAAAATCCAAAAAAATATCATCCAACATCCATATCATAAATTGGTAAAGGATAAAATATATCTACAGGTAAATTGTTTTTAACCTAACCCTTTGATAGGTGGGAAACCGTGACACAAAAGCTAAAACACACTTCCTCATCCCCAGGCACTAAAAGAATCATCTATAATCATGTTACATAATTTTATCCCCAAGTTTTAATGACCAAAATGACAATTTTATACTATTTAGGAACTCATGACTAATGGAAACCCAAACAACCAATCTACTTATGATGGACAATGCTCTACTAGGTAACTAGGACAACACGTACAACGTCTCTCGACTGTTTACAAGTTCTCTTATGTGTCAGAACACCATTTCTATGGTATCCTCAAGTCAAAATCACTCATAAAATGATCAGTGCAAATTGTTTAATAAAATAAAAAATTCCAACTAGCATCCTCTACCTACAAAATCACCTTACTAATCAAATTATTTTAACACCACTGTTTGACTGATTCCTTCACAACTTGGGTCTGTAATTTTTATATTAATGAATCTACCCCCACATTTCATTTTTTGATAGTATATAAGATATCAATATCATTGTTTGATAGATATTAAACTAGTTTCACATTCATAAGTTCATATATTTTTGAGAAAAAATATACTAACAGATCTTGTTGGCGGAATATACAACAATAAACACCCCAATGCCATGGTGACTCAAAATTTTTAGTGCATTCATAACATCATCTGACTCAAGATTATGGGTAGGGTAGTTCTACTAAATCTGGGAAAGTAGATGTGATATATAATGAACAACCTGATTCCAATACATTAGGGAACAACCCAAACAAATATGATAATCACTGTGGAAAACATCATATCCTGGACTAGTTTATTAAAGAATCAAAATTGGTGTTGATTTCAACCTCATCTTAAGGCTCACAAAAATATCTTTGTCATTTTTTTGATTCCATTAAATATTTACTCCATAATGATTTTATACCTTCATAAATGAATTTTTCATGGATAACTCCCCATAGTTTCTCTATAATAGCCTTTCAACTATAAGAATATTTTTATCTCAAACACATTTTTGGGCTGCTCCGAAGTTATATTTTCTTGTACCTTTTAGAGTTAATTGAGATGCCCCTCCATTATATAACATGCACCAGATACATAAATCCCCATATCCAATAAATATACATTAAATTATTAACATTTATATTATGATCCCTTAATGTTGGAAGAATAATATTCAAATGGTCTTTATGATCCTCTTCTATCATGAAGTATGATAAGATGTCATTTATAATACCAACAAAAAAGGGTCCCTGAACTGATTATTTATGAGGTTCATCAAATCCACGATAAAAAAGGAATCAACCGCGAGACTTAAATACATAAATGGAAACATGAAATAAAAATATCGACATTGAAACACTATCTTGGTTATATCCTATTCGTGGGATCCTAACCGGTGATACCCCAAATAGTTGGTCAATCATACACAACTATTTATTTTATCTCATCTATTAAAATATATTACAAATTTTGGGTAAATTATATTTATCTTAAAAACAACTTGATTCATCTTCCAATTGTTAAAAAATCTATAAGGCTTCCATATTCATTCATTGCAAATAGAATAGAATATTCACAAAGACACACACAAGGATGAATAAATCATTTCACCTAAAAGTCAACAACATAGACGTTATGTTTCAACAAGTGAGAAGCCCTGATCTAATAGGATGGAAATGAAATGGGCATCATCATGGGTAATAGTTCAATAATAAATGCATCCTCTCCCAGGGGTGGAAATCTAAAAAATGATATAAAATACCTCAAGGTATGCACAAATAATAGTAGGTAGATTACATACCAAGCATAGTTCAATAATATCAACATATATTTTTGCCAACATGCATAATAATAATCATTAAAAATGAAGAATGTTCCCTTAAATTCATGATCTAGAGTACCAAAAAACATTAAAAAACGTTATGGTCCCCATAAATAGAAAATAAAAATACTTGATGTCAATAAATGTCCCTATAAATTATTATTTTATTTATATAGTCAATAATGAGGATCAAATCAAAGATATCATGATAAAATCAATAATAAATCACAAACCACCCCAATATTCTACTATAACCACTCGACATGAATGACATTTGAAACCATGTTCAGACCAAATTCTTGAGGTTGAATTTTTTTTGAACAAGAATATCATAATTTCCGAACAAAAAACAAACTTGTCTACTAAAATTGATGATATAAAATAATTTCTATCAACTCTATAAAACAAATATAGAACAATATGAAATGAAAAAAACGTCATACCAATAATAGTATCTTGACCAACATCATTTTACTCTATGACACACTCAGTTTCATAAATCAATAAATATTTATCTACTTGCCCATCCTCTTGGTCTAGATAATGAGACCCGAAACCCATAGAACCATCAACATGAACGTGTGACGCTTTTGAAGAATTGAATCCCACCTTATTCCACGAGGGAATCCTATCACAAAGACACTTTATATAGGTAGATAACCTACAAATAAGACTTGTTCTGGGATTATCTGTATATTGAGTCCTTGTATGAACAGTACTCCCACACTAGTTGAAAATAATCTGTTTTTCCCTATAGAAGCCTTAGAAACTAGTCCTATACAAATATTCCCACTGTCAACCTTTAGTTTTTATCTAGAAAAAGAACCTTGGATTTCCACGACAGTTATTAAAGATCCTCCCATCCCTATCCATAAAACTAAAACTTTTTCATCTAATGATTCATTATCCACTACATCCACAAATGTTGGAATACACAAAAGAATGTTCATTTATAGAACTTCATCCCTCATCCCCATCACAATATTTTTTTTAATACAATAATTAGTTAAAATATTCAGTAACAAATTCACCAACTCATAAAAGTGCATGGTGTTATCTATAATGTTATGCTCCTCTTTAACCAATTTCAAAAACACTCAGGTCATTATGGTAGGTAATTTATTACAATAAAATTTATAATTTTAAATATTCTCAAATGAATAATAGGTAATACGTTTGTGAAACATATTTTTCACTATTATTTCCCATCATATTTTTCTAAGTCATTAGATCATATACCTTTAAAATCCTACTTGATAATCTATAGGGTTCGTCAAAAAGTGTATGATTTATTATATCATGCAATAAACTCGTATAACTCTTTTGGTTATTATTCACCATTGATGTCAAGTGGTATTTAATTTTTAAATTCAAAAATATGATCCACTACCAATATATGGTTCACTGTCCCCGATGACCCTATATTATATTATGAAAAAAATCACTACTTCAACCAATGATGGTTCCATTGAAGGATCCTCATACAAAACCATCCTTATTGAATCCCCTCATTTATATGGAAGAGATAGTATTGGATTAATTTTATACTAAAAATAATAAAATTTCCAATAATCTAGGATAAATTTAAAATTCCAATGAACTAAAAACAAGAATCCAAAGCAATGTGTTTAAACCATTTTTTATTAAAAAAGTTATGAATCGTGTTAGGAGAATGTAACATAATTTTAATAAAATTAGTTCATACAAAAAAACTACCCACATAGTTTATTAAAAATACGATACTCACATCATGTCCATACAAATAATATATAGTTTAATTTATTTAAAATTCATCTACAATTTTTTCAAATTAACCGAAATACCATGTCGTCGAAATAGTAAATATTTTTTGACCAAACAAGGAAAAATTGATTAAATAAGAGCAGTGAGCTGGATAGGCCCCTTTTCCTCACCTACAGTCAAAATTCCAATGTTACTAATCATGTATACTTATAAAATATAATAACATAGGTAGTTATGACAAACATCAAGATGAGTAACCACTTTGAAACAAAATTATAACAAACCGACATGGTTTAAATAGAATAGTCACCCATGTCCCCCCACTATTGGGTGGGGAAAAAGGAAGATAACATAACAACTCTGATGTGAATTAAAAACAAGAGATATAGCTTCAGTAAGAAGTGGATAAAATGAGATGTACCACTAATACAAAAAATTATTAAAAAGAAAAAAGGCAAGTATAGACAACATGTATCCATGTGACCAACCATCACCTCTAAACTATCACCAAAATATACAAAATTAATGTGAATCCATTTTGCTACAAAATTTACATCCATTTACATTAATCCATAAGATACATAGTGTAAGGGCACCAATATCCAGAAGCAGTGTGTGAGAAAAATGTCATAGTTGGATTCCACCATAATATATATACATGTTCTAATAAAAACTCTCCACACATTAATGCTATAAGACAAATATTTTTACATTCTCTTTTATAAATAATTCTATTGGAAATCCATTCTAAAATGATCCTTCAGTTCTTAAAAATTGCATTCCACAATTAATTAATCAAGAAGCAATAGGTAAAGATACATAACGGTAAACATACATTTTATCCAACAAACATGAAATAAATATCTACTAAAAATAACCAGTAAAAACACTGCACCATCCTGTCCGGATGTTTCTTATAAAAAAATACATATTATACACTCACAATCTATAAAATGAATAATTTTTCATACAACTACTATATATTTGATCCATGGACAATATTTATTCATGTTTTTACCTAAAAGTGGTATCACAAAAACAAAGGATACTTATTTTTCATACCATGAGATGCCCATGGTTCACAATGTGCTATTTTTATCAATTTAATTTTTAAAAAACCATGATATGATTTTTATAAAATGGTTTCAAATCCTATACAATATTGATTGTTTTTTGAAATTTTATTTTTTCGTTTAAAATCAATGCGATTCCATTTTCAATGAATTTGTTTTAAACAACAACACATTCACTTGTCAGTTTAAACACATTTTATTTCTCTTCTAATCCATAGAAAAAATTATAAACAATAAAAATTTAAAGATCACTGTATAAGTATAGGGGTATGATAAAAAAATGATACACCAATACATACAAGAAACCATAAATATTGAAACACAAGGAATTAAATGTCCATAAATATATTACATGATGCAAATAAATTTAATTTAACATTTTAATGGTAAATGTGTCACCTTTTAAATTAAAAACTAAATGTTATCCTTACAAGACGTGTAATCCTTACATTATGTCAAAAAAATCTTGTTATATATATATTTAATAGGATCCGATTAGAGGAAAATTCATATTGTTTAATCCCATTATACACTGTGTAATTTCCAAAGAAATAACATAAACTATTGGTTCATGATGAAAATTTAACAAATATGTGACATCGCCATTACAAGAATCCTTCCAATTCAAGGTCAATAAAAAATACATAATGAGAAAAAAAAAATTAAAATCATAGGTCAGAACATACCTAATATAAATATAATATAATGTTTCATAGTACTTATTCATTGGAATCATAAGCATTCACAATCCTAATAAAAAGAATTTTATACTATAAAACCCATACCACGTTGGTAAAATTGAATAATAAGGCCCCTAAAAGAGATAAATAAAAATATATATATGTGAATAAAAATTATTTTCATGATAATAATCATTAATTTAATTCATGGGTTATATATACACCACCTAAAATAATGGTTTGGTGACAAGGAAAATTTTCTTCAGGAAAAAAATGTGTTGAAAGTATGTTACCTTATCTCTCAATATCATTACTACATGTTCACACCTAGAATATAAAATTTATTATGTATGTAATACATAAATATATTCAAATATAATAACCTATATTATTTACTAATGACCTATTATTACCCATTAATTAATGAATCATTTTTAATATCATGTTTCTATAACTATTTATTTATTTATTATAGATTTTTTGTATAATTTTCAGTACTCTTTCTTTAATCATGGTACCAACATATATGAAATGTTAAACAAGTTATAGTTATAATATATATATATATATATATTCATTATATAATTAAGTATTTAAATAGGTAAAATTTATAGATAGAAAATGTCCAAACATTTCAGCGAGATAAATGGACACAATTTAAGTTTTCCTGAAATATTAAAATAAATTAATTTATAAAAAAAGTTATACATATAGAATAATTTTTATGTCATATATATCACATAATTTTAATTTAACCTATCATTTTAAAATTCCATTTAATGTATATAGGTTGATTGATTCGTAAGGATTCGTAGGGGGGTCGCCTGATGTACACACGAACGACGTCATCGTAACCTCAAGGGAATGGAAAATAATAAAGAATATTATATATCATAGTTTAGTAATTATAATTATTTAGCCTAAATAATTAATTTTCATTTATTATATTCTTGTTACCATTCCAATAAAATATAAATTAATATCACACTACCACAACTTGTGATGTGGCAGTCTGTCATACACATGATCAACATCATTATTTTTCAATGGGTTGGGAGGTAATAAGTTATATGTGGGGTTATAATTAAACAGATATAATAATATAATGAATATAATATATAAAACATAAATATTGTATTATATCTACTGTGATATGTGTTTATTGAAATTGAATAACATCATATCTCTATTTGGTTGACTACCATACAAATATATGATTTCGAATATAATTTGTTGGATATGGATATGAATTTAGATTACAAAATTTTTATTATGACATCTTAGTATAACAATGATACATAAAATATTATTTTCTCAAAATTCGAAAATATTTTTAGGATTTATATGATAAATTCAAAAAAATATTCATAGTTAAAAACATTACCTCTTCTTCAGACAACCTATTTAGGTTTAACCTAGATCATTAATATATTGTATTTCATATATAACCAAATACAATAAGTTGTGAAATGTTTAATATGTAATTAATTTGGTATGATATTTTTTTAATCTTATTTTTCTGTGTATAGGAGTGTATAGTGTAGTCATTGATATGTAAGGTGATTTAAACAGTATTACTTTTTTATAATTCAAAATATTTATCTATGTTTTTCATATACAATAGGGAACCTAAATGGTCCATTATATAACCTTAGAGGTTATCTGGTCACAATATAGACAAAAAAGTGGTGTTAGGTATGTATCTAGTTCCTTTTACCATTATATATTTAGAATAACCCCCAGTAAACCCATTTTCAACATTATTATGGTAATTCATTTATATACTTTTTTAATAATCACATTTCTATATCATTAAATTGAATATATTATAAAATAGACTTTATTCTAATTCTAAATGTTATGATTTTTTATAAATAAAATCACTGATTTTGTAGTATTTCATTTAAAATAAAACTTGTTAATGTAATGAGAAAATAGTTTTCCAAATAAAAAATTATAATAATTATAGATAGTGTTAAAAATATATTTAAATATGGAATTGATTCGTATTAACTAATATAGAATAACATATATATATTATTTTTAAATTTAATTTTTTCATTAAATTATTATTTATCATGTAAATACAATGAATGAAAATCATGCTTTTAATAATACCTAGTATTTTCAATATTAAATAAAAAATTTACCTTTTCAAAAATTTCACATATATTAATGCCAAGGTCAATCATAAATTATAATTAAATAAAATAATTTTTCTTCATTCATATAAATGTTCTTAATTTTTATTAGATAAATATTTTAAATGACTGACATGATTCATTTAAACATAGTGTTTGATGTAACACATTATATACTAAATGATTCATGTAACACATGTATGATCAATTTTTTTCGGAAATGATACCTTAAAATGTTGTTAAAGGATATAAAAATATCAAAAATATTTGTTTTTTGTTAAAAAATATTTTACAAAAACGAAGGTTTGTTACGTACAACCCATTTGAATTAAATATCTCCCTCAAAATTCATCACTATCGTACCAACATCTAAAGAAATTCTTACTTGTTACATCATTGGGATCCCACATCGCTTTCTCAGGGTAATATTTTATCTAAAATAACATGGGAAATGTCCATTGAGGTATTTTTTAGTGCTTTCTCTATACGGGATATCCACCATTTGTTCGACATAAGAAAGATTATGCTCACTTGATTTCACCTATTAGTTCAGTAAATACGATAGATCATGTATTTAGTTCCTCTATATTGAGATATGAAAAAATTCATAAATATGAGAGATATTTCATGGAAATGTAAAATGATAAGTTACATTTTTTATGTGATAAATATTTTAAAAATGGCATATGTATCTAGATATTATTGTTCCCTTCTCTCTAAACCAATTAATATTCCACCATTGATATATTCATTAGAATAATGTTATTATATATTTTCATGAAGTTTGTTAATCAAAATAATTACTACACAAACTCATTGAAAACATAATATTTTCCTTATTTATGAAATAGAAATATATATTATTGTATTTATTCCCCAGATAAAAAATTTTGTATACTCCATAGATTATAATATAAACCAGATTGATAAAAAAATCAATAATAAATTTTTGACCGTAAAATCTAACAATATTACTTTATACATATCTATCATATATTGGAAATAACTAAATAACATTTTTTAACAACAACATTATATTATGGTTTATCTATCATTAATCATGTGTTTTCCATAAAAACACTACATTATATAAAAAATCATGGGTTTCAATAAAATTAAATATTTTATTCAAAATACATGATGAAAAACTTATATAAAAAATCATTATATATTACATAGTCAATAAAACATATTTCTTTAATTATAATGCATAAATACTTATATAATTACACATCAATGTTATACAATTATCTATGATTAATTATCCCATGACATAATATATATTTCTATAAATATGAAATATCAAAATTTTATTGGGACTCATAAACCTAAATTTATTCATGTTTATTATGATAAACATAATTATTACTACTTGAAAATACCATAAAATTCAAATTTCATTTATGGCCTCTTCATCATCAGTAGTGTAAACATTACTTGAACCACCTTGATGATTATCATCAAGCAATTTCCCTTGAAGACTATGATTTTCATAATTACAATACATTACAAAATTGAATCACTCATCTATTGATAATAACTTTGGTATACAAGTATTTCATTTCACTGCATTTAGAGTAACATACATTTTTGTTAGTAATTAATAACTTTGTGCTTTTCATCCCCACAATAAAATATATCCATGTTACTTTAAGATATTCACTGGACTATATATTAACACATTTAGGAAATATTAGTAATATAATACACTTTCCTTTCTATTATAATCCATTTATAAATACCAAATTTCTTAGTGTTTCAAAAAATATTCATATTTTAAAACCACAAAATCAAAAAAAATTATAGTTGGTCTAAATGATGACACCTTATTTTAAATATATGTCTCTTGATTATATCCCACGTAATTAATGGTTATTATTAAATACATTATTATTTTTCTTAAATAATTTTTTAATTTCCAAATCATATAACTGGGATTATCAAATTTGGTGTGTACAAAAGACCATTTCCATGAACCAGGTGATAGTTATGTAATGATAAATGCACTATTTTTAGAGTTATTACCACTATGTGGAACTATTGTAGAACCACATTGATATGTAGTATCCATTCAGGGAATTAATTTCTATAAAAAATTATATATGTTTTTCTAAAAAATCTCCTGATATATTCCTATTCGTGGAATTTTACTTGGAATTATCTGTGAACACTTCTATAGGGATACAACAAAATATATCTCTTATTAGATTATAATTTTTTACTAAATCATTTTTATGATTGAGGATATAATGAAAAATATATATCATGTATAGATATTAAATGTTATATATGAATTTTCAATATATTTACCATAAACACATTTGAGGAGCGTAATAGTACAGTGCCTTTGGAGACTACATACAAAATCATCTTATTTAATGAAATATATTCAAAATCCAACACAATGATTTTATCAAATACTACTACTCTTAAATATATCCTACATAAAACATAATTCATAACCTATCGAAGGATATATACGAAATAGTGTGATTAGATTCTCATTAATGTTAAACAATGTAGATAAAAATCAATGATCATATAAATGAATAATATGTGTATAAGAGTTTTTCAACCAAAAAAATAACATTAAAATTTCATAACCAACATATAATAGATTATATACGGATTCAATTAATAAAAAATTTATTTGTTTATAAAGCATGGTACATAAGTTTATCATATTATAATGATTAAATCATAAACCTTAAGCTGATGTCACTAAAGTGTACTATCATCATAAATTTTGAAAACCATTTCATGTGAAATGTTTTTAAAAATAATACAATAAAGATATTGGATATGGATTTTCAATTGTTTTCCATTGTTGATAAATATAAAACTGTTCCTATTGTGGATCAGGATGAACCAGTTTCCTATATTAGATCATAACAAACCTATTTCACATAGTAGATCGAGCATACATCCTTGTTACGCATTGTTATCTTTTTTTATACAAATAATTACAATATTAGTTAGTGGGATATATAAGACCCAACAATCTACAACTAAAAACCATTATAATGTTTTCTATAAAATCATAATAATTCATTAATTCATCAATGAATTACATGTGTAAATAAAATGGTTTTTATTAGTATTTTGTGACTTCCTCATAGGATAGCCCCTGAAAAATAAGCCAAAAAAATTCACAATTTGTTTCATTATAAATAATTATTTAGTCATATAAAATTATCATTATATATCATTAAAAACATTCAATCCTGTAATTATCCCATCAACATTGGAAAACACTTTTTATAACAGATAAAAATTTCAAAATAAATTTCATTGAAAAATAAATGTAATGTTATAAAGGATTATTTAAAAACAATGAATTTTTTATGTCAGTTCAAATTACTTTTTAGGGCACACATGTTAAAAAAATCACATTTATTTATAAATGGAAAAAATGAATTACATAGAAAATAATAATAATAATAATAATTTTAATATATATTTTAAAAATATATCATTAGGAAGAATTTAATTATTAAATCAATTGGATATTTTTATAAACATTTTAAATTTTTTAATAAAAACAATTTAGAAGAAATATTATTTTCATAAGAAATAATGAAATAAAGGTGTTTTATTCTTACCAAATCATTGATATTTTTTGTAAATACAGAGGTATAAAGAAGTGGAATAAATTTATTAACATTATATTACAAATGATATGAAATTTATTTAGTTATATATGCGCCATAATAATTCATCATTTGAAGTTTAATACTAAATTATGCAGAAAATTATGTGAATGTATAATAAAACATGCCAATTTAGGTTAATTTAACCATAATACCCATAAAGGATAGATCCTCATATGGATATATATATTCATATAATTTTCATGATTAAAATTATATTATACATTTATGAGATTCACATTCACGGCATGATGAAACACGTAGTGGATATGGCATGTGTCAAACAAAAAATAAAAGTTACATGAATATCACACACATAATGTATCTATTCCATTAATATATGATCAAACATATAATTTAATAAATAAAATATTATAATACATATATTATAGAAAAATATTTATTTAACATTCCATATACTATTTACTTATAACCATTTATTACATTTTCATAAAACAATTCTTATTAAAATAATGTTTTTTGTATTAATTTTTTTATTTTATTGCAACTTTGGAACTATATTTTTAGTCAAAATTATTTGATCAAATAATTAAATATATATATATATTTAACAATGGTTTGAATATCATATATATTTTTTACATATTCATGTATATTAATAGAAATATTTTACAGTTATAAAATGATGTACACGATTCATAGACATGGTTGGCCATTCTAATATGTGAATATCTTTAATCTTTTCTCAACATCTAAAAATAATAAATTTGTATAAAATATAATAAATTTATAAAGTCCAGATTATTTCATATATATCATATTGGTTTATTTAATTCATTTTTCATTACCTTCCTTGTAAACTGGATATGAGGAATGAATCTCATTGTTTAGCGAGGAGGCAATCCATCAAATTCAAGACTAAAATTTCACATGCACCGATGAATGAAAACAAAATAGATATTTGTGTGATAAATTTTTCAAAAAAGAATAATTATTATAAAAATTAAAAAATAATCATTTTTTCTATATTTTGGTTCGAGTTAAATAAATATGAAACACACATCATATCAGTTCGTGAGGTGGTAGTCTGCTATGAACAATAGCAATGTTATTGATTTCCACCTTTTTGAGAGGGTCAAATGTATTTGGGGTACTATAATTAAAATTGAATAATAATATAAAAATATTATATATATAAATTTAATTCATAGTTATATCTATCTGTGCGAGGATTCAATAGGAAACAAATAACATTATTTAGTGAGGATATTTTTTGACAATCACACAAATGATTATTTTATATCTTATTTGATAGTAGAGGATAAGGATTTCTATTATTTCCATAACCAAATAACATATCAGTTAATTGAATATTTATTTTAATTATAATAGGTAAAGTTTAATGATTTTATGGATTAATAAAAATATGAAAAAAAACTGAATGTGGAAAACTGTATCTATTATTTGTACAACCTCTTAAGCATTAATCTATATCCATCCAAGATTTTATTGAATGTTTCAATTGGGAATCTGTAATGTTTTTATTTATGTCTATACTACATTTATTATGTTTTGTATGAAATAAATGGTTTTTATTATTTAATATGAGAGGAGTGTGGGTTTCCTGTTATAAGTGATGTGAGTGACAGAAATGCAATTTTGGAAAAACGTAATGTGTAACAATTATTTTCACAAGCCAAAAGGCTCTAAAATGAATTTTTATCAAACCAAATTGGTTATAATGTTACAATATTGCTATAAAATGGTTGTTTCTCATGATTATAAATTATTTTATCACATATATGTGTTGCTTTACCCTCTAGTAAACCCATTTTCCACATAACATAGACAATTAATTTTTAATGATTTTAGTATTCATAATAGTAATTATTTTTTTATTTTATTTAAATATAAATTATTATTCATCAACTTATGTGATAATTATTTAAAAATATTATTCCCATAAATTGAATAATTTAAATTATAATTAAACTCACGTGCTCTTGGAGAAGGATATTTTTATAAAAAGAACACTCTCATTTTATATACGGTTTTAATATCCAAATAAATATGTAATTGATTGAAATGAAATAAATTGTATTAATATATGTATAATTGAAATAAATGTTTTTAAAACCATATTTGAATAAAATTTATCATATAACGTCTTTGAATGAAAAGGCAGTTTTCTAATGATCACCCTTATTTTCACTACTCACTTAAAAATTTATTTTTGAATAAAATTCTCAAAATTTCCCTATAAAATACTTATAATATTTAGAATTGAAAAATTATTTTTATAATTTCAATTAAATTTCATAAAATATGAATTTAATAATTTTATATTATGTTTTAAAATAAAGAAAATAATTTTGGTGGAAGTACAGTTTTATGAATACAATTAGATTTATTAAAATATATTTTACAGAAAACATTTTAAATGAATGGTAATGATTTACATGAATATATGCTATATATAAAATATATTTTATTTCTCTTACAAATATATTTTCTTAAATTTATTATTATTAAGTCTATTTATGTTTGTAAAAATAGTTTTTCATGAAACACAATTACATTATTTTAAAAGAGTTTTTGTTTTGTTTCTAATTAATTTATCAAGAAATAATTAATTATATATATATAATCCATATATTTTTATACTCTAATTAATCCTATTCAAATCCATGATTTGAATAGTTAAGTGATAAGTATAATTTTAAAAAAACTACTTTAATAGTATGTATTTTTTCATTTAGACTCAATGTTGCACGAATAAAAACTCATTGAATCATGTATTAATAAATAAAATAAATATTACATTGATCATAATCTAACCATTGTGTTGTTTTAAAAAAATTCAAAAATATTGAATTAATTTAAATATAATATTCCAAAAAAATCATAGGGTGTATCAAAGGATAAAAATATAAATCATTACATAGTTTAAATATAATAAATGAACTCGTTATGGTATAGAATATTCAAAATTAATATGCATTCGTTTTTTCTTTGATCAAAAATTTCTATATAATATGCTAGTTTACAAATATAAATGGAAAAAATATAAATTCATAATGAAACATCACATGCAATTTTAATGATAAATGAATTGTCATGATTAATTCCTAGAACAAGATATTCATATCACTTGTTTTGACACAAAACCACACATAATCTCCCATATTTGAAAAAAAATATTACTTTTGTTCCTTAATAATAGTGATAAATAATAAATCATTATAATTTTTTTAGAGAAAATATCCCATGCCCATTGATTATCATATATGACCATCCCGAACAATTTCATATCTAAAGCACATATGTGTTCATATTTTGTACTTGTAGCAATAAAATACAAGATTAAAAAAATGAAAGAAAAATATTTTTTAAGTAATTAAATATTAATTGAACAAAAAATTGGAATACAATATTAATCATCAATAGAAAACATTTTTATCTCATGAAAATGTAATAATAAATAAAATTTTGAAAATATAGAATTAAAATAGAAGAATATTGTGATAGATATAAACCACGTGAAAAGTGTAAATTGGGGGTCTAAAGATACTTAGATAACCATATCATAAGTAAAATAGAATCTATATGAAATAAAATTTATAAATCATGATACAATGTAATGAAAATTAAAATATATTACGGATATTAATTGAAATAATATACATTGTTAAATAAGAGTGAACATGAGAATAATTACCCTTTAAAAATTCTACCATGTTGAAGGCAAGAGTCCATAAAAATAGAGATAGTGACATAGAATTATAGAACATATATTGATGATTAAATTTAATATAACATAATCAATGTATAGAAAAACAACATATTTTTAAAATATTTTAATATTATATTAAATAATATCACATAATCAATGATATATGTGTTATAAAAAGACATTCAATGAGTTTTGACTCAATTATAATATCCAATAACATTGTTAATAATATGTTATATTATTTATATTCTTCATTTAAAACCATTTTATTGTTTTATTAATTATTATTATTAATTTATATACATTTACAATAGCTTATTATTTTTCATTGGATAAATTTTTCTTGCATTAATCGTTTTGTGGTTATTAAGTTATTATTTCAAAAATCATCTTGTTAGATTTCCATGTTTTTAATTCAATTTTCATGACATAAAATATTCAATATTTTACCTGATACTCCCACAATAATTATATACTCATTTATAGATTCTAATTTAAATTCAATAGGATTGATTATCATAATTCATAATAAAGAAATGTTGTACATTTTATTTTTGTATTATCAAACCAAATAATAACGCTATATCTATATTTTAACATTAATTTTAGTTTTAGAATTATATAAAAAATTTAAATTCATATTATATATCAATAATACTCTTTAATAATTTATAATTCCTCCCTAATAAATAATTACAAAATATTGTTTCATTGTTCATTTAGTTTGTCTAAGAAGTCCAAACATAAATTAAGTAACATAAATAATTGATTAAAAACCCCATATTTCTCATTATTATTGTACTATTATAAAATTATATTTAATATAATTTATTGATTTTAAATATTTAAAACATATTAAACATGTGTAAGAAGATGATGGTTAATGATGAAGGTATGATATTATAGTCCAATTATCCAGTCTCCCCATATTGTTCTCATTTTTATTGAAATAATTGTTAAATATTCATCTCTCCCATGGAAGAAGAAATTTTAAAAGGAATTTTTTGTTTCACACCCCGACCATGGTTATATGGTTACATTATTTCATTCATGGAATTGGATATTATAATGTAATATTATGTTGATTTACTATTAAAATTTTTGAGTGGTTGATAAAATTCCTATTTTGGGGCTTGATAGTATATAACACACTCTTGGTGGGTTGTTATGGAAAACCGTTCACAATTTCCCATAAAATCATGCAACCATTTTTTATAGTATATACTACATAATTAAAGCATGGTAAAGATAATCATGAGTCATAATGATGAAACATATTCTTGTTTGATGGTGAGAGGAGATAATTGGTTCATGGTTTGGAAACTACATGGTGTACCATGTGATCTTCCCAAATAATTTAATGATTGTAATTACTATTCCCTTATAGTTTTAACCACTTTCAAGTTTCTCATTCCTTATTCGGCCTCTAGGGTTCCTTCTCTATCACCACTTTCTCCTTCACCATCTCTAGTTCCTCCGCTTGTCTACTCTGCTGCAATATCACATGACGTTTCGGTCCTCTCCATCTCGCCTTTCTCTTCGTCTCCATCTACGAAACATATTATTTCTCCCAGTGTTTGTCTATCATGCCTGCACTTGTAGTTGTTCAGTTTTACAGGGTTTCATGTTAGCTGGAATAGCTATGCACTCCCTTAGAACTATCGTGCTCTCAAACCTTCTTCTTACCTACGTCTAGGGGTTCTTTATTCCATAAGCAGTTGATGAGACTCTTTCAATTCGTTCTGTCTCCTTTTCTCCACTCCCTTTCCAGAAGACTTCCACTTCTTCTGTGTGATTTATTTCGTTGTTTTTGGGTGTTTCCCCCTATTCTGTAATCTCGTTTGCTTCTTCTTAGGTGTTTGATGGTCCTTTCTGGTAGGTTTTCAATCTCATTTCGGTTTCATTTTTTGTTTTTATCTTATCCAATTTGGGTTGTGATGGTGGATTTCATTCTCCCTATCCCTGTGTTCATTGAGCGATTCTGAGGTATTGCATCCCTGATCCAAGCTTGTCATTCTCTATTGAAGCATTAGTCTGCTAAAATCTGCTCTGGCTTCTTTTTTCTACCTCCCTCCTTGGTCGGCTAGTGATGTGGTCTTCTACGAGGCTTTGGGATGTGCTGTTTGTGTGGAAGATGGACTTCTAGAAAATGGAAGTCTTTATGGTGTTTTCTTGTATGTGGAAGGTGTACTAGTTTTTTACAGAGTGGATTTTGTGGATGTTTTCTATTTTTTATTTCCTGGTGGCATCCAGAGATGTTCTCTAGGTATCAGCGGGAATCTGGTGGATGAGGGCCTTGTTTGGTTTGGTACCCTTATTATGATGATCCTGATGATGTGGTGGTGACGACAATGCTTTTTTCTTGTCTTGGATTCATGATCTGGTGGAAGATGTATGGTGGGTGTTGCAGGTGTTGTGGTGTGAATAATGTTGTCTGGGGGCGTGGCTCTAGGTGGATCACTAATCAAGGTGGTGTTTAGATATTTGAAATTCAAATTTGGATTATGGGTTTTTGGTGGATATTTTGAATTATGATTTTATACACAAAGTGTCATTGTATTCTAGTTATCTATGGGAATCTGGTGGATTTTTGTAATCTGGGTTGTTTGGTTTTCAGTTCGGTGGATGTGAGGTTACCACTTTTCCATAAAGATACTTTTATTAATAAAAAAAGGGATTTGGCCATACCTTATTCAGCCTAGCTGCACCATGGGGTTCTCGAAGGCTCTCCTCTCTTTCCATACTTCTATTTTTGAAGCCTTATGATGGATAATATGTATGATTTTTTAAGTTTTTTTATGGATTTCACTAGCATCCATTCATTCTGTCTTGGTTTTTAGGCTTTAAATTGCGAGGGTCCACTTAGAATGAACCCAAAAGGAAAGGATTTATGTGTGGTCTATTTTCATTATCTATGGGGTGTTTCTATTTTTTTGAGTGTGTATTATTCCTCCTCCCATTATTTCTTCTAATTATCACCCCATTGAGGAACGTGTGTCTCTCCATTTCCTTTCCATAACACATTATTTAATGACGAAGATTTCATCTGTTCTTATCACTATCTTAATCATTCATGTGGTGCGCTAGTATAATGTTTTTTCTATTATGATGGTATGTTGGTGAGAAGTTGAATTAATATATGTTTTATTAAATATATTACGTATATATACATTGAATATGTTTGATAAAATTCTAATTGTTATTTTAAACTGAATTTGGGAGAATCGGGTGGTGTATTCCATTGGTCATGTTTTTCTTTTTTGGTTAGAATTTGGCTTTTATGTTGATTGTAGAATTTCTAGGATTTAATAGTGTGATAATTATATGTTTTTTGTTTTATTAAATGTAAAACTAGTAATATTTAAAAAAAATACTTTTTCATAGTTATATAAAATGTACATGTGTAGAATGATTGTTCTATAAAAGAAAATAATTTTTCGGTAAGTGAACTCCTTTCTATAGTTTCATAACTAGGTTCTATGAATTCTGTAAATCATTAGAAACACGTTTGGAAATGGGTTTGGGGTGAATATAAATTTAAAATAGTAATTACCTATATAAATGGTTGGGTTTTATGTTTTATTTTCTTGTTTTATTTCTAAAAGGTGTTTTTGAGGTGTGAATTTGAAGTGAAATTTGTTCTCATATGACCTTGGTACTCATATGGAATTTAAAGGTGATTTCAAATTTTTTACCCCAATAATGGTTTGTTTTTAATTTTTACATATTTTATAATGAATTTTTGGAACAGGATCTCGTTTGGATATTTAGAAACACATTGTAACTAAATTGATGTAACGACCAATTTATAAATAATTTATATGGATTGGTTTCTAAAATTTTTAGAGGCATTATTGAAATTCTTTATATGATTTTAATGTTTTATATTGAACTTATACATTTTTTAATTGTTTTAGGTTCTTGTTTAATACTATTATGGTGTTAATTCCGAAATGGATCCTTTTAGGGTTTAAAATATTTGATTCATAACTTTTGTGATGTGTGGTCCTGGTAGCAATATTGGAATGTTTTGGAAAGGGTAATGACATATTGGGTATCATGAAAACCTTGTTGGAATTTTATCGATTAAAAAAATACGTTTTTATCCAGTAATATGGTGTTTTACATGTGATCATGAATTTTTGGAAAAAATAATTGTGAATGAAATGGATTTTTATGTGTATTTTACATACATGTCTTATGTTTGGAATAACCAATTGAATATTGGGATGACATACCCTATAGTGACTCATGCATTAGAATTGTATTGGTAATGATTCCATTAGAATACGGGATACGTTCACATCTAATGTTTCATGAATTGTGATGCTATGTGTAATATATATTATACCATGTTTCTTAGAATATTATTATTATTATCAAGGAATTGTTGTGTGTCATTTAAAGGATGGAGTAATAGTTTCATTTTGAACATAATTAGATGGTTTTTACACCCTTAACATACTAGGGATAGGTTGGAAGTGCCTCTAGATTTTCTATTTTAGAGAGGAAAGTTGGTTATTGAATATGCAGGTCCACACTATATCGGTAGGGGATTCTGAACATAGTTTTTCCATTTATTACTTCTATTGATATTTATGTAATGATAATGTCTTACTATTTACATTTTATTTTTATGTCTACAGCTCGTTACAAATTGGAATTTATAGTAGTGCCTTCTTTTTTCAGTTTCTTATATATTCTAAACATCCCCTCTTTGGAAATCTGGTTCGGATTTTAATTTATGTTTTATAATTGATATTGTTTATTGATAGTGAAATAGTTTCTAAAAGACCAATGTTATATGCGTTTTATATTAAGAAGTGAATTTTTAAAATGTTATGTTTGGTTTTGTAAAAAGAAAAATATATTGTTTTCTAACTATTTTTAATAACTATTTGTGTATAATTTTTGGAATGTAAATAAGTCACCATTGATTAGATTTCCTACTGGACTATTGAAATTTCACACCATTCTTGATCCACACAGCATTAGGATTCCAGAGCTACATTGGTGTATAGTTTTCTAGATAGTTAAACTTTTATCACGTTTGTCTTAATAGTGGTGGTGACAAAGATGTCACATGGTGATCCTATTAGGGGTTTCCAATTTTATATTTTTATTCTATTTTTTTGAAGTTAAATTTCTTAGATCATTTTTGAACTTATTTTTATCTAGTTATTATTGATTTATTTTTGAAACAATGTTTTGGTTCTTTTGATCACGATTTTATTTTGATAAAATTGTACACTATATATTTTTTACTACCCAAATCTATTTTCCAGTACAAGGGGAATAGGAAATCCCTTCTGGCCATATCATGGACTAGGTATAAGATCAACTTGGATGGCATCCCATGATGGTTCCTAACAATGTGGTATTGGAGAAGGACCCCATTATTTTTTTTGTTAGTTATTTTGATATTATAATCATCGGGACTCAGAAGGTATGTTGGGGAATGAAATCATGAAACCTGGATCATTTTGAATCTCTAGTTTCCAGGTTTAGTCTTGGATTATAGTAATTTATATTGGATTTTTTTATATGTGGATGTGGAATGGAAATAGAGGTGAACTTATTTAATATTGAGATCTCACATGGATTAGTGACTCATGCAATGTATAATTGTATAGTGAAGGGTATTCAATGTTTTTTATCCATAGTTAGGGAATGACCCACTTACCATGTTTTCAAGACATGCATGATCACAAGTTACTTATTTCAGTTGACTAATGTGATTTTTTTATCTTAGGTTGGTCATTCTTGGTGCAAGATTTTTTAATTATTTTTGCAACTGTGAGCATGATTTTTTTTGATAATATATTTTTTAAATGTAAATTATTTATTTAAAATGGTTTCAGATTGAAATGTGAAATGATTATTATGGTTACAATTTATATGGACTTTTTAATGGTTTGGGAAAATGTGGAGAAAAAGTGAAGTAAAAATTTCGTTTATTCTTGGGTTTGATAATATAATGGCATGTGTGACCCTTAGAATTCTTTATAGACATTGGTTTATATTTCTATGTGTATGAAAATTGCATGATGGAAGGAATTCATGGATGGCCTATACCAAAGGGGATAAACACATATGTGACTATTCAAATAATTATATTTGTGTGTATTTGAAAAAAATGCTACTCTGGGATTTTATAAAATGTTTTTTTAATGTGAAAATTTTTTGAATTTTTTTTTCATAAAAATTATTTTAATTATTTGGACGGTGCCCATGGAAGAAGGCAGTTTTGGAAATTGGAGAAAAATGGAAATTTTTGAAAAGAAGATATTGGTTGTGTTTGTATGTGTTGAGATTTTTAGGCAATGTTTTTCACTAGAGATATTGTTTCATTTTTATATTTAGGTTAGTGATGATTTTTGGTATTTCTATTTTTTCAGAAAATTTCACCTAAAAAGTACCCCCAATTTTAGAGTCATTCATGCGTAGTTTCAATTCATCTCAGGTGTTTTTGTTCTTTCATTGTGATCAAGGTGAGATACAAGTAGTTTAATAGATTTATGATGTTGAGTATATTTATATTTTTAATAACATAAGAAGTTGAGAGATTAAGTGTTGTTCAAGGTTTTTTATGTTCCGACTTTGGATCAATGGATGTTGATTTCTCTATCATCAATACATGCTATGATTATTTGGGAGGTTTTTAATACCAATTCCATATAATGGTATTACATAAGGAGGTGATGGTGAATAATGTGGAACATAAAATGAGTATTAAACATAGAAAGTGGATAGTGAAGACATATCTTACATGAATCTAGTTAGTTTCACTTTTTAGGTAGAATAACATGAATATTTGAGAGGAACTTTTACATTTTAGGTATTCATCTGGATATTAAGGTTAAATCATTCTACTCCATTTATCATTATTTCATTAAATTATAAGATGATGAATTCATAGTTGAGTTAGCTCCATGATTGAACTATTTTGGTAATCTGGTGTCTCTTAAATCTCGTGGAGGTTCCCCGTCTAGAAAAAGTTGTGTTCTAGAGCAATATGTTTCTAAAGAGTTTCATTCCTTATAATATTCCTCATGTTCATCATATAATTTTATTATATGTATCTAATGTGGTTTATTTTTCCACTTGAAATAGTCTTTCCAAAATATTACAATGTTATGTCTTTTTTGAGGCCCCTTAAATAAATTAGCATATTTTTTAGAAGCATTGAATGATGATGTGGCATTGATCAGAGGATATTAGTTCTAGGATTTAGGGAAACATTGGATTCAGACATTAGGGCTCCAACCATAGGCCAAAAGTGAATCATTTAACAATTCTAGGAAATGGTCGGTGGTGTAGAAAACCATGTCATAAAATTTGTATCTAGAATTATAGTGGGGATAGTTAAAGGTATTTTTCATATTATTATTTTATATTTCATGATTATATTTGTGGTTCCTCATTTTTTTTATAGTTATTTAGAAGAGACTCGTTATTCTTATTTTATTGTAGTTATATTTTTTGGATTTGGATTATACTTTTTTAATGTTTGGCCTCACGTCGATCAGTTTTAGATTCCACTTCTGAAATTTGGATCCTTAATGGCCTATAGAAGTTAGGAATGTTGTTTTTTTTGGGTTCTAAATTTTGTTAGAGTTTTGGTAATGGGTTTCACCATCTATTTGGAATTTTTTTTATAAGACGAATTTACAAGTTCTAGTCAAGGTTTTTTTAGGGGAATGTTGGGTTTTCTCATGATGGAGGATCCCACTCTCGTCTTCCTAATTTGCTGTGTTGGGAGAATCTATGTTAGGACGATCAAAAAGCATTCCACGGTGTTAGTTATGTCCTTTTGGTGGGTGAATCCCTATTGTGTTCCCACATAGTTCATTATGATTTGGTTTCAACTAGAAATGATATTTTTTTTGATAATGATATGGATGCTCTCATTGAGGATTGTGGTTCAATTCAGATTTATTTGGTAATGGGATCATGTTTTTTTATCATCCATCAGGGTGACTATCTAGTGGATGAATAAAAATTTTGGCGGGGAGGATTACCACACCCTGAAATTTTAGATACTGTTATTTAATTTTTTTTTCTGTACATGGATATTCTTTTGGATGTTTGGATTGATTCCCTATTTTATTTTTTTTATTTTGAGGAAAAAATGATATATTAGGCGTAAAAAAGGTTTGGCAAGGTTGTTGCACTGTTAGGCGAAAATGTGCACCCTTCCCACGAATCATTATGGCCAATTTAATTTTTAGATAGTTGAAACTGCACTGTTGGTGCACAGTTTGGAAAACTGTGTTGTGTAATCAGGTGGTATATTACTATTATATATTTTGAGGTATGCGGTCAGTGCATGGTTTGAAAAAATGTGTGAAAATTCTATGTGGTGCCCAGATCATCAAATCATTGAATTTAATCTTTTTAACCTCCACTATTTTATGCCCATATCATGTTTCCACTCCCTAATTTGGCATATGCATAGCAGGGGGTCCTTCTAGCTCCTATTATCTTACTGACCATCCATCATTGATTCCCCATGATGTTTTATAAGTTTGATTCATTAATTTATTTTTGATTTTCCCCTCTACCCATCCTCCTCTATTGGTTTCATGCTTTTCCTAGGAGCGTGATCTCTCATGGAAAAAACCTAGTGGATAATTTTGATATGTGGTTAGTTTTCTCTAGATATAGGGAATGTGAATATTTTTCATGAGGCTTATTATTTTTCATTGAAATATTTAATTTCATTTTCACACTCTCTAGGTAGGTGTTTTCTTCTATTTCCTTTTCACCATATTCTGTATAACGCTTGAGATTTCATAAATACATATAAATGTATTCCAAAATATAGTGATGTTCTAGTATATGATGTTTTTATTCTTATAATTATTTATTGGTATAAATTGGTTGTGAAAAATGTTTTATTAAATTTTACATCTATATATGCATGAAAGGTGTATAATAAAATATCAGTGTAGTTTTTAAATTGAAATTTCGTGATTTGGGTGGGTTTTTCCTTTGGTGAGGCTTTATTTTTTTGTTTTATTGTCTATAAGATTTTTTATTATAATATTTGTTGGTTTTATGGTGTTAAACATATTTTTGGGTTGTTTTATTAATTCAAAAACATGTAGTGTTTCTTTGAAAATATGTTTTCTTGGTAATTTAAATGTTCTTGTGTTGAAAGTTGGATTTCAAAAAGAAATTATCGTTTTCTTGTCATCTCTCTTTTTATGTATCATATATATTTCCATGAATTTTGAAGTATTCAGAGAAATATAAGGAAGTAGGTTTGGGGTGTTTGATGAATTTAAATAGATAATTGTTATATAAAATGTTGGGTTTTATGTGTGCTTGACATGTTATATTTCCCATTGGGTTTAATGGGTTGTAAAACTGATGTGAAATGGGTTTCCAAATGGAATTATTTATTTAATTAATTTACATGTGGTTTAAATTTTTTTTTGAAAATATTGGACCATTTATAATTTTTTATATTTTTTAATGAATTTTTGGTACAATGTTTAGTTTTTCTCATTGGACACACTTGGTAACTAAAATAATTTATGTCTCCTTTCAGAATTTTATTAACATGTCTTCGTATTTTAAATATCTATTAACCCATTTGGAATTGTTCATGTGAATTTAGTGTTTTTTATTATCATTGGAAATGGAATAAAAATATTTTTCAGTTTTGTTAAAACTCATATAGTGTAATGACTAATTGGAACCTTCTATTGTTTTTGAAATTTAATTTGAATCTTATATAATGTGTAGGCCCTATGGGAATGTTGGCTTATTTTAAAAATTAATTTAAATATCGGCAGTGTGAAAGACATGATGGTATATTACAATGATTGAGAATAGGGGCTTTGATCCTTGAATGTGGTGGTTTCCATGTTATATTTAATTGTTGGACGAAAGAGGTTGTAAGTGAAATGGATTGTCATCTGAATTTATAATACATGTATTATATTTTTAAAAACCACTAGATCCCTGGGATGGGATCCCATCCAATGAAACATTATTCGTAATGTTTTTGGTATCATGTCCATTGGATCTTTTTTTGTTTCCCTCCCACTAATTGCTCTTTTATGTGGACATTTTTATGGTTTCAATACCATGGTTCTCTACGTATTATTTTTATAATCATGGGATTATTGGGAATCGTCTAGAGGGTTGAGTGGTGGTTGTTTTTCTACCCTAGTATTATAGTTTGGTACCACTATAACATGATAGGGCAAGGTGGGATGTTCCACTAGATTGACTAGTTTAAACGAGTGATTTGGCTATTGAATATGGAGATTATCCATAATCTGGAATGTGAGTTCATATTAAGTAATTATAGGTATTTCCTCTAGTGTCTTTTATAAAATGTTCATGATTTTATATTTAAATATTTTGTTTATTTCTATTGATTATTGGATAATATCTTTAATTGTAGTGTCTACTTGGTTACATTCATTTAATTTGTACACATACCATATTTGGTTAACATTTTTATTTTATTTATTTTTTGGTTTTTGTTGTTGATACGTGTAATGGAAATTTAATCAATTTTTTTTTTAAAAATCAGTCTATTTAAAAAATAAATTTTAATTTTTGTTAGTATGTGTTTGGTTTCATAAAATGTTTAAAAAAATATTTGGGGATTTTTTTCTAAATTATTTTTTGAAACAATTTGTTGGATAAAGAATCCACAAAATCTATGATGATTTTCAACAATGATGTTGTACTCTCACACCCTACTAGTGCCACATAGTGTTGGTAGACCAGAGCTATTTTATAGTGGAAGATTTATAATTTGGATGCTCATGGAAAATGAAGCACTTTCAGATCGAGGAGACAAAGAGGTCACATGGATATCATGTTGTAGGTGTCTATTTTTTCTTTTTTTTCAGTTTGTTTTTAGTAGTTATTTTACATATATTAAATTACTATTTGTTGATATTAAATTATTATTGGGTTGTTTTATCAATCACTATTATGTTCTTTTGATCGTAGTTTTCTTTGGGTAGAGTCATTCCCCTAGAATAGTTTTTGATTACAATCAGTAGTTTCCATCCCGTGTGGATATGGAATGCACTTTGGTCATCATATTAGACCAAGATAGATAACAGGTTGGATGAAATCATATATTGGTTCATGACATTTGGGAAAAAAATGGGAAATATATATATATATATATAATTAATTTTCTTTTGTTTTTACAGTGTAGAATGATACAAATTTTATTTAACTTCTTTTATGGAATTATCCATAATATTTTTACATAAGGTTTGTGATTTTATTTTTTGATATAATGTTGATCATAAATTTAAAAAGAATGATATGTTTATTCAAAATTAATTAATATATCACTAAAGATCTATTTTTTTATTTATTTATTCTTTTATTTATAAGTAATATTTAAAATTACATATTAACTTATTTTATCTATTTTTATTGATTTTATTATAAAAATATCCTAAAAATAACAGAACATGATATAAAATATTTTTAAAAATTGTCGATGATCTTATTTATCCCGTAAATTAGTGAGAAAATATATCCTTTAAAAAAATTATCAAAACGTCATCTTTTTTTCACATTTTATATATTGTTTAAAAATTGGGACAACATTCATATATATTTTCATATTTACCAAGACATAAGAAACTATTTTATACTAATTATAAAATATTTATTTAATCATTCTTTTATTTCATTTTAAAATTGTAACATATAATGGTAAAATATTTATGATTACATTATATGGAAATATTAAAATTATAATTAAAATATCATTTTAAATAATAAATTATTTAGATATGAGATCATAAATTTTATTCCATCTCTAACCAATTCAAAAGAAAAAAATAAAAAGTTGAATTTTTTTTTTAATTTTATAAGATAAAAATAATAAATTATTTTATATAATTATAACGTCTTCAATAATAATATAAAAAGATGTAATATAGAATTATTTTTCTTATTCTTAAACTATTTTTTATTATGACACATTAAAATGATTTTCTCAACCTTTGAAAATATTGATATAATTTTTTTACAAAAGAAATTGATCTTTTAGTTAATATAAAATTAGTATACATTTTGGAACATATTTCGGTGTTCTATAAATTTCTAGAAAAATATTTATTAATTTTTATCTATTATTAATTCAGACGTGAGAAATTTATTTTGTTCAAAACTACGTCAAAAAAATTCGACCATGAATAAAAAATATTTTTTAATAAATATTTGATATATATATAATAAAATATAAAATATAATTTTAATTTGTTCTAGAGAATTGTAGATATTTATAAATTAATATTTAAAAGAAATAATTATGTATTCATATTTTTAAAAGGTATTCGAATTCAATTTAATCACCAAATATTTAACTACAATGATTTTGAATATTGATTTCAATAATAAATCCATTAAATT
This sequence comes from Viscum album, assembly GCA_963277665.1. Lineage (NCBI taxonomy): Eukaryota > Viridiplantae > Streptophyta > Magnoliopsida > Santalales > Viscaceae > Viscum > Viscum album. Next base: position 821,830,068 of record OY728155.1, read on the forward strand.
TTTGAGAATGATGAGTAATAATAATAAAACTTTAACAATCACTTTCTATAATTTTTAATAAAAATAGTAATCACACATCCAAATTAATTTGTTTTAATATATAGTATTTTATAAATATATAATATTAATCATTCGATGTAATATTTTTTCCACATATAAATTACATTTTTTTAAAAATGTAAATATATAAATTAAATATTTAATTTGAAATATAAAATTCCAAATATTTTAAATTATTTTATTTTTTCAAAAATAATAAATAAATTTTTTTATTATGAATATTATTATATTTTTCGAAATGATAACATATTTATCAATATAAATCCACGAAATGAATTCAATTCTTCATTTAAAAATATGTAATTTTTATATAAATACCCTATAAAGTGATAGTGTGTCATCCTCTATTATTTTGGATGTAATAGATGTTAATATTATAGAATTATCCATTCCCTAGGTTGTTTGTATTACATAATGGAAATTTCAATTTTTAACTTCTTAAAATTCTTGAGATGACTATTTTTTGATTTAGATATTAAAGGCATAATATTTCTCAAACCAAGAAATATGATTTTCGGTGGTGAATGATGTGGTTCTGCAAAAATGGAGAAAAAATCACTTTCATCTCCAACAATTGGATGATCTGATAATGAATAAAAATTATTTCTCTTGAGCTATATCCAATCGATATTCTTTGAGAGATTATCTTAGATATATGATAGATTTTTTGTTTATTGGTTTATATGACAATGAATTTATCCATTATTCATATATCTGCTATAGATTAAATGTATTGACGTAGTTCCCCAATTAAACTAATATCTTCCACTATAATCTGATATTAAATTGGAATGAATTATTGAATTATCGTCATAAGGTTACGATAAATTGAGGATTTATGACATCGTAGTAACCTTTTTCTGTTTTATTGGTATATTAAAATTTTTATTGATTTATACATAATGATATTTATAATATAAATATAGAATTCTCTAGAACATAATGTTTCAAATTAGTAAATTATTATCATTCAATGAGAGAACATTTCATTCAAAAATTCCCAAATTGATATTTTTTTAATGAAATATTCATAGAGGATTAGTCTTCATTATCTAGATTCGAGTTTCTTTTCACAAATCACTGATACTTTCACAATCTATTATTCAGATGAAAATAGGTCCAAGGAATTCGTATTCTTTCCAAAATTATAGAATTTAAATAGATCTTTTAATAGAAATTATAGGTTATTTTGTTAGATAATAACATTCCTAATATATTTTCTCCTTGATGACTCATTCTAAATAAGTGTTTTAAACTAGATTCTTACATATGAATTTGTGGAAGGCGACATGAATGTCTTTTCCAAAAAGAATATATTCAACAAACACAACTTGATAAAATTTGGGGTTTATAATTGGAGAATTTTTTTAATAAGCATACTTCTATTTAGATCCCACATATACACATTTTTACATTTATTAATTCATGTAAGGACATAAAAATATGCTCTTGATGGATTTTTAATTCATGTTTGTGTGTTTGTTACACATTATACACATATAAGATAATATATTCCTGGATTATTGGTCGTAAATTGATTAACAATGTTTCATATTTATCACACACAGAAATATATATTTATATATACATTTTAACTTTATTATTAAGATTATAATCTAACCATGAATAATAGATCTTGTTATATATGATACTACACCTTCAAAAGTATCATTTTTGGTTCTTAGACCAATTTGGTTGTAGTCAAATGATTCTCCCTTCATGGGGAGGAAGCATGTCATTTTGTTATAGTTAAAATGGATTATAGAATATTGGAATGGTTTTTTGAGAGCATGGATATCTTATTTTAGGATGCAGTTGATGCCTACTAAATACTGAGTAACCATACCAATTTTGGTATTCAATGTTTTGTATAATGATATGCATGATTCTAATGAATTTTGAGTATCATGTACACATGATGAAATGAGGATGTAAAGTAAAACATTTACCTAACATATGGATATCTATGGTTACACTTATCATCTCAATGTGTATCATTATAATACATGGAATATGAACGTACATCTTAGGGTTTAAATATGGATTCTTAGTGAAAGACTAATTAATAAATGATTTACAATTATTATGATTTATCTTATTATTTTTTATTATCATAAAATACATCTATAATACCTGTTGACATTTGTTATGAATGGATTTGTGTTTCCCTATTTGGTTTATAAATCAATCCATGCAAGTGTATCTCAATGTGCATGCAGATGTCATATATTGGGATCAAATAAATAAAAATTTCATCATTGATTATAGTGGAGAAGAGGAGTATAGTGTAGATATCCAACAAGGATGGACTCTATAGGGATACAAAAAAATTATATACATTAACGTAAAAATATTGTTCTAGAAAACTAGGATCCTAATTTTTTATTTGAATGGAAGGTGTTTGATCTTTTTAGTTTTATTCATATGAATATGATTATAAATAATAATTTTAGTATTATATTTATTTTTTATTGTGTGGACATTATAATTATTGAATATTCACCCCACTGATTGTATTCACACCATTTTTCCTAGTTGAATGCCTCATATAGATTGTGTGGCCCTAACGTGGCCATGTTACTCTCTAGATCAGACACATTAGTTTGAGTCAGTGCACTACAAAATATTCATATAATAGTTTTCTACATTTATGTTGACTATTATAGTAATGGTTTAATGAATATAGGTATTGTGGTACCTGGATTGGGGATTTTACCTATGTCTACACCCATCATGAGTAATGAATATATGTTTTACAATTGATGTGATTATTGTTATAGTTTTTATGGTTTAATTTAATGTTCATGAATCATTAGTAGGAACATATAACCTTGTCAAATAATAAATGTAATTATTTTATTTTATACAAGTTCATTAATTTAATGACCTCAACTATGTTATCGTATTGGGCTTGACTTTTATTCCCTATTACATGATATATCATCTTATCATTATATTTTGATAAATTTATGCATTAATTAATCAATTGAACCAAATAATGTTTTTATATTGTTATATATATGAAAAATACTACCTTGCATGGTTAAAAAACATTAATTTATGATAGGTGGGATAAACATTAGGTTGTCGATAGCCTATTACGGAATGTATTTTTCAATTCCATTAACTGTCAAGGATCCATCATAATTTCCTTGCATTTTTAATTTATTTTAAAAAATATATATTCATAGAATACTTATGGAACCGCCACATGATGTGCATAATTATTCTACTTCTTGGTATGACCCTCATGTTCTATTCAATTATGGAAAAAATGGTACTACAAAACACATTCCTACATGTTCTCTAGATATACAAGAAATAGGCCAACCACAGTTTAGCACCATAGTTAACTACACTATAGAATTATATCCTTAGTAACTTCTTATAGATTTGTTCTATATAGACAAAATGATTTAATGGAAATAGAAGACATCATCAATGGTTTCTATGATTTCAATGAGGAACATAATGACTGAAAGGTGAATCTGGTTACGTTCAAACATTGTGGATCTTGTAGGAGGAGGTGGAGTGTGATCTGAATGTATTGAATTTAGGAGGGTAGCACATAGTAGTCCTTAAAAAACCTATTCTAAAGTGAATTATTCATCTAAATGAAAAATAATTCACATAACTTTTTTTTAGTAATATAAGTGTCCCCTAAAATATTCGGTATAATATTCTTATTCTAATAGTCTTATAATAATTTTGTATTTCCTGGTAGGAAATTCGGCTCATATTGAAATCGAGATCCAAACCAATCACAATCAAAAAATGACATATATTTAATGGATATTTTACCTAACATTATACTAAAACAATCTATAATGTAATTGTCTATTTTGAAGGTCCTATATGAGGATAGTTTACTTTGTCATCTTCCATGGTTCTGTGATCTGGTTGGTAGACCTCATAATAATGTGATGTGTAGCATGTTTATAAGGATGAAGGGGACCAAGTATGTATAGTAGTGCCTATTGTAACATGTTTTGGATTCTTCATCACCCAAAGAAGATATCTATAGTTTTTCATATGTGTATTATTGTTTCACTATCACAGGGCTTATACGATAATTTAGATCCAATTTTTATGGTGTAGAATGAGAAGTTATGTTGAGTTATTACTCTCTAAATGTATAAGGATGGAATTTCTTACGGTGTTAAGGAAGATTTTATAATGGAATAATTGATGGAGTTTGTATCCTCAGCTGAATCCCCAAATGATGAGATATTGCATGAGACAATGACCTTATGGATTTAATCGTAGTGCTAAGTAAATAGATCATTGAGTAGTGGATAATAAAAATAGTGAATGTTGATGAAAAAAATTCTATTATACTTTTAATGGTATTGGTTATTCCAACTTTATATACAACCTTTTCTGATGGACATGATCCCCTTTCCATTATATCAAGATGTGATGTTGTTGGACTAGATCTACTTGTCATGTATTCATATGAATTACTTCCACTTAACAACACATTAGTCGTGACTATTAACCATCATCAAGGAATCACTGATTTACATATAGTTTTTAAATGATTTGGAAATTTGTGGGACTCCGGGATTTTGGAGACTATGTACTTCTATGTGATTCCATACATAGCCTAAAAGACTATTTCCTATATAAAATTTATTTCTATTATATATGGAAATAATTTACATCAGTTTAGTGCGATAAATTATTGGGGTTTGCAAATTTGAATTTTGGAGCGGATAGAGTTGTTTTAAACATGATTTAGACCATGATGATCATAAAGTAGATTACAATATTAACACATTCAGATGAAACACTGATTGTCCACAAACATTTTCTACTAGTATGTATTTCTATCAAGATTCATTTCGCAATGAATTCAAATGGAATCCATAGATATGATATTTTTGGTCTGTAGATAAATCATTTTATCTCTATAATGCATTTACATACCCCTAATCATGTGGAGTTTGATGTGTTTAATGCACTCATGGAACCACACGAGGACATGGAAAAATAATTGATTCATCATACAATGTACATCACCATGTGGTGATCCAATGTATATTTTTTGAAAGAAACATAATATACATTATTTGGACATAGAATACAATAATTTGAAATATGTGGCACTTAAATAATGATATTCCCTTTTTATGATTGATGATATTTAATTTTCAGTTTTTAGGTTCATTTGGGTTTTCATAGAATGATCTCTAATTGGTATATCCAATGTAATGGGTTAGTGAGTAGGATATATGGATGAAAAAGACTCAAATATAGTATGGGATATACAATTACATAGTGATTCTCTTTGGACTAATGAAATCATTGGTACTATTTGTGGATGTAATTAGAAAAATATTTAACCATTATAATTAACATTTAAGAGTCGAATTATTTAAAGACACCACCATATACTCAACAAACCCATATTATCATGACATATATCATTAAATATTCCTTAGTACAATTCGATAACATCATATTAATGTCATGCTTCCATATTCTATGTTTTGGATTTAAGAGTTTAAATTTATGGGTTGTTTATTTTGTGAAACTTGTATATCTATTGATCCATAGATATCTGACTCATGATTCCCTAGACGTACCCCAAATCATATTTTTAGAAATGATTTTTCTGGTTTTATATAGATATTATCAAAAAAAAATCTCGTACATATCTAATTCAACAACACTTATGGAAACACTAAAAAATTAATCAATGATCATTTAGTGTGTTTATTAGCATAGAGAGGAATTTCATATGCATAATATGAGGTCTAATATGGTTCCAATGTTTACCCTTCCTGGTCCACAAATTTTTATTCTATTTTCTATGATGCGCCAGGATTGGGATTGGGGGTAGTTTTGATTTATTGTAGGGATAGTAGATTATGGGCCACATCATCATTGACTCGATGAATTAATCTATATTACTATTTATTTTGAAAAATAACTTGTAGTGAACCCTCTAAAAATTATGTGACATTATCTACTTTAAAAGTGGTTTTTTATTTACCCAGAACACAATAGGATCTATTATATCTATACATATAGTGACCTGAATATAATGTAAAGGCACAATGTATGGTACCTATATACATTTGACATTATCAAGGAATATGCACTAAGAATATGTAACCCAATTTTTTATAGACATTGATGTAAAAAAATGCAGTTCCGTATACTGGTGAATATATTTAAAAATGAAAAGGATGTTGATGATATTTATAAACATTTGGATTATAGATTCTTCCAATTTTCTGGGATAAATTATTTCCCCCCCTTATTGATCCAGTAATAATTTTATGTAAGGGTGATTATATGTTAAGAATATATCCCTGAGTATGTTGTGATGTTGGATTAGATGATAAATAGAGACCCATTACCAATGTTTTTTTGGATGAAGATGATTTGATTATCACACATGTGAATATTGTAATGCCTATATACATAAATGAAGATAATATGGGATACATCAATATCTCTATGTGGTTGCTGTATTGTGTAGTATAAAATATGTATCATTACTTCAAAAGATAGTTCTATGAGATAAGGATGAATGGGGGAATTTCTTGTTTCATCTATAAATTAATTATATTTTATTAAATAAAGGATGAGTACCCGAGTCCTAATAGATTAATACATGCACATAATTTTCACCTATGGAAGAGGGAGGACATCATGATGTAATATTTTATTGGGTTTCCATAGTCCCATAAGAGTCATGAATATATCAGTGTTTGTGTATCTTAGCCAATTGATGTATTCCCGTCATATAGATATATGAGATTCACTCAATTGAAATTATAAGAATGAATTTTTTATATGATATTCTATACATATATGGTGTTATATTCATCCTTGATTCAGACATTTATTACATTTTATAGAATGGGTTTCGATGGGATTATAAATGTCCATAGCTTATCATTTTTTATTTTTTATATAATACCATCCTTCGATAAATACACAGTAAGTGTATATGCTTGGAATATTGTAGGATATTCATTGATTATGTGTCCTATGCTTCATGGGGAGTATGGGAAGGTTATCCTACCATAGTTATGTTTTTATAATAAAATATTTAACAAGAATATATTAATCTGAAACATTATGTGTCACTTTTTTGGAGGAAATATAATTCACCACAATACTAGAATCAGTATTGGGAGTTAGTGTTTGTGGATAATAGTTTTGTGTTGGAATCTTATGATATGGTGAAATTGATTTGGACAAGGCTATTCAAAACACATTTTAGGATGGTTTCCTATGAATATCATGGGAGGTTACCTCTAGATATTTATAAAGGTGATGGATTTCTTGTACATGGGACTTGTGGTTTAGAAAAATGATATCCATGGAAGAATGGAAAGATAAATACCAGTTATTATATACACTTCAAGATCACGATATGGGTTTAGTAATTGTAAAAACATCAAAATTGTAATTCACATTACCATGGTATGAATAATACGATTAATTTTTAATTGATGTTACGGTATATGATTGTCCATTCACATATAATCGAATACTAGGATATTAACATGGAGCATGATTCATAATTATAGGATCTCATAGTGTGTGTTATAGTCCATATGATGATGATCCTTTATTGAATGATTGTACATAATTACTGAGTTCTATGGAATCATGGTTTGATAAAGGGGGTGATATGAGAGGGGTTAACTAATATTAAATCTTTGTGGACATTGTTGTTCAAGTGGTTCTGTCACTTGTATATATTTTCTATAATAAGTTGTATAAGATTAATTATAAAATAAATTGATTTTTCATCATATTTTAATTCTGATTTATAATATAATTCCATCAACCAAATATTTTAATCAATATTGGAAATTTTAGAAGAGTTTTATTATAATTTTTAGGTTTGTTTTTTAAATTATATTGAATTTGAGGGTACTGAAAAACCCCTGGATTGTTGATTGATGCACCTACCACATCTTCTAGTTGGTGTGTTTTACTGACATGTTCGTGTGATTAATATGATGGTGAATTTAATTCAACCCATGGGATGCTATTTCCACTAATTTTGGACACTTTCATTGTCAAATTTTGGACCTAATGGATATAATTAATTTCCTATAAATTCTATCATTAATCATTAGACAATCAATCATCAACCCATTCCTCTACCAAATATTTACAATCTGGTAAATCAAGAAAATATGATTTTTTATATCTTCTGAATACTTATTATTTTTTGTTAGTAGATCATTGATAAATGATGGATTTAGAATTTCAATTTTTATCAGAGGATGAGATTCTTCATTCATCCTTGATCAATGACTTTTTTTAGAGATATAACTCTAAAAAATGGTGATGTTTTACAATAATCCATTATTGTTTGATTATAATGAAATCCCATTCATCATGAATATTAACTAGAATATTTTTTCCTATAAAAAAATAATTGACTATTGATGTTATTTGAATAGACAAGAGCCTCTTTTCGAGAAATTATAATAAATCTATGATATTTTCTTTTAATAAAAACATATTTACTGAATTCATATTCCTTCGTTAATTATGAACTTGAAATGGTTCCATCAATGGATTTTTTATGGTTTGTGATTATAGAATAACTTTTTTACATTTTTTCTCCTTAACGTCACACACTATACCTCTATCGTGAACTAGTATTCTAGTTAAAAATCAGTGATGAATAATCCAGCTCTATATCGATGCCCAATATGATTAAATAAAATTTCCTTGATGATATTTAGATAGCTTCAGTAATAATCATTGTTATGGAAGTTCATAACATTTTGAAATATCATACAAATTATTCTTTATTAAATAATATTTTTCATAACTTTCTGACCATTTTTTATTATCATTAGAAGTGGGTATGTGTGTATGAAATGAGGATCATTTTGGAACTTCATTAATTGAGTATTTGTTCTACCTTTTATGATAGTGTATTATTTTGGTCACATCAATATTTTTTTTCATTATTCTCATGATTTTATGAAATCCATATATGCTCTAATATTTATGTATGTTACAATTCAATCAGATATATATTTTTTATGTTATCATAATTGGTGGATCATCGTGATATGATTGTCCCTCAGAGGGGTGGTGGACATGACTTATAGTGATAGAGATGATAAAACTGATCACAATGTAGAGGTATAGTAATTCTAGGGTTACACATTTTCCATATTTATGTGATTCCCAGTTTATTCTAATTATAATGTTTCATAATGAAAAGTATGTTCTATTTTGAATGACTACTCCCTCTTTAGTTCATGATGAGTTATATGATGCACCTAATTCATAAGGAATTCCATGTAGTAGATACATATGACTCTAAGAGGATGTCGAGTGATATATTCACTAGCCCAATCGCAATTTTTTTATTCAATTATATTATTTTGAATTTATTGCATGGAATCAATGTTGGAACATTAGTGGTTTATTATTTCATAGAGAGAACATGACCGAACCATATATTATTTATTAATGTTATGCTTGTTTATACAATTATTATTATCCTAGAATACACCTATTATACCAATTCACTCATTTCATTTATTATTTTGTGTTTTATTACTCTAATTATTACTAATCATGTACATATGAATCTCATGTCACATGAATACATTAAGTATATTAATCTAAGAAAGGTAAATGGTAATGTGGATTATAGTAGAGGAAAGGATCATAAAGATAGAAGAGGACTATGAATTACTCTAAAATTGTTTATATAATTATTTTGTTCTTCTACTAATGATTTTGTTTTCTTTCACATATTTTGGTCCCAAATTATTTATTTGTATGACATGTGTTCGATAATTTTATTATTCCTTTTGTTATAATAATTACTTTAGCTTTTCTATTATTATATTTAATATTTTTATAATAGTCATGATACATATGTTATAGTCTTCCTAATGGGGGATTTTAGATCCATAATTCTAGTAAAAAACCGATCTCATACAGGGATGCATTTATGAGGTCATGTGCCACTCTGGATCAGATTTAGTTTTCTGTGATGGGGTTTTACAATTTACATGATATAAATTATACATAATAAAAAAAATAATACAGAATTTTTCAAATTTAATTGACACAATTAATTTTAACGGAAAATTAGTATCTATTTGATAACAAGACATATATTTTAAAATAAAATTATTAAATATTATATATTAAATATTTCATGTATAAATGTATATTCATGTCATGAAATTAAATATATCATAGAATGATATATTAAAATTAATTGGGCATTCAAATTTATCACCACAAGAAAATGAGTGCATGTAATTTCTTAAATTTGATAAATATATATAGATATATGGATTTGTTATATAAAAATTAATATCACCATGTATTATAGTAGCTTCATTGATATTCATTAATTCAAGATTCTATAAAATGAATTTGGGATGTGAAATTTTTTTAACAACTCAATGTAGTTTTGATTATATTGTCAACGATGATCTGTTTAAATATTGAGTAAATATTCTACCAAATAATATTAATTATTTTATTTTATTATTATATAAATAATGGTTTGTGACATCACTTTTAACATAATTTTCATAAATCCATTTAATAGTTTTTAATTATTTTATTTCAAAAGTGTTATGACTTAATAAATATATAAAATATGAATCTAAAATATGATATAATTGTTATAATTAGAAATATCCATTTAGTAAATATATATATATATGTTTAATTTTAAAAATATTTATTAAATAAGAAAATAGGAAAATAAAAAAATTTACATGAAAAAAAGTATAATAAAAAATTTGGAATTTTTTGATTTTAAAAAAGGACTGAAATTGTCCCTTTATTCATAGAAATTTTGATTTATGGAATATGAGTTTGAAATATAATGATAAATTTTATCATGATATATGAATGTTGGAAAATGTGTTAATATCAAATGAATATTATTTTAAAATAATTATTTTACTTAAATCATTTATAAGGTTAAGTGAATAAGTTCACAATTTATCATATCCTTTAAATTTTTTTGATAATAATTTAATGATAATATTTAATATAATGAAAATTCATTTTAATATGTATTAAACTAAAAAAATCATAACATTTTAATATTATTTATGACAGATTTTTTCAATGAAAAATTATTTTCTCTTCTATTTTATATTCAATGTAATGATTCATTACCCCAAATAATACTACGAATATATTATTATTTGTTATAAAAATTATAGACCCAATAGTTGTTTATCCTTGATCATATATTTTAAATTAATGACCAAATATTTTCCAAAAATATATTTAATTAAACATAAAACAATGAAACCTACTATTATCTAATAAAAATCACATATGAACCCTAAAAATTATTTTAACATGATGAGATTTTATAATTTTTTACACTATAAAAATTTAATAATATCACATCTTCCAAGATAAATAATTCATTAATTTGAAAAATTTGTACAATATCTTACACAAAGACCCTGAAATTTTAGTTTTTTAAGGTTACATATATAAAATAACCACATTATTTTTTTAAAACCCAAGACACACTCTATATGGTGCATTTATAAATGGATATCATATTGTTTTAGAAAGTAATATATAAATTATTGTTTAGAATAATTGGTTGAAAAATAATTTTTTTAATCCAATTGAAAAATACAATTACCATGAAACATTGATCCAGGATAATGATTTTTGATCTATAGTTTTAGTTAAAATGGGTCATATAAAGTAATTAAAACTCATTTTATTAAATTAATTTCAATTATTAGTACTCATTAATTGTTATTTTAGCTGATCTTAGGATAATACAGTCTTTATAAATGCTCTTTATTATCAGTAATCCTTATAAAATATTATAAACAATATGGGGTAATAGAAAATTAGATTAGTAATATGTTTTTAGAAACATTCCTCATAAAAATTGGAAATATATTTAAAAACAATTTAAACCAAAATAAATTCTATGAAATAAATAATTAATTTTTTGAGTAACAAAATAATAGTTCCTTCTTAAATATACAAAGGATTTTAAGAATCCATTTTATATACATGAATAGTTTAATCAATGTTTTCTCAGAATCATTATGATAATTGATTTTTAGAATATCTTAAATAAATTTTATATCATTAATGAATAATTTTTAAGTAAACCATGATTTTTATTTTATACAAAACAATTTTAAATGTTTAATGGAAGTTCAAAATATTTTTGAAAAAAATAAGTCAATATATATTAAAAAATTATTTGATGAATGAAGAAAATATTGTGTAATCATAGAAGATCGAACACTATATATTATCTACTAATCACATGTGAATACCGTACCTATGATATTTTTTTACTCTCAGTTCCTTGTCAATTTTAAGTATCAAAATTCCACATTAGAAGTCATTTTGTTAAATACCCCATTTATCCTTGGATTTTTTCATCAAAACATGATTTAAAAAGAATTAATAATGTATATATATATATATAAATATCTATTATATTTTATAATAAGGATTTATAAGCAACTAAAATTCATGATAATAAATCATTATCATAATATATACATTTTAAATAAAACCTGGGTTTTAAATAAGAATAAAATTTAAAATAGTCATACAATATCATATATATAACTAAAAACCCTAAGAATTATTTAAAAATAAATTATGATTAATATGATGATTTTTTAAAAGGAAATATTATCTCTAATGGCGTACAAGATAACCAACACCAAGCTTAAAAGAATAATGAAATATTATTATTTAAATTTCATCGTTATAACGTTTCCTTTAAATTTGTGAGATTAATGTGGAATATGTTTTAAAATATATATATATATATATAAAGGTTCTACTAAATACAAATGTGCTGATTGATTTTATGAAATAAACTCTAAATTTTTAGTAAAGACATATTTTTCATTGAAAATATGATTTCTTCAAAAATAATTTTCACTCGCGTTCTTGAGTGAAAAAATATAATTAATTTTTATGCCATTTTGAAAATTAATTTTTATAAGTAAATACATTTTTTTAAATCATCATTTCAAAATTATATTTTTATGGAATTTTTTTATTTTTATAAAAAATATTCAACTTAACTACATAGTGGTAAATAATGATATTAATTGAAAACTATAACTTATTTTTACGTTTTCACACTGTAATTTTTTTTTTAAATTTATATTTTAATTTTAATTTTTTCTTTTTTATTTATAATATTTATATTATAGTTTTTGAAATGAATTTATACATGAATATATTAAATAAAATATTTTATATTCAAAATCCATTTAAAAACCCAATTTCATTGTATTTTCTATGATTGATTTTAAATAAATTCTTTCATTTAGATATTTTGTAAATTAAATATAAATGATTTATATTCATCTTGTTAATATTTTAAAATTTTAGATAACAAATAACTAAATGAATAATTTACACAATTGTGATTCAGTAGGTAACAAATTAATGGAATAAAAAAATAATTCAAATTATGAATATTAAAAGTTATATAATTTTGAGATATTTACTATGATACATGATTTTTATAGAATAATATAATTTTCTTTCATATAATATAATATTTATCTTTAATTTTTCTTATTAACATAATGTGATGATGTTCTATTGAATGAATAATTATAAAAATTACATTGAGGATATATTATAATAAATAATATTTTATTACATGATTTAAAATTTCAAAATTTATTATTTTAAAATAATTTATTAATACTTTTTTCAAATATATATAGTGTATTTAATGTTAAATTTCTAAATTTATAGGTAATATTTTGATAGTATAGGAGTTAATTTCTTTTTTTTCACTGTGATTTCAAAAACTGTTAATTTGGCGTAAAAAATAAATGCATTGAAATATAAAAAAAACATTTATAAAATTTTTTATATTATTTTTTATCTATAAACCCTCATGAAATCCAAGAAAAAAACTAGTTTTGATTCATTCAGCCGTAGAAATTAGTTTACATTAATTTATTATTTTTTGCAATTTCATGAGTACCTATCCCTTATTTTATTTGATAGAATATATTCTTAACATTTGTCCACAGTTCAAACCAAATTTTAGCTCTGGAAATCTCAAAAAAATTCATTATCTATGATTTAAAATCATATTATATAATTCATAATTGGGGAATAATTCCATTTTTAGATGTCGTTTTTGATTATGTAAAGTGGGTTGTTTAAAAAAGTTTTTTCATTTTTAGCTGAACATTTCTATTTTATTTCTTTTTCCACATCCCTATAATATTAATTATCAAATTTTATATAATAATAAAAGTATAATAATTATAATTTGGTTTGTCTATGTTAATTTAAAAACATATATTCATGTCATTTTTCATCAAATGGGTTATGAAACAATTATTCTGGTGTATGTGGGACTATCTCCTCCTAGAAAAATGAAATTTTTTTCCAATAATTGTCCCTCATAGAATGTTAAAATAATTTATTATATATATATATATTAATTAATCTTTTCATATTAAATATTTTAATATTTCATTTACTTACTTTCATTTACATTCAATGAAAAATTACATAGTTTTCTCTTCGTACATTTGGACTACCAACTCCTTGATTTGATGTGATTCGTTTTTAATATAAAAATATAATAGATCATACATATTACTATGTTTACATAAATAATATGTTACTATTTTTATAATGATTGTTTTTCAATGGTGAAATAATACATAACATCTTTCTGTAATGAATGTTGAGAAATAGAATTGTTACTCATGACAACTGTTGGCCTACAATTTCAATGGTCATTTCACATTTCATTATAAAAAATATCAATCATTATTGGTTGAAAATGAATACTTTATATTTTTAACCCAAATTTACGCGAGGATTATTATTTTCGATATGAAGGAATAATGAAATATTTATCCTCAACAAATGTACAAAAGTCATTTTGAATTTATGAACCTAACTTCATCAAAATACATGATCTGGATAGAAATTATTATATAATTAATTCTATAATTATGATAAATAAAATTAATGGTTTATATAAAACATATTAAATATTTAAAAATATATTATTTAATTAAACAATTTACTGTTTTTATTATATAATATCTAAAGTTCATACATGTAATGTTTGCACTCAGGGTAAGAGATGTCATCTCCATTTCCATCCGTTGAGGCATGTTTTTTATATAAAACTATTTTATTTTACATGGTCTACGTACACACACATTTATATGGTATATATTGAATAAAAATATTTTCCAAATATTTAATGTTTCATTTTAATTCATTTGTTTAGGGGGAATATGTATGAAAATATAACAATTCGTAAAACTATTTACATCAAATTATCCATTATTTTTTGGATTAATTATGTTATATGTTCCTATTAAAAAATTCATACTATTTTAATTTAACGAGACACATTTATTTCATTCACCAATATTTATTAATTTGGTTTCTATTATTAATTTCTTTTAACTCACTCACTGATAATGAAACATCCAGATAGTTTTTTAAGTAATACTGATATTTTATATCCTTTTAAATCAAGAATAATTCTCATAAAATTATTTTTTATAAAATGTTTCTATAAAATTATACATTATATAAAAAATTAATTCCAAAATATATTTTCTGTGATATTTTATATTCTATTAAATGTTGTTAAAATGTAATTTACAAAATGTTTTATGAATGGGACTCTTTTGAATTTTATTTCAATGTTTTTGAGAATTTAGTTTTTTTACTTTAAAGGAATTAATGAATATTTCCGCCATTAGGAATCCTAAATAACATTACCCACCAAATAAAAGTTTAATATTTTCTTTTTATATATTTTACAAGAATTTATATTTGTGTTTTTTTATATTTTAAAAGTTTCTTTTTATATTAAATGCCTACTTTTCACAAAATTGATTATAAAAATATTTTATTGTTATTTAAATTAATAAATTCCAAATTCTATATATTTTATGTATAATACATACTATTATTATAAATTTTATTCCAACCTGATTGTATCTTTTGATAGACAATTATTGTATTATTGATGTAAACATGGAACAAGTTTCTTTCTTAAAGGTAAATGGAATTATAAATGAAATAATGATTGTTTCAATGAGGATGATGCTAAAATGAAATCATTATGAACATTAATCATGTTATGGGTGAAATATATTTGTCTATTATGATTTTTGGTTACATGTTAGAATAATAACATGTTGATCCTTTATGGACCAAGGAAATATTCTTCCATTATAATCATTTGGCTGGTGGGTCCGTGATATAACTCTAATTTATTTTTTATCGAATTAAACAATATTTTTATTAACAATATAGTATCATGTAAAATATGATGGTTTATCCCATTATACAATTGAAATATTCTATGATTTTTACTCCTTGTGTAACTATGAGGCTTACTTCATGTGTCGTCTGGGGATTTACTCCCTATGTACATGTGATATGAAAATTTTCAGAGAATCCAAGATGTAATATTTATGATTTTTATAGGATTTTATGATTTTTTAGGAGCTATAATAATATCTCATGACACATGTTTATCCATTAACATGTATCATTCCTTTATTTATATTTTATTACATTATTCATGTTTTTTATTCATCATTTTATGTGTAAGAAATCTATTATATAACACTATACTTTTTTCAATATGTTATAGTATAATTTAAACATATATTATACTCCATAATTAAATAGTAATGGTAATTCTTATGTTTCACAATTCTATGAATTTCAACACACTCATCATGTGTTTCTGTTCCAATTTTTTGTTATGATTTATTTTAAATTATTTGTTCCTAGAAATGTATCATATGTAAATAATTTTGTGAGATACGTTAAATACATAATATGAATTATGAAAAACATGGAATACTAAGAGTGAAAGTATTTTTATGTCATGGTTGTTACAAAGAAGGTTCAAAGCATGATTTAAAACCCATGCTCCCCAAAATTTATTCATAAAAAGGAAAGGTCAAGTGATAACACGAGGCACAATGATCTTGTACCAACAAGAGAAAAAAATAAAAAAAATAAGGTTCCAAGAAAAACCTCAAAATCATCCTTGAGAGGGCCAACATTCTCAGCAAGGAATGATTCCCTAAAATATGTCATTGCAGAACCATCAAAGCATCTGCTCCAAAATGTCTAGATCATCATTGAAATATGATAACAAAATCCGATGTCCTGCAATTAGGACAATTTTCCAGAAAAAGTTGACAACATCAACATAATTGTGCATTGTGCAGATTCTTTATGAAATGCTCCAATAAATTAAAGCATGGACAATGGACAGCCCCCAATGGCCAGGACTCCATTGATTTAGTAGTGACTATATGAATGATTATTGAATGTAGTTAAAGATGTTATTAGTTTAGGGTTTATATAAAATTTTATATTTAGGAACTGTTCATATTTTAATAAGTAACCAATTAAGGATTCAAAGTTGGGTATACCAGATTAACGTTGATCATAAGTTTAATATCATAAAACCTTCTTTACGAGTTTTATGTAATGAAATTTTTAAGTGATAAATTTCAATTTTTGATACATTTAATTTAATTTTGTATATTATACCCGTATGTATAATTTTTTGAATTATTAGATAATATTTTTATTATGTGGATATAAGTTTAATGTTATTGCTATAATTCAGGGATTATAATATAAATAATTAATAAATTTATTTTTGAGGATAATAATCATATTTTATTGAATATAATAAGAATTATATTAGTATTGTTTCTGATAATGTATGAAACATAGACCAGGGAATAGGTTTTCATATACAGTATGGCTATGGGTCTTGAAATCACAACTAAAGGGGGTCATGGGTTCACCTCATATCACTATCCTAGGAGATTTGATGTTTATTATTAAAATGTTTTTCATTATTTATGTGACATTATAGAAAATGATTCTTTTAATTTTGTGGACTCAAACACTATTGTATGAAAAATATTGATATCAAAAAATGAATTTTTATTATGTTATTAAATAATATTCATATGATGTTCACTATTTTGGGGCCTATATAAGATTATGTTAAAACAAATATTACAGTTTTTTGTTGAGATATAAAAGTTTAATTTTCATATTGATGAATGTATGATTTTTAAGAAGATTACTAGTTATTAAATAGATTAATGAAATGATGTTTTTATCTTTTGGTGTCACATTTGATCTTTGGTTATTTATGTTTTATTTGTTTTTGTTCATTTCAAGAATTATCTTATTCAGTTCTAAATTTTTTGTTTTTTCTTAATAACTAATCAAAAGGTGATTACATAGATATCCTTATGTGATTATTATATATGTTAAAATAATTACTCAACCATAATATATGGTTATTGAATAAAATATTATCCTTTTTCTTTACTAATAAAAAAATTAACGGCCTTTTAACAAATCTGAGAATTAGTATTTCTGATTGTCAAAATTCCAAATACCATGTTCTTTATTACTACATATCAATACATGGGAGTTATTTTTCTCTTAAATATATATGTTTTAACATTTACCTAATGTTTTCCTATATTGAAACCTAGTTATGTGTTATTCAAAATGGATTTCATATTTCCCTTTTCACTCTATTCGGGTGGATATATTATTAACACTTTTCAAGATATGGGATTTCAAGAACGATATTAGAAAATGTAGACCCATAGTCACTAATATAAAGATAAAATTTTAGGGAAGTTATATAATATTGGTTGGATAATGAAATATCCCTATATTTCAAAAGGAATGGCTATGATTGATAGAATACATGATATGAAACACCAATCTTAAACGAACAATGAAATATTTTTATTTAAATATCAACATTATAACCATTATGTTAAAATTGGAGTCAATAAATATGATTAAATATATATATATATATATATATATATTGGTTCTAACCAATACATAACAATTTATTAAGGTATTGTATATAATCACTCAATTAATAAAAATTTTGTTTTATTATTCAAAAATTTATTTATATTTAGGAGTAAACATTATAATTATTTTTTAGGAAATATATCAATAAAAGTAATGATATTAATATCATGGAATAAATCCTAATATCCTAATTATGATAGGGTTAATGTTTTCTATTTTCCAGAAAAAAATTTATTTTTTAGTCAATAGTGAAAAATATTAATTTTCATTGAAAATTTTATTTTCGTTTAATGTGTTGGAAACATTATATATATATTTAAATTCATATAAAATTAATTAAGAATATTTAGATTTAAAATAAAAAAATTTATAAATTAAATGATTTTTACTGTAAAATTTATTATAGATAATGCTCATATATAAAAAGGGCATTGTTATGAAAAAACCATCTTTAATCAAAATTTTCGATTTGATTTTAAATTATATTACAAATATTTTAATTATTTGAAAGTTTAATAATAGATTCCATATTTATAATTAGTAGTTTAAAATTATATAAATAGTTATATTTTATTTTATCTCAATATGAATAGTAACCATAATAATATTTTACCAAGGTCAAGTGTATATAAAGTATTTATAGCATAAAACAAATTAAGAGGACAATAAAATGACCCTAAAACATGTCTTATTTATTTTCAGGAGTAATTTCATCAATTATCATAAAAAATTTACATACATTTTCATGTGTTCAAATTTTTATGGGATATGAATATTTTTAAAATTTTATTTTATGAAAAGTCCAAAATCATACAATCTTTTTTCATCGGTATATTCATTTTTTACAGAGTCATAACTTGATTTTATGTTAGGTTATAAATTTTATTTTAAATTATAAGTTAGTTTTATTCATCTCGGTAATTTATTTTTAATTTTTGTGAAAAAACAGTACATTAAAATGTTTAAGAATAATTAGGTAGTAATTATAAAATTAATGTGAAAAAATTGATAAATGATTTAAAAAAAATTATATGGGATAATTAATTTATTCAATGAATTTAATTGGTTGAAATGTTATTTTAGGCATATAATGAAATATTAGGTCAAATTTTACGTATTGTCACTTTTTTATTTAAATCGTCATAAGGAATAGGTCTAACAAATGACATTAATTAATTATTATATTAATTATTAATTTATTAAAAGATATTAAATTATTCAACATATCAAATTCCTAAAAATGATTATGATTTGGTAAATATTATAAAAAATTATCTAATTTTTGACTCATTTTTTCCTTTAATGTGAATATATTAAGAATCAAAGAGTAAATATCAATTTTGTCATTGTAGGTGTATAAGGTGTTAATGGGGAGTGAAAAAAAATAATAAGGTTAAAAATTAGGGAAATACCTATAAAAATTTTACCAAATGATAGTATTATCATCCCTCATCATCCTGTATTTCAATTAATTCATCTTGGATCCATTTTTATTTAATAGTTAATTTATAAATAATTTATATTTTGAAATTTTTGACGAGTGCCCCTAACATATCGAATAAAAGAAAATCTATCATCCCCGTTTCTGTACTCTTAAAACAACACATTTTTAACCATACAGGTCTCAATTACATTAATATTATCCTTTGAGTCATTATGGATGCCTATTTTAAATACAAATACCATCTTTAGTGGACTAAATGTGATAAATTAAAGATGATGTGGGATTAAGTAAAACCATTTTTATAAGAATTTTAGTAATAATTATTATTTCATATATTAAAAGTATTTATTAAATAGTAATATATATAAAAAACAATATCTTACATATAATATTGTATTTTACTTTTAATTTCACAAACATTATTCATCTCCTCTTCCATAAAATATGAAATGAATCTGTTATTCATGTGAATGGAAGACAACATCATTGTAGACCGATGTAATTCATTTTCCATTAGAGTGTCTCAAAACTAGATATATTTGTTGAATCAATGTATAAATATTATAATCATGACATATTTATCACACTAAAATTAAAATATATCATTTAATTTCTTCTCATTCAATTCATTGAATTTTTTTAACATTGTCCATTTGTATGTGTGGATTAGCACCTTTGTGAAGTTATTCGATTTATTTTTTAACGAAAAATTGCATGGATGTTATATAAAAGTATGTATAAAGATATAATACGGTATTCATGAAATAATTATGTATTTTCCCATGATAAAATAGTAGTTAATTTCTTTCCAAACTAGTATTTTAAAAATTGTAATGTTACTCATGTGTGTATAGAACCATCCATCTCAATGATTTTAACATTGATCATTTGACCTAATGATATTAAATGATGGGTTTTAAAAATAAAAAATATTAATGAACAATATAATTACAACATTATTATTATTTTGGATATGATCAAATAATTACCTCTTTATTTTCATTCACCCTATATAATTTATTTAGAATAAATGAACCGGATGTCCTAAAAACCAATGATGTATACATGATGGATTATGTAACGAAATATATTATTAAGATAAATGTAATAACTATTTTTTTTGGAATTTAATGAATCCATTATAATTTTATTATGTAATCAATTAATTTATCTGAATTATTCGTACTAGATATTAAAGACATACATGGGAATTAATGGCTTGAGGTAAAGTATTTCATCTCATTCTCTTCTACTATTGATATATTTGGATATTCTAAAACTAGTATATTATATATGGGTTTTATACTTATCAATTGATATTTTTTCCATTAAAACCCCTTTTTATGATATTAAATTCTTCATTTTATTTTATTCATTCATGGGAATTTTGACGGAATAATTAGACAAATAGAAAAGGTTTTATGTTTCAATATCCATTTTTTCAAGATTAATTATATTTGTGGTCCATATTATGTAAATTATATATTATTATTTTGTTAAACAATAAATATATCATAAAACTCTAGTAATGAATTTGGTTTTTATGTAAATTTTAAAGTTCCTTAATTATTGATAAGAAAACATGATGAATGTTGTTTGTATGTTATAGAAAAATTATAAATTATTTTAAATCATGAATCATTAATTTTCATATTCATGTTGCATAAAATTATTTAAAAAAATTTCATTTTAACATTAATGATTTAATAAAAATAAATTCTAGTAAATTTATTCTACATTTTATTTTTTAAAATAAATTTTCATACTGCTTTAAACATGAGCCTCTGTTAACATTCATTTATATATATTATAATATAATGATTTTTATTATCATTTAAATCATGAAATAATTTTCCCATGATGCTAAAAACTCAATGGTTTCACAATAAATTATAATTTTTACATGGTTTGGTTTCATGTAAATTATTATTAAATATGTCACTAATTTTTAGATTTTAAATGTGTCTTTTGAAATGAAAAGGTTATTTTCATTAAAAATTTATTTAATATTCTATGAATGGTATTTCATTTCATCAATGCCAACAACCCATTACATTAGTTGTAATCCACTTGGTTTATTGTGTATATTTACAATAACTATTTTTCCCATGATCGATTGTCATTTTTTCAATGATATTTTTGTGGGAACTATTTATTTTCTGGGGGATAGGGGTGTAATAAAAAGAATAATGTTTTTCTATTAGTTTTATGATGAAACAAAATCTGTATATTCTTTAGTCATGCAATTTTTTGTGGAAATTATTTAAGAGGGTAGAAAATTCTATTATAGTCTAAGAAAGATAGGTTCTATAATAAACCTCGAATCGATGATTCAGCGATATCCATTCAATTCCTTGTGTATGAAACAAAAACATATTGAAATTCCAAATATGGGATAGTGATAAAAAATTACATGTATCATAATATATATTTCGAATATACTCAGATTGTAATTACCTATATAAATATGATAGTTACATCATGTGTAACCATGAGTACTACTCCATATAAAAGTGTAATATGTATAGGATCCTTGAAACCCAGATGTTTTATTTATTTTCAGGATTTTTAATGATATATATCAAAATAAGATGTTTCTTGATGATTTACTCCTATAGACCTTGTATTTATTTATAGTTTATTCCTTTTTCCATGTTTAATGTTCTAGGTTATGGTGGGTATGAATTATATTCTATTATATTAATTCATTTTTAATAAGTTATCATTCAATTTATGCTATTTATGATAACTAATTACATGTAATTTCTAATTATTATGGTTACCCATACTGAGTTTTTGAGCTCACCAATCTTATTATCAATTTTTCCCATGTTAAGAACAATGAATGAAATTATTTGTGACATGAAATGATATTTTATGTAAACTAATTTTTCAAATATTTAGAAGTAATTAAATGCAATATGAAATGATGAGTAATTTGGGAGTGATAGTCGCATTATTTATTAGGTGATTTTTATATAACAGTTTATCCAAAATTGTCCAAATTGATAACCTAAAATGATCATGGGTATTTTAGTGATTTAATACTTTTTTTTGATGATGTATGTTTTTACCTATAAAATTTGGAAATATATTTTAGTATTACTCTACAAATATATGGTTTCTGTTTTTATCAGGGAATCTTAGAGTAGGGGTATTGGTATTTTATTACTGGAATCAAGGAATGCATTATATATCATTTGATACTCTGATGTCTTCTTCTGTATTTAACTTATTATTTATGGACACATTCATTATATATTAGTTTGAAATTTTTCATATATTCAATATCATAGACATTATGTTTTTTAATTTTTGTTAGTGAAATTTTCTAGTTATTATTTCCATTTATTGATAAGTGTTATTGGGATTATGTATATGTAACACTTATGTTTAATGTGAAGTATTATTTTATAAATAAGAAATTTACATTCATTGTAAATAATATAAAAGGTATTTACACCCTTTTGGGATTACATAAACATTGAATAAAAATGTTATTTTTGAGTATATTCATCAGATTTCATGGAATGTAATAATAAATATATTAGTATAATTTTCACCATGAAATTAGGTAATAACATGTCTTGAATTTTACAATTTTTTTTTCATGAACCCACAACTGATGGGTGACATGATTGCATGTCCTATCAATGGATTATGTGATATACTTGTTTGTATTCAATTTTTTTCTTTATTTAATTGATCTAATGAAAAAATGGTAAATTTATTTATGGAAAATAATCATTATCAAATTTAAAACTATGATATTGAAAAACAATATGGTTTTTATTATTAATTTTATTTCTGAAGAAGTTTAATAATTTTTTAGAAATGTATTTGATTTATGTAATCATAATATCATGGGGTATTATTTGTGAAATAATCTTTGAATTTTATTTTTGAGTCATATTTGTCATTATAGAAGTTTTATGGTGATCCAGGTATTTATAGAATGGTTTAGTTTTTTCCTTGGGTATTATTGTCGATCATTAGAGATTAATATCACGTGAATGTTTATTTATATAATGAATTAACTTATTCAGTTCTAACCATTTTGGTTTATCTTAATGTTTTACATTTTTTTTAAATATATTGTTACACATATTTTTTTTAGTGTATATGGTATTGTAATTTCTCAACACTAGGAAATGGATTGTGAAAAATAAATTATATACATTTAATATTCTTATCGAGGAATCCATTTCTATATAACCCCTCACAAATTTATGTTTTTTTATTGATAAAAATGGTATGATTATGTTAACTATTACACTCTATAAATAAAGTGGTTTTGTTTTCATATCAATATCCATGATATGTCTTCCCAACAATTTTTTTCTACATATAATCCTTGATATATATTTTTTCAAAGGACATTCATAATATTATTTTCTATATCATTAAATTAATGTTTTATCCACCGTTTTTACTGTGTTAGATTTCAAAGAATGTATTTTGAATATTCAATCACATGTTACCAAAAGAAAGTAAACAATTTTATGGATAAACATCTAAAATGGTAGATAATTTAATATACTGTACTTTTAAGTGTAACATCACTATTTGATTTCATAAATGATATGTAACACAAAACAAAAATATAACAAAATAGTAATGTTTATATATGTCCAATTTAACCCAAAAAATAAAATGATCAGTATTAATAAGATAATATATTTTTTGAAATATATATAATATTTCTAGTCAATACCACTTTTCTGTTGAATATTATTAATTAAAAACGTAAAATATTTTAAAGTCATTTAATTCTTCTGAAATAAGTATTCATCAAACACGATTTTAATAATTTTTCGAGTGAGTATTATAACTTATTATTAGAATGTGTGGATATTTTATTCAATGATATAAATATAAATTTTTATTTGGTACATCAATATTTTATTTGAGATAAAATTTTGTATTTTAAAAAATTCATTTATCAGTGAATAGTAAAAAAAATTTGTGTTTTTTATATCTGTATATTCATTTAAAGAAATGTGAAAGTAAAATTATATTATTGATTAATGTTTAAATGTAAATAATTACTTTTTATTATAAATAATCATTTTATGGATATTAAATTAATTTTTATATTAATTTATTATAAAAAAAATTTATATTTCAGAAGTGTATTTTTCCTGAATTTTTTCATTTCTTTTTTTATATATTATTATATATTAAATTTTACACCTTTTATTTTTATAATTTTAAAACATGGATACCATATATAGAATTACAATTTTCAAATTTGGAAAAGAGTACATTTTGGGACCCTACAATTTATTTCATGAATATTGCTTCATATTTAAGATAAACAACAAAATTGTGTCATAGTATTGGACACAATAGTTTAGTGTCATTGATAAATTATGTTTAAAATATAATTGTACATAATAAATCATTAAAATATATCTATATACTTCTTTATAATCTTAGTATTATCAATATTTATCCTTATAACATGTATTAACATGACTATACCCATCATAGAAAGGATTGAACTACTAACCAGTTATGTTGAGGATAAAGAGACATATATCATAAATCCATGGCTGAAAATAAAAAAAACATCGTATAACAATAACAGGATCATAATTTACATCAAAATGGAAACATTTTATAATTTTATTGAATTTGGTGATGTGTTAAAATGAAACATCATGTAATAGTGTTGAAATACCACACTTAGTTGTGAACAATGCTGCCATAATGTCCACACATACCATATGATTAGAAATCACCAGATAATCATTTTGAAGGAATCTTTCATGTGTTTCATGCATAATAAACACAAAACCAAGATATATATCAAAATTAAAAATGAATTAGAGGGATATATAATTTCATACCCACCTATAAAATTATAAATTCTCATAATCATTCATTACATAGAGAACATATATCAATAATGTATTGAAATAACAAATTGTAGTGAATGGGTTTTATAGGGAATAAATTAATGAACAGACATTGGGGATCAGAAATTAGTATTGTAAAAAATATCTATAATTTACGAAATCATTCTTGTGAAAAATAAATAATTAAATTTGAGTGAGATATTTTTTTGGAAAGAAATGTAATTTTGTAAAATCATTGTATTTAAACAAAAATAAATATAGAAACATATATATCCACAAAATTCTAATCTAATATTATGAAAATTATATTTACGTAAAAGTATGAGAATATACATACTTAAAATTTCATGGAATAGTGATAACCCAATGAAATTTATTTGGGGTTGTCAATAGACTTATATTAAATCATTTTTATTTCATTTATTTTATGCCTCTAGAATAAAAGAAATAGTATTGTAAAACCTTTAAAATATACATAAATTGGGATGATTTACATAACTATATCTAAATTAGA
Source organism: Viscum album (assembly GCA_963277665.1). NCBI lineage: Eukaryota > Viridiplantae > Streptophyta > Magnoliopsida > Santalales > Viscaceae > Viscum > Viscum album. The sequence continues at coordinate 821,856,823 of OY728155.1, forward strand.
ATTATTTTATTTTATTTTATACTATTCATTCTTATTATTGATGTGTTTTGATATCATTTTTTCAATAAACCTTTCGCATTTTTCGTCAGTTTCTCTATTTTGTTCAAGGAAATTTATATATAAGTATAATAACTTGTATAAGATTAAAATAAATATTTATTACAGTTATATGTAAACAATAATTTATTATAGAGTTGCATAAGGATGGATATGTGGAAATATGTTCGAAATTTCTTTTTTGTGGTAATCATGTCATTATTGGAATGATGCACAACATAGGGAAAAGAGAGATATAAAACATAAATATATAATTATATAATTAAATAAATTTTGTATAAATAAATATATAATTGTTAAAAATATCCAAATTAATCATATAATAATTGTTTATGTAATAGGTAGAGAAATATGGAAATAGAATAGGAATCAAAAGTGTTGATGAAAACATACTCTCTTGGCAGTGTTTATTTTCATGTGTGGAAACAAAATCTCTTGAGGATTTATATTGGATTAAAATATAAATCTGCAGTATATTCTAAGACGATTAATAGTGAGCATTATTGGTATGTGGTGCTCTTTTTAAGGTCTGGTAGGAGGGGGTTTCTAATAGGAGGGATATGAGTTAATTATACTTGAGGAAGGGGGTATTTTTAAAATAGAATTTAAAAAATATATATATCCAATATAAACTATATAATAGTGATTTTAGGGAAATAAATTTCATATATAAATTTTATATTCTTGTAATATGTCATTAAACTGATTTATAATTCTAATTCGTCAGTTTATTTAAAAAGAAAGTGAAAAAAACAAAATATTCTACATTAATAATTTATAAATTAGAATTTGGAAAATCTATTTTTGTGTACAAATTATGTTTAATTTAAAATGCATAATTTTTGAAATTAAAAATATTTTTGGAAAATCATCATGTTCTGGGAATTATCAATTAATTTTTACATCATAAATTATGTCATATAAGAAACATCAGTTATTAGAAAACTATATTTTAACATTTTAATTGAAAATTAAAATATTTATTAAAATTTCCAAAAAAAACACATTTTATAAATTTTGATTTATTTATTTTTAAAATTTATTATATTTTATAAAAATAAATTCTCATCATATGTAATTTTAATTTTTAATAATAAAATATTGGGTTTTATAAAATTATATAAATTAATATTTATTCAAATTGCAATTTTAGTTTACTAGATTTTATTAATAAGGATAATTATTTTTTGAAATTACAATATATATATATTAATCATGATAAATATGTCTTATATCACTATTTAATATTTTAGAGATACATTACTATTTTAATGATCATGTTACTTTTCCAAATGGTTGGTTACTATTCAAATGATGACATTACTACTTCAATGGTCTCATTTACTCATAAAAATACCCAAATATTCTTTTGTTAATTATTTAAACCAATTTCTCTAATGATTATATATTTTTAATTTCTATAATGGTGATTAGTTTATTAATATTTTTCTTCTTATTTATAGGGTTTATATTGTGATGGAAGATTCTTAAGGATAATCAAGATCAATATTTTCCAAAGCCAGTATTTTAATATTCTACTTATTCTCCCATTTTAAAATTTATAATATTAATGTGATTACAAATTGAATATTGTAAATATCCTTATTAATGATATAATCTTATTTTAGTTTCCATGCAAATTTGTTTTGTATATTTTTATATAATATAATACAATACATTCTATAAATAATATCATTTATAAAATCAAAGTTTTGACATCCCCCCCATTAGAAATATCATCCATTTAGTTTGAGAACATACTTTTGGTTGATAATAGGTAATGGTACATTTTTCATTGTTTCATATGGTTCAAATATCTCCTCTTCACACATACATTACCTTAAAAACAGTTTGACAGTGTCAGTTGTATTTTTTGCATAAAACATTGTCTCTGTAGTCCATGATCATCACAATATGTTCTTATTTATAAACTTAATTATGATAGATACATGGAAAGAATCATGAATGTGACACATATTTTGTGGAATTGGATGTTGATATTACACTTTTACTAGGAAATCAAGGATAACTAATGGGAAAATGTATATATGGGTAGTATTTAACTTCACTCAAAACAAAATTTACAACTTTATTGAACATAATTAAATAAAAAAATAATCCAATATATAAATATATTTCCCTTTATCGGTTGTTGGCATAGTTCTCAACTGACTCTGAGCACCATTAATAGATTTTTGGATTCAATGGACCTTTCCCATCATAACTGTAATATTATCTAGTCAATAAGAAGTTTGTTAAACAATTGAGTCCTTTCATGTAGGAGTTATATATCAATACCATAGATTTTTTTTCATTAATGACATTTTAATACATGGGGGGAATATATTGTTGTATAAGAACTAATCTAATTGAATATGTTGACCCGATCCACCTAGGAATATAAATGACTATGATCTTAGCCTATCCATGAGATTTAAAATAGTCATTTTTGATTGGTAATCAGTTTGGGGTGATATAGTGTGATTAAAGACAATTGATTAAAAAAATAATGTTGAATAATTCTCTGTAATTTAGAATTTATCCATGGATCATGATGAAATATGGATGAATTTGGATCCACGTGTTGTCGCACAATATCATTGATGTATATTAGGTAATGTTGTTTTGGAGGGACATATTATTGAATGGATAACATGTCGTATGTATTAGTGATTCGATCCCACATTTCCCATATAATGTTTTTCCATTTGTATTCATTCGAGAGACCATTAGTAATGTCAATAGTGTTGTTTACCCATTTCAATATGGATATAGCCAATGGTTTCATCATCTCATTGGACTTTTATATCTTTTATTTAACTAGTTGAAGTACTAATCACATTGATGTTTTCTCATTGATATAATTATTGATGTTTTCCAACTAAATGTTCTCTCAAAATACATGATATATCATAGTAATTTGGGGATGGATGTTGAATCATGAGTTATTAACGTCATCAATTATATCTCTCGTTATATTAGGCCATATCGACACATAATTTCATGATCAAATTCAAATTAATCCATCCTCGTTGATAAGAAACTCATATAGATTCCCTTACATTAAAATAGTCACTTTCATTTGTGTGGCTATATCATTTCGTTATTCTTCCATGATCATCACATGGATAGATTTTTTGGAAAACAATTTCGGAATGTTTTTATTTATTATAATTCATTAGGATTTTATGATATATCCCTTTCATATCCATGATGATGAGATATTTCACAATCTTTATCAGAGATATAGTAACAAATTACCTTAATTAAGGAGTGTCAACATCCATTTTCTCCTTTCAAAGATAGTAGTGAAATGGGAAATAATAGTCCCTAATTATCACTAGTCATCTTTATTGGCACATGTTAATCCCAACTAATGTGAAAATATTCACTAGAATCTTGTGATTGACATAATTTTTTGAATTCTCAACATAGAGGGTGGGCCACCAAATAATAATGATAAAGGTATATTCTTTTAATATTTGATCATGTCTCTAGTTTTTTCATATATATTATAACATCTTGAGAAATTTTCTCTCAATTAGTAGTTCTATATGATTACAAAATATAATACTTTCTTTTAAGAATAATTGTATATCAATAATCATTCTTCGCATTTTGGTACTGTGAGTACATGCATAGTGATTATCCTCTATTTAACATCTTGAATTCCTTCAACAAATACATATATCTAAGCATAATTTACCCTTTTCTATGGTAACATAATTATTTTTCATGAAAATTGTGAAAACTATTATTGAAAAAAACAGAATTACGCAACAAACCAAAAATATCTACCGGTTTATTTGACACTAGGGTGTTTGGTCCATTCCACAATTTATTTTTTCATTAATGGTTATATGAAAATTCCATCAAATTTGATCATGTTCTCGAACAATATGACATGATACATTCACAAGTAATACATTCTAAACATATCACCAACAATTATCGATTTTAATATCACCAGACAATCCTTAGATGCTCTTCATGATCCACTTTTCTTTTGAAATAAATAATAACATCATCAAAAAAACATCCAAAATATTAACAAGTTAAATTCTAAAGAGTATATACATAAAATTCATGATGATTATATTGTAGTTAGTATGTTATATGTGAATCACTATGAAAATATAGTTTTCATAACTTGTATATAAATAAATTACATAAATATATTCTTTCTTCTCCTTTGATGCCTAATATATAGATGAATATCCATCATTGAGAAGTGATAACATAATTTTACATTATTGAACAAGTAATTTATAATTTATAGTATGTTAATCCATAAACAATTGAATTGTAGCCGCATTGATCCATCACTCTTATTGACAAAGTGTATAGGCACACCACGTGGTGAGGAATTATGGAATATACATTCTTTGTCCTAAATCATTTACAATGTTTTTAAATCATATAGTTACATTGTGTCTATCATGTATGTTAATTTAGTGAAATAGTGTTAATAGGTATAAGTTCTACATAGAACTCTGTCTCATCTTATGTGGACATTTGGGTATAACATTGGGAAATAAATCCTTTTATTCCACAAAAATGGGAATTTCCTCTAATTTGATGCATTGTAATGGCTCAACCACTAGGTAAATATATACTTATTCAAATATTATCACCACCCACATCATTGATTAATTTTGAAAATGTGATTCATTATCATATATACATTTCTTGAGGAGTATAGGATTATTTGGAATAAAAATTTTATTTACTACTCCTAATAGTTGATGTCTTCTCTATATAATGAGAGCCAATTATAGATCAATATATCATAAAATTACACAAAGATATGTATTATGATATTCACTTGATGAATTATCTAATATATGATAAATAGATAATAGTGTGACATATAAGATGAAAGGATCACAAAACTATGTCTTCCTACATATATATCTAATTAAAGGTATTTGGGAAACAATTCAACAGTTATTGAAAATATTCATGATATATGGGAATTTTTGGTACTAGAATAGATTATAATTATTTCCATTATTATGGGCGTAGGATGTGTAAAATATAAACCAGCATATTCAGGATCCACTTTATTGGCAGTTAGGTTATATGATTTTTCATTCTCCTCTGGATTTAGTGGGTGCTAATTCTGATTAACCTCATCGGAATGTTGTTTAGTACATTGGATTTCATACTTCTCATCCTCCCTATTATAATTTTATTGGACATTGGTTTGTAAAATATGAGGGTCCTCCAATTCCTCCATCATGTTGGCCATATTCTTCATGTATCTTCAACATTCAATGTCATGACTACCTTCTCTCATAAACATGTAGAATATCCCCACCCAATCGAGGCGATTACCATTATTTTTAGTCTCACATTATTTATATGTGGGTGTATAATGTCTCATTCATATATTATTTGATCTAGTTTCTTAAAACACCCTTCTTCACATATTATTTACATATCAATGGGACCAATCATAAACTCCATCTCTAATTTCAGGGCGCATCAAAAAAATTCATCAAGCCTTCCAAAAACATTAAATATCTATTCACATTAAATGGATTATAATTATACCACTAATAAAATTTATATTTATAAATTTTTTATAAAAATATGAGTATCTTTAAGGTATTATTTACTATTAAAAATGGAACTTCCTTTTTCTTTAGTTTTTTGAATTCTATTTCAATTATTGTTTTAAGAGTTTATGGGAAATCATATTTAATAAATATTTTTTAGAGACATATAACATCATCTATTTTATTTAATTCTTTAGAATTGTCTTAATAATAAACTACCATAATTTATTTGATTTTTCATTAATATTATATCCACCCAAAGTCACCATCTCTTTTTCAGAACATTAAACCATAGAAATGATCATCATCATTGAGTTAAACCACTATTACATGAATAGTTTATCTGAATTTCCACTCAAATTTTGTGGTTATTTCATAATAAAGGACTCAATAGAATGGTTTTACTTATTTGGTGAAGGTTGATATTCTATGTGGTTTGGTTTTTTACTCATTTTCTAATATTTCATGGTAAGAATAACAATAATGTTTTGAAGACCACCTCCTATTGCTTTAGAGATATCATCTAGACCATCATTTCTTCAGCTCTCATATGTGTTGTTGGTTGGGTTTCTCCTATTTCACAAATTTTCATAGAATAAATTTTTTTAACTAAATCATTTTCGAGAAATCATGAATTAATATTTTAATCCATTATATAATTCACTATAACTAACTATCATAGGGGTTCTCAATCTATATCATTTTTATAAATTAATACTATATGGATTTTTTATCTATTCATAGACTTATACTTATAAATAACTAATATTTTGTGAAATTAATTATTGAATATATAGACAATTTATTTTATACCAACTATTGAAAAAACTATTTTTTATTACATTAATATTACATAATTTAAAATATAAACAACATAACCACATAACAATATCGGATCCCAATGTTTTTTGGTCTTGAGAAAATTATTCTAATACATAAACATTTATTTAAACAATTCATATTTGACCTTATAAAATAAAATCTTATCCTTACTGCTTGTAGAAACCATTGGATATGCATAGAAGGAATCTGTGAGTTATATGTCGAGTAGAGGGAGGAATAACTGACATGTATAAATGACACATGGGTGGGAAAAATCTTATTACTCGTATCAAAAGACTAGGATCATCATCAATGCCTGAGGGAATATTTTGTAATGGAATGAAATGTTGACATGTATAATAATTAAATATAATGTCATATTTTAAAATACCACACACAATTGTAAACAAAAAAGGAAACATGAGAATGTAAGACATATTTTCATAAATCATGTAATATTCATTGTGAACAAGGATAAATTCAATTATATGCATAATATATAATACAATCAATTAAAACACATTTGATGTTTCATCGAAGGGATATATAATTATGATCCCACCTATCACATCACAAATTCTCATAGTCACTAATGTTATATTGATAATATTTTAATAATTGTTAGATGAAAACCCATAGAATGTAGTGGGATTATATTGGTATAATAACGTTTAAATTCACTAATAATAATTGGAATTACCAATTGAATATTTGAAAACATATTAGATAGAAACATCATCATTATTATGAAATGAATAATCAATTCAAGAGGAGTAAACAAACTGTTTTTTAAATAAAAGTATATTTGGAAAATCATTTATTTGGCATTAGATTAAAGGTGTAAGCATGTATATCCTGAAAAATAATATGGAATAATATGGAAACTATATTTAAATATTGATAGTGGAATATCCATACCAATGATGACATGAGATACGTATAACCTAAAGAAAAAGATTATTGTTCAATAATCCCCATACATTATAGCTCCCCATTATTTTATCGCAATTATGCATCTATAATAATAAATATTTATTTCCTATATATTTTAAATATAATATAATTATAGAAATTTATTTTACTATTTTGAAATTATAATCATTTTATTACATTTCACACATTATATTTTTGATGAGGAAGTATTCTAATATACTTTTTTCATTTAAAATTTCCCATTTCTCATTGATTTTTTTTTTCAATAATGTAATCTATAAATTTTCTTATTTTAATTTATAATATTAAAATAAATAAATAAAATTATTTATTTATAATAAATACTATTTTCATACTAGAAATAATTGTGGTGTCATGGATTGGATTTGGAAGTGTCCTCATTAGGGACTATCCGACAATTATCAGGATTGTGGTCTAAGTGTGGATAAATATAGACATAAAATATTTATGAAAAAAAGTATAAAGTTTTTATACCAAGGTAACTAAATTTTAAAAATAATAAAATACATCCTAATTAAACATAATTTTTTTAAAGAGATGTGAAAATAAAGGAATAAAAGAGGAAAACACCAAAAAAAGAGCATGAAAATAGACACTCTTCTTTGTGTTTATTACCCTGTACCGCAATAGAATATCATGATAAATAAAGTTGTATTAATCTAGATTTCCTATAGGATTCATTAATTTCTAGAGTTTCAACATGCACGATTCATATATATTTCATTTTTTACTTAAGTAATGTTGTTTGGAGTTATGACTTGTGGTGTATATGGGTGGAGGTTTAAATTAAATTTAAGAAAATAGGACTTTACATGTTTTGGTTAATGGTTAGGGTAAACGATGGACCCATTCCAACTAATCGTGTTATCCAATAAATAGAGTTTTGAAGTGGTTTCCCACAGTTTCAAAAACCATGTAGCCAAAAATAAGAAATAAAGCTACCCCAGAAAGTGAGGTCCGTACAGTTAGTGCTTAGTTTCTTCTAAATAGGCGTCCATGTCCTGGAAACTATATTTGAGGTTTTTGCACCTAAAAATTGGTTTTAAAATCCCCTAAATCTCAAAACAACTCTAATTTGACCATGTCTTGTGAGATGTAGATTTGTTTGATCCTAGAGATTTCCAATGGGGTTCCAAGGTCATTAGACCTTCGTTGTTCAATATTTAAATCCTAAATTGAATATATTCTCTTTTACCGATAATTGAATCTCATATCAATTTCGATAAACTCTATTTAATTGATATTTTGTAGGATTTTATTTTCCATTTCTTTGAATGTGAACCTAATGGGTGAGATCTAGGTCTAAGATTCTATATCTAGATCTATATTTATAATATCTTCAAACAGTTTGATCATATTTTTAGTATTTATATCTTGAACTCAGATCTCCATGGTCATACTATACTGATTTCATGGATTTCCATTTACTGAATTCCCATAAATTAATTGAGGTAAGTGGAATAAAATCTAATTACCATATTGAAGTATTTTTTATTTTTCAAAATTTTAGAATTTCTTGCATCCTTTATTAATTTATTTTCTTAAATATGGATAATTAGTTTGACCAATTTATTTATCGAATATTTTTTAGAATAAAATTACTGGTTGAGGAATTAATCAAGAGACTATGGATCTGTCCTATTAGATAATTTCTTATCAAAATTGAATATGATATTTATGGTTTATATTATAGACAAATAATTAGGGATGTTATTATGAGATATCAAATTATCTATGATGTTGTAATTAATTATTTATTAATTATCTGATTTCAGATTCTTATCTATATAATTAATTGTGATATTAATTATGAGCTTATGATGTTTAGAATAAAATAATAATTTCTAGAAAATAAATTATGGGACCTAAATTATGATAGTGGTAAATTAATTGATTAATTAATTAATGGGATTAGGAATTTAGTTAATGGTTATGTTGCCTAATATATTAGATTTATTTAACCAACTATTAAATTAGTAATGGAATTTATATGAATAATTTGTTAATTATTTAATTATTTCTTTTTAAATCGTGAAATTTTCATTTAAACTGAGAAGGAAACATGTTATAATGGTCATAATACTTAAGAGTATGAGAATTAAAATATAGTCATTCAAATGAGAAGTACACATAGTAAGATGATAATTATACTTTTGATTTAGAGAATGCGAACATGGTTATTCCATTGAGATGTAATCATGATAAAATAGTCATCTCACTTAAATGATTTGATATGGTAAACATTGGAAATATGGCATTTAGAAGTGAAAATTATAAATAGAAATAATGGAACTTCGGGTAATGTCCTCACACGAGATTATTTGAACATTGGTATTAGTTGAATCATGTGATGGGATATCATACCACCATTGAACACTTTGATCTACAATAAGAATACGGTATTGAGATATGATATTATATAGGGAACACTTCATGATTAATGAAGGTATGAAGCTACTATTAAGGTACATGTCTCTCTAGAAACTGTTGTGTTAATATAGTTAGATAAGATAAAATTGTAATGTAATAATAAGTTATTTATGAATTGTAATTATTTAAAATTGAAAATTATACACTATTGTATGACTGGATATATGTTATACATTGCTAGTGGTGGCCTAATGAGTCGTGATTACACCCCTTTTAGGATACCTGATCAAAACCCTAATAGATTATATTGATGAATGAATGGAAAAGGGAAAAGTACTAGAGATGAATGACTTCTTTGTAATGGAGCTTGGATAAGGGGACCAGAAATCAAAAAGAACCCTCATGGGTAGTCGTAATGTATTTAAATTTAGTGTATTTATAAAAACATTAAACTTATATAGGACTAAAATATTTTACCTTTACTTTGATTATTGTATTTTTTGTTTTCTTATATTGTGAAATGATTGTTTTTTGGTTATATATGCATTTGAAATTTTGCTATTTATTTCCACTGGTGTTTTACTCCAAAAAATTAATGTATAGTCTCCCCGTGAATGACTTATCATACCCTTACTAGTAGTTGGAAACCACTAGAATATGAGGAGGTGTGTTTGAGGTTATGTGGGGAACTGGCTTGGGGATCCATCATGTGGCACCTTAGTCTAGATATTAAACAATGGAATCAAAGGAATATTTTAATTCTTCTTATTTTGTGATATTTTTGTGGGAAAAGTTAGATGTATGATTTATAAGAATTGAGACATAGTAATGGGCTCACTCATGGGAGTTACAAACCCATATTTGGGGGAAAAACCAAGTACTTCGGGTGGGATTCATGTCATTTTTGTTTTCTCTTACAGTTTAATATTATTTCACCTTGGAAAAATCACTTGTAGTGTGATGTGATTAATGTTTCTGGAAAAAATTAGTATTGATTTGTGGCCTATAATGGCATGAAAGTTGTTTTTCATGCATCATTATAGGAACTTAAGGTTATTTTACACGCATCATTTTATGTATGGATGAGAAAATGGTTTACTGGTATGTTGTTAAACATTAATTGTTTTCTATGTTTTTGATATTAAAATGAAAAATAATTCCTAACAATAAATGAAAAATGTTGTATGGAATGACGTGAAATTAGAATAATTGTGTGTCAAAATGAGAAACATGAATATGATAGTGTGTTTTCCCTAGTTAACCCAAAATTAAGTGTTGGGTGCTTAAGGGTAGTGATAGCGGCTAAGTTCTGACTATGTGGTGAGGTCTGGGAAAGATGTTTTATTATTATTCCTCTTATGTAAATTGTATAAGGTTTTGTTATGTGACCTAATACATTTGGTTGGCATTGTAGTTAGTATACCTCCACAACGCAAGTTTAGGGGATGACCGAGGGGTATGAATAGGAATGATTTTCCAGTTAGGGAACTTGAAGCTACCGTAAAGACATGTAGAGATGAAGGGGAGAAGTTTCAGTAGAACATACACCTCGTCATGAAATTCTTTGAAAATACATTGTATAAGTTTTGATAATTTTATCTAGGTTGGTAGGGGAGTTTCATTTACAACACCCTATGACTTAGGCTAGAAAGTTTGGAATTGAGGTAGCTTAATTATGGGTTGATTTCATAGAGAAAATACATTACCATTTGGAGACTCTTTTGGAGTGAAGGATAATATTGGATGCTGATAAGCTATAGGGATCAGTAAAGTAATGGTGGGACATTGAGACACAAACTCGATAGACTAACATTGTGTTTTGGAAGGACATATTGGATAGGTTCTTTGAGAAATTTAATCCAGATACACTGATATACAAGAAAGAAAATGTCTCCATATATCTGACAAAGGGGATCATGTCAGGGATGGATTATATTGTACACTACACATATCTACAATGCCTTACTCCATGATTGGTAATAGATAAGGAAACTATGGAAAACATTTTCATGATAAAATTAACTATGATAATAAGTCTAAGTTAAATTTCATAAAGATGAAGATGATTGTGGAAGTTTTGTATCATTCTCTCATAGTTTATGGGATCCTAAGGGTGTCTTCTAGTGCGAGACATGTTGTTGTGGTTGGAAATTCTAGTGGTCCAACATCCGAGAATAAGAAGCACCATTATGAAAACATTAGCCAATTCATTGGTAAGTAGTGTACATAGAAATCAGGTTTGATTAGACATGACCTTGCTATGGTGATTTTTCATTAGTGTTGTAGGATGGGACACTATTTTCCACATTGTTCCTCACCACTAGAAGATTTTTGATCATGTGTAATGATGGGAAATATATAGACATTCTACATTGTGGAGTGAGAGACTTGTACTGACGAAGCAGTTGGGCATTGTCAGAGCATGGGAAGATGCTCTTCTACACCATATCAAGTAGGCAGTTTGTGTTATACTGGATGAGGTAGTAGAGTTAGTGGGTAATGTGCTTCTGGGTAGGAGTGCCTACATAATTTGATTGGTTTTACACAGGTGTGTCAGACAACATCCCAGTGAATATGGGCATCACAGTTACTTGCTTCATAACAAACACATGTGGATAGCATGGCTAGAAAATCTATAGTGATAGGTTCAATTATAGTTTCTTCTATTATACATAGTGCCTAGTTTGATTTTGGTGCCACTAATTCCATCAATCTTCAAAATTTTGTTATAGTGTGAGCCTGACCATGGAGTTTTTGATTGGGGTAATAACTATAGATACACCATTAGGAGTGTGGTCTTCAGATATTAGTCTATGAATGTGATATTCATTTGAGATTAGGGAGTATCATTTTCAGTGGGATCTATATTTTCTAGATATGATGAGGTTTGACCAGATTGTTCGGATGGACTATCTAGTCACCTATTGACCACACATAGATTGTCACCATGAGGTATTTTACGGGTGACCAATACATTCATTGAGTATAGTGGGATATCAAGGAAGGCCTAGCATGGCCAACTACAAACTAAATGGTAGAGATTACAACCCATGTTTCTAATCAATTGATAGATAATAAGGCTATTAGGAAATAAGTCCTTCCACATATAGTGGAAATGTTTAAAGATCTATATCCTAATGATTTCCTGAGGATAAAACCCGATAGAGATGTTGAATTCAATATGGAGCTCATGAAATGTGGAAAACCAGTATCTATTACACCATATATAATGGCACCGACTAAACATCAAGAGTTTAAGACTTGGTTGGAGGAGTTGGAGGAGAAGGGATTTATCTATCCAAGTATGTCACAATGGGGATCACATATTTTGTTCTTTAATGAAAGATGATGGGAGTTTAAACATATTTTCCTAATACAAGAAGATGAACCTAACGAATATTAAGAACTAATATCCTATTTCACGTATCGATAATACTTTTTTCATTTGGAATAGAGATTTTGTTTTCTCAAAGATCGACATGTGATCAGGGTATCATTAGTTGAAATATCCGACGTCTGATATATTAAAGACTATATTTAGGAGAATGTTTGGCCATTATGTGTTTTTTATAATATAGTATGGGTTGAAAAAATTAACCATTAATGTATATGGATTGATGAACAATATTTTTAATCTATCTCAAGATCAGTATGTGGTGATGTTTGTGTAAAATATCAAAGTGTAACAAAAAACACTTGTATATCATGAAAAACATCTTGACATCACACTTTGAACACTGAGAAAGAAATAATTTAATGCCATGCAATTTAACTGTCAATTTTGGATAGACTAGTTATAGTTTTTATAAAACATCATCTCGAATGAAGGTGTAATGGTGGACCTAGAGAATGGGGAATTAGTGTTTTCTTGGTAGCAGCTGAAAAATGTTTATTATAACCAAATATTTCTGGGATTACCATGATATTATTGGAGATTCATCTTTTAAATTTCACATTTGGGAGCACCACATTCAATATTGACCAAAAGGGGATAATTGTTTGAATGGTTAAAGGATTGTGTGAGTGATTTTAATGAGTTGAAGTAGCAATTAACATCAGCACCACTTTTACTCCAACTTGAGTCAACTGAAGAGTATACAGATTATTTGGATGCTTTTGGGATTGAACATAAATATGTGTTACTACATGGATATTGAGTTGTTTTGTATGGGTCTCATCATTTGAGGCCACATGAATAGAGTTTCCCTACGCGCAACCTTCTGTTAGCAAAATGGGTTTATGCTCTTATGTTTTGTTAACACTATATTTTGGGAGATTAATTTATAGTTTATACACATCACAGTAACTTTATGTATATATTATCACAACATTCATTGTATTTTTGGAAGTAGAAGATGGTTTTGGTTTATGATGTCTATCAAAATACAACTGAAATATATGATCATGAATTAAAACAGTGTTTTTGATGCCTCTTATAGGAAATTCAGAGTTAGATGTTTTAGGAGTCAAGTGCATATTGAATGATGATTATGTAGATATCTGATATTCATGTAGTGGATCAAGTGAGTTAAGAGAAAATTACATTGGTTTCAGTTTTAGTGGAGTCTATGATAATGATATGGATCATAGATATATAGTATGAGGATCTAGATTGCTTATCCTTAGGGGAATGCTTTGAAGGTGGGATGGAATCTACAAACATGTTTATTTATGATGATGGTATCATCTATGTGATGAATTGAGTTTTTGTACCTACGATCATGTGAGAGGAGCTCATGTGGGAATTTTATTCCTCAATGTCGATGGTGCATCCAAGAATAACAAAAATGTATCATGACGTACGACGATAGTTTTGGTGGCCATGAAAGAAAATGGATATGGTAGGGTTTATGGAATGATTATTCACCCATAAAGAGGTTAATGTAGAGCATTAAAAACCTATAGTTATGTTGTAGTTTTTTCTCATTCTAGAATAGATGATGTGGCCATGAATTTTTAGTTGGTCTCTTGAGGACACTTAATAATAATGGAACTATTACAGTCATTTCGGTTAGACTAACAATGTAACCACATTTCCATCATATAAGGGAAACCTATACAGAATGAAATTTGGGAGAACTGTATGATAGGGATATTGTTCATCTACATGGAGTGCCACATAATTTAGTTTTAAATCATGATTCATGATGTATTTAAATTATTGGTATTGATTTTTAAAAAAATCTCTTTAAATAAGTATTATTGTGTACTAAATTCCACCCAATGATTGATGGATATTTAGATCATACACTAAATGTGCCTATGGATATTCTACGGGCAAGTGTACCTAACATATATGGATCATGTTAAATGAACATAGAATTAATGGTGTTCTCTTATAACATCAATTATCAGGAAACTATATAGATGGAAACATAAGATTCTCTTTATGGTCAGCCAGGTAGATCACAACTATGATGGATGAAGGTTGGTGAGTCATAGTTTTTGGAATCAAGTTACATGTTGGAGACATCGAAGCTTGTATAGTTGAGTGAGAAATGTATGGTTATGTCTATGTGTAGATATAAGTTGTATCTTGACAGATGGAGATGACCCATATAATTCACAGAGGGTGATCATCTATTCCACAGGTGTTTCATATGTTGGATCAACATTGGATATAGAGGTAAGGGATATTGGTGCCCATTTTTTTTAACCCGATGAAGATAGTTGAGAGAATCGTGTCAGTGGAATACCAATTGGAACCCCCTTAGAAATACAGTGGTAAGCATGATTTTTCCAATGTATCACAAATTTAGTGATATCTCCATGACCATCTCATGTGTTTGATGTGGATAATGGTGACATTGAGAAAAAAATGTCTTTTGAAGAGCATCTAATACATGTTTTTGATTATAGTGTGAACATGTTTTGGGGAAAGATTGCGATGACAGTTCTTGTATTATAGAAAAATATAAATATACAAGAGGAAACATAGGAAATGGGAATAGATATGAGGTCTCAATGAACTGATATTTTTTATAGTAATATTAGAATGATATGTAAGTGAAGATTTTGGATGAGTTTTTATAAGGTGGGGATATTGTTAGATCCAAACCTTTTCTAGGGTTGTCTCAGGTATGATTCTGGATCTTTTCATTTATTACAGGGGTACATTTGATTTTTGTTCTGGTTTAGGGTGTGTTTGAGTGGAGGTTTTTTAAAAATTTGAGAAAATCTGTGTGTTCATGGTTGGTGAATGGTTAGGGAAAACTTTTCACCCAACCCAGCAAACCATGTGAGCCCAACCAGAGAGCTTTGTATAGTTGGTGTACGTTTTATTTTCACACAAATAATAATTTTTCAAATCCCCTGATCCCCAAAACACCTTTTATTCAACCTAGGTTTAGTAAAGGACTATATTGAGTGATATCATAGCTTTTTGGATTAGTTCCATTGTAACTCCCCAACCCCAGTTAACCAGAGTCGGTGCATTATTACATAACATTGTCATGATCACAAGAAAGATCTAATCTCGAAAGACCAATTAGTTTTGTAGCCTTGGAATAACTAGATACATTAATAATGTTTTACATTACATCATAAAAATGAAAACTACAACAACATAGTATCCATAGTCCACACTCTTATCCCCTCATACTATCCCGATAGGTCATTCATAATTTACTTTTTACATCCTGGGAAAAATAAAACATAGAAAAGGGGTGAGCTCAAATGCCCAGTAAGAATAACAATACAGCAACAACTTTCATAAATACGAGTAAACATTTAAGGAAATTTATAACTAAAACAAAATCCATTTAAACTTGAAATTCAACATAGTATGGAAAACATAAAATGAAATAATTTCATTTACTAATTCACATGGATATTATACTAATAGAATAATCACATGCAATATTAATAACCACTTTCATAATGATGGAATGCATAATGCCAGACTATCATAACCACATAGCCAAGGCCTCGTGACAAGACTAAAAATAAGATTTTTCCAAGGCCTTGTGCCAAGACACTAGTTTATCTCTTGAGACCTACCGATGCATCGAGGAGCTATAACGGGCTCGACCCGTCACATATTATGTCCAAAACATTTCCATATGAAATGGTTTAAACATAACATAAACATTCATATTAAAATTCGCATACTAAATGTTAATACTTTCACCATAAACCATGATGGGTATAAAAATAACATATCCATAGTCAAAAATATCACAAAACCTTCAATGCAATATTGAATTTTTGTTTTATAATAAATCAGCTTCAAATAAGTTTAAAATCCATTAAAAGATTTTGACATAGATGAAATCGAAACTCTTTTTAGAGAAATATCTTTTTTTATTTTTAAATCATTTAAGAGTCATATAAAATAAAACATTTTCTTTGAAAATATTCTTATAAGCTTTTAAGGGATGCTTCGACGATTTTATTATGGTGGAAAATATTTTCACCCACCGTATAAGTTAAAAACAAATTCTTACCTAAATTATGTCGAAAAATTTAAAAAGCACCATGTTTGGAAAAAGATGGAAAGATTCCCTTTTAAACCACTTATAAAAAGTTAAACAAGGGTATAAATGACTTTAACCCATATTCTAGTAAATAGTAAAAATGTTTTGAAATACATTTTTAAGAAACATGGATGTGGATGGCAAAGAAGTCCCAGTAGATTATTATGTATAGACAACCTCGGATAATGAAAAGATTGTGAAACAAAACCACACATTGTACATTTCTTTAGTTGAGGGTAGGTTATCCTCATGTATACTGGTGAAATAATTGTTATTAAATTGTACAATAATCATATACATTAATATTATATCATATATGATCTTTTAACATTGATTTGTTTATAATATCTTAGTATTATCATTATATCGGGTGTTAACTTACTCATTTTCTATTACATGTTTTGTTACGTAAGCCGTGTTTGTCATGGATAGGTTGTATATTATTCATATCCAGGATGATATAAATTCCGTAATTTTTTTTAAATCATCAAATGATAATTATGATTGAATGAATACGATGGAGAATGAATCTCATCGCGTTCGTGAAGACGGTAGTCCGTACGTACGAACGAGCAAAAATATCATTCTTTTGATATTAAAATAATATATAATTGGATGGTATATCATATATACAGAATAATTATCATGTTATATTTATTGTTTATATGATTTAAAAATCATTATTATACCCATCCAAACAATAATATATTGAATAACAATTACACCACAACGTGGAGACGGTAAGCCGTGCGTACACATGTATGGTGAAAGGTCTTTCAAAGGATGGATAGAATACTGAATATGGTTGTACCATATTTATAATAATATTACAGTATATTTTAGGTACTTTATTCATTGGTTTAGAATGGTAATAACAAAGAAAGAAGAACTTGGAGAAGAAATGAATTTGAAAAAGGGTGGTGAAAACATTACCTCTTCTTCAGGTTCTTCCATTTGATTTGATCAAAAGGGCTCCTTATGTTGTCTTTATGATCAAACTAAGGCCTCTAGGATGTAGAGAAGGAATTTTAGAGAGTATTTCGGTAGTTTTGGCTGAACCAAAATACTTTGAATGTGTGAATTAGTGAGAAGGGGGAGTTCCCTTTTATAAGAGGGGTGAGGGGAACCTTTGGAAAAGCTAGAAATATTATTTTATAATAAATTCATATTCGGATTATAATGGCTACAAAGTAGATTATTTAAATGTCAAGGTTGGGAGTGTTCGAAAACCACTAAACCAATTGAATTTAGACAGGTTTGGGTTACTATATTAAACTTATCTTTAAGTATTAACTCTTAGTTAATTAGTTTCACTTTTACAATGTCTCTTTGTATTTTTATAATATATGGTTAATAAACTCCCTATATACATACATGAGACCCCAAAGTGGTCAATTAATGATAAAAATATCATGATATAAGTCTCTTGTCCTAACCTTAGATTTTTAAGAATTTAATATCAATTAATAATATAATATTTGTTTTAAAAACTCTTTTATGACAAATTTGAAACTATTCAATAATTGATTTTTGTAAAAATCATAACAGAATGATTACTTAAAAAAGCTAATTTAATCAATACTAACAAGTAATATTATCCATGAATATTATTGGTATTTATAAAAAGTCTCAAATTACATTTATTTGGGTATTTATAATATCAATTATTCTAATTTTTCATTAATTTAGTAATTACTGCATCTCCATTGTGTCATAAATAACATAAATTATATAATGTCTAAAAATTATAAATAAAATATCATTATATAGGAAATCGTTGTATCTTTATAATTAATTATTATAGTCTATAATCCAACATATATAACCCTATGTAAAAATTATTTTTTTAAAAGATATATGTTTATGTCATTTTTGTATTTATTTTAACTTAATTAAAATAATGTGTCCCTATCACCTAAATGTGGCTCCATTAGGTCCCAAAATCGATCCAATGATTCCCAGGGTCGGACATGAATCCACCAATAAAGTTAGTACACGTTTTAGGGTAATTTAGTATTATTATAATATTATTTATTAACCCTTATTTACCAGATTTACCCTTAACCATTGTAAATAAAATATTTACTGAAGTAATTATTCAAAATGTCTAAAAATAAAAGTTACCTATTTACACAATATGAACATCCTGATTCCAAATATGGAATCCATTTTTCCAAATTCATTAAACAGAAGTGGAAAAAATTAATTTAAAATTAATTCCCGTTGTTAAAACAAAAAGCGTGTTTTTAAGTGATAATAACTATCAAAAGATTTACACTTATTTATGTCCGGTTTAATTGTAAAATTATGTCAAATGACCAAAATGGAATTAAATGGTAAAAATAAATTCTAAATATAATTTAAAACCACTCAAATTCATAATTTATCAATATATTTTTTTTCGAGTAAAAATGTTGTTTTTAATTAAAACTTAGTAATTTGCACTATTCATCAAAATACAAAATGTTATCCGAAAAGTACCAAAATTTCAACCTAGGATAAATTTGATATTCCGAATCCAAAAATGAAGTCTATTTTGAGAGATAAAATTAATAATATTTTAAAAAGTAGGTATTACTATTCATAATATCTTGTTTGATTGGTTGTGGTGTGTTAGAACTCGATGTTGCGTACAACACACGCAATCGCATTATTCAAAGAGAAGTGTACCGTAGAAACTTGGGGTGTTACATTATCCCCTCCTTAAAATAATGTCATCCTAGAAATTTCTAGAATACTACTGCATGAAAAGACTCATGTTGTTCTTCATCATATGTTCCTCGGGTTCCCACATTGCCTCTTCCATCTTATGGGTTCTCCACAAGACTTTTACCAGACAAGTCGTCCGGTTTCTCAGTAATTGTTCTCTCGTATCAAGAATCCTAACAGGATCTTTGCAATAAGATAGATCAGGTTCCCATTATAATTCCTCATAGGTGAGTACATGCATTAGTTCAGGCATGTATTTCCTCAATAGAGATACGTTGAACACATCGTGAACATTGGAGAGACATGGAGGCATTGTAAATCGGTAAGCTACAACCCCAATTCGTTCTAGAATTTCGAAAGGTCCGATGTACCTGGGACTCAATTTACCTTTCATACCAAAACTTATGACTCCCTTCCATGTAGATACCTTCAGGAAAACATGATCACCAACTTGAAATTCCAAATCCTTCCTTCGATTATCTTTATATCTCTTATACCTAATTGGAGCTGCTTTGATATGGTTTTGGATTACCTTCACCTTTTCCGTCGTTTCCACCACCAGTTCTGGGCCTACAAGCTTTCTTTCACCAACGTCATCCCAACAGGTTGGTGTGGGATATCTCATTCCATAAAACGCTTCATATGGTGCCATAAGAATACTCGAATGAAAGCTATTGTTATAGGAAAATTCTACCAGAGGTAAATATTGATCCCACATAACCTGAAACTCAAGTGAGCAGGATCTCAACATGTCTTCTAATGTTTGAATAGTTTGTTCTTATTATCCATCTGTTTGAAGGTGGTAGGCAGTGCTTAAATGAAGTTCAGTATTCAAGGGTTTCTGATGACTCTTCCAGAATCTTGAATTAAAACGGGGAACACGATCAGAAATAATCGATAGGGGTACTCCATGAAGTCTCACAACATCATCAATATATAGTCTTGATAGACGTTCCAGTGGTAGATTTTTTCTTATAGCAAGAAAATGTGCTGACTTGGTAAGACGATCAACAATAACCCATACTGCATCGTTCCTTCTAGGAGTCTTTGGTAGTCCCATGACAATGTCCACCGTGATGTTATCCCATTTCCACTCAGGTATGGTAAGAGGTTGCAATACTCCACCAAGTTGTTGCCTTCCATCTTTCACTTATTGACAAACCATACATCTTGACACAAAATCGGAAATCTCCCTCTTCATATTGTCCCACCAAAAATGTTCCTTCAAATATCTATACATTTTGGTGCTCCTAGGGTGTATTGATAAATTGGAACTATGAGAATCATCTAGCAATTTCCTTTTTAGATTAGGTATATCGAGAACACAATGTCTCTTCCCAAATTTCAAAATTCCATTTTCATACACAAAGTCTCTCAGTCTCCCATAATTCACAGCTTTAATCTTCTTTTGAAATTTTTCATCATCGGTCTGAGAACTCTTAATCCTTTCTAGTAAAGATGGATTGGCAACCATTTGAAAAAGCATTTATGTTTCGCGTTCCCTAGTTATTCCCATTTCCATCTTCACTAGATCCATCAAAATTGGATCCCTTTCAATAATCATATTGTTGAAAACTCCATGATCTTTTCTGCTCAAAGCATCTGCCACCTTGTTTTCATTCCCCAGGTGGTAGTGTATCGTACAAACATAATCCTTGAGTAATTCAAGCGATCTCCTTTGCCTCATATTGAGTTCTTTTTTGTGAGAAAATATACTTTAAACTCTTGTGATCAGTATAAATCTCACATTTTTCACCATAGAGGTAGTGCCTCCATATCATCAATGCAAAGATCAGAGCTGCTAACTCGAGATCATGAGTAGGATAGTTTTGTTCATGAATTTGCAACTGTCGTGAGGCATAGGCAATAACCCTATCATTCTGCATAAAGACACAACCAAGTCCTTTCTTTGATGAATCACTATAAATAAAGAACCCATCATTCCCCAATGATAGAGTCAATATAGGGGCATTGACTAATCTTCTCTTCAGTTCGTTGAAACATTCTTCACAGTCTTTTTTTCCAAAAAAATTTAACCCCTTTACGTGTGAGCTTTGTTAATGGGTTAGCCAACCGGGCAAAATTCTAGACGAAACGTCGATAATAACCTCCCAAGAGAATAAAACTATGCACCTCAGTTATACTCGTTGGTGCTGGACATTCTTGGATTGCCTTGGTCAGAGAAGGATCAATAGATATTCAATTTTTAAAGACAATATGGAAAAGAAACGAAATATCCTGAATCCAAAATTCACTCTTGCTAAACTTCCAATACAATTTATGTCTTATCAGAGTCTTCAGGATATTGCACAAGTGATTTTCATGATCTTCATAGCTTTTGGAGTATACCAAGATATCATCAATAAATACCACCACAAATTCATCGAGATATTCCTTGAAAACTCTATTCATCAGATCCATGAATATAGAGGGTGCATTAGTCAATCCAAAAGGCATTACATTAAACACGTAATGGCCATACATAGTTCGAAATGCTATCTTCAGAATGTCTTCCTTCTTCACACACATCTGATGGTATCCAGATCAAAGGTCAATCTTTGAAAAGTATTGAGCTCTATGCAGTTGGTCAAATAAATCATCAATACGAGGTAGGGGATACTTGTTCTTTATTGTTATAGCATTGATCTCCCTGTAGTCGATACATATCCTCACAGATCCATCTTTCTTTTTAACATAAAGAAAAGGGGCTCCCCATGGAGAAACACTAGGGCGAATAAATCCCTTATTACTCAATTCCTCTAGTTGTTTCTTTAGTTCGACTAATTCCACAATGGCCATTATATAAGGGGTATTCGATATAGGCCTTGATCCAGGAATTAAATCAATGGAAAACTCAACTTCTCGTTATGGAGGATGTATAGATAAATCTTCCTGAAATACATCTACATATTCATTCACAACAGGTAAATCCTCTATTTGAACATTCATTTCCTCACCCACAGTCATTTCATTCTCTTCCTCCCCAATAATTGAATTTAGTTGAGCTACTAGGGGTGGATCAAGATAATAATTAGGGGGTGACGATTCTGCTCTAAAGATAAGGTGTTCCTTATCATCACCATCAAAAATCGTAACCTCATTCTTCTTACAATAAATCTTCGCATCATATTCTGAAAGCCTATCCATACTGAGGATTATATCAATCTCAATCATAGGTATGACAATGAGATCAACATAAAATGAACATTTTATGTGCTCTAATGGGGACTGATTCACAAAAAATTATTGCAATGATACTTCCCTTATGATTTTTAACTGACAACTCCCTTATTAAATCAAATTGTAAATATCTAATTTTCATAGAAAACTGGGATGATATGAATCAATGAGATGATACAGAATCAAATAATTCATTTTCTAAACTTGAGGAAACCATTATATTACCTACCACCACGTCTTTCAGAGCTTCTACCTGAGCAGTAGTGATAGCATAAGCTTGGTCTTGATCCCTTGGCCTTTTCTGAGGTATGTTCCCCAAATGCTTAGGAAATTCATTTGCATAATGTCCCATATCCCTACAATTGTAGCACTGGACATTGGTATCTTCCTTCTTCCCTTTGCAATCACAAGCTTGGTGTCCTTTTTCACCACACTTGTAACAGACACCCATTCCCTTCAAGAATGTACCAGGGTGTTTCTCCCCACATTTACCACATGATGGATATTCAACCTTTTCCTTATTCCCCTTATTTCCATTCCTAGATTGATTAGAAGATCTCTTCTTATATTTCATTTCTTTAATGTCAAAAGACTTAGAGAATTCCTTTTCGGTCTTGATAGCACAGGAGACAACGTCTTCATATGATGAGAAGGATTGTGAGACTAATTCTCAACAGAGAAATGCTTTTAACCCATCAAAGAAATGATCAATATTACTTCTTGGGTTACATATATAATCTCTAGCCTACCTTGCTATCCTTGTAATGTTAGCCTCATACTTTGTGACATTCTCATCCTCCTTTTGTCTCAGACTCAGAAATTGCCTTTCCATATCTTCTCGATGGTCATAAGGAAATTATTTTTCTAAATATTGATCTTTAAACTCCCTCCATTCCATATTTGATACTTCATCATCTTCCTTAATTTTTTTAATCAATGACCACCATTGATCAGCATCTCTAGTGAGGTGGTAAACTGTCATGATAAGTTTTTCCCTTTCACTACTCCCCAAAGCCAGGAATATTTTCTCTAAAGAATTTATCCATTGCTCATCTAATAAGGGATTTGTACTCTCATTGAGCATTGGTGGTTGTTTCCTCATGAAGTTATCTAACATTGATCCTCCATGCTGCGGATCAGGGTTCCCCATACGGGTAAGGATATTATTCATAACCTGAGTGAGTTGTCACAGTACGGTGATTAGATGATCGGCACCAGTTGCATCACCAACTCCACAATAATTATCTTGACCAGGATAGAAATCCCTACATGGAGTGCGTGCATTGATATGGTTTCTATTTCTTCCAATAGGATCCATTTCTAAACAATGGCATAATCTAGATCAGTTTAGGAATCAAAATACATAATTCAATACATATAAAACACTTAACATAAATTGAACTATTCATGGATATAATCCATAATCATAAAAATGTTTTCATTGAGGAAGTATATACTCATAAACCCTTCATAATGATTTGTAAAGAAAATGAGAGTTATCATAAGCATATCCTCCCCATGAGTTTCGTAACCAAGAGTGCAGCAAGGCCTGTTGTTGTGCTCCAGTTCCTGTTCGAGTCCAGCTCAAAGTGGTGTTTTTGGGTTTTACCCCTAGGTACATCTATGCTAGAGCCGCCTCTACCTGCTCATATCTAGATAGGGATATATTGCTCAGAAAACTCACAAAATCTCTAAAATACCAAAATTCTAGGAATTTATTCTATACTAATCCTCAAAGTCCATCTTAGGAATATGTGCTCTAATCAGAGGTTATCTAAATCTAGCTTCCAAGGTCTATTCTAATCTTCCTTTGATACCAACTGTAACGCCCCAACCCCAGTTACCCAGAGTCGGGGCATTATTACATAACATTGGAATGATCAAAAGAAAGATCTAATATCGAAATACCTATTAGTTTAGTAGCCTTGGAATAACTAGATACATTCATAATGTTTTAAATTTTATCATAAAAATGAAAACTACAACAACATAGTCTCCATATTCCAGAACTCTTATACCCTCATACTATCCCTGAAGGTCATTAATAATTTACTTCTTCACATCCTGGGAAAAATAAAACATTGAAAAGGGGTGAGCTCAAATTTCTAGTAAGGATAACAATATAGAAGAAACTTTCATAAATAACAATAAACATTTAAGGAAATGTATAACTAAAAAAAGCCTTTTAAACTTGAACTTCAACATAGTATGGAAAAATAAAATGAAATAATTCCATCTTATTATTCACATGGATATTCTACTAATCGAATAATCACATGAAATATCAATAAACACTTTCATAATGATGGAATGAATAATGCCAGACTATCATAACCACATAGCCAAGGCCTCGTGGCAAGACTAAAAATAAGATTTTCCAAGGACTTGTGCCAAGACAATATTTTGTCTCATGAGACCTACCAATGAATCGAGGAGCTATAACGGGCTCCACCAATCACATATTAAGTCCAATGCATTCCCATATGAAAAGGTTTAAACATAACATAAAAATTCGTATTAAAACTGGAATACGAAATGTTAATACTTTGACCATAAACCATGAAGGGTATAATAATAACATATCCATAGTCAAACATATCACAAAACCTTCAATACAATATGGAATATTTGTTTCATAATAAATCAACTTCAAATAAGCTTAAAATCCATCAATGGATGTTGACATAGATGAAATCAATACTATTTTTAGATAAATGTCTCTTGTTATTTTGAAATCATTTAAGAGTCATATAAAATAAAACATTTTTTTTGAAAATAATCTTATTTTCTTGTAAGAGATGCTTCGAAGATTTTATAACTGCAGAAAATAGTCGCACCTGCATTATAAGTTAAAAAACATTCTTACCTTAATTATGTCGAAAAGGTTAAAAAGAACCTTCTTTGGAAAACAATGAAAATATTCCCTTATAAACCTCTTATAAAAATTTAAACAAGGGTATAAATGACTTTAACCCATATTCTAGTAGATAGTAAAAAAATTTGGAAATACATTTTTTAGAAACATTGATGTGGATGAAACGAAGTCCCAGTAGATTATTACGTATAGACAACCTTGGATAATGAAGAGATTGCAAAATAAACGCTTAACTTGTACCTTTATTTGGTTGAAGGTAGGTTAACCTCTTTTATAATGGTGAAATAATTGTTATTAAATTATAAAATAATCATATTCATTAATATGATATCATATATGATATTTTAACATTGATTTGTTAATAATATCTTAGTATTATCGTTGTTTCGGGTGTTAACTTACTCATTTTCTTTTATATGTTTTGTTACGTAAGCTGTGTTTGACAGAGATAGGTTGTATCTTGTTCATATCCAGAATTATATCAAGTCCTTAAACATTATTTTTAAATCATAAAATTATAATTATTCTTGAATGGATACGATGGAGAATTAATCTCATCGTGTTCGTGGAGACGATAGTCCGTACATACGCACGAGCGACAATATCATTTTTTTGATATTAAAATAATATATAATTGGATGGTATATCATATATAAAGAATAATTATCATGTTATATTTATTCTTTACATGAATTAAAAATCATTATTACACCCATCCAAATAATAATATATTGAATAACAATTACACCACGACGTGGAGACGGTAAGCCGTACGTACTCATGTATGGTGACATGTCATTCAAAGGATGGATAGAATACTGAATATGGTTGTACCATATTTTTAATAATATTACATTATATAGGAGGTACTGGATTAATTATTTTAGAATGTTAATAACAAATAAAGAAGAAGTTGAAGAAGAAATGAATTTGAAAAAGAGTGGTGAAAACATTACCTCTTCTTCAGGTTCTTCTTTTTTATTTGATCAAAAGGGCTCCTTAGGTTGGATTTTTGATCTAACTAAGGCCTCTAGGTTGTAGTGAGAGAAGTTGATAGAGTATTTGGGTAGGGTTTGTCTGAACCAAAAGGCTTTGAATGCGTGAATTAGTGAGAAGGGGGAGTGCCCTTTTATAAGAGGGGTGAGGGGCACCTTTTGAAAAGCTAGAAATATTATTTTATAATAAATTAATATCCGGTTTCTAATGTATCCAAAGTGAAATATTTAAATTTAAAGGTAGGTATGGGTCAAAAAACTCTCAACCAATAGAATTTAGACAGGTTTGAGTTACTATATTAGCCTTATCTTTAATTATTAACTCTTAGTTAATTAGTTTCACTTTTACAATGTCTCTTTGTATTTTTATATTATATGGTTAATAATCTTACTATATACATCAATGAGATCCCCAAGTGGTCCATTAATGATACACCTATCATGATATAAATCTCTTGGACGAACCATAGATTATTAGGAATTTAATATCAATTAATAATATAATATTTGTTTTAAAAACTCTTTTATGTCAATTTTCAAACTATTCAATAATTGATTTTTGTAAAAATCATAACAGAATGATTACATTGAAAAAAGTTAATTAAATCAATCCTAACATGTCATATTATCCTAGAAAATTATTGGTATTTATAAAATCAGTTATTATAATATTTCATTAATTTAGTAATTACTGAATCACCATTGTGTCATAAATAAATTAAATTATATAATGTCTAAAAATTATAAATAAAATATCATTATTTAGGAAATAGTTTTAGCTTTCTAATGAATATTTATATTCTAAAATAAAACATATATAACCCTATATAAAATTTTTATTTCTAAAAGATATATGCTTCTGTCATTTTTGTATTTATTTTAACTTAATTAAAATAAACTATCCCTATCACCTATAAGTGGCTCAATGGGGTCCCAAAATCGACCCATGGATGCCCATGGTCGGACATGTATCAACCAATTAGGTTAAGACACGTTTTAGGGTATTTTAGTATTATTATAATATTATTTTTTAACCCTTATTTACCAGATTTACCTTTAACCATGGTAAATAAAATATTTACCGAATTAATTATTCAAAATGTCTAAAAATAAACGTTACCTATTTACACAATATGAAAATCCTGATTCCAAATATGGAATCCATTTTTTTCAAATTCAAAACATATAAGTGGCATAAATTAATTTAAAATTAATTCCCACTGTTAAAACAAAAATCTTGTTTTTAAGAGATAATATCTATCAAAAGATTGACATTTGTTTATGTCTCGTTTAATTGAAAAATTATGTAAAATGACCAAAATTGTATTAAATGGTAAAACTATATTCTAAATATACTTTAGAACCACTCAAATTCATAATTTATCAATATAAATTATTTCGATGAATTTTTTTTAATTAAAATTTAATAATTTTCACTATTCATCACAATGTAAATGTTATCCGAAAAGTACCAATATTTAACCCTAGGATCAATTCGATATTCCGAATCCAAAAATGAAATCCATTTTGAGAGATAAAATTTATACAATTTCAAAAATTAGGTATTACTATTCATAACAGTTAGTTTGATTGGTTGTGGTGTGTTAGAACTCGATGTTGCGTACAAAACACACTATTACATTATTCAAAGAGAAGAGCACCATAGAAGCTTGGGGTGTTACATATATTGTCTTAAAACACCCATTCAACATGATTCAAAACCATAATCAAATATCAACTCTTCTCTCGCTATGTGGTTCTCATCCATATGTATATTCTCTATCTTTCTATAACAATTTTTAGGATTTTATAATAATTTTCTTTAAATAGAGTCTAATATGAAGATATATAGATATGTGATTTTATATCTAGATATATATTGATATGATCTCAGTATTTGTTTATCTTGATTTTGGGATTTAGATCTAGAACTCATACACACGTTATTATACTACTTGGATTTTGGAGATTTGTATTGAGCAAACATCGATCAATGAATAAAGGTAAACAGTCTAAAATATTATTACCAAATTCATGTATTTTATAATTAAAAGAAAAAATTTAAAATTTATTGAATCCATTAGCAATTTATATTCATAGATTATGATAATTAGGATAATCAATGGATTTATCCATGAATTGATGAATAAAAGTATTAGTTTAGGAATAAATAATGAGACTAAGGGGATGACCTAAAAGATATTGTATTAGGGAAATTGTTTATGAGATTTATGGTTATTAATAAATGTATTTAATCATGGTATTAATTCTGAGATATCTAATTGGAAATTATGAGATAATTAAATTATACTTTATTATGAGATTGGACATTCTGATCTAGTTAATTAATTGGTGGATAAATTATGAAGATATTATATTTATAATATGATAATTATTTATAGGATGTGAATTTTGATATTGGTTAATTAATTAATCAATTAATTAATTTGATTGATTCATTTAGTTAGTCAATGTTTTAACTAATTAATTTGAATTTTTTAACAAATCGTTGAATTTGTAGAAGAATTTGTTTGGAAAATTAATTGAAGAATTGATTACATGTTAAATAAATGGAACATGGTCATTATAAATTTAGATGTACAAATTCTATCATGTAAATCATACATACGAGTAATATAATAGGAACATGGTTATTCTAATGAGAATTATACATAGTAACATGGTCATTACACTTATTAGTAAGAGAATGGGAACATAGTAATTATATTGATGTGTAAGTATAGTTTAAATGGTAATCTAAATTACATGATTTTATATGTGTATGATTTTAAATGTGGATTTTTATAATGAAATTAAGCAATGGAAAAAATGGAAATTTGAGTAATGACATCACATGAGATTATTCAAACGTGGCATGAGTCGAATCATGTGATGTGATATCATAGAACATCTGAAAACATTGAGTTTTTGAATGAAGTATGTATTAAGATATGATATTAGAAATTGAAAACTTCCTCCTCAACCACGAGACAATGAATGTGTTGATGTATGGGTATCCTTGAGATCAATTTAGGTAATATAGTTTTATAATAATAAATGATAATTTTATAACTGGTTATTTAGGAATTTTAATAATTTATTATAGAACATCATACACTATCTTTTTAATAGAAATTATTAATAAATTGATGGTGGTTTTACGATGAGTTGTACTCACAATTTATTGGGGTTATCTAATCACAACCCAAATAGATTACATTGTTGTTGGACAGGTTCAGGGCAATGGCCCTAGGATGTATTTATGCTTTGGATTGGATAAT
Source organism: Viscum album (assembly GCA_963277665.1). Taxonomy (NCBI): domain Eukaryota; kingdom Viridiplantae; phylum Streptophyta; class Magnoliopsida; order Santalales; family Viscaceae; genus Viscum; species Viscum album. The sequence continues at coordinate 821,887,102 of OY728155.1, forward strand.
GGATGAGGGGACCATATGTGGTTCAAGACTTATTATGTGATTATTAATGTATTTACATTTAGTTTCATTATAGAAACCTAAAACATATATGTCCATAGCATGTATTACCGTTCAGATGAATATTGTATTTCTAGTTTTTTATCTTATGACATGAGTTTTTTTAATGTTATATATGCTTCCTAATTTTTTTTATTTATAGTCACAAGTGTTTTACTATGATAACTGATGGTATAGTCTCGCTTTGAATAACAAACCAGAACCTTACTTCTAATCAGCAACCTCTAACAGATGAGGTGGTGCACAGAAGGACTAGTGGTGAACTGCCTCAGTGCACCGTCATGTGGAATCCCACTTGGGAGGTTTATAGTACCTTAGTGGATTCTACATGGAATAATATGGAGAATTTAGGCATAATTTTTCTCTTTAAGGAGTCGGATAAGTGGTTTTTTGCTGAGGGATAGCGGTTATTTATACATTAGTATGGTGGTATTTTTTTGGTAAAAATATTGAAAAAAACACTATATGCATGTTATACCATATAAAATGGAATTTCTTTATAGTAAAAAATTATATCAATATAATTTAATGGTTTTATTCATTTAAACATATTTATACACTAAATTGATTTGATTATTAAAAATTCGAGTGGAATAAAAATGATACTTTGATTATTAATTTATCATTATTGGCATTAGAATTTATAAAATGATTAATTTGGTTGGAAATGAGGATAAAATTATTCCAATTACTCATCTATAAAATTAAATGTATTTATTTTGTAATTATTTCATCATGAATGTTGTATTTTTAGATGCATCGGTTAATTTAAATTTGTAATATTATGATACACCCATAATTGATGTATTTTAATAAATTACCATAAATTAACCCTCAAATAATTTTTATTTGACGGTTTTAAAAATTAAATTAATTTTATCAAAACTAATTTCTCTCAAATTTAATTTTTTATTTTTAAAATTAAACATATGAATCGTAATAAATATATAAAATATAATTTATTTAAAATTTCCATATATTTTAATCGATTAAATTATTCATGGAATGTATTTGTGGAATTATAATATTTATATATACATAAATTATTCATGGTAATTATTATTTATATAATTAATTATTATTCTTTGCTAAAATTACTATTCTAATAGTCTAGTTATTATTCTCAATGGTTATTATACATTTCTTAATGGTTGTGTTAATGTTAAAAGTTTTGTATTACTGTTATAATAGTCACATTAACATGTATAAAAACCAATATATATATTCTTTCATTATTCAATGATATTAATCTCAAGATTCAATATTTCTATTTTCTATATTTTGTAATTGGTTTGATAATATTTTTTCCCTTTTATATAGTGGGTTTATATGTTAAATGATTATACTATATTGGGGAAATCCATATTTCCCAGGTTTAGTTTTACTATTTTCTATATTATATTCATGTAATATTTGGAAATTTCATGGGCTTTGATTTTGACTAATGAAACAATTTTCATTAATTAAGTAATGTTTTGTTTATTTTTAAATGTGGTGTATGTGGATAATACTATATCACATATAATATAATACAAATTGAATTCAATAAAAAACATCCATTATAATATGTGTGTTGTTACAAATCCATTTTAGTATTTTTCAATATGAATTGTAACTATAGAAATTTTTTCAACATGATATATGGTAAATGAGATAGATAAGGGAAAAATATTTTTATATAGACTATTAAATGACCCTAACAATTTCATATAAATTTATTAGATAAATACATTTCTTCCATACACATCCCTGATTTGAATATATGATATTATGTTCAATTAATCTACGATTAAAAAATTTAAAATATTTTATCTAAATAATACTCAAATAAATGTCGAAGTCATATTTTAAATAAAAATATAAATTTTTGACATAAGGATAACTATAAGTAACCTAAATTACGATACATGATGTGATCAAAGATTTTTATATTATATCACATGAAATTATGGAATTATTAAAATAAGGTTTTACCAGTTTAACATTTTTAATGTGATTATTAAAATCAAAGTAATGAATAGTTGTAAAATTTGATATTTTTGATATATTATAATAAATAATATTTTTTTGAATGAAAAAAAATTATATAAACAATAATTTTTATTAAATAGATTATGATATGGTTGATCTTATAATACATGGTCCATTTATGCTCTTAAATATTATATGTAGTGACTCTATTGAACCTCAATGATTAAAATATCTTGTTTTCTCGGTATGTGTGAATGTGGTTCTCAAGAGTTTGACATAAAAATAAATGGGTAAATGTGTGATAAAAAATTTTATAACTATTATTCTATAACAATATTTTTATAAAAAAATATTTTAATTCATTATTAATTTATTTTTTAGAACATTCTATTTGATTTTTAATTTATATTAGTTTAAAAAGTGTGATGTCCAAAGATTTCTCCTCCCCTATCTTACAGAATGAAAACTATTATTCCCATTATGTCACAAGAACAAACCAATTTTGATTGTCCAATATATGCACATATTTCTTATTGACATCCATAACCACATTATATTTTCCTTATTTATGGTATTCTACTAACCTTATTGGCATTATCTGTTTTTAAAAGGATGTTGTTTGAATAATTGGTATAGTTTTCAATCAAGAATAATTGTTATATTTTTTCATCAAACAAATTCACATATTCATAAACATTGATTATATAAGTTTAATATAATATTAATTAAACATATGTATTTTATTTTAATTAAACTATCATTATCAATATTCACCACCATCAAATGGGAAACAAAACCATCATTCATGCCTACAGTATAATATTTCCTCAATAAATAATATAATTAATTTTCTATCGCTATATATTGTGACAATTTAAATGATGGAATTCATATATATATATAAATATATTATAATCATGAAATATTAATCTTTCAAAAATCATAACATATATTTTCATTTATTAATTTTCAATTAAATTTATCATTTTAATGTTTTTTGTGTGTATATGTGGACTTCCACCTACACAAAGAGAATGTATTCATTTTTTATTCCAAAAATAACATTTATTATGTATATAATAATAATAATAATATATTTTTTATGATATAATTATCGTTTTTCTGAAAACAATAATAAATATTTTCTTTATCAAATGATCATTAAGAAATATAATGGTTACTCATGTGTATATACAAACGACCATATCCATGATTGTAACATATTTCATTTATCATAAACATATATAAAAATTTATTTTAAAAGTATAATATATTTTTGAAATAGTAATTATATAATAAATATATTTCCAGAGATGATGGATAAATGACCTCTTTGACCTCTATCATAATATATAAATTATTTTGAATTTATAAACTAATGATCTTTAAAAAATTTGATGTGGATTTAATAAATTAATTAATTAACTATGTCCTTTTGAAAAATGAAAAAAAATTAACTATAATGTATTAATCTGAAAATATTTAAATTATTAATAAATTTATTTCATTAGTTTTATTATATAAATTATACTAATGGAGATAAGTATTAATGTTATAGTCAAATTTCATTTTAGGTTTGTTTATCGTCATGGTTCATATGAGAGAAATCAAAATATCTTATTATCTGGACCTTCATATAATTTATTATCCTTTTGTTATATAACATTTTTATATGTTTATTTTCTATTTCCTCAATTATCGATAAAGAAGAAAATAGGTAGGTTTTTGTAATTTATAATGATCATGTATGATCTTATAAATAAGGAATCTTCCCCTTAAACATTTATTTTAAAAAAAATAAAAAATCTTCTTTTCAATATATAAATTATTTCCCAACATTTTTTACATTATATATTATAATAAATTAAATAGTAAAGGAATTTTTTATTAATTTCATTATTATTACCATTTGTATTTATTTTAAAAATTCTTGAAAATATTGTTTATCATAAAAAATATATAACATAAAAGAATTTTATTTGCATCATGACACCTTAATGATTTGATAACTCAATGAAAAGTATTATATCATTCATTTCAAATGTTTTGTTTTATTAAACATGTTTATAGTTTATATATATTAAAGGTGAATTTGGAAATTAATATAGTCATTTAGTCATTTTGTTTTTAAAAAAGTTAACATTATTTTGATTCATCATGGTTAACAAACAATGATGTTATATTTACACCAGTTGAGTTATTTTGTATTAATACCATCCTTATTGTTTCCTTGAATGGATTATGATAGTTATAATGAGATTATCATGGAACCAGTTTCTTTTCCACTAGTTAGTGATGTAATAAAAGGAATAATTTTTTTTAATATTTGTTATGATAAAATATGTGCTCTATGAAGTTAATTAATGTCATAGATCAACTAATATATTAATGATGATAGTTGTTTCTGTAATAGGAAATGGATTGGTCTTTTCATTATATAAATATAAATATTTGTTTTATCATAATCCCAAAATCTGTGGGTCCAGGATATCACTCAAATATGATGGGTTTTGAAGTTGATCATCTTATTATTGTAGATATTAAATGAGAATGATTTTACATGTTTCATATGGATTATTAATAATTATAGTGTAATAGATTAATTTCAAAACACTCCAGATTGATGATTCTATTGGCCCATTACATTACTGATGTTTTGTGCCATGTTTTATTTTTGTGATATATATTTTGATTGGATTTGTTTCTTTTTTTTAATAAAATTATTCGAATATAGTATCATATGATTCATTTTTATCATATGATCATTGATGAAATAAAATTGTTAATTATTATGTCTAACCCTAGTGAGATTATGACATCACCTTTATTGTGTTTTGTTTTCTCTAGGTTTTGAAGAATTATATTGATTGATATATGCAAAAAAATGTTTCTTATATAATAATATAACAAAAGGTAATATAGTATTATTTTTCTTATTCTTAAACTATTTTTTTGGATGACATGTTAAAATGTGTTGCTCAACCTTTGAAAATATTGATATAATTTCTTTAAAAAAGAAATTGATCTTTTAGTTAATATAAAATTAGTATACTTTTTGGAACATATTTTGGTGTTCCATAAATTTATAGAAAAATATTTATTAATTTTTATCTATTATTAATTAAGAGGTTATATATTTATTTTTTATAAAACAACGTCGAAATCATTCATCCATGAATAAAAAATATTTTTTAATAAATATTTGATATATATATATATAATAAAATATAAAATATAATTTTAATTTTTTATAGAGAATTATAGATATTTGTAAATTAATATGTAATGGAAATAATTATATATTCATATTTTTTAAATGGTATTCAAATTCAATTTAATCAACCAATCTTTAACAACAATATTTTTGAATATTGATTTCAATAATAAATCCATTAAATTTTTGATATTGATGAGTAATAATAATAAAAATTTAACAATCACTTTCTATAATTTTAATAAAAATAGTAATCACACATCCAAATTAATTTTTTTTTAATATATAGTATTTTTTAAATATATAATATTAATCATTTGATGTAATATTTTTTCCACATATAAATTACGTTATTATTTTTTTTATAATGTAAATATATAAATTAAATATTTAATTTGAAATATAAAATTCCAAATATTTTAAATTATTTTATTTTTTCAAAAATAATAAATAATTTTTTTAATATGAATATTATTATATTTTTTGAAATTATAACATATTTATCAATATAAATCCATAAAATGAATTTAGTTCATCCCTAAAAATATGTACTTTTTATATAAATACCATATAATATGATAGTGTATCACCCTCTATTATTATGGATGTAATAGATGTTTATATTATAGAATTATCCATTCCCTAGGTTGTTTATATTACTTAATTGAGATTTCAATTTTTTAACAACATAAAATTCTTGAGATTACTATTTTTTGATTTGGAGCTCGAAGTCTTAATATTTCTCAAACTGAGAAAGTTGATTTTCGGTGGTGAAGCCTGTGGTTCTGCAAAAATGGAGAAAAAATAAACTTCATCTCCAACTATTGGATGATATGATAATGAAAAAAAGTATTTCTCTTGAGCTATATCAAATCCATATTTTTTTAGGGATTATCTTATATATATGATATATCTTTTGTTTATTGGTTTATATGACTTTTAATTTATCCTTTATTCATATATCTGTTGTAGATTAAATGTATTGACATAGTTCCCCAATTAAACTAATATCTTCGACTATAAGCTAATATTAAATTGGAAGGAATTATTGAATTATAGTCATACTTTTACGATAAATTGAGGATTTGTGACATCTCAGTAACCTTTTATGTTTTATTGGTATATTACAAGTGTTATTGATTTATACTTTAAGATATTTATAATATATATATAGAATTTTCTAGAGAATAATGTTTCAAATTAGTAAATTATTATCAATCAATGAGAGAACTTTTCATTCAAAAATCCACTCTTTGATATATTTTATAATGAAATATTCTAAGAGGATTGGTCTTCATTATCTATATTCAAGTCTCTTTTCACAAATCACTAATATTTTCAGAATCTATTATTCAGATGACAATAGGTCCAATGAATTCATATTCTTTCCAACATTATAGATCTTTTAATGGAAATTAGAGGTTATTTTGTTATAGAATAACATTCATAATTTATTTTCTCTTTAATGCCTCATTCTAAAAATGTGTATTAAACTAGATTCTGACATATGAATTTGTGGAAGGTGACGTGACAGTCTTTTCCAAAAAGATGATATTCAATAAACACCACTTGATAAAATTTGGGGTTTATAATTGGAGCCTTTTTTAAGAAGCATACTTCTATTTAGAGCCCACATATACACATTTTTACATTGATTAATTCATGTTAGGAAACAAAAATATGCTCTTGATGGATTTTTAATTCATGTTTGTGTGTTTGTTACACATGATACACATCTTAGATAGTAGATTCTTCGATTATTGGTCATAAATTGATTATCAATGTTTCATATTTATCACACATAGAGACATATATATTTATATATACATTTTAACTTTATTATGAAGATGATAATCTATCCATGAATATTAGATCTTGTTATATATGATACTACACCTTCAAAAGTATCATTTTTTGTTCTTAGACCAATTTGGTTGTAGTCAAATGATTCTCCCTTCATGGGGAGGAAGAATGTCATTTTGTTATAGATAAAATGGAATATAAAATATTGGAATGGTTTTTGGAGAGCATGGATTTGGTATTTTAGGATGCAGTTGATGCCTACTGAATACTGAGTAACCATACCACTTTGGGTATTCAATGTTTTGTATAATGATATGCATGATTCTAATGAATTTTGAGTGTCATGTACACATGATGAAATGATAATGTAAAGTAAAATATTTACCTAACATATGGATATCTATGGTTACACTTATCATCTCAATGTGTATCATTCTAATACAATGAATATGAAGGTACATCTTAGGGTTTAAATATGGATGCTTTGTGAAAGAGTACTTAATAAATGATTAATAATTATTATGCTTTATCTTGTTATTTTTTATTATCATAAAATAAATCTATAATACCTATTGACATTTGTTATGAATGGATTTTTGTTTCCCTATATTGTTTATAAATCAATACATGTAAGAGTATCTTAATGTGCATGCAGATGTCATATATTGGGATCAAATAAATAAAAAATTCCTCATGGATTATAATGGAGAAGATGAGTATAGTGTAGATATCCAACAAGGATGGACTCTATAGGGATACAAAAATATAATCTACATTAACATACAAATATTGTTCTGGAACACTAGGATCCTTGTTTTTTATTTGAAAGGAAGGTGTTGGATCTTTTTAGTTTTATTCATATTAATATGATTATAAGTAATATTTTTAGTATTATATTTATTTTTTATTATGTGTACATTATAATTATTGAATATTCACCCCACTTATTGTATTCACACCCTTTTTCCTAGTGTAATTCCCCCTATAGATTGTGTGGCCTGAATGTGGTCATGTTACTCTCTAGATCAGACACATTAGGTTGAGTCAATGCACTACAAAATTTTCATATAATACTTTTCTACATTTATGTTGACTATCATAGTAATGGTTTAATGAATATAGGTATTGTGGTACCAGGATTGGGGATTTTACCTATGTCTACACCCATCATGAGTAATGAAAAAATGTTTTACAATTGATGTGATTACTATTATAGTTTTTATGGTTTAATGGAATATTCATGCATCATTAGTAGGAACATATAACCCTGTCTAATAATAAATGTAATTATTTTATTTTATAAAAGTTTATTAATTTAATGACCTCAATTATGTTATCTATTTGTGTTGGACTATTATTCCCTATTACATGATATATCTTCTTATCATTATATTTTGATAAATTTATGCATGAAATAATCAATTAAACAAAATAATGTTTTTATATTGTTATATATACGAAAACAACTACCTTACATGGTTAGCGAACATTAATATATGATAGGTGGGATAAACATTATGTTGTCGATAGCCTATTACGGAGAGTATTTTTCAATGCCATTAACTGACTAGGATCCATCATAATTTCCTTTCATTTTTCATTTATTTTAAGAAAAAAAATTATTCATAGAATACTTATGGAATCGCCAAATGATGTGCATAATTTTTCTACATCTTGGTATGACCCTCAGGTTCTATTCAATTATGGAAAAAATGGTACTACAAAATACTTTCCTACATGTTCTCTACATATATAAAAAATAGGCCAACAAAAGTTGAGCACCATAGTTAAAAAAAACTATAGAATTATATCCTTCGTAACTTTCTATAGCATTTTAATATATAGACAACATGATTTAATGGAAATGGGAGACATCATCAATGGATTCTATGATAAAAATGAGGAACATAATGACTGAAAGGTGAATCTGGTTACGATCAAACATTGGGGATCTCGCAGGAGGAGGTAGAGTGTGATATGAATGTATTGAATTTAGGAGGATCTCAAATAGTAGTCCTTACAAAACCTATTCTAAAGTGATTTATTCATCTAAATGCAAAATAATTCACATAAAATAATTATATTTTATTAAATAAAGGATGAGTACCAGTGTCCTAGTATATTAATACATGCCCATCCTTTCCCCTCTAGAAGTGGTAGGACATCATGATGGAATATTTTATTGGGTTTCTGTAGGCCCCTAAGAGTCATGAATATATAAGTGTTTTTGTATCTTAGCTAATTGATGTATTCACGTCATATAGATATATGAGATTCACTCAATTGAAATTATAAGAATGAATTTTTTATATGATATTCTATACATATATGGGGTTATATTTGATCCTTGATTTAGAAATTGATTACATTTTTATAGAATGGGTTTCGATGGGATTATAAATGACCATACCTTATCATTTGTTATTTTGTATAGAATACCATCCTTCGATAGATACCCAGTAAGTGTGTATGATTGGAATACTGTAGAATATTCATTTATTATGTGTCCTATACATCATAGGGGGGTATGGGATGGTTATCCTACCATAGTTATGTTTTCATAATACAATATTTAACAAGAATATATTAAGCAGAAACATTATGTGTCACTTTTTTGGAGGAAATATAAATCACCACAATACTAGAATCAGTATTGGGAGTAAGTGTTTTTGGATAATTGTTTTTTGTTGGAATCCTATGATATGGTGACGTTGATTTTGACAAGGCTATCCAAAACACATTTTAGGATGTTATCCTATGCATATCATGGGAGGTTACCTATAGATATTTATAATGGGGATGGATTTCATGTACATGGGTCTTGTCAGTTAGAAAATTGATATCCAAGGAAGAATGGAACGATACATACCTATTATTATATACCCTCCAAGATCACACTATGGGTTCAGCAAGTGTAAAAACATCTAAATTTTAACTCACATTACCATGGTATGAACAATACGATTAATTTTTAATTGATGTTACGGTATATGATTGTCCATTCACATGTAATAGAATTCTAAGATATTCACATGGAGCATTACTCATAATTATAGGATCTCGCAGTGTGTATTATAGACCATAGGATAAATATCCTTTATTTAATGACTGTACATCATTACTGAGTTCTATGGAATCATGGTTTGATAAAGGGGGTGATATGAGAGGAGGTAACTAATTTTAAATCTCAGTGGACATTGTTGTTCAAGTGGTTCCGTCACTTGTATATATTTGATATAATATGTAATATAAGATTAATTATAAAGTTAATTGTTTTTTCAACATATTTGAATTGTGATTTATAGTAATATTCCTTCAACAGAATATTTTTTTCAACAGTGGGAATTTTAGAAGAGTTTTATTATAATTTCTGGGTTTCTTTATAAATTAATATTGAATTTGAGGATACTGAAAAACCCATGGATTATTGATTGATGCACCTACAACATCTTCTAGTTGGTGTGTTTTACTGACATGTTGGTGTGATTAGTATGATGGTGAATTTAATTCAACCCATGGGTGTTATTCCCACTAATTTTGGACACTTTCATTGTCAAATTTTCGACCTAATGGATACAATTAATTTCCTAAAAATTCTATCATTAATCATTTGACAATAAATCATCAACCTATGCCTCTACCAAATCATTACAATCTAGTAAATCAAACAAATATGATTTTTTATATCTTCTGAATACTTAATACTTTTTTTTCAGTAGATCATTGATAAATGATGGATTAAAATTTCAATTTTTATCAGATGATGAGATTCTAAATTCATCCTTGATCAATCACTTTTTTTAGAAATATAAATCTAAAAAATGGTAATGTTTTACAATAATCCATTAATGTTTGATTAAAATGAAATCCCATTCATCATGAATATTAACTTGAATATGTTTTCCTATAAAAACAATAATTGACTATTGAAGTTATTTGAATAGGCATGAGCCTCTTTTCGAGGAATTATAATAAATATATGATATTTTCTTTTAATAAAAACATATTTACTGAATTCACATTATTTCGTTAATTATGAACTAGAAATGGTTCCATAAATGGATTTGGTATGGTTTGTGAGTATAGATAACTTTTTATTATTTTTTATCCTTAACGTCACATTCTATGCCTCTAACATGAACTAGTATTCAAGTTAAAAATCATTGATGAATAATACAGCTCTATATCGATGCCCGACATAATCAAATCATATTTCCTTGATGATATTTGGATGTCTTCAATAATAATCATAGGTATGGAAGTTCTTACCATTTTGATATATCATACAATTTTTATTATTTAATAATATTTTTCAAAAATTTCTAACCATTTTTTATTATCATTGGAAGTGGGTATGTGTGTATCCAATGAGGATCATTTTGGAACTTAATTAAATGAGGATTTATTCTAACTTTTATGATAGTGTATGATTTTGGTCACATGAATATTTATTTCTAAATTATTCTCATGATTTTATGAAATCCCTATATGCTCTAATTTTTATGTATGTTACAATTCAATCAGATATATATTTTTTATGTTATCATAATTGGTGGATCATCGTAATATGATTATCCCTCATAGGGGTGGTGGACATGACTTATAGTGATGGAGATGATAAAACCGAGCACAATGTAGAGGTATAGTAATAATAGTGTTACACATTTTCCGTATTTATGTGATTCCTTGTTTATTCTAATTATAATGATTCATAATGAAAAGTATGTTCTGTTTTGAATGACTACTCCCTCTGTAGTTCATGATGAGTTGTATGATGCAACAAATTCATAAGGAATTCCATATAGTAGATACAGATTACTCTAAGAGGGTGTAGATTGACATATTCACTAGCCCAATCAAAATTTTTTTATTTATTCAAATTTATTATTTTGACTTTATTGCATGGATTCAATGTTAGAATATTAGTGGTTTATTGTTTCGTAGTGAGAACATGACCACACCATATATGATTTATTAATGTTATGCTTGTTTATACAATTATTATTATCCTAGAATACACCTGTTATACCAATTCACTTTTTTCATTTTTTATTTTTTGTTGTATTACTAGAATTATTACTAATCGTGTACATATGAATCTCCTGTCACATGAATACATTAAGTATATTAATATAAGAAATGTAAATGGTAATGTGGATTGTAGTAGAGGAAAAAATCATAAAGACAGAATTGGACTATGAGTTACTCTAAAATTGATTATATAATTATTTTCTTCTTCCACTAATGATTTTTTTTTCTTTCCCATATTATGATCCCAGATTATTTATTTGTATGACAAGTGTTATATAATTTTATTAATCCTTTTGTTATAATAATTACTTTCGTTTTTATATTATTATATTTAATATTTTTGTAATATTCGTGATATATATGTTATAGTCTTCCTAATAATGGATTTAAGATCCATGATGCTAGTAAACAACTGATCTCATACAGGGAGGCATTTATGAGGTCATGTGCCACTCTGGATCAAATTTAGTTTTATGTGATGAGGTTTTACAATTTACATGATATAGAATATACATAACAAAAAAATAATACATAATTTTTCAAATTTAATTGACACAAGTAATTTTAATGTAAAATTAGTATCTATTTGATCACATGAAATATCTTTTCTAATAAAATGATTAAATATTTTATATTAAATATATCATGTATAAATGTATATTCATGTCATGAAATTAAATACATCATAGATTGATATATTAAAATTAATTAGGCATTCAAATTTATCACCCTAGAAAAATGAGTCTATGTATTATCTTAAATTTTCTAAATATATATAGATATATGGATTTGTTATATAAAAATTAATATCACTATGTATTAATGTAGCTTCATTGATATTCATTGATTCGAGATTCTATAAAATGAATTTGGGATGTGAATTTTTTTTAACATCTCAATGTAGTTGTGATTCTATTCTCAACAATGATATGTTTTAATATTGAGAAAATATTCTACCAAATAATATTAATTATTTTATTATTTTATTATGTAAATAATGGTTTGTGACATCACTTTTAACATAATTTTCATAAATCCATTTAGTAGTTTTTAATTATGTTATTTTAAAAGTGTTATGACTTAATAAATATATAAAATATGAATCTAAAATATGATAGAATTGTTATAATTAGAAATATCCATTTAGTATATATATATATATATATTTATTTATTTTTAAAAACATTCATTAAATAAGAAAATGGGAAAATAAAAAAATTTACATGTAAAAAATTCTAATAAAAAATTGGGAATATTTTGATTTTAAAAAAGGACTGAAATTGTACCTTTATTCCTAGAAATTTTGATGTATGGAATATGAGGTTTAAATATTATGAAAATTTTATCACGATATATGAATGTTGGAAAATGTGTTAATATCAAATGGATATTATTTTTAAATAATGATTTTACTTAAATCATTTATGAGGGTCAGTGAAGAAGTTCACAATTTTATCATATCCTTTAAATTGTTTTGATAATAATTGAATGATAATATTAAATATAATGAAAATTAATTTTAATATGTATTAAACTAAAAAATCATAACATTTTTATATTATTTATGACAGATTTTTTCAATGAAAAATTATTTTCTTTTCTCTTTTATATTCCATGTAATGTTTCATTACCTCAAATAATCCTAAAAATATATTATTATTTGTTATAAAAATTATAGACCAAATAGTTGTTTATCCTTGACCATATATTTTAAAATAATGACAAAATATTTTCCACAAATATATTTAATTAAACATAAAAAAATAAAACCTACTATTATCTAATAAAAATGACATACGAACCCTAAAATGTTTTTTATCATGACGAGATTATATAATTTTTTACATTATAAACATTTAATAATATCTTAGTTTCCAAGATAACTAATTCATTACTTTTGAAAATTTGTACAATATTTTACACAATGGCCCTGAAATTTCAGTTTTTTAAGGTTACATATATAAAGTATCCAAATTATTTTTGTAACTCCCTAGACACACTCTATATGGTGCATTTATAAATGGATATCATATTGTTTTAGAAAGTATTATATAAATTATTATTTAGAAGAATTGGCTCAAAAATAATTTTTTTTATCCCATTGAAAAATACAATTACCAAGAAACATAGATCCAAGATATTGATTTTAGATCTATAGTTTCAGTTAAAATAAGACATATAAAGAAATTAAAACTCATTTTATTAATTTAATTGGAATTATTTGTACTCATTAATTGTTATTTTATATGATCTTAGTATAATCCAGTCTTTATAAATGCTCTTTATTAATAGTGATCCTTATAAAATATTAAAAAACATATGGGGTCAGGGAAAAATGAGATTAGTAATATAATTTTAGGAACATTCATTATAAAAATTTGAAATATATTTAAAAACAATTTAAACCAAAATGAATTATATAAATTAAATAATTAATTTTTTTAGTAACAAAATTACAGTTCCTTCTTAAATTTACTAGGGATTTTAGGAATCCATTTTATAGACATGAATAATTAAATCAATGTTTTCTCATAATAATTATGATAATTGATTTCTAGAATATCTTAAATCAATTTTATATCATAAATGAATAATTTTTTAGTAAACCATGTTTTTTATTTTATACGAAACAATTTTAAATGTGGAATGGAATTTGAAAATATTTTTGAAAAAATTAAGTCGATATATATTAAAAAATTATTTGATGAATGAAAAAAATATTGTGTAATCATAGAACATTGAACACTATATATTATCTACTAATCACCTGTTGAATACCATCCCTAGGATATTTTTTACTCTCAGTTCCTTGTCAATTTTAAATATCAAAATTCCCCATTAGAAATCATTTTATTTTCATACCCCCTTTAGCCTTGGTTTTTTTCATCAATACATGATCTAAAAAGAATTAATAATGGATATATATATATATAAATATCTAATATATTTTTTAATAAAGATTTAGAAGCAACTAAAATTCAAGACAATAAATCATTATCATAATATATACATTTTAAAGAAAACCTGGGTTGTAAAGAAGAATAAAATTTAAAATAGTCATACAATATGAGATATATAACTAAAAACCCTAAATATCTGTTAAAAATAAATTATGAATAATATGATTATTTTTTAAAAGGAAATATTATCTCTAATGGCGTACAAGAGACCCAACACCAAGTATAAATGAATAATGAAATATTATTATTTAAATTCCATCGTTATAATGCTTCCTTTAAATTTGTGAGATTAATGAGGAATACGTTTTAATATATATATATAACGGTTCTACTAAATAAAAATGTGCTGATTGATTTTAAGAAATAAACTCTAAATTTTTAGTAAAGACATATTTTTCATTGAAAATGTGATTTCTTAAAATATAATTTTCATTCGCGTTCTTGAGTGAAAAAATATAATTAACTTTTATGCCATTTTGAAAATTAATTTTTATAAATAAATACATTTTTTTTAAATCATCAATTCAACATTATATTTTTATGGAATTTTTGTATTTTTATAAAAAATCTTCAATTTAACAACATAGTGGAAAATAATGATTTTAATTGAAAACTATATTTTATTTTTATGTTTTCACACTGTAAAATTGTTTTTCAAATTCTAATTTAAATTTAATTTTTTCCTTTTTATTAAAAATAATTTAATTATAGTTTTTGAAATGAATTTATACATGAATATATTAAATAAAATATTTTATATTCATAATCCATTTAAAAAACCAATTTCATTGCATTTTCCATGATTTATTTTAAATAAATTCTTTCATTTAGATATTTTGTCAATTAAATATAAATGATTTATACTCATCTTGTTAATATTTTTAATTTTTAGTTAACAAATAACTAAATGAATAATTTACACAATTGTGATTCAGTAGGTAACAAATTAATGGAATAAATAAACAATTCAAATTAAGTATATTAAAAGTTATATGATTAGGATATATTTACTATGATACATGATTTTTATTGAAGAATATAATTTTTTTCATATAATATAATATTTATCATTAATGTTTCTTATTAACATGATGTGATGATGTTCTATGTAATGAATAATTATAAAAAAATGACATTGAGGATATATCATAATAAATAATATTTTATTACATGATTTAAAATTTCAAAATTTATTATTTTAAAATAATTGATTAATACTTTTTTAAAATATATATTGTGTTTTTAATGTTACATTTCTTAATTTATAAGTAATATTTTGATAGTATAGGAGTAAATTTTCTTTTTTATCACTATGATTTCGAAAACTGTAAATTTGGGGTCAAAAATAAATGCATTGAAATATAAAAAACATTTATAAAATTTATTATATTATTTTTTATCTATAAACCCTCATGAAATCCTAGAAAAATACTCGTTGGGATTCATTTAGACTTGTAAATTAGTTTACATTAATTTATTATTTTGTGAAATTCCATGATTACACATCCCTTGTATTATTTTATAGAATATATTCTTAACATTAGTCCACAGTGCAAAAAAAAATTAGCTCTGTAAATCTCAAAACAATTCATTATCTAACATTAAAAATCATATTATATAATCCATAATGTGGGTATAATTCTATTTTTAGATGTCTTTTTTATTATGTAAAGGGGGTTTTCGGAAAAAGTTTTTTCATTTTTACCCAAACATTTCTATTTGATTTCTTCTTCCACATACATATAATCTTAATGATCAAATTTTGTAAAATAATAAGAGTATAATAATTATAATTTGGTTTGGTTATGTTAATTTAAAAACATATATTCATGTCATTTTCAACAAATGGGTTATGAAACCATTATTCCGGTGTATGTGGGACTATCTCCTCCTAGAACAATGAAATTTATTTCCAATCATTGTTCCTAATAGAATTTTATAATAATTTATTATATATATATATAAATTAATCTTTTAATACTAAAAAATGTAATATATCATTTACTTACTTTCATTTACATTCAATGAAAAATTACATAGTTGTCCCTTTGAACATTAGGACTGCCAACGCATTGATGTGATGTGATTCGTTTTTCATCTCAAAATATAATAGATAATACATATTATTATGTTTACATAAATAATATGTTACTATTTTTATAATTATAATTTTTGAATGGCGAAATAATATATAACATCTTTCTATAATGAATGATGAAAAATAGAATTGTCACTCATGACAACAGTTGGCCTACAATTTTTATGGTCATTTCACATATCATTTATCATGAATATCAATCATTAATTGTTGAAAATGAATAATTTATATTTTTAACCCAAATTTACGTTAGTATTATTATTTTGGATATGAAGGAATAATTAAATATTTATCCTCAACAAATGTACAAAAGTCATTTTTGATTTATTAATATAACGTCATCAAAATACATGATGTGGATAGAAATCATTATATAATTAATTCTATAATTATGATAAATAAAATTAATGGTTTATAGAAAAAATATAAAATATTTAAAAATATATTATTTAATTAAAAAAAATATTTTTTTATTATTTAATAGTTAAAGTTCATACATGTAATGGTTACACTCAGGGTAAGAGATGTCATCTCAATTTCCATCTGTTGATGCATGTTTTTGTTAGAAAACTATTTTATTTTACACGTTCTACATGCTCACACATGTATATGGTATATATTGAATAAAATTATTTTCCAAATATTTAATGTTTCATTTTAGTTCATTTGTTTTGGCCGAATATGTATGAAAATATAACAAGTTTTAAAATGATTTACGTCAAATTATCCAATATTTTTTAGATTAATTATTTCCAATGTTCCTATTAAAGAATTCATACAATGTTAATTTCATGAGACACGTTTATTTCATTCACCGATATTTATTAATTCGGTTTACATTCTTTTAACTCACTCACTGATAATGAAACATCAAGATAGTTGTTTTTAAGTAATACTGATATTGTATATCCTTTTAAATAAAGTATAATTCCCATAAAATTCTTTTTTTATAAAATTATACTATAAAATGATACATTATAAATAAAAATTAATTCCAAAATATATTTTTCGTGATATTTTATATTTTATTAATTGTTGTTAAAATGTAATTTACAAACTGTTTAATGAATGAGTCTCTTTTGAATTTCATTTCAATGTGTTAGAGAATTTAGTTTATTTTTAACTTTTAAGGAATTAATGAATATTAACACCATTAAGAATCCTAAATAAAATTACCCACCAAATTAATGTTTAATATTTTCATTTTAATTATTTTATATGAAATTATTTTTGAGTTTTTTTTTCGAATTTTAAAAGTGTCTTTTGATAATAAATGCCTACTTTTCACAAAATTGTTTATCAAAATATTTTATTATTATTTACATTAATAAATTCCAAATTCCATATATTTTATGTATAATACACAATATTCTTATAAATTTGATTCTGACCTGATTGTATCTTTGGATGGACAATTATTGTATTATTGATTTATACATGGAATACGTTTCTTCCCTGAAGGAAAATGGAAATATAAATGAAATAATGATTGTTTCAATGAGGATTATGCTAAAATTAAAGCTATATGAACATTAATCATGTTATGGATGAAATATATCTATATATTATGATGTTTGGTTCTATGTTAGTATAATAACATGTTGATCCTTTATGGACCAAGGAAATATTCTTCCATTATAATCATTTGGTTGGTGGGTCCGTGATATAACTGTAATTTATTTTTTATCGAATTAAACAATATAGTTATTAACAATATAGTATCATGTAAAATAAGATAGTTTATCCCATTATACAATTGAAATATTCTATGATTGTTACTCCTTGTGTAACTATGAGGCTTACTTCATGTGTCGTCTGGGGGTTTACTCCCTATGTACAAGTGATATGAAAATGCTTAGAGAAACCAAGATGTAATATTTATGATCACCATAGGATTTTAATATTTTTAGGAGCTATAATAAAATCTCATGACTCATGATTATCCATTAACATGTATCATTCCTTTATTTATATTTTATTACATTTATCGTGTTTTGTGATCCTTAATTTTATGTCTAATAATTCTATTATGTAATATAATTATTTTTTCAATATGTTATAGTATAATGTAAACATATATTATCCTCAATAATTAAATTGTAATGGTAATTCTTATATTTCACATTTCTAATAATTTCAACACACTCATCATGTGTTTCTGTTCCAATTTTTTTTAGATTTATTTTAAATAATTTGTTTCTAGAAAGGTATCATATGTAAATAATTTTGTGAGATGCATTAAAGACATAATATGAAATATGAGAAACATGGAATACTGATAGTGAACGTATTTTAATGGTATGGTTTTTAAATGAATGGTTAAAAGCATGAGTTAAAAGCCATGCTCCCCAAAAATTATTAATAAAAAGTAAAGGTCAAGTGATAGCACGAGGTACAATGAGCTTGTACCAACAAAAAAAAAATAAAACAAATAAGGTGCCATGAAAAACCACAAAATCATCCGTGATAGGGCCAACAATCTCAGCAAGGAATGATTCCATACGATATGTCATTGTAGAATCATCAGAGCATCAGCCCCACAATATCCAGATCATCATTGAAATATGATTTCAAAATTTGATGGCCTGCAATCAGGATAATTTTCCAGAAAAAATTGGCAGCAACAACACAATTTTTCATTGTGCATATTCTTTATGAAATTCACCAATCAATTAATGCAGAGACATATGACAACCCCCAATGCCCCGGACTCCATTGATTTAGTAGTGACTATATGAATGTGGATTTAATGTAGTTAAAGATGTTATTAGTATAGGTTTTATATACAATTTTATATTTAGGAAATGTTTATATGATAATAAGTAAATAATTAAGGATTCCAAGATGGGTATACCAGATTAAGGTTGATCATAAGTTTAATATCAAAAAACTTCTTTACGAGTTTTATGTAATGAAAATTTTATGTGATCGAATTCAATTTTTGATACATTTAATTTTATTTTGGTATATTCTACCCTAATGTATAATTTTATGTATTATTAGATAATGTTTTCTTTTTATATGGATATAAGTTTAATGTTATTGATATAATTCTGTGATTATAATATAAATAATTAATAAATTTATTTTTGATAATAATAATCATATTTCATTGAATATAATAAGAATTATATTAGTATTGTTTCCGATAATGTACGAAATGTAGACCAGGGAAAAGGTTTTCATTTACAGTATGGCTATGGGACTTGAAATCACAACTAAAGGGGGTCATGGGTTCACCTCATATCACTATCCTAGGAGATTTTATGTTTATTATGACAGTGTTTTTCATTAATTTTGTGACATTATAGAAAATCATTCTCTTAATTTTTTGGACTTAAAGACTGTTGTATGAAAAATAGTGATATCAAAAAATGTATTTTTATTATGTTATTAAATAATATTCATATGATGTTCCCTATTTTGGGGCCTATAAAAGATTATGTTAAAACAAATATTACAATTTTTTGTTGAGATATATAAGTTTAATTTTCATATTGAGGAATATATGATTTTTTAGTGGATTACAAGTTATTTAATAGATTAATAAAATGATGTTTTTATCTTTTGGTGTCACAGTTGAGCTTTGGTTATTTATGTTTTATTTGTTTTTGTTCATTTCAAGAATTATCTTCTTCAGTTATAATTTTTTTGTTTTTTCATAATAACTAATAAAAAGGTAAATAAATAGATATCTTTATGTTATTAGTATATATGGTTAAATAATTACTGAACTATAATATATGGATATTGAATAAAATCATATCATTTTTCTTTACTAACAAAAAAATTAACATCCTTTTAACAAATCCCAAATTTAGTATTTCTGATTGTAAAAATTCCAAATACCATGTTCTGTATTACTACATATCAATAAATGGGAGTTATTTTTCTCTTAAATATCTATGTTTTAACATTTACCCAATGGTTTCCTATATTGAAACCTAGTTATGTGTTATTAAAAATGGATTTCATATTCCCCTTTTCACTCCATTCGGGTGTATGTTTTATTAACACTTTTCAAGATATAGGATTTCAAGAACGGTATTAAACTATTCGACCCATAGTTACTAATATAAAGATACAATTTTAGGGAAGTTATATAATATTTGTTGGATAATGAAATATACATATATTTCAAAAATAATTGCTATGAATGATAGAATACATGATATGAAACACCAATCTTAAACGAACAATAAAATATTTTTATTTAAATATCAACATTATAACCATGATGTTAAAATTGTAGTCAATAAATATGATTATATATATATATTTATATTGGTTCTAATCAATACTTGACTATTTATTAAGTTATTGTATATAAGCACTCTATTATTTGAAATATCTTTTTATTATTCAAAAATATATTTTCATTATTAATTATTTTTATTTATACTTAGGAGTACACATTATAATTATTTTTCAAGAAATATATCAATAAAAGTAATTAAATTAATATCATGGAATAAATCCTAAAATCTTAATTATGATACGGTCAATGTTTTGTATTTTCCATGAAAAAAATTTATTTTTTAGTCAATAGTGAAAAATCATAATTTTCATTGAAAATTTTATTTTCATTTGATTTGTTCGAAACATTATATATATATATTTTAATTCATATACAATTAAATAAGAATATTTAGATTTCAAATAAAAAAAATTTATTATTGGAATTATTTTTACTCTAAAATTTAATATAGATAATTCTCATATTTAAAAAGGGAATTGTTATGAAAAAACCATCTTTAATCAAAATTTTCCGATTTCATTTTAAATTATTTTAAAAATATTGTAATTATTTGAATGTTTAATAATAGATTCCATATTTATAAATATTAGTTTAAAATTTTATAAATAGTTATCTTTTATTTTTTCTCAATATGAGTAGTAACCATAGTAATTTTTTACCAAGGTAAAGTGTATATCAAGTATTTATAGCATAAAAAAATCATGAGGACAATAAAATGACCCTAAAACATGTATTATTTATTTTCAGGAGTAATTTCATCAATTATAATCCAAAATTTACTTAAATTTTCATGTGTTCAAATGTTTATGTGATATGAATATTTTTAAAATTTTATTTTATGAAAAGTCCAAAATCATACAATATTTTTTCATAGGTATATTCATTTTTTACAGAGTCTTAACTAGATGTTATGTTAGGTTATAAATTTTCTTTTAAATTAGATGTTAGTTTTATTAATCTAGATAATTTATTTTTAATTTTTTGTGAAAAATTCATTACATTAAAATTTCTAACAATGATGAGGTAGTAATGATAAAATTAATGTTAAAAAATTGATAAATGATTTTAAAAAAATAAAATTAATTTTATATGGGATAAATAATTTATTCAATAAATTTAATTAGTTGAAATGTTGTCTTAGGCATATAATGAAATATTAGGTCAAATTTTACGTATTGTCTCTTTTTTATTTAAATAGTCATAAGAAATAGGTCTAACAAATGACATTAATTATTTATTATATTAATTATTAATTTATTAAAAGATATTAAATTATTCAACATATCAAATTCCTAAAAATGATTATTATTTGGTAAATATTATAAAACATTGTCTATTTTTTACTCATTTTATCTTTTCATGTGAATATATTAAGGATCAAAGAGTAAATATCATTTTTTTCATGGTAGGTGTAGAAGGTGTTAATGAGGAGTTAAAAAAATTATAAGGTTAAAAATAAGGGACATACCTATAAAATTTTTATCAAATGATAGTATTTCCATCCCTCATCATCCTGTATTTTTATGAATTCATCTTGGAACCATTTTTAGTTAATAAATAATTTATAAATAAATTATATTTTGAAATTTTTAACAAGTGCCCCTGACATATCGAATAAAAGGGAATCTATCCTCCCCTTTTATATACTCTTAAAACAACACTTTTTAAACCATAAATTTCTCAATTACATTAATATTATCCATTGAGTCATTATAGAGGAATTATTTAAATACTAATACACTCTTTAGTGGTCTAAATGTGATTAATTAAAGAGGATATCAGATTAAGTGGAGCCATTTTTATAATAAATTTCAGTAATAATTCTTATTTCATATATTAAAAATATTTATTAAATAGTAATATATATAAACAACAATATCTTACATATAATATTGTGATTTACTATTAATTTCACAAACATTATTCATCTCTTCTTCCATCAAATAAAAAATGAATCAATTATTCATGTGAGTGGAAGAAAACATCATTGTAGACCGATGTAATTCATTTTCCATTAGAGTGTCTCAAAACTAGATATATTTGTTGAATCAATGTATAAATATTATAATCATGACATATTTATCACACTAAAAATAAAATATATCATTTAATTTCTTCTCATTCTATTCATTGAATTTTTTTTAACATTGTCCATGTGTATGTGTGGATTAGCACCTCCGTGAAGTTATTCGATTTGTTTTTTAACGACAAATTGCATGAATGTGATATAAACGTTTGAATAAAGATATAATATGGTATTCATCAAATAATTATGTATTTTTTATGATAAAATAGTACTTAATTGCTTTCCAAAATAGTATTTGAAAAATCGTAATGTCACTCATGTGTGTATAGAACCATCCATCTCAATGATTTTAACATTGATCATTTTTCAAAATCATATTAAATGATGGTTTTTACAATAAAAAAATAATGAACAATATAATTATAACATTATTATTATTTTGTATATGATAAAATAATTACCTCTTTATTTTCATTCAACCTATATAATTTATTTAGAATAAATGAACCAAAAGTCCTAAAAACCAATCATGTATACATGATGGATTATGTAACCAAATGTATTATTAATATAAATGTAATAACTATTTTTTTGGAATGTAATGAATCCATTATAATTTTATTATTTAATAAATTAATTTATATGAATTTTTGGTATTAAAACATATATATAAATTAATGGCTTGAGGTAAGGTATTTCATTCCATTCTCCTCTGGTATTGATATATTTGGATGTTCTAAACCTTGTATATTATATATGGGTTTTATACTTATCAATTGATATTTTTTCCATTAAAACCCCTTTTTATGTTATTAAATGCTTCATTTGATTTTATTCATTCAGGGGAATTTTGACTGAATAATTAGAAAAATGGAAAAGGTTTTATGTTTCAATATCTATTTTTTCAAGGTTGATTATATTTAAAGTCCATATTATGTGAATTATACATTATTATTTTGGTCAACCATAAATATATCATACAACTATAGTAATGAAATTGGATTTTATGTTAATTTTACATTTGATTAATTATTGATAATAAAACATGATGAATGTTTTTTGTAATTTATAGAAAAATTATTAATTATTTTAAATCATGAATTATTAATTTTCACATTAATGTTGCATAAAATTATTTAAAAAACATTTCATTTTATCATTAATGATTTAATAAAAATAATTTCTTGTAAATTTATTCTACATTTAATTTTTTAAAATAAATTTTCATACTACTTTAAACACGTACCTCTGTTAACATTAATTTATATATATTAGAATATAATGATTCCTCTTATCATTTAAATCCCGAAATAATTTTCCCACAATCCTTAAAACTCAATGGTTTCAGAATAAATTATAATTTTTACATGGTTTGGTTTAATTTAAATTAATTAATAAATATGTCACCAATTTTTAGATTTTAAATGTGTCTTTTGAGATGAAAAGGTTATTTTCATAAAAAAATTATTTAATATTCTATGAATGGTATTTCATTTCATCAATGAAAATAACCCTTTACATTACTTGTAATCCACTTGGTTTATTGTGTATATATACAATAAATATTTTTCCCATGATCGATTGTCATTTATTCCATGATATTTTTGTGGGAACTATTTCTTTTCTAGGGGATAGAGATTTAATAAAAAGAATAATTTTTTTTCAATTAGTTTTATGATGAAACAAAATCTATATATTCTTTATTCATGAAATTGTTTGTGGAAATTATTTAAGGGGATGGGAAATTATGTTATAGTCTATGAAAGATAGGTACTATTATAAACCAAGAATTGATGATTCAGTGATATCCATTCAATTCCTTGTGTATAAAAAAACATATTGAAATTCCAAATATGGGATAGTGATAAAAAATTACATGTATCATAATATATATTTGGAATATACTCACATTTTAATTCCCTATGTAAATATTATAGTTACATCATGTGTAACCATGAGTATTACTGCTTATGAAAGTGTAATATGTATAGGATCCTTGAAACCAAGATTTTTTATTAATATTCAGGATTTTTAATGATATATATCAATATAATATGGTTCTTGATGATTTACTCCCATGTATATTGTATTTATTTACAGTTTATTCCATTTTCCAGGTTTTATGTACTAGGTTTTGCTGGGTATGAATTATATTCTATTATATTAATTCATTTTTAATAAGTTATCATTCAATTTATGCTATTTTTATGCTAACTGATTACATGTAATTTCTAATTATTATGGTTACCCTTACTGAATATTTGAGCTCACCAATCTTAATATCAATTTTTCCCAAGTTAATAACAATGAATGAAATTATTTTTCACATGAAATGATATTTTATGTAAACTAATTTTTCTAAGATTTAGAAGTAATTCAATGTAATATGAAATGATGAGTAATTTGGGAATGATAGTGAAATTATTTCTTGGGTGATTTTTATATAACAGTTTATCCAAATTCATCCAAATTGATAACCTAAAATGATCATTGGTATTTAAGTGATTTAATACTTATTTTTTGATGATGTATGTTTTTACTTATAAAATTTGGAAATAGATTTTAGTATTACTCTACAAATATATGGTTTCTGTTTTAATCAGTGAATATTACAGTATGGGTTTTGGTTATTTATTACTGGAATCAATGAATGCATTATATATCATTTTTTATTCTGATGTCTTCTTCTGTATTTACCTTATGATTTATGGATACATTCATTATATATAAGTTTGAAAATTTTCATATATTCAATATCATAGACATTAATATGTTAATTTTTATTAATGAAATTTTCTAGTTATTATTTCTATTTATTGATAAGTGTTATTGGGATTATGTATATGTAACACTTATGTTTAATGTGAAGTATGATTTAAGAAAGAAGAAATTTATAGTCATTGGAAATAATATTAATGGTTTTTAAACCCGTTCGGGATTATATAAACATTGAATAAAAATGTTATTTTTGAGTATATTCATCAGAATATATGGAATGTAATAATAAATATATTAGTATAATTTTCACCAAGACATTGGGTAATAACTTGTCTTGTATTTCACAATTTTTTTTCATGAACCCACAACTGATGGGTGACATTAGTGTGTGTGCTATCAATGAATAATGTGATATACTTGTTTCTATTCAATTTTTTATTTATTTAATTGATCTAATGGAAAAATGGTAAATTAATTTAGGGAAAATAATCATTATCAAATTCAAAACTATGATAATGAAAAACAATAAGGTGTTTTTTATTAAGTTTATTTTTCAAGATGATTAATAATTTTTTAGAACTATATTTAAATTATGTAAACATAATATCATGGGGTATTATTTGTGACATAATGTTTGAATTTTATTTTTGAGTCCTATTTGTCATTATAAAAGATTTATGGTGATCCAGGTATTTATAGAATGTTTTAGTTTTGTTATTGGGTATTATTGTCGATCATTAGAGATTAATATCACATGAATGATTATTTATATAATGAATTAACTTATTCAGTTCTAACCATTTTGGTTTATCTTAATGTATTATATTTTTTTAAATATATTGTTACACTAATATTTTTTCTGTATATGGTAATGTAATTTCTCAACACTAGGAAATGGATTGTGAAAAATAAATGATATACATTTAGTATTCTTATCGAGGAATCCATTTCTATCGTACCCATCCCAAATTTATGGTTTTTTAATTGACAAAAATGGAAGGATTATGTGGACAATTACACTATATAACTAAAGGTGTTTTGTTTTCACATCAATATCCATGATATCTCTTCCCAAAAATGTTTTTCTACATATAATCCTTGATATATTTTTTTCAAAGGATACTCATAATATTGTTTTCTATATCCTTAAATCAATGTTTTATACACCGTTTTTACTGTTCCATATTTCAATGAATGTATTTTGAATATTCAATCACATGATACCAAAAGAAAGTAAAACATTCAAGGGATAAAAATCTAAAATGGAAGATAATCTAATATACTATTGTTTTATGTGTAACATCACTATTCGATTGCATAAATGATATGCAACAAAAAAAAATTGTATGGTTTATGTATGTGTAATTTAACCCAAAACATTAAATGATCAGTATTAGTATGATAAACTATTTTTTTAAATATATATAATATTTCTAGCCAATAACACTATTCTATTCAATATTATTAATTAAGAACGTGAATTTCTTTAAAGTCATTTAATTCTTCTAAAATAGGTATTCATTAAACACTATTTTAATAATTTTTTGATTGAATATTATAACTTATTATTAGAATGTGTGGATATTTTATTCAATGATATAAATATAAATTTTTATTTGGTACATCAATATTATATTTGTGATAAAATTTTGGATTTTAAAAAAATCATTTATCAGTGAATAGTTAAAAATTGTGCGTGTTTTTATATCTTTATATTCGTTTAAAGTAATTTGAAAGTTAAATTCTATTATTTCTTAATGTTTAAAAGTAAATAATTACTTTATATTATAAATAATCAATTTTTGGATTTTAAATTAATTTTTACATTTATTTAGTATAAAAACATTTTATATTTCAGAAGTGCATTTTCCTAAATTTTTTCATTTCTTTTTTTATATATTATTATATATAAAATTTTACACCTTTTATTTTTATAATTTTAAAACATGGATACCATATATAGAATTAAAATTTTCTAATTTGGAAAAGAGTACATTTAGGGACACTAAAATTTATTTCATGAATATTGCATCATATTTAAGTTAAACAACAAAATTGTGTCACAGTATTAGATACAATGGTATAGTGTCTTTGATAAATTATGTTTAAAATATAATTGTAAAAAATAAATCATAAAAAAATATTTATATACTTCTTTATAATCCTAGTGTTATCAATATTTCTCTTTATAACATGTATTAACAAGACTATACCCATCATAGAAAGGATTGAAAAACTAATCAATTAAGTAGAGGAGTAAGATACATATATCATAAATGCACGGTTGAAAATAAAAAAACATCGTATAACAATAACTGGATCATAATTTACATCACAATGGAAACATTTGATAATTTCATTGAATTTGGTGATGTTTTAAAATGAAAAATCATAATATAGTGTTGAAATACCACATATAGTTGTGAACAATGCTGCCATAATGTCCACACATACCATATGTTTAGAAATCAACAAATAATCATTTTGAAGTAATATATCAGGTGTTTCATGCATAATAAACATAAAAACCAGACATATATCAAAATAAAAAATGAATTAGATGGATATATAATTTCATACCCACCTATTACAACATAAATTCTCATAATCATTCATTATACAAAGAACATATATCAATTAATGTATTGAAATAGCCAATGGTAGTGAATGGGTTTTATAGGGAATAAATTAATGAACAAGCATTGGGGATCAAAAATTAATATAGTAAAAAATATCTACAATTTACTAAATCATTCTTGTGAAAAATAAATAATTAAATTTTACTAAGATATATATTTTGGAAAGAAATATAATTTTGAAAAATCATTGTATTTGGACTAAAATAAATATAGAAACATATATATACCCAAAATTCTGATCTAATATTATGTAAATTATATTTAAGTAATAATATGAGAATATACATACTAAATATTTCATTGAATAGTGATAACCCAATGAAAATTATTTGGGGTCGACAATACACATAAATTAAATCATTTTTATTTCCTTGCTTTTACTCCTCTGGAATAAAAGAAATAGTATTACTAAAACTTTGAAATATACATAAATTTTGATGATTTACATCACTATATCTAAATTAGAATTATTTTATTTTATTTTCAACTTTTCATTCTTATTGTTGATGTGTTTTGATATAATTTTTTAATTAAAAATTTCTCATTTTTCTTTGGTTTCTCTATTTTGTTCAAGGAAATTTATATATAAGTAGAATAACATGTATAAGATTAAAATAAATATTTATTACATTTATATGTAAACAATAATTTATTATACAGTTTCATATTGATGGATACGTGGAAATAAGTCTGAAATGTCTTTTTTGTGGTAATCATGTCATTATTGGGAATGATGCCCAACATAGGGAAAAGAGAGATATAAAACATAAATATATAAAAATATAATCAAATAAATTTGGTAAATATAAATAATTAATTGTTAAAAAATATCCAAATTGATCATATAATAATTTTTTATGTAATGAGTATAGAAATATAGAAATAGAATAGGAATAAAAAATGTTGATGAAAACATACTCTCTTGGTAGTGTTTATTTTCATGTGTGGAAACAAAATCTCTTGAGAATTTCTATTGGATTACAATATAAATCCACGGTATATTATAAGATGATTAATAGTGATCATTATTGGTATATGGTGTTCTTTATAAGGTTTGGCAGGAGGGGGTTTCCAATAGGAGGGAGATGAGTTAATTATACATGAGGATGGGGGTATTTTTAAAATATAATTTTGAAAAAAATAATATATCCAATGTAAACCATATAATAGTGAATTTAAGGAAATAAATTTCATATATAAATTTTATATTCTTGTTTTATTTCATTAAACTGATTTATAATTCTAATTCATGAGTTTATTTAAAAAGAATGTAAAAAAAATATTTTACATTAATAATTTTTACATTAGAATTTGGAAAATCCATTTTTGCCTACAAATTATGTTTAATTTTTAATGCCTAATTTTTTAAATTAAAAATATTTTTGGAAAATCATCATGTTCTGGGAATTATTAATTCATTATTACATCATGAATGATGTCATATAAGAAAAATCAATTATTAGAAAACTACATTTTTACATTTCAATTAAAAATTAATATATTTATTAAAATTTCCAATAAAAAATACATTTTATAAATTCTGATGTACTGATATTTAAGTTTTAATATATTTTATAAAAATAAATTCTCATCATATGTAATCTTAATTTTTAATAATAAAATATTGGTTTTTATAAAATTATGTAAATTACAATTTATTCAAATTGAAATTTTAGTTTATTATATTTTATTAATAATGATAATTATTTTTTCAAATTATAATATATATATTAATCATGATAAATTTGTCTTATATCACTAATTAATATTTTAGAGATACATTAATATTTTAATGATCATGTTACTTTTCCAAATGGTTGGTTACTATTTGAATGATCACATAACTACTTCAATAGTCTCATTTACTCCTATAAATACCCAAATATTCCTTTGTTAATTATTCAAAACAATTTATCTAATGATTATATATTTTTATTTTCGATAATGTTGATTAGTTTATTAATATTTTTCTTCTTTTCTATAGGGTTTATATTTTGATGGTTGAATATTAAGGATAATCAGGATCAATATTTTCCAAAGAAAGTATTTTAATATTCAATTAATTCTCCCATTTTAAATTTTATAATATTAATGTGATTACAAATTGTATATTGTAAATTTTATTATTAATGATATAATCTTATTTTAGTTTCCATGCTAATTTGTTTCATATATTACTATATAATATAATACAATACATTCTAGAAAGTAATATCATTTATAAAATCTATGTTTTGACATCCCTCCTAATTAGAAATATCAACCATTTAGTTTGAGCACATACTATTTGTTGATAATAGGAAATGGTACATATTTCTTTGTTTCATATGGTTCCCATATATCTTCTTCACACATACATTACCATAAGAAAACATTTATAGTGTGAGTTATATTTTTTTCATAAAACATTGTCTCTATAGTCCATGATCGTCACATAATGTTCTTCATATGATAATTCATTCTCTAGTTATACCACATTTAGATTCATTACATGTGCGGGATTCGTTATTAACATAATTATGACAGATACATGGAAACAATCATTAATGTGACACATATTTTGTGGAATTGGATGTTGATTTCACACTTTTACTAGGAAATCAAGGATAACAAATCAGAAAATTTATATATCGGTTGTATTTAACTTCACTCAAAAAAAATTTCCAACTTCATTGAACATAATTAAATAAAAAAATTAATCCAATATATAAATATATTTCCCTTCATCGGTTGATGGCATAGTTCTTTAATTGACTCTGAGATCCTTTAATATATTTTTGTATTCAATGGACCTTTCCCCTCATAACTGTAATATGATCTAGTCCATAGAGATTTTTTTAAACAATTGAGTCCTTTCATATTGGAGTTATATATCATAACCATGGATTTTTTTCATTAATTACATCTTAATACAAGGGAGTAATATATTGTTGTATAAGAACTAATATAATGAAATATGTTGACATTATCCAACTATAAATATAAATGACTATGCTCTTAGCCTTACCATGATATTTAGAATAGTATTTTTTGATTAGTAATCCGTTTGGGGTGGTATACTGTGATTAAAGACAATTGATTAAAAAAATGTTGAATAATTCTATGTAATTTAGATTTTATCCATGGATCATGATGAAATATGGATGAATTTGGATCCTCGTGTTGTCGCAAAATATCATTTATGTATATTAGGTAATGTTGTTTTGGAGGGAAATATTCTTGAAAGGATAACATGTGGTATTGGTGATTCAATCCCACATATCCAATATAATGTTTTTTCATTTGTATTCATTCGACAGAGCATTAGTTATGTCAATAGTGATGATCTCCCATTTCTATATAGATATACCCAATAGTTGCATAATCTCATTGGACTTCTATCTCTTTTATTTAACTAGCTGACGTACAAATCCCATTGATGTTTCCTCATTGATATAATTATTGATGTTTTCCCACTAAATGTTTTCTCAAAATTCAAGATATATCATAGTAATTTGGAGATGGATGTTGAATAATGAGTTATTAACATCATCCATTATATCTCTCGTTATATTAGGCCATATCGACACATAATTTCATGATCAAAATCAAATTAATCCATCCTCATTGATATGGAACTCTTGTAGCTTCCCTTACATTAAAATAATCACCTTCTTTTGTGTGTGTATATCATTTCGTTATTCTTCCATGACCATCTCATGGATATATTTTTTGGAAAAAAATTTGAGAATGTTTTTATTTATTATAATTCATTGGGATTTTATGATATATCTCTTTCATATCCATAACGATGAGATATTTCCCAATCTTTATCAGAGATATGGTAAAAAGTTCCGTTAATTAAGGTATATCAACATCCATTTTCTCCTTTCATAGATAATAGGGAAATGGGAAATAGAAGTCCATTATTATCACTAATCATCTTCAATGGCACATGTTAATCCCAACCGATGTGAAAATATACACAAGAATCTTGTGATTTACATAATTTTCTGAATTCTCAACATAGAGGTTGGGCTACCAAATAAAAATGAAAAAGGTATATTATTTTCATATATGATCATTTCTCTAGTTTTTTCAAATATATTAAAAGACATTGAGAAACTGTCTCTCACTTAGTAGTTCTACATGATTACAAAATATAATACTTCCTTTCAAGAATAATTGTATATCAATAAACATTCATCGCATTTTGGTACTATGAGTACATGCATAGTGATTAACCTCTATTTAAAATATTGAATTCCTTCAATAGATACGTATATCAGGACATAATTTACCCTTTTCCATGGTAACATAATTATTTTTCTTTAAAATTTTGAAAACTATTCTAAAAAAAAAACAGAATTACACAAGAAACCGAAAATATCTATCAGTTTATGTGACACTATGGTGTTTGGTCCATTCCACAATTTATATTTCCTTTCAAGGTTTTATGAAAATTCCATCATATTTTATCATGTTCCCGAACAATATGACATGATAAATTCACAAGTAATACATTATAAACATATCAACAACAATTATCAATTTAAATATCACCAGACAATCCTTAGATGCTCTTCATGATCCTCTTTTATTTCGAATTAAATAATAACATCATCAAAATAACATCCAAAATACAAACAAGTTAATTTCTAAAGAGTATATACATAAAATTTCCTGATGATTATATTGTAGTATGTATGTTATATGTGAATCACTATGAAAACATAGTTTTCATACCTTGTACATAAATAAATTCCATAAATATATTCTTTATTCTCCTTTGATTCCTAATATATGTAATGAATATCCATCATTGAGAAGTGATGACATCATTTTACATTATAGAATTAGTAATTTATAATTTGTAGTATGTTGATCCATAAATAATTAAAACACCACCACATTGATCCATAATTTATATTGACAAGGTGCATAGGCACACCGCGCGGTGAGGAACTATGGAATATTAATTCTTTGTCCTAAATCATTTACAACAAAATTTTTAAATCATCCATTTAAATTGTGTCTATCATGTATCTTAATTTAGTGAAATAGTGTTTATAGGTGTACGTTCTACATAGAACTTGACCTCATCTTATGTGGACATTTGGGTATAATGTTGGGAAATAAATCCTTTTATTCCACAAAAATTGGAATTTTCTCTAATTTGATGAATTGTAACTGCTCAACTACTAGGTAAATATATACTTATTCAAATATTATCACCACCCATATCATTGATTAATTTTGAAAATGTGATTCATTATCTTATATACATTTCTTGAGGAGTATAAGATTATTTGGAATAAAAAATTGATTTACTTCTCCTAATGGTTGTTGTGTTCTCAATATAATGAGAGACAATCCTAGATCAATATATCATAGAATTCCACCAAGATATGTTTTATGATATTCACTTAAAGAATTATCTAATATATGGTAAATAGATCATAATGTGACATATAAGATGAAAGGATCACAAAACTATGTCTTCCTACATATATATCAAATTAAATGTATCTGGGAATCAATTCAACAGTTCATGACAATATTCATGATATATAGGAATTTGTGGTACCGAAATAAATTATAATTATTTCAATTATTATGGGAATAGGATGTGTAAAATATAAACCAATGTATTCAGGATCCACATTATTGGTAATTAGGTTATGTGATTTTTCATTCTCCTCTGGATTTTGTGGGTTCTAATTCTGATTAACCTCATTATAATGTGGTTTAGTACATTGGATTTCATAGTTCACATCCTCCTAATTGTAAATGTATTGTAAATTGGTTTGTGAATTATGAGGGTCCTCTAATTCCTCCATCATGTTGGCCATATTCTTCATGTATATTCAACATTCCATGTCATGACTACCTTCTCTCATACACATGTATAATATCCCCATATTATCGAGGCGATTACCATTATTTTTATTCTGACATTATTTATATGCGGGTGTATGCTGTCTCATTCTTGTATTATTTGATCTAGTTTCTTAAAACACCCATCTTCACATCTTATTTACATATCAATGGGACCAATCATAAACTCCATCTCTAATTTCAGGGCGCATCAAAAAAATTCATCATACTTTCCAAAAGCCTTAAATATCTATACACATTAAAAAGATTAGAATTATACAACTAATAAAATTTATATTTTTAGATTATTGATAAAAATATGAGTATCTTTAAGGCATTATTTAATTTCAAAAATGAAACTTCATTTTTATTTAGTTCATTGAATTCTATTTTAATTAATTTTTTAATATTTTATGGGAATAACATTTAAGAAATATTTTTTAGAGACATATAACATCATCTATTTTATTTAATTCTTTAGAATTGTGTTAATAATAAACTACCATAATTTATTTGATTGTTCATTAATATTATATCCACCCAATGTCACCATCTCTTTTTCAGGACATTAAAACATAGAAATGATCTTCTTCATTGAGTTAAACCACTATTACATGAATAGTTGATATGAATTTCC
This sequence comes from Viscum album, assembly GCA_963277665.1. Taxonomy (NCBI): domain Eukaryota; kingdom Viridiplantae; phylum Streptophyta; class Magnoliopsida; order Santalales; family Viscaceae; genus Viscum; species Viscum album. The sequence continues at coordinate 821,922,370 of OY728155.1, forward strand.
ACTCAAATTTTGTGGTTTTTTCAGAATAAAGCACTCAATAGAATGGTTTTCATTCTTTGGTGAAGGTTGATATTCTATGTGGTTTGGTTTTTTACTCATTTTATTATATTTTATGGTAATAATAACAATAATGTTTTGAATACCACCTCCCATGTCTTTAGAGATATTATCTGGACCATCATTTCTTCACCTCTCATATGTGTTGTTGGTTGGGTTTCTCCTATTTCACAAATTTTCATGGAATATAATTTTTTTTAACTAAATCATTTTCGAGAAATCATGAATTAATATTTTAATCCATTATGTAATTCACTATAACTAACTATCATATAGGTTCACAATCTATATCATTTTTTTAAATTAATACTTCATGGATGTTTTATCTATTCATAGACTTATACTTATAAATAACTAATATTTTTGTGAAGTTAATTATTGAATTATATAGACAATTTATTTTATAGCAACTATTGAAAAACTATTTTTTATTACATTACTATTACATAATTTAAAATATAAACAACATAACCACATAACAATATAAGATCCCAATGTTTTTAGGTCTTGAGAAAATTATTCTCATACATAATCATTTATTTAAACAATTCATATTTTTCCTTATGAAAAAATATCTTATCCTTACGGCATGTAGAAACCATTGGATATGCATAGAAGGAATCTGTGAGTTATATGTCGAGTAAAGGGAGGAATAAATGACATTTATAAATGACACATGGGTGGGAAAAATCTTATTACTCATATCAAAAGATGAGGATCATCATCAATTCCTGAGGGAAAATTTTGTAATGGAATGAAATGTTGACATGTATAATAATGAAATATAAAGTCATATTTTAAAATACCACACACAATTGTAAACACAAAAGAAAACATGAGCATGTAAGAAATATTTTCATAAATCATGTAATATTCATTTTGAACAAGGATAAAATCATATACATGTATAATATATAATACAATCAATTAAATCACATTTCATATTTCATCTAAGGGAAATATAATTATGATCCCACCTATCACATCACAAATTCTCATAGTCACTAATGAAATATTGATAATATTTTAGTCATTGTTAGATGTAAACCCATAGATTGGAATAGGATTATATTGGTAGAATAATGTTTAAATTCATTAATAATAATTGGAATTAACAATTGAATATTTGAAAACATATCAGACAGAAACATCATCATTATTAAGAAATGAATAATCAATTCAAGATGAGTCAACGAACTGTTTTTTAAATAAAATTATATTTGGAAAATCATTTTTTGGCATTAGAATAATGGTGTAACCATGTATATCCTGAAAAATAAAATGGAATAATATTGAAACTATTTTTAAATATTGATAGTGGAATATCCATACCAATGATAACATGAGATACGTATATCCCAATGAAAAGAATACTTTTTCGATAATCACCATACATTAAACATCCCCATTATTTTATCGCAATTATGCATCTATAATAATAAATGTTGATATCTTATATCTTTTAAATATAATATAATTATAGTAATTTATATTACTATTTTTAAATTATTATAATTTTATTACATTTCTTACATTATATTTTTGATGAGGAAGTATTCTGATATACTTTTTTCATTTAAAATTTCCCATTTCTCATTGATTTTTTTATTTTCAATATTGTAATCTATAAATTTTCTTATTTGAATTCATAATATTAAAATAAATATATATAATTATTTATTTATAATAAATATTATACTCTTACTAGAAATAATTGTGGTGGCATGCATTGGATTTGGAAATGATCTCATTAGGGACTATCCGACAATTATCAGGATTGTGGTCCATGTGTGGATAAAGATAGAAATAAAATATAGATGTAAAAAAGTATATTATTTTTATACCAGGGTAACTAAATTTTAAAAATAATAAAACAAATCCTAATTAAACATAATTTTTTTTAAAAGATATGTACAAATCAAGGAATAAAAGAAGAAAAAACCAAAAAAAGAGGATGAAAATAGACACTCTTCTTGGTGTTTCTTACCCTGTACCACAATATAATACCATGCTAAATAATGTTGTATTAATATAGTTTACCTATAGGATTCATTAAATTTCGAGAGTTTCAACATGCATTATTTCATATAATTTTCATTTTTTTACTTAAGTAACATTGTTTGGAGTTATGACTTGTGGTGTATATGGGTGGAGGATTAAATTAAATTTATGAAAATATGTCTTTACAGGTTTTGGTGAATGGTTAGGGTAAACGATGGACCCATACCAACTAATTGTGTTATCCCATAAAGTGAGTTTTGAAGGGTTTTCCCAAGGTTTCACAAACCATACTGCGATAAAAAAGAAATAAAGAAACCCCAGAAAGTGAGGTCCATACAGTTAGTACTCAGTTTCTTCTAAACAGGCGTCCATACCCTGGAAATCATATTTGAGGGTTTTTCACCTGAAAATTGGTATTAAAATCCCCTAAATCTCAAAAAAACATTAATTTGACCATGGCTTGTGATATAAAGATTTGTTTGAACCCAAAGATTTCCATAGGGGTTCCAAGGTCATTAGACCTTCGTTGTTCTATATTCAAATCCTAAATTGAATATATTCTCTTTTCCCGATAATTGAATCTCATCCCAATTTCGATAAACGCTATTTAATTGATATTTTGTAGGATTTTTTTTTCTATTTCATTGAATGTGAACCTAATCAGTGAGATCTAGGTCTAAGATTCTATATCTAGATCTATGTTGATAATATCTTGAAATTTTTTATCATATTTTAGGTATTTATATCTAGAACTCGGATCTACATTGTCATACTACACTGATTTTATGGATTTCCCTTAAGTGAATTCCCATAAATTAATTGAGGTAAGTGGTCTAAAATCTAATTACCATATTCAAGTTTTTTTTATTTATTCAAAATTTTTGAATTTCTTATATCCTTTATTAATTTATTTTCTTAAATTTGGATAATTAGTTTGACCAATTTATTTATCTAATATTTTTCGGAATTAAATTACTAGTAGAGGAATTAAACAAGAGACTATGGATCCACCCTATTATATAATTTATTATCGAAATTGAATATGTGATTTATGGATTTAATTATAGATAATTAATTAGGGATCTTATTATGGGATATCAAATTGTCTATGTTGTTGTAAATAATTATTTATTAATTATCCGATTTGATATTCTGATCTATATAATTAATTGCGATATTAATAATGAGGTGATGATGTTTAGAATAAAATAATTAATTCGAGAAAATAAATTATGGGACCTAAATTGTGATAGTGGTAAATTAATTGATTAATTAATTAATGGGATTGAGGAATTTAGTTAATGGTTATATTGCCTAATATATTATATTTATTTAACTAACTATTAAATTAGTAAAGGAATTTATATTAATAATTTGTTAATTATTTGATTATTTCTTTTTAAATTGGGAAATTTTCATTGTAAACTGAGAAGGAAACATGTTATAATGGTCATAATACTTATGTGTATGATAATGAGAATATAGTCATTCTAATGAGAAGTACATATATTAAGATGGTCATTATACTTTTGAGTAAGTGAATGGGAAAATGGTTATTCAATTGAGATGTAATCATGGTAAAATTGGCATCCCACATACATGATTTGATATGGTAAAAAATGGAAATGGAGCATTTAAAAGTGAAATAGACAAATATAAATAATGGAACTTCGAGTAATGTCCTCACACAATATTATTTGAACATTGGTGTTAGTTGAATCAAGTGATGGGATATCATACCACCTTTGAATACTTTGATCTACAATAAGAATAAGGTATTGAGATATGATATTACATAGGGAACACTTCATGATTCCAAAAGGGATGAAGCTACTATTAAGGTATGTGTCTCTCTAGAAACTGTTGAGTTAATATAGAAAATAAGATTAAATGGTAATGTAATAATAAGTTATTTATGAATTGTAATTATTTCAAATTGAAGATTATACACTATTATATGACTGGATATATGTTATACATCGCTAATGGTGGCCTACTGAGTTGTAATAACACCCTTCTTAGGATGCCTGATCAAAACCCAAATAGATTACATTTTTGAATGAATGGAAAAGGGAAAAGTCCCAGAGATGGATGACTGATTTGTGATGGAGCTTGGATATGGGGACCAGAAATTGTAATGAACCTGTATGGGTAGTAGTACTATATTTAAATTTAGTGTAATTATAAAAACAAGACACTTATATAGGACTAAAATATTTTACCTTTCCTTTGATTATCGTATTTCATGTTTTCTTATCTTGTGAAATGATTGTTTTTTCTGGTTATATATGCATTTGAAATTTTTCTATTTATTTCCACTGGTGTTTTACTCTAAAAAATTAATGTATAGTCTCCCCATGAATGACTTATCATACCCTTACTAGTAGTTGGAAACCACTAGCATACGAGGAGGTGTGTTTGAGGTTATGTAGGGAACTGGCTTAGGGATCTATCATGTGGCACCTTAGTCTAGATATTAAATAGTGGAATCAAAGGAATATTTTAATTCTTCTTCTTTTGTGATATTTTTGTGGGAAAAGTTATATGTAAGATTTATAAGAATCGATACATAGTAATGAGCTCACTCATAGGAGTTACAAACCCATGATTGGGGGGAACCCAAGTACTTTGGGTGAGATTCATGTAATTTTTGTTTTCTCTTATAGTTTAATATTATTTCACCTTGGAAAAATCACTTGTTGTGTAATGTGATTAATGTTTCTGGAAAAATTTAGTATTGATTTGTGGCCTATAAAGGCATGAAGGATGTTTTTCATGCTTTATTCTAGGAACTTAAGGTTATTTTACATGCATCATTTTAGGCATGTATGTGAAAATGGTTTACTGGTATGTTGTTAAACATTAATTACTTTATATGCTTGTGATATTAAAATGAAAAATAATACCTAACAATAATTTAAAAATGTTGTATGTAATGACATGAAATTAGAATAATTGGGTGTAAAAATGAGAAACATGAATATGATATTGTGTTTTCCCAAGTTAACCCAAAATTAGGTGTTGGGTGCTTAAGGGTTGTGATAGCAGCTCGGTTCTGACTATGTGGTGAGGTGGGGGAAAAGACATTTTATTATTATTCCTCTTATGTAAATCATATAAGGTTGTGTTATGTGACCTAAGACATTTGGTTGTCATTATAGTTAGAATACCTCCACAACGCGAGTTGATGGGATGACCGAGGGGTATGAATAGGAATGATTTTCCAGTTAGGGAACTTGAGGCTGCTATATAGACATGTAGAGATAAAGGGGGGAAGTTTCAGTAGAACATACCCCTCGTCATGAAATTCATTGAAAGAGACATCATATGAGTTTGGATAATTATATCTAGGTTGGTAGTGGAGTTTCATTTACAACACCCTATGACTTAGGCTAGGGATTTTGGACTTGAGGTAGTTTAATTATGGGTTTATTTCATAAAGACAATACATTACCATTTGGAGACTCTTTTGGAGTGAAGGATAATATTGGATGCTTATAAGCTATAGGGATCAGTAAAGTATTGGTGGGACATTGAGACGCAAACTAGATATTCTAACAGTGTGTTCTGGAAAGACATATTGGATAGGTTCTGGGAGAAATTTAATCCAGATACGTCGATATACGAGAAAGAAAATGTCTCCATGTATCTAACATAGGGGATCATGTCAGGGATCGATTATGTTGTACACTACATAGATCTACAATGCCTTACTCCAACATTGGTAGGAGATAAAGAAACTATGGAAAATCATTTTCATGATAAAATTAACTATGATAATAAGTCTAAGGTAAATTTCTTCAAGATGAAGATGATTGTGGATGTTTTCTATCATTCTCTCATAGTTTATGGGATCCTAAGGGACGTTTCTAGTGTGAGACATGTTGTTGTGGTTGGAAATTCTGGTGGTCTAACATCTTAGAATAAGAAGCGCCATTATGAAAACATTAGCCAATTCATTGGTATGTATTGTACATTGAAATGAAGTTTGATTAGAAATGGCCTTGTAGTGGTGATTTTTTATTAGTGTTGTATGATGTGACACTATTTTCAACATTGTTCCTGACCACTAGTAGATTGTACTTTTTCCTTGGTCGACGGTAGGTTAACCTCCTGTATAATGGTGAAATAATTTTTATTGAATTATACAAGAATAATTTACATTAATTTGATATCATATATGATCTTTTAACATTTATTTGTTAATAATATCTTAGTATTATCATCATTTCGGGTGTTAACTTACTCATTTTCCTTTATATTCTTTGTTACGTAAGCCATGTTTGTTATGTATAGGTTTTATATTATTCATATCCAGAATTATATCAAATCCTTAAAAATTATTTTTAATCATCAAATGATATTTATAATTGAATGGATACGATGGAGAATGAATCTTATCGCGTTCGAGGAGACGGTAGTCCGTACGTACACACGAGCGACAATATCATTCCTTTGATATTAAAATAATATATAATTAGATGGTATATCATATAAACAGAATCATTATCATGTTATATTTGTTATTTACATAAATTAAAAATCATTATTATACCCATCCAAATAATAATTTATTGACTAACAATTACACGATGACGTGGCAACGGTAAGCCGTACGTACGCACGTACGGTGACATGTCATTAAAAAGTGGAAGAAGAAAGGAACTAGAAAAAGGGTGGTGAAATCATTACCTCTTCTTCGGGTTCTTCCTTTTGATCTGATAAAAAGGGCTCCTTAGGTTGGCTTTCTGACTAATTTAAAGGCTCTAGGATAAAGTGAGGGAATTTGAGAGTGTATTTGTGCAGGGGTTGGCCGAACCAAAAGGCTTTGTAGGTAATGAGAAGGGGAGTGCCCTTTTATAAGAGGGGTGAGGTGCACCTTTGGAAAAGCTAGAAATATTATTTTATAATAAATTCATATTCTATTTCTAAGGTCTCAAAAGTGGATTATTTAAAGTTTAAGGTGGGGATAGATCGAAAACCATTCAACCAAAAGGATTTAGACAGGTTTGGGTTACTATATTAACCTTATCTTTATGTATTAACTCTTAGTTAATTAGTTCACTTTTACAATGTCTCTTTGTATTTTTATATTATATGGTTAATAAAAATACTATATACATCCAAGAAACTCCATGTGGCCCATTAATGATACACCTATCATTATATAAGTATCTTGGCCAAACCATAGATTTTCAGGAATAAAATATCAATTAACAATATAATATTTGTTTTAAAAACTCTCTTATGTCAATTTTGACAATTTTCAATAATTGATTTTTTTAAAAATATTAACAAAATGATTACTTCGAAAAATGTAAATTAAATCAATCCTAACATGTAATATTATCCTATAAAATTGTTTTTATTTATAAAAAGTCTCAAATTACATTTATCTGGGTATTTATAATATCAATTATTCTAATTTTTCATTAATTAGGTAATTACTGCATCACCATTGTGTCATAAATAATTTAAATTATATAATTTATAAGAATTATAAATAAAATACCATTTTGTAGTAAATATTTTTATCATTATAATGAATATTTATAGTCGAAATTACAACATATATAACCATATTTAAAAATTGTTTTTCTAAAAGAAGCATGTTTATGTAATTTTTGTATTTATTTTAACTTAATTAAAATGAAGTGTCCCTATCACCTACAAGTGGATCCATGGGGTCCCAAAATCGACCCAAAGATTCCCATGGTCGGACATGTATCCACCAATATGGTTAGGACATGTTTTAGGGTAATTTAGTATTATTATAATATTATTTTTTAACCCCTATTTACCGGATTTACCCTTTAACCATGGTAAATAAAATATTTACCGAAGTAATTTTTCAAAATGTCTAAAAATTTTTTTACCTATTTACACAATTTGAACATCCTGATTCCAAATATGGAATACATTTTTGCAAATTCAAAACACAGAAATGGCGGAAGTTAATTTAAAATTAATTTTCGTTGTTAAAACAAAAAGCGTGTTTCTAAGAGATAGTAACTATCAAAAGAATGAAACTTGTTTATATCCGGTTTAATTGTAAAATTATGTAAAATGATAAAAATTGTATTAAATGGTAAAAATATATTTTAAATATACTTTAAAACCACTAAATTTCATAATTTATCAATATAAATTATTTCGATTAAAAGAGTTTTTTTTAATTAAAATTTAGTAATTTTAACTATTCATCAAAATATAAATGTTATCCAAAAAGTTCCAAAATTTCACCCTAGGATAAATTCGATATTCCGAATCCAAAAATTAAGCCCCTTTTGAGAGATAAAATTTATAAAATTTCAAAAAGTAGGTATTACTATTCATAATGGCTAGTTTGATTTGTTTTAGAGTGTTAGAATCTCGAAGTTGTGTACAATGCACGCCATTGCATTATTCAAAGGGAAACTTACCATGGAAGCTTGGGTGTTACATAAAATCTTTGGGTGTTACATGAATTATAAAATAAAATTTATGATGTTTATTAAATTTTAATTTCGTTGATGAATATTAATTTGGAAGTTTCATGGCTGGGATTAGGGTTCTCATTAATATGTTAGAAGATATGATATTTTGGTTTGGTGATATCCCACAGTCTCTAACCTTACAATCATTGTATCACAATTTTTTTGATGAATTGGCTTTATGGAGAATATTTATATGGGAGATATCAGGATTTATTTCTAAATACTTATTCAACATAAATATATTGTTATGTGTAAACCACTATTATGATGTTATATTTGTGAAACTCCAAACCATTAGGCAATTTACAACCCCATTGTGTTGTAATCACATATTTTTTACGAAGTATACATTTGTGGTATATTATTCATGATTCTAATATAAATATTTGAATACATATATCATGATTTATTGATATTTTTTCATTCCAATATTATTGTTGTGTGGTAAATTCTACAATATCATGTATTTCTTGAAAATACAAACCATTGTAGTATTTACAACTCAATTAGGTCATGTTCTAGTATTTTATATACTCTGTGTATTTTTTGGATCCCTTTTGAATCAAATTAAATTTCACCAATTTCACTTAATCATGGGAGTATGAAGTTAATTCTTTTAAACATATTAGTACCCTTTTTATTGGTCTTCATCCTCACCCTTGGAATATATCATATTTTACATTATGTCAGATTCCCTCCTCTTCTACTTTTTTAACCCAATACACAATATTAGTACCATTGTTCAACGATATTAGTTTTTCTTGTAAATTAATTTACCCTGGACACTAAGGGGGTCTGATTTTTTTTATTAATAATGGTTTACAATTAGCATGTTTCTTTTAATGATATTCTATTTCCCTCATTCCTGCACAGTATCATGTGATGTTGTAGTTATAAAATGGGGGTGATGAAATGTCAATTAATTTTGTCTGATTTGTAACAATCATACTCATTCACGCTTCAGGTGAGTAGTGTGAATTTTAATAATGATAATAATGAACCATAATTAATAGAAATTTGTATAATTTGGTGATTACCAAGTGAATATGTTATTTCCACATCATTACATATGGGATAAATTTCAATTATATATGTATATATATTTATATTTATTCTCCAAAATTTTATTATAATGTTATTTTTAATATAGTAATATATTAAATATTAATAAAAGGGTAATTAAATTGAGTTGGTAAAATAATTGGTTGTGTGAAATAAAAAATTGATATACTAACACCCATGTCACATATGATCCATTAATTAAAAATAATGATTTAAAGTGTACCTGGTGGTTGTTATTGAATCTAAAACCAGTCGATATATTCATATATTAGACATGGTACTAGTTCTATGATTTTTTGGCCATGTACATGATATTTAATTGATTATTAGTTCTTGATGGTGTTGGAAAGTGGGGATGTGTTCTTTTTTCAAGGGATGAACTATTTGATGGTGCATATTGTTTTGATGGATTTAGTGTAATTTCACATAATAGAGTATTTTTTTGATACCGTGGATGGTCATGTGATTTGGGATTTGTTTTTCAGTTTCCAATATAGATATGGGATTTCATCACTAATATAATAATTTTAATTTTTAATGGATGATAGTGAATAAGAATTAGTAATAACTAAAATTATAAATGACATAAATGCATGGTTATTAGATGAAATTAAAATTATTTCATATTGAAAGTGTTTTTCACTAAATATTTAAATGAATGAGATGTTGATTGTTATATGTAAATTATCTTATAATTTTATAAATGGGTTAATTAATTAATGAAAATGATTAATTATTAATAAATACTATGGTTGTTTTATATTGGATCAATGAATAGTTTACGAAGTAATAGCTGAAGATGTTTGTTTTCAAGTGTAAATAATATTTGATGATTTTTGTAATATATAGAAATACATTTGTTGGTTGGGTAATTCTATTATATGATTTTCCACTCCTATAATATACATTAATTTTATAACTATATTAAAATATAACATAATTGAATTAAATAATCATATTTATTTATTGATATCTTGGGTCTCAAATGTATTAATCATATATTATGGGTTGAAAGGGTGAATATGCAATATTTCACCCCCTTTAAGACATTCACATCGAGACATTGTATTTATTTGATATAGCATCATATTGGGAAAATTTATTATAGGATTTGGTGACATGGTTTATGTCCTTCATGTTCATGATAGCCAATATTGTTGGATATGGATAGACTGTTAGATTTTTATTATTGTTTATGGAGTGCTGTTAAGGTGAGATGTCAGACCTAATAGGATGCCAGGATGGATAAGGTTGTGGTTTGACATATGGTGTGTATGATTTTACTATTTACACTAATGAATGTATCAAAAATATCTTCCTTGTGTTTGATTGGGATTGGTATGGCTATATTCCAACCAAAAATATATATATGGCATGATATATGGTATGTGTATTTGGTTGTTTAGATAAAAAAATTTGGATCCCAATGAAATTTTTCGTTGCGAAATCCATTTAAAAAATAGAGGATAAGTGGTGTGTGGTACCCATTTAACAATATATTTGATTTTATTTTATTAAACATGGATGATTACATGGATGTCCTAGTGAGTTTATGTAGTAGTTGAATTTGTAGATAATTTTTGTTCAATTATTTATTCAAAGAAAATTTATTATACTTCTACTACTATTGGAATGAGAGGTCCATACATGTATCTAACTATGTATAAATTTCATTCTCACACTGACATATAATTATTTTTTTCAGGTTTCATGGAAATATTAATGTATTGAAATTGAAAATAAAATCTTAGATCTTGCTGAAATTCTATAATTAACTACCTATGAGTTATTGAATTGTCATACTATCATTGAAATCATTACTTTCATAATGCTATCTTTATTTGGTTATTATTAGATATTGGGTTATTTTATATTTTGGTGTCAATTGGTGGTTTTGATGTCCTATTTATATGGTTTATGAGGCCTGTTCATCTACAATTAGTGTTATTCCCAAATCTCAATTTTTTTAACGATGGACTCATACTGTCTTATTTAGATTCATTGCTGGAATAAAAGGTGTTCTCATGGAGATAATGTTGTTAAAAATTAGTATTAGATCTTATGTTTAGTATTTAGATGTAGACCAGAGATAAGAGAAAACATGAATTTCATATATTTGTAAATTAAATAGTTTTAGATAACCGTTAAATATAATGTATAAGGGTATAATTACTATGATACATGAATTTTTGTCTCCTTATGATCATAAAAAAAGAACATTAGACTTAATAAAATTCTTATATTAGATATTTCAACTTGTTGGGAAAAGACCAGATTATGTTATATGAATCATTGTATTTTATCAAGATTTAATTGATGTAATTCTTCAAAAGATAAATTAATATTATAAAATGAAACATTACGTATTAAGTTTCTTTTTAATTTTATGTTTTAATTGGATTATTTAAATTCTTGTTGGTAATCATCAACAAGTGGTTATGATTGGTGATGTGTAGTAGGATGATTCGAATGACTAGAAAATAACAGAAAATACTATAGAAGAATAAAATTGTAGCAACAAACTGTAAATATTCCATAACAAAGAACTGAAATTTTCAGAAAGAGTAATTATTAATCTATATGAAGGGAATTTTTTAGAAGTTCTCATGATCACCAATTGTTATACTTAGACTAGTAATGTGTATTTAGTTCTTCTAGATATTAATCAAATTCTAGGAGAATCACTACATCAAATATATTTTATATTTTAAAGGGAAACTGAGGATGATTTTACATTTAGTGATTTAAATATTATTTTTTCAATGTATTTTATTACAATAATGAACAATGTATGGAAGATTCAAGTGTTTTCAATATTATTTGAGGATGCTGAATTTTTAAGATGATCAACTATGATTCCAGGAATTTCTTCAATCCATCCCTATTCTATTACATAATGCCTTATCTATAAATTCTCTATTATATCACAAAATTATCCAAATTATATAATATATGGTCATCCCATTTACATTTCCAACATATTTATTTGTAGGAAAATTAAATATGCTGATTGAAATGATGAACATTAATATGGGATTATATCAATATGTGATTCATTATAATTTTTTATAGAGTATCATTATTCTTAAATGATATTAGTTACTAGTACATATATATTTTAGACAAGTGGTGATTCAGACACAACTTTTTTCTTAATGGTACATAAGAGATAATAGTTATCATTTCTTTATTAGGAGATTTAGTGAAAAGATTTTTTAGGGCATAATATGATTGGGGAGTACAAATTAATTATCATTCAATAAATTATTTACCAATGAGGACATATCAGAATCCAAGATAGCGTGGAATTATTTTTAAATGATTTGATAGAGTTGTTAATGAAAACCCTAATTATATACCATATCCTTAGAGAAATACGAATGAATATGGCCATTTTGGTGATTATAACTAGATAGAAAAGGAGTTATTTTATTTTTATTTTTTTTGTTATAAAATTTTCATTCCTAGATGTGCTAGTTATTGTTTAATAAATTATATGTATATATTCCACCCTATCATATACCTTATTTTATTGTAGAATGTCTCACTTCTTTATTTCAAAAACCATGATCCATTACATGGAATATTATTTTAAGAGGATTCTAGGTCCCTTATGGATACCATTACTAGTTGGAGGTTAAATTATTTTTCATGATGTGTTACAGGGTTCTACGGAGTTGATTCGCTAGAATTATTATTATCATTATTTCATTATACTGCATCTACGATTATAAGCAGAAATTATTTATAGTGACGTGTTCAATTATCTATCACTTATCAACTGTTTTTTTTTCATAATGTGTAGTGTTTTCTGTGGTGAGGGTATACTACATATTTTCTATGAGTAAGAGGGAAAACTAGATGGAAAATAGTATTCTATAGTATTTATTATCTCTACGTGATTCTCAATCCTTGGATTCAGAAGATGTTATATGATAGAGTACCCAGCAATTATTGAAATATTTTTATGAATTTTTGAGGAGTGTAACACCCTATGAATTTGAAAATAAATTTAACATGGACATCATGAAGCACTGGGTCTCTAAAAAACACCAAATTTTAATAATATTTCATGTAAACATAATTTTTCCACCTCTATTATTTGTATTTCAAAACATTGACATTCACAATTGCATTCAATAAGATATTTTGAGCCTTATAAGACAAAAATAATTTTGTGTGAAATGTAACCTACATGTATGAATAGGAACATTATTAGTAATTTGACCCTTCTGAATATTAAATCATATTATTACTTTATTTTATAAATGTTATAAGATAATGAGATATCAATGAATTTTTCAAGTTGACATAAAACAAAATATAGTTTTAAAATTGATATTCTAAATATATATTATATTTTCATTTAAAAATAAAATTAATAATATATATAGTTTTTTTAAATATGGAGATTATTTTTTATTTCTACACATCGAATAATAATTATGGTGAATTTTTTGTAATATTCTGAAATACATGATTTTTTAAGGAATAGTGAAATTCGATAATTTATAAAATTTGATAAATAAATGTATTTATGCCCCATGAATGAGTCATGGATGATTTCAATGACCATTGGCTTATACTAACATTCACTCATCCCTATTTGTTCATAAGAATAAAAAAATAATCATCTCTAGAAATATAATAATATAATGATTAAAATGATGTGAATACCCTCCTTTGCTACACTAAAAACACCCCTCGCTCCATCTTCTCATCACTCCTCTCAAGTCGTGGGACTTGTCTTAATTATGCTTAATTATCATCCAAATATCCTCCTTCATGTCTAATATCCATATTCACAAAAAACTCTCCCCTAAAAAGGCACTTTTGGAAGATTAATTAAATATGTTTGTTCTTATTTTATTTTAATTTATTTAATGTTTTTTGTATTATTTTTATTTTCTCTCCACCTTTATTCTAAATGTTTTGATTACTCTAATACCATTAATGTACTGAATTTTTATTATTATAATGGATTAATTATTCATCTTCTCTACTTTCCACTTCTGTTATACTCGAAATGGAAATACTTTGGAGATGTGTTAATTTTTCACATTCAAGGACGGAAGGTTTTCAATTTTTATTACCATCATAAATTCAGGTCGTGAAACCATTTTAATGGTTGAAAACACTATAATATATATATATTAACTTATTTACGTTTCTATAATCCATTTTATCCATTTATTATTTATAAATCAAAATGAGCTCATTGCAATCACGTGTTTCCAACTAAACCAAACTATTGTCATTAATGTTTTATATAATGATTCATCATCAAATTCAATAACCAAAAAAACATATAACCATGTAATATTTTTTCACTAATAACATAAAACATCTACTCTAGACAACCATTCTCATTCTACATGATTATCCATACTTGAATATAATTAAATTGATAAAGAAAACATAGTAAGAAATCACTCCAAAAGAATGAAATTGAATCTATGAACCAATAAAATGGCCAGGAATAAACCTAAATAAGGCTATAAAAAACAATTACATGTATAGGATGTTTTGGAATCATTAATTAACAAACATAAATTCAATTATTTAGGTCATTAAAATCAAGACAGGAAAACCTTTAATCTTAAGGTAAGGGTTTTCTACACAAACCACAATTTTCATTTTGTTTACTCTTACTCTATACTTATCTCAATTATATAAATATTTATCCTTAGTTATTTCTAATATATCTATGATAATGTTATAAATATGTGTACCAACAATAGTTCTAATTTCATTTATAAGGAGTTATATTTTTTAAAATTAACATTCAAAATCATACCATGAAGTACCAGCTTGACTCAAGGGAATTTCTCAAATTCTTAATTATTTTCAAGGGAACTATATAACATGATTTTAGAAACCATTATCATTCTAAAAAAACTCATTTTATTATTAAAATACAATCCTAATTCACTTCTAATTTTATATATTTTCTTTACCAAAATGACACTACTTTTCAACATAAAAGTGTAATTATCTCAAGAATTACATGATGATTTATAAATATATCTTCCTATATTTCAAAAGTTATGTTGATTCTTATGTATTAATGGGATTAATATTTTATGATATCATATACCATATATATTTGAATTTTATTATTATTTTCACTGTGGATGTTCTATTTTAAAAGCATTCAACATTTTTCTCAAAATGGATAGTGTTATGCTTAACGTTTGGGGAACATTATTGAAATTTAATATGTTAGTTTCAATATGAATGTATAAGTTGTTTATGTTTATCCTTGTTCCTATCAGAAATTAATGAGACATAGTACATGAGATTTTGGGCCCTTTATATCACCTCCATCCATTGGTAGGTCTAATGAGAAAAACTATGGACTATGCATAAGGCACTGGCAAAATGATTATTTATGGTCTTAGAACGAGGCCTTGATTGGGTGGTTATAATGTCGGGAATTATGCATTCCCTCATTATGAAAATAGTAACTGAAATATCATTAGGATATTAAAATAGTTTAATACCCATGATTATTCATGATTATAGTTTTATTTATTCAGCTTTTACTCCTTCCTAAATTTGTTCAAATTCATTTTTAGAGGCATGTGTTATTAGTTATTCACCAAAACTTGTGTTTATTTTCATTTTATATTCCTTTGTATATTATACCCTTACTGAACATTTGATGTCACCGATTCTTATGTTTCATTTTCCCATGACAAGGAGAGGTATTTTATGAATGAACAATAAGGATAATCCATGAGATATAGATGTTATCAATGGATTATCATTTTTTTATTACATTTTATATTGTAATGTTAAAAATATATATGTTTCTTCTTTACAAAGCTACTAAAATATCAATCCTTCAAGATTCAGATTACATATTTATATGAAAAGGTAATAAAATAAGGAACCATATCTTAGAATGTAGTGTCAGGTCCTTACAGTTGGTATCAAATAATGTTTCGTAGAAGACATGGATACAAGATTTAGAAAATGTAGAATATTAATGAAACAAATTTTATAGTCTTTTAGAATAAATATAAAAGAAAATGCAATACGTTTTTCTAGGAATAGAATCCATAGATCATTCATGAAAATACATACCTTTATAGATACAAGAAGACTATTTGTTTTCCGCACACATGTACCTAAGAGAGAAAAAAATGATATTGAGTTAGGTTCTTGACATATGGTATCCTAATATATGAAAACATGCATTACTGTGCACTTGTTTTGACACTCCTAGTGGATATTCGTAAGATAATTCACATATTATATAAAATCCATTATAAATTTTTAAAAAGTAATCTTTTCCTCAAATATAAAATGTATATGATTAAGAGATTACCTATGTATATAATTTCAATTTATTCTGTATATTTTTCAATGTTGTGATTATACTTTATGATCCATAACCTAACCTAGCATATTCTATTATTTTTAAATGTCACCTAGTTGATGGAATATAAACCACATTAGTGTGTGTGCCCCATGTAGGAATTTACCATTGATACATGATAAGGATGTTAGATCTGGTGATGTGACCAGTGATGATAAAATTATACCTATATAGGGATAGCTAACATAGGATATGAATAATAACCAAACCAGTATAGATCATCTGGATCAATGGTTTTCTTTAACAAAAAACACAAAGGAGGATGATGAATTAAAAGAAATATAATAGGGGATTCTAAAGATAAATTATTAGAAAAATACTTCCCATACGAACAATGTGCGGATATTGGAAGACAGTTTCTGAATCTTATGAAAGAAGAGAACTCAAATGTTGCAATATATAAAGATAACTTCACATGTTTATCAAGACATGATGTATAATGCATACATAATCTAAGTAGAAATATTGATTGATTTTATGATGGGTTAAAACCATTCCTCTTAAAGGCTCTACTATCCCAATGTTCCACATCATATGAAGATATTGTTTCATGTTATATAAATATTGAAAAGGAATTCTCTAAGTCTTCTGATTTTATGGGATATAAATGAATGAAGATGTCTACTGGAAACATTGGAAACAAAAATATTGAAAAAGAGAAGAAGGGAAGAGTTAACATTCCACCCTATTGTAATTATGGGATGAGACACCCTGGTACATTCCTAAAAGGTATGGGTGTTCTGTTACTAGAGTGGATAAAAATGCCACCTATCCCATAATTTTATGGGGAAGAATGAATCTAAAAAAGTTCATTTATACAATGTTTGGTAGAGGGGAATTTATGAAAAACATTCCCCATGGTGTTAAGAAACATTACCCAAAGAACACTGTTAGAGAATGCCGATGCTTATGTGGTCATAACTATGATGATTGAAGTTCCTAAAAATATGGTGGAAGGCAAATTAATTGTTTCCTCAAATATATCCAATTCATTATTTTACTATAGATCATTTCATTCTTTCATATGTTCCCAGTTTTCCATGAAAATTAGATTATTCCAATTTTATTTCATTAGGATATTGTAATTCCTTAATCTAATAAAATGTATCATTAAAAAAATGTGTTATGAAACCCCCATTATGGCATATAAATGTGCTTCATCTACAAATATTTTTATCATAGTCATTAATGAATTTTATATAATCCTCAGTGTGGATTAAATTTTAAACCATGATTTAAATATTTATTGCAAGATGAAGGTGGATACAATTTTTGTGATGATGTGGAGTCAGTTATCCTTAAGGAAGAAACGTCACAATCTAATTCTCCTCTAGATCCACCCTAGTAGATATAAATAATTTAATTATTTATTTTGTGGAGAACAAAATACATATATTTGTGGAAAGGGGTTTTCAATTGGAGTATGTACCTATTGTGCAATAATATGTTAATGTGTTTCCAGAGGATTTAACTGGAAATCCTCTAGAGTGGGAAAATGAATATGCCATTGAATTAATTCTAAATAAAAAGCCCATATCGAGGTCCAATTATTGAATGTCTATTATGGAATTCATATAATTGAAGAAACAACTCTAATAATTTAGTGATAAAGGATTTATTCACATTGGATTATATTAATGGGTAGCCTTTATATTTTTCATTAAGAATATAAATGGATCAATGATGTTGTGCATTGATTATATGGAGATTGATGTTGTAACAATATATAACAAGTGTCCCCTAGAATGCATTGATGGTTTATTTGATCAACATCATGGAGCCCTTTATTTTTCGATAATTGAACTTCAATCTGGATATCATCAGTTGTGAGGAATGATAAAAGTCATTCCTAAGACGGCATTTTAAACCAGGTATGGACATTATGAGTTTAAAGTAATTCCTTTTGGACTGACTAATGCACACTATATCATCATGAATCTAAAAAATATGGTTTTATAGGAATATATTGTTTAATATATGGTGGTATTTATTGATGTTATCTTGGTATACTCAAAATCTACGAAGATCATGAAAATCACATGAGTTCTATTTTGAAGACTCGTAGAAGAAATAAATTATAGGGGATGTTTAGAAAGTGTGAATTTTGGTTTCCATCTATTACCATTCTGGGCCACATTGTCTCTAATGATTGAATATCTATTGATCCTGTGAAGATAAAGGTTGATCAAGAATATCCTACTCTAATGAAAATAACTAATGTTAATCATTTTATTGTTTTAGTTGGTTATTATCTGCATTTCATTCAGTAGTTCACCCATTAATGAAACCCAAGGACCAAGCATACACATAATGGGGTTAATTTTGAATGGATGAAAAATTTGATGAATGTTTTGTTGAATTGAATAAGATATTAGTGAATTTTCTTATCCAAACTCTATCATTGTGGAATGATTGGTTTGTTATATATAGAGGTTCATCAATAAAATGACGTAGTTATGTACTTATCCAAAATGACATAGTATTTGACTTTGTGTCAATTTATTTAAACCATTATGAACAAAGCTATCATACTTCTGCTTCTGAGTTAGCTATAGTTATCATTTCTCTAAAAATATGGATACATTTTCATTATAGTGAGATATGTCAGATATATATGGATCAAATGAGTCTGAAGTATATATTCTCACAGAAAGAACTCAACATGTAGAAATGGGGATGTCTCAAACTACTCAAATATTATTATTGTTCCATATACTACCACGATGGAAAAGAAAATAATGTAGATGATACATTTAGCAGGAAGGATCAAATTGTTTAAAAACAAGTAGGATTGAAAGGGATCATGTATCCATTGATCTAATAAGGATATACATGTGAAATATTATAGAAGGTGAAAAATATTTAATTTTCAATTGGTTTACCAACCATCTTTATTATAACGTATTAAAATATCTCATCCTGATGATGAGAACCTTTAAAAGAAAATTAATGTTTTGAAAGATGGGAAGTGGGATGGCTTTGTATGTGAAGATTGAATTCTAAAATTAAGGAAGAGTTTATGGGTTACCTCAATACACGTGATAAAAAGTGAGTTATTGGATAATACAGATAACTAGAATTTATCTATACATCCTAATAATACTAAAATGTATATAGATTTGAAAGAAAAGTTTTGTTGGGATAACATGAATATGTAAATTATTTATTATTTATCAAGATTTTTATTCTATCCATAACATAAGGTCGAAGGGAAACATCCAAGAGGAGTCAGACAACCTATACCTATTAAATCATGTAAATTGGATGACATCTTCATGGATTTATTCATTGGATTACCAAAAACACTAAAAATGAATGATGTAGTATGGGAAATTGTGGATTGAATTATGAAATCTGCACATTTCCTCAATATATGGGATGATTTTTTCCAAGAGAATCTAATATTACTCTATATCAATGATGTTATGGGTTTTCATGGTGCACCAATCACTATGTTTTGGGTCATGATCCATGATTTACATAGAAATTATGTAACAGTGTTCATAAATATTTGGATACTAAGCTTTGATTGAGTACTTCTTATCACCATCAAACTGATGGGAATTTAAAAAGGACAATCTAAACATTAGAAAAAAATTTGAGATCATAATATATTGATTATCATGGTATATGGGATCAGTATTTACCTTTTATGGAGTCTTCCTACAATAATAGTTTCCATTCAGGAATTCAAATTGCGCCATATGAAGCATTATATGAAAAGTGATGTTGTACAACAACATGTTGTAATGAAGTCGGTGAAATGAAGCTTGTGGGTCTAGAGATTTTCGAGGAAACAACATTGAATGTAAATAAATTTCAATATCCCTTCAAATAACGACAATGTAGGCAAAGAATATATGTTTTATATCGAAGGAAGGATTTGGTGTTTCAAGTGTGATATCATGTTTTCTTAAAAGTATATCCCTGGAAGGGTGTTATAAGATTTCTAAAGTAAGGGAAATTCTGCCCTAGATACATAATCCCACTTGGAATTTTGGAGAGAATTGGAGTAGTTTCAAATCATTTGGCTATTCCATCAAGCCGTTCTAACATACACAATATGTTCGATTTCTCATTTCTAAGAAATTACACACCAGACCCAACACATGTCGTCACCTCTAAATGTATTGAATTGGAACTTGAACTATCAAACAATGAAGAGCCTATCTGGATTATGGACACTAAATAATAGTTGTTGAAGAACCATATTAAATGACTATTAAATATACCTTTAAAAAATAATAAAATGGAAGAGGCATCATGGGATCTTGATAAACCTATAATAAAGAACTACCAAAATCTTTTTCAAGGTAACATTCTATTAATTTCAAGTATATATTTTTTTTAAGAGGTGATAATGTAACACCACAATATTTTGAAAATAAATTTCTTGAGGAATTTATGGGAAACTAAGTATCTAAAAAACCATTTTGTTATAACTTGTCCAGTAAACAAAATTATTCCACCTTTGTGATTTGAATTTTTAAAAACACATATACATGGTTGTGTTCAGTAAGATATTAAGACTCAGATACGACATACATAATATTTGGAAAATAGTAAAATACCCTTATGAAAAATAATATCACCCTTATGAATATTAAATGTTTTTATTATTTTATTTTCTGAAGGTTATTATATAACTAGATCATGATTAATTTTGTCACGATTATTTAAAATAAATTATAGTTTTAAAATTGATTTTTTCAAATAAATTATGATTTTTTTTAAAAATTATATTATTCATATATATAAAAATACATTCACAAAATAGAGTCCATTTTTTAATTTTACACATCATAAAATGGTTAGCGTGATTTTTTTTCTAAAATAATTGTTTTTTGGAGAATAGTGAAATTTGTTATTTTATAGAATATGGTAAATAACTGAATTTATGCATCATGCATGAGTCATAGCTGATGTAAATAAAAATTGGTTTGAACTCACATGCACTCATTACTATTTTTTATCACATTAATCAACACTATTTGTGGTCTATAGAAAAATAAAAAAATAATGATTAATATAATGGGAAAACCCTCCTCTCCCCGAATATAAGAAAACCCTTGACTCCCGCTTCTCATCACTCCTATGTAGACTTTTTCATTATAAATTTTCTTCACAAATGTCCTCCCAAGCACCTCACACACTTATAACAACCCTTGGGATCCTAAAAACACCAAAACATCTCCCCTAAAGTGGCTCTCAAAAAATATTACTTCTAGAGGTAAATTCCACTTTTCATTTATTTTATTTCACATTCTTTTCATTTCTTTTTCATTCCTCACCACCTTTCATCCAAATGTTGTAATGAAAATATTGCATAAATTTATGATAATTTATTTATTATAAAGTAATAATTATTCATTATCTCCCCTTTCCCCTTTTTTATACTATAAATGAAAACATTATTTCAAGATTTGTTATTTTATCACAATTAAGGATGAAGAGATTTAAATTTCTCTTACCATATTCAATTATGGTCTTGAAACAATATATATGTTTTAAGAAGACAATGATATATGTATTATATATAATTAAATGTTTTATAATCTGTTCTTACATAGGATTTTAATTTATTAATCAAAATGAGTTCATTGTAATCAAGAAACGCCTATTAACCCAAGCAATTGTCATTAAAGTTTTATATAATGAATCATCTTCACTCCCAATAACCAAATAAATTTTATAACCATGAAATATTAAATTTGTTCACTAATAACATACAACTTTTATTTTTTACATCTATTGTCATCCTAAATTTTAATCTATACTTTAATATAACTAAACTAATCATAAAACCCCAAGAATAATACCCTCCCAAAAAATAAAATTTAATCTCTTAACCCATCCAAACACCATGAATTAACAAAAATTGGGTAATAATAAATAAATTAACTGTATACGAGGTTATTTAATCATTTAATTTTTAACCTAAAATTTTTTATACAGTTCATTAAAATCAAGAGTGGAACGCATTAGAACATAATGTAATGGTTTTTTACCAGAACCTCCATTTTCAATCGAGTTACTCTTATTCTCTACTTACCTAAATTAAATTATTATTTACATTATTTAATCCTCATATATTCTGTTATAATGTTCTACATATGTGTACAAAATATAATCATACTTTCATTTATATGGAGTTATAGTTTTTATATTCTTTTTTCAAAAACAATCATCCCAAAATACAGGCCCACCTCAAAGGATTTTATAAAATTCCTACTTATTTTCAGGGGCACTATATAATCATTATTTGATGATCATTTCCTTCCTAAAAAAACTAATTTGATGTCGAAAATAAAATATTACATCCGTTTTGGTTTTATAATATTTTATTTCCAAAATAACTCTTCTTTTCAACGTAAAAGAGTAATTATCTCAAGAAATACTCGATTGGTTTATAATCAGGCCTTCATCTATTTAAACACCCCTATTAATTATTCTGTATTATTTTAATTAATATTTTTTGAAATCATATAATATATTTAATTTAATGGTTTATGATTATTTTGACTATGGATGTTCTATCTTAAAACAATTCACCAAATAAAATTGAATTGGTAGTGTTATGATTTATGTTCGGGCCCATGATTGAAATTTCATATATTATTATCAATATGAGTGTATATATTGTTTATTTTTATCCCTTTTCATATGATGAATTCATTGGAATCGGTATGTGATGTATGTGTCCCTTTATATCCCATCTATGCATTAGTAGTTCTCATTGGAAAATCTCTGGTCTGGGCATAAGGACACGATAAAATGATTATTTTTTGTATTTTCATTATGCTATGATGGTATATTCATGATATAAGGAATTATGAATTCCCTAATTTAGAATCATGTAATTAAAATTTCATTAGGTTATTTTACTAGTAGAATACACATGATTATGCCTGATTATGTCATTATATATAAATCCATTATTCCTTCCATAAGGCTTCAAATTCATTTTATAAGGCATGTGTTTTTCGTTATTCAAACAGAATAATGTTTATGTTTAGGATATCTTCCACTTTATTCATTACCCTTATACATCATTTGAGCTCATCATTTCTTATGTTTTATTCTCGTTGTATATGAAGTGGTATTTTATAAATGATCAAAAGGGATATCCTTGGATATATGGATGTTTTAAATGAAATTTTGACGTTTTATTTTATTTCAAGTTGTAATTTTGAACTTATGTATGTATCCTGTTTCCAAAGATTTTAAACTACTCGGTCCTTCGTGATGTAAATTCCTTGTTTATAATCCAATGTAATAAAATAAGGAACCAGCTCCGGTAAACTGGGGTCGGGACCTTACAAGGAGGTTTGTGACCATACCCCATTGTTGATATATAATGTTATTTACTGCATTATATATGTATGATTCACTGATTTTGATGGATTCTTTTTTTTTCTGCTCTAGTGATGTGATAGTAGATGAGGATCCAAATTGATGATTTTTTGCAAAAGGACTCTATCTAGCCTAGTGGTTCTAATTATATAATTCCATCATAATCCAACTACAAGGAAAATAGTGATATGAATTTTTGTATATACTTGTAGGAACCCAGTTCTTCTCTTTGAGGTACGGGCTTCTTCTTTTTCCCTTTTCCTTAAGGGTTTTTAATAAAATATGGGAAATGCGGAAAAATCATAAATTTGGGAACTACACGCCGTGTACTTTTTCCACGCGCCGTGTACTTCTGGTCGTGTAGGGATGAGTACACGGGGCGTGTAGCCTTGCTGGTGACAAAGGGTGTAGAAACCAACTACACGCCGTGTAGTGGTCCTTTACATGTCGTGTAGTCAGTCGGCAGGACAAAATAGTAGGGTGGTGGAGCAGTTGCCAGATGGGTGGCAGTACACGCTGTGTACTCAGGAGTACATTTCGTGTACTCTTGTCGGATGGTGAATAGTGTAGCGGTGGTGGAAAGCCGCCAGGTGAGCAGTTAAATGAAAGGAGTACAAACAATATACTTGGATGTACACACCGTGTACTTTGTTTTTTTTGGCTTAAAACATGAAGTAGCCTCCTCATTTGGTAGAGTAGGCATTTGAGCCATTTTGGATCAAAGGGAGGAGGCCGGACCTTTGAAGATCTATCAAGTATTCATATGGAATTGGTTTCCACCTCATACGATCTCGTTGGAACCACGTGGGTAAGCCCTCTCCTCTCCTAACATGTTGCATCCCAGTTATTCTCCTAACGTATGTTATTTACGTTTGTGTGGGTTTTGTTATTCGTCAGATCTATGCCATTCTTGGGCGTTACTAGAGTCGGTGTTCAGGTATAACTTTCGTTTGCATTTAAGGTAGGTGGATTGGTGTTTAGTTTTCCAATTTTCGTGTGTTTTGTGCATTTTTGTGCCACAAACCCATGTTGGGGTGTCGTGTGGCTGAGGCCATGGCTATATTAACTACCTAAAACTGTTAAGGTAATTTAATAATTGTAAAACTGTTTTTTGGGATCATTGCTTGGATCCGGAAGCATCCTAGGGGTGTGTTCCACTGTTTAGCTGTTTGGCAAGGATACCAAAGGGTATGCCTTAAAAGTAGTAATTGTACAATTTCCTTGAGAGAAATTTTTTTTACTGCTTTTTTACATGTTGGGCATGGCCCGATTACTTGTTTAGCCTGAGGGCGTTATTGTGATTAGCCTGGGGGAACTGCACTGTTTAGCATGAGGGCAGTAGTTACTTTGGAATGAGGGAAACTTCTTTTGTGCCTGAGGGAAACGGACTATGTGCCTAAGGGTGGAACTACCTATGCCTGAGGGAAAATTCTATTATGCCTGAGGGCGGATTCTTGTGTTAGACACTCCTTACCTGAGGGTAGGGGTTTACTTGTCTGAGGACGTGGACTGTTTACTTAGAAATACACTATGGTGATCTCTAATATTTAATGGATTAAATGAAAAATAAAATGACAATATAACTGGTAATTAGTTACTTTTGAGTACTGCTTAATTTATTATGGTTTACTACTGCACACTATCGTTGCATGCTTACATGTAGTTGGGCACGAGACTTTTGTGGGTCCCTACTGGGAATTTGTTTCTCACACCCTATTTCGGTCATTCTTTCTGGCCCAAATAGATTATGTTGATGCAAGTGCAGATAGGGGCAATTGTCCCTCTACAGGTACATGATTGCTGCTAAGGAGTAGGCGAGCATTGGACTGAGACTAGGCTCATGATGCCGCTTCCAGTTGTTTGGATTTGTATTGTTGTACTCTATTTTTGTTGTACTTTATTGATGTATAACATGTTTTGGTTGTTTTTGAATAACTTGAGACATGTAGAATCATCATTTACATATTGTTTGTTATATTCACATCTCTTGGTTATTTTAGTTGTGTATGGTTCACTGCTTCCGCTGTTGTTGTATGTTTTATTTTGGATTCCGCTGCGCTACACTTTGAAAAATGAGGGCATAGTTTTCCCACTATCAGAATTGGGACCTCGCTACTAGTAGGCAGCCTCTGGTGTTTGGGAAAACGCGCTATAGGTCATGTGGTGAACCGGGTTCGGGGCACCCGTTGAGTGGCACCCAGAACCGAGACATTAAAAGTGGTATCAAAGGAGTCCTTTTCTTTGACTTACTATTTGGAGTCGTAGTCAGGGATATGATGAATGGTAGTTGGTAATAAGCTGTGCCCGGGCATAGCTAACCCGTGTATAGGGAAAAGCCAGTCTACTTCGTATTTTTCAATTCTTATGATTTTTAAAATTTTACTGTTGATATGATTTCACCATTGGGTGACGCACTTATATTGTGCTATTTATATTTTATCTATGGATTCTATTTAGTTTCAACCCGATGAGATGATGGTATGCCATCTCATGCATCATTTAGGCACATGCTAGAATCACATCCCATGCCTAGTTTCCATGCCATGTAGGTGCATTAGAAAATTTCATGTTGTTGTGATAGTTGTTGTGCAAGAAAAGAATGCTGTTGTGATAGTTGCACTAATAAAATTCCTGCTATTTGATAGGGTAATTTTTTTGTGATCTGTTTATAGAATGCATGCCAAACTTTGGTTTTTGGGGAGTATGGGCCCCCATTGACCGGAATTTGGTGGATCATTGATTGTTTATTAGTTTTAACACAGATAAGATGTCAACCTTTGATTCATGGGGAGTTTGGGCCCTCACGGGTCGGAATTTGACACTTAGGTGTTGGTTTTCGGTATTTTCTAGGTTTTGGGGAAGTTTCTAAGGCATAATGTCTTGAAACCCAGTATAAATGTCGTGTTTTATTTTTACACACGCCATGTATGGCCTTCTATTCGGGAAAAAATGAAATTTTTAAGTACACACCGTGTACTCTGACTACACACCATGTAGTCTATTCCCATGTCACATACCATATGGGCAGAGACACGGGGTAGGGATGTACTTTGGTAAAACACGTAGTGTACTAGATATACACACCATGTAGTATTGACCCAGAGTCCGGCCGTGTAACTAACAACACGGGTCGATGAACTCATCCACAGAACACGTCGTGTCAATAATGAACATGACGTGTTGTGTGACCAGAGGACTTGGCCATGTAACTAACAACACGGGTAGATGTCACGGTTCCTTGAACATGCCATGTACCTTTGGGGACACGTCGTGTAGTCGTGTCTGAAGACAGACCATGTGGACTTAGCCGGGTGGTGGGGAAATGGGTGATGTACACACTGTGTGCGGGTGTAACAAGCCGTGTAGTTTCAAGACGATTATTCGGCCGAGTCAGAAGCGACACGGGAAGTTGGAAAAAACACCATACACACCGTGTAGATTAAATACATGCCGTTTAGTATAGTTTAACAGGAGCTGTGTGGCTTAGCCGTGCAGAAGGACCCGAGCATGGGAGGAAATGTCAAGTACACGCCGTGTAGTCAGTGTACATTCCGTGTAGTCTTGTTTTGTATATTTTGATATGCCTTCTTCATCTTGTTCCCATTGTGGTTTCTTCATTTCAGCAATAATAACGTTGAATCTAAGGCATGCTTTTGACCTTGTAGTGTCAGGCCGCCTAGATGACCGCACGTTGTCCTCCAGGAGAGCGACAACGACTTTACTCCGGAGATGGTGGCCCACAGGCTACGAGCTGATCCTCCAGCAGAGCCAGATGCGGCACCAGCTGCTATACCAGAGACAGGAGCCGAGGCACAGTTCTGTGAAGGCTTACTGCAGTTCATGAAGATCTTTCAGGGAGCACCGCAGGCTGCCACATCTATGGACAAGATGACACGTATCATCCAGCAGCAACATCCGCCTATGTTTTCCGGGGAAGGCAGAACACAGGCTGCAGAGTCTTGGCTAGGGTTGATGCAGACTATTTTTGAGCATCTTGAGATGCCTCCATGGTGGAGGGTCAAGCTCGCGACTTACATGTTGCGTAATTCCACCAAGAGGTGTTGGGATGTTGCCACCCAATCAGAGCATCACAGGGACAGGGCGTGAGAAGACTTTCAGGAAGTCTTTTATGAATTTTTATTTCCCGAGATGCTGGAGGCAGATAGAGCTCAAGTGTTCATGAATCTGCAGAAGGGCGCTATGTCAGTGATGGACAATTCTGCTCATTTTACTGAGCTTCAGCGCTTTCCACCCGTGCTGGTGGGTGATGAGACGCTGAAAGCCAAACGTTTTGAGGATGGTCTTCGGTATTACATTCGAGCACTGGTTAATATCTTCAGGTTTCCTACTGTACACGCCATTGTGAATCAAGGATTGATCACAGAGAGGAACCTTTGAGAATCTAGTTGTTTGGGCCAGGGCGGTTCAGCACCAGTTACTGGTACTTTTTCTACTAAAAAGAGAATGAGACATATAGACTTCTCTCAGGGTGGTAGTACCAGCCATGCAGTCTCTTCAGGTCGTCCGGTCAGGTGCTAACAGTGTCGCAGAGATTGACACAAGAGATCACAGTGTCCACGAGACCTAGTGGAGTGCCGAACTTGCAGAAAGATGGGTAATCTGTAGTGCTTTTGTGGGGCGTTTCCATTGATGGCTAGTGAGAGGGGTTCTATGCAGACTCCGCTTGCTGGAACAGGACCAGCAGCTTCTTACCAGTTTGGGAACTGGAATACGTCTGGGTGTGCAGGTAGAGATGGTGGTCGTGGCTGTGGTATCCAGACACCAGGATCTCAGAGGCAGTAGGGCGGGACAGCTCAGGGTAGCCAGGCTGTGTCGTAGGGACACGGTACTGGGAAGGCATATGCAGTGCAACATACCCAACATAAGCAGGATCCTGGACCTTCTACAGTAAGAGGTAATATTATTGTAGCTTCTGTATTATCTTCAGTACTTTTCGATATGGGTGCTTCATATAGTTTTATATCTGTACCCGTTGTAGAGAGCCTTGGGATATGTGTTTCTACTTCTTCTATTATCATGACTCTAGACACTTCGTTGTGGACCAGGACGTCCGGTGTGCGTCAGTGCAAGGAGTGCCCCCATTGAGGTTGGTGGGTGTCACTTCCTTTGGGACCGCCGTGTCTTGGAGATGACGAGCTATGACGTCATTCTCGAGATGGACTTGTTGGTTCTCTTTCTGGCCTTTGTTGACTGCTATCGTCACATGGTACATTTCACATCACCAGAGGGGGAGAGTTTCTATACAAAGGAGAATGAGATGTTCAGGTGAGTCAAGCTGGACTAGAGCATCGTGGGCTAGGTGGATTCACGACTCAAGTTGTGAGATTATACATAGACGACTAGGGGACTTGTCAGGAGAATCTCCCTACTATTGTTGGTCGTTTCAGGGATGTCTTATAGGACAACTTTTCTGGTCTTCCTCCGAAGCGAGAGGTGGTTTTCTCTGTTTATCTTGTACCAAGAGGAGCACAAGTGTCTATTCCTCCATATAAGATGGCCACACCTGAGTTACAGGGTCTCGAGAGGAAGTTAGAGGAGTTAAAGGCAAGGGGATTTTTCCAACCCAATACTTCTCTTTGGGGATCACCGGTCCTTTTTTCGAAGAAGACAGACAGTACCATCATACATTGCGTGGACTATCGGAAGCTGAACCAGTTGACGATTACAAACCGATATCCCTTACCAAGGATTGATGATCTTTTTGATCATATTTGTGGAGCACGAGTGTTCTCGAAGATTGACCTGATATCAGGATATCAGCAGTTTCATGTTAAACCATCTGATATACCTCTCACAGCTTTTAAGAGTAGGTATGGTCTACATGTATATACGGTTATTCCGTTCGGACTCACGAACGCACCAGTAGTTTTCATGGCTTTGATTAATCGTGTGTTCCATCAGTATATTTATTCTTTTGTGGTAGTATTCCAAGACGACATCTTGGTGTACTCTCACACTCGACACGATCATTCCACCCATCTTGAGATCATATTGAGTACACTAAGGGAGCATCAACTATATGCTAAGATCTCAAAGTGCTACTTTTGGATGGACCAGATTCACTTCTGGGGTCAAATCATCTCAGAGGCAGGAGTTTTCAGTAGACCTAGAGAAGGTGAGAGCTGTAGTTTCCTAGGAGTAGCCTAAGAACATTTTTGAGATACAGAGTTTCTTATGGCCGACTGGTCACTACAAGCGTTTTATACAGGACTTCTCTTGCTTAGCAGCACCGTTGATGGGCTTGACAATGAAGGGTGTGAAGTTCTTTTGGTCGGATGCTTGTGAGGAAGATTTTTTGGACCTAAAGGAAAGGTTGACATCAGCACTGATCCTGATACTCCAAAACCAGGGGAAGAGCTATAAAGTTTACTGTGATGCATCATGTATTGGGCTGGGAGTAGTGTTGATGCAGGGCGATTGAGTTGTTGCATATAGGTCTCAGCAGTTGAGGCCACATGGGAGGAATTACCCGACACATGATCTCGAGTTAGTTGTTGTTGTACATGCGTTGCACTTTTGGAGACATTATCTATTGGGGGAGCATTTTGTGGTTTTCACCGAACACAAAAGCCTCACTTATATCTTAACATAGCTTGACTTGCATCTGAGGTAGAGAAGGTGGGTCGAATACCTTCAGTCCTTCGATTTTGAGCTTGACTATACTCCTGGTAAAGGTAATGCAGTTGCTGATGCACTGAGAAGGAAGACTAAGATACAGGCAGTGCCGGAGGCCAGCGGTGAGTGGCAGATCATGGATTTGTTATCTGAAATGCATCTGGAGGTGAATGACAATCAGAGGTAGACTTATCTTTCTTGTTTAGTTGTGACATCTACCCTCATGGATAGAGTGAGGATGAGTCAGATATATGATTCAGAAGGCCTAGTTCTACAGGAGTCGGTTGCAAGTGAGGACCCTCCTCCTAGGTGGACGATAGGCAATGATGAAGTTTTTTGTTTCCATGGAAAGGTATGGGTTCCATGGGATATACATGGGGATCTGATGCAAGAGATTCATTCTATATCTTGGGCAGTTCATCCCGGGGTTACCAAGATGTACCGTGACTTGAGACGTCAGTACTTGTGGCCGGCTATGAAGAGAGATGTAGCTGGTTTGGTTACGATGTTTTCCACCTGTCAGTAGGTGAAGGTGGAGTAACAGAGACCAGCTGGTTAAAGGGTTGTCGAGGTCACCTCGTGGCAATGATGTTGTGTGGGTTGTTGTGGACAGACTCACGAAGGTAGCTCATTTTTTACCGATCAAGGAGACCTTCGGTGTTGACGAGATCAGAAGGCTGTATATCCGAGAGATCATATATCTTCATGGGGTCCCTCGTTCTAATATTTGGGATAGGGACGCCCATTTTACATGTCGTTTCGGGTAGAGTATTCAGAGGGCACTGGGTACACAGGTGCTTCTAAGCACATCATACCACCCTCAGACTGATGGCCAGTCAGAGCAGACGATATAAGTGCTAGAGGACATGTTGCGTTCATGCATCCTAGACATTGGGGTCTCTTGAGAGAATCATATACCCTTATTCTAGTTTTCCTATAACGATAGCTTCCAGGTGACTATTGAGATGGCACCATACAAGGCTTTATACGGTAGGTCATTCTGATCACCTTTGTGGTGGATAGAGGCAAGTGAGGCAGCTTTACTGGGGCCACATCATGTGCAGGAGACATCTGAGAAGGTCCAGTTGATTCAGAAGCGGAGGGATACCACACTGTCTCTTTAGAAATATTATGCTGATCACCATAGATGACCTTTGGAGTTCGTTGTCGGGGATCAGGTTTCTTGCGTGTTTCGCCGAGGCTGGGACACAAGCGGATCATGGGACAGGTTAAACATTCACCGCAGTATGTGGGAACATTTGAGAATCTTGAAGAGTCAGGGTGGTTGCTTATCGGTTGTGGCTACTGCAGCAGTACCGAGCCATGCACGACGTCTTCCACATATCTCAGTTGTGTCGCTATCATTCAAACTCGTCTCACGTCTTTCATCCTGAGGAGGTTGAGATGGAGGCAGATACGTCCATTGAGGATCATCTGATTTGTATCGTTGGTAGGAGCATGAAGGTTCTCCGAGTCTGGTCAGTTACTCTCGTACATGTGCTATAGCAGCATGTCCGAGTGCAGGAAAAAACCTGGGAGCGGGAGAACGACGTATGTGCTCAGTTTCCAGAGTTGATTACGACTATATCTTATCCACCAATTTAAGGGAAATTCGGGGACGAATTGCTATAATGGGGGAAGTTTGTAAGAACCTGTTTCTTCTCTTTGAGTTATGGGATTATTCTATTTCCTTTTCCTTAAGTGTTTTTAATAAAATATGGGAAATGTGGAAAAATCCTTAATTTGGGAACAACACGATGTATACTTTTTCCACACGCCCTGTACTTCCGGTCGTGTAGGGGTGAGTACACGGGACGTGTATCCTTGCTTGTGACAATGGGTATAGAAACCGATTACATGTCATGTATTTGTCCATTACACGTCGTGTATTCAGTTGGCAGGAGAAAATAGTAAGGCGGTGGAGCAGTCTCTAGCTGGGCGGTAGTACACGCCGTGTATTCAGGAGTACATGCCATGTACTCTTGTCGGCAGGTGAAGAGTGTCGCGCTGGCGGAAATCTGCCAGGTGAATAGTTAAATGAAGGAGTACACACCCTATACATTGTTTTTTCTTCTTAAAATAGGTATTATCCTCCTCATTTGGAAGAGGAGGCATTTCAGCAGTTTTGGAGCCAAGGGAGGAGGCCGGACCTTTGAAGATCCACAGGGTGTTCATCTGGAATCGATTTCCACCTCAGACGATCTCGTCGGAACCGCGCGGTTATTCCCTCTCCTCTCCTAGTGTGTTGCTTCCCAATTCTTCTCCAAATGTATGTTATTTACCTTTGAGTGGGTTTTTTTCTTCGTCATATCTACGCCGTTCTTGGGTGTTTCTGGATTCGACGTTTAGGTATATCCTTCGTTGGCGTTTAAGGTAGGTGGCTTGGTGTTTAGTTTTCCAACATTCATGTGTTTTGTTCATTTTTGTGCCACGAACCCATGTTGGGGTGTCGTGTGGCTGAGGTCATGGTAATATTAACTACCTAGAACTATTAAGGTAATTGAATAATTTTAAAACTGTTGTTCGGGATAGTTGCTTGGATCTGGAACAATCCCAGGAGTGTGTTCCACTGTTTAGCCATTTGGAAAAGATACCCGAGGGTATGCCTTAAAAGTAGTAATTGTAGAAATGCCTTGAGAGGATTTGCTTGTTTGCTGCTTTTTTACATGTTAGGCATGGCCCGGTTACCTATTTAGCATGAGGGCGTTGTTGTGATTAGCATGTGGGAACTGTAATATTTAGCCTGAGGGTAGTAGTTACTTCAGCCTGAGGGCATCTTCATCCGTGCTAGAGGGAAATAGACTTTGTGCCTGAGGGCGACACTACCTATGCCTGAGGAAAAATTCTGTTATTCCTGAGGGTGGATTCTTGTGTTGGACACTCCTTATGTGAGGGTATGGGTTTACTTGTCTGAGGACGTGGACTGTTTACTTAGAAATGCACTATTGTGATTTCTAATATTTAATGGACTTAATGAATAAAAAATTGGAAATATAACTGGTAATTAGTTACATTTGAGTACTTCTTACTTTATTGCATTTTACTACTGCACACTATTGTTGCATGCTTACACATAGTTGGGCACGGGCCTTTGGTGGGAGCCTATTGGGAATTTGTTTCTCACACCCTGTTTGGGTCATGCTTTTTGGCCCAAACAGATTACGTTATTGCAGGTGTAGATAGGGAAAATAGTCCCTATATAAGTACATGATTTCTACTGAGGAGTAGGAGGGCATGGGACCGAGCCTAGGCTCACGATGCCGCTGCCAGTTGTTTTTCTTTGTATTGCTATACTCTGATTTTGTTGTACTGTATTGATGTAAAACATGTTCTGGATGTTTTATTAGAACATGAGACATGTAGCATCATCATTAACATATTGTTGGTTATATTCACTACTATTGGTTATTTCATTTGTGTATGGTTCACTGCTTCTACTGTTGGTGTATGTTTTATTTTGTATTCTGCTGCGCTACACTTTGACAAATGAGGGCATAGTTTCCCCACTATCAGACTTAGGCCCTCGCTGCTGGTCGGCAGCCTCTGGAATTTAGGGAAATGTGCTTGAGTTCACGTGGAAAACCGGGTTCGGGGCACCGGTTTAGTGGCACCTGGAACTGGGATTTTACAATACTGTTGGAGGTCTTCCCCATTGATGGTTAACAACAATTATCCTTTTCTAAGGATTAATGATTTTTTTACTAATGGATTGGGTCTTTCAATAGTATAACAAATTAAATGAATTTCAATAATCACGATATTCAATGAATGGGAGAGAATATTTTGACATCTTATTTTATGTTTCATTATGGAAACATAATGTTCCGAGCTATGTTATTCAATGTAAAAAATTAAAATATTTTCCTGAAACTCTTGAACTCCATGTTCCTTAAGTTCCATTATTTATTTTTTGGTAGTGATTATAACTGAAATACTCATATATTCAATGTATATGTGAAATCATATTGAAATTTTTTTTGGTTATATTATCGGTCCTTCTATGTCATTATTTTATTGGAATATACTATGACACATGAATGTGTGACGTGAGATTTATAAAGTGTTTAGTGGCCTAGTTGAGTATGTAATTTGATACATCTAATATCAAATAAGTAATTTCAAGTGAATCACCTACTAATGTCAATAATCTTTATACATTCAATGTTAATTTGGGAAATTATCCAAAAAAAATTATTTGAATTATCTTTGATGAAGTAACCATTATTAAAAAAATAATAGAAAGCCAATATTTTATATTTACTGAATAGTGTTATAGAGACATTATTTTATTTAAGTGATTGATAAATACGTCGCCCATTTTCTGGTTTCTAATTGAGGGAGTGATTTTTTATGATTTATATGATACATCATATATAGGTTTCCTTTTGAATGATTGTATAAGATTTCATTCATGTCATATGGGTGAATAAATTACAACCATGTGAACAATGATATGCCATTAATGATCGTAAAATCTGTTGATAGTTTTTCATATAATATATTTATAGAATACATCATTGAATATTGGTTAGAGGTATGTGTGAAGTGTAATAATAAAAATGTAAACCATCCCATTGTTGTATCTAAATATTGAAATATGGTTGTGGATAGGGTTATTGTTAGACTCTAATGTCAATATCACTTACACTCGGTAGAAGGGGAATGTAGTTTCTCATTTTCTCTATAGGAAGTCAATGTGACATTTTGATTTTGATTATGAATATCCATGAAGAGTAATTGAGGACCTTGAAGGGATGCATCTCGAACCATATAATTTATTTAGAGTATTAGATTGTTAAATATAAAATTAATATCATACATCATGTATCATGTTTACAAGGCATAGTTATGAGACATGGAAGTATAAATGAATTATGTCTGTGTATTTCCCGGTGATACTTGAAAGGGATTGTTAGAGGATTACTATATTGAAATTTTATTCATTGGGAATATAATTGATCCATATGGGATTCCTAAAAAGGTTTTATGTACTTCCAAATATAAATATTTTTTTTTCAATAGTTGTATATATATAATTATTCATGAAATTTGTTTTCTTCTATTGTGGCCTATGGTGAAGTGGTTAGTAGTGAAAGTTTTAACATAAAAAAGATCTACTAGTATGTGTAAATATTATAACAACACTTCAATTTATTACAATGGAATACAAGTTTTATAAAAAAATTCAAAATCAATAAAATAAAATAAAAAATGCTAGTTTATTTAGGAATTAGGTACATTACATAACAACTTATAAAAAGGGATATAAAACATTATTTGAATCTTCCTTTAAAATATCAATATATTTCAACAAACATAAAAATTCATGGGATCACCTAAGGAAAATCATAATAAAGGGGTGAGCAATAAATCCCAATATTGGAATAAATAAGGAATATCATGAAGAAGTTGATAAATTTTAGAAAATGTGTATATCTATGAGGAATAAAAAAACACCAATAATAAGGAATGATATAGAATTATAATCAAAACATTGGAAATGTGGTAACAACTAAAAACAGGGAATCATAAACATAGGTCAAAGATAATCCACTAAGTCATCATTTTGAATAATGTTTCATAAAGTAATCATTTACACCCCTTTACCAATATTATATATCTTGATACCAAACATCACCCAATTCATTGGAGTGCTATATAGAAACACCCGTCCTAATCATTTCATTAACATTTTTAAGTTTGCCACATAAATCATACCACATTGAACAATTCAACGTCATAATTAATTCAAGATGAAGGAATATATAATACATTCATGTAATGCCCAACTAAATATATATATATGGTCATATCGGTGAATACCCTTGATAGAAAAATGTGTGGTTTTCAGTATACACTTTTTTCCTGGAAAAACCTATATAAATTTTGGGATATAACAATATTACCTAAAAATTCAAATTAAATTTTTAATGGGAGATAAAGACGATTTTCATTATTTGGGCTTCATATCGAAAGTAATAAGGAGACTGAAAATCATATCCCAGCATTATAATTTAGTAAATATAAGGCATAAGGTAATTAACTAACATAAATAGAGAGATGAATCTATATGAAATTTTTGGGTGTTAACGGGTGCACACAAAAGAACTTTGGAGGATTAATGAAAGTGAATGGAATCTATAATAATTTATACCTAAAACTGAAATATTGGGGAATATTTACTATTATGTCCCATCATAAGAAAATTATATGTAAAAGTAAAAACATAAAAAGAGTGATTCATAAAAGGGGAGAGTTAAAGATCCCTTACTTGAGAGTGTGTGACTCAAAATTCCGGTAATGGACTACTTGAAATCTTTTGGGTGAATTTGGAGGATTGTATGTATTGTATGTAAGATTATGGTAATTCTATGAGGAGTCTTAGTAGATTTCAATGGGACCCTGGGATGGTTTATATCAAAAAAGTGAGGATTTCTTCAGTATATAGGTTTTGGAATCTACATAATAATGTTTACAAAAAAAACAACCCATTGTTTCATTCAAATATGTATGGTTTAAATTATTCTATAAGGCCAATGGATAATATTATTAAAATATTATCATCGGTGATGTGAAGGTGATTCTCACTCTTAATGAAATGAATATAAAACCATAAAATATTAAATAAATTTTCAATGTTTCATAATGACTTTAAAAATTTAATAAAATAAATAAAAAATTAAATTTTTTTGGAAAAAAATAATATATTATTTCGTGTATCCCAATAATATTACTTATTACATTAGTTTTGGTTCACTATTATGTCATAAAAAATAAAGTATATTTATACGGTATTTAATTTTTACATGAGAATTTGACTATCTTAGAAATTTATTAAACATTCACCACTAAATAATTTCAATTTTTGTTACAAAAATAATAATAATTATTTATAATTTATTTTCTAATTATTTTAATTTAGATTTATATAATAATGACCGACATTTATTAAAAAATATAAGACTCTTGCCATAACAATTTTTTAACCCTAATAAAAATTACATTTGACTTTATAAAAAATATATGCTTCTTTATATTTGATAAAAATTATTTATTAATAATATTTCTTAAAAATTTTATTTATTTCAAAAATCCATTAATCCATTAATTCATTAATTGTATTTTAATATTAACAAAAAATAAAATTACTGATTGCTTTTAGAAAAATAAAATACAATTAAACACTAACAATAATTGGATGAAACAATACTAATAATTATATAAACAAATTATGAATATACTCAAATTTATAGGGTCTTGATGCATATTTGTTTATTATAGCAAAAATTTATCTATGAGTTTTCTTCATGATGGTGGGAATTTTATGGGTTTGTTTTGCGAACATGTTTTGTGTCGTCATCTCATTGAGCTTGTAATTCACCCAAAAATAGTTTCTCCCATGCTTATGTTTTTTAAATATCAATAGGACATTGGTCTTAGGAAAAGAATTGAAATGCTATCGCACATTGAAGCTATGTTAAATTGTCTTCATAGGGTATGATCCTACTGGATGAGTTCATTACATCCATTATATTGGAAAATTGGTTTGGTTAAAACCCTTTATTTATACTAATCATGTGATCAATGTTCAACGACAATAATATCAATGGTAAATATACAAAGTGGTAATACAAATCTAATTCGATATAATAAAACATAATAAGTTCATGTGTTTTCTATAACCATATTATATAACCAGACATTAAATTGAACAAAAATTAGACTTTTATTTATAAAAATTTGGGCAATTAAAATCATCCCCAAATTATAAAATCACCCCCAAAATATAGTTTCTTATGGTTATTGTGATGACGGTTTTTCTACATCATTACTTCTTCTAGTTACCAATTATCATTTTCAAAATCTGGGATTCTCGACAACACTTTTATAAGGGTAATTGACATAAAATATATAACATTTTCTCTATGATCTAAAATCTTTACCAAATGATTTTTATAGAAAGGTCATTATCCAATGGTTCCCCCTTATTGAGTGAGTATATGTGTTGGGTGTGACATATACATTCATAACATGGATACAAGAAAGTAATGATACACAAAAGATATATTTGGTGGGCGTTGTATTCGATAGTCCACCACACTGATGTGATCAACGATCTCATATGGGATGATTTACATTTTACCAAGATTTCACTTCTTCGCAAATCATATATCATTATTCAATAGAGTTATATATAGGAATATCATGTCTCCAACATTAGGCTCCTTGTCTATACAATGATATTTTGTGTATATCTTTTCTTGACTCTTAGTATCGTTTATTTTCTTCAAAATGGTCTTAACCGTCTAAATATATTATTGGCCATTTCAAGAGTTGGAAGTTTTCATTCTTCAACATCATCCCATCATTCCATTATTCTAAACCTCTTCTCATAAAGTGCTTCATAGGGATCCATTTAGAGGATTCAGTGAAAAATGTTGTTGTAAGAGATATTGGGCATAGGAAGAATCTACTCCCATCCTTTTTTGAAATCAATTTCAAATGTCCTCACCATGTCCTCAAATTTCTAGATAGTCCACGCAGACTGTATATTAGTTTGAGGGTGGATTCTGATAGATTGGAGGTAGTCTGTAGATTTTAATTGGGTGTGTCTATTTCATTATGCTGTAGAGATTCATGGTTGCTAACTACTCAGGAAGTGTTGTTTGTTCTGCTTTGTTGGTGACTTTGCAGCCACATTGAAGGTTTGGGATGGGTGTTACTTCACGTTGCAGACTCTTGATAGACCTTTCTTTTGGTGATTGGTTTCCTCTTCTTTTTTAATGTTTTTTCTACTGCATTGGTGGTGGTTTCCAGAGTGATTTGTATGAATTTCATCCTATTTTTCATTGGTATAAATGGATCTTTTTGCTCTTTTGCTAATAATTTCTTTGTGTGTTCTAGTTTCCCATGTTTCATTTGGTGCGACACAGCTTTTTGCTGGTCTCACTGGGTGGGTGACCTTAAACGAGGGATGGGTGTGTTGAAATTCATCATCCATCCATTGGTCATAATGTTGATGGACTAATGGGTGCCTTTCCATGACTTTTACTCAGTGTATTTTGTCTGATCTTGCATCACATCAAGTGACATTGCTTTAATCTTTTTCATGCTTTGTCTGGGAGGGTGCTTCTTTTGAGAGAAGGGTGTTCTAGCGCGTTTCATCCAGCTCTCCTATACACCATTGTGTTTCTTAGAGTGGTGCTCTGACACGTTTTACTACCATCAAGGTGAAACTTCATGTAAAAGGGGGTGATGCAACA
Source organism: Viscum album (assembly GCA_963277665.1). NCBI lineage: Eukaryota > Viridiplantae > Streptophyta > Magnoliopsida > Santalales > Viscaceae > Viscum > Viscum album. The sequence continues at coordinate 821,962,602 of OY728155.1, forward strand.
ATTGGATTGATGTCACTCTTGAAAAATCTGGTGAGGGGGAAATGAGGCTCTTACACGAACTTGTTGGATGTTTTCATCCTTTGATCTTATATCCCCATTTTGAACATTGTCTTTTTTGTTTCGTTGGGGATTTATACCTTCCCTTTAATATGTTTGCTCTTACCTATTAATAAAGAGGTTCTTTTTTTTTCTTTCAATAAAGACGGACTGACCCTCATCCTTTTAAAAAAATGGATCTTGATTGCATAAAATAGATAGAGTTACTCAATTAATCCATACAACATCTCTTATCTATATCAAAAAATGTTTATCCGGTGTGAAATACCCAAGAACCACAATGAAGTGTACATTCATTATAAAAAAACCAAAAAATTGAAATCATTGTTTCCGTTGGATGCCTTTTGATATCCGGTCACAAAGTCAATGATGATGTTATCCCATTTCTATGTTGGTGTGGGTAATGGTTTCATCATCCCTTTTGACTCCCGCTTTTCAGAATTCACATTCTGACATACTAGGCACTCTAAATTATATTAATTAATAAATTTTTTTATGTTTTCCCACGAATAGTGTTCCCAGAGATCTTTGTACATATTTTTTTTCTTGGATAAATGGAAAATATAAAAATATTGTCATCATCCGTTAGTCCCTTCTTTATCAAAGGATATGATGGAACACATAGTCTTGAAACAAATTTCAAAATTCCTTATTTCAAAACATTTAACTCCATGTATTTCCATTTTCATGAAGTTTTTAATTTCATATTATCTCCCACATCTTTTATTTGGTCAACACTTAACTATTTGAAAAAGAGGCAGTTGAGAAATCATTTGTGAAATGAATTTTGGTGTTCCATTCATTATGATTCCCATTATTATTAATTTTTAACCCTAGTCCATAAGATCTCTCAATTCTATTTAATGATATGATTACTTGGAAATTTTTATATGGAGAACCGCCCACCTTATTTTCATTACATTGATTGTAGTTGACTGAGTAGTAATTATTATTGTTGATTTATAACCATCTACATTAGTGTATATTAGGATCTTTTTGTGTGATTATATATTTGAGTCTCTTGTGATCGGTATATATATTACACTAATATCAATAAAAATATAATTCATAGTATATTAAAAGGGTCTTAAATCATAATTTAAACGTTAGTTATGGAAAATGATAATCATTTTGAATACCTCCTTATTCATTTTAAAAAAAATTTCATCACTTAAATTATCAATTTCCACCCAAATAAATTTTGATGCACACCATTGTTCTTAATGAAATTATATCATAAACTAAATATGTTTTTCACCTCTTATAGATGGGATTCCATTACCTGAATTTCTCTATGAAATCAATCAAAATAAAAACACTATGCTCAATATCCTAACACCACTGAAGAGATTAAATTTGGGAAATCAATTTTTTTACATCATAGAATGTGAAACCATCCAAAAATAATTAATAAAAATAAAATTCAAAAATATGAAAACTAATTCATTCACAAATATACGGTCATGGAAAATTAGAAATATAATAATATCAAACTAAAAACCTAGAAGAGTGATTCTATAGGTTTTCGATGTCCATAATGACATTGTGCCTTGCCTCGAACCACTTCAGAAACCACCATCTTCTCTATTCTAGTATCAATGCATATAATCTTAAAAAAACTCTAAATTAACCTTCTAAATTCTCTATAATTCCATCCACACCCCGGGAAAATATGTCGTTAATGAAATATAATGATGAGGAGGGGTGGAAAATATGACGTCTAGTTTGTAACCATCTGAATTAGTCTTCTATCATTCTTCCTTACTAGTGGGATATTATTTGGAATTTTTATAGAGGGGTTTTTTTGAAAATAAATTCTATTTTGAACCTCAATATATATATTTTTTTGTATATTTAGTTAATTTTATATTCAATTTATTTATTTTTTATTTTTTGGCTAGAAGAGACAATTCGATTTTCTCCAATTCGGCTCTGGAAAAGACATCCTTAATGAGAATTAAGTTTCATTAAACATAACACAAATATGATAAATTGATTATTCATTCCACTAAAATAGGAATCACTTAATTTGGCTGTATTTTTTTTTTATTTATGCATCGTTTAATTAGGTTTTATAACTTCTAACTTCAACATTAATTCTATGCATTTATTAGTTCATTTGGGACCCCATAATTTGAATAAATTCAAGTAGTATTTGGAATAGTTAAATCCCTTCAACCAATAAATAAAAATAAATAAATTACTCAACATGGATAAATATTGTATAATTCATTCTAAAAATAATAAATTCATTGAAAATAGTTAATATTCCATAATTATTTAATTTTCAATTATTAAATAATAAAATTCAATGAATACATAAATTTGAAATTAATATAAAATTTTTACATAGTTGGGTTTATATTTATTTTAATATTCTTTAAAAAAGGATATATACGCTCTATCTATTCCCCTCACAATTAAAACTTATAGTCCTGGACTAGTTTAAATCAAAATTAAGTCAAAGAAAACTCAAAACACCGGCCCTCGAGGTTCACCAATTTGTCACCATGAACCAAAACATATCCTGAATCTTTCAAAAAATTATTTCAGGTTTATTTTCAACTCCACAAATATATTTTCAATTATAATATACATTCATTCACACAACACACCAACCTATAATTAATATTCACTTGACATAAAAATATAGGTTCCAAATATGGCCTTCTAAAACAGAACTCTTGCATGCATCACTATATTCATGATAAATTACTAACTCTCCACCCGATCTGTTCCAAGAATTTTTAATTTTCATGGAGACATTTTAGGGGGTTTATTGATTTATCATGGTATATTTTTAATGTTAAACAAATATAAGGTTGAATAATGATGTTTTGGATCTATTTGAAGAAAATGAAGTGTGATTCAAATTTTCACACAAGTATTGTTTCCAATTTACTCCCCTTAGTTGAAATTTAAAATTTATTGTATTAAAAGATATATTTTCCATCCCACATTATCTAAATTTGGGAATAAACAATGAAAATTTTCTTTTCAATCTTATCCTAAAATCTCCAGACAGGCAGATCTTTAATCCATTTAGAGTTGTAAATAGAAACAACTAACCTTTACTTAAATGTTTTAGAAGGGTGAAAATTTATGTAAATTCACTTCATTAGAATAAAAAAACAATTCAAAATGATAATTTCCAACGAATGCTTCACCAAATTATGAATCAAATCACAATTCATCTTCCTCCTAAACATAAATTGAACTAGATCATGAATTTTTACTTCTAGATATGGTTGGAAGGGGAACATTGCTTGTAATGTGGATAAACATATAATATGTACCTGAATACTAATGTAAAAAAATTTATAGATGTATATGTCATGAATAATTTATTCTATTTAAAACATTAACATATAAGTCAAAATAATTTCCTCAATCATTTGAAACAAAAGCAACCCAACCATCACATTTTGATAGAAATAAAATTTGTTCTTGTTAAAAACTAATGGTTTGGTTCTATAAATAAATTTTTTGAATGTGAATAATATTTAAATACTGTATTTGAAGACTCAAATGTATATTTTTTAAAATAAGAAAATAGAAAGACGTGGAATAAAATTATAAGCAGTGGTTTATTAAAGAAATTTTAATTTTTTTGAACATTAATAAAAAATTTCATTATGCATTTATCTTTAGTTTCATTGGATAAATTTGTTCACTCGTTCACATTGATTTAAAAATGATATAGATAATCATTTGATCCTAATGTTTTATGAAACACACAATACACTGAATGAATAACACACAAAATTTCTATATAAGACATAAAATAAAATAAAAAACACAAAAAATATTGAAAGATAAAAAACAAACAAAACATTTGAATATAATGTACAAAAAATCATAATATTCCAAATATTTCCATCCCCTGTAATTTTTTCATGATATTATTTCATTTTAAAATAATGTTAAGTGAGAAAATTAAATTCAAAAAATGAAACACATGATAAAAAATAATTGAGAATGAATGACTCAATCAAGATTCATTTGTATTCACATTCCTGGTGATTGATCTCATACATATATATATATATATATATATTAAAAATTCTATCTAACTAGCCTCAACATATTACAATTTAATATGAATTTTTTCCATTATTCTGTTTCATTTATTTGTATTGAACAAAAATTAAAATATTAGAAATAATTAAGGTACCTTAATATTTGGAATGAAATTATCCTCGGAATAACGTCAATATGGAATAAAAAAATATCATATTATCATAATCGATGATTTATTTATATAGAATCCTCTCTTTATGATGTTCTTGAGTTCTTCTTTTTTATTGGAGGGAACATTCATATTCATTATTTCTTATGTCCTCCTTCTCTTACATTCTAAATTTTATTTCTTTTCAAATAGATAATATATTTTTTATAAAATTAAACTACCAAGAAATATTTTCAATAAAACTCAGTAGATAGGTGAAAATAATTTATATAGATTATTATAAATTTTGAAATACCAATTTGGAGTTTTAATATACTTGTGTAGGCTCAGAGTAATCATCAGTTATCATACTCAAATCCATCAAATTTGGGTTCTCTATTTTTTCCATAAATGTTTTTATTTAATTATTTCACAATGAAATAATTTCATTTTTTTGAATATTGTCAAGTGTATAAGCCCTATAATAATAACCATATTTCATAAAAATTGATTCCAATGATCAATTATAAACTTTCGGTGCCTCGATTATTTATCAAAAAATATGTAATCCAAATCATGAAAATTGAATCCATTTCCCGAACATGGAAGCTATTTTTGTAACATACTCTTTAATGAGAATAGATAACACAAACATGGAAAAATAGAAATACAGAATCATTATGTTAATATATACAAAATAATTGGTAAAAGGTCTTATAAAATCCATATCAAATATATTAATGACATCGTAAATCAAAAGTGGTTGTCAATGAATCTCATTCCCTTTTAAAATGATTCTGGTAAATTTGTTATTTTATAATTTTCTATGAAATTCATAAAATTATATACAAATTGAGTTCCAATACAAACAAGAATAAATATATTTTCTTACATTTCATTGTCGTATAATATTTTCGTATATCTATTAGTGTGACAAAAGTTTATGATGGATTGAAATTATGAATTTTTAATGAATCTTTTTATAATTTGATCAATATAAACATGCCAACCGTAAGGATCATTCCAAAGTTAATTAATTTAATAACTAGAATTCATTTAATTTTAAATATATATCTAATGGGGAACTTCATCAGTAGAAAAGTAATTCAAAAGACCATCAAATGATGATTTTTCACTCTTATGAGCATACAACTCCTCATCTGGAATGGTTTTTTTAATTAGTGGGTATATCAGATATTTTACATACAAAAGATATGGTATCCAGGTAAAATAATCAGAAAAAAGGTTCTAAGATCCCTTTCTCTCATTAATTTCAATATTAATCTCCGGCAACAATAAGATAGATCTCAAAAAAATTGTTTAGCATTATATTTCACCATCAATCGTTTTTCGTAAAATGGTTTATGAATATAACCCATTTTTATATCAATGGATAATACATAAATTTTTATATGGAAATTTTTTAAAAAAAATTGTTTTTTAGTTTTTTTGAAGTCTTATTGGGACTGATATAAAATTATAAAGGCATAATCATTCACATGAAATTTATTTTTTATACATTGAATGAAAAATACACCAAGTGAAAATTCAGATTCATCATTCCTAATTACAAATGGAATGTCCCATTTGATCTATTAAAAATGGATTGGTTATATTTATGTGTTTAAAAACCCCAAATTATTGTTTAAAACTGTAATAAAAAATTGTGGTCTAATTTTGGGAAAATAAAGATAATTAATGAGTAACCATACTAAAATCATTTATGAATCACATATAAAAAAATCCATGATTTGTAATAATCACATGCCAACCACTTGGTTTGAGTATGGTAATAATGAAATGAACTCATCCATCCATTGAAAACTAAAATTTCATCTAGATATACAACATTACTAATAAAAAACTACTTATCTAACATGATATGGACTTATTAAAAATTTTGGATTGTATTCTGATCGATGAATATTCCAATAACATTATCCCAAAAATTTCAAAAACCATTCAAATGAAGATCCATAAATAGTGATGTCATCTATAAAAAACGTCCACTCAGGTTTATATAAATTATTATTAAATTATTATCATACACAGCTAAATACATTGAGGATAATAACATAAACTGTAGGGACATCACCTATAATAAATGTTTCCAAAGTCTCCTTCACATCATCTTCTAGGGTAACATGAATTCTTAAATAACTATATAATCCACAAACCGAATATTAATGGGGTTTCTAAAGTAATCATTCAATTATGTGATATTGTAATGGAAATGGTACGTTTTATTTCCTAGTAACCAGAATGATATTCCTATAATCAATGAACATTATCAATTTATTTTAAATCCTAATAGAGAAAAGTTCTCCAAATTAATTCCTTTAGATTTTAAATCAATATTTTTGGAAAAAAATATATAGGACTCCACAATTTCCTATCAATGATGGGGAAAATATTTATATTAACCAACATGACTATAAATTTATTCTTATAATCCTCTCAAAGTATTGAGTTAAATCTCATTTGCATTTTTCTCACCAAATTAGAATATTATTACCAAAATTTAAGGCATGGAAAATGATGTAAAGATTCTATTTAAATTATATAGTGTCTATATAATGGATTTATTTTGGTTAATGATTACTCTTAATAGTTGTTTCACTTGTTTCCTTCATCGATCATTTGAATTGATAAAATGTAATTATTCATTCTCTACTATGAAATAAAATGAGATCTTCTCAAGAAGTTGTTTCCTATAAAACATAAGTGGGTTATTTTCATTTATAAATTAACACTACCCACAGGTTGGTTTGATCAATACAAATAAATATTTTAATTCAAATTCATCTTTTGTATCACATTACCAGTACTTGTTTTCTATTATATGACATAAAATTGAATATTCTATTAAGTAACTACTAATAGGTTCATGGGTTTCATAAAATTCCAATTCTTCTATTCGGTGATCAATTGACTTTTTTATAGTATTCTCAACATTTCAAGACACATTAAAATATTAATTCCACTATATTTTTTTTTATCAAAATCAGAGATAAAAAATTCAATCTTTTAAAATTGTAGACAATATTTTATCATATGAATAATTAGGAATCATATCAATGGAAAAAAAAATTAAAAAATGGTTTAGTGTGGGGATAGATGACCACAATATTTAAGATTTATGGACTAAAAAATATTGATGTCATCAAAATATCCCCCTAATTCATGGGATAGAGTACCTATTAGAAAACTAATGATTTCATTTGTAGTATTCATAAATGGTCTCCCTATAATTATATTTTAATGTGTACGAAACCAATCATCTTCAATATATGAGACATATATATGGAAAAGAAAACACAATTCTATCACCTGAATAAATCATATAATATAAATCAATATGTCATCGTTGTACATCAATATAAATTTTTAATGATTATTCCATGGGGTTTCAATTCTATAACATGTAGAGATATGTATAAATAATGTAGAGAGACATTGAAGGATGATCCAATGTCATGAATAGAGTCCTTGAATTTACATTTTCTCATGGTTAATGGAAAGGTAATGTTTCTATGGTATTTATATTTTATAGAAAAATCATGTTTACTCATAGATGAATCATTCCCCATTTTAATCACATTTACACCTCTATTGAATATCATCTTTTTGGTGAACATCTCTTGAAAATACATATCATTCATTGGCATATATTTAATTGCATCGATTCGAGGTATGTTGATATAAATATACTTAAAATATTTAAATACCTCCATAACAATCCCATTTTCAACACTTGAATTCACCATTAGATCACTCCTATGAGAAAGGTATTGGTGGATTGAATGTATCTATACTATTTTAATAAATTCATCAAGAAACGTGGGGACCATAAATTTTCATTCATTCCTTAATTATTCATTCCAAAAAATTAGTAATTATGATGTTGGGATCCCAATCATTTAAAATCCTAATTTTTAATTATTTCCAATAGTATTGGAATATAAATTAATACTGTCAACATCATGATTGAGTTTTTTAGTTTGAGGGTAATTCAATCTTGACCCACTCATATGTTTAATAGAAATCTTATTTTAATTTACTTTTTCACTATGATTCCCATGGGTTAGAGATGGTAAACCTAAACTAATTTTATATCTTATAATATTGTTATCATTTCAAAATTAATCCATTTGAATCGTCAATGTATTCATCATGTCAGGTTTGTAATTTTAGTATTTCATTCGCATTGGTTCATGTGTTTTTGTCAATTCCTCTTATTTTTGCCTAATTTATTCATCATGGTTACTATTAGAATTTTATATTGGAGTATCAATATGATAATTTCTTCTACAATGAGTGTTCTATTTCCCATTGAAATATAATTTTTGAGAAATAATTGATTGAACATGGAAAAATCACCTTGGATGTTGAGGCTGTGAAAAAACATCATTATAGTGTTTTTTCCATCCTATGACAATTTTTTTTATAAAGGACAATATTTGTTTTAGTTAATTGTATTTCCTAAAATAAAAACACTGTAATTCTCAAGAGGAAATACCATTATAAGGCATTTTTCACTTAAGAATTAATTTGAAGAAAAAATTTCATACAGGACTATAATCTAAAAGACACTCCATGTGTGTCTGTGTTTTGTGGATTTTTTGAAAAGATCACTAGCGTCAACACTATCGTATCATCATAAATTTGTCTCATAATTAAATTCATATTTTCAGCTTCTTTTATATTAACTAAAGCTCTTCTATAGTAACATCAACCATGATCCAAATAAAATGACACAATCCTTAATAAAAATTATGAATCAATAGTATGTGATTTATTTTATGGAGAGGGAAGCTAAAAAAATGACTTTTTAATTATTCAATACAAGAGAAATGTCTCTACATAAGTTTTACCAAAAACATGAATAATAATTTTCTTCAATGTATTTCAACATGTATATATAAAATTTTCATGGATAATATTATATAATTCTATACATATTCTAATCAAAATGTAATGACAATAGACACATCAATTTTTGGGAATCTCCATATAATGAAAAAGGAAATGAACTAAATTTCATTTTATTTTCATCAACACCTTGTGGATTCATATTTACCCATGATAAAAAATTAATCAAGGATTTTTCATGAAAAATCATATAGTCCTATTCTATTTTGGAAATCATTAAAAAAAATTTGATTTAAATCAATGATGGTTAATCGAGATATTCCACATAGGTTTTTTTATTTTCATCAAATGATGATACCAAATCATTGAATGCTCTATTGTCAAAAATTTTAATTTCAGGTACAAACAAGTTCTATCTATATGTGGAAGTATAAAATTAAATAATATTGTTAATTTTATTTTTAATTCTTATAATTATATAGTTTTTTGTTCGATTAATTTGTGAATACAATGGTAAAAAGTTCGGGTCAGAATTTTAGGTCATACAAAAACCTTATAAAAATAAACCCAAGAACACTCCTATAGAGGTAGTTCCATTTTATGTGTGTGATTTGTTCAAAAAAACCCTAATAAATAAATTATATCCTTGAGAAATGAAATATAGTAGTTCCCAGATTTTCTTTCATGGTTTTTTAAATTACAGTTACAAAACAATAATTTTACCTTTTTCATAACATTAAAATTTACGGGGGATAAAATAAAAATTATTATATAAAAAACTATAATATAAAGTTAAAAAAATTTAAGATAAATGCATAAAATTTAAGGAAATTAAATGTTTTAGATATCATAATTCAAACAGTAGTTGTGGGGAATTATAAACCTCCCAAATATTACCATATTTCTAATCTAAAATGATTTTCCAATTGGTTATCCTAGTGACCTCAAACGTTCCTTTAGTTCAACATCATTTTTTTCATGGATATAAAAAAAATTGAACAATACTATTGTTTCCACATTTATTTATGTGATTCAATTAGTCAAACACCCACAATTAATCAATCGTATTTGAAATAACTATTGTCAATGACAAGACCTAATTGATGAAGTTTAAATTGTGAAATAAATTATTTTACATCATTGATTGGGAATCCATCTAAAAAAACTAGTTGAAATCATAATATAAAAATAAAAATTTATATTTAAATAAAAATTATTGGTTCAAAATATATTCAAATGTGATTAAACATCAATATTAATACTCATAAGAGAGTGTCCATCAATTTTACTTGTCCATAAACAAATATTTAATATCATTGAATGACATTAAATGTACCCATATTCACTCTTTTATAAGGAACATGTATCATATTGAGGAATATAATTATATAAGTCATCGTCTGTTAACTCCTTGAAATCCAAATCCCCTGAAAATATATGGACAAGGAAATATAAATATTATGATGTGTGTAAGTTTTTGTTGTCCAGTTTTTATTCATCCAAATATATCAAAAACATATCCTCTATCACTACCAAATATCTTGAGGGTTTCCTCAAGATAGTTTTTGGGAAATTAATTCTCTATAGACCCTCCAAATTTATATTATTAATTAAATTTATAGTAAAATCTTAATTATATTTAAAAATGTTTACTTTTTATTCATGAATTAACATTTAAACCTCTTCAAAATTGGCTCATGAAAATTTTTACCTAGTGGCAAAAATTCTCCTCAAACCATTGTATGAATTCCATATATTGATTTTTCTTACCTCTATAGTAATAATCAACTCATATTAAGGCCAATAATGGGAGTTATGATTCAGTTATTGAGACAGAGTCACTTCTTTTGTATAAATTTATTTTCTTCCTGTACTAATTTATTTTGAACCAAATATGATTATTTCAACCCATGGAATAGTTGAAAAATTTGATTCCCACTAAGATAGAAATACTAAAAAAAATAGTTACTAATGTTTGGTTTAATATATATAAAATTATTCTCAAAATACATACATTACTAAATACGGTTAAAATTTATGAGTTTAAAAATATACAATTTTAACATAAAACCCATAAAATCAAAAAAAAAACAATGCACTTCATCTATAATTAGTAAATTAGTGTATATTAAATCATTTATATACACATGTAAAAATGTAAATATTATCTCTATCATCTTTATATATTGAAATATATAGATAGTTTCCGAAAATTAATCTAATGGAAAAAATTTGAATTTTATGTTACATATCATATCGAATTTATATTATATTAGGATTAAAATTATATTAAGAAATATGGATCCAATCATGAAATATAATTTTTAATAAATTAATAATAAAATATTGTTTTTAACATTTGTATCATATCCTTGACTTTTAATGAAACTATATTTAATGTTTATATATAGATTTTTATGGAAATACAAGAATTCATGTTTTGAAATAATGTTCTACAATTCAAATAGTATCAATAAATTTTTGGAATAATATGACACCAATAGAGTTATTCAGTGAATTAATATAAATTTATAACTCTATATAGTATTTATTAAAATATTATTCATTAAAAATAATAGACTATAATAAATATTTTACTACTTCAGATTAAGGTATAATTCATGAATCTTTCATGAAATTATTTGCTACTATGTACAATAATAAAATGAATAAAATTATTTATTTAATAAATATATTAATATTATTGGGTAGAAATATAAAAATATAACATATAGGAATCAATATAAATTAGTTTGATAAAGTTATAATGGTATAGTTTATTAATATTAAAATTAAAGATTTCTACAAGAGTATATAACTATTGACATAGAGGATAATGAAATGGATGATGAAAGAAATTAGATTACATTTAATGAATAACAAGAGGAGCTATAAAGGTTAATTAAATATAAATAGTAATAAAACATTACCCAATATGCTGTAAGAATGGGGAATATAGTGAAATGATATATTTTAACTCATATAAATACTATTTTTTGAGGTGGTAGTAAAGAAAGTGTCTTTAGTAAAAAAAACAAATAAAACACATGATAAAAATAAATAAATTCTATAAGGTGGATTAAGAATATATTATGGTGTAATAATTATAAAGAAATCAAATGTATTATTTTAATAACTTTTATTTAAAAGAAAAAGTGGTAAATAATAAATTCAGACAAATTTGAAAAAGATATACTCATTTTATAGATATTTATTTGGATGATTATTTTAATTTAGATCAATAATTCATCCTCCTAGGGTGTATATTTTAATTAATGATCAAAGAATATATAATATATTTACAATTTTAATTGAATGATATTTCATAAATGAATAATTTATTATTGAAATATATAATAATCAACATTGTCGTTTTGGGTATGATTATAATGGAAAATGGATTTCCCATTCAATTATGATTTGTATAGGTTGAAATAGTCACGTTATTCATCAAATTATATACTTAATAAAAATTCAATGAATCTAGTATTTTTAATAGATTTTCTGGATAAAATTCATGGTTAGAATATCACATGAATATTGAATTGTAATTTTTTATATAGCTTATATTATATCTAGAAGAGAAAAATAAGAAACCATTATTGTTTTTTAATTCTAATGAATGTAGTGTTTTAGATTTAAATGGCTAAAAACCAAATTTTTTTATAGGATGTATTTAGAAAATATGGATACACTGTTATCTATAAAGTTATATAATATGATAAAATATTATTTAAATTGTTTTATGTGTAGTAAAAAGTATATCTAAACACTAGTCACTATCAAGAAATAACATAGAGGAAGTGATGCTTGAAAGGAGACTTATTCATTACTATAAATGTAATCATTTTATACTGATTATAACTCACTATAATAATTTTTGATATCGTGTATAAAACATTCTTATATACTTTATTATGATATCTACACAAAGAATAAAATAGCAATGATGTTATGTTGGTGTATAGATATTTAATGTTGTCTAATAAGTAGGGCATATTCTATTAAACTATTTTGAGACATGATTTAATGTTTTCATTGATACGGATTTTGTATGATATATATTTGATATAAATTAAATGAAGGGTGATTGTTTTTATAGGTATTTTTATTATTTTGTTGAGGATGAGGAGGGAAAATATATAACTCAATTATTTAGAATCTAAGCATAACTCTTATAATAACAGTTATAATTCATAGAGTTGAATAAATAAATAATAATATGATAAAGTCCCTATTTTAATGATTTTAATTTTGATTAAATACGATAAGAAGATTTATCTAAAACATTATAAAAATTTGGTTTTTCATTGAATGATCAAAAAAATTTAAAATAACGTGTACTGATATTAATGAGAATCGTGAATAAGGACTGTAAAAAATAAATTAGATTATTACTATTTTATGAGTGGAATATATATTTGAAATGAAAATTGGATACACTATGTTTTTAAAATAATAAAATTTTACTTTGGGTTCCAGAATCCCCTCATCCTAAAGATATTGGGACAATACCCCATTATCCATATAAATTTAATGGACTCAATTTTTTTTATTTGTTAACATACGAAGCATTAAATAAAATCTTGTGGTTGTTTCATCTAAATGAAATAAAAAAATGTAATGTGTTGAAACTTATAGGTGTTATTTTATATGAAATTATTTTTTACTTGATATTTTATTGGAATTATTACATGGTTTAAAATTAATTAGTTTTGTTTCTCATATAGAGATTTAATTCATTTGATTATGATGAATATAATATATCTACCTTGATTTTAAAATGGTATACCATGTAAAAGTGACATGTTATACATCATATTTTTTCTTTTTAGTGGGGTATAATATATTATAGCATAAAATATATTGATTGACTATAATGAATCAATGAATATCGAGATGAAAATATAGTGAAGTATAGATTTGGAGAGCTTGACATATAGAATGTTTTCTAGAATAAATTATATTGAATAATTATTGATATGAGGTTTGATAATTTCAAAGGATTAAAATTGAAATACAAATTTATGCATTATCCTATCATAATTTATGTATACCATTATATGATTTTTTGTTAATATTGTTTTCTTTTGGGGTTTCTATCATTAAATCAAAATATTTGTATTCTTTTTTTGATGGAGATCATTTTCTTTTACAAATTCATAATGATTATGGATATGAGTTGTTCTATTTTTTAGATACTATTTATAAATGATTTCATTGGATTTGAAAGGGCTGTCCATGATATCCGAATGATTCATATGTGGTTTGGGATATTTTTCATAAGATGTAATTATTTTTATCTATTGGAATTTTACAAAGCACAGACTTGCAAAATGACATGTAAATGTATCTAAGAATATTTTTTGGAAATTTTTAATACCTGAAATGGTTACATGTAATGAAAATGAACCATAATGTGAAAATTTAAATATAGATTTTTTTTTACCTGAGGAACAACCTTCTTTGGAGGATTTCAAATATTGAGAAATATGAATCGTGAAATTATTGCATGAAATTTGTTTCTGAGACTCATTTGTTTTAAATATTTGCTGTGCATATGATCTATTTCTTATCTACATTTAGATATCCACTGATGAAAACGTGAGAAATTCCATGAGATTTAAGATCCATTATTAGAATATATGATGTCTCGATCAAGGGTCCAATATTAGGTTAGTGTTTTCCCATTGGTCTACCCTTCTCATCATCTCTTTTCTGTGATCATGGGGTAATATATTGACAACTATAGAATTAGTTTATTTATATGGATTCTTGCATGATCTACATTTTCCATATAATCACTAACACCTTCATTTTTTATCAATGCTACTTATTGAATGTGCTTCACTGATCACCGAAAAAATAATGGTCATCATTAATGAATACCTATGGTCAATTACGAATTTTTTATCATTGTTAAATATGGATCAATTTCAATATCACAGCATCTGAGTTAATTATGAAAATAATTATTATCAATAACTCATGTGTGAGAATATCATTGAATCCCTTTTTATCAAATAGTGTTGTGACATGGTATGCTACTACCCATAAGGTGAGAATACCTTTGAACTATTTTCAACTAGATACTATCCTAAAATGTTATTTAGAACCACATGAGACCAGTGATGATTAATTGTGTCATATTGAGCTTCGACAATGGGTTACATGATTACTTAAATTCCTTGTAAATATTATTAATGGGATGGTATATAAAAAATAAATATTATTTTTAAAGATAATTTGATAAATTAAAAGGATTCATAAAAGATAAATATTAATTTTATTAGTTGACCATTTTTTATATTGATTTTATGTTATAGAAATATTTTATTATTACTTATATTCTGGTTATGATGAAATTATTATATAATGGGATTTTCCCAATCACTACTAAATTTTTATACAAGGGGATTGAACCAATTTGTCTAAATTATTATCTAAAGGGCATGGATGGTTATAAGAAATTTAATATATAATGTACTTTTTCTGGTATAATAAAATTCTTGTATAGAGGTATTTTCATAGATTGCAATAATTATTGTACGGAATGACCAAATTATATAATTTTCCTTGGATTGGTGTTTTCCATTGTCATGGTAATGCTACCCACACATATATATTATGTAATGGTGCTGAAGCATGTAGATTATTGGTATGATGTAATTTAATAACTAATACACCTAATTATTTATTTACTTCATACACTTATTATTTTACAAGTTTCATTTTGGAATTATAATGTCGACCTACTGAGTTTTACTCACATATGATTGTGGTTAACTTTTTGAAACTGAGAAGATATCATTAAAAAATTATAAGGGTAATGGGCCTTGTGGTTTATTTGTTCATTCTAGTTGGATTTGAGAATTATGATGGGACTTTCATTGGGTTTCAAATTAGGATCTATAGAATCATATTGTGTGAGTATAGTCATTCATTTTTATTAAATTCAATTTGAAATTTAATTACTTTACATCCTGACAGTAAGTGGGTCAATCATAACAATATTATTGTTAATTCCCTTATCATCATATTAAATGGTAAATTGTTTTCGTTATTTCTATTAATCTAATAAATATTTATTTACGTCTATAGTATTGAAACTCCATAAATCTGGGTATATTACCACTATTATGTTATTTATACCCCATATACTAGTTATTAAAATGTACTTTATAGGGAGACACGAATTGGGTTTTGCAACAAACATTTCTAGGGAACAGGAGTGGCTACTGGATTTGTGGATGTAATAATGTGGAATCAAAGGCTTCATGTATTTCAATTATATTACCTTATTATTTTGGAATGTTGGAATGGATACAATGATATTTCAACTCATGTTAATATTCTTTTCATGGTATTAGCAAAAACATGTATGCTAGAAAGACTGATTTCCAATGTATTAGATTATTGTTCTGGTTCTTCACTTGTTATGATTGATATTATTTCATCATTGGTAAATAACATGTTTTATGATTTAAACAATTCCTAAAATTTATACTCATTGCTAATATGTAATGATATGCGTATGAATACATAATGATAGGAATATAAGATATATCATGAAATGCATTATTCAGGATATAGAACCATATATTTCGTGTAATATATTTGTTTTTAAGATAAATGAATGGAGATACTAACTATATCTAAGAAATGTAATAAATGAAGGGTTATTTATTGTTAATTAAACTATTATGTCATCTTTGAGTGGTCATGAGATAGTGGTTCTATATTTTGGTCACCTGTTTAGGTTTACCGTACTATATTCAAGTGTTACAAGTAGTGTTTTAGTCTCTTAGAGAGTATTCCTTTAATTTTTCATTGAATTGTGTTTTAGTAGACTAGTAATGTAATTAATCTAAATGCATATGATCCATAGTTTCATATTTATATTAATATTTAGAGGTATGTTAATATAACTGAATGTTTTCTAAGAATCATGTGATCCCTATAAAGTGATAGTATAGTCACAATACCTTTGAGCTCTTAGCTGATAAGAGAGTTGCTGTTATAGTATCCACCTGGGTTCACTAGGGAGGGATTCACCCAAGAAGCTCAGTTCTGGATGGGTTCAGTCTATAGTATCTTTATGAACCTCATGAGACATATTGGTCAGGGTTGAATCATTCTACATAAATACTTTTCAGACATTCCATGTATTGGTGGGACATTCTAGAGAATGATGTGTAGTAAAAGGAATTATAATATACTGATATTGTGAAGGATTTTCTAAACCAATTTTATCAAAATATGTTGAGTAATACCAAGGATCATGAGATCACATGCCTATAAAATAAGAGTATGTTAGTAATGGAATGTGATGGATTTTTTATTTAATTTCATCGCATTTTCATGTCATTTTCAACTATTAAAACCCCTTGTACGAGATGTTTCAAGGAAGATATTCACAATTAGATCATGTCATAATAGAATTTATTTAAAAAAGAAGTAATTCATAGATGTGCTGACTTATGTTATCATCATGAAAGGGAATAAAAAGTGTAAACTAACAGAAGGTAGGCTATTTAGTAAGGCAAAACATTATATCTTCTTCAGTTCAAAAGAATCCCCTCCTTGAGATTTATCACAATGGACACTACGTGTAGTCAAAACAAGGTAGTGGAAAACCATCTCAAATCCATATTTTTTTATATTACTATCAGTGTGCCATGTTTGTTTTGAATAATCCATGGTTTCTAAATCTATATTTAATGATCCAATATTATTGTAGGTTATTCTACTAGAATTGATTTTTTATGTTAATTTTGAAAAAGAATTGTGACAGGGTATTGAGATAGTTTTAAATTTTTAATTGAAATTATGATACCCATCAACATATAGGTTTATGGTGTTAGACTTGACATTTATGTCTAGGAAGTTAGTGAGTTTTCCCAATTTAGAATAGGGATTACTATCCATATGAAACAACATAGGTGAGTCTGACTGCATCCCATTGTATAAATTAAAGTGATTATAAAAGTATGCATTCTACTGTGGAAATTTCAAATGCTGGACCTTTTACCATCTGTCATGAAAGTCTTATTTCATCTAAAATTTATTTCAATTTTCAATAAAATAACATCACATTAATTTATATGTCATAAATTTGGAAATTTATTAGGATTTTTGTGTAAATATTAAAGGGGTTAGTTAACATAAACAGACAATTGGGATTGGGGTTAAGGAATATAAATTGTTGATATTAATTAACTATATAAATTATTGGTCACCATTTCTTTGGTAAGAAATTTTTGCATGAAATTATAGAGGGTGATATGGTTCCATGTTTAATTTCATTAGTTCTATACTAGAATCATATCGACTATAATCATTGGATAACATTATTTACCACTCCAAAAGAAGGTAGAAAAATTCACTAGTATAAGGGGGATCATTAGAATGGTCATGTGGGACCAATTCAATGAAAACTATATTGTATCATTTTTATATTATATCTCTTTTTCTTGATGATCCTGGGTTGAATCATGATAGTTTTCCTATAGTTGTATTCCATTTCAGGTTGCCTATCTAGATGATTTCAAAGTCATACCTCCCTAGTAGGATATTGAGATAGAGACTAATTTGGTATAAGGAGTAGGGCCTATTTATAAACCACCCAATATGATGGATCTCGTAGGGAACCATCTATTTAAATTTCAATTGGAAGACTTGGAAACTAATTTTTTGATATATCCTTGTAAATTACCATAGGGTTCTCCATTTATTTTCATAGGAAGGCTGATGGATCTCTATTTATGTGTGTGGAATATCAGATCTTAAACATGGTGATAGTAAAAAAACATATATACCTTTCTATGAATCAATGATATCTTCGATGAAATATGTGGTTCATGGATTTTACCTATGATTTAATTGAACTTTTGATATCATAAGTTGAGAGTGAGACCATCAAACATACTTCAAAAATATTTTAGGAGTAGGTATGGAAAATATGAATTCATGGTGATGTCTTCATGTATTATTAATGCATCAATAGTATTCATGGACTTTACGAAGTAGATATTTCCTCATTTTTGAAATCAGGGTGTGATGGTTTTTTTTCAATGATACCATAGTGTGATACCTGTGTGGATATGATAATTAAAAACATCGTGAGATCATCTTGGGTAAATTAATATAGCTTAGAAACTACAAAACAATATCAAAATGCTGTTTTTATATTAATAAATTGATCATAATGGGATATTTCATCTCAGAGGATAGAGTTCTAGTGGATATAAAGATATATTGATCTATGACATCTTGGTAGTGACCTATGAATGTTTTTGAGATTATTATTTGTTTGGGTTTATCATTTTATTATCGATGATTTTTCTAAGTCATCTCACATCTTGTAGAAGTAACATCTGGGTTGATAAGGAACATGTTGATTTTATTTAGTCAACTATTTGGGAGGGATATTTTGGGTTGCTTTAGCATTGGTATACCATATAAACAATCATACCATTTCCCATTCTATGTAATTCATATATCATTTATTGTGACGCCTTAAGAGTTTCACACAAAGTATTTTTTATGCAAGAGGATCAAGTTGTTACTCATTTATCTAGACACATGATAATATATGAGATAAATTATCATACATGTGATGAAGAGTTTGATGTTGTAATAAATTCATAGATTTTTTATTATCACAATCTCATATGTGGGTGATTTTTTCTTTAGATAGAAAAAAACTTGGATTATATCTTTTCTGTATGAAACCTAACCCTTCAACATAAGTGGCGGGTTCTATATATCTAACCATTTATAATTTAAAACATAATTTTCCATTTCATTATATGAATTATATTGAAAGAGAAAGTATAATAGTAATGTGATTATCGAAGTACGATAATCCTTTTTTGTAGACATTCATTTTAATGATCCAGAGTCGAAGGATTGAATAGTTCTAGCATCAGAATCATGTATACCAGCGTATATAGGATGGATCAACACTGATATTTTTATTTAATCCATAGGTCGTAGATATGTCCAAAAACATATACGGTGGGGATCCACTATTTGGATGGTCTCTTGGTAGATGAAATTAATTTCTTTTCCAAGGAACAGTATAGTTTATTTTTTGCTTGAGTGAGGAGTTGATGAGAGTGGCCCATGGTTTTAGATGGTTGGCACATCCTTGAATAAAAACAAAGTGGTGTTATATCTATAAATAGAATTGATTCCCAGGAATGATGAATATGGTAAATGTATTTGTGTCTACATAGTCCAATAGTTATAAACACAAAAATATAAATTAGAGGTTGTTTGTGGAATTATAGCCTCATCTCATTCCATATAGGATATAAAAAGATGTCACTATAGATTTTTTAATTGGATTAACCAGGAGAGGTCTTCAGAAGGATCTTATATGGGTTATAATATATAAACTAATGATGGTAATAAATTTCATTATTACCTAGGATACCTTCATTGAGGATGCTCTTGGTAGCCTCAATGTTTTGGAAATTGAATGTAGCACAATTTTATGAGGATTAAAATATCAAATAAAGATACACATTTCACATCACGGTTCCCGAAGAGTCATCTAGAAGGCTCATGGATAGAAGGTTCTTCTTATTAATTCATCATTCACACTATATTTCGTTATATAGAATATTTGTGCACTATGTTTCTACTGTTATCTCGGTGATTCAACACTAGTAGAACGATATCTAAAGTATGAGCTTTTTGATAAGGTCAATTTGACAAGGAAGTTGTTAGTGACCATGAAAATATGGAATAAATACTATGAAGAACATTAGAGAAGACATTTGGTTTTTTTGGCATGTTGTTATATTTTCCTTTAGATGTCTCAAATGATGGGGAAATTTACATTTATTTTATAGGGTATGAATGTTACAATAATTATTAATACATTTGAGATAGTTTCAATGGTTAGTCCAGTGGTGTACCTACTTTCCTACTAACTGGGATATAGATCCATGAATTATATCTTTCGCAAATCACTTATCTAGAGTTATCATCTTAACCCTTCTCCTGTTGTAGATGTATTTGACACTGATCTTTATTTAAATTTATTCCTTATTAAGAATAAATGTAGTCCATTTTGAGAAGTATCTTTAGGGAAATATAATTCTTATAGTGAAAGTGTATTGGAATCATGGTAATTTCTATTGAAGAGACATAGGAGAGGGAATCTGATATAGATCCTAGTGGTATGACATATTCATTGAGACTAGAATGTTGATCTCTAATTTTCTCAGGAATGAGATATTATATGGTGAATAGGTTGTAGGTTCTCATCTTTTTCTCACTACATACCTCATGGGGTTCTTGTTTATCCCATTTTTTTGGGTTTTCCCTCTTTAAAACAAAACCAACAAGTCCATTTAGGGGTGGATAAATTTTTCTTATGATAATTATAAAATTTATGGGTATCATACTTGTTTTATTTAATAGAATCCGTGTATAAAATTTTTCAATTTAATTATGATTGTTCTATATGAGTTTTTAAGGATTCGTAAGTGTTTCGACCTCTTCTAAAAAACATAGATTGAGATTTTTACTTATAATTTAAAAAACTTGGTCATCTTTCAAAATTAATATATTGTTCAAGGAATTATTCATGAATGATGTTTAAGAGGTGGAATGGTTATACAAAATGAAATAAATTCATGATGTGAAATGGTCTACCATGTTTTTCATAACTAGAGTTGAGGTTTTTTCATCATATCTCATTAATTGAGAAATATATGTCATTAAATTATTTCCCATCATGCATTCCTTGGGATTAGTGGTTTTAAATTCATGTTTTCATATAATATTTTTGTTATCTTTATGGTTATCTTATCTCTAGAACTATACTGTTAATCAAGGTTATTTTAGATCCATTTATAATATTAGAATTAGAAAATATTGTTGAATAAATTAAAAATATATAATTTGAAATGTGTTTTTTGGAATATTATTTTTTAATAGAAAATTAACATATAACTATATTATTAATTTACTAAAAAGTAATTGGTAATATTTTATATATTTTTTTATAGAAGTAGAGTGGGTTTTCTACTGATGTCTTCATTAATAGTTAAAATTATGAAGTCTACATTATGATTATCTAAGAAAAACATACAGTTTTTATGGTTATGAGATAACACTCATATAACCGATATATCTATTTAAAACTTTTCACTTAAAATTATTCTAAAATGAATTCAATTAATGTAATTTCATCCCAATTATTTTATAAAAAGAGATGAAGGGTGAGATAATTTTTGGAAAGGAATGTGAAACATAAATATTTTTAATAATAGTGAACATTGTTGTTAATTGAATTTACATAAACATTATTTTCTAATAAATAATCATCTTTTTTCTTACTTAAGTGTATTGTTATATGTATTCTCTATAATTGAATTGATTATTTTTAAAAAATTAATATATTGTGTTATTATTCATAATGTTTTATTTTCTATTTATCATTATGGGATTCATTATTTATGATCCATTATAACAACTATATTTTATATAATAAGAAGATATGTTTTATATTAAATGAAGAATATTTAATACCCTTATCTATAATCCCCTCTTAGGGTATCATTTGGGTACCATGGAAGAAACACTCATGCAATGGGTTTATTTCCTTATATAATTGAATAATATATGTAAAATAATTTTATCCATTTTCTAATGGACATTATTCTAATTTTGTGGCATTCCATTCCATATTAAAGACTATTTGACTATCAATATTTTGAATTCTCACTTCAATATGAGGAATATATATTAACAATTACCCATTCATATAATCTTATATATTGGGAGGAATAACCACTATTCTATCTATAGCATAATTGTTTTTGTAATTTTTCAATACATAGTTTTCCCCATCATTATTATAAAAGTGAAATATAGTATATGGTGCATAAAACGGGTCATAATTTGTACGATCACTATAACTTGATCCTATGCGTACATTAATTGAATAAATTAACCATATAAGAAATAATGTGAGAACAATAATTAGATATTAAATCAATATTCATCCTAATATGGTATGAAATACAATAACCTAATGATCTATTATGAATATCAAGTTAGGAATATGATCCAAAAATTAGGAAGTCAATTAGATATCCATATGGTATTCTTAACAATTTTTACTCTGGAATAATCAAATCTGATTGATCAAAATGAATTTCTCAAATGATAAATGAATTTATCAAACATAATGTTTGTCATAAAATAACTATCTTTGAATGATTAATTATGATGAATTAATTTATCATTAAAAACACATTTAGGGTCTCCTGACACCTTTTAGGACTAGATTACTATCTAACTCTATTGAAAAGAAGATTGGTTGTCATTTAGTAAATTTTATCCTATCATGATATGTCTAAATATAAGATATATTTGTTTCAAAAGCAAAAAGATTTAAATATAGATAAACAAGGTTTTAATTTAGATCTATTAATAGATAGGTGGAATAGTGACCATAAATTTACACATATTATTAGATAATTTTTACATTATCATTTATTAATAATAAGCTAAATATCCTGTGGTCTATTGTCTGATAAATACTATGTTGATAATACACTATTTTGATTATAAAATAAAACATATATATATTGTTCTATATAATGAGGTCCAAAATCATTTAAATATCAAAAACATCTTTGGATAACATAGAGAGTTAACACACAAAAGTATTCATCCAAAAAACATTATTATTGTATAAACAGTATAATGATGAATATTTATTGAGTCAATGTTATAACATCATATTGATAATATAAATCTCACGTGCAGTCACATGGGTAAATAACCTAAAGAACATGGTATCATAATATTGTGTAATAATAATAAATATGGTAGTGAAATTGACATGAAATAAACATGATTCAATGAAACCACCTTGACTATATCACATAGTGGAAAAATTCCCATAATGAATTACATTTACTCCATAATCCAATACATGTAATAACTTCAAAATAAAAACATTTCCCTATTAATTGGTTTTAATATCTAGATTCACCAATCCTAACATTCTAATTATTTATATTTTCCACATAAAGTATGTAATGCCCTGACACCAGTTACCCAGATTCAGTGCATTATTACATGACATTGGCATGATCACAAAAGATCAATTCTCGAAAGACCAATTAGTTTAGTAGCCTTGGAAACAATAGATACATTCATAAGTCTTACAATACATAATAATGTGAAAAACTAAAACAAAATAGTCTCTATAGTCCACACTCATATCCCCTCAGAATATCCCTATAGGTCAGTCAAAAAACACTTCTTCACATCCTGGGAAAATCAAAACACAGAAAGGGGTGAGCTTAGTTTCTAAGTAAGGATAAAAATATAGTAGAAACTTTATAAATTAATATAAACATTTAAGGCAATGTCTAACTAATACAAAAGCCTTTTAAACATGATATTCAACATAATGTGGAAAAAATAAAATGAAATAATTCCATTTAATTATTCTCATGGATATATTACTACTCGAATAATCACTTGCAATATCAATAACCACATTCATAATAATGGAATTCATATGCCAGACTATCTTAACCACATAGTCAAGTCCTTGGGAAAAGACTAAATATATGAATTTTTCAAGGCCTTTTGCTAAGACACTAGTTTGTCTCATGAGACATATGGATTCATCGACAAGCTATAGTGGTATCCACCTATCACTTACTTAGTCCAATACTTTCCTCATATGAACAGGTTTAAACATATCATAAACATTCGTATTAAAACTAGTATACGAAGTGTCAATAATTTTCTCCATAAAACATGAATGGTAGAATAATAACACATAAAATGTCAAAAATATAACAAAACCTTCAATACAAAATGGATGTTTTGTATCATAAGAAATCAACTTCATATAAGCTTAAAATCTATCAAATGAGGTTCATGTGGATGAAATAAAAACTATTTGAGAGAAATATCTATTTTTTTAAACCATCTAAGAGTATCATAATTATAAAAGAGAAAATTTACATTGAAAATATTCGCATATGCTTGTATGTGAATCTTAGATGATTTTATAATGGTGGAAACTAGCCCCACCCACCGTATAAGTTAAAAAAAGTCATTCCTACCTCAATTTTGTCGAACAGGTTAAAATGGACCTTATTTGGAAAACGATGGAAAGATACCATTATAAAAATCATAAAAAATTCCAATGAGGGTATAAATTACTTTAAACCATAGTCTATAAAATAGTAAGAATGTTTCGAAATACATTTTTAAGAAACATGTATGTGGATGATAAAGATTACCTAGTGGATAATTACGTAAAAACAACCTCGGATAATGAAGAGATTGTGAAATAAAGCCTTAAAATGTACTTTTCCATGATAGATGGTAGGTTAACCTCCTTTATAATGTTGAAATAATTGTTATTAAAATATAAAATAATCATATACATTAATATGATATCATATATGATCTATTAACATTGTTTTGTTAATAATATCTTAGTACTAACGTCATTTTGTGTGTTAACGGATTCGTTTTCCTATATATTCTTTGTTATGTGAGTCATATTTGTTATGGATGAGATGTATCTTATTCATATCCAGAATTATATTAAGTATTTAAATATTATTTTTAATCATCTAATGAAAATTAGTATTGAATGGATACGATGGGAAATGAATCTCATTGCGTTCGTGAAGACATTAATTCATACGTATGCACGAGCGGTAATATAAATCATTTGATATTAAAATAATATATAATTGGATGGTATATAATATATAAAGAATAATTATCATGTTATACTTATTATTTACATGAATTACACATCATTATTATACGCATCCAAATAATATTGTATTGATTAACAATTATACCACAACGTGGAGATGGTAATCCGTACGTACACACATATGGTGAAATGTCATTCAAAGGATGGATAGAATAATGAATATGGATGTAAAATATTTATAATAACATCCAATTATATAGAAGATACATTATTTATTATTTTAAAATAAAAATAACAAAGAAAGAAGAAGTGGAAGAAGAAAAGAACATGAAAGAGGGAGGTAAAATTATAACCTATTCTTCGGGTTCTTTATTTTGATTTGATCCAAAGGGATCCTTGCGTATGAATTAGGATTAAATGAATGCCTCAAGGATGATTTGATGGAATTAGATAGTATATTTGGGTAGGGTTTGGCCGAACAAAAGGCAATTAATGTTTGAATTAGAGAAAAGAAGGAGTGCATTTTTATAAGAGGGGTGAGGGACATCTTAGGAAATTCTAGAAATATTATTTTATAATAAACTCATTTTTGGTTTCTAATGGATCCAAAATGGATTATTTAAAGGATAATGTTAGGATGGGTCGAAAAACACTCAACCAATAGGTTTTAGATAGGTTTGGGTTACAATATTAATCTTAACTTTTAGATTAATCTCTTAGTTAAATAGTTTCACATTTATCATGTCTCTTTGTATTTTTATCATTTATGGTTACTAAACATACTATATAACTATAAGTGAACCCAAAGTGGTTAATTAATGATACAAATATCATTATATAAGTCATGTGTCCGATCTTTATATTTTTATGAATATTATATAATATTTGTTTTAAAATTTATTTATGTCAATTTTGTCACTATATAATAATTTATTTGTGTTAATGTCCTAAAAAATTTATTAATTGTAATGAAATTAATTTAATCAATACTAACATCTCATATTAACCTATAAAATTAGTTTATGGAATCAAAACATTATAATTGTATTTATTGTAACATTTATAATACCATTTATTTGATTCTTTTATTAATAAGGAAAATACTGCATCATTATTGTGTCATAATTAAATTTAAATATTCAATGTCTAAAAATTAAAAATTGAAAACATTTATGTAGGAAATTTATTTATAATTCAAATGAATGTTTATAATTGAAATTATCTTTTGTATAACCCTATATTAAAAATGTTTTAGTTGTTAAACATTAATTTTAACTCTTTGACCTTTTCATCGAATTAAATAATAATAAATTTCCTAATCTAATCCAAGTGGACCAAATAAGTTCATATTTTATTCCTATGGATGTTTTTGGTCGAATTATATTTATCCAATATGATTAGGACATGTTTTATGGTAATAATGATAACATTTTTACCCTTAATTACCCTATTTACTTTTTATTGTGGTTAATAAAAGTAAAAAGTTACTAATTACCAAAAAATATTTTTATCTTTTTGAACAAAATTTAACTCATTTATATTATCCTTGTCTCTCGGATTTTCTAAATTTCACACACAGAAGTGGTAAAATGATGTTTTATGTGAATTTTGAAATTCTCGTAAGAGATGGGTAAAAGACGGTAAAAGGTTCAATAAACATTTTATATATGTAAAATTTTTATAATCTGACTCAAATGAATTCCATTGAAAATATATAGGTATTATGTATCAATATTTACCTAAAATAAATTTAAATAAAATAAATAATTATTTAAAAAAATTCATTTTTAAATTATAACTCAGTGATATTTACTATTCATCAAAAATTGAAAGTTTTCAAAAAAATACCAGAACTTCACTCTAAGAAAATTTCAATATTAAAAATCCAAAAATGAAGTCCATTTTGAATGATAAAATTTATAAAATTTAAAAATGTGGTTATTACTATTCATAATGGCTTGATTTATTGGTTGTGGTTTTTGTTAGAACTCGAAGTTTCATACAACACACGCTAATGAATTATTCAAAGAGAAGTGTACCATAGAAGCTTGGGTTGTTACATTCTCCCCACCTTCAAATAATTTTGTCCTCAAAATTTCTAGGATATTACTGCATAAAAAGACATGGGGGGTTCATCATCATAATTTCCACAGGTTCCCACATTGCCTCTTCTGTCTTATGGTTTATCCATAGAACATTTAATAGACGAGTCGTCCGGTTTCTCAGCACTTGTTCTCTGGTATCAAGAATCCTGAAGGGCTCTTCGCAATAAGATAGATCAGGTTCTAGTTCTACATCATCATAGGTGAGTACATGCATTGGGTTGGGCATGTATTATCTCTACAGTGATACGTGGAACACCTCGTCAACTTTGGAGAGATGTGGTGGAATTTCCAAATGATAAGCTATAGCCCCAATACATTCTAGAATTTCAAAAGGTCCTCAGTACCTGGGACTCAATTTACTTTTCTTAACAAATCATATAAATCCCTTCCATGTAGATACCTTCATGAAAACTTGATCTCCTACCTGAAATTCCAAATCCATCCTTCGGTTGTCAAATTAGCTCTTTGGTCTACATTGAGTTGCTTTGATGTGGGTTTGGATTACCATTACCTTTTCCATCATTTCCTCTACCAGTTCTGGGGATACGAATTTTCTTTCACCAACATCATCCCAACAGGTTGGTGTGCGACATATCTTTCTATTTAAAACATTATATTGTTCCATCTGAATACTTTAATGGAAGATATTGTTATAAGAAGATTCTACCAGAGGTAAATATTGATCACACGTACCAAGAAAGTAACGTGAGCGTGATCTCAACATTACTTCTATGATTTGAATAGTCTGTTTTGATTGTCCATCAGTTTGGGGGTGGTAAGGGGTGCTCAAACGAAGCTCAGTATCCAGGGATTTCTGAATACTTTTCCAGAATTTTGAAGTAAAATGTAGATCAAGATCAGAAACAATTGATAGGGGTACTCCTTGAAGTCTCACTAAATCATTAATATATAGTCTTTCTAGATGTTCAAGTGGTAAATGTTCTCTTACAGCATGAAAATGTGCTGCCTTGGTAAGACGATCAATAATGACCCATATTTCACCGTTACTTCTAGGAGCCTTTGGTAGTTCCATGAAAAGGTCCATTGTGATATTATCCAATTTCTAGTAAGGTATGGGAAGAGGTTGCATGACTTCTCTAGGTTGTTTCCTTCCAGCTTTCACTTGTTGACAAACCATAAATCTTGACTCAAAATCAGAAATCTCCCTCTTCATGTTGTCCCACCAAAAATGTTCCTTCAAATCACTATATATCTTGGTGCTCTAAAGGTTTATAAAGAAATTGGAACTATGAGCATCATCCAAAAATTCCTTTTTTTGATCAGGTATATCGGTAACACAAAGACTCTTCCAAAATTTCAAAATTCCATCTTCATATACGATGTCACACAATCTTCCATCATTCACAGCTTTAATCATCATTTGAAACACCTCATCATCTGCCTAGGAACTTTTTATCCGTTCTAGTAAATATGGTTTGGAAACCATTTGAAAAATCATTGATGTTTCACCGTCCATTGTTATTCCCATATCCATCTTTACTAGATTAATTAAAATAGGATCATTTTCAACTCTTATCTAGTTCTAAACACAATGATCCATTCTAATCAGTGAATCTACCAACTTTTTTTCTTTCCCCGGGTAGTAGTGTATCATACAATAATAATCATTGTGTAGTTCAAGTCATCACATTTTCCTCATGTTGAGTTCTTTCTATGAGAAATTATACTTCAAAATATTTTGATCGGTAAATTTCTCACATTTTTCACCATAGAGATAATGTCTCCATATCGTCAAAAAAATATTATAGTAGCTAAATCAATATCAGGAGAAGGATGGTTTTTCTTGTGATTTTTTAGTTTTGGTGATGCATAGAAAATAACCTTATCATTTTGTATAAGGACACAAATAAGTCCTTTCTTTGATGTGTCACTATAAATAACAAACCCATAATTCCTCAATGGTAGAGTCAATATAGTAGAATTGGATAATCTTCTCTTCAGCTCTTTGAAACATTGTTCACAATATTTTTTCCAAAAAATATATCCACTTTATATGTGAGATTCATTAATAGGTTATCTAATAGGGAAAAGTTCTCGACAAAACATTGATAATAACATGCTAAACCGAAAAAACTGCATACCTTGGTTATACTCATTTGTTTTGGCCATTCATGTATTGATCTTGTCTTAGAAGGATAAACAAATATTAAATCATTATAGATAATATGGCCAAGAAAAGATATCTCATGATTCAAAGATTCACACTTGCTAAACATCCCATATAATTCATGTCTTCTCAGAGTCTTCAGGATTATGCGCATGTGATTTTCATGATTTTAGTGGCTTTTGATGTATACCAATATATCATCAATAAATACCACTACAATTTCATCATGATATTCACTGAAAACTCTGTTCATTAGATCAATGAAAAAAGAGGGTGCATTAGTCAGACCAAAAAGGAATTTCTCTAAAATTGTAATTCCCATTCCTGGTTTGAAATGCTGTTTTCAGAATGTCTTCATTATTCACACACAACAGATGATATCAAGATCAGACATCAATATTTGAATAATATTGTGCTCCATGATGTTGGTCGAATAAATCATCAATGTAAGGTACAGGATAGTTGCTCTTCAATGTAATACCATTTATCTATCTGTTGTCAATGCACAACCTCATAGATCCGTATTTCTTCCTATTAAAAGGAATATGGTCTCCCCATAGAGAGATACATGGGAAAATAAATCCCTTATTACTCAATTTATATAGTTTTTTCATTAGTTCCACTAATTCCACTATATCCATTCCATAAGGGGTCTACGATATGCACCTTGAACGAGGAATTTAATCAATGGAAAACTCAATTTTCTATTCTGGAGTATATCCAGGTAAATCTTCTGGAAATAAATCAACATATTCTCTCATAATAGATACATACTTTATTTGAACATTCCTTTACTCACCCACAGTTATTTCATTCTCTTCCTCCCCAATAATTGAATTTAGTTGAGCTAATGGGGGTGGATCTAGATATGAATTTGGTGGCGACGATTCTACTCTAAAGATAAGGTGTTCTTTATCATCTTCATCAAAAATAGTAACCTATTTCTTCTTACAATAAATCTTCGCATCATGGTCCGAAATCTATTCCATAACAAAGATTATGTCAAAATCATTCATGGGTTTGATGATGAGATCAATAAATAAAAAACATTTATATTCCATAATGGGATCTGATTCATAGAACATTATATAAATGATACACACCTTAAGAGTTTTAACTGAAAACTCCCTTGTTGAATCAAATTTAAAATGACTAATTTTCATAGAAAACTAGAAAGATATGAAATAATTTGATGATATAGAATCTAATAAATAATTTTCTAAACTTGAGAAAACCATTAAATTATCTACCACCATGTCTTTCGGAGCTTCTACCTCAGCAGTAGTGATAGCATAATCTTGGCCTTAATCCCTAGGACTTTTATGATGTATGATCCCTAGACACTTTGGACATTCATTCGTATAATTTTACATCTCCCTATAATTGTAGAATTGATCATTGGTAGCTTGTTTCTTCCTCGTGCAATCACGAGCATGGTGGCCTTTTTAACCACACTTGTAAAAAAACTCCAATTCCCTTCAAGCAAGTACCTGTGCATTTCATCCCACATTTACTGCATGATGGATATTCAAAATTTCCCTTCTTTCCCTTATTTCCATTTCCAAGGTGATCAGTAGGTCTCTTCTAATCATTCATTAACTTAAAGTTGTATGACATAGATAATGCTTTTTCTGTCTTGATAGCACATAAGACAATATCTTCGAATGATGAGAAGGATTGTGAGAATATTTCTTGACGGAGTACTGGTTTTAACCCATCAAAGAAATTATCAATATTACTTCTTGGATTACGTATATAATCTGCCGCATGCATTTCTATCCTAGTAAAGATAGACGCATACTTTTCTACATTCTCATCCTCCTTTTTCATCAGATGCAGAAATTGACTTTCCATATCTACATGATGGAAATTAGGAAAGTATTTTTCTAATAGAATAACTTTAAACACCCTCTTTTACATTTTTGATACTTAATAATCTTCCTTTGTGTTTTTAATCATTTACCACCATTGATTAGCATAACCAGCGAGACGGTAAACTACCATGACAACTTTTTCCCTTTTGCTACTCCCCAAGGCATGGAAGATTTTCTCAATGGAATTTATCCATTGCTCAGATACAGGTGGATTTGTACCCGCATTGAATGTTGGCGGTTTTTTGCACATGAAGCGATCTAAAATTGATCCTCCACGATGTGAATCAGGGTGCTGCATACGGGTAAGGTTATTATTCATAACCTGAGTGAGTTTTCCCAGTATGGTGATAAGGTGATTAGAACAAGTTGTATCACCAGATCCACTATAATTATCTTGAGCCGAAGGGAAATCCCTATATGGAGTGCATGCATTGATACAATTCCCATTCGTTCCACTAGGTTACATTTCAAAAAAATTCCATAAACTAGATTATTTTATGAATAGAAATACATAATTCCTAACTTGTAAAACACTTAACATATATTGAATAGATTGTGGATATAATAAATAATCATAATAAAGTTTTATTTGAAGAAGTATATACTCATAAACCCTTCATAATGTCTTTTAAAGAAAATGAGAATTATCATAAGCATATCCCCCAAGAGTGTCATAACCAACAGTGCATCAATACCTGTTGTCGTGCACCAGTTCCCATTCGAGTGTAGCTCTAATTAGTGTTTTCAGGTTTTACTCCTAGGTACCTCTGGGCCAGAGCCGCCTCTACATGCTCATATCTAGACAGGGGTGTATTGCTTGGAAAACTCACAAAATCTCTACAATACCAAAATTGTAGGATGTTATATAATAATCCTCAATGTCCATCTTAGGTCTATGTCCTCTAATCATAGTTTATGTAAGTCTAGCTTCCATGGTTTGTACTAAAATGCCTCTAATACCAAATGTAATGCACTGACCCGAGTTACCCAGAGTCGGTGCATTATTACATGACATTGGCATGATCACAAAAGATCAAGTCTCAAATGACCGATTTGATTAGTAGCCTTGGAAAAACTATATACATTCATAAGTCATACATTAAATCATAAAGTTAAAAACTACAAAAACAAAGTCTCTATAGTCCAAACTCATATCCCCTCAGACTATCCAGACAGGCCAGTCATAATACACTTCTTCACATCCTGGGAAAAATAAAACATAGAAAGGGGTGAGCTCAGATGTACAGTAAGGATAACAATATAGTGGATAATTTCATAAAAAATCATAAATATTTAAGGCAATGGAAAACTAATAAAAGCCTTGTAAAATAGATCTTCATCATGATATTGTAAGAATAAAATGAAATAATTCCATTTACTTATTCATATGGATATTGTACTAGTCAAATAATCACATGAAATATCAATAACCACATTCATAATGATGGAAGATATAATGCCAGACTATCATAACAACATAGTTAGGGCCTTGTTCCAAGACTACAAATATGATTCTTTCAAATCTATGTTCCAAGAGACTAGATTCCCGCATGAGACCTACCGATTCATCGAAGAGCTATAGCGGGATCCACCCATCACTTACTAAGTCCAATGCATTCCTCATATGATAAGGTTTAAACATAACATAAACATTTGTATTAAAACTGGAATACGAAATGTCTATACATTTCTACATAAAAAATTAATGGTATAAAAATAACACATCCACAGTCAAACATATCACAAAAACATAAATTTAATATCTAAGTTTTGTATCATACTCAATCAACTTCAAATAAGCATATAATCCATCAATGGATGTTGACATAGATGAAATCAAAACAATTTGAGAGAAATATCTTTTTTTAAATCATTTAAAAGTAACATAATTATAAAAGAAACGTTAAATTTTAAAATATTATTATAATCATGTAATGGAAGCATTAACAATTTAATAATGGTGGAAAATAGTTTCACCAACCAAATAAGTAAAAAAAAGACATTATTACCTTAATTTTTTGAAAAGGAAAAAAGGACCTTGTTTTGAAAATGATGGAAGGATTCCTTTAGAAACATCTTATAAAAAATCATACAAGGGTATAAATGGATTTAAATCATATCCTATAAAATATTAATAATGTATTGAGATACATTTTTAAGAATCATGTATGTGGATAATAATGAGGTCCCATAAGATATTTACTTAAAAACAACCTTATATAATAATGATAATGTTAAATAAAACCTTACATTGTACTTTACCTTGGTCGTGGGTAGGTTAAACTCTTGTATAATGGTGAATTAATTTTTATTAAATTGTACATGAATCATATACATTAATATGATATCCTAATCATCTGTTAACATTGTTTTGTTAATAATATCTTAATATTATCATCGTTTTAAGTGTTAACGGATTTGTTTTCCTTTATATTTTTTGTTATGTGAGTCATATTTGTTATGGATGGGTTGTATATTTTTCATATCCAGAATTATATCATGTCTTTAAACATTATTTTTAATAATCTAGTGAAAATTAGTCCGGAATTTATAAGATGGGCAATGAATCTTATCGCATTCGTGTAGACGGTAATCCGTACGTACACACGAGCGAAAATATCATTCTTTTGATATTAAAATAATATATATTTGGATGGTATATCATATATAAAAAATAATTATCATGTTAAACTTATTATTTTCATGAATTACACATCATTATTATACCCATTTAAATAATAATGTATTGAATAACAATTATACCACGACGTGGAGATGGTAATCCGTACATACTCAGGTATAGTGACATGTCATTAAAAGGATGGATAGAATAATGAATATGGATGTACCATATTTATAATAACATCTCATTATATATAAGATACTAGAGATATTGTTTTATAATGGATATAAAAAATAAAGAAGTGGAAGAATAAAAGAACATAAAAGAGGGTGGTGAAAGTATTACCTCTTTTTTGGGTTCGTCCTTTTGATTTGATTAAAAGGGATTCATAAGATGGATATTTGACAAAAGGAAGGACTCTAGGATGATTTGAGGCAATATAAGAGGATATTTGGGCAGGGTATGGCTGAGAAAAAAGGCTTGGAAGATGTGAATTAGAGTGATAGGGGGTGCCTTTTTATAAGAGGGGTGAGGGGCACCTTAAGAAAAGGTAGAAATACTATTTTATAATAAATTAATATTTGGTTTTTAATGGCACAAAAATAGATTATTTAAAGGATAAGGTGGTTATGGGTCACAAACAACTAAAATAATAGGTTTTATGTAGGTTTGGTTCACAATAATAGCATTAACTATTATATTTAACTCTTAGTTAAATAGTTTGACATTTACCACGTCTCATTGTATTTTTTAATTATATGTTTAATAAACATAAAATATACTTCCAACCGAACCCCAAGTGGTTAATTAATTATACACGTATCATTATATAATTCTTTTAGCTGATCCTTATATTTATATGAATATTTTATAAATTAATAATATAATATTTGTTTTAAAAATTCCTTTATGTCAGTTTTGGAACTATTTAATAATTGATTTTTGTTAAAGTCCTAAAAAAATTATTATTTCGAAATAAATTCATTTAATAAATCCTAACATGTAAAAGTAACCTAGAAAATTCATGGATGGTATCAAAACATTCATATTATAAATAATGTAACATTAATAATACCATTTATTTAATTAATTCATTAATAAAGAAAATACTGCATGAATATTGTGTTATAAATTAATTTAGTTATTCAATGTCTGAAATTTAAAAATAAATTAACATTATGTAGAAAATATTTTTTAAATTTGTAATGGATATTTATAATCTAATTTATCTTATGTATAACCATATATTAAAAATGTTTTAGTTATTAAACATGGATTTTAACTCTTTTAACTTTTCTTTGATTGAAATAACATTAAATGACCTAATCTAAATCAAGTGGACCAAATAGTTTCATATATTATTCCTAAGGCAGTTTTTGGTCTAATTATACATAGAAAATAGAATTAGGAAATGTGTTAGGGTAATAATAATATCATTTTTACCCTTAATTACCCTATTTACTTTTAACTATGGAAAATAAAAGTAATATTTTCTATTCACCAAAAATTATTTTTATCTTATTGAACCACATCTTACTCCTTGATATTATCCATGTCTATCGGATTTCATAAATTTCACTCACAGAAGCGGTAAAATTATTTTTTATGTGAATTTGCAAATTCTCCTAGGAGATGGGTAAAAGATGGTGAAAAGTTAAATAAAATTTTAATATATCTAAAATTATTATAAACGGACTCCAATGATTTAAATTTAACATATATAGGTTTTATGTATCTATTTTTACATATTGTAAATTTAAATAATGTATATATTTATTGAAATAAAAATTCAGTTTTAAACTATAACTCAGTGTTTTTCAGTATTCAACAAAAATTGATTGTTTTCTGAAAAACACCAAAAATTCACCCTAAGCTAATTTCTATATTCTGAATCGAAAAATGAATTCCATATTGAAAGATAAAGTTTATTATAATTTCCAAATGTGGGTATTACCATTCATAACGGCATGTTTGATTGGGTGTGGTTTGTGTTAGAACTCGAAGATGCGTACAATACACGCTACTGTATTATTCAAAGAGAAGCGTATCATGGAAGGTGGGGGTGTTACAAATTAACTAAGTATTATGAAATTAGAATTATCAATGTGATTAAATTGGCTCACATAATCTTGCCTTATGC
Organism: Viscum album; assembly: GCA_963277665.1. Classification (NCBI taxonomy): domain Eukaryota; kingdom Viridiplantae; phylum Streptophyta; class Magnoliopsida; order Santalales; family Viscaceae; genus Viscum; species Viscum album. Next base: position 821,999,292 of record OY728155.1, read on the forward strand.
CATAATAATTTGTGGTTTCATAATCATTTTTTTGATAAATAACGATTAAAATTGTTTTACCCATAAAAGGAATGGTAAATAAGTAATATATATATTATAGAGACTTATAGAACTAATTTAGTAAAAATCCCAAACATCAACGGTTATCTTCAATGATTATAATTTCCTTAAAATATTTCTGAGATTATTTCTTGAAAATATATTCTTCTTACATTGAAATAAATTCCCAAAATCATAATTGATTCACAAATTGGTAGAAAAATATTTATTTATTAACAAACAAGGAAAATATGAATGTATTATTCAATGAAATGATTTTTTGTGATGGTTGGAATTTTAGAATATTTTATATAAGTTAAAAACATTCATTCCAAACTATTATTAAATGGATAAATAATACCTTATTTGGAAATTAAAATATAATTCCATTCAAAAATAATTGTAAAAATTAAACAATGTATAATAATTTCTTTTATAAATCATTTTGATTCTGATAAAACTATTCATGATAATATTTTTAGAAAATTGAATTTGGAAGATAAATTATTTTCTACCGAAGAGAGAAATAAACTAATGTATTCATAACAATATATTATCATTAATTTAAAATTCCAAAGAGTGGAAAATTTTATAATAAAAAAAAGAAAATCCGTAAATGAATTTAGGAGTTAATAATATAAGGGTATTACATAATCACCCGATAATAATGTAAATAGAAATTACAAAACTTTTCTTGATTACATTAATCATTACAATAATAGACACCCACAGACCGTATTAGTCTCTAGCCATTGGAAATATGGAAACATAAGAACTAGTACATAAGAGGGATATATTATCATCAATTGGTTTCTTATTTACAATCTCAATGATTCAACACATAATAATTAATATATATCTTCACATCATGGGGAATGAAACATAAAAATATCTGACCTCAGATGCTCAGTATGGATAAATAAGGGAGACATGTAAACATAATCATCATCACAAGAGCATGACAATGTGATTGAAACATTTTAAAAACATACAGTCCATATAAATAATAACAAAAAAATTAATGGAAAAAATATTGATAGTTCGTAAAATAATAATCAAATGTAAATAAAAAAACATAATCCATAAAAGTACAACTTAGGAATATAACATTGACTTGTGGAAAACACATAAGCTCATAATATTATTTCAAAAGTTTCCCAAGAATCTCTTAAAGCTATTTTGTAGTATGGGTTAACATACCATACCATCTTCATGGTCATTGTTCACTCCCATTTCCATCATAGTAGTCAAGGTCCACTCCAAAGACCAGTTTAATTTGTCTCAAGAGATATAAATCATTACCAAATGAATTAGAGGGAGATATAGGTCCCACCCTTGTCATAATGATATCATTCAAACATGTTCAATAAATTCATAAATAATCATATTATAACCCATGAAATTAATTTCGTTTCAAAAACATCTAATCATGTAAATAATCGTGGATATAGTAAGATGCTTCATAATCATTACTTCGTAAGCATTACCTACTAATGAAACATGTTTTAATTGAATATAACCCATAATAGAGAAACATGATTCATATAAATCATTCCATTAAAACATAAACTATCATAAAAATAATTTAATGGATCCTTGGATAATAACATCTGTAATTAATTATTAAGACAAATATTTTTAATCTTATATGTGAAATATGTTTTATATATCATTAAAAAACACTTCATTAGTAAATTATCATTTCTACATTTAAAAATGATTCTTAAAGTGAAATACCTATTGAAAATAAATATCATACAAATGAAATATAAAACTTATGATGAAATTATTTAAAATATTTTGAAATATTTTTTATTTTGGATACATGTAAATGATCTTGAAATCCATTTAAAATCATTATTTTTACCTATAAATGATTCATGAAAACCTTTTAAAAAATATATTCCATGAAAAATAATTAGAAATAATGAAATAATGAAATTTATTTTAACGATTTTTCTATGAATATCACTTTTAAAAAAAATTATTGAAAATTATCATTTTATAAAAACAATGTATTCTTCAATGAAATGATTGTGGGTAAATCTATTCATGTCGTATTAGATAAAAATAAATTTTTTTATGGTAAAAAGGTAAGAGAAATTACTTATTTTGAACATGATAAGATGATTCCTTTGAAAACCTCGTAAAAATAAATTAAAATGTATTTTAAATATTTTAGTATGTCCGTACAGCATTAATGGAAACCTATTTTATAAAACTTGGTTTTAAAGGGACATAGATTTTTTAATAAAGATAAAGGTAAAGTAATATTTTCTAAAAAACGTTATCTTAATTATCATAAGTAACATATAATAGAAGAAATTAACTGAAAAATTAATACATAATGACTATATATAAGAAAAATAAATTCATGAGTGTTCTTGAAATATTAATCAAATGATTTCATTAATGAAAATTAGACCATAAACGATCTCAATAAATGGTAAGATTGTTTTAATAAATTTTTACTACATGGTAAATTTGAATCATACTCTCTATCTACAAAAAATAAATTAAAATGATATTTAAAATTTAATTAAAATAGAGATATTAATTTTATAACATTTCATTGAAATTTTATAAAAATCATATAAAAATATTGGATTATAACACAACATGTGTCTCAAAAATTTAAAAATGATAAAAAAATTCATTACCGATTTGATAAATTTTTGAAATATAAACCACGTGATAAAGAGACCATAAAATGGATTTTTAAATACAAATATTTTTATATATATGCTTTATATAATACATTCATGGGTATTACATATACCACACAAAAGATGTGAGGGTTTCTTAAGGAAACTTTGTCCTTGAAAAAAATGAGTGAGGTGAAATTCCATTACCATGAGTTTGACTTGCATCATGTTATTTATATTCATAAATAATCAACCTATTTGAATTAATTATGTTATGTAAAATATTATTCTAGTTTATAATTATATTTAATTCACTTATTACCATGTTTTATACAAGTACATAAAAATTTTAGTTCAAGTCATGTGTTTTGACACAATTTGGATCATCATTGAAAATGACATTGGTTGGTTAGTAAATCTGAATGGAATAATTTAATATGAATATAAAGAATAATAAAAAAATTATCATATTTATACAATAATTATAATTTAAAAAAATCATTTATTAAATTTGTGAAATTTGAATCACTGATGTAATCATCGAGATGGTATGTCATACATACACAAGAGCAACATTCGTATTTCTCAATGTTCGTTATGGAATGAATGTAAGAAACATTATTACATAAAGATTGATAATAATATCATAAAAATAATATAATTTAATCATATATAAATGTATACATATACATATATATATATATATAATTCATGTGATGTAAAAGGAATCAATTCGTGTCGAGGAGGTGGCAGCCCAAACATCCATGGACAATGTTCTCACATTATAAGTGTATGAATGGGTAAGAATGGAAATGGTATATATTATATATATTAAAATTTAATTATGTAATTAAGGCTATTTAGATTTTATTTATGTCCTTTAAAATTTAAAACCACCCTTTATTAATTCCAAGGAATGTGTGATTGAATCATCTCACTTTTAAGAGGTTATAGTCCACAGTACCATAAACGATATTATCGTCTTTACACATAATGGAAATAATAAATTAATGCGGTGTAAAATAAATAACGATTCATAAAATAATTTTATATATCATATATATCATATATAAATGGGTTTTGCTTCATTATTTCCAAACCATGAAATGTGGGACTGTAAAAACCATCAATCATCGTTTTTTGTGATGTTAGTTCACCAAACACGAAGAATAAGTTTTTTTCCATTTAAAATTAGTTGTGAGTATGTGGAGATCAAAATAATAATATATAAATATATAAGTATATTGAGGATATTTTTATTCTTTTAAAATAAATAAATATATATATTTTAGGCGGCAGGGAAAGATAATAAAATAAATTAGCTTGGGGATGGTTGTTACCTCTTATATGGATAATGATGTTTGGTATGAAACAAAGGGAATTATTGGTTGGATTTTTATCCAAATGTATGATTAAAAGAGGATGTTAGGTATTTTAGTGAGATATTTGTGTAGATATTGGATGCAAAAATGTTACTTGAGATATGTGAGGAATTGAGGGGAGAGGAATCCTTTTATAGTGGAAGAGAAGTAACACTCTTGTAATATATAAGAAAAGGGAAACATCATACATATTTTTTACTGAAAGTGGAACCAATAATGGTTCAAAGTGGACATAACTGTGTTTTGGGTCGATATATTTACATAATAAATTTATTTTTTAAAAATTTCATAAGTCATATTAGGTGTTAATTTTATGATTTATCCTATTTTTATGCTTAATTTAATCTTAATCATAGTAATTAATTTTAATTACTTTTACAAATAAATTTAGTCAAAAAATAATTTTACCATATAAGTAATTATAAATTATTATTATTAAAAATATGGAATATATTTTTCCTAATTCAAATCACATATGTTTTTGAAATTATTTTAAATGGAATCCCATAGACAGGATGACAAAGAAGGTATTTAAAATAAATGGACAAATGTTTTCTAGGTTATTGTAACTATTTTCTATGTTAAATTAATTCAAATGATCTAAATTGAATGAATTGATATTTTTTTTCATAAAACATTAAAATCAATTAAAATATATTTTAACATTATAAATAAATTATATTAAAATATGTTTCAAGCTAAATTTCATTATTTTTCAATATTAATAAAAAATGAAGATTCACATTAAAACACCAAAAAAACACCATTACAAAATTTTTATTATTCACATTAAAAACTTATGTTTATATTCAAATATAAAATCAAATCATGTTCCTAAATTAATAATTAATAATGTTTATCTATCAAATGGTGGTAAAAATGCCATAAAAATATAGGTTTTTATGTGAAAATTTTGTTTGTTCTTATCTTATTCCTATTTAATCAATTGGATGAATAAAATAAATATATAAATATGGATGAAATATTTATTTTACATTAATATCAATCAGTTTTTAATTAATTTATTTTATTAGAATAATATAGCTTTATGACTGTAAACAAGTTTTCTATAGAACTATCCGTATTATATTCTATTTGTTTATTGTATCTAATGAATTCCAATTATATTTGTGTATTCCATAGTTTTTCATAAGATAGTTATTACTATTCATGAATAATAAATTAATTTCTAGTTTATGTTTAAATTTATAATATTAAAATAATATATTGTTGTTTCGTAAACTTGGTGTTGTGTGTTACACAAACGATCAAGGAAAGTCAGTCAGGCTTGTATCATAAGCTAACATTAATGTTCTGTGCATATAAGATGACCTCTATGTTGTGATTAGTTCATTATTTCTGTGGTATTACATTTTATTTAATAAAAACATATTTCATTAATATATAGGAACATTTTATAGAGTTTCACGAAATTAAAAATATTAAATTATTTTGAAACTAAATATTTCACAAAATCTCAGGGTGTTACATTCTAACACCATTAAATTGAATTTCACCCTAAAAATTTGTCTACATTGTCATAAGTTTAATACATGAAATATCCTTTCATTGAAACCCCAATAGTAAAAATACATATTAAAATTTCATTAACAAAAATATTTGGAAACATAATTGTTACCCAATGTAATACATAACTAGGTTTCCACATAGGTGAACATAGGGTGGATCTGAAAACATAAAGATGAAGTAAAAGTGTAAATATTAAAAGGTAGTGATTGAGTTCATCAATTACAAACATGTAAGTGATCAATAAAATTTGAGGACACAAAGTCCAAAATCTATGATGATTTAAAATTCCATCACATTAACAAAATTTTGGGTACTACGAAAATATTTTTTTAGTTCGTCTTTTTATAGTTTTGAAATAAATGTTTTCACTAATAATATTAGATAATAATACTAATTGAATTTTTTTAAACAAAAATTTATTATTTTTTGTGTCGTTATCAATTTCGAATTCATCTATTACTTTAAAATGGGGATTTCTTGAAATTGAAATCGTAACCTGAAGCTCTAAAATAAAAATTTAGAAGATCTTAAGGCACAAAAAATTTATATGAATAAATATTTTGGTCTAAATATTCTCAATAAAAAATAAGGTTAATAAATTAATACTGAAAATTAAAATTTAACACTAATATTTTATCAATAAAATTTATTTATCACAAAAAACTACGGATTAAAGAGGACATCGCGTAGGCCAGTGGTAGGAATTAGACCATTATCATCATTCATTTATGGGTCGATGACATGAGTCTATGCCAAAAACGATTGGTTTTATCCCAAAATAAATGATGTATTTTTATAAAACCATATTAATATAATTGTCAAAATAATTATGATGTATATCATTAAAATAATTTCATTCACTAAATATTATTTTAACATATCTTTACAATACATCTTAAATACAAAAATATTTCTTCAAATTCTAATCATTATCTTAAAATAAATGGTTATCCTTATAACCCTTGTTAAAAAATTCCAAATAATTGATATAAAGTCACAAAATATGATTCACATTGATCACCAATATATAATAATTTTTCACTTCGTTGTCAAAATACTAACATGATTATACCCCGATCATATATTCTCTTGAATCATGTTAATAACAAGAATTTCAATAAATTCATATGTTAAACATGAATTATTCTTCATTACAGAGATTACAAGATATATTCCTCAAATCGTTGAAGTTTTAAACATCATCCCTAATAACATTTATTGATTTTTCAACCAATCCACAATCAGATCCATGAAAATCAGTAACTTCCATTTCATTGATTTATATACAACATGTCTCTTATAAAAAATAATTATATTAAAATTTTTAACAAATTATGGTATATTATTACCTTAATCATGTGTCTCCCATGAATACAACCTTATAATTAAATCAATTTTCATTCTGATTATAATTATTCAACATATTCTCAAAAATACATAGTGAAAATAATAAACTAAATAAAACTTATATAAATCACCATTTATAATGCATAATGAAATAATCTTAATACATATAAACATTAATTATTCCACATTATTTATAAGTCATAATATGTATACATCATTATATTACGTAATACCATTTCCCATTCTAATGTCCTCTATAGTTTCATCATCAACAATAATATAATAATTTCTCCTATAACCTAGTGGATTATCTTCAGAAGCATTACTCTTTAAAAATATAGTTTCATAATGACCATTTATTACCTACTTATAACATATAACCATTGATGATTCATTGGGTGGACAATATTCCAGTCCATTTTTTTCCAAACCACTCATTTTTTGTTGTAGTTACATGCATTGTGTATTTATTTTCCACTATCAAAACACCTGATATTCCTTCTATGAAAATCAATAAAGTGATTTTCAACATTTTTTACACAAAGTGAACTTAATATTCATTCATCCTTGTTCTCCACCACATAAAATCTCAGAGATGTAATTACATTTATTATGTTGTGAGTCTGAGAGTTGGTTAAGGTAAAAGTTGTTGATCGTGTTCTTTGAAAACTAATTAAGCATGGTCATAATATCATTAAATCTAGTTTTATCCAATTTAACATCCCATAATAATATTTTTCTATCATATTCAACTTTTTCTCATTCGGATTTTTTCCATTGGTAAAAATAAAAAATCATTGAAAAATTAATGGTTATCATAGAGATGAACTACATAATATTGAAAATCCACTTATATAATGTATTAGTTATGAAACAATATTTAATATATGATAACATAGGTTTATATTAGGTTATTCATAGTCATATTATCATAAAATTAATTATAATGCTTCCTAAAGAGTTGTGAATTTCCAAATCATATCCCCTGAGAGTGTCAGACCACGTGTTTAAAAAGGCCCATTAACATGTACCAGATTACCCCGAGTTAGGCCTGAGACATCATGCGGTAGTTTTTATCCATAGGTATATCAGGTCCATGTCAGAATCTAATCATAGTATCCAAATCGACATTTATTTCATGGAAACCACTCACTCTATCCTTTAAAAAATTCCATGAAATTTTCATATAATCTTCTTTATCCTTAGTATAATATTTATACAAGTTCATATAGTTTTTACAGAGGTTATCTCATTCATTTTTACAATGGATAACTAATCCTTATATCTAATTTCAATAATAACAACATTGTATTAACATGAATAGATATAGCATCACTTTTCAGAATAAAAAAAATATTACAAAAAATTGACTCCCAAAGACCTTAATAGAAAAACAAGGAATTTTGGAAAACACATTAGCATATAATATGATTTTAAAATGGGTGAGCTTAGATGCATAGTAAGGGAAAACTAGGGAGACATGTTAGCATTAACATGTTCATAGGATTATGTGTACATGAAAAGTAATTTGAAGATCACGCCCTACATGTCAATTATCACATGTATGAGTCATAGAATAAAGCATGATTGTTTATAAGACATTAGTCATAAGGAAATAAATAACATAATACACTAAATTACATCATATGAAAAAACTATTATTTTTTTAAAACACTTTTCCATATAATATGATTTCAATTGTATCCAAGGCATCGCTACCTATACCATCTTAATAGTATGGGTTCACTACCCATGCCATGATGGTAGTAATGGATCAATCCATGACCATCAGAGTTTCATGAGTTCAATCCTCACACTATCTTGGTATTTATGGTTCAATAACATGTCCATATTAGTAGTCACGGTTCACTCAGAACACCATATTATTAAATCTCGTGATATATAAATCATTTCCCAATGAATTGGAGGTAGATATAGGTCCCACCCATCCCATAATGAAATCATACATACATGGTCAACATAATCATAATCAATCAAATCATTACCCATGAAATGATATGGTTATCATAAGAATGTAATCCAATCATAACCATTAGAAAAAGTTACAGGCTTCATATTCACTTCATAAAAATCATAACACATCAACAAAGAAGGTTTTAGATTCATATAACATATTAAATAAAAACATGTGTCATAATTATCATTCTATAAGACTGTAAACCATAAAAATAATTAATTGAATAGAAATATCAATCATATCCCCAATAATGGGTGAGTAACACTAAAATATTCGATATTATATGGGAAATAATATTGAAATACTATTTAAAATAAACTATGAGGAAATTAGCCTTTCTCTTTAAAACAATGCTTCTTCAAACACTAACCATGAGAAAATAATATTCATGAAAATAAACATAAAAACATATAAATGAATCATTTATAGAAATTATTTTAAGTTTTCACTTGGAAAATATTTTAAGGATTTTTAAAATATTCTCGAGACCATTTTCCTTTGAAAATTTATATAATATGGATGAAATAATACTTGAACCCACATTTCATGAAAAATATTTTGAAAATTTATAAATGTTTTAAAAGAATTGAAAATAATATCATTTAATATATCTATCATAAATATCATTTAAAAAATATTCCTTTAATTTATTCATAGGAAACATCAATTAATGATGGATGGAAAATGTTTGCATGCCATATAAGTTAAAAACATTCTTTTTGTACGATAAAAAGGATAGAAAAATATCTTGTTTAGAGAGAAAGAAGATAATTCCTTTAAAAAAATAGGATAATGATAGAATGGGTAAAAATTTATTTTAATGAATATAATATATTATTATTATATTCATGGATTAATTTTTTGAAAAAAAAATTTATGTACCGTATATTTCTGACAGAAGAGATTGGTAAAACAATATTTTCATTAAAAAAATATTTTTTATCTTAAGTACCAAATAGAGGGAAACATTTACTAATACATTATCAAATAAACACTAAAAAGAAGGTAAGAAAATTAATGAGTTTTCTTAAAATATATATCATATGATCCCATTCTTGAAAATGTGATCATAAACCTACTCGAAAAATAGTAACATTTTCTCAACAGACTCTTACCACATTTTAACTTTGAATCATACTCCCCATGTTGGATAATGAAATTATAAGGATAACTAATAAAAATATAAAATAATTACTTTCAATTTATAACATTTTAATGGTAGTTTATACACATTATATAAAAATGTAAGTCAATAACATGGATTATGACTCAAAAAAGAAAAATGCAGACAAACATACATGACCGATTTGGTAAATTTTGAATCAAAATCCCCATGATATATTGATCTGAAAAATGAAATTATAATACCAATATATTTAATTATTAGTGCAATATAATAAATTAATTTGAATTATATACTCCACACAAAATAACTCAGCGGTGAATAAGGCTTATATCTCAAGGAAAAAAAGAATGAAATGAAATTCCATATACTAGAGTTCGACTTGTATTTTTTGTATTTATATTACTGAATAATAAAATGATGCTATTTATTTAAATTATTCATAATAGTTTAAAATTATATAATTAATTCTAAATAACCTATTATCATGTCATCTACAACTAAATAAACAATTTTGTTTCGGATGGGTGTTTTGGATAAATTTGAATCAGGTGCTATACGACAGTGGTTGGTTGAGTTTGGTCACTAAGATCTTTATATAAACCCCTCCTGAATAATAATCATCAAATAATTTTCATAATTATACATTAATTATAATTTTAAACCCAATCTCTAACTATAGTTGTGAAATATGAATCAAAATTACAATCCCATGGATGGTAGGTCATACATACGAATTTGTATCATTCCCTTTTCACACTGATCATTATTAAAAAAAAATTAAGTAACAATTATATTTTGTTAATTATAATGAAGTAATAAATAAAATATTATTTTATATTATATATATATAATTCATATTATGTAAAATTAAGCTAATATTTTCAAGGAGGCGGTAGTCCATACTTTCTCAAACAACGTTATAAATTTATTAGTGTGTGATTGGGGTAATAATGAAAATAGTATATATTATATTTCACGAAAGGATATTATTTTATAAACAAAATATATATATATATTTTAATTATTCGTAATTAAAACCATCCATTATATATTCCAGGTATAATTTGACTAAATCGAAATGCTTTTAGGAAGGGCAGTCCACACTTTTGCATACAATGTCATCATTTTAGACATTCACGAAAGGTTAACTGAATGTTTTATAATATAATTAAATAATAATAATGAAGTTATATATATATATATAATATCATATATAATAATATTTTCTATCATAATTCCCCACCATGATATGTGGGATATAAAAAACTAACAGACATTGTCTTGTGAGGTGGTATTTCATTGTACACTAATAGTAAGTTTTTTACCATGTAGATGGAGGTCTATATATGTGATGATCAAACCCATAATATAAAACCATATATGAATATTTAGGATTGTTTTGTTTTTATATAATCATTAAATAAATATTTTTACGGGTTGGATAAAAAATAATTCAAAGGATCATCATGAATGATATTGGATCTTTTTTGGGTATGTCATTTTGGTTTGCAGTAGAGGGATTACATGAATGAAATAAATAATAAAATAATACTTCAAGGAATAATGGAGAGATATTTGAGAGCTAATTGGAAAGATTTTGGTCAATAAAATATGTCTTTATAGGTTTGAGGATGTGAGAGGATAAGATTTCTTTTTTAGTCGAGGACCAGTGACACTCTTGTAATATTCATGAAATGTGAAATCCCACCCTTGTATTGTTTTCTAAAATTAAACCAAATAATGGTATAAATCAAGGGAAATATTGTATAGGATATCAAAATGTATAATAAATAGTTTTGGAAAATATTATAGGTCATATTTTGCATTCATTTTGGGGTTTACCCTAGTTATGTTTAATTTAATCATAATCATTGTAATTATTTTTAATTACCATCAATAATATTTTTGGTAAAGGAATAAGTTGATATTTTTAGTAATTATAAATTATTATTATTCCAAATATATATTCAATTAATCTAAATTTAAAATACATTAGTGGCAGAAATTTATTGAAATTTTAAATCACATACAAGATGACAATATTGGTTTTTAATGTTAAACATGTTCAAATGTTTTATAGGTCATTATAACCAATTGCAATGTGAAGATGATTCAACTGTCCAAAATTATATATATTTATTCAAAATTTATCTTATTTAACAATAGAATAATATAAAATAAAATTTACTCTCTTATGAAAATTATATGAAAAAGTTCTTTCTAGTTAAATTTCAGCATCTTTTCAATATTCATTAAAAAAATAAAACCTCAAAGAAAAATACCAATAATTATTCATAATGTAATTTTAGATTATCATTCCAAAATGAAGATTTTTTTGGAATATAATATTTATAATATAGGTAAAATTTATGTTTATATTCAGTTATCCTTCAAAATGTAGTAGACATTCCATAACTTTAATACGAATTTTTATTTTTAAATTTTGGTATATTCATATATTTTTACTATTCAATATTTTGGATAAATATCATAAATATGTGATTGAATATATAATTTATCTATTTCATTAATTTCACTCCATAATTTTAATTATTTTATCTTATTTGGATAAAACAACATTATGAGAAAAAATAGTTTTCTATAAAAATATCCCCAATATATTCAATTGGGTCATCGTAACAAATAAATTCATTTTATATTTGTTTAAAATATAAATATTTTCATAGGTTATTCCTTAATATTCATAATCTATATCTTAACATTTATGTTATGCCTTAATATAAAGTATTTTTATAATATATTGTTGTTTGGTACAACACATTGATTCATGTTACACAAACCATCGAGTAAAGTCAGTGATGCACCAAACATAACCCAACCACAGTGACTAGTGTATTTAATAAAAAACATTATGTTATATATAGTGAATTATTAATATGTTATTTTATATAATTCATGAAATCTATAAATATTTAGTGTAGAAAAAATATATATTCAGTTTTTCCTGAAATGAAAAATATTAAATTAATTAGAAAAATATTATTTTAAAAAATCTCATAGTGTTACATTTTATTATAAAAAAGTAATGAAATTTCATAAAAAGGTAAATTCAACTATAAATAATACTATTAAATTGATATTAAAACCTACAACATTATATATTTTGTTGCAATCAAATCAATACATAACATGAAAGTAGTCAATGAATTGTAAAATAAATTATAACTATTCTATTGTGATTACTATTAAAATATATAAATGTGATTTATGTTAAACAGTCAACAAAATTTGGTACATAAATTAAATTTGTCTCAATGATGTATTTTTTGAGATGAAACCCTTATGTCATGTCAAAAATTCTTGTGTGTGTCTCTTATCTCATATATAAAAAACATATATGAATAATTTTTTCATAATTTACATTTCTGTGATTAATAAATTACAGATAAACTGTTTACATCATCTTTTTATAAGACATGTTTAATTACATTATCATTGATTCCCTTTTCTAGTAATTTACAGTTTTTTGATCCATAATGTCAAAACAGAAATGCAATTTTGACAGGGGTAAAGTATTAATTCCCCAATAATCTACATAATTGTAATCATAAATTAATAATTAGTTTTATACATTAATAAAACTTTTAAAAATTAAACATGAAATATGGTCAGAAATACGATCTGTATTATAATAATGAGATGTTATGTCGTACGCACATGAGTTTAATATTTCGATTTTTCTAGGATCAAGACAGAATCAAGGTAAGGGTTATTTATCTATTTTATTATTTCAATAATTTTATAAATATAATATAATTTTTTAAAATAAATATATATATATATTGAAATGCACTGTTTTGCATTTGTTGTCAATGAGGCATGATGTTGTCATGGAATGAATGGATGTCAAGGAATGTCAAAATGTGAATGACAAAGGATGTGATGGTGATGGTGATGATGGAGAATGGCCATGGTACTTAGAGGCATGTCACTTAGGAGATTCACTATGTGACATAGGATGTTGGGGTTGAAACATTCTCTATGAATATCAGACGATTGTATAACTGATCTTAATGTTTCAATACTTGTATCAAGATGATACTAAGTTACAACACTTGAAGAATGAATGATGATGGAGCATCATTTCATCAGACGATTGTTGAGCTGATCTTTAAGATTAAAGAACTTGTATCAAGATGATACAAAGTCACAACATGATTAGAAGACCATGCATTGTAGTGACAATGCATGAGGAGTTAGAAGATAATCCATTCACATATTCTAAGTGGTTGAAGTGAGCTGAAGAAGTCCATGCACTATCACTTAGTGCATGTGAATTGAAGAAGTTCCAATTGATCTCGGATTAGATCAATGAAGAACATTGAAGATTATAAATGATTCAGGAGTTCGATTGATGAAGTGATCCTTGAGAATTACATATCCTATGTGAAGAGCATGAAGAAGTACAGAGGAATTCTCAAATGAACAATGTGAGGAAGAAGGCTTGAAGGGCTTGGCATTTGGCTTATACTCATAGGAGAACTTTGTATTTGACAAAGTCCTTATTCATGCCTTTGCCAAAAAATATGGCCAGCCAAGGCACCTTGAGGGTTCAAACCCCAAGGCATGGGCGCTAGGGCACCACGCCCATGGGGGAACCCCATGGGGGAAGCCAGGGCCGCAGGGCGCACCCAAGACACCGCATGGGCGCCTGGGGCACGCCCGAAGGAGTGCGGCAGGGGCGTAAGAGCGTGCCCCCAAGAGTGTCAGTGTGCATAGACGGCGCATAGCGCGCGCCCGAGGGTAGAGGGTGGGCACAAGGGCGCGCCCGCAGAGAGAACACGGTGCGGGGCGGCACCGTGGAGGGAGAAGTTCAATTGCGGTGGAGGGGGGAGCGGATGTTTGATAAACCGCGGAAAAACTGGCCTCCGTTTCGATGTGGGACGCGGGATTTTGCCGCGGAGCGGATCCTGGCCACACGATTGATCGCGCGGCAGATCTCGGTCGCACATCTAATCCTATGCGGCCCATTCTGATCGCGGCCGTCCAAATCGTCGATCTGACGGCTCCCCATCCATCCTCTACCTCGAGCTCGGCCGAGGCACCTCCCGCGACGCCGCCTGAACTAGTGGCCCTCCGAAGACGGATTTCGAGTTCCCGGCCACCTCTAAAGGAGCTAAGGCGTCCATGGTGATCGTTTGGCCACACTGAACACAATCATGCAATAAAATATGCATGCACACGTTGAATGGAGAAAATTGGAGTTCGGCCGAGGCAAACAACGTTGCCGAGGCTATGAGGTTTATTCGTTGCATGGAGTATCCTTAACCGAAGGTAGTGCATGCATTCTAATTCGCATGCACGTAGAGGAAATTAAAAATGAGTTAAGCCGCGTGAAACAGAGGATAAACAAGATTTTGGAAAATCTTGAAAACCCGAGATATTCGGGAGTTTGAATTTATAACCACGCGGATGTTTTGAGGCGTTTCTCTGCCTATATAAAGAGAGCCCTAAGCACAGATATTGCTTGCGGATCTGTTGAAAACTCGAAGTCCCGTGAGTGCAGTATGTGCCTCGTGAAGTTTTGAAGCCACCTCTCAAATACCACTTGCGTGGATGAGTCCCTTTCGCGCTACCTCTTTGCGCGACAAGTAGAAGGAGGAGGAGGAGATCCATGCGCACCTATCCCTCGCGCGGAAGGAAGTCCCGAGGCGCAAGCATCTTGCGCGCCCCTGTGGTTTGTTGAGGCTTGCGCGGCCGAGTGTACCTTTGCACTTGCGCTCCCGAGCCGCTTGCACTGAGTGCTTGCGCGCCGCTTACCCATTGTGCGCCGCTTGCACTGAGGACCTTGCACGCCTTGTCCAGTGTGACCCTGTGCAGCTGTGAAGAGAGAAAGGCCGCACCCCTTGCGTTCCTATTTTGAAGGTGGAGTTCGGGCAGTGTGTGCACAAGAAGTGGGAGGCAGAGACCATTGTGTCTCTAGTGCCCAAGGAGAACCGAGGCATTTCCTTGAGTGTATGCCAAGTGATATACCCTTGCCTTTTGTGTGCAAGAGGAACAAAGAACCAAGTGGCCGAGACTTACACTTAAATGAACTAAGAGTAAATGAGTTGGTCGTAGCCTTGGATGTGCGCAAGGAGGAGAATAGGCCAAGTCTCAAGTGTGTGCAAAGTGAAACAAGTGTGTGCAAAAAGACAACAAGGCCGAACCTTAGTGTGTGTGCAAACTAAAGTGTACACACTAAGAAGAAAGAGAAGAGGACTCTCACACTATTGTAGAACACAGAATCTAAGTGTGTAGACAAATTGAATAAAGTGTGTGAAGTTTGAGAAGTTGGTGTGGGCTTAAAGTGTTACACCCTTTGTGGGTCTACTACACCAAGAAGAGGAAAGGGGAAGTGCATTTATGCATGCATGAACATGCGCACGTAATCAAAGTTCAAATCAGTGAGTGTGCATTTGAGTTGACCAAGACCAGAGGATCTTGAAGAAATTGAGAAGGTCATGCAGTCAGTGCATGAGGATTCAGAGTTTCCATGCATTCAGTGCATGGAGTTGTTTTGAAGTGAGACTGGACCAGATTGAAGTTAGAGATATCAGTTGTCTGAGTTTTCAGTGATTAAGAAGATCCTGATCAACAGAAGTGATTAGAAGCTGTGAGCAAGACCAACATACCTTATCATAGGCTGTTGAAGATTCATGAAGAGAGAGGCCAGGTCATCCTTAGAAGAAGGTGATAAAGCCTGAGCAAGACGAGAAGACCTGTTCATCACAAGTGAGCAGAGGTACAGAGAAAGGCCAGCAGCCTTTATCCCAGGCTATTGAGGATACTTGAAGAACTTAAAAAGGAGAAGAGCTACTCGTGTGACTCGAGGAGCCAGGAGAAGCCCCCTGTGAGACTCAGGGTGGAAGAAGTCTTCAGTGGGATTCTGGAGCAGGCCAGTGGGACTCTGGTAACACTGTGGGACGTAGTATAAAGACCCTACTGTGGGACTCAGGAGAGATTCAATGAGATGATGTATCGACCATTGTAATACTAACCGATTATAATGGAGAAACCATGTTGGGGTGTATAACCAACATGGAAAGGACGTAGGCCTTTGGTGCCGAACCTTGTAAATCCTTGTGTCATGTGACTATACATTTACTGCATCATTCGTGGAAAGGTGAGAGATATAAGAAGAGTGGATCGAGGCTTTAACCAGCCATAGAGGTTTAATTGATAAGGAATCAATTAGTAAAATGTTTTAAGGGATCACTGATTCACCCCCTCCTCCTCTCAGTGATTCACACTGATCTGGGCACTTCAATTGGTATCAGAGGGAGGTTACCTCTAAAAGATCCAAGAGAGTCTAGATGGTGTGCAGATTTGAGGAAATCAAAGAACATCCTCAAATGGAGATATCTTCCAAGACTCTGAAAAACAGAATGAAGAAACATGCAAATAAGATGAAGAAGAAGGTTGTTGCAATCAGAGAAACTCCTTCTATGGAACGAAATGTGAAAGTCACATCAGATGACAATTCCTTTTATCATTCTTCTGATGAAGCCTGCTCTATCTGTGATGAAGATGGAAGGAACAATGATCTTCTAAATGCAATCAAATACCTTCAGAAGACAGTCCCCAAGTAAGTGACAATGTGTATAGCTACAGGCATCCTTGATCTTCAAGAAGAAAAATTACAGCTAGAAGATGAAGCCAATTCTCTGGAATTCCAATTGACTAAAAGGGTTGGCATAACCAACACTCTCAGAATGCTAGTGAAGCCTAAAGATGAAACAGTATCACTTTGCAATGAAAGATATGAAGACACTACTGAAGAATTATAAAGAAGCCTTTCTGAGAAAGAGTTCTTTAAAACTGTGGTCAAAGATGTTTTCCATGCACTGGAAAAGAGCCACAAAGTTTCAATGAATGTCAGAGATGCTCAACTTAAAGACAAAGTAAACAGGGTGAAGGAGTTGGACAATTCATTGCTAGAAATAAAAAAGGTGCATGAAGACAAGATAAAGCAGCTGGAAGAGAAATGGGAAGTAAGGCTAAGAACTATTGAGGATGAGAAGAACTCCCTCAAAATGAAATGCTTAGAACTGGAGGTGATATTGAACAATCTGCAATCACCCAAAGCCAAAGCCTCCCAGTCAGCCGAAAGGAGAAATGTTGTTACTCAAGTATGCTTTGAGAAGGATGATTCCAAAAGAAAGACATCCTCTAATGAAAGGGCAACATATTCTAAAAAGAAGGTACCATCCATACCATCTTGTACTCATGCTTCTAAAAGTGTTTCTACTAAAAGTGCAGGATGGAAGAACAATTCCAAGCAAGTATGGATGAAGACAATGAAGAAAGAAAGCTCTCCTGAAGCAGCACAACAATTCAAGACAAATACCCTACAATCAGAAGGAATCAAAAAGTCAAGATTTGTGGGTCAACGTTGGTGTTGTAACAAGTATGGGCATTGTGCAAATGATTGTTGGTACAATCCACTGAATGCCAAAGCACAGAGGAAGCCCATGCCAAGGGGGAGAAAGCCAGAGGAAAAGAGGAAACATCCACAGGTCTAGAGACTTCTATTTACTACTAACAGATTTGGATTTCTTGATAACATCTGGGATGTGTGAAAAAGTGGTCAAATAGATACATGTCAATCTCCAACTGTATCCAGATCTCAAAAGAATAAAAGATCACAGAACGTGGCTCAGAAAGAATCCTTGGGAAGCAAGAAGAAAATTGAAGATTCTCCCAAGAAGGTTTTGAAAAAGGAAAAGAATTCCTTGGAGTCTAAATACAAGAAGGGTGATGCATCCAGAAGGACCACCAAGAAAACATGCTTCTAATGTGGAAAGAAAGGTCATACCATGGATCTTTGTGAACAAGCCATGGAACTGAATAGAAGCAGACTGGACTCAAAAATACAATCAATCCAGAAGAAGCAGAAGGGATTGATTGAAAATAAGTTGCCTAAGAAAGGTATCATAACAGCATCAAAAGAACCATGTGGAATTTCCAAAACTGAGGCCTCACTTCCAAATGACTTGTTAGTCATATGGCCTAATCAGTTGCAACTTTCCAAAGATCTACAAAGAGCTGAAGATGAAGTTCTGGCAATTGCTAAGGCAAAAGGGAAGAAGAAGATTTCACATGAAGATGTATTGTGATCCACACCAGCACAAACATCATTCAAGATCAAATTTGCAAGTGTGAAGAATGGTGAAAATGGGACATCTCAATTGAGAGAATCTTCTCAACCTTGTTGTTCACATTGATGAACCAAGGAGGTTCCATATTATTCCCTAATCACTTGTATTTACATGTGCTAACATTACATGGAATTGAAGATGATGATCATTCTCAACTGGAGGATGGTTTGGACAGAATGGAGTGCACCCCTTAAGGGGGATCCAATCTGAAGAAGATGGGATTCTTAGATTAATACCATCTTGAGAAAAGTGAAGGTATTCCAATCATACTTTCATCCCTTGTTTCTTAATTGTATTCATCATGACAATTAAAGGGGAGTATTGATTGAAGTCAAATGGATGAAAGGGGAAGCTTTATCTTTTCACCTGAACTTTCTAATGAGTTTTGTGAAGTTGTGCAGGATTTAGCAAATTCATTGTTATATCTGAAAAATTTCAAACCCCCGAAGCATGATCTCACATGTACAGTGAATGATGGATAGCATTGAGTTCCTTGGTTACATCACTCTTGTTTTCTACACCGGGTTAGCCCAAGAAGACTTAGAGATGATTTACTAAAGGTTCTTTGCTAAAGAAGAACATGTGACATCATCCCTCTCTTAGTGCTTTTCAAGAAGATGCTATTCGAAGGGAGGAAGAGATATTTTTGAAGAGAACCACACCACACCTTTGAATTTGATTTCCAATAAGGGGGAGAAAATATTGGCACACATATTGACCCATTCATATGTGCTGAAGAAGTGTATTGACAACAAATACAAAGGGGGAGATTGAAATGCACTGTGTTGCATTTGTTGTCAATGAGGCATGATGTTGTCATGGAATGAATGGATGTCAAGGAATGTCAAGATTTGAATGACAAAGGATGTGATGGTGATGGTGATGAAGGAGAATGGCCATGGTACTTAGAGGCATGTCACTTAGGAGATTCACTACGTGACATAGGATGTTGTGGTTGAAACATTCTCTATGAATATCAGACGATTGTAGAACTGATCTTAATGTTTCAATACATGTATCAAGATGAAACTAAGTTACAACACTTGAAGAATGAATGATGATGGAGCATCATTACATCAGACGATTGTTGATCTGATCTTTAAGTTTAATGAACTTGTATCATGATGATACAAAGTCACAACATGATTAGAAGACCATGCATTGTAGTGACAATGCATGAGGAGTTAGAAGATAATCCATTCACATGTTCTAAGTGGTTGAAGTGAGCTGAAGAAGTCCATGCACTATCACTTAGTGCATGTGAATTGAAGAAGTTCCAATTGATCTCTGATTAGATCAATGAAGAATATTGAAGATTATAAATGATTCAGGAGTTCGATTGATGAAGTGATCCTTGAGAATTCCAAATCCTAAGTGAAGAGCATGGAAAAGAACAGAGGAAATCTCAAATGAACAAAGTGATGAAGAAGGCTTGAAGGGCTTGGAATTTGTCTTATACTCATAGGAGAACTTTGTATTTAACAAAGTTCTTATTCATTCCATTGCCAAAAAATATGGCCAGCCAAGGCACCTTGAGGGTTCAAACCCCAAGGCATGGGCGCTAGGGCACCACGCCCATGGGGGAACCCCGTGGGGCAAGCCAGGGCGGCAGGGCACACCCAAGACACCGCATGGGCGCCTGGGGCACGCCCGAAGGAGCGCGGCAGGGGCGTAGGAGCGTGCCCCCGAGAGTGTTAGTGTGCATAAAGGGCGCATAGCGCGTGCCCGAGGGCAGAGGGTGGGCGCAAGGGCGCGCCCGCAGAGAGAACACGGTGCGGGGCGGCACCGTGGAGGGAGAAGTTCAATTGTGGTGAAGGGGGGAGCGGATGTTTGATAAACCGCGGAAAAACCGGCCTCCGTTTCGATGTGGGACGCGGGATTTTTCCGCGGAGCGGATCCTGGCCGCACAATTGATTGAGCGCGAGATCTCGGCCGCACATCTAATCCGTCGCGGCCCATTCTGATCGCGGTCGTCCAAATCTTCGATCCGAAGGCTCCCCGTCCATCCTCTACCTCGAGCTTGGCCGAGGCACCTCCCGCGATGTCCCCTGAACCAGTGGCCCTCTGAAGACGGATTTCGAGTTCCCGGCCACCTCTGAAGGAGATAAGGCGTCCATGGTGATCTTCCAGCCACACTGAACACAATCATGCAATAAAATATGCATGCACACGTTGAATGGAGAAAATTGGAGTACGGCCGAGGCAAACAACGTTGCCAAGGCTATGAGGTTTATTCGTTGCGTGGAGTATCCTTAACCGAAGGTCGTGCATGCATTCAAAGTCGCATGCACGTAGAGGAAATTAAAAATGAGTTAAGCCGCATGAAATAGAGGAGAAACACGATTTTGGAAAATCTTGAAAACCCGAGATATTCGGGAGTTTGAATTTATAACCACGCGGATGTTTTGAGGCGTTTCTCTGCCTATATAAAGAGATCCCGAAGCACAGAGATTGCTTGCTGATCTGTTGAAAACTCGAAGTCCCGTGAGTGCCGTATGTGCCTCACGAAGTTTTGAAGCCACCACGCAAATACCACTTGCGTGGCTGAGTCCCTTTCGTGCTACCTCTTTGCACGACAAGAAGGAGGAGGAGGAGGAGATCCCTGCGTACCTATCCCTTGCGCGGCAGGAAGACCCGAGGCGCAAGAATCTTGCACGCCCCCATGGTTTTTTGAGGCTTGCGCGGTCGAGTGTACCTTTTCACTTGCACTCCCGAGCCTCTTGCACCGAGGGCTTGCGCGCCGCTTACCCATTGTGTGCCGCTTGCACCGAGGGCCTTGCACGCCTTGTCCAGTGTGACCCTGCGCGGCTGTGAAGAGAGGATGGCCGCACCCCTTGCGTGCCTATTTTGAAGGTGGAGTTCGGGCAGTGTGTGCACAAGAAGTGGGAGGCAGAGACCATTGTGTCTCTAGTGCCCAAGGAGAACCGAGGATTTGCCTTGAGTGTATGCCAAGTGATATACCCTTGCTTTTTATGTGCAAGAGGAACAATGAACCAAGTGGTCGAGACTTACACTTAAATGAACTAAGACTAAATGAGTTGGCCGTATCCTTGGATGTGCGCAAGGAGGTGAATAGCCCAAGTCTCAAGTGTGTGCAAAGTGAAACAAGTGTGTGCAAAAAGACAACAAGGCCGAACCTTAGTGTGTGTGCAAACTAAAGTGTACACACTATGAAGAAAGAGAAGAGGAATCTCACACTATTGTAGAACACACAATCTACGTGTGTAGAAAAATTGAATAAAGTGTGCGAAGTTTGAGAAGTTGGTGTGTGCTTAAATTGTTACACCCTTTTTGGGTATACTACACCAAGAAGAGGAAAGGGGAAGTGCATGCATTCATGCATGCACATGCGCACGTAATCAAAGTTCAAATCAGTGAGTGTGCATTTGAGTTGACCAAGACCAGAGGATCGTGGAGAAATTGAGAAGGTCATACAGTCAGTGCATGAGGATTCAGAGTTGCCATGCATTCAGTGCATGAAGTTGTTTTGAAGTGAGACTGGACCAGACTGAAGTTAAGGATATCAGTTGTCTGAGTTTTCAGTGATTGAGAAGATCCTGATCAACAGAAGTGATTAGAAGTTGTGAGCAAGACCAACAGACCTTATCAGAGGCTGTTGAAGATTCTTTAAGAGAGAGGCCAGGTCATCCTTAGAAGAAGGTGATAATGCCTGAGCAAGACGAGAAGACATGTTCATCACAAGTGAGCAGAGGTACAGAGCAAGGCCAACAGCCTTTATCTCAGGCTGCTGAGGATACTTGAAGAACTTAAAAAGGAGAAGAGCTACTCGTGTGACTCGAGGAGCTAGGAGAAGCCCCCTGTGAGACTCAGGGTGGAAGAAGTCTTCAGTGGGATTCTAGAGCAGGCCAGTGGGACTCTGGTAACACTGTGGGACGTAGTATAAAGACCCTCCTGTGGGACTCAGGAGAGATACAGTGGGATGCTGTATCGACCATTGTAATACTAACCAATTATAATGGAGAAACCATGTTGGGGTGTATAACCAACATGTAAAGGACGTAGGCCTTTGGTTCCGAACCTTGTAAATCCTTGTGTCATGTGCCTTTACATTTACTGCATCATTCGTGGAAAGGTGAGAGATACAGGAAGAGTGGATCGAGGCTTTAACCATCCATAGAGGATTAATTGATAAAGAATCAATTAGTAAAAAGTTTTAAGGGATCACTGATTCACCCCCTCCCCCTCTCAGTGATTCACACTGATCTGGGCACTTCATATATATATATATATATATCATTCATGTAATATGTAAATAAGAAAATAAAAACACATCCTTTTACGAGGTAATAGTACGTCATACATATGAACAACATTATCATGTTTCCATTGATGATAATATAAGAAATAATAAGAAATATTAAATTTATATAATTATTAATATATAATAGATAACATATATAAATATTATAACCATAATCTTGAACATCAACAACATCCTCTGATAAAAAATGATTTTCATCGGTTCGTGAGGTGGTAGTTTGTATTGCACATGAATTGTTCATTAATTTACCTTTTCATAGAAGAGGATAAGCATAAAATGTTTTCCAAATAATTAAAAAAATTACATTATCTAGTTGATATTTGAGTTTTAATGATTGAATTATAAGTACAAAATTTATTTTGGAAAAATTAGAATTAAAAATTAGGAGCTTAGGGAATTCAATGTCCTTCTCTTAGTAAAACAACTAATGGATTTATTATTTTGGACACTTTGATTGGTATTTTTAGAATACAATAATCTCTAGCATGTGGATAACGATGGTGTAGAGGGGTATTGAAATATTTTGGACTAGTAAAATGGCATGACATGCTTGAATAAGTGAGGGTTGTGGGTTCCTTGATTTAATTTAGGAACTGTGTGTTTTTTTATAAATATCCATTGTTAATCTATATTTGGAAGTAACACTAATGAAATGTGGATATAAAATAAAAAATTATTTATATTATGAGTTATAAGGACAATAATATCCTATACCAATAAATATAAAAAAAATTAACATTGTTTCCCAACAACCTCTAATGTAAAACAGATTTAACTTCTTAATTTTTTTACCATGGTAACAATTATTCATCCATTTTTACTATTAGGTGTGACCAACTATTACATTGAAAACATTATATCATATAAATTAATTTGATTAAAAATATGAGATATATATTATAAAATTATATTCAATAATTCCCTGACCCCAGTTACCCAGAGTCGGTGCATTATTACATATACTTGGCATGATACTAGGAAATCATGTCTCGAAAGACCGATCAGTTTAGTAGCCTCAGAAATACTAGATACATTCATAAGTATTACATTAGATTATAAAAAGAGAAACTAAAACTACATTGGTTCCATAGACCACACACATATCCCCTTGGACTATCCCAACATGTTAGTCCTTAAATTCTTCTTCGCATCCTGGGAAAAATAAAACATACAAATGGGTGATCTCAGATACCTAGTTAGGATAACAATATAGCGGAAACATTCATAAATAATAATATACATTTAGTTTAACGTATAAGACTAATACAAAAACAATTTATATTAAACTTCATCATAATATAGAAAATATAAAATCAAAAAATTCCAATTACTTAATTTAATGGATATTCTACTAGACAAATAATCTCTTTCAATATCAATAGCCACTTTCATGATGATGGAATGCATAATTCCATACATTCATAACCACATAATCTAGGCCATGCGCCAAGACCAAAAATAAGATTATGTCAAGGCCTTGTTCCAAGACACTAGTCTATCTCTTGATACCTATTAATGCGTCGATTAGCTATAGCAAGCTCCACCCATCACATACTAAGTCAAATGCATTCCTCATATGAAAAGTTTTAAAAATAACAGAAACATTCATATTAAAACTAGCATACGAAATGTCAATACTTTATCCATAATTCATGAATGGTGTAAAAATAACCCATCTATAGTCAAACACATCAAAAAACCATCAATACAATATAGAAGTGTTGTATCATAATAAATCAACTACAAATAAGCTTAAAATCCATGAAATGGTGTTGACATAGATGAAATCAAAAAAAAAATTTAGAGAAATATCTTTTTCGATTTTGAAATCATTTAAGAAAACAATTATTTTTAAAATATTCTTTTCTGTTTTTAAGAGAAGATTTTACAATGTTATAACAGCATAAAATAGCCGCACCCATTGTAGAAGTGAAAAAAAGCTTACCTTAATTTTGTTGAAAACGTCAAAATGTACCTTGTTTGGAAAATGACGGAAAGATCCATTTCAAAACATATAAGAAAAAATAAGGGTATAAATGACATTAACCCATTGTCTAGTAAATATTAAAAAAAAATTAAATACATTTTTTAGAAACATGGATGTGTATGATAAATAGGTCCCATTAGATAATTATGTATAAACAATCTCGGATAATAAAGAGATTGTGAAATTATCCCAAACCATGTAATTTTCCTTGGATGATGTTAGGTTAATCTACTGTATAATGGTGAAATAATTGTTATTAAATTATACGATAATCATATACATTAATATGATCTTATATATGTTCTTTTAACATTGCTTTGCTAACAATAGCTTAGTATTATCGTCGTTTTGGGTGTTAACTAATTCATTTTCCTTTATATGATTTGTTACCTAAGTAATGTTTGTTATGGATAGGAAGTCACTTTTTCATATAATAAATGATACTAATTATTTAAAAATTATTTTTAATCATCTATTGAAAATTATTTTTGTATGGATACGATGGGGAATGAATCTCATTGTGTTCGTGGAGACGGTAATCCGTACGTACACACGAGCAACAATATCATTCTTTTGATTTTAAAATAATAAATAATTAAATGTAATATCATATATAAAGAATCATTATCATGTTTTATTTATTATTTAACTCTCTTACACATCATTATTATACCCATCCAAATAATAATGTATTGAATAACAATTACACAACGACATGGTGACAACAAGCCATACGTACGCACGTATGGTGAAATGTCATTGAATGTATGGATAGAATAATGAATATGGTTGTAACGTATTTATAATAAAATCATAGAATATAAATGATAATGGTGTTCTTATTTTAAAATGGAAACAACAAATAAAGAGGATGTGGTAGAAGAAAGTAACATGAAAGTGGTGATGAAATATTTACCTCTTCTTCGGGTTTTTCCTTTGGATTTAATAAGAAAGGATCTTTAGGATGGACTTATATCTAATGTAAGGCATCTAGGATTAAAGGAGTACTATTCATATGGTATGTTGGTAGGGGATGACCAAACAAAAGGTCTTTGAAGGTGTGAATTTGATGGAATGTGGAGCTCCCTTTTATTAGATGGGTGAGGGGCACCTTAAGAAGAGTTAGAAATATTATTTTATAATAAAATAATATTCAGGTTCTAATGTCTCTAAAATGAATTATTTAAAGTATAAGGTGGGGTGGGTCTAAAACCACTTAACTAATATGTATTAGATAGGTTTGGGTCAATATATAATCTTTATCTTTTAAATTTAACTTTTAGTAAAATAGTTTGACATATACCATTTCTCTCTGTAATTTAATATTATATGGTTAATAAAATTAATATAAACATCCATGAGACCCTCACGTGGTTCATTAATGACATATATATTATTATTTAATACCTTTTTCAGATCCGTAATTTTTTTAAAAATGCTATATCAATTAATAATATAATATTTGTTTTAAAAACTCTATTGTGTCAATTTTGACACTATTTGCTATTTTGTTTTTCTAAATTCATAACAACATTATTACTCAGAAAAGAAAATTCAACTAACTGACTCCAACATGTCATATTAACCTATAAAATTATTTTAATTAATAAAAAGTGTCAAATTTCATTTATTTGGATATTTATAATATCAATTAATTTAATCATTCATTAATACAGTAATTTATGCAATATCATTGTGTCATTAATAAATTTTATTATTTAATTGATAAAAATTATAAATAAAATACCATCATGTTGAATATATTTTTAGCTTTTTAATGAATATTTATAGTCGAATTTATCATATGTATAACCCTATATTAAAAATAGTTTAGTTATTAAACATTGAATTTAACATCTAAAACTAATCTATTAATTAAAAATAATAACTGTCCTAATCTAATCCAGGTGGACCTAAAGGATCATATTTTAGTCATAAGGGTTTTTTGGTCAAATTAAACTTATCCATTAGAATTTGGTCATGTGTTATGGTAATAATAATATAATTTTACCCTTAATTACCCTATTTACTATAAACCATGGTAAATCAAAGTAAAAAAGTTAGTATTCATCAAAAATTATTATATTATTATTGAACGACATTTTACATACTGAAATCAATGGTGTCTATTTTATTTTTGGAATTCAACTCACAGATGCGGTAAAAGTATGTTTCATGTAAATTTTCAAAATCTCCTAAGAGGTGGGTAAAACATGATAAATAGTTCAATAAAAATTTTATTTATCTAAAATTATTATAAACATACTCAAATGAATTAAATTGAACATATATAGGTATAATGTATATATTTAATCCTAAATTATATTAAAATAAAATATATAATTATATTAATAAGAATTCTATTTTAA
Organism: Viscum album; assembly: GCA_963277665.1. NCBI lineage: Eukaryota > Viridiplantae > Streptophyta > Magnoliopsida > Santalales > Viscaceae > Viscum > Viscum album. The sequence continues at coordinate 822,027,138 of OY728155.1, forward strand.
ACTATAACCTAGTGTTTTTCACTATTCATAAAAAAGATAATGTTTTTAGAAAAATGCCAAAAAATAACCCTAAGATAATATTGATATTCTAAGTCCAATGGTGAAGTCCATCTTAAATGATAAAATTTAAAAAAATTTAAAAAAGTGGGTATTACTATTCATAACATCTAATTTCATTGGTTGTGATGTGTTAGAACTCGAATTTGTGTGCAACACATGCTATTGTATTATTCAAGGAGAAGCGTACCATTAAAAGATGGGGTGTTACATTATCCCCTCTTTCAAATAATTTCATCCTCGAAATTTCTAGAATATTACTGTATAAAAATACTTGGGTGGTTCTTCATCATACGTTTCTCAGGTTCCCACATTGCCTCTTCCATCTTATGGTTTCTCCATAGAACTTTTACTAGATGGGTTGTCCGGTTTCTCAGCAGTAGTTCTATTGTACCAAAAACCATGACAGGCTCTTCGCAATAACACAGTTAAGGTTCCAGTTTTAATTCCTCATAGGCGAGTACATGCATTGGGTCAGACATGTATTTTCTCAATAGTGATACGTGAAATACATCATGAAATTTGGAGAGGCTTGGTGGCATTTCCAAACAGCAAGCTACAACCCCAATTCATTCTAGAATTTCGAAATGTCTGATGTACCTGGGACTCAATTTCCCTTATTACCGAAACATATAACACCACTCCATAAATATTCCTTCAAGAAAAAATGATCTCCTACCTAAAAATTCCAAATTCTTCCTTTGATTATCAGCATAGCTATTCTGCCTACTTTTAGCTACTTTGATGTGGGATTGGATTACCTTCAACATTACCATTTCCTCTACATGTTCTAGGCCTATGAGTTTTCATTCACCAACATCATTCCAAATGGTTGGTCTGCGACATCTCTTTCCCTATAACGCTTCATATGATTCCATTTGAGTACTTGAATGGATGATATAGTAATAGAAAAATTCTAACAGAGGTAAATATTGATTCCACATACCTTTAAAGCCAAGTGAGAATGATCTCAACATGTCTTCTAAGGATGGAATAGTCTGTTCTGATTGTCCATCAGTTTGAGGGTGGTAGGCAGTGCTCATTCAATTTTCAGTATCCAAGGATTTCTGAAGACTTTTCTATAATCTTGATGGAAAACTGGGATCACGATCAGAAACAATCGATAGTGGTGCTACATGATGTATTACAACTTCTTTAATATATATTCTATCTAAACATTCAAGTGAAAATCTTCTCTTATGGCATGAAAATATTCTGACTTGGTAAGACGATCAATAATGAACCATATTGCATCGTTCCATCTGGGAGTATTTGTTAGTCCCTTAACGAATTCCATCATAATATTATCCCATTTACACTCAAGTATGAGAAGAGGTTTCATGACACCTCCAGTCCATTTCCATCCATCTTTCACTTGTTGACAATCTATACATCCTGACAAAAAATCATCAATCTCCATCTTCATGTTGTCCCACCAAAAATGTTCCTTCAAATCCCTATAAATTTGGGTGCCTCCATGGTGTATATAGATATTGAAGTTATGAGAATCTTCTAACAATTATTTTTTTAGATCAGTTATATCGGGAACACAAAGTCTCTTCCCAAATTACAAAATTTCATCTTCTTAAAAAAATTCACTCAATCTCCCATCATTCACAACATTATTCTTTTTTTGAAACTCAATATTATCAGTCTGAGAACTCCTTATCCTTTCTTGTAATGATGGTTTGGAAACTATTTGAAAAAGCCTAGATGTTTCACCTTCCATGGTTATTCCCATATCAATGTTTACTAGATCCATGAAAATATGGTCCTTTTCAAATACCATCTTGTTCAAAACTCCATGATCTTTTCTGCTCAATGCATCTACCACATTATTTTCATTCCTCGGGTGGTATTGTATCTGGAACTCATAATCCTTGAGTAGTTAAAGACATCTCCTTCGCCTCATTTTGAGTTCTTTTTGTGAGAAAATATTCTTATAAATCTTGTGATCGGTATATATCTCACATTTTTCACCATAGAGATAATGTATCCATATATAAAAAGCTAATATTATAGTTGCTACCTCAATATCAATAGTAGTACAGTTTTACTCAAGAATTTTTAGCTATCGTGATGCATAGGCTATAACCCTATGAATCTTCATAAAGACACAACCTGGTTCTTTCATTAATGCATCTCTATAAATAACAAATCCATTATTCCCCGATGAAAGAGTCAATATAGGATAATTGAATAAAATTATCTTCAGTTATTCAAAACATTCTTCACACTGTTTTTCCCAATAAAATATAAACCCTTTTTATGTCAGCTTTGTTAATGGGTTACCCGACAAGGAAAATTTCTGGACGAAACTTTGATAATAACCTGCGAAACCAATAAAATTGTGTACCTCAGTTATACTCGTCTATGTTGGCCTCCTTGGAATACTCTTTTCATAGAAGGATCAATGGAGATCACATCCTTAGAGACAATATGGCCATGAAAAGAAATATCATGAATCCAGAATTCACACTTTCTAAACATCCCATATAATTAAAGTATTCTAAGAGTCTTGAGGTTCATGAACACGTTATATTCATGATCTTCATTTCTTTTGGAGTATACCAAGATATCATCTATATATACCACTACCAAGTCATCAATATATTACTTGAATAATCTATTCATTAGATCCATGAATATAGAGGGTACATTAGACAATCCAAAAGGTATTACTGTAAAATCATAATGCTCGTACCTAGTTCAAAATGTTGTTTTCGGAATGACTTCATTATTCACACACAACTGATGATATCCAGATCGAAGGTTAATCATTGAAACGTATTGTGCTCCCTGATTTTGGTCAAATAAATCATCAATGTGAGGTTGGGGATACTTGTACTTTATTGGTATATCATTGATCTCCTTGTAGTCAATGAACAACGTCATAGATCCATCTTTCTTCTTAACAAAAAGTACAGGGGATCCCCAGGGAGAAACACTAGGGAGAATAAATCCTTTTTTTACTCAATTCCAATAATTGTTTCATTAGTTCCACTAATTCCACATTGGAAATTATATAAGGGGTATTCAATATGGGCCTTGAACTAAGAGTTAAGTCAATAGAAAACTCAATTTCTCATTTAGGTGGATGCCCAGGTAAATCTTCTAGAAAGGCATAAACATATTCCATCATAATAGGTACATCCTCTCTTTGAACATTCCTTTCCTCACCTATACATATTTCATTCTATTCTTCCCCAATAATTGATTTTAGTTGAACTAATGGGGCTCGATCTAGATAAAAATTAGCTGGCGATGATTCTGCTCTAATGTTAAGGTTTTCTTTATCATCATCATCAAAAATAGTAACATCCTTCTTCTTAAAATACATTTTTTCATCATGGTCCAAAATCCAATCCATATAGAGGATTATATCAAATTCAATCACGGGTATGACGATGAGATCAGCAGATAAAAAACATTTATTTTCCCTAATGGGGACTTATTCAGAAAACATTGTTGCGATGATACATACCTTATGAGTTTTGACTGACAACACCCTTAAAAAATAAATTTAGAAATATCTAACTTTCTTAGAAAACTGTGAAGATATTAAATAATGTGATGATCCAGAATCAAATAAATCAATTTTTATAGTTGATGAATTCGTTAAATTACCTTCCACTACAACTTTTGGGTCTTCAACCTCAACAATACTGACAGAATAATCTTGTACTTTATCCCTTGGCCTTTTCTGAGTCATGTTCCCCTACCGCTTATGACATTCATTCACATAATTCCTCTTTTTCTACAATTGTATCATTCAACATCTACATCCTCTTTCTTCACCTTACAATCAAGAGCATGGTGGAATTTTTCACCACAGTTGTAACAGACTTCCATTCCCATCAGGCATGTACGAGGGTATTTCATCCCACATTTACAGTAGGATGGATATTCAACTTTTCCCTTCTTCCCCTTATTTCCATTTCCAAAGTGTTAAGCAAATCTCTTCTTCCCAAGGCAGTAAAATGCCATGAAAACATTATCTCTTTGCCTACTTCCTACGAAGTTGAATATTTTCTCTAAGGAATTTATCCATTACATAGCTACTAATGGATTTTTACAGTCAGTGAATGTTGGTGGTTTTTGCCTCATGAAGAGATATAACCTTGATCCGCCAAGTTGTGGATCATGGTTCTCTATACGGGTAAGGTTATTATTCATAACCTGAGTGAGTAGTCCCAGAATGGTGATAAGCTAATCAACAGCAGTTGCATCACTAGCTCCACTATAATTATCTTGACTAGGAGGGAAATCCCTACATGAATTACATTCATTGATACAGTTTTCATTCCTTCCACTAGGTTCCATTTCTAAACTATGGAATAAACTATATTAGTTAATGAATCAAATTTCATAATTCTTAGGTTGTAGAAAACATAACATATACTTAACAGTTTATGGATATAATCCATAATCAGGAAAAAAATTAAATTATGAAGTATATACACATAAACCCTTCATAATGGTTTGTAAAGAAAATGGTAATTATCCTAAGCATATCCCTCAGGAGGGTCGTAACCAAATGTGTAGCAACGGTAGTTGTCATGCACCGGTTCTCATTCGAGTCTAGCTTAAAGTGGGGTTTTTGGGTTTTACCCCTAGGTATATCTGTGCCAGATCCACCTCTACCTACTCTTATCTAGATAGGGATGTATTGCTAGGAAAAGTCACAAAATTTCTACTATAACAAAATTTTAGGAAGTTCTTCTATACTAATCCTAAATTTTTTTCTTAGGGATAGAATCTTTAATGATATTTTACCTAAATCCTATTTATAGTGTTTGTACTAAACTTCTTCTAATACCAACTATAACGCCTAGATCACAATTACCCCGAGTCAGTGCATTGTTACATAACATTTTCATGATACAAGGATATCATGTCTCAGAATATAGATTAGTTTAGTAGCCTTGGAAATAATATATACATTCATAAGATTTACATTACATTATGAAATAAAAAACAACAAAAACGTTGTTTCAATAGACCACACTCATATCCCCTCAGACTATACTTGCAGGTCAGTCAAAAAATACTTCTTCGCATCATGGGTAAAATAAAAAGTAGAATGGGGTGAGCTCAGATTCTATGTAAAGATAACAATATAGCGGAAACATTCATAAAAAAGAATAAACATTTGAGGTAATGTATAAGACTAAAAAAGGCCTTTTAAACTTGAACTTCAGCATAATATGGAAAAGATAAAATCAAATAATGCCATTTACTTATTTATAAGGATATTCTACTAGTCGAATTATCACATGAAATATCAATAGCCACTTTCATGATGATGGAATGCATAATTCCAGACTTTCATAACCACATAGTCAAGGACCTGTTCCAAGACTACAAATATGATTTTGTCATGACCTTGTGTCAAGACACTAGTTTGTATCATTAGACCTACCGATGCATCGAGGAGCTATAGCAGGCTCCACCTGTCTCATACTAAGTCTAATGCATTCCACATATAAAACGGTTTAAACATAACATAATCATTCATATTAAAACTAGAATATGTAATGTCAACACATTATCTATAAATCATGAATGGTGTAAAAATAACCTATCCACGGAGAAACATATCAAAAAACCTTCAATACAATATGGATGTTTTGTATCATAGTCATTCAACTTTGAATAAGCAGAAAATCCATCAAAGGATCTAGACATAGATGAAATAAAACCCTTTTTAGAGAAATATCTCTTTTTATTTTGAAATGAATTAAGAAACCCTTTTTTTTGAAAATAATATTATATGATTTTAAAGGAATATTCGACAATGTTATAATGGAGGAAAATATCATCACCTTCCATATAAGTTAAAAACAACATTTTTACCATAATTTGGTCGAAAAGGTAAAAAAGTACATTGTTTAGAAAATGACAGAAAGATTCCTTTCAAAACATATAAGGTCAAATAAGGGTATAAATGATTACACCCTATTGTCTAGTAAATATTAATACTTTTTTGAAATTCATTTGTATGAAACAGGGATGTGGAATATAAAGAGGTCCCAATAGATAATTACATATAAACAACCTCAGATAACAAAGAGATTGTGAAATTAACCATTACCTTGTACATTTCATTGGTCGAGGGTAGGTTAACCTCCTAAATAATGGTGTAATAATTGTTATTAAATTATACAATATTTATATACATTAATATGATATCATATATGATCTTTATCATTTCTTTGTTAATAATATCTTAGTATTATTGTCGTTTCGAGTGTTAACTGATTCATTTTATTTTATATGATTTGTTACGTACGTAATTTTTTTAATAGATAGGATGTATCTTATTCCTATTCATAATGAAATTAATTCTATAAAAATTATTTTTATTCATCTAATGAAAATTATTGTTGAATGGATATGATGGGGAATGAATCTAATCGCGTTCATGGTGACGTTAATCCGTACATACACATGAGTCACATTATAATTCATTATATCTTAAATTAATACATAACTGGATGGTATATAATATATAAATAATCATTATGATGTTATATTTATTATTTCAATCAATCACACATCATTATTATACTCATAAAAATAATAAAGTATTGAATATCAATTACACCACGACGTGGATATGGTAAGCCGTACGTGCGCACATATGGTGAGATGTCATTCAAAGGATTGATGGAATAATTAATATGATTTTTCCATATTTATAATAACATCAAAATATTAAGAAGATACTATATTTATTATTTTATAATCGAGACAACAATGAATGAGGAAGTGGAAGAAGAAAGGAACTTGAAAGAGGTGATGAAATAATTACCTATTCTTCAGGTTCTTCCTTTTGATTTAATCAAAAGGGCTCCTTAGGTTGGTTTTCTGACTAATTGATGGCCTCTATGATGAAGGGAGGACATCTGAGAGGGTATTTAGGCATGTTTTGGCAGAGCCAAATGGCTTTGAAGGTGTGAATTTTAGGGAAGGGGGAGTGCCCTTTTATAAGAGGGGTGAGGGGTACCTTAGGAAAAGGTAGAAATATTATTTTATAATAATGTCATTTTCGGTTTATAATGGATCCAACATTAATTATTTAATGGCTATGGTGGGGATGGATCGATAACTACTCATCCAATAGGTTTTAGAAAGGTTTGGGTCACTATATAAACTTTATATTTTAGATTTTACTCATAGTTAAATAGTTTGACATTTAACATGTCTCTTTGTATTTTTATATTATATGGTTAATAAACATTCTATAATCCTCCAAGAGAACCTCAAGTGGTTCATTAATTACATATATAATATTATTTAGGACCCTTGGAAAAACCGTATATTTTTATGAATATAATTTCAATTAATAAAATAATATTTGTTTTAAAAACTCTTTTATGTCAATTTTTACACAATTTGAAATATTGTTTTTTATAAATTCATAACAACATTATTACTTAAAAATATCCATCGAACCAACCCTAACATGTCATATTAACCTATAAAAATACTAGAATTCATAAAAAGTATCAAATTACATTTAATTGGATATTTATATGATCAATTATTTTAATCATTCATTAATATTGTAATTACTGCATGCTCATTGAGTCATAAATAAAATTAATTAATTAATATATAAAAGTTATAATTAAAAATACCATCATGTAGGAAATCATTTTATATTTCTAATTAATATTTATAGTCGGATTTATCTTATGTATAACCATATATTAAAAATGTCTTGGTTATTAATCTTTGAATTTAACACTTTTAACTCTTATTTGAATTAAATAATAATAATTGTCCTAATCTAATCCAGGTGGACCTAAAGGATCATATTTTATTCCTAAGGTTGTTTTTGGTCTAATTAAACTTTTCCAATATAATTATGACATGTTTTAGTGTAATAATAATATCATTTCTACCCTTAATTCCCCTATTTTATTTTAACTTGGGTAAATAAAAGTAAAAAGTTACAAATCACCAAAAATTATTTTCATCTTATTGAACCACATTTTAATTAATGATATAAAAAATTTGTCTCAGTTTTTTGAAATTCAACTCACAGAATCGGTAAAATTATGTTTTATGTATATTTGCAAATGCTCCTAGGACGTGGGAAAAAGTTGGTAAAAAAGATCAATAAATTTTTTATATATCTAAAATTAATATTAACTGAATCTAATGAATTAAATTGAACATATATTGGTATTATGTATCTATTTTTACCTAAATAAAATTTAAATAAAATAAATAATTATTTAAATTAAAATTCAGTTACAAACTATAACTCAGTGTTTTTCACTATTTATCAAAAATTGAAAGATTTAAAAAAATATACAAAAAAATCACTCTAAGATAATTTTGATATTATGAATCCAAAAATGAAGTCAATTTTGAAAGTTCAAATTTATAAAATTTGAAAAAAAATGGGTATTACTATTCCTAATGACTAGTTTGATTGGTTGTGGTTTGTTAGAACAAGAAGTTGCGTACAACACATGCTGTTGTATTATTCAACGAGAAGCATACTGTGGAAGGTTTGGGTGTTACAAATTCATTAATATAACATATTAGAATTTAATATAAAACCCATAAGCATGATGGAGAGCGCTTTCCCAAATAAATGCAATTTGTAAGAAAGAGATTAATTTATTTTAACTATTTGAAAAGAAATAATAATTATATGAATTTCAATTCACAAATTTAATTCTATAATATAAATATATTAAATAAAAATAATTAAAAATTTATATATTATTTTAATTAGTAAAAATTGATATTTATTATTCACATTCAATCAACCTTAAGAAAAAATATGATTTGTACATTAGAATAAACATACACTAATACCCAATATTAATACAATTTAAATATATTTATTATGATTAAATATAAATAAAAAATAATTATTTTCATTTGATGAATATTTTTACTTTTTATCTACATAAATTTTGAAAAAATGTATAACAGTTCTACAGAAAATTGTTATTTTCCATTATTAACTGAAAAATTAATATTTTTAGAAGATTATTTAAATATAGGATAGTTTTTAGATGTGACTTAGAAAAATTATTTTTATATTATAAAAAAAATTCTAGATATTTATAAAACTTAACAACAATATATTCCAACAAAAACAATATTTTTTTTTAAAAAAAAGAAATTATTTCATAAAAAAATAGCCATAAATGTATATTTATTAGAAACATTATATAAACATCATAATTTCTTTAATCAGAATAAAAAAAAGAATTTAATGGTTATTTAATAATTTTCATATTTGAATAATAATACTATAAGAATATTTTGTGCTTCATTTATTATCTATGTTTGATGTTTTATACAATATCTAACAATGTGTTCCAAAATAACATTGTGCTGCTAAATTCATTCTTTTATTAATAAAAAATATCCACAAAATTTAGAGCTAAGTTTTGGAAATCGTGGTTTTCAAATTTGGAAATTCCATTTGTGTAAAACCCACATCAATGCAATTGTTATTAAAAAATCTTCTCAAAATTTGTTAAGGGAATTATGAAGGACAAAATCAATAACAAAAGAAAATGTTATGATATAGAATAACATTTGTGGGATGTAAAAAATTGTCATGGGGAAAAAGATAAACTTTTTATGTATGGTGGTAGATATCATAAATCCAAAAAAAAATTAATTATCCAAAAAATTTAATAACCCCAAAAAAATAAATATGTGATGTGTTAGAAGTCCAAGGAATCATCATATGTGAGGCTAATTAAATAAAATGTTTATTATAATATATTTTTTATTTAGATCAAATATTTGTTTACTATATACATTGATATCAGTAAAGAAAATAATTAATTGATATCTTTTCATTACATAAAAACAATTTCATTATATCAGTATGCATTAATGAATATCTACCTCACCTATTAGTATAATGAAATGAATATCAAATATTAATTTTTTATTTAATCCAATAAATTACCTTTTAGTGGATTATAAAATCCATAAAATAGTAACATATATTCCAATGATCATTATTAAATCCATTTTTGTTAGCAAAATGCATGATTATACAGAAAATGAAAATGAATATATTAATCTAAAAAATTAAACAATTAGTCCCAAGGGTTAGTATATAAAATTACCTATAAAATAACATTATGACCAAAATAACCTCAATAATGTCAACATTATTGAATGTTCTAAACTAAATTGATATCTCATACCCATCAACTTACATCTTTAATAACATTATATCATTCATAAAAAATAATCCATTAAGTTAAACATAAATATTATTTATATATTTATATTTATATCTAATACCCATACTATGATTCCAAAAATATCATTAAATATCTAAAATTCTAAATAATTAAAAATGATTTTATTCACTAATATGTTTCCCAAAAAATTAAATTTACAAACAAAATAATTTTTGTAAAAATAATTATTACAAAATTATACATTATGTTGGCCAATGGTAAGTGTTTCACCCTTTTTATCCCTTGGTTGTTTTTTCATCCCCATTAGCGTTGCTAAAAATAATGATTTTTTATCCGTCATCTGAATTTTTATTTTCCTGCCAATATATTTATTTAAATGTAACCAAATTCCCAAAAATATTGATGAATAAAAAAGCATTTTTCATAAAATTAGATTTCAATAACTATAGTGTTCTATAAATATATATTTTTGGAAATAAAATAATCATAATGAATAATATTTAGCTCCACAAAGATATCATATCGATTATATTTCCTTCCGCAGTCATGATATTTTAAAAAATATCATATTAGCATTAAAAACATTAAAGTCCATATTTTAAGTTAAAAATATTCTTGAATGTTCATAAATAAAAACAATTACTCCTTATATGTTACATGATTATTATAACCTACATACCATTGATAAAAATAGTTCAACAAAATAATTCTAAATATTCATCACCTAACACACAAATAATTCCACTTAAATTTAATCTCATAATATAGGCCCTTTTGAATTAGTTCATGGGTTACCGAATTCAAGTGGATAATGTCCAGAAATCTAAAATTCTACAACCTTGAACTATTTTTGGTTCTTTATATTGACCTTAATTTCCATATGTCTTTTTAAATGTGGTCTTCATTTTTACTCTGTAATTAGATCCTTTTTTCTCCTTCCCACACATAGGGAATCATACAATTTCATTAAGTAATTTTTCACGGTGTCCCTTCACACATTGTTTTCATGTGTAAAATTGAATCTTTTTTTCTATACCTATATTACCACATGAACATCAATGAGATGAAATATTTCTCATATTTAATGATATTTAAAATTGAACTATATTTTATTTTTGTATGATAATTATATGTATATAATTGTTAATAATCTCAAGATTACAATATTATTTTTACATTTTCATTGTAATCTCATTAGGTAAATCAAAAAATTTCCTAATAGATTATACTTATTACATTATTTCCCTAATATTAAATCATTATCATAAAAAACATGAGATTGATTTTACATAAAAATGTGAAAACATATAAACCTAGATGGAATAAATTATATATAATATATATAACATCGTTAAAGTGTATTTAAGTTTTAATATTGGTTATCAATTGTTACATTTCATGTTAGGTTTTCTAACTGAACAATTTGATCAGCTCCATCATTATAGTTCGTAAATATTTTATGGATTTTTCAAAGCATATCCGATGGTATTTTCAAAACACGTGTGTTGGAATGACTGTTTTCCAAAACCTAGTGATAATATATTCTAGATCATTGAACCATTTTAAGAGGTCTTTTTCTATTAATTATACAAGTGCCACATAAACATTTTGTATCTACATAGGGATATAATTTCTTGGAACCCATGAGCTGTAGATGTCACCAATATTATATGATATGATTTAATAGATGCCCTTTCTCCTATTCTTATCCTATGTATTCTCATGAAATTATTGTACTCTAATTCCCCATGAATATCTAAACAGTGCTTTGGTACCTGGTATTTTTAACTAAGACAATGACACATACTATTAATTTATTTTTAATAAAATCATTAATTAATTAGAAACTAACGATCATGAGAAAAACATAATTAAATGAGTATTTTCATAATACATTAATGGGATTCAAATATTTATCATATTTATTTAATTCTCTATAATAAGCTCCTAAAACCTTTCACCACCTAAAAATTTCATCTAAAAACATGGGTATTACATAGAAAAATTTATTGAGGTAACAAAAAATATATAATGGAATAAAAATCATAATGAAATAAATTATGTAATTCAAATATACAACATGATATTCATAATGAGAATGGTCTAGGATAAACACATGGCGAATAACATTAACAATAAAGTATCATAAGATCATGGAATCATAGAAAATATGGATGAAATATATAACGCAACATTAACAAGGGTCAGTGCTAAATTCCTAGACATTATCACATGGCTGAAAAGACCCACAATTGATTTGGATTTCCATATAATTTCATACATTGTGTCTCATAAAACTAATAATATGTTCAAATGCATTTCATTGATATATAAGAACAACCATCATATAATGTAAGTTATTTATGTGTTCCACATAATGTAAATAATTAATTTATAATACGAATTATACATAGATAAAAAATTAGTGGAAAAATATTTTTTAATATCATAATCATATAAAATTAAAAAAAGAATGATATTGAAAAATAAAATTCTCCAATGTATTAAATTATTAATAGAAGGTATAATAACATATATATTTTTTTGATACATAAATAAATATGTAGATTCAATCAATTACAACAACTGTTATCATCATTTATAGAAATTACATTAAAATATTTACAGAATTATTTTAGGAGTAAAATTCAATTTCATCATAGAAATCACATCATCAAAATTTAAAAAATTCAAAGAAATTATAGAATTTTTTTCAATGAACCATGGATATATATAAAATAATAATCAATTAATTTATTGGTTATGGTGCTGTGTAATTATGTACATGATATATAATTTAAAATCCTTTACATTCAAAGTATTATAGAATTTTTAATAAGTACATAGTTTGAAAAATAACAAGATTATTCCATTAATATATTTTTAAAAATTATAAAAAATTAAAAAATGTTATTAATAAATAATTTCAATATTTTAAACAAATCCTAAAAAATATTTTTTTGGAAAAATGTATATAGAAGAAAAAATGTTTATCAAATAAACAAAGATGTAAAGGCATTTTTTTCAGGAGAATCAAGTCTGTAAAATTTTAGTTCCAAAGAGTGGAAAATGGTAATGGTAATTGATAATTACATTAATTTCCATGGGATATAAAAAAATGTTATTTATAGAAAATTCAATGACATTACTAAAGAAAAAATTCAAGAATAAACAATCCCTATTAATATGAGATTTAAATATAAAATCGCACCTATTATGTAAAATAATAATCATAAAATCCCATGAATGAAGTAGATGAATTATATAATAAAATCACATGATTAAGGAAGTATTAATGTTATAATTTTTAAATTATAATTATATAGAAAATTTAAATTAAATTGGTTTTATAAAATAACTTGTTTGTTATAGAAGAATGTTTTCTGATTAATCCCATATATTTAGTCTTGTATTTTCCTGATAATAGTTTATATCCTAAATTAGAAACACATATCAATAATTGGATTCCAATATAATTTTTTCTTGTTCAAATTAATTATTATGAAAAAAATTTCTTCTTTGATTTTAATGAAATTTTTAATTACATAATCTGTTTTTTCCTTGTTAGGTGTTTTTATTGTAGTCATTTAAAAAATTTAAAATATACGTCCCATATATTTATAAAGGTGTGAAATATTATTTATGGGTTATAATTCCCTTTAAACACCCAAAATATGGTTCCAAATAAATTCATGGAGGCCCAGGGTGTGTCCAAATGTTGTTCAGAGCATCAAAACCAGTAAAATGAATAACAAAATTGGCCACATGGTTTTTCTGAAAACCGTGTGACCCATTGAACATAGATGTGCAAGACATTTTTAATCCATTGTAGGGATTTATTTCATGGTTTATACAAATTTATTAAATTAATATATAAAACCATGTGATGTTTCACTTATAATAGTGAATGATACATGGTTTGGCCATTCTTTATGGTCAATCATTATAAAGTGTTGGAAATGGTTGAATTACAAAAACAATCCTTATTTAATAAATTGAATTTTTTAATTATTCCAAATAAATTTTCCTCTAGTATATGAGAATCATCATCCTTTCTTGAAATTCTTTTACAATTAAAATTTATGAATCATGGTGGTGGATTTGTTCGTCGTCTGATTTTTTAGCTATCGGATCCAATGAAATTCTAGAGGTACGACATAAATTTATCTCTAATATATTTCATGGTTCATAACCATTCATTGTTATATTTTGGTGCATGATCAATTTCCACATTTTTAGACCATTTGATTATTTTCCCATTTTTTAAAACCTTTCCTGAATCTAATATTGTCTACTGATGAGGAAAGCTTCATGATGTTAAGCTAGGTCGTTATGTTCTATTCTCTTCTTTTTATCTCATTCCATAAATTGGTTCATTGTGCTACTTTCCAAGACATTCATGGGATATCTCCAAATTTATAATTAAATTGTTACAAGGGTTTTATTATTTTATAATTATCTTAATTAGAGGAAATTCACCTCCTTAGTATATTTCTATGATCTGAACCCCCCCAATCGACGTGCTCTATCTTTATGGTCTAAATTTTTATTTTTTCAAATATGACTTAAACTATTTATTATGTTGCGCCAATTAATAAATACCATGATACTTATGTTTAGTGTAATTTATGGTTTGAACATTATATTGAACTTATTCCCTACGCCTCAGAGAGATGGTATAATTAAATGAATTGTATAAGGGTTAATTCTTCATGCCATATAATATTAGTGGAAGTTACCAATGCAATTCCATGACTAATAGGCCCATTGTGATCTAATTATATACATTAAATAAAATTTAACATCCCGGTTGTTTTATAATAACTGCAAGTATTATTAAATTCTTCACGCAATAGGTTAGGATGAAACAGGGGGATCTGACAAAAAAACCCTTTGGAAGGAATATTGTTCCTTTAGTTATAATATTTAATGACCTAGTAGACATTCCTGAAATGTAACTAGATATTCTTAGTATGGGATCACTGAGAGTTTATTACATTTACCTCTATAAAAGTGATGTAGTTTCCCTTGGGGAAACCCCATGGATGGGATCTAAGGCCCGATTTGATGCACCATGACTAGAGAAAGACTTCAGGACCTACGTGTGAGACCATGTATGGAATCGTAGGATAGTATTTTCTTTTATCCATGCATGGAGTGAGATGTAGAACATAATCTAGAGTTTACAATGTATGGACTCCCTATCCTTGTTTTTGTAATGACCCCATGATTGATACATGGGACGTCTCATTAAATGATCAAGGATTGTATCTGATTGGTTTTGTATGTTTCATTACTGGTTCTCAAAGGAAATTAAAAATATAAATGATGTTTTGAAAATTATAAATGTTCCATGTTATTATAAACATTGGAATTTTCCCTCATGTATGAAGAACAAGTTTTAACACCATCTATCCTATATAACATTATATCTCTCACAGTTACTTCATATCTACTTTCAATTCAGACGTACAAGATTTGGTCAAAAGAGTTAGTTGGGCATTTTTCCAGGAGGAACCCAATTTAATGATTTAATTTATTTATTATTCCATTTAATTTTAGTTATTATTACACACTTTTATTTTTTTCTTACCTTAAATTGATTGGCATTGAAATAGTGGGTGTCAGGCTACTCTGATTATTTCTCACACATCGATCTGAATCCATTTGACACCAAATTACAATTTATAATCACGGGTAGAGAAAAAGGGATTTTTTTTGAATTACAATACTAGATTTTGATTTTGAGGATGGAATTGGGTGTAGAAAGCAAATACTATTCTCTAGATTCTAGGGATAGTAGTTTTTGGACTTTTTGTTTAATTTTTAGCATATTTTATATTCTTGTATCCACTTACCCTTGCATAGTTAATTTTCTAAAACACATGATATACTATCATCATCATTTAATTCTTCTTATTCATACACATTTCACACATTATTTCATTTTCTTATGTGTTTGGGCACTTGGATTAAATCATTATCTTAATGTTGACATTTTGTATTATATTTCAAATAAACATTTACTATTTCTCATTGATCTAATCAATGAAGGAATAGTATCCCCACATACATACCCAAGTCCCTCACCACTGGTTGAATGCCTATATCGTTTTGGGTTATACAATTGAAGTCTTCTAGCCATCTGCGTTGGTGAACTATTGAGTGAAACTCGGTTCATGATGCTAAAAATTGGTATCAGGTAGTTTTTAATTTTTTACTTAATTTATCGTCTTATAAGCGAGACATGACATGTGAGTATAGTTAATATCATTTTCATATTTGTAGCTACCCCATGTACAAGAGAAACCCAAATTACATGGGCTGGGTAAATGTTTTCATTCATTCTTTTTTTACGGTTTCTTGGATTCCACCATATAGTGACATACCTACATCACTTTTTATTGTACTTATTTGAAATTTATTGTCTATTTTGATTATAAGAGATTGAAATAATAGAATACATCATAATAGGAACTACATAACACAAAATTCAATGCATTGTTCTATTCCATGTTCATATACCTTTAAGAATTTCATGTATTGTTCTGGATTGTTTTTGTTTATTGATTTTATTATTAGAAGTGTGACAAAAATCACACTGATGGAAGATATGGTAAAATTGAACAATATTTCCACAAAATTTGCTGCAATTAGTGAGTGCCAAAGGAAACTCATCTAATCAAACCATATCCATGGACTCTCACACCGTGTACATGAGACCATAACAATGCTCCACCTTTGTTGTGGGATGTATGTCATGAATCATACACTTTATTTTGGTGACATATTTAATCACCTAGATATGTACCTTGGAGTATGTAGAGGGGGTTACTTCATCAATTTGATATCATTTTTCATTTCCTTTATTTATAGATTCCCCTATTAATTATATATATTCTAAGAGCAGGATCTCAACATTTTTACATCTATTCCACTATGGAGACCTTGTGATATTCACCAGGAATGTCAATCTGTGTATATTTTTGTGGTGGGTGGTCCTAATCCACCCCTGATACCACTTTTATGTACACCTTATCCACATTATATAGATCATTCACTGAGTTATGATGCCTCATTATCAAGAAAATCCCCAATGATTTAAGCAATAAGTTAATATTTCAACTCATCCTGCCCCTTCAATATAAGAGATGAATAGTGAATTCTAAGAGCATCATCCAAACAAATTCTCTAAGGAAGGATGACCTCATGAAAAAAACATGTTTGGAGGATATTGTGTAAATATTTGATCAAATAAAGACACCTCTATATGGTAGGGTTAATCTCCCATCCAATCTATTATATGACTCCACTATGATTTGGTAGTACATTCTATATAATGATGACCGACATCAAGGTATGATCTAAGGAGATTTCTAGATTGCCTTATACGACTAATTCTTCCATCAGGCCTTGAAAACAGATCAGGTTGAAGAATTAATTAACCATGACTAAGGTGACATGTCATTGATGGAATTCTCAGTTTGATACATAAAATTGTAGAGTTTTTCATCAACATTGACTGGTGATGAGTTTAAATATCATGAGACTCTTTGAGGAATAAATTTCTTATGAAATCATCTTGAAATTATACTACAGTCATATTTTCAATGTATCGTTAAGATTGAACCATGCCATTATAACCATGTGCAATCTAAGGGAGTAAGATGACCTGGTGTAGGGAAGTTCAACTTCAAGGAAGACTTGTAGTTGTGCGTACAAAGTAGTTTGAAAAGTCACATTGGGGTACATTTAGGGGAAGTTCTATCCTGATGGAAAACAATGCCTGCTTTTTATTGTGACATCATTTTGGCATACTAGGTCACATGATTCCCCAATGTGTATCGAACTCATTATAGTTCCAAGATAGTGGTAGATTTAATCACCTATATTGTTTATAGAAATCCTTTCCTTCATTTTGATGTGAATAAGGATCTGTTTCCTCACCACCTTCATGTGAAAAACTAGTAACACATTTTTAAGAGGGGAGATAGTTATCTATAGGAATTTATGGTTGATCATGTTATTTTTTTCAAGGAATTAATGCTTTATAGATCCATTGTCAAAAGATTTTGTCTGCTCAAGAATCTGAGGAATCATCATAGTGTTTCAGTTCATTCCATGTCTATTTTATTCATCCTATTTAAATGGAGTAGAATCCAGACACATCAACAGTAATGGGTAATATCTTGGAAGCACCTACACAAGTATTGTTCTCATTTTAAATAGGATTGACAAACTTTTTTATATCAATTTCAAATATGTGAAGTCTGGACATAGTAAATGTATAACCCATTTTATAACCCCCGACATCCGGTTGGGAGTTTGAGATTATTGTATAATCATGAGAAAGGAGTGCCCCCTTGATATAGGCATGTATTATTTCTATAGATTTTGTTTTTTATTCAGATATTTGGCTTCGACCTCATTCTTTTTTGGTTCTGGCTCGTACCCTATTGAGTCAATATGGATTTCAATGCTCACTTGGTATCATTCATATCCCCTAGGGGAAACATTTAAATTCATAAGAGATAATGGTATCTCTAGTCTAGTTGAGTTTGACTCACGCATACTGGGATGGGTAGGATGACAGGCCAGATGCCCAGTATCTTTATGAGTGATTAGCGGATGATATTGGAATAATTCCGTCTTCTTTTGGATCCTTTTTAGGGGAATTTCACATAAACATTATCTACAATACCTCTTAATAGGGAATTCGAATTCACAATTGAGGTTGTTCTAGGTTTGGTAATAAATTCCATCACACACTATAGGACGACACATACTAATCTCCAAGATCTCCTGAATTTGATGGAAGACTATTAATCAAAGGGTTTCTTATGACCCAACACATCACCATGTGGATCACTAGTCATTTTCTCTGTGAAGTTGGATGCTACGATTTGATTTTTTGTGGATAAATTTAGATTGATCCAACATATAGTGAGTAACATATATCCAATACCCTATATTTCTTACACCTCTAACCCACTCTAAGGAGAAACTATTTTGCCAAAAAATTGGTTCGAAGTCACACTACCATCAGGTTCATGTAAGACAATAAAATGTACAACATACATCGTTCTCGAGTTTGTATGATCTATATGATCATCAAGTTATGATATTTAGTTGGATGAACAAAATGGAAGTCTTCATGGCATTGATGAATCTAGTATACCACCCATATCTTGACTCCTTCATGGTAGTCTTCCTAGAAAACTGATTTTTTATTCGTACTTTAGACATGACTATCCCAATATTCCTAAGATCGTGCTAAGTAAACTGATAGAGAACCATCAAAATGAAAATATTTGTAAATGAAAAATAAGGATAATAATGTATCTCTTCATGATTCAAATCATTTCTAAGGAAATTTAATTAGATAACCATGAGAAAATGAAAATTGTGGATTCCTATTAATACCCCAAGAATGTGCTTGACATATGATTTTTTGGTTCCATATAGATACTATAAGATATTCATTTATAAATATCATGCCTATAATGGATTATTATGGGATTGACCAAAAATATAATTAATTTTTACTAGAATGTACCTGGTCAGACAACATATTTGGAGTTAAACAGAAGTCTCACATCATTTATAATTCTGATTCTACAAGTATTGGGATGAAGATATATACTCTATTATAATTCATTGAGTATATTTCTTAGTGTAGGTCTAAATTAGTGTGATAAATCTTTAAATATAGATCTGTCCAGTTGAGGCCTCAAGATAAAAAAAATACTATTCATGACCTAGAGCTAGTTTTCAGGGTTCATGCTCTTCACTCAGGGAAGAACTACTTGTTTTGTGAATGGTTTTTTCTTTTATGATGACCATAAAAGTATCAAATACATTTCCACTCAACGATGCATGGATTGGAGGTAGTTTAGTTTGGTGGAACGCCTTTAGTCATTCAACATTGAATTTTCTAGCATTCATATTAATGGGAATATCGTGTATGGGACCTTTAACTGAATAACTCAGATGCGACCTTCCAAGGAGACCATCAGTGAGTGGTTGTTGATGGATCTGTTCTCTAAAATTAATATTGAGGTTCAAAATCAAAATTAAAGACATGTTATAGTGACTCAATCAATGAAATCCTATCACATTGATCTGGTACATGTGAGATAGTTATCAGATTCAGAATGGCTCGCTATAAGGGTTATTGTCGCAGGATATAACCGACCACTTAGTTGGGATTTTTATGAAAGTTATACCTTAATCTTCTATAGATGTGTATTGCTAACATTATATATACAAGAAGTGTTTATGAGAGAATATCAAGCCTATATCTGGAATGCTCATCCTAGGATATCTAATATGTATCGACATATGAATCATCAGTATTGGTGTCCCGCTATGAAGAAGAAGATAAAAGGCTTTATCACTAGGTTCCCCACCTATCAGCCGGTAAAGGTAGAGCACCGGAAACCTACTGTACATCTATAGAATGTTTCCATTTTTTGAGTTGAAATTGAATGGTTTCATAATGTATTTTTTGATATTATTTCCTAGGCCCCCTTGAGGCATTGATGTAGTGTGGTTGGTCATCGATAGGATAACAATATTGTGGTATTCTTATCAATCAGGGAGTCCTTGTTTGTTGATGAATATAGAAGGCCTAATATTCAAGAGTTGGTGAAAATTTGGGGAGTTATTCATTATATCATTTCAAATATTGAATCTTTATTAAAATAACTCTTCTAGAAAGGGTTGAAGAAGCCACAAGGTTCACAAGTGCCCTTAAGAACTGCATATCACCCATAGATAAGCTGTCAGTCCAAGAGAACTATATGGGTGTTAGGGGATATGTTGTGAGTTTTTATTCTTCTTGTTGAAGGTTACAAGGAAATGAATACCACAATAGTTGAGTTTTACTAAAATAAAAAATTTAGGAAACAATTTTATTGGGATTTGTATGATGCACTCTATGGTTGACAATGTCATTCACATACTTACTAGATAGAGGTAGGTTATGGAACACAATTAGGTCCTCATCTCATGTAGGATACTTCATATAAATTCTAGATTCATTATAATATTTTCTACCTCTCATTATAGGTAGATTTATTATACTGATCATCACTATATACATCATAAGATCAAGGTGGGACATTACCACCCTCTGTATGTATTTCCCTTGTTTGGTAAGTGAAGACTTGAGATACATGAAATGTAATCACTCGATATTTATAGCCTTTCATGATAGTGGAGAGATATTATCTAGTTGCCTCTCGCTTCCTTTTACATCAGAAGAATAATGGAATGCATGATATCTTCTATGTATCTCAAATTCAACAGTATCTTGTTGACCCGCCTCATTAGTTTGACACTGATGATATTGAGTTCGAAGCAACTGCATCTTTTAAGGAGCATACAATCTGTATCATTGATCAGAGTATGATGGTTATCTTAGGTAGGCCAGTTATTATGGTCTATGTGATTTAGAAGCACAGAAACATATAGCATTAGATTTTGGAGGAGGAGGCTAGTGTGGGTGCATTCTGGCCGAAACGTGTCTTAGTAGATGTTCTACTACACTCATAGGGGAATCTTGGTGATGAGTTGTCTTATGAGGGGAGGTTGTAACATTCATTATTTTAATAAATCTATAATGGTTACTTATTTTTTTGATTTCCCATTAAATGTTCATAATTGTGAGGACAAATAAGGTTAAAGAGCCTGTAGGTTTATCTGGGGGTTATTACGTGCCCGAAAATCCAAAAAAAGTAAGAGCTAAATGGGCTACATTGTTTCTCTACAATCGTAAAACCTAGGGTTCTAAGTTGTATGTTGAATTAAAAAATTTTGATAATGTTTAATGCCTCATTACATGTAAATTGAGTGGAAGTTCCCATTGATAAGAATTTATTATTAATCCTAATCATATCAAATTACTTATATTAAATTGACTGGGACCATATGATTGTTTTATTACTAATTCATGGATTTTTAAATGATTCTCCATGTATATAAGGGGAAAACAAGGGGTTCATTCTTGAGGAACTCTTTTATAGAATCACATTCCATACGTTATAATTGTTAATGACAAGTAGAAATGTCTGAAATTACACCATAAATTCTACATATGGGATCAATGGTCTATAATTACATTTACCTCCACAAAATTGATGTTGGTTCTCTAGGGAGACCCCTTGGATAGGCTCAAAGGGATGATTGGATGAACCATGCCTATAGATAGACTTTGGCCCCTATGTGAGATGCCAAATATGGACTCGAAGGAATGTATTATTCATTTCACCATGCTTAGAGTGAGACAAGTGACTTCATCCATAGAATACCATCTACAGACTCAAATTCAGTGGTTTTGTGATGATCTTACAAGTGACAGATTTGAAGTATAATCATTTTTTAATGTATGATCTATGTGTCACTTAATAATTTATTAGTGGTTTTAAAATGAAATTATTTATTTAAATGATGTTATTAAAATATAAAATGATCCTTGGTATTATAAAAATTGGGTATAGTCCTCCAAGCCTAAGAATAATCTTAGGTAAATCAATCATATGGAACATTACACATCTCACGTTTCACTTGCAGTTTATTTCTATTCAGAAAATCCAGATTTGGTCTAAGTAGGTATTTTGGTGGGTGTCTCGATAAAACCTAGTCCAATGTATTAATTTTATTATTCTAACATTCATTTCAGTAATTATGGAAAAATTTAATATTTATGTCTAATGAAATTTCATGGAATAAACATCATGGGTGCTGACCTACAAAGAATATATCTCACAACCTTTTTTATAAGGCCCCATCCTTAAAACATACTTAATCTTGAGTTACTACAAGATTACACCTTGAGGATCTTTTCAGGTTTAGAGTTTTAGAGAATTAGAACATAAAACTTGCATTACATTCCACATTTAAACAAAGTGGTTACTTAAAAGACAGTACTCATTTTTCCCATCAGCGGAAACATATTTAAAATAAAATATGGATTCTTTCTTGACACTTCATTGACACTACCATCACATCATGTACCTTTACCTTGACCTGTGAAAAACATTTCAAGAAAACTTGGGATTAGCATAAAAAGCTCAGTATGGGTTATAAAAATATAGAAAGGAAACATAAGTTCATATATACATAATAATGAAATCATACTTTACCCATAAAACATAATCACTTTAACATACCTCATCAAATCATGAATAAAACATAGAAATCATAATACATAAAGTTAACTTGAGGCATTCATAACATTCTTACGTAGGGAGTAACCCTCTTGGTTACATTTGGAATACCCATCACAGTATATTCCCTAAATCTCTTCGGAGAAACCTTAACGTTTCACTCCTTCGTGTTACCCAATGAATTGGAGAGCTATATCGGGCTCACCCTCCATTAGTTTATCATGGAACCACCCGTCTTCATAATAATGCCCAAGATCCTCAATATAATCATATCACATATAACATACATAAAGGAAACATAACATTTCCACCTTTCAATCAAATGATATAAATACAACACATTGATATAAAAACATTATGAAAACCATTTTCAATACCAAAATAATAGAAAAGTAAAACATGGTATTTATTTTTCTTTTTAAAAAAAGGCATGGCTTGTAGAGGAAGCCGAAACTCAAATAATGGTCACGGTAGCAGAGAGGTCGTTGTCGCAGCATATGTACGACAAAAACATTCCCTTTTGTCATTTAGTAAAACGATTCATATAAAAAAGATTCCTTTTGGATAAACGTAAAAGTCATAGGGGTTTATACACCATATAAAAGAAGGTTGTGTATAAAATAAAATATGCCTCAATGAATGGAGATTGAGACGAAGTCCCATACCTCGGGTCCGACTTGACTCGATCATTCTTTAATCTCCTGAATAATAAACTTGAGTAATTTTATACTTGTTTAAGAACATTTTTAATGTTCATTATGACTTTTATATCACTTATTGTCATGTCATGAACACTATGTAATTATTTAAGTTAATAACGATTGTTTTAACGATCATTGGTACTTGAGTCAAAAATAAACCCTTTATCATTACAGGTTGTTCATGTATCCATTGTATCCAGAATTATAATAATGATTTATATATCATATATATCATATATATCCAGTATATACATGCATTTATAATATTACATAGTCATTTAGAGGTAAGAAATGAAATGCACCGTTCATGGAGATGGTAAGCCGTACGTACGCATGAACTCTACTTTCATTTCTATTTCGTATTTTATAGAATGGAATCATAATGATATAAAGTTATATTATAATTACAGTGTAATATAATATATAATATCATAACTCCATCCTTTATACATCCCACATATGGTATTTAACGAATCAAATCACTTTGAGGGGGCGGTAGTCCGCACTTCCATAAATGAAGATATCATGTTTAACAATAATGGAAACCAGAATGGTATGCCGAAAAATAAAAATACAGAAGCTTAAGGAAAACATAAACATATTATATATCATATATAAATATAGTGTCATCTTAATGGCCACCTTTGAAGGTTTTAAAATAATGTTGAACAATCATCATTTCGGGAGCCCGAAATTCGCCATCCACGGAAACAGTATGTTATTTAACAATTAGATGTAGGTGTGTGTAATTGTAGCTAGAATCCAACTTATAAAAACATCCTATTATATTGAATATATGGTAGTTGTTACAAAAGGAATTAATAAAAAGAGTTTAGGGTGTTGGAGACACAAAATAAAACAAAAGGACTCAAGTGAAGACATTACCTCAAAATCGGGTAACTCTCTTTGGTTTGAGCTCAAAGGCTTCCTTGGGAAGACTTATGCCCAAATGGAGGCTTCAAGGAGTAAGAAATCGAAGTGGAGAGACAAAATGGGTAGGGTTTGGCCGATCCAAAGGCTTTGGAAGTGTGGGTAAAGAGGTAGAGGTGGGGGCCTTTTATAATAGGAGAGGAGGGGCACTCTTGGAAAGTAAACAAATGTTACTTTATTTTAAAATGCGTTTCGGATTAAAAAGGTCCCACATTGATATAATTAGAGGTTAAGGTGATAAGGGTTCGATATCCACCCATAAAATAGGTTTTGGACATGTGTAGGTCATAGATTATACATTATCATTTCATTTTATTTAAATCCTTTATTAATGAGGTAATAGTTGCATCATCATGATGTCATAAATAATTTAATTTATTTAAAGTCTAAAAATTATAAAAAAAATACTATGATGTAGGAAAGCTTTTTATCTTTCCAATTACTATTTATAATCAAAAATCTCACTTGTATAACCCCATGTAATTTTTTTTAGTAAAATAACATATGTTTGTGTCATTTTTACATTTACATTAAATAAAAAGTTATTTATGTCATTTCCCAACCAAAGTGGCTCCATGGGGTCCCCAAGTTGACCCATGGATTGTATTGGTCGGCCATGACACATCCAATGAGGGTAGGACATGTTTCATGATCATCTCAAATTATTAAAACATTATTTTTACCTTAAACTACATTAATTACCTCTAATCACGATTAAAAACATAAAAGTTACTATTGACCAAAAAATTATTTTAATCCAATTGAACAACATTTTACTTCTTAATGACAACCATGTATGTTGGATTTTTGAAATTCAAAACACAGAGGTGGTAAAATTTCATTTAAACGAAAAGTCAGTTTTTTTAAGTACCACTTAGTGGTTTCACTATTCATCAAAAAATGAAGTTTTTCAAAAAAATACCAAAACTTCACCCTAAGCTATATTTGATATTCTGAATTCAAAAATGATTTATATTTTAAAAAATTAAAATCATATAAGTTACATTAATTAATTTAATAACTAATTCCCGCTGTCATGACAAATAGCGTGTTTTTATGAAACAATAATTATCAAAAGATTGAAACTAGTTTTCGTCCAATTTCAAAGTGAAATTAATTCCAATGACTAATATTGGATTAAATGGTAAAAATATATTCTAATTTCACTTTAAAACCAATTCTAAAGATAATATAATCATATAAATAAATTAGATTAAAAATCAGTTTTGATGTAAAATCAAGTATTTTTCACTATACAATAAAAAATGGACATTGTCAGAAAAATACCACAAAATAACACAAAGTAATTTTCGATGCCCCGTTCATAAATAATAAGTTTATTTTGAAAAAAATAGCTTATAAAATTGTCAAAATATAGATTTAAAAATGGTTTTCCATCAAAAGGCAGTAAAACAATCTTTTAAAAATATTAGTGTATTCCATGCTTATGATGGGATTTATATTCATTTTAAGCCTCTAAAACACTATATAATTCATTAATAGACATAGATAAAAATATCTATTATTCATTACTTACTTGTGATGTTACATCCTTCCCCCCTTTAGAAAATTGCATCCCTGTAATTTATTTACTTATCGAATAAATGGGGGTACTTATCCCTCATTGCATTTTCAGATTCCCATGTTGACTCTTCCGTCATGTGGTTTTTCCACAAAACCTCTACCTGATTAATCACCTTATTCAGTAACACTTGCTCCTTGTGGTCACGAATCTGGACCGGTTGTTCCTCATAAGATAGGTTCTCTTCCAGCTGAACTACCTCTGGACTCAAAACATGAGATGGATCTGGCATGTACTTTCTCAACATTGAAACATGAAAAATATTGTGTACCTGAGATAAACTCGTAGGTAAAGCCACCCGGTATGCAACTGATCCAACTCCCTCTAGAATTTCATATGGTCCAATGATCCTTGGACTCAGCTTTCCTTTCTTACCAAATCGCATCACACTTTTCCATGGTGATACTTTGAAAAAAAAAACATGATCACCTACCTCAAAAGAGAGATCCTTCCTCGTACTGTCCGTATAACTCTTCTGCCTTCTATGTGCTGTTCTCATGTGTTTCTGTATCATCTGAACTTTTTTTTGCCATCTCTTCTACAAATTCTGGTCCCATCAGCTTCCTTTAACCATTTTATCCTAGAAAGATGGAGTTCGACACTGCTTCCCATATAACGCCTCAAATGGTGCCATCTGTATACTAGAATGAAAACTGTTATTATATGAAAATTAAACCAAATAAAGATGTTGGTCACAACTTCCCTGATCATCCATCGAACAATCTCGTTGCATATCCTCCAAGGTCTGAATTGTTCATTCTGAATGCCCATCTTATTAAGGATGAAAAGTTGTACTAAAATTTAATTCAGTACCCAATGACTTTTGAAGGCCTTTCCAAAAGTTAGAAGTGAACCTGGGATCACGGTCAGATACAATGGAGAGAGGAACTCCATGTAACCTGACTATCTCTTTATGATACAAACAGGAAAGTTGATCTAGGGAAAAAGTATCTCGTATAGAAAGGAAATGAGCAGATTTAGTCAAGCGATCAATAATAACCCAGATTGCATTATTACCTCAAGGGGTCTTCGGCAATCCCACAAAAATGCCCATGGATATATTATCCTATTTCCACTCTGGCACTGGTAATGGCTGAAGCATCCCTTTCGGTAACTGCCGCTCTGCTTTAACCTGTTGACATGTCAAACACTTCATAGTAAAATCAGCAATATCTCTTTTCATTCCATCCCACCAGTAATACTCTTGCAGATATCTATACATCTTAGTACTGCCAGGATGAACTGAAAAATGGAGAACTATGAGATTTACATAACAACTCTCTCTTCAACTGTGAATCAAAAGGCACACACAATCTCTTCCCAAATATCAAAATGTAATCATTATCAATGTTGAATTCAGGAAACTTACCTTTCTAAACCAGCTCTAACTTTTTCTGCAACTCACTGTCTTGTTTCTGTGCTTGCTTGATTCTGTCTGATATAGATGATCTCACTGATACCTGAAACAAAACAGGAGAACTTCCTGCACCAACAACTTCTATGCCAAATTTCATCAAATCCTTAATGAAAGGATCACGTACCAAACACAACATTGTTAATGAAGAATTACTTTTTCGACTCAAAGCATCAGCCACTTTATTTTCTTTTGCTGGATGGTAATGAATTGTATAAAAATAATCCGTGATTAATTCCAGCCATATACTATGTCTCATGTTTAACTCTTTTTGAGTGAATATATACTTTAATATTTTTTGATCAGTATATATTTCACACTTTACTCCATACAAATGATGCCTCCAAATTTTTAATGTGAAAACAACAGCAGCTAATTCCAAATCATGTGTAGGGTAATTTACCTCATGAGATTTTAGCTGTTGTGAAGCATAAGCAATTAACTGATCATTCTGCATTAGGACACAACCATGTCCTTTCAATGAAGCATCACTATATATAACAAACTCACCATTTCTGGAAGGTAGCGCCAAAACTGGATCATTCACCAATCTTCTTTTCAGTTCCTGAAAACAATCATCACATTCTTTTGTCCAGATAAACTTGACACTCTTCCGAGTTAGATTAGTCATTGGACGCCATAACCGTAAAAAATTTCTAACAAACCTTCGGTAATAGCCTGTCAAACCAAGGAAACTACGAATCTCTATTAAATTTGTGGGTCTTGGCCATTCTTCAACAACCTTTGTTTTTGCAGGATCAACGGTTATCCCATCTTTAGAAACAATATGACCAAGGAAAGAAATTTGATGCAACCAAAACTCACACTTTCTGAATTTCGCATACAATTTATTTTCATTTATGGTTTGAAAAATAACCCTTAAATTTCTTTCATGATCCTATTTACTTTTATAAAACACCAAACAATCATCAATGAAAACCACCACAAACTTATCCAAGATCTCATGGAAAATTATATTCATTAAGTCCATGAATACAATAGGTTCATTGGTTAGCCCAAAAGGCATTACTACAAATTCATAATGGAAATATCTTGTACGAAATGTTGTCTTCGGTACATCTTCTTCCTTTACCTTCAGCATATGGTACCCTGATCTCAGGACAATCTTTGAAAAAACTGAGCTCCCTGGAGATGATCAAATAAATCATCGATATGAGTCAAAGGATATTTGTTCTTAAAGGTGATGTTATTCAAGGCTCTATAATCAATGCAAAGTCTCAAAGAACCATCTTTAAAAAAAACAGGAGCACCCCATGGTGATGTGCTAGGTCGAATGAATCCTTTCTCTAATAAATCATGCAATTTCTCCTTCAACTCTAAAAGATCAATTTGAGCCATTAGATAAGGGGATTTTGAAATTGGCTTAGCATCAGGAACTAATTCAGCAGTAAACTCAACTTCCTGATCTGGTGTTATTCCAGGAAACTCATCAGGAAAAACCTCAGGATACTCATTTACCACTAGCACATCATTAATCTGAACAGTTCATTTATTTTCAATGATGTGTGCAAGGTAACATTCATTTCCATCTTTTACAAGTTTCTCGTCCTCTTGATATGTTATCAACAGTAAGGGTTCATTCTTGTACACAAACTGAAAGTCTTTCTGAAAAGAAACTTCTTTATCTCTACAGTCATTCTTAGCATGGTAGATAGAGAGCCAATCCATACCCAGGATAACATCAAACTCTACTAGAGGTAAAACAATAAGGTTTGCAAGTAGGTTCTTTCCATAGATAAGGACAAGAAGATTCTTATAAAATCCTTTTTCCTGAACATTTCCCCCGGGTGATTTTACCAAAAGTTCAGGAGTCATTTCATGACATGGTATTCCGATTTACTACAAAAGTTTATAGAGATGAACGAATGTGTAGACCCCGAATCAAACAACACACTCTCATAATCTTAAAAAACAAACAAAGTACCTGATACAACTTCATTTGATGACCCAACATCTGCTGAAGTAGTTGCAAAGGATTTCACCACCCCTTTCTGCTTGTAGTCTAACTGCTTCCCATCACTCGAGCTCTTTGTCGGACACTCATTTGCATAGTGACCCATCTAATTGCACTTAAAACATTTCACTAACTGTAAATGAAATTTGAACTTACCATCAACTCGATCTTTTTCAGTGAAATCATGAGCCCTATGTCCCATATTACCACATCGGTAGCACTTTCCAGAATTCAGAAGACATTCCCCAGCACGCCTTTTACCACATTTATCACAAACTGGAAACTTATATTTCTTACCATAATACCTTTTTGAAGAATTCTTCCCTTTCTCCTGCCACCTCGGTCTCTTCTTCTGTTGGTTGTTGTAGAACACATTATCATCGGCAAACTCTATTTCCACCTTCTCAGCACATCGAACAAGCTTTTCATAACTTTTAAACTCACGAGAAGCTAATTCCCTTCGATATTTTGACTTTAATCCGGAGTTAAAACGATTGATTTTACTATTAAGGTATCGGATAAAATTTGGAGCATACCTTGCCAATCGAGTGAACCTTTCTTCATAAGAAGCCACTGATTCTTCCTATTTCCCCAATTCCAAGAATTTATTTTACATCCTAAGTTGAGTAGCCTTAGGAAAATACTTCTCAAGAAACATACCTTTTAATTCATCCCAATCAAGAGCATCAATCTCATCAGCATCCCTGATATTTTTAACCATTGACCACCACTGGTCTTCTTCACCCTCCAAATGGTAAATAGGAAGACTAACCTTTTGATTTTCTGAACACCCCATGACATCGAAAATCATCTCTAGTTCTTTAAACCATCCTTCAGCTCGCACAGGGTCAGGTGATCCTCTGAATGATGGGGGATATTACCAAATGAAATGTTCCACCACTGACATGTTCCACTGCTGTTGATCTGGCTGATCTCGTGCATGGATACCACCACCATTTATCGCTTGAGTAAACTGTGCCATTACTGCAAAAAACTATTCAGTTCCAATTCCGACCATCTCAGGATGTTGATTCAGATGTTTATTTCCTTCTGTATGCCTTCCTAGTACTGCTTCCCTATTTCCTCTACCGAAAACCATTCTGAACAAACATGTCTTAGATGAAGAAACATGGTAATCTTCAAATGCTTTATCATTTCAATTTGACCATAAAAAAAATATTTTTGGAAAATCATTTAATAGAATTCTAACTCCTAAAGTTATCTAAACTGACCTTTGATACCAACTATAAGGCCCCAGCCTTAAACCTTACTTATTCTTGAGTTACTACAAGATTACACCTTGAGGATCTTTTCAGGTTTAGAGTTTTAGAGAATTAGAACAGAAATCATGCATTACATTCCACATTTAAACAAAGTGGATACTTAAAAGATAGTACTCTTTTTTCCCATCAGTGGAAACATATTTGAAATAATACATGGATTATTTCTTGACACTTCATTGACACTATCATCACATCATCTACCTTTCCCTTGACCTGTGAAAAACATTTCATAAAAAGTTTCGATGAGCAAAAAAAGATCAGTATGGGTTATAAAAATATGGAAAGGAAACATAAGTTCATATATACATAAGAATTTAATCATACTTTACCCATAAAACATAAGCACATTAACATACCTCATCAAATCATGAATAAATCATAGAAATCATAAGACATAATGGTATCTTGAGGCATTCATAACATTCTTACGTAGGGAGTAACCCTCTTGGTTACGTTTGGAATACCCATCACAGTATATTCCCTAAATATCTTTGGAGAAACCATAACGTTTCACTCCTTTACATTACCCAATGCATTGGAGAGCTATATCGGGCTCACCCGCCCTTAGTTTATTAGGGAACCACTCGTCTTCATAATAATTCCCAAGAACCTCAACATAATCGTATCACATAAAACATGCATTAAGGAAACATAACATTTTCACCTTTCAATCACAAGATATCAATACAACACATTGATATAAAAACATTATGAAAACCATTTTCATTACCAAAATAAATGAAAAGTAAAACATGGTATTTATTTTTCTTTTTCAAAAAAAGGTATGGCCTATAGAGGAAGCCAAAACTCAAATAATGGTCACGGCGGCGGAGAATCCGTTGTCGCCGCATACGTACGACAAAAACATTACCTTTTGTCGTTTAGTAAAATGCTTCGTATAAAAAATATTCCTTTTGGATAAATGTAAAAGTAAAAAGGGGTTTATACACCATATAAAAGAAGGTTGTGTATAAAATAAAATATGCCTCAATGAAAGAAGATTGAGACGAAGTCCCAAACCTCGGGTCCAACATGACTCGATCGTTATTTAATCTCATGAAAAATAAATTTGAGTTAATTTCTACTTATTTAAGAACATTTTTCAAGTTCATTATTCCTTTTATATCACTTATTTCCATGTCATGATCACTATGTAATTATTTAAGTTAATAACGATCATTTTAACGATCATTGGTACTTGAGTCAAAAATAAACCCTTTATAATTACAAGTTGTTCATGTATCCATTGTATACAGAATTACAATCATGATGTATATATCATATATATCATATATATCTAGTATATACATGCATTTATAATATTACATAATCATTTAGAGGTATGAAATGAAATGCACCGTTCCTAGAGACGGTAAGTCATACGTACGCATGAATGCTACTTTCATTTCTATTTCGTATTTTATAGAATGGAATCATAATGATATAAACTTATATTATACTTCTAGTGTAATATCATATATAATATCATAACTCCATCCTTTAAACATCCCACATATAGTATTTAATGAATCAAATCACTTTGAGGGGGCGGTAGTCTGCACTTCCTTAAATGAGATATCGCGTTTACCCATAATGGAAACCATAAAGGTATGAACAAAATGAAAAATACAGAATTTTAAGGAAAACATAAACATATTATATATCATATATAAATATAGTTTCATCTTAATGGCCACCTTTGAAGGTGTTAAAAGAATGCTGAACAATCATCGTTTTGGGAGGCCGAAATTCGCCATCCACGGAAACAGTATGTTCCTTAACCATTAGATGTAGGTGTGTGTAAGTGTAGATCGAATAATTCTTATAACAACATCCTAGTATATGGAAGATACGAGTGTTGGTTCAAAAGAAAAGAATAAAAAGAGCTTAGGGGGTTGGAGAAGCAAAATAAAACAAAAGGACTCAAGTGAAGACATTACCTTAAAATCGGGTAACTCGCTTTGGTTTGAGCTCAAAGGCTTCCTTGGGAAGAGTTCTGCCCAAAGTGAGCCTTCAAGGAGTAATAGAAGGATGTGGAGAGTCAACATGGGTAGGTTTTTTCCAAGCCAATGTCTTTGGAAGTGTGGGTAAGGAGGTAGATGTGGGGGCCTTTTATAAGAGGAGAGGAGGGGCACTCTTGGAAAGTAAAGAAGTGTTACATTATTTTAAAATGAGTTTCGGATTCAGAAGGTCCCAAATTGATATAATTAGAGGGTAAGGTGATAAGGGTTATAAATCCACCCATCCAATAGGTTTTGGACATGTTTAGGTCATAGATTTTACATTATCATTTCATTTTATTTAAATCATTTATTAATGAGGTAATCGCTGCATCATCATGATGTCATAAAACATTTAATTTATATAAAGTCTAAAAATTTTAAAAAATATATACAATGATGTAGTAAATCGTTTTATCTTATTAATTAATATTTATAATAAAAAATCTGACTTGTATTACCCCATTTAAAAATTGTTTTAGTAAAATAACTTATGTTTGTGTCATTTTTACATTTACATTAAATAAAAAGTTATTTATGTCATTTCCCAACCAATGTGGCTCCATGGGGTCCCCAAGTTGACCCATGGATTTTCTTGGTGGGCCATGACACATCCAATGAGGGTAGTACATGTGTCAAGCTCATCTCATATTATTAAAACATTATTTTTACCTTAAACTACACTAATTACCTCTAATCGCGATTAAAAACATAAAAGTTACTATTCACCAAAAAATTATTTTAATCCCATTTAACCACATTTTACTTCCAAATGACAAACATGTATGTCAGATTTTTGAAATTCAAAACACAATGGTGGTAAAATTTCATTTAAACAAAAAATCTGTTTTTTTAAGTATCACTCAGTGGTTTCACTATTCATCAAAAATTGATGTTTTTCAGAAAAATACCAAAACTTCACCCTAAGATATATTTGATATTCTGAATTCAAAAATGATGTCTATTTTAAAAAATTCAAATCATATATGTTACATTAATTAATTTAATAATAAAATCCCGATGTCATGACAACTAGCGTGTTTTTATGAAACAATAAGTATCAAATGATTGACACTAGTTTAAGTCCAATTTCAAATGGAAATTAATTACAATGACCAATATTGAATTAAATGGTAAAAATATATTCTAATTTCACTTTAAAACCAATTCACAAGATAATATAATCATATAAATAAATTAGATTAAAAAGCAGTTTTGATGTAAAATGCAGTATTTTTCACTATTCATTAAAAAAATGAACATTGTCAGAAAAATACCAAAAATTCACACAAAGTAAATTTTGATGACCAATCATAAAGAATAAGTTTATTTTGACAAACATAGCTTATAAAAGTGTCAAAATATATATTTAAAAATTGTTTTCCATCAAAATCTAGTAAAACAATCTATTAAAAATATTAGTGTATTCCATGCTTAAGATTGGATTTATTTTCATTTTAAGCCTCTAAAACACTATCTAATTCATTAATAGACATAGATAAAAATATCTATTATTAATTACTTACTTGGAATGTTACATTTTTGGTAACCATTTGGTACTTTTGTAGACTTTATGATTTCAATTAAATGTAATGGGAAACATCTAGCTTATAATTCTTGATTTATATTTCTAGGATAGAGCTGGAAGTAGAGGACCAGACATATGATCAAGATGCTAGTTGGAGAATGTTTTTTCCTTTTTATTTATTTTTAGCATTTTGTATATTCTTTTATCCATTACACATTTGTAATTAAATTTTGTATATCACATGACATACTATCATAAATAGTCTCTTATTCTTATTTATTCAACTTCCATGATTTATTTCACTATCTTAGTTATTTGGGATTTTATATTCCACTTCTATCAAAATGTTTTCATTACTTTTAGGATTTTTATATATTAATACTATTGTACTCTATTCTAATCTATGAGGTAATTGTCTCTCCATGGATATAACTATGGTCATCTCTACATTTTAATTACCTTTTGTGTTTGGGAATATGTGCTTGAGGACATATGGCCAACACCGTTAGGGAACTATCGAGTGAAACTTGGGGTTGGACGCTACAAATAATGAAATCTTTTTGTGGACCATTTTCAACAGGGTAATTTCTTTATCATGTCCATGATATTAATTTTATCAAAATTATTTTTTATTCATAAATAATACATTAATAAAGTAATAAAGAATTATTGTTTGTAAAAAACTATGCTACATTATTGAATACGGTTGGTCATACATACACATGTGTAATGTTTTCCCCTTTAAAAATTCATCATGTAAATAAGTTATGTATTATAATATAATTATTCAAAAAAATCATATTATATTTTTAATTGAATATATATATACCTTCCATGTTATGTGCTAATAAAATATGAATAACAATTTTTAAGGATGTGGTTTTTTGCTTTTCATTCGAACATTGACACCATTTTCTATGGATGGTAAGGTGAAAAATTATATTATATATTAAATATAAAGAGTTAATAACATTTTTTAATATTATAAGTAAATATTTAAATCATAATCATGAACATCCACGTGAGGTGGTGATGGAAAATGAATTGTATTGATTTGTGAGGCAGTACACTATCGTAAAGAAAAAAATGGGTTTTTTACGATTTGATGGAAGAGGATAATGATATATATAATTCCATAAAAATAAAAAGATATAAGGATATAGGGGATGATTTTTTATTTTTCATTAATTTCTATGAAACAATTGATGGTCTAAATTTTGTAAAAATTAGGAGTTGGATGGAGAAAGTAATATTATATTATAAGAACATCCCTCATATATATTATTAAGGACCATATGATTGGATTTTTTGGAAGACTAGAATCATTAAAATTTTGATATGAATATGGGATACATATTTTTAAATGTTTTGATTGTGAATATATCATTAATTTTGTGATGTAGTGAAGGGAGGGGTGGGATTATATAATTGGGGAGGACAAATATTTTATTGAATACCCAAAACTATCCATTAAGAGAAAGTCACATTGAATAAAAGAGCCTCTAAAATTAAAAAATAATGGTGTGTATGATTTCATAGGAAAATCTATTACAATATCAATAAAAAAATGTGTTTTAATCAAGTTATACTCAATACATATATGGTTACTCACTTTTACAGTTTAAATTGTTTACCACACTATCTAAATTTTATATTTACAATATTCAAATTGAACAATAATTAATTTTTAATTTTTATATATTATTAATTATTATAATTCTAAAAATGGAATCCATTTTATAGAACTCACTTCACAAAATTTAATGAATTTAAGTTCATATAATTTTGATACGAACAATGACAATTGGTTTTCTAAAAAAGATTTTTTAGGGAATAGAAGATCTTATATTAACTTTATGAATAAAAATCATTATTATAACAATTTTAGATAACAAATATGGATAAATAATATATAATTGTAACTAAAAAGCCCTATTATATGTCATTTTAACTAATTTATATGGAGAAAAATTATGAAAATTAAAACCAGTTTCATAAAATAGTGTTTTTTAATCCTAAGAATAAACTTATACACAAATACACTATAATGATGATTTAAATTGAATTAATTTTAATAAAATGTCTAAAATAATAATTATGTTATCTTGATATTTAATTAAAATAATAATATTTCTTTTTAATTAATTAAATATTTATGAATATATTATAATTTAAAAAAAACTATTTTTTTCCAATATTAACTGAAAAATCAATTATTTTGTAAAAACCTAAAATTTTACCATAGGATATTTTCATATTTTAATTTAATAATAATGATCATTTTAGAAAAATATAATAATAATTTGAAAGAAATAAATTATAATATTTTCACATAAAAACAATAATTTTTTTTAAAAAAATTTATTTTAAAATATGTTGAGTTCTTATTTCCAAGAAAATATATAAATATATTTATATTGACTAGATCCATTGTATACGTTTAATAATTTAGTTAATCATATCAAAAAATTAAATTTAATATCTATGTTTTAATGTGAAATTTAAATAATAATATTTCAATAATATACAGTCACTCATTTAATCACAATGTTTCATATTGTTTAAGCTTTATAACAAAGTATTATTTTCAAATATATTGGTGTAATAGAGGATATACAATATTTATTGTCATACAATAAAAAATATTATTGATTTATGATTAAATAATTTTCATCCAATGGTATTTTCATAATTTTATTTTATTATCCATTCATTGATTATATAAATTCCTGAACTAGGATATAATATTACAGTACTAGGGTTTCATATGAGGGTTCCTCAAATACATATAAGTATTTTTGCATTCATCCCCATTAATACATATGTTCTCTTGATGGGTTTCCATCATCTATCTGGTCAACATTATTTAATTGATTCGTTTGACATTAATATGGTTCCAGAATGTACTATCATTCATGATAGAGTCATTGAATATACATTCTCTTTGTTTAAGATTCAAATTTAATGTGATTATTAATGACTCTATATCTCTTTGTTGTGAAACATCTTTATCATCCTCTAATATGTATAATTACATAATAGTTATAAGGGTATTCAATTTAATAAAAATATTATTCCCTAACACACCTATATTTTATCTGAATTACATTAACCTAAGTGAACACTCAATTTTCAGTGGGGGAGGTTTCATTTTGATATTTTGGTCCCACCATCTAAATAATTGGGGGAAATAAAACCTTATGATTATATACAATTTGGTCCATCAACTAGGATTATTTCTCATATTTTTGAATACATTAGAATATTATTGGAAACTATTTATGAGATTTAGATCTAAAAATTGTCTTAATGTTTTCGTTTATATACATATTTATTATCCTGACATGCTTATTAAATCATTATTTAATGGTTTTATATGGTTTATTCACTAATATACTTCTGATTAAATCATTTATTTTTTCGCTCAATATTTTCTCACATACGACCACTATTTTTTTCATCCTATACTATATTTAATTGATAGATCCCCATTTAATTTGAGTTATTTTTTCTTTATATTACATATATTTATCAACATTTTATATAAGTTTTTTAGTAAAAAAATCTCAAATTTTCAAGCCCTGAATTTGAATAAATGAGTATTATACTTCATCTATGATTTATATAACTTTTTTACTCATAAAAGTATGATAATAAATTTTCTATAGTGGATATGAAATATTATAGAACATGATATAGTAGAATGTAATTGATTTTAATGTATCATTTGGGAAAAAAAATTCATTTCTTTTTTATCATAGTATGTGTATTTATATTAGATTTTCCATATAGTTGATGTTGACTTCTAGAAGGATGAATTTGAGGGAAAAAAAGAGAATATCCGTTATTGTAGGAACTACTATTAGTTTGAGCGTGACTGTGGAAAACTCTTCATATCAAATCATTCAAATTTATAGTGAATATTAATTATAGGACATTGTTCAAGTATAATGTATTTTTTAATCTTGATGTTTTTATATTTTAGTGATTCTATATAATTTACTAGGGTAATTTCATGGGAATATAATGCTATAAAATTAATTTTTATTTATTTCCATACATATTTATATATATTTAACTTATTTATTTTTTATAACTAATATATATAGTGTACAGGTACATTTATGGTTACAATCAATAATCATTTTTTTATTTTTTTACACATAGTGGATACAAAATCTTTTTATCCTCATATATTTAGTTAATTGGTAGAGAAGATGTCTATAGATATCCAATAAACAATATATAAACATGTATTCTAGTAATATTAAAATGTAAATTAATTTTATTTTAATTGTTTCACATTTAATTTAATCATTTATGAATAATATTATCCCAAAATTCCAAATTTGACCCGACTCTAGTAAGAAAAAATCTTGACATGCTATCTTGAGGGAAAAGAGTCAATTTCTACGTGTGTTTGGTTTGGAACAATGTTTTTTTATGAGTGAGGGGTTTCATTTTTCTACACAATCATTTAAATTGGGTTACCATTGTTGTTTTTAATATAAACTCTCAATGGTTTCCTTATCCATAAATGGGTATAAATTTTCTTCCCAAAGGTCGGTGGTTAATTGGGGTTTTAGAATTGGTGACCCTTAGGAAATCAATATTTTCGAGAGTATGTGATGTAAATTTCATTATGCCCCATTAGTAAGAATTTTTTCCTACTCCGGGACACTCTTATAGATTTAAGGTATGTTTTTGAATCTCTACCTAATCTACATAGAGTACTTGTAACCCAAATAATTTATCATTAGATAAACCCTTTTATACGTATAATAAGGGGATATAATTAGTGAATCTATATTCATGTATCTATGGTTATCCATAAATTTCATAGTAATTAATTGAAATGAATATGATATTGTAATATAACCCACCACTTTAGAATTTTCATCCATGCAGGGAGGCAGAAAATATTCTGAGAAGTGGATTGATACATTTAGTGGTGTCAGGCGTATCATATTTATTACAAGAATAAAAACCAATGTATTTCGGTAAACATGTAATGTTTTATAGTATGATGAGTAGTAATATGAATGGGAACTCATGAACCATATATTGGAGCTTCAGTCTCTAGGCGATGCCCTATGTATCATTTTTTATTATGAACCAGAGTAATCAAACTTCATTCTTGCCCTTGGGAATAACCCTATGGTAGATTCCATCATATAGAAGATATTATATCATTCCACTCATTAGGGATTACATAATAATAGTTCTATATCCTCTGGATAATCTAGATGAGAATAAGATTACGATCATAAGTACCAATTGCAACATGATCCATGATCAATTTTAGAAACAATTGATAACAATTAATCAGTATCACTATATATGGATGTGAGCCTTATGTATTGGGAACTCCATTGGGATGTTTAAATGTGGATCATGAGACTTAATAAAGAATCCAAAAAATATTATTTATATCTTTATTAGTGTAATTTTCGTTCATTTATATTCATAGTCTACTACTGGATGAGATGGAATAATATTTAATGACTGTAATATTGATTATATTGGGAATATGGGTCTTGTTTAGCAACACATCAACAATATGAAATCCTTCTTTTGGGATTTGTGATGGTATATTAGATTGAAGTATTGTAGTTTCCAACTCTTGATGATAACCTTCTAGATCAACAGGATTATAAGAATGGAGACAATGAGGTGATGGAATGTGCCAATATTCATCCATATTATTGAAAGAAATATTACCATTTCTTGAGGCATGTTTCATTCTCACATGGTGAGCCTCAGTTATGATGGGAAATTGTGCCTAATCCTAAACCTTTGGAATATGTGATCTGTATTTCTTTAATGAATATGATCCTTCCCTTAGGTATGTGATGCTCTCACTTGGTTATCCCTAGTAGGAACATGAATATAAACCTAGTTTGAATAATTATTCCCATCAAGAATAAATTATCGTAACACTTAAATGGGATAAGGGATACAAGACTCCTGATGTATTTCTATTGAATGTTTCTAGTTTAGTTTTTCATCGGTTGATGTAGAATTATACTCAAATATTCATTAATCATCTAGAATATTCCATGAAAATTCACTAATATGAATATCAGTCTGTCCCAAGTGATGTTCATTCTCACTTTGTGCGCCCCAGCTAGAACAGGTATATGATCCTACTCCTGGTCCTTTAAAGTATACTTGTGGTATTATTATAAAAGAATACAATCATGTCCTAAGGCATGTGATCCACTCTGTAGTGGATCCCCAACCAAAATTTTGATATGATCCCAATCATAGGACATGGAAAATGCCACCATAATTTTTTGATATCCTTGTTTCTCTATCCTGATTCATGCCTTACACTCACCTAGTGAGCCCCTATTGTAACAAGAATATCATCCATTTTTATTCCTTTTACATTACACTAATATGTTGATAATCCTCCTGGACTGTATCAATAATGTGTGGTTTCCCTAAGGGAATCATTATATTATAATGATCTATGTGTTGATCTTGCCAGGGTGTAGGGATTGGAATCTACGTCGGCCATAGTATCTACGCACCAGATAAAATATTCTTAACTAGCTTTTGAGTTGTGTCTAAGATTTATTGGAATTTTAGAATACTGTGTGCATGGATATAAGACTAAATTGTTTTTGACTCCAAAGTGTACTCACAGAAATCATCGATTGACATAAGTATATGAGCCTACTTATTTTCTTCTTATTGCATCAAAATATCCATATGGGCTTCATTCACCGGGGTAGGGATATGAGTCTTATCCATACAGATTACATGGATATTACCATAGATTTGTTTTGCGTGAGTAGGGAAATTATATTGCTCGCTGGATAGATTCAAAAGATGTGACTAGACATTGATAGTGGGAGTGGGAAAATGAGCACAATACTGGATATCCATGTTCTTACATTCCATATGTGTCTTCCTTATTCATTTTCATGGGTGTTATACGTGGATGTGTGTCAAGTGATACCCAAGGATGGTGAAAATGGTTATTGGTGGGATAGTGCTGGGGAAAGCGATTCCCATGATACGTCCCCATCATCCCCTAAAGCAAATAAGATTAGAATTTGACTCCCTAGTAATCCTTATTTAGATATTTAATGTGGTGATTTTTTTCTCCATGGATAAGATCTAAAAATGATTAGTAGTGTGATGGGGGACACTGGCATAACTGCATGTTTCTATAGATTATCAGGATTCACGGACTACTATACTAACAGAACCTTATAATAATCAACAAGGTTTTGGATTTTACCATGTCGATGGTATTCCTATACCATTCAGTTTGACAGTTGGCATTGTTATTTCGAGTAGTTGAGATCATTTTTTGACCCTCATATTTTACATCAACAGCTAAAATTCTAGAACGGTCACTAGATAATGATATTATCATAGACTATGATCCTATTGATAAAAGTTGTATTTGAATTCATGAATATAATAAGAAACAAGGTAAATAATTATTTAAATATCATAGGCATGATTCATGATCAATTATATATTCATGGTTAACACAGTTTTTATTTATTCATAATTAGGTTATATTTATCATTTATATTTTTCCTAGAGAAAATATAATTTTTTAATGAGATCTATGGTTTCATTGGATTAGCAATATGGTTTACTTCAGGATTATCATTTTTTTGTGTAGAATTTGAAAACAAATGTGTCCAAATTCCAAATCAACTCATCATTCATTTATTTGAGAGCTTAATGTCAGATTCACACATTTTTTCAATCTGTGTGGAAACAAAACAATTTTTTGTATAATAACCCATTCGTTGTTTTCATATATTCATGTTGGATTCATCAGGGTTGTTTCAATAGAAAATAGACAACATCTAGTAGTGTAAGGTTTGTCTAAATTTATGATTGTGAATGAGGGGGGTTAAATATGATGCACAATAAATTCTATCAGGTTACAGTTTATGTTCTTAAAGAAAACTCTCAACGGATCCATCATCAATAATTCAATATAGAACTAATTTCTAATAGAAGTTGGTTATTTGGGATTTTCATCCCAATAATACATAGGTACTCACACTGGTCGTGGGGATTTCATGTCATTATCATCAAACAAATTTGGTATGAGTTATTCTATTAACTAAAAATCTCTCATATAACAAGGCACTTCTGATTTTCTTCCATGAATGGTGGTAGTTTATATTCCATGAATTGGATTGAGTCACTATAAGGTATCATATTTTTCATGTTTATTAGAGTAATCAAAAACATATATATTGTTAAAATAAGGCAGTATAATGACTTTTGGAAGGAATTTATGTGTGTGAACTGAAGCCCTATAT
The DNA here is from genome assembly GCA_963277665.1 of Viscum album. Taxonomy (NCBI): domain Eukaryota; kingdom Viridiplantae; phylum Streptophyta; class Magnoliopsida; order Santalales; family Viscaceae; genus Viscum; species Viscum album. The sequence goes on from OY728155.1 coordinate 822,070,279, forward strand.
ATTTGAGATCGTTCCTTGAAGGGAAATCCTATGTTACCAAGTTATAATAGTAATCAGAGATATCATAGTCATCTCACACCCATGCAACTTACTACAAAATATATTACTCTGTATGCAGGATATTTATAACATTCCCCTCATTGAGTCATACATGTTGAGATTTTCCCAGCTGGTGGAGATTCATTATGTGAATGAGTTGACCTTAAAAACACACTAAGCCCATGATATCTCTCCATGATGTCAGTAACAATGGATAACATGTAATCAGTCTCATTTCATATGTATACAAGTAATATGTATTGGATCCTCCATTGGAATGTTTTAATATTGATCTAGGGCCTTAATAAAGCTTCCAAAATAATATTGTTATAGTGGGAATTAAAATCATCACAGTTAAGTTGGATTTTATTTCCACTAATGGATGAGGTTGAATGATCATTCCATGGGAATGATTCGATATGGATTGTAAATATTTTAGGGACATGGAAGGAAATAAACCAATTCAGATGCCCATTTGACTTTTTATGGGCATTTGGAAGACATCCTATATATCCTGGTTATGGAATAAATCATAGTCCATGTGGTTTATCTAGTTTTGGCATCCACACTAATGTTTCTCCTATATGTGGGACATATCATGTTATGTTGCTGACAAGGGTTTACAAAAAATGAATGGAAAATTTTATCAAGTCAATGGATACCCCTGTATTGATATAGACTTGTAACAAGAATGATATGATGACTCTGAATCCCTAATCCCCTATGAGCTATTATTGGTATGAGAAAAAATGGATAGAGATTAATCGGTTTTGTTTCATTTGGATGTTGGAATTATGAGATGTGATTTCACATTGGATGATTAATATAGAACATGTTCTTTAGAAAGGCATATTACCTATCCCGGTTATGGAATTATTTAGTGTTATCATAGTTCAGTGGGATTGGGTCTTATTCATGAATGTTTCCCAAATATATGAAACAAATCATGTTATTCCACTAATATAGGATTACACACTATGGATGGAAAAGGTTATCATGTTTTTGGATTCCCTTTTGACATCACATGATTTCCATCATAACATTAATTTCTTTTTCACATGAACTTATTTGATTTCCAACATGACATGTCTATTGGAGCCAAACATTTATCCCAATATATATCGAGGATGTGAAACACCATTTTGGATAACATTTTTCTCTTACGAGCCACAAAACATATATAAGCGGACATTTCATGAAGATTCAACCCCAAACCCATCACTACAATAAACGTCATGAAGCAGTCTGTCCGACAATATCCTCAAACACTGTGAAGTAATGAATGATGCTTCCAAGAGTCCATCTAACTCTGTGAATACTAAGAAGTGGTGACAAAATTCTCTATGAGTAAAACATTTATTTCCTACATTTTCAATGCAATATTTACATTTAAATGAACCTCCAAGAATCACTATACCTTTTTTAATATTAATAAAAGTCTCTCTCCACCGAATAAACATTACTAACTAGATCATTCAACTTCCAGTATCCCATTTCATTATGCACCCTTTTCTCCAAAAACCAGTGAGAAAATTAATCCCCCAAGTTATTTTAGCTTCTTGAACCATCATTCCTATTTTTATGATTTCCCCGCATAATGTATGGAATCTCTTCGTGATGGACCATGACCATTAAAATTGTAGGAGTCACTTTTGGGTTCTTGGTACATCACAAATCATCCAATCTTCTCAATGATCCCTCTAAACACATGTAGATTCCCTGCCTCGGTTGAGGTCACCATGCTTTAAGAAGCTCCTCATGTTGCGGAAACCCCATTCACAATTCTTCACCAAGAATAATCCTTCATGAAGATTATTATAATCATGAATCATCATATTTTCATGAATCCCCTCTAAGCGAGGTCATTAGGTTCGTGAATCCCTCTCTCGTGATGTCCTCCATTCTCGTATGTAGTGAGTTCTTGGTTCCCTAATTGCTACTTCATGATTCATTAACCATCATTTTTCTCCTTAATATATAAATTATAAGGGCTATTTATTCTTCTCATATCCAGACTAACCAGAGACCCTATACTGAAAATTACTCCACATCCCTCCCATTGAAAATTTCTTGTATCTTTCCTTCCCCATGTGTAGTTTGGTAAAAGTTATGTAAGTCCAAGGGATGGAGAGTGAGTCTCCAACAACATAGCTGTAGGATGTTAAACTACCAAGAACCCCTCATCCTCAATACATGACAGAAAACTGTGATCACCACAGGCATGATAAGTCTGAGATGACTACATGGGAAAAAATGATAATAACCCTCCCATTCCTTCTCACATTGGGATTTTTCTTTTTTGTGCCTCAATCAGTCTCCACATAATCCCTAAACCACTTTATTGGGCTTGTCAACTTTAGTATTTCCCAATCTCGATCTCCTAGGGCCTTTAACCAAGCATAATCTCCAAACAATATCTCAAGGTCGTACCTTTCATGACATGATAATCATGTATTGTGTTACCTAATGTTTATCAAACCGATCATTACTCACACGAGGTTAGAGTATAAAGTGACCATGACATCATCTTTGGCCTGATAACCACACATAAGCCTCATTCCCCTCTATTCAAACAATGGTTCCTTTGATCCATGTCCAGCAAAAAGAGTATGTAGGAAGCCTCTATGTTGTTAAATTCACTAATTCTACATAACACTTCTATCATTAATATTTCATGTCATAACACCTGCTTCTTACATGAAGTTAATCTAAAAAACCCTTTCTCATTCCGAACAATGTAGGTTTTCACCCTTTCAGGTACGTTGGAGGCCTCTCTGAATCTCAGTCCCAACCAATGGAAAACTCATGTGATCACTTCTCGAAATGTACCGTACGGATGTTACCACTTCAATATTTGGGAAACATCTCTCAAATCCACCCCCCTTGGGTGTTTTGATCCAACCACTTGTCTGTTAACCATATGTAATCCCCAACCACCTGTTCATTTGTCCTGGTATTCTATGCATGGATATCCCCCAAACATCACTATAATCCACCAACCTAGAGTTTCCCTCATGTGATGGGAATCTAAACATGTGTAAGCACCACAATGCATCTTGGTCACTTTCATTTGTGTATTCACTACTTCAATGCCCCATCCTACACGGCGTGGACTTTGATTCCCCACCATTGGGATATGTAAGAAGTCTCATGATGGATCAAGAGAATCATCTATTTCCTACCCTAGACTTTTCTTCAAGCATTTGTGTCTCAAGAAGATCAAACCCTATCCATAGTTTCGACTTCCATCAAGTCTCTATCCATGTGTCTCATTCACATAAGCAGTATCCATAGGTGTCTGATGTCCCTATCGAAACTATATGGACATTGATTCCCAATTAGCTATGATATGTAGGAAACCTCCTCGAGGATTGAGCCTGAAACTATCATATTCACGTCGGTTCCACCTCATTCATTCCACCAACATCACCCAATACTATATCATCTATATCAATTATTACATTGTCCACCAGCTTTCCCTTATGATGATATGGTCACCTACATCATCACTTCATTCTATATCTCCCAAAAAGCTAATAATGCAATAACCCCAATAATTCTATTTCCTTTTACAACACCTAGGAAGTTAACCATGATTAATCCCCACACAAAGTATCAAAACAAATAATACTACCCTTGTTATGGGAAGCTGATAATGTGGAATCCCTAAACCACCCTTTGAAACTAGTTTTTATCACTCTCTTATAAATATGGTATTTAAGAATCATCCCTATGGTTTAATCCAATGCAATGATAATCTTTGGTGTTCCCCTTTGTGTGAATCATCATCCCTTATCCACACACAATGGTGTTATATCTACCATCACGATGTAAAACCTTACCTTTCGTGGACATTGCATCATGGATATGTCCTCGTTGGGTGTTCTACATTATAGGTTCTCACCACTTGGGTTTACCAATCTAATCAACCCTTATTACTATTATGAAAAGTCTGATCCATCGTTGAGATAAATTAATCTTACGGCATGACCATTCATAAACTTTGGAATCTGATTAAAACCTCAATGTAATGCCTCTAGAAAAAAACACCTAAAGACCGAAGAGAGAATCATTGCCTTTCTTGACACTTTAGAAGCCCTCTATTGATATAGAATATAGTTGTTCCAATTTTTTTATCATTGATACAACATATAGGTGACTCATCATGAATAATCACCCCCTCTGATGGTTTCGTCATTGACTTGACCCTTATTAATGTCCTGAAAAAAAAGAAACATTATTAACTAATGTCCAAAAATAGAAGGCATTGGGAATGAGTTAATGAATGTAATCATAATCTCTAAGGGAGATCCAAATTATTTGATGGATTTTTAGGATGAATCCAAAATAGTACGAACTAACATACCATCATCATGTTTCAATCAAAGAGAATACATTGATGAAAAAGTGATAGATGTATCCGAACAATGGAAATTTGGAATGTGGGAGAAAATGCGACCATTAGCTGTTATTATGAAGATGCATTATAGAATTCCCCTTAAAAAATATCAAAAATATAAACGGTGAACTTGATATGAATTTTTTATACTTCATACATGGGGATTACCATGTATGGAATTAGGTCAATGATTGTACTTAGACGCCACGCCGGGCCACCAGTAGTAATGTTGAACCCAACATGAACTAGTTCTTCTCCGACTATGGCAATTAGTGGCCCTCATGACATCAAAATATGAACATATCACCAGATCTAGATATATGGCACCATTTCTCTCCATGAAAATAGTGGTCTTGGCATGAATCTAAACAGAATTTGGGGTAGTTGATTACTAGACATCCCGATCTTTGCAATTGGAAGTGTTGATCATTCTCTACAAACATGGAATAACAAATAGTTTTGGTGAATTAGGAATTTGTTTAGTAATTTCCAAAATGATCTTTGAACCTTCTATCCTTGTGAGACCCAAGTTATATCAATAGTAAACCAATCACTCATGCCTACAGATGTATGGGAAGATGATTTCCAATCCCAAAATCATTCATTGCTCTACCACCACTATGACATCATCAACTATAGTAGTTTCTGGGTTCCCATGGCCCATCTATCCCTCTAGATCATCTAGATACGGTTGATCAATTCTATTATCTAATAGTACCATTAGGGGGGCATCCCAACAAGGGATATGTCCTGATCGGAATTAGAGGCAAATATGCCATGCCATCACCACCACCACTAAGGGCCACACCAGTTCCACCGCTCCACACTCTAATGCACATCTATTTCCAGAGGCTCTCCATGAAATTCTCCTATGATTCAATCAATTTCACCAATGTGGTATGGTATTTTGGAGTCTTTGTGACGACGAACACCACCCAATTTGTGACAAAGAGGGCTCCCACGATGTCTGATCATGGCCTCCACCATCTATCGGTCCTCTATGAAGTAAATATGTTGGTTTACCGCACTGCCCCACCGACCACAGTTTGGATGACCCGACATCAACAACAGGAACATGCTCATGAATCCACCCATCCAGGGGTGTCACCTTCTACAGCTTTAGTGGATATTTCCACCCCCAATGTGTACAATATATTCCCTATTATTATATATTAGGAAAATGTATATGCCTACTGATGATTGAGAAACCAACCACCCTATGGGTCAGTTGGGATAACTATTCATATCAATGGAACGAGCATCAACCACCATATGACGTCTCGTGGTAGTGAGATTTACTATGGAGGTCCACCCCATACTGCCTCATTTTATATTGTATGCCCTCACCACTTCTACACATAGCATGGAGGTTCTCACCTCGTTACCCAAATCTCTCCAAGCATAGGCCATCCACATCCAATTGAAATTCTGTATGGTGGTCCTCCCCATGACCATGATCTCAGGTAAGGACATATTCCCTATATTTTAGTTTATCAACATGAATTTCTACCACATATCATCACCATCTCAAGAAGAGTCCATCCACAAGATGGAGCTAACCAGGGTGAAGGTCCCCCGTTCTCCCTCACTCATCTATATTGTGGTCCTCCCCATGTTCTCACCATCTTCAGTGGAGGTCCTCCCTACTTTAGTGACCATCAATTCATAGACCATCCCCATTTCATTAAAAATTATCAGAAAGGAACTTTGTATGTTCCATTCATCTCTCTTAGTGGTCATCCCTATACTCTCACTCCCAAACACGGAGGTTCTCCCCACTTAACAATTAACTGGAATGGAGGTCCTCCCCCATATTACCTTTAGAATATTCCAACGTTCTCATCACACCTCAAATCACAAGAGAAACAGACCTCATCACATCTACATCACCTACATTGAGATCCTACGCATGTTAATGATATATCATGCATGTAGAACCATCTTGGGGTAGGAGGTGGAACTGTCACTGCCAAAGGAAGAATCATGTGAAGCCCACGATCACAGTCGATCTAGCCCAATTTTCAGATTCTGAAGCGGAGTGTGATTTGATGATGGAACCTTTACTATGATCATTTGTATTAGGGTGCAAGTTAGAACCCAAACACGTTAAATTAAACCTAAAGGAATGTTAGATGCCTCAGATCTTTGAATCCCACCATGTGAATATGTAAAATGATTTATATTTTTCTTTCTTTTAGGGTCTTGTTCTGCAGTATTGTCTACCATCACATGAATCACTCCCTACCTCAAAATGAGACCATAGAGAGTTGTTCAAGGGTTTGGGAGATGACGAGAACTAGCCTGATCCACCTCAATTTACATTCACTCATATACTGGAAATAGTTGTTCAAACTCCATCCTACATGGATGTGATTACCCAGTTTGTACCATCCCCGGGAGAGAGCCCAATATGCAGCGGCATGTCAGCACGTGCATTGTTCTCCCCTGGGTAGTCCTCCATCACAAAATCCTACATCAGTATTGTTTCCAATACCTCAATCACCACCGGTATAATAATGGGAAAACCATATGATGGATCCTAGAACAAATAATACACTATCACGGGACATTCTCATAGTGCACCTCTTCCACGGGATGCTATTGGTGATTATGACTCTAGAAATCATTATTCTAGAGACCCTCACCTAGTATGAAGTCACGTGTTTCCACTTGAATCTATGGGTGATGCATTCCGAAATAATCCACCATCGATTGGATTGTCTAAAATAGTCAGTATAATTATTACGCAATTGGCCATCAATGACACATGGTTGAGTTATCCATGCTTCCCATGGATCAACACCATGCATCACCTTGTTATCACTTGATCCTCCAAAAACAATGTTTCCATATCTTCCCTATGATCCACATGATTATTGATGAGGCACCACACCAATTGAGATCTGTGGTTGGGGATTGTATGCCACTACCCATTTCACCCCAATTTGTTCTATCTAGAAATATATAATGAGATAGAGGATATGACACAATGTGTTGTATCTGTAAATATGAATGATCTCGTAGAGAATGATGTTGATATTTGTCTCTTAGAAGGAAACTAACCCCTTTTTGTAGTTCCACATAATTTGGATCCCACGGGCATGCTTGCTGGTCAACATAGATAGGTTCATAACCTTCAAGAGAATAATGATAAATTTACTCTCAATGAATACCCCAACAAGGTTAAAGGACCCCATGGGACCATTAATCCCTCTAACCTATCTTGATCAACATAGAAGATGAATGATGGTCCCAAAAATTATATGTTGCTTCGACAGATCGCTAAACAGAAAAGGATAATTGATGATATCCTTAAATAGACCATTGTACAATGAAATCTAGATTATGGTGATCCCTAGTATGATATCACCCATCCTATCCTAGGGAAATATGTGTATCCACAAGTTCTACTTGGTCAATTTCTTCCCATTGATCATGAAAAACCTTCTAATCTAGACAGGGTAATGTATATATTTTATGGAAAGAATCTTTTGTATGAAACATCTAATATACCTAAAATACATGACAACCATCCTCATGTATCTCTTATATATATTCCCCTATATCCTTCATATTCCAGTCCTCCAATATCTCCTATAGTTGTTCCACTAGCCTCTACACCGACTCTTGAGCAAGCTTATCATGTTGAAGATCCCGGTAATGCACAGGTAGTCAGGAATCCTAACAATTGCGGGAATCCCCCTATGGTTAATTCAATTGACACTCTTGTTTCCCTCTATTAGGCTCTCTAAACAATTATGGTGTCAATCTTGCCCGTTGGGAAGCCACATATTGTAGGGCTAGATGACATTCTCGGACACATGAATTTCAGGAACCCCACTTTCTGTCCCATTAACAGGATGAGTCAACCTCTATAGAATCTATCCCACTTAATCTCTATGTTTGTAATAATGGTATTAAATACAACACACTATGAATCTGTGAAGCTCTGGTGCCTCATGACTACAATATAATGGAATACATTCGTCTGGTACAACAAGTTACCCAACAAGTTCATAGTTGATTGGGAGGAACTCTGCTTGTAGTTTCTTTATCAGTTCAGTTCCACCATAATGATGAACAATATTAATAGCCTCTTAGAGTGCAAGAATAATCCAGATTATCGAGTCTCATACATTGCTTAGTGGAACTGCCTAATATATTACATCAACATGCTGATGACTCATGAACAACTACTGATCATGTTCATAGTGAACATGAGTAATTAATTGGTCCCCTACCTATTCACATAGAACTTCTCAGGTGGATTATAGGATTTCATTGATAAAGATCAGTGCCTATGGTAAGCCATGAATCATGCTAAATTGGAATTCATGTTGTTACCCACTTCTCATAAAAGAAGAGAAATAATGGTTGAAACAGTTATCTATTCAAAGGTAGAGGACCCCAGACTGCTAGATTTAATACCAGCCAAGACCCCTCCATGTCCTCTATGAGGGAACATTCCTCAGGGTTCGCATTCCTAATCCCAAAATTGGATATAATAATCCTATCAACCTCCACTACCTAGGTGATTCAATCAGGAAGTATACACTCATTAGGATCTAGCCAATCATCTAGGCCATGCCCCCAGATTCCCTTTCCCGGACAACAGAAACAAGACCTACTCAATTTATGAGGCTTAGGTGCCCATTTATTTTTAAATTTCATTGGACTGAGGGATACAAAAGTATCAATATTTTAGGAGAGAAAAAAATATTGATCTCACTAATCACCCAAACTACTTCCCCTACAATTGATTCCATGATAATACTCTCACGTGGTGTTTTCTGTTCAACGATGGAATCTAGGACATAGTTGTGAATAATATAGTCACGTTGGGTCCTACCCCAGTGTAGGAATCATATTTTTCTATGAGGACTGATAGAGACATTGAGGGGGAATGAAAGTAGGTCTCCGTCTATTTACCTTATAAATTAGATGATTTGTTAGCATGTAGACTAGTTTCTCATACCCATGTAATCATTAATGCCCACCTGCATCATCCCATGTATTTTTAATCCAATGTTCATCCCTAGAATATGGAGTTTACATCCCACTAATAGAACATACTTCTTAAAAGTGATGGTGTCGATGGTGCAAGGGAAATAAAATATTCCCACTGGCACCTAATCCATGCCACACTCTTGGCGATTTCATGACCCTAGAGATAGGGATTGCTCCCCAATGTCATTCGGGTATGCATCAATTCTGAACTGATGATAAGGAGTATGCCTTGGTAAATACCCTCTAGTTAGTGGACCCATTCAAGGTTCCTATTAATGGGGAACATCATACATCTCCACCTAATGATCCCGGTGAATGTCAATGCTAATGAAATCGTGGGAATATGATTTTTAATAATTCATTGTCCAGTGATTCCATCCATGATGTTCATGCTACAGAGACCAGACATAAATATCAATTTTGAGCTTTTCATTCAAATTCCCCTTATCTTATCTCATAAAATTCCATCCCACATTCATTTCTGTTGTTTGATCGGGTAAAACCACCATGAAAACATTACGATTGGCCATTTACAACTATTGAACAGCCTAAATCATCTAACCAGTCTATATTTCTTTTGCGTGGTCCAGCTAGCAGTTATTTGGATATCCCCAACACTAGCCAGAATCCGCCGGTTTGTTCTGCAGGTCCCATCATACCACCTACGCAGAGAAACATCTTATCTGTAGAAATGTGGACCTGGAATAGATGTATGATGTGATTAAGATCCATTCCATCCTTTCTTATAAACTATCAATACTACTGCACCTACAAATTTATGGATATATATTTCAATCCCTCACAAATGATTTTAAAAGATCCTTTTAGTTTGAAACATAGGTAGCGAGCACATATGCCTTCAATGAAAAAGAATTCCAGTAAGAACCGCATCAAGACGTTATCTCATGATTAGGTGAAGATTAATGTTCTCCCATACTAGGGAAAATCCACCTGCTATACATCAATATCCATTTTCATGTCATTGATGTCCACTGGCATCTTTTTGAAAAGTGTTTTGGGATTAATATCATCCCAACCCAGATGATAAAAAATCTAGGATTGTCTAAAATGGAGCTGGATCCCTCTGACCAGAATATGTTGTGTTATGATTGGGGAAAGTTGAGGCCATGTGGAAAGATCACTCTTAAGTACTAGTTTGGTGACCTAGTTTCCAATAAATATTTTATTATCATCTTCTAGGACAATTCCTACAATGCATTGATGGGTGGACCCTGGATCCATCATCCAGCAGTAGTTCCAAACTCTTATCTTTGATTCCCCGGGTACTCCATTAATGGTCGATTAGGCATGATATAGGTTGAATTATCTCCCTTTTCCTCTTAGGATCCTAGCAATTTCGATGCCGAAGGATAGAAGATAATGGAGAAGTTGGTTTTTTCAAAAGAATTTGATCACACAACTCCTCTAGCCGACCGGTGGGAAGTCATGGATGATGCTTTCATCATCCCAATCCATTGGTTGGAGGCCAGGCCCTAGACATGGCACACTACTTCATTGTTTATGAGATGAGGGTAATACATTTTCATAGATAAAATGAATGATGGGGTATTACCATTTATTCATACACATGCCAGGATCAAGTGATACCAGAAACACTTACCCCTATTAGGTGTCAAGATGTTCTTCTAATGGTTGTAGTTGTCTGTCACACATGCATGTTATGCCAAGTTGTGGTGATATAACTTAAGAAAAAATCCCCCTAATGTTTCTATATTCCCAATAACTATCCCCTTGGGTGATGTACTGTTGTAATTAGGCCGATAACCTTGTTCTTCATGGTATCATATCTGTAGAAGTCCTGTGATAAAGATTCCACCATCACTTAGGCCAGTGCCATCATTCCTCTATGGTCATACTACATAAGATGAATTCACCCTTTCTGATGATACTCTCAACTTGAATGATTGAGAGGATTTTTAAGATGATCTTATTACATTTTAAGACATAATTTACACTAAATTCATTGATTTAGTACCGGTGAATCTTGGTACCAAGGATGACCCATGGCTGACACTGATTAGTGGAACAATGGAGGCTTTAGAACAATCGTATTATAAGGATTTACTAATGTAGAATCAGGATATATTTTCCTAGATTTATGATGATATTATAATACAATATCCACATGTCGATATCCAATACCTTGGGCTCCTAGTATGTCATTGTGGGATTAAATATCCATTTAGGATTATGCACCCTTCTCATAGCACCATGGTAATAATGATGTTGATAATTTAATTATTTACAGCATCATTCAAGAAGTCTAGTTCCCAAAATTTGTTTCCAACATCATTCCCTTGGGGAAGAAGAGAAAAAAATTAGAGCCTTCATTGATTTCGGAGATCTCAACTGTTAATTTCTGACGGATGGTTTTCCCCTTCCTAGGACAGAGCAGTGGACTGATTACACCACTGGATTCAAGGTTATAGCCTTCCTGTATATGTATTCTTAATATAATAAAATCATAATGGCCAATAAAGATGATGGATACACCATATATAAATCATAATGGGGTACCATTGGTAATCATATTATGATTTTAGGTCTGAAAAATGAAGGATCCACCTGTTAGTGTTCCATGTACCAAATATTCAAACTGCTCCACATAGCATTTGTGGATTGATATGTGGATATTTAGTGATCAATTCCCACCAGCGTTAGAAAATTATTAGGGATCCTCAAAAATTATTCACCTTCCTCCACTCCTACTTTTTGAAGATGAACTCTTTGATGCGTGACTTTAGGGATACCTTTGTGAAGTTTCACATCTTCATCGTCATATGCAGAGGCATCAAGATCGATCCAGATAAGGTAAAGGCTATCAGTCATATGTGTCCTTTGAGAAAACATTGAGGGATTTGAGGTATTCAAGTCCATTTAGACTACATATTCAGATTCATTGAGAATCTGGATGGAAAGTGTAATACATTTTTCCAACTCATGAGAATGGTTATTCTATCCAAATGGATGAACGGTTCGAAACCACTTTTGAGTAAATTAAACAATACCTACTCCAGCTTCCTATCATAATGTCACTCGTCTATAGAAAGACACTGGTCCTTTATGTTACCACCATATAACAATCCCCCAAAACACTAATCACTCAGAAGAATAATGAGATAGTACATAATTGTCTATCATGTCCTAGGTGCATGCTACCCGACATGGAGAGCCATTAATCCCCCACCGGGAAGAGTTACCCTGCACAGGTTTTTGTGGTGAAGATGTCATGGAATTATCTATAACATTATATGACACAATTATCGTCCCATGTGGTTCTTAAAATTTACATTACAAACCTCCCAATGTTGAATGTATGTCTAACTAAGTGGGTAGTGATCCTTTCACAGTTCATCATCAGGTTTATTTGGTTGAAAGTTATTAAGGGTCAGGTGCTGGAAGATTTTTATTCCACCCCTAAATAACATTTAGAGATGTCCTTAGATAATGAATTTCTAGATGAACCCATCCATTTTGTGGACCATACCACACCATGTTGGTATATTCACTAGGATGGAACATCACATAGCCCGACTTGGAGAAGGATCAATGATCTCAAACTCAATAGATCTTGCATGGGATTCATCTTCATCATGCCTACATTGGATATATTTCTATATTCATTATTATTGTTACAAGGTTTTACCGATAATGGGGTTAAGTATCAATCTATCATCACTGATCTCAATTAAGACCCTTAGGATTTATTATCCCTACATACATGTAAAGTGGAACTCCGAGATAATCATAATGCAGATTAATAGTGATTTTGTGATAAGAAATCAATAGATTGTTCCCCTATTAGAGAATACCCACCAACACATATGCAATTTTCCCTCAATGTTAGAGTTAAAAAATGTATGATTGTCACAGAATGGTTGAGAAAATGCCTTGGCCAGCCATTCCACATCAGGTGAAGACCTCAACCAAGAAGACTTGTTAATTCACATGGCAGTCAGAAGGGTAATTGGTCCTGCCTCCTTGGAAGATATTGATAGCTTGAATGTAATACATCTTAAAATAAATTATTCCATATCTAGACCACATAGGCACCGTACAATAGTTTAAGAGAGCCCTATCTGGATGAATACATTTTTTAGTACATCCAATAAGGAAATCCCCCGACAGATATAGCCAAATGTGATTGAATTCGTTAATGAGCTGTGCAGTTCCCCTTATAGAGTGATCGTATACTGGAACATATCCTCTAAAATGTACGCTTTATTGAATTATATTTTATTATATTCAGGTAAATGAGTATTTTCAGGTTATGTTGGATGTTAATGTCAGTTCGTATGTTGATCAACTAGACATGTTGATACTCTCCCATCAGATTCAAAGGATGGGATACTCTTGCCCAACCATGGATAATGATCGTGTTGAGTTCTCCATGAGATGACACATGTGTCAGATCTATAAAAAATATGAGCAACATCCACCATATCCACTCAATACTAACAAGTACATTTTAACATTTGGGGTATGGGGACTCAATGTCATGGGTCCATTTCCACTAGCAACAACATTTCAGTTTAGGTTCATTTTGACAACCATGGATATCTTCTCTATGTTGGAATATCTGATTCTAGTCATGGAATTCATGTAAAATTAAATACGTGATGTCATTTGATCCAATATCATCTATCGATTTAGAGTCCCTCACATTGTCCTCATTGATAACGACACCAATTTCTGAGCATCTGAGCTAAATAGATTGTATGCCAAGTACAACTTATGTTATAACCAAACTTCTTTTCACCGTGCACAAGAAAATTGGAAGATCGAGGAGTTCAACAATACCCTATTCCACATTTTGTATAATATAGATAGTAATAACAAGAATATTTGTTTGATCAAGGTCCCCACTGATCATTGGTCCTACAAAACAAAAACGCATAACTCCACCCAAGTGAACCCATATTAGATTGTGTATGGAACTAATATGATCATTCCCATCGATATTCAGTTTTCATTACTAGGTAAATCTCTCTATGATCAGCAGAAGTTTGTTTTTCTAAATTTGAATCCCTCGATGAGAATAGACTCAATGCCTACCACAATCAGGATAGGTATTCAAACAAGATAGACAAGGATTAAAATTAGAAGGTTTTTATATGCTCCAACAACCATGTTGATCTATTATTTTATCTATGAACTATGATGGTACTTGGGAAGAATCCCAAGATGTTGGAGCCTAAATGGGAATAACCATATGTTGTACACAGTGTTTACCCCAATGGTGAGTACTCTTTTTTCTCCATGAAAGAAAAGTGGAATACTCCTCCAACCAATGCCATGTTCATTATGTAATAATTTTCAAACAAACACACATTCCTCATCCCAAATGATGCTAAACTACACACTATCATCTTGGATGACATTAATATACATTAAACAGTTTATTCCATGAGACATTAAACTGTAAGAATACATTTTCCTCGCCCACATGAAATTAAAATATTGCACTCATCTTGTCTATAAAATGTAAAATTACCCAGAACATTTTCCATATATAATGTTAAAAAAACCATTTCTATATGTTACTAGGATTGTTCTTGTTATGTGGTAAGGCCTTTGAGCGGTGTCTCTCTCACATCACAGCGCTCTAGAGTTTTCTACGGTGGAATTTCGGAGGAAGGAGTCTCTGGTAGCCATCAACATCGAGATGGTGGTTCTTGTATGATTCCCCCCTTTTCATGCTCATGATTTTTGTTTATTAATATTTTGGTTTAATTTAAGGGGTATGGGATAGATGGTTGATGGGTGTTCTTGCAATGGTGATGTCGTTGGAGTTCCCTATCCTTTCCAAAAAGGCCCCTTATACTTTCCATAGTTTTTTAGATTGGAATCTAATGAGGGTTTTTCTGTGGGTTCAATATATGCCCCATCAAGCCTAGAGTGGTGTTTCATACTCAGGTTTACTAAATTACTCTCAATATAGATTATCCCTTGACATGTGGTAGCATCTTCCAGTCAAGGGTGATAAAGTCCCATCATAATCTCCCAGGTTCTTCTTCCTATCCAATTTATGGTGTTTTTGTGTTGGAGGGTGTCTTGCGGATGTGGTGGGGTCTCCAGCTTCAATTATAGTGGTTGGATTCATTTCATAGAGGAATTTTTTTTTTGATACTAATAATGTTGGTTCCATGTTCTTGGATCTTGTACTGTATTCGGAAGTGGAGGCATATTATTTGAGGTGTGATATGTGCATTCCTTCCTTTTTTCTCCTTCTTCTCTTTGACATGGAAATGACAGATTATACTCATTGGTTTTAGTGATGTGGAATGTGGTTTATTCATGTGATTACATGTTTTTATCAAATATTTTCTAGTTGATTCTCTTGAATATTTTCTTTGTATAATTATGGATGTTTTCCTGGTGTTTTTTAATTGGTAATGATATTTTTTTGGCCTCAGTGGTCCGTAGCTCATGGGTGTCAGAAAATAATTTATTACATGAAGTTGTTCCATAGGAGGTTCCTAAAAATAGATTCTCAATGATTCATGGATATTTTGTATTAGATGCATTAGAGGGAATGGATTTGGAGATTAGTACTAGGCATGTTGGTTTTTCACGAGACATATTTTTGTTTATATCTATAACAATGGAAAATGGACATAATGTTTTTTTATTTCTAGGCGGAGATTCTTTCTAGTAGTGTGGGTTGTTTGTGGTCTTGAGTTTTTTTTGGTTTTGATATTTTTTTGTCTATGATTATGATATCATGATGGGTTCCCCATCAGCCCTTAAAAAGGAGTTATTCTCAATAAAAAATATTGTTTTTTTCAGTTAGTATACTGGATATTAAATCACTCATTTCCTCCTAATCTCCTGATGATTTTCTAAGAAATAACTCGATGTATTCATTTGAGAGGGAATCACATTTTAATCCACTTTTCCAAGGTTCTACTTAGATGTACATGGTTTGATTGATGCCTCCATGGTTCTCATTCACATCGAGCTATAACACCAATTCCATGTACATTTTCCTAGAGTATTCATCCACCTTAATCCTTACCACATGATGTTAAAGACCAAAAAATTTCCATATAATGTGTGGATAGATTATTTCCCACTTATAAATGTAGGAATTAAAATACATTATTTCATCGGTTCCATCCCTAGGTTCCCCAAATTTCCATATCTTTTCATGGGTCCTCCTTGCCTTTGTTCTCCCAAGGGATTCACGTGGTGTGGTTGGGACCTATTTATCCCTCATTTACATCAGGTTTATAGAATCTGCACAATGTCCCCAATTTAAAAGAGATAATCCATTATTTCATCGTTACCATTTCGGGTTCCTTAGTGTTTTTTTTATTTTAATTGGTGTAAATGTTCGATGGTGTGGGACTCCGAGTGTGAGGTTCTGTATGGAAATAATTCATCTCATCTACATGATTCATGCATCCCTTCATTTACATCTCCATCATCATTCACATCTTATAAGAACCCGAAATGGTAAGGCTGATCTCTATTATTGATCACCTACCATTCTAGGAAAATTTCCAAGAGGATCTCGAACAACATCCTGATGCATTTTATGTGTTTTCAAATTTAGTCATTGGTTGGACTAAATCGATTGTTCCCATCTCAAGTTACATTATATGGGTTCTCTGTTTCGAATATGGTCAACTAATATCATCAATAATTATACCCCCCTCATTATGTCCCAAATATTGTATATCAGGATTCCAATCCCTTTTCACATCCTCACATCCATGTGGAATTCCAATACCCTCAGTGTTATCCCTTCATGCACTTTTGTGGTTGATTGGGAAGAACAACATATGAGGTTCATCATTGACTCTTCACCTCCACTCCACTTTCATACACTTTAGTGTGTCATAAAAATTTTATATACCCCTTATTTTACGCACCAATCATGGCCCATTGTCAATTATGAGTTTTGATGTTATTTTATCCCACATTAAAGAGTATAATTTTCTAATGTTCAATACACTATGACCTTAAACATAGAGATTACACCCCAGGAGTGTGAGGTATTGTGTGGCTCTCATTATTCCTCATTCACATTGGGTTACATTCTGATGTCCCACTACAAATTACTTCTTTGTAGATATCACATCATGGTCCAAACCTTATGACCGTAAAATGTGTGTGTGGTTTCTCCTAGGAATTCTTGGTGTGGTGTAGGTATTGTTTGTCCTCATTCATTGCGGGTAACATATTGGTTACACAATTCCATATTTACACATTTGGGATGATCTAAGATCTATGACCTTAAAATATTTTTTAGTTTCCATGATAACATGACAGTAAACTACATGACACCTAAATGTTCTCAATTGAGATAATACCTCCCACCAATGCTGCTGGTCAACTTCCATTCCATCATTAAGAACTTTGTATGGCTTTATTAACATCCTTATGGGATACATAAGAATGCATAGACCTTATTTCCATGGTCCAACAACCATTTATTCCATCTTTTTGGGCTCAGGAATAGGTTTCTCAGGAATACTCATGGTGTATACTTTAATTATTCTATCCTCATTCATGTCAGTTTTATAATTTTCATTCCTTGTACCTCCCTTGTGAGTACTCCTTGCATTCATCATTACCATTTGATTTTAAACTGTTTGGGTGCATTTAAGCCACAGAATTCACTTTATCTGGGCTTCGATAATATTTCACATCTAAAAGGACCCCCAAATATAATTGATTCATAACCATGTGGATTTCCTACAATTCTAGGACAACACCCAGGGGGGTCTCGTGCAACATTTTGAGATATTTCATTTCATTCAAATATGTTTATGAGTCGACCATCATTTCCATGATCTCATTTTAGGATACATTATATGGAAGATGTGTTTCGAATAGGGTCATTTGATATCCTCCATATTTACCCCCACACCTATTTCATCATTAATATTAAAAATCGTGATTCATATTTTCATTTTCATTCATATTCTTATATATCCGCACCACAACTATAGTTATTCCCCTATACATATGCATGCATCAAGTAGGGATATTTTCATGCTTGGGATCATTCCACCTGGTATTTTCTTTTCTACAGTTGTGTACTTTCATATGATGGGGTAAAAGTTACATCTCTCCTAATATCCCACATTGAGCATGGCTCAAATGGTCGTAGGATTTTTGGCATGGTCAGACCAGTATAAGAGCTGTGCAACCTTAAGGTCTGAGATCTACAACTTTAACATAGTATCTCTTTTTTCCAAGAGGTGTAAAGTTAAAACATCTTGCCTCATCCCACGAGACATTAAACTATTTCAAACGTACCATATAGTGTTAATCTTCATGGTATGTTCCCTTAATAATACCATAAATAGTGACATCATCATCCTAGCTTATCGATGAAAAACCGGTATCACATTGTGGTGTTCACATTCAAAAGGGCATCATCATTGGTACTGATCATCTAACACACCACTCGCCTATAACTATATATTTCTTGATTCCTGTAGTGATACCCATAATTTTTTATGGGGATTTTCCCTCAAAAAAATATACAACCAATCAAAAGTACAGACATGAAATATCTAATATCTCTTCTCTTTGTGCATGAGTTCCATTCCCCCCATGAACTATTTGTGGATTGATTCCCATCATTATGGGATTTGTAGTGATTCCCAGAACACTGATATTTAGCCTATCCTCACCAGTAGTTTCTAATATTCATTCCAAATCATCTTCATCCCTATGGTATGAAGTTAAACAACATAGAATTTTCCTTGTACTTCATTCATGTTGGGTTTCATCCCTCAATGTATCACATATGCATCCTCTCCATCTTCTATTTGATATATTTATGGATAATAATAATTTTTTGCCTCATTCACATCAGGTTCATCTCCTATATTCCATGAAAAAACTATGGTAATTGACATGAAATTTAGTTTAGCATGAAATTTCATTATTGGATAATGTCCATTCAATATGGCCTTAAAATATGTGCAATGTCTTAGTCATAAAACATTATACTATAATATTTATCTTTCTCCACATATGATGATAAACTAAATGTATATCATCATTGTATATAATGAATTATAGGTCATCATAATTTAGTTCCTGTCTTGAAATAGGTTCTATCCTATTTCTGACTGATACACTCACCCAACGTGCTTTTGTCATGATTTTGTAATTTTTAGACTGTTATAATCCATTCACAAAACCCATAATCCCACCCCATGAAGCATGTTTCCTTATGTTTGGATCCCCATTATCATTCATGACCAGTGGGACCCTCTAATGATATGGATTCTTGACATCAAGGCTCAAAAACCATCTTGGATCAACTTTCTTGAGGACATCATATGACACATTGATTTTTCCCCTGTGTTTTTTAATTCAGTTAGTGGTTGGCCTTAATTGTTTTTCACCATTTCAGGAAAACATGTAGTGGATTCTATTTTTTGAAAATGTTAAATAGTTATCCCTCATCAACATGAAGCGATAATTATATTTAGAATTGTTTGTATCATGTTTCATACTTCACATAGCCTTTCTTCAAATTTATTCCAACGCCCATGACATTATCTCTCTCACATAGTATAACTTTTTGGGAAAGGAATGTTGGCTACATTGAGAACCATATTCCCTAGTACCATCCCATTACCACTGCATTTATATTATCTGTATTCACTCATCAAATAATAGACCCCATGTGATCGATGATTGTTTAGCGCTCTCATATCTGAGGTAAATAATTTCATGATCGTCCTTTGTTTCTCAGATCGTGTATGACCCATGTTATTTTAGGAATTTATTTTTAGTTCTTCTTGAGGATTATATTGAGATAAATTAATAAAAAAAGAAAAATTTCCATCGACTCATTCTAAATTAGAAAGATCCCATGAAATATTATTATGATATTGGAAAAACACAACCAATATAGATTTTCCCCTTTCAATATAGTGACTTACCTTTTCCACCCATTGATATATGGAATCCAAGATATATTATAATCATCTAAGCTCCTTACCTTCCTTGTTATCCATTTGGTGTAATTCATCAGCTCAGATATGCACTCCATCCCACTCAACTTGGAGATCGAACACTTCATGAGATGCTCACCTCAATTTTTCTTCAACTTCTTCCAACTAAATTTGTAATCAAGGTATGAGTTCTGATTTAGTGTTGGTGAAGGAAGAGTTCTCATTAATTCATGTTTTGAAGAATTGGGTTTCTTCTTTAGCCCCCTAAAGCTTCTAGGTACAAATAGACATCTTGTGTTTCTAGGAATCACTGATGTGGTGGTCTCTCTCCCATAATTTTCTAAATAGATAATCCTCGAAGAGAATATGTGGACCTCATGAATCTCCCACTTCGGTGGATTGTTCATGAAGCCGAATTTTATGTGTCCCCATCCATCTTATCCACTCCGATTCATGGATATTGTGGTTTATGTTCATGATCATCAACCTTGATCGAAGATGGATAACCCAACAATCCTCTACATCAGACGTGAACTCATCCAACTCCTCCAGATCATCATATTCATAATATGGGAACACATCTAGGAGTTCAACAGTATGATCCTCCTCTCAAATTCTATTAATGGTATGGGATCAATGACATGTGGTTGATCTTCATTTCTAGATCCCACCATAATAAGATCGTCCCTATGATCTTCAAGTTCTACCCCATCAGTGGTTCTATTCATTACTATGATTTTCATGGTCTGGTCAGCTCGGGCACCTGATTCCATGTTGACTGGCATTCCACTTAAGAAACGAGCCATGGGACCTATAAACATCCTCACTAACCATGTACCCACTACTCCAAATATTTTTAACACTAATCAATTATATGTTGAACTACTTGGGAAAATCAAAAATATGAATCTATGAGGAAGATGACATACAAACATCTAGTGATGGTTTCTCACTCTCCCATGTTGATACTATTAGAAATCGTGGATGTGCCACCCCTTTATACAGCTGGGAGCTCTGAAGATTCTAGAAAGTCCAGAGCTTTGATAGGCCAGGGTCTCACAATCCCTCCAAGAATATGTACCAAATTCTATAACTCTACATACATTGTCACATTGGGATGGGTCTTTTCTTATATTCTCTCATGTATGGACACACTTTCTATTGACACCTAGAGATCTTGAGAGAGATCATAGCATAGGGGAATTTTTTAGAACATACATATTGTGTTTTTGATAATTCTCATGGATCCATGGATGCAACCTCTTCTTTCCCCCAGATGGCTCCCTCTATCATCATCTTCTCCCTTGAACCCTTTGGATCCCTCAGGTAGGGGGAAGCACTCAGCCTGCGCAGCAGTATATATTTTTGGTGAGAAGATTAAATCAAGTTGTACTTCTACAAGAGTTGTCATTTGTCATGGGGAGCCTCGAGAATGCACCAAGGCCTCTAGATCTACCACATTCCTCTCACCTATTCCCGGTACACAAGAAATCTAGTGTTGGACTGCCCAATGTTTATAAGATACTTCTTGAATAATTTTTGATGGTCCCACATTTTAGGTGAATTATTGAATTTCTTGTAGACAACCCAGGAATCCCATGCCTATTGGTATGTAACATCTTCACATAAGTCCACACATTGTATCCACAATCTGAGGGATTGTGTAGGTATTCTATATAATCCTCTTGATGGTTCCCCTTCTTATCGGTTCTTCCATGTTGATGCCACAAGTTCAGTTGTTTCTTCTATTCATTCTATTCTAACTAGTGTGGGAGCTGGAATTTATGGTCGTGATGTTGTTTCTCTACAACTATGGTGTGCATCATCCCTACCAAAATGACGTGAACATTCCACTATTCGGCCCGACCTTTGTAGAGGTGGTAACACCACATCTTTGACTTGGATGGTTTGATCTTCCAGCATCACTCCTAGGTAGGCTACCTACCATCATTTTGTGTACTCTTCAACGTGCCCGTTAGTAGAGGTTGGTGGATTCAAATCATTCTGCATCTTCTCTCCATCACATGTGAACATCATCCAAAGCTTCCTCAACACACAGGGGTGATCCCCATGGAATACCATGATGTAGAATTTTGTGGTTTTTTTACATACACAATGAAACCACCTTGTGAAGCAATATGGGTTATATGTCTCGTATATAAGCTTGTAATTGACCTCCCCCCTATAAATCCACCTCAAAAGGTCAACAGACATGATTTATGCTCCTCATTTTGTCTTCCATCATCTATGAATACCCCTATCGGTTGTGGAACCAGATGGAAGTTAAATTCTTCTGTCCTACAAGAATTGTGAATCATTGTCAATATGTTCAACTTGATTGAGATACACCCCACTGCAATCTAAATGGTCGGCCAAATTTTTGACCTCATAGGGGAAATGGGGTTCAGATATTCATAAACCATCATGTATGCTGCCTCCTATCCATATTGAATATCGAATGACCAACATATACATTGTCGATTCTTCCCCTCACTGATGTGCCAAAGCACCTTATATAGATTTCCCCATTGTAGAAATCCATGGTTGAAAAACATCCTCATCACTACAATGGTCACCAAAATAAATTTTATTGGTTGTGAACCCATGTGGGAATCCCCAACTGGCAACATCCATCTGCAAATGAGTGTGTAGAGAAACCCATCTAAACTAACAACAAGTTGATTCTCGAGGTTGATATTGCACCCACATAGAATCCATTTCTGTCCTCCATGTTTCTCCATTAAGAGACTTCCTTTCTACATTGGGCCCATCTTGGGAATGTATAATACCTCAAATATAGTTTCTTGCATGACTCCTCTCCGCTAGTAGGATGTTCTAGGGGTAAACTTTGGAAACATCTGAACCACTTCATGAAGTGGACGTCCCTCACTAACTATTTATCTTCACCTCACACAAAGTCCAGCATCATCTTCAACAGTCGTGGTATCTATTATGGATCCCTCATTTATTATCAACATGGAGAAACTCATTATACCTAATTCATTGAACAGAATTCCTTGAAATATGGTGGAGGTACCATAGACTTCATTCGACCTCCCTGTGACGAAATTGGAATGTGTTGGTCTTTGATGACCTCCTACTCAACAGTTTTGTCATTATGTATTTCAATTTTTAGATATGGAAAAGATAATACCACTCAACCTACTAGATGCTGAGCAACATCATCTCTACTCCAAATTATTCATAGGAACAACATAACTAGTTTTCTCAGATGCATTCATTGGTGATGTTATTTCCCTATCGCATGTCCCAATTATCAGTCCACCATTTCTCATGGTTCCGGATGCCCACATTATGAATACTATGATATAGTAGGAGAGATTCTTCTAGTTGAAATTCCATCCCATCAATGTAATTGACATTTTTGTAAAGGAATTAGGTGGTTATAGGTATATTTTCCTTACAAATATGGCCATCCGTAGCTCTAAACAACTGGTATAGACATGGTGTTCCCCTAAACTAGTAATCCAGTTAATCCATACATGCTTCTAGGATAAGAACATTATCTCTCAATCTAAATCCATATAATGTTAGTCTATTGTAGTGGGGGTAATCCTTTTTCAAATTTTATTGCTACATCACCAAGGACACATTGTTATAATGACTCTGCACATATTCTCCAATTTTGATGTTGTTTATAATCTCCTCTCTTCGAGTAGAATCTGCAATGACATCCTGATAATATTTTGGCCGTGCCATTTATTCCAATAAATTTTTCTTTTTTCTCCTCTATTCACAGAGAACGTTCATTGATATTATAGTCTTCGAGACTCAGTGGAATCAATATGGTTTATAGAGAATCAAGGGATGATGATGCACCAATTTTCTAAGCAGCATTCATGGAGAAGAAATCCAAGGACCCCGGTTGGAAAATAACATTTGCAGTGGTGCTGGAGCATCGTGATTTGGGAGAAAAAGTATATTTTCATGAAGGTAGGATGTAGTTAAAGGGTTCACAATCAAAAAATTTATTGATAGTGGCCCCAAGAGAATCACAAAAACCTCATACATCGCGAGATGCACCATGATCTCCCCCATGGTTTGCGTGTTCACATTACAATACAGTAAAACCACAAACAATTTTTCAATCATCTACTTTCTGAATCCAACCATCCATTTTTCCTTAACTCTAATTCTAGGGTAGGGGGTGGCACTAAAATATATTTACAATATTGTTTAATGATGGCCAACACTGATTCAGATAACATTTGACCCTTACGAGGAAAATAATAATCAAAAAGGTATTATTCATGATGCTACATCACCAATCCCCTTACCACCAAAAATTGTGTGAAGCCAGATATCCAAAAATCTCTGTGAATTCCACGAAATAGTGAAATAAGCCTCCACAAATTTGAAAATCTCCAAGAATGCTACAATTTAGTGATAGAGTGATCCATGAGTTCAATGTTTTTTCTTACATTTGCGAATAATTATTTCCTTCAAAACACACCTCCAAGAATCATGATACACCATTACCTATAAATAGTAGGCCCCTTCTACCCATAACCATCTATACCCCGGCATTTTTCATTCTTGGGTCCCATTTCGGGAATCACCCTTTTCTCTTTGAACTAATGAGAAAATGAATCACCCAATGTATTTGAGCATCATGTACCATATTTCCCATTGTTCTGCTTTCCCTAAACATAATTTGGGGATACCCTTTGAGAATCCCCATCTCCATAAAGAAGGTTGAAGTCACTTTTATGCATTTTGGACTTCACAGAGCATGATATGTTTTTGAATCAACCTCCAAACACTTGTAGACTCCATGCCTCATCTGGGTCCCCTTTATTCACGAAGCACATCACATTGTCGAACCACCATTCTCCATAAATCATAATGAACCATAATTTTTTAATCTTCTTATATTATATAAGAATCAAAGATTCATTAATCCCCTATTATTAATCCTTTTAATCACAAACCTCTCCGTCATTCATCCCTCTAGGCTCCTACGTAGTGATTTCATGTTCTGATGAGTGGTGCTTTATTTTATGTTCCCCTTCATTACGATCATTATCATAGTCACGATAATATCTATTGCTTCTTCATATATCCACGATAACGTGAGTGAGTCAATTTAACACTCCCCCATCATAAATATTTTGGAAAATGATTGTCACTATCCTTCACCAAATGAATGTTGGTAAAAGTTATGTATGTCTAAGGGGAGAGGACTCAGTCCAAATCGTTCAAGTTTTAGGATGTTAAACTACCAATAACCCCATTTCCTCAGCATATGATGATAAAATATGATCACCACATGCATGAAAAATATGAGAGGACCCAAAGGGGAATGATCATCATCACCCTCTCTCTCTCTCTCCCCCTCTATTCTCTTTATCACCATGTGCACCTCAAGAAGTCTCCATGTAAGTCTTTAACCACCTTATTGGGATTCCCTCATATAATAAGTCTCAATATCCATATCCAAGGGATTAGTAACATACTTAGTCCCCACACCATCCCTCATGGAAAAAATTTTGTAACACTATTTTTATGTCCATTGTAACCTATTGTGTCTCACACGGAACATGAATCACATGATCATAGAGTACTCAGTTACCATAAAATTTTCATTGGGGCACTAGAAATAGCTATTCCCAATTCCCCTAAATTCAAAATACATGGACATTGATCCATATCCACTATACATGGTACGTTATAATCCCCTATATGATTCAAGCCACTCCTTCCACACAACCAAACAATCTCGACAATTTCACGTCGACACACCTGCATATTACATGATGTTAAATTGTAAATCATCCCTCTATCAAAATAATGTGGGTTTTGATCCCATTTGGGTATGTAGGATTCCCCTCAGATGCTCAACCCCAAGCAATGGTAAACTATGGTTCTACCTTCTATAGACGTACCCTCCTAGAATGATATCTTCCCTTTTTGGGACACATCTCTCAGATCCTCTTCCCTAGGTGTTTTCATCCATCTATTTGGGCTAATAACCATGTGTAATCCAAAACATACTATCCCATTTTATTGGGTTCGAAAACATGTGTAATCATGTCACATAAACATACTCCCCCAAAAAAAAGTGTCCCTATTATGATCCGATGATAACCATTCTTAAGCCCCGACATGTCTGTCGATCACTGTCCATTGCGTAATCCTCAATTATATGCCCTATATTGATCTATGTGTTATTTTATTCTCCACCATCAGGATATGTAGGAATCATCTTTGAGTTTGAATCCTAGAATCCCTTTCCCATTATTTCATTTAATTTGTACGTTTTTGTCTAGGGAAGATCATACCCCAACCTAGGGATCTACTTCCATCTTGTCCCCATCCATGCGTTGATTTCTCAAGATCCACCTCTTTATCTATATCATCACCCCATTCGAACTATATAGACTTTGATTCCCACATAAAGTGGTTATGTAGGAACCGTCATTGATTTTGAAGCAAAAAATTGTCATATTCATGTCGGTTCCACCTCATGCATTCCACCCACTTCACCCAATCCTCCATCATCCATCATGATTATTAATTGGGATACCACATCTCTGTGGGATCACACCATTCATACAAGAAGATAACCATTAATATTCCCCATACATATTCTCAAACACCTTACCATTATCATTATAATTCAACCAACATTATCTCTACGTTCTGAAGCACAAGAGTCACAATAATTTATAAGCCCCACTCGTCCCTTTTAACGTTGAAACACTAAATTAGATAACAATGCATAAGTTCCAATCTTCACATCCATCCGACAAATAGTCCCCTCTTGCGATGGGAAGAAAACCATGTTTAATCCGCAAAACATCCTTCCGAACTATGTGGGTTTTGACCGAGATCTTCTAATTAGGTTATGTAGGAAGACACCCTGATGTTCAATCCCATCCAATTGGTTTCCATATCCATGAGACACATTTTCCCTAATCTGTAATTAGTGGTGTCCGGGTCATCCTTCATAGTTTGAATCCTTCTATTTTGGGCACAGCATTCTAGATCTGTCTCCATTGGCCATTCTGATCCACCAATCTGACAAGCCTTCTAGGATATCACCCCAAGGGATGTACTAATCTGATCCACTTTTATCTGTGTTCCGATCTATCTAATCAATCTAATCATGATGTTAAACTAAAAAAATCCCTATGTTTCACATGGTAAGTATAAGAAAACCACAAAAAATTGATCTAGAATTAGATACAATCTAACCAACATGGGAATATGGGGGTTTCATTTCACATGAAAAGACCTCTAATGAGGAGGAATATAGGTGTTACAATGTTTTTGTTTCCATACATTCCACATACGTGTTTGCTTGAATACTCACCTGACCAAATGTTTATACCCCAACATGACCCTTTTGAATTTTCTGATAGATTTAGTGTAATTTAATGAAATTCACAAAGAGATGGCACCATGAATGAGTTGGTAAAAAACATCTTCATATTTGAGGGAGACTTGTATATGGTAATGAATTCAGAGGAAGAATACATTGGGTGTAGAACTGAAGACCCATAATCTCTTTTTTATCAAGGATAATGAATTTCTGAGGAAGTGATGGATGTATCCCACATTGGAATGTGGGAACATATTGACAATGGGACCTTCAGCAATAGACACGATGACGCACAATAAAGCACCCTAGAGAAATCATATTAAATAATGTCATAGGATGCCCTAATAACATGTGTAAATATAATCAAATGATCCATATATATTTTATGAATAATATATCATAGCAGGGATGGAATGTCGGAACACCATTATATGATCACATTTGACTTGTTGGGAGGGCCTCACAAAACATAGCTAGCTGATCCTGGAATCCATTTCATGATCCCAAATGACATGATTAGAGGGTTGCACCTGATCTGGTGGGAATACCATAATCTAATTGTGAAAGTAGCTTGATATGCTTGGATAGAGTGGAGAGTGCTAATATGAAATATCTTGAGGGTGACACATGATCCAGACTAACATCTTTGGAGGTCATCGAGAGATATGGCATGCATGCTTAGAGGGCATTAAGATAAAAAATTAACATGACTCAGTGCTATCGTGATACTCAACTAAAATGTTTTGGAGCCATCGAATGTGTTGAGAAACATATCTAAATGAAACAACCTTGTTTGGATGGTGGGACCATTGGGCTTAGTTATACTAGGTTGCTATGCCCAGGGGGGACAATATGATTATCTTTAAAATTCCAACATGTCATCACAAGATCCAAATATTATACCAAAAAAGCATCATGATATATGGGTTATATTTTATTTTGTGGTCTCATGTCTAGGGTGGTTCACAAAAAATATATATGGATTATGGTATTTGTATTTTGCATAAGTCATCTATAAATAAATCGTTGTTGAGTCCTATTATTTTAAATTCAATAGATTATTTTATAATTTGAAAATTTTATGTCTCCTGTGATCTTAAAGATATGAACGATTTTCTTTGAATGTATCACCAAAATTCTTCCACACATTTTATAAATGTTCGAATTATTTGATTATGAATGTTTCATGATCAGTATGAAGGTTCAAGAGATCTTACTTTATGGTAATCATTTCTAGTCATCATACCATTTTCTCTAAAAATTTCACTCTCGTTCCTTGGTGTGATGGTGTAAGGTTCTAAGGAAAAATCTATTTTCTCTCTCTCTATTGAGAATTTTCATTATAGGGATGAGGATTTATATGTCATAACTCCCCCATTACTTTCCTCTTTCAGTGTAACATATGACACGAATCTAAAAAAGGGTCCTTGGAGGGATTCAACATAATTTGTTTCACGAATTTTAATAATAATTCATTTCGGGGACGTCGTATGATTTTTAGTGACCACGCTATCAAACCATAAATATATCATTTAGTGGATTATTTCCTATTAAGGTGGTTTTTAGGATTCATATATAAATTCCATGGTACATTCATATTGTATGATTGACATGTAAAACTAAATACCAAATATTACGATTCCTTTTAAATTTCCTTCACATAATATTCAGAGTCTTGTCATAGACCTTTCAGGTGATAATTATTGATTTCATAGGCGATTTAATATAATTAGACCAATTTTTCAAGGTTTATTATGACACCATTCTGTAGATATCTAAGGAGTGTCATTGTTCTTTTTCTACTACGAGAGGTCCCATCATTTTCATCTTTATTTATTATGTTTATTTTACAATTTCTAGGGATCTCATGCCAGTTTATGAATATTGTTGAAGAAAATAACTCAAATTCTTGGTGATGTGTCACATCCCCAATACAATGTAATATAGAGATTTTTGATCCTTTCATGGTTACTTCCATATATTTTTCCTTATGGATTTAATGGGGGGATATGAGGTCTCTTGGACATGTCTATGTCCCTTTTCATAACAAGGATGACATACCATTAATCATTGTCTTCTTAATGCATATATTTTGATGGTTTCTTGCGGTGTATTTTGGATCACATTGGGCATGTCATATGATGTTTATTACTAAAATAGGCCCCTAAATTTTCCCATTTTACATCGTTTTTTATTTTAAAACTGATTAAGGGTCTAATTATTTTTCTCAAGTGTTATTGAGTAAAATCAATATCTCCATTTGTGATGTATTTTTTGTGTATTACAACAAAAAGAGGCTCCCATAATTGGAATATTTTTCTCCTATTTTCTATGTATTTTTGGATGTTTTTTTTGGGAATCCACTAGTTGAACAGATGTCGGACCTTGGAAATATTATATTGTTTTATTCTCTTGATTAGAATATGTCATCTTGGCCTATTAAAGAACAATAGGACTTGTATAAGGGACTCTATGGGTCTATCCATAGTCTATGTGTTGCACATGACCATAAAAAAATTATTCTATTGAAGTGATCATGTGTCTATTAGGGGATCAAATAATCCTTATAGTCTCATCCACATTCTTATTCATTTTCTATAAACGGAAACGAATACCAAAATTCTTGTTTTTCATCCTTTGTGAATATTCCTATGCGCAATTTTGCGGGTGTCAACACTTATTATCTTTAGTATCTCATTCCATATGTGTGTAAATTTTCAATTAATATAATTAGCTACTGGATTAGTTACATTCATCCTCCTCAGGTATTGATTTGATTAAATTTACCTTTTAAATATTAAACATTGTTTGACTTTTCATGTGTCTATTTCTTTTAATATCTCTACGTATGATATTGGCCCATAAAATAAGATATCATATGGATGAATAATGTTACCTTGCAATTAATGGTGGGTTAATGAGGCAATTTTATATAATTTTATTGTGTATAAATTATCATGATGGGTATATGTGGTGTTGTGTGTATTGTATATATTTATTCGACAATTTTTGGCTAAAATTAAACATTCAAACATGGAAGATTAATAGATATATGTATTATAAAATTCAAAAAATAACAGAAAATTGTTATATTAATATTAAAAAAAAGGTCTCAATTTTAAATATATATTCATATTTTATCCTTAATAAATATTTTTTTTCAATTGAAAAAATAATCCAATATACTTTATATAAATATTTGTAAAATTATAGGCTAATAAACGTTCCTTCTTCCAAAGCATGTAAATCCATTATACATTGAAAATCAATGATATATCCTAATTCCTAGTAATTAATTTTATATTTTTATGTACTCATTCTTTAAGTATTTCTATATAAGACTAAATTTAACAAATAATTTACTATTATACAAATCATTATCAATGACACATTCTAGGACATTTACAGGGTTACTAGAGACGAAATACATTATTGAAAACAGTATTGGAGTCCATTAGAAATTTAGGTCCATAAAATATGTTTCACTATCATCTTCTATGTAACTACAATGAGTTTTATTTTGATCATCCCCCATAAAAATCGTGTATAATAGAATTATAAATTCACTAGACTTATAGAATAATACTTTATCAATTTAATGTAATTGTTTTTCTGAAATAATGTTAGTACTGATGAAATATAATGCGAACAGAATTTCACATAATTATAATTCAACCTTGATAACATTGATGAAGTAATTTCCTCTATATCTATTGAGATAACACGTCCTCATGAAAATCTAATTTCATGATGGAATAACAATTTTTATAGGGTGTACATTTGATTGATTAATATTATATGAGGTAGTGGTGGTTTTAATCATCCACTACCATATTGGATGTAGTTTCCCCTGTTGAACTTCATTATTCAATTTGTTTTACTACCCATAGTATTCTTGAAAAATGGTGAATTGAAAAGTTGGTAAATCATTTGAGATATTGGTTAATTGATACCCACAAAAATATGTGGTCTTTTCATTATTAGTTTAGACAATCAGAATTTTAACGACTCTATTATCATATTAGCAGCTCTAGCTAGGGATTTATCATTTTCATTATCTCTTTGGGAGATATCATCTTTTAAATTTTGATATTATTTTTCATTTAAATGACATTCTAAATAATTATCATGAGATATTTTATACTACCCTTGATGATATGTGGTTTTCGATGAGTTATGAGGGACAAATCAGGAATAGAACTGATAAAGGGGATATGTGAGTTGATCTCAATTAAGGCATGGTTATTTAGTCATTGCTCATATGATAAGAGTTAGAGTACTCTCAAAATCACAATTATATAATATGGTTTAGTGTTTAGTCTTTTAATGATGCATTATTTTTGTAACTAAAATCTAAAGGAGAATTATTCATATGTTATGATGATTTATTAATGTTTTATTTTTTGACAATATTCTCCTAATGAATTGGAGGATCATTTAAATATCTTAGAGAAGTTATTGAATGTATATATCTAAAGGAAAGACAAAATGGAAAAATTTGTCCCATGACCAAAGGTTGTTTTTAAATGAAAAAATAGACATGATAAAATCACATTAACTCAATTGTTTCAGCATACATGGAATTTGAAACACTAGTATTGTACCATAGAGACAACCAATGTTTTAATTTATAAAATTTTTTAATCATAAAAAATTCATTCAAAATACTAGTTTTAGTGCCTGAGTTGTATCCATGGATACATGATTATGGAGTTGATATTCCAAATAGTGATATATACTTAAGTGAGGCATTTGGGATTCCATTACCGATTAGAATTGTAACTAAGATACACAATTTATAGGACATCAATAATTGAATTCAACCATTTCTGTTTGGAGATGATTCCAGCAAGATGATTTTAGATAATACTATATCATAATGGAAGAGTTGTGAACCGCATGAGGAAATAAAAATTGATATATTTCTTATATGGGGTTATATTTTAGAAAGAAAACATTAGGAGACAATTAATATTAAAAATAATATATTTATATATGCCAAAATAAAATTTAAAAAATATATATATACCTCTAATCAATAGTGAATCACTCTATATAAAAAAAATTAATATTCATTTGGAATTTAAGAGATATTCTAATGAAACACTGAACCATCATACCATTTAATCCAAGAACAATTCATCGAATGTTTTGGAATAGTATTTGAGAGGTTAATGTTGGTGACCATAAGATCCAAATCTTATAAGAACATTATATACAAGAATTAAATATATTGATTATAGTTTACTATCAACATTTTTCATTGTATATATGATTTCAACTGCATCTCCATACTATTATATGAATTATTATTGATTATAAAATATGAATGTGTCTAGGTGGATTGAAACCATTGAAAAATATTTGTATGACCTAAGATAATAATTATTATTGAACATTATATTCTCCATTATGTTGTGTTTGTTCTTTCTTTCTCTCTTTAAAATAAATTATTTATAATATTCAGATTCTATTATCAAAATACATATTGGGAAAAAATATATATGGTTGATTATCTATATTCAAATATCATTGAACCACCTCTATGTGGTGTACAACTCTAATTGAATTGTTTCACGATGTACCAGATAATTAATTAATAATATATCCAGCTATATTTTCATACAGAGGAGTTTTAATTCACTATTAATATATATTATCTATTTCAACATTTATGTTAATGATTAAAATATATATATTTCAATTTTATATGTTAAATGTATGTATAACACATAGATAGAGAGAGAGGTATGGATAGTTTCATATCAATTTTGCCCTGGTATGGATACTCATGATATATCATAGAGTACTATCAATCATTAGATAGTAGAATTATTTTAAAATTATTTGAACATATTAGAATATAATATGAGTATACATTACATAATGCGTTACTTAAGACCCTTTATCTGTGGTGGTTGGCATAAGTAGTCGGAACTAGAACTATAAAAAGAATATTGTGGGAATTTTTTGACATAACTCATGTAGACCAAACAGTGATGGAGTCCTATTTAGAAAAATTAAAATCATAATACAATGAAATTAAAAGTGTTGTTTGATTAAAAGTCAAAACAGTTCATCATGTGAGTGAAAAAAAGTGCAATCATGATTTAAATATGTGAAAATTTTCTTTAGGACTCTACCATAATCAAAAATATAATGTGAAACAAAAGAGATAAATTTGAGACAACTATTTATACCCTATAGGACCAATGATTAAATAATTTTACCACTGAATAAAATAGAAATTATGAGATTAACAAATGGATATGAATAGGATCATCATAAAGAGAAAACTGAAAATATGTTAATGATGAGTTTTTTAAACATTCCAAAATCATGAAATATTTTTTTGTCATGGAAGTTTCTAAATAGAAAACTCATTACAATAATGGTGTTATATATATAAATGAACAAATAAGTATATTTTAAAAACACATTTAGTGAGGTAAATAAAAATATATATTTAATATTTCATTATTATAAATCAATAATGGAATGATATAAAATCTTTTATCTGGTTTCTATGAGATGATACAAGGAGATAGGGATGTTGATCATAAAAATATCATTTAAAATGAAAAAAATATATATCACGTAACACACATAGATTTTTTGAAATATTAATTTTTAAAATTAATTTAATATTACAATTACGTATTTGTATACATAGTAGAATACATTGTTTTCATTACATGAAAGACATATTTTATCTTCTGTTTCACTAAAATTCGAGTGTTGCATGCATTTCAAATAATACCAATTTCAAATTAAATGAAATATATTATTGATATTTTATTATTAAATACTATTTTTTTCTCCTAGATAATGGAATAGAGAGCATTTATAATATTAAAAAAATTATGAAATTATTTTAAATAGAAGTATATATAATTAATTCTAAAAAAATTAGAATTTAAAATAGAAACCATTTTAAAATATTGGGATAATTTTTCCGAAAATAAAATATGTTTTAACTCAATAAATTAACAACACAAAATTCATTGAATTATTTTAACAAAATTTATACAATGTATATTCATTCGAATTTAAAAAATTCAACTTATGTTTTTTCTAGAAATGATATAAATGTGAATCCCATTTTATGATTAAAAATTTTATTTTTCTAAATATATTTTTTCCCTTTGGCATAAATATTTTAATATTAAATTTTAAAAAATTTTGAATATTAATTTTTTGAAATACAATTCATATTTTAAATGACCAACTCTTAGTTATCTTTGGGTACTAGTTTTGGGGTGTCTAAAAAGCATCATTTTTTAATTAATTGTTAAATTTATAGAATTTTAACTAAAAAAAGTTTTTATATTATTTATAAAGGTCAATTATATTCTAAATTTATTTTAATGAATCATTAGTAAAAATATATTTTTATTTATAAAATATTGGTCAATGTAATCTATATTATATTTCAGTTGAATATAAAAATATTTTGACATTTTCTCCTAGGAATCCCACATTCTCATAGTGTCTTGAGGATTTATTATTTCTGAATTTTTTCTACTTCTATAAATGAAATTTAAAAAAATCATTATATATTTTGAATCAGAATAATTGATATTATATACTATTTTAAACATTAGTTTTTACAAAAATAAATATTTGAAAGTGTAAAAAGTAATTAGTATGGTCATTGTAATAATGGTTTAATTTTGGTGTTAAAATAAATTTATAAGTGTCAAAAATTAACCAAAACTAGTAAAAACCCAATATTGTTTTCACAATTTTTATCTTATTTGACACATTTTTATAATAAACAATTTTAGAACAATTTTAATAAAAAATATGGGGACACCTTTTTCATCCAAACAATTACAACTCTTCCACTCACTTCACTTATAAGTGGCCACCCTCTCTCATCCCTTCTTCACACCAAAAATCCCTATTAGATTGGACAAGGCATTATCTAATCACTAAAAAAATCCCAATAATCATCTAATATATCTTATTATTGGTAAATATCCAACCACAGAAATAAAAAATTCAAACAAAAGGAGGATGATGGAAGAATATGTAACATTCATCAGTGGCTTTTTTTAAATAATTTCATCCCTGACAACATTAAATTATTAATAAATCATGATGATATAACAACCCAAAAATGTACCATATTAATAGATTTTTCCATGTTATGGTAACTTCCGAAAACCATTTCAAATTCCAAAAAATTTGGTTAAGATGTCATCGTTTCTATGTAGGTCGTGCAACCACAATGCAAACAAACACCATTCTTTTTTCCATTACTATCTATCATGGTTGGGAATGGTGAGGGATAATATATAAATATATACACACATATATATATATATGTCTTTATTTATATTTTTTTATTTTTATATAATAAATATAAATCTATAGTCTCAACATAATATACACCATTTTACAATCCATTCTATGGGGGATATGAATACGTCTCTTGGGTGTACTGTGGACTATCGCCTCACAAAATGAGGGGATTAGTCTTTCACTGACACATAAAATTGAAGTTGGTAGGGGACATTTTAATGATTATATTTAATATAAATTATGCAATTATTATATTAATTAAATATTTATCATTCTAAAAAACAAAATATTTCATTTTAATTATAAACAATTCACTCAATTAATGATGATAATTTCATTCATGTACATGTGCACTACCACTTTGATGAAGTAATGTGACACTCTCATTTCATCCTCATAACACATGTATTATTTGTATAAGTTAATTTTAATTAATAATATATTATTTAATATATATAGTTATATTTTTCAAAACATAATATCTATCATACCTCTATTCAAAAGATATCATGAAAAAATTAGAACATTACTCATGGATACAGTTGACCATCACTATGAGTGTGACATGCATCAATTCTCAAATAGATATTTCAGGACTAGTCTTAAAATTATAATTGATTTGTTAATATGATATTTTTTTAATTAATATAATTATATATATTTTTGATCCATGAAAAAAGTTATTGGTTAAAAAATAAAATTTGGAAATGTACAAGAAAAACAAAGTGGTTAATAACAAAAATGTTATTTTGACATGTAACTAGTAGTAAACTTGTAATAAATTGGAATAATTAAATAATATATGGTATTTTATTTACAAATAATACTCATTTATAGTTATAGAATAAATTTATATTTATTATATAAGAGGATCAAATGTGTATAATGGATATAGAGACATACGGTAAGGGATTTGTAGTCTCTCTTTTTTTTCTCAAAGACATATGAAAAATCCCCCCACATTTATTTTTTGTGATAGATATAATACATAGTTAAAATTTCATATCCTGAATTTAATATCATGAATTTCATAATTTAAATAATATTTAATGTATCAATTTATATTATCACATATTGGGTCTTATCATTAATAATATTACTAAATCTGTATGGTATTTTAGTGTCAATTTTTACTTCATTGAGATGCATTTTATATTCACCACCCATTAATGTTATTTGGTGCATAAACATCCAATGATATCTTTTTATGATTCATTGCCTAATAATTAACTTTTATATTCATATTAATTTTCATAAATCTCTTTCATGTAGTATACTTGTAATGACCCAAACATTTATTCATGAAAGTTCTTCATGATCTAATTAAATATCTTATTATGTACATTTTTTATATAAAACTTATTCAATTAATTGGTTTTTTTTATTTTAAAATACCATTACAAATTTTTGTCTTTTCTAATATTTATATTTAATAGTAAACAAATTATTATTATAAATATAAGGCTTTAAAAAATCCAATTTACCCAGAAAAAAGCTGTTATATCCTCAACCAGTAGACTTACATCATAAGAAGACCATTATTTATAGATTGGAATGGTGGTAGAATTACTAGTATTCTTTGTGAAACAATCCCATGCCATGCTTTAACACATTTTGATTGAATGAAATCACATACGTGAGAAGTGGAAGTAAATAGTGATTTCCACACAAGTGATGTTATTCGAGCTGCCCCAAGAGTCTATCACCATATCACACCTTACCCTTAGGACTTATGTAGGTGTTATAAGGGGTTACGTAACAAAAAACTAGCACAATAATTCGGTGAATTATTTTTTATATAATAAATTATATAAATTCATTTTTTATTGTTACATTTTAAATGGTTTTTCAAGAAAAAATATTATTTTTAGTTGATATTCAATTAAGAAATATATTTAAATAAATTAATGGAATTTTGAATTAAATAATATATTAATAAATTATTATTAATAAATTACATTTCATTAAATATAAATTATCGTATAAATTTTATACAATTGTAATTTTTCTTCAGGTTTGAAATATGTTTTTGTCAAAACACAATGAATTTTTGATAAATGTCAGTTTTTATTTCAAAAGTGATTATTCACATATTTATAAATTTATTTTCAAAAAATTAATATTATTTTTGGATTTAGGGTGTCAAAATTATATAACAGTTAATTTTTCTTAATTTATTAAGATAGTAGAATTTTTGTGTAAAAAACAAATTCTATTTAAATATACAATGTGTTTTATGACATCATAATGATACAATAGTGATGTAATAAAATAATTTAAAAGGTATATTTGGCCAATATTTGTTTTCACTTTAAAATAATGTGATTTAATATTGTTTTGATTATTTTAATGGTTCATTAGTTGACCCTCTGAGACTTATAAAAAATTGTAGCATTTTAAAATGATTTCTTTGAGAGTGTTACTCACCTCCATATAATCAATCATAATATTTAAATGAGTTCATCAATTGGACTTATAAAATAATTGTTTCCACTCCCCATTAGAAAAACCCCTGGGAACAAAACCGTGGGATGAATTATGGTTTTGAATATTTAATTATATTGATTCCAAAACATATTTTTGTGAAATATTAAATAATTCCCCTATTCCAATATAAACCCACACAAGATGCCTCGTCACTTCACTCAAATCCCATGGAGCACGTCCATACTCTGACCTACTCTCTTTATAATCCTCCCAAGGATCCCCATGCTTTCATGAATCCCATTCGTAAGCTCGTGAAGTGACACACATCTAAGTAAGGAATCCTTACATTATATCCTTATATATCCCCAAGATTCATTATATTATAATGCCCATTTAATTAAAATTAAAAATATTGTGTTATGATTTCAAACCACCCCTATACAGACCTACATATATTTGAATGTTAACAGACCTATTTTTCTTTCATTAATGCTTCCCATGAACACATGTTACCTTATCGAAATTCTATAAGGGATTTCTCTCACGTCAATTACAATCAAGAACTTATTTTATATAATGCATCTAAATTCCATTACATATGTTGGGATATTATGTTCTAGGACCCCCTCACTATCCATTTCATGTATAAATTATGAAAGACCCTTTCTCTCCCATCAACCCATTTTACAATTTCTATTAGTCTTTGTTATGCTACTGAAGTTACACTAAAATGTCCCATGAAAAAATCATAACGTAAGTGAATCCCAAGACCATTTCTATATACAGGATATTCCCATTATTCACATATAAATTTTGATTGGCGATATAAGTTTATGTATTCCATATCACTTATTCATGTAATAAATTATGATGTTTAATTAATTCATTTTGTATGATTATTGTGCCACACGTAAGCATGCAATGAAATGATTAAGAAGTGTGTGCCCAGATAGTGCTCCAATGCATTAGGTGAAGTATAGTATCAAGATAAATCAGGTGAAATGAGTTTTGACTCAGGATAAATCATGTTAAATGAGGGTTTACTCATTCTAATTCATGTGTAGTGAGGGTTTACTCATGCTAATCCATGTGCAATGAGCCTTGTCTCATGCTAATATCATGATGTATTTCGTTTCCACGTTTCCATGTTATTATAATCATGCTATATCATGCCATTAGGTTCATTTTTATATTATTATCCATTAGTATGCCTATTTTCAAACATTTATAGTATTATTCATGTTATTCCTTGTTTACTCCGTTACATGGATTTATATCTCACGCTTTTCTTTTATATGTCATCGAGTTAACCCATGAAATGCTAAGTATGAAGGAATGTTGTAGTCATATAAAAAAAATTCAATAAAGATGATGTATTTGATGTCTTAAGTTGTCACATAATGTTCAAAATTTCATAGTAAACTAGACCTCTTGATCCTTAGTGTTTTCTTATGTTCATGTTTATGTAATAAATAATATTTAAGTGTGTTATAAAGAGAAGGAAAGTTATAGTTTGTATTATATGATATTTTTTGTTATTTTTTGGATTAGGATTAGAAAACCCTAGTCAAATACTTTTGGATAAGACTAATTATAATAAATACATACTTAATTTTAGTCAATATATAGTTAGTGGTTTATCAATAAAATACTTCCATGTTTGGATATGAATAAGTAGAGGTGGATCTAGAACAAATGTATCTATTTGTAAAATCCCAAAACACTATATGGAGATACACTCTAATGGGAAATGGTACCCAATAACAGGCCTTTTTGCACTCTTGGTTTGATAATCCTTGTGGATATGTATTGGTAAATAAATACATATAGTACGAACCATTATAAAGGGAATAAAAAATAATAACCTAAGAGTATATTTTGTGAAGTAGATCATGCACAGCTTTAAAGGAAGCATATAAATTCAGATATTAGAAAAATTAATGTAATTGATATGCGATCCAATTTTTCAATAGATTCCCCTTTCTTTGATACACATAAATTTCCTTTTATTATAGAAAATATTAGGTAATATGATGATATGGGATAATAAATGATGCAAAGATCAATGGGATTATTGTTCTAATTAGATGCCCAATATTATGGGAGTGGAAATCGCAAACATTGTCATGATAATATCTCAGTTAACTCATGCTTTTAATAGAATCATTGGTCATGATGAAAATCCAACCCACCCCCTACCCCTAATAAAGAATAACCCTCAATAAAGATCTTCAAGAGACAAAGGCCTCATACATTCAATGGATCATCTGTTCCCGCAATCACCGAAAAATAGATCAACTCCATTGAGAATGTCATCTCCATTATTAAATGTTTTGAGCAAGAGAATATTCTTCGAGCTGCTTCTTGTATGAAGGGTGAACATGATCTTTGGTAGACACTGATCAAAAATATGAAGCTTGGGGAAGATATTAAGGAGTTATAATGGAAGGATTTCCTGAAAATAGATTTTGATGAATATTCTATGCGCACCCTCCAAATTAATATTGAAATGTACATCCTTTCCCTCATGAACAAATTACAATGAATCCATCAGAATGTATGAGAAAAACATCACAAGGCTTGCATGATATGCCTTTATCTTTGTAGTTACCCCTAAATTAATGGATGGAAGATTATTTGGTGGGATAAAAACTATCCTATAGAAAGCCCTAGATATCTATGAATTAGATAGCTGTGAGAAAATTATTTGATGTTCTTTTAATGTAGAAATGAATATTAGAGATTATTTGGGGTATTATGGGGATAAGAAATGTAAAGTGGACTTTAATTCTGAAATTATGAAGGATAAATCCAATTGTGCTATAAAATTTCAGCACCAAACTTTTAAAATGTGCATAAAAAAGTACCCCAGATATTTCTTAAAGGAGAAGAGGTAATGCATAAGTTGTGGAAAAGAAGAA
Source organism: Viscum album (assembly GCA_963277665.1). Classification (NCBI taxonomy): domain Eukaryota; kingdom Viridiplantae; phylum Streptophyta; class Magnoliopsida; order Santalales; family Viscaceae; genus Viscum; species Viscum album. The sequence continues at coordinate 822,111,673 of OY728155.1, forward strand.
AACCTAGCCATTAATTGACAACAACAAAACCAAATACTGCGATAGTGAAAAGGAACACTCCATTCTACCCTCAATGTACTGTTCATTGCATAAAATGCAAAGAACCATGTCATTTTTCAAACTAGTGCCTTAAACCAAGGGTTTTTTGAGGCAACTGACAACCTACATGGAAGAAAGGGAAGTATTTATCCATCACTGCCATTTAAGCGTTCCCCGACATCACAATGTTGATTGGTATGCTAGTTATTCATTCAAGAATAGCGAACACAATTTTTCATTATAGTTCTATGAATTATTTTACCTCTCAATCGATTATAAAAACAATCCCAACAACACCGTAAATCATAGAAGTAGAGAAATCTTTGAGAATGAAAAATGGGGAAATTATTGCATCCCATGAATATAACTCCCCCCTACCGAAATTTGTGGACTAAAAATTCTAGAGAACATCGTCATAACACCTCTTGTGGAATTTGATACAATTATTTGAATAGAGTGACATTACCTATATAGAACCAACATAAATATCTGTGTGAGGGAAATAAATCTCTATATTTCCAACAAACCCCAAATACATAACAAATGCAAAGAGGAGGATGAAACTTCTTTAGCACAACCATCTCAATCATGGATATTACAACCCAATGATAACGTGTTTCTTGATCTGATAATTGAGTATAAAGAAGAAACCATCCTTAAATACATACATATTGTGAGGAAATTCATTGATGTGTTTTCCAAGGAATTTTCTGGTGTACTTCATTTAAGAGATGTTGAATTCTCGATTGATCTTATGCATGGTGCTTTTCCAATATACAAGACTTGGTATAGAATGGTTTCTGTGGAGCATGAGGAGATAAATAAAAAATTATAAGAATATCTGGATAAAGGGTTTATACACCCAATTTATATACCATGGGGTGCACCATAACTCTTCATCAAAAATAATGATGGACGAATGCACCATTGTATTGATTATAGTGAGATTAAAAAACTCTCGATAAAGAACAAATATCATCTACCATGAACTAATTACTTGGTTTATGAGCTGCATGGTGCAATATGCTTTTCCAAGTTGTATCTATGGTAGGGATACTTCCATGTATGGGTGGAGAAAGAGGATATCCCAAAGGCTACTTTTTATACAAGGTACAGGCACAATGAATTCACAATAATGCCTTTATGACACACTAATTATCAATGAATATTCATGAACAAGTGGAATAGAGACTATTAAGATTATATTGAATGTTTTTTGGTAGTCCTTATAGACAATATTATAATATTTTTCAAAACCAAGGAGGAGCATGAGGAGCATCTAAGAACTGTTATAGAGACCATGCGAAAGGAGAGACTCTATAAAAGGTAAAAAAGTGTGAGTTCTGGTTGAAGGAGGTCTCATTCTATGGTCATATCATCACAAGAAGTGGGATATATATGGATCCATCTATGAAAAATGAAATTGTTGGGTGGCTGAGGCTATCATCTATTACAGATATTCATAGAAACCTTGGGTTAGCTAGATATTATCGCTGATTTGTGAGAAAATTCTCATGATTATCAAACCCTCTTACCAAGATAACTCTAAAGGGATTAATGTTATTTTGGAGTTTAAAATGTGATGATTGATTCATGGAGTTGAAAAAGAAGCTTCTCAATGCACCTGTGATCAAAATACCCCCAAGTGGATAACGTTTTTTAGTATTCAGGGATGCTTCGAAGAAGTTCATGGGCTTTGTTTTGATTCAAAATGAAAAAGATACTACTTATGATTCAAGAAAATTGAAAGTTCATCAGAAAAACAATCCAACACAAGATCTGGTGTTTGTTTTAGTAATATTAAATTTAGAAATTTGGTGAAACTATCTTTATATGGAGTGGTGTGAAATATATATAGATCACAAAATCCTCAGCTATATATTCACACATATGGAAGTGAATATGAACCAATAAATATGTTTAGAGATGAATAAGGACTATGAATTCTTAATTAAGTACAATACATGGAAATAAAAATAATTTAAGAGTCTCTATGTAGAAAGGACCAATCGAACCTGTCATTGATGATAACTAAAAAGGATCCAATCATCTTATATTTGATGAATATAGACAGTGGAATCAAAATGAAGGTAACATTATCAATCCATTAAAAAATTATTCCTCAACCAACTATTTTAGAAAGGATAAAGGATTATTAAAAGGATTATGTTGGAATTTAAAAGAATTTGGATACTATTAGAAAATTAAATTCCTTAGTGGAAAATGTTAAGGAAGAAGGAATTGTAAGATTTGGGTCAAGACTATAAGTTTCATCATGTTCAGAACTAAAGAATGAACATTTTTATGACGCACATAGTTCGATTTTCTCTATTCACCCATGAAACAAAATTAAGTATCGAGATCTCCAAGAGAATTATTGGTGGGGTCAAATTAAGAAGGAGATCATTGAATATATATCATGGTGCCAGGTATGATAGATGTTGAAGGATGAGAGGCAGACATATAAGGGGACAATTCATCCATTTCCCATACTGATATGGAAATTGGGGAACATTTACATTGAATTTTCCCCTGGACATCTGAAGACATACGAAGGAAACAATGTTATATAGGATGTTTTGGATCTTATTTCAAAGATTTCACAATTTATTGAAATTTGGAAGGATATCTCATTGGATCTAATTCGATGGATATACATTAGAGAAGTGGTGAAGCTGCAAGGGCTACCACTATCAATTGTATCTGATCAAGATCCAAGATTCACTTATATGTTCGGGAGATGTACACAACATGCTCTGAATACTGAACTATACTTTGGTATGTCTTATAGTCTCCAAAATGATTTCCAATGTGAATAGACTATCAAAACACTTGAAGATATGTCGAGAGCATGCTCAATTGACTACAGAGGTGTATGAGATTCACATCTTTCTCTGGCTGAGTTCACATTTCATAAATGTATCCACTCAAGAATCTAAATGGCTCCTTTTGAATCCCATTATGAGATGAGATGCAGAACACCAGCATGATGGGATGAAGTTGGGGAGGAAAAAATCCTAGGTCCAAAAATGGTCAATGAAAAGGTGGGGAAGGTTAAGACTATCCAGCAACACATTAATGCTTCTCAGAGTTGTCAAAAATGATATGTTGATAATCGTTGATGAGACCAAGTTATTGATGTTGGATACATGGGATTCATCTTTATATTACTGTGTAAGAGAGTTAGGAGATTTGGAAGGAATGCAAATCTTAGTCCAATGTACATTGTCCCTTTTGAGATTCTTGATCACATTGGGGAAGTGGCATATCAACTAGCACTCCCACTAAAACTGAATCAAGTACAAGATGTATTCCATGGAACAATTTTGAGGAAGTACATACCATAACCATCTCATGTACTAAATACAGATATGGTTTCATTTTATAATGACCTCTTCTGTGAAGAGAAGATGGGGAAGATCTTAAATCTTAGGGAAAATGTAATACGAAATAAGAAAATTCCCACCAACAAGGTGTTGTGGAGAAACAACGCATTCGAAGAAGAAACACGGGATTCATAGTATGTGATGAAGTAGTGTTACCTTTATCTATTTTAGAATGGGAAAAATAAAATTTTGAGTGTGAAATTTCTTAAGGGTGGAGATTGTAATGACCCAATATTTTATCTGTGAAAATTAATCTTGATAGAATTATATTTATTATTATGTAAAAAGGTTATTAAAACCAATTCACATATATTGTTTTATGATTTTTGATTTTAAACTACAATGAATAATTGATATCATTTCAAATTTATTCATTGAACAGTGATCCCATGGTTAGTATAAATATATGGATTTATAAAATCCAATTTACTCAAACCAAGGAGCTTATGGCCTCATTCAGTAAAATTGTTTCATACGAATCCCATATGTGGGAACTCAGATAAGAGGCTGCATCACTGGCCTCTATGTTTGACCATGCCCAATCAATGTTTCAACTCTTTAAGCTTGAACAGAATCACCTACTAGAGAAGTGGATGTTAATAGAGATTACCGCATGAGCGATGTTATCAGAGATTCCCTAGGAGTCTATCAATGTATAACACCATACCATTAGGGCTTACATGGGTTTTATAAGGTGTTATCTAAGAGGACCCTATCACTATAATTATGTGAATTATTTTGTCTAATAAATAATATACATTCATTTTATTATTGTTACTTTGTAACTAGTTTTTAGTGAACACATAGTATTTTTAGTTAAAATTCAATAATGAAATCTATTTAAATGAATTAATTGAATTTTGAATTAAATAATATTTTAATAAAATTTTATTAATAATTTAATATTTATTAAATATAATTGATCCTCTAATATTTTTACAATTTTAATTTTTATTATCGTTGGAAAACTGTTTTTGACAAAACCCATGAATTTTTTATAAATGTCAGTTTTTATATTAACAGTTAAAATTCACATATTTATAAAATTATTTACATAAAATGAATTTTATTTTTTGGATTAATAATGTTTAAATTATATAATGGTGAATTGTTTTTATCTTTTGATGAAATTTGAATTTTTCGGAAATAGTTATATAATGTTTAAATATATAATGCGTTTTACGACACAATAATAACAGAATAGTCATGTAATAAAACACTATAAAAAGGATATTCGGCCACTATATGTTTTACCTTTAAAATAATGTTATTTTATAATTATTTTTTTAATTTTATGGTGCCTTAGTAGAACCTCCAAAACATATAAAATAATTTAACATTAGAAATTATTTCCTTAAGAGTGTGACTCCCCTCCACATAAAGAAGCCTAATATTTTAATTAGTTCGGACATTAGACTTAAAAAATAAAAGTTATCTCTCCCATTTGGAAAAAAACATTGGAAAAACGAAGATTTTGTTTGTGGGTTTGTATATTTAATTATATAAATTCCAAAACCTACATTTTTGAAATATTAAAGAATTCCCCTCTCATTTCCTATATAAATCCACTAATGATCCCACTTCCCTTTAATAAAAACTCTTGGAGAACATCCTTACATTTCCTTCTTCTCTCAAGAATCCCCCCAAGGTTCCAAATCTCACATGAAGCACCGTATCATGAACTTGAATTCACACACATTTATATAAGGGATCCTCACCTTCCTTCCTAATTTTTTTCCATGTTTCCTTATTTTTGTAATCCATTTTATTTTCAATTACAAATATTCTTGATTTATTTATCACCCCCCCATATATGTCCACGCTTATGTTTTAATGATGGGATATCCCTTTATATCTCATTAATGCCTCCTATGTACACATGTTACCATGCTAAAATTGTGTAAGGGGTTTCTCTCTCCTCATTTACATTCAAGAATTTTTTTATATTATGAATATGAATTACATTACACATGTTGGGATATTATATTACATGACCCCATGACATATCATTTAATTTATAAATGATGATATACCTCTTTCTCTATTTTCAAAACATTTTACGATTTCTATTGGACGTCGTTATGCTACCGATGTTACACGAAACATTCCTTTGCCAAAATCATCGTGTAAGTGAATACCATACCCATTTCTCTATAAATCGTATTCACCATTATTCATATGTACATTTTGATTGATAGCTTATATTTATGTATTCCACATATATTATTGGGGTGATAAATAATGATGTTTAATGAATCCATGTTGTTTGTTCTATGTGTCACATTTATGCAAGTAATGAAATGATTAATAATAGTGCACCCTAATAGCGCTTCAATGGATTGGGTAAAAAATAGTATTATGATATGTCATGTTCGATGAGTATATATTCAATATATTTAAATGGGAATGAGGGTTTACTCTATCAAATTCATGTGCAATGAGGGTTTACTCTTACTAATCCATGTAGAATGAGCCTTGACTCAAGATAATATCAAGTCGTAAGTCGTTTCCACATTTACTTGTTATGATAAACATGATTTATCATTCCTCTATGTTCATGGTTCTCTTATGCTATATCGATGTTACTATTAAAGGAAATGTACTGTATTCTCCATGTTATTCCTCGTTTACTACCTAACTGGGATCTATATCTCACCATTTTCTTTTCTATGTCCCTATGTTATACAATGAAAATTTAAGTATGAAGGAATATTATGGTCATGTAAATGATGTTTTCAATAAAGATTTTGAATTTTATGACTTATGTTTTCCTTTAGTGTTCATAATTTCCCCTGACACTAGACCTCTAGATCCTTTGAGTTTTATTAAGTGAAATTTTATGTAATAAATCGTTTTTAGGTTTGTAATAATGAGAATGGTCGTCATAATACAGTTACAATTTTACCTATGTGGTATGGAATTTTTTTCTCAGTTCACTATATTCATGACTTTCTTCATGTTATGCACCTATCTTATATTATGAGGTGTATATAAAACCATTTAACATATAATATAAAAAAATTATTAATTCTAATTATATATCATGTTTCATTTAATGATATCCTTTCGTGGGTCTTACGATTCAATTTTAACAATGCAGTATGAGTTTTATGTTACAAGATCATCATTTATTGGTATTTTTATTATTTTCCACTAATAATGAATTATAATGATATATTGATCCTAAAAATAATTACATTATTTATCCTATGTTAATTTAATGCAAATATATTTATCACTGGGTCTTCATTTATTTATGTAATCAATATATCAGTATAAAAAATTTTAGAAAAATATTATTCTCAGTTGAAATCCTCTTTTCATCCAAAACCATGTTTTCTAGGAATATTTATAACAATATTTAAATAATTTAATATATATTTTTTTTTAAAATTTCTTCCAGTTCAATTTCTTTTTCAATGGAATACTGATGTCATTATCCAAACAATGCTCGATTCTATAATTCTAAATTTGTGAACTGGTCATTCTTTTTTAAATTCATGGCATGAACAATATTTCTCTCTACTAAAAAAGATCAATAATTTCAAACCCCCCTTAAACGTTTTCCTTATAATTTGTAATGAAAAATATTCATTAATAATTAGAAATGTTGTTTATTTTATAAAAATTAATTTAATAAAATAATTGTTTTTTAAATTATTTCAAAAAAAATTCTAGTGGAGTATATATTTTCTTCATGATTTGTTTTATACTAATCTTTAAACAATATTTTGGAAGAAACATTTTTTTTAAAATTTTATGTATTTTAAAAAGTGATTATCAATTTTTAAGGAATTTTTCTCTATAAATATACTAATATATATTTCAAAATCATTTTCCATCTATGAATACATCCATTTATGTATCTTATTTTTGGCTGGGGAAATGATATAGGGAAACCATTATTATACTGTCTTTATAGGATTTTTATAATACCCCAACCCCAGAAGCATGGATCTGGTGGACCATTTTAATACATATGCATGATTACGAGGAATCATGTCCTAAAGAACCGATCTGATTAGTAGTATTGGAATATGTATTACATACATAAATGTTACATAAAAAGTTTTATCATAAAACATAACATAAATAATTCTTTTAGAATGAAACTATTTCCCTCACATTACCATGAAAATATATCACAATAAACATCTTTGCATCCTGGTAAAATAAAACATAAGAAAGTGGTGTGCTCAGATCCTCGGTAAGGGTAAATATTTCATCATAAGCAATAACATTTTTTTGGAAAGATGTATAATAAAAAAAGAACTCGTTAATCATAAAATTGTAGCATAATATGTTAAAAATAAGAAAAACATTACCAAATAAATAAGAACATGGATATTATACTAGTCTAATAATCACATGTAACAACTACTCTCATAATGAGGGAATGCATAATTCTAGACATAATAACTACTACATCAAGGCCTTGTGCCAATATTGATCACAAATATTTTGTAAATTCCTTGTTCCAAGTCAATAGTTTGTCTGATGTGATCAACCGATGCATCCAGGGGATTTAGAGGACCCCACTTGTCACTTATTAGGTCCAATAAATTCCTCATTTGAAAAGAGGGAGACAAAACATAAACATTAGTATTAAAACTAACATATGAAATGTCATTACATTAACCAAAACCCATGAATTTTATAAAAGTAGCACATACATAATAAAAAATTTCACAAATCCTTCAATATAATATAGAATATTGTATTTTAATAAATAAACCACTATTAGTAATAATATCCAATAATGGATTATAATATAGTATAAAATAATCAGTAAAACTCTTTGAGGGAAATATCCATTTTGTATGAAATCATTTAATAGACACACAATTTATAAAGGAACTCAAATAAAGAAGGTTTTTGAAAAATAGTTTTCCATATAATTTGAATATTTTTAATTTAATGAACTTTTTAAAAGATTCATTTCCATATAAAGAAAAGAAAAAAATCATTTTTGAAAACATAGAAGTTAATTAAAATTATTTTGAAGAATAAAACATTAAAACATTTAAAATTATGATCTCACTAAAGGGTAGCTTCCAAAAAACCATAAAATATTTGTTTTTTAAGAAGAATTATGAAACATGGACATGGATGATAAATAAGTCCCAATAAATACAAACAAATACAAAATCATTGATTATATTGATATTGAGGAATTAACTCTCTACACAGGTCTGATACTCTCCATACATGTCTAAATCAGTTTTATAATTTTTTAAACTTGTCAGTAACTTATATCATAATCATAATAATATTTATGACATCATATATTATTTTTTATTACATTATATTACCCATGTATTAACAATTCCACGTTAATGCAACATTTTGGGAAATATCGCATTGTTTATCGTATGGTTTTTGAATTGTTATTCTTGATCATATTGTATTAAAAAAAATTACATAAATCCAGAATGTAAAATATAATTTATATGTATTATATTTTTTGTATATGAATATATATAATATATAAATAAATAAAATGGGAGACACTGTTCATGGAGATGGATGGTCGTACACACACATAGACATTATTTCTGTTTTCTTATCATATTGAATGAAAGTAAGTGAATGACCTATATGTGTGTTTATATATATCATCCCAATAGAATTATTATGTCATATGTTTCATACAAATTAAGAATATTGATTATTAATATTAATCACGGATTGTGAACAAGGAAGACGAGTTTCATCGCGCTATGGAGATGGTAAGTCGTATATACACACGAGCGACGATATCATTTCCTTAATGATTAAATGGTATATAATTGGATGGAATATGAATTTTATAGAAGAATAATCATGTAAAATATATTATTTACCTCAATTATATTCATCTTTATACCCATATAAATAATGTGTAATGTAAAATAATTTACACCACGACGTGGAGATGGTAAGTCGTATATATACACACATGGGGATACTATTTTTTTAGGATGGGTAATAGAAAGAATATGGTTATACCATTATTATAATAACATCGTAGAATATCTATGGTGTTAGATATGTTATTTTAGTATGGAAAATACAAACAAATTGGATGTATAGGAAGAAAAGAACTTTGAATTATGTGATGAAATAATTACATCTTCTTCGTGTACATCTTTTTGACTTGAACAAAAGGTTTCTATAGGATTCCTTTCTGATAAATAGAAGGAATATAGGATTAATTTATGGTAGCAGGGAGTATATTTGAGCAGGGGATGGCCATGCCAAATGGATTTGGATTTGTGAATTTAAGAGAAAGGGAAGTACCCTTTTATTAGATTGGTGAGGGGCACTTTTGGAAAAGCTTGAAATATTAATTTATTATAAAATTATTTTCAGTTTCTAATAGTTAAAAATGTATTTATTTCAAGGATATGGTATGTATGGGTCTAAATCTCCTCAACCAATAGATTTTAGACATGTCTAAGTCACTATATGAACATTATCTTTTAAACTTTACCCTTAGTAAAATAGATTAACTTTTCCCATGTCTTCATGTTTTTTATACAACGTGGTAAATATAGTTTTATAAAATTCTAAATGAACCTAAATTGGTTCATTAATGACATATATAACACTATATTAGTCATTTGGCCAAATCAAATATTTTAGGAGTATTATATTATTTAATAAAATAATATTTTTTATTAGGAATGTCAAAACAAGTTGATTTCATCGAAATAAATACATTGAATCAAGAATAAAACATCTTATTCACCATGAAAATTATATTATGGCATAAAAATTTTCATTTTACATTTATTTTCATATATATAATATCAATTATTTTCATTTTTCCTTAATAATGTAATTACTGTGCATTAATTCTTTCATAAATAAATTTATTTATTTAATGTCAAAAAATTCTAAATAAAATATCATAATGTAGGAAATAAAATAATATTTCTAATGATTAATTATAATTTAATTTTTCTTACGTATAAACTTGTGTTAAGAATGGTTTAGTTATTAAAATTTGAATTCAACACTTTTAACTATTATTTAAATAAAATATATTAAATATCCTAATCTATCCATCCTGGATCAAAAGGGATCATAATTTTGTACTAAGGATTGTTTTGGTTAAAAGAAATATAACCAATAGAATTTAGACATCTGTTAGGATAATTTAATATTTTTATAATATTTTTTTACATTTTATTACCCTATTTAATTTTAACTCTTGTAAATAAAAGTCAAAATTTCTATTTACCCAAAATAAAATTTGCCCTATTAAACTAAATTTTACGTGCTGATGAACACTATGTCTGTCAGATTTTTGAAATTAAATTCACAAAAGAGGTAAAATTACGTTTTATGAAAATTTCCAAATATGCCTAAAAGGCTTCTAATAGACGTTTAAAAGTTCAATAAATTTTTATAAATGTTATCTTATTATAAAATGTCTCAAATTAATTACATTCGACTAATATATGTATTATGTATTTTAAATTTTATTTCTTACTATTCATAAAAGAATATTTTATTGAAAAATAAATACATCGCTCATATAATTATAATACTAATGTGTTCTTTTGTAGAAACTAAATCTTTCATATAACATAATCCATGTCAGTGTTGCATGAAATAAAAGGTAGTAAATTACATTAAAGAGATAACATACTGTGAAATGACAGGGTATTACATTCTCCCCTACTTTAAAAAATTCTTCATCTCAATTTGAAAATGTTATTTTAAAAATAAAAGGATGAATATAAAAATAACCTTTGTCGAAACCCCAAACAAGAAATATGGTAAATACAATTTAGTCCTAATAATAAGGAAAGTGAAATGGAAATGTCACCACCAAATTAGGGTTTTGAATAAGGGGAAATTAGCAGCAATTGGAAAAACATAATTGGAGGAAAACAAAAATACTTATAGGGAATGATTGAGGAAATCAATCATAAATAATTGAATAATAAATGGAAAATAGAGGGATTTCAATCTATACATCTATAATGATTTAAATTATCATTGATTCAACAAAACATAACGTATAAGGATAACACATATTTTTAGATACTTGTTTCTTAAGGGATAATCTAATTTAATATCTTGATAAGAACTCAAGAAAAAAACTTGAATTAATTACCTTTCATAATAATAATCTCATCATTTTTTTGTGCTTCAATATGTTTTCGTGTAATCCCTTACACTCAGAAATTAATGTTCAAAAATGATTTTTATGTCTGAAGCACATTTGATAAATCATAAGGTACACATGTAATTCTTTTATCCTCAATATTTTTATTACAATACAAATGTTCAGGTCAAAGTATCTTATAAATTATACTTTAACCTCAATCAAAATATATAGTGTTCAACTTAATCCATTCCATCCTTTAGACATATCCAAAATATTTCTGTCCAAACTCATAGTCCAAAAAATATATATGGGATGTTAACATAATTAAGATATCTTATTTTACATAAAAACATCGGAATACATTCATTGTGTATTCTTTTAAAAAATTGTAACACCCTTAATTACTATAAAACCATACTGAATAAATTCATGCTCCCTTATTCCTTGTAGAATACTATATATACTCTTTAAATACATAATTTTTCTAAACTCCTATAATGATGATACAATCAAACAATTAATTTGTTCCACGCTAGTCAAGAGTATCCAATAAAAGTTATCCAAATCAATCATCTCTTATTCCAAAATTACTACCTTAGTATCAAGACTATATTAAGGTTTATCATTCCCTCAAAATTATATTTTCCAAAAATGTTTAACATTCTGTTGAGTGACTTTTCATTGTAATATACAATCTAAAATCCTCTATGGAATTGTACTATAGTACAATCCATAATTGTTTCCCTAATTCAAATAGCTAGTACAACATTGATTCGACACTAAAATTCCATAATTAATATATTTAGAAACACTAATACACTAATTATTCCAGGTCTCCTATATTAATAGCTTATGCAAGACTATGATCCTTTTGATCCTTCTGATATGTATTTCCAGGACACATAGGACATTCATTTGTCTAATGCACCAATTTAGTGGAGTTAAAATAATGAAAATTAGTCCATTCTTTCTTCCCTTTTCATTCATTTTTCTAATGACCCTTTTCTCCACACATATAAAAATCACCCAGTCCTTTCAAGCATGTCCCATGGTGATTCTTTCAGATATGGAAAAATATTTCTTTATCCTCCTCCCTTTATCCATTCTCTATCTTCCAACCTTTTTTTGTTGGCTTCCCTCTAAATCTGTAGGACTCTAATAATTCTGTACATATCTTTTTAACACATGATATTATTTCTTCATATGATGATAGTATATGGAAGTCTATTTACCATTGAAATGGTGCCATAATACCATAAAAAATACCATCTTTCATACTATTCAGAACATGTGAATTTGCGGGGTTGGCATTCGTTCTACTAGGTTCCATTTCTATACAATGTCATACACATTATTAGGTTGTGAATCATAATTCATGATTCTAAACTAGTGAAATACATGACATAAATTGAAAACTTCGTGCATATTTATTCTCATATTCATAAAAATGGATTCATATCCGACATTTTTAATCATAAATGCTTCATAATGGTTTGTAACAAAAAATATGAATTACATATGCATATCCCCTGCAAGTGTCAAACAATGTGCAGAGTAAGGCCCATTGTTGATTAATAGGTTACTCTAAGTCGAGCTTGGAACACCTTGTAAGGTAAATATATTCAATAACTTCTTTCACATGTAGTATCAAGACATGTATTTATTTTCTTGGAATACCCACATTATCACTATTTTAAAATTCATGTTTTATCTTCAATAATTATACTCAAATTCTATCCTTGGTTTATGATCCCTAATCAGTGTATCTTAAATCTATTTACACGGTTGTTTATAATGCACCATTTGATACCAATTGTAATCCCTTTACCCCAGAAGCCAAGAGATGGAGCAATATTTTAATATATTGGCAAGATTATAAGGAATCAAGTCCCGAAGGACTGATCAGTTTATTCATCTTGGAAAATAGATTACATAAATATATTTTACATAATTATTTCTAACATAAAACGCTGCATAAATAATATTTTTAGAATTCCATTATTCCATTCACTTAATCCTACATATTAATAATAATACAATTCATGGAATCCTTGGAAAAGAAAACATTATAAAGCGGTGCACTCAGATGCTCAATAAGGGTAAATAATTCAACAGAAGCTATAACATTTTAGAGATGTATGTATAATAAAAACACAATCCTTTTAAACATAAACCTTATCATAATATTGTAAAAATAAGACAAACATTACCATATAAACATAAACATGCATATTCTACTAGTGGAATAATATCATGTAAAAAAAATTTCATAATGAGGGAATGCATAATACCAGACATAATAACTACTACATGAAGTCATTAGGCTAATACCATTCAGAAATATTATATCAAGGCATTGTTCCAAGACATTAGGTTTTCTCATTATACCTATCGATGCATCGAGGGGCTATAGCGGGCCCCACCCATCACTTACTATGTCTAATGTATTCATAATATGGAAAGGGGGATTCATAACATAGTCATTTATATTAAAAATGTTATACGAAATGTCAATTAGTTAACCATAAATATTGAATGGTATAAAAATATAATATCCATAATAAAACATATCATAACTCATGAAATTCAATATATATGTTTGTATTATAATAAATCAACCTCAATCAAGAATAATATCTAATACATGATGTTGACATAGTGGAAATTAATAAATAAAACAATTTGAGAGAATTATCAATTTAACATGAAATCATTTAAAATACGCACAATTTATAAAAGAAGTATTTTAAAAAGGTTATTCAATGAAATTTCCCCATACCACTTTGAATCTTTTGAAAGGAATTATCATTTTAAAACTATCATGTCTATATAAATTAACCCTTACAAACATTTTGAAAACATGGAGAATAATAAAAAATAATTAGAAAAATAAATCATTGAAACATTTAAAATAATTTTCATGACAATAAATCCATTCCATAGAATAATAATATATTCCATTGGAAAATATTTTATGAAACATGATAGTTGATGATAAATTTGCCCAACTAAATACTTACACATAAAAAACCTCAGATAATAATGAGATTGAAGAATTAACCCTTACCTTTGGTCTGATACTCTTCATACTTCTCCTAAACACATGTATATTGTTTTTAAACTTATAATTAACTTATATCAGAATTATAACAATATTTATGATATCATATATTATTCTTTTATGACTTTATATTAACCATTTTTAACAATTCCGTATTAATGCAACCTCTTGGATAATATCACATTGTTTATCGTATGTGTTTTGAATTGTTATTCTTGATAGTATAACATAGATCATAATTTACATAATTCAAAAATTTAAAATATGATTCATATATCATATATATTATATATATAAATATAAATATATATATAATATAGATAAATAAAAATGCAACACACTATTCATGGAGATGGTAGGTCGTACGTATGCATGAACGTGTTTCCGTTTTCTCATCGTATGAAATGGAAGTAAGTAAATGACATATATATGTGTGTATATATTTATAAAATTCCAGTATAAATATTATGTTATATTTTACATTATTTTTAAAAATATTTATTCTGACATTCATTCTTGAATGATTATCATGGAAGATTAGTCTCATCGCGTCGAGGAGACGGTAAGCCATATGTATGCACAAGCAATGATATCATTCCCTTAATGGTTAATTAGAATGTAATTGAATGGAATATGAATTTTAATGAAGAAATATCATGTTATATTTATTATTTATTTTCATTATATTCAACTTTATATCCATATAAATAATGTGTACCCGAAAAACAATTTACACCACGACATGGAGACAGTAAGTCGTACGTACACACGCATGGTCATATTTTTTTCATAGGATGGGTAAAATGTGGAATATGGTTATCCCATAATTAAAATAACA
This sequence comes from Viscum album, assembly GCA_963277665.1. Taxonomy (NCBI): domain Eukaryota; kingdom Viridiplantae; phylum Streptophyta; class Magnoliopsida; order Santalales; family Viscaceae; genus Viscum; species Viscum album. The sequence goes on from OY728155.1 coordinate 822,127,098, forward strand.
TATCAAAAAATGTATGTTTGTCGAGTTATTGTTCTTATATGGAAAAAAACGAGAAATATGATTTAGAAGAAGAAAGAACTTTGAAAGGGATGAGAAAACAATTACTTCTGCTTCGAGTGATTCCTTTTGATTTGAACAAAAGTTCTCAATAGATTTTTGTTATGATCAATTTAAGGCCTCTAGTATGAGTTTAGGGTATTTTTGAGGATATTTTATTAGGGTTTGGTAGATCCAAATTGATTTGGAGGTGTGAATTTAAGAGAAGGAGATATACCCATTTATATGAAAGGTGAGGGCACTTTAGGAAAACCTTAAATATTAATTTATTAATAAATTAATTTCTGTTTCTAATATGTTAAAATGGATTTATTTCAAAGATATGGTGGGTATGGGTCGAAATCCATTCAACCAATTGGTTTTAGACTTGCCTAGGTCACAATATTAACCTTATCTTTTAGACATAACACTTTGTAAAATAATTTAACTTTTACCATGTTTTCTTGTTTTCTTATTCAACATGGTTTATATAGTTACAATAAAATGTCTAGAGAACCTCAAGTGGTTAATTAATGAAAAATCTAACAATATATATTTCATTTTTCCAAATAATAATTTTTTATTACTATTATATCGTTTAATAAATTAGTATTTCTTTTAAAAACTCATTAAATTCAATTTTGAGACTATTTAGTATTTAGATTTTGTGAAAGTCATAACAAGTTTATTCCTTATAAAAAAATATATTGAATCAACCCTAACATTTCATATTCACCTTGAAAATTTGTTTTTTCATTAAAAGTTTCAATTTTAATTTATTTTAATATTTATAATATCATTTTCATCTTTCATTAATATGGATATTACTGCATCATAATTGTTTTAAAAAAAATTAATTATTGACAAAAAATTATATCTAAAAATCCATGATGTAGGAAATATTATTATATTTCTAATGAATATTTATAGTATAATTTATTTTATGTATATCCCTATTTTAAAAATGGTTCTGTTATTAAAAATTTAATTTAATAATTTTAACTCTTCTTTAAATAAAATCTAATAAATGTCCTAATCTAAACCAAATGGATAAAATGATCTTATTTTTTACAATGGTTTATTTCTTTCAAAAACACTTATCCTATAGAATTAGGACATTGTTTTGGAAATTTTATACTACAGTAATATTTTTACGTTTAATTACCCTATTTACTTTTAACCGTGGTAAATAAAATTTAAATGTTACTATTCCCCAAAACTTATTTTCATCCTATTGAACCACATTTTACATACTGAGGAAAACTGTGTCTATCTGGTTTTTGAAATTCAATTAATAGAATAATTAAAATTATGTTTTATGCTAATTTTTCAAATGTTCCCAGAATGTGGGAAAATGACATTAGAAAGATCAATTAAATTATATATATATAATCTTATTATAAAATTAATCAAACGACATACATTAGACTAATTTAGGAATTATGTATTTAATTTGTCTTTACGAAAAATTTTAATTAATAAGAATTCTTTAAATAAAAATGTCATTATTTATGCACATTGCATTATTTTTAATTATTCATAAAAAATTGAATGTTTTTAGAAAAAAACCAAATATTCACTCTAAGCTAATTTTGATTTTCCAAATTAAATATTTAAGTCTATTTAAAAAAAATCAATATTTAGTAGTGTCTAAAATAATTTTTATTATTGTTCACAAAAGTATATAAAAATTATTTCTTTTGAGAAAATAGTTTTTTTAATTATATCACTATATTAACAAAACTTATACATTTCATTAGAAATATAATTTATTTGTGTGAAAAAATTATAAATAACATTTAAAATTTATTTATTACTATTAATATTAAAATATTTAATTGATAAATAAATATATAGTTTTAATAGTTATAATACTAATTTATTGTTTCACAAAAACTCTATCTTACATATAATGAATGCCAAGTCAGTTTTTCATGCAATATAAGCTATTAAATTAAATTAAAGAGATAACGTACTGTAAAATCTTGGGGTGTTACAATTTATGTTTTGATATCAAGATATTTATGAATGAAATTTTTTTATGGGGGTATCATATGATGAAATGATAAATGAATTATAAAGCCATTTATTTTTCATTGGTTATGATATGATTATTAACCATGTTTCTTTTATAATGGTTATGATAACATTTTTTATGAAAACCATTTCCATTCATATGATCTAATCTGAATCCTAATCCTTTTTCCTTCCCCCTTGGTCACCTTTTATAGAGTGGGGAAAGAGATGTATCTATGGTCACACGGTACCTTTTGCAGAGGCCCCTGACCAAAAACATGTTTTATGGCTGACATGGTCAATCTGCGACTCGTAGTGGGCATTGAGCACTTCTCCCATCATGAACCGAACGAGGGGGGTGCTTTGCGACTGTCGAGAGTTCCGCCTCCATTACGCGAATGACAACGGAGGCGGTTCAGGCCGGCTTACATGGCTCGCAGCTGGGGTGGTTCATGAAGGTGAACCGGATTGGTGCCTGCCCATCTCCACGCCCGTGGAGGATCTCTGCCTCCATTTCGGGAATGACGACAGTCCGCAGAGGAGGGACTCTTCGCTGAACCGGCCATCAATTGTTAACATTAGACTGGTCCGTGGACCGTTTCGTCCTTCACCATCCTTGAGTATTTTCCACATTTTCCAATCCATTTAAGGGGTTATTGGGTAGAATCTCCATTGAGTTAAAGGGGATCATCATTTTACTTTGCGGATTTTTCAGAACCCTACAAATGCCCCCATCGGAATGGGGTCCAATCGTAACGAAGAGGAGACGATTCCAATGAAGTGTGGTCCTGAAACTCAAATGGGATGTAGTAGATAAGTGGACCCGGTAGGGGACCACAACTATAAATACAGAGGTCCCTTTTCATTTGTCTTCTACCAGATTCTTCACAAATACCAGTGCTCCATCGCTTTTCTTCTTTTGCATGATTGTTTCCTCGCACAACGCTTCGTCCACGAACCAGCTGCTACTTCCGCAAACCGTTTCTCATTCTCACCATTCTTCATCCATGGACCAATGTCCCAGGTGCGAACTATCATTTTTAATTAATTAAAAAGTAAGTCACGACGGGCCGCATAGGAACTCACTTCGTGGTTTTGGTGCTCCATGGACTAAAATCATCTGAACATTAAAATTTTCTAAGTCTTTCAAACTTAAACACGTAAATTAGTGATTTAAATTCCACGGAGCAACCTGGTTCGTGGTTTTTTTTCTGGCCAAAGCTCTGTGGGCTAGGGTTTCGCAGATGCATTCCTTATAAGGTTGGTTCGCGATATACTGTCATAACGAACCATCATTCAAGGCATCCTCACGGACATTTCTATGAAGGCTCCTCAATTGATCCATAGCCACATATATTTGGTATTTTTGTCTGAAAGATTTTTTTCTTCTTCCGAACTAACCATTTGTTGGATTTTGTTGGGCAGGGAGAAAATATTGTTCATCCTCGTCCTTCACCTAGGCCTAGGGTTGAGCCTCTCCCAATTGGTTCAGGGAGATGTCCAACGATGGTTCGTAGAGCAGAGAGAATCAAGGAGGACCCTAGTTGACCCATTACTCCTGATTATGGTGTTCTGAAATACTTGCTCCCCCCTGAGCTCCTGGATTATCCATTATCAAATCACCTTCCTCTTTATGGATTTGGTCTTCAAGACGCTTTCCATATTCCCCCTACCTTCTCAAGTCTTCCGTCTCATTTCATTGAGGTGTCATCAAAGCTCATTCAGGCGAACCTAACCCCATTGGGGAAGGTAACCTCTAATTTTGATCTAAAAGACACTTTAATTTTGATAGTCTCCATTTGGACCCAATGTGATCAGTGCCCTCAAGACCTTTCTCAAGAAGTTGTCTCTAATAATTACCCCTCCATTATCAACCTTGCTCGGGTGGATCCTGAAGTAGGGTAGATTCTTAGATGGGATCTCTGATCCGGTGGGATCTCCTCAAATGACTGGGCATGGGCCTTCTAGGTCCATCATCATTCCTGGGAGTCTCCCAAGTCACTAGAAGAAGTCAATTTGTACTATGTATTGTGGGATTCCGAATTTTCTATTTACCCACCATCCTTGAACCTGCCTGACCAGCTCAGTCGCTGGTGCTCAAGCACTAATACCTTCCACCTTTCTCAAGGTGATGTTGGTATTAGTTTGTGAGAAATCCTCCAATTAGGTGGGCTTCAAATCATTGGTGCGATGTATGACAAGTTTCTACCCATCCCTGAAGCATGGGATGACGTCGAACAAGTTCCTTCGTTGGCAAGGGATCTGCTGGTTTTGGCGGAGCAGTCACTAGGTCAGTCATTGTGTGCCCGCTCTCTTATCCCTTATAACACATGGATAGTGTTATTTTTGGACACCACTAGTCCTGTTCCAAAAATCAAGCGCCCCAGGAGTCATCCTTCTCAACAGTCATGATCCATCCCAAGTTCCTACTAGGATGTTCAAGAGGCGGGTGACTTCCATTCACAGGCATGCGAGGTGCGCCCTGACATGCCTCCCCTATTGCGGATGGCACATATGTTTTCTATGTTTTTGAGTGGGTGGCTATTCCCATCTCGGGACATCTATCCTGGTGTCAGGGCTTATACCCTGATGATGGTAGTAGAGCTAGTAGATGGTCACCCAGTGAATTTGTTTATGCCCACATTTTCTCGTATTTATTAACTGCTAGGTCACATGTAGAAGGGCGGGTCACCCATCCATCTGAGTGGGCCATTTAATTTTTTGTATGGATGGGTAGCAGATCATTGTCGCTGTTATGAGTATCATCACAACACCTCCATCCCGCTTCCTACCTTTTGACCTACCCTGCTAGATATAGCTGGAGTTTTCTTGAAGTCCCTCTGTTCTGGTGATGTCCTCGAGCTTCTGAGTGACTTCTCCGAATTTTCTTTTATCTCTTACCCCACCCCTTCTCGCCTCATAGTTGATAACCATCGGGGGATCCTAGAGGAGCGTTATTACACGATATCTCTATGGGATGTGTTTCTATCTGTGAAGATTGACAGTGTTTCTCTGTGCGAGCTGTATGTCCCGTATTAGTTTTCTCGTTAGTTTGGGCGCATACAAGTCCAAGTTTCCCTTCCCCCTCCTCATGCTCAAGGACTGCATCCGGCCATACTTTTTCAATGGTGGCTGATGATGACATGGGAGGGATCTTACACATGCAATCCCCTGCCTAATAATGGCGAAGTTGTCGGCCTTTCCTTGGAGTATGCAAAAACGTGCGTAAAACACTATCCCGATGGGATCCTAGGGAAGGTTGTCTGGAAGGTTCCTAAATCAGGAGGTATTTCTGCTATTGATTGCACTGCACCTTCCACATCACCTCTAAGGGATGATTTACTGATGGATAGTCGATCAAAATGACTCCATAAATTTTCCTCTCCCAGCCCTTTGGTGGCCTAAGTTCAGGTTGGTTCATACATTTTGGACATGGATGAGGATGACCTTGTGGTTTCGGGTCCCAGTGAGACAATCCCAGAAGTTTTTCTATTCGATACTGATCTTAGAAACTTGATCCCAAAGCCTGATCCAGGATTAGTGTATCCATACATTCCAGCATCAGAACCAACTTCCATCAAGCACACGTTTGCGCCAGTTTCAATTCCAAACTTCGTTCACGTGCTATCTGGCAAGGATACCAAAGATCGTCGTGTCATGGCGGACCACTGAGTGGTGCGCAGGTGGTCCTGGCCTCGGATTTACGAGATCATTGTCGTAACTCCTTTAGATGAGATGGAAACTAAAACTGATGTTATTAGACATCTTTTCCATGGTTTGGGGTTAGGTGGCTTTAACTATCGGCAGTTCCATTCTCTTGCTTTCCATGTTTTCATGGCCGGTGAGAAATTTGCCACTAGTGATCACCAACTTTCTCACTTCGCTGCCGCCCATTGCGGGACCCGATCCTTAGATGAGACCATGATGAAGCTTCATCAGCTAGTGACACAAGTGGTGAGCTCTCGAGAACAGGCGGTCGTTCTGTCTGCTAAGCTGCATGAATGCGAGACTCGAGCAGCAATGCTGAGGAATCAGCTATCGACTCTGATTGGTAACCATGCGGCCACCAAAAAAGGGATCAATGATCTCCAAATGTCAGTGAAGCATATTCACTCAGTGGCCCAGGTTGAGGCCATGGAGAAAGCTATGCTGGAGTAGTCTTGTGATAACCTTTGCCGCTCGGTTGCTGATCTCACGGAGAGAGAATTCCAGGATCCTTTATAACTGTTAGAGCTATTGTTGGACACATTGTTTTACATCTTAAGTTGTTCTGAGGGAGAGGCCCCAGCTTGTGTTTTCCCTCCCCTTTTGTTCAACGAAATACAATCTATGTTGATTTATTCTTTTTTTAATTTGGTTATTGCTGGAGCAATTGTTGCATGAGTAACAACCATCTGAATCATGACTAACCCTAATTCAGGAAATTGATAATAAGCTATAATTTTTTTTCCTGGACCATGGGATCCAGCGAGCCTAGTTTGACTATTGCTGGGGTTTTGTAGAGAATCCCCAAAATCTTTATGTCTTTTCATTTAATACCCTGATTTTTCCTGGGCCTATTTTTCATGGACCCAACGGGTATAACCCAGTTTTTTCATAGGTCGCCCTTTTTGGGTTTTTGGCCTAACAGGCTTTGTGCCACTTTTTCTGAGCGCTTTAATGTCCCACTGACAAGACTATCATTACTGATGTTTTAGGTCGAATAGTTTCGACCAGACATTGTGGGTCGAGGGCCCCAATGGGGTTTGGTTGATTAAAATATGTCTCAATACTCTTCAGATGCACGTGGGGGAAACATGTTTAAATTTTAATGACATGCAGGGAATCTCTCAAGGAATGGGAGTCGCGTCGGCGTATAAGAAGTAAGAAGATCATTGCCTAATGAAATCTTTCCTTTGGTAGACGAGCCAGGGGCGATCAATAGGCAGAGCTGGTGAGGGAATGGTATTCATAGTCGTACAAAGGGGTCCTTAAGTCAATGACTGTCCATTTCTGATGGACCAGGGACTTCATGGAAGCCCGAGGAATGGAAACCACCATGTCCATCTTGGAAAAATATGAAAACCACTTGGGGTGGCTCATAAAGGGAATGTGACATCTAAAAGGGATTGGGGAACATTTGTACTAATCAAGAGTGTGGTCAGAAGACCACTTTCTTACGCATTTATTCAGTGTAAGGGATGGTTGAAGCTTGGAATAATTTAAAGTCATGCAGCCAGGACATCATTTCAAATGGAATGACTTATCTTGGTTCTCAGTAATCTTGCCAAAGATGTTCCACCATATTCAGGCAGGATTGCTAAAAAGAGGTTGGTAAACTGTAGCTCAATGGATTTCTGAATCCCGGGGTAGACATGGGGGCACAGAATCCAAGTGGCATACGGAGAGAAGCATTGACTAAGGAAATTATTCCTTTGGTATACGGGCTAGGGGTGATCAATATGAAGAGTCGCTGGGGGAGTGTTATGCTTATTCGTAGAAAGGTGTCCTCGGGTCAATGATTGTATTCCCTCGATAGCCAAGAAACTTCATGGAAGTTGAGATTTGGGATCACCAGGGGTGTCTTATGAGAGTTTGTCTTATTCTTAGTACATAATATGGCTTATGATGAGAGGGTTCTTGGATAGGGGAAAAATCTAGAATAAACCACCTGAGAATGGGTGAAGTAATCCCTTCTCATGTAGGTGTGAGACAGTGGCTCGTGCAGGTCTGACCCATGCACTGAAGGTTAGAGGAAAGCCTATGTTCCTTACTAAACCCATGATAGGTTTGACTGTGCAGTTTAACATCGTGCGGTAAGGATGAGGAACATTATTAAAGGATTTTGTGCAGTTTAACTTCATGCAGCGAGGAAGGGGGTATTTTTATTTCCTTTTCCAATGTTGTGCAGTTTAACGTCATTCAGCAAGGATGATTGACCGTGCTGTTTAAGCTCATGTGGAAAAGAAGAGAAGCATTATTAAACTAGGGAAAATGATTGTTGTGGGAGGCATTCCAATTAATGTTTAATGCTTTGCCATTGCAACCTTACTCCAAGTGGCCAAGATGTGCTCTGTTCCATTTGACGTCATACGACAAGGACGTAGTTAATAAGGCCACTCTTGGTTAGAGTGTAACTGGGCCCGAGTATACTATCATGTCCAAGACGTGGAGGGGGTTGATGGTGTAAATCATGGTTTCCGGGCTTCTTGGATCCTGAGAGATGATATGAGTTCTTTGAGGCCAGTAAGCCTACGAAGCTAGGAAGAGTGTCACCCAAGGAAATCATGCCTTTGTTAGACAGGCTAGGGTCAATAAATAAGTAGAGCCACTGAGGTCATGGTATGCATAGTAATGCAAAGGTGTCTCCAGGTCAATGACTTTCCACATATGATGGTCGTGAGTGGTTACGAGGATCCGTGGTTGTCCGGGCAACGAAGTCTGTAATCTGGGTAAGGAAATATCGGGACATGTTAAGGATATTCTTCCCTGGTTGCTGATAAAGCATAAAGAGACCCCTATGCTCATTTAATTTGTGTGTGGGGGGTGTATCTTCATTCCATGCAGTTTAATGACATGCTGTATGGAAGAAGTAATCCTAGTTTAGCGGCCATAGATCTCAGACCATTGGGTGACTATTGCTGCAGTCACTCGTAGAATAACTGGGTCAACATGCTCTGATATACTTGGAACAAGGTGGGGTATAAATGTCATAAAATATAACTCTGAGTGTTCCTGGATCAGGAGGTGTCTTGTGGAGGCTCTGAGGCTGGTAAGCGTATGAAGCTAGGAAGACTGTCACCCGAGGAAATCTTTCCTTTGGTAGATGGGCCAGGGGATATCAGTATGCAGATCTGCTGAGGGAATGATATGTATAGTAATGCAAAGGTTCCCCCGAGACGATGACATTCCGCTTCCAATGTCCATTAATGATTATGAAAATCCGAGATTTCTCACAGTACAAATCTCGGTATGTGGGGATAATGGTGTCTGAGTACACAAAGTAACATCTTCACTACAATTTTCCATTGAGCCAAAATAGCCTAACCCTAGCTTAATGTTCGTGGATGCAAGTCGCTATGTGAACAACTGGCAGATACATAGGCCAACCGGGTATGGATACCCTGAAAACACTAGGATCTGAAGAAGGGATGAGCTTGTAAACCACTGTTCCATAAATTTTGGATCAGGAGGCATGATACGGGAGCTCTGAGGCCGATAAGTGTACGGAGCTAGGAGAAGTATCGCCCGGGGTAATCTTTCCTTTGGTAGACGAACCGGGGGCTATTAATATGCAGAGATGCTGAGGGAATGGTATGAATTGTCATGCAAAGGTGTCCTCGGGTCAAGGACTTTCCACATACGATGGCCATGGATGGTTATGAAGATCCATAATGGTTCATGTCATGGAGTCTGATGTATGGGGAGGATGCATCCAAATGTGCAAGGAGTACCACCATCTCTTTTTTCCATGTGTCTTGGGTGGCTCACGATGAAGTCCATGTAGTTTAATGTCATGCGGTGAGGACAAAGTCCATGTATTTTAACATCATGTGGTGAGGAAAAAGTCCGTGTAGTTTAAAGTCATGTGATGAGGACGAAGTCTGTGCAGTTTAACGTCATGTGGTAAAGACGAAGAATACACATCGTGCAAGTCTGGTCCGTACATGGGGGAATGGGATTTTTTTGTGTGTTTGAGGTGGCTTGGCAGGGGTGTGGATCTCTGGCGTCACTACGTATCCTGTGAGGGGAGGAATTAAGCCTCACGTAGTTCTCTGAAATATGATACACCTTGTGTCGGTCTTGTCAGTACACGGGGTAAAGGGACATTTTTTAGAAGTGGATGGGCCAGGATAGGGAATCCCAATGTTTCTACGTATCCTGTAAGGGTAGGAATCAAGCTGCACGTAGTTAACTGAAATCTGTTCAGTTTAACTTCATGCGGTGAGGACTAAGTATAGACCCCATACAGGTCTGACCTGTACATAGGGGAAAGGGAATTTTTAAAATTATTTTCATTTGGGAGTGGTTGTACCAGGAAAGAGGATCCTAGCATTACTACGTATCCTGCAAGGGCAGGAATCAAGCCATTCGTACTTCCTTGAAAGATGATACACCCCATGTAGGTCTAGTCCGTACATAGGGGAAGAGGGAATTTTTAAATCATCTGGTCCGTGCAGTTTACCGTCGTGTGGTGAGGACAAAATACTCTCAGTTTATGGTCATAGAGTTTGGACCATTGGGTGATTGGCAGTTTAACATCTTGAATCTCATATAGAGAGTACACCCCATGCAGGTCTCATCCATACACAGGGGAGGTGTCATTCTTAACTCTTATAATCCGTTCGTTTTAACGTCGTGCGGTAAGTATGAAATACTCATTGTTTAAGGTCATAGAGTTTGGACCATTGGGTGCTTGGCGGTTTAACGTCAGGTAGCTCCGATGATCCCTATTTTTTTTCTTGTCCATGTAGTTTCTGGTCGTGCGGTAAAGACGAATGATACTTTGATTTCTATGCGAAAACTTCTTCGGGAATCTCCCATTTGTAGGAGCGGTGGTGAATTTCCCGTCCATGGAGATCAGGGCAAATGCTCTGTTGGAGTAGACCTTGTGTACAACATACAGTCCCTCCCACTTGTGATCCATCACTGGAGGCTTCTTTCCGTGTATCATTGGGGCCTAGAATACCAACACCAATTCTCATTCCGAGAAAGACTGGAGATGAACCCTTTTGTTAAAGGCTCATGCGATCCGGTTCTGGTACACATCCAAGTGGTGCAAGGTGTGCAAATGCTTCTCGTCTTGTTTTTCCAATTCACCTAGCCACTTTTCTGATTTATCATCATTCGATAATTGATAAAAAATGGAAATGTGGAGTGAGGGTAACTGGGGCTCAATGGGCAGGACCGCTTTTGTTCCGTATACTAATGAGTAAGGAGTAGCCCGAGTAGATGTGCGGATTGTGGTTTGATAATCCCATGATGCATTAAGGTGTTTATCTGGCCACAACTTCTTGACTTTTTCCACCATTTTCAGGAGAATGTAGGACATGGTCATGTTGAAAGCCTCTATCTATCTGTTGGCTGCTTCATGGCAGCGGGATGATTGGTGAGCCTTGATACAATACTCACGGTATAGTTTCTCCAATCCCACAGAGCATATGTTGGTGTCATTTTCCATCAGTATGGTATGAGGGACACCAAATCTGGTGATGATATTGGTCTTCACAAGGCTAACAATATTACTTTCCCCAAATTCCTTGAGGGGTATGGCTTCTTCCCATTTGGAAAAGAATTCGGTTGTTGTGAGGATATACTTTAGCTGTTTGTCCATGGTGGGAGGATATGGTCCAACGATGTCCATCCCCCAGATGGAAATGGTCAGGAGTACTTGGCTTGATGAAGTAACTTCAGGGGTTGGTGTATGAAGTTGGTATGAATCTAGAATGAGTGGCATTTTACGGTAAAACGCTCGCAGTCTCGTGCCACTATGGGCCAATATTACCCAAGCCTTTGAACCTAATGGGAAATCTTGTTCCTCGGTTGATGTGATCCACATACTCCAGCATGTACATCATTCATTCCGACAACAGTTTTTTCTCCATCAATGTATCTGAGGAGCACTGCATTGAGGCCTCATTTGTAGATGACCTCTTGCTGACCTGTGCCTCCATATAGGACAATGTTGATTGTCCTTATGTGTATTTTCTCTCGTTCAGCCCTGTATGATGACAGTTCTCCCCATTGAAGTCAGTTTGCAATGGGGGTCATCCAACCGGTGGCAGGAGCATATGGCTCGGGGATAGGACTGACATCGTGGATTTCATCTGTCTTCACATGAAAAAATGACAATACCATTCGATGGTGACAAATACTGACAACTTCTTCATTCCGGTCTAGGTCATCTAGAGATGTGGCCGCATTGGGTAATTCATCATCCTGGGCATTCTGAGACTGGGGAACATAAGTCAATGTTGTTTCTATGGGGAATTCTGCCAATAACCCTCGGGCATGGTCAATCAAGGGGATTAGTTATTATTTTTTAATAGCATAGTCACCATTGACTTGCTTAATGACCAGCACTGAGTCCCATTTTACCTTAAGGTGATGTACTTGTACCTGGAGTGCGAGCTCTAGGCATACAATGAGAGCATGATATTCCAAATCATTGTTTGTAAATCCCTCTGATAGGAGGAAGTAATATGGAAGAGACTACCATTTCTGGGGACATGAGTATTGTCCCCAAAAACAATTTGTGGAATCTGGGATCCTCCATCCTCTTCTCGGTTGGGCTTCAGGATGTTCCGTCGAAGTACCTTTCCCATGCTGGGAACTCCAATTCATCCAAGAAGATGCCTTCATTAGGTAGATCGGCGTCCGGTGCACTGGTCCCTGTTGAAGGGTTCTTTTCCATAAAGTTTTCTAATTCTTATCCCTTGATGGCATTCTATGGCACGAACCAGATCTCAAACTGTTGCAGGATGACCACCAACCGGGATAGGCGTCCGGTTAGCATCAGGCGACTGATGATATACTTGAGTGGGTTACTCCGTGAGATCAAATGGACTTCATTATGCTGCAGATAATGTCGCAGATTCTGAACTGTGAAGACCAAGGCCAAAAAACTCTTCTCAATATTTGAGTATCAATTCTTAGCATCAATCATGGTTCGAGTGAGGTAATAGAGACCATTTTCAATGCTAGCATCGTTATTTTGTGTGAGGAAGGCTCTTAGTGACCATTCTAGGGCCGTCACATATAGGATGAGAGGTCTTCCTTCAACCGGGGGCATGGGCACTGGTGGGATTTAGAGTTATGTCTTCATGTATTTGAATGCTTCTTGGCAGTAATCCTACCATTGGTACATGAGCCCCTTCTTCATTAACCTGGTGAAGAGAAAACATTTTCCTACCAGGTTGGCTATGAACCACCTAATATAGCCCAGGTGTCCTTGGAATCCCCTCAACTCAAAAAGATTTCGAGGAGGTGGTAATCCAAGGATATCCTTTGACTTCTAATAGTCGACTTCGATGCCACGATGGCGTACGACGAAGCCAAGGAATCTCCCTGAGGTAACCTTAAATGCGCATTTCAAGGGGTTCATCTTCAAGCTATGCTGACGATGTTTGTTGAAGATGGTCTCAATGTCTGACAGGTTATTTGAGCACTATCTAGACATGACCACTATGTCATCAATGTAACATTAAACGAATTTCCCTATGAATGGTTTAATGATCTGATCCATGGCATGCTGATATGTGGCGCCCATGTTCTTGAGACCAAAGGGCATGACCCTGTAAAAAAATACCCCTTGAGGGGTCCTAAAGGTAGTAGATTCTTCTTTATTCTCGGGCCATCATGATTTGGTTATAGCTGTAATAGCTATCCATGAATGATAGAGCCTCATACCCGGCTATTGGGTCGATTAATAACTCGGTGACTGGGACCGGGAAATCATCTTTCGAGCAATGTTGATTGAGATCTATGAAATCAATGAAGACATGGATTTTCGTGTTATTTTCCTTGAAAGGTATGATATTGACCAACCATATGGGGTACTAGACTTCTTGAATGAAGCATGCTTTTATTAGCTTATCATCTTCAACCTCTATTTTGGAAGCATGTGAGGGGTGTATCCTTCTGGCCGTCTGTTTATAATCTCGGTGGTATTTTGGCGGACCTAGGTGGTGTGTTTCCACTTCAGGATCGAGTCCTGCCATTTACATGTATTTACAGGCAAAATAATCCCAATGTTTCTTCCGGAAAGAGGTATACACCTCATGCTCTTCGGGAGACATGGCGGTAGTAATGAGAGTGGGCCTCAGGTCTTCCTCAGTACCAGGGTTTATTTTCCAAAGCTCGTCCACAGTGGTGGAAATACCTTCCTCAAATACAGGAGGTGCATCCCTGAGATCTTCCCCCTCTTCTTCTCCCAAATCCTCATATTCTTGGCCCGACGAGGAGAGAAATCCTGACATGAGATCTTGGGAGTCCGGAAGTGAGTTGTCATGGGCGTCCTTACCCGAGTATTCATCCTCAGATTGAGGTTCAGTGGACGTTCCCACATTGTCACAATCAGCCATTATGGATGAAGTCAAGAGGACACGTGATTGCATGTCCGGAAATGAACTCCTACTCTAAACGTGGTTTATGTGCATGACATAATCTCCAACAAACTACCTAATGGGGTCATCAAGAACCATTTCCAGGCCATTTGGTGCGGGGATCCAGTCGACACCATCGACGAAAGGCATCTTTTCTTTTGTTCATAGAACCCGAAGTCAATGTAATGTCACTCATAGAGCTTGAAAGGGGCCTTGTCGGCATTCAATTTTCCACTTTTTCCATTGATGCAGTAATTGATACACTGGTGTTAGAATGAAGGAATGACCATGTGATTTTGGAACCACGACCTTTCAAGCAGTGCATTGAATGTTGTGCTCTACAGGACCACCAGGATTTCTGTGTAGGCTACCAAGTCTTCAAAATGGATCCTTAGCATAATTTGTCCCATTGGCTTTTTTTCATTCCTATCCAAACACAATAGAGTTGTGGCTGAGGTAATTAGGTCATCCTCCCTATAGCCCAACTTGTGGAGTGTTCGTAGGGGAAGGAGGTTAACTCCAGACCGTTTTCTACAAAGACTTTCTGGATCTCAATACCATTCACTATGTCGGACACATATGGTGGTTTGATGTGTCCTTGCATGATGTCATCTTCATCGTAATCGGTGATGGAAATCATCATATTGCATTGAGTTGGGCCAGTCTCCATCCGGTAAATCTTGGTGGCAGCTACCTTGGCAGGAAACTCCTGGGGGCTGATCAAAGCTTCTATAAGCGCCTCCTTGAGGTCTTCCGATAAACTCAGGGTATCCAGGATCGACAGCTTGGCTGGTACCGATGCCAAATGCTTGAGGATATTGTATTTCTACTCCAGCGGACGATGCTTCTATGTTGGAAGGATAGTCATAGCAGGTTATTTGGGGACTGGAGCATTTGACGAGGAGGGACCGGCCATGGGGTCGGATGTCGATCGTGTTCCCGCATTTTGAGTACTTGGACCGACTGGTCCATTTGTGCGCACTAGGTGGATGGACACTTGCTCCTCTAGTGGGTATCATAAAACAACATGGATATATTGGCTGCTTGTGGAGGTGGAGGGGCATTCTTTCTCTTGTTGAGTCCATTGAAGGGCACTCCCCTGGGTTTCCATGATATTAACTGTTTGGGCGGGGGTCCAACCGTTGGGTTTGTTTCAGCTACGGATGCACCTCCCCTCGTATCCTCGACCTCTGTGATTCCTCCTCCCAGCTCCTCGTGCAAGGAACTTGGGTTCATGACAATACCCTTTGTCAGGGAGTGACTCCATAAGATGGATGACATTAATAGAACCAAAGATTGGCTCTTCATCCTCTGATAGTTCAAACTGGTTGGTTGTCCCTAATGGTGCCATTTGGTGGGTCGGTGCCCATGGCACAAAATTCAAGGGAATATAATCTTGCATGTTCGGGACTAACTTTGGCCCTTTTGTGGACTGATCCCCTTGCAATTGTTTCCTTCTTCATTGATTACGCCCGGATGACCGGCTCGTGGAGGACTGTGAAGCTGATGTTGTCGGATGTGCAGCGTCAGAGGCTGTTGGCGGAAACACTGGTTGTCATAGCTATGCTCGGAGTATGCCTTGTACTTAGTTGATAGTCTTCCGAGTCATGCACTCATCGAATTTCTGCCCCTACTTGCTGGTGACTTTCTTCCACCCCTCCGCTTTCTCGGAGTTGGTTGTAGAGATACATTCCACATGTGCTTGGGGTGGTTCGAGCTCGAACTATTCGGAGTCTACCATCCTGTGCATGAGGTTTTTTAAGACGAATCATTCCTGGATGTTGTGCCCAAACATTCTATGGTAGGGGCAGTAATATGGCCTGTCATTGTGGCCGACCTATTCAGGTTTCCTAGGCTCCAGGAGGCAGAGCAGGTTGCAATTCATGGCGGTAATAATGTAGCCATGGACTTGATAAAATCGGAATGAGTACACTTTTTGAATTTGTTCCTCAAACTGGTTCTGCTTTGGTCCTCTCTGATCGTCCTGTTTAGGCAGAGGTGGCTGCTAATATGAATGAGGCCCTTGACAATTTGGTGGAGAACTGAGCAGTGGAGCGGGCACAGAGGTCGGCTTGAGTGTGACAGTGTACACTTCAGCTCTAGGGGATCTTTTCATAGGAGCCTATGAGGATATTCTGGACTTCAAATTAGTCCACTGCAGGGAGTCCTCAATTCTTTGGAAAATGGCCGAGAGATGGCGGAAGTCAGTGGTGCACTCCACTGGTATGAGAGGTGTTTGTAGCTCATCTCGAAGATTATCGATGCATATGGCTTTCATCTCATTTGGAGGCATTGTATTGTTCCTGGAATAGGGCAAAGCTTTCCATGTGGCGATGAAATCCGAGACCCTCTCATTCTCCCACTACTTGCAGTTCAGGAGGTTGCTGACCGTTGTTTTAGGAAACGTTGAGCTGAAGTGGAACAGGAACTGCTGCGAAGGTCCTCCAAGCACACTATTGATTGGTCTGGCAGACTCGTGTACCAGACAAAGGCGGATCCTTGCATGGTCCGTACGAAGAATCTGAGTTTCAATACTTCTTTTTGTTATAGATTTCCCATCATAGGGTCGCAGCAAGATGCATATTGCATCAAATACTGATCTCGATCACCTGATCCATTGAAAATAGAGAATATAGGGCTCCCAAAATTGGGTGGTGGTGGTGTGTTGGTCACCCAATCTGGGTATGGTTTCCCCTCTAGATGTATCAGAGCGCGTTGGCCTCCCATCGCTTCCAGTCGAGCTGTTAGTGCCTCAATTGTGTTGATGAGACCTTGGTTTACATCCTGCTGGGCCAGGTCCTGGGCAGGCATAGCCCAAGGCAATGCCTGAGGATCCGATTGGCAGGCACCAAGGGTGCATATTCCGTTCGGGGCACCCTCGGAGGGTTCGATCATACTTGCTCCAGTTTCCTCCTATGTTGAGGGAAATCTTGGTATTCATCATCCACATTTAAGTAGTTGGACAGACCAGGCACCTCATTCGGAAAGAGCCCTGACCGTGCTTCATTTTCCTGGGAAAGCCTTATCCGTTGAGGTGCACTTACTTGGAGTGCATGATATTTCTCCTCTAGGGACGCACATTCAATATGGTGGTTCCTCTGGAGTATCTCGGCGTTAATCCTCCTCAATTATTTCATCTCCTCTTCCTGTCAAGCTAATCTCTCTTCAAGCATGAGTGGCTCATTTTTGTCGAGAGAAGGAGGCAGGTTAAGGTTAAAAAGTCCTTTATTCTTATCCATATTAGAAGATCGCTGGGTAGGCGGAAGAGGGTTGGCTGGAAGGACAACCATATATAGGGCGACTCTATAATTCCGGGTGTGCACACTTGGTGGTTCTTTGTGAGTCACAGCCTGACCGGAACCGTCGTCTCCTGATCCATCAAGATATTCATTTTCCCCAGTGTCACCTGTGGGGATAGCCTCTATGGCATTGATGATTGCATATCGTGGGGTGGAGGGGACATCATCTTCCAAATAGGAAGAGGATTTCCACGTATTCTGTCGTCCTTCCCTTTAATGAACTGGGATTGCCTTCACACTTCTTGACGAAGGGTGACGCAGAGAGTTCATTGATGCGACCTTACGGTGCACCTTAATCTCGGAGGGGATGATGAATCAAATGACGAGATAGTACGGGAACCTTCTCTTCTGACTATCCTCTCTAGACGAGAGAATATTGATTCTCGTGGGGGAGGTTGTTGTTGAGGGGGTAATAATGACCCCATCCCCGAGGGATGGGGTTGGCTTCCTTCCAAGGATGTTGAGTCTCCTACAACTTTTATTAGTCTTATGGGGGAATTTGTTGGTATAAATTCCCCCCATCCCTGTAGGCTGGGGTTGATCCTAGATGGCGGAAGTGGTTGCTACTATCGTGACCTACCTGGTTTTGCGTGCCCCCATTCAGAGGTGAACAAGATTTGGTGCTGAATTCACATGTGGATCAATCCCTTCTGGGGAGGCAGGCAAGGATCGATGATTGGCCTCTCTTAGGTGAGAGGAATGTTGTATGCTCTTAGTGGCCTGATTCAAGATTTCTTTAATGGATTATTCCCACCGGACCGGAAGCTTTTAGGACTTACTCAAGGCCTGACTTTGTTTGGTGTGTTGCCTTTCGTGAATAGGGAGACCGCACGATTTCCATCTTGACGTGATGACATTGCAAGACACCATGCCAAAAGGGTTCTTCTGGGTGGGGAGAAAAGTGAAATTAAGAGCTCCATGATCCCCCATCCCCTGATATGGACTCCCATTGCAGTGTCACTGAGGAGGTGGTGCAGTTGGTGTGGTGCACGGAGGCATTCTATCTCTATATTTCATTTACGTCTCTTGGGGTGTTGTGGTCGTGCTGAATGAAGGGCCTCTAGGTCAATGTTACGCAAGTGGTCTCCTATCATCTTGACATGGTCCACATACCCTTCATAGGGAAGGAAGCTCTATTTTAGTCAACGAAGGGTCATCCATATGTTGTGGCGGATGTCGTGTATGCATTCTTCTGACAACTCTGTGGGTATGTGAACCTGAGAAGTGGTCATGGGCTAAAACATGACTGGTATATCATTTCTAGAAAGTTGTCTCCTCAGGTGTAGTATACCGGCATACTCCTCTGCTAGTGATTACTCTACCCGGTCAGCCCAACTGAGGTTCTCACTGATAGTATGGTTAAAGGTAGTTGGACTGGTAGGTGCTGAATCATCATGTGGGCGATTCTGAGGTGGTTTAGAAGATGAACAAAGCCCTGGAACGTCTCTTGTTTAAAGAAGGATGTCATTAGAGACTAGTTGGGAATTTGACATGCTCGATCTCGTACATCTAAGTGCCTTAGTATATGAGGGATTTTCTTTGCTTGGTTCGGTAGGGGGAGGACCTTTCTTTTTGATATGACATGTCATCGTGGGGAGGACCTCCGAAAGAGTGGCTGTAATGCCGAGGAAAACCATTACTGCTTGATGCTTCACTGCATAGTGGTCTTTTGCAGTCCACACCCTGGGGAGGACCTCCAAGGCCTGTCGTAGTAAGGGGAGGACCTTATGGCTCCATAGAGTTGTTAAGGGGAGGGCCTTCTCAACAAATCCCATCATGCTGAGGATAACGATGATGGCTTGAAGTTTGATGTGCATCCTATAGAAGACCATCAGGACACACTGCAACAAGAGGAGAACCTTCTTGTTTCTTGGGGCCAATGTGGGGAGGACCTTTGCAATGGCAGCCGTGGTGGAAAGGGCTACCATTACAATTGTGGTAATGGTGAGGAATACCATTACCTCTACCGCAGGGAGAATATCTGTAGGATACCCCCTAGGTAGGGCCTCTAGAATGTACCGCAATGAGAGGAGGGCCTTCTTGTTGCTTGACGTCTCTACGGGGAGGACCTCCATTATTAGGTTGGTGAGGACTACCACCGTGATCTGATTCCCTGCTGCGTGGAGTGTCATTGCAATGTAACCTCTGCGGAGGACCTTTAGGGCAGGCCACGACATGGGGAGGACCTTCTCGTCATGATGAGATGTCATTGCAGGGAGGGGCTCCATAGTTTCGTCTATGATAGTGAGGCCTACTTTCATAATCTGTGGTCCCACTGCATGGAGAGTGCTTGTACTGAATACCCAGGGGAGGACCTTCAGGAAGGACCGTGACAAGTGGAGGACCTTCTTGCTGCTCAATCTCCATGTCAACTGGAGGGTTTCTATGACTCGCACCAAAAGAGGATCTCTCATGATCGATCGTTATATGCCCACAGGGGAATCCCACACGTGTTGTCTGGGGAGGACCATCAGAGCTGCTGGTAGCGGCAATGCGGGGAGGACCTTCGCAACTTCTACTACCAATCCCATAATATGGTAATGGGTGGGCAGGGTTATGAGCCTTTGATATGCACATGGTAGTGTTGGGAACCCTAGCATCTAAAAGGTCAGAGTTGTGAACATTCTCTGTATTTTCTGGTTTCCTTCGGCGCGTTCAGGGCGCCCTTTTGCGGGCAGTGGCGACCATCTGTTGTTGACAACGACCTTCACCTTTGGGTCCCAATCTAATTGGGTCCCATGATGTTTTTGGGATACGCCGACAAACATATTGACTTTTAGCATGGATATATGCCTGCTCTAGAGCATCCATCATGATGGATGGGTGTCCCCCAGTTGGAACGAGTGATGCTGCTCGATCTGGTTGCCCTTGTGTTATGGAATATGTCCGGAAACCCTCATGGGAAGAAGCAGGGATGCAGATATGCTCTGAGGAGGCTATCTCGTCTCTTAGATGAGTCACCTCAATTGGGGAGATAGGGTCACATGCCCGAGTCATTGTTGTTGCTGCTGATGCAATTACATTCTAGAAAGTCTGTAAGATATGATCTGGGATCGATACCTGCTCCTCCATTATTTCTAGGATATGTAGAGAGACATCTTTTGCTGGAACGCGTATGAAGGCCCATTCCGGTATTGAAGTAGGGATATCCTGCTCTGGTCCTATGGTGGTCCGTGGGTACTGTAAATTCTCCTGTGTCAGGGCAGGTGAACGAAACTACCCCTATACCGGGATATGCAGGTTTATCTCTCCGATTTCTACCACATCGGGGTGGAAAAATTTACTTACATCTGCAGGGAGCTGGCCCTGCATTTGTTGGATTCCCACCGTATTGATTCGGTGGCCCTTATAGGCATGGAGACGTGCCCACCTATTAGTTGTCACCCAATCTGGGTGGCGGGCTTTGTTGATCTCTACCATGTTAGGATGGCGTGTGTGAGAAGCATCTACTAGGAGCTGGTCCTATTGGCGCAGGGCCGCCACCACGTAATGTTGGTGGGCTTCACGACTATGGGCAGGGAGAGGTGCCTGCCAGGTAAGTGCCATATTACGTGAGCAACAGGATTGATGGAGCTCGGTGGGGATGCACGCCGGTTCGTATGATGCTGCCATGTCTAGATGGCAGGCCCAGGAGGAGTGAACAAGAGTAGGTGCATGTTCGTGGTACGTCTCCATGGCTGGGCAGTGGAACTCCTCCTCAGGGACCAGGGTGATGACCAGTCCCTGATTGTATGTCTGCCGCCCTCATCAGGCAGTCCGAAGGGACAGATATCGGAGAGTGTGGGAATGAATCCTTGAGGAGACATCCTCCTCAGTGCGAGGATGTTGAGTCATGGCATGACTGCGATGACGCCTACAAGCAGGGGCCTTGGAGAAGAACCCCCGTTCGTTTGGGATGAAGTCCTCAATGTTGACCTCATCTGCCTCCCTAAGATAAGGGATGTGTGAATTGTCCTATTCTGAGGACATACTCCTGAAACGGTTTGAGACAACAATAGGGGAAGTCTGGATTTCCCTTTGTGGCTGCTGATGGGGAGGTAACTGGTGAGGTCTGGTAGATTGGAGGGCGTGCATGGCCGCCTCCACCGTTGGGAGATTACTGTTCATGGGGTACTCTCGAATCGGCGTGTCTGAGACCCAAAGTTGAAGAAGTTTGGTGGTTGACGGGTTCCTCTGTAGGTGAGGATGTCAGATCCTTGGGTTGTTGGTAACATGCGTTTGTGAGTTCCTTTGCGATTCCATTGGATCGAAGGGAGTTCTGATGGAACCTGTAAATCATTTTAACAAATAAAAACATTAAACCCGTCAAAGAAGCATCTCATGATATCATGTGTAATTAATGACCATGCTTGGCCCTCCTTGAGAGTATAAGGGTGAATATGGTGGTATTAGGTTAAATATATCATTCTTTGTTAAAGATTCGCGTGTGGTTCACCATTTATTGTTTAGGTCTGTTTCCCCTTCGAGGAGAGACAGAGGAACAACGCACCCGATCCTCGATCTTACGGATGGCTGAGCCCCACTCAATTGCTAAATTCAGGTACGCCGGTATTCATTTAGAAATGCCCAATGGTTCCATATCCAACGATATGTGGACCTAATTTACAAAGGAAGGCATCCTCTTGGTGGTTCAGCCAGCGATTCTTAAGAACTCACATTGGTCAAGTGAATGCGAAGTTGGGCTCATCGCACCATTTTGGGGGGAATTATTGCCTGTTCTGGGGCTCTCTTATAGATTTAAGACGTATTCATATGGTCGCGGATCTTTGGTTTATACCCAAACATAGTATCCACGGATTTAACCATGGTGGGAAATGGTCAACTGGATGTAGGGATTTAGAATCATTTATGCATGAGGTTTACCATCCCTCATTGGATTAATGACCCCAAGGAGTCTGGACTCACTGAGACGGAACTAGGGTGGTTCGGTGAAACGACGTAAAGATAGTCGAATTATTCGGTTGTTGGGATTGAACCATAGGGTTTCTTCCTATGTACCCTGCCTAGGAGACAAGGATCAAAGTCCACATAGTTCGAATTGGGGTGTAAGAGAACCGACATGAAGGTGGACCCGGGGGTCCGATAGTGATTGGGCTTGAACCTCTTGGAGGCTTCCTACATACCCTTCCTAGGAGGTAGGGATCAAATTCCATGCAGTTCACATAGGCTTGAATATTACACTCTAAGGAGGCCCAAAGTAGCAGATTGGGGATTACACTCTGAGGAGGCCCAGAGTAACGAATTTGGGCTTACACTCTGAGGAAGTCCAAGGATGATGTCATGGTCGATGCTTACTCTAAGCCCACGTGAGTCATGCTCGGTGTGAGAAACAAGACGCAGCAATGACCAACCAATCACATCGTGAATGGTGTGTCTGTGAAGAGTGGAGTGGGGATTATGCGTAGAGTGTCCCATAAGGTCGGGGTTTACTCCTAGGTGGATGCCCAGGTGCGACAAAGCGTAGTGGGAGAGGAAAAGGGGGTGCTCCTGTGCCCATCTCCTCTCTTTTAGTGCATGAGGGATTTCTTCTGATGAGTATTTAACTACCCCAGAGAATCCCTTAACAAGTAGAGGGGTAGAAAGGGCACTCCCGAGCTCAGACTCCACATTACCAAGGGAATGTGAACCCAGGAATGCTTCAGAAATATACTCAAGGGTCAGGGAAACCCCTTAGCCTCTACTTACCGTTTGTATGTGAACTCAAAATGGCGCGCTGGCGCACCTTAGGGTTACACCACACGGATCTGGTGGCTTTGGTGAAGGCCTCGGCTAGGGGCTGATGAATAGGCCAATGAGGGAGTCATGGAGGATCAGGCCAGTTTGGAGGGATTTTATCTGTCTCATGGAACGGGAACTCCGAATGATTTGGAATGCCACACAAGGTTATGGGTAGTGGAACCCTACGCGTGGGGATATGATATGAGGTTGGAGAATCCGGTTCCACGCGAGTAGAGGCTGCCATGGTTGGCGCTGTTGGGGGTTCATCGTTGAATCTTCAGCCATGTAGGAGGGTGCTACGCGGTGCTGCGGGTCAGAAATGAGGCATAAACACCCTGGTCCACAGGGATTGCATCTTTGGAGGGGCTATGGATTGCAGTGTTCACTTTTTATGTTATTTTAAGTTTTTGGTTCACAAAATTGTTATGCGTTTTCTGGTTCCTTTTTAGACAGTTCCCCGGTTTATACCTTCTCTGGTTCGCGAACAGAAACTTCACTGTTTGTGAAATCCTAAGCGTTCCTTCGAAATCCTTCCACCCAAATCTGATCGATCTATTCCAAATCCTCTTCCTCTAAATCCGAATCCGAATCCTTTTTTCCTTCCCCCCTTGGTCTCCTTTTATACAGTGGGGAAAGAGATGTATATGTGGTCACGAGGCTCCTTTTAGGGATGCCCATGACCAAAAACCCAATTTACGACTAAATTGGTCAATCCGAGACTCGCGGTGGGCATTGAGCGCTGCTCCCCTTGTCAACCGAATGAGGGGAGTGCTTCGTGGCCGTGAAGGATTCTGCCTCCATTTTACAAATGACAGTAGAGGCGGTCTGGGTCTACGGACACGACTCACGGCTGGGGCGATTCATGAAAGTTAACAATATTGGCATCGGCCCTGCTTCGCGCCCGTGGTGGATCTCCGCATCCATTTCGCGAACGACGAAGGTCCGCAGAGGAGGGACGCTTCACAGAACCGGCCATGTGTTTTTACCATTAGACCGGTCCGTGAACCGGTTCATCCTTCACCATCCTTGAGTATTTTCCACATTTTCCCATCCTTTTGAGGGGGAATTGGGTATAATCTCCTTTGAGTTAAGGGGGATCATCATTCTACTTTGTGGATTTATCAAGACCCTACAACCACTTTGAAACATTTAAAAGGAATTTTAATTTTAAAAAATTAATGTCCAAATAAATAAATCCTTATAAACATTTTTAAAACATGGACATTTTTGAGAAATATTTATGATAATAAAGCATTAAAACATTTAAAAATAATATTTTAGTTAGATTTACTAACCAAAAGAGAGACAATATAATTAAAATAATTGAGGTAATAAAATTTTTTAATATCATTAGAATAAATGGATTCATGATATACTATGTCAATGTACATTATATACACCATATAAAAGTGAATTGGTGTATAAAAACTTATAAGTATTAATGGATTGTAAATTGAGAAGAATTCTCTTTTAAAGACTGTATCCTTAGGATAAGGATAAGTAAATGACATAATTATGTGTGAAAAAATATAAATACACAAAATAGGATTAGATATTCAGTGTAAATCAATCAGAGTACATTTACACATATTCTTATAAAAACAACATGAATGAATTGGATATTTAACTCAACAGATGGATATTGAGTAAAAATTACACTTATCAAGTTAATATAAATGACTTGAGAATTTATCAATGGAGTTATTATGTGTATCAAAAGTATATCCATAGAAACGGGAGTGGACATTATGACATAAGAAGATGAATAGTGATTCCACACATAATCTTGGAGTAAAATAATCAATGAAGTATGCGTAAAGACGAATGTGTGGAAATTGAAATTTATAATTCTTTTATTGATTTGGTAACAGAAGAAACACACAACAATGAAAGAAGGAACATACAATGATGATGTAAATATCCCTAAATTAAATTATATTATACAATTAATATAATCATGGGATGTACACACAACACATCTAATAAATAGGTGGTGAACAATGGAAATTTCACGGAATGAAAAATGAGATAAGAAACCCCTTACATTGTATTTTATCCTTGCTTGAGGGTAGCTTAACCTCCTGTATAACGGAAAAATAATTGTTATTGAATTATAAAAGAATTATATAAATTAATATGATATCATATAAATTAATATGATATCATATATGATCTTTTAACATTGATTTGTGGACAACATCTTAGTATTATCGTCGTTTCAGGTGATAACAGATATGTTTACCATTGTATTTTTAGTTATGTAAGACAAATTTTTTATGGATGAGATGTATATTATTAATATAAATAATTATATCATGTCTCTAAACATTATTTTTAATCATGCAATGAAATTTAGTTTTGAATGTATATAATGTGAAATGAATCTCATCGCGTTCGTGGAGACGGTAATCCGTACGCACGCACAAGCGACAATATCATTCTTTTGATACTTAAATAATATATAATTGGATGGTATATCATATATAAAGGATCATTATCATATTATATTTATTATTTACATGAATTAAACATCATAATTATACTCATTCATATAATAATAAATTGAATAACTATTACACCACGACGTGGTGACGGTAGGCCGTATGTACGCACCTGTGGTGACATGTCCTAAAAAAGATTGATAGAATAATGAATATGGTTGTAAAATATTTATAATAACATCACATTATATATAAGATACTGGACTTATTATTTTATAATGGAAATAAAAAAGAAAGAAGAAGTCGAATAAGAAAGGAACTTGAAAGAGGGTGGTGAAATTAATACATGTTCATCGAGTTATTCCTTTTGAGTTGGTCAAAAGGGATCTTTAGGTTGGATTTATTATAAAAATAAGGTCTCTAGTATGAAGTTATGGAAGTTGATAGGATATTTTGGCTGGTTTGGATCGAGACAAAAATCTTTGAAGGTGTGAATTAGTGAGTAGGGTGGGTTCCCTTTTATAAGAGGGTTGAGGGGCACCGTGGGAAAAGTTTGAAATATTATATTATAATAAATATATATTTGCTTTCTAATGGCTCCAAAGTGGATTAATTAAAGTTTATGGTGTGTATATCTATAAAACCACGGAACCAATAGGTTTTAGACAGGTTTGGTTCACTGTATTAACTTTATTGTTTTGATTTAACTCTTAGTAAAATAGTTTGACATTTACCATGTCTCTTTTTATTTTTCTATTACACAGTTAATAAACTTACTATATAATAAAAAGATGCCACCAAGAGGTCCATTAATAATACTCCTATCATTATATAAGTCTTTTGGTGGAAAACTAGATTTTTAGGAATAGAATTTAAATTAATAATTTATTATTATTTTTAAAAACTCCTTTATGTCAATTTTGACACAATTTAATAATTGATTTTTATAAAGTCATAACAACTATATTAATTAGAAATAAATTCATTTAGGAAATACTAACATGTAATTGAAACCAATAAATGTTTTTTATGTCACCAAAAATTTCAAATTATATTTATTTTAACATTTATAATACCAATTATTTGATTCTTTCATTAATAAGGAAAATGTAGCATCATTATTGTGTCATAAATAAAATTAATTACTCAATGTCTAAAAATTATAAATAAAATTCCAATATGTAAGAAATCATTTTAGATTTATAATTAATATTTATAGTCTAAAATATAATATATATAAACCTACGTAAAAAATAGTTTTTCTAAAAGATATATGCTTTTTTCATTTTTGTATTTACATTAACTTAATTCATATAAAGTGTCATTATCACATAAAAGTGGTTCCATGGGGTCCCCAAATCGACTGAAATATTATCATGGTCGGAAATGAATGATCCAATAGGATTAGGACACGTTTTAGAGTAATTTATTATTATTATAATATTGTGTTTTTACCCTTATTTACCAGATTTACCCTTTAACCATGGTAAATAAAATATTTACCAAAGTAATTATTCAAAATGTCTAAAAATAAAAGTTACTTATTTAACAAATTTGGAGCTCTTGATTATAAATATGGAATCAATTTTTCTAAATTCAAAACACGTAATGGGTAGAAATTAATTTAAAATTAATTCTGGTTGTTATAACAAAAAGCGTGTTTTTAAAAGATAATAACTATTAAAAGATTGGCACTTGCTTATATCCAGTTTAAATCTGAACTTATGTCCAATGACCACCATTTGGTTAAATTGTAAAAATATAACCTAATTATTCTCTAAAATCACTCAAATTCATAACATATCACTATTAATTATTTTAATTAAAAAGTTTGTTTTTAATTAAAATTTAGTAATTTTCACTATTCATTAAAATATCAAAGTTATCCGAAAAGTACCAAAATTTCACCCTAAAATAATTTCGATATTCCCATTCCAAAAATAAAGTCCATTTTGAAGGGTAAAATTTATAAAATTTCAAAAATAGGGTATGACTATTCATAACGGCTAGTTTGATTGGTTGTGGTCTGTGTTAGAACTCGAAGTTGTGTACAACATGCGCTACTGTATTATTCAAATAGAAGTGTGTTGTGGAATCATGGGGTGTTACATTACCCCATCCTTCAATAAATTTCATCCTCACAATTTTTTAAATTTGGCTTGGGAATATAATGGAAAGTCCCCCATCAGAAAAAGAGTCAATAAAACCATCACTTTAAAAGAAAGAAAGAGAAGTACACAGGTCTCCCAAGATAACCCCTAATAGGATTCCATTTAGGAAAACATGGATATGGATGATAAAATAAGTTTCATGTTCTGATAAAGAGGGATAGAAAACATTATCAGGAGAAAGTTAACAATAAGAATACCACAAACTTGTGATGGGAAAAACGGTCATTAGTCTCACAGTATGAAAAGTAAACAAACAATTTTTTTTGTTTTATGTTACATTACATAATGATGAGGAATTAATTTATGATATTGAATAAGAACATAAAGAAATATACTATCTTTTTAAATAAATATTCATTATTTAATAAATTTCTACCACTAACTAATTTTTTTAAACGTTGAGTATTCAAGAAGGCATGGTCACAATAGAAGAGATAGAATAAACTTCTATAGAATCACATGATCTATGAAGGATAAACTATATATATACCTTGCCTTTAGAGATTAATCAAAACCAAAATAGTTAGTATAAGATCAGATGATCCCCCAAATGGATATTCCATTAGAGAAAGAAACATTAATCATTATTTCTAAAACTAAACCAAAAATACCACAAAGTTAAATAAATACAATTCAATAAAAAATTGTCCTTAAAATCCATCAATATAATCCAAAATTATATTGAAACCCAAAACATAGAAGAATTTTATTATGTATTCTTCCACATTAAATTGTATCTCCAAATGAAATCAACTACTCTTAATGTCACATACATAAAAGTAATTAACCTAATCACACATTCTCTATTATTGGTAAATGATTTCCATAAAAAATCCAAATCAATATAATTAAAAAATAAAAAAATTGATAAAAATCCACCATTACTCCTCAAATGAATTCCCATAGTATTTTATTATCATTGGACATATAGTGTTTCCAACAAAGGGAACATCTTCCAAAATAACATTTATCACATAATCACAAAATCATTTTTTTATACTAATTGTATTCGTTTGATAATACATAAGATCCAAAATCAACTTATTATTGATCAATAAAATCATTTAACTAAAAAAAATTAGTAACACTAACCAGGGACTTCACGTAGTCTCATGGTAGGCAATATATCCCAATCACACTTTGGTTGTGGGTTTGATTCCCACATCTTTGTCTGATGCGACGTTTTGTCACACGGTCTACGTGTTGTACTTTTTCAGAAACTATATTTTATAACATTACCAAAATGAGATAAATTCCTCCAAATACCCATAGCATAATTTAACCACAAATGTTATCTCATACATTGCATTTTCATCCAAAATTATAATAATTTGTAATTGCCTCAAACCTAATGATCATATAAAACCAAATGGTTATTTATAACAATAACTAAAAGATAAAAGATAAGTCTTCCTCAAATATCATTTTCAAAAGACAAACTGAAGAGTTACAAATACAAGAGAAAATTATTCCAAAGTAATCCCATCAACAAGGAGTACTAGTACATTTTAAAATTACTGTAACCATTTATTTTCACATAGCTTCCTCTTTGACCAAGAAAATATCCTATAGAATCGAGAATTCACTCGGGTAATGGTCAGGTCCCTAAATTTAAGGAAATTGACTGTAAATGGATTCTTGGGACCATTTTTAATTTCTTCCCTAGTACTCTTCATTTTTCCTCAGAAATTCTTCACTTTATGTCCTTATTTCGTGCACATAAAGCATTTCTTGGTTCTATTGAGACACTTTCTTGGGTGTCTCCTTCCACGTTTCCTGCATGATGGATATTGAGGATTATATTCTACATGGTCTCCACTACTGGAGCTCTTATCATTCATCACCTTTCTCTTTTTTGTTGAGTCAGGGAGTTGGTTAATATATATGTTGTTGATCATATTTTTGGGAAATTGATTTGGCATAAACACTATTTCTTTAACGCCTATTAACATTACATTTTTATCTCATTGCCACCATTTTTCCAACCTTCTACATCATTCTCAATGTTAATTGGACTTCCTTGGAATCCAGCAATTGACTAATACTAGAAAGCATTATGTGAGTAACCGTAGTCATAAAATCATTTAGAGAATATCATGACTCCATATTTTAAATTTGAAACACCTTAGGATTAACCAAGGTCGTTTATTCTCATATTATATTAAAATACTTAAAATTGGTTTGTAAAGAAAATGTAAATTATCCTAATAATATCCCCAATGATTGTTGTAACCAAGAGTGCAACAAGGCTTGTTGTCATGCACCAGTTCCCGTTCGAGTCTAGCTCAAAGTAGTGTTTTCTGGTTTTAACCCTAGGTACATCTATGCCAAAGCCGCCTCTACCTGTTCACAACTAGACAGGGATGAATTTCTTAGAAAACTCACAAAATCAATACAATACCACAATTCTAGGAAGTTCTTCTATACTAATCCTCAAAGTCTATCTTAGGGCTATGCGATCTAATCAGAGCTTATCTAAATCTAGTTTCCAAGGTTTTTAATAATATTCCATTGATACCAACTATAACGTGCTGACCCCATAATCCCAGAGTCGGTGAATTATTACGTATCACTGGCATGATCATAAAAAATCACATCTTGAAAGACCAATTTGTATAGTAGCCTTGGAATTACTAGATACATTCATAAGGTTTACATTATATCATAAAATAAAAAACTACAACAATATTGTCTCCATAGACTACACTGAGATCCCATAGACTATCCTTGCAGGTCAGTTATAATATACTTCTTTGCATCCTAGGAAAATAAAAAATAGAAAGGGGTGAGCTCAAATGCTCAGTAAGGATAACATTATAGAGGAAACGTTCATAAATAAGCATAAACCTTAAGGAAGTGTATAAGACCAGAACAAAATACTTTTAAACTAGAACTTCAGTATAATATGGAAAAGATAAAATGAAATAATTCCATTTACTTTTTCACATGTATATTCTACTAGTAGAAAAATAAAATGCAATATCAATAACCACTTTAATAATAATGGAGTGCATAATGCTAGACTATCATAACCACTTAGTCAAGGCCTTGTGCCAAGACTAAAAATAAGATTTTGTCAAGGCCTTATGCCAATACACTAGTTTGTATCATGAGACCTATCGATTCATCAAGGAGCTGTAGAGGACTCCAAAAATTATTTTTAATCATCTAATGAAATTTATTCTTGAATGGATATGATGCGGAATGAATCTCATCGCGTTCGTGGAGACGGTAATCTGTACATTTGCACGAGCGAGAATATCATTATTTTGATACTAAAATAATATATAATTGGATGTTATATCATATATAAAGGATCACTATCATATTATATTTATTATTTACATGAATTACACATCATTATTATACCCATCCAAATAATAATATATTGAATAACAATTACACCATGACGTGGAGACGACAGGTCGTACATACACACGTATGGTGACATGTCATTCAAAGGATGGATTGAATACTGAATATGATTGTACAATATTTATAATAACAACATAGTATATATAAGATAATGGATTTATTTTTTAATAATGGAAATAAAAATGAAATAAGAAGTGGGAGAATAAAGGGACTTGAAAGAGGGTGATGAAATTATTAACTCTTCTTTGGGTTCTTCCTTTTGATTTGATCAAAAGGGCTCTATAGGATAGCTTTATGATCAAACTATAGCCTTTAGGATGAAGATAGGGATGTTTAGAGGATATTTTGGCAGGGGTTTTCCGAGACAAAAGTTATTGATTGTGTGAATTAATGAGTAGGTGGAGTCCCCTTTTATAAGAGGGGTGAGGGGAACCATATGAAAAAGCTAGAAATATTATTTTATAATAAATTTGTATTCGGTTTATAATGGTTCCAATGTGGATTATTTAATATTTAGGGTATTTATAGTTTAAAAACATTCAACCACTAGGTTTTACTCAGGATTGGGTCACTATATTAACTTTATTATTTTGATTTAACTATTTGTTAAATAGTATTGCATTTACCATGTATCGTTTTATTTTTATATTATATTGTTAATAAATAGAATACATACATAAAAGTGACCCAAAGTGGTACATTAATAATCCAAATATCATTATATAGGACTTTTGACTGAAACTTGTACTTTTAGGAATAGAATATCAATTAATAATATTATGTTTTTTGACAAAAACTCCTTAATGTCAATTTTGACACTATATAATAAATGATTTTTTAAAGTCTTAAAAACATTATCAATTCGAATCAAATTAATTTAATCAATAATACCACATAATATAAAGAAATAAATTTTTTATGTCATCAAAACATTCAAATTATATTTATTTTAACATTTATAAATCTAATTATTTTATTCATTCATTAATAAGGAAAATATTGTATCATTATTGTGTCATAAATAAATTTAATTATTCAACGTCAAAAAATTACAAATAAAATACCATTCTATATGAAATCGTTTAACCTTTCTAATTAATATTTATAGTTGAATATATAACATATCTAACCCTATGTAAAATTTTTTGTTCTAAAAGATATATGTTTATCTCATTTCTATATTTACTTTAACATTATTAATATAAAGTGTCATTATCAGTTACATGTGGATCCATGGTGTCCCAAAATCGACCCAAAGATGCCAATGGTTGGAAATTTATCATCCAATAGGGATTAGGGCACGTTTTATGGTAATTTATTATCGTTATAATATTATTTTTTACACTTATTTACCATATTTATCTTTTAAACATGGTAAATAAAATATTTACCGAAGTAATTATTCAAAATGACTAAAAATAAAAGTGACCTATTTACAAAATGTGGAGATCCTGATTAAAAATATGGAATCCATTTTTATAAATTCAAAACAGATAAGTGGAAGAAATTAATTTAAAATTAATTCTCGTTGTTAAAATAAAAAGAGTGTCTTTAAGAGAAAATTACTTTCAAAAGATTGTCATTTTCTTATGTATAATTTCAATGTAAAATTTTGTCAAATGACCGAAATTGGATTAAATGGTAAAAATATAACCTAGTTGTACTCTAAAATCACTCAAATTCATAATTTGTCACTATTAATTATTTCCATTAAAAAGTTGTTTGTAATTAAAATATAGTAATTTACAGTATTTATCAAAATATTAAAGTTATATGAAAAGTACCAAAAATTCAGCCTAAGATAATTTCAATATTCCGAATTCAAAAATGAAGTCCATTTTGAATGATAAATTGTATAAAATTTCAAAAGGTGGGAATTACTATTCATAATGGCTAGATTGATTTGTTATGGTGTGTGTTAGAACTCGAAGTTGCGTACAACACACGCTACTATATTATTCAAAGTGATGCGTACCGTGGAAGCATGGAGCGTTACACATGAAGTTATTTATAATAATATTCCTTAGGAAAAAATCCATTGGGAAATGCATGGGGTCTCTTAATTTTGGATACTAATGATAAGTGAAGGTACATCCCTTGTAATCTCTATAACCAGATACCTTAAGTTTAAAGTGGGGATGTAGAAAACCATATATTACAATACCTATGAGGAATAATTTTTTATCCTCGTTAAGTATCTGTAACCATGATATGGGAATCACTATGGTATTAATCCTTTAGATTTTCCTTATTGGTTGTATGTAGAGGGGAAGACTGATGTGACTATTATCAAATCCAATACTTATTCTCATGTATCCTTTGCCTTTTCGACTATTAGAAGAGGGATTCTGTGGTTTTATAGATTAGATGATTACTATTATTTCTCACATACGAGCATGAATCATTTGGTTTAATTGGTTTTTTTGGGGTCACCACATTTGTATGGTCATATACATGAGTTTAGAGGGAATTGTTTTCTAGATCGTCATAAAACCATCCTTCTAAATTCCTGACTAGGTGTGGGCAATAAAATCCATATACCCAGCCATCAGGGAATCCGTCTATATGGTGTGAGCCACACAAAATTCCCCATTACCCCAAAGGGCTATAGCCCCCATGATAATACACTTTAAATGGACTACATATGTGTGGGAATAGTAACCAAACTACGCCGAATTTGATTCGTATCCAAATGGTGTACATATGAACTCTTGTTTATAGTCCAAAAACAAAACCCCAAAATCATATATATTTCTCTCTGGTCCTCATTCCCATACGTTAATATTTTTCATGGCTTCTGACATCCCATTCGGGTTCTTGGGCAACTTCATCATATTTTCCAGAATGAGCCTTTACTAAAAGCTTCTTCCTATACATACTCTCTTCATGATATTAAATTAAATGGATTTTTTCTTATAACATGACCATAAAATGTATTACATGTCATGATTTGTGGTACCAAACTATATGGGTCTAATTCATTTCACAAGGTTACACATGATTCCTATATTATGTGTCCAATTTCTAATAAAAAACAACTAGTGTATCCCAATATGATAACAAACACTTGGGCATACCATTATTATGGGTAGAACTAGTATTTTAAACAAATATGTCCTAAATAATCACTAATTCGTTCATGAATTGATAACATTAATGGAGATCCATGTATAAATACAGAAATTTCCATTTATGAATAACATCCAACACATATAGATAATTCATAATTATATGCATTCTAATAATTTCTTATTTATCTAACGATGACATATGTAATTGTTTTTAATTAATGGAGTACTCACAAACATATCTAAAATCTATAATAGTGTCCAAATGAAAAAAAAAATTCACAAAAAAGGATGCGATGAGCCCAAACTCACATCCTCTCAACTAATGTGGGTTACTCTGTATCGTTTTCGTTATTCTATAATTAGAGACTCTATTTTCAAAATGGGTCCTTGAGAAATAAAATATATGTGAACTAGTGGGTAATTTAGGTTCCTTGAACAAACCTCACTGGGAACAATCTAGAAAAAATGTGGTAATATGTTTCTTTCATGCAGACTATTCTACCAACAACAAAAAAATTAAATTTTATACACATGTAAAATATACGGGTTTTTTCATTAATAAATACCACATGGGGATGGAATATCATTTTTTGTTGTTGGTAGCATAAAATTCACATCAAAAAATACATCCACATATTTTTCCAGACTGTTTCCTATGGTGTTTTTCATGTAACCTAAAAATGGATATCATATTTTTGGTGACTCATTCAAATGAATTGCAAATCTAGACACTAAATGGAGAACATGTCCAATGATACAAAAGAACCAAATTAGATGATAGGATAGTAGGTCGGGATCAAAAATCCCTTGGTGGGGGGGGATCATTTCTACATCAAGAAAC
This sequence comes from Viscum album, assembly GCA_963277665.1. Classification (NCBI taxonomy): domain Eukaryota; kingdom Viridiplantae; phylum Streptophyta; class Magnoliopsida; order Santalales; family Viscaceae; genus Viscum; species Viscum album. Next base: position 822,162,149 of record OY728155.1, read on the forward strand.
TATTATTGATTTAAGATATTACCTATGAATCTTATAGTTGTTCCCTAGAATGATTCAATTCAACCTTGGATCTATATTAAATTATTAAATTTCATGGAATTTCTGATCATTTCTATGTGTTTTATGTTCTTAATTTATTAAGATATCTATATTTATTAGAGGTTCTTAATAAATTTAACCCTTTTATGAATGGTTTTGATATTATTTTGGTTATTTACGATTACGATGATTGAATATAGATACATTATTGGAATCTCTAGATAGTATTTTCCTCAACTATGGCAAGAGTTATTTCCATGTAGATATCAGACTAATAATATAGTCTTCTTACACATCCTTGTGAATGGAATAAAATCCCACATAGATTGGTTTTACTAAACAAGAAACATGAAACTGTATTTTTTCTTGTTGTAATAACCAGCCCATACTGTTTATCAACATGCTAAAATGATGATTAGGTAAAAGGATCCTATGAAATGATTATTTTTATAGTTATTTCAATGTGCCCTAATGAAACAAAAGATGTGTGGGAACCTAGGTCATATTTTTATCCTAATAGTAATCTGGATCATATTGAATTAACATTGGTTTGGTGTGTTGGGTTTTGACCTCACGAAGGTTTTCTACAAACACCCATTGGACATGATTCAAATCGCACATATTTTGGTTATGAGGAACCATTCCTATGGAGGAACTATAAATATTTTTAACGTAATGAATGTGGCCCTTTTATATGATTGAGTAATTGTTTCTTGTCTTTCACATTATAGGATGATTCTATAATGGTAATATAATGTTCTTTAAAGAGTCACACCATAGAAAGCCCTTTGATGATATGAATTTTGATTATCTAAAAAATGTTTTGCTTGCATGAGACAAATATATCCATGTAGTCACAATGGTCGTATCTATACTCTAATCCTATATGAAAAATTCATGATTGTGAGAAACAAGAGGGGACATAAAGAGACGGAAAACCACATTATTCCTCTTTCACAAGTGGAAGAGGTCGAGGATAATGTTTAAGAATAATGGGATTTTATGTTCATGTCTAATTCCATTTCATTTCTAGGATAGTCATATCAGACTGACCAACAATATTTCCATACTTTATTAATAGTCATGGGAATTACACAAGTAGGGATACCTTGATCGTTGTTCCAATGAATAAAGGAGGATACGACATTAACCTTCAATGGTGACATAAAATTGTGATATTCTCCCTCCCCACATAGAATTAGAGGCTAGTAGTCTTATAGATGATTATATAAGTACATGTTCATAATATTAGAATAAAAGACTAGGAGATCATTCATACATCCCCATAGTTTATGTCCCTTGAAACCTACAGAATTCATAATTTAATATACCCTAAGGACCTAGTCTATAAGGAATTGGAAAGTGAATAACACCTCTCACTATTAGAATACATAAAAAAAGGGAGACATGATAATATTTCTCATTCTGTGGTAATGAAAATATAGAGGCTTTAATATATGTATTTATTTTTTCCCTGTTAAGATGAGTAGTCCAATGTAATGGGATACAAACAGTTTCTTTTTGGCATGAGGGCATAGAAGGTGTTACATGCAGGTTAGGATTTACAAACATGAGGTTGATCATGTAGGGTCATCTAAAATGACTTATGTTGCTCTGAAAAACCTATTATAATATGAAAATAAATTTATAGTCGGTAAATATTCCCTATATGTTATGAAACACGCGACTTATGTATCAGGAACCCTTTCCTCCTAGTTTAAAAAAATGAGCATGTTGTTCCCCCTCTATGCTTGAGACCTCATGAAACCCATATAGGGACAACATAGGAGACCCTTGGTGAAATATTTATGGTCACTATAAATTTTCATTCCTAAGTGGTCAATAACCCAATGAACCTCCAGTTCACGCATGCCTACCAATGTGTGAAGCACTTCAAGCCCCTCTTATGTTGCACTGTACGAAGCACATCATGCTCTCTTAAATATGGCATGTATGAGAAAAAACACAACTAATATTTAAATAAAAAAAATGAAGGTCTCCATTTCATTTGGTCCCCTAGTATGAGGGTTACTAATATGGATCCTCCATCAATGCCTTTGACATTCAATGATCCAAAAATTAGACACTGCATTGTGTCTCCCATTTAGTTATGAATTCCATCGGTCAATGGTGTTAGACACTTTTCCAACCTGATGGGAAGGGGCCCCAGGTTACATGTAGTAATCTGTCTTATTTCTAAAAGGTACCTCAACCTTGGGATTAGTGTCACAGATATCAGGAAATTTTATATTGGGGTTATGAATATGTCCTTTCATAGACACCTCTAATTCCAATTGTCTCAGTTTCCAGTTGGTTAGGGAGAGAACTGATCCTTCATTTCCCATTAGGGTTCATCATTATTTTCCCTCACATTTGTCGAAATATGAGTGGTGTATACATTTTGAGTTAATAATCTATAATATATTATATCTTTTTTAACCATATAGTTTGCATAATATGACTATCTAGGATACTAAATTTCTAGAGATAGACACATGAGGGACATTTATTATTCTCTTGTATCCATATCCTCTTCCACTATATAATGTAGGATCATTTGATTTTCCATATCATTATCTTACTCTAGTATCTCAAATTTAATCGGGCCTCCTGTAGTCTTAGTGGTTAACTACAATCACAAAATCTACTTTGTTTTACGCAATTCATGGAGGATAATATTATTATTATATTCCTCTCACATTAAATTATAGGGCCTTTATGGGCATGGTGCCTAAAAGAAATTTATCCAATCTTATGGGAGTCGAAATTTATTTTATAGGCCACAGATCATTCCAAAATTCTCTCCAAGTGAAACATTCCATTTAACAAAAAATAATTTAAATGCCACCGTTGGTGTGGGTCCTCAAAACTGAACAACATGGTTTTGATTCCCTTCTAAACGGGATAAATATAAATTGTCTTTAAGGTATAGACCCAATTCCCCAAATAAACACTAATTCACTCAAGGCCATATTTCCAAAAGGTTCATATTTGACTTGGAATCCCACATCCCTTCTAAGTCCCTTGGGTAACCTTTTTAAATGTCCCACACCAAACATTAACTATGAAGCATTCACATAGATGTCTTTTATTGATGATGTAAAACTACACGGATTGGTTTTTATCATGTAACCTAAAATGTTATGATGAGTCTTGATAAGGAAAACCAAACAAAATGGGTTTTCACTCATTTAAAAAGGATCTATAGGAAGCATATCAAATTTTTTTGATCCCTAAATCAAAATAATTATAATCTATCCTGATGATGAAAAACTCAAGGGAATTTTTTTGTGTGTTATAATCCAAGTATCATAATCATAGATAACCATATGAATCCATAATTTTCTTATGAAAGAATACCATAAATGGAGAATATGAGATAAATATAGATATATCCACTAATGAATAACCGTAGACACATACAAATGATTGAAAATTCCATGCATTCTAAAAAATGAATGGTAATCCATGGATAAACGAATTCATAAATGGGAGTTAATAATTGATTCATGAACATATATTTAGTTTATTACAATGTCCCTTATTATTTATCAATAACTAAAAAAATGGTGAGATGAGCCTAACCTTCATTCCTCTTGACCAATTTCTATTCATATGTATCATTGATCATGTTCTATAATGAGTTCATACCATTGGAAATAATTTTCAAAAATCATCATGTTATTAATATCCATTGGGTGTTTCTAGTTCCTTGATTAAATCCCATTAAAAAATCCTCAAAAATACAAGAAAATATATTTATGACAAGTGGGTTTCCCCACAATAACCACAGAACACCATTCTGGCGCAATATAGAATTAATGAAAGTAACAAAGTGGTGAATTAAATGTGAATCATTAACCAAGATGATAATTCTACCCACCTATCAGGCCCCTTTCAACTTAAAAATAAAAGAGGAACAATTGAGATAATCAATTTATCATGTGTTATTTTATAGAGATGATACTTTTATGGAGGTTTCTTTTTATTTTCATATATATTTTAGGAATAATTTATAAGAAATCCCCTCCATAAAAATAAAATTACACCAATTCTCCCAAATGCTATCTATGTGTGCCCCTCATGTTGGGTCTTCATTTAAGTAGAGGAACATGTAAACAACCTTGAATATTCCACACTGTGTCTCTAATGTGTTGGTCATGTTTTACCACGAAGTGGTCTTATATCAACCCTAAAGGATTCCCGACATGATTTGAAACTCTTGATGTGCCACCATTCATCCACTCAGTAATGGTCGTTGGTCCATAAGAAGTCAAACCCAATCATTATCTCAGACCATTTATTAGATCTTATCCTAACAATGCATAATCTATTCAATCCTTATCTCAATATGGTATATTATGTGGTTAAAAATGGACTCAAACATATTATACATGTTCCCCTTCAAAGAGATACTTCCACAGACACCGCCACCAATGATAGATGACGATGAACCCTCTGTATGATAGGACTCTAGTCTTTTTCATTTATAACAAGTCACTCAAGATGGACCCCTGAGGGTATAGAATTCAATAGCGAATAGGTACACACCTCAATCCACAATCAATAATTCCACCGTCAAAATTATTTGATAAAATTTTTGTTGTCACAAACACATACCTACACACAGAAATACAACTAGTTTAAATATAATGGAATGTTTGAGAGGGTATAAACTCATTCTGATATAAACCATGAATTTAACTAGTCTCATATGTATGTTTCCAATGAATCCCTATAGAAAAATTCAAAATCAATCTATTATTAGAAAAAAACATCCAACATCATAGAATAATTCTAATAATGTTTGGATATGATCCATAATTATGAGAAATCACATGCCCACTCTTTTCCATCATGCCAGTTGTCTTGTCAAACAACATCCAATGAAATCATATATTATGTCCCAATGATGAATATTGGAGAAACTGAAAACTCGTCCCAAAAACATGAGTACTATTTGTGCCAATTAGAAGGAAATGGAGTATAGTAGCATGAACACACCCCTTCTCCATGCACAGGTTGGGTATAAATACATTTTCAAAATGATACTTATACCATGAACATATTGAAAATGATGAGTGGATTGGTTAAAATTCATTCTCAAATCCATAAAACCTACTAAAATATCATAAATTATACAACCACGCTTATATGGATTTCTCTCTCGACTTCTACAATTGGTTCCACCCTCTCCTCCCCAGTCCTACAGTTCTCTCTAGTGGAGATGGGACTCCCTCCTACTTTAGGATCAGAATTTCCCTCAATACTTTTATTCCATCTCGTTCATTCTCCCATTCAGGGTTTTCTTCATTCTTTCTTCTGGAGTTGTCTCGAATTCTCCTCTGACACCAATACGATGACGGTCTGTCTTGATATACTCAACTCCATCAATTAAGCTATTTCAATTCTTAGACGGGCTTGGCACTGTGTTGCTAGGATTGGGATCACTGCGGGATTATCTATATGGTTTTTTCTTCCCTTGTCACACCTCTATGCTTCATGATCTCTGTCTTCTTCTTCATTGGGTTTTATCACCTTGAATTGGAGCATCCTTATTCATGTTCTTGTGGATTCTTCCCACAAATATTTCTCGATTCCTTTAGGGTATCATCCATGGGTCCCCATTTATGTTTTTCAATTAGGGTTTCTATACTAGTATCTTCATGTTCATTCAATGATTGCTTTGGTTAGTGAATATAGTTTTATAGGGTGTTTTGATGGTGTTCATTTGTTTTTTTGGAGATGGTTTGATGATGTAGTGTGTGGTGATGGTACATGTATGGTCATGGATTTTGGTGGATGACCATTTTGATCATACTCTTCTCTAGTCTTTGGGTCCTATGATCCCTTCCAGGTCAGATGGGTGGGATAATATCCAAGAGTATTTTGGGTTGTGTTGTGCGATGTAGAGGAGGGTTCTACATTGTGAGGAAAACGACGACAATGAGGCTTCTATTTTGTTGGGAGATGTGGCAGTGGTAATAAGAATATTCTTCAAAGTAGAGGATGATAGTGGTGATGGTTTATGGGAACTTGGATGGCAGTGAAGTTGAAAATATAATCTGAACATGTCCTTCCTTGATTTATGTTCTTCCATTGGATCACTAGTTTTTCAAGGATCATGATTTGCTGATGTTGAGGAGTTCATTTCTTGGTTTTGATGGAGGGTTTTGGTGGTTCATTCATGGGATTTCTTTGGTGACTGATGGTTGGGGATGATGCTGACAAACATGTAAGATTGAGTTGCATGAGGAAGATCAAAATATGATATTTGATATGATCTTTTTTTCTTTATCGGTTTTCTGTTGGTGGACATGTGGATTTCGTGAGTCGAGGAATTTTTTCATGGGTGATGTGGCTGTTTTTGGTTAATTGGATTTTTCTTTATTAATTTTCAATTTTTAATATCTGTGTAGTGATGTGGGGTATGTGGTATGTGTGTTGAGTAAGTAGATCTAGTTTTTGTTTCCACTAGATGAAAAAGAGGCTTTAAAAAACATAGTAGTATGAAATAATATCCTAATGAAAACAACAATAAAAAAGGTATAGATACCCAGCACTATCGCCATATATTTGGGGAATCATCATTATTTCATAATTGAGTAGAAAGACATCATTTTTATTGTCTAGAAGGTTAAAGGGTTAAATTCCCATTATATGTATGGAATGCCTAATCAGGACCATACCCCTATTCTAACAAGGGGTAATAATCTTATTTCCATGGCCACTCCATGTCAGAAACAAAACCATTCCAAATTTTATGAAACCATTAGATAAGTTCATGTAGTAACATGGGAGCTATCCAAACATGATATCACATATAATACATGTTTTCCCTACCAATCTACACAAATCCCTTGCAATAAGTCATCCAAAATGAGTCCTCGCCAACGAATGTTCGAAAATGAATAGATTAAATAGGATCATAATATTATTAATAATGTATTTATTGATTTCTATATATAAATTTATTTTGTAGATCATTTTCCTACTCACCCATTTCCATATTATGGGAGTAGTAATAGTAGATCTAAATAAGTTCCAGGAGTACTTCATCCTGATGTCTTGCTTCCTATCCATAATTTATTCGATCTTGAGAGCCCATATCCAAATGAGTGTGACAGAATACCTCTACATGACCAGAATATAAAATAGTATGAAGCACATTCAATTTTTATAATTTAAATAAAATATTCCCTCTATGTTAAATGATGGAGGATTACTCCTAATAGTCAGATAATAATCCATAATTGTTGTCCTCCTAATTAAATAATTCACTACCAACATTCCTTCTATATTAGTCTTTTCTTCATTAAATGGATTATTCTAATGTTTATTCAATGATGAGAAATCCCTCCTAATATGAGGAACTTGGGAATATGAGGTCATTAACATATGAAATCCAATACTTTGGAAAGTGAAATCCATTCATAGCTGAATGAGATCCTAATGAGATGATAACTCACTAAACCCACCTTGGTTTTTGTTCCTTCTAATGTGATAGCAAAAGATACCTCTGAACTTTTAATTCATGAATAATTAGCAGTGATGAATCCACATTTGTCAGACTAGGTCAATGGGACACTAGGGAAATATAATGAAGTCACATTGAACAAGAGTATATCATTGGATAAAGAAGGAATTATTGATAACCATGTTTTAATGATCTCAAAAACATGTTTGTAATGTTATTAATGATTTTTATAATCTATGATAGAATTTTATACTATAAAAAATTTTGTTTAAAATTTTATATCTATACTAATGAATCGTGGATGAACTATGTAACCATCTGGAAAGTCCCACCACATGAATGAAATTTCTAGAAAAGTAATGGATAGACGAGATGCCAGTGATTAGACACCATCAAGATGAATATTTGGTTCTGTCTCAAAAAGTACTAATTCGAGAAATGATTCACCACTGGTGATTCCACAATTCCATATGATCATGAATAAAAAATATTCTACCATTGAGAAATTGTATAAAAAAAATAAATTATTCACTTTTGAGATGAGTCACCACTAAGAGAAGTCAATTTTGATCATTGCCTTTCATCATCCTGACTCACCACCATCCTATTTCATTTATTAGATGGAACACCACTAGAGTTTTCTCACCGATAGAAGAGTCACTGTCAAAATTTATAGGAAATTTATATTATATACATATAACAGATATATTTTTAAAATTTAATACTAGCGATTATTTTATTGGTAATTTCCAAACTATTGTTGGGATACATTAATATTTTTTTCATTGTTTAGTATAAGGAGATTATTATTAATAGAAATTTTAATCTAAAGAATAATCATTAATATTATAGATAAATGTGTTATCAATATCTATTAAAATAAATATTAATTCACATATATATTCATGTTATGTGTGTTTTAATTATATTGAATGAAAATAATTGTACTACTATGCGTTGGATTTTTTTGAGAGCTTTCACACATTATCCTTACCTAAAACTGACTTTGTGAATGTGGAACATAATGAAAAACCATTATCATCTTTACAAAATGGATAAATGGAGCTTATGAAGAACTTTTTACTACTTTTTTAAGTAACTCAACTCAATCTCAAAAACAATATAAATATGTGGAGTATCATGCTTTTGTCCACTTCGAATTCTGAAACACTATCCTTTCATTATTTTTACAATTTTACATTATGTTAAATGCATTATTTTTGTGTACTGTGTGGTTTTCCTTTTATATTAAACCCATTATATGTGAAACTCTTTTACTAGATTCCCAATTTTATGTCCATATTGTCACTTTATTGATTTTTTACCCATGGTGTTGTGGAAGAGGTCCCTGTGTGGCCTGTGATAATTTCACTTCCCAATGTTTTTGTGGAAGAGGTCCTTGTGTGTCTTAGATAGCTGGCTAGAGATTATTTATACCAAATACATATTGAAGCTCAATATTAATTTATACAAACTTCATGGAAGAAGATTATTTGAACTGAATTTTTATTAACTAAAAATGAAATCCCCTACTTTTATAGTTAATATTAATTAATTATAATATATATTTTTTGAAAAATATTGATATCAAAAGCTAAAACCAATTTCATAATGTTTATACGGAGACTTAATCACACTTTGATAAATATTTTAAAACATTAGAACATATATTTATATGATGTTGTGATTAAATGGGTTGTTTTATATGATTTAGTAGACTTTTTTTAAAAATATTTTCCACAGAAATTGGTTTGGATTCTCAATTCACCCATTCATGAGATAACCACTTTTGACCAACACTTAACATTAATGGATAATAAAAATCACTTCAACTATGATTTTAGTTTTTTTAAGATATTATATTTCAATCAAATCTAAATTTAGTTATAAATTGGATAATAAAAAATAATGTTATTATAACAACAATACTCGTTTCATTAATTGGAACAACTATTGTCAATGGAAAATAATAAATGAAAATTAATATTTAAATCATTGGTTTTGATATTTTCTCTAATAGAGATGATCAATATGAATTACCTAAAACTGTTACGAATACATGGGTAGATTCTACAAGACCTTCTTATTAAAAAACTACAATGTTTACATTCCAATTATTATGACTTACAATGGGAATATTTTAATATGATATCTTCTAGAAAAAAATCTTTTGAAAATTTGCATACATTTTATATTTATCTTGTAGGAAAATATAATGAGAAATAATTGAGGCCGAATATATATATATAATTAAATTTGATATTTTCATGATGAAACCAATGCCAGATGAGTTTGTATATATAAATCACATTATGTGTGATTTTGAACACAATGAGCTCCTTTTGGAATCTTGGTTCAGTGAGAGATCAAATCAAGAAACTATGGAGATGTCATAAAAATATATTGAGAGGGGCATCATTTTCAATAAGATAATATTGTGACATTAACAAGGTAATATTAATGAAATGGATTTGGATGATGAAGAAGAATGTGTATGATATTATGTTTAATTGATAAGATAATGATGAACCAGTTATGGATCTTATAGGCTTCTCTTTTATTAAATCAATACAAAATGAAAGGGAAATTTTTCAAGATAAATGCTCTAGTGATGAGGAATCGCATGGCAAATCAGATGGGGAAGTTGTTCATTTGGACATATGGTTTAAGAAATTATATATGAAGAAAAAGTCAATCTAAAATGAGGTACTTGGGAAATAATGATAATAGTCTAAACTTGATGGAGTAGAAAGTGACATATAATTTGAATGATATTACCTTTTATGAGTGTTTTATAAAGGATAATTCAATGTTCAATATCATATCTTAAATAATAATAAGATTTTTGAAGCAAAATGTAGAATGTATAAAAATGAAATGAGTGTATCCAAGATTGATTCTGAGGATATATCTAGTGACAAAGACTCAACACATGAAGAAAATATATATAGAAAAAAATATTTTTCTTAATTATTAACTTATTAGAGGTACCTGCTGTATCCCATTTACATAATTCATATCATATTTTTGAATAATATAACTATAATATGTCAAAAGAATAAATTTATTAATAATTAAATATTCATGATGATACCTTTAACGAGACTAATAAAAATAATTAAAATCTAAAGAAACAATATGTTTTATCTGTTAATATAAAATAATATTCTTATATATAATAAGAGAATAATTCTCAATTGTTTTAAAAAATACTAAACAAGTGATGTCAAATGATCAATTAGTTAAATAGTTTTTAACGTTTAAAAATGGTTGAGAAACTCTCAATTCAAATATAATGAAAGAAAATTTACACAATATATATTATTATTCTAGGTTACAAACTTACAAAGAGAGGAATTATAAAAATTAAATTTATTCATATATCCAATTTTGGAAATTTGAAAGATACATTTTATTCAACTATGTTAAATAATTTTTTTATTTCAATGAGTTTAAAATCTATTTAAATGTATCCAATAAATAGAATATGGTTCCAAAATACATAATTACAAACATATGTAGTTGAAAAAAACATGTATACAAAATAAATCATGGTATAAAGTTTTTAGGTAAAATAGCTTAAAAGGTCTTATTGAAATCTGCAGTTCTAGGATAACAAATGTTGGAGAAATTTTATAGTAGAATGAATGATATTGGAAAACATTATAATGGTTAACCATGGAAAATGCACAATTGGTGAGAATTATAAAGGAAAAAATAACTAGCCTGGTACAAATTGTAAACTCTAATTTAGATTTAATTTTTAATGTAAATCTCTGATGGTTTATAATATATTCATCACATCATATCATAGCTATGTAAATATGGTTTTTATGTGAAATTTTAAAACTATTTTTGAAAATTTTTAAAATCGTAATTTTTTTATTTGTTTCTTTTAGAAATCATAATGTTTATGTTCCTAATCTCAATACTTTAATTTTACAAAAAATAGTTTTTTGATTAATTTTATATAGAATATTCTATTTGATAGTGAAGTTTATGGAACTATAATGTTCAGTCACAGAAAAATGTTACAAGGAAATGGTTTTTCTAGGTTGAAACCTGCATGAATTCCCAAATTAAAAATTGTATCATCACTATAAATAAGGTAAATAGAAAATAAAATAAATTATTTATTAATGTTTCAACATAAGAACCAATTGATTTGGTCCACATGGAATTGTTTAGACTATCAGGAGTTTCTAGTTTAAATTTAATGAACAATGTCTACATACTTATAGAAAGATTATCAAATTATACATTGGTATTTTTTAGCTTATAAATGTGAATCATTAAATGGTACTACCATGTGTGATTAATATAAGGAAAACCAATGCGTACGTAGATTTATGTCCTTTATTGGAGATCATGGTCATGAGTTTGAAAATAACAACTTTGAATACCACTGGAAATCGTGGATATAACCATATCTGCTATAATCTTAGTACACCTTAGTAGAATGTAGATGTAGAAATAATAAATATAATCCCTCAAGATTTATTCTATACACTAATAAAATCAATTGACTAACTTATCATCTTCTAGGAAGAAGATGTGAATATGTCCTGATATATAGATAATCTATTTTTAGTTTTACATATTCTGAGGGAAAATCCTTGAGAAATTTTGAGTAATAGGAAACTTAATGATAAATACATTAGCTGTTTTGTTTCATTATAATTATTTGTAACATTATGTATAATCATGGAAGGTTTCCCTCCAATAGTTATTATGGGATTTTCCTTGGTTATTGATTTTCTATTGATTTCTATAGATGATATTAAAAAGGGACATACAATGTGGAAGTGACTTTGCATTTCATGTTTGATAAGATGGATCCATATGAAATAAAGACTCCTTTAGAAAACATTTAGTAACATTTATCAAATATGATCGTAAATTCAAAATCTTCTAATAGAGAAATAATACATGAAAAAAATATAATCCTCTTTGGATGATCTTCCATAACTATAATCAGAGATATAGAAGACCAAGTAGTGTCCAATAATTATTTTCCTATAGATTTTTGGACCCTTATGTTCCATCCTTTAGTTTCGGTATATGGGGAAATAGAAAATTGAACCATGAACTATAGTTTATCTACAAAACAAGTTTTATCGTTATTTTTTTCATATCAATGATTGGACCAAATAACATCATTGATATCAATAATGATGAAATATGGGTAATGGATGTGAAAAAATAACATAATAAAAATGAAAGAAATAATGTTTTTGATTTTTTAATTCCAAAATACACATTGAATATACAAACTAAATGGGAATTTAAAAACATCAATAATGATTTTAGATCTATAGTAAGAAACATGGATATAATAGGTACACAAAGATATAGTCATACATAAGGTATATATACTGAGGGATCATTTTCCCCTCCAACTTGTCCTAAAACCATTCGAATACTAGTTTCCTATGAAGCGCATCTAAATTTTAAACTACATCAAATAGATGTCAAAATTATATTCTTGTATGGGTATATAGTTGATGATATTTTTGTTGAACAACCCCATATATTTTAAAATAATCCCTTTTAAAACATTTTTTAAACTTACAAATGCATTAAATGGTTCAAAACTGGATCCTATAGATATGTGGATATGATTATTTATCTTTCAATTTAGAACGGATTATTAAAAGGGACATATAATCTAGAAATTTTTATTACAAGGATTTCCAAATATTTCTATGTTGTACAAATACTTGTCGAAGATATTATTGTTTGACATTCAAGAAAATTATTATGTACTAAATTTTAATTTATTATAGAAAAATAGATTCAAATGGGATTATGGGTGAACTAAAATTATATATTGGTTTCCTATTATATCAATGTAACGAGGAAATATTTTAAATCAAAGTATATATAATAATGTTTCATTAATTTTTTTATTTTTGAAGAAAAAAATGTATATACAATCATAATATTACTACTAATATGTTGGATCTTGATGATGATGAGAATATAGTGGATCTAAATAGTTATAGAGGTACGGTTGAATGTCTAAAATAAATAACTGATAGTCAAATGGACATTATGTTTAGTGTGTGTGTGCGTTCTCATTTTCGAGAAAAACAAAAATGATTGATTGATACATGTTCTAAAATTGAATTTTGAAAACCTAAATTTTAAATCATATTTATGATTCTTCTACCTTATATGAAACGTATTTCTCCTATTTTTGTATTCAGATTATTATTTCTGAGGATGTATGTTAGAGAGTAAAAGACCATTGGAACATGTCCCCTTTTGGGAAAGTAACTAGTTAACGTATGTGGCATGACAAATTATTATATTACAAATTCATCCAATGAATATTAGTACATTTGTTATGGTAGTTATTGTTATCAAATATTTTGGATGAAACACACTTTTGTAGTCAATTTATACCACTAATGACATCTACCATTAAATGATTACAACCAATGTGGAATAAATATTTATATGAACACTGTATCTAACCAATGAAGAGAAATAAATTCATTTAACACATAAAATTTTGAGAGATAGTTTTTGAAAGTGTGATTTATAAATTGAGTAAATTTTTATATAACATCAACTTGTAGATATTTTTCAGAGACATTGAATTTTTAGAGAATGATCTTTATTAGACATGAATTAGGAATTATTAATTTCAATTAAAATAAATTTTATGGAACCCACCATTCATGTTTTTTCCCACTATGTTTCATTATCCACTATTTTTTATTACCTAACATTGGTCCATACCCTCCATTGGTGTATACCCACCATTGGTTTTACCAACAATTGGAGTAATACCCACAATTTGAGTATGACCCATTGTTGGAGTTTACACAGTATTGGAACTACCCAACATTGAATTATCCCACAATTGGTTTTTGAGAGATAGTTGTTAATTAAATATTTATAGGTTGTATGTTTTCTTTTCATTTTTGGTATATTATATATATTTCAAAAAAATTTAATCCAGAAATGATATGAATTCTTCCACGTTTTAATTTATATAACATGTTCCATTAACTTTTAACCTCGTTACCAACATCCCATCCCAATAGTTATTCTTCCCTCAACCACATAAGATATTTCTAAAATTACCTCCATGGTTGGAGTGAATTGAGTTACAATGTATTCTTTGAATGAGTCATATCATTCAAATAACTCATGTGGAGCATGAATCTGTCCAACTGTCAATCTTGTAAACCTACATCTATTAAATATTATAGTAGTAACAAAATATATGTTCATAAATATTGATTATTGTTGAATTAATCTTTTATTATTAATATTATGTGAGACCGTAGATGGGTATAGTAGTTCTCTAACAATTAGATACTATCATATAACAAGTTAGTGCATCAAATCAATCATTAGTATGATTTTATCATTCATGAAGTCAATGAATGAGTGAGAAGTAGAATAAATGGGAAAAATTTGTTTTATCTTTAATAAATTGTACAAATATGAGAAATCCACACATAAAGGTGCCTCAAATGACTATAAAAGATATAAAAAAATTGGTTGTGAAAACATCATGTATGATGATCCTCTGGTATAAATAACTGAGATGGATTGTACAAACAGAATGTGCAGCTGAGATGCATGGTGAATGCTATTTTTTATTCACGATTACAATGTATATGTTTTTTCCTTGGAAATGTGATTTCTCAAAAATCTTGTATCAAGATCTCTATAGCCTTTGTCTTATGAATAACTGAGAAAAAATTAATTTAGGAATGTTTTGTAATGAATCATTTTGATCATATATGTATAGAATAATCATAATCAAATCCTATTGTTTATTCAAGGTTTATTTTTGGCTCTACCGATGGAAAATGTATTTTTTTGTGGAGAAGATGAAACCATGGTAATTTTGGAGGATTATTCATTAAAAAATTAAGATTTAAATGAATGTAAATATATTTGATCTCCTCGAATATGCATTGGGATGATGATGCTGATAGTCTTTATGAAAATATTTATACTACTAATCACCGATTTAGGATAAAAAATCTTGTGGATCCTGACATGGAGCCAGATGAGGTGGTTGATCAATAAGAGGAGTAAGTAGAGGATGAAGTTGTATTAGTAGATGTGGAGGATTTGTTTTTATTTTATGAGGTAGCTGGAAAAAATATTCCCAAGTGTCCTCTTGCAATTTCTAGTTTTTATCCTATCCCTCCTCTGTCTCTCGGTATCCAAAAGACTCTTTTGAAACACAATTGTGAAGAGGATGAACTGATGTTTCAAAAGATGATGTTGGATAGTATTATGATGATAGTGTAAATGACAATGATAATTGTGACAAGGAAGATGAATAATAATATATGGACTTAGAAGATGAATATTAAATTGGGGATACCATATATTAGGTATATCAAAATGATTATAATGATAAATATGGTGAAGATCATGATAGGACTGATGATCAAGCAATGCATGGGTGACTTATTTTTTCTCAAGGGTTTTTACTTTAATTTAAATCTTATGAATGATAATAATTATATAATGATGTTGATAGATATTTTATAAATGGTACGAATGCATTACATGGGGGAGAGAAATATATGTTTCTTCCTAGTCACCCTAATGAACCCTATGATGGTTACTCCTATGAGCCTATATAGGTTGATAATATTGTTTGTATGATAAAAACTAATGAAAATTAGGGTTTTAGGACTACACAATATGATATATTAAATGTGGAGTTGACTGGAATGTATTTAACCATGATTGATGTCACATCTATTAAGGACTCGGAGGTATACCCTGGATATGTCAAACATTGTTTAGAGTACACCGACTCAGATATTGAAAGACCATGATTTCTATTGGATATATATAATAAGGAATCCATTGAAGATAATATAAAATTTATAGGGGAAATATATATTTTTTCTTCCTAAAAAACATGTTTTATTTGTTACTACAAAAAACTATCTCAATTGAGAGACTATTTTTACCACTTCCTATACCGGTCGTTTCTCCAATTTCTGTTGATGGGGTATCTAAAGATGAATTGTAATGCCTTAAATGAAGCCTCAAATTTGATTTGGGTATGTGTGTTAAAAAAATAACCAATTTTCACTAGTCTATGTGAATATGATTCAAGTAATTTGTTAATATTATTGATACATCGTATCCATCTCGAAATGGTGCATCATATTCATGAAGTGGATATAGAGAACATGAGGTCCTAAAATGAGATGGTGACTTGGAGGTATGTAGTAGATGAGATGAGAAAATATTTTTTATATTATATGGATTATTATTTTGATACGGTGGAGATAATATCTTTTATGGCATCCACATTGAGTGCTCCACCATATTCTGTTGATGTTGAGCTGGTCGGTTCGGTGGTTAGGGAAGAAAATTGATTTTTATCTTGTAACATTTTTGGCTTCTCATTGGACATTATGGGAAAATTAGACAATAACAATTATAATGTGAATAAAATTGATATAAAATGTTTAATGGATATGAATGTTTATAGACTAGATGATAAAAAGTTTATAATGTATTACAATTTGAGGAATTTTTAAAAAAAAAGAGAATAACACTCATCTAAAATTCCATAATATGAACCTCAACAATTTTTCAGGGACTCAGGACTTCAATGAACAAGTCAATAAAATTAATGTGATGACCATAGTTGTGATTTTTTTATGGGTGAGAAAAAATTTCTTTTCAATGAGATGGAAAGAGTGGGAAATATTATCATGGAATTCGTCAAACTAATGAATCCCTTTCTCCATGTTATTTGTTCTACAGTAGTGGATGAGGGTGAATTTCTAGTAAACTATCATCATTCACATACACTTTCAAATCTGGTGTTTTCAAACCTTCTGTTATCTGAGATCCCAACGCAACATTACATACATAAATTCTACTTTTTATCCTCACTCATTAGGAATATTTACAGCATCTCAAGGCTATTATATTCAATGAGCCTCCATATCTACCTATTTTCCTTATAGATTCCACTATATATACCTTAACATTATCTGATTTTCACTCTACCTCTTCCATAAATAATGGAATGGAACATGTTTTTAATTCTACCCAACCTAATAAATGATGATTGCAAAATATAATTCATTGATAGTTATTATATTATTTTCTAAATTTAATCGTGAATATACTTCATTTATCGTTATCAATCAACGAAAAATATCTTCTTATTCATATATTATTTTATTTCCACTAATTTTTTATTTTTACCTTTTGATAATCCAAATAGAGGGTATTGACTATAACAATTATAATGGAAATATAAATTTTATTAATGTTTATATAGTGAATTTATTTTTGACATACTTAATTATAATTTGACACCATAATTCTGGTTGTTTCAATATTCCACACCTCTAATATCGTGTGTATTTGGTTTATAACATGTAAACCAATATTATTACCTACATGTGATACTATTTTATGCATAATTTCATTGATACCACATGTATTTAATTTTTTTTTCTATTGAATCGATCTTCATTGGTTATTTATTTATATATATTATTATTTTACTTTTCCCAAAAATAAAGTTTTTTTCTAAAATCATTAATTCATTTTTAATTTATTATTTTCTATTTTAAAAGAATATAAATTTTATAAGCTTTAAGATATTCTAGTGTAATAAAATCGTTATTATATACATTATTTACAGAATATTTTGATTTTTGATACTCAAAAAGGGTGATATTATAATCACCATATTTTAATTAACAAAAAATCATGTTTATTCAGGCATTAATGAGTTTTATGTTCTCTGATATTTTTTTATACTATATGGAATTTCGATGAAAATTTTGATAATTTCATAAATGAATCATCATTGAATATGAGTGACCTCCATGAAAGAACCACTATCATAATGAAATATTTGAAAATGTACTGGAATGACCCACCATAAATGTTGGATAACCATAAAAATGAAAATTTTGCTATATATGGAAAATACCTACCGCAAGAATGTTTTCACTGTTCAGGATGACCCACTTCCATATGATATACTATTAGGATTTATATACCGATATATCATCAAAATGTTTTGTAAGGACCACCATTTAGATGAGTTTACACATAGATAATCACAATTGAGCATGACCAAAAATCTTCATAACAGAAAATTTGCCTCCCTCACCATTAGTATAATTCAACACCAAAATAAATCACCGCTAGAGTCATCTCACCATTAGAAGTATCATTTTCACTAATTTTAGGATTTTTTAAAAAATCTTATAACTTCTATATAATGAAATTTAATATTGATGAGTATTTTAATGGTTATTATTATTCTATTATAGGGATCTTTTAATGTTTGTGTCAATGTTCAGTATTGGGAGCATAATATCTGAATGATTTTCCTCCAAAAATATACATCATGATGCTTCAGTTTAATGATGTACCATAATCCCTTGTGAATTCTATTTTCAGATATATTCTTATGGGAAGTGAGATGAAACAATATTTTAATTACTCGAATAGTGCTACAATGTTAGAGAATATATGTATACTGTAAACACTATATCCTAACCTAAAATCTACATTGATAATGTAGGGCATACATTAAATGTATAACTGTTACAACTCATTTAAAAAATAGATCCTATGTAAATATATTTTCTTGAATTTTAATATATTTGACCAGAAATCCTATCCATGTGACATTTGAGATGTCTCAAGCTTCAGAACACCATATACAGGGAAAAAATATTCTTTCATTATCATTACACTATTTATTTATATTTTTTTGTACTGTTTTTGGAGTGGTTTGTGGGTTATCTATATATTCAATACATACTAACTTTTATTATTTAACTGGATGATAAAAGATATTCATTTGCGTTCTCTATATATATTTTTTACCTATGGTGTTGTGGAGGAGTACCTTGTATATCATGTTGTTATTTTATTCCCACTATTATATTGGATGAGGTCCCTATGTTCCCTGGATAGATACTTTACTATTATCTATACCAGATCTAGGTTAAGGATCACGATTATTTTATATAATATGTTTAGAAGTAGGTGATTTCCAAGTTGAGATGAATAGGTCTCAACGTGAGACTAAACCTCCTATATTTATTCCATTGTCTGATTTTTCAATTCAATTGATTACAAAAATTAGTTTAGACTGTAAACCAGACCACTATAAATATATACTTAATTTATATTATTTTTTATATACGTTATAAATTAGGAAAATTTATTATAAAAGTTAAAATAATTTTAATTCTTCTTTAAATGATATTTAATTTGTCCTTCAGCAATATTTTAAATGATTACAACATATATCAATTTGTTATTTTTAATAGTGGGAATATTTTTTTATTATTTTATGTATTTTATTAAAACTAATTTTAAAATTATATTTTATTAGGAACTAAATTCACCACCCCCTTTCAATACTCACATCATCCAATAGACATACCATTATTATTCTTTCATCTAACCACATCTCAGATCATCAGACATGAAATGTTTTTCAGGGATAGTGTTCACAACATCTTCACAAATATATGTAACACTAGGTATCACTTAAAAGATAAGATATTTTCATATGAAGAATATCTAACAACATAAAGGTAATTTAACACATACACCAACATATTTACATGTCATTTCTTCTAGTTTCATTACATAATAAATTAATAGAACCCAAATGAGCCCTTAATATTTCATTTATTATTTCAATAAAATGATTGGGTTAGCTTTGTGCAGATACAATATCAATTTTTTATTATAGAGTATGTGGTGAATACGAATACATTCATTACACCACAATATAAAATATAAAAATTTTATAATGATTTCATCAGGAAATGTTATAGAATACAATGAAAATAAACAAATCTAATTTATTCCCTACAAAAAGTTACACTCATGAAAAATAGACCTTGACCAATTAATAATAATATTTTACTATAATATAAGGATCCCCAAAAGAAATTTCATCATGCCTCAAAAAGTATCAAGCTGACTTCTTATTTTTGGCGAGTCAATCACCAGAGAAAGACAAATTTTCCAATAGTTTAAATGTATATTGAGGAATAAAGGTCATGAGAAAAGGATATGATGCACCTAGAAAGTATTTCAACATGGATATATTAATCTAAATATATATGAACTACAGTATTAGTCATGGATATAAATTAGCATCATTACCCTACATGGAGGGAGAATTTTTAAAAAAATCAATTGATAATGAAAACCATGCATGAAATATTGTTGAAGTGGAGTATGAATAGCCTCAACACATTGGGTTGTGTTATTTTTACCTTCAACAGCCACCACATTATTATATGTTTATTTTGTCTAAATTAGTTGGTCTTCGTAGAATGAATCCTATGGGTTTTTACCACCACATGATATGATATCCTCAATGAAAAAATGAAAAAATATCTGGAGACTCAGTTCATATTATTATCCACTCAAAAAATCACAAAGACATTTATAAATAGAGGGAGAATCCTCATTGAGGGTTAAATTTAAGTTTTTCTATAAAATCGACAGATGAAATTCTTGGAATGTATTAGGAATTAGTGAATTTTATTAAAGCCACCCAAACATACCATAGAGAGCACAATGCCAATACATTGTAGCATGAGGATGATGGTTTGGATCATAATACTATCTACATTGATATGATTAAAGGTTTTATTTCTTCCCAGAACAAAAGTATTTATATGAGTTAGCAAATTTCCTAAACAACACCATCACCAACTACTCATGAACCCAACACAAAATTAATTTTTAAATACAAGGCTTCACCTCAACCTCCTCTTGATGTTGTTTAACCCCTTAATCCCAAGGAATATTTACCCATGAAATAGTTGGAGGTGAATGAATTTATAAGAATCAACATTGAACCACTCAAATGAAACATTATTGTATGTCATTTTATAAAATGAGAACCTTATCCTTCACTTCCAAATGAAAAACCTCAAAAAAAGGATTCACTGAAGCAATAGAAAAGGACATCGAACAACCACTCCACTTGGTGTACCAACAACATATATATTTAGATCCCAAATAATATTATTGTGTGTTCAATCTATTGGGTAAATAACCATTCTAATTCAAGGTACATCCTTACAGACATGTTACAATAGGTCACCCATTGTAGATACTGTCAGGTCCTCCATAGTATTCCCTATCTCTTTTTACCATAGATGAACCATACACTCAGTCTAATTTTCCCCATGCTACTATTTCTCAAATAATGAATGATTTAATCACATTAACCAAGGATATGTCGTGAGTGATTCATCTAGATCATTAAAAAAGGTTGAACAATGTAGATGATACCACTTTATCAACAAATTCATCCACTAAGACTTATCCAACTCCAATGCCTACGCCAGATCACCCTATAGGGAATCAAAAACAATTCCCACTATGTCATTATGGGAAATGAGAATAGAGGATAAATTATTTTCATCAACTAGAGATCAATTTTTATCATTTAAAAATTTCTATGTCTGTAGTTAGTTTATCTCGTTATTAAAGAACAACTTGATTATGTTTCAGAAGCCAATGAATCCTAATTTAGAAGATGCTAATGATCAATGAACATATATCCCCTTTCAAAAAACATTGTGGAACAACATCCATGAGAGTTTTTTAAATAAATTATATTGAAAATGGGTTTCTTCATGAATGTATAGTTGGGAAGCAACACACACAGGTAATATGTGTTTCGTCCATCAATATAAAGGATAAGAATGAATGGAATGAATTTAACTGAAAATAGAATTTAGAATTATAGAAATATATGGTTTGAAAGATGATTAAAATAGATCTTTATATCCAATGATAGTTGTTAAAATATCAAATAATGACTACAGTTTCATGCACGATGACACAACCGAATACATCCATGACAAAACCATCTAAAATACTGTCCTCCAAAAAATACATGGATAAAATAGTGGTAAGAAAAAACCTGAATATGAACACGTACTAAGTCTTAAGATGGATTTTCCTCTATATTACTAAATGCCTTCAGTCCTTGAAAAACACAATTTATCCAGCCAAACTATACCACAAGGGTCCACCCACCAGACAATGTCCATATAAAATGATGATATGTTCTTTAGATCAATTGTTGTTATTGACATAATGGATCACTTCTTTGGAAATGAGTGTGACTATGAACCCAAAATCCATATACCATATTTATGAATTAGAGGAAGTGGCTACCATATCCAAGGATACATGAGAATATGTAGTCTTTCTAGAAGTCAATAGTCCATCCACATCCTTGGATGAAAGTTATATGCTGCTAAAATTCATAATATGTGCATACAATAATCTCAATATGAATATATATCTTACCCCATGAATGCTTGCGATTACCCTAAACTAATCATCCTAGAAAAAAAGAACAGTATTTCTATATCCCAATCCACCTCGTTTCCATTGCACAAATAGATGACATAATCTACCATGGATAAAAGCATATTCTACTACTACTCAAAGGGAATATGTTCTAGTATCAAGTACATAAAATTATAAAGTTCCTGAAAAGGAACATCCTTAATGTAGAATGAATATACTTTTTGAAAATAAGTGTTATATATTAATTCACTTATCTCTGGATCCTATGATTTTGTCCATCATTGATGTTTTTAGACTATTAAATGACCTCCCAAATGTTTTCATTGCTTATTTTTCATGACCAGCTTAATTTAATAATTATGTTTCAACTATCAATGATTATCATGTATATATAGATCAGGCATATTTCCATATGGTCATAACTTTCACAGTGATATAACAAGATTTCATTATACCAGGGGACATCATATATTTTTTTAAAAGAGGAAAGATAAATTTTCCCAGTATAATAAAATCCATCAATGAATTTTTTTAGGAGTCATCCCCATTTCAGTATGAAAACATAATAAATTATTTTTCAATGAGTACCATGTCTCTTCATCATCCAAAATGAAAAATGGAAATTGGAAAATTAAGATATATCATATAGAATATATCATATTTTATTTATAATTACTAGTTCTTTATCATGATATGGACTTTAATGTTCTACTAGAAAGGCCTTGGAAAAATAATAATGTGGATATTAAGTCATTGTAACAAAAGTTCATGAAATATAGAATTAATGGCCAGATTGTAATATTTCATGAGGGTGAAGCCCCCTTAAAATCATGATAATGACAATAAATTAATGATGTATTTTAATATTTTAAAGGGAAATATCCCATGAGTGAAAATTATGGTTGATGTAATGGCCCAAATAATATGATGATGACCTCTTCTAATACCCTAACTTAACATTGATTAGATTATCTTATTCCCCTTCAAAGTGAAGTAAATGGTATTCCAAATTATTTCACATATTCTATATTCATCCTTGATATAAATAACGAAAAACATTCCCATAATACCTTGAGAAATATAAATATCTCTAAAATGTATTTAAATATAATGTAACAATTCCCTCATTACATCCCTAATGTCACAAAAAATCACTTCCTCACCATCTGGATCATCAGAGTCTGCCACATCCCACAGTGAAAATGAATATTATTAATCAATATACATTGTCTCCCCTTCATAACTTGAGAATGTCCATGCATCCTTAGTCTTGTAATAAATAGTTACCTCACCTTTTGAATGTACAAATAAGGATTTTCCCCAAGTTTTCTAAAATTTTATTCGTCACCAAATTTCCCTAGGAACAAGGAAGTGTTGAAAAAGTGAATCATTGATATAGTGGAAGAATAGGATGACCTTTGGGATACCCCCGGGATATGATGAAGGTGTATCTACCACCACTGATAAACTCCGAAAAATAAATCTATATAAAAAAGTATCCATGATAAAAATTGATTAGTGCAACAATGTCTTATAATTAATAAGAAGTATATACATCAATCCTGATGAAAAATTAGGAAATTTAAAACTTTTAATTACACATATATTCCACACCTCAATATTGAGGTGTCCAAAAACCAATTGGGATTTACTAAAAACAATCAAGGATATAATCTTAGATTATAAATAACAGACCTGATTGGGCCCTCCAAAATTAAGGCCAGGGTTGACATGAATATCATGTACAACATTGTCTTGGAAATTCCATATCCAAAATGGCTAGTTATCATTATACATTTAATGAAGAATTTAGGAATGTGATGTTGTGGGTCGACTTTGGAGATTTCAATCAGCAGTATAGAAATTATTAAATACTAATTAAATTCACAAAGCCACTGATTTATGAAAAAACTTGTTATCAATATATATACTTTATAGATGGATATTCATGATATATCCAATTTTTATTTCCTGATAAGATGATGAATCATCCGTCTATAGGTCCCACAGGAGTGGTCAATTAATAGAAAATCCCTTTGGTTTGATGGAATTCATTGTAACATACTATAGTGACATGTATCACATTTTCTTACCCATCATGTGGTTGTATTTTAAATTCTACATTTATGATCAAGTGGTTTTTTTCTACACCATTATATCAACCTAGATGAACATGAGACTATATTAAAAATAATAGTAAAACAAAATCTAAATATGAACACCATTAAATGATATTTTAGGGTAACCATGGGATGCAATATCAACTTGGTCAAATGTAATTAGGGACATGAAGTCGACTCAGAAAAGAAAATTCATATCTAGAATATTTATCATGTTCAAATACATAGACAGTTTTGGAGTTTATAAGGACATGTTACCTTACACTATAGTTTCATATCCAACCTTATAGGATTTTTTCCCTCACCCTATTGATGAAGAAGGGGGTCTCATATTAGTGTAACAATAATGGCTATGACCCATTCATAAATCACATTATTTTTTTTCCTATGAACCATTTCTATTTCCATCAAATGGAGGTAACCAATTTATTATATAAATGAAATCTATATATTGATAACTAGGTTTTTTCCTTGATGAAAATAATGAAAATGGAAATGAAAAAATAATTATTACCACAGTCAAACCATGGCTAATAGTGAAACGTTCCCTTCATATGTCAAAGAATAATTTCAAAGAATTAATCATTCTTATTCATAATATGATTCACTACCTGCAAACTCATGAGGTCCATTTAGTCTCATCTAATAACCAACTCATATATATCATCACATGTCATATTATTATAGTAATTTTTGAATATAGTGATGTTAGTTTATTTTAATTTAACATATATTTTTTTCCTCAAAATATGGTCAAATACCTAGACATGGAATATTTTCTCATAGATCATGCGTCCACAACAAAACATAATTAAATATTAAATTTCCATATAAATATATATTTTCTGTAATATATTTACCCTACATGTTTCAGATTTAATTTTGATGTCAATACTTTGGTCGAACATTTAAGAGTTTTGAAAAACACATGATTAATAAATTAGTTCTGGGATTCATTATCTTTTCTCTAGGAAAGGTAGTTTTCCTGGTTACATCATGTTGTTAGATGGAAATTAAACCCATACTGAAAACTATCATTCCCCCGTTGCAGGCCTATACCTATCACATCAATGTTTAGTGGGACAAATATCCTATATAGGAAATTCATAATTTGTAATAAAATAAATCTATTTATATTAGGCCATCATAAAATAGTGTTAATCCCATCTCTTGACTAATCATATGGGTTTATTGATGAGTTTTCCTTAGAGACAACAATTAGTTATGTATCACAATAATAAAATGGTCATAAATATAAATTGGAGAATGAAACTAAGGATGTTGAAGATATGAACTAGCGTGAAATAATAATTATCATGGACAACATAATGACTTCCCCTTTTTATCATGTTTGTTTTGAAGAGATCAATGAGACCGTCCCCATTAATAAACAAGACAGTCCCACAACTTGTTGGATGATACCTATTGTGGATTAATTTTGGAATATGTTTCTCCCATCAGGTATATATTGAAGTAAGCATACCCTATGATGAAAAACCAACTACATTCTTAATGATATATAAATCCATCAAATATTACTTTATTAATGGGATTCTGATGGAGTCCTCCTCAAATGAATTGTTATATAAAATTTATTTGATGTCAAGATAGAATTATTTTATTGAGTATTTGGTTCCAATATTCAATGATTTGGATTACTAATAATATCATAATGCGATGATACAACTGGACATCAATGATATAGGATTTCATAAAATTCACTACAAAATATCATTATTTCCTAGTGCTTTCCAGTGTCATCCATGAACACATGGAGTTGATACCTATAGAACAACACACCAAAAATTCTTTTTATATAGAATAGATGTTTTAGGGACATATAATCTAGGTACAACAAAGCAATTAAAATATTTTATAACTGTTAATGGATTAATTTCTAAATGGGATGAAAAAATACACTAACATATCATGGGAAAAATCATTAATAGAATCATGAAATCCCACATCAGTATTAGATTTAGTATCCCTTTTAAAATTATTATGGATAATGAGGAAAATATTTATTCTTGGGAGTAGGAGAAGATGTATCATGAATATAATACAAATAATACCATCATCTCATTATCATGTAGTATCGTATTGAAATATAAGAGCATTAAAAAAGACCCTATTGAACATACACTATAATTTTTCAGATATGGATAAAAATTCATTACATTAAAAACTAATAATTTACTTGTGGCCTTACTAAACTACCATTTTTATGACTATCCGAGCATAACTGTATTCCATTGAAGACATACTAGATGAATTACTACCCAATGTCGTCCAATCAGAATCACAGAGTGTTTCCATAGATGAGCAGGTATAAATAGATTAGATCTCTCTAAAACAACTAAATTACTTGGACTGAATAATTGTGTATATTTTCCATACCTTAAAAAAATAAACATATAAAAATATATTATGACATGATATTTTAACAAGAAGGTCATCATCAAATTATTCCTCCAAGGAGATTTATTTCTAGTCCTACAGACTCAAATGATTATAGAGAATAAGCCTCCAAAGTATGATTAAATGTGTGTGTGTCCATATTTCAAATAAAATTTCCACTCTAACAAACCATATTCTATGATCCGAATATATAGATATTTCTCTATATTCCCAATTAATAATTGTTCTCTATAAATGAATTTCATCTTAAAAATAGGGAACCATCTTATCTAAATGAATTTAATGTACAAAGTTGGTCTTTTTTTATGACCATAAAAGGTGTTGTATTTTTTTATATCATAAAACGATAAATTAAATCACACAAACAACATTAGTGTATGGAATTAAAATACATAATGATATGTTTCTCTATAAAGGTCCTTAAAATACATGTCATATGGCTATATTCATATGAACTAAAACAATATGATAACAGAGTATGAGTTATAATAAATTTAACTACAAAAAATTACACTATCAAAAGACATATTACTATAAGAATATGTCATTTCCATACACTGCAAATTTCATGTTTATATTTTTTCATTTCATGAACGAAAATTTGTAAGAATTAAATTCATTTTTGCGTGTATCATATTCATCGGCATTGTTACCCTACAATAATAATATTCATAAACTACTTGAGGAATGTTTCATTCTATAATATGATACATAGTGATACCCTGATCTACAATCATGGGCCCAATAATATAAAAACAATAATTGCACTCTTTCTTATAAACAGGTCATACCATATATGAGATCCATTTTAACAACTATGTATGTCTTGATTCCTATCCTAGTGATATACATTTATATTTATGGACCTAATATCAAGATCCTCTAACCACAAAATCAAAAATCACATATCCTGCATTTTTATCATGTTTTACGGTTGGAAGCAGCCCTTTCAACTATTTTATTTTTTCATAAATAATATATCACATGGGATAAAGAGTTGTAATTATTTATTCCTCATAAGAAGAAGGTATATCAATTGACATTGGGGATTCTATGGTTTAGGTCGACATCCCATAAAAGGCATAAAAGATTTTTTTAACACATGAATCTAAACTATGTGGTTCCCAATGAACTATGTATTTATTTATTCTTATTCCATGGAGGAACAAAGTGAATCTTGGATCATAAATCCTCATCGACATGAAATACGGGAAATCCCACACACTCTTATCTATGATTAAAAACTATATAAGATGATCCAATATGGATTCTCAGCCCTTTCGTGATATAAAATTCTTTGATACCTATATCAATTGTATAAATTAAACACTAAGGATAATTTTGTCTATAACTACATATGGTATGATTCTCATTTATATAAAATACCTATTGACACAAAATTTATATACCCCAATCCAACCACAATATTACATTATAAAGTAGATTCACCTTCATCATTACCACATGAAATTAAATTGTGTGGACGGTGTGTTTATATCAATAATTTAAACAATATGTTTCCTCATGAACAATATGTGGCATGTTATTCATTATAATGTAATGTATTGTGATTTCTTGACCCCACGCACTAGTATCAACCATAGGAATAATAATAATTCACCATTTAATACATGGAAAACTATACTATTCAAGAGATCTTAATTGGTACACAATAATTTAGGGGTCCATGAAGGAATTTGAATAGCCACATCCTATATATAAATTAGTATTAAGAGACTGATTGAACACATCATGGTAAATTTTGGTCCAAAATATTCCATTATTCATAGATATATTTATTAGACATGATATAATCTTAATCATGAAATATTTTGGATCTTGAGAATCTATATCAATCTACCTGAAATAGAATTTATAATATCTAAAGAAACAATTCACTAAATATATTGTAACATTCCATATTAGGATTTATATAAATTATATCACAAAAAGGTCTTGTTTTATAAGGAAAACAACTCTTTGAATATAATGTAATATGCCCCCATTTTATATTTATAATGTCACAGACAAGTATTGTATAACAACTAGTGGAACATTATTCCATGGGAGTGGACTCTCCAATCAATTTAAGGCCAATAAAACATCATATTCGCACTATATGTACGACCAAAACCTATAGTTATCCCTCCTATATGTGTCATAATTAATCCTTCATGATATGAAAACCCACATGATAATAGATTAAAATTTTATCCTTCATGACTAAAGAATTATGGGACAAACATGGTTTGATTGGCCTCATAATAAATCATCTTTACCTAGTATCATAGTCTAGGTTTTATTACCTAAAACTATAAGCATTTTACCATCATTAATTTAAAGCATCATAATTCACAATATGTTCTATAAATATGGTTTTCAACTATTTTGTTTTACAGTACATTGAATATCTAGAATTTCAATCAAATAAGATACATAGAGAAAACCTGACCCTATACCTTGGGACAAGAATTAGATAAAATAAACCCATCATTTCTTATGTTTTTGTCACACCTACGAAGGAATCCATTTCTCTCATTCATAGTTAAAAATTATATTAAATTTCCCTTCATTTTTCAGAAATTTCCATCCAGAAACCAAACTCTATGATGGGGAAATATGATTAACCATAAAAATTCTCTATTAATTTGTAATAATATTTAATAATTCTTAAGGATACAACTCATTAACTATTATGTAATATTCACTAGTGGATATTTCATAATTCTTACCACCTAAAATGGAATGTAATTTATATGATGATAATTTTTGACCACATAGTAATACACCCCATTTGTATTTTCATGAGGACTCCCACAAAAAGGAAATATCCACTGTAGGAACATTAATAATTAGGAAAACCCTCTTTTATCTCAACAATAACGTTACCCTAAGTCATTCTATAGGAGAGAGTACCCAACATTTAATCTTACATCATTCCAATTTCATACTTGAAAATGATGGAACATTCATAGAATGATTATAGTGAAATAGATTATAAATTATAATTTATTCATAGATAAAGATCCATATATTGTATTTCCGGATGACATTATTATATGAAATAATACTTCATATCATAATGTTATCGATGTAAGACATTAAACTATGTAGTCCATGTCCTGGTAGTATGAATGAACACTGTATGATGAATCAACAAATAATAGAGAGGGGCCTCCTCAATGAAATTATATAGTTGACAAAATGCAACATCCATTACATAAAAAAATACATGTGATAGAAGTTCCCAATTCATGGAAAATTTCTATAAAGATTATCTCTTCATTATCTTACACAGTAAAATATAAATCCACTCATAGTGGTATTTAGAAACTATTATATTCAAAAAAACCCTGAAATTAGTAATTTAATGTTGAAATTGTTAATAATAACTTTTTTAAATATGTAGTAATACACCGCTATTTACTTTTCATACGTCTCCCAATAAAGATCCTGTGAGTTAGAGGATGCAACTTTTTTCAATGTTGTAAAAGTCCATAGTATCAATTATATAGAGTGACCTAAAATAATGGATTCCCAATCATTGACAAGGGAATACTCAAGAGAGACATCCATTATTAAAATATTTCAGGAACTATTACCCTAGAAAACACCTTTTTAATTGGGTCTATGTCCATTCCCCACATAAAAGCCTCCTATCATGTTTTAGATCTCAAAATCACAATATCATGACTCAAAATTCTCATTTATGTATCTAAAAAATATCTTAACATTCATAAATTACAACCTTTGTTTGGGTAATCATTCCAAAACTCATGGTCCATACTATTCTACCCAAAATCGAAGTCATATTATTATAAAATAAAATACTATAAAATTAATACAAAAAGAAACACAGTAATCATCAGGTTGATAACATGGAATTGGAAGCATGGGTAAAAGTCTTCTCTCAAATTTCTAGACCAATTCTAAACATTATTTATTCATGAATTGATAAATAAAAATTTAATAAGAACACAGCATGTGAAGATGAAAACCAGAAAAGGAAATTCTAATAATAAACTATGTATTGTCTGCTATGTCTTCCTCATATCAAACAGAGAAAAAAATTGGTTTTCCAAATAGAGGACAAAGTGTTTGAAGTGTTTCCCATATAACCCTTAAAATAGTCTAGATACACTTATTAGTCCTCATGGAGATGAAAAAATGGATTGTTTAATCTCTTACACCTATTTTCTAATTATATAGTTATGATGTTTAATGAAACTGGTCATTTTAATTGTTATATTGCAAATATGATAAATATTGGAATATATTAATAGATGATTAGAAATTGAATATTGTTTATTTTAGGTTATAAAAATTCATATATAATATTCATGTTAGAGACTCTATTCCCAATCTTACATGTTCTCTTGAACATATGTTATTTGTTGTTGGATTTTGGCTCGAGCATTATCGAAAGTTTTTTTAAACCCATATATTTGTTTTGAGAATGTATCCTCGACATTAGGAATATTCCCCCTTTTCTCAACAACAGAGTGTCTAAAATGTTCTAAGGCCACTGTGAAGGATTAGTGGAGTTCTACCATCTCCTCCTTCAAGGAATATATATCATTCTAAAGGAATATAATTTAAAGAGTTTTTTTCAAGACGATGTGACATTACTCATCCTCTATGGCATGATTGATCTCAGTTTGGGATACATAAACCCCATGAACATAAAATTTCTTTTATATTTATTACTTATAATATTCTTACAAATAATACACCATAAATATGTTTATGATTGACTTCCTAGATCGGTTGATCATATGATAATCAGGCTCGTTAAAGCATAAAATGGAAAATATGGTTGGAAATTGTAAAAGGAGAAATGTAAGGTTTTCATGATGTTTGTTCGATACCATATTCGAGATGCATCTCAAGGCAATATAATGTTTGGTATGAAATTATTATTCAAGCATCGTGTCTAAAACAAAGAGAATCATTGTGGGATAAATATATTCTAGAATTAGTGCACTCAATGAGTCATCCTATTCTACTCATTTGAAAATTGTGTTAGTGGGGAATACAATTTTTTCCTAGAATGTCGGGGAGGCTCCCCTCTTAGATTTAGTCACAGATAACGATGTGAATAAAAATTAGATGAAATCTATTTTAAATATCCTGAGTTTTATAAACAAACAACTAAATGATGAAACAGATACCGTTCAATATAAAGGTTTATTATTGAATTAATAGATGGGACAGATGCCACTATGGTTCCCCTGGTCTCAGTTCTCTGAAGCTGGACCTCCATGCAAGGATAATCTACCATGAATATCTCAATGATGGAATAGATCTTCCTTGATGATTATCATCATAAGGATTATCAACTATTTAACCATTACTAATGGGAGTAGGATTATCTTGGAATCTTTGTTCAAAAATATTATTTAAAATGTTATTTTGGGTTAATGATTTTCATATAGGGCTTAGATATAATATATCTAATGAAAATAGGTTGAAAATAATTGGAAAAAAATTAGAAAGTGATGATGAATGTCCTTCAAAATACCATTGAAACTCCACAAACCCCTCCTAAGTGGTGGGAATAAATATATTTTAACAAAAAATAAAGTTCTATTACTTCATTTATAATGGATTTATGTGCCACCATATCCTCGCCAGTAGTTCTATCCATGACACGATGATTATCAATGAAATTGGCACAACATTTTATTCTCTACAAATAATTTTTAGAAGTAGTAGACCTATCAATACCCATTGTTCCATGATCAATACCAAAAATATTGGTAGACCATCCAGTTTCTTTTTCAATTTCATATACCATAAGTATAGTGATGGTATTTGTTCCTATAGGGTCATCCATTAAAAGATTCAAATCTACAAATGTATCATGGATGAATGTTAGTGACTAGAAGATGGATCCTACTTGTATATATATAAGTCAAGAATTTCTAAGAATCACTCCCATATCTACAATGATGAGGGTACACATTGCATCACTTATTAGCTCTCCATCCATAAGAGGGTTGTACTCAACAATTTGAGTATGTGCCTCCTCCTGAATGCTCCCCCCACCCAAATTCCATAAAGTATCTATAGTAGACCCATTGAAAGATGAAAGTCATAAATATGTTTCATAATGAAATCATATTAAATTGTATTCATCATGATGATCATAATAAAAAAATGACAGTAAATGTACTAACTATTTTGAACTCCCCAATCCAACATCAATGCCGTCTTTTGTTTCTTCTCTCAAGATAGTTAGGGGCATATATCAATCCCCAATGTAAATGTAACATAAGTTGGTGGTCTAGAAACACTCATTCTATTTCATACACTATCATCATTTGACCAGGATATAGTTCTGAGGACTCCATAGATTAAATTGTTAATATGTTGGAATTTCATTTGGGCCCATAAGTAGAAGACTTTAGGTCATTTTCAACCCACTTTACTTATCGGTCTCCAATCTATGAGATAGATCCCCTTAGGATAAGTACTGATAAATAATATAGAAAAAGATAAGACCCTTTAATAATTTATATTCTGTATCAAATTCTATTAACCATAAAAATATAATACTCGTAATTCACTTATGTATAAATAAATATATCAAATAAAACTGTTCTCGATGGAATAGAAAATTGGGAGAAATTATTAATATTCTATTTAATTCATGACAATAGGCATAAAAAATATAGTATTCTAAAGAATAATAGACCCTTTATATGTAACATGGTATGTGGGTTTTATCAAAGAGACTATTTGTGACAAAACTATTGGTAATAAACATATAGTCTACATAACTATGTATTTAAAATAAATTATTTTTTATTAATACTTTTCATTGAATTTATTTTAATCCCGATGAATTGATAAATCATATTTATTTACAATACATCCAATAAATGGAAATAACTATATTAAAAATTCACATTTAAAAAACTATTAATAATAATTAATCTCATTTAGGTTCTAAATAAATAGTTATATTTTTTTATTGTCCACATGAATATTAGAATATACAAAAAAGGCCATATATAAAATCTAATAAAACACTTCCTTAAAACTGATGTAAAGCATTATTCATATATATATGATAAATTCACTGAGTGTATTTATAAAACAAGTGTGAATAACCTTAAACAGATAACATACATTCATTGTTAGAAATTCAATCCCTGCATCGTATTATATCTATAATTTTAGTTGATAATAATTTAAAATAATTTCATTTTTTTTTTGAAAATTACTTATCTCCCAATATATATCGCCACATTATTTAATTGTCCTTATCTTTAATGAAATAAAACAAGGTTTTTTCAAACCATTATTTTTTTGTTCTTGATTATTTATTGAATTCATAGAGATTATTATAAACCATATTTTAATAATATTCCATTAATTAAAATTAAAACACGTCACATCGAGGATTTCATTAACTTTTTGAGGATTACAATATCTATTTTCCTTATAGCCACGAGCAGGATGTTCCTAAATAAAACAATAGCAACTGTTACCAAATATCATAACAAACCAATAAAATGAAACATACAATATTTATTAGATTAATTTTAATTATATTACATTAAAATTTCTTCAATGAATTTGTCATTATTACATTACACGCAAATCCCTTTTTAATTTTTTTGTTATATAAGGAAAAAAACATCATCTCAGCCTTCTCAATAAAATATAAAATTTAATCACAACTCCCAGACTCATTAGTATCGAAGCCCATTAATAAAAATTTATTAAATTATAATATAAATCTATTAATTTTTTAAATCATGTTCAATAATAAAACTCATTTACAAGGTAGAAAATGTAGTAAACTATTCAACATATGTATATATTGATTTCTCATCCATCAATATGATCTTTTGCAACTATCATTACAATATATTAAAAAAATTATAAAAAATTAAACAGTGAAAATATCCCAACGTATTATCCATTCTATATTATAAATATCATCATTTTCTTAGGTTTTAATAATTTATGAACATAACATATCATATATAGATTCATAATAGTAAATATAATGTCTTAAAATTTTATTCTTTAGAAAACCCAAAACATAAATATTTTTCCTCCAAATCCATGATCCATCCTTATTTTACAACTATAACAATAGTTGAACCATATTTGGGAGGGTTATTTTTCATTAAATTCCTTACTTTTGGTGTATTACATTTTGTATGATATGGTTTCCTTCATTCATGGGTAAAATATCATATATCAAATTGGATATTATAGCTACTAAATTCTCATCATCACATCCATCCATTTAAATTTTCGCATTCCAAAGTATAATACCCTTTTTCTCAACCTACCTCATTCACCATATTTCATTAATGGAATTCCATTACAAAATATACATAGATTTGTGGAAACAACATGTTATACCTCAAACACAATTTCATGATAATTTAGAAAAATATTATGATAAAAAACCCATTAATACGATACTATTATAAACTATTGATATCTATCACATTTCCATGATATTTTAGTATTAATGTTTTACTGAATTTTTAAATTAATTATATAAAATTTTTCTTACATTATGTTACTATAAATTTTCCCTCAAAAAAGGGAGCTATAGTATTAAACTATTATTTAATTAATAAATTTATTTTTTCCTCTAATGTGAATAACAAATAATAAATTAATTATATTTATATTTTTCCAATACATCCATTGTCCTTGTGTTTGTAATTCAAAAATATGGGATGAGCATAAAAATTGAAAGGTGATATAAAATGTAACAAAAAATATTAGTCAGATGAAAAACAGGAAATAAATAAGAGTATTTTTAATTTTTGTTATAATAATTTATATCTTATAATAATTTACCTACCTAATTAATTTACATAATTTTAATATATGTTTTTTCTAAAAAAAATTAATAAATATCAAAAGAAAAATCATAATCACGATTGTTACTTAGGTAAAATTTATATATCAATATATTAGTTCCTTCAAAAAATAAAATTTCACCAGTAAATGGTAAAAATAATCATTTTACCATTTTCTAATTTTCTCATAATACTACATCATTTTAACACCCCCAATATTTCATAGTATGTACTTCTTCAAAAGAATTCAATATCTTGCACTACACGTGACACCGAGTTCAAGCGCACCATGACTTATCAAACAAGTCGTTCAAAAGAGGTTATGAATAGTATTAACTAAATTTTGAACCTTATATAATCCTTTTAATTTTATAATCCATATTATGAGTTTCATAGAAAAAATGTAAGAACAGATTCTTTTTTTCCGATAAAAGATGTATTTTTAAAAAATGTACTTTTACAAAATTTAATAGTGAACCCTTTTTAAATCCAATATTTTAAACTTTTAAATATTCAATTTGACTAAATAAATTTATGGATAAATAAAATAATATACAATGTAACACCCCAAGTTTCCAGGGTACGCTTCAAATTTAATAATACAACAGCGTGTTTAGTATTCAACTTCGAGTTCTAACACACACTACAACCAATCAAACTAGCCGTATGCAATAGTAATACCTAATTTTTAAAATTTTTAAAATTTTATCAATCAAAATGGAGTTCATTTTTTGATTCGGAATATCGAATTTAGCCTAGGGTGAAATTTTGGTACTTTTCGGATAACTTTTATATTTTGTTGAATAGTGAAAATTACTAAATTTTAATTAAAAACAACTTTTTTAATCAAAATAATTGGTAGTGATAAATTATGAATTTTAGTGGTTATAAAATATTTTTAGAATATATTTTTACCATTTAATTCAATTTTGGTCATTGGAAAAAATTTCACAATTAAACGGGACATAAACAAGTGTCAATCTTTTGATAGTTATTATCTCTTAAAAACACACTTTTTGTTTCAACAATGGGAATTAATTTTAAATTAATATCTGCCACTTCTATGATTTGAATTTCGAAAAATGGATTCCATATTTGGAATCACGGTGATCAAATTTTGTAAATAGGTAACTTTTAATTTTAGACATTTTGAATAATTACTTCGGTAAATATTTTATTTACCATGGTTAATGGGTAAATCCAGTAAATAAGGGTTAAAAAGTAATATTATAATAATAAAAAATTACCCTAAAACGTGTCCTAACCTTATTGGTTGACACATGTCCGGCCATGGGCATCTTTGGGTCGATTTTGGGACCCCATGGAGCCACATGTAAGTGATAGGGACACTTTATTTTAATTAAGTTAAAATGAATACAAAAATGACACAAGCATATATCTTTTAGCAAAAAAAATTTCACATAAGGTTATATATGTTTGATTTTCGACTATAAATATTAATTAGAAATATAAAAATATTTCTTACATAATGGTAGTTTATTTATATTTTTTAGACATTAAATAAATTAATTTATATATGACACAATGGTGATGAAGTAATTACAATAATAGTAAAAAATTAGAATAATGGATATTACAAATACCCAAATAATTTTAATTAGAGAGTTTTTATAAATAAAAATAATTTTTTAGGTTAATATAGAATGTTAGGATTGATTTAATTAAATTTTTTCAAAGTAATCATTCTATTATGAGTTTTACAAAAACAAATTATTGAATAGTGTCACAATTGACATAAAAGATTTTTTAAAACAAATATTATATTATCAATTGATATTAAATTCCTAAAAATCTAAGGATAGGCCAAGAGACTCATATCATCATATTTGTAACATTAGTGGACCACTTGGGGGTCTCTTGTATGTATATAGTATGTTTATTAACTATATAATATAAAAATAAAAAGTGGCATGGTAATTGTTAAACTAATTAACTAAGAGATAAAACTATAATATAAGGTTAATATAGTGACCCAAACCCATCTAAAACCTATTGGATGAGTGGTTTTCGACCCATCCCAATATTAAAATTTATATAATATACTTTTTATCCATTATAAACCAGATATGATTTTATTATAAATTAATACTTTTAGTTTTTTCTAAAGAGCCCCTCCCCCCCCTTATAAAAGGACCCAACTTCTAACCAATTCTTCACACATTCAAAGGCATTTGGTTCGGCCAATACCTGACCAAATACTCTATCAAATTCCCTAACTTCATCTTATAGGCCTTATTTTTGATCAGAAATCCATCCTAAGAGGCCATTTTGATCAAATCAAAAAGAAGAACCCGATGAAGAGGTA
Organism: Viscum album; assembly: GCA_963277665.1. Classification (NCBI taxonomy): domain Eukaryota; kingdom Viridiplantae; phylum Streptophyta; class Magnoliopsida; order Santalales; family Viscaceae; genus Viscum; species Viscum album. The sequence goes on from OY728155.1 coordinate 822,200,705, forward strand.
ACGTCTTCACCACCATCTTTAAAGGTCTTTTCTTCTTCAACTACTTCATTCCAGGTTATTTCCATTATAAAATAATAACTCTAGTATCTTCTATATATTTTTATGTTATTATAATTATGGAAAAAACAAATTCACTATTTTATCCATCCATTTAATGACATGTCACCATACGTGCGTACGTACGACCTACCGTCTCTACGTTGTGCTGTAATTGTTATTCAATATATTATTATTTTGATGGTTATAATAATGATGTATAATTCATGTAAATAATAAATATAACATGATAATTATTATGTATATATGATATACCATCCAATTATGTGTTATTTTAATTTCAAAAAATTGATATTTTCTCTCGTGCGTACGTACGGATTACCATCTCCAAGATGCGATGAGATTCATTTCCTAGTTCACTATTCATCGACGATTATAAAAATATATATTACTAATAAGTATGTCATATATGACATAATAATGATATTGGATATATATATATTTATATATATAAGTATTTATGTACTTACATATATCTTATTCACTTACTTCCGTTCAATACTATAAGAAAACAGAAACAATGTTTATGTGTAAGTACGGACTACCGTCTCCATAAACGGTGCTTTCCATTTCATATATATGTATATTATACATATTTATATTCTAAATATATATGATATATTTATCAATATTTATATTCTGGAAGTATTTAAATCATGATCTATGTGATACAATCAAGAGTAACATGTTAAAACACTTACGATAAAGAAAGCGATTGTTACCCGAAATATTAATTTAACATGGAAATTATTATTAAATGGGTAGTATAAAGTCATAAATGAATCATGTATGATATCATAAATATTAATATGGTTCTGGTATAATTTAATAACATACTACGATCTTCATACATGAGTTTAAACATACCCTCGACTAAAGGAAAGTTCAAGGCAAGGGGTTTTCATCTCACTCCTTATTTCTGTGAGATTCATGCCATATTGCCACGATTACCTTTTGTGTGGTGTATGTACTACCAATAATTGTATAATTTTGTAATAAACATTAATTTATGTGTATTTACATATTCATTGTATGGTACCTCTTTCATGGGTAGTATGTTTCGTAAGTTACCAAATTGGTAAAGGGTTAATTTCACAACCTCTTTATTATCGGAGGTTGTTTTTAAGTAAGTATCTACTGGGACATATTTATTATCCATATCCACGTTTTATAAAAGTGTTTACAAAGGGATTATTTTAAGGGAATTTTTACTAAAACATCATTTCAAACATTTTAAATATTTATTCTTCTAAATCATTCTCATTAATGTCCATGTCTTCAAAATGGTTTTTAAGGATTTATTTATATGGACATGAATGTTTTTAAAATGTTAATTAATTTCAAAAGTATCAAATTTGTATGGGACTGTTTGATTCAAAAATGTATTTAAATGAATTATTTTCCAAATTGTGTGTCATTTAAATGTTTTCATGAAATAGATATATTTCACAAAAATAGTTTTGATTTCATCAATGTAAACATCCTTAGATATATTTTACACTTGTTTGAAGTTGAATTATGATGATACAAATCATCGATATTGTATTTAAGGTTTCGTGATGTGTTTGACTATGGATGAGTTATCTTTATGCCATTAATGGTTTATGATTAATGTTTTGTCATTTCGTATGCAAGTTTTAATACAAATGTTAATGTTATATTTCATCCTCTTTTTAAGATGAATCTGTTAAACTAGTATGTTCTGGGTTGGGGACCGGTAAAAGTAAGCCCTCTGGGTTGGGGTCCGGTTACAATAGACCCTACGGGTTGGTGTCCGGTTATTAGAGGCACTCAGGGTTGGTGTTTGGTTATTAGAGGCACTCCGTGTTGGTGTCCGGTTATTAGAGGCACTCCAGGTTGGTTTCCCATTATTAGAGGATCTCCCTGTTGGTGTCCGGTTATTAGAGGCACTCCGGGATGGTGTCTGGTTATTAGAGGCACTCCCGGTTGGAGTCTGGTTACAGAGGCTCTCCGGGTTGGGTTCTGGTTACAGTTATACCTTAGGTCATGGAACGAGGCCTTGAAAAAGAAATTAAAGTTCAGCATTATGCATTCCATCATTATGAAGGTGGTTACTGATATTGCATGTGATTATTCGACTAGTAGAATATCCATGTGAATAAGTAAATGGAATTAGTTCATTTTATTTTTTCCATATTATGTTAATGTTCAAGTTTAAAAGGCTTCTGTTTTAGTTATACATTGCCTTAAATGTTTATTCTTATTTATGAATGTTTCGGCTGTATTTCTTACCCTTACTGAGCGTTTGAGCTCACCCCTTTTTATGTTTTATTTTTTCCAAGATTCCAAGAAGTGTACTGGGATTGATATGCAGGGTTAAGACAATGGAATAATGGCGTTCATAAATATTATTTTTTTGTATGTCTTAAAATGAAATGTAACATTCATGTATGTAATCTATTTTCCATGACTGCTAAAGTGATCGGTCTTTTGGGACTTCATTCCTTGTAATTATGGCAATGTATTAAAATAATGCACCGACTCTGGGTAACTGGGGTCGGGGCATTATAGTTAGTATCAGAGGAATTTTAGAAATAAACTTGGAAACTAGATTTAGATAAACTCTGATTAGAGCACATAGCCCTAATATAGACTTTGAAGATTAGTATAGTAGAACTTCATAGATTTTCAGTATTGTAGAGATTTTGTGAGTTTTCCGAGCAATACATCCCTGTCTGGATACGAGCAGGTAGAGGCAGATCTAGCACAGATGTATCTATGGGTAAAACCCAAAAACACAGCTTTGAGCTGGACTCAAACGAGAACTGGTGCACGACAATGGGCCTTGCTGCACACTTGGTTATGACACTCCCTGGGGATATGCTTAGGATAATTCTCTTTTTCCTTACAAACCATTATGATGGGCTAATGAGTATATACTTATTGAATGATTTTTTTTATTATTATGGATTATATCCATAAACTATTCAATTTTAATTAGGTATTTTACATGTTTGGAATTATTCATTGCAATTAATAAACTGACCTAGTTTATGCTAATGTATGGAAATGGCGCCAAGTATAAGGAATGTGAACTCCAGTAATACGTATGATCCAATGAGTAAGAAGGATCATATCTTTCATGGTATTAATCCATCATTTAGAATGGAAATAGTCTTGCACGTATTATCATCATATGAAGAAATAGTATCATGTGTGGATAAGATAACTAAAGAGTTTACTGAGTCCTATGGCTTTGAAGGGATTCAAAAGAAGAAAAAGATGGAAGATAGAAAGATGGATAAAGAGAAGAGGGAAAAGAATAATTTTCCTATATGTGATAACTATGGGAAGAAACGTCCCGGAACTTGCCTGAAAGGAATGTGAGTTTGTTATATGTGTGTAGGAAAAAGGGCACCAAATACGTGACTTTAAGGGTAAGAAAATAGTTTCAAATGTACAATGCTTCATTTTCAAAGAGTTTGGACACTACGCAAACCTATCATCATACTATGCTGAAAATAATGCTATTGGATAACAATGATGTTATGATACTACCACAGATGCAGAGGAATGATTACAGTTCTTATGTTGATTATGTCATTTGAGTGTTGTATCAGCAATGTATGTGTTATAATAATTATGGAGTATATAAGGATTGTACTGCAGTACTATTTCATTGAGGATTTGAGATTTTATGGTACTAAGAAATGTGAATCTACAACAAGTTAAACCTTTTGGAAATTACATGGTTGAAGGAAACATAAACCATAATATAGTCTTAATATTGAAGTACTTAGTTTGTAATAAGATGTGGTTGATTTGGATAAATTATATTGGATATTATAGACTTCCTTGAAACTGATTAATGATTTGTATATTCAATCATTGTTGGGGTATAAAACTTTTTTGGATTGAAGGAGTATATCCATTATTCGTTAAGGAATAAGGGATCATGAATGTAATAAATAATGTTTTATGGTAATCCGGGATGTTGAAGTGTTTTAAAAGAATACATGATGAAGGTGTTCACATGTTATTAGGCGGAAAAAGGGATCTTCACTGTGTTTACCTTCCTTATAAATTTTGGACTGAAGTATTTTGGATAGTTCGAGTTTGGATTATTTTTGGATTTCCATAAAAGGACAACCCAGAGGTCGAGCGGCAACCCATCACATCTAGCAAGGCCGCGAGACTTGAACCCACAACCGAAGGGCGACAAGGGTGTATCACCTACCACTAAACCACGAGATGTCCTGGACTGAATAATTTAATTTTTTTAATGGTTATTCTAGATGAATTATAAATTCATTTTTTAACCCTATACGAATAGGATAAAAAGAATATTATTTTTATGTTCTATTATCTTTTAGAGTGAAAGATGAGTTTGTGGTAGAACATAGTTAAGGTATGAGACTCTACTTTTCAAGTATATATTTTTCTTCTTATGTTATACAGTGAGGAAATTAATTCTTATAATTTTTTTAAGTGGTCCTAAAACAAAAAATGTGTTATCCTAATACCATATGTTTTGTTGAACCTATGGTATTTCAAATCATCATAGATTGATGAATTTAAGGACCTCAATTTTACCCTTGTTATTGATTGATGACCTCAATAACTACCCATAAATATTTATGTTTTTCCTCTAATTGAATGTCTCTAATATCCACCAATGTTCTCCTAATAGAGATCATAATTTGTTGGTGACCCTTTCATTTCTCTTTTCCTCTTATTAAGACTAAATTTTATTAAAAGAAATTCCGATGAGGGTTTTACCAAAAAGATATTATCTATTTTCAACATTTTTTTTGAAGAATAATATCAAATTGTGGGGACTCAATTTATTTAAGGAGGGAATAATGTAACACCCCACGATTTCATAGTATGTACTTCTTCAAAACAATTCAATAACTTGCACTACACATGACACCAAGTTCAAGTGCACCACGACCTACCAAATAAGTCATTCAAAAGAGGTTACGAATAGTATAACTAAATTTTTAACCTTATATAATCCTTATAATTTTTGAATCCATATTATGAGTTTCTTAGACATAATGTAAGAAAAAAATCTTTTTTTTCAGATAAAAGAAGTATTTTTCAAAAATGCACTTTTACCAACATTAATAGTGAAAACTTTCTAAACCAAATATTTTAAACTTTTATATATTCAGTTTGACTAAATAAATTTATGGGGACATAAAAACAATTTACAATGTTACACCCCAAGCTTCCACGATACACTTCTCTTTGAATAATACAGTAGCGTGTGTTGTACACAACTTCGAGTACTAACACACACTACAACCAATCAAACTAGCAGTAATGAATTTTAATACCTACTTTTTAGAATTTTATAAATTATATCTCTCAAAATGGACATTTTTTGGATTTGTAATATCGAATTTAGCCTAGGGTGAAATTTTGGTACTTTTCAGATAACTATTATATTTTGATGAATAGTGAAAACTACAAAATTTTTATTAAAAACAACTATTTTAATCAAAAAAATTGGTAGTTATAAATTATGAATTTGAGTGGTTATAAATTATATTTTGAATATATTTTTACAATTTAATACAATTTTGGTCATTGGACAAAATTTCACAATTAAACCGGACATAAACAAGTGTCAATCTTTTGATAGTTATTATCTCTTAAAAACACGCTTTTTGTTTTAACAACGGGAATTAATTTTAAATTAATTTCTGCCACTTTTGTGTTTTGAATTTGGAAAAATGGATTCCATATTTTGAATCAGGATTTTCAAATTGTGTAAATAGGTAACATTTATTTTTAGACATTTTGAATCATTACTTCGGTAAATATTTTATTTACCATGGTTAAAGGGTAAATCCAGTAAATAAGGACTAAAAATTAATATTATAATAATAATACATTACCCTAAAACGTATCCTAACCTTATTGGTTGATAAATTTTTGGCCATGGGAATCTTTGGGTCGATTTCGGGACCCCATGGAGCAACATATAAGTGATAGGGACACTTTATTTCAATTATGTTAAAATGAATACAAAAATTACAAAAGCATATATTTTTAAGAAAAAGAATTTTTAAATAAAATTATATATGTTGGATTTTAGGATATAAATATTCAATAGAAAGCTAAAACTATTTCCTACATAATGGTATTTTATTTATAATTTTTAGAGATTATATAATTTAATTTATTTCTGAAAAAATGTTGATACAGTAATTACCATAATGTTGAAAAATTAGAATAATTGATATTATAAATACCCAAATAAATTTAATTTGAGACTTTTTATAAATAAGAATAATTTTATATGTTAATAAGGAATGTTATGATTGATTTAATATAATTTTTTAGAAGTAATAATTCTATTATGAGTTTTAAAAAAATCAATTTGTGAATAGTGTCAAAATTGACATAAAAGAGTTTTTAAAACAAATATTATATTATTAATTGATATTCAATTCCTAAAAATCTAAGGTCCGGCCAAGAGACTCATATCATCATATTTGTATCATTAATGGATCACTTGGGGGTCTATTGGATATATAAAGAATTTTTATTAACTATATATTATAAAAATACAAAGTTACATGGTAATTGTTAAAATAATTAACTAAGAGTTAAAACTAAATGATAAGGTTAAAATAGTGACCCAAACCTGTCTAAAACATATTTGTTCAGTGGTTTTATACCCATAACCATCTTAAACATTATATAATACACCTTGGAGCAATGATAAACCTAATATGAATTTATTATAAATTAATACTGTTAGTTTTTCCTAAAGAGCCCCTCCTCCCCCTTATAAAAGGACCCAACCTCTAACCAATTCTTCACACCTTAAAAGAATTTTGGTTCAGCCAAGACCTGCCAAAATAGTCTCCTAGTAGGAAAAGTAAATGGAAAAAAATTTTTTATGTCACATTACATAAAGATGAGGAATTAATTTATGAGATTGACTAAGAACATAAAAAGATATACTTACTTTTTAAATAGAGTTTCATTATTTAATAAATTTATACCACTAACTAATTTTTTTAAACGATAAGTATTCAAGAATACATGGTCACACTAGAAGATATAGAATAAAATTCTATAGAATAACATGATCCATGAAGGATAAACTATATATTTACCTTGTCTTTAGAAATTAATCAAAACCAAAACAGTTAGTATAAGATCAGAGGATCCCCCAAATGGATATTCCATTAGAGAAAGAAAAACTAATCATAAATTCTAAAACTAAACCAACAATACCCCAAAGTTAAATAAATAAAATTCAATTAAAAAATTTCCTAAAAATACTTCAATATAATCCAAACTTATATTGAAACCAAAAACATAGAATAATTTTCATATGTAGTCTTCCACATTAAATTGTATCTCCAAATGAAATCAACTACTCTTAAGGTCACATACATAAAAGGAATTCACCTAATCACACATTCTCTATTATTGGTTAATCATTTCCATAAAAAATACAAATCACTATAATTCAACAATAAAAAAATGGATAAAAATCCATCAGTACTCCTAAAATGAAATCCCATAGTATTCTATTATCTTTGGGCATATAGTGTTTCCAAAAAAGCAAACATCTCCCAAAATAAAATTTATCACATAATCAGCAAATCAATTTTTTATACTAAGTGTATTCGTTTGATAAGACATAAGATCAAAAATCAACTTATTATTTATCAATAAAATCATTTAACTAAAAACAATTAGTTACACTAACCAGGGACTTCACGTAGTCCCATTGTAGGCGATAAATCCCAATCACACTTTAGTTGTGGGTTCGATTCCCACAACTTTGTTTGATGCGACATTTTGTCACACGATATATGTGTTTTACTTTTTCAGAAACTATATTTTATAACATTACCAAAATAAGATAAATTCCTCAAAATAACCATAGCATAATTTAACCAAAAATGTTATCTCATACATTGCATTTTCATCTACAATTATAATAACTTGTAATTGCCTCAAACCCAATTATCATATAAAACCAAATGGTTATTTATAACAATATCCACATGAGAAAAGATAATTCTTCCTCAAATATCATTTTCAAAAGAAAAACTGCAGAGTTACAAATACAAGAGAAAATTATTCCAAATTAATCCCTTAAACAAGGAGTACTAGTACATTTAAAAATTACTTTAAACATTTATTTGCACATAGCTTCCTCTTTGACCAAGAAAATATCCTATAAAATAGAGAATTCACTTGGGTAATGGTCAAGTCCCCTAAATTTATGGAAAATGACTGTAAATGGATTCTTGGGAGCATTTTTATTTTCATCCATAATACTCTTCATTTTTCCTCAGAAATTCTTCACTTTATGTCCTTATTTCTTGCACATAAAGCATTTCTTTGTTCTATTGAGACACTTTTATGGGAGTCTCCTTCCATGTTTCCTGCATGATGGATATTGAGGATTCTTTTCTACATGGTGTCCACTACTGGAGCTCTTATCATTCATCACCTTTCGCTTCTTTGTTGAGTCCAGTAGTTGGTTAATATATATGTTGTTGATCAAATTTTTCGGAAACTGATTTGGCATAAACAAGATTTCTTTAATGCCTATCAACATTCCATTTTTCTCATTTCCACCACTATTCCCACCTTGTACATCATTCTCAATGTTAATAGGACTTCCTTGGAATCCAGCCATTGACTAATACTAGAAAGCATTGTGTGAGTAACAGTAGTAATAAAATCATTTAGTGAATATCATGACTCCATATTTTAAATTTGAAACACTTTAGGAATAACCAAGGTCCTTTATTATCATCTTATATTAAAATACTTAAAATTAGTTTGTAAATAAAATGTAAATTATCCTAATAAAATCGCCCGGGATTGTCATAACCAAGAGTGCCATAAGGACCGTTGCCATGCACCAGTTCCCGTTCGTGTGTAGCTCAAAGCAGTGTTTTCAGGTTTTGACCCTACGTACATCTATGCCGTAGCCGCCTCTACCCGCTCATAATCAGACAAGGAAGCATTTCTTATAAAACTCACAAAATCTATACAATACCACAATTCTAGGAAATTCTTTTATACTAATCCTCAAAGTATGTCTTAGGGATATGTGATCTAATTAGTGCTTATCTAAATCTAGTTTCTAAGGTTTTTAATAATCTTCCTTTGATACCAACTATAACGCGCCAACCCCAGAATCCCAGAGATGGTGAATTATTACGTATCATTGGCATGATTGTAAAAGATCACATCACGAATGACCAATTAGTTTAGTATCCTTGGAAATACTAGATATATTCATAAGGTTTACATTATATCATAAAATTTTAAACTATAAAAATATTGTCTCCATAGACTACACTGAGATCCCATAGAATATCCTTGGATGTCAGTCATAATATACTTCTTTGCATCCTGGGAAAATAAAACATAGAAAGGGGTTATCTCAGATGCTCGGTAAGGATAAAATTATGGAGGAAACGTTCAAAAATAAGCATAATCCTTAAGGCAATGTATAAGACCAGAACAAAAGACTTTTAAACGTGAACATTAGTATAATATGGAAAAGATAAAATGAAATAATTCCATTTACTTATTCACATGGATATTCTACTAGTCGAAAAATAAAATGAAATATCAATAACCACTTTCATAATAATAGAGTGCATAAATCCAGACTATCATAACCACTTAGTCAAGGCCTTGTGCGAAGACTACAAATAAGATTTTTTCAAGGCTTTATGACAATACACTAGTTTGTCTCATGAGACCTATCGATTCATGGAGGAGCAGCAGCGGGCTCTAAACATTATTTTTAATCATATAATGATATTTAGTCTTGAATGGATATGATGTGGAATGAATCTCATCACATTCGTGGAGACGGTAATCTGTATATATGCATGAGCGACAATATCATTATTTTGATACTAAAATAATATATAATTGGATGTTATATCATATATACAGGATATTTAACATATTATATTTATTATTTAAATGAATTACACGTCATTGTTATACCCATCCAAATAATAATATATTGAATAACAATTACACCACGACGTGAAGACGGTAGGTTGTACATACACACGTATGGTGACATGTCATTCAAAGGATGGATTGAATACTGAATATAGTTGTACCATATTAATAATAACAACACAGTATATATAAGATACTGTAGTTAATTTTTTAGAATGGAAATAAAAATTAAATAAGAAGTGGAAGAAGAAAGGGACTTGAAAGTGGGTGATGAAATTATTAATTCTTCTTTGGGTTCGTCCTTTTGATTTGATCAAAATTGCTCCATAGGTTGGATTTACGATCAAACTATGGCCTCTAGGATGAAGTGATGAATTTTTAGAGGATATTCTGTCAAGGTTTGGCAGAGACAAAAGTTTTTGAAGGTGTGAATTAGTGAGTAGGGGGAATTTCCTTTTATAAGAGGGGTGAGGGTCACCTTATGAAAAAGTTAGAAATATAATTTTATAATAAATTTGTATTCAGTTTTTATTCCTCCAAAGTGGATTATTTAAATATTAGGGTGTGGATAGTTAAAAATCACTCAACCAATAGGTTTTACACAGGTTTGGGTCACTATATTAACTTTATCATTTTGATTTAACTCTTAGTTTAATAGTATGACATTTACCATGTATCCTTTTATTTTTATATTATATTTTTAATAAACAAAATATATACATCCAAGTGACCCCAAGTGGTACATTAATAATACACCTATCATTATATAGGACTTTTGGCAGAATCTTATATTCTTAGGAATAGAATATCAATTAATAATATTATATTTTTTTAAATAACTAATTTATGTCAGTTTTGACACTATTAAATAAATGATTTTTTAAAAGTCTTAACGACATTATTAATTCGAATCAAATTCATTTAATAAATAATACCATTTCATATAATGAAATTAAAGTTCTTATGTCATCAAAATATTCAAATTATATTTCTTTTAATATTTATAATACTAATTATTTGATTCTTTCATTAATAAGGAAAATAATGCATCATTATTGTGTCATAAGTAAATTTAATTATTCAGTGTCTAAAAATTAAAAATAAAATACCATTATATATGAAATCGTTTTATATTTATAATTAATATTTATAGTCGAAAATATAACATATATAACCTTATGTAAAAAATTTTGTTCTAAAAGATATATGTTCATCTCATTTCTGTATTTACTTTAACTTTATTAATATAAAGTGTCATTATCACTTACTTGTGGATCCATGGTGTCCCAAAATCAACCCAATGATGTCAGTGGTCGGAAATGTATCATCCTATAGGGTTAGGACACGTTTTATGGTAATTTATTATTGTTATAATATTATTTTTTCACCCTTATTTACCGGATTTACCTTTTAACCATGGTAAATAAAATATTTACCGAAGTAATTATTCAAAATGTATAAAAATAAAAGTTACCTATTTATAAAATTTGGAGATCCTAATTCTAAATATGGAATCCATTTTTCTAAATTTGAAACACATAAGTGGAAGAAATTAATTCAAAATTAATTCTCATTGTTAAAATAAAAAGCGTGTCTTTAAGAGAAAATTACTATCAAAAGATTATCATTTGCATATGTGACATTTAAATGTAAAATTATGTCAAATGACCAAAATTGGATTAAATGGTAAAAATATAACCTAATTATATTCTAAAATCACAAAAATTCATAATTTTTCACTATTAATTATTTCCATTAAAAAGTTTTTTTAAATTAAAATTTAGTAATTTACACTATTTATCAAAATATGAAAGTTATCTGAAAAGTATAAAAAATTCAGCCTAACATAATTTCAATATTCCGAATCAAAAAATGAAGTCCATTTTGAATGATAAATTGTATAAAATTTCAAAATGTGGGAATTACTATTCATAACAGCTAGATTGAATTGTTATGGTGTGTGTTAGAACTCGAAGTTGCATACAACACACGCTACTATATTATTCAAAGTGAAGCATACAGTGGATGCATGGGGTGTTACACATGAGGTTATTGATAACAATATTACTTTGTAAAAAATCCGTTGGTAAATGCATGGGGTCTACTAATTTTGGATATTAATGATAGGTGAAGGTCCTTCCCTTGTCATCTCTATAACTAGATACCTCAAGTTTCAAGTGGGGATGTAGAAGAACACACATTACATTACCTATGATGAATAATTTTGTATCCTCATTAAGTATTTGTAACCATGATATGGGAATCCCTATTGTATTAATCCTTTAGATTTTCCTTATTGGTTGTATCCAGAGGGGATGACTGATGTGACTATTATCAAAGCCAATACTTATTCTCATGTATCCTTTGCCTTTTCGACTATTAGAAGAGGGATTATGTGGTTTTATAGGCTATATGATACGTATTAATTCACACATATGAGAATGAATCATTTGGGTTAAGTGGTTTTTTGGGGTCACCACATTTGTATGGTCATATACATGAGTTTAGAAGGAATTGTTTTATAGATCGTCATCAAACCATCCTTCTAAATTCCTGCATAGGTGTGGTGAATCAAATCGATGTACCCATCCATCAGGGAATCCTTCTATATGGTGTGAGCCCCAAAAAATTCCCCATTACCCCAAAGGGATATATCCACCATGATAATAATATTTAAATGGACTACATATGTGTGGGAACAGTAACCAAAATACACCGAATTTGATTCGTATCCAAATGGTGTACATATGAACTCTTTTTATGGTCTAAAAACAAAACCCGAAAATTATATATATTTCTCTCTGGGACTCATTCCCATATTATGATATTTGTCAAGGACTCTGACATCCCATTCTGGTTCTTGGGCCACTTCATCATATTTTCCAGAACGAGCCTTTACTAGAAGCTTCTTCCTATACATACTCTCTTCATGATATTAAATTAAATTGATTTTATCTTATAACACAACCATAAAAAGTATTACATGTCATGATATATGGTACTAAACTATATGGTTCTAATTCATTTCACAAGGTTACACATGATTCCGATATTATGTGTCCAATTTCTACATAAAAACAACTAGTGTATCCCAATATGATAACAAACACTTGGGAATCCAATTATTTGGGGTAGAACTAGTATTTTAAACAGATATGTCCTAAATAATCACTAATTAATTCCTGAATTTATACCATTAATGGAGATCCATGGATAAATATGGACATGTACATTAATTAATAACATCCAACACATATATATGATTCAAAATTATATGCATTCTAATAATTTCTTATTTATTTAATGATGACATATGTAATTGTTTTTAATTCTTGGAGTACTCAAAAACATATCTAAAATCTATAATAGTGTCCCAATGCAAAAAAACATTCAAACCAAAAGGATGCGATGATCCCAAACTCACATCCTCTCAACTAATGTGGGTTATTCTATATCTTTTTCGTTATTCTATAATTAGACACTCTGTTTTCAAAATGGGTCCCTGAGAAATAACATATATGTGAACTAGTGGGTAATTTAGGTTCCTCAAAAAAACTTCATTGGGAACAATCTAGAAAATATGTGGTAATATGTTTCTTTCATGAGGATTATTCTACCAAAAAAAATTAAATTTTATACAGATGTATAATATATGGGTTTTTTCATTAATAAATACCACATGGGGATGGAATATCATTTTTTGTTTTTGGTAGAATAAAATTCACAACAAAAAAATTCATCCACCTATTTTTCCAGACTGTTTCCTATGGTCTTTTTCGTGTAACCTAAAAATGGATATCATATTTTTGGTGACTCATTGAAATGAATTGCAAATCTAGACACTAAATGGAGAACATGTCCAATGATACACAAGAACCAAATTAGATGATAGGATTGTAAGTCGGGATCAAAACACCCTTGGTGGGGGGGGATCATTTCTACTTCAAGAAACTATTATTGATTTAAGATATTCCATATGAATCTTATATTTGTTCCCTATAATGATTCAATTCTACCTTGGATCTATATTAAATTATTTAATTTTATCGAATTTCTGAGCATTTCTGTGTGTTTTAAGTTGTTAATTTATTGAGATATCTATATTTATTGGAGGTTCTTAATTAATTTAACACTTTTATGAATGGATTTCATATTATTTTGGTTATTTATCATTACGATGATTGAATATAGATGCATTATAGGAATCTCTGGATAATATCATCCTCAACTAAGAAAAGAGTTATTTTCATGTAGATATCAGACCAATAATATGGCTTTCTTACCCATCCTTGTTAATGGAATCAGATCCCACATATATTGGTTTCAGTAAACAAGAAACATCAAACTATATTAGGGCTTATTGTAAGAACTAATCGATACTGTTTATCAACATGCTAAAATGATGATTAGGTGAAACGATCCTATGAAATGATAATTTTTTAGTTATTTCAATGTGGCCTAATGAAACAAAGGATGTGTGGGAACCTAGGTCATATTTTTATCATAATAGTAATGTGGATCATATTGAATTAACATTGGTTTGGTGTGTTGGGTTGGGACCTCACGAAGGTTTTCTACAAACACCCATTGGACATGATTCAGATCGCACATATTTTGGTTATGAGGAACCATGCCTATGGAGGCACTATAAATATTTTTAACACAATGAATGTGGCCCTTTGATATGATTGAGTAATTATTTCCTGTCTTTCACATTATAGGATGATTCTATAATGGTAATATAATTGGCCTTAAAGAGTCACACCTTAGAAAGACCATTGATTATATGAATTTTTATTATCTAAAAAATGTTTTCCTTGCATGAGAAAAATATATCCATGTAGCCACAATGGTCATATCTATACTTTAATATTATATGAAAAATTCTTGATTATGAGAAACAAGAGGGGACATAAAAATATGGAAAACCACATTATTCCACTTTCACTAGTGGAAGAGGTCGAGGATATTGTTGAAGAATAATTGGATTTTATGTTCATGTCTCATGCGATTTCATTTCTAGGATAGTCATATCAGACTGACCAACAATATTTCCATACATTATTAATAGTCAGGGGAATTTCACAAGTAGGGATACCCTGATCGTTGTTCCAATGAATAAAGGAGGATACGACATTAACCCTCAAAGGTTACTTAAAATTGTGATCCTCTCCCTCCCCACCTAGAATTAGAGGCTTGTAGTCTTATATATAACTATATAATTAAATGTTCAAAATATTATAATACAATACTGGGAGATCATTCATACATCCCCATAGTTCACGGCCCTTGAATCCTAAAGAATTCATAATTTCATATACCCTAAGGAGCTAGTCTATGAGGAATTGGAAAGTGACTAACACCTCTCACTATTAGAATACATAAAAAAAGGGAGACATGATTATATTTCACATTATGTGGTAATGAAAATATGGAGGCTTTAGTATATGTATTTATTTTTTTCCCTTTTTAGACGAGTAGTACAATGTAATGGGATACAAACAGTTTCTTGTTGGAATGAGGGCATAAAATGTGTTAAATGCAGGTTAGGATTTACAGACATGAGGTTGATCATGTAGGGTCATCTAAAATAACTAATGTAGCTCTTAAAAACCTATTATAATATTGAAATAAATTGATAGTCGATAAATATTCCCTATATGTTCTGAAACACGTGACTTATGTATCAGGAACCCTTTCCTCATAGTTTACAAAAATGAGCATGACGTTCCCCCTCTATACTTGAGACCTCATGAAACCCATCTAGGGACAATAGAGGAGACCCTTTGTGAAATATTTATGGTCACTATAATTTCTCATTCCTATGTGGTCAATAACCCAGTGAACCTCCTGTGCACGCATGCCTACCAATGTGGATGCACTTCAAGATCCTCTTATGCCGCACTACACAAAGCACATAAGGATCTCTTAAATATGGCATGTATGAGAAAAAATATAACTAGTATTTTAATAATAAAATTGAAGGTCTCCATTTCCTTTGGACCCCTAGAATAAGGGTTACTAATATGGATCCTCCATTAAATCCTTTGACATTCAATGATCCTCAAATTGGACAATGCATTGTGTCTCCCATTTAGTTATAAATTCCATAGGTCAATGGTGTTAGACACTTTACCAACCTGATGGGAAGGGGCCCCAGGTTACATGTAGTAATCTGTCTTATTTTTCAAAGGTACCTCAACCTTGGGATTAGTTTCACAGATATCAGGAAATTGTATATTGGGGTTATGACTATGTCCTTTCTTAGACACCTCTAATTCCAAGCGTCTCAGTTTCCAGTTCGTTAGGGAGAGAACCGATCCTTCAATTCCCATTAGGGTTCATCATTATTTTTCCTCACATTTCTCAAAATATGTGTGGTGTATACATTTTGGATTAATCCTCATTAATATATTATATCTATTTTAACCATACAGTTTATATGATGTGACTCTCCAGGATATTAAATTGCTCAAGATAGACACATGATGAACCTTTATTATTATCTAGTATCCTTATCCACTTCCACTATATAATGTAGGATCATTTGAGTTTCCATATCATTATCTTACTCTAGTATCTCACATTTAATCAGACCTCATTTGGTCTTAGTGGTTAACTACAATCACAAAATCCACTTTGTTATACACAATTCATGGAGGTTAATATTATTATTATATTCCTCTCACATTACATTAGAGGGCCTTCATAGGCATGGTGCCTAAAAGAAATTTATCCAATCATATGGGAGTTCATAATTATTTTACAGGCCAAAAATCATTCCAAAATTCTCTCAAAGTGAAACATTCCATTTAATAAAAATAATTTAAATGCCACCATTGGTGTGGGTCCTCACAACTGAAGAAAATGGGTTTTATGCCCTTATAAATGGGATAAATTTAAATCTTCCTTAAGGTATAGACCCAATTCCCCAAATAAACCCTAATTCACTCAAGTCCATATTTCCAAATGGTTCATATTTTACTTGGAATCCCTTATCCCTTCTAAGCCCCTCGGGCAACCTTTGTAAATGTCCCACACCAAACATTAACTACGAAATATTCACATAGATTTCTTTTATTGATGGCAGAAAACTAAATGGATTGGTTTTTCTCATGTAACCTAAATTTTTTTGATGAGTATTGATAAGGGAAACCAAACAACATGGGTTTTTACTCATTTAAAAAGGATCCATAGGAAGGATATAAAATTGTTTTGATCCCCAAATCAAAACAATTATAATCTATCCTGATGATGAAAAACTTAAGAGAATTTTATTGTGTGTTATAAACCCAGTATCATAATCATAGATAACCATATGAATCTATAATTTTTTTTTGAAAGAATACCATAAATGGATAATATGAGATACATATAGATATCTTCAGTAATGAATAACCTCAGAAACATACAAATGATTCAAAATTCCATGCATTCTAAAAAATGAATGTTAATCCATGGTTAAATGAATTCATAAATGGGAGTTAATAATGGATTCATGAACATATATTTATTTGATTATAATGTCCCGTAGTATTTATCAATAACCCAAAAATTGGTGCGATGAGCCTAACCTTTATTCCTCTTGACCAATTTCTATTCATATGTATCATTGATCAGGTTCTATAAGGATTTCCTACCTTTGGGAATAATTTACAAAAATAATCATGCAAATAATATTCATTTGGTGTTTCTAGTTCCCTGATAAAAACTCATTAAAAATTCCTCGAAAATACATGAATATATGTTTATGAAAAGTGGGTTTCCCCACAATAACCACAGAACACCATTCTGGCCCAATGTAGAATTCATGAAAGTAACAATGTAGTGAATTAAATGTGAATCATTAACCAAGATGATAATTTTACCCACCTGCCAGACCCCTTTCAAATTAAAAATAAAAGAGGAACAAATGAGATAATCAATTTATCATGTGTTATTTTATGGAGATGATACTTTTATGGTGGTTTCTTGTTATTTTCATATATATTTCATGAATAATTTATAAGAACTCCCCTATGTCAAAATAAAATTACACCAATTCTCCCAAATGCAATCTATGTGTGCCCCTCATGCTGGGTCTTCATTTAAGTAGAGGAACCTGTAAACAACCTTGAATATTCGACACTGTGTCTCAAATATGCAGGTCATGTTTTACTGCGATGTGGTCTTATATCAACCCTAAAGGATTCCCGACATGATTTTCAACTCCTCAAGTACCACCATTCATCCACTCAGTAGTGCTTGTTGGTCTATAAGATGTCAAACCCAATCATTATCTCAGACCATTAATTAGATCTTATCCCAATAATGTAGTAATCTGTTCAACACATATCTCATGGTGTTATATTATGTTCTTGAAAATGGACTCAACCATATTATACATGTGCCCCTTCAAAGGGATAATTTTGTAGACTCCACCACCAATTACAGATGATGATGAACCCTCTGTATGATAAGAGTATAGTCTTTGTCATTTATAACAATTCACTCAAGATGGACCACTGAGGGTATACAAGTTAATTGAAAATAGGTACACAACTCAATCCTCAATCAATAAGTCCACCGTCAAAATTATTTGATAAAATGTTTGTGGTCACAAACACATACCTACACAAATAAATACAACTAGTTTAAATCTAATGGAATGTTTGAGAGGGTATAAACTCGTTCTGATTTAAACCATGAATTCAACTAGACTCGTATGTTAGTTTCCAACGAATCCCTATAGAAAAATTCAAAATCAATTTATTATTAGAAAACCACCTTCCAACATCATAGAATAATTATAATAATGTTTGGATATGATCTATAATTATGAGAAATCACATGCCCACACTTTTCCATCCTTCAAATTGTCTTGTCAAACAACATCCACTGAAATCATATAGTATGTACCAATGATGAACATAGGAGAAACTGAAAACTTGTCCTATAAACATGAGTACTATTAGTGCCAATTAGAAATAAATTGAGTATAGTAGCATGAACACACACCTTCTCCATGAAAATATTGGGTATAAATACACATTCAAAATGATATTTATACCATAAACAAATTTAAAATGATGAATGTATTGGTGAATATTCATTCTCAAATCCAAAAAACCTACTTGAATATCATAAATTATGCAACCACGCCTACATGGATTTCTCTCCCGAGTTCTCCTATTTGCTCCACCTTCTCCTCCTTGGTTCTATAGTTCTCCCTGGTGGCGATGGGACTCCCTCTTACTTTAGGATCTGGATTTCCCTCAAAACTTTTATTCCTTCTCGGCCATTCTCCCATTCAGGGTTTTCTTCATTCTTGCTTCTCGAGTTGTATCGAATTATACTCTCACACCAATACAGTGACGGTCTGTCCTGATATACTCAACTCCATCAATTAAGCTCTTTCGATTCTTTGACGGGTTTGGGACTGTGTTGTTGGGATTTGGTTCATTGCGTGATTCTCTATATGGTGTTTTCTTCTCTTGTCACACCTCTATGCTCTATAATCTCTCTATTCTTTTTCATTGGGTTTTTTCCCCTGGAATTGGAGCATCCTTATTCATTTTCTTAGGAATTCTTCCCAAAAATATGTTTCAATTCATTTAGGGAATCATCCATGGGTCCCCCTTTCTGTTTTTTAATTAGGGTTTCTATACTAGTATCTTCAACTCAATTCCATGATTGTTTTGGTTAGTGAATCTAGTTTTATAGGGTTTTTTGATGGTGTTTATTTGTTTTTTTGGAGATGGTTTGATTACGTGGTTTTATGGTGTGGTGATGGTACATGTATGGTCACGGATTTTGGTGGACGACCATTGTGATCATACTCTTATCTAGCCATTGGGTCCTATGATCCCTTCTGGGTCAGATGGGTGTGATAATATCCAATAGTATTTTGGTTTGTGTTTTTCGATGTAGAGGAGGGTTCTACATGGTGAGGATAACGACGACAATGAGGCTTCTATTTTGTTAGGCGATGTGGCAGTGGTAACAAGAATCTTCTTCAAAGTAGAGGATGATAGTGGTGATGGTTTAGGGGAACGTGGATGGCTGTAAAGATGAAAATATAATCTGAACATGTCCTTCCTTGATGTATGTTCTTAAAATGGATCACTAATTTTTCAAGGATGATGATTTGATGATGCTAAGGAGTTCATTTCATGGTTTTGATGGAGGGTTTTGGTGGCTCATTCATGGGTTTTCATTGGTGACAGATGGTTGGGGATGAGGCCGACAAACATGTCAGAGTGCGTTGCATGAGGATGATCAAAATATGAGATTTGATATGATCTTTTTCTCTTTATCGGGTTTTTCTTGGTGGACATGTGGATTTCGTGACTCGAGGAATTGTTTCATGGGTGATGTGGATGTTTTTTGTTAATTGGAATTTTCTTTTTTAATTATCAATTTTTAATTCCGGGGTAGTGATGTGTGGTATGTGGTATGTGTGTTGAGTAAGTAGATCTAGTTTTTCTTTCCTGTAGACAAAAAAGCAACTTTAAAAAAGATAGTAGTATGAAATAATATCATAATGAAAACAACAATGAAAAAGGTATAGATACAGAACACTATCGCCATATATTTGGGGAATCATCATAATTTCATAATTGAGTAGAAGGACACGATTTATCTTATCATTAAGGTTAACGGGTTAAATTCCCATTCTCTGTATGGAATGATGAATCAGGGCCATACCCCTATTCTAATAAGAGGTAATCATCCTATTTCCATGTACACTGCATATTAGAAACAAAACCTTTCCAAATTTCTTGAAACCATTAAGGAAGCTCATGTAGTAACATGGGAGCTATCCAAACTGGATATCATATATAATAAATGTTTTCCCTATCAATCTACACAAATCTCTTGCATGAAGTCATCCAAAATAGAACCTCATCAACGAATGATGGAAAATAAATAGATAAAATAGGATCATGATATTCTTAATGATGTATTTATTAATTTCTATATATCCATATATTTTGTAGATCATTTTCCTACTCACCCATTTCCATATTATGGGAGTAGTAATAGTATATCTAGAGAAGTTCCATGAATACATCATCATGATGTCTTGCTTCCTATCCATAATCTATTCGATCTTGAGAGCCCATGTCCAAATGAGTGTGAAAGAATACCTCTACATGACCAGAATATAAAATAGTATGAAGCACATTCACCTTCTATAATTTAAATAAAATGTTCTCTCTATGTTAAATTATGGAGGATTATTCCTAATAGTCAAATAATAATCCATAATTTTTGTCCTCCACATTAAATAATTCACTTCAATCTTTCCCTCCATATTAGTTTTTTCTTCATTAAATGGATTATTCTAATGTTTATTCAATGTTGAGAAATCCCTCCTAATAATAAGAACATGGGAATATGAGGTCATTAATATATGACACCAATTCATTGGCAAGTGAAATTCATTCATAGCTGAAAGAGATCGTAATGAGATGATAACTAACTGAACCCACCATGGTTTTTGTTCTTTCTGATGTGATAGAAAAATATACCTCTGAACGTTTTATTCATGAATAATTTGCAGTGAGGATTCCACATTTGTCAGAATAGGTCAAGGGGACACTAGATAAATATAATGAAGACACATTGAACATGAGTATACCATTGGATAAAGATGGAATTATTGATAACCATGTTTTAATGATATCAAAAACATGTTTGTAATGTTATTAATGATTTTTATAATATATGATTGAATTATATACTATAAAAAATTTGTTTAAAATTTTATATCTATATTAATGAATCGTGGATGAACTATGTCACCATCCGGAAAGTCCCACCACAGGAATGAAATTTCTAGAAATGTAATGGATAGACTAGCTTCTAGTGATTATTCACCATCAAGATGAATATTTGGTTTTGTCTCAAAAATTACTAATTCGAGAAATGATTCACCACTGATGATTCCCCAATTCCATGTGATCCTGAATAAGAAATATTCTAACACTGAGAAATTTCGAAAAAAAATCAATTATTCACTATTGAGATGAGTCACCCATAAGAAAAGTCAATTTTGATCATCGCCTATCATAAAGCTGACTCACCACTATCTTATTTTATTTATTTGAATGAAAAACACTAGAGTTTTCTCACCGATAGAAGAGTCACTGTCAAATTTTATAAGAAATATAAATTAAATATATATAACGCATATATTTTTAAAATTTAATACTAGTGATTATTTTATTGGTAATTTCCAAACTATTGATGGGATACATTAATGTTTTTTTTCATTGTTTAGTATAAGGAGATAATTATCAATAGAAATTTTATTCTAAAGGATAATCATTAATGTTATAGATAAATGTGTTAGAAATCACTATTATTATAAATATTAATTCACATATATATTCATGTTATGTGTGTTGTAATTATATTGAATGAACATAATTGTACTACTATGTGTTGGATTTTTTTGAGAGCTTTCACACATTAGCTTTAATTAAAACTAACTCTCTGAATGTGGAACATAATGAAAAACCATTATCATCTTTACAAAAGGGAAAACGGAGCTTACAAATTAATTTTTACTACATTTTTTAGTGACTCGAATCGATCTGAAAAACAATATACATATGTGGAGTATCATGCTTTTGTCTACATCGAATTCTGAAACAACATCATTTCATTATTTTTACAATTTTACATTATGTTAAATGCATTATTTTGGAGTAGTGTGTGGTTTTCTGTTTATATTAAACCCATAATATGTGAAATTCATTAACTATATGCCCAATCTTATGTCCATATTGTCCCTTTATTGATTTTTTACCCATAGTGTTGTAGAAGAGGTCCATGTGTGGCCTGTGATAATTTCACTTCCCATTGTTTTTGTAGAAGAGGTCCTTGTGTGTCCTAGATAGCAGGTAAGAGATTGTTTATACGAAATCCATATTGAAGATCAATATTATTTTATACAATATTCTTGGAAGAAGATGATTTGAACTGGATTTTTATTAACTAATAATGAAAACCGCTACTTTGATAGTTAATATTAATTAATTATTATATATGTTTTTGAAAACAATTGATTTCAAAAGCTAAAACCATTTTCTTAATTTTTATACTGAGACTTAATCACACTTTTATTAATATTTTAAAACATTAGAACCTATATTTATATGATGTTGTGATTAAATGAGTTGTTTTATATGATTTATTAGACTTTATTTAAAATATTTTCCATAGAAATTGTTTTGGATTCTCAATTCACCCACTCATGAGATAACCACTTTTGACCAACATTTTACATTAGTGGATAATCAAAATCACATCAAGTATGATTTTATTTTTTTTAATATATTACATTTCTATCAATTCTAAATTTATTTATAAATAGGATAATAATAAATAAGGTTATTATAACAACAAATCTTGTTTCATTAATTGGAATAACTATTCTCAATGGAAAATAATAAATGAAAATTAATATTTTAATCATTGGTTTTGAAATTTTCTCTACTAGGGAGGGTCAATATGAATTACCTAAAAATTCTAAGAATACATGCGTAGATTATACAAAACATTCTAATTAAAAAAATACAGTGTTTACATTCCAATTATTATGACTTATGATTGGAATATTTTAATATGATATCTTCTAGAAAAATATCATATGAAATTTTGAATACATTTTATAATTATCAGGTAAGATAATATAATGAGAAATAATTGATGCTTAATATATATATAATTAAATATGATATTTTCATGATGAAACCCGACGAGATGAGTTCTTATTTATAAATTATATTATGTGGGATTTTGAACACAATGAGCTCCTTTGGGAATCTTGGTTCAGTGAGAGATCAAATCAAGCAACTACAGAGATGTCATAAAAATATATTGAGAGGGGAATTATTTTCAATAAGATAATATTGTGACATTAATAAGGTAATATAAATGAAATGGATTTGGATGATGATGAATAATGTGTATGGTCTTATGTTTAATTGATAAGAGATTTATGAACCTATGATGACTATTATAGACTTCTCGTTTATTACATCAATACATAATGAAAGGGAAATGTTTCAAAATAAATGCTCTAGTGATGCGGAATCACATGCCAAATTAGATGGGGAAGTGGTTCATTAAGAAATATGGTTTAAGAAATTATATGTGAAGAAAAAATCAACCTAAAATGAGGTACTAGGGAAATAATGATAATAGTGTAATCTTGATGGAGTATAAAGTAACATAAAATTTGAATAATATTACCTTTTATGAGTGTTTTAGAAATTAAATTTCAATGTCCAATATCATATCTTAAATAATAATAAGATTTGTGATGAAAAATGTAGAATTTATAAGAATGTAATGAGTGTATCCAAGAGTGATTTTCGGGATATATATATTGACACAGACTCAACACATGAAGAAACTATAGATATAAAAAAATATGTTTCTTAATTATTAACTTATTAGAGGTACCTACTGTATCCCATTTACATAATTCATATCATTTTTTAGAATAATATAATTATAATATGTCAAAAGATGAAATTTATTAATATTTAAATATTCATGATGATACCTTTAACGAGACTAATAAAAATAAATTAAATCTAAAGAAACATTATGTTTTATCTGTTAATATAAATTCTTATTCTTATATATACTAAGAGAATAATTACAAATTGTTAAAAAATATATTAACCAAATGATGTCAAATGATCAATTAGTTAAATAGTTTGTAATGTTAAAAAATGGTTGAGAAACTCTCATTCATATATAATTAAAGAAAATTTACATAATATATATTATTAGTCTAGGTTACAAACTTACAAAGAGAAGAATAATAAAAATTAAATATTTTCATATATCTAATTTTTGAAATTTGAAAGATACGTTTTATTCAACTATGTTAAATAATGTTTTTATTTCAAAGAGTTTTAAATATATTTAAATGTATCCTATAAATAAAATATTGTTCCAAATTCCATAATTACAAACATATGTAGTCCATAAAAATATGGATACAAAATAAATCATGGTATAAATTTTTTTTAGGTAAAATAGTTTAAAAGGTCTTATTGAAATCTACGGTACTAGGATAACGGATGTTGGAGAAATTTTATAGTTGAATGAATGATATTGGAAAATATTATAATGGTTGACCATGGAAAATTCACCATTGGTGATAATGCTAAAGGAAAAATAACTAGCCTTTTACAAATAGTAAACTCTAATTTAGATTTAATTTTGAATGTAAATATCTGATGGTTTATAATATATTCATCACAACATATCATAGATATGTAAATATGGTTTTTATGTGAGATTTTAAAACTATTTTTGAAAATTTTTAAAATCGTAATTTTTTTGTTTCTTTTAGAAATCATAATGTTTATGTTGTTAATATTAATTCATTAATTTCACGAAACATTTCTGTTTGATTAATTTTATATAGAATAATCTATTTGAAATTGATGTTTAAGGAAATATAATGTTCAATCACAGATAAAATTTACAAGGAAATGGTTAGTCTAGGATAAACCCCACATGAATTCCCAAATAAAAATTTCTATCATCACTATAAATAAGGGAAATAGAAAATAAATTAAATTATTGATTAATGTTTCAACATAACAACCAATTGATTTGGTCCACATGGAATTTTTTAGACTATCTGGCATTTCTAGTTTAAATTTAAAACCCAATGTCTATATACTTATAGAAGGATTTTCAAAATATACATTGGTATTTTTTAGCTCATAAATGTGAATCGTTAAATGGTATTACCATGTGTGATTAATATAAGGAAAACAAATGTGTATGAAGATTTATGTCCTTTATTGGAGATCATGGTCATGAGTTTGAAAATAACCACTTTCAATACCACTGGAAATTGTGGATATAACCATAACTGCTATACTCTTAGTACACCTCCGTAAAATGTAGATGTAGAAATAATAAATATAATCCCTCAATATTTATGCTATACACTGATAAAATCAAATGACTAACCTATCATCTTCTGGGAAGAGGATGTGAAGATGTCCTGATATATAGATAACCTAGTTTTAGTTTTATATATTCTGAGGGAAAATCCTTGAGAAATTTTGAGTTATAGGAAACCTAATGATAAATACATTAGCTGTTTTGTTTCATTATCCTTATTTGTAACATTATGGATAATCATGGAAGGTTTCCATCCAAATTTTATTATTGGATTTTCCTTGGTTATTAATTTTCTATTGATTCCTATAGATGATTTTACAAAAGGACAAACAATGTGGTAGTGTCTTTGCATTTCATGTTTGATAAGATAGATCCATATTAAAAAAAGACTCCTTTAGAAAACATTGAGTATAATTTATCAAATATGATCATAAATTCAAAATCATCTAATAGAGCTATAAGACATGAAAAAAATATCATCATCTTTGGATGATCATCCATAACTAGAATCAGAGCTATAGAAGACAATGTAGTGTCCAACCATTATTTTCCTATAGATTTTTGGACCCTTATGTTCCATCTATTAGTTTCAGTATATGGGGAAATAGAAAATTGAAGCACGAACTATAGATTATCTAAAAAACTAGTTTTATCGTTAGTTTATCATATCAATGCTTGAACCAAATAACATAATAGATATCTAAAATGATGAAATCTTGGTAATGGATGTGAACAAATAATATAATAAAAATGAAAGAAATAATGATTTTGATTTTGTTATTCCAAAATACACATTGACTATACGCACTAAATGGGAGTTTAAAAACATCATTAAAAAATTTAGATCTATAGTAAGAAATATGGCTATAAAAGATACACAAGGAAATATTCATACTTAAGGTATATATATTAAGGGATCATTTTCCCCTCCAACTTGTCCTGAAACCATCCGAATACTAGTTTCCTATAAAGTGCATCTAAATTTTAAACTAAATCAAATGGATGTCAAAATTACATTCCTGTATGGGTATATAATTGATGTTATTTTGGTTGAACAACCCCATATATTTTAAAATAATCATTTTTTAAAACATTTTTTAATCATTAAAATGCATTAAATGGTTTAAAAATGGCTCCTATAGATATATGGATATGATTATTTTTTTCCTATTTAAAAAGGATTATTAAAAGGGACATATAATATAGAAATTTTTTTTACATGGATTTCCAGGTATTTCTATGTTGTTCAAATACTTGTGGAAGATATTATTGTTTGACATTCAAGAAAATTATTATGTACTAAATTTTAAATTATTATAGAAAAATAGATTCAAATGGGATTATGGGTGAACAAAAATTATATATTGGTTTCCTATTATATCAATGTAACGAGGAAATATTTTAAATCAAAGTATATATAATAATGTTTCATTAATTTTTTTATTTTTTAAGAAAAAAATGTATATAAAATCAAAAAATTACTACTAATATGTTGGATCATGATGATGATGAGAAAATAGTGGATCTAGATAGTTATAGAGGTATGGTTGAATGTCTAAAATAAATAACTGCTAGTCAAATGGACATTATGTTTAGTGTGTGTGTGCATTCTCATTTTCAAGAAAACCAAAAATTATTGAATAATATATGATCTAAAATTGAAATTTGAAAACCTAACTTTTAAATCATATTTATGATTCTTTTAGCTTATAAGAAAAGTATTTCACCTAGTTTTGTATTCAGATTATGATTTGTGAGGATGTATGTTAGAGATTAAAAGACCATTGTAACATGTCTACTTTTGGGAAAGTAGCTAGTTAATGTATGTGGTATGAAAAATTATTATATTAAAAATTCATCCAATAAAGATTAATACATTTGTTATGGTAGTTATTGTTATCAATTATTTTGGATGAAACACACTTTTCTAGTCAATTTATACCCCTTATGACATGTACCATTAAATTGTAACAACCAATGTGCAATAAATATTTCTATGAACACTGTATCTAACCCATGAAGAGAAATAAATTCATGTAACACATAAAATTTTGAGAGATAATTTTTGAAAGCGTGATTTATAACTTGAGTAAATTTTTATATAACATCAACTTGCAGATATTTTTACACAGACATTGATTTTTTAGAGAATGATATTTATCAAACATGAATTAGGAATGATTAATTTCCATTACAATAAATTTTATTGAACCCACCATTTGTGTTTTACCAACTATGTTTCATTATCCGCTGTTTTTTATCACCTCACATTGGTCCATTCCCTCCATTGGTGTATACCCAGCATTAGTGTTTACCAACAATTGGAGTAATACCCACAATTTGACTATAACCCATTGTTGGAGTTTACACAGTAATGGAACTACCAACCATTGAATTAGCCCACAATTGTTTTTTAGGGAATGTTGTTAATTAAATATTTATAGTTTGTATGTTTTCTTTTCATTTTTGGTCTATTATTTATATTTTAAAAAAATTTAATCGAGAAATGATCTGAATTTTTTCCACATTTTAATTTAAATAACATGTTCAATTACTTTTAACCTCACTACCAACATCCCATCCAAATAGTTATTCTTCCCTCAACCACATAATATATTTATGAAATTACGTCCATGGTTGGAGTGAGTCGTGTTATAAAGTCTTCTTTGAATGAGTCGTATCATTCAAATAACTCATGTGGAGAGTGAATCTTTCCAACTATCGATCTTGTAAACCCACATCAATTAAATATTACAGTAGTATCAAAATAGATGTTCATAAATAATGATTTTTGTTGAATTAATATTTTATTATTAATGTTATGTGAGACCGTAGATGGGTATAGTAGTTCTATAACATTTAGATACTATCATATCATAGGTTAGTGCATCAAATCAATCATTATTAGGAGTTTATCTTTCATGAAGTCAATGAATGATTGAGAAGTAGAATAAATGGGAAAAAATTTGTTTTATCTTTAATAAATAGTACAAATATGAGAAATACAAATATAAAGGTGTCTCAAATTACTATAAAAGATATAAAAAAATGGTTGTGAGAACATCATGTATGATGATCCTCTGGTAGAAATAACTGAGATGGATTGTACAAAGAGGATGTGCAACTGAGATTCATGGTGAATGTTATTTTTTATTCACGATTACAATGCATATGTTTTTTCCTTGGAAAGGTGATTTCTCTAAAATAGTGTATCAAGATCTCTATATCCATTGTCTTATGAATAAATGTGAAAAAATTATTTTATGAATATTCATAATGAATCATTTTGATCATATATGTATAGAATAATCATAATCAAATCCTATTGTTTATTCCAGGTTCATTATGGCTCTACTGATGGAAAATGTAATTTTAGTGGAGAAGGTGAAACCATGGTAATTTTGGAGGATTATTGATTAAAAATTTATGTTTTAAATGAATGGAAATATATTCAATCCCCGGGAATATGCATTGGGTTGATGATGCTGATAGTCTTTATGAAAATTTCAATACTGCTAATAACCAATTTAGGATAAAAAATATTGTGGATCCTGACATGGAGCCAGATGAGGTGGTTGATCAATAAGAGGAGTAAGTATAGGATGAACTTGTATTAGTATATGTGGAGGATGTGTTTTTATTTTATAAGGTAGCTGGACAAAATATTCCCAAGTGTCCTTATGCAATTTCTAATTTTTATCCTATCCCTCCTCTGTCTCTCAGCATCCAAAAGACTCTTTTAAAACACAACTATAAAGAGGATGAACTGATGTTTCAAAAGATGATGTTGGATAGTATTATGATTAAAGTGGATATGAAAATGATAGTGGTGACAAGGAAGATGAATAATAATATATGGACATAGAAGATGAATATTAAATTGGGGATAACATATATTAGGTATATGGAAATGATTATAATGATTAATATGGTAAAGATCATGATAGGACCTATGATCAAGCAATGCATAGGTGAGTTATTTTTTCTCAAGGGTTTTTAATTTAATTTATATCTTATGAATGATAATAAATACATAATTATTTTGATAGATATTTTATAAATGGTATGGATGCATTACATGAGGGGGAGAAATATATGTGTCTTCCTAGTCACCCTAATGACCCCTATGACGGCTACTCTTGTGAGCCTATATAGGTTGATAATATTGTTGGTATGATAAAAACTAATTGAAATTAGGGTTTCAGTACTAAATAAGAGGATATATTAAATTTGGAGTTCACTGGCATGTATTTAAACATGTTTGATGTCACATCCATTGAGGACTAGGAGGTATACCCTTGATATGTCAAACATTGTTTAGAGTACACTAACATGGATATTGGAAGATCATGATTTAAATTGGATATATATAACAAGTAATCCATTGAAGATAATATAAATTTTATAGGGGAAATATATATTTGTTCTTCAGAAATACATGTTTTATCTGAGACTACCAAAAACTATCTCGATTGAGAGACTGTTTTTACCACTTCCTATACTAGTCGTTGCCCCAATTTTTGTTGATGGGGTATCTAAAGATGAATTGTAATGCCCTAGATGAGGCCTTAAATTTGATTTGGGTATGTTTGTTCTAAAAAAGATCAATTTTCAGTAGTCTATGTGAATATGATTCAAGGAATTTGTTAAT
The DNA here is from genome assembly GCA_963277665.1 of Viscum album. Classification (NCBI taxonomy): domain Eukaryota; kingdom Viridiplantae; phylum Streptophyta; class Magnoliopsida; order Santalales; family Viscaceae; genus Viscum; species Viscum album. The sequence continues at coordinate 822,231,276 of OY728155.1, forward strand.
ATTATTGATACATCGTATCCATCTCAAAATGGCGCATCATATTCATGAAGTGGAGATAGAGAACATGAAGTCCTAAAATGAGATGGTGACTTTGAGGTATGTAGTAGATGAGATGAGAAGATATTTTTTATATTATATGGATTAATATTTTGATACAGTGGAGATAATATCTTTTATGGAATCCACATTAAGTACTCCACCTCATTCTGTTGTTGTTGAGCTGGTCGGTTAGGTGGTTAGGGAAGAAAATTGATTTGTATCTTGTAACTTTTTTGGCTTCTCATTGGACATTCTGGGACAAATTGACAATAACAGTTATAATGTGAATAAAATGGATATAAAATGCTTAATGGATATGAATTTTTATAGATTAGATGTTAAATAGTCTATAATGTATTACCATTTGAGGAATTTTACAGAACAAGAGAATAACTCTCATCTCAAATTCCATAATATGAACCTCAAAATTTTTTCAGTGACTCAGGACTTCAATGAACAAGTCAGTCAAATTAATGTGATGACCATAGTTGTGATTTTTTTATGGTTGAGAAAAATTTTCTTTTCAATGAGTTGGAAAGAGTAGGAAATATTATCATGGAATTCGTCAAACTAATGAATCCCTTTCTCCATGTTATTTTTTCTACAGTTGTGGATGAGGGTGAATTTCTAGTAAACTATCATCATTCACATACACTTTCAAATATAGTGTTTTCAAACCTTGTGTTATCTGAGATCCTGACGCAACATTATGTACTTATATTCTACTTTTTAGCCTCAGTCATTTGGAATATTCACGGCATCTCAAGGCTATTATATTCAATGAGCCTCCTTATCTACCTATTTTCCCTATAGCTTCCACTATATATACCTTAACATTATCTTATTTTTACTCTACCTCTTCCATATATAAGGGAATGGAACATGTTTTTAATTCCACCCAACCTAATAAATGACGAGTATAAAATATAATTCATTGATAGTGATTATATTATTTTCTAAATTTAATCGTGAATATACTTCATATATCATTATCAATCAATTAGAAATATCTTCTTATTCATATATTATTTTATTTCCATTAATTTTTTATTTTAACTTTTTGATAATCCAAAGAGGGTGTATTGACAATGAGAATTATAATGGAATTAAAATATTATTAATGTTTATGTAGTGAATTTATGTTTTACATACATAATTATACTTTGACACCATAATTATGGTTGTTTTAAGATTCCACACCTCTGATATCGTGTGTATTTGGTTTATATCATTTAAAACAATATTATTACCTACCTATGATAATATTTTATACATAATTTCCTTGATACCACATGTATTTAATTTTTTATTTCTATTGACTCACTCTTCATTGTTTTTTAATTTACATATATTATTATTTTACTTTTCCAAAAAATCAATTTTTTTTTCAAAAATCATTAATACATTTTTAATTGTATTATTTCCTATTTTAAAATAATATATATTTTATAAGATTTGAGCTAATCTATTATAACAATATCATTATTATATACATTATTTATAGAATAATTTGATTTGTGATACTCAAAAAGGGTGATATTATAATAACCCAATTGTAAATAAAAAAAATCATGTTTATTCAGGCATTAATGAGTTTTTTGTTTTCTGATATTTTTTTATACTATATGGAATTTCGATGAAAATTTTGATAATTTCATAATTGAATCATCATTTAATATGAGTGACCTCCATGAAAGACCCACTATCATAATGAAATATTTGAAAATGTTTTGTAATGACCCACCATAAATATAGATAACCATAAAAATGGAAATTTTGCTATATATGGAAAATACCTAGCACAAGAATGTTTTCACTGTTCAGGATGACCCACTTCCAGATGATCTACAATTAGGATTTATATACCGACATATCATCAAAATGTTTTTTAATGACTCACCATTAAGATGAGTATACACATAGATAAGTCACAATTGATCATGACAAAAAATCATCCTAACAGAAAATTGGCCTCCCTCACCCTTAGTATAGGTCAACACCAAAATAAATCCCCACTAGAGTCATCTCACCATTAGATGTTTCATTTTCACTAATTTTAGGATTTTTTTTAAAAAAATTATAACATCTATAGAATTAATTTTAATATTGATGAGGATTTTAATGGTTATTATTATACTATTATAGGGATTTTTTAATGTTTGTGTCAATGTTCAGTATTGGGAGCATAATATCTAAATTATTTACCACCAAAAATATACATCATCATGCTTCAGTTTAATGATGTACCATAATTCCTTATGAATTATAATTTCTGATATATTCTTATGGGAATTGAAATGAAACAATATTTCAATTACTTGAATAGTGCTACAATGTTTGAGAACCTATGTATAGTGTAAACAATACATCCTAACCTAAAATATACACTGAGAATGTGGGGCATACATTAAATGTAGAACCATTACAACTCATTTAAAAAATAGATCCTATGTAAATATATTTTCTTGAATATTAATAAATTTGACTCGACATCCTATCCAAGTTACATTTGAGAAGTCTCAAGCTTCAGAACACCATAGACAGGGAAACAATATTCATTCATTATCATTACACTATTTATTTATATTGTTTTGTATTAGTTTTTTAGTGGTTTGTGGGTTATCTATATATTAAATACATACTACCATTTATTATTTAACTGGATGATAAAAGATATTCATTTGCGTTCTCTATATATATTTTTTACCCATGGTGTTGTGGAGGAGGACCTCGTATATCATGTTGTATTTTAATTCCCACTTTCATATTAGATGAGGCCCCTATGTTCCCTAGATAGATACTTTACTATTATGTATACCAGATCTAGGTTAAAGATCATGATTATTTTATATAATATGTATAGAAGTAGGTGATTTCCAAGTTGAGGGGAATATGTCTTGTCGTGAGACTGAACCTCCTATATTTATTTTATTGTGTGATTTTTCACTTCAATTGATTACAAAAATTAGTTTATACTATAAACCAGACCACTCTAAATATATACATAATCTAAATTATTTTTTATATACGTTATTTATTAGGTAAATTGATTATAAAAGTTAAAATAATTTGAATTCTTTTTTAAATGAGATATAATTTGTCCTTGAGAAATATTTTAAAAGATCATAACATATATCAATTTTTTATTTTTATTAGTGGGAATATTTGTGATTATTTTATGTATATTATTAAAACTAATTTTAACATAATATTTTATTAGGTACGAATTTCACCAACCCCTTTCAGTACTCACATCAACCAATAGACATACCATTATTATTTTTTCATCTAACCACATTTCCGATCATCAGACATGAAATGTTTTTCAAGGATAGTGTGAACACCATCTTCATTAATATATGTAACAATCTATATCGTTTAAACGATTAGATATTGTCATATGAAGAATATCTAACAACATCAAGGTAATTTAACATATACACCAACATATTTACATGTAATTTCTTCTAGTTTCATGACATAATAAATTAGGAGAACCCAAAGGAGCCCTTAATATTTCATGTATTAATTCAATTAAATGATTGGGTTATCTTCATGTAGATACAATATCAATTATTTATTATAGAGTATGCGGTGAATACGAACACATTCTTTACACCACAATATAAAATATGAAAACATTATAATTATTTCATCGGGAAATGTTATAGAATACAAAGGACATAAAAAAATATAATTTATTCCCTACAAAAAGTTACACTCATAAAAAATAGACATTGACCAATTAATACTAATGTTTGACTATAACATAGAGATCCCTCGAAATAATTTTTCATCAGGCCTCAAAAAGTATCAAGTTGAATTCATATTTTTTGCGAGTAAATCACCAGATAGAGAAAACTTTTCCACTAGTATAAATGTATATTGAGAAATAATGGTCATGTGAAAAGGATATGATGAACCTAGAAAGTGTTTCAACATGGATATATGAATCTAAATATATATGAACTACAATATTAGTCATCGATATAAATTAGCATCATTACCCTACATGGAGGGGGAATTTTTCAAAAAAAACACTAAAAATGAAAACCATGCATGAAATGTTGTTAAAGTAGAGTAGGAATAGCCTCAACACATTGGGTTGTGGTAATTTTACCTTGAAAATCCACCACATTATTATATTTTTATTTTGTCTAAATTAGTTTTCCTTCATAGAATAAATCTTATGGGTTTTCACCATCACATGATATGATATCCTCAATGAGAAAACGAAAAAATATCTAGAAACTTAGTTCATATTAATTTCCACTCAAAAACTCAAATAGAAACTTATAAATAGAGGGAGAATCCTCATTGAGAGGGAAATTTAAGTTTTTCTATAAAATAGACTGATGAAATTCGTGGAATGTTTTAAGAATCATTTTTTTTCATTAAAACCACGCACACATACTATAGAGGCCGCATGCCATTAAATTGTAGCATGTGGATGATGTTTTGGATCATAATACTGTATACATTTATATGATTAAAGGTTGTATTTCTTCCTAGAACAAAAGGATTTATATGAATTAGTGAATTTCCTAAACAACACCATCACCAACTAATAATGAAACTGACACCAAATTAATTTTTAAATATAAGGCTTCACCTCAACCTCCTCTTGATGTTGTTTAACCCCTTAATCCCAAGGAATTTTTTTCCCATAAAATAGTTGGAGGTGAATGAATTGAAAAGAATCAACATTGAACCACTCCAATGAAACATTCTTGTGTGTCATTTCATAAAACGAGAACCTTATCCTGCACTTCCAAATGTAATAACTCAAAAAAAAGGATTCACTGAAGCAATATAAATGGACATCGAACATCCACTCCACTTAGGGTACCAAAAACATATATATTTAGACCCCAAAGAAAATTATTGTGTGTTCACCCTATTGGGTAAATAACCATTCTAATGCATGGTACATCTTTAAAGACAAGTTACAAGAGTTCACCCATGGTAGATACTGCCAGGCCCTCCATAGTATTCCCTATCTCTTTTTACCATGGATGAACCATACACTCAGTCTAATTTTCCCCAAGCTGCTATTTCACAAAGAATGAAAGATTCCATCACGTGAACCAAGGTTATGTCTTGAGTGATTCATCTAGATCATTAAAAAAAGATTAACAATGTAGAGGATACTATCTTATCAATGAATTCATCCACTAAGCCTTCTCTAACTCTAATGCCTACGCCTGACCACCCTATAGGGAATAAAAAACAATTCCCACCTTGTCAGTATTGGAAATGAGAATAGAGGATAAATTATTCTGATCAACTAGAGATCAATTTTTTATCATATAAAAATTTCAATGTCTCTAGTTAGTTCATCTCACCATTAGAGAACAACTTGATCATGTTTCTGAAGCCAATGAATCCTAATTCATAAGATGCTGATGATCAATGAACCTATATCCCCTTTCAAAAAACATTATGGAACAACATCAATGAGAGTTTTTTTAAATAAATTATATTGAAAATGGGTTTCTTCATGAATGTAAAGTTGGGAAGAAACACGCACAGGTAGTATGTGTTTCGTTTGTCAATATAAACTATAAGAAAGAATGGAATGAATTTAACAAAAAATGGAATTTAGAATTTTAGAAATATATTGTTTGAAAGATGATTAAAATGGAACTTTCTATCCAATGATAATAGTTAAAATATCAAATAATGACTACAGTTTCATGCACGATGACACAACTGAGTACATCCATGACATAAATTTCTAAAATATAGTCCTCCAAAAAATAAATGGATAAAATAGTGGTAAGAAAAAACCTGAATATGAACATGTACTAAGTATTAAGATGGATTTTCCTCTATATTAATAAATGCCTCTAGTCCTCGAAAAACACATTTTATCCAGCCAAACTATACTACAAGGGTCAACCCACCAGAAAATGTCCATAAAAAATGATGATATGTTCTTTAGATCAATTGTTGTTATTGACATAATGGATCACTTATTTGGAAATGAGTGTGACTATGAACCCAGAATCCATATACCATATTGATGAATTAGAGGATGTGGCTACCAGAGCCAATGATACATGAGAAGATGTAGTCTTTCTAGAAGTCAATAGTCCATCCACATCCTTGGATGAAAGTTATATGATACTAAAATTCATAATATTTCCATACAATAATATCACTATGAATATATATTTTACCCCATGAACGCTTGTGATTACCCTAAACTAATCATCCTGGAATAAAAAACAATGGTATTTCTATACCCCAATCCACCTCGTTTCCATTGTAGATATAGATGACATAATCTACCATGGTTAGAAGCATCTTCTACTCCAACTCAAAGAGAATATGTGCCAGCATCAAGTACATAAAATAATAAAGTTCCTGAAAAAGAACATCCTTAATCTAGAAAGAATACACTTTTTGAAAATAAATGTGATATATTAATTCACTTATCTCTGGATCCTATTATTTTGTCAATCATTGATGTTTTTAGACTATTAAATGACCTTCCAAATGTTTTCATTTCTTATTTTTCATGACTAGACTAATTTAATAATGATGTTTCCACTATCAATGATTATCATGTATATATAGATCAGGCATATTTCCAAATGGTCATCAGTTTCACTGTGATATAACAAGATTCCATTATACCAGGAGACATCATATATTTTTTTAAATGAGGAATGATAAATTTTCCTAGTATCATAAAATCGGTCAATGAATTTTTTTTAAGAATCATCCCCATTTCATTCCGAACACATAATAAATGATTTTGCAATGAGTACCATGTCTCTTCATCTTCCAAAATGTAAAAGGGAAATTAGAAAATCAAGATATATCATATAGAATATATCATATTTTATTTAAAATTCCTAGTTCTTTATCATGATATGGCCATTAATGTTCTACTAGCAAGGCCTTGGAAAAATAATAATCTGGATATTAATTCATTGTAACACAAGTTCAAGAAATATAAAATTAATGGCCAGATTGTAATATTTCATGAGGGTGAATCCCCATTAAAATCATGCTAATTACAATAAATTAATTTTGTATTTTAATAGTGGAAAGGGAAATATCCCATGAGTGAAAATTATGGTTGATGTAATGGCCCAAATAATATGATGATGACCTCTACTAATACCCTAACTTAACATAGATAAGATTATCTTATTCCCCTTCAAGGTGATGGAAATGGTATTCCAAATTATTACACATATTCTATATTCATCCTTGATATAAATAATGACAAACATGACCCATCACCCCTTGAGAAATATAAATCACTCTAAAATGTAATGAAATATCATGTAACGATGCCCCCATTACATCCCTTAAGTCACAAAAAATCACTTCCTCACCATCTAGAACATCAGAGGTTGCAATATCCAATAGTGAAAATGAATATTATTAATCAATATCCTTTTTCTCCCCTTCATAACTTGAGAATGTCCCTACATCAACGGTCATGTCATAAATAGTTACCTCACATTTTGAATGTACAAATGATGATTTTCCCCAAGTTTTCTAAAATTTTATTCATCACCATATTTCCCTAATAACAATGAATATTTGAAAAGTGAATCATTGATATAGTGGAAGAATAGGATAACCTTTGGGATATCCCTGGGATATGAAGAAGGTGTATCTACCACCACTGATAAACTCCGTGAAATAAATCTATATAAAAAAGTATCCATGATCAAAATTGATTAGTGGAACAATGTCTTACAATGAATAAGAAGTATCTACATCAATCCTAATGCAAAATTAGGAAATTTTCTCCTTTTCATTACACATATATTCCTATCCTCAATATTGAGGTTTCCAAAAACCAATTGGGATTTACTAAAAACAATCAGGGATATAATCATAGATTATAAATAACACACCTTATTGGGGCCTCCAAAATTGAGGTCGGGGTTGGCAAGATTGTCATGTACAACATTATCTTGGAAATTCAGTATCCAAAATGGCTAGTTATCATTGTACATTTAATGATGAAAATGGGAATGTGATGTTGTGGGTCAACTTTGGAGATTTCAATCGGTAGTAGATAAATTATTAAATCCTAATTAAATTCACAAAGAAACTGATTTATGAAAAAACATGTTATCAATATATATCCTTTATAGATGGATATTCATGATATTTCCAATTTGTATGTCCTGATAAGATGATGAATCCTCTGCCTATAGGTCCCACATGAGTGTTCAATTAATGGAAAATCCCTCTGGTTTGATGGAATTCATTGAAACATACTATAGTGAGATGTATCACATTTTTGTACCAATCATGTGTTTGTATTTTGGATTCTACATTTATGATCAAGTGGTTTTGTTGCTACACCATTCTACCAACCTAGATGAACATGAGACTATATTAAAAACACTAGTAAAACAAATTGTAAATATGAACACCATTAAATGATTTTTTAGAGTAACCATGGGATGCAATCTCAACTTGGTCATATGTAATTAGGGACATGAAGTCGACTCAGAAAAGAAAATTCATATCAAGAATATTTATCATGTTCAAATCATTAGATTGTTTTGGAGTTTATAGGGAAATGTTACCATACACTAAAGTTTCATATCCAGCCTTATAGGATATTTTTTCCCTCACCCTATTGATGAAGAAGGGGGTCTCATATTAGTGTAACAATAATGTCTAGGAACCAATCAATAATCACAAGAATTGTTTTTTCTTATGAACTATTTCTATTTCCATCAAATAAAGGTAACCCATTTAGTATTTAAATTGAATCCCTATATTGATAACTAGGTTTTCTCCTTGAAGAAAATAAAGAAAATGGAAATGAAAAATTCATTATTACCACAGTCAAACCATGGCTAACAGTGAAACATGTCCTTCATATGTCAAAGAATAATTTCCAAGAATTAATCATTCTTATTCATAAAATGATTCACTACCTACAAACTCATGAGGTCCATTTAGTCTCATCTAATAACCCACTCATTTATATCATCACACTTCATATTATTATAGTAATTTTTGAATATTGGGATGTTATTTTATTTTAATTTAACATACATTTTTTGCCTCAAAATATGGTAAAATACCAGGACATGGAATTTTGTTTCATAGATCATGCTTCCAAAACAAAACATTATTAAATACTAAATTTCCATATGAATAGATATTTTCTGTAATATATTTACCCTACATGTTAGAAATTTAATTTTGATGTCAATACTTTGGTCCAACATTTATGAATGTTGAAAAACATATTATCTATAAATTCGTTCTGGGATTCATTATCTTTTCTCTAGGAATGGTAGTTTTCCCGGTTACGTCATGTTGTTAGATGGAAATTAATCCCATAATGAAAACTATCATTCCCCCGTTGTAGGCCTACACCTATCACATAAAATTTTAGTGGAAAAAATATACTATATATGAAATTCATAATTGGTAATAAAATAGATCTATTTATATTAGGCCATCATAAAAGATTGTTAATCCCATCTATGGACTAATCATATGGGTTTATTGATGAGTTTTACTTAGAGACAACAATTAATCATGTACCACAATAACAAAATGGTCATCAATATAATTTTGATAATGACACAAAATATGTTTAAGATACGAACTAGGGTGAAATAATCATTATAATCATGGACTACATAATGATGTCCCATTTTTATCATTTTAGTTTTGAAGAGATCAATGAGGCCGTCCCCATTCATAAACAAGACAGTCCCACAACTGGTTGGTTGATACCTATTGTGGATTAATTTTTGAATATGGTTCTCTCATCAGCTATATATTTAGGTAAGCATACCCTATAATGAAAAACCAAATACATTCTTAATGATATACAAATCCATCAAATTTTACTTTATTAATGGGATTTTGATGGAGTCCTCCTCAAATGAATTGTTGAATAAAATTTCATTGATGTCAAGATAGAATTATTTTATTGAGTATTTGGTTCCAATATTCATTGATTTGTATTACTAAAAATATCATAATGCTAAGATACAACTGGACATCAATGATATATGATTTCATAGAAATCACTACAAAATATCATTATTTCTTAGTGTTTTCCAGTGTCATCCATGAACACATGGAGTAGATACCTATAGAACAACACATCAAAAATTCTTTTTATATTGAATAAATGTTTTACGAACATATACTCTAGGTACAACAAAGAAATTAAAATACATTATAACTGTTAATGGATTAATTTCCAAATGGTATGGTAAAATACACTAACATATCCTGGGAAAAATCATTAATAGAATCATCAAATCCCACATCAGTACTAGATTGGGTATCCCTTATAAAATTATTATGGATAATGAGGAAAAAATTTATTCTTAGGAGTGGGAGAAGATGTATCATGAATATAATAAAAATTAGACCATCATCTCATTATCATGTAGTATCTTATTGAAATATAAGAGCATTCAAAAATACCCTATTGATCATACACTATAATTATCCAGATAAGGATAAAAATTCATTACATTAAAAACTAATGAATTACTTCTGGTCTTACTAAACTACCATTTTTATGACTATCCGAGCATCGCTATATTCCATTGAAAACAAAATAGATGAATTACTAGACAATGTCGTCCAATCGGAATAACATAGTGCTTCCATAGATGATCGGGTATAAATAGATTAGATCTCCTTGAAACAACAAAATGACTTGGACTGAATCATTGTGAATATTTTCCATACCTTAAAAAAATAAACATCTCAAAATATATTATTACATGATATTTTAACACAAAGGCCATCATCAAATTATTCCTCCAAGGATATCTGTTTCTAGTCCTACAGAATCAAATGATTATAGGTAATAAGCCTCCAAAGTATGATTAAATGTGGGTGTTTCCATATTTAAAATATAATTTCCACTCTAACAAACCATATTCCATGATTCGAATATATAGATATTTCTTTATATTCCTAAGTAATGATTGTTCTATCAAAATGAATTTCATCTAAAAATAGGGAACCATCTTAGCTAAATGGCTATAATGTACAAATTTGGTATTTTTTTTATGACCATAGAAGGTGTTGTATTTTTTATAACATAACACGATAAATTACATCACAGGAAAAACATTGGTGTATGGAATAAAAATACATAATGATATGTTTCTCTATAAAGGTCCTTAAAATACATGCCATATGGCCAGAGTCATATGAACTAAAACAATTTGACAACAGAGTATGAGTAATAATAAATTTAACTATAAAAAATTACACTATCACAAGACATTAAACTACATGAATATGTCATTTCCATATAGTGTAAATTTCAAGTTAATATTTTGTCATTTCAGGAATGAAAATGTGTAAGAATTCAATTCATTTTTTAATGTATCATATTCATTGGTGTTGTTATCCTACAATAATAATATACATAAACTACTTGAGGAATGGTTCGTTCCATAATATGATACATAGTGATAACCGGATCTACAATCATGGGAATAATCATATAAAAACAATAATTGCACTCATTATTATAAACATGTCATACCATATAAGATATCCATTTTAACAACTATGTATGGATTGATTCCTAGCCTAGTGATATACATATGTATTTCTAGACCTGATATCAAGATCCTCTTACCATAAAATAAAAAATCACATATCCTGCTTTTTTATCATGTTTTAGGGATGGCAGAAGCCCTTTCCACTATTTGATTTTTTCATCAATATATATCACATGGGATTAAGAGTTGTAATTATTTATTCCTCATAAGAAGAAGGTATATCAATTCACATTGGGGATTCTATGGTCTAGGTCAACATCCCATAAAAGGCATACCATATTTTTTTAAAACATGAATCTAAACTATGTGGTTCCCAATGAACTATGTATTTACTGATTCTTATTCCATGGAGGCAAAAATTGAATCTTGGATCATAAATTCTCATCGACATGAAATACAAGAAATACCACACACACTTATCTATGATTAAAATCTATATAGGATGATCCAATATGGATTCTCATCCCTTTCGTGATATATAATTCTTTGATACCTATATCAATTGAATAAATTAAACACTAAAGAGAATTTTTTCTAGAACTACATATGGTTTGATTCTCTTTTACATAAAATACATAGTGACATCAAATTAATATACCCCAATCCAACAATAATATTACATTATAAAGTATATTCACCTTCATCATTACCATGTGAAATTAAATTGTGTGGATGGTGTCTTTATATCAATAATTTAAACAATAGGTTTCCTCATGAAAAATATGTGGCATGTTATTCATTCTAATTAGATGTTTTGTGATTTCCTGACCTCATGCACTAGTCACAACCATAGGACTAATAATAATTCACCATTTACAACATGGACAACAGTACTATGCAAGAGATCTTAATTGGTACACCATAATTTTGGGTTCCATGAAGGAATATGAATTGCCACATTCTATATATAATTTAGTACATAGAGACTGATTGAGCACATCATGGTAAATTTTGGTCCAAAATATTCCATTATTCATAGATATATTTCTTAGACATGATATAATTTTATTCATGAAATATTTTGGATCTTGAGAATCTATCTCCATCTACCTGAAATAGAATTTATAATATCTAAGGAAATAATTAACTAAATATATTGTAACATTTCATATTAGGATTTACATAAATTATATCACAAAAAGGTCTTGTTGCATAATGGAAAAAACTCTTTGAATATGATGTAATATGCTCCCATTTTATATTCATAATGTCACACACAAGTAGGGTATAACAACTAGTGAAACATTAGTCCACGGGAGAGGACTCTCCAATCAATGTAAGGCCAATAAAACATCATATTATAACTACATATTCGACCACAACCCACAGTTATGCCTCCTATATGTGTCTTAATTAATCCTTCATGATATGAAAACCCACATGATAATGGATTAAAATTTCATCCTCCACGACCAAAGAATGATGGGACAAACATGGTTTGATTGGCCTCATAATAAATCATCTTTACCTAGTATTGTAGTCTAGGTTTTATTACCTAAAACTATATGCATTATACCATCATTATTTTAAAACATCAAAATTCAAAATATGTTCTATAAATATGGTTTTCAACTATTTGGTTTTACAATACATTGAATAGGTAGATTTTCAATCAAATAAGATACATAGAGAAACCCTGACTCTATACCTTGGGACAAGAATTAGAAAAAATAAACTCATCATTTCTTATGTTTGGGTCACACCCCCGAAGGAATCCATTTCTCTCATTCATAGTTATAAATTATATTAAATTTCCCTTCATTTTCAGACAATTCCATCAACAAACCAAAATCTACATTGGGGAAATATGATTAACCATAAACATTATCTATTAATTTGTAATAGTATTTAAAAATTCCTAAGGATACAACATTTTGACTATTATGTGATATTCAATAGTGGATATTTCATAATGATTACCACTTAAATGTAATGTAATCTATAGGATGATACTTTTTGACCACAAAGTATTGCAACCCATTTGTATTTTCATGAAGACTCCCACAAAAAGGAAATGTCCACTAAAGGAACATTAATTATTAAGAAAACCCGCTTTTATCTACACAATAATGTTACCCTAAGTCATTCTATATGAGAGAATACCCAACATTTAATCTTACAACATTCCAATTTCATTCCTAAAAATGATGGAACATTCATAGAAAGATTATTGTGAAATAGTTTACAAATTATATTTAATTTAGAGATAAAGATCCATATATTGTATTTCCGGATGTCATTATTATATGAAATAATACTGCATATCATAATGTTCTTGATGTAAGACATTAAAAAATGTAGTCCATGTCCTGATAGTATGAATGAACAATGTATAATGAATCAAAAATTAATAGAGAGGGGCCTCCCCAATGAAATTATATATTTGACAGAATGCAACATCCATTACATAAACAAAATTATTGAGATAGAAGTTCCCAATTCATGGAAACATTCTATAAAGATTTTCTCTTCATTCTCTTACACAGTCAAATATAAATCCACTCTTAGTGGTATTTTGAAACAATTATATTCACAAAAAATCCTGAAATTGTTAATTGAATGTCAGAATTGTTAATAATAACTTTTTTTAAATATGTAGTAATATGCCCCTATTGACTTTTCTTACATCTCCCAAAAAAGATCCTTTGAGTTAGAGGATGAAACTTTTTTCAATGTTGTAATAGTCCATAGTATCCATTATATAGAGTGACCTGAAATAATGGATTCTCAATCATTGACAAGGGAATCCTCAAGAGATACATCCTTTATTCAAATATGTCATGAACTATTACCCTAGAAAACACCTTCTTAATTGGGTCTATGTCCATTCCCCACATACATGCCTCGCATCATGTTTTAGATATCGAAATCACAATATCATGACTCAAAATTCTCGTTTATGTATCTAAAAAATATCTTAACATTCATAAATTACATCCTTTGTTTGGGTAATCATTCCAAAACTCATGGTCCATACTATTCGACCCAAAATAGAAGTAATATTATTCTAAAATAAAATACTCGAAAATTAATACAAATAGAGACACAATACTCCTCAGGTTGAAAACATGGAATTGGAAGAATGGGTAAAAGTATTGTCTCAACTTTCTAGACCAATTCTAAACATGATTTAAGAATGAATTGATAAATAAAAATTTAATAAGAAAAAAACATGTGAAGATTAAAACCCCAATAGGAAGTTCTAATAATAAACTAGGTATTGTCTACTAAGTCTTCCTCATATCAGACATTGAAAAAATTTTGTTTTCCAAATAGGGGACAAATTGTTTGTAGAGTTTCACATATAACCCTTAAAATTGTATATATACACTTATTAGTCCTCATGGAGATGGAAAAAAGGAAGTATAATCTCTTACACCTATTTTTGTAATTATATAGTTATGATGTTTACTGAAACTGGTCAATTTAATTGTTATATTGCAAATATGATAAATATAGGAATATATTAATAGATGAATAGAAATGGAATAATTTTTATTTTAGGATATAAAAATTTATTTAGAATCTTCATGTTAGAGCCTTTGTTCCCAATCTTACATGTTCTCTTGAACATATGTTATTCATTGTTTGATTTTGGCTCGAGCATTATCGAATGTTTTTTGGAACCCCTATATTTTTTTGAGAATGTATCCTCAACATTTGGAATATTCCCCCTTTTCTCAACAACAGAGTATCTTAAATTTTCTAAGGCCATCGTGAAGGATTAGTGGAGTTATACCATATCCTCCTTCATGGAATATATATCATCTTAAAGAATATAATTTAAAGAGTTTGTTTCAAGACGATGTGACATTCCTCATCCTCTATGGCATGATTGATCTCAGTTTTGGATACATAAACCCCAAGAACATAAAATTTATCTTATATTTATTATATATCATATTTTTACAAATAATCCACCATCAATATCTTGATGATTGACTTCCAAGAATGGTTGATCATATGATAATCAGGCTCGTTAAATCCTAAAATGGAAAATATGGTTGGAAATTGTAAAAGGAGAAATTAAGGTTTTCATGATGTTTGTCCGATACCATATTCGAGATGCCTCTCAAGGAAATATAATGTTTAGTATGGAATTATTATTCAATCATCATGTCTAAAACAAAGAGACTCTATTTGGGATAAATTTATTCTAGGATTAGTGCACTCAATGAGTCATCCTATTTTACTCATTTGACAATTGTGTTAGGGGTGAGTACAATTTTTTCCTAGAATGTCGTGGAGGATCCCCTATTAAATTTAGTCACAGATAATGTTGTGAATGAAAATTTGATGAAATCCATTTTAAATATCCTGAGTTTGAAAAACAAAAAACTAAACGATGAAAGAGATACAGTTCATAATAATGGCATATTATTGAATTAATAGATGTGATGGATGCCACTATGGTTCCCCTGGTCTCAGTTCTCTGATGATGGACCTCCATGCAAGGATAATCTACCATGAATTTCCCAATGATGGAATATATGTTCCTTGATGATTATCATCATAAGGATTCTCAACTATTTACCCATTAGTAATGGGAGTAAGATTATCTTGGAATCCTTGTTCAAAAATTTTATTTAAAATGTTCTTTTGAGTTAATGATTTTCATGTAAGGCTTAGATATAATATATCTAATGAAAATAGGTTGAAAATATTTGGAAAAAAAATTAGAAAGAGAAAATGAATGTCCTTAAAAATACCTTTTAAACACCTCAAACCCCTCCTAAGTGGTGGGAATAAAAAAATCTTTTAACAAAAAATCAAGTTCTATTACTTCAATTATAATTGATTTCTATGTCACCATATCCTCACCAGTAGTGCTATCTAGGACTCGATGATTATGAATGAAATTGGATCAACTATTTATTCTCTCCAAATAATTTTTAGATGTAGTAGACCTATCAATACCCATTGGTCCATGATCAATAAAAAAATATTGGTAGACCATCCAGTTTCTTTTTCAATTTCATATACCACGAGTATAGTGATGGTATTTTTTCCTGTAGGGTCCTCCATTAAAAGATTAAAATTTAAAATGTTTCATGGATGAATGATAGTGACTAGAAGAATAATCCTACCTGTATATATATAAGTCAAACATTTCTAAGAATAACTCCCATCTCTAAAATGATGAGGGTACACATTGCATCACTTATTAGCTATCCATCCCTCATAGGGTTGTACTCAACAATTTGAGTATGTGCCTCCTCCTGAATGCCCCCCACCAATTCCATGAAGTATTCATAGTAGACCCATTGAGAGATGAAAGTCATTAATATTTTCCATAATGAAATCATATTAAATTGTATACATCAGGATGATCATAATAAAAAAATGACAGTAAATGTACTAACTATTTTGAACTCCCCAATCCAACATCACTGTCGCCTTTTGTTTCTTCTCTCAAGATAGTAAGGGGCATATATCAATCCTCAATGTAAATGTAACATATGTTTGTGGTCTAGGAAACCCTCATTCAATTTCATACATTATAATCATTTGACCAGGATATAGTACTAAGGACTCAAGAGATTAAATAGTTAATATATTGGGATTGCATTTAGGATCATAATTAGAAGACATTAGGTCATTTTCAACCCACTTTTCTTATCCGTCTCCAATATATGAGATAGATCCCATTAGGATTAGTACTGGTAAATAAAATAGAAAAAGATATGACCCATTAATTATTGATATTAGGTATCAAATTCCCTTAACCATAATATTATAATACTCGTAATTCACTAAAGTATAAATAAATATATCAAATTAAAATGTTCTCGATGGAATAGAAAATTGGGAGAAATTATTAATATTCTATTTAATTCATCACAATAGGCATAAAAAATATAGTATTCTAAAGAATAATAAACCCTTTATAAGTAACATGGTAAGTGGGTTTTATGAAATAGACGATTTGTGACCACACTGTTGGTAATAAACATATAGTCTACATAAATATTTATTTAAAATAAATTATTTTCTATTACAACTTTTCATTGAATTTATTTTAATCTCGATGAATTGATACATCATATTTATATGAAATACATCCAATAAATGGAAATAAATATATTAAAAATTCACATTTAAAAAACTATTAGTAATAATTATTCTCCTTTAGGTTCTAAATAAATAGTTATATTTTTTATTGTCCAGATGAATATTAGAATATAAAAAAGGGCCATATATAAAATCTAATAAACCAATTACTTAAAACTGATGTAAAACATAATTCATATATATATGATAAATTCACTGAGTGTATTTATAAAACAAGTGTCAATAACCTTAAACAGAAAACATACATTCATTGTTAGAAATTCAATCCTTGAATCGTATAATATCCATAATTTTAGTTGATAATAATTTAAAATAATTTATGTTTTTTTTTAAAATCACTTATCTCCCAATATCTTTCACCACATTATTTAACTGTCCTTATCTTTATGGAAATAAAACATGCTTTTCCATACCATTATTTTTCTGTTCATGATTATTTATTCAATTCATAGAGATCAATATAATACACATTTTAATAATATTACATTAATTAAAATTAAAACACGTCACATCTAGGTTCTCATTAACTTTTTGAGCATTACAATATCTATTTTCCTTATAGCCACGAGCAGGATGTTCCTAAATAAAACAATAGTAACCGTTACCAAATAGCATAAAAACAAATAAAATGAAACATAAAATATTTATTAGATTAATTTTAATTATATTATATTAAAATATCTTCATTGAATTTGTCATTATTACATTACACGGAAATACATTTTTAAATATTTTGTTATATAAGGAAAAAAACATAATCTCAGCCTTCTCAATAAAATATAAAATTTAATCACAACTCCCGACTCATGAGTATCAAAGCCCATTAATAAAATATATTAAATTATGATTTAAATCTATTAATTTTTCAAATCATGTTCAAAAATAAAATTCATTTTCAAGATAGAAAATTGAGTAAAATTTTCAACATGTGTATATATTGAGTTTTCATCCATTAATATGATCTTTTGAAACTATCATTACAATATATTAAAAAAAAAATAAAACATTAAACAGTGAAAATATCCCAACGTATTATGTATTATGTATTATATATATCTTAATTTTCTTAGGTTTTAATAATTTATGAACATAACATATCATATATAGATTCATAATAGTAAATACAATTTCATAAAATTTTATTCTTTAGAAAACCCAAAACATAAATTTTTCCCCCCAAATCCATAATCCATCCTTATTTTACAACAATAACAAAACTTGAACCATATTTGGGATGGTTATTTTTCATTAAATTCCCCACTTTTGGTGTATTACTTTTTGTATGATACAGTTTCCCTCATTCATGGGTAATATATATTATATCAAATTGGATATTATATCTATAAAATTATCATCCTCACATCCATTAATTTAAATTTTTGCATTCCAAAGTATTATAAACTTTTTTTCATCCTACCATATTCACCATTTTTTATTAATGGAATACCATTACAATATATACATAGATTAGTGGAAACAACATGTAATACCTCAAACACAATTTCATGATAATTTAGCAATATATTATGATAGAAAAACCATTAATACGATACTATTATAAACTATTGATATCTATCACATTTACATGATATATTAGTATTAATGTTTTACTGAATTTTTAAATTAATTATATAAATTTTTTCTTACTTTATGGTGCTATAAATTTTCCCTCAAAAAAAGGATCTATAGTATTAAAATTTTATTTATTTAATAATTTTATTTTTTCCTCTAATGTGACTAACAAATACTAAAATTATTATATTTATATTTTTCCAATACATCCGTTGTCCTTGTGTATGTAATTCCAAAATATGGGATGAGCATAAAAATTGAAAGGTGATATAAAATGTAATGAAAAATATTAGTCAGATGAAAAACCAGGAAATACATAAGAAGAATTTTAATTTTTGTTATAATCATTTAAATTTTATAATAATTTACCTACCTATTAAATTAACATAATTTGAATATATGTTTTTTCAAAAAAAAATAATAAATATCAAAAGAAAAATCATAATCACGATTGTTACTTAGGTAAAATATTATATATCAATAGATTATTTCCATCAAAAAATAAAATTTCACCTATAATTGGTAAAAATAATTATTTTATCATTTTCTAATTTTATCATAACACTACATCATTGTAACACCCGAAGATTTCATAGTATGTACTTCTTCAAAACAATTCAATAACATGCACTACAGGTGACACCGAGTTCAAGCGCACAATGACTTACCAAACAAGTCGTTCAAAGGAGGGTATGAATAGTATTAACTAAAATTTGAACCTTATATAATACTTATAATTTTAGAATCCATATAATTAGTTTCTTAGACTTAATGTAAGAACAAATTATTTTTTTTCAGATAAAATAAGTATTTTTCAAAAATGCACTTTTACCAACATTAATAGTGAACCCTTTTTAAATCCAATATTTTAAACTTTTATATATTCAATTTGAATAAATAAATTTATGGGGACAAAAAAAATTTACAATGTAACACCCCAATCTTCCACGGTACGCTTCTCTTTGAATAATACAGTAGCATGTGTTGTACACAACTTCGAGTTCAAACACACACTACAGCCAATCAAACTAGCTGTAATGAATAGTAATACGTACTTTTTAAAATTTTATAAATTTTATGTCTCAAAATGGACTTCATTTTTTTAATTTGGAATATATAATTTTTCTTAGGGTGAAATTTTGGAACTTTTCGGATAACATTTATATTTTGATGAATAGTGAAAATTACTATATTTTAATTAAAAACATCTTTTTAAATCAAAATAATTTGTAGTGATAAATTATGAATTTGAGTGGTTTTAAAGTATATATAGAATATATTATTACCATTTAATACAATGTTGTTCGTTGGACGAAATTTCACAATTATACCGGACATAAACAAGTGTCAATCTTTTGATAGTTATTATTTCTTAAAAACACGTTTTTAGTTTTAACAATGGGAATTAATTTTAAATTAATTTCTGCCACTTCTGTATTTTGAATTTGGAAAAATGGATTCCATATTTTTAATTATGATTTTCAAATTGTGTAAATAGGTAACTTTTATTTTTTGACATTTTGAATAATTATTTTGGTAAATATTTTATTTACCATGGTTAAAGGGTAAATCCAGTAAATAATGGTTAAAAAATAATATTATTATAATAATAAATTACCATAAAATGTGTCCTAACCTTATTTGTTTATATATTTCCAGCCATGGTCATCTTTGGGTCGATTTTGGGACCCCATGGAGCCACTTATATGTGATAGGGACACTTTATTTTAATTAAGTTAAAATAAATACAAAATTGACGCAAGCATATATCTTTTAGAAAAACAATTTTTACATAGGGTTATATATGTAGGATTTTCGACTATAAATATTAATTATAAAGAAAAAATAATTTCCTAAATAATGGTATTTTATTTATAATTTTTATACTTTATATAATTTCATTTATTTATGACACAATGGTGATGCAGTAATTACCATAATAGTGAAAAATTAGAATAATTAATATTATAAATACTCAAATAAATTTAATTTGAGACTTTTTATAAATAAAAATAATTTTCTAGGTTAATATGGAATGTTATTATTGATTTAATTTACTTTTTTGGAAGTAATAATTCTGTTATGAGTTTTACAAAAATCAATTATTGAATAGTTTCAAAATTGACATAAAAGAGTTTTTAAAACAAATATTATATTATAAATTAATATTAAATTCCTAAAAATCTATTGTTCGGCCAAGAGACTCATATAATCATAATTTTATAATTAATGGACCACTTTTGGTTTTCTTTGATGTATATTGTATGTTTATTAACTATATAATACAAAAATACAAAGTGACATGGTAATTGTTAAACTAATTAACTAAGAATTAAATCTAAAAGATAAGGTTAATATATTGACCCAAACCTGTCTAAAACCTATTGGTTGATTTATTTTCAACCCATAACCATCTTAAAACTTAAATAATACACTTTGGAGACATTATAAACCGAATATGAATTTATTATAAATTAATACTTTTAGTTTTTCCTAAAGAGCCCCTCCTCCCCCTTATAAAAGGACCCCACTTCAAACCAATTATTAACACCTTAAAAGCCATTTGCATCGGCCAATTCCTGCCCAAATACTCTCTAAACATCCCTAAAAACATCCTAGAGGTCTTAGTTTGATCAGAAATCCATCCTATAGGGCCATTTTGATCAAATAAAAAGGAAGAACCCGAAGAAGAGGTAACGTCTTCACCACCCTCTTTAATGTTCCTTTGTTCTTCAACTTCTTCATTACTTGTTATTTCCATTCTAAAATAATAAATCTAGTATCTTTTATACAATGTGATGTTATTATAATTATGGAACAAACAAATTCACTGCTTTATCCATCCCTTGAATGACATGTCACCATACGTGCGTACGTACAACCTACCGTCTCCACGTTGTGGTGTAATTTTTATTCAATATATTATTATTTATATGGTTATACTAATGATGTATAATTCATGTAAATAAGAAATATAAAATGATAATTATTATGTATATATGATATACCATCCAATTATGTATTATTTTAATATCAAAAGAATTATATTTTTTCTCGTGCGTACGTACAGATTACCGTCTCCCCAACGCGATGAGATTCATTTCCAAGTTCACCATTCATCAATGATTATAAAAATATATATTACTAATAAGTATGTAATATATGACATAATAATGATACTGGAGATATATATATTTATATATATAGGTATTTATGTACTTACATATATCTTATTCACTTACGTCCATTCAATACTATATGAAAACAGAAACGGCGTTTATGCCTACGTACGGACTACCATCTCCATAAATGGTGCTTTCCATTTAATAACTATATCTATTATACATATTTATATTCTAAATATATATAATATATTTATCATGTTTTATATTCTGGAAGTATTTAAATCATGATCTATGTGATACAATCAAGAGTAACATGTTTAAACACGTACGATAAAGAAAGCGATTATTACCCGAAATATTAATTTAACATTGAAATTATTATTAAATGGACAGTATAAAGTCATAGATGAATCATGTATGATATCATAAATATTAATATGGTTTTGTTATAATTTAATAACATACTACGATATTCGTACAGGCTGTTAAACATACCCTCGACTAAAGGAAAGTGCAAGGTAAGGGGTTTTCATCTCACTCCTTATTTCTGTGAGATTCATGCCATATTGCCACTATTATCTTTTTTGTTGTGTATATACTTCCCATAATTGTATTCTTTGTGTAATACACATTTTTTATGTGCATTTACATATTATTTGTATGGTACCTCTTTCATGGGTTGTATGTTTCAAAAGTTACCAAATCGGTAAGGGTTAATTTCACAACTTCTTTATTCTCCGTGGTTGTTTTTACGTAAGTATCTACTGGGACATATTTATTATCCATATCCACGTTTTATGAAAGAGTTTTCAAAGGGATTCTTTTAAGGGACATTTTACTAAAACATCATTTCAAACATTTTAAATATTTATTCTTCTAAATATTTCTCATAATTGTCCATGTCTTCAAAATGGTTTATAAGGATTTATTTATATGGATATGAATGTTTTTAAAATGTTAATTCCATTCAAAAGTTTCAATGTGGTATGGGACGATTTGATTCAAAAATTCCTTTAAATGAATTATTTTCCAAATTGTGTGAAATTTAAATGTTTCCATGAAATAGAGATATTTCTCTCAAATAGTTTTGATTTCATCTATGTCAACATCCTTTGATATATTTTACACTTGTTTGAAGTTGATTTATTATGATACAAATCATCCATATTGTATTTAAGGTTTTGTGATATGTCTGACTATGGATGAGTTATCTTTATGCCATTAATGGTTTATGATTAATGTTTTGACATTTCTTATTCTAGTTTTAATACGAATGTTTATGTTATATTTCATCATCTTTTTAAGATGAATGTGTTTGACTAGTATGTTCTGGGTTTGGGACTGGAAAAAGTAAGCCCTCCTAGTTGGGGTCCAGTTATAGCAGACCTTCTGGGTTGGTGTACGGTTATTAGAGGCACTCCAGGTTGGTGTTCGGTTATTAGAGGCACTTCAGGTTGGTCTTCGGTTATTAGAGGCACTCCAGGTTGGTGTTCAGTTATTATAGGCACTTCGGGTTGGTGTCCAGTTATTAGAGGCACTTTGGGTTGGTGTCTAGTTATTAGAGGCACTCCATGTTGGAGTCTGGTTACCGAGGCTCTCCGGGTTGGGTTATGGTTAAAGTTATACCTTAGGTCCCGGCACGAGGCCTTGACACAGATATTACAGTTCAGAATTATACATTCCATCATAATGAAAGTGGTTAGTGATATTTCATTTGATTATTCGAATAGTAGAATATCCATTTGCATAATTAAATGGCATTACTTCATTTTATTTTTTCCATATTATGTTGAAGTTCAAGTTTAAAAGGCTTCTATTTTAGTTATACATTGCCTTAAATGTTTATTCTTATTTATGAATGTTTCCATTGTATTACTTAACCTTACTGAGGGTTTGAGCTCACCCATTTCTATGTTTTATTTTTCCCAGGATTCCAATAAGTGTACTATGATTGATGTGCAGTGTTAAGCCAATGGAATAATGGCATTCATAAATATTATTTATGTTGTTTTGTATGTCTTAAAATTCAATGTAACATTCATGTATGTATTCTATTTTCCAAGACTGCTAAACTGATCAGTATTTTGGGAATTCATTCATTGTAATTATGCCAATGTAATAAAATAATTCACCAACTCTGGGCAACTGGGGTCGGGGTGTTATAGTTGGTATCAGAGGAAGTTTAGCAATAACCTTGGAAACAAGATTTAGATAAAGTCTGATTAGAGAACATATCCCTAAGATAGACTTTGAGGATTAATATAGAAGAACTTCCTAAAATTTTCATATTGTAGAGATTTTGTGAGTTTTACAAGCAATACATCCCTATTTGGATACGAGTAGTTAGAGGCGGCTCTAGCACAGATATACCTAGGGGTAAAACCCGAAAACACCGCTTTGAGCTAGACCCGAACAGGAACTGGTGCACGACAACAGTCCTTGTTGTACTCTTGGTTACAACACTCCCTGGGGATATTCTTAGGATAGTTCTTATTTCCTTTAAAAACCATTTTGAAGGGCTCATGAGTATATATTTACTGAAAGAAAACATTTTTATGATTCTGGATTATATCCATAAACTGTTCAATTTGCGTTAGGTATTTTACAAGTTTCGAATTATTCATTGCAATTCATAAACTGACCTAGTTTATGCTATTGTATAGAAATGGCGCCCAATATATGGAATGTGAACTCCAGTAATACGTATGATCCAAAGAGTAATAAGGATCATATCTTTCATGGTATTAAGGTATCATTTAGAAGGTAAATAGTCTCCCATATATTATCATCATATGAAGAAATAGTATCATGTGTGGATAATATAACTAAAGATTTTACTAAGTCCTATGGCTTTGAAGGGAAGAAAAAGAAGAAAAAGATGGAATATAGAAAGATAGATAAAAAGAAGAGGGAAATGAATAATTTCCCCATATGTGATAACTGTGGGAAAAAACACCCTGCAAATTTCCTGAAAGGAATGGGAGTTTGTTATATGTGTGTAGGAAAAAGGGCACCAAATATGTGACTGCAAGGATAAGAAAATGGTTTCAAATATACAATGCTTCATTTGCAAGGAGTTTGGACACTACACGAACATGTCATCAGACTATGCCACAAATGATGCTATTCAATAACAATCATGTTATGATACTACCACATATGAAGTGGAATGATTATAGTTCTTATGTTGATTATGTCATTTGACTGTTGTATCAGCAATGTACATGTTATAATAATTATGGATTATATAAGGATTGTACATGGGTACTATTTCATTGAGGATTTGAGATTTTATGGTACTTAGAAAAGTGACTCTATAGCAAGTTAAATTTTTTGGAAATTACATGGTTGAAGGAAAGATACACCTTAATATGGTCCTAATATTGAGGTACTTATTTTGTAATAAAATATGGTTGATTTGGGTAAATTATATTGGATATTATGGACTACCTTGAAACTGATTAATGTTTTGTATATTCTATCATTGTTGGGATTTACAACTTTTTTGGATTGAAGGAGTATATCCATTTTTCTTTAAGGAATAAGGGATCATGAATGAAATCAATAAGGGTTTATGATAATTTAGGATGTTGTAGTGTTTTAAAAGAATACATGATGAAGTTGTTCTCTTGTTTTTACGTGGAAAAAGGATCTTTATTGTGTTTACCTTCGTACTAAAATTTGGAATGAAGTATTTTGGATAGTTCTAGTTTGGATTATTTTTGGATTTCTATAAAAGGACAACCCATAGGTCGAGCGGCAACCCGTCGCGTCCGGCAAGGCTGCGAGACTTGAACCCACAACCGAAGGGCGACAAGGGTGTATCACCAACCACTAACCCACGAGATGTCCTGGATTGAATAATGTCATTTTTAATGGTTCTTCTAGATGAGTTATAATTTCATTTTTTAACCCTATACGAATAGGATAAAAATATTATTATTTTTAAGTTCTATTATCTTTTAGAGTGAAGGATGAGTTTGTGGTAGAACTTAGTTAATGGAAGAGACTCTGCTTGTCAAGTATATATTTTTCCTCTTCTGTTATTCAATGATGAAATTAATTCTTATACAGTATTTAAGGTATGCTAAAACAAAAACTGTGTTATCATAATACCCTATGTTTTGTTGAACTGATGGAATTTCAAATCATCATAGATTGATGAATTTAAGGACCTCAATTTTACACTTGTTTGTGATTGATGGCCTCAATCAGTACCTATAAATATTTACGTTTTTTCCAATTAAATGTCTCTAATTTCCACCAATGTTCTCCTAATAGAGATCATAATTTGGTGGTGACCCTTTCATTTCTCTTTTCCTCTTATTAAGTCTAAATTTTATTAACCAAATTTCCAATGTGGGTTTTCCAACAAAGATATTTTCTATTTTCAACCTTTATTTTCGAAAAAGAATATCAAATTTCAAGGACACAATTTATTGAAGGAGGGAAGAATGTAACACCCCAATATTTCATAGTATGAACTTCTTCAAAACAATTCAATAACATGCACTACACATGACACTGAGTTCAAGAGCATCATGACTTACCAAACAAGTCGTTCAGAAGATTTTATGAATAATGTTAACAAAATTTGTAACCTTATATAATCCATATAATTTTAGAATCCATATTATGAGTATCTTAGACATAATGTAAGAACAAAATCTTTTTTTAGATAAAAGAAGTATTTTACAAAAAATGCACTTTTACTAACTTTAATAGTGAACCCATTTTAAATCCAATATTTTAAACTTTTATATATTCAATTTTACTAAATAAATTTATCGGGACATAAAATTCTTTTACAATGTAACACCCCAAGCTTCTACGGTACGCTACTCTTTTAATAATACAGTAGCATTTGTTGTACGCATTTTCAAGCTCTTACACACACTACAACAAATCAAACTAGCCGTAATGAATAGTAATACCTACTTTTTAAAATTTTATAAATTATATCTCTCAAAATTGACTTCATTTATTTATTTGGAATATCAAATTTATCCTATGTTAAAATTTTGGAACTTTTCGGATAACTTTTATATTTTGATGAATAGTGAAAATTACTAAATTTTAATTAAAAACAACTTTTTTAATCAAAACAATTGGTAGTGATAAATGATGAATGAGTGTGGTTTTAAATTATATTTAGAATATATTTTTACAATTTAATACAATTTTGGTCATTGGACAAAATTTCACAATTAAACCGGACATAAACAAGTGTCAATCTTTTGATAGTTATTATCTCTTAAAAACACGCTCTTTGTTTTAACAACGGGAATTAATTTTAAATTAATTTCTGCAACTTCTGTGTTTTGAATTTGGAAAAATGTATTCCATATATAGAATCAGGATGTTCAAATTGTGTAAATAGGTAACATTTATTTTTAGATATTTTGAATAATTACTTCGGTAAATATTTTATTTACCCTGGTTAAAGGGTAAATCAAGTAAATAAGGGTTAACAAATAATATTTTAATAATAAAAAATTACCCTAAAACATGTCTAACCTTATTGGTTGATACATTTCCAGTCATGGTCATCTTTGGGACGATTTTGGGACCCCATGGAGCCACTTGTAAGTGATAGTGACACTTTATTTTAATTAAGTTAAAATTAATACAAAAATGACAAAATCATATATCTTTTAGAAAATTTTTATTATATAGGGTTATATATGTTTTATTTTCGACTATAAATATTCATTAGAAATATAAAAATCTTTCCTACATAATGGTATTTTATTTGTAATTTTTAGACATTAAATAATTTAATTTATTTATGCCTCAATGGTGATGCAGTAATTACAATAATAGTGAAAAATTAGAATAATGGATATTATAAATACCCAAATAAATTTAATCTGAGACTTTTAATAAATAAATAAAAAATTCATGGTTAATATTTAATGTTAGGATTGATGTAATTATCTTTTTTAGAAGTAAAAATTCTATTAATAGTATTAAAAAAAATCAATTATTGAATAGTGTCGAAATTGACATAAAAGAGTTTTTAAAACAAATATTATATTATGAATTGATATTAAATTTTTAAAAATATAAGGTTCGTAGAAGAGACTAATATAATCATATTTTTATTTTTAATGGACCACTTGGGGGTCTCTTTTATGTATATAGTATTTTTATTAACTATATAATATAAAAATACAAAGTGACATGGTAATTGTTAAACTAATTAACTATGAGTTAAAACTAAAAGATAAGGTTAATATAGTGACCCAAACCTATATAAAACCTATTGGTTGAGTGTTTGTCGACCCATAACCATCTTAAAATTTAAATAATACACTATGGAGCCATTATTAACCGAATTTGAATTTATTATAAATTATTACTTTTAGTTTTTCCTAAAAAGCCCGTCCTCCCCCTTATAAAAGGACCAAACTTCTAACCAATTATTCACACCTTCAAAGCCTTTTGGTTCAGCCAATCCCTGCCAAAATACTCTCTCAATGTGCCAAACTTCATCATAGAGGCCTTAGTATGATCATAAATACAACCTATGGGGCTATTTTGATCAAATCAAGAGGAAGAACCCGAAGAAGAGGTAACGTCTTCACCACCCTCTTTAAAGTTCCTTTCTTCTTCAACTTTTTCATTCCAATTTATTTCCATTATAAAATAATAACAATAGTATATTCTATATAATGTGATGTTATTATAATTATGGAACAAACAAATTTACTATTTTATCCATCCCTTGAATGACATGTCACCATAAGTGCGTATGTATGGCGTACCGTCTCCACGTTGTGGTGTAAATGTTATTCAATATATTATTATTTAGATGGTTATAATAATGATGTATAATTCATGTAAATATTAAATATAACATGATAATTATTCTGTATATATTATATACCATCCAATTGTGTATTATTTTAATATAAAAAGAATGATATTTTCGCTCATGCGTACGTACGGCTTACCGTCTCCACGACGCGATGAGATTCATTTCCAAGTTCACCATTCATCGATGATTATAAAAATATATATTACTAATAATTATGTGATATATGACATAATTATGATACTGGAGATATATATATTTATATATATAAGTATTTATGTACTTACATATGTCTTATTCACTGACTTCCGTTCAATACTATATTAAAACAGAAACAACGTTTATGCGCACGTACAGACTACCGTCTCCATAAATGGTGCTTTCCATTTCATATATATGTCTATTATACATATTTATATTCTAAATATATATGATATATTTATCATGTTTTATATTCTGGATGTATTTAAATCATTATCTATGTGATACAATCAAGAGTAACATGTTAAAACACGTACAATAATGAAAGCGATTATTACCCGAAATATTAATTTAACGTGGAAATTATTATTAAATGGGTAGTATAAAGTCATAAATAAATCATGTATGATATCATAAATATTAATATGGTTTTGGTATAATATAATAACATACTACAATATTCATAAAGGAGGTTAAACATACCCTCGACTAAAGGAAAGTGCAAGGTAATGGGTTTTCATATCACTTGTTATTTTCGTGAGATTCATGCCATATTGCCAATATTACCTTTTGTGTTGTGTATTTACTTTCCATAATTGTATTCTTTGTGTAATACACTTTAATTTATGTGTATTTACAAATTCATTGTATGGTACCTCTTTCATGGGTTGTATGTTTCGTAAGTTACCAAATTGGTAAGGGTTAATTTCACAACCTCTTTATTATCCGAGGTTATTATTACATAAGTATCTACTGGGACAAATTTATTATCCATATCCATGATTTATGACAGAGTTATCAAATGTATTCTTTTAAGGGACTTTTTACTAAAACATCATTTCAGACGTTTTAAATATTAATTCTTCTAAATCATTCTCATTAATGTCCATGTCTTCAAAATGGGTTTTGAGGATTTATTTATATGTACATGAATGTTTTTAAAATTTTTATACCTTTCAAAAGTTTCAAAGTGATATAGGACAGTTTGATGCAAAAATGTCTTCAAATGAATTCTTTTCCAAATTGTGTGACATTTAAATGTTTTCATGAAATAGAGATATTTCCCTCAAAAAGTTCCGATTTCATCTATGTCAACATCCTTTGATATATTTTACACTTGTTTGAAGTTGATTTATTATGATACAAATCTTCCATATTGTATTTATGGTTTTTTGATATGTATGACTGTAGATGAGTTACCTTTAAGCCATTAATGGTTTATGATTAGTGTTTTGGCATTTTATATGCTAGTTTTAATACGACTATTTATATTATATTTCATCCTCTTTTTAAGATGAATGTGTTGGACTAGTATGTTCTGGGTTGGGGACCGGTAAAAGTAAGCCCTCTGGGTTGGGGTCCAGTTATAGCAGACCCTCCGAGTTGGTGTCTAGTTATTAGAGGGACTCTGGGATGGTGTTCAGTTATTAGACGCACTTCGGGTTGGTGTCCGGTTATTATATGAACTCTAGGTTGGTGTCCGGTTATTGAAGGCACTCCGGGTTGGTGTCCGGTTATAGGAGGCACTCCGGGTTGGTGTCCTGTTATTAGAGGAACTCCGGGTTGGAGTCTAGTTATAAAGGCTCTCTGGGTTGGGTTCCAGTTACAGTTATACCTTAGGTCATGGAACGAGCCCTTGACCCAGAAATTAATGTTCGGTATTATGCATTCCATCATTATGAAAGTGGTTGTGATAATGCATGTGATTATTCAACTAGTTTAATATCCATGTGAATAAGTAAATTGCATTACTTCATTTTATTTTTCCATATTATGTTGAAGTTCATGTTTAAAAGGCTTCTGTTTTAGTTATAAATTTCCTTAAATGTTTATTCTTATCTATGAATGTTTCTGCTGTATTGCTTTCCCTTACTGAGCGTTTGAGCTCACCCATTTCGATGTTTTATTTTTCCCAGTATTCCATGAAATGTATTGTGATTGATATGCAGGGTTAAGCCAATGGAATAATGGAATTCATAAATATTATTTATGTTGTTTTTTATGTCTTAAAATGCATTGTAACATTCATGTGTGTAATCTATTTTCCAAGACAGCTAAACTGATTGGTCTTTCAGGACTTAATTCCTTGTAATTATGCCAATGTATTAAAATAATGCACCAACTCTTGGTAACTGGGGTTGGGGTGTTATAATCATGAAATAAAAAAATTAAAACAAAATTAACAGGGATAAAAAATATCTACCCAGGTATATTTGATAAATATTATTATATGTTCTTTGTAATAATCAAAAAATCACCCCATTTAATTTAATTACCTATATAGTTAATTTTAATATAAATTATTTGGAAAACATATCATTACCCAATTCATTGGATGGATATATAAAACAACCTCAAAAATTATTCATGTAGGTATATTTGATAAATATTATTATATATCCCTCATATGAAATTAAAAATATTATATCTAAAACATTTATATAGAATCTCGTATATATCTATAATTGAAATTAATGATTACTTATGATTAAATATAAGTTTTGTAACTATATCTATTATAGTTTTAATTTATCAGAAGCACACATATATGAATCTAACTAAACAATTGAGTTATTTTTCTTTATATAATTAATCAATATGTCCCATGATTATTGATGTTAAATGATAAATTCAGAATATATTGATGACAATATTAATATTTGGTTAAATCCCTTAAATATCCATTAAATATAATGTTGATTACATTATTAAACATTAATATCCATGAATGAATTTGGAATATATTATTAATGTCAAATAAGGATATTGAATGAAGTTTCAGGGGTTTACAATGTTTCAGGTTTCTCCAATCATCCCATAAAATATGGATAGAATCCCACATATATGGTTTTCCCATCATCAACTAGTGACTGATCTATATGTACTAATTTCCACTAGAGGGGAATTCATCGGTTCATGTCTTCAATGTCATAAAGATGATTTTTTTGTAGATCTTTCTAGTTCTAGGATTCCCACTTGCTAAAATATTAGAAGACTGTGGAATCTAGTTGCATTGAGATTGTAGTTCCATGAGATCATTTATTATCCGAAAAAACACATTAATGTATCCCTTCATCTGCTTTATAGAGACCATAACGATTATGAAATACTGTAGGGATTAATATAATAATTAAATTGGTGTCTATGGTTTATTGGAATAAATATAATGATTACTGACATCCCTTGAATTGCCTCTTTGATCTATAATCTGGTTCAGTGATTCAATAGTGAATCCAGAGTTGATCCAAAATATAGTTATAATATCCAATCACATTCAAAATCAATGGAAATATACATACATCATGTCTCAATAGACAATAAAAAACTATAAATATACACTTTAGATATTTTGTAGAAGAATTTTAATGGGTTAGGAACAATAGAATATGTCACATATAATCTATTTCTACAACAGTTAATCTGTACAACAAGAGTAGGAGTAGATATCCAAGGATATTTAATATATACAGTAGGATTAGAAAAATATTTATTTATATTGATTAGTTTATTAATCATGAAGATGATTAATGAAGTAATAACACAGACCTCTCAACCTACATGGAGGGTATGTAAGGTCTCCCTTTGGGCGTTTATCGAACCCCATTATTAATCATTGTATTCTCTCTAATTAAAAGTATGTATTTCATCATTAAAATTTTATACACTTTATTTTTTAAATTTTATTTATATATTTTAAAAAATAAATATATTTTTAATAAAATATTAAATTAAAATTAAAATTTGGATCATATTTAATAACTCTAACATTATCTGAATAAAAAATTTTCTATTTTATTTTAATAAATATATTTTTCATTTTAATTTACCATTAAACATATATTAAATTTATAAAAATGAGAATTAGGCGAATTATATTCCTCCTAATCCCAAAATTGGAATCAATGGGGTTATTTATTTAAAGAAACATATATGATGTTGTTGTAAATTGGTTTTATTTTAATTTTATTTTGTTTTAATCATAGACCATCATATAATGGAATCAAGAGTTAAATCACATTCTTCTATTTTTCATGGTATATATTATTCACATTGGAAAAATAATATTCAATCAATTCTTATCATAGAATGTTTACATGATAATAACAATATTCTACTTTAATATAATCCAACTATGGATCCAATAGATAAGTGGTCACCTAAAAATATTAATGGAAATTATATTATTGGAAATTGATGATTGTTATATGTTACATACTTGAGTAATTGAATTGATTCCTATTTCTAAATTTATATCGATCGATGAAATATGTTCACTTCTATTGGTTACACATGAATGGTCCAAAAAAAATAATGATGTGTAATTATACATGTATATGCATGAATTTGGAAAAAAATCATATGAGTCTAATTGAATTCATTTCTAGAATGTTAACATGATATAATTACATATTTCGGGACCAAATTATCTTGTTCATTAATTTTTTATATAATCCATAGTGAATATGATATTCAGTGTCATGGTAAATAATTGTGGTACCAAATTTACTTTTATGTAATAAAGAAGGATTTAATTAAAATGGTGTATGCAGATATTATAGGATACCTAATCATGACTGATGTTACTATATATTGGAAAGAAATAGAGAGTTCAAAAAAATACATTGATGTATAAAAATCAACCACATTAAAATATACTAATGATGAATCATCCAAAGAATTTGTTCTCAAATTTTATAATCTCTCCAAGGACATGGCCAAATCCATATAGAACAATAATGTTATTAATAGATAAATATAGGGTTGAAATGTTTTTTTATCTCAATGTAACATTTTATGAATGGAACAAGGTTGGTATAATCATCATTAACAACACCATATTTAATATGTGGTTATAAAAATGAATCAAGGTTTGAAGGATCTCAATATTAAACCCAATGTTTTATATGATGGTTCCATTGAATCATCATCCTCAAAAACTACAATTGACTCAAGACCTATGTTCCTTAAGGATCATGTTGATAAATACATAATGTCTAGTAACCCAATTCCTATCTCGATCCCCTTATCTTGTTATCCTAATTACCCCACCCAACAAAATTTTATTTTTTCACACTATATAACATAATTATAGTGATCATAAATTCACTTATGATCAATTTTAATATGGCTGTAATGAAATTTTATTCATTTTAAAAAGAACATGCTAAAAAAATAATGTACATAATTTTAAACAAAACATAAAAAGGTAAAAATATTAAATGATAATGAAATGTTATCAATGAAACAATGGAATAATATATATTTTTATTTTGATCAAATCTATGATAAGCAACCATAATAGATAACTCTATAATTTCACTCATGTTAAAAATAATATACTGAAATTTTTTTTCTTTCATAGGTATGAAATGAACTGATTTAGTAGTAATTGTATTAATCATCCATGTAAATATAAAAGTTACTCAATATATATTTTATTATCACTATAATCATAATATATGTTTTGAAATTACTGAAATATAGAAAACACTTTAATTAACTAGTGTGATATCTATAATTATCAATATACGAGACTATAATAAATCTATCATTCCTCATGTAATTTAAATTGAAAACTCATAGAACATAATTTAAATATATAAATAATAATTCGATATCATTGACTAAAAAGTTTCAATTAGTTAACCAGAAATATAGAAATGTTATTTTGGTGTAAATGTTCGTTAAAATAAAATATATTCAATTAATATAATAACAATATAGTTTTATTTCCATAAACATAGGTGTTGAATGCTCTGAATTTTTTGAAAATCAATAAACATGATAGAGGAAATGTCACCTCCAATAATTAATCTAATTATAATATTATTATAAAAGTCACCCTTTCGATTTATTAGTAATATCTTAGAATTTTGTTTTTCATTTTTCTGTATAAATATAAGATATTTTATATGAAATATTCAGTAATGTAATATTTGTTTTAAAAATTCATTATAAAATGATTATTCAATGAAATTAACTCAAAAATAATTATTTTATTCAGTATTTCATTATTTGAAAAAGATTATGAATTAAATATTAATACTATTAATACCCAAAATATAAATTTCATGAGTACAAAAATTGAAATTATGATCTCTAGAATATAAACCTTGGTAACTGTGGCACACAATAACATGTAAAAAATTTAAAATATTTATTATAATTTCTCAAACTATATTTGAAATGTCACATGGTATTTATATAATTAAATTTATAAAGTAAAAAAATCATATATTTTTTCTCTTAAAATGAAGTTATTTTATGAAACATAATGTATAATAACAATAAAACAGTACATAATGAAAACTTTAATACTTAAAATTAAATATTTTCAATTTATAAGGATAATTATAGTTTACAGTTATATATAATTAGATAATAAATAATAATTCAAAAACTAAAATTTAACAATAATAAATCATCTAATAATTATTTTTTTCATCAATATAAATCATGTAAAGAAAATCCTAATTTTTTCTTGGGAAATACATTGGAATTTCAACATTTATATCTCTTTCTTTTTAAACATGCATAAACATTTTGAATTTATTTAAATGGTAGTGGAACATAAAAATATATATAATGGGAATAAATTTATAATATTCTGTTAGAATAGTGAAAAAATACTAAACCCATAAAATGATTATCATTTTCATAATATTAATTTGGTGAATGAAATAAAAAGACATCCATATGAATGAAACCCACTTTCTTCCTAATGAAAAACTATAAATAATAATATAAAGAATCCAATAAATTTTTAAATCACATTGAATCATATTTATTACTTTTTATAAACTCTATTAAGAAATTAATGTATCCAAGTTAAATCCATTTGAGAATCCTCTCTATGTTACTTATTTATTATTTATGTTGAAGACATTCTACATTAACTAATTAATTAGATAGCTATAATCAGCATCACCCATAATTTAAGATATATTGGGATCACCTGTTCATCATAATGTAATAGATATGGATAGTGAAAAAAATCTATTGTATTTTTATAAAATAAAATTAAACATTATTTTTTTATTTTTAAATAATTTTCTATTAAAATATTTCCTATTGAAAATAAATTAATAATAAGTAATAAAGTGACATATAATATCCTATATATTTAATTTACATCCATATAAAAAAATCAATTAAATAATATAAATAATATTCACATTGTAACATCCCAAGTAAGTAATGAATAATAGATATTTTTATCTATGTCTATTAATGATTAAGATAGTGTTATAGAGGCTTAAAATGAAAATAAATACAATCTTATGCATGGAATACACTAATATTCTTAAAAAATTGTTTTAGTGCCTTTTGATGGCAAACCATTTTTGAATCTATATTTTGACAATTTTATAAACTATGTTTGTCAAAATAAACTTATTCTTTATGAATGGGACATCAAGATTTACCTTGTGTGAATTTTTGGTATTTTTCTGACAATGTTCATTTTTTTAATGAACAGTGAAAAATACTGCATTTTACATCAAAACTGCTTTTTAACCTAATTTATTTATATGATTAGATTATGTTTTGAGTTGTTTTTGAAGTGAAATTAGAATATATTTTTACCATTTTATCCAATGGTGGTCATTGGAATCAATTTCACTTTGAAATTAGACTTAAACTGGTGTCAATCTTTTGATACTTATTGTTTTGTAAAAACACGTTTTTTGCTCTGGCAGCAGGAATTAATTATTATATTAATTAATGTGACTTATATGATTTGAATTTTTTAAAATAGACTTCATTTTTTAATTCGGAATATCAAATATAGCTTAGGGTGAATTTTTGGTAATTTTCTGAAAAACTTCAATTTTTGATGAATAGTGAAACCACTAAGTGGTAATCAAGCAAAATGATTTTTCAGTTAAATGAAAGTTTACCACTAATGTGTATTGAATTTTGAAATTCCGACATACATGGTTGTCATTAAGAAGTAAAATGTGGTTCAATGAGATTAAAATAATTTTTTGGTGAATAGTAACTTATTAAGTTTTTAATCGCGATTAGTGGTAATTAGTGTAGTTTAAGGTATAAATAATGCTTTAATAATATGAAATGACCTAGACACATGTCCCAACCATATTGGTTGTGTCATGGCCGACCAAGACAAGCCATGGGTCAACTTGGGGACACCATGGAGACATTTTGGTTGGGAAATGACATAAATAACTTTTTATTTAATGTAAAAGTAAAAATGACACAAACATAATATGTTTTACAAAACCAATTTTTACATGGGGTTATAAGGATCATATATTTGATTATTAATATTCATTGGAATGCTAAAAAGATTTCACACATCATTGTATTTTTTTTATGATTTTTAGACATTAAATAAATTAAATTATTTATGACATAATAATGATGCAGCGATGACCTCATTATTTAACGATTTAAATAAAATGGAAAGATAATGTAAAATCAATGAACTAAACATGTCCAAAACCAATTGGATGAGTGTATTTAGAACCCTTATCACCTTATCCACGAATTATATCAATGTGGTACCTTTTAAAACCGAA
This sequence comes from Viscum album, assembly GCA_963277665.1. NCBI lineage: Eukaryota > Viridiplantae > Streptophyta > Magnoliopsida > Santalales > Viscaceae > Viscum > Viscum album. Next base: position 822,269,185 of record OY728155.1, read on the forward strand.
AAACATTTTCAAATAAAGTAATATTTCTTTACTTTCCAAAAGTACCCCTCCTCTCCTCTTATAAAAGGCCCCCACCTCTACCTCATTTCACACACTACTCAAGCCTTTGGCTCGGCCAACCCCTTCCCATTTACTCTCTCCACATCCCTCTCCTCATCCTAGAGGATTCCCTTTGGGCAGAATCATTTCAAAGGAAGCCTTTAGGCTCAAATCAAAAGGAGTTACACTTTTAAAGGTAATTCATTCTCTCATGTTCATTTGTTTTATTTTGCTTCTCCAACCCCCTAAACTATTTTTATTTACTTATTTTGTAGCAACACCAGTATCTTCAATATACAAGGATGTTGTTATAATATTTATTTGAGCTACACTCTCACACAAATAAATCAAATGGTTAAAGAACATACGGTTTCCGTGGTTGGCGAAATTCTGCCTCCCGAAACGATGATTGTTCAATACTCATTTAACACCTTCAAAGGTGGCCATTATGATGTCACTATTTTTATATATGATATATAATATGTTTATGTCTTCCTTAAGATTTCGTTTTTTTTCATTTTCGGCATACCTTTATGGTTTCCATTATGGGTAAACACGATATCTTCATTTTAGGAAGTGCGGACTACCGCCCCCTGAAAGTGATTTGATTCGTTAATACCATATGTGGGATGTGTAAAGGATAAAGTTAATGATATTATATATGTTATTATACTGGAATTATAATATACTCTTATATCATTATGATTTCATTCCAGAAAATATGAAATAGAAATGGAAGTAGCGTTCATGCGTACGTACGGCTTACCGTCTCCATGAATGGTGCATTTCATTTCTTACCTCTAAATGTGATGTAATATTATAAATACATGTATATGATGAATATATATGATATATATTTTATCCAAATCATTAATATCATTCTGGATATAATGAAACTTTGACCAAATTAACAACATGTAAGTGTAAGAAGTCTATTTTTGACTTAAGAACCAAATACCGACAAAATGAACATTATTAACTTAAATGATTACATGATGTTCATAACATGGTATAAAAGGAATAATGAACATGAAAAATATTCTTAAGAAAGTAGAGATTAACTCAAGTTTATTATTTAGGAGATTAAATAACGGTCGGGTCAAGTCGGATACGAGGTATGGGACTTCGTCTCAATCTCCTTTCATTGAGGCATATTTTATTTTATACACAACTTTCTTTTATACGGTGTATAAACCCCTTTGAATTTTACGTTTATTCAAAAGGAATCTTTTTTATACGAAGCGTTTACTAAACGAAAAAAGGGAATGTTTTTGTCGTACGTATGCGGCGACAACGACTTCTCCGCCGTCGTGACCGTTATTTGAGTTTCGACTTCATCTACAAGCCATACCTTCTTTTTAAAAGAAAAATAAATACCATGTTTTACTTTTCTTTAATTTTAGTATTGAAAATTGTTTTCATAATGTTTTTATATCAATGTGTTGTATTGATATCTCGTGATTGAAATGTGGAAATTTTATGTTTCCTTTATGCATGTTTTATGTGATATGATTATGTTATGGTTCTTGGGCATTATTATGAAGATGGGTGGTTCCGTGATAAACTAAGGGTGGGTGAGCCCGTTATAGCTCTCCAATGCATTAGGTAACGCGAAGGAGTGAAACGTTAAGGTTTCTCCGAATAGATTTTAGGGAATATACTGTGATGGGTATTCCAAACATAACCAAGAGGTTTACTCCCTACGTAAGAATGTTATGAATGCCTCAAGTTACCTTTATGTATTATGATTTCAATGATTTATTCATGATTTTATGAGGTATATTAAAGTGCCTATGTTTTATGGGTAAAGTATGATTTCATTCTTATGTATATATGAACTCATGTTTCCTTTACATGTTTTTTTATAACCCATACTGAGTTTTTATGCTCATCCCAAGTTTTTGAAATGATTTTCACAGGTCAAGGGAAAGGTACATGATAAGATGATAGAGTCAAGGATGTGTCAAGAAATAATCCATGTTTTATTTTAAATGTGTTTCCATTGATGGGAATGAAGAATACTGTCTTTATGTAACCACTTTTTTTATATGTGGAATTTAACGCAAGTTTTATGATATAATTCTCTAAAACTCTAAACCCGAAAAGATCCTCAATGTGTAATCGTGTAATAACTCAAGATTAAGTAAGGTTTAAGGTTGGGGCCTTATAGTTGGTATCAAAGGTCGGTTTATATAACTTTAGGAGTTAGAATTCTATTAAATGATTATCCAAAAAATATTTTTTTAAATGATATAGAATTTAAAGATTACCATGTTGCTTCATCTGAGACATGTTTTTTCAGAATGGTTTTCCGCAGAGGAAACAGGGAAGCAGTGCTAGGAAGGCATACAGAAGGAAATAACCTTCCGAATCAGCATCTAGAAATGGTCGGAATTGGAACTGAACAGTTTGTTGCAGTAATGGTGCAGTTGACTCAAGCGATAAATGGCGGTGGTATCCATGCATGAGATCAGCCAGATCAACCGCAGAGGAACATGTCAGTGGTGAAACATTTCATGAGGCCACATCCACCATCATTCAGAAGATCATCTGACCCTATGCTAGCTGAAGGGTGGATTAAAGCACTGGAGAATATTTTGGATGTCATGGGGTGTTCAGACAATCAAAAGGTTAGTCTTGCTATTTACCGTTTGGAGGGTGAAGCAGATTAGTGGTGTTCTATGGTTAAAAATATCAGGGACGCCGATGAGATTGATGCAGTTGACTGGGATGAATTCAAAGGTGTGTTTCTTGAGAAGTATTTTCCTAAGGCTGTACAACTTAGGATGGAAAAAAAATTCTTGGAATTGAGGCAAGAGGAAGACTCAGTGGCTACCTATGAAGAAAGGTTCACTCGATTGGCAAGGTATTCTCCAAATTTTATCTGGGACCTTGATTGTAAAATCAATCATTTTTACTCAGGATTAAAGCCAAAGTATCGAAGGGCATTAGCTTCTCGTGAGTTTAAAAGTTATGAAAAGCTTGTTCGATGTGCTGAGAAGATGGAAATGGAGTTTGTCGATGACCATGTTTTCTATAACAACCAGCAGAAGAAGAGACCGAGGTGGCAGGAGAAATGAAAGAATTCTTCAAAAAAGTCTGATGGTAAGAGAACAAAGTGTCCAGTTTGTGATAAATGTGGAAAAAGGCATGCTAGGGAATGTCTTCTGAATTCTGGGAAGTGCTACCGATGTGGTATGATGGGACATAAGGCTCGTGATTGCACTGAAAAGGATCAAGGTGAAGGTAAGAACAAATTTGATTTACAGTTAGTGAAATGTTATAAGTGCAATGAGATGGGTCAATATGCAAACGAGTGTCCGACAAGGATCTTGAGTGATGGGAAACAGTTAGACTAAAAGCAGAAAGGGGTGGTGAAATCCTTTGCAACTACTTCATCAGATGTCGGGCCATCAAATGAAGTTGTATCAGGTACTTTGTTTGTTTTTTCAGATTATGCCAGTGTGTTGTTTGATTCAGGGTCTACACATTCTTTCATCACTGAAACATTTTCTAGAAAAATGGGAATAACATCTCAAGAAATGACTCCTAAAATTTTGGTAAAAACAGTTGTGGGAAGTGTCGAGGAAAAAAGAATTTATAAGAATCTTCCTATCCTTATCTGTGGAAAGAATCTACTTGCAAACCTTATTGTTCTACCTCTAGTAGAGTTTGATGTTATCCTGGGTATGGATTGGCACTCTATTTACCATGCTAAGATTGACTGTAGATCTAAAGAAGTTTCTTTCAGAAAGACTTTCAGTTAGTTTACAAGAATGAACCCTTACTTTTTATAACATATCAAGAGACCGAGAAACTTGTAAAAGATGGAAATGAATGTTACCTTGCACACGTCGTTGAAAATAAAGGAACTATTCAGATTAATGATGTGCCAGTGGTAAATGAGTATCCTGATGTTTTCCTGATGAGTTGCCTAGAATAATACCAGATCGGGAAGTTGAGTTTACTGTTGACTTAGTTCCTAATGCTAAGCCAATTTCAAAACCCCCTTATCGAATGGCACAGATTGAACTTTTAGAGTTGAAGGAGCAATTGCAAGATTTATTAGAGAAAGGTTTCATTAGACCTAGCACATCACCATGGGGTGATCCTGTTTTATTTGTTAAAAAGAAAGATGGTTCTATGAGACTTTGCATTGATTATAGATCCTTGAATAATATCACTATTAAGAACAAATATCCTTTGCCTCATATCGATGATTTGTTTGATCAGCTCCAGGGAGCTCAGTTTTTTTTTTCAAAGATTGACTTGAGATCGGGGTACCATCAGCTGAAGGTAAAGGACGCAGATATTCCGAAGACCGCGTTCCGTACGAGATATGGCTATTATGAATTTGTAGTAATGCCTTTTGGGCTAACCAATGCACCTTCTGTATTCATGGACTTAATGAATAGAATTTTCCATGAGTTCTTGGATAAGTTTGTGGTGGTTTTCATCGATGATATTTTGGTGTTTTCTAAAAGTAAATAGGAGCATGAAAAACATTTAAGGGTTATCTTGCAAACCTTAAAAGAAAAGAAACTGTATGGGAAATTCAGCAAGTGTGAGTTTTTGTTGCAAAAAATTTCTTTCCTTGGTCACATTGTTTCTAAAGATGGAATAACTGTTGATCCTGCAAAAACAAAAGTTGTTGAAGAATGGCCAAGACCAACAAATGTAACCGAGATTCTTAGCTTCCATGGTTTGGCGGGCTATTACCGAAGGTTTGTTAGAAATTTTTCACGGTTATATAGTCCAATGAATAAGCTAACTCAGAAGGGTGTTAAGTTTATCTGGACTAAAGAATGTGATGATTGTTTTGAGGAATTGAAAAGAAGATTGGTGAATGCTCCAGTTTTGGCACTACCTTCCAGAAATGGTGAGTTTGTTATATACAGTGATGCTTCATTGAAAGGACTTGGTTGCGTCCTAATGCAGAATGATCAGGTAATTGGTTATGCTTCACGACAGTTGAAAACTCATGAGGTAAATTACCCTACACATGATTTGGAATTAGCTGCTGCTGTTTTTGCTTTAAAAATTTGGAGGCATCATTTGTATGGAGTAAAGTGTGAAATATATACCGATCAAAAAAGTTTAAAGTATATATACACTCAGAATGAGTTAAACATGAGACAAATGAGATGGCTGGAATTAATCAAGGATTATGATTGTACAATTCATTACCATTCGGGGAAAGCAAATAAAGTGGCTGATGCATTGAGTCAAAAAAGTAATGCTTCATTAACAATGTTGCGTTTGGAACGTGATCCTTTGGTTAAGGATTTGATGAACTTTGGCATAGAAGTTGTTGGTGCAGGAAGTACTTCTGTTTTGTTTCAGGTATCAGTGAGACCATCTCTATCAGATAGAATCAAGCAAGCACAGAAGCAAGATAGTGAGTTGTAGAAAAATGTAGAGCTGGTTCAGAAAGGTAAGTTGCCTGAATTCAACATTGATAATGATTGCGTTTTGAGATTTGGGAAGAGATTGTGTGTGCCTTGTGATTCACAGTTTAAGAGAGAGTTGTTATATGAAGCTCATAGTTCTCCGTTTTCAGTTCATCCGGGCAGTACTAAGATGTATAGAGATCTGCTGGAGTATTACTGGTGGGATGGAATGAAAAGAGATATTGCTGAATTTACTGTGAAGTGTTTGACTTGTCAGCAGGTTAAAGCAGAGCGGCAGTTACCGAAAGGGATGCTTCAGCCTTTACCAGTGCCAGAGTGGAAATGGGAGAATATATCCATGGACTTTGTTTTTGGATTACCGAAAACATCTCGAGGTAATAATGCAATCTGGGTTATTGTTGATCGCTTGACCAAATCTGCTCATTTCCTTGCTATACGAGATACTTTATCGCTTGATCAACTTTCCCGTTTGTATCTTAATGAGACAGTCAGGTTACATGGAGTTCCTCTCTCCATTGTATCGGATCGTGATCCCAGGTTTACTTCTAACTTTTGGAAAGTCCTTCAGAAGTCGTTGGGTACTGAATTAAATTTTAGTACAGCTTTTCATCCTCAATCAGATGGGCAGTCAGAATGAACAATTCAGACATTGGAGGATATGCTACGAGCTTGTTCTATGGATTATCAGGGAAGTTGGGACAAACATCTTTCTTTGGTTGAGTTTTCATATAATAACAGTTTTCATTCCAGTATACAGATGGCACCATTTCATGCATTATATGGGAAGCGGTGTCGAACTCCAGCTTTCGGGGATGAAGTGGGTGAATGGAAGTTGATGGGACCAGAATTGGTAGAAGAGATGGCAGAAAAAGTTCAGCTGATTCAGAAACACATGAGAACAGCTCAGAGCAGGCAGAAGAGTTGTGTGGATAACCGGAGGAAGGATCTATCTTTCGAGGTAGGTGATCATGTTTTTCTCAAGGTTTCTCCTTGGAAAAGTGTGATGAGATTTGGTAAGAAATGAAAGTTGAGTCCAAGGTTCATTGGACCATACGAAATTCTGGAGGAGTTGGATCAGTTGCATACCGAGTGGCTTTACCTCCAAGTTTATCTCAGGTACACAATGTTTTTCACATTTCGATGTTGAGAAAGTATATGCCAGATCTATCTCATGTTTTGAGTCCAGAGGTAGTTCAGCTGGAAGAGAACCTATCTTATGAGGAACAACCGGTCCAGATTCTTGACCATAGGGAGCAAGTGTTACGGAATAAGGTGATTCATCAGGTAAAGGTTTTTTGGAAAATCCACATGATTGAAGAGGCAACATGGGAATCTGAAAATGCAATGAGGGATAAGTACCCCCATTTATTCGATATGTAAATAAATTGCGGGGACACAATTTTCTAAAGGGGGGAAGGATGTAACATCCCAAGTAAGTAATGAATAATAGATATTTTTATCTATGTCTATTAATGATTAAGATAGTGTTATAGAGGCTTAAAATGAAAATAAATATAATCTTATGCATGGAATACCCTAATATTCTTAAAAGATTGTTTTAGTGCCTTTTGATGGCAAACCATTTTTGAATCTAAATTTTGACAATTTTATAAACTATGTTTGTCAAAATAAACTTATTCTTCATTATTGGGACATCAAAATTTACCTTGTGTGAATTTTTGGTATTTTTCTGACAATGTTCATTTTTTTAATGAATAGTGAAAAATACTGAATTTTACATCAAAACTTCTTTTTAACCTAATTTATTTATATGATTAGATTATGTTTTTAATTGTTTTTGAAGTTAAATTAGAATATATTTTTACCATTATATCCAATGGTGGCCATTGGAATCAATTTCACTTTGAAATTAGACTTAAACTGGTGTCAATCTTTTGATACTTATTGTTTTGTAAAAACACGTTTTTTTCTCTGGCAGCGGGAATTAATTATTAAATTAATTTATGTGACTTATATTATTTGAATTTTGTAAAATATAATTCATTTTTGAATTTGGAATATCAAATATAGCTTAGGGTGAATTTTTGGTAATTTTCTGAAAAACTTCAATTTTTGATGAATAGTCAATCCACTAAGTGGTAATCAAGCAAACTGATTTTTCAGTTAAATGGAAGTTTACCACTAATGTGTATTGAATTTTGGAAATACTACATACATGGTTTTCATTAAGAAGTAAAATTTGGTTCAATGAGATTAAAATAATTTTTTGCTGAATAGTAACTTATTAAGTTTTTAATCGCTATTAGTGGTAATTAGTGTAGTTTAAGGTTTAAATAATTCTTTAATAATATGAAATGACCTAGACACATGTCCCAACCTTATTGGTTGTGTCATGACCGACCAAGACAAGCCATGGGTCAACTTGGGGACCCCATGGAGACATTTTGGTTGGGAAATGACATAAATAACTTTTTATTTAATGTAAAAGTAAAAATGACACAAACATAATATGTTTTACGAAAACAATTTTTACATGGGGTTATAAAGATCAGATATTTGATTATAAATAGACATTGGAAAGCTAAAAAGATTTAATACATCATAGTATTTTTTTATGATTTTTAGACATTAAATAAATTAAATTATTTATGACATAATAATGATGCAGCGATGACCTCATTATTTAACGACTTAAATAAAATGGAAAGATAATGTAAAATATATGAACTACACATGTCAAAAACCAATTGGATGAGTGGATTTAGAACCCTTATCACCTTATCCACGAATTATATCAATATGGGACCTTTTAAAACCGAAAAAAATATTTTCAAATAAAGTAATATTTCTTTACTTTCCAAAAGTCCCCCTCCTCTCCTCTTATAAAAGGCCCCCAACTCTACCTCATTTCACACACTACTCAAGACTTTGGGTCGGCCAACCCCTGCCCATTTACTCTCTCCACATCCCTCTACTCATGCTAGAGGATTACCTTTGGGAAGAATCCTTTCCAAGGAAGCCTTTAGGCTCAAATAAAAAGGAGTTACACTTTTAAAGGTAATTCATTCTCTCATGTTCATTTGTTTTATTTTGCTTCTCCAACCCCCTAAACTCTTTTTATTTACTTATTTTGTAACAACACCAGTATCTTCAATATACAAGGATGTTTTCATAATATTTATTTGAGCTACACTCTCACACAACTACATCAAATGGTTAAAGAACATACGGTTTCCGTGGATGGTGAAATTCTGCCTCCCGAAACGATGATTGTTCAATACTCATTTAACACCTTCAAAGGTGGACATTATGATGTCACTATTTTTATATATGATATATTAAATGTTTATGTTTTCCATAAGCTTCTGTTTTTTTTTCATTTTGGGCATACCTTTATGGTTTCCATTATGGGTAAACATGATATCTTCATTTTAGGAAGTGCGGACTACCACCCCCTGAAAGTGATTTGATTCGTTAATACCATATGTGGGATGTGTAAAGGATAAATTTAATGATAATATATATGTTATTATACTGGAATTATAATATACTCTTATATCATTATGATTCCATTCCAGAAAATATGAAATAGAAATGGAAGTAGCGTTCATGCGTACGTACGGCTTACCGTCTCTATGAACGGTGCATTTCATTTCTTACCTCTAAATGTGATGTAATATTATAAATACATGTATATGATGAATATATATGATATATATGTTATCCAAATCATTAATATCATTCTGGATATAATGAACCTTTTTACAAATTAACAACATGTAAGTGTAAGAAGTCTATTTTTGACTTAAGAACCAAATACTGACAAAATGAACATTATTAACTTAAATGATTACATTATGTTCATAACATGGTATAAAAGGAATAATGAACATGAAAAAAATTCTTAAGCAAGTAGAGATTAACTCAAGTTTATTATTCAGGAGATTAAAGAACGGTCGGGTCAAGTCAGATACGAGGTATGGGACTTCGTCTCAATCTCCTTTCATTGAGGCATATTTTATTTTATACACAACTTTCTTTTATACGGTGTATAAACCCCTTTGACTTTTACGTTTATTCAAAAGGAATATTTTTTTATACGAAGCGTTTACTAAACGACAAAAGGGAATGTTTTTGTCGTATGTATGCGGCGACAATGACTTCTCCGCCGTCGTGACCGTTATTTGAGTTTCGGCTTCCTCTACAAGCCATACCTTCTTTTTAAAAGAAAAATAAATACCATGTTTTACTTTTCTTTTATTTTAGTATTGAAAATGGTTTTCATAATGTTTTTATATCAATGTGTTGTATTGATATCTCGTGATTGAAATGTGGAAATTTTATGTTTCTTTTATGCATGTTTTATGTGATATGATTATGTTATGGTTCTTGGGCATTATTATGAAGACGGGTGGTTCCGTGATAAATTAATGGCAGGTGAGCCCGTTATAGCTCTCCAATGCACTGGGTAACGCGAAGGAGTGAAACGTTAAGGTTTCTCCGAAGAGATTTTAGGGAATATACTGTGATTGGTATTCTAAACGTAACCAAGAGGGTTACTCCCTACGTAAGAATGTTATGAATGCCTCAAGTTACCTTTATGTCTTATGATTTCTATGATTTATTCATGATTTTATGAGGTATGTTAAAGGGATTATGTTTTATGGGTAATGTATGATTTCATTCTTATGTATATATGAACTCATGTTTCCTTTCCATGTTTTTTTATAACCCATACTGAGTTTTTAGGCTCATCCCAAGTTTTTGAAATGTTTTTCACAGGTCAAGGGAAAGGTACATGATAAGATGATAGAGTCAAGGATGTGTCATGAAATAATCCATGTTTTATTTTAAATGTGTTTCCATTGATGGGAATGAATAATACTATCTTTATGTAACCACTTTGTTTATATGTGGAATTTAACGCAAGTTTTATGATCTAATTCTATAAAACTCTAAACCTGAAAAGATCCTCAATGTGTAATCTTTTAATAACTCAATATTAAGTAAGGTTTAAGGCTAGGGCCTTATACACATGGATGAAATAATGTTATTAAATAAATCTTAAAACATTTTAAAATAATGTTTTTAATATAATAATTTCCTAACCATGGGTCTAACTCATCTCATGCATTTGTTATCATCGTGTAGAGTAACCTTTTTTAAATTATTTAATTACCTTTGAAGCATTTTCATGTCTATTATTCAATTAATTTTATTTAAAATCGTGTTATATATAATTACATAATAAATTACATTTGTGTCTAGGATTTAGAAAATATTAATATCATATATCCAGAAAGAGATTAGTTTGTTGAGAATGGAAATAGAAAAAATTATTTTATCATATAAGGAAGACTCGTAATTATATATTTATTATTTTTATAAAAAAGTAATAATTTTAAACTGACCATTAATTAAGGTTTTTAAAAATGAACTACATTAAAATCATTGTAGTGGTAGGTCCTACATAATCATGGGAAACTATTCCAGTTGTCAACAAATATGACGAAAATGTAGTAGGTGAAATTTTAAAATTAACAAGTGGTGATTTTTTGTTAATATAATAACATTTATATAAGTAAACATATAACTATATATATCATCCACGTGATATGTTTTTGAAAAAATTAATCACATCATTTCATGGAGGTGGAAATCTGCATATTCACATTAATGATGTTTTTATTTTTCAATTGATGGAAATGTAATAAAAAAAATTGATTTATTATCATTAAGTGATGATATTTGTTTTTCTAATATAATATTTATATATAAATACTAACATTATATCTATATAATAGAGTTATTTTTGTGAAACAATTTATGTTTATTCATGCGGTTTTAGTACATCATAGAGAATAATGATTGGTTCATTTCACATTTTATGGTATAAGATGATAGATAAAGACTATGAAATTAAATTAACAACCTTTTAGTATATTTGATATACTAATGTCCTTATATCATAATTTTTATAAGAATATTTGGCATAGTTGGATGATGAAATAAAAAAATCATTCTGGTTAAAGTTGTAGCTATTCCTTAGAGAACCTATATTAAATTACGACATTATCCGTATAATGTTGGTATTATATGTAACAAGATAACTCTATTATGTAAAGGTAATGTGTTAATGTATTTTTGTATGAATTTTTTGTTTTCTCTAACTCTAATATTATAAGAAATATACAATAGGAGGTTCCCTTTTTCATGATAGATGAGGGGCTCTATTATTATTTATTTGTGTATTAATGTAATAAAAATTAATTTTCATATTCAAATAGCTCTAAAATGATAAATTTAAGTATAATATGAGTGTTTTTTCTAAATCACCCCATCCAAAAATAATAGACAGTTTGAGGTGAAATTTTCACCATTATCAATTTGTATTAATCCATGATTGACCCTTTTGTTTATTTTTGTTTTATTAAAACAATTTTATGGAAAATAAGTCAATAATGTTATAATAAATCGATAATTTACAAAAAATGTATTATTAATGATATTTGAAACCATAAAAAATTAAATTTTATGAATATTTTTTAATCAAAATTTTATTCGATTTAATAAAATATTCATTATTTTAAAATATCATTATTTTCATTTTTATTTATAAATTATATTTTATAATATATTAGGTTTTAAAATATTATACATTTTTTCTGAAACAACATTATTTTTATCATATGATTATATGTTATTATTATAAATACCATATAATTTTTTATAATATTTAACATCATTTTAAACATACTAATTTTTGTTAACTGGTTGCTTGACAAATTATAACTGTAATAGTGGTAATGACTTTTGAATGATAATGCAAATAAAATTTCAATAAGAGGTAAAAATTTTATTATAAATATATACAAAATGAAATTTTATATTTTTAACCTTCTTAATTTTCTTATTGTAATATTTTTATGAATGATAAATAATTAAACAAAATATTATTCACCCTAATATATAAATAACATATGTTTTGTCAAAATTTAGGTATTTTGACCTTGAATATGACATGGATGTTATCCAATTAGAATAAAATCCTTCCACATATCAAAAATATTTTATATTTACCTATAAATATTTTGGTTCACATTATCATAATGATTCAATATTACATTATCATTTTTGAGATCATTTAATTGAATTTTTCTACTAGTTATACGAAAAATGTATTAGTGTCGCATTAGAATTTATAGATGTAATTTAGTCTCAAAAAAATAAAAAAAAGTTAAACTTTAAAATCCATAAATATTTTAATTAAAAAAAGTTAGTGTCGCATTAGAATTTATGGATGTAATTTAGTCTCAAAAAAATAAAAAAAAGTTAAACTTTAAAAATGTATTAGTGTCGCATTAGAATTTATGGAACAATGTTTCTATATATTAAAAAAATGATGGAAATGGTAAATAATCACTATTATAATAATACAATAGGTATCGTTAATGGTCAATTTTATCCATTTTCAAAATATTATATAATATAATTACTAAGATTTATATAAGAACCTGACCTTAAACCTTACTTAATCATGAGTTATTTCAGGAATACACATTGAGGATCTTTTCAGGTTTAGAGTTTTTGATAATTAGATCAAAAATCATGCATTACATTCCACATTTAAACAATGTGGTTATATAAAGATAGTATTCATTTTTTCCCATCAACAGAAACATATTTAAAATAAAAACATGGATTCTTTCTTGAAACTTCCTTGACACTATCATCATATCAAGATTCATTCCCTTGACCTGTGAAAAACATTTCAAAAAAAAACATGGGATGAGCATAAAAATCTCAATAAGTGATATAAAAATTCGGAAAGGAAACAATAGTACATATATACATATGAATCAATGAAATCATACTTTACTCGTAAAACATAATCACGTTAACAGACCTCATGAAATAATAAGATATATGAATAACTCATAGAAATCATAAGACATAAAGGTAAGTTGTGGCATTCATAACATTCTTACGTAGGGAGTAACCCTAATAGTTATTTTTGGAATACCCATCACAGTATATTCCCTAAATCTCTTTGGAGAAACCTTAGTGTTTAACCCCTTCGCGTTACCCAATGCATTGGAGAGCTATAACGGGCTCACTCGCCCTTAGTTTATCACGGAACCACCCGTTTTCATAAACAATACCCACGAAACATAAAATAATCATAGCACAAGAACATAATAATAATGTAAAGATAACATTACCATATACAATAAAAATATAACATTTTATGATATTGAAAGAATGAATCCATTAAAAAAACCATTTTCGAAATCCATTTAAAAGATTTAATAAAGAGATTTTTGAATCAAACATTCCAGTACCACCTTGAAGATTTTATCATTTTAAACCATTAATATCCATATAAATAATTCCATAAAACCATTTTGAAATCAATGATATTAATGATAAATATTTGTAAGAATAAATCATTAAAACATTTAAAGAAATATTTTAGTTAAAGGGTTTTTGACAAAATTAGAGACACTTAAATACAATAATTGGGGAATAACATTTAATCAGAAATTTATAATATCATGAGAATAAATGGATTCCTGATATAATATTCCAAAGGACAGTATATACACCATATAAGAGTGAATTGATGCATAACAATAATGAATTCCCAATAGAAATGTAAAATGATATGAAATCCCTTATAAAGAAGGTATCCTTAAATTAAGCATAAATAAATCTCATAATTATGTGTCAAAAATATAAATACACCTAATATAAGTGGATATCATGTGTAAAAAGATCAATGTTAATTCACACATATTCAAAGGATGACATATTCAATAACTACAAGTTGAACCCAATGAAATCGAAATTGGGATAAAAATTTCCCTTGGTAAAATTCGACAGCCTAATAGCATCCATTTATAATTCATTAGTTGATGAGTCATAAAATGGTATCTCATAAATTAAACATACAATTTACATCAATAAGGATATAGAATAATATATCTCAAATTTAAAATATTTAAATTAAAAGACATAACACAATAAGTCTTTTAAAAAGAGGAGGGTGAAAGGTTCCCTTACCGATTTGGGTAACTTTCGAAACGTACACACCATGAAAGAAGGGTCATAAAATGAAGATTTAAATACACATAAATGATATTATATTATACAAATATTAAAATAATGGGCATTACATACACCACAAAAAAGGAAATAGTGGAAAATGTAGCATGAGTCTCCCGGGAATAAAAAGTGAGATGAAAATCCCCGTATGAAACTTTGGCAGCCTAACGACGCCACATAAAACCTCAAAAAATGGATTTTTGAGATCAAATAGAGTCTCTAAAAATATTAATAGAGAATTTAACTAAATATTAATATAAAATTACATCCCCGAACATAAGAAATTGTAGCTTAAATTAAGTTATATAAAATATAATACATAAAAAGAAAGAGAGAGGTTGGATCCCTTACCTCAAGTCCGACTTGTCTTGTTGGTTTCATTATATTCTTGAATAATAAACATTGGTCAATTTATAATTTCTTAAGGTCCTCCTTTAAATATTATTTTTCAGTTCATATCACATATTACAATGTTATAATAATTGGTTAATAATGTGAGTTCATATCAGACATTTTTTTCGTTGTTTGGTACATGAGTCATAAATGAACTTGTTTGAAAATGATTGTCCATGTAGTTATAAGTAAATTATATCCAGAATAGTATTAATGATTTAAATATCATATATATCTAGTACATATTCATTTTATACTATTCCTTAACATTTATAGATAAAAAGAAATGAAAAAGCACCGTTCATGGAGACGGCAGGCCATACGTACGCATGAACGCTACTTTCAATTTATGTCATATTAATGGAATTAAAAATAATTGAGATATATATATATATATATATTGTAATTTAAGTATAATATATATGTTTTATAGGTCACATAATTTCATTAATTTCATTCTTTATACATTCCATGTATTTCATGAACGAGTTACACCACTTGAGGGGGCGGTAGTCCACACTTCCTCGTATGAAATTATCGTAATTTCACAACATGCCAATCATAAAGGTTTGTTTTAAATATAAAATAATGAAGCATATGGGAAAACTAAATACCATATATATCATATATAGAATACAGTGACATCATAATGGCCACCATGAAAGGTATTAAGAGAAGATTGAACAATCATCATTTCGTGAGACAATAATTCTCCATCCATAGAAACAACATGTTATTTAACCATTAGACGGAGGTGTATGTAAGTGTAGCTCTAATAATTAACATTAAAACATCCTAGTATATTTAATATACTGGGTTTTTTTACAAAATATGGGAATGAAAAGAGTTTAGGGTTTTGGAGAATCAAAATAAATCAAAATAACACAAGTGAAGACATTACATTTAAATCGGGCAACTCCTCTTGGTTTGAACCAAAATGGTTTCTTGAAGATCATTCTGCCAAAGGTGAGGCTTCAATAAAGAAGAGAGGGATGTGCAGAGATGAAATGGGAAGGGGTTATCTGAGCCAAAGGCTTGAGAGGTGTGGCAAAGGTATTAGAGGTGGGGGCCTTTTATAAGTGAAGATGAGTGGCACTCTTGGAAAGTTATAAACTATAACTTTATTATAAAAATCTTTTCTGATATCAAAGGTCCAAAAAGGATATATTTAGAGGCTATGGTGATAAGGTTTTTAAATCCACCCATCCAATAGGTTTTTTATAAGTTTAAGACTTAGATTTTACCATATCTTCTTATTTTATTTATATTGTTCATTTATGAGGTTATCCCTGCATCCTAATGGTGTCATAAATAAATTTATTTATATAATGTCTAAAAATTATAAATCAAATATATTGATGTAGGAAATCTTTTTATATTTATAATGAATATTTATATACAAAAATATGAATTGTATAATCCCTTATAAAAATTGTTTTAGTAAAACAATACATGTTTGTGACATTTTAATTTTAACATTAAATAAAAATTCATTAATGTCATTTTCGAACCAAAGTGGATATATGGGGTCCCCAATTTGACCCATGGATTGAATTGGTTGGCCATGACTCATCCAATAAGGGTCGGACATGAGTCAAGTTCATTTCATATTATTATAACATTATCTTTACCTTAAATTACACTAATTGACATTAATCGCAATGAATAAAACATAAAAGTTACTATTCACCAAAAAATTATTTTATTCTCATTAAACAAAATTTTACTTCCGAAAGAAAACAATGTATGTCAGAATTTTGAAAATCAAATCACAGAAGTGGAAAAGTTTCATTTAAACAAAAAATCCGTTTCTTTAACTACCACTTAGTGGTTTCACTATTCATCAAAAATTGAAGTTTTTCAAAAAAATACCAAAAATCCACCCTAAGATATATTTGATATTCCAAATTCAAAAATGATGTCTATTTTAAAAAATTAAAAATATATAAGTTTCATTAATTAATTTAATAATTCATTCCCGCTGTCAAAACAAATAGCGTATTTTTAAGAAACAATATCTATTAAAAGAATGACACTACTTAACGTCCAATTTGAAAGTGAAATTAATTCCAATGACCACCATTGGATTAAATGGTAAAAATGTATTCAAATTACACTTTAATATAAATTAAAAATATAATCTAACCATATATTTAAATTAGACAAAAAGCAGTTTTGATGTAAAATGCAGTATTTTTTCACTATTCATTAAAAAAATGAACAATGGCAGAAACAAACCAAAAATATAGAAAAAGTTAATTTCAATGTCCCAATAATGAAGAATAAGTTTATTTTGAAAAATAGAGCTTATAAATTTTTAAAACATATATTTAAAAAAGGTTCTCCATCAAAAGGCGGTAAAAAATCTTTTAAAAATATTAGAGTATTTATTCTTAAAATTGGATTCATTTGGATTTTAAGCCTCTAACATTTATTGAATAAATGTAAAAATATTTAAAAAACATATGTAATAATTTTTTACTTATTTATGTTCATTCCCACAATTAAAATGGAAAGGATTTAACTATTATAATATTATTATATTATTAATATGCAACGTAAGATTTCAAAGAAACTCGTTGTTGCGTATTGGGTACACCATCGAGCATAGAATTTCATTTAAAGTAATATTAACACTTTATTCACAAATTTTGATAAACATTAGAATTTAATATTATTTATTTACCTAGGATGTTACATCCTTCCCCCCTTTTGGGAATTGTGTCATCAAAATTTCAAAATTGGGCTTGGAAACATCATTTAAAGTCCCACATCGGAACAAGAGTCAGTAAAACAATCACTTTAAAAAAAAGTTATAGAAGTACAAAGGTCACCCAAGTTAACCCATACTAGGATTCCAAGTATTAAAATATGGATTTATAAGTTATTATTTATTTTGGAATTTATTTTTGAGGTTAACTAAATCATAATGAAACATACTTGTCACGTAGACTTTCAACTTTTACTACATTCCTTAATAAAAATCATATTTTCTCCAAAAGACGAGTATTTAGGAAGACTTTTTCGCATTATGAATTACATACTCATCGTCTTGAGAATCACCTAATCCACAAAAGAGAACAATAAATTTCCCATGACTTTATATCTCAACCAAAACCAAAAAAAAGTTTAGTACGAGATCAGATAATACCCAAAAATGATATATATTTTTCCAAAAATAAAAACTACTCCTAATCTCTAAAATTTGTCAAAAAAAACCCAATGTTCAATGAAGACCATTCAATAAACAATTTTTCCATAAAATTCATCAATGTAATCCCAACTATGATTGAAACCCAAATATTTGAAGGATTTAATCACATAGTCTCCCAAGGTACAAATTAACATTTTTATCCAAATAACATTAGTTACTCTTAATGTCTCATATTGAAAAGTAATTAACCTAATCATATATCCTCCATAATAGGTTAATAATTTTTATAGATATCCCAAATTCAACTTAATATTGATTCATAAAATCATCTAACTAAAAAAAATAGTCAAACTAACCAGGGGATACACGTAGTCCAGTGGTAGGCAATAAATACCAGTCGCACATTGGTTGTGGGATTGATTCCCGCAGCATTGTCCGACGCGACGAGTTGTCACATGGTCTGCGTGTTGTCCTTTTTCTAAAACTATATAATTCTTAAAACATTCCCCAAAACGAGATATGATTTTCAAAAATAACAATAACTTATTTTAACCTCAAATTTATCTCATGCCTTTCATTTTCCATCAGAACATATAGTAACCAATAATACCTCAAAAGAAATGATCATATAAACCCAAATGTTTACCTTTATAATTATCACATGAACTTCCTCATAGAGTTGGTTCTATCGTACAAGAGGAATTAGAGAACTCAACAAGTTTAGAGTGGAAGATCACGACTCATGATAGTTGGTTTAGAATAACCACGAGATTTCTCATTGACTCCCCCATTTCATCCATTTTATTAATCAGAGAACCACCACAGATTCCTTCAAATCCATTGTCACTTTGGTGCCTGCTAGATCCATCCAATTACTAAAACCAAAAAGGTCAATGTGAGTATATCAACAAAATCATCATGTACTAAAGAGGAAGACAAACACTAATATATACTTATCCAATTTTTCTCAAACTCATTCCAACCATCAAAAATAACAATGACTCTATCTAATATAATAACCATTGTGGTTATACACAACTTGTCACTTATGATTAAACAGTACTCTAACCTCTAAAGTTACCTAAACTGACTTTTGATACCAACTATAAGAACCTGGCCTTACACCTTACTTAATCTGGAGTTATTTCAAGAATACACATTGAGGATCTTTTCAGGTTTTGAGTTTTAGAGAATTAGATCATAAATTATGCATTACATTCCACATTCAAACAAAGTGGCTATATAAAAGAGAGTATTCATTTTTTTTCCATCAACAGAAACATATTTAAAATAAAACATGGATTCTTTCTTGACACTTCCTTGACACTATCATCATATCATGTAACTTTACCTTGACCTGAGAAAAACATTTCAAAAAAACATGGGATGAGCATAAAAATCTCAGTAAAGGATATACAAATTTGGAAAGGAAGCATTAGTACATTTATACATAATAATAAATGAAATCATACATTACTCATAAAACATAAGCATGTTAACATACCTCATGAAATAATAAGATTTATGAATAACTCATATAAATCATAAGATATAAAGGTAACTTACGGCATTAATAACATTCTTATGTATGGAGTAACCCTCATGGTTACGTTTGGAATACCCATCACAGTATATTCCCTAAATCTCTTTGGAGAAACCATAGCATTTAACCCCTTCACGCTACCCAATGCATTGGAGAGCTATATGGGGATCACGCGCACTTAGTTTATCACGGAACCACCCGTTTTAATAAACAATCCCAAGAAACATAACATAATCATAGAACATAACTTAATCATAAAGGAAAGATAAAATTTCCAAATTTCAATAACAATATAACATTTTAAAATATTGAAATACTGAATCCATTCAAAAAAATAATCTTCAAAACCATTTAAAACATTTAATAAAGATATTTTTGAATCAAAGTGTCCTAAACCAACTTGAATCTTTTAACATTTTAAACCATTCATATCCATATAAATAAATCCTTAAAACCATTTTTAAAACATGGATATTAATTAGAAATACTTATAAGAACAAATCATTAAAAAGTTTAAAGTGATATTTTAGTTAAAGTGTTTTTAACAAAATTAGAGACACTTGAATACAATAATTGAAGAATAAAATTTAATCAGACTTTATAATATTATGAGAATAAATGGATTCATGATATAATATTCCAAAGTAATGTATATACACCATATAAGAGTTAATTGGTGCATAACAATAATGAATTCCCAATAGAAATGTAAAATGAGAACAAATCCCTTATAATGAAGGTATCCTTAAATTAAGGATAAATCAATTAAATAATTATGTGTGACAAATATAAATACACACAATATAAGTGGATATTAAGTGTAAAACAATCAATGTTAATTTATACATATTCAAAGGATGACATATTCGATAACTACAAGTTGAATCAAAAGCAATCGAAATTGGGTTAAAAAGTGCCCTTGGTAAAATTCGACAGCCTAACAGCGTCAAATTAAAATTCATTAGTTTATGAGAGAGAAAATGGTATCTCATCACTTGGACATAAAATTTACATCAATAAAGATATAGAATAACAAATCCCAACATAAAAAGATGTAAATTAAAATACATAACAAAATAAGTCTTTTAAAAAGAGGATGGTGAAAGGTTCCCTTACCGATTTGGGTAACTTTCGAAACATACACCCCATGAAAGAAGGGTCATAAAATGAATATGTAAATACAAATATTTGAGATTATATTATACAAGTAGTAAAATAATGGGAATTAAATACACCACACAAATGGAAATAGTGTCAAATGTAGCCTGAATCTCACGGGAATAAAATGTGAGATGAAAATCCCCTTATGAAAATTTGGAAGCCTAACGACACCACATAAAACTTATAAAAATGGATTGTTTAGATCAAATAGGTTCTCTCATAATATTAAAATAAAATTTAAAGCAATAGTAATATAAAATAACATCCCCCAACATAAGAAATAGGATATTAAAGAAAGTTACATAAAAAAGAATACTTAAAAAGAAAGAGAGAGGTAGGATCCCTTACCTCAAGTCTGACTTGTCTTGTTCGTTTCTTTATATTCCTGAATAATAACCATTGGTAAATTTATAAATTCTGACAGTCCTAATTTAAATATTATTATTCAGTTTATATGACATTTTATAATGTTATAATAATTGGTTAATAATGTGAGTTCATATCAGACGTTTTTGTCGATGTTTGGTACATGAGTCAAAAATGAACTTGTTTGAAAATGATTGTCAATGTAGTTATAAGTAAATTATCTCTAGAATAGTATTAATGATTTAAATATCATATATATCCCATACATATTCATTTTATACTATTCCATAACATTTGGAGATAAAAAGAAATGAAAAGCACCATTTATGGAGATAGTAGGCTGTATATACGCATGAACACTTCTTTTATTTCTTTGTCATATTAATGAAATTAAAATTAATTGAGAGAGATATATATTATAATTCCAGTTTAATATATATGTTTTATATGTCACATATGTTCATTAATTTCATTATTTATAAATTCCATGTATTGCATGAACGAGTCACATCACTTGAGGTGACGGTAGTCCACACTTCCTCATATGAAATTATCACAATTGCACAACATGCCAAGCATAAAGGTATGTTTTAAATATAAAATACAGAAGCATATGGGAAACATAAATACCATATATATCATATTTAAAATACAGTGACATCATAATGGCCACCATGAATGGTGTTATGAGAATATTGAACAATCATTGTTTCGTGAGCCAGTAATTCGCCATCCACAAAAATAGTATGTTCTTTAACCATTAGATGGAGGTGTGTTTAAGTATAGCTAGAATACATAACATAACAAAATCCTAGTATATTTAAGATACTATTTTTGTTACAAAATAAAGTAATAAAAAGAGTTTATGGGTTTGGAGAAGCAAAATATAACAAAAGAACACAAGTGTAGACATTACCTTTAAATCGGGTAACTCATATTGGTTTGAACCAAAAGGGATTCTTGAAGAGCATTATGCTGAAGTTTAGGATTCAATGATTAAGAAAGGTATTTCAAGATATTAAATGGTAAGGGGTTGGCCGAGACAAAGGTTTGAGAGGTGTGGATAAGGTGGTAGAGGTGGGGGGATTTTATAAGAGAAGAGGAGGGGCACTCTTGGAATGTTATAAACTATTACATTATTATAAAATTATTTTCTGATTTCAAAGGTCGAAAAAGAATATATTTCAATACTAAGGTGATACGGTTTCGAAATACACCCATCTAATAGGTTTTTGACAAGTTTATGACTAATATTTCACCCTATCTTCTCATTTTATTTAAATCGTTCATTTATGAGGTAATTACTGCATCATCACGGTGTCATAAATAAATTTATTTATTTAATATATAAAAATTATAAAACAAATATCATGATGTGGGAAATCTATTTATCTTTGTAATGAATATTTATAGTAAAAAATATGACTTGTATAACCCCATAAAAAATTGTTTTAGTAAAACAATACATGGTTGTGACATTTTAATTTTAACTGTAAATAAAAAGTTATTAATGTCATTTTCCAACCAATGTGGGTCCATGGGGTCCCCAAAGTTGACCCATGGATTTTATTGGTCGGCCATGAATCACACAATAAGGCAGTACATGTTTCAAGTTCATTCCATATTATTATAACATTATCTTTACCTTAAATTACACTAATTACCTTTAATCGCGATTAATAAAACATTAATGTTATTATTCCCCAAATAATTATTTTAATCTCATTGAAACACATTATACTTCCTAATGACAACCATGTATGTCGGATTTTTGAAAATAAAATCACATATGTGGTAAAGTTTTATTTAAATGAAAAATCAGTTTCATTAATTACGACTTAGTGGTTTCACTATTCATAAAAAGATGATTTTTTCAGAAAAATACCAAAACGTCACCCTAAGATATATCTGATATTCCAAATTCAAAATTGATTTCTATTTTACAAAATTATAAATATATAAGTAGCATTAATTAATTTAATAATTCATTCCCACTGTCAAGACAAATAGCGTGTTTTTAAGAAAAAATATCTATTAAAAGATAGACACTAGTTTAAGTCCAATTTCAATGTGAAAGTAATTTCAATGACCACAATTGGATTAAATGGTAAAAATATATTTAAATGAAAATTTAAAACCAATTAAAAATATAATATATCCATATATTTAAATTAGATGAAAAAGTAGTTTTGATGTGAAATTCAGTATTTTTTTCACTATTCATTAATAAAATGAAAAATGTCATAAACATACCAAATATTTAACCAAAGTAAATTTCAATGTACCAAATCATAATGAATAATATTATTTTGAGAAATAGGTCTTACGAAATTTTCAAAATTTAGATTAAAAAAAGGTTCTCCATCAAAAGGCGGTAAAACAATGTTTTTAAAAAAATTAGAGAATTTTTTCTTAAAATTGGATTCATTTAGATTTTATGCCAATAAAATTTATTGGATTAATGTAAAAATATTTACAAACATATTTAATCACTTTTTAGTTATTTCTGTTCATTCCTACCATTTCAACGGCTAGGCGTTAACTATTATAATATTATTATATTATTATATTATTAGTGTGCAACGTACTATTTCAAAGAAACTCGTTGTAGCGTATTGGGTACGCCATCGATCATAGCATTCCCTTTAATGTAATATTAACACTTTATTCACAAATACTGATAAACATTAGAATGTAATATTATTTATTTACCTGGGATGTTACAATTTACCTTATCATGAGGAAAATTATTTGAAAGGATTATTAATCATATTGCACAAAAATAAAATGCACCTCTTTAATTATTGTTTATGAACATGATGGAATATATAGATTACATTTTTCAAAACATAAGTTTTACATATTGATGAAATTAATTTACTATTAAAATTCCAAACACAATAGAAAATTCTTTGTGAGAAAAAAATATTTTTTACATAGAAAAATTATCTTAAACCAAATTAAATAATAAAATTTATTTCAATGAATTACATTGGATTATTCATATCATAATAATATTTATTTTACTAAGAATTCAATATTAAAAATTATGTAGTTTAATTTATTGAATAAAAATTTCACTGTTAAATATAAATTATTATTTTTCAGTATTTAAAGGAAAATCAATTTACAGTTGAAAATAAAAATAATTTTAACTAAAATAATTTTGAAATAATGATTTTAAAATTTATATAATTTTCTATAAAATAAAAATTCTAATTACCCATAAATTTATTTAACTAATTTCTAAAACAATCAAGAATTTTTTTTATAAAACTTATTTTTAATGATGAAATTGACATTTCTAAAAATATATTTCATATATACCAAGAAGTAATAAGTAAATTTTTTTTTTAATTTTTTTCCTTTATATATATAAATATATATCTCGAAATGTTTTTAATCATATTCATTCACAAAATTCAACATCTATGTTATGACAATCATATTTAAATAATAGTATATAAATATTCATTTATTATTCTTACTGTGTATGTTACCTGCTATTGAACATATATTTTTATTCAAATAATCATGATAGTAAATTATAAAAAACCATAGTAAATTGAATACACAAAATTTTAACACAATCTTGATAAAAAAGATTTGGAATATTGAAAATACCATTGTTGACATTTCGTAGCATAAAAGGGCTAATAAAATATCATGTCTAAAAGAGGTAAAAGTATGTATTATTGTAAACAATAATTACACATAATCAGATTAAAAAAATATCATTACAAGGTGTTGAAAATATCAACATTGTGGAAAAAACAAACGTAATTATTGAGTGTGGTGGAGAAAATTGATCACAAAAAATTGAATGATGACAAAATGTTTATAATAAGGTTTAATGTAAATATATTTGAAAATGTACACTGATTTAGTGGAAATGAATGTTATTAGGAAAAAAATTCTATAAATTATTTTATGATATTATGAATTCATTTATCTTTTCGACTATGAACATATGGATATATACGTTCATTCACACTTTAATTTCACCATTAAATAAAATTTAACAACCAAAAATATTTTCCTACAAAATGAGAGTTATTTTGTTTTTGTTTTAATTTTTAATGAAATAAAGTAAACATGTTGTGGATAAAATAATTCCACAAAATGATAATAAGATAGTACAAAAAAATTTAAACATTATCCAACAAAATTTTTCATAAGGAAATTTAATTTTGAAATTTAATAAACTATCATATTAGGAAATAATATGATTTTCTCAAAAATGATGTTATAATAACCACTATTCAAACTGAAGATTTTTTAAAATAACAATCATAAAAAGAGAAAAAAATTATAAATAAATAATATTTACAAAGTAATATTTGAATTATTTTGAGAAAATATTCATCTAATATAAATTTTAAAATTCTTTCTAAATAACATAAATTAATCATAATTTCTCATTCCAAAATAGATATGCCATAGATAATTAATTTCCATGCTATGATAATCATATTAATATATAGCCAAAATCTATAAAAAGAAATATTAAATTCATATATACGTCAAATAAATAATTTTTACTTTATTCCATGAATAAAATATCATCTTCCAAAAAATATTATTTACATTATATATTTAACGTTCGCAAAATAGTTAATTTCTTTATGAAAAAAATAAGATAATCACTAAATAATTTTTCAATCCCATGGATTTTTATATGATAACATATGTTTCCCATAAATCATCTTATTCTTTATATATCAGATAACTTAATTTAAAAAATTCATACAAATTTGAAAATCACATAGATAAGTGGTTTCCGCTTCACACTTATCTCTCATTAGTTCTAGGTTCATTCCACATATCATTCCCTTAGGGATATAGTTTTTAAATAGCATATGGTATGTTATTTTAATAAAAACATATTTATATAACTCCAATATCTTTCCAAGATATATGGTGAACATTATAAAAAATACCATTAATTGTCAAATAAATGATTAACCTCTAAGGATTTCAAGACAACTTTATTTTCCAAAATTTCAAATAATCATATTTTACAATAATTTACATAAAATCAGGATAATATTAACCAAATATATTATTCATACCTTATTATTTTTCACATAAATTAATCTCCATAAATATTATTAATTTTTTCACTAACAACTTTTCAATGTAGTAGATTCCATATAACATCTATTTCCAAATATTGAAATTAAAATGTACTATAAATTAATAATTATGTAATTGAAGATTCTCATAATATTATTAGTATATTAGAATAACATTTATAATTTTCCACTCTATTTTAATTCTGAAACACAATACAAGAATTTTTCCTTCATTCGTCTACCATCTTAAAACAATAACCAAGATTTGACATTTTTTAAAATTAAAATAGCATTACTTCAAATAAATCTTATGAAATAATTAAATTTTATTCATAAATATCTACCCAACCATGTTTAATACATTAAATATAATGAAATAAACCATAACTTTAATATAAACATCATGAATTTCATAAAATCCACGTTATCTTCTAACATGTGGCCAAACATTAGTGGAGTGAACGTTCTAGTATACAGTTGTGTTTTCATTTTTTAGAGAGTTTAAAAAGGTTAGTTTTATAGATACAAAGAGAAATATTCAACAATCCATAAAACATTCTGGGAACTAAAAGTTGTTGGAAATGATAAATTTATTCTTAAATGAAATTTAAATTCTCAATTAGATGTCAAAATCAGTTGAACATTATTTTCCCTTAATATGGTAACTTATAAATCAGGAAAGTTTAATAATTTGTTAAAATATTTCATTAGTTACATCTTGATAAATGAATTTTGACATGTTTCAAATAAAAAATTAAAAAAAATCTATTTAAAAGTAATTAATCTATTATAAAAAATAAAATACTATAAATTTTTTATAATATTTTATTTCATTAATCTGGTTATACCTCAATTTAATTAATTTATAATCCAATCATCATAAATATTCATAATTCACTATAATTTATAAATTACTATTGTACTACTATAAATTACCTTAAAATCAAATAATATCATAACCAATAATGTAATCTAATCTGTTTCTTTAATATAAATTATATGAACATGTCTTAAAAACATGAGATAATATTTAGATTGTGATAATGAAATTTTTTTGTCACATTCTGAATGATGATTATAATATATATATTTTGATTAATTGGACATAACTTATATATATACATATCCAATATATTATGTATTAGTCAATTCTACTTAGTATCCATTTTTACGACAATATAAATCTTTTTAAAATGACAATTTTTCCATCAAGAATAAATCTTCATTAGCTTCATCAAGGAATCTACATTATTGAAACACAATGTTAAAAACAATGAAATAAATTTTAAAATATAGAATGAGAGGATCAAAATTTAGTAATGGACATAAAATTATTAAATTTAAGAGTTCATTTATAATACAACAAATTTATATAATGTTTCACCATATCACAATATTCTATTGGGGCATGAAATAAATCACATACACAAAAAAAATATAACGAAACACATTAAAAAACAAAAAAATAGATAAACAATTACCAACATTGAGAATATAATTCAGAACCAATGTTAATCTTATATAATATATATATAGATCCTAGTTGAATACACGGGATAAAATGCAAGGTTATCTACCCCTTTCAGTGATTCAAAAACATGTATCATTATCCAATGATTATACATAAAAATTCACATCACCCATCTTCAATGATATATTTTGCTAAGATGTTCAACATATTTAATCATCATTTCAATTTAATAAATAAAACATTTTCTCCATTCACATTATTATCAATAAACACTTAAAAATATATTTTAAACATGTATATAATACAAAACTATATATAGAAATACACATTATTTTTAAATACAAGATTAAGAATAAAATACATATAAAAAATTTGAAATCAAATATTCTTTCAAAAAAATGAATTATTGAAAGGAAATACATAAAAAAATAATTGTTTAAAAAGTGGGAAAATTCGTCCTTTATATGTTAAAATAAAAGGTACCTTTTACCTTCATGGAAAATAATATAAGTAAAATGGTACACTACTTCAAAAATATTATTGAAAATAAAACATTTTCAGAAATTTCATATTATAATTTATTTATTTCAATATCAAAGCATAAATACAATAATTGTATGAACATGGATATTAATGAAATGGATTTATAAAATTAAACTTTTAAACATTCATAAAGTAGTTTATAAATGTATATGTCCCTTACATTGAGTCCAACACTTCATATATAAGTTTTTCTAACAGAATTGTAATGTTGTCATTATTATATAATTTCTTATTATAATTTTTAATTTATATTACTAATTTCTTTATTTTAATTCCATATTACTTTTAATAACATAATCAATTAAGTACATGTTATATAGTTTGATAATATTTGGGACATCTATCCAAAATGACATTGTATTGTTTGAAATGGTCAATAAGGACAATATTTCATCATATCTAGAATAAAAATTATGAATTAGTTATCATATTTATAAATAAAATATTCTATTCTTATCAACTATGAATAATGGTTCAGAAAAATGATTTTTGTTTCAGTCATAGAGAATGTATTTCATACATGCCATTGAGTATTATTTCCGTTTTTCTGTGACCTTGAGTGGAAGATGATAATGGATATTTTATCATTATAAAATTATTAGTATATAATAAAGATAATGTAATTTCATAATGTTTGAATATATATCACATTAATGAAAATTGTATATGAAAAAAATTATTTCACATAGAGTCTGCTGAAACCATAAAATGTACATAAATTAAGTAATATTATTCATTGCATGGAAAACTAAAAAAATATATAACATCCAAGCCGATTAAACCCTATAATTTCTCCTAGTTATGGTTCACCATATAGCCTTAAGTGAAACTCTCCATAAACAAGAGGCTATAGGTAAGAAATGGGGGTATAATATTGGTATGATGGAGAGACTATACCCTCTTGGTTATTAATGGGAACATAGAGGAAACAATAATTATTAAAAGTTAGTATTAAATAATAATTATTTGAAAAAATAATAATAAAATAATAATCAATATTTGATTAACATGATATAATGTATAAAAAATAATACATACATAATAAATTGAACAATTCCCAGGTGATATATCCATGAGAATTTTCAACACCATAAATTTATAATGCACATATTCTACAATAATGTAATTTAATATCATATATCACAACACAGAACCAATCCACAAACAAATATGAATTATTGGGTACTAAAAGATGGATTGAACAAGGAGTTACATAACATCAGTAGGACCCCAATAATAGTGTCTACTAAATTTATATCTATTAATATAATATATATGACTGTGCATGTTTAATAAATTAGGAGTGAATATATAAGTGAAATCTAGTTGGGTTCATGTTCCTTAGATATACTTGGTCGACCACACCTACTTTAGTCTGAGGTAAATTATCTATTAATATTATTTCATGTATATGTAAAAATATATAAATATCAATATATTTATATATATATAATTAAATATATTCTCTGATGGGGGGCCAAGGAGTAGGACTATAGAATCAACATATAAAAATAATAATTATAACATAACAAAAGAATCCTTGTTTAAAAATGTGTTCAAGACTAGGAATCATAACATGAGATAATAAGGACCACACCCAACAATCCAAAAAGTTAATCTAAATTTTTATGTCAAATATCCTCATTATATGCATGATATACCTTATCCATCCACCAAAACTGATGTCAAATGCATGGTCCCCCATCCTATACTATGTGGTTGTGTATCATTCTATTTATCAACCCTAACCACATAATCTCAATAATAATCATATAGAATTAAATCCAACAGACACAACTATCCCGTAAGTAAGGTTTTCAAAAAAGATTAAACCATTTCCACTTTACGAAACATGTTATTTCATTGATCTATGATTTCATAAGATGTTTTACAACATGTAAACTGATGTTTTTTTCATTGTTTAATACAATTAATCAATCCTATATCCTCATCCATGGAATCCCTACATGGGAATACCCAACCTTATTAGTGAATTATAAATGGTGGTGTAACAAGTTCACATTCAAAAATTAAGAGAGTCCAAGACAATTCATTCATTCCATAAAATAATTCATCATGATTTGTTTTTCTATCTAATCCAATTATAATAGAATACAGGGATCATGTATATAGGGATTCAACATTTTTATTAAAGAATTAATTTATATCAATACCTTATAATTATTAAACACATGTATAGTAAAGGACCATGGGTGAACTATCCGAACAAAATAACAAGATTATCCATTCAACATAGTATTTCACTTACAAGTGAAGAGTCTCAATTAAAGGATTATAACCATTTAAAAATTATTTCAATTTAACTTATTAGATTCAATTGATTCAACCCTTTCAAAGTTATTTATATTTTCCTAGAACATTCAAGGACATTATACAACCAAATAGCCTATCAGAAACTCAGCACACCGAAAGATTGATTCTTAAAAGAGGAAAGAATGATTATTATATAAATTCATAATGAAGTAATATTATGTGGTGTTTTAGGTGGTAGTATTCAACCTACAACTATTTATGTGTGTGTTATAACATATAAAAACATGGATTGATATTCAATTTAATGTATTTAATGTTTATCAATAAATTGACGGGGATTTAATCATATGATAATAAAAAAATAATTTATAATTATTGATTAATTATTTTCTGATCAAAAAAAGATCCTACTATATTCCATGGATTATTTACTTGTAATATTATAGACTTTAATTCAACCCATAACATGTGAATACAATAGAATAATCAAATGTCCTTCAAATTAATAATATGATATCTCTGTTTAATTGAATTCATTATGAAAATATAATAGGAAAAATTCTCATTATAAATCCTAGAGTAACTATGAGAGATAAAAAGAGATCAAAAATATTCAAATTTAATTCATAATAATGTAAAACCATGTAATCATATGTGGAGGCAAGGTGGGAAGATCACAAATTTTTTGTCTGGGAGAAATGAGATAGGGTCAGGATATGTAATGTTAATTAATAATATGGAACAATGTTAATTTTACATTAATTAATGACTTTTAATTTTTGGAAAACTATTTGATAACATTGGTGTGCCACTATCTAATGGCACCCACACCTCACACAAATGGTTAATGATTGGAAAAAACATTCGAAACCATGATGATTATACTCTTAATTTTTTGGATACAACACTCAATTTGAGTTTCCATTGGATTAACGGTTTTAAAAACATTGTTCCACCCTTATCGGGAAACACTGTTTTGGTTCAGGATTTTTAGTATCTGTGTGAAACCTGCGTACCTCCAATTTCCAATAAAAACACATGATGTCTGATGCTTGATACTTCTACAACCCAAACAAACACGATATACTCTTCTATGAACTTAAAATCCATTTAAAAACAAAACATTTCAATGTGACAATGCTAATATCTAAATTTGGAGGCTCAATTTAATGTGTGAACCATCCACAAAATTAAAACACAACTTATTTTTTATGTTAAATACCATACAAAACATGATTTCTTATCAGATGTATTTTCATTATTGAATCATTATTATTTCATCAAAATAATATATACATAAAATTAAAAATTATAACACGATGTCAAGGGTGGTTATAGATTAATGTTTAGCAAGTTAATGGGATGAATGCAATTTATACACATGAATGATGGTTTCCTTTACTATTGAATAAAACAAAAATATGGATATAGGTTATTCATTTAATAAAATATAGTATCATTATATGGTATAATCCAAATATATGATATCATCACGGTCATGTAATATTTGAAGTAGGTGAATGAACAACATTAATTAATATAATTTTTTAAATGAAATACCTTTTTAGGAACCTATTGTTATTTACATATTAATCTTTATAATGATGTTATTATTCCAATAATACCTATAAAATGATGATAGGTGTCCTAGTAAGGATTTATTTTAGGGATTGGATATGTAATTATCTTTATGTACTTTGAGTAGTATTGCACAATAGGTTCCCTTTTATAATAGAGGGGAGGGATAATAATGAAATTCCTTAATATATGATATTATTATTTAATAATGATAATGTTAAAATATCTCAAGGATTACATTATTTTATGGTAATATGGGTATTACTCTAAATAAAATTACCTCTTAAAACAATTGTCCAAATTTATGTGATGATCTCACAATTATCTATTAATATGAATCCAACATTATCCCATTTTCTTATTACCATGGTTTCATAGATATTTATATATTAAAGGATTCAAGAAAGTTACTATAAAAGAATAAGTGGCCATAAATTTCATGTGGTTGATATTTTTATCTATATATCATTCCTTTTGGAAGATATAGGATTTATTCTAATTCATAATCATTTGATAATTAATTTTTATCATAAAAAAATTGATTTCATTTTAATAAATAATTTAAATATTATATTATTGCAGGTTCCCTTAAATTTAGTAATCAGAAAGAAAATACACAAACACACGTACATTAAGGAAAATTAATTAAAATTGGATTTCAAATTTGAAATAAATTTTCATAAATAAAATTTTACCAAGGAGTCCGTCTTGGCCACGTACAGATTATTAGGAAAGGTACACAAAAGGCATAAACCACGAACCATCGGAACATGGATTTCCTATGACATGATAGCATGCGAGGAAATCACCTGGGAATGATGCTGTTAAGATAGAATTTCAACCTGTGAACCAAATCTGTCAGGAACAATTTTTGCGGCTGAGAATCCAATAGCGTTACACCCCATACACCATCTGTGAAAATGATGTGGTTCACATATTAGGAGAAGCTTCCAAATTCTGATACCTCCTCTAATCATGGATGGCCGAGTCATTCACGTTCCAAATTTCCACCACTGGCTTCCACCAAAGGTTTCGTTCGAATTGCAAATACAAATTTTCTAACACTATATAAAATACCCACCAGGGGAACTGAAATATTGGTTGAAGAGCCGGAAAAATATCTCCAGGATGGGATGAAATGGAAAATGAATGTAAAGGGTGAAGATAAAATTTCTCCCTCACTCGATGCAATCCACATGACTTCATCGTGCAAACAACAAGAAGTTCGTGGAATCCATTAGGTCGACCATATGCAAGAGGTAGTTTGTGGAATTTATCCCTGTGAAAAAATATTAAGATGACCCTCCCTAACCAGCCATAATACGAATAAAAAAATTAAAAAAATTGTTTGCAGGTGGCCATATGTAAAAAATAGTACACATACTCATATATACGGAACCCATTACATGGACTGTCCTTGGTGGCCAGCTCCTCCATGTACCATTATTTGCGACCAACACATCCGAATAAATTCCTATACAGATAGATACATGTTGAAGACATAGTTCACGACCAGATCCTATGTGAAAAACCGTATGAGGAACACCATTTTCACCCACTGGTCCATAGCGTGGTGGCTGCCCTCACACCCCCACACAAGATCAGTGCTGGAATATAGTCCCAGATTTGATGTTGGTCCCTTCACATCCTCCACTGACCAACGTGAAAATTTGTAGTCACACTGCAAACATTTCGGTCCAAGTTGAAAACATTTTCCATTACACCATTATGTTTCCTGAACATCTGTCCTTTAAATACCATGAGAAGATACATTCTTCATGCTCATCCCAAAAACCATATCACCTACCCTTTATGTGATCTAGTCCCAATACTCCATGGGAAATCAAATCCTAAATGGTTATTAAATTCCCCGATACATCCATTCCATCCATCAAGCTCTGTATCTCTAGTGATTCTGGATCCTCATAATCCCCCAGGGACATTAGAAGTGGACGGTCTGTTTCTTGTAGACACCTTTTCATGAAAAAGAAAATTATATTGTAGTGTAATTTCATATGTTTCAAAAATAAAGGGTCATCTACCAAAGGAAAATTAATCATTAGGATAAGACATTACTACCTCTATATGCCCAAATGGATTCAATGCCCCGTTTCATTTATCCTCATCTGAGAATCCCTAGAGTCCAGGTTTACACATTACATCCCTCTCATGTTCGTGGAATGTCTAAACATCCTAGTCGGATTATCCTTTGGTTAATATAGGCTCCTATAACACACAATCAAATCTCTATGACCCTAAAATATATGTTACAATCATAACCACATGATGTTAAATTGTATAGTATTAGTCAATGAAACGTGACATTAAACTGTGTTTCCATTTTCCAAAATATATGAACATAAATTTTAGTATACCGGGAGATTTTAGATCTTTATAAAAATCATCGACCATCATAAATGGACGGTCAGTATCTTGAGGATACCTCTTCATGACAATGCACATCATTCCCCAGTGGATGTTCATATGTTTCCCACTAAAATGGAATATAATCAAAAGGTAAATTCTTCCTCTAGAGAGGCATCTCCAACCACATTACACCTCAAGGGCTCACATGCCTCATATAATTTCTCCTAATATGAAATCCAACACATTCATGGTTTACAAATTCCCCCACTCTCATGTTTGTGGAATTTTGGAATATACAAACATGATTTTCCTCGAGTTAATCGTCATTTCTATAGAACATGGACCTCATGCCATGAACCTACACAACAAGACCCCAAATTGTCTTATCTGAATGATGATAAAATGTGATGGCATCATCCAAGAAATATGACATTAAATTATAGTACACTTTATATTTTATTGGAGCACTCCCACTTAGAAAAGTCCCCAATATTCCAAGGCTATATTGCCCGAACTTTGATGTAATTTCACACTAAAGGTTTCATCTCAATTTTCTCTAACCCACTGTCACCTAGACCTCTTTTCCATAGGTTTTCCCTCTCCATACTATAAGAGAGGTAGCATGTGGTTGATTGGATCCTCACATCCTCTTGTTTCTCACATCTATCATGAATCACATAGGCTTAGATATTTATGATGATTTCAACATCCACACTCATCTGACCTATACGAAATCTGATTCCTAATCAAACCAAGATACGTCGGACTCATTCATGAAGGTCCGAGAAGAAAAGCGTACCCTTCCAAAAGGGTTATCCCATCCATGACCCCCAAAAATAGCAGCATCAATGTGTAATCCCCAAAAAATATAAAATACATAAACTCTAATTCATAATCAGAACAGGATACCTAGGATGCCTTCTTGAAGGCCCAACCGCAAATGTGGTCCCTTCCAAAATAGATCTCCCATAATATCCCCCCAAATGGGAACCATTCATGTGTAATCCCTAGCAAATATGAACAATGTGGTTTCTTATTCCAATCCCGAGGATACATAAGAGATCCATATTATGTGTCTGAACCCAATATCAAGTCACCATATATTCCGCCATGATGGAAATAAACTCCAAAGTGGCCAATTGTATGGCTCAATTATGTATCACCTGCATAGCTTCAAATCCATAGGTGTGTATAATGATAGAGAAAACCTGGGGTACCCCATTTACACACTCTTCCAGAATGAACTAAGCATTCAAAAACATATGAAAACGACATTAATCTATAAGAGAGCCTCAAAATAGAAATAGTATCCCCCCCAAAATGTGCAGTGAGCCTGATTTCCAATAATCTTGACCAATGGTGTGCTTAAGTGTCGTTGTCTAACTTATCATCTGAGGAGAAACTTCATTTGGAAATCAGGTTGATGAATCATGGATAGCAGGGCAATTGGGTGTTTCAAGATTCATGAATAATTTAGTTAGAGATAATCTGAGGTAGTTATATCTGAGGAGGAAAAATTGCATAACTACGTGGTCCCATGAAATCGCCCACTAGGACCATCAGTCTATGGAATCTCATTCACAGTACAGAAGGGATAAATTTCATAGTCCCCACAGGGTTAATCAAACCCTCATTTAAATTATTATAATGAAAAAATGAGATAAATAAAAAGAAATAATGAATTTGACGAGGAACCATCCGTACGAAAAGAGAGAGGTGATGATTCTCATTGGACTATTTCCTCATCACCCAAAATTTTCCACCTCAGAGGAAAAACGATTAAATTATGTGTAGAAAAAAAATAGTAATCAAAAATAAATATATAATAATATAATTAGGTTTTATAATTTATATAATCACCCAATCAATTTTTCACATGTTTTGATATCATTGTAGACAGTATCTTTTTTTAACCCCATCGATAACCAATAGTAAAAATCATAATAGTAATTAATTTTAACAAGTAATGTGTAATAATTTTACTTTATTATTGGAAAATAGGTCATTAATTGAACAATTATTGAATTTAAAAAAATTTATCATCAAAATAGTCATCTTTAGGGATTTTTATAATATTTAAATATTTAATAACATATTATTTATCAAAAATATATAATTAATGTCATTTTGATTATATTCATTTAAAATTGACTTTGAAAACAATAATATATCAAATTATTTCAAATATAAACCTTAGAAACATTTCTAATATGTTATAATTAAATTTACGATTCATGGGACCTATTGATTTATCATATACAAAAGATTTTATATATTTTTATCCCATCTACATGATTTCTCTAGTTCATCAATAAGAAATATGTCGATGTTGTGTAATCATAAAATAATAATTATGTCATTTAAAAAAATAAATCAAAAGTTTATTTGATAACAATTATTTATTTATATCTCCAAAAGAAAGTTATATCTGAACATACATACTATTTATCACTATGAAAAGTTTTATTAATATTAAAATTCCAAATGTGATATTTTTTATTTTACCATTTATATAAGTACTATAATGGTCAAGAAAATAAGGTACCATGATTCTATATATTCCAAATATTAACTATTATGGCTATCGTTAGTCATTATTATATAATATTTAAAATTTATTACATGATTTTCATTTAAAATGACAATGATTATTAACAACAGTTTCTAAACATAATGGCCAAAACTTAAAGGGTTCTCTTTAAAAAACATACACCTCAGGATTCCATTTCTTGAGGTCATTTTTTTGTATTAAATTTATATAAGTGACTAACAATAATATAATTTTAAAATATATAATGATCTAAAAAACAAATTATCATAAAAATGACCATTATGTTTACAAATATTTTTTTACTAAATTTAAATAAATATTTATCACTAATGACCATAATTTTATTATTATTCATAATATAAAATATATTTTTAGATAATATTAATAAATATGTATCTTTTTAAATTCATGAATAATTTTTTTTCAATAAAAATATTTAATTCTCCATATTCGCCAGAAAATCATTCTTTCCAGAAATATTAAATTAATAGTGTGATATAATTTTTAAAGTATGACTTCAGAATAAGATATCCATTTTAAAAATAAATAATTCCTAATTGTTCAACCAATTGAATATTAAGTTCACTCAGAAAATAAAAATAATAATCATTTCTGAAGAAAACAAAATATTGAAAAATAATATGAATTTTTTATATCGTAGTAAGGGTCGAAAAAATCTGAATCCCATAAAAGGTTGTCCACACGGCCTTTAATACAATTCCATGTATTATATATTCTACCAACAATGAAATATGGTCTAATGAATCAGGTTGTGAGACCATAAAATCTGAATTTGTGTGGAGAAACAACATAAATAAATAAAAATAGGGACATGTAAAAAATAAAATTAGACATTCCAATTATTAGGGAATAAGAAAAACTAATTTAATAAATATATTAAGTACTTTTATTCTAATTTTCTAATCAAAACCAATTCAATACAACAATTAAAATCCCCAAATTGTGTCCAAAAGTCAAATTAGGTTCCCTCCTCTGTACTCTATCAAAAATTCCATGTTAAACATCTAAAAATTGGAAATCTAAATTATCCTAAATGTTCTCCACGAAGTCTAAATGTCTTCCATATGGTGGCTGGAGTACAATGCCTATACAACTGATAAGGTAAACCCCAAAGGTGATTAAAAAATATATTTTTTATAAGACATTATAAAGTAGTACAATAAGTAATCGTCATGTAGTAGATAATATAGCCTTCATTATTATAAAATGTTAAAACTAAAATTATTTATTTTCAATTCATTGTAATTTACATAGTCACCAACCCTTATTATTCATTTTACAATTTATGTAACCATATATCATGGTTTTTTTAGGTCCATGTAGACCCTAGTATCCAACAAGGATTCAAAACACCATACCCCACCATCCTGACCTTTATATGGAATTCAATGTCCATACCATAACATTTATAATAATCAATCAATCCATTAAAACATACAACACATAAACTCACCACGAGAATCAATCTGACCAACCTATGGAGAGGATCATTCATCCATTATCCCACAAAGCAGTAGTCCTTTTTTTAATGGTATGTATCAGTGAAATCTTATCTAATAATAAAAATAATTTTAAATGTTTTAATTTAACAAAATTTTCTTTTATTTTAACATTAAAAATGTAGTATTTTACAATAGTAATTTTATATCTCAATTTCTGTACATTACAATAATTTTTCACCCCTCCATGCAATTTTATCACAAGTCCATGACCATTTATCAATTTATCACATATAACCATTCATAAGTCATAACAAATTTATCCAAATCTAATTTTCCTAAACGGATCCTCATACCTTGAAGAAATTCAAAACATTAGATCAAATTTTTAATATCATAAAACCATTAATTTATCTTTAAATAACTCAATATCCCTATTCAAGAGTGTAGAAAATCCCATGGGTGTCCCTATGACCCATCCACTCATCCTAAAAGGACCCAATAGTGATCATGGGGGTCCAAAACATATTTTAACACAACAATATAATATCTTACAAAACAATAAAATTAATTACTCAATCGAACAAAATCTCAATGATATGAATATGAATAAATTTCCTAACGATGTTATAGAACTTGTGAAATACCAACCTGATTTTTATATTATCACTCACAAAAACATGATCCTTGATACCTAAAAAAATAACTCCCAATAGAAAATATATAAATACCATGTAAATAAATGGTATATTTATTATTAACTAGATAAAATATTTCCACATTTATTCTACATAAAATAGAATTCATAGGAGTTCTATGATCATATAATTCTTAGATTTACAAACAATAGTGTATAAAATTCATATTAATTGATGGATAATCATTCATAAAAATGATGAAAGGATTTGGAATTTACTACAGTCTATTGGAGACAGAAATCAAGAGAAAATTGTGTATGATTTCGTAATTTCCATGCATAAAATATGGTAATTTTTCGTTTCTCTATTTAGATTCCTATTTTTACTACACAATCTCTAAACCCTACACGAAACATGAAGAACCGTATGTATAAGAATGGTCATAGGTCCCATAGTTTTCTATAGATCTAATATGGATTCCCAAAAGGTCAGAGGCCATGATGATGGATCTATCGATTTCCACATTACACCTAACTCCCCATTCCATAATTTTTTATCCTTGAAAACCCATTATAATAGATTCTTGATCATGTAGAATTTCAATGACCATCCATAGTCCAAACAGGTAATCTACCTCATATGGTCCTTTATCATCGTATATATTTATCAAAACCTGTATGAAATCCCTAAGTCCCCAAATTTTCATGGGAAATAATTAAATTTCAAAATTATATGGTTTTTAGTTTAAACTAAACAATAAATCCCCCCCCCTGAAATTTCTATATGATAAAACCTCACCACCGTATAATATCTCATTCTCAAGAAATACTACAATGAATAAGAATGAATCAGAGGTAAAGAAATATTAAATTTGGATCATATAAAATCCTCAATATCCCATGATTCCAAATAAACCAAGACATGCTTCGACATCACAATAATTGAAGGAAAAGTATTACCAAAAAAATCATTCTCACTTCAACCCAAAAGATGAATCAAATGTTCTTTAATGTATACTCAAGCCTGAAGCTCGACATCAACAACATCTATCACTTGAGAAGGGTTGGGTATATAATGAAGATGTAGTGTCATGTGAAAAACATCCTATATCACATTATACTACTATGAATGATCCAATTGGTATGCCACCTGTCAGATACTATAAATAACCTCATATGGCCACTAATAACTAGGCATCGGTGTACCCTGCGGTGGAATCTATGACTGGGAAACTATGGGTGAAAATTTAAAAAACACATGGTCACCCACCAAAATATATAAAGGCAAAAACATATTTATCATTGTAATTATTTTTATATTCTACTTCATAGTAATAATATTCTGAATTAAATGAACCAACTCTATCATCTCCGATATGAGACTCGTTCAAAAAAATCTAATTGCATGGATTCCATCCAACACAAGAGATACCTACATGGAATAATGTATAGGGCATAAAATTTCTCCATCTGTGTAATCCCATGATTACTATTGTTATAAAGGAACTATACATGAACTATTTCTCCCAATATCAAATAAAATCTAGGAAATATACCTCAAAATTTTCTATCATGCCTATATTTTATGTTCTTATTTCCTATCCATCAATGGGTGAAAGTCCATACATAAAAAACAAGAGTAGATAACACCTTCTACATCCCCTTACATATGTTTGATGTAAAATTATGACCTTGATCAGATACAATAATATGAGGTACCTAATGAAAAACGTATTCTCCTAGACATACTTTTCAACCGATTAGACAATGTTTATTGTATCCCAAATCAGAAATAATTCTATTACCTCTGTACACTTGTCTATTGTCACCCAGATTAAATAATTCTTCTACGGTGTCCTCAGAACACCCCAAAATATTCACTGATACCATCATCCCAATTCTATTTCATGAAGGTCAATGGATTTAAATGTCCAACTAGATGTGGATTTTTTTTCCTTCATCGGCTTCTATGTATATAATAAAGTCATGACTATGGAAAGTTCATTTTAAAAACATGAAAACCAACATCTCTTCAAATATTAATGTATATTTTTTCAAACTAGGATGTAATGAGAACTTTAATAAATGTGACTCATGTATTAGAGCTCTCCCAATATATGTAGAAACAAAAAAGGTCTAAAAATGAGAATACTTTCTTCATCATAATATAAAAAATTATTTAATTTATGTATACATTGAAAATTAGCTCTGAAGGGAATAAAGATCATAATCTTAATAATTCATCATATTAACTCAATTTGGAAAATAAAACTGAATGAAAAAAGACATGATTATCATATATTAATTCTCCATATATAATAAAGTAGGCATCATAGTGATTAATACCAACATCTTTACATAAAAATTGACTCTTTAATCACTTTACCCAGTTTCTTATTACTCAATATATCTATATCAATATTTTGATTTTCTACCATTTAATCTATCTAAATTTCATTGGATGGAATATACTCAACAAATATTGGCTTCCAGATATAAAAATCAAGCTAGTAATGTATGTCCATAATGATATTTTAACAGGGTTTGATAATAAACTGCTCTACTTAATGATAATTCTGCAAACATTTCCAGGCTTAAAAGAATTAGTAAAAATATATATATTTTGAAGGGTAATTATTTTCATGTGTTTTAAAATTTAGTGTTTCATACACCAAAACTTGGTCTCCTAGCATTAACACTTTCCCATTTCCATTATCTAATCCTTCACCATTCAATCTATAACATGTTCCCATGTCAGGTGTGATAAAATATGACGTTTTATTCTAGTTCTATCATCACAATCAAAAATATATTCTCACATTCTTCATATGACTCAAAGATATAACCATATTGATAAATATTGAGGGAAACACTACCAATTGAGATAATTCATTGATAATCTATCAGTAATTCCACCAATAATCTGGAGAAGCATTGAATATCATAAACATTCTTTGGATTCTACTATAGAAAATATCTGACCCTTTTGTAGTTCAAAAGAAACACCATCGTCCAATATGATATGACACATGAAATGAAACATTTTGATATAGAAATGGATGTTTTTTTCTCTTTATATTTCTAAATATCTACTAGTGTACTCAAAAAATGTCAATATGTTTTCTAATGACCATAATCATTCAGAGAGTAGTACAACATTTCAAATAAAAAATATAAAATGATCTAGGAAAATGTGAGAGATTAGGTTCATCATATCCTTGAATATTGTATGTGTACTTTTCAGGACAAAAGGATTCCTGAAATACTCACATAAACTATACATTCCTCATAATGTAGTAT
Source organism: Viscum album (assembly GCA_963277665.1). Taxonomy (NCBI): domain Eukaryota; kingdom Viridiplantae; phylum Streptophyta; class Magnoliopsida; order Santalales; family Viscaceae; genus Viscum; species Viscum album. Next base: position 822,311,574 of record OY728155.1, read on the forward strand.
GGTGTATATCAAATTTATTTCAAACTAAATAGATGAAACCCTATTGCCAGATCCATTATGGAGAAAACGAAATCACACTTCAAATGGTAAAAAATATTATCAATAGATGGAAATGATATCGATAATTTAATTACAAATAGATCAACATAGGGATGTATACAGTGAAAAATATTATTCCATTAAAATTATAATAAAATAATTATTTATATTTTTAAGGTGATGTAGTTATATGGACAAATACATTATCCTCCATCTCAAGAAATAGAAAATTAATTTCATGATTTTCTACTATTGTGTGTTTTTTAAGAGTATGGAAAACATTCAATGCTAAAAGTGTAATATCAATCGAGAACTGAACCCGTCTCTCAGTTTTTATACCAAAAAACTCATAAAGAAACACATCATTGAATAATAAATATTATATAAGGAAATAAATCATTCACCACTACCTGATCATCCAGAATAATACCGTACTCTTGTATTTTGATCTCATCAATGTTCCTATGTATTGGGTCTATAAATACATACTAGATATTCCAATCCACATGAGGACCATTATTTACAAAACCACACCCCCAATTTTTACGATTTTTTTTTTGAATAAATAATAATTATTTTATATATAGAGTTGCACACAATGCCATGTTAAGATTGATTTAAATGGCACATAAAATTATAATTGTTCTATAAAAAATCATATCTTTTTTGAAACAAAACAATATTATTGGCATGTCATAGAAATAATACCTTGTTCCATTTAAATATCCAGTTACATGGTAGACATAGTTTTATAATACCAGAATATACTATTAATAATTATATTAAAATATTGTTATTGTTAACCCATATCCATTGGAATGGATGTTTTGTGTAATATTAACAAATTTATGAAATTGTGTATTACATAAATAAATAATAATAATTGTTTTCATAGTAATTAATTTAAATGTGTATATGATTATTTTTTTAGCAATGTTTTGTTTTGGAAGAATATTGAATACTATATAATATTAATTATAAAATGGATTTTCCCATATTATTTATATATATATAATTTAAATTTTTACTTTTTTAATGTATTTTTTGATCAATATTACACATATTAATCGAATTTATGGCAATTTTATAAATTTCACATTGATATTGGATAAAAAAATATTTCAATTCCCAAAAAAGATTCCCATTAAAAACCCATTATTTCAACCCATATATGAAACTAATTATGAAACAAATTTGGTGAATATTGTGATTATAATTTTGAAAAATGCATTCATTATTTTAAATCATAAATATTCTAAATTTAAAATCAATTTTTATGAATATAATTAGTGAAAATGTTTAAAATTAGTTACAATGCATAATAGAAAAACGTGATTACTAAGGGATTGAATGTTAAAATTAAGGGCCAAAATACATAAAAACTTGTGTAAAACAAATTAGCTGGACATATGTTTACCATATACTATATTTTACGAAAAATATATTGTTATTGTCCAAACACTATTTAAGGTATACATCCAAATACTGGTAAACATTTGGTATTTATAAGAATACCATTCCTCTTCCACTAGAAATGCTAACTCGCTCTCCCCACTTATTGTAAACAATAAATCCATTTTTAATGAATAAAACCATCCAACATAATTTCCATGAATACCTAATTTCATCCAACAAGCCATATATATTTAATAAATCTATCCATGGTTGTCAATTACTGCATACTAGACGAAGATACTTGAAGAAGTGGTAAACTTCATCAATAATCATTTTTCAGTATATTTCTCTCTCAAACCACAAAAAATACAGTAATTTAATTATTATATTATATTTTTGGTATAATATATATACTATTACTTTTTTATGATAATTTTATGACCCTGATATTCCCACACATCAATCAAAAAGGAGATAAAATCGTTGTTCATGTGTATGGCGAACTATTGCTTCATAAACCGATGACGTTCTTTCATCCATTACCACCTTTCATGGGTGGTAATTATGAATGATTTAGAGTTTATATATAATATTTAGTACATTTATGATGTATTTATTATTTTTAAAATTTTCTATAACAAATACCTTCTTGTCTTCCATTTTTGTTAATATATTAACTATGTTCATGAGTATAGCGGACTTCCGCCTCCCGATGTGATGTGATTCATTCACGCTTTAAATGGAATGCATTAATGATGTGTTTATTAAGAATATTTGATATATAAGAAATAATCATTACAATATATATATATATATCATTTAATTTTTATTCAATCAAAAAAATAAGAAAATTGAAATCGCATTCTTGCATCCGTATGACCTATTTTCTTCATGACTGGTGTATTTCATTTAGTATATCATTTTTTTAATGTTTTTTTATAAATTGATAAATAAATAATATATATATATATATATATGTGAAATTTATTATTTTTTTAAATTCATTAAATTATTAAATCATGACTATAGTAAGAGGAACAAAAATAACAAGTCAAAATATATCTGAAAAACATCATGGTTATTATATGAAATTTAATTTTAACATGTAATATGTATTAAATGAGTAATACCAGGTCATAATACCATAATATATGGAATTTTATTTATGAATTTGGTTATGGGTATGTTATTAGTATACATATACTTATTATATTGTGGATATGAATAAGTATAAATGATGTCAATAGTTAATGATAAGGTATTTATAATCTCCCTTTTAATTCTCTGAGACTTATTCCAAATTCACCACTCATTAATTTTGGGTGTTTTATATACTTCCATATGACATGGAATATAATTTAAACATTAATTTAAATATGTTAAAAGATTCAATTTATGTTATTCATTCAATTATCTCTTTATTCCATTGTTACAAAAGTTGTATGGGAATTTGTGTCACATTAATCTTTTGGGAGAAGCATGCTATGTTCAAAAACCTATTCTTCTATGTGTAATATAATTCAAATGAAAATATTTTTTTGATGTCTATCCTAAATGTATTTTTTAATTTAAAAACTATTTTAGGAAATCTCTTTCATTTAATTTGTAGTTAAAACAATACCAAAGTGTTATGGGGATTTTGCCTCTGTTTTCCTTATTTGAAACAGATGTAATGTTCTGCACCTATATTATTCCACGAGTTGTCTATACTACACAAGTGACATGTCATTTAATTAATAACATCATTTTTTATCATAAAAATGTCTTATTAAATATATTTATTCAAAAAATGTTTCCCAAACATGTTTTTGAAATTATATTTTGAGCTATTTTAAAACAAAAAATGTTTTTAATTTTTTTTATGATTAAAAAAAATTCATATATGAAACGATATTATCATCAATAAATGGTTTAAATAAATTTTGAATTTTACTTTGTATGAATTCAATGATGTTTTAAAATTAATTGATTATGAAAATTCTCTATGTATTGAAAAAGTGATTTTCAAAAAATAATTATTTTCATAAAGAAATTATCTATGAGATATTTTAAAATATATCTACACATTAAATTAAATACTTTAATATAGTTTATTCTTTACTAGGGATATTATCCATAGAAATAATTATTTTATATTTTTTAAAAAATTATTATTATGATGGAAGGATTTTTGTGAATCCCATTTTGTTTTCATGTGTTATACAATGATGAAACCCACTTCTTTTCATGGGTATTTATATGATGAAATGATTATGTAATATTTTTCATTTCTATAGGTTACTATATTATGAACATTTTATAATACCCATTACATTTTTGGTGTGATGATATGATAAATGTTTTAGGATCTTGTGGAACACATATTTATGATTTCATTATGTAAAAGATGCATCCTATATACCTATTCAATGAATTGGGTAACGATTAATAACTAATTAGTATATATGTTATTTATGAACCGAATTACATGTTCAATATATTTTTCTTGTAATTGACTAAAAGATCACTATTTTATGTGTGGGCATCCTTACATGTTCACAATGTTATACCTGAATCTGATTAAATATTCAAAATATCTGGTATGAAGAAGATTACAGGGTCAGAATTTTTTTGTGTGGAACTTTATTTGATCTCTATAATGATATGTTTAGACCTAGATGAATGTCTATAAGTTTATGAAGGGGCCTGATTTAGGTACATAATTTATTGAGTGAACCTATTTAAATTATACATGTTTACAATGTTATGAGATTATGTGTATACCCAAATATATGAATTATTCTATAGTTATTATCTTGTGGTTCTTAATATTAATTTATATTATGATCCATTCCATATTAAAAACAACTTGTTATTCCATGACATTGGATTATAATAATTTATATTCAAGATATGTCTTTCAAATTATGTACTCATCTTCTCGTACCCTTATTTCAATGTTATAATTATTTATCCCATTTTTTAATACATATTTTGAATCTCAAGCCAACCATTCTTATTTTTCCATTCACCATTTTAAGAAGAATGGTTTAATATAGGGTATGTATATATGAATAAAAAATGTGTAGATATTTGTGGGTAATATTGAATATCATTCACTATATTTTAATATCATTACCATGATTCTAAAGTCACTAATATAATATGTGCCTTAATCAAGTGTTAGTTTAATTTATTGAATATTCATGTTAATTGATTTAACATCCATTTATGGGAAGAGTGGGTCAATATAGTTTGTGTCAAATAAATGGTTTAGTTAACCAAATGAATATTGGTATGATAAAACATAACTAGGATACGTAGTAATATTTCAAAGGACATTTATGGGGATGTATCAGAGAACAAGACAAATGATAAATAAATGTTTAGGAAAATATCTTCGAATTTAGGGATGTTTTGATAGATATGTATATTTGATATTACTTGTATTTTACAAAACTAAATGTTTATGAGGAATTGGAATAGTTTAATATTAGGTTAAGAAACCAAAAACACCATATTTAGCTAGACTGTATCAAGAACTAGTGTCATACAATTAACCTTATTACACACTTATTTTGATAATCCCAATTGATGTTGTTTTGAAATTCACAAAATCATTACTATCCATCATGAAGTATTTAAATTGTGTATGATTTTGTATAAACTATGATAAAACATTGTAATCATTGAGCTTAGAATATGTTTTCAAGATCGAAGACATCTAGAAAGGTAGTTTTTTTCTTTTTATGTAGTTCCACATTAAGATTAGTGTTGTAGACACTATGATTCTAGTTTATATGATAGATTAAACTTGAAAAAAACTTTTTAAAAATTAATATGAACGGTAATTAAATGATTATGAGCTAACAAATTGGATGATCAATGGAGGGAAATATATTGTTCTTATGCCTAATTTGTTATTGCTAAATATGATTAACACCATGGACATCAGCGATACACCATAAACATAAAATAAGAGGATGTTGGACTTTTATTAATGATCAAGATCCAAGATGAATGAAGGCTCATCTTCTAATATGTCATGAATGTGGGATGAGAAACCTAAATTAACTTCTTAAATAGATGTGGATATATTATATGTGGGGAATAGAATGACTATATGTTGATATATTTTTAAGAGATCAATGTATTATCGTTGGAGAATATGGGTATTACCAAAGTCAATTCTCTGACATATAAATTTAATTCCTAAACAAGGAAATGTTACATAATAATAAGTTATGATGAAGGATTGATGTATTAATGTATTTTGTTATATGAAATATGAATTTTAAAATATATAAGGATTTATTATTATGAGTTTTTATTATGGATTTGAATGAATATGTTATATTAATATTTTTTCTTGAAGAATTAATTTAATTTAATGGTTATTTTAAAATAAGGAATCACTTAATATGTCTCTACTGTTGGGAAAATGGTGATTTGTTTGGAAAATGATATGCGGGATTTAGATAAATTTCAAATCAATAAAAAATTAGAATATTGATTTGTTGATTTTTTTTATTCTATCACAGATAGAGTGAAATAATTTTCAGATTTAATGAATATATCCAATAATAATTTTAATATAGTATTATCCATGGTTTACATAAGGATTTTGAGTATTTCATATTATTAAAATGTTTCAATACAATATATTTCGATGGTCTTCAAATGTTTCGAACGTGACAATCATGTGATACTTTATAATATATATATATATATATATATGGGATAAATGTTAAGATGATTTTCAGAAATTTAGTCACCCTATTTCATTGGTTTCAGATTATTCATTCTTTAAAATGGTTTATAGGTTATCAATATTTGGAATGGTTTATGATAAACTGCAAATGGGGATATAGAGATTTAATTATTATCTCTTTGTTTGAGGATTTTTACATATTAGAAGAAATACAATTAAAATTTTTCAATGATGATAAATAAATCAAGAAGAAATGAATTATCATCCTATTTATGGGTATCCAGATCTATAAGAGATTAATTCTTGAAAAAAAACTTTATTTATTAGAGAATTAGAGATGTGAAATTTAGTCAATGAAAAACCAATGGGATAAATGTTTTTTATAAAATTTAATAAAACCAAGTATTTATATCTCATAGTAAATATTGTTCAAATAGTCTCTAATATTATCAATGGTTTATGGTTTTGGGATAATAAAGATTTTCTAAATTTCCATTTTTCTTATGATCAGATTTATATATTAGTTCTTATAATAATTTATTCAATTATATGTGTCCAGTCATTCACCTCCCATCAATTTTTACTTATGTTAAAACATATTTATGAGTTATATTGTGTAAATGTTATGATTCAAACCGTTATTTTTTAATTGATGTTTTATTATTACTTTTTCTTATGTGGGTCCCATTTAAATTAACTATCTTGTTTTAAAAAATTGAATACCAAAGAAACTTTTTTGGGAGAACATATTTTTAATGGTTTTAGAATGTGGTACCATGTATTTTTCAATTTTTTTAAATAAATTATAATTATTTGATGGAAAGAATTGCCCACGACACCAAGTTAAGCCTCATATAAACACCACATCAAATTTTTTGTGTTCTCCATGTAACATAGATAAAATATTTATTTACACAGATCAATAGGTTTGTCTTCTATTCCACATAATACTATGTTCATTCTATAGATTTTATTACAATTCGTACTGTGTTTTACCAAACTAAAATATATAGTTAATTTTATAAATAAAATATTTTTTTAGTTCTCATCTAGACACATAAATGGTATTGATGAATAAAATTAAATAAATTAAACAAATTGTTTACAAATGTATATAATGTAAATTCTATTCCTACTAATTAATTATAAATAACAATAATAAGTGTTTGTAAATAACAAAATACCTTTTTTGTCACCAATTTTCAATAAAAAAATTATTTTATATCTATAAATTAAACAAACCACATTGGATGAATGTTCTTAGTTCAATGCGTATATTATATATAAAGTAAACTTCTTAAGATTCTTAATATGTGTTTTGGATTCAAAATAAATGAATATTTAAAATTTAAGATATAAAAATATGTATTTTCCTAAAAGTAAAATTTTACTTCCTTTCAATGGTGTAGTTATATGAAAAATAACTTCTCACTCAATTAAAAATTATATTTTGAAGAAGTAAACTTTATTTTTTGAATCATAACATCAAAATTATATATGGGATATTTTTTGGAATTTTTATATAATGTTTCATTTTTAAATAATATTAAAAAATACTGAAAAATAATTGAATCATCATTTTGGGATTATTATTTTTATAGCTATATTATAATTTTTTATTATGTATATATAGATAAATTATTTGTCTTTTTAACCAGAATAGGTCATTGGAATCAATTTCACTTTATAAGGGGACATAAAAACACTTCAAGCCCCTTTGATTTGTCTTATATCATGATTCATTAATAACAATTGTATATTTAAAATAATAATATATAGATATATTAATGGTAAAACAAAAAATTACCAAGTTTCTATAAATTTGGATATGTATTCATTGTTTGGCAGTACATTAGACTAATTTCCCACAAACAGATCTAGATCATTCTTTTATTACCAAATTTCATTACTAGGAATAATGATGGGGTTATAGTTTATATATGATATATATGATATATATGATATATATGATATATATGATTCCATTAAACTTCTATAATTATAATATAAGATGTAACAGAATACCTTCTAATTTTGGGAATATAATTATTCCATTATTGTGTACAGAGGACTATCACTTAGTGATGTGATTTTATTCATTCACACTTTACATGGTATGTATTAAGAATGGGATTAAAAGATATATGAGTAATAAATATGAAAATATAATTATTCTATAATGATAATATGTATAAATATATATTAAATTTCATTCCATTAATATGAAAATAAAATGGAAACGACATTCAAGCGTATGTACAACCTTCCATCGCCATGAGTATTGTTTTTCATTTTCCATTTCTATCATTTATATATTATTATACATATATATTTAATATATGATATTTATATCTTATATTAGATTCAGGAAATTATATAATTATTATAAATTGATGTGTAATTAAAGGAAATTCAAAACATATATGAAAATTAAAGTTTTTATTTCCCAAAATGTAACATTAACATGGAATTATTAATATTTTTTTATAATTTCATAATAAAACCATATATTGTATGATGTATATATAAGACAATTATTGTGCGGTGTATATAAAATTAACTATAATTTATTAATAAATATACTTTTTGTTTAAAAGGGAATTAAATACTTAAATTATGTGTATTTCTACTCTTTTTTATATTTCGATTAGACATATTCCATATTCACCACTAGATAATTTCTTGTGGTGCATATAATGACATATGAAATGATATAACATGAATTTAATTCATTTAATAATATTAAATGTATAAATTTATGTTATTTATTCATGTATCTCATTATTTGAATGTTTCTTCAGTGTGGGATTTCATATCTTATTTTACTTTTGTGAGACACTTGCTTTACTAACCACATATTTCTTCTTTGTGGTATTTTCTTCCCATTTATCTATATTTTGATGGATCTCCTAAATTTTATTTTTATTTTCATATCCAATTTATGATATATATTTCAAGGGGTTTATGTTAAAAATGATCCTATAACAGTTCGGTATTTTTGTTTCAATTTTTCTTCATTGAGACGCATGATATGTTATTCACATATTCCATTTTATGATGTACATATAATACACCGTTGAGATTTTATTTCATTATAATCCATATTTTATTAATATTTAATCCTTTAGAGGATTATAAACAATAATGTGGAACACGATTCAATGTTTCTAAAGTTATATTTGTTTATTGCTACACTCTTATAGTTTTTCGGGATTCATTATGAATATTCTATAACTATTGAAATATTTTGATTCATATCTCATTAACACTAATTAATTATCATAACATATACAAACTCATGTTGTTATCTTGTAGTTGTCGAATTCTTCAACTCTATTATCATTATGATAAATTATAATACGTTCTTAAGAAAACAATACTGTATCCCTCACTTCGGTCTATAATCGGTTTCATTTAAAAACCATCTTTTCTAAAAATTTTATCAAAATTTCATTTAAAAGATATTTTAAACTCAATTTAGGGTAAATAAAAATTATGAAATTTCAATTTCATAAAAGGGTTTTAAATTGTTTTAAAAAATTATTTAAATATTTTCTATTTAATTTTAAAAATAATTTAATAATAATTTTCATACTAGAAATTTTATTTTTCTCAAAAAATGATGTATAATATTTTTAAATATTAAATCATTCATTTGTTTTGTTGATTTAAAATATTATTATTTTGAAAATATTTTATGTAATGTCTGGAAATTTTATTCGTAAAATACAACATTTAATTTTATTAAATTCATTACAGTTTACAATGGTCATAGAAAACACACGAACATCATAGTTATTATTAAATTCTATCATATTTATACTACCATTATGAATAATTTACATTGATAATATTGTTTTGGAATAGTGAATGTTGAGTAACTGTTGTTTTCAATAATAAATAATATGTTTATTTATATAGTGAGAGATTGTTGTGAACAATACACTATCTCTATGATAATTTTGATGCTCAAAAATACCCTAAATTGTTTTCTAATGATTTCATTTTTAAGTATATTATATGAATTTATTATTCATTATATTTTTATTTCTGGATGAAATATTTAAAATCTTGAACAATGAGATTTAATTGATAAAGTATTAGAATTATCTTTTTATGGAAACACTTTGCATGCTTTACATATTTTGGAATTTCTTAAGCGTGTTCTGGAACCACTATTCATACACTATGTGGAGAAACATAGAGTAAGGATGGAATGTGTTGTATAATTTATGATTTATCAGAAAAGTATGGTTAATCAACCATATGTTATCGAAATAGTATTGAAGAGTAACCCTATGTTAAGAAGGAACCCTACGTTTGGGATATTGAAAAGTATGGTTCAACAACCTTACTTTTGTAAAGAACCTTACGTTTCATCAAAAGTATGGATCATTTTCCTTACGTTAGGAAGCTTATAAAAGTATGGATCATTTATCCTACGTTTGAATGTTGAAAAGAAATGTGTGGTTCATCAACCCTACATTTGTAGTCAACCTTACATTTGATGGTTGTGACATTAACCCTACGTGTGTATTCAAAAAATACGTTTGAAAGACGCATGATATACATTTCAAACATACATTTGGCGTTAGAGAATTAATGATGATATTATTATACTATGGTCTACAAGAGGATTATGTGGATGACTTCAGCCCGGATTAAAAGTTGTTTTTTAAAGTACGTATTTGACTGATTCAAAGCTGTTTTATCTATGATTCAAAGGATCAATTTAAAAGGAACTTTTTATACTAAATCGCCAGGGAAGTTATGACTACTATGTTATTTTGAATTTATGAATATCACAAGTCTGAAAGCGACTATTCAGGAGCTAATTTTTTTTGGAGAATTGAATGTTGTTATTATATATATATATAGGATATTTACACATAGAATACATAAAATATTTTCTGAACAACAATGAAGAATTTAAAAAAGGATAAAAACAAAGAATATCAAGAACACAGATTTGCTGGTTACGAAGAGTGACAATACTCTTTTTATTGAAGAATAATAATTGCGATAGAAGATTCACTCATTAGATATCAAATATGTAATATGAATACTCTACTGCTGAAGATACGAATTATATTTCTATATCTACTGCAACCAGATGGACTTAGAATGACTCTTCTTGAAATATCATTATTTCTGAAGGTGATGATCCATCTACTATCAATTGCATTCTGTTTCAATCGTGAAGAACAATGGGAAAATATTTTCAAAGTATAGATACCTTTCTTTTTATTTTAAGTGACCAGATTCTCATGATAGGCTGTGAAGGTTCTGTGATTGAACCAAAAGGCATTGTTTTGTCGTAGATTGTAAAGGTGTCAACTGCCTGTACTCAGTTGTGGAATGGTCTGTTGACAAGAGGACCAGATAATGAAAAATCACCAATTTCATGATGTAGAGTGATGGTGGAGTGGACTAAGGTCCTTCTATTCACCGAACCACTATACATCGTGTGTCCCTTCTATCTAAAGTTTCATGGCATTAATCCATCTGATTAATGTGAAAGAACAAAACATGATTCTACAATGATTTTGTAAAATACAGAATTCAAATCCCCCCTCTTGTGTATATTTTGTTTATCTTGATCGAAAAATTGTTATCAAAGGTGGAGATTTCTGATAAAGCCATAACAAGATGAATGTGATTAAAGATTATACACAGAGCAAGATGTCTAATACAAGAGAAGGAATGTCTACTGTAAGAGCACCATACTTTAATGTTGAAAAATATGTCTGTTGGAAATCAAGAATGATAATATATACGAAAACATTGGATAAAGTGTATATTCTATGATTGTGAATCCATATCGAATACTAGAGAAATCTGGATCACAGAGTGTAGCCACTAAAGTAGAATATGATTTTAACTTGAAGGAAATGAATGAAATTATGTGTGGTCGAGGACCTAATGAATTTAATAGAGTAACTCAATGCCTTAAAACATATGAGATGTGGAAAACTATTGATGTTCATTATGATGAAACTGAAAATGTCAGGAAAATGCGATATTCTACTACTAAGATAAAATTTGATACATTAAAATGTTGGAAGGTGAAATAATTACTCAAATGAGTGGAAGATTGATAGATATTTTAAAAAATATAACTCCGTTGGGAGAACCAACCAAAAAGATGATCAAGTTTTAAATGTACTAAAAGTACTGCCTACTAAATGGAATGGAATCTCTACTAAAATGAGATAGGGATCACCTATCAAAGGATTAAATATGAGAGAGTTGATTGGAACACTTATGATGCATGAAGACGTGATTCAAGATGAATCAAATGTGCATAAGGTTCTGACCAATAGAGAATCCACTACCTTAAGAGTTTCATCTCATGGGAAAAGCCAAATGTTAAGTAAAAATGATGTAAAGGTGAAATCAGAATGTTCTGTTTCATCAAATTATGATATAGAACTGGATCAGGTAGATATAATGTTTAGTAAATTATACAGAAAGAAGAAAGGTTTCAGGAAATCATTAAAAAGGATGAAAAGGATGTACGATTTTATGAGTGCAAGATGATGGGTCATATCAGACATGACTGTCCACAGTTAAAAGAAGACTAGTGGAAGAAGTTCTTAAAAGGAATGATTGCGAGAAAAAGGACAAGAAGGAAATGAAATCTAAATGGAGCGTGTTTGAAGACTCCAGAAACTCTTCATAATCAGATTCAGAGAAGGGGGAAGTAAATCTAAAATCCAACATGTTCTTTATGGCAGAAACAGATGAGGTACAAACATATTACTCTTCTGAATCTATACCAAGTTTGGTAACAAACCATTCTAATGGAAAACATACAGCCTACTACATCATGCTTGACGAAAAATATGACTCTATTTTTATGAAATATAAGACCTTAAAGAACATTCACAATGCTGTTTCAGATGATAGAAAAACAATACTAAAGAAATTTTAGGTGTTAACTGATAAGTATAATTCAATGAACATTGACTATACAAATCATGAAGAAAAAATAAAAAAAACTGCAAATTGAAGTAGAAACAAATAAATGTGTAGCAATCCTTTTTAATAATGGAGAAAAATCTTGAATGAAATTCTTTGGAAAACTCTCATTAAGAATGAAATAATTGGAATTGATAGAAATGGTGAATAACATATTCTATACAGAAATTATTTTGTTCCAAGCACAAAAATATTAAATTATATTTATTTTTGAATAAGGGGACATATTTATAAAAACGTTTTCTTAAGATGACCACCAATAAGTGTTATTAAGAATTATTTTGTCTCAAATAATATATTTTATTCTACTAAATTTATAAAAACAATGCAGGTATGGATTCCTAGATCATTGTTGGCTAACACAACAAGACCCTATAGAATATTTCTACCAAAGAAATTTATTTAAATGCCTTTGTAGGAAGCAGGTCACAGACGCAAAAAGACCATATGGTATATGTATAGCGGCTGCTCATGTCATATGAGTGGAATCTCATCTAATTTCTCAAAAATCACTCAAAAAGATGGTGTACTTGTCACTTTTGGTGACAATACCAATTGGAAAATCATTGGCATGGGAATAGTTGGAGTTCCAGAAGCTGTCTCAATCAACAAAGGACTATATGTACAAGGATTGAAACACAATTTGATAATTATCTCTAAAATTTGTGATGATGGTTATGCTATTGATTTTTCTAATAATTGATTTACTGTTTTCAAAAATAAACTACTTAAATTTAGAGCACTATGAACTGACGATTTTCATACACTGGATTTAAATTCATTATGTAAACAACAAGTAAACCGCTTAACTTATAAGATAAATGAATTTTGGATATGCCAATGGGTACATGGACATTGCAATATATATACATTACATAAATTATCCATGAAACAACTAGTTTTTGATTTACCTAGTATCATGTGTGAATGTGATAGATTTTGGGATGACTGTTAACTAGGCGAACATCACATATCATCTCTCAAATCTGTTAACAAAATTGCTACATCGAAACCTCTAGAACATATCCATATGGATTTTTTGGACCATCATGTGTAACAAGCTTGGATGGTCAACTATTTGTATATGTTTTAGTTGATTACTATTCCAGATTTACATGGATTTTCTTTTTAAAATTTAAAAATGACGCTTTTACTTTATTTGAAAGTTTTTAGAAAGTTGTTTATAATGAAAATGTTATTAAAATAATTTCATTAAGAAGTGATATTTGTGGAGAATGATTGAATCTGGAATTCAATTCCTTTTTCTCTAATTGGTTATTAAAAACACCTTCTATGCACCTAGAACTGCTCAAAAAATGGAATTGTTGAAATAAAAAAATAGTATTATTCCGGAAATGGCTAGGACAATGCTAAATGAATACAATCTTCCTTCCTATTTTTTGGGAATGAACTATAATTACAACCTACTAAATAATTAATAGAGTTTTAATTAGACAAATTTCACAAAATATTCCCTATAAAATCTGGAATAATAGAAAACCTAAAGTAAATTACATTAATATTTTTAGATGCATGGTTTACACCTTAAACACAAAAGACAATCTTGTGAAGTTTGATCCAAAAACTGATGAAGGCCTTTTTGTAGGCTATTACGCTACTTCCAAAGCATATAATGTTCCTAATTAAAAGTCATGGATTGTTGAACAATCAGATCATTTTAAATTTGATGAATATGATCACTTTGAGAAAAGGATAGATCAAATAGGTGAGCTTGGTTCTAATGACTACATGTGACCAGAGAACTTGAACGACTATTTTGAAAAAGATATAAATGAAAATTAGTCCTATCCAGAACAACATCACACAGATGAACCTATATGTTTACTACCTAGAGAGTCAAGGACCCTAAAGAATCACCATTTAGAAACTGTGATAGGATACTTAGAAATAGTTATAAAAACTATAAGTAACATAGGAAATATTTTTGAGTTTTCTTCCTTTTATCACAATTAGAAACCAAGTCAATATAAGAATCATTAGATGATGAATTTTGGGTGATAACAATGCAAGAGGAATTAAACTAGTTAAAGAGAATTAAAGTTTGGAAATTAGTTTAAAGATCATAGAATTATACAACGACTGTAACCAAATTGGTCTTTGGAAATAAACTAGATGATCAAGGAATAATAAATATAAATAAAGTGAGACTACTAGCTAAAGGATCTAATCAAGAAGAAGGTATATATTATTATGAGAACTTATAATATGTATCTAGATTTGTAGTCATTAGAATCAACATAGCATATGAATCTCATATTAATTTTAAATTATTTCATATGGATGTTAAGTTTTCCTTTTTTACAAGGTTATTTAATAGAGGAAGTGTATGTTGAGAAACCTCTTGGGTTTAAAATTTCACCAAAACCAGATATTGTTTTTAAACATACTAAAGATCTTTATGGCCTTAAACAAGAACATTGAGATTGGTATTAATGATTAATCTCTTTTCTTTTGAAAAATGATTTTACTGTTGGAATAGATTATCCAGCAATATTTCAGAAAACTATAAATTCTAAAATTTTATTGGTTCAAATTTATGTTCGTGATGTAATTTTGGATCAATAAATAAATATCATTGTCATGAGTTTTTAAATCTAATGCCAAAATAATTCTAAATGAGTATGATGAGAGAATTAAATTTCTTTTTAGGATTTCATATTTATCAAAAATATTTTGGAAATTTTTTAAATCAATGAAAATACATTACTGATATACTAAATATATTTAGACTAGAAAACAACAAGACATATACAACTCCTATGTGTACTAATATGAAACATGATTTGGATGAAATAGAAAAACTTGTTGACAACAAGTTATATAGAGGTATGATTGGTAGATTATTATATCTTACTGCTAGCAGGACAGATATAATGTATTTAGTATGTTTTTGTGCAAGATTTCAATGAAATCCTAATGAATGCCATTTAACTACTGGTAAAAGAATTTTTAGATATTAAAAAGAAACTGTTTTTCAATATCTTCTTTATCGCAAAACGTCATATTTAAATTTAATTTCATATTCATATGGAGACATTGGAATTTGTAAATTAGATAGGAAAATAAATTAAGGTACTTTTCACTTTTTAGGAAAATACTTAGTGTCATGGTCAAGTAAGAAACAACACTCAGTTCATTGTTAACAGCCGAGAAAGAATATGTATCTACTTACAGTTTTTGTGCACAATTATTGTGGATGAAAAACACCCTTATGGATTTTGGACTATGTTTTAATAGTATTCCTTTTTTATGTGATAATACTGGAGCTATAAATATTTTAAAAAATCCTATTAATCATTCTAGGACTAAGCATATTGATATCAAACATCATTTTCTAAGAGACCATGTTCCTAAAAATATTTATTCTTAGAATTTGTAAGTACTAAAATTAAATTAGTTTATATTTTTAAAAAACCACTTCCCACTACAAGGTTTTATTGTATTAAGTGGAGCTAGGTTAATTTAATTTTAAATAATGATTTATTTTATTATTTTGTTTATTTCATTTATTACTATTTAAAATAAATTAGTTATTTGTTTTTCAAATAAAATTATTTTTTTCATGCTATCAATTTTATTTGTTTTTAAAATCTATCTTATAATTATTGATGACATGGTAATCAAGGCTGTCAGAAACTATTCAATTTATGAATCATTTCATTTCTACCAAAAACCCTTTTCGAACCCGTGACACATTACCACTCTTCTTCTATTCGAATCTGAACCTTCGAAACCCAAATCCTATTTCGAAACATTGTAGATTTGTCAATAGAAATTTCCATGACCAAGAGAACTGATGAGGCTGAGACCAGTACTATCAAGAGAAATCTATCTAAAGTGAGAAAAATTTTGTAAGGAAAGGTCATAGATCTGGAATGGTTTTATCAGGAAAACCTATTGTTGAATCATGATTGGGAATTTCAAAACCTAGAACAAACATTTAATGGAGATTTTAAGGAGTTTATATATGAGGTAGAACATCTTTATTTCATTACATTTGTTCAGTTTTGTCTGGGGAAGACAAGGATACTATGGTATCCAAGATTGAAGATAGAGATGTTTCGATATCATCTACAAAGATTTATTAGATTATGAACATCCCTCATGCGGGAGTCATTCATTTTTATTTGATTAATGTATGTGATTTAGTAAATAAGTCTAAAAATATTATGTCTTTTTTTGGTTCTATAAATATATATATAAGATTATTAGAAAGCAATTGTTACCGGATCAGAAAATCCTAGTGAAGTTTGTGCAAATAGGGATTGCACTAAGGATGTTTGAGATGGATAAAATATTATATCTAGACATGTATATAATGTATCTTTTGATGAGTGATATAAGACATAATTTTCATAGTTAAATGGTATGGTACCATCATTATTGTTTTCAAATATATGCTCGCATGAATTTTTTCTATTTTGAAGATTCATATAAAGAATCTTGTTCAAAAAGAATATGGTAAGGATGGTGGAAGCCATAGTTAGATGCCATCATAGTAACACATTTTGTGTTGGATCCCCACAAAAGATTGGTTACATATAAAACACATTGAAAGGAAAACCTTTTCCAGTAGGATCTGAAAAGGAGGAAGAGATTGCTCGGGCTCAGTCTGTTAAGTCAAAGTAAGGACATGCTGAATCAATAGTGAGTACTAATATAAGAAGAATATGATTTGAAACAAAAGAAGATAAATAAGAATATAGTTAAGAGGGAAATCATATTAAAAGAAAAACAAATTCTAATTCTCATGACGAACTTGGTTTACATGTTTTAACATCAACAGATTTAATAACTTATAGTTTTGTCAGAGCAGTACCTGTTGAGAAGCCACAACAAGATGATACTACTCAAATTAAAGTGACTCCTAAAGTAAAATTTGATATTCAAGAAGAACATGAAACTGAGATTCGTTAACATGTTGTGGTTATAACAAAAATTGAACATTAAATTTTAGTTGAATATTAAGTTACAATTGTAAAGGAAAAGGAGGATGAGCCTGGTGACAAAGTGGACAGTCCTCATGAAAATCAAGAAGATATCATTTTAACAAATCCATTGTAAGAAATTATAACTGAAGTTCACAATGAGAATGTTTCTTATGTTCATACAGAGGTATTTAATGAGGATTTTTCTATGGAATAATCTGGAAAAGACTCTGAGGAAAAGCCTATGGACTAGCCATATCATGAAGAAGGAAAAGAAAAATATGATGCAGACTCTATTCCATTAGTATTGATGCATCAAGTAGAGATGAGGATGAGAATCAAGCACATGGTTCCTATGATTCAGTGATAAGGGAGTATAAGAGCTGTATCGAATGTTGTCTAATTAGGAATCTGAAAAATTTTCACTGAGGAGATTCTTAGAGAAAGAATAGTTGAAATTTTAGATACTTTAAGGAAGTACAGCTTCAAGGTAAGATGTTGAAAATTTTATGAAAATGATGTTGATTGATGTATCCAAGATGAAATCATAAATGGTGAAGAAGTCAAATCTATTAGTGTTTAATGACTATAAAGGGACATTGTTTGCATATATAAAGACTGGTGAAGTAATTAGATCAGGTACTTCACTTGATTTAATCAGAATATTTCAGGCTATCACTACAGTAATGACCAATATGAATGAAAGATTGCATGATTTTCAATGCAATAGTGCTCCAATATTAGTTTTATTAGATAATTTGTGATTTTTGGTTGACCAATTGACCTCAAGTGAACCATGTATTAGAACTGTTCCGACTTAGTTCATATATAAGTTAACTATATTTATGGGGAAGTAAGAGAGACTTCATTAGTTGTTGAGAGTAAATATGATATATGATATTCATATGACTCTCGAGAATATAGATATTATTATCAAGCTGGGAGATGGAATGATGATAAGACTAATGGATAATTTGACAGAAATCAAGGCCATTGTTCAAAGAAGATAGAACCTATATCATACCCTTACCACAACTTGATTCATGGGTTTATTGTAATTGTACCTAATAAATTTTATTTTAATGAAATGTTATTTCATTCTATATTTTTGTTTTTTTGTTTTTTTTACTCTCTTTCTTCAAATATGCCAGTAATATAAGTTTTCTTATTGAAAAATAGTTAATATAATATAATTTTCTTCAGTTCACATCTATATTAAAATGTGTTCTATTCCATATTCTGTCATTATTTTTTATATCACAAAAACAGGGAGAAATTTGGATAAACACAAAATTTTATTATAACTATTTCACATTATAGTTTAAATGTTTTTTTATATACTCTTTATTGGGGGAATATTTGGATAAATATAAACTCCTTTTTCTTTTTCTTTTCTACAAAGGGGGAAAATATAAAGCGTTATCATAATCCTTTATGGGGGATAAATTATGTTAAATCTAATATTGTGTTTTTCTTTGAAAATTAAAAACTATATGTAATTAATTTTGTTAATTAATTTCATTGGTTATTTTATGAGTTTTGTGATCATAAAAAAGGGGGAGATTGTTCAGAAAGAGTTGTTTTCAACAATACATAATATTTTTATATAAAGAGGGGGAGATTGATGCAAATAATACCCTATCTCTATGATGATTTTAATGCTCACAAATACCCTTAATTGTTTCCTAATCATTTTATCTTTATGTATATTTCTTTAAATTATTATTCATTAAATTTTTTTTTGGAAGAAATATTTTTGTTCTTGAACAATGAGATTTAATTACAAAAGTATTCACATTAGGGTGTTCTAGAAATACTATTCATGATTTACATTTTTGGGAATTTTTTAAGAGTGTTGTGGAACCACTATTCATACCATACGTGGAGAAACATAGAATAATGATGGAATGAGGTGTATAAATGATGTGTTATCAGAAAAGAATTTTTAATCAACCATACATTATCAGAAAAGTATGTATGAGGAACCCTAAATTAGGAAAGATCAATACATTTTGGATATCGAAATGTACGGTTCATCAAACATACTTTTGTAAACAACCTTACGTTTCATTAAAAGTATGGGCCATGTTACTTACAAATGGATGCTTATAAAAGTACGGATCCTTTATCATACATTTGAATGTTGAAAAGAAATGTATGTTTTATCAACCTTATGTTTGTAGTCAACCATACATTTGAAGGATGCGATATTAACCCTGCATTTGAATTCAATATTATGTTTGAATGTTGCATGCTATATAGTTCAACTATACATTTGGAATTAGAGAATTAGAGACAATATTATTATGGAATGGTCTGCAAGCAGATTATTAGGCTGATTTAAAGCCTGATTAAAAAGAGATTTTTTAAAGCGCGTATTTTAAATATTCAAAAACGTTTTATCTATGATTCAAACTATCAATATAAAATGATCTTTTTGTGCCGAATATTTACGGAAGTAACATCTAATCGTATATTTTTAAATTTTTAATATCATGAGTCAGATGGTGACTTTTTTGGAACTAAATTTTCAAGAGAATTGATCATTATTATTATATATATATAAGATATTTACACAAGGAATACATTCAATATTTTCCAAAAAATATTGAATATAAAAAATGGGAAAAATAGAGACTATCATGAACACAAATCTTTTAATTACAAAGAGAGAAAAAGCTCATTTTATTGATGTAGAAGAATCGAAATAGAAGATTAACTCATTCAAAATCGAATATCTAATGTGAATCTACTACTGATGATGTGGAGAATTATATATCTATATCTACTACAACTAGATCGACTAAGAATGACTCTTCTTGAATGATTATTGTTTCTGAAGGTGATGATCCATCTACTGTCAATTGCATTCTGTTACAATTGTGATCAATAATGGGAAATTATTTTAAAAGTACAAATACATTTCATTTTAGTATTGAGTGACTGGATTTTCATACTAAGCTGTGAATGTTCTGTGATTGAACCAGAAAGCTGTATTTTTCATTTAGACTGTAAAGGAGTCAACTGCCTGTAATCTGTTGTGGAAAATTCTATTGTAAATATGACCGTATAGTGAAAATCCGCAAGCTCATGGAGTAGAGTGTTGGTGGATTTAACTAAAATCATTATGTTCCCCGAACCAATATACATCGTGCACCCTACTATTTAGATTTCTTTTGCATTAATCAATCTGATTAAATTCAATGTGCAGAACACGATTCTGTAATGAATTTGTAAAAGGCACAATTCACCCACTTTTGTGTATATTTGTTATATCCCAATCCCACAGTGATCACATGAATAAAAATAAATATAGTGTTTTTTTAAATCTAATTTTCATGTATCTAAGAGGTTATAACCTCAAGATGTTGGATTATACCCCATGATTTCCTTTTATTAGATCTTCTAGGGGAGATATAATAACTAATATTTTACCTTAATCAATCTCGTATGATGATCCAATAACTTAATAATGTGAGAAATCATTTATGGGTGAAGTTAATGCTCATTGAGTTCATGACCCAAACCCAATTTGTTGAATCGATCCTTGAAAATCCTAGTATCATAAACTGTAATACTAGTATATTTTCTTTTGTATTAAAGGGATATTTATCAATTCCCATGAATGATAATTATTTATTTTATTTTTATATAATAATGAATTCATTTCAATGCTGTGATTATTACTTTATAAATGATTTTCAGTTCAATAAAATAAAACACTTTTTTGGGTAATATTCAAATTCTAGTTAAATAATTTTTTATGATGAATTTATTTATTTTTTTAATAATTAATATTTTAATAATTTATTATTATTACCAAATATTTATTAAATAAAATTTATCATATATTTTTTTATGAAAAATGTAATTTTTATAAGGGTTCAAAAATGCTATTGTCAAAAAACACAGCATTTCACAAAAAATGTTAATTATTATTCTTAATGTAAAAAATGAAATATTTATATATTTAAATATATAAAATGGATATTATTTGTGGAATCATTATATTGAAATTATCCATTAGTAAATTTTTTATACTCTTCTAAGACTATTTAATTTTCATGTAAGAAATAAATAGCGTATAAATATACATTCTTTATTATGACATCATAATGAACCAAATTTGAGTTAAAAAAAATACTATAATAGTTTTCAAAAACCAAATAAATTTTATCTATTTAAAATAATTTGATTTTATATTTATTTTTTAAAAATAATAAATACTATTTGAATACTCTAAAACCATTAACATATTTTAATGTTGTAAAATCATTTTATTAACTGTGTGAGTCACCTCCTCAAATGAATTGTTATTATTTTCATTTTCTTCATACCTAGACCATCTAATATAAATAATACAAATATAGTTTTTTAAAAACCATGTCCGATATCCATTTTAAGGAATCTGGGTTTAGCTAGTTTTTTATTTAATGTCTAAAACCAATGATTGTCAAATAATAAATAAATCCACACTCATTCCCAATATAAACCCACCAAATGTACCATTTATATTAATTTAATATCATTTGAGTATGTCATTAATATTCCATCACAATTATAGAGACGTCCCATGTCACCCCTAAGATCCTATGATTGTCCATACAAGCATTTGGAGTCACACACTCAAGCAAGGGATCTTCCACCCTTACAATTTTTAATCACCTATTTTTTTATGCTTCATAAATTCAATTTGTTCATTTTTGGATTTTTTATCACATATCAACCATACTATAAATTTTATTTCTTAAATATTAGAGACCCCTTTCACTCTAATTATGTCCTGTCATTAACCATTATTTACACCCTTTACAATGCAAAAATTTAGTAAGGGGTCTTTTCCTTTCCCCTCATTTTTCAAGTATCTATTTTTAGTTATGTATTTTACCATAATGCACTTATGATGTGATATGTTATTAAATATTCCCCATAGTTTCCAATTTTCATAAAAATTTTGAGATTATTCATTTCCTCTCATCTACACATTTTATGAATTTTAAATTTACATCGTTAGGCAACAAAAATTTCACTCTAATTTTCCACAAAAAAAAAATATTTAGGGAATACCATCCTCATTTCCTATCAAACATACTCACCATTATACACATATAACCCTTAGATGTAGGAAATAAATTTATTTAATACATAGTCCATTATCACAGAATTAAATGTGATGATGAATGAATTAATGTTCTAGGACCAATGTTTCACCTTTAAGCTTGAGAAATAAATTAATGTAGGTTTAACCAGAAATTATATAGATCTTCAATGCATTGGATAATTTTTTTCCCCATTAGACATTAAGTTTAATGACCAAAACTATTATATGTGAAATTTCGATTTTTCTTTAATTAATATCTTATTTTGTAAAATAGATATAAAAAACACAAGTACTCCGTATGTTTTATTATATCCATTTGATTTTAATTGAACATGAAGTATCATTAACGTTGATAACATAACCATTGAATTGTGATCACGTGACTAGTATAGGTATAGGGTTTTAACAAATCCATTTGACATTCAAAAAGATGTTGATTGATACAACTAGTAGGATCATTCCCTATGGAGACCACATTTTGGAGCATCTATTGGTGATAGCATTACTGGGATTTCCCCTAGTCAAAGCCCAAGCCTAGAGCCAATAACATAAGCATGAAAGAAACTATTTATGATAGAAGTTCAAGATCATTGATATCACAACCCAAACCATGTTCAACAAACAACCAGATGAAAAACCCATGATCGCACGCCATACACTTAAGACGTATGTAGGTGTAATAAATGTATATGTATCAACACCCTAGAATTATGATTATGTACACTAAATTTTATAGAATAATGAAAATTATATTATATAATTATTATATTTAATGAAAAGTAGTATTTTTTTGTATAATATTCAAATAAAATTATGAATACTATTATTATGATGTATTTATTAATACTTAGATAAAATATAGTTATTAAATTAATGTTATTAAATATATATAGTCAAATATTTTTTATGAGGCCAAATGTAATTTTTATTACGGTTTAAAAATGTTTGTGTAAAACTTGTAAATGTCGCTTTTAATTTTAAAGTCATAATGCATATATTTAGTTAATTATTTGGATAAAATAAAAATAATTCTTGGAATTAGGATGTCAAAATTATCTAACAATGATTTTTTTTATTTTCATAGACAAATCGATATTTTTGGTACAAATTAAAATCATATAAATTTGTATAGTGTTTTATGACATCATAATGTCCAAATTTTTATGCAATAACTACAATAAATTTGATTTTCCTCAAAATATATGTTTTACCTTTAACATAATGTGTTTTTATATATATTTGGATGTAATTTTTAAATCCTTAGGGTATCCTCCAAAATGTACAACATATTTTATGATTTTATATTAGTTTATTTAATAATGTTACTCACCACCACATAAGAAATGATTATGTTTTAATATCATCAACCATGACCATATTAATTACTATTATCCAGTCATCTTTTGAAAATATATCATAATGAAAAAATGTGTAAATTGGATAACATATTTAAATGAAAAATATGTTAATGGGTTAAGGGAGGAAGATATAATATGATTAGAATTTTATATGGTTAGTGATCATAAATTCATTACGGTTAAATGAGGATATTCTCATGGCTTGTTTCTAGGTGGCGTATTAACATTAATATTTATCCCCAAAGGTCATGTTGGACTAAGGCTCTAATCTCCACCACATTAATGTATGATTCATGGATTGGGAAAGAGGTTTTAACCATAGAAGAGTTACATTTGTTAATCCTACCTTGAATAAGGCGCAAAGGTATGTGATATGGAATTTATTGTCAAATTCATTCCCTTTTGAAATATTGAATATAAATTTTCACTTCTGCATATTGGTTGAAAAATATCATCCAATGTATATTTGATGAAAATTTATATCCCATGGAATAAATGATGAATGTTTCAAAATTCAATCTTGAGATCTTAGGGTAGATAGTTTGTATTTTTTTGTATTATTACTCATTCTACAATTATATACACTAACATTATAGATTGGATAATTAATAGACACCATAGGTGGTGGCCTATAGAGATTCACTAACACAAAACATTGGCCGCCAACGGGTACTTGAGAATAATTTATGATGGAATGTCATAACAAAGGAAAAGGGGTCTATACTACATGGTTTATTGGGAATGGTAGTTTAATGAATTAGAGATCTATACCATGATTTTGGACTCAATTTTGGATTCTTCATTTAACTTTATTTTGATTTTTCATTACACAAGATATTTTATTCCCTATCATATCATTTGTACTATTTGGATGTGGGATTGTATAGTGTTTGGGGAATTGTTTGGTAATACATGTTCCATAGATATTTTGTCCCATTGATTCATATTGATAACTATTTTATCTCTTATAAAGAAGGTATAGTCTTCCTAAATAATCCATTAGACCCTAACAACTAGTCGATAGTCTTTATCGTATGTGGAAGTGTGCTTGTGGTCATGTGGCCACCCCACCAGGGTAACAATATAATGTGGATACCATGTTAGTGATATTACAATGTGGTATCATAGTCATTTTATTTTCTATTGTCATAATATTTTTGTTTGGTATACATATAAAAATGACTTCTACAACCTTGGTAATGAGCCCGTGCAAGGTATTAGATTACACATATATCATGGGAGTCCTATGTACCCTGTTGAGATTGGTTTTATTGATATTTTCCCTTAAGATGGGATGATATTTATCTATTGGGAGGAAAATTTGTTTTGTGATATGATAACAAGATGATATTTTCCTTGTATATAAAATTATATGAGGTAGTTAATTCAGGTATAATTTTAGGCAACTAGTTATATAGTTGGACATCATCATGGTAGGAAAGTCATTTGTAAATGTGCAAGACATAATTAATAGTAACCATTCATATTTTTAGAAAAAATTGAAATAAGAGGTGTCCAATAATGATAATGAAAATTTGTAAATGGAATTAATGTTAATGAAATAGTAAAAAATATTTCCTAGTAAAAAATTATAAATGGGATAAATATATTTTATAAATATGTCATAAATATGGAATGGTTCCTACAAGATAATGTATAATTCTATGAATGTGAAAAGCATTGGAAATTATGATTAATGAAAAGGCATGTTGATGTATGAGTTAGCTTACACAATTATGACCAGGTGTGGTAGTAGGGATGAGTGAGGGTATAGGTAGAAACTTGTCTATATGTGGTACGATATAGTGTGCATAATGGTTCCTTTATGCCTAGTATAGATCAATATTTTCATAAAATGGTGGATTATTTTTATCACATGTTTTATTATGTGTATTCTGAATTTAATGGAAATACCACTATGATTGATAATTCTATTTATTTTATATTTTCAGAATGTATGAATTTTGGTTGAGGAGTAACCTGAACAAAAACTCAAAACATCTCAGAGGACCAATATGGTGACCCATATGAAAAAAATTAAAAAATTTATAATACCGGGGAGATCGTTATGTGAAATACACCCACATAACTGAAGTCACATTAACTACTCTCTTGAGGAACCTCAACTGATATTTACATAAAAAGTTTCATCACCATCGATGATTTCATTAAGGACCACAATTAATTATCATTTTTAACCCTCGTTATCAAAGATGTTGGACAATGAAAATGGAATGGGAATATCAATAAATAACAACTCTTTTCATAATATCCCCTCCCTATTACAAATAATTTCTATCATAATAAAACTATAACAGAACATCACTGATTCCTAACCTTCATATATGTTCTAGAAATCATCCCAAAGATTATACATCGCTCAACCTACAACTCCATGATCCTCATTGAAGAACCACACACTCGACCAACTCATAAAAGGAGAACATGACCTTGAATTTAGAGTGGGGTCATGATGATGAAGGCCTTGGCGTGAGACCACTTAGAAAACCACGTAATCAATCTTAGTGATAATACTACCATCATCAATATATCAAACCCGAAAATAAGGAATCACGAACAGAACAACACCATAATGCACATATTGTATAGAAGGATTGATCTCAACTAACATCACCAGTCTAGATTGTTAAATAAAAAATAAAAAAAATAATTTTTTTTAAAATAAATGAAAATCCATATTAATTAAAACCAAAGAAGAAAAGTGAAATGGATCCAAGAAGAAGAAATGACAAGGCATGTGTCGATGATGAAAATGAGATTATACCACTACAATCCATCCTCCCTAACCATCCCAAGTATTCTAACATCCCTAATAAATCCCAACCAAGGTGGAGTCAAATGCAATGGGTAGTCCAAGAAGGGTAGTGAAAAAGAAGGGCACAAGATGTTGCAACTAGAACTGACCGATGACGTATATTGATACTACTCAAGCACCCAGAATGGGGATCCAATTAACATTCAAATACCAACAGAGGTCTGATAAGTGACGCAATATAACCACACCAATAGGTCGTAACATATGTGAGGGGTGAATAATAAATTGAGAAAAAGGGAGATGATTGTATCATGCGAGGAGGAGAGAGTTTTCATCGTTATGAAGACCCTCAAACCCATTGGATAATGGAATGATGATAAATTAGGAGAACCGAGAGACAATTTATTGTGGATCCATTATTTGATTCAATTTTCTATATACCACAACAAAATCGTATGTTGGTTGGGTGACAAGAGTGTATATCCAAGAATACTTCTCTAGTTGCTGAGAATTATATACCATTGGTCCAGTATAATAGAGGGGAGGATATGTTTCATGATAAACATTCTTGGTTTATACTAATGAATAAATGAGACAATTTATAGGTTGTTATTAGAATTATTGACTAGAATCGAATGTTTTAGTTATATTACCCTACGATATTTTCTAGAGAGGGTGGAACTAAAACAGCTGAGATCTAGATAGAGTCCATTTAGATGATTCTGGATTACATAGAGACTCCTCCTAGGAAGGGATTCATTTTATAAACGTACATGTTATGAGTACTATATAATTTATAGTCCCATATTTTGATTCAGACTAATCATGGAGAGGGTTTGCTACTGAATTATTTCCATAAATATTTTATTGGAACATTTCTATTCGGAGTCATTGAGATAGGATAGGGCTAAAATTTTTATAATTATGACACATGGTACACTATTATTGTTGTATATTTTTAACAACTTCAATGATTTGAGACACATTTTTTCATCATTGGAATGGGAAAAGGAAGGTACACAGTGATTTTTTCATAGTGGACATAAACATGAGAACAATTCCTCGGTTATTATTTTTTGATTGAACAGGTTTGTTTATCTGCTCGACCCAGTACATATTTCTTAATGGTTGTTAATTGAGGCTTCATGTTTTGGACATTATATTCTATATCGGTGATCTAGTTATTTTATTTCCTATAGTAGGAATCTTTTTTCTGTTTTTTTTCATTATATTGGTGGAAATACTAAATCGAGAAGAGGATCATCCAATCACGGTAGTGATAGAGTGTATTTCTATAATTGTGGATGGTCAGAATACATGTGAGGTCAGTTTACCTAACATCCATTTTATTGATGGATATGTGGTTGTATGGGTCATGTGTGGAGTTTCTATAGGAACCCTAGACGTAAGAGTAATGATGGAGGACCAGGACCACTACATAGTGCATGTAGGGGGTAAGTTACCCCATATCTAGAAGGCCATTAGAGTTTCATTAGTATTATAGATCATTTTTGGGTGTTTATTTCTCTTGGATATGTGATCCTTTATCATAATGGTGGTACAACACCGAGAAAATAGAATTAGGATTAACATAGAGAAATAGGGAGGCTTCATGTAGTTCAGCCAACAACTAGAAGTCGTGAGGAAGACCATCCACAGTTTGAGGCATGCTTTATGTATATTTTTTCCTTTCAAGTGCTTCATTTGAAATTTGTGCCTTAAATAATTTTATATCATCTCATTTTCATGGTGTTTATCCTAGATTATTATCATATGTTCCTAGTGACGTCGATTGAAACCTCATTATATGTACATGATGAAAATATATTGAAATTTAAGGAGTGTACTGTTGAAGATGGTGGGAAATGTTTTGAATGGAACATTGTTATGTTAGATATATAGGGTTTTGAAATGATCCAGGGGTTGTAATGGATGTTTTTTATTATTCCCAAATGGAATGTAACCACTATAGAGAAATGTTTTCTTCTCTTGAGGGAGACGATTTTGTGCACTATAGAGAGTTTGATATCACGGTAGGTTGTGAGAGGACCATTTTCAGTATTTTTTTGAGATAACATCCCACGAGGACTGTCTTATAATTAATAATAGAGGTGTATATTATCTAATATACAAACCTATGGTTGGTCATTTTCAGGGCCTGTTTCTTGAGGTCTTCTTGAGGTTACCACCATAGAGAGTTATAGAGTTCGTAATTGTGTTTCTTACAAAAGAAGAACATATTTATTTCCATACATATTGAATGAAAAAACCTGAACTCTAAATGATTTAAACTAAATTAATTAAATTAGATAACAATGGTATTATCAATCAGCACACGTCACATATTGGATCACTAGTTTTCTTCCCCTGAAGGATGAAGGGATGTTGTGGTTTTTTATGAATTATCAAAACATGAATTGTATAATGCCCAAGAATATATGGATAATTCAATGATTCCATGAAATTTATGACTATTTTAGAGTTTCTTCTAGGTTTTCCAATATTTACATGTGATCAATGGATCATTATATGTGGGTGATACCTTCTAATATACCATGGAATTTATTCAAGAGAATTTTTGTGTTGAATGAGTTTTTTGTGAAGTCGTTTCGGGATAACCATTGTATCAGTAGTGTTTATAGCCTTATTGAACAAAATATATCCCCCAAACTGAGATTATTATTTTTTCATGTGAACATGTTCTAATAATTTTTCATGAAAATCATTCCAAACATCTTGACATCATACCATGTACACTAAGTGAGCATAAGATATATTCCAAACTATCAATATTTCATTTTAGTTATGACATTTTATATTTATTGGGCCAAATTATCTCATATGAAGGTCTTTTTGTAGACACATACAAGTTTCATGTTGTAGAATATTCAGAATCAACCACGCATGTTGTTAATTTTTGAATCTTTCTAGGCTTAGAATGAAATTATTGACGATTTATCAACAAATTTTCATATGGGGTAGTACATTCTATTATAAGAACCAAGGATGGAATCATGATTTATTGGTTTGTGTAATATGAGATTATTTATGGTAGTTGAATAATTGGTTGACTAATACATAGATTTTGATCCTACCTGAGCCAATTAAAGAATATCCATGAATTTGTGATGCATTTTATTTTATGTTTGGGGAAGTGTTGATGAAAAATAATCGGGTTCTAGAATATATAATATGATCGTTGAGGCCTCATGAACAAAACTACCATACACGTGATCATGAATATTCTATGGTGGTTTATGACTTTCGGAGTTGGAAGTATTATTTTCCCAACAACTGGAATACTACGTATACAAATCCTAAAATATTTTAGTATATATTCTCCTTGTGTGAAAAGAATCATTGGAAGGATGGATGTCATGAGTACATGAAGTATATTTATTTTGAGATGATATACACATCAGGAAAATTTAAATAAATTTCATATTATTTGAATAAAACGTTTGAAAACTAGATAGTTTAGAATTCTTATTCTGAGTGGAGGATGATGTCTTTTTTACTGAGATTCACCTAGGGGTTCATGATGGACAAGAATTATGAACTTGGAATCATTGGAAGTTGTGTACACCCTTCTAAGCCAGACCATGGGGTGAAGATATAATATTAATTAATGTTTATCTTTTCGGAAAATTCTTGAATGACGGTATTCTTCATCCAATATAACTATTTTTAATGATGATATAATTACTGTTTGAGAAATTTTACATTGCATGAATATATTTGGGAATAATTGGTTTGTGATTTTCATTACTCTATGTGGGGAGTTCATCATATTTTGAATAAACAATATAATGGTCATTGTATATGTTATTGTTTTCCATGGATGAATAAACTGGTTTATTTTTTTTAATGTGGTTCTAAATCGATCATCCGATGAAGGATGTGAATCAATTAAAGTGTTATTTTTCGTTATAATTTCACAATTTGAAAATGATGTCGGATGAATTCATAATGAATATTGTGAAAGTAATTTTGAGGAAAACAATTACGTTGTAAAAAGAATCCTTTTTTATTTTTTGAAAAATGTGGAAAATTTATCGAAGATACGATATACCCTTATCATTTACTATTTTGGTGACATGTACATTTGAGAAGAAGTGAGGTTTCTTATGGATTCATGGAATGATGCTTTAGATCATGAACCAAATTTTACATAATTCTTCATGTAAAGGCTATTAAAGGCACTAGTTACCAAGGTAACTTTGAGTGTGGAATTAATCTCTTAAATATAAGTGATGTAATATAATACTATTTAGTTCCTAGTGTACATGTTGTGGTCATGTTTCCAAGAGTTTGGTGGATAATGGGAGAATCACTTGGCATTTTTTCAGTTTTCCTTAAAAAATAGTTTCATGGATAAAAGATATATTTCAAATTATGATGTGCTCTACAATAAGACTTTTAGATATCCATTATGATGGGTGGAGGCCAAATAATCTGAGTTTCTGGTACTAAGTCTCATGATATATATTTCATGTCATGATAAATTTATTAAGATATGTATGAATACTTATCTGAATAGGCCGATGTCATATGAGGATCATGGTCATCAACAACATGATTTTTTTGTGGGATATTTTGTGTTTCAGCAGGATTCTCCATGGTTGCGTCATCCATATATTTAGAAACATTGCATTTTTGGCTACCGAGTATGTGGGTTTGTTTGATATAGTGGATAGGATTGGTCTGCTGGCATACCAATTGGCTCTTGCATTGCATATAGTGACATTCACAATAATTTTCATGTGTCATTTATTTGGAAGTATCAATTCGAACCATATCATGAGATAGATGTTCATCATGTAATGTTTGAGGTTGAGGAAAACTTTGAGCATCATCTAGATTGCATTTTTGATCGTTTTGAGATATTCATCCATGGAAATATCATGCCATTATTTCAAGTAGTATGGATTCATTGTAATTATCAGGAACACAAATGGGAGAGGGAGACAAAAATGTGGGCCTAGTATCCAGATATTTCTACATTGGAAACTCATTGATTCATATGATATATGCTCAATGACCTGTCTTTATAATGTATGGATCTTGTATGATCTTGAACATATAATGATATTAATTCTTCTTTAAAATATGTTTTTAATACCATTATTCTAGTTAATTAAATGTTTATTGGGAATATGAGTAGGCTCGAGTTGTACCAAATGTTCATGGCAATAAAGGGGGAGAATGTTACCATTAATTTTCTATCACATAGTTGGGTTTTCTATAGTTGTATCCTTGATTTCATAGAGGTGGGATGCATGATTTCAAAAATCTTACAAATGGGGGGGGGTCCAAAATATGGGGGAATGGAGAGATCCATCCCATATATTAATCACATGGTTTGATAAACTGTGTGGCCTTCCTTAATCGATCATCAAAACTGGACCCCTCTTCGATAGAGGGTGTCATATGGTTTGTGCATGGTTGTGCCAATAGTTTATAAAATCCCTATTCCCCATGAAAATGATGTTTTTATCAATTCCCCCTCAGTATTTTTGTTTATCCACTTGATATTGAATAACTATTCTTCTCCCCTCAGAAATAGTGCAGAACCAAAATATCCAATATTCTCAAGGATTGATCTCCATCATTTCTAGTCCATTTGGACCATCATTGGGTACATATCAATGCTCATGGTGATTCACACATTCTAGTTTTCTCTTTTTTATAGATTAGGAATTTTTTAGTAAATTTGTCAAATTTTCAAAATCCAAAATCCTATTTTTACATTGGATTATAGGTTAAGGATTAAAATTGTGTTTGAGTTCCACTTAAAGGATAAAATTAAGGGTGAATTCATCTTCAGTACTTATTTTCGTGGTATACAAGTTATATCCCATATAAATATGGATTATTTATGTTTATTCTATTGAGAAATGGTGTTGTTTTTGGTTTTTTTGGGTTCACTTTGTGTAAATAATTTTTTTTAATGATTAATTGAAACAATCATAATCCCCAAGGGATTCATTGAGATTTTTAAACTGGGTTAAGGTCAACCTATTGGATATGCACCCATCATACACATAGAATACTTTGGTTATGTGTGAATGTGAATCATTATATAAAGGATCCTCTAATAAATATTTGTACATGTAAACATGATTGATAAGATGATAAAAAGAATTGGTGTCTAGTGTTTGACAAGGAACAAGTCGGTGATTGACATATTTTGAATCCAATAAATGAATTGAATTAAATTTTTTAAATATTTATGGGTTGTAATGGGTATGTATATATGGATTGAAAAATGAAAAATATGATTGTGTAATTTAGATAAGATTTGAAAATGGTAAATTGTGTTAATGGTATAATAAATGTAGATGGAAATTTTGTTAATGGGATGAGTCATGATGATATAATCTGTGTTGAATTAGCTAAGGGTTGTGGTTATAAATGAGTTAGTGTAAAAGAATCACATTTACATGGATATGTGGTATGTGTGGTATTGAATTTAGGATATATTCCAATGAGACGAGTGAGACTGATGCTCTAATCCCGACAAATATAATTCATGGGTTAGGGATTCCAACTAAGACCATATCCCCCAAACTGTTTCATGTTTTGAGACTACTTAGACTGGGGCTCCATGGTAATTATTATGTTGTATCATTAAATTTTTATCCACAGTGATAATGGGAACTCAAATTTTCCTCTTACGCATAGTTGATGCCAAGAATAGACTAGTGTATATTTGATGAAAATTACTAACAAATGGGGTGTTCACCCATATTGAACATAGAGTCATGTGTTTATGTATTTAAGTAAATTTTCATAAGAAATATCGCATTATAGATATATTGAGGTGTTAACAATTGTTATGATAGGAAATTTAATAAATTAGTGTGTAGTGGTTGACATAGAAAAAGGGGGTATTTGACATATTTTGAATGAGAAATGTTTTTTTAATTTAAGGTGATAATAATGAATGGCTTGTAATGGGTATGTGTAAACAGATTAATTCTTGTGGATAGTGTATATAGAAATTATATAGGATATGATTAAAGGAAATGATTTAATGGGATAATGAATATAAATTGTAAATGTGTAAATGGGTTATGTCCAGTAGATAAAATAAGTGTTGAATCTGATATATTTTCTATAGGTAAATTAATTATCGTAAAAGAACAATGTGCACATTGATTGATGGTTCGTGGTGTATTAACATGATGTTATATACCCACAAGGTGGGTTGGGATGAGGGTCTAAACCTCACCCCAATAATTCATGGTTTATGGAGTTGTATTGAGGCCCCATTTCCCATGTGGTTGGATTTATTGAGACTAGCTAGACGAATGATTCAAGGAATGTGTTACGTATTTTCATATGAAATATTTTCCATTATGAGATATTTAAACTGACTCTTCCCATTATGCATAGTTGTTGAACTACATATGCTATTGTATATTGGATTAAAATTCATAACCAATGGAATAAACGAGGAACATGGTTAATGGGAATCTTTTTAATTAATGGTATTATATTTGTCTTCAGTTTTCTTTGACCCACCTTCTTTAACATTATACACTATTTGTTTAGAAAATATATTTGGTAGTCATTGTGGATGGGGGCCTTTTGAGTGGTACTCACACCTTTCTTGGGCTGCCCTTGGGTACCTGAGAGGTCATTTTAATAATAGGCCATGAAAATGGAAAGGGACATATTCTTGAGTGTTCATTGGGCGCAGGAGGTTCTTGGTTAAAGGATGAGACCTGGACTCTGGAACCATTTTTACGAATCCTTGGTTGACTTTATTTGGAGTTTTCAATACACATGGCACTATATAACATGATATTGAATATTTATTATTTGGATGTGGGATTGAACCCTATTCTGTTTCTTGTTTTATAATATGTTTTCATTGGTTATATTGTTTATTTATTTCTATATATAGTATTATGTGGATTACTCAGATAACTAGGGTATACTCTCCCCCCATAACATATTGGACCCTCGTATCTAGTCATCATCCTATAGAATACAAAGAGGTGTTCCATTAGTTATATAGCCACCCAACATGGGGAAACACATATAGTGGTATATGATATGGGGATGTTACACATATATATTTATAGTGATGCTATATTTTATTAGATTCATCGAAAATTTTCTAGAAACCATTAGATGATTCCAGAAAAATATTTTCTTTATTGCGAGATAAAATCTATGACTATACTAATTTTCATGGATCATATTCCATGAGTCAATCCCCCGATATCCATCACCCTCTAATTTCAACACTCCATCAATTCCATTCTCCATCCATTCATTCACATCCACAAAACCATATGCATCCTCTGATGCAACTTAATCCCCCCCACATACATTTCGAGCTCCCAACATCTCGCCATGGCTGCTGCTATACCCACCCCCATGCTCCATCTCTCTCTAGTTATTCTACTTCTACGAAACCATTTTCCATCTTATCATCTACTTCCCAGAATACCTACCCACCATTGAATTAGTCTTCCTCTACCTCACCAGTGGGTTCTCGACATCGCCTACATCTCCACCAATGGAAAACATTGTTTCACCTTTATCACCACCGTCTTGCTACCTGACTCCGCCTTACCAATCTTATATTTTTTCTTCCCTTCCCAGTTTAGCATAATCTCTGTAGGGGATTAAATATTCTCTCTTTTAAACCTATTCATAGTCCCAAATTTTTTTACTTCTCTCTCAGTATCTTCATCTGGTATCATTAATGTCGAGGTAAGGTTCTATTAGTTCAGTTGATTTTTTGTTCTTATAGATGTAACTATTCATGCCCTGTTTTTCACTTTCCATGTATTTTCTGGGACTTTTATAAATAACTCCTTGTATAAGCTTGATCATTATGATGGATTAGGATTACACCTCTAATTGTTACCTATCATTCCATTTTTATAATCATTTTCCACATTTTAATGCTAATGGACATGAAATTTATTTCTATCCACCTATACATATTGAAATGATTTTAATTTTCTATAAATTTACTACACGACAAAGGTTCATTAATCATATATCATTTTGAACATGCATAGTTTTTGTATTTTTACTCAGAATCATCATATATATATTTAATTTTTTTTAATTTTTTGATGAATATACATTCCCTAAGATCAAAATCAAACATGAGGTTTAATCAAATTGATTTATTGTTTTCATTTATTTCTTGTTCTGTGTAGGGATTTAGAAGGAAAGAAAATAAACATTACAAGTTAAATTTTACTTATTTCATTGATCAAGAAGCAAAAATAAATTGATATATTGTTTCTAGGATACCTACACTGTCATGTTTATCTTCACATTACAAGTTTTTAATCTCTTGAACAAGAAATTTATTTCTATCCACCAATTCTTATTGAAAATATTTTATTTTTTTTTCAATTAACTACTAGATAAATTTTCTTTGATCATGGATTTCTTTGAACATGTATTTTTGTTGTTGTTTTAATAAGAACACGAAATTTCCTTCTATCCACCCATGTAGATTTAAATTATATGAATGTTGTTTCAATTAAAAACTAGATAAATTTTCATCAATCATGGATTTGATTGGACATTTATATTTTGTTAATGTTTTAATATGAATCTGCATTGATATGATTATAAATTATTTTATATTGTTCTTCACATTTTTTCCTTAGATCATAATTAGTTATGATTTTTACCAAATTGTGTTGTTGTTTTCACTTATTTGGTATTGTGCAGATGAATTTCAAAGGGAAAACTAAACTTTACAATTTATATTTTACTTGAATTAATTTATCATGAATATAAATATTTAGGTATGTTTACTAATTGATATTGGTGTTGCATGTCAAATAATATATCAAGTAGAATATCAAGAACAATATTCAGGAATGTTCACTAGGATTAAAATTTTCAATTGTATAATAATTTTGATGTATTTTTTCCCAAACGATATAATATCAGTGTGTCAAAAATTATACAACTTCTTGCAAGATGCAATATGTCAATACATGGATCTTAGAAGCCTTCAAGGGAAAGGTTATATTAATTGTCAATGTTGCTTCCCAATGGTAAGTTTTATTTATATTTTTTTATTTCTTATAAAGGGGAATTGTTATAGATATTACATACCTGGAAAGTAAGAGGAATTAAAATAACATATATAATCGAAAACTTAGTGTGTTTCTGGTATTCAATTATTTTCAATGAAATCAAATTGATATTTTTTCAAATTATGTGCAAGTGAATCATATCATATATTCTCTTAGTTTATTATGTTTTCATGGGTTATCGTTTTTATCATGTTCTATCATAATCCTTTACTATTTCACATAACTATCTAGTCTTTACAAAATTAATCATTTTAGAATTTACGATTTTAACATTTGTTTTATCAAGGCCTTTGGAAACACAAGAATTGAACTCATGATTTATGAGTTTTAATTTTACAGTGTCATTTAAATATCATGTCTTCATTTAGTGTGTTTCCTATATAAACATAATAATTTCCATTTGAAAAAACATATAAAAAATTTCTTATCTTTTTTATCAATTATGTTAAAAAAATTGAAAAAAATTGTGATATTTGTTTTTTTTCTTCGGAAAACAAATTTTCATAACCATTGTGTGTGTGTGTTTCCTAGGAAGGGTGAGTGGGGTGGAACTATTTCTTATGAAAATTTGTATCACAAGGAAATATGATGTGTGTACAAAATATATATTTATGTGTGGATACCTGAATGGAAAGCAACGTTGACGTTTTCTATGATTGAAATGCAAATGACATCATAATGCCTAGAAATATCTCACATCTAAATAGTCCTCACAATTTCAAACATTTAAGTATTTACTATTCTAAAAACTCGGTTATCAAGTCATTTTAAAAAACAGGAAATGAAATCTTGATTTTAGAGTTTCCATTTTATAGTATCATTTTTACATCTGTATTCACATACGGTGTTTCTTGTATGCAATTATTTTCTATTAATGCATATTGAAAAAATTCTAATTATGTGCAAGTGAATCGTAATATATATTATCTTATTTTTATCATGTTTTATAACACTCTTTGACTATGTATTTCTAATGTTATCACACTTAATAACATACATTGTATTGTAAGTATCTATTGAAGCTATTTATTTTAGTCTATGAGTAGTACATGTCTTCTCAATTGAAATTTTGGATTCATATTTTCGTTCCAAGATTGTCTCATGCTATATATTCTCTTAGTGTCTTAAATTTTCATTGGTTTTTGATGTCATCATGTTTTATCAAACTCTTAAACCATGTATTACAAATTTCATATAGTCCTTATCATTTTTATTATTGAAGGTTACTATTAAATTATGTTTTCATGTCCATTATTATTACATGTTTTCTCAATTGGGAGAGTGTCTTGATAGTTTTTTTGGCTCAACTATTATTTCATATGTGAGAACATTGTAGAAAATAGTTTAATTCAATTTGTAACATTTAAAATTTCTTTGTATTAAGGTCCAATTGAAATCACTCTCAGAAAAATCTTTTTCATGTATATGAGTAATGTTAAACAATATAAAATAATTAGTTTTTTTTTTTCAAAAAAATTTCTAAACATTTTTATGTGTATTTCTAGGAGGGGTGATTGGTTATGATCAGTTTCTTACGATCATTTAGAGCATATTGAAATTTTATATCTACTATATATATTTTTAAGTGTAGATACATTAAATGATAGATGCATTGTTTTTTCTGTGGGAGGAACATTGATGAATCCACAATGCCTGATAATGTCTCAAAACAAGCTAGGCATCACCAACTCAAACATTTGAGAATTTCTGATAATAACATCAATATTATAAAGGCCATTGGAAAAACAGGTATTGATTTTAAGATTTATGAGTTTCAAATTAATTTTATCACTTCAACATCATGTATTCTCTTAGTGTGTTTCTTGTATGAAGTTATTTTCTTTGGAATTCATATTAGAAAAATTTCAAATTATGTTCAATGGAATATTTAATTAAATAATTATGCTGTGAAATTGCATGGGTTGGGTTTTATATTTTTTTAATGTGATGGAATATAGAATTTAATTTCTTACTTTTTCATAATCATTCATCTATATATTGGGTTATAATACAATATTGGTAAAAACTACTATTCACACATGTAATGCATTAGGTGATTCAGATATTATAAATGATAATGTTTCCAGAATGGTTGATCAGACAAGTCATTCTGGATGAAAATATAAATTATAATGTTTAATTAGAAATTTTCCAATCAAGTAATATCTTGGA
Source organism: Viscum album (assembly GCA_963277665.1). Taxonomy (NCBI): domain Eukaryota; kingdom Viridiplantae; phylum Streptophyta; class Magnoliopsida; order Santalales; family Viscaceae; genus Viscum; species Viscum album. The sequence continues at coordinate 822,351,123 of OY728155.1, forward strand.
TGATGAAGTTGTTTTGATGAAACAAATATTTTTTGATCAGATCCAATAAATAGAAGACACTTGAATAAGATATAAATTTGGTTGATTTATAAATAATGTGTGTACAAGAGAACAAAAAAATGTATTTATACAATGTTGAAAATAAAATTAGAATATATGAATGTTTCATTGTTATTCAATAATAACTGAATAGTTTTTATAGAATTATTACTCAACCATGAAATTAGACAAACATAATAGTGGAAGATATATTTTTTTAGAATTAAATAGATGATGTGGTTTTATTCTAATGGTAATGATGTAGGGGAAGTTAGCTTTTAATGAACCAAATGAGTGAAAATGTAAATTTAGCATAGATTTAAAATTGATTAATTTGTTGTTAACTATAACTTTTTACATAATTTTTATTAAATATTATATGTGTGGAGATCAAATGAACTATTTATTTATCATTATTCAACACTATTGTACGGATATTTCATGTCTGTAATAAGAAAATAATGGGGGGTTTTTTCTTGTGGATTTAATGATATAATATTAGATTCAGTCCATTCTATAGACTAGATACACTCTTGGAGTAACAGACCATCTAAAATATTTTGTTCATATGTATTTTCATCATGTGCTTGTTTTTATAAATCTCAAAACACGTTAACTATAGGGGAAGGTTGTTTCATATTTACGAAAATAAAAAATAATAGATAACTTATTCACCCCAAGTTATCACATAGATCATCACTATTCTATATATGTGATTTCATAGGTACCTTCAATATACCTCCTCTTTATTGGTTTCTGATAACAATAGATGTTCTATTACATGTTCAGAATTATGTTAATTTTAATGAGAGTTTTGTTTTATGGAAATAACAATCATATCTGGAATCATAAAATTTTCCATTATCTTATGTACCTTATGAATAATGTTCCTGAAGTTACTACATATGGTTTCCCACTATGTCCTATGAAATATACCTTAATAGTTGTTGGTTAAATGAATTTGGAAACTGATGGAGCTTACGAGAAATCTATAATTCCCACATTCTAAAAAATTTTGTTTATTAGAGTTACTGGAGTATGAACTCATTAAATAATATGGTAGAAGTTGAAAAACATATATGAAATAAAAAAAATTAATATAAAATTGTTAAGAATAAATTGGCTCACATATAAATATCAAAACTTTAGTGATTATGAATATCATAGAATTTTCATTATAAGATCTAATGACATTTTTTGAATTTTTTGATTCCTTAGTATTGATATTTAATATTTATTCCTTAATAAAATTATTTTAATAATTCTTATAGATAAATTTATTTTTATGTAATCATATTTTAATATTATATAACATCGAACTCTTTGCTTGTATGATTTATATATTACTCTCATCACTTATTATATGAGAAATTAAAATGTTTTCATGAAAAAAATGAAGATACAAAATACATGTATTTTAAAACATCCACGAATATAATGTAAAATAATTTTTTTAATGAAAAATATTAGGAAAATTGCAAGCAAGAAAATATTATTTGAAAAGAAATGATTATTATTATTTATTTTAAAAAAAGAGAAATGGGGCACTCAAATGTAAAATAGAAAGTTAACACTAAAATGTATTGGATGTTGTGATGTTGAAAAATTTATAGAAAAGTTATAATTTTAAAAGGAAAGTGACTAATTTGGTGAATATAAAAAAAATATCGATGAATATTTAAGAATATGGATGAAATTACATGTCTATTCAATAGAGAGTTTTATAATGTTATCTGAATAAAAAATAGTCTTATTTTTTTATGTATGTAAAAAATTATAACAATGAAGAAAAATAATAAAACATCAATGATGTTTCTTATGAAATAATATATCACTAAAAATGTAAATGATCTAAAATTCATTACTGAGAAAAGATGTAGTTTTGAAGAATATTAAGATTCAGAAATATAATTTATTCAGAAAGGGAGTTGAATGAATTCATTTAACAATTTTTTCAATAAATATGTAGATAAATATATATATATATATAAATTAAAACCATAAAAATATTGAATAATATATTATTCAAGAAAAATCCATGTTTCATAATGTGATATATAAATATAAGAAGTTGGTTGTTGAAAATGGCAACATAAACATAATTATTGAATAAATATTATAGTGTAAGGATGATATGTGATAAATATCTTAAAATTATTTAAATAATGATGAGTAAGGATTAAAAATTTCCAATCATTTGTATCATGATGTAGTGAATGTGCATAAATGTGTGAGCCAAACAATGATAAAAAAATTCTACATAATGGATGATGAGTGAAAGGAATATAGTTATATAGAAATTGATTTCAATATGACAAAGTACTCAAATATGTCCCATGTATACGAATAACATTATATTACTAATGTTACAATAAATGAATTAAAAGCGTCCAATATATGCTATTCTATCGAGTTTTAAGAAGAATAGTTTAATAAGTATCCAAAATATTGGAAGACAATGATATTTCAATATTTACTGTAAATAAATTAATCAATTTTATGAAAAAAATATAGAATATATCCATATTTAAAAGGAAATATTTTTTCTATAAAAACTAATAGTATTTTGGTGGATTTTAGAAAACGCATATATAGGTATTTTTATTCATCAACATTTTGGTGAATCTAGAAAATTTAGATGAAAATTATGTTGGGGGTGTTTAAAAACTTAATGAAGATATCCAAAATGATAAATTTGGTAACTAAAAATATATTACATCCATTTGGAAACTATTTTTAAAATATCTGATCATCATATAAAAATTTAAAATTATTAATTTTTATAATACCAAAATAAAATATATCAATATCCATGTGGGAAGAAATATAAAAGGCAACAAAAATTACATAAACATTTATATTTCCCTCAACGATAAAAAATGAGAATAACCTTAGATTTTTCTTAGGATGTGTTCTGCACAGATGATATTACTATTGAATATGATAAAAAATTTGATAGATTTTATATACTTTAAGTTGAATATTGGAAATAATGAATCATTATAAATTACTAGATTTGGATCAATTATCCCATGGGATGAAAAGTTAAAATAAAAATATTATTATTTAAGGGGATAAAACACACATTGCAACCTGTTTCATATCATTATGATGATGGTAACATTTTTCTCCAAAAAAGAAATTTTTTTGAAGAATATTTTTGAAGGGAAATTATTATAAGAGAAATAAAACAAAGGGAAAATTGTTGCATGTTACATATTCAAAAAAGTAATTCGATATAAATCATGATGGTATACAATAAACTATGACATAAAAAGTTTTGGTGAATGTGTCAATGAAATATAAGAATTTTAATAAAGGATGAAATTATTCACGATAATAATGGAAATAAAATGGCATATATATCAGTGTTCTTCTAATTTATAGAAAGTAATGATTAGAAAACGTAATATATATATGATATTTGAAACATTAAACTAATCCAATTAAGATGAAACTTTCTGAGACTGCGGGTCCCCTGACAAAAAAATCAATAACTTGTGACTATTATGTTATAGTTTTTATTTATTACTTTACCTATATATCATGAATAATGTTTTTGAAAAAACATTTATAGACACTAATCATTTTTAAGTGTTTGTGGAGATGGGTATAAAAGTAATATAGATATTATATAATAAATATTTTAACTAATAATTATGGAAAATATACATGTTGAAATATCAATGTCTATTTTGATATATATATACAATGCATCATTAATTTAATTAATCATACACATCATAGATAAATGGTGTTTTTAAGAAGATATATATCATTTCCTGAAATTTCATGAATAATGTTGAAAAAACATGATTCATCATGATAATTTTAATGGAAAGGAATCAAAGAAGTAGTTTATGTTTAGAATATATCATTTTACATTGTGAACATATATTTGACTCATTATGATATTAACGTAATGGAATTAAAATTTAAAAAAACAGTATGGTGTTAAATTGCTCTTTTATTAAAAAATTAAACTATGAATTTCATGGTATTTTTTATCATAGTGTTGTTTATGGAATCATTATTGGATACCATCCTAATTGTTTCAGATCCATGTGTTATAATAATATATTTTGAAATAAGTTTCAATCATAAAGTTTCATTTTTCATGATCCATATAATTAGAATGTTCATCAAATATTTCCATAAATAGAAGAAAGTGGAGATAATGTGGTCTTAGTGAAAGAATTTAAAAAATTTATTAATGATAATAACTATTTTTAATATACTTATGGTAAATATCCTGACTCAACTATTTGAATGGAATATGAATAAATATGTTAATCTTATCAATTTTTGATGAAAAACATGGATGTTTAAAACATTATATCGTATTAATGTAAACATGTTCTATCTTATTGAAAATAAATTTCATTTTCACAAACATATTTATATTCACATGATGATCCAAAATGTAATGATGTATTGGTTGATTATTAAAATTAGACTAATTCTACGAATAAATAGTTGTATCAAATAGAATAGAATGATAATTGGGAATTGATACAAAATCGAATAAATAAGCATCTTATTATTAAAAAATTGTGTTCATAAAAAAACAAATGTAAAATGATATGATATAAAAAAAATATTTATTATTTTTTAATGGTTACTCTAAAATTTAATGAATTGACATGGATGGATCATTTTCTCATGTTCAATGATTAGAAACTATCAAAAAAATTCGATATACTTTTTAAAACATAATATATAATATAATTCCAACAGTCTAAATATTCTCAATTGTATACGAGATCTCTTTGAAGAATATTATATTAACCAATCATTTTTTCTGAATTCTTATAAAAGTTGATACTATATTAATAAATTTGAAAAATTATTTAATATGATGATGCATGAACCATGAGCACGGTAGTCATGATTAATGACTTTATTAATTTTGTTTGACTCCATGAAAGGAACATTTGATAGAAATCATATATAATATGAAATAATATTTTTTCTCCCAATGTAATTGTGTATGTTTAAGAGATAATATTAATTAGGAATATTGATGAATCTTTTATAAAATTTATCTTGGATTTGATAAAGCATTTTGAAATTCCTTTTCTGTAGAAATGGAATATATTCTTATCTTACGAATCAAAAAAAATGAGGAAAGATATATTCTTATCCAAATATATTTTTTTAGGAATCAATAATGATAACTGGCATAGAATATTCAAATCCAATTTCAAAAAAAATTCATGGGGTAACATATTTATCAAAATATATGGAATGAATTGAGTAATATCTAAAACTGTTTCGATTATTGGTTTGATGTCTACTATATCTAATAAATTAAATACTAAATATACTTTATGTTGTTAAAAATTGTTTCAATTATGAAATTTATTAAAAATAATATCATCTCATGGATAGAAAATTATTTCTATGGGACAACTAAGTTGTAACTATTTTGGGGTTGAATATTTTTGTGTAGTAAAAATAAATTCATTTGGTAAAATAGATATATATTGGATATAATGTGTTGATAGTATAAATACTAAAACAATTGCAGTATTTTTTTCATTGAATAATGATGTTATATTTTTCATATAATGAAATATAATCTTCTGAGTCTAAATATAGCATAAAATATTAATGGTTTTTCCACTCATTATGTAATACAACTCATGTGTATGATGAAATTTTTGGATGGACTATTTGTAAATGTGATCCTTCACCTTATAACTGGTTTTGATCATGATTTTACTATATATCAAAATGGTACGTGATACATGTGAACTTATTCCAATGAAAACAATTAATCAAAATAAAATTCATGAAAATACAAGAAGAGATTACAAATCCTAGTCTACAAGGTACCATGTATATCTTCCTCAACATAATGTGAGCTGAACACCAATTCTAGAAAGAACCATCCCAAACATGATCCTACAATGAAAATATTCTAAAACGAATCAAGAACCTAGTTATCCTCTATATAACCATATGATAATTAAAGAGTGATATTAGTAGTGAGAATAATATATTCATCCAAGGGTGACAACATTTTCCTGAAATAAATCTAGGATCAACTCTTCCAAATTTCAACCATCACTGTTGAATCAGATTGCACGAAAATAAATCTCCAACCACGGTTAACATCAAATTTTATGGCCTTAATAACTTCCCATAGCTCATGATAAATGGAATACCCATGCCTTAGGTAGTGGTAGAAACAACCTTCAATATAGTCCTGATGGGTGCGGATAATTCCAGTGCAACTAGAAGGCCTGAGTGCACCAAATTTCTCCCCCTCCACATTAATATTCTTCCATGATGTAATTTGAGGGATACAACTTATTTAAATCATGAAAAAGACTTTATGGTTATATAAGGAACACTATATAATCTCAAGATAATGAGATCATGTGTGTCATTATTCATACATCATGTTCGTTTTTTGATGATGTGATGAAAACCCTATGAATTTCCCTCTTTCTAACATGAAAGGATGGGATTTTATTATCAATGAAAACATAATTATGTTATTTATAGTCAAACCAAAGGATGGAAGTAGTTAAAGCCCACATGATTCATTTGATTTGATCACTGCAGATAGCATTAGTGATGGATTCAATATCATGTTCAATTTTTTCCACTTGGATCGGGTATCCTAGCATTTCCAGCATGTAAATTCACATACTACCAGTGATGGTATGCCCGCGGATTTTGAAGTTACATTATATTGAGTTAACTAAATAATTTTACTTTATTTCACATTTATGAACTTTTATGGTCTTTATAATTTGATAATTAGTCCATAAATCATACATCAATATTACAGAGTATAAACTTCTCCACAATATCCATTTTTTAACCAAAAATCATTAAATAGAAACTTGGTTGATTTTCATGTTCAATAATTACAACAATTCCCTTAATATCATAATTATATCTAGTTTCCCTTAAATCAATTGACAAACATTTTAAAACATAGGATGAGAATATAAATCATATTAAGTGGTAAACAGTGGATGAAAATAGTTTACCTTTAAAGAACATGTAAACCATGAATAATTTATTCTAAAGTAATACTTTTCACTTTAATGAAGTATTATATTTTGAACAAATGTTAGAAACTAATTTATTACATTTTTGTGATCTATATATTACTATAAATCCCTTAAAATAACATATATCATATAATTATGTATTTTGAAAAAATAATAACTAAATGGAATAATCATGAAGTTGTCTTCAAAGAATGTCAATCATACAAATGGAATAACCATATGACCGACTTCCCTACCCAATTCCTTGGTGGATGTAATGTAACTAACCTTCAATTGATTTTCTCAAAACCACATATATTTGGTTTATCCTAGAACCAGAAGTATATGGTTTATCATGTAACCACTCGTCCAATTTCCAGGTAATATTATATAATCATAACTCATAAAATATTGCAATTATCCAAATTCTACACCTAAAAATCATGTACAGTCACATTTAATCATATCATGATATTAGAATTATCAATCCATTTCCAAACCTAATTTTTATTCCAGATCACCCATAAAATTTGAATAATGGATTTATTGTCCTATTAAGAACATTATATCATATTGAGAATTCCAGAAATCTATTAATGTTTACAAGAATAATGAATTCATTGTACCCATATAGTTTAAAAAAAATAATTCCGTCATTTTTTAATTAATGTAAAAATCTAACTATAAAAATATTCATTTTTAAAACCATTTAATGGCAATAAAATTCAATGTGTATGATTATACACCTTATAAATGAAGGTGGTGTAAAACATCAATATATGCTGTAGAGAAAGGAGATTGAGATGAAGTCTCATTCCTCAAGTCTGTTTCATTAATTTTATTCTTTATATTTCAAAATACTATAAATAAGTTATATATTTAATTTATTTAGAGAATTTATTTTGTTTTTTATTCTTTTAAATCTATTATCTCTATTTTATAACAATAAAATATTTATTTATGTTCAAATCTGAAATTTTGTCGATATTGGGTACATGAGTGAAAAATGAACATGGTTTGTTATCAGTAGTCCATGTGGAAACAAATAATAATCGAATGAATAACATTGGTGAAATAATAATAAATTTTAAAAATAAATTATAATTTTAAATCCAGCCATTAAAAGTGTATATGAAAAATGAAAAATTATATAATCATGGAGATGGTATGTCATACATACACATGAGTAACGTCTTCATTTATAAATTTTTATTATGAAAAGAAATTAAATATTATTTTATCCTTCTATAATTAAAATGAATCCATTTATAATATATTGATAATTTAAATATTATATATATATATATATATATCGTACAAGTAATTTAGTGATTAAAAACATATCACATCACTTCGTGGAGATGATAGTTCACATGTAAGCATGAACGACATTATCATTTTTATGATCATTGAATGTAAGAAAAAATATTTTTCATTATTCATCATAATGGTATGTGTTTAATGAATATCAAATATGTAAATTAATTAAATTATTATAACCAGTCTTGAAATATCATTATGGAAAATGATTGATATTGATTTTATTGGTAATAGTTCACATGTACGCACAAACAATTTTTTTTTGGAAATTTAATGGATGTGGAGAGGGATATAGGTGATGATATTAACATAAAACCAATTAATTATATTATTAAAAAAGTAGTTATTATTTCATCATATGTGAAAAATATTTAAAGGAAGTGGAAGAAGAAATAATGTAGAAACTCGTAAATAAAAACATTAACTTTCCTTCAGATGCTCACTTTTATTAACACCCAAAAACCTATAAGAAGGGAGATAAGAATAAAATAAGGTTCCATTAATTTGGGGACGAATTCTAGGATGGGTTATTTGTAAATATTAGGTGATCCATGTGTTATTTGAAGTGAATGTTATATAGTGGAATGTGTGTCTTTTTACTGGAGATGGCAGTGGCACCTCTTGAAACTCACAAAATATTAAATTAATATAATATAAATTTTTACTCATAATAACTATAAATTATTTTAGTTAGAATAGAAGATTAGTATGGACAAAAATACTCTCAGAAAAAAATTTCATTCATGTACTAAGGTGGTTTTAAACATTATCTTTTTGTTTTATCCCTTAATCATTCTAATTCTAAACAATTTGTCAAGTAATTTACACATTGAATGATAAAATATTTTAAATTAAATTTTTTTAATGTCCAATGAATGAGTCATTAATTAAATTTTAATACATATATCAACTTTTGGGGTTAATATTATATTTTTATAAATATTATATCATTTAATGAAATATTTTATAATTTTTGATATGAATTATTTCAATTCTGAAAAAATTAATTATTTGATTTTTTAATAAATTATATCAAATTTATACCTTTATAAAAATACTTTATCTAGTCATAAACAATTCCAAGTCATCTAGTTAATTATTGTATGGAATAATTTATTTCTATTTATATTTATTTTAATATAATTAATATCATTTCTCTGAATAATTATTTAATAAATGTATTACTGCATCATCATTATGTAACAACATAATTTAATTAGTTACTTTATAAAAAATATAAATAAAATATCACTCTGTATCTTAAAATTGTATATTTTAAATGAATATTTTTATTCAAATTTATATTCTATATGACTCTATATTTAAATTGATTTACTAAATAAAAATATGAGTATAACAATTTCAACATATATTAAAATAAACTATTGTAAATGTCATATTCTTACCCAAGTGACATAAAATGGTTATAATTTCTTACTAGGGATTATTTTTATTGAAAACCTCTCATTCAATGAAAATAGTACATGTGTTAGGGTATTTTTAAAAATTTATAATATTATTTTTAGCTTTAATTACCTGATTTAAACATAATCGTGGTAAATAAAATACTAATGTTAATATTCATGAAAAATTATGTAAATACTATTAGATCAAATTTTTTCTAATAATTATGATCATTTATTTATGTTTTTTAAAATTAAATTCAGCTATGTGAATAAATTATTTTTAACACAAATCCAACGGTGTGCCCAAAAGGCGAGTAAAAGAGAAGTTAAGAATTTCAATTGAATTTTATATTTTATTTCAATTTAAAAATATTTCCAATGAACTACATTATATTAATAAATGAATTATTATTCTATTAGTACAATAAAAGGTAATTTTAAATTATAATAATTATTTAAATGAAAAATCACTTTATTATCTACAATGCAGTATTATTGAATATTTATAAAAAATGAAGGATTTAGAAAAATTCAAAAATTTCAACTAAAGTAAATTTTGAGGTCTCGCATCCAAAAAATTCGTTTATATATTTGGTATATAACTTGTAATTTGGTTAACAACTGTATTTAAAATGGATTCTCCATTAAAATTTTGTAAAAATACCATTTCAAAATATTAGAGTATTTTATGCTTAAAATTAGATTTGTTTTAATTTTAATCATATAATTTTTTTAATGGTTAAAAAAAAATTATAAACATGTATAAACAAAATGTAGATAGTTATATAAATTCTTGTAGATAAAATGGAATGGTGATTACTACCATTGAAAATAATAATAAAAACATGATATTGTTTTTTGTTATAAATCATTCTAGCATGCAACGTATGATTTTGGATAATCCAATAGTTTCATGTCATGTATGAAATCATACATATAATACCTGTTAAGGTGAAATTACTATCAAATTCATAAATATTATATAATATTTAAAATATTTATTCTATATTTACATGTCCATCCTACCATTTGGAAATTTTTTCCCCGTAATTTTAAAATTAGGATGAGAAAAATAAGGTTTCACTTTTCAATATTACATCATTGATCTCCCACATCGAAAAGGAGACAATAAAAACTCCACATTCAACAAAATAAAGGGAAATATAAAGGTCACTTGATGTAACATATATTAGGGTTCCATGTTGGAAAATTGATTTTGAATGATAAAACTAACCATCATGTTTTGATTTATTATTATTGAAGACATTTTTAGGAGAAAATAAGTGATCAAAAAACAATTAATTGTTTAGAGGAAAAAAGTTAATTGACATCAAATTAAGACATGTAAATTGGGAATACTTTTTTTTGATCGTTTACATAGGGTTGAAGAAATTCTATTTCTATATAGAAAATTATTATAAGGTAACATACTTACATGACATGTAGAGTTTCATCCCTGAATAAATTTCCACGAATTTGAATTTTTTTCACAAAAATGATGAGTATTTAGGATTAATTTATCATTCTTAAAGCACTAGAATCACCTTTTACAGAACCAAATAATCCAAAAAAGATGAATTATCTCTTTTTAAAATCATTATATATTATCCATGTTCAAACCATTCAATACAAGATAATAAAATTCTTCATTAAGAATAAAAAATATATGAAAAAATACTTCATTCTTAAAAATTCAACATTAATATTTGAAATTTAGCATGAAACATTAAATAAATAACTATCCTTAAAAATACTCAAATATAATATACACTATGATTGAAACCAAAATATTACTTGATTATATGAACTTCCAAGATAAATTTAAATATTTATGTTTAAATGAATTCAATTACTCTTGAAGTCTCAGAAAAAAAGTAAATTCCCTGATATTCTTCCAGATATGGTCATTGTTTCCATAAATAAAATAAATAACCATAAGTTAATTAGTGATTATTACAAAATATAATTCTACCATTACTCATCAAATAAAATACTATAGTGTTATATTTATTTTGATTATATAAGGTTTCCAAAAAAAAGTCAATGTCTTCAAAAAATTACACTAATAACATAATCACCAAATCATTTTGCAATACTAAGGATATCCATTTGATAAAACATTAATTTCAAAAATCAAATTATTCTTATTATATGATGTTTCTTGTTTAAAAATTAAAAAATAACACCATATAGGGACTTCTTATAGAGAATTGGTGGGTGAAAATTCCTTTTCTATATTCATTTTTGGTTTTGATTCTAATTGCCATGTCTGATGTGTTGAGTATCCCCCCATGGGTAGTCATTTTTATAAAACTATGTAATTGTTATAACATTCTCCAAGTATGATATTCTACTCTAAAATAAAAATTACAAGTTTTAGCTTCAACAATTATCTCATACCTCTCATTTTTCATTCCAAACAATAAAACCCCTTAATTAGCTCAAAAAATATCATATGATGTTTATTTATTATATTATAATTATTTCCAGAAAAGATAATTTTTATTCAAATAATAGTTTCACAAAAAATAATTCGAGTTAAATATAACACCACTCATAAATTACTAATGATTAACCTTAACATCAATAGTGTATTAATATTTTTAGACATTTACACGTCCTTATGTAAACCAAAATTATGAAATCCTTTATTTATATACACCATAATATTTCTTCATTCATCATAATTCATTAACTATGAATTTTTACATTATCTATTAATAACTCATTCCTAAAAATAAAATATATGGATTATATCCTCCTGATTCATAAATATCAATTGGATCTTGTATCCTATATTATGGACAAAAAGATAATTCATATCATAACTCTAAATTTATTGATATTTTTTATGTTCTTTTTCTATTTCGACATGATGTCCTACTTTGAAAATGTAACATTCACAATAACTCTATTATTTCACCATTAAAAGGTATAAGACATGTTGTGATATTGATATAATATGTATGCGATACCATAACACACAAAATGTTTTAGGAAAAGAGTATAAATATTTTTACTCAAAAAAATCTTCCAGGGGAGTTGAATACAAATGAAGCTTTCAATATATTTTGAACAATATTTTGCAATAATAGTGATGATAAAATAATTTGAGAGGCAAAAAAAGTTTTTTCATGATCTTTTACCTTCCATCTCAACAAATGAACCTTAATTTACTTAAAATATTTAAAGCATAAATATTAAGTAAATTTTTAAATGATGAATTTACTATAGAGAAAATATAACAATAATTAATTTTAAAATACTATAATATAACAACCACATTAAATTTGAGTTGTTTGACATTTATCCAATCAAAATATTTTACCATAATCGTCCAAGATTTTTCATATGATAATAACCCACTGGGTTATATGTAATCTTTATCCAATACTCGAATAACATCTTAACCTATAAAGTTATATGAACCTTTCATTTGATAACAACTATAAGGCCGAAATATAAATATTACATAATATTGACTTAAGTCAATAATTTTCCTTTATTACACATTGAGGATCATTTTTGTTTTAATTATAAAGATAATTATACCTTGAATGATACATAATAACTCGATATTACATCATAGTCAATTATAACCAATGTCTATTATTTTCACAAAACAAAAAAAATTAAAATAAAACATTGCGACTTCTAATGTTCAATCATCAAAATTATTCCCATGATCCAATACTTGTCTCTATTATAATATTAATCATATTAATATCATCTTAGAACATTGGAAGAGAATGAAATTCTAATTAAGGGATCACGAAATGAGAAATAATATTACTCTGGCAAAAACATGTAAACCATGATTAATTTATCGTAAAGTAATATTTTTCAACAAAATTAAGTAATAAAAATACATTTATTTGATTATATTCTCATTTATTCCCTTTCATGTAATCAAGATATTAACATTAAAACATATAAATAACAAATATCATATACAGGGAATGTGGGCCATAATCTTACATAAATGAAATAATCCTGAAGTTTACTTCTATAAATGTCCATATTATAAATTGGATTGCCATACGGCCAACATCATTATTCAGTTCATTGGATATTATATTATAACCACCCATTCATGGTTTATCATGAAAACACCAATATTTGGATTAACTTGGAAGCTCACATAATTGGTTTATCACGTAACAACCCAAAAAATATCCAAGTACCATTATATAGTCATAACACATAAAATATTCCAATTATTGGAATTTCACTCAACAAAATTCATTTGAAATCACAAGAAACCATTTCACGATATTGAAATAATCAATCAATTTTAAAGTCCATTTTCAATACCAAAATACCTAATTAATTGGAATAAGGGATTTCATTTCCTTTTAAATTCATTAAATCATGTAGAGGATTTTATTTATCAAATAATAGCTATGGCGACAGAGAATATATATTATCAATATATGTTAAAAAACAATAATTTTTTATATGTAAATAATGTAAAACTATAAATTTATAAATATTCCCTTTGAAAACATTTTAATGAAATTTAAAGTAAAATTTTGTTACTACACACCTTGTAAAAAGGTTTTTGTATAACATCAAAACATGTCTTAGTAAAAAAAGATTGACTCAATGTCTCGTTGCTCTAGTCTGATTCATTAGGTTTGTTAATTATCATCGTAAATAATATATTTCTATAAAATATTTAATTTAATTAGATCATTTTCATTATTATTATTAATTTTTATTCAATTATTACCATGTTATAACAATGTTATAATTATTTAATTTCTATCAGATGTTTTTTCGATATTCGGTATATGGGTCTAATATGGACTTGGTATGATATCAACTGTGAATCTGGTAATAATTCCAACTTTTCGAGAATAATATTCATGGAATATTAATAAATTTCATATATCAACAATAGTTTTATGTACTATCATCAAATATGGATATGAAAAATTAACAACATTAAAATAATGGAGATGGTAAAAAGTACGTATGCATGAGTAACAATGTCATTTTTCTATATTCATTATAATAAGAAGATAAATATTATTTTATCCTTCCATAATAATCAGAATAAAATTAATATCATATTAATCATTTAACTATATATAATGTGATGTGGTGATTAAAAACTAATCACATCGTTTTGCGGAGGTTATAGTATACACGTACATACAAATGATGTTATGATTATTATGTGAATGGATAGTAAGAATGAAACTGATATTTTATTATATATTATTTGTAAATATGTGATCATTATCACATCTGAATATTAATTCCATCAATATAACCTGTCAGGAAGGACTGTTATGGAAAATTAAATATATTTGTTCACAGAGGTCATAGTACACACGTACACATGAATTATTAATTATTTTCATATTACATGAAAGAGGAAAAGAATTTTGGTGATGATAATAACATAAAAACATATTAGTATATTGAGTACACTACAATTTATATTTTATCATGGATTAAAAATATTTTACGTAATTGGATGTAGAAATAAAATAGAAACACTTAGACAAAAACATTTCCTTTCTTTTTGATGATCACATTTCTTAACAACTAAACAACTCTAAGGATGGTGTTATGTGTAATCTATGGATTCTTGGATATGGGGGGGGGGGAATAATAGAACTAGTTCGGGTAGATAATCACTGAAAATAATTTATATTTCTTTGTATTTAATTGAAAATAATAGGTTCTTTTTTATACGATAGTAGAGTTGTACACTTTGAAACCCTTAACATATTAAATTAATATAAAATTTTCCCCAAAATGATTCCAAATTCATTTAGATCGAATATATGATGATGATGGTATGAAAAACAATCATGGAATAATTTTTAGACATGTATTTATTTTATTTTAGGCCTTATCATTTTGAAATTACCCTTACTTGACTATTGAATTATTACCATTTTATCAAGTAATTAACCCATTGAAGGTTAAAATAATAAAAATAGCATACCAAAAAACCAATGAATGAGTCATTAATTAAATTTTTATAATTATATAAACTTATTTTTATAAATAATTTATTTTTTAAAAAATTGTATTATTTATTTGAATATTTAATTATTTATGATATAAATTATTATATTTTTACGCTATTCATTATATAACATTTTCCAAAATCGTAAAAACATAATTCATTTGAATTAAAAAATTTATCTCATCACTAAATGTCTATTTAATCCATTAAATTAATAGATGACATTAAATATTTCATATTATATTTATTTTATTGTTATTAATACTATTTATTTGATTCATCCTATAATAATTATACTACTACATGATCATTATGTGAAAATTTAATTTAATTACATAATTTATAAAAATTATAAATAAATTATCAAGATGTAACTAAATATTTAATATTTGAAATTAAATTTTATATTCTTATTTACCTATTATATTACTCTATATTAAAAATTATTTACTAAATGAAAATATAAGTATGTTATTTATTAACTTATCAATAAATAATCTTTATTAATTATCATTTGCATGCCCTAATGACATAAAAGGGTTATAATTCATGGATAAGGTTTATTTTTATTAGAATCCATTCATAAATTGAATCAAAGATATTCTTTAGGGTAATTTTAACATTTTACATAATTGTTTTTATATTAAAATACCCTATTTACCCATTACCGTGGAAAATAAAATACCAAAGTTATAATTAAAGAAAAATTTACATTATACTATTAGATCAAAATTTTCATACTGATTATAACCATTTATCTAAATTTTTGAAAATTAAACTCTCATATGTGACTAACATATGTTTCACTATAATATTCCATTTGTAGTGAGAATCCATGTAAAAGAGACATTCAAAAAAAATTTAAAAAATTGTATGTAATTTCAATATAAAAAATATTCCAATGACTGACATTGGTTTAATACATATTTTATTGATTTATTATTTCATTAAATTTTTTTTATATTATTATAAATTAGTAAATGAAATATTTGTTTTTTAAATACAATGCAGTTTTTTTCATTATTCATCCATATATTATTGTCTTCCGAAAAATACCAATAATGCGATCAAATGAAATTTTGATGTCCCACTTCCAATGAATATGTTTATTTTTCCTAATGGAACTTATAAAGTTGTCAAAATATAACTTTGAAATGGGTTCACCTTTAATATGTGGTAAACATGCCTTTTAAAATTGTTTGATTATTTTATAGAGAAAATGAGGTTTATTTACATTATAATCCTATAAAATTTATTAGAAATATGTAAAAAATAATAAATATTTCTGAAAATAATATATTTAGTTGTATTCATACTAGATGATACAATGTCTATGTGATTACTATATCTTAAACTAATAATAATAACAGTATGTTAATTTTTTGTATAACTCAGTATTGCATGAAATGTATGATTTCATAGAGACCCATGGTTACTTGGTTAGTATGATATTAGGCGAAACATTACCATTAATGTAATTATTTTATATAAATCATAAATATTAATAAATATGTATAATTTTTATTCTCTGATAACATGGGTTGTTACTGTGAGAATATAATTGTTGAAATCATGATGAATAGTCGCCTAAGTATCACAGAAAATATGGAATGTTCAAACAATTTTCTGTCCATTATTTTTAGGGTTCTATATATAATAATCCTCTACACCCAAATCTACTAGAGGTGTATGAATGATGCATGATATATTTATGTACATCTAAAAGCCCTCAACAAATAAGGTGATGTGTTGTGACCATCACCCATATATCTATACCAATCCGAGGTAGTGAAGTTACAAGTAGAATAAGGATTCAAAATCCATTTGTCTCTTAAAATTTAAGATTAACATTCTATTTCAGATCATGTCTGTTTAGAAAGTAAATCTACATTACCCATGTTTTCATCCTAGATATTGGCAATGGGTGTATGCCTAATTTCCAAATTAATTTCCCTAGTCTCATATTGCGAGTTTCTCTGCTAAGGGGTGCTCCAGGCATTCATATTATAATGTTTTAATAACATAATCCTTGATCAGTGTATAATATTTTTATATTTGTATTCCAAAGCTACCCAAATGGAGGATAAGATAAACTGTGAGTAACCTACATCAAACAAGATATAATGTGATTTGAGAGAAATTCAAATGAGTTGTTACTGTAATTTAAATGGAGCAAGGTGAATTTATTAAGAAGTAATTCGTTAAAAAGTCTCACATATTTAAATTATAAAAATCCTATATCAATGTGTTTGATACACTCTTTCATGAATACTAAGAATATATTTTTCTCTCGGGTTTACCCTATTAATATAATGTTCCTAATCATCCCTTAGAGTTCATAGAGTAGTGATTTAGGCAATCTGTTGATATAGAATGCATATGAATATATGGATGTGACTACTGAGATGACTACTTAGTTTCAATAATTTTGGGTCATTTTTTTCCCTCTTCAAGTCTACATGTGTGCAATTAGTTTTTTTCTATGTGTTTTTGAGGTAGTACATCATGAAATTACCAAAGAAAAGTGTGTAACCCTATAAAAATTAAAGTGTAAAGAGACACTCTTTTCAATAATATATCTTTAAAATATTCATTATTTGATTATGGGGATCCTTATCCAAATATCACAATATACTTCTTCCAACTGATGTATTTGCTATCAATATCATTATAATCCCCAAAAAATATTTTAATTGAAGAAAAATTTATCATGTTTGTGTCTAGGATCAAAAGGACGTCGTAGGTGTAAAAAATATGAGATGAGGAGTGGAGCACCCTCACTACATTGATTTGATTGTAAAGACCCGCTTGGAAAATTTCACTAAACACACAGGATTATGTAGTCTTCATTGAGAGAAAATAACATACTTGAAGGAGATCAACTTTTTTGGCTCCCATATGGCATTGAAAGAGGCCCCATGGTGATCTGGTGGTAAGATCATAAAGGCAATAAATTGTTAGGATAAAAGGAACCATGTTAATAATCCTTTTGAAAAACACTTCAATTTTTGGATATATAGGATAAAGATCAATTTTAATTTGTCAAAGGACATAGGGATTTCAATATTTATAACATGAATTCCCTATTCCATTTTTTTCCTCATTACATTATTGCACTCATATGTGGTGATAATTCTTTTCAAAATATATCTTCCATCAATAAATCCCAACTGATTTATAGTAATGAGTAACATGGAAATATTCCCTCGACACATTGAAAAGATATTTTTTATGATTTTATGGTTTTATTTCAAATATCAACCTGTCTAAAATCCCTGATGTCCACATCATTATGCTTCTTTGGAATCAAAGAAATGAGGTTATATTTGATACCATATAGCTTGAAATCAAGTGAAATTAATTATCTCAATACATTTGTTACATTGTCAGGTAAGATATCCATGTTTAACAAATTTAACATGTTCTTTAAACCATTTAACCCTTCAACTCTAGGAGTAATTATGGATAAAATTTTTCTTTCTCATATTTCTCTCTGGGGGCATAATCCAATTTCTTATTTTTATGTTCATCAATATTGGGGTTTATTTCATTGAATAAAATGTGTGTGTAGTTAACTCCTTTTTATGATTACATCTCTACAAATTAATCAGTCATATCATTAGAGATTTCATTTTCAGATGTAATAAGTAATCCAATGAAAATTAGGGCATTAAAACCCCGATTTGTTTCATTCATAGGACAATAAAATAGTAGGATTTTATTCCCCGTCCATAAATAATTATATATTATACTAGGACCTAGCTGAAGTTTCTATGGTTTGGAGTAAGTCATCGTGTTTTTATAGGGATTAGTATATATATTTATAGGATACACATTGGAGTTGATTATTTTTTTGGTAAAGATGAAGGTGATTATCAAAAAAATTTCTATCATTATAAATCATAAAATGAGAGAAAATTCTCCATTAATTAATCATTTTTCGTGTTTTCTAATTTAGAGGATTTTATCTCGAGAGGGATACCATGAGTATTAATTTATAATTCATTTAGAAAATATTATATTCACATATGTATAACAAAGATATAAATTATTATATTCGATGATGAGAGAGGTTGACCATGGCCCACCTACCTAATTATCAACCATCCACATATTGTGATCAATGTGAGTTTTGGGATGTATAAGACCCAAAGAATTAACCATGCCATTCATAACATTAACCTGGTTAAATCATATCTCTATCTTACTAGACTACATACCATTTATAGTATACCTACCATAAGAAAAATCAGTAACAACTACAAGAACCACAATAAAGTTGGAGTTCCTAATACAATAAGGGAACTCGTTTTCTACAAGACAACTGAAGTGAGAACCTATTTTTTCCTCAGTCCATTGAAATGTATTAAAATCACCCAAAATAATCCATTTTAGATCCGTATAATATGATATCACATTGAACATACTCCGTTTATCCTTTATTATGAAATAATAATTGGAATTATAGATGAATGTCATAGTGAAATTTATATTTTGTATACTAAAAGAAGAATAAATTTCCTTCATTCATTGAATATAGGAGTGGATAGTGATCAATTCATTCTAGATAAACCATAAATATTCTACTTCATGTTCATGTATGTTCTGCACCATAAGAGTGTACCCATAAGAGTTCCAATTGATGTTTTTCCAATCATGTAATTTCATCTTTGGCCCAAGTAGTACAATCAGTATAGGTTTGTTTTTTATGATGAGATATCCAAGGTCCATGACCATGTAATCATTTCCATGCCAATATAAATTCCAAAAAATATTCTTAAATTTTTGAGTCTATTCTTTCCCCTAGTTTGAGGCCACCTATTTTTAGAATATTCTTCCCCTTGGTTCATTTCCCAATTTTTTAAGTTTGATATTTCTTTCAGAAGTCTACTTTAGCTCAAGTCCTTTTTCTCAGATCGAGTCATCTATACGATGAGTGTATTTTTTTCATCATATGAAAACACAATATAAATAGGGTTGCTTTTATTAATGTAATGATGTATTTCCCTATATAGTAATTATCTATCCTTCTTTTGGAAGAAATATTATAGAGTACCTGACTAATGGAGAAATCTCATTCCTGTTAGTGAGACATTTTTTCATTTAGTATAAAATCCATAGGAAAACCATATTCTTTTGAATGGTTGTCTAGAGTGTCCCTTATTGGAGCCATATTATAGGATTTAATCCTGTTCATTTGACTGACTTCATGAGGTAAATCCTAGGTATCATTCCTTTTCTCCATCATGGTTCTCTATATAATTTCCCAACCTGGTAAGATCAATAGTGTACAATCATCATCATTCCCATTACATGGATATATTGAAAATCTGGGAGAGATTTCCATATTTTCCATAGTAATATCTTTATAGGATATATATATTGGGAATGTTTTCCCATGTGAAGCCTCCCACAGCTTGTGTGTGGGATGAGCGAAAATCATGGTCTCATATGATCCTAAGGTTCTTAGACTTTAGGATACATCACTATTCGGTATTTATATTCCTTTGAAGAAACCAAATGATATGTTTTAGCAATATGAATAGTTTCATTGGTGGAATCATGAGACTCTTACATCATTGCATGATCCTCTAGTAATATAAATTTCTTGTTTAGTCCTATAGTGTTGTGACCATTTTAACCAAGAAGTGAATTCACCACCTACCCAAGATCCACAATTATTTCAAGGGAAAGTAGATGGTGGTCAAAATCATCATATACATTCATTTGATCATGAGAGACGGAAGGAAAATCAAATTTCTTGGTTTTGGTACCTCTTTTTCACATAGATTCGTCATTTACTTTAACTTTACTAAAGGAACATGTACTAGACCTCTTACAATCCCCAGAGAGGTGTCCAAAGAAGATAAAATATTAGAAATTTTTTAAATTTATCTCACATAAAATCTACAAGGATAGGATTTCGTCACCTATTAATAGTACAACAGCCTCCAATAAAGTTAACTTCCATGTCAATATCAATGATGAATCTAGAAAAATGACCAATACTTAGATAATCAGTCTGCATATCTATTCTGATTAAGTCACCCATGGTAGATGTAGTATCATATAGAGTCTAAGGATGCCAATAAAACAAATTCAGTTTATAAATATGAATCCATAATTACAAATGTTATTATGTGACATTAAATAGATCTATGTTCCAATCCAATATATCAATTTTATGAATTTTTTTATCAAAAAATTTATCATAACTCTAAGATGAATACATTCATTTATCATTCATAAAGACAATGTGAATGAATCATTTTTCCATTGTTTTCATTTTCAAGTCTCCAAACCCTGATACAAAAGTGTACCTTTTTTAGGATCCCAAAACCTCCATATATTCTAAACTTTTTTGGATAAAGATACTCACGATGATAGAGAATTTGTATTGATTTACACATTACCCTATACAGATCTGTTTCGAAAAGATAGGGGAATCCATTCCCTTCCTGATTACCCTTTCTAGGGTGGGGGACTCAAAACCATATAATGATATATTTTTGGTGGGATTTTCCTGGTATGTAAAATTATTCTTTATCCCATAGAGATTATAATTTTCCTCATGAAAATTATATTTATTATGTCATAGTGCACATAGGGATAAAATATCCATATTCCTAACTTAGTCAAAATGATTTAAGGATGAATCTGATTACATTCTACCACAGTCATTCAGTGAATCATCTCTCTTGTGAGTCATAGGCTCACCAAGACCAGACCCTTGAGAAGCCTTCAGAGAGCCATACTCATCTTTTTCATTTGTTCATATAACTCACTAAAAATCTTCTGATGATTCTTATCCCAAAAATTGACATAAAATATAAACTCAACAAAGGGATTGTAGAGAACAATACATAGAATCCTTATTTTTTCCTATAGGGGAGAATGTTTTTTTATGTGTCCACAAAACCATTTATGAAGGAAATGTTTATTATGTTGAGGATCATAATTATTATCGAACATTGATTTCATTAATTCCATGATTTGTTTTATTCATGCTCTTTCCATAATGTCATTTGATAGTGATTTCAAGGGTGGGGGGGAAGATAATTATACTAATACATTATAATGTTATGAAACTTTTAATGATGTGCGTATATCAGGTGGGAGTTTTTATGTGGAGTATGATTGTGTTATTTCATGTGTGAATAATTATAATTGTTTATTGTAGGGTATGTTACAAAAAATTATCATGATTGTTAAACATGGGTTATTGATTAATATTTAACATGGAATAATAGGCCTTTTATGAGGTGCATGGTAATGTTTCTTATGTTACTTATTTTGGAATTAATGATATTGTTGTTCAATAGTTCTTTATTCTTATGCTGAGTTTTCACACAAATTTTTAATTTTTTTAACAAATAATCCATTAAATAAGTTACAGTGTTCAAGTTATTGATTTTCTTTATTTCACAATAAAATATAATGTCATTTATTTTCTACTCTAAGACAATTGAAGGTGTTTTAAATGTCTTATAAGTTGTTATCAATGTTATTTAGAAATAATATTATCTAATATCTTATTAAAATAAATGATATTAATTATTTATAAAAATAAATATGTGTGAATTTATTTACAAATATAAATATTATTTACAAACCATGTCTGTCAAATATAATTTTTAATACATATGGTTTCAGCTGAATAAATGATCAGTCAAAGTGGATTCCAAAATGATTATCGGTCAGAGTATTTGGGAATTAAAATCTATAGATTCTTAACTATAGTTAATGATTCCAGCATCCCCAGTTATGAATAATATCATGATCTACTAATATGTAAAAATTATGTAATGTTTTATTTTATGTACATTTTTTATAATAATAATTCAATTCAATATACATGATAGATACTATTAGAAAATGGATTGACTATAAATAAGTAAATGTTCAATAGAGGATAGGTTTTTTTATTAGAGTAGAATTACTGAGGTTTAAAGGATGATGCTGAGGAATTTAGTTATACCAAGCCCTATTAAATGAAATAAAATATTATGAAGAACAGTCCAAAAATTCATATCGGACAATCAATTTTGATAAAAAAATTATTTGACAATAGTTTCAAAATCATCAACAGTTATTATGTGATTGAAGTCATTAGACAATTGTTTTAGTATAAATATCATTCCATTGAGGCTAGTATACAATATCAGTGTTGAATAAATTTTGTTTAATTTCATAATACTAAGGAATTTATCTAACGTGGAACTATGAAACAGTTAGGGGATAACATACAGTCTCTTATTGGATAGAATAATTGTTATAAAAATCAATCTGATGAATAATTTGAAAAAATATTTATGTATAAGATGTTATTTTTTATTAATTCATAATGATATTATATTTTATGATCCAAAAAATGATCATTTAATTTAATAACAATCATTGAGGTATGAAATCTCTAAAAGGTATGAAAATAATGCTAATTAATTTTGTGGAGTGGATTTACGAATTTTTGGAAATTTATAAATAAAATTAAATTTTGATCCTATATATTTTCTTACTCATCCATCTATATATTGTGTGCATGTATGGTATGAAGTATGATTACTATACCCATATGTGGAAGAAGATGTGTACCATGAATTTGAACTATGAATGTTTCCTTGATTGATGATAAAATAAATATTATAAATAAAAATATGATATCATTTGTTTGAACATGTTGTTTATCAACCATGTGATATATTTTTTATGAAGATGTAGAAAACAAATATTGGATTTGTGATATGAGGCTATAGATAGATGAAAATAGACAAAGTCTAAAACCTGGTGGAATCAGATAGACAATATGATGATGTAAATGGATCGAAGATTTAATGTTTAAGACAATGGATAATGATAGTATAAGTATGTTTTATTTGTATTCAAATAGAATTAGATTTATTTTTTTTTATAGAAGGATGGTTAGAGAAATCAATTGAAGTTTATAATAGTATAATTTTTTATTTTTTATTTATGGGAGTTTGTTCATTCCTTTTGATGATAGTGGAATTGATATATTTTATTCAATAAGTGAAATATTGAAGATGTACAATGAATATGGAATCGACATATTGATTCCTCAGAGTGAGGGTTTCTCTATATTGATATAATAAAATTCATAGTTAAATAATATATGAAAATAAAGCATATGAAATAATTAGTTTCTCGCTGTGAAACCAAATAATAAGGATATTCCTTTTTATATTAAAAATTTAATGGGAATTTTTTATAATATATTTTTTTGGTATTGTATTATTTCCCATTATTGAAAAGTACAAGCTACTCTATTTGATAATTAATCCATGAAAGTATTTATGTTCCCAGGGATTCTGCAACTATTTTTTCAGAAAAATCATATCTCATTTATAGAAGGTGATGATTGTTTCATATCAATGAAAAATTTTCCGTAGTTCATCCCCTCCCCAACATAGTGGTAAAATTGATCCTAATTTATCTTATAATTTTGAATCACAATTTATTAATTCTATCACAATTCTCTCAATAATAAATTTCATCAAAATAATTTTATAGCTAACCATTCTAAAAATTAAATGCAAATTCGCCATAATTTGATGTAATATATTTGAAAATACCACACCCCATGGATTTATAATATCAAAATCAGGATAAAAAATTATTTTATTATGTGTAACACTAAATCATATAATTTATAAGAACAATTTAATATAATACTAGATAATTGAAATTTATTTTCAAACATTAATTATATAAAGGAATTTTAACATATAAAATAAAATATTATATTATATATCTTATTTTTATAGTACTTGTACACATTATGATAATATTTATATCATGAACTAAAATAATTATTATTTTAAATTATTTGGAATGAACCCTAGGACCATTTTTGGGAATATTTTAAGGTCATTTTGTCAATCGATAAATCTATTGTCACAATACTTTATGATAGAAAAATTCCACATTGATCACATCTAGCTTAAATTTTCACTCTAGAATATGTGGGATATTCAAAAAGTATTTAAATGAAATACATAATCCATTAACTCTTTACACATAGGATTTTTTTCTAACATTATTATATATATTTATTATTTAACAATCAGTATTTTCCTTCTCAATGGTTCTTTTCCCATAGAAATGAGTTATCAACATTTTTACAGTTTTCTAATTATAAAATAAGTTTTTAAAAGTATGTATCATTATTAATTTATCCTTTTAATATCACTTAAAAGGTCTAAAATGTTTTAGTGACTAAATATTTTCAGATACATTAATTTTTATATACAAATAAGTTGATAATCACTCTTTTTCAGTTTATAGATTATCTAAATATATCACGATATCCATGGGAAATTATTCCAAAACATATCCCTTATATATTCATAATTTCATTATAAATGTAACGCCCCGACCCCAGTTACCCAGATTCGGTGCATTAGATTAATACATTGGCATGATTACAAGGAATCAAGTCCCGAAGGACCGATCAGTTTAGCAGTCTTAGAAAAATAGATCACATACACGAATGTTACATTTGCACATTAATACGTAAAAACAACATAAATAATCTTTATGAACGCCATTATTACCTTGGATTAACCATGCATATCAATCACATTACATTTCTTGGAATCCTGGGTAAAAATAAAAAATAGAAAGGGGTGAGCTCAAATGCTCAGTAAGGGTAGGAAATACTGCGGAAACGTTCAAAAATAAGAATACACATTTAAGGCAATGTATAAAACTAAAAAAAAGCCTTTTAAACTTGAACTTCAGCATAACATGGTAGAAATAAAATGAAATAATTCCATTTACTTATTCACATGGATATTCTACTAATCAAATAATCACATGCAATATCACTAACCACTATCATAATGATAGAATGCATGGTGCTGATCTTTAATTTCTGTGTCGAGGCCTCGTGCCAAGACCTAAGGGATAAGTGTAACTGGAACCCAACCCGGAGAGCCTATGTAACCGGACTCCATCCCGGAGTGCCTCTAATAACCAGAAACCATCCCGGAGTGCCTCTAATAACCGGACAAAAACCCGGAGTGCCTATAATAACCGGACACCAACCCTGAGGGCTTACTTTACCGGTCCCCAACCCAGAACATACTAGTCCAACATATTCATCTTAAGAAGAGGATGAAATATAACATAAACATTCATATTAAAACTAACATAAAGATGTGAAAACATTAATCATAAACCATTAATGGCATAAAAATAACTCATCCATAGTAAAAAATATCACAAAACCTTAAATACAATATGGATGATTTGTATCATAATAAATCAACCTGAAACAAGTTTAAAATTTATCAAAGGATGTTGACATAGATGAAATCAATACTATTTGAAAGAAATATCTCTTTCTTTGAAATCATTTAAAAGTCACATAATTATAGAGAAAACCTTTATTTTGAAAATATCTTTATAATATTTTGAAAGAAGCTTCAAAGGTGTAATAACAGCGGAGAATAACCGCACCCGCCGTATAAGTTAAAAAAAATACATTCTTACCCTAATTTTTTAAAAAGGTTAAAAAGGAACTTATTTGGAAAATGACGGAATGATTCCTTTGTAAACCTCTTATAAAAAGTCAAACAAGGGTATAAATGTCTTTAAACAATATTCTTGTAAATAGTAAAAATGTTTGAAATAAATTTTTAAGAAACATGGATGTGGATGATAAAGAGATCCCAGTAGATTATTACGTATATACAACCTCAGATAATGAAGAGATTGCGAAATAAACCTTTAAAAATTTAGTTACATACGAAACGTACAACCCATGAAAGAGGCATCATACAATGAATATGTAAATACACATAAAGTAAAGTGTATTACACAAAGAATATAATTATGGGCAACACATACACCACACAAAAGGTAATGGTGGAAATATGGCATGAATATCACAGGAATAAGGAGTGAGATGAAAACCCCTTACCTTGCTCTTTCCTTTAGTCGAGGGTACGTTTAACCTCTTCTTCTTCGGGTTCTTCCTTTTGATTTGATCAGAAGGTCTCCTTAAGTTGGCTTTATGATCAATCGAAGGCCTCTAGTCTGTAGTGAGGGACGTTGAGAGAGTATTTGGGCATGGTTTGGCCGAACCAAAATTCTTTGATGGTGTGAATTAATGAGAAGGGTGAATTTCCTTTTATAAGAGGTGTGAGGGGAACCATTGGAAAAGCTCGAAATATTATTTTATAATAAATTCATATTCAGTTTATAATGGATAAAAAGTGGATTATTTAAATGTTAAGGTGGGTATGGGTCAAAAAACAACTCAACCAATATAATTTAGATAGGTTTGTGTCATTATATTAACCTTATCTTTTAGTTTTAACACATAGTTAATTAGTTTGACACTTACCATGTCACTTTGTATTTTTATATTGTATAGATAATAAACGTACAATATACATCCAAGAGACCCCCAAGTGGTCGATTAATGATACAAATATCATGATATAAGTCTCTTGGCCGAACCTTTGTTTTTTCTGAATTTAATATCAATTAATAATATAATATTTGTTTTAAAAACTCTTTTATGTCAATTTTGACACTATTCAATAAATTACTTTTGTAAAAATTATAACAGAATGATTACTTCGAAAAAAGTTAATTAAATAAATCCTAATATGTCATATTATCATAGTAAAGTAGTTTAATTCATTAAAAGTCCCAAATTATAATTATTTGGGTTTTTATAATATCAATTATTTTAATTTTTCACTATTATGGTAATTACTGCATCATCATTATGTCATAAATAAAATAAATTATTTAATCTAAAAATTATAAATAAAATACCATTATATAGGAAATATTTTTATCTTTTTAATGAATATTCATATTCTAAAATACAACATATATAACTCTATGTAAAAATTGTTTTTCTAAAAGATATATTCTTATGTCATTTTTCTATTTATTTTAACTTAATTAATATAAAGTGTCATTATCACTTACAAGTGGATCCATGTGGTCCACAAATCGACAAAAAGATGACCATGGTCGGACATGTATCAACCAATAAGGTTAGGACACATTTTGGGGTAATTTAGTGTTATTATAATATTATTTTTTAACCCTTATTTACCATATTTACCCTTTAACCATGGTAAATAAAATATTTACCGAAGTAATTATTCAAAATGTCTAAAAATAAAAGTTACCTATTTACACAATTTGAACATACTGATTTAAAATATGGAATCCATTTTTACAAATTCAAAACACAGAAGTGGAAAAAGTTAATTTAAAATTAATTCTCGTTGTCTAAACATAAAGTGTGTTTTTAAGATAGAATAACTATCAAATGATTGATACTTGTTTATGTCCGGTTTAATTGTGAAATTATGTCCAATTAACAATATTGTATTAAATGGTAAAACTATATTATTAATATACTTTAAAACCAATCAAATTCATAATTTATAACTAATAATTATTTTGATTAAAAATGTTGTTTTTAATTAAAATTTAGTAATTTTCACTATTCATCACAATATTAATGTTATCCGAAATGTACCAAAATTTCACCTTAGGCTAAATTCGATACTACGAATCCAAAAATGAATTCCATTTTGAGAGAAAAAATTTCTAAAATTTTATAAATTAGGTATTACTATTCATAACGACTACTTTGATTGGTCGTGGTGTGTGTTAGAACTCGAAGTTGTGTACAACACACGCAATTGTATTATTCAAAGAGAAGCGTACTGTGGAAGCTCGGGGTGTTACGTTCTCCCCTCCTTCAAAAAATTGCATCCTCGCAATTTGATATTGTTCTTTGAAAGTAAAGGTTGAAAATAGAAAATATCTTTGTGGAAAAACCCACATCGGAAATTTGTTTAATAAAATTTTAGTCTTAACAAGACGAAAAGAGAAATAATAGGGTCACCAAAAAATTATGATCTCTATTAGGAGGACATTATTAGAAATTATAGACATATAACTGGAGGAAGAACATAAATATTTATAGGTAGTGATTGAGGTCATCAATCACAAACAAGTTTAAAATTGAGGTCCTTAAATTATTCAATCTAATATGATTTAAAATACCATCGGTTCAACAAAACATAAGGTATTAGGATAACACATTTTTGACGTTTCAAAATATCTTAGTTGAAATCCCACATCGAAAAATGATTTAATGAGGCCTCTATTTAAAATAAAGAGTGGAAAGTATGAAGATTACAAAAAATAACACATACTAGGGTTCCATGTAGGAAAATATGGATATGGAAGAGAAATCTAACCATCAATTATCTGATGGAGAGTAATAGAGAACATGGCTATGAAAAGGCCAACAATCCCATAGCCATAAATTAGTGATGATCTAGGGTACCATCTAGGACATCATTTTTGTTCTAAGTTCCTTTTATTAATGTTGAGGAATTTATTTATGAGATTGGCTAAGATCATAAGGAGATAGACTTACTTTATAATTAGAATTTTATCCATTAAAAAATTTCTACCACAAACTCATCTTTCACCCCAAAACATAATACAACTCAAAAATACTCCATTTATCCTAATCTTATAGGGTTCCAAATATTTTGAATTTATATTTCACATATCAGACCCTTTATGTAAAGAAACTACATTATACCATCCAGGAACATCATGTAGCACAATGGTAGGCGAAAAATCCCAATTGCACTGTGGTTGTGGGTTCGATTACTTTAGCTTTGTCTGACACGACGAGTCGTCACACGGTCTACGTGTTGTCCTTTTATAAAAATCCTAAAAACTATCCTTTCAAACTTAATCCATTCCAACCATTAGAGTTATCCAAAATCATATTATCCAAACTCACAGTCCAAAATTTACAAGGAAGTTAAACATAATTAGGATCCCTTTTGCCAGGTAATAACATGTGAAAGCCTTCCTCATATATTATTTTAAAACACCGCAACATCCTGAATTACCAAAATCAACTATATCTTATTCCAAAATCACTACGTCAATATTTGGACCATATTAAGGTTTATCTTTCCTTCAACCATCTAATTTGCAAAAAAAAAAATTTAACTCGCTATAGAGTCACATTTCTTAGTACCATAAAATCTCAAATCGTTAATTAAATAGTACTACAGTACAACCCTTATTTATTTATAGAACATCATTTATATAAAAACTAAATGAAATAATTCTAAAATAACAACATAAGAACACTAGTCATTCCTCTTCATCTGTGGTAGTATCATAACTTGATTATTATCCAATAGAATCATTTGTGGCATAGTCTGATGACTTGTACATTGGTTCGCGTAGTTTCCAAACTCCTTGCAAATGAAGCATTGTACATTTGAAATCATTTTCATACCCTTGCAGTCATGTACTTTGTGCCCTTTTCTTCCACACATATAACAAACTCTCATTCCTTTCAGGAAAGGTCTAGTGTGTGTCTTCCCACAGTTATCAAATATTTGAAAATTATTATTTTCCCTCTTCCCTTTATCTATCTTTCTCTCTTCCATCCTTTTCTTCTCTTGTTTCCCTTCAAAGACATAGGACTCCGAGAATTGTTTACGCATCTTATCAAAACATGATATTATTTCTTCATATGATGATAACACATGGGAAACTATTTCACTTCTATGTTCTGGGATAGGACCACGAATGATATTATCCTTCTCACTCTTTGGATCATACGTAATACGGGAGTTCACATTCCTTCTAAAGGGAACCATTTCTATACAATAGGATAAACTAGTTCAGTTTATGAATTGCAATGAATAATTACCAAACTTGTAAAATACCTAACACAAATTGAAGAGTTTATGGATATAATCCATAATCATAAAAATGTTTTCATTGAGTAAGTATATACTCATAATCCCTTCATAATGGTTTTTAAAGAAAATGAGAATTATCCTAAGCATATCCCCCGGGAGTGTCATAAGCAAGAGTGCCGAAAGGCCCGTTGTTCTGCATCAGTTCCCATTCAAGTCTATCTCAAAGTGGTGTTTTCAGGTTTTATCCCTAGGTACATCTCTTCCAGAGCTGCCTTGACCTGCTCGTATCCAGACATGGATATATTGCTCGGAAAACTCACAAAATCTCTACAATACCAAAATTCTAGGAAGTTATTCTATACAAATCCTAAAAGTCTATCATAGGGCTATGTCCTCAAATCAGAGATTATCTAAATGTAGTTTCCAAGGTTATTGCTAAACTTTATATGATACCAACTATAACACCCTGACCCTAGTTACCCAGAGTCGGTGCATTATTTTAATACATTGGAATGATTACTAGGAATCACGTCCTGAAGGACCGATCTGTTTAGCAGTCTTGGAAAAATAGATCACATACATGAATGTTACATTTGCACTTTAAGAAGTACAAAACAAAATAAAAAATCTTTATGAACGCCATTATTCCCTTGTCTTAACCCTGCATATCAATCACATTACAGTTCTTGGAATCCTGGGAAAAAATAAAACATAGAAATGGGTGAGCTCAAGTGCTCAGTAAGGGTAAGCAATACAGCAGAAACCTTCAAAAATAAGCATAAACATTTTAGGCAATGTATAAAACTAAAAAAAATCCTTTTAAACTTGAAATTAAGCATAATATGGTAGAAATAAAATGAAATAATTCCATTTACTTATTCACATTGATATTCTACTAATCGAATAATCACATGCAACATCACTAACCACTTTCATAAGGATGGAATGCCTGATGCCGAACATTAATTTCTGTGTCAGGGCCTCGTGCCAAGACCTAAGGGATAACTGTAACCGGAACCCATCCCGGAGATCCTCTATAACCGGACTCCATCCCGGAGTTCCTCTAATAACCGGAAACCAACCCGGAGTGCCTCTAATAACCGAACACCAACCCAGGGTGCCTCTAATAACCGGACACCAACCTAGAAGTCTTACTTTAACCGATCCCCAACCCGGAACATACTAGTCCAACACATTAATCTTAAGAAGAGTATTAAATATAACATAAACATTCGTATTAAAACTAACATACAAAATGTCAAAACTTTAATCATAAACAATTAACGGCATAAAAATAACTCATCCATAGTCAAAAATATCACAAAACCTTAAATACAATATGGATGATTTGTATCATAATAAATCAGCTTGAAACAATATTAAAATTTATCAAATTATGTTGACATAGATGAAATGAATACTATTTGAAAGAAATATCTCTTTATTTGAAATCATTTAGAAGTTGCATAATTATAAAGAAAACCATTATTTTGAAAATATCTTTATAAGCTTGTGAAGAAAGCATCAAAGGTGTAATAACGGCGGAGAATAACCGCACCTGCTGTATAAGTTAAAAAAAACATTATTACCTTAATTTTGTCAAAAGGTTAAAAAGGACCATGTTTGGAAAACGACAGAAAGATTCATTTATAAACCTCTTATAAAAAGTCAAACAAGGGTATAAATGTCTTTAACCCATATTCTTGTAAATAGTAAAAATGTTTTGCCATACATTTTTAAGAAACATGGATGTATATGATAAAGAGATCCCAGTAGAATTTTATGTATATAAAACCTCAGATAATGAAGAGATTGTGAAATTAACCCTTACCAATTTGGTAACATACGAAATGTAAAACCCATGAAAGAGGTATCGTACAATTAATATGTAAATACACATAAATTAAAGTGTATTACACAAAGAATATAATTATGGGTAGTACATGCACCACAAAAAAGGTAATGGTGGAAATATTTCATTAATCTCACGGGAATATGGATTCAGATGAAAACCCCTTACCGTGCACTTTCCTTTAGTCGAGGGTATGTTTAACCTCCTCTTCTTCGGGTTCTTCCTTTGAATTTGATCAAAAGGGCTCCTTAAGTTGAATTTCTGATCAAACTAAGGCCTCTAGGTTGTAGTGAGGGATGTTGAGAGAGTATTTTGGGCAGGGTTTGGCCGAACCAAAAGGCTTTGAAGGTGTGAATTAATGAGAAGGGTGAGTGTCCTTTTATAAGAGGGGTGAGGGGCACCTTCGGATAACCTTGAAATATTATTTTATAATAAATTCATATTCTGATTATAATGGCTAAACAGTGGATTATTTAAATGTTATGGTGGGTATGGGTCAAAAAATAATCATCCAATAGAATTTAGATTGGTTTGGTCATTATATTAACCTTATCTTTTAGTTTTAACACTTAGTTAATTAGTTTGACATTTACCATGTCACTTTTTATTTTTATATTATATAGTTAATAAACGTACAATATACATCCATGAGACCCCAATGTGGTCCATTAATTATACAACTATCATGATATAAGTCTCTTGGCCGAAACTTATATATTTTTGAATTTAATATCAATTAATAATATAATATTTGTTTTAAAAACTCTTTTATGTCAATTTTAACACTATTCAATAATTGACTTTTGTAAAAATCATAACATAATGATTACTTAGAAAAAAGTTAATTAAATAAATAATAATATGTCATATTATCCTAGTAAATTAGTGTAAATCATTAAAAGTCCCAAATTATATTTATTTGGGTATTTATAAAATCAATTATTTTAATATTTCACTATTATGGTAATTACTGCATCATCATTGTGTCATAAATAAATTAAATTATTTAATGTCAAAAAATTATAAATAAAATACCATTATGTAGTAAATATTTTTATCTTTCTAATGAATATTAATAGTCGAAAAGACAACATATATAACCCTATGTAAAAAATGTTTTTCTAAAAGATATATGCTTGTGTCATTTTTGTATTTATTTTAACTTAATTAATATAAAGTGTCATTATAACTTACAAGTGGCTCCATGGGGTCCGAAAATCAACAAAATAATGCCAATGGATATACATGTATCAACCAATAATTTTAGGACACGTTTTAGGGTAATTTAGTATTATTATAATATATTTTTTAACACTTATTTACCAGATTTACTCTTTAACCATGGTAAATAAAAATTTACCGAAGTAATTATTCAAAATGCCTAAAAATAGAATATACCTATTTACACAATTTGAACATCCTGATTCCAAATATGTAATCCATTTTTCTAAATTTAAACACAAAATTGGCAGAAATTAATTTAAAATTAATTCCCGCTGTCAAAACAAAAAGCGTGTTTTTAAGATACATTAACTATCAAATGATTGATTCATGTTTATGTTTGGTTTTATTGTGAAATTATGTCCAATGACCACCATTTTATTAAATGGTAAAACTATATTCTAAATATACTTTAAATACACTCAAATTCATAATTTATCACTAATAATTATTTTGATTAAAAAAGTTGTTTTTAATTAAAATTTAGTAATTTTCACTATTCATCAAAATATTAAAGTTATCCCAAAAGCACCAAAATTTCACCTTAGGATAAATTAAATACTTCGAATCCAAAAATGAAGTCCTTTTTGAGAGAAAAAATTTCTAAAATTATAAAAATTAGGTATTACTATTCATAACGGCTACTTTGATTGGTCGTGGTGTGTGTTAGAACTTGAAGTTGCGTACAACACACGCTAATGTATTATTTAAAGAGAAGCGTACCGTGGAAGCTCGGGGTGTTACAATAAAATATGTAATTTTATTTCTATCTAAAAACATTACTCCCATAGAAACTATTTGTCTTGTAAAATAACATTAAATTCATCACAAAACATTGTCACTTTATGGACCTCCATCTTATAATGTTGAATTAGAAATTACAATTGTTCATCATGGTGGATTAAATGATATGATTTATTAATTACTTTTATTATTCATAGAACTTCCCACTTAAATATAAATTTTCTATATGGACAGAACTTGATTCTCAACAATAATTTTATTAATTGGCTATCAGAATGATAGATGTTGTTTCATTGTAAAATGATTTAATATTATTGATACTTATTTTGTGGAATATGTTTTTTCAATATATGAAATTTTTTTTACATATCATTTTATCATTATCAAGTAAAATTTTATGATGTACATTCATAACTATAACTCTTCAATATTTATTATGTGGTCAATCCAAAATTGATCCAGAATAGTTTCAATAGTTTCTATTTCATCATTAAGGAACCATTATCTAGAAAAATAACTGACATAATTATATATATTTTGTCCCACTAATGTGAAAAATATGGATTATATTGTTTTCGTATAATTATAAAATATACATTTTAATGGTAATCTAGAAATGACATTAATGTGTAATTCATTGAATATTAGAACACCCCTATCATACTGACTATGAGATATTGTGTTCTTTTTTACAAGGTATATTGATATATGAGTTTTCATATCCCTTATCAAAATCAAATGTTCATAAATATAATTTATAGAAATAAAATTAATTTATAACATGAAATATTAGATATTATGAGAATAAATAAATTTTTTTAAATTTTAATCATAAATTAGATTATATATAATATTACATTAAATTTACTTCTGAAATTGGAAACATAAGAAAATGTTTTCTATAAATACTATGAATGATAAATAGCATAAATAAATATTATATAACATAATAAATGGATGATTTTAAAAGTAGAATAAAAAAACAGTGGTTTCATAAAAATAAATAAAAATGAAAAAATTAAATCTTATAAATCATTAAATTGAAAATTAACAATCACAGGAGTAAAAATTAAATCCTCTCCCAAAAATTTAAATATTTTTAATGAATAATTAAAGGCATAATAAAGACATTATTGAGTCATTTAAAAAAATTATATATGTTCGTCGATGAAACAACCATTACACTATCATGATAATATAATTAGACATACAATTATATTTAGATGATATATAATTCTAAGCTACACCTATCATGTAAATGTTTGGTTTTTACATAATTAAAAAAATTATATTAGTAGAGAATGGGGTAGAATTCATTAAGAAACAATATAAAAATTATATTCACTATTTAACAATGAAAATTATATGAGAATTTTTTTCAATTAAAATATAGGGATGATAAAGTTATATCAATAGTTTATATAAGAAATTAAATCAATATATATTCTACATGATTTAAATTGAATCATAATATGATTAATTATGGTATCATAATATTTAAATATTTTTTTTCTCTCAACTAATGAATCTGGAATTATAAATATCATGTATATAAAAATAGCTATATTACTATTATGTTAAATCAATTTCGAAAAGAATTATTAGGTATAGGAGAAAATAGAAATTATATATAAATCATCCAATCTAATTTGACTATTTAATAACTAATATATCATATCCTTTAGGTGGATAAAATTTATTAATACTTAAACTTCAAAGTCATTATTCGATTACGGAAAGTGTGTACACACACATAAATCATATTTAATACACATGTGTACCAATAAATACTCTAAGAGATACATCCCCATCTTCTATCAATATAATTTATTATCCTCATAGAAATAATGAACGAATTGAACCATATAATAAATCAGTAGCATTGGAACTTTTTATCAATAAATTATATAGATTTTAATTCCTGATAAAGGAATTTCAGCATTAGAAATACTATTGAACAATGCATAATTTGGATGAAATATGTATTCTAATGAATGTTATATCCTAAGAATATAATATAATATTAAATTATGATAATATTTGAATATATAATATAAAATTTATATGGACTCTATAATGGAATTGGAAATATTAGTTGAATAGAACGAAGAAATAAACCATTTCCATGATAATGGTTGTTAGCATTGAATAATATATTTGATCCATCAATAAACATAAATATTAAATAAGGAGAAATAAAAAAAGACAAAAAAAGTTGTATCGAGTGATATTTTAAATTTTTTTCATTAAAAAATTGATAGGTGGTAGAAATTTATAACATTGATAAGAAGAATCCCATGAGAAAATGATTATTTTATTTAATTATTATTTTTTCTAAATGGGTCTACTATAACCTATAGTTCATCATTACCTCCTTTAGTGATAATATCCAATGATTAGATCTATTATTATTTGCGAAGGATAACATTGTTAGATTTGGATAATGAATATATATATATATATAATTTTTTTATAAAATTTATTTCACAATTTTTATTTTAATTTTCTATAAAAAAATAAGGCCCACTAAATAAAATAATTTAGATTTCATAATATAAGATAAGTATTTAATTTAATACTATTAATACAGTAATTTTTTTATTAATATCTTTTAAATAAGTATTATAATTTTTGAAATTATTTTTTGTCAGAGTAAAAAAATAATTTATCACCAAATGGATTATTGATTAATAATATAACCCTAATATACATAAATAACTATTATTATACTATAATCACATAAGTTAAGGTGATAATAAATTATAATTTCCGGTGGTACTTTGTCAAACATTGATCTGGGAGACATTTCTTTAAACATGTTCTTACCTCACTAATGAATCATCTTAGACATCCACTATTAAATATCAGTTTGGGACTAGTCAATAATAATTTCATGTGATTTAATCCCCATCCCAAAATTTTATAATATACAAGTCATATTTTTTATATGTACTAGTGGAACCCATTTCATTTCCCATGTGATATAAATACCTGTAGGTGAATACCCGTACTAATATTCATTTATTCTAATAGTTATATTATAATAGCCATATAAAAAATAGTCAGATAACATAATAGAAATTTAAAGACCCTAGTTATTGATTTTGTTTTAAAAAGATAAGGAAAACCCCTTTATTATGTAAAAACAAAAACATAAAAGAGAATAGTTATTCTAAATTCATATATATTCTTTCTTATTGAAAAAAATTAAAACAATTTCCATTTCCATTTTATAATTTTTTTTTCATACTGAATTACTTTTTTCTTAATTTCCAAATTTATAGGAATATTTTCTATTATATAATAATTTTTTTGGACATTTAGTTTGTCATCATATTGTTTTATTTTTATACTAACTACTAAAATAATTAATAATATTGAAATTTAGTTGTCATTTATTTTTAGTGCATCATTTTTAAATAAAGTATTTTTTAAAATTATAAAATTTATCTTAATTTACAAATTGAATTTTTGTATAATGATTACAATAAAATTATTAATGTTAATGAGATTTCAATAAATACCT
This sequence comes from Viscum album, assembly GCA_963277665.1. Lineage (NCBI taxonomy): Eukaryota > Viridiplantae > Streptophyta > Magnoliopsida > Santalales > Viscaceae > Viscum > Viscum album. The sequence continues at coordinate 822,389,967 of OY728155.1, forward strand.
CCGAAAACTCAATGATTTTTATGAGGGTATTCAAAAATCATTTTGTTTTCCACTAGAACATAGATTATGATTTGACGATAAAAAACATTTTAAATTTCACAAATGTCCCTCCAAATTAAGTATATGGTGTATTTTTAATAGATTATGTTATTGAATTTTATTAAACATCACATATTCTTCAGTGAAGTATTTAGCATTTTGGAATGAATTTACTATTGTATAAACCATATTTGAATCCATCATTTTCAGTTGGATTGGCATGAAAATTCATTACATGTAACTCCAAAAATTCTATCAAAAATCCATTAACCAAAAGGGAATTATGATGTAGGAATATAAACATTGAGGTTCTATACAAGAAATGAATTCTTGATCAACATGAGAAATAAATCATTTAGTTTACCTAGAAAATCAAAATATTAATGAATGAAAGCAAATAGGTGTAATTATATCATGGGAATATAATTTAAATATGTTCAGGAAATCTTCCTTTAGATAATAATAGTTAAGTTGAATAAAGTTCATATAGTGTCAAAAATATCAATTTTATTTTTAATTGTAACAATTTCAATCATTAAAATCATATTATTAACCGGTTTAATGAAATTTTATAATTACATTATCCAAGTATGATATCCCAATGTCAGTATAAGAAGGGTAAAAATTTAAATTGCATATTCCAACATATAATGTATAGTTGGTGGACATGATTGATATATGTAAATAAGAGGATAAAAATAAATAATTTATATATAACTCACTAAATAAACATAAAAATGTTTCTTGAGAAACATGATGTAATTTTATTTCTATATTGGATTCATGGATAACATAGTTAATATATATCTTTGACCTGTTTCAATGTTAAAATGTTTTTACATAAACTCATTAATAATTGTTCTATCAATTTAATTAAACTTGTTAGGGAATATAAAAGATCCACCAAATAATTATTTATCGAAGTGTTGTGTTGATATTGTTATTTGTTAGTGGTATTGTCATTTGATTAACAAACTTAATCACACAACCTTCATAATATTTTGTTATTAATTATATTGGTACAAAACAAACATTTTAAAATTCTCGGTACAATATTACATCATCAAAAGAAATTTATATTGATTGGGTGATAACAAAACCCAATATCTAATTGATATAATTTAATATATAGTTATTATTATGGATCTCATACAGTAACATTGAATAAATGTTAGATTTTGGGACCATATCTTGGTCCAAATTTATTTTTAACTATTATTACTATCGTTAGTGTGAATGAAATTTCATTAATGAAGACACTAATTATTTTATAATTATTTGGTTAATCTCCATTATTTATAGTGTTTTGAATGGTTAATTTTTTTTTTCTCAATTCCATCATTACTTTAATTTGTAGTATAATCATGAAAAATACCATTATATTGATCGTTAAACAGGCCACATATGTTTGAATTGAAATTTCATCTTTCAAAATATGTGATTTATATTATACATATTATAGTACTAATTATATAAAAATGTTTCAAATAGATATATACAACTAGTTAAACAACTAAATTAACCATTTATTTAAGATTAAGAAATATTTAGTTTTTAAAATAATATATAAAAGTCACCAAAATAAGTTTAGAAGTGTTGTAATGCTCATGAGAGTGTAAACTCTCCTTGATGAGGGTGGATGAATCAGTAGTAAATGAAACAAAAATGACTCTAAAACTATTTCATTCACATCATTATTTAGTGTGAATGAATATATATGGTTACAATTTGATGGTGATAGACTAAGTGGTATTGATTCCCGATTTAATTGTGGGGTTTTAATTAATCTCTCACACTTATTATTAGGTATCTAAACATTAATGTCTTGGTGATTTGTTCATTACACCCATGATATTATTTTTTATCAATGGAAAATGGAAATGTAAAGGAGGAACAAAATGAACTCCAAATTTCAATATAAACATCATGTTACAATAAGATTATACCATGTTTATATCTATGCATCATGATCCACCATACCATGTACTTTTTTTGAAAATATTGATTATATCCTAAAAATTGTATAAATTTCCATATGGATTGGTTTCGAAGTCACTCAAGGTATCATATATTCATCACACATACATCTTCTATGTGATACACCACATATTTAAAAACCTAGTCAGCAAAGTAGTAGGCTTCTCAAAATTTAATCATTATCATCATACATGAATGACAGTGATCAGCAATTTATTTTTATCACAATTTATCACATAATATCATACATTATATTATTTGAATAAAAAGAAGACTATTATATGAAACCATAAATTTCATTGGACCATTTAATCCATTTATCTCTTTTAGTGAGAACAATTAGTATCTGGAAAACATATTTTGGTGTGGAACAACATGAATCTACATAAACAATGTGCCATCAAACTCGTGTCTTCTAGAGTTTATTTTAATTGTTCCTCCTCCCATGACGTAGTATCATTTATATCACCAGATTTTATTATTATCATTATAATTGTAATATAATAAAATTTTATACCCTAAATGGTTTTCACATAATTTTCATATGAATGAATTAATGGAGCATTATCCTCAAAGATAACACCATGGAGACTAAAATATAAACTATTATTGTGATGGATTATAAAAAACAATTAGTTGGTTCTAATTTTATATTTGTCACATTTTAATGAATTCCCATCATATAAATTCATTTTTCCATCAACATAATCATACATCAACCGATAGCATGGTTTCATTAATTATTATTATAATGTATTAATTAATTTCATTACTGTGAAATTAAATATTCAATCATTATATATAGTTTATTTTCACAATTAGGTTGAAATAAGACTAAAAAATTCAACATTATGTTTTTTCATCAACAATATAACTTTATTCCCCTCATTTTTATATATTTCCACCCAACACCAAAAAAACCTTTAATGAATCAGTGGGAATAAATATAATGGATAAAAAAAATGAAAACACATCAAACACATAAATTAATTTTCACAAGAAACATGTAATAGTATACATATGATATGAATCCAATTTATACACATAACCATTGAAATGGAAAATGAATTTTTGAAATAAATGACATACCATGGTTTAATTTTAATACAATTTTTGAAATATGTCTATTTACATCCACATAACTCCTCTATTCTCAAAACAACTCTTTAGGGTTATTTAATATATAATATTCTTATAATTTTCAATTATTACTCACCCTGTATATATCATTAAAATGAAAAAATATGAGATCCTTATTTTTAAAATTGATGTCCTAAAAATAACATCTTCTTTATTTTTGATATATATTAACTCCTCTCATAGGGGATGAAAGAATTTAAATGTAACCATATTATCTCATACATTAAAATAATAAATCCCATTGTAATATATTCTGTTATAGAAAAATGTTAACAAATGAAAAATGGGAAACATCCCATAATACTTATATATATTTTCAATGAATATAATCCATTCAACATTCGATTTTTCTCTTTGGAAGCCCTTTACAGACGATTTTTCGTGATATTTAGAACATGTTCATTGGTAGATACATATTATAAATATTTTCACAAAAACTACCTTAATCATTATGATGGTTTGAATCATATTAATATGAATTAACCTTGCATGTTTTGGTATTTTCATTACCAAATATTCTGAACTATAATGTTTACAGCCAATCAATGAGAGGTATTAAATGCCAAAAACATTGTATAATAGTTATAATTTCATACATTCCTTTTAATTTTAATAATATGATTCTTAATTATTATAAAAATAAATTTATCTATTTATGACATAATTATACTTCATTATGTCCAATGCGTCAAAACTTACTCAGATGTGGAAAAACATCTGATTATTAATACTAAATCGATAATATTTCATTCCCAATCAGTATTATTATATCCATCATGAAACAAATATTTATTTAACTCATAAAATAGGAAATAATTCGGATTTACATTATCATATCACATGGTTTATTTTATTTCTAAAAAATTTGATCCCTTTTTTATTTGAATATTTCATAATGTGTATATATAAAAAAAAGATCCTTGTTTTGATAATGTTAAATATAGTTAGTTCCAATGAGCCCTTAAAATTCCATTTTCAATTGGATTCTCTCATTATCAATGGAAAGAAAAACCAAATCAAATATATATTAAGAACACCCCTTTATTCATCAATAGAAAACTATCATATAACCCAAAAGATTACTTTTATTTTAAATTATTTTTAACATCTAATATAGTCGTGAATTAAAGAATCCTGGAATATATAATTTTATAAATTTTTAATATAAAAAATTATCTATCATTTAGCAGGTGAAATAAAAATAATTAATTATTTTTTCCCAATAGTATTTCTTTTACATTGACATAAAAAATCATAATAACTTATATTGATTCATATCCTCAAAAATAGTGATTTAAATATACATATTCCTTCATGAATTTTATTGTATACAATCCATTTTCCTTATTTTTATACATTGATTCTAGTGATTATTTGAGTCAATATATCACCTTATTTATCATTTACCATGATGAGCCATTTTCATCATAAATAAGTTTTTCTATTATTTCAATATATATCATTCAAATTTACACAATTTGTAAACACTAAAATAACATAAATACGTACAAAAAAGCGATTTCATTTTCTATATAATGAAATAACATTTCATATTATTTCAATACCAATAACTATAGGTAATATCTTTATAAAATCAATACCATTAAAATACATCGGCAAAAATTTGATATTTTTCTCTTCGTACCTCACCCTTCCAATAATATTATTTCAAAAAAACGAATTTATATAACCATTATTATTCTTTTCGGATGAAAACCATTACCAAAAATTCATTGATTACAATATAGTTTGAATTTCTTCCCTAATTGATATTTGATTAATATTTTATAAGTCCTCATCAGCACCCAGTGGTTTACCTTATGAATCCATGATAGGATTTCTATATAATATCATGTTTCATCAAGATTCAACATACATTAGACTTTTCACTATAATATTTTCAATATAAACAATAATTATAAATTGTGGAAACATATATCATCCATTATACATGAAAATATATTTTTAAAATATTCAGAATCATTAATAATTCATGAAAATATTCTCTTTTGGTAGGAATACTCTTTGATTTCTCAACATCTTCAGAATAATTATGGGAAATTAAATCTAAATTATTTATAATAAAATATCTCTGACTTATCTTCCTATGATTTTTTCTACTAATGTTATTTTTAAAAATTATTTTTTATGATCAATAATGTTAAATATTAAAATATATTGTATTTTCCTATATCAATATGATTTGTTCCTTCATGATTCCTATGAAAAAAATATTCTTTTCAAATATTACCTCATTATTATTGAAATAAATGTACAAAAAATATTGATGTGAGTTTTATAAAAATCATATAAATAAATATTAACATGAATATTTAATAATAATGATGGTTTATCGATCTTCATTAACATTTAATGATCATTCATTTATAATAGTAATGTATCCTTTATGTTAACATTTTTTCCATTCAACTTCCATTTTTATTTTTCATATATAAGGATAGGAAAAATCATTAATTAAATTAATCTATACTTTTACTGAATTGTATGCCTCCTTGACTATCATAACATGCTGTTGACTATTTATCAATATTAAATTCTGGAAACTGTATTTTTTAATTAGTTGTTTTGGTATCATTGTTTGAAATTTTATTAAAATGTCTTTGTCTTAATAATAGAATTTTTATTTGAAATGAACCAAACTCCATCAACTGATATATTGTAGTTATTATATTAAATTGGTATATATATATATTAATATATGTAATATAACATTTTAGTATCCCTATTAATCTTGATATATGAATAAATTTTTTATTACATAAAAAATTATAATTCATCATTTGAAATCATGAAATATATATATTCACCATGTGACCAATTTTATCATAAAATGAACTCCTCTTGCTTCCATGGGAAATAAGGAATCCACCTAACGGGTTTTCTTATATGCTCATTTAATGATTTCTATATTTTAGATGAAATTATGAATAAAATATTATGGTGACAAATTAAAAAAAATATTACAAATAAAATATATCGATAAAAGAAATAAAAACATATCCAATATGATAATAAATATATTCCATGATAATAATATCAAAAATTTGTTAATTTAATTCCATAATCACAAACATCTTCACTAACCACCATCACCATCAGTCAAGACATCTTACATAAGAGGTAAGGATCCTCCCATTATCTTATCTTGGTCTTCACATGAGACATGCTGATGAAATTAGTGGATATGTAATTCCTTGCCCGCATGATATAATAAATTCCTATACAATCCATCTATAATTGAATAATTTCATCGAAGAAAGTTCAATGAATAAACAAAATAAATACAAAACTCAACTTCAATGTAAGGTATTTCATTCAAGATATTCATATATAAAGAATGGATATTGTGGAAAAAGAATATTTTCCCTAATTAGGATCTAAAAATGATACATATTATGAATCCTGTGAATAATAACATAGTATTTAAATATTTATAATTATGCACCCATAAAAATACAAGGAAATTAGATTATAGTAATTGGTTGTTCATAAAGAACCTGTTCTCAAGGTATCCAAGTAAATGGTTAGTTATGTATTCAATGTTTAAAGAATAATTAATTTCTAAATAACTCCATTATATAGAATTTTTTTGATCATCTATATTATATAAAGAATGTCATTTAAGAGTGTCATAACATGCATGTAACAATGCATGTTTACATGCACTAGGTGATGATCCGGTAAAAGAATAATGAAGACTTATTGTGGTTATTGCCCTTATGTATAACAATTTTAGATATAGATATACTTCTATGATCCTTACCTGGATTTAAATATGGGAAAACTATACACATTAAATGTAACTAAAATTATAGGATTGTTTTAGGCCTAAAAGATAATATCAGTGTCATGACAACAAAAAAATAATTATAAGGGGAGGGAATAAATGATATCCCATTTCAAACATATAAAATAATGGGTAACCACATAGAATAAAAAGAATGGATTCATATGAAAATGAATTTTTTAATGAAAATATAACAATGGTAATGACTGTGAAAATGAATGTGGATGATTGTGTACCCTTTTCAATGTAAGACTCTATATAATGAAAATGAGGGATTTTATAGGTTCATTATCCCACCATAGAGAGGAATATGTGAGAGATATTGAGATAAATTTATTTATCAATGGAATAGGTATAAAATTTTGATTTCAAATTAGATATATTTATACCCATAGTGGGGTTATTTTCTAGGATTAAATATTAGATATTTTATAATATAAGACAACTAATTTGAGGGTTCAATGACTTCAAAGAAATTTATTTGGAGTATTACGTATAGATAAAGGGTGTTTGGATTTTAAATGTCTTCAACAATCAATAACTACCCTAAAAACCCATTTAATGGAGAGAAACCAAAAATAATTTTTATCAATAAAAACCAATTCTCCATTAATAAATATAAGGTATGAAATTATAAATAATCATTATTTATAACTATATTTTTGTACTTAATAAATTAAATTTTGGTTGAATAAAATGTTCCATAAATTTTGGATTCATTTTAAGATAATAATAATGTACTAAATTGATAGTTCTCAAAAAATGGAAGTTTTTTCGTTTTCATCAAAAATGTTTTTTTAAAAATATTTTACAAAAAAAAATATGGGATAATATTCAGGTGGTGATTAAAAAAAGCAATTCTTTAAAAAATAATTTTAATTATAATTCCCAATTTAATCATTTGAAGTAAATTAATTATTTTATAAAAATTAATGCCTTTTATTGATGATTAAACATTCTAATTGTTATAACAATTACATGGGGATTTGTTAAAAAAATTATTTTAATTTTGAAATAAAAATTTGTCTAGAATATAATTTCATTTAAAAAAATATATATTTATCGAAAAAGGTATTTCATAAAATAGTATGAATATATTAAAAATTACAAAAAATTTATACTTTTGATTATATTGAAATATAATTATGACAGTGTCTTATGTGAGTCTACATAACCAATAATAAAAAATACCCCTTCTCTTATTGGTTAATAGTTATATTTTTCAATTAGTTATATTTGGCCAAAGTAATAATGTAAAATGAAATATTTCTTACATATATAGTATGACTATAACAATGTCATTCAAAAGCTTTATTAAAATTTTCATACACATTTGGTGAAAATTATATCATTTTCCTAGCTTGTCTATTCAGTTTGTTTTTATATATGGAACATGAGAGGTTTTTAGTAGAATTAAAATCTAAACAGTTTTATTTGGTGGATTTTCTATTATTCTATATTTATATACATTTAATATTACTTTATGTACTAATCCATATTAATGCTTAATTTTTAACGTTCTTATTTATGAAACATTAACTTTTATATTGGGATATTCATCAGATATTGTGATTAAATTATAAATTATTGAAATAATTGTTTTTTGGCTATTTAAATTTCGTATTATATAAAGAATTATTACTATGAATGATAGAATACTTAATATATTTTTAGTATTATTTATATTTTTGTGGTTTTATATTCATCCCCCCCATAACAAAATTACATCCCCACATTTTTATATTATTTAGTGCTAATATTTAATAGGTAAAAAATATTCTAATATTACTGGTAATCCATTATATTTTTTGATATATCCTTAAAAATACATTATGATGTCCAAAAATCTATTACATAAATTTTATTGTCCATTTTGGTGATTCCTATATCCAATGAGATGATAGAATTGTGATTTGAAAATATAAATTAAAATACACTATGATCGATAGAAATTTTATAGAATTAAAAAATATTTTCATAGATAAAATACTATCTTGGATGTGATTTTAATATTTTAAAAAATTTAATAATATTTTAAAGTAGCATTCTCTATATTATGGTTCATAAAATAATTGTGAAGAGATAATAATGATGCATGCAATTTCTTTTCATCCAATAGATGAATTTCTATAGACATATTTTAATGAAATTTGTTGTCTATTTCTAAATTATAACATGAATAATTAACTCATATTCCAACATATTTTCATCAATGGAAAACATTTATTATTATCTGATTAAATTAAGAATTATTATGATAATCGATTTAATGTAGACAATAAATTATATATTTTTCCTGAAAAATGGTGCTTTTATAATCATATACATTAATAATTCCTAAAATTTATTTTTTTATTTCTTAATAAATACCCATTCTAGAAATCTATTAATGGTGGATAAAAAAATACGTTTAGAAACATAATACCCCACTTTATGAAATTTTATCCTCAAAATTTTACGTATTACTTAGTAATAATGTTACCTTGGTGGATCAAATTGATTATCATGAATCAAAATATATCATCTGAAGAGGTTAAAAACATAATATATTATAGAGTATTGGGTAATATATTATTCCACTAAAAATATAATATATAAAAAAACATTAAATTTAGGGAAAATAAGATTCCTTATATTGTTTGTGTCTAATGAGTTTCCAAAAGAATTCCATTTTAACATGAAGATATTAATGTACTCAAATTTAATTGTCTCTTATAGATCCATAATGGTGCGTCATGTTTTATCCATGAATTTACATAGTGAATCATATTTTATATGAATTATCTAAAATCTGGTGAACAATAATATTATTAAAATAATTGTTTATAGAGTGTGATCCTTGATAAATAGTTTTATGTAGTTATGGATCTTTAAAATATTGTTTTGAAATTTTACTCTGAATATTTTTCCCTTAAAAAATATTCCTGGTCTGAGCATAATATTTGAAATAATATTTTTTTATATAATAGAAAAAAATACAATCATATTATTAAAATTATATTGAAATATAATTTCATATGATCATATTATTCTATTTATTAATAAAGGGTGGTTAGATCTATTTTTTTAATCTCATTTATAATTATTGATAAGTTCCCTTGTGGATGTCCTTTAACTGAGTAATATGAGATTGTTGTGTCTTGAAAATATCAATAATGTATTTGGGTAAACATTATAATACATAATAATAGGGTAGTGTTGTATATTTTTTAATATTACTATAATTTGATATGTTATGTCAAGAAGAAAATTATTTAGAAATTTTGATTTTAATTAAATAAGATGAGAGGTATAAGAATTTAGTGTAAGAATTCGTTTATTTTATCTTGAAAAAATACCTTGATTCTATTGAATCACTGAAATAAAAAAATCAACAAACTACATACCACAAAATTAAATTTACATTCGCTACCTATTTATTCATGTCATTAAATAGAAACTACATTTTAAATAGTGAGTGGTCAATAATATCTCAGGATAACAAATGAATATAAATTTTGAATTATCCATTTTAGGATTGTGTATGGTCCATATATTTTTGGCTAGTACTGTTTGGTATATATTATTATGATAAAAGGCATGGAGGGCTGGTGAATGGACTAGATTAAAATTGAAAAGATACTGATAATTTATCAATGGTAATTAGATTAATTATTCTAGTATTTATAATAAATGAAATATTTCAATGTTTTTTATTTATAGTTGTTCTGAAAATTGTCATCCTAATAAATATTTATACCACTTTACTTGATTATAGAAACATTCTACAAGAAAATAATTTTAAAAGGGATATCAAAACCCAATTACAATATATATTTTATTTTCTATTAATTACTAAAAATCCTAAATTTTATAGGAAGTCAAATACCAATTTTAAAAAATTAGATATCACAGGTCACAACCTGATGGAACATTATAGTAGAACATGGGAGTCATAGCCCAAATAATTAGAATCAATTTTATTGTTAAAACATTAAGATATATTAAAAGAATTTTAGTTTTGGTAAAAAAATTAAATCATGTGAAAATAGAGAAAAATATATAGAATAAAAATAAAAATAACATAATGGTTCAAGTGTTTTTTATTTTCTTTATTTTAACATCAAGCTATTATAAGATGTCATATCAATTTTTATTTATCAATTGTGATATATTACAACATTAGTGAGAAATGTTTATCATAGGTTGAATGTATAAAACAACATTATGTCATTATCACAACACATTATGAAATATATCAAATGAAAATTTGAAATAACTCATTATATATTTATGGTATTTTAATTCTATCCATATTTCGCATTTTTGTATTAGATAAAATAAAGATAACGTTCTAAAAAGATAACATAAGACAAATACATAATTTTGGAATAATTTATAATTTAAATATTATAATTCATTATTTTCAGATAGATGGAGAATTTGTGTAAAATATTAACTTTTCATAATATTCATTGAACTCATGAAAAAAATTTTACACAATAAATATTAATCAAAACCAATTCAGAATCATTTTTTCCATTAATTAAATAGTATCATCATAATATTAAAATTAACTTTCTAATGAATATAGAGCATTTGAATTTGAAAGATATATTTAAATAAATAATTTAAAACATGTATTAAACATGTGAAGTATACCAACAATTAATAAAAACTCATTAGAAAATATTAAATATTTTTTAAATGATGTACAAAAAAATGATACTATAATAGAAATAATTTAATTGAATAAATAAAAATATAATATTAAAAAAGAATTTTCGAGTTTCTTGTAATATTTTTCAGGATTGATAATAAACTAATCTTCATTATTTATAAATACATGTATAAAATAATGAAAAAAAATCTGCAATAGGATCTCGGTAATTATCATGATTTTATAGTGTTTTTAGAATAATTTTATTATTTTAAATAATGATTAAGAGTTTATCTCCACGTAGGTCAGTTGAAAACATATGAAAATTTATGTTATTGAATTCATATAGGATAATTTTATTAGATATTCAAAAAAACTAATTCATCACAAAGTTCATTTAATATTTAATGTATTCATGTACACAAATTTACCTTGTATGTAATTTATGTTTGGAAATTCATAAACACATAAGGTAGGATACATTATAATAATGTAGAACTCAGATAGCCCTTATTGAATTAGATTTATCTTTGAGTATTCTTCAGATATTTTTCTAATAACTCATCATCATTCCATTTGAATAAAAGTCCCCAAAATTTTATTTCTTTAAATTTTTTTATCATTAATAAATATTTGCAATACTTCACTGAAAAAATATATAATTCTGATTGTAAATATATAGTGAGACCAATCCTAATTTGTAAAAATATATAGGTCTATTAAATATATGAAGGATTAGTATTAAATATAGATAATATTATTATCATTACAAAATAAATGATTCAATTAAATTGGTTTTTGTTATCTCAAGATATGTTTACAATACATAAGGCAATTGATTCTTGGAAGACATATTTTGTGGATTTCAAAAAGGATATAGGAATAAAAAATATGATAAGTGGATTATGAATTGAAAAAATTATTCATAATATATTTTTATATTGGTGTGTTAACACCATTTAGAAATGATAATTTATGTTCCCACATTATATACATATACATGTAACTAATTATAAATATTTTTTAACATGTTATAATATATCAAAACATGCCATATAATAAAATTAGGAATGGAATAAAATTATATGATTATGAATAAGTATAATTTATAAAAACAAAATGTCTATAAGGTGACCATCCAAATTTTACTTTTTTTTAATTAAAAACCCAATCATGATATTAATTACATATCTATATTTATAATAATATCAAAATGATAAGGTCTGAATATAGTCACACACCCATATATATATATATATATATATATATATATATATATATATATTTGTAATGACTTATTTTATAAGGTAATGAATTAAATAGAACTACTGAAAAAATTAATAAGAATTAAATTTTAAAAACATGAATCAATGATGCTGTGAAATTCACTCTATGTTAAAAAATATTATTCAATTCTGTAAGCATAATTTTTAAAATTTATTTTAATCAAATAATGAAAATTTATTTTTAAAGAATAATTTTTAAAATCAATGCTTTAAATAGTAACTAAGAATCATCTAGGATGTATAAGAGCTATTATAACACTAATATTATAAAAAAATAATATTAGAAATTATAAAATAGTAATACGAAAAAATGTTATTAGGGATTTTACATATTGCATGAAAATAGGAAATATTTCCATATAAATAAAAAATTCCTTATAAATATATGATAACATTACAAATATTATGATTCAATCATTTGAAGATAATATATAATTTTATAAAAATGATAAATGACCAATGTCTATGAATGAAAATAATAAATATTATTTTTAGAAGTAAAAAAATTTAAAATAATGTCTCCAAAATTCAAAAGATCTTAATTTAAATGAAATCGTTCATTGAATTAATTTGATCTATAATTTTCTAAATGAATCATTGAAATTGAATTTATTAATTTATTTTTATAGTATATAGGAAATTTATTAAGGTAAATATAAATAATCACAAAACATTATTTGATCAATGAACATTGAGTACAATGACTAGGAATTTAGGTATACTCACCATATTGAATAGATTGGAAAATAAATAATTTCTTCGTAAAAGAGAATAAATTTAAAAATAATCATGGTTAATGACAAATAATAGATTTAATTTTCTTATTCATTTCATAGACTTTAAAACTATACACATAATATAATAATAAATAAACAAATTTATATATATAATAAAAATACATGAATTAATAGTTCCATTAGCATATATAATAAATCATTTTCATATTTGAAATATGACAATCTTTAAGAACACCTTGTTAAAATGTTCATAATAGGAAAATAAAATTCATATAATGTGTATTGGACACTATATAAACAATGATTCACATCATAACTCTTTAAACATTAATATGAAAATATTTTCCTCATTTATCAATATTAAATTTTAAGCTTCTAATCAAAATAGTTATCATAGTTTTAATAAAAATTGATGATATACCATTTAACAAAAAAATTCCACACATATATTGATTTTTAAATATCTCAATATTCCATTGAGAAAATATGTGTCCAATTATGAATAGTAGTTTTCATATTTTTCGAAATAAAAATATATATGGCATTTATGTTGATAAATTTTACATATAAATTCACATGAAGTCATAAAAAAGATATCATCATTATATATTATCAGAAGTAATGTATCATTATACATTATTTTAATAAATAATGTATGATTATAATTTCTATTTAATGTATTATTAAAATGAAATAATAAAATACTTTCAAACCAAGCATGAGAGACTTTTTTATGGAAATACTAAGCATTATACACATAAAAAGCAAGATTATGAAATTTTACAATTTCAAAACAAGGGGATTAAAATCATAGAAATATTATTTTAATAGAAAATTTAAGAGTGAAAATTTTACATCCTTTATATATAACATAGAAATTTTTAAAAAATTATTCCAATAATATTACAATAGATAAATAATATAAATCATTTGAAATTGAATCATAAAAGTCTACACTATCATTTTGAGAGTCTCTTTGGTCAAAAAGTCCGTATTTTTTAATAAAACTCTATCCAGATACATATATCTTGTTTCTAATGACCCATTTAGTTATTATTACTAGCTTATTATAGTAAAATTAACTAATGAGAAAACTTCACATCAAAGAAATCATTATCCTCATATTTTATAGAAATTGTTTCTTCATAACTATCTTTTAGAATCGCATTTAAAAATTTAGTGTCTTTACGAATCCCCCATGATATAGGATCATATTGAGAATAGTTTTTCTTCCCCTTAAAAAATACATCATCATTTGGTTTTTCATCTATATAATTTAAATACATAAAATAAAATTCATTTTTTAGAAAAACATAATTACGATTATCATATTACAACAATGAAATTATATATAACGATTCCTCAACATTCAATGTGATATTATTATAATATAAATTATATTTATGTTTAGATGAATAATTATTTCATATTCCCAGTAAACTTCTAACTTTAAAATGTTCTAAATTTCCATTCACATTCATGATATAAGGATTACATCTAAAAACATTGAATTAATAAAACATTATATTTATACTATTAAACATTTCATAATGGAATTTCTTCAACATAGTTCTAACATATACTATATTTAAAATTATTAAATATTTTTAATATAATATTTTTAAATTAATTTAATTAGACTGTATTCATTAAGAATAGTTAAATTCATTTGTTTAATGGATTCATTTTTATTTTAGATTAATTAAATTTCTATCTTGTTATATGAGTAGAAAAATTATCATCATAACAATTGTGTTAAAAAAACATAATTTTAATTGAATAATTACACATTTTTATAACATCTAATATAAATAATTAAAGGGTCGTTTGTATTTTGAACCGTATTTCTAAATGGAATCAATATAACTTTGGTTATTTGATTATGTGACAGGAAATAAACCTGTGTACATATATAAAATTTATCAATAATAAAAAAATTATTTTTCTTACAACTTGAACTGTATGTTTTCATTATCCCAATTAAATCACGATGTATTAATCCATGATGTATGTAATTAGAAAAATGATTTTTATTATTGAAGGTTTCCTAAGTCTTCTTAAATTTTTAGCATGAGTCTCTAACAAAATATTCAAGTACCATTAATGTGTAAAGATCTAGAACATGTTCGCAAATTGGTAAAGATTTTATCATTTAAAACTGATCATCTCCATGATTTACATTATAGAAACTATCACTTGGTAATATTGAATTGACATAATTAATGTTTTAATTATATTTAAATGAGAAATTAATATAATTAATATAATTACTTCTATATTTTATATTTTATTAAAACATTTCATTTCTATTTTTGAATTGATAATCTATTTTCTCTCTAGATATATCATGTATACCATCATCATATAATTTTAAAATACTAATTATGATATATATAAAAATAGAAATATACAAAATTTATTTATTATAAAATTATTTTAAATACATACATCTTATAACACTTATGCATTCCTTTAGAGTTATGATAATAAGTGATACAACATCAATCAAATTTAGATTAGAGGGGAAATTAAATATGACTCTATTCATGTGTCAGGAGTGTCACGACCCCCTCCCCACAAAGTGTACCCCTCCTGGGCCAGCAATGTGAAAAGGGAGATAATGACCCCCGAGTCCCGCCTCCAGTAGGCCCCGGGTTGGCGACTAGCACCGAGGGTATAATACACACACAAATGGGAGGCATTACCCTCTAAGAGAACACATGCAGAAGAGAGAGATAGAATAGAATCCAACCAACTCCAACTCATAACTGAAATGTAAAATAAACCCAAGTACATATATGAAATGTCATGCAAAAGTACTACAACTGAAAGGGGAAACTAAAAGTACCCAAAAGAAAGTAAAACGACAGCGACCACAAGCCCGAACAGCTCCTCCTCCAACCGCAAGCTAGTAGTAACCAGCTTGATCTCCAACCTGCTCCAAGTGACCTGAAAAACAGTTTATATGTACATAGGGTGAGTATAACAGTATACTCAGTAGGATCCTCCCCAAGACTCTCGTGCAAAAGTAAAGAAAGCATGCTAAAGCCCAGTGAACAACAAGTGAAACTAACTCGTCACCTAAACAGGTATACTATGTTCCCAACCTCACCAAGGCTACTCTCACCAAGTAACGCATACAAGAATATAGCATGTAGTAAAGAATGTCAAGGGTACCCCGCTACTACTTCCCCACTAGTTTGCCGCTTTGCCCCAATGACATACGTCCTGTGCATCTCTCTCCAAAGGCTTGCCCGTATCAACATGGGTCAAGCTCCACAATCTGCACCACGTGCACCACATCGGCTTGCCCGCAGACACCTGGGCTAAGATCCACACAATCCTCACAACCAAAAGTAACCAGGTAGTTTCCGGGAGCCACCACAGCTCGCATAACGTGTATCATACGTCGAGTATTATACCTCAAGCCATTACAGCCCATACACCGAGTAAGGATCCTCAAGCCATCACAGCCTATACACGTTACACCTATAGTAGTCCATAGGATACTATATCCAGAATATATGTGTGTGAAATAACCACAAGCCATTACAGCCCTCTACACACATATATGGGTAAAACTAACCACTGTGCCTACCAGCACTAAGATCTACCAAGAGAAGAGAGCGGGGCCAAAGGGGGTAGTCAGCCATTCAACCTCCCATCAGAATGTTGGGGAAAACACCCCCCCAGGGCTCAGAATCCCCGGGGTGTCAGTTGCCCTTACCGACAGGGTGGAGTAGCGTATAGAAACACAAAAAGTACAGAGTATATAAGTAACTCACATCCACACTATGGGCATTACCTAGTCTTAGATACAACTGCAGCTAACGTCTCTCAGACTCCAGGCTGCTACTTCTAAGACTAGGTATCCTATAAGCACACAACCAATTGAAGAGCTTTATTAGATTACTCCATTCTCATTTATCAGTTCCACTGTACATTAGTTAATTCTTTAAGCATTAATTAAGATTGAACAATTCCTCATTAACTGAAATGGCGTCACTTTCAAAAACAACTGCTCCTTTTTAAGATTCACATCACCTTTAAATTCTAGCATCTCCATCCCCGTGGATTTTCACCATTTAATCAAACATTCAAAACAGAAATACTTTTCCACATTCCCAGGCATTCTAGAAAAACATCCTATGCTTCTAAACACAAAGGAGGCTCAACACGGTGAGTAGATATACTACCCGTCGAGTCTTTGCCGCCTATAGAAA
Organism: Viscum album; assembly: GCA_963277665.1. Taxonomy (NCBI): domain Eukaryota; kingdom Viridiplantae; phylum Streptophyta; class Magnoliopsida; order Santalales; family Viscaceae; genus Viscum; species Viscum album. Next base: position 822,407,816 of record OY728155.1, read on the forward strand.
GAGCATAGACCCATCCTCCATCGAGAGGCTAAACACGGAAAGCACGTGGCATACCCCGCGTGTCTTCGCCTCCTTCGGAAAGAGGGTAAGCAAGACCAGCTGCCTTGAGCAGTGGGGAAAAGTAAAGAAGATAAACAATCAAACCAACCACCAACATCAAACCATCACATTCATCTCATACCATCACCCTTGGTGTCCTCCCCGACACCCATATGCATAAACCGATGCATCTCGCCACACTAGGCATCATCCGCTGCCACAACTATAAGGCCTCCATGCCTCCACATATCACAACAACCATCCAGGCTCACATCACAGCACAAGCAGCAGGAAAACAAACATCACAAAATGGGCTCTCGGCCCTTTAACAAACAAGAGGGTAACTCAAAACCCTTTTTGAAATTCCAACATAATATGTTCTCTAAACCATATTGAATTAACAGATTTGTTATTCGTAGGTTCCAATCATGGATACCTAATCAGTAAGCTATCACAATTAAATAACCATGCTTACTTCCCTAATTTGATTATCCTCAAATTAGAACAACTACAACAACGACAACAACCAGATTAATTTACATGCCTCTTTATCTTTAGCCAATTAATCAACAATTAATTCCGGCTTTACGTTCATTATCAATTTCTATCATGAAGGAACGACAAAACAAAGAAACATAGATATCACTATATCTAGGAAAACATGAGGCAAACCGTCATTACGGTATAAAGCAACAGCATGCGATCTACCAATTCTTTTAATCCGGTTCAAGTATTTAATTAGGTCAATTTCATTGTGATCCAAAGGAATAAATCATGCTAACTCTACGATTGCACATATATAATTAGAGAAGCCATGAATCCCCTACCTCGAAGAGTTCTTGACGTCCTTTATCCACACAGCAGGTCACGATCCTCCCCTCGCGACAACTTATGTGGAAGAATGATCGACACGGCTTGGTTGCATCCAACAGAGCGGGACTGATCCTAGGAGTAAGGGTTGTTTGTGCAACTCCTACGGGAAGTATTGAAAGGTTCTAGTGCCTCTTAATCGAGAACAAAGGGAAAGAACCAGGAAGAATGATATCTCGTCCCTTTTTAAGATTTAACGAGGTGATGGTTTAAGATCCGGTTAATTCTCCATTAAAAACGGATCGCATTAACCCACGCGGTTTGACCACGTAAAACATTCCAAGACTTAGGAATAATTAATATAGGACTTATGGCATTTGAAACGGCCTTAAGAGCCCTTAAAATAAGGCTTTAAATGTATTTTACGTCAAAGGAAACGTCAAAAGGGGCAAAACTGTAGGAGTCTGGAAACACTGTTCACCCACCGTTACTGTACATGAAACTGATCTGTGAAACTGATCTGACTCACCGATCTGTCTCACCGATCTGACTCACCGATCTGACTCACCGATCTGACTCACCGATCTGACTCACCGATCTGTCTCACCGATCTGACTCACCGATCTGTCTCACCGATCTGTCTCACCGATCTGACTCACCGATCTGACTCACCGATCTGTCTCACCGATCTGTCTCACCGATCTGTCTCACCGATCTGACTCACCGATCTGACTCACCGATCTGTCTCACCGATCTGTCTCACCGATCTGTCTCACCGATCTGACTCACCGATCTGACTCACCGATCTGTCTCACCGATCTGTCTCACCGATCTGTCTCACCGATCTGTCTCACCGATCTGACTCACCGATCTGTCTCACCGATCTGTCTCACCGATCTGTCTCACCGATCTGACTCACCGATCTGACTCACCGATCTGTCTCACCGATCTGTCTCACCGATCTGTCTCACCGATCTGACTCACCGATCTGACTCACCGATCTGTCTCACCGATCTGTCTCACCGATCTGTCTCACCGATCTGTTACTGTTCATAAAACTGGAAACACTGTTCACAGAACTAGAAAATTGGCAAAGTGTTGGGGATAAGTCCCCTAGACCTCCCGGAACACCTCCAACACCAACATTTCACAAAGTAATGGACCAGAGAGGTCCGGGCCATTACATTAGATACCTCTCAAAACATTCTCGTCCTCGAGAATTAAAAACCAACCCAGAAGAAAAGAGGGGTCCGAACAACCACCCCATAAGATACCTCTCAGGGGAAAACCACCATGAGTTGTTCGAAAGCTGGAACAAAACTATGACATCCGGGAACAAACAATCCATACCCAAACAATTCATTCACAACATCACATCAAAGGTACATAAACAAAACATGAAAGGTCCAACCACAGAGAAAACATCATTACATGAAAGGAGTTAAAAATTAAACAACTCTGGGTACTGAGCACGTATCTGTGAATCACGCTCCCAGGTACTCTCCTCCATGCCACCGTGTCGCCACAAGACACGAACCAAAGGAATAGAACGCCCACGCAACACCTTCTCCTTGTGGTCTTGGATCTCCACAGGTCGCTCCTCGAAGGTTGCATCATCATCAATATCGATCTCTCCCCAATCGATAACATGAGATTCATCATGAAGATAATGACGGAGCTGCGATACATGAAAAACATCATGTATCCGACTCATCCGAGGGGGAAGTGCTACTCGATATGCCACAGCTCCAACACGAGCTAACACCTCGAAAGGCCCAACAAAACGGGGAGAAAGCTTACTTCCGCGACCAAACCTTCGCTGCCCACGACGGGGAGTCACCTTCAGAAACACATGATCCCCAACATTAAACTCTAAGGGTCTCCTTCTTTGATCCGCATAAGATTTCTGACGATCTTGTGCTGTCTTCATCCTCTCACGAATCACTTGAACCATCTCCGTCGTATTCTGCACTAGTTCTGGTCCGAGAATTGCTGACTCTCCGACCCTAGTCCAGCACAACGGAGAACGGCATGGCCGGCCATACAAGGCTTCAAACGGTGCCATGCCGATGGTAGAGTGAAAACTATTATTGTAAGAGAACTCTACCAAAGGTAAGTGTTTCACCCATGAACCTCCAAAATCAAGAACACAAGAGCGCAACATGTCTTCAAGAGTTTGGATGGTTCGCTCTGTCTGACCATCCGTTTGAGGATGAAAAGCAGTGCTAAGGCATAGTTGAGAGCCAAAAGCATGCTGGAGACCTCTCCACACCCTCGAGGTAAAACGAGGGTCTCGATCAGAAATGATCGTCTTAGGAACTCCGTGAAGCCTCACCACCTCCTCCAGATACTGCCTCGACAAAACCTCCACTGAGCTCGACTCCTTGATTGCTATGAAGTGGGCCGATTTAGTTAAACGATCCACTACCACCCATATAGCATCATGTCCTCCCGGAGCTCGAGGTAAACCTGTAACAAAGTCCATTGAGATGTCCTCCCACTTCCACTGAGGAATCTCTAAGTGCTGGAGAAGACCACCAGGAACACGGTGTTCGGCCTTCACCTTCTGGCAGACTAAACATCGAGACACACATTCTGCAACTGAACGCTTCAGCCCAGGCCACCAAAACTGACTCCTCAAGGATCGATACATCTTCGTCACACCAGGATGTACAGCTAAGGGCGAGCTATGGAACTCTCGGAGAACCGTCTCGCGCATCGCCAGGGGAACAAAAAGCCTGTCATGATACAACACTCGGTGTTGTTCATCCTCTGACCAACCATCAGGGGCCTCCCCACAAACAACTCTATCTCTTAAAACTTCCACCTCTAGATCACCCAACTGAGACTCTTCCACCTTTTGCATCAGGGATGACTGCACCGTCATCTGGAAAAGACAACCTCTTCCTCCAACTTCTCCCATATCAAGATGCAAAGCTGCTAGCTCTTCCATCCCTCTCCAGGAATCACCAGATTCACGTACAACATCATTACGTGACTTTCGGCTCAGTGCATCAGCAACAACATTTCCCTTCCCAGGTGTATACGATATTTCGAAGTCGTATACCTGCAAGAACTCCATCCACCGACGCTGCCGCAAGTTCAAATCCCGCTGAGAGAAAACATACCTCAAACTCTTATGATCGGTGAAAACCACAAAGCGCTCTCCAATGAGGTAATGTCTCCACAACTTCAGCGCAAACACCACGGCTGCCAACTCAAGATCATGGGTGGCATAGTTGTGTTCATGGGGACGCAACTGCCGAGACCCATAAGAAACAACTGACCTCTGCTGCATGAGAACACAGCCTAGCCCCAGATGTGAAGCATCACAGAAAACATCAAACTGGACTCCCTCCGTTGGAAGACAAAGGACTGGAGCACTTACCAACTTCTCCTTTAGATACTCGAAAGCTGTCAAACACTGATCAGTCCATATGAACGCTTGATCCTTCCTGGTCAAAGCTGTCAGAGGAGTCGCAACTCGGGAGAAATTAGCCACAAACCTCCTATAATAGCCTGCGAGACCAAGGAAACTTCGCACCTCTGACACGGTCTTGGGGGCTGGCCAAGACACCACTGCTTCTATCTTCGAAGGATCCACAGCTACTCCCTGTTGGGACACAACATGTCCCAAGAAACGAACTTCTCGAGCCCAGAACTCACACTTGGACAACTTCCCAAACAACCGATGTTGACGAAGAACTCCCAAAACAGCTCGTAGATGTTCTGCATGATCTTCTTCAGATGTGGAGTACACAAGGATGTCGTCAATGAAAACCACAACAAACTTGTCCAAGAATTCACGGAACACAGCATTCATCAACCCCATGAAAACAGCTGGAGCATTTGTCACGCCGAATGGCATTACAACAAACTCATAATGCCCATGACGACAGCGGAAAGCAGTCTTCGGGATATCCTCATCCTTTACACGCATCTGATGATATCCTGACCGCAAGTCGATCTTTGAAAACCAACTTGCACCCTTCAGTTGATCGAATAGGTCATCAATCCGCGGGAGAGGATAACGGTTCTTTATTGTCACTTTGTTTAAGCGACGATAATCGACGCACAACCGCAAACTGCCATCAGCCTTTTTCACGAACAAGACTGGTGCACCCCACGGTGACACACTTGGCCGAACAAAACCACACTGCAACAGACCATCGAGCTGAACACGTAGTTCTCGTAACTCAGAAGGGGCCATCCTATATGGAGACATAGAGATGGGAGACGCTCCTGGCTGTAGCTCGATCCCAAACTCGATCTTCCGTCGAGGGGGTAAGGATACAACCTCTTCTGGAAAGACATCAGGGTACTCTTCTACGACCCTAGGAAACGCCAGCTTCTGAACCTCTGAAGAACTCAGCATCATCCCAGCCATCATGGATGATAAGGAAGAAACTCGTCTATGACTCATCCGAGGATCTCTCTCACCAACAAACACTACTTCCTCTCCATCTTCATCAAAGAAAACGACCTTCTTCCTGTAGCAATCCACAATAGCCTGCACCGAATACAACCAATCCATGCCGAGGATGACATCATATGGTTGTATTCGTAAACATAGGAAATCTCCCCAAGAGCGGTGCTGCCCCAACACTAGCTCACAGTCTCTACATACTTCAAACAAGCTAGCTCGACCTCCAACTGGCGTAGTCAACGCCAAGGGCACTGGAAGCCTCTCTACCTCAAGTCCCAAAGCGTGGACAAGGGTAGGGGATATAAAGGAGTGTGTCACTCCGGAATCAAACAAGGCATACACCAAGGTAGAAAACAAGCAAAGGGTACCTCGGACGACGTCTGGCTCGCCTGGAGCTGGCAACGCTAGAGCATGAAGCTGACCACGACCACCTCCACGGCCTCTCTGACCCTGATGACGACCACCACCACGGCCGCGCTCTGCTCTCTGAGGACGGGGAGCGTCATGGGGCTGTCCTCTGCCTGCTCCATCTACCCTCTGGTGATCTAAAGCTGGTGCAACCTGCTGCTGTTGCCTCGGCTGGAACTGCCTCAACGGAGGAACCTGGAGTGGAGCGCCTGGTGCACGATGGCTGCTCTGAAAAGTTGGGCACTCCCGCTGCTGATGACCACGCCCACCACATGAAAAACAAGCGCCTGATCCCTTGGCATAGGTCTGAGAGTTGCTACCTCCGGAGAAATGAGATGGGAAGGGCCGGGACCTACCCCCAGGTGAACGGAAACTCTTCTGTCCTGAAAACCGGGAACCCCGGACCACAACTCTGCTTCTTGAGGAATCATGACGATTCCCCTCTCGTGACGATCCGGTCCTAGCCAAAGTCCTCTCAACAACCTCTGCCCTCGCCAGCACCTCAAGATATGTCTTCAGCATAAATGGGGTGACCTGGCGCTGGATCTCTGGACGCAAAGCCTCCTCGAAATGCCTCGCCCTGGCCTCATCATCTGGTAACAGGTCTGAACCATATCGTAGAAGGTTCCTGAAACGGATTCCAAACTCTCGAACACTGGAGCTCCCCTGTCGAAGGGTAAGAAGCTCCTGGCGACTGGATGCCTTCGCAGTCGAAGAAAGAAACTCGACTCTAAACCTGTCTCGAAACTCCTCCCATGAGATCGCTGACTCCTCACGATCCCCGAGGAACAAGAACCACCACTGTCTCGCTGCTCCACGCAACATCGTCACAACCAAGGACACCCAGTGTTCCTTCCGAGCACGAATCGAACTGAAGCCTATCTCGACCTCCTCTAACCAGTCTTCTGTGACTGCATCTGAAACGGAGCCCTCGTACTTCTGTAGACTCTGGCGCTGAAACTCTCGGAGTGTCTTCCTCCAAGTGTCATCGTCGTCAACCTCTAACCGGCGGCGATCTGCTGGAACAGCCTGCTGGGCACCTTCTGCGCAAACCTGACGGGGACGCCGACCTGGAGCCATACCTGTAAAATAACAATCGTTAGAGCTCCTAAGCCTGGAATATGGAAGACTCGACATTAATTAATTAATTATTTTGTTTTATTAATTTTAGGTTACCTATCCCAAGGTCTACCCATTCAAACACAGGCGCAAAGAATAATGATGCATGATCCTTTCCTAGGTCTCTACCCTGCAACCAGTATCACTTTGTTTAGTAGCCATCGTAAACTTAAAGGTCCGTGCAACAGATCATAGGGGGCCCTGAACGCCTATGTCTCTGCCGGTCTCCAGTGTTTACCCCACTTGCTAAACATGAATGACACCGTTGCCCTACCATCCCATGCATCCTCACCTGTGCCTAACTCCAAACTCCATCCTATCCCTCGACCAAACCTCCCTTTGATACCACTCTGTCACGACCCCCTCCCCACAAAGTGTACCCCTCCTGGGCCAGCAATGTGAAAAGGGAGATAATGACCCCCGAGTCCCGCCTCCAGTAGGCCCCGGGTTGGCGACTAGCACCGAGGGTATAATACACACACAAATGGGAGGCATTACCCTCTAAGAGAACACATGCAGAAGAGAGAGATAGAATAGAATCCAACCAACTCCAACTCATAACTGAAATGTAAAAGAAACCCAAGTACATATATGAAATGTCATGCAAAAGTACTACAACTGAAAGGGGAAACTAAAAGTACCCAAAAGAAAGTAAAACGACAGCGACCACAAGCCCGAACAGCTCCTCCTCCAACCGCAAGCTAGTAGTAACCAGCTTGATCTCCAACCTGCTCCAAGTGACCTGAAAAACAGTTTATATGTACATAGGGTGAGTATAACAGTATACTCAGTAGGATCCTCCCCAAGACTCTCGTGGAAAAGTAAAGAAAGCATGCTAAAGCCCAGTGAACAACAAGTGAAACTAACTCGTCACCTAAACAGGTATACTATGTTCCCAACCTCACCAAGGCTACTCTCACCAAGTAACGCATACAAGAATATAGCATGTAGTAAAGAATGTCAAGGGTACCCCGCTACTACTTCCCCACTAGTTTGCCGCTTTGCCCCAACGACATACGTCCTGTGCATCTCTCTCCAAAGGCTTGCCCGTATCAACATGGGTCAAGCTCCACAATCTGCACCACGTGCACCACATCGGCTTGCCCGCAGACACCTGGGCTAAGATCCACACAATCCTCACAACCAAAAGTAACCAGGTAGTTTCCGGGAGCCACCACAGCTCGCATAACGTGTATCATACGTCGGGTATTATACCTCAAGCCATTACAGCCCATACACCGAGTAAGGATCCTCAAGCCATCACAGCCTATACACGTTACACCTATAGTAGTCCATAGGATACTATATCCAGAATATATGTGTGTGAAATAACCACAAGCCATTACAGCCCTCTACACACATATATGGGTAAAACTAACCACTGTGCCTACCAGCACTAAGATCTACCAAGAGAAGAGAGCGGGGCCAAAGGGGGTAGTCAGCCATTCAACCTCCCATCAGAATGTTGGGGAAAACACCCCCCCAGGGCTCAGAATCCTCGGGGTGTCAGTTGCCCTTACCGACAGGGTGGAGTAGCGTATAGAAACACAAAAAGTACAGAGTATATAAGTAACTCACATCCACACTATGGGCATTACCTAGTCTTAGATACAACTGCAGCTAACGTCTCTCAGACTCCAGGCTGCTACTTCTAAGACTAGGTATCCTATAAGCACACAACCAATTGAAGAGCTTTATTAGATTACTCCATTCTCATTTATCAGTTCCACTGTACATTAGTTAATTCTTTAAGCATTAATTAAGATTGAACAATTCCTCATTAACTGAAATGGCGTCACTTTCAAAAACAACTGCTCCTTTTTAAGATTCACATCACCTTTAAATTCTAGCATCTCCATCCCCGTGGATTTTCACCATTTAATCAAACATTCAAAACAGAAATACTTTTCCACATTCCCAGGCATTCTAGAAAAACATCCTATGCTTCTAAACACAAAGGAGGCTCAACACGGTGAGTAGATATACTACCCGTCGAGTCTTTGCCGCCTATAGAAAGAGCATAGACCCATCCTCCATCGAGAGGCTAAACACGGAAAGCACGTGGCATACCCCGCGTGTCTTCGCCTCCTTCGGAAAGAGGGTAAGCAAGACCAGCTGCCTTGAGCAGTGGGGAAAAGTAAAGAAGATAAACAATCAAACCAACCACCAACATCAAACCATCACATTCATCTCATACCATCACCCTTGGTGTCCTCCCCGACACCCATATGCATAAACCGATGCATCTCGCCACACTAGGCATCATCCGCTGCCACAACTATAAGGCCTCCATGCCCCCACATATCACAACAACCATCCAGGCTCACATCACAGCACAAGCAGCAGGAAAACAAACATCACAAAATGGGCTCTCGGCCCTTTAACAAACAAGAGGGTAACTCAGAACCCTTTTTGAAATTCCAACATAATCTGTTCTCTAAACCATATTGAATTAACAGATTTGTTATTCGTAGGTTCCAATCATGGATACCTAATCAGTAATCTATCACAATTAAATAACCATGCTTACTTCCCTAATTTGATTATCCTCAAATTAGAACAACTACAACAACGACAACAACCAGATTAATTTACATGCCTCTTTATCTTTAGCCAATTAATCAACAATTAATTCCGGCTTTACGTTCATTATCAATTTCTATCATGAAGGAACGACAAAACAAAGAAACATAGATATCACTATATCTAGGAAAACATGAGGCAAACCGTCATTACGGTATAAAGCAACAGCATGCGATCTACCAATTCTTTTAATCCGGTTCAAGTATTTAATTAGGTCAATTTCATTGTGATCCAAAGGAATAAATCATGCTAACTCTACGATTGCACATATATAATTAGAGAAGCCATGAATCCCCTACCTCGAAGAGTTCTTGACGCCCTTTATCCACACAGCAGGTCACGATCCTCCCCTCGCGACAACTTATGTGGAAGAATGATCGACACGGCTTGGTTGCATCCAACAGAGCGGGACTGATCCTAGGAGTAAGGGTTGTTTGTGCAACTCCTACGGGAAGTATTGAAAGGTTCTAGTGCCTCTTAATCGAGAACAAAGGGAAAGAACCAGGAAGAATGATATCTCGTCCCTTTTTAAGATTTAACGAGGTGATGGTTTAAGATCCGGTTAATTCTCCATTAAAAACGGATCGCATTAACCCACGCGGTTTGACCACGTAAAACATTCCAAGACTTAGGAATAATTAATATAGGACTTATGGCATTTGAAACGGCCTTAAGAGCCCTTAAAATAAGGCTTTAAATGTATTTTACGTCAAAGGAAACGTCAAAAGGGGAAAAACTGTAGGAGTCTGGAAACACTGTTCACCCACCGTTACTGTACATGAAACTGATCTGTGAAACTGATCTGACTCACCGATCTGTCTCACCGATCTGACTCACCGATCTGACTCACCGATCTGACTCACCGATCTGACTCACCGATCTGTCTCACCGATCTGACTCACCGATCTGTCTCACCGATCTGTCTCACCGATCTGACTCACCGATCTGACTCACCGATCTGTCTCACCGATCTGTCTCACCGATCTGTCTCACCGATCTGACTCACCGATCTGACTCACCGATCTGTCTCACCGATCTGTCTCACCGATCTGTCTCACCGATCTGACTCACCGATCTGACTCACCGATCTGTCTCACCGATCTGTCTCACCGATCTGTCTCACCGATCTGTCTCACCGATCTGACTCACCGATCTGTCTCACCGATCTGTCTCACCGATCTGTCTCACCGATCTGACTCACCGATCTGACTCACCGATCTGTCTCACCGATCTGTCTCACCGATCTGTCTCACCGATCTGACTCACCGATCTGACTCACCGATCTGTCTCACCGATCTGTCTCACCGATCTGTCTCACCGATCTGTTACTGTTCATAAAACTGGAAACACTGTTCACATAACTAGAAAATTGGCAAAGTGTTGGGGATAAGTCCCCTAGACCTCCCGGAACACCTCCAACACCAACATTTCACAAAGTAATGGACCAGAGAGGTCCGGGCCATTACAAGGAGAAACCAATTTTTATATAACTAATGTTGTTTTTCATACATGCATGTATTTTTTCCTAAAGTTTTATTTACATGGATTTTGGGTGACCATGTTTTTTTGGGTCCAACTAGAATTTCAATAGATATAAGATGTAGAAAAACACAATAACATATAATTTTTTAGGTTATCTAGAAGATAAATCTGTTGAAATAACTTTTTTGATAAAACCATTATATTAAGGATACCTAATATAACATTCATTCATATAATTTTCATCAATAAAACATTTAAATTATATCTGAAGTGAATCATATAAAAATTAACATTTAAAAAAAGTATCCATTAATATCATATGAATAATTCTATAATAACAAAATATTGTTTTATATTTATTTCATTTCTTTATATATACCATATTTTAATATTTATCATTAACATTTGGTAAATTAGATTAAATATAATATAATATTACAGTTTTTATTCAATGATTTTAATTTTCCTTCTAAATAGATTCAAAATCAACTGAGATCATACATTTAAAACATGGTACAGAATTATATATTTCATCTTTAAGATCATCCTTCTCCTTCATATAATTCATTTTGTCTTCGATAATCCTCTTATATTATTAATTTTAATAATTATAAATCTCAGTATCTCTTAAAATCTATTTCTATATATTTCTATATTCTATATATAGTTAATAAATGATATAACAGTTATTTCTATAGTAGTAACTAAAATCAGAATAATTTATAACCTCATTTGTATTTTTCAACATCAAACATAGGATGGATTATTTTTCTCATATCCAAATTCATTCTTTGAATTATACCCTTCTATAAAACTCTTTTTAGTGTGATAACCATGTTTTAATTCATTATATATTAAATCTATCCATTCATACATCAACTTATAAAATTATTTTTTACATGTCCCATCACTCTACATTCATAAGTGGTCACATACTGACCATATGTTTTACCCTTCTTTTCTTATTGATAATTATTTAAATTATTACTTAGTCTCTTGAAGAACTTTTTCATCTAATTTATTAAATTATTAACAAAAATACCTATATTATAAATTTTTCATTGGTATCATTCATACTTGTTTGATTAAAAATAATTAGAATTAATTTATATCTTGATTTTAGAGAAATAATTTTTTTATTGACATCTCTTCTTCATAAATATTCTTCAACTCATGAATTTATTGAATAATTGATCCAATGAGTTAACCATTTTTGTTTTATTTATAATATTTATATTCATAAATCATAACAGTATTTTTGGTCCACTTCATTGGTAGAGATTTTAGGACATTTATTCTAGTACAAGGATTTCAAAATATCTACCAATTAAATTCCTTAATTTCATAACCAGTATGAATTAGTAGAACATTTGGGTCATTGTTTTACCTTCAACCATATTGATGTATTTTAACACTTATTGAAGAATTTTGAGAATTCATTTGATCAGGTTGTTTGATCGATAGTATTGATGTTTAGAATTTTTTAGATATCATGATTTGTCATACATACAGAGACATTTCGAAACATGATTCTATTAATATGAAAACATAATTTATTAACCATTTTGTATCAAAAAAATTTCTAGATGAATCATTTACTTCCACTATATTTGGGTAATATATCGGTTCCTCATAATTATTTTCATTGAATTGTAAGCCTTATATATAATACTATTTGATGTATTCCTCCATTCTATATTCCCAATAGCCACATTAATTTCCATAAATGTGATGTCTATTATGAGTAATAGTAGTATAATATTTATTTATTACATATATCTTAATGATATTATCCCAATAATCATAGGACTAGGGAAATGTTAACAAAATATATTTTAAATAACATGCACAATATATGGATTGGATTAATTCCAAAAAAACCACTGATACTAATTTATAGGTCTGATAGGTTTTGAAACACATGTCTAGAATTGTAGTCTAAATATGTTAAATGAAATTTTTTAATGAATATATTCTTTATAAAAGATGATTATAATAATTAATTAGAATTAGAAATTAATTAAATTACATAATGATATATTTTTATTTTCGTTTCATCCAACATGGACCATTTAAAATATTATAAATATCTACTCTTTGAGAGATTTTTTGTGAATTAACCTCATTTTTAAGGGATGTTAAAAAAAATATTAAACTAATTTCCATAAAATAATAGTAACTAAGAACCATACTATTATATGTGAATTCATAATATATTTAGAACATTTATATTAGATATCAATTATCACAGTACAAATAGACCTGAAATTAGCATATTGAAGTCAAAACATGAATTTAAAAAATTAATTTACATTTATAATTATAAAGATAATGTGAAGGAAAATGGGATATGAATAGAAGTGTTATAGACATAAGAAACCATAAAAAATATAGAAGTAGAATATAAATTAGGTACTACATACTGAGTGTTTCTTTAGTGTGGTTGTATCTTCAAGAAAAAAAATACGTTATAAAAGATTTTCTATCCCTTGATAGATCATTGATAATTAGTGAGAAATGTTTTGTATAAGAATAATGTACACCACATTGTAGTATTGACACCACCACACTCATCATAATGTATCTCTTCAAAAATAAAATTTATATTCAAATGTGTATTGTACCAGAGTTATATCACTTGTAAATTTTTATTTCCAATATAAATTCTTGATCAACATTTATGAAGAAAAAAAATTAATGAATGTTTTAGAACATTTAAAATTTTAATGTAGTAATACTCGATGATCGTATATAGAGATTGGTAATGTGAAAAAACATATTATCATTTCATAATAATAATAATAAAAAGAAAAACTGAAATTAAATAAATATTAATAATTATTCAAAAAATATTAGAAATAATTAATTAAATAAAATAAATAGTCCATGTAATAATATTTCAATGAATTACACATGAAATAGTAAGTTAGAATTGAAATATAAATTTCAAAATATAGCCTATTTAAAATGAGTAGTCATGTAAAATTGAATATAAAAAAATAACACCACATTAGAGAATAATCAAAAAGACTAAATTATTTTTATATGTTCAAATATTAATTCTATAAAATTAATCTTTGAAAAAGACAATAATAAAAGATAATTATTGTGTTTCAAAATGTATGTTTCATGTGTGATAGTAAAACACCTTTTACAACTACAAATAACATTTTAAACAACAGAAAAACACATCTAAATTGTTCTAAAAATCACCATTAATTTTCAATGTCATTATAAAAATTTATATATAATTAATAAAATTTTATAAAATTTTTATAAGAAAATAAATGAAAAAATATAACAATTTCATATATAATTTCAGATAACTAATTCACCATAATCATGTAGGTGACTTCCATGAAAGAATCCTAATCATTGTAATTTAATAGAATATATAGAAAAATGGTTGTAACCATACTCTTTTAAAAAAAGAAAATAAAGGATTCATCCCTATGAGGTCATTGTTTATGAGAATAACTTTGTATGTAATCTTATATATAAATTTATCCCAAAAATGATTCACATAAGGGAATTATTAATAACTAAATAAAATTTTTATTTTCATCTATTAGTCCTAATACATAAAATCATAAAGGCATAATCATATTTTTGACAATTTTAAGGACATTTATAAAATATAATTACATTCCAAAGAATTTAGAATCTCATAAATTGGATTTATAAAGATCGTATTATCTTCTAAAAACAATAGTAAAATAGTTTTGTTGAAATGTAGAAATTAGATAGAAAACATTTATTAAATTCAAAAATAATTTCATTAAGTAAATATAATAATTCAAATATTTATATTCAATACTAAAATGTATATAATAATCTTATATTTATAAAAATATAATCACCCAATTTAGTGTTCCATATCTCACAATTATTTGAAATTATAAGAGAAACTCATTATTGGAAATCAACATTTTGAATTGCCAAGGTATACCATTAATGGAAAATCAGTTGTTTGGATTATGAATTGGTTACACCGAAAACATCATATTTTTTATATGGGAATAGTAGAAAACATGTAGAATAATATTTTATGGCCCAAAATATCATTATTTTGATTAGAAAAATTATAAATTATTTATAACATTTTTCACACAATCGAGTCACGAAATATAAAGATAAATTATACGATGATTAATATTATATTATCAAGATTGGGTATATAATATATAAAACACTATTCATTATGGTAATGGAAAATTATTATTTAGGAAATAAAATTATTAATATATGTAATATTAAAACAAAATTTGGTTCTTAGAGCCCATAAAAAATTATATTTCTAGATCAAAATATATTTTTTTGGATCGAATTATGCCTCTTTAGGTGGGTTTTTCTCATTCAGTTGTCCTAATTAATTAAAAAATTATCTCAAAATAATAACGAGCATTCTGAAATAACATTAAAATATATAAGTATATAAATGGATATATAATTTATAATTATAAGTAAATATAATATATTTTTTAAATTTCAAATCTCTATGTTTTAATATGTATTATTAGATATCATTTTTGAATAAGGTCAATGTTTGTTCATCTAAATCTTGATCCAGTTGTTGATAATAAAAAAATTTGGTAAGAAAATGGTATCCCACCAACTCCAGTATGAGTGATCTTATAGTTATTTTCATATATTTGTAGAAAGATCATAATATATGGGATTAAATTATTTAATATTCATATGATACTATATATGTAAGTTAATTTTTCATTTCATTGAATGTAATAGTACATGATATGAAGTTATGATAAAATTATTATTATCCTTACCACATATATTATCATACTATGTAATCCAATTGGATTCATAAAAAAAATGGATATAATATTATGGGCCATTTCAGATTCTTCATATGGCGGTTGAGTATAATGGAAATAATTATGAATAAAACATTATGGAGGGAATAAAAATATTGAGTTACACCATATAAAATGAAACTGAAATCATAAATAAATTAATCTCACCGGTGAAAATGAATATATTACATAATAATAATGAAGGAACATGTAGTTAGAGGATTTTTAAATGTTATAAATCTTACCAATAGAATCATGGCCCATGGAAATTTCATCATATTTAAATTTCATGGATACTAAAATATAAATAACATAGTCATTTCATGTGACCTACCATTGAACATATGGGTAGTATAATTCCTAGACCAATAGGTCACATGAAATTCAAATCGAATACATTGTAATTTAATTAATTTATTGAAATAAAGATAAAAAATAAACAACATACATATATAAAATAACTTCTTTATGGGGCTATCATATAGGATTTTCCCACATAAAATTATTACATATATGGTACAAGGATAATTTACCCAATCGCTAACCAATAATGATTTATACATGATTTAACTTATGAAATAACTTTTCATATCACAATGTTTATTTAAAACCATTAAAAAAATAATGATATGTTATTGTAGTAAATTAATGTATCCAAGAACTATGATTTCAATATATCATGGTAGTTGGAAATATGTTTTGGGTAATGTAGGGGCCAATGAAATGATATATGAATATTTCATAATTTATTTTAAATAATAACATAAATTATATACTTCAAGAGTGTCAAACCAGGTGTGCCACAAGGATTGTTGACTTTAATAAGGTGATGATCATATCAATGCCTAATGCAAAAAATTAATAGTTATTACCCATAGGTAGAACTTTTATACAACCACATGCGCTTATAGAATATAAAAATTGATTTTTAGAGCCTTGTTTCGTATTTATCACTAATTTCAGGAATGCGTGAATCAATTATTTACTTTTTATAACATAATTTTTTAAATTAATCATCAATTATCAGTTATGTTTTTAATCCCTCATTCTATATTTTATTAACTATCATGAATGCAATAAAATCATATAACATAAAATTATTGACAAATTGTAAATATTTTACACCCAATGTTATTTAATAAATCTTTTTAGTGTTCTAAATGTTATGAGATAGTGATTCTACACTACTACAGAAATTTAATTACACATACAATTAATCTTTTGAAACTCATAATGGAATAAATCCAATAGCTCCTCATCATAATTTATTTCAGTGGTTCGTATCCTGACATGATCTTCATAGTAGCTTCCCACTGGTTTTATTTATAATAACACAATTTAATTATGTTATCACACAATATTCTATAGTATATCGAACTCAAATTTCTGTAGTTCTTTAACTGTATGCAAAATATTCTAAATAGGTTATTAACCAGTTCTTCATATGGATACCTTATGCACATTTTCCTTTTCATGTGTTATGTACAAAATGTTTGTGTTGCATCTCATCTTGGGTACCACTCATCGATTCCCTGAACCACTGGGTCACATGACCTCAAGGGTGCCTCCCTACGGAAGAGGCATCCATCGTGTAGTGAGGGTATAATATCATTCATGGGGAGACTATTCCAACATTATCATAGTAATAAAATATAATAAATCATTAAAAAATAAAAAAAATTGAAAATAAACATTACAAGATTAACACTATTATCATAAGAATAACAAAAATGGAAGTAAAATATCAATAATGAACAATAAAATATGTGTTGATAATGTACATTTGAGGTATCATAATAGAACTCAAAATTAATGACCATAATAACATCCAATAGGGTTTTGATAGATGTTAGGTGGACTCATCAATGTTTCGTCCCACTTTAGTAATTTATCATTGGGACATTTCCCGTATCCAACCGTGAAATCTTACGATCTACTAAGAAAAAAATCATAAAGCATGAGTACTGTGTGTGTAAACTTTTGTAGCCACCACCAATGGTGTTTAAAACAATATCTTGTCAAATAATAGTGTATTTATATTTATATAGAATTTATCACAATGTATAAAAATAGAAATCACATTAACCAATATTATTTTATAAACTACATAAACCCCTAGGTTCCCATGAAACATGTAACTCTATAAATGTTTTAACCCTTGAAAAAGAATGAAATATCCCCAAGGTACATCATATCCCATAATTCCATTTTTACCATTTAAAATACCAATGAAAAAATGAATTCAATTGTTTCTATTCATTATTTCCATCAACACATGAATTCCATACTTACCATTAATTGCCTTAATTTACACATGATTTTCAATGTCACCAATCATTATCACTATTATCATGTGAATACTATTTTTACCATTCACCATTCTAATTCCCACATGAATTATATTATTACCATTCATTATATCTGAATCATCCCATTAATTAATTAATAAATTAAATAATCACTTCAATCCCATTAATTCACTCAATAATTAATAACTCATATCTATGTAATTAGTGAAATAAAAATTTAATTAATCATCCACAACTCATTACTAATTCTATAATTAATTAATCATCTCAATCAACTTAATTAATTTCTCATGTAATTATGTATAGTAATCCCATTTAATTAATACACCAGTTAATTAATCAATATCAACAAACTCAATATCCCATAATAAATTAAAATATTTATCATTCAATTCACAATATCATTATATCATGATTAATTATATAAGTAATTATTCAATTTCAAATTTTATTATCCCATAATTAACTCAATAATTAATATTTCGATTCAAAAGTAAATATTCTAATAATTTACTAAAAAAATAATTTTTCCAAAAATCACAATTCAATATTTTAAGAATTAACTAAAAAACTAATTATTCACTAATCCCGATTCAATATTCTAGTATTTAAATCAGCAATTAAATATCCCTAATTTCTAATTCAATATTCAGATGATTAACTCAAGAATTAATTATACCCAGTAACAATTCCATAATTAATTAATTAACCCCATTAATTAATAGAATGGTTAAATTCAATTTCATAACATACTCTATATATTCTTATATTACATATATTTAATTAAAATCATGATTACTAGATATTAATAATAGATCATGTAACTCAATTTTTTGATGAGTTATTACGAAATTGAAATACCCAATTTGAGCAGAATAAGGACATAAAATGGGATCATGATCTTAAAACTAAATTAAATTTCATATGAATCATAATCTCAAAATTCTAGATATATATCCACAATTCTTTATCAAGGTTCATCCAAAATATTTATGAACATCCCTACAATGGATTGGATAAAAATGGGATAGGGAATGGAAACCACCTAGGATGAGATCCTCTTTCTAAGAGGGGGTACTGATCTTCAATCTGGTTATCAATTCATAGATAATGGAGTTCCAAATGGCTTCTAATCTATTTGAGAGGCTCCAAAATCATGAAAAGTCATTATGTGTTGTGTTAGGGCTTAATGGGGGATAAACATGGCGATCATGAATTTTAAATATAATTTGTGAGGGTTTAGAATCTCGTACACATGATTTGTTAATCAGGGAACATGGTTTCCCATTAAATGTGTATTGTAACTGTGTTCATCTTCTGGGGGGGGGGGTTCCCTTTTTCGGATCATGGTTTGAAAAACTATGCACTAGTCAGGAAAAAAACAAACTATCCATGTTGCATAATTTTCTAGGCCATAGACCATGGTAATTGAAAACCAAGCACCAACCGTGCACTTCTGAATTTCATCCATTGTATCAAATTATTTCCCAATGAATCTCTACGGTTTAAAGCCAAATTAAATGTAATCAATATAATCAAAAAGATTACCATTAAAATATCATGAGACATATCAAAAAAAAAGGTCAGGGTTTTAAAATATCATAGAATTATAAAATCTCATCCTCAATCTATACTACCATGAATCTCTATGATTCTGAGAAACAAATCAAGCCACTGATCTGTCATATCAACTTCTCTCCCCCAATATTCTCCTGAACACAATCATGATTCTACAGTACATTATCTATCACTAAAATTATTTCCCACAACACATTCTCACTATGATCTAACACACCTATCTGATGCTGCTTAATGGACACACCTATCTCAAGATCAACAATATCCACGTCAATCACATGAGAAAGGTCATACTGATATCTTTACAGTTGTGACATATTGAAAACATCATGCATTACACTGTATCTTTTTTGAGGATACAATTGGTATGCCAATGAATAAATTATACCCACTACCTGAAATGGTCTGATGAACGTCGGAGAAAACAATCCATGCCTCTATATCATGTGGTGACCCAATATTGAAGAAACCCAAAAGAATAAATGATCACCATATATAATTTCTATGGGTCATCGACATCTATGAATAGACAGATTTTGTTTAATCATTGTTGCCTTGATGTAATTCTAAATGAGAAGAAAATACTTCGATATCTCCTACCTGAGACTCATTCCAATAAATTCTAACTCACCTACCTCCATATATTACAGAGGTCATCGTCATGTCCTTCCAGAAAGTGCCTCGTATGGTGCAATCAGTATAGTAAATTTATAATATTTCTTATAGGATAAATCCATCCAATATATGTATTTTTTACAAGTCCCTCCAATGTTCTAGACACATTCTCATATAATAACATTAAGAGCAGGAATTGTATTGTCCAACTTCTTATCTATCTAAGGGTTGAAATATGTACACAAAAAGACATGTGTACCAAGAACCTTATGTAGGCCCTTCTAGAGGAGATATTAATATTGGGAATCAATGTTTGAAATAATAATCCATAGAACCCCATGCAGATGGAGTATTTACTGAATTTATAAATATCTTTGCTACTCAACTAATAAAAAATATCATATAAGAATGAAATGTGATACCTTGGTAAAATTATATACATTACACTAAATAGAATCATTCATCCAAGGGGTCCTCAAGAGACCCCCCATATAATCCATGTTCACGTCAGCCCTCTTCTATTTCCTAATGGGAAACATCTCTAGAAATATCTTTTTCCATTGATGCTCAGTCTACATGTACTGAAATGTGTATCATCCTTTCATGATCTATTCTATATACTTTTCTCTTGATTGGCCTCCAAAACTATCATCATTTTTCATGATATATTTTTTTCAATCCAAGATGTAACACCTTCTTCGAGTAATGAAGCTCACACATTAGATCCTCCAACATTTTTGTATACACAACAACATGATTCCAAACATTGATAATGCCATCCCCATCTATGAACCAATTGGAATTTGATTCCGCACCTTCAATGCATTCCCCTCATGTGATTCACAAAACATTCTCCTATAAGTTGTCTCTAATTTGAATAACAAGTTTAGAGTACAATGATGATGGTCTGAGAATCATTTGATCCTCTGACTCTTGAACCACAAAAGGCATCACAACCAACAAATTCATCATCTTTCACTCATCACTAGACTCTTTAACCTCCTTATATTATTTTTTCCATTCAATATTTCATCTAAATTTTTCCTCTTAATGGGAATACATGCATCCTTAATCCAAATGAATGAATATAATAATGAAACCTTGGTAAATGGAGATTAAAATCTCACTGTGAAATGATATATGTTATGCTTTTATGACTTGTAAAAAAAATAAACATCTTTCCCAATAGGTAATGTTTCAAAAACTTCAATGAAGAAACAACTTCCACTAACTCAAGATTTATCATTTTTTGGTTCAACTACTAGGGCCTCAATTGAAAAGACACATATAACACTAATTGATCTCATTATATCAACATTGCTCCATGTATTTTCTCATAAGAATTAAAAAACACCGTATAATTCTAACCCAAATTAGTTTAGATCAAGATAGTTTCTGATGTCAACCAATTATTCTACTCATAGAAAGAATAATATAATGATTCCAGCCATTCAAAAATAACCACTTTCTTTGTCAAGCCCAAAGTGGAGCTATCAGATGTGGAATTCAATAAATAAATATTTAAAAATATTCAAAATTTACTATATAGATTCTGATATCGAGCACATTCATGGGATAATCCCAAGAAAAAACCGTGTAAACCTTCTCTTGGTGTAATGACACACCTTCCATCGAGATTATGTATCCAAATAAGTGTATATAGACAATACAAAACTAAAACTATGTTATTTTGGAATTTATTTTATTCCCCAACAATATACTCAGGACGTTTTCAAGGTGTTGTGAATTATCTTATTCATTATTGGAGTACACCAAGATATCATCCACAAACCAAAATACATACTAATATAGATATAGAAATATTTTTTTTCATTCACTCCATAAATTCAATTGTTTTATTTTTCAACCACATTTCCATAGCAGTGAACTCATATGGGATATACATGATTATGAATGTATTCCTTAGTATATTAGAAGTAATCATTCTCATCTGTTTATACAATGATCTTAAGACAATCCTGGAAAATACACATGCTCTCATCAAATGGACGAAAAGATCATTGATACACTAAAGGGGATATTAATTATTCATAGTCATCAAGTTCACCAATGGTTAATCGAAAAATCAATAAATTCTCCTCTCATACCTCTTATGAAAAAACATGTGAACCCCAATGAAATGTACTATATCAGATAATAAAATTATCCCCCAACTCCCCTAAATGAATTGAAAGATCATAATTACATGTTGTTCTATTTTTTATGGTGGAATTGAAAATGTATCGTACCCCATCAAGAGTTCAATTTTATTTTCCATATCCCTAAAATTTGTTGTCCCTAAGAAATCATTTAAGAAACTTTTCATAAAATGATTCTTCCATAGGTGAAAAGGAATCCTACATTAGACCTCTATCAAGATGAAATGAACCAATATGATAGGTGGTATTCACCCCTGTTGATGGTGAAATCTTCCTAAAAGTAACTCTGTAATTTTACACTCTCCATGGTGAATGTTGTTGTAGTTTGTATAAGACATATAATTCACTCTACAACAGTAACTATCTACGAGGGTTTAATATGATACTAATCAATCAATTCTCAAATTTATAGCAAGGCTCTAAATGTTAATAATATTGATATCCAATAGAAAATGATACTCCTCATCATCAACAAAACACCCCCTGGACAATAACAGGTCCCTTGAAAGTAACACAAAAACTATTTCTATCATTAACAACAAGATCATGAACAACATTTAAATGATGAAACCATTTACTTTTTTTACTGAAATAAATGAATAAGAGGAACCAGAATCAAATAATGAAATATCTATTGTATAATCTACTCGAAGAGTGCCTGTCACTATCTATGGACTATCCTCCATGTCAATGATATTAGTCAGAATGGATTGAAAACATCCTTCCACTCTTCCATGTGATGCAGTTTGAGCTCTGTGAGATACAAAACTATGATAATAAAAGTTCTCTTTCCAAAAAGTACCTCAAACACTACCTCTACCGCCTTGGAATGTATGAATCTATATTCTATTTTGATAATATAGAGAATACTTCTTTTATGCATCCTGGATTTGTCTAGATTTTCCATCAAAAATCATTTGTTATGAGATCCTACAGAACTTCTGTAGATGTCCCGTCATATGATAAGATCAACACTCTTATTTTCCTCATGTAATGTATATATGAATGAATAAATCATGACCACACTAATGCCATATGACCCATGTAATTTCATGTTTGGCCGACCCACCCCTTATCCACTGCTCCAATTATCCCATATATAACAGCCTGATAGTGACACTTCCTTATTTATGAAGATGTATGTCTTATTCATCTAAATATTACCACATGAAATATACTATAAGCATCTGTTAGGCTCTCTACAGAAATTAGATCCCAATCCACCATATCAACAACCATATTTTACCGAAAGTGGTTAAACATGTACTTAATCTCACATTTATGTTCATATTTGAGATGATTCTTTATAGTTGTTTCATTCTATACAAATTATTGAGAAAAGAATTTAATATCTATAAATTTTCTAGTATAGTCCACCACATAAATTATATTATGAGTAATCTTAAGGAAATCATCAGATCACTCAGACCTCATTGTATCTGGATAGGGGTGCACCAATAAATTTTATAAGAATTCCTTCATTAATATCCCATCTGAATTTAATATCACATAATGGACATGAGAACGGTGCATCATTTATCTGTGTTTCATATATGTATCCATCATGATCTTCATGTTAGCATGAGTCTCTATGTGGTCAAAACATGTCTCAATGAACTCAACTAAAACATTATCCCCCTAAAAAACATGCTCTAATGTAAAATTAACAGGGTTTTATAATGTAATATCTTGTGTGATGTCCGACATACTCCACACAACCCACTATTGGTCATACTCCATGAATTTCATGAAGCATGCAATGATCATTCAGAAATGATCTTATACATTCTCACCCAGTAATATTACTGTCTTAGGGTGAAATACTTTGAGATCTTTTCTTTCCCCGTCATCATATTTTCCTCTCAACAAGTTTCATTATAGAGTCATATCACTATAATATTAAACTCAATACATATGAAACAGAACCCTATTTTATCATGTTTACGTAAGAAGAAATCACAACATGTCACAACATGAATTTTTCCTTAACCTGTCCATACGTCCAAAATAGAGGTTCTATCACTACCCATAACCATTAAAAATATATTTCAGGGTTATCAAATGATAAATTCATTCTCATTTTTCAATTTTATCATTTTAAATTCCATTTCTTTCATAATTCATCATTTTACTAGTTTTAATTTCACAATTACTGACTTTTTTTAATTTCAGGACCCAATAAATGAAAAATACGCCAGGTTGAGAAAATATAATCAAATATTACATTCCTATGTGTGCCTAAAATTATTCATGTAACAAAATAACCCATAGTAACTAGGAAGATGATTGTATAGTCAAATCTTATGCAATATTGTGCCATGATTAAAAACATAAAAAATATCGACACTAATTCGAACATCACACATCATGTTCATCACCTAGGATGATATAAAATCCAACATTAAAAACACCCATAAATAAACGAA
Organism: Viscum album; assembly: GCA_963277665.1. Taxonomy (NCBI): domain Eukaryota; kingdom Viridiplantae; phylum Streptophyta; class Magnoliopsida; order Santalales; family Viscaceae; genus Viscum; species Viscum album. The sequence continues at coordinate 822,432,584 of OY728155.1, forward strand.
ATCAATCCCTAAGAGGATTAGATTTCCTGCAAACATGGGTTCAAAACTATAATGCATGATCTAATATACAAGGCTGGACTTTTTTTATTATTCATTCTACACATCCTAGATAAAAAATCAATGAAAAAAATGATCCATTGATACCACATGGTGATGTCTCATCCAGGGTGACAAACACGGGATCTCCAAAACTATTCGTCACAAGGGCCCAAGCACACAACATCATATTCCAGAGGCTTAAAACAAGTATCTATGGTCTAATATAAATCATGGGGAGACAATAAACTCTCAATTAGGGTAATTAACCAGTGTAAATTAATAGAAATTTACTAAATGACATATAATAATAACATGGATAATACCAGTATCATAAGATAACTAAAAATTGAAGTTAAATATCAGAACTAATCTGTAAAATATGTCTGGATAATGTATGTGACATGTGTCAAAATGAATCTCACATGTATATACACTGACAATACTTAAGGGGGTTCTGAACCAGATATAGATCACTAATAAAAAATCAATCCCAACTCATCCATGTATCACAAGGCCTTTACCCTTATCGTTCCAAAAAAAACATGAAATGTATTCAGGTGTCGACCATGATTCCCATGTTGGGAGTCTATACAAATTCATAGGCCACATCCAATTATGTCAAAAACAATATCCATTCAAATAATAGTTTATAAATTTCTATAATTAATCAATAAAAATTCATAAATAATAATTTACAACATAAAAAAGTGTTATTTATTTACCACATAAACCCCATGGGTACATATGGACACTTGGACATCAATAACTTCTTTATCCCGATCTAAGTTATGAACAATTTCAAAGGGATATCATATATCAAAATTTTACTATTAAAATTAATTCTTTCAAAATCACAATGTTAATTAATTCATAAATTAATTAATCACCTAAATCCCAAATAAAAAAATTATTAATAATCTAAATTCAATGAACTATCTCAATAATTAATCGATCACAAAAACCTCTTTAATAAATCAATAATTTCTCCATCCAAGAAATCCCCATAATTAATTCCAAAATAAAAATTTAAATGTCTATCAAATTTAATTAATTTACTAATTATTTAATCAATATATAGATATTCAATATCACATAATTAATTCAATAATTAATTATTCATTTAAAAATCTTTTTATCCATTATGAATTCCACAATTAATTATTCTACCCATAACCCAAAACTCATAAAAATAACTCAATAATTAATTATCTGAAAATACAAATTCAATATTCTGATAATGAACTAAATAATTAATATTACCCAAATACAAATTAAATATTATGATAATTAAAAAAAATTGAATTTTCCCCATATCACATTTTAAAATACCAATAATTATATCAAAAATTAATTATAGCTAAATCACAATTCTATATATAACTAATTCACGAAATTTATTTATTCAATTAGAACACCAAATTATTAAAAAACACCAGAAGTTCTACAATTACATACAAAAAATTTAATCCATGACAATGTAATTTGAATAATATACCACATAACTCTATTTTATAGTGAGTGAATTCCCAAAATACATCCCCTATTTGAACTGAATAATAGTGTAAAATTAGATGTGGATCATAAACCTAAATTCAATATCAAATGAATAAGGATATCATAATTCATGATCTAGATCCACAATACTCAAACAAATTCAACCAAAATAGGTATGAAAACCACTTCATTGGATTGTAGATGAGAACGAAGGAGAAAAGAAACCACACAGGATAAGATCTTCTAATCGAGTGGGGTGAAGATTTTCATTTTAGGCTTCAAATGTTGAATCTTGGAGGTAAGAATGTGCAATAATTTGTTCTTGAGGGTCCATAATATTTAACCATTAGTAGGTTTGGATTTAGGTCTTAATGGGGGTAAATGGGGACTTTTGGAATAATTAAACAAATTTTTAGAATAATAAGATCATGTGTGTATGGGTTGATTCTTGGGGAAAATAGTTCCCCAAAAATATGTAACGTAATCATTCACCACTTATTGGGGAGTATTGTCTATCCTTTTTGGGTGTAAGATTTAAAAAATCCCAAGACATCTAATAAAAACTTATTTATCCAAGGATTCAAATTTTTATAGTCAAGGGAACACGGTTAAGGAAAAGTGTGTGCGATTAATACACTTCCATTTTACAACCATTTTTTTCAATTTTTCAACCAAAACAAGATAATGTAAAATCCAAATTAAAATTACATAACACAATGAAAATGATTATCTACATACAAGACAATGAAATCTCTAGAGAAGTCCAACGTTTTACTATTATATCAATTTATGAATTAATGATTGCCTTGGCCATCTTCTAATAATCAACAATAACACTATAAAAGCATAATGTATTTCCTCACTCTATAGAAATATTAATTATATTTTTTCATTAATATGGTTTAAAATAAATAATTGGATCACAATAACACTGATAATTCTTTATCATTTTGACATCTCATTTCTTATCACGTGGATATAATTAGGAGCCTATTGAATGAATTTATTTTATTAATTACTTTTCAACATGAACATGTTCACTTCAGTTATTTTGATTATAATAATATTATATATTATTTTCTTATGAACTGGTAATATAAAACTACTTTTAATCATAATTCTTTGACTACAATACTCAAATACTCATATTATTTTTTTCATTCTTGTATAATGTTTGTATCTGATTTGTAGAAAATGATGCATTATTCAATATATTTCTAACATATATATCACATAAGTCTCACCTTATTCAACTATCATAAATTCATCGAGATTACATTTTCCAAATTTAAATACCTAACTAAGGATTTGTTGGTTTTTATTTTATTACTGACCTCAGACAAACCGTAATTTTGAATCACAAAATCTATCAGACCATAAAATGTTAAAAAATAATTGATATATAATGAAAACTATGTATCCATCACAAAATACGATTTATATGTACACATAATCTCACAGTTCTATAAGGATTTCACGCAAATAGTGAATGACGTTTCTAAATTTTTTATTAAATTTCTACCAGAGTGTGTCAAACACACTAAAATGCACATGGTATCTCCTATTCCTCGTATAATTAAGAAAATTTGTTGGATTTATCTCTTTTAGTGAGAATGATTTGAAGTGATTTATATGTACACATAATCTCACAGTTCTATAAGGATTTCACGCAAATAGTGAATGACTTTTCTAAATTTTTTATTAAATTTCTACCAGAGTGTGTCAAACACACTAAAATGCACATGGTATCTTCTATTCCTCGTATAATTAAGAAAATTTGTCGGGTCGTGCACATATCTCCTCAGCTGGGATACGTGGAAGATGTCGTGCACCCGGTGCAACTGAGGTGGTAGAACCAGGCGATAATCCACCTCACCAATCCTGCTGAGGACCTGGAATGGTCCGATTAAGCATGGATACTACTTGCTGCCTCTTCCAAATCTCTATAATCCACGTCGAGGTGATACCCACAAGAAGACGTGGTCACTATCCTCTAACTCTAGTGGCCTCCGCCTCCTATCAGCATAAGACTTCTTCTGGCTCTGAGCTATCCTCATCCGCTCCAGGATGAACTAGACCTTCTCTGTCGCGGCCTAGACCATCTCTAGTCCCACAAGTGCTGGCTCCCCAGGGACTGTTCATCCTAGAGAAGATCTGCATGGTCGGTCGTACAATGCCTCATATGGTGACATCCCGATGGTGGAGTGGTATCTGTTGTTGTACGCGAACTCCACCAAGGGTAGGTGGTACTCCCAGCTGTGACCAAAGTCGAGGACACATGCACGGATCATACCCTTGAGATTTTGAATGGCCTTATCCATCTGACCATCCGTCTAAGGGTGAAAGGCGGTGCTCAGACGTAGCTGCATCCCGAATTCCTACTGCAACCCCTTCCAATGCCGGGAAGTAAACTGAGCATCTTGATCAGAGACGATAGAAGATGGCACACCATGAAGCTGCCCAATCTTCTGAATATAGAGACGTCCAAATATATCCACTGAGCCATGCTCTCTAATGGGTAAGAAGTGAACCGACTTGATGAGTCAGTCAACAATCACCCATATGGAGTCCGGACCTCTGGGAGTGTGTGGAAGTCCAGTCACGAAGTCCATAGATATCCTGTCCCACTTCCACTCTGGGACCTCCAAGGGCTGTACCAAGCCTGCTGGTACCTGGTGATCTGCCTTCAACTGCTGGCAGGTGAGGCATCGAGAAACGAACTCTGCCACAGCCTCCTTCATAACCGTCCACCAGTGCTATCGTCTGAGATCCTGGTACATCTTCGCTACACCAGGATGTACCTCCAAAGGAAAAGTGTGAAATTCTCTCAGCACCTCCTCCCGTAAAGCAACTGGTACCAAGGTACGTCGTGCTCTCTTACTATGGAGAATACATTAGGTGCTTGTCCTGAGGATATATGTGTACACCGCGTCTCACAGTCAGTGTCCACCCGTTGTGCCTCTCTGAATTACTACAGTAGTGGAGGGGTGACTGTATGTGACTGAAGGAAGGATGCTCCATCTATATCCATGAAGGATATCGGCAGAGCGGCTAGCTGCTCTGTCGCCTCCTCTAGTAGCTGAATGGTCATCCTTCAACTGAGAGCATCATCTACTACATTCCCCTTCCGAGGAGTGTAGACTATCTCAAAGTCATAGTCATGGAGGAACTCGAGACATCGCTGCTGTCTCAGGTTCATGTCCTTCTGAGAGAAGATATACCTAATACTCTGATGGTAATAATAGAAGGTAAAGCTCTTTCCCATCGGATAGTGTCGCCATGTATTCAGACCGAAGACCACTGCTCCTAACTCCAAGTCATGGGCAGTGTAGTTCTTCTCACGCGGCCTCAACTGACATGAACCATAGGCGATCACTGCCCGCTCCTGCATTAGGACACACTCGAGTCTGGTCCTTGATGCATCGCAGAATACTACGTACCCTACTCCCTCCTCCGGCAACCTCAAGATAGGTGCGCTGGTCAATCTCTGTCTCAGCTCTTGGAAGCTCTGCTAACACCTGTCTGACCACAGAAAGGGTTTCCCCTTCTTCATCAAAGTTTAGAGTGGTGCTGAAACTCTGGAGAAGTCTGGAACAAATCTCCATTAGTATCCAGATAGTCCCAAGAAACTCCACACCTCCATCACGCTCCTCGGTAGCTGCCAAGCTTGCACTGCCTCGATCTTCACAGGATCCACCGCAACTCCCACCTCAGAGATGACGTGTCCCATGAAGTGGACCTCATGTATCCAGAACTGACACTTCAAGATATTTCCATAAAGATGGTGCTCTCGGAGTGTTTCATGTACAACACGCAAGTGGTAGGCATGCTCCTCCTCAGTCGTCGAGTATATCAAAATCTCAACGATGAAGACCACCAAAAATCGATCGAGGTATGGCTGAAAAATACTTCTCATGAGGCCCATGAACACTACGGGAGAATTGGTTACGCCGAAGGGCATAACCAAGAACTCGTAGTGGCCATACAGAAATCTGAAGGTCGTCTTCTAAATGTCCTCATCCCGAACTCTGAGCTGATGATAGCCTGACCTGAGGTCTATCTTTGAGAACCAACATGCTCCCTTGAGCTAATCGAAGAGGTCAACAATCCTCGTTAGCGGATACTTGATCTCACTGTCACCTAGTTCAAGAGACGATAGTCAACACAAAGTCACAAGATCCCATCCGATTTCATGGCAAACAATATCGGGGAAGCCCATGGTGAAACACTGGGTCAGATGAATCCCTTGCCCTGCAAGTCCTCCAACTATACCCATAGCTCTCGAAGCTCGTAAGGAGCCATCCGTTATCCAGGGGTGGATATCGGGGTTGTCCCGGGGAACATGTCAATATAATAGTCTACCTCTCTACGAAGAGGTAGTCCGTGAATGTCGTCAGAAAAAACGTCCTCATACTGATCCACCACTGCAGGAAAACTAGGACTCCGCACATCAACTGCTCCTAGGATGAGGCTAGAAAACTAATGAGTAATGGAATGTCCTCTCCTCTATGGGAGTCCATCCTGTGCTGCAAAGGCTCCCTTCTCGCTGGTGAAGGTGAACCTGCTCCCGTTGGTGCGTACACATCGCACCTTGAGCCTAATATAGTCAATTTGAGCATGGACTATGGATAACCAATCCATGCCCAAGATGACGTCGTAAGGCCTCGACACCGCTAGAAGAATATCACAGCCGAAGCTCACACCTCCTAGTGTAATATCACACTACCGGAACCAGTGCGTAATCGTCGAGTCTTCTCCCGTAGGAGTCTCTAGCCGTAAGGATCGAGCCAATGACTATGTCAGAATCTCCGAGCTCCGAACAAGGGCAGTGGCTATGAAAGAATGACTCTCTTTTGTGTCCATAACAACTACAGAATGGGTAGAATAGACACAGATAGTATCTCGAATCATCTTGAGTGTGCTATGGTCATAGGCCTCTATTGCCTGGAGTTGTGCCTGTCTCTTCCCGCCAGCTCCCTGTGGTCGGGGTGGACATCCTGGTGGTGGTGGTGGTAGAGCCTCAAAGCATCACCCACCACCTGCTGCTCGGCCAGCTCCTCTTCCTCATCCACCTACTCCATAAATACTGCCACGATCGACCCTCTACCTCTTCCTGGGTGGCCCCTCAACCGTCTGCTGCTCCTCGGCATGGCGGGTCGGGCAGTCACGAGCCATGGGGTCTGCCCGCCACATGTGTAGCACTGTCTGCCTCTCAAAAGACTGGCTCTGTGATGTGTGTCCCAAACTGCGGAGCCAGTGTCCTGAGGTCGTCTGCCTAAGGGTCTAGTCTGCCTGGACCCATGAGTCATTCGTCGACTTCCTACTGCAGAAGACTCTACTACGTGATGCCCCGCGGTAGGTCTCGATGCTGACAAAGGCTCAGCAAGGAAGCTCTCGATCAAAATGGCTCGCTCCAGTACTCCTGCCTGAGTTAGAATTCTGATGGAGATCAGAGATTCGATGATCTCATGCCTCAATCCCTACTCAATGGTCCGGGCCCAGAAGAATGGGTCTCGTACCATGTCTATCGAGAAGCATGAGAGATCGATAAATCTCGTCGAGTACTGGGCGACCGTCAAGCTTCCCTACTACAGTTGAAGAAGCTCCTGGATGCGCACTGCAAGGAGGGTGGATGGGACGAAATCCGAGCGAAAAAGTCTCTCAAAGTCCATCCAGAGGAGAGTTTCCTCATCATGCATCTGGAGCACCAAGCTCCACCATCTGCCTGCTGCCGCGTGTAGTAGGCTCGCTGCGAGGATCACCATGAGGTCTGCCGATGTCCTCACTAACCTAAAAACTCATACAACTACCTCCAGACAGTCCTCAGATGCCTGGGGGTCCGTCTCCCTGCGGAACCGAGGTAGTCGCTGGTGCTAAAACTCGTGCAGTGCACTATGGCGACATGCATCGTCATTGTTTGGGGCTGGTAGCATCGGTGGATCGGAATTTAGACGTTCCACTGATACCTCTTTGTCAAGGTCCTTGCACTGAGGCCTCGTTGATTGGTGGGATGTCTTCACGCACAACTCTCGGAACCCTAGTTGGCTGCTGTCGTGGGGCCATCCTGAAAAGAAATAGGTGCGCCATGGTCAAACAATATTCCTGGTGTGCTGAAAAAATGTAATCACAAAGAAAACTTGAAACACACATGCAATCAATGTTTTTGTGTATTAAGTCGGAAATCAGAATTCAAGGTCCTGGTGTATGGATACGTCGGCCACCACACCAACACTAGACTCCCTGGACTAATAACCACACTCAATACTCTTAACACTATTGCTTCACATAGAAAAAAGATCAGAGTCCTGAGTTCTGCGGTAGAACTGAACTCCTCTGATACCAATTTTTCATGACCCATCCTCAGGTCCCGCGCCATGACTACCCCAAGCCCGCCTTCCATAGGCCAGGGGCTAGAGACTATCACCAAGGTGAAATTTCCGACGAAAAAGGAAAGGCGTTGCCTTTGGAAAGTAAACAAACACCACATAGAAAGCAAGAAGAAGTAAACAGTATGTAAAAACTGGTACAAAAGTTAGTTCGGAAAAGTAAGTGGGCCAGAATACAAACCCAAACTGAAAGTAAAGTACAACTGGGAAGGGAAAACAACAACTAAAAGTAAAGCCGCAATGTCGAGCCGTCGACTGGAAGTCCCACCTGAAGGGTGAGTACAGATAGACTCCACAACTCCTTGGTCCAACCATCCGCTCTGAGTACGTCCCGCCCAGTGGTCCACGTCCAGGTACCATCCTGCTCCGCCATCCTCAACCACGATCAGCATTCTCTGTCGTCTGCAACCAACACAACGTAGTGTTGGAATAGCCCGTGTAGGGGTGAGTATATGATACTCAGTAGGGACCCTGAGACCCCTGATGGTCTCCCAGAATCCACAATGGATAATCCAAAAAGGAAAGATACATTCACGAAGCAACATTCGACACTGCTTAGGTATAGGCCCTTACATATACCTAAGTCATCAACCCCAGTTTGCTCCAACCTCCGCGCCTAAGTAGAACCTAGTATAGACATGAAACCACAACCCAATCCACACAAGAAAGCATAACGTAATCCACATAGGATAGAAAGTCAAGATTCAGCTCACATAGGAATACTTCTTCGTATGATGATAGAGATGATAGGATATAGCCACTGATTCATCTATGTCGTCGGACCCACAAAAGATCGATAGACACTAACCCCAGCAATGACCCACAATGGATCTGACCCACACAGGATCGATAGGTAACTATCCACCGCAATGACCCACAAACGGTCGGACCCAAACAGGATCGATAGGTAACTAACCCCCGCAATGACCCACAGAATATCGGACCCACATAGGATCGATAGGTAACTAACCCCCGCAATGAGCCACACAGGATCAGACCCACATAGGATCTGTAGGCGCTGTCCCACACAAGACCGCTGAGCGCTGAACCACACAGGATCTGACCCACACAGGATCGATAGCACTGATCCACGTACGATTGCTGAGTGTTGTAGTCGTCGCCTTCGAATCCACTGAGGAACTCTGTACAATCGTCATCGTTGTCGCAGTCGTAGCCATCTCTAGGGTTCCCTCCCACGACAAGCACGTTCGGGAGGGTCTGCTCCATGAGCCGAGGGCTGATACATCAACTGACACATAGACCGAAGTTGATGTATCCAAAAGTTATGTATCGTCAATAGGAACTCAACATGACAGAGGGCACGTCAATCGAACGCCCGGTATGAGAGTTATTGGCTTTTGTCCCAGGGTCCCGGTTGGTTTTTAAGTCAAAACCAACCCGACCATACTCCATCTGTGTCCAAACATCGAGCAGAGTAAGCGAAAAGATTCGTCTCACTTATAAGAATCCAACAAAGTCGATGGCATGTCGATCGGATGTCCGGAGCTCAAGTTATAAGCGTTTCCGCTCCGTGGCCCCGGTTGCTTTCGTGTACGAACCAACCCGGCCAAACCCAAAGTACTCCGAAACCTTGAGTGCGATACACCAAAATGTACGTCTTGGTCCAAGGATATCATTACAACTAACGGTGCGTCTATCGGAGTCTCGTAGCTCAAGTTATGGGCAACAGACCGAAAGAGGTTCGGTATTAAGGGGTCTGTGCCCGGTCCGACCCGAACCGGTTCCGGGTCCGGCCCACTTGGGCACAACCCGGTCTGGCATACCGGCCATGGCAGCCCGCCCGGTGCACGGTGCGCTGGAGCGCTGGCCAGGGGCCCAACCGAATGGCCGAGCCGTTCGGATGTAGGGGGCGCTGCCCCCGCATGAAGAAACTGCAGCCCCTTAATGGGGCCGCTCACGTCCGGCCAGCCAGTGGTTTTGAACCCCCGGTCCATCGACGGTCCGGCCGGCCCGCTCCGGCCTCCGGAGGCCCAATTCCGGCCGCCGGCTCCGCTGCTCCGTCGCGGCCCCCCTCCGGCCGTGGTGTCTTCGGTTTCTTTCTGGGGCGGCGTGACGACGCCGCTACTTGGTTCAATTCTCAAATGCGCGGTGCGACGGCGTCGCACATTCCTTACCGCTCGTTCCCGTGCGGTGCGACGACACTGCATTACATTCCCTCGAACCGCAACAACAAACAAAATAATGGAAGAGGTTCGGCCATGTTTGTGTGGTCTAGACCCATCCCGTTGAATGATATGAATTCGTCCCAATGAACAAGGATAAATGACTGAAGATTTCACAAATTAATACACATAAACCCTACCTCACCGTTGTCGTCGAACGAGCATTCGTCGTGGAATTAACCATCGTAGAAGAAAAGGATTGACGTGGATGAAGAGGATCGCCGAGGAAGAAGCGTCACAGAAGGAACGTCGTTGGCGTTTGGTGGTCTCCGAGGATAGAATCTCTCATTTTCATCCGCTGTCAGATGTCGACGTTCTTCATCGGCAACAGTGCGTTCTTCACGTTCTTCGTTGAAGAATGAATAAGTTCCTCAAGGCTTCTCTTTTTCTCCAAAAGGCTCCCACAACCAGAAATCCAACAAAGATAAAATAAGATTCGCCTTATTTTATTAATGCACATGTGACTATTTGAATTTCAAAAGAAACGAAATGAACAATTAATTCAATGAATTAATTGTAACGATTAAACCACACAAATTAATGACGCGTTTCTTAACCAAAATAAATGCACAGTTGACCTCTTTAAAAAGGGGGTTGCAGGTGCATTACTTAGAAGGAAATAAATGGTGGGGCTCATGCGGGACCCACCTCACAAATATCCTACCAAGTGGGTAGAATATTGTTGCTTCCACCTTATCCTTTTAACTTAGGTTAAACCGCACAAGTAAAAAAATAAAATAAATTGTCACACCAATTTATATTATTTTTAACTTATCCTCAAAAATTAAAAACCACACCCGAGCAAATGAAACTCTGGAAAAGGTGTTTCTAAGCAATTACCGGCACTGCGATTCAATTGATGTCCTCAGAATTCGATTCCGAGCACTGGTTAAAAAGATAGAAAAACCCGCTCATTCGTTCACTAAAAGTACCCGAGCTAAACTTCGGAAAATGATTCTGGGCACACCGGGCCTCGGAATCAGGTGTTGTCAGAAACTGTGTTCTTGTAAAATTCAAACGAAAACTAAGAAAAAAAAATTCATTGAATTTTACGGGTCATTACAAGAAATATATCTATACATATTGACATCATTATTGAAACAAAATATAATTAAGAATTGAAAAAAAATTAAATTAAATTCTCTTTGGTCCTGATAATTTCATTTCATGTAACACCAGACACATTTTTCATTACATAAAATTTAGTATTGGTTTATAGATACAAGGATTTGTTAGTACTATAAAATTAAGAAAAAAAATAAGAATTCAGTGGGATTAAATTATCTCCCATTTACAACATATCAAATTGTGGATAAGAATTTGTAATAAAAATTATAGAATCATACAAAAAATTAAAAAATAATATTTAACAAGTTTAATTATCCTAAAATAGAAAAAGACTGGTTGGGGACCCTTACATTAGTAGAGAACATATTGAATAAATAAATAGACTATATAAAACACTGGAATGACATTTTAGAGACTCTAGAGTTTAATATTTTGATGTAATTATTTTTTAAAGGATATGTTGTTGAATGTCAATAGGTAATTCTGGTGTTTAACCTTGTTTATTTGTAGTTTTAAGTGATTTAAAATTTGTTATTTTATTGTATAAGTCGAAATTTAACGATGAAATTAATTTATATCAGTTTATTTAATTATTAAAAAATTGAATAGAGTGGGGAGTTGTTAAAATACAACAAAAATTAAATCGTCCCTTAGAAACAGACAAATTTAATGAAAAAAATTATTTTTTATCTCTATAAAATATATATAATTCAATAATATAGTCTATAAAATAATTATTTATTATTAAAAAATTCGAATTCAGTCTACTAATTATTAAATTTAATTTTGACCAAATAAATTGTTCTAATATTTTTTTAATAATTTTCATATAATAATGATTTCATAAAATCCATGTTCTAAAAAAATAATAATTTTCACATATTCATCAAAACATCATCTTTTTCATGAAAATAAAAAAACGTAATGATTATTAGAAGAATTTAGTCCAAAATTGAAATTTATTTTATCCAAAATATAATGTATTGATGATAATTTTAAAATTCAAAAAAAAACACAATTTATATTAAATTAAAAATATTTATCATCTAGTTTGAATTAGTATAATTATAAACATTATTTTTTCCTTTAATAAAATATTTAATCATTTATAATGTTTTTCATCACATAATTTTACAAAATAAAATTTATTTTAAAATTATACAGGTATCATAAAAAAAATTCTAAAATAATAAATTTTTCTTTTCCATAATTAATATACATTAGATTATATTAAAAAATAACCAAATATGGTAACGTATATTCGTCTATATAGGCAGATATAATAATAATTAACTATATTATTGAACAGTTATCATTATTAAAATTTGACAATTATCAAAATGGAAAATAAAAAATTTCCATATAAATATACCATAATTCATTAATTATCATTCATTTAATTGCTTACAACTGTTCTTTCAGATCTCTTGATAATGCCAATCATTTTCTGAAGAATATTTTTCCTTTTAAAAATCAATATATTAGTTTAAATCACATGATGAGAATTCAAAGATACAATAATTATTTTTGTCAATGTAATATTATTCTAAGTGTATATCCATTTAATGATATCATATGTACTCTTATATATATACAAATGGTATGTGGGGTTTCTACATAAAATTATTTATGTTTTATGAGTATTTATTTTATTATGTAATGTTATAATGTTCTCAAATAATAAAATAAATTTATCTTGTCTTATAATTACTATATTATATTAAAATAATTTACTATGAATGAAACAATAATATATATATGAAATAAATTGTTCCTGACATTAATATTGGTCAACTTATATGAATCAAAAGAATTTACCATTTATACTTTATCCATTTAGTGTTCCCTTGGTAGTTTTTTTTTATTTTAGAATTACTCCCCCACATACAACAAAAATGCTTCTCTCTTTGTGGAATCTATAGTTACCTCCTACAAGGATACAACATACCCTATGAAATAGACTTATCAATCCCAAGTCACAAACAATTTAAAATTCCCAAATATCTTATGATGATGAAGAAATACCAAAATTACCCATAGATTTTTATGCATGAACCTCTTCATACATGGAATACACAAGGATGACATCAATTAATAAAATTACCGTCATTCCTATAAACTCATGGAACAATAATTTTGTCAACCCTAGGAACAATGCTACATCCTTTTTCACACCCAACAACATCAAAAAAACATGTAATGTCCATGAAGATAATGAGATGAAATCTTCAGGATATTATAATCATTTACATGCATCATATTATATCATGGATGAAAAAATATCTTAGGTCTCCAATGTGAACACTATTTTTGATTGAATAAATAATAAATACATGGAATAAAATAGTGGTTCATCCATGTATCCTGGTTCATGAGACAATAATTGATTCAAGGCAGAAATGTGTCGTTATCCATCTTCATGAACAAAATTGGCGCACCAAACGATGACACACCACTAGAAAATACCACACTATAACATACCATTGAGTTGTATTCATAGATCTCATAACTCATAAGGTGTTATCCAATAAGTTTACATCAGGATAATAAACACTCCAGGCTATAGTTTGATTCCGAACATGATCTCTCATCGAGAGGGTAATGCAACAACCTATTATAGAATGACATCAGGGTACTATTCGATGACCCTGGAAAAATCCAACTGTAGAACCTCTGATAATATCATCATCATTTTAGTCATCATGTATGAAAATAACATAGCATTATTTGGACACATCTGATGGAATCCATTTCTAGACAACATTAATAGTTCTCATTATACATTGAATAGAACAACCTACCTCCTAAATAGATCCACATTATCCTACCCTGAATTTAAATAATAAATTTCGATGATGATGTCATATGTTTGTATCCATAATCATATTAAATGTCTCCAAGAGTAGTGTTACCACAGAACTAGAATACAGTCTCTACATACATCAACAAAGTCAACTCGACCTCTAACTATTGTAGTCAATAACAAGGGAACTAGAATACTCTCAACAACATGTCCAGAAAAATTTACAAGGGAAGGTGATATGAAGGAGTGTCTCACTCTTGGGTCAAACAGGCAATTGAACCATGTAAAAAACACTAAAAGTTTACCTTGAATGAAGACTGTCTTTCTTGATGATGGAAAAAATAAACAATGAATATGACTATGACATGTTCCAGGACCTCTCTGACCATGCCGAAGACTACCACCATTTCCACAATAAGCCCTCCGAGGAAGGAGAGCATCCAATTGTTGTTCTATACCTCAACCATCTACTAACAATTGATCCTGAACTGGAGAAACCTTTTGCTACTACCTCATAATTAAATTCCACAATGGATCATCTTGAAGGAGAACTATTGTAACACAATAACCGCTCAAAATGTCTGGCAATCTAATGGTGATGACCACATCCTTTATAAGATAAACATGTTAATGATCCCATAGATTTGGACTAAGAGAAACATCACATAGTGAAATGAGAGATTGGGGTGGGGGTATAACCATGGGTGTTCATAATTTCATCTACCCAGACAATTGGAATCCCTCTAACACAGCTCTACTTTATAAGGAATCCACAAAAACACTCTCATGATGATCTAGTTCATGAAAAATTCATCTTGATGACATATTCTCTCACTATCACCACATGATATTTGTTAAGCATAAATGGGGTTACCTAGAACAATATCTTTGGATGAAAATACTCTATTGAATTCTTTGCAATGGAATCCTTTTCTAGGAATACATCTAAATGATTTTTCAAATTGGTCTTAAAAAGGTTCCCAAACTCTCACACAATGGACTTCCAAAATCAAAGTGATTACAACGCCTAGAAAATGTCCATCATCAAAGCTGATGAATGAAACTCGAATCTGAACTAGACTATGAACTCCTCCGATGAGATTTTCTACTACACGCCATCTATAATGAATTAGAACACTAACTAACTCACAAATCTATGCATTATTGTCATAGAAATGATACTGAGTTCTCTTTATGGGCATGAATTGAACTGAAGACTATCTCAACCTCCTCCTTCTAGTCTTCAATAGATGAATAAAAAATAGATCTCTCATACCACTGTAGAATATTTCATTGAAACTATTGAAGTTTCCTCCTCCATGTTTATATATCATAAACCTCTAATCTTACACGATAAGGAAAGACATACTAGTGATCATCATCTTTGTGAAACTGATGATCCTGTAACCGGGATCCATTTCAAAAAAATAAAAGACAATTGGATCTCCTAAACATGATATATGAAATAATATAACATTTATTAATTGTTTTATTTTATCCATTTTATGTTTACATATCTCCAGGTACACCAATTAAAAAAATTGGAAAATAATAATGATAAATGATCCTTTCCGGGTTATTTTCCCTATAACAAGTATTACCTCAAATAGTAGAAACTATAAAATTAATGTTTCATCCATTAGATTATAGGGGACATAAATACCTATGTCTCTGCAAGTACGTCATGTCTAATGTCCTTACATATCTTAGCTGTCATTTTTCCATACCAGCACAAGCATCCTAACGAGTTTCTAACTCCAAAGCCCATATTATCCCTAAAAAAGAGCTATAAAACCACATGGTCACGGCCCACTCCACAAACATCATACCCATCCTATACTGAGAATGGAATAAGAGTATAATTAAACCTGATTCGCAACTCCAGAAAGCACTTGTTTGGAAACTTGAACATAGTGTATAACAAACTCACATAATGGTGGAATTAACATCTAAGAAAACACATGAAAAAGAGAGAGATAAATAATGCACCAAACAAATCCTTATCAGAATAAAATATAAGTTAATATCCATGGTGCAAATATGTAATATCCTTGATGAACTACTACAACTAAAAAAATAAAACTCCATGTACCAAAATTATATTAAAGATGTCTGTAAACATTAGGCCCACACATCTCCTACTAAACCCCAAGATAGTATTAAAAATCCTAATCTTCAATGTGCTCAAAAGGACATGAAAATGAATTTATATATACATAGGGTGAGTATAAAAATATTCTTAATATTATTAAACCGTAGATCATCCTTTGAAAAGGAAAGAAAATCATTATAATGCAATGTTACAAACATGTGATATTAAATCATCAACTAAACGTTTATACTATGTACCTTACCCCACCATGTCTACACTCACTTTTTATCACATAGAGTGTATATAAAATAATAATGAATCTCAATGGTACACCAATACCACTTACCCATTGGTTTGATACATTTCCTGAACATCAAATTTCATGAACATCTCTTTCCCAATAGTCCATCACCAAGACACATGGGAAAAGAAAGACAACATGAAACTTAGGCATCACATATCCACATCAATGTATCCAAAAGTTAGCAGGTAATTTTTTCAACCCACGAAAACTTTTACAATGTGTATCATACACCAGATATTATACATGAACCCATCATAGCCAATAAACATAGTAGGGAACCTCAATCCATCACATACAATACATGTAATACATTTAGTAGTCATTGGGAAATGATATGAATAATATATGAATATGAAATAGCCACAAGAAATTACGTCCCTATATACAAATATATGGGAAAAACGAACAACCATGCATACAAACAAAAGTTACTACCATAAAGGAGAGTGGGGTCAAAGGGGGTAGTTTCCCATCCATCCTCTCACATATATGATTTGAGAAACACCGCCCAAATAGATCAGAATACATGGGTTGTTATTTTCCCTGATTGTTAGTGTGTAGAAGCATATAGTAATGCAAAAAATATATTATATAATATAGCTCCCAATCACATTGTAGAAATAACCTGGACTCAGAATCAATTGCTGCTAATGTCTCCCAAACCCCCGGATGCCACTGCTAAGACCATTTATCCTATATGTTCCAAACCATTTAAATAGAAGAAATAATTTTTTAATTTGGTTTCATAAATTTCAAAATACATTGTTTAATTATTTAACAAATAATCAACCATTTAAAATTTGCACATTACATTTCATTATAAACAAAACAATGTTACTTTCCATCCAGGCCTAAGAAAACCGAGTTCATATATTTTCAGAATTATAACCTTACCATTATATGCCAAAACGTTTAAACCCTATGGGTTATTTAGTATTCATTATTAACATCATTACATTTCATATTAACAGGTATAGTAGGAAACATCATAATCTCCAAACAAGGAATGTTTCCAATCACATCCATCTACCTCAATCTATGGGGAAATGAAACAATATAAACAGACAAATTGGTAGTCATCCAATTGTCAAATTCAACAAGAATTAAACTTTCATACAATCATTAAGTCCATATACAACCCATTTTATAACATAGGACGTCATCCTTGACACCCATAAGCATATACCATTGCATCTTGCCACTCTTGGTGTTAACTGCTTCCACAATAATCGGTCCTCACCTCCTAACATACCACCTCAGTTCCCTCGGATCCACCATCCCTAGAATACATCACATTCAGGTTTCATTTCCCCCAAAACAAGGATTGGTCTCAATGATCAGACATCTTATGCTTCCATCACATCAGAAGAAGTAGGGAAAAAACATGTAAACTATCTTTTTCCCTAAATCAAGGCACTCATCATTCCAAACACAATGATATCTCACAAATAAAAAAGATAAGGCACTCATATGTCACAAGAATGTAGGAAAATAATGCCCTAAAATGTCAATATTTATTATTACACAACCAGTTCCTATTCCATCTTGAATTAATAGATCAATTAACCATAGTTTTCAACTATGAGCAACCGAAGGAAAACATTAACTTACAATATACAATAAAAATTATGCTACAAAAATAAAATGTTATTAATTCCATTATTTACACAATTCCACAAGAATTAGGATCACTGCCCAATTCAATTAAACATGCATTCTTGTATCAATTTTATTGTAAAAAAATTTAAACATAAAAAACTGGCTTTATTAACATGCCTCTTTAGTATGTTAGCCAAATTTTTAAAAAATAATAAAAATTATACATTTTGTATAAATTTCCATTATTGAAAGTATGAAAAACTATTAATGGCATTGATATCAATCTATCTAGAAAATTAGGAGGTAAACTGTTGTCAAGGTTCAAAATCTCAACATTATAACATGATCAATTCCAATTCATCATTCGTATTCAAATAATTATTGGGTCAATTTAATTACAATACAAGAGGATAAATACTGATAGATATATGATTACTTGTAAATAAATAGTGAAAATGAAGCCTCTACCTCAAAATCTTGTCGATGTTCTTCTCACAATAAGAGACCATGAAACTGATCACTAATCACATCTCATACAACAACTAAATCTTCCTAAGGATTCCACAACACAACATCTCCAAAAAATAGAAAATAAATATCTCATTAAAACCATTTTCATGAAACTTCCATATCACTGAGATAGGAAAAAATATTAAATGTGATCAAAAAATAAAAAACCACAAGAAAATGAAGGAAATATTTACCATGGTTACCAAAGATCACCACTTATCAATGATGAAAGCCTAATGATCGTTCATTCTTGAAGGGAATCCATATATATGAAAAAGGTGGCTGCCATACAATGTAAAAATTTATAGAATACATAGTGTTTGACAACCCAAACAACTGAAAATATTTTAAAACCAAACACATTGGGTAATTTCACAACATGAAATCATGTTTTGGTTAATTTAATTCTTTTAAGGATTGGTTTTCACAAAAAAAATCACCTATTAATTTTTTTTCAAACCCTGATATATTACATATAATGAAACCCTTATTCATGTCATGTATCATTCTTTCACGATATGAAATCACCTTTTATTATAGCATATAACAGCAAAGTCCCTTTAGACTTCTCTAATCCTTTTATAAGAACCTATATATTTGAAAACATATCAATTGTCAATCAACATGGATCCAAACCCTAAATATATCCCATGTAAAATATATGGTTTTCATAAATATTTCATAGTTACTAAAATTACGAATCTAGAGAATGAATAAAGATGTTATACGTCATTCTTCTACCCAGTATTACATAAGTTACATGAAAGGATCACATTATAGATGGAAATTTATTTTGAAATATCAGAAGTAATTTATTTTTTTCATATAGAATTTTAACATTAAAAACACTTATTAAAACATAAAACCAATTCAAACATCATTACTAATGTAAATAACCTCGAAAGAATAAAATTGAGTCATTAAATATCATTTAAATCATATACATATGAAATTATAATTTCCACATTGGAAATTTTTTTATCAAAATATAAATCATTTAGAAATTATTTTTCATTTAATGTGTCTTTTGAATCATACTAATGATTGTTTTAAAAAATTTAAACACATTTCTTTAGAAAAATAACAATAAATTAATAATTAGTTTTAAAAAATAAAAATTCCTATGAAAATTTGGAAATCAATTTCTATGAAAATAAAAATTGAAGAAATAAAATTAGATTTAAAGGCAATGATTTAGTGATGTAGTAAAAAAATACCTTTCATACTATTCACAAGAAAACAAATATTCTATTAATATTGGTGGAAAAATAAAAAAAATTCTATAAAAATTAATTGAAAATTAATTTTAGAACATTTTTTTAAAATAAAATTATTGATAAAAATTCCATTAATAAATAATTATAAATATTTCTAAAATAATTTTTTAATCTATTTTTAGAGGAAATATTTATTGGCCTAATATTATTCACTATCGGAGAGAGAAATACTGATGACATTTCTTGAAAACATTATTTCTAACAATTCATTAAATAAATTAATCGTAGATAACAGAAAAAATATATTAATATTAAATAACCATAGGATATGAAATAATGTCATTTTCATTAAGATAAGGATAGTTAGATATAAAATAACACCCCATGTCAACCATACTAGTCACCCAAGTCAACCCATCATTGGGTGGTGTAATTGTTTTTACAAAATTCAATTATATATGAATAAAAGACATACGACCAGATTATTAATTGTATATAATGGTATATACAACTAAGAAATACATTCATACCAATAAAAAGATATAGGTATTGACTAAAAGCCACCATTTTACAAAACAAAAACTCCAAAATATCCCAAAATGAAACCGGAACATAAAAAAAGAATCATAAATTCAATAAAATCCTCTCGCCTTTAAAAGAATCCTCCAAAACAAGATGTATATTCACCCATAATAATAAGTAGAGCATGTGAGTTAGATATTAGTCGGAGTCTACCAAGAGGTCTATAAATTTTATAATAAAAATAATATAAATGACCAATATTTGAAATAAACTATTTTACAACTACTTTTGTAAATAATTCGATATGATATCCCATTTTAAATAATCCAGGATTTCTCAAAAATTTCATATTATGTTTTCCAAACAACAAAAGATTGGTAAATATACTGAAATATAAATATAATTATGATCCAATATCCATGAAATAAATAATCATTTGACAAACCACCAGAAACAAAAATGCATTTACCATTAAGGCACTGGAATTTTTGGAAATATGTATCATACACTCACAATACATAAATGTAGTAATGTTGGATATAGATAACATCGAGGCTTCCCATTGACCATAAATATTCAGTAGGTTACCTTATAGTGGCTTTACATTGACATTGTCTACCTGTGTATCTATATTATTATACACAAGGTCCCTCTATGAAATGATTTCTATTTTTGTATTAAAAACAATTTCATATTTTTGTGAAACAATCAAAAATAAAATAAAATAATCATAAAATATTTAGAGCCCATTTTCAATTTCAAATCATTGAAATTATATTTTCATATACAATCCCATTTTTATATGCGAACCCATTCCCTTTTTCAATTTCAACACATGCGATTTCAATACAAATATAAAGGCAACATTATTAGAAATACGAAATTGGAAAAATTTATAAAATTGAGTTGATCCACATAACTCTGTAGTGTTGATTCCCAATCCACCATTAGAAATATGGATTGGAAATCATACAATCTACCTTCATAATAGAATTCATGACAAAATACTGGAGAGATGAAGTGCATAACCCTTCACATCAATCACTAAACTAATCGATCCATATAAAATGGAGACACCCAAAATCACCTCAGGTAAGTGCTCTAGATGATTGGAGAAGGATTTACAAATACAATTATGCCTTAATACCCACACAACACCCAAACAACTACAACTCATGAAATATCATAGTGTGTAATATTTTACATTTCATGAATCCATTTCATTTTTATATACATTGAAAAGTACCTCCCATTTATAATATTAATAAATGAATTTTAACATTAAATGAAATATACCACATAAGAAACATATATGAAAGACATTCATTATATTCAATTCATTGTATGGGTATTCCAGACAATAAACAATGTGTACCTCCATTCAATGTCATGTAACTGCCCAAGAAACTGTAGAATTTATCATTTCATTCTAAAAAAGCCTACAATTTATAGACTTCCCAATTATATATATCCTATATATTCTAGAATAACAACACATGCCTGATATGAAAATGAATCCTAAATAAATGATATTGAAATACATGATAGATAGGTAATTATGCAATAAAATATCCCCACTGTAAAATCTTTTTGTCCCTAGAATGAGCTCAAGATGTTGGATCCACAAAAAATGTATCCCATTTAGTCCTCATAAAGGACTCATGCTTCTTTCTATCATGGTGATCCTTTCCAACAACCATAATTACTAGGATAGGATATTTTTTTCACCACAAAATACCTTATCCAAGTGATCAATAATCTGAAGTATCCACTCAACCATATTGGTATCAGGCACATTAACAAAATCACTCGGTCTAATGACCTGAGAATTATATTCTATATACCTCTAAAACTAAAAAACACATTTCTTGTACATATGTTAATCAAAACGGTAATATTAACTGAAATGCCAGCCTCCATTGTTGGTGAACAATATCAATGAGGCCCACTATCCTCGGTTCCAACTTAAACGGCTTACCCAGATGACGATTTCCCCTGAAATGTGAAACTATAAGAAATAACTAATCATAAATCTCAAAATCTACATGCTGATGATGACAGTATTAAAAATATTTCAAATCTATATATATCATGATCATATTCCTCGAGATCAAATTATCTGCTTATATCATCTTATAATCTATACTTGAACCAATGAAAGACCACTCCCCCAACACATCCCAACATAAGATAAATTTACATGGCCACCCATACAAATCCTGAAAGGAAGTCTTCATGATGAAATCAAGATAACTATTTTTTAAAGAATACAAAACCAAAGGGAAATGATAGAAAAATGATCCACATAAATCAAGAACAAAAGCCGATAGCATATCCACATGAACCCGGAGACCTATATATGTTTTTTGTCCATATATGGATGATAAGACATGCTCCATTTCAACTAGGAACCATTTAAACATGAAAACAACTCAAGAATGAGAATTTTAACCTCAATACACATTTTAAATCAACTACATTGGGATCCCCATTAAACATTATAATCAATCAAACATTAAACTCCCAATGTTTTTTTCACATATATTGTTTCTATTACTAGTAAAAAATGCATTTATTAAGTTAGTATGTTAAAAATCACACACATCGCATCTATCCCGCATGGATTGCATGGTATACCAACGAAAAAATCCCAGAAAATATCATCCAACATCCATACCATAAATGGGTAAAGGATAAAATATATCTGCAGGTCATTTGTTTTTATCCTAACACTTTGATAGGTGTGAAACAGTGACACAAAAGCTAAAACACACTTCCTCATCCCCAGACACTAATACCAACATCTATAATCATGGTACATAATTTTATCCACATAGTTTAATGACCAAAATGACAATTTTACACTATTTAGGAACTCATGACTAAGGTAAAACCGAACAACCAATCTACTTCTGATAGAAAAAGCTCTACTAGGTAACTAGGACAATACACACAAGGTCTCTCCACTGTTTACAAGTTATCTTATGTGTCATAACACCATGTCTATGGTATCCTCAAGTCAAAATCACTCATAAAATGATCAATGCAATTTTTTAATAAAATAACACATTCCAACTAGCGTCCTCTACTTACAAAATCACCATACAAATAAAATTATGTTGACAACACTATTTGACTGATTCCTTCACAACTTGGGTATATAATTTTTATTTCGATGAATATACCCCCACCTTTCCTTTTTTATAGTATATAATATATCAATATCAGTGTTTGATAGATATTAATCTAGTTTCACATTCATAGGTTCATATATATTTGACAAAAAATATACTACCAGATCTTGTGATCCGAATATACCATAATACAATCCCCAATGAGATAGTGACTCCAAATTTTTATTGTGTTCATATAATCTTCTGACTCAAGATTATGGGTTTGGTAGTTCTCATAAATATGGAGAAACAAATGTGATACATAAGGAACAACCTGATTCCCCTATATTAGGGAACATCCCAAAAACATTTGATAAGCACTGTAGAAATTATCAAATCATGGACCAGTTTATTAAAGAATCAAAATTGGTGATAATGTCAACCTCATCTTAAGACTCTCAAAAATATCTTTGTTATTTTTTGATTCCATTAAATATTTACTCCATAATGGTTTTATACCTTCATAAATGATGTTTTCATGGATAAATCCCCAATAGTTTCTCTATAATAGCTTTCAAACCTAATAATATTTATATCTCGAACACATTTTTGTGCTCCTCTCAAGTCTTATATTCTTGTGCCTTTTAGAGTTAAATGAAATGACCCTCCCTTATATAACATGAACCAGATGCATAAATCCCCAGATCCAAAAAATTCACAATAAATTCTTAACATATATATTATTATCCCTTAATGTTGGAGGAATAATATTCAAATGGTTTTTATGGTCCTCCTCTATCATGCAGTATGATAATATGTCATTTAAAAACCCAACAAGAAAGGGTCCCTGAACTGATTATATATGAGGTTCGTCAAATCTTGTATCAACAAGGAATCAACTTTGAGTCTGAAATACATAAATGGAATCATGAAATAAAAATATTGACTTTGAAACACTGTCTTGGTTATATCCTATTCGTGGGATCTTAACCGGTGATACCCAAAAGTGTTGGTCATCTATTAAAATATATTAATTTTTTTGGGTAAATGATATTTATCTTAAAAACAACCTGATTCATCTTCCAACAGTTAAAAAATATATAATGCTTCCCTATTCATTCATTGAAAATTTAATAGAAGATTCAAAAAGACACACACAAGGATGAATAAATCATTTCGCCTATAAGTCAACAACATAGACATTATGTTTCACCAAGTGAGAAGCCCTGATCTGATAGGATGGCATTGAAATGGGAATCATCATGGGTAATAGTTAAATAATAAATGCATCCTATCTTAGTGGGGGATATCTAGAAAAATTATATAAAATACCTCAAGGTATTCACAAACAATAGTAGGTATATTACATAACATGCATAGTTCAACAATATCAACAAATATTTTTGCCAAAACACATAATAATAATCTATAATAATGAATAATTTTCCCTTAAATTCATGATCTAGAGTCCCAAAAAACATGAAAAAACATTATGGACCCCATAAATAGAAAATAACAATACTTGATGTCAATAAATGTCCCTATAGGCCTATATTTTAATCATATAGTAAATGGTCTGGACGAAATCAATGATTTCATGTTAAAATCAATAAGAAATCACAAACCACCCCAATATTATACTACAACCACTCGACATTAATGATATTTGAAACCATGTTAAGACTAAATTAATAAGGGTGAAAAATGATGAAACAAGAATATCATAAGTTCTGAACAAAAAACAAACTTGTCTACTAACAATTATGATATAAAATAATTAGCATCAAACCTATAAAATGAAGGTAGAAAAATAGGAAATGAATGAAACCTCATACCTATAACAGTATCTTGACCGAAACCATATTACACTATTGCACACTTAGCTATATAAATCCATAAATATTTATCTACTTTCCAATCCTCTTGGTCTACATAATGACACTCGAAACCCATAGAACCATCAACATGAACGTGTGATGCTTTTGATGAATTGTATCCCACCTAATTCCACCAGGACATCCTATCACAAAAACACTTTAGATAGATAGATAACCGACAAATATGACTTGTTCTAGGATTATCTATATTGTGAGTCCTTGTATGAACACTACTCCCACACTAGTTGAAAATAATCTGTTTTTCACTATAGAAGCCAATAAAACTGGTCCTATAAAAATATTCCCACTGTCATCCTTTATTTTCTATGTAGAAAAATCACTTTGGCTATCCACTACAATTATTAATGATCCTCGAATCCCTATCCATAAAACTAATAATTCCTCATCTAATGATTCATTATCCACTACCACCACAAATTTTGGAATACGCAAATGAATGTTAATTTATAGAATTTCATCACTCATCCCCATCACAAGATTTTTTTGATTGAATACAATCATTAGTTAAAAGATTCAATAAAAAATTTCACCAACTTAGAAAAGTTCATGGAGTTATCTATAATTTTATGCTCCTCTTCAACTAATTTCAAAAATACTCAGGTCATTATGGTATGTAATTTATTAAGACAAACTGTATAATTTTAAATATTCTCAAATGAATCATAGGTAATACATTTGTGAAACATATTTTTCACTATCATTTTCAATCATATTTTTCTGAGTCATTAGATCATATACCTTGAAAATACCCCTTGAGAATCTATAGGAGTCGTCAAAAAGTGTATGATTCATTATATGTATGCAAGAAACTTGTATAACTCCTTTGGTCATTATTAATCATTGATGTCAAGTGGTATTTTATTTGTAAATTCAAAAATATCATCCACTACCCATATATGGTTCACTTTCCCCAATGACCCTAAACTATAAAAGGAAAAAAAATCACTACTTCAACCAATGATGGTTCCATTGGAGGATCCTCTTACAAAACCATCCTCAGTGAATGCCCTCATTTATATGGAAGAGAAATTATTGGATTAATTTTCTAATAAAAAAAGAAAATGTCCAATAATCTTGGATTAATTTACAATTCCAATGAACTAAAAACAAGAATCCAAAACAATTTGTTAAATCATTTTTTTATTAAAACAGTTATGAATCGTGTCAGGAAAATGTAACACCATTTTAATAGAACTAGTTCATATAAAAAAAATCCCCACATAGTTTATTAAAAATAACATATTCACATGATGTCCATATATATCATATAAAAGTGAATAATCATGTATACTTAGAAACTAAATACTATGTCTTTGAAATAGTAAATATTTTTCGATCATGCAAGGAAACATGGATTCAATAAGAGTAGTGAGCGGTCTAGGCCCCTTTTCCACACCTATATTCAAAATTAAAATGTTAATAATCATTTATACTTAGAAACTAAAATAAAATATGTAGTTCTGACAAACATCATGATTTGTAACCACTTTGATACAAAATTATAACAAACCGACATGGTTCAAATAGAATAGTCACCCAAGTCCCCCCACTATTGGTTGGGGAAAAAGGAAGATAACATAAAAACTCTCACGTGAATGAAAAATAAGAGATACAACCTCGGTAAGAAGTGGATAAAATGATATGTAACACTAATACAAAATATTCTTAAAAAGAAAAAAAAGGAAATTATAGACAACATGTATCCATGTGACCAACCATCACCTCTAAACTATCACCAAAATATTCAAAATTAATGTGAATCCATCTTGCTACAAAATTTAAATCCATTTACATTAATCCTTAAAATACATGGCCTAAAGACACCAAAATCTAGAAGCAGGGTGTGAGAAAATGACCTAGTTGGATTCCACCGTAATATATATACATGTTCTAATAAAAAGTATGCAGAAATTAATCGTATAAGACAAAAAATTTTACATTCTATTTTATAAATAATTCTATTGGAAATTCATTCTAAAATGATCTTTCAGTTTGTAAAAATTTCATTCCACAATTACAAAATCAAGAATCAATAGGTAAAAATATATAAAGGTAAACATATATTTTATCCAACATACATGAAATAACAATCTATTAAAAAATATCCAGTAAAAACATTGCCCCATCCTTTTTGGATTTAGACTATTAAAAAATACATATTATAGACTCAAAATCTATAAAAGGAATAATTTTTCATATAACTAATATATATTTGTTCCATTGACTGTATTTATTAATGTTTTTACTTACAAGTGGTGTCACAAAAACAAAGGATACTTGTTTTTTATAGCATGAGATTCCCATGGTTCACGATGTGCTATTTTTATCAATTTTATTTTTAAAAAACCATGATATGATTTTTATAAAATGGTTTCAAATCCTATCAAATATTGATTGATTTTTGAAATTTTATTTTTCCATTTCAAATCAATACGATTCCATTTTCATTGAAAAATAATTTTTAAACAACAACACATTCTGTTGTCTGTTTAAACACATTTGATTTCTCTTTTAATCTATAGAAAACATTATAAACAATAAAAAAATCATGATCACTGGATGAGTATAGGGGTATGATAAATAATTGATATACCAATACATATAAGACACCATAAATATTGAAACACGAGGAAATAAATGTCCATAAATATATTACATGATGCAAATAACTTTAATTTAACATTGTAATTGTAAATGTGTCACCTTTAAATTAAATATAGATTTTATCCATAAAAGACATGTAATACTTACATGATTTAACAAAATTCATGTTTATATATAGTTAGTAGGATCCTATTAGAAGAAAATTCATGTTTTTTAATCCCATTATACATTGTGTAACTTCCAACAAAATAGCATAAACTATAGGTTCATGATGAAAATTTAACAAATATGTGACTTCTCCATTACATGAATCCTTCCAATTCAAGGTCAATAAAAAATTCACAATGAGAAAAAAATTAAAATCATAGGTCATAACATACCTAATATAAATGTAATAGAATGTTTAATAGTATTTATTCATTAGAATCATAAGCATGAACAATCCTAATAAACAACGATATTATACTATAAAACCAATACCACATTGGTAAAATTGAATAATAATTCCCTTGAAAGAGATAAATAAAAATATATATGTAAATAAAAATTATTTTCATGATAATAATCAGTAATTTAATTCATGGGTTATATATACACCACCTAAAATAATGATTTGGTGACACGGGAAATTTTCTTCAAGAATCAAAAAGTGAGATGAATGTATGTTGCCTTATCTCTCAAAATCATTATTACATGTTCACACCCCCAATATAAAATTTATTATGTACATAATACATAAATATATACAAATATAATAACCTATATTATTTATTAATGACCTATTATTACCCATTAATTAATGAATAATTTTTAATATCATGTTTCTATAACTATTTATTTATTTATAACTGTTTCTAATTATAATTTGCAGTACTCTTTCTTTAATCATGGTACCAACATATATGAAATGATAAACAAGGTATAGTTATAACACACACATATATATATATTCATTTTATATTTAAGTTATTAAATACGTAAAATTTATAGATAGATAATGTCCAAACATTTCATCGAGATACATGAACACAATTTATGTTTTCTTGACATAATAAAATAAATAAATTTATAAAATATATTATACATATTGAATAATATTTATGTCATGTAAATCACATAATATTAATTTAACCTATCATTTTAAAATTCCATTTAATGTGTACATGGTGATTGATTCGTAAGGATTCGTAGGGTGGTCATCTGATATACACACGAGCGATGTCATCGTAACCTCAAGGGAATGTAAAATAATACAGAATATTATATATCATAGTTTAGTAATTATAATTTTTTAACCTAAATAATAAATTCTCATTTATTATATTCTTGTTACCATTCCAACAAAATATAATTTAATATCACATTACATCAACTTGTGATGTGGTAGTCTGTCGTACACATGATCAAAGTCATTGTACTTCAATGGGTTGGGAGGTAATAAGTTATATGTGGGGTTATAATTACATAGATATAATGAATATAATTAATATAATATATAAAACATAAATACTGTATTATATCTATCTGTGATATGTGTTTATTGAAATTGAATAACATCATTTCTATATTTGGTATCCTTCTATATGCATATATGATTTTGAATATAATTTGTTGTATAAGGATATGAATTTAGAATACAAAATTTTTTATTATGAAACTTTATTATAAAAATGATTCACAAAATTTTATTTTTTCAAAATTTGAAAATATGTTTAGGATATATATGATAAAATAAAAAAATATTCATATTTAAAAACATTACCTCTTCTTCATACAACCTATTTAGGATTAACCTAGATCATTAATGATTTTATTTAATATATAACCTAATACAATATAGTATGAAATGTGAAATATCTAATTAATTTGGTATGGTATTTTTTAATCTTAATTTTTTATGTAAAGGATTGTATAATGTAGTCGTTGATATGTAAGGTTATATGAACACTAGTAGTTTTTTATAATTAAAAATATTTAACCATGTTTTTCATATACAATAGGGATCCTAAATGGTCCACTATATAACCATAGAGGTTTTATGGTCACAATATAGAAAAAAAATGGTGTTAGGTATGTATCTAGTTACTTTTACCATTATCTATTTAAAATAACCCCCAGTAAACCCATTTTCATCATTTTTATGGTAATTAATTTATACACTTTTTTAATAATCACATTTATATATCATTAAATTGAATATATTATAAAATAGACTTTATTCTGATTCTAAATAAGTTATGTTTTTTTTATAAATACAAATCAGAGATTTTGTAGTATTTCATTTAAAAATAAACCTGTTAATGAATTGAGAAAGTAGTTTTCCAAATAAAAAATTATAATAAGTATAGATAGTGTGAAAAAATATTTAAATATGGAATTGATTCATTTTAACTAATATAGAATAATATATATATATATATATATATTATTTTTAATTTTTTAATTTTTATTAAATTGTTATTTATCATGTAAATACATTGCATGACAATCATGCTTTTAATAATACCTAGGAGTTTCAATATTAGATGAAAAAATTACCTTTTCAAAAATTTCACATATATTAATTCCGTGGTCAATCCTAAATTATAATTAAATAAAATAATTTTTCTTCCTTCATATAAATGATTTCAAATTTTATTAGATTAATAATTTAAATGTATGGCATGATTCATTTATGCTTTGTGTTTCATGTAACACATTATATACTAAATGATTCATGTAACACATGTATGATCATTTTATTGGGGAAATAATACATAAAAATGTTGTTAAAGCATATAAAAATATTAATAATAATAGTTTTTTTTGTGAAACAATATTTCTCAAAAATGAAGGTTTCTTCCGTACAAACCATTTAAATTTAATATCTCCCCCAAAATTCATCAATATCGTACCAACATCTAAGGGAAATGCTTACTTTTTACATCGTTGGGATCCCACATCGCTTCCTCAAGGTAATATTTTATCCAAAATAACATGGGCAATGTCCATTGAGATATTTTATAGTGCTTTATATGTATGGGATATCCACCATTTGTTCAACATAAGAAAAATTATTTCTCACATGATTTCACCAATTATTTTAGTAAATATGATAGATCATGTATTTAGTTCCTCTATATTGAGACATGGAAAAATTCATAAATATGAGAGATATTTCATGGAAATGTCAAATGATAAGCTACATTTTTTATATGAGAAATATTTTAAAAATGGCATATGTATCTAGATCTTATTGTTCACTTCTCTCCAAACCACTTAATATTCAACCATTGATATATTCATTAGAATAATGTTATTATATATTTTCATTATCTTTGTTAATGAAAATAATTACTACACAACCTCATTGAAAAATAATCTTTTCCTCATTTATTAAATAAAAACATATATTACTATATTTATTCCATAAATACAAAATGTTGTATACTCCATCGATTATAACATAAAAAACATTGATAAAAAAAGCAATAATAAATTTTTTTTCATCAAATATAATAATATTACTTTATACATATCTATCATCTATTTATAATAACTAAATAACTTTTTTCAACATCAACATTATATTAAGGGTTATGTATCATTAATCATGTGTTTTCTATAAAACCTCTACATTATATAAAAAACATAGGTTTCAATAAAATTAAATATTTTATTAAAAATACGTGATGAAAAACTTATTTTAAAAATAACTATATATTAATAGTCAATAAAACATAATTGTGTAATTATAATTCATAAATACTTATATAATTACACATCAATGATATACAATTATCTATGATTCATTATCTCATGACATAATATCTATTTCTATCAATATGAAATATGAATTTTTTTTTGTGATTCATAAACCTCAATTTATTCATGTTTATTTTGATAAACCTAATTATTACTACTTGAAAATACCAGAAAATTCAAATTTCATTTATTTCCTCTTCATCATCAGTAGTGTAAACATTTCTTGAACAACCTTGATGATTATCATCAAGTGATTTCCCTTGAAGACTACGATTTTAATAATTAAAATATATTACAAAATTGAATCATTCATCTATTAATAATACCTTATGTATATAAGTATTTTATTTCACTGCATTTAGAGTAAATTAAATTTTTGTTAGCAATTCATAACCTTGTTCTATTCATCTCCAAAATAAAATGTCTCCCTGTTACTTTAAGATATTCACTGGACTATATATTAACACATTTAGGAAGTACTAGTAATATAATAGAGTTTCCATTCTGTTATAATCATTTTATAAATACCAAAATTCCAAGTGTGAGAAATAATATTCATATTTTAAAAACATAAAATCAAAAAAAAAATATAGTTGTTCTAAATCACGACACCTTATTTTAAATATATGTCTCTTGATTATATCCCAAGTCATTAATGGTTATTATTAAATAAATTATTATTTTTCATAAATAATTTTTTAATTTCCAAATCATATAATTGGGATTGTCAAATTTGTTGTGCAAAAAATACCATTTCCATGTACCAGGTGATAGTTATGTAATGATAAATGCACTATTATCAGAGTTATTACCCCTATGAGGAACTATTTTAGAACCACATTGATATTTAGTATCCATTAAGGGATTTAATTTCAATAAAAAATTAGCTCTGTTATTTGGATAAATTCCATTATATATTCCTATTCATGGAATTTTACTTAGAATTATCCTTGAACACCTCTATTGAGATACAAAAAAATATTTCTATTATTAGATTATAATTTTTTAATAAATAATTCCTATGATTGAGGCTCTAATTAAGAATATATATCATGTATAGAGATTAAATGTTATAGATTAATTTTCAATACATTTCCCATAAACACATTTGAGGAGCATAATAGTGTAGTGCCTTTGGAGACTACATACAAAATCATCTTATTTAATAAAATATATTCAAAATCCAACACAGTGATTTTATCAAATACTAATACTCTTAAAAATATCCTACATAAAGCATTATTCATAACCTATAAAAGGATATATAAGAAAAAGTGGGATTTGATGATTAGTAATTTTAAACAAAGTAGATAAAAATCAATGAACATATAAAAGAATAAGATGTGTATAAGTGTATTGCAACTAAAAAAATAACATAAAATTTCAAAACCAATGTATAATAGAGTATATACTAATTCAATTAATAAAAAATTATTTGTTTATAAAGCATGATATATAATTGTAACATATTATGATGATTAAATCTTAATCCTTAAGCTGATTTCACAAAAGTGTACTACCATCATAAATTTAGAAAACCATTTCATATGAAGTGTTTTTCAAAAAAAAATACAATAAAGATATTGGATCTGGGTTTTCAATTGTTTTCCATTGTTTATCAATATAAAACTGTTCCCATTGTGGATCAGGATGAACCAGTTTCCCATATTAGATCATGACAATCCTATTTCACATAGTGGATCGAGCATACTCTCTTGTTCTCCATTATTTTCTGTTTTGATACAAATAATTACAATATTAATTAGTGGGATATATAAGACCCATAAATCTACAACTAAAAACCATTGTAATGTGTTCTATAAAATCAAAATCATTCATTATATCATCAATGAATTACATGTGTAAATAAAAGGGTTTTTATTGGCTTTTTGGGAATTCCTCATAAGATAGCCACTAAAAATGAAGCCAAAAAATTCACAATTTGTTTCATTATAAATAATCATGTAGTCTTATAAAATTATCATTAGATATAAATAAAAACATTCAATCCAGAAAACATCATATCATCATTGAAAAACACTTTTTAAAACATATAAAAATTTCAAAATAAATTTTATTAAAAAATAATTTAATGTTTAAAAGTACTATTTAAAAACAATGAATTTTTTATGTCCGTTCAAATTACTTTTCAGGGCACACATGTTAAAAGAAAAAAATTTAACATCTTTTTATAAATGAAAAAAATTAATTGCATAGAAAATAATAATAATAATAATTCGAAAATATTTTTTAAAAATCTATCATTGGGAAGAATTTAATTAATAAATAAATTGGATATTTTTATAAACACTTTAATTTTTTTAATATTTTTTTTTGAAGAAATAATATTTTCATAAGAAATAATGAAATACAGGTGATTTGTTCATACAAAATCATTGAAATATTTAGTAAATACATAGGTATAAACTAATGGAATACATTTATTAACATTAAATTACCAGATGATATGAAATTTTTTTAGTTAATTTGAGATATGTGCCATAATATTTATCATTTGAAGTTTAATCCAGAATTGTATAGAAAAATGTTGTGAATGTATTATAAAACATGCCAATTTGGGGTAATTGAACCATAATCCCCATAAAGGATAGATCCTCGTATGGATATATAAATTCATATAATTTTCATGATTAAAATTATAATATACATTTAAGAGATTCACATTCACCGCATGATGAAACACATAGTGGAAATGGCATGTGTCAAACAAAGAATAAAAGTGACATGAATATCACATACATACTGTATCGATTCCATTTATACATGATCAAACATATCGTTTAATAAATAAAATATTATTATACATCAATTATAAAAAAAATATTTATTTATCATTCCATATACTATTTACTTATAACCATTTATTACATTTTTATAAAATAATCCTTATTAAAATCATGTTTTTTGTATTAATTTTTTTTATTTTCTTGTAACTTTTGATACCATATTTTTAGTAATCATTATTTGATCATATAATTCCTTTTATATATATATTTTTATAAATGGTTTGAATATCATATATATTCTTTACATATTCATGTATATTAATAGAAATAATTTAGAGTTATAAAATGATGTACAATATTAATGGAGATGGTTGGCCATTCTAATATGTGAATATCTTTTATCTTTTCTATACATATAAAAATAATAAATTGGTATATAATATCATAGATTTATAAATTCGAGATTATTTCATATATATCATATAGGTTTATTTAATTCATTTGTCGTTAACTTCCTTGTAAACAGGACATGTGGAATCAATCTCATTGTTTAGCGAGGAGGCAATCCATCAAATGCAGGACCAAAATTTCACATGCACCGACAAATGAAAACAAAATAAATATATGTGTGATAAAATTTTTACAATAGAATAATTAATATAAAAATTAAAAAATAATCATTTTCTCTATATTTTGGTCTCAGTTAAATAAATATGAAACACCCATCATATCAGTTCATGAGGTGGTAGTCTAGCAAGAACAATAACAATGTTGTTGATTTAGAACTTTTTGAGAGGGAGAATGTATTTGGGGTAATATAATTGAAATTGAATAATAATAAAAAAAATTAATATATATAAATTTAATTCATCATTACATATATTTGTGAGAGGATTTAATGGGAAACAAATAACATTAGTTAGTGCGGATATTGTTTGACAAACACACAAATGATTATTTTATATCTTATTTGATAGTAGAGGAAAATGATTTCTATTATTTCCATAACCAAATTACAAATCATTAAATTGAATATTTTTTTTAATTATAATAGATTAAGTTTTATGATTTTATGGAGTAATAATGATATTAAAAAAACTGAATGTGGAAACATTTATCTATTATTTGTACAACCTCTTAACAATTAATCTATATCCATCCATGATTGAATTGTATGTTTCAATAGGGAATCTGTAATTTTTTTATTTATGTCAATAATACATTTATTATGGTTTGTATAAACTAAATAGGTTTTTAATTATGTATTATTAGAGGAGAGTGGGTTTCTTGTTATAAGTGATGTGTGTGGAAAAAATGCAATTTTGGAAAAGAGTAATGTGTAACCATGATTTTCACATGCCAAATGGCTCTAAAATACATTTTTATCAACCCATATTGGTTATAAAGTTAAAATATTTCTATAAAATGATTCTTTCACACGATTATAAATTATTTTATCACATATATGTGTCGTTTTTCACTCTAGTAAACCCATTTTCCACATAACATAGACAATTAATTTTTAATGACTTTACCATTCATAATAATGAATATTGTTTAATTTTCTTTAAATATTAATTATTATTCATCAACGTATGTGATAATTATTTAAGAATATTATTACCATATATTGAAGAATTTAAATTATAATTAAACTCACGTGCTCTTGGAGAAGAATATTTTTATAAAAAGAACACTCTCATTTTTTATACGGTTTTAATATCCAAAGAAATATGTAATTTATTGAACTGAAATAAATTGTATTAATATATGTATAATTGAAATAAAAGTTTTTAAAACAATATATTATTAAAATGTATCATATAACATCTTTGAATTAAAAGTCATTTTTCTAAAGATGGCCATTATTTTCACTATTCACTTAAAAATTTATATTTGAATAAAATTCTCAAACATTCCCTATAAAATCCATATAATATATAAAATTGAAAAAACATTTTTATAATTTCAATTAAATTTCATAAATTATTAATATAATAATTTCATATAATGTATTAAAATAATGAAAATAATTTTTGTGGAAGCACAGTTTTAAGAATACAATTAGATTTATTAAAATATATTTTAAAGAAAATATTTTAATTTAATGGTAATGAATTACATGAATATATGATATATATAAAATATATTTTATTTCTATTACAAATATATTTTCTTAAATTTATTATGATTAAGTCTATTTCTGTTTATAAAAATTGTATTTCATGAAACAGAAATACATTATTTTAAAAGAGTTTTTTTTGTTTCTAATTAATTTTCCAAGAAATAATTAATTTTATATAAATATATAATCCATATATTTTCATACTCTAATTAATCCTATTAAAATCCATGATTCAAATATTTAAGTGATAAGTATAATTTTAAATAAAAATACATTAATAGTATGTATTTTTTCATTTAGACTCAATGTTTCATTGATAAAAAACTCGTTGATTCATGTATTAATAAATAATATAAATATTACATTGACCATAATCTAAAAATTGTGTTTCTTTAAAAAAAAGTCAAAAATATTGAAATAATTTAAATGTAATATTTTAAAAAAAATCCTAAGGTGTAACAAATTATAAAAATATAAATCATTCCATATCTTAAATATAATAAATGAACTCATTAAGGTATAGAATATTTAAAATTAAAATGCATTCATTTTTTCGATGATCAAAAATTTCTATTTAATATGCTAGTTTACAAATATAAATGGAGAAAATATAAATTCATAATGAAACATCACATGAAATTTTAATGATAAATTAATTGTCATGATTAATTCATAGAACAACATATTCATATCCCTTGTATTGACATAAAACCACACATAATATCCCATAATTGAATAAAATATTCGTTTTTTTCCTTAATAATAGTGATAAATAATAAATATTTGTAAATTTATTTCATAGCATATATCTCATGCCCATTTATTATCATATATGATTACCCTGAACAATTTCATATCTAAAGCACATAAGTTGTCATTTTTTGAACTGTATGCAAGAAAATACATGATTACCCAAATGAATGAAAAATATGTTTTAAGTAAATAAATATTAATTGAATAATAAATTGGACTAAAAGATTAATCATCAATAGAAAACATTTTTATCTCATGAACATTTAGTAATAAATCATAATTTTGAAACTTTAGAATGAATATAGAAGAATATTGTGAGAGATAGAGACCACGTGAAAAGTGTAAATTGGGGGTCTAAATATACTTAGACAACCATATCATAAGTAAAATAGAATGTATATGAAATAAAATTTATAAATCATGATACAATGTAATGAAAATTAAAATATATTACGAATATTAATTGAAATAATATACATTGTTAAATAAGAGTGATCATGAGAATAATTACCCTTTAAAAATTCTACCATGTTGAAGAAAAGAGTCCATAAAAATAGAGATAGTGACATAGAATTATAAAACATATATTGATGATTAAATTTAATATAACATAATCAATGTAGGGAAAAAACATATTTTTAAAATATTTTAATATTCTGTTAAATAATATCACATAATCAATGATTATGTGTTATAAAAACACTTTCAATGAGTTTTGACTCAATTATAATATCCACTAACATTGTTAATAATAAGTTATATTATTTATATTCTTGGTTTAAAATAATTTTATTATTTTATTAATTATTATTATTCATCTATATACATTTACAATAGCTTATTATTTTTCATTGGATTAATTTTTCTGGCATTAATCATTTTGTGGTTGTTAAGTTATTATTTCAAAAATCAGCTTGATAATATTTCCATATATTTCATTCAATTTTCATGACATGAAATATTCAATATTTTACCTGATACTCCCACAATAATTACAAATTCATTTATAGATTCTAATTTAAATTCAATATGATTTTTGATCATCATTCATAATAAGGAAATATTGTTCATTCTATTCTTGTATTATCAAACCAAATAATAATGGTACATCTATATTTGAACATTTATTTTACATTTAGAATTATATAAAAAAATTAAATTCATATTATATATCAATAATACTCCTTTTCAATTTATAATTCTTCCCTAATAAATAATTACAAAATGGTATTGCATTGTTTGTGTAGTTAGTCAAAGAAGTCCAAACATAAATTAAGTAACATAAATAATTGATTATAAAACCCCATATTTCTCATTATTATTGTACTATTATAAAATTATATTTAATATAATTTCATGATTTTAAATCTTTAAAAACATATTAATCATGAGTAAGGAGATGATGGTTAATGAAGGAGGTATGATATTATAGTTCAATTATCCAGTCTCCCCTTATTGTTCTCATTTTTATTGAAATCATGGGTAAATATTTATCTCTCTCATGGATGAAGAAATTTTAATATTAATTTTTAGTTTCAAACCCCAACCATGGATATACGATTACAGTATTCCATTCATGGAATTGGATATTCTGTTAGAGGATTATGTTGATTTACTATTATCATTTTTGAGTGGTTGAGAAAAAAACATATTTTGGGGCTTGATAGTATATAACACACTATTGGTTGGTTGTTATGGAAAACCATTCACAATTTCCCATAAAATCATGCGACCGTTTTTTATAGTATATACTACATAGTTAAAGGATGGTTAAGAAAATCATAAGTCATAACCATAAAACATATTCTTGTTTGACGGAGAGAGGAGCATAATTGGTGCATGGTTTTGAAACTATGTGGTGTACCATGTGAGCTTCCCTAATAATTTAATGATTGAAATTACTATCCCCTTATATTTTTAACCTCTTTCAGGTTTCCCATTCCTTATTCGGCCTCTAGGGTTCCGTCCCTATTGCCTCCTTCTCCTTCACCATCTCTGGTTCCTCTTCTCGTCTACTCTTCTGAAATATAACATAACGTTTCAGTCCTCTACATCTCATCTTTCACTTCGTCTCCATCTAAGGAATGTCTTATTTCCCTCTGTGTTTGTCCATCACGCTTAAACTTGCAGTTGTTCTGTTTTACGGGT
Organism: Viscum album; assembly: GCA_963277665.1. Classification (NCBI taxonomy): domain Eukaryota; kingdom Viridiplantae; phylum Streptophyta; class Magnoliopsida; order Santalales; family Viscaceae; genus Viscum; species Viscum album. The sequence goes on from OY728155.1 coordinate 822,471,933, forward strand.
ATCATGTCGGCTGGAATGGCTACGCACTCCCCCGGAACTATCGTGCTCTCAAACCTTCTTCTTACCCACATCTAGGGGTTCTTTATTCCACATGCAGTTGATGGGATTATTTCACTTCATTCTATCTCCTTTGCTCCACTCACTTTCCAAATGTCATCCACTTCTGCGGTGTGATTTATTCCATTGCTTTTAGGTGTTTCCCCTTATTCTGTAATCTCAGTTACATCTTCTTCGGTTTTTGGTGGTCCTTTCTAGAAGGATTTTGATCTCATTTTGGGTTCGGTTTTTGTTTTTATCTTATACAATTTGTTTTGTGACGGGGGATTTCTTTCTCCTTATCCCTGTGTTCATTGAGCAATTTTGAGGCATTGCATCCCTGATCGAATCCTGTCATTCTCTGTTGAATCCTTAGTCTTCTGAACTCTACTTTGGCTTCATTTTTCTACCTCCCTCCTTGGTCGGCTGGTGATGTGGTCTTCTACGAGGCTTTGGGATGTGCTGTTTAGGTGGAATATGGACTTCCAAAAAATGGGAGTCATTATGGAGTTTTCCTATATGTGGATAGTGTACTAGTTTTTTTTACAAAGTGTATTTTGTGGATGTTTTCTAATTTTTATTTCATGGAGGCATCCAGATATGTTCTCTGGGTATCGGAGGGAATCTGGTGGACAAGGGCCTTGTTTGGTTCAGTCCCATTATTGTGATGATCCGGATGATGTGGTGGTGACGATAATGTTTTTTTTCCTTTCAGGGATTCATGATCTGGTGGAAGATGGATGGTGGATGTTTCAGGTGTAGTGGTGTGAATGATGTTGTCTGGTGGCGTGGCTCTAGGTAGCTCACTGATCAAGGTGGTGGTTCAATATTTGAATTTCAAATTTGGATTACGGCTTTTTGGTGGATATTTTGAATTTTTATTTCATGCACAAAGTGTCATTGTATTCTGGTTATATGTGTGAATGTGGTGGATTTTTGTAATCTGGGTTTTTTGGTTTTCAGTTTGGTGAATGTGAGGTTACCACTTTTCCATAATATGGATTTTAACAATAAAAAATGTATTTGGCCATACCTTATTCTGCAAAACTGCACCATGGGGTTCTCCAAGGCTCTCCTCTCTTTCCATCCTTCCATTTTTGAAGCCCAATGAAGGATAATATGTATAATTTTTTTTTAGTTTTTTTATGGATTTCACTAGCATCCATTAATTTTCTCTTGGTTTCTAGGCTTTAAATTGTGAGGGTTCACTCAGGATGAACCCAAAAGGAAAGGTTTGATGTGTGGTCTATTTTATTTATCTATACAGTGTTTCCATTGTATTTAAGTGTGTATTATTCTGCCTCCCATTGTTTCTTCGCATTATCACCCCTTTGAGGAATGTGTGTCTCTCCATTTCCTTTCCAAAACACATTATTTAATGATGAAGATTTCATATGTTCATAACATTATCTTCATCATTCTTGTGGTGCGCTAGTATATTTTTTTCCTTTTATGATGGTATATTGGTGAGAAATGGAATTAATATATGTTTGATTAACAAGATTATATATATATATATAAATTGAATATATTTGATAAAATTATAATTGATATTTTAAACTGAATTTGGGAGAATCGGGTGGTGTTTTCCATTGGTGATGTTTTTATTTCTTGGTTAGAATTTGTTTTTGATGTTGATTGTGGAATTTCTAGGATTTAATAGCATGATAATTATATGTGTTTTGTTTTATTTCATTTAAAACAAGTAATATTTGTTTAAAAAATAATTTTTTATAGTTATTTAAAATGTGCATGTGTAGAATGACTGTTCTATAAAAGAAATTACTTTTTCTGTAAGTGAAATCCTTTCTATAGTTTCACAAATAGGTTCTATGAATTGTGTAAATCATTAGAAACACGTTTGGAAATGGGTTTGGGTGAATATAACTTTAAAATATTAATTACCTATATAAATGGTTGGTTTTTATGTTTCCTTTTCTTGTTTTATCTCTAAATGGGTTTTTTTGAGGTGTGAATTTGAAGTGAAATTTGTTATCATATGGCCTTGGTACTCATATTGGATTTTAAAGGTGAATTCAAATTTTTTACCACAATAATGGTTTGTTTTTAATTTCTACATATTTTATAATGAATTTTTTGAACAAGATCCCTTTTGGATCTTTAGAAACACATTGTAACTAAATTGATGTAATGACCAATTTATAAATTTTTTATGTGGATTGGTTTTTAAAATGTTTAGATGAATGATTGAAATATTTTATGTGATTTTACTATTTTATAATGAACATATAAATTATCGTCTAAATGTTTTAGGTTCTTGTTTAATACTTTAATGGTGTTAATTCCCAAATAGAACTTTTTGGGGTTTAAAATATTTGATTCATAACATTTATGATGTGTGGGCCTGGTAGCAATATTGGAATGTTTTGGATAATGGAATGACATATTGGGTATCATGAAATCCTTGATGGAATTTTATCGATTTAAAAAATAGGTTTTCATCATGGAATATGGTTTTTTACATGTGATCCTGAATTTTTTGAAAAAAAATTATGGTGAATGAAATGGATTTTCTTGTGTATTTTATATACATGTCTTATGTTTGGAATAACCAATTGAACATTAGGATGGCATACCCTATAGTGACTCATGAATTATACTTGTATTGGTAATGATTCAATTTGAATAAGGGATATGTTCCCATCTAATGTTTCATGTATTGGGATGCTCTGTGTAACAGATATTATACAATGTTTCTTATAATATTATTATTATTATCAAAAAATTATTGTGTGCCATTTAGAGGGTGGAGTAATAGTTTCGTGTTTAACCTAATTAGATGGTTTTTACCACTTAATATATTAGGGATAGGTGGGACGTGCCTCTAGATTTTATATTTTAGTGTGGAAAGTTGGGTATTGAATATGGAGCTCCACACTATATCGGTAGGTGATTTTAAACATAGTTTGTCCATTTATTACTTCTATAGATATTTATGTGGTGATAATGTCTTACTATTTACATTTTATTTTTCTTTATACAGGTCGTTGCATATTAGAATTTATAGTAGTGCCTTATTTTTTTGTTTCCTAGACATTCTAGACATCCCCTCTTTGGCAATCTGGTTGGTATTTTAATTTATGTTTTGTAATTGAGAAGGGTTATTGATAGTTAAATTGTTTCTAAAAAACCAATGTTATATGTGTTTTATATTAAGAAGGGAATTTCTAAAATGTTGTGGTTGGTTTCATAAAAAGAAAAATATATTGTTTTCTAAATATTTTTTAATATCTATTTTTTTATAATTTTTGGAATGTAAATATGTATCCATTGATTTGATTTCCTAATGGACTTTTGAGTTTTCCCACCATATTTCTTCCACATCGCATTAAGAGACCAGAGATACATTAGTGTGTAGTTTTCTAGTTAGATAAACTTTTATCAAGTTGGTCTTAATGGTGGTGGTGATAAAGACGTCACATGATGATCCTATTGGGGGGGGGGGGTTCTAATTTTAGATTTTTATTTAATTTTTCTGAAGTCAGATTTCCTAGATCATTTTTGAACTTATTTTTATCTAGTAATTATTGATTTATTTTTCAAAAAATGGTTTGGTTCATTTGATCACAGTTTTATTTTGAAAAAATAGTACACTATGGATTTTTTCCACCCAAAACTATTTTCCAGTCCAAGGGGAATAGTAATTCCTTTCTGGCCATATCATAGACTAGGTATAAGATCGAGTTGTATGGAATCCCATGTTAGTTCTTGAAAATTTGGTATCGTAGAAGGCCCCCATTATTTGTTTTGTTAGTTATTTTGATATTATAACTATCGGGACTCAGAAGGTATGTTGGGGAAGGAAATCACAAAACTTGGATCATTTTAAATCTCGAGTTTCTAGGTTTAGACGTGGATTATAGACATTTTTTTAGATTGTTGATATTTGGGTGTGGAATGGAAATAGAGGTGAAACTATTTAAAATTGAGATATCGCATGGAGTAGTGTCCCATGTGATGTATAAGTGTATAGTAAAATGTATTCTATGTTTTTGATCCTTAGTTGTAGAATGACCCACTTACCATGTTTTCATGATATGCATGATGTCATGTTACTTATTTCAGTTGATTAATGTGAATTGTTTATCTTAGGATGGTCATTCATGGTGTGAATTATTTTAATTATTTTTGAAAGTGTGAGAAATAATTTTTTGAAATTATATTTTTTAAATGTAAATTATTTATTTAGAATGGTTTCATATTGAAATGTGAAATGATTTTTATGATTACTATGTTATATGGACTTTTTAATGGTTTGGGAAAATTTACAGGAATAGTGATGCAAAAATTTGGTTTATTCTTGTGTTTGATAATAAAATGGTATGTGTGAACCTTGGTATTTTTTTATAGAAATTGGTTTATATTTCTATGTGTATTAATATTGCAAGATTGAAAAGAATTCATGGATGGACTATACGGAAGGGGATAAACACATATATGACTGTTCAAATAAATATATTTGTGTGTATTTGAAAAAAAAGCTTCTCTAGGATTTTATAAAAAAAATTGAATGTGAAAATGTTTTCATAATTTTTTTTTCATAAAAATTATTTTACTTATTTGGACTATGCCCATGGAAGAAGGCAGTTTTGGAAATTGGAGAAAATGGTGATTTTTTAAAAGAAGATATTAGTTGTGTTTGTATGTGTTGGTATTTTTAGGCAATTGTTTTCACTAGAGATATCTATTCATATTTTTATTTAGGTTGGTGATGATTTTTGGTATTTCTATTTTTTTAGTATATTTTTCCTAGAAAGGACCCCCAATTTCAGAGTCAGTCATTCGTAGTTTCAATTCATCTCAGGTGTTTCTGGTCTTTCATTGTGATCAAGGTCAGATACAAGTAGTTGAATAGATTTATGAAGTTGAGTATCTCTATATTTTTATTAACTTAATATGTTGGGATATTAAGTGTTGATCTTGGTTTTTTATGGTCCACCTTTTGATCAATGGATTTTGATTTCTCTATCATCGATACATGCTATGATTATGTGGGAAGTGTTTAATACCAATTCCATATGATTTTTGTACCTAAGGAGGTGAAGGATAATAATGTGGGTCATAAAATGAGTATTAAACATGGAAAGTAGATAGTGAAGACATATCTTACATGAATCTAGTTAGTTTTTCTTTGTAGGTAGAATAACATGAATATTTGAGATGAACTTTTTCATTTTAGGTTTTTATCTATATATTAATCTTAAATCATTCCTCTCCATTTATCATTATTTCATTAAATTAGAAGATGATGAATTCATAGTTTAGTTATCTCCATGATTGAAATATTTTGGTAATCTGGTGTCTCTTACATCTCATGGTGGTTCCCCATCTAGAAAAAGATGTGTTTTAGAGTAATATGTTTCTAAAGAGTTTCATCCCTTATAATAGTCCTCATGTTCATCATATCATTCTATTATATGTATCTAATGTGGTTTATTTGTCCACTTGAATTAGTCTTGTCACGACCCGCCCTCGGGGTCAGTGCCGTGACTACCCCAAGCCCGCCTTCCAGAGGCCAGGGGCTGGCGACTAGCACCAAGGCGTAAATCCCGGTAAAAAGGGAAGGCATTGCCTTTGAAAAGTAAACACACACCACAGAGTAAACAAGCGGAAAGTAAACACTAAACAAGAAGAGTACAACTGAAAGTGCGGAAAAGTAAATGGGCCAGAATACAAACCCAAACTGAAAGTAAAGTACAACTTGAAAAGGAAAAAAAAACAGCAACTGAAAAGTAAAAGCCGCTACTCCGAGCTGTCCACCGGAATTCCCACCTGAAGGGTGGGTACAGATAGCTCCTCTGCTCCACGGGTCCCACCGTCCGCTCCGTGCACGTTCCGCCCAGTGGTCCACCTCCGGGTACCGACCCGCTCAACAAGCCTCAGCTAAGTCAACGCTGTCCGTCGTCTGCAACCAACACAACGTAGTGCGGGCGAAGCCCGTGCAGGGGTGAGTATAAGCTACTCAGTAGGGACCCCGAGACCCCTGAAGGTCTCTCAATTCCACAAAGGATAAATCACGAAGCAAAGTACAATCACGAAGTAACAACCAACACTGCTTAGGTATATGCCCATACATATACCTAAGTCATCAATTCAAAAACGCTCCAACCTCCGAGCCCAAGTACAACTCAGTCCACGCAGGAAAGTATACGTATTCCACATAGGAAAGCAAAATATAATCCACACAGGATTGCACAACACAATCCACACAGGAAAACAACAGGATTCAGCTCACACAGGTATACTTCTTCAAGGACGATAAAGATGATCACTGATCCATCTAAGTCGTCGGACCCACGAAGGATCGATAGGTAACTAACCCCCGCAGAAGACCCACACAGGATCGGGCTCACACAGAACCTGTAGGCGCTGGCTCACACAGAACCGCTGAGCGCAAGGACCCACACAGGATCGGGCTCACACAGTACCTGAAGCACTGATCCACGTAGGATCGCTGAGTGCTGTAGTCGTCGTCGTCAAATCCACACAGGATCTCTGTACTGTCGTCGTCAAATCCACACAGGATCTCTGTACTGTCGTCGTCAAATCCAAACAGGATCTCTGTACTGTCGTCGTCAAATCCACACAGGATCTCTGTACTGTCGTCGTCAAATCCACACAGGATCTCTGTACTGTCGTCGTCGCAGTCACAGTAGCAGTCGTAGCAGAAGAACAGTCGCAGCCAGCACTAGGGTTCCCGCACACAGCAAGCTCGTACGGAGGGTCCGCTCCACGAGCCGAGAGGCTGATACATCAACTGTCACGAAGACCGAAGTTGATGTATCCAAAAGTTCCGTATCGTCAAAAGGAACTCAACGCAACAGACGGCGCGTCGATCGGACGCCCGGTCTGAGAGTTATTGGCATTTTCGTCTCCGGGGCCCGGTTGGTTTTTAAGGCAAAACCAACCCGACCGGACTCCACCTGCGTCCAAACATCGGGCGGAGTATGCCAAAAGATCCGTCTCACTAAGAGGAACATTACGCGACTGACGGCACGTCAATCGGACGTCCGTAGCTCAAGATATGAGCGTTTCCGCTCCGAAGGCCCGGTTGGTTTCGTGAACGAACCAACCCGGCCGAACTCAAAGTAAACCGAAACCTTGAGTGCGATATACCGAAACGACCGTCTCGATCCAAGGATCGCGTTGCCGCAGACGGTTCGTCATTCGGAGGTCCGAGGCTGAAGTTATGAGCCAAAAACCTAAACTGGTCTGAAACGGGGGGTCCGGGTCCGGGCCGACCCGGCCCGACCCCCCCCCCCTCTGGACGGCGCGGCGGCCGGCGGCGGCGGACGGCGGCGGCGGACGGCGGCGGACGGCGGCGGCGGTTGGCGGCGTGGCGGCGGCGGCGGGCCGCGTGGCGGCGGCGGGTGGCGGGCCGCGTGGCGGCGGCGGGCCGCGTGGCGGCGGCGGCTGGCGGACCGCGTGGCGGCGGCAGCTGGCGGACCGCGTGGCGGCGGCGGGAGGCACGCGGGGCTAAGCCCCGCGTTTCACAAAACGGCACGGCTATAAGCCGTGCCTTGCAAAAGAAACGGCCCCCGCGGGGGCCGGCTGAATAAAACCGGGGGGGCTTTGCCCCCCCCTCCTTAAATGAACCGCCCCCCTCATTAAGAGGGGGGTCTTGAAGGTCCGGCCGGGGGTTTAATCCCCCGGTTTTTATGACATCCGGCCGGCCCGCTGGCCGGCCGGTTTTTACCAACGGGACCGGAATTTCCGGTCCCGCCCTCGACTTCCGACGCCGGCGGCCCGGCCGCCGGTCTTTCCTTCCGCCGCGGCCCGGAACCGGCCGCGGTCTCCTCGTCCCGCCGCGGCCCGGAACCGGCCGCGGTCTTCTCGTCCGGCACGGTGCAACGGCACCGCGCCCCATTCGCCGTGCCATGAATTCTTCCAACGCGGCGCGACGGCGTCGCGTTCTTGAAGACTCTCCTCGGCGTAGCGCGACGGCGTTGCGGAAAATTATAAGCATGTTCATCCGCGTGGTGCGACGGCACCACGCCACTTGCTTCCACCCGCTTGAATAAAACGAGAACTAAGGAGGGGGGGTTCGGCCGTGTTCATGCGGTCCGACCCCCCTCACGTTAAATAATACATAACTAAGAATATCCAAAGCCTCACGTTTAGTCATGCTAAAAACCACGATTCAAGAATGGGATAAAATAATCAATAAGTAACATCCCCTACCTCTGGTTTCAAGAACGAAGATCGTCAACGACCCGCGGAAGACACGTCCCGGTGGTCGGCGTCACGGAAGAAGGACGTCGATGTCGTGAAGCGAGGATTCGAAGTTCTTTGACGACGATTTCGTCGCGGGAAATCGTCGCGGAAGAGATGACGCGGAAGAAGACGTCGTCGGTGTCGCGGGTATGGCGTCGCGAAAGACGATTCCCGAGAACGTGGCGTTCTTCGTCGATGTTCGAAGGTTCTTCGCGTTCTTCGTCAAAGCTTGAAGAAGAAGAAGATGAAGGCTCCAAATTCTCTCAAGGTGGCTAGAGAATTCTAACCCAAATAAAATAAGCTAAAGTCTTATTTTATTCACACAATTATCAATTTGAATTTCAAAGGTTTGAAATTCAAACAATTCAAACAATTCAACTCCATTAATTAACAAAGTTGTCATGTTATTAAATGAGGAGTTTAAGGGGGAAGTTGAGAGGTTATTAAAAGATTTAGGGGTTCGTGTGGGCCCCACCACACTTAATCCTCCCAAGGGAGGTTAAGTGGGTGTGGGTCCCACTTCCAACCCCCTTAGGTAGGTTTTTTTTAATAAGTTTAAATAAAATTTGTTTTACACAATTTTATTTAACTTAACTGAAAAACCCCAAAACGTAACTTTCAACCCGCAACAAACGCAACTCCCGAAAAGGTCTCATTAAGCGAATATCGGCGCTGCGAGTTCATCGGTGCCCTCGGATTTCAATTCCGAGCACTGGATCAAAAGTTAGGAATTCCCGCTCGTTCGTTCACTGAACGTACCCGAGCCAAACTTCGGAAATTAATTCCGGGCACTCCGGGCCTCGGAATCAGGTGCCGTCAGAAACCGCATTCTTGTAAAATTCTAAAGAAAATTAAGAAAAAATTTCCCTTGAATTTTACGGGTCTTTACATTACTCCCACCTCAGGGCTTTACGTCCCCGTAAAGCTACATCAAAAACTAGGGAAACAAAAGAGGATACTGAGCACGCATCTGAGCCTCCCGCTCCCATGTGCTCTCCTGGAGATTCCCGTGTCGCCATCTGTTGCGCACAAGAGGAATCGATCGTCCATGTAGGACCCGCTCCTGGATGACATGGACCTCTTTTGACGTGGCCCGGACCATCTCTGGTCCCACAAGAGCTGCAAGATTTCTTCTTTGCCGAAAAGAGAAACCTGGTCTCATCCCCTGGATGAACCACATTCTTTGCCTAAAACAGTCAATCCTAACATGGATGATACTAATCCATACTAAGGATGACGTCGTAAGGCCTCGACGCTACTACTAAGAGATTCAACCGTTACTCTCGCCTCCAAGGGTTGAGTCACACTGTCGGCATCAGTGTGTGGTAACTGGGTCTCCTCCAGTAGATGTCTCACAAGTGAGGGTCAAGTCAACAGCCAAAACTGGAACCTCTTAGTAACATTACGATAGAGGACAGGAACGAAAACATCACAAGGTATGCGTCTTTTATTATTGCAGCCCGTAAAACAAGACGCTACACAAAAGCAACAAGGAACCAGAAGTACAAAGGATGTAACCACTAGTTCTGCTCCTGTCCATCGGCTCCCAGAGCTCCATGATCGAAGGCCTCGGCTGCCTGAAGCTGAGCTCTCCCCTGCGGTCGGGGTGGACCTCCTGGTGGTGGTGGTGGTAGAGCCTCAAAGCGTCGGCCACCATCAGCTGCTCGTCCAGCTCCTCTGCCTCGTCCGCCTCCTCCCTGCGGACCGCCACGGTCGAACCTCTGCCTCTGCCTAGGTGGTTCCTCAACCGTCTGCTGCTCCTCCGCATGGCAGGTCGGGCAGTCACGAGCCATGTGGCCTCGCCCGCCGCATGCATAGCACTGTCTTCCACTCGAAAGACTGGCTCCGCGTTGTGTGCCCTGCACTGCTGAGCCAGTGCCCTGAGGTCTGGTCTGTCTGGACCCCTGAGTCATTCGTCGACTGCCAGCTGCAGATGACTCTGCCACGTGCCGCCCTGCGGTGGGTCGCTGTGCTGGTGTAGACTCAGCAAGGAAGCTCTCGATCAGAAGAGCCCGCTCCAGTACTCCTGTCTGAGTCGGTATGCTGAGGGAGATCAGCGATGCCCTGATCTCGTGTCTCAAACCCTGCTCGAAGGTCCGGGCCCGGAAGAATGGGTCCCGTACCATGTCGGTCGAGTAGCGCGAGAGATCGGTAAATCTCGCCGAGTACTGGGCGACCGTCATGCTGCCCTGCCGCAGCTGTAGAAGCTCCTGGATACGCACCGCACGAAGGGTGGCTGGGACGAACTCAGAGCGGAAGAGGCTCTCGAAGTCCGTCCAGAGCAAGGATGCCTCATCGTGCACCTGGAGCATCAAGCTCCACCATCGTCCTGCTGCTGCGTGTAATAGGCTCGCAGCGAGGATCACCATGAGGTCTGCTGGTGTCCTCACTAGCATAAACACTCGAACCACTGCCTCCAGCCAGTCCTCTGCTGCCTGGGGATCCGTCTCCCCGCGAAACCTGGGCGGTCGCTGGCGCTGAAACTCATGCAGTGCGCTGAGGCGACGTGCATCGTCAGCGGCTGCTGCTGGAAGCATCGGGGGATCGGCGGGTAAAGCTACCGCCGGTGCCACTACTGGCAAAGGGCCCTGCACCGAAGCCTCGTCGCTCGGTGGGCTGTCGTCTCGCTCGACTCTCGGAACCCTAGCTGGCTGCCGTCGTGGGGCCATCCTGAAAAGGAAACAGGTGCGCCACGGTTAGAACAGTATACCTGGTGAGCTGGCACAAGTAATCACAAAGAAAACTTGAGACTTTCATAAAGCAGATCAGTATACCCGGTGAGCTGACACAAGTAATCACAAAGAAAACTTTGAAACACACACGCAATCAATGTTTTCGTGCATTAAGTCGGAAATCAGAAGTCAGGGTCCTGGTGTACGGATACGTCGGCCGCCGCACCAACACTGGACTCCCTGGACTGATAACCACACTCAATACGCAAAACATTATTGCTTCACATAGAAAAGATCAGAGTTCGCGGTAGAACCGAACTCCTCTGATACCAATTTGTCACGACCCGCCCTCGGGGTCCGTGCCGTGACTACCCCAAGCCCGCCTTCCATAGGCCAGGGGCTGGCGACTAGCACCAAGGCGTAAATCCCGGTAAAAAGGGAAGGCATTGCCTTTGAAAAGTAAACACACACCACAGAGTAAACAAGCGGAAAGTAAACACTAAACAAGCAGAGTACAACTGAAAGTGCGGAAAAGTAAATGGGCCAGAATACAAACCCAAACTGAAAGTAAAGTACAACTTGAAAAGGAAAAAAAACAGCAACTGAAAAGTAAAAGCCGCTACTCCGAGCTGTCCACCGGAATTCCCACCTGAAGGGTGGGTACAGATATCTCCTCTGCTCCACGGGTCCCACCGTCCACTCCGTGCACGTTCCGCCCAGTGGTCCACCTCCGGGTACCGACCCGCTCAACAAGCCTCAGCTAAGTCAACGCTGTCCGTCGTCTGCAACCAACACAACGTAGTGCGGACGAAGCCCGTGCAGGGGTGAGTATAAGCTACTCAGTAGGGACCCCGAGACCCCTGAAGGTCTCTCAATTCCACAAAGGATAAATCACGAAGCAAAGTACAGTCACGAAGTAACAACCAACACTGCTTAGGTATATGCCCATACATATACCTAAGTCATCAATTCAAAAACGCTCCAACCTCCGAGCCCAAGTACAACTCAGTCCACGCAGGAAAGTATACGTATTCCACATAGGAAAGCAAAATATAATCCACACAGGATTGCACAACACAATCCACACAGGAAAACAACAGGATTCAGCTCACACAGGTATACTTCTTCAAGGACGATAAAGATGATCACTGATCCATCTAAGTCGTCGGACCCACGAAGGATCGATAGGTAACTAACCCCCGCAGAAGACCCACACAGGATCGGGCTCACACAGAACCTGTAGGCGCTGGCTCACACAGAACCGCTGAGCGCAAGGACCCACACAGGATTGGGCTCACACAGAACCTGAAGCACTGATCCACGTAGGATCGCTGAGTGCTGTAGTCGTCGTCGTCAAATCCACACAGGATCTCTGTACTGTCGTCGTCAAATCCACACAGGATCTCTGTACTGTCGTCGTCAAATCCACACAGGATCTCTGTACTGTCGTCGTCAAATCCACACAGGATCTCTGTACTGTCGTCGTCAAATCCACACAGGATCTCTGTACTGTCGTCGTCGCAGTCACAGTAGCAGTCGTAGCAGAAGAACAGTCGCAGTCAGCACTAGGGTTCCCGCACACAGCAAGCTCGTACGGAGGGTCCGCTCCACGAGCCGAGAGGCTGATACATCAACTGTCACGAAGACCGAAGTTGATGTATCCAAAAGTTCCGTATCGTCAAAAGGAACTCAACGCAACAGACGGCGCGTCGATCGGACGCCCGGTCTGAGAGTTATTGGCATTTTCGTCTCCGGGGCCCGGTTGGTTTTTAAGGCAAAACCAACCCGACCGGACTCCACCTGCGTCCAAACCTCGGGCGGAGTATGCCAAAAGATCCGTCTCACTAAGAGGAACATTACGCGACTGACGGCACGTCAATCGGACGTCCGTAGCTCAAGATATGAGCGTTTCCGCTCCGAAGGCCCGGTTGGTTTCGTGAACGAACCAACCCGGCCGAACTCAAAGTAAACCGAAACCTTGAGTGCGATATACCGAAACGACCGTCTCGATCCAAGGATCGCGTTGCCGCAGACGGTTCGTCATTCGGAGGTCCGAGGCTCAAGTTATGAGCCAAAAACCTAAACTGGTCCGAAACGGGGGGTCCGGGTCCGGGCCGACCCGGCCCGACCCCCCCCCCCCTCTGGACGGCGCGGCGGCCGGCGGCGGCGGACGGCGGCGGCGGACGGCGGCGGACGGCGGCGGCGGTTGGCGGCGTGGCGGCGGCGGCGGGCCGCGTGGCGGCGGCGGGTGGCGGGCCGCGTGGCGGCGGCGGGCCGCGTGGCGGCGGCGGCTGGCGGACCGCGTGGCGGCGGCGGCTGGCGGACCGCGTGGCGGCGGCGGGAGGCACGCGGGGCTAAGCCCCGCGTTTCACAAAACGGCACGGCTATAAGCCGTGCCTTGCAAAAGAAACGGCCCCCGCGGGGGCCGGCTGAATAAAACCGGGGGGGCTTTGCCCCCCCCTCCTTAAATGAACCGCCCCCCTCATTAAGAGGGGGGTCTTGAAGGTCCGGCCGGGGGTTTAATCCCCCGGTTTTTATGTCATCCGGCCGGCCCGCTGGCCGGCCGGTTTTTACCAACGGGACCGGAATTTCCGGTCCCGCCTTCGACTTCCGACGCCGGCGGCCCGGCCGCCGGTCTTTCCTTCCGCCGCGGCCCGGAACCGGCCGCGGTCTCCTCGTCCCGCCGCGGCCCGGAACCGGCCGCGGTCTTCTCGTCCGGCGCGGTGCAACGGCACCGCGCCCCATTCGCCGTGCCATGAATTCTTCCAACGCGGCGCGACGGCGTCGCGTTCTTGAAGACTCTCCTCGGCGTAGCGCGACGGCGTTGCGGAAAATTATAAGCATGTTCATCCGCGTGGTGCGACGGCACCACGCCACTTGCTTCCACCCGCTTGAATAAAACGAGAACTAAGGAGGGGGGGTTCGGCCGTGTTCATGCGGTCCGACCCCCCTCACGTTAAATAATACATAACTAAGAATATCCAAAGCCTCACGTTTAGTCATGCTAAAAACCACGATTCAAGAATGGGATAAAATAATCAATAAGTAACATCCCCTACCTCTGGTTTCAAGAACGAAGATCGTCAACGACCCGCGGAAGACGCGTCGCGGTGGTCGGCGTCACGGAAGAAGGACGTCGATGTCGTGAAGCGAGGATTCGAAGTTCTTTGACGACGATTTCGTCGCGGGAAATCGTCGCGGAAGAGATGACGCGGAAGAAGACGTCGTCGGTGTCGCGGGTATGGCGTCGCGAAAGACGATTCCCGAGAACGTGGCGTTCTTCGTCGATGTTCGAAGGTTCTTCGCGTTCTTCGTCAAAGCTTGAAGAAGAAGAAGATGAAGGCTCCAAATTCTCTCAAGGTGGCTAGAGAATTCTAACCCAAATAAAATAAGCTAAAGTCTTATTTTATTCACACAATTATCAATTTGAATTTCAAAGGTTTGAAATTCAAACAATTCAAACAATTCAACTCCATTAATTAACAAAGTTGTCATGTTATTAAATGAGGAGTTTAAGGGGGAAGTTGAGAGGTTATTAAAAGATTTAGGGGTTCGTGTGGGCCCCACCACACTTAATCCTCCCAAGGGAGGTTAAGTGGGTGTGGGTCCCACTTCCAACCCCCTTAGGTAGGTTTTTTTTAATAAGTTTAAATAAAATTTGTTTTACACAATTTTATTTAACTTAACTGAAAAACCCCAAAACGTAACTTTCAACCCGCAACAAACGCAACTCCCGAAAAGGTCTCATTAAGCGAATATCGGCGCTGCGAGTTCATCGGTGCCCTCGGATTTCAATTCCGAGCACTGGATCAAAAGTTAGGAATTCCCGCTCGTTCGTTCACTGAACGTACCCGGGCCAAACTTCGGAAATTAATTCCGGGCACTCCGGGCCTCGGAATCAGGTGCCGTCAGAAACCGCATTCTTGTAAAATTCTAAAGAAAATTAAGAAAAAATTTCCCTTGAATTTTACGGGTCTTTACAAGTCTTGTCAAAATATTACAATGTTATGTCTTTTTTTAGGCCCCTTAATTAAATTAGCGTATTTTTTAGAATTATTGAATGATGACGTGGCATTGATCAGAGGATATTAGTTCCAGGCTACAGGGAAACATTGGCTTCAGACATTAGGGCTCCAACCATAGGCAAAAAGTGAATCATTTAACAATGCTAGGAAATGGTCAGTGGTGTAGGAAACCATGTCATAGAATTTGTATCTAGAATTATAGTGGAGATAGTTGAAGGTATTTTTCATAGTTTTATTTTATATTTCATGATTCTATTTCTGGTTTCTCATTTTTTTAGTTCTCTAGAAGAGACTTTTTATTCCTATTTTATTGTAGTTATATTTTTGGGATTTGGATTACGATATTTTAATTGCTGGCCTCTCGTAAATCAGTTTAAGGTTCTAATTGTGATATTTGGATCCTTAATGGCCTATGGAATTTATGATTGTTGTTTTTTAGGGTTCTCAGTTTGTTTAGAGTTCCAGTAATGGGTTTCACTGTCTATTTGGAATTTTGTTTATAAGGGGAATTTCCCAGTACGGGTCAAGGTTTTTTTGGGGGAATGTAGGGTTTTATAATGTTAAAAGATCCCACTATGGTGCTCCAAATGTGTTGCGTTGGGAAAATCTATGTTAGGATGATAAAAAGTCATTCCATGGTGTTAGTTAGGTCCTTGTGGTGGGAGAAACCCTATTGTGTTCCCACAGAGTTATTTATGATGTGGTTTCAACTAGAAATGGTCTGTTATTTGATTGTGATATGGATGGTCTCCTTGAAAATTGTGGTTCTATTCAGATTTATTCAGTAATGGGATCATGTTTGTTCATCATCCAGCAGGGTGAAAATCTGGAGGATGAATAAAAATTTTGGTGGGGAGGATTGCCACACCCCAACATTTTGGATACCATTATTTAATTTTTTTTATGTAATTGGATATTCTTTTGGATGTTTGGGTTCAGTCCCATTTTTATTTTTTGTTATTTTGAAGAAAAAATGATATATTAGGGGTAAAAAGAAGGTGTGACAAGTTTGTTGCAATGATAGGTGAAAATGTGCACCCTTCCCACGAAACGGTGTTGCCAATTAAATTTTTAGATAGTTGAAACCACACTGTTGGTGCCTAGTTTGGAAAATTGTGTTTCTTGACCAGGTGGTATATTAAAAATATATATTGTGAGGTATCTGGTCAGTGCATGGTTGGAAAAAATGTTTTAAAAACCTATGTGGTTCCCAGATCATCAAATCATTGAATTTATGCTTTTTACCCTCCACTATTTTATGCCCATATCATATTTCCACTTCCTAATTTGTCATATGCATAGCAGGGGGTCCTTCTAGCTCCACTTATCTTATCGATCGTCCATCATTGATTCTCCATGATTCATTATATGTTTGATTCATTTATTTTTGGTTTATTTTCCCCTCTACCCATCATCCTCTATTGGTTTCATGATTTTTATAGGAGACTGATCTCTCATGGACAAAACCTAGTGGATAATGTTGATATGTGGTTAATTTTTTTAGGATATAGGGTATGTGAATTTTTTCATGAGGCTTATTATTTTTCATTTAAATATTTAATTTCATTCTCACACTCTTTAGGTAGATGTTTTCATCTATTTTCTTTTCACCATATTCTGTCTAACGCTTGAGATTTCATAAATACATATAAATTTATTCAACAAGTTAGTGATGTTCTAGTATATGATGTTTGTATTCTTATAATTATTTATTTTTATAAATTTGTTGTGAAAAGGGTTTTCTTAAATTTTACATCTGTATATGTATGAACGGTGTATAATGAAATATCAATGGAGTTTTTAAATTTAAATTTCGTGATTTGTGTGGGTTTTTCTTTTTGTGAGGCTTTAGTTTTTTTTGTTTTATTGTCTATAGGATTTTTTATTTAAAAATTGTTTCTTTTATGGTGTTACACATATTTTTGGGTTGTTTAATTAATTTAAAAACATTTAGTGTTTCTTTGAAAATATGTTTTCTAGGTAATTTAAAAGTTCATGTGTTGAAAGTTTGTTTTCAAAAAGAAATTATATTTATCAGGTCGTCTCTCTTTTTATGTATCATATATATTTTCCATGAATTTTGAAGTGTTGAGAGGAATATAAGGAAGTAGGTTGGGTGTGTGTGTTGAATTTAAATTGTTTATTGTTATGGAAAAGTTTGGGTTTTATGTGTGCTTGACTTGTTGTATTTCCAATCGAGTTTTATGGGTGGTAAATTTGATGTGAAATTTGTTTCCAAATGGAATTATTTATTTAATTAATTAACATGTGGTTTAAATGTTTTTTGAAAATATTGTACAATTTATATATTTTTATATTTATTAATGACTGTTTGGTACAAAGTCTATTTTTTCTCATTGGACACACTTGGTAACTAAAATAACTTATGTCTCCATTCATAATTTTATTAACATGTCTTGGTATTTTAAATAACTATTGACCAATTTGGCATTGTTAATGTGAATATAGTTTTCAGTATTATCATTGGAAATTGAACAGAACATATTTTTGAGTTTTGTTAAAACTCATATAGTGTAATGACTGATTGGAACCTTCTTCTGTTTTGGAAATTTAATTTGAATTTTATCTGATGTATAGGCTCAATAGGCATTTTGGCTTATTTTAAAAATGAATTGAAATATTGGTAGTTTTAAAGACTTTATGGTATATTAAAATGATTTAGAATAGGGGATTTCATCATGGAATGTGGCAGTTTCCAGGTGATATTTAATTGTTGGACGAAAGCGGTTGTAAGTGAAATGGATTTTCATCTGAATTTATAATACATGTATTATATATGTAAAATCCACTGGATCCCAGGGATGGTATCCCATCCAATGGAACATATTTTGGAATGTTTTTTGTATCGTGTCCATTGGAACATGTTTTGTTTCCCCGCCTATAATTTCTCTTTTATGTGGAATTTTTTTACGTTTTCTATACCATGGTTCACTATTTATTATTTTTTTTCATCATGGGATTATTGGGAATCGTCTATAGGGTTGAGTAGTGGTTGTTTTTCTACCCCAGTTTTACAGTTCGGTACCCCTATAACATCATAGGGCAAGGTGGAATGTGCCACTAGATTGACAAGTTTAGACTAGTGATTTGGTTATTGAATATGGAGATTCACTATAATCAAGTATGTGAGTTCATATTAAGTAATTATAGGTATTTCCTCTAGTGTTTTTTATAAAATGTTCCGGATTTTATATTTACATATTTTGTTTATTTCTATTGATCATTGTATAATATCATTAATTGTAGTGACTACATGTTTACATTCATTTACTTTTTACACATACCCTATTTGGTTATCATTTTTATATTTTTCTTGGTTTTTGGTATTGATATGGGAAATTGAAATTGATTCAATTTTTTTTTAAAATCAGAATATTTTTTAAAAAAATTGAAATTTGTGTTAGTATGTGTTTGGTTTCATAAAATGCTTAAAAACATATTGGGGGATTTTTTTCAAAATTATTTTTAGAAAAAATTTATTGTATAAGGAATCCATAGAATCTATGTTCATTTTCAACTATGATGTTGTACTCTCACACCCAACTTGTGCCACATAGTGTTGGTAGACCCGAGCTATTTTATAGTGGAAGATTTATAATTTGGTTCCTCATGGAAAATGAAGGTCTTTCAGATCAAGGTGACCAAGAGGTCACATGGATACCATGTTGTAGGTCGCTATTTTTTCTTTTTTTCTGTTTGTTTTCAGTAGTTATTTATCATATATTACATTATTATTTGTTTATATTAGATTATTATTGTTTTTTTTATCAATCACTATTTTGTTATTTTTCTCCTAGTTTTCTTTGGGAAGAATTATTCCCCTAGAATAGTTTTTGATTACTATCACTAGTTTCCAACCTGTATGGATATGGAATGCCCTTTGGTCATCATATTGGACCAGGACATATGACTGTTTGGATGAAATCATGGATTGGTTCATTAAATTTAAGAACAAAATCGGATATATATATATATATATAATTAAATTTCGTTTGTTTTTAAAGTGTAGAATGAGAAAACTATTATTGAAATATTTTATGGAATTATCCAAAATAATTTTTCAAAAGGTTTATGATTTTATTTTTTTTGATAGAATGTATACCATAAATTTAAAAAGAATGATATTTTTATTCAAAATTAATCAATATATTACTCAAGATCTATTTTATTTATTAATTTATTAATTTATTTATAAGTTATATTTAAAATTACATATTAACTTATTTGATGTGTTTTTTATTTATTTTATTATAAAAATATCCCTAAAATAATAGAATAGGATATATAATATTTTTAAAAATTGTCGATGAACATATTTTCCCATAAATTAGTGAGAAAATATATCCTTTAATAAAATTATCAAAATTTCATCTTTTTTCACATTTGATCTATTGTTTTACAATTGGGTCAACATTCATATGTATTTTCATATTTATCAAGACATAGAAACTGTTTTATACTAATTATAAAATATTTATTTAATCATTTTTTTCTTAATTTCATTTTGAACTTGTAACATATAATTGTAAAATATTTATGATTACATTATATGAAAATATTATAATTATAATTATTATATCATTTTAAATAATAAACTATATGGATATGAGATCATACATTTTATTCCATCTCTAACAAATTCAAAAGAAACAATAAAAAGTTGAAAATTATTTTTTTTATAACATTAAAAATAAAAAAATATTTTATATTATTCTAACGTCTTCAATAAAAATATTTAAAAAATGTAATATAGTATTATTTTTCGTATTCTTAAACTATTTTTTTGGCTGACAAGTCAAAATTTGTTTCTCAAACTTTGAAATATTGATATAATTTTTTTACAAAAGAAATTGATCTTTTAGTTAATATAAAATTTGTATAAATTTTGGAAGATATTTTGGTATTCTATAAATTTCTAAGAAAATATTTATTAATTTTTATCTTTTATTTATTCAGATGTGAGAAATTTATTTTTTTTTCAAAATTAAATCAAAAACATTCATCCATGAATAAAAATGATTTTTAATAAATATTTGATATGTATATATAATAAAATATAAAATATAGTTTTAATTTTTTCTAGAAAATTGAAGATATATATTAATTAATATGTAATATAAATCATTATGTATTCATTTTTTTTAAATGGTATTAAAATTCAATTTAATCACCAAATATTTAACTACAATGATTTTGAATATTGATTTCAATAATAAATCCATTAATTTTTTTAAGAACGATGAGTAATAATAATAATAATTTAACAATCACATTCTATAATTTTTAACAAAAATAGGAATCACACATCCAAATTAATATTTATTTTAATATATAGTATTTTATAAATATATAATATTCATCATTTGATGTAATATTTTTGTCCATATTTAAATTACGTTATTATTATTATTAAAATGTAAATATATAAATTAAATATTTAATTTTAAATATAATGTTCCAAATATTTTATAATATTTTATTTTTTCAAAAATTATAAATAATTTTTTTAATATGAATATTATTATATTTTTTGAAATGATAACATATTTATCAATATAAATCCATGAAATGAATTTAGTTCTTCCTTAAAAAATATCAAATTTTTATATAAATACCCTATAATGTGATAGTGTATCATCATCTATTATTTTGTATGTAATAGATTTTAATATTATAGAATTATCCATTCCCTTGGTTGTTTGTATTAGTTAAGGGGGATTTCATTTTTTTCACACCGTAAAATTCTTGAGATGACTATTTTATGATTTAGAGCTCGAAGGCTACAATATTGCTCAAACAAGGAAATTTGATTTTCGGTGTTGAAGCCTGTGGGTCTGTAAAAATGGAGAAAAATTCAATTTTATCTCAAACAATTGTATTATGTCATAATGACAAAAAGTATTTCTCTTGATATATATCCAATCCATATTTTTTGAGAGATGATCTTAGATCTATGATAGATTTTTTTATTGGTTTATATGACTTTTAATTTATCCTTTATTCATATATCTGTTGTAGATTAAATGTATTGACATAGTTCCCCAATTAAATTAATATCTTCCACTGTAAGATGATATTAAATTTGAATGAATTATTGAATCATCATCATAAGGTTACGATAAATTGAGGATTTAGGACATCGCAGTAACATTTATATGTTTTATTGGTATATTACAGTTGTTATTGATGTGTACATTATGATATTTATAATATAAAGATATAATTCTCTAGAACATAATGTTTCAAATTAGTAAATTATTATCAATCAATGAGAGAACTTTTTGTTCAAAAATCCCATAATTGATCTATTTTTTACTGAAATATTCTTTGAGGATTGGTCTTCATTATCTAGATTCGAGTCTATTTTCACAAATCACTGATATTTTCATGATCTATTATTCGGATGACAATAGATCCATTGAATTTGTATTTTTTCCAACATTATAGAAATTAAATAGATCTTTTAATATAAATTAGAAGTTATTTTGTTATATAATAACATTCCTAACATATTTTCCCCTTTATGCCTCATTCTAAATAACTGTTTTAAACTAGATTCTGGCATATGAATTTGTGGAAGGTGACATGACAGTCTTTTCCAAAAAGAATATATTCAATATACACAACTTGATAAATTTTTGGGTTCATAATTGGTTCCTTTTTTAATAAGCATACTTCTATTTATAGCCCACATATACACATTATCACATTGATTAATTCAAGTTAGGACATAAAAATATGCTCTTGATGGATTTTAAATGCATGTTTGTGTGTTTGTTACACGTGATACACATATAAGATAGTAGATTCATGGATTATTGGTCGTAAATTGAATAACAATGTTTCATATATATCACACACACAAAAACATATATATTTATATATACATTTTAACTATATAATCATGATGATAATATATCCATTAATAATTGATCTTGTTATACATGATACTACACCTTCAAAAGTATCATTTTTTGTTCTTAGAACAATTTGGTTGTAGTAAAATGATTCTCCCTTCATGAGGAGGAAGCATGTCATTTTGTTATAGATAAAATGGAATATAGAATGTTGTAATGGTTTTTGTAGAGCATGGATGTTGTATTTTAGGATGCAATTGATGCCTATTGAATATTGAGTAACCATTCCACTTTGGGTATTCAATGTTTTGTATAATGATATGCATGATTCTAATGAATTATGAGTATCATATACACATGATGAAATGCCGATGTAAAGTAAAATATTTACCTAACATATGGATATTTATGGTTACACCTATCATCTAAATGTGTATCATTCTAATACAAGGAAAATAATGGTACATCTTAGGGGTTAAATATGGATGCTTAATGAAAGAGTACTTAATAAATGATTTATAATTATTAGGATTTATCTTATTATTTTTTATTATCATAAAATACATCTATTATACCTGTTGATATTTGTTATGATTGGATTTTTGTTTCCCTATATGGTTTGTAAATCAATACATGCAAGAGTATCTCAATGTGCATGCAGATGTCATATATTGGGATCAAATAAATAAAAATTTTCTCATGGATTATAGTGGAGAAGATGAGTATAGTGCAGATATCAAACAAGGATGGACTCTATAGGGATACAAAAAAATAATCTACATTAACATAAAAATATTGTTCTAGAAAACTAGGATCCTTGTTTTTTATTTGAAAGGAAGATGTTTGATCTTTTTAGTTTTATTCATATGAATTTGATTATAATTAATATTTTTAGTATTATATTTATTTTGTATTGTGTGGTCATTATAAATATTGAATATTCACCCCACTAATGGTATTCACACCCTTTTTCCTAGTTGAATGCTTCCTATAGATTGTGTGGCCCTAATATGGTCATGATACTCTCTAGAACAGACACATTAATTTGAGTCAATGCACTACAAAATTTTCAAATAATAGTTCTCTATATTTACATTGACTATCATAGTAATGGTTTAATTAATATAGGTATTGTGGTACTTGGATTGTGGATATTACCTATTTCTACACCCATCATGAGTAATGAACAGATGTTTTACAATTGATGTGATTACTGTTATAGTTTTTATGGTTTAATGGAATGCTCATGCATCATTAGTAGGAACATATAACCCTGTATAATAATAAATGTAATTTTCTTATTTTATTCAAGTTCATTAATTTAATGTCCTCAAGTATGTTATTTTTAGGTTAGACTTTTATTCCATATTACTTGATATATCTTCTTATAATTATATTTTGATAAATTTATGCGTGAATTAATCAATTGAACAAATAATGTTTTTATATTGTTATATATATGAAAACAACTAACATACATGGTTAGAAAACATTAATTTATGATAGGCGGGATAAAAATTAGGTTGTCGATAGCCTATTACGGAATGTATTTTCCAATCCCATTAACTGAATTGGATCCATAATAATTTCCTTGAGTTTTTCATTTATTTTAAGAAATAAAAATATTCATATAATACTTATGGAACCTCCAAATGATGTGCATCTTTGTTCTACTTCTAGGTATGACCCTCATGTTCTATTCAATTATTGAAAAAAATGGTACTATGAAACACTTTCCTACATGTTCTCTATATATACAGAAAATAATCCAACCATAGTTGACCACCATAGTTAATTACACTATAGAATTATATCCTTAGTATCTTCTTAAACATTTGTTCTATATAGACAACATGATTTAATGGAAATGGAAGCCATCATCAATGGTTTCTATGATCACAATGAGGAACATAATGTCTGAAAGATGAATCTGGTTACGTTAAAACATTGGGGATCTGGCAGGAGGAGGTGGTGTGTGATCTGAATGTATTGAAATTAGGAGGGTCTCACATAGTTGTCTTTAAAAAACCTATTCTAATGTGAATTATTCATCTAAATGCAAAATAGATCACATAAAAAATTGTTTTTGTAGCAATATAAGTGTCCCCTAAAGGATTCAGTAAAATATTCTTATTCTAATAGACTTATAATAATTTTGTATTTCCTGGTTGGAAATTCAGCTCATATAGAAATGGAGATACAAATCAATCACCATAAAAATGACATATATTTAATGGATATTTTACCTAGCATTATACTGAAACAATCTATAATGTAATTGTCTATTTTGAAGGTCCTATATGAGGACAGTTTACATGGTCATCATCCATTGTTCTATGATCTGGTTGTTAGACCACATAATAATGTGATGTGCAGCTCGTTTATAAGGATGAAGGGGACCAAGTATGTAGAGTAGTGCCCAGTTGTTTTGTTGTAACATTGCTTGGATTATTCATCACCCTAAGAAGATATCTATAGTTTTTCAGATGTGGAATATTACTTCGTTGTCGTGGGGATTATATGATAATTTAGATCCAATGTTTATGGTGTGGAAAGGGAGTTTATATTGTGTTATTACTCTCTAAATGTATAAGGATGGAATTTATTACAGTATTAAGGAGGAATTTATAATGGAAAATGGATGGAGTTTGTAACCTCAGCAGAATCCCCAAATGATGAGATCTTAGGTGAGCCAATGACCTTATGTATTTTATTTTAGTTCTAAGTAAATAGATCATTGTGTAGTGGATAATCAAAATAGTTAATGGTGATGAAAAAAATTCTATTAAAATTTTAATGGTATTGGTTATTCCTACTTTATCTACTCCCTTTTTTATGGACGTTATTCCATTTCCATTATATCAAGACATGATGTTGTTGGACTGGATCTACATGTCATGTATTCATCTGAATTACTTCCCCTCAACATACCATTGGTCGTGACTATTGATCATTATCAAGGAATCAATGATTTACATATATTTTTTAAATTATTTGGAAATTTTTGGGACTCCAGGATTTTCGAGACTATGTGCTTCGATGTGATTCCAAACATAGCCTAACAGACTATTTTCCTATATAAAATTTATTTCTATTATATATGTGAATAATTTAATTTACTACAGGGCGATAAATTATCGGGGTTTGAAAAATTAAATTTTGGAGCTGATAGAATTGTTTCATACATGATTTAGACCATGATGGATCATAAAGTAGATTTCAATTTTAGCACATTCAGAAGAAACACTGATGGTCCTCTATCATTTTCCACTAGTATGTATTTCTATCAAGATTCATTTCTTAATGAATTCAAACGGAATCCACAGATTTGATATTTTAAGTCTCTAGATAAATCATTTTATCTCTGTAGTACATTTCCATTACTCTAATCATATAGAGTATGATGTGTTGAATGAACTCATGGAACCACATGGGGACATGGAAGAATAATTGATTCATCATACAAGGTACTTCACCATGTGGGGATCCAATGTAGATTTTTTGAAATACAAATAGTATACATTATCTAGACATAGAATACTAGAATTTGAAATATGTGGCGCTGGAATAATGATATTCCCTTTTTATGATTGATGATATTTCTTTTTCAGTTATTAGGTTCATTGGGGTTCTCATAGAATGATCTCTAATTGGCCAATCTAATGTAATGGGTTAGTGAAGAGGATATATGGATTAAAAAGATTCAAATATGTTCTGGGATATACAATTACATAGTGATTCCCTTTGGACTAAATAACTCATTGGTAGTGTTTGTGGATGTAATTATAAAAATATTTTACCACTACAATTAACCTTTAAGAGTGGAATTAATTGAAGACACCACCATATACACAACAAACCCATATTATCATGACATATACCGTTAGATATTCCTCAGTACAATTTGATAAAATCATTTTAATTCCATGCTTCCAAATTCAATGTTTTGGATTTATGAGTTGAAATTTATGGGTTGTTATTTTTGTGAAACTAGTATATCTATTGATCCATAGATATCTGAATCATTATTCCCTAGACGAATCCCAAATCATATTTTCAGAAATGATATTTCTGGGTTTATATAGATATTATATAACAAATATGGCACATATCTAATTCAACATCACTTATGGATACACTAACAAAGAAATCAATGATGTTTTTGTGTTTTTATTAGCATGGAGAGTAATTTTATTTGCCTAATATGAGGTCTAATATGGTTCCAATGTTAACCCTTCCTAGTCCAAAAATTTTTGTTCTATTTTAAATGATGCATCAAGATTGGGATTGGGGGTCGTTTTGATTTGTTGTAGGGATAGTAGATTATGGGCCACATCATCATTGACTCCATGAATTAATCTATATTACTATTTATTTTGATCAATAACTTTTAGTGCACCATCTAATGGTTATGTGACATTGTCTCTTTTAGAAGTGGTTTTTTATTTACCTAGAACACAATAGGATCTGTTATATCAATACACATAGTGACCTGAATAAAATGTAAAGGAACAATGTATAGTACCTATATAAATTTGACATTGTCATGGAATATTCACCAAGAACATGTAACACTATTTTATAAATACATAGATGTAAAAATGAAGTTATGTATACTGGTGAATATACTTTAAATAATAAAATGATTTTGATGATATTTATATACAATTGGATTATAGATTCTTCCAATTTTTGGGGATAAATTATTTTTTCCCCTTTATTGATCCAGTAATAATATTATGTAAGGGTGATTATATGTTTGGAATTTATCCTTGAGTATGTTGTGATGTGGGAGTAGATGATAAATGGAGACCCATTACCAATGTTTTTTTTGGATGAAGATGATTTGATCATCACACCTGTGAATATTGTAATGCCTATATAAATAAATGAATATAAGATGAGATACATCAATATCTATATGTGGTTGGTGCATTCTGTAGTATAAAATATGTATCATTACATCAAAAGATAGTTCAAGGAGATAAGGATTAATGGGGAAATTTCTGGTTTCATCTACAAATTAATTATATTTCATTAAATAAAGGATTAGTACAAGTTTCTTAGTAGATTAATACATGCACATACCTTTCCCCTATAGAAGTGGTAGGACATCATGATGGAATATTTTATTGGGTTTCCACAGGCCCCTAAGAGTCATGAATGTTTCTGTGTTTGTGTATCTTAGCTAATTGAAGTATTCACGTCATATAGATATATGAGAATGACTCAATAGAAATTATAGTAAT
This sequence comes from Viscum album, assembly GCA_963277665.1. Lineage (NCBI taxonomy): Eukaryota > Viridiplantae > Streptophyta > Magnoliopsida > Santalales > Viscaceae > Viscum > Viscum album. The sequence continues at coordinate 822,499,028 of OY728155.1, forward strand.
GAATTTTTTATTTGATATTATATACATATTTGGTGTTATATTGATCCTTTATTCAGACATTGATTACATTTTTATGGAATGTGTTTCGATGGGATTATAAAAGACCATAAATTATCATATGTTATTTTGTATAGAATACCATATTTCGATAGATACCCAGTTAGTGTATATGATTGGAATATTATAGGATATTCAATGATTACGTGTCCTATACATCGTGGGGAGTATGGGAAGGTTATCCTACCATAGTTATGTTTTCATAATACAATATTTAACAAGAATATGATAATCTGAAACATTATGTGTCACCTTTTAAGAAGAAATATAATTCACCACAATACTAGAATAAATATTGGGAGTTAGTGTCCGTGGATAATAGTTTTGTTTGGAATCCTATGATATGGTGAAGTTGATTATGAATAGGTTATTCAAAACACATTGTAGGATGATTTCCTATGCAGATCATGGGAGGCTACCTCTAGATATTTATAAAGGTGATGGATTTCTTGTACATGGGTGTTGTCGGTTAGAAAATTGATATCCATGAAAGAATGGAAAGATACATACCTATTATTATATACCCTTCAAGATAAAAATATGGTTTCAACAAGTGAAAAAACATCAAAATTTTACTTCGCATTACCATGGTATGAACAATACGATTAATTTTTTATTGATGTTACGGTATATGATTTTCTATTCACATGTAATCAAATACTAGGATATTCACATGGGGCATGACTCATAATTATAGGATCTCATAATGTGTGTTATAGAGCATAGGATGATGATCCTTTATTGAATGATTGTACATCATTACTGATTTCTATGGAATCATGGTTGGATAAAGGGGGTGATATGATAAGAGGAATCTTATTTTAAATCTCAGTGGACATTGTTGTTCAAGTGGTTCCTTCACTTGTATATAGTTTATATAATAAGTTATATTGGATTAATTATAAAATAAATTGATTTTTTATCATATTTGAATTGTGATTTATAATATTATTCCTTCAAGAGAATATTTTTCTCAATACCTGGAATTTTAGAAGAGTTTTATTATAATTTTTGGGTTTGGTTTTTTAATTTATATTGAATTTGAGGATACTAAAAAACACCTGGATTGTTGATTGATTCACCTACCAAATCTTCCAGTTGGTGTGTTTTATTGACATGTTGGTGTGATCAGTATGATGGTGCATTTAATTCCACCCATGGGATGTTATTTGTACTAATTTTAGACACTTTCATTGTCAAATTTTGGACATAATAAATATAATTAGTTTCCTAAAAATTCTATCAATAATAATTAGACAATCAATCATCAAACCATGCCTTTACCAAATCTTCACAATCTATAAAATCATGAAAATATGATTTTTTAATATCTTCTGAATACTTATTACTTTTTGTCATTAGATCATTGATAAATGATGGATTTAGAATTTCAATTTTTATCAGATGATGAGATTCTTCATTCATCCTTGATCAATGACTTTTTTTAGAGATATAACTCTAAAAAATGGTGAGGTTTTACAATAATCCATTAATGTTTTATTAAAATTAAATCCCAGTCATCATGAATATTAACTTGAATATGTTTTCCTATAAAATCAATAATTAACTATTGATGTTATTTGAATAGGCATGAGCCTCTTTTCGAGAAATTCTAATAATTCTATAATATTTTTTTTAATAAAAAAATATCTACATAATTCGCATTCATTCGTTAAATATGAACTAGTAATGGTTCCATCAATGGATTTTGTATGGTTTGTGATTATAGAATAAATTTTTAATGTTTTTTCTCATTAAGGTCACATTCTATGCCTCCATCATGAACAAGTATTCAAATTAACAATCGGGGATGAATAATCCAGCTCTATATCGATGCTCGACATGATTCAATAATATTTCCTCGATAATATTTAGATGTATTCAGTAATAATCATTCGTATGAATGTTATTACCATTTTGAAATATCATACAAATTATTTTTTATTAAATAAATTTTTTCCTAACTTTCTGACCATTTTTTATTATCATTGAAATTGGGTATGTGTATCTCCAATGAGGAACATTTTGGCACTTCATTAGATGAGTATTTATTCTACCTTTTATGACAGTGTATTATTTTGTTCACATGAATATATATTTTTTCATTATTTTCATGATTTTATGAAATCCCTATATGCTCTAATTTTTATGTATGTTACAATACAATCAGATATATATTTTTTATGTTATCATAATTGGTGAATCATCGTGATATGATTTTCCCTCAGAGGGGTGGTGGACATGACTTATAGTGATGGAGATGATAAAACCCAGCACATTATAGAGGTATTGTAATTCTAGGGTTACACATTTTCCATATTTATGTGATTCCCAGTTTATTCTAATTATAAAGTTTTTTTATGAAATGTATGTTCTATTTTGAGTGACTACTCCCCCTATTGTTCATGATGAGTTTTATGATGCACCTAATTCATAAGGAAATCCATGTAGTAGATACAGATGACTCTAAGCGGATATCGAGTGACATACTCACAAGCTCAATCACATTTTTTTTATTTATTCAAAAATATTATATTGTCTTTATTGCATGGAATCAATGTTGGAACATTAGTGGTTTATTGTTTCATAGTGAGAACATGACCACACCATATATGATATATTAATGTTATTCTAGTTCATACAATTATTATTATCATGGAATACACCTATTATACCTATTCACTTATTTCATTTATTATTTTGTGTTGTATTTTTAGAATTATTACTAATTGTGTACATATGAATCTCATGTCACATGAATACATTAATTATATTTATCTAAGCAAGGTAAATCGTAATGTTGATTATAATAGAGGAAAGGATCATAAAGATTGAAGCAAACTATGAATTACGCTTAAATTGTTTATATAATTATTTTCTTCTTCCGCTAATGATTTTTTTATCCTTCCCATATTATGATCCCAGATTATTTATTTTCATGACATGTGTTCTATAATTTTATTTTTCCTTTTGTTACAATAATTACTTTCAGGTTTCTTTTATTATATTTAATATTTTTTGTAATTTTCATGATACATAGGTTATTGTCTTTTTAATGATGGATTTTAGATCCATGATGCTAGTAAACAACCGATCTCATAAAGGCATGCATGTATGAGGACATGTGCCACTCTGGATCAGATTTATTTATCTGTGATGGGGTTTTACAATTTACATGATATAAAATATACATAACAAAAAATTAATACATAATTTTTCAAATTTAATTGACACAAGTATTTTTATCGTAAAATTAGTATATATTTGATCACATGAAATATATTTTCAAATAAAATGATTAAATATTTTATATTAAATAATTCATGTATAAATGTATATTCATGTCCTGAAATTAAATACATCATGGAATGATATATTAAAATTAATTGGGCATTAAAATTTATCACCCCAAGAAAATGAGTCCTTGTAGTTTCTTAAATTGGTTATATATATATATATATATGGATTTGTTATATAAAACTGAATTACACTATGTACTATAGTAGCTTCATTGATATTCATTGATTTGAGATTCTATAAAATGAATTTGCGATGTGAATTTTTTTTGACATCTAAATGTAGTTTTGATTATATTCTCAACAATGATATATTTAAATATTGAGAAAATATTCTACCAAATAATATTAATTATTTTATTTTTTTATTATGTAAATAATGGTTTGTGACATCACTTTTAACATAATTTTCATAAATCCATTTAATTGTTTTTAATTATGTTGTTTCAAAAGTTTTATGACTTAATAAATATATAAAATATGAATCTAAAATACGATAGAATTGTTAAAATTAGAAATATCCATTTAGTAAATATATATATATATTTATTTATTTATTTTTAAAAACATTCATTAAATAAGAAAATAGGAAAATAAAAAATTTTACATGAAATAAATTTTAATAAAAAAATTGAAATATTTTGATTTTAAAAAAGGAGTGAAATTGTCCCTTTTTCATGGAAATTTAAATGTATGGAATATGAGTTTGAAATATTATGAAAATGTTATCATGATATATGGATATTTGAAAATGTGTTAATATCAAATGGATATTAATTTAATATAATTATTTTACTTAAATCATTTATGAGGTTTAGTGAAGAAGTTCACAATTTTATCATACCCTTTAAACTTTTTTTGATAATAATTGAATGATAATATTTAACATAATGAAAATGCATTTTAATATGTATTAAACTCAAAAATCATAACATTTTAATTATATTTATGACAAATTTTTTCAATGAAAATTTATTTTGTCATCTCTTTTATATTCCATGAAATTTTTCATTACCCCAAATAATACTATAAATATATTATTATTTGTTATAAAAATTATACACCCTATAGTTCTTTATCCTTGACCATATATTTTAAAAGAATGACCAAATATTTTCAAAAAATATATTTAATTTAACGTAAAACAATAAAACCTACTATTATCTAATAAAAATGACATATGAACCCTAAAAAACTATTTAACATGATGATATTTTTAAAAAAAATACATTATAAATATTTAATAATATCGTAGTTTCCAGGATAACTAATTCATTACTTCGGAAAATTTGTAAAATATCTTACAAAAAGGCCCTAAAATTATATTTTTAAAGGTTACAAATATAAAATAACCAAATTCTTTTTGTAACACCGTAGACACACTCTATAGGGTGCATTTATAAATGAAGATCATATTGTTTTAGATTGTATTATATAAATAATTATTTTGAATCATTGGCTCAAAAATAATTTTTTTAATCCCATTGAAAAATATAATTACCAAGACACATAGATCCAGGATAATGATTTTAGATATATAGTTTTAGTTAAAATAGGTCATATAAAGAAATTAAAACTCATTTTATTAAATTAATTTGAATTATTAGTACTCATTAATTGCTATTTTAGCTGATCTTATGATAATCCAGTCATTATAAATTCTCTTTATTATCAGTGAGCCTTATAAAATATAATAAAAAATATGGGCTAAGGAAGAATTAGATTAGTAATATGTTTTTAGGAAAATTCCTTATAAAAATTTGAAATATATTTAAAAACAATTTAAAACAAAATGAATTCTATGAATTATATAATTAATTTTTTGAGTAACAAAATAACATTTCATTCTTAAATTTACAAGGGATTTAAGAATTCATTTTATAGACATGAATCATTAAATCGATGTTTTCTCAGAATAATTATGATAATTGATTTTTAGAATATCTTAAATCAATTTTTTATCATGAATGAATAGTTTTTTAGTAAACCAAGATTTTTATTTTATACAAAACAATTTTAAATCTGGAATGCAATTTAAAAATATTTTTGAAATAAATAAGTCAATTTATATTAAAAATATTCATTTATGAATGAAGAAAATATAGTGTAATCATAGAACATTGAACACTATATATTCTCTACTAATCACTTGTTGAATACCGTTCCTAGGATATTTTTTTACTCTCAGTTGCTCATCAATTTTAAATATCCAAATTCAATATTAGAAAACATTTTGTTTGCATACCCCCTTTATCCTTGGATTTTTTTCCTCAAAACATGATTTACAAAGAAATAATAATGGATATATATATATATATATCTATTATATTTTATAATAAGGATTTAGAAGAAACTAAAATTCAAGATAATAAATCATTATCATAATATATACATTTTAATGAAAACCTGGGTTGTAAATAAGAATACAATTTAAAATATTCATACAATATCAGATATATAACTAAAAACCCTTAAATATCATTTAAAATTAAATTATTATTAAAGTGATGATATTTTCAAAGGAAATATTATATCTAATGGCGTACAGGATACCCAACACCAACCATAAAATAATAATGAAATATTATTATTTAAATTCCATTGTTATAATGTTTTCTTTTAATGTGTGAGATTAACGAGGAATAAGTTTTAATATATATATATATAATGGTTCTACTAAATTCAAATGTGCTGATTGATTTTAATAAATAAACTCTAAATTTTTAGTAAAGACATATTTTTCATTGAAAATATGATTTCTTCAAAAATAATTTTCACTCGCATTCTTGAGTTAAAAAATATAATTAATTTTTATACCATTTTGGAAATTAATTGTTTATAAATAAATAAATTTTTTAAAGCATCATTTCAAAATTATATTTTTTTGGAATTTTAGTTTTTTTTTAAAAATCTTCAATTTAACTACATAGTGGAAAATAATGATTTTAATTGAAAACTATAATTTATTTTTATGTTTTTACACTGTAAAATTGTTTTTCAAATTTGAATTTGTATATATATTTTTCCTTTTTATTTAAACTATTTAAATTATAGTTTTTGAAATGAATTTATACATGAATATATTAAATAAAATATTGTATATTCAAAATCCATTTAAAAAACAAATTTCATTGAATTTTCCATGATTGATTTTATCTAAATTCTTCCATTTAGATATTTTGACAATTAAATATAAATGATTTATATTCATATTTCTAATATTTTAAATTTTTAGTTAACAAATATCTAAATGAATTATTTACACAATTGGGATTTAGTAGGTAAAAAATTAATGGAATAAAAAAACAATTCAAATTATGTATATTAAAGGTTATATAATTTTGATATATTTACTATGATACAAAAGTCATTTTGAATTTCTGAACTGAACCTCATCAAAATATATGATGTGGACAGAAATTATTATATAATTATTTCTATAATTATGATAAATAAAATTAATGATGTATAGAAAATATATTAAATATTTAAAAATATAATATTTAATAAATGAAATTAGTTTTTTATTATATAATAGTTAAATTTTATACATGTAATGGTTGCACTCAGGGTATGATGTCATCTCAATTTCCATCTATTGATGCATGTTTTTTGTTATACAACTATTTAATTTTACATGGTCTATATACTCTTACATTTATATGTTATATATTGAATAAAATTATTTTCCAAATATTTAATTTTTCATTTTAATTCATTTGTTTAGGGGGAATATGTATGAAAATATAACAAGGTTTTAAAATATTTACGTATAATTATCCATTATTTTTTAGATTAATTATGTTCAGTGTTCCTATTATAGAATTCATACTCTGTTAATTTCATGAGAAAGATATATTTTATTCACCAATATTTATTATTTCGGTTTACATTATTAATTTCTTTTAACTCAATCACTGATAATGAAACATCAAGATAGTTATTTTTAAGTAACACTGATATTTTACATCCTTTTAAATCAATAATAATTCTCATAAAATTCATTTTTTATAAAATTATTCTAAAAAATATTACATTATAAACAAAAATTAATTCCAAAATATATTTTTCGTGGTATTTTATATTCTATTAAAAGTTGTTAAAATGTAATTTACAAAATGTTTTATGAATGGGTTTCTTTTGAATTTCATTTCAATGTGTTTGAGAATTTAGTTTATTTTTAACATTTAATGAATGAATGAATATTCCCACCATTAGGAATCCTAAATAACGTTACCCATCAAATAAATGTTTAATATTTTCATTTAAATTATTTTACATGAATTTATTTTTGTGTTTTATTATATTTTAAAAGTGTCTTTCGATATTAAATGCGTACTTTTCCCAATTTTTTTATAAAAATATTTTATTGTTATTTACATTAATCAATTCCAAAATTCATATATTTTATGTATAATACACAATATTATTATAAATTTGATTCCTACCTCATTGTATCTTTGGATGGAAAATTATAGTATTATTGATGTATACATGGAACTAGTTTCTTCCCTAAAGGTAAATGGAATTACAAATGAAATAATGATTGTTTCAATAAGTATTATTCTAAAATGAAAGTTATATGAACAATAATCATGTTATGGATGAAATATATCTGTATATTATGATGGTTTGTTCCATGTCAGAATAATTACATGTTGATCCTTTATGGACCAAGGAAATATTCTTCCATTATAATCATTTGGCTGGTGGGTCCATGATATAACTCTAATTTATTTTTTATCGAATTAAACAATGTGGTTATTAAAAATATAGTTTCATGTAAAATAATATTGTTTATCCCATTATACAATTGAAATATACTATGATTGTTTCTCCTTGTGTAACTATGAGGCTTACTTCATGTGTCGTTTTTGGGTTTAATCCCTATGTACATGTGATATGAAAATTCTTAGATAAACCAAGATGTAATATTTATGATCTCCATAGGATTTTAAGATTTTTTAGGAGCAATAATAATATCTCATAACTCATGTTTATCCAATAACATGTATCAATCCTTCATTTATATTTTATTAAATTTATCGTGTTCTGTGCTTATTTATTTTATGTGTAAGAATTATATAATATAATACTATTATTTTTTTCAATATATTATAGTTTAATCTAAAAATATATGATACTCAATAATTACATTGTAATGGTAATTCTTATGTTTTACATTTCTATGAATTTTAACACACTCATCATGTGTTTCTGTTCCCATTTTATGTTTAGATTTATTTTAAATTTATTTTTTCTAGAATGGTATTATATGTAAATAATATTGTGAGAAGCGTTAAAGACATAACATGAAATTTGAAAAACATGGAATAATGATAGTGAAAATATTTTTATGTTTAGGTTTTTACTAGGAAGGTTCAAACCATGAGTTAAAACCCATGCTCTCCAAAATTTATTTTTAAAAAGTATAGGTCAAGTGATAACACGATGTACAATGTTCTTGTACCAACAAGAGAAAAAAGAATATAAATAAATAAGGTTCCAAGAAAAACCATTAAATAATCTGTGAAAGGGCCAACAATCTCAGCAAGGAAGGATGCCCAACGATATGTCATTTCATAACCATCAAAGATTTAACCCCCGAATGTCCAGATCATCATTGAAATATGATTGTAGAAGCCGATGTCCTGCAATCATGGAAAATTTTCATGAAAAATTTGACCACAGCAACATAGTTTTCCATTGTGGATATTCTTCATGAAATGCTCAAATAAATTAATCCATGGACATGGGACAACCCCCAATGACTAGGACTCAATTGATTTAGTAGTGATTATATGAATGTGGATTGAATGTAGTTAACGATGTTATTAGTTTAGGGTTTATGTAAAATTTTATATTTTGGGAAATGTTAATATTATAATAAGTTAACAATTAAGGATTCCAAGATGGGTATACATGATTGAGGTTGATCATAATTTTAATATCATAAAAACTTATTTACGAGTTTTATGTAATGAAATTTTTATGTGATCTAATTCATTTTTTATACATTTAATTTTATTTTGGAATATTCTAGTCGTATGTATTATTTTTTGTGTTATTAGAGAAAATAACATTTTTATTATGTAGATATATGTATAATGTTATTGATATAATTCAGGGATTGTAATATCATTAATGAATAAATTTATTTTTGATGATAATAATCATATTTCATTGAATATAATAAGAATTATTTTAGTATTAATTCTGATAAGTTACGAAACATAGAACAGGGAATAATTTTTCATATACAGTATGGCTATAGGACTTGAAACCACAACAAATGGGGGTCATGGTTTCACCTCGTATCACTATCCTAGGAGATTTTATATTTATTATGCCAATGTTTTTCATTATTTATGTGACATTATAAAAAATGATTCTCTTAATTTTATGGACTTAAATACTGTTGTACAAAAAATAGTGATATCAAAAAATGATTTTTTATTATGTTATTAAATAATATTCATATGATGTTTACTATTTTGGGGCCTATATAAGATTATGTTAAATCAAATATTATAGTTTTTTTGGTGATATATAAAAGTTTAATTTTTATGTTGAGGAATATATGATTTTTAAGTGTATTACTAGTTATTAAATATATTAATTAAATTATGTTTTTATCTTTTAGTGTCACAGTTGAGCTTTGGTTATTTATGATTTATTTATTTTTGTTCATTTCAATTATTATCTTATTCAGTTCTAAATTTTTTTTCTTAATAATTAATCAAAAGGTGATTAAATAGATATCCTTATGTTATTAGTCTATATGGTAAAATAATTATTCAACTATAATATATGGATATTGAATAAAATGTTATCCTTTTTATTTACTTACAAAAAAAATTAACAACCTTTTAAAAAATCCCAGATTTAGTATTTCTGATTGTCAAAATTCTAAATACCATGTTCTTTATTACTACATATCAATACATGGGGGTTATTTTTCTCTTAAATATCTTTGTTTTAACATTTCACAAATGGTTTCCTATATTGAATCCTAGTTATGTGTTATTCAAAATGGATTTTATATTCCCCTTTTCACTCCAATCGGTTGGATGTATTATTAACACTTTTCATTTTATGGGATTTCAAGAACGATATTAAAAAATGTCAACCCATAGTTACTAATATGAAGATATAATTTTAGGGAAGTTATATAATATTGGTTGGATAATGAAATATCCCTATATTTCAAAAGGAATGGCTAGGATTGATATTATACATGATATGAAACACCATTCTTAAACGAACTATGAAATATTTTTATTTAAATATCAACATTATACCCATGATGTTAAAATTGGATTCAATAAATATGATTATATATATATATATATTGGTTCTAATCAATACTTGACTATTTATTATGTTATTGTATATAAGCACTCAATTATTAGAAATTTCGTTTTATTATTCAATAATATATTTTCATTATTAATTATTTTTATTTATATTTAAGAGTAAACATAATAATTATTTTTCAAGAAACATATCAATAAAAGTAATGAAATTAATATCATGGAATAAATCCTAATATCTTAATTATGATAGGGTCAATGTTTAGTATTCTCTAGAAAAAAATTTATTTTTCAGTCATAGTGACAAATATTAATTTTCATTGAAAATTTTATTTTCATATGATGTGTTGGAAAAATTATAAATATATTTTAATTCATATAAAATTAAATAAGAATATTTAGATTTCAAATAATTATATTTTATTATTGAATTGATTTTTACTCTAAAATTTATTATAGATAATGCTCATATTTAAAATGGGTATTGTTATGAAAAAACCATCTTTAATCAAAATTTTCCAATTTGATTTTAATTTATATTACAAATATTGTAATTATTTGAATATTTAATAATATATTATATATTTATAATTAGTAGTTTAAAATTTTATAAGTAGTTATCTTTTATTTTTTTCCCAGTATGAATAGAAACCATAATAATATTTTACCAAAGTAAAGTGTATATCCTGTATTTATAGGGTAAAACAAATTTTGAGGATAATAAAATGACCCTAAAACACGTCTTATTTATTTTCAGGAGTAATTTCTTCAATTATCATAAAAAATTCAATTACATTTTCACGTGTTCAAATTTATATGGGATATTAATATTTTTAATAATTTATTGTATGAAAAGTCCAAAATCATACATTATTCTTTCATCGGTATATTCATTTTTTACAGACTCAGAACTAGATTTTATGTTATGTTATAAATTTTCTTTTAAATTATAAGTTTTTTTTATTCATCTCGATAATTTATTTTTAATTTTTTGTGAAAAATCATTATATAATAAATTTTAACAATGATGAGGTTGTAATTATAAAATTAATAAGAAAAAAATTGATAAATTATTTTAAAAAAATACAATTATTTTTATATGGAATATTTAATTTATTCGATTAATTTAATTGGTTGAAATGTTATTTTTGGCATATAATGAAATATTTGGTCAAATTTTACGTATTGTCTCTTTTTTATTTAAAACGTCATAAGGAATAGGTCAAACAAATGACATTAATTATTTATTATATTAAATATTAATTTATTAAAAGATATTAAAATAATCAACATATGAAATTCCTAAAAATGATTATGATTTGGTTAATAATATAAAATATTGTCTCATATTTGTCTCATTTTTTCCTTTAATTTGAATATATTAAGAATCAATGAGTAAATATCATTTTTTAATTGTAGGTGGAGAAGGTGTTAATGGGGAGTTAAAAAAATTATAAGGTTAAAAATTAGTTAAATACCTATAAAATTTTATCAAATGATATTATTTCCATCCCTCATCATCGTGTATTTGATAGAATTCATCTTGGATCCATTTTTAGTTAATAAATAATTTATAAAAAATTTATATTTTGAAATTTTTAACGAGTGCCCCTAACATATCGTATAAAAGGGAATTTGTCCTCCCCTTTTCTATACTCTTAAAACCCCACTTTTTAAACCATACATTGCACAATTACATTACTATTATCCATTGAGTCATTATAGATGCCTTATTTAAAAACTAATAACATCTTCAGTGGTCTAAATGTGATAAATTAAAGAGGATGTCATATTAAGAGGAGCCATTTTTATAAGGAATTTCGGTAATAATTCTTATTTCACAAATTAAAAGTATTTATTTAATAGTAATATATATAAACAACAATATCTTACATATAATATTGTGTTTTACAGTTAATTTCACAAACATTACTTATCTCCTCTTCCATCAAATAGGAAATGAATCTATTATTCATGTTAATGGAAGACAACATCATTCTAGACCGATGTAATTCATTTTCCATATGTGTCTCTCAAAACTAGATATATTTGTTGAATCAATGTATAAATATAATAATCATGAAATATTTATCACACTAAAAATAAAATATATTATTTAATTTGTTCTCATTCCATTCATTGAAAATTTTTAACGTTGTCTATGTGTATGTGTGGATTAGCACCTCCGTGAATATTTGGTACTACATATTGAAGACATACATGGAATTTAATGGCTTGAGGTAAGGTATTTCATCTCATTCTCCCCTAGTATTGATATATTTGGATGTTCTAAACCTAGTATATTATATATGGGTTTTATACTTATAAATTTATATTTTTTCCATTAAAAACCCTTTTTATGAGATTAAATGCTTCATTGGATTTTATTCATTCAGGAGAATTTTGACAGAATAATTAGAAAAATGGAAAAGGTTTTATGTTACAATATCCTTTTTTCAGGAATGATTATAGTTGTGGTCCATATTATGTAAATTATATATTATTTTTTTTAAACCATAAATATATCATAAAACACTATTAATGAATTTGGTTTTTATGTTAATTTTACATTTCCTTAATTATTGATATTAAAACATGATGAATTTTTTTGTAAGTTATAGAAATATTATAAATTATTTTAAATCAAGAATCATTAATTTTCACATTCATGATGCATAAAATGATTTAAAGAACATTTAATTTTAACATTAATGATTTAATAAAAATATTTTCAAGTAAATTTATTCTACATTTAAATTTTTAAAATAAATTTTCATACTGCATTAATCATTAGCCTCTGTTAAGATTAATTTATATATATTAGAATATAATGATTCTTTTTATCATTTAAATCATGAAATAATTTTCCCAGGATCCTTAAAATTCAATGGTTTCACAATAAATTATATGTTTTACATGGTCTGTTTGAATGTAAATTCATTATTAAATATGTCACCAATTATTAGAATTTAAATGTGTCTTTTTAAATGAAAAGGAAATTTTCATAAAAAAATTATTTAATATTCTATTAATGGTATTTCCTTTCATCAATGCCAACAACCCATTACATTACATGTAATCCACTTGGTTTATTGTGTATATATATACCATAACTGTTTTCCCTTGATCGATTGTCATTTTTTCGATGATATTTTTGTGGGAACTATTTTTTTCTAGGGGATAGGGATGTAATAAAAAGAATAATTATTTTTTCTATTAGTTTTATGATGAAATAAAATCTATATAGTCATTATTCATGAAATTTTTTGTGGAAATTATTTAAGAGGATGGGAAATTCTGTTATAGACTAAGAAAGAGAGGTTATATTATAAACCAAGAATCGATGATTCAGTGATATCGATTTAATTCCTTGGGTATGAAACTCAAACATATTGAAATTCCAAATATAGGATAGTGATAAACAATTACATGTATCATAATATATATTTGGAATATACTGAGATTGTAATTCCCTATGTAAATATGATAGTTACATCATGTGTAACCATGAATACTACTACTTATGAAAGTGTAATATGTATAGGATCCTTGATACCAATATGATTTATTTATTTTCATGATTTTTAATGATATATATAAATATAACATGGTTCTTGATGATTTACTCTTATGGATCTTGTATTTATTAACAGTTTATTTCATGTTCCATGTTTTATGTACTATATTTTGCTGGGTATGAATTATATTATATTATATTCATTCATTTTTGATATGATATCATTCAATTTATGCTATTTTTATGATAACTGATTACATGTAATTTATAATTATTATGGTTACCCTTACTTAGTATTTGAGCTCACCAATTTTATGATCAATTTTTCCAAGTTAAGAGCAGTGATTTAAATGATTTGTGAAAGGAAATGATATTTCATGTAAACTAATTTTTCTTTGATTTAGAAGTAATTAAATGAAACATGAAATGATGAGCAATTTGGGAATGATAGTCACATTATTTCTTTGGTGATTTTTATAAAACAGTTTATCCAAATTCATCCAAATTGATAACCTAAAATGATCATGTGTATTTAAGTGATTTTATACTTCATTTTTGATGATGTATGTTTTTTACTTATAAAATTAGAAAATAGATTTTAGTATTACTCAATAAATATATGGTTTCTGTTTTTATCAGTGAATTTTAGAGTAGGGGTTTTATTACTTTAATACTGAAATAATTGAATTCATTATATATCATTTGATATTAGGATGTCTTCATCTGTATTTAACTTAAGATTTATTGATTGATTCATTATATATTAGTTTGAAACTTTTCATATGTTCCATATCATCGACAATAATTTTTTTATTAATGAAATTTTCTAGTTGTTATTTCCATTTATTGATAAGTTTTATTGGGATTATTTATATGTAACACTTATGTTTAATGTGAATTATTATTTAATAAATAAGAAATTTACATTCATTGGAAATAATATAATATGAATTTATACACTTTCAGGATTATACAAACATTGACTAATAATGTTATTTTTGAGTATATTAATCAGATTTCATGGAATGTAATAATAAATATATTAGTATACTTTTCACCAAGACATTGGGTAATAACTAGTCTTGTATTTCACAATTTTTGGTCATGAACCCACAACTGATGGGTGACATGAGTGTATATCCTATCGATGGATTATGTGATATACTTGTTTGTATTCATTTTTTTCTTTATTTAATTGATCTGATGGAAAATTGTAAATTAATTTAGGGAAAAAAATCTTTATAAAATTTTAAACTATAATAATGAAAAACAATATGGTGTTTTTTTATTAATTTTATTTTTTAAGAAGTTTAATAATTTTTTAGAACTGTACTTGATTTATGTAAACATAATATCATGGGTTATTATTTCTGAAATAATTTTTTACTTTTTATTGAGTCATATTTGTCATTATATAAGATTTATGGTGATCCGGGTATTTATAGAATGGTTTATTTTTTTCCTTGTGTATTATTGTTTACCATTATAGATTAATATCATGTGAATGTTTATTTATATAATGAATTAACTTATTCAGTTCAAACCATTTTGGTTTATCATAATGTCTTATATTTTTTTAAATATATTGTTACACATATATTTTTAGTGTATATGGTAATGTAGTTTTTCAACATTAGGAAATGGATTGTAAAAAATAAATGATATACATTTAATATTCTTATCGAGGAATCGATTTCTATCTAACCCATCACTAATTTATGGTTTTTAAATTGATAAAAATGGTATGATTATGTGGACTATTACACTCTATAATTAAAGGGGGTTTGTTTTCAAATCAATATCCATGATATCTTTTCCCAACAATGATTTTCAACCTATAATCCTTTATATATATTATTTCAAAGGACATACGTAATATAATTTTCTATATCATTAAATCAATGTTTTATCCACCATATTTACAATGTTAGATTTTAAAGAGTGTATTTTGAATATTCAATCACATGTTACCAAAATAAAGTAAAAATTTCATAGGATAAACATCTAAAATGGTAGATAATTTAATATACTATGCTTTTAAATGTAACATCACTATTCGATAGCATAAAAGATATGTAACACAAAATAAAAAAAAATAACAAAATAGTAATGTTTTTGTATGGCCAATTTAACCCAAATAATAAAATGATTATTATTAATAAGATAAACTATTTTTTGAAATATATATAATATTTCCAATCAATACCAATTTTATATTCAATATTATTAATTAAGAACATGAATTTTTGTTATGTCATTTAATTCTTCTGAAATAGGAATTCATCAAACACAGTTTTAATAAATTTTCAAGTGAATTTTATTACTTATTATATGAATGTGTGGATATTTTATTCAATGATATAAATATAAATTTTTATTTGGTACATCAATATTTTATTTGAGATAAAATTTTGTATTTTAAAATAATCATTTATCAGTGAATAGTTACAAATTATGTGTTTTTTTATATCTGTATATTCATTTAAAGTAATTTGAATGTTAAATTCTATTACTGATTAAAGTTTAAATTTAAATATTTATTTTTTATTTAAAATAATAAATCTATGGATTTTAAATGAATTTTTACAGTAAATTGGTATAAAACATTTTATATTTCAGAAGATCATTTTCCTAAATTTTTTCAATTCTTTTTTTATATATTATTATATATTAAATTGTACACCTTTTATTTTTATAATTTTAAAACATGGACACCATATATAGAAATAAAATATTATAATTTGGAAAAGAGTACATTTAGGGACACTACATTTTATTTCATGAATATTGCATCATATTTATGATAAACAATAAAATAGTGTCACAGTCTTGGATACAATGATTTAGTGTCTTTGATAAATTATGTTTAAAATATAATTATACATAATAAAACATAAACATACATTTATATATTTTTTTATAATCCTAGTATTATCAATATTTATCTTTATAACATGTATTAACATGACACTAGCCATTATAGAATGGATTGAACTACTGACCTATTAAGTAGAGGAGTAATAGACATATATCAAAAATTCATGGCTGAAAATAAAAAAAAATCGTATAATAATAACAGGATCATAATTTACATCACAAAGGAAACATTTGATGCTTTCTTTGAATTTATTAATGTGTTAAAATGAAACATCATGTAATAGTGTTGAAATACCACACTTAGTTCTGAACAATGCTGCCATAATGTCCACACATACTATATGATTAGAAATCATCAAATAATAATTTTGAAGGAATATATCATGAGTTTCATGTATAATAAACATAAAACCAAGATATATATCAAAATAAAAAAAGAATTAAATGGATATATAATTTCATTCCCACCTTTAAAATCATAAATTCTCCTATTCATTCATTACAAACACAACATATATCAGTTAATGTATTCAAATAACCAATTATAGTGAATAGGTTTTATAGGTAATAAATTAATGAATAAACATTGGGGATAAAAAATTAATATTGTAAATAATATCTACAATTTAATAATTCATTCTTGTGAAAAATAAATTAATAAATTCAAGTCAGAAATATTTTTTGGAAAGAATTGTAATTTTGTAAAATCAATGTATTTGGACTAAAATAAATATGGAAAAATATATATCCACAAAATTATGATCTAATATTATGTAAATTATATTTAATAAATAATATGAGAATATATATACTGAATATTTTATGGAATAGTGATAACCCAGAAAAAATTATTTTGGGTCGACAATACACTGACATTAAATCATTTTTATTTTATCGCTTTTACACCTCTGGAATAAAAGAAATTATATTATTAAACCTTTGAAATATACATAAATTGTGATGATTTACATCACTATATCTAAATTAGAATTATTTTATATTATTTTCAACTTTTCATTCTTATTGTAGATGTGTTTTGATATCATGTTTTCATTAAACAGTTCTCATTATTCTTTGGTTTCTCTATTTTGTTCAAGGAAATTTATATATAAGTAGAATAACTTGTATAATATTAAAATAAATATTTATTACATTTATATGTAAACAATAATTTATTTTACAATTGCATAAGGATAGATATGTAGAAATAAGTTAGAAATTTATTTTCTATCGTAATCATGTCATTATTTGGAAGGATGACCAGTATAGGGAAAAGAGAGATATAAAACATAAATATATAAAAATATAATTTAATAAATTTGGTAAAAATAAATAATTAATTGGTAAAAATAAATAATTAATTGTTAAAAAATATTCAAATTAACAATATAATATTTTTTTATTTAATGGGTAGAGAAATAGGGAAACAAAATAAGAATAAAACGTGTTAATGAAAACATACTCTCTTGGTAGTGTTTATTTTCATGTGTGGAAACAAAATCTCTTGAGGATTTCTATTGGATTACAATATAAATCAGCCGTATATTCTAAGATTTTTAATAGTGAGCATTATTGGAATATGGTGTTCATTATAAGGTTTAGCAGGAGGGAGTTTCTAATATGAGGGATATGAGTTAATTATACTTGAGGATGGGGGTATTTATAAAATATAATTTTGAAAAAAATAATATATCCATTATAAACCTTATAATAGTGAATTTATGGAAATAAATTTCATATATAAATTTTATATTCTTGTTTATTTATTTAAAATGATTTATAATTCTAATTCATGAGTTTATTTAAATACAAAGAGAGAAACAAAATATTTTACATTAATAATTTTTACATTAGAATTTAGAAAATCCATCTTTGTGTACAAATTTTCTTTAATATTTCATGCCTAATTTTTTAAATTTAAAATATTTTTGGAAGAACATCATGTTTTGGGAATTATTAATTCATTATTACATCATGAATGATTTCAAAGGAGAAACTTTAGTTATTAGAAAACTAATTTTTTTACTTTTCAATTGAAAATTTATGTATTTATTAAAATTTCCAATAAAAAACACATTTTATAAATTTCAATGTAATGATTTTTAAAATTTAATATATTTTATAAAAATTCATTCTCATCATATGTAATGATAATTTTTAATAATAAAATATTTTTTTATAAAATTATATAAATTAAAATTTATTCAAATTGAGATTTTAGTTTATTAGATTTCATTAATAATGAAAATTATTTTTTTAAATTATAATATAAATATTAATCATGATAAATATGTCTTATATCACTATTTAATATTTTAGAGATACATTAATATTTTAATGATCTTGTTAATATTCCTAATGGTTGGTTACTATTTGAATGATCACATTACTACCTTAATGGTCTCATTTACTCCTATAAATACCCAAAAATTACATTGATAATTATTCAAAACAATTTCTATAATGATTATATATTTTTATTTTCTATAATGTTGATTAGTTTATTAATATTTTCTTTCTTTTCTATAGGGTTTATAATGTGATGGTTGATTCTTTAGGATAATCATGATCAATATTTTCCAAAGACAGTATTTTAATATTCTATTTATTCTCCCATTTTAAAATTTATAATTTTAATGGGATTACAAATTTAATATTGTAAATATCCTTATTAATGACATAATCTTATTTTAGTTTCCATTCCAATTTGTTTTGTATATTACTATATAAAATAATAAAATACATTCTAGAAACTAATATCATTTATAAAATCTAGGTTTTGATATCCCCCCCATTAGAAATATCATCCATTTAGTGTGAGAACATACTATTGGTCGATAACAAGGAATGATACTATTTTCATTGTTTCATATGGTTCCCATATGTCCTCTTCACACATACATTACCATAAGAACACTTTGACAGTGTGAGTTGTATTTTTTTGCATAAAACATTGTCTCTATAGTCCATGATCGTCACAATATGTTCTCCATATGATAATTCATTCCCTAGTTGTACCACATTTAGATTCATTACATGTGTGGGATTAGTTGTTAACATAATTATGACAGATACATAGAAACAATCATGAATGTGACACACATTTTTTTGGAATTGGATGTTGATATCACAATTTTACTAGGAAATCAAGGATAATCAATGGGAAAATGTATATATGTGTAGTATTTAACTTTACTAAAAACAAAATTTCCCTCTTCATTGAACATAATTAAATAAAAAATTTAATCCAATATATAAATATATTTCCCTTCATCGGTTGTTGGCATAGATCTTCAACTGGCTCTGAGAACCATTAATATATTTTTGGATTCAATGGACCTTTCCAATCATAATTGTAATATGATCTAGTCCATAGGGATTTTGTTAAACAATTTAGTCCTTTCATGTAGGAGTGATATATCACAACCATGGATTTTTTTTCATTAATGACATATTAATACATGGGAGGAATATATTGTTGTATAAGAACAAAACTAATTGAATATGTCGACCTGATCCAACTATGAATATAAATGACTATGCTCTTAGAATTACCATTAGATTTAGAATAGTCGTTTTTGATTGGTAATCAGTTTGTGGTGATATATTGTGATTAAAGACAATTGATTATAAAAATAATGTTGAATAATTCTTCGTAATTTATAAGTGATCCATAGATTATGATGAAATATTGATGAATTTTGATCCTCGTGTTATTGCCCAATATCATTGATGTATATTAGGTAATTTTGTTTTGGAGGGAAATATTCTTGAAAGGATAACATGTGGTATGTATTGGTGATTTGATCCCACATATCCCATATAAAGTCTTTTCATTTGTATTCCTTTTAGAGAGAATTAGTAAAGTCAATAGTGATATTCCCCCATTTCTATATGGATAGAACCAATGGTTGCATCATCTCATTGGACTTCTATATCTTTTATTTAACTAGCAGACGTACAAATAACATTGATGATTCCTCATTGATATAATTATTGATGTTTCCCCTCTATATGTTCTCGAAAGATTCATGATATATCAAAGTAATTTGGGGATGGATGTTGAAACATGAGTTATTAATATCATCCATTATATCTCAATTTATATTAGGCCATATCGACACATAATTAATGATCAAAATCAAATTAATCCATCCTCATTGATATGTAACTCTTGTAGATTCCCTTACATTAAAATAGTCACCTTCATTTGTGTTTCTATATCATTTCATTATTCTTCACTGATCATCTCATGGATAGTTTTTTTGGAAAACAATTTGGAATGTTTTTATTTATTATAATTCATTAGGATTTTATGATATATCCCTTTCATATCCAGGATAATGGGATAATTCACAATCTTTATCAGGGATATAGTAACAAGATCCCTTAATTAAGGAGTATCAACATCCATTTTCTCCTTTCATAGATAATAGTGAAATGGGAAATAGTAGTCCATGATTAACATTAATCATCTTCATTGACACATTTTATTCCCAACTGATGTGAAAATATGCACTAGAATCTTTTGATTTAGATAATTTTATGAATTCTCACCATAGAGGTTGGGCCACCAAATAATAATGTAAAAGTTATATTCTTTTAATATATGATCATGTCTCCAGTTTTTACATATATATTAAAACATATTGAGAAAATTTCTCTCAATTAGTAGTTATACATGATTATAAAATATAATACTTTCTTTCAAGAATAATTTTATATCAAAAAAATTCTTCTTATATTGGTACTCTGAGTACATGCATAGTGATTAACTTCTATTTAACGTCTTGAATTCCTTAAAAATATACATATATCTAGACATAATTTTCCATTTTACATGTTAACATAATTACTTTTCTTGAAAATTGTGAAAACTATTCTTGAAAAAAACAGAATTACGGACCAATATGAGAATATCTACTAGTTTATGTGACACTAGGGTGTTTGGTCCATTCCACAATTTATTTTTTCTTTCCAGGTTATATGAAAATTCCCTCAAATTTGATCATGTTCCCAAAAAATATGACATGATACATTCACGAGTAATATATTCTAAACATATCAACAACAATTTTTGATTTAAATATCACAAGACAATCCTTAGATGTTCTTCATGATCCTATTTTCTTTTTAATTAAATAATAACATCATCAAAAAACATAAAAAATATTAGAAAGTTAATTTCTAAAGAGTCTATACATAAAATTCATGATGATTATATGGTACTCGGTATGTTATATGTGAATCACTATGAAAACATAGTTTTCATACCTTGTACATAAATAAATTCCATAAATAAATTCCTTTTTATCCTTTGATTCCTAATATATAGAATGAATATCCATCATTGAGAAGTGATGACATCATTTTACATTATTGAAAAAGTGATTTATCATTTGTAGTATGTTGATCCATAAAAAATCTAAATTCCACCGCATTGATCCATCATTCTTATTGACATGGTGCATAGGCACACCGCGTGGTGAGTAACTATGGAATATACATTCTTTGTCCTAAATAATTTACAACAAAATTTTTAAATCATCCAGTTAAATTGTGTCTATCATGTATGTTAATTTATTAAAATAGTGTTTATATTAATTAGTTATACATAGAAATCTGACTCATCATATGTGGACATTTGGGTATAATGTTGGGAAATAAATCCTTTTATTCCACAAAAATGTAAATTTCCTCTAATTTGATGCATTGTAATGGCTCAACCACTAGGTAAATCTATACTTATTCAAATATTATCACCACCCACATAATTGATTAATTTTTAAAATGTGTTTCATTATCTTTAATACATATGTTGAAGAGTATATGATTAGTTGGAATAAAAAATAGATTTACTTCTCCTAATAGTTAATGTGTTCTGTATATAATGAGAGCCAACACTAGATCAATATATCATAGAATTTGACCAAGATATGTATTATGATATTCAGTTGCAGAATTATTAAATATACACTAAATAGATAATAGTGTGACATATAGGATGAAAGGATCACAAAACTATTCCTTCCTACATATATATCTAATTAAAGGTATGTGGTAATCAATTCAACAGTTCTTGAAAATATTAATGATATATGTGAATTTTTTGTACCAGAATAAATTATAATTATATCCATTATTATGAGAATAGGATGTGTAAAATATAAACCAGTGTATTCGGGATCCACTTTATTGGTCGTTAGGTTATATGATTTTTCATTCTCCTCTAGATTTATTGGGTGCTAATTCTGATTAACATCATGGGAATTTGGTTTAGTGCACTGGATTTAATAGTTCACATCCTCCCTATTGTTAATATATTGGACATTTGTTTGTGAATTAGGAGGGTCCTCCAATTCTTACATCATGTTGGCCATATTCTTCATGTATCTTCAACATTCCAAGTTATTACGACCTTCACTCAAACACATGTAGAATATCCCCATCCTATCGAGGAAATTAACATTATTTTTATTCTGACATTATTTACATGTGGGTCTATGGTGTCTCATTCCTATATTATTTGATCTAGTTTCTTGAAACACCCTTCTTCACATCTTATTTATGTATCAATGGTACCAATCATAAAATACATCAATAATTTCAGAATGCATCAAAAAAATTCATCATACCTTCAAAAATCATTAAATATCTATACACATTAAAACGATTATTATTATTCCACCAATAAAACTAATATTTTTAAATTATTGATAAAAATATGAGTATATTTTTGGAATTGTATATTGTGATAAATGGAACTTCATTTTTCTTTTGTTCTTTGAATTTTATTTAAATTAATTTTTTAAGAGTTTATGGGAAATTACAATTAGGAAATAATTTTTAAAGACATCTAACGTCATCTATTTTATTTAATTCTTTAAAATTGGGTTAATAATAAACTACCATAATTTATTTTATTTTCTATTAAAATTATTTCCACCCACTGTCACCATCTCTTTCTCAGGACATTAATCCATAGAAATAATCTTCTTCGTTGAGTTAAACCACTATTACATTAATAGTTGATCTGAATATCCACTAAAATATTGTGGTTATTTCAGAATAAAGGACTCAATAGAATGGTTTTCCTTCTTTGGTGAAAGTGGATATTTTATGTGGTTTGGTTATTTACTCATTTTTGTATATTACTTGGTAAGAATAACAATTATGTTTTGAATACCACCTCCCATGTATTTAGAGATATCATTTGGACAATCATTTCTTCACCTCCCATATGTGTTGTTGGTTGGGTTTCTCCTATTTCACAACTTTTCCTGGAATAGAATTTTTTTTAACTAAATCGTTTTTGAGAAATCATGAATTAATATTATAATCCATTACGTAATTCACTATAACTAACTATAATATGGGTTATCAATCTATATCATTTTTATAAATTAACACTTCATGGATGTTTTATATATTCATAGAATTATACTTATAAATAACAATTATTTTATAAAAATAATTATTGAATTATATAGACAATTTATTTTATACCAACTATTGAAAAAACAATTTTTTATTACATTACTATTACATAATTTAAAATATAAAAAAAATAACCACATAAAAATATAGGATCCCAGGGTTTTTTGGTCTTGAGAAAATTATTTTCATTCATAAAAATTTATTTAAACAATTCATATTTTTCCTTATAAAATAAAATTTTATCCTTACTACATGTAGAAAACATTGGATATTCATTGAAGGAATATGTGTGTTATATGTTGGGTAAAGGGAGGATTAACTGACATGTATAAATGACACATGGGTGGGAAAAATCTAATTCCCCGTATCAAAATACTAGGATCATCATCAATGATTGAGGGAAAATTTGTAATGGAATGAAATGTTGACATGTATAATAATGAAATATAATGTCATATTTTGAAATACTAGACATAGTTTTAAACAAAAAATGAAACATGATCATGTAAGAAATATTTTCATAAATAATGTAATATTCCTTGTGAGCAAGGATAAATTCATTTATATGCATAATATATAATAAAATCAATTAAATCATATTTCATGTTTCATCTAAGGGATATATAATTATGATTCCACCTATCACATCACAAATTCTCATTGTCACTAATGTTATATTGATAATATTTTAATGATTGTTAGATGAAAACCCATAGAATGGAATAGGATTATATTGGTATAATAATGTTTAAATTAATTAATAATAATTTTAATTACAAAATGAATATTTGAAAACATATCAGAAAGAAACATCATTATTATTAAGAAATTAATAATCAATTCAAGAGGAGTCAACGAACTGTTTTTTAAATAAATGTATATTTGGAAAATAATTTTTTTTGGCATTTGAATAATGTTGTAAACATGTATATCCAGAAAAATAAAATGGAATAATATTGAAAATATATTAAACTATTGTTTGTGTAATATCCATACCAATGATGACATGAGATACGTATAACCCAAAAAAGGATTATTTTTTGATAATCCCCATACATTAAACATCCACATTATTTTATCCCAATTATGCCTCTATAATAATAAATATTGGTTTCATATATCTTTTAAATATAATATAATTATAGTATTTTATATTACTATTTTTAAATTATAATCTTTTTATTACATTTCTTACATTATATTTATGACGAGGAAGTGTTTTGATATACTTTTTTCATTTAAAATTTCCCATTTCTCATTGATTTTTTTATTTTCAATAATGTAATCTATACATTTTCTTATTTTCATTAAAAATATTAAAATAAATATATATAATTATTTATTTCTAATAAATAGTGTATTCTTACTAGAAATAAATGTGGTGGTGTGGATTAGATTTGGAAATGTCCCCATTAGGGACTATCCGACAATTATCTGGATTGTTGTCCAAATGTTGATAAAGATATAAATAAAATATAGATTCAAAAAGGTATATAATTTTTATACCAGGGTAACTACATTTTAAAAATAATAAAATACATCCTAGTTAAACATAATTTTTTTAAAAAGAGATGTAAAAATCAAGGAATAAAATAGGAAAACACCAAAAAAGATGATTAAAATAGACACTCTTCTTGGTTTCTCTTACCCTATACCGCAAAATAATACCAGGATAAATAGAGTTGTATTAATCTGGATTACCTTTAGGATTCATTCATTTTCTAGAGTTTCAACATGCATGATTTCATATAATTATCAATTTTTAATTAAGTAACTTTGTTTGGAGTTATGACATGTGGTGTATTTGGGTGGAGGTATAAATGAAATTTAAAAAAATAGGTATTTAAGGGTTTTGATGAATGGTTAGGGTAAATAATGGACCCATTCCAACTAATCATGTTATCCCATAAAGAGTGTTTTGAATGGTCTTCCAATGGTTTCACAAACCATGTATCCAAACACAAGAACTAAAGCAACCCCGGAAAGTGAGGTCCGTACAATTAGCACACAGTTTATTCTAAACACGCGTCCATGCCCTGGAAACCATATTTGAGGTTTTTTTCACCTAAAATTTGGTTTTAAAATCCCCTAAATCTGACAACAACTCTAATTTGAACTTGGATTGTGACATGATGATTTTTTTGATCCCAGAGAATTACAGAGGGGTTCCAAGGTCATTATACCATCGTTGTTCAAAATTCAAATCCCATATTGAATATATTCTATTTTCTCGAAAATTAAATCTCATCCCAATTTCTATAAAATCTATTTCATTGATATTTTGTAGGATTTTATTTTCTATTTCATTGAATTTGAACTTAATCGGTGAGATCTAGTTCTATGATTCTATATCTAGATCTATATTGATAATATCTTGAAACATTTTGATCATATTTAAGGGATTTATATCTAGAACTCAGATCAACTTTGTAATGCGACATAGATTTCATGGATTTCCATTATGTGAATTCCCATTAATTAATTGAGGTATGTGGTCTAATATCTAATTACCATATTCCAGTATTTTTTATTTATGAAAATTTTTGGAATTTATAGCATCCTTTATTAATTTATTTTTTATATTTGGATAATTATTTTGACCATTTTATTTATCGAATAATTTTTGGAATTAAATTACTAGTTGAAGAATTAATCAAGAGACTAAGGATCCACCCTATTAGATAATTAATTATCAAAATTGATTATGAGATTTATGGTTTTTATTATAGATAATTAATTAGGGATGTTATTATGAGATATCAAATTGTCTATGTTGTTGTAATTAATTGTTTTATAATTATCTGATTTGAGATTCTGATCTATATAATTAATTGTGATATTAATTATGAGGTGTTGATATTTAGAATGAAATAATTAATTCTAGAAAATAAATTATGGGACCTAAATTTTGATAGTGTTAAATTAATTGATTAATAAATTAATGGGATTGAGGAATTTATTTAGTGGTTATGTTGCCTAATATATTACATCTATTTATTTAACTATTAAATTAGTAGTGGAATTAATATGAATAATTTGTTAATGATTTAATTATTTCCTTATAAATTGGGAAATTTTCATTGTAAACTGAGAAGGACACGTGTTATAATGGTCATAATACTTATGAGTATGAGAATGGGAATATAGTCATTCTACTGAGAAGTACACATGGTAGGATGGCCATTATACTTTTGACTGAGAGAATGGGAACATGGTTATTAAATTGAGATGTAATCATGGAAAAATGTCCATCTCACATACATGATTTGATATGGTAAACATTAGAATTGGGGCATTTAAAAGTGACATTGAAAAATAGAAATAATGGAACTTCGAGTAATGTCCTCACATGAGATAATTCGAACATTGGTATTAGTTGAACCAAGTGATGGGATATCATACCACCTTTCTCAACTTTGATCTACAATAAGAATAAGGTATTGAGATATGATATTACCTAGGGAACACTTCAGGATTCAGCAAGGGATGAAGCTATAATTATGGTACGTGTCGCTCTAGAAACTGTTAAGTTAATATAGTTAGATAATCTAAAATAGTAATGTAATAATAAGTTAATTATGAATTGTAATTATTTCAGATTGAAAATTTTACAATATAGTATGACTGGATATATGTTATACATCGCTAGTGGTGGCCTACTGAGTTGTAATAACACCCTTCTTAAGATGCCTGTTCAAAACCCAAATAGATTTCATTGATGAATTAATGGAAAAGGGAGAATTCCTAGAGATGGATGAATACATTGTGATGGAGCTAGGATAAAGGGACCAAACATCGTAAAGAACCCACTTCGGTAGTCATACTGTATTTACATTTAGTGTAATTATAAAAACATGACACTTATATAGGAGTAAAATATTTTACCATTACTTAGATTATTGTATTTCTTGTTTTCTTATCTTGTGAAATTATAGTTTTTACGCTTATATATGCATTTGAATTTTATTTATTTATTTCCACTGGTGTTTTACACCAACAAATAAATGTACATTCTCCCCATGAATGACTTATCATACCCTAACTAGTAGTTGGCAGCCACTAGCATACTAGGACATGCGCTTGGGGTTATGTGGGGAACTGGCTTGGGGATCCATCATGTGGCACCTTAGTCTAGATATTAAATAGTGGTATCAAAGGAATATTTTAATTCTTATTCTTTTGTGATTTTTTTGGGGAAAAAGTTAGATGTAAGACATATAAGAATGAAGACATAGTAATGAGCTCACTCATGGGAGTTGGAAACCCATGTTTTGGAGAAAACCCAAGTACTCCGGGTGGGATTTGTGTCATTGTTGTTTTCTCTTAAAGTTTAATATTATTTCACCTTGTAAAATAACTTCTTGTGTGATGTGGTTAATGTTTCTGAAAATTTTTAGTATTGATTTTTGGCCTATAGTGGCCGGAAATTTGTGTTTTCATGCATCATTCTAGGAACTCAGGGTTATTTTACATGCATCATTTTAGGCATGGATGGGAAAATGGTTTACTGGTATACTGTTAAACATTAATTTTTTTCTATGTCGGTGATATTAAGATGAAAAATAATTCCTAAAAATAATTCAATAAGGTTTTATGGAATGACGTGAAATTAGAATAATTGGGTTTCAAAATGAGAAACATGAATATGATTGTGTGTTTTTCCTAGTTAACCCAAAATTAGGTGTTGGGTGCTTAAGGGTAGTGATAGCGGCTCGGTTCTGACTATCTGGTGAGGTGGGGGGGAAAGACGTTTTATTATTATTCCTCTTATATAAATATTATAAGGTTGTGTTATGTGACCTATGTCATTTGGTTGGCATTGTAGTTAGTATACCTCCACAACGCGAGTTGAGGGGATGACCGAGGGATATTAATAAGAATGATTTTCCAGTTAGGGAACATGAGGCTGCCATTAGGATAGGTAGAGATGAAGGGGAGAAGATTCAGTAGAACATACCACTAATCATGAAATTCATTTAAAGGGACATTGTATGAGTTTTGAAAATTATATCTAGGTTGGTAGTGGAGTTTCATTTACAACACCCTATGGCTTAGGCTAGGGAGTTTGGACTTGTGGGAGCTTAATTATGGACTGATTCCATAGAGATAGTACATTACCATTTGGAGACTCTTTTGGAGAGGAGGATAATGTTGGATTCATATAAGCTATAGAGATCAGTAATGTATTGGTGGGACATTGAGGCACAAACTAGATAGACTAACAGTGTGTTTTGGATGGACATATTAGAGAGGTTCTTTGATAAATTTATTCCAGATACACTGATATATGAGAATGAAAATTTCTCCATGTATCTGACGTAGGGGATCATGTGAGGGATGGACTATGTTTTACACTACATAGATCTACAATTCCTTACTCCAACATTGGTAGGATATATTGAAACTATGGAAAAACATTGTCATCAAAAAAATGACTGTGATAATAAGTCTATGGTCAATTTCTTCAAGATGAAGATGATTGTGGAAGTGTTGTATCATTATCTCATAGTTTATGGGATCTTTAGGGAGGGTTCTAGTGCGGGACATGATGTAGTGGTTGGAAATTCCGGTGTTCCACCATCTAAGAATTGGATGCACCATTATGAAAAAATTAGCCAATTCATTGGTAAGCAGTTTACATAGACATCAGGTTTGATTAGACACGACCTTGCGATGGAGATTTTTCATTATTGATGTAGGCTGGGACACTATTTTCAACATTTTTCCTTACCACTAGTTGATTGTCTATCATGTGGAATTATGGAAAATCTCTAGACATTCTACATTTTGGAGTGATAGAATGGTACTGATGGAGAAGTTGGGCATAGTTAGAGCATGGGAAGATGCTCCTCTACACCATATCACGTAGGAATTTTGTGTTATATTGGATGTGGTAGCAGAGTTAGTGGGTAATGTGCTTCTGGGTAGGAGTGCCCACATCATTTTATTGGTTTTACTCAGGAGTTTCAGACAACATCCCAATGAATATGGGTATCATAGTTACATGTTGCATTTCAAACACATGTGGATATCATGGCTAGACCATCTATAGTGAGAGGTTCTATTATAGATAGTGCCTAGTTTTATTTTGGTGCCACTCATGCCATCATATTTTCAAAATTTTATTATAGTTTGAGCCTTACCATGGAGGTTTTGATTGGGGTAATAACTATTGATACACCATTATGAGTGTGGTCATGAAATATCATTCTATGAATGTGATATTCAATTGAGATTGGGGCGTATCGTTTTCATTGGGATCTATATTTTCTAGATATGATGAGGTTTGACATGATTGTTGTGATGGACTGTCTAGCCACCTACTGACCACACATCGATTGTCACCATGAGGTTTTTTACGGGTGACCAATACATTCATTGAGGATAGTGGGATATCAAGGAAGGCCTAGCATGGCCAACAACAAAGTAAATGGTAGAGATCACAACCTATCTTGCTAATCAATTTTTATATAACAAGGCCATTAGAAAAGAAGTCCTTCCACATGTAATAGAAATGTTTAAAGATGTATTTCCTATTGATTTCCTATGGATACAACCAAATAGAGATGTTAAATTAACAATAGAGCTCATCAAATGGTCAAAGCCAGTATCTATTACACCATATAGAATGGCACCGACTAATCTTCAAGAGTTTAAGACTCGGTTGGAGGATTTGGAGGAGAAGGGATTTATCTGTCCAAGTATGTCTCATTGGGATCACCTATTTTGTTCGTAATGAAGGATGATGGGATTTTACCCATATTTTCTTATTACTAGAAGTTGAACCTAATGAATATGAAGAAATGATATCCTATTTCACATATCGACAATACTTTTTTCAATTTAAATGGAGATTTTGTTTTCTAAAAGATCGACATGTGATCAGGGTATAATTAGTTGAAATATCTAACTTCTGATATATTGAGGACTATATTTATGAGTATGTTTGGCCTTTATGTGTTTTTTATAATATAGTTTGGGTTAAAAAAATGAACCATTAATGTTTATGGATTGATGAACAATATTTTTAATCTATATCAAGATCAGTATGTTGTGATGTTTGTGTAAAATATCTAGGTGTAACCCAAGACTCTTGTATATCATTCCAAACATCTTGACATCACACATTGAACACTGAGAAATAAATAATTTAGTGCCATGTTATATAACTATCAGTTTTGGATATACTAGTTATAGTTTTTAAAAAACTTAATCTCGAATAAAGGTGCAACAGTGGACCCAGAGAATGGGGAATTAGTGTTTTCATGTTAGCAGCTGAAAAATGTTTTTTATATCCGAATATTTATTGGATTAGCTTGATATTATTGGATATTAGTCTATTAAATTTCCCATTTGGGCGAATAACATTCAATATTGACCAAAAGGGGAGAAATTTTTGAATTATTAGAGGATTGTCTGAGTGATTTTCATGAGTTGAAGTAGCAATTAACATCATCACCACTTTTATTCCAACTTGAGTCATCTGAGGAGTATACAGATTATTTGGATGCTTCTGGGATTCAACATAAATATGTGTTACTATAGGGAGATTGAGTTGTGTTGTATGGGTCTCATCATTTGAGGGTAGATTAATAGAGTTTCCCAACACACAGCCTTCAGTTAGCAATATTGGTTTATGCTCTTATGTTTTCTTAACACTATATTTTTGGAGAAAATTTTATAGTTTATACACATCATAGTAACTTTATGTATATATTTTCACAGCATTCATTTCATTTTTGGTAGTAAAATATGGTTTGGGTTTATGATGTCTGTTAATATACAACAGAAATATATGCTCACAAATTCAAATAGTGTTGTTGATGCCTTCTATAGGAAAGTCAGAGTTAGATGTTTTAGGAGTCGAGTGCATATTGAATGATGATTATCTAGATATCTGATATTCATGTAGTGGATCAAGTGAGTTAAGTGAAAATTACATTGGTTTCAGTTTAGTGGAGTCTATGATAATGATATAGATCATAGATATATAATATGAGGACTTAGATTTCTCATCCTTGAGGGAATGTTTTTATGGTGGGATGGAATCTACAAACATGTTGACTGATGATGACGGTATCATCTATGTGATGATTTGAGTTTTCGTACTTACGAGCATGTGAGAGGAGCTCATGCTGGAATTTCAATCCTCAATGTCGACAATGCATCCAGGAATAACAAAAATGTGTCGTGATGTACGATGAATGTTTTGGTGTCCATGAATGAAAATGGATATGGTAGGGTTTATGGATTGATTATCCACCAATAAACAGGTCAATGTAGAGCATTAAAAACCTCTAGGTGTGTTGTAGTTTTTTTCCATCCTGGAATAGATGATGTGACCATGAATTTTTAGTGGATCTTTCGTGGACTCTTAATAATAATGGAACTATTACGGTCATTTCAGTTTGACTAACAATGTAACCACATTTCCATCATATAAGGGAAACATATACAGAATGAAATTTGGGAGAAATGTATGATAGGGAGATAGTTCATCTCCATGGAGTTCCACAAAAAATAGTTTTAAATCATGATTCATGACGTATTTAAAATTATTGGTAGGGATTTTTAAAAAAATATTTGTACATAAGAATTATTGATTACTGAATTCCACCCAATGATAGATGGATAGTTAGATCATAATCTACATGTTCCTAAGGATATTCTATGGGTAAGTGTACCTGACATATATGGATCATGGGAAATGAACATAGCATTATTGGTGTTCTTTTATAACATCAATTATCAGAAAACTATATAGATGGAAACATAAGAGGCTCTTTATGGTCATCCATGTAGATCACAACTATGATGGATGAAGGTTGGTGAGTTATAGTTTTTGGGATCAATTTACATGTTGGAGACATCGAAGCTTGTATAGTTGAGTGAGAAATGTATGGTTATGTCTATGAGTAGAAAGAAGTTGTATCTTTACAGATGGAGATGACCCATATAGTTCACATAGGGTGATCATCTATTCCATCAGGTGTTTCATATGTTGGATCAACATATGATATAGAGGTACGGGAAGTGGGTTCCCATGTTTATTAACCCGATTGAGATATTTGAGAGAATCGTGTCAGTGGCATGCCAATTGGCACCTCCATAGAGATACAATGGTAAGCATGATTTTTCCCATGTGTCACAACATTAGTGATATCTCCATGACCATATCATGTGTTTGATGTGGATGATGTTGACATTGAGATAAAAATTTCTTATGAAGAGCATCCAATACATGTTTTCGATTTTAGTGTGAACATGTTTTGGGGAATGATTGTGATGATAGTTCTTGTTTTATAGAAACATGCATATATATAAGAAGAAACATAGGAAAGGGAAATAGATATGAGGTCTCAATGAACTGATATTTTTTATAGGAATCTTAGAAAGATATGTAAGTGAAGATCACAGATGAGTTTTTATAAGGTGGTGAGATTGTAAGATCCAAACCTTTTCAAGAGTTGTCTCATGAATGATTCTAGATGTTTTCATTTTTTACTGCAGTACATTTAATTGTTGTTCTGATTTAGGGTGTGTTTGAGTGGAGGTTTTTTAAAAATTTGATAAAAACGGTATGTTCATGGTTGTTGAATGGTTAGGGTAAACTGTGCACCCAACCTAGAAAACCTTTTGAGCCCTACCAGGGATCTTTGTACAGTTGGTGTACGTTTTATTTTCACAGAAATAATAATTTTTCAAATCCCCTGATCCCCAAAACACCTTTTAATGAACCTCTGTTCAGTAAAGGACTATATTGAGTGATATCATATCTTGTTGGATTAGTTCCATTGTCTTCAAACACTCATTCAACAAGATTCAAGGCCAGAATCAAATATCAACTCTTCTCTCGGTAATTGGTTCTCATCCATATGCATATCCTCTCTCTTTCCATAACAATTTTTAGGATTATATTCAATTATTTTTAATATATTCTAATATGATGAGATTTAGATATATGATTTTATATTTAGATATAGATTGATATGATCTCGGTCTCTGTTGATCATGATTTGGGGATTTTGATCTGGAACTCATACTCACGTTATTATACTGCTTGGATTTTTGAGCTCTGTATTGAGCGAACATCCATCAACGAATAAATGTATGCGGTCTAAAATATTATTCCCAAATTGATGTATTTTATAATTAAATAAAAAAACTTAAAATTTATTTAATACATTAGAAATTTATATTCATAGAATTCGATAATTATGATAACCAAAATATTTAGCAATTAATTGATGAATTAAATGATTAGTTTTGGAATAAATCATGAGACTTAGGGGATGACCTACTAGATATTGAATTAGGGAAATTGTTTATGAGATTTAGGGTTACTAATAAATGTATTTAATCATGGGATTAATTATGAAATATTGAATTGGAAATTATGATATAATTAAATTTTACTTTATTATGAGATTTGATATTCTGATCTAGTTAATTAATTGGTGGATAAATTCTGAAGATATTATATTTATAATGGGAAAATTATTTATAGGATGATAATTGTGAGACTGCTTAATTAATTAATCAATCAATTAATTTGATTGATTTATTTAGATAGAAATTGTTTTAACTAATTAACTTTATGTTTTTAACTAATCGTTGAATTAGTAGGAGAATTTGTGTGGAAAATTAATTGAATAATTAATTACGTGTCAAATAATGGGATCATGGTCATTATAAATTTAGATGTACAATTGTTATCATGGAAATCATACTTACGAGTAATATAACAGGAACATGGTAATACTAATGAGAATCAGACACACTAACATGGTTATTAACCTTATTAGTAAGATAATGGGAACATAGTAATTATATTGATGTGTAAGTATAGTTTAAATGGTCATCTAAACTACATGATTTGATATGTGTAAGATTTTAAATGTGTATTTTTATAGTAAAATTAAGCAATGGAAATAATGGAAATTTGAGTAATGGCATCATATGAGATTATTCAAACATTGGCATGACTCGAATCATGTGATGTGATATCATAGAACAACTGAAAAAATTGAGTTTTAGAATGAAGTATGTATTAAAATATGATATTAGAAATTGAAAACTTATTCCTCAAGCACGCGACAGTGAATGTGTTGATGTATGGGTCTCCCTGGGATCCATGTATTTAATATAGTTTTATAATAATAAATGATAATTTTATAACTGGTTATTTAGGCATTTTAATAATTTATTATAGAACTTCATACACAAACATTTTAATAGAAATTATTTATAAATTGTTGGTGGTTTCACGATGAGTTGTACTCATACTTTACTGGGGTTGGCTAATCACAACCCAAATAGATTACATTGTTGTAGGACAGGATCACGACAATGGCCCTGGGATGTATTTCTGCTTTGGATTGGATCATGTATGAGGGAACCATACATGGTTAAAGACCCATTATGTGATTCTTCATGTATTTACATTTAGTTTCATTATAGACACATAAAACTTATATTTCCATATTTTGTATTCCCTTTCAGTTGAATATTGGATTTCAAGTTTTTTTATCTTATGACGTGAGTATTTTTAATGTTATATATACTTCCTCATTTTTTTTATTTATAAACACAAGGGTTTTACTATGATAACTGGTGGTATAATACCACTTTTAATGACAAACTAGAACCTTACATCTAGTCATCAGCCTCTAGCATACGTGGTGGTGAACATGAGGACAAGTGGTGAACTGCCTCAGGGCACCTTTATGTGGAATCCAAGTTGGGAGGTTTATAGTACCTTAGTGGATTCTAAGGGGAATAATATGCAGCATTTAGGTAGGATTTTTTCTCTTGAAAGACTGGGATAAGTGTTTTTTGGCTGAGGGATAAGAGTTATTTATATATAAGGATGGTGGTTTTTTTGGAAAAAATATTGAAAAAAACACTATATACATGTTATACCATATAAAATAGAATTTTTTTAATGTAAAAAATTATATCAATATAATTTAATGGTTTTATTCATTTTAACACATTTATACAGTGAATTGATTTGTTTATTAAAAAGTTGATTTGAATAAAAAGGATAAATTTATTATTAATGGAACATTATTGGCATTAGAATTTATAAAATGATTAATTTGGTTGGAAATGAGGATAAATTTATTTCAATTTATCGTTTATAAAATTAAATGTATTTATTTTCTAATTATTTCATCATGAATGTTGTATTTTTAGATGCATCAGTTAATTGAAATTTGTAATATTACGATACACCCATAATAAATGTATTTTAAAAAATTAACATAAAATAACCCCCGAATAATTTTTATTTGACTGTATCAAAAATTAAATTTATTTTTTCAAAACTAATTTCTTTCAAATTTAATTTTTTATTTTTAATATTAAACATATGAATCATAAAAAATCAATAAAATATACTTCATTTAAAATTTCCATATATTTTAATATATTTAATTAATCATGGAATGTATTTGTGGAATTATAATATTTATATTTACATAAATTATTCATGATAAATATTAATTATATAATTAGTTATTATTCTGTGCTAAAATTACTATTCCAATAATCTAGTTATTATTCCCAATGTTTATTATACATTTCTCAATGGTCATGTTAATGTTAAAATTTATGTATTACTATTAAAATAGTCACATTAAACAATGTGGTTATTAAAAATATAGTGTCATGTAAAATAATATTGTTATCCCATTATACAATTGAAATATACTATGATTGTTTCTCCTTGTGTAACTATGAGGCTTACTTCATGTGTCGTTTTTGGGTTTAATCCCTATGTACATGTGATATGAAAATTCCTAGATAAACCAAGATGTAATATTTATGATCTCCATAGGATTTTAAGATTTTTTAGGAGCAATAATAATATCTCATAAATCATGTTTATCCAATAACATGTATCAATCCTTCATTTATATTTTATTAAATTTATCGTGTTCTGTGCTTCTTCATTTTATGTGTAAGAATTATATTATATAATACTATTATTTTTTTCAATATATTATAGTATAATCTAAACATATATGATACCCAATAATTACATTGTAATGGTAATTCTTATGTTTTACAATTCTATGAATTTTAACACACTCATCATGTGTTTCTGTTCCCATTTTATGTTTAGATTTATTTTAAATTTATTTTTTCTAGAATGGTATTATATGTAAATAATATTGTGAGATGCGTTAAAGACATAACATGAAATTTGAAAACATGGAATAATGATAGTGAAAATATTTTTATGTTTAGGTTTTTACTAGGAAGGTTCAAACCATGAGTTAAAACCCATGCTCTCCAAAATTTATTTTTAAAAAGTATAGGTCAAGTGATAACACGATGTACAATGTTCTTGTACCAACAAGAGAAAAAAGAATATAAATAAAAAAGGTTCCAAGAAAAACCATTAAATAATCCGTGAAAGGGCCAACAATCTCAGAAAGGAAGGATGCCCAACGATATGTCATTGCATAACCATCAAAGATTTAACCCCCGAATGTCCAGATCATCATTGAAATATGATTGTAGAAGCCGATGTCCTGTAATCATGGAAAATTTTCATGAAAAATTTGACCAAAGCAACATAGTTTTTCATTGTGGATATTCTTCATGAAATGCTCAAATAAATTAATCCATGGACATGGGACAACCCCCAATGCCCAGGACTCCATTGATTTAGTAGTGATTATATGAATGTGGATTGAATGTAGTTAACGATGTTATTAGTTTAGGGTTTATGTAAAATTTTATATTTTGGGAAATGTTAATATTATAATAAGTTAACAATTAAGGATTCCAAGATGGGTATACATGATTGATGTTGATCATAATTTTAATATCATAAAAACTTATTTACGAGTTTTATGTAATGAAATTTTTATGTGATCTAATTCATTTTTTATACATTTAATTTTATTTTGGAATATTCTAGTCGTATGTATTATTTTTTGTATTATTAGAGAAAATAACATTTTTATTATGTGGATATAAGTATAATGTTATTGATATAATTCAGGGATTGTAATATCATTAATGAATAAATTTATTTTTGATGATAATAATCATATTTCATTGAATATAATAAGAATTATTTTTGTATTAATTCTGATAAGGTACGAAACGTAGAACATGGAACAATTTTTCATATACAGTATAGCTATGGGACTTGAAACCACAACAAATGGGGGTCATGGTTTCACCTCGTATCACTATCCTATGAGATTTTATGTTTATTATGCCAATGTTTTTCATTATTTATGCGACATTATAAAAAATGATTCTCTTAATTTTATGGACTTAAATACTGTTGTACAAAAAATAGTGAAATCAAAAAATGATTTTTTATTATGTTATTAAATAATATTCATATGATGTTTACTATTTTGGGGCCTATATAAGACTATGTTAAATCAAATATTATAGTTTTTTTTTTGGTGATATATAAAAGCTTAATTTTTATGTTGAGGAATATATGATTTTTAAGTGAATTACTAGTTATTAAATATATTAATTAAATTATGTTTTTATCTTTTAGTGTCAAAGTTGATCTTTGGTTATTTATGATTTATTTATTTTTGTTCATTTCAATTATTATCTTATTCAGTTCTAATTTTTTTTTCCTAATAATTAATCAAAAGGTGATTAAATAGATATCCTTATGTTATTAGTCTATATAGTAAAATAATTATTCAACTATAATATATGGATATTGAATAAAATGTTATCCTTTTTATTTACTTACAAAAAAAATTAACAACCTTTTAACAAATCCCAGATTTAGTATTTCTGATTGTCAAAATTCTAAATACCATGTTCTTTATTACTACATATCAATACATGGGGGTTATTTTTCTCTTAAATATCTATGTTTTAACATTTCACAAATGGTTTCCTATATTGAATCCTAGTTATGTGTTATTCAAAATGGATTTTATATTCCCCTTTTCACTCCAATCGGTTGGATGTATTATTAACACTTTTCATTTTATGGGATTTCAAGAACGATATTAAAAAATGTCAACCCATAGTTACTAATATGAAGATACAATTTTAGGGAAGTTATATAATATTGGTTGGATAATGAAATATCCCTATATTTCAAAAGGAATGGCTAGGATTGATATTATACAAGATATGAAACACCATTCTTAAACGAACTATGAAATATTTTTATTTAAATATCAACATTATACCCATGATGTTAAAATTGGATTCAATAAATATGATTATATATATATATATATTGGTTCTAATCAATACTTGACTATTTATTATGTTATTGTATATAAGCACTCAATTATTAGAAATTTCGTTTTATTATTCAATAATATATTTTCATTATTAATTTTTTTATTTATATTTAAGAGTAAACATAATAATTATTTTTCAAGAAACATATCAATAAAATTAATGAAATTAATATCATGGAATAAATCCTAATATCTTAATTATGATAGGGTCAATGTTTAGTATTTTCTAGAAAAAAATTTATTTTTCAGTCATAGTGACAAATATTAATTTTCATTGAAAATTTTATTTTCATGTGATGTGTTGGAAAAATTATATATATATTTTAATTCATATAAAATTAAATAAGAATATTTAGATTTCAAATAATAATATTTTATTATTGAATTGATTTTTACTCTAAAATTTTGTATAGATAATGCTCATATTTAAAATGGGTATTGTTATGAAAAAACAATCTTTAATCAAAATTTTCCAATTTGATTTTAATTTATATTAGAAATATTGTAATTGTTTGAATATTTAATAATATATTATATATTTATAATTAGTAGTTTAAAATTTTATAAGTAGTTATCATTTATTTTTTTCCCAGTATGAATAGAAACCATAATAATATTTTACCAAAGTAAAGTGTATATCATGTATTTATAGGGTAAAACAAATTTTGAGGATAATAAAATGACCCTAAAACACGTCTTATTTATTTTCAGGAGTAATTTCTTCAATTATCATAAAAATTCAATTACATTTTCACGTGTTCAAATTTATATGGGATATTAATATTTTTAATAATTTATTGTATGAAAACTCCAAAATCATACATTATTCTTTCATCGGTATATTCATTTTTTAGAGACTCATAACTAGATTTTATGTTATGTTATAAATTTTCTTTTAAATTATAAGTTATTTTTATTCATCTCGATAATTTATTTTTAATATTTTGTGAAAAATCATTATATAATAAATTTTAACAATGATGAGGTCGTAATTATAAAATTAATAAGAAAAAAATTGATAAATTATTTTGAAAAAATACAATTATTTTTATATGGAATATTTAATTTATTCGATTAATTTAATTGGTTGAAATGTTATTTTTGGCATATAATGAAATATATGGTCAAATTTTACGTATTGTCTCTTTTTTATTTAAAATGTCATAAGGAATAGGTCAAACAAATGACATTAATTATTTATTATATTAAATATTAATTTATTAAAAGATATTAAAATAATCAACATATGAAATTCCTAAAAATGATTATGATTTGGTTAATAATATAAAATATTGTCTCATTTTTGTCTCATTTTTTCCTTTAATTTGAATATATTAAGAATCAATGAGTAAATATCATTTTTTTTATTGTAGGTGGAGAAGGTGTTAATGGGGAGTTAAAAAATTATAAGGTTAAAAATTAGTTAAATACCTATAAATTTTTATCAAATGATAGTATTTCCATCCCTCATCATCGTGTATTTGATAGAATTCATCTTGGATCCATTTTTAGTTAATAAATAATTTATAAAAAATTTATATTTTGAAATTTTTAACGAGTACCCCTAACATATCGTATAAAAGGGAATCTGTCCTCCCCTTTTCTATACTCTTAAAACCCAACTTTTTAAACCATACATTGCACAATTACATTACTATTATCCATTGAGTCATTATAGATGCCTTATTTAAAAACTAATACCATCTTCAGTGGTCTAAATGTGATAAATTAACGAGGATGTCATATTAAGAGGAGCCATTTTTATAAGGAATTTCGGTAATAATTCTTATTTCACAAATTAAAAGTATTTATTTAATAGTAATATATATAAACAACAATATCTTACATATAATATTGTGTTTTACAGTTAATTTCACAAACATTACTTATCTCCTCTTCCATCAAATAGGAAATGAATCTATTATTCATGTTAATGGAAGACAACATCATTCTAGACCGATGTAATTCATTTTACATATGTGTCTCTCAAAACTAGATATATTTGTTGAATCAATGTATAAATATAATAATCATGAAATATTTATCACATTAAAAATAAAATATATTATTTAATTTGTTCTCATTCCATTCATTGAAAATTTTTAACATTGTCTATGTGTATGTGTGGATTAGCACCTCCGTGAAGTTATTCGATTTTATTAACGCCAAATTACATGGATGTTATATAAAAGTTTTTATAAAGATATTATACGGTAGTCATAAAATAATTATGTATTTTTTAAGATAAAATAGTACTTAATTTCTTTCCAAACTAGTCTTTGAAAAATCATATTGTTACTCATGTGTGTGCAGAACCATCCATCTCAATGATTTTAACATTGATCATTTGTCATAATCATATTAAATGATGGGTTTTACAATAAAAAAATATTAATGAACAACATAATTATAACATTATTATTATTTTGGATATGAACAAATAATTACCTCTTTATTTTCATTCAACCTATAGAAGTTAATTAGAATAAATGAACCGGATGTCCTAAAAACCAATGATGTAGACATGATGGATTATGTAACTAAATATATTATTAAGATAAATGTAATAACTATTTTTTTTGAATGTAATGAATCCATTATAATTTTATTATGTAATCAAATAATTTATATGAATATTTGGTACTACATATTGAAGACATACATGGAATTTAATGGCTTGAGGTAAGGTATTTCATCTCATTCTCCCCTAGTATTGATATATTTGGATGTTCTAAACCTAGTATATTATATATGGGTTTTATACTTATAAATTTATATTTTTTCCATTAAAAACCCTTTTTATGAGATTAAATGCTTCATTGGATTTTATTCA
The DNA here is from genome assembly GCA_963277665.1 of Viscum album. NCBI lineage: Eukaryota > Viridiplantae > Streptophyta > Magnoliopsida > Santalales > Viscaceae > Viscum > Viscum album. Next base: position 822,541,609 of record OY728155.1, read on the forward strand.
TTCAGGGGAATTTTGACAGAATAATTAGAAAAATGGAAAAGGTTTTATGTTACAATATCCTTTTTTCAGAAATGATTATAGTTGTGGTCCATATTATGTAAATTATATATTATTTTTTTAAACCATAAATATATCACAAAACACTATTAATGAATTTGGTTTTTATGTTAATTTTACATTTCCTTAATTATTGATATTAAAACAAGATGAATTTTTTTGTAAGTTATAGAAATATTATAAATTATTTTAAATCAAGAATCATTAATTTTCACATTCATGATACATAAAATGATTTAAAGGACATTTAATTTTAACATTAATGATTTAATAAAAATATTTTCAAGTAAATTTATTCTACATTTAAATTTTTAAAATAAATTTCCATACTGCATTAATCATTAGCCTCTGTTAAGATTCATTTATATATATTAGAATATAATGATTCTTTTTATCATTTAAATCATGAAATAATTTTCGCAGGATCATTAAAATTCAATGGTTTCACAATAAATTATATGTTTTACATGGTCTGTTTGAATGTAAATTCATTATTAAATATGTCACCAATTATTAGAATTTAAATGTGTCTTTTTAAATGAAAAGGAAATTTTCATAAAAAAAATTATTTAATATTCTATTAATGGTATTTCCTTTCATCAATGCCAACAACCCATTACATTACATGTAATCCACTTGGTTTATTGTGTATATATATACCATAACTGTTTTCCCTTGATCGATTGTCATTTTTTCGATGATATTTTTGTGGGAACTATTTCTTTTCTAGGGGATAGGGATGTAATAAAAAGAATAATTATTTTTTATATTAGTTTTATGAGGAAATAAAATCTATATAGTCATTATTCATGAAATTTTTTGTGGAAATTATTTAAGAGGATGTGAAATTCTGTTATAGACTAAGAAAGAGAGGTTATATTATAAACCAAGAATCGATGATTCAGTGATATCGATTTAATTCCTTGGGTATGAAACTCAAACATATTGAAATTCCAAATATAGGATAGTGATAAACAATTACATGTATCATAATATATATTTGGAATATACTGAGATTGTAATTCCCTATGTAAATATGATAGTTACATCATGTGTAACCATGAATACTACTACTTATGAAAGTGTAATATGTATAGGATCCTTGATACCAATATGCTTTATTTATTTTCATGATTTTTAATGATATATATAAATATAACATGGTTCTTGATGATTTACTCCTATGGATCTTGTATTTATTAACAGTTTATTTCATGTTCCATGTTTTATGTACTATATTTTGCTGGGTATGAATTATATTATATTATATTCATTCATTTTTGATAAGATATCATTCAATTTATGCTATTTTTATGATAACTGATTACATGTAATTTATAATTATTATGGTTACCCTTACTTAGTATTTGAGCTCACCAATCTTATGATCAAATTTCCCAAGTTAAGAGCAGTGATTTAAATGATTTGTGACAGGAAATGATATTTCATGTAAACTAATTTTTCTTTGATTTAGAAGTAATTAAATGAAACATGAAATGATGAGCAATTTGGGAATGATAGTCACATTATTTCTTTGGTGATTTTTATATAACAGTTTATCCAAATTCATCCAAATTGATAACCTAAAATGATCATGTGTATTTAAGTGATTTTATACTTCATTTTTGATGATGTATGTTTTTTTACTTATAAAATTCGAAAATAGATTTTAGTATTACTCAATAAATATATGGTTTCTGTTTTTATCAGTGAATTTTAGAGTAGAGGTTTTATTACATTAATACTGAAATAATTGAATTCATTATATATCATTTGATATTAGGATGTCTTCATCTGTATTTAACTTAATATTTATGGATTGATTCATTATATATTAGTTTGAAATTTTTCATATGTTCCATATCATCGACAATAATTTTTTTATTAATGAAATTTTCTAGTTGTTATTTCCATTTATTGATAAGTTTTATTGGGATTATTTATATGTAACACTTATGTTTAATGTGAATTATTATTTAATAAATAAGAAATTTACATTCATTGGAAATAATATAATATGTATTTATACACTTTCAGGATTATATAAACATTGACTAATAATGTTATTTTTGAGTATATTAATCAGATTTCATGGAATGTAATAATAAATATATTAGTATACTTTTCACCAAGACATTGGGTAATAACTAGTCTTGTATTTCACAATTTTTGGACATGAACCCACAACTGATGGGTGACATGAGTGTATATCCTATCGATGGATTATGTGATATACTTGTTTGTATTCATTTTTTTCTGTATTTAATTGATCTAATGGAAAATGGTAAATTAATTTAGGGAAAATAATCTTTATAAAATTTAAAACTATAATAATGAAAAACAATATGGTGTTTTTTTATTAATTTTATTTTTTAAGAAGTTTAATAATTTTTTAGAACTGTACTTGATTTATGTAAACATAATATCATGGGTTATTATTTTTGAAATAATTTTTTAATTTTTATTGAGTCATATTTGTCATTATATAAGATTTATGGTGATCCGGGTATTTATAGAATGGTTTATTTTTTTCCTTGTGTATTATTGTTGATCATTAGAGATTAATATCATGTGAATGTTTATTTATATAATGAATTAACTTATTCAGTTCAAACCATTTTGGTTTATCATAATGTCTTATATTTTTTTAAATATATTGTTACACATATATTTTTAGTGTATATGGTAATGTAGTTTTTCAACATTAGGAAATGTATTGTGAAAAATAAATGATATACATTTAATATTCTTATCGAGGAATCGATTTATATCTAACCCATCACTAATTTATGGTTTTTTAATTGATAAAAATGGTATGATTATGTGGACTATTACACTCTATAATTAAAGGGGGTTTGTTTTCAAATCAATATCCATGATATCTTTTCCCAACAATGATTTTCAACCTATAATCCTTTATATATATTATTTCAAAGGACATACGTAATATAATTTTCTATATCATTAAATCAATGTTTTATCCACCATATTTACAATGTTAGATTTCAAAGAGTGTATTTTGAATATTCAATCACATGTTACCAAAACAAAGTAAAAATTTCATAGGATAAACATCTGAAATGGTAGATAATTTAATATACTATGATTTTAAATGTAACATCACTATTCGATAGCATAAAAGATATGTAACACAAAACAAAAAAAATAACAAAATAGTAATGTTTATGTATGGCCAATTTAACCCAAATAATAAAATGACTATTATTAATAAGATAAACTATTTTTTGAAATATATATAATATTTCCAATAAATACCAATTTTATATTCAATATTATTAATTAAGAACATGAATTTTTGTTATGTCATTTAATTCTTCTGAAATAGGTATTCATCAAACACGGTTTTAATAAATTTTCAAGTGAATTTTATTACTTATTATATGAATGTGTGGATATTTTATTCAATGATATAAATATAAATTTTTATTTGGTACATCAATATTTTATTTGAGATAAAATTTTGTATTTTAAAATAATCATTTATCAGTGAATAGTTACAAATTATGTGTTTTTTTATATCTGTATATTCATTTAAAGTAATTTGAAAGTTAAATTCTATTACTGATTAAAGTTTAAATTTAAATATTTATTTTTTATTTAAAATAATCAATCTATGGATTTTAAATGAATTTTTACATTAAATTGGTATAAAACATTTTATATTTCAGAAGATCATTTTCCTAAATTTTTTCAATTCTTTTTTTATATATTATTATATATTATATTGTACACCTTTTATTTTTATAATTTTAAAACATGGACACCATATATAGAAATAAAATATTATAATTTGGAAAGGAGTACATTTAGGGACACTACATTTTATTTCATGAATATTGCATCATATTTATGATAAACAATAAAATAGTGTCATAGTCTTGGATACAATGATTTAGTGTCTTTGATAAATTATGTTTAAAATATAATTATACATAATAAAACATAAACATACATTTATATATTTTTTTATAATCCTAGTATTATCAATATTTATCTTTATAACATGTATTAACATGACTCTAGCCATTATAGAATGGATTGAACTACTGACCTATTAAGTAGAGGAGTAATAGACATATATCAAAAATGCATGGCTGAAAATAAAAAAAATCATATAATAATAACAGGATCATAATTTACATCACAAAGGAAACATTTGATGCTTTCCTTGAATTTATTAATGTGTTAAAATGAAACATCATGTAATAGTGTTGAAATACGACACTTAGTTCTGAACAATGCTGCCATAATGTCCATACATACTATATGATTAGAAATCATCAAATAATAATTTTGAAGGAATATATCATGAGTTTCATGCATAATAAACATAAAACCAAGATATATATCAAAATAAAAAAAGAATTAGAGGGATATATAATTTCATTCCCACCGTTAAAATCATAAATTCTCCTATTCATTCATTACAAACACAACATATATCAGTTAATGTATTCAAATAACCAATTTTAGTGAATAGGTTTTATAGGGAATAAATTAATGAATAAACATTGGGGATAAAAAATTAATATTGTAAATAATATCTACAATTTAATAATTCATTCTTGTGAAAAATAAATAAATAAATTCAAGTCAGAAATATTTTTTGGAAAGAATTGTAATTTTGTAAAATCAATGTATTTGGACTAAAATAAATATGGAAAAATATATATCCACAAAATTCTGATATAATATTATGTAAATTATATTTAATAAATAATATAAGAATATATATACTGAATATTTTATGGAATAGTGATAACCCAGAAAAAATTATTTTGGGTCGACAATACACTGACATTAAATCATTCTTATTTTATCGCTTTTACACCTGTGGAATAAAAGAAATTATATTATTAAACCTTTGAAATATACATAAATTGTGATGATTTACATCACTATATCTAAATTATAGTTATTTTATATTATTTTCAACTTTTCATTCTTATTGTAGATGTGTTTTGATATCATGTTTTCATTAAACAGTTCTCATTATTCTTTGGTTTCTCTATTTTGTTCAAGGAAATTTATATATAAGTAGAATAACTTGTATAAGATTAAAATAAATATTTATTACATTTATATGTAAACAATAATTTATTTTACAATTGCATAAGGATAGATATGTAGAAATAAGTTAGAAATTTATTTTCTGTCGTAATCATGTCATTATTTGGAAGGATGACCAGTATAGGGAAAAGAGAGATATAAAACATAAATATATAAAAATATAATTTAATAAATATGGTAAAAATAAATAATTAATTGGTAAAAATAAATAATTAATTGTTAAAAAATATTCAAATTAATAATATAATATTTTTTTATTTAATGGGTAGAGAAATAGGGAAACAAAATAAGAATAAAACGTGTTAATGAAAACATACTCTCTTGGTAGTGTTTATTTTCATGTGTGGAAACAAAATCTCTTGAGGATTTCTATTGGATTACATTATAAATCAGCCGTATATTCTAAGATTTTTAATAGTGAGCATTATTGGAATATGGTGTTCATTATAAAGTTTAGCAGGAGGGAGTTTCTAATATGAGGGATATGAGTTAATTATACTTGAGGATGGGGGTATTTATAAAATATAATTTTGAAAAAAATAATATATCCATTATAAACCTTATAATAGTGAATTTATGGAAATAAATTTCATATATAAATTTTATATTCTTGTTTATTTATTTAAAATGATTTATAATTCTAATTCATGAGTTTATTTAAATAGAAAGAGAGAAAAAAAATATTTTACATTAATAATTTTTACATTAGAATTTGGAAAATCCATTTTTGTGTACAAATTTTCTTTAATATTTCATGCCTAATTTTTTAAATTTAAAATATTTTTGGAAGAACATCATGTTTTGGGAATTATTAATTCATTATTACATCATGAATGATTTCATAGGAGAAACATTAGTTATTAGAAAACTAATTTTTTTACTTTTCAATTGAAAATTTATGTATTTATTAAAATTTCCAATAAAAAACACATTTTATAAATTTTGATGTAATGATTTTTAAAATTTAATATATTTTATAAAAATTCATTCTCATCATATGTAATGAAAATTTTTAATAATAAAATATTTTTTTATAAAATTATATAAATTAAAATTTATTCAAATTGAGATTTTAGTTTATTAGATTTCATTAATAATGAAAATAATTTTTTGAAATAATAATATAAAAATTAATCATGATAAATATGTCTTATATCACTATTTAATATTTTAGAGATACATTAATATTTTAATGATCTTGTTAATATTCCTAATGGTTAGTTACTATTTGAATGATCACATTACTACCTTAATGGTCTCATTTACTCCTATAAATACCCAAAAATTACATTGATAATTATTCAAAAAAAATTCTATAATGATTATATATTTTTATTTTCTATAGTATTGATTAGTTTATTAATATTTTCTTTCTTTTCTATAGGGTTTATAATGCGATGGTTGATTATTTAGGATAATCATGATCAATATTTTCCAAAGACAGTATTTTAATATTCTATTTATTCTCCCATTTTAAAATTTATAATTTTAATGGGATTACAAATTTAATATTGTAAATATTCTTATTAATGACATAATCTTATTTTAGTTTCCATTCCAATTTGTTTTGTATATTACTATATAAAATAATAAAATACATTCTAGAAACTAATATCATTTATAAAATCTAGGTTTTGATATCCCCCCCATTAGAAATATCATCCATTTAGTGTGAGAACATACTATTGGTCGATTACAAGGAATGATACTATTTTCATTGTTTCATATGGTTCCCATATGTCCTCTTCACACATACATTACCATAAGAACACTTTGACAGTGTGAGTTGTATTTTTTTGCATAAAACATTGTCTCTATAGTCCATGATCGTCAAAATATGTTCTCCATATGATAATTTATTCCCTAGTTGTACCACATTTAGATTCTTTACATGTGTGGGATTAGTTGTTAACATAATTATGACAGATACATAGAAACAATCATGAATGTGACACACATTTTTTTGGAATTGGATGTTGATATCACACTTTTACTAGGAAATCAAGGATAATCAATGGGAAAATGTATATATGTGTAGTATTTAACTTTACTAAAAACAAAATTTCCCTCTTCATTGAACATAATTAAATAAAAAATTTAATCCAATATATAAATATATTTCCCTTCATCGGTTGTTGGCATAGATCTTCAAACTGGCTCTGAGAACCATTAATATATTTTTGGATTCAATGGACCTTTCCAATCATAACTGTAATATGATCTAGTCCATAGGGATTTTGTTAAACAATTTAGTCCTTTCATGTAGGAGTGATATATCACAACCATGGATTTTTTTTCATTAATGACATATTAATACATGGGAGGAATATATTGTTGTATAAGAACTAAACTAATGGAATATGTTGACCCGATACAACTATGAATATAAATGACTATGCTCTTAGAATTACCATTAGATTTAGAATAGTCGTTTTTGATTGGTAATCAGTTTGTGGTGATATATTGTGATTAAAGACAATTGATTATAAAAATAATGTTGAATAATTCTTCGTAATTTATAAGTGATCCATAGATTATGATGAAATATTGATGAATTTTGATCCTCGTGTTATTGCCCAATATCATTGATGTATATTAGGTAATTTTGTTTTGAAGGGAAATATTCTTGAAAGGATAACATGTGGTATGTATTGGTGATTTGATCCCACATATCCCATATAAAGTCTTTTCATTTGTATTCCTTCTAGAGAGCATTAGTAAAGTCAGTAGTGATATTCCCCCATTTCAATATGGATAGAACCAATGGTTGCATCATCTCATTGGACTTCTATATCTTTTATTTAACTAGCAGACGTACAAATAACATTGATGATTCCTCATTGATATAATTATTGATGTTTCCCCTCTATATGTTCTCTAAAGATTCATGATATATCAAAGTAATTTGGGGATGGATGTTGAAACATGAGTTATTAATATCATCCATTATATCTCAATTTATATTAGGCCATATCGACACATAATTAATGATCAAAATCAAATTAATCCATCCTCATTGATATGTAACTCTTGTAGATTCCCTTACATTAAAATAGTCACCTTCATTTGTTTGTCTATATCATTTCATTATCCTTCACTGATCATCTCATGGATAGTTTTTTTGGAAAAAAATTTGGAATGTTTTTATTTATTATAATTCATTAGGATTTTATGATATATCCCTTTCATATCCAGCATAATAGGATAATTCACAATCTTTATCAGGGATATAGTAACAAGATCCCTTAATTAAGGAGTATCAACATCCATTTTCTCCTTTCATAGATAATAGTGAAATGGGAAATAGTAGTCCATGATTATCATTAATCATCTTCATTGACACATGTTATTCCCAACTGATGTGAAAATATGCACTAGAATCTTTTGATTTAGATAATTTTATGAATTCTCACCATAGAGGTTGGGCCACCAAATAATAATGTAAAAGTTATATTCTTTTAATATATGATCATGTCTCCAGTTTTTACATATATATTAAAACATATTGAGAAAATTTCTCTCAATTAGTAGTTATACATGATTACAAAATATAATACTTTCTTTCAAGAATAATTTTATATCAAAAAAATTCTTCTTATATTGGTACTGTGAGTACATGCATAGTGATTAACTTCTATTTAACGTCTTGAATTCCTTAAAAAAATACATATATCTAGACATAATTTACCATTTTACATGTTAACATAATTACTTTTCTTGAAAATTGTGAAAACTATTCTTGAAAAAAACAGAATTACGGACCAATATGAGAATATCTACTACTTTATGTGACACTAGGGTGTTTGGTCCATTCCACAATTTATTTTTTCTTTCAAGGTTATATGAAAATTCCCTCAAATTTGATCATGTTCCCAAAAAATATGACATGATACATTCACGAGTAATATATTCTAAACATATCAACAACAATTTTTGATTTAAATATCACAAGACAATCCTTATATGTTCTTCATGATCCTATTTTCTTTTTAATTAAATTATAACATCATCAAAAAACATCAAAAATATTAGAAAGTTAATTTCTAAAGAGTCTATACATAAAATTCATGATGATTATATGGTACTCGGTATGTTATATGTGAATCACTATGAAAACATAGTTTTCATACCTTTTACATAAATAAATTCCATAAATAAATTCCTTTTTATCCTTTGATTCCTAATATATAGAATGAATATCCATCATTGAGAAGTGATGACATCATTTTACATTATTGAAAAAGTGATTTATCATTTGTAGTATGTTGATCCATAAAAAATCTAAATTCCACCGCATTGATCCATCATTCTTATTGACATGGTGCATAGGCACACCGCGTGGTGAGTAACTATGGAATATACATTCTTTGTTCTAAATAATTTACAACAAAATTTTTAAATCATCCAGTTAAATTGTGTCTATCATGTATGTTAATTTATTGAAATAGTGTTTATAGTAATTAGTTCTACATAGAACTCTGCCTCATCATATGTGGACATTTGGGTATAATGTTGGGAAATAAATCCTTTTATTCCACAAAAATGTAAATTTCCTCTAATTTGATGCATTGTAATGGCTCAACCACTAGGTAAATCTATACTTATTCAAATATTATCACCACCCACATAATTGATTAATTTTTAAAATGTGTTTCATTATCTTTAATACATATGTTGAAGAGTATATGATTAGTTGGAATAAAAAATAGATTTACTTCTCCTAATAGTTAATGTGTTCTGTATATAATGAGAGCCAACACTAGATCAATATATCATAGAATTTGACCAAGATATGTATTATGATATTCAGTTGCAGAATTATTAAATATACGCTAAATAGATAATAGTGTGACATATAGGATGAAAGGATCACAAAACTATTCCTTCCTACATATATATCTAATTAAAGGTATGTGGTAATCAATTAAACAGTTCATGAAAATATTAATGATATATGGGAATTTTTGGTACCAGAATAAATTATAATTATATCCATTATTATGAGAATAGGATGTGTAAAATATAAACCAGTGTATTCGGGATCCACATTATTGGCCGTTAGGTTATATGATTTTTCATTCTCTTCTAGATTTATTGGGTGCTAATTCTGATTAACATTATGGGAATTTGGTTTAGTGCACTGGATTTAATAGTTCACATCCTCCCTATTGTTAATATATTGGACATTTGTTTGTGAATTATGAGGGTCCTCCAATTCTTCCATCATGTTGGCCATATTCTTCATGTATCATCAACATTCCAAGTTATTACGACCTTCACTCAAACACATGTAGAATATCCCCATCCTATCGAGGAAATTAACATTATTTTTATTCTGACATTATTTACATGTGGGTCTATGGTGTCTCATTCCTATATTATTTGATCTAGTTTCTTGAAACACCCTTCTTCACATCTTATTTATGTATCAATGGTACCAATCATAAAATCCATCTATAATTTCAGAATGCATCAAAAAAATTCATCATACCTTCAAAAATCATTAAATATCTATACACATTAAAACGATTATTATTATTCCACTAATAAAACTAATATTTTTAAATTATTGATAAAAATATGAGTATCTTTTTGGAATTGTATATTGTGATAAATGGAACTTCATTTTTCTTTTGTTCTTTGAATTTTATTTAAATTAATTTTCTAAGAGTTTATGGGAAATTACAATTAGGAAATAATTTTTAAAGACATCTAACGTCATCTATTTTATTTAATTCTTTAAAATTGGGTTAATAATAAACTACCATAATTTATTTTATTTTCTATTAAAATTATTTCCACCCAATGTCACCATCTCTTTCTCAGGAAATTAAACCATAGAAATAATCTTCTTCGTTGAGTTAAACCACTATTACATTAATAGTTGATCTGAATATCCACTAAAATATTGTGGTTATTTCAGAATAAAGGACACAATAGAATGGTTTTCCTTCTTTGGTGAAAGTGGATATTTTATGTGGTTTGGTTATTTACTCATTTTTTTATATTTCTTGGTAAGAATAACAATAATGTTTTTAATACCACCTCCCATGGATTTAGAGATATCATTTGGACAATCATTTCTTCACCTCCCTTATGTGTTGTTGGTTGGGTTTCTCCTATTTCACAACTTTTCCTGGAATAGATTTTTTTTAAGTAAATCGTTTTTTAGAAATCATGAATTAATATTATAATCCATTACGTAATTCACTATAACTAACTATAATATGGTTTATCAATCTATATCATTTTTATAAATTAACACTTCATGGATGTTTTATATATTCATAGAATTATACTTATAAATAACAATTATTTTATAAAAATAATTATTGAATTATATAGACAATTTATTTTATACCAACTATTGAAAAAACAATTTTTTATTACATTACTATTACATAATTTAAAATATAAAAAAAATAACCACATAAAAATATAGGATCCCAGGGTTTTTCGGTCATGAGAAAATTATTTTCATTCATAAAAATTTATTTAAACAATTCATATTTGTCCTTATAAAATAAAATTTTATCCTTACTACATGTAGAAAACATTGGATATTCATAGAAGGAATATGTGTGTTATATGTTGGGTAAAGGGAGGATTAACTGACATGTATAAATGACACATGGGTGGGAAAAATCTAATTCCCCATATCAAAATACTAGGATCATCATCAATGATTGAGGGAAAATTTGTAATGGAATGAAATATTGACATGTATAATAATGAAATATAATGTCATATTTTGAAATACTAGACATAGTTTTAAACAAACAATGAAACATGATCATGTAAGAAATATTTTCATAAATAATGTAATATTCCTTGTGAACAAGGATAAATTCATTTATATGCATAATATATAATAAAATCAATTAAATCATATTTCATGTTTCATCTAAGGGATATATAATTATGATTCCACCTATCACATCACAAATTCTCATCGTCACTAATGTTATATTGATAATATTTTAATGATTGTTAGATGAAAACCCATAGAATGGAATAGGATTATATTGGTATAATAAAGTTTAAATTAATTAATAATAATTTTAATTACAAATTGAATATTTGAAAACATATCAGAAAGAAACATCATTACTATTAAGAAATTAATAATCAATTCAAGAGGAGTCAACGAACTGTTTTTTAAATAAAAGTATATTTGGAAAATAATTTTTTTTGGCATTTGAATAATGTTGTAAACATGTATATCCTGAAAAATAAAATGGAATAATATTGAAAATATATTTAACTATTGTTTGTGTAATATCCATACCAATGATGACATGAGATACGTATAACCCAAAAAAGGATTATTTTTTGATAATCCCCATACATTAAACATCCACATTATTTTATCCCAATTATGCCTCTATAATAATAAATATTGATTTCATATATCTTTTAAATATAATATAATTATAGTATTTTATATTACTATTTTTAAATTATAATCTTTTTATTACATTTCTTACATTATATTTTTGACGAGGAAGTGTTTTGATATACTTTTTTCATTTAAAATTTCCCATTTCTCATTGATTTTTTTATTTTCAATAATGTAATCTATACATTTTCTTATTTTCATTAAAAATATTAAAATAAATATATATAATTATTTATTTCTAATAAATAGTGTATTCTTACTAGAAATAAATGTGGTGGTGTGGATTGGATTTGGAAATGTCCTCATTAGGGACTATCCGACAATTATCTGGATTGTTGTCCAAATGTTGATAAAGATATAAATAAAATATAGATTCAAATAGGTATATAATTTTTATACCAGGGTAACTACATTTTAAAAATAATAAAATACATCATAGTTAAATATAATTTTTTTAAAAAGAGATGTAAAAATCAAGGAATAAAATAGGAAAACACCAAAAAAGATGATTAAAATAGACACTCCTCTTGGTTTCTCTTACCCTATATCGCAAAATAATACCAGGATAAATAGAGTTGTATTAATCTGGATTACCTTTAGGATTCATTCACTTTCTAGAGTTTCAACATGCATGATTTCATATAATTTTCAATTTTTAATTAAGTAACTTTGTTTGGAGTTATGACATGTGGTTTATTTGGGTGGAGGTATAAATGAAATTTAAGAAAATAGGTATTTAAGGGTTTTGATAAATGGTTAGGGTAAATAATGGACCCATTCCAACTAATCATGTTATCCCATAAAGAGTGTTTTGAATGGTCTTCCAATGGTTTCACAAACCATGTATCCAAACACAAGAACTAAAGCAACCCCGGAAAGTGAGGTCCGTACAATTAGTACACAGTTTATTCTAAACACGCGTCCATTCCCTGGAAACCATATTTGAGGTTTTTTTTCACCTAAAATTTGGTTTTAAAATCCCCTAAATCTGACAACAACTCTAATTTGAACTTGGATTGTGACATGATGATTTTTTTGATCCCAGAGAATTACAGAGGGGTTCCAAGGTCATTATACCATCGTTGTTCAAAATTCAAATCCCAAATTGAATATATTCTATTTTCTCGAAAATTAAATATCATCCCAATTTCTATAAAATCGATTTCATTGATATTTTGTAGGATTTTATTTTCTATTTCATTGAATTTGAACTTAATCGGTGAGATCTAGTTCTATGATTCTATATCTAGATCTATATTGATAATATCTTGAAACATTTTGATCATAATTTAGGGATTTATATCTAGAACTCAGATCAACTTTGTAATGCTACATAGATTTCATGGATTTCCATTATGTGAATTCCCATTAATTAATTGAGGTATGTGGTCTAATATCAAATTACCATATTCAAGTATTTTTTATTTATGAAAAATTTTGGAATTTATAGCATCCTTTATTAATTTTTTTTGTTATATTTGGATAATTATTTTGACCAATTTATTTATCGAATAATTTTTGGAATTAAATTACTAGTTGAAGAATTAATCAAGAGACTAAGGATCCACCCAATTAGATAATTTATTATCAAAATTGATTATGAGATTTATGGTTTTTATTATAGATAATTAATTAGGGATGTTATTATGAGATATCAAATTGTCTGTGTTGTTGTAATTAATTGTTTTATAATTATCTGATTTGAGATTCTGATCTATATAATTAATTGTGATATTAATTATGAGGTGATGATATTTAGAATGAAATAATTAATTCTAGAAAATAAATTATGGGACCTAAATTTTGATAGTGTTAAATTAATTGATTAATAAATTAATGGGATTGAGGAATTTTTTTAGTGGTTATGTTGCCTAATATATTACATCTAGTTATTTAACAATTAAATTAGTAGTGGAATTAATATGAATAATTTGTTAATTATTTAATTATTTCCATATAAATTGGGAAATTTTCATTGTAAACTGAGAAGGACACATGTTATAATGGTCATAATACTTATGAGTATGAGAATGGGAATATAGTCATTCTAATGAGAAGTACACATGGTAGGATGGCCATTATACTTTTGACTGAGAGAATGGGAACATGGTTATTCAATTGAGATGTAATCATGGAAAAATGGCCATCTCACATACATGATTTGATATGGTAAACATTAGAATTGGGGCATTTAAAAGTGACATTGAAAAATAGAAATAATGGAACTTCGAGTAATGTCCTCACATGAGATAATTCGAACATTGGTATTAGTTGAACCAAGTGATGGGATATCATACCACCTTTCTCAACTTTGATCTACAATAAGAATAAGGTATTGAGATATGATATTACCTAGGGAACACTTCAGGATTCAGCAAGGGATGAAGCTATAATTATGGTACGTGTCGCTCTAGAAACTGTTAAGTTAATATAGTTAGATAATCTAAAATAGTAATGTAATAATAAGTTAATTATGAATTGTAATTATTTCAGATTGAAAATTTTACAATATAGTATGACTGGATATATGTTATACATCGCTAGTGGTGGCCTACTGAGTTGTAATAACACCCTTCTTAAGATGCCTGTTCAAAACCCAAATAGATTTCATTGATGAATTAATGGAAAAGGGAGAATTCCTAGAGATGGATGAATACATTGTGATGGAGCTAGGATAAAGGGACCAAACATCGTAAAGAACCCACTTCGTTAGTCATACTGTATTTACATTTAGTGTAATTATAAAAACATGACACTTATATAGGAGTAAAATATTTTACCATTACTTAGATTATTGTATTTCTTGTTTTCTTATCTTGTGATATTATAGTTTTTACGCTTATATATGCATTTGAATTTTATTTATTTATTTCCACTGGTGTTTTACACCAACAAATAAATGTACATTCTCCCCATGAATGACTTATCATACCCTCACTAGTAGTTGGCAGCCACTAGCATACTAGGACATGAGCTTGGGATTATGTGGGGAACTGGCTTGGGGATCCATCATGTGGCACCTTAGTCTAGATATTAAATAGTGGTATCAAAGGAATATTTTAATTCTTCTTCTTTTGTGATATTTTTGGGGAAAAAGTTAGATGTAAGACATATAAGAATGAAGACATAGTAATGAGCTCACTCATAGGAGTTGGAAACCCATGTTTTGGAGAAAACCCAAGTACTCCGGGTGGGATTTGTGTCATTGTTGTTTTCTCTTAAAGTTTAATATTATTTCACATTGTAAAATAACTTCTTGTGTGATGTGGTTAATGTTTCTGAAAATTTTTAGTATTGATTTTTGGCCTATAGTGGCCGGAAATTTGTGTTTTCATGCATCATTCTAGGAACTCAGGGTTATTTTACATGCATCATTTTAGGCATGGATGGGAAAATGGTTTACTGGTATACTGTTAAACATTAATTTTTTTCTATGTCGGTGATATTAAGATGAAAAATAATTCCTAAAAATAATTCAATAAGGTTTTATGGAATGACATGAAATTAGAATAATTGGGTTTCAAAATGAGAAACATGAATATGATTGTGTGTTTTTCCTAGTTAACCCAAAATTAGGTGTTGGGTGCTTAAGGGTAGTGATAGCGGCTCGGTTCTGACTATCTGGTGAGGTGGGGGGAAAAGACGTTTTATTATTATTCCTCTTATATAAATATTATACGGTTGTGTTATGTGACCTATGTCATTTGGTTGGCATTGTAGTTAGTATACCTCCACAACGCGAGTTGAGGGGATGACCGAGGGATATTAATAAGAATGATATTCCAGTTAGGGAACATGAGGCTGCCATTAGGACAGGTAGAGATGAAGGGGAGAAGATTCATTAGAACATACCACTAATCATGAAATTCATTTAAAGGGACATTGTATGAGTTTTGAAAATTATATCTAGGTTGGTAGGGGAGTTTCATTTACAACACCCTATGGCATAGGCTAGGGAGTTTGGACTTGTGGGAGCTTAATTATGGACTGATTCCATAGAGATAGTACATTACCATTTGGAGACTCTTTTGGAGAGGAGGATAATGTTGGATTCATATAAGCTATAGAGATCAGTAATGTATTGGTGGGACATTGAGGCACAAACTAGATAGACTAACAGTGTGTTTTGGATGGACATATTAGAGAGGTTCTTTGATAAATTTATTCCAGATACACTGATATATGAGAATGAAAATGTCTCCATGTATCTAACGTAGGGGATCATGTCAGGGATGGACTATGTTGTACACTATATAGATCTACAATTCCTTACTCCAACATTGGTAGGATATATTGAAACTATGGAAATACATTGTCATCAATAAAATGACTGTGATAATAAGTCTATGGTCAATTTCTTCAAGATGAAGATGATTGTGGAAGTGTTGTATCATTATCTCATAGTTTATGGGATCTTGAGGGAGGGTTCTAGTGCGGGACATGATGTAGTGGTTGGAAATTCCGGTGTTCCACCATCTAAGAATAGGATGCACCATTATGAAAAAACTAGCCAATTCATTGGTAAGCAGTTTACATAGACATCAGGTTTGATTAGACACGACCTTGCGATGGAGATTTTTCATTATTGATGTAGGCTGGGACACTATTTTCAACATTGTTCCTTACCACTAGTTGATTGTCTATCAAGTGGAATTATGGAAAATCTGTAGACATTCTACATTTTGGAGAGATAGACTGGTACTGATGGAGAAGTTGGGCATAGTTAGAGCATGGGAAGATGCTCCTCTACACCATATCACGTAGGAATTTTGTGTTATATTGGATGTGGTAGCAGAGTTAGTGGGTAATGTGCTTCTGGGTAGGAGTGCCCACATCATTTTATTGGTTTTACTCAGGAGTGTCAGACAACATCCCAATGAATATGGGTATCATAGTTACATGATGCATTTCAAACACATGTGGATATCATGGCTAGACCATCTATAGTGAGAGGTTCTATTATAGATAGTGCCTAGTTTTATTTTGGTTCCACTCATGCCATCATATCTTCAAAATTTTATTATAGTTTGAGCCTTACCATGGAGGTTTTGATTGGGGTAATAACTATAGATACACCATTATGAGTGTGGTCATGAAATATCATTCTATGAATGTGATATTCAATTGAGATTGGGGCGTATCATTTTCAATGGGATCTATATTTTCTAGATATGATGAGGTTTGACCTGATTGTTGTGATGGACTGTCTAGCCACCTACTGACCACACATCGATTGTCACCATGAGGTTTTTTACGGGTGACCAATACATTCATTGAGGATAGTGGGATATCAAGGAAGGCCTAGCATGGCCAACAACAAAGTAAATGGTAGAGATCACAACCTATCTTGCTAATCAATTTTAAGATAAAAAGGCCATTAGAAAAGAAGTCCTTCCAAATGTAATAGAAATGTTTAAAGATGTATTTCCTATTGATTTCCTATGGATACAACTAGATAGAGATGTTAAATTAACTATAGAGCTCATCAA
Organism: Viscum album; assembly: GCA_963277665.1. Taxonomy (NCBI): domain Eukaryota; kingdom Viridiplantae; phylum Streptophyta; class Magnoliopsida; order Santalales; family Viscaceae; genus Viscum; species Viscum album. Next base: position 822,559,645 of record OY728155.1, read on the forward strand.
ATGGTCAAAGCCAGTATCTATTACACCATATAGAATGGCACCGACTAAGCTTCAAGAGTTTAAGACTCGGTTGGAGGATTTGGAGGAGAAGGGATTTATCTGTCCAAGTATGTCTCATTGGGATCACCTATTTTGTTCGTAATGAAGGATGATGGGATTTTACCCATATTTTCCTATTACTAGAAGTTGAACCTAATGAATATGAAGAACTGATATCCTATTTCACATATCGACAATACTTTTGTCAATTTAAATGGAGATTTTGTTTTCTAAAAGATCGACATGTGATCAGGGTATAATTAGTTGAAATATCTAACTTCTGATATATTGAGGACAATATTTATGAGTATGTTTGGCCTTTATGTGTTTTTTATAATATAGTTTGGGTTAAAAAAATGAACCATTAATGTTTATGGATTGATGAACAATATTTTTAATCTATATCAAGATCAGTATGTTGTGATGTTTGTGTAAAATATCTAGGTGTAACCCAAGACTCTTGTATATCATTCCAAACATCTTGACATCACACATTGAACACTGAGAAATAAATAATTTAGTGCCATGTTATATAACTATCAGTTTTGGATATACTAGTTATAGTTTTTAAAAAACTTAATCTCGAATAAAGGTGTAACGGTGGACCCAGAGAATGGGGAATTAGTGTTTTCATGTTAGCAGCTGAAAAATGTTTTTTATATCCGAATATTTATTGGATTAGCTTGATATTATTGGATATTAGTCTTTTAAATTTCCCATTTGGGCGAATAACATTCAATATTGACCAAAAGGGGAGAAATTTTTGAATTATTAGAGGATTGTCTGAGTGATTTTCATGAGTTGAAGTAGCAATTAACATCATCACCACTTTTATTCCAACTTGAGTCATCTGAGGAGTATACAGATTATTTGGATGCTTCTGGGATTGAACATAAATATGTGTTACTATAGGGAGATTGAGTTGTGTTGTATGGTTCTCATCATTTGAGGGTAGATTAATAGAGTTTCCCAACACACAGCATTCAGTTAGCAATATTGGTTTATGCTATTATGTTTTGTTAACAATATATTTTGGGAGAAAATTTTATAGTTTATACACATCACAGTAACTTGATGTATATATTTTCACTGCATTCATTTCATTTTTGGTAGTAAAATATGGTTTGGGTTTATGATGTCTGTTAATATACAACTGAAATATATGCTCACAAATTCAAATAGTGTTGTTGATGCCTTCTATAGGAAAGTCAGAGTTAGATGTTTTAGGAGTCGAGTGCATATTGAATGATGATTATCTAGATATCTGATATTCATGTAGTGGATCAAGTGAGTTAAGTGAAAATTACATTGGTTTCAGTTTAGTGGAGTCTATGATAATGATATAGATCATAGATATATAATATGAGGACATATATTTCTCATCCTTGAGGGAATGTTTTTATGGTGGGATGGAATCTACAAACATGTTGACTGATGATGACGGTATCATCTATGTGATGATTTGAGTTTTCGTACTTACGAGCATGTGAGAGGAGCTCATGCTGGAATTTCAATCCTCAATGTCGACAGTGCATCCGGGAATAACAAAAATGTGTCGTGATGTACGATGAATGTTTTGGTGTCCATGAATGAAAATGGATATGGTAGGGTTTATGGATTGATTATCCACCAATAAACAGGTCAATGTAGAGCATTAAAAACCTCTAGGTGTGTTGTAGTTTTTTTCCATCCTGGAATAGATGATGTGACCATGAATTTTTAGTGGCTCTTTCGTGGACTCTTAATAATAATGGAACTATTATGGTCATTTCAGTTTGACTAACAATGTAACCACATTTCCATCATATAAGGGAAACATATACAGAATGAAATTTGGGAGAAATGTATGATAGGGAGATAGTTCATCTCCATGGAGTTCCACAGAAAATAGTTTTAAATCATGATTCATGACGTATTTAAAATTATTGGTAGGGATTTTTTAAAAATATTTGTACATAAGAATTATTGAGTACTGAATTCCACCCAATGATAGATGGATAGTTAGATCATACTCTACATGTTCCTAAGGATATTCTATGGGTAAGTGTACCTGACATATATGGATCATGGGAAATGAACATAGCATTATTGGTGTTCTTTTATAACATCAATTATCAGAAAACTATATAGATGGAAACATAAGAGGCTCTTTATGGTCAGCCATGTAGATCACAACTATGATGGATGAAGGTTGGTGAGTCATAGTTTTTTGGATCAATTTACATGTTGGAGACATCGAAGCTTGTATAGTTGAGTGAGAAATGTATGGTTATGTCTATGAGTAGATAGAAGTTGTATCTTTACAGATGGAGATGACCCATATAGTTCACATAGGGTGATCATCTATTCCATCAGGTGTTTCATATGTTGGATCAACATATGATATAGAGGTACAGGAAGTGGGTTCCCATGTTCCGATTGAGATAGTTGAGAGAATCGTGTCAGAGGCATGCCAATTGGCACCTCCATAGAGAGACAATGGTAAGCATGATTTTTCCCATGTGTCACAACATTAGTGATATCTCCATGACCATATCATGTGTTTGATGTGGATGATGTTGACATTGAGAAAAAAATTTCTTATGAAGAGCATCCAATACATGTTTTCGATTTTAGTGTGAACATGTTTTGGGGAATGATTGTGATGATAGTTCTTGTTTTTTAGAAACATGGATATATACAAGAGGAAACATAGGAAAGGGAAATAGATATGAGGTCTCAATGAACTAATATTTTTTATAAGAATCTTAGAAAGATATGTAAGTGAAGATCACAGATGAGTTTTTATAAGGTGGTGAGATTGTAAGATCCAAACCTTTTCAAGAGTTGTCTCATGAATGATTCTAGATGTTTTCATTTTTTACTGCAGTACATTTAATTGTTGTTCTGATTTAGGGTGTGTTTGAGTGGAGGTTTTTTGAAAATTTGATAAAAACGGTATGTTCATGGTTGTTGAATGGTTAGGGTAAACTGTGCACCCAACCTAGAAAACCTTGTGAGCCCTACCAGGGATCTTTGTACAGTTGGTGTACGTTTTATTTTCACAAAAATAATAATTTTTCAAATCCACTGATCCCCAAAACACCTTTTAATGAACCTCAGTTCAGTAAAGGACTATATTGAGTGATATAATATCTTGTTGGATTAGTTCCATTGTCTTCAAACACTCATTCAACAAGATTCAAGGCCAGAATCAAATATCAACTCTTCTCTCGGAAATTGGTTCTCATCCATATGCATATCCTCTCTCTTTCCATAACAATTTTTAGGATTATATTCAATTATTTTTAATATATTCTAATATGATGAGATCTCGATATATGATTTTATATGTAGATATAGATTGATATGATCTCGGTCTCTGTTGATCATGATTTGGGGATTTTGATCTGGAACTCATACTCACGTTATTATACTGCTTGGATTTTTGAGCTTTGTATTGAGCGAACATCCATCAACGAATAAATGTAAGCGGTCTAAAATATTATTCCCAAATTGATGTATTTTATAATTAAATAAAAAACTTAAAATTTATTTAATCCATTAGAAATTTATATTCATAGAATTCGATAATTATGATAACCAATAGATTTAGCAATTAATTGATGAATTAAATGATTAGTTTTGGAATAAATCATGAGACTTAGGGGATAACCTACTAGATATTGAATTAGGGAAATTGTTTATGAGATTTAGGGTTACTAATAAATGTATTTAATCATGGGATTAATTATGAAATATTGAATTGGCAATTATGATATAATTAAATTTTACTTTATTATGAGATTTGATATTATGATCTAGTTAATTAATTGGTGGATAAATTATGAAGATATTATATTTATAATGGGAAAATTATTTATAGGATGATAATTGTGAGACTGCTTAATTAATTAATCAATCAATTAATTTGATTGATTCATTTAGATAGAAATTGTTTTAACTAATTAACTTTATGTTTTAACTAATCGTTGAATTAGTAGGAGAATTTGTGTGGAAAATTAATTGAATAATTAATTACGTGTCAAATAATGGGAACATGGTCATTATAAATTTAGATGTACAATTGTTATCATGGAAATCATACTTACGAGTAATATAACAGGAACATGGTAATACTAATGAGAATCATACACACTAACATGGTTATTAACCTTATTAGTAAGATAATGGGAACATAGTAATTATATTGATGTGTAAGTATAGTTTAAATGGTCATCTAAACTACATGATTTGATATGTGTAAGATTTTAAATGTGTATTTTTATAGTAAAATTAAGCAATGGAAATAATGGAAATTTGAGTAATGGCATCACATGAGATTATTAAAACATTGGCATGACTCGAATCATGTGATGTGATATCATAGAACATCTGAAAAAATTGAGTTTTCGAATGAAGTATGTATTAAAATATGATATTAGAAATTGAAAACTTATTCCTCAAGCACGAGACAGTGAATGTGTTGATGTATGGGTCTCCCTGGGATCCATGTATTTAATATAGTTTTATAATAATAAATGATAATTTTATAACTGGTTATTTAGGCATTTTAATAATTTATTATAGAACTTCATACACGAACATTTTAATTTAAATTATTTATAAATTGTTGGTGGTTTCACGATGAGTTGTACTCACACTTTACTGGGGTTGGCTAATCACAAACCAAATAGATTACATTGTTGTAGGACAGGATCACGACAATGGCCTTAGGATGTATTTCTGCTTTGTATTGGATCATGTATGAGGGAACCATACATGGTTAAAGACCCATTATGTGATTCTTCATGTATTTACATTTAGATTCATTATAGACACATAAAACATATATTTCCATATTTTGTATTCCCTTTCAGTTGAATATTGTATTTCAAGTTTTTTTATCTTATGACGTGAGTATTTTTAATGTTATATATACTTCCTCATTTTTTTTATTTATAAACACAAGGGTTTTACTATGATAACTGGTGGTATAATACCACTTTTAATGACAAACTAGAACCTTACATCTAGTCATCAGCCTCTAGCATATGTGGTGGTGAACATGAGGACAAGTGGTGAACTGCCTCAGGGCACCATTATGTGGAATCCAAGTTGGCAGGTTTATAGTACCTTAGTTGATTCTAAGGGGAATAATATGCAGCATTTAGGTAGGATTGTTTCTCTTGAAAGACTGGGATAAGTGTTTTTTGGCTGAGGGATAAGAGTTATTTATATATTAGGATGGTGGTTTTTTTGGAAAAAATATTGAAAAAAACACTATATACATGTTATACCATATAAAATAGAATTTTTATAATGTAAAAAATTATATCAATATAATTTAATGGTTTTATTCATTTTAACACATTTATACAGTGAATTGATTTGTTTATTAAAATGTTGAGTTGAATAAAAAGGATAAATTTATTATTAATGGAACATTATTGGCATTAGAATTTATAAAATGATTAATTTGGTTGGAAATGAGGATAAATTTATTTCAATTTATCGTATATAAAATTAAATGTATTTATTTTCTAATTATTTCATCATGAATGTTGTATTTTTAGATGCATCAGTTAATTGAAATTTGTAATATTACGATACACCCATAATAAATGTATTTTAAAAAATTAACATAAAATAACCCCCGAATAATATTTATTTGACTGTTTAAAAAATTAAATTTATTTTTTCAAAACTAATTTCTTTCAAATTTAATTTTTTATTTTTAATATTAAACATATGAATCGTAAAAAATCAATAAAATATACTTCATTTAAAATTTCCATATATTTTAATATATTTAATTAATCATGGAATGTATTTGTGGAATTATAATATTTATATTTACATAAATTATTCATGATAAATATTAATTATATAATTAATTATTATTCTGTGCTAAAATTACTATTCCAATAATCTAGTTATTATTCCCAATGTTTATTATACATTTCTTAATGGTCATGTTTATGTTAAAATTTATGTATTACTATTAAAATAGTCACATTAACGTATATAAAAACCACTATATATATTCTTTCATTATTCAATGATATTATTCTCAAGATTCTATATTTCAATATTCTATATTTTGTTATTGGTTTAATAATACTTTTTCCCTTTTATATTGTGTTGTTTATATATTGGATGATTAAACTATATTGGGGAAATCCATATTTCCCATGTTTAGTTTTACTATTTTCTATATTATATTCATGTAATATTTGGAAATTTCATAGGCTTTGATTTTGACTAAGGAAACAATTTTCATTAATTAAGTAATGTGTTGTTTGTTTTTCAATGTTCTCTATGTGGATAATGTTGTATCATATATAATATAATACTAATTGATTTCAAGAAAATAGATCCATTATAATATATGTGTTGTTACAATTCCATTGTATTGTTTGTCAATATGAATTGTAACTATTGTAATTTTTTCAGCATTTTATATGGTAAATGAGATAGATATGGGAAAAATATTTTTATATGGACTATTAAATGACCCAAAAAATTTCATAAAAATTTATTAGATAAGTCCATTTCTTCCATACACATCCATGATTAGATTATATGATATTATGATCAATTTATCTATGATTAAAAAAATTATAATATTTTATCTATAAATACTCAAATAAATGTCAAAGTCCTATTTTAAATAAATATATAATTTTTTGACATAAGGATAACTATAAGTAAACTAAATTACAATACATGATGTGATCAAATATTTTTATATTATATCACAGAAAATTATGGAATTATTAAAATTAGGTTTTACCAATTTAATATTTTTTAATGTGATTATTAAAATAAAAGTAATGAACAGTTGTAAAATTTGATATTTCTGATATATGATAATAAATAATTTTTTTTAGATGAAAACAAATTATATAAACACTAATTTTCATTAAATTGATTAGGATATGGTTGATCGTATAAAACATGGTCCATTTATGCTCTTAAATATTATATGTACTGACTATATGGAACCTCAATTATTAAAATACCTTGTTTTCTCTATAAGTGTTAATGTGGTTATCAAGAGTTTGACATAAAAATAAATGGGTAAAAGTGTTATAAAAACGAGTATAACTTTTATTCTATAAAAATATTTTTATAATGAATTATTTTAATTCATTATTAATTTATTTTTGAGAACATTTTATTTTATTTTTAATTTATATTAGTTTAAAAATGTGCGATGTCCAAATATTTCTCTTCCCCTATCTTACAGAATGAAAACTATTATTCCCATTATGTCACACGAACAAGCCAATTTGGATTTTCCAATATATGCACAGATTTTTTATGGACATCTATAACCACATTATATTGTCCTTATTTACGGTATTCTACTAACCTTATTGGAATTATCTGTTTTTAAAAGGATGTTGTTTGAATAATTGGCATTGTTTTCAATCAAGAATCACTGTTTTATTTTTTCATCAAACAAATTAAAATATTCATAAACATTAATTATATAAGTTTAATATAATATTAATTAAACATATGTTTATTATTTTAATTAAACAATCTATATCAATATCCACCACCATCATATGGGAAAAAAACATCATTCATGCCTACAGTATAATATGGCCTCACTAAATAATATAATTCATTTTCTATCGCTATCTCTTGTGACTATTTAAAATATATAATTAATATATATATATATATATATATTAACCATGAAATATTAATCGTTCTAAAACCATAACATATATTTTCATTTATTAATTTTCAATTAACATTATCATTTTATTGTTGTTTGTGTGTACATGTGGACTTCCACCTCCACAAAGCGAAGGTATTCATTTTTTATAACAAAAATCACACTGATTATGTATATAATAATAATAATAATGATATATTTTTGATGATATAATTATCTTTTTTCTCGAAACATTAATAAATATTTTCTTTTTCAAACGATCATTTTGAAATATAATTGTTACTCATGTGTATATACAACTGACCATATCCATGATTGTAACAAATTTCATTTATCATAAACATATATCTTAATTTATTTTAAAATTATAATATATTTATGAAATAGTAATTATTTAATAAATATATTTACAGAGATGATGGATAATTGACCTCTTTGACCTCTATCATAATATGTAAATTATTTTGAATTTATTAACAAATGATCATTAAAATATTTGATGTGGATTTAATATATTAATTAATTAACTATGTCCTTTTGAGAAATTAAATAATTTTTTAACTATAATGTATTAATCTGAAAATATGTAAATTAGTAATAAATTTATTTCATTGGTTTAATTATAGAAATGATACTAATGGAGATAAGTATTTATGTTATAGTCAATTTTTTTTAGGATTGTTTATCTTCATGGTTCCTATGGGAGAAATCAAAATATCTTATTTTATGGACCCTCATATGATTTATTATCCTTTGGTTATAAAACTTTTTTACATGTTTATTTTATATTCCCTTAATTATTGATTAAGAAGAAACAATTTAGGTTTTGTTAATTTATAATTATCCTATATGACCTTATAAATAAGGAATCTCCCCCTTAAATATTTATTTTTAATAAAATATTTTCAAAAATATTATTTTCAATATATAAAATTATTTCCCAAAATTTTTTTACATTATATATTATAATAAATTAAACAGTACGATAATTTATTATTAATTTCATTATGGTTACCATTTGTATTTCTTTTCAAAATTCATGAAAATAATGTTGATGATAAGAAATATATAACATAAAAGAATTTTATTTGCATCATAACACCTTAATGATTTGATAACTAAATGAAAAGAATTAAAAGTTTCATTTCAAATATTTTGTTTTATTAAACATGTTCATAGATTATATATATTAAAGGTAAATTTAGAAATTAATGTAGCAATTAATTCAAAAAAAATTAAAAAAGTTAACTACATTTTGATTCATCATGATTAACAAACATTGATGTTATATTTACACTAGTTGAGTTATTTTTTATTAATACCATCCTTATTGTTTCCTTGGATGGATTATGATAGTTATAATGAGATTATCCTGGAACTAGTTTCATTTCCACTACTTAATGATGTTATAAAAAGAATAATTATTTTTTTAATAATTTTTATGATAAAATATGTACTATATGTAGTTAATAAATGACATATCTCAACTAATATATTTATGATGATAGTTGTTTCTATAATAGGCAACGGATTGGTGGTTTCGTTATATAAAAATAACTATTTGTTTTGACATAATCCCAAAATCTGTGGGTCTAGGATATCACTCAATTGTGATGGGTTTTGAATTTGATCATATCATTAATGTAGATATTGTATGGGAATGATTTTATATGATTCATATGGATTATTAAAAATTATGGTGTGATATATTAATTTCAAAACACTCCAGATTGATGATTATATTGGTCCATTACATTATGGATGTTTTGTGCCATGTTTTATTTCTGGTGATCTATTTTTAGATTGGATTTTTTTATTTTTTATTAATAAAATTATTCGAATATAGTATCATATGATTTATTTTTATCATATGAGAATTGATGAAATAAAATTGTTAATAATTATGTTTAACCCTAGTGAGATTCAGAAATCACATTTGTTGTGTTTTTTTCTCTAGGTTTTAATGAATTATGTTGATTGATTTATGCATACAGATGTTTCTAATATAATAATAATTTTGGGAGATATTTAAGATATCATATGAAACGTTAAATTATTATTGTAGTGTTAATGGAAGTCAAAATAAATTGTGGATATTCATTAAGTATTGATTTTCACTAATTATAAAAAACATAAAACCTAAATAGTTCCTGGGTATGTAGGTCGTCTAGTATTTCTTTTTATGTAGTATTTTATATTTGTAAGATCGGGTTGTTTCTATCAGTATGAATACCAAAAATATGAATTTTTCTTTATTTTAGCATTGAATGACAGACTGTGGGTTCAGGGCCGTAATACTTGGTATCACATGACAGTTTAAATATCAATTGTTATTATGATGTTTTCACGTGAGGTTATATTGATAGTTATAGATACCAAAATGGGTATATAAGTTTGTTTTTGACCAAATTTCCTATATCATTTAAAATCATATTTATGTTTTATGTAATTAATTATTTATTTGATTGATGAAATATTTGGATATTCTTAATTAGGTTTACATATACAAAATATATATATTTAATGTGATATATTATTTTAGGATTAATAACCATAAATATTTGGTATATGTGTTTAAATATATTTATACCCTTTAGTGGTTATAGAATCTAAACTTGTTAATTATATTTTTGAGGATATTAATCATATTTTTGACACATTTTAAGATTTATATATTGATAGTTTTGGGAGAAGGTAATCCATTTGAATATGCAACAACCAATCTCATCTGTTATGGGCTCTAGGATTGAATCCATAACTGAAGGCATATTAAGGTATATCACCGTCAATTAGAATACATTATTTCTTTAATATATTATAAATTTTTTATTTATAATTGATCCAATAAAAAAATTATTATATAATTTCGGAAAAATAAGTTTTATTATAATGATGAAACTGAAATTGAAAAATGATTTAGTGATTATATGTTCAGAATTAGTTCTGATGAAGTTCCCCATTTTAGGAACCCATTATGATTAAAGAATAAATAATATTATGGGATTTTATTTTAGGAATAAATATTGATCCATTTATTGAATATAATTTTTTAATTTGATTTTATGGAGATATATATCATTTATAGAATGATTAATATCCATATTTATTTATCACTAGTAATTATTATATATTTATATTTTTTGAATGATAATTCATTTTAAGAATTATATTAAATGGTTCTAAAATTTCTTGTTAAACTTAAATTATATTGGTAAGTGGAGTAAATTTTTTTCCTTAGGATTATATTTTATATGATAATGGAATTACTCAACTCTAGGAAAAAATTCATGAATCAAAAAAAATTACATTTCTTATCAGGAAATCAGTGGTCTTTTAACCCATCAAATATTTAATTTATTTATCGATAAAATTATAATAACCTTGTTATTTATTACTATCATTCATAGGGTGTTATTTCTATTCCATGTCTATGTTTTCAAATCCCACCGATGGTTTAAATCATGGAAACCTAATTATGTGTTATTCCGGATGACCATGAAATTACCATTTTCCCAAATTTCTTGTTGTTGTTTAATTATAATATTTTTTGATGTATGATTTCAACAATGAGAATTAGAAACTTAAAAACCTATATACCCTGAACAAGTTCAATTTTATTGGATTAAATACCATAAAGGGGTTGAATACAATATCTTGATTTTTCCAAAATAAAAAATATGTTTGATAGAGAACTAATTCATAACACCAGCCTATGAACAATGAAATATTATTATTTCAATATGACTATTATATCTAAGCTAATAAATTTGTCAGTATAAATTAAATTAATCTAATTTTTAAATATATATTAAATATCTATGTAATAAACATTTATAAATTAATTATAAGAAAATAAGAAATCATTTATTAGTAATGTATATTTAATCTTCAATAATTTGTTTTCATTAAAAATGATTTTTATGTATTATAATTAGTTTATAAAATATTTAATTAAATAATTTTTTAGAAATTTAATTTCATAAAATATTTATTACTTTTGAAATCGTTATAAGAAAATAATTTTGGGTTTAATTTATTATTATTATTATTTTTAATAAATTAAGTATTCAATAAATCATTAATTTATTTATTATTCTTTAATTTTTTTAATATAAATAAAAATAAAATTCTATTTGGTCTATTTTTTAATTCAATTAACATCATTTTATTTATGATAATATTATTATAGTTATAAATTTTAGTTTTAATCTGGAATTTATTATTAAAATCTTTTCTTTAAAAAGGTAATTTTAGGTAAAAAACTTTTTCCCTCGTATTTTTCATGTTTGATCTTAAATTAAATTAATGTAATTATTTTATTGAATTCTGATATGTGTATTCTATATTGAGAATCAGGAAGTCTAAATTTTCAAAACTTGTTTCCTTTATTTTTGGATAATATGAATATTATTAATAATAAATATTATTACCAATGTAAGTGTTAATCATATAATTATCCATTAAATGAATATTTAAAACTCATTAAAATGACCATAAAACATTCCATAAATTTATTGGATAATCCCATTTCATCTGTACTTATCCTATAATTTGTTATATAGACTTTTTATTCATTTAAATTGTGATTATAACATTTATAACATTTAATTTAATGGAATGTCACAATTTTCCCACTCCTATTTTAAATATTTATAATTTTTTTATTATAGTGTTAACCAGAGGATATGTTTAGTTTAAAATGTTTTTTTTGGAAAAAAATATTAACCATGGAAGTTTATTTTCAATTTATTTGGACTGAATAATAAAATTACAAATTTTAAAAATATTTGTGTAATAATAATTCTTCTATTCGAGAAATAAAATAAATGATAATGAATATATAAAATATAATATAATGCGAGATAATTAATGTGAATCAAAAATATTACACAGGTCCCAGACATGATAGGGATATTATGAAATATTTAGATTCATTTTTACTTATAATCATGAGGTTATGTAAATCAATGTCATGAATATTTCCAAAAAATGTGAGTAAATATATATTATAAAAAATAATATATAGTTAAAATATACAAAATACATAAAATGTGTTTATAAAGATATTTTATTATTAAATTATTTATAATATCAATCACAGTCAATTTTTGGTCTATTTATTCTTTAATAGAACTATATTGACCTTCAAAGAGTTAAAATACATGTTGTCCATGTTAGTGTGAAAGATGTTAAAAGGGGTGAAAATAAAATGATAAGGGTAAAAATGGGATCACAACTTATCAAATATTTATTTGATGACTTTTTTCACTAAAAAAATATACAGTCAAAGTGAATTATTTTGGAGCAATTTGAAAAGAATATTAATTTATATTTTTAATAGTTATGATAAAGTCAAAGAGTTCCCCTCCCCTCTCATATAAAAAGTTTATCTCTTCATACCTTTACATTACACTTCAAAACAAATTTGGATTAATAAATATCTACCCAAATCACATTATATCATCCTTTGAGGATACCTACATGTCTTTAAAGATAAAAATAATATACTTAGTTTTCTTACATTGTTAAGCACATGATGTTATCTGAAGATTAGGTATCTTTTTTAATCTATAAGTTCTTTTATATTTCATCATCCACCTTCTTAAAATAACCATTAAACGTGATTATTTAATAAAAATAGTAAATATTCATATAGTTAGGGTATTTTATGATAATTTCACATCCATTATCCATATTCTATTCTATAAAATGGGAAACAAAATCATCATTCATGTGTATTATTTACTATCACATCACAGAATGATGTAAATAATTCATAATCATCCTATCTCATGGATCATAGTAATAATGAAATTAGTGAATATATCATAAATTTATGATATATATATTTCTTTATGATATGATAATATAAAATATGTTTTAGTAACATATAATAACAAAATAAGGATAATGTCATTCGTATGTATGTGTTTACTACCACCTCCATTAAGAGATGTGATTCGGCCTTCAGTCACTGCATTACATTGATGATATATTTATATAATTCAGTTTTGAAAATATATATAATATTTTTTATTTAATTATATTTTAAATGTATAAAAAATACTAATGTTATTTACATTTTGATATTTGAAAAATTAAAACATTACACATGATTAATTGGGGCCTTCCATCACTACTATAATAATGATGTTTATTTTGTTACAAATAATATTTCACGCCAAGATTTAATGATATAATTTATGTCTAAAATTTATTGTTGTTTTTTATTATTATTAATTATATATTAGAATACATACTACACTATAAAAAATCAACAAACAAAATTCCTTTTGAATTTAGAAACTAAACATCCTCATAAAACATCTTGGAGTTAACTGATTAACTAAATATACATGTAATTAAGACTAATGTGATAATTTTTTTATGTATATTATGTTAAGATTATATTATTTTTATAATTGATCAACTAATTATTTTTAATTAATGATACATTAGTTAAAGGATTCACAAGGAAATTCAATAATAGAGGTATTTTATATCATATCAATATCCTTTCATTCAGACATATTTTGATGTTATGAATCTAGTATATTTTATATGGTTTCTATACTGGAAATTTTATATTGTGCAACATGAATTTAATTATTGTAATGATATATAATTTTTCATGTAAACATTTTCATTCTAGATTATTATTACCTATTTTTTACTAAAGACGATATGATGTTTTTTATAATATCTATTCATTATAGGATTGTTTATGTTCGATATTCTAATATGGAAAATCATATAATATTATTTTTCTGAAAAAAAATCTATTTTATTCCCCAAGATTTATTAATTATTTCAACACAATAAATTTCAATCTCATTAAATATTTTTTAACACACATCAAGACACTTGATTATAAGTGTCACAGATCTTATATCCTCTTATTATTCCAGAATATATCACTTTCATATTCATGATTTCTAAATTCTTCTAAAAAATATTCACCCAAAAAAATATGTTATTTCATAAATTTATTTTCCATGGAATTTAATCTTGGTTGAAATTTTTCTAAAATGGATATTTCATAATGTTTCTTTGGGACTTTTTTTATGATCATTAAAAAAGGGTTGAAAATAATAATTATCATTAAAATTTATGAAATGAATGGAATTTTCTTCCATCATTAATGTAGAATGATTTGATTCTTACATAAAAATTTTACATGATTCATTTTCTTTAAATACACAATTTATTATGTATGTGGTTCTTAGATATTTATTGTTAGACTTTAATTTATGTGTTTATTTAAAACAACATTGATTATGATAATACATTAATGTTTTTTTCATTATCCTTTTTCAACCACCCCTGATGTTTTATATTCTACATTTATATTCTTACTTATTTATTCCACCCTCATTCATTACCACTATATATTGTGACTATTTTGAAGATAATTTCCATTATTCAATTTCGTTCTTCGGGTTTATGGAACTATGAAAATAGAAATGATTTCTTCTATGATTTTATTGATGAAACAATTGATCTATATACATTATTCATGATATATTTCATGGAATGTTGTTATGGTGAGGGGTGGTTCCATTATTGACAATTGAATTGAGTTTCAAATATAGTCAAAAGAATGATGGTTTCATTATAGATCAAGGATTGGTGGTTCTGTTATGAACCAAAAATGGGTGGTTCTATGATAGCCATAAAATTAATTGTGTATAAATGTAGGTAGTATATTAATTCCAAATATTAGTAGAGCTTACTTATTGGGGTTATCTTAGGAAATTGTTGGAATATACGGTAGTGTTAATTTAAATTATAACACATAGGGTTACATATTGTGTATCTGCGAGGGAAAATATAAATTTAAGATTAATTTGATTATTTTTCAAAATAATTAGAATTTTTAATTATGTATGGAATTGGTTTTTGATGATTCAAATAGTCAATATTGACATAATATGGCCCATGAGTTCTGATTCTCTATGAACTTTCATTTATAGAAGTTTTATTCCATGTCTCATTTTCTAATCTATGATTTTATTTCTATAAATTATCATTTTTTATAATTATACATTTTAAATATGATCTCATACCCTTTCTTATTGTCTTATTCTCATGATAAAATTGAGATTCTAATTATTATTTTATTCCTTATTACAAATTTCATCACACACTTCAAATGGTCTGTATTACCAATTGTACAATGAATGATGTAAAATGATTTTTTTCTAGATAGGATTATTATATAAATAATAATGTGGGAAATGTAGAATACATGATATTAAATATAATAGTTATGTATAGTTCAAATGAAAGTTATATGATTTTATAATAATTTTTTATTTAAAAGGTTTTACTCATTTTCATAATATCTAAACATAAATTTTCTAATTGGTTTGTAAGTGATCTAATATTTCATTTTCAATATGTATGTTTGTAATGGATAAAATATGTTCATATCTATTAGTATCATGACATAAATATAATATTAATGATTTTATAACCATATCTTGGAGTACGGGTTTATGGATACTCTAGTTTCTATCAAAGTATGGGATTGATTAATTTAGAGATTAGGATTTTCTATAGTATGTTTAAAAAATGATTTTTGGAAACCCCAATTGGTTTATAATATTTCAATTTGTAATATTATCAATATCTCATACACTCCTAATCAGATATTATGTTTTAAAATTTTGATCTGATTATTTTAATTTTGGGTTATTTCTTTTCCGGTTTATGTAAATTTAAAACTTAGGATTAATGTGATTTATTATTTGATGATAAATACCATTACATTTTTGGGATATGTGTTTAATGTTATTGATTCCATTTATGTTTTATATAATCATTATGGAATAAATTTATTTTTTAGGAGGTTCATCATATTTTTTTATTCCTTATTTAAATTATATTTTAATTATTTTGAATCAAGGAAAACCTACAATCCATGTGACAACATGTTACATAAGGAAATGTCACAGGGAACAACCCACACACAAAGTATTATAATGGACCACTACATACCACTGACGTATGTGATGTTATTGTTTTAGATTACATTTTTCATTATATCATCACATTGAAAAATTAATGTTATGTTCATTTTATGAAAATATGTTTTACCATATATAAAACCATAAGAGTGAAAAACTATTTTTTGACTATGTTTTAGATGTTATTTCATTTAAATTTTACAATTTAGTGAACCATATATGATTACGTTAAAAAGAATGTTGTGGGATTTTATTTTTGTAATAAATTATTTATTTTTATTGTGGATCTGTAAATGCTTTTAATATGTCCTTGCTTAGATTTAGGTCGCATATGGAATGATTTAGTTTGAGCATTTAGTATTACAATTAAACATTTCTAATTAATGTTTTGTGAATTTGTATTCATTTCAGTAATTATATTATAAGGTTATAACTATTCATCGATTTCATAATGTCGAACCATAAGAGGATTAACAAGTTAATCTTATTTATTTATTATTGATGTTAAAGGAGTTATTGTGGTCTAGGAAAGGATCATGAATGAAAAAATATAACTGATTATGTACCTTACTAAGAAATATATATTATTTTAAACAATACAAGGTTTATATAATAGTTATGTTCAACATTATCATGTAAATATTCTCTATTAATCTCTATCGGTTTGTAACATGCCAAACTATGTGTCTCAAACTAGTACTGAATTTGGCTAGTCACATGACCACATGATTGCCTCCCAATACTTTATAGGATTCCAACTGACTATTAGGGACCTATCTCAGTCCATAGGTGACTATGCCCTATTTATCAAAGTAGAAAAATATAGTAATTAAATAAAAAAACAAATTATATAAAAAAATAACTAGAAATAACTAGTATCACGTGATGTCCCCGACGAGAAATATAATGTCTAAAACTAAATAATAAATATTTCAAGCTAATACATGTTAAGTGTTAATATTAAAAAAACCAAATTAAAAATGTCGTAGAAAATAGCCTTGAAGGCCCTGAACCACGTCAGCATCCCTGATCGATTTTCCATCCCATTTGTAATAACTGATGTTTTTTGGGGTGAATTTTGATATGAAATTTGTATTTTTTACCTTTAGAATCTTGTAAGGGATAAAATGGTATTTTTCCCAAATAGATTACCTCAGTTAAATTTGTTGACAACTCCATTTATCCGTAAATAGTGTGTTTACCATATTATTGGATTTTTCTGAAATTGTGAGTTGATTTAATTTTTGCGGAATAATAAATATTTAATATTTAATAAATTATCTATTATATTATTCTTGTCGGTTTTTGTTGTAATATAATTTGAATGAGTCATATAATTGTGATTCAATATCAAGAATTGATTTGGGAATAGGGAGTTCTACTTAGGTAGGGCATAAACTCGAGTTGGGTATTGGGGCTATCATTTGGTCCTTTTTGATTTCTTTTCTTTTTTATTTATTTTTCTTTTTATTATTTTCATTCATTTCATTCCTCTTGATGTATTCTCACGGATAAACAATATGGGTCCTCATTTTTTGATAAAGAAAAATAAGCTGTATAATTCATGAAATATTTAGAGAGAAGGGATTACAAGTACCACTATGAATATTGGGACGTGCTAGATCATCATGCGACAACCATGGATGAATGGAGTAGTAATATATTGGAATGATTCATCCAAATTGGATGTCTCATTTTCTTCACTAAAAATCATCATAGATTAGTGGGGTTTTGTAGAAATTTGGGAGGTTTCCTTTTTAGACAACCCAAGTATACAGTGTTTGGATCATGTTGACATGATGTCTGTTATTTCTTTTTTGGGGTTGATTATGATTTTTAATTAAAATCCATGTACTTGGGTATACATTCAATGTACAATTAGTTGGTCATGTAGCCGATTACCTAACCATAATACCTGAGTAGGGGAACTTTACCTTGAAGAGTACACATCCAGACACTATGTAGGTCACACACTGTGTAAAAGTACACAACCAGATTGATTTCATGGAAATGCTATTTGAGGGAGAATTGAAGGTGCCCCGTGTAGGGCACATTCTACTTAACCTCATTAAATTCCAAGAACATGGGTGTTTAAATGTAAATTACAGGAAGAGCATGTTCCATGGTATAACATTAAGAGAACATTCCATGTGCTGAGGGTGATACACTGGGTTATTTTACTATAAAATGGATTTTGGGTTTTTTGCATATTATTACATGAGAGTCATATTTTTATATAAGATGAGTCCCCTATGAGTATCTTCTCACATATATATTAATGGTGAAACCGATGTGGTGGTTTAAGAATTCCCAAGATAATTTTAAAGCTTCTATATAAATGGAGATGTAAATTACAACAAACACGAATCCATTCATCCAAAAAAATAGAATCATTAGTGAGAATGATTGGTTGGGGGTTTAGACCAACCAAGTTTGAGACCATTATCTCACATGATCCATGAGTTGTATCATGTGGCCTATGCCTCTGTTGTTTAAATTGAGGACGTTTCCGTTGTGAGATGTTCCCTTCAAGACTAAGCAGCCATGAGACTGGTTGTTTATGGGGATCACCTATTTGATTTATTAGCTTATATTTCAATATAGAGGATTTCAAATAGGAATCCTATATCATATTCTTATTCTAATGATAATCAATGGGATTACATTTCTGAAATATTGAATTTCACAAACCCTATAAGGATCCCATACCTGTGTACCTTTATGAGGATCCCTTCTAGGATGACCCTATTGACTTTCTACTCGAGTATCTCATGTTGGATGTCTTTATCGATCCCATATGGGTTTCCTCTATTTACCTTCTCAAATAAAGACCCCAATTTGTATTCCTTCACAATTTGTATCCCTATATTATCATATTTAGGATGAATATTCAGTGGTTTTACTTGAGGTACCATATATGTGCCCCATTGTTTGACCGAACCACTGATAGTAAGTAGGGTTTTTCTAGATATTGTAGTGGATATAACCAAGGGACCCTGGAAAAAACATCAAATCCAATATGTTTGAGGTATTATTTTGGGGGTTAAGCATTCTAAAACCATCAATCCTTTGTTTATTCCATCAGTATATGACATCTAATGCACTTATGATTTCCAGATGTACTTCCGGGTTGGTGTTTATAGATCCCAACATTAGGCATCTTTATTTTTTATTTGGATGCATAAGCATTATTCTTGGAATATACCTTCTATGCCATTTTATTTTTTATATTTTCTTGTATACATAGAGGTAATACCTTGGATCTATCTTATGAACATATATATTTTATTATTATATTATTTTGATGTCTATATTTGTTTCCTGATATTCGGATGTTGATCTTATGAATATAATATATAGGCATTGCATACCTAGTAATGATATTCATTGATAATTCAACTTTCCAGTTTATATGAATTATTACACTATCCACATCTATTGGGTTAAATGTGTATTGTTACACAATCCAATACAATGTGTTTTTAGTGGATCATTATAATACTCTCTACTTGTTGTATATAAAGGATGGATATTCTCTCCCTTACTGGTGTCTTATCAATTATAACAATTATGTCCTCAATTTTTCATATGATTAGGATCTATAGATCACCTCAATGGGTTTTAATTGTAATCCAATACATTTTCATGGTGGTTGAGAAAGGATACTCACACCTCTATTTTATATTAACACTTCTATCTCAACAGGTGGGAATGATATCTCACTAGAGATCTCTCAAACTGATTGCATAAGGGTCAGACAATTATGTTTCATCTGAACCACAATTTCATTACGACCAACAAAACTATACCATGAGATCTATAATTGTATTGGATTTCAATGGAATGAGTAGCCTAACATCAATATCATTGGCCATTTTTAGGATTCATAGACATACATTCATAGAATCCAATTTTATAGTTGTTGGAGAAGAGTATGGGTGAACCCTAATGTTGGAAGATTAACCCTATTGGGTAGCATATCATGATCATAGATATTTTTTAAATTTTCTCCTAGAAGGTACATGTAGATTCGGATTGCAAACACTAAGATCAAATTAATTATACCCATCTTAACTAACATGAATTTTAACTAAATTCAATTTCACATGATGTCTATGAGATCGGGATTATAGACACAATAATTGACTATTGATTGTTTTTAGATTATTTAAGTTACCTTTCTCATGAATATTTTTATTTATGTATATATGTTAATGTATGGTACTATACCTGGACAAACACACACACACATAAAAATATAGGGTGGAACAATCCATGTTTTTAGGTATTATGGACATTGGGTTCAAATATGGTTTCACATTATTTTTTTTACATATAATTTTTGTCATGTCTCGGATGGGCTGATAACATTTCATTTTCATACACTTATATTAGAATGTTTATTGGATAATTGTTGGGGTACTCTAATAATATTATTTATCATCCCGACACATGAATCTTATTGATGGCTTATACCTTATATATTCTTCTCAGGTAGATAATAATATCATGGTGAATAAGGTTGATCCCTGGTGTAGTGAATTCGAATGAATATTCTTTTGTGGGTTCTTTTGATAAGGCATCACCGTTTATCAGTTTCTACAGACTATGTATGTGGGATTTCTTTGAGTTAGTTATAGTGCCATGTTTGTCTATTTTGTATTTTTTTTACTCTTATATATGTATGTCCATCCCAATCGGTGACCACTATTTTATATATAATGTAGTAGTTTAGTTTTATAAAGAATTTACATTGATTGTTACAACACGTTCTAATTAATTTTATTAACAACATCAAAAAACTATTTATTTATAATTGTGGTAGATGAATAGGTATTTATGATATACTGTTACTCTCATATAAGTGCATTGTCACTACTATATCACACCCTTGTCCCTCACTGCATGTAGGAATCTTATGGCCTACGAAGACATGTGCATGAGGCCTTATAACCAATCAGATCAGAGTTCCATTTTAGTTTCATCTCGGTAAAAATGTTACAATGTTTTTTTATAGGTAATTATTTCCATGGATTTTATATTTGGGTTATTTTAAATATGATTACTAGAAATGTTTTAGTTACTACGATTGGTATATAACTTGTTCATGGATAACAATTGTTCTGGTAATATGTCCCAGTTTTGAATTGTATGGTATAGTTGTTTTGATCAAAAATGTTATAGTTGTATATTATTTTATCCATGGTTGATCGTCAATTTTTTAGATGTAATAATTTAAAATGGATATCTAGAATTTTTCAATAGTATAGAGCCCATGGATTGATTTTTACTCATAGAAGGAAAAGGCAGGAGTCATAACATGGATTGTATTTGGAACATAGGATTCACATAATATAGGCATTCTAGTGTTTTATTTTTACTAATGACTGAGGCCTATTTAATTTTCATTTATTATATATATATATATATCCTTATGATATTAAATATGGTTGATTGACATTGGGTCATTGGTTTTGAGGATGATTACTCAATCCACATTAAAATGAGTTCCAATGACCGTTATAGGTCAATATTGCAGATGATGACCTTCTGTTGTATCACGTGTAATGTGTTGTTTCATATTCCTTATTGACATAGTTGGGTTTCTGCTCTTGATTTCGTTGGATACTAGGATGTTATGGACTGGACCTTAATGGGGAAATACCATATACCTGTTGATTGTATGTTCAATATCCTTTCCTAGTTGGTATTGTGACACCCATAGATTAGTTCATTATGATGGTTCTCAAGGTGGATTAGTTCTTTGTAGTTTTTTTGTTAGTTTTATCCTTTGTGTGTCATTTCGATCTTTACCTTCATTAGCAAGACTTGATCTATAGGGATATGTGGGAGATCTAGAGGCATGTATTTCGACTCGTCCCCTCGCAGGTCGATGTCTATTTTTTTAGGGAAACCTAAATGAGTGTAGTTGTCTCAGGTTTATGAAATAATATTTAGGGAGTGATGTTATTTTATTCTCACAATTATTATTGAGGATTCCTAGGTGCTCTAGTTTTATATTATAGGCATGTTGATGACATAAACTTTGGGAAAGAACCTAGGGTGATTTGGTGTCTAGTTTTCATATTAAGGGTATTAATTTTCACATTCCATTGTTATTAAATATTGATTCCATAGATTCTAATGCTTTCGAAGTAACAATAGATTCTCATGATTGGACCAATGTTGGGTGACTAGTGGTTGTGGAAATATTAGTCGCATGGGTGAGGTGAACGATTTTGATGAAGAGTTAAATGGGAGAGTCTATATTAATAAAATATATTTGTTTTATATCAGGGTTAACATATCCTTTTAATGGGTGTAATTATGGATAATGAGTCTGGTGATAATGCTATAGGTGGTTTCATGTGGAATTTTTTATATCATAAATCTGTGACTGGTCTATTGCGATCGGATGATCATTTTTTTCAGACATTTTATAGTCTATCTTTCCTAGAATATGTGGTTATGATGATTTTTCCTCCTATTGATGATGTGAAATCAGAATGAATTAGGTGTAATAAGATGGCTAACCCATTGATGAACATGGCACTCCATTTAAGGATACATAGTGGTAGGTGTTAGTTAAAGTCGTGTTATTATGTTCGTTGTGAGTGTTGATTAGAAGATATGGAAATTTATTTTTTGGAAACATTGTGTACTCTAAGTTGGTTAAGATCATGCTATATTTTGAAATCATCTACAGTGTGTTGAGAGGTCATCATCCCTACAACGAGCTTCTTTTTTTCAGTTGTTCATCTGGGTTATGAAGAACAAAATGGTTGGGGTTGTGCTCCAGGAGTAGTGTAAGATAGTCTATATAGTGGGGATTACCCCTTGGCCATTTAATGTTCGAGAATATAATTTACCATTTTAATTTAGTAGTTTTTAGGGATTTTAAGAACAATGATGGTTTGGAGATGATGATAATGTCATTCCTATGGTGGGGAGTATAATATGAGTAACAGTTAACCATATCCCATGTAGGAAAATGTTGTTGATGTTGAGACTGGTATATAGTCATTTTGAATATTTTTTTACAAATATTTGGGATAAAGGAATGGATACTAGTCATACATCATGGCTTAATAGGGATGATAACGTTTACAGTGGGGTGGTTGTAATAACCTGATTTTTCCTATGTTTTTATTTTGAGCTAAAATTTGGGTTTTTTAAATCATATTCTTATATGGAATAAAATCATTTTGGGCCGACATAAGCCACCATTGTGTTTCATTTATTTTTTAAGTTCTTTTTGGTTTTATTTTTCATTCATCTATTTATTCATAATAGATTCCCATATATTCCCCCATGTAGAATCCTCATTCACAAGATATATTGATTAGATGTAATGGGATATAATGTGAGTTTTATAATGGATGATTCGTACTTCCACATAGCTTAGGATGTGCCAAATCATCCTGAGACAACCTTATACCATAAAAACTGGAAATGCAAGGGGGGTTTCCTCCCAACTGTAGGTATCATTGTGTATTCCGCATAAATTATTATAGTTTAGTCATTTCTAATTTCTAAATTCCTATTATACATTCCCTTGAACCCTTGTGGCCCAATCTTCATTATTTGGGTATAAATGGGAGGTTCTTGGTCATTATAGGTTTTTTCAACTAGGAATAATTTCATACAATCTGGGGGGTTCATGGTGATAGATTGTGCATTCTTATTTTTTTGGGAAGATGATTATTTTTGAATTTAATAGAATATATTATGGTGTACACATCGGTTAATGGTACTCATCCTTGTAGCTGAGTACCCAGCCATGCACCCCGTCAAAGGGGACATGGTAATGTAGATTACATGGTCAGACCCCGTGGGGGTCTCATGCTATGTATAAGTACAAGAACAATCCCATTACATTGATAGGCCATTTTAGGGACTCAAGTGGATACCCCGTGAAGGTTACATTCCATGTACTCATTTTAAACAACATGAACTTGGGAGTTTTCAAACCTTGTACAGGCTTAGGTCATGCCAAGGTTGGACATTGGGAGTACACTCCATGTGTTGAGGGAGACATTTTAGGTACTTCCCCTTATAAACACTATTTTGGTTTTTGGAAACTATTCACCCAGTAGTCAGATTATAAAAAAAGATGAGTCCATCCTAAAAATCATCTCATGTATACCACGATGTTTAAACCCTTCGGTGGTTTAAAGTATCCATGGAATTTGTTTCCAACATTCCATCTTATTTGAGATTTTATTCGTATAGTAATTGAATTCTATCATCACCAGAATGAGAGAATTTTGTGAAAATTATAGGTTGTGGCATTAGAAAAACCTAGTTTGAGACCATAAACTGGGTTTATCCATGATATATCTCTCATGTCATTGGTTTTTTTTTGTTTTCTTTGTGGTAATATCACTAGGGATATCTTCACTTCAGTGATAAGAGACCATATGTCCAATTTTTTCAAAGGATCCACTCTACAATCATTCTTTTTTACATTTTGAATTTGAGGATCTTGTGTATGATGCCTCATTATTCTTCATGTAATAAGAATCCACTATGGGATATTATTTTTTACATGATGAGCTAGGTAATCCCTATTAGAATCCCTTAAATAGTGTACCACTACATGTTTCCCATCTATGATGTATCTATTGACATGACACTTGTAAATCCATTGTATGACTCCTCTATCAAATAGTCATTCTAGGATCCTAAATAGGATTTATCCTTTTAACTTTTCATATAATTACCACATGTTGTATTTATTCTCTTATTTTTATAAATAAAGGACTCCATGTAGTAAGGATATTTAGTATTTTAAATTGTGATACCAAACACATTCCTCATTATTTGTCCCACGCCAAGTTATTACATCAGGTTTTCATTGAGATTGTTGTGGTTGTCTTCTTAGAGCACATGTCAAACAAGTAATCCCATGTAGATTGTATTTTATTTTTATTTTTAGGTGTTCTGACAACCTATCACTTTAATGGAATCTTTATCATGTTTATTACTTTTAAAGAGATGATAGAGTGAGGGGATTCATGGTTGGAGGCTATTGACCTAGACCCATCGAATGTTTCTTCCTCTTCGAGATGCCCCAAAATTCTTGATGGGATTAGGATTCAGATGTATGTTATTTCAGATATTTACCTGTATAACTAGATGTTATACCTAAGATCTAGAAACTGAACATGTTTATTTGATTAATAAATTATTTTCATTTCTAGAATTGTTTCATAGTATTCCATTTTTAATCCAATGATTGTGTTACACAAGTATAACATCCCTAATAATGATACTCATTGATTATTCTACTCTCATGATTGATGAGGATAATTTCACTCTCCTCGTATCATAGTTTAAATGATTATTATTACACTCTCCTCAACATGGATTTATTTGTGGAAAATTATGCTCTCCTAGACCTATTGTCTATGAGTGTTGATTATGCTATCAATGACCAATTCCATATCAAGGATGACTTTTCTCTCCCATGTTTTTCATATTTTAAGGATCTATATATGTTCACTCTTGGTCTGACTTTCAAGCATTCAATTTTTTAGGGTGTGGAACTTGGAATCTCACACTTATGTTTGACATTTACATTTTGATCTCATGGGGTATGCATGATGTCTCACTCGTGAGATATCTACAAATCAACTAAGGGATAAACCCTTATGGTCCATCTATGTTGCATTGTCATGAGCACCTACAGACTGGGACCGAAGGATTGTATATTGGAATGAATTTACATGGAATAAGTAGCATTATATATAAATTCAAGACCATTTTTAGTACATGTCGATGTACATCCTTGGAATAAATTATTAAACTAGTGGGAGGTGATAATGGGTGAACCTAGGTGTTGGTCTAGTATTGAGATGTGGTGATGTAGCTTTCACAAATTTATTTCTTATTTGTCCAAAATAGGTACATGATGATCGGTATTACATACCCATAGATCTGCATCATTATTCATGGCTTGGGAGACAATAAGTATATCTTAATTCCCATTAATGGGATGTCTTGGTGATCAGGATTGTAGACCCATGGATTGACTGCTGATTGATTTTATTTTATTTCATTAACCTTACTCATGAATACTAATATTTATGTATAAATGTATATGTAAGGATTAATAAATATTTATGCATATATATATATGGACATCCATGGATGCACTATTCATGTTGACCAATATTACATAACGGAGGATTAATTATGTATTTACGTTTTACATTCTTAACTTTTTGATTTTGTCTCATCTAGGATATGGATTTTTCATTTTAATGTACTTATAGTAGTGTATTTATAAGTTCATCATTGGGATGTCCTACTGAGATTATTTTTCACCCTATTAGATTCACGTCAATGTATATATAGACCTTATGTATAATTTATATGTTCAATATGATTGCTTGGTTGATAGGATTGGGGCCCATTATTTCATGTTTGAGTGGAGCTACTTGTGTAGGTTCTTGTGATCAGGCTGGTGATGTTCGACAATTTCGAGAGACCTGGTATGTGGTATGGATTGGATTTAGTAGAAGAGGCATGTGATTTTATTTTAGTTTCATCTATTCTCTATTATCTATAGAGTTGGACATGTGGGTGACCAATGTTTCAACATATTACATTGTTGTTTTGAATTTTATATAGTTTTCATTTATTGTTACAAAATGTTCTAATTCATATTATTTATTGCTTCCTCACACTTGTTTTTTAATTTTATGTTTGATACATGGTTATTTACATTGTTTTCATACTCTGATATTAGGAAATATTCTCCCATCTATCAGACCTTTATCCTTGCTGCTAGTCAACATCCTCCAATTTATGGGGACAAGTGCTTAAAGCCTCATAACTAACCAGTTCACATCACCATTTTAGTTTCATCTTGGTTGGAACGTCATGTTGTCTTAGACATTTGACAATGGGATTTTCCCCTTAACATTTTCTATCATAATAATGATTATCTGGAAACTGATTAGGATTCTTGAGTATGGCATGTTTATAAATTCGTAGGCCACAACCAACGTTGTCTACAAAAATATACATTAAATAATAGTGGTATAATTTTTATGAAGAATAATTATAACCAATAAAGTAAATAGTTTCAATTTTTAATTTACTATTTATAAGACCACATAATCATAGGTACATGAGGGAAATTTAACCAAATAAATACATTCTTCTTCCTATGACAGAATCTGAACCATGTTAATTATTAAATTTATAATTCATTGTTTCATATGGGCGTTCATTATCCATATCATTTCAATTCATAGCACATGCATGTGGACCATAGTCTAATTCCATTATCATGGTCATAGAACATCATGTCGAGCATCTCGTAGGTATTTTGGCTTCAGTATATATCTCAAACCCCATGGTTATTTTGTTAATAAATCCATGTCCCATATAAATATTCACATTCATAAATTTAGACCTAGAAATCCATTTATATAACCCCAGTGTGTATTTGAAGATTCGATCTATGTCCTACAAAAAAATTCATAAAAAATTGCATATGACACATATATAACATCATTTTTGGTAAATCTACCTTAATCTACTTATCAAATTGCATAACCAAAAATAAACTAAATAGTTCATTATTTATTTAATCCATTTAAATAAATTGTATAGTCTCAATAATTTTTTTAAATTCATTCAATAATATATTAATCTAATATAACACTCTCTATTTCCCAATATTTAATTCAGAAATTAATTAATGTGATTTATAAATTTCAATATCAAATATATAATTTAAAACATAATAATTATAAAAATTTCAGAATATCAATATATAATTACATAATCTAATAAGATTTTTACCAAATCGATTACAGAATCTCAAAATAACATTAATTAATTCAATAATTAAATAAACAAATCGATTAAATAATCTTCACATATCATTAATTAATTTGATAATTAATTAATCAAATAAAATATTCTAATTAAACTATTTCAAGATTCCAAATAAGTAAATAAAAATTAATTATTCAAATTAAATAATTAAAGTTTCCAAATAATTATTTCAACAAAAAATTATTTCAATTCAAGAAATCCCAATTTTTATCATTTCCCTCATTCACACATAGCATTTTTCACTTCCATAATTAATTTATCAAAATTCATGATTTCATAAATTAAATAATCAATTAGTTTATTCAATTCAAGATATTATTTAAAAACATGTGAATTGAATTATAGAAATTTGTTAATGCAATTTGAATCAATACAATGGGAAATTTAAATTACTCCACTTATCTCAATTTGTTTATGAGAAATCTCCCAATAGAAATACCAAATTTGAAATGGATTATTCGATGGATCAATAAGTATGATATATAAATAGAGAACCAATATCTCAATCAAATAGATCATGATCCTTAAATCTAGATCTAGATCAATAAAAAATATGGGATAATGACCCATAAAATAGTAATATAAGGATTGGATAGCATATGAAACCACATGGGAATTGGAATATCATACTAGGAGGGGTTCATATATTTTATTTGGTATACAATTAAAAAATTTGAGTCTTGTAGCCTGAGAAATTCATTTTGGAATGATGATAACTAGTAGGAATTGGTTATGGCTAGGTTAGGGCTGATTTTGGGTAAACATGGGGGTTCAGGACATTTTGAATATATTTTTGGGCTAATTAATTCCACATGAACGATTTTTTGGGCAGGTGTCCATGGTTTCACAAATCATTTTCCTTAACTATAAACCTATTGTAGAAGGGGTGTTTTTTCTCCTAATATGGCTCTTGGTATTACAAACATTGTGTTAGACAAGTGAATGCTCACTATATTAGTTCAAACAATTTTCATGGATGGTCACACATTTTTGGAAAACATTGTGCAACCCATGATCATCCTCTTCTACTTTTTATATTCACCAACTTCATCAATAAACACCCCAACATACCACTCAAAAATAAAATTCTCCAAAATACTAAATTAGTAATGAATTAAATCATGAGATTTCTCTAGAAATTACGGGGATATTAAAATATCTCTAAAATATAAATTCTCTTCCTCTAGTTGTACTCTCTAGAATCTCTACTATTTCATGTAAAAAAAATAAGGCCACTGATCCTGAAAGGTTTCTTCTATCTCCCCTATTTCATCTTGCACACAACCATGTTTCCACAATACATGAACTAATAGAATGATATTTCCTTACAATACCTTTTCACTATGATCCAACACAATTATCAAATTCTCTTTAAATGAAAAATATATATTTTAATGCCCCAAACCTTGTTACCCCAAGTCAGTGTATTATTACATAACATTTGCATGATCACAAGATATCAAGTCCCAAAATACCGATCAGTTTAGTATCCTTAGATTCACTATATATATAAATGAGTTATACATAATATTATTAAATGAAAAATCAACATTGCTCCTCTATTGAACACAATCATATTTCTTATTCAATCCCTATAGTTCAATCGTAATATACTTCTTCAAATCCTATAAAAGATAAAACATATTAATTGGGTGGACTAAAATTCTTAGTAAGGATAATAATATAGCAGAAAATATCATAAATAATAAAAAACATTTAAGTAATGTACATGACTAAAAAATGTTGTTTAAACATAAATATCTACATAATATGGAAATGATAAATAAAATAATTCCATTTACTTATTCACATATATATTCTACTAGTCGAATAATCACATGTAATATCAATATCTTATCACATAAGGATGAAATACATAATGATGGAAAACATTACCACATTTTCAGGGCCTGAAATATAATAATATTTTCATGGCATTATGCCAAAATCTAGTTTATCTCATTAGACCTACTAATGCATCGAGGGGCTATAGTCGGCCCCTCCCATCACATTCAATGTAGTATTCATTCTTTATATAAATAATGAAACATAACATAAACATTCATATTAAAAACATAATTCAAAATGATAATACATTATCCATAAACAATTAATGACATAAAAATAGAACATCGACAGTAAAAATATCATAAAAATTCCAATAAAATATAGATTATTGTGTAATAATAAATCAACTTCTATTAAAAATAAATTCCAACAATAGATGTCTACATAGATGAAATAAATCCGAAAAATATTTTAGAGAAATAACTATTTCTACTTTGAAATCATTTAAAAGTCACATAATAATAATAAATACATTTATTATTATATTATTATTATAATGTTCTGAGGGAATCATTGAAGGTGTTTCAATGGTGGAAAATACCAACACTCGTAGAATAAGTTTTAATAATTATTTCCTTATTTTATCGAAATGTTAATAATGTACCTTGTTTGGATAATGACAAAATGATTCATTTGAAAAAAAATTATATAAAGTAATAAAAGTGTGTAGATTTCCTTAACCCATAGTCTTAAAAATATTAAAAATGTTTTTGAAATACATTTTTATGAAACATGGATGTGGATGATAATGAATCCCAAGTAGATACATTTCTGTAAAAATCCCTAGATAATAAAGAGATTGTAAAATAAAACATTACCTTGTAATTTTCTTTAGTTGAGGGTATGTTAACCTCTAATATAATGGTTAGGTAATGGTTATTAAATAATTCAAAATCCATATATATATATATATATGATATCGTATATGATCCTCTACAATTTATTTGTTAATAATATTTCATTAGTATCATTGTCTCTAGTGTTAACTATTTTGTTTTCCATTATATGTTTTCTAACATTAATCTTATTTTTTATGGATAGGGTTTATTTGATTCATATCCATAATAATATTAAATTATTAATGTAACACTCCAATATTTTATAAGAAGTATTATTTTTAATTTCGTTGATGTCTTCTGTTGTACGCAACACCATGATTAGCTTGCGCTATAAGCAATACCATATTAGCTTGTAGTATACGTACACACTATTCTTGGATTGTGTTTCACGCAAAAGAAACCTTCCTCAATAGTCTGTGTTTTACGCAATAACGAGTTTTTCTAAACAATGATATATTATTATAATATTATTAAATAGTCTTTATGAATAGTATTAACTAAATTTTGATTTTTATAACATTATAATTCAAGTAACACATTTTCTAGTATGAGATATGAAAACAAAATCAATTTTTCAACAAATGAAATATTTTTAAGAAAATGAAGTTTTACCGCCTTTTGATGGCACACCCATTTAAATTATAAATTTTGAAATGTTTATATGTTAAATTTTATAAAACAAACTTTTCATTTTGAATCAGGATATAAAAATTTACATTGGATAGATTTTTTATACTTTTCTGATAACCTTCATATTTTTATGAATAGAAAAAATACGCTAAAATTTAATTAAAAACAACTTTTTTAATCGAGATAAATTATATGGATAAATTTTAATATTGAATGGATTTAAAGTATAAATATAAGATATTTTTACCATTTAATAATCCTGAATATGATTTACTTAATTTAGATGGTTTGAAGAGTGAAGGATACAATAATAGAAGGTGCACTGGGATATCTGATGCTAAGGATGTAGCTGATGCCTTGGACAGGGACGTGCATGTCACAAAATGGGTGCAAGCAGGGCCTCATGAATTGAAGGAGCAGTAATCCACTGTTCTTCAGGATGTAATACATGAAGATACAATGCATGGGGACTCCTCTTATAAGATTCCTGTGATGGGGAATCAAATGGGGGGAGGTTGACATCCTACTGATCAGGGTAGAGCCAGGGGTTGTGGTCGGCCTCATAAAAGGTAACTTATGGATGGGTACTTGTGTTTTGTTTAAGATGTGTCTTACTGCATGTTAACCTCTCCTAAACTCTTGTGTACTGTTTAATTTTTCTTCTTAATAAAGATTAGATCCATGGGTCATACACCCTTGGATGAACCTTCTTGGTATAATATAATGTAAATAATTAAAATTAATTTTACACTTAAGTCATAGGTAAAAACATTTCAATCATTTGCAACGTTTTAACTTTTAAAACCCATTTTCTTAACAACGTGATTATTTTAAAATGAATTACTTCAACTACTATGTTTTGAATTTTGAAAAATAGATTCCATATTTAGAATCAGTATGTCCATATTATGTTAAGAGGATAATTTTAATTTTTAGACATTATGAATAGTAACTATGGTAAGGTTTATTTACAATAGTTATAGGTAAATTAGGTAATTAAGGGTAAATATAAGATTATAATATTACCCTAACACCTTCCAAATTTTTATTGGATGGATAAAAGTCGACCCATATTAGCTAAGGGTCTAAATAGATTCAATTCATGGACTTTTGAACATGAAAATGATGTAATTATTATTAATACCAAATAATGTGACAACTTGTCACTCTCTCATATCTTAAAAGTGTAATAATATTAATTTAGTGACAAACTGCATAAAACCTCGAATACAAATAGTCTCCAGAAATCTATTGTATTTATATACATCATGAGAATTTATTTAGAATTTTTAGGTATTAAATAATTATCATTAATGTTGACACAATATTGATACATAAATTGTTTATTTAGTGAGAAATCAATAATACAATTTTTATTAAACTAATAGTGACCATAAAATGCACCAAAACATAAAAAAACATATTTTTCAGGTACATTTAAACCATAATCATCCAATTATTGAATATTTGACCATTTGGAGCCTTATAAAAGAGATTATCACACTTATATTATATTATTTTAAATTATGTCAAAGTTGTCACCTTCATGATTTAATAAATATAAAAACATAAATTTTGTGATTTTAAGATGATAAATTTGAGTAAAAGTATTATAATTAAATTAAATAGATTTATATGCATCGTAGTATTTTATTTTTAAGTTTTTATGCAGAAAATAAGTATATTAAATATTTATACAAAAAATGTTGTGGTAATTAATTTATTGAGGTAAATATCAAATAAATGGTTTTAAAAATATTAAAATAAATGTTATATGAAATAATTAATGTGATCCATGAATTTTATAGAAGCATATGATCTGTTGAAAATCTATTAAATATTTTAGTTTTTATATATTCTCTGTGTTCGTTTTATTTCAATTCAAATAAATGAATAGTGTCTAAATTGAAACTATTGTTATTTTATAAAAAGTACTTATTATTAAATTCTTTAAAAATCACAAAAATATTTAAAAATTATAAATTTAAATTTATATGTTCAAAAATGTCATAAATTATCCAAATATATACAAATCACGACACATAATTAATTCATTATAACAATTTAAATTTTAGAATATTATCACCACAAATTAAATCAAATAGATTAAATAAGGATAAATCAAGTTGATAAGTTATAAAATAATTTCCCAAAAATTTTTAATTTTATTGAATGATGATATTAAAACCCTATCTCATCTAATATTATAATTTGAGTCATTTTTTGAGGTGTTTAATTGGGGTTTGAATTTATTATATATTAATATTTCTTATGATTCCAAGGGTGCCCCTCTCCCCCATTATAAAAGGGCACCTCCTACCTCTCCAACTCACACAATTTTGAGCCTCCAAGATCGGCCAAACCCTACCCATTTCTCTTCTATACATCCCTATAAACATACTAGAGGTCTTATTCTTCCTCAATGACTAACTTTTGTGCCCTAAGTGGAGGTTTAGAAGAGGCGCGTAGAAGAATAGGTAATATCCTATACCGATTCATTCAAATTAATTTCTTCTTCTACATCCTCTTATAATTTTGTTTCATAATAAAGTAATAACATATGAATAAATAATATACTTATATGTTATTATAAATATGAAACAACCATATTTCACATTCTATCCATCCTACGGAAAATGAAATCATCGCGCGTGCGTACGTACGGAATACCGTCTCCACGCCGTGCTGTAATTTGTTTTCCACCACCACCTTACATGGATGGGTATAATGATGGAAATAATAACTATATATGATTATTATAAAATCATAATTATTCTGATATATTATATCATCAACCCCAATTCCATTAAATAATTATGGGAGTGATATCTTCACTCGGGCGTACGTACGAATTACCATCTCCACGACGCGATGACATTCATTCTGCCTGCTATCCATTCAAGAAAGATTATGTAGTTTATATAATGAATAATAATTAAATATATGTAATAGTAATTCCACTTTATTTTTGTATATATACATTTATGTCATATACTTACTTCCATTGAAGTCAAAAAGGAAAGGAAAACAACCTTCATTTGTACGTACGGTCTACCGTCTCCATGAACAGTGTACTTCATTCCATTTTTAGATCTATTATATATATTTGTATTATGAATATATATTATATATAAATAATGATTTACATTATGTATGTAAGTAATAGTTACCTAATTAAACATAATAATAATTTAAAGTCAAAACATGTACGATAAATGAAACGATTTTACCCAAAACGCAACATTAACCTGGAATGGACAAATTAACAGGTAATATAAAGTCGTATGTGAATCTTATATGATATCATAAATATTACTATGGTTATTCTACAAGTTAATAATCTTTTTATACCCAGTATATAAGAGTCTCAGACACATATGGAAGAAATTGGACATAAGGTAAGGGATAATTATTCCAATCACATTCTTATCAGAGATTGTTTATACGTAAATATTTTCTAGGGTTATATTTTCATCCATGTCCATATAATGTTTTCCATAAAGTTTTGAATATTTTTTCATGTATATTTAAAGTCATTTTTACCCCTCTTATAATTTTACATTGTGTTATGGATGGAATAATTCTATTGTTTACCATACGTGGTACTTTTTGACTTTTCCATTAAAAGTATGAATAGAATGTTTTTTTAACTTATATGGCATGAACATATTTTTATGTTCTCATAATTACTTATTTTAATGAATCTTAATCTATAATATTTCATTATTATTTTAAAAAAAATATTTTCATTTTAAATTTCACGTCATTTTGAAAAATGAAAATGATTTTGAAGATGAAAAGATATTTTCTTTAAGAATTCATCTCAAGTGTTTTATCAAAACTATTTTCCATCTAAGATGACATTATTTAGCATGTTTATGTTTCATGTATAATTTATCTATTATTTACATGGTTTAAATTTTATTTTGATGAAATGATATCCATTTATTTTATATGGATTATATCACAGTGGGATGATGTTTATAAAACCCATTTTATTCATTGGGGTATGATGAATGATTTATGATTCTTTTGTGGAACACGTATGAATGATTTCTATATGCGATGGGTGGGACCTATATCTCCCTCTAATGAATTGGGTAAATATTTATATATCACCAGATAGACATGGATGGAAGAGAATGTAAATATCGTTCAGTAATACCGAGATAGAACGGAAAGTAAACCCAATTTAGTAATGGAATTTTTCCACTATGATAGTCTTGGCAGTAATATCTTTGATACAATGGAAATAATATAAATTGTTTAATGGTTTTCCAAAATTACATGTTTTATACCCATGATATTTTATCATGGTTAATTTTCCTTTATGATATATGCCTTATTCACTGCCAAGATTTATGTCATTACTCATGATTTTGTTGTTTTATGTTCATGTTCTTACGTTCAAATGTTTTGTGATTGTTTTATGTTCTCCATGATTACCCTTACTGAACATTTGAGCTCAACCTTTTTATTAATTCATTTCCCCAGTATATAAAAATGGATTTAGGTATGAAATTCAAAGGGGATTATCATTATGGTAGATGTTGAAGATCTTTCACCATGATTAGAAGATTATATTTCGAGTTTCCAAAGACAATAAACTAATACGGTCATTGGGCATCTGTTTTTGTCAGGTAATAAGTATTCCACAAATGTAATGTAAGATTTATTTATTCCAACCTTTGGTTCTCTTCAATAAAACATTATTTTTTGATCATCATTTGAATATTATTCTTTAATGGTTACAATGTAGAATGAAACCTCGTTGCGTTGTGGAGACGTTAAGATGTACGTACAAATGAGCGACAATGTTATTCTGTTGATGGTGAAATAATAATTATATTGATGGTATATTATATATACAGAATCATTAACATGTTATATTTAGTATTTTAATCAATTATATAAATTATTAAACCCATCTAAATATTATAGTGTTGAATAACAAACTACACCCGATGTTGAGACGGTAAGCCATACATATGCACATATGGTGACATTGTCATTCATGAGGTGAATAGAATAATAGATATTGTTGTACCATATTTATAATAACACATATGTGTTTATATTATACTGGATTTATGATTTAAACATGGAAACCACATAGAAAGGGAAAGTTGAAAAAAAAAGAACTTTGAAAGAGGTGATAAAATAATTACCTCTTCTTCGAGTACTTCATTTTGATTTCAACAAAATGGCTCCATTGATTGGAATTATGATCAATATAAAGCCTTTAGGTAGAATTTAGGGTAGCTGGTAATATAGTTTATCACATTATGACAATGAAAAGTGGATTTTGAGGTGTGATCTTAAGAGAAGGAGAAGTAACCTTTTATAAGAGAAGTGGCATCTACATTAGGAAATGATTGAAATATTAATTTATTATAAAATAATATTCTGTTTATAATAGATAAAAATAGATTTATTTAGAGATTAAGGTAAATATGGGTCTAAAACCTCCCACTCAATACGTTTTATCAATGTTTATTTTACCATATTAACATTATAGTTTAGATTTAACCCTTTGTTAAATAGTTGAACATTTACCTTGTCTTCATGTATATTTATAATAAATGGTTAATATAGTTTCCATTAAATTCCAAGAGATCCAAAAGTGGATATTTAATGACATATATAGACTTATCTAATTCATATGGATGAATATTATATTTTTAGGACAATTAAATAATTTAATGAAATTGTTTCGGTGCGGATGTGCGTCGGGTTACGCTGTTCCGCCAGGACGCGTTCGCGCGTGCACCCGTCAACCCGAGGGGATGGGCGCGCGGCTTGTGGTCCCGCAGTCCCGCTTTCCAAAGGCGGGCGACATCCGTCCCTTATTCAGGGGCGTCTGCTCCTTGATCGAAACCGGGATGATGGGATGTCGGCTCCTACTTCCTTGGACGTCTCCTCGGAACTCGTCGCCTAATCCGGGTCTCCCTCATAGATTTAAGACATGCTCGTGAATCTCGTTCCCGGCGCCATATCTTCATGGACACCGGTTAATTACGCTGCTTCCGCCCGGACGCTCCAAGGAGTCTGGTCGGGGCAGCAACCTGCGGTGAGGATGCCGGGTGGCTCTGGGTGCTGGGGGCGTGTCGTAACACTGCGGCTCTGCACGTCTGTCTTCCGTCCCTAATAGGGCTTCTCGAAGGCACGATGACCTGAGGCATCCCGCACTGGGTGCGGGGAACTGTGTCCCCTGAGATTTTCCTCAGCTTCTCATGTTTAACACGGGGTATGCCGCGAGTTTAACGTCCAGCAGGGACGGCATCGGACCGATCAACACGAAGAGTGGATCAGATGACAGAACCCCTTGCGGGGAACCTCCGACGCTGGGGCCAGCGCATGGGTGGCTTCCCAGGTGATGTGGAGTGGAGAGAAGTGGCATGACCCCACCGGGATGTGGCGGACCGGGTAAGGATCAGGATAGATGATGGAGTGAAGAGCTTGGACCCCGTAGGGGCTTCCTACGTACCGCGCGTTAGCACGGATCAAAGTCGACGTAGTTCGGGTATACAGTTTAACGTCATGCTGGACGTCGGCAAGCCGACTCACAAAGGGGTCGAGGCCGCCGGGCGGAGGATTGAACCGAACCACCTCGCACAGAGGGGGATGGAACGGCCGGGTGGATCACAGTTTCACGTCATGCTGGACGATAAAAGGAGAAATGGAAAAAGGGGCTGTGGGGAGGCACAGTGGAGATACACACGTGCAGTCTCCCACAGGGGCGGATTCATAGGTGAATCGACGCAAGTGTGAACCCTGGAGGGGTCCACTGATGGACGAACCTACGTGAATACGACCGGGACGACCAGGTGGTGGGCTTGAACCTCAGGGAGGATTCCTACGTACCCTGTTTAGAAGACAGGGATCAAAGTCCACGTAGTTCATTCTGTCAGGACTTACGCACTTGAGGCAGCCCGGATGCGGAAAAACTCAGTTG
Source organism: Viscum album (assembly GCA_963277665.1). Classification (NCBI taxonomy): domain Eukaryota; kingdom Viridiplantae; phylum Streptophyta; class Magnoliopsida; order Santalales; family Viscaceae; genus Viscum; species Viscum album. Next base: position 822,598,450 of record OY728155.1, read on the forward strand.
GAAGGGACTTGGACCGAAAGTAGGAGACACCTCGATCCCAGTCACACCCTCTACTGGCTTCGGCAGTGGGGGAGCGCAATGGAGATACACATGTGCAGCCCCCCACAAGAAACTAGGGGTTTGTAATACCCTACCCCCGTAGAGAATAGCCGCTCCCATTAAATCGTCCCTAAAGAGGGGCAATCCCAACATCCCTGCAGAGACGAGCGGGTGGGGGCCACATCCAAACCGGGGGGGACCCTACGTGCGAGGCACGGGATCGGGTGATGCGGACGGTTTAGCGTCTTGCCGGACGAAGTACAGTTTAACGTCGTGTGTTGAGGACGAAGCGGACGGTTTAACGTCTTGCCGGACGAAGTACAGTTTAACGTCGTGTGTTGAGGATGAAGCGGACGGTTTAACGTCTTGCCGGACGAAGTACAGTTTAACGTCGTGTGTTGAGGACGAAGGTGCTTGGCAGTTTAACGTCTTACAGCACGGACGATAGGGGCTAGGCAGTTTAGCGTCGTGCAGCTTGGACGTAGTACAGTTTAACGTCATGTTGGACGGATGCAGTTTAGCGTCATGCGGGACGAATGTGCAGTTTATCGTCATGCTGGACAAATGTGAAGTTTAACGTCATGCTGGACGTATGTGCAGTTTAACGTCATGCTGGACATATGTGCAGTTTAACGTCATGCGGGACGAATGATTGCCGATGATGGGTCTGTGTCACTTCGCGCGAGCCTGGAGGGCCACACGGGAAGACAACGCACGGTGCGGGCACCCAGGATGAAAACCATCGGGCGCCACGCAGGCGGGTACCCTCAGGGGGTCAAAGGGGGCGACCCTGGCGGATTGCGCGTAAAAGAGGAGCTTTGCGCGCAATACCGCGGGTCGGCGCACAAAATGGCGGGCTGGCGCGCAATCGGGCCAGCCCTTTGCGCGCGGATGATTGAGATTGCGCGCACCGGGCTTCGGACAGCTCGCGGGGGCAACGGCTCATTCTCTAACGAACGACCACTTTGAAGAGGGGGGTGCGCGCAATCGGGCTGGATTGCGCGCACCCGGGGGCAATTGCACGCAAGAGGCTTCTTTTGCGCGCAAAGGCCTTCGGGTTAAGGATTATTCAAAGGAAAGGAGCCAAGGGGATTTCGCGCGAAGGCGAACCCCAGGGATCTATTGCGCGAAAGAAAGGAGGTTACCTGAAGATCGGCATTGCGCGCGGAAGGGGTTGGATTGCGCGAACGAGCGACGCTTCGGATTCTGGCAACCTTCAAAACGTCGGGGGTCGCTTTGTATTTATAGGCAACCCCGGGCGCGGAATCTGGTCTCGAGCGCGGAATTCCCTTCGCGGGCGCGGAATCAGGACCCGGCGCGCAAGGGAGCCGCGCAGGCCACGGGCGCGCAAAATAGCGCGCCGGCCCAGCGCATTGCGCGCATCCCGGGAGGATTGCGCGCCGCGACTCAACTTTGCGCGCGGGCCTCTGAAATTTCGCGCAAGTCCTCCTGGCCCTCCGGAACGTGCCTCTGACTCCAAATATCACTTCGCTTTCCGCATCCGGAACTTCGTTTGGGAACAACAGACTTTTCCGGCATCTACAAAAGCCCCCCCTCGGAATCGGATCGGCGAGAGGTCGCAACGATCGGGTTCCGAGGGAGACGCCGGAATGCCGAAGTCCTGGGCTGCGCGGGACTTAGGCGCGCAAAAAGGGGCGCCGGGCGCGCAATTCGCAGCCGCGGTCGCGCAATCGAGCGTTCCGCGCGGCGCGGAATCCTGGCCTCGTCTATAAATAGGGGTCCCGGGTTCCGCGTTCCGTACACAGGCCTTCCGCGCGATAAGCTTCAACTCTCTCGTGCGCGAAATTGCCTTTTCCGGTCGCGAAATTCGCCCGATCGGCGCGCAAAACCATCCGTAATTCTCCTGCCTTTGCGCGAAAACCCGGAACATTGCGCGACATTCTTCCCAATTGCGCGCCGTCCACTTGGATTGCGCGCCAACCTTCAAACTTCTCTACCATCCTCGTCCGATCCCGCACGCTTCATCCCTTAACCCGCACGACTCCCGAAACTTCTGAGATGGCCGCGCATCAAGGAAATGAGGGGGATGCCGCCACTCGCAGAGCTGAGATGGCGACGAACGAGGAGGTTTACGGAGCCAAGGAGATTGTTTCCAACAATAAATCCCTGTTCGACTTACTGACGCCGGCCCAGAAGACATATCCACTGTCGGACAACCTGCCGCTCTGGAACTTCGGCATCCTTGATGAGGTTCTGGTGCCAGGGTTCGAGGTTGATGCGCCACGGTCCTAGGTGACTCGGGAGGATGAGCTTCCCCGCTATAACATCACCAACAATGGGCATCCTGCCAGGGAGACCAGGCACTTGGACGTCTATGTCCTGAACCCGAGGACGCGAACCATTGACGGAGGTGAGCCTACTGCGGAGAATTCTCCAGCCCTCTACTCGAGCACATATCGCCAGAGTGTCACTGACGACACCAAGGGCTGGCTGAAGGACTGGGACTTGCGGTCTGGGGGCAATTTCACCAGCGAGTGGGCCTGGGCGTTCTGGGTACGCCACACTTGCGATCACTTCGCAGAGGAGCCGCGGTACATCGGCCTATTTGAGGCGGTGTGGACGTCGCAGTTCCACTTCTACCAGCAGTCCGAGCTCGGGCCGGAGCTGTTCACCCGCTGGTCTCCGGATACCAACACCTTCCATCTTCACCATGGGGAGGTCAGCATCGGTCTCTGGGACATCCACTGCATCGGAGGTATCCCGCTGGAGGGCTACCAATACGATGAGTTCCTGCCACCGAAGAACACCTGGGAAGATAGGTCACGGACTCCTATTCTGACCTGGCATCTGCTTGACCTGGCTACGCAGTGGCTCGGGATCAAGGACTTCCAGAAGGACATAGCCTACAAGGAGTGGTTCAGCCAGTTCTTGGAGCATGACCCGGCGGTCAAGATGCCAGGCAGGGGGAAGCGGTACCCGACCGCAGCTCAGAGGAGCCGGAACGGGTCGTACTGGCAGGTCCTGGAGACGGGCGACTACCGCTCATGGGGGTACCGCATCATCGAGGCCCGGGACCCAAATGTCCGGTACGCGGCGTTCCTGGCCGCCTTTCTGAGTGGGTGGCTCCTGCCAGTGCGGGACGCGAGAATGGGCGTTCGCCCGACGACACTGGCGGTGGCGGGCGCTATGGCCGCCAACAAAAGATACAACCTCGGGGTCCCAGTGCTGGCGAGGCTGTATGCCATCCTGGGACGCATCTCACGAGGGGGGTCGCCACGAAGGATCTGTGGGCCCTTTCAGTTCTTCCACGGCTGGGTGGCTGCTCACCTCGGTGGGTACACGTTTCCGAACGCCATCATTCCTCCGGGCAACGACCTGCGACCCTCCCTGCTGAACATCGCGGGGGTCGCTCCGATGACCCTAAGTGAGGAGGGCGTGAGGATTCGGATTGGCAATCATGCCAATTTCAACTTCAGTCCGTTCCCCACTCCCGTCGGCCAGATGATCGACAATGGGCAGGGTCCGCTGGAGCAGCACGAATACTTCCTGAACATGCGGGGCGGGGTGCTCGTGGCTCGGATCGACGGGAAGGTGATCTGTGAGCCTTACGTGCCAACCCGGTTCGCCAGGCAGTTAGGGTGCCTTCAGCGGATGCCGAAGAGGGTATTCACTGCCGTCCGGGAGGAGACGAACCCTTGCGTCCTTCGCCAGATGTGGCTGATGTTTGCCGCTTTCGGCTCTGGCGACGTCATCACTCTCCCTCCTACCGGGGTTGACGCAGGCTTGGCAACCGAGTACGCCGAACACTGGGCCATCGCGTACCCCGAGGGGCTTCTACGAAAGCCAGTTCGGCGGCTCGAGGTTACCCGTGCGGAGACCGGGCGTCAAGGAAGGAGGCGAGGTGCCGCCACACGGGGGAGAACGGAGGCGCGCCAAGCAGCGGAGCCGGTGCGGGCAGGGACTTCGGCGGCGGGCACATCGCGAGCTGCCGCTACGACCTCGGCGCCCAGAGAGGGGGCACACGCGGTGGTCGAAGAGCGGCCCGGGAAGCAGGTGAGACGTCTGCTCGGACCCTCCCACGATGCAGTCTTCCCGGCGCTGTGGTCGGCCTGGATGACCCTGTGACAGTCACTGGGGACCGACGCCATCTGGCGAAAGATTCTCAGAGAAGGAATCCATCTGCCAGAGGTCGAGCGCCTCCATATTGCCGACAGGGTGGACTTCAACCGGCAGTATGCGTATCTGACGGCCATGGACGATTACGCGCGCCAACGTGGTCAGCGTGCGGAGCCATCCCTTCTGGTGAAGGTGATGCTCGGTCTAGAGCCCGCTCCAGAATAGATGCCGCCGGCGGAAGATGAAAGTGGCAGCGACTCCGAGGAAGAGGAGGAAATGGGGGAGGATGAAGGCTCCGAGGGAAGATCCCGTCAGGGGAGTCCGCGGGAGATCGGCGAGGTGGCCAGCTCTGACAATGTTGATGTCACTGAGCTCCTCGAGGTCCGCTTCTATCCCTACTCAATCTGCTTCATCCATTCTCTTATGCAGCTTCTAACCCATTCTTCCATCTTTCTCAGGAGCGCACGGATGTTGGTCAGGCGTCCTCAGCGGGAGTAGGAGGGGCGCCAGCAGGACAAGGCGGGGGCCAGGCACCCATTATCGAATTGACAAGCGCGGAAGGGCCCCCTGCTGCAACTGTTCCTGCGGCGGCCGGGATAGCGGAAGATGACGCTCTGACCTCCCGTAAGTCTCCTTGCTTTACTGCTGGTGCCTGCCGTTGACAATCCGTGACTAACCATGGCATGCCCCGCGCAGTGATCTCAACACTGGAGGCTCGTCGGGTTGCCGAACCCGGGCCATCTACGAGTGGACCAGTGGTGGACATGCCGCCTGCTCCGGAACAGACTTCCCAAACCGAGCCGGCCCCACCAACCGCTGATCAGGGGGCTGTGGACGCCGGCGGTGCTGACGTCGGAGAGAGGTTGGGGGCTGACGAGGGTGTCAGCGCCGCTGGGGAGAGAGAAGAAGTTCTCCCGGATGTTGGGGAACCCATCCCTCATGAGAACCTCCCAGGGGCGGACCCTGCAGCAGACCTGCTGGCTGCCTTCCCTGCCTACCGGCCTGCCGACCCCAAGGAGATGGACGACTTGGACGCGGAGGCGGTCGAGGAGAGCCGGATAACGCGCCGCAGGGGGTGGAAGTGCATCCAGCGCTTCCTCAAGCGAGACCCCTCGGAGTGGCTGGGGCGCATGGGATCACTTCAAACCTGGCTGCGCTTCCTGTGTGCCGGGGGAGCTGATGCTCAACGCCTCCATCTGACGGTCCGTGATTTCATGGCCGAAAAGATGCGCGAGAGCTGCCGGCGTGCCGACGTCACACAAAGTCGGGACATGTCGGAGAGCACGCGGGCGCTCCTCGCGGCGGAGCAGGAAGTCCGGCGTCTCGAAGGGCAGGCGGCAGAGAAGGAGGCCTTCGTCGCAACGTGTACCGAGCTTGTGTAGAAACTAGCAGCCCAGCTGGTTGACGCCCAGGTACAGCTGATGGAGGCGGGCCAACAGATGGTCACAATTCAGGTCGAGCGGGAGTGTGCACAGGCCAGAATCGACGAACTGCGTGCTGCGACCGCCGACGAAGAGAGGGCATGCAGAGAGCGAGAAGCAGCTCTGGAGGCCACCAGCCAAAGGGTAGCGGCATTAGAAAGACTCATTCAGCACGCTAATCCCTAGGGGCTTTGTTTTGCCGTTCCCAAAACATTTGCTTCCGCTACTTTGATCCATTTGTATGAATCAATATATTTATCTGCATCTTTTGTCTTAACATGCTCAACCACAATTCGTTGTCTTGCGAGAGTGTTAACCAAGCATCAGGCATCCATAATTGGGCCTGGATTTTTGGAGAAAAGAGGGAGGTCATTCCTAAGAAAGGAGACCTCAGACCTAATCAATGTATCATCCCCCCAACTTGTTCCAACACACGAGCGGGACAATGCTAGGGGCGTTGAGATTTTATCCGAACATAGGGAAATGAGAAAGGGTGAATCGCGTGTCCCGAATCCAGACATCCACAATGGTCGGCCTTCCAGGAAATGCCCAAGACGGTAGGCGGACAGTGGATCGACCATAACAACTGCAATAGACGGACCAAAGGTCATCATTCATATTGCAGGAGGCGGACCACATGTCATCATGAATACCGCTTTGGGGGTTCCTTCAGACACAAGGGTGGAAATCCAGATCAACAGGGCATGCGAAGCGTGGGGCGAAGTGATGATTTGTTTGGACAGAATCCAACGCTCTCAAAATTGCGCCACCGTGGGGAAAACTTATTAGGCGGATGCACTAAACTGGCCGTGAGTCACCCCAATTCTTAGACAGCACCTCTTTGACGAGGAAACCGTCGCTTCCCACCATTGCAGTGGGGCATCCCGAGCTGAATCGGGGAGAATATCACAACTGCACCACTCTACCAGAATCCAGGCCAGACGGCCAGCGACGAGGAGGGGCGGGACTTATTGATCCCTGAGGCTGGACCCGAGTTGAAATGCCCGGGCGTTCCTACGTACTCCATCAGGCTGGAGATCAAGCCACACGTAGTTCTGAAAGTGCAGTTTAACATCATGCAGGACGCAGAACCCCATTTGGGGAGATCTTAGTTTAGGGTCGTAGAGCTCGGACCATAGGGGTATATCTTAGTTTAAGGTCTTAGAGCTCGGACCATAAGGGGAGATCTTAGTTTAAGGTCTTAGAGCTCGGACCATAAGGGGAGATCTTAGTTTAAGGTCTTAGAGCTCGGACCATAAGGGGAGATCTTAGTTTAAGGTCTTAGAGCTCGGACCATAAGGGGAGATCTTAGTTTAAGGTCTTAGAGCTCGGACCATAAGGGGAGATCTTAGTTTAAGGTCTTAGAGCTCGGACCATAAGGGAAGATCTTAGTTTAAGGTCTTAGAGCTCGGACCATAAGGGGAGATCTTAGTTTAAGGTCTTAGAGCTCGGACCATAAGGGGAGATCTTAGTTTAAGGTCTTAGAGCTTGGACCATAAGGAGAGATCTTAGTTTAAGGTCTTAGAGCTCGGACCATAAGGGGAGATCTTAGTTTAAGGTCTTAGAGCTCGGACCATAAGGGAAGATCTTAGTTTAAGGTCTTAGAGCTCGGACCATAAGGGGAGATCTTAGTTTAAGGTCTTAGAGCTCGGACCATAAGGGGAGATCTTAGTTTAAGGTCTTAGAGCTCGGACCATAAGGAGAGATCTTAGTTTAAGGTCTTAGAGCTCGGACCATAAGGGGAGATCTTAGTTTAAGGTCTTAGAGCTCGGACCATAAGGGGAGATCTTAGTTTAAGGTCTTAGAGCTCGGACCATAAGGAGAGATCTTAGTTTAAGGTCTTAGAGCTCGGACCATAAAGACCTCAAAGTACGCCACATCGTGGTCCTATCCCCTGGATATGCAAAGGTGCACTGAGGGATAGTGTCAAGAGTGTCGAGATTTCGCCTGGTCAGAATGGGAGGTGGAAAATGTGAATCATGCGACCATTCACTCAAGGAATGGGGGCACCGGAGTAACGATATGGGAGTACTGCCGACCGTGGCGGAAAAGCAGCATCAATATCGCACTAACCGTTGGTGGAATGAGGCAGCAAACGAGCATCGACCGCTCAATCGCAGGATTCATATCGATTTGCTGCCCGAGGCCATTGGGGGTACCGGCCCGAGTCGGTGGGAGAGCACTGAGGCATTGTGTCCGAACCGTTCACGGGGGCTCCACCCAGGGCGTAGATAATGGGTCCGAATGAAAGGGATCACGAAGCCTGAAAAGTGGAGGAAACCTGACCAAGCGGATCCTGACCCTCTTGGCAATAAACCAGAGTACTCTTGACACCGGTGGACCACTGCAAGGGGTCGGGGAACACGCCTTGAGGGTGACCTGAAGGCGGCGGATTCCCCAGAGAAGGGGGAATCTCTAAGAGGTGGGGGGCTGAACCTGAAGTTTCAAACATCCGGGCGTTCCTACGTATCCCATAAGGATGGGAATCAAGCCACACGTAGTTCTTGAAGCGCGACACAACACAATCGGGCACCTGCGCGGGGAAGGGTGCGGGTCTGACCCTCGCACATAGAAGGAGCGGCATTTGATATTTCTTGTTTGTCCTTAAAGATGAATGGTTTTTCTTTGTGCGGCGACATGCCTGTGATTGATAAATATCTGGCGTCGCCACAATAATCAAGCCACGGAAGGCATTGATGAATGGCGTGGTTATTAACCAGCGCCCAACATGAGTGCCCCCTGAGGGGAACATCACGATGCAGTGCCGTTTCTCGTCGGGCGGCCAAGACGATCACAGTTTACGGTCGTGTGGTAGGACCAGACAACACAGTTTAAGGTCGTGTGGTTAGGACCATGGAGGAATCTGCTTATCGCGGTCCGGCGGACACGGCGGAGGTGGGAACATACCCAGCCCTGCGGTCACACACGATTCCAAGAGAAGAGTCTTGGGATAGGGGTCTGCGTATGTCCATCACCTGAGGGGCAGAGATGCTAGCCTCCAGATATACTGGGCCCAGAACGCGATTGTTCGGGCGACTCCTTCCTCGTTATGGGGACGAGGGTCCAGCTACGCATGGCCCTTAGGGAGGACATCCGCATATATCCTCGGTGCTCAGATCATGGGAGCCTCGAACGACATCATTACCCTGGTTGGTCTGCCTAACGTGTAGAGGTGAACTGAAGGTCAGTATGAAGAGAGTGTCAAGATCCCACTACAACGCACAAAGGCGGAGTGTGATGAGGACTGTGCAACCAATGTTCAGAGCCTGAAAGAGCCGACATGGCGATCAAGGACGTTGCTGACCATATTCGTAACACAACATCCGATCGCGTCAGCCTAAGACGGGGCAAGCAAACGAGCATCGACCACTCAATCGCAGGATTCATATCGATTTGCGGCCCAAGACCCGCCGGTAAATCGACCCGAAGTGGTAGGAGAGCACTGAAGCATCGTACCCAAACCGCTAACGAGGATCCCTTTGAGTGAAGGCTCGAACAAGAGGAAGCGCGAGGCCTGACAAGCAACACAGGACCTATCGGGATTGAATCTGACACCACGAGTCATAGACCGAAGTACCCAAAACATGTTAACAGATCACCGAAAAGGGTCGGAGGACTCACCCTGAGAGCAACCAAAAGAGGGCAGATCCCCGTGATCAACCAAGAGACGGGGCTGGACCTGAAACACAAGCGTCCAGGCGGTCCTACGTATCCCATAAGGATGGGAATCAATCCATACGTAGTTCTTGAGAGGCAGTTTAACGTCATGCAGGACGATGAGAGGTGTGAGGTGGTCCCACACACGGGGGGAGGCGTACGGCGCGGCCAGTAGACCAACGCGAATGAGGACATAATCCCCCGCTCACGCGATACGCCTCGCACAAATAAGAGGGGGACTTGGGCCAGAGGCCCAACGCGGGATAGAGATTCCCGGGAAATGGGGCTGGGCCTGAAACATGAATGTCCAGGCGGTCCTACGTATCCCATAAGGATGGGAATCAAGCCGTACGTAGTTCTTGAAGTGCAGTTTAACGTCATGCAGGACGAGAAAAGAAGGGGGGAGCAGAAGGCATCCCCAAACGTGGGGGCGCACAGCGTGGCGAGCAAACCGTCGTGAATGAGGGCATAGCCCCACGTTCACACCATACGCCGCACACCCGGAGGCAACTGGGCCAAGGGCCCGAGATGGGATGGAAATTCCCAAAGGATGGGGCTGGGCCTGAAACATGAATGTTCAGGCGGTCCTACGTATCCCATAAGGATGGGAATCAAGCCGCACGTAGTTCTTGAGGGGCAGTTTAACGTCATGCAGGACGATACGCTGGGCAGTTTAACGTCGTGCAGCTTGGACGTAGTGCAGTTTAGCGTCATGCAGGACGAGGCACTTGGCAGTTTAACGTCTTGCAGCGCGGAAGAATGCTGAACAGGTTAACATCTTGTAGCCTGGACGTAGTGCAGTTTAACGTCGTGCAGGACGTTGTACAGTTTAACGTCATGTTGGACGAAGCACTTGGCAGTTTAACGTCTTGCAGCGCGGACGATACGCTTGGTAGATTAACGTCGTGCAGCTTGGACGTATGCAGTTTAACATCGTGCAGGACGTATGCAGTTTAGCGTCATGCGGGACGAATGTTCAGTTTAACGTCATGCTGGACGTTGGTACACTCAGACAAAGTACTGCTTGAGAAACATAGCGTTGGTGGGAGGAGTGACACGCTCACCATCCATAGTCGCTAGGGAGTACGCGCCATTGGGATAGACCTTGTGGACAACAAAAGGTCCCTCCCACTTGGGCTCCAACTTGGGCGGCTTCCGGCCGGGGATCATCGGTGCTCTTAGGGCTAGCACTAGATCACCCTGCAGGAAGGAGCGGAGGCGAACCTTCTTATTGAAAGCTCGAGCCATTCTGCTTTGGTGCCTCTCCAAGTTGTGCAAAGCGCGAAGTCTATTCTCATCCAGTGCTTCCAACTCGACTAGACGGGCTTCAGCAACTCTGTCCGGCGCTTGCTGGTCGTAGACCGCAGTGCGCAAGGACGGTAACTGGATCTCGATGGGCAGGACGGCCTCAGCTCCATACACCAGGGAATAAGGGGTCATCTGGGTGGAATAGTGAGTCTTCGTCCGATAATCCCAGAGGGCGTTGGGGAGCTTGTCCGGCCAACTCTTCTTGTTCTGACCAACCATCTTTTGCAGAATGTTAGAGAGGGTTTTGTTAAACGCCTCGATCTGTCCATTCGCCTGCGCATGATAGCGAGATGTATGGTTCGAGCGAATGTTATACTTGGCGTACAACTTCTTCAACTCGGATGCTCGGAAATTGGTTCCGTTATCCGTGAGGATAGCGTGAGGCACTCCAAATCGATAGATGATGTTGGAGGTCACGAAGTCAGCGATCGAACATGATTTGACCTCTCTGAGCGGAATCGCCCCTGCCCATTTGGAGAAGAAGTCCGTGGCGGTCAGAATGAACCGGCACTGGCGAGCTGTCGCCGGTGGGTAAGGTCCCACAACGTCCAGACCCCAGACTGCAAAGGGCCAGGAATACCTAGCGGTATGGAGAGGCTCCGGCGGCTGATGCACAAAGTTCGCATGAACCTGGCACGCATGGAACCTCCTGGCATACTCGAGGCAGTCATGGATCATGGAGGGCCAGAAGTATCCCAACCTCCGAATCTGGTGGGATAGCTTCGGTCCAGTCTGGTGGGCGCCGCATGAACCAGCATGAACCTCTTGCATGACTCGTGGGATCTCAACTCCCTGAAGGCAACGGAGGAGAACACCATCAAACCCGCGTTTGTAGAGGATCTGCTCCAGGCCGGGACTGCTCTGGAGGACAAACTGCGATGCGCGGCGTCGAACTCGCTCACGCTCGGCCCGATCCGATGGAAGAATGCCATATTGGAGGTACTCAACCAAAGGCGTCCTCCAATCAGGGGCTGATCCGACTGTCATATCTGGGGTATTCGGGTCTCCGGGCATAGGGGCAACCGCGGTGAGATTACTTACCAACGGGCCGCGATCTTCTTCCGGGATAACGGGAGCGCTGAGCCTGCGGTGCGTCACGCGGACGATCAGGTTGTCCTGTTCAGGCTCCGCAAGTGACGCAGCAAGGCTGGCCAAAGCATCTGCTCGACCGTTCTGCGACCGGGGAATATGGACAATTTCTGGCCGAGAAGGGAATCGAGCCATCAGAAGGAGGGTGCACTCCAACAATGGCACAAGTTCCGGCTTCCTGACAACATAGTCGCCATTGATCTGCTTATCAACTAGCTCGGAGTCCCCTTTCACGCACAGATGGGGCACATCGATCTCGAGAGCCAACTCGAGGCCGGTGATGAGGGCATGGTATTCCGCCTCATTGTTGGTACATCCCTCTGACAACAGGAAAGAGTATGGCAGAACGGCTCGCTCCGGGGTAATGAAGACGATGCCCAAGCCCACTCTGTTGAGCTTAGGATTATCGAGTCTTCTACCGGTGGGGCTCCGGGAGGCACCGTCAAAGTGCATCTTCCAGCATGGATCGGCTCGATCAACCGAGAGAATGGTCTCATCAGGAAAGCCTAGATCCAGCGGCTGATCCGCGGAGGTCGGGTGAGCTGCCAGAAAGTCTGCTAATGCTTGCCCTTTGATGGCCTTCTGAGACACATACCTGATGTCGAACTGCTGGAGAATCACAGCCCACCGCGCTAGACGGCCAGTCAACATAGGTCGGCTCAGGATATATTTCAACGGGTCTACCCGAGAAACCAACTGTACCTCATGGTACTGCAAGTTGTGCCGTAGTTTCTGTACGGCAAATACGAGCGCCAGGCAGCTCTTCTCGATGGGGGAATACCTAACTTCCGCATCGAGGAGCATGCGACTGAGGAAATAGAGGCTATTCTCCGTTCCCTCGTTGTTCTTCTGGGCGAGAAGGGCACCCAGGGACCGTTCCAGGGCGGTCACATAGAGGACCAGCGGCTTCCCGGATACAGGCGGCATCAGAACCGGAGGTTGAAGCAGGTACTGCTTGATCTCCTCGAAAGCGGTCTGACACTCTTTATCCCATACATAGGTGGCACCTTTCTTCATGAGCCGAGAAAAGGGCTTACACTTGCCGGCCAGATTCGCGATGAATCGGCGTATATAGGCTAAGTGGCCTTGGAACCCTTGTAGTTCCCGGATGGTACCCGGGGGAGGCATCTGGCTAATCGCCCTGATTTTATCTGGGTCGATCTCAATACCCCGGTATCTTACCACAAATCCAAGGAACTTTCCGGAGGTGACCCCAAAGGCACACTTCAACAGGTTCATCTTCAGGCAGCGAGACCGGAGGAAGCCGAACACTTTCTCAAGATCTTTGAGATGGTCCTGACGCTGGCGCGATTTGACAACCAAGTCGTCGACGTAGCATTCCACCAGTGTGCCGAGGATTGGCTTGAATATGCGGTGCATCGCCCGTTGATAGGTGGCACCTGCATTCTTCAGGCCGAAGGGCATGACCCGGTAGCAAAAGGTACCTTGGGGGGCCCTGAAGGCAGTGAACTCCTCATCCTCAGGGGCCATCCGAATTTGGTTATATCCGGAGTATCCATCCATGAAGGGGAGGGCTTGGAACCCTGCCGTGGCATCAATCAACAGCTCTGTCACTGGAAGGGGAAAATCATCCTTCGGACAGTGGCGGTTGAGATCGCGGAAGTCGATGCAGACTCTGATCTGCCCGTTCTTCTTCCGGACCGGCACAATGTTGGCCAGCCATTTGGGGTACTGAACTTCCCTCACGAAGTTGGCTTTGATAAGCATGTCAACTTCGGCCTCAACCATGGCACCGTGGGATGGGTGCATCTTCCTGGGAGGCTACTTGAACCCGCGATGGTTCGCCGAGAGACCAAGGCGGTGGATGACTACCTGAGGATCTAGCCCCGGCATCTCGTCATAGCCCCAAGTGAACACATCACGGTGCTGCCTGAGAAAGTCCACGTACTGCTGCCGCTCCTCAGAGGGCATGGCGGCACTGACCAATGTGGGTCTTGGATCGGCCTCGGTTCCAAGGTTCACCTGTATTAACTCATCGACCGTGGCGGGGACCCCCTCCTCAAAGGCTGGGGGTGCGTCTTCCACGTCCTCTCCACTCGGGGAGGGATCGTCCACGGGAGAGACTGCGTTGGAAACTGCATCGGGGCTACCAGATCCTGCTGGGCCACTGGTGCTGGCACGGGCGGTCGCAGTCATCTCATTAGGAGACTCGCGGGCCGTCGAGACCATGGCTACGTCCAACCGTTGAACAGGGAGGACGTAACCGTCATCCAGACTTGCCCAGGGATCACTTGCAACAACGACAGGCTCATCCTCACCTGCCAGGATCTGCTTATCCTTGCTCTTGTAATAGTCTGCGTCCAGATAGCGGGCTTCACACGAGGCAAAAGGAGAGGCATCTCCTTGAAGCACGCCTACTCGACCATTAAAGGAGTATTTGAGGCATTGGTGGTATGACGAGGGAACCGCCGCGTGAAGGTGGGGCCATGGCCTGCCCATCAATGCGTTGTACGCAGTGTCCTGAGAGACTACCATGAATTCGGTGTTGGAAACCAAGTCACCGAATTGGGTCTTCAAACGTATCTTGCCGACCGGGGTTTGCTCGGTGCGGTCGTACCCCTGGATCCTGAGGTCGGAGGGAATCAAGTCATCCTCAGACAACCCCAATCTCCGGAGCGTCCGAGTTGGAATCAGGTTGATCCCGGACCCCGTGTCGACAAGACAGCGCCGAACTTCAAGGCCATTGAACTGGCCGGTAACATACAGCGGACGAATGTGTCCCTGTATAGGAGGGTCTTCATCCTTTCCAGAGAACGAGATAACTTCCTGACACTCGGCGTCCTCGATCGTTTCGGCGTGAAAGGCCTCTGCAGCCGCAACCTCTGTCTCAAACTGGAGGGGGCTCTTCAGGGCTTCAGCGAGTGCCTCGCGCATCTCAGATGACATGCGCAGAGCCTCAAGGATGGAGAGCCTTGCTGGGATGTCGGCCAAGTGCTTCAGGACATCATACTTTTTTGCCAAGCGCGAGCCCCTGGTTGCAGGAGGTTGCTCTGGGGTTGGAAGCATGACGGGCCTTGCTGGTTGAATCGGCGGCCGACTGGTACTTGGCGCATCTCGCTGTTCACTGGCTGCAGTCCGGGAAATGGTCACCGTACTGGGGTCAGGAGGCCGGGATGGACCCGTGGCAGGGCGGAGCTGGTCGTGACGCGGCTGAGGCGGTTCTGCCTGGTCCCACACCACAAACAGCGGCGGAGGCGAATCCGTCATCCTCGAATGGGGGGGCGGCGCACGTTGTGCTCGGTTTTGAGCCTGCTGTCTAGTCTCAGCGGCGTGCACGGCCTGGCTGGAGGTGCCAACGGCTGTGCCCCGACGACTCCTGCTGCTGCGGTTCTTCCGACGGTGGCGACGACCGGGGACACTAGGGAGGTCCACCTGGTGTTCTTCAACGTCGGGAACCGAAAAGGGATTTACCAGCTCGACGGTGTTAACCGAAGCGTACCCAACACCGTCATCGGACGAATCATCCATAACCGGGCGGATCCGAGGAGGGACCCCCATCTCCGGGGGCATGAAATCGCCGAGAGTGCGGGATAGTGGCGGAACTGGCGGGGCGCACTCTTCCTTCTTGCGCTGCCGCCGTTTGCTCCTCTTGGAAGAGGCAGGCTGGGACGACGATGCCGAAGCAGCACCCGCAGATTCTGGGGGCTCAGGCTGATTCAAGTGCGCACGGATGATTCCATGGGCGCGAATGGTCGTCTTGCGGGCCATCCAGTTATTATACTTCTGGGATCCGCGGTTGGAGACCAGCTGCCATTCGTCCTCGTTGCCACTATCGTCATCTGATCCCACGAACACGCCCGCCACTTGTGCTGGAGCTGGGCCCAACCTGATTACATTGTTGTTAATCTGGTCTTGGAGCCAGTCCTTAAACACATAGCACCGCGGGATGGTGTGCCCCAGGGCCCGATGGTAGGGGCAGTAGCGGGGGTTATTCGTAAGATGTGCCTCCTCTGGCTTCCAACACTCAGGCAGTCGCACAATCCTCTGCTCCAGGGCGCTCTGGAAATAACCGGGGACCTGATCCTCGTGGAATGAGTAAGTCAGGTGTCGCGGGCCCCTGGGAGCGTGGTCTTGACGAGGGGCTGGAGGGGCCGGCCGAGGAGGTGGACCCTGATTATCTCGCCTGGGTTGCTGCGGTACATTACGCGGAGGGGCCGGCCGGTTCTGAGGCTGCCGCTGCTGGGCCGGGAACTGAGCCCGTGGAGGCGGGTTCCTGTGAGGCTGTGGAGCTGGCCTCGCCGGCAGCAGCTCCAACGGCCTGGGGGCCTCTATCTGGGCAACAGCAGCGGGCTCAGCCCTGCTGACTCTCCTTGCAGGAATCATAGGAGGCAGCGGGTGTGCCTGGCTGGCCTGTTGCAGGGCTTCCTCAAGACGTTGAGCTTTGTCTGAGAAGTCCCTGAACCCTCTGGGGTAATTTTGAGTGATCAGGGAAGGGACCAGCTCGGTCTTGACGTTCCCGACGCACATTGTCAGCAACTGCTCCTGAGTCAATGGCATGTCAAGGGAATACGTGAGACCCTTCCATCGGGCGACGAAGTCCGCGACTCGCTCATCAGGCCTCTGCTTGCACTTGAAGAGGTCTGCGATACTTGTCTTCCGGGTCGTGGAACTGAACTGGTAGAGGAACTGTCTACGGAGGTCCTCCCAGCTGGTTACCGACCCGACGGGGAGCTGGCTGTACCAGACAAATGCTGGCCCTTCCAGTGTCTGAACAAAGCAGCGAAGCTTAGCGGCCTCTTGCTGCGCCGGAGTCCCCAACATAGGCCCGCACCTCGAGTTGAAGTGGGCTAAATGCTGTGGAAGATCTCCAGTCCCGTTGAAGGGAGCGAAAGTGGGATTCCCGAATCCCGGAGGCGCCGGCATGTCATCCACCCATGCTGGGTAGGGCTTGCCGTCCGGTGGGATCGCCACCTGCCGAGTCTCCAAGGCCTCCAAGCGGGCGATGAGTGCCGCCATCGGATCATCCGGACATGGGTTCCAGTCCTGGCGGGGATCTCTAACCACGAGCGCATTGCATGGCCCTTCAATCGGGTCGTCGACCGGGTCGTCGAACTCGGCAGCTCGTGGGATGGCGGGCGGAGCGGCCCTTGGGGCAGCGGGTGGAATCCGAGCGGGGTCTCTCAGGTAGTCACGCCGCTCGGGAGGGTGTGGCGAAACATACCGCGCCCTCTTGCCGTAGGTAATGGCCTCTCTCATGTCGGCGAACACGGAGTAATCACGGTTGCCCGGGAGAGTCTCATCGAGGAGCGGTTGTTCCGGTCCCTGCTGTCCTGGCCTAGGATCACAGTAGTCAGGCCGCCGTTCTGCAGCGCACTCGGCGAGGAGCTGGTCAACCAGCTTCTTCTGTTCGGCGAGCTGCTGACGTAGCGTAGCCTTCTCGGGATCCTCCTCTGCCCTCTGCATGGAGGCAGATGGGTCGGCGGGCTTTATAGCCTCGCTGTGCTCTTTCCCTTTGCTGACGTTTCGGCTCAACGTCAGTGCTTCAGTGGGTGCGGGGAGCCCCAGGAGGTTCCTCTGATGATGAGTAACTCTCACCGATGGCTCTGATGACGGCTTGTCTTCGGGGGGGAAGCCCCCGTCGAGAAGTTCCAAGTCGTTCCCCTCTCCCGATAGGTCAGCCATATTGACCGTTTCTGTCCCTGGGGATATACCCTCAGGGCCACCCAGCGAATCGGTCTGTCGGCGAATCACACTGAAGAGTAGGGCAGCGTACTGCCCCCATCCACGGATATACACGCGGGGAGTGGCTTCCTCGATAACTTTGCGGAGTACTTGAAAACACTCAACGCATCGTTGTTGGAGGGCCTCGTGGTGCTCAAATGACCCGGGGTGCCGAGCCGCGGGGAGCATGGCCAGGTCAATTTGACGGCACTGCTCACCAATATCCTCCAGGTGCATTTGACTCTCGGGGTATGGCATTTGTAGGCGGTGAAGACAGGAGCGAGTCTCCCGGAGAGTTCGGCGGAAGCATTCGAACTCATCCGGGGTGAGCGATTCGGGTGCATCAAAGCCCGGTCCTGCGACTGGCCAAAACTTCTCAGGGAAGTGGCCCTCTGCAAGGACGGTCCAGAAGCTCCACGACTCAAACTCGGGACCCAGATCTCCTTGGTCCTCTTCAATGGCTGGGAACGGACGGGGAACCGGCAGTGGTGCCGAGGCGGGCCGCCGGGCTGACGGGCTGGCCGGCGGTGAATACGGCGAACAGGCCGATTGGCCTCCATATCCCGGGCCGCCCTCTGAGGGTGGCGGTGCCCTGGATACCGCATCACGATAGGACGGGCCGGCGAGCGAACATCCTACCGTAGCATCGGGGCTCGCCGAGGGTGCACCAGATCGTGGTTCGACCGTCGGTCCCCAGAAAAAGTCTCCGGCTTCTCCGATCGAGACGGAAGGCACTTCCGGAGGGGCCGGTACCAACCGCAAGCTTGATCCTTGGGGGTCTACCAGGCCCTCGTTACTCCGGATATACCATCGGAGAGAAGCGGGGATCACATCGATCTCGCTCTCGGGGAGCACGAGGCTGACGTGCCGCATTCCTACCCCTGCCCTTGACTTGCGGGATTGGGGAAAGGGCTATGTCGCCGAATCGTACTCCGCCTCCGAATCAGAGAAGCGAACTGCTTGGATCTCTTTCCGGAATTCCGTAACATTCTTCCCTCGGCGTCGACGCCTTGCCTTCCTGCCCCTGGGTGGTTCTTCGGGGCAGGGCTGATCTCTGTCCTGGCGTCCTCCGGCCGCACTGGTGCTGGGGCCAAGAGGACTAGAAACCAAGGTGCGAGGGGCACCGGGACAGATATCAAAGGGGACACGGGGA
Organism: Viscum album; assembly: GCA_963277665.1. Lineage (NCBI taxonomy): Eukaryota > Viridiplantae > Streptophyta > Magnoliopsida > Santalales > Viscaceae > Viscum > Viscum album. Next base: position 822,616,876 of record OY728155.1, read on the forward strand.
GAGATGATTCCGGGCAGGCCTCCGGGCCGGGATCGGAAGGTGGGATGACCCATGCCTCCTGGATCGGCCACACGGAGTAGATCCCGCTGGTGAATAGCGGTACCGCGAGGTGGTCCGCGGTGGCTACTGCCTGCACCAGCAACCGGGAGAGTCGACCCAACCTGCCTTTGGGGCGGTCGAGGCCTCGATCCAGGTCGGGCATAGAAGTTCCCCTGCTCAGGATGCGCAGGGGCCTGGCGACTGGAGCCAACAGTGGCTTGGGCCAATGCGGCCGCTGTTGCTAGGGCCCCAAGGTGGGCATCCTCTTCCGCTCGTGCCCGACGTTGGCGTCGGGACAGACGAGTCGGGATGAGCGGCGCGGGCAGGTGGAGAGCCCGCTCTTCGACTTGAGAGGCCTGGCGGCGGTGTCGCCGTGGCCTGGCGGGAGTCCTTACCATCGATCCCTGGAGCAAATCCCGGATAGGGTGATCCCGGGCATCTTCCACCTCATCCGCATAGGGAAGGGAACTGTCAGAGCACTCCGGGGATAAGCTCCCGAAGCGGTTGGACGTTGAGGTAGGCAGCGGTGCCTCCCTGCGCGGCCCTTGGGGGCGGCGGTGGTGGCGAGGTGCAACCTCCTCAAGGTCTAGGCGAGCCATGTCCCTAGTGGGGATGACTCCCTCTTCCTCATATCTTCGCACCAGGGTGTTGATCACCCTTCTCTGGATGACCTCCGAGGGGGAGAGAGGGCGTGGTCGTCCCGCAATTGCGGCTGCTGGGACGGCTGTGGAACGGGCGGGACCGCGCGGAGTAGCCGCGTCGGTGTTTCCCCTACCCCTGCGCCAGTGGGCGGGTGGCGATCGGGCACTGGATCGGGCGACCTGATTTCTGAAAGCAGGGAGAAGGACCCATTAACACTGACAGGAAAAAAGGAATCGACAACCAACCATTAGCGCCACGACGCCTTCCGTGGGGGGAACCCAGGCCCTCGACGTTGCGAGACGGAGTGCCCGATGTCCCTTCCCCAGCCCCTGGCGGGTAAGACTGAATGCTTGGCCGGGCAACATGCCGGTCTTCCAACACCTCTGAAAGCCATCGGTCTTCGTATCGAGGAGAAGAGATTCACGTCGGGTTCACCATTTTTCTGTTTCGGTGCGGATGTGCGTCGGGTTATGCTGTTCCGCCAGGACGCGTTCGCGCGTGCACCCGTCAACCCGAGGGGATGGGCGCGCGGCTTGTGGTCCCGCAGTCCCGCTTTCCAAAGGCGGGCGGCATCCGTCCCTTATTCAGGGGTGTCTGCTCCTTGATCGAAACCGGGATGATGGGATGTCGGCTCCTCCTTCCTTGGACGTCTCCTCGGAACTCGTCGCCTAATCCGGGTCTCCCTCATAGATTTAAGACATGCTCGTGAATCTCGTTCCCGGCGCCATATCTTCATGGACACCGGTTAATTACGCTGCTTCCGCCCGAACGCTCCAAGGAGTCTGGTCGGGGCAGCAACCTGCAGTGAGGAGGCCGGGTGGCTCTGGGTGCTGGGGGCGTGTCGTAACACTGCGGCTCTGCACGTCTGTCTTCCGTCCCTAATAGGGCTTCTCGAAGGCACGATGACCTGAGGCATCCCGCACTGGGTGCGGGGAACTGTGTCCCCTGAGGTTTTCCTCAGCTTCCCATGTTTAACACGGGGTATGCCGCGAGTTTAACGTCCAGCGGGTACGGCATCGGACCGATCAACATGAAGAGTGGATCAGATGACAGAACCCCTTGCGGGGAACCTCCGACGCTGGGGCCAGCGCATGGGCGGCTTCCCAGGTGATGTGGAGTGGAGAGAAGTGGCATGACCCCACCGGGATGTGGCGGCCCGGGTAAGGATCAGGATGGATGATGGAGTGAAGAGCTTGGACCCCGTAGGGGCTTCCTACGTACCGCGCGTTAGCACGGATCAAAGTCGACGTAGTTCGGGTATACAGTTTAACGTCATGCTGGACGTCGGCAAGCCGACTCACGAAGGGGTCGAGGCCGCTGGGCGGAGGATTGAACCGAACCACCTCGCACAGAGGGGGATGGAACGGTCGGGTGGATCACAGTTTCACGTCATGCTGGATGATAAAAGGAGAAATGGAAAAAGGGGCTGTGGGGAGGCACAGTGGAGATACACACGTGCAGTCTCCCACAGGGGCGGATTCATAGGTGAATCGACGCAAGTGTGAACCATGGATGGGTCCACTGATGGACGAACCGACGTGAATACGACCGGGACGACCAGGTGGTGGGCTTGAACCTCAGGGAGGTTTCCTACGTACCCTGTTTAGAAGACAGGGATCAAAGTCCACGTAGTTTATTCTGTCAGGACTTACGCACTTGAGGCAGCCCGGATGCGGCAAAACTCAGTTGGAAGGGAATTGGACCGAAAGTAGCAGACACCTCGATCCCAGTCACACCCTCTACTGGCTTCGGCAGTGGGGGAGCGCAATGGAGATACACATGTGCAGCCCCCCACACGAAACTAGGGGTTTGTAATACCCTACCCCCGTAGGGAAAAGCCGCTCCCATTAAATCGTCCCTAAAGAGGGGCAATCCCGACATCCCTGCAGAGACGAGCGGGTGGGGGCCACATCCAAACCGGGGGGGGACCCTGCGTGCGAGGCACGAGATCGGGTGATGCGGACGGTTTAGCGTCTTGCCGGACGAAGTACAGTTTAACGTCGTGTGTTGAGGATGAAGCGGACGGTTTAACGTTTTGCCGGACGAAGTACAGTTTAACGTCATGTGTTGAGGACGAAGCGGACGATTTAACATCTTGCCGGACGAAGTACAGTTTAACGTCGTGTGTTGAGGACGAAGGTGCTTGGCAGTTTAACGTCTTATAGCACGGACGATAGGGGCTAGGCAGTTTAGCGTCGTGCAGCTTGGACGTAGTACAGTTTAATGTCATGTTGGACGGATGCAGTTTAGCGTCATGCGGGACGAATGTGCAGTTTAACGTCATGCTGGACAAATGTGCAGTTTAACGTCATGCTGGACGTATGTGCAGTTTAACGTCATGCTGGACATATGTGCAGTTTAACGTCATGCGGGACGAATGATTGCCGCTGATGGGTCTGTGTCACTTCGCGCGAGCCTGGAGGGCCGCACGGGAAGACAACGCACGGTGCGGGCACCCAGGATGAAAACCATCGGGCGCCACGCAGGCGGGTACCCTCAGGGGGTCAAAGGGGGCGACCCTGGCGGATTGCGCGCAAAAGAGGAGCTTTGCGCGCAATACCGCGGGTCGGCGCGCAAAATGGCGGGCTGGCGCACAATCGGGCCAGCCCTTTGCGCGCGGATGATTGAGATTGCGCGCACCGGGCTTCGGACAGCTCGTGGGGGCAACGGCTCATTCTCTAACGAACGGCCTCTTTGAAGAGGGGGGTGCGCGCAATCGGGCTGGATTGCGCGCACCCGGGGGGCAATTGCGCGCAAGAGGCTTCTTTTGCGCGCAAAGGCCTTCGGGTTAAGGATTATTCAAAGGAAAGGAGCCAAGGGGATTGCGCGCGAAGGTGAACCCCAAGGCTCTATTGCGCGAAAGAAAGGAGGTTACCTGAAGATCGGCATTGCGCGCGGAAGGGGTTGGATTGCGCGAACGAGCGACGCTTCGGATTCTGGCAACCTTCAAAACGTCGGGGGTCGCCTTGTATTTATAGGCAACCCCGGGCGCGGAATCTGGTCTCGAGCGCGGAATTCCCTTCGCGGGCGCGGAATCAGGACCCGGCGCGCAAGGGAGCCGCGCAGGCCACGGGCGCGCAAAATAGCGCGCCGGCCCAGCGCATTGCGAGCATCCCGGGAGGATTGCGCGCCGCGACTCAACTTTGCGCGCGGGCCTCTGAAATTTCGCGCAAGTCCTCCGGGCCCTCCGGAACGTGCCTCTGACACCAAATATCACTTCGGTTTCCGCATCCGGAACTTCGTTTGGGAACAACGGACTTTTCCGGCATCTACAGAAATAGTATTTGTTTTAGAAACTTATTTATGTCAATTGTTACACTATTAACTATTTGGTTTTTGGTATTGTCATAAAAACATTATGGTTTCGAACTAAATACATTGAATCAACCCAAAAATTATATATTCAACGAGATAAATCTTTTATGGAATAAAAATATTATATTTATTTTTATTTTTATATTAAAAATATCAATTATATTAATCATTCTTTAATAAGAAAATTATTGCATCAGCATTCTGTCATAAATAAAATTAATTATTTAATGCATAATTTTTTTAAATAAATTACAATGCTGTATAAAATATTTTTATAATTGTAGTAAATATTTATAGACAAATTTACCTTACGTATAACCTTATATTAAAAATGGTTTAGTTATAAAAAATTGAATTTAACAAATAACTATTTTATAAATAAAATATCATAATTGTCCTAATCAAATCCAAATGGATCAAAAAGGTTATTATTTTAGTCATAATGATTATTTAGGTTCTAATACACTTATCCAATTGGATTAGGACATCTCATGGTGTAATATTATATTATAATAATATTTTTTTAACTTTAATTACCCTTTTTACATTTAAACGTGGTAAATAAAATTCTAATGTTACTATTCACTGAAAATATTTTTTATCCTATTGAACTGCATTTTAGATAATGATTAAAATCGTGGCGGTCGTATTTTTGAAATTCAATTCCCAGATGTTGTAAAATTACATTTTATTCAAATAGAAAAATGTGTCTATATGGTGGATTAAATATGCTAAAAATTTCCATAAATCATTATATATTTTGTATCATTAAAAATGACACCAATGAACTACATTAGACTAATATAGGTATTATGTTTCTATTTTGAGGTAAAAAAATTAAAATTAAAAATTATCATTTAAATAAGATGTCGGTTTTAAACTATAATGTTGTGTTTTAAACTATTCATTAAAAATTTAATGATTTTAGAAAAATAAAAAAAAATCACCATATTCTAATTTTGATATTCCAAATGCAAAAATGATGACCATTTTGAAAATTAACATTTATAAAATTCCAATATGTGGTTTTTACTATTCATAACTAATTTTTAAATTGCTTGTTTGATTGGACAAGGAGTGCTAGAACTCAGAGCTGCGTACAACACAAGCAATTCAATTAATCAAAGAGAAGTGTATCGTGGAATCCAAGGGTGTTTCATTCTTACCACATTCAAATAATTTATTCCTAGAAATGTAATGAATATTAATGCATAAAAAGATTTGGGTGGTTGTTCATCATAAGTTCCTCAGGTTCCCACATTGACTCTTCCATTTTAGGGTTTCTCTAAAAAACATTTACCAGACGAGTCATCTAGTTTTTTAACACATGTTCTCGGGTATCCAAAATCATTAAATTCACATCACAATAATACAGATCAGGTTTTAGTGGTATTTCTTCATAGATGAGTCCATGTGTTATGTCTGACATGTATTTTCTCAAAAGTGATATGATGAACACATCATGAATATTGTATAGACTTAGCGGAATTATCAAATGGGAAGCTACAACTCCAATTAGTTATAGAATTTCAAAAGGTTCAATGCACCTAGGACATAATTTACCATTTATATTGAATCATATAACAACATTCCATTGAGATGCCTATAATAGACCATGATCACAACATTAAAATTCTAAATACTTCCTTCATTTATCGACATAGCTCTTTTTCCATCATTGAGCTTCTTTGATGTGAGTTTATATAATCTTCTCATTTTCCATTTTCCCTCAATATGTTCTTGGAATATAAGTATTCTTTCAAGAACATCATCCAATCTTGTTGGTTTGTGACATCTCATTCCATGTAACGCTTCACATGATGCCAAATGAATACTTGAATGGAAGCTATTGTAATTAAAATATTCTACCAGAGGTAAATACTGATCACTCATACCTTGAAATCCAAGTGAGAAAGAACTCCACTTGTCTCTTAAGGACTGAATAGCCTTTTCTGACTTTCCATCAATTTATGGGTAATAGGAATTGCTCATATTAAGTTTATTATCTGGGGAATAATGAAGAATTTTATAGAATATTGACGTAATGCAGGGATCACGATAAGAAAAAACTGATAGGGATACACCATGAAGTCTTACGTAATCATTAATATATATTCTAGTTAAACTATCAAGTTGTAAATATTCCCTTATAGCAAGAAAATATTCTAACATGGTATAACAATAGAAAATGATGCATATTAAATCATTCCTCAAAAATGTATATGGTAGCCCCATGGAAATTCCAATCATAATATCATCCCATATCCACTGGGTTATTGAAATAGGTTGCATGACTCCTCTAGGATGTTTTCCTCCAGCTTCAACTTATTGAAAAATATAACATTTTGACACATAATCGAAAATATCTCTCTTCTTGTCATCTCACCAAAAATGTTCCATCAAATCTCAGTACATCTTAGTGATACCCAGGTGTGTAGAGAAATTAGAGCTATAAGTGTCATCCAAAAATTCCATTTTTAGACTATGCATATCATAAACACAAAGCCTCTTCTCAAATATTAGAATTCCTTCATCATATACGAAGTCAATCATTATCTGATTATTCACAGCTTTAATTTTATTTTGAAACTCATCGTCATCAGTATTAGATCTTTTTATTCTTTTTAATAATGATTTTTTGGAAACCATTTGAAAAGGTATTGATGTTTCACATTCCATTTTTATTCCCATATCCATCATTACTAGATAAATGAACATACCCTCCATTTCCACTCTCATCATGTAAAAAACATGATGATCCATTATGCTCAAAACATCTTCCACCTTATTTTCCTTCTTCTAGTGGTAGTGTATAGTGAAATTATAATCAGTGAGTAGTTCAAGCCATCGCCTTGCATATTGTCGAGTTCTTTCTATAATAAAATATACTTCAATCTCTTGTGATCAGTATACATCTCAAATTATTAACCATAGAGATAGTCTCTCTATATCTATAGATAAAATATTATAGCTACTAACATAAGATCATTAGTGGGATAGTTTTCATGAATTTTTGACAACCGTGATACATAGGAAATAAATCTATCATTATACATAAGGACACAACCAAGTCATTTAAATGAAGAATCAATATAAATAACAAACTTATCATTCCCCGGTGGTATAGTCAGGATTGGAGAATTGACTAATCTTTTATTGAATTAATCAAAACATTAATCACACTATTTGGTACAGGAAAAATTAACCCTTTTATTTGTGAGCTTGGTTAATGGGTTAGCCAGTCGAGGAATATTTTGGATGAAACACTAATAGTAACATGTTAATCCAATAAAACACCATACCACAGTTATTCACATCAATGCTGGAAATTCTTGGATTTCCCTTTTCATTGAATGATCAACAGAGAATCCATCAATAGAGACAATATAGCCATGAAATTAAATCTTATGAAGCCTGGATTCACACTTGAAAAGCATATCCTATAATTCATTTCTATTAAGAATTTTTAGAATAGTGGGATAATGATTTTCGTGATCTTTATTATTTTTGTAGTATACGATGATTTCACCGATAAATACCACTACAATGTAATCAGGGTTTTCCTTTAAATATCTATTCATTATATCCATGATAACATAGGGTGTATTAGTTAGACCAAAAGGCATTATGGAAAACTCATAATTCCTATAACTGGTTCAAATTTATGACTTTGGAATTTCTTTCTTCCACACGTGCAACTCATGATATCCAGATCGAAGGTCAATCTTTGAAAAATATTGATAACTTTGAAGATGATCAAATAATTCATCAATGCGAGGTAGGTGATACTTGTTCTTTATTGTTATAGCATTGAACACCCTGTAGTTAATACACAACCACATATATCAATCATTATGCTTAACAAAAAATATGGGCTCCCCATTGAAAAACACTGTGGTGAATGAATCCTTTATTACTAAATTCCTCTATGAGTATCTTTACTTCCACAAATTACGCAGTGACCATTCAATAAGGGGTATTAGATATGGGCCATGAACTTGGCATTATATCATTAGAAAACAAATTTTCTTATTCTGGATGATGTCCAGGTCAATCCTCTAGAAGCACGACAACATATTCTTGAAAAATAGGTACATCCTCTATTTGAAAATTCCTTTCCTCACCGATAGTTATTTTAATCTATTCCACACCAATAATACAATTTTTCTATACAATTAGTGTTGGATCTAGATTAGAATCAGATGGTGATCTATCTTCACTATAGATAACAGATTCTATATCAACATCACAAAATTGACACCACCTTATTCATATAATAAATTTTCACGTCATGGTCAGGAATACAATCTATAATGAGGATATTATAAAATTAAATCATGGGTATGAAAATAATATAATTATATAATGAATGTTTATATTCTATAATAATAATTTATTGAGAAATTATTTTTTCAATGATACTTCCCTTGAGAGTTTTAACTGAAAAATACCTAGGTAAGACAAATTGAAAATATCTATTTTTTTAATCTTGAATTATTTCATAGAATGCGATGATCCAGAATCAAATAAAGCATTGGATAATTTTGATGAAATGATTAATGTACCTGCCACCACGTCTGTCCTATTTTCAACATCTATAGTTGTGATTGCATAAGCTTGGCCAGGCTCCCTTGGCCTTTTCTGAGGATTGTTTCTTTTAGTCTTAGGACATAATTTTGAATAATTACACATTTATTTAAAATTTCATTATTGAACATTGACATCCTCTTTCTCCCCTTTCAACCACGAGCACAATGACCTTTTTCACCACACTGGTCACAAACTCCAATCCCCTTTAGGCACGTACTTTGGTGTTTCTTCCCATATGTTTTGTAAGATGGAAATTCATCTTTTCTATTCTTACCCTTATTTCCATTTCTTGTGTGATCATAACATCTCTTCTTCATTGGCATCAGTTTAATGTCATAAGACTTAGAGAATTCCATTTTTGTCATTATAGTCCCAGAGACTGTATCATCATTCGATGGGAATGAATTTGTGACAAATTCCCAACCAAGAAATGGTTTTAATCCATTAATAAATAGAAATTCTTACTTCTTTTGTTAGTTATTTAATATTTTTCATTCCTAGCTGGACTAGTTAATCTAGCCTCATACTATGCAACATTCTCATCCTCCTATTGCCTCAGACTCAGAAATTGCCTTTCCATATCCGCTCGATGTTCATGAGGAAATTATTTTTCTTTGAAATACACATTAAACTCCATTCTTTACAAATTTTATAGTTTTTTATCCTCATTTGTGTTTATAAGTAATGTCAATTATTGATATGCACCTCTAGAGAGGTGATAAACTACCATGACAACATTTTCCAGTTTACTACTCCCCAAAGCATGAAATATTTTCTCTACATATATTATCCACTCCACAACTACAAATGGATGTATAGACACATTTAATTTTTGAGGTTGTTGCATAATGAAATGGTCTTACACTAAACCTCTACATTGTGGTTCTGGGTGCTCCATATGGTTAAGGTTATTATTCATAACCTGAGTGAGTTGTCACTATATGGTTATAACCTGTTCGGAAGTAGTTTCATCTCCATCTCAACTATAATTATATTGAATAAGAGATAAATCCCTACATTGATTACATGCATTGATACAATTTCAATTCCTTTAACTAGGCACCATTTCAAAAAAATGGCATACCATATATTAGTTTATGAACTACAATGAAAAATTCCAAACCTGTAAAATACATATAAAAAATTGAACTATTTATGCATATAATCCATAATCATAAAAAACCTAATGACAAAGTCTTTATTCATAATTCCTTAAAAACGTTTTTGAAAATAAAATGTGAATTATCCTTATAATATCCCATGGGAGTGTCAAAAAAGGTTCACAATAATTCCCATTGTCATGTACCTGGATACCCCAGGTCAAGCCCAAAACTCCTTATCAGAGTTTTCAATCCTAATTACCTATGTGCTAAAACCACATGCACTCGTAGTATCTTGGTAGGGATGTATTTCCATGAAAACCCTCTTAATATCGATATTACCAAAAAAATTGAGGATCATCAATTCTAATCCTCAATGTCAATCTTTGGGTAACAATATCTAATATGAGATTTTCTAAATTTGGTGTCCATGATTTGTACTGAACATCGTATGATACCAACTGTAACATCGTGACAACATTTACCTAGAGTTGGTGAATTATTATCTAACATTGGCATTATCACTAGAAGATCATGTCCCAAATGACCAATCAGTTTAGTACCCTTGGAAGTACAAGATACATATATAAGTTCTACATAACATTATGAAATGGTAAATAAACATTGTGCCTCCTTTGAAAACACTCATATCCCTTAGCCCATCCTAGGAAGTCAATAACAATATACTTCTTCAAATACTAGGATAAATAAAACATAAGATCATGGTGTGCTCTGATGCTCTGTTAGGATAATAATATAGAAGAAACTAACATAAATAAACATAAAAATTTAACGAAATTTATATTAATAAAAAAAACTTTTAAAGAAACATTATAATAACATTGTAATGATAAATAAAATAATTCAATTTACTTATTCACATCCATATTATACTATTATAATAATCACTTGTAATATCAATAGTTAATCTTATATTTATGGAACACATAGTATCGAACACCATAACCACATAGTAATGACCTCGTGCCCTGACATCAAATAAAAATATTGTTAAGGAATAGTTCCAAGACACTAGATCGTCTCAAGAGATATACCGATGCATCGGGGGGCGATAGTTGGCCCTAACCCTCACATAGTACTTCCAATTCATTCCTCATATGAAAAGGTTGAAACATAACATAATAATTTTTATTAAAACAAGAATATGTAATGTTAATACATTAACCATAAACCATGAATGACATAAAAGTAGCACATCCACAGTCAAACATATAATAAAACAATCAATACAATATGAAGTATTGTATCATAATAGGTCAACTTCAGTTAAACATAAAATCCAAAAATTGATGTTGACATAGATGAAATCAATAAAAAACTATTCGAGATGACTATCTCTTTCAACTTTGAAATCATTTAAAAGTACGTTAAAATAAATGGAAACATTAATTTTTTAAAATATTATTATAAGCTTGTAAGGGGTGATTTGAATGTGTTTTAATGGAAGAAAATAGCCTCACCAGGTATATAAATTAAAAAATCATTCATTCCTTAATTTTTGTAAATGTTTATAAAGTGCATGTTTTTGAAAATGATGAAAAAATTCCTTTAAAACATTTTATAAAAATTAAAAAATGGGTATAAGTGATTTTATAACATCATATAGGAAATAGTAAAAATGATTTGAAATACATTTTTAAGAAACATGAATGTGTACCATTATGATGTCTCAGTAGATACTTATATATAAAGATCCTCAGATAACAAAGAGAATGTAAAATTAACCCTTTCCTTGTACTTTTTCATTATTGAGGGTACGTTAACCTACTGTATAATGGTTAAATAATTTTAATTAAATTATAAAATATCCACATACATAAATATGATATCATATACAATCCTCTTAAAATGATTTGTTAATAATATTTCAGATGTATCATTGTTTTGGGTGTTCACTAGTTCATTTACCTTTATATGTTTTGCTATGTAAGTCATATTTGTAATGGATAGTATGTATTTTATTAATATCCATAATATTATTAACTTCATTAACATTATTTGTTTATCATCAATCAAAAATTATTCTTGAATGGTTACAATGGGGAATGACATCTAATCGTGTTGTGGAGATGATAAGTCGTACGTACGCATGAGAGACAATATCATTCTATTGATGGAGAAATAGTACCTAAATGGATGGTATATTATAGATAATGATTAATTAACATGATATATTTATTATTTAAATTAATTGTACACATTATTTTACACTTAATAATAAGGAATTTTTGAATAACAATCTACACCACAATTGGGAGATGGTAAGTCGTATGTATGCATGTTGGTGACTTTGTCATTCATATGATGGATAGAATAATCAATATGGTTATAAAATATTTATAATAACATTTCAGTATGTATATATTAATAAATTAATTATATTTTTATGGATATAATATTGAAAGAGGATGTAGAAGAAGAAAATTACATTGAAAGAGGTGATAAAATAAGTACATATTCTTCTGGTTCATTCATTAAAATTGAATAAAAGGGCTCCATAGGATTGTTTTATGATAAATGTAAGGCCTCTATATTGAAATGAGGGTTGTTGGTATGATATTTGAGAGGGGGTTTCCCGATCCAAATAGCATTGTTGGAGTGATATTAAGAGAAGGGGAAGTACCCTTTTATATAAGATATGTGTGGGGAACCTTAGAAAAAACATTAAATATTATCATTAACATATTTTTGGATTTTAATAGATATAATTTTATTTATTTCATGGATATGGTGGGGATGGGTCTAAATCCTCTCAACCAATAGATTTTAGACATGTTTAGTTACCCATATTGACCATATCATTCATATTTAATCCTAAGATAAATAGTTTATCCTTTTCATTGACTTCATGTATTTTCGTACTAAATGGTTCATATAGTTACACTAAAATGAAAAAAACCGAATGATGTTCACTAATGACATATGTAACATAATATATGTCATTTGGCCTAATATTATATTATTAAACCCTTTATATAATTTTATAAAACTGAATTGGTTGTTAAATGTCATTTTTGTCAATTTTGACACTATTAAGCCTATGATTTTTGAGAAAGTCAGAAGAAATTGACTCCTTCTAAAAAATAACTTTAATCAACTCTCACATGACTTATTGAGCTATAAATATTCTTGATGGAATCAAATGTTTAAATTTATATTTATTTAAATATTTATAATATCAATTATTTTAATCTTTCATTAATACGGTAATTATTGCATCATCATTATGTCATAAATAAAGTTTATTATTTAATTGTTGTTTTTACTAAATAAAATATGATGATGTCAAATATAATTTTCTCTTTTTAATGAATATTAATAGTCTAATATATCTTATATATAACCGCATATTAAAAATGCTTTATTTATTAAAATTTGAATTAAAAATTTTCTATTCATTGAAAAAAATATAATAACTGTCATAATCTAATCCAAATGGATCAAAAAAGATTTTATTTTTTTCCTATGATTACTTATTGTCGAAATATACTCATCTAATGGAATTGGGATTTGTGTTGAGGTACTTTTATATTATTATGATACTGTTTTTACCTTTAATTACCTCATTTACTTTTATCCCTGGTAAATAAAATTCAAAACATACTATTAACCAAAAAATTTATTTTATCCCTATTGAACCACATTTTAGTTACTGATGACATCTGTGTCAATCATATTTATGAATTAAAATTCATGGAAGCTGTAAAATTACGTTTTATAAAATATAAAAATGTACCTAAAAGGTGGGTAAAAGATGTTAAACAGTTCCATTAAATTTTATATATCTAATATTATTATAAAATGACTTCAGTGAGTTAAATTGGGGTAATATAGGAATTATGTATCTATTTTGACATTAAAAAATTAATTTAAACATTTTTATTTAAATAAAAATTCGGTTTTAAACAATAATGTTGAGTTCTTCATTATTTATAAAAAAATGAGAAATTTCCGAAAAATAAAATAAATCACCTTAAACTTATTTTGATATTCTTAATCCTAAAATGATGTCCATTTTGAAAAATAATATTATTAAAATATTAAAAATGTGTATTTCTATTATTAATTTCTTTTTTAAATGGCTATTTTGAATGGTAGTGGTGTGCTAGAACTCGGAGTTGCCGACCACGTAAGCTATTGTATTAATAAAAGAAATGTGTACTGTGGAATATTAGGGTGTAAAATATATAATTTTCAACATGATCCATGTATTTCACATGAGAAGGGTAAGGGGGATACCACTGGTGTGTTGATGCATCGCAAAATGCCATACATAGCATTGTATTTATATAGAATGGCCAATTGGTACACCATTTACCTGATTCACTCCATAACATCAAATGTATCTACAAACCTGGGCACTAACATTCCTAATAATTGTATCATTTGGTGACCTAATCAAGAAGACATCTAAAGGAAAACATGATTACCCACTATAATCTCTTGGGTTCAATGACATCTATTATTATACGACAACAATCTACTCCGATTCATAGTCATGGAATGAATAATAAACTAACCCTATTGTGATCTCTCTTGCCCAATAGAAAGTCTGAGAAGCTCTAACTCATTATACTCAATCCAACATAACGGTGATCTACATGGATTACCATAATGATAATCATATGGTTCCATATGAATGGGCACTTGATAAATGTTGATATAGTCGAACTCCACCAATCCTTGGTGCTTTTACCAATAACTACCAAAGTCTATAAAAAAATCGCATCATATACTAAAGAAAATGTATGTTATTCTCCGACTACCCATCATTCTAGGGGTGGAGATACATATTCAGTAAAACCAGCATCCAAGTAGACATCTCTATGCACTACCAAATGTGTGAATTAAAAAATGAGTCATGAACTAAAATAATAGTTTGTGACACTCCATGAAGACAGACTATTTCCCAAACATGAATATTTCCAACTTTATCAATTAATAAAGTATCGCGTACATGAATTAAATGCGATACCTTTTTCAAATGGAACACAATCACCCAAATAATGTCATTCTTGTGATTTATATTCAATAGACCCTTCCAAAAGTGCTTTGTGACTTCACCCCACTTCCATTTAGGAATCAGAAATTGATGTATTGAACTACTAGGATGTCGATTCTTATAAATCCCTTGTTTATACTTTTATCATCAGCACATGACCAATATTATATTTTTTTAATCCCCTATCACAAAAAATGCTTGATGTAGGTCATCGTACATTATGGTCTCATATAGATGCATTACACATAAAGTGAAATGAAATTCACACATCGTATCAACTCACATGTTCATAGGTATGACTACATTACTCCTCTCATAGATGATGTCATCCTCATATATTGTCCATCCAAAAGGTGGGTACCAACCTTCAAGGCTTTCTGTTATGACCAAGTAAACCATATCCTCATACTTCTGGTCTCTAATCCAGCTCAAATGTGTAGAATCCACTAAAACTAGTATGATATTCATCTTCACTTAACTCTCATAAAACACAAAACACTTCTCATCCTATTAAGTCTTCAACTTACACATTCTCTAGATTTCTAATCTACATGTGTCTAAGAATTCCCACTAAGAGTTTCATCCACACTATTAGCCTTCCCAAGTGTATAATATTGATAAAATTAAAAACATGGAATAAAATTAACCTATATTCCCTTTCATAGATTCAAATCTCATAAGAAATATATACGTCAATATCTTGTTATCTGTAAAAATATTATACTTCTCCCAAAACATATAATATATCTAACACGTCAAATAATAAACAGTTGCAGCTAATTCAAGGTCATGAATAGGGAATTTATGTTCTTGTTTTCTAAACTATTTCGACTAATACTCCACAACTTAATCACTCTGCATCAATACTACTCCTTTCCTGATTCATGATGCATCAAAATACACTATATACTCCATAATAATATTTGGTATGATCTAGATCAGTTTTGATTTTATGAACATCATCAACTCCAATAAGGCATTCTCACATTTTCTAGACCATTCCAATTTATCACTTTTTTGGTAAATATTGAAATTTATTTTTTCAATTGTGTAAATTCCTATATGAACCACTATTAAGTGCTTACCTTCCACGAAAAAAACATATATATAAATCATTCTATGAATACTCCCAAGAAACAATTTCATGGACAATATATGCGTCCACTACCACAATATCCTCAGAGAAGATGTGACCGAGTATGATTATATTATTAATCCAATACTAAAAAAATAAAAAACATGGTGTAGAGTCAATTATCTCATATAATACTCAACATTATATCAATATTTAGGTCATTATCATTATGAGTATGGGAGTACCCAAGTATTTCATAGTAAACAAATACCACAAACGGATCCAGGTATTGATGATATAGTATGTTCATCAAGTCCATACAGAATTTTGGCCTGTTTGTCAAACAAAATGGAATTATTTCAAACTAATATATGCCAAAACATTAACTAAATGATTTCATAACAATATCATAATGTTGAACCCACTTCTAAAGATACCATGATATCATGTAAATTTTAATGAATATGATAGCTCTCCTCAACTGGTCAAATAGATTATCAATACATGTATGTGGATATAGTTTCTTCACTGGAATATAGATTATCTTACATTTCATAACACACAAATATAAAATAACATCAGCATTATTTTCATACCAAACTAGAGAACCCCAAAGAATCATACTCAGACAGATAATCCCCATATTCATAAACTTCTCCAGATGTGTCTTGGTATCCTACAACTCAATCACTGTCATTCATTATGGTGGAATATAAATTGGATTTTCCCACAATATGAGCTAAATTGTTGATTACATGTCTCTCTAAGGTGGTATCATTCAGAAGTATTCATGAAATATTCCATGCATCATTTTTACTACTGGTAGAAATATATAATCATTAACAGCTCCATAATCCAACAACATACTAGAAACATGGGTTTTGAGATCCCCTATTTGTTGAGCATTCACTTATCAGCCTCACTAGATATCCCATTATCGATAGTTCATATAATTGTTACCATCACGGGTATTAAATGCCCCTCCCCTTCTTTAGAAATCAATGTTGTATCAGTATTATACTAAGAAATCCATCCATAAAATAGTTCCAAATACTAACAGGTCAAGTATGTAAAGTTCACATTGAAAATGATACTCCCCAATCATGGGAGAACACCAATTACACAAATGGATGACCCCATATTATACTGCAAATGGTGTATCTATTTCCATCACCCTACTCATGAAATCCACTCCAAAGCTCAAACCATTGACAATATGGGAATCAATAAAGGAATTGAAGGCACCCATTCCCAATAAGTCACTTGAAAACATAGAGGCTAATCAAATAGTACAACAATAATTGGATGGTATAGACTCACTATCAACCACTATATGATGAAAAACAGGTAATTCTCCTTATCCTTTTGATTCCGAAATAGTTTTTGTCCCTTAATGTAAACCACTCTACGGATGTGGGATCTCTTTCATAGAAGATCCACCTACACTACCTCTGTTACCATTTGTAATAGAACTACACCTACCTGACTGATATGGTTCACAGGTTCCCCTAACTTTAAACTAGTTCAATATACTTTCACCTTAATTACATATATTTTTTCAATTCATAAGGAACCTCTTTAAAGGTCCATCTTGGTGTATCCATGGCACTATATTAGTTGTTCTAGATAATGGATATGATATTTTTCCAACCATCCACACTGGTTGCAATGATCTTGAGTAATATCATGTCTAACTGATCTATTCACCGAGACACCGTTCTTCCCACAACATTGGATAACAATTTCATAGTGATTCATCATTCCTTTATTAATCACATTTCCACCATTTGAAGGCTCCTTTAGGTTCCCTTAGAAAATGAGATTTTTATTCTCTGCCTCCATAAATTTCATAATATTGAAGTTATTCCCCTGGGACTTAATTTATCATTTTATAAAATATAAAACTATTTTAATAAGGTATATTCCTATCATAACATAGTGAGAAAAATGAACTAAAACCTATAAAGTGTTATCCATAGTCTGTCATTGACATGATCTCTTGAGTAAACCACATAAACCCTACTACTCTCTCTTGCCATCACATCACAGGATAAAAGTTCTTTAAGAATATCTTCTGAAATCAATTATACTCCATAAAATATAATTATTCATCATGTGTATTTATGTTTCTACACTACATTTCTTGACCACATAACATATATTCTTCATTCATAACCTTTTTCTTACCTATGGTTTCAATGATGTCATGTACGGTCGGGTTAGAATCAATCCAATATTCAATTTCCTCAGGTCCTCCCTCTCCCATGAAAGTCAAAGGGTACTGAAACTAGAACACTCTTATCATATCATACATAACTTCACAACTCATAATATGTATCTTTAGATAAACTATATGATGCGAGAAATGTTTTTAGGAAACTTCACACTGAAATCCTCATATTGTAATACTGGCGCACATGTTCCACTACTAGAGGAGCATCTCAATCATTATCTTCTAATGATCATTTGAAAAAGTGTTTTCATGGATTAATGTCAATAAAATCCCAATAACACTGCTAATGACAGTTAATAAAATTTAACACAATCAAATAAGAGTAAAATCTCAAAAACTAAAACAATATTTCTTCCCAAACCTCACCACACTGTTTAAATGAATGTGCATTTACTAACCTTAACCATCATATGTCTAGGTCATGGTTAACATGGGAAAGTAATTCAAATGTGTCATGGTATTCATTATAAATCAATTTCTTCACATTATACATAATTTAAAATTTTCATTTTCATACTAGGCACCATTTTTTGTTCAATTACACAAGAATTGAATTAAATTAAAATTTCCAAAACATGCTGATAACCTTTTTTTCCATGCATTCCTAGAATGATGCATGTCACAAAATAATCATTAGTTCATAGAATGGGGAATTAATACTCAACACTCCTGTCATACCAATCTTTGAGTTAAATCCTAGAAAATCTAAAAAAAACTAATCATATCACTCAACATGTTCCTTGTCCAAGGTGTGATAACATCAACTGTAACAACCCACATAAATAACAATTCTCCCACCTAAGTTACTTGTTTTTTAATCTAATACAAGGGATAGATACTCTAACGAATGATATCATAACCAAGTATAAACTTGTCCTATTCTCCATTCAATCTATCCTAATGAGTAAGATAAATGAAGAAGAAAAAACCACTATATCACAACTTTTTAACATGCTGACTCCGGTTTCACCAACATGGAACTCAACTGGTCAGTCAAATGACATAAGGAATGATTACCAATACACATGAGGATTCTAGCTAGCATTGAGGGTCTAATATCTATCATGATTAGTCTACATCCTTTTTATCGATGTATCATAATTGCATAAACAAATAATAACCCAAATGAAAAAATAGATAACCATAAATAACTGGTATAACATGATGACCGATAGAAAAATAAATTATCAAAACCTAATCCGTTCATATATCTTTCTAATATGAGTCATGTGTTAATAAAAAAACCGATAACAAATAAATAAACTGAAAGCCCCATGTAGGTCCCAAACCATGTTGGGTTCACTCATCCATGCTCTGTACTTCAATAGTCATATAACATAGGGCCTTTTCCATTATCATTTCTTGTATCTATCGAGTCTATTTGGATACTGATCATGTAGCCCAAGTTGGGTGTCATTACATCTATGAAGCCCACAACCAATGGTGTATAAATATATATAATTTCAATAACAATTTATGAATTTTTATCAATATAGAATAAAAAATATGGTGAATAATTATTACGAATTAAATTTAACATTAATTGACCACATAACGCACAAGTTCTGCATGAAACTTGAACCAAATCAATAACTACATCCTACAATGCTAGTTTATTAACCATATAAAATATTCAATTCATTATGACATGTGATCATTCATTACCTATTCATATTCTATTCAATGATGGACAAGTTCGAACTATTGTTCAATCCCTATCTCATGGGTGTAGACCATCATGTATAACACCATGTGGGTATTTAGGGCCTCATTCCCAATCCATCACAACATGGGTATTCATATAATATATCCTTTTATAATTAAATTATTTTCAAAAATTATTTTCTGTCCATAATTCCATGCAAAGAGGCTTTGTGGTATTTGGAGTATCATTATGTTTACCACACTCCATTTCTCAAGAAAACACATATATCAAATATATTACATCTTTTAAGGGTAATCAACATTAAACTTGTTATAACATTTAACAATCATACGTCAATTATTTAATTATAAAATTAATTAATCTATTTTAGTCAATTGCAAAATAAAATCAATTCTCAATTTTGATTCATCAATAAATTAATCTAGTCTCATAATCTCGATTTCCCAAAAATAAATTGAACAATTAATTATTCTAATTCATCAATTTCAAAATAAAAATAATTTATTCAAAAAATTAATTTCCACTAATTCCACAATCATGATATCTCATTATTTATTAAAAATATAATGTATTCAATTCATTTTCATAATCTCAACATCTCATTAATGAATTTAAAAAATATATAATCAAATCAATTTCATAATGTCAACATATAATTAATTAATTAATCAAATAAATTATTTAAATTTAGTAATTTAAATAACCTAAATAATTAATTCAATAACAATTTATTCAAATTCATTAATTTTAATATTCCAAATAATTAATTCGGCTAAAAATTATTCCAAATAAACAAATCGCAATTTCTCACCAATTTCCACTTCAAACAAACCATTATTTATCTAATGCAAACTCATTATTTCATAAATTATTTAGTAAATTAATTTATTTGATTCATAATTCAATTTCTGAACATTATAATATAATTCAAACATTTCATTCACATAATTAAAATCTAGATTATGGTAAATTGAAATTAAACCAACTTTCTCAGTCGATTAATGAGTGATTTCCAAATAGATATCCACAATTTGAAATACATTTTTCAATTGTGTAATGAAGGGTGTGATCTACATCTATAACCTAGATCCAAATAAAATAATTCAATATCCATCAATCTCAATATATATCCATCAGAAATAGGGGAAAAACCCTTCAAATATTAAGTTATTTTTTAGAGTGTGAAGGAAACTACACAGAAATATGAATTTCATACTGGGAGAGCTATAAATCATCATTTCGGCTATTAATTCACAAATAATTAAGGACCATAGAATAAATAATTCTTCAAATAACCTCCATAAATGATTGGAATTGGAAAGGCTGATTTGTGGACGATTTAGTGTTAATTGGAGGGTTTTGGTAATTTGAAATCTGTTTTTTAATTAGTTAAATGTTCTTGGTTTCATAGGAAGGGGCACACAAATTAAAAAATTATATTTCTTAATAGTGTGCCAATTTCAGGAGGGGTTAATGGATTCTGTTAATAGTCTCCATTGTTCTAATAACCTTTCAGCATCCATGGCAATCTCCTCTATTATGGATAACATGTTTTTTCCAGGAAAGGAATGTTGTTTTGGAAATCCTTGTGAAAAGGGGAACAACCTCTCATACTTCCAAATTTGAACAACATTTGGGAGTAAGTCTTCTCTTTTAGGTTTATGTTTTACCTTCCATTAAATATTGTACTACATTAAATCCTAGATATTTGTTATTATTGAGGACCATGATATTTATATTTTCTCTCTTTTCACATATATGTTTTATGAAGAGTGTTTATGATGTGGGATTTCAATATAAGTTTTTTGAAAATTCATTCAACAGTTAACAAGATAGTGAAAAAATTGTGATGGAAACATTTATTTAAAGGGGGTAGGAGAATAATTTTTTTTATTTTAAATGGGAATACTATATTTTATAGCTAACAAAATACAAAACATAACGCATAAATAAATAGTAAAGAAATATTTATTTTAATTTTATAATTATAACATAGTCATTAAATTAGAAGTTATGAATAACATTGAAATTATTTTTAAATATATAGAAAGGATATAATAATTAAAAACATATTGATAAATTTCTATTAAATAAAGTGTCAATTTTTTATAATATCATTTTATTTCTAAAACAAATATTTTCATAATATAGATAATAATTTATTTATGTGAGTATATATTATAAATAATTTTGTGAACTTATAGATGTTATATTGGGTGAAATTAATATAATTTTTGTCTTTATTATATATTAAATTCGAATTTGGTGAAATGTAGGTATTTTTAATAAATATTGATTATTGAAATATACTAAATTTTATAATCTCATGTACTTTAATTTAATCTAATTAAAAAGATAATTTAAAATTCAAAATTATTTAATATAATTATTTCCTTTTCAAATAAAAAACATAATAATTTTCTGAATTATTTTTATACATAATTGTAAATAAAATGAAATATTTTAAAATTATATTTTTCAAATGATACATTTGTAATATATTTTTTGAATATTTATTTAAAAAAATGCATCCATATATATTTATTTAACATTAAATAATGGATTCCATATTTAAAATCTAGAGGTCTGAATTTTTTATTTTTTCTTCCTTTGTTTTTGGATAATAAGTATAGTAACCGTATTAATTTTTTTACAATAGGCTTGGGTAAAACATATAATTATTATTATTTAAATAATCTTATAAGATCTATGAAATTACATAATATATAAACATAATATTATTAAATGATTCAATTTAATCTATACTTCACTAAGACTTTGTTACATGAAATATTATTTGCATTTGGATTTAATTATTAAATATATAATGTTTTAATTAATGAAATGTCTTATATTTCATTTTCCATTATTTTAAATGTTATTTTTTAATTTATAGTTAACAAGAGGGTATTTTCAGTGATAGATTTTACATTAATATATAAATTATTTTTATAACTCATGGTTATTTATTTAAATTTTATATGAATAAATAATTTCCACAAACATTTATACAATGTTGATGTAATAAACAATCAATTAATGGAAATTATAAATAAATAATACTTAAAATATTATATGTAATATAATTTTTTATAATTATTATGATCGATGAATTTTCAAAACACACATTTCATGTTAGTGATATAATAAAATATAGTTACTATATTTTATTATTTTTCATGATGATATTAATATCAATATAATGATTGTAATAGTAATTCTCATTAGTGATAAATTATAATATATAATTATTTATTAAATGGTATTAAATTACAAAAATTTATATATTCTAGAAATATATGGGTATATGGTTTATTGAATCAACGAAAATTCATTTTTTAACTCCAGATAACCAATCTGAACAGTCCATTCTCATCCATACTCCATTCCAACCATTCATCCATAGGTTTTATAGGTCGTATTCGTGGCTGAATATCAACCTTAGTGGTCTCAATAACTTATGAACACTTGATTTATTTGAAGAAGATCTATCAATTTTAATTTACCTTTTATTATTTATTTATTCATTTGTATCCATAGAAGAGGTTAATAATTATATTGGGATGTGGGTCTTCTTATGTGGGATGATATGATGCTAGCTCATGATTTGTTAAGGTGAAGACCAATGTTCACACTCTAATCAGTGGTGCAAGGAAATCAGACATCGAACAAGGGTGTGAGTTCCTCTTTCGTCCCTCTTTCTAACCTCGTCTACTCCCTCAATTTCATCACATTTCACTAAGTCTGAATGTCCCTGATTTTTTCAATTGGTTCTCTAACCAACTGATCTCGACTGTGGAGCTTAATGAAACATCTGCACTTCTAAATATAACATTGAATACTTGGTTCAAGCTACCCGGTCCCTCGATTGATTTTTTTTATAGTTATTTTCTTGGGTTATTAGACATAAAATAGATTTAAATGATAGTTTATCATGATAGAAAACATATTTTGATAAATTTCTCATCAATGGATGATTTAATTAGATCATGGTCTCACAATCTCTTGATATTTAATGAATCATGGATCTACCTTTTTAGATAGACATATGACTTCTATATGAAGCGTGACTCTCCTTCAGAGATTTTATGGAATACACTACCAAATCATCCATTACCAATTAAGAATCCCTCAAATATTAGGATGCTTGGGAACCTTGTGGTTATATTCTTCTATTTGGATAACAGCAGTCAGTCAATTATACATTCTATTAACTTGTAGGTTTGCGTGGAAGCTGATGTCTCAAGATTTTAGTTCCATCATGTTTGGATCATATATGTAGAAGAGTTTTGGTATATATGACATGTGGTTTTATTATTCATTTTTGGATTTTTATTCTTTCTAAAATAATTTTTCCCATTTGATGATAGCCTACAGATGAGGGTCCAATAATCCCACCAAGTAGATGGGTTTGGGAAATGTTAGGGAAGCAAAGCATAGTGCAATAGCAGGCTTGTCTGTAATAATGATGGTGGGAGTGTATAATGAGTCTAAATCTATAACTGATGTGATGTGTGGATCACTATAATGGAATAATTTAGTAACCAACTTCTTCAGTCTCTTAATAAATGATCTGGGCATACCCCAACCCTTATGTCAACTCCTTTTGTGTAAGAGATTCCTGAAGTGGAGGAGTGGCCCGGTTGGGGACACAATTTTTTTGATCAAATAATGGGGGATTGTACAGGATCCAAGGCACCCATGGATGCATCATATTCCTTTTAATTGTGATTTTCTCTTGCAAAACGGTAAATGGTTCTGGATATGGATGATGGGGTACCAAGGGATGATGAATAATTTGGTTGTAAAGTGTTGCAGCATGGGGAGGTGGCTGCTATTTTTTGTTCTATAGGTTTGAAGGGTTGTTGAATGAAACATTAGACAAGGAGGATGAAATATATATGGTTAGGCCTTTAATCGATGAATAGGGGTTGTAGGAATGTGTCCATGTATGATTAATCTTATCAATTATCTAATGATATATAATATTACATGAAGGGTAATCAGCTCTTAAGTCAGAGATGAAGTAAGATATGGAGTGGTATTGGGAAAGACATAAAGGATTGTTAATATTTTCCGACACTAAGGGTTAAAATAACAGAAATGAAATCAATATCCAAGATATTAAAAAATGATCCCTAACACCACCCCAATTCTATTGGTCAGATGTGGGATTTTTCTATGGTGATCGATCCATCTGTGGAGTTGGTTATGCTCTAAGATGAATAAAGAGTTGAATATGTTATGATGATTAATTATACTAAAGAAGAAGTGATAGGAATTATGATAAGGGCATTATGGGAGGATAAAAATGATGATGAAGTTAACTATATTGACAATAAATATCTGATACTGATTAGGGGATTCAATGATGGGAAGATCAGTTAACAGAGGAACATGCTACCCCAGGACTAGATGGCATATATGTCTAAAGAATGTTTGCTGGATGATCCAGATTCTTAGGTTTTCACTATCTCATAGAAATTATATAAGGAGATCAAATATTTTAATATTAAATTCCCCTTTAATGGTTCTATTAGTTTATTACTACATGAACCTATGGTTTCACACATTTTTCTTAAAAGTGTTTTCTATAATAAAAAAGAATATTTTCAGTCATCCATCCCCCACCAAAAAATCACCATTAACAATGAATATATATTAAAAAATAATATTAAATAAAAAAAAAATTTATGTTAATCTCACTACTATATATACATATCATAAAAACATAAAATGATAAATGATTCATTCATTCATGTGTATGGAAGACTATCACCACACATATCAATGTAATTCATTTTTATCATCATCTGTCATCGATCATCATAACGATGGAATTAATATATATATGTTATATTTATGATATATTAAACATTATAAATAGATAATAAAATATTTAATTTATTACAATTAAATTCACAAAAAAAACGATGCCATCATTTATGCGTATATGTGGACTACCCAATCCACATAGTGATGTAACTATTTTTTTAATCACCTCAACATTGGGATTATATATATAAGTATTGTTAGGGAAATAATATGATATTTATGAATTAATTATAATTTTTAATGATATTATTGTACATACCTTCATTCCATAATGATCTTTCAGTCATGGAAACATTACATTTCTTATATAAAACCTCCATACTCAATGAATTCAAAATAGTTCATTTTTCATACTTATCGTTCATTATTTGATTAAAAATTATAATTTATGAATAAAAATTTTATTGTTTATTGAATATTATTCATGATAATATGTAATAATTAACACATTAACATTTTCCAACCTAAATAATACATTTAGAATTTATGAACCTAATGGCCGCATAAAAAACACAATGCGAACTAAATTGATTATATAAATAAAAATTTAATTAATATAAATTAATTAAATTTCTATGGACAATAAATTATAACTATAAAAATATTATAATAAAAGAAATAATTTATATGAGATTATTATATCGGAGTCAATGGAAATATGTGGATATTTACGACTCGGGGTGAGGGATTTCATCTCATTTTCTTTTAATTTAGGAATATTTTGATGTTATGAACAAAATTTCATTTATATGGTTAATATATTTCTATATTGGTATGTTATATAAAAAATATCATCATTATAATGATATTTAATGTTTTATTTTCTGTTATTCATTCCTGGAACATATGATGCAATTGTTAATGAAGTTGAAAAGGTTCTATGTTACAAACTCCATTATTTGCAGGATTGTTAATGTACAATGACTCAATATAGGAACTCATATTTTCTTATTTTCATGAAAAATATTTATTTTATATTCCTCTATAGTTTATTTTATTCAACCTGTCTAATTTTAATTTCATACCATATTCCTAAAGAATAAACAAGACATTTTATTGCATGGGATATCAATCTTGTATCTTCTTTTAAATCGATATTCATCCTCTTCCATATTCATGTTTTCCAAAATTTATTCAAAAATATTATTTTTCAAATATTTTTTTATTCGAAATAATATTATAAATTATCAATAACATTTAAATAAATGGTTTTAAAAAATATCATTTATTATTTTTTTCTTTAAGGTTTTATTTTGACATTCATTTCTAAATTATTAAATAGAATATTTCTTTTTAGTATTTACAAAATGGAAAAACAATCCATCCATCATTACACCACACTTGTGAGATTATTTTTTTTCAGTAGTATTTGATTTTTCAAATAAAATTGTTTCTGTAATATGATCATGATTTTTATATTTTATAATTGACTTTCAAATTGAAAATGGTTATTTAATTCAAATGGGGTTTTGATATTTTTCTATTGAAATATCTGTTAATAAATTTTAATAAACATTAATAATTATTATACACCATTGGGGTTATTTTTTACTGATACCATCCTCCTTATATTCCAGGATAGATTATGATTTTTCTTATGATAATTTTGTTATCAAATTAATAATGATTTTTCTTGTGAGTTTTATAATAAAAAAGGATGTATATATTTTATTGAAATTATTATTATGAAAAATAGTTTATAATGATGGGTAGTTCCGTTATAGTACAATGAAATCTGGTTCGAATATAGGTCAAGAATAAGTTATTCCATTATATACAAATGATGTGTGGTTCAATCATATACCTCAAATGCATTAGTTATTGGAGTCATCAATTTAAGAATTCTAAATATGGGATGGGGTTAAACGATTTGGTTTCACTAACGAAACTATGGGAATATAATGCATTGGTTATTATGAATGTAGTTGTGAGTGTGGAATCAAGTTTAGTTTTTGGGTTACTCAATATATTAGAGTGATATGAAAATGTTCCATGATTCAAAGAATATTTATTTAAATGTTATATGAGTTTTTAATGTATCATTTTATCTACATTGACTCCACATAGATCATTGTTACTAATTCTCATGGAAATTTTATTTTTTGAAATTTAGTTTCATTTCACATGTTTTTTATCATGGTTTTGATTCATGTTATTCATATAATACTATTCATAAATATTTTTAATATGATATCACAACCATTAGGATTATATTATGCTCCCAGATGGCCTCAAATTAATAAGTATAATGTTTAGACTTACTAAATATTGTATACCACCCATTATTTGTTGTAATCTCTACTGATTATTTAGTTTGATAATAAATTGTTTGTTTTTAAAGATTTATCATTTATAATTAGTTTTCTGGGAGATTTTTAATAACTAAATTGGAATATGAGAAGTTTAATATAGTGGTAATGGTAATCAAAGGAGATACTGGGAATTATATTGGTATGAATTTTTCCAAATTCTATTAAATTGTAATTCTAAAAATGACAATGTTTATGTTCGTTATCTAATATTTCCCGATGACATTGTATGTTTTTTTATAACTAAAACTAGTTAATATATATTGATATCTAGCCTGAAATATAATGTTTAATATTTTATCACTGAATCTAGAAATGATGGATTTTGGTAGTAGCATTTGTGATTAGAAAACCATAAAATGATAATATTTAATAAATGATGGAAAAATAATGATACAATTTGATAATAAATTGTAAACATGATCAAATAGTTTAAAAATAATTCATTTTGAACAGGATAAGTTATTATAGATTTTAATCATTATAATCATAAACAAATGTTTTTTAAAAAATTAAATCACTTTGGAAGAGTGTCTTAGAAAAAATATATTAATTTTTTTTAAAACTTCTATTTTATCAAATATAAATATGATATCATTAATTAAAATTTTGACTTAATAATAATCAATGTATATATGTAATTTTTCTAATGAAGGAATCCAATTAGTACAAATCATCTTTAAAAAATTCCTCTATAGTATTTTTTGGTACCATTAAAATAGATTTTATGTTTTGAACTATTTAAAGTAAACAATTTCCTAAAAAATTACCCTTTCTATATACTGTAAAAGAAACATAATGTTTTGAAATTATAAACTCACACTAGAAAAATATCTCCCATAAAACCTAAACTATGGGTACAACTACTTTTTTAAAGAACGGGGATTAGATGAGTATCCATTATTGAAAATCCCATTAAGTATGAAATCCTCGTATCTTATAGTAATTTCGATTCTAGCCATTTGACCATATCAATATTTCAATATTTATATATCTCTCTATATTTACCAATATTGTCATGGATTTTATTCTAAGTCACATTTCCATTAAATTTAAATATTATATATATTAATAAATATTAATTAACAAAAAGGAAACATGTGAGAATACATTGGTTTCCCATTGGTCATAACATAAGATGGGCTAACTAAGACGGTGATTGTTTTTATAATACATGGTTTACAATATGTGAAAAATATTAGTAGTTACAGTCATGTGTTCATTGTATGGTGGTCATAGTCGGGTTTGTTATGTTAAAAATATTTTAATTAGTTTATTTAATAAATGACATAAAAAATAATTCCGTCTCTATTTATTTTTTGTCATGATAAATGATAATGGTTAAAAACATAACATGTGGAAATTATTGTGGTTGTTGTGAGAATCATTAACATTGATGACCCAAGAAAGTGGGTCGATGACGATGATTAAGGTGAGTTGTGAGAAGAATAATGAATGATGAAATATCCTCACCACCTTCACAATTTTTCATTTTCTTCATAAAAGATCAGTACGTTCTTATGGAATGAATTATTATATTGTGTATTTATACCCTATTATAAATTTTATGATCCAATATTTCTTATTTACTTATGACTGATTTATCATTTTGGTTTTCTACTAGAACCCAATTTGAAATATCATTCTCCAAAAAAAATATTTTATCTCTTATGCCCATGGTTTTTCAATTTTTTATTTTATGAATTTCAATAATAGGATCTAATTGGGAAGGATTTTTTCTTGTATTTTTTATTCCATTACTCTCACTATTATTCACATTATTTATCGTTATCCAATGGGATTTTTTATAAATATTTCTAGTCTTGATTCAAGAATAATTGAACCATTGAATTCATAATGGTTAGAAACAATTGAGAATGGATTGTTTTCTTAAATATTGATTGCTATTTTTTATTCATGTGATGGATTCATATATCAAGACACTATATGAAATTTGTATAAATAATGGTTATATCTTGGATAACCAGCTTTTTTTCATAACAGAAGAGGTTGAAATCCATTAATAAGATAATTAATTCCTTGTTTTTTGAAATATTTAAAATGTAAAATAACAATGATAGAATTATAGATGGATGATAATACATATATATGAAACATGAAAAACTATCAATGAAAAAAAAGAATTTACATAGTCTACCGTGGAGAAATGCACACATTATACCTCAATATATAATATTGGAAAGGTTTTTATATGTGTAAATTATCATTATATTCATGGATCATTACAAAAGAACATATTCACCTACTTGGGAAATTAAAATTTGTTCATAATACACATGCCCATTACTTAATGTATCAATAAACAAACTTTACCTAATGAAAATTCCATGAATGATAATATAGACACCATAATCATGTGTCATGAGTACAATCTGGGGACCATGGATGTATATACACATAGTGTGACCTCATGTACATGTTATGTAGGGTAACTAGATTGGATATGTTGATTCCATGGTAGGAAACAACTAGGTGTCTAGGTGAGGTCACACACTATGTGACCCTATGTTCACACTATGAATTTTCACTTATATAACCAATTTCATGATGGGACATGGGATAGTATTAGATTTATATGACATGTACTGTATCGTAGTTGGAATCTCCATGTACTCCCTTATTTAATATCTACCTTGACTATCTCTTTCTTTGAGACTAATTGTTTCCCATTAGTAGTCTAGCCTAATTGTTTTTTCATATAAGACATAATGGTATCCTTTATTTCCTAAACATAGATATGAAATAGGGTAACATAAGAAGGATTATTCATTCAGTAAATTTTAGTCAGTGAAATAGTTCATGAGTGATAATAAAACTTTTATAGTGGTCAGTACTCCCATGTCTCTCCTTAGGTAGTGGGTCACTATATCCTTTAATCATGTAGGGGGGAAATCCCCCATAGGATCAAGGTAATAGTACCTCTATCTGTAGGGTGTACACTTTATTGTTGATGATTGTAGGAATTTATGTCCACTATTGTAGATCTTTCCACATATTGGCATTATTCTATCCTGATGTTTGTGTACACAAAAATCACTATTTAGGGGTTATGACAAATTCATTTCTAGGAAATAATTCAACCTCATCAATGAATCATTATTTGAATATAAAATCTCATCACTCTATACCATTTGAGTTTTTGTGGGATGTTTTGAATAAATGAATATTCTTTTCAATCGTTTGGTATAATCGTCATCATTCTAATTTTATTGTGATAATTTAGATCAGAAGTCTCTCTTCAATCCACTTAAATTATGGGAAAACATAATGTTGGGTTTCATATAATTTGTATTATTGGTTTATCCTTCTATGTGTATTTCTATTTTTCCCACCTGGGGTTAAGTTATCATTGTGGGAATGTAAATACTCAGATATTAATTGTATTTTTAACATATTATATGTCACATGAAAATGATAGATAGATCCCATTTATTATTATAAACCTTGTGTCGTTGTCGTTTAATAGTATGTCGTGGTGTTGACCCTGTTTGGTGGTTAGACACAGGTATCTTATGTTTTGTTCTACCATGATGGACCATTTATTTTTATTATTGATTATCGATGTCTTTCTAGTCGTCAATGTATTTTTCTCTTTTATATCCTTCATATTACCAATTTCACTATGATTTTTTCATTGATGTTGTTACATGAATTGATTAAATTAAAAATGTTTTAGTATTTTCATTTACCCATATGAATTATTGATATGTTCTGGTTGTGTGAATATAGATTTATATATAGATTATGGTATCCCATTATAGTCATATGCCTTCATAAAACATGTCCCCAAACACTTGAGGATTTGTTTGTGATATTATGGAAATAGTGTCCGCATATATTTAGTTCATCTTTAAATCTAGGGAACCAGGGTTTGCGCAGTGACTAACATATCCATATATGAGGACTCTTTCAACCCATTTGTTACCTATCCATCAAAAACTCATTTTTCTAGGAACCAATACAATATAAATTCTATATGATTGTGTATTTTTACTCTCATAGCATTATTAGGTCATCTCAATAGATATTATCTTCGACCATGCTAATTTGGGATAATTTTAAGATCTTTTTACGATGACACATATATAATTCTATGAGTGTGTCATGACTATTAACTACGTGGTGAAAATGATCCTATGCATTGAAATATTTACATAGTTCTACCTAATGGAGGGAATGGATAAGTACATCCACCTAATGGGATATTCATTTATCCATATCCAGTGTTCCTTGTGGGTCATCAACTTCTTATTAAAGGGCCAATGTCCCAACATGATAAGATGGTGATGTACATATTATTATCATTTTTTATATGAATTATTTATAGAAACTGCTCAGTATTCATTGAAATCATGATCATTATTCGAAATAGGATTGTTTCAAGGAAGTTTCATGATATTTTACACATTCCTAAACACCACCAAATAATATATATTTTCATACAATAGTCTTTTTTTATCGAGGGGGGATGTTTTTTATGGTTCTGTTCATCAAGATCCAAAATTAAGTTACCTTCCCCTTCAAATGATAAAAGTGTCTATTTATAGAGGAGAATTTTTCACCATCTCAGCTGTAACAATGGTTTTTATATTTGTGATGGATTGTGTAAGCCATCCTTTAATGGTACCCTCTTTATTAGAATATGGTACTAACATATATAAATATTTTTTAAAATATAGGGAATTTATTTCGAATTCTAATGGTGATGTGGTATGTGGATTCAAAAATGAATGAAAAAGGGAATCTCCCCCCAAAAAATATATTCTCTTATGTGGTTAATTAAATATATGAATCCAATTTAGATCCACACAAATTGGGAAGTGTTTATATTTCATGGATTTATTTATTTGATTTGTATGATTGGGACTTCCTGGAAGTGTTAAGTTGTTAGAATGAGCAATAGTTATGGGAAATGGGTTAGATAGGTTAAGGAAATATTCATATGGTATATGATAATGACCCAAAGGAATCAGAGTTGCTACAGGTATGACCAATGACATCACTATTTTAGTATTATGTTCTTGTGACATAGGTTAAGGTCAACCCTACCTTGATGCATCTCTTATTCATAAACTGGATATAAAATTTGATACTTTTGATCCACCATTTCATTTAGAGACTGATAAAAATTAATCCATGGAATTATCACTTGTCTTTGGGAAATTTGACATCACCCATGGATAAGATAGCATCCCATGGGATATTTATACTGCTATACTAATACCCTATGATGTTTTTCATCATGTCTATGTGTATGGATGAATTTTCCCTCATTTTTATTACAGGATATTCTGGAGACTAGTTATTATCTTTTAAAATAGAGTTCAACTAAGTTATCATTAGTATGTTAGTACACACCTTAATGTGTTAGATGCTATATGATTTTAGTTCCCTGTATCGGTGGGTGATTGTAAGGATGTCTTCCCAAATGATGTTTCACATAAAATTACATAGTGATAGATATAATTATTCATTTACATGGAAACCAGTAACACACTAATACCCCCTAAGGAATATCATATTTTTGAAGTCTCTAATTAATCTATTAGTATTTTTTTTATGAATATTTCCCCATTTTTTATGTATCTTATGGTATGGATCATTCCACCATATTTGGACCATTTCATAGTTATTTTATAAATAGAATTATTATATATTCGGTTTCCTGGGATGTGAATATGGAGAATATTAGGATAGTATTAGGCATGTAATTAGATCAACAGAAATATGTTAATCTCTAAAAGTGTATAGAACACATATGATATGTTCACATTCAATATAATTTCATCTCTTATAATTGTGAATTTTTTTTTCAAAAAATGATTGATTTTTTTTCATTCATAGAAACCATTAATATGTGAAACATTTTTTCAGATTCTATTGTTTGGAAGGATATAATATATAATTATGTAAATAATTTTTTATGTTTGCATCACCTATAATTGTAATATAATTAGTGGGATGATGATAATAATTCTTAATTTGTTCTAAAAAATTCATTGAGTTATTGTGGAATTGTTTGGTGATCTGATGTTGATAAAGCTAGGGGAGGGAATCAAGTATAAGTTTTTTTTCAAAACCTCTAGATTTTGTATAATTTTTATACTAATGTTTAGTTACATAATGAGATATTTTGTGTTGAGTAAATTTATGATTATTGAGAATAATTATGTTATCAACATATTAGACATTCTAATGATAGTCTTTCCCTAAGATATGTGGATGTCTTATCTTCTAGGAGGGTGTTTCGATGTTAAATTAGACTACAAAAGTATCATATTTATCTATACCTGAGTGATCATTCCCGGAGACATAGGTATTTTTTGGAGTAGCTATATGATTAATAAATCGATATAGACTACAATACTGCAAAGGGAAACATGGTGGTAGATTCCCTCAACATGAAAATATCACCCCCACCTAGGGATGAAGGCATCAATGTAGTTGTCCTCATTGCATCTATAATAGGTATAGGAGAGTGGTGCAACATATATTGATATTATGGTTGTGTAAATAATGGTTATTTATATAAATAAAAATTTTCATTGTAGATATATATATTGTGAAATTATTTGTGACCAAATTTTCTCAAATAACTATAGATAGGTTTTCTGATGGTGAGGAGTATATAATCCAGTTATAAAGAAAGATAATAGTGTTAGATGAATATCAAGAGTTTTACTTGTGGAATATTTATAGCATAAACATGAATATATATGTGGTAATGAAAGTTATGAAAAATGGTATTTCGGGTTTGTTTTTGTGGGCTCCCATGTGAAAGTGTGTTTTCATGTTTTTTTTCACAATTTATCAAATTTCAGTTGGTAAAAAATGATATTACTATCTAGTGTGTTTTAATAAACCTTATAAGATATTTTATTGTATGTGGAGGGTATATCTATGAATTATGTGATGAGGATTGCATAAATAGAAAGAGGCCATTTCACATTCTATGGCATTATCAACTTATCATGTCATGAAAAATTCATATGTTATTGTTAAAGGACTTGGATGAGGATTTTGGGTAGTTTTATATGTGATGTATCATATTATATATAGGTGTATCCCCAACTATTATCTTTGAATACTTGATTGTTGTATTTTATGATTTTGTATGAGTTTAGAATTGGATTTGAGAACCCAATTATGGAAGATCATAACATTTCTCCCCCATGTTGATGGAAATTCATAGTAGACAATCCATTTTTTAGAGGATATTCTATGATAATACATGTTGTAATTTTTAAGTTGTTATGATGATCGTTTTCCATTAGTATAGTTTTATTATAATAATATCTATCCCACCACTATTACCTGAAAAAATTTTGGGACATGAGTAGGAGAACATGTAGGTCACCATTATGAATGTCATATATTGGTTGAACATTTTACTTAGGAAAGAGCTAGTGAATGAAATGAAAAATAATTTCATGTGATTTAAAATCCTATTAGGAAATCCATAAGATAAAATATACCTTCAATATATGGATTTTATATACCTTCGGAGTTAATTAATTGAGGCCATTATTTCATATGTGTCTTCCCATGATGAGGGTGGAAGCGATTAGACGATTTTATAACTCTATCCCTGAGAATCATATATCATTTATGGAATGTATGAATGATTAACAAGGGTCCTAAATACATATTAATTTCCCAATAGATAGTTTTAGTACTTCAAATATTCTATGGGTCTCATTTTAGGAGATATGAGAATTCGTGATTACACATCAATGGTAAGGGTGGGCTTTAAATGGAGGATGGATCCACGTACTCGAATTACCCAGTGATGAATGAGAATTAGTAGGATATGATCAGACGTCGATAGTCCATTCCTCTAATTCATTATATTTGGAATCATGATATCATGAGGAAGAGGTCATGGGATCATGAGAGTTAGATCCATTCCATGAAATCTATCTATTATTTATCTATTTCAATATCTAGTTTAAAATAATTTCTGGCAGAGATAATGTAACAACTAATATTTTTTTAGATTGATCATTTTATTAATTCAATATATATCTGTATATTTCATCACATAGTTTGTGTAGTATTTTTGTGACACATGACCCAATATTTTATTTAAAAAAATCGATAAATATTAACGTATGGGGATAGAATATTTTAAAAACATATTATCGCATCAATTAAAACCTCAAAAGGGAAATATTTGAAAATAAATATTTCTCGAATGTGAACTTAACCCATGGTGTGGAAGAAATATAGGCATCATCATACATTTAGTTGTAGGAGATCATTGTGAGGGTCATTAAATATCTTAAATAATTTATTTATTTACATTAATAAATTTCTATGAACTTATTTCTCTATTTATTTATATTTAATTATAATTAATTTCCATTTTTTACCACATAACCATGTGGGGTTTGAAAGGAGGATAAGTGCATCATTTTCAATTATGACCTGGTAATGGAGAATGATGAAAATGATAAACGGGGAATTGTGATATGAATAGACAATGCATCAGTAACATCAATTCCTTCAACAAAATATGAATTCTTCATCAGGTGGTAATTTTTTCTACATGTATCACTCTTTATTTTTGATGATTTATTCCATTATTTGAATTTTATTAGAATTTATTTATTTTTTCTATTAGTATATATATGATTTAAGTTCACGATATCTCACCATGATTAAGGGGTGTTCCTTAATATATTTGTTTATATCATATTCACAAATTACTTTTCATTATTGCAACTATATAATATCAATGGTCTACATAACATCATCCAATAATGCTTTCACTTTGTTTTTATTCCATTCTCTCCATTGGTTTTTGTGTTCTTCATCACTATAAAATGAAATCATGAATCACCATTGTTTCAAAATATTCGAGTACCATGAAACCCATTTATTCATTATGGAGATTAAAATAACAATAAAATTGGGTACTTTTTAATAAATCAATGTGGATTTATAAATAATCCTGACATAGTCATTGATTTAGTCCGTGAATAATAATGGGATGTGTAACAATTTAGTTTACATTAACTAAAATTCTATATTTTAGGAAAAAGTATAGGAAATTATGAGTATATGAAACCTGATTAGGTTAATATGTATCAATTGAGTCTTACGATGGAGGATGTTCATGATGGGGTGAATCTCACATCCACATGATGAAATTGTTGACTATCTAACAAAAACTAGATTTCTAATAATGTACCATAGAGAAGACTATCTCTTATACCTCCAGATATTATGATAGAAAGTTTATGAGATTAGTTAAATATCACATGGAATCTGAACGATGACACATACATTTATGAAATACATTGCGTCCCTTAGTGTGTTCTAGGGAGTATAAATTAAACAATATGTAAGTATAAATATCATCTACCATTATGGACACAACATGTGGATTTGCCGATATTTCTGCGATTTGTGTCTTCAGAACACCCCTAGGAACCCAGGATGATGTACACAACATTTTATTCTATGTACATTGGTTCAAGGGTTACATATATAGAAAACCAATTTACATGGGATTACATGACTTCATTTCCCAAAAAGGTCACATTTTATGTGACCCTATGTACATGTCTGGCACTTTTGTTTTACAAAATAACTATTGAGATAGAACATGGATAGGGTTTGGCATCCTGATACTGACTTTTTAATCTAGTTGGTCATGTTCTGGACTTCCCCTAGAAAAAAATTTCATATATGTCACCTTCTTCATGATAATCATTTGGAACCATGAGTAGACCATGTTGAGTGGTTTTACATATAGTATGTGTTTGTATGCATTTTTTTAAATTTATTTAATGAAATTATGATCTTAATAGAGAAATATATTTCATTGAAACAATTTTGCTGGCAGGGTTTATTTGTTTTATTCGGAGAGGTACTTCGGTAGATACTCCCCATTATATATTTAGGTGATGGGTCCCCCAGATCTTTTATATAGTTATAGAAGAAACTCCCTCTCAATACAGTTGGTTTTTCTCTACACTCTATATCGTGAAATCAC
This sequence comes from Viscum album, assembly GCA_963277665.1. Lineage (NCBI taxonomy): Eukaryota > Viridiplantae > Streptophyta > Magnoliopsida > Santalales > Viscaceae > Viscum > Viscum album. The sequence continues at coordinate 822,654,724 of OY728155.1, forward strand.
CATCAATATATATAACAACCCATGTAATATTAGAATAAATAACGCAATAAACAGATATTATTTATTTATAATAATTATAACCACATTATATTACTTTTCAGTATAAACGAAAAATAATTATTTCTAATCTATTTTAGTTTTCAATAATCATATAGTGTCATTTAAATTTTTTCCAAATTATATATTATAAATTATTTTAAATGAAAATAATTTTTCCATTTTTTATTCCAAATTTTTCTTAAGATGAATTTTATAGTGTTTTCTGAACAGTTTAATTTTTCCGTGAATGGAATAAAAAATATCCATTCATTTTGAAAATAATTAACTATTTTAATGAATTTTAATTTTAAAATTATATTTTGAGTAACTATTAATATATATTTACATAATTATTATTTAAAATAATAAAATTTTATCCTGTTAAATTTATTTTATACATTAATTTAACTTGAAATAAATTTACAGTTTAGAAGTTTATTTTTCTTACAAGAAGTATCATGTTTATTTTTTCTAGTTTAATTTCAAATTATTATCTACCACTTATATATTTTAAATTAGTAAATAGATATTCATTATTTTGAATTACTAGATACAATTTTTTTAATCATTATTATTTAATTTCCCTTAATATGAATAGAAATTGTAGATATTTGTTTACCATAGTAAAGGGTATATATTTAAATTTCTATTAAAAATGATACATACTATAAAATGAATCTAAAAATTTCCTTAAATTTATTTTAAGAGTCAATTTCATACATAATCCTAAAATATTATATTTTTTCAATTTAATGTGATTGTGATATTTAAAATATTTTATTTATTAAAAATTTAAAAATTCATAATATTTATTTTAATAAATATAATACTTTTAACATTGGGATAAAAAGTGGATATGTTCATTTATAAGTATCTATTTAAAATATAAATTATTTATAATTTCCAAGGTAATTTTTTTATATTATTAGAGCATAAAAAATAAAAATAACTAGTTAAACATCGCTTATATTGAAATTATAAAATTTAATAAAAATTAAAATAAATGTTTTACTTATATTAAAAGCATTATAATTAGAAATAATAATTTTGAATGTTGTGTTTTGTAAATAACGATGATATATTTTAATAAGTTTTTATTCATTTTTTCTAAATTAAATTAATGTGTGGATGATATTAATATCAATGTAAACAGGCATTTTTAAAATTATCAGTATGAATATATAATAATACTTAATATTTTATTTCATGATTTGAACTTCATAATAATATTCTATTTCTCAAAATGAATGGAACATTTTCTATTAAATCCACCATGATCAATTTATAGGTCTTTTTTCATTTCAAATTATATTTAATAATGATTAATTGTTATAAAACATAATGTTAAGGTTATTCTCAAAGGGGTTAACAGATGATTAAAATAAATAGAAAATGGAAAATGGAATGAAAAATTGAAAAAACATTTATTAGATGATAGAATATAGACTTATCATCATCTTATCATATAAAATTATCATCCTTGATTCTTATTTAATTTAAAATAAATATATGATAATTTATTAATTTATTAATTCCCAGTGTTCCCCTCCACTCTCTTATAAAAGAGAACGTCTTCATTTCATATGATATCACATAAAAATAATTATAGATATTAGAACACAATACCAAATCGCTTAATATAACCAATTAGCTTATTATATAGGTCTTGGTTTGGGAATAATACTAACCATAGTGAAATTATATTATTAATTAATGGATACATTCCAAGGAAGAGGAATAGTTTTTAATCGCATGTTATTTTTCTTCTCTGTATAATTGAAAAAAATATAAGTGATCCATTATAAATTAATAAAAAAGTATCTTAAATATCATTATAGGTTTTTTCTGTATTTTTTAAACTATATCCATCTCCGCTTCCATCAAATGGGAACAAAACCATAATTTCTATGTCTGGAAAACTACCACATAGTTTATTGAAGCTATTAATTTTCTATAATTTTTACTTATAGATATATAATGATGTAATTAGTTTTTATAAATTTTATTTATGAAAAATTAATAATTATTATAATATGATTTATTATTTATTTATTTATTATTATTATTATTCACATTAAATATATAACTTCGTTTGTGCATGCCTGCAGAATCCAACCTTTACAAAGTAATGTGACTCGATTATCAACACAGTATCACACATTAGCTATATATAAGTAAATTAAGATAAATTATATTTTATTTATTATATACTAATCATTATTTAAATATAAAAATAATTTTATATTATTTCTATAATGAATGTTAAAAAATTTAAGGCAAAGTCATGCATATCTATGGCCTACCTTTTCCATGATTGTAACGTGGTACATTTTTCATAAACATATTTTACGTTTTCATTAAAAATTATTATTTATGTATAATAATAATTTTAATGTAATTATTAATGTTATATAGATATTTCAATAATGTTTATATTGACCATAATCATACCACCGAATAAATTTAATTCATATGAATAAAATATCGTCAAAACATCTCATGTAAAATAAATGATTAATGATTTACATTAACATGTTAATAACTGAGAAATAGAGAATGATATACAATAAATATTTCATAAATTAAGAAAGTAAATAACATAATATTATTATTCAAAACGATAATGTATATATGTTATTATTTAGAAACAATCCAATGGTTTTTTCTTAAAAAATACATTTAAGTTTTCCTCTAAAACACAAATTTACAAAGATTTCCAAATTTTTTATATTATTTGATTGACAAATTTATGTGTGATTAATTAAATTATAAAGGTCATTTTCAGTTAATTTTGATTTTATTTTCTTTTTTTAATCTAATACTATAAGAAATGTTTTCAAAACCTTAAAAAAATTTACAAATGAATGTTCTATATTAACATATATAGAGACATTAACTTTTACAACAACCATTAATGTAATTTGATTTCTAAATTGTACTGAAGGTTGTATTGTTAAATAAAGAACCCTTCATCCATATGTTCTTTTTTATTAAAAAAAATTCAATGCAATGGACATATCAATACCTGGTAGTGGTTTTATTCCACATGGTTGTAGTGATAAATAATATGATGAATGATTATTTATATTATGTTGGGAATTGAATATGTATATGGGTGGTGCGGTTATAAATTACTGGATGTTGAGCCAATTATATCCCTTTAATATATATGGAAACATGATGGATTAAACTTATTACATTTATATTAAAATTTTATGTGACATTAATACATAGGATATTCTAATTATTATTTTTTTGTTAAATATTTTGTATCCATGATTGTTATTCATGGTTTAATCAGTAAGGTTATTCCTTTTATAACTATTACTATAATGTTGTTCTATTAGTTACTTACTAGGTTAATCTATGATTTATATTTGTTTTTATTGAAATTTATTTATTTCCCAAGGTAAAATAAAATGTGTGCTACTTTGTAAAGATGATTTTTTAACGTTGTAAAAAATCGTTATTATTAATTCATGGTTTCATGGAAACCCTTATGAGAGTTATTATACCTTTTTTACTATTTTATTAATTTTATTATTAATTTTATTTAGTGGAGAGTGTGATTTCATGGGTACAAATGTTTTATTAAACCGGGGGTTTATTTTTAAAATGTAATTTTTATAATTATTAGTGAAATACCTATTTATTAATTTATCTCTACAAACATTACTGAGATTTTTTTGCCCATATATGATTTAAAAAAAATACATCATATCATAATGGGTTATGGAATGGATAATGTCCAGATGAAATATGTTATTTTTAATTAAATCCAATCATTTATATTTTAAAAGATTCATATTTTGAAAAAATATATACTAAACATAAGTTAACATGTTGTAAAATATGAGTTCTTATTTAATATTTTACCCTATTCCAAAAAACCATAATCCTAAAATATATATGATAATAAATTAAGCTGAATTATAGTTTGAAGACACTATATAATATAATTTCTAAGGATTTTTCCTTATTTTTTTCAAATAAAGGCTTAGAAAACATTATATATTTATATTATTTTAAATGATTTTCCAGAAAATATTTTTATATATTTTCCCATTTATAAGATATTGAATTTGAATATTTTTATGTATCTTCATTTAAATTATATCTGTTTATAATGATTTTATATAGATGAAAGAGGGAGAAATATTTTAGTTGTCACTAAGGGGAATATACTTTTGAATAAACAACCTGTACGGATTGAAATGTAATTGAGATATTTTTAATAGTGATGGATCAATTGATATAGGCTATAATTTATCAGGATATCCATGATAGATAACATAATGAAATATGATAGAGAAACATGAAATTTTTTCAATATTTAGTGATACATTTACCTATAGAAATTCAATTGATCTTCTGATCTTGTGGTTTGTAGATGATATATTAAATCAATAGATTATATATTATATGTCATTGGATTATTAGATTATAAAATTTTTGGTCAAAATATTTCCCTTTTAAATAGGTAAACTGACTTGTGGTTGTAAATTCTCAATAATATTATTAAATGATATTATATTCATGCCTTGTAATGGGATAAATAAAACAATATTTCCCTATAGATATTTCTTCTCAAAAATATAAGACATATAATATAAAATAATTTCTTAAAAATGAGGGAAGAGGAGTAAAACTTTGGGGTAGCATAAAAATAAAAATTCACAATATTTAAAATGTAATCCCAAATTTTATATGTGATCTTCATAGTAAGAGTAATTTATTTTGGCCAATATAGAATAAAATATATCAAATGTAATTTTCATTATGTGAATTACAATTTCAAGATAAACTTTTTTTATTTGATGAGAAGGTATAAATGAATTTTACAAATGATCATATATAAATAATATATAATAAAAAAAAATTGGTTGAAAAGAATTGTGGGGAAATGTATTAATGAAATACAATGGTATAAAAATTATGTTTTAGGAATATCATCGTTGTGGTAAATATAATACCATGTGATGTATTATAAGCTATCGTGAGTTATTCTAATTAGGTATGTTAGGTAACATGGCTTGAAATTTCAATGATAAAGATCATGGTATTGGTTACACCAATTATGATAAATAAGAAGTTAAATGTTTTAAATGCAACTATATGGGTCATTTGGAAGTAGCATTTCTAAATAAAAACATTAATTATGGTAATATTCTAGACAGTAATCTAGTCAATTTTGTTAAATCCTTTTCAACTAATTAGAATATATTAGTAAATCAAACGAAGTGGTTTGAAGATAATTTCTTTTTTGATGAAATTATTAGACTTTTCTGATAATATATCTATAAATTATTTTATTTTATTTAAAATTTTCTAGTATATTTGAATTATAACCTTGATAAATGAAACCAAACCATATTTTAAAACACTAGGGGGATGAATTCAAGTGAAAATAAATTATATGCATTATTTCATTTTTTAAGAAATATAATTCCTTAAATCATTAAAGACATTCACTAATAATGGGTGGTGTTAATGTGGTTATGGATTGAATACTCGTTTATAATCAAAATATATATTTTAAAAATAAAGTGTTTCTTAAGAAATATTTTAATTTTTTATACATGAATCAAAATATACCTTTAAAAATATAAAGAAAACCAGATTTTTTTGAATGATGGAAATGAATTTTATCATTAAAATATTATTAAACATTATTAAAATATTTAAATTAATGATATTCCAAGAGTAAATGATTTCATGGATGTATTTCCTAATGATATTTTTGATGTCATACATGACTAAGAAGTTTAAATTTCTTTTTAAATAGTTTATGAGGCCATGACAAATTTCAAAACCACCTTATCAAAAGGGTCAAGATGAAAATGTGGTCATAATAAAAATAGAACAAAATGTATCATTCATCATATCACTTCATCGTAAAGTTCTCATGTTTGGTTATCCAAAACTATAGATGGATCCATAGAGCTCTATATTGATTATATAGATTTTAATAACGTTAATATTAAAAATATGTATTCATTACCTCATACATATTATTTTATGGGTAAAATTTAGGGAGATAAATTATTTTACAAGTTTAAAGAAATTTCTAGTTACTAATACCAAAGAGTGAAGGTGGATAACATTCGGAAGTATTGTTTTGACTAGATATGTTCAATATGTGTTTATGGTTATGTTGTTTTGGATGAAATTTTTTTCAGATTAATTTATGTATCAGGTATATGTAATCCACCAAGTGTATTTTTATTTGATTTTTGTTGTTTTTATTAATGATATCTTGATTTATTTTAAAAATTAGAATCAAGAAATAAATTAATTTATCATGAAGCTGTTATAAAATGTTGTAGTTGAATTTTAGAAAATGTTATTTTAGGATGTATTAGATTTAATTCATTGCAATAATCCTAAATAAATATTTAATAATAGTTTATTCCACTAAAAATAATGTTTTTTCATTCTATGGGATGTAAAAATGTTAGTGATATTGTTAGTTCTGTTGGTTTAGTATTTTATTACAGTCATTTTATTTGAAATCATTATTGGTCATCCAGCCCACTGACAAGAGGAACATGAAAATCAGAAAATTTTACTTGGAAAAAATGAATATTATAGTAGTATCTAGAAACTAAAAATGAGATTTGTAAATGCTCTAGTTTTGGATCTTCCAACATTAATTGGAGACTCTTTCATCTACATTAATTCTTCACTAATAGTAGTTCTTTTATCCATATGAATAATGATTAGGAAATTTATTATACATCACTTAAGTAAATCCACATTATAATAATTATTTTAAAATTATAATAAAATTGAATCTAATGTTTTTGGTATAAAAAGTGGATAATTTATTTATGTGGACTAAAGTGTCAAATATATAATAATTAAAATAACTTGAATTATATATTCTCATAGAAATGGTTGAACATGAGATAATGGAGATTGATATAATTGATAAATTATTATGAATAAAAAATTCTGAATCAACCTGTAAAAAAAGGCAATGTAGTTTATAGTTTAATTCAAAAAATAATAATAATCTATTAAACATTTTACGTTTAGAATATGTCCTTTTGTCTATTAATTTGTTGATTTTTAGTCTAGAAGTTATAGATAATGGAGTGTACCCTATGTTGATTCAGTTTTTTATAAATTCACCATTATAAAAAAGTATTATTCATTCTAATAAGGAATTCAACGGGATATAGGAAAATGTAGATTTTGATAATAAGGGTATTGTTCCATAATTCAATATAAAAAATCGTTGTTTTGAAATTTTAAAGGTGATGTTTTGGCATTTTGATTAGCATATAATGAATGGATTACTAATTGAATATCATTTTTTCAATTTTCTATTCATCTTGTTAATAATAATATTTACCTACACCATTGAAAATATTATTGTTGTGATTAGAGGAAAAAAAAGAAATTATTTAATTAACAATGATATGATATAAATTTAAAAATCATTATTTAGAACAAGAATTAATAAAGGGGATGTTGAATTATATTCTTTTTACAGAGTGTAAATGGGAAACAATATCCATAGATTTGATAGTAATATTGATAAAAACATCTCAAGGTAATAATTTTATTTGTGTTACTATTAATCAATTTAATAAAAATACACATTTTATTCTCATTTGATGTAATTATTCTTAATATAAAAATTTCCTACATTACCTACATGATCTATTAATTCTACATTGAGTTTATATCATAATTATTACTAACTCTGATCTCATGTTCCTTTGAAATTTTGCGTTATCCTTTATCTTCTATTTTATACTGAAATAAATTTCAATACATCTTTTCATAATAAATCTGACAGATAGTCTGAATTAATTATTAAAACCTTTTATCATAATTATTGTTCTTTTCAATTAAATTCCATTTAATCTTGGATAAAAATAATTTTTTATATGAGTATTTTTATAATAATAGTTTTTTTTTTCAATATATGGATATATCCTTTTAATGTACTATGTTGAATGTGATGTGAGACTAAATAGTTTTTGGATATTGTTTTTGAAAGGATTATTATGGGACCATAATTAGTAAATGAAATTATTGATAAGTGAAATGAAATTTGTAAAAATATTATAATTTAATAGATCAGTTAAAAAAATTTGAAAATGATGGGAAATATTGTTCTTTAAATTTAGGTGATCGAGTTTTTCTTATTGATTATTTATGGAATTTTTTTATGTTTTTTATAAATTGGAATTTAAGTAAAAGGTTCATTAAATATTATGAATACTATAATATGTTTCCTTATATTATTAACAAATATCCTTGTATAGGAGTTTATCCCATATTTATAATTGTCTTCATGTTATGATATTAGGTAATTATATACCAGATTAATTATATGTTTTGATTCATGAGCTTGTACAACAAGAAAGATATATTTGTTAAATTTAATAACATAATAAGATTATTGAAAATGATGGTAATGTATTTTAGAACATTCTTATTCATCCAATTGAGGTGTTCGCGAAAAATCAATTTGGTTGACAAGCAACATGGGGATTTTAAATTACCTTGTGGAAAAGATATTCCTCCTTATTTGATAAGAGAATAAAATTATGAGGATTAATAATCTAAAATATTGAATAATTTCACAACCAATATAATATTAGATTAATTATTAAATTATTTTTATATTATATAATTTTATCCACTATAATAATCTATATAAGTTTTTCAATCCATAGTAAAAAACAACTATTTCTAATAGAAATTGATTTTTAGGTATTATTCTAATTTATATAAAATACTTTTTATGAAAATTTAAGAATATTAACATTTATAAATTAATTTTTTTCAATTTTCATTAAAATTTATCACTGATAGATATTTTTATAAATTTTTTGAATATTTATAATAAACACAAACATGTTAAAAATATTAATTTTCAATGAAAATAATAATTTATATATATTATTTTCAGAATATAAATAAATTTTTAATTATTATTAATATATATATATATATATTAATTTTGATTTAAAATTATCCAATTAGGCTTTCTAAAATTTATTTTATTCATGAAATTAGTGTAAAAACATTTAACAAAAAAATTGATTTTTCTTAAACACATTTTTAGATTCATTTTGAATAAAGATTGTTAAATAAAATTTTATGTCTACTTTTTCATGTATTTGGAAAATTATATTATTGATTAGTAATCTAGATATACATATTTAAAAAATCAGTCCCACATATATTCAATTTAAAGTAATATTAACTATATTAATTATTTTTTCACATTAAAGAGTAAATTGGGTAATAAATTTTAAAAAAATGATTTGGAAAATGAAGTTACCCAAAATTTGACTTAAATTAACTGTATGAGTCATTATATTCTATAATAATTCCTTTTATTAATATATGGCATTTTTTCACATGTATGTTATTTGGACCAAAAAATAATTTTAATTAATGAAATGTAAAAAATTCCACACTCTTTTTTAATAAGTATTATAATATTACAACAGATATAAATGGATGAAATGTTTAGTTATAAATATTAATTTCAAATTTTATTGATTTATATTAATAATTAGAATTTATTTTTTATTTTAATTAAGTAAGAAATTACAGTAAATGATTACACTATTCTTTTTAAATAATTATTATACAATTCGATTTGAATTAATGATAATAAAATTTTTAAATGATATATAATTTTAAATAATTAATGATTCCCTCAAATTTTATAGATAAAATTGAAATATTATAGAGTTTTTGATGCATTTTATTTTAATTATTTTATTGTCTTCATCTTTATTAATTCATTATAAATAGATAGTTCTACAAATCATGTTAATGATATTTTTAAAAATATAATATATTAATAAATGATAAAATTTTTAAAAAATATAAAATTATTCAAATTAAAGAGGATATTGTTTAAAAAATGATTTATTTTCTTCCTATGTGTCATTTAAATTTTTAAAATAAATTATTTAACACATAATATATAGAAGCACTAAAATTGAGGTAATTGACAATTTGCTTAATGAAGGGGTTAACAAATTGATAGAGGGAGTAATTTGATCCAATCATGTCCAAATTTTATTTTATAAGATGATTGAAAGTTGTCCTCCTCTTATATTTGAATCCTATAAATATAGATGAATTTGTAAATAAAAATGAATTTACTATAGTCTAATTTTTTTAGAATTTATAGAGTGCCCCTCCACTCTCATATAAAAAGGAAACTCTTCTTGTCATATCCACACAAATATATAACCTTTTAGTTAAGAAATTATAAAAAAAATACATTCATACAATACCTTCATTGATTATGTAATCCTTTTGATAATACCTATTATTGTAATCTTAAGGTAATAATAAAATGAGATATTCTAAGTAAGAGTAGATGAATGATGGTTGATATTTATAGTGGATGAAAGTGGTTTTTTCTTATTATTATATTCATTAGTATATTATTTTGGCTGAAGACATTGAATTGTTTGATAATTATAATTACATATATTAAATAATGAAGTATAGTTTATGATTATGGTTCTTACATTATACTTGTCTCAATGAATAGTTTATTTTACTTATAATGTATATACATATAAATAATTACCATATCTTATTATACATAAATATACATGTATTTTAGAAAAATGCCTAAAAATAAAATTTAAAAATATACAATGTATAGAATTAAAAAAAAATTTATGTAAATAATTTAATAAGTATAAGTAATTCATTGTTTAAATAAAATTATCATTTACTAGAAAAACAGATATTTTAAATTTATAACTAATTTTATAACAAATTAAAAAATTACATATTGTTATAAAAAATTATCTTTATTCATAAGAAATAAAAATATTAATTTATGAATATATTATATGAAAATATATTTTCTTTTAAATTATAAATGTAACTACAAAAATGAAATTAGATATTTATAACTTACAAAAATTAATAACACTTAATTAATACTTTTTGAAACATTTATTAACTTTTACTATGATATAATTAGATCATGCATTCATTTATAAGATTCCAACATTTTACTTATAATTTTAGGGGTGGGGATACTATTCATATGGATAGATTACAATTTATAAGGTTCGTTGAATTATTCATAAGTTTAAGTTAATATTTCATCACTATAGGATCCTAAACATCTAAGAAACATTTTTTTATAAAATATTGATTTATAATGTTTTTATTATGTTCTATAAGTGATTTTATTTGATTTATACTATACTAAATTACAAAAAGAAAAGAATATATTCCACTCATAAAGGATTGGGTTTTCACAGTATAGTGGTGATACTAACAAATTTTTAAATATTTGGAACATGTACTTATCATAACCTCTAGAGATTGTGTATTTATCATAGAAAGACAAATTTTATAATGATTAAATATAATGGTAAAAATTACTCATTTTGTCATTTAGATATGTTTTGGGTGTCATTATTTTTGTAGACAATGATAGATTACAGTGAATGAGTATGGTGGGTGTTTTCCTAAATAGGTTATTAAGGTGGAACTCTTTCCCATAGTTGGCCAAATTTTTGGCCCCCAAAATCAGGAGGCTGGATTATGGAAATGGATGATTGACACAAAGTATTACATAGTACAATGACCATAAATCCTAGTTTGTGGACTGCATATGGAGTCACATAAAACATTGAAGGAAGAATTGTAGTATGAGGATCACGTAGGGAAGAATAATTCATGGGAAAATTATTACATGGTGAAGGGTAAAAAAATTGAAGGCATAGTTAATCTCAGAGTAGTAGATTTTGTTGATCTATTTTCCTATATAAGAATCTCTAATCCCCTCATTATGTAGAATTAATTCCATTAGAAAAAAAACTAATATCGTGGAATTTAGGTAAGTTTGAATGTGGATCATGATAGAGAATTCTAGGATGTGGTTCATGCAAATGAAATTATACCAAAAGTTCATTCATGGAACTATAGAAAAAAAATCATGTGGTATGAAAAGGAATATGATGCGGTATTATGAGGTGGATGATGAGGTATGATAAAGAAGAAGACCTGGTGTGTGGATGAGAGACAGTTTGCAGAAATGGAGACATCCCCTTATGTAGGGATGATATGAGAAGGAGATGAGATATACGGAAATCATAGAGAAGCAGTTCACAAATGAATAAAGTTTACAAAAAAATAAGCAGTATACAATGGGTTGATCAATGATGCATACCCACTGAAAACCCAAAGAGGAGGCAAGGAGGTTCACCAAGGATGTGAGGAAGCTTGAAAAAACACTAAAACAGTTCACGAAATAAATTTACACTAACCTAATGGTATGGGGAAAATTTTATTTCATCTATTAGTTTAATATGGACATCAAAATATCATTTTTCTATATTTAAGGAAGTATGTATTCCTGAAAAAGAAGGGACCAACAAGTCTACTAACTGTGAGTGGTCCCTTTCCATGTGTAGTGAGAAAATAAAGAGGAAGACGGTGATCCCTCTCACTGATAGTGAGCCAGATGAATAGTAATATGGAGTGACCATTGGGTATGTAGTAAAACACTCTAATCCTTGTAAAGGAAGTGAGCCTATTCGTAGAATATCTACCCTGAACTTTTTAATTGTAAGTGATTTATAGTGGATTTGGAACATCGTTAGATCACAATTGTATATTCCAGGGATGTAACCAAATGAGGGTGAACCATGTAAAAATCTATCTGTCATGTTTATGATTTCATTTCCCATCATATATTGATATAGTATAAAGAGTGATGTGTGTTTTTTAATAGATATACAAGATGTTAGGAGGTTGTTTTTTTAATCATTATTATTCTGATTCACCCCCTCTAAGGGTATTTGACCAAGAGAAAAAAATAATATAAAGTTATCAAACTCAAATCTGTATCTAGATCGCTTTTAATAATTACCTAGATTCGTGATGTAATTCTCAGAAACTGATTAGATTAAATTAAATTTTGCACTACATTCCACCATACCACTTCCTCAATGTATTATCTGGGAATCGGGTCAAAAGAAAAATATACTCAAAATTCAATGATTATTGAAAACCGTAAAAAGGTAACATCAACTTCCAAAATATCAATATAAAATTTTGAGTTTTGGGTGTCTTATAAAAAACATCTTGGTGGTGTTTTTCAATATCAATTCTATTCTGGGTATCAGTTGTGACATTCACTATGAATCACTAATCTCATCCATATAATGATAACATACTAAGAACCGGTCTACATAATCAATAACATACCTTATAAATTTTTCCATAAGATATAATCCTTCTGAACGTTATTAATCTTCATAATTATAAAATGAATATGGAATGATGAACAATGATTATCATCCTATAAAACCTTTTAAATATGATATGGATGACCCACATAAAACACATTATGAACTTTATCAATCCATCACAATCATTGTTGAAATCATGATCAATTTGAAAATTATATTTCAGTCCGACATCATCTTTCAACACCTATTCTATTCACACATTGATAGATTGTTGAATACAGATTTAAGAATTATTTTATTTATCCCTTTACTTCAATATTTATTTATCCATAAATTTAAAATATTGAAATATTACAAGCTTGTTGATCATTTTCAATGACAATTTATCATTATTTATTTGACTCATATAATATTTCAAAATTTTCTCTTTCTTTTAATTGTAATTTATTGATAAATCATAATCCATACCCAATCCTATAAGTCATATTTTTCAAATACTCAACTATATCTATTTGAAAATATACCTTTTTATTTCTTGATCAGTAAATATCTCACCCCCATTATGAATAATTATAATATTTCAATTGTATTAATGAAAAAAATACAATATATATCTCCAAATCATGAGTATATTAATTTTTCTTATGAATCATCCTTTGTAACGGGCCATAACTAATCAACATTTAGTTCTATATGATAAATAATCCATATACCATATCTTAAGAATCCCAATATTTTACAAATACTTTTCTATTCTGGTTAATGTGAGAACATATGCATTGACTAATCTTCTATTAAGTTGCTTAAATTTTTTTTTCAAATTCTTCTGTCTAAATGATATTGTATCACATTTGAGTTAACATTATTAGGGGACTAGATAGTTAGGAAATGTTCTCCAAAATGTGAGAATAATATCTAACAAATCCATTAAAACAATTGATCTCATTTAAAGTGGTTGGAAGAGGATAGAAACTAATATATATGTCTATTGGAACAATCGATACACTCACATTATATCGTGTAACCAAAAATTATTTTCTTCAATGGAAAATTCACAATGGTTGAACATTTCATAAAATTTTTGTCCATTGGGGTCTTTAGAAAAATTATCATATGATATTCATGGTTTTCATTTCTCTTTTAATATATTACAATATTGTCAATAAAGTCCTGCATAAAATAATAATGGTAACCTCTAAACCCTCTATTCAGTAAATCAATTTTTATAGTGGGTTAATTAGTAAGAAAACAAAATCACTATATATTCATAATTTCCATTCCTTATATGGAATATTGTCTTCTATATATACTAATTCATTACACTCAAATGGTAACATCCAGAATGAAGATAAATCATGTAAATGTTTTCAGATGTGAATATTACTAAATAAATTAAGAGACATTTTTAATAGAATACATATGCATTATTATTTATATTTTTAATTTCATAATAGTCACATTAGAGACAAATTTATGAGTCATTCGTCCAAAAAAAAAAGAATTTTTGAAACCCAAGATGATGCATGAGGAAAATTTAATCCTTTTCCAAAATTCTCCTAGAGTTTATTTTTCATTTCATGTAACTAAATAGGGTATCTTTTATATGGAGTCACTAAAATAGGTATTGAACTAGGTTTGAGTTATATAGAAAATCCAACTCATTGATTCTATGGAAGTAAAGGATAATCATCCTAAAGGACATAAAAAACTCCCACCTGATAGATGTATATTCGATATTTATTTTTTCCCTAAACATTAAATAAATCCAAAACATTCTTTGAAAAACATGAAATTCTACAAGAGGTAGAATAAAAATATTTTCATGAATTTAAATAAAATAAAAAGCAATCGGATAACAATCATAAGCGGGATATGTGACCAACATACATCTATGTGTTTTTTCTTATATCTCAATATATAATAAATGATTTTGTTTTGGGACTCTGTTAGAAAATTCTTTAGCACTATAATTTATTCTATATCCATAATTATGTAATACATTAATTGTTATAGAGTTTTTATAAGGTATACATTTCAACGCATTATTATCATTATCCACATCTCTTATAGTGATCTCATGATATATACCTTTATCTTTGTCATTAATAGGATACTAATGTCATTCAACATCAATAAAATATTGTATTGAGTAATTTTTAGAATAATGACCATACTAATTACATTTAAAACACTAATGTGTGGGTATAGGTACATTCTGTAGAGATTTCACTCTATTCAAATCATTATAATATGTAGTTGTACTGCTTTTATATTTGACTTCACTATAACCTTATGTTCCACAATTAAGTAATATAACCATCCCATTTGAAAATTTCCACCTTGTTACTATCCACATATTATGAAAAAAATAGATGACCCTTTATTTCTCTCATGAATTTTTATAACTTCCATTGAATTCAATGATTCCTTACACATATAAACCATCTAATTTTTGGCAAACTTCATATCTATTTCTACATTTATAGTCCAAAATATAATTTATTATTACATACTAATCCGTAAAATGGAAAATTCATATAGGAGACCTATTTTTTAATCATTACAAAATTAATAAAACAAACATTCAGGTTAGATGATAATAACATATGTGTACCTAAAAAAGCATTGTAAAACATTCTTTATGTGTTTAAACATGCTTATCATCCATTTATTTTACATCATGGATTTCATACCCTATATTCATATGAAATATATGTGGAATATATTTATTTAATATTAATATATTAAACATGCCATACTATATAGAGTCAATTTAGTAATATAGTGTCGTATTATTGATAATTGACCACCAATGATCTGCTTATCCTTCTTGATGATAGAGAACCAAAATAACATTTTCCTGATCCTAATATTGGTCTATGGAAAATATTGATTCATTTGAGATTCTATAATTCTTAGAAATTAATGGATTGATATCACCAGTAAAATATGGTTGACATTTTCTCATGAAGGATTCAATATATAGTTGTTCCATCCTTTACTCATCTGGATGCCTAGCTTGATTAATTTCCTGAGAAAGTTTTGTGAGAATATCAATGATATTTTTCATTATAGATCCCATAAAATTTTGTTTATCATGACTAAATTAATGTATTTTCAATAACATTTAGTATTATCGTTATTCCTTTGGTTTCAATCCACTGACTAAAATTAAATAGTATTGTGTGATAAATAAAAATCCTTGTAGAAAACAACATAATCATGAAATATCATTAATATGATTTCTAAATAAACAAATTCTAGATTTAATCTTTGACTCTATAGGTTCATCTTTGGTTAACAATTATCATTACTATATTTTTAAAATTTTATCCAATACATAGACTTATCCACTGGGTTTATACTAATGTTATCGCATTATAATTTACATATGTTAACTAAATTTTTCTATGACACCAACTACAATGACCTGTTATTTTAGAACACTGATATCTTGTGTTTTTAGATGAATAGTATTTATATAACATATTGATCTATTATATATTCAAATGGGTATATTCCCTTTCGAAACATGGATATAAAATCAACTACTTTATAAGTTAATTACATTATATCTAACTTGGATCATTTTTACTAGAACCATTATAAGATACACAATAAAATGTTACATTCCATATAACAAAGGGAAAATGTAATATCATAAAGGGTGAGGTAAAATTACTAGTAAGTATAATCATTAGTGTTATCAATTATCACTCGGTAACAACATGAGCATAATACTATGAGTACATGATAATAAATTTTTAAATTCAAAATTTAATTATCATTGATCACAATAAATAGTTGTTGTATAAATAATGTAATTTTATAATAAAATATAAAAAATAGTATTAAAGATAATTATATATGATAGAATAACATTGTAATATTAAATAATATTGATGTATACAAATAAAAATATAATATCTTATTTGTTATATTCATGTCTCGTGACAAAGTCTATATTGGCTGATTTAGCTCATTTACCAATCCATCATAGTAATCATGGGTCACATCAAAATCTCTATGAATCGATTGTATTCACATTTAAAACTATAATAGTTTTCAAGGTTCATTTCCGAGACTATAATAGTAGATATAGTCCCTTACCCAAACAGGTTCCCTCTTTATTCGAGTCATTTTTATTTAATGAGATACCAAATTTTAACCAAAGAATTAAAGGTCAATATAATTTTCATCACATCCATAACAATATAAAAATTATATATATATATATATATTAATAACATCATAAATAATTCATCCCATTAGAACCTATGAAAATATATGGGCTTCAAAATCATTTTATCCTCGAATAACCCGTGGAAAAAGAACATGTTTCAGTATTTTTGATCTTTTTAAAATGATTTTCGATTAAATAATCTCCATATTGTAAATAATGATAAAAATATCAGATATATCTATATATCGATTATATTAATATTTATAATCATTCATAAAATTTTGAGATATAAAAATGAAATACTGTATTCATGGAGATTGTAGGTCTTATGTTTATATAAGTATTGCTTTCAATTTCTGACAGTTGTAATGAAAGAATTGGAAAGAATAAATATTATTAATATAATAATTGTTATATCCTAAAATATAATATATTATCATTAGTTAAATGTTTATATACATTTATGTAAAAAATAAATAAAAAATCAACCATATCTCTTCATGGAGGCCGTAGTACACACGTACACATAACATAATTTATTTTTTTAAAATTGATCTGATGATAAGATGAAATATATGAAGATACCACTATAAAAGAATAATTATTTCATTGAAATAATCTATAAAATTTGAACCCATCATAATAATAGTAAGTGAAAAACTTCTGTGGAAAATTAGTTATATCACTACGTAGAAACGACAATCTATATATACACCCAAGCGATACATTCAGATACTAATTAACTGAAATATGATGACTCCATGAATTTTAATAACAAAAAATACAATATATGATTATTAATGATAATGATGGTATTATTTAATGAAGAATATTATAGATTTATAAGTGTTAAAATTATAAATACAAATAAATTGTTCAGTTTAGGAGATATCATGTTATTTTAAACAATTTCCTCATATATTCTATAAAGGATCATATGGTTACTGTTTTTGTAAAACCACAATATCTATAATATAATTAAGGAATTTTATAATGGAATTAAGTAGGATATTATTGAGATATAATACTCAAATATTTGTAAGGAATAGAAATTATTGGTTCCCTTTTATACTTGATTTGATGGGAACACTTTCGATTTTTAAAGAGATAAAAATATATAATAACGACATTATTTAGACAAAGAGAAAAAAAGGCTTTGTATTTGATGATAATATAGGATTGGGTAAATATACCATCACCCAATACTATTCTTATTGGACCATATGTTGTATAAAAATATTTCTTTTGTTTAACCAACGAATTAGGTACCTTGGGTAGTCATGAGCCCGTAAACGGCTCTCGCTCTAGGGATTCCTCTCGCCGTGACCAGCTCCTTCGTGGCGGACGACATGATGATTCCTTCTCGTGCTCGGTGGTGGTGGTGGTTCTCTGCCGCTGTGGCGTCCGAGTGGTCTTCTCCTCGGCTGCAGAGATGCTCTACGGGCCTTGGTGGTTGATGTTTTAGAGCATCGGGTGTAAGTCCAGTCTAGTTGACGGCATACTCTTCAGAGCGCTTCTGGCTCGGATCTCAGCAGTTCACCGTTTCCATGGGGTGTTTTCGCATTGGAGGGTCGCACTCTTTCATCAGCAGTTTGTTGGGTTCTATCTCATCTCAGGTGAGTTTCACTAGGGTTTTTTGTGCTGGATGCGGTCGGTTTGTCTGGTGGCGGTGGGATTTTCTGTTCTTTGGTCTGGTTTTTTCTTCTGTGGCGTGGTGATTCGGTAGATGCGGTTTGAAGGCGCCGCCGTGATGAAACAACGACGATCATGATATCTTATGGTTTTGTTATTTGCGGGTTTTTGAACCACAGTGAGCTGTTTAGGATTGAATTTGTTCCCCAATGGTTCAAGGACGTTTTGAGTAGATGTTGCGATTCCTTTTCAGTGAATGGTTCGAAGATGGCTATGATACGTTCCCCAAGTGAAGAGAATTTCTGCCGACGGTTCCACAGTCAGGTGGCGCGTGGTGATCCGGCATTTGGAGGAGCGCTTGGTTTGTCACGTGTCTTGAGGTGTGCGGATCGAGGCGATCACGTGGATTGGGCTGATTTGATTTTTGAAGCTTGAGGCGATGCGTGTGGCTCGAGGCGTCGATGGCGGTGCTTTTTAAATTTTTGAAGCATGTTGTTTGAATTTTGAATTTCACGTTGTCGTGTTGTGGAATTGAACTGAATCTGTAAGGGGTACCGGGAACCCTTAAACCGGTCTCATGGGAACCAGCTACCCTCAAACCGGCCATTAGATAATTTTAAAAAAGTGATTTATGGTTGGTTAACCAATTATCTTTCTTGTTTTATCTTTTAAAAGTGTATAAATATTTTCACACTTCATGTGTTATTCTTTTAAATATGTGTTAATAATTTGGTCACTAATGGAAAAGGTAAGAATTTTTTGACAGTATATAATAATGATTTTCATTTTTTTTATTTTTATGGGAATTAAATAATGAAATAAATTATATTTCTTAGAATATATCATTAATGTCAATTTTGAAAAAATTAATTTATTTTTTACAAAAATTAATATATTAAAAATTGGATTTTGAAAATATTACTTTTTCAAAACACCAATATTTTATTATTATATTAAAATTTTTAATAACACAAGAATTCCATAAAGTTATACTTCTTTTAATATTTTTTAAATCACATATTTTACTTTTTTATTAATTGGATAATTAATGCATTATAATTGTCCATGTACTAAAGGTAAATTTGACCACAAAAAATTGAAAATACATTTCATTCATGAATATAATTTCATTGTATTTAAAATTCATCCAAATTAAAATTATTATAAATAAAGTCCACATTATGAAACAATGGTCACCCATTGTTCATCAACAAAAACAACAACATGATGAAATAGATGACAAAGTGATTAAACATCATCCTAAGATTACTTTACTCATAATAATTATAAAGTTCCCAGTGTAGCATGCTACCCAATGTTTTTGGATCCCCTCTGATTACATGATGCTCCCTCATCTGTTGTTTGGGTATGCTTTTATGACCTACCTCTACCTTTCTACAACCCATCAATTATCTGAATACAAGGAAATTTGGTTGGTATATACCTATGTTAAAATACCCAAATTTTGGTGATTTATAATCCAATCTCCCCTCATGTATATATTGATGCCGATATTTTGACCGATCCCCCAAAGTGGTTATGGCCTTCGGTAGGAGAAGCTTTCCACTAGAAATAAAGGGTCATGTTCGAATCGTGGCCTGATTTCTTCTTGGGTTGCAACGGATTTGGACATTTGGTCCCTATTTTTAATCGCATGTACTAGGTTTGATAGGTTGAGACAGGTGAATATGAGGGTAATGTAGAGCAGATTAACACTGTTATGAACCAGATGGTGCGAGATATTGATGGCATTGTCAAAAATGTGGAGGTGTGTGGGCCTGCTTCAAAGGTGTTGTCTCTTTCCATCACATGTATAGATGCCAGTGTTAAGGAGGATCAGTTGTGGCCTTCCTTGGCCCCTCCATTGGTAGTGAAATGTGTGAAGCCAAAGGAAGCTGATCCGCGGGTTGTGGATGTTTTTTCTTATGTAAAGCAGGACATGGGAATTTAAGAGACAATTATAGATGATCTTTTAGTTGTGAGGTTGTCTGTGAGTGATGTTCAATGTCCCGGGGCTCAAGGCTGGGAGGACAGAATCATGTAGCCTTAGTTTATTGTTAAAGGATATGGACAGCCCAAATGATTGGAGTTGATACGAGTAAAATCATTCCGATCAGCTGCAAGAGGATCTTACAGTAGACATGGATGTCAACATTGTAAAAATATTTATATTTTCATTAAATATTTATTGATTACTAGTTTTTGACCATATGTGAACTCGTAAGAAATATTGAAAACTAATAGAGTAAAATTTTGAATCATTAATTGTATTAAATATTATATAAGTAATATTAGTGAAAAAATTCCCATTAGAAAAATATATTTGATGAATAAGGTGGTATTGGTTTACTTCCATTAATACAATTATAATTAAGATGTTATGTTAAGGCCATATAATTTTTTCCCTAGATTTTTCTGATTTACCCCATTACTGAGATGACAAAATTTATTAATGTTTCCATTAATATTTATTGATAATAAAAGTGAACTATTTAAAAAATTAAACAAAATTCTAAAAATAATAAATTAATATTTTCATATTATGTTTCTATAAATGCAATATATTAATTATAAAATACATGTGTGAAACGTGATGAAAATTGATATTGGAAATATATATTTTTAAATCGTTATAGGAGATTTATTCTTATCCCATATATAGAAATATATTAAATTGTGTTAGAAATATTTTATTTGATATATTATAAAAAAAATTATTTAAAATAATACACTAATATTGATTAATTTAATTTATCTATTTACAAATAAATTACTCACATAAAAATATTTTGGAAGAAAAATTTGTTATTTTAATTTTCTAATTACTTTTATTCTTATTTAAATTTTATTGATAATCAATGAATTAATTTTATACATATATAACCATAAATATATAATTATTTAAATAGATATATTCATTCCCGATAATGGATTGTCAATAAATTAAATATTAAATATTAATATTAGAATTCTATATTATAGTTTGTTTGAAAATAGTCTTCCATGTAATGTAAATTGTTGATGGAATATAATTTATATGAAAAAAATGTTTAATAAAATGTTATGGTGTTACGTGAATTATAAAATAAAATGTATTATGATTATTGAAATTTAATTTCTTTGATGAATATTTATTTTGAAGTGTCATGGTTGGGAGTAGGGTTCTCATTACAATATTAAAAGATATGATACCGCGATTTGGTGATATCCCACAGTCTCGAACCTTCCAATCATTTTATCACGTTATTTATGATGAATTGGCTTTATAGAGGTTATTTATATGGGAGATATCAGGATTTATTTCTGAATATTTATTTATCATAAATATATTGTTATGTGTAAACCACTATTATGATGTTATATTTGTGAAACTCCCAACCATTAGGCAATTGACAACCCCATTGTGTTGTAATCCCATATTTTTTAAAAAGTATACATTTATGGGATATTATGCATGATTCTTATATAAATATTTGAATACATATATCATTATTTATTGAAATTTATTCGTTGCAATCTTTTTGTTGTGTGGGAAATTCTACTATATCACGTATTTCAGGAAAATCCAAACAATCGTAGTATTTACAACACAATTATGTCTTGTTCTTTTATATTATATACTATGTGTATTTTTGGGATCCCTTCTGAATCAAATTAAATTTCACCAATTTCACTTAAACATGGGAGTCCGAAGATAATTATTTTAAACAAATTTATACGCTTTTTCTTGGTCTTCATCCCCACCCTTTGAATATACCATATTTTACTTTATGTTATATTACCTCCTCTTCTCGTTTTTAACCCAATACACAATATTTGTACCATTGTTCAACGATATTAGTTTTTCTTGTAAATTATTTTACCTTGGACACTAAGGGGGTCTTATTTTTTTTAATAATAACGGTTTACAATAAGCATGTTTCTTTTGATGATATTTTATTTCCCTTATTCCTTTATAGTATCATGTGATTTTGTAGTTATAAAATGGGATTGATGAAATTTCAATTAGTTTTGTCTGATGTGTAATAATCATACTCATTCACGCTTCAGGTGAGTATTTTGAATTTTAATAATGATAATAATAAACCATAATTAATAGAAATTTGTATAATTGGGTGATTACTAATTGATTATGTTATTTCCACATCATTACATTTGTGATCAATTGAAATTATATATATATATATATATATTTATATATATTCTCCAAAATTGTATTATAATGTTATTTTTAATATACTAATATTTTAAACTTTCATAAAAATGAAATTAAATAGAGAGGTTTAAATAATTGGTTGTGTGAAATAAATAATTGATATACTAACACCCATTTCATATATGATCCAATAATTTAAAATAATGATTTAGAATGTACTAGGTGGTTGTTATTGAATCTAAAACTAGTCGATATATTCATCTATTAGACATAGTACTAGTTCTATTATTTTTTGGCCATGTACATGATATTGAATTGATTATCAGTTTTGGCTAGTGTTGGAAAGTGGGGATGTGTTCTTTTTTCAAGGGTATAACTATTTGATGGTGCATGTTGTTTTGATGGATTTAGTGTAATTTCACATAATATACTATCTTTTTGATACCGTGGATGGTCATGTGATATGGGATTTGTTTTTCAGTTTCAAATATAGATATGGGATTTCATCACTAATATAATAATTCCAATTTTTATTGGATGATAGTGAATAAGAAGTAGTAATAAATAAAATTATAAATGACATAAATGTATGGTTATAAAATGAAATTAAAATTATTTCATGCTTGAAAGGGTTTTTTAGTAAATATTTAAAATAATGAGATGATGATTGTTATCTATAATTTATCTTATAATTTTTTAAATGGGTTAATTAATTAAAGAAAATGATAAATTGTTAATACATATTGTGGTTGTTTTATATTGGACCAATGCATAGTTTACGAAGTAATAGTTGAAGATGATTATTTTCAAGTGTAAGGAATATTTGATGTTTTTTGTAATATATAGAAATGCATTTGTTGGTTTGGTAATTCTATTAAATTATTTTCCACTCTGCTAATATACATTAATTTTATAACTATATTAAAATATAGCACAATTGAATGAAATAAACATATTGATTTATTGATATCATGGTTCTCAAATGTATTAATCATATATTATGGGTTGAAAGGGTGAATATGAAATACTGCACCCCCTTTAAACATTTACATCGAGACATGGTATTTATTTGATATAGCATCATGTTGGGGAAATTTATTATAAGATGTGGTGACATGGTTTATGTCTTTCATGTTCCTGAGAGTAAATGATGTTGGATATGGATAAAGTGTAAGATTTGTAGTATTATTTATGGAGTACTGTTAAGGTGAGATGCCAGACCTAATAGGATGCCAGGATGGGTAGGGTTGTGATTTAACATATGGTGTGTATGATTTTACTAATTACACTAATGAATGTATCAAAAATACCTTCCTTGAGTATGATTTGGATTGGAATGGTTATATTCTGACAAAAAATGTATATGTCATGACATATGGTATATGTATTTGGTTGTGTAGATAAAACATTTGTTGGATCCCAATGAAATTTTTCTTTGTGAAAGTCATTTACAAAATAGTGGATAACTGGTGTGTGTTACCCTTTTATCGATATATTTGAATTTATTTTATTAAAAATTGATGATTACATGGATGTGCTAGTGAGTTTATGTAGTAGTTGAATTTTAGATAATTTTGGTTCAATTGTTTATTCACAACAAATTTATTATACTTCTACTACTATGGGCATGAGAGGTCCTTACTTGTATCTAACTATGTATAAATTTCATTCTGACACTGAAATATAATTATGTTTTTCATGTTTCATGGAAATATTAATGTATTGAAATATAAAATACAATCTTAGATCTTGCTGAAATGGTTAAATTCACTACCTATGAGATATTGTATTTTCATACTATCATTGAAAATTATAATTTCATAACGCTATCTTTTTTTGGTTATTATTACATATTGGGTTATTTTATATTTTGGTGTCTATTGGTGGTTTTGTTATCCTATTTATATGTGTTATGAGGCCTCTTCATCTACCCTTAGTGTTATTCCCAAATCTCAATTTTTTTTAAAGATGGACTCATAATGTCATATTTAGATTCATTGCTGGAATAAAAGGTGTTCATAGGGAGATAATGTTGTTAAAAATTAGTATTAGATCTTTTTTTAGTATTTAGATGAAGACTAGAGATAAGAACAAACATTAATTTCATATATTTCAAAATTAAATAGTTTTAGATAACCCTATAATATAATGTATAAGTGTATAATTACTACGATACATGAATTTTTTTCTCCTCATGATCAGAAAAAAAACATTAGACTTAGTAAAATTCTTATTTTAGATATTTCAAATTTTTGGGGAAAGACCATATTATGTTATATGAATCATTGTATTTTATCATGATTTAATTGGTGTAATTCTTGAAAAGATAAATTAATATTTTAAAATGAAACTTTAAGTATTAATTTTATTTTATTTTATGTTTTATTTATCTTATTGAAATTCTTGTTGGTAATCATCTACAAGTGTATATGATTGGTTATGTGTTATAGGATGAATCGAATGAATAGAAAATAACTGAAAATACTATTAAAGAATAACATTGTAGAAACAAACTGTAAATATTCCATAACAAAGTACTGAAATTTTCTAAAAGGAGAATTATTTTTCTATATGAAGGGAATTTTTTGGAAGTTCTCATGATCACCAATTGTTAGACTCAGACTAGTAATGTGTATTTTGTTCTTCTAGATATTAATCAAATTATAGGAGAATCACTACATCATATTATATTGTATATTTGGAAGGGAAAATGAATATGATTTTACATTAGTGATTTAAATATTATTTTTTCAATGGATTTTCATACATTGATGAAGAGTGTATGGAAGAATAATGTGTTTTCTCTATTATTTGAGGATGCTGAATTTTTAAGATGATCGACTATGTTTCAAGGATTTTCGTCAATCCATCACTATTCTATTACATGATGTATTGTCTATAAATTCCATATTATATCACAAAATTACACAAATTATATAATATATGGTCATCCTATTTACATTTCAAACATATTCAGTTGTTGGAAAATTAAATCTACTGATTGAAATGATGCACATTAATATGGGATTATATTAATATGTGATTCATTATAATTTCATATAGAGTATCATTATTCTTCAATGATATTAGTTACAAGTACAGAAATATATTAGACATGTGAGGATTCAGACACAACTTTTTTCTTAATGGTACATAAGGGATAATAGTTATGATTTCTATATTATGAGATTTAGTGAAAAGCTGTTTTAGGGATTAATATGATAGAGGAGTTCAAATTAATTATCATTCAATAAATTATTTACCAATGAGGATATATCAAAATACCAGATAGCATGGAATTATTTTTCTATGATTTGATAGAGTTGTTAATGAAACCACTAATGATATCCCATATCCTTAGAGAAATACAAATGAATATGGCCATTTTGGTGATCATAACTAGATGGAAAAGGAGTTAATTTATTTTTAGTTTTTTTATAAAATTTTCATTCCAAGATGTGACTGTTATTGTTTAATGAATTATATGTATATATTCCACCCTTGCATATACCTTATTTTATTGAAGAATGTCACACTTCTTTATTTCACAAACAATGGTCCATTACATGGAACATTATTTTAAGAGGATTATAGGTCCCTTGTGGATACCATTACTAGTTAGAGGTTAGATGATTTTTCATGTTGTGTTACAGGGTTCTGAGCAGTTGAGGGGCTAGAATTATTATTATCATTATTTCATTATATTGCATCTATGATTATTAGAAGAAATTATTTATAGTGACGAGTTCGATTATCTATCACTTATCAACTATATTTTTCTTAATCTGTAGTGTTTTCTATGGTGAGGGTATAATACATGTTTTCTGTGAATAAGAGGGATAAATAGATGGAAAATAGTATTCAATAGTATTTATTATCTCTAGGTAATTCTCTGTCATTGGATTCAGAATACGTTCTATGGTTGAGTACCCAATGGCTATTGAAATGTTTTTAGGAATTTTTTTAGGATTGGGACACCATATGAATTTAAAACTAAATTTAACATGGACATCACGAAAACAATGGGTCTCTAAAAAACACATGAATTGTAATAATATTTCATGTAAACAAAATTTTTCCAACTCTATTATTTTAATTTGAAAAAATTGACTTTCACAGTTGCATTAAATAAGATATTTAGAGTCTTATAAGACAAAAATAATTTTGTGTGAAATGTAACCTACATGTATGAATAGTAAAATGATTAGTAATTAGACCCTTACGAATATTAAATCATATTGTTACTTTATTTTGTTAAGTTTATAAGATAATGAGATATCAATTCATTTTTCAAGGAGATATAAAACAAAATATAGTTTTAAAATTGATAATTTACAAATATATTATAAATTCATTTAAAAATAAAATTAATAATATATAGAATTTTAAAAAAGAAATGGAGTTTATTTTTTATTTCTATGCATAGAATAAGTATTATGGTGAATTTTTTGTAATATTCTGAAATATAGGATTTTTTTTTGAGAATAGTGAAATTCGATAATTTATGAAATTTGATAAATAAATGTATTTATGCACTATGAATGAGTAATGGATGATTTAAATGACCATAAGTTCATACTAACATTCACTCGTCCCTATTTATTCACAAGAATCAGAAAAATTTGTCATCTCTACAAATATAATAAAATAATGATTAAATTGATGTGAATACCCTCCTCTCCTCCACTAAAAATACCCATCACTCCCTCTTCTCTTCACTCCTCTCAAGCCATGGGACTTGTCTTAATGATGCTAAATTATCATCCAAATATCCTCCTTCATGTATAATATCCCTGTTTACAAAAGACTCTCCCTAAAGAGGCACTTGTGGAAGATTAATTAAAGACATTTGTTCTTATTTTCTTTTTATTTATTTCATATTTTTTGTATTATTTTTATTTCCTTTCCCCCTTTATTATAAATGATTTGATTACTCCAATACCATTATTGTACTAATTTTTTTTTATTATAATGGATTAAATATTCATCTTCTCTAATTTCCACTTCTGTTATACTCAAAATGGAAACACCATTAGAGATGTTTTAATTTTTCACATTCAAGGATTGAAGGTTTTAAATTTTTATTACCATTATCAATTCAGGTCAAGAAACCATTTTTATGGTTGAAAAACAATATAATATATATATATATATATATATATTAACTTATTTAAGGTTATATAATCCATTTTATCCATTTTTTATTTATAAATCAAAATAATCTCATTGAAATCATGAACTACCAACTAAACCAAAATATTGTCATTAATGTTTTATATAATGATTCATCATCACTTTAAATAACCAAACAAAATTCTATAACCATGTAATATTATTTTCACTAATAACATAAAACTTCTACTCTATACAACCATTATCATCTACATGATTATCCACACATAAATATAATTAAATTGATAAAGAAAATAATGAAAGAAATCACTCCATAAGAATGAAATTGAATCTATGAACCAATAAAATGGCCATGAATAAACATAAATAATCCTATAAAAACAATTACATGTAAAGTATGTTTTTGAATCATTAATTTAAGAACATAAATTTGATTATTTAAGTTATTAAGATCAAGATAGGAAGTCATTCAGACTTTAGTTAAGGGTTTTCTACCCAAACCTCAATTTTCATTTGGTTTACTCTTATTCTATACTTATCTCAATTATATTAATATTTATCCTCAGTTATTTGTAATATATCTATGAGAATCTTATAAATATTTCTACCAACAATAATTATACATTCATTTATAAGGAGTTCGATTTTTTAAAATTAACATTCAAAATCATACCACGAAGTACCATCCCGACTCAAGGGAATTTCTCAAAATTCTTACTTATTTTCAAGGGAAATAAATAATATGAATTTATCAACCATTATCATTCTAAAAAAACTCATTTTATTATTAAAATATAATCCGAATTCACTTCTTATTTTATATAGTGTCTTTTCCAAAATGACATTTCTTTTCAATGTAAAAGTGTAATTATCTCAAGAATAACATGATAATTTATAAATGTATCTTCCTCTATTTCAATAGTCATCTTGATTCTTATGTATTAATGGGATTATTATTTTAGGATATAATATACAATATAAAATTGAATTATTTATTATTAGTTTTTCTCTGGATGTTCAATTTTAAAACGGTTCAACAATTTACTCAAAATGGACAGTGTTATGCTTAATTTTTGGGGAATGTTATTGAAATTTTATATATTAGTTTCAATATGAATGTATAAGTTGTTTACGTTTATCCTTGTTGATATAAGAAATTAATTAGACTTAGTAAGTGACATTTGGGGCCCTTTATATCCTATCGTTGCATCCGTAGTTCTAATGATAAAAACTATGGTCTATGCATAAGTTACTAAAAAAATGATTATTTATGGTCTTGGAACGAGGCCTTGATGGGGTTGTTATAATGTTGGGATCTATGCATTCCCTCATTATGAAACTAGTAACTTAAATATCATTAGGATATTAAAATTGTTTAATACCCATGATTTTTCATGTTTATAGTTTTATTTATTCTACTTTTAATCCTTCCAAAATGTGTTCAAATTCATTTTTAAAGGCATTTATTCTTAGATATTCACAAAAACTAATGTTTATTTTTATGTTATATTACTATGTATATCTTACCCTTACTGAACATTTGAGGTCACCGTTTCTTATGTTTCATTTTCCCAATACAATGAGAGGTATTTTATGAATGAATAATAAGGATAATCAATGTGATATAGACGTTTTAAATGGATTATCATTGTTGTATTACATTTAAATTTGTAATGATATAATTATATATGTTTCTTATTTACAATGCTACTAAAATATAAATCCTTCAAGATTCAGATTACATATTTATATGAAAAGGTAATAAAATAAAGAACCAGCTCTTAGAACATAGTGTCAGGTCCTTACAGTTGGTATCAAAGAATGTTTCGTTGAGGACATGGATACTAGATTTAGAAAATGTAGAATATGAATGAAAAAACATTGATAGTCTTTTAGGATAAATATAAAAGAAAATAAAATACTTTTTTCAAGGAATTGAATCTTTGGATCAATCATGAAAATAAATCCCTTTATATATACTATAAGACTATTTGTTTTCTTCACACATGTACTTAAGAGAGAAAAAAATGATATTGAGTTTGGTGCTTGAAATAGGGTATCCTCATACATGAAAATAAGTATTACTATGCACTTTTTTTGACACTCCTAGTAGATATTTTTAGGATAATTCACATATTCTATAAAAGCACTTATAAATTATTTAAATGTAATTTTTTCCTCAAATAAAAAATGTATATGATTAAGAGATTACCTATGTATATAATTTTAATTTATTCTGCATATTTTTCAATGTTGTGATTATAATTTATGATCCATAACATAACCTAGAGTATTCCATTATTTTTAAATGTCACCTAGTTGATGGAATAGAAACCATATTAATGTGTGTGCCCCATGTAGGAATTTCCCATAGTTACAAGGTAAGGATATTAGATCTGGTGATTTGAGCAGTGATTATAAAATTATACCTATACTGAGATAGCTAACATAGGATTCGAATAAAAACCTTACCCGTATAGAACATCTGGATTATTGGTTGTCTTAAATAAATAACACAAAGGAGGATGTTGAATTAAAATAAATATAATAGTGGGATTTTACAGTTAAATTCATAGAAAAATACTTCCCACATGAACAATGTGCAGATATTGGAAGATAGATTTAGAATATTATGAAAAAAGGAGAATGTTAATGTTGCAATATATAAAGATAACTTCCCAAGTATGTCAAGACATGATGTAGAATGCATTCATAATCTAAGTATCAAGATTTATTGATTTTATGATGAGTTAAAACCATTCCTCTGCAAGGCTATACTATCCCAATGTTCCAAATAATATGAAGATATTGTTTCCTGTTTTATAAATATTGAAAATGAATTCTCTAAGTCGTATGATTTTAAGGGATAGAAATGAATGAATATGGCTACTGAAAACATTGTAAAGGGAAATATTGAAATGGAGAATAAGGTAAGATTTAACCTTCCACTATATTGTAATTATGGGATGAGACACCCTGGTACATTCCTGAAGGGTATGGGTGTTTTGTTACTAGAGTGGAGAAAAATTCCACCTATCCCAGAATTGTATTGGGATGAAATAATCTAAAAAAGTTCATTTCTAAAATTTCAGGGAGAGGGGACTTTATGAAAAACATTCTTTATGGTGTCAAGAAACATTACCCAAAGAACGAAGTTGGAGAATGTCCATGATTATGTGGTCATAACTATTATGATTGAAGTTCTTAACAATATGGTGGAAGGAAATTTAATTGTTTCCTCAAACATATCCAATTCTTTATTTTTCTATGGATCCTTTCATTCTTTCATACGTTCCCAGTTTTCCAAGGAATTTAGATTCTTCCAATTTTATTTCCTAAGGATATTTTAATTCATTAATCTAATAAAATGTATCATTAAAAAATATGTGTTATGAAACCCCCATTATGGAATATAAATGTGCTTCATCTACAAATATTATTATCATAATCATTAATGAATTTTATATAGTCCTCGGTATGGATTGAAATTTAAACCATGATTTAAATATTTATTGCAAGATGAATGTGGTTACAATTATTTTGATCATGTGGATTCACTTATCTTTAAGGAAGAAACGTCACAATCCAATTCTCCTCTAGATACACTCAAATAGCTCTAAAGAATTCAAATATTGATTTTGAAGAGAACAAAATACATATGGTTGAGTAAAGGGTTGTTTAACTAGAGGATGTGCCTATTGTGCAAGAATATGTTGATGTGTTTCCAGAGGATTTAAATGGGAATCCTCCAGAGTGGGAAAATGAGTATTCCATTGAATTAATTCCTAATACAAGGCACATATCAAGGGCCACTTATAGAATGTATATTCTGGAATTCATATTATTGAAGAAACAACTAGAAGAATTTAGCAATAATGGATTTCTTCTCATTGGAGTATATCAATGGGTAGCCATTATATTTTTCATTAAGAATATAAATGGATCAATGATATTGGGCATTGATTATAGGGAGATTTATGGTGTAACAATATATAACAAGTGTCCCCTAGAATCCATTGATGATTTATTTGATCAACATCATGGATCCCTTTATTTTTCGATAATTGAACTTCAATCTGGAAATCATCAGTTGTGAGGAATGATGGAAGCCATTCCTAAGACGACATTTTAAACCAGGTATGGACATTATGAGTTTATAGTAATGCCTTTTGGACTGACTAATGCACACTATATAATCTGGGATAAAAAAATATGGTTTTATAGGAATATATTGTTTATTTTATTGTGGTATTTGTTGATGTTATCTTGGTATACATAAAATCTATGAAGATCATGAAAATCACTTGAGTACTATTATAAAGACTCGTAAAAGAAATAAGTTATAGGGGATGTTTAGAAAGAGTGAATTCTGTTTTAAATTTGTTCCAATTCTAGGCCACATTGTCTCTAAATATTGAATATCTATTGTTCCTGTCAAGATAAAGGTTGATCAAGAATTTCCTACTCTAACGAAAATAACTAAGGTTCATCATTTTATTGTTTTAGATGGTTATTATTTGTGCTTCATTCAGTAGTTCACCCATTAATGAAACCCAAGGACCAAACACACACATAATGGGGTAAATTTCGAATGGAAGAATAATGTGTTGAATGTTTTGTTGAATTAAATAATAGATTATTGAATGTTCGGATCCAAACTCTGTCATCAGGGAATGATTGGTTTGTTATATATAGTGATGCATCAATAAAATTACTTATTTATTCCCTTATGCAGAATGACATAGTATTTGTCTATGTTTCAATGTAGTTAAACCATTATGGACAAAACTATCATAGTTTTTCTTCTAAGTTAGATATAGTGACCATTTCTCTAAAAATATGGAGAGATTTTTATTATGGTAAAATATGTCATCTATATATGGATCAAATGAGTTTGAATTATATATTCTCATAGAAATAACTCAACATGTGGAAATGGAGATGCCTCAAACTACTCAAATATTAGGATTGTTCCACATACTACCACCATGGAAAATAAAATAATGTATATGATACATTTAGCAGGATGGATCAAAGTGTTTAAAAAAAGGAGGATTGAAAGGGATCATGTATCAATTGAGATATAATTATGAAATATTATTGAAAGTGAAACATAATTACTTTTTCAATTGGTTTACCAACAATCTTTATTATAAACTATTAAAATATCTCATCCTGATGATGACAACCTTTAAAAGAAAATTAATGTTTTGAACGATGTGAAGTGGGATGGCTTCGTATGTGAAGATGGAATTTTGAAATTAAGGAATAGGCTATGTGTTCCCTCAATACACAAGATACAAAGCGAGTTATTGGATAATGCAGACAACTAGAATTTATCTATACATCCTAATAGTATTAAAATGTACATAGATTTGAAAGAACATTTCTGGTGGGATATAATGAAGACATAAATTATTGATTATTATTCAAGATGTTTATTCTGTCCATAATATAAGGTTGATGGGAAACATCCAAGATGAGTCAGGAAAACTATACCCATTAAAGAATGGAAATTGGATGACATCATCATGGATTTATTCCTTGGATTACAAAAAACACTTAAAATGAATGATGCAGTACGGGCAATTGTGGATTGACTTATGAAATCTGCACATTTCCGCAATATATGGGATGTTTTTTTCCTAGAGCATCTAATATTACTCTATATCAATGATGTAATGTGTTTTCTTTGTGCACTAATCACAATTTTTTAGGTCATGATCCACGATTTACTTAGAAATTATGGAATAGTGTTCAAAAATATTTAAATACTAAGCTTTGATTGAGTACTTCTTATCACCATCAAACTGATGGGAAATTAGAAAGGACAATATGAACATTAGAAAACATTTTGAGATCATACTCTATTGATTATCATGGTATTTGGGATCAATATTTACCTTTTATGGAGTCTTCCTATAATAATAGTTTCCATTCAAGCATTCAAATGGTTCCATACGAAGCATTGTATGGAAAGTGATGTCGTACATCAACATGTTGTGATGAAGTTGGTGAAATGAAGCTTCTGGGACTAGAGATTTTGGAGGAATCATCATTGAATGTAAATACAATTCAAGACCCCGTCAAATCAACACAACATAGACAAAAAATATATGTTTAATATCGGAGGAAGTATTTGGTGTTTCAAGTGTGATAACATGTTTTCTTAAAAGTATATCCATGGAAGTGTGTTATATGATTTGGAATAAAAAGGAAGTTATTCCCTAGATACATAAGCCCTCTTGAAATTATGGATTTAATTGGGATAGTTTCATATCATTTGGCTATTCCACCAAGCCTTTCTAAAGTACACAGTATGTTCCATTTCTTATTTATAAGAAAGTACACACCAGACCCAACACATGTCGTCACCTCTGATTGTATTGAATTAGAACTTGATCTATCAAACAATGAAGAGACTATCTGGATTATGGAAACTAAATAATTGGTGTTGAAGAACCAGATTATATGAATATTAAATATTCTTTTAAAAATTCATAAAATGGAAGAGGCAACAGGGGATCTTGATAATCCTATAATAAAGAACTACCAAAATCTTTTTAGAGGTAACATTCTATTAATTTCATGGATTTATTTTTTTTAAGAGGTGATAATGTAACACAATAATATTTTGAAAATAAATTTCGTGTTGAATTTAAGGGAAACTAAGTATCTTAAAAAAAGCATTTTGTTATAACCTGTCCATTAAAAAAAATTTCCACCTTTGTGATTTGAATTTTGAAAAACAGATATACATGATTGTGTTTAGTAAGATATTAAGACTCAGATAAGACCAACATAATTTCTAGAAAATAGTAACATACCCTTATGAAAAATAATATGACCCTTATGAATATTAAATGTTATAATTGTTTGATTGTCTTAAAGTTATTATATAACTAGGTCATGATTAATTTGTCACGGTTATTTAAAACAAATAATAGTTTTAAAATTTATTTTTTCAAATAAATTATGATTTTATTTAAAAATTTTATTATTCATATATAGAAAAATATATTCATAAAATGGAGTCCATTTTTTAATTTTACACATCAAAAAATAGTTAGCGTGCTTTTTTTCTCAAATAAATATTTTTTCGGATAATATTGAAATTCGTTATTTTATAGAATATAGTAAATAAATGAAATTATGCATCATGCATGAGTCATAACTGATGTAAATAACAATTGGTTTTAACTCACATGCACTCATTAATATTTTTTATCACATGAATCAACACTATTGATGGTCTATGGAAAATTTAAAAAAAAAAGATTAATATATTGGGGAAACCCTCCTCTCCTCGACTATAAAAACACCCTTGACTCCCTCTTCTCATCACTCCTATGAAGACTTTTTCATTATATATGTTCTTCTCAAATTTCCTTCCAAGCACCTCACCCACGTCCAACAACCCTTGGGATCATAAAAAGACCAAAACCTCTCCCCTAAAGTGGATCTCAAGGAATATTATATCAAGAGGTAAATTCCAATTTTCATTTATTTTATTTTACATTATTTTCTTTTCTTTTTCTTTTCTCACCTCCTTTCATCCAAATGTTGTAAATAATATATTTCCATAAATGTATGATAATTGTTTTATTATAATTTAATAATTATTCATTATCTCCCCTTTCCCCTTTTTTATACTAGAAATGACAACATTATTTCAGGATTTGTGATTTTATTACAATCAAGGATGACAAGTTTTAATTTTCTATTACCGTCTTCATTTCAGGTCTTGAAACAATATATATGTTTTAATAAGACAATGATACATGTATTATAAATAATTAAATGATTTATAGTTCTTTTTTACATAGGATATTAATTTATTAATCAAAATGAGTTCGTTGTAATCAAGATCCTATTAACCCAAACTATTATCATTAAAGTTATATATAATGAATCATCTTCACTCACAATAACCAAATGAATTTTATAACCATGTAATATTACATTTTCTCACTAATAACGTACAAATTCTCATTTTGAAATCTCTTGTCATCCAAAATTTTCATCCTTACTTTAATATAACTAAGCTAATAATAAAAACCCAGGAAGTATACACTCCCAAAAAATGAAATTTAATCTCTTAACCCATCCAAACACCATTAATGAACGAAAATTGGGTAATAATAAATAAATTAACTGTATACGAGGTTATTTAATCATTAATTTTTTTACTTAAAATTTATTATATAGTTCATTAAAATCAAGATTTGAAATCTTTCAAACATAATGTACGGGTTTTCTACCAAAACCTCCATTTTCAATCAAGTTAATTATATTCTCTACATACCTCAATTAAATTATTATTTATACTTACGTACTCCTCATATATTCTTCTATAATGTTCTATATATGTGTAAAAAATATAATAATACTTTCATTTATCTGGAGTTGAATTGTTTATATTCTTTTTTCAAAAACAATCATCCAAAAATACAGGCCCAACTCTAGGGATTTTCTAAAATTCCAACTTATTTTTAGGGGCACTATATAATCTTTATTTTGTGATAATTTCCTTTATAAAAAAACTAATTTGATGACGAAAATAATATATTACATCAGTTTTTGTTTTATAATATGGTATTTCCAAAATAACTATTCTTTTCAACGTAAAAGAGTAATTATCTCTAGAATTACTAGATGGTTTTATAATAAGGACTTCATCTATTTAAACATCCTTGTTGATTATTCTGTATTATTTTAATTAATATTTTATGAAATCATATAATATATTTAATTTAATGGTTTATGATTATTTTGACAATGGGTGTTCTATCATAAAACCAGTCACCAATTAAAATTGAATGGGTAGTGTTATTATTAATGTTCGAGACCAAGATTGAAATTTCATATATTATTATCAATATGAATGTATATATAGTTTAAGTTTATCCCTTTTTATATGATGAATTCATTGGAATTGGTATGTGATGTATGTGTCCCTTTATATCCCCTCTATACATTAGTAGTTCTCAATGGACAATCTCTGGTCTAGGCATAAGGCCATGAAAAAAATGATTATTGTTTGTATTTTCATGATGCTATGATGGTATAGTCATGCTATAAGGCATTATGAATTCCCTAATTTAGAATCATGTAATTAAAATTTCATTAGGTTATTTGACTAGTAGAATACACATGAATATGCCTGATTATGTCATTATTTATACATCAATTATTCCTTCCATAATTGATTCAACTACATTTTTTAAGGCATGTGTTTTTAGTTATTCATAAGGAATAATTTTTTTGTATCGGAAATCATCCACTTTATTCATTACCCTTATAGATCATTTGAGCTCACTATTTCTTATGTTTTATTTTCCTTGTATATGAAGTGGTATTTTATGAATGAACAACGGGGATAACCTTGGATACATGGATGTTTTAAATGTAATTTTGAAGTTGTATTTTATTTCATGTTTTAATTTTGAACTTATTTATATATCATGTTTCCAAGTCTACTGAACTACTCGGTCCTTTGTGATGTAAATTCCTTCTTTATAAGCCAATGTAATAAAATAAGGAACCAGCTCTGGGAAGCTGGGGTCAGGTCCTTACATGGAGGTTTGTAACCATACCCCATTGATGATATATAATGTTCATTACACCATTATATATGTACGATTCACTGATTTTGATGGATTCTTTTTTTGTCTACTCGAGCGATGTGATAGTAGATGAGGATCCGAATTGATGATTTTTTGCAAAAGGAATCTATCTAGCCTAGTCGTTCTAAATATAGAATTCCATCATAATTCAACTAAATGTAAAATAGTGATATGAATTTTTGTATATACTGCTAGAGGTCGGAACCATTGATGGTTAACAAAAATTATCATTTTCTAAGGATTAATGAATTTTTTACCAATGGATTGGGTCTTTCAGTAGTATAACAAA
Organism: Viscum album; assembly: GCA_963277665.1. Lineage (NCBI taxonomy): Eukaryota > Viridiplantae > Streptophyta > Magnoliopsida > Santalales > Viscaceae > Viscum > Viscum album. The sequence continues at coordinate 822,692,990 of OY728155.1, forward strand.
TTAAATGAGTTTCAGTAATCACGATATTCAATGAAATGGAGAAAATATTTTTGCCACTTGTTTTATGTTTCATTATGGAAACATAATGTTTCTAGCTTTGTTATTCAATGTAAAAAAATCAAATATTTTAATGAAACTCATGAACTCCATGTTCATTAAATTCCATGATCTATTAATTGGTAGTGATTATCACTGATATACTCATATATTAAATGTATATTTAGGATCATATCGATAAATTTTTTAGTTATATTATCAGTCCTTCTATTCCATCATTTTATTGGAATATACTATGATACCTGAATGTGTGAGGTGAGATTTATGAAGTTTTTAGTGTCCTAGTTGAGGCTGAAATTTAATATATCTAATATCAAAAAAGTAATTTCATGTGCATCACCTACTAATTTCAATAATATTTATACATTCAATGTTAATTAGGGAAATTATACAAAAATATTTATTTGAATTATCTTTGATGAAGTAACCATTATTAATAAGAATAATAGAAAACCAAGATGTTATATTTAGTGAATAGTGTTATGGAGACATTATTTTATTTAAGTGATTGATAAATACATCCCCTATTATCCGGTATCTAATTGAGGGAGTGATTTTTTCTGATTTCTATGATACATCATATATAGGTTTCCTTTTGAATGCTTGTATAAGATTTCATTCATGTCATATGGGTGAAGAAATTAAAACCATGTGAACAAAGATATTCCACTAATGATCGTAAAATCTGGTGATAGTTTTTCTTATAATATATTTAAAGAATACATCATTGAATATTGTTTAGTGGTATGTGTGAAGCGTAATACCCAAAAGGTATATCATCCCATTGTTGTATGTAAATATTCAAACATGGTGGTGGATGGGGTTATTGTCAGACTCTAATGTCAAGTTCACTTACACTCTATAGAAGGGAAATGTATTTTCTCATGTTCTCTATAAGAATTCAATGGGATATTTTGATTTTGATTATGAATATCCATAAAGAGTAATCGATGACCTTGAAGGGATTCATCTCGAACCAAATAATTTAGTTCGATTAATAGATTATTACATATAAAATTAATATCATATATCATGTATCAGGTTTAGAAGACATAGTTTGGAGATATGGAAGTATAAAAGAATTATGACTGTGTATGTCATGGTGATTCTTGAAAGGGATTGTCAGAGGATTACAATAATGAAATTTTATTCATTGGGAATTTATTTGATCCATCCAAGATTCCTAAAAAGGTTCTATTTACTTCCAAAGATAAATAGTGTCTATCAATACTTGTATATATATAATTATTCATGAAATTAGTTTTCTTCTATTGTGGCCTATGGTGAAGTGGTTAGTAGTGGATGTTTTACCATGACACATCATCTAAGAAATATGTGTAAATAGTATAACAACACTTCTATTTATTACAATGGAATACAAGTTTTATAAAAAAATCAAAATCAATAAAAATAGAAATATAAGAAATTCTAGTTTATTTAGGAATTAGGTACATTACATAACAACTTATAAAAAGGGATATATAACATTATTTGACTCTTCTTTGACAAGATCATTATATTTCATCAAACATAAAAATTCATGGGATTACCTGAGGACAATCATAATAAAGGGGTGAGCAATAAATCTCAATAATGGAATAAATAATGAATATCATGAAGTAGTTGATAAATTTCAGAAAATTTGTATATCAATGAGGATAAAAAGAACATAGATAATAAGGAATGATATAGAATTATAATCAAATCATTGGAAATGTGGTAATAACTAAAAACAGTGAATCATAAACATAGGTCAAGGATAAACCACCGAGTCATCATGGTGAATAATGTTTCATAATGTAATCAGTTACGCCCCTTTCCCAATATTACATATCATGATACTAAACATCACCCAAATCATTGGAGTTCTATATGGAAACAACCATCCTAATCATTTCATTAACATGTTTAAGTGTCCCACATAAATCCTACCACATTGAACCATTCAACATCATAATTTATTCAAAGATCAAGGAATATGTAATACATTCATGTAATCCCCAACTGAATATATATATATATATATATGGTCATAATGGTGAATACCCTTGATAGAAAAATGTGTATGGTTTTCACTATTGAATTTTTTTTCCAGGAAAATCCTATAGAAATTTTGGAATATAACAATATTACCTAAAAATTCAAATAAAATGTTTAATGGGAGATAAAGACGATTTTTATTATTTGGGATTCAAATTTAAAGTAATAAGAAGACTGAAAATCTTATCCCAACATTATAATTTAGTAAATATAAGGAATAAGGCAATTAAGTAACATAAATAGAGAGATGAATCTGTATAAAATTTATGGGTGTTAACGGGTGCACACAAAAGAACATTAGAGGATTAATGAAAGTGAATGGAATCTATAATATTTTATACTTAAAACTGAATGTTTGGGGAATATGTACTATTATGTCCCATCATATGAAAATTATATGTAAAAGGAAAAACATAAAAGGAGTGATTCGTAAAAGGGGGGAGTTAAAGATCCCTTACCTGAGTGTGTGACTCCAAATTCATGTAAGGGACCACATGAAAGCTTTTGGGTGAATTTTGAAGATTGTATGGATTGTATTTAAGATTTTGGTAATTCTATGAGGATTTTTAGTAGGGTTGAATGTGAACATAGGATGATTTATATCAGAAAAGTGGGGATTTCTTCATTATTTAGGTTTTGGAATATACATAATAATGTATAAAAAACCAAAAAAAACCCATTGTTTCTTTCAAATATGTCTGTATTAAATTATTCTATATGGCCAATGGATAATACTATTAAAATATTATCATCAGTGATGTGAAGGTGAGTCTCACTCATAATGAAATGACTATAAAACCATAATATATTAAATAAATTTTCAATGATTCATAATGTCTTTAAAAAATTAATAAAATAAATATAAAATTAAATTGTTTTTGGAAAAAAGTCATATATTAGTTTGTGTATCCCAATTATATTACTTATTACAATAGTTTTGGTTCACTGTTATGTCATAAAACATAAAGTATATTTATACGGTATTTAATTTTTACCTGAGAATTTGACGGTCTTAGAAATTTTTTAAACATTAACCACTGAATAATTTGAATTTTTTTGTTACAAAAATAATAATAAATCTTTATAAATTATTTTCGTATTATTTTAATTTAAATTTATATAATAATGACCGACATTTATTAAAAAAATACGAGTTTCTTGCAATAAAATTTTCCCAACCCTAATAAAAATTACATTTGACTTTATAAAATATATATGTTTCTTTATATTTGATAAAAATTATTTATTAATAATATTTCATCAAAATGATAATTATTTCCTAAATCCATTAATTCATAAATTCATTAATTGTATTTTAATACTAACAAACAATACAATTACTGATTTCTTGTACAAAAAAAAAGACAATTAAACACTAACAATAATAGGATGAAACAATACTAATTAATATATAAACAAATTTATAATATACTCATATTTATAGGGTTTTGACACATAATTTTTTATTACACCAAAATATCATCTATGAGTTTTATGCATGATGGTTGGAATTTTATGGGTTTGTTCTACGAACAAGGTTTGTGTCGTCATCTCGATGAGCTTGTAATTCATCCACAAATAGTTTCCCTCATGCTTATGGTTATTTAAATATCAACAGGATATTGGTCTCAGGAAAAGCATTGAAATTCTATCACATATAGAAGTTATATTAAATGCACTTTATAGGGTATGATCTTACTAGATGAGGCCATTACATCCATTATATTAGATAATTGGTTTGGTTAAAACCCTTTTTTTATACTAATCATGTGATCAGTGTTCAACGTCAATAATATCAATGGTAAGGATAAAAAGTGGTTATAAAAATCTAATCAGATATTATAAAACATAATAAGTTCATGTGTTTTCTATAACCATATTATATAACCATACATTTAATTGAACAAAAATTAGACTTTTAATTATAAAAATTTGGGTCATTACAATCATCCCCACATTATGAAATCACCCTCAAAATTTAGTTTCTTGTGGTTAATGTGATGAGGGTTTTTCTACATCATTACTTCATCAAGTTACCAATTATCATTTTCCAAATCTGGGATTCTCCACAACACTTTTATGAGGGGCATTGACATAAAATATTTAACATTTTCTCTATGATCAAAAATCATTACCAGCTGATTTTTATAGGAAATGTCACTATCCAATGGTTCACCCTTATCGAGTGAGTATATGTGTGGGGTGTGGTATATACATTCTTAATATGGATACAAGAAAGAAATCATATAAAAAAGATATATTTGGTTCGCATTGTATTCGATAGTCCACCACGGTGATGTGATAAATGATCTTATAAGGGATGATGTACATTGTACCATGATTTCACTTATTCCCAAATCATATATCATTCTTCAATAGAGTTATGTAAAGGAATATCATGTCTCCAACATCAGGCCCCTTGTCTCTACAATGATAGTTTGTGTATATATTTTCTTGACTCTTAGTATCCTTTATTTTCTTCACAGTGGTCTTAACCGTCTAAACTATATTATAGACCATTTCAAGAGTTGGATGTTTTCATTCCTCTACATCATACCATCATTCCATTATTTTAAACCTCTTCCCATAAAGTGATTCATAGGGATCCATTTATAGGATTCAGTGAAAAATTTGGTTGTAAGAGATATTGGCTAGAGGAAAAATCTACTCCCATCCTTTTTTGAAATAAATTTCATATGTCCTCAACATGTCTTCAAATTTTTAGATAGTCCACGCAGACTATATATTAGTTTGAGGGTGGATTCTAATGTATTGGAGGTAGTGTGTAGATTTTAGTTGGGTGTGTCGATTTCTGTATGCTATTGATATTTATGGTTGCTAACTACTCAGGATGTGTTGTTGGTTCTTCTTGGTTGGTGATTTTGTGGAAACATTGAAGGTTTGGGATGGGTGTTACTTCGTGTTGCAGACTCTTGATGGACCTTGCTTTTGGTTATTGGTTTCTTCTTCTTTTTTAATGTTATTTCTACTACATTAGTGGTTGTTTTCGGAGTGATTTTTATGAATTTCATCCTATTTTGCATTGGTCTCAATGGATATGTTTTCTCTTGAGCTACTAATTTCTTCGTGTGTTCTAGTTTCCCATGTTTTATTTGGTGCAACACAGCTTTTTTCATGTGTCACTCAGTGGGTGGCCTTAAACGATGGATGGGTGTGTTGACATTCATCATCCATCCATTGGTCATCATTTTGATGGACTAATGGGTGCCTTTCCATGACTTTTTATCAGTGTATTTTGTCTGATCTTGCATCACATCAGGTTCCATTTCATGAATCCTTTTCATGATTTGTTTTAGAGGGTGGCTCTTTTGAGAGAAGGGTGTGCTAGCACCTTTCATCTGACTCTCCTATACACCCTTGTGTTTCTTAGAGAGGTTATCTGACACGTTTTACTACCATCACGGTGCAACTTCATATAAAAGGTGCTGATGCAACCACTGGACTGATGTGACTATTGAACCATCTGGTGAGGGGTAAATGAGGCTTTTACATGAGCTTATAGGATGTTTTCACCCTTGGATCTTATAGACCCATTATAACCATTGTCTTTTTGGTTTCCTTAGGCATTTTCTCTCTATAATAGGTTCCCTCTTACCTAGTAATAAAAACATTATGCACAATATCATGACACCACTGAAGAGATTAAATTTGGGAAATAAATTATTTTACATAATAGAATGTGAAACCATCCAAAAATAATTAATGAAAATAAATTTCATAAATATTAAAACAAATTAATTCACAAATATACAGTAATAAGATTTTAAAAATATGATAAAATAGAAATAAGCACCTAGAAGAGTGAATCTATATGTTTTCAATGTCCATAATGACATTGTGCCTTGCCTTGCACCAATTTAGAAACCACTGTCTTCTCCAAGCTATTATCAATGCATATAATCTTGAAAAATCACTCTAAATTACCCTTCTAAATTCTCTATAATTATATCTAAACCCCGGGAAAATTTTTCATTAAGTAAATATAATGATGAGGAGGGGTGGAAAATATGATGTCTAGTTTGTAACCATCTGAATTAGTGTTCTATCATTCTTCCTTACTAGTGGGATATTAATTGGAATTTTTCTAGAGGGTTTTTTTTTAAAATAAATTCTATGTTGAACCTCAAAATATAATTACTTTTTTGTATATTTAGTTAATTTCATATTCAATTTATTTATTTGTTATTTTTTTCTAGAAGAGACAGTTTAATTTTCTCAAATTCGAATCTGGAAAAGACTTCCTTAATGAGAATAGATTTTTTTTAAACATAACACGAATATGATAAATTGATTTTCATTCTATTAAAATAGGAATCACTTCATTTGGTTTTTTTATTGTATTTATGCATCTCTTAATGGGGTTTTATAACTTCTAACTTCTACATTACTTCTCTACATTTATTGGTTCATTTGGGACCCCATAATTTGAATCAATACATGGACTAGTTGGAATAGTTATATCTCTTCAACCTATAAATAAAAATAAATTAATTACTCAAAATGGATAAATATTAAAAAATCCATGCTAAAAATAATAAATTCATTGAAAATAGTTAATATTCCATAATTATTAAATTTTCAATTTTAATATAATAAAATTCCATGAATACATAAATTTGAAATTCATATAATTTTTTTAAATAGTTGTGTTTAAATTTATTTTAATATTCTTTAAAAATGGATATATAAGCTCTATCTATTCCCCTCACAATTAAAACTTATAGTCCTGGACTAGTTTAAATCAAAATTAAGTCAAGGAAAACAGAAAACACCTGCCCTCAAGGTTCACCAATCTGTCACCATGAACCAAAATATATCCTGAATCTTTTAAAAAATAATTTCTGGTTCATTTTCAAATACATAAATATATTTCCACATATGCTATACATTCATTCACACAACACACCAACCTAAAATTAATTTTATCTTGACAAAAAAATATGCATTCCAAATATGGCCTTCTGCAACAAAACTCTTTCATGCATCACTATATTCGTGATAAATTACTACATCTCCACCCGATGTAATCCAAGAATTTTTTATTTTCATGGAGACATTTTAGGGGTTTTTATAGCTTTATCATGGTATATTTTGAATGTTAAACAAATATAAAGTTGAATAAGGGTGTTTTGGATATATTTGATGAAAATGACATCTGATTCATATTTTGACACAAGTATTGTCTCTTAATTACTCCCCTTAGTTGAGAATAATTATTTTTTGTATTCAAAAATCTCTTTTCCATCCTACATTATCTAAGTTTGGGAATCAAAAATGATATTTTTCTTTTCAATCTTTTCTTGAAATATCCAGATAGGCGTATCTTTAATCTATTGAGAGCTGTAAATAGAAACAACTATCATTTCATTAAATGGTCTGGAAGGGTAAAAAATTATGTAAATTTATTTCATTAGAATAAAAAACCAATTCAAAATGTGAATTTTAAATGAATGTTTCACCAAATTATGAAACAAAACATAATTCATCTTCCTCCTAAACATAAATTGAACTAGATCTTGAATTTTTACTTCTATATATGGTTGGAAGGTGAAACGTGGTTTGTAATGTGGATAACCGTGTAATATGTAGATGAATAATAATGTATCAATATGTATTGATGTATATGGTATGGATAATTTATTCTATTGAAAACATTGACTTATAAGTCAAAATAATTTCCTCAATCATTTGAATCAAAAGTAACTCAACCCTATCATTTTGATAGAAATAAAATTTGTTCTTGTTAAATACCCATGGTTTGGTTCTATCAATAAATTTGTTGAATGTGAATAATATTTCAATACTATATTAAATTACTCACATGTATATTTTTTAAAACAAAACATGGAGATGTGGCATAATATTAAAAAACAGTGGTTTATTAATGAAATTTTAAATTTTTTTGAACATCAATAAAAAAAATCATTATGCATTTATCTTTAGTTTCATTGGATAAATTGGTTCAATCATTAATATTGATTAAAAAATTATATAGATAATCATTTGATCCTAATTTTTTATTAAACACACAATACATTGAATAAATAATAGAAAAGATTTCTATAGAAGACAAAAAAATAAAATAAAAAACACAAAAAAATATTGAAAGAGAAACAACAAACAAAACATTCAAATATAATGTAAAAAATCATAATATTCCAAATATTTCATTCCCCTGTAATTATTTCATGAAATTATTTCATTTTGAAATAGTGTTAAGTGAAAATATTAAATTCAGAAAATGAATCACATGACAAAAAAGAAGATAGAATGAATGACTCAATATAGATTCATTTGTATTCAAAATCATGATGATTGATCTCATACCTATATATATGTTGAACATTCTACATAACTAGCCACAACCTATTACCATTGAATTTTAATTTTTTCTATTCTTCTGTTTCATTTATTTGGATTGAACAAAAATTAAAATATTACTAATAATTAAATTACCTTAATATTTGGAATGAAATTACCCTTGGAATAACTCCAATATGGAATAAAAAAATATCATATTATCATCATCGATTATTTCCTTATATAGAATCCTCTCATCAAGATGTTCTTTAGTCATTAATTTTTGTAGGAGGGCACATTCATATTCATTATTTCTTATCTCCTCCTTCTGCTACATTCAAAATTTTATTTCATTTCAAATAGATATTATATTTTTTATAAAATTTAAAAACCAAGAAATATTTTAAATCTAACTCAATAGATAGGTGAAAATAATTAATATAGATTATTATAAATGTTGAAATTACATTTTGGGGTTTGAATATACTTGTGTAGGCTTAGAGTAATCATTAGTTATCATACTCAAATGCATAAAATTTGGGTTCTCTATTTTTCCCAAAAAAAATTTATTTAATTATTTCACAATGAAATAAATTCATTTTTTTTGAATATTTTCAACTGTATAGGCCCTATAATAATAACCATATTTCTTAAAAATTGATTACAATGATCAATTATAAACCTTCGGTGCCTCGATCAGTTATCAAAAAATATGTAATCTAAATCATGAAAATTAATTTCATTTCCTGAACATGGAAGCTGTTTTTATTACATATTATCTTATGGGAATATATAACCCAAACATAGAAACATAGTAATAATGAATAATTATGTAAATATATACAAAATAATTGGTAAAAGGTCCCATAAAATCCATATCAATGATATTAAGGACATCATAAATCAAAAGTGGTTGTTAAGGAATCTCATTATTTTTTAAAATGATTCTGGGAAATTTGATATTTTATAATTTTCTATACAATTCATAAAATTATCTATAAATTTAGTTCTGATACAAACAATAATAAATATATTTTTATACATTTCATTGTGGTATAATATTTTTCGATATCTACTAATGGGACAAAATTTTACAATGGATTGAAATTTTAAATTTTTAATAAATCTTTTTATAATTTTATCACTATAAACAGGCCAAATGTAAGGATCATTGTATATTTAATTAATTTAATAACTAGAATTATTTGAATTTTAAAAAGATATCTAACAGGGAAATTAATTAGTAGGAAATTAATTCAAAATACCATTAAATAATAATTTTTCACTCTTACTAGCATACAACTCCTCATCTGGAAAGGTTTTTTATTTAGTAGGTACATCTGATATTTTACATACAAAAAATATGGTATCTTGGAAAAATAATTAGAAAAACGGTTCTAACATCCCTTCCTCTCATTAATTTCAATATTAATCTCCGGAAACAATAAGATCCATCTAAACAAAAATTATTTAGCATTAGATTTTACCATGAATTGTTTTTCGCAAATTGGATTAAGAAAATAACCAATTTTTATATCAATGTATAATACATAAACATTTTAGGGAAATTTTAAAAAAACTAGGAATTATTTATTAGTTATTTTGATGTATTATTGGGACTGATATAAAATTATAAATGCATAATTATTCACATGAAATTTATTTTTTATACATTAAATGAAAAATACACCAAGTGAATATTCAGATTCATCATTCCTAATTACAAATGGAATGTCCCATTTGATCTATTAAAAAGTGAGTAGTTATATTTTGTGTTTCAACACCGTAAATTATTTTTTAAAACTATAATAAAAAAATGTAGTCTAATTTTGGAGAAATAAAGACAATTAATGAGTAACCATACTAAAATCATTTATGAATCACCTATAAAAAACCCATGATTGGGGAATAATCAAATTCCACCCACTTGGTTTGAGTATGGTAATAATCAAATGAACTCATCCATCCATTTGAAACTATAATTTCATCTAGATATACAACATTACTAATAAATATACACTTATATAACCAGATATGTCCTTATTAAAAATTTTGGAGTTTATTCTGATGGATGAATGTTTCAATAACATTATCCAAAAAATTTCAAAAACCATTCAAATGATGATCCTTAAATAGTGATGTCATATATAAAAAATATTCACCCCTGATTATATAAATTATTATTAAATTTTTATCATACACAACTAAATACATTGAGGATAATAACATAAACTATAGGGACATCACCTATAATTAATGTCTCCAAAGTAACTTTCCCATCATCTTATAGGGTAACATGAATTTTTAAATAACCATATAATCCATAAACAAGAAAATTAGTGGGGTTTCTCAAGTAATCATTCAATTACGTGATTATGTAATTGAAATGGTACGTTGTATTTCCTAGTCAGCATATTGATGTTCCAATAATCAATGCACATTATCCATTTATTTTAAATCTTAATAGGGAAAAGATCTTCATAATCATTCCTTTAGATTATAAATCCATATTTTTTGGAAAAAAAAGGTATGACTCAACCATTTCAATTAAATTATGGGGAAAATAATTATATTAACCAACAAGACTGTAAATTTATTCTTATAATCCTCTCAAAGTGTTGAGTTAAATCTCATTTGAAATTTTCTCACCAGATTAGAATATTATTACAATAATTTAAGGCATGTAAAATGAGGGAAAGATTATAGTTAAATTATATAGATTCTATATAATTGATTTCTTTTGGTTAATGATTACTCTTAATATTTGTTCCAATAGTTTCCTTTATTGAGCATTTGAATTGATCAAATGTAATTGTTCATTCTAAACTATGAAATAAAATGGGATGTTCTCAAGAATTTGTTTCCTCTCAAACTAATTGGGTTATTTTCATATATAAATTAACACTACCCACAGGTTGGTTTGATCAGTATAAATACATATTTTAATGGAAATTCTACTTTTTTATCACATTATAGGTTTTTGTTTTCTATTATATGTCATAAAATGAAATATTCTATTAAAGAACTACTAATAGGTTCATCGGTTTCAGAAAATTTCAATTCTTCTATTCAGTTATCAATTGACTTTTTATAGTATTCTCAACAATTCATGACAGATTAAAATATTCAATCCACTATATTTTTTTGTCAAAATCAGAGATAAAAAATTCGATCTTTTAAAATTGTAGACAATATTTTATCATAAAAATAATTAGGAATCATTGTAGTGGAAAAAATTCAAAAATGGTTTAGTGTGGGGATAAATGATCGTAAAATTTGATTTTGATGGACTAAAAAATATTTAAGCCATCAAAATATCCCCCTAATTCATGTGACAGATTACCTTTTAGAAAAATAATGATTTCATTTGTAGTTTTCGTTAATGGCCTCTCTATAATTATATTTTCATGTGTATTAAACTAATAATATTCAATATATGAGATGTAGATATGGAAAATAAAACTCAATTATATCACATAAATTAAAACATATACTATAAATCAATATGTCATCGTAGTACAATAATATAAAATTTTAATGATTTTTTCATGGGGTTTCAATTCTCCAACATGCATAGATATGTATAATGAATGTGGAGAGACATTGAAGAAAGATCCAATGTCATGCATGGAATCCGTGAATTCACATTTTTCTATGCTTAATGTAAAGGTAATGGTTCTATGGTATTTATATTTTATAGAAAAATCTGGTTTACTCATAGATGAATCATTCCTCCTTTTATTCGCAATTACACCTCTACTGAATTTCATCTTTTTGGTGAACATCTCTTGAAAATACATATCATTAATTGTAATATATTTAATTGCATCGATTCAATGTATGTTAACATAATGATACATAAAAAATTTTCATTGCCTCTTTAATAATCCGATTTTCAACACATGACATCATCATTATATCACTCCTATGAGAATGGTATTGGTGGATTGACTGTATCAATAATATTTTAAGAACTTCATAAAGAAACATAATGACCATAAATTTTCATTAATTACTAAATTATTCATTAAAAAATTTAGTAATTATGATGTTGGGATCCCAATCATGTAAAATCCTAATAATTAAGTATTTCCAACAGTATTGGGATTGAAATTAATACAGTTAATATCATGATTGGGTTTCTTATTTTGATGGTAATTCAATCTTGATCCACTCATAAGTTTAATAGCAATATTATTTTCATTTACATTTTCAATTCAATTCACATGGGGTAGTGAAGGTAAACCTACACTAATTTTATATCATATAATATTGTGATCATTGAAAAATTCATCCATTTGAATCATCAATGTATTCATCATGTCAGGTTTTTAATTTCAGTATTTCATTCTAATTGGTTCATGTGTTTTTGCCACTCCCTCTTGTTGTTGCCTTATTTCTTCATCATGGTTTCTATTAGAATTTTATATTGGAGTAAGAATATGATAATTTATTCTAGAATGAGTGTTCTATTTCCCATTGAAATATAATTTTTGAGAAATAAATTATTGAACATGGAAAATTTACCATGATTGTTGAGGCTATAAAAAAATCATTATAGCGTTTCATCCATCCTATGATAATTTTTTTAGAAAGGACAATATTTGTTTTAGTTAATTGTATTTCCTAAAATAACAAAATTATAATTCTCAAAAGGAACTACTATTTTAGGGAATTATTCACTGAATCATTAATTGGAAGAAAAAATTTCATACACGACTATAATCTTAAAAGGATCTACAGGTGTGTCTGTGTTTTGTGGATTTTTTGAAAAGATCACTAGACTCACCACTATCGTATGATCATAAATTTGCCTCAAAATTAATTTTTTTTTCGAAAAAGTAGCAGAATATTATTGGGAATATTTCAAATGAAGAAGTGATTTTATTCAAAATTGTTGATCCTTTTGGTACATGTTTATAATTAAATTCATATTTTCAACTTGTGTTATATTAGCTAAAGCTACCCTATTGTAACATCAACCATGATCCAAATAAATAGACACAATCCTTAATAAAAATTATGAATCAATAGTAGGTGATTTATATTATGTAGAGGGCAGCTAAAATAATGACTTTTAATAATTCAATACAAGATAAATGCCTCTACATGATTTTACCCAATACCATGAATCATAATTTGGTTCAATGTATTTCAACATGTATGTATAATATTTTTGAGGATAATATCATATAATTAAATAAAAAATCTAATAAAAATTTAATGACAATAGAAACATCAATTTTTTGGAATCTCCATATAATGAAAAAGGAAATGAACTAAATTTCATTTTATTTTCATCTACACCATGTGGATTCATATTTACCCCTGATAATAGAATTAATCAAGGATTTTTCATGAAAAATCATAGAGTCCTAATCTATTTTGTAAATTATTTAAAACAAAATTGATTTAAATCAATGTTGTTTCATCGAGATACTCCACATATGTGTCTTTATTTTCATCATATGATGATAACAAATCATTGAATTCTATATTTTCAACAATTTTAATTTCATGTTAAAACAAGTTCTATCTATATGTGGAAGTATAAAATTAAATAATTTTGGTAATTTTATTTTTAATTCTTATAATTATATAGTGTTTTGTTCAATTAATTTCTAAATACAATGGTTAATGGTCGGGTCAGAATTATAGGTCAAAAAAACATTATAAAAAAACTCAAGAACACTCCTAAAGAAGTAGTTCCATTTTATGTATGTGATTTGGTCAAGAAACCCCTAATAAATAAATTATATCTTAGAGAAATGAAATATATTAGTTCCCATATTGTCTTTCGAGGTTTTTTAAATTACAGTAACAAAACAATAATTTTATTTTTTTTGCAAGATTAAAATTTATGGGGGTTCAAATAAAATTTATTATATTAAAAACTATAATATAAAGAGAAATAAAATTGAAGATAAATACATAAAATTTAAGGAAATTAAATGTTTTAGATATCATAATTCAAACAATAGTTTTGGTGAATTATAAATCTCCCAAATACTCCCATATTTATAGTCTAAAATGATTTTCCAATTGGTTTTCCCAATAACCCCAAACTTTCCTCTTTTTCAACATCTTATTTTTCATGGATATAAAATATGTTTAACAATATTATTGTTTCCCCATTGATTTTTATGATTCAATTACTCAATGACACACAATTAATCAATCTTATTTGAAATCTCTATTCTCAATGACAATACCTAATTGATGAAATTTAAATTGTAAAATCAATTATTTTAAATCATTGATTGGGAATACATCTAAAAAAATAGTTGAAAAATTAATATAAAAATAAAAATTATTATTTAAATAAAAAATATTTGTTCAAAATATATTCAAATGTGATTACACATCAATATTAATACTCATAAGAGAGTGTCCATCAGTTTCATGTGTCCATAAAAAAAGTATTTCTTATCATTGAATGACAGTAAATGTACCCATATTCACTATTTTATAATGAAAAAGTATCATATTCATGAATATAATTATCTAAGTCATCATCCGTTAACTCTCATGAAAACCAAATCCCCTGAAAATATATGGACAAGGAAATATAAATATTAAGATGGGTGGACGTTTTTGTTGTCGAGTTTTTATTCATCCAAATATAGAAAAACATATCCTCTATCACTACCAAACCACTTGATGGTTTCCTCAAGATAGTTTTTGGGAAATTAGTTCTCTATAGACCCTCCAAATTTATAATATTTTTTACATTTATAGTAAAATATTATTTATATTTAATAATGTTTACTTTTTATTCATGAATTGACCTTTCAACCTCTTCAAAACTGGCTCATGAAAATATTTACCTAGTGGCCAAAATTCTCCTCAAACCATTGTAAGGATTACATATATTGATGTTTATTTCCTTTATAGTAATAATGAACTCATATTAAGGCCAATAATGGGAGTTATGATTCAGTTATTGGGGCAGAGTCAGTTCTTTTGTATAAATTTATTTTCATCCTGTACTATTTTATTTGGACCCCATTATGATTATTTCAACCCATGGACTAGTTGAAAAATATGAATCCCATGAATATATAAATACTAAAAAAATATTTACTCATGTTTGGCTTAATATATAAAACATTATTCTCAAAATACGTAAATAACTAAATATAGTTAAAATTTACGAGTTGAAAAATATAGAATTTTAACATAAAAAACCATAAAATCCAAAAAACAATTAACTTCATCTATAATTAGTAAATTAGTATATATTAAGTCATTGATATAAACATGAAAAAATTTAAATATTGTCTCTATCATCTATATATATTGTAATATATAGAAGTTTGTGGAAAATTAATCTTGTGGAAAAAATTTGAATTTTAAGTTACATATCATATCGAATTTATATTATATTAGGATTAAAATTATATTGAGAAATATGGATCCAATCATGAAATGAAATTTTTAATAAATCAATAAAAAAATATTGTTTTTAACATTTGGATCATATCCATGATTTTTAATGAAACTATATTTAATCCTTAGATATAGATTTTTATGGAAATACCAGAATTCATTTTTGGAAATAATGTTCTACAATTTAAATAGTTTCAATAAATTTTTGGAATAATATTACACCAATAGAGTTATTTAGTGAATTAATATAAATTTATAACTCTATATAGTATTTGGTACAATATTATTCTTTAAAAATAATAGATTATTAGAAACAATTTACTGCTTCAGATTAAGGTATAATTCATGAATCTTTCATGAAGTGAGTGGCTACTATGTACAATAATAAAATGATAAAAATTATATTTTGTAATAAATATATTAATATTATTTGGTAGAAATATATAAATATAGCATATTGTAATCAATAAAAATTAGTTTGATATATTTATAATGGTGTAGTTTATTAATATTAATATTAAAGATGTCCACAAGAGTATATTACTATCGACAAATAAGATAATGAAAAGGATGATGAAGGAATTAGATTACATGTAATGAACAACAATATTTGCAATATGGGTTAATTAAATATATATAGTAATAAAACATTACCCAATATTTTGTAATAATGATGAATATAGTGAAATGATATATTTTAACTCATATAAATACTATTTTATTTGAGTAGGTTGTAAAGAAAGTGTATTTAGTAAAAAAACAAATAAAAAACATCCAAAAAATAAATAAATTCTACAAGGTGGATTAAGGATATATTACTGGGGAATAATTCTAATGATATCAAATGTATTATTTTAATAAGTTTGATTTTAATGAAAAAGAGGGAAATAATAAATTCAGAAAAATTTGAAAATGATAAACTCATTTTATAGATATTTATTTGGATGATTATTTTAATTTAGATTAATTATTCATCCTTCTAGGGTGTATATTATAATTAATGATCAAAGAAGATATAATATATTTACTAGTTTAGTTGAATGATATTTCATAAATGAATAATTTATTTGTGAAATATATAATAATCAACATTGTGGTTTTTGGTAAGATTATAATGGAAATGGATTTTCCATTGAATGATGATTTGTATATGTTGAAATAGTCACGTTATTCGTGAAATTATATACTTAATAAAAATTCAATGAATCTAATATTATTAATAGATGTTCTTGATAATATTCATGGTTAGAATATCACATGAATATTGAATTGTAATTTATTATATATCTTATATTATATATTGCAGAGACAAACAAGAAGCCTTTATTGTTTTTAAATTCTAATGAATGTAGTGTTTTATATTTAAATGACTATAAACCAAATTTGTTTTATAGGATGTATTTAAAAAATTTGGATACACTTTTATCTATAAAGTTATATAATATGATAAAATATTATTTAAATTGTTTTATGTACAGTAAAAAGTATATCTAAACCGTAGTGACTATCAAGAAATAAAATAGAAGAAGTGATGCTTGAAAAGAGATTTATTCATTACTATATATGGTAATCATTTTATATTGGTTATAGCTCACTATAATCATTTTTGATATCGTGTATAAAACATTCTTATATACTTTATTATGATATCTACATAAGGAATAAAATATCAATGATGTAATGTTGGTGTATAGAAATTTAATGTGGTTTAATAAGTATTACATAT
Organism: Viscum album; assembly: GCA_963277665.1. NCBI lineage: Eukaryota > Viridiplantae > Streptophyta > Magnoliopsida > Santalales > Viscaceae > Viscum > Viscum album. The sequence continues at coordinate 822,710,523 of OY728155.1, forward strand.
TCTATTAAACTATTTTGAAACATGATTTAATGTTATTCATTGATACTAATTTGGTATGATATATATTTGATATAAATTAAATGAAGGGAGATTTTGTTTATAGGTATTTTTATTATTTTTTTGAGGATGAGGAGGGAAAATATATCACTCAAATATTTATAATCAAAGCATATATCTTATAATAACAGTTATAATTAATAGATTTGAATAAATAAATAATAATATGATCATTTCCCTATTTTAATGTTTGTAATTTTGATTCACTATGATATGAAGATTTATCTAAAGCATTATAAAAATTTAGTTCTTCATTGAATGATCAAAATATTTGAAAATAATGAGTACTGATATTAATGAGAATCGTGAATAAGGAGTGTAAAATTTAAACTATATTATTACTATTTAATGATTGGAATATATATTTGGAATGAAAATAGGAACACTGTGTTTTTAAATTAATCAAATATTACATCGGGTTCCAGAATCCCCTCATCCTAATGATATGGGTACAATACCCCATTACCCATATAAATTTAATGGACTCTCATTTTTTTATATGTTAATGTGTGAAGAATTACATAAAATCTTGGGGTTGTTTCATCTAAATGAAATAAAAAAAATTAATTTTGTGAGACTTATAAGTGTTATTTAATATGAAATTATTTTTTATGTGAAATTTTATTGGAATTATTACATGGTTTAAAATTAATTTTTTGTGTTTCTTTTATAGATATTTAATTCATTTTATTATGATGAATATGATATATCTACCTTGATTTTAAAATGATATACCATGTAAATGTGACATGTTATACATCATCATTTTCTTTTTAGTGTGGTATAATATATTATAGCATAAAATATATTGATTGATTATAATGATACAATGAATATCGACATGAAAATATAGTGATGTATAGATTTGGAGAGTTTATCATATAGAATGTGTTCTATAATAAATTATATTGAAAACTTATTGATATAAGGTTTGAGAATTTAAAAGGATTAAAATTGAAATACACATTTATGCATTATCCTATCATTATTTATGTATACAATTAGATGATTTTTTTTGTTAATATTGTTTTCTTTTGGGGTTTCTATTATTAAAACAAAATATTTGTCTTCCTTTTTTTGATGGAGATCATTTTCTTTTAAAAAATCATAATGATTAAGGATATGAGTTGTTCTCTTTTTTAGAGTCTATTTATAAATGATTTCATTGGATTTGAATGGTCTCTCCATGAGATTGGAATGATTCATATGTGTTTAGGGATATTTTTCATAAGATGTACTTATAATTATCTATTGGAATCTTACACACCATGGACATGTAACATGACATGTAAATGTATCTAAGAATTTTTCGTAGAAATTTTTAATACATGAAATGGTTACATGTAATGAAAATGGACCATAATGTGAAAATTTCAATATAGATTTTTTTTACCCGAGGAACAACCTTCTTTGGAATATTTCATGTATTGAGAAATATGCTTCATGAAATTATTTCATTAAATTTGTTTCTAAGACACATATGTTTTAAATATTTGTTGTGCATATGATCTATTTCTTATCTATATTTAGATATCCTCTAATGAAACCTTGAGCAATTCCAGGAGATTTAGGATCCCTTATTTGAATATATGATGTCTCGATCAAGGGTCCAATATTAGGTGAGTGGTTTCCCTTTGGTCCACCCTTCTCATCATCTCTTTTTCGAAGATCATGGTGTAATATTTTGACAACTATAGAATTAGTTGATTTATATAGATTGTTACATGATATACATTTTCTATCTAATCACTAACACCTTCATTTTTTACCAGTTCTACTTATTGAATGTGTTTCACTGATAACCGAAAAAATAATGGTTGTCATTAATGAATCCCTATGGTCTATTACAACTTTTTAATCATTATTAAATATGGATCAATTTCAATATCACAACATTTGATTTATTTATCAAAATAATAATTATTGATAACGCATGTGTGAGAATATCATTGAACTCCTTTTTATCCAATAGTGTTGTGACATGGTATGCTGCTACCCATAAGGTGAGAATACCATTGAACTATTTTCAACTAGATACTATCCTAAAATGTTATTTAGAATGACATGAGACCAGTGATGATTAATTGTGACATATTCATCTTCGATAATGGCTTACATGATTACTTAAATTCCTTGTAAAAATTATTAATGGGATGATATATAAAAAATAAATATTATTCATAAAGATTATTTGATAAATTAAAGGGATTCATAAAAGAAAAATATTACTTTTATTAGTTTTCTATTTGTTATATTGATTTTATGTTATAGAATTATTTTATTATTACATATATTCTCGTTATGATGAAATTATTATATAAAGGAATTTTCCCAATCAGTAAGAAATTATTATTCCAGGGGATTGGAACAATTTTTTTAAATTCTTATCTAAAGGGATTTGTTGGTTATATCAAATTTAACATATAATGTACTTTTTCTGGAGTAATAAAATTCTTGTATAGATTTATTTTCATAGATTGCAATAATTATTGTAGTTCATGACCAAATTATATGTTTTCTCTTTGGATTTGTGTTTTCCATCAGCATGGTAATGCTACCCACACATATATATTATGTAATGGTGCTGAAGAATATAGATTATTGCAATGATATAATTTAATAATTAATACACCTAATTATTTATTTACGTCATGCACTTATTATTTGACAAGTTTCATTTTGACATTATGGTGTCATCCTACTATGTATTACTCACATCTGATTGAGGTTAATTTTTTGAAACTGAGAAGATATCATTAAAAAATATAAGGGTAATGGACCTTGTGGTTTTTTTTTCATTCTAGTTGGATTTGAGCATTATGATGGGACTTTCATGGGGTACCTAATTAGGATATATAGAATCATATTGTGTTATTATAGTCATTCATTTTTATTACATTCAATTTTAAATTTATTTATATTCCATCCTGATAGTAAGTGGGTCAATCATAATATTATTATTGCTAATTCACTTATCATCATATCAAATGATAAATTGATTCCATTATTTCTATTACTCTAATAAATATTTATTTATGTCCATTGTATTGAAACTCCATACATCTGGGTATATTATCACTACGATATTATTTATACCCCCTATACTAGTTATTAATATGTAGTTCATGGGGAGACATGAATTGGGTTTATTCACCAACTTGGCTAGGGAACATGAGTGGCTACTAGATTTGTGGAGGTAATAATATGTAATCATAGTCATCAGGTAGTTCAATTATATTTCCTTAGTATTTTGGAATGTTGGAATGGATACAATGATTTTTCAACACATGTTAATGTTCTTTTCATGGGATTAGCAAATACATGTATGCTGGAAAGCCTGATTTCCAATGTATTGGATTATTTTTCTGGTTCTTCACTTGTTATGGTTCATATTATTTCATCGTTGGTAAATATCATGTTTTATTATTTAAAGGTTTCCTAAAATTTATACTCATTTCTAGTATAGAATGATATGAATATGAATACATAGTGAAAAGAATATAGGATATATCATGAAATTCATTATTCAGTATATAGAACTATATATTTCGTGTAATATATTTGTCGGTAAGATAAATGAAATGAGATACTTAATATATATGAGAAATGTAATAAATGAAGGGATATTTATTGTTAATTAATCTATTATTTCATCTTTGAGTGGTCATGAGATAGTGGTTCTAAATTTTGGTCACCTGTTTAGGTTTACCGTACTATATTCCAGTGTTATAAAGAGTGTGTTTTGTCTATTAGAGAGTATTCCTCTACTTTTTCATTGAATTGTGTTTTAGTAGACTGGTAATGTAAATAATCGAAATGCATATGAACCATATTTTCATATTGATATTAATATTTATATGGATTTTAATATAACTGAATGTTTTCTATGAATCTTGTGATCCCTAGAAAGTGATATTATAGTCACAATTCCTATAATGTCTTAGCTGATGCGAGAGTTTCTGCTATAGTATCCACCTGGTTTCACTACGGAGGGATGCACCCAGGAAGCTCATTTCCATATTGGTTCAGTCTATAATATATTCATGAACCTCATGAGACATATTGGTAGGTTGGCGAATCCTTTTTCATACATGCATTTCAGACCTTCCATGTTTTGGTGGGACATTCTAGAGAATGATGTGTAGTAAAAGGAATTGTACTATACGAATATTGTGATGGATTTTCTAAACCAATTTTATCAAAATATATTGATTAATACCAACGATCATGAGATCACATTCCTATAAAAGAAGAGTATGTTCATAAAGGAATGTGATGGAAATTTCATTGACTTTCATCACATTTTCATGTTCTTTTTAGCTATTTATACCCATAGTCTGACATGTTTCGAGGAAGATATTCACTACTTGATCATGTCACAAGAGAATTTATTTAAAAAAGAAGTAATTCGTAGATGTTATGAATTATGTTATCATCATGGAATGGAATAAAAAGTGTAAACTAGTAGAAGATAAGATATTTTATTATGGAGAAACATTATATATTCTTCAGTTCGAAAGAATCCCCTTAGTGAGATTTATCACAATGAAAACTACGAGTAGTGAAAACAAGGTAGTGGAAAACCATCTAAAATCCATATTTATTTATATTACTATCAGTGGTCAATGGTTGTTTAGAATAATCCATTGTTAGGAAAGCTATATTTAATGATGCAAAATTATAGTAGGTTTTTCTACTGGAATTGGGTTTATATGTGAATTTTGAAAAAGAATTGTGACTGGGTATTGGGATAGTTTTAAAATATTAATTACAATTATGATACCCATCAAATATAAGCAGATGATGTTAGACTTGTCATTTATTTCTAGGCAGTCAGTGAGTTTTCCCAATTTATAATATGAATTACTATCCATATGGAACAATATAGGTGAGTATGACTGCATCCCGTGGCATAAATTAAAGTGATTATTACAGTATGAATTCTACTGTGGCTATTTCAAATGTTGGACCTTTTACCATCTGGCATACAAGTATTATTTCATCTATAATTTATTTTATTTTTCAATAAAATACAATAACATTCATTTATATGTTATATATTTGGAAATTTATTATATTTTTTGTGTAAATATTAAATGGGTTAGTTACCATAAACACACAACTAGGATTGGTGCTAAGGAATATAAATTGTTTATATTTATTAACTATATAAGTTATTGGTTACCATTTCTTTAGTAAGAAACTTTTTCTTGAAATTATATTGGGTGATATGGTTCCATTTTTAATTTCATTAGTTCTATACTATACTCATATTGACTATAATCTTTGGATAAGTTTATTTACCACTCCAAAAGAAGGTAGAAAAATTCACTAGTATGAGGGGGATCATTATACTGGTCATGTGGGACCAATTCAATGAAAACTATATTGTGTCTTTCATAAATTATATTTCTTTTTCTTGATGATCCTGGGTTGAATCATGATATTTTTCCTATATTTATATTCCATTTCAGGTTTCCTGTCTGGATGATTTCAAAGGCTTACCTCCCTGGAAGGAGAATGAAATAGATACTGATTTGGTGTAAGGAGTAGAGCCTATTTAGAAACCACCCAATATGATGGATCCTGTAGGAAACCATCTATTGAAAATTTAATTTGATGATATGGATAATAATTTTTTGATATATACTTGTACATTACTAGAGGTTTCTCTATTTATTTTCACAAGGAAGGCTGATGGTACTCTATTTATGTGTGTGGAATATCATATCATAAACTAGGTGATAGTAAAAAACATATATACCTTTCTGTGAATCAATGATATCTTCAATGACATGTGTCGTGCATGAATTTTCCCTATGATTTAATTGAAATTATGATATCATAATTTGAGTGTGAGACCATCAAACATACATCAAATTTATTTTAGGAGTAGGTATGGCATATATGAAATCATGGTGATATCTTCATGTATTATGAATGCATCAATAGTATTCATGGAATTTACGAAGTAGATATTTACTCATTTTCTAAATTAGGGCGTGATGGATTTCTTTCAATGATACCATAGTGTGATACCAGTATGGATATGATAATTACAAAAATCATGACATTGTCTTGGGTAAATTAAGATATCATAGAAAGTACACAACAATATCAACATATTGTTTCTATATTAATAAATTGATCATATTGGGAAATTTTATCTCAGAGGTTGGACTGCTAGTGGATATAAAGATCTTTTGATCCATTACATCTTGGTAGTGACCTATGAATGTTTTTGAGATTAGTATTTGTTTGGGTTTATCATTTTATTATCGTTGATTTTTCTAAGACATCTCACATCTTGTAGAAGTAATGTCTCGGTTGGTAAGGAACGTGTTGATTTTTTAGTCAACTATTTTTAAGGGATATTTTGGATTGCTAAAGTGTTGGTATACCATATAACCAATCATAACATTTCCCATTCTATGTAATTCATATAACATTTATTTTGACTCCTTCAGAGTTTCACAAAGAGTAGTTTTTATGTAGGAGGATCAAGTTTTTACTCATTTATCTGGATACATAATAATACATGAGATAAATTATCATAAATGTGATCAAGAGATTGATGTTGTAATAAATTCATATATTTTTTATTGTCACAATCTCATATGTGGGTGATTTTTTCATTACATAGACAAAAATAACATGGATTATATCTTTTCTGTATGAGACTTAACCCTTCAACATAAGTGCTGGGTTCTATATATCTAATCATTGAGAATTTGAAACATCATTTTTCATTTCATTATATGAATTATATTGAAAGAAAAAGTATAACATTCATGTGATTATTGTAGTACGATAATCCTTTTTTGTAGACATTCATTTTAATGATCCAGAGTTGAAGGATTGAATAGTTCTAGCTTCAGAATCATGTATACCAGTGTATATGGGATGGGTCAACACTGAGTTTTTATATAATCCATTGGTCATAGATATAACCAAAATATTATATGGGGTGGATCCACCATTTGGATGGTCTCATAATAGTTGAAATAAATTTCTTTTCCATGTAAGTGTATAGTTTCTTTTGGGCTTGAGTGAGGATTTGATGAGAGAGGCCCATGGTTTTAGATGGTCAGTACATCCTTGAATTAAAACAAAGTGGTGTTATCTCTATAAATAGTATTGATTCCCAGGAATGATGAATATGGTTAATGGATTTTTGTCTACATATTCCAATAGTTTTAAACACAAAAATATAAATTAGAGGTTGTTTGTGGAATTATAGACTCATCCACTTCCATATAAGATATAAAATGATGTCACTGTAGATTTGGTTATTGGATTAACCAAGATATGTCTTCATAATGATCTTATATGGGTTATCATATATAAAATAATGAAGTTAATATATTTCATTATTACCTGGGATACCTTCATTGAGGATGATCTTGGTAGCCTCAATGTTTGGGAAATTTATTGGTTGCACGGTTTTATAAAGAGTAAAATTTCAAATAAAGATACACATTTCACATCATGGTTCCTGAAGAGTCTTCTAGAAGGATCATGTATCGAAGGATCTTCTTATTAAATAATCATTCACATTATATTTCATTATATAGTATATTTTTGCAGTATGTTTCTACTACTATCAAGGTGAGTCAACACTTGTAGAACCATATCTAATGTATGAGATGTTTGAGAAGGTGAATTTGATCAAGAAGTTGTTGGTGACTATGAAAATAGAGAATTAATACTACGAAGAACATTAGAGAAGACATTTGGTTTTTCTGGAATGTTGTAATATTTTTATTTAGGTGTCTCAATGGATGGGGAAATTTAAATTTATTTTATAGGGGATGAAAGTTACAATAATTATTAATACATTTGACATAGTGTCAATGGTTTGTCCAGTGGTGTACCTACTTTTCTATTAACTGAGATATAGATCCATGCATTATATGTTTCCAAAACCACTTATCTAGAGTTATCATCTTAACCCTTCTCCTATTGTAGATGTATTTGACACAAAGATTGATTTAAATTTATTCCTTGAAGAGAATATAATTTAAAATGTAATCCATTTTGAGAAATATCTATAGGGAAATATAATTTTTATAGTGAAAGTGTATTGGAATCATGGAAATTTTTATTGATGATACATAGGAGAGGGAATCTGATATATAACCTAGTGATATGATATATTCATTGAGACCTGAATGTTGATCTTGAAGTTTCTCAAGAATGAGATTTTATGTAGTGAAGAGGTTGTCGTTTCTCATCGTTTTCTCACTACATACCTCATGTGGTTCTTGTTTATCACGTTTTTTAGGGTTTTCCATCTTTAAAACAAAATCCAAAAGTCCATTTTGGGGTGGATAAATTTTTCTTGTGATAATTAGAAAATATTTGGGTATCTTCATTGTTTTACTTAATAGAATCTGTGTATAAATTTTTTTAATTGAATTATGATGGTTCTATATGAGTTTTTAAGTATTCATAAGTGGTTCGACCTCTTCTAAAAAACATATATTGAGATTTTTGTTTGTAATTTAAAAACCTTGGACATGTTACACAATGAATATATTGTTCAAGGAATTATTCATGAATAAGGTTTAAGAGATGGAATGGTTACACAATATGAAATAGCCTCATGATGTGAAATGGTCTACCATGTTTATTATTACTAGAGTTGAGGTTTTTGTTATCATATCTCATTAATTGAGAAATACATGTCATTAAAATATTTCCATTCATAATTTTCTTGGGATTAGTGGTTTTAAATTCACGTTTTCTTATTAGTATTTTTTTATATTTATGGTTCTCTCATCTCTAGAACTATATTGTTAATCAAGGTTATTTTAGATCTATTATTTTTCTTCCATATGTATCCATGAAGCATTAAATCACTAATGAGTGGCTTCTAATTTTTTTACCACATTAATCATCATTTAACACAAACATTGTGGTGTAATTTCATGACCACTTTTCAAACTGATGTTGACTTTATATTTATTTTACCTCATTGCTTCGTCAAATAATTGTCTTTTTCATTTTCTTTTATCAATACCAATTGAATGAATTTCATTATCATTTATGTCTCTTGAAATTCTTCTATAGCTTTGGAAGATGATATGATTGGTGTCATCCATGCCATATCCTTTTCCAGATTACACAACTGGAATAATATTTGGATAGAGAGAGACTCAACTACAATCATTCAGGCAATTTGGAATGGCACTATCCACCTTTCTTGGGCTATCACTACCCGCTGGATAAACTGTTTAAATTATCATTATTGGCTTAACTTCATCGCCACTCACACATTCCGCGAAGCCAACAGGATCGCTGATGGGCTTTCCAAACATGGAGTTACTCATGACTTACATTGGATGGATGATCTCCCTTCTGAATTAATTTTTTTTATGCTTCAGATGTTAGTAAATGGCCTTACATTAGACTTGTGTAACCTCTTTTTTTATCAATAAATATTTTCGACCTTTTAAAGAAAATGGACCGCTTTGTGTGTAATTATATTGTGACCTTGCATATTCATACCAATCGGGTGGTATAACCCTTAAATTATAATTCACTGGATAATAGAGTATAGTTTTTTACCATGATAAGAGACCCGTGGTAATTTCATGTTTTATATTCTTGTTGAGAATGGGGTACATGATTAATGAAACTGTTGGTGATTATTTGGCTTGAGTTTGTGTGTGCACTAGTAGAATAATGGATTTTGATAATTTGAAAAATGAAAGGGGTAATTGAATAGAAAAAATGACAGTTTGTGTTATGAAATTTTGTTATGGATTTCTTATGGTAATGTCTTGAGTAGTGGTCATGCTGAAAGGGCTATCAAAATGGACTTTCCATGTGATTCTGAATTTCATATACAATTGGATTGGACTAGAATACGAAAATACTTTTATTGAGTTCTTTTCCTAGAATAGTAAAAAATTTATACAGAGGACTTAGTCTATTATGATGAAATGAATATATATACGTATTAGCTAATCATGTTGTATGGATTGTAGGGATTTACCCATTTATTTGATTTTTCCATTAATTAATTTTTATAGTCGGTAGGGTTATGATACATGCACATAGATATTATTGAATTTTCCAAAACCAATTATATTATTTTATTGAAATAATTTTTTAATTATTACACAATTTTATTTCTTTTTTAAATTATTATCAGAATGGATTTTTTTTACATGGTGTTGTTAACCTACTATGTTTTACACACACCGTATTTGGTTCGTATTTGGTACTCGAGTATATTACATGGATGTAGGTTTGGATATCAAAAGTGACCTTGGGTTTGATTATTTTGTGCTGCATGGTTTGGAGATAAGGTATGAGACCGACATGGGTTTAGGGATTGAGATATTATCTGTTCTCTTAGGACATAAACATCTTTTAACAATATTACATTTACTATGACAATTTTTTATATTCCACCCATACCATACACAATTCAATATAATTTTTTATTAGTTATTCTTTTAAAATCTTGTTTTATGATATATTTTTTTCTTATAGTTCTATTACAATAATTTTTTTTTAATTATTTTTGATGAATTGTAAATCTATAACAAGGGTAAAGTCTGCCAACTAGGTCAATTAAACCCTCACTACGAATCATCATCATTTTTCAAATGGTGAGGCATGCTTGAGGTCTAATAAGTTACCAGATTTGAACCTGTGGGAGAGTTTTGGATCGAGGGACATTACAATTAAAATATATCATTGGTTGAATGAAAATTATATTAATTGGATTAAAAATGTCGTTACCATAAATAAAATAATTTTTCATATTGATTTTGAAAATAATTTGAGAAACAAAAAATATTCATGGAAATTATAGTTCAGGATTATAATGGTCGAATTATTTATTGTAACTATGGTTAATATTGATATTTTAATAATATTTTATATCTTTTCAGTGAATGAAATTTTTAAAACAATTATAATTAATTAAAACATTTTTAAACACATGGATACATTATATATCTACAAATTATTGGATAAAAGGATTAATCTATACATATGATTCATTTTATATTTGACCAGATACATATATATAATATAATAAAACAACTATTAATGTAAATGTGATGTATAATTTGTTGATTCATTTGTTATAAATTAATTTATAATAGACATGAAAATTATTATTGATCAAATGTTTCATCTAGTAATATATGATAGTTTTTGTATTTCAACATCGCATGGACAAGATACCTAGAGTAATGAAATAATGAACATAAATATACAAAATCATGTCAAAAATATAAGAAGGAAAAATTTATGTATTTTTGGATTTAATTAACCTTCATGAATAAATGAAAATACAAAAAACTAATTTATAAATAATTATTTTCAAATAACACAATGTGTAAAAAAGGAGGAGAATAGGAAACCCATTTAGTATAATGAAAAAACATGGCATCTATTTATGACATTAGAATTAGAAAATATTGATGAAGAAATTAAAAATATATAATTTGAAAAGTGTTTTTTGGAATATTATTTTTTAATAGAAAATTATCATATAACTATATTATTAATTTACTAAAAAGTAATTGGTAATATTTTATATATATTTTTATAGAATTAGAGTGGTTTTTTCATTGAATTCTTCAGTAATAGTTACAATTATGAAGTATAAATTATGATTATCCAAGAATAAACTATGGTTTTTATGGTTATGAGATAACACTCATATAACCGATATATCTATTTAAAAGTTTTCACTTAAAATTATACTAAATTGAATTCCATTAATATAATTTCATCTCAATTATTTTGTAAAAAGAGATGAAGGGTGAGTTAATTTTTGGAAAGGAATGTGAAACCTAAATGTTTTTAATAATAGTGAACATTGTTGTTAATGGAATTTACATAAACCTTATTTTCAAATAAATAATCATCCTTTTTCTTACTTAAGTGTATTGTTATATGTATTCTCTATAATTGAATTGATTATTTTTTAAAAATGAATATATTGTGTTATTATTCATAATGTTTTATTTTCTATTTATAGTTATGGGATTCATTATTTATGATCAATTATAACAACTATATTTTATATAATAAGAAGATGTGCTTTATATTAAATGATGAATATTTAATACCCTTATCTATAATCCCCGCTTAAGGTATCTTTAGTGTACCATGGAAGCAACACTCATGCAATGGGTTTATTTCCTTATATAATTGAATAATATATGTGAAATAATTTTTTTTCCATTTTCTAATGGACATTGTTCTAATTTTGTTTCATTCCATTCCATATTAAGGACTATTTGACTATCAATATTTTGAATTCTCACTTCAATATGATGAATATATATTAACAATTACCCATTCATATAATCTAATAGATCATGAAGAATAACATCTATTCTATCTACAGCATAATTGTTTTTGTAATTTTTCAGTACATCATTTTTCCCATAATTATTATAAAAGTGAACTAGAGTATATGGTGCATAAAATGGGTCATAATTTGTATGATCACTATAAATTGATCATATGCATACATTAATTGAATAAATTAACCATATATGAAATAATGAGAAAAAAATACTTAGATATTAAATCAATATTCATCCTAATATGGTATGAACTAAAATGTCCTAATGATCTATTACGACTATCGAGTTAGGCATGTGATCCCAAAATTAGGAAGTCAATTAGATATCCATATGGTATTTTTAACATTTTTTACTCTGGAATAATCAAATCTAAATGATCAAAATTAATTTATCAAATGATAAATACATTTATCAAACATGATGTTTTTTATAAAATAAGTATAATTAAATGATTAATTAATATGAATTAATTGATCATTAAAAACACCTATACGGTCTCCTGGCCCTTTTTAGGACTGGGTTACTATCTAACTCTTTTGAGAAGAAGATTGGGTGTCATTTAGTTAATTTTATAAAATCATGATATGTCTAAATATAAGGTACATCTGTTTCTAAAACAAAAGGATTTAAATATAGATAAACAATGTTTTCATTTAGATATATTAATGGATAGATAGAATAGTGACTATACATTTACCCATATTATTAGATAATATTTACATTATCATTTATTAATAAGAAGCCAAATATCATGTGGTCTATTGTCTGTTAAATACAATGTTAATAATACACCATTGTGATTATAAAATAAAACGTCTATATTTTATTCTATATAATGAGGTCCAAAATCATTTAAATATCAAAAAAATCTTAGGATAACATAGAGAGTTCATACACAAAAGGATTCATCCAAAAAAAATTATTATTGTATAAACAATATAAAGATGAATATTGATTGAGTCAATGTTATAACATCATATCGATAATATAAATCTCAAGTGTAATCACATGGGTAAATAGCCTAAGGAACATGGTATCATAATATTGTGTAATAATGAGAAATATGCTATAGAAATTGACATGAAATAAACATGATTCAATGAAACCACCTTGACTATATCACATAGTGGAAAAAGTCCCCTAATGAATTACATTTAACCCATAATCCAATACATGGCATCACATCAAAATAAAAACATTTCTCTATTCATTGGTGTGAATATCTCGATGCACCAATCCTAACATTCTAATAATTTATGTTTTCTATATAAATTATGTAACGCCCCGATACCAGTTACCCAGATTCAGTGCATTATTACATGACATTTTCATGATCACAAAAGGTCAATTCTCGAAAACTGATTAGTTTAGTAGCCTTGGAAAAAATAGATACATTCATAAGTCTTACATTAAATCATAAAGTGAAAAACTAAAACAACATAGTCATCATAGTCCACACTCATATCCACTCAGAATATCCCTATAGGTCAGCCAAAAAATACTTCTTCACATCCTGCAAAAATTAAAACACAGAAAAGGGTGAGCTCAGATGCTCGGTAAGGATAACAATATAGCATAAACATTATAAATAAACATAAACATTTAAGGCAATGTATAACTAAAACAAAAGCCTTTTAAACCTGATCTTCGGTATAATATAGCAAAAATAAAATGAAATAATGGCATTTACTTATTCACAGGTATATTATACTAGTCGAATAATCACATGAAATCTCAATAACCACTTTCATAATGATGGAATTCAAATGCCATACTATCATAACCACATAGTTAAGGCTTTGTGCCATGACTACAAATATGATTTTTTTCAAGGCCTTGTGCTAAGACACTAGTTTGTCTCATGAGACCTACCGATTCATCAGGAAGCTTTAGTGGTCTTCACCTGTGACTTATTAAGTCCAATGGTTTCCTCATATGGACAGGTTTAAATATAACATAAACATTCGTATTAAAACTAGCATACCAAATGTCAATAATTTTCTCCATAAACCATGAATGGTGTGAAAATAACACATCAAAAGTAAAACATATAACAAAACCATCAATACAATATGGATGTTTTTTATCATAATAAATCAATTTCAAATAAGCTTAAAATCCATCAAATGATGTTGAAATGTATGAAATAAAAACTATTTGAGAGAAATATCTATTTTTTTTAACAATTTATGAATCTCATAATTATAAAAGAAAACATTTAAATTGAAAATATTCTTATAAGATTGTAAGGGAATCTTATAGTATTTGATAATGGTGGAAAATATCCACACACACCATATAAATTAAAAAAATACATTCTTACCTCAATTTTGTCGAAAAGGTTAAAATGGACCTTGTTTGGAAAACGATGGAAATATACCTTTATAAAAATCATAAAAACATTATAATGAGGGTATAAATGACTTTAAAACATAGTCTATAAAATATTAATAATATTTTGATATACATTTTTAAGAAACATGGATGTGGATGATAAATTTCTCCCAGTAGATAATTACGTAAAAACAACCTCGGAAAATGAAGAGATTTTGAAATAAAGCCTTAACTTGTAATTTTACATGATAGAGGGTAGGTTAACCTCCTGTATGATGTTGAAATAATTTTTAATAAATTATACAATAATCATATTCATTAATATGATATCATATATGATCTTTTAATATTGGTTTGTTAATAATATCTTAGTATTATCATCGTTTTGTGTGTTAACGGATTCGTTTTCCTTTATATTCTTTGTTATGTGAGTCATATTTGTTATGTATGAGATGTATCTTAGTCATATCCAGAATTATATCAAGTATTTAAACATTATTTTTAATCATCTAATGAAAATTAGTATTGAATTGTTATGATGGGCAATGAATCTCATCGCGTTTGTGGAGACGGTAATCCATTCGTACGCACGAGCGATAATATAATTCATTTGATATAAAAAATTAATATAATTAGATGGTATATAATATATAAAGAATAATTATAATGTTATAATTATTATCTACATGAATTACACATCATTATTATACCCATTCAAATAATATTATATTGAATAACAATTATACCACAACATGGAGACGGTAATCCGTACGTACACACATATCATGACATTTCATTCAAAGGATGGGTAGAATAATTAATATGGCTATAAAATATTTATAATATCATCAAAGTGTATATAATATACAAGATTTATTATTTTAAAATGGAAATAACATAGAAATAAGAAGTGGAAGAAGAAAAGAACATGAAAGAGGGTGGTAAAATTATTACCTATTCTTCGGGTTCTTTATTTTGATTTTATCAAAAGGGATCCTTATGTATGTATTATGATTAAATGAAGGACTATATGATGATTTGAAGGAAGTAGATAGTATATTTGGTTAGGGTTTTGCTGAGACAAAAGGATATGAAGGTGTGAATTAGAGAAAATGAGTTCCTTTTTATAAGAGGGGAGAGGGACAGCTTAGAAAAAGCTAGAAATATTATTTTATAATAAACTAATTTTCGGTTTCTAATGGCTCAAAAATGGATTATTTAAAGGATAATGTGGGGATGGGTCAAAAAACACTCAACCAATAAGTTTTAGATAGGTTTGGGTCGAAATATTAATCTTAACTTTCATATTAAACTCTTTGTTCAATAGTTTCACATTTACCATGTCTCTTTGTATTTTTATATTATATGGTTACTGAACATACTATATACTTATAAGAGAACCATAAGTGGTAAATTAATGATACAAATATCATTATACAAGTCTTGTGGCTGATCCTTATATTTTTAGGAATATTATATAATATTTGTTTTAAAAATTCTTTTATGTCAATTTTGACACTATATAATAATTGATTTTTGTTGCAGTCCTAAAAAATTTATTAATTCTATCGAAATTAATTTAATCAATAATAAAATTTGATATTAACATATAAAATTAAATTATGGAATCCAAACTTTAAAATTGTATTTATTGTAACATTTATAATACCATTTATTTTATTCTTTTATTAATATGGAAAATACTACATCATTATTATGTCATAAATAAAATTAAATATTCAATTTCTAAAAAATAAAAATAAAAAACAATTATGTAGGAAATTTCTTTATAATTATAATGAATATTTATAATCGAATTTATCTTATGTATAACCTAATATTAAAAATATTTGATTAATTAAACATTAATTTTAACTCTTTTACGTCTTCATCTAATTAAATAATAATAAATGTCCTAATCTAATCCAAGTGGACCACAGATTTTCATATTTTATTCCTAATGTTGTTTTTTATCAAATTATATTTATCCAATATAATTAGGACATGTGTTATGGTAATAATAATATCATTTTTACCCATAATTAACCTATTTAATTTTTACTATGGTTAATAAAAGTAAAAAAGTTACTATTTACCAAAAATTATTTTTATATTCCTGGACAACATTTTACACTTTTATATTATCTGTGTCTCTCGGAGTTTCTAAATTCCACACACTGAAGTGGTAAAATGATGTTTTATATGAATTTTCAAATTCTCCTAAGAGATGGGTAAAAGATGATGAAAGGTTCAATAAAATTTTTATATATCTAAAATTATTATAAACTGACTCTAATGAATTCCATTGAACTTATATAGGTATTATGTATATATTTTTACCTAAAATAAATTTAAATAAAATAAATAATTATTTAAAATAAATTTAGTTTTAAAATATAACACATTGATTTTAACTTTTCTTCAAAAATAGAAATTTTTCAGAAGAAATACAAAAAATTCACCCTAAGCTAATTTTGATATTAAAAATACAAAAATGAAGTCCATTTTGAAAGATAAAATTTCTAAATTTTCAAAAAGTGGTTATTACTATTCCTGAAAGCTAGATTGATTGGCTGTGGTTTGTGTTAGAACCCAAAGATTCATACATCACACACTACTGAATTATTCAAAGAGAAGCATACCATGGAAGCTTGGGTTATTAAATTCTCCCCACCTTCAAATAATTTTGTCCCCGAAATTTCTAGGATATTACTTCATAAAAAGATTCAGGGGGTTCTTCATCATCACTTCCTCAGGTTCCCACATTGCCTCTTCTGTCTTATGGTTTATCCATAGAACTTTTAACAGACGAGTCCTCTGGTTTCTCAGCATATGTTCTCTGGTATCAAGAATCCTGATGGGCACTTCGCAATAAGACAGATCATGTTATAGTTCTACTTTATCATAGGTCAGTACATGAATTGGCTTGGGCATCTATTATCTCTATTGCGATATGTGTAATACATCGTCATCTTTGGAGATATTTGGCAGAATTTCCAAATGAAACCTACAGCCCCAATTCGTTCTATAATTTCGAAAGGTCCTCAGTACCTGGGACTCAATTTACCTTTCTTAACAAAACGTATAACTCCCTTCCATGGAGATACCTTCATGAAAACATGATCTCTTTCCTAAAATTCCAAATCCATCCTTCTGAAGTAAAATTAGATCTTGGGTCTACTTTGAGCTTCTTTGATGTGGGTTTTGATTACCTCTACCTTTTACATCATTTCCTCCACCAGTTCTGGGCCTATGAGTTTTCTTTCACCAACATCATCCCAACAAGTTGTTGTGCGACATCTCTTTCTATAAAACGCTTTATATTTTTCCATCTGAATACATGAATGGAAAATATTGTTATAGGAATATTCTACAAGAGGTAAATATTGATCACACGTACCTTGAAAATCATGTGAGAATGATCTCAACATGTCTTCTATGGTTTGAATAGTCTGTTCTAATTATCCATCAGTTTGGGGGTGGTAAGGAGTGCTCAAACAAATCTCAGTATTTAGGGATTTCTGAATAATTTTAAAGAATTTTGAACTAAAATGTAGATCATGATCAGAAACAATCGATAGGGTTACACTATGAAGTCTCACTACATCATTAATATATAGTCTTTCTAGATTTTAAAGTGGTAAATGATCTCTTACAGCATGAAAATGTGCTGACTTGGTATGACGATCAATAATGACCCATATTGCATCTTTCATTCTAGGAGTCTTTGCTAGTCCCATGACAAGGTCCATCATGATATTATCCCATTTCCACTCAGGTATGGGAAGAAGATGCATGTATTCTCTAGTTTGATGCCTTCCAGCTTTCACTTTTTAGAAACCCATATATCTTGACAGAAAATCATAAATCTCCCTCTTCATGTTGTCCCACCAAAAATGTTCCTTCAAATCACTATACATCTTGGTGCTCCAATGGTGTATAGTGAAATTGTAACTATGAGCATCATCCAACAATTCCCTTTTTTGATCAGGTATATCGGTAACATAAAGACTCTTCCCAAATTTCATAATTCCATCTCCTTATACGAAGTCACTCAATCTCCCATCATTCACAGCATTAATATTAATTTGAAACTCCTCATCATCAACTTAAGAACATTTTATCCTTTCTAGTAAATATGTTTTGGAAACCATTTGAGAAATCATTTATGTTTCACCATCCATGGTTATTCCCATATCCATCTTTACTAGATTAATTAAAATATTATCCCTTTCAACTCTTATCTAGCTCAAAACACCCTGATACATTCTTCTCAGTGAATCTACCACCTTATTTTCTTTCCCCGGGTGGTAGTGTATCATGAAATAATAATCATTGAGTATCTCAATCTATCACATTTTCCCTCATGTTGAGTTCTTTCGGTCAGAAATTATACTTCAAACTCTTCTGATCGGTAAATTACTCACATTTTTCACTATAGAGATAATATCTCCATATCCTTAAAAAATATATTATAGTAAATAACTCAAGATCATTTGTAGGATATTTTTTATCATGAATTTTTAGTTTTAGAGATGCATAGGCAATAACCCTATCATTCTGTATAAGGACACAAAAAAGTTTTTTCATTGAAGTATCATTATAAATAACAAACCCATAATTCCTTGATGGTAGAGTCGACATAGTAGCATTGAATAATATTCTCATCAAATCATTGAATCATTATTCACATTATTTTTCCCAAATAAATTTAACCCCTTTACATGTGAGCTTCATTAATGGTTTTGCTAATTGGGAAAAATTATGGACGAAACATTGATAATAACATTCTAAACCAATAAAACTGCATACCTCGGTTATACTTGTTTGTTCTAGACATTCTTGGATTGATCTTATCTTAGATGGATAAACGAATATTCCATCCTTAGTGATAATATTTCCATGACAAGAAATCTACTGATGCCAGAATTCACACTTGCTAAACATCCCATATAATTCATGTCTTCTCAGAGTATTTAGGATAATGAGCAAGTGATTTTCATGATCTTCGTGGATTTTGGAGTATACAAAGATGTCATCAATAAATACAACTACAAAGTCATCATGATATTAATTGAAAACTATGTTCATTAGATAAATGAAAACATAGGTTGCATTAGTCAGACGAAAAGGAATTACTATAAACTTGTAATTCTCGTACTAGGTTCGAAATACTGTTTTCAGAATGTCTTCCTTATTCACACACCACTGATGATATCCAGATCAAACATCAATATTTGAAAAATATTGACCTCCATAATGTTGGTCTAATAAATCATCAATTTTAGGTACGTGATTGTTTTCCTTTATTGTAATACCATTTATCTCCCCTTTTTCAATGCACAACCTCACAGATCCATATTTCTTCCCAATAAAAGGGACATGGGCTCCCCATGGAGAAACACATGGGAAAATAAATCCCTTATTACTCAATTCATCTAGTTGTTTCATTAGTGCCACTAATTCCACAGTGTCCATTTAATAAGGGGTCTTCGATGTATGCCTTGAATGAGGAATTTAATCAATGGGAAGCTCAATTTCCTATTCTATAGTATGTCCAGGTAAATATTATGGAAATAAATGAACATATTCTCTCATATTAGGTACATACTTTATTTGAACATTCCTTTACTCACCCACAGTCATTTAATTCTCTTACTCCCCAATAATTGATTTAAGTTGAGCTACTAGGGGTGGATCTAGAAAAGAATTAAGTGGTGACGATTCTGCTATAAAGATAAGGTGTTATTTATCAGCTTCATCAAAAATAGTAACCTCCTTATTCTTGCAATAAATCTTCACATCATGGTCTGAAACCCAATCCATACCAAGGATTATATCAAAATCATTCTTGGGTATGAGGATGATATCAGAAGATAAAGAACCTTTATATGCCATAATGGGATCTGATTCATGGAACATTATACAAACGATACACCCCTTAGGATTTTTGACTAACAAATCCCTTATTAAATCAAATTTGAAATGTCTAATTTTCTTATAAAACTAGGATGATATGAAATAATGCGATGATCCAGAATCAAATAAATCATTTTCTAAACTTGAGGAAACCATTAAATTACATGTCACCACATCTTTCGGTGCCTCTACCTCAGTAGTAGTGACAACATAAGCTTGGCCTTAATCCCTAGTCCTTTTCTAAAGTAAGATCTGAAGACATTTATGACATTCATTCTTATAATTTCACATCTCCCTACAATTGTATAATTGAACATTGGTAGCTTGTTTATTCCCCGTGCAATCACAATCTTGGTGGTCTTTTTCACCACACTTGTAAAAAAACTCTCATTCCATTCAAGCAAGTACTTGGGTATTTCATCGCACATTTACTGCATGATGGATATTCAAATTTTCCCTTCTTTCCTTTATTTACATTTCCATAGGGATCAGTAGGTCTCTTATTCTCATTATTTTCTTTAAATTCATATAACATAGAGAATTCCTTTTCTGTCTTGATAGCAAATGGGACAATATCCTCGAACGACGAGAAGGATTGTGAGACTAATTCTCGATGGAGTAATGGTTTTAACTGATCAAAGAAATGATCAATATTACTTCTTGGTTTACGTAAATAATCTTCCGCATGCATTGTTATCCTAGTAATGTTAGACTCATACTTTGCTACATTATCGTCCTCCTTTGTTTCCTTGGACGCAGAAATTGTCTTTCCATATCTGCTTGATGGACATGACAAAAGTATTTTTTTAATAAAATACCTCTAAACACCATCTATTCCATTTTTGATAATTCATCATCTTCCTTTGTATTTTTAATCAATCACCACCTTTGATTAGCATCACTAGTGAGACGGTAAACTACCATGACAACTTTTTCCATTTTTCTACTCCCCAAGGCTTAAAATATTTTAACTTAGGAATTTATCCATTGCCCAGCTACAGGTACATTTGTACCCCCATTGAATATTGGTGGTTTTTGCCTCATGAAGCGATCTAACATTGATCCTCCACGCAGCGGATCAGGGTGCTCCATACGGGTAAGGTTATTATTCATAACCTGAGTGAGTTTTCCCAGTATGGTGATAAACTAATTAGCACTAGTTGTATCAACAACTCCACTATAATTATCTTGAGCTGGAGGGAAATCTCTACATGGAGTTCATGTATTGATATGGTTTCCATTCATTCCACTAGGTTCCATTTCCAAAAAATTCCATAAACTAGATTAGTTTATGAATCGAAATATATAATTCCCTACTTGTAAAATACTTAACATATATTGAATAGTTTTTGGATATAATAAATAATCATATAAAAAATTCTTTAAAGAAGTATACACTCATAATCCTTTAATAATGGTTTTTAAAGATAATGAGAATAATCCTAAGCATATCAACCAGGAGTGTCGTAATGAACAGTGCATCAATACCCGTTGTCATGTACCAGTTCTCGTTCGAGTCTAGCTCAAAATAGTGTTTTCATATTTTATCCCTAGTTACATCTGGGCCAAACCGCATATACCTACTCGTATCTAGACAGAGATGTATTGCTCAGAAAAATAAAAAAATATCTACAATACCAAAATTGTAGGATGCTCTATAATAATCCTCAAAGTCCAACTTAGGTCTATGTTCTCTAATCATAGTTTAACTAAATCTAGCTTCCATGGTTTGTACTAAACTGCCTGTGATACCAAATGTAATGCCCTAACATGAGTTACCTAAAGTCGGTGCATTATTACATGACATTGTCATGATCAAAAAAGATCATGTCTCGAATGACCGATTAGTTTAGTAGAATTGGAAACACTAGATACATTCATAAGTCATAAATTGCCTCATAAAGTGAAAAACTACAAAAACATAGTCTCCATATTCCCAACTCATATCACCTCAGACTATCCCGATAGTCCAGTCATAAAACACGTCGCCACATCCTGAGAAAAATTAAACATAGAAAGGGGTGAGCTTAGATGCAGTGTAAGGATAACAATATAGCGGAAACTTTAAAAAATAATTATAAACATTTAAGGCAATGTAAAAATAAAACAAAAGCCTTGTAAACACGAACTTCAACATTATATTGGAAAAATAAAATGAAATAATTTCATTTACTTATTCAAATGGATATTGTACTAGTCAAATAGTCACATGAAATATCAATAACCACTTTCATAATGATGGAATACATAATTTCAGACTATCATAACAACATAGTTAGGGCCTTCTTCCAAGACTACAAATATGATTTTGTCAAGGCCCTATTCCAAGAGACTATATTGCCTCATGAGACCTACCGATTCATCTATGAGCTATAGCGGGATCCACCCGTTACTTAATAAGTCCAATGTATTCCTCATATAAACACGTTTAAACATATCATAAACATTCGTATTAAAACTAGTATATGAAATGTCAATAAATTTCTCTATAAACAATTAATTGTATAAAAAATAACACATCCACAGTCAAACATATCACCAAACCTTCAATTGAATATGGAAGTTTTGTATCAAAGTTAATCAACTTCAAATAATCTAAAAATCCATCAATGGATGTTGACATAGATGAAATCAAAACTATTTGAGAGAAATATATTTTTTTAAATCATTTAAAACTAACATAATTATAAAATAAAACATTAAACTTGAAAATATTATTATAATATTGTAATTTAAGCTTTGACAATTTTATAATGGTGGAAAATAGATTCACCCACCATATTAGTAAAAAAATACATTCTTACCTAAATTTTTTCGAAAAGGATAAAAAGGACCTTGTTTGAAAAACGATGAAAGGATTCCTTTATAAAAATCTTATAAAAATCATACAAGGGTATAAATGACTTAAAATAATATTCTATAAAATAGTAATAATGTTTTTAGATACATTTTTAAGAAACACATATGTGGATGATAATGAGGTCCCATAGGATAATTACATAAAAACAATGTCAGATAACAATGATATTGTGAAATAAACCCTTACATTGTACTTTTCCTTGGTCGTGGGTAGGTTAACCTCCTGTATAATGGTGAATTAATTTTTATTCAATTATACATGAATCATATACATTAATATGATATCATATATCATCTTTTAACATTGTTTTGATAATAATATCTTGGTATTTTCATCGTTTTGGTTGTAACGAATTTGTTTTCCTTTATATTTTTTGTTATGTGAGTCATATTTTTTATGGATGGGATTTATCTTCGTCATATCCAGAATTATATCATGTCTTTAAACATTATTTTTAATCATCTAATGAAAATTAGTCTTGAATTTATACGATGGGTAATTAATCTCATCGCGTTCGTGTAGACGGTAATACGGACGTACGCACGAGCGACAATATCATTATTTTGATATTAAAATAATATATAATTGGGTGGTATATCATATATAAAGAATAATTATCATGTTAAACTTATTATTTTCATGAATTACACATCATTATTATACCCATTTAAATAATAATGTATTGAATAACAATTATACCATGACTTGGAGACGGTAATCCATACGCACTCAGGTATGGTGACATGACATTCAAAGGATGGATAGAATCATGATTATGGATGTACCATATTTATAATAACATCATTGTATATAGAAGATACTGGATATATTATTTTATAATGATAATAAGAAATAAAGAAGAAGTGGAAGAAGAAACGAACATGAAAGTGGGCGGTGAAAGTATTACATCTTTTTCGGGTTCTCCGTTTTGATTTGATTAAAAGGGATCCTTAAGATGGACTTATGACTAAAGGTAGGCCTCTAGGATTATTTGAGGGAATATTAGAGGATATTTGGACAGGGTTTGTCCGATACAAAAGGATGGGAAGATGTGAATTAGAGAGAAGTGGGGTGCTTTTTTATAAGAGGGGTGAGGGGCACCTTATGAAAAAGTAAAAATACTATTTTATAACAAAATAATTTTAGGTTTTTAATGGATCCAAGATATTTTATTTTAAGGATAAGGTTTTTATGGGTCAATAAACACTAAAACAAGAGGTTTCATACAGGTTTGGTTCAATATAATAACATTAACTGTTAGATTTAACTCTTAGTTAAATAGTTTGACATTTATCACGTCTCGTAGTATTTTTTAATTATATAGTTAATAAACATAAAATATACCACCAAGAGAACCCCATGTGGTTAATAAATGATACACATATCATTATATAATTCTTTTATCCAATCCTTATATTTTTAGGAATATTATATAAATTAATAATATAATATTTTTTTAAAAAATTCTTTTGTGTCAGTTTTGACACTATTTAATAATTGATTTTTGTTAAAGTCCTATAAACATTATTAATTAGAAATAAATTCATTAAATCAATCCTAACATGTAATATTAACCTAAAAAAATCGTGGACGGCATAAAAACATTCATATTTTATTTATTGTAACTTTGATAATACCATTTATCTAATTCATTCAATAATAAAGAAAATACTGCATCATTATTGTGTCATAACAAAATTAATTATTCAATGTCTGAAAATTATAAATAAATTACCATTATATAGATAATATTT
Source organism: Viscum album (assembly GCA_963277665.1). Lineage (NCBI taxonomy): Eukaryota > Viridiplantae > Streptophyta > Magnoliopsida > Santalales > Viscaceae > Viscum > Viscum album. The sequence goes on from OY728155.1 coordinate 822,735,788, forward strand.
TTATCTTTCTAATGAATATTTATAATCTAATTTATCTTATGAATAACCATATATTAAACATGTTTTAGTTATTAAACTTTGATTTTAACTCTTTTAACTCTTCTTTGAATGAATTAATAATAAATGACCTAATCTAAATCAAGTGGACCAAAGAGTTTCATATTTTATTCCTAAGGTTTTTTTGGCCTAATAATACATAGCCCATAGAATTAGGACATGTGTTAGGGTAATAAAAATATCATTTTTACCCTTAATTACCCTATTTACTTTTAACCATGGAAAATAAAAGTAAAAAGTTACTATTCATAAAAAATTGTTTTTATATTATTGAACCACATTTTACTCCATGTTATTAACAATGTCTCTATAATTTTATAAATTTCACTCACAGAGGTAGTAAAATTATTTTTTATGTGAATTTGCAAATTCTCCTAGGATATGGGTAAAAGACGGTGAAAAGTTCAATAAAATTTTAATATATATAAAATTATAATAAATGGACACCAATGAATTACATTGAAATTATATAGGTTTTATTTATCTATTTTTAGCTATTGTAAATTTAAATATAGTAAATATTTATTTAAATAAAAATTCGATTTTAAACTATAACTCAGTGCCTTTCAGTATTCAACAAAAATAGAAAGTTTTTAGAAAAACACCAAAAATTAACCCTTAGCTAATTTCTATATTCTGAATCGAAAAATTAATTCCATTTTGAAAGATAAAGTTTTTTAAATTTCCAATAGTGGGTATTACTATCCATAAAGGCATGTTTTATTGGTTGTGTTGTGTGTTAGGATTCGAAGTTGCGTACAATACACGCTACTGTATTATTCAAAGAGAAGTGTACCGTGGAAGAATGGGGTGTTACAAATTAACTAACTGTTATGAAATTAGAATAATAAATGTGATTAAAATGACTCAAATAATCTTTCCTTATGTCAGAATAATTTATGGTTTCATAATAATTTTTTTGATAAATAACGATTAAAATTTTTTACCAATAAAATGAATGGTAAATAAGTAATATATATATTTTAGAGACTTATAGACCTAATTTTGTAAAAATCACAAACATCAATGGTTATCTTCAATGATTATAATTTATTTAAAATATTTCCCAGATTATTTCTTGAAACAAATTTCTTCTTACTTTGAAATAAATTCTAAAAATCATAATGGATTCACAAATTGGTAGAAAAATATTTCTTTATTAAGAAACAAGGAAACTATGAATGTATTATAAAATGAATTGAGTTTTTGTGAAGGAACTAAATTTATAATATTTTATATAAGTTAAAAACATTCCTTCCAATCTATTATTAAATGGATAAATAGTACCATATTTGGAAATTAAAATATAATTCCTTTCAAAAATAATTGTAAAAATTAATTAATGTATAATAATCTCTTTTATAAATCATTTTGATAATGATAAAACTATTCATGATAATATTTTTAGAAAATTGGATGTGGAAGAAAATGTATTTTCTAACAAAGAGTGAAATAAACTAATCTATTCATGACAATATATTATCATTAATTTAAAATTCCAAAGAGTGGAAAATTTTATAATAAAAAAATGAAAATCCCTAAATGAATTTAGGAGTTAATAATTTAAGGGTATTACATAATGACGCAATATTAATGTAAATAGAAATAAAAAAACTTTTCTTGATTACATTAAACATTACAATAATAGACACCCACAAACCGTATTAGTATCTAGCCAGTGGAAATATGGAAACATGAGAACTAGTATATAAGAGGGATATATTATCATCAATTGGTTTTTTATTTACAATCTCAATTATTCGACACATAATAATTAATATATATCTTCACATCATGGGGAATGAAACATAAAAACAGCTGACCTCAGATCCTCAACAAGGATAAATAATGAAGACATGTAAACATAATCATCATCACAAGAGATTGATAACGTGGTTGAAAAATTTTAAAAACATACCCTCCATATAAATGATCACAAAAAAATTAATGGAATAAATATTTATATTTCATAAAATAATAATAATAATTAAATAAATAACATAATCCAGAAAATTATAACTTAGGAATAAAACATTCACTCGTGGAAAACACATAAGCACATAATATTATTTCAAAAGTTTCCCAAGGATCTCTTAAAGCTATCTTTGTAGTATGGGTTAACATACCATACCATCTTTATGGTAAATGTTCACTCACATTTCCATTATAGTAGTCAAGGTCCACTCCCAAGACCAGCTTAATTTGTCTTTAGAGATATAAATCATTACTAAATGAATTAGATGGAGATATAGGTCCCACCCTTTTCATAATGATATCATAGAAACATGTTTAATAAATTCATAAACAATCATATCATAACCCATGAAATTAATTTGGTTTCATAAACTTGTAATCATTTTAGTAATCATAGATATAGTAAGATGCTTCATAATCATTACTTAAAAAGCATTACCAACTAATGAAACATGTTCTAATTGTATATAACCCATAATAGAGAATCATGATTCATATAAATCATTCCATTAAAACATAAACTATCATAAAAATAATTTAATGGATCCTTGCATAATATCAAATGTAATTCATTATTAACATCAATATATTTAATCCTATATGTGAAATAATTTTAAATATCATTAAAAACACATCATCAGGAAATTATCATTTATTCTTCTAAAAATGATTCTTAAAGTGTAATACCTATTGAAAATATATATCTTAAAAATGAAATAGAAAACTTATGATGAAATAATTTAAAATATTTATAAATATTTTTTATTTTTGATAAATGTAAATGATCTTTAAATCCATTTAAAATCCTCATTTCTACCTATAAATGATTCATAAAAATCATTTAAAAAATATATTCCATGAAAAATAATTTGAAAAAAATGAAAACATGAAATTTATTTTAACGAATTTTCTTTGAAAATATCTCTTTAAAAAAAATTCATGAAAATTATAATTTTATAAAAACAATGTATTATTCAATGTAATGATTGTGGGTAAATCTATACATGTCGTATTAGAAAAAAAGAAAATTCTTTTTATGATAAAAAGGAAAGAGAAATTCCTTGTTTTGAACATTATAAGATGATTCCTTTGAAAACTTTGTAAAAATACATTAAAATTTATTTTAAATATAATATTATGTCAGTACAACTTTAATGGAAACCTATTTTATAAATCTTGGGTTTTAAGGGACAAAGATTTCTGAATAAAGAGAAAGGTGAAGTAATATTTTCTAAAAAACATTATCTTAATTATCGTAAGTAACATATAATAGAAAAAATTAACTGAAACATTAATAAATAATGACTAAATATAAGAAAAGAAAATTCATGAGTGTTCTTGAAATATTAATCATAATATTTCATTAATTAAAATCAGGCCATAAATAATCTCAATAAATGGTGTGATTGTTTTAATAAACATTTAAAACATGGTAAATTTGAATCATACTCTCTTTCTATGAAAAATAAATTAAAAGGATATTTAAAATATCATTAAAATAGGTATATTAATTTTATAACATTTCATTGCAATTTTATAATAAAAATATAAAAATATTGGATTATAACACAACATGTGTCTCAAAAATTTAAAACTAAGAAAAAATTTATTACTGATTTGATAAATTTTTGAAATATAAACCCCGTGATATAAAGATCATAAAATGGATTTTTAAATACCAATATTTTTATATATAAGTTTTCTAGAATACATTCATGGGTATTACATATACCACACAAAAGATGTGAGGGATGCTTAAGGAAACGTTTTCATGGAAACAAATGAGTGAGGTGAAATTCCATTATAATGAGTTTGACTTGCCTCATGTTATTTATATTCAAAATATAATCAAACTGTTTTTATTAATTACATTATGTAAAATATTTTTCCAGGTTATAATTACATTTAATTCACTTATTACCATGTTTTATACAAGTACATAAAAAATTTAGTTTAAGTCATGTGTTTTGTCCAAATTTGGAGCATCTTTGAAAATGACATTGGTTGGTCAGTAATTGTGAATGGAATCATTATATATGAATATAAAGAATAAAAAAAATTCATATTTATACAATAATTATAATATAAAAATCATTTAAAAAGTTTTTGAAATTTGAATCACTAATATAATCATAGAGATGGTACGTCGTACATACACACGAGCATCGTTCCTATTTCTCAATCGTCATTATGGAAAGAATGTAAGAAACTTTATTACATACAGATTGATAATAATATCATCAACACAATTTTATTTAATTATATATACATATATACATACATATATAAATAATTCGTGTGATGTAAAAGGAATCAAATCGTGTCGAGGAGGTGGTAGCCCAGACATCCATGAACAATGTTCTCACGTTATAAGTGTATGAATTGGTAAAAAAGGAAATGGTATATATTATATATATTGAAATTTAATTATTAATTAAGGATATATAGATTTTACTTATGTCACATAAAATTTAAATCCACCCTTTATTAATTCCATGGAATGTGTGATTGAATCATCTCACTTTTAAGAGGTCATAGTCCACACTACCATAAACGATATTATCGTGTTTACGCATAATGGAATGAATAGATTAGTGTGGTATAAAATAAATAACAATGCATAAAATAATTTTATATATCATATATATAATATATAAATGGATTTTCCTTCATTTCCAAACCATGAAATGTGGGAGTGTGAAAACAATCAATCATCATTTTGTGTGATGTTAGTTCATAATACACAATGAACAATTTTTTTACTGTTTAGAATGAGTTGTCTGTATGTGTAGATCAAAATAATAATATATAAATATATAAGTATGTTTAGGATATTTTTATTATTTTATAATAATTAAATAAAAATATTTTAGTTAGTAGAGAATGAAAATAAAATAAAGTAGCTTGGGGAAGGTTGTTACCTCCTATATGGATAACGTTGTTTGGTATGCATCAAAAGGAATTATTGGTGGGATTTCTATCCAAATTTATGATTAAATGAGGAAGTTAGGTATTTTTGTGAGATATTTGGGTTGATATTGGTTGCGAAAATTTGACTTGAGATATGTGAGGAATTGAAGGGAGGGGAAGCCTTTTATAATGGAGGAGAAGTAGCACTCTTGTATTATATAAGAAAAAGGAAACACCATAGATATTTTTTACTGAACGTGGATCCAATAATGGTTCAATGTGGACATAACGGTGTTTTGGGTCTATATATTTACATAATATATATATTTTTTAAATTACGTAGGTCATATTGGGAGTTAATTTTATTATTTAGTCTATTTTTATGCTTAATTTAATCTTAATCATAGTAAATAAATTTAATTACATTTAAAAATACATTTAGTCAAAAAATAATTTGAACATATAAGAAATTAAAAATTATTATTATTGAAAATATGGAATATATTTTTCCTAATTCAAATCTCATATGTTGTTGAAATTAATTTAAATGTAATCGCACAGACAGGACGACAAAGAAGTTTTTAAAATAAATTTCCAAATGCTTGCTATGTTATGGAAACTAATTTTAATGTTAAATTAATTAAAATGATTTAAATTTAAATAATTTATAAATTAATTTATCTAATAAAACATTTAAATTTATTAAAATTTATTTTAACCTTATAAATAAATTATATTAAAAATATGTTTCAAGCTAAATTTCATTATTTTTCAATATTCATAAAAAATTAAGCTTCCCATTAAAACGCCATAAAAACACAATTACAAAATTTATATGTTTCAAATTAAAATTTTATGTTTATGTTCAAATATAAAATCAAATCATGTTCCTAAATTTATAATTAATAATGGTTATCTATCAAATGGTGGTAAAAATGCCTTAATAATATAAGGTTTTAATGTGAAAATTTGGTTTGTTCTTATCATATTCCTATTTAATCAATTGGATGAATAAAAAAATATGTTAATATGGATGTAATATATATTTTACATTAATATCAATCGGTTTTTAAATTAATTTATTTTATTAGACTAATATAGCTTTGTGACTGTAAAAATGGTTTTCTATAAAACTATCCGTATTATATTCTATTTGTTCATTATATCTAATTAATTCCAATTATATTTGTGTAAGACATAGTTATTCATAAGATAGTTATTAATATTCATTAACAATAACTTAATTTCTAGTTTATGTCTAAATTTATAATATTAAAATAATATATTGTTGTTTTGTAAACTCGGTGTTGTGTGTTACACAAGCGATCAAGGAAAGTCAGTCAGGCTTATATCTTAAGATAACATTAGTGTTCTGGGTATATAAGATGACCTCTATGTTGTGTTTAGTTCATTATTTACATTGTATTACTTGTAATTTAATAAAATTATAGTTCATTAATATATATGAACAATTTATAGAGTTTTATGAAATGAAAAATATTAAATTATTTTGGAACTAAATATTTCAAAAAATCTCAGGGTGTAACATTCTAACCCCATTAAATTTAATTTCACCATAAAAATTTTTCTATGTTGTCATAAGTTTAATACATTAAATTTCCTTTCCTTGAAACCCAAAGAGTAAAAATACATATTAAAATTTCATTAACAAATAATGTTGGAAACATAATTGTTACCCAATGTAATACATAACTTGGTTTCCACAGAGGTGAACATAGGGTGGATCTGAAAACATGGAGATGAAGTAAAAGTTTAAATAGTCCAAGGTAGTGACTGAGGTCATCAATTACAAACATTTATGTGATCAATAAGAATTTGAGGACCCAAAGTCCAAAATCTCTGATGATTTAAAATTGCATCACATTAAAAAATGTAGGGTACAATGAAAAAATTTATTCGGTTCGTCTTTTAGCATTTTGAAATAAATGTTTTCACTAATAATATTAGATAATAAACCTAATTGAACTTTTTTAAACAAAATTATGTTATTTTTTTTGTTATCAATTTTTAATTCATCCATTACTTCAAGAAGTTGATTTCCTGAAATTGAAATCGTAACCTAAAGCTATAAAATAAAAATTTAGAAGATCCTAAGGATCATCCAAATTTATATGAATAACTATATTGGTCTAAATATTCTCAATAAAAAATAAGTTTAATAAATTAATACTGAAAATTAAAATTTTACACTAATAGTTTATCATTAAAATTTATTTATCACAAATAACTACATATTAGAGAGGACATCACGTAGGCTAGTGGTTGGCATTGGACCATTATCGTCATTCATTTATGGGTTGATAACATGAGGCCATGAAGAAAACAATTTGTTTTAACGCAAAATACATGATGTATTTTTATAAAACCATACTAATATAATTTTCAAAATAATTATGATGGATATCATTGAAATAATTTCATTCACTAAATATTATTTTAACATATCTTAACAAATACCGCCTAAATAAAAAAATATTTCATCCAATTATAATATTAATCTTATAATAAATGGTTATCCTTATAACCCTTGTTAAAAAATTCAAAATAATGGATAGAAAGTCACCAAATATGATTCTCATTGATCACCAATATCTTATAATTTTTCACTTCATTGTAAAAATACAAACATTCTTATGCCCCTATCATATATTCTCTTGAATCATGTTAATTACAATAAAATCAATAAATTCATATGTTAAACATGAATTATTCTTCATTACAAATTTACAAGATATATTCCTTAAATCTATGAAGTTTTAAACATCATCCCTAATGACATTTATATATTTTTCAACCAATCAACAATCAGATCCATCATAATCAGTAACATCCATTTCATTGATTTATATACAACATGTCTCTTATAAAAACTCATTATATTAACATTTCTATCAAATTATGGTATATAATTACCTTAATCAGTTGTCTCTCATGAATATCACCTTATAATTAAATCAATTTTTATTCCAATTATAATTATTCAACATATTCTCAAAAATACATAGTTAAAATAATAAACTAAATAAAACTTATATAATTCATCATTTATACTACAAAATGAAAGAATCTTAATACATATTAACTATAATTATTCCACATTATTTATATTTCATAATAAGGATACCTCATTATATTATGTAATACCATTTCCCTTTCTCATTTCCTCTATAGTCTAATCATCATCAACAATATAACCATTTCTTTTATAACATAGTGTATTATCTTCAGAAGCATTACTCTTTAAAAATATATTATCTTAATGACCATTCATTACCCACTTATAACATATAACCATTGATGATTTCTTAGGGTGGACAATATTCCAGTCAATTGTTTTCCAAACCACTCATTATTTGTTGTAGTTACTTTCTTTGTGGATTTATTTTCTACTATCAAAACCCCTAATATTCCTTCTTTGAAAATCAATTAAGTGATTTTTTCCACATTTTTTTACAAAATTTGAACTTAATATTCATTCATACTTGGTCTCTACCACCTAAAATCTCAGAGAAATAATTACATTTATTATGTGGTGAGACTGAGAGTTGGATAAGGTAAACATTGTTGATCATGTTCTTTGAAAACTAATTAATCATGATCATAATATCATTAAATATAGTTTTATCCAATTTAACATCCCATAATAATATTTTCAATCGCATTAAATTTATTCTCATTCAGATTTCCTCCATTGGCTAAACATAAAAATAATTGGAAAATTAATGATTATCATAGAGATGAACTACATAATAATGAGAATCCACTAATATAATATATTAGTTGTTAAACCATATTTAATATACGATACCATAGGTTTATCCTAGGTTATTCATAGTCATATTATCATCAAATTAATCATAATAGTTCCTGAAGTGTTTGGGATTTCCAAATCATATATCCTGAGAGTGTCAAACCACGTGTTTAGAAAGGCCCATTAACATGTACCAGATTACCCCGAGTTAGGCCTGAGACATCATGCGGTAGTTTTTATCCTTAGGTATATCAGTTCCATGTCAAAATCCACTCATAGTATCCAAATTGGGATTTATTTCGTGGAAACAACTCACTCTATCCTAAAACATTTCATGACAATTTCATATAATTTTTTTTATCCTTAGTATTATCCTTATACAAGTTGATATAGTTTTTACGGAGGTTTTCTCATTCTTTTTTATAATGGATAACTAATACTTATATCTAATTTCAATTATAAATACCTTATATTCACGTGAATAGATACTACATCACTTTTTAGAATAAAGAAAACATTACAAAAAATTGACTCCCAAAGACCGTAATAGTAAAACAATGAATTTTGAAAAACACATTAGCATATACTATGATTTTAAAATAGGTGAGCTTAGATTCATAGTAAGGGACAACTAGGGATACATGTTAGAATTAATAGATCATAGGATTATGAGTACATGAAAAGGAATTTGAGGATCACGCCATGCATGTCAATGATCATAAGTATGATTCAAGGAATAAAACATGATTGTATATAAGACATTAGTCATAAGGAAATAAAAAACATAATACACTAAATTATATCATATGAAAAAAAAACTATTATTTTTTTAAAACAAATTTCCATATAATATGATTTCAATTGTATCCAAGGCATCTCTACCTATACCATCTTAATAGTATGGCTTCGCTACCCATGACATATTGGTAGACATGGATCAATCCATGAACATCAGAGTTTCATGAGTTCAATCCTCACACTATCTTGGTAGTTATGGTTCAATAACATGTCCATATTAGTAGTCGCGTTTTACTCAGAATACCAACTAATTCAACCTCATGATATATAAATCATTTCCCAATGAATTGGAGGTAGATATAGGTCCCACCCATTTGATAAGTAAATCTTATATACATGTTCTACATAATAATAATCACTCATATCATTACCCATGAAATGACATGATTATCATAAGAATGTAATCCAATCATAACCATTAAAAAAAGTTGCATGCTTCATAATCATTTCATAAAAATCACAACACATCAACAAATAAGTTTTTAGATTCATATAACATAAGAAATAAAAACATGTCTCATATTTATCATTATATAAGACTAAAAACCATAAAAATAATGAATTTAATAGAAATATCAATAATATCCCCAATAATGGGTGAGTAACACTATCATATACGATATTATATAGGAAATAATGTTGAAAACCCGTTTAAAATATATCATAAGGAAATTAGCCTTCCTCTTTTAAAGAATTCTTATTAAAACACTAACAAATAGAAAATAATATTCATGAAAATAAACAGAAAAACATATAAATGAATCATTTATAGAAATTTTTATAAGTTTACACTTTGAAAATATTTTATAGAATTTGAAAATATTCTCAAGACCATTTTCCCTTGAAAAATTATAAAATATGGATGAAATAATTCTTGAACCCAGATTTCATGAAAAATATTTTGAAAAATTATTAAGGTTTTAAATGAATTCAACACAATATCATTGAATATATCTATCATAAATAGGTTTTTAAAAATAATCTGTTTATATATTCATAGGAAACATCAATTAATGATTGGTGTAGAATGTGTACATGCCATATGAGGTAAAAACATTCTTTTGTATGATAAAAAGGATATAACAATATCTTGTTTGGAGAGAAAGAAGATAATTCATTTGAAAAAAAATAGGATAAGGATAGAATGGGTGAAAATATCTTTTAATGATTATATGATATAATTATTATATTCATGGATTCCTTTTTAGAAACAATTGTTATTATGTACTCTATATTTCTGACTGAAGAGAGTGGTAAAACCATATTTTCATTAAAAACATCATTTTTTATCTTACGTACCAAATTGTGGGAAAAATTTACCAATAAATTATCAAATAAATACTTAACAAAAGGTAAGAAAATTCATGTCTTTTGTTGAAATATAGATCATATTATCTCATTCTTGAAAATGCGATCATAAACCAATTCAAAAAATAACGACATTTTATCAACAGACTCTTAGCACATGATAACATTGAATCATACTCCCCATGTTGGATAATGAAATTATAAGGATAATTAATATATCAATAAAATAAAGAGTTTCATGTTATAAAATTTGAATGGTAGTTTATACAAATTATATAAAAATATTGGTCAATAACATGGCTTATGTCTCAAAAAAGAAAAATGCAGACAAAATTACATAACCGATTTGGAAAATTTGGAAACAAAATCCCCATGATATATTGATCATAAAAATGAAATTGTAATATCCATAGATTTAATTGTTAGATCAATATAATAAATTAATTTTAATTATACACTCCACACAAAATAACTGAACAGTGAATAAGGCTTTTATCTCAAGGAAAAAAAGAATGAAATGAAATTCACTAAACTAGAGTTCGACTAGTATTTTCTGTATTTATATTACTGAATAATAAAATTAAGATATTTATTTTAATTATTCATAATCTTTAAAAATTTTATCATTAATTATAAATAACGTTTTATCATGCCATCTACAACTACATAAACAATTTTTTTCAGATGGGTGTTTTGGCTAAATTTGTTTCAGGTGCTATACGACTGTGGTTGGTTGACTTTTGTCACTGGGATCTTTATATAAACCTCTCCTGAATAATAATCATGAAATAATTTTTATATTTATACATTAATTATAATTTTAAACCCATTATCTAAATATAGTTGTGAAATAAGAATCAAAATTACAATCCTGGGGATGGTAGGTCGTACATACAAATTTGTATCATTCCCTTTTCATAATGATCATTATTAAAACAATAAGTAACAATTATATTTTTTAATGATAATGAAATAATAAATAAAATATTATTTTATATTATATATATATAATTCATTTTATGTAAAATTAATCTCATCTTTTCAAGGAGGCGGTAGTCCATACTTCCTCAAACAACGTTATTCATTTATTAGTGTGTGAATGGTGTAATAATGAAAATAGTATATATTATATTTCAAGAAAGGATATTATTATATATATATATATTAATTATTAATTATTCTTAATTAAAACCATCAATTATATATTCCATGTATAATTTGACTAAATCACAATGCTTTTAGGAAGGGCAGTCCACACTTTCCCATATGATGTCATCATTTTAGACATACTAGAAAGGTTAACTGAATGTTTTATAAAATAATTAAATAAGAATAAAGAAGTTATATATATATATAATATCATATATAATAATATTTTCCATCATAATTCCCCGCCATGATATGTGGGAAATAAAAAACTAACAGTCATTGTCTCGTGAGATGGTAGTTCGTTGTACACTAATAGTAAGTTTTTTACCATGTAGATGGAGGTCTACATATGTGAAGATCAAACCCATAATATAAAACCATATATGAATAATTATGATTGTTTTGTTTTTATATAATCAGTAAATAAGTATTTTTATGAGTTGGATATAAAATAATGCAAAGGAGCATCAGGAATGATATTGGCTCTTTTTTGGGTATCTCTTTTTCGTTTGCACTAGAGGGATTCCATGAATGAATTAATCTCTAAAATAATAATTCAAGGAAGAATGGAGAGATATTTAGGAACTTATTTGGAAGATTTTGGTCAATCAAATATGGATTTATAGTTTTGAGGATGTGAGAGGATAGGATTCTTTTTTAGTCGAGGACCTGTGACACTCTAGTAATATTTATGAAATGTGAAATCCCACCATTGTGTTGTTTTCTAAAATTAAACCCAATAATGGTATAAACTAAGAGAAATTTTGGATAGGATCTAAAAATGTATAGAAAATAGTTTTTGGAAATATAATAGGTCATATTATGCATTCAGTTTTGGGTTTACCCCTTGTTATGTTTGATTTAATCGTAATCATTTTTATTATTTTTAATTACCATCACTAATATTTTTGGTTAAAGAATAAGTTGATATTTTTAGTAATTATAAATTATTATTTTTACAAATATATATTAAATTATTCTAAATTAAATAGACATTAGTGGCAAAAATTTATTGAAATTTTAAATCTCATACAAGATGACCAGGATGGTTTTTAATGTTAAATACGTTCAAATGTTTTATAGGTCATTATAACCAATTTCAATGTGATGTTAATTCAATTGTCATAAATTATATAAATTTATTAAAAATTAATCTTATTTAACAAAAGAATAATCTAAAATAAAATTAATCCTTTTATGAAAATTATATGAAAAAGGTTGATTCCAGTTAAATTTCATCATCTTTTCAATATTCATTAAAAAAATGAAACTTCAAAGAAAAATAGAAATAATTCTCCATAATGTAATTTTTCGATTATCATTCCAAAATGAAGATTATATTGGAATATAATATTTATAATATTGCTAAAATTTATGTTTATATTCAGTTATTTTTTAAAATGTAGTAAACATGCCATAACATAAATACATATTTTTATTTATAAATTTTGTTCTATTCATATAATATTACTATTAAATATTTTGGATAAATATCATAAATATGTGATCGAATATATAATTTATATATTTCATTAATTTCACTCAATAATTTTAATTATTTTATCTTATTTTGATAAAACAACATTATGAGAAAAAAATAGTTTTCTATAAAAATATCCCCAATATATTCAATTGGGTCATTGTAACTAATAAATTCATTTTATATTTGTTTAAAATATAAATTTCCATCGGTTATTTATTAATATTCATAATCTATATCTAAAAATTTATGTTCTGTCGTAATATAAGGTATTTTTATAATATATTGTTGTTTGGTACAACACGTTGTTGCATGTTACACTAACCATCGAGGAAAGTCAGTGATGCACCTAACATAACCCAACCATAGTGAATATTGTATAGAAGAAAAAACATTATGTTTCATATAGTGAATTATTACTATGTTATTTCATATATTTCATGACAACTATATTTATTTGGTGTAGAAAAAAATATATATTCATTGTTTCCTGAAATGAAAAATAATATATTAATTTGAAAAAAATATTTTTAAAAATCTCATAGTGTAACATTTTATTACAAAACAGTCATGAAATTTCATAAAATTTAAATTCAACTATAAATAATACTATTAAATTGATATTAAAACCTAAAACATTATAGATTTTTTTAAAATCAAATCATTACATAACATGAAAGTAGTCAGTGAATTGTAAAAAAAATTTAACTATTCTATTATGATTACTATTAAAATATATAAATGATATTTATATTAACCACTCAAAAAAATTGGTACATAAATTAAATGTGTCTCACAGAAGGATTTTTTGAGATGAAACCCTTATTTCATGTCCAGATATTATTGTTTGTGTCTCGTATCTTCTATATAAAAAACATATATGAATAATTTTTTCATAATTTATATTCATGTGATTAAAAAATTACAGATAAACTGTTTACATCATCTTTTTATAAGACATGTTTAATTAAATAATCATTGATGCCTTTTTCTAGTAACTTATTGGTCGTTGATCCATAATGTCATAACGGAATTGAAATGTTGATATGGGTAAAGTATTAATTCCCCAATAATCTACATAATTGCAATCATAAATTAATAATTATTTTTATACATTAATAAAACATATAAAAATTAAACATGAAATATGGTCATGAAATATGATCTGTATTATAATATTTGAGATGTTATGTCGTACGCCCTTGAGATTAATATTTCCATTTTTCTAGGATCAAGACGAAATCAAGGTAAGGGTTATTTATCTATTTTAATATTTAAAAAATTATAATTATAATATTGTTTTTTAAAATACATATACATATATATATATCATTCATGTAATATGTAATTAAGAAAATAAAAGCACATCGTTTTACGAGGTAATAGTATGTCATACATATAAAGAACATTATCATGTTTCCATTGATGATAATATAAAAATAATATGAAATATTAAATTTATATAATGATTAATATTTAATGGATAACATATATAAATATTATAACCATCATCTTGAACATCAAAGACATGCTCGGATAAAAATGATTTATATCGGTTCGTGAGGTGGTAGTTTGTATTACACGCGAATTGTTCATTAATTTCCCTTTTTATAGAAGAGTATAGGGATACAAATTTTCCCAAAAATTAAAACAAATAACATTATATAGGTGATATTGGATTTTTAATGATATAATTCAAAATACATAATTATTTTGGAAAAATTATAATTAAAAATAAGGATCTCAGGGATCTCAATGTCCTTATCTTAGTAAAACCACCAGTGGATTTTTTATTTTGGACCCTATTATTGGTCCTTTTAGAATACAATAATCTCTATAATGTGGATAATGATGGTGAAGAGGGGTATTTAAATATTTTGGACTAATAAAATGGTATGATGCGCTTGAATATGTGAGGGTTGGGGGTTCCTTATTTTAATTTAAGAATTGTGGGTTTTTTATAAATATCCAATGTTAATCAATATTGGGAATTAACACTGATGAAATGTGTATAAAAACTAAAAAATTATTTATATTATGAGTTATAAGGCCAATAATCCCCTATACCAATAAATATAAAAAATTAATCATTGATTCCCAATAACCTCTAATGTAGAACATATTTATCTTCTTAATTTTTTTTACCATGGTAACCATTATTTATCAATTTATACTATTAGGTGTGACAAACTATTACATTGAAAATATTATATAATATAAATTAATTTGATTAAAAATATGGGATATATATTATAAAATTAAATTCTATAATGCCCCAACCCCAGTTACCCATAGTCGGTGCAGTATTACATAAATTGGAATGATACTATGAAATCATGTATCGAAAGACTGATCAGTTTAGTAGACTTAGAAATACTACATACATTCATAAGTATTACATTAGTTTATAAAAAGAAAAAATAAAACATCATTGTTTCCATAGACCACATTCATATCCCCTCTGACCATCCCAGCATTTCAGTCCTAAAATGATTCTTCGCATCCTGGGAAAAATGAAACGTACAAAGGGGTGAGCTCAGATTCTTAGTAAAGATAACAATATAGCATAAACATTCATAAATAATAATATACATTTAAGGTAATGTATAAGACAAATAAAAAAACCTTTTATATTTAACAACATCATAATATAAATATGATAAAATATAATAATTCCATTTATTTAATCACATGGATATTCTACTAGTAGAATAATCTCTTGCAATATCAATAGCCTCTTTCATGATGATGGAATACATAATTCCAAACATTCATAACAACATATTCAAGGCCACGTGCTGAGAATAGAAATTAGATTTTTTCAAGGCCTTGTGCCAAGACACTTGTCTGTCTCCTGATACCTACTAATGCGTCAATTAGCTATAGCGGGCTCCACCCATCACATACTAAGTCTAATGCATTCCTCATATGAAAAGTTTTAAAAATAACAGATACATTCATATTAAAACTAGAATTCAAAATGTCAATACATTATCCATAATCCATGAATGGTGTAAAAATAAGACATCTATAGTCACACATATCACAAAACCTTCAAATCAATATGGAAGTTTTTTATCATAATAAATCAACTACAGATAAGCTTAAATCCATGAAATTATGTTGACATAGATGAAATCAAAAACTTTCTTTAGAGAAATATCTCTTTCTATTTTGAAATAATTTTAGAAAACATTTCTTTTTAAAATATTCTTATATGTTTTTAAGAGAAGCTTTGATGATGTTATTATAGTAGAAAATAGTCGTACCCACTGTATAAGTGAAAAAAACATTCTTACATTAATTTTGTCGAAAACATAAAAAAGTACCTTGTTTAGAAAACTACGGAAAGATCCATTTCAAAACATATAAGGACAAATAAGGGTATAAATGACAATAACCCATTGTCTAGTAAATATTAAAAATGTTTTTAAATGCATTTTTATGAAACATTGATGTGTATGATAAAAAGGACCGAGTAGATAATTATGTATAAACAATCTCAGATAATAAAGATATTGTGAAATTAACACATACCTTATACTTTTCCTTGGTTGATGTTTAGTTAATCTCATGTATAATGGTGAAATAATTGTTACCAAATCATATGATAATCATATAAATTAATATGATATTATATATGATCTTTTATCATTGCTTTGATAATAATATATTAGTGTTATCATCGTTTCGATTGTTAACTAATTCATTTTCCTTTATATTCTTTGTTACCTAAGTAATATTTGTTATGGATAGGATGTATCATTTTCATATAAAAAATGATACTAATTATTTAATAATTATTTTTAATCATCAATTTAAAATTAATTTTTAATGGATACGATGGGGAATGAATCTCATCGCGTTCATGGAGATGGTAATCCGTACGTACACACGAGCAACAATATCATTCTTTTGATTTCAAAATAATAAATAATTAGATGTAATATCTTAAATACAGAATCATTATCATGTTTTAGTTATTATTTACCTCACTTACACATCATTATTATACCCATCCAAATAATACTGTATTGAATAACAAATACACAACGACGAGGAGACGGCAAGTCGTATGTACGCACGTATGGTGAAATTTCATTGAACGGCAGGATAGAATAATGAATATGGTTGTAACGTATTTATAATAAAATCATATAATATAAAAGATACTGGAGATCTTATTTTAGAATGTAAACAACAAATAAAGAGGATGTGGAAGAAGAAAGGAACATGAAAGGGGTGATGAAATATTTACCTTTTCTTCGGGGGTTTCCTTTTGATTTAATAAGAAAGGATCTTTAAGTTGGATTTCTGACTAAAGTAAGGCATCTAAGATTATGGGAAGACTATTCAGAGGGTATTTTGGAATGGGATGGCCAAACCAAATGGCTTTGAAGGTGTGAATTTGAGGGAATGTGGAACTCCCTTTTATTATAGGGGTGACGGGCACCTTAAGAAAAGCTAGAAATATTATTCTATATAAAATAATTTTCGGTTTCTAATGGATCTAAAATGAATTATTTAAATGATAAGGTGGGGTGGGTCTATAACCACCAAACCAATAGGTTTTATATAGGTTTGGGTCAATATATTAACTTTATCTTTTAGATTTAACTTTTAGTTAAAAAGATTGGCATTTATCATTTCTCTTTGTAATTTAATATTATATGGTTAATAAAATTAATATAAACACCCATGAGACCCTCATGTGGTTCATTAATGACATATATATTATTATTTATGACCTTTTTCTGATATTTAAATTTTTAAAAAATGCAATATCAATTAATAATATAATATTTGTTTAAAAAACTCTATTAAGTCAATTTTGACAATATTTGATATTTTTTTCTATATTCATAACATCATTATTACTCAGAAAAAAAATTCATCTAACTGACCCCAACATATCATATTAACCTATAAAATTATTTTAATTCATAAAAAGTGTCAAATTACATTTATCTGGATAATTATAATATCAATTAATTTAATATTTCATTAATATAGTAATTACTGCATTATCATTGTGTCATTAATAAATTTAATTAGTTATTTGAGGAAAATTGTAAATAAAATACCATCATGTTGGATATATTTTATTCATTTTAATGAATATTTGTAGTCAAATTTATCTTATGTATAACCATATATTAAAAATTGTTTTATTATTAAACATTGAATTTAACATCTTCAACTAATCATTGAATAAAAAATAATAATTGTACTAATCTAATCCAGCTGGACATAAAGGATCATATTTTATTCCTAAGCATTTTTTTGTCGAATTAAACTTTTCCAATAGAATTTGGACATGTGTTAGGGTAATAATAATATCATTTTTACCCTTAATTACCCTATTTACTTTTAACCATGGTAAATCAAAGTAAAAAAGTAAGTATCCATCACAAATTATTCTATTCTTATTGAACCACATTTTACATACTGATATCAATGCTGTCTCTATTATTTTTGAAATTAAACTCAAAGATGCGGTTAAATTATGTTTTATGTAAATTTTAAAAATCTCCTTGGAGGTGGTTAAAAGACTGTAAAAAGTTCAATAAAATTTTTATTTATCTAATATTATTATAAACTTAATCCAATGAATTAAATTGAACTTATATAGGTATTATGTATATATTTTGTCCTAAAATAAATTAAAATAAAATAAATAAATATTTAAATAAATATTCGGTTTTAAACTATAACCTAGTGTTTTTCACTATTCATAAAAAAGTGCATGTTTTCGGAAAATTGCCAAAAAAATCACCCTAAGATAATATCGATATTCCGAATCCAATGATGTAGTCCATATTAAAAGAAAAATTTTATAAAATTTAAAAAAGTGAATATTACTATTCATAACATCTAGTTTGATTGGTTGTGGTGTGTTAGAACTCGAAGTTCTGTGCAACACAAGCTATTGTATTATTCAAGGAGAAGCGTACCATGGAAGCATGGGGTGTTACATTATCCCCTCCTTCCTATAATTTCATCCTCAAAATTTTGAGAATATTACTAAATAAAAATACTTGGGTGGTTATTCATCATACGTTCATTGGGTTCCCCCATTGCCTCTTCCATCTTATGGATTCTCAATAGAACTTTTACTAGATTAGTTGTCCGTTTTCTTTGTACTAGTTCTCTTGTATCAAAATCCTTTACATGCTCTTTGCAATAATACAGTTCGGGTTCCAGTTTTAATTCCTCATAGGAGAGTACATGTGTTGGTTCAGGCATGTATTTTATCAATAGTGTTACGTAGAATACATCGGGAAATTTGGAGAGACATCACGACATTTCTAAAGAGTAAGCTACATCCCCAATTCATTCTAGAATTTCAAAATGTCTAATAAACCTAGGACTCAATTTCCCTTATTATCGAAACATATAACACCCTTCCATATAGAATCCTTCAAGAAAACATGATCTCCTACCTAAAAATTCCAAATTCTTCCTTCAGTTATCGGCATAGCTATTCTGCCTACATTGAGCTACTTTGATGTGGGATTGGATTACCTTCACATTTTCCATCGTTTCCTCCACTTGTTGTGGGCCTACGAGTTTTCTTTCCCCAAAATCATTCCAAATGGTTTGTGTGGGACATCTCTTTCCACATAACACTTCATATGATTCCATCTGAGTACTTGAATGGATGGTATTGTTATAGGAAAATTCTACCAAAGGTAAATATTGATCCCACATACCTTGAAAGTCAAGTGACCATGATCACAACATATCTTCTAAGGACAGAATAGTCTATTCTGATTGTCCATCAGTTTGGTGGTGGTTTGCAGTGCTCATTCAATGTTTAGTATCTCGGGCTTTCTGAATACTTTTCTAGAGTTTTGATTGTAAACGGGGATCACGATCAGAAACAATCGATTATGGTACTACATGATGTATTACAACTTCATTAATATATATTCTTGCTAAACGTTCAGGTGTAAATCTTCTCTTATAGCATGAAAATGTGATTACTTGATAAGACAATCAATAATGACCCATATTGCATCATTCCATATAAGAGTATTTGGTAGTCCCTTTACGAATTCCTTCGTAATATTATCCCATTTACACTCAAGTATGAGAAGAGGTTGATAGACTCCTCAAGTCTGTTTCCATCCAGCTTTCACTTGTTGAGAAACTATACATCTTGACACAAAATCAGCAAATATCCATCTTCATGTTGTCCAACCAAAAATGTTCCTTCAAATATATATACATTTTGGTGCCTCCAGGGTGTATATAGAAATTGAAGCTATGATCATCATCCAACAATTATTTTTTTAGATCAGCTATATCGGGAACACAAAGTCTCTTCCCAAATTACAAAATTTCATCTTCATACACAATGTCACACAATCTACCATCATTCAAAGCATTAATATTTTTTTTAAACTCATCATTATCAGTCTGAGAACTCTTTATCCTTTCTAGTAATGTTGGTTTGGAAACTATTTGAAAAATCATTGATGTTTCACCTTCCATGGTTATTCCCCTATCCATGTTTACTAGATCCATGAAAATAGGATCCTTTTCAAATATCATCTTCTTCAAAACTCCA
Source organism: Viscum album (assembly GCA_963277665.1). Lineage (NCBI taxonomy): Eukaryota > Viridiplantae > Streptophyta > Magnoliopsida > Santalales > Viscaceae > Viscum > Viscum album. The sequence continues at coordinate 822,756,809 of OY728155.1, forward strand.
TGATCTTTTCTACTCAAAGCATCTACCAACTTATTTTTCTTCCCCGGGTGGTACTGTATCATGCAATCATAATCCTTGAGTAGTTAAAGTCGTCTCCTTTTCCTCATTTTGAGTTCATCCAGTGAGAAAATATACTTCAAACTCCTGTTATTGGTATATATATGACATTTTTCACCATAGATATAATGTATCCATATCTACAAATATAATATTATAGTTGCTAACTCAATATCAAGAGTAGTACAGTTTTTCTATTGAATTTTTAGCTTTAGTGATGCATAAGAAATAACCCTATGAATCTTCATAATGACACAACCCGGTACTTTCTTTCATGCATCACTATAAATAAAAAATCCATCATTCCTCGATGGCAGAGTCAATATAGGAAAATTGAATAATATCCTCTTCAATTCTTCAAAACATTCTTCACAATATTTTTTCCAATAAAATTTAAACCCTTTTTGTGTTATCTCTGTTAATGGGTTACCCAACCCGGAAAAATTCTAGACTAAACTTTGATAATAACCTGCTAGACCAATAAAATTGTGTACCTCATTTATACTCGTCGGTGTTGGCCTTCTTAGAATACTCTTGTCTTAGAAGGATCAATGGAGATCACATCCTTAGAGACAATATGGACGTGAAAAGAAATCTCCTAAATCTAAAATTCACACTTTCTAAACATCCCATATTATTCTTGTCTTCTAAGAGTCTTCATGTTAATGTGAAAGTTATATTTATGATCTTTATTTTGTTTGGAGTATACCAAGATATCATCTATAAATACCACTACCAAGTCTTCAATATATTCCTTGAATACTCTATTCATTAGATCCATGAATACAGAGGGTGCATTAGACAATCCAAAAGGTATTACAGTAAAATCATAATGCTTGTACCTAGTTCGAAATGTTGTTTTTGGAATGACTTCTTTATTCACACACAACTGATGATATCCAGATCAAAGGTTAATCTTTGAAAGGTATTGAGATCTATAAAGATGGTCAAATAAATCATCAATGTGAGGTAGGGGATACCTGTTCTTTATTGGTATAGCATTGATCACCCTGTAGTCAATGCACAACGTCATAGATCCATCATTCTTCTTAAAAAAATGACATGGGATCCCCAAGGAAAAACACTTGGGACAATAAATCCTTTTTTACTCAATTCCTATAGTTGTTGATTTAGTTTCACTAATTCCATGTTGGAAATTCTATAAGGTGTCTTCAATATGGGCCTTGAACTAGGAATTAAGTCAATGGAAAACTCAATTTCTCATTTTGGAGGATGTCCTGGTAGATCTTCTAGAAAGGCATAAACATATTTTATCACAATAGGTATGTCGTATCTTTGAACATTCCTTTCCTCTCCTACACTTATTTCATTCTCTTCTTCCGCAATAATTGATTTTAGTTGAGCTACTGGGGCTCGATCTAGATAAAAATTAAATGGTGATGATCTTGCTCTAAATTTAAGGTGTTCTTTATCATCATCATCAAAAATAGTAACCTCCTTCTTCTTAAAATACATTTTTTCATCATGGTCCGAAAGCTAATCCATACCGAGGATTATATCAAATTCAATAATGGGTATGATGATGAGATAAGAAGATAAAAAACATTTATTTTCCCTAATGGGGACTGATTCACAAAACATTTTTGTGATGATACATCCCTTATGAGTTTTGACTGACAACTACCTTATTAAATAAAATTGTAAATATCTAACATTCTTAGAAAACTTTGATGTATTAAATAATGCGATGATCCAGAATCAAATAAATCATTTTTTATACTTGAGGTATTCATCAAATTACCTGCCACTACAACTTTTGGAGCTTCAACCTTAGCAGTAGTGATAGAATAATCTTGGCCTTTATCCCTTGGACTTTTCTAAGTCATGTTCTTCTGAATCTTAGGACATCCATTCACATAATTCCCTCTTTCTTTACAGTTGTATCATTCAACATCGATAACCTCTTTCTTCCCCTTGCAATCATGAGCATGGTGGACATTTTCACCACAGTTGTAACAGACTCTTATTCCTGTCAGGCATGTACGAGGGTGTTTCATCCCACATTTACAACAGGATAGATATTCAATTTCTCTTTTCTTCCCCTTATTTCCATTTCTAATGTGTTCAGAAAATCTCTTCTTCCCAAGGTGGTAAACTGCCAGTAAAACATTATCCATTTCACTACTTCCCATGGCGTTGAATGTTTTCTCTAATAAATTTATCCATTACTCAGCTACTAATGGATTTTTACACCGAGTGAATGTTGGCGGTTTTTGCCTCATGAAGCGATATAACCTTGATCCTCTAAGTTGTGGATTAGGGTTCTCTATACGGGTATGGTTATTATTCAAAACCTGAGTGAGTATTCCCAGTGTGGTGATAAGATAATCAGCGACAGTTGCATCACATGCTCCACTATAATTATCTTGAGTAGGAGGGAAATACCTACATGAATTACATACCTTGATACAGTTTTTATTCCTTCCACTAGGTGCCATTTCTAAACCATGGAATAAACTTGATTAGTTAATGAATCTAAATACATAATTCTTATGTAGTAAAACACTTAACATAAACTTAATAGTTTATGGATATAATCCATAATTAGAAAAAAAAATTGATGAAGTATATACTCATAAACTCTTAATAATGGTTTGTGAAGAAAATGATAATTATCCTAAGCATATCCCTCGGGAGTGTCATAACCAAAAGTGCAGCATGGCTCATTGTCATGCACCATATCCAGTTCGATTCTATCTTAAAGTGGGGTTTTCATGTTTTAACACTAGGTATATCTGTGCCAGAGCCACCATTACCGTCTCTTATCCAGATTAGGATGTATTTCTTGGAAAACTCACAAATTTCTACTGTATCAAAATTTTAGGAAGTTCTTCTATACAAATCCAAAAATATTATATTGGGGATATAATCTCTAATAAGAGTTTAACAAAATCTTGTTTATAGGGTTTGTACTAAACTTCTTCTGATACCAACTATAACACCCTAATCTCAGTTACCCAGAGTCAGTGCATTATTACATAACATTTTCATGATAAAATGAAATCATGACTTGAAATACAGTTCAGTTTAGTATCCTTGTATATAATAGATACATTCATAAGATTAACATTACATTATAAAATAAAAAACAACAATAACGTTTTTTCCATAGACCACACTCATATCCCCTCAGACTATCCTTGCAGGTCAGTCAAAAAATACTTTTTCACATCATGGGTAAAATAAAACATAGAATAGGGTGATCCCAGATGCTATATAAGGATAACGATATAGAGGAAACATTTATAAATAAGCATAAACATTTAAAGAAATGTATAAGACTAAAAACGCCTTTTAAACATGAACTTCATCATAAAATGGAAAAGATAAAATCAAATAATTCCATTTACATATTCACATGGATATTCTACTACTTGAATTATCACATTAAAATATCAATAGACACTTTCATGATGATGGAATGCATAATTTCATACTTTCATAACAACATAGTCAAGGACGTATTTCAAGAATACAAATATGATTTTTTTCATGTACATGTGCCAAGACACTAGTTTGTCTCATGAGACCTACCGATGCATCGAGGAGCTATATCGGGCTCCACCTATAACATACTAATTCCAATGCATTCCACATATAAAAATGGTTAAACATAATATAACATTCATATTAAAACTAGCATACATAATGTCAACACGTTATCCATAAACCATGAATGGGGTAAAAATAACACATCCATGGAGAAACATATCAAAAAACCTTCATTACAATATGGATGTTTTGTATCATAATATTTAAACGTCAAATAATCTTAAAATCCATCAGAGGATCTTAACATAGATGAAATCAAACCTCTTTTTAGAGAAATATCTGTTTTTTATTTTGAAATAATTTAAGAAAACCTTTATTTTGAAAATAATATTATATTATTATAAGGGAATCTTGTATGATTTTATAATGGAGGAAAATAGCCGCACTCGCCGTATAAGTTAAAAACAACATTTTTACCATAATTTGGTCAAAAAGGTAGAAAAGTACCTTGTTTAAAAAATGACAGAAATATTTCTTTCAAAACATATATGGTCAAATAAGGGTATAAATAATTATACCATATTATTTATTAAATATAAAAAATGTTCTGAAATTCATTTTTATGAAAAAGGGGTGTGGATGATAAAGAGGTCCCAATAGATAATTACATATAAACAACCTCAGATAATAAAGAGATTGTGAAATTAACCCTTACCTTATACATTTATTTTGTCGAGGGTAGGTTAACCTCCTGTATAATGGTGAAATAATTGTTTTAAAATTATAAAAGATTCATATACATTAATATGATATCATATGTGTTCTTTTACATTGATTTTTTAATAATATCTTAGTATTATTGTCGTTTCGAGTGTTAACTGATTCATTTTCCTTTATATAATTTGTTACGTATGTCATGTTTTTTATAGATAGGATGTATCTTACGCATATTAATAATGACATTAACTCTTTAAAAATTATTTTTATTAATCTAATGAAAATTATTGTTGAATGGATACGATGGGGAATGGATATCATCACGTTCGTGGTGACGTTAATCCGTACATACGCACGAGTCACAATATAATTCTTCTGATCTTAAATTAATACATAATTGGATGGTAAATAATATATACAGAATCATTATCATGTTATAATTATTATTTACATCAATTACACATCATTATTATACTCATCCAAATAATAAATTATTGAATATCAATTACACCACGATGTGGATACGGTAAGCCGTACGTTCGCACGTATGGTGACATGTCATTCAAAGGATTGATGGAATAATGAATATGGTTTTTTAATTTTTATAATAACATCACAATATAAATAAGATACTAAATTTATAATTTTACAATCGAGACAACAATGAAAGTGGAAGTGGAAGAAGAAAGGAACTTGAAAGAGGTGATGAAATATTTACATCTTCTTTGGGTTCTTCCTTTTGATTTAATCGAAAGGGCTCCATAGGATGGTTTTCTGACTAATAGATGGACTCTATGATGAAAGGAAGATAGCTGAGATGATATTTAGGCATGTTTTGGGAGAGCCAAATGGCTTTGAAGGGGTGAATTTGAGGGAAGGGGAGTGCCCTTTTATAAGAGGGGTGACAGGCACCTTAGGAAAAGCTAGAAATATTATTTTATAATAATGTCCTTTTAGGTTTCTAAAGGATCCAAAATGAATTATTTAAAGGCTATGGTGGGGATGGATAGAAAAACAATCCGCCAATTGGTTTTAGAAAGGTTTGGGTCACTATATCAACTTTATATTTTAGATATTACTCTTAGTTAAATAGTATGACATTTAACATGTCTCTTTGTATTTTTATATTATGTGGTTAATAAACATACTATAAACATCCAAGAAAACCTAAAGTGGTTCATTAATGACATATATAATATTATTTAGGACCCTTAGATAAACCTAATATTTTTAAGAATATAATCTCAATTAATAATATAATATTTGTTTTAAAAACTCTTTTATGTCAATTTTTACAAAATTTGGTATATTGTTTTTACTAAATTCATAACAGCATTATTACTTCAAAAAATATTCATCTAACAAACCATAACATGTCCTATTAACATATAAAAATATTGTAATTCCTAAAAAGTATATAATTACATTTATTTGGATATTTATATTATCAATTATTTTAATCATTCATTAATATGGTAATTAAGGCATGATCATTGTGTCATAAATAAACTTAATTATTTAATATCTAAAAGTTATAAATAAATTAACTTCATGTAGGAAATCATTTAATATTTCTAATGAATATTTATAGTTGAATTTATCTTATGTATAACCATATATTAAAAATGGCTTAGCTATTAAACTTTGAATTTAACACTTTTAACACTTCTTTGAATTAAATAATAATAATTTTCCTAATCAAATCCCGGTGGACCTAAAGGATTATATTTTATTACTAAGGTTAGTTTTGGTCTAATTATACTTATCCAATAGAATTATGACATGTTTTAGGGTAATAATAACATCATTTTTACCCTTAATTGCCCTATTTTATTTTAACTTCGGTAAATAAAAGTATAAAGTTACTATTCACCAAAAAATATTTTCATTTTATTAAACCAAATTTTACTTAATGATATTAACCATTTGTCTCAGTTTTTTGAAATTCAACTCACAGAAGCGGTAAAATTATGTTTTATGTAAATTTGCAAATGCTCCTAGGATGTGGGAAAAAGATGGTAAAAAAGATCAATAAATTTTTTATATATCTAATATTATTATAAACTGAATCCAATGAATTAAATTGAACATATATAGGTATTATGTATATATTTTTAATTAAATAAAATTAAATACAAAAAAATTATTTAAATTAAAATTCAGTTTTAAAATATAACTCAGTGTTATTCACTATTTTCAAAAAATTGAATGTTTTCAAAAAAAACCAAAAATTCACCCTAAGCTAATTTCGATATTCTGAATCCAAAAATTAAGTCAATTTTGAATGTTAAAATTTATAATATTTAAAAAAAAGTGGGTATTACTATTCCTAATGACTAGTTTGATTGGTTGTGGTGTGTTAGAACAAGAAGTTGCGTACAACAAACGCAGTTGTATTATTCAACAAGAAGAATATCGTGGAATCTTGGGGTGTTACAAATTCAATAATGTAACATATTGGAATTTAATATAAACCCAATAATCATGATGAAGAGCACTTTCCCAAAAAAATGCAATTTCTAAGAAAGAGATTAATTTATTTTAACAATTTTGATTGAAATAATAATAATATGAATTTCAAATCACAAATTTAATTATATAATATATAAATTAAATAAAAATAATTCCAAATTTATATTTTACTTTAATTAGATAAAATTGATATTTATTATTCACATTAAATCAACCATAAGAAAAAATCTGTATTCTACATTAGAATAAACATACATTATTACCCAATATTAATAATATTTAAATATCTTTATTCTGATTAAATTGAAATAAAAAATAATTATTTTTATTTGATGAATATTTTTACTTTTTAACTACATAAATTTTGAAAAAATGAATTACAGTTCTACAAAAAATTGTTATTTTCCATTATTAACTGAAAAAATAATATTTTAGGAAATTTTTTTAATTGTTGGATAATTTTTAGATGCGACTTAGAAAAAATATGATTATTTTATAAATAAAATTCTAAAAATTTATAAAATTTAACAATAATATATTCCAACAACAACAATAATTGTTTTACGATAATATATTTTTTAAAAAAAATTATAAATTATTCCATAAAAAATTACCCATAAATGTATATTTATTAGAAACATTATATAAACTTCATAATTTATTTAATATGATTAATACACAAGAATATAACGGTTATTTTTTATTTTCTTATTTGAATAATAATACTATAATAATATTTTGTGCTTCATTTTTTATCTATGTTTCTTGTTTTATACTCTATCTAACAATGTGTTCCTAAATAACATTGGGCTGCTAAATTCATTCTTTTATTAATATAATTTATCGCCAAAATTTAGAGCTAAATATTAGAAATCATGGTTTTCAAATTTGGAAATTCCATTTCTGGAAAACCCACACCATTAAAATTGGTATTAAAACATCTTTTTAAAATTTGGTATGAGAAAAATGAAGGACATCGTCAATAATACATGAATATGTTATGATATAGCATAACATTTGTGGGATGTAAAAAATTGTAATGTGGAAAAATATAATCTTATTATGTATGGTGGTTGATATCATAAATCGAAAAAAAATTATTTATCCAAAAAAATATAATAACCCCAAAAACATAAATATGTGATGTGTTTGAAGTCCAAGAAATCATCATTTGTGAGGCTAATACAATAACATGTTTATTATAATATCTTTTTATTTATTTCAAATATTTTTTTACAATAAATATTGATATCAGTAAAGAAAATAATTAATTTATATCTTTTAATAACATAAACACAATTCCATCATATCATTATGCTTCAATGAATATCCACCTCACCTATTAATTTAATGAAATGAATATCCAATATTAATTTTTTTATTGAATCCCATAAAATACCTTTTAATGGATTATAAAATCCATAATATAGTAACATATATTCCAACGACCAGTATTAAATCCATTTTTGTTAGCACAATGTATGATTATACACAAAATGAAAATGAATATATTAATCTAAAAAATTAAACAATAAATCCCAAGGGTTAAATTATAAAATTGCCTATAAAATAACACTATGACCAAAATAACCTCAATAATGTCAACATTATTGAACGTTCTAACCTAAATTGATATCTCATACCCATTAACATACATCTTTAATAACATTATATCATTCATAAAAAATAATCCATTAAGTTAAACATAAATATTATTTATATATTTATATTTATATCTAATCCCCATACTATTTTTCTGAAAATCTCATTAAATATCTAAAATTATACATAATTCAGAATGATTTTATTCACTATTATGCTTCCAAGAAAACATAAATTTACAGACAAAATCATTTTTGTAAAAACAATTAATAAAAAATTATATATTATGTTGGCCAATGGTAAATGTTTCACCCTTTTTATCCCTTGGTTGTTTGTTAAACCCCATTATCCTTGCTAAAAATGATGATTTTTTATCCGTTATGTGAATTATCATTTTCCTGCCAATATATTTATTTACATCAAACCAAATTCCCAAAACAAATGATGAATAATCAAAAAAAAATTCTTCATCAAATTAGATTTCAATAACTATAGTGTTCAGTAAATATATATTTTTGGAAATAAAATAATCATAACGAATAATATTTATCGACAAAAAGATATCATATCGATTATATGTCCTTCCTCAGTCATTATTTTTTAAAAAATATCATATTAACATTAGAAACATTAATGTTCATATTTTAAGTTAAAAAAATTCTAGAATGTGCATAAATAAAAAAAATTACTCATTATATGTTACATGATTATTATAACCTACATAACATTGATAAAAATAGATCAACGAAATAATTCTCAACATTCATCACCTAACACATAAATAATTCCACTTCAATTTTTTTGTTCATAATATAGGCCCTTTTGAATTAGTTTATGTGTTACTAAATTCAAGTGGATAATGTCCTGAAATCTAAAATTCTACAAACATGAAGAATTTTTGGTTTTTTTGATGACCTTAATTTACTTATGTCTTTTTAAATGTGGTATTAATTTTTACTTTGTAATTAAACCCCTTATTCTCTTTTCCCACACTTAGGGAGTTATACAATTTCATTAAGTAATTTTTCACGGTGTCCCTTCACACATTTTTTTCATGTGTAAAATTGAATCTTCTTTTCTTTACCTATATTACCACATGAACATCAATGAGATGCAATCATTATCATATTTAATGAGATTTAAAATTGAACTATATTATATTTTTTAATGATAATTATATGTATATAATTGTTAAACATCTCAGGATTGCAATATTATTTTCACATTTTCATTGTAGTCTCATTAGGGAAATCAATAAGTTTCCTAACACGTTTTATTTTTTGCATTATTTACCTAATATTAAATCATTATCATAAAAAAAATATGAGATTGATTTTACATAAAAATGTGAAAACATATAAACCTAGATTGAATAAATTATATATATTATATATAACATCGTTAAAGTGTTTTTATTTTTTAATATTGGTTATCTGATGTTACATTTCATATTAGGTTTTCTAAGTGAAAATTTTGATCAACTCCATCATTATAGTTCATAAATATTTTATAGATTTTTCAAAGAATATCTGATTGTATTTTTAAAACATGTCTGTAGGAATGACTGTTTTCTAGAACCCAGTGACAATAGATTCCAGATCATTGAACCATTTTAAGACGATATTTTTCTATGAATTATAGAAGTGCCACATTAACATTTTGGATCTAGATAGGGATATAATTTCATGGAACCCATGAGTTGTTGATGTCACTAATATTATATGATATGATTTAATAGATGCCCTTTCACTTATTCTTATCTGAAGTATTCTCACTACATTATTGTACTCTAATTCCCCATGAATATCTAAATAGTAATTTGATACCTTTTATTGTTAACTATTACAATGACACATACTATAACATGAGTTTTAAAACAATCATTAATTAATTAGAAACTAACTATCAAGAGAAAAACATTATTAAATGAGTATTTTTATAACACATTAATGGGATTCAAAAATTTATAATATTTGTTTCATTCTACATAATAAGCTCCTCAAACTTATTACCACCTAAAATTTTCATCTGAAAATGAGGGTATTACATAGAAACATTTATTGTGGTAAAAAAAAATATATAACGGAATAAAAATCATAATGAAATAATTTATATAATTTAAATATAAAACATGATATTCATAAGGAGAATGGTCAAGGTTAAACAAATAGTGAATAACGTTAACAACAAAGTAGAATAAGATAATGGAATCATAGAAAATATGGATGAAATATATAACGCAACATTAACAAGGGTCAGTGCTAATTTCATAGACAATATTACTTGGCTGTAAAGACCCAAAATGGATTTGGATTTCACTAAAATCACATACATTGTGTCTCCTAAAACTAATAATATTTTAATATTCATTGCATTGATATCATGGAACTACCATCATATACTATAATTTATTTATGTGTTCCACAAAATTTAAATAATTAATTTATAATACAAATTATCCATAGATAAAAAATTAGTTGAAAAATATTTTTTCATATCATAATCATATAAAATTACACAACGAAGGATATTGATAAATAAAATTCTCCAATGTATTCAATCACTAATAGAAGTGATAATAACCTATATATTTGTAAGATACATAAATAAATATGTAGATGCAATCAATTACAACAATTGTTATAATCATTTATAGAAATTCCATTAAAATACTTATAGAATTATTTCAGGAGTAAAATTCAATTTCATCATAGAAATCACATCATCAAAATTTAAAAAATTCAAAGAAGAATTTTCTTCAATGAACCATGGATATATATAAAATAATAATCAATTAATTGATTGGCTATGGTACAGTGTAATTATGTACGTGATATATAATTTAAAATCCATTACTTTCAAAGTATTATAGAATAGTAAATAAGTACATTGATTGTAAACTAACAAGATTATTCAATTAATTTTTTTTAAAAAAATATAAAAAATGAAAAGTAAATATTAATAAATAATTTCAATATTTTAAACAAATTCTAAAAAATATTTTTTTGGAAAAATGTATGTGGAAGAAAAAATGATTATCAAATAAACAAAGATATAAAGTCATTTTTTCTAGAGAATCATGTGTATAATATTTTAGTTCCAAAGAGAGGAAAAATTTAATGGAACTTGATAATTACTTTAATTACAATGGGATATAAAAAATAATGTTATTTATAAAAAACTCAATGACTTTACTCAATAAAAAATTCAAGAATAAACAATCCCAATTAATATGAGATTGAAAAATAAAACTGCACCTATTATGTATAATTATAATCATAACATCCCAAGAATGATGTAGATGAATTATATAATAAAATAAGATGATTTATGAATTATTAATGTTATAATTTTTAAATTGGAAGTATATAGAAAATTAAAATTAAATTGGTTGCATAAAATAACTTGGTTGTTATATAAGAATTTTTTCAGATTAATCCCATATATTTAGTATTTGATTTTCTTGAAAATAGTTTATCTCTTAAATGAGAAACAAATATCAATAATTGGATTCCAATATAATTTTTTCTTAATCTAATTCATTATTATGAAAAAATTTACTTCTTCAATTTTAATGAATATTTTAATTACATAATCTTTTTTTTCTTTGTTATGTGTTTTTATTGTAGTCATTTAAAAAATTTAAAATATAATATCACATATATTTATAAAGGTGTGAAATATTAATTATGGGTTCTAATTCCCTTTAAACACCCAAAATAAGGTTCTATATAAATCCCTGGAGGCCCAGGGTGCGTCCAAATGTTGTTTAGAGCATCAAAACCAGTAAAATGAATAGTAAAATGGGACACATGGTTTTTCTGAAAACCGTGCGAGCCATTATCAATCCATGGTAGGGATATATTTCATTGTTTATACACATTTATTTAATCCATATATAATACCATGCGATGTTCCACTAATTGTAGTGAATGATACATGGTTTGGCCATTCTTTATGGTCAATCTTTGTAAAGTGTTGGAAATGGTTGAATTACAAAGAAAAATCCATATTTAATAAAAGTGATGTAGGTTCCCTTGGGGAAACCCCATGGATTGGATCTAAGGCCTGATTTGATGCATCATGCCTAGAGAGAGACTTCAGGACCTACGTGTGATACCATATATGGAATCGTAGGATATTATTATCTTTTATCCATGCATGGAGTGAGATTTGGAACATCATCCTGAGATTACAATGTATGGACTTCTTATCATTGTGTTTGTAATGATCCCATGATTGATTCATGGGATGTCTCATCAAATGATCAAGGATGGTATCTGAGTGCTTTTTTATGTTTCATTACTGGTTCTCAGAGGAAATTAAAAAGGTAAATGATGTTTTGAACATGATAAATGTACCATGTTATTATAAACATTGGAATTTTCCCTCATATATTAAGAACAATATTTGAGACCATCTATCCTATAATTGATTATATCTCTCACAGTTACTTCATATGTGCTTTCAATTCAGACATGAAAAATTTGGTTGAAAGAGGTAGTTGGGAATTTGTCCTGGTGGAACCCAATTTAATGATTGAATTTATTTATTATTTCATTTCATTTTATTTATTATTCCACACTATTATTTTTTTCATTAAATGGATAGGCATTGAAACAGTGGGTGTCAGTATACTTTGATTATTTCTCACACATCGATCAGAATCCATTTTCAAAGAAATTATAATTTATAATCATGGGTAGAGAAAAAGGGATTTCTTCGAATTCCAATACATGATTTTGATTTTGATGATGGAATTGGGTGTAGATAACAAAGACTATGATCTAGATTCTAGTGATATTAGTTTTTGTAATTTTTTTTATCATATTGTATATTCTTGTATCCACTTACCCTTTCATAGTCACTTTTCTAAAAGACATGAAATACTATCATAATCATTTAATTCTTCTTATTCATACACCTTTCAAAATTTATTTCATTTTCTTATGTGTTTGGGCACTAGGTTTACATCATTATCTACATGTTGACATTTCGTATTATAATTCCAATAAATATAAACTATTTATCGTTGTTCTAATCAATGAAGGAATAGTATCCCCACATAGATACCCAAGTCCCTCACAACTAGTCCAATGCCTATATAATTTTGGGTAATACGATTGAGGTCTTCTAGCCATCTGCATTGGTGCACTGTTGACTGGAACTCAGTTCATGATGCTAAAAAATGTTATTAGGTCATTTTTCATTTTTCACATAATTTATCGTCTTATAAGGGATACATGACATGTGAGTATTGTTAATATCATTTTCATAGTTGTAGCTCCCCCATGTACAAGGGAAACCCAAAATACATGGGATGGGTAAATGTTGTCATTCATTCTTTTGTTACTATTTCTTGGATTGCAACATATAGTGACATACCTACTTTACTTTTTATTGTACTGATTTGAAATTTGTTGTCTACATTGATTATAAGAGATTGAAATAATAGAATACATCATAATAGGAACTATATAACATAAAATTCAATTCATTGTTCCATTCTATGTTCACTTACATATAAGAATTTCATGTATTGTTCTTGATTGTTTTTGTGTATTGATTTTATGATTAGACGTTTGATACAAATCAAAATGATTGAAGATATGGTAAAATTAACAAATATTTCCACAATAGTAGGTGCAATTGGTGATTGTTAATGGAAACTCATCTAATCAAACCATATCCATGGACACTCACACCGTGTATGTGAGACCATAACAATGTTCTGCCTTTGTTGTGGGATGTAAGTCCTGAATCGTACACTTTATTTTGGTTAAATATTTAATCCCCTAGATCTATACCTTGAAGTATTTCGAGGGGTTTACATCATCAATTTGATATCCTTTTGCATGTACTTTCTTTATTGATTCCCGTATTTATAATATATATTCTAAGAGCAGGATCTCAGCATTTGTACATATATTCCACTATAGAGACCATGTGATATTCACCAGGAATGTCAATATGTGTATATTTTTTAGGTGGGTGGTCCTAATCCACCCCTGATACCTCTTTTATGGACACTTTTTCCACCTTATATAGATCATTCACTGATTTATGATGCTCCATTATCAAGAAAACCTCCAATGATTAAAGCAATGAGTGAATAGTTCACCTCATCCTTCCCCTTCAATATAAGAGATGAATAGTGAATTCTAACATCAACATCCTACCACCTTCTCTATGGATGGAAGACCTTACAAAAAAAATCATGTTTGGAGGATATTGTGTAAATATTTGATCACATCAAGACACCTCCCTATGGGAGGGTTAATCTCCCATCCAATCAATTATATGACTCCACTATGATTTGTAAGTACATTCTATATAATGATGACCAACATCAGGGTATTCTCTAAGGGGATTTCTAGATTGCATTATATGACTAATTCTTCCATCAGTCCTTGAGAACAGATCAGGTTGAAGAATTAATTAACCATGACAAAGGTAACATGTTAGTGAGTGGAATACTCAGTTTGATACATAAAATTGTTGAGTTTTGCATCAACATTGACTGGTGATGAGTTGGAATACTATGAGATGCTTTTAGGAAGAAATTTATTATAAAATCATCTCAAAATTATACTACATTCATATTTTCAATGTATTGTCGAGATTGAACCATGCCCTTATAACCATGGGTAATCTAAGGGAGTAAGACGACCTGTGTAGGGAAGTTCAGCTTCCAAAAAGACTTGTAGTTGTGCATACCAAGTAGTATGAAATTTCACATTGAGGTACATTTAGGGGATGTTCTATCCTGATGGAAAACGCTGATTTATTTTTAGTGTGGCATCATTTTGGCATACTATGTCACATGATTCCCCAATGTGTATGGAACTCATTACAGTTCCAAGAAATTGGTTGATTTAGTCACCTATATTGTTTCTAGAAATCCTTTCCTTCAGTTTTATGTGAGCAAGGAACTGTTCCATCACCACCTTCATGTGAAAAACTCGTGACACATTTTTAAGAGGGGATCTAGTAATCTATAGGATGTTCTGGGTGATCAGGTTATTTTTGTCGAGGCATTAATGCTTTATAGATCCACTTTCAGAAGATTTTTTCTACTCAATAATCTCAGGAAACATTATAGTGTTTCAGTTCATGCCATATATATTCTATTCATCCTATTTCAATGGTGTATAATCCAGACACATCAATAGTAATGGGTAATATTCTAGAAGCCCCTACACAAGTATTTTTCTCATTTTAAATAGGATCAACATACTTTTTTATATCAATTTTAAATATGTGAATTCTGTCCATTGTATATGTATAACCTATTTAATAACCCTCGACATGCGGTTGGGAGTTTGAGATTAGTGTATAATCATGTGGAAGGAGTTCCCACTTGATATAGGCATGTCACATTTCTATGGATTTTGTTTTGTATTGAGATGTTTGTCTTTGACGCCATTCTTGTTTGGCACTGCCTCTTACCATATCGAGTCAATATGGATTTTAATCCTCACCGAGTATCATTCATATCCCCTAGGGGAATCATGTAAATTTATAAGAGAGAATGGTATCTCCAGTCCAGTTTAGCTAGACTCACGCATACTGGGATGGGTATGATGACATTCCAGATGCCCAGTCACTTTTTGGGTGAATAGGGGATGATATTTGGATAATTCCCTCCTCTTTTGGATTCTTTTTAGGGTAATTTCACATATAATTTATATATATATTACCTCTTAATAGGTAATTCCAATTCACAATTAAGTTATTTCTAGGTGTGGTACAAATTTCCATTACACACTGTAGGAGGAAATCTACTGATCTCCAAGAACTCATGAATTAGATTGAAGACTATTAATTTAAGGGAATCATATGACACAACACATCACTATGTGGATCACTAGTCCTTTTCTCTTTGAAGTTGGATGCTATGATTTGATTTTGTGTCGATAAATTTAAATTGATCCAACATATAGTGAAGAACATATATCCAATACCCTATATTGATGACCCCTCTTACCCACTCTAAGGAGAAACTATTTTGCCAAAAAAAATTATTTGATGTCACACTACCATCATGTTCATGTGAGCTAATCTAATGTACCACATAAATCGTTCTCTAGTTTGAATAATTCATATGATCATCAAGTTATTTTATATGGTTGGACGAACAAAATGGAAGTCTTCATGGCATTGATGAATCTAATATACCACCCATATCTTGACTCCTTCATGGCAGTCTTCATATACAACCGATTTTTTATTCGTACTTCAGACATGACTATCCCAGTCTTCTTGAAATCGTGCTGAGTAAACTGATAGAGAACCATCAAAATAAAAATATTTTTAAATGAAAAATAAGGATCATAAATTATCTCTTCATGGGTCATGTAATTTCTAAGGAAATTGTATTATATGACCATGAGAAAATGAATATTATGGATTCCTAGTAATACCCCAAGAATGTGCATGACGTATGTATTTTTTTTCTTCCATATAGATACTATAAGATATTGATTCATAAATATCATGCCTACAATGGATTATTATGGGATTGACCAAAAATATAATTAATTTTTACTAGAATGTAGCTGGTAAGACAACATATTTGGAGTTAAACAGAAGTCTCACATCATTTATAATTCTGATTCTACAAGAGTTGGGACGGAGATATATACTCTATTGTAATTCATTGAGAATCATTCTTAGTATAGTTCTAATTTAGTGTGATAAATTTTTGGAATATAGATATTTCCAGTTGAGGACTCAAGAGAAAAACAATACTATTCATGACCTCGAGCTAGTTTTCATGGTTCATGCTCTTCACTCATGGGGGAACTACTTGTTTTGTGAATGGTTTGTCCTTTACACTGACTGTAAAAGTATCAAATACATTTCCACTCCATGATGCATGGATTGGAGGTAGTTTAGGTTGGTGGAACACCTTCATCCATTCAACATTGAATTTTCTAACATTCATATTAATGTGAATATGGTGTATGGGACCTTTAACTGAATTACACAGATGCGAGCTACCAAGGAGTCCATTAGTGAGTGGTTGTTGATGGATATGTTCTCTAAAATTAATATTGAGGTTCAAAAACAACACGAAAGACATGTTCTAGTGGCTCTATCAATGAAATCCTCTCACCATGATCTGGTATATGTGAGACAGTTATTAGATTTAGAATGGCTCTCTATAAGGGATATTGATGCAAGATAGAACCCACCACATTGTTGGGCTTTTTATGAAAGTCATACCTTAAACTTCTATAGATGAGTATTGGTAACAATATATATACAAGAAGAGTTTATGAGAGAATATCAATCCTATATTTGGAATGTTCATCCTTGGATATCTAATATGTATCGACATATGCATCATCAGTATTGTTGTCCCGCGATGAAGAGGAAGATATGAGGCTTTATTACTCGGTTCCCCACCTATCAGCATGTAAAGGTAGAGCACCAGAAACCTACTGGACTACTATATCATGTTTCAATTATTGAGTTGAAATGGAATGGCGTCATAATGTATTTTATGATATAATTTCCTAGGCCTCCTTCAGGCAGTGATGTAGTTTGGTTGGTCATCAATAGGATAACAATATTGTGGTCTTCTTATCAATCAGTGAGTCCTTGTTTGTTGATGAATATATAAGACTTAATATTCTAGAGTTGGTAAAATTTGGGTCGTTCTTCATTCTATCATTTCAAATAGTGAATCTTTATTAAAATAACTTTTCTAGGAAGTGTTGATGAAGCCACAAGGTTCACTGGTGGACTTGAGTACTGCATATCACATATAGATAAACGGTCAGTCCGAGAGAACTATATGGGTGTTAAGGGATATGTTGTGAGTTTTTATTCTTCTTGTTGAAGGTTCCAAGGAAATAAATACCACAATAGTTGAGTTTTACTAAAATAAGAAAATTTAGGAAAAAAATCATTCGTATTTGTATGATGCCCTCTATGGTAGACAATGTCATTCAACTATGTACTAGATAGAGGTAGGTTATGCAACTCTATTAGGTCCTCATCTCATATAGGATACTTCATATACCTTCTACATTCATTATAATATTTTCTACAACTCATTATAGGTAGAATTGTTATACTGACCATCACTATATACATCTTGAGATCAAGGTGGGACATTATCTCCTTATATATGTATTTTTCTTGTTGGGTAAGTGAAGACTTGAGATACATGAAATGTAATCACTCGATATTTATAGCATTTCATGATAGTGGAGATATATTTTCTAGTTTCATCTCGCTTCCTTTTACCTCATAAGAATAATTTCATGCATGATTTATTCTATGTATCTCAAATTCGATAGTATCTTGTGGACCCTCCTCGTTAGTTTGACACTGATGATATTGAGTTATAAGTAGCTACATCTTTTGAGGAGCATACAATCTGTATAATTGATCAGAGTATGATGGTTCCCTTAGGTAGGTCAGTTATTATAGTCTATGTGATTTAGAAGCAAAGAAACATATAGTATTAGATTTGGGAGGAGGAGGCTAGTGTGGGTGAATTGTGGCTAAAACGCGTCCTAGTAGATGTTCTACTACACTCATAAGGGAATCTTGGTGATGTGTTGTCTTATGGGGGGAAGTTGTAACATCCATTATTTTAATAAATCTATAACGATTACTTTTTTGTTTGATTTCCCATTAAAAGATCATAATTTTGAGGACTAATACGTTCAATGAGTCTATAGGTTTATCTGGGGGTCATTACGAGACCGAAAATCCAAAAAAAAAAGAAGCGTTGAAAGGGGTACATAGTTTCTCTAACACCGTGAGACATAGGGTTCTAAGTTGTTGGAGCCATATAAAATCTATTGAATATATTTTTTTCCCGAATTCCCATTAATATTGAAACAATGTAGTAAACTATGTGATTTCCCTATTATAGTATTAAATGGAACATGGTTGGAACACTTTTTGGCCAAATCATGTAGCCATAATGTGTGTAGAATTAAAAATGGGTGAATTTACCAAAAATATCTTCTTTAGTGAATTAATGTATTCCTTCATTCTTCTTGTTTTTTCTCAATTAACTGAGCAGCATCCCCCCTAATTGAATCCATTTTCCTCTAAAATCATCAAATCGAGATGGATACTTTGTTCGTCATTCGAATCATCCTTCTTCTGATCCATTAGAACCATAGAGGTACTATATAAAATATATTTAAAATATATTTCGTTTTCCCCCCATACATTGTTGTATTCGAGTGAAAAATTATTATCCCCAATTTCAGTTAATTTTATGGTCTCTCAATTTTCTTTTAGCCTAGCTCGAATCAATGCTTGACATTGAATGAGGAATGAGACTTGAGGATAAGGAATGTTGGAATTATCATCAATCATTGTTTCTCAACATTACATAAATTTTATCATCGTGGCGCTCTCCAAAAACATCCGGTGATATCACAAAAATATCTAATTGAACTTTTTATGAGGTTTCACACATTTACAATGATATTATCAAGTGATTAATCACCAATGTGGTTTATTGATGTGACCCAAGCCACCCCACTAGGTCTTACATAACCTTATTCCCAAAATGGAACATTGTTATAATTTTTCATAATTCCCTTATTTTGTTTCCTCACTTAATTAATACAGTGGGACTTATGTTTAGTGTTATTAAAGGTTGTTCCATGAGTAATACTATATAAACATCACCATAGGGAGATGGTAGAATAATAAAATTTGATAATGTTTAATGCCTCATTACATGTAAATTTAGTGGAAGTTCCCAATGACAGGCATTTATTATTAATCGTAATCATATCAAATTACTTATATTAAATTGACTGGGACCATATGATTGTTTTATTACTAATGCATGGATTTTTAAATGATTATCCTTGTTGATGAGGGCGAAACAAGGGGTTATGTCTTAAGAACCTCTTTTATAGAATCACATTCCATACGTTATAATTGTTAATGACCACTAGAAATGTCTGAAGTGACACCATAAATTCTACATATGGGATCAATGGTCCATAATTACATTTACCTCCAAAAAAGCGATGTTAGATCTCTAGGGAGACCCCTTGGATAGGCTCAAATGGTTGATTGGATAAACCATTCCTACAGAGAGACTCTGGCCCCTATGTGAGATACCAAATATGTACTCGACGGTATGTATTATTCTTTTAACCATGCTTGGAGTGAGAAAAGTGACTTCATCCATAGTATACTATCTGCGGACTCAATTTCATTTGTTGTGTGATGATATTACAAGTGACAGATGTGAAGTTTAATCAAATTTTAATGTATGATCTTTGTGTCGTGTAATGATTTATCAGTGGTTTTAAAATGAAATTACTTATTTAAATGATGTTTTGAAATTGTAAAATGATCCTTTGTATTATAAAAATTGGGTATAGTCCTCCAAGGTGAAGAACAATCTTAGGTAAAATTGATCATATGGAACATTACACATCTCATGTTTCACTTGTAGTTTCTTTCTATTAAAAAACCAGATTTGGTCAAAGTAGGTATTTTGGTGGGTGTCCAGATAAAACCTAGTCCAATGTATTACTTTTTTTTATTCTATCATGTATTTCAGTAATTATGG
Organism: Viscum album; assembly: GCA_963277665.1. Taxonomy (NCBI): domain Eukaryota; kingdom Viridiplantae; phylum Streptophyta; class Magnoliopsida; order Santalales; family Viscaceae; genus Viscum; species Viscum album. The sequence continues at coordinate 822,777,738 of OY728155.1, forward strand.
AAAAATTAAATATTTATATCTAATTAAAAGTCATGAAATAAACACCATGGGTGCTAACCTACTAAGAATATATCTCACACCCTTTTGGGAACCATTTGGTACATGAGTAGACTTTATTATTTCAATTAAATGCAATTGGAAACATTTAGCTTCAAATTCTTGATTTATATTTCTAGGTAGGAGTTGTAAGTAGGGGACCAGGCATATGATCAATATTCTAGTTGGAGAATGTTTCTTCCTTTTACTTTAATTTTAGCATTCTGTATATTCTTTTATCCATTACACATTTCAAATTCAATTTTGTATAGTACATGACATACTATCATAAGTAGTCTTTTTTCTTATTTATTAATCTTCCGTGCCTTATTTCACTATCTTACTTGTTTGGGATTTTTTATTCCACTTCTATCGAAATTTTTTCACTAATTTTAGGATTCTTATATCTTAATTATATTGTACTCTATTATGATTTATAAGGGAATTGTCTCACCATGGATATACCTATGGTCATCTCTACAAGTCAATTACCTTTTGTGTTTGGGAATATGTGCTAGAGGTCTTGTGGCCAACACCCTTAGGGAAATATCGGGTGAAACATGGGGTAGGACGCTACCAATAATGAAATCTGTTTATGGGCCATTTTCAACTGGGTAATTTCTTTATCATGTCCATGATATTTATTTTATCATAATTATTAATTTTATTCTTAAAAAATACATTAATAAAGTAATAATTAATTATTGTTTGAAAAAAAACTATGTCACATTATTGAATATGGATGGTCATACATACACATGTGTAATGTTTACCCATTTAAAAATTCATCATGTAAATATGTTATGTTTTATAATATCATTATTCAAAAAAATCCTATTATATTTTTAAATGAATACATATATACCTTCCATGTTATGTGCTAATAAAATATTAATAACAATATATAATGATGTGGTTGTCTGCTTTTCATTCGAACACCGATACCATTTTCTATGGATGGTAAGGGGAAAAATTATATGATATATTAAATATAATCAGTTAATAATATGTTTTTAATATTATAAGTAAATATTTGAATCATAATCATGAACATTCACATGAGGTGATGATGGAAAATGAATTGTATTGATTTGTGAGGCAGTACACTATCGTAAACACAAAAAATGGTTTTTTACGATTTGATGGAAGAGGAGAAGGATATATATAATTCCATAAAAATAAAAAGATATCAGGATATAGGGGATGATTTATTATTTTATTTTAATTTCTATGAAACAATTCCTGGTCGAAAATATGTAAAAATTAGATGTTGGGTGGAGAAAATAATATTATATTATAATAACATCCCTCATATATATTATTGAGGACCATATGATTGGATTTTTTTAGAATACTAGAAACATTAAAATTTGGATATTAATGTGGGATATAAATTTTTCAATGGTTTGATTGTGAAAATATAATTAATTTTGTGATTTAGTGAGGGGGGGGTGGGATTATATTATTGGAGAGGACGGATATTTTATTGAATACCAAAAACTATCCATTAAGTGAAAGTCACACTGAATAAAAGAGCCTCTAATTTTAACAAATAATGGTGTGTATGATATATTAGGAAAATATTTTACAATAACAATGAAAATAAATGGGTTTTATTCATGTTATACTCAATACAAATAAGGTTACTCACTTTTACAGTTTAAATTGTTAACCACACTATCTAAATTTTATATTTTTAATATTCACATTGAATAGTAATTAATTATTACTTTTTATATAATATTAATTATTATAATTCAAAATATGGAATCCATTTTATTGAACTCACTTCACAAAATTGAATGAATTTAATTTAATATAATATTGATAAGAACAATGAAAATTGGTTTTTTGAAAAATTATTTTTTAGGGATTAGAAGATCTTATATTAACTTTAAGAATAAAAATCATTATTATAATAATTTTAGATAAAAATTATGGATATATAATATATAATTTAAAATAAAAAATCTCTATAATAATTCATTTTAACTAATTAAAATGGAGAAAAATTAGGAAAATTAAAATAGGATTCATAAAATAACCATTTTTAATGTTAAGAATAAACTTATACACAAATACACTATAATGATGATTTAAATTGAATTAATTTTAATAAAATAACTACAATACTTATTATTTTATCTATAAATTTAATTAAAATAATAATATTACTTTTTAATTAATTAAATAGTTATGAATATATTATAATTAAAAAAAACTATAGTTTTCCAATATTAACTGAAAAATCAATTATTTCGTAAAAACCTAAATTTTCACCATAGGATATTTCGATATTTTAATTTAATAATGTTGATCAATTTAGAAAAATATATTAATTTTTTTAATGAAATAAATAATAATATTTTCACATATAAAAAATAATTTTTTTAACGAAATTTTATTATAAAAAAATGTTGAGTTCTTATTTCCAAAAAATATATAAATATAATTATATTGACTAGATCCATTGTATATGTTTAATAATTTAGATAATTATATCAAAAAAATTATATTTAATATCTATGTATTAAAGGGTATATTTAAATTATAATATTCCAATAATATGCAGTCACCCATTTAATCACAGTGCTTCATATAGTTTAGCTTTATAAAAATTACTCTTTTCAAATATATTGGTGTTATAGAGGATATACAATATTTATTGACATACAATAAAAAATAATGGATTTATGATTAAATAATTTTCATCCAATATTATTTTCATAATTTTATTTTTTTATCCATTCATTGATTATATAAATTCATGATCAAGGATATAATATTACAGTACTAGGGTTTCATATGAGGGTTCCTCAAATACATATAGGTATTTTTGAATTCATCCCCATTAATACATATGCTCTCTTGATGGGTTTCCATCATCTAACTCGTCAACTGTATTTAATTGATTTTTTTGACATTAATAGGGTCCCAGAATAGACTATCATTCATGATAGAGTCATTGAATATACATTCTATTAGTTTAAGATTCAAGTTTAATATGATTATTAATGACTCCATAACTCTTTGTTGTGAAACATGTTTATCATCCCCTAATATGTATAATTACATAATAGTTATAAGGGTATTTAATTTAATAAAAATATTATTCTCTAATACGCCAATATATTAGCTGAATTACATTAACCGAAGAGAACTCTCACTTTTTAGTGAGGGAGGGTTCATTTTGATATTGTAGTCCCATCATCAAAATAATTGGGGGAAATAAATCCTTATGATAATATACAATTTGGTCCACTAAATAGGATTCTTTCTCCTATTTTAGAATACATTAGAATATTATTGGAAACTATTAATGAGATTCAGATCTAAAAATTGTCTTAATGTTTGTGTTTATATACAAAATTATTATCATGGCTTGCTTATTAAATCATTATTTGATGTTTTTATATGGTTTATTCACTAATATACTTACAATTAAATAATTTATTTTTTCGCTCAATATTTTCTCACATACTACCACTATTTTTTCATCACATACAATATTTAATTGATAGATCCCCATTTCATTTGAGTTATTTTTTCATTATATTCCATATATTTATCAACATTTTATATATGTTTTTTATTAATGAAATCATGAATTTTATAGCCCTGAATTTGAATAAATGAGGATTATCCTTCATATATGAATTATATAACTTTTTTACTCATAAAAGTATAATAATAAATTTTCAATAGTTGATATAAAATAATATAGAACATGATCTAGTAGAATGTAATCGATTTTATTGTCTCATATGAGAAAAACAATGTTCATTTCATTTTTAACATAGTATGTGTATTTATATTAGGTTTTCCATACAGTTGATGTTGACTTCTAGATGTATGAATTTGAGGGGAAAAAGAGAATATCAGTCATTGCAGGAACTACTATTAGTTTGAGAGTGACTGTGGAAATCTCTCAATATAAAATCATTCAAAATTATAGTGAAGATTAATTCTAGGACATTGTTTTAGTATAATTAATTTTTTAATCTTGATGTTTTTATATTTTAGTGATTCCTTATAATTTACTAGGGTAATTTCATGGGATTATAATGCTATCAAATTCAATTTTCTTTATTTCCATACATATTTTTATATATTTAACTTATTTATTTTTTATAAATAATATATATGTTGTACAATTTCATTTATAGTTACAATCAATAATCATTTTTTTATTTTTTTACGTATAGTGGATAAAAAATCATTTAGTCCTCATATATTCAGTTAATTGGTATGGAATATGTCGATAGATATCCAATAAACAATAGACAAACATATCTTCTAGTAATTTTAGAACATAAATTAGTGTGATTTTAATTGTTTCTCAATTAATTTAATCATTAATGAATATTATTATTCCAAAATTCCAAATTTGACCCGACTCTAGTAAGAAAAAATCCTGACATGTTGTCTTGAGGGAAAGGAGTCAATTTCTACGTGTGTTTTGTTTGGAAAAATGTTTTATTATGAGTGAGTGGTTTTATTTTTCTACACAATCATTTAAATCAGGTTTCCATTGTTGTTTTTAATATAAACTCTCTACGGTTTCCTCATCCATAATTGGGTATAAATTTCCGTCCCAAAGGTCAGTGGTTAATTGGGTTTTTAGAACTGGTGACCCTTAGGAATTCATATTTTTCGAGATTATGTGACATCAATTTCATTATGCCCCATTAGTGGGAATTTGTACCTACACTGGTACACTCTTATAGATTTACGGTATGTTTTTTAATCTCTACCTAATCTACACAGAGTACGTGTAACCCACATAATTTATCATTACATAACCCCTTTTATACGTAGAATAAGGGTATATCATTAGTGAATCTATATTAATGTCTCTATGGTTATCCATAGAATAAAAACCAATGTAGTTCGGTAAACATGTTATTTTTAACATTATGAAGAGTAGTAATATTCACGGGAACTCATGAACCAAATATTGGATCTTGAGTCTCTAGGACATGTCCTATGTATCATTTTTTTATTAAGAACCACAATAATCATACTTCATTATCTCCCTTGGGAATAACCCTATTGTAGATTCCATCATATGGAGGATATTATTTCATTCCACTCATTTTGGATTACATAGTAACATTTCTATAGCCTGTGGACAATCTGGATGAGAAAAATATTACGATCATATATACCAATTAAAACATTATCCAAGATCAATTTTAGATACAATTGATAACAATTGATCAGTATCACTATAAATGGATGTGGGTATTATGTACTGGGACCGCCCTTGGGATGTTTAAATGTGGAGCATTCGACTTAATAAGGAGTCCAAAATATATTATTTATATCTTTATTAGAGTAATTTTCATTCATTTATATTCATAGTCTAGTAATTGATGAGATTGAATAATATTTAATGACTCTAATATTAATTAGATTGGGAATATGTGTCTTGTTTAGAATCACATCAATAATATGAAAACCTTCTTTTGGGAATTGTGATGGGATATTACATTGAAATATGACAGTTTCCAATGCTTGATGATAACCTTCTAGATCAACAGGATTATAATAATGTAGACGATGAGGTGCTGGAATGTGCCAAAATTCATCCATATTACTGAAAGAAATATCACCATTTCATGAGGCATGATTCATTCTCACGTTGTGAGCCTCAATTAGGATGGGAAATTGAGCCTAATCCTAAACCTTTGGAATATGTCACCTGTATTTCATTAATTAATATGAGCCTTCCATGAGGCATGTGATGCTCTCACTTGGTTATCCCTAGTAAGAACATGAATATGAACCTAGTTTGAATATTTATTCCCTTCGAGAATATACTGTTGTACCTCTTAAATGGGATAGGGGATATGAGCCTCCTAATGTATTTCAATTGAATGTTTCTAGTTTATTTGTTCATCAGTTGATGTAGAAGTATACTCAAATATTCATTGATCTTCTATATTATTCTATGAAAATTCACTAAAATGAATATGAGTCTGTCCCAAGTGATGTTCATTCTCACATGGTGCACCCCAGCTAGAACAGGTATATGATCCTTCTCCTGGGCCTTTAATGTATACTTGTGGTATTATTCTAAAGGAATACAAGCATGTCTCAAGGAATGTGCTCCACTCACTAGTCGATCCCCAACCAAAATTTTGATATGATCCCAATCCTAAAACATGGAAAATTCCTCCAGAATTTTTCGATAGACATGTTCCCCTATCCCAATTCATGTTTTACACTCACCTAATGAGCCCCTATTGTAACAGGAATATCATACATGTCTGATTCCTTTTATATTACACTAATAAGGTGATAATCATCATGGACTGGATCAATAATGTGTGGTTTCTCTGGGGGAATCATTTTTTTCAAATGATCTATGTGTTGATCTTCCCAGGGTGCAGGGATTGGAATCTACATTGGCCATAGTATCTACACACTAGCTAAAATATTCTAGACTATCTTTTGAGTTGTTTCTAAGATGTATTGGAATTTTAGCAACTGTGTTCATGGTTATAAGACTAAATTGTTTTTGACTCCAATGTGTAATCACAGAAATCATCGATTGACATAAGTTTATGATCCTACTTCTTTTCTTCTTGTGACATCAAAATATCCATATGGGATTCATTCAATGGGGTAGGGATATGAGTCTTATCTATGTAGATTACATGGATATTACCATAGACATGTTCTGATTGAGTAGGGAATTTATATTTCTCACGGGATAGAATCGAAAGATGTGACTAGACATTGTTAGTGGGAGTGGGAAAATGAGCACACAACATGATATCCAAGTTCTTACATTCCATATGTGTCTTCCTTAATCATTTTCATGGGTGTTATATGTGGAAGTGTGTCGAGTGAAACCCATAGATGGTGAAAAATGTGTATGGGTGGGATGGTGTTGTGGAAAGCGATTCCCATTATCCCTCCTCAGAATCCCCTAAAGCAAACGATATTGGAAATTGACTCCCTAGTAATCCTTAATTAGATATTTAATGTGGTGATTTTATTTCTCCATGGATAAGATCTTAAAATTATTAGTAGTGTGATGGGGGACACAACTGTAACTGCATGTTTCTATATATTATGAGGATTCATGGACTACTATAGTAATGGAACCTTATAAGAATCAATAAGGTTTTGGATTTTACCATGACGATTGTATTCCTATAACATTCAGTTTGACAGTTGGCATTGGTATTTCAAGTAGTTGAGATCATTTTCTGACCCTCAGATGTTACATCCATGGCTGAAATGCTAGAATGGTCACTAGATAATGACATTATCATAGACCAGGATTCTATTGATAGAAGTTGTATTTGAATTCATGTGGATAATAAGAAAAAAGGTAAATAATTATTAGAATATCATAGACATGATTCATGATCAATTATATATTCACGGTTAACACAGTTTTTATTTATTCATAATTAGGGTATATTTCCAATGTATATTTTTCATAGAGAAAGTATAATTTTTTAATGAATCTATGGTTACATAGGATTAGCAATAAGGTTTACATCAGGATTATCATTTTTTTGTGTAGGATATGCAAGAAAAAAGTGTCCAAATTCCAAATCAACCCATCACTAAGTTTTTTGAGAGCTTCATGTCAGATTATTTTTTTTAATTTGTGTGGAAAAAAAACTATTTGTTTTATAATAACCCATTCGTTGTTTTCATATATTCATGTTGGAGTCATCAGGGTTGTTTCAATAGGAAATAGACAACATCGAGGAGTGTAAGGTTTGACTAAATGGATGATTGTGAATGAGGGGGGTTAAATATGATGCACAATAAATTCTATCGGGTTATAGTTTCTGTTCCTAAGAAAACTCTAAAACGGTTCCATCATCCATAATTCAGTATAGACATAGTTTCCAATTGAAGTTGGTTAGTTGGGATTTTAAACCCAATAATAGATAGGTACTCACATTGGTCGAGAGGATTTCATGTTAGGATCATAACACAAATTTGGTATGAGATATTGTATTAACCAAAAATCTCATATAAATTTATGACATGTTTTTAAATATCCTTCAAATCCCAATAGAAGACTGGATACCCAAAAAATGATCATATTTTAACCCATGTTATACAAAGAAGAATGGGTTATCATTAGTGAATATATATGAATGTATCCATGTTTCTTCGTCTATTTCTCAATAATGAATTGTTTCATATTTTTGATACTCATATGACAAGGCACTTCTGAATTTCCTCCGTGAAAGGAAGTATTTTATAATCTAATAATGGGATTGGTTCATTTTAAGGTATCATATGTTTCATGTTTATTAAAGTAATCAAAACCATATAGTTTGTTAATCTCAGGCAGTATAATGACTTTTGGAAGGAATGTATGTGTGTGAACAGAAGCCCTATATATTTGAGATCATTCCTTGAGGGGACATCCTATGTTTCTATGTTTTAATAGTAATCAGATATATCAAAGTCATCTCACACCCATTCAACTTAATCCAAAGTATATTAATTTGTATGGAGGATATTTATAGCATTCCCCTCATTGAGTCATACTTGTCGAGATTTTCCCAGCTGGTAGAGATTCATTATGCGAATGAGTTGACCGTAAAAACTCATTTATCCAATGATAGCTCTCAACCTTGTGAGTAACAATGGATAACGGGTAATCAGTCTAATTACCTATGGATATAAGTAAAATGTATTGGATCCTCCCTTGGATGTTTTAATATTGATTTAGGGCCTTAATAAGGCTTCCAAAATAATATTGTTATAATGGGAATTAAAATCATCACAGTTAATTTGGATTCTATTTACACTAATGGATGAGGATGAATGATCATTCCATGGGAATGATTGGATATGGATTGTTGATATTTTGGAGACATGGAAGGAAATAAACTAAGTCAGATACCCATTTGGCTTTTGGAAAGGGCATCTGGAAGACATCCTACATATCCTTGTTATGGAATGAATCATAGTCATTGTGGTTTAGCTTGTTTGGGCATCCACACTAATGTTTCCCTTGTATGTGGGACTTATCATGTTATGTTGCTAACTAGGGTTTAAAAACTATGTATGGAAAAGTTTATCATGTCAATGGATACCCTTGTATTGATATAGACTTGTAACAATAATAATATGATGACTCTTAATCCTTAATGTCCTCGAAGCTATTCTTGTTATGAGAAAAAATGGATAGAGACTAATCAGTGTTGTTTCGTTGGGATGTTGGACTTATGAGATGTGATTGCACATTGGATGATTAATATAGAACATGTTCTTTGGAAAGGCATACTACCTATCCTGGTTATGGAATTATTCATTGTTATCATAGTTCAGTGGGATTGGGTCTTATTCATGAATGTTTCCCATATATGTGAAACATATCATGTTATTCCACTGATAGGGGATTACACACTATGGATGGAAAAGGTTATTATGTTTTTGGATGCCCTTTTGACATAAAATGATTTCCATCATAACATTCATTGCTTTTTTCACATGAAATTCTTTAATTTCTTACATGACATGTCAATTGGATCCAAACATTTATCCCAATATATATTGAGGTTGGGAAACACCATATGGGATAACATTTTCCTCCTACGAGGCACAAAACATACATAAGCGGACTACTTCATGAAGATTCAACCCTAAACCCATTACTATAATAAACGTCAGGAATCCATCTATCCGAAAATATCCTCAATCACTGTGAAGTAATGAATGATGCTTCTGTGAGTCCATCTAACTCTGTGAATTCCAAGAAGTGGTGAAAAAATTCTCTGAGTAAAACATATATTTCTTACATTTTCGATGCAAGAATTCCATTTCAATGAATCTCCAAGAATCATAATACCTTTTTTAATATTAGTAAAAGACTCACCCCACCGAATAACCATTACTAACTAGACCATTCAACTTCCAGTATCACATTTCATTGAGCACCATTTTCTCCAAAAACTAGTGATAAAATTAATCCCCAAAGATATTTTAGCTTCGTGAACCATCATTCATATTTTTATGATTTTCTCTGCATAATGTGGGGATTCCCTTCATGATGGCCCATGACCACTAAAATTTTTGGAGTCACTTTTGGGTACTAGGGACATAAAAAATCAACCAACCTTCTCAATGAACCCTCCAAACACATGTATATTCCTTGCCTCGGTTGTGGTTGCAATGCTTTGAGAATCTCCTCACTTTGTGGATACCCCATTCAAAATTATTCACTAAGAATAATCCTTCATTAGGATTCTTATAATCAAGAATCATTATATTTTCATGAATCCCTTCTGAGAGAGGTCATTAGGTTTGTGAATCCGTCTCTCGTGATGTCCTCCAGTCTCGTATGTAGTGAGCTCTTGGTTCCATGATTGCTACTTCCTGATACATTTCGCATCATTTTTCTCCTTAATATATAAATTGTAATGGCTATTTCTTCTTCTCATATCTAGACTAACAAGAGCCCCTATACTGAAAAAACCTCCACACCCCTCCCATTGAGAATTTCTTGTACCTTTCCTTCGACATGTGTGGTTTGGTAAATGTGATGTAAGTCCAAGGGATGGGGAGTGAGTCCCCAAAAACATAGCTTCAAGATGTTAAACTACCAAGAACCCCTACTCCTCAATACATGATAGTAAACTGGGATCACCACAGGCATGATAAGTCTAAGACGACTATATGGGAACAAATGATAATAACTCTCCCATTCCTTCTCACATAGTGATTTTTCTTTATTATTCCTTAATCAGTCTCCAAATAATCCCTAAACCACTTTCTTGGGCATCCCAACTTTAGTATTTCCCAATCTTGATTTCCTATGGCCTCTAACCAAGTATAATCTCCACACAATATATCATGGTCGTACCTTTCATGACATGATAATCAGGTATTTTGTTACCTATTGTTTATCACACCGATCATTACTCACACGAGGTTAGAGTATGAAGTGACCATGACATCATCTTTGGCATGATAACCACACATAAGCCCCATGCCCCTCTATTCAAACAATGGTTCCTTTGATCCATGTTAACCAAAAAGAGTGTGTAGGAAGCCTCTATGTTGTTAAATTCACTAACTCTCCATAACACTTCTATCATAAATATTTCAAGGCATAATACCTGTTTCATACAAGAAGTCAAACTAAAAAGCCCTTTTCTCATTCCGAACAATGTAGGTTTTCAACCCTTTCAAGTATGTAAGACGCCTCTCTGAATCTCAATCCCAACCAATGGAAAACTCATGTGATCTCTTATCGAAATGTACCGTACGTATGTTACCTATTCCATATTTGGGATACATATCTCAAATCCACCCCCTTGGGTGTTTTGATCCAACCACTTGTATGTTAACCATGTGTAATCCCCATCCACCTATCCAATTTTCTTGGTATTCTATGCATGGATATGCCCCAAACATCACTATAATCCACCAAACAAGAGTTTCCGTCATGCGATGGGAATCTAACCATGTGTAAGCACCATAATGTATCTTGGTCGCTTTTATTTGTGTATTCACTACTTCTACACCCCATACTACACTACGTGGACATTGATTCCCCACCATTGGGATATGTATGAAGTCTCATGATGGTTCAAGATAATCATCTATTTCATATCCTAGCATTTTCTTCAATCATTTCTGTCTCAAGAAGATCAAACTATATCCGTAGTTTCTACTTCGTTCGTGTCCCTGTCCATGTGTCTCATTCACATGATCAGCATACTTAGGTGTCTAATCTCCCTATCCAAACTATGTGGACACTAATTTCCAATTACCTAGGATATGTTGGAAACCTCCTTGAGGATCGAGCCCAAAACTATCATATTCACATCGGTTCCACCTCATTCATTCCACCAACATCACCCAATCCTATATCATAGATCTTAATTCTTACATAGTCCACCACCTTTCCATTATGACGGTATGGTCACCTACATCATCACTTCATTCTACATCAACCAAAAAGATAATCATACAATAAACCCAATAATTCCATTTCCTTTTACAACACCTAGGAAGTTAACCATGATTAATCCCTATAGAAAGTATCAATATAAATAATACTGCCCTTGTGATAGGAAGCTGATAATGAGTAATCCCTAAACCACCCTTTGAAACTATTTTTTATCACTCTCTTCTAAATACGGTATTTTGAGAATTGTCACTAAGGCTTAATCCAATCCAATGATAATCATTGGTGTTCCCCTTTGTGGGACCCATCATCCCTTATCAACCCACAATGGTGTTATATCTACCTTCATGATGTGAAACATTCCCTTTCGGGGACATTGCATCTTGGATCTGTCCTCATTGGGTGTTCTACCTTCTAGGTGCTCACCTATTTGGTTTTACCAATCTAATCAACCCTCATTACTATTCTGACAAGTCAGATCCATTTTTTATATAAATTAATCTTGCAGCATGACCCTTGTTAAACATGGGAATCCGATTAAAACCTTAGAGGAATGCCTCTAGAAAAAGACAGCTAGAGACCGAATAGAGAATACTTTCCTTTAATGACTCCTGAAAAGACCTCTATTGATATATAATATAGTTGTTCCAATTTTTTTTATCATTGATACAAGCTATAGGTGCTTCATCATGAACAATCACCCCCACTGATGGTTTCTTCCTTGACTTAATCCTTTGTAATGTCCGGAAAAAATAAACATTATTAACCGATGTCCACAAATAGAAGACATTTGGAATGAGTAAATGAATGTAACCATAATCTCTAAGGGAGATCCAAATTATTTTATGAATTATTAGGATGAATACAAAATAGTAAGAACTAACATACCATCGTCATGTTTCAATCAAATAGAAAACATCGATGAAAATGTGATAGATGTATCCCAACAATGGATAGTTGGAATGTGGGAAAAAAGCGACCAATAGCTATTATAATTAAGATGCATTGTAGAATTCCCCTTAAAAAATTTCAAAAATATAAACGGTGAACTCGATATGAATTTCTTATCTTTCATACATGGGGATAACCATGTACGGAATTAGTTCAATGATTGTACATAGACACCACGTCCGGCCACCAATAGAAATGTTGAACCCAACATGAACTAGTTATCCAACATCTATGGAAATTATTCACCCTCATGACATCAACATATGAACATGTCACCAGATCCAAATATATGGGACCATGTGTCTCCATGAAAATAGTGGTCTTGGCATGAATCTAAACAGAATTTGGGGCAGTTGATTACTGGACATCCTGATCATTGCTATTGGAAGTGTTGATCATTCCCTTCAGACATGGAATAACAAATAGTTTTGGAGAATTAATAATTTTTGTAGTAATTTCCAAAATGATCTTTGAACCGTCTATCCTTGTAGGACCCATGTTATAGCTATAGGAAACCAATCACTCATTCCTGCAGATGTATGGGATGATGATTTCCAATTCTAAAATCCAACATGGCTCTACCACCACTATGAGATCATCAACTATAGTAGTTTCTGGTTTCCCATGGCCCATCTATCTCTCTTGATCATCTAGAAAAGGTGGATCAATACTCTTATCTGATAGTACCATTAAGGGGCCATCCCAAAAAGGGAAATGTCCTGACCGGAATTAGAGGCAAATGTTCCCTTCCATCACCACCACCAGTAAGGGCCACAGCAGTACCACCACTCCACACTCTAATGCACATCTATTTCCAGAGGCTCTCCCTGAAATGATCATATGACTCAATACCTTTCACTAATGTGGTATGGGATGTTGGAGCCTTCGCAACGATGCCTACCGCCCAAGTTATGTCACAGAGGGCTCCCACAATGCCTGATCAGGGCCTCCACCATCTATCGGTCCTCTGTGAAGAAAATATGTTGGTTTACACCACTGCCCCACCGACCATAGTTTGGATGACACAATATCAAAAACTGCAACATGCTCATGAAGCCACCCTTCCAGGGGTGTCACCTTCTACAGCTTTAGTGGATCTTTCCACCCCCAATGTGTACAATATATTCCCTATTATTATATATTAGGAATATGTCTATGCCTGATGGTGATTGAGACACCAACCACCCTATGGGTAGGTGGGATAACTATTCATATCAATGAAACGATCATCATCCATCATAAGACGCCTCGTGGGAGTGAGATATGGAGGTCCACCCCATACTATCTCATTCTAGATTGTATGCCCTCACTTCTCCCAAACATAGCATGGAGGTTCTCCCCTCATTACCCAAAAATCTCCAAGAATAGGCAATCCACATCCAATTTAAATTCTTTATGGTGGTCCTCCCCTTGACTATGATCTCAGGTAAGGCAGTTTCCCCTATATTTTAGTTTATCAACATGAATTTCTACCATATATCATCACCATCTCAAGAGGATTCCATCCCCAAGATGGAGCTAACCAGGTTGAAGGTCCTTCTTTCTCCCTCACTCATCTATATTGTGGTCCTCCCCATGTTCTCAAAATCTAAAGTGGAGGTCCTCCCTACTTTAGTGACCATCAATGTGTAAACCCTCCCTATTTCATTAAAAATAGCATAATGGAACTCCCTGTGTTCCATTCATCTCTCTTAGTGGTCATCCATATTCTAGCACTCCCAATCCCTGAGGTCCTCCCCACGGGAAAATTAATAGGAATGAAGGTCCTCCCCCGTGTTACCTTCAAAATATTCTAAGGCGCTCATCACACCTCGGATCACAAGAGAAATAGACCACGTCGCATCTACATCACCTACGTGGAGGTCCTCTGCAAGCTGAAGATATACCATGCATGAAGAACCATCTTGGGGTAAGAGGTGGAACTGTCACTGCCAAAGGAAGAATCATGTGAAGCTCACGATCACAGTCAATCTAGCCCAATTTTCAGATTCTGTAGCAGAGTGTGATTTGATGATGGAACATTTACTATGATCATTTGTATTAGGGTGCAAGGTAGGACCCCAACATGTTAAATTAAACCTAAAGGAATGTTAGATGCCTCAGATCATTGAATCCCACCATGTGAATATGTAAGAAGATGCATATTTAGATCCATTTTCGGGTCTTGTTCTGCAGTATTCCCTACCGTTACTAGACTCACTCCCTAACTCAAAATGAGACCATAGAGAGTTTTTCAAGGGTTTGTAGATGATGAGAACTAGCCTGATCCACCCTGATTGGAATTCACTCATGTACCAGAAATAGTGGTCCAAACTCCATCCTATATGGATGTTATTACTCAGTTTGTACCATCCCCAAGAGATATCCCATTACGCAGCGGCATGTCAGCAGATGAATTGTTCTCCCCTGGCTAGTCCTCCATCACAACAGCCTACATCATTATCGTTTCCAGTACCTCAAACACCACCAGTATAATAATGGGGAAACCATATGATGGATCCTTGAAGAAATAGTACACTATTTTAGAACATTCTCATAGTGGAACACTTACACGGGATGTTATAGGAGATTGCGACTCTAGAAATCATCATTCTAGATACCCTCAACTAGGATGAAGTCATGTGTTTCCACTTCAATCTATGGGTGATGCATTCCCAAATCATCCACCGTCGATTGGATTGTCTAAAATAGTCGGTATCATTATTACAAAATTGGCCATCAATGTCACATTGTTGAGTTAACCATTCTTCCCATGGATCAACACCATGCATCACCCTATTATCACTTGATCCTCCAAAAACAATGTGTCTAGATCTTCACTATTCTCCACATGAATATGGTTGAGGCACCACACCTGTTGGGATCTGTGGTTGGGGATTGTATTCCACTATCCATTTCACTCCAATTTGTTCTATCCAGACAAATCATATGATATAGATGACATGGAACTATGTGTTGGATCTATAAACATGAATGATCTCATAGAGAATGATGTTTAGATATGTCTTTTAGAAGGAAACCAACCCCATGGGGTAGTGCCACAAAATTTGGATCCCTCGGGCATGGTTGCTGGTCAACATAGACAGGTTCATAACCTTCAAGAGAATAATGAGAAATTTACTCCCAATGAATACCCCAACAAGGGTAAAGGACCCCATGGGAACATTAATCCCCCTAATCTATCTGGATCAACATAGAAGATGAATTATGGTCCCAAAAATTCTATGTTCCTTCGACAGATCACTGGACAGAAAAGTATAATTGATGATATCCTTAAAGACACCATTGAAGAATGAAATATAGATTATGGTGATCCCTAGTATGATATCACCCATCCCATCCAGGGAATTAGGGTTAGCCACAAGTTCCAGTTGGTTAATTTCTTCCCATTGATCATGAAAAACCTTCTAATCCAGACAGGGTAATGTATATATTTTATGGCAAGAATCCATGGTATGAAACGTCTAATATACCTAAAATACAGGAGAACTATCCCCATGTCTCTCTTATGTATATTCCCCCATCTCCAGCACAACCCAGTCCTCCAGTAGCTCCTATAGTTGTTCCACTAGCCTCTACACCGGCTCTTGAGCCAGCTTATCATGTTGATGATCCTGACAATGCACAGGTAGTCAGGAATCCTCACAATTGTGGGAGTCCCCCAATGGTTAATTCAATTGATACTCTCCATTCCCTCCATTATGCTTTCTAAATAATACATGTTTTAATTTTTCCCGATGGGAAGCCACATATTGCTGGGGTAGATAACGTACCTGGACACATGAATTTCTGGAACCCCACATTCTGGCCCATTAACGTGATGGGTCACCCTCTATAGAATCTGTCCAACTTAATCTCTATGTGTGTAATAAAGGTATGAAATACAACATAGTATGAATCCATGAAGCTGTGGTGATTCCTGCCCACTATAGAATGGCATACATTCATCTAGTACAACTAGTTACCCATCAAGTTTGTAGTTGATTGGGAGGAAATCTGCTTGTAGTTTTTGTATCAGTTTAGTTCCACCACAATGATGAACAATATTACTGGCCTCTTAGAGTGCAAGAATAATCCAGATGATCAAGTCTCATACATTCATTAGTGGAACTGCCTCATGTATTAACTTGACATGATGATGAATCATGAAAAACTACTGATGATGTTCATAGGGAACATGAGCAATTAATTGGTCCCCTCCCTTTTCACATAGAAATTCTCAGGTGGATTACAGGATTTCTATGATAAAGATCAATGCGTATGGGGTTCCATGAATCATTCTAAATTGGAATGCATGTTGCTACCCACTGCTCCTAAAAGAAGATAAATAAATGTTTAAACATTTATCTTTTCAAAGGTATTTCACCCAAGACTGCTAGAGCTAATACCAGAAAAGATCCCTCCATATCCCCAATAAGGCAACTAGCCCCAGTGTTCGCATTCCAAATCCCACAATTGGGTAGAATCTCCCTATCAACCTCCACTGCCTAAGAGATACAATCAGGCATTATACACTCAATAAGATCTAGCCGATCATCTAGGACATGCCCCCAGATTCCCTTTCCCGGACAACAAAAACACGATCTACTTAATTTATGAGGCTCAGGTTCCCAGTTATTTTTAAATTGCATTAGAATGAGGTATCCTAAAGTATCAATATTTTAGGAGACCAAAAAATATTGATCTCACTAAACACCCAAACTACTTTTCCTACAACTGATTCCATGAGAATACTCTCATGCAGTGTTCTGTGTTCAACGATTGAATCTATGACCTAGTTGTGAATAATATAGTCATGTTGTGGCCTACCCGAGTGTAGGAAGTGTTTTTTTCTATAAGGCCTTATAGAGACATTGAGGGGGAATTAAAGTAGGGCTCCATCCATTTACCTTAGAAGTTAGAGGATTTGTTAGCCTGTAGACTTTTTTCTCATACACATGTCATCATTAATTCCCACCTGCATCATCCCAGGTCTTTTAAGCCAACGTGCATCCCAGAATGTGGAGTTTACATCTCTTTAATAGAACATACTTCTTAGAAGTGAAGGTGTAGATGGTGCATGGGAAATAATATCTGCCTAGTGGAACCAAATCCATCCCACACTATTGGAGATTTCATGACCCCAGAGATAGGGATCTCTCCCCGAAGTCATGTAGGGATGGATCATTTCTGAACTGATGATAAGGAGTATGCCTTGATAAATACCCTCTAGTTAGTGGTCCCTTTCAAGGTTCCTATTAATGAGGAACATCATACAGCTCCACCTAATGATCCCGGTCGATGTCAATGTCAATGAAATCATGGGAATGTGATTTTTAATAATTCAATGGCCAGTGATTCCATCCATGATGTTCACCCTATAGAGACCAGACATAAATATCAATTTTGAGCTTTTCATGCACATTCCCCTTATCATATCTCATAAAATTCCCTCCCACTTTCATTTCTATTGTTTGATCAGGTATAACCACCATGACCACATTATGATTGTCCATTTACAACTATTGAAAGACCTAAATCATCCAACCAGCCTGTATTTGTTTTGTGTGGTCCTGCTATCAGGTATTTGGAAATCCCCAGCACCAGCTAGAATCCGATGGTTTGTTCTGCAGGTCCCATCATACCACCTACACAGAGCAACATCTTATTTGTAGAAATGTGGACCTGGAATAGATGTATGATGCGATTAATAACCTTTCCATCCTTCCTTAAAAACAATCAATACTATTGCACCTACAAATTTCTGAATATATATTTAAATCCTTTAGAAACTATTTGAAAATATCTTTCTAGTTTGGAACATAGGTAGAGAGCACATATTCCTTCAACGAAAAAGAATTCTAGTAAGAACCATGTCAAGACGTTATCTCATGATTAGGAAAAGATTAATGTTATCCCATACTAGGGAAAATCCTCCTATTATACATCAATATCCATTTTCATGTCATTAATGTCCACTAGTATCTTTTTGAAAAGTGTTTTGGGATCAATATCATCCAAACCCAGATGATAAAAAAACTAGGGTTGTCGAAAATAGAGATGGATCCCTGTGACCTTAAT
The DNA here is from genome assembly GCA_963277665.1 of Viscum album. Taxonomy (NCBI): domain Eukaryota; kingdom Viridiplantae; phylum Streptophyta; class Magnoliopsida; order Santalales; family Viscaceae; genus Viscum; species Viscum album. The sequence goes on from OY728155.1 coordinate 822,796,687, forward strand.
ATGATGTGTTATGATTGGACTGAGTAGAGGTAATGTAGAAAGATCCCTCTTAAGTACTATTTTGGTGGCCTAGTTTCCAATATTTATTTCATGATCATCTTATAGGAAAATTCCTACAATACATTGATGGGTGGACCCTGGATCCCTCATCCAGTAGTTGTTCCAAACTCTTATCATTGATTCCTCAGGTACTCCATTAATGGTCGATTAGGCATGCTATAGGGTGAATAATCTCAATTTTCCTCTTATGATCCCATAAATTTAGAAACCGACGGCTAGAAGATAATGGGGAAGTGTGATTTTTCAACAGAATTTGATCACACAACTCCTCTAGCTGACCAGAGGGAATTCATGGATGATGGCTTCATCATCACAATCCATTGGTCGGAGGCCAAGCCCTAGAAATGGGACACTACTTTAATGTTTCTAAGATGAGGGTAATACATGTCCATAGATAAAAGGAATTATGGTATATTATCACTTATTCCTACACATGCTAGGATCAAGTGATACTAGAACCGCTTACCCCTATTAGGTATCAAGATTGTTTTCAAATGGTTGAAGTTTTCTGTCATACATACTTGTTCCGCTTAGTGGGGATGATAAAACTTAAGAAAAAATGACACTAATGCTTTTATATTCACAATAACTATCCCCTTGGGTGAAGTACTGTTCTAATTCGGTCAATATCCTTATTCTTCATGGTATCATGTGTGTAGGAGTCATGTGATAAAGATTCCACCATCGCTTAGGGTAGTGCCATCATTACTCTATGGTCATCTAACATAAGATGAATTCACCCTTTCTGATGATTCTCTCAACTTGTATGATTGAGAGGATTTTTAAGATGATACTTTTAAATTTTAAGACAATATTTCCACTAAATTCATTGAGTTACAACCTATGAATCTTGTTACCAAGGATGACCATGGCTGACACTGATTAGTGAAACAATGGAGGCTTAAGAACAATCATAGTATATGGATTTCTAGATGTAGAAATAGGATGTATTTTCCTAGATTTGTGATGAGATTGCAATACAATATCCACATGTCAATATCCAATACCTTGGTCTCCTAGTATGCCACTGTAGGTTAAATAGACTCTTAGGATGATGCACCCTTCTCACAGCACCATGGTCGATGCTAATGTTGATAATTTAATTATTTCCAGCATCATTCAAATAGTCTAGTTCCCCAAATGGTTTTCCAACATCATTACCTTGAGGAAGAAGAGAAAACAAATTAGAGCTTTCATTGATTTCAGAGACCTCAACTGTCAATTTCTGACTGATGGTTTTCCCCTTCCTAGGACAGAGTGGTGGACTGATTTCACCACTGGATAAAAGGTTATTTCCTTCATGTATATGTATTCACAGTATAATCAAATCAGAATGGCCAATGAAGATTATTGATACACCATATATCAAGCATAATAGGGTACCATTTGTTATCATATTATGATTTTAGTTGTGAAAAATGAAGGATCCACCTATTATCATTCCATGTACCAAATATTCATACTGCTCCACATAGCATTTGTGGAATGATATGTGGAGGATTTAGTGTTCAATTCCCACCAGTGATAGAAAAATATTAGTGATCTTCAAAAATTATTCACCTTCCTCCACTCCTACTTTTTGAAGATTAACCCCTTGATGTGTGACTTTAGGGATACCTCTATGACGTTTCACATCTCCGTCGTCATATGCAGAGGCATCAAGATCGATCCAGATAAGGTAACGACTATCAATAATATCTATCCGCTGAGAAAACATTGAGGGATTTTAGGTATTCAATTCCATTAAGACAACATATTCAGATTCATTGTGAATTGGGCTTGAAAGTGTAATACATTTTTTGAGCTCATGAGAATGTTTATGCCTTCCAAATGGATTAACGATTCGAAACCTCTTTTGACTAAATTAAACAATACCCACCCCAGCTTCTTATCCTGATGACACTCATATATATAAAAACACTAGTCCTTTATGTTACCACCATATAATGATCCCCCAAAACACTAATTACTCATAAGAATAATGATATAGTACGTAATTGTCTATCATGTCCTAGGTGCATGCTACCCGACATGGAGACCCATTAATCCCCCCTCGGGAAGAGCTACCCTGCACAGGTTTTTGTGGTGAAGAAGTTGTGGAATTATCTATAACATTATAAGACACAATTATCGTCCCATGTGGATATAACCTTGTACATTACAAACCTCCCAATGTTGAATGTATGTCTAACTAAGTGGGTAGTGATCCTTTCGTAGTTCAACATCAAGTCTATTTGGTTGAATGTTATTATGGGTCAAGTGCTAGAAGATTTTTATTCCACCCCTAAATATCATATAAAGATATCCTTATATCTTGAATTTATAGATGAAACCATCCTTTTAGTGGACCATAACACACCATGTTGGTATATTCACTAGGATGGAACATCACATAGCCCGATTTGGAGAATGATCAATGATCTCAAACTCAATAGAGCTTTCATGGGATTCATTTCCATCATGCCTACATTGGTTGCCTTTCTATATTCATTATTATTGTTACAAGGTTTTACCAATAATGGGGTTATGTATGAATCTATCATCACTAATCTCAATAAGTCCCTTAGGATTTATGATCCCCACCTACATGTAATGTGGGACTCCGAGATAATAATAAAGTAGATTAATAGTGATTATGTCATAAAAAATCTATATATTGTTCCCCTATTAGATCATACCGACCAACATATAAGAAATTTTCCTTCAATATTAGAGTTAAAAATGTATTATGGTCACAGAATGGTTGAGACAATACCTTGGCCAGACTTTCCACATCAGGTGAAGACCTCAACCAAGAAGACTTGTTAATTCACATGGTAGTTAGAAGGGTCATTGCTCCCGCCACCTTGGAATATATTGATAGATAGAATGTAATCCATCTTAAAATAAAATTTTCCATATCTAGACCAGATAGACACCCTAAAATAGTTTAAGAGACCCCTATCTGGATGAATACCTTTTTTAGTACATCCAACAAGGAAATCCCCTGACAGATATAGCCAAATGTGATAGAATTAATTAATGAGCTGTGCAGTTCCCCTTCTAGAGTGATCGCATACTAGAATATATCCTCTAAAATGTACACTTTATTTAATTATATTTTATTTTACTTAGGTAAATGAGTATCTGCAGGTTATGTTTGATGTTAATGTTAGTTCCTATGTAGTTCAAATCCACATGTTGATACTCTCCCATCAGATTCAAAGGATGGGATACTCTTACCCAACCATGGTTCATGATCATGTTGAGTTCTCCATGAGATGACACATGTGTCAGATCTATGACAAATCTGTGCAACATCCACCATATCCACTCAATACTAACAAGTACACTTTTTCATTTTTGGTATGGGTACTCAATGTCATGGGTCCATTTCCACTAGAAACAAAATTTCAGTTTAGGTTAATTCAGACAACCATGGATATCTTCACTAAGTTGGAATATGTGATTGTAGTCATGGAATTCATGTAACATTCAATCCTTGATGTCATTTTATCCAATATCACTTATCAATTTGGAGTCCCTCTCGTTGTCATCATTGATAATGACACCAATTTCTAAGCATATGAGCTAAATATATTGTATGCCTAGTACAACTTATTTTATAACCAAACTTATTTTCACCATTCACAAGAAAATTGGAAGATTGGGGAGTTCAACAATACCCTCTTCCACATTTTGTATAATATGGATAGTAATAAAAATAATATTTGGTTGATCAAGCTCCCCACTGATATTTGGTCCTATAAAACAAAAAATCATAACTCCACCCAAGTGAACCCATATTACCTTGTGTATGGAAGCGATATTATCATTCCCATCGATATTCTGTTTTCATTACTAGGTAAATCTCTCTACAATTAGCAGAAGTCTGTTTTTCTAAATTGGAATCCCTCGATGAGAATAGACTCCATTCCTACCACAATCTGGATAGGTATTCAAAAAAGATAGACAAGGATTAAAATTAGAATGTTTTTCTATGATCCAATATCCAAGGTGAACTATTATGTTCCTTATGAACTATGATGATACTAGGAAACAAGCCCCTGATATTGGAGCCCAAATGGGAAGAACCATATGTTGTACACAGTGTTTACCCAAATGGTGAGTACTCTTTTTCCTCCATATAAGAAGAGTTGATTACTCCTCCCACTAATTCCATGTTCATTAAGTAATAATTTTCAAAATAAAACACATTACTCATCCCAAATGTTGATAAACTATACACAATCATCTTGGATGACATTAATCTACAGTACACGAGTCATGCCATGATACATTAAACTACAACAACACTTTTTCCTCATCCCACATGACATTAAAATATTTCACCCATCTTTTCAATAAATTGTAAAATTACCCAGCACATTTGTCATATATGATGTTAAAAAATCATTCCTATATGTTATTAGGATTGTTCTTGTTATGTAGGAAGGCCTCTAATCGGTGTCTCTCTCACATCGTAGCGCTCTAGTGTTTTCTACGGTGGAATTTCTGAGGAAGGTGGCTCTTGTAGTCCTCAACATCGAGATGCTAGTTCTTGTATGATTCCCCCCTTTTCGTGCTCATGATTTTTGTTTATTAATGTTTTGGTATAATTTGAGCGGTATGGGTTAGATGCTTCATGGGTGTTCTTGCAGTGGTGATGTCATTGGAGTTCCCTATCCTTTCCAAAAAGGCCCCTTATACATTCCATAGTTTTTCAATTTGGAATTTGATGAGGATTTTTCTGTGGGTTCAATATATACCTCTTCAAGCCTAGAGAGGTGTTTCATACTCAGGTTTACTAAATTACTCTCAATAATGATTATCCCTCGACATGTGGTAGCATCTTCATGTCATGGGTGAAAAGGTCACATCATAATTTCCCTGGTTCTTCTTACTATTCTATTTATGGTGTTTTTGTGTTGGAGGGTGTCGTGCGGATGCGGCGGGATCTCCATCTTCGTTTCTAGTGGTGGGATGCTTTTCAAAGAGTAATGTTTTTTTATACTAATAATGTTGGTTCCATGCACTTGGATCATATATTGGCTTCGAAAGTGGAGGTATATTATTTGAGGTGTGATGTGCGGATAACTCCTTTTTTTCTCCTTCTTCTCTTTGACATGGAAATGACATATTATCCTTATTGGTTTCAGTGATGTGGAATGTTGTTTATGCATGTGATTATGTGTTTTTTAGAATATTTTCAGGTTGATTATATTGAATTTTTTTTGGTATAATGATGGTTGTTTTTCTTGGTGTTTTTTTATTGGTGATGTTAGTTTTGTTTTGGCCTCGGTGGTCCAAATCTCATGGGTGTCAGTAAGTAATTTATTATATGATGTTGTTCCAAAGGAGGTTCCTAAAAAGATATTCCCAATGATTCATGGATATTTAGTATCAGATGCTTGAGAGGGTATGGATTTTGAGATTAGTACTAGGCATGTGCGCTTTTTCACGATACATATATTTTTCATCTCTATGACAATGGAAAATGGAAATAATTTTGTTTTATTTCTAGGATGATATTCCTTCTAGTAGTGTGGGTTGTTTGTGGTCTTGAGTTTTTTTTGGTTCGGGTATTTTTTTTGTCTATGATAATGATATCAGGATGGGTTCCCCATCAGCCCTTAAAAAAGAGTTATTCTCAATAATAAAATTTATTTTTAGTCAGTTAGTATACTGGATATTAAATAATTCATTTCCTCATAATCTCCTGATTATTTTCTAATAAGTACCTCAATGTCTTGATTTGAGAGGGAATCACATTTTAATCCACTTGTCCAAGGTTCTACCTAGATGTACATGATTTGGTTGATGCCTCCATGGTTCACATTCACATCGAGCTATAACTACCATTCCATGTACATTTTCCTAGAGTATTCATCCACCTTCATCCTTACTGCATGATGTTAAGGACCACTAAATTTCCATATAATATGTGGATAGATTATATCCTACTTAAAAATGTAGGAATTAAAATACATTATTTCACCAGTTCCAACCCTAGGTTCCCCAAATTTACAAATCTTTTCTTTGGTCCTCTTTTCCTTTGTTCACCCAAGGGATTCACATGGTGTGGTTGGGACCTATTTTCCCCCCATTTACATTAGGTTTATAAAATCTACACAATTCCCTCATTTTAAAAGAGATAATCCATTCTTTCATCCTTACCATTTCGGGTTCCTTAGTGTTTTTTTGTTTAATGGGTGTATATGTTCGATGGTGTGGGACTCCAAGTGTGAGGTTCTGCATGGAAATCCTTCATCTCATATACATGATTCATGCATACCTTCATTTACATCTCCATAATCTTTCACATCTTATAATAATTAGAAACGGTAAGGATGATCTCTATTATTGGTCACTTACCTTTCTGGTAAAATTTCCCAGAGGATCTCGAACAACGTCCTGATATATTTTATGTGTTTTCAAATTTAGTTATTGGATGGAACTAAATTGATTATTTGAATATTAGGTTACATTATATGGGTTATCTGTTTTGTATATGTTCAACTAATATCATCAATAATAATACCCTCCTCATTGTGTCCCAGATAGTTTATATCAGGATTCAAATCCCTTTTCACATCCTCACATCCATTTGGAATTCCTATACCCTCAGTGTTATCCCTTCATGCACTTCTGTGGTTGATTGGGTAGAACAACGTATGAGGTTCATCATTGACTCTTCACCTCCACTCCCCTTTCATACACTTGAGTGTGTCGTAAAAATCTTCTATGCCCCTTATTTTACACACCAAGCATGGACCATGGGGAATTAAGAGTTTTGATGTTATTTTATCTCACATTGAAGAGTCTAATTTTATGTTGTTCAATACATTATGACCTTAAACCTAGAGATTACACCCTAGGAATGTGTGGTATGGTGTGGATCTCATTATTCCTCATTCACAATGGGTTATCTTCTAGTGTCCCACTAAAAATTTCTGCTCTGTAGATATCACATCATGTTCCAAACCTTATGACCATAAAATGTGTGTGTGGTTTCTCCAAGTATTTCATGGTGTGGTGTAGGTAATGTTTGTCCTCATTCATTTCAGGTAACATAATGGTTACACAATTCCATATTTACTCTTTTGGGATGGTCTAAGATCTATTACCTTAAACTATTTTTTAGTGTACATTATAGCATGATAGTAGACTACATGACACCTTGATGTTCTCAAGTAAGAGAATACCTCCCCCCATTGCTACTGGTCAGCTTCCATTCCATCATTACGAACTTTTTATGGCTTGATTAACATCTTTATGGGATACATAAGAATGCATGGACCATATTTTCATGGTCCAACAACCATTTATTTAACCTTTTTGAGATCAGGACTAGGTTTCTCAGGAATAATCACGGTGTAGTATTTAATTATTCTTTCCTCATTCATGTCAGGTTTATAATTGTCATTCCATGTACCTCGCTTTTGATTACTCCTTGCATTCATCATTACCATTTGATTTTAAACTTCATGGGTGCCTCTAAGCCAAAAAAATAAGTTTATCTGGGCTTCGATAATATTTCAAATCTAAAAGGACCCCCCAAATATCATGGATTTATAACCATGTGTATTTCCTACCATTCTCGGACAACACCTAAGGGGTCTCGTGCAACATTTTGTGATAATTCATGTGATTCAAATATGTTCAGGAGTCGACCCTCATTTCTGTGATCTCATTTCAGGATACATTATATGGAAGATGTGTTTTGAATAGGTTCATTTGATATCCTACATATTTACACAACACATATTTCATAAATAATATTAGAAAATGTGATTCACATTTTCATTCACTTTCATATTCTTATGGATCCCCAGCACAACTAGTGTTATTCCTTTATAAATATGCATGCATTGAGTAGGGATATTTTCATGATTGGGATCATTCCACCAGGTATTTTATTTTCTACAATTTTGTAATATCATATGATGGGGTAAAAGTTACATCTCTCCTTATATCCCACACCGAGCATGGCTCAAATGGTCTCAGGATTTTTGGCAAGGTCATACCAGCATAAGAGTTGTGCAACCTTAAGGTCTGAGTTCTACAACATTAACATAGGATATCTTTTTTCGAAGAGTTGTGAAGTTAAAACATCTCACCTCATCCCATGAGAAATTAAACTATTTTAACTTTACTATATAGTGTTAAACTACATGGTATGTTCCCTTAATAATACCATAAATAGTGACATCATCATTATAGCCTCTCGATGAAAAAACGGCATCACATTGTGGTGTTCACATTCAAAATGGCATCATCTTTGGAACTAAACATCTACCACACCACTCACCAATAACTATATATGTCTTTATTCCCATAGTGACACCTAGACTTTTTTTCTGGGGATTTCCTCTCAAAAAAATGTACAACCAATCAAAAGTATAGACATGAAATATGTATTATCTCTTCTCCTTGTGCATGATTTAGACCTCCATGCCCCTCCAAGAACTATGTGTGGCATGATTCCCATCATTATGGGATTTTTAGGGATTCTGATAATGCTGATATTCAGCCCATCCTCACCATTATTTTCTCTTTTTCATTCCAAATAATCTTCATCCATAATGTAAGAAGTTAAACAACATAGATTTATCCTTGTACTTCGTTCATGTTGGGTTTCATCCATCAATTTATTACATATGCGTCCTCTACATCTTCTATTTGATATATTTATGGCTCGCAATACCCTTTTGACTCATTCACATCAGGTTCATCTCCTATATTCCATGAAAACACTATGGGAATTGACATGAAATTTAGTTTAACATGAAATTTAATTATGGTCTATTGTTCATTAAATATGGCCTTAAAATATGTGCAATGTCTTGGTCAGACAACATTAGACTATAATATTTATCTTTCATAACATATGATGATAAACTAAATATATATCATAATTTTCTATAATGACTTCTAGGTCATCTTCATATAGTTCCTGTATTGAAATAGGTTCTATCCTATTTCTTACTAATACACTCACCCAATGTGATTTTGTCGCGATTTTGTAATTTTCGGACCGTTATAATCCATTCACACAACCCATATGCCCACCACATGAAACATGTTTCCTTACGTTAGGATCACCATTATCATTCATGAACAATGGAACCCTCTAATGGTATGGATTCTTGACCTCAAGGCTCACCAACCATCTTGGATCAACTTTCTAGGGGACATCATATTACACTTTGATTTTTCCCCAATGTTTTTTAATTCAGTCTGTGGTTGGCCTTAATTGTTTTTACCCATTTCAGGAAAACATGTTATGGATTCTATTTTTTGAAAATGGTAATTAGTTATCCCTCATCAACATGAAGCGATAATTATATTTAGAAATTTTAGTATCATGTTTCGTAGCTCAAATAGCCTTTATTAGAATTTATTCCAATGCCCATAACGTTATCTCTCTCACGTATTAGAACATGTTTGGAAATTCATGTTGGCTATATTGAGAAACAAATTCACTAGTCCCATCCCATTCTAACTGCATGTATATTATCGGTAGTCACTCATCAAATAATATACCCCATGTGATCGATGGTTGTTTGACGCTCTCATATCCAAGGTAAATAATTATGTGATCGTCCTTTGTTTCTCACATCGTGTATGACCCATGTGAGTTTTGAAATTTTTATTGTTCTTTTGAGGATAAAACTGAGATCAATTAATAAAAAAACAAAATTTCCATCCACTCAGTCTAAATAAGAAAGATCCCATGAAATATTATTATGATATTGGAAAAACACAACCAATATTGATTTTCCCCTTTCAATATAGTTCCTTAGATTTTCCACCCATTGATATATGGAATCCAAGATATGTTATCATCGTCTAAGCTACTTCCCTTCCATGTTATCCAGTGGGTGTAATTCATTAGCTCAGCTCTTTACTTCATCCCACTCAACTCAGAGATCGAACACTTCATGAGATTCTCACCTCAGTTTTTCTTCATCTTCTTCCAACTAAATCTGCAATTAGGGTATGATTTTTGATTTAGTGTTGGTGAATGAAGAGTTCTCATTCATTAATATTTTAATGAATTTGATCACTTTTTTGGCCCCCTGAGGCTTCTAGGTACTAATAGACATCTTCTCTTACTAGGAAACACTGATGCGGTGGTATCTCTCCTATAATTTTTCAAATATATAATCCTCTATGAGAATATGTGGACCTCATGAATCTCTGGCTTCAGTGCATAGTTCATGAAGCCGAAGGTGATGTGGCCCCATCCATCTTATCCACTCCGATTCATGGGTATTGTTGTTTATGTTTATGATCATCTACCTCGATCGATGATGGATAACCCAACTATCCTCTACATTAGAAGAGGACGCATCCAACTCCTCCAGATCATCATATTCAAAATATGGGAACACGTCTAGGAATTCAGTAGTATGATACTCCTATAAAATTCTATTAATGGTATGGGATCAATTTCCGGTGGTTGATCACCATTGCTAGATCCCACCACAATAAGATCGTCCTTATGATCTTCCAGTTCTACCCCATCATTGGTTCTACTCATAACTAGGATTGTCATGGTATGTTCAGCTCGGGCACCAGATTCCATGTCGACTGGCCTTCCACTTAGGAGACGAGCCATGGGACCTATGAACATCCACACTATCTTTGTACCTACTTATCCAAATATTTTTCATAATAATCAATTATAGGTTGACCTAGTTGGGTAAATCAAAAATATGACTCTATGAGGAAGATGACATACAAACATCTAGTGATGGTTTCTCACGCTCCCAAGTTGATACAGTCAGAATTCTTGTATGTGCCACCCCTTTATACGGTTGGGAGCTCCGAAGATTCCATAAATTCCACAACCTTGTTAGGCAAGGGTCTCACAATACATCTAAGAATAAGTACTGAATCCAATACCTCTACATACATTGTCACTTAGGGAGGGGTCTTTGCTTTTATTCTCTCATGTATGGACCCACTTTCCATTGACAACTAGAGGGCTTGAGTGAGATCATAGCATAAAGGAATTTTATAGAACTTATATCTTGTGTTTTTGATAATTCTCCTAGATCTAATGCTGCAAACTCTTCTTCCCCCCAGATGGCTCCCTCTATCATCATCTTCTCCCTATAACCCTTTTGATCCCACAGGTAGGGGGAAGCACTCATCCTGTGCAGCAGTATATATTTTTGTTGAGAAGATTAAATCTAGTAGTACTTCTACCGGAGTTGTCATTTGACATGGGGATCCTCGAGGATGCACCAAGGCCTCTAGATATGCAACATACCTCTCCCCTATTCCTTGTACAGAAGCAAGCTAGTGGTGGACTGCCCGATGTTTATAAGATACTTCTTGAACAATTTTAGATGGTCCCACATTTTAGGTGAATTATTGAATTTCTTGTAGAAAACCTAGGAATCCCATGCCTATTGGTATACAAAATCTTCACATAAGTCCGCACAATTTATCTGCAACTTGATTTCTAGTGTATGTATTCTATAGAATCCTATTGATGGTTCCCCTTCCTATCGGTTCTTCCATGCTGATGCCACTAGGTCAGTTTTTTCTGTTATTCTTTCAATTCTAACCAGTGTGGGCCATGGAATTTATGTTCGTGCTACTGCTTCTCTACAACAGTGATGTGCATCATCCCTACCACAACTACGTGCACATTCTAATATTCGGCCTGACCTTTGTAGAGGTGGTAACACCACATCTTTCACTCGGTTGGTTTGATCTTTCAGCATCATCCCCATGTAGGATACGTCCCACCTTTTTGGTTACTCTTCAACATTCCCATTAGTAGAGGTAGGTGAAGCCAGATCATTCTGCATCTTCTCTCCTTCACGTGTTAACATCATCCAAAGCTTCCTCATCACATAGTGGTGATCCCCATTGAATATCACGATGTAGAATTTTGTGGTTTTCCTACATACACAATTAAAATACCTTGTGAAGAAATGTGTGTTATATGGCCCATATATAAGCTTGTAATTTACTTGCCCCTATAACTCCACCTTAAAATGCCAACAGACATGATCGATGCTCCTCAATTTGTCTACCATCATCTGTGAATACCCATATCACTTGTGGAACCATATGGAAGTTAAAATCTTCTTCCCTACAAGAATTGTGTATCATTGTCAATATGTTAAACTCGATTGGGATACACCCCACTGCATTCTAAATGGTCGGTCAAATGTTTGGCCTCATAGGAGAAACGAGGTTCAGATATTCATAAACCATCATGTATACTGCCTCCTAGCCATATAAAATGTGGAATGACCCACATATACATTTTCGATTCTTCCCCTCACTGATGTGCCATAGCACCTTATATAGATTTCCCCATAGTATAACTCCAAGGTTTCCAAACATCCTCATCACTAGAATGGTCACCAAAATAAATTTTATTGGTTGTGAACCCATGTGGGCATCCCTAACTGGAAGCATCCATCTACAAATGAGTGTGTAGAGAAACCCATCCAACCTTACATCAAGTTGATGCACGGGGTTGATATTGTACCCACATAAAATCCATTGGGTTTCCTCCATGTTTCTCCAGTAAGAGACTTCCTTGCTACGTTGGCCCCATCATGGGAATGTATGATACCTCAAATTCAGTTTCTTTGGTGAGTCCACTCTGCTAGTAGGATGTTACAGGGGTAAACATAGGAATCTTCTGAACCACTTCATGAAGTGGACATCCCTCACTAACTATTTATCTTCACCTCACACCAAGTCCATCATTGTCTACACCAGCCGTGGTAGATATTATGGATCCTCTCATTTATTTTCAACATGGAGAAACTGATTATACCTAATTTGTTGAATAGAATTCCTTGAAATATGGTGGAGGTACCATAGACATCATTCGACCTCCCTGTGACGAAATTGGAATGTGTTGGTCTTTGATGACCTCCTACTCAACAGTTTTTTCATTACGTATTTAATTTTTTAGATATGGAAAAGAGAATACCACTCAACCTACTAGATTTCGAGCAACATCATCTCTACTCCAAAGTCTACGTAGGAAAAACATAACTAGTTTTCTCGGGCGCATTCATTGGTGATGTTATTTCCCTATCGCATGTCCCAACTATCAATCAACCCTTTATCATGGTTCCTGACGCCCACTTGATGAATACTATGATATAGTAGGAGAAATGCCTCTAGTTGAAATTCCATCCCATCAATGTCATTGACATGGTTGTAAATAAATTAGGTGATTATAGGCATATTTTCCTTCAAATTATGGCCATCGGTAGCTCTAAACAACTGGTATAGGCATGGTGTTCCCCTAAAATAGTAATCATGATTATCCATACACGCTTCTGGGATAAAAAAATTGTCTCCCAATCTAAATCCATATAATGGTAGTCTCTTGTAGTGGGGGTAGTCCTTTTTCAATTTTGATTGCTACATCACCAAGGACTCATGGTAAGAATGACTCTGTATATAATCTCCAATTTTGATGTTGTTTATAATTTCCTCTCTTCGAGTAGATCTACAACGACATCCTGAAAATATTTTGGGCTCGCCATTTATTCAAATAAATTATTTATTTTTCTCCTCTGATCACAGAGAATGTTCATTGAGATTACAGTTTTGGAGCCTCAGTGGAATCGGTAAGGTTTATAGAGAAACAAAGGATGATGATGCACCAATTTTCTAAGCATCATTCATGGAGCAGAAATCCAAGGACCCTAGTAGGATAATAACATATGAAGGGGTGATGGAGCATCGTGATTCGAGGGGAAAAGCATAAGATCATGAAGGTAGGATGTAGATAAAGGGTTCACAATCAAAAAATTTATACGTAGTGGCACCAAGATCTATAAAAAAACCTCATACCTCGTGAGCTTCACCATGATCTCCGCCGTGGTTTGCGTGTTCACATTGTAATACAGGAAAACCACAAACAATTTTTGAATGATATACCTTCCGAATCCAACCCTCTATTTTCCCATAACTCTAATTCTAGGGTAGGGGTGGCACTAAAATACATTGACAACATTGTTTAATGATGGCCAACACTGTTTGGGATAACATTTGACCCTTACGAGGAAAAAAATAATCAATGTGGTATTATTCAGGATGGTCTATCACCAATCCCCTTACCACAAAAAATGGTGTGAATCCAGATATCCGACAATCTCTGTGAATGCCATGAAATAGTGAAAGAAGCCTCCACAAATCCAAAAATCTCCATGAATGCAACAATTTAGTGATAGAGGTCTCCTTGAGTTGATGTTTTTTCATACGTTTGCGAAGCATTATTTCCTTCACAACAAACATCCAAGAATCAGGACACCCCATTACCTATAAATAGTAGGATCCTTATACACATAACTATCTATACCCTAGCCTTTTGCCTTCTGGGGTCCCATATTGGGAATCACCCTTTTCTCTTTGAACTAATGATAAAATGAATCACCTAATGTATTTGAGCATTGTGTACCATCTTTACCATTGTTCTGATTTCCCTAATCATAATGCAGGGATACCATTGGAGAATCCCCATCGCCATAATGAAGGTTGAAGTCACTTTTATGCATTCTGGACTTCACAGAGCATGATAGGTTTTTGAATCACCCTCTAAACAAATGTAGACTCCATGCCTCATCTGGGTCACCTTTCTTCACGAATCACTTCACATTGTCGAACCCCCATTCTCCATAAATCATAATGAACCACCCTTTTTGAATCTTATTCTATTATATATGAATCAAAGATTTATTAATCCCCTCTTATTAATCCTTTTAATCACAAACCTCTCTGCCATTCTTCCCTCTATGATCCTACGTAGTCATTTCATGTTCTGACGATAGGTGATTCATTTTTTATTCCCCTACGTTACGATCATTATCATAGTCACGATAATATCTATTTCCTTTTCACATATCAATGATAACGTGAGTGAATCTATTGAACACTCCCCCATCATAAACCCTTTGGAAAATGATTGTGACTTTCCTTCATGAAATGAAGGTTCGTAAAAGTTATGTATGTCTAATTGGAGAGGACTCATTCCTAATAATTCGAGTTTTAGGATGTTAAACTACCAATAACCCCATGTACATAGAATATGATGATAAAATATGATCACCACATGCATGAAAAATATGAGAGGACCCAAAGGGGAATGATCATCATTACCCTTGCTCTCTCTCTCTCTCCTCACAGTTCTCTTTATCACTATATGCACCTCATAAAGTCTCCATGTAATTCATGAACCACCTTATTCGGATTCCCTCATATAATAAGTCCCAATATCAATATCCGAGGGATTAGTACCATATGTAGTCCCCATACCATCCCTCATGGACAAATATTTTGTAACACTATTTTTAGGTCCATTATTACCTATTGTGTCTCACACCAAACATGAATCACATGACCTTAGAGTAATCAGTTACCACGAAATTTTCCTTGGGCCACTAGAAATAGGTATTCCCCGTGCCCATCCATTGAAAATACAAGGACATTGATCCATATCAACTAAACATGGTATGTTATAATCCCCTATATGGTTCCAGCCACTCCTTCCACACAACCAATCAATCCCGACAATTTCATGTAGACACAGCTGCATATTACATGATGTTAAACATTAAATCCTCCATCGTTCAAAACAATGTGGGTTTTGATCCCATTTGGGTATGTATGATTCCCCTTAGATGCTCAACCCTAATTAATGGTAAACTATGGTTCTACCTTCTATAGATGTACCCTCCTAGTGTGATATCTTCCCTTTTTGGGACACATCTCTTAGGTCCTCCTCCCTAGGTGTTTTCATCCATCTATTTGGGCTAATAACCATGTGTACTCCAAAACCTTATATCCGATTTTCTTGGGTTTCAAAACATGTGTAATCATGTCACATAAACATACTCCCCCAAAAAATAGTTTCCCTACTATGATCTGCTGATAACCATGATTAAGACCTGACATGTCTATTCATCATTGTCCATTGTGTAATCCTCAATTCTATTCTCTATCTTGAACTATGTGTAATTTTATTCTCCACCACCGGGATATGTAGGAATCATCCTTGAGGTTGAATCCAAGAATCCATTTCCCATTATTACATTTAATTTTTAAATTTTTGTCCAGGGAAGATCATGCCCCAACCTAGAGATCTACTTCCATTGTGTCCCCAACCATGCGTCGATTTCTCAAGATTCACCTCTTTATCTATCTCATCACACCATTCTAACTATATAGACTTTGATTCCCATATAACGTGGATATGCAAAAACCCTCATTGATTTTGAAGCAAAAAATTATCATGTACATATTGGTTCCACCTCATGTATTCCACCCACTTCACCCAATTCTCCATCATCCATCATGATTATTAATTGGGCTACCACATATCTGTGGTATCACACCATTCATAAAGGAAGCTAACCAATAATAATCCCCATACATATTCTCAAACACCTTACCATTATCATGATAATTTAGCCTACATGATCTCTACATTATGAAGGACAAGAGTCGCAATAATGCAAAAGCCCCACTCATCCTTTTTCATGTTGCAACACTCAGTTAGTAAACAATGCATAAGTTCCAAACATCATATCCATCCTACAAAGAGTACCCCTCTTGCGATGTGAAGCAACCCATGTGTAATCCACAAAACACACTTCCGAACTATGTGGGTTTTGACCAACGTCTTCTAAATAGGTTACGTAGGAAGACACCCAGATGTTCTATCCCATTCAACTGGTTTCCCTATGCATGAGACCCATTTTCCCTTATCTGTAATTAGTGGTGTTGGGGTCATCCTTCGTAGTTTGAAACCTTCTCTTTTGGGCACACCATTCTAGATCTGTCCTCATTGGGAATTCTGATCCACCAATCTGATAAACCTTCGAGGATATCACTCCAAGGGATGTACTAATCTGATCCACTTTTATCAGTGTTCCAATCTATCTAATAAATCTCATCATGATGTTAAACTAAAAAATCCCTATGTTACACATGGTATGTATAGGAAAACCACAAGATATGGCTCTAGTATAAGATAACATCTGACCAACAGGGGAAGATACATATTTCATTTCACTTGAAAACCCTCAAATGAGGAGGAATATTGTTGTTCCAATGTTTTTGTTTCCAGACATTCCACATGTGTGTTTGATCGAATACTCACATGACCAAATGTTTATACCCCAACATGACCTCCTGCAATTTTCTGATAGATTTAGTGTAATTTAATGAAATCCAGAAAGATAAGGCACCATGAATGAGTTGGTAAACAACATCATAATATTTGAGGGAGACTTGTATTAGGTGATGAATTCAGAGGGAGAATACATTGGATAGAGAACCGAAGACCCATAATCTATTTTTTATCAAGGATAATGAATTTCCGAGGAAGTGATGGAAGTATCCCACTTTGGAATGTGGGAACATATTGACAATTAGACCTTCAGCAATAGACATGATGACACACAATGGAGCACCATAGAGAAAGCATCTTAAATAATGTCAAAGGGTGTCTTCATGATATGTCTAAATATAATCAGAAGATCCATCTAAATTTTATGAAGAATATATCATATCAGGGATGGAATGTCGGAACAACATCAGATGATCTAGTTTGACTTGTTGGGAGGTCCTTGCAAAACTTATATAGTTTATCCGGGAATCCATTTCATGATCCCTAATGACATGGTTATAGGGTATCACCTGATCTGGTGGGAATACCATTATATAATTGTGAAAGTAGATTGGTATGCTTGTATAGAGTTGAGAGTGTTAATATGAAATATCTGGAGGGTGACACATGATCCAGAATAACATCTTTGGTGGTCATCGAGAGATATGGAAGTCATGCTTAGAGGGTATTAAGAGAAAAAATTAACATGAATCAGTGTTGTCGTGAGACTCAACTAAAATATGTTGGAGCCATTGAATGTGTTTAGAAACATATCTAAATGAAACAAATTTTTTTTGAAGGGTGGGACAATAGGTCTTAGTTATACTAGGTTGGTATGCCCAGGGGGCACAATATGATTATCATTAAAATTCAAACATTTCATCACAAGATCCAAATATTATTCCAAAAAAGCATCATGATATATGGGTTATATTTTATTTTGTGGTTTCATGTATGGGGTAGTTAACAAAAAATATCGGTGGATCATGGTATTTGTTTTGTGCATAAGTCTTATATAAATAAAACATCGTTCAATCCTATTATTCTAAATTCCATAGATTATTTTATAATTTCAAAATTTCATGTCTCGTGTGATCTTGAATATTTGAAGGATATTGTTTGAATGTCTCACAAAAAGTGTTCCACATATTTTATAAATGTTCGAATGAATTGATTATGCATGTTGTGTGATCAATATGAAGGGTCAAGAGATCTTACTTTATGGGAATAATTTCTAGTCATCATACAATTTTCACTGAAAAATTCACTCTCGTTTGTTGGTGTGCTAGTTTAAGGTTCTAAGGAAAAATCTATTTTCTCTCTCTCTATAGAGCGTTTTCATTATAGGGTTGGGGATTTATAAGTCTTTACTCCCCCATTATTTTCCTCTTTCGATGGAACATATGACAAGAATCTAAAAAAGGTCCGTCGAGGGATTCAACACAATTTGATTCACAAATTCGAATAATAAGACTTTTAGGGGGCATCATATGATTTTTGGTGACCACGCTATCATACCATCAATATATCATTTAGTGGATTATATCTTATTAATTTGGTTTTTATGATTCGTATATAAATTCCATGGTACATTCATATTGTAAGATTGACATGTAAATATAAATTCTCATGATTATCGTTCCTTTTAAATTTCCTCCACTTAATATTCAGAGTCCTGTCATAGACCTTTCATGTGATAAGTATTGATTTCATAGGAAATTTAGTTTAATTATACCATATTTTCAAGGTTTCTTATGAAACCACTCTGTAGATATCCAAGGAATTTCACGGTTCATTTTTCTACTGTGAGTGGTTCCCATCATTTTCCTCTTTATTTATTGTGTTTAATTTACAATTTCTAGGGATCTCATGCCATTTTATGAATATTGTTGAAGAAAATCACTCAACCTCTTGGTGATGTGTCACATCCCCAAAAGAAGTTAATATAGATATTTTTGATCATTTCATGGTTAATTCCATCTATTTTTTCCTTATGGATTTAATGGGGGGATATGAGGTCTTTTGGACATGTCTATGTCCCTTTTCATAACAAGGATGACATGCCATTAATCATTGGCATGTTAATGCATATATTTTTATGGTTTCTTGCGGTGTATTTTGGATCACATAGGGCATGTCATATGATGTCTAATACTCAAATAGGTCCCTAATTGTTCCCCTTTTTACATCATTTGTTTATTTTAAAACTGATTAAGGGTCTGATTATTTTTCTCAAGTGTTATTGAGTAAAATAAATATCTCCATTTGTGATGTATTTTTTGTGTATTACAACCAAAAGAGTCTCCCATAATTGGTATATTTTCCTCATATTTTCTACATATTTTTGGATGTTTTTTGGGAATCTACTAGTTGAACAGATGTCAGACCTAGGAAATTTTATCTTTTTTTATTCTGTTGATTAAAATTTTTCATCTTGGTATATTAAAGAACAATAGGACTTGTATAAGGGACTATATGGGTCCATCCATAGGCTATGTGTTTCACATTACCATAAAAAAATTCTTCTACTGAACTGATCATGTGTCTATTAGGGGATCAAATTATCCTTATGATCTCTTCCACATTCTTATTCATTTTCAATAAAAGGAAACGAATACCAAAATTCTTGTTTTTCATCTTTTGTGGATATTCCTATGCACAATTTTGTGGGTTTCAACACACATGATCACTAGTATCTGATTCCATATGTGTCTGTAAATTTTCAATTAATATAATTAGATACTGTATTAGTTACATTCATCCACATCGAGTATTGATTTGATAAAATTTACCTTTTTTCATACATAACATTGTTTGAATTTTCATGTTTCAATGTCATATAATATCTCTACGTATAATATTGGCCCATAAAATAAGATATCATTTGGATTATTAAAGTTACCTTGCAATTAATGGTGGGTTAATGAGGCAATGTTATATAATTTTATTGTGTCTAGATTATCATAATGGGTAGATGTGGTGTTGGGTGCAATGTATATATTTTTTCGACTATTTTTGGATAAAAATGATCATTCAAACATGGAAGATTAATAGTTATATTTATTATAACATTCAATAAAATAATAAACAATTGTTATATTAACAATAAAAAAGGTATCAATTTTAAATATATATTCAAATTTTATCCTTAATAAATGTTGTTTTCTATTGAAAAAATAATCCCATATACTTTATATAAATATTTGGAAAATGATAGGCCAATAAAATTTCCTTCTTCCAAAGCATGTAAATTCATTATCCATTGAAAATCAATGATATATCCTAATTCCTAGTAATTACTTTTATATTTTTATGTACTCATTCTTAGTGTATTTCTTTATAAGAATAAATTTAACTAATAATTTTCTATTATCAAAATCATTATCAATGTCACATTCTAGGATATTTAAAGGGTTACTAGATATGAAATACGTTATTGAAAACACTATTGGGGTCCATTAGACATTTAGGTCCATAAAATATGTTTCAATGTTATATTCTATGTAACTATAAAGAGTTCTATTTTGATCATCCCCCATAACAATTGTGTATAATAGAATAATAAATTCACTAGACTTCTGGAAGCATACTGTATCATTTTAATGTAATTATTTTTCTGAAATAATGTTGCTACTGATGAAATATAATTCTAACTGAATTTCACATAATTCATATTCAACCTAGATAACATTAAGGATGTAATTTCCTATATATCTATTGAGATACCATTCCCTCATGAAAATATAATTTCATGATAGAATAACAATTTGTATAGGCTATAAATTGTATTGATTAATAGTATATGAGGTGATTGTGGTTTTAATCATCCACTTCCATATTAGATGTAGTTTCCCCTATTTAACTTCATTATTCAAATTTTTTTACTACCCTTAGTATTCTTTAAAAATGATGAATGGAAAATTTGTTAAATCATTTGTGATAATGGTTAATTGATACCCAACAAAATGTGTGGTCTTTTCATTATTAGTTTAGACCATCAGATGTTTAATGAATCCATTATCATTTTAGCAGCTTTTGCTGGGGATTTACTATTTTCATTATCTGTTTGGGAGATATCATCATTTAAATTTTAATAGTTTTTTATCATTTAAAGATATACTATATAATTATCATGAAATATTATATACTACCCTTGATGATATGTGGTTTTTGATGAGTTTTGAGAGACAAATCAAAAATAGAACTGATAAAGGGGATATGTGAGTTAATCTCAATTAAGGTATGGCTATTTAGTCATTGTTCATATGATAAGAGTTAGAGTACTCTCAAAATCACAATTATATCATATGGGTTAGTATTTAGTCTTCCAATGATGCAGTATTTTTGTAACTAAAATCTAGAGGATAATTATTCATATGATATTATGATTTATTCTTGTTTTATTTTTTGATAATATTCTCCTAATGAATTGGAGTATCATTTAAATATCTTAGAGATGTTGCTGAATGTATATATCTAAAGGAAAGTCAAAATGGAAAATGTTTTCCTATGACGAAAGGTTGTTTTTAAATAAAAAAATAGATAAGATAAAATCACATTAACTCAATTGTTGCAGTATACATGGAATTTAAAACACTAGTATTGTACCATAGAGACACCCATTGTATTTATTTATAAAAAATTTTAATCATCAATAATTCATTCAAAATACTGGTTTTAGTTCCTGAGTTTTATCCATGGATACATGATTTTGGAGTTGATATTCCCAATGGTGATATATACTCAAATGAGGCATTTGGGATTCCATTACCAATTAGAAATTTAACTAAGATACACAATTTAGAGGAAATTAATAATTGAATTCAACCATTTCTGTTTAGAGATGATTCCACAAAGATGATTTATAGATAATATAATATCATAGTGGAACAGTTGTGAACCACATGTAGAAATAAAAATTGATATATTTCTTATTTGGGGTTATATTTTAGAATGAAAACATTAAGAGACAATTAATTTTAGAAATAATATATATATATATGCCAAAATAAAATTTAAAAAATATATATACCTCTAATCAATAGTGGATCTCTCTATATAAAAAAATTATTTTACATTTATAATGTATGAAATATTATAATGAAACACTGAGCCATCATGCCATTTAATCCAAGAATAATTCATCAAATGTTTTGGAGTAGTATTTGAGAGATTAATGTTTGTGAACATGAGATCCAAATTTTATAAGAACATCATATATAAGAATTAAATACAGTGATTTTAGTTTACTATCAACATTTTTTATTATATATATGATTTCACCTACATCTCCATACTTCTATATGAAGTATTATTGATTATAAAATATGAATGAGGCTAGGAGGATTGAAACCATTGAAAAATATTTGTATGACCTAAGATAATAATTATTGTTGAACATTATATTCTCCATTATGTTGTGTTTGTTATTTGTTTCTATCATTAAAATCAATTAATTATAAAATTCAGATTCTATTATAAAAATACTTATTGGGAAAAAATTCATATGGTTTATTATCTATGTTCAAATCTCATTGAACCCCCTATATGTGGTGTACAACTCTTATAGAATTGTTTCACGATGTACCAGATAATTAATTAATAATATATCCAGCTATATTTTCATACAGATGAGTTTTAATGAACTATTAATATATATTATCTATTTAAACATTGATTGTAATGATTAAAATATATATATTACAATTTTATATGATAAATGTATGTATAACACATAGATAGAGAGAGAAGGATGGATAGTTTCATATCAATTATGCTCTCGTATGGATATTAATAATATATCCTAGAGTATTTTCAATAATTAGATAGTGGAATTATTTAAAAATTATTTGAACATATTAGAATATAATATTAGGAAACATAAAATAATGTGTTACTTAAAAGCCATTATGTGTGGTAGTTGATATAAGTTGTGGGAACTAGAACTATAAAAGGAATATTGTGGAAACTTTTTGACAGAACTCATGTAGACCAATCAATTATGGAGTCCTATTTATAAAAATTAAAAGCATAATACAATGAAATTAAATGTGTTGTTTTATTAAAAGTCAAAACAATTTGTCATGTGAGTGAAAAAAGTGTAAACATGATTTAAATATGTGAAAATGTTCTTTAGGAATCTACCATAATCAAAAATATAATTTGAAACCACACATATAAATTTGAGACAACTATTTATACCCTATAGGACCAATGATTAAATGGTTTTACCACTAAATAAAATAGAAATTATTGGATTAAAAATTTGATATTAATAGGATCATCAAAAAGAGAAAATTGAAAATATATTAATGGGGAGTTTTTTAAACATTCCAAAATCATGAAATATTTTTTTTTCTTGGACGTATCTAAATAGAAAACTCATTAAAATAATGGTTTTATATATATAAATGAACATATAAGTATATTTTAAAAATACATTTACTGAGGTAAATAAAAATATATATTTAATATTCCATTATTATAAATCAATTTTGGAATGATATAAAAATCTTTTATCCGGTTTCTACGAGATGATACATGGAGATGGGGATGTTGATCATAAAAATATCATTTAAAAAGAAAAAAATATATTTCATGTAACACACATAGATTTTTTGAAATATTAATTTCTGAAATTAATTTAATATTATAATTACTTATTTGTATAAGTATTATAATACATTGTTTTCATTACATGAAATACATATTTTATCTTCTATTTCACTAGAAAACGAGTGTAGCATGCATTACAAATAATACCAATTTCAAATTAAATGAAATATAATATTGATATTTTATTATTAAATACAATTTTTATCACATAGTTAATGGAATAGAGAGTATTTATAATATTAAAAAAATTATGAAAATATTGTAAACAAATGAATATATAATGAAATCTTCAAAAAAATTTGAAATTAAAATAGAATCCATTTGAAAATAAAGGGAACATTTTTTTGAAAAGAAAATATGTTTTAACTCAATAAATTAAAAACACAAAATTCATTGAATTATTTTACTAAAATTTATACAATGTATATTCGTTCAAATTTTAAAAATTCAACTTATGTTTCTTCCATAAATGATATAAATATGAATCCAATTTTTTGATTAAAAATTTTATTTTTCAAAATACATTTTTTTCTGTGGAAGAAATATTTTAATATTTAATTTTAAAAATTTTAGAATATTAATTTGATTAAATAAAATTCATATTTTAAATGAACAACTTAGAGTTTTATTTGGGTACTAGTTTTGGGGTGTCGTAAAAGCATCATTTTTTAAAGAATTATTAAATTAATGGAATTTTAACTAAAAAATGTTTTTAAATTATTTATAAAGGTAAATTATATTATAAAATTATTTTAATAAATCATTAGTAAAATTATATTTATATTTATAAAATATAGGTCAATGGAATCTATATTATATTTCAGTTGAATATAAAAATATTTTAACATTTTCTCCGAGAAATCCCACATTCTTAGTATCTTCATGATTTATTATTACTACATTTTTTCTACTCCTATGAATGAAATTTTAAAAAATGATTGTATATTTGGAATCATAATAGTTGATACTATATACTATTTTCAACATTATTTTTTAAAAAAATTAATATTTGAACGTGTAAAAATTAATTACTTTGGTCATGGTAATAATGGATTATTTTTTGGTGTTAAAATAAATTTATAAGTAAAAAAATTAACCAAAACTAGTAAAAACCCAATATTTTTTCACAATTTATACCTTATATGATATATTTTTTATAATAAAAAATTTTAGAAAAATTTTAATAAAAAAATATGGGGACACCATTTTCTTCCAAACAATTACAACTCTTCCACTCACTTCACTTATAAGTGGCCACCCACTCTCCTCTCTTATTCACACCCAAAATCACTATTAGATTGGACAAGAAATTATCTAATCACTAAAAAATTCCCAATAATCATATAATATGTCTTATTATTGGTAAATACCCAACCATAGAAAAAAATTCAAACAAAAGGAGGATGCTAGAAGAACATGTAACATTCATCAAGGTCTATTTTTAATTAATTTCATCCCTGAAAACATTAAATTATTAATAAATCATGATGAAATAACAACCCAAAAATTTACCATATTCGTAGATTTTTCCAAGTTATGGTAATTTCCGAAAACCATTTCAAATTCCAAAAAAACTGTTTATGATATCATCGTTTCTATGTAGGTCATGCAACCACCTTGCAAACAGACGCCATTCATTTTTCCGTTACTATCTATCGTGGTTGGTAATACTGAGGGATAATATATAAATATATACATATATATATATATATTTATTTATATTTATTGTATTTATATAATAAATATAAATCTATAGTCTCGATATAATATACACCATTTTATAGTCTATTCTATGATGGATATGAATACGTTTCTTGGGTGTACTCCAAACTATCGCTTCACAAAACGAGGGGATTATTCTTTCACTGACACATAAAATTGATGGTGGTAGGGAACATTTTAATTATTATATTTTATATAAATTATGTGATTTTTATATTACTCAAATATTTATCATTCTAAAAAACAAAATATTTCATTTTAATTATAATCATTTCACTCAATGAAAGATGATAATTTCATTCATTTACATGTTCACTACCACTTTAACGAAATAATGTGACACTCTCATTTCATCCTCATAACACATGTATTATTTGTTTATGTTAAATTAAATTTATAATATATTATTTAATATATATAGTTATCTTTCTCTAAACATAATATCTATCATACCTCTATTCCAATGATATCATGGAAAAATTAGAACATTACTCATGGATACAGCTGACCATCACTATGATTGTGACATGCATCATTTCTCAAATAGATATTTCAGGATTAGTCATAAAATTATAATTGGTTTGTAAATATGATATTTTTTTAATTAATATAATTATATATATTCTTGATCCATAAAAAAAGTAATTGGTTAAAAAATAATATTTGTAAATGTACAAGAAAAACAAAGTTGTTAATAACAAAAATGTTATTTTGACATGAAATTATTAGAAAATATGTAATAAATTGGAATAAGTAAATAATATATGGTATTTTATTTACAAATAATACTCACTGTTAGTTATAAAATAAATATATATTTATTATATAAGAGGATCAATTCTGTATAATGGATGTAGAGACATAAGGTAAGGGATTTCTAGTCTCTCTTTTTTTTCTCAAAGACATATAAAAAATCCCCCCACATTTATTTTGTGTGATGGATATAATACCCAGTTAAAATTTCATATCCTTAATTTCAAATCACGAATTTCATAATTTAAATTATATCTATTGTATCAATTTATATAATCACTTATTGGGTCTTATCATTAATAATATTACTAAATTTGTATGGTATTTCAATGTTAATTTTTACTTCATTGAGATTCATTTTATATTCACCACCAATTAATGTTATTTGGTGCATAAAAATCCCATTATATCTTTTTATGATTCATCACCTAATAATTAATTTTTATATTCATATTAATTTTCATAAATCTCTTTCATATAGTATACATGTAATGGCCCCAACATATATTAGTGAAAGTTCCTCATGATCTAATTAAATGTCTTATTATGTAAATTTTTTATATAAAACTTATTCAATTCCCTTGTTTTTTTATTTTAAAATACCCTTACAACTTTTTGTCGTTTCAAATATTTCCATTTAATAGTAAACAAAGTATTATTATAAAGACAAGGCTTTAACAAATCCATCTTACCGAGACAAAAGATGTTATATCATCAACCAGTAGAATTACATCATTAGAAGACCATTATTTATAGATTGGATTGGAGGTAGCATTACTAGTCTTATCTATGAAACAATCCCATGCCATGCATAAACACATTAAGATTGATCGAAATCACATACGTGAGAAGTGGAAGTTAATAGTGATTACCACCCAAGTGATGTTATTCGAGCCTCCCCAAGGACCTGTCACCATCTCACACCTTACCCTTAGGACATATATAGGTGTTATAAGGGGTTATGTAACAACAGCCTAGAAATATAATTCAGTGCATTATTTTTTAAATAATAAATAATATATATTCATTTTTTATTGTTACATTGTAAATGGCTTTTAAAGCACAAATATTATTTTTAGTTGATATTCAATTAAGAAATATATTTAAATGAATTAATGGATTTTTGAATAAAATATTATATTAATAAATTATTATTACTAAATTACATTTCATTAAATATAATTTATCAAAATAAAATTATACAATTGTAATTTTTATTAAGGTTTGTAAACTGTTTTTGTTAAAAACCAATGTTTTTTTATAAATGTCAGTTTTTATTTCAAAAGTGATTATTCACATATTTCTAAATTTATTGTCACAAAATTAATATTATTTTTGGATTCAGGGTGTCGAAATTATCTAATAGTTAATTTTTCTTAATTTATTGAGATAGTATATTTTTTTTGAAAAAATGAAATACTGTTTATATATATATTTTTTTTATGACATCATAATGACACAAAAGTGATGTAATAAAATAATTTCAAAGGTATATTAGGCCTATATTTGTTTAAACATTAAAATAATTTGATTTAATATTTTTTTGATTAATTTTATGGTTCATTAGTTGACCCTATAAGACTTATTAAAACATTTAGCATTTTAATATGATTTCCTTGAGAGTGTTACTCACCTCCACATAATCCGTCATAATATTTAAATAAGTTCATCAATTAGACTTATAAAATAATTTTTTCCACTCCCCATTGGAAAAAACCATGGGATCAAAACCGTGGGATGGTTTATGGTTTTGAATATTTAATTATATTGATTCCAAATCATATGTTTGTGAAATATTAAATAATTCCTCTAAGGTTTCCTATTAAACCCACACAAGTTGCCACTTCACTTCACTCAAATCTGATAAAGCATGTCCATACTCTAACCTACTCTCTTTATAATCCTCCAAAGGATCCCCAAGCTCTCATGAATCTCCTTCGTAAGATCATGAAGTGGCACACATCCAAGTAAGGAATCCTTACATTCTATCCTTATATATACCCAAGTTTCATTATAGTATAATGCCCATTTAATTAAAATTAAAAATATTGTGTTATGATTTCAAACCTCCCTTGTACAGACCTACTTATGTTTTAATGTTAATAGACATATTTTTCTTTCATTATTGCATCCCATGAACACATGTTACCTTATAGAAATTCCATAATGTATTTCTCTCCCTTCAATTACAATCAAGAAATTATTTTATATAATGCATATAAATTCAATTACAAATGTTGGGATATTATGTTCTAGGACCACCTCACTATCCATTTCATGTATAAATTATGAAAGACCAATTTCTCTCCCATCATCCATTTTTACTATTTCTATTAGACTTTGTTATTCTAATGAAGTTACACCAAAATTTCCCATGCTAAAATCATCATGTAAGTGAATCCCATGACCATTTCTATATACAATATATTCACCTTATTCACATATAAATTTTTATTGAGGACATAAGTTTATGTATTACATATCACTTATTCATGTAATAAATTATGATGTTTAATTAATTAATGTTGTATGATTATTGTTTCACACTTAAGCATGCAATGAAATGATTAAGAAGTGTGATATCTGATAGCACTCCAATGCATTAAGTGAATTATAGTATCAAGATATTACATGTGAACTGAGTTTTGACTCTGGATAAATCATGTGAAATGAGGGTTTACTCATGATAATTCATTTGCAGTGAGGGTTTACCCATGCTAATCCATGTGTAATGAGCCTTGGCTCATGCTAATATCATGATGTATTTCATTTCCACATTTCCTTGTAATTATAATCATGCTATATCATACCTTTATGTTCATTTTTATTTTATTTTCCATTGTTATCCCTATTTCCAAACATGTATAGTATTCTTCATGTTATTCCTGGTTTAATCCATTACATGGATTTATATCTAACCCTTTTCTTTTATATGTCATCGAGTTAACCCATGAAATTATAAGTATGAAGGAATGATGTAGACATGTAAAAAAAACTCAATAAAGATGTTGTATTTTATGTCTTAATTTGTCAATTAATTTTCCAAATTTTCAAGGAAACTATACATCTTTATCCTTAGAGTTTTCTTATGACCATGTTTATATAATAAATAATATTTAAGTGTGTTATAAAGAGTAGGAATGTTATAGTTTGTATTATATTATATCTTTTGTAATTTTTTGGATTAGGATTAGAAAACACTAGTAGAAGACTTTTGGATAAGACTAATTATAACAAAGACATATTTAATTTTGGTGATTAAGAAATATAGTAGTTTATCAAGAAAATACATCCATGTTTGGATATGAATAAGTAGAGGTGGATCTTGAACAAATGTATCTATGTGTAAAAGACAAAAACATTGTGTTGAGCTACACTCGAATAGGAAATGGTACCCAATAACAGGCCTTCCTGCACTCTTGGTTTGAGAATGAAATGCTTTGGTAAATTAATACACATAGTATGAACCATTATTAAGGGAATAAAAAATATTAACCTAAGAATATATTTTGTGAAGTAGATCATGTATAGCTTTGATTAAAGCATATAAATTCATATGTTAGACACATTAATGTAATTGATAAACGATCCAATTTTTCAATAGATTCCCCTTACTTTGATACACATTAAATTCCTTTTATTATAGACAATAGTAGGTAATAGGATGACATGGGATAATAAATGATGCAAAGATGAATGAGATGATTGTTCGAATGAGATGCCCAATCTAATGGGAGTTTCAATCACAAACATTGTCATGATGCTCTCTCAGTTAACTCATGTTTTTAATAGAAACATTGGTCATGAGAAACATCCAACCCACCCCCTACCCCTATGAAATAATAAGCCCCAATCAAGATCTTCACGAGACAAAGGCCTCATACATTAAATGGATAATATGCTCCCTCAATCACCGATAAATAGATAAACTCCATTGAGAAGGTCTTCTCCATTCCTAAATGTTTTATCCAAGAGAAGGTTCTTCTATCTTCTTCTTGTATGAAGGATGAACCTGGTCTGTGGTGGTCGCTGATCAAATATATGAAGCTTGGGGAAGTGAGTAAGGAGTTATAATTGGAGGATTTCTGAAAAATAGATTTTTATGAATATTCTTTGCGCACCCTCTAACTTAATATTGAGAGTAACATCCTTTCCCACATGAAAAAATTATAAATAATCCATCAGAATGTATGAGAAAAACATCACAAGGATTGGATGATATGCCTTCGTCTTCGTAGTTACCCTTGAATGAATGACTGACCGCTTATTTGTTGGGATAAAAACTAGCCTATAGAAAGCCCTTGATATATGTGAATTAGATAGCTATGAGAAAATAGGTTGATGTACTCTTAATGTATAAATGCAGATTAGAGATTATTCGCAGTATCATGGGGTCAATAAGTTGAAAGTGAACTTTAATTCTAGAACTATGATGGTTAAATCCATTTGTGCTATAAAATGTCATCACCAAACTTTTCAAAAGTGCATAAAAAATAACCCCAGATATTTCCTGAAGGAGAAGAGTTAATGCGTATGTTGTGGATGAGAAGAAAACCTAGCCATTAATTGACAAAAAAAAAAACAAATACAGCGATAAGGAAAAGGAACACTCCGTTCGACCCTCAATGAACTGTTCATTGCATAAAATGCAATGAACCATTTCATTTGGTAAACTAGTTCCCAAAACCAAGGGGTTTCAGAGGAAATTGACAACTTTCATGGAAGAAAGGGAATTATTTATCCATCACTACCACTGAAGTGATCCCCGACATCACAGTGTTGATTGGTAAGCTAGTTATTCATTCAAGAATAGAGACCACAATTTTTCATTCTTCTTCTATGAATTATTTTACCTCTCAATCGATTATTAGAACAATCCCAACACCACTGAAAATCATATAATTAGAGAAATCTATGATAACGGAAAATGGGGAAATTATTTCATCCCATGAATATAACTCCTCCCCTGCCAAAATTTGTGGATTAAAAATTCTAGAGAACTTTATCATAATACCTCTTGTAAAATTTTTTGCAATTATTGGAATAGAATGAAATTCCCTATATAGAACCAACATAAATATCCGTGTGGTGGAAATAACTCTCCATATTTCGAATTAACGCCCAATTCATTACAAATTCAAGGAGGAGGATGAAACTTCTTTAGCGCCATCATCTCAATCCTGGATATTACAACCCAATGATAATGTGTTTTTTGATGAGATTATTGAGTATAAAGAAGAAATCATCCTTAAAGTCATACTTATTGTGAGGAAATTCATTTATGTGTTTTCCAAGGAATTTTCTAGTGTACTTCATTTAAGAGATGTTGAAATCTCTATTGGTATTATGCATGGGGATTTTCTAAAATCCAAGACATGGCATAGAATAGTTTCTGTGGATCATGAGGAGATAAATAAAAAATTATAATAGAATATGGATAAAGGGTTTATACACACAATTTCATCACCATGGGGTGCACCAATACTCCTCTTCAAGAAGAATGATGGATGAATCCACCTTTTCATTGATATTAGTGAGATTAAAAAAATTACGATAATGAAAAAATATCCTCTACCATGAACTGATGACTTGGGTTTTGAGATACATGGAGTAAGATGATTTTCCAAGTTGTATATGCGCTAGGGATATTACCATGTATGGGAGGAGAAGGAGGATATCCCACAGGCTACTTTTGTATAATATACGGGCATAATTAATTCTTAGTAATGCCTTCATGACTCACTAATTATCTATAAATATTCATGGACTAGTTGAATAGAGAATTTTAATATTACCTTGAAATTTTTTGGTAGTCCTTAGAGACAATATTATAATATTTTTCAAAACCATGGAAGAGAATGAGGAGCATCTAATAACTGTTCTAGAGACCATGCGAAAGGAGAAACTCTATAAAAGGTATAAAAAGGGTGATTTCTTGTTTAAGGAGGTCTCATTCTAAGGTTATATCATCACATGAAGTGGGATATCTATGGATCCACCTATGAAAAATGAAATGGAGGGGCTGTTGAGGCTATCATCTATGACGGATATTCATATAAACCATGGGTTAGAAAGATATTATCGCTAATTTGTGAGAAAATTATCTTGAATATCAAACCATCTAACAAAGATAACTCTAAAGGGATTATTGTTTATGTAATGTTTAAAATGAGAAGATTTCATCATAGAGTTGAAAAATAATCTTATCAATGCACCTATGCTCACAATACCCCCATGTGGAGAAAAGTTTTTGGTATTCAGGGATGCTTCAAAGAAGGTCATGGGATTTGTTTTGATTCAAAATGAAAAAGATACTGCTTAGGATTCAAGAAAATTGAATGTTCATCAGAAAAACTATCCAACACATGATATGGTGTTGGTTTTAGTAATATTCAATTTATAAATTTGGTGAAATTATCCTTATATGTAGTGGTGTAAAATATATATATATATCACAAAAACCTCTACTATATATTCACACATATGGAGGTGAATATGCACTAATAAAGATGTTTTGAGCTGAATAAGGACTATGACTTCTTAATTAACTACAATCCATGGAAATAAATTAAATTTGAAGAGTCTCTATGTAGAAAGGACCCACCAATTTTATCATTGATGAGAACTAAAAAGGATCCAATCATCTTAGATTTGATGAATATGGAGATTGGAATCATAATGAAGGGAACATTATCAATCCATCCACAAATTATTCCTCAACCAACTATTTTAGAATGGTTAAATGATGATCAAAATGATTTTGTTGGAATTCAAAAGAGTTTGGAAACTATTAGAAAATTAAAATCCTTAGAGGTCAATGTTAAGGTAGAAGGAATTTTGAGATTTGGGTCAAGTCTATAAGTTCCATCCTGTTTAGAACTAAAGAATGAACATTTTTATGAAGCACATAGTTCAATTTTCTCTATTCACCCAAGAAAAAAAATTATGTATAGAGATCTCCAACAGAATTATTGGTGGGCTAAAATGAAGAGGGAGGTCACTGAGTATATATCATGGTGCCAGGTATGACAGAAGGTGAAGGATGAGAGGCAGATGTGTAAGGGAACAATTCATCCATTACCCATACTGATATGAAAATTGGAGAACATTTTCTTAAAAAATTTCGCTGGACTTATGAAGACAAACAAATGAAACAATTTTATATAGGATGTTTTGGATCTTCTTTCAAAGATTGAACAATTTATTGCAATTTCGCAGGATATCCCATTGGATATAATTCGATAGATATACATTATAGAAGTTGTGAAGCTGCAAGGACTACCACTATCAATTGTATCTGATCAAGATCTAAGATTCAATTATATGTTCGGGAGGAGTACACAACATGCTTTGAATACTAAGCTAAACTTTTGTATGTCTTATCATCTTCAAAATTATTTCCAATTTGAATAGAATATCGAAACACTTGCAGATATGTTGATAGAATGCTCAATAGACTAAAAAGGAGGATGAGATTCACATCTTTCTCTGGCTGAGTTCCCTTTTCATAAATGTTTCCACTCACGAATAAAAATCGTACTTTATGAATCACAGTATGAAAAGAGATCCAGAACACCGGCATGATGGGATGAAGTTGGGGAGAAAAAAATAATAGGTCCAAAAAATGGTCAATGAAATGGTGGAGAAGGTTAAGACTATTCAGCAACACATTAATGATACTCAGAGTTGTCAGAAAAGATATGTTGATAATCAATGATGAGACCAAGATATTGATGTTGGATACATGGTATTCCTCCTTATATTACTGTGTAAGAGGGTTATGAGATTTGGAAGGAATGTAAATCTTAGTCATAGGTACATTGGCCCTTTTGAGATTCTTCATCACAATTGAGAAGTATCCTATCAACTAGCACTCCCACTAAAACCTAACTCAAGTACATGATGTATTCCATGGATCAAATTTGAGTAAGTACATACCATAACCATCTCATGTACTACATATAGATATGGTACCATTTTATAATGACCACTTATGTGAAGAGAAGATGGGGAAGATATTAAATTATAGGGAAAATGTAATACGAAATAAGAAAATTCCCACCAACAAGGTGTTGTGGAGAAACAACACGTTCGAAGAAGAAACATGGGAATCATGGTAAATGATGAAGTAGTGTTACCCTCATCTGTTCTAGAATGGGAAAAATAAAATTTTTATGGTGAAATATTTAAAGATTGGAGATTGTAATGACCCAAAATATTATCAGTGAAAATTCATCTTGATAGAATTATATTTATTACTATGTAAAACGGTTGTTAAAACAAATTAATTTATATTGTTTTATAATTTTTGATTTTAAAATACAATGAAGAATTGATATCATTTTTAATATAGTCGTTGAACAGTGATCACTTGATTAGTATAAATAAAAGGCTTTAAAAAATCTATTTTACTCAAAACAAGGATTTTATGGCCTCATTTAGTATAATTGTCTCATACGAATCCCATATGTGGGAACTCGGATAGGAGGCAACATCACTGGCCTCCATGTTTCACCATGCCCAATCAATGTTTCAACTCGTTAATCTTGAACAGAATCACCTACTAGAGAAGTGGATGTTAATAAAGATTACAGCCTTAGCGATGTTATCTGAGCTTCCCCAGGAGACTATCAATGTCCCACACCATACCATTTGGGCTTACATGGGTTTTATATGGTGTTATCTATGAGGAAACTATAACTATAATTACTTGAATTCTTTTATTGAATAAATAATATACGTTCATTTTATTATTGTTACTTTGTAACTGGTTTTTAATGAACAAATAGTTTTTTTAGTTAAAATTCAATATTGAAATCTATTTAAATGAATTAATGTAATTTTTAGTTAAATAAAATTTTAATAAAATTTTATTACTAATTTAATTTTTATTAAATATAATTGATCCTATAATATTTTTACAATTTTAATTTTTATTATGGTTGGAAAACTGTTTTTGACAAAACCCATGAATTCTTTATAAATGCCAGTTTTTATATTAACATTAAAAATTCACATATTTATAAAGTTTTTTATATAAAATAAATTTTATTTTTTATATTAATAATGTTTAAATTATCAAATGGTGATTTGTTTTTTACTTTCGATGAAATTCAATTTTTTCGGTAAATATTATATAAAGATTAAATATATAATGTGTTTTATGACACAATAATGACCGAATAGTCATGTAATAACACACTATAATAGGGATATTCAGACAATATATGTTTTAAATTTAAAATAATGTTATTTTATAATTATTTGTTTAATTTTATGGTGCCTAAGTAGAACCTCCAAAACATATAAAATAATTTAACATTTAAAATTATTTTGTTTAGAGTGTGACTCTCCTCCACATCAGGAGGCCTAATATTTTAATTAGTTCGGACATTAGACTAATAAAATAATATTTATCTCTCCTATTTGGAAAAATTTTTTGGAAAAAACCAATATTTTGTTTGTGGGTTTGAATATTTAATTATATAGATTCCAAAACCTGCGTTTTTGAAATATTAAAGAATTCCTCCCCCATTTCCAATATAAATCGACTAATGATCCCACTTCCAATCAATAAATATATTAGTGAACATCCTTAAATTTCCCTCTTCTCTCAAGAATCCTCCCAAGGTTAAAAATCTCACATGAAGCACTGTATCATGATCATGAAGTCAAACACATTTATATAAGGGATCATCACCTTCCTTCCTTATTTGATTTCTATGTTTCCTTATATTTGTAATCCATTTTATTTTCAATTACAAATATTCTGGTATGATTTATCACCTCCCCTATATGTCCCTCTTTATGTTTTAATGATGAGATATCTCTTTATATCTCATTATTGCCTCCCATGTACACCCGTTATCATGCTAAAATTAAGTAAGGGGTTTCTCTCTCCCCATTTACATTAAAGAATTTTTTATATTTTGCATCTAAATTACATTACACATGTTGGGATATTATATAACATGACCCCCTGACATATCATTTAATTTATAAATGATGATATACCCCTTTCTCTCTTTTCAACCATTTTACAATTTCTATTGGAAGTCGTTATGCTGCCGATGTTACACGAAACATTCCCATGCCAAAATCATTGTGTAAGTGAATACCATACCTATTTCTCTATAAATGGTATTCACCATTATTCATATTTACATTTTTATTGATAACATATATATATGTATTCCACATATATTATAGGGGTAATAAATAATGATGTTTAATGAATCCATGTTGTTTTTTCTATGTGTCACATTTATGCAAGTAATGAAATGATTAAGAATGGTGCACCCAAATAGCGCTTCAATGCATTAGATAAAAAATAGTATCATGATAAGTCATGTTTGATGAGTGTATACTCATGATAATTCAATGTAAATGAGGGTTTACTCTATCAAATTCATGTGCAATGAGGGTTTACTCTTACTAAATCATGTGGAATAAGGCTTGACTCAAGATAATATCATGTTGTAAGTTGTTTCCACATTTCCTTGTTATGATAAACATGCTTTTTCATTCCTCTAGGTTCATGGTTCTCTTATACTACATTAATGTTACTATTAACAGAAATGTACTGTATTCTCCAGGTTATTCCTTGTTTACAGCCTAACTGGGATCTATAGCTCACCATTTCCTTTTTTATGTCCCTATGTTATCCAATGAAATTTTAAGTATGAAGGAATATTGTGGTCATGTAAATGACGTTTTCAATAATGATTTTGGATTTTATGACTTATTTTTTCCTTTAGTGTTTATAATTTCCCCTGACAATAGGGGTCTCGATCCTTTGAGTTTTATTAAGTGAAATTTTATGTAATAAATATTGTTTAGGTTTGTAAAAAAGATAATGGTCACTATAATAGAGTTACAATTTTACCAATGTGGTATGGATTTTTTTTCTCTGTTCACTATATTCAAAACTTTATTCATGTTATGAACCTATCTTATATTATGAGGTGTATATAAAGACCATTTTACATATAATATCAGGAATTTATTAATTCCAATTATATTTCAAGTTTCATTTAATGTTATCCTTTCGGGGGTCTTACAATTCAATATTAACAATGCGGTATGGCGTTTATGTTACAATATCATCAGTTATTGGAATTTTTATTATTTTACACTAATAATGAATTATAATTATATATTCATTTTGAAAATAATTACATTATTTATCCTATGTTAATTTAATTCAAATATATTTGTTACTTAATCTTCAATGATTTATGTAATCAATATATCTGTATAAAACAATTTAGAAAAATATTATACTTATTTGAAATCCTTTTTTCATCCAAAACCATGTTTTCTATGAATATTTATAACAAATTTTTACTTTTTTAATATCTATTTTTTTTTAAAAATTCTTCCTATTAAATATCTTTTTAAAAGGAATAATGATGTTATTATCCAATCAATGCTTGATTGTATAATTCTAAATATGTGAACTGAATCATTCTTTTTTAAATTCAAGGCATGAATAATATTTCTCACTTCTATAAAAGATCAATAATTTCAAACCCCCCTTAAATTTTTTTCTTAGTATTTTTAATGAAAAATATTCATGAATAATTAGAAATTTTTTTTATTTTATAAATAAGAATTTAAAAAAATAAATGTTTTTAAATTATTTCAATAAAATTCTAGTGGAGTATATATTTTCCTCATGATTTGTTTTATAATTTTCTGTAAACAATATTTTGGAAGAAACTTTTTTTTAAATGTTATATATTTTAAAAAGTGATTATCGATTTTAAATTAATTTTTCACTATAAATATACTAATATATATTTCAAAATCATTTTCCATCCAAGATTACATCCATTTATGTAACTTATTTTTGGCTGGGGAAATGATCTAGGGAAACCATTATTATACTATCTTTATAGGATTTTTATAATGCCCCATCCCTCAGAAGCATGGAGTCAGTGCATCATTTTAATACATTTTCATGATTATAACAAATCATGTCCCGAATAACTGATCTATTTAGAAGTCTTGGAATATGTATTACATACAAAAATGATACATAAAAAGGTTTAACATAAAAAAACATAAATAATTTTTTCAGAATTCCACTATTAACCTCCCTTTACCATGATAATATATCTTAATAAACAACTTTTCATCCTAGTAAAATAAATCCTAAGAATGTGTTGTGCTCAGATCTTAGTAAGGATAAATAATACATCATAGGAAATAATATTTTTTAGCATGATGTATAATAAAAACAGAACCCTTTAATCCTAAAATTGTATCATAATATGGTAAAAATAAGAAAAACATTACCAAATAAATAAGAAAATGGATATTCTACTAGTCGAATATTCACATGTAACAACTACTTTTATAATTAGGGAATGCATAATGCTAGACATAATAACTAATACATCAAGGCCTTATGCCAATACTATTCACAAATATTTTGTCAATTCCTTGTTCAAATTCAATAGTTTGTCTGATGAGATCTACCGATGCATCCAAGGGATATAGAGGGCCCCACTTGTAACTTATTATGTCCAATAAATTCCACATTTCAAAAAAGGGAGACATAAAAAAACATTTGTATTAAAACTAACATATGAAATGTCATTACTTTAACCAAAACCCATGAATGTTATAAATATAGCCCATACATAATCAAACATATCACAAATCTTTCAATATAATATAGAAGATTGTATTATAATAAATAAACCTCAATCAGGAATAATATCCAATAATGGATTATAACATATTTTAAAATAATCAGTAAAACTCTTTGAGGGAAATATCCATTTTTCATGCAATCATTTAAAAGTTGCACAATTTATAAAGGAAGTCAAATAAAAAAGTTTTTTGAATAATAGTTTTCCATATATATTGAATATTTTTAAATTTAATTAACATTTTAAAACATTCATTTCTATATAAATAAAAGAATAAAATCATTTTGAAAACATTGAAGTTAATTAAAATTATTTAGAAGAATAAATCATTAATAGATTTAAAATTATGATCTCGCTAAAGTGTACCTTCCACAAAACCATAAAATATTAGTTTTCAAAAAAAGTTATCAAACATGGACATGGATGATAAATATGTCCCAATATATACATACAAATAAAAAATCATAGATAATAATGATATTGAGGAATTAACTCTATCTATAGGTCTGATACTCTCCGAACATGTCTGAAACACATGTATAATGTTTTTAAACGTGTCATTAACTTATAAAATAATCATAATAATATTTATGACATCATATATTATTTCATATTACATTATATTACCCATTTATTAACAATTCCAAGTTAATGCAATATTTTGGGCAATATCGCATTGTTTATCATATGTTTTTTGAATTTTTATTCTTGATCATATTGCATTAAAACAAAATTTTCATAAATCCAGAATGTAAAATACAGTTTATATGTCTTATATTTTTTGTATATAAATATATATAATAGATAAATAAATAAAATGGAAGACACTGTTCATGGAGATGGATGGTAGTACACACGCATAGACGTTGTTTCTGTTTTCTTATCATATTGAATGGAAGTAAGTGAATGAAATGTATGTGTGTTTATATATATCATCCCAATAGAATTATTATGTCATATGTTTCATAATTATTAATAATATTTATTCTTAATATCATTCTTGGATTGCAAACAAGGAAGATGAGTTTCATCGTGCTGTGGAGATGGTAAGTCGTATGTACACATGAGCGACGATATCATTTCCTTAATGGTTAAATGGTATATAATTGGATGGAATGTGAATTTTATAGAAGTATAATCATGTAATATATATTATTTACCTCAATTATATTCGTCTTTATACCCATATAAATAATTGGTACCTTAAAACAATTTACACCACGACGTGGATATGGTAAGTCGTACGTATACAAACATGGGGATACTATTTTCATAGGATGGGTAAGAGGAAGAATATGGTTATAACATGATTATAATAACATCATAGAATATCTACGGCACTGGATATGTTATTTTAGTATGGAAACAACAGACAAATTGGAAGTATATGAAGAAAAGATCTTTGAAAGACGTGATGAAATAATTACATCTTCTTCATGTACTTCCTTTTTACTTGAACAAAAGGTTTCTATAGGTTACCTTTCTGATAAATGGATGGAATATAGGTTTAATTTATGTTAGTTGGTAGTATATTTGAGCATGGGATGGCCAAGCCAAATGGATTTGGATGTGTGAATTTAAGAGAAAGGGAAGTACCCTTTTATAGGATTGGTGAGGGGCACTTTTGTAAAAGCTTGAAATATTAATTTATTATAAACTTATTTTTGGTTTCTAATAGTTAAAAATGTATTTATTTCGAGGATAAGGTATATATGGGTCTAAATCCCCTCAACCAATAGATTTTAGACATGTTTAGGTCCTCATATGAATGTTATATTTTAGACTTTACCCTTAGTTAAATAGATTAACTTTTACTATGTCTTCTTGTTTTATATACAACATGGTTAATATAGATATATAAAATTATAAAAGGACCTAAATTGGTTCATTAATGACATATCTAACACTATCTTATTCATTTTTCCAAATCGAATATTTTAGGACTATTATATTATTTAAAAAAATAATATTTTGTTTTTTGGAATGTCAAAACAAGTTGATTCCATCGAATGAAATACTTTGAATTAAGACTAAAACATCATATTCACCATGAAAATTAGATTATGGCCTAAAAATTTTCCTTTTACATTTATTTTAAAATATATAATATCAATTATTTTCATTTTTCCTTAATAATGTAATTACTGTGCTATAATTCCGTCATAAATAAATTTATTTATTTAATGTCTAAAATTATAAATAAAATATCATAATGTAGGAAATAATATAATATTTCTACTGATTAATTATAATCTAATTTATCTTATGTATAACCCTGTGTTAAAATCAGTTTAGTTATTAAAATTTGAATTTTACACTATTAACTATTCTTTAAATAAAATATAATAAATATCCAAATCTATCCAAACTGGATGAAAAGGGATCTAAATTTTTAACTAAGGATTATTTTTGTTGAAAGAAATATATCCAATAGAATTAGAACATGTGTTAGGATAATTTAATATTATTATAATATTATTTTTACCTTTTATTACCCTATATAATTTTAACTGTGGTAAATAAAATTCCAAAGTTTCTATTTACCCAAAATAAAATTTGTCCTATTGAACTAAATTTTACATGCTGATGAATAATGTGTCTGTCGGATTTTTGAAATTAAATTTACAAAAGTGGTAAAATTACGTTTTATGCAAATATCCATATATGCCTAAAAGTCTGCTAAAAGACGTTAAAAAGTTCAATAAAATTTTATAAATGTTATCTTATTATAAAATGACTCAAATTAATTACATTCAACTAATATATGTATTATGAATTTATTTTTACATTAAGAAAATTTATAATAAAAATAACTATTAAAATGAAAAAGTTGGTTTTTAGGTACTATGTAGTATTTGTCAGTATTCATTAAAAATTTAATTTTTTCAAAAAAATACCACAAATTCACCCAAAGATAATTTTGATATTCCAAATATAAAAATGTTGTAAATTTTTCTAAATTATAGTGTTATGTTTTTCTAAAAAAATATTATTGTTTACAAAAGGACGTAAAAAGTAGTTTTTTAAGAAAATATTTCTTCTATATATATAACAAATTTTTTTTAAAAATATTATACATTTTATTATAAATATGTTTTATTTCTGTGAAAAAATTATATATAACATTTAAAATTTCATTTTACTATTCATAATAGAATATTTTAGTAAAAAATAAATACATATCTTATATAATTATAATAATAATGTGTTGTTTTGTAGAAACTAAATCTTGCTTATATCACAATCCATGTCGTTGTTGCAAGAAATAAAAGGTATTAAATTACATTAAAGAGACAACGTTCTGTGAAATATCGGTGTATTACATTATCCCCTCCTTCAAAAAAATTCTTCCTCGCAATTTAAAAATGTTATTTTAAAAATAAAAGGTTGAATATAAAAATTACCTTTGTTGAAAACCCATATAATAAATATGGTTAATAAAATTTATTCCTAATAAGAAGGAAAGGGAAATGGAAATGTCACCACCAAATTAGGGTTTTGAATAAGGGTAAATTGGTGGAAATTTGAAAAACTTAATTGGAAGAAAACATAAATAGTTATAGGGAAATATTGAAGACATCAATCATAAACAATTGAATAATAAATGGAAAATTGAGGGCCTTCAAGATATAAATATATTATGATTTAAATTATAATCGATTCAACAAAACATAATGTATATGGATAACACATTTTTTAGATACTTGTTTCTTATAGGAGAAATTAATATAATATCTTGATTAGAACTGAAGAAAAAAACATGATTTTATTACCTTTCATAATCATAATCTCATCATTCTGTTGTGCTTTAATATATTTTCACTTCATCCCTTACACTAGGAAATGAATGTTCAAAAATGATTTTAATGTATGAATCACATTTGATAAATCATAAGGTACACATGTATTTTTTTTATCCTCAATATTTTTACTAAAATAGAAATGTTCAGGTCAAAGTATCTAATAAATTATAATTTAACCTCAATAAAAATATCAAGTATTCAACTTAATCCATTCCAACCATTAGATGTATCCAAAATACATGTTTCCAAACTCATAGTCCAAAAAATATATAGGATCTTAACATAATTATGATCTATTATTTCCAAATAATAACATCAGAATACATTCATTGTGTATTCTTTTAAAAAAGGGTAACACCCTTAATTACCATAAAACCATACTGAATAAATTCATGCTCCCTTATTCCTTATAGAATATTAGACATACTCTTTAAATACAAAATTTTTGTAAACTCCAATAATGATGATATAAACAGATAATTAATTTGTTCCATGCTAGTCAAGAATATCATATAAAATTTATCCAAATCAATCATCTCTTATTCCAAAATTACTAACTCAGTATCAAGACTATATTAATGTTTATTGTTCCCTCAAAATTATATTTTCCAAAAATGATTAATTTGTTATTGAGTGACATTTATTTGTAATATACAATATAAAATAATCTTTGAAATGGTACTATAGTACAATCCATAATTGTTTCCATAATTCAAATAACTAGTACATCATTGATTTGACACTAAAATTCATTAATTAATATATCTAGAAACACTAATACACTAATTATTCCAGGTCGCCTTTATTAATAGCTTACGCTAGACTATGATCCTTTTGATCCTTCTGAGCTATATTTCAATAACACATAGAACATTTGTTTGTGTAATGAAACAATTCACTGGAGTTAAAATAATGAATATTAGTCTTTTCTTTCTTCCCTTTTCATTCGTGTTCCTAATGACCCTTTTCTCCACACTTTTAACAATCACCCAGCCCTTTCAAGCATGACCCATGGTGATTCTTTCATATATGGGAAAATAATTATTTACCTTCCTCCCTTTATCCATTTTCTATATTTTATCATTTTTTCGTTGGCTTCCCTATAAATCCATAGGACTTAGAAAATTATTTACATATCTTGTTAACACATGATATTATTTCCTCATATGATGATAGTACATGGAAGTCTAATTCCCATTGAAATGCTGCCATAATACCATGAAAAATATGATCATTCTTACTATTCGAAACATGTGAATTTGTGGGGTTGTCATTCCTTTTACTAGGTTACATTTCTATACAATGTCCTACGCTTGATTAGGTTGTGAATCAAATTTCATGTTTCTAAATTAGTGAAATACATGATATAAATTGAAACATTTGTGCATATTTATTCTCATACTCATAAAAATTGATTCATTTAATACATTTTTAATCATAAATGCTTCATAAAGGTTTGTAATGAAAATGTGAATTATCCTATGCATATCCCCTGTGAGTGTCAAACTATGTGCACA
Source organism: Viscum album (assembly GCA_963277665.1). NCBI lineage: Eukaryota > Viridiplantae > Streptophyta > Magnoliopsida > Santalales > Viscaceae > Viscum > Viscum album. The sequence goes on from OY728155.1 coordinate 822,840,959, forward strand.
GTAAGGCCCATTGTCGAATACCAGGTTACCCTAATTCAAGCTTGGAATACCTTGGCATTGTTTTCACCCATAGGTAAATATATTCAAGAAAAACGTTCACATGTAGTATCAAGACATGTATTTATTTTCTAGGAATACCCATATTATCACTATTTTAAAATTCATGTATTATCTTCAATAATTATACTCAAATTCTATCCTAGTTTTATAATACCTAATAATAGTTTCTTAAATCTATTTACACGGTTGTTTATAAACCAACCTTTGATACCAATTGTAATTCCTTGACCCCAAAAGCCAAGATCTGGAGAAATATTTTAATTCATCGGCATGATTATAAGGAATCAAGTCCCGAAGGACTGATCAGTTTATTCGTCTTGGAAAATAGATTACATAAATATATTTTACATAATTCTTTCTAACATAAAACACTGCATAAATAATATTTTTATAATTCCATTATTCCATTCACTTATCCCTACATATCAATCATATTACAATTCATGGAATCCTTGGAAAAGTAGACATTATAACGGGGTGCACTCAGATGCTCGATAAGGGTAAATAATTCAACAGAAGCTATAACATTTTAAGGAAGTATGTATAATAAAAACATAATCCTTTAAAACATAAAACCTTATCATAATATTGTAAAAATAAGACAATAATTACCATATAAATATGAACATGGATATTCTACTAGTGGAATAACATCATGTAATAAAAAAATTCATTATGAGGGAATGCATAATACCGGACATAATTACTACTATGTGAAGTCATTAGGCTAATACCCTTCAAAAATATTATATGAATTCATTTTTCAATAACACTAGGTTTTATCATTAGACCTACTGATGCATCGAGTGGCTATATCGGGCCACACCCGCCACTTACTATGTCTAATGTATTCATAATATGGAAAGGGAGAAACATAACATAGTCATTTATATTAAAACCGTTATACGAAATGTCAATTAATTAACCATAAATATTAAATGGTATAAAAATAGAACATCCATAGTAAAACATATCACAACTCATTCAATACAATATATATTATTCTATTATAATAAATCAACCTCAATCAAGAATAATATCTAATACAGGATGTTGACATAGTGTAAAATAATAAATAAAACTCTTTGAGACAAATATTCATTTAACATGAAATCATTTAAAATACGCACAATTTATAAAGGAAGTATTTTTAAATAGGTTATTGAATGAAATTTCCACATACAAATTTGAAACTTTTTAAAGGAATTATCATTTTAAAATTATCATGTCTATATAAATAAACCCTTAAAATCATTTTGAAAACATTCACAATAATAAAAAATAATTAGAGGAATAAATCATTGAAACATTTAAAATGATTATCATTCCAATGAATCCCTTCCAAAAAATCATAATATATTCCTTTTGAAAATATTTTATGAATCATGGTCATTGATGATAAATGTGTCCAACTAAATACTTACACATAAACAACCTCTGATAATAATGAGATTGGGGAATTAACCCTTACCTTTGGTCTGATACTCTTCATACTTCTCTTAAACACTTGTATAATGTTTTTAAACTTATAATTAACATATATAAGTATCATAATAATATTTATGATATATTATATTATTCTTTTATGACTTTATATTAACCATTTTGAAAAAATTCCATATTAATGCAACCTTTTGGATATTATCGCATTGTTTATCGTATGTGTTTGACTTGTTATTCTTGATAGTATAACATAGATCATAATTTACATAATTCAACAAATTTAAATATGATTTATATATCATATATATTCTATATATAAATATATATATAATATATAGATATATAAAAATGGAACACACTATTCATTGAGATGGTAGGCCGTACGTACGCATGAACGTGTTTCTGTTTTCTCATCATATGAAATTAAAGTAAGTAAATGACATATATATCTGTGTGTATATTTATATAAATCCAGTATAATTATTATGTTATATTTTAAATTTTTATTAAAAATATTTATTCTACAATTCATTCTGGAATGATAATCATAGAAGATGAGTCTCATCGCGTTGAGGAGACGGTAAGCCATATATATGCACAAAAAACGTTATCATTTCCTTAATGGTTAATTGTTATTTAATGGGATGGAATATGAATTTTAATGAAGAAATATCATGTTATATTTATTATTTATTTTCTTTATATTCAACTTTATATCCATATAAATAATGTGTACCAGAAAAACAATTTACACCACAACATGGAGACAGTAAGTCGTACGTACACACGCATGGTCATATTATTTTACATAGGATGAGAAAGATGTGGAATATGGTTGTCACATAATTAAAATAACATATCAGAATATGTATTTTTATAGAGTTTTTCTTCTTATATATAAAAAATAGAGAAAGAGTATGTAGAAGAAGAAAAAACATGGAAAGATATGAGGAAATAATTACTTCTACTTCGAGTGATTCCTTTTGATTTGAACAAAAGTGCTCATTAGATTTTCGTTATGATCAATTTAAGGCCATTAGTATGAGTTTAGGGTACTTGGGAGGATATTTTAGTAGGGTTTGGTTTATCCAAATTGCTTTGGAGGTGTGAATTTAAGAGAAGGGGGTGTACCCTTTTTTCTGAAAGGTGAGGGCACTTTAGGAAAATCCCAAATACTAATTTATTAACAAATTGTTTTCAGATTATAATATGTAAAAATTGGATTTATTTCAAGGATATGGTGGGGATGGGCATAAATCCATTCAACCAATTGGTTTTAGACTTGTCTAGCTCACTATATTAACCCTATCTTTTAGACATAACACTTTGTAAAATAATTTAACTTTTACCATGTCTTCTTGTTTTTTTATTCGACATGGTTAATATAGATACAATAAAATTACTAGAGAACCTCAAGTGGTTAATTAATGAAAAATATAACAATATATATTACATTTCTCTAAATCATAGTTTTTTAGTACTATTATATCATTTAATAAATTTTTATTTCTTAAAAAAACTCATTAAATTCAATTTTGAGACTTTTTAGTAGTTGAATTTTGTGAAATTCATAACAAAGTGATCCTTTATAAAAAAATATATTGAATCAACTCTAACATGTCATATTCACCTTGAAAATTCGTTTATGTCATTAAATTTTTCAATTTAAATTTATTTTAATATTTATAATATAATTTTCATCTTTCATTAATATGGATATTACTACATCATAATTATTTCAAAAAAATTATTTATTTAATGACTAAAAAATTATAAGTAAACATCAATTATATAAGAAATATTATTATATTTATAATGAATATTTATAGTAGAATTTATTTTATGTATATGCCTATTTTACGAATGGTTCTGTTATTAAAAATTTAATTTAATAATATTAACTCTTCTTTAAATAAAATCAAATAAATGTACAAATCTAAACCAATGGATAAAAAGATCTTACTTTTTAAAATGGTTTATTTTTTTCAAAAACACTTATCCTATAGAATTAGGACATGGTATCGGTAATTTTATACTACTATAATACTTTTTACGTTTAATTACCCTATTTACTTTCAACGGTGGTAAATAAAATTCAAAAGTTACTATTCACAAAAAATGATTATCATCCTATTGAACCAGATTTTACATAATGATGAAAACTATGTCTATATTATTTTTGAAATTCAATTAATAGATGTGGTAAAATTACGTTTTATGCCAATTTTTCAAATGTCCCAAGAATGTGGGTAACTGAAATTAGAAATATCAATTAATATATATATATATATATATAATCTTATTATAAAATTAATCAAACGACATAAATTAGACTAATTTATGAATTATGTATTTAATTTTTCTTTAATAAAAAATTTAATTAATAATAATTCTTTAAATTAAAATGTCAGTTTTTATGCACATTGTATTATTTTTCACTATTCATAAAAAATTGAATGTTTTCATAAAAACAACAAATATTCACCCTAAGCTAATTTTTATTTTCCAAATTAAAAATTTAAGTCTATTTCAAAAAATTCAAAATTCTGTAGTGTCTAAAATAATTATTATTATCGTTCACAAAAGTATATAAAAAATATTTCATTTGAGGAAATAGTTTTTTTAATTATATAAATATTTAAACAAAACTTATACATTTAATTAGAAATATACTTTATTTGTGTGAAAAAATTATAAATAACATTTAAAGTTTATTGTTACTATAAATATTATAATATTTAATTGATAAATAAATATATAGTTTAAATAATTATAATACTAATGTGTTGTTTCACAGAAACTCTATCTAGCATATATTGAAAGCCAAGTCGGCTTTTCAGGCAATATAAGCTATTAAATTACATTAAAGAGATAAAATACTTTGAAATCATGGGGTGTTACAATTTAAGATTTGATATCAAGATATTTATGAATGAAATTTTTTTATAGCTGTATCATATGATGAAATGATAAATGAATTATAAAGCCATTTATTATTCATTCATTATGATATGATTATTAACCATGTCTCTCTTCCAATGGTTATGATAACATTTTTTATGAAACAAAAATCATTTCATATATTCTAATTAAAAATAATATTTTATAATCATGTGGAGAACATATGTATAATTTTTATTCTGTGACTCGGGAGACCTATATCTACCTCTGGTTCTTTAGGAAAAGATAAATTTTATAAGAGTTCATAACGTATAAAAATGGTTAGGAAAACCATAAAAAGGATTTTAAAATGATGATTTTCCAAATCCAAAAAAATAAGGGTACATGTTTGGATAGCCCAAGCCCAAAAAATAGTGTACATTGTTGGATAACGGATGACTAAAGCATGTACATGAGGTCATCCCAAGCCTAACATGATAAGAATATCAAGGTCAATATATATGATCAAAAGTTTTCTATGATTATGTATTGTTGATATATCAATATATTAATAAAATGATATAATATCATGGGTTATGTTATTTTATTACCATATGATTCATTTCGTATTAAAATCCAAGTCTTATTCTGTGAATGAATATTATTATAATTTATATATCGGGGATGTTATTAAAATGTTATTCTCATACCAATATTTTCATGTTATGATTATTTATATGTTTTTTTACCCTTGTTAGGAATATGATATCACCATTTTATATGTTTCCTCTCCTGATGTTGTGTATACATTTTTTATGTATTCTATATTTTAGAAGAGTATTTAAGGGAAGATATTTATGGGAGATTTTGAATATCATTCAACAAATTATATGGTTTTGTTCAAAATCACAAAAAACACTAAACTATTAATGTGCTTAGGATTGGGATTCTATAATTTAATAAATCATATTCTAAAAAATTGTATTATCCATATATGATATTCCTCTTTTCCAATAGATAGTAACAATGTAATGGTTTAATTTATATTAAGAAACTACGATGTGAAATATTTAGGTAAATCCATAGGTAAATTTCAAATGATATTTCTACACATGTCTCTAAGGAATATTCTATGGATGTGTCAAAGTATATAAATTTTTTCTATAATTTTATTCAAGTATTGATAATTTTTTTCCCTATTATTACCTGCCTATATGGATATTGTAAGTTGGTGTGGATATTACATAGTTTTTTTAAGGGATAATAACACAAAAAGGGGAACACTATAGGAATTTATCGTTACCCAGTGTATGATTATGGGGCTTGTTGCACACCCAATTGGACACCATATGGGTGTCCTTTGAAAATTCAAAAACTAATTTTGAACCATCATGAAATATTTAAATGGATGATTAATATGAATTCCCTAAGATAGCATTGAATGTTATTGGTAATTTTTTTGTGAGTATCCTAATGTAATTACGAATATACTAAAGGATATTTTTGTTATTCCTAATTAGTTATCTTAGAACATGATTAACAACATGCACTTTATCAAAATTTTAGTCCCACTAATTTCAATAAGGATATAGTTCACTGAGTCTATGGGTAGTGCATCCCTTGGAGGAAATAAGATTCAGTTTCCAATATATTGATAATGTTGGAATAATAATTCTTTAGAATGAATTAGATGAATGGGAAGATGTTTTTTGTGTGAAAAATAGTGTCCCAAATCATGTAATTGCAATTTAAAACTATAAAAAGTTTGGTTCTTGAAATGAATGGAAATAATTGTCTCATTATGCTAATATTTACTACTAAAAGTTTTGAATATGTAATATGTGGGAATTATAAAATTTAATTTCCTAATAGGAATCATCATGATGAGAGTATTAAATGATGTATGAGTAATGCTTTTTTTATTGACAATTATGATTCTAAATTGAGATATGAAGGAAATGTGGTATTAATGATTTACATGATGAATCCTTGTGATTTTCTTTGAGAATAATGATGTATTATTAAATAATTTATTGATTGAAAATTAGGGATTATGTTACATGAATGATGAAATTTATTAGTATTTTTATTTATATGTATTTCAAAAATGATTTCAAAAAATGATAAATAGTACTGATGGACCAGAAAAGTAATTAAGGGAAAGCGGTTTTTTCCTTTGAGGGATGATAATAAATAATATGATCTCGATATAGGGAAAATATTTTTAGGAGAAATAGACAATTATATAAATAATGTAAATTGGATAGTATTCATGAACATGGAACATATTTTAGACTTTTAGGAAAATTGGTCTAAATTGTCATTTATTTAGTTCATAATATTGGATGAATATATAGAACATATTCATTAATATCTATTTCTATACAATGAATGATAATGTATGTTTTTTTCATTATGTTCTAATTCTTATTCTGGATATTACCATTATTAATGAAAATATATGACCAATCTATTCACATAATTTGTATGTGAAAATGAAGTCCATCATTATTATAAATTTTGTTATAAATGTTGTGTTTATTTTGATAAATTTTGTGGCCTTATTAATGAATTTGATTATTTAGAAGGGTTATAGGGAAAATAATTTAATGAATGGATTAAGATGGAATTTGAATGAGGATTTAGATATTAATATATAGTATTTTTTCATATTAGTAATCATGTGATAATGATATTGTTGTTATCTTAAGTAGTGATAGAAAAAATGAATTAGGATTCTATTATTGTTCATTTTGCACATTAGTGTTTTTGGCATAAACATTAAAGTTCACTTCTTATTGTAAGAAATTAATTGAAAATTTATCAAGGCTCAACCAATGGATTATAATATTCAAATGAAATAGAATGAAATAATGTTTTTATATTTTCTCATTATAATTTCCAACGTATTTGAAAATCATCATGAAAATAAATTTTTTTATTATCATTTGTGATGATATAAATTATATTTTTCCTTTATATTTTTTAAGGTTATGTGTTCGATAAAATTATTCTGAATGTTTTTCCTTATCACTAAATTATTATTTGAGTTTTATTTTTTCCCTTCTATATCTAGTTTTTCACATCCCACCTTTGTGTCTTACTTGGAAACCATATATGTGCTATTCTGTATGAATTTTTCACATCTCATAATCATTATCAAGGTGATTTCATACAACCTCACTTTAATATGATGGTTTTTATTAAGGATTTTTAAAATGATAATCCTTTTCGGGCCCACATGAATTTTTAATGGGAAATTCATTTTATGATTTCTAGAATATAACAGCCCATGATTTTGTTAAATAGTTTTTTTGAAATAAATATAAAATTTACAAAATTTTATGATATAAAAAACAATTTATATATATTTAATTACTTGAAACATTGTGTTTATATTATGTAACATGCAACACTGAATGTAGATTCTATTTCACATAACAAAATGATTATACCAAATTTAAAATAACATTGAAATATTATTATTTAATATAGTAGTTTTCATGTAGATAATAGAATGCATATTATAAAAGGGTTTTGCTAATTTATGAAATTATTTTTTAAAAATGTATATATAATTAATTCTTTGATGAATAAAAATTAGAAATCAAAAAATAATCGATTTGAAAATATAGGGAATCAGTTTCTTATAAACTCTATATATAAAAACAAAACATGTTACACACAAAAGAACAAAAAATTAATGTTAAATTATTTGAAATAATTTTTTTGTAGTAAATAGTTAATAAACAATTTAACAACCATCTTTTATATTTTCTCCACATAAATTAATTATAAATCCAGTTGTTACTTAAATAGTAATTATTTTTTCAAAAATGTTTTAGTTCCTTTGGAACACATATTTTTAAAATTATTTTTTAAAAATTATAGAAAATTATTTTGATAAAATGAAATTAAATTTTTAAATCCCCATGTTATAATTTTCTTAGGTTGAATTTTTAATACATTTATTAAATGTTTCTGTTTTATATGAATAGTAAGAAATCCTTATTTTTCAATTAAAACTACCTTTTCATATAAAATATGTATACAGTTAAATTTTATTTTAAATTGATTTTAATTTAATATATGTTAAATTATATACCTCATAATAAACTTTTTTTCATTGGTATCAATTTGGATATAAAAACCTTTTTATCTATTGCTCATTTTCTAAACGAAAACCTATATTCTCGTCATTTCTGCATGTTCAATTATGAATAAAATTTTTTCCCTCAAGATCCTATAATACTAAATTTTTTAATCTTTATTTTCATGGTAAAAACGTGGTTACACTTTTTTTATTAAAATTAATTTAATTGTGCCACTCACCTCACTAAAAAAGCCCCTTCTCCTCACATCTTCAAACCGCCAAAATATTTTGTATTTGAAAATCCATTCTCAAATAACAACCCAAAATAAATAATCTAAAACATTATTCATTATGCTTTTTATTATTATATCATTGTATTTATTTTGGTACAATGAAACAGATGATTTCTAAAGAAGAGGTAACGTTCATAAACAATCAATTTTTTATTTCATTTTCAACATCGTCCAATTATTTGTATACCATGATAGATTAATATAATCAGAATATTAAATATAGAAAGTCTATTTTATATTAATTTCATTACCTCATAAAATCATCTAATACATTAAATGGGTTTTGAAAAAATCTTTCTTGTGTATTGTGGTATAACGCCTCACAGACCAACGTTATTCATTCATCCATTACCACAACTCATGGTTGGGTATGACAATGTATAGAAATTATTTATAAAATGTTTATAACATATTTTTAATTATGGTTTAATTATATCATATATACCTTTTGACATTCCATTCCATTGGGGGTACGATAACGTTACTCAAGTGTACGATGAACTACCTCTATGAGAAGCAGTATGATTCATCATTTAGAACTGATTAACATGTTGTTGAAAAGAATAACGATAATTATGATATGTCACCTAAATTACATAATAATTATATTAATGAAATTTTCATTATTCAGATAATATAATATTTCTTTTTTCTTTCATACCATTTCACTCACTCAATGATGGAAAAGGTTTTCATTTATGTGAACACTTCTTCAATCACGATGTGATGCGACTCTCCCTTGTCATCACTACACCAAATTGATTATATGTATAAGTATATATAAATTAATAATATGTAATTTATGATATTATCATAATTATTTAATGATAATTTAGTAGATACCTTATTTCAATTATGATCAATTAAGAATAAAAATTTTTCTCAACATTGTGTATGACCTACCATTTCTATGATCATAACATTCCTCATTTTAAAAAACTTTTTTCACGATTAGTATTAAATGTATAATTGATTTATAAATATTATAATAATATCACCAAAATTAATCCTAATATTATAAAACCATGATCAGTTTTGGAGGACCGAAAATAAAAAATCATAAAATACAGGATAAACAGTTTCTTCATTACCTTAAATGTAATTTGAATAAAGAATTGATAAATAAGTGAAGTGCCCAGATCAGTGTGAATCACTGAGAGGGGGAGGGGGTGAATCAGTGATCCTTTAAAACTTTTTACTAATTGATTCTTAATCAATTAAACCTCTATGGCTGGTTAAAGCCTCGATCCACTCTTCTTGTATCTCTCAACCTTTCCCGGATAATGCAGTAATGAAAAGGCACAGGACACAAGGATTTACAAGGTTCGGCACCAAAGGCCTACATCCTTGCCATGCTCTCTCAGCATGGATTATCCCATTATAATCGGTTAGTATTACAATGGTCGATACAGAGTCCCACTGTATCTCTCCTGAGTCCCACAGGAGGGTCTTTATACTGTGTCCCACAGTGTTACCAGAGTCCCACTGGCCTGCTCCAGAATCCCACTGAAGACTTCTTCTCCCTGAGTCCCACAGGGTCTTCTCCTGGCTCCTCGAGTCACACGAGTAGCTCTTCTTCTCTTTAAGCTTCTTCAAGTATCCTCAGCAGTCTGGGATAAAGACTGCTGGCCTTGCTCTATACCTCTGATCACTTGTGATGATCAGGGTCTTCTCAATCTACTGAAAACTCAGACAACCAATTTCTTTAACTTCAGTCTGGCTCAGTCTCAGTTCACTTCAACATCATGCACTGAGTGCATGGCATCTCTGATTCTTCAAGATCTTTTGGTCTTGGACTCCTCAAATGCACACAGCCAGATTTAGCTTTGTTCACGTGTGCATGTGCATGCATGCAATCATGCACTTTCCCTTTCCTCTTCTTGGTGCAGTAGACCCACAAAGGGTGTAGTCACTTTAAGAACACACCTTCACTGAACTTCACACACTTTATCCAAATTGCTCACACACTAAAAGTGTGTTATACTTTAGTGTGGGTCCTTCCTAGGTTCGGCCACTTTGCTTTGTTGTTTTGCACACACAACTTTGTTCTTTGCTTTGCACACACACAATGAGTGTGTATTTGGCCTCCACTATTTTTGCACACCCCAAGCTATGCCTCGGCCTTCCTTTCAAATGCACACACACACAAAGTGTGGTGGTCTTCACTTTACCCACTTGCACATACCCAAGCCAAGGTCTCGGGTTCTTCCTTGTTCTTTTAATCTTCTTCAAAGTGTGCACTTCACTTATGCACACACTTGGTTCTCCATTTTGTACACACAAGGGGTACGGCCTCTTTGTTTTCTTTTTGCACACAAAGGCACAAAGGGTCTACACTTTGCACACACAGGGCTATGCCTCGGCTTCTCCTCTCCACTTGGCACACACACGAGGCACGACCTCGGGTTCTCCTTGCACACACAGTACCGAAGGGTCTTCTCTTTGCACACACACACCTGTAGGGTGTCTTTGTCTTGTTGCACTCACTTAACCCGTAGGATGTAGATACCCTTCACCCGAACTCAAGGAGGCGCGCAAGGGGTGCAACCCTCCTCTTCTTTCCCACTATCGCGCAAGTGCAAGGGCACAAGGGCCTGAGCAGGGTGTGGCCTTCTCTTCTTCAACAGCCGCGAGGTGCACCAGCACTCGGGTGTGCAGCATGCAACACCACGAGGCGCACAAGCCACAAGGATGAGAACACCTTGGGCGCGCAAGCTACTCCTGCCGCGCAAGTATGCGGGCAGGGAGAGCTCTTCCTGTCGCGCAAATAATGCGCGTAGGGGACCTTCGAAGCCTCGGGTGGCTCCGGAACCTTCAGCCGCACAAGTTCTTTGCGCGGGGCTTCTTCGCACAAGTGATGCGCGGAACAATACTTCGCGAGGCAGAGGAGCTCTCGCGGGTCTTCCATGTTTTTCAGCAAACATATTCATGCCTCGGGTCTTCTTTATATAGGCGAGGAAGGCTTCAAATCCTTCGCGTGTTTTAACTTCAAAATCCCGAGAACTTCGGATCTTCAAAATCTTTACGAATCTTGATTTTACTCTCTGTTTCACGCGGGATCTTTTATTTTCTCTTCTCCTCGTGCATGCGATTTATAACGCATGCACGGCCTTCGCCTCTTCTATCCCATGCATGCAAAGCCTCTGTTTAAACCCATTCCATGCAAAGGCACGAACCCAAGAAGCCTCGGCAACTTCGTTTGCCTCGGCATTGCTTCGAATTAACCTCTCATCGCATGCATGCCTACTTTTATGCATGGTCCTGTTCGTACGGGCGAGACGAGCTCAATGGAGCCTTCGGTTTGTTCATAGGTGGCCGGAATCTCAAAAACAGGTGCTCGGGAGGCCTCTGGTTCAACGCCGGATGCGGGTGGCTTCGGCTCGAGCTCGACGAAGGAGATGAGCCGGGAGCCGTTGGATCGGGCGATCAAAATACATCTGACGACCTGGATTAGATCGTGGCGCCGCGGATGGATCGTGCGGCGCAGATCAAGCGCGCGATGAGACGGACGGCCAGGATCTCTTCCGCGGGAAAATCCCGCGTCCCACATCGAAACGCCGCCCAGTTTTCTCGCGGCTTATTACCCAGCCGCTCCCTTGAACGGCCAGTTGAAACTCCTCCCTCCACGGTGCCGCCCCGCACCGTGTTCTCCCTGCGGGCGCGCTCTGCGCCCACTCTTGCTCCTGCGGGCGCGCTCCTAGCGCCCACTATGCACTCACCGGGTGCGCGGGCTTCACCACCGCGTGCCCTGCGCTCCTCCGGGCGTGCCCCAGTGCCTCTGTGGTGTCTGCGGGTGCGCCCCTGCCACCCTGAGCTCGCCCCATGGGTTCCCCCTTGGGCGTGGCGCCTTAGGCCCACATGAGCCTTGGGGTTGAACCCACAAGGTGCTCACGGGTTGGCCATATTTTTTGGCTAAGTCTTGAATAAGACTTTGCCCAGTTTCTCCTCCATATAAAATATGCCAATTGCCAAATGCCACATGCCTATCTTTATCATTTCTCCTTCTTCCTCTCTTCTTCTTCATTTGAAATTCCTCCATTATCTTCAACATTTATTTATCACTTAGGAATGGGAATTTTTGAAGGTTCTTCTTCATCAATCGAGCTCCTGAATCACTTATAATCTTCAATGTCTTCGTTGATCTAATCAGAGATCAAATTGGGACTTCTTCAGATTCACATGCACTAAGTGTTAGTGCATGGACTTCATTAAACCACTTCATCCACTTAGAAGTAGTGAATGGATCATCTTGCTTCTTCAACTCCTCATGCATTGTCACTACAATGCATGGTCTTCTAATCATGTTGTGACATTGTATCATCATGATACAAGTTCTATGAACTTAAAGATCAGCTCAACAATCGTCAGATTTTCTTAGAGAATGTTTCAACCATCATCTCCTATGTCACTTAGTGAATCTCCTAAGTGACATGCCTCTTAGTACTATGGCCATTCTCTTTTCATCACCATCACCATCACATCCTTTGACATTCACATCTTGACTCCTTGACATCCATTCATTACAAGACAACTTCATGCCTCATTGACAACAAATGCAACACATTGCACTTCAATTTCCCCCTTTGTATTTGTTGTCAATACACTCCTTCAGCACATATGAATGGGTCAATATGTGTGCCAATATTTCTCCCCCTTATTGGCAATCAAATGCAAAGGTGTGGTGTGGTTCTCTTCCACAATATCTCTTCCTCCCTTTGAAAAGTATTTTCTTGAAAAACACTGAGAGAGGGATGATGTCACATGTTCTTCTTTAGCAAAGAACCTTTATTTGATCAACTCTAAGTCTACTTGGGCTAACCCGGTGTAGAAAAAAAGAGTGATGTAACCAAGGAACTCAATGCTATCCACAATTCTCTACATATGTGAGATCATGCTTTGGGGTTTGAAATTTTTCAGATATAACAATGAATTTGCTAAATCCTGCACATACTTCACAAAACTCATTAGAAAGTTCAGTGCAAAGATAATGCTCCCCCTTTCATCCATTTGCCTTCAATCCATACTCCCCCTTAATTGACAAGATAAACTCAATTAAGAAACAAGGGATGAAAGTATGATTGGAATACCTTCAGCTTTTCTCAAGATAGTATTAAATCTTAGAATACCATCTTCTCCAGATTGGCTCCCCCTCAAGGGGTGCACTCCATTCAATCCAATCCATCCTCCAGCTGAGAATGATCATCATCTTCAATTCCCTGCAATGTTAGCACATGTAAATCCCAATGTATAAGGGAATAAGATGGAACCTCCTTGGTTCATCAATGTGAACAACAAGGTTGAGAAGATTCTCTCAACCGAGATGTCCCATTTTCACCAGTCTTCACACTTGCACATTTGATCTTCATTGATGATTGTGCTGGTGTGGATCTCAATACATCTTCATGTGAAATATTCTTCTTCCCTCTTGCCTTAGCAATTGCCAGAACTTCATCTTCAGCTCTTTTCAGATCTTTGGCAAGTTGCAACTGATTTGGCCATATGACTAGTAAGTCACTTGGAAGTGTGGCCTCAGTTCTGGATATTCCACATGGTTCTTTTGATGCTGTCAAGCTACCTTTCTTAGGCAACTTGTTTTCAATCAATCCCTTCTGCTTCTTCTGGATTGATTGTCTGTTTGAGTCCAGTCTGCTTCTATTGAATTTCATGGCTTCTTTACAAAGATCCATGATATGTCCTTTCTTTCCACAGTAGAAGCATTTCTTGGTGGTCCTTCTGGATGCATCACCCTTCTTGGACTCAGACTCCAAGGACTTCTCTTCATTCTTCAAACTCTTCTTGGGAGAATCTTCCACTTTCTTCTGCTTGCTTCCCAAGGAATCTTTTTGAGCCAGGTTCTGTGATATTTTCTTCTTTTGAGCTCTGGATACTGTTGGAGATTGATATGTATCTATTTGACCACTTTTGAAATCATCCCAGATGTTGTCAAGTAATCCAAATCTATTTGCAGTAAACAGATGTCTCTGGACCTGTGGATGCTGCTTCTTTTCTTCTGGCTTGCTCCCCCTTGGCATGGGCTTCCTCTGTGCGTTGGCATTCAGTGGATTGTACCAACAATCCTTTGCACAATTCCCATACTTGTTACAACACCAGCATTGTCCCACGAATCTTGACCTCTTCAGTCCTTCTGATTGTAGGGTACTTTTCTTGACCTGTTGTGCTGTTTCAGGAGAGCTCTGCTTCTTTACTGTCTTCATCCATATTTGTTTGGAATTATTCTTCCATCCTGCACTTTTTGTGGAAACACAATTAGAAGCATCAGTACAAGATGGTATGGATGGTACCTTCTTTCTAGAAGTTGTTGCACTTTCACTAGAGGATGTCTTGCTTTTAGAATCATCCTTCTCAAAGCATACTTGTGTAGCAACATTTCTTCTATCAGCTGACTGGGAGGATTCAGCTTTAGGTGATTGCAGATTTTTCAATATCACCTCCAGTTCTAAACACTTCATGTTGAGGGAGTTTTTCTCATCCTCAACTGTTCTTAGCCTTCCTTCCCATTTCTCTTCCAGCTGTTTCATCTGGTCCTCATGCACTTGCTTCATTTCAAGCAATGAGTTGTCAAGCTCCTTCACCCTTTTTACTTTGTCTTCAAGTTGAGCATCTTTAACAACCATTGATACTCTATGCCTCTTCTCCAGTGCATGGTAAACATCTTTGATTATTACTTTAAAGATTTCTTTCTCAGAAAGACTTCTTTGCAATTCTTCACAAGTGTCTTCATATCTTTCATTGCAAAGAGATACTGTTTCATCTTTGGCATTTACCAGCTTTCTGAGAGTGTTGGTTATGCCAACCCTTTTAGCCAATTGATCTTCCATTGCATTGGCTTCTTCTTCTAACTGTGATTTTTCTTCTTGAAGATCAAGGATGCCTGTAGCTATACACTTTGCCACTTCCATGGGAACTGTCTTCTGAAGATATTTGAGTGCACTCTGAAGATCATTCATTGTTTCAACTTCATCACAGCTAGGACAGGCTTTCTTCATCTTCTTGGCCTGTTTCTTCTTTCTATTTTTCTGAGTCTTGGCAGATATCTCCATTTGAGGCTGGTTGCTCATTTCCTCAAATCTGCACTTCATAAAGACTCCCTTGGATCTTTTAGAGGTAACCCCGCTCTGATACCAATTGAAGTGCCCAGATCAGTGTGAATCACTGAGAGGGGGAGGGGGTGAATCAGTGATCCTTTAAAACTTTTTACTAATTGATTCTTAATCAATTAAACCTCTATGGCTGGTTAAAGCCTCGATCCACTCTTCTTGTATCTCTCAACCTTTCCCGGATAATGCAGTAATGAAAAGGCACAGGACACAAGGATTTACAAGGTTCGGCACCAAAGGCCTACATCCTTGCCATGCTCTCTCAGCATGGATTCTCCCATTATAATCGGTTAGTATTACAATGGTCGATACAGAGTCCCACTGTATCTCTCTTGAGTCCCACATGAGGGTCTTTATACTGCGTCCCACAGTGTTACCAGAGTCCCACTGGCCTGCTCCAGAATCCCACTGAAGACTTCTTCTCCCTGAGTCCCACAGGGTCTTCTCCTGGCTCCTCGAGTCACACGAGTAGATCTTCTTCTCTTTAAGCTTCTTCAAGTATCCTCAGCAGTCTGGGATAAAGACTGCTGGCCTTGCTCTATACCTCTGATCACTTGTGATGATCAGGGTCTTCTCAATCTACTGAAAACTTAGACAACCAATTTCTTTAACTTCAGTCTGGCTCAGTCTCAGTTCACTTCAACATCATGCACTGAGTGCATGGAATCTCTGATTCTTCAAGATCTTCTGGTCTTGGACTCCTCAAATGCACACAGCCAGATTTAGCTTTGTTCACTTGTGCATGTGCATGCATGCAAGCATGCACTTTCCCTTTCCTCTTCTTGGTGCAGTAGACCCACAAAGGGTGTAGTCACTTTAAGAACACACCTTCACTGAACTTCACACACTTTATCCAAATTTCTCACACACTAAAAGTGTGTTATACTTTAGTGTGGGTCCTCCCTAGGTTCGGCCACTTTGCTTTGTTGTTTTGCGCACACAACTTTGTTCTTTGCTTTGCACACACACAATGAGTGTGTATTTGGCCTCCACTATTTTTGCACACCCCAAGCTATGCCTCGACCTTCCTTTCAAATGCACACACACACAAAGTGTGGTGGTCTTCACTTTACCCACTTGCACATACCCAAGCCAAGGTCTCGGGTTCTTCCTTGTTCTTTTAATCTTCTTCAAAGTGTGCACTTCACTTATGCACACACTTGGTTCTCCATTTTGTACACACAAGGGCTACGGCCTCTTTGTTTTCTTTTTGCACACAAAGGCACAAAGGGTCTACACTTTGCACACACAAGGCTATGCCTCGGCTTCTCCTCTCCACTTGGCACACACACGAGGCACGACCTCGGGTTCTCCTTGCACACACAGTACCGAAGGGTCTTCTCTTTGCACACACACACACCTATAGGGTGTCTTTGTCTTGTTGCACTCACTTAACCCGTAGGATGTAGATACCCTTCACCCGAACTCAAGGAGGCGCGCAAGGGGTGCAACCCTCCTCTTCTTTCCCACTATCGCGCAAGTGCAAGGGCACAAGGGCCTGAGCAGGGTGTGGCCTTCTCTTCTTCAACAGCCGCGAGGTGCACCAGCACTCGGGTGTGCAGCATGCAACACCACGAGGCGCGCAAGCCACAAGGATGAGAACACCTTGGGCGCGCAAGCTACTCCTGCCGCGCAAGTATGCGGGCAGGTAGAGCTCTTCCTGTCGCGCAAATAATGCGCGCAGGGGACCTTCGAAGCCTCGGGTGGCTCCGGAACCTTCAGCCGTGCAAGTTCTTTGCGCGGGGCTTCTTCGCACAAGTGATGCGCGGAACAATACTTCGCGAGGCAGAGGAGCTCTCGCGGGTCTTCCAAGTTTTTCAGCAAACATATTCATGCCTCGGGTCTTCTTTATATAGGCGAGGAAGGCTTCAAATCCTCCGCGTGTTTTAACTTCAAAATCCCGAGATCTTCGGATCTTCAAAATCTTTACGAATCTTGATTTTACTCTCTGTTTCACGCGGGATCTTTTATTTTCTCTTCTCCTCGTGCATGCGATTTATAACGCATGCACGGCCTTCGCCTCTTCTATCCCATGCATGCAAAGCCTCTGTTTAAACCCATTCCATGCAAAGGCACGAACCCAAGAAGCCTCGGCAACTTCGTTTGCCTCGGCATTGCTTCGAATTAACCTCTCATCGCATGCATGCCTACTTTTATGCATGGTCCTGTTCGTACGGGCGAGACGAGCTCAATGGAGCCTTCGGTTTGTTCATAGGTGGCCGGAATCTCAAAAACAGGTGCTCGGGAGGCCTCTGGTTCAACGCCGGATGCAGGTGGCTTCGGCTCGAGCACGACGAAGGAGATGAGCCGGGAGCCGTTGGATCGGGCGATCAAAATACATCTGACGGCCTGGATTAGATCGCGGCGCCGCGGATGGATCGTGCGGCGCAGATCAAGCGCGCGATGAGACGGACGGCCAGGATCTCTTCCGCGGGAAAATCCCGCGTCCCACATCGAAACGCCGCCCAGTTTTCTCGCGGCTTATTACCCAGCCGCTCCCTTGAACGGCCAGTTGAAACTCCTCCCTCCACGGTGCCGCCCCGCACCGTGTTCTCCCTGCGGGCGCGCTCTGCGCCCACTCTTGCTCCTGCGGGCGCGCTCCTAGCGCCCACTATGCACTCACCGGGTGCGCGGGCTTCACCACCGCGTGCCCTGCGCTCCTCCGGGCGTGCCCCAGTGCCTCTGTGGTGTCTGCGGGTGCGCCCCTGCCACCCTGAGCTCGCCCCATGGGTTCCCCCTTGGGCGTGGCGCCTTAGGCCCACATGAGCCTTGGGGTTGAACCCACAAGGTGCTCACGGGTTGGCCATATTTTTTGGCTAAGTCTTGAATAAGACTTTGTCCAGTTTCTCCTCCATATAAAATATGCCAATTGCCAAATGCCACATGCCTATCTTTATCATTTCTCCTTCTTCCTCTCTTCTTCTTCATTTGAAATTCCTCCATTATCTTCAACATTTATTTATCACTTAGGAATGGGAATTTTGGAAGGTTCTTCTTCATCAATCGAGCTCCTGAATCACTTATAATCTTCAATGTCTTCGTTGATCTAATCAGAGATCAAATTGGGACTTCTTCAGATTCACATGCACTAAGTGTTAGTGCATGGACTTCATTAAACCACTTCATCCACTTAGAAGTAGTGAATGGATCATCTTGCTTCTTCAACTCCTCATGCATTGTCACTACAATGCATGGTCTTCTAATCATGTTGTGACATTGTATCATCATGATACAAGTTCTATGAACTTAAAGATCAGCTCAACAATCGTCAGATTTTCTTAGAGAATGTTTCAACCATCATCTCCTATGTCACTTAGTGAATCTCCTAAGTGACATGCCTCTTAGTACTATGGCCATTCTCTTTTCATCACCATCACCATCACATCCTTTGACATTCACATCTTGACTCCTTGACATCCATTCATTCCAAGACAACTTCATGCCTCATTGACAACAAATGCAACACATTGCACTTCAATTTCCCCCTTTGTATTTGTTGTCAATACACTCCTTCAGCACATATGAATGGGTCAATATGTGTGCCAATATTTCTCCCCCTTATTGGCAATAAAATGAAAAGGTGTGGTGTGGTTCTCTTCCACAATATCTCTTCCTCCCTTTGAAAAGTATTTTCTTGAAAAACACTGAGAGAGGGATGATGTCACATGTTCTTCTTTAGCAAAGAACCTTTAGTTGATCAACTCTAAGTCTACTTGGGCTAACCCGGTGTAGAAAAAAAGAGTGATGTAACCAAGGAACTCAATGCTATCCACAATTCTCTACATATGTGAGATCATGCTTAGGGGTTTGAAATTTTTCAGATATAACAATGAATTTGCTAAATCCTGCACATACTTCACAAAACTCATTAGAAAGTTCAGTGCAAAGATAAAGCTCCCCCTTTCATCCATTTGCCTTCAATCCATACTCCCCCTTAATTGACAAGATAAACTCAATTAAGAAACAAGGGATGAAAGTATGATTGGAATACCTTCAGCTTTTCTCAAGATAGTATTAAATCTTAGAATACCATCTTCTCCAGATTGGCTCCCCCTCAAGGGGTGCACTCCATTCAATCCAATCCATCCTCCAGCTGAGAATGATCATCATCTTCAATTCCCTGCAATGTTAGCACATGTAAATCCCAATGTATAAGGGAATAAGATGGAACCTCCTTGGTTCATCAATGTGAACAACAAGGTTGAGAAGATTCTCTCAACCGAGATGTCCCATTTTCACCAGTCTTCACACTTGCACATTTGATCTTCATTGATGATTGTGCTGGTGTGGATCTCAATACATCTTCATGTGAAATATTCTTCTTCCCTCTTGCCTTAGCAATTGCCAGAACTTCATCTTCAGCTCTTTTCAGATCTTTGGCAAGTTGCAACTGATTTGGCCATATGACTAGTAAGTCACTTGGAAGTGTGGCCTCAGTTCTGGATATTCCACATGGTTCTTTTGATGCTGTCAAGCTACCTTTCTTAGGCAACTTGTTTTCAATCAATCCCTTCTGCTTCTTCTGGATTGATTGTCTGTTTGAGTCCAGTCTGCTTCTATTGAATTTCATGGCTTCTTTACAAAGATCCATGATATGTCCTTTCTTTCCACAGTAGAAGCATTTCTTGGTGGTCCTTCTGGATGCATCACCCTTCTTGGACTCAGACTCCAAGGGCTTCTCTTCATTCTTCAAACTCTTCTTGGGAGAATCTTCCACTTTCTTCTGCTTGCTTCCCAATGAATCTTTTTGAGCCAGGTTCTGTGATCTTTTCTTCTTTTGAGCTCTGGATACTGTTGGAGATTGATATGTATCTATTTGACCACTTTTGCAATCATCTCAGATGTTGTCAAGTAATCCAAATCTATTTGCAGTAAACAGATGTCTCTGGACCTGTGGATGCTGCTTCTTTTCTTCTGGCTTGCTCCCCCTTGGCATGGGCTTCCTCTGTGCTTTGGCATTCAGTGGATTGTACCAACAATCCTTTGCACAATGCCCATACTTGTTACAACACCAGCATTGTCCCACGAATCTTGACCTCTTCAGTCCTTCTGATTGTAGGGTACTTTTCTTGACCTGTTGTGCTGTTTCAGGAGAGCTCTGCTTCTTTACTGTCTTCATCCATATTTGTTTGGAATTATTCTTCCATCCTGCACTTTTTGTGGAAACACAATTAGAAGCATCAGTACAAGATGGTATGGATGGTACCTTCTTTCTAGAAGTTGTTGCACTTTCACTAGAGGATGTCTTGCTTTTAGAATCATCCTTCTCAAAGCATACTTGTGTAGCAACATTTCTTCTATCAGCTGACTGGGATGATTCAGCTTTAGGTGATTGCAGATTTTTCAATATCACCTCCAGTTCTAAACACTTCATGTTGAGGGAGTTCTTCTCATCCTCAACTGTTCTTAGCCTTCCTTCCCATTTCTCTTCCAGCTGTTTCATCTGGTCTTCATGCACTTGCTTCATTTCAAGCAATGAGTTATCAAGCTCCTTCACCCTTTTTACTTTGTCTTCCAGTTGAGCATCTTTAACAACCATTGATACTCTATGCCTCTTCTCCAGTGCATGGTAAACATCTTTGATTATTACTTTAAAGATTTCTTTCTCAGAAAGACTACTTTGCAATTCTTCACAAGTGTCTTCATATCTTTCATTGCAAAGAGATACTGTTTCATCTTTGGCATTTACCAGCTTTCTGAGAGTGTTGGTTATGCCAACCCTTTTAGCCAATTGATCTTCCATTGCATTGGCTTCTTCTTCTAACTGTGATTTTTCTTCTTGAAGATCAAGGATGCCTGTAGCTATACACTTTGCCACTTCCATGGGAACTGTCTTCTGAAGATATTTGAGTGCACTCTGAAGATCATTCATTGTTTCAACTTCATCACAGCTAGGACAGGCTTTCTTCATCTTCTTGGCCTGTTTCTTCTTTCTATTTTTCTGAGTCTTGGCAGATATCTCCATTTGAGGCTGGTTGCTCATTTCCTCAAATCTTCACTTCATAAAGACTCCCTTGGATCTTTTAGAGGTAACCTCGCTCTGATACCAATTGAAGTGCCCAGATCAGTGTGAATCACTGAGAGGGGGAGGGGGTGAATCAGTGATCCTTTAAAACTTTTTACTAATTGATTCTTAATCAATTAAACCTCTATGGCTGGTTAAAGCCTCGATCCACTCTTCTTGTATCTCTCAACCTTTCCCGGATAATGCAGTAATGAAAAGGCACAGGACACAAGGATTTACAAGGTTCGGCACCAAAGGCCTACATCCTTGCCATGCTCTCTCAGCATGGATTCTCCCATTATAATCGGTTAGTATTACAATGGTCGATACAGAGTCCCACTGTATCTCTCCTGAGTCCCACATGAGGGTCTTTATACTGCGTCCCACAGTGTTACCAGAGTCCCACTGGCCTGCTCCAGAATCCCACTGAAGACTTCTTCTCCCTGAGTCCCACAGGGTCTTCTCCTGGCTCCTCGAGTCACACGAGTAGATCTTCTTCTCTTTAAGCTTCTTCAAGTATCCTCAGCAGTCTGGGATAAAGACTGCTGGCCTTGCTCTATACCTCTGATCACTTGTGATGATCAGGGTCTTCTCAATCTACTGAAAACTTAGACAACCAATTTCTTTAACTTCAGTCTGGCTCAGTCTCAGTTCACTTCAACATCATGCACTGAGTGCATGGAATCTCTGATTCTTCAAGATCTTCTGGTCTTGGACTCCTCAAATGCACACAGCCAGATTTAGCTTTGTTCACTTGTGCATGTGCATGCATGCAAGCATGCACTTTCCCTTTCCTCTTCTTGGTGCAGTAGACCCACAAAGGGTGTAGTCACTTTAAGAACACACCTTCACTGAACTTCACACACTTTATCCAAATTTCTCACACACTAAAAGTGTGTTATACTTTAGTGTGGGTCCTCCCTAGGTTCGGCCACTTTGCTTTGTTGTTTTGCGCACACAACTTTGTTCTTTGCTTTGCACACACACAATGAGTGTGTATTTGGCCTCCACTATTTTTGCACACCCCAAGCTATGCCTCGACCTTCCTTTCAAATGCACACACACACAAAGTGTGGTGGTCTTCACTTTACCCACTTGCACATACCCAAGCCAAGGTCTCGGGTTCTTCCTTGTTCTTTTAATCTTCTTCAAAGTGTGCACTTCACTTATGCACACACTTGGTTCTCCATTTTGTACACACAAGGGCTACGGCCTCTTTGTTTTCTTTTTGCACACAAAGGCACAAAGGGTCTACAATTTGCACACACAAGGCTATGCCTCGGCTTCTCCTCTCCACTTGGCACACACACGAGGCACGACCTCGGGTTCTCCTTGCACACACAGTACCGAAGGGTCTTCTCTTTGCACACACACACCTGTAGGGTGTCTTTGTCTTGTTGCACTCACTTAACCCGTAGGATGTAGATACCCTTCACCCGAACTCAAGGAGGCGCGCAAGGGGTGCAACCCTCCTCTTCTTTCCCACTATCGCGCAAGTGCAAGGGCACAAGGGCCTGAGCAGGGTGTGGCCTTCTCTTCTTCAATAGCCGCGAGGTGCACCAGCACTCGGGTGTGCAGCATGCAACACCACGAGGCGCGCAAGCCACAAGGATGAGAACACCTTGGGCGCGCAAGCTACTCCTGCCGCGCAAGTATGCGGGCAGGGAGAGCTCTTCCTGTCGCGCAAATAATGCGCGCAGGGGACCTTCGAAGCCTCGGGTGGCTCCGGAACCTTCAGCCGTGCAAGTTCTTTGCGCGGGGCTTCTTCGCACAAGTGATGCGCGGAACAATACTTCGCGAGGCAGAGGAGCTCTCGCGGGTCTTCCAAGTTTTTCAGCAAACATATTCATGCCTCGGGTCTTCTTTATATAGGCGAGGAAGGCTTCAAATCCTCCGCGTGTTTTAACTTCAAAATCCCGAGATCTTCGGATCTTCAAAATCATTACGAATCTTGATTTTACTCTCTGTTTCACGCGGGATCATTGATTTTATCTTCTCCTCGTGCATGCGATTTATAACGCATGCACGGCCTTCGCCTCTTCTATCCCATGCATGCAAAGCCTCTGTTTAAACCCATTCCATGCAAAGGCACGAACCCAAGAAGCCTCGGCAACTTCGTTTGCCTCGGCATTGCTTCGAATTAACCTCTCATCGCATGCATGCCTACTTTTATGCATGGTCCTGTTCGTACGGGCGAGACGAGCTCAATGGAGCCTTCGGTTTGTTCAGAGGTGGCCGGAATCTCAAAAACAGGTGCTCGGGAGGCCTCTGGTTCAACGCCGGCTGCGGGTGGCTTCGGCTCGAGCTCGACGAAGGAGATGAGCCGGGAGCCGTTGGATCGGGCGATCAAAATACATCTGACGGCCTGGATTAGATCGCGGCGCCGCGGATGGATCGTGCGGCGCAGATCAAGCGCGCGATGAGACGGACGGCCAGGATCTCTTCCGCGGGAAAATCCCGCGTCCCACATCGAAACGCCGCCCAGTTTTCTCGCGGCTTATTACCCAGCCGCTCCGTTGAACGGCCAGTTGAAACTCCTCCCTCCACGGTGCCGCCCCGCACCATGTTCTCCCTGCGGGCGCGCTCTGCGCCCACTCTTGCTCCTGCGGGCGCGCTCCTAGCGCCCACTATGCACTCACCGGGTGCGCGGGCTTCACCACCGCGTGCCCTGCGCTCCTCCGGGCGTGCCCCAGCGCCTCTGTGGTGTCTGCGGGTGCGCCCCTGCCGCCCTGAGCTCGCCCCATGGGTTCCCCCTTGGGCGTGGCACCTTAGGCCCACATGAGCCTTGGGGTTGAACCCACAAGGTGCTCACGGGTTGGCCATATTTTTTGGCTAAGTCTTGAATAAGACTTTGTCCAGTTTCTCCTCCATATAAAATATGCCAATTGCCAAATGCCACATGCCTATCTTTATCATTTCTCCTTCTTCCTCTCTTCTTCTTCATTTGAAATTCCTCCATTATCTTCAACATTTATTTATCACTTAGGAATGGGAATTTTTGAAGGTTCTTCTTCATCAATCGAGCTCCTGAATCACTTATAATCTTCAATGTCTTCGTTGATCTAATCAGAGATCAAATTGGGACTTCTTCAGATTCACATGCACTAAGTGTTAGTGCATGGACTTCATTAAACCACTTCATCCACTTAGAAGTAGTGAATGGATCATCTTGCTTCTTCAACTCCTCATGCATTGTCACTACAATGCATGGTCTTCTAATCATGTTGTGACATTGTATCATCATGATACAAGTTCTATGAACTTAAAGATCAGCTCAACAATCGTCAGATTTTCTTAGAGAATGTTTCAACCATCATCTCCTATGTCACTTAGTGAATCTCCTAAGTGACATGCCTCTTAGTACTATGGCCATTCTCTTTTCATCACCATCACCATCACATCCTTTGACATTCACATCTTGACTCCTTGACATCCATTCATTCCAAGACAACTTCATGCCTCATTGACAACAAATGCAACACATTGCACTTCAATAAGAATAAAAAAATTAAATATTTAAATTTTATATTATATTTTATATAGAAATAAGTTCCAAAATTATATTTATCTAAAACATAAGTAATTATATATAATCATCTAATGTGTATATAGTAAATCGAGACTCAATGTAAGGGATTTCAAGAATATCTTTTATTTCTGGGTGATATATCTAAATTGACAACTCCTTTATTTTTTCACTGTATATACTTCAAAATTATCATTTTATACCGTTAATATTATAAAAACATGATATTTTACATTTCATATTATGTTATTATTTTTTGGGGATTATAAATAAAATTATTACAAAAGCGGTAAAGATTTTTGAGTCCACATTCTACCTCTATGAGCCACATACATATTCAGAACATATAGATTTTATGTGGTGTATATATTACCCAATAATTTATTTTACTACGATTCACAGAAATAATATTTGAATTTAAATATCTATTTTAGTATTTCTCATGCATGGGTTTTATGGTTCAAATGTTAACAATATGGTTTGGGATTTTCCCCTTAGTTTTCCTTTATTAAGACTTATCTCATGTTGTTAACCTATATTATTATATGATGTGTATATACATCCCATTATTCATGTAATTTTGTACAAAAAATTTATTCTCATGCTAATTTATATTTCATTTATTGTATCCTTTATTAGGTTTTATGATTCAAATTTTCCATTGTAATAATGGTTTTATGGTACAGTATCATAATATATCGGGATTTTTCCCGAATACAGTTCCAATGAAGAAATATAATGATATATCATTTACACAATTTTTTCCCTCTAAATATTCCATGGATACAAATTTTTTCCATTAAAATTTCACCCTTTATATACTCATGATTTAAAAAAATAAAAAACCATATTTTCTGTTGAATACGTTTTTTCTTTCAAAACCATGTTTTCTACAAAGGTATTAAATTAAATTTATGGTTTCTTTAAATTATTTATTAAATATATTTTTACAAGTTTTTCATTTTTCACAATAACCAATTAATGTAATATTATTTTAATTTTATAAACATTACATATTTGGATTATTACTAAAATATGAAATGATTCATTTCTTTTTACATGCACAACCTGAATAATATTTCCCACATTCATGATAAATCAACGATTTCAATATTCATACAAATTAATAAAAATAAATTTCAATGAAAACTTATTTTATAATATTTTTTTGTTATATTTTTATAATAAATTATTTCAATGTAAAAATATTTTTTGAAAATGATTTAAAATGGTTTTCTCAAGAGGAAATGTTATTTTACGCAAGAATAGTTTTTTAATGATCATTAATGAATATTTTCAAAGAAAATTATTTTGGAGGTTTTTTATGATATAAAATATATTTAAAATGGAATAGATATTTTTATGAGATAAATATTCTAATAGATATTTTAGACAAATTTTATCAAAGATGAAATCCTTCTATTGTAGTTATTCTTTAATGTGGAAATGATCAATTTCATCCATTCTATTCATTCCAATGAATATTTTAATTTTTGTTTTCAATATGACTATGAAAATGAATAATTTTACATAGCATATGATATGATGAAATGATGAATGGACTATGATACCCGTTTATTAATAGGTTCAGAAATGATTATGAAACCTGTTTCAATTTTATATGTTGTGATTTAATGTTTATAAAATCCATATATTTTCATGGTTCTTATATGATAATTGTTTTATGATCTCTTGTTACACATATGTTTTACTTTCATAATGTGACATTTGGGACATATTTTTCTCTCCAATTCATTGGTTAATGATATATTTCTATAATATCTAATGGTACATGGGTGATAATCCCAAGAAGAAAAAATATAGGGTACACTAGTGGTTATACCAGTAACAAATTAGAGGGTACAAATATGAATTATCTAAGCGAATGAAATATGGTACACATGTGGTTTTTAAAATCCTGAGGTATGGATACATGTGGTTTTCCCAAGAATATTTTGTTATGAATATCTTGGTATGAATAATAAATATAAAAGTGTCTATTGTTATATGTTTTCCTCATATCTATGAATTATTCTAATGGTATTATCTCAAGGATAATTATATTAGATTTTTTATTATTCAGGTCTTATGATCTTCTAATCCATAATTCATGACTCAAGATTAAGATCATTGATATAGAGAGTATTCTTTTTAGAAGTTTATTTGCATGTTCTCATACCCTTATTTTAATATTATTCTTATATATTTCCTTTGTTTAAAAATACTATGAATAAGATCTTACCATTTATTATTTTTTTCTCCCTAGGTAATAAAGAATGTTTTTTATGTAGTGTGTGTTTTAGAAGAGTTATTACATGGAAGATATTTTTGGGAGATATTGAACATCATTAAAATAATTAAAAGGGTTTTCACCATGATTCCAACGACACCAAAGTATTATGGTTCTAATGAATTTCATTGTGTAATTTAATTAATTATCATTTATAAATATATAATATAGGTGTATTAGAAGATTTTTCCATTTTATGAATATTTTTTGTGTTGGAGGAATATTTTCCAATGGAAATTGGAATTAAATTCCAATTATGAAGGAGAAAGTTTTCTTAAAACCATAGGTAACATGTTTGGAAGAGGAAATTATATTATTAAAAATGACATGATGGGATATGGTTCAATGGGATTCATGGATAAATAACATCGGCCAAAGTTCTCAATATTGATGAAGTCCGACATAGTCATGTGTATGATTAATATAGTTATATAGAACAGAAAAATAGATTGAATAAAGAATCAATATTTTCTTATACATAGTGTAATATATATTTCATCAAAAATAAAGTAAATAAATTAAATTTGATAATGATTCACTAATGAATATCTATACCTAGTAAAAAATCAAATACATTATTGATATGAAACATGAATTCACCTGAAATATTGGTGATCTCAATGAATTCCGTTTTTTGGGAGAGGATATATAAGATTACTATATAAAATATGATTTTCAATAATAATAAAGTAAAATTACATTAGGTGAAGTTGGTTAATAGTGAAATTTTATTGATGATAACTCACTATTTGTTACAAAATACATTTAATGATATATATTAAAGTAATAATGAGGTGTAGAGGGTATATCATTCATGAATCAAACATAGAGATAATCAAATTCTATCATTAAAAAACATTTTGGAATATTTATGTTGTAATAAAATTTTAGGATTCATTAAAAATGACAACAAAGTTATTTCACCTCTTTAGTAGTGAAGATAATCATATTAAAAAATCATCATATAAATTTCAAAATAAATTTTGTAACATAGAAGAATAATATCAAAAAAATTATTATGATCATGGTAATGATAAAGGGAAAATTATATAATAATTAGGTTTTATAAAATATTTTGTTTATCTAAAATCATAGTTAATATTTAAATTTAAAATTTTCAAATTCTGTATATTTTCAAATAAAATAAGTTTTTAAATAATGTATGGGATTCAATTTCTATCAAAATGAATCATACTTATAGAAAAATTGTTTTTCACTATCTCAATATAAGTGTTTCAAGAAACCAAGCGGTATTTAACCCAATTTTTATTGAGTCCATCATAGAAAAAACATATAATGAAGTATAAAAAAATATGATAATTAATATACCATTTATGAATAATGTGAAAGGAATTACCTTCCCAAAAACACCAGTATGATAGGTTTTACCATACCATATGTGTAAATAAGGAGAAAGTAACCATTCAATATCATAAAAATAGGTAACTTATCAAGATGATGAATTTGTTTTGTTGTTTCATAAAAATATAGATAATGTTCGAATCCATTTTTTGCCAATATATGTTTTTCATCACACATTATAAATAATTAGAATGTCATAAATTTGATTTGTATGTATACTTGGAATAAGTTAATTTCATTAATGACATATTACTCAATATGAAATTAGCTAGATTAAATAATATGGTAAGAATAAATAAAGTCTTTTTGACATTGATGAAGGGGTAAAAGAGAATATCTCAAGAGATCCTATCATTTTTAACTAAAGGAATGATGTGAACAAATTTATTGATTGATTTTTTATAGTTAAGATGATGGATGATAAAATCATAAAATGGGTCAGAAAAAATTAGAAATTATTTTATAAATATCCAATGATACATTAATTTAATTGATGATTATAAAAGGTAAAAATATATTATGTGATTAAATATGTTATCATTTTCTTAAAATATCATTTAAATTATTATAAAACACAAACTTTCAAGTAATACAATATAAATTTATCTATATAGGGGTATTACTTATGAAGAATTTAATAAATTAAAAATAGTGAATAAGAGAAAAAATCTAACATTAATTAGGATAATAAATCCCATTGGTTTGTTATAATCATGTATTTATGAACAAATTCTTGTTTAAAAACTAAAAATGAATGGATAATGCCATTTCCATATTTTTTTCCTGATTTCCCACATATAGAATTTGTCATTTTGGGATAGTATATCACTAGATCATTATTGATTCAAACAAATTGATCAATGTTTAATACACAAGTCAAATAGGAAACATAGTGAATAATAGAAAAAAAACTAGTCGATATCAAGATAGTTATAGCTATTGATTTGGGGAAATAGTTTTTAAAAAATAATGAGATTAATGAGAACCACATACGATACGTGATTCACATATTTTTTTGATGATTCCATTGATATGACATATGTAAATTATTTTTGAGTAAATAAAAATATTATAAAATAATATATCTTTATATAATAATTTATATTATTAAATTGGGATGTTCTACAAAGGTATTTTGATCTATACAAGAATAGATATTTAAAAATAATGTCACTTTTGTAGTGTGTAAGAAGTATATTCAATGATTAATATTTTTCTTTATACACATGATTAAAATGGATTATTTTCTTAAAGGTAATAATTGGTTGGTGGATATACAGAGACCATATATACATAGTAGCATACTTCAAAATACTATTAGAGACAAATCCACTACAATAATTTTCAATAATCATATTCGGTTTCTTCATTGAATAAATTTAGTAATCATTCCCTGTTATATTTTATTTTTAAGGAATCAATGATTGATTAATTCCAATGTATTCAGTATCCCAAAACTTATACAAATCACCCTAAAAACAATTGGTTAATTTTTACTGTAGATTTAATGATGTTATATTTCTTATATACACACCTAGTGAATGGTTATCCATATATTATATAAATAATTAATTGAAAAATAGATATTAAATTGATATAAATTCGTTGAAATTTAAAATAATTAAAAAAAATTATATTCTATTAGCGATGAAAATTATAATTATTTGGGAGAAAACATTGTTTGGTCAAGGATTATATTTTATGAATTTTATAGCATATATTTTAATAAAATGAATTCACCGAAAAACAAAACATGCATAACATTTACTAATATATTAGAAAACAAATTCTCCAAATAAAAAAGAACACATCAATATAAGAATTTTAAAATTTATATCATTATATTTAAAATATGATTAAGTTACATCAAAATTTAATTAACTATGTCTATGAATTACGATTAAATAAAAAATTCTACGCAAAGAATTAATACATGTACTTTTTGTAAAACATATTTATTTTATCTTCAAAGAAAAATATTTTTATGATAAATTTTAAAAAATTTATTATTAAATTAAGTATTAAAAAAATTAACCACTTGTTATTTTTCTATAAATTATAATACCATATTCTTCATGAAAAGCTAATCTCATTAAGGTTGAATTTTATTATTTTGTTATAAAAACCTTTTTTTCCATAATTATATATTCTAATTTAACATTTAAATTTCTAATATGCGGAGATTTTTTTCCTATTAAATGAATTATATTTCTTCAATCATCCAATCTCATATATATTTAGGTTATTTCTTCACAATTTGTAGAGAAAAGTTTTTTTTGTGAATAGTTACTATATAATATTATTCAAATACAATAACTATTATTAGATAACAATTATATAATAATTAAAAAATATATAAATAATTTTTTCAACCAAATATATATATATATATATATAAAGTCCAATTATTATTTCAATATTCAGTTTCTTAACTTATAAACATATGTTTGACATTTGGGATCCAAATTTATATATCATTCAAACAATAGATTATTTGGAGTCATTTCACATTAAATTGATAATCATAAGATTGTATTCATTATTCACATTAGTAAATTTCACATTAACCTACATTGTATAATAGTAATAGAATAAATTTCATGCTATTAAATATTAATCATAGTCTTTGGATGAAATGATAAAATGTAACACCCTGAGATTTTATGAAAAATATTCTTTTTAATTTCATTAATGTCTTGTGTTGTACGCTACACCAAAAGGAGCTTACACAACACGGATCCTTGACTTGTCTTGCATTACACGCAATCGCGACCTTCCTCGATAGTGTGTGTAGTACGCAATACCGAGTTTCACTAAACAACGATATGCTATAAAAATATTATTAAAACTATGCGTTATGAATAGTAATAACCACTTTTTGAAATTTTTTAATTTTTAATTTTCAAAATGGACTTCATTTTTGGATTCAGAATATCGAAATTATCTTAGGGTGAAATTTTGCTACTTTTCGGATAACTTTCATTTTCTGATGAATAGTGAAAATTACTAAATTTTAATTAAAAATAACCTTTTTAATCGAAATAATTAAGAGTGATAAAATATTAATTTGAGTGGTTTTAAAGTATAATTAGAATATATTTTTACAATTTAATACAATGTTGTTAATTGAATGTAATTTCACATTTAAACCAGACATAAACAAGTGTCAATCTTTTCATAGTCATTATCTCTTAAGAACACGCTATTTGTTTTGACGATGGGAATTAATTTTTAAATTAATTAATGCAACTGATATTTTATGAATTTGGAAAAATAGACATCATTTTTGAGTTCATAATATCAAATATAGATTAGGCCTAATTTTTTGTATTTTTATGGAAACTTTCATTTTTGGATGAATAGTGAAACCACTAAGTGGTAGTTAAGAAAAATGAAATTTTCACAAAACATAATTTTACCGCTTCTGTGAGTGGAATTTCAAAAATACGAGAGACATGGTTGATGTCATTAAGTAAAATGTGACTCAATGAGATGAAAATAATTTTTGGTGAATAGTAACTTTTTACTTTTTTTACCACCGTTAAAAGTAAATAGGGTAATTATGCGTAAAAATGCTATTATTATTACCCTAACACATGACCTAATTCTATTGGATAAGTTTAATTCGACCAAAAACAACCTTAGGAATAAAATATGACCATTTAGACCCACTTGGATTAGGTTAGGACATTTATTATTATTTTATTTAAAGAAGTGTTAAAATAGTTAAAATCAAAGTTTAATATGTATATCATTTTTAATATAGGGTTATACATAAGATAAATTAGACTATAAACATTCATAACAAATACAAAAATATTTCCTACATAAATATATTTTATTTGAAATTTTTAGACTTTAAATAAGTTAATTTATTTATGACACAAAGATGATCCAGCAATTATGTTATTAATAAAATATTGATATAATTGATGTTATAAATACCCAAATAAATATTATTTGAGTCTTTTTATGAATTCCACTAATTTTATTGGTTAATATGACATGTTAATATTGATTTAATTTTCTTTTTTCGAACTAATCATTCTGTTATGATTTTCAGAAACATCAATTACAAAATAGTGTCAAAATTGACATAAAATAGTTTTTAAAACAAATATTATATTATTAATTGATATTTTATTCCTAAAAATATAAGGTTCGTCCAAATGACTTAGATAAGGTTATATATATTAATAATAAATAACTTGGGGTTCTATCGGCTGATTATAGTAAGTTTATTAACCTTATAGTATAAGAACACAAGAAGACACGGTAAAAGTAATGTTATTTAACTTAATGTTAAATCTAAATGATAAGTTAAAAATGGAAACCTAAACATATCTACATTCTATTGGATGAGAACATTTCGACCCACCCACACCTTAGCTTCAAAATATATAAATTTTGAACTATTAAAAACCTAATTTGACTTTATAATAAAATAATATTTTTAGTTATTCCAAAGGTTCCCCTCTCCTCCCTTATAAAAGGGCACCTCCTCCCTCTCTTCCTCGCACCACTTTGAGCATTCAATATCTGCCAAACCCTTCCAAATTCTCTTCTAAACATCCATATAAACATCCTAGAGGTACTGGTATTCCTCAAAGACCAATTTTAGTGCCTTAAAAGGAGATCTCAAAGAGGCGCTTCAAAGAAGAGGTAATGTCCTTTACCGATTCTTTCAACTTTATTCCTTCTTCCACTTCTTCTTATTAGGTTGTTTCATTTTGATGTAATAACATCAGTATCACTCATATACTGATATGTTATTATATGTATGAAGCAACCCTATTTCACCAACTATCCATCCTACGGAAAACGAAATAATCGCGTGTGCGTACATACGAAATACCGTCTCCACGTCGTGGTGTAATCTATTTTCCACCACCACATTTCATGGATGGGTATAATGGTGAAAATAAACAACTATATATGGTTATTGTAAAGTGGTATTAATTCTTAAATAGTATTCATACACTCCAATACAATTCCACGATCAGGAGAACGATATCATCGCTTGTGCGTACGTACGGACTACCGTCTCCAAGACGTGATGAGATTCATTCTCCACGTTAACCATTCATGAATGATTATAAAGTATATATAATAAGTAATCATGAAATATATGAAATAATAAAGATACTGTATTTATTTGTATATATATGTATTTCATCTACTTAATTCCATTCAAATCAATAAGGAAACGAAAACAGCGTTCATGCGTACGTACGGCCTACCGTCTCCATGAATGGTGTATTTCTTTCCATTTACTGATCTATTATATATATGTATATTCGGAATATATATTATATAAATCATGTTTTATATTCTGGAATTAAGTAATCATGATCTAAGTAATCATATGAATAATTACAAGTCAAAACACGGATGACAAATGAAATGATTTTACCCAAAACGCTCTTTAACATTTAATTTACAAAAGAACGGGTAAAATAAAGTAATAAGTGAACCATATAGGATATCATAACAATCAGTATGACTCTGGAATAATTGAATGACATCATTTAAATCATTATATAGGAGGTTCGGACACTTATGAAGCAAATCAGACCTAAGGTAAGGGAAATATCACAATCTCATTTTTATCTGAGATTGTTTATACTTTGAAATTTACTAGGGTTTATTTTATCATAAACATCCATGTTTCCACAATATGTAATTATTTCCATCCACCTAAAATTGTTTAATTCAAATTTTACCCTTCAGTGAGTTTTTATTAAAAGATGTGAATGAAATCTTTTGTCGTTTTTCATACGAGGAACTTTTTGACTTTTCCGACAAAAGTACGAGAAGAATGTTTTTTTAACTTATACGGCGTGAATGGATTATTAAAATATTTTTTACAAGAAGCTTACTTTACAAGTTTTCAAGTTTATTTTTAATCAACTTCTTTTAGTTTAGAATTGTTTGTCATGTTAAGAAAGGAAATGTGTTTTTGAAGTGGAAAAGATATTTTCATCAAGAATGGAGTTCAAGTTTTTTATCAAAATTATTTTCCATCTAAGATAATAAAGGGTTTTGTTTCTATCCATATTTTTACATTGATATGATTATGTTGTGATGGAATTATATTAATGAATTCCTTTATCTTATATGAATTGTTTTATGATGTCACAAGGTTTAATATTCCCATTTTTATTACATGGGTTATGCAATGATGTATGATTTATGATTTTGTGGCACACATAAGAATGGTATCATTATGAGATGGGTGGGACCTATATCTCCCTCCAATGAATTGGGTAAAGATTTTATATCCCATGAGATAGACATGGCTGGAATGGCAGGTTAAACCGGTTCAGTGAAACAGGAATGAAACGAGGAGTGAACTCGGTTCAGAAATGGACTTTGCCCACTAAGATAGTCTTGGGAATGAGTCTTGACAAATAAGAAATTATTCTCTATGATTATGTGTGTATTCCACAAAGTTTCATGTTTTATGTTATGATTATTGGGATTACATTTCACTACTATGATTTATCCCATGTTATGATATTATAATATGTTTTGCAGGTTAAGATTTCCAAAATGTTATGTTCTTATGAATATGATGTGATTGATATTTCTTTTGTTTACCCTCACTGAGAATTTGAGATCACCCTTTTATGTTTTCATTTCCCCATGATATAAAGAAAGGTTTTATGTAAGAAAAAAAATGGAATATCTTTATGGGAGATGTTGAAGTTATTTCACCACGACTAGAAGATTAAATTTTGAGTTTCCAAAGACACTAAACTATTACGGTCATTGTGTGTGTGTTTTTGTAATGTACTAAGTATTACGCAAAAGTAATGTAATGTCCATGTACGTCATGATTATGGTATCTACAGTTGGTATCAGATGAAAGGTTTAGTCAACCTTTGGAAACTAGGATGAAAGAACTTTAGTGAGATCCCTAGAGATATTTCTATGGTATGTCTAGGGATGTACCTATGTTTAAGTATAAGTATAGGTTATAGTACTAGAATTATGGTAACCTAAGATGTTATATATTGAAGGTAATCCCCCTTTATTAAGTTGTTTTCCCTAGCATGATTTTGGCCTCTCACACTATTCTTTTTGGGTTTTAGACGATGGATGGAACCTGAAGGAACGGTGTTGATCAATGCAACGGAGAATGCAATGATTGTCCTCCTGAACAAACAAATGTTGTGGGAGATGGAGTGAAAAATCTTATTGATATACATACACAAGCTATGAATCATTCTGGACTTCCAAATGAGCAGAGAAGGGAACAATATTCTATTGAGTCCTTCATGAGGCAACGTCCACCTTCATTTAGTGGGTCTTCTGATCCACTTGTTACTGAACAATGGATTAGTACCACTGAAAACATATTTTTAGTTCACCAATGTTCTGAACATGATAAAGTCATTTTAGCAGTATATCGTATGGAAGGTGAAGCTGATCAATGGTGGAATCTTATCAAGAATACGAGGCCAAGAGATGAAATTGAGTCCATGGAATGGGATGAGTTCAAGAACTTATTTTTCAATAAGCACTTCCCTCGTATTCTCCGAACAAAGATAGAGAAGGAGTTTCTTGAACTAAAGCAAAAGGATGATGAATCTGTTGGTGTATACAAAACGAATTTTACAAGGCTTGCAAGGTATGAATCTGTCTTTATCATCCAACCTGATTGTAATGTTGATTGATTCTTCATTGGCTTAAAAACAAATCTTCGAAGGGAATTAGCTATAAGAGACTTCAGTAGCTATGATGAAATTGTGCGATTTTCTATTAAGGTAGAAATAGAAGTTGGTGTTACATATTCATCTCATGGTTTTGACAAGAAACGAAAGATGGAGTTCAAGGATAAATCTAATAATAATGGTGAAAAGAAGATGAATGTTTCCTTATGCTCAAAGTGTTGAAAGAAGCATGGTGGAGATTGTCTTAAAGGGACTAGAAAATGTTTTAAGTGTGGAAAAGAATGTCATCAAGCAGCTGAGTGTCAAAGTAATAGAAAAAGGGTTTCTAATGGCGTGAATAAAGAAAAGACTGTAGATAACGCACCAACAACACTTCAATGATTCAAGTGAAATGAAATGGGTAATTATGCTAATCAATTCCCTAATCCAAGGGTTAATGATGATCGACATGAGCAACCACTTAAGGCAAAGGACAAAGGGAAGTCACATGCGATCACTATTGGCGATGTTGAATATGACAACGATGTGGTGGAATGATTAAGTGTATATGTAATGGGATTCCAAAATAATGTTGTATATTGTATCTTGGAATATTGGAATATTTATGTATTGGTCTATTGTGGTTTTCAATAATTTTATGGTACCGGTAAACATGGAAAGTGATTGAGATATTATTGGTAAGTAGATGATATGTGCATAATGAAGGGATTAGAAGATAATGAGATGTTTGATTGTATTCATGAACTCATGATTGATATAAGGACTAAGTGATATCATGGTTTGAATATAAATATTTTTGAGGAATTTAGTTTGTGGAAAGTGTTAACTTTTAACTGCATTCATGTTTTCACTAAGGTTCAATGGGTATACATGATTAAGGTATTCACATGTCTATAATTCAACCAACAAGATATATCTAATGATATATGGGTGATAAATGATGGCATTCACATGATCGTTATGTGTCATTTCAAATAATCATTTTCTTTATACTATGAGCTTGGACCGAAGTATTTTGGATAAGCCTAAAGATTGGGATGGATTATGTTGGACATAAGTAAGTATTGTTTAAGGATAGAAGTTTTTTCGATATTATTTATGGGATGTTATAGTAATTTAGTTATAGAAAAAGGACAACCTGCAGGATGGGCGACAGCCCATCGCGTCGGACAAGGCTGTGGGAATCGAACCCACAACCGAAGTGCGACTGGCCTTTATCGCCTACCACTGGCCTACAGGAAGTCCCGGTTTAGTAGAAACTAGTTTTATTATTATATAATAAGTATAAGTCCATTTTAGGACCCATATATAATTAATCTCACTATAGATCGACTTGTGTATATTTAATAACTTTTTCTAACCTTTTGTTTGAGACAGATGGAATGACCCGTCATTCTATCACATGATCTTCTAACACTTGAAGAAAAACAAATTCAACTTCATTTATTTAAGAGATGTAGTGGAAATTGTTCAAGGCATGAACAACAGTGAGATTGTTCCAAAATAAAGTAAGCATTTATTCTAATTCAAATTCTTCAACTATAGGGAAATGATATTGAAAAACAAAAATGTTTTCCTAGTGATCTTATATCTGATGAATCAGATGGTACCTTAGATCGTCACAAATTTATGGATTTGTGATTTTTGGCTTTTCCATAGCCATTTTCTCTACCACTCTCAATTAGAACATGATGGTTAGATTTCTCTTCCATATCCATATTTTCACCTATGTGGAAACCCAGTGATTAGTTTATTTGGGTAACCGTTATGTTTCATACTTTTGTTTTTAAATATTGGTTTTGGTATTCCTCTTTACGGTCTGGGTTTCTATTAATGATACTTTCGAGTAGTAATCCATTTATATCCCCGACGAATTTTGAGGGCGAAAATAAATTTAAGGGGGTTAGAATGTAACACCATGAGATTTTATGAAAAATATTCTTTTTAATTTCATTGATGTATTGTGTTGTACGCTACACCAAAAGGAGCTTGCACAACACACATCCGTGACTTGCCTTGCATTACATGCAATCACGACCTTCCTCGATAGCGTGTGTAGTACGCAATACCGAGTTTCACTAAACAACGATATGCTATTAAAATATTATTAAAACTAGCCGTTATGAATAGTAATAAAAACTTTTTGAAATTTTTTAAATTTTATTTTTAAAAATGGACTTCATTTTTGGATTCAGAATATTGAAATTATCTTAGGGTGAAATTTTGGTACTCTTCGGATAACTTTCATTTTCTGATGAATAGTGAGAATTACTAAATTTTACTTAAAAACATCCTTTTTAATCGAAATAATTAATAGTGATAAATTATTAATTTGGGTGAATTTAAAGTATATTTAGAATATATTTTTACAATTTAATACAATGTTGTTCATTGGATGTAATTTCACATTTAAACCAGTCATAAACAAGTGTCAATCTTTTGATAATTATTATCTCTGAAGAACACTTTATTTGTTTTGACGATGGGAATTAATGTTTAAATTAATTAATGCAACTGATATGTTTTTAATTTGGTAAAATAGTCATCATTTTTGAGTTCATAATATAAAATATAGCGTAGGCCTAATTTTTGGTATTTTTTTGGAAACTTTCATTTTTGGATGAATAGTGAAACCACTAAGTGGTAGTTAAGAAAAATGAATTTTTCAAAAAACTTAATTTTACGGCTTCTATGAGTGGAATTTCAAAAATCTGTGAAAAACGGTTGATGTTAGTAAGTAAAATGGGATTCAATGGGATGAAAATATTTTTTGGTTAATAGTAACTGTTTACTTTTTTTTACCACGGTTAAAAGTAAATAGTGTAATTACAGGTAAAAATGATATTATTATTAACTAACATATGTACTAATTCTATTAGATAAGTTTAATTCGACCAACAACAACCTTAGGAATAAAATATTACCATTTTGGCCCACTTGGATTTGATTAGGACATTTATAATTAATTTATTTAAAAAATGGTTAAAATAGTTAAAATCAAAGTTTAATAATTATATCATTTTTTATATAGGGTTATACATAATATAAATTTGACTATAAATATTAATTAAATTTATAAAAATATTTACTACATAATGATATATTATTTGTAATTTTTAGACTTTATATAAGTTAATTTATCAATGACACAAAGATGATGCAATATTTATCTTATTAATAAAATATTGACATAATTGATGTTATAAATACCCAAAAAAATTTAATTTGAGACTTTTTATGAATTACACTATTTTTCTAGGTTAATATGACATGTTATAATTGATTTAATTAACATTTTTTGAACTAATCATTCTATTATGATTTTCACAAAAAATAAATTACTAAATAGTGTCAAAATTGACATAAAATAGTTTTTAAAACAAATATTATATTATTAATTGTTATTTTTTTCCTAAAAATCTATGGTTCGGCAAAATGACTTAGATAAGGTTATATATATGAACAATAAACAACTTGGGGTTCTTTTGGCTGATTATAGTAAGTTTATTAACCGTATAGTATAAGAACACAAGAAGACACAGTAAAAGTAAAATTATTTAACTTAATGTTAAATCTAAATTTTAAGGTTAAAATAGGAACCTAACCCTGTCTAAATTATATTGGATAAGAGGGTTTCGACCAATCACGACCTTAGATTCGAAATATAACAATTTTGAACTATTAAAAACCGAATTTGATTTTATAATAAAATAATATTTTTAGTTATTCCAAAGGTTCCCCTCTCCTCCCTTATAAAAGGGAACCTCCTCCCTCTCTTCCTCACACCACATTGAGCATTTAAGCTCTTCCAAACCCTGAGATATTCTATTCTCCACTTCCATAGCAACATCATATTGGTTCTGGTATTCCTCAAAGACCAATTTTATTGCCCTAAAAAGAGATCTCAAAGTGGCTCTTCAAAGAAGAGGTAATGCCTGTTACCGATTCTTTCAAATTTATTCCTTCTTCCACATCTTCTTAATAAGATGTTTCATTTTGAAGTAATAAAATCAGTATCACTCATATACGGATATGTTATTATAAGTATGAAACAACCCTATTTCACTATCTATCCATCCTACGGAAAAAGAAATCACCACGCGTGCGTACATACGTAATACCGTCTCCACGCCATGGTGTAATCTATTTTCCACCACCACCTTACATGGATGGGTATAATGGTTCAAATAAACAACTATATATTTTTATTGTAAATCGGTATTAATTCGAAAATATTATTCATACACTCCAATACAATTCCACGATCATGAGAACGATATCATCGCTCGTGCGTACGTACAGACTACCGTCTCCACGACGTGATGAGATTCATTTTCCACATTAACCATTCATGAATGATTATAAAGTATATATAATAAGTAATCATGAAATATATGACATAATAATGATACTGGATTTATGTGTATATATATGTATGTCATCTACTTAATTCCATTCAACTCAATAAGAAAACGAAAACAGTGTTCATGCGTACGTACGGCCAACTGTATCCATGAATGGTGTATTTCATTCCATTTACTGATCTATTATATATATGTATATTCTGAATATATATTATATATATCATGTTTTATATTCTGGAATTAAGTAATCATGATCTAAGTAATCATATGAATAATTACAAGTCAAAACACGGATGACAAATGAAACAATTTTACCAAAAATGCTCTTTAACATGGAATTTACAAAAAAATGGGTAAAATAAAGTCATAAGTGAACCATATATGATATCATAACAATGAGTATTATACTGTATTAATTCAATGTCATAATTTAAATCATTATACAGGAGGTTCGGACACTTACGAAGCAAATCGGACCTAAGGTAAGGGAAATATCACAATCTCATTTTTATCTGAGATTGTTTATACTTTGAAATTTATTGGGGTGTATTTTATCATCCACATCCATGTTTCCTCAATATTTAATATAATTTCCATCCACCAAAAGTTGTTTAAATCCAATTTTACCCTTCGGTGAGTTTTTAGTAAAAGATATGAAATGAATATTTTGTTGGTTTTAGTATGAGGTACTTTTTGACGTTTCCTACAAAAGTACGAGAAGAATGTTTTTTAACTTATACTGCATGAATGGATTTTTAAAATATTATTTCCAAGAAGATAACTTTACAAGTTTTCAAGTTTATTTTTAATCAAATTATTTTTGTTTAGAATTGTATGACATGTTAAGAATGGAAAAGTTTTTTTGAAGTAGAAAAGATATTTTCCTCAAGAATGGAGTTCAAGTGTTTTGTCAAAATTATTTTCCATCTAAGATAATAAAGGGTTCTATTTCGATCCCTATTTTTACATTTATTTGATTATGTTGTGATGGAATTATATTTATGAATTCCTTTATCTTATATGAATTTTTTTATGATGTCATGATGTTTAAGATTCCCATTTTTATTACATGGGTTATGCAATGATGTATGATTTATGATTTTGTGGAACACATAAGAATGGTATCATTATTAGATTGGTGGGAACTATATCTCCCTCCAATGCATTGGGTAAAGATTTTATATCTCATGAGATAGACATGGATGGAACGGCAGGTTAAACCGGTTCAGTGAAACATGACTGAAACGAGGAGTGAAATCGGTTCTGAAATGGACTTTGTCCACTAAGATAGTCTTGGAAATGAGTCTTGACTAATAAGAAATGATTCTCTATGATTATGTGTGTATGACACAAAGTTTCATGTTTTATGTTATTATTATTGGGATTACATTTCACTACTATGATTTGTCCCATGTTATGATATTATGATCTGTTTTACAGGTTAAGATTTCCAAAATGTTATGTTCTTATGAATATGATGTGATTGATATTTCTTTTGTTTACCCTTACTGAGAATTTGAGCTCACCCTTTTATGATTTCTTTTCCCCAGGATATAAAGAATGGTTTTA
Source organism: Viscum album (assembly GCA_963277665.1). NCBI lineage: Eukaryota > Viridiplantae > Streptophyta > Magnoliopsida > Santalales > Viscaceae > Viscum > Viscum album. The sequence goes on from OY728155.1 coordinate 822,883,637, forward strand.
GGTAAGAAAAAAAGGGAAGAACTTTATGGGAGATGTTGAAAATCATTCACCACGATTAGAAGATTATATTCTGAGTTTCCAAAGACACTAAACTATTACGGTCCTTGTGTGTGTGTTTTTGTAATTTACTATGTATTCTGCAAAAGTAATGTAATGTCCATGTACGTCAATCTTAGGGGCTCTACATAAAAAAAATTATTCTAAAAAACCCCATTATACCCTTAATATATTCTACCCTTCACTAATTGACATATCCTTAGTCCATAATCTATTTCGTTTGAAAAATTAAATCCATGATCCACCCATGAATCTCTTATACATGTTTTATATGTAACAAACTATAATTTCATTTATGGAATTTAACATTTTAGAAATATTTCATAAATCATATGTGTCATATAGAGAACACCAAAAATATTTTCTCAAAAGTGATGAATGGAATAAAAGGTTTTTATTGAAATTAAGAGACATATACTATTGAAATTGTTATATGAAAATTAGGAATAGTAATATAGACATTATTATTTTATCTTCACATATTAATGTAATATAAAATATAGGTATCTTTTAAATTAAAATGTGATAATGTTATATCATGATATGGGAAAGAAAATGTTTTAAAAATGATTGATTAAATTTTAAAAATTTTCTACAATGTAAATGTGTATTTAAATATTTTAATAAATAATTTTATTTATAAGAAAATTTATTTTCATAATGTAAATAAACAAATTAATATAAAAAATCCTGTAATTATTAGATAAATGGTTGAGGCATTACTAAATTTTTGAAGGGTTATAAAATCGTTTATGATATTAAAATCGTTATTTTAGGAATAAATGGTGAGTATATATAAAATATAAAATATTCATTTTTATAAAATTATTTTCATAAAATGGAGTCCATTTTCTAGGTCTAAACATAAAAACCCGTTTATATTAAATTTTTTTATTTTTCAAAAAAATTAATGTTTTGCGAATAGTGAAATAGTGTAATTTACGGTATAAGTTAAACACATAATTTTTTGAATTGTGGATAATAAATGGTTGTTGTAAGCAAAAATTATTTAGAAATATCCATCACAATAGACATTATTTAGTCATATGAGTCATAACTATTGATAGTTTGTGGAAAAAATAATAAACTATGGAATAAAATAATAAAACATACCCATCATCCCCAATAAATTGCGCCACTCACAAAAAATTCTTCACACACCTTATATGACTTATATAATGTCTATAATATTTATAATTACATATATAAATATCTTCACCATTTCCATGAGTATATGAACTAAAAAAATAATGAATGTCAATTATAATTAAGGATGTTCCTTAGGAGACGACATTGAATAGGTAAAATCCTCAATCCATCACTTTTAATTTATTTTAATTTTTTATCCCCATAACATATACTATACCAAAAAAAAGGAATTTTAACTCCTCAATCATATATATAAAGGAAAATTATTATTTTAATGGAATATTTATCCTTAACTCTATTCTGGTTTTCATTTATATTAAAAACGAAAACATCCTCTAAGATATTACATTTCCTCGACATCATGGATGATGAGTTTTCTTTTTCTATTATCACAATCAAGGATGGATGTTAAGAAACAATTATGGTTAAAACAATTGAAATATATATATTATAAAAATTGAATATTTTACATCAAATTACTATACATTGTATTAAATAAAACATAAATATTCATCATGGTGTGAAAAGTCTCACAAAATAAACCAAAAAATTATCATTAATTATTTTACCAATGAATCATCCTCATACAAAAAAAAATTATATATGAGACCATTTAGACTTATGGATGTTATTTAATAAAAATTAAATTTATTTTTTAGAATTATTCCCATTTAAATAAAATGTCAATTATTATTCAAAAGTTAACATAATTTGAAAAAATTAAAACAAACACTCCTGTAATGACGAAATAAATCCATATACCTCATCAATATAGCCAAAATGAAATTAATGAAATTATAATAAAATCATTACATGAATAAGATGATTTGAATTAATTAATTAAATAATATAATTAGAATATCTAGGATAATATGTGAATGTGCATAATGTATTTAGATATAAGGTAAGGGGATTCTCAAACCCAACTCCCATTCATTTGGTTTTCGAACATTCACATATATTTCATTATAGATTTTCCATTTTAGTTCATAAAATATAATATATTGGTTATTCAATTATTTCAAGGTGATTCATTTATCCACCATTATTTATAATCTAGATACATTGCATCTAGAAATTTACAATTCATTCCAAAGAAAACTATCGACTCCTCCAATCTTGTTTCTCATCCATTGAAAAATGATATCTTATTAAAATTTATGATCTACCTTGATCATTTGAAAACCAAAAATTTTATTAATGTTGAATTCATTATGAAATAAAAATGAGAAGGGGAAGGTGAATCTATTTGTTGAGTACTATTAGAGGGTAAAGACCATCAATTTTTGCGGAACATCTGATATACTTGTAGAGGAATATTTGGTTAACTCAATGGATATGTTATTTTCTATTGATTCATGGTTCTATGTAAGATAATGTGAATGTAGTTGATTATCATTTAGATAGAGATCTTGTTCAAGGGGGTAATTTATAATGAACTCCACGATATTGAATTAAATAAAAGATATAGAGTGGGATGGATTTAAAAAATATTTCTAATCAAGAATTTACATAAAACGCTTCATACAATGATGGAGGTATATTATATAGTGCTAAAAATGGAAGGATAGTCTATCACGGTTTATGAAGAAAACATAAAATATATTTCAAAATATTCATCGGGATTTTTTTACAATAATGATAGATAAGATTATTATTCTATATTATTTAAAAACCAAATCATTGAAAATATCTAGAAATATTAGTTATTGAGAGTTATAAAGGAGTTTTATGATGTACTCTCATAGTAGACATTGATTTCAAATAATGTTCCGATGGATATTGAGATAAGAATGTTGTAATGATGTTTTATGTAGGTGGATCAAATAACAAACGATGTAAGAGGATCCAACCACCCATTTGTGAGTAATGTGGGAAAAAGCATCATGGGAACTATCTAAAATTAATGATGATGTGCTTTAATTGTATGATGAAAGACTACCAAGATCATGAATATCAAAGTGACCTGAAGAAGCTAGCCAACATGATAGGGGAATATTGGTAACATCAAAATGAACATTAACACCCCAAAACATTATAATATTTTTGTTTAGAAAAAATTTTATTTTGTAGCACAATTATTTTATACACAACACATAATAATGAGTTAGGTTGTTATACATTGAAGAGGGACTTCTAATTACTATTACTGTTGCACTTATTGTTTAACAAAATTTTGACATATCAAATTTTTTTCAAAATTAACAACATTTTCAAATTCATAATATCAATATTTTATTATGATGAATTTTTGGTATTTTCTGATAAGTTTCATTTTTATGAATAGTAAAATAATACAGTATTTTAGTTGAACGCTTCTTTTTCTTTTTATTTGTTTTAAATGATAAATTTTATTTCAAACTTTTTTGAATGTTAGAATTGATAAATTATATATTTATTAATTGAATTTAGGTAATTGGAATCATTTTTTATTTCATTTAGCTATAAAAACTTCATGATTATTTTAGTATTTATATATTTATAACATGAATTTTTGCCAATGTTTTTGGAATAATTGAGAATAATTTTCAACTTATGTGAATTAAATCTGGAAAAAAATGGTCATAAAAATTTAATCAGTATAAAAAATTTATTATAATATGATAAAATTGGTTTTTTGAATAAAAAATAGTCCAGTTAATTACAATTAATTAAGTGATGATTGAAAAATTATGCATAATAACGGAATAAACCATTATAATAAGGGATAAACTGAAATGGAAACATGTATAAAAGGTATTGTATGACAATTTATTAACCATATACCATCTTTATTATAATTTTATTAGTTAAGGGGAAATATTTTCATGAACATGTCCCATTTAATATGTTAAGGAAGGAAAAAAGAAAAAAATTAACATTTCTTACCATTATCACTATATAGTTATAGAGTTTGGAAGATGCCACATAGTTTCAGTTATTAATATTATATTCAAAAATAAATTATCTTTTTATAATTATATTTTAAAAATAATTTTTAGGGGTGATATAATTACATTAAACACATAACAAACGCTAACACACCTAATATTAACTTAATAATTAAATGAGATAAACGAGGCTTCAAAAATTAAAAGTAAGGTAATTTTATGGAATTATTATGTGAAATTATTTTTTAGATACATATATAAATTTAGGTAGATTTAATATTAATATATTTTAGTTAAAAAATATTTTTAATTTTTACATTAATATTAAATAAATTATATCATAAATAATATCAATGTTATTTTACAATAAAAGTAATTTTATTAAATGATTAAAATTCAAACAAAATATTATACTCATCAAGGTGAAAATTTAGTGATCATAAATATCCATTATTTTTCATTAATTTAACAAATTATCTTTTATAAATAACATTTTGACTGATTTAATTTAAAAACAGTTTAATAACGACCTGGGTTAGAGTAGTATTTTTGAGTGTTACATGTGCCTATTTTAAAATAGTGTTATAATAAATATGGGATTTCAATATTGTAAATTATAAATGATATTGATAATTATTTGGGTATTTAATTTCATATAAATAATACTTTAATTTATTAATAATGGTTAAATTAATTGGGCTTGCGAATTGGTTACTATAATAAAAACAACAATGATAATATTTTGGAAAAATCAATGTTATGAAATAAAATTATAAAAATAAATTTATATTTATAATTTGGTGTTTTTTAATGAAAATAATTCTCCTTTAACCTATTCTTTTACCATTTATGGAGCCTCATGAGGTAATTAAAGTCCTCCAATAGTGTATACCTTTTGGAATTTACCTAAATGTCACTCCCCCTCCATTATAAAAAGGAATTCAGTCATTGTATTCCTCAATACTCTCAAGACACATTGGATCATCCAAAATATTCCTAAATAGTCTACCAACATCTATTCCCCCAAAAATGTATTCCTCAACTTGGTCAGAAAGAAAAAAATATAATTATTTTGGTGGAATCCGAAAGGAGTTACCCCAAAATTAGGTAACATTTTTAAAATCAATTTTTGTTTTATTTGATTCTCCTTCACTTATTTTATAATTATTAAATGAATATCTTATAAAAATTATTCCAAAATTTAATTAAATTAATTAATTTTAATGGATAATCCAAAAAAGAAAAATTGTTACATCAAATGGGTAAGAACATACCATTCATGTTTGATGCATTATCTCTTCAAGAAACAATGTTATGTTTTTTTTACTTTACCACCTCTAATAGTCTGTAATATTTATGGACACATAATTTTATACGATATATATTATTTTTATTCTGAGTTAATAATTATATGGTTTTTATATAACACATACATACCTTAATTCCATTTTTTGTAAATATGATAACATAGTTTGTGGGCACAAGGACTACAACCTCCTCAAAGCAATGTAATGCCTTCACAGATTACATGTAATGTGTTAAAGATGGTATTATTTAAACATTCGTGACATAAATAACATATATATGACATTACTAACACAATTAGATTTTCAGATATAAAATATATCATTTTCTTTATTACAATTTCACACATAGAAAAAGTGATCACATTGTCTATGGATGTTTAAACAATTACCTACACAACGCGATGTGATTCCTTTTACATCAAAATAAGAATATATATAAATAAGTATATGTGATTAAATAATATTTTATTTGTTATATAGTTTTTAATATGTAATGATAAATGTTAGTTTCTATATTTCCACAGTGATCATTGAAAAATGGTAATGTAATAGATGTGTATGTATGGAAAACCGTCTCCGTGATTGCAACATTGATACATTTTTCACAATAATACATAATGGTTTGTTTTAAAATTATAAATTATGAATAAATATTATAATTATTTAAATGTTATTATTATTAATATGTTTATATAATAACCATTTTGATCACAGTTGACCTAACAATGTATTTTTTACACCAAAAAAGAATATGGTAAAAACACTCAATGTATACATAATTACTAAAGTAGTTGTTTATTACACTATATAAGTGAAATAAAATCAATAATAAACTGGAAAATGGTTATTATGAATTTAAATATTTCACATAATTTTATTATCTAATACTATAATGAAACATGTGAAAAGTTGGACTCGATGTAAGGGACTTTCAACTCACTTTTTACATATGTGAGTAAATTCCATTTTAAGCACTTACTTGTTTTGTGTTGTGTACCAACTTCACCTAATAATATATTATATAATTAATAATTTTTTATTAATATTATTTATTTTTCTCTTGTTATTTTAAATTCTAAGAGGTTTTACATAGGTAAAAAGAAACTGGTAAAAGTAATCTAGGAATCTCACATTCTTTTTTGATTGTTAATATTCTGTCAAAAATATCTCATTATATATAAAATCATATAAATTTATATTTTGTTCGATATACATATTATTTTATGATAGATATTAATATTTTTACAAACTAAATAATATTTTCATATATTGTATTTAATTTGAATTTAATTGATTTAATAGAGAAATATTGATAAATTTGTATACTTTACTAAATATGAATATTTGATTAGAAAATTGTTAGTGAATTAAACCCAATTATTTTACATTTGATTAATTATTTATTCATGAAAGACATAGTCTTGTTATTATATTATCTAAGCCCCTGGATGCATCGATAGTGTCATAGGATGAATTCTATTAGACAAACCATTCACGTCTATAACCAGTATGTTTTAAACTATTTTGTGAAAGGTCATGATTGTATAGTTATGGTTAGACAAACTAAATATATTTTTACCTAGTATGTTTAAAACCATGTGATAAAATTTATGGATGGATAATTTCTCCAATTCATTGGAAATAATAAATCCAATATTAAGTCATTACCTTAATTTAATTTATTACGATCCAAATGATTTTGACTACAAAATAAATTATGGATGAAATTTATTCCCAATTTAATGATTAAATTTAATATATTTTTAGCTACATACCATTAAAAATTAATTATTCATATTAACTAAATATTGTTTCTGATTTACTAACCTTGACTATAAATTTTATCTCACAATTACTTTTTTCAGTTCCACATGTTATAAAGAAGATATATTTGAATGTGTTTTCAAGGATGAATATTATTATCTTTTTTATGTATTTTGATGGATTTTTTATTTCCATATATAAAATGGGTATCATGAATGTAGTATGGTATTCCAAAACATCTAAACATTCAGTTAATTGTGATTTGACCCCATGTATTCATTATTGTTTAGTAAAATACAGTGTCATCACCAAACATCTGGGGTTAGGGAATTACAGTTGGTATCTAAGGACGTTTAACAGAAACCAATGAAGTTATATTTAGAAAAAAAAATATTATGGAACGTAACTGTAAGACATAAATTTATGATAATTATGACAGAATATCCTAGGAATTTGGACATTTATATATTTAGTGGGTCTTCCTAGAGATACATCAATTTCTACATACTACACGTGGAGGTGTTTCTAGCACAGATGTACCTTCGGTTATCCACCCCAACATGGTGAATTTTTCCTGACTCGAACGTAACCTATTAAATGAAAATTGGGCTTATTATGCAATAGTTTTGACACTCCTTTGTTATATTATTTGTATAATTCTTATTTTTATTACATACCATAATGAAATATTTAAAAATAAAAATGCACTAAATAAAAGTAATGTTATTGATTCTAATATTTATAATGCATAAATCTATGTGTTATACATAATTTATAATTCTAAATTATTATTTTAAGACCTAGTATAGTATATTATGTAGTTTAGAAATGGAAACAAGATGGACCAATTGTCTAAATATTTGTTAAAAATATAGAGATTCCCCTACTACAGAAACTGATACATCCATTATTAGAAATGAGAATATTATTAATATACAATAGAATCATAATAATGGGTATGAAAAATATCCTTTCCCAAATCGATAAACTAGTTCGACATGATATTCTCATATACTATATAATTTTAGGCAATAGAAGCCCCCATCATTTTGTGGGACTACAAATCCAATTGGTGAAGAGTTATGGATTAAGTATATGGGTAATATATTTAAGGCCTTATAATATGGTGAAATGGTAATGTTAATAATTTTTTTATTGTATCACAGGTTATGTTGATCAATGGTGGTTCATGATCCTGAATACTAGGGAGGAGAAAAGGTAGAACTCCTGGAATGAATAACTTTAATGGAAATATTCATTGAAAACTACATCCCTCATGGTATACAAATTGATATGAAGAGGACATATCATAGCTTATATTATTAGTAAGAAGAAGGTTTTGTGTCTTATGAAGCCACCTTTTAATGGTCATCTTAGTATTCTACATATTATATATGAAACATGGGGTGTAGGATTGATAATTTTTTTATGGTCATAAGCCTAATCTCTAAAGTGCACTGGTCTCACAATATTTTTCATCATAAGGATAAATAGGTTTATATGCTCTATTGACATATAAATAATTCACTATGAATTATTTATTTGAAGGGATGAAACATAATAACAGTATAATAGTGAAAAATATGGAAAAAAGAAAGAATAAAATAATGGATTTTTATAAATTTTAAAATTATAGAAGAATCATCCAGGAACATTATTTAAAGAAATTTGAGTTTACTATTAGTAAGGAGAAAATTACACAATGTTCCAGATTTCAAAGGAATGACAAAAAATTTGAATTTGAAATGCATCCACTGTATGGAGAAGGGGAATGATAAAAAATTTTGCCTCAACAATTAGGGGAATATTCCTCTAATGAACCAATGGGATCAACGTCGAGCCTATGATATTGAAACAACCTTGTTAGAATGATTAAGTTTCATTTATATTGAATCAATAAATATGTTATTTTAGTATTTTATCAATTATTTATTTGTTATAATAGTTAATAAATACATAAAAATTGTATTTAGTTAATTTTTCATTTAGTATTACAGATCCTATGTTGAATGATACCTAGAAAAACAATTCAGTGGAAATTTGAACATCATAGAAGAAACACGGTTTCCGGAAATACAATCCTGAATATTTTTTTAATGTTGAAGAAATTATGTTTGGATAATGGAATTATTGATTTGGATATTCGGATAACTAAGTATTTCCTTGGAACTACAAAATGGTTTATTGAAAAAATGTATTATTCCATCATTAATAGAGTATCAAAATTATTTTTATTTAAGAAATATTTCCAACAAAAAGTTTTTTATTAAATTAATAATGAATAAAACATGATTAAAATTAAATTTTTTGTCAATTGAGGTTATGAAAATGTTTTAAAAGAATACATGAGGAATGTATTCAAATTTTTATAATGTGGAAAATGAGGGATGCTGCATGTCATGTAATGATTAAGGATATTTCCATTTTAGAAACTTATTATCCTTGTTTCCAAATTGTGTAATCATTATGTTTTTTATAGTTTAACCATTGATGAAATGGTTTAATTTTAAATTGAGATGTAGTTTTAGATATTGATATATTACTTCACCCTATGATGCATCTTCGAGCAAGATATGGACTATATGTAGTTCAAGGTGTAATCAATGGAAGAAAATTATATTTATTGAAATGTGTATTTACATATATTCAAATAAAGCAATATAATTACTAAAATATAGTAAACTGACCTTTAAGAAAATATTCATATGATCATGATTTTTTATTATATAATACACCTTTATACACACCTCTTTTTTATGTTTTTGGAGTCAAAAACATTTATACTAACATGTAATCTATCACTCTCCGTTAGAACATGACAGTTATATTACTCATACACATCCACATATCCACTAAAGTAATCCGATTTTAAATCCTATATTTGTGATGAAATTCACATTTTATATTCCATTTATTAAGAAGATGTTTTATTATCACTCTTTAGTATGTGGTCATTTCTAAAAATTTTTCTCTCAAATATCAAAAACCTAGATTACCGAGATATGGATTAAATTGAGGTGTTCAAATTTAATTATGGATGGGATAATGTAACACCCCAAGATATTATAATATTTTAATTTTATATTTAATTTTATTTTTTGTGGACTTCTTTATACAAAACATAATGAAATTTCTACAATACATAGAATAATAATTTAATATTCGTTACACATAATAATAAACATACTAACTTTTAACGGAATTCCAATTTTAAAAATTAAATATTTCAATCTTATAAGTTTTATTTGACAACATATTCTTTCTTTTTCTATTTCATAATTTCAAAACTATATTAGGGCTATTTTTTGGTATTTTTCTATGATGTTTAATTTTTTTATGAATACTGAATAATACTTAATTTTTATTGAAAACATCCTTTTCATGTAAATAATTATTAAAGTTAACTTATATTTTTATATTTTTTGTGTCATAATGGAAAAATTATATGTATTTTAATCGAATTTTGGTCATTGACATTTTTTATATTTAATTTATATATGAATACATAGTGACCATTTGGGTCATTTCACTTTTAAACCATTCTTTTTCGCTAGCCTATAGGATTATCTCAACAAATAATTCTTCCACATCAAGGAATTTGATTTGGAAAAAATAAAAAAAGTATTAATAGTTATAATATTAATATTTCAATAAAATAAAAGAAATTTGTGTTTAAAATATATATAAAATTATTAAGAATTATTAATTGTGAATAAGGTAAAATTAAGCTTATTAAGGTAATAATCCTTAAAAATAAGGACCAAAAATGAGATAAAAATGTTTCCGAAAGAACTTTGGTGCCAATATTTCAACCATATAGCTTTTAGTTTTAAATTTTATGACATAATTTGACACATATAAAGGTAATTGTCCTGTAAAATAAGTTATGTAAGGAAAAGGACATAAAATTAACCTTCCATGCCTTTATGATTTAATAATGATTTAATCTATTGAGTAATATACTCCTTTTAATTATAAACATCAATCATAATGTTAAATGAGTTTTTTTCTAATGATGATTTAAATATAAAATTTGTAGGTGATATAATAAAATTAAATTCTTCACAGTTTCAAAAACATGGATTATTTAATTAAAAAATAAAAAATACAAATAAAGCTAAAAAAATACAAATAAATTAGATTTAAGTTATTTTTGTGTCCCAATATTTTATAGGTAAATATATAAATTTTTACATATTTGAACATAATATATTTAAATTCCAATAAATGTTTTATGTTTATAAATTATAAATATATTATAATTCTAAAAATTGTCATTAATTATAATTTATAATAAATGATATTTTATTAAATGAATCAAAATTAAAAAAAATCACAGTATTCTGAAGAGAGAATTTTAAGTGTTTATAAATGTAAAATATGGTCTATTAATAGAATATTTAATCTTCTATAATAAAAAAAATTGACCCATATATAATAAAAACATTATTATCACTATTTGGGTTACAGTAGTCTTTTGGGGATTTACATGAATTTTCATTAAAATTATTTTAATAAAAATATGGGATTTATATTCATAAATTATATATATATTATTTTCTTTAGTTGGTCCATATTATCTAATAAAATCATATATGTTTATTCCACATTTTCAAACTATGTAGGATACAAACATGATACTTTAACTAAACAATTTGATAAAATTTGGTAAAATTAGATGTTAACAAAATACCTTAAAATGAATTATTTTTGTGGGGTGTAGGTTTCTTTCAAACAGAAATCCCATTTAATACATTATTTTCTCATTTTCATTGAGCGACTGATGAGAGGGAGACCTCCTAATAGTGTATACATTTTGGTATTTAAATGAATGCTACCCCCACACCATTTTAAAAAGTCATTTAATCTTACCCTTCCTCATATCTATAAATAATATATTCATAATCCATAAAATTCTAAAATAGTCTTCCAAAATCCCTTTATAGAAACATTAATAATCACTTTGGGTATAAATCATTCAAAGGAATTTGACTTTGGAAAACCATAAGAAATTACCTGAAAAAGAGATAACATTCTTTAAAGTGGATTTATGTTATTTTATACAATACATAATTTATTATTAATATATGATTATATAATAAAATTATTCTAAACTAATTAATTAATTTTTTATAGGTAAATGGTTATTCTTAAACCAACAGACACTTTCAGTAAATGTGTAATTAACTAACTATTCTTATATGGACAACTACGCCCTCACAAAATGATGTTGTTCAATTTTTCAATTACCACAACTCCTGATTTCTAATTATTATACAAACACTATTTTTAAATAATAAATAATATATTTATGTTTTATTAAAAAATATAAATTTTTAGATAACCAAAAATAGAAAGTGTTCCATTTTTTGTAAATTAGATAACATCGTTTTTAGATGTGTGGACTACCACCAACTCAATGTGATGTGATACGCTCACACATTACGTATAATTTATCAAAGATGAGATTAATTAATCATATGTGACATAAAGAACATATATATTAAATTAATGATATAATTTGATTTCTTAAAATATAAATTATCATTTTATTTATTAGTCATTCAAAAACAGAAAATGTGATAATGACATCATGGGATGTGTGGACTACCTTCTCCTTGATGTGATGTGATTAATTTTACATGTAAATTAATTCTTATATAATTATATGTGATTAAACAATATGGTATTTTTCATATATATATAATTATGTAAAGAAAAAATTTACTTAACTTCTTTTCCTAACGATAAATTGAAAATGGAAATATTACGCATGTGTGCGTACGTTGTTCCGTCTCAATAATTGAATTGTTGATTAATTTTTCATTACAATATTTAATGATTGGTTTTAAAAGTAAAATTTAGGAAATAATATTTTAATTATTTCAATATTATTGTTGAGTAGAGTTGATGACACAAGTGGGGGGTGAATTGTGTATCTATAAAAATTCCTCTTAAAATTGGTTCTTAAATTTCTATGCCCAATATTAAAATAAAATCAAATTTATTTTGAAGTAAATTTATATAAGTCCAAAAAGTTGAATTAGTTCCTCTGAATATTGATTACTTATCAGTTATACCAATCTAAAGATTAGTCATACTTTTGAATCTAATCTAATGATTAAATATAGATATAAACACTTTTTAAAGTTACTATCAATGTATAGTTAATATTAATGAAATAAATAAATAACAGATAAGAATAATACAAACAATACAGTGGTTAAAACAAGAGGATCAGTCTCAAGATGAGACATGGTCCTCCCCACTAGGTGATCATCTTCCATTAAGAAGTTTATATTAATGAACTATTGATCCACACCTAGGATTGGGCTTCACAACAGCACATTGGGATGTCTAGGTCACCCTTGATCTCTACTACATTTATTCATGGGAAAAACTAATAAATAGATCAGATAGGATATCTTCCACAATTATAAATGGGATACAAGTGTAAGTTGAGATTGAGATACTTTTATATCCTCTAGTTATGCACAGGAGATATTGTGTTTGATACAAATAGATATAAACACTTATCAAATAGCAACTACAATATCACAACATTTTTTAATAAGGAAGAGTGTAGTTTATAGATCTATGTGAGATGCGTATTAAAGCTTTGGACTCATTGGATGTAGAGAAAATGGAATTCTAGTCCCCTTCTAATGTTCACTTCAAGAAAAGAGTGTCACAGTTTTTGTAATCCAGCTTCCTAGTTTGAAAAGGTTCTTCTCTTTAATGTCTCGATGAACAGTGAGCTTCATCAAAATGTTGTTTGTTATAAACTTCATATGAGCTCAATCTTTGATTTCCTCTCTTTGCGTATTCACACAGTATGTATTTCAAATTTTTCTTCATGATTCTTTTAAGTTGATGTTTCCATCCTTTTATACATCATGGTCCATTAGGCATGAAGTTCTCCGCACGTGTATGTACCTCATACTGTCTATGGATTTTCCTATATACAACATTAAATAATTAAAGAAACATTAATATGTCTAAATATGACCGTTTGAAATAAATTTGATATATTAAAATCAAAATAATTATTTATTACTATCAGTGAGTCATTTGCATCTGTGTGTTGCCTTCGGTTTGGTAACATCAGTCTGTCATTTTTAGTGAGTCATCTTTATACTGTAAACATTTGTATGTCAATTTCAGTGTTTTAGCATCATTAGTCTGTCAACTTCGATGTCATATCATCTTTGGTCTATCAACTTCGGTCTCTCAACTTCATTGTGTTAGCATCTTTGGTCTGTCAACATCTGTTTATCAAATTCAGTGTGTTAGCATCGGCATTTCGAAAATTTGTGTGTTGAACATCGGTGTTTCGAACATTAGTGTGTGGAAAATAGTTGTGTCGAACATATTTATGTTGAACATCAGTTTTTTGAGCATCTATTTGTCAAACATCAGTGTGTTGAACATCGATGTGTTAGCATATGTGTGTCAAACATCTGTGTTTCGAACGTCGGTGTGTCGAACAAACCATCAGTGCCAAGGATTCTAAAACGTTTATTAAGTGTATGTCTTACACTTAACATTACAAGACTATGTTTTGTCCAAAATTAAAAGAATTAATACACTTGTATACATATTTATTCATGAATATGGGTCATTGACTTATTTATTTACATTGTTCTGTATGGAATGATTTATTTACATATATAAATTAAAGAGAATGAATTAGTATAATCTATAGTTAGGCATAATTTGTGATTATGGAAACTACAACATCATAGAGGGTCCAACAATATCCCCATTTTTTATAATTAAAATTTATGGAATATGTGAAAATATATAGAATAATGATACTTTGACCTATCATACTGCACTTAATGTAATAATTTAATATAACTAATGTCTTTCCTTTCTTGAATTTTTAAAAACATCTTTCCCTCAATAAATGGATTATGCTGAGTACATGCCATGTGTCCTAAACTAGAAATAATCCCCTTAGATAAATAATGTATTCCTTATGTCTTTTTGTAGGCCTTATTTATTTTTCTCACCATTTTGGGATTAGAAAAAAAATAGGATGTAAAAGGAGAATTACCGTGAAAGAAAATTACTAGAAAGAGATTCACTAATAAGTAGAAAAGTACAAGCCAAACAAAATATCAAATCCCTGTCAAAAAATAAAATCCACCTTTGAGGGTTTGGCTGCTATAGGGAGTTTCCTTTATCTAAAGGATCCAGAATAGGATGATATGGATTGGTAGAGGTAGAGTGACGAAGTGGTTTCAAGGTAATACCAGACAAGGCAACACCTATAGGGACATTCGCTGCAAGGCTAGGCCTTCTTTCTGACAACACCTGATGGGGAGTTTTCTTTATGATGACCGGTCATATCAGAGACAGGGCCTAAGAGACAGTTATATAAAAAGGAGGTCGAGAGGTAGTACCATGGGAAGCTGTAGGTGGGACCACAATATATTCCTCAAGAATGTGTAATTATAGGTTTAGGAGGTTGATGAAGTCAATGTTGATTTCACCACCATATTGCATGTCATTCCCTAAGTAATTCATATTCTCTATAAATTTTTTCAGTAAAGGGGTTAATTCATTTAATTGAGAAACTTGATTCTTGAAGGCCTCTATAACAGGATGAATTCTGAGATTCTCTGCTAGAAATTTGAAGTTATTGATAAGATCATGTTTGGTATAAATCTCAGTGATGTACTTATCCACATTTTTTTGAATCTCATTCTGAGTAGTAGAGGCTTCATTGGAGCACTGCCAAACCATATTTTACACAAGATCTATATTTATATTGAACTTATCAAGAGTTTCATTTCCTGAAATAGTTTGAATACATCATATATCCTCTCTCATCACAACCTTGAGAGACTCCGGATCAGCAACAATTTTTTTCACTCCAAGAAATGGATGGGACCGTTAACATTTTTCCAAGATATTCTTTCAACTTTTTCAAATCTACACTGAGGAGATGAGTCACCATGTTCCTAAGAACTTATATTACCCCACTTAAGGAGTAATTGAAGTCCTAGGTTAGAGAATTTTACTCATTGTTTATTTCCCATACATCTTCTCTCAGCAACGTTTGTTACTAATACTGGTTTCTGTTGTGGTAATGAGATTTGGTTGAATCTCATAGATTACTATTTTAGAAATCTTCATCGAATCAGCATCTGAAATACCGAATGATGTAGATTCTTCACTTCTGGATCTCACTGAAGCTATAATAGACTGTCATATATCATTTTTGAATTTCTCCAAATCAGCCTTAGTGACATTGTCACTAGGAACTGCGTGAGCTACAGGTGCTACTGTTGGAGGTGAAACTGGTGGAACAGGTGCAACATGTTCTGGTTTAGCTTGGACTTGTGGAACAGGAGGATAAGGCACCCTATCCTCATCCGAGACATATTCCAAACTAAAAATATGTATCCTAGATCATTATTCCACTCTCTTGTACATGTCAAATCTCTTGGCTTAATATTATCAATCATGACATTCTTCTCTCAAGCTCATGAACAACATTACCTTCATAAAACTCTTCATATTTTCATCTATCCATAATAATATTTCTGGTTATATGAACCAACTATACATTAGGTTCTACATGAGATCCTATGACTTATACTTCTCCTGGAACTTCCTCAATTTGATGCACTTCATCCTCAGCCTCTTCCTCATGGCCACCACCCATAAGTTCATTCAATTCCTGAATGATATGTGGATTTTATGCATTAGTAAGGGGTGATATGTCCTCATGTTCAGAATATATATGACCAATAGCCTATGTTTCAACAAGATCATCCCCATCTCTATCCCCTTGTACAAATACCTCACTAGATCTATCCACCACTTGTTGTCTAACTATTAAGGAATCACTGATATGATCATCATTTCCTCCTCCTTCATCACCATAATCATCATCAGACTCCTCATCTGATTTACTCACATATCTTTCAACTCCAGTACCCTCGATCTATTCTTCATCCTCAACACATAATACAGATTTTCGTGAGGGTAAGTCTAATGGTGGACTAACAGGTCCATAGAACATATCTTTGGTACTTTCAGAAATATCATGATCACTCATTTCATCAAAAGGAGATCCTTCTTCCGGTGACACTTCGTGCTCTTCTTCCTCATCAGAATAAACTAGAACCACTCTTTGTTTGAGACCAGGATCACATTGATCCATTGGTCTAGTAGGGTGGTCAACTAGATTGAATTCCTCCTACAAACATTACTCATATCCTACCCAACATCTCTTACACGGGTTCCAGAAGATTTTCATCCTTTTATAGATGTCTTTTTTAAGACAAAAAAACACTATTGACACTTGTCACTTCATCTCTATGTTCCACACAACCTACCCATTTCAACATGGAGAAAATAATCCTCAGATTGTATAAGAAGGATTCCTTTTTGTATGTATTAATGATATCAATGATATACACAATTAGATACCTATATATGTTCACTTTTATTCCATGTTTCATCAAATAAATCATGAAAACATCATGATACTTCATAGTAGAGAAATCTTCCTTCGCCAGATTTGACGTTGTATGAACTTAAAAAGCAGTCTTATCTCTCCTTCGGATTCATATACAATAGTCCTTATAGATTCTTCATTTCCAGTCAGCTCGTTTAGATCATCTTCATAAGAGAACAAATCATAGGAAGGATGAATATTACCTAGATAGTCAGCATAAAAACCTTAATGAGGCATTTCTAAGCATTCATACAATTCCTTAGATGAAAAATCTATGTCCTTTCCCTTTACCATGGACTTCATTTTTGCTACCTCAGCTTCATCCAGTGATATCATAAAATGTAGATATAATTCATGCACTCATTGAGGATCATAAGGTTTTTAATTGGTGGCGAAAAAACTGATCCACCCTTGATATTCCATCACAGTCAATAAAAATACATGCCCAACAGAAGCCACTCCGCATACACCTCTTTTTCACCTGTAACCACTCGGCTATCCATGCTCATTTTCGCAGTCTCACTAGATTCACCTTTCTGATTCTTAGCATAATGTGAATTTCTTAGATATTCTATAGAAATCATGGTCCTTTCCAGGTTGAGGCATCGTATTCCAACATTGTTGAGAGATTGAGGGTCTAGAGGGAGAGTGAAAAAATGTATAAGGATTTATTAAAGAGGAGAGGGTGAAAGGTTGATATGGAATGAACTGAATATATCATTTAGGAATTGTAGATCGTAAATCATAAAAAATTTAAACGTGGAAAAAATGAGAATACAAAACAAAATAGATTTGTTTTATAAAAGATAGAATCCTAAAATAATCCTTAACTACAGTGATGTCGTTGAATCAGAATTACACGATCAGTTTCAAGGATCAGTTTCATGGGATCTATTTGAAATATCGGTTTCATGAGATTGGTTTCAAGAGATCAGTTTCATGAGATTGGTTTCAAGAATTAGTTTGAAAAAATCATTTTCAAGGATTGGTTTGACAAAATCGGTATCAAGGATCAGTTTGACGAGATCAGTTTCAAGGATAGGATTGACATGATCGGTTTCAAGGGTCGATTTGAAAAAATTTGTTTCAAGGATCAGTTTGACAAGACCAGTTTGACAAAATCTATTTCAGGGATTGTTTTGACCAAATCAGTTTCAAGGATCGGTTAGACAAAATCAGTTTGATGGATTTTATAGATTTATCATTCTTAGTTCACGTCTGATGTAGTTAGTTATCTCAGAGATTAAGGGTTTAGTAAAAATAAAAGCAAGATGATGCTTAGACCCTATAAACTCTAGAGTTATATCACTTTTTTTATAATGATCTCTCAAAAAGTGATGTTTTACATCAATATGCTCTATTCTAGAATGATAAATTGTATTATTGTAAATTTTAATATCACTTGTGTTGTCACAGTTTATGGGGTTATATCTGAATTAAAATCCATAGTCTAATAAAGGGTCATTCATCCACAAATTCTGTGCATGACAAATACCCACACCAATGTATTCTGCTTCAGTAGTTGATAGTGCACCTAAATTTTTCTTTTTTACTACACCATGAAATTAGTGAATTTCCCAAAAAGTTACATTTTCCCGAGGTACACTTTCTATATAACGTACATCAACCAAATTCTACTTCTGAATAGCTACCTAAATCAAAAGGTTGTCCCTTTGGATTGAACAATCCTAAGTTAGTTGTATATTTGAGGTATTTGAAAATTCTTTTAACACTATTTAGATGTGACTTCTTTGGGTTTTCTTGAAATATTACACACATACAGACAATCAACATAATATCTGGCCTACAATTTATTAAGTACAAAAAACTCCCTATCATTCCTCTATAACCAGTTTGATCTATTGATTTCCCATTTTCATCAAGATCTAACATACATGTAGAACTAATTGGAGTTTCACTACTCTTAATGCTATCAATGCCATATCATTTAAAAATATATTTTTTGTACATACATTGATTTATGATATTACATTACTTATTTGGAAATATTTTAAATCCATGAAAATATTTATTTTCACCCATAATACTCATTTCAAACTCACTTTGCATTATGTTTTAAAAATCATTACATAATGTTTTTCAAGGGATTTAAAAATAGTATCATCTACATATATTTGGGCTATTAAAACATCTTTTGAAAGTATTTTTATAAATAAAGTGGGATCTGCAAGTCCTTTTGTAAATCCTTTAAAAATGAGATAATTATAAAGAATTTCATACCAAGATCTTGGAACTTATTTCAGACCATATAAATCATTCGATATGTTGAACACATGATTTGGAAAATATGGAATTATAGAACTAGGGTTTGTTCATCAAAAACATCCTAAATTATATAACCATTTAGGAATGCACTTTCGACATCCATTTGATAATGTTTAAAATTCATGTGTGTTGTATTGGAATGTAAGATTCTAATATCCTCATGTCTAGTTACTGGTGAAAAATACTCTTTACAATCAATTCCGTATTCTTGATTATATCCTTCAGTAGCTTGTCTTTATTTATTTATAATTCTATTTCCAACATCATCTACCTTATTTCTAAACACCCATTGGGTTCCTATGGTTAATGTATCCATAGGTCTATATACAAATTTCTAAACATTATTTCTCTCATACAGATTATGTTCTTCCTATATTGCCATTACCCAAAATTCATCATTGATTGCATCATTGATATTTTTAGGTTCATGTTGTGATAGGAATGCTTTATGTTCAATAGAGTTTCCCAAGAAATCTCTTTTTCGGGTTCTTCAATCTAAATATCCAACAGCAGCATCTAAGGGATGATTTGTAACAATCCTAGTTGGTGTAGAGAAAGTGGTAATTGATATTTCATAGTGGTCAGGTTGATCTAGTTCATTATGGTTAGGATCAAGAAAATTTCTAGAACTAGATGTTTGCATAGAATCTTTCATATGATGATTGGAGGTGTTATCATTAAGGTCAAGATTATACATATCCCATTAAATATTTTCTAGAGAGGTATTGGGCTCATGTGGATCTACTTCATCAAACATGATATGTACAGATTCCTCCTCACAATTGGTTTTCTTGTTGAAGACTCTGTAGGATTTTCTTGATTTATAATATCCAATAAATATTCCCACATCACTTTTAGAGGAAAATTTATCTATATTATCTTTACTGTTATAAAATAATCTTTACAACCAAACACTTTAAAATATCCTAATTTAGGATTCCTATTATTCCAAAAAATGTAAGGAGTTTTCTTAAGGATAGATCTAATTAAGACTGTTTTTATTATGTGACAAGATGTATTATTAGCTTCACCCTAGAAAAAAATGGGTAGATCATATTCATTAAGCATAGTCTGAGCAATTTTTTGTAAGGTTCTATTTCTTATTTCTACCACACTATTCTATTGAGGTGTCCTAGGAGAAGATTAATTATGATTATAACCATTATTTGAGAAAAAGGATTCAAAATAATAATTCTCAAACTCGCATACATGATCTATTCTTATGGATTTTATCTTTATGCACACTAATAGTTTCTAATGTCCTAGTATATTAGGAAAAGTATGAACAAGATTTACTTTTATTAGAAAGGAAAAAGACATAGGTGTACCTAGTAAAATCATATACAAGAACATAAACATAATGATTCCCATTGAGCCTTTAAACTATAGATGTTCCTAATAGATCCATGTGAACCAACTTGAGATATTGAAAAGTAGTAATTTCATTCTTTAGTTTGAAGATATTTTATGTTTCTTTTCTTCGGGACAAGGATTATAAACATTATTATCTAGAAACTCTAATTTGGGTAAGTCTCTATCTAAAACATTTCGAGTTAACATTCTAGGAGAATATATGTTACAATGTCATAGACTTCTATGACATAGCCAAGACTCTTTGTGAAATGAATTTAGACAAGGGATATACTATGAGGCTAGTGTGTCTAGATATATAGCATACAAATTATCATTTCTAAGAGAAGTAAATACTGAAATATTCTTGTCAAAAAAAACATGGCATGAATCATTTTTGAATTTAACATTTAATCCATCATCACAAAATTTAGATATGATAAGCAGGTTATACATTAATCCATCACCATTAAGTACTTTAGAAATTGAAATAGAGTTAGGGTTACCAATATGGTCGAGGCCAACGATTTTTCCATTACTATTTTCTCCAAATGCGACATATCCTCCATCAATATTGATAAGACTTTTAAAGATTGAAAATCCCTTATCATATGTCTTTAACAGCCATATTCCATGTACCATATCTTTTTACTGGATCTTTTGATGCAGTTTACCTACAAAATAGTTTAACCATGAAACAATTTTGGTACCCATATTTGTCTGGGTCAACATACATTATTAATATAAGATTTAGGTACCCACAACTGTCTTATGGGTTTCTTATTTGCAGAATATAAAATGTTTGAAAAGTAAACATTGTTTGGCCTTGATGAGTAGGACAATGTAAATGAATTTATAGAATTGGAAGTTTCTATAAAATTTTGGTTTTTAAAAAAGGATGTAGATTTCCCAAATTTGGATACAAAACGTGATTTGGATAAATTCCATTAACTTGGTTGATATCCTATCTTATAAGTATAATTAGGAGCTATTTGTTTACCATGAATTTGTGTAAGATAATTTCTTCCATTAGTCAACTTTTCTAATCCATCATTCAATTGTTCATTATACATTTTTAACACATTGACTTCCATGAGAGGTTGAACATTTTTATCTTTTTCAATTATATGTTTGGAATTATATGTCACACTAAAATCATGTTGTTTCTTCAATGATTTATACTTATATTTCAACTCATTAATTTTTTCATCCAATATGTTGAAATATTCATATAATTTATAATTTTTTTTTATTTTTATACTCACTTTCAGAATAATAAGAGTTATGTACAGGAGTGTCTAAGGTTAACTCAGTTGTGTTTGTCATAAACATCATTTTTTGTATATCATGTTTCTCAAACTGAGATGATCTAAATTCACTTGATCTATCCTCAGAGGCACTCCAGGTGTCCTTCATTGATTTATTATACATTCTATTCTTATTTTCATATCATTTCTATATTTAATCATTGGATAGTCAGCCTTGACATGTACTTTCATTTTACATTCGTAGAAAATTATCTCTTCTGATTTCTCAGTTTTCTTCCAATCCTATTTCCAATTTCCCTTGATATCATACTTGGATTTGTAATTGGGATTTTTGAAATAATTCTTTTTCTTATATAATTTCTTGAATCGTCTAGCCAATTGGGCCATTTCATCATCACTATTTAAAGTGACTTCATCACTGCTAAGCATTCGACAGTAGCTTGAACTATCACTTTGTCTTTAGTTTTTGATATAGTTGTCTTGAAATCTACAGACATTCGTTTTCGATCATACTCCCCGTTATTTTCCTTCAATTCTACTTCATACATCATTAATTTGAAAATAAATACATTCACTGTAACTTTATCAATATCGCATGATTCTATAATAGACACAGACATTCCATAAAATCTTTCCTTTAAGCATCGTAGAATCTGCATGAACTTCCCTTTGTTAGTTACTTCTCTTTGAAAGGAGGTCATGGTATTAACAATTTAATTGAAGCTTTGAAAAATATCATAAATTGACTCATCAGGCTTCATTCTATTATTGTCACTTATAATAGTGTAAGTATTTAATCACATTTCTTTAACATTATATGTTCCTTCATGAGAAATAGATAAGGTGTCCCAAATTTCATGTTATGTTTTACAAGCAGAGATATGGTTAAACTATTAATCTCCTAGTGCATAGTATTGAGAATTTATTTCTTTACCATTGTTATTATAAACAGTCTTTTTAGATTCATCCCAAGGGTTTCTAGAAGATTCATGACCTATAAATTTACATTCAATAGCATTCTAGATTTCAAATACCATGATTTATACATGTATTTTCATCATATGCATCCACTGAGCATAGTTACTTGCATTAAAGAATGTTGGTCAATTAGTAGAATCCCCTTCAAATCTATTTTCTATAATAATGATTGTAACCGAATGTCAAAAAGATAAAAAATTTAGAAATAATAGATATTTTGTGATCATTGAAAAACAACTATAATCAAAGGTGACAGGATTTGAAATTTTTCAACAAAAATTATCCCTTTCATACAAAATATTGGTTGGAGTATATGACTCAATAGGGGGGTGAATTGAGTATCTATAAATAATATTGATAAATTGGTTATTTAAAATTATATCCCCCTATTAAAATAAAATTATATTCAGTTTGTAGTGAGTTTATATAAGTTCTAAAAGTTTAATTAGTTTCTCTAATGATTGATTACTTCTCAGTTTTACCAATCTAAATATTAGTCAATCTTTTGAATCTTCTATATTGTTCCAAAACTGATATAAACACATGCTAAAATAACTCTCAAAGATCGGTTTATCTTAGTGAAAGAAATATATAATAGATAATAATAATAAAAATAGTAATACAGTTAAAACAATAGGTTCAGTATCATGCTGAGACACAGTCTTCTCTACTTTGTGATCACCTTCCACTAAGTATTTTATATTAATAAAATTTTGATCCACACACTGGATTAAGGTTAACAACATCACACAGGGCTTTCTAGGTCACACTTGACCCCTACCACAATTATTTATGGTAAAAAATAATAAATAGATCACACATGATCTCTTCCATGGTTCTACATGTGATACAATAGTATATTGAGAGTGAGGATATTTTTATATTCTCCAGTTGTGCTCAGGAGACAGTGTGTGATAAAAACAGATATACAAACTGCCCAAATAGTAACTACAAGATCATAACATAAATTAATAAGTGAGATTTGAGTTTAGAGATCTCTGTGTGAGGTGAAGTAAAGCTCTGGACAAATTATATTTAGATAAAGTGGAAATCATGTCCTCTTCTGATGTTGGCTTTAGAATAAAGTGTCACAATTTCTGTAATCTAGCTTCTATGTGTGAAAATGTTATGTTCTTTAATCACCCGATGAATAGTGAGCTTCAAAAAAATGTTCCTTGTTAGAAACTTCTTGTGATCTGATGCTTTGAGTTCCTCTCTTTATGTATTTTCACTGTCAGTATTTCAGCATGTTCTTTGTGCTTCATTGAAGTTGATGTTGGAGTCCTTTTAGACTTTAGGGTCCATTATGCATGAAGATCTCCGCACAAACATGTACCTTATTCATCATACGGATCTTCCAATAGAAAACATTAAATAATGTTACATACATTAACATCTCTAAATATGAAGATTAGAAATAAATTTGAATTAATAAAATCAAAACTGTTATTTTTGACTATCAGTGCGTCATTTTCATCGGTCTGTGGTATTCGGTTTGGTAAAATCGGTCTATCATCTTCGGTCTGTCAACATTGGTTTGTCATATTCATTCTATGAATGTCGGTCTATCAACTATAGGGTGTTAACATCTTCAGTCTATCAACTTTGGTGTGTTTGCATCTTGGTTCTGTCGACTACGGTCTGTCTAATTCAGTGTGTTTGCATTTTTGATCGGTCAACATTGGTCTATCAACATTGGTTTGTTAGCATCGGTGTGTCACACATCGGTATGTCGAACATCGATGTGTCAAATATCGGTGTGTAGATCACCGATGTGTCTAACATCGGTGTGTTGAACATCATTGTGTTGAGCATCATTGTGTCGAACATTGGTGTTTCGAACAACCCATCAGTGCATTGTAATCAAAAAAGTTTATGATGCATCTGTCTTACACGTAAGATTATAAGACATTGTGTTATCCAAAAATAAATCTATAAATACACTTGAAAACATATTTATTCATGAATATAGGTTATTGACTTATTCATGCACATTGTTCTGTATGGAATAATTGATTTACTTATAGATATTAAAGAGCATGAAAGTATAGAATCTATAATTAGGCATTTTTTTTGAAAACTACAATATCATAGAGGGTCCAACAATTATTATTCTGGATATGTTTATATAAAAACCCCTTTGACTATAGTCACCCTACTAAAGAAATTTTTATCATACAAACCAAATACGGTGAAAACACCACAGGTAATCGAAATGTTTTAAGTAGTTGTTTACGAAATTTTTAAAAATGATATTAAATAATTATAAACCTGTATTTTTTTATTCATGTAAATAATTAAAAAAATATTATTATTTAGGAATATAAATAGAAATATGACGATTTGGACTCAAGGAAATGGATTTTCATCCCATTATTTACATAGGTTAGTTAAATTCCATACTCACAACTTATATGTTTTTTGTGTTGTACATAATACTGATATTGATATATTATATAAATAATAATTTTATATTATTGTTTTTTCATTTTTTACATTGAATTATATCATCCAATTGATTTAAAATTGAATGTTACCAAATAGTGAAAGGTATCTTGCAAACTTACTTTCTTTTTTATTGTTAACATTCTCTCAAAACAATAAATTTCAGGCAATCATTTTTCATTGAGAATTATATTAATGTGTGATATACATATTATTTTATGATGGATAGTATTTTTTCATAAATGATATACCATTTTTATATAGAGTAATTACTAGAAAAATTATTTATTTTCTAGACAAATATTTATAAATCTATATCCATTAATCAAAAAAAAATATTTATTAAGGAACATTATAAATGAATAAAAATAAATTTTTAGATATATGAGGATTTATTTTTGAACTGATATATTTGATTTGGGGATTGGTTAATGTAACCCCCTAGATTCATCAATAGTCTCATGTGATGAATTCATTTGGATAACCCCTTCACATTTGTGAAAACTATATTTTAAACAGTCATGTGAAAGTCTTGACAGTAGAGTTATTATTAACCAAACCAAATCATATTTTTCCTAGTATGTTTTAAAAATTATAATGAATGGTCTTGATAGAAATTGTTTCATGTTTCTTGGAAACATGAAAATCAATATATAATCATTTCCTTCATATTAGTTATTTTTATCCAATGGTTTTTCAATATAAAAAAATATAAAGATGAATTGATTCTCAATTTATTAATGAAATATAATTTTTTTTCATTTATATACAATTCAACATTAATTATTCTCATGGGGTCATTAATTATCCTTCCTTATTTACCCTTACTGATAATTTCTCCTCACCCTTATTTTTTTCATTCCCCATGTTATAAAGACAATATCTTTTAATCAGTTTTCGAGGATGTCATTATTTGACAATGGTTATGTATTTTGTTTCATTTTATATATCCACATGTATAATCTGTATCATATATGTAATCTATATTTCCATAATTGTTAAACTTTTTTTCTTTTAGAATTTTATTCCATAAAATCATGCCATTGTAACAATGTTAGGCACCAAATTTGGGGTTATAGGGTCGGGGTGTTACATTCTCCACATATGGTTCAACATATATACTATAGGGATAAAGGGAACTATTAAATCCATTTTATGGAAACTTGAGTCCTTGAGGGTAATCAATGTAGGTATCCACGAAATCCAAATGAGCAATGGGATCCTTATTTTATCACAATTTCTTATGTTTAGAAATAAAATAATTTCATATAATGTACACATTGTATTTAATCAAGAATAAAAAATCCCTTCATTGATTATGATTCTAATCATTCTATTATATTATACATGTTATTTATGGACCTAGGGTCCACTTAATCTATTACCCAAGATAGAGTGTCACATAGCCTCAAGTGAACCTCCTTGTATTCAAGAGGAATCCACTATAATCGAGTGTGTAAACGAGGTAAAGTGGTGAAATTATACCCTCAAATTAGATAAGTATAGTGGATACAAATAGGTACAACCAATAACATAATCATAAAATAAATATTAAAATAAATAAACTACAAAAACCATATTATATAACTGAATAAGTAATAATTGGGATATAATAAAAAGAACATCTAATAGATATAAAAAATTCTTCTAAGGCATTGTTTGATACATGATACATGGCATACAGTAATAATAAATGAACATGTAGATATAATCATGATATATAGTAGTACAAAAATACTAGAATGATATAAATGACTTCATAATTATCTCAATCATATGATTGGACCTCTTTTCCTAAAATCCAACATGGTTTTCAAGTCAACAACCTTTATCAGGTCCTTTTCCCTTATCAATACCTATAATAATATAATCTTCTCAGGTACCAAAGGCATTCTGAATATGGTGTAAGATAAAAATATCTTTATGGAACCACCAATAGTGTCTATATGTAATCTGAGTAGTTCTCGTAACTGAATTATGTGAAAGTATAAGAAGGAAAGTAAAAATTACCAAAATAAATAACAAACCCAATCAATATCATATTCGAGACATGGAGGGTCTACATGATTCACCTCGTTTCATGTAATCATGTCTGTATAGTTAGTATATAAAAAGCAGTAATATATATAGTATCATTATATATTGCATCAACCTTTATGAACCATGTTCATGTGGATGGAAAATGTTCATATACTGGGAATACTACTTCTAAATTAGACTGGGGCATAACTCATACATCCATATCTACCCTAACAAGCCTAAAATCTAGTGTGACAGGGTAATTTCTCTATATCCCAATAATAGTTAGAGACATCTTGTAAAGACTCTTATGATGGATAGTGAGCAACTATGAAAACACTATATCATGGAACAGGGTGCATTAATCCCATCAACCATACAATATCAGTAGTGTAAGACATTGTGAAATCAATAATTTGTGTTAGGGAGTGTGATTTCCCCCTGGGTAAACACCCCTTACCAGATATTTTAAATGAAAACTGACTTCTCAAGTAGTCAATAAGAGGCATATTAATCTGTTGAATGACCTAGTAAACTCTATTTTGTAAACTAAATATCATTTTCTATGAGAAATATTCATCATGTATATTCATATTGGAACAAATTTTTATTCTCGATACGGATGATCTATATATTTATAAATAAGAAAAATCGATATTTATTATGTCTTACATGATCTTAAGTCAAAAATAGAAAAGCATCATCAATCAAACCCTAAAAACTGAGCATGATATTTTGTGTTCTTAACTAGATAGCTCAACTGTTTTCTTTGACTAGAAAATTTTTCTTTAATTTTTTTCATATACATGATCTTTCTCATTAAAAGGTTCCCAAGTGGTGGAATAAAAGGGTTCAATCTATCATGTTTTGCATTGTGGTTCTGGTCAGTGGAAAAAAATCATTATAGATCTAATGTAAGTATTTTCTCAAAATAAATCATCAAATTAAAAAATTTCAATGTTCACTCTCTTTAAATTATCTCAAATATGGAAGATGGAAAAAATGATAGCTCTTATTATCTTAGAAAGAAAAGGATCTCCATGATTCTCTCTGAATCATATGAAAGAGTTAATTTCATTCTTATTTCTCCTATATTCATGGAATCCTTCCACCTAGAATGGGAAATACCATTCAGTCATGGAATGATTGTATCATATGGTTCTACAATGCTTCCTGAGGAAAACCTAAATATGATTGTTCCTCTAATATAAAACTATGAGATATGTAATTTCATTTCTCGATTATCCTCATGGATATGATTCTAATCCATAAAATCTCCATAGGGATTATAGATTTATTAAATAAGATGATGGTTTCTTGTTGGTTACGTATGATCTTGAGGTGCTTAAAAATGGATTAATTTCTACAAGTTTTCTGTTAATTGGTGAATTTTTTATTCTAGAGTGGAAATGTTGGGGTCCTATGTTGATCTTAAAACATGTATATAATATTTATTGGGTTGAAAGTATTTTCAATTGTTTTTAATAGGTATAGGTTCCTTTATTATCTTATTGATGATGCCGGATAAAATTAAGGAATTTTAAGGGATTGGTAATGTTCTTCTAGATCATATAACTCTACGTATTTCAGTATGGAAAATTAACATCAATTCCTTCAACCAATGGTATTCAACTACATAAAATATAGATTCATCTCTGTGGATTAAATTGAGGTTTTTGGAACATAAAAATCTTGAATGGCATTCGGGATTGAATTGGGATTTCTCTAATGATTGACCCCTAGACAATGAATGGAATAATGGATATGCATTATAGATTCATTAATGATTCTTACTTTATTTTATAACAACCTGATATGATTTTCATTATTTCTAATGATATTAATATTGTCGTCAAAATAGTGTTTGATTTTTTCAATAATTTTGTGATTATTAAATGAATGTAGTACCTGATATCTATAATTTTAGGAATATTCAAAGGAAATTTTGTCCTTCTATTAGTATAAATTTATCAAAATATTTAAGTAGATGAATAAAAAAAATATCATGTTTTGGAAAAATAAATATAACCACAAATAATATCAAACAACAATAATGGGTTAAAAAAGTGTTTCTTTTGATATGAATGATGTAAGTGGAAAAACAATCGGCCTCTATTTTTTATGAGGAAAACAAAATGGATGGTTTAGGTAATTCTAGAAATAATCATGATACTCAATTAGAAAAAATTAATGTGGAAATAATATTTTCATGGATATTTATATAGAGTTTTAACCACTAGTAAGATAGTTCACGATAATCCATATTTTAAATCCCATTCCTTTTTTATGCATCATCCTTTCAAACATAAATAATTCATTCTTAATAGATATGAATGATTATGTGGAATAGTGAAAACTATATAATATATCAAAAAATGATCCTCATAAATATTTAATTGATAAAACAACATTGTACCCCTTGGTTGGAAACACTGTTATGGACAATAATAAATCATATTTTTATAAGAAAACATCAAATACGAATAGTTCGAATTTTGTGTTCAATTAAAATTAAAATTATTCTAAGATGTGAAAGAATTATTCTAAATTTTTAATATATTTTGTATACATTGTTGTCTCTTTTAATAAGGATAATCCCTAAATAAATATTGACAAAACTATTTCCTTCGATTATTATATCGATGTAATGAACACTGTTGAATCAATGCATGATGAATCCTTAACATATTTTTATATTTTTATGCCTCTTCCTCTCAGACATATGGAAAATCCCTCTCCATAGATCTTCTTTATTATAAGGAAGATGATCATCCCCCCATTATATCCAACAATGTTCATCCTATTTACATTATCTATAAAACATCATGTATCCTATCTAAACATTCTTATTCTAAATCTATAACAAATAAACTAGATTATGATGTCCATTATAATAAAAATTTTCCATAGTCAAATACTATAAATTTTGTTACTAAGAATAAAAAAATCATCATTGATAACAATACCATAATTACTAGACATTCAACTATAAGAAAAATGTGATTCCAAAAAGGAGGTCCTACCAACAAAACACATTAAAAGATTAATATTATTTTATCGAATTGTAATGGGAACATTAATTATGATACATTTAATGATTATCTCATTTTCATTAGTAAAAATAACCAACATATTTTAGGTCTTTCAAAGTGAAAAAATTGATTTTCTTATTTTTTTGTTTCTTTTGATAAATTTATTTATCAGTTAATTGAGACAAATTTATCTTGAAATGACACTAACAGGCTTTTGGTTTTTCATGTTCATAGAGTTAATGGAATTTCAAACAATATCTCTTATGAAATAATAGATAATTTCATTTTAAAACATGATGATTCCTTTATCTTTTCCATCATTTATTAATTTAATAGATATCACGATAGAATATAGCATTTAAAAACTATTTTGGATTGCAGTAGAATTATAAACAACCCATGGATTCTCATCAGGTATTTTAATGACATTGATAATCCTGATGAAACAAATCCATATATACTTCATCTATCTCAACCAATAAAATTTAAATCCAATATTTAAAACAACCTTCTCTATTAAATCTCCCTTATTAGATCAATGATTACATTTTAAAGAAGACACCATAAAAACACGTCCCCTAGCATAATAGAAAGAACTTTTGTCAATGATGCATCCCTCAATTCAGGGTTCTCTATTTATTTCTCTTCACATTCAAAAATTATATCTTATCCTCACCCTATTTTGTCTATGTTTATCTCTAAAATAGATAGGCCACCATTTCCCTTTAGATTTCATAATTCCTGGAGTAATCACTCTAAATGTAAAGTTAAAATTCATGAGACTTGGAGATCCAAAATATTAGAGATGATGACCTAGATTTTATTTGAAAACCAAATATCCATAAAAAAAATTTAAATCAATAAGTAATAATTATTTTAGTCACATTGATTATAATATATCTTATAAAGGATCATCTAATATTTTAATCCATGAATAAAAAACATTAAATTATTTTACTAATGGACTTGAAGAGGAAAACGTTTACTTATGAACTGAATATGTTACGTAATCAAAAAGATATAATGTATAGGTAATATTTTTAAATAAATGTATTATGGGGGATATAGAAATAAAAAATCATTAAATATTTTCAATGGGTTAGTAAAATTACAATACCATTATCCATTCTTTCCGATAACGAATAAATAAATGAAAATAATAAAAACCATTATTCATATTTAATTTCTGATTACTTGATAAATTTTTATTATATCTGTTACAGACAATGACCCTTTGAATAACATCATTCCAAATCTTATTAACCAAGAGGATAGAACATTTATCTTAATCATTCCCCTTACATTTTTAATTAAATAGGCTGTTTTTAGTGTGATCTCTAGATTCTCTCTTGGACCTTATGGTTTTAAAAATTAATTTTTTCAATATTTGTGCGACATTATATACTTTGATATATATAGATTGGTAATTCACACTTTTGAAACAGGTCTTGTCGCCTAGGGGAATAATTCTCAATTCATGG
Source organism: Viscum album (assembly GCA_963277665.1). Taxonomy (NCBI): domain Eukaryota; kingdom Viridiplantae; phylum Streptophyta; class Magnoliopsida; order Santalales; family Viscaceae; genus Viscum; species Viscum album. The sequence goes on from OY728155.1 coordinate 822,916,117, forward strand.
TCCTCAATCCTAATATAAATAACTATAATGTACAAAACATCATTAGAATAGTTTCTCTTTTTATCATAATGAACAAATATATTAGAAAAATTACTGACAATAGGCTTGCTAACATTTCCAAAAAAAATAGTTTTAAGACAAATTGGATTCATCAAAGGTAAGGGAATTCTTGATTGTATTGTCACAACATCTGAATTTTTTAATCTCTTTTTGAAACAAACTACATGAGGTATCATTATTATCAAATAAGATGTCAAAATATCTATCAACAATTTTCATTGGGTTTCATCTATGATTTTTTAAGTATGATCAATTTTGATGATGTTTTTGTTAATTAAATTAATATTCTTATATTTTAGACTCACATTTCAATTTTGATAATTGGATCCCCTAATGTGTAATTCACTTTGTAAAGATTTTGTCTGGAAAATTGCTCCCATTTCAACCATTCACTTTTAGATTATATAATATTACATTAGTAGACTACTTCATAATTTGGTAGCTAAGAATAAGCTCATGTACATATGAGGTAGTGGGGGTCATACAGTTCCTACTCATATTTTATATATTCATTCCATTAATATATTATTCCGTGGTTACAAATTTAATATTTAGTTTTTTTAAAAATTTATCTTTTTTTATGAGAATGTTCCAGGTTGATAAATTTTTTAGGAAAACTATTTTTTTATCAATTATAAAATAATTCCTTAAAATATAAATATAAACATCATAAATGATCTAGCGATTATAGGAGTCAACGAAAATTTTAATTACCTTGGTGTTTATATATATTATGATATAACATGAGCTAGCAATTTTTCTCAAATTGTATGTCGAATTAAGAAAAAAATCCCAAGGGAAAGAAACATTTTGATAAATGGATTGTTGTTTATTTCTTGTAAAAGATATAATTATTTACTAATTTATTTACTCTTTAAATTTTGAAACTTTTCCATCTTCCCTTAGAAAAAGTATTTACATCTATATTAAAAAATATTAGTGGAATAATTCTCCTAAGTAAAATTCCTACTAACCCATGAGAAAATTGTTGTCACTTAATTGATTGTGGAGGGTTATGTAATAAAATTCACTCCAACTTCAATCATTATTTACTAGTTTACCTTATTTGGAAACATATTAATGGAAAATATGATGTTATTAAATTTTTATGAAAAATATATATTGATAAACTTAATATAGGAAACATCATGTATATAGAATCTTCCATTAGGCCTTCCATTATAAAATAATATTCTTCTATTATGTATCAATCTCATTATATTGTAAACAATTGTTATTCTATTACTTTATAGAAGGATAACAGGTCTAGTAAACTTCTACATATTAATATTTCATCCCATGACATGTCTTTTGAACGCAACATTTCAATCAAATATTAGCTTGAATTTCCTATTGACAGTATTCCAACTGATATAAATCATATTGTCTTATATTAAAATTTTATTACTGGGGATGAAATTCTATCACAACAAAACGATATTAGTGGGATATTTTCTTCAAACTATTTTCATAAAAAAACAATTATAGTATATAATAATTATTGGATAATGAACCTCAAATAACCATGGATTCTTCCATCCAATATTACTCTTGCATGGATAATTTTTCATTCAATTATTCCTTCTGATTTATTTTTACGATATGCTAAAATTTATATTTTCTAAATATGTGTTTTTTGTAATAATAACTATTATGAAATTTATCTTCTCTTTTATTTTGTTCTAAAAGAACTTACTTTTGGAATTCCTTGGATATAATATTTCAAGCATGGTTACCTCAATGTTCTATTATTTATGATTACATTGAAACATGTTTTACATTAAAGATCTCAAAAAAATGAAAATCCTACTAATTGTGTATTTCATGGATATTCATCACTTAATATAACATTGATGAAGTAGGTTTACATATGAGGGAATAATGTTTAATCTTTAATCTTCTCTTGTGTAGAGTCTTGTGGCTATAAAAGGATCTTTTCTCATCAATAATATTTTTTTGAGAACTCTCATCAGGATTTTATTGTTCTAAAATTAATTGTAATTGCATGTAAAATTCAACCCATTATATTACATTTGATGTTTTATTATGCATTCCTTTTATTATATGTGTTACATTCAGTATGGATGGAGCATCAAAAGGTAATCTAGGTCCTACTAGTTATGGTGAACTCTTCAGAGACATTACATGAAAAGCATTGGGTTGTCCCTGTGGACCATGTGGAACTAATAATATTCTAGATGTGTAAATTCTTAGGGTCATTAATGTGGTAGAAGTGTCTTGAAAAAAATAAGGTGATTTCATTGGCTTGAGTGTGACTCGATCATTTTTGTGTAGGAAATAAAAAATAAAAAATTTTGATTACCCTATAAGCGTACTAATAGTTTTATCATTTTTTAAATATCATTCAACCATGAAATAAAACATTAAAAAAATAACGTGATGAAAATTTAGTGGTTGATGGATTTTAAAATAATGGAGTGGAGGCTAGAGAAATGATCTAGAATAGTGATGTTATTCCTAGCATATTTTCTTTTTATAATAATTTTTTCCTAAAAAGAATTATTTAAGATTCCAATAATTAATTTATATCATAATTTTATGAAATTTAATTTTTTAGGTCGATATTCAGGAAAACAATAGGAAAAATAATTATAATCATATATGTTAGATAATATGAGATTCAGGCATCTTGATCCAATTGACTGAAATGGAAATTTAGAAGTGGAACATCTAGGGGTGACAATGACTATAGAAACTAGTAACAAAACCACGTATAATTTTTCTTTTAACATGCATCTACGTATAAATGAAAATTAAACAAGAAAGAACCAGTATAATTGGGATGATTAGCAAATGACATCATTTATAATGACGATATAATTATGAAATGTTGAATCTCAACGGGAAAATAACATGTCCAACAACCATAAGTCTGAAGATGAATCCTCAAGAAATAGTTTCCTTAGATTTGAAATATGTTGATATAGATATGAGAATTAGTCCAATAACCTAAAAATAAAATGAATGAATCAACACCTAAATAGACCAATATATAATATTATCGACTTTGATAGGAAAAAAGATTGAGTGTAACCTTACCTTGATCTATCCAATGCTTCTTTTGGATCTCGAATATGTTTCCAAATAATGGATTTATAGATGAACCTATACTTGGTAATTTTTTATGACAAGGGATAAAATATTATAGTACTGTCATTGGAAGAAGGGGTCGAAATAAAAATAAGTTTATAATAAAAAATAGGTGAAAATAAACATTTCAACCTAAAATATAAAAGTAAAATGTTTATTTACATGGTTTACAAACCATAATACAATTGTGCCCAGTTGTATGTTTGGAAGGAGAACCATGCATGGTTTGTTCCATGGTTTGTCTAACCATTAATAGTGCATGAAAATGGCCTTGGTATCAATTCCTTATCTGGCCACATAGTCATGCACTCTAGGTCTCATGGTTCCATAAAAATTAGGTGTCCTATCATTTTTTTAACAGTTCTGTGATCTGGGATCCGACCAATAACTAGATGCACCTATGGCTTCCATGTCTTGATTTGACATCATTATTATGTTTGTTTAAGATATTCAAATTGAATAACTAACTATCTAAACATTTATTGAAAATATGGGACATTAAAACCTACCATAATTAAAGAAACTCATCCCAAAGATTGTATTATAAGGGTAAAGAGGTTCCTTCCATGATGACTTTTTCCAATGTGAATGTATATAATATTCCCCCACCCATTAATTGTCATGAACAAGGTTGTACTACCATAGCTCGCATACCAAATAAACGGACATGCCTCAAATTGTTTACATTCTCAGATCCACTATACACACTGGATACTCCTTATAAGAGACATCTATATCCAATTTGTCCACATCATACTCAAAACACATGTGTCAGGTCAGGATAGATTACTGATCCCATGCTAAGTAAAATACATCATTCTTGGACTTGTATCACTATGGAACTCCCAATTGGTGATCCAATAATTATATACTTTTTAAAACCTAAATGATTCCAATGAACCGTAGTGAGAGATTACCCTAATAATGTAAATGTCTATACACCAATCTAGGTGAGACTCCCAAGAAAACCCAGTCTCCAACATTAAACTGGATATGTAACAATATCTTAATAGAATATTACTATCATCTGGACATAGCTATAAACATGCAATTTATAATTAGCTAGACCGAACCTATTGTCATCTTCATGATATGTGGTGCAAGAATTTCTTCCTCCCCTAACATTAGCAAGCAGATAGGTGAGAAAAAACGCTACCATAGATGGCCTCATATAGAGACATCTTAAAGGTATCCTAGAATCTGATATAATAAGAAAACTCGATTAGAGGTATGTGTTTCTCCCATGTACTCATAATATCTTGGGACTATATTAAAATAATTTCCTCTAAATCCAGAATCAAAATGCTCTTTATGGCCACCTATGTTTGGGTTATAGGCCATGCTCAAAAATAGCAACATACCCAAGGCCTTCTATATCCCCTTCCAGAATTGTGACATGAAATGAGTGTCTATGTGGAAAACAATATAATGTGGATCTAAGTTAAAATGTACAGCCTATCAAATGTATAGTAATCCTAGATCATCTACTATTAAGGTCTATGGAACCAGTAATAAGTTTGAAACCTTCTTTATACACTCAATGACAACGAAGACTATAACACTCACTACTGGAAAGATGATCTTTCCCAACACTTCTATACCAACGGTTTGTAAAAACCGTTGGTATAGCTACCATTTCCCAACGGTTCACCAAAACCGTTGGGAAAGGGTCTTATTTCCCTCCCCTTTCCCAACGGTTCATCAAAACCGTTGGGAAAGAGTCCCCTTTCCCAACGGTTCACCAAAACCGTTGGGAAAGGGTCTTATTTCCCTCCTCTTTCCCAACGGTTCATCAAAACCGTTGGGAAAGAGTCCCCTTTCCCAACGGTTTTGGTGAACCGTTGGGAAAGGGTCATATTTCCCTCAAAGGGTCTTCTTTCCCTCCTCTTTCCCAACGGTTCATCAAAACCGTTGGGAAAGGGAGGGGGGAAATCAACCTTCGGCCAACATAGATTTCAAGCCACCCAAACCTATCCCAACAGTTTTAAAAACCATTGGGAAAGGGTTATCCCACCCAAACCTATCCCAATGGTTTTTAAAACCGTTGGGAAAGGGCTATCCCAACGGTTTTGAAAACCGTTGGGATAGGTTCTTTAATTTTTTTCCAGCTCTACTAACTGTGAACATTGTATGAATAAAATTTTTAAATAATTATGATAATACATATATATATATATATGAAATTATGTTTACAAAGTGATGTTAGCTTAGTGGTTAAGTCGTTCGATTATAAACGAGGGGTCCTGGTATCAAATCCCAGCGGATGTTTTATTTTTGGATTTTATATACCAACGGTTCCATTACCGTTGGTATAGATTTCGTATTACCTATACCAACGGTTTCCAAAACCGTTGATATAGGTCTATACCAATGGTTTTTGGAAAACCGTTGGTATAGACCTATCCCAACGGCTTACTTGGCTACGGTTCTCCAAACCGTTGGTATAGGCTATACCAACGGTTTGGAGGCCTATACCAACGGTTCCAAACTATTGGTAAAGGTTAGTTTTCCAGTAGTGACTACCATGAGGTGATCTGTGTAAATTAATCTTGAAATCCATCAACGAATCTATCCATTTAACATTTTTAGTAGACAATGGATGTTATTTGTGTCACTAATGTTCTTCCTTCTCTTACTAAAAGGTGGAACACCAGATGATGAAGCCAAAAATGACATGATTCATTACAGACCATCATTACATTCTATGAAGATCAAGATGCGTTTTTATGACACTGAGGTAAACCACTGATGGTTAGGTGTATAATTCCGACATAATCTCATCTATGTTCTTTGTTAGGACCCATAAACACCCATGGAACAATAAGGTATCATCCCCATCCACGTTCCAACATTAATATGTATCATCATATGAAAAACATTCCCATAGGAATAGGTTATTGGGATTAGATAACAACCTTATTCATACTCATTCTAGAATAGAATAAGTCATGTAAATGACTAAAAGGATATTCTTACCATGTTAATTATAAACCATAATGAAAATATCCAAGAATAATTCTGTAAGTATCCATTATCCACTAGATACCTGAACTGCACGGGTCTGTGTCGTCTAGATTAGAACATCCGATATTGTATTCCCCTTCCAAGGTATTAAGGCAATATTAAAATAAAAAACATTAGGAACTCAACCCACCTATGTTGAATGAGATTCATATACCATGATGTGAATATTTTTTTGAGGATTCAATGACATTTGAATACTAAAAATGATCTCCTTTAAGATTGTGTCTCAAACAACAAAAGGCAGGAACAATAATAGTGATGTTTAGGTTGTGTGTCAGATAATTCCACACATGATTCATCAACTAGGGAGATTGTTATGGAAACACACACTTTTACTATATTCGAACAGATCCATGTTCAATACATGATGTGTTACAGTATACAGTATAACTATTTCCTAGCTCTGGTAGAATCAGTATCAACACAATAGTTTATCCTCCCTTCAACTCTTGAAAGGATTCTTCACTAGCATCAGACGATAAAAATGGCACATCCATCATTGTAAATCCCATAAGAGGCACTACAAGGTGTATGAAATCCATGATGAAGCTTTTGTAATATCTAGAAATCTCCATGAAACTATGAATGACAATTATGTTCTTGGGATTCTCCTTGGAAACTAAAACTCTTACTTTATTTGGATCAACTAAATCTTCTAACTATAAGATAATATGAAAAAATAAGTAGGAATTTTCGATCATGAAACTACATTTACTAAGATTATCAAAATGATCATGATATCATAGAATATTCAGAATGGACTCTCGATTAATTTCATGTTTGTTTATAGATTATGAATACAAAACATTATCTTTAACAATGACAAATAGAAATGAATCTAGATATGGGTGGAAACCTCATTTTATAAAGTCCATGAAAATAGAAGGTTTTTTCGTAAGTCCAATCAACATGACTAGGGACAATTATTGACCCTACACACACCTAAAACTCTGGAAATGTATGTTTCATTCCCTAAAATCCACATGATGATAGACTGAACTCAAATCTATATTTGAAAACACATTCGCTCCTCATAGCTAATCAAAGGGTTCATCAACTCTTGGTTGTGGATATTGATTATTTATATTGAGATGATTCAACTGATGATAATTCACACAAAGCCTAAGGGTACTATCATCCTGTGTTGAAAGAAAAACTTGTGGTCTCCAAGGAGTAGTGTGGGGAATACGAATCATTTATCCCCCATATCCTTTAGTTCATTCTTTAGCTCTAGATGTTCCTTATGTGACATCATATAAGGATGAATGGTCAATGGTGCAGATTGTGGAAAATCTATATAGTAAACACTATTTCTCGCATCAGAGGGAGACTGTATCAGTAGTTACCAAAGGCATATATAGAATAATTCACTATAAGAGTAAAGATAGTTGTTTTTAACCCCTGATCATCTATGAAAAGACTAGATATCTATGATATCACATTACGAATCTTCTATTTCTCAATTCTGGATCATGGATCTTGAACATAAAATTAACCCTAATGTACCTTAATAATGCCTTCATGTGATATGAATGTAACCATTAGATGATTAATGTAAATATAGGATTTTCTGTGAACCTACAAGACTATCCTGATGATGATGTCAAAGCTCGTCTTATCGAGGATGTAATAATGACACCTGAAAAGGTAACTACCTATCTCAAGGGTATAATCCCTACAGTGGAGAGTACCCAATGAATGGATACCTAACATTCTTTCTAGAAATATAACAACATAACAGTGTTAAATAATGGGGCTCAGATATCAAAAGATACAATCAAGTATTAATGAGTGAAACAAGGTTATCTGAAATAATGATGACACTATTTTGGATGAAACCAAAATTATACCATGAACTATATAATGCTTAACATTCACCTCATGTAGAGTTATTGGACTGCATGAAACTTGCTAGTTCTATAGAACTAAGTCACATATTATCTACCTTGAGAAATCTCACTTTGTTGGTACTAAGAATAGTAATTCTAACTATATCATACTTGAACACCACTATAACATGATTGACTGAGGGTGTTCCATATACCTACCTATTGAGATATCATTTTCCCTTCCCCTGACCAAGGAGTATGTTCAGATCCTAGCTCTCTAGCCACTGGTGGGAATGCCCTGAAGAAATGGTGTATATCCCACTCCCTCCATAACCTTTTCAATTGACTAGATCATGTTGACACTAAGACATGATGGGTCATGGATTCATACATTGGTGGTAGATAAGAAGACCCTATGCACTGGGGGCCAGGCTAAGGATAACTCCATGAGTAGACTCAAAATGACTCTTTTGTATAGAAGAAGAAACTCTCAATTCTCTAGGTGTCGAACAACCCTAGAACACACCTTCATCATCACTCAAGTTATGCTCTTTAATTAGAGGATAATTGATGATTTCCAAAATGGATGTCAAGATGGAAATTTTATACTGCTATCAGATAGTGTAAATCATCATATCCAAGAATCACCTTGTATTCATAATATCATCATCAACTCTAGTATTATATTCCAACTAAATCTTTTTAAAATTAGAAGAGAATTCCATAACTAACACGATCTTATGATATAGGTTTATGATATCTCTAGATGTATCACCATTTAGAGTCTAGGGAATGATGTAGTAATAAAATATGGTATAGAAATATACTCAGACTATGTTCTTAAGTTTATATTCCTAGAAGACGATTTACCACTAACCCATCGTTATATCACATAGAATATAAGCCGGTATCATGAATATCTTCTATAGATGCATCTCAAGATTCTTGAATATAGATAAGATAGCCTCAAGAAAATTCTCTTCAACATGAGTTCCACAATCCCCTTATATGGTTAGAGTATGCTAACGAAAAAACTAACAAGTAATCGTTATCATACTCGGGGCAGGTCGAACTAAAAATTGAATTATCTTTAGAATACATAGAAACCATTATCAAAACTAGGATTCAATTCCCATATCAAGAACAAAAGAGGTTCCACATGTGTCTCTACAAGAGGAACCATAGGTGGCTCATGGATTTCCATAAAATGAACTTTTTCATCAATGCCTTTACGACATGTGAGTATAGGATTCCATGGTGGATCGAATCTACAGTGCACAACAGACACCATAGAATAGATTTAATAAATTTTGGAGATTTTATTTAAGAAACTAGGATATGTGTAGATCCATACAATAGAAACAACAACCCATCTCTACCTTCATTAAAATACAGGTCTAGATTTCATAAAAAGACTATCTCATTCAATAAAAATGAAAATTTATATCCCACTACTAACTCTAGTTTCAGTTCTATGTCTCTATGTCGGATATATATATGTTAACTATTATCAATTTAAAAGTGTCACTGGTTTTGAATTTGTATTATCAATTATTCAATTATATTAGAAGGTTGAATTAAAATTATTTCCATTTCTAATCAATAATGGGACATACTCCATATGAACCAGATATGTTATCCACATGATCATTAACATTACATGTTCCATCTTGTTCTACCAATGGTCTATATCTCAACATGACATAATTGAATTCTTAATGTGGCAAAGTTATCATATTCATGAATAGAGTATTAGATTAAACAAATCACATTATGTATTAATTTGGTTTTCAAATACCTAAAAGAAGCCTCCTAACAATTATATATATATATATATATAAGTCACTATAATCATGAAATAGTGAAATTGTGTCAAAAAATAAATGTGGGAAGAACAATCGAATGGCATGTTAATCATACATTTCCCATGACGATGCGTAATCTAACTAAAATCCCTATTTTCATTGTGAAATTGTAAATAACTAATAATCTCAAAAATAATAAATCAACAACATCATAACACAATTTTTAAGAACAATGGTGAAATTATATTATTAAAAATAGGAAAAAAACAAATTTTAATTTAATAAAACTATCCCTTACCACATATATATGTTTGTGATGTTGAATAATAGATAATCACCAATTTATATTCATTCCTGGTCTCTAATATGATGTCTCCATATACTAAATAAAAAAAGGAAAAACACTAATACCACCTTGTAATGTCCCGACCCAGAGTCCACTTATCCCATGCCTCAAGCCGGTGGGTCACATGGCCTCCATCACGTCTCCCCATACACTAGAGACTTTTAAGTAGCAGTGACTGTGAAATGGTGGTAATGTGTTCATATTATACCCTCATATCATATAATAGAAAATAAAAATCAACACAACTATCATAATAAGCATAATATAAATAGAAATAATCAATAAAATGTGGAATCATAAACAGATAATTGAATAAGTAAGTAGTATAAGATAATAAACATAACAACTAATAATAATATCAAGAGCCTCAAGGGTAGTTACTAATACATTTTTCATGGAATGTTGTAATAAAAATGAAACAATTATATATAATAATGATATAATGTAGTAAAATATACAACAAGATAAATACAGATCCATAAAATCCATATCCTATGTATTTTCCTCAACTCCTGAGCTCTAACATGGTATGAAAACAGAAAACATATATTTGGTTCTTTTACACTATTAATAACTATAATATTATATTCTTATCAGGTTCCAAATCCATCATGCGTATGTTCTGATGTAAAAATACCCATTAGAAACTACCAAATGTGTATATATATAATCAGATTATTTCTAGTTGCTAAACAGTGTGCATGTTGACATGGGAAAGTAAAATAATGGTAAAATAATTAACCTGCCCGCTCAATTTCCAATAGGACCTTTGGAGGGTCTACCTTTCTGAACTCGAGTCCATAAATACATTCATAATAGTTAATATATATATATATATATATATAATAGTAATATATTTTGTATAATTATATATTCCATCCATATATATGAACCATGAGTGTGCAGAAGCCTAATGGCCATATTCCCCGAATAGTAGGGTTGGACTAGACTAATATGTATCTCAGACATCCATAACTAGTCTAACAAGCTGAAAATATTAGGAAATAGTGTAAATTCCAAACATTATATGAAGAGGGATAAATGTCATGTAAAATCCCTCATGGAGGCGAGTGAACCACCATGGAATAACTATATCATTGAATGTGGTGCGTATATCACATATCCTATATAATAGTCCTGACATGATATTCCTTGAACTCAATAGCCAATATAATGGAGTGGGGTGTCCCTCTTGGATCCACACCCATTTCCATTTACACAACCTTTATAGATGAATATTATAATTACAAATCCCATTTGGCATAAAAAATCATCCATTTCATTCATATAGACCATATATACATTTATATAGAAGAGGGATAATCATTAATCACACAATACAAAATGATTAACCTATTAAAAATATCAATTAAACATTATCAGAGGCATTCTCGTATATATAATTCAATAAATTTGGAATATTCATCTACTAAATACCATTTCCAATGTTAAAGTTTCGTCTATAGCATTAAAATTGATTTAATCATGGAAAACAATACAAAAGGATCAAGTGTTAATTGGAATGTGTTATGGTCAATTTATTTAAAGGATGTATTAACTACAATGTTCTAATGGGATCTGGTGCATTAATGCTGGTGCGATCACACCCATTTTATACGATTTATTCATTGTTCATATTACATCCAATATAATTCATTCACCATAATAAATTTATTAAATTAAATAAGACATGGGTACTCAATACATAAGGATCAAAGGGTCATTTAGTGGATGACATGTTCATTATAGCAATTTCAAATTTGGAATATTATAAATATAAGTGTAAAAAACATAAAATTAGAATTGTTTTACATATCATACTAATATATAATTGGAAAACCCATTAATAATCAAATTCATGAGATAAAAATAGTTTCTGTCATTTTGAGCTAATTAGCCAAAACAACCATTTCTTATATTCACATACACGAGATCCCTAACTATAGAAACCTACCTCTGAACCACTAAATAATATTCATTTAACATGTATCTAGGTACGTAGTTCAATTATTCATACAGGAACCAATATAATTGTGAATCTTTTCAATGGTTGTCATACTGCATGATGATATAATTAGGAAAAGTAAAAAACAAATGAAAAACGATGTTAACACCTACCTTAATCCCATCGACAACACATCAGTCAATATCAGCCTTAGATTTAGAGTAGGTTATAAGATATCTGAGAAAACATCCAATACTCTAGAGCTAGGGAAAATGAGACTGCACATAAATTGAAATTTTGATATAAATATTAACTTTTATATGAATGGTGAGTAAGGTTATACTTACCTTGAGCTATGTAATGCTTCCATCGAATCTGGAATCAACTGTTGGATGAAAGAGTTATAGATGAACCCATCTTGAAGTATTTTTTAGTCTATGGGAGGAAAAAACATGGTTCAGCTACTAGATGAAGAGGATGAATAATATTATAAACTTATAACTAAAAAGTGGGTCCAAATTGACATTTCACCCCCAAATTTCAATACACCCAGCTTATTATTACGGTTTCCAAACCATACACAATTGCTTGTAGGGAAGGGGCATCCCACATGGTTAGGTGTATGGTTTGACTAACCATTTATATTCTGTGAGAAATGGATCTATCGTGATTCTAAAACAGTCCATATGGCCATGGTAACTGGATCTTATAGTTGTAGACAACCCCGGGATCCAATACTCTTTTTCCTTTTTCAGTGCATCGTTATACGAACAATCAGTAGACACACCCATAAACTCTGTGACATTACAAAACATATTTATTAGGATTGATTCAGGTATTTAAATTTAATAACTAATCTTATAAACCTTTTTAAAAAATATAGCTTGTTACAATAGAATTTCATTGAACTATTGACTTGATGCCATAATACCATGAAGTAGGTATATCATTATATAATCCTAGGGGTGGAATAATTTATACTCAAGACGTATACTTTTAATCTATTATAGTATGTGTATATAATCATCAAGTGAATCATGTAATACATACCTCAGGCATGTTTATGCTACACTTGGAATGTATTTTCACTTTTTACATAGATCACATATTATCTTTTTGGAGAAAAAAATAAATTTTCTTATTCCAAACCATACCATGCTCCAATACAGCTAAAAGTAAGGCCATGATTATTTTCTAGAATCCCCCCTTGGTGTGGGTGTTGATTCCCAGTGATGATCCACTTCTTACCCAAATTGTTGATTCAAAGGATGGTATAAACATACAGTAAACCTCCTCTATGAGATAATTCATTGATGTATTTCCCCAAGTGTTTTCAGGACATTTCCCTGATCATGAAGCAGATTTATCGATTGAAATTATAGATGAAACCAATACAATATCAATATATCTATAAAATATATTCCATAATATATGGGATGAGTTAAGGATGATCTGATAGAATTTGGACTAAAGGTTCATACACCTTATTGGATCTGCTTTGAGTTTTCTAGTTCTCTTTGAAATGAAAAAGGATAGATCAGTGTTGTGCTATACCAATTAACATGATTTTAGTAATATCACCATAAATAACAAGTCTTCACTTCCAATTATTGATGACTTATTTTATCTACTATGTGTAGATAAGTACATCTTAAAGATGTATCTTCATTATTTATATCATTAACTAAATCTGAAGAAGAGATATATTCACAATACTTATTTTCATACAAGGGATCAAAATTATGTGTTCTTAGTGATTACAATAAAACTTATTAATAACCCTTCAATATACCTTGATTTGATGAATAGATTCATCAGATTTTACGTTGAAAATAATTTTCTAGTTTTTCTGAATGATATTATCATCCAGTACTTGATAATGGATTAACTGTATGGATATTTTAAGATTGTGTTTGAGACATTAAGGTTGGATTAAATGTACGCCAAGTTCTGCATGTGGGAAATTTGTTTGTGGCATTTAAAATTCATATTTATCATGATAAAATCTAATGGAATTTATTTGGAACCTTCATAAACAATGAAAATTTTTTAATGGAAAAAAGCCATTACTTTTGAGTATGTTTATACCATTCTGGCATTAGTATGGTAAATCCAATGTTAGTATAGAAACATTAATTAATTTATCACTTTCTAACTAGTAATACATGGAATATGGTAATGTGTATCTGGATAGAGGAATGTGATGTACGATTTAGGGATTATAAGAATAGGCGAATCCCGACACTTATACAAAAAATATCATAAACTGGAGACGGTCTTATGATGTATATTTATGCATTAGATAATGGTTTGGTTTTTGTACTGATTAAGAATGATAAATTGATATCTTAAAACTCATGGATGATGAAGATCTATGATATGAACCACCTGACACCTGATCATGATCAGCAGTTCTGATATATTCATGGAAAATCTGAATGCACTACCTATATGGTTAGAAGTGTGACATATATACTACTCAGAATATTTTAAGGTATATTTTCACATTGAAGTAGCTAAACATTTATCAATGAAGACATTAAGAGCTAATCAAGGTACATGATGTCTCTAATCATTACCATCTTTGAATTGGGAACAAGGTTTCAAATTATATTTCCAGAAACAAAATCCTTATACATTATACATGATGGGAATTTAAAGGATCTCATATTCATGTATATTTAGTGGATATATTTGGTAATCATATTGACATGAAATACATCCTACAATTCACAAATGATTACTAAACCATCTATCACTGAAATGATCAAGGAGGTAAAAAGGGATGATATTGAACGAAAAAAATAATGTGAAATTGGTATATCAAGGGTATCTATATGTTTTCCTCATTGAAGATGATGGTTTTATTCAATTTGGAACATGTTATTTTGTACCTTCTTCATCTGAGATAAAAAAAGAGGTATTGGATAATGTACATTGCCAATCTTTCACTAATCCTCATGGATGTTCTATAATGTCCCAAAATTTTAGTATATATTTTTTACTTTTATGGGCTTATTAAAAGACATCAATAATTCATATCATGTGATTCCATGGCTCGGAGTCCCTAGAATGATAGTCAAAAAAATGTTAATTTTAAATAGCATGCATGAGCTGTTTTTCTAAAATATGTAGAATAACTCTTAAATGGATGCCTAAATCAGAAATATAAGGGCACTATTGCGTTCAGGATGGCAGGTTAACATTAGGTGTTACTTATTATTAGTCGGTACATGCCTCTAGTGAGAAAACTAAATAATGGAATAACTATATATAAAATAATTAGATAAAATTATTTTAATTTACAAATGCATATAAATCACGAATGGTGACTCGGATTAAAATTTTGAGTACAATGATGAGATCAGCAAGATATGATTTTAATAGATATATCCTAACATTTTCCAGCACATTCTAATAGTGGAATTTAGTTTTTGGTCTTAAATAAAAAATATAATTAAAAATTATTTTATTTTTAATTTCTTTAACACCTAAACTGTCACTCATATTGGAAATCCAAGAGTACTGTTGAGCTCGTGAGTTCATGTTCCCTTTAGGAATAGCCTAACCTCGACCAGCGTAGGTTGAGGGTGATGGATAATTATTTTTTCACTTTTTTAATGTACGTTCATTAAACATGTGAGCATCGATTTCTTTCTTTTAAACTGGTGTTCATATTGAATATCTGAGAGCACCATTGAATTCTTAGTGCTAGGATTTTCTTTGGAGAAGCTTAACTTCAACCATCAAGGGTTGGATGAAAAAGATAATTTTTAACATTACAAAAAAATTAACTCAATGAGTTATTTTTTTCTCTTCTCAATGTTGAATGGATGATGGCAGTGCCATGGTGTAACTTCATGCTTGACTGGAATTCATGTAATGACATAATCCTTTGGTTGTGTTACCACGACATTCATTGATATTAATGGGACATTAATCGAGTTTATTAATGAACCAAATTAAGGAAACACAATGTGGGTGGTTCCCTCTCTTCCATTTAAACAATGCATGGGAAGGGGTTTTGGTCACTCATGAGAAAAACCTATGATGATGTGTCAGAGACATATTACACCAATGTAGAATGAAACATCGACAACCATTGGAGGATTCAAATCAGATAATGACGGGAAACGATAAACACCTTTGAAAGAGATTCCATCTCCCTCTTATACAACATCTTCCAATGAGTTCAAGGTAAGGGACTGCCTTGAGTTATTTCAAATAGTTCTATGAATTCATCTTCTCTATATTCTACTTGAACTATCCCCTTATTGTAATTAAAACGTGAAGGGAGAAGTCCAATCTGAACAAGGATCACAACCTCCACCATTTGTTCTTTGGTTGCGTTCTTCATGTGTGACCAACCCATATAGTGGTAGGACAAAACCAGGAGATACGTAGTGATGGCAGTATCCGAACAGGCCCATAGGCACTGTGTATGACTGGGGTGACCAGCTGATGACCTCCATTATGAAGTCAGGAAGTGTTCCACAATAGAGAAAAACATTGGAGGTGTCGTTGCTCTAAGCCACGGCTATGGGTGAAGGGTGGACCCACTCCCATAGGATATGATGTTGGCCCGCCCACACGAACCTGCCAGGTTGAGCGGTGCCTACTGGTCTTGCTAGTTGAAGACCGAATGGACAACTTTTCTGTTTAGGGTAAGCCACACCCTTTCACCCATCTAGGTGGTTGTCCACAACCACCATGCAATGTTGGTCTAGTATCCCGGCGGTCTGCGCCCATCATAGTGGGTTGGGCCGATCTCGAGGCCCAAAGGGCCATGCAGTGGCCAACGGTCCAAGCAAACAACCATGCGGGCTGAGCCCCTGGCCTAGACCCTTTGGGCTAAGCTCAACCGAATCAGGTTGAGCCCATCCCGTTCGATCATGGCCCAACAGACCATGTCAGACCTTACCGAGACCCATTTATGTCTAGTTTCCCTTAATGTGGCATAAGTCCTAAACCAGGCACCCATTTGATGAAACATCTATAGAGCCAGAAACCTTAGGTCAAAGAGGTAATTTTGAGATACTCCACTTGTGTTTTGGAGAATTTTGAAGTACAATTAGGTTAGATCAGAATCGAATCCAACCAATCCCCAAACACTAAAATGCCTATAACATACAGACCAGTCGACTGATTGATGCGTCATCTATTAAGTTGGAACCCTTTTATGACATGGGTTTTCATCCAGTTTCTTCATTGTGGGATTTCATAGTGTTTGAGGTATGACCAATGGCATGAGAAGAGGACCCTCCAGGAATCAAGTGTGCTTAGTGTGGGAATTTAGTGGCTGGTTGTGACTTGATAATGGAATGGTGATCTTCTGGGGGTCAGCACCAAGAGATCCTCTAGGGGAAAACACCTAGGGATCCTCCGTGGGTGAGCACCCAATGATCCACAATGGGTCAGCACTTTGTGAATCTCTATGGGTCGGCACCTATAGATCCTCTTTGGGTCATCACCTTGTGATCCTCCCTAGGTCAGCATATAGCGATACTTTGTGGGTCAGAATTTAGTGAGCCTCCTTGAGTCAGCACCTTGTTATCCTCTGGGGGTCCACACATAGAGATCCTCTATGGGCCAGCAACTAGAAATCCCAAGTGGTTCAACACATAGAGATCCTCTATGGGTCATCACCTATCAATCCTTTGTGGGTCAGAAACTAGGGAACCTCTGTGGGTCATCAACTATCACCCTTGTGTGGTTCATCATCAAAATTCTATGTACAGAATAATATGATCTAGCTTTATTACTAATCTTCTTTCTTCTTATTCATTATGTTTTATACCTGGTTTGAGATGAGTATTTACATTTTCATTGTGATTGGGAGCATGCTATGTGGTTTTTCCATTGAGGAATTTTGGGAGACCTTCTAGGGTCTCAGGGTCCCTACTAGGAATTGTAATACTCACCCTTGCATGTGATTTGCTCATACCTTGTTGTGACTTATGAAAAAATGGAAAGTATTGACTGAGGATGGAGAGTCAAGACTATA
Source organism: Viscum album (assembly GCA_963277665.1). Taxonomy (NCBI): domain Eukaryota; kingdom Viridiplantae; phylum Streptophyta; class Magnoliopsida; order Santalales; family Viscaceae; genus Viscum; species Viscum album. The sequence goes on from OY728155.1 coordinate 822,934,241, forward strand.
TGGTGCATGAAGATGACCAGATTACATGGAGAGCCGCAGTGAAGAGTTGTAACTACACTTCAGTTACGGTCCTTGGTGGATGACCTTAGGAGCAAATTTTCATTTTTCCTGTATCTCTTTTATTTAGGCTTGTATTCTGGCCCCTTTACTTTCAGTACGTACTTTTACACTCCGTGGTTGTTTTTTTATGTTTTTCTACCATCCTTCTTCCATTGTGTTTTACATGTGTGTAGTGTTTCCTTCTGACACCCCATGATTTCATGGTTCATTATTTTTTTCCATGTAATGCAATAACATGCACTACACGCTACACTGAGTTCAAGCGCACCAAGAATTACCAAACATGCAATTCAAAAGCAGTTATGAATAGTATTAAATTGATTTATAACTTTATATAATCCTTATAATTTTAGAATAAATATTATTAGTTTCTAAGACATACTATCAGAAAAAATTCAGTTTTTCAGATGAAAGAAGTATTTTTCAAAAAATGCAATTTTAACACCTTTTAATGGAATTTTATTTAAATACAATATTTGAAAATTTTATATAAAAAATTGAACAAAATAAACATATTTTTAGAATTAGGACATAAGATTTTAGTTTCAAATAATTTCTGGTGTTTTTATGATAAATTTCATATTTGGGTGAATAGTGAAAAATACTATATTTTAACAGAAAACAAATTTTTTAATAAAAATAATTTATAGTGTTGAATTATATATTTTAATGATTTAGAAGAATAATTAGATAATATTTTTACCATTTAATCCAATTATATTCATTATAAGTAATTTCACTTTGAAATTGGACATAAACAAGTGTCAATCTTTTGATATGTATTATTTTTCAAAAATACACTTTTTTGGTTTGACAATAGGAATTAATTTTAAATTATTTAATGAAACATATATGTTTTGAAATTGGTAAAATAGAAATAATTTTTTGAATTCGGAATTTCAAAAGTATCGTTGGGTGAATTTTTGGTATTTTTCTAAAAACATTCAGTTATTAATTAATAGTGAAAAACATAGAGTTATTGGTTAAAACTAACTTTTTATTTAAATAATTTTTTATTTTATTAAAATTTATATTTGATCAAAATAGATACATAATACCTATATAAGTTCAAAATAATCAATTGTAGTAATTTCATAATATGTTTAGATATATAAAAATTTTATTGAACTTGTTACCGTCTTTTACCCACCTCTAAGGATTATTTGAATATTTTCATAAACCACAATTTTATTGCTTATATGAGTTGAATTTCAATAATACTATAGACACGGTTAATATCAGTATATAAAATGTGGTTCAATAAGATGAAAATAATTTTTGATAAATAGTACATTTTTTCTTTTATTTTCCGTGATTAAAGGTATATAGGGTAATTAAGGGAAAAAATGATATTAATATTACCCTAACACAAGTCCTAGATCTGTTGGCTAAGTATAATTAGACCAAAATAAACCTTAGGAATAAAATATGAACTTTTTTGGTCCGAATTGAATAGATTTGGACATTTATTATTATTTAATTTTAAGAAGAGTTAAAAGAGTTAAAATCCAAGTTTAATTACTAAAAATATTTAATATAGGGTTACACATAAGAAAAATTCAACTATAAATATTCATTATAAATAAGAAAATATTTCCTATAGAAAGGTATTTTCTTATAATTTTTAGAAATTAAATAATTTAATTTATTTATGACACAATGATGATGTACTAATTACCTAATTAAGGAAATATTAAAATAATTGAAATTATAAATATCCAAATAAATGAAATTTGAGACATTATTTGAATTAAATGAATTTTCTAGGTTAATATGACATATAATTATTGTTTAGATGAATTTTATTCATAGTAATAATTCTGTTATGTGTTTAGAAGAAAAAATGCCAAATAGTGTCAAAATTGACATAAAAGAGTTTATAAAACAAATATTATATTATTAATTGATACGCTATTTCTAAAAATCTATTGTTCAGAAAAAAGACCTATATAATGATATGTGAATCATTAATTAACTACATGGGGTTCTTTTGGATGTATATAGTATGTTTATTAACCATATAATAAAAAAAAATCAAAGAGACATGGTAAATGTCAAACCATTTAACTATGAGTTAAATCTAAATGGTAATGTTAATATAGAGAGCGAAACCTGTCTAAAACCTATTTATTGATGTTTTTTAGACCCAAAACCACCTTAGACTTTAAATAATCCTTTTTTGAGCCATTATAAACGGGAAATTATTTTATTATAAAATAATATTTCTAGCTTTTTCTATGGTTCCTCTCACCCCTCTTATAAAAGGGCACCTACCCTTCTCTCTAATTCACACATTAAAAGCCATTTGGATCTGTAACAACCTACCCAAATACCCTCTCAAATGACTTACCTTCATCCTAGAGGACTTCCTTTAGTCAGAAAGCCAACTTATGGAGCCCTTATGATCAAATCAAAAGGAAGAACACGAAGAGGAGGTAAATATTTCATCACCTATTTCCAGTTACTTTCTTCATCCACATCCCCTTTCTTACTTGTTTCCACTATAAAATAATAACTCCAGTATCTTCTATATACAATGATGCTATTATAAATATGGTACAACCATATTCATTAATCTATCCATCCTTTGAATGGCATGTCACCATATGTGCGTACATAAGGCTTACCGTCTACACGTCATGGTGTAATTGTTATTCAATACATTATTATTTGGATGGGTATAATAATGATGTATAATTGATTTAAATAATAAATATAACATGATTATTATTATGTATATTTGATATTACATTTAATTATATAATATTAAAATAATGATATTATCGCTTGTGCGTACAAATTATTCCCCTCTTAATGAACGCGATGAGATTCATTCCTCATCGTATCCATTCAAGACTAATTTTCATTAGATGATTAAAATAACGTTTAAATACATAATATCATTCTGAATGTGAATAATATACATCATATCCATAAAAATCATTACTTACGTAACAAAGCATATAATGGAGAACGAATTAGTTAACACCTGAAATGACGACAATACTAAGATATTATTAACAAATCAATATTAAAATATCATATATGGTATCATATTAATATATATGATTTTTTATTATTTAACAACAATTATTTCACCATTATACATGAGGTTAACCTACCCTTGACAAAGTAAAATTAAAAAGTAAGGGTTAATTTCACAATCTCTTTATTATCTGTGGTTGTTTTTATGTAAGTATCTACTAGGACATCTTTATCATCCTCATCTATGTTTCTTAAAAATGTGTTTAAAATTATTTTTACTATTAAATAGACTATGGGTTAAAGTCATTTATACCGATGTTTGACTATTTATAAAAAATTTTAATGGAATCTTTTCGTCATATTTTAAAAAAGGTACATTTGACATTTTCAACAAAATTAAGGTAAGAATGTTTTTTAAGTTATACGGTGGTTGCGGCTATTTTCCGCCATTATAAAATCGTCGAATCATCCCTTATAAATCTTATAAAAATATTTTAAAACTAAATTTTATCTTTATAATTTTATGACTCTTAAATTATTTCAAAATAGAAAGAGATATTTCTCTAAAAAAGGATTTGATTTCATCTATGTCAATATCCTTTGATAGATTTTATGTTTATTTGAAGTTGATTTATTATGATACAAAACTTCTATATTGTAATGAAGTTTTTGTGATATGTTTGACTATGGATGTACTATTTTTATACCATTCATGGTTTGTGGTTAAAGTATTTACATTTTGTATGCTAGTTTTATTACGAATGATTATGTTATATTTCATCCTTTTAATATGAGGAATGTATTGGACATAGTAAGTGATGGGGAGCCCGATATATCTCCTTGATGCATCGGTAGCACTCATGAGAAAAAGAGACATGGAATTGGACGAGGCCTTTCCAAATTTGATATATGGTTTTGGCAGTGGCCTTAATCATTTTTAGATGTCTTGGCTTAGGCCTTGACAAAATGTTTCAGAATTTCTAGCATTATACATTCCCTCATTATGAATATAATTTTGATTGTGCATGTGGATATTCAACTAGTAGAATACCCATGACTATGTTTTATCATGGAATTATTTACTCAGATCATATTTCTACCATAAAGTGTTCAAGTTTATTATTTGTAAAGGCATGTGTTTTCAATTATTCCCCATGCATATTGTTTATGTTACCTTTTGCTAAATTATTTATCCTTACTAATCATCTGATATCACCCTTCTCTTATGTTTTATTTTTCTAGGATCCCAAGATGTGTTTTATTTTTGAGATATAGGGTTATGAAAAGGGAACAATGGAATTCTGAAATGATTTTTTTTGTTGTATGTTAGAAAGTGTAATGTAGCTTTCTGATATGTAATCTATCTTCCAAGACTGTTAAACTGATTGGTCTTTCAGGACATTATTCCTTGTAATCATTCCAATGTATTAAAACAATTCACCGAATCTAGGTAACTGGGGTCAGGGCATTATATCCCTTCCTGTCTCTGTATATGTTTGAAGGAAAGAGCTTCTAATTTTAGAGATATGTCATTCCAATGCTAGTCTCCAACCCATATCCTATGGGAGGCAGGTTTGGGGTATTCATGGGATGGGCCGGAGGGATAGTTCCTGACAAAGTGGTATCAGTGGGGGTCGATTCAACCAGAAGAACTATGTTTTTTGTATTTTTCAGTGGGGGTAAGAGTGTTTAGTGTATTGAGTTTGGATTTTAGTCCAGGGAGTCTTGTGTTGGTGTGGAAGCTGACATATCCCAACACTTGGACTGTAAATTCTTTTTTCCGACTCAGTACCCAAAAACACTAGTTGCAAGTGTTTTGAATTATTTTATATTAATCTATTTTAAGTCAGTTCACCTGGTATAACTTATTTTATGTGGTTCAACATGATTCTTCATCAAGATTCCTCTATGAAACAACCATCCAGGATTCTAATGTGTGACTGTGAGGATTGTGCATAGTGTGATGAGGCTTCAGTACAAGGAATGCTGCCTGAGATGGTACCGTTGGGCAGTGTCATGTGGATAACATTGCTCGTTGGTCTACAATTACTACCAACTTTACTGGTAGAGGACACATATAGGCTCAGTTCCTTACATGATTTTCTGTGACAGATACCCCTCATGTTCCAAGTCAAGCCTATCTCACATACAGATAAAGAATGGATGGAGGTGGTGACAAAGTTACCATCATGCTATGGAACCATTAAATTAGATGGTGGTGCTGGAATTGAGCATTCTATGTGTCTCAAAAGGTTGATTAAAGGGTATATATTACCCATATCTTATGAGTATGTGACATTTTCGGTGGATAGAGAAAGAGAACCGTCCTTGGAGAAGGGATTCCCAAGCCATTAAAAGATAAAAGGTTTGTGTTCCCTATAGATTCTACATTTTTGATGCGACAACATGTATTTAATTGAGTATTAATCGAGGTGTATCGACCAGTCAAGGTAGTCGATGAATATGATACAACTAGTGTTTCAAGGCTTTGACCTCTGAGAGAGATGTGTTTATGATCATCAGAGAAAGAACTATTCCTCTATGAATTCCTACTTATGTTAGGGTGCTTGAGAGAACCTCTGTGGATGAAAATTATTTTGCTCAGTAGATGTAGCATGTGAATGTCAGATATGGGAAAGAAGGAAATCTACTTCAATCATTGAGGCATAGACATGTAAAATTCTTTGGAAAGAGGAAGTGATAGGGACAGATGAATCTATAGGGTAGTAGATGTTTTAGGGGAGCTATGAGAGTAGTGTGAGGATGTGTACATTTTGACGTGTTACAACCACCACCCTAATGTGGTCCCCACCAGGCTTTTGGAGTTAGAGGATAGGGAGAGGGAGTAGTTGCATGCTGGCATGGAGTGTGACTTTAGTGCTCCAAGAATGATTCGAGGTATAGTCGGTGTCAACTACTAGATTCCATAATTAATAGACATATGTACTATTCATTCATTTTTATCATGAATGTGGTTCAATACCAAGATTTCAGGGTCAAACTGTTGACTTTACCCTAATGTGTAGACATTCCAATGAGAGGAGAATCGATTATAACACTTATACTGATGGTATGATCTGACCCTTGAAATGATAATTTCGGTTGGAACCTCTTGGTTGATGCATCAAGGCTTTACGATGCTAGTTTGGGTATGGACTGGTCATCCATGGTTCATGCTCAGATTTATTGTTTTTGGAAAAAAATTTTTGTTATATCTACATTATTGGAATGGTGTTTTCCATGGTCGGTGAAAAGGAAAACCTATGATGTATGGGATAATATTATTCATAGTAGAGTGCATCCTATAACTCTTGAGTCGGCCATCCTTACCGTCATGGCAGTATGTGTTTTTAGTTACCAGTTCCTAAAAGTTGTGGTAGAGTTCTGGAATATAATTTCAAAATATGTTTTCTTGATGACCTCTCTATAGAGAGAGGTACATCTATATATTCTTGTTCCCAAGGATGACACCAATTTCTAAAATTGCATATCAGCTGGATCTCATAGAGTTCTGGGAGCAGAGATTATTGTTAGGTGAATAGTCTAAAGTCTACTCCAATCACAAGAGTCTCTGCTATATCTTTTTGTATAAGGAAGTGAACCTGAGACACTGAAGATGGTAGGATTTCATCCATGACTATGACATAGAGATGGAATACACTCCTGGAAAAGTAAACATAGTAAGAGACACACTCAGAAGGAGATCGGGTCTACACCTGTTGAGTGAGGTGACTAAGCAATTACCCCCGTTGAATTTATCCTCCTTGGATAGTGATAAAATAACTTACCTTAAGTCTATGAAAGTCTCTCCCCCACTTCATCAATGGTTTAGTGAGGCAAATCAAAGGGACATTGACTACGAGACCCGATGTACTTAGATATCCTTAGGATAGGCTCCTAAAAGATTTTTCAAAGGTGGGGAGCATGTCATCCTCTTCAGAGGATGCACCGTGGTACTAGTGAGGCTGTAGGATGTGGTGTTGAGTGATTTCCCAACTTACCCTTTAGTGTTACATCCTGGGGAGGAAAAGATGTTCTACGACCAATGGTGTCAGTACTGGTGGCCAGTGATGGAGAAATAAGGGGTAGAGTTCATTTCATGATGTCCCACTTGTCAGCAGGTGAATGTCGAGCTCTAGGATCTTTTAGGCTTCACCCAGCCACTTGTGGTGCTAGAATGGAAGTGGGATGGAATCACCATGGACACCATGACTGGTCTACCACCTACATCTAGAGGCCATGATTCTATTGGGGTTATCATTGATTGACTCACCAAGTCGGCCTTGTTCAAACCCATATATGAGCATGGATTAGTAGAGGGCTTGGGATGCCTCTATGTACATGAGTTAGTACAGATTCATGGGGTCCCATCAAAAATCATCTTAGATTGTGACGCTCATTTTATTTTCTAATTGTAGAATGGATTACAGAAGGAATTCAGCACTGACCTACACCTGAGCATCACCTTTCACTATTAGACAGATTGTTAGATAGATCAGAACAAACAGACGATTGAAGACTAGATCTGTGCTTGTGTCCATGATTTTGGCTGCTGTTGGGGGAATCACATTACCTTGGTGGATTTTCCATACAGCAGTAGCTATCACTCCACTGTTGGCATGCCACTATTTGATTCCTTGTATCGGTGACCATTCACATCACATCAATGCTAGACAGGCCTAGGGGAGTCATCACATATGGGTCCAGAGTTTGTATTAGCTACCACTGAGATGGTTCGAATCATCCTAGAACGGATGAAGACAACATAAATTCAACATTAGTCCAATTCTGATAGTAGACGGAGGCCCTTACAGTTCGTGTAGGTAGACCATGTATTCCTACAGGTCTCACAAGAAAACAAATTGTAGATATTTTTTCGGGGCACCAAACAATCTATGAGGTTCATCAGACCTTTCCAGATCTTCGTCAGAGTATGTTAGGTGGCATACCACCTATCCATTCCCCCACAAAAGCACCAAGAGAATACATTTTTTCATATGTTTTAGGTGATAAGTTACGTGCATGATCTATCACACATTATCTACTAGGGTGACCCAGACATTGACGATGGGGAAATGTTCACAGAGCTCTGGATGAAAATAGAGGATCGTCAGGGGAGGGTCCTTTGTGGGTGGTCAATTCCTCTAGTGCTTGTTCGGTGGCATTATTGGCACCTCCAGAAGAGAACATGGGAGTGGGTCGATCAAATACTTCCTCAGTAACCCTATTTATTTCCCATGCATTATTTGTGGGTTTCGGGGATGTAAAACCCAATGTTGGGGAGGGTGAAAAGACACATAATTTCAGTATAATTTTTTTTAATTGTATGGGATTATTACGATACTGTGAATTTTGACATCACTTGATTCGGAGGCCTAGACATACCGGAATGAATAGTTGAAAATAAATTTATCTTTAAATAGTGTGCGTGAGTAGTTTTTTAGAAAAAGTGAAATAACACTAAATAGGTTCCAAGATCAGAAATCTGGGGGCACTATTGTGTTCAGGATAGCAGGATTACCCATGTTGCGACTTATGTTTAGTTGGCATAGGATCCAGTCAGAAAACCCAAAAATTGCATTATAATAAATAAAATAATATTTTTTTTCAAATGCTTATAACTATTGAATGGTGACTTAGATTAAAAATATGAGACCACTATTAAGATCTTGAGGATATACATTCCATAGGTAGATCCTATCATTAGCCGGCATATTCCAATAATGGAAGTTAGTTTTTTTCCATAAATAAAATAATTATTTAAAAATTATTTTTTCGATACATTTTTTAACTCTTAAATGGTATCTCGAATTGGAAATCTGAGAGTGACGTTAAGCTCATGAGGTTGTTTTCCCCTTAGGCAGAGCCTAACCATGACTGGTGCAGGTCTAGGGTGATTGTTAATAATTTTTGAACTTTTGTTAATGTACATTCAGTAAACACATGAGCAGTGATTTACTCTCTTCTATTTAAACAATGATTGGGCATGGGTTTTGGTCACTCACAATAGGAACCTCTGATGAAGTACCGATGATTTATTCCACCATTCTAGAATATTTCATTGAAAACTAATGGGGGATTCAAACTAGAAAACGATGGGCAATGACGAACACCTTCGAACGCAAATTCATCTCCTTCATCTGCATCATCTTCCAATGAGTTCGAGGTAGGGTATTATCTTCAATTATTTATATGAGTTTTATGAATTCATTTTCCCTTGATGATGTTTGAACTCTCCCATTGTTATAATTCTATGGAAGAGGCCGTAGGTAGAACCGAACAATTCATGGACCCTCGCCATTTCTGATTTGGTTTCTTTCTTCGTGGGGTAACCGATCAATACCGAGTTTGGATGAATCTGGGAGTCAAGTAGTTATTGAAGCATCTCAGGGGCACATAGGCACAATCAGAATTGGAAATAGACCATTAGGGCATCATCAGAGGCCCATAGAAGCTACAATATTGTGGCGGCCTTCTCTCTCCAACCGCAAAGTGGGGCGGTGCCCCTATGCACTAAAGCGCACAGGGGAGGCAGGCTCACGCAGGACGCATTGAATATGGGTTGTACGCCATATCAATGCACCACGAAGGAGTTTTTGTGGCTCTGATCTATGCTGGTGGGTGAAGGACAGACCCATTCACGTGGGTTCTACCATTTACTGGTCCACACGAACCGGCTAGGTCGACCTGCACCAACTGGTGCAACTGATGGAGACCGAACAGACGCCTTATCTTTTTAGGGGAAGCCGCACCCCCACACCCAGCTGGCAGGCCGTGCCTACCCAACAAGCTGGCTTCATCAAGAAACCCAGTATGTCGCACATTGCCACGTGGGATTGGATAGTCTCACGGCCTAGCGTGCTAAGCCCATGGACCAGAGGGTCGATCCCACAACCCTGTTTCTTCAGACTCAAATCCAAATAGGTTGGAATTGACTCAAAACTAACTATGATGGATCAGACTCGAATCCAACTGGGCCCCCAACACCAAAATTCATATAACATATAGACCGGGCATTTCATTGACGTGCCATCATTTGCGTTGGAACCCTTTGATGACAAGGTGCTTCATAATTTTAATTTTTCATGGGACTTCGTGGCAGTTGAGGTATGACCAATGGCATGAGGAGTGGACCCTTCTTGAATCAAGCAAGCTTTGTGTAGGAATCTAGTGGTTGGTTGTGATGTGATGACAGAATATAGATACTATGTGGGTAAGCACCTAGCTATCCTCTATGGCTCAGCACCTAGCGATCCTTCGTGGGTCAGCACTTAGCGATCAATTGTGGGTCAACACATTGCGATCCTTAGTGGGCCAGCACAAGAGATCCTTTGTGGATCAACATCTAGCAATCCTCAAAGGGTCGTCACATAGAAACCCTCTGTGGGGGAGCACATAGATATCCTTAGTGGGTCAAAACCTAGATATCCTCTTTGGTTCAGCACTTAGTGATTCTCTGTGGGTCAGTACCTAGCGACCCTCAATGGGTCAGTACGTAGCGATCTTCTATGAATCAGCACCTAGGGTTCCTCAGTGGGCCAGCACATAGCGATCCCCTTTGAGCAATCACCTAGAGATCCTCTATGGGTCATCACCTAGAGACCTTGTGTGGTTCATTAATAAATTAATCTCGAACGAATAATATGATCAAGATTTCTGACTAATCATCTTTATTATTTTTCTATAAGTTGTATTCTTGGTTTGAGATGAGTCATTACTTTTAATTTATGATTGGGATTATTTTTTTTGGATTTCATTTGTGGAATTATGGGATACCATTATGGGTGTAGGGTTCCCTTATGGGTATTGTTATACTCACCCCTACACGGGCTTCACCCTCACGTTGTTGTGTATTGTGCAGACGTTAGACAACTTTGACTGATGTTAGGGAGTAAGGAATAGACAGTGCACCGAAGTGACTGGTTGATCTGGGGAGCCGCACTGACGAGTTGTACCTACCCATTAGGTAGGATCTTTGGTAGATGACATCACAGGATGGTTTTCTGTTTTGTTGTGACTCTTTCATTTGGGATTGTATTTTGACCCATTTACTTTCAATATTTACTTTAACACTCAGAGGTAGTTTTTAGTTGTGGTTTTACCTTCTTTCTTCCATTATGTTTTACCATTGCCCAGTCTTCCCTTTCTGTGTGTGTACAGGTTTGGAAGAAAAACCTTCCAATTTAAGGGATAAGATTCTCCAGTTCTATTCTCCAACCCATGACCTATGGAAGGCGGGCATGGGGTAGTCACTACATGAGCCCGGGGGATGGGTCGTGACATGTTCCAAGATGTATGACGGTCTTTGAGATGACATTCAGTGTGACTAGATGAATAAGGATATTTTAGAGTATATACCATGATTTTTAGTATGTAATCAAGTAAAGGTAATGTGATATAAGTCAAAAGGGATGAAAGAACAATTTAATATAATCATGTGTAAATGAGAGAATGTCACTATGGACATTGTCACTAGTTTCCTAAAAACATACCAAGGGGAAAAATTATATGTGTTTTAGTGGATATACCCCCCATGACATCCCACTTTATTTATTTTCATAATGATATCTCACTTCCAAAATATGCCAAGATTTATGTGAAAGAATTGGTGATTCTATATGGGGTTGAACGGTTTCACATATCAGACTATAATGGAAGGTTAAATTCAAAATTTGTAGAAGACTTTCAACATTCATTATGTACTAAATTTATTTTCAACACAACCAATCACCCCCAAAATGATTATCAATGTTAAAGGAATATTTTGAATATTAAGGACATGCTAAGAGCCTTCTCAATAGAATTCATTATAGGATTATATCAGCATTTAACATTAGTTGATATCTCATACAACAACAGTTTCAACACATGTATTCAAATGGATTTTTGTGAATATTTGTTTGGCAGGAAAATTAAAAAACCAACTTTTGGGATGAATTTAGATAAAAAAAAGTTACACGTTCTTGATCTTATTAATGAAATTACTATGACATATCAATCCATCCAAAAAATATATATTATTTTTATATTTGGTATAAGAACTATGTTGACAACTATCAATGGAACCTAGTGTTTGATGTTGAAGTGAATTTATTCCTTCAAATATCAACATTGAAGAGATTAATGCATTTTGGAATGAAAGGGAATCTTAGAGAGAGGTAAAATGGAAACACTATGATACAAGATAAAACAAGAGATGTATCATCTTAAATCAAACATCCATGAACCATCTCTTAAATGCATGAATTTTTCCATGAATCCGTTGAGGTGATGTACATACTAGATCCCACGACTATGTAGAACTCAAAGGTGGTCTAGCTGGAAATTTATTTATTTCATGAGGAGAATCCAATGAAGATTTTACTCCATATTAGTAAAGACTTAAATAAAAAGTACACTTTATAGGTCATGGTACTATTAAAAATAATAAGAATGATGATGAAACATGGGAACATAATGATGAAATGAATGTGAAATATCATCACCTAGTTTAACAATAGTAATTAAAACTAAATTATTATGAAAAAAATTTCATTATGGGGGTAGAATGTAATGAATTATTATTCAATCAAAAGAATTTAACTTTTTATCATTATGTCATAGTAACATGAATCAGATTGAGAATACATTAATAGATTATTCTCAAGAAAGGAGAATCAAATAAGGGGTGTATATAAATATTAATGAACCTATACCATTGGAACGTTAATATGTTAATTAATAATAATAAATTTGTTTTTTGAATAGTAACATCACCTTTGAATGAATAAATAAAATTATTGAAACCTATAAATGAAAATATGGTATAATAATATCATGGTTTAATTAATTAAATGATCCAAATATGATACATTATGTGTTTGTGTATTTTAAAAATCTAAATATTTTTTTACTATTTTATAATTAAAATAATCATTTAAAAACTTATTTTCATGTTGATGATACATAAATAAATGTTTTTTTTTATTTTAATGTTAATACAATTTTATGATAGAGTAATTAAATTTTTAAAGGGTCATAAAATCAATTATAACAATAAAATTATTATTTTTCAAATGAATGATGAAATTATTAAAAAATATAATGGTACAAATTTATAAAATTATTTACAAAAATTGATTTCCATTTTTTATATTTTGACATCAATGAATGATTATGGTGTTTTTTTCATACTAAAATTATTTACATTTTTGTAAATGGTAAAATACAGTTATATATGATATAAGAAAAATATCTAAATTTTTTAGACTTGGATAACAAATAGATGATGTAATCTTCCATTATATCTATCTATCCCTCATAGTTAATTAAATTTTATAATAATTATCCACCCAAATTATATTATTGAGAGAAAATTATAAACTAATGAATATTATAATAAAAAATATCCCTCTCATCTCCCTATAAATACGCCACCCCATATTCTCACCGCCTAAGATATTTAGATTATCTAAATTTTTTGTAATTCCATTATTAATCCTCTTCCCCATTTACCTGATATTTTAATCATATGAAAATAATAAAACTATGTTCCTTAAGTAGGTTCTCGAGGATATATCATTCATGATGTAGAACCACTAATCATTATCTTTTAATTTTTTTATTATCATCTCCACAACTCCCATATCCAACATGGCATGATAACTCATGTATAATATATATATATATATACTCATATTTTATTTCATTAAATTAACAGCCTTCATAAAATCCCTTAAATTATCTATTTATTTTAAATGTGTTAACAACATCTATGATATGTGAGTTCATCACCATCAAGGATGACATGTTTTCATTTTTTTTACCTCTTTAATGTCCTATCATAAAAACATTGTTGTGATTAAAAATATATATAAATATTTATATTATAACTGTTTTTATTTACATTATCCAATTTATAAGCATAATATTAAATAAAATCGAACTACATGATGATGGTCGAAAAAACATCTAGAATAAAATAAAAAAAAATTCATTAATGTTTTATCAAAAGAATCATCATATTAGAAGACGTAATTAATATATAAGACCATTTAAACTTCGATAATTTAATTAATAACATCTTATTTCAGTACTGTTGAATTATTCTGATTTTATAACATCTTCTACAATTATACATAAGTAAACCAACCAAAAAACTACAAAAAATAAACGCTCCCAAAAAAATCAAACTCTATAACCAATAAAATATCCATAATTGAACATAATAAAATTATAATAAATAAAATAAATTTATAAGAAGTACTTAATTAATAAATTAATTAATCTAATATTATTTTATAGTACATTAATTACATGTACATAATGAATTCATACATGAGGTAATATAACTCTCAATCCCAAATCACATTCTTTTGGTTTTTCCTATTTCACATTAATTTCATTATTGATACACTTTTATTATTCCTTAAATATCATTTAATTATTAAAACCTTTTCATGTATATAAATGTATCCACTGTTTTTTAATCCAAATACAATGATTGTTCAAAATGTAATTTATTCCCTATGAAAATACTTGAATACACATGTGTTGTTTCTTATACATCAAAAAATGGATTCATATTCAAATGTGTGATCTACCTTTTTAATTAGGTAACCCCAATGTTTATTCATAAATGTATGCTTTATGAAATCCCTATAAAACACATTCTATTCCTGGGGTTGTTTCAGGACAATAATTCTCATACATTCTATGTGTCATGATTTATTATAAAGATATAGCTATGTGTTGGGTGGGATCCGAATTATATATCCATCCAAGTCATTAGGTAGCATGATATATATCCTGAGATAATGTGCAATATGTTTGATCACTATTCTGTCTTTGTTCACAATGATGTTTTTATAATTGTGATCATATGTTTTTCATGAACATGATGTTATCTTTGTTCCCAAATATTTCTCTTTTTTGACCCCTATTATATGATGTTTTTTTAATAATTTATATATTCAAGGAATTATACTAATTTTAACCTCATTATGTTTATTATGATACAATTTATTTTGAGGATGATCATTTTTTTCACTATTATTATATTGATTTATACCCTTTATACATCCTTTTATTGGGATTTTAACTCACCCATTTTCATTGATGTATATCCTCATGCGGATATTTTTACAATGTATAATTTTATATTGAGAAGGGTAAAGAAGTTAATATTTTATTGAAATGCTTATGTGTATTTATGTACCAGTTATGTCTGTGCCTAATTTTCTTAATATACGAAACTGTTGATCCTAGATAGTAACAATATTATATTATTTATCATAATAATTATGTAAGTATCCATGTAAGAAAAAATTAATGTTTCGATACTAGATATTAATTTCAAATAATCCTTTATCCCTTAAATGGTATATTCATACTAGAAATATATTCATCCCACAAAGAATGAAACAAATACTATCTCACAGTATCATTTATATTACAATACATTTCCAACATATACATCCTCCAAATCTAAGATACCTATCATAATATAATAAAATATTTATCAATATTATATTGAAATATTTATATACTAATGTTATAACAATTTTCTACCTTCCTCCCATATTATATAATGTGAAAATGTATCATGTAATATGGTCTGTTCACCCCCTCCATGGACAATGTATTCCTTTTTTCATCACTTCTGTTTTTGTAATGAATTTAAAAAAATATTTAATGAATAGATATAATTATTTAGCAATAATATATATTTTTTATGATTAATTTTTCATTTCATTAATTATATTAGAAAATCATCAATATATTCATTTAAATAACCCAAATTGAGTTTACTCACACCTTTCATTATGTAAATATTTTTTTAAAAATTCTATTCAGAATCCCCTATTTTTCACTATTAGAATTATAAATAATCTCTTAATATTGATTTTTTTAAATTACTGATCAATTTTATGTCCTTATTGATAATATTCAACATACAGATGCAATTTTGGTGAAATTCACTAAAAAACCAAGTGCGAAATAAATTAAAACAACTATAAATCATGTAAAGAAAATTTTAATAAAATAACCCAAAAATATTATATAAATATATATATATATATGAAAATTATTTTCATGATCTTATTAATTAAACCAAATTTTATTATTTGGGATATTAAATTCATGCCATAAGTTAATTCGGTCCAAATGTAAGGGAATATATGAATGACATTATTTTATTTGAGTTCTAAATTATTTATATATACATAATATTATATATTCATTCTAATTATCTAATCCAAAAGTAATATATATAAGTAAATTATATATATGAAACATTTATTTTCCAATTAACTAACGAGGGTTTATAAGTTATTTAGGTGCCTTTATCAATCATTCATTAATAACAACATGTTTAATGGGAATATTCCTTTTCATTATTCCTTTTAATGTGTCAATAATTTAATGTTTGTTCCATTAATTGATTAAAAAATATAGTTATTATTTTCTGGAAATCCATTCTAGCTTATTACTTGTTTTATGAAAACCACCTTATCATCATCATTTTCATAGGATCTTTACTCATCCAATACAACATTATTTAAGATGATTAATTTTACACTTACATCATATCTGGATTCTTATTATGCATTTCTCTTATAAAAACATCTTTAATATAAATACCTCCATATTAAAATATTAACATTATATAAATATTAATTCATTATTAACATTTGAATCACTATGATATATCCTAATGTTATGTTTATAGGAAAGATTATGTTTCCAATTACCTTTTCATGCATCTTTTATATTCTTTTACCATACGAATGAATTATTTATGTTGATAAAATTTGAAATAGTAAATAACGAATTCATGTGTGGGAATATAATTATGTCACCCTATAATATACCATGTAATATAATAATAATATGATATTATTATTATAGTGCATGTGATATAATCCCAACACACTATCTTATGATTTCATGTTATTAAGCCTTAACGTATTATTATGTTTCCATGTACAATGTTATGGAAGTTCATGTAATTCCATGTCCATATGATATACTGGTTTTTATGAAAACATTCCATGTGAATATCCTATTTTATGATAACATGATTTTCCTCTTGGATCTTATGTTATAAATATATATAATGTTAGATACCTTAATAAGATTTAATATTCACTCTTAATTTCAAGTATATACCGAGTTTATCATTGTTCTTTTTAAGAAAAGAAATTGGCATTGCAGCTCATTATGAAGAAAATCACAATGTTTAATTACTTTTCTTATATATTAAATTATTTTTTAACTATTGAACCTAATATAACATACATAATGATTTATATGTTTTGTTTTATAATATTATATGAGAATATCCACGAATTAATATGTGTCTGAGAATTGGGATGATTTAGTTAGTATTAGATTAATGCCATATAAATTTTGGGAATTCCCTTTTCAATCCTAATATTTAAATGTCGACGTATAAAAAAGATTAAAATCATAACATTAATAAAATTGGATATACATGTTGTTATATCATTATATTTTAAAAGAACATTACTCTCAGATATATGACACATTAAACATAGTTGTAACATTTGTGGGTTTGAATAAGACTGACTAAATTATGAAATATATTGATAGTTCCAAGAGAATATAAATATATTGAAAAATATTTATAATATAATTTATCAGTTTGTAGTAAAGTAGTTTTGTTCATCTAATCATTGTATTATTCCGAACAAGGTTTTATTAATAGAAAATATTATAAATAATTCCTAAAATATAAAATAATTATAAATATAATATTATTTTTTAATTTATCATGTGAAATATAAATTAGGTTAATTTTTTTATATTTTTATGAAATGTTTGATTTGAATAGTGAGAAATTTCTAATTTTTTTTTAAAATTGAATATTCATTTCAATCATGTATAATGATAAATTTTTTTATAAAATGTTATGAAACAGAAAATAACACTATTTTGTTTCAAACAATCTGATTATGTTTAATAGAATAAATTTTATATTTCAATATTGTTTAAGAAAAAATTTATTATAAAATAATTTTTATGGAAAACTAGTTTTATTTGTGAAATGTTTTTCACTCCATTGAAATTATATTAATCACTTTTTTTTTACAATTTTAATGAAATTTATGTATTATATATTCAATGATTTTTTTTAACATTGACCAAATATTTTTTACAGGATAACATTAAATTTATATGTATGCTTAATATAGTATTTTTTTAAAGTTGTTGTCATTGTGTTTTTTCACTTTATTAACATTAATTTTTGATACTCTGAGGTAATGAAATAGATAAATTATATTTTAAATATTCAATAATGATTTAAATACGTTGTTTTTTAAATTGGATTGTTTTATATTTAGTCCATATTAATAGTAAACATTTCAAAACAATCCCCTTTCTAAATAGTAAGTCAAGTTAATATACCTTATAATTACTGAATAAGGCCATAGTTATTCATAATAACTCTTATTTGATTAAGCTAATTAGACCCTAATTACAAAATTAATTATTTTTATATGTCTAATAGGCGCATACCCATCAAAATGTCCTATATAAAATTTAATTAAATGAAAGTTGTAAATGCCACTCTCATATTTTTAAATATATCTTATATATCATAATAGATATAAATATTTATTTGTGAAAATAAATATATATTTTCATCATAATGAAATTATAATACCGTTGAAAATTTATTTCAAATTTTTAAAAATTTTCACATTACATTTAATACTTATTCATCCCCAACACAACATTTATTCAATTAATCAGAAAGATAAGGAAATAATTTTAAAAATAATAATGTTTATAATATTTATTATTGCTATAGTTTTATAAAAAACTAGATAAATAATTATTGAGGTGTAAATGGAATTGAATGAAATTAATAAAATTTATTATTGTGCTTCAATTCATATAAATTGAATAGTTTCAAAATTATAATTATTGATATTTTTCAAATTAATATTTTATTTAATTTTATATATATCATAAAAAATACAAATGGATGACAAGGTCCATAATATATGGTATAATATATCA
This sequence comes from Viscum album, assembly GCA_963277665.1. Classification (NCBI taxonomy): domain Eukaryota; kingdom Viridiplantae; phylum Streptophyta; class Magnoliopsida; order Santalales; family Viscaceae; genus Viscum; species Viscum album. Next base: position 822,953,315 of record OY728155.1, read on the forward strand.
TAAAATGTAAATTAATGAGCTAATTATATCCTTAAGTCTAAAATTATATCCTATTCACTTAGAAAAAGACGATAATATGGTTAGGGTTAAAAGGGGTAACTAAAGGGTCAAAAAATATAAAACATTTTAAACAGCACATAATCCTATCCAATTTATTTATATGAAGTCATATAAATTACATAATACCTAAAATTTTAATATATTTCTATTTGGAGGCATTTTTTATAGGTAATGTATGTATTAATTTTATATCTATTAAAAAATTTCAAGAGTTATGATCTCCTCGAATACAAAATTATTCATCTACTTTCCCTTAAACAGACAACATTGAGCCTTCTAACTACCCCATACCCTCAAAAAAGCATTTCAGAAAAACATTATCCACATTATAAAGGTCATGTTACTCAAAAAATTCCAACCCTACGATCTATAAAATGATATCTAATAGTGTTTTCTCAAATTATAGGTAATCACTTTAACAGATTACTTCCCTTTTAATTCAACATTCCATCCTATGAATATAAAAAAACTCATAATGAAATAATAAATTGTGTACACTAAATAAAATTATATGTTATATTTATTATGAAATCGCATTTATCCACCCTATTTATTTATGATAGTTATTTCATAAATATTCTTCCTGATTAATCAATATCACACTTACAAATATACAATCCAATATATTAGAAAAGGATAATGTTGCTTTTGTGTATGTGGGGAAAACCAGATCCATGAATTCATTTGATTTTTTATTTCCAGTATAAATTTATGGTAATATGTATTAATATAATGAATATATTACTTATATATGATTTAATAATAATTATTAATGGTGAATTATAATTTACCTTTCTTTATTTCCAATCCTTGAAAATTGAAATCAGTATTCATGAATATATAAGACCTACCATCTCCATGAATGATGTAAATTATTTTTCTAAATAGATATTTTATAGTTGTATCTTGATATATAAATAAGGATCATATATTATAATTATTTCATGATTTTCATTTATGATATTATAGAAACATAACTAATGTAAACCAATCAGAAATTCCAAACAGAAATTCCACGGAAATATGAAATATTTAATAACTTGAGGTGATGATTTTATTAAGGAATTAAAAATAAATATTTATTTAAATATTATAAATGGATCTATTATGATATTATAATAATACAAAGGATTATTTCATATAATATTAATACGTTAAAATTTAATATAAAATATTTTACTCTAATTTTGAAGCAATACAAACATAAGGTATGTGATTTTTTTCTCACATTTATTTCTATGAGACACATTACATATCCACAATTTATTTTTTAATGGGGTATATATTACCAATTAATTAATATTTTTGATTTTTTTATGTATATAATTTTTATTTTTAAATCCATATAATTTTCATACTTTCATGGGGTTATTTTTTAAATGATACCAAAGTTGTAAGTGTTTTATGTCCCAATTGTATTATTTTCCATGATTATGTATGACTAATTTCTCGATGATGAAATTTAGAAAAACACATATGAGGAAACTCCTGAATATTATTATACTATGGATATTTATGAAATTGTCTATCTTATTTTCATTTTAATCCCCTTATGTCCTCATGATAGAAAATATATTTTTTATGGAAATTCAAAATTATTTCACTATTCGGTTGAAAAAACTTTCTTCCATGACTATGTTTTCTAAAATTGATTTTAAAGTTTTTTATAATATTTTTATATGAATTTTAATGTCATTTTTACTAATGATAGAGAGTTTTTGTGGAACTAAAATTAAATATTCTCGTTTTTTTCAAAATGTTACTTTTGAATTTTATTAATAATTATTAATGGAATGTTCTATTTGATCTTATATGACCAAAAAAGTATTTCATGCCTTATTGACAACACAATTGATTTTAGAGATATTTAGAAATATTCATTTTTTATTCAAATGAAAATAGTTTCCAAAACATTTTTAAATATTTTATATATAATCCAAATGATTTAAATTTTAAATGTGTATTTTCTTCCCAAAATATTTTTAAGATTATTTTTAAAGAATTTTGTTCCATGATAACATCATTTTATGTAAAAAAATGGTTTATAGTGTTTATAATAAAATAATACCATGTTAATTACTTTTGAATAAGGTTTATGATAATAATTATATGATATTTGTAAAGCTAATTTATTTTTCATGTGTTATGCTATGAGGAATTAAAAATATTATTTCAAATTCATTTTCATTGTGTGAGTTCTCTTATGATGCTACGATTAATTTTTATTATATTTTGGCACATGTGTTTTTTTATTTTTTTACTGATGGGAATGCAATTATATATCCATAAAATTCATTGGATAATGTTTTATATCTATTAAGATATATAAGTGAATCATGTTATAGTTCTTGTCCAATTTGAGTAAACAAGTAGATATACTTGATCCAATACCGGTAAAAAGATAATTCATATTATCCATTATAGAAATCGATATGATATGCATGAACCAATATGGGAAAGAGGTGTTGAGGAATACACCTTTTTTATTTTATTTTCATTGTATTTTACCTTTCCATATGAATTGGTTTCTATACCGGTGATGGATCCAAACATCTAAAACATGAACATGGGGTTCGTGAATGATTTATGTTGTTTTCTCACTCTTATGAATATTGCCTTCTAAAATGATAATTATTCATTACATTACTCATTCTTTTATATTTGATAGGTTTGGTATGAACATTGACAGAAGATTATTATGTGTCATGACAAAACAATATTTAATTTACATAATTATTGTAAATAAGTTCCATAAGAATTTCTTGTAAAGATGTGTGCAAAAAAAAGGTGGTCCCATTTTGTTATTTTATCAAAAAAATTTGTTTTGTTTACATTTTGAGAAATGTGAGTGAAATAAAGAGTTTGATTTTATTTGTTTTAAATAATTAAGAATGATGGTGAGCATTGTGTGTTTTGTAAGCCCTTGTGTTGTGCTTTCATGTTTTCCATGTTTGGTTCTTTTTTCTTCCATTGTCATGTTAGAAAGAGAATCATCTAATGAGTCCTTTCTATCCCTTGGAAAATTAATTTTGATAATAATATTCCTACTCAAATCCTCAAGTAGTCATATTCAAATTCCCATGTGCATAAAGACCTTCAAATGGTTACTACCCAACCCTTATCAAATTCACCTCATATAGAAAAGAATTTTGTGGAGGGAGATATTGATTATTGACCAAAGAAATTAAAAATAACAGAATTAAAACCCAATAAAACTGCATTATTAATTTGAAACAGAATTATGAATTGAAACCATATTTAGAAATATTAAGGGATGTTATTAATTTGAATCACATGAACTATAGAAAAGAACATAGTTATAGCCTCCCCATTTCCCTATCACTAAATGAAATTACCCCTTTATAGATGGGTAAGTCAACAAGATGCAGGATAGGTTATAAAATAAATTAAAATAAAAATAAACAATAGAAATAAATCTATTTGAGGACGTCGTCATATGCTTCCCTTGCTGGTGGAATGGACGTTGTGGATATGCTTTGGGTGGGAGGAGCTCTCCCCATTTTATATGAAAAAAGTTTCCTTCAATTGTTGACATGTTCTATAACCGATAAATTTCCAAATTACACATTTCTTTATCATTAAAATTCTTCATAAATTTTCCATTCGTATCCCATCTAATTTTATGTTTATTTTTCCATGTGTGGTGCGATTTATATCTATTTTACTCTTAAAAATTATAATACCTAGTCAGACTCTCCACATTTTAATTCTCTATATTTTTATGCATTAATGTCAATGGAAATGGAAGATTCTTGCAGTAGAGACCTCATAAATGTTGTTTCTATATGTATTGGATGTTCACCCACCGAATGGAAGAGTATTTGGTTCCACCAATGACAAGATATGGTCCCTACACCCAAAACCATCATATCTGTAAACAGTTCACAAAGCCCAAATGGTGAGTTTTTGTAGGGCTTACAAATGATGGATTCAACATTTCGTCCATTATGATTAAAGTAATCCTATGATTTATAGAATCATAAAAATAAATAATTTAACTATTTTTATCAGAATAGTAAATTCTATCTTTGATGTAAATAAATAATTTAAAATAGTAAAAAAATCCAAAATGGGATATTTTTATGATTAAAATCCAAGTAAAATCAATATCATAAAATCTGACAATTTATCATAAAATAAAACATTATTGGGATGCAATAAATTTAAATTCGAAGTAAAATTAATGAAAATATTTATTCTATCCGTTACCCCAAACATAAACCATGTTGGTCCTCAAGCATAAAATCTAAAGATTAACATCAGAGGGAACTAATGTTTCCAAAATACAAATTTAAATGAAATATAATCAAAAAATTATCCATATAGAATAAAATTTTCAAATACCACATAAAATAAAAATTATATTTCACTTCTTAAAAAAAACAAAAAATTTATTTATTTTAGTTTTACCTTTTTAAAAATTATAGAACTTCTTCTTTCATTCACTTTAGCACTTTAATTCATTTGTTATCAAACATTCCAAGTCATGATTTACTCCACTTTTGATTATTTTCACTCATCACTGATGATATTATTCATGTGTAGTTATTCTCATATCAGGATAAAAGTATCCATATTAATAGGATTTTAAAGGAATTAAATTATCTACTTGGAATGAAAAAAGGCCCATAAAATCATGAGGAATTAAAGTAATGGTTTAAATGACTCTGAGGCCTATGGTAGGTCAGATTTAATGCACTAAAAACTAAGGATCAAGGAGGAGGTTTATCTCTTAATTAAAATTCATGACATTAAAAATAATATTATATTGAAATTCTCCCCTTTGGAGTAAAAACTCCCACTTCCCCAAAACTGAAAGTAACGGTCACGATAAAATTTTGAAAAATTATTTATTTATTCACCCTCTAGAATATGGTTTTTAAATTTAAAATAACATTTTTATTTTTTTCTTCTTGTAAAAGTTATGATTTAGAATAATCCTCACATCCACCACTTAACCGCGTATTATAAAAATAATAGGTCTTCCAATGGTGATTTCTGGTTTCCCCAAATCAAATTCAATTTTCTCCATTTTTGGATTCTTTTTTTCATTTTTATTTTTTTTATTCCAGAGGAGAAAACTATATAATACAATGAATAATTCCACATACTTTTACAACTACCACAATGTTAACCCTACATTTTCTTTAATAACTATTTATTACATATATATCACCATGATTCCCTTAACACACTAACTTCGTCTTTAAAATATAATGCATATTATAAGAGTTGGGTGTGAATGGGAAAAAATGGCTTGAAACATGGATAATACTTAATAAGGACATTCATGGTATTTATGGGTAAATGAATGAATGATGTAAAGGTTGTCTTTTAAAGATAAGTTGTTTATCAAATTATGGCTCAATCATTTTAAATGTGTTTTTTACACTCATATATTTGACATGTTAAGATTCATGTTATAGCACATGGAATTTACAATGATCACATAAAAAATATTTTCCAGAATATAATAGGATGTACTAGACCTAGAAATACTCTTGTGAATGATACATATGATTTAGTAAATCAATCAAGGTGTGTTTAATTTTAACAAATCAATTTACTTTAATTTTTTAATATCAATGCATGAAATAATTTTTGGGAAATTTAATTTGTCGAGTCAATAAGGTTTTCCTTATGAATTTTCCATTCATTTTTGTTTTTAAAATCACTAACAACTTATCCTTAAGAAAATCCATACTTTACTTCTATATGGAATATTTCCTTCTTTAAGGAAATTTACCCATGCCTAGATTTTTGTATTCATATCATAAATTGTTTTATGTGTAAATTTCATATTGAAGTCCAAAAACAAGGAATAATATAAATACATAGATCTACGGTATTTGGTTTTTCATTAAAAATTCTAGTGATGAATTATCATTATGAATTCTGATGATGAATTCTCATTACGAATTCTGATGAGGAATTCTCATTACGAATTCTGATGATGAATTCTCCTTACGAATTCTAATTACGAATTCTCATTATGAATTCCTGTGATGAATTCTCATTACGGATTCTGATGATGAATTGTCATTAAAAATTCAGATGATGAATTCTCATTACATATTCTGATTACCAATTCTCATTACGAATTCCAATGATGAATTCTCATTACGAATTCTGATGATTAATTTTCATTAAGAATTATGATTAAAAATTCTCATTATGAATTCCAATGATGAATTCTCAATACGAATTATGATGATGAGTTCTCATTATAAATTATGTTGATGGATTCTCATTAAGAATTCTGATTATGAATTCTCATTACGAATTCTGATGATGATCTCTCATTATAAATTCCATTGATGAATTCTCAATATGAATTTTGTCGATGAATTATCCTTACAAATTCTGATTACAAATTCTCATTATGATTTCCTTAGTAAAATTGAATCCAAACATCTCTCTATTATAGAATTTGAATTCCTCTTTGGTTATACTATGACATTTTATTTTGCTTACATAACGAACATTAGTTTTTCTTTTGCTTAAACGTGTTTCATTACAAAACGATGTCCTGTATTCAGTTATTGACTAACCGTTGTTTGAGTGACACCTATACAGGTCCCACATAAATTTAAGGAAAATATGATCATTAGAGGAGGGAGTCGACCGTTGGTACCGAGCCAATAAATAGGAGCTCATTTGAAAGAGCTCAACAATAAGATGATCACTCTAGAGACCACACACTGTTAAGGTGATTTCTAGAGGGAATAATTTCATTCCTTGTGCCTACTGAACTGCTCGTTCAGATTTCTTCGTGTGACTCTGAATTTTGTTGCTTAATTTCAAGGGATTCCGGGGATAGGAAGACAGAGGTGCTGACTATATTAATGTTCTAGGGCTTCCTTGCTGAGGAACACAGAGGTTCCAACTACCTTGAAGTTGAGGGATTGCGAGGATAGCAAGAAAAAGACTCTGATCTTTGTAATCGAGGGATTACCCAGGTTTTGGTAAGACATAATTTCTTTAATGTATAAATCAAGGGACCTTTATCCATGTTTTTTTGATACCCTTCTCTTTGGGTTAAAATATTTATATCTTGTTACTTTTTTTTGTTACATGTTTTTCCGCTGCATTTTTTATTTTATGGAAAGTATATACTTCTTCTATTTACTTACACTTGTACACTGATTTAGTTATATTGTATATTCTTTAAGGTATAATCTCATATTGTAAACTTTCAATATGTTTAACTTTCCGGATCCATATTTCTGGAACTGGTTTTTTCGAATTACTTTCCAGATTTAAGCAAGTATATGGAACTAGAAGTTTGTAACTTCATACATTGATCCAATCGTTCAATTGGTGTTATTTTTGTAGTGAATTTTCTTATTTTAACTTTGTTAAACATAGATATTTCCTTTTTTTAACGAAATATTTAATGTGTACAATTCACCCCCCCCCCTCATGTATATTGAGCATCTACATCATTATTTAGATCCTACAATTGGTATTAGAAAAAGTATCTGAAATACTTATACTCACATATAAGTTTATCTTGCTCAATTTTTCATTGTTCTATATATTTTCCTTGCTTATAAATATTCTCCTTGAATCTGAACATTTGTTATTAACATTTTTTTTGTAGAATGTTTTTAAAGATGGAAGGAATCAATGTTGGTTCCATCGATAACATAAATCCTACAATACCACCAATTTGTTATGGTAATGGTTATGAGTATTGAAGATATAGAATGAATACATTTGTTACCAATACTGGAGTAGAATATTTTGTTATTCTTACTAGTGGTTATCAAATTCCTGATAAGGAAGTTATTACTTTCACGAATCAAGAGAAGCATGATTATCAACTAAACTATTAGGTACGAAATACTTTACATTGTTCAATGAATAGGAATATATATAGCCAGATTTCTTCTTGTGAAGCAGCTAACTGTATTTTTATGAAACTTCAAGTTACTCATTTTGGTACATAAAAAGTGGTTGAGACTATAATAGCCATGATTAGAGCTAAGTATCATTGATTTAACTTTCCTTATAGTGAACCCATTTGTAAGGTGGAACAATGATTTATGACTGCTATGAATCTCTTACAATCTATGGGAGAGAAGGGTCTAGATGATGAAGCTCTTATTGTCAAGATCATTGATATTAATCCCAATGAGTGGGAATCAAAGAGAATAAGAATTGACGAAATCATGATGGTTACTCAAATTTATTTAGATGAGATGTTTGTAACTCTTCTCCAACATGAAACAAGGATGAAGAGAGATGCTGACAATATCGAAAAGAAGAATGGGAATGGTAATGTTGCTTTTACTACAACATCAAATCACATGAAAGCTAAGACTCATGAGAGAGTAACTAGATCCAAATCTAATAAGGTTGTTATCTAATATGAATTTAGTGAGGGTTATGTCTCAGAGAATGAGTTAGAAAATCTTTTCGAAGGATTAACAAGATAACTGGATAGAGAAATTTCCAATCCAAGTATTAGAAGAAGGAATGGAATGATAAGAAATATTCATAAATCACATGCTATGAATGCAAGAGATCTGGACACATAAGACATGATTGTCCTTTTCTCAAGAAGAAAGAAAGAAAAGATAGGCATTCTGAAAGGAATAGGAAGAAGTATTATAAAGCTAATGATAATAATATTCTGAAAGCTAATGATACTTGGAGTGCCAATAATGATGACTCTTAAGATGAATCTTCAGATTATTAATCTTATAGAAAGAAGAATCTTGGTCTTATAGCCAGATTACCTATTGACAATAATTGATTTATGGCTAAGGTACACAATGTGGAATCATTGACCAATATTTCATTAAATTATAATGATAGTAAATATTATAACTCTTCGGATGAAGAATACTCTTATGTTCATGAAAATACATTACCTACCTATGAATAAGTTACTAGGTTTGTTGAACTTCTTGAGATTGATAATTCAAAACTCAATAAAAACATGATAAGGAAAACTCTAGGAATATTATTCTAACTAAAGAAATATCATATCTTTCTAAATATCTTGATAAGAAAAATGCTGATTTTATAAGTATTTCAAAAAGTCATGATGAAGTAAATTCTGAGAAGAATAAACATTCTCAACATCTGAAAAATGTAATTTCTAAGAAAGATGTTTTTGAGCCTAGCTCTAATTCCAAATCAAATGATTTTGATGATAAAAAAATGGTTATAAAACTTAAGTCCAAAATATTTTCCTTACAAAAGTGTTTGTTGAACATTACCTTTGCTAAAGAAAATTTTGATAAGATGTATTCACAAATACGAACTTTGAGAAACAAATCCAGATTTGGTAATACACATGAAAAACCAACTTCTAGTAACAATTATTTTTTCCACAAAGTGCCCCAATTTGTACCAAGTGTCAATGTGGTGGTCACTGGGAAAATAATTATTCTTTAAACAAAACCCAATCTTTAGTTTTTCATAAGGCATATTTTTCTAAGAAGATGTGGGTGCCCAAAAGTTTCTTATCTGAAAATCTCGGATCCACACAAGTTTGGATTCCAAAAGTATAATTATTTTCTTATTTTCAAGAATATAAAGGAACTACCAACAGCAATACATGGTACATGGATAGTGGATTTTCCCGGTATATGACTAGTAACAAAAACTATTATTAAAATATTATCAAGGCGAAAGCAAGAAAAGTAACTTTTGGAGATAATGCTTTGGGAGAAATTATTTTCATAGTTAACATAGTTATTCAAGGAAAAACGTTGATTTAAAATGTTTTGATTGTAAAATTTCTTAAGCACAACCTCATTAGCATATGTCAGTTATGTGATGATGGATACCTTGTGAATTTTAGGAATGATAAGTGCTTACTACACAATTACAGGGAGGAATTTATTCTTTATTCCAATAGGCAAGAGAATGCTTACACAGTGAATATAGATAACCTTAGGAGCCAAGACATGCCTTGTCTAAGTGCAATGGAAGACTATTCTTGGTTATGGCATTGAAGACTATGTCACTGGAACAATAGAATCTTACGTAAACTCTCTAGGAAGAAACAAGTTAGGGATCTACCAGAGCTTAGATTTAATTCTTCTAAAGTTTGTGATCCTTCTCAATATGGAAAGAAACATAAATCTACTTTTATATCAATCAGTGAAGTGACAAAAACTGATGCGTTACAGTTGATGCACATGGATATTTTTGGTCCAACAGAAACTGGAAGCATTGGTGGAAAATACAATGTGTTTATTCTAGTTGATGATTACACTAGATTTACATGGGTCTATTTTCTAGAAAATAAGTCAGATGCTTTTTATTATTTCAAAAGATTTAGAGACCAAATTAAAAATGAGAAAAACCTCCCATTGAATGTTGTTCATAGTGATCATGGAGGAGAATTTTAAAACTCTGATTTTGAATCTTTTTATAGAAAAAAAGTTATTACTCACAATTTTTTAACAGCTAGAACTCCTCAAAAAAATGATTTAGTTTAATGAAGAAATTGAATTCGTAAAGTGATAAAATGAACCATGTTGAGTGAATATTCTGTATCAAGACATTTTTGGGCAGAAGCTGTAAGTAATTATTGTTATACTATAAATCGAGTTTTTATTATACATTATCATATTAAAAATCATTATGAGTTATGGAATGGTAGAAAACCTAAACATTACTACTTCATAGATTTTGGTGGAAAGGTCATCATCCTGAATACTAAAGATAACTTACACAAATTTGCACCAAAATATGATGAAGGAATTTTCTTCAGCTACTCCACAACTTCTAAGGCTTATAAAGTTTTCAACAAAAACACTTGTATTGTTGAAGTACCATTTCATGTAAAATTTAATGAATCTGGTCATTTTGTTTTTAAATCATCCCAACCTTCATCTTTGGATGTGTTTTCAAAAACTAATTATCATCCTTTGTTAGAAGATCCTTCTGATAAGTAAAATTTTCAAGAAAATATTTCTGAAACATTTACCCTAGAATACTTTCTACCATATTTTGAGGAATAGGTTTTACAAAACCCAGCTCAAGTGTTTCTAAAGAATGATCCCAGTGATAGTATAATTTGTGACATGAATCAACCTGTAAGGACTAGAAGCTCCTTGAGGAATAAAATAGAACATCTAGAATTTCATTCCCAATTAGAACCAAGATGGACTGATGATGCTTTAGGTGATGATGATTGGTTCAAAGCCATTCAAGATGAGCTAAATGAATTCGAAAGGAATAAAGTCTGGACCTTGGTTGAAAGACCTATGGAAACTTATGTTATTGGAGTGAAGTGGGTCTTCAAAAATAGGTTTGATGAAAATGGATTCATAGTTATAAATAAAGCTAGACTAGTTACTAAATGGTATAATCAATAATAAGGAATACACTACGAAGAAACCTATGCTCCAATTTCTAGACATAAATCTATACGTATTTTACTTTCCTTTGGAGAATTCTTCAATTGTAAACTTTTTCAAATGGATGTGAAATGTGATTTTCTTAATGGTTATGACCAAGATGAAGTTTTCGTTGAACAACCTCCTGGCATTGAAGACAAGAAATATCATGATCATGTTTTTAGACTTTCCAAAGCATTGTATGGCCATAAAAAAGCCCCAAGATCATGGTATGATAGAGTTACAGGATTTTTACATCAAAATAACTATGTTAAGGGAAATGCAGATCTAACCCTTTTTATAAAGAAAGAAAAAAACTATTTTTATTGTTAAAATTTATGTTGATGGAATTATATTTGGTTGAACTCATCAATTTTTAACTGATTCCTTTGTGAATATAATGAAATATGAGATTGAAATGAGTTTGATTGGTGAATTAACATTTTCCATCATATTCAAATTTCTCAGAAACAAGAAGGAACCTGTATATCTCAACAAGAGTATATTAATCATATTCTTAAAAAATATGGATATGACAACACTAAGAGTATAAGTACTCGTATTAGTACCTCATACATACTTGATCTTGATGAAGCTGGAAAACCAGTTGATCAAATATCTTTTAGAGGTATGATAGGATGTCAACATTAAATGACAACTAGTCGACCAAACTTAATGTTTCCAATATGCTTATGTGCCAGATATCAATCCAACCCTAGGTAATCTCATTTAAATGCAGTGAAATGAATTTTTCGCTACATAAAGGGAACCATGGATCCAGGATTATTTGATACTTCTGAAAATGATTTTATCTTAAAGATTTTCTCAGATGCTGACTTTGGTGGGTATAGAATGGTTAGAAAATGTACATCTGGAACTTTTCATTTCTTAATAGATTCGTTAGTTTCTTGGACATGCAAGAAGCAACACTCAGTAGCACTCTCCACTGCTGAAGATGAATATGTAGCAGCTGGATGTTATTGTGCTCAAGTGATGTGGATGCAACACACACTCACAGACTATGTCTTGAGTTTTTCTAAGACTCAAATTTTTTGTGATAACACAAGGGCCATTTCCCTTAGTAAAAACCATGCACATCACTCCCATGTAAATTATATAGATATTAGACATCACTTTCTTAGGTATCAAACACTAAAAGGAGATATCATTGTTCAGTTTATCAGAACACAAGATCAACATCCTGATATATTCACAAAATCTATACCTTTTGATAGATTTGAATACATTAAACAAAATTTAGAAATGATAAACGTGAGGTAATAATCCTTCATTAACATTTTGTTAAAACAATCTCCTTACATAAATAAACTCCTTTTCATAAGGGGAGTACATTTTCTTGTTTGTATAATCAATATTTCTGTAGTCAGTTTTTTTGAAAACTTTCTTAAATTTTTCTTTTCGTAATGATGTTTTCGAAATTAAAATTTTCGTAATGAAGTTTTAGAACTTATGTTTTCGTTATATAATTCTTTAGACTTATGTTTTTGTAATGGAAATTTTCTGTACTCAGAACATTCGTAATGATAATTTTCGTAATGATAATTTTTGTAGTCATAATTTTCGTACTCATAATTTTTGTACTCATAATTTCTGTACTCATACTTTTCATACTAGAATTTTGGTACTCAATGTTTTTGAAATAAACTTTTCAACCTTTATTTTTTCGTAGTATGTTTTTCCATAGTCATATTATCTTCAAGAAGAATATTACCTATTACGAATAAACTTCCTAGCCAATCCAAAAGATATGAATTTCTTACATAACATTTCATAATCACATTTACTTGCTGGTACTTTTCTTTTTCATTAAAAATAATTTGTACTCATGTTTCCATAAATTTGCTATTTTTTTAAACCGCAAAAGATCGAATTCAATAATTCCCTACAGGCATGTTTTCAACCGTCAAATCAGATCAAAGGGATTTTCAACCATTATATGGGTTTTTCGAAGCTCAACGGTCACCTCCATCACCTATAAAAAGGGAACTCCTATTTATTTCCCACATCGATTTCAAAGATCTCGTGTTACGAAGCCCTGCATCAGTTCTTAAATCCCATTACGAACCTTTCAGTGCTCTCGTATTCTGAATGTCTATAGAAGTGACCTCTTAAGAAATTTCTTCCATCAAACCAACTTTATCTTTGTTGTTCTACTTATAAAGGTTGTTTCATCTATATTTCATTAATAAGTATGATTCTCTTATCTCTAAGAACATCAAACTCAATGGTTGGGAAGAGTTTTTCATATCAAATACTGGGGATCTGGATTCTGTTTATACGGATTTGATTATATAATTATATGAGTCTTTTTCCTTGTATGAAGAAGATGGAAGATAATGGTTTTCTTTAATGTCTTATAGAAAGAATTAAAATCTTTTTTACACCAAGGCTGTGAGCGTGGTGGGTTTATAGTATGATGGAGAGGCTGGATTATGTACACACAAGTTGTCGGATGATCAGGGAAGTTTCAACAAAGTGAAGGCATTGAAATTCCTTGGCCTCAAAGATGATAAAACAGTGAATATTGCTCATCTCTCAACTAACAACCAGATGTTGTAGTTGTGGGTTCTGAGATTTTTCATACCAAGGAGTGGTGACAAGGAAAATCATAAGAAGAGTGATATTTACATCTCGGATTTCTTGGTAATTCTAAGGAAGATCAACCTAATGAGGAACATTCTTATAACAATTCAGAATATCAAGAATAGAACTCTGAAAGACCAAATTTTTATGTATCTTGCTCTCCACTCTAAGATTATTATTCATTTCCTTGATTCTTTCATGGTTTCTTTCACCTCAAAAAACAAGATTTGTAAGGTGATTATGATAAGTGAAGACACCTTAAAGAGGATGAAAATTGATTTTTCAAAAGAGACAGCAGAGTTCAACGATCTTCCATAGGAGGAGGCAGAAGCCAGTATGGAAAATATAGAGAAAGCTTAACCATCTAAGAAGACGGGGAAGAAGTGGAAGCTAAAGGAAGTGCAATGTGAAGGAAAAACTCCTAAGTCTAAAGAAACCCAATCCGCACCACCCATGCCAAAGAAACAGAAATCATATCCAGATGAAGTGACTTCTAAGTGGAGGGACGATAAGGAGAAGAGAAAAGAAGGGGACCCTCAGTTTGGACTGGACCCTCCTGAGGATAAGGCCTTAAAAGAGAGAGCTGCTGATGAGTTGGAAAAGAAATAAAAAGAGATGAAGATGAAAAAGAAGATTTCTGAAGCTGAAATTGTCCAATCCCTATTGAAATCTACAGAGTTTTCCTCTGAGATGATTCCTATTACGGAAACTTTTCATACTGAGCCTTTATTAGAGAATCCTAGAAGGAATTACTTCTCTCCGAAATAGTCCAATGGAAAAAAAGTTGACGAGGGAATAGAGGAAGAAGATATAGAAAGTGTAGAAGAAGAAGAGGAACCAGAGCAAGTAGTAGAAGAAGAAGAAGTGGAAGAAGGGAGTGGTGATCCTGATGACTTCATTAAACAAGTTGAAGATTATCAAAAGATGGAAATCCTATCACAGAAACCACCACTTTGAACTTCTGAGGCCGAGTCCTCAATGTTTGTCACTCCAAAAAAAAAGAGGTTATAAGGAAGGAAACAAAGATGATTATAAGGAGGTAGAGAAAGAGAATGAGTTTTCGTAGGAACCGTCTTATGAGAAGCATTTCCTTGAAGAAGGAGAAGATAAGGAAAAACTTGATGAAGATAATAATGGTCATGTATCTAAAAGTGAGGAAGAATCTATTGATGAACAACCCATTACAAAAGCTGATAAGGTTAAGTAAGTGCTTATGGATACCCCCAACAAAAGATGTAATAAGGAAAAAGCACACCAGTAGTTCTTCTAAAAGGAAGTTAGTGGAAATTGAAGAAGAACAATCCCCAAGCAAGGTATCTAATTCGGAGTCATCAGCACTGCGTCATGATTTTGTGGTTGAATCTTTGAAGAAATTAGTGGATAAAATTCCAATAATTCCTACCATAGAATACAGATGTTAGATGATTCAACATAGCCTTAATCAGAAATCAGAATCATTATCATTGGTTATGTATAAGTGTGTAATGATTGAGGCTGATCATAGAAATTTTGTCATCAATTATGATGTTCACAGGAAATCATACAGCAAAGTCACTCTATGGTCAAAAAAGGTTGATGATGACCGGGCTGAGATTGATAATTTTCAAAATGAGGTAAAATATGCTTTTGATACGAAGGATGCCAAGATAAAGAATCTTCATGAAAATATGATCATTGAGAAAATTTCTCGTAATCAATATGTGAAGGACTTGAATGGGAAAGTTAACTCTCTTGCTCAAAATTTTAAAAGGGATAGTGATATACAGATTGATCTTGAAGAAAAACATGTAATGATATATGAGTTAGTGAAGATGCCAGAAGATGCCATGAAGGCTCAGGTAGAAGTGCAAAAATCTCAACAAGAAAGGATCACAGCATTGGAGAAGCAAGCTGAGGAGGATAAGAAAGACTTGAAAAAACTGAAAACACTCATGAAGAAGTTAATTCCAAAGGAGAAGGAAGAAAAATGAACTCAATTCGATATTTTTTTCATTTGTTTTTCCTCTTAAAAAATATTTCAACTCTAATGAAATCAATGGCTTTTTGTATCTGGTGTTACTATGAACTAATGTTTCAGGTACTCTATTACGTTTTTATTCCCTCAATTCCTTTTTGAAAATCATAAAGGGGGAGAAGGAAAAATAACTCTTAAAAAGGGGAGAAGGAAACATATCTATGTATGAACTATCTCTAATTAAGGGGGAGCATATCCAAGGGAGAGTTTGTCATTAAAAAGTTTTTCATTCCAATGATAATGAAAACTCTATTCCAGAAATCCAGAATACAATCCTTAGTGTTCCAAAGCCTAAGGGGGAGGTAGTTGTATTAACCATCATCCAAATACAAGGGGAGATATGTTTTAATTTCAAAGCCTAAAGACATTTTTCTAAGTTCTTATATTCTTTTTAATAAGGTTGTCTATGCTTCCCAAAAAAGGGGGAGATTTTTGAGTCAACAAGGTTTTCCTTATGAATTTTCCATTCATTCATGTTTTGAAAATCACAAACACCTTGTCCTTAAGCAAATCCATATTTTACTTCTATAAGAAAAATTTAGTTCTTTATGGTAATTTTTTCTTATGTTGATTTTTATATTCATATCATAAATTAGTCTAAGTATAAAATTCAAATTGAATTCCAAAACCTCAGAATCATATAAATACATAGATGTAAGGTATTCTATTTTTCATTACGAATTCCAGTGATGAATTCTCATTACGAATTCTGGTGATGAAATCTCATTACGAATTCTGAGGATGAATTATAATTATGAATTCTGATTAAGAATTCTCATTATGAATTCCAGTGATGAATTCTCATTACGAATTGTGATGTTGAATTCTCATTACGAATTCTGATGATGAATTCTCACCATAAATTCTGATGATGAATTATCATTACGAATTATGATTATGAATTCCAATGATGAATTCTCACAACAAATTCTGACAATGAATTCTCATTAAGAATTATGATTATGAATTCTCATTATGAATTCCAATGATGAATTCTCATTACAAATTCTTTTGATGAATTCTCATTATGAATTATATTGAGCAATTCACATTACGAATTATGATTACGAATTCTCATTATGAATTCTGATGATGAATTCTCATTATGAATTCTGTTGATGAACTCTCATTACGAATTCTGTTGATAAATTCTCATTACGAATTCTGATTACGAATTCTAATTACAAATTCCTTAGTAAAATAGAATCTGAACATGTCTTTATTATAGACTCCGAATTACTTTTTTGTTATACTACAAACTTTTATTTTTCTTGCAATACGAAATTCATTTTTTCTTATTTTTACACTTGTATCATTACAAAATGATGGCATGTATTCAATTATTGACTAACCGTTGTTTGAGTGACATGTGTACAGACACATCTGAAATTTAATAAAAATATGATCGTTGGAGGAGGGAGATGACCATTTCTACCGAGACTATAAATAGGAGCTCATATGAAAGAGCTCAACAAAAAGTTGATCACTCTAGAGACCACACACTTGTAAGGTGATTTATAGAGAGTGAAGATTTTCATGCCTTGTGCATAAATGACTTCTTGTTGATATTGCTTCATGCGACTCCAAATGATAGTGATTACATTCGAGGGATTTCGGGGATAGAAGACAGAGGTGTTGACTACCTTGAAGTCTTAGGGCATCCTTACTGAGGATGACAGAGGTTCCAACTACCTTGAAGTTGAGGGCTTACGGGGATAGCAAGACAAAGACTTTGATGTTCATAATCGAGGGCATACCCAGGTGTGGGTAAGACAGACTTTATTGAAAGTATAAATCAATAGACCTTTATCCAAGGTTGTTGGATACCCTTCTCTTTGGTTAAAAATATTTATATCACGTTACTTGTTTTTTATACAAGTTTTTCCAAAAAATATTCTATTGTAAAGAAAGTATATACTTCTTATACTTCCTTGCACTTGTACTCTGATTCAGTTAGATTCTATACTATTTAATGTAGAATCTCATATTGTAAACTTTGGTTATATTTAACATTACAAATCCATATTTCTGGAACTAGTTTTTCGGAATTACATTCCAGATTTAAGTAAGTGTATAGAACTAGAAGTTTGTCACTTCATACTTTGTTCCCATCATTCAATTGGTGTTAGAGGTGTTGTGAATTTGCTGAGTTTAACATTTTTAAACAGATTTCATTCCTTGTTTAAAGAAAATTTTAAAGTGTACAATTCTCCGCATCTTGTATATTGAGCATATACATCGTTATTCAGATCCTACATAATTTACAAGAATCAATTAATTTCATCAAATCTGAAGTCTGGATTTTAATATACATGATTCACTTTAGTCATTCGGTTTTATATTTCACACATCAATCTAATTGACATTGATATATGAATCATGGAATCATATGATTAATTATGAACTCATGTCTCCTAGAGAAGTCTTATATTTAATGCTCTAAACATCATATTTTCAAACATAAGTATATGGAATTCTAATGAAGTTGAATTTAAAATAAAAATCCCTTTTTCAATGATTCATCAGTCGTGCGGTGCATATTATGTTCCTTATTATTTTTGAATCATTTTAACAACATGTGTTCTATTATGTATCTCAATATTTTATCCTTGAATCATCATAATTTATGGACCTAAAGTTTAATAATATAAACAAATGATATTGTAGGAATGTTCAATCATGAATCATTATGATTGGAGGAAAGAGTGGAATAAGGGGAAAAAATTAGGTTGCCTCCTGAAATCTCTTATGTTAAATTATGTTGTCTCAACTCAAAAAAAATTCTTAGAGTACTTGATTCCATTCATACACATAGTTTTTTTATGTGTCCTTAATGAATTTAAATTTATTTTTCCCTTTATGTGTATCTAAAAAAATTAATTTCTTCTTTTCTTCTAGTGAAAATGAAAAATGATTCCTAGTAGGTATTTATAAATAATTAGGGGGGAGGAGTATGATATCTTCCAATAGTTCATGATGTATGGTACCAAGGAACATCTTCTACCTCTTAAAATTTATAGTTAATAGGTTTACTTCTCCTTTTATTTTTATATAGATTTCACCAAAGGGGTATATGAGAATAATATTAATGGTACATTCCAATCTGGAACAATGATTATCTCACATTTTCTTATGTCAATATTTGTATTGTAGAACATAATATATCAGTTTAGGGGTCATTTATTAAATCATCTTGTCATGGAACATGCCTATTATATTTTTATAAATCATTTAAATTTGAAACCATAAATTTTTATTTCCTTTAGCTCCTAAAACTGTAATATTATCTCTTTCCCAACTTTATCATTGTCTAGATTCATCTCTTTTACCTCCAAGAAGACATTGTTCTCCAACTACACATTAGGTTGGAAAATCCTTCCATAAATGAATCTATAGGTTACTATCCCTATGGGTGACTTGTTGGATATTGTGTACACATATAAGGATTCATCTAATCTTTGGATCATATCTTTTTTATTATGTTTAACAATCTCTTACATAATTCCATTGAATCTATATTTGAGAGTTTTACATGGCCATTTGTTTTGGGATGGTGTGGTGATGAAGTGTTTTGATGTACCCCATAAGTTTTCAGAAACAAATCCATTTACCTTTTTCAAAAATTAGTTCCTTGGATGCAGATGATTTCTCATGGCACTACAAACCAACAGAATGTGGTATCCATAAAAAAAACACAAAAAAGTTTAGCATCGTCATCTCTAGTTTCTTTTTCATCCACACATTTTGAAACATTGTATATCGAAAAAATAATATTTGAATTTCCAAATTACATTAATAATGGTACCATGATGTCAATGACACATAAATAAAAAAATTTACAACATGTTTCTGATTTTTAAGGAATTTCATGTCATTTTATAATATCACTAGAAACATGGAATTTTCAGATATTTTAGAAAATTTAGATTATTCATTGAATAAGGTGGGAAAATAATGCATACATTTTAAAACATTTATCCTACCTTATGAGTTCCAAATAAGCAGCTATAAAATAATAAATGAAATAATTAAAAATCTATTAAATTTCACTTCCTAATAATATTTTTCTTATGATTTCATCATTACAAATATTCCTCAAAATTGGGTCTACCAAAATATAATAGCATGATTCGGATTTAACCATATGTTGTTGATGAGATATTAGATTAGAGGGTGACTGAGATGAAACCAAATAATTGATAATGAGTGTGTACCATGCTACTTCCCCATTGATGATATATAGTTTTTTTCTTAGAGTCTCATCGTTACGTGGGTTCTGGTTTGAAATTTATGCTTCATCGGTATGGGGTAGTCGACTTAGGTTATCAACCACCTGATTTTTAGTTCCCCGTAAATCTTTTTATTAAAAATTGAACTCTTGTTTAAGTATAATCCATCTCACCATCCATGGATTAGTATACAACGTTTTTATTTAATACCATAGTGTTTCATTATAAAAAAACAACAAATTTGGTGCTAGGATGATAGGGTGGGAATTTTATTTACCAAAAAGTAGAGTTCAAGGAACTCTTTATCGGTGCTTCTGAAATTTATTTTTGTTGCATCAAAGGTCCTTAATTCATATGAGATGACTTGAGGATTTCTGAAAAATATATGTTATTGAATAGCTCTTACATCTTGGTTTGATTCATCAGAAAGTAACTCAAATGTTTATTCTTAGTTGGGTGGTAGTATTATTGGAGGTGTGATCAAACAATTCTCTAATTCATCAATTGATTTCCCACATGCATAATAGAAATTAATTATAGAAATTATAAAGGTAATCTTATGAGATGGAGAAACATGTTACTAAAATCCTATATGAATCTTCAATAAATTCCTTCATAACCTAAAAAAGAACCAAACTTGTATTAAAAAAAGTATTATATTGTAAGTAATTTATTACTTCAAATTATGATCTATTAACAAAAATACCTTTTGGTGGAATTTTATGCCCCAACTCTATTCCCTTTTATACTATGAAATGTAATTTTTATAAATTTAGGACAAGGTTCTTTTCAATGCATGTTTTTAAAAGTAATTTAAGATATCCAAATAAATAATCAAATGAATTTTTAAATACTGTCAAATCATTGGGAAATGCCTCCAGGTAGATGTCAATATGGTCTAAAAAAATACTCACTATACATCGTTGAAATTTACAAATTCTATTTCGTATCCTGGAATGAATCCATTTTTGGTTGAATGTGACAAAATTTAATGTGAAGGTTACCTTTTTAGTGGTCTTCTGGTACGATTGGAACATAGAAGTATCCTAGAAATCAATCTAAAAATAGTAATGAATTTTTATAGATAACATTTATAGAATTTGATCGATGAATGGAATGTGAAAGTAGTATTTTCTGGTAAATTAATTTATCATCCTATAGTCAATACAATCTCTATTGCTATTTTATACTCTCCTTGGGATCATATAATTTCGTTAATTTTTAATCGTGGTTAGGCCGATTTTATTTATGACTGCATGAATTAGCCTCACCCGCTGAGAATCAGAGATTTGGAAAATGGTCCTAGCAACTATTAATTTCTCGTTCTATTTCTTAACAAACTCCATTATTGTGGGATTTAGTCTTCTATGAGGTTTTCAAATATATTTGGGAATTAGTTTCTAAAAATATTATAAGAGATTAGACCTTTGGGTTGATTCTAGGTATATCAATTAAATTCCATCATATAACAATAACATTTCTTTTTGTAAGGTTATAAAGTGTATGTTCTTGTTAATAGTATAGGTTATTATCATTTATTACTAGAAATTTATATCCTTCAATTGAGTAATTATACTTCAATTCATAGGGAAATGGACTATGTTCCAAAATAGGGGTGGTTCATGTGGTGAAATTCAATTTCGTTTTACAACATATAAGGATAGACTCTATTGAATCATCTAAATATATTTTAATAATTCATCAAAAAATGGAATTTTACATCTTCCTCTTTCATGGGATATCTATTTTGTAGTTATTCAGAATTGGATCATTCAAAATAAAAATGTTCTCAAAATAATAATTAGTTGTCAATGATACCTAAATATTAAATTATTTATATACCTTCTTCATGGGTGATCTCATAATGTGAGTGATTTCTAGAAGGATGTTTCATAAAAATTATAATGTTGAACTGTATTGTACTTTCTCTATGTTCTATTTGGAGTTTCCCTTCATTTACATTGATGATGATCTTTTCTTTTTAAAAGAAGGGTCTCCTAGGATGATGGAATATTGACCTGGTGCTCAGTCTTCTACTATGGTAATGACATTAATGATTACTGTGAAGATTAACTATCCTTCTCCCAAAAGTACATAATCTATAACCCAAGAAGCAAATGATGGATCAATTGGATAATTTTAGCACCAATCTAGTTGGTTTTATGTCTCAGATCCTCAAGGATTAAAATACTGAGTAATGCATAAAATTTAAATAAACCCTATGATAAAAATGTGAATTATTAAATTTTAAAACCCCAATCATTCATGGAATAGAGAAATTGTTTGGATCATAACATTTTTGTGATATAGGTGGGTTGATCAGTGCTGACACAATTCTTTATATGTTTATTTTCCCATTTCCATCCAACCACTTTATTATAATGCACAACTCCATTATATATTTTACATAATTAAGTTTTTTCTAAATCTCTTCTACTTGGGGGATGTTAGTCTCAACATTCTAGAATGATTCCAGATAATTTTTGTTGAATTCATTCTTCTTCACCCTTCCCTGGCTCAACTAATGCATTTGGGAATGTTTCTTGGATATCAATTTTCTTCTTTTTTTTTATTTTTTCAATGGTGTTTATGGTCATTCATTATATAATGTTGTTCTTTATCCAAATTTATGGTATATTTTTTTGGTTGGTTGGTTTGACATTTAATAGGATTCTTAGAATCAGCATCGTCACTTTTTTTTAGTTTTTGTGAGCTCTTTACCACTTTTGGTGTGATTTTATGGATATTATCCATGGGATTTGGCATTATTTGTGTTGGGAGTATACCTGGGTTCTTGTTTAGAGGCCCCATAATTTTTAAAAACAAATCAGTATGCTAGTTAATTTTATTATCCATTCATTTAACTTTGTCCTTCAGCAGCTACTCATTAGTTTATGGTGATCATTTGGATGGTTGGTCATAATAACTTCTTTGAAAAGGATGCGGTTGTAATGTTGGTTATTTTAGAAGTAATTTTTGAAGTATAAACAAGGGAATTCCCCTTTAATCTATATTACATAAATTGAACTATTTTAGGAGTAGCATCCATCCCTCCATCCTTGGATTAGTATACATCTTTATCATTATATACAATACTGTTTTCATTATCAAAAAAACAAAAACCTTTGTGGTATGAAGATATGATGGGACATTATCCACTAAAAATATGATTTCAAGGAACTCCATATCAGTGATTATGAAATTTATTTTTGATTCATCTGAGGTCCATAATTGGAATGAGATGACTTGAGGATTTCTGTCAAATATCCGTGATAGAGTATCTCCCACCACTAGGTTTGATGCATTATAATGTTACTGAAATGTGTAATCCCAGTTAGGTGGTAGTATTATTGGTGGTGTGATAAAAAATTTCTCTAATTCATCAATTTATTCCCCACATGCATAATAGAAATTAAATATAGCATCATTTAAATGTAATCTTATGAGACGTAGAAAATTTTTACTAAAATCCTCGATGAATCTTCTATAAAATCCTACATACCCTAAAAAGAAACGAACTTGTTTTAATCAACATTGATATTGTAAGTAATTTATTACTTCAAATTATGATATATTAACAGAAATACCTTTTGATGAAATTATATGCCCCAAAATTATTCTATTTTCAAATAAGAAATAAAATTTTTAGAAATTTAGGACAAGGTTCATTTAAAATTATGTTTTCAAAAAAATTTCCAGATATCCAAAGTAATGATTAAATACATTTATGAATACTATCAAATCATTGTGAAATTTCTCTAGGATTACCACAATAGGGTCTGAGAAAATACTCAATATACACCATTGAAATTTACCATGGGTGTTTCATATCCTGGAAGGAATCCTTTTGATGGAGAATGTGAAAAAACTGAAAGTGAAGGTTTCTTTTGTTGTGGACTTCTCGTACTATTGGTTCCTAGAAGTATCCTACAAATCTATCTTTAAAACTGTAATGAGTTTTTTCAGCTAACATTTATAGCATTTGATCGATTAATGGAATTGGAAGGTGGTCTTTTTTTGGTAACATGATTTAGCACCCTACAGTCAATACACACACTTTTGATATTTCTTACTCTCATTGGAATCATATCATTTCATTCATTTTTAGACATGGTTAGGTTGGTTTTCTTTAAGAATACAAGAATTAGGCTGACCTGTTAGAATCTTTGATTAATGAAATGGTCATAGATGTAAGTAATTTCACTATCTATTTAATAATAAACTCCACTATTGTGGGATTCAGTCTCCTATGAGGTTTTTAGATTGTTTAGGATTCAATTTTTAAAAATATTATATTAGAGTAGACACTTGAGTTGAATACAAATATATCACTTAAACTCCACCATATATCATTACCATTACTATTTAGAAGGTTATACAATGTCTGTTCTAGTTAATGAGATAGTTTATTGTCAAATATTTCTAGAAATTTCTATAATTATATTAAGTTATTATACTTCAATTCATTGGTAAATGAACTGTGTTCCCAAAATTGGGGTTGTTCAAGAGATGAAATTAAATTTTGTTTTCCTACATATAAGGCTAGATTATCTTGAATAATGTGAATATATTTTAATTTTTCATCGAAAAAATTGGATTTTACATCTTCCTCTTTCATGAGATATTTATTTTCTAGTTCAGGGGAATTTGAACATTCATAAGAAAAATCTTCTCAAGATATGTTTATGTCGTGAAGCATACCTGAATATTGAATTCTTTATTTACCATCTTTGTCAGGGATATCATAATGTGAGTGATTTTTGGAAGGATGTTTCATCAAATAAATAATGTTAAAGTCTATTGTACTATCTATATATTCCATTCTATGTGTTCCGTTATTGTCATTGATGATGGTCCATTATTTTTAAAAGAAGGGTCTCCCTTAGATGGGGGAATATTGACCTGGTGCCTAGTCTTCTACAATGGTAAATACATCAATGTTTACTAGGAAGATTAATAATCTTTCTCCCAAAAGTACATCATTTATAACTCGAGATAAAAATTATGGATCAATTTGAAAATTGTAGCACCAATCGAGTTTTTTAGGTCTCTGATCTTGAGGGATGAAAATAATGAGTGACGCATAAAATTTATAGAATCTCTAAGATCACATAGTGAATTAGTAAAATTTAAAACCTAAATAAGTTAGGGAATAGAGAATGTGTATTCATCATGACATCTTTGTGGTATAGGTGGTGTGATCAGTTCTGACACAGTTCTTTCTATTTTCATTTTCTCATTCCCATATATCCACCTTTTATTAGTGCAAAAATCTATTAGATATTTTTCATAATTAACAGTTTTCCGAATAGATTCTACATGGGGTATTTTATTCTCAACATTCTATAATTATTCCTGATTTTTTCTTGAATTCATTCTTCTTCACCCTTTCTCAATTCTACTAATTCATATGGGAATGTTTCTTGGATATCAATTTTCTTCATTTGTTGGTTTTTCAATAGTGTTTATGGGAATTCCTTTTGGAACCTTGTTATTTATCAAATTTTATTGTATATTTCTTTTGGATGTATGGTTTGACCTTTATGAGGTTTCTTAGAATTATCATCCTCACTCTTTTTAGTGTTTGTGTGCTCTTTACCACTTCTGGTTGTGATTGTACTGACATTCTCCAAGGTATTTGGAACTATTTGTGATGTGAGTATTCCTTGGTTCATAGTTATAGAACCCATAAAAATAAAAAAAACATATCTGTATGCTTGTTAATTTTATTATTCATTCATATAAATTTTTCCATTAATAGCTACTCATCAGTTTCTCGTCCACCTTTGGATGGTCTGTCATAATTACTTCTTGAAATTGCATCTATTAGAATGTTTTTGTAGAAGTTCTAACATCACAGGCACCTCTGGTGCTAATACCTCTAATGTCGAATTACTATTTTTTTACAATCATCTCAATCATAATTTTTATATCTACATGTGCCTTTTAAATTATGGTCCTCTTGATGAGACATCAATAGATTCATATCATTGTACATAAACCATTGTTAGAAGAACACAAGTCATTGGTCCTTTTTAGTTTCATTGTGTGGGTAGTTTTTACAATTTTTTGTGAAATGTTCCTAGTAATCATTGGGATTATCTCTGGTTGATTTATGTTTGATATAAATATCTTTTTCTATTGATGTGCCACTAGATGTGGGGATGAATCTCAATAAGAATCTTCTTTTTTTACATCTTCACAATCACTGGTCTAACCTAGTTTCATATTGTACAGCCGTTACATTGTTGATCCCACATGTGATAAGGGGAATTCCCTCTTCCATACATGCTCTTCTACGACTCCTCAAGATTTTATGTTGAAGCATACGTATGTGAACTCTTAGATTTGTCGATTCATGTAATCCCCTATAAGACCCAGAAATTTAGTTATCACTTGGATCATGTTAATTAAAAGTTCAAAATCATTTTCTTTGGTTGGGAAAACAAGTTGGTTATATTGATTAAAAAATTGATGTGTATAGATGTCGTGTAAGGTTCCATTAGGATTTCTAGTCATTATTAATTGTACAGGGTTTTCACTAAGAGTGTTACTCGAATATCTGAGGTGTATTTCCTCAAAATCTATTTTCATGTTTTTTCCCAATTGGGTTATTGGTCAGTCAATTTCAGGATCAAATTCAATTAAAGGGTTATTTGGAATATGAGTCATTTAATATTTATTTTCTATTGTATTGAAGAACTACCTCTATGGAAATTTCACCACAAGTTTTACTCATGAATTTCAAGGGACATAGAAAAAGAATACATAATTTATTTATTTACAGTTTAGCTGTAAACTTAAGGAAGACTCTTAAATAGAAGTGCAAGAAAAACATGGTTTTTAATTTTTATTAGTTTCATGTAAATATATTCATTAAATTATTTTGGAAAACATTTATAGAAAGAATCACTTTTTAATTTATTTTCTTTTAAAAATTCAATAAGGCGATGATCTGAGTGGGTTTGGCTAGACCTGTTGTTGTTCCCTCATGGTTTACAATTTTTTCCCTTCTTAATACATTATCAAGTTAGAGATATATTTATATATTGAGGCCTTTTACTCCCTTGGACAAATAATTTTTATTAGAATATTACTACATACAACCCCATGTAGTTCTATACAATTTCTCATGTGTGTAAAGATCGCCAAACACTCAACACCCAACCCTAATACATTCTTCCATAAATAGAAACGAATTGGGGTGGAGGGATATATGGATTATAGACAAAAGTAGTAAAAAATAACAGAATTTAAACTAAATAAAATCACATTCAGAATTTAAAACTGAATTTTGTATTGAAACTAGATTAAGAAAGAATAATAAGTCTTATTGATTTGAATCACAATAACTCAAGAAAATCACATAATTTTAGACCCCCCCCCCTTACCTGAGCACTAACTTATACTACCTTCCATGAATGGGGATGTCGAGATGATATAGAAGAGGGGATACATTATAATAAAATATAATTAATGAATGTAAATAAAAATATATGAGGCAATCATCAAATGATTCCATTACTAGTGGACTGGATGTTATGGAGATGCTTTCGTAGGGAGGAGATCTCCTCCATTTATATGACAGTCTATTCCATAGAATGTTAATATGTTGTATCCCCCATTAAATATCTAAATAAAATATCTCTTCCTTTATGAATGTTGTTCATATATGTCTTGGATGTCTCCCCTCAAAATCTAAACATATGTTTTCATTTGTAGAGAGTTACATCTATTTTCCTCTGAGAATTTATTCTTCCTAACCAGACACTCCACATTATAAAGCTCAATATTTTCATGAATTAATGACAATAAAAACATAATATTCGCCTTTGATTGGCTTCATAATTTTTTTTCCCAAACATATATCGCATTCTCCCACCTAATTTCAGTGTATTTGGGAACTCAAATTAGGACATATGGTCCCATCACAAAAAAAACTCCAAATATGTGAGTTGTTTTCATAGAACAAATTGTGCGCTTCTCTTGGGCATCCATATTGTGTATTCACCATTTGGATCAGAAGGATTAAATGAATCCCATGATGTATTGAATCCTTGAATGAAATGATTCAATATTTGTATCCATATAAAAATGTTATTCCCCATATAATGAAATAATTTAAAACTATTAAAAATAAAAAATGAGTCATTTTTACGGTTATTCTAAGAATTCCACCAACATCATAAAATGTGACAATTAATGTTAAAATAACAATTTATTGGGATTTAACCCATTTAAAATCAATGTAAAATTATATAATATTTTTTCTCTATAAATTTTTT
The DNA here is from genome assembly GCA_963277665.1 of Viscum album. NCBI lineage: Eukaryota > Viridiplantae > Streptophyta > Magnoliopsida > Santalales > Viscaceae > Viscum > Viscum album. The sequence goes on from OY728155.1 coordinate 822,981,891, forward strand.
CATTTTATGGCCTAGATCGCATACCCATATTTTTATCTTTTTTGTTTATATGGTATTTGATTGAGATCTCCCATGTTCACACTTAATGATCATATGAGATCACATGTTCTTATGATTCCATTCATTTTTTTGGAATAATAATTTTATTTTTGGTTATTCTATGTATAATAATAAATTGGAAGGTGTTTACAGGTGATTTTGAGGTTCATTAAGAATATAATATGATTATGTATTTTTCAATAAAGAATCTGAACCTTTATAGTCCTCGTAGGAGTGTTAGTGAAATCTATGGATTATTAATCTAAAAATATGCAATATTTATTTATAAAAACCAAAGTTTATTATTATTTTAAAAAGAGGATGGTTATTTCAATTATAAAGATTATGATTTTAATAGTAGAGTGAAATCACTTGGTATAATGAAATGTCTAGGATAAAATCATATATTTTTTTAATGGACATGGGTAACCTAGCTAAAATATCATGTCTAATATATTGAGTAGAATGTGTCATCATTATGAGTACATTATAATTATATTTCGTTATTATAATATAAATCACATTAATTATTATAGATTGATGATTAAACTATGATTTTTGGTTTTATTTAATGAATGGAACACAAAGGAATTATGTTAATGTTGAATGTGGTGGAAAATATAATCATTGACCTCAAAACAAATGAATGATATGAGACCTAAAAAGAAAAACATTGTTGTTATAGTAATAAAACAATATCAATTTATGAATAATTTTGATTATAAAAATGAGAAAAGGGGAAAATATTATTCTTTTATGTCCTAATGGGTGAGCATACACCATCAATTATTGGTTATCCTAATCCATTAATCATTGAGAAATTGATTAGTACCACTGCAATGATATTTTCTATTATCATGTTATAAGAGTATGAAAATTTCTTATTGGATACCTATCATTTGGAATTCTAAGTAAATCAATGTTAAACCCTAATAAATAAGTGAAAATATAATGAAATGGCCTCCCTAAAGTGGTACGAAAATAACAAATTATTTTTCAATAAAAACATTCCTCATATTATTCAGATAAAAATGGATAAAAAATTAGACAATCTAAAGGAAAAGAATGATGAATATTATGCTAACTATGAGACAAATATTATGTGACCTATGAAGTAAATATATTTTATTATCTTCCAAAATGGAAGTATGGTTGATCAATTCATCAGGCTCTTACAACTAAGTCTCATGAATGCGTTAACTATAAGTTATAACAGTATCTATGAAAAAATAGTATTATGATAACTTAATGAAGAAATTTAAATTTCATATTCATGTCATTTCAATATTTGAAAAAATAAATGTTTATCCAATCTTACATAAATATGAAAAAAATCACACTACAGAAATTAATTATAGCCATATACATGCTAGAAATGTTGAATGATACATTGGTGGAATTACTTAAATGGATCTAGGGTTTAATTAAAATGTGTAATGATGGATCAATAATTCCATGAATATTAAATGTGTATGAACTTAATACACAATTAAAAAATATAAATAAATATTTCAACTAATTCCCTACCCACGCTCTATTGCATCAAATACACCGAATAATTGAATTATTCCATCTAATGTATAAATCCATGTGTTATTGATGATACACATTATGAACCAAATAGTACTATAGATGAAGGGAAGGATTAATCCAATATAATAGTTTCATTTAATCCTTGTAATTAGGGAACAATTATCCACCACCGTAATGTTGGGTATTTTCTGTTGAGGATTATTCGTATTTTCCCAATATAAATCTAATCATTTTTCAATTAGTGGAATTTTTTTTGATTCATAAAATTAAATATATATATATATATATATATATATATTCTAGAATAAAAAATCACTTTATATTCAAAATCAGCATATAATTTTCTATTTCAATAGATAAGAACCACTATTTTCAATGGAATTTTTCATTGTCAATGGGACCTATTTCTGGAATTGAAGCTGAATTATCATTTCGAAGCATATATGTAATTTCCAGTGTTTTTATGAATTATTTTTTAAAACAATAAAAACTAGATTATGGAATTCATTTCATTGTTCGCGAATACATGCTTTATTTATTTCTAATATTTCACTTCTCACAATATAGTTATAGACATTAATTATATAGAAGACTAATTTTTGCATTTGTGGAACAGAAAAATGAGTTCCTTTGATAAATTGTGGTGTATGAAATACCCAGTTTTGCCTTACAAAAGTATATTATTTATTAGGATATTTTTCTCTTATCCATTGGAAAAGTTAGAATGAATTGGATTAACTAAATCATGGAATGAATTATCAATATACCAAATAATTGTAACTAAATAAAAATAACACTTGAAAATAAATGATATGTTTTATTAAAAAACTATTATAATTCCTATAAAAGTATTTAACCTTAATAAATTAATGTAGTCACTATTATTGAATGAAATTAATGTGTTATATATTAATTGAAAGTTTTTTAAATTCATTCAATATGTTTTCAACTCATTAAATAAGAATAAATCAAATTATAAACATAAAATGCTATAATATTTTCAAAAGGATGATTTTCTTTATTTTTACAAAAGACTTGTTTTAAATTTAAAATTTTAAAACATTGTCAATTTTATTTAAAAAATTAATATTTTATTTTAATTAATAATATAAAAAAATAAATTGTTTGGAAATATTAATTGTTCTCATAAGTTATATTGTTTATGAATTAATACAAAACATTATTATTACTGAAAGTTGAATTTTCATCTAAATAAAGTATAATTATTAATGATATATTTAATTAATTTTAATGTCACAATAGTTAAATAATACATCAATTAATTTATTTTATGTAATTGGAACCAATTAATTATTCAATACTATATATAAAAATGTTTTGACCATTTTAACTATTTCACTATAGGAACCTCTTGTTTCCCACCAATTACATAATGAATTGGTTAAAAATAAATTTCCGCTTCATTGTTCTATTTTTTGAAAAATTGATTCCATATTTGGAATCATAAGTTCAAAAATTATTAAATGATTACTTTTTTAACAATATTATCTGTTTACATAATAATTGTTATTACCATGGATAAAGGTAAATGAGTAAATTAAGGGTTTAATTAATATTAAAAATATTCGATAATGACCAAAAAAGCATTACAAAATTTAATTTTATGAGTATTAATCATCCATAATAATTAAAGGATCTTATATGGGACTATTTATTGTAATTTTTATTAGAATATAACAATTATAATGTTGTATTCAATTAAAACTCAAACTTATAATACATTTTTTTAACAAGTTAAATGTCATTAATATGTAGTCATATTGTGGAAATGATAGAATATAAATAGTATTTGGAAATATAATCTATTTAAATTTATCATATTAATATATTAAAAAATATGGATGAATTAATTAACTTAACAACTTTAATAGTGATGATGCAGTAATTGATTCTTCAATAGAATTATCAAATAAATGAAATTAAAAAAAATATATAATTGAGATAATTAATACCATCAGAGAGTATTATAGAATAATTTAAAAAAATTAATGTTTTAATGAATTTTTTCAATGATATAATGTTCTTATGATATTTTAACAAAATATCACAAAAATAATATTGTCTAAATTGACATTAATGATAATTTAAAATAAATAATATTTTATTGAATAATATAGAATTAATAATATAAATAAATGTTTCCCAAATATTGGGATAAGAATTAAAATTTCATAAATTCATTATTTATGGTTCTTTTTTCAATTTTATAGTAAATATATAAACCCCCAAATAATAAAAAAATCATGCTCTCTTGGAAAGAGTTAAAAAGGCTAAATAAGTTTTAAAAATGATTGATAAGGGAAATAACGTGACCTAAACTTATTAAAAAATTATTGGATGAGATTATATTTACACATAATCAAACTATATTATAAGTAAAACAATTATGCATCCGAATTTTAATTTGAAATTAGTTTATATTAATTTAATATTTTGTGAACTTCCAAGAGTGCTCATCCCCCCTCTTAAAAAAGGTAACTTCTAATACTATTTACTTTACACATAAAAACCTATTTGGATAAGCCAAAACCTATCAAAATATCCTCCCAAATTGCATCCTGACATCTTAAAATCCTTCCTTTGGGAATAAATCTACCAAGAAGGTCCTTTTGTGAAAACCAAGAGGAGATACTCCAAGATGAGGCAACGTTAATCAAAAATCATTTTTTTATTTTTATTAATCCCCATATATTAATTTTTATATATAAAAAAAAGTGTATTAAATACATATAGATGATGTAATGTTATTTTTATGTCCTAAAACATAACATACTTTAATAAAATGGGATACATAATCATCATTCATTTATGCAACTGACAACCATCTCATGAATTGATTTGTCTTCTTCATCCAATACCACAGTTAATGGTTGGAAATAATGAATGATTTATTGTTATAACAAAATATATATTGTTGTTATAATTATGTTATTATTTTCAAATTTTAATATCACGCATGCCATTATGTTTTTCATATGGTAGTAATAAGTTATCGTCATTCATGTGTATGGCATACTTCTATCTCGCTACGTGATGGGATTTGTCCACTCTTTACAAGGAATGAATTAAATATGGTTTTAATAAAAATTTGATATATATGGGACATAAAAATTATTAATTAATTTTAATATATTATTTAATTTTCCTTCTTTAATCTGATAAGAAAATAGAAATAACATTATTGAGTACATACAACATATAGTCTCCATGAACATTGTATTTTACTTTCGACCAATAAATTTAACATATCACGATAATACATATATAATGAAAATATATATATGATATCTATATGACGGTTATAATTACATATATGATGAAATTATAATCTATATAAGTGTACCATTAGTAACAACTCAAAACATGTATGTGAAACAATATTTTTATATTTATACTAGAAAAATTATTTCAAACCATCTTATTCATCATTAAAGAAATATTTTTAGTTAATTCATTGAATGTTCATATTCACATTAGTCTAATTGAACTATTACTTTCTTGGTATTTGTAGGATTAACAAGTTTCTCATGAATCCCAGAATTATTTTTATCTGATGTAGACATAAAAAAACTCCATAATTTTTCTTTTTGACATTTTCTACAAACTGTTTCAATATGTTCTCTTATGGAAAAATAGTTATAAATAACTCATCAATAGTAACATTTGTATATTTTCATTAACCATCAACATCATCCATTTTTTATTCCATTTCATTACGATTGATATATATGATCCTATAAACTATGATCTCATTACCTAGTCCTTTCACACCAATATATTGTTAATTTTTCACAATTGTCATAAATATTTATTGTACCTTACAAATTGGTTCTCTATAAGGATTTTATAAATCGTGATAATACGCACTTAACATTTTTCTTCTTGTTTTAGCTACATTGGATGTACCATGATGAGTTATTTCTATCTTCATCCAAATACCATTGGATTATTCGAAAGATTAAATATATATATATATATCTAGTCATAGAACAATGTAATGTATTTTTACCTTATAATGCAGTTGTTGTTCCTATGTTTCATGATTGGTAAAGAGGCAAACTATCATATCATAAATTTTATATTCTTGAGTCAGCATAACAAAGTAGTCATCTCTAGTGATGATAAAAATATATATTCATTCTATCTCTCTAATAATAAAAACAATTTCCATCAAAAATTGGTTGCCCTGTTGGATTGAGATTGTTAATTGGACTGGAATTAAATCCTACTATATTTTAAATAGTTCATCTGTTTTTTCACAATACATGTTAGTGAAACAAATATTTATAAACAAAATGTTTATAAAAGAAATGTATCTGACAAGAGAAAGTAATGTACGAAAATATATATGTAGTGGAAACCTACCTCTTATAATAATTATTGGATCGGTAGGTATATAAATATGGCATAATACATGAAGGGGTGAATTTAGATTTTAGAAACAATCAATTTTTTACCTAAATAATATATTTTTTAACAGAATTAATCTAATCCAATATAAAATTAATCATAATTTATTAAAATTTTAAATAGATAGGGCTCTTGGTCCAGTGATAATTTTTCGTTAATCAGGTAAATTGTGATAATGTAATCCACATGATGTAAAGTAAATTAATTGAATTCATGGTTGAAAAACATTAAATAGATTAACCATTGAAAATATTGTAATCACAATGGTTACGATGATCATAGTAAAACAATTAAATGATTTATTCATAAAGAGTACTGAAACATTTTTAGAAATTGAAAATATCATAATCACTAAAAACATAATCAGAGTATATTTCAAAAGTATCATAATCAGATTTATTACGATAAACAAAATATGTAATTGAAAAATGAAATTATAATACAAAGAACTTTTGATTAAAATAAAACTGAAATGTAAAAGAATAAATTTATTTTTACCCATAAAGGGTATCCTTTAACCTAGGATAGTGGTCCTTTGATTTATACATTGAAACAAGTCTATGTTTCCCATTCCTGTATAAGTTGTCGATAAGATTATCAGCTTCAATCAGTTTGTCTATCCCCCGCAACCCACAATCATGTAGGTAATCCAAGCCTATATCATCAATTTCCTAGAATCCCTCGATCGGAATCACCAACAATCAGTGTCTCATAAATAAAAAAATCATGAACGTCCCAGGTGTACTTAATGTGTAGTTCAAAACATGTAGTCTTTTGAGTTCTTGAACAAGGAAACAATTTGACATTGCTATCACACATCATCTTCAATTCTTTAAAATTTTAGCAAGAATTTCATCATTGATCTCCTTCATATTATAAGTGATTTATAGTCCAATGTCTGAATGCTCACCTATGATTCCATCATATGGATTTTCTCCAAAAAATTCGAAGGTACACGGATATGTGGAACTATAATGGTAATTTTGTAGCAGAAATAATGACATCAATTCATAATTCTTATTGAAATAGAATACACGACATTGATTTTATTTAATATTTTTCCTTTCATTATGATTAAATTATCTAGATACAACAAACATTCATAAAATGTGTACAATGATTATCATAATTGGATCCTATAAGATTTATATCAATATCATAAAATTGTCAATATGAATGCTGAAAAGTGTGTCCGATAAAATTTATATTTTTGTGTGAAATGAAAAAATTATATCCATATCATTATGATAAGTATGCTTTTTTTTTATTAATTTTGATGATATTTATTATACAAAATAAGAAAAATGTTGTCATTAAAAGGTAACAATAAGGATTTATATAAAGTGAGTTTGTGATTTCCAAAATAAATTGTAATAGAAAAGTTAATATAAAACTTTTGAATCAATAATTAGTAAATAATATATGGTATTATATATATTAATATGGTTCTATGATAGATGTATAACATACTTATATTTATTATTTAGGATATTTGAATGTGTATGAAGGATGTCAAGTCAAACAGAAAGGGTTTTATTTCATAATATTATTATAGTGAGTCACATGAAATAAAAAATAAATGTTTACATTTTGTTGCATATATATTTCCCATGAATTTAATTTATGTTCCATATCCTTAAATAAATTTGTATCTATATATCAATTTTATTATCACTATTTCATGGGGTTTATTTTATTATTTGTGAAAGATGTTATGTTGGGTATATATATTATTTTACGAGGTGTATATACATCCCATTGAAATTTTGTATCATGATTACCATGATTTTCAGGGTATTATATGTTTTATATGACCATATACTATCATCATTCAGAAATATTTCATTTTCAGAAACCATGATTTCTAAAAAACCAATTTTTAAAAATAATTTTTTCAAAATATTCTCTGAATTGGATTTTAAAGATGATTAAAATGGTTATTAAATTCTAACATTATATGTTTTTATGTTTTTTTTCAATTAATAATGTTTAAAAAAATTATATTTAAATTGATTTTTTTAGAGTAAATTATATCTTCCACATGAAATGTATTAAAAATATCTTCCAAAATTATATTCCATATATGACGAAATTGGTTGCTGTTACTCATGAATTATTGGATATATGATTCAAGGATACCATTATTCTTATTTCATATAATTTTATCTATTTTTTTGGAATTATTTTTTGAATAATGTTTCCATTAAATGAGATATTAAATGATGGAATGTATGAAAAAACTATTTCATTTCATTATTTCCAACATGGTGAAAGATTTATGATCATGAGGAAAACTAATGTACGATTTCATTATATGAATGGTGGGACCTATACCTCTCACCAATTCAATGGGTATGGGTTGATAACTAATTAGGTATCTATGTTATGAATGAACCAGATTTCGTATTCCCAATTCTGTTTTTGGACCCAGTTTTCATGTCCATAATTTATTTCATGGACCAAGTTTTCATGGAAATATATTTATGCAAGATCCTTATTTTATATCATTATCATCATGAGTGAAATTTTATTATTTAGACCTGTTCAAAAATTTAGATTTTTATGTTTATTCCATTATTTCATGTCTTAATTCAATTATATGATATCAAGGATTATGTTCTTTGACTCCCTTATGATTCATGTCATTTGAACAGTCAATCTTAATAAAATAACTCATAAATGTAACCTCTAACAATGATAGTATGATCTCCAAAATTTATGCATATATTATCATGACCAATGATATACTTAAGTATCTCTCATGTTTACCCATACTGAGCATCTGAGCTCACCCATTCTTATATTTCCTTTCCCCATGTTATATGAATGGTTTTAATTTAGAATATTAAAAGGAATAATTAATATGGGTGATGCGGAAGATTATTCATCAAATTAGACTAATGTGATCCATGAATCTAGAGCCACTAAACTATTATCATTCTCAAGAATGATTTTATGTAATATAATGAATATTCATATAAAAATATTTAATATTCATTTATGTTAATCGTGGGTCAGTATAGTTGGTATCATAGGAAATATTTAGTCAACATTTGAAAACTAGGACAAGAAAACATGAGTATGTTCTCAAAGGATATGTCTTCATATATGTTTATGTCCTATATTTTTGGAAACAATCCTGAATTTTCAATTATTAAACCATATATATTATCGATTGAATGGAATTACCCTTTGTTATGTGGTCTTCCCAGTATTGTTATTGTTTCTTGCTCTAATTGTTTTGGGTTTTATAAAATTGTAACAGCTAGGGGGATTAGTGTTAATGGTGAACTTTATAAATAATAGAATTTTCTTACTCATGAAAAGCCAAATGAAATTGGAGTTTGAATTAGAAACCTTTTTATTATTCATAATCAATATTATCATAATATTATCAACAATCAAAACCTTGGGGAGTTTCCTGACCCATATAATTAGATAAATATAGTGTTTTATGGTGACCATAGTGGAAAGAATGTTCAATATTCTTCATTTAATGGATGTTAGAAGATGTATAAAATATATGATTCCAAATGAATTGGAAATTAAATTGGATATGGGAAAGAGGGAAATAAAGCATGTAATTGAAATGAAAAAGGTTTTGTTAAAATAATTATTGATGATAAGTAATTATCAATGGTTAAAAGGTTTAATTGTGGAATTTATGGGAATTATATAAATTCAATCGATATGGGAATCATATTAACATAATCAGCAATGTTTTATAGGTAATTGTTGTAATGATGATTAAGAAGATAATATGAATGATATATGAGATGAATGGTGTTTTAATTAATAAAATGATTAATCTTGGTTTATGGTTTATGAATTTATTTGAATGATTTATTCTTTATGTAATGGAATTCCAGAACATTATTGTGTAATTAATTTTAGGGTATTATAGAATAATGAAACATATAAGGATTATTACACTATTTTTTTTAATAACTTAATACTATGCTTTGAATGGTACTAGTAAACATGAAATGTGATTGATGTGGTAAGGTGGTATTTTTGAATAACATTCGATTATTGGATGGATAACCATTTAATATATACATGATTAGATAAAGAGATTCTTGATTATGATAAAATTAAAATGATATAATTGAAGACATTAGGAACAATATGATTATAAAGATATTCATAATATCATGGATTCAGTTTCTAGAATATTTAGATTTATGGTAATAGTAATGCGTTATTTTATGAAAGGATGCTGCTTTCCACTAATTTTTTATGGAATATAGGTTATGTCTATGTTTAAATAATATAAATGATAATTGTATTCATATGTTTTGTTTGTGACCATTAAGGGAGAAATAATTTGGTTTCGGTGATAATTGTAATGTTGATTTTAAAATATTTTAACGTCATTTTCTGATTTTAATCATTTAAAAGATTTGTAAGATTAACCATTAATGAATTTCCTTTTGATATTTATATGTTGTTTTAAATATTATTGTTTTACTTATACCATATGATGATTTATGTGTATATTATAACATGTGATAAAAATTTTGTTATGATATGAATAGATATGAGAACTAACTTATTATCCTATTATGGAAATCATGATCTACTAGTTATTCAAGCAGTACAATTTCAACCCCTCTTAAGGGAATAAGAGATGAATTAAAAATTTACCAGGTATCAACAAATGGATAATATTATATATTCAAAATCGAAAAATATAAATTATTCCTTGATGTGAAAATTATTCAACATTAACAATTGTATCGTGAAACAAAAATGTTATAATAGTATCTTCATTTTCATTGAATTAAATAGTCCTTTTGATCATCACATATTTAACATTATTAGATGGTTACATTATAGCTATCATGTTCTCTATCACACCCCTGCAGAATATTATATTAGGTATTCTCTTCCATGTCCATGATTTCACATTACAATAATTTTCTCCAAATAAAAATCATATTTATGTGGTGATATTGGCCTTTTACATTCACTAATTTTTATGATTCTTAATTAACCATTATTAATATTTTGGATTCCAAAAATGAAATAAGAAAACATCCATCTTTTATTTTTGATGTGAAATTCAAATAGCATGGACACGATTTTCCTTTTTATGTTATTGATCACATCATAATGGAAGCATATCAATTAATGCTAACAAAAAATATATATCACATTAATTATGTGATCTATTCATAACATCTAATGTATTACATACCTGATTTTTCACATTTACTAAATTCATATTTCATGATACTAGAGAAATATCATTCATAGGAATATAAACTTATAAAAATTATTTATTATAGATGTAATGTTCTAAAAAACACAACTCAAATAGTTAATGTTTTATATAGAAACCACTAGTTGTTATATTCTATCTGAGAACAATAATATTTTATTATGTATTGGAATCATCAATTTTCAATGTTGGAGTGATAAATTTTTTCGGTGAAATTCATTTAGGTGCTGAAGATAGCACCCAATGTTTTTATGAAATATTTTTTACAAATTAATAAAAATTTGTTAATGATTTGAGTTTAATACTACACCAAGAAAATATTTCTTTATTCAAAACCATATGCCAAAAACAACATATTTTTTTACATATAGTATACAAAATAATAATACTGGATTGTGTTACACTAAACAAAAAGTTCAATCGATAGATTATGTTAAGTAAAAGATCATGTTTTACCAAACAAAAATATACTATTTATTATGGTAGTTTCAACCTAGCGATTAGAATTTATTCAAAGATTAGTATTAAAAGAATTTTTAAATGAATTCATGGGTTATAAATAAATAATAAATTGAGACAAAACCAATTGAAAATAAAGGATGTGCTTTTTATGAAAACAGAGTTTTATTCCAACAAAGATTTATTATCTTAATAAATTAAATTCTTCACTATTAGTGAATGATATTAATTAAATTTAGATATTAAATATTCAATGAAATATTTTTATGGTCATCCAATTTGTTTTAAAGTCATAAAATAACACACACAAAAAATTTTAGGCAAAAAATGATGTATTTTTTCCAATAGGAATTTTTCATTTTATTAGTGGAATTTTTTTTTAAATTCAAATATTTATAAATTTATAAATTTTATTTCACCAAATAAACATCATCTTTTAATGTGTAATGAAAAAAATTAAATCGGTTTGATTTTTTTTTTCTTTTATATATCATTTTTTATATATAATCAAAATACAATATTTTTCATGAAAACCAATATTCATTTGATGAATTTATTGTGTTAATATAAATTTTTAATTTTTTTTAATGTCAAAATAACTAAATGATACATATATTAATAAAAATAAGGCCGTTTAAATGATTTTTTATTTAAATTGTATATAAAAACATTGTTAACATTAGAACCTTCTAAATTTCAAATCTCGTAGTTTTGCTGAATATACAGGATTATTTTTAAATTCATTTACTAACTTATGTGGTTTTAATTTTAAAATATTGTTTCAATATTGTCAATGAAATGTTTAAAATTTAGTAAATGGTTTTCTTTTAGTTTTTTAGAATATTAACTGTGATCAAAATAATATATAATACCATGGTTAAGGGTATGTTATGGGTAAAAATAATATTATAAATTTGAGAAAATGACCCAAATATTTGAACACGTTTTATCATATGTTTTTCCTAAGAATTAAATTATCATTAAGGTGACCTTTTATGGACATTTTTATGATAATATAACCTTTATAAATATTTTATTCAAAGAACGTTCAATCATTCTATACTAATGTTTTTAGAAAATAAAATATATTTAATATAGAATTATATAGAGAATCATTATACTATAAATAGAATGTTGAAAGCTAAAATATTTTTCACCATCCTGATATTTTTTAATGTTTTTAAGGTAATATAATTACCTTAACATAATTCATTATGATGATATCATAATTTTTTAGTTAAATGAAATATCAAATAATTTATATGAAATTTTTGTAAAAAATATAATTTGAAATTATTAAATTCATCGAAGAATTTGATATATTCCATTGAAATGTTATAAATTTTATAAAAGGGTTTTTCATATTATGTCATTTCTTATGGTATTTTTGAAAATTTAATTTATTGAATATTGTCAAATTTGAAATTAATGATATTTTAAAATAACTAATATTTTATTAAATTGTTTAAAAAATAAAAGTACAAAATTCAGAAAAATAAGAATTAAATAAGTATCAAAAATAGTTAAATTATTCATTTATGGGCCTTTTACATTTTATTGTAACTATAATAACTACAAAAAAGTAAAAATCGAAATTTTCCTTGTAAGAATTAAATATGATAAATAAGGGTAAAAACTAAAGAATAAGTGTAATAATATTACCTAAGCACTACCATAAAATATTATAAGGGAGTATATATAACCATGGAAATCATATATTATAAATAAATACCATTGTAATAATATGGAAGATAAATTTAGTTTACATTAATTTAATATGATGATAAATTCTAAGAGTAGACCTCCCCTCTCTTTTAAAAGAGAACCAATTCATCTCATTTAATCACATTTGAAACAAACATGTATTGAAAACCCCTATAAAAATATCCTCATAAATTAATTTTCTTAAACATATAATCCATCCATTTGTAGTAAATCTAATCAATAAACTATATCCTTTCAAACCAAAAGGATATACCCAAAGAAGATGTATCATTTATCAAGAAATGTTTTTCTTTTATTTATATTTTTTGTGCCACATTATTTTTTATATTTAATGTTTATAGAATAAAATCATTATAATAAACATAATTATTGTTTCTATTAATATCAAACCCTAAAAAATCACACAAATCCATCAAATGGGATAGACAACCATCGTTTGTGTGTAAGGCAGACTACCTCCCCGCCAACTCATGTTGTCCATTTTTCCATTACAAATGTTAGAGGATTGTAATAATGATTAATTTTTAATTTATATATTATATGTCTCATTTTTATCATTTTATTATATTTCTTGACATTTTATATCACACATACCTTCATTATTTTAATTTTTTTAGAATACAATAATTTCGGTTGTGTGTACGGTGTACTTCCGTCTTGTGAAGCGATATAATTCATTCACCCATTAGATAGAATATATTAAGAATGTTTTGAATAAAAATATTCGATATATATGACATAAATATGACTCAATAATGATTATATATCATGTAATATTATTTCATTATGCCAACAAGAAAATGAAAATAGTGTTCATGTGCACATACAGACAACCATCTCGAGGAACGATGTATTTTAGTTCCGAACACTAACTATTATAAATCTCCATAAATAAATATACACAGAATATATAAGATATATAAATAATTATTATCATTATGGATATTATTAAATCCTGTTCTAAAAATGAGGATCAATACTAACAAGAAAAAATATGTACAAGAAATAACAGTGTTATTACACGAAACATAAAATTAACAATGAATTGTTAATAAGATAGTAATATAAAGTAAATATTAAATCATATACTGTTTTATATATATTATTATAGTTTCGTGTTTGATATATATTTAACTTATAGTTTTTATACATGAGGTTTCAATAAGTACGAAATAATTCAGGACCTAAGGAAAATGAAATTTTCGCAAAATTTATTTTTGTGGGATATATGAATTTACACAATAAATTTTTATTTGGGGTAGTTTAAATATCTCCCATGAATGTATTATATTTCCCATATACTAATTTTTTTTTGATTTTACATTTCTATTTTTTATTACTCTTTAATGGTATTTTCAGTACAAAAGATTCAAATTTGCTAAGGTATTTTGGTCTAATTTTTTCATATATAAAATGTGTGGTTTATTATTCATAAATATTCATTTATGATGTAGGTATACATAAATTTGAATGTTTTTATCCTGAACTACAATATTTTAATGATAATATATGTTTCATTTAATTTAAATCTCTCTTCAGCCTCAATTTTTTTATTCTGAAACCCATGTTTTCATAAAAAAATTAAAACAGTTGTTAATTTGTGTTTTAGAATTTTTCCTGGAAGTGGACTTCAATGATGATGAAAATGATTTAAAAATATTACATTATAATTTTTCTACATTATTTTCAATGAAAAAGTTTTCATAAATGTTTTATTATTTAAAACATTCAACGTTAGAAGGATATTTTCCTCAATAAATTTTTAAATAAATCTTTCTAAACTATTTTCCATATAAAATGTAATCTGTTGGTGTTAATCATGAATTATTGGGAATATGATCCCGAGTTACAATTAATATTATTTAATTTAATGGATTATTAATTTATGTAATTATGTTTATGAATACAATTAATTTTCAATGATATATGATATGATCAAATGTTTAGAGAAATAATTCATTTTCAGGATTTCTAAGGGGATTAATGATTTCTGATCTCATTGAACATAATTGTATGATTTTATTATCTTATGGGTAGTACCTTTATCTCCATAAAATGCATCTTTTAAGGATGGATAACCTATTAGGTATATACTATATGGGAGAAACTTGATTTCATGTTCACAATTCAAAGCATGTACCACGTTTTCTTCTCCATAATTATATGTATGGACCAAGATTTCATTTCTATATGTTTATGCAAGGGACTAATTTCATGTTTGTAACATAATGAGTGAACCTATTTATATTTATATATGTTCAAAAAGTTAAAAAAATTTATTCCATAGTTTCATTTCTTAGGTCAATGTTTTAATCTCAAGGATTATATTATTTTATTCAATTAGGATTCTTGTCTTACAAAATGAATATATTTATTCCATGACTGTAACAGCCCGAGATTTTATGGAAAAATATTCTTTTTAATTTTATTAATGTCTTTTGTTTTACGATACACCAAAATGAGCTTGCACAACACGCATCTTTGACTTGCCTTGCATTACACGCAATCACAACCTTCCTCGATAGCGTGTGTAGTACGCAATACAGTGTTTCACGAAACAACGATATGTTATTAAAATATTATTAAAACTAGCCGTTATGAAAAGTAATAACCACTTTTTAAGTTTTAGAAATTTTAGCTCTCAAAATGGACTTCATTTTTGGATTCAGAGTATCGAATTTAGCCAAATGTGAAATTTTGGTACTTTTCGGATAACCTTTATATTCTGATGAATAGTGAAAATTACTAAATTATAATTAAAAACAACTTTGTTAATCGAAATAGTTAATAGTGATGAATTATTAATTTGATTGGTTTTAAAGTATATTTAGAATATATTTTTACAATTTAATACAATGTTGGTCATTGGATGTAATTTCACATTTAAACCAGACATAATCAAGTGTCAATCTTTTGATAGATATTGTTTCTTAAAAACACGCTATTTGTTTTAACAGCGGGATTTAATTATAAAATTAATTAATGAAACTTCTATGTTATTAATTTGGTAAAATAGACTTCATTTTTGAATTCGGAATATGAAATATAGCTTAGGATGAAATTTTGGCATTGTTCTGAAAAACATCAATTTTTGATGAATAGTGAAACTACTAAGTGGTAGTTAAAAAACTGAATTTTTCATAAAACTTAATTTTACCGCTTCTGTGAATGGAATTTCAAAAATCCAAGAGACACGGTTGATGTTAGTAAGTAAAATGTGGTTCAATGAGATGAAAATATTTTTTGGTGAATAGTAACTTTTTACTTTTATTTACCACGGTTAAAAGTAAATAGGGTAATTAAGGGTAAGAATGATATTAATATTACTTTAACACATGTCCTAATTCTATTGGACAAGTGTATCTCGACCAAAAACAACCTTAAGTGTAAAAAATTATCATTTAGGCCCACATGGATTAGATTAGGACATTTATTATTATTTAATTCAAAGAAGAGTTAAAAGAGTTAAAATCAAAGTTTATTATCTACATCATTTTTAATATAGGGGTTTTAAATAAGATAAATTAGATTTTAAATATTCATTAGAAAGCTAAAAAGATTTCCTACATAATGGTATTTTATTTATAATTTTTAGACTTTAAATAAATTAATTTATTTATGATAGAACAATGATGCAGTAATTACCCTTTTAAGGAAATGTTAACATAATTGATGTTATAAATACCAAAATAGATGTAATTTAAGACTTTTTATGAATTAAACTAATTTTATAGGTTACTATGATATATTATTGTTGATTTAATCAACTTGGTTCAAACATATAATTCTATTATGACTTTCACAAAAATCATATATCAAATAGTGTCAAAATTGACACAAAATAGTTTTTAAATCAAATATTATATTATTAATTGTTATTTTATTCCTAAAAATCTAAGGATCGGCCAAATGACTTAGATAAAGATATATGTATTAATAATATACAATTTGGGGTTCGTTTGGCAGGTTATAGTAAGTGTATTAACCATATAGTGAAAGAAAAAAAAAAGACACGGTAAAAGATAAATTATTTAACTTAGAGTTAAATCTAATTGATAAGGTTAAAATAATACCCTAAACTTGTCTAAATACTATTTTATGATAGGATTTCGACCCATCCACACTTTAGCTTCGAAATAAGACCCTTTGGAACCATTATAAACCGATTTAAACTTTAATATAAAATAATATTTTGAGATATTCCTAAGGTGCCCCTCTCCTCCCTTATAAAAGGGCACCTCCTCCCCCTCCTCCTCACACCAAATTGAACACTCAAGCTCGGCCAAACCCTGCCATTTTCTCCTATCCACTTCCCTAGAATAATCCTAGAGGTCCTGGTCTTCTTCAAAGACCAATATTAGTTCCCTAAGTGGAGGATTCAAAGAGGCGTTCCAAAGAAGAGGTAATATCCATTACCGATCTTTTCAATTTCTTTCTTCTTCAACTTCTTCTTCTTTCGTTTTTTCATTATAATGTAATAACATCAGTATTACTTACATACTTATATGTTATTATAAATATGAAACAACCCTAATTCACCTTCTATCCATCCTACGGAAAAATGAAATCACCGTGCGTGCGTACGTACGGAATATCGTCTCCACGCCGTGGTGTAATCTATTTTCCATCATCACCTTACAAGGATGGGTATAATGGTGTAATGAGTAACTATTTATGATTATTATAATGTAATTTTGATACTGAAATAATATATATATACTCAAATACAATTCCATGATCATAGGAATGATATCATCACTCGTGCGTACGTACGGAATACCGTCTCCACGATGTGATGCGACTCGTTCTACATGATCATCATTAGATAGTAATTATATAAATGAATTGAATGAATAAATATGATATATGTTACACTAATACCATTCTGGATATAAGGTATCTATAACCTTAAATGAAGAATAATAATTTATTCGGCAAAAAACGCATAAGAACAAAAGGCAATAAGGACCCGAGTAACAAGTAACAATGAAATATTACTAAAAAGAAGCTAAGAATATAACCATATATGATATCATATCAATATGTATGATTCTGGAATAAGTCGATAACATTATTTAAACCATTATACAGGAGCTTCGGTCACGTACAAAGCAAATCGGACCTATGGTAAGGGAAATTATCACAATCTCATTTATATCTGAGATTGCTTATACTTTGGTATTTACCGGGTTGTATTTTATCATCCAAATACATGTTAAATCAAAATGTATTATTATTTCCATCCACCTACAATTGTTTAAAACCTATTTTACCCTTTGGTGTGTTTTTAGTAAATGATATGAAAGGAATCTTTTGTCATTTTTTTCGTACGAGGTACTTTCTGACTTTTCCGACAAAAGTACAAAGAATGTTTTTTTAACTTATACAGCATGAATGAATTTTTAAAACATTATTTCCAAGAAGCTTACTTTATAAGTTTTCAAGTTTATTTTTAATCAACTTCTTTTAGTTTAAAATTTAATGACATGTTATGAAATGAAAAGTGTTTTTGAAGAAGAAATGATATTTTCCTCAAGAATGGAGTTCAAGTGTTTTATCAAAACTATTTTCCATATAAGATAATAAAGGGTTCTACTTTTTATCCCTATTATTACATTGATTTGATTATGTTGTGATGGAAATATTTTTATGAATTCCTTTATCTTATATGAATTGTTTTATGATGTCATGTTGTTTAAGAATCCCATTTTTATTATGTGGATTACGCTATGATGTATGATTTATGATTATGTGGCACACATAAGAAAGGATTCATTATAAGATGGGTGGGACCTATATCTACCTCCAATGCATTGGGTAAAGATTTTACATCTCATGAGATAGACATGGCTGGAACGGTAGGTTATACCGGTTCAGTGAAACAGGACTGGAACGAGGGTGACTCGGTTCAGAAAGGTACTTTGTCCACTAAGATAGTCTTGGCAATGAGTCATGACTAACAAGAAATGATTTTCCATGATTATGTGTGCATGCCACAATGTTTCAAGTTTCATGTTATGAATATGGGGATCTCATTTTCAATTCTATGATTTGTTCCATGTTGAGATATTATGATCTCTTTTGCAGGTTATGATTTTCAAAAAGATATGATATGATTTTTAGTTCCTTTATTTTCCCTTACTGAGCATTTGAGCTCACCCTTTTATGTTTTCTTTTCCCCAGGATATAAAGAATGTTTTTAGGTAAAAAAAAGAAAGATCTTTATGGGAGATATTGAAGATCTTTCACCACGATTAGAAGATTATGTTCCGAGTTTCCAAAGACACTAATCTATTACGATCCTTGTGTGTGTGTTTTTGTTATGTACCAAGTATTCCGCAAAAGTAATGTAATGTCCAGGTAAGTCAGGCTTCAGGTCTCTAAAGTTGGTATCAGAGGAAAGATTTAGTCAACCTTTGGAAACTAGGATGCGATAACTTTAGTGAGATCCCTAGAGATATTTCTAAGGTATGTCTAGGTATGTCCCTAAGGTTAAGTATACGTATAGGTTATAGTACTAGAATTACGCTAACGATCATATAATTAAACCTAAGATGTTAGATATTGTAGGTACTCCCCCTTTATTATGTTATTTTCCCTAGCATGATTTTTGCCTCTCACACTATTCTTTTTGGGTTTTAGACGATGGCTGGAACCCGAAGGAACCGTGTTGATCAATGCAATGGACAATGCAATGATTGCCCTCCTGAACAAACAAATGTTATGGGAGATGGAGTGAAAAATCTTATTGCTATACTTACACAAGCTATAAATCATTCTGGACTTCCAAATGAGCAGAGAAGGGAACAATATTCTATTGAGTCCTTCATGAGGCAACGTCCACCTTCTTTTAGTGGGTCCTCTGATCCACTTGTTGCTGAACAATGGATCAGTACCACTGAAAAGATACTTTCAGTTCTTCAATGTTCTGAACATGATAAAGTCATCTTAGCAGTATATCGTTTGGAAGGTGAAGCTGATCAATGGTGGAATCTTATCAAGAATACGAGGCCAAGAGATGAAATTGAGTCTATGGAATGGGATGAGTTCAAGAACTTATTTTTCAATAAGTACTTCCCTCGTATTCTTTGAACAAAGATGGAGAAGGAGTTTCTTGAACTAAAGCAAAAGGATGATGAATCTGTTGGTATATACGAAGCGAATTTTACAAGACTTGCAAGGTATGCATCTGGCATTATCATCCAACCTGAAAGTAAAGTTGATCGATTTTTCAGTGGCTTAAAACCAAGTCTTCGAAGGGCATTAGCTATAAGAGACTTCAGTAGCTATGAAGAAATTGTGCGTTGTGCTATCATGGTAGAAATGGAAGTTGGTGTTACATATCCATCACATGGTTTTGATAAGAAAAGAAAGATGGAGTTCAAGGAGAAAAATCTGAATAATGGTGAAAAGAAGATGAATGTTTCCTTATGCTCAAAGTGTGGAAAGACGCATGGTGGAGATTGTCTTAAAGAGACTAGAAAATGTTTTAAGTGTGGAAAAGAAGGTAATCGAGCAGCTGAGTGTCAAAGTAATGGAAAAAGGGATTCTAATGATGTGAATAAAGCAAACACTTCAGAGAACGCACCACCAACACTTCAATGCTTCAAGTGAAAGGAAATGGGGAATTATGCTAATAAATGCCCTAATCCAAGGGTTAGTGATGATCGACATGAGAAATCGCTTAAGGCAAAGGACAAAGGGAAGTCACATGCGATCACCATTGGCGATGTTGAATATGATAACGATGTAGTGGAATGATTAAGTGTTTATGTAATGGGATTCCAAAATAATGTTGTATCATAAAGTATTGGAATATTTATGTATTGGTCTAATGTGGTATTCAAAGTGATTGAGATATTTTTGGAAATAAGATTATATGTCCATAATGAAGGGAAAATGAGAAAATGAAATGTTTAATAGTATTCATGATCTCATGATTGATATAAGGACTAAGTGATATCATTGTTTGAGTATAAAGAATTTTGAGGATTTTGGTATGTGGAAAGTGTTAAATTTTAACTGCATTCATGTTTTTACTAAGGTATTCAAGAGAATACATGATTAAGGACTTTGAATGTCTGGAATGTGACCAACAAAACATATCAGAGGATATATGGGGATCGACGATGGTGTTAAATCTCCGGTAATCATTTTCACTATGTTATGAGAGTGGACTGCAGTATTATGGATAAGCCTAAAGATTGGAATGGATTATGTTGGACATAAGTTAGTATTGTTTAAGGATAGAATTTTCTCGATATTATTGATGGGATGTTATAGTAATATAGTTTTAGAAAAAGGACAACCTGCAGGACGGACGACAACCCATCGCGTCGGACAAGGCTGTGGAAATCGAACCCACAACAGAAGTGCGACTGGCCTTTATCGCCTACCACTGGCCTACAGGAAGTCCCTGTTTAGTAGAAACTAGTTTTATTATATTAAGATGTATGACATATGATGTATAAGTCCATTTTAGGAACCATATACGATTAATCTCACTATAGATAGACTTATGTATATAATTTTTTTTGAGACAGATGGAATGACCCGTCATTCTATCACATGATCTGCTAACACTTCACGAATAACAAATTCAAGAGATGAAGTGGAAATTGTTAAAGGCGCGAACAACAGTGAGATTGTCCCAAAATAAAGTAAGTATTTATTCTAATTCAAATTCTTTAACTTTAGGGAAACGATTTTGAAAATCAAAAATGTTTTCCTTGTGATCTTATATCTGATGAATCAGATGGTACCTTAGATCATCACAAATTCATTGCTTTGTGATTTCTGGCTTTTCCATAGCCATGTTCTCTACCACTCTCCATCAGAACATGATGGTTAGATTTCTCTTCCATATCCATATTTTCACCTATGTGGAAACCCAGTGATTAGTTTATTTGGGTAACCGTTACGTTTCATACTTTTGTTGGTTTTGATATTCCTTTTTACGATGTGGGTTTCTATTAAAGAAACTTTTGAATAGTAAACCATTTATAACCCCGACGAATTTCGAGGGAGAAATTCATTTTAAGGGGGGTAGAATGTAACAGCCCGAGATTTTATGAAAAATATTCTTTTTAATTTTATTAGTGTCTTGTGTTGTACGCTACACCAAAAGAATCTTGTACAATACGCATCTTTGACTTGCCTTGCATTACACGCAATAACAACCTTCCTCGATAGCGTGTGTAGTACGCAATACAGAGTTTCCTGAAACAACGATATGCTATTAAAATATTATTAAAACTAGCTGTTATGAATAGTAATAACCACTTTTAAAATTTTATAAATTTTAGCTCTCAAAATGGACATCATTTTTGGATTTGGAGTATCGAATTTAGCCTAAGGTGAAATTTTGGTACTTTCGGATAACTTTCATATTCTGATGAATAGTGAAAATTACTAAATTATAATTAAAAACAACTTTTTTAATCGAAATAATTAATAGTGATAAACTATTAATTTGAGTGGTTTTAAAGTATATTTAGAATATATTTTTACAATTTAATACAATGTTGGTCATTGGATGTAATTTCACATTTAAACCAGACATAATCAAGTGTCAATCTTTTGATAGATATTGTTTCTTAAAAACATGCTATTTGTTTTAACAGCGGGATTTAATTATAAAATTATTTAATGCAACTTCTATGTTATGAATTTGGTAAAATAGACTTCATTTTTGAATTCGGAATATGAAATATATCTTAGGATGAAATTTTGGTATTGTTCTGAAAAACATCAATTTTTGATGAATAGTGAAACTACTAAGTGGTAGTTAAAAAACTGAATTTTTCATAAAACATAATTTTACCGCTTCTTTGAATGGAATTTCAAAAATCCGAGTGACAAGGTTGATGTCAGTAAGTAAAATTTGGTTCAATGAGATGAAAATAATTTTTGGTGAATAGTAACTTTTTACTTTTATTTATCACGGTTAAAAGTAAATAGGGTAATTAAGGGTAAGAATGATATTAATATTACCCTAACACATGTCCTAATTCTATTGGACAAGTGTATCTCGACCAAAAACAACCTTAAGTGTAAAATATTATCATTTAGGCCCACTTGGATTAGATTAGGACATTTATTATTATTTAATTCAAAGAAGAGTTAAAAGAGTTAAAATCAAAGTTTATTTACTAAAACATTTTTAATATAGGGGTTGTACATAAGATAAATTCGATTGTAAATATTCATTCGAAAGCTAAAAATATTTCCTACATAATGATATTTTATTTATAATTTTTAGACTTTATATAAATTAATTTATTTATGATACAACAATGATGCAGTAATTACCCTTTTAAGGAAATGTTAACATAATTGATGAAATAAATACCAAAATAAATGTAATTTAAGACTTTTTATGAATTAAACTAATTTTCTAGGTTACTATGATATATTAGTTCTGATGTAATCAACTTGGTTCGAACATATAATTCTGTTATGACTTTCACAAAAATCATATATCAAATGGTGTCAAAATTGACACAAAATAGTTTTTAAATCAAATATTATATTATTAATTGTTATTTTATTCCTAAAAATCTATGGTTCGGCCAAATGACTTAGATAAGTATATATGTATTAATAATATAAAATTTGGGGTTCGTTTGGCATGTTATAGTAAGTGTATTAACCATATAGTGAAAGAAAACAAAAAGACACGGTAAAAGTTAAATTATTTAACTTAGAGTTAAATCTAATTGATAAGGTAAAAATAAAACCCTAAACTTGTCTAAATCCTATTGGATGATAGGATTTCGACCCATCCCCACTTTAGCTTCGAAATAAGACCCTTTGGAACCATTATAAACCGATTTACACTTTAATATAAAATAATATTTTGAGATATTCCTAAGCTGGCCCTCTCCTCCCTTATAAAAGGGCACCTCCTCCCCCTCTTCCTCGCACCAATTTGAGAACTCAAGCTCGGCAAACCCCTGCCATTTTCATCTATACACTTCTCTAGAATAATCCTAGAGGTCCTGGTCTTATTCAAAGACCAATCTTAGTTCCCTAAGTGGAGGATTCAAAGAGGCGTTCCAAAGAAGAGGTAATATCGATTACCGATCTTTTCAATTTCTTTCTTCTTCAACTTCTTCTTCTTTAGTTGTTGCATTATAAAGTAATAACATCAGTATTACTTACATACTGATATGTTATTATAAATATGAAACAACCCTAATTAACCTTCTATCCATCCTACGGAAAAATAAAATCATCGCGCGTGCGTACGTATAGAATACCGTCTCCACGCCGTGGTGTAATCTATTTTCCACCATCACCTTACAAGGATGGGTATAATAGTGTAATGAGTTAATATTTATGATTATTATAATGAAATTTTGATACTTATATAATATATATATACTCAAATACAATTCCATGATCATAGGAACGATATCATCACTCGTGCGTACGTACGGAATACCGTCTCCACGATGTGATGCGACTCGTTCTACATGATCATCATTACATAGTAATTATATAAATGAATTGAATGAATAAATATGATATATGTTACACTAATAACATTATGGATATAAGGTATCTATAACCTTAAAAGAAGAATAAGAATTTATTCGGCAAAACACGCATAAGAACAAAATGCAATAAGGACTCGAGTAACAAGTAACAATGAAATATTACTAACAAGAAGCTAAGAATATAACCATATATGATATCATATCAATATATATGATTCTGTAATAAGTGAATAACATTATTTAAACCATTATAAAGGAGATTCGGACACATACAAAGCAAATCGGACCTATGGTAAGGGAAATTATCACAATCTCATTTTTATCCGAGATTGCTTATACTTTGTTATTTACTGGGGTGTATTTTATCATCCACATACATGTTACCTCAATATGTGTTATTATTTCCATCCACCTACAATTGTTTAAAATTTATTTTACCCTTTGGTGAGTTATTAGTAAATGATATGAAAGGAATCTTTTGTCGTTTTTTTCGTACGAGGTACTTTCTAACTTTTCCGACAAAAGTACAAAGACTGTTCTTTTTAACTTATACGGAATGAATGAATTTTTAAAACATTATTTCCAAGAAGCTTCCTTTACAAGTTTTAAAATTTATTTTTAATCGACTTCTTTTAGTTTAAAATTTTATGACATGTTAAGAAATGAAAAGTGTTTTTAAAGAAGAAATGATATTTTCCTCAAGAATGGAGTTCAAGTGTTTTATCAAAATTATTTTCCATATAAGATAATAAAGGGTTCTATTTTTTATCCCTATTATTACATTGATTTGATTATGTTGTGATGGAAATATTTTTATGAATTCCTTTATCTTATATGAATTGTTTTATGATGTCATGTTGTTTAAGAATCCCATTTTTATTACATGGATTACGCTATGATGTATGGTTTATGATTATGTGGCACACATAAGAAAGGATTCATTATAAGATGGGTGGGACCTCTATCTCCCTCCAATACATTGGGTAATGATTTTATATCTCATGAGATAGACATGGCTGGAACGGTAGGTTATACCGGTTCAGTGAAACAGGACTGGAACGAGGGTGACTCGATTCAGAAAGGGACTTTGTCCACTAAGATAGTCTTGGCAATGAGTCATGACTAACAAGAAATGATTTTCCATGATTATGTGTGCATGCCGCAAAGTTTCAAGATTCATGTTATGATTATGAGGATCTCATTTTCACTTCTATGATTTGTTCCATGTTGAGATATTAATGTCTCTTTTGTAGGTTATGATTTTCAAAAAGATATGATATGATTTTTATTTCCTTTATCGGCCCTTGCTGAGAATTTGAGCTCACCCTTTTATGTTTTATTTTCCCCATGATATAAAGAAACGTTTTAGGTAAAAAAATGGAAGATATTTATGGGAGATATTGAAGATCTTTCACCAAGATTAGATGATTACGTTTTGAGTTTCCAAAGACACTAAACTATTACGATCCTTGTGTGTGTGTTTTTGTTATGTAACAAGTATTCCGTAAAAGTAATGTAATGTCCATGTAAGTCAGGTTTCGGGTCTCTAAAGTTGGTATCAGAGGAAAGGCTTAGTCAACCTTTGGAAACTAGGATGCGATAATTTTAGTGAGATCCCTAGAGATATTTCTAAGGTATGTCTAGGGATGTCCCTAAGGATAAGTATATGTATAGGTTATAGTACTAGAATTACGCTAACGATCATAGAATTAAACCTAAGATGTTAGATATTGAAGGTACTCCCCCTTTATTATGTTATTTTCCCTAGCATGATTTTTCCCTCTCACACTATTCTTTTTGGGTTTTAGACGATGGCTGGAACCTGAAGGAACCGTGTTGATCAATGCAATGGACAATGCAATGATTGCCCTCCTGAACAAACAAATGTTATGGGAGATGGAGTGAAAAAATTTATTGCTATACTTACACAAGCTATGAATCATTCTGGACTTCTAAATGAGCAGAGAAGGGAACAATATTCTATTGATTCCTGCATGAGGCAACGTCCACCTTCTTTTAGTGGGTCTTCTGATCCACTTGTTGCTGAACAATGGATCAGTACCACTGAAAAGATATTTTCAGTTCTTCAATGTTCTGAACATGATAAAGTCATCTTAGCAGTATATCGTTTAAAAGGTGAAGCTGATCAATGGTGGAATCTTATCAAGAATACGAGGCCAAGAGATGAAATTGAGTCCATGGAATGGGACGAGTTCAAGAACTTATTTTTCAATAAGTACTTCCCTCGTATTCTTCGAACAATGATGGAGAAGGAGTTTCTTGAACTAAATAAAAAGGATGATGAATCTGTTGGTATATACGAAGCGAATTTTACAAGACTTGCAAGGTATGCATCTGTCATTATCATCCAACCTGAAAGTAAAGTTGATCGATTTTTCAGTGGCTGAAAACCAAGTCTTCGAAGGGAATTAGCTATAAGATACTTCAGTAGCTATGAAGAAATTGTGCGTTGTGCTATCAAGGTAGAAATGGAAGTTGGTGTTACATATCCATCTCATGGTTTTGATAAGAAACGAAAGATGGAGTTCAAGGAGAAATCTCTGAATAATGGTGAAAAGAAGATGAATGTTTCCTTATGCCCAATGTGTGGAAAGACGCATGGTGGGGATTGTCTTAAAGGGACAAGAAAATGTTTTAAGTGTGGAAAAGAAGGTCATCAAACAGCTCAGTGTCAAAGTAATGGAAAAAGGGATTCTAATGATGTGAATGAAGCAAACACTGCAGAGAACGCACCACCAACACTGCAATGATTCAAGTGCAAGGAAATGGGGCATTATGCAAATAAATGCCCTAATCCAAGGGTTAGTGATGATCGACATGAGCAACCGCTTAAGGAAAAGGAAAAAGGGAAGTCACATGCGATCAACATTGGCGATGTTGAATATGATAATGATGTGGTGGAATGATTAAGTGTTTATGTAATGGGATTACAAAATAATGTTGTATCATAAAGTATTGGAATATTTATGTATTGGTCTAATGTGGTATTCAAAGTGATTGAGATATTTTTGGAAATAATATGATATGAGCATAATGAAGGGAAAATGAGAAAATGAAATGTTTAACAGTATTCATGATCTCATGATTGATATAAGGACTAAGTGATATCATTGTTTGAGTATATAGAATTTTGAGGATTTTGGTATGTGGAAAGTGTTAAATTTTTACTGCATTCATGTTTCCACTATAGTATTCAAGAGAATACAAGATTAAGGACTTTGAATGTTTGGAATGTGACCAAGAAAACATATCTTAGGATATATGGGGATCGACGATGGTGTTAAATCTCTGGTAATCATTTTCACTATGTTATAAGAGTGGACTGCAGTATTATGGATAAGCCTAAAGATTGGAATGGATAATGTTGGACATAAGTTAGTATTGTTTAAGGATAGAAGTTTTCTCGATATTATTGATGGGATGTTATAGTAATATAGTTTTAGAAAAAGGACAACCTGCAGGACGGGCGACAGCCCATCGCGTCGGACAAGGCTGTGGAAATCGAACCCACAACAGAAGTGCAACTGGCCTTTATCGCCTACCACTAGCCTACAAAAAGTCCCTGTTTAGTAGAAACTAGTTTTATTATATTAAACTGTATGAAATATGATGTATAAGTCCATTTTAGGAACCATATATGATTAGTCTCACTATAGATCGACTTATTTATATAATTTTTTTTGAGATAGATGGAATGACCCGTCATTCTATCACATGATCTGCTAACACTTCACGAATAACAAATTCAAGAGATGAAGTGGAAATTGTTAAAGGCACGAACAACAGTGAGATTGTACCAAAATAAAGTAAGTATTTATTCTAATTCAAATTCTTTAAATTTAGGGAAACGATCTTGAAAACCAAAAATGTTGTCCTAGTGATCTTATATCTGATGAATCAGATGGTACCTTAGATCGTCACAAATTCATGGCTTTGTGATTGTTGGCTTTTACATAGCCATGTTCTCTACCACTCTCCATCAGAACATGATGGTTAGATTTCTCTTCCATATCCATATTTTCACCTATGTGGAAACCCAGTGATTAGTTTATTTGGGTAATCGTTACATTTCATACTTTTTTTGGTTTTGATATTCCTTTTTACGATGTGGGTTTCTATTAAAGAAACATTTGAATAGTAAACCATTTATAACCCCGACGAATTTCGAGGGCGAAATTCATTTTAAGGGAGGTAGAATGTAACAGCCCGAGATTTTATGAAAAATATTCTTTTTAATTTTATTAATGTCTTGTGTTGTACGCTACACCAAAAGGAGCTTGCACAACACGCATCTTTGACTTGCCTTGCATTACACGCAATCACAACCTTCCTCGATAGCGTGTGTAGTACGCAACACAGAGTTTCACGAAACAACGATATGCTATAAAAATATTATTAAAACTAGCCGTTATGAATAGTAATAACCACTTTTTAAATTTTAGAAATTTTAGCTCTCAAAATGGACTTCATTTTTGGATTCGGAATATGGAATTTAGCCTAAGGTGAAATTTTGGTACTTTTCGGATAACTTTCATATTCTGATGAATAGTGAAAATTACTAAATTATAATTAAAAACAACTTTTTTAATCGAAAAAATAAATAGTGATAAATTATTAATTTGAGTGGTTTTAAAGTATATTTAGAATATATTTTTACAATTTAATACAATGTTGGTCATTGGATGTAATTTCACATTTAAACCAGACATAATCAAGTGTCAATCTTTTGATAGATATTGTTTCTTAAAAACACGCTATTTGTTTTAACAGCGGGATTTAATTATAAAATCAATTAATGAAACTTCTATGTTATGAATTTGGAAAAATAGACTTCATTTTTGAATTCGGAATATGAAATATATCTTAGGATGAAATTTTGGCATTGTTCTGAAAAACATCAATTTTTGATGAATAGTGAAACTACTAAGTGGTAGTTAAAAAACTGAATTTTTCATAAAACTTAATTTTACCGCTTCTGTGAATGGAATTTCAAAAATCCGAGAGACACGGTTGATGTCAGTAAGTAAAATGTGGTTCAATGAGATGAAAATAATTTTTGGTGAATAGTAACTTTTTACTTTTATTTACCACGGTTAAAAGTAAATAGGGTAATTAAGGGTAAGAATGATACTAATATTACCCTAACACATGTCCTATTTCTATTGGAAAAGTGTATCTCGACAAAAAACAACCTTAAGTGTAAAATATTATCATTTAGGCCCACTTGGATAAGATTAGGACATTTATTATTATTTAATTCAAAGAAGAGTTAAAAGAGTTAAAATCAAAGTTTATTTACTAAATCATTTTTAATATAGGGGTTTTACATAAGATAAATTCGATTGTAAATATTAATTAGAAAGCTAAAAAGATTTCCAACATAATGGTATTTTATTTATAATTTTTATACTTTAAATATATTAGTTTATTTATGATACAACGATGATCCAGTAATTACCCTTTTAAGGAAATGTTAACATAATTGATGTTGTAAATACCAAAATAAATGTAATTTAAGACTTTTTATGAATTCCACGAATTTTCTAGGTTACTATGATATATTAGTGTTGATTTAATCAACTTGGATCGAACATATAATTCTGTTATGACTTTCACAAAAATCATATATCAAATAGTGTCAAAATTGACACAAAATAGTTTTTAAATCAAATATTATATTATTAATTGTTATTTTTTTCATAAAAATCTAAGGTTCGGCCAAATGACTTAGATAAGGATATATGTATTAATAATATACAATTTGGGTTTTTTTTGGCCTGTTATAGTAAGTGTATTAACCACATAGTGAAAGAAAACAAAAAGACACGGTAAAAGTTAAATTATTTAACTTAGAGTTAAATCTAATTGATAAGGTTAAAATAATACCCTAAACATGTCTAAATCCTATTGGATGATAGGATTTCGACCCATACCCACTTTACCTTCAAAATAAGTCCATTTGGAACCATTATAAACCGATTTAGACTTTAATATAAAATAATATTTTGAGATATTTCTAAGGTGCCCCTCTCCTCCCTTATAAAAGGGCACCTCCTCCCCCTCCTCCGCACACCAATTTGAGCACTCAAGCTCGGCCAACCCCTGCCATTTTCTCATCTCCACTTCCCTAGAATAATACTAGAGGTCCTGGTCTTCTTCAAAGACCAATATTAGTTCCCTAAGTGGAGGATTCAAAGAGGCGTTCCAAAGAAGAGGTAATATCCATTACCGATCTTTTCAATTTCTTTCTTCTTCAACTTCTTCTTATTTAGTTGTTTCATTATAAAGTAATAACATCAGTATTACTTACATAATGATATTTTATTATAAATATGAAACAACCCTAATTCACCTTCTATCCGTCCTATGGAAAAATGAAATCACCGCGCGTGCGTACGTACGGAATACCGTCTCCACGCCGTGGTGTAGTCTATTTTCCACCATCACCTTACAAGGATGGGTATAATGGTGTAATGAGTAACTATTTATGATTATTATAATGTAATTTTGATATGGAAATAATATATATATACTCAAATACAATTCCATGATCATAGGAACGATATCATCACTCGTGCGTACGTACGGAATACCGTCTCCACGATGTGATGCGACTCGTTCTACATGATCATCATTACATAGTAATTATATAAATGAATTGAATGAATAAATATGATATATGTTACACTAATACCATTCTGGATATAAGTTAACTATAACATTAAAATAAGAATAAGAATTTATTCGGCAAAACACGCATAAGAACAAAAGGCAATAAGGACCCGAGTAACAAGTAACAATGAAATATTACTAACAAGAAGCTAAGAATATAACCATATATGATATCATATCAATATGTATGATTCTGGAATAAGTCAATAACATTATTTAAACCATTATACAGGAGCTTCAGACACGTACAAAGCAAATCGGACCTAAGGTAAGGGAAATTATCACAATCTCATTTTTATCAGAGATTGATTATACTTTGGTATTTACTGGGGTGTATTTTATCATCCACATACATGTTACCTCAATATGTATTATTATTTCCATCCACCTAAAATTGTTTAAACCCTATTTTACCCCTTGGTGAGTTTTTAGTAAATGATATGAAAGGAATATTTTGTCGTTTTTTTCGTACGAGGTACTTTCTGACTTTTCCGACAAATGAACAAAGAATGTTTTTTAACTTATACGGCATGAAAGAATTTTTAAAACATTATTTACAAGAAGATTCCTTTACAAGTTTTCAAGTTTATTTTTAATCAACTTCTTTTGTTTAAAATTTTATGACATGTTAAGAAATGAAAAGTGTTTTTGAAGAAGAAATGATATTTTCCTCAAGAATGGAGTTGAAGTGTTTTATCAAAATTATTTTCCATATAAGATAATAAAGGGTTCTATTTTTTATCCCTATTATTACATTGATTTGATTATGTAGTGATGGTAATATTTTTATGAATTCCTTTATCTTATATGAATTGTTTTATGATGACATGTTGTTTAAGAATCCCATTTTTATTACGTGGATTACGCTATGATGTATGGTTTATGATTATGTGGCACACATAAGAAAGGATTCATTATAAGATTGGTGGGACCTATATCTCCCTCCAATGCATTGGGTAAATATTTTATATCTCATGAGATAGACATGGCTGGAATGGTAGGTTATACCGGTTCAGTGAAACAGGACTGGAACGTGGGTGACTCGGTTCAGAAAGGGACTTTGTCCACTAAGATAGTCTTGGCAATGAGTCATGACTAACAAGAAATGATTTTCCATGATTATGTGTGCATGCCACAAAGTTTCAAGTTTCATTTTATGATTATGGGGATCTCATTTTCACTTCTATGATTTGTTCCATGTTGAGATATTATGATCTCTTTTGTAGGTTATGATTTTCAAAAAGATACGATATGATTTTTATTTCCTTTATTGGCCCTTGCTGAGCATTTGAGCTCACTCTTTTATGTTTTCTTTTCCCCAGAATATAAAGAAATGTTTTTGGTAAAAAAAAGGGAAGATCTTTATGGGAGATATTGAAGATCTTTCACCACGATTAGAAGATTACGTTCCAAGTTTGCAAAGACACTAAACTGTTACGATCCTTGTGTGTGTGTTTTTGTTATGTTCCAAGTATTCCGCAAAAGTAATGTAATGTCCATGTAAGTCAGGCTTCGGGTCTCTACAATGAATCTAGTATAAGATCATTTACATTCAGAGTATGATCTCCTATATATTTTTTTCTCATACCCATTTGTTATTTTTACAAATATGTCATGTTTACCCATACTGAGAATTTGATTTCACCCTTTTTATGACTCCCATTCCAATGTTATGAAGAATTCTATTAAGAATTAATACTAAATAGGATGATATTTATTGGAAATGGTCAATATTATTCACCAAATTATAATAATGTGTTCTATGATTCATAAGAACCAAAATTATGATAGTCATCGGGCAAGATTTTTTTTAATGTAATTAATATTCATATAAACAAATGTATTATCTATGTATGTTAAGCATGAATTCTTCTAATATATAATTTTTGTGACTTCAATTTAGGAAATTAATATGGAATGAAAAAATTCTAGCAGGCTATATGAGAGATTAAAATTTGTTCAATTGTAATGTTAATTTCATCTTGGATGTATATTAGGTAAAATGATTCCAATATTTATGATGCAATTTTTGTTAGTCATATTTTGATTAACAATTATGGTTAACTATTTATGTCATAGATAAATTTAAAATTTGGATTATATAGGATAACTCTTTCATAATGTTTTGGTTTTCATAAGTATTTAAAGGAACAAATGATTACTTATGGATCATATGATTCATTAAATATTTATTTACGTTCTTCATAGATGAAAATTTAATATTAAATTGTAATTTTTTGAGTAATAGATGAAGTAGTTGTACATAAAATCACTATAAAAGGATTATAAGGTGATTATGAAATTTGAATAAATGATATAAAAATATACATATCTATTAAAAAATCCTCCAAATTCTAAAAAACAATCTTGAGAAAAAAATGTTCTCCTATTACCATAATTTATTAAGATTTTATTTTTATCAACAATATGGTTTATGGTCATATAAATAATAAATTTATCATGATCAATCACTTTCCTATGATAAATAATCTATTCAAAATAATTTTCTTTAATTTCTATATTTTCAATTCTCAATAATGTTGTCTTGGTTTGGATTAAATATTTTATTTCTTCTAGAAGACTATCATATTTTCCACGTCTAGATATTAAATATGATGTTTTATTAATAATTTTTATCATAATAGTTTTTATCTATGGAATTTCCCAATTATAATCCTTTTATATTTATGAAAATGTTCAAATTACAATAATGAATGTTTTTAAGGGGAGGGGGATTTTACAACAAAAGATTTTAAAATAGCATTATATTCAATTATATGATCATTATAACCTTGGTCTTGAATTAATGGTTAATAATATGATTAAATTCATTAAAAAATATATACAAAGGTCCTAATAAATAAAAATATATTGATAAATTCTAAATAAATAATAACTAGATATTTAGCAATGTTGTTTTATTCATCAAGAATATGTTTTCCTTACCAATTGAGGTTATTTGATTTTGTGAGAAAATATTTTATTTAATTTATGTAACATTAAAAAAACTATATTTTATAGAAATAGATATTATATATTGAATTCGATATATTAAAATTATATTTTGGTGAATTTTTGGGAAAATTTTAAAAAATAAAATTCGAATTAAAAATATAGTATTTTAGGGAAAATAATATTTTCATTCGAAGAATTTTAACACTTCCAATTTTTATAAAATTTATTCACAGTAAAATAAGTTATCATAAAATTTTAATAATCCAATTTTATTTATTAAGATCAATTTTATATTTTTATTCAATATAAAACAAGTCTTATATGTAAAAGATCCATTTTTTCTAGAAATCAATTCATATGCGTGAAATTTATTTTTTTCTTAACAATTAAATTAATCAATATTGATAAATCATTAAAATGAAATTTAAATATTCAATATATCATAATTTTTTTCATTATAGAAATATTTCTTGTATGCAAGGTATATTAATAAATTATATTTTAGAAATATAAAATTATTTTTCTACAAATCTATTTTTATCACATTATATATAATTTATTAAAAATTTGTTCTTTCAATTATATGTATTTTATTTAAAAAAACAATAATTAATATATTCAAATAATCAAATATCTGAAATTTATATTTAAGAATTGTGAAACGTACGCATTGTGAAATTTATCATCATGATAAATAGTAAATAGGGTGAATCTATATAAAATTTATATGATAAGTCTGAAATGTTTTAAATTTATTATTGTTGGATCAAGTGAATTATAAAATTATGACTATAGTATAAAATTGTAAATTTTTAAATCGTTAAATTTCTATTAAAATGAACTATAAATTATTTAATGACAAATAAATAACTAAATAGAAATATATTGGTATTAAATATCTTCTATGAATCCAGCTGTGGAAAAAAGAATGTTATGAATCGATATAAATTTCATTTTTGGAGGTAAATATAATTAATTAAATTTTTTATTGTTGTTTTTAAATTATATATCTAATAATTAAATTTAATTTCATTCAACACTAAGACATAATTTCATCTATTTTAAAAAAATAAAATTTAATCTTTTTATAGTATTATAAGTAATATAATTTAAAATAGTTAATGTTTCAAAAAAATAATAATGAAAATATTTTATATTATATTAAATAGATTATAGTGAATTTTAAACATTTTATTTAGATAATTTTAGTAAATTTAAATGAATACTATCAAAATTTACATTATTGAATATTATCAATATAATATTTCATTAAAATTTTAAAAAATAGTAATCGTATATAAGGAAGACAATGTGGGAATGATATAGGAGGAAATATAATCTCTATGATATTTATAATTAATTTCCAACCAAATATCTAAATTAACAACACTTTAAGTATAAAAAATACATTATCATTGTTAGTGTAAAATAATATTCTCTCTGAGGTTAATAAAATAGATATGTTATAAAATAACCAATAATTCTGAAAAAATATTATTAGTTGATCTAATTATGACACCATATTATATTTTATTTAAATAAATTTAATTTCATCCCATTTTTAGAAGATAATGAATTTTTTATATTTTAATTGTTTATGAAATTCCAAGAGTTCTTATACCCTCAATTATAAAATGTTATAAATCAGTTCTCTTATAAAAACTTAATGATGAATTACATATAAAAAATACCCTTAAAAATCACATTTAAACATATTTATACATGTTATAAATTTTCTCTTATTCTGAAAATACCTATACTAAATTTTTTTAAGGGGGTATGTAATGGGATTGTTTCAAAGAATATGTATGAATATTAAAGAAAAACTTAATTTTTAATAATTTTTAACCAACGTTATATATGTTATATTTTTTATTATATAATAAAATCAGCATCCTAAATATACTAATGTGATATTATTGATTTGTAATCACCATTATCCACCATCTTTTCCTTCTAATGGGGAAGTGAAAGTATCAGTTGTGTGTATATACAGAACCCACTCCCCACATAGACATAATCTTCATTTTCTACAAACAACTATCGTGGTTTTTTTTATTTTGGGATTAATGTTTATAAATGATAGTTATGATTTAACTATAATTTTCGAAAAATAATATCACAACAACCTTCTTAAAATACAAACCATTTAATAACACTAACATTGCTCTTGAATACATGTGGACTACCACCTCAATAAAGTGATGTGATTTTTTCCATTTTTTGTTGACGGTTGTAAGGAATGATATAATGATTATTTATATATTTATACAAATTTATATACATTAATATCATGTTGGGAATTATTATTTAGCTTTATTTCACGCCAACATTCAAAATATGAAAACTTCACGCATGTATACGTTCATCGAACTATCTTCAGGAATGGTGTAACTCATTTCACTATCTCTAAATTTTATAGATGAAATTAAATATATTTTTAATTAATATATAATATATATATACCTTTAATAATTAAATATATGATTTATGTAGGATCAATGAATGGTAATGTTAAATACCAAAATTGATGTATTGTGTTTACATTTTACTTCTATTTTATTGTGAAACATGCCAAACTAACCAATTGTTTCATATAGTGTTATGTATATACACACCATGAATGTTATTTTAGAATCTTGTCATACATTTGATAGGTATTTAAAAATACATCAAAATAAATTTCAATTAGGGGGCTTATGATTTAAATATTAATGAAGCGGTGAGAGGTTAATATCAAAATGTCATTATTTTCCATGATTATTATTTATTATGTTTCTTAATGAAAAATATTATGATCCAACTACTAAGAATCACTCGAATTTTCTTATAATATTGGAATTTTAAAAAAATTAATATTTTCATTTCATATTACTCACCTTAAAATATCATGCAACTAATTACATTTTTATGGGGAATATTCCCATGATATCTCTCTTTGGACGTAATAATATTCTCTCCAATATCAATGTTTTCTTAAAATGATATCATGAATAATTTTTACATTATCCTATTATTTTTTAATTTCATTTTAAATAATTAGTAAATTAAAAAATGGTTTTGAATTTATATTCCTTCCATTTTATATATGAGGTAAACATTCACATTATGAAAACATGAGAATGGAATGTTCTAATTTAAATTACACAACATGAATGAAATTTTCTAGAATATTGACCTCTCAGTTATTTCAATATTATTTTAAAACATTCAAAGTTAGTTTTTATTGGGTATTTTTTGATAATTTTTGTAAAATTATTATAATTTAACAATGTATTTCAAAATAAAAAATTATTTTTCATCAGGTAATGATAGATTAATTATTTTAATATAATTTACATCTAATATGACTTCATTTTTTGATAATTAAATTTATGAGGTTTATCATTTGATGATACCATCGTTATTATTTCCCTACATGGTTTAGGTTTATAGTGATGAATTTATATTAAGCCCACTTATTTCATATTGGTTATTATATGGTGAATTGATGGAATTATTATGAAACTCATTCACATTTCATGAGTTATGATACGATGGGACGATAATTTTTTTATGATCTTGTGCATCATATTTGTATAGTTTTAATTATGGGAAGGGTGGTTCTTCAATTATTTAAACCAATAATGTATTTGGTAAATTTTTTTATCTAATTATATTACTATATTAAAACACTAAATGTTCATGGTCCATTATGGGAAAAAGGACGATGTTATTTATCCATTACATGAAACAAGATGACGTGTTTGATCAATTAATGGAAACTAGTTGATTTTTTGGATTCATTATGGGAAGTAAGTAGATGTATTGGGTAATGTTTTATTTATGGTTTCTATATGAATATCCCGAATTAGTAAGGTCCTTTTCAGATCTTTTAAAGATAATTCAGAAGATAAGATGATGTTTCTTCAAGCATCCAAATACATTACACCTTTATGGTCCATGGGTTAATTTTTATTAATTTTTTTTAATATAAATCTATAAATATTTTATATTTTTGTACAAAATAAAATATATTTATAGGTTTCATCTTTGAGTTATTCATTTAATGTACATAGTTTTTTATTTTATATGTTTATATGACCATATATTATTGTATGTAAATTTGTTTTTTATAAAACAAGTAGTATAAGAAAAAAAACATGGAAAGGTATAACAATTTTGAATTCATGAAATTGAAAATAATTATATGGTTTTATTTATATAAACTCATCTATACCATATACATATTGTACAAATATTTATACACCACCTCCAGAAATAGAGGATTTGTTATTTATTAAAAAACAATTGGTGAAATTATTATATCCCAAAAATATAACTCGTAAAAGAATAAAATTTGTTATATTAATTTCTTTAAAGACCTTATTTGACCCATTAATTTGGAATATTATTATATATTATCATTGGATAATCTATTTTTACATTGCTTTATGATAAAATATTTTCTGTAAAAATTTATCAGCCATTTCCCAAATCAACCTCTCATTCAATAAGAGTGGATGTAATAAGATGAATCTAATTTAGAAAATCCTCCTCAAACATGGTTATTTTTTCATTAAATGTAATATTAACTAGATTAAATGATTCTATAAAACTAATTTGAGATAATTAAGGAAATATTATGTTTTAGATAATATAATAATGTTTTTTAGTTTTTTCTTGTCATGAACTTGATCGAGAGGTTCAGTGATCAATGTATATTAAACCCACATCTCTACTCATATACAGGACTCCTTATACTATAAACCTTAAGGGAATGAATGATGTTATGAAAAAAAAAATATATAAATTAGAAAAATTGTTTATTATTACAATGTTATTTAGTGTTAGGGGAATGTTATCTTTTTATTTTGAATATGGATGTATCAATGACCCAATACCATAACTATCATAAACTCAACCAGATCATGATAAAGAACTAGTTCCCCCAACAGAAGATTTGTGAATTGATTGATTAAAAAAGATTTAAGAAGTACCTCTATATGTTTAACCTTGAGCTAATATATCAACCATTAATGTGATGTGGAAGTTATTAACTGGAATTATTTACATAAAATTTTATAAAACAATGATTCATATTTATTACATTTAAACACAGAAATTATCATTAAATTTTTACAAAAATTATGAATAAAATATTTAATGATTAATTTTAAAATCTATTAGTGGTATTGATAGATTATATTATCATATATATAAACTAGAGAAGTGGTATATGGAGTTTGAGTATTTTTTATGTTCTTTTAGAATGGATATGTTTTATGAAAAGTCAATTTTTTTTGATTTGGATGGAGTAAGAAAATTTTATAAGGAATTTCAAAATCATAAATGGGATATATATGAATCATTCAAAGAAAATAATGAATTTTTAATGTTCCAAACAAACATCCATGAAATAGATAAATAATTTCTCTTGATTTATTATTTAATATTGACAACTTCTGAAGTAATTTCCACAGTTTAAAAGCACACTAACAAATATTACATAAAATTGATTAATATTTCTCCATAATATTAAATTTAAAATTATCATTATGGATTTAATGAAGTGGGTTACCAGTAAACATATACACATGACACCTAATCACGAGGGAAAATTTTGGATCTATATAATGACATAAAATAAGGTATTAGTAGGAAACATTTGAAATAAAAATAATTTGACATATTATTCATCAAACCCACAAAATCATCATGTGGAAAACTATCAAACACATGATTGTGAGTTGCTTGTTGAAAAAAATATCATTGATGATTTATGAAATTATATATTTGGGGAGAATTGATACATATATATATAACATAACAGCCTCAATTATATTTTCACTTAAAATGAGATTTTTCTGATCCAATAAATATGGTTAGAGATGATCGTGGAAAATTATTTCTGAATACATTACCACTATGGGAAGTATAATAAGGTTGAATAATGTTTATATATTTTTAATACTATAAAATTATGCATTATGTGAATTGATATAAATCCACACATCCAAGTTGTGAATAGGATACACA
Source organism: Viscum album (assembly GCA_963277665.1). Lineage (NCBI taxonomy): Eukaryota > Viridiplantae > Streptophyta > Magnoliopsida > Santalales > Viscaceae > Viscum > Viscum album. The sequence goes on from OY728155.1 coordinate 823,022,469, forward strand.
TGGGAATCCAAAAGAGATGTATAACATCCTTTCCTTCTCAAATTATCACTCAACTAGTAATTTTGGAGAATTTTATGTTTTTAATATGTGATGATGTGGAAAAAAAATACGTATGCTCGATGAAATATTAAAGTATCAAAGTTCAACAAAGAAGATAAATTGGTGAGATTTTAGAAACAATATATTCACAATGAATGCTTTTGATAAATAAATATATATTTAATGATCCTCATATGTCAATATTCTCAACCCACACATTGAGCACAAAAATATAATTTTTTTAATAATACATATTTTTGGAATATATGAAGAATGATATTATTTAATATAAATTTATTTTTTTATATAAAAAAAATTTATGGTGGAAATTAAAATGATAGAGTGTATGGTAAAACAATTTCTCAAACCAAAATGTAAATTTGATAAAATCAATATTTTTTTAATGTTTTATCAGAATGATTCCTATGAAAATTATTCTATATGAATTTTAGTAGAGGATCATACAATTCCTACTCACTTAATAACCATTTGAGAGGGAATATCACTTCCTCATCATGTACTAGTATGCATTGGATATATGGTGAGTCATTACGGAACACCACTATTATAATGACCCAGTATATACATACATAGACTCTAAATCACTTTTGTATAATACTAAAAAGAGTAAAAAAAATAGTTCCCCAAAGACCATATTAGTCTATTTCCTTTGGAAGCATGGAATCTTGGAAACATGAAGACATGTATATAGGTGAGTTGTAAGATCTTCCACTAGGTTATTCCTAACTAGATCCATTATTGTACACATCATATATAATAAATATCTTCACAACATGGTGACGGAAACCCAAAATTGGTGATTTTATATTCTTAGTAAGGGTAAATAGGGGATTCCTGTATGCATAAAAAAGACCATATATGTATAAGAACATGACTAAATGATATAAAGATCACAAACTGCATATAGAAGATCATAATAATGAATCATGGCATAAATTTTGATAGTCAATAAGAAATTAATCATAATGAAATATATATCATAAGGCATGAAAGAATAACATATTAATAAAACATAGAATTTTGGAGAACACATAAGTATATAATATGATTTTTGTATTAGCCAAGGAATATCTTCCAAGACCGTACTAATAGTATGTGTTCACTCGACATATTATCATGGCAGTCATTTCACACTCTCTTTTTCATATTATTAGCATGTGTTCACTCCTCATACCATCATGGTAGTAATGGTTCACTTCCATGGCCATTTATGTAGTAAATATTAACTCCTAAGACCATCCTAGACTATCTCATTAGATATAAATCTCTACCTAATGCATCGGAGGTAGAAATAAACCCCACCCATCTCATGATGAAATCATATATATATGTTCCATGAAATCATAAAAATTCATATCAAAACCCAGGAAATGAATTGGGTATCATAAATATGTAATCATATCATAACCCATGGTGATAGATACAAGATTCCAAATAATATCATCAAAAGAATAACCACTCAGAGAATAATGTATTAAACCCATACAACCCATGAAAGAGAAAAGTGTTTTATATAATTCATTCCATCAAAACATTAACAATATGGTGATTTAATTTAATGGATCCTTGTATCGTATACACAAAAAAGAATAAGTAACTCCAAAAAAATTTATCTTAGATGGGAAAAAATATGGAAATTTTTTTAAAAAAATCAAGAATACAAGAATCCTTTTCTATTGGAAAATTTTTCTTAAAATATAAATACATTTGAGAATCATTTCCATGAAAATAATAAATAAAACTTTTATTGGATGCATTAAAAAAAATTAAAACTTTTTTCTCTAAAAACATGTATCAGATCTTGAAAACAATTCAAACATTATTTTTTCTTTGATAACATTTAAAATAATCCCGAATTACTTTTAGAATCCACTTTCCTTGAAAAAGAATTTAAACTATTAAAAAAAATTGATAAATTATATGGAAATATTTCATTGAAAATATTATTTTTCAAATTTCATAAAAATTTTTCTTATAAGTATGAAAGGGAAATATTAAATAAATTATGGCACTGAGTCTATAAATGTCGTATTAGGTAAAATGAACATTATTTAAAGTTAATTTCTTAGAAAAATTCATTATTCATAATGTGATTATAATATTCCCTTGAAAACAAAAAAAAAAAGGTTACAATTTCTTTTAAATATCATAAGAGATTATTATAATATTCTTGGAATCCTTTTATAAAAATATGGTTTTGAAAGAACACAAATTTAAAACTAAATAGAGTGGTAAGGTCATATATTATTAATAACATTTTCTTAACTATCATAATATCCAAAGAGTTAAAAAAATGTTACTAATACATGAAGACATCAATACTAACATTAGGAGAATATAATTCATTAGTGTACTTGTAATATGTATCGTAATGTTTAATTAAAGAAAATTTGATCCAAAACAATCTTCATAATCATTGAGATTATTTCTCTAAACTCTTGCCACATGGAAACATTGAATCATACTCCCTTGGTATGAAAACTAAATTAAATAGATCTTTAAAATATCATTAAAAGAGGTATATTCACATTATAAAATTTAAAAGGTATTTTATACCCCTCATATAAAAATATAGGTGTACTCATATAAAAATATATGTGTATAGCATCCCTGGTGTCTAAATGAAACAATATTGAGACAACCATTATTTACCCATTTGAAAATGTAAGAAACTTAAACCACATAAAATAAAGATAATAAAATTTTTGTGTAAATACATATAGATTTGTGAATAAATTGCATATAATATATTTATGGGTACAACAAAATACACACAAAATAAGTGAGTGGTGAATATGGCTTGTATCTCGTGGGAAAAAAGAGTGATATGACATTCCCTTCCAATGATTTTTACATGTATCATATTTATTTATATCCTAGAATAATAAACATTTGTTAATTAAATAAATGAATCATAGTCGTTTTAATGTTTATTATTATTTTTAATTCACTTGTTACTATTTTTGCGCAAAATATTAAATAATTAAGATTATGTTGGGTGTTTTGACTGAATACTGTTCATATGTTAAAAATGAATTTGGTATGTCAACAATGGTCAATGGGACCATTATATAAACATATCCATAATAATAATCATAAAATAATTTCCATATTTATACATTAATTTTACTTTTAAAATAAATCATTAAATATGGTTGATATGGTTGTGAAAAATGAATCAACATTACAATCATGAGGAATGTAGGTCGCATATACGCATGAGTTAAATTCTAATTTCTCAATGAACATTATAGAAAGAAGGGATGAAAAATTAATAAATCCATAATGATCGTTGTATCATTAATAACATATTAATTTATCATATATACTGAGATATATATTTCATGTTATTTAAAATGAATCACATCTTGTTGGGGAGATTATAATCCTGAAATCCACGAATGAAGTTATCAGATTATAATTTGGAGAAATATTAATAAAGAAAATGGTAAATATTATATTTATTTAATGGTAATTATGTATGAAAAATAAAATATATTTTTTATGTCAAATTATCTTGATTAAAATCATCTTTTATACATTATAGTTACTGTGTGATGGAATCACATCGCTTTTAGGAGGTGATGGTCCACACTTCTTCCAATGATGTTTTCGTGTTTACAGATAATTTAAATAATAAATAAATGTGTTAGAAATCAATTATAGAATAATAATTAAATAATTTAAATCATATATATCTTATATAAACATAGTTTTCATCCTAATTAACTTCTTTTATTTTTGGGATGGAAAAACCAACAGTCGTGATTTCGCGAGGAAGTAGTTCAACATATACTAATGATGGGTTCTTTTCCCATTAGATGGTTTTGTGTGTTTTTGAAGATTGAATCCCTAATATAAAAAAATATTTGAATATTTAGGATACATTTATGTTATATAGTAATGAAATAAGAATATTATAGTGTGTTATAATGAAAATAAAATAACGGAGCTTCAAGAAGGATGTAACCTCTTCTTTGGGGAACTCTTTTTTGTTTTACACTAAATGGATTCCATAGAGTGATTTATAACAAAAGGAAGTGTTGAAGGAGTACAATGGTATTTATGGGATCTATTTTTCTATAATTTAGTCGAGAAAGTTTTTCTTGATATGATTCAAGAATTGATAGGAGATGATTTTGTTTAATGTAGAGGAGGAGTTTCACTCCTGTAATATATATTAAAATCGAAACCCTACCAATGTGTTTTAACTTCATGTGGGTAAAATAATGGAAAAACGAATATTAAATTCATGATATGGTTAAGTAGTGGTCATCCAATATCTATTGGACATATTTCTAGGTCATAATTGGCCATAGGATTATGATTTAGTCTTGTGTTAAGCATAATCTAATATTAATCGTTATAATAAATTTTAGTTACCTTCTCAAATGTTATTGAAAATGATATGTTGATCTTAATATAATTTATGAATTTTTATTAATCCACATATGAATTACAATTTTTTGATTCCATACACAGAAGCTGAATAAAATTATTTAAATATAATACGTAAGATATGATGACAAAGCTGGGTTTTTATGTAAATATAATCAAATGTTTTCGAGGTTTCTATATAGGATTTCAATGTGAAATTGATTAAAATGAATTAAATTGGATAAAATGACAAATTATTTACCTAATTAAAGTATAAAAAATATTAATAAAATATAATTTAACCTCATAAATAATTTTTAAGAAATTCATTTTCTAGGTAATTTTCAGTATTTTTTAACACTCATAATAAAATGATTCTTCACATTAAATTACAAAAAACTCACCCAAGACTAATTTTTTTCTCTCTATTTCAATAATTATGTTTATTTTGAAATATAAATTTTATAAAAAGTCAAAAAATTATATTTAAACTAGATTCTCCATCAAATGGATGTAAAAGTGCCTTAACAAAAATATATGTTTTTATGTGAAACATTTGGATTGTTCTTATATTGTTCCTTTAAAATCGATTGGATTAATATCCCTAATATATTACTGAATATATATTATATATATTTCATTAATTCAACTCACTATTTTTTTTATTTTTTTTATTTGGATAAAATATGTTTGAGAGTATGAAAACAGTTTTCTATTAACATATCCCCTTTATATTCAGATTATTCATAATTACAAAGGAATTTATTTTTTTGGATAATCCATCCATTTTCATTATTTATTTATTTATATTCATAAATTATAATTAGTTTCTAGTATATAATATTTGGATAATATATTATTGTTTGCTAAAACGTGGTTTTTATGTTATTCATCCATCGAGGAAATTCAGTAACATTTGTAACACAATATAACTTCAGTGTTCAGTGTAGAGAAATCCAACTGTTGTGTTGTGTGTAATTAATGATTAACTTTATAATGTGTATAAAAAAATCCAAACATAGTTATTTAATATATAAAAACTATTTTTAGTATTTCATGAAATGAAAAATATTAAATTAATTCATAAATATATATTTCACAAAATCATAGGGTGTTACATCTATTAATAGTATCTAATCATGGTTAGTGGTTCACCAAAATTTTTTGGAGAAGTCTATAATATTAAATGGTCATTTAGATGAAATTTAATATTTCCTATCACTCAATCCCAAAGTAATCTCTAAAGTAAAAAATATAGAAATATGAAGTTGGGATTAGAGATTACGTTATTGAAATTAAAAGACATTAAGATTGATATATTCCTCTCTTCATTCTCTACTAAAACATCAAATTATAAAACAAATATGGATCCATATAAATCCTGATATGGAATGAAATTCATAAATTAAATATTTTTCAATTAATTTGGATTATGAATTTTATAGGTATTCTAACTAGTTTTAGGAATAATGAATAATGATCCAACCAATTTGTAGGTCATTATAGTAACATAGAGTAAATAATTGATAAATACCAAAAAAATTGAAAAACCATTATATTAAAGTAAGAATATATATATATATATATCAATATTTAAAGGAGTTTTGGGCTTTTAGAAGATGGTAAAGAAATTTTCTAGACACAATTTCATCTTTGAGAATACTAATTACATTGGAAGTATAGTATAATAACTAACACTCCCTCTAATGTTATATCAAGTGAACATTTTCCCATGAATCCATATTAATGATGTACATAATAGATCTCTAAATTGCAGTAAATTAATAGAGTGTATAGTAGAAAGATGATATATTATACCAAGAGAATCCAAAGAAGCTATCAAACTATATGTAGAATGACCATTGCAATAAAAAAACTAACAATGTGAATGGAAATCGGTGGGAAAAAATATGAATTTTATAGACACCATATTATGAGAGGAATTAAAATCAAGTACAAACATATTTTCACATCATATTATGTGAAATTAAATTCTTAGGAAATAGTTTTTCATAGGGGGATTAAATGAAATAGGAATTTATATAAAGAATTTCCATTATAATTAACCATGTTTTAAATAATTTTATATAGTTTAGTAAAAAATATATAAAAAATTTAAAAATTAACTAAACATCATTTGATTAATATATATTGTTACAATTAGTGAATAAAAACATTAAAAATCTAAACGAAATAATAATTAAATAAAAGTGTTAAAATTGATTAAATTAATTTTTCTCATAAATAAAATATAAATATATTTTAGGAAATAAATGTCTCTTTTATTTTAATTAATTTTTTTAGTATTAATTTAAAAAACCCATTTTCATCAATTGATTTTATGAAACAATATTTCATTTCATTTAAAAGGACATAAAATTTTAAAAACTCATATAAAATTTCAGTATCTCTAAAATAACTAATAATGCCACAAAAAAATTATATATGTGAATAAATTTTTATTCTATCATAAAAATATTACATTTTTAATTTTATGTTGATTAAATGTATTTTATACTTATATGCATGACATCAATGTTTAATTGAGTAGGATTTTTCAGGTTTTTAGAGTGAAGTTTATTTTTTGGGATTAAAAAAAATAAAAACATTAAAAATATCATATCATTTATAACATCAATATGATAATTGTTTTACATTAAAATTTATCAAATATTAATATAGAAAAAATATTTATTAATAGTGTAATATAATTCTTATAAAATTAATAATTTTTTTAATAAAATAATTTCATAATTTTGTAAAATAGGATTTATTTATTGTTAATTAATGATATTTTTTTGGTACATATCACATAAATAATTAATTGACAAATTTGATATATTTTTGGAATGTTATTAAAATAAATTTAACCTCATTTTTAATCATAATGAAATAAATTTTAGGACATTCTATACTTCTTATAGAATTTTAACTATATAAATAAAATAGTATTTCTAATAAAACATACCTCTCTTATAATTATAAATAATACCCTTCATATCTTCATGTCCACTAACTAGTTAAAAGTCAGAATTCAATCGAAATTTATAAAAATACCCCTTGAATACTCGAATAAATTTCATAAAGGATTCAATTTTATCAACATGCCAATGTTAAATAGCATAATACATCTAGTGATCGAGTTTACCCCAAAATAATGGTATCAAATCCTAATCAATTTTAATATCAATTCTATTATACTTTAATTATATACTACAATAAATCTATGATAACCATACCCATATAAATAAATATATACATTTTATATTAAGAAATACTTCTATGCTTAGGTAATGAGTATTATCTACCTACCTCCAATCCATTATAATATCAAAATATATCCAATATTATATTCAATTCACTACCTTCAGGGATGATAAATTTTTTATTTCATTACCACCATGTCAGTATAGTATTAAAATTATTTTTAATTAATAAATAATATTTTTTTATTGTTATCAGTCTAGAAGAAAACATTCTTCATTGAAAACATGGTATAAAAATTATTCAAAATATTTTAGTCATCCAAAACTATCTTATTTATTTGAGATTATTAATTTTAATTTGTTTATTTAAATCCACTGATATTTATAATTTTATTCATTAAATGAATAATACTCAGAGAATATACAATTTTAGAAAGCATGGAAGTTATTTATCATAATTGTTACCATTTTAATCATAATGAAGTTGTTTTTGGCATGAAATAACCCAAAATGATTTCCATGTTAACGATAATAATATTTTAACAACCCCTATCATTCCTCAAATAGACTTGGTTCTTGGGAAAGTCACTGAGTTTAAATATTATGTATTTGGGAGGAATTAGTTTAAGGTATCTACAAACAAACACACATCTACAATACCATAAAATAAAGAAATATAATTACAAATGACACTAATGAATGTATAAACTTGAATCTCAGCATGATAGTATAAAAAATTACTAGAATATCCAAATAGAAAAATATAGGCCCACAAAATTTTTCATAGATTCCAACCACCTAGAATGAGGTGATTGATGTGAATCATGACATAATGTGAACCATTGTATGTCAATATCATTATAATCCACCCACTCTGAATCCAATTATGACACTATATTGAATATATTCATGTAAAAAATTCATTAAATGTTCTAGTAGTTCCCATTCTGGGGTTATTATAATCATTAACAACATATTCCCCACAAATCACCAACTAGATTACATCATGATAATGATAAAATTCAACAAAATATTTTTCAATTGATTTGAGGGAAATGAAATATAATCACATATATTAATAATGGACATTAAGTCACATGATAGGGTTAAAACATAACAGTTCCATAGGATTCTTCATAATTCTTTAAAAAAACACTCTTGTAAGATTACTAACTCTATATATCTATATAACACTAATTAATCTCATTCTAGAGGACTCACTCAATGGGCCTGACCATTAGGGTGAACATACTGTAAGTCAAAAGATCTCAATATACTAAAAATGAATCACATCCAGAGGGATGACACAAACCCAATATAGATTATCCTACAAGATATGTGATAAATGCTAACGTATGTTACTATCTTCAAATCCAATAACCATATCAAAGGTGGATGGATGGAAATGATAATCCAACCAATTAATTTTTGGAGGATTCCTTTTCTAATATATAAACCGGTCTTGTCTCCCAAAATTAATAATGTAAGACACACTAAACCATAATAAATATGTACTAAGTAGAGATAAACCTTGAAAAGGTGAACTCTTACACGATGAACTAGAAAAAAACTAACCCTAATAAAGTGGAAGAGGAAACATACTAAACTTACACTCTACTGGCATGAATAAAAACTATCTCTAAAATAACCAATTGTATGTATATGGTTTTTATAAGAAGTACACTATGTGTAATTCTTAAAATGATATGTATGTCTTTATTATCGTGTTCAGTGTTCATGACCAGATACCTCGCTCTGTTTGTGCCTCTGTACTTGTCCATTATCATTATCATGCACCATGGGCATGCCAATGTCTTATTGTACAACGTAATCTTTATAAATATGGTGTTTGCAAATGTTATTGGATAGATAGAGAATCCCGACAACATGATTTTTAAAAATAGTACATGTTCATTAGTATCAAATTTAAATCATCCTCTATAGGATGAATATATGGAATATGTTACTAAACAATAAGTCATGTTATTGGGACATCTGTTCTGTGGATCAAATCGATTCACCCAAAACATATCTTCTCCAACAATTATCTATTGATATACCCCAATGGTGTCCCTAAGAGTTATAAAATTGTCATAAAACCATAAAATTGAATCCTTGATTATTGGGGCATAAAACAAACAAATCGACTTACCTTGTGGTAATAAAACTGATGCTTTTGGTCCACAGTAATTCCCAAAAGCTACTACACCTCTTTACATTCACCATTTAGACCGTATAAGTAGTATAGTAATTTCCATCCTCATCAATATATCATACATAAAATATGGGAGGTGAAAAAATCCCTTATCCTTTGTGTTTTGGTTGCTAGTTGGTTGGGGGGATTTTAATTTATTTATCTCTTTATTTACTTAAATAAACTACTCTATGTAGCTTTCAATGTGACGAAATCAATTACCAATGTTGACAAAAATTATCATTGATCTATGTTAAACCACATGTTATTGACTCCATGACAGTCTTTGATATTCCATCTGATCCCCATTCATGACTTATTCTTTTATTCTATGAAATATTTTTTGGCATGGTATACTATATTTATTATTTAGATTATAACATAATCAAGGATTAAGGGGACATGGAATCACATTATATAACATCTCATGGATCTTTAAATAATCTTTTATATATTTAGAATCATATCATGGGTAAATAAGAGGTATTACATTCTCATATACAAAGCTATTTTCATCCTGGAATTGAAAAATTGTACTTAAAAGAAGAGGGTACTATGATCAAATCTATGTTTTCCACTCCCATTATCTCTCTTGAAGATTCTCATGCTTCATCTAGAAATGAACTAAGTATATATATCCCCATCAGGGATCTATTCTAAGTGATCCTCGATCACCTGTGGGTACTTATTTAACATACACCCTTGTTAGATGTCTATCTCATCTCAGTCTATATCATGCAATTAGTCATCCACAAAACACCTTTGCTTCAAAATACAGAAGACATCACGTGTACAGTATAATGGTTTTTGTTGGAATGTGTGGTACTTCACCATAATAACCTATAATATATATACAAATTCGGAAATAAATCTCAGAGATGGATTACTATACCTTCCAAATCTATTAAATCAATTTCTAGGTGAGTCTATCAGGAATACATTGTCTCCTTCCCCAAACTACAAAAACCACTATTGTTGGTATGTATATGTAATATTATGGATCTATACTTTCCTTCTCTACTCATGTGTGACCTGAACCTTCTCTACCATAGCTCACACTATTTAATTTCTTAAGAGATTTGACATTGCATTATTATTTGTTCATAGGGTTGACCTTTATGTTATCACATACAAGGCCTCAAATGGTTTCATACTGATAGTGGAGTAGAAACTATTATTTTATGCAAACTGCCAAAAAGGTATATGATCATACCAAGTATAACAAATTTATATCATTAAATCATAGGGAATATCCGACATAAGATGTATGGTCTTCTCTATCTTCCATTATCCCTGTAGTGGAACTCCATCATTAAATAAAAATGAGTCCCCAATTCATCCTACTATCTATTCTATATTAATTAAATAAGATGACCATAAAAATATAAAAAAATAATAACTATAAACCCATATATCAAGACTAGATCCTTCAATATAAGGTGTCCCATTCTCTTTACTAAACATTTCTCACAAACATAATGGAAATATGATGACTTTTTTAGCCAGTCTATGATCACCATGACGGAATCATGTAATATATAAAATTATAATAACCCCATAATGATGTCTATAGATATACCCTCACTCTTCCACATTGGATCCTCATTGGTTTGGTATAAAACATTTATAACCAGGTTCTTAACCATCACACACTAATAGAAGAATCAATAAGAAAAAAGAACATATATATCCTTTTTCACACCTTTCCACATTAACTCATGTCATAGGTTATGGTAAATCATTTTCAAACCCATTTTTTATCTCCATGGGGGATGTATAAAACTATCCTACTACCATGGAAAATTTTCACATCCTATGGAATCTACGACATGCTCCCCACCTTCAGAAAATCAATTAAGATAATCTCTATTAGATATCTGAGGACATCGGTTTTAATAGGAAACATCATCGTGTTGAGCCTCCCTAACATGATTTACAAACTATTGGGTGAATTCAATCGACTGTAAGTAGTACGCATTATCCTCATCCATGAGGGACAACCACATTGAGGCTAACTACTCAAATTCCTTGGAAAAAGACATTGGAAAAGATCGCAAAAGATTAAAATATGTGAAAATGATTCCCTTCCCAAAAGTATGAACTATCTCAAAGTCACAGGATTTAAAGAATCTCTAGCCATTGACTCTATATAATGTTATGACCTTTCCAAGAGATAATACACTATAGACTCATTTGGTTGGAAAAGGTGATGAATTTCTCACACAAATGTTAATATCAAAACTTCTCCTTGGTGGATACTCTCATTTATAGATCTAGTTAATGGGATATATAGTTATTAACTTATAGTATCATCTATATGAATCCCCAATAAATCCCTATCGAACTCATCATTTGAAAAAATCCATGTCTTTTCCCTAAGGAATGATAAAAAATACATACTCAACTCCATCATCTAAAAAACACAACACGAGAGAACTGATCAACCACAACTTATGCTCATGAAAATCCATCTTGATAATTTCTATCCATACAAAGTGCTACCCATTTCAGGTAAATGAATTAATTAGTTCTTTGATCCTAGAAAAATATATAAATATTATCATTCAATAGCTAAAGAACCCAATGATTCATTGCAAACCTAGTAATTGAATTTGATGCCTAACAATCTCGTAAAACATCAACCATTTTCATATCAACTTATACTCCCTCTTATAAGATTACATCTCCAAAAAAATAGCCCTATATAATCCATAATTGACACTTTAATAACATCCCACAATGAGGTTTTATTTTGTAATGTCAACAACTATCCTCAAGTATCTCTCATTCTATTCCTTGTATGTTGAGTAAAATAGGATTTCATTGATGTATACTACCATGGAAATTTTTAATAAGAGAAGAATGATTTGGTTCATGAGCCTCATAAACACTTTGGGGGAATAAACCATGATGAAACGAATCATCTTGTTCTCATGGCAACCAGATAAAAATTTAAATGTCCAATTCAGTATATCCACATCCCGTACACAAAGATGGTGATAGATATATCTGATTCTAGTCATCATGTACACATGAATTTGTTAGTAACCCCATTATATATTGGAGGATAATTTCATAGCCTTAGGGTTCCCACTATAGGCACTAACAATTGGTGAATGCTTCACAATGAATCTCACTACTACTAAACCTTTCTCAAGCACCCCAACATTGGTATGAATGTATAGAGATAATAATAATGTTATGATGTCATATATGAAGAACCAACTTCAATGTTTTCACATTAGAGACATAATATTATACCATATCTATATATATTTGAAATCGTTCAACGAACATCGATGTATAGTACGAAATCGAAGGCTTCCTTACTGTAGCTATAAAAGCTCTAATATGCGTACTATTGTTTTTGGAACATAAAATATCTCATCACTATAAAGAAGGTTAAACTTTTTCCAAATTATTATCGTCTCATTATATGTTTTGGTCATTAGAACCCACAAAACACTATTTATCTAGGAATAAGGATCACTTCCCTGACAGCCATCTAGTCAGGAGGTGTCCTAACAAGGTGTAAAACCTTTTCACTTAATTCTAGTTTGGACTATACTAACTGAGGGTCTAAAACATCCCAAATCTATACCATTCAATAACACTAACCCTCATGATTTGTTTTCAACCTGTTCCTAGCCACATACAACATCATTAGGAATACCAGCTACTCATTGTGTGTTGGAATTTCTGAAAATAAAATCGAAGGTACCACTTATCGAACAAGTCATTATATCAAAACCCCTATCACTATAAGGATCATTGTCACATTCCTGACATGGATTAGTGGATGGTAATCAATGTGGGGTAAGGATAAAAAAGACAAGATAAAACCCAATCAAAGAGTATATATGGATAGATGACTCAGGAAGTATATAGAATCCACTATACAATGATAAGAAATTAGTACAAATGTTATCCTTGAAACCACATTCAACATGTACCAAGTGAACAGGAAGTTTATTAGAGTCATTTAGATAAAATATTTCAACTTTTTCACTAACAAGGGGTTACCTTTCCTAGACTATATTCTCAAGAAAACCTTAATAGAACATCCAAAAAACCCAAAAAACCCAAATTGTTTGAAAATATATCTATTTTTTAAGACAGAACCAACTAGACACCCCTTTATCAGGACAAAACCCATAAGGGACCACTATACTAGTGATAAACGACATATGAAAACCCAATCACCACCTAAAATAATACATATTCTAGTGACTCGAACTGAGTAGGAATAACACACAAAAGGTATACATTATCCTAAGGTTCTTATATATTCATAATCAAATTTCTAAACCCAAATATTTTATAATTAAATTTACAACTAATATTAATGAATGAATACAACTATATTAAAAAATAATAGTATGAAAATGTACTAAAATGAAAAAAGGTTAAAATACCAGTCCAAAAAATAGGTAAATAAATCCAACATCATATAAAGAGAAGACTGATATCAAACTAAACATTGTATAAAACACGATTTGTCCAGAACTCTACACTACACCCACTTCTAGTCCACATATGACATCATCATAAAACATTTCATCTACACAAGACATGACATGTGATGGAATATCCCATTTATGGGTGTGTATAAACATAACTTGTTTATTCACTATAAATCATCATACATTTATCAATAATAGAATGTCCAACACAGCCCATATGGATTTTCAATCTGGTAGTAAGACATAAAAAGGAAAAATAATATACTCAAAATGGACACTAACTAACATGATGGATTGAAAACATATATCTAGTTGATAATTCCACTCAAGGCTCTATAATACCACTAACCTAGGATTTCTCCCTCCATGAGTCAAGATAACACTAATGATTCTCATATGAAAGGTCTCCCCCGATGGGCCTTTATATTATGTAGAATATACTAGAGCATATTTGATATTGGCAAAAATATGGGAGATAAAACCTATAAATCATGGGGGATTCCACAAATCCAATTTTTTATTATCCTTCTAATGAGGGGATCAATCCTTTTATATGATAGTCACATCAATTTATACAAACCTATACATAGTGGATGGAGGGAAATGAGGATATAACCTGAGATTTTCTTGTGGATTCCTATTCTAATCCATGAAGGGGTCTTCCATAAAAAAAATCATGACTAAAATACCATATTAAACCCTTACGTAAGTGAATTGTTAAAAACAAACCCCAATCTAGATAAATCATAAACAGTAAACATGAATGAGGGACCACAAACCAATAAAGTGTAAGAGAAGATAAACTCACATCACATTCCAATGTCCTGAAGAAAATGGGTATCCAAACATACCTTGGGAAAGGTCACAATTTTAATTAGATGAATAGTGAATATAATATTAATCCTAAACATAGTCATGTCCATGAAAAAGAACAATTTTTATTCCTTTTTCCCAGTTCGTGTCCATGATGGTGTACACTATTCAAACCTTTATATTTTTTCACTTCCATAAATCAAGGTATGGTGTGTCTTAACTTGTGATCGACCACCTGGCCATGTAACAATACATGGAGTATAACAATAGGACATGTGTTTTAGTCCTAAATCTCAAAATTTCACAAATAGAAAGTGTGCATGGCATGTGTTCCTAAATTACAAGTCATGTGATCAAGATTCTTGATCTAGAGATCCCTAATATCCTCCCAAACCACTCCCCATCCACAGATAAGCTACAGATCCACCATAAATGGGCATATATCGACCATTAAAATGGATAAATAATTATGAAATGAATCAGTTAGTATTTTGGCCTAAAACAAACAAATCCATCATCCTCATGGACTAACGTTCAATGATTATGATCCAAAGCAAGGCATGAACGATGATACACCTCAATCTATTATCAATAACATTCAATGATTGAGTCTAATGATACCCATCCACCTTGATTCATCTCTAAATAATTTTAGGATAAAACTAACCCTTATCCTCTATGTGTGTGAGATATGTGGCTGGGGACAATTTTTATTCATTTAATAAATTAATTCAATAAATAAATTATTCATCTTGTCTTATAGTGACTCCAAGTGAGTACCCATGGGTGACAACAATTATATTTCTCCTAGTTCTAAACCCATATTATATGTTCCAAAATGTACTCAAATTCTCTATTTGAGTCCCTATAAAAGGGTTAAGATATTATTTCTAGAAAAATATTCATGTGTGATATAATATATCTATAAATTCTATTATGTCTTAATCATGTATTTAAAGGCCTTAAGAATCTCACACCATATCATTATCTATATCTAGAAATATTATTTGATTTATTTCCAGTATTTACACCATAAAATAAGAGGTGTTATGGTTTTGGAGAAATTTCCTGAACAACCTAAATTTTTGAATGAAAGAAAAAACTATTCAACAAATGAATGACATACCATAATAAATGGAATATAGAAAATAAAATATAATTGAAAATGGTACTATATAAAGTACCTAACAACACTAATTTGATTATACCTATGATTAGGCAAATGTGATGTGATCCAAGACCATTGGAAAGGGAACGTCTAAACCACACATTATTTCATCTTTTCATGATTTATCTATATATATAATATATTTAATCTATAATTAACTCATGTAAATAATCTATATTTTATTTTCATGTTTCGTATTTATGTACCCAATTTATATTCCTTTTTTTGGGTCATTTTTTTCATATCTAGTTTTCAATTGTTCATTAAAACAAAAATGTTTAAAGTGAACTACTAATTCATTATTACATTTAATGAGTCAATATTTTAAATATTGGTTTAAAATATGATATCTTGAAATAAGTGATATTTTATAGAAAAAAATTCTTGTTTGTTAATATTTTTGAATAAATAATCATGTTTTATATTTATTTATAGCTTCATTACTCATCCATTAAAACACCACTTAACATATTCAATTGTATTCATTCTGCATCATTCATTTCATACAAAATTCACCATGTGAACATAATTTTTTTCATTTTCTTATTAATTCAATTATGGATTTTTTATGAAATTAATTTCCTTCTTCAATTATAGATTATTATGATTTATGTTTTTGGTCATTTATTGTGAAAATATGATTTAAATAATTCTATATTCATGGGAAAATACTATACCTATCCATTATATATGAATTAATAATTACTCAAACATATGCATATACATATTATGTTAGGATGTGAGGGAATAAAATTATATATCCCTATAAATAATTAGAAAATGGAATTATCCTATGAGATATAATGTATAGTGAATCATCAGTAATCTCACACACTGTGTTATTTATACTTTCTAATGATACTTTTTATATTCTTATTTTAGAGACCCGAAGCTTAACGTACATGGACATTACATTACTTTTGCGGAATACTTAGTACATAACAAAAACACAGACAAGGACCATAATGGTTTAGTGTATTTGGAAACTTGGAATATAATCTTCTAATAATGGGGAAAGATCTTCAACATCTCCCATAAAGATCTCCCTTTTTTACCTAAATCATTTATTTGTATCCTGTGGAAAAGAAAACATAAAAGGGTGAGCTCAAATGCTCAGTAAGGGTAAACAAAATAAATATCAATCACATCATATTCATAAGAACATAACATTTTGGAAATATTAATTTGCAAAAGAGTTCATAATATCATAACATGGGATAAATCATATTAGTGAAATGTAATCCCAATAATCAAAATATAAAACATGAAACATTGTGTCATACACACATAATCATAGAGAATCATTTCTTATTAGTCAAGGCTCATTTCCAAGACTATCTTATTGGACAAAGTCCATTTCTGAACCGAGTTCACTCCTCGTTTCAGTCTTGTTTCAATGAACCGGTTTAACCTACCGTTCCAGCCATGTCTATCTCATGAGATATAAAATCTTTACCCAATGCAATTGAGGGAGATATAGGTCCCACCCATCTCATAATGATACCATTTTTATGTGTGCCACAAAATCATAAACCATACATCATAGCATAACCCATGTAATAAAAATGGAAATCTTAAAGATCGTGACATCATAAAAAAATTCATATAAGATAAAAGAATTCATAAAAATATTTCCATCACAAGATAATCAAATCCATGTAATAATAGTGATAGAAAAAAACCCTTTATTATCTTAGATGGAAAATAATTTTGATAAAAAACTTGAACTCCATTCTTGAAGAAAATATCCTTTCTACTTCAAAAACACTTTTCATTTCTTAACAGATCATACAATTCTAAACTAAAAGAAGTTGATTAAAAATAAACTTGAAAACTTGTAAAGGAAGCTTCATGGAAATAATATTTTAAAATTCCATTCAAGCCGTATAAGTTAAAAAAACATTCTTCTTGTACTTTTGTCGAAAAAGTCAAAAAGTACCTCTTATGAAAAACGAAAAAAGATTCCATTCATATATATTACTAAAAACTCAGCGAAGGGTAAAATTGGATATAAACTACTATATAAGGATATAAATATTACATATTGAGTAAACATGGATGTGGATGATAAAATACACCCCAGTAAATACCAAAGTATAAACAATCTCGGATAAAAATGAGATTGTGATATTTTCCCTTACATTAGGTCTGATTTGATTCATAAGTGTCCGAACCTTCTGTATAATGATTTAAATAATGTCATTGACTTATTCCAGAATCATAATCATTGTTATGATATCATATATAGTTCACTTATGACTTTATTTTACCCATTCTTTTGTAAATTCCATCTTAAAGAGTGTTTTGGATAAAATCGATTCATTTGTCGTCCGTGTTTTGACTTGTAATTATTAATATGATTAAATATATCATGATTACTTAATTATAGAATATAAAACATGATTTTTTTATATAATATATATTCAGAATATATATATATATAATAGATGAGCAAATGGAATGGAATACACCGTTCATGGAGACGGTAGGTCGTACGTACGCATGAACGATGTTTTCGTTTCCTTATTGAGTTGAATGGAATTAAGTAGATGAAATACATATATATACACATAAATAAAATATCATTATTATGTCATATATTTCATGATTACTTATTATATATACTTTATAATCATTCATGAATGGTTAACGTGGAGAATGAATCTCATCGCATCGTGGAGACGGTATTCTGTACGTATGCACGAGCGATGATTTTGTTCTCATGATCGTGGAATTGTATTAGAGTGT
Organism: Viscum album; assembly: GCA_963277665.1. Taxonomy (NCBI): domain Eukaryota; kingdom Viridiplantae; phylum Streptophyta; class Magnoliopsida; order Santalales; family Viscaceae; genus Viscum; species Viscum album. The sequence continues at coordinate 823,041,498 of OY728155.1, forward strand.
ATGTAAACTATTTCAGAATCAATATAACTTTACAATAATCATATATAGTTATTATTTATACCATTATACCCATCCAAGTAAGGTGGTGGTGGAAAATAGATTACACCACGGCGTGGAGACGGTATTTCGTACGTACGCACGTGCGGTGATTTCGTTTTCCGTAGGATGGATAGATGGTGAAATAGGGTTATTTCATACTTATAATAACATATCAGTATATTAGTGATAGTTATGTTATTACCTCATAATGAAACAACCTAAGAAGAAGAAGTGGAAGAAGAAATAAAGTTGAAAGAATCGGTAATGGACATTACCTCTTCTTTGAAGCACCTCTTTAAGTCCTCCTCTTAGGGTTATAAATTTGGTCTTTGAAGAAGACCAGGACCTCTAGGATGATTTTATGGAAGTGTAGAAGAGAATTTTTCAGGGGTTGGCCGAGCTTGAATGCTCAAAGTGGTGTGAGGAAGAGAGGGAGGAAGTGCCCTTTTATAAGGGAGGAGAGGGGCACCTTTGTAATAACTAAAAATATTATTTTATTATCAAGCCAAATTCAGTTTTAAATAGCTCCAATTTGATTTATTTAGAAGCTAAGGTGGGGATGGGTCGAAATCCTCTCATACAATAGAATTTATACAAGTTTAGGTTCCTATTTTACCCTTATCATTTATATTTAACCTTAAGTTAGATAATTTTACTTTTACTGTGTCTTTTTGTGTTCTTACACTATAAGGTTAATAAACATACAATAACAAGACAAAATAACCCCATATTGTTTATTATTAATATATATAACCTTATCTAAGTCATTTTTCCGAACCTTATATTTTTAGGAATAAAATAACAACTTATAATATAATATTTGTTTTAAAAACTATTTTATGTCAATTTTGACACTATTTAGTAATTGATTTTTGTAAAACTCATAACAGAATTATTATTTCAAAAACAATTAATTAAATCAATACTAACATGTCATATTAACCTAGAAAATTAGTGTAATTCATAAAAAGTCTCAAATTACATTTATTTGGGTATTTATAACATCAATTATGTCAATATTTCATTAATAATATAATTACTGCATCATCATTGTGTCCTAAATAAACATACCTATTTAATGTATAAATATTACAAATAAAATATAATTATGTAGGAAATTTGTTTATCTTTCTAATGAATATTTATAGTCGAATGTATCTTATGTATAACCCTATATTACAAATGATATACTTATTAAACTTCGATTTTAACTATTATAACCCTTTTTTAAATAAATTAATAATAAATGTCCCAATCTAATCCAAGTGGGCCTAAATGGTCATAGTTTATTTCTAAGGTTGTTTTTGGTCGAATTAAACTTATCCAATAGAATTAGGACATGTGTTAGGGTAATAATAATATCATTTTTACCCTTAATTACCCTATTTAAATTTAACCGTGGTAAAAAAAAGTAAAAAGTTACTATTCACTGAAAATTATTTTCATCTCATGGAACCACATTTTACTTACTAACATCAACTGTGTCTCTCAGATTTTTGAAATTCCACTCACAGAAGAGGTAAAATTAATTTTTATGAAAAATTCATTTTTTTAACTAACACTTAGTGGTTTCACTATTCATCAAAAAATGAATGTTTCCAGAAAAATACCAAAAATTAGGCCTAAGATATATTCGATATTATGAACTGAAAAATGATGTCTATTTTACCAAATTCGAAACATATCAGTTTCATTACTTAATTTAAAAATTATTTTTTGTCGTCAAAACAAATAGCGTGTTCTTAAGAGATAATAACTATCAAAAGATTGACACTTGTTTATGTCTGGTTTAAAAGTGAAATTACATCTAATGACCAACATTGTATTAAATTGTAAAAATATATTATAAATATACTTTACAACCACTAAAATTAATAATTTATCACAATTTATTATTTTGATTAAACAGGTTGTTTTTAATTAAAATTTAGTAATTTTCACTGTTCATCAGAAAATGAAATTTATCCAAAAAGTACCAAAATTTCACCCTAAGCTAATTTAGATATTCCAAATCATGAAATGAAGTCCATTTTGAAAAATAAATTTACAAAATTTCAAAAATTGGTTATTATTATTCATAATGGCTAGTTTTAATAATATTTAAATAGCATATCATTGTTTAGTGAAACTCGATATTGCGTACTACACGCGCTATCGAGGAAGGTCGTGATTGTGTGTAATGCAAGGAAAGTCAAGGATGCGTGTTGTGAAAGCTCCTTTAGGTGTAGAGTATGACAAAAGGCATTAATGAAATTAAAAAGAATATTTTTCATAAAATCTCAGGGTGTTACATTCTACCCCCCTTAAAATGAATTTCGCCCTCGAAATTCATCGGGGTTATAAATGGTTTACTACTCGAAAGTTTCTTTAATATAAAACCACATCGTAAAAAGGAATACCAAAATCAATCATTAAAAACAAACGTATGAAACGTAACGGTTACCCAAATAAACTAATCCATGGGTTTCCACATAGGTGAAAATATGGATATGGAAGAGAAATCTAACCATCATGTTCTGATGGAGAGTGGTAGAGAACAAGTATATGGAAAAGACAGCAATCACAAAGCCATAAATTTGTGACGATCTAAGGTACCATCTGATTCATCAGATATAAGAGCACTAGGACAACATTTTTGGTTTTAAAGATCATTTCCCTAATGTTTATGAAATTGGAATTAGAATAAATACTTTCGTGATTTTGGTATAGTCTCACAATTAGTCGTTCTTTGGAAAATTTCCACTTCATCTAATAAAGAAATGAAGTTGAATTTGTCATTCGCGATGTGTTAGCAGATCATGTGATAGAATGATGGGTCATTCCATCTGTCTCAAACAAAAGGATAGAAAAGTTATCAAAAAAATAAATAAGTCCATGTATAGTGAGATTAATCATATATGGTTCGTAAAATGGACTTATACTTCATATATCATACTGCTTAATATAATAAAACGAGTTTCTACTAAACAGGGACTTCCTGTAGGCCAGTGGTAGGCGATAAAGGCCAGTCGCACTTCGGTTATGGGTTCGATTCCCACAGCCCTATCCGACGCGATGCGCTATCGCCCGTCCTACAGGTTGACCTTTTTTTAAAGCTATATTACTATAACATCCCATTAATAATATCGAAAAAAGTTCTATCCTAACTTATTTCCAACATAATCCATTCCAATCTTTAGGCTTATCTAAAATACTTCGGTCCAAGCTCATAGTATAAAGAAAATGATTACTTGGAATGTCACAGAACAATCACGTGAATGCCATCATTTATCCCCCATATATCATAAGATATATCTTTTTGGTCAAATTACAAACATGTGAATACCTTAATCATGTATTCTCTTGAAGAATGAATACCCATTAAACCTTAGTGAAAACCTGAATGCAGTTAAAAGTTAACACTTTCCACAAACCAAAATCCTCAAAACTCTTTATACTCAAACCATGATATCACTTATTCCTTATATCAATCATGAGATCATGAATACAATCAAACATATCATTATCTTCTTATCCCTTCATTATGTGCATATCATCTTTTTACCAAAAATATCTCAATCACTTTCCATGGTTTCTGGTACCATAAAATTATTGAAAACCACAATAGACCAATAAATAAATATTACAATATTCCACGATACTATATACAAAATTATTTTGGAGTCCCATTACATAAACACTTAATCATTCCACCACATCGTTGCCATATTCAACATCACCAATAGTGATCGAATGTGACTTCCCTTTGTCCTTTGCCTTAAGTGATTTCTCATGTCGATCATCACTGACCCTTGGATTAGGGAATTTATTAGAATAATGCCCCATTTCCTTTCACTTGAAGCATTGAAGTGTTGGTGGTGCATTCTCTGTAGTCTTTTCTTTAGTCATTTCATTAGAAACCCTTTTTCCATTACTTCGACACTCAGCTACTTGATGACCTTATTTTCCACACTTAAAACATTTTCTAGTCCCTTTAAGACAATCTCCACCATGCTTCTTTCCACACTTTGAGCATAAGGAAACATTCATCTTCTTTCCACCATTATTCTGAGATTTCTCCTTGAACTCCATCTTTCGTTTCTTGTCAAAAAATGAGATGGATAAGTAACACCAACTTCCATTTCTACCTTGATATCACAAAGCACAATTTCTTCATAGCTAATTAAGTCTCTTATAGCTAATTCCCTTCGAAGATTTGGTTTTTAGCCACTGAAGAATCGATCAACTTTACTTTCAGGTTGGATGATAAATCCAGATGCATAATTTGAAAGCATTGTAAAATTCGCTTCGTATATATCAATAGATTCATCATCCTTTTGCTTTAGTTCAAGAAACTCTTTATCCGTAATTGTTCGAAGAATACGAGGGAAGTACTTATTGAAAAATAAGTTATTGTACTCGTCCCATTCCATGGACTCAATTTCATCTCTTGGCCTCGTATTCTTGATACGATTCCACCATTGATCAGCATCACATTCCAAATGATACACTGGTAAGATGACTTTATCATGTTCAGAAAATTGAAGAACTGAAAAAATATTTTCAGTGGTAAAGATCCATTGTTCAGCTAAAAGTGGATCAGAAGACCCACTGAGAGAAGGTGGACGTTGCCTAATTAAGGACTCAATAGAATATTGTTCCATTTTCTGCTCATTTGGAAGTCCAGAATGATTCATAGATTGTGTAAGTATATCAATAAGATTTTTCACTCCATCTCCCATAACATTTGTTTGTTCAGGAGGATAATCATTGCATTGTCCATTACATTGATCAACACGGTTCCTTCGGGTTCCAGCCATCATCTAAAACCAAAAAAGAATAGTGTGAGAGGTAAAAATCACTCTAGGGAAAGAAATATAATAAAGGGGGGTACCTTCAATATCTAACAACTTATGTTTAATTATAAGATAGTTAGCACAATTCTAGGCCTATAACGTATACTTACCCTTAGGTACATCCCTAGACATACCATACAAATATATCTACGGATCATACTAAAGTTCTCACATCCTAGTTTCCAAAGGTTGACTAAACCTTTTCTCTGATACCATCTGGAGAGACCCGAAGCTTAATGTACATGGACATTATATTACTTTTGTGGAATACTTAGTACATAACAAAAAAACACACAAGGACCATAACAGTTTAGTGTCTTTGGAAACTTGGAATATAATCTTCTAATCATGGTGAAAGATCTTCAACACCTCGCATAAAGATCTCCCTTTTTTACCTAAAACCTTTCATTATATCCTGGGGAAAAGAAAACATAAAAGGGTGAGCTCAAATTCTCATTAAGGGTAAACAAAAGAAATATCAATCACATCATATTCATAAGAACATAACATTTTGGAAATCATAACCTGCAAAAGAGATCATAATATCATAACATTGGATAAATCATAGTAGTGAAATGTAATCCCAATAATCATAACATAAAAAATGAAGCTTTGTGACATACACACATAATCATAGAGGATCATTTCTTATTAGTCAAGTCTCATTTCCAAGACTATATTGGTGGACAAAGTCCATTTCTGAACCGAGTTCACTCCTCGTTTCAGTCCCATTTCACTGAACCGGTTTAACCTGCCATTCCAGCCATGTCTATCTCATGAGATATAAAATCTTTACCCAATTCATTGGAGGGAGATATAGGTCCCACCAATCTCATAATGATACTATTCTTATGTGTGCCACAAAATCATAAACTATACATCATAGCATAACCCATGTAATAAAAATGGTAATCTTAAACATCGTGACATCATAAAACAATTCATATAAGATAAAAAAATTCATAAAAATATTTCCATCACAACATAATAAAATCCATTTTATAATAGGGATAGAAACAAAACCCTTTATTATCTTATATGGAATATAATTTTGATAAAACACTTGAACTCCATTCTTTAGGAAAATATCCTTTCTACTTCAAAAACACTTTTCCTTTCTTTACAGGTCATACAATTCTACACTAAAAAAAGTTTATTAAAAATAAACTTGAAAACTTGTAAAGGTTGCTTCTTGGAAATAATGTTTTAAAAATCCATTCATGCCATATAAGTTAAAAAACATTCTTCTTGTACGTTTGTCGAAAAAAGTCAAAAAGTACCTCATACCAAAAATGAAAAAATATTCCTTTCATATATTTTACTAAATACTCACAGATGGGTAAAATTGGATATAAAAAACTGTATAAGGATATAAATATTACATATTTAGGAAACATGGATGTGGATGATAAAATAAACCCTAGTAAATACCAAAGTATAAACAATCTCGGATAAAATTGAGATTGTGATATTTTCCCTTACCTTAAGTCTGATTTGCTTCATAAGTGTCCGAACCTCCTATATAATGATTTAAATAATTTCATTGAATCATTCCAGAATCATAATAATTGTTATGATATCATATATGGTTCACTTATGACTTTATTTTACCCGTTCTTTTGTAAATTCCATGTTAGAGAGCATTTTGGGTAAAATCGTTTCATTTGTCGTCCGTGTTTTGACTTGTAATTATTCATATGATTACTTAGATAACGATTACATAATTATAGAATATAAAACATGATTTTTATATATAATATATATTCATAATATACATATATATATAACATATCAGTAAATGGAATGAAATACACTGTTCATGGAGACGGTAGGTCATACGTACGCATGAACACTGTTTTCGTTTCCTTATTGAGTTGAATGGAATTAAGTAGATGACATACATATATATACACTTAAATCCAGTATCATTATTAGGTCATATATTTCAGGATTACTTATTATATATACTTTATAATCATTCATGAACGGTTAACGTGGAGAATGAATCTCATCGCATTGTGGAGACGGTAGTCCGTACATACGCATGAGCGATGATATCATTATCATGATCGTGTAATTGTATTTGAGTGTATGTATACTATTTCAGAATCAATATCACTTTACAATAATCATATATAGCTATTATTTATACCATTATACTCATCCATGTAAGGTTGTGCGGGAAAATAGATTACACCACGGTGTGGAGACGGTATTCCGTACGTACACACGCGCGGTGATTTCATTTTCCATAGGATGGATAGATGGTGAAATAGGTTTGTTTCATACTTATAATAACATATCAGTATATGAGTGATAATTATTTTATTACTTCATAATGAAAAAACCTAAAAAGAATAAGTGGAAGAAGAAATAATGTTGAAATAATCGGTAACAGACATTACCTCTTCTTTGAAGCGCCTCTTTGAGTCCTCTTATTAGGGTACTAAAATTGGTCTTTGAAGAAGACCAGGACCTCTAATATGTTTTTAGGGAAGTTGAGAAGATAATTTTTCAGGGTTTGGATGAGCTTTAAGGCTCAAAGTGGTGTGAGGTAGAGAGGGAGGAGATGCCCTTTTATAAGGGAGGAGAGGGGCACCTTTGGAATAACAAAACATATTATTTTATTATAAAGCCAAATTCGGTTTTAAATAGCTCCAAATTGATTTTTTCGAATCTAATGTGGGGATGGGTCTAAATCTTCTCATAAAATAGAATTTAGAGAAGTTTAAGTTCCTATTTTAACCTTATCATTTATATTTAACATTAAGTTAGATAATTTTACTTTTACCGTGTCTTTTTGTGTTCTTACACTATAAGGATAATAAATATACAATAACAAGGCAAAAGAACCCCAAGTTGTTTATTATTAATATATACAACCTTATATAAGTCATTTGGATGAACCATAGATTTTTAGGAATAAAATAACAACTAATAGTATAATATTTGTTTTAAAAATTATTTATGTTAATTTTTACACTATTTAGTAATTGATTTTTGTAAAAATCATAACAGAATGCTTATTTCGAAAAAGGTTAATTAAATCAATAATAACATGTCATATTAACCGAAAAAATTAGTGTATTTTATAAAAAGTATCAAATTAAATTTATTTGGGTATTTATAACATCAATTATGTCCATAATTCATTAATAAGATAATTACTACATCATCTTTGTGTCATAAATAAACTAATTTATATTAAATCTAAAAATTACAAATAAAAAATAATTATGTAGGAAATCATTTTAGATTTATAATGAATATTTATAGTCTAATTTATCGTATGTATAACCTTATATTAAAAATGAAATACTAATTAAACTTTGATTTTAACTATTTTAACCCTTCTTTAAATAAATTAATAATAAATGTCATAATCTAATCCACGTGGGCCTAAATGGTCATATTTTATTCCTAAGGATGTTTTTGGTCGAATTAAACTTATCAAATAGAATTAGGGCATGTGTTAGGGTAATAATAATATCATTTTTACCATTATTTACCCTATTTACTTTTAACCGTGGTAAAAAAAGTAAAAAGTTACTATTCACCAAAAATTATATTCATCTCATTGAACCACATTTTACTTATTGAAATCAACAGTGTCTCTCGGATTTTTTAAATTCCACTCACATAAGTGGTAAAATTATGTTTTATGAAAAATTCAATTTTTTAACTACCACTTTGAGGTTTCACTATTCATCAAAAAATGAAAGTTCCTAGAAAAACTACCAAAAATTATGCCTAAGCTATATTCAATATTGTGAACTGAAAAATGATGTCTTTTTTACCAAATTCAAAACATATCAGTTGCATTACATAATTTAAAAATTTATTCACGTCGTCAAAACAAATAGCGTGTTCTTAAGAGATAATAACTATCAAAATATTGACACTTGTTTATGTCTGGTTTAAATATGAAATGACATCTAATGACCAACATTGTATTAAATTGTAAAAATATATTATAAATATAGATTAAAACCACTCAAATTAATAATTTATCACTATTAATTATTTCGATTAAAAAGGTTGTTTTTAATTAAAATTTAGTAATTTTCACTATTCATCAGAAAATGAATGTTATCCGAAAAGTACGAAAATTTCACCCTAAGCTAATTTTGATATTCTGAATCCAAATATGAAGTCCATTTTGAAAAATAAATTTAAAAAATTTCAAAAAGTGGTTATTACAATTCATAACGGTTAGTTTTAATAATATTTAAATAGCATATCGTTGTTTAGTGAAACTCGGTATTGAGTACTACACGCGCTATCGAGGAAGGTCACGATTGCATGTAATGAAAGGGGAGTCAAGGATGAGTGTTTTGAAAGCTCCTTTAGGTGTAGCGTACAACACAATACATTAATGAAATTAAAAAGAATATTTTTCAAAAAATCTTGGCGTGTTACACTTATGGTATCTTGTTTTCTGTTATTTACAAATTTATAGGATTACATGATACTATGATATATTATAATTATTCTAGGACTCCATCTGATTGTCCCCATTTGTGATATCATTTCCTGACACTTGACTCTTATGTTATATTTATATATCATCTTTCATCCATTAATGGGGTTCAAAACAGCCCCTTTTTATTATATTTTTTCCATGGTATCCTTTTTAGTAATAAATTTTTTTAGGGGTTTAGGGAACCATATTATTTTCAAAATAATATGTAATAAGTTTAATTTTATATTGATATATTTTGCATCTAACTTCCCCAATACACTATATCTCTATATTATTGTGTATTCGTTTATGAAAATAAATGTCAAAATCATATAATAGTATTTGTTTTAAACAAAAGATTGTACAACCAATAAGAATATTTTTTGGAATATAATAATAATGAAAAAAATATACTGATGATGAAACATCTATGTAAAGAGGAACTATTTTTTAAGTAGTTATGAATATTGTAAATCATATAATATTCATGTTTGTAATATTAATGTAGTTCAATAATAAATGATTTTATAAAATTAAAATCATTCTTTATTGATTTTATAACAAAGAAATAACACATATGAGATTTCAAAACCAGACATGTTGATTACTATAATAAAATAATATCTTAGTTAAATCTAAAAAAATCAAACTCTTGATTTATTATGTACTAATTGAAATTTTGTGATGGAAAAAAATTATTTTCTTCGAAAACTCAACAAAATTAAGGGAGAAAAAAATAAATGTGCTTAAAATTTTTGAGGGTGTACTCTCAAATTTATTTTGTTGATTTTGATGTCATTTTTTATATTTTTTCAGGCCATTAAAGTATTATATTCATTATTTTGATATAAAATATATGCCACTATAATGTCTTTGAAAAGGATGTGAATCCAATTTTTGGGAATCAAAAATATGATTTATATATCTATATTGAATAATGAGTTGGGTTTACCCTAAAAAATTATTATTCTTGAATTTTAATGTTAGATAAGGATGTGAAGACTATAATAAAAGAACACTCAGTGGGGATATATACATTGGTTTGAATTGTATAGAGAATTTAATTCTATAAAATCAAGGTTTATATAATAGACAATAATTTAGAAATCAATAATTATCAGTTTAATATCAAATAATGTAATTTATTATATTCATATGATATCCCATGTCTATAGATTTTGATTAATATGAAAACTATTACATTAAAAGGTGTTCACATCAATTTAGTTTACAGTTTTTCTACAATGTTTTTTTTTCTTAAAATGAGAATATAATTTTATCGACGACACACATAAATGTTTTTGAAAAAATATTCAAAACCGGAACATTGAAATTATCAATTTTTAAAATCATACCCTATCCCTACAAAATAATTTAGAAAGTGTAATGATAAAAATATCATTACAGGTTGTATATAAAGGATACCCATTATAAATTTAGTGAACTATAAAACACATATTAATGTTATCCTTTTAAAAAAAATGAGACCAAATAAAAATTTACTAACACTCTATATCAACATCATATACCATTATTTTTGGAAAATAATTCCCTAATAATTAATAAGGTAAAAAATATTATATATGTTGTTTTTAATGGGTGGTTCTTTGTAAAAAAATGCAACATTTATAAAATAAATTGAATGTCACATTAGTTTAAAATATTTTATTTTTTTAGAAATTTTGTCATTGTGTGATGAAAATCATAAGGGATTTCATTCATCCACGAGATCTCATGGTTGACCCCTATTGGAAAGCCCATCTGCAACCTTGTTCACTTTATGAATGGAATTTGTGATAATATAGTTTATATCCATGAATAAGTGAAGAAAATACATCTATCGATTTTTGAGAAATCATGCTAGATAAACCACCCCATTCCTGAGATATTTCATGATGGTTAATCATATTTATTTCACTCTTATAAAGAACCATACAGTCACCATGGATATTGAATTACCTACTTGTTATTTCTAAAATATCTATGTTGGAGAAAAAATCATTAAATAGTATATTGGAGTGGTAAATAATACCCATCCATATTCATATAAAATTTATAACAACCATGTAATGAATAAAAATGATAAAATATTTTATTTCCAATATAAAACTCATTTATAGTTCCTTTTTATCACATATGAAAAAGAAAATTTATATATCCCGAAAGAATAACATGAAATATAAGTATTTTTTAATCACATTATAAAATATAAATTGTCCCATAAATAACTTGAATAAGACCTTGTTTTCAAAACCACATAATCATTTATAATAAGAAGAATAATGAAGAATATTAAATGACTTAGCGAAAATAAAAAAAATCCTTAAACATTTAAAAACATTAGGTTCCCAAATTTAGAAAGACAATTAATATTCACCTATAATGTAGTGTTAAAATGATTCATTTTAAAACTAAAATTGTGCAAATAAAATATTTTTTAATAGATATTTATCAAATAATTTATTGAAAAATAATATTATTTACCACAAAATATAACGTACATGGATATATATAAATAAGAGTTTATGGAAAAAATTTAAACATTTAAAACAAGGTTAGAAATCCATAACCTCATTTCAGAACTCATTCAATAAAAATATAACAAAATATATAATAAAATTATATAAATTATATTATTATTTTAAAATAATTTTTAAGTTTCCATATTCAATCAATTTTTATCATTTATTATTTTGTTTCACATTTTTAGAAAATTAGTTTATTTTATAATTGTTATTTTGGATTCATATTTTAAAATTTATGAAATATCATTTGTATAATTGTAATAGTTAATATTATTTTTAAAATGGACATATAATCATTTTAATTTAAATGAATTATTTCTATAGTATCCCAAAAATAAATGTTTTCAATATGTTATGAAATAGTTATTTTTCATTGAATCTTCCTTGATATGATTTATTTTTTTGAAATTAAAATATCCACTATTTTTTGCTTTTAATTACATTGATATTTTGTTTGTTTAATTATTTAAAAATTATTTAATCATATTAAATGTATCAAAAATTTCATATATTTATTTATTATTTCATCAAAGAGTATTTTCATCCCTCCACCAAGAGGCTGATTCTCTCCTTATAATTTCTCATCAATCACACTTTCTAAGGACGAGTGAATTCCATCACTATAATTAGTCATGATGGCTCCTTCATAAAAAATGGAAGATCGGATATTCTTCCATCTATGGATTTCCCATTAGAGATCTCCACCTGGTTCAGTATTCCCTCAATGATTAAAGTCATTTTCATGGATGATTTTCTCAATTCCACCTCGAGGTTGACATAGGTAAATTAATCTACTTATGTTCCAAAATTGAAGAAATCTTCAACTTGTCTATGTAATAATGATTGGAAACTTTGGTGGCTCTCTTAACATTGGTTGTATTTGGATCTTATAAATTATTCCTTCTTCTAGGGGCATACCATGTGAATAATCATGGGTGTGGAGAATATTGAATCATGTGTTGGATTATGAGGGAGTTAATGTCAGGGGAGTAATTGCTATAGTGACTGCTTACTTCAATAAATACACATTTGTTATTTGGGGATTCTGTTATGTATAAGGGCATGAATTTAGAATCATGTAGGGATATATCGGGATTTCCTATTATGGTGGATTGAGGAACCTTTTTTTTTTCTTGTGTAGAATGATCCATAAATATTATTAGTGTTGATTAAGGAATGAATTTAACAGACATAACATATGAATCAGGATAGACCATTTTAGAGGATTGGGGAAAGAGTTTAACATATTGTGGATATGGGTCATGATATCTTATTGGGGTGAATTGGTACACAAGTTTTCTACATTGTGGATATGGATGAATATTATTTATTGGGGTGATCAGGGACAGATTTTAACATATGTTGGTGATGTTTTGGGATACCTTATTAGGGATGATTGGGGCATGAGTTTATTGTCTTGTGGAGACAGATGTTGGGTTGTGTCTATAGGAGTAAATCATTCACACTAATATTATGATGTGTTCCCCCTTTGGAAGATTCATACATATTGTATGGTTGATTTAGTTTGTAACTAAGAGAGAAGGTTCTAAAATGGATTCAGCATTGAACCTCAAAAATGTGTCCAACATACCCTATATAAGGGATAGGGATGAAAACCTTTGTAGTTTGATGAATCAGTTTAAATTCGAGATAATGATTTAACGATGCAGTTTAACCTCATTCATTAAGAATGTGCTATTCATGAAAGTAGAATCTATGTGGGTTGTGTGGGGCTTACACAAGGATAATACTCATGGTGGGGGTATCATCTCATGTGGAAGGAGTAAATTCTGCGGAATATTTATGGATGTTACTTTACATAACATTTTCATCCCAAGGTGGGGGTAAAGTGGCATCCGATGACGGTCATACATGGAACAACCAATACTCATCGAATAGTGAAATAGGTCTGTATAGTTCCCATTCCATTCATATATAGGGAATACTATGTTCATCTCATAGGGTAAGGCTACAATTTTAAATCATGTGTTGAGGATGTTTTCATGTTGTTTAATGCAATACAACTACGACGTGGAGCTAGAATGTATTACATCATGGAACATTGAGATGGTTAAGGCTTATAGACAGTGTGGGACCACATAAGGATGAGAGGAAGATCCTTTATAAGTACCATTTACCATGATGGTTAAATTTTTTCCCATAATGATTCAACATATAAGGATTATGTGACCACGACTCATGAACTCCTGTGTGTGGAATTGAATTGGAACTACGATGGTGGAGTGACAAATAGGAGGCCTAATGTCATGGTAAATTTTAATAGTAGTGATTGTAATTATTGATGCATTTATTATATGAAAAAATATTGTTGTTGGTTCCAGCTTCACAAGATTCTGGGGTGGAGTTGGACAAATTTGGTATACGAATAGGGGCCCTAGGAAGTCAACATTGATGAAAGGGGGTCTTATAAAATGGTGATTCATGGAATGGCCCCAAAAATGGTTTTTATAAAATTTAGTTTTCTTGATTGAATTTTTCTTTTCAATGTCCATGGGTAACACATTGGATAGGGGTATCATAAAATCGTGTTTTTATCCCATCGTTGGTCCCCTTCCTCGGATTAATACCTTGTCCCCCTTTGGTTTTGATTCATGAGGGATAGTTATATGAAGAAACCTCATGTTCAAAAAATGGGTTTCCACTTACATGATGTTCATGGAACATTGAAAATAAATATATACAATAGTTGGGGATCCCAAGAACCCACGGTATGTACTTTTGTGAAGGATGTCTACAATGGTAAATATATTATATCTCTTACTCAGGATTCTTCTATTGTTCATGACATTAGAGTGTTTTAAAATAGTGTAATGGTGATGTTTCCTTAAGTTTATTACAAAAGGGGTATTAATATGGACGTTGGAAGATAGGGATTATGTTTTTCTATATAAGGTTTATTTCATTCTATTATATGAGCTTCACGAATAGTGATGGATCAGTAAAACACACAATGCTACATGAAATTTATAGTCCAAAATCTCCATGGACTAAGACGTTCATGAAATGATACTCAATAAACCTAGAAGTTTGTTGTACATAATTTACTATCAAGACATCACATATCTAATTGATTCTATGAGCTACTTATGTTAACGAATGTTTGTAAATTCACAAATATTATCCTTTAGGTTATTTTTTGGGTTTTTTTGAACCATAATTTCTACAAACCATTCCATGACTTATCCTATGAAGTCTATATTATAAATTAAAAAAAAAATAACCCCAATGAGTATAAGCTAAAGGGAAATAGAGGGTAAAATTGTGAGGATAAACTTGTTAAAAATGGTGAAGGAGGGTCCCTTTCACAGAACAGATTTTTGCAACTCTTTATGGATATAGACCTATAAATAGAGACGTAAGGCCCCTTATGGGACCAAAATATTTCAAGATATATACACTTGTTCTCTATTTTATTGAAACTTACAGGCTTCTCAATAGATTGTTGTTTTTTTCTATCTAGAGAAAATATGAAACTCAACACTTCTTCGTGCATTCTTTTATGATCCGACCTTCTAGAATTGTATTCATGATCCAAGACTTCTTGAATTGTCCTTTAGAGACTTATCCATCATGATTGAAGCATTGAAACAATGTCTCAAAAAACTATAAAAAATAAAAAAAATGTCTGATGAAGGAGTGAATTATGATTCCACTCATTGTAGAAGAAGGATAACAATATCATATTTAGGCAGATGTTTCGAGGTAAGTCACATCATGACACTCTTAGCAAAATGACGATGGAGGTGAAATATGATTACCTACTCTGCAAGAAACTTCTATTGTATTGATTTGGAAAAAGGGATGACGTATTTATCCCTATTATGGATAGAGACGACCCTTACTTATAATTTGGGAGCTCACAAGGTATATAGAAATGGAATTGGTGTCCTTGAGAACATTCCCATAATGATCATGAGTCTTTAACGGTGCACACCCTCTATATCAATCTAAAAAACCTCAATTGGGAGGTGTTGGATGTAGAGGCATCCCACTCACCCCTCCACAACATGTGAAAACTAGGCTTTAGGGACTCTCTTAGTGATTGTGTGTACCACTTAGACATACACTAGGGATTCTACATCATAAAAAACTTTTACATGGTGTAATGTCCCAACCTTTTAAAATTATATTTTATTTCCAAAAAATGTATTTTATTTACTCTTACACAAAACCACCATATCTATTTAATAATATTTTGATATTTATAGAATATAACTTTAAATGTGACAATCACAATTCGAACTTGTTATTACTTTTGGTCAAATATGACTACTGGTAAATATGAATATGGGAAATATACTCTAAGCAATAAATTTATCATTATAATTTTTTATAAGTATATATGATATCATGTAATTGATGAAAGAAGTGAAAAACCCGCCTCAACCAGTAGATCCATGTCTTATAATGCTTGTTTTTTATAATATGGGAGGGGTGTATCGTCATTGGGGTTCACCCTTGACAATTCCTAAGATTATCTTCCATATTTGAAGCTTCAATCGAACCATCTACATGGTAATTTCAAGTTAGTGTAAATTACCACTCGATCAATGCTGGATGAGCCATCCCATTAATTATTCACTACTACAAACTATAATATTATTTTAAATGTGGGGTTAAAATTGGATACATTTCAAATCATTTGTTTAATAATTTTTAAATCCATTTTATAAATAAAATTTTCCTTCAATTAATAGTGGTTTAAGAATATTTTTTCTTAAATATGTCAAATCTGATAACAATATTTTTTAAAATAAATTACTTTTAATAAATGATGTAAATATTATATTAATATAATTAATTATGAATAACATTTATTTCATTGAAATAGTGTAATAAAAATATGGTTATTTAAATATAAATAGGAAAATAATTTTATATTGTTATTGATAATTTTCAACTGTCAGAACTTTTACTAGTCTTTTCAACCTTCTTTTTCTAATATATAATTATTTCTATATTTAAATGTCAATATTATCATTCATAGGGAACTATTATGAAAACAATACATCAATATTAAAATTTTAATATTTAAATTATGCTGGGGTTAATTTATGAATGTTTTTTAAAATACATTTTTTTCTATTAATAGAAAAAATATAGTTTGGTTTTTTCGGTATGTTTAATGACTTAATAATAATTTCACAACGATATAATAATTAATTAACAACAATCAAATACAAAAAATGTGTTTTTATAATAATATCAATTATGTTAGAAGATTTTAATGCATTTCCAAACCTATAAGTTACATTCCAAAGTCTGTAATGGAAACTATAACATTAAAAATATTATTATGCTGAAATGTTACATTTTCATGGAAAAAGATGTAATAAAAAATTATTCCTGGTTCATGTGGATTAATATTAAATGAATTATTTCTGAAATTTCCAAAACAATGGTCAATAAATTTGTTTTTTATTTTCCACTCCATATATTTCAAAGGCCGTTATTTGGATATTATTAATAAAATCTTCCACTTTCTCTATAAATATCCACCCATTTCACAATTTCAATTCACTAATAATACCCACAACATTATTTTAGGTTATTTTTTCGTCCCATGTAGACCCCCAAAGGTTCCCTCAATCCCCTGTGGTTCCTTTTTGAATGATCTATGAGTAACTCTTCAAGATAAGGAAAACCTATACTTCTATTTTACATTCAATCTCTCTTATTTGAAGTATGTTTTGAAAATTTCAAACGTGTTTATTTTCCACGTTATTAGTTTCCCTTACAGTAATAATATACTTTTCTTAATGTTATAATCTTGTCCTCTCTCATTTTACCTTTTTATAAAACAACATTTTATACCTATTATTCTACTAAATTTACTTCTCAATAATATCCTCTTCACTTCATGAAATTCTATTTTATTTTCTTATTTTGAATACCCAAACATCATTATATACAAGCGGAATTCACCTAAATTTATTATCAATTTATTTTAGTCATTTGATATATGATATTAAAACATCATTCTCTTTATTTTAATTCAAAATAAAATTATGACCAACTTTAAATGTGTTTTTAAACACCATGATTTAGATATGATATCAAAATTTTTAATCATGAATAGTTATTTATGAAAATATTGAATATGATATATGTGGATCATATTAATTAATGAATATGATATTTTCACGCTAATAGTGATCCATTTCATTGGGTAAATAATTTAATATTTGGAGATGACATGTTTTTGATTCCATGGTGAATAACCTTGGTAATGTTCACTTATGACACCTTAGTGAAAAACCATGGGGATATTCATAAGAATTCCTCATTTGAATTTTGTAGCCACATTTCAATTTTATAATGAATGTTAGTTTATTAACTTATGCATTTTTTTTATCATAACTCAATTAAATTGCTCATGTTACTATTGATATTCCCCATGATCACATGAAAATACTTTTCTTTTACAGGGCCTCATGAACACCCTCTTACATTGATGTATGTCTATTTTAAAGGAGTTACTGTAAATATAAAATGGATGAACACATGATGATTTATTTCTCTATATTTAGAATAATTCATTCTATTTTCATGTATTATATAACCTATTTCAAAGAAATTAAAATTTAAAAGTTTATTCATTTGTTCTATGGAAATGAAAATATTATATAATAAAAAGGTGGGATTCTATAGTTGGTATCAAAGGATGGATTGGTTATTTCTAAAAATTATGATTTTAAATCACTATGATGAACACTATGTAGAATTTAATAACGAGTAAAAAAACCATTCAATATTTTTGGTGTATTATGTAAGTTTTTTCCAAGAGATAAAATCTATGTACAGTTATGAACAAAAGGATGTGGATCTAGAATTTATGTATCTAGGGTTAATACCAAAAAAAACTTCTTTATGTTATACTCTAATGGGAACTGGGGTATGATAATGGGCCATTATACACTTCTTTTTGGACACCCTTGGGTCATATAATTGATTAATAATGATATTTTTATGATCCATTATGAAAAATTTGTTGAATATTTTTATTTTGTTAATAATAATATATTTAAGAATTATTTTGAACTCATAAATTCATTTAGAATTATAATATTCTTAAAAGAAAAATGTTTATCACTGTGGTTTTTTTCTTTTATAAAATTTTGGGAAATAGGAGGAACATGGTAAACGACAAGCACAATGGACCATGTGTTGATGAACCTCCAATAAAATAAATAATGTGAAACATAATGAAAATAATGAATCAAATAACGTGTGTTATGAGCATCAAATTGAATCAATATGAGATATTGGATTCACTTAAAAGGGAAAACATTTTCATGGAGTCCTTTATGTGTCAATGAACACCTGTTATTTATTGTATCTTCAGACCCATTGATTCTCAAAAAATATATAATATATATAAAAATTATCTTTTATGCACTCTTTTGGTTAGAATAATGGAAAGTCACATTCGTAGTATACTTCTTAGTGGGAGATATTGATTAGTAGAGGAAACTGATTAAAAACACAAAGTTAATAAGGGATATTGATTCTATGGTGTTGGAATAATTTATAATATCCATTTTCAATAAATAATTCCCCTGATCAATTTGAATGAAAAAGGAGAAGGAATTCATAAATATTCCTTAGATGATAAATGAATCTGTGAGAAGATATGAGATAAACCTTACAATACATTCTCATTAAACCTATAGCTTCGATGGATACTAATGGTATGTTTGATAGATTTTTTATCGACTAATACCCCTACTATATATGAATAAATCCAATCGATAAATTGAAATATATAAGGAGATTTAGTGATATGAAGGTTGGACTAGTTTTTTAAGGGATTCATTAGTCAAAAAACCGAAAAAAAGTTGTAGGTTTATGGATCCAAACACGGGGAGGAGTTTTGATCATAGAAGATGAGAAATAAAGATAAATTTCCAACATGAAAATAGTAGGAATAAAAATTTTTGTAACTATTTTATTTGTATTGGGCAATGTTATATGTATGTAGTATGTGGTAATATAACTCAAAACAATCATAGAGAGATAATGACACAACTTCTCATCATTAGAAAAAAAGGATAATGGTACAAGAATAGCCTGAATTACAATGCATTATGGTTGGAAAATAAGGCCACATTTCCAATAACTATCCAAATTAAAATATATTGGGAGGGAATACTCATTAACCTCAGCATAGTATGAGAGAGCATGGTTCTTAATTTTACATCACGAAAGTTGTAGTAGAATCTCAAAATGAGGTGATGGTAGGAACTCTTATTGTTCATGGAAAGCTAGAAAGTACATTGTTTGATACCTGTTCTAATTTTTTTTTTCCATGTTTTCAGAAAATAGATAATAAATACATGATATTATAGAATTATATTTATCATTAAAGACTTCTAGAGGTATTATCCAAACATCGACAGTTTATAGAGAGTTTACCAGTGGCTATTGAATATATAATATCATCGCAGATCTAGTAGACATTTCCTTGGTGGAATTCCACATTATACTTGTGAAGAAATTATTATCAAAAGTATAATTATATGATCAATTGATGATGAAATTAAATCTCATTAGTCTTCAATGGAAAATCAAAATTTAGTTTCAACAGATATATATGAAACCACTTTCTTATCCATGAAGAACCTCCCATAGCCTTGTTTATGGAGTTGATCAGTGGAAATAATAAAGAAAATGAAATTATAAGATTATAAAAAGATAACATAATTCATTAATACACTAACGTATTTCATGAATTTTTCCATAGACCTCCGTTATAAATAAAGGTAGATTTATCCATTGAACTCATACAGAGATTGAATACAACATTAAATACAAGGTATATAATAAAATATGTAGATCAAGAGGAAATAAAAAATATTTCAATATATTTTGGAGAATGGGTTTATCTAACCCAGTGTCTACCATTGGGGAAAAATTGTTCTATTTTTCAAAAAAGGATGGATAAATAAAATTAAGAATCAATTTTTGTAAAATTAATTTGAAAATAATGAATAACATGAACCCTCTCATAAGGATTTATGAATTATTTGACCAGCTTCATGTGGATAAATTCTTCTAGAAGATTGAAAATTGATCAATTTATTATTAATTGATTGAGAATAAATAAGTTATTCCTAAGTATACCCTCCAATCAATATAAGGGAATTATGAGTTTATATTTATCCCCTTTATCATGACTAAAAATCCTATTATATTTATTAGATAGATTCATAGAGTCTCTTAAAACAACCTTGATAAAATTTTGATACTTTGTATTGATGATGTTATGATATATTCAAAAATTCATATGGAGTATGATGATCATATAGAGATAATATTGATAACATTGAATAATGAGAGGCAGTGTGGAAAATTTAGAAAACGTGAATTTCGATTAAGAAAATATAATTTCATGGGGTTCAAACCACTGAATGAATCATAGTCGACCCTATCAATATAAAAGTTTTCCAGTAGTGGAATCAACCTAAGATAGTAATTGGGGTTCATATTTATCGTGGTTTAATAGGATTATATAGGATGGTAGTGATGAAATTCTAATGACCTTATAATCCTCAAACATAGTTATCTTGAAAAGTGGATAAGCTCATCTAGACTACAGATTAGTAATAATGTTTATATGAACTGAAGTATAATGGGATATTGTAACTATATTAACTCTTCCCTAAATTGAAGTGGGATTCATAATTTTTAGTATTGCATCTCTGAAAGGTGTTGGATGTGTCCTCATAAAAAATTATAAGGTGATTTCTTATGAATCTCAACATCAAAATCGCTATGAGTATAATTATCCAATTCATGAAATGGAGCATGTTTTGGGTGATTATTCTCTAAAAATATAGTGTCACTATCTATTTGGTGAGAAATGAGATATATGCATAAAACACAAAAGTTTAAGGTATATTTTCCCACAAAAATAATTTAACATGAGAAAAAGAAAATGGATTTTACTATTTAAATACTATGAGTGTTCAATTCATTATCACCATGAAGATCAAACAAAATTATAGAATCATTAAGTAAAAATGGCCTTTTGATGAAAATGGTAAGGATTCAAGGAAATATTTGGATCTCAAACCCACTAAAACTGGATAAGTGAATCGTAAGGACAAGGATAATGTCCCAAATTATTTCTCCTCTTTCATTTCTAGAGACTATAAATAATGATAAAATACAATATACCCTATGACTAAAGAAGATAGAGGTTCTAGGTAATCAGATGATTCCTGAGTTTATTATTGATCAATAAGTTGTAATCCAATACCATAACACATGATTTCTTCTATCTATTCTGGTGATAAATAATGAACTGATGGATGAATTTTAAATCCATACAATCTCTATACATTTTAAAATCACTAAAATTTATAGGGACCTTTATGGTCATTATTGGTGGGATAATAAGAAAAGTGATATTGCAAACTCTATTTCATGGTTCATTGAATGTTTGTAGGTGAAGGAGGAGAAATAACATCATAAAGGGGTAATGCAACCACAACCCAAAATTGTAGGTTCTAGGTGCATTGGAAGCTCCTTAGTGGGTGTACCAGACATTAATTTTAGCATTATCAATGATCAATCCATGATCCGTCGCGATAATGAAACACCAGATCATCGGAATAGAACAATGAAAAAAAAGAGAGAGTCCCAAAACCATAAAGGCAAGATCGTCATATGTTAGTTATAATTAATTTAATTAATTGACAAGAATTTCCTTGATAGAATTCTTTCTTCGTTGATGTCTCTGGTCATGATCCGATGTGATTCGTCATTGCATCACTGGAGCCAAGAGTAGACTTCCTGTAGCGGTGATCCACATGTGAACCATATATCTCTGGACATCACCAAAGGAATCCATAGTTTCTATCTTGGAGAAGCCTTTTCTTGTGTTGTCTGCCTTAGATCGCCTTGATCCGATGGAGGAGGATCTCTCTTGGTCTTGAGAGTATTATTGGAGGAAGAAGTTCTTTCTATTGTGTGAGAATTCTCTAGAATTGTTGTGCACAACTATTCTCTCTGGAAAAGATTTGGGGTTGTGAGGATATTTATAATCAAGTTTGAGTTTATAGAGTTATGACTATAAATAAATTCTTTTCGCATTTTACTTATTTCATTAACTATAATTTAAAACTCCCATGTAAGAGGATTAATTCCTTGGCATGCAACCACGCTAATAATAATAAATATCATTTAATACAATGATATTATTTCCTCAAAATCCTGACTGAAAAAACAACCTAGCGTGTAATCATTAATACATGACATGTACTCCTTTTCCATGAAAACTTCATGGCATGTACATTCAATGTGAATCCCGTGTTTATCATGTTTTGATTTTTATTTATTTGTTCCACCTCATTTATTAGAACTTGAGTAATGGAAATTTATTTCATAAATAAATTTAACTGCATTACTCACTAATAAATATATATTATTTCACCCCCAATATATTCTCTCAAATAACTAGTGTCAAAATAAATGCGATTATTAATCCCTAAATAATTATTAAACCACATTAGACAATAATCATTATTTAATTTGTTAAATTTCTATTTAACTGTGATACATGGACACACTTACTATGTGACCCTCTAGACCTCTTTCTCAGTGGCATTTGGCAGAGCCTGCAAAAAGTCAAAGGTTAGCGTCTAGCAACACAACAAGGCACCGATAGAGAAAGATGTTGACGATGCTAGGATGTGTCACCTCATATGAGTTATTACCTTTTAATATAATTCCTTTGTCATTATATCTTGAATCTAGCTGGTTGCATGCAAGTGCCATCAACTATTGTGTTCTACTGTTCATTCTTTGAAATTATGGAATTGAACTTTCACATTCCTTACCATGGCCATGGATTTATTTAGGCTATCAATTACATGAAAGGGCATGAGATATCTACTTCCGTTATGGAACAGAGTAGAAAAATACTTTCTCGCATTATCTATTAATGTAGTATTACTCCTGATTTACCCAACGTATCCTACCTCGCTGTGAACAGTGTGTTATCACAGTTTCTATCAATAAATCTAAGTGTGCGTGTTGTAATACCCCTTAATAATAATCTTAAATTCCAAGGACCAATAAACACGTAATCAAATAGAAACATCCAATGACACTATGGAATGTGTATTTCATACTGGCAGGTCTCATTATCATAATATCCTCTTAGATATTACCAAGGGATCATACCATTAGAAGGTTCCTCAATGTTTTATGAGTCCTCATCCCAAATGGCCTATATTATTTTTGTCCCAAAAATAACATCATCCGGACAGAGAACATATATTCAAGAACATTGTTGTGGCACTTCCAGCTTATAATCATAGTATGGATCTTCTATGACCGTTTAGTGCAAAAACTATCCTTGGGACATTATCACATGCATAGTCACGTTGAAGAATAATTAAGTTGTGATAATGTGTTTATTTAATGAATAAATTACAAATTAGTTGGACCTATTCCACCAAATCCAATAGGCTCACACATAGACTAGAGACAATTTCTAACAACTTTTAACCTGCTAGCACTCACATGATATTCGTTCTTCTGCTGAGATAGGGCTTTAGTCATGGGGTCCACAACATTCTCTTTCGTGGACACTTTTCTCAATGAAACTTCACCCATTTCATAGAAATCCCAAAAGAGGTGATACTTTTGTAGTATGTGGTCTGTCTGTTGATGTGACCCTGGTTCTTTTGTAAGGGCCACCACTACAGTATTATCGCAATTCAATATGAAATGATCTTTATTTATGGGCACCACATCAAACTCCTTGACAATGTTCTGAATCCATAAGACATCTTTGATTCATTAGAAGGAGTTATATATTTGGACTCTTCTATAGAATCAGCAATAACTAGATGCTTTGAATTCTTCCAGCTCAAAAATCCTCCATTGAGATAGAAAACATATCTAGATTGTGACTTTATATTGTTCTGATCTATTTGAAAACCAGCATCAGCATACCCTCTGATTATAAGATCCTCGTCTCCAACATACACCAGGAACATATCCTTAATTCTTCTCAAATACATAAGGATAGTTTTAAAATCAGTCCAATGTTGTTCTCCTGGATCTGGTTGATATCTACCTACCATGCTCAGTGCATAGGCCACATAAATCCATGTATATAACATGTAATACATGATGGATCCTATAGCCAATGTGTATGGGATCTTACAAATCATATCTTTCTCATGTTCTGTCTGTGGACATGTTTTCATAGAAATATGTAGTTCATGTGACACTAGAACTAATCTCCTCTTGTATTGTTCCATTATAATTTATTTTAGTATCTGGTTAATGTATGTATCCAGACATAGTACAAAAAGCCTCTTGGATCTATCACGAATGAACGTTATCCATAGAATGTAGGCTCCTTCACCCAGGTCCTAAATGGAAAAACACTTGTTCAGTTAGTCCATAACTGTCGGTAAGAAAAATATATTGTTTCCAATAGGAAATGTGTCATCAAAATATACTATTATGATAACCATCACATTCCCATTAAACCACTAATAAACACATGGCTCACATTCGTTCGTAATAAAATCAAATTCCTTTATGGATTCATCAAATCGAATGTTTCATGACCTAGATTCTTCCTTGAATCTATAAATGGATTTCTACAAATTTCAAACCTGTTTAACTTTAACTGGTGTCACAAACCCTTCTAGTAGTGTCATATATACATCATCTAGAATGTTCACATTAAAGAATGTTGTTTTGACATCCATCTGTCAAATAATAATTTCGTTGTATGCTACTACGAAAATTATTATTCTTATGTATTTAAACATGGAAAGTAGGAAAAAGGATTCATCATAGTAAATTTAGTGACTTTGTCTGAATCCTTTAGCCACTATCCTTGCTTTATAGGTGCTAACATGACCTTCCATGTCCAGGTTTCTCTTGAATACACATTTTTATCCAATATTCTTTACGTCAACCAGATCATCGACCAGAACCCATACATGGTTCTAATACATGGATTCCATCTCAAAATTCATAGCTTCTAGCCATATTTTAGCTTCTATGCTTTCTAATGCTTCCTTGTAGGAGAGAGGATCATCATTGTCCAAAAATAATGATTTACCATCCTCGGTGACCAGGAAACCAAATCTCTATGGTTCCCTTACCTCTCCTAAGCTCCCACCCGGTACTTTTGTGTTTGGAACGTCTTCCACAATGACCTGTGGAACGTTTTCCAATACCAACTCTTGTGTATCTTGATCATCAACTTCGTCGAAGTCAATCTTGCCCCCACTAAAGTTTTTGAGTATTTTCTCCCTCTCAAGAAAGATGTCATGTCTAGAGATAATCACTTTATTGTCTGATGGGTTATATAGGTAATATCCATTCATATCCATGGGATATAGTATAAAGATACACTTCATGCCCCGTGGTGATATTTTATTGCCTGAGAAGGCATTAACAAAATCCTTGCATCCCCATACACATCTGTGCGACACAATGGGTTTCATTCAATTCTATAACTCGGATGGAATTCCATTTTTCGCCTTAGTAGTTACTCAGTTTAATGTGTATCGTACAGTTTGTCATTCATTTCCCCAAAAGGATAATGGAAGATCTGCATGACTCATCATTGACCTCACCATATCCAACAAGGTGTGGTTCCTCCTTTCACTAACTCCATTCCACTGTGGTGTATAAGGAGGAGTGAGCTGAGATAGAATCCCAGACTCCCATAAAAAATCGATGAACTCTTGTATCAGATATTCTCCACCTCAATCTGATCAATGATTCTTTGTCTTCTTATCAAGCTGATTCTATACATAATTATTGAATTTTTAAATTTCTCTACGGAGTCTGACTTATAAATCATTAATTATACATAGCCATATCTACTCAAATCATCACTAAAAGTAATGAAGTAAGAATATACACTTCTAAGTTCTACTGGAAGTGGTCCACACACATCTGTGTGAAAAAATCCAAGAATCTCTATGGCCTTTTCTCCTTCTCCACCGAAGGGTGGCTTGGCCATTTTTCCTTGTAAACAAGTGTGACATCTATCAAGTGGTTTTAGCTTAGTAGATTCTAAATAACCATCTTGGAAGAGTTTTTTCAAGCGCTTCTCATTTACATGACCGAGATGGTGATGCAACAATTGGGTGATGTATGAATCATGTGAGTTTGTTATGTTAACAATTTCCAACAATTGGTTTTTTTAATTTAATAGATTCAAACCATTATTTACATGAGCCAAAGCATAACATACATTGTTCTTATAAAATAGTCAACCCTTATTCCCAAACAAGAAAATAAATCAATCCATATCCAAAAAATATACAGAAATTATTTTTTTGGTAACACTAGGCACATAATAAATGTTATGTAAAGCCAAAATCATCCTAGTCATCAATGAGAGGTGGTAATCGGCAATAGCAATCCTAACTAACCTTGTGCCATTATAAATTCAATGATCCACCTCTCCTCTAATAATATTTTGAAATATACTGGGTTCTTGCATTTGAATACAGATGTGATCTCCACAAGTAATATCTAATACCCAATGTGTATAAATGGAATGATTGTACTAGATTACGAAGGCACCTTTAGCATCCGCATGATTCGGAGTGCAGTTTCACTTCTAGTGGCCTTGCTTTCCATATGAAAAACATATCACATTCTGTTATTTTCCCGGAATATGGTTCTTCCCCATCATGGAGGGACTACTCTTGGGGGCTTCAGACTGTTTATAAATCATTTCCCCCTTTGTCTTGTCCTTCCTTTTCTTCTTCACCCTAAGGACTGTGGGTTTCTCATGCCCCATTTCCTTATCTATATGGAGAATTAAGGTTAGAAGATTCGAAAGAATCTTCTCATTGTTGATCATGTAATTGTTGACAATAAGGCTAGAGAAGGTCTTTGGAGTGATGATAGGATGAGATCTATACACAAATCATCCAGGAATTTAATCCCTATGATGTCCAGGAGTTCAATGTTGCCAATATAATTGACAACATGAGGCCCATATTGCACAAACTTCCCAAGAATAGTTTTCAAAAAAGCGTTTGAGATCTCATATCTCTATTGTATCTCCTTCTCATGTTAGAGATCTTAAAGGTGACACTTCATGCTATACAAATCCATGATATCATATTTCTACATGAAAATATTAGACGTGGCCGATAGCCTGAAACATTAGAAATCTGTGGCATCATCTATTTGTCTCATATAGGGAGATAGTTCATCATCACTGAACTCTTTCCCAGGTGATACTGGAATAGGATCTTATAGCACATAGCATTTCCTCTGGTGGAGAATGATGACTCGTAAACACCTCTACCACTCATGGAAATTGGTGATGGTGAGTAGGTTTTCCTTCTCGGTTATTGTTCACAATGACATGTTTGATGCCATTTTTCTTTACATTTCTACAAATTAAGATGAGAAAACATTTATTACTTTATTATAAAAATGAGACAAATGAATAAATAAATACATATTAGACTCCCACTATTTAATCGACATCTAATAGCCCTCTCCATTGACATAGGAATATTATATTGCCTAAATATTCAGGTGGAAAGGATCCATATTTACCTTCGCATTACCTAAACAAGGGTTTTTCAAGCAACTTGAAGGGTTTTAGGAATGAATTTCAAATGCCAACTGCATTAACTCACTTCTCCTTGATCTGCTGAGTGGATTCCCCAATCCTGAAATCTATTTATTTTGTATTTCCTCAACCTTTGCCTCTTGGACACACCAAGTCCAACTGTGGTAGTCAACCCTTTATGAAAACCAAATCCAGTCAACCGAAAACCACAACATTGAATTCCCCAATAATTGAGATCCCCCCAACTTGGGTTCTTCATGCACTTTGAACTATGGTTTGATTCTAACGATGATTCTGGAAGGCTATACTGAAATAATTTTTCTTTGAGGGATTTTATCCTTATACTTAAATTTCAATTTTATTATCTTGGATTAAATTATTTTTAATATAATTTGGGATATAGATAAGTGATTAACAATGTATAAAATAATATTTATTCATAAGCCACTCTTATTTTAGTTCCATCTTGTATGATTTTTTAATTCATTAATTTTTTGATCGTGAAAACACACCCACAATAAATAAACCATGAAACTGACAGAAATAAAATAAATGGTATGATCATGAGCTTCATATGTTGGATAGTTTATCTTGTTGTTGATAAACTAACCCACGACCTATCTGAGAAACATTTTGATCCTTTTGGGTTTGTGTTTACAAATTTCCACCTATCCACATTGGTATCTATTGGGATTGGATTCACCTTGGCTCCTGAAATGAGCCGCCTCCAATAGCATGTGGGCTCCATCATTTAAAAATGCGTTTATCTCACACGTAGTTGAGGGGTAAAATGGTTTTTTTAAATAAAAGATTCATTGGGCGTGCAATACCTACATATTAATGAAGAGAAGGCTCACTGGCCATTAAATTAAATTTAAATAATTTAATTAAAAGAAACAATCCCCATACCAAGGTCATGGTCTAGCTTCTGATCATCCATTCAATCAACGATATTTACAGATAAATAAAACTAGAATTCAATTATTTAATGATTATTGTTTAAGATAAATCATGCTCAAATCAATTAATTATCAATAATAAATCAATCCTTTAAACATAAACCCTTTTCTGAATTTTCTTGAGATTCTCATCCATTATAATTTTAAACAAATAAATGAGTTTATGGTTATCTTTGTATGCAACTTGTACCTTTGAGGAAACACCGTGAATTGTCATTCATAACTACCCAATGAGTTGAAATGATCATTACGCAGATTGTTAAATTAAGCACATATATATATAAAATAGCTATCATATGTTGTGCCCCAGCTTTACGCCTACTCTATGGTACACTTCTCAAGGGATTGTATAATATAATAATAAATATTAATAAATCATCGTAATTTGGATGAGTACACAGCATATAGTTCCAACTACATGATCTGTACTTTTGTTCACCATCCATCTGAAGTACACGCCCGGGGACATAGTGTGTTGACATACTTCAGAATGTTTCAGAGAACACAGTGGGTTTAGTGGGACACATGCCATGTAGTATCCACGTTACATAGTATCCATCTTAGAAATCCATGTATGGAGTACACAGTCTAACCCTAACCCGAAGGGACTACACACTGTGTTCAGTTGGACCACACGGTGTGTAATCCAGAAACCGTTTGACACCAATTCTTGGTCAACACACGGTGTCATAAATGTCTTATATTGGATCCAATGCATAGCCTGATTTTGTGTACCATTCCTATTCACAGATCCTAGACTACATGGTGTGTACTTCCTAATACACACCGCGTATTCAAGTGTTGTATGGCCTTGAAGGTTTGGCTCCTTCGAATGTGTTCCTCTATTTTATTTTAATCAAAATTAAAGTAAAATTAGTTTACTTAAGATAAAACAAGAAATGAGAGAGGAGGAACAGAACTCGAGATTTAGATTTTACAGAATGACTAACATGAGTCGAAACAAATAAATTTTTAAATGTTTAAATAACTAATGAAAAACTAAACAATTATAATCAACAATATGACCTCTCTAATACCAAATACAGGTTCCGGGTGCAGTAGGCATGCGTTGGTGGGTGTACCTATATTTAATTATAGCTTTAACAATGATCAATCTAAGATCCATCACATGAACCTCGTATCTCTGGATGTCACCAAAGGAATCTTCAGGTTCTAGAGGGGAGAATCCTTTTCTTGCATTGTCCACCCTAGATCACCATGATTTTATTGAGGAGGATCCGTCTCGATCTTGAGAGTATTCATGGAGGAAGGATTTCTTTCAGTCTTGAGATAATTCTCCCGAATTTTTGGGCACAACGATTCTCTCATGAAAAGTGTTAGGGTTTTGAGAATATTTATAATCGGGTTTGAGGTTATAGAGTTATTACAATAAATAAACGCGTTATGTGTTTTGTTTATTTCAATAACTCTTATTGAAAACCCCCATGTTGAATGATTAATTCCTTAACATGCGCTCACGCTGATAATAATAAATATCATTTAATAAAACGATAGTATTTCATTAAAATCCGGACTGGAAAAACTACACGGTGTGTAATCATTAATACACGGCATGTACTCGTTTTCCATGAAAACATCACAGCATGAACATTCAATATACACGATGTGTTTATCTTGTTTTCAATTTTCTTTATTTCCTCCACCAAATTTATTTTACCTAGATTAATGGATCATTATTTATTAAATAAATGTAACTACATTACGCACTAATAAATATATATTATTACCACCACAATATATTCTATCGAATAACTAGTGTTGAAAAAATGGGATTAGGAATACTTAAATAATAATTAAACCACAGTCAAGAATAATCATTATTTAACTTGTTAAATTAATATTTCACTAAAATACATGGACACACTTATTGTGTGACCCTCTAGGCCTCTTTTTCAGTGGAATTAAACAAAGCATGCCTAAGTCCAAGGTTAGCATCTAGTGACATGACAAGGAATCCATAGAGAAAGATGATAACACCATAATTATGTGTCACCTAATATGAACACATACCATGTAATATAATCCATTTGTCACGATATCACAAATCAAGAGGGTTGAATGCTAGTTCCATAAAACAATGTGCTTGATTATTCATTCCTTGACATTCCAGAATTGAACTTTCCCATTCATTACTATGTCCATGGATTTATTTAGGCTATATCAATTCCATCAATGGGCCTGAGATATCTACTTCCTTTATGGAATAGAAGAGACAAATCCTTTATCGTATTATCTATTAATGCAGTATTACTTGTGATGCACCCAACGTATCCTGCCATGCTGCAAAAAGAGTGTCGTCAATGTTTTCTTCAATACATCTAAGTGTGTAAGTTTTAATACCAATTAATAATATTCTTAAATTCCAATGACCAATACAAATATCCAAAGATAGGAACATCCAATGACCCAATGAAATGTGGATTTCCTACTACGGGTCTTCCTCTCATAAAATCATCCTAGATATTACCAAAGGCGCACACCTTGAGAAGGTGACTCAATGTGTTATGAGTCCTCACCTCTAATGGTATGTATTGTTTCTGTCCCTCAAATAACATCATCCGACCATAGAAAATATATTCAAGAACAGTGTTATGGCACTTTTAGGTTCTCATCATAGCAAGGATCCAGTATGACCCTTTAATGAAACAGTTGTCCATGAGACGTTATCACATGCATTATCACGCAGAAGAACCATCAAGATGTGATAAGGTGTTTATTTAATGAATAAAGTACAAAGTAGTTGGTTCTAAGCCACAAACTCTAACAATAATAACGTTGATGTTGTACAATATCTCTATGTAAAATCTCACTGGTCTCCCAAGAACATCCAAAAGAATCATTTCAAATTGGTTTATAGTTGGTGGACATACCAAGAGAGTCCATTTTATAGCTATTTGAGAAGATATAAATGTTTTCCATTATTCCATGATTTATGTAATAGACATGGTGTGGTTAAAAGGGGTGTCAAATTTTATTATTTCTGAATGTGATCTACGAGTTACATAAAAAATATGGATAAGTATTCAGAATTCTCAAAATACTAAATTTTATTTGAGTATGTCCAATCACCACCAAACTAATCACCAATATGAATGTACTTTTAAGACACTCGAGGGTATATAGAGAACATGCTAAGTTGATTATAACGATGGATGAGATCAACACCTCCCATTAGTTGAATTCTAATACAATAATAGGTTCCACTCGAGTATTCAAATGGAAAAATATGAATCCTTATATGGTAATGATATATAACTCCTTATTTGGATAAAAGTACTGAGAAGTTATTTTTTGGACCTGATCTTGTGAAAGTGAATAAATAAAATGTTAATGCCATCCATCAACACATAAAGGGTTCTCATAGTCAATATAAGAGATTTTCGGAAAAATTACGATGGGATTTTTAGTTTAATTTTGGTAAAAAAATCATTTGAATATCCTCATGGAAGAGATTCATGTGGGTTGGAATGAAAGGGAAGCATATCATGTAACACATTGGTCCCTATTAAATCCTTGATTACATTTGAGGGTTGGTCTAATAGTATTCACTTTCACTAATTGTAGCTCAATTTTAGGATGAATTCTACGTATCATTCTAGAGAAAGATCATAAATGATCCCTCAAATGTAAAGAATCTGGAGATGGTATAACATGAACATGACTAATCCTTTTAGGTGTAGCTGATGAAGATCTTTGACCGTAGATTCATGGTTCCATGAAATATGGATTCCTACATAATTAAAGTGTTGTATAGAAACCATAAATATAATACATCAATTTGGGAACCTTTTGAGTCGACTCTACTGAAGTACCTAAACCTTTTCTCAAATCATGGAATGGGTTGAAAAGTTAGGGAACTAAATTTCTTAAAGGATGGGAATGTAATGACCAAGAATTTTTAAAAATTATTTTGTAACCTGAAAATGTGTGTTATTTTATTTTACACAAAAAACCATATCTATTAAATAATGAAGTGTTATTTATATAATATAAATGAAAATTTCACCATATTTATTCAACTGTTAAATATATCTTTTTCATATATGACAATTGGTCAAATTTTCCTTTGGAAACAACACTCTTGGTAATAATATTAACATTATAATTAGTGTTTATAAGTATAAATGATAAAGGATAATTAATTTTGAAAATAGAAACTATGGAATCAAAATGTTGATTCATGTTGTTTCAATACAATTTATTAAAACCTAGTTGGGAGTGAGAAATAATTGGGTTCCCATTGACAATTCCATAGCTGACCATTAACAAGAGAAGCTTGAATGAAAGCATCTTCAGTAGAAGTTCAATTTAGAGGAAATTACCACCTGGTCAGTGTTAGATAACTCTCCTCCTGAACCAATCACTACCAAACACCAACCCCTTAGTTAATATGTGGGCATTAAAAGGGGTTAAGTGTCTATTCCATAGTTACAGAAAATGAAATTAAATTTTATAAATAAATTTTTTAATCCACAAATTATTTTTTAAAAATAATGTTTCTTAAATTGGATGAAATTGAAAATTTTCTTCTTCGAACACTTATATTACATTTCATAAAGGTTGTAATTTTTTTAATAAACTTGATTATTTTTAATAATATTTATATCCATAAAATATTATTATAAACATACTCATATAAAATATAAATCATAAAATCATTTTATTATGTCATTGAAATTTTTTTAAGTGTCGAAAATTCATCAATGAATTTTTGACCAAAATTATCTTCAATAAATATGGAATTTTATATTTAATATTTCATATTCACATACTTAAATAATTATTATGACAAAATAAAAATATTTTTAGAAAAAAATATTTCAAATTTAATTCATGTATAATTTATTATAATTTTATAAAATAAAATATTCTTTCATGAATAGTAAAAATACAGTTTGGGTTTTCTGATTAATTTAGTGACATCATAATTATATAATAATAATTTAGTAATTAATTTAATAGGATTCAAGATGTAAAATTCCTTATTTTATTAAGATAATATATTTTAACTTTTTTTAATAAATTTCTAGACTTATAGGTTACATTCAAATATCTATAATGGAATCAATTGAATTTAAAAACTTATTTTATGGATACATTATTTTTTCATGAAAATTTATTTAATATAATGTGATTATGATTTATTTGGTATTAAAATAACATCAAATATGTCCCATATGTCCAATAAAATGGGCTAAAAATGGGTATGCCCATCATTTTTTATTTTCCCCTAACGAGATTTCCAAGGACAGTATTTGGAAATTATTAAATAAATCCTCCACTTTTATATAAATATGCATCCATTTATCCATTACTATTCCCTCTCAACACATGATACCTGAATATATTGGTTTACTTCTTCAAAGTATTCCCCCAACGTGCCCTCATTCCCTAGAATTTCGAATTCCTCATGATCTAGGGGTGACTCTTCAAGGTAAGGGAAATCCCCAAATATCATTTCCATTTTGGTTCTTTTTTTATGTGGTATTTCATCCAATAGAAAAAATATATTATAATTTCCACTTTATTATATCCCATTAATGTTTTTAGATTATATTATAAATCATATACCCTTATCTCATCTCACTTTACCCGTTTTTAAAATCACATTTTATACCTATTATTTTTTCAAATTTACATCAGAGAATCTACCCCTTATTCTCAAACAATAACATTTATTTCTTTCTTGTGAATACCCCAGACTCTATATTTTAAAATGGTATCAAAAAAAACGTAAAAATGTTTTATTTGATTCTAGTATTAAATAACATGAAACATTCAATGGCTTTTGATTGTTTGAAAATTATATAATGACCATGTTTTTAAGAACTTCTGAAACACAATGATTTTAATAAGATGCCCATTTATAATATTTGTGGTTTATTTATGAAATGAGTGATTGAGATATATTTAAATAATATTAAATAATAAATAATAAGTTTTCTCCATGATAGTGGTCCAACGCATTGGGCTCTAAATTTAATTTATAGAGATTACATGTTTTATAATACTATCGTGAATAACCTTAGTAATTTTCATTTATGACACCATAGTGACAAACCGTGTTGACATTATTATGAATATATCATTTATAATTTTTACCCACATTTCCATTTTATGTTTAGTTTTAACTTTATTATATTTTATTCTTTTTTCATATTCTATATCCTTAAAGACATCCCTCAAGTTCTTTTTGATATTCCTCAGGATCACTTGTAAAATATTTTCCCTTACTAATCCTTATGCTCACCCATTTCCTTGGATGTATTTCCCAAATATGTGACATGTATTAAATTTAATAAGGATGTACCCATTAGATATTATTCAAATATTTTTAGAATATTTTTTTATTTTTTTATTTATTAGGTACCATACCTCCAACAAAAGAAACATTAAAATATATTCTATTTCTAACATATAAATGTGAATTATATGTAATAAAAGTATGGATACCATACTAAGTGTAATGTTCATTCCATTCTACCATGATCATGATGTAGAGATGAAGCACGTTATACTGTATGAGGTGGCGTCGTCCTCACAGTTCCATATTTACCACCATCTAGACATCATGTTGATGCAAATAAGTATATGGTCACAAGAGACCACCACATTCATTCTATACCATAGTGATGTTCGAATCATCAACTGAGATCTATACCCGATTGATGGTATCCATTTTCAATTAGAAATTAATGCTAAATTCCTCCCCGCATAGAATGTAAGGGATGACTCGGAGAAACTAAATTTCATGAGAGGTTTCTACTATGTTTGGTGTAGGAGATTAACAAGTGTAATATGGGGTCTATACCATACCATTAAAACAATTTTTATTGTAATATCTAAATAAAATATAGAATAGGGTACCTAGGAGCCTATATTTTACACATTGGGAATTATATTGAGGCCAGAAAAAGTCATATTATAGGATTCTGGTTGTGATCTAGTAGTAGTTGTGGGGATATAGTGTAAAAACTGAGGATCTCATGGTATACTGATAGAAGGTTTTATTATCATGTTGATCAGGGATGTATTCTTCTGGTGATGGATTCACAAACAGGGGTACAATAAATTACCATCACCATGAAAGTGATCTTGGAAATGAGGAAGCACGTAAACAATGTATTTCCACTCTTGGGGATTCAATACAGGGTACTCCACCATATTATCT
The DNA here is from genome assembly GCA_963277665.1 of Viscum album. Classification (NCBI taxonomy): domain Eukaryota; kingdom Viridiplantae; phylum Streptophyta; class Magnoliopsida; order Santalales; family Viscaceae; genus Viscum; species Viscum album. Next base: position 823,078,116 of record OY728155.1, read on the forward strand.
AAGTGAAGACTCATATATAAAAGTATGATCCCTTACACATTTTATAATGGTGGGTTACCACACACCTGGGAGGATATGAATATACAAACCCTATTATCCCACCTATCACAAATATCAATTCATTGATCATTAACGTCACCGGGAGTCTCCATCTCAACTAGAGTAAGGTGGACTCACAAGAAAGGATTAGGATGGAAGACAATTTATTTTCCACATGTTCCCCCAACTCATGGGGATGGTTATTAAGGAAGGTATAGGTTATATATAGTGGCTCACCTAACTATCATCATTATAAGGCATGAAACTGCTATATAGGGTAAACTACTAAGTGATAGACATTCCCTACATTACACAACTTTACATAAGTAAGTTACAATGACTCTAACGTCTGACCTCGAGGGTGTAATGGTTGGTAAACAATGATCATCATCCCTAACCCATATGAAGATCTAGTGCATGTTTAAACAAAATAATGAAATTTGATGAATGAGTTTCCATTGCATACAGGTACTTACAGGAAAACCCAACACTATGCATAAGGTTAGGAGAGTGCCTAACCTTGGGATATGTTGATGCATAATACTAAATAGGGTGTTGAAGTAGGAGACTAAAAACTACATGGTCAAGGATGAACAATGCATAGAGAATACTATGGAGGTAGGTCTTTCCCATATGATAGGTAAGTAACTATAGAGGTGAGAATCCCTAGCCCAATACAGGTGGAGGATGACAAGAGAGTAGTGGCAATAGGTTACACTCTATTAGGAAAGGAGTAATGAGAATACGGTTATCCATATGGGGTAGAACTAAGGGATGTTTTCCAGGGTCTATGAAAGTATCTAGGCCCCACAGATGTCCCCAGTGATGTTGTATTTCTTGACAGATGAGAGAGTTCATGACTACACAAGAATCTAAAAGCTCCTCAGGGGTGGTAATGTAACTCATTAACAATGGGATATTAATCATCAATATAGTTCATGAATTTTTTTACTTCCATGTTGTTCAAATAGAGTTGATTAAATACATGGAATAGCTGGAGAAACAAGTATATTATTGCGTACCTATTATCACCTTACCGACCATCAAAAGGTGTCGATACCCATTCCATTACCTCGAATCATCCTAGTGGGCCACCTGATTACTGTTGTGGATGAGGAAGAATGATTAGACGTGACCTAATAAAGTGATTCCAATCGAGGCTTGTTCATGGATACAACTACTTCCATCAGTCAGGTAAGTCATCTAATATTTGTTTTCCTTTTGACATCACTCAGTCATTAACAGTATATTTAATTTTTTTATCACTTAATCATGAGTTGTTAAAAATGGAGAAATTGGAGGTTTTCAAAGAACCATATAAAGAGGGATATGGACTCTCATCATTTAAGGGTTGGCTGTGGGGACTCTCTCTACTTTTTCAGCAATGGGAAGTAAATGGATGGCTAAATCCTCACCTGGGACTGAGTTGATCAATGTCTTGGTGATTACATTACATGTGGGTATAACATTAAATCCTAGTGGGTAGCTGGCCATGTAGTACTAGTTATATTATACATTTATCCTTTCAAACATTCCATTAAAACAATTTATTTCTATGTTTGATTAGATCATGTTTAAAAGGATGTTAAAATATTATTTGGGGAACATCCACCAATGTAAATTACCATTTTTATTGTTAATATGGATTAGGAAGTGACAATGACTGTTATTCCCTCAGAAGCAGATGATCCTGAAGGCCATGGTGTTTGGGACATCAGAAGAGGTGTCTCAAGAAGAATCTATCAATATCAATACCTCAACAAAAAGGATTAAAATGATTCCTTTAATTGGGATTTTTGATGAATCCATTTTGGATAGGATATCATTAATAAAATCATCGGGGGAAACTACTAGTGATGAGGTCCCAATGGTTGAGGTGGATGTTGTTCCTACACAAGATGTGATCATGAGTGTTCTGTTTACTTCTCATATCCTAGGGGTACTATCAATGCTGGATTACGGGGAATATTCGTCATTAAAGTCTATGGAGAACACTCCATCAGTAGAGAAGGTTATGTGTATTGAGCAACATTATCATGCCTTTGTAATACCATAGTATGTGGATGTGGATCCTACCATTAGAAAATGGTTATGTGAGGATTTGTTTCCCATAGAACATAGACATAGTTTTTCTAAGGAATATATTTCATATTACCATTTCATGGAAGTGATCTAGAATATCCCTAAGTATGAGCCCATTATACCTATGTAAAAAAATTATTCTTTGTCTAACATTACTAGGGAGATCTAGGTCACCTGAAACTAGATATAAACGTGCATGGGAAATTTGTTAACTTTCCCTCCCCTTGTTGACATTCCATGTTGGATGGGGTCACTCCTTCATTATCTAGTCGTCATGGGGAATGATGTGGTGGAATCAAGTGGTATTCATGAACTAGATTGACACCTCAATGTTGAATGGGTTTGTATAAGTGGAATGATGTTTATCTCACATGTCTCAAAAATAATGTTATGTGTGCCACAGTGCTTATAGAAACTATGAACGACTTTTCCTTCCATTATGGGTATGCACATGGGTGAGTGATCATCATCGATACTGTAGATGATATCATCATCCAACTTAAGTCATATTTGGAATAAATTGGGGATATTATATAGGAGTATTAATATTTGGGGGCAGATTAATGGATTCATCGTTACAAAATGTGGACTAGGTAAAACAATGTTTATCATGTAGCGATGGAATTAGTGGATAACACTGTTGATAAGCTACCAAAACATGAGCCTACATGATAGAGGATAGTCAAGCATATGTTCTTGGTTTTTGGGGATGAGCCTTAGAGAACGTTTTTTCAAATTAATTAAAATGATCTTATATTTTGTTTACCCTCCCAAACTCTAAATAAACATTTACAATTATTCATCATTCAATATATTTTACTTCCCAACATCTCTAACCACACTAACAAGATAACCAGTCATCAATCCATGTCGATACAAGATTCATTGTTGAAGAATGAAATAATGGATATATTTCTATGAGAGTACTAGAAAAGGAAAAACACTCAGAATTAGAACTTCTTTGTCAACCACTAAGAGAATCTAGGTAGATAGGTTTTTGGCGGGAACATGGGACTCTCTAAACATCCAACTTTATTTTTCAGTGTGTGCCAATAATGGAATGTTTCCACGCTAGGGGGATTTAGTTTTTTCCAAAATAATGGGGAATGGAGAGAGGCAATCAACATTCTCAAGATTTTTATAACAAAGGGTGTCACATGACGATTGAGGATAAATGATGATGGTATTTGAAACACATAATGAAGTATAATTTTTCTATGGAATTAGACAATCAAATAAGGTTCGACCAATGAAAATGTTTGAAACATGTGATATATCTAAAAATTACATAATATGTTTTTATCTGTGTGTTCCAAGGATGGTAGGTGATCCAGTATGGCATGGGGCCATGCCATCAAGGTGGGTATGTTAAAGAATTGAATATGAAGGGATCCATGTCAAGGTATATTTGAATCATGGAGATAAAGTGATTAATTATTCTCGTGGAGTCCGAAAATCCTATAATTATGAAACTATTTAATTAAGAACTATGGGTAGGGTTATTAGTCATAAAATAGGTATGAATATTTGTTTAAAAGGGGATTCATCTAAGATTAAATGTGATAGTCAATGAATATAAAGGATGTGTTAGGTGGATGACACCTATGGAGGAAAGTGAATTTCCGGATAGGGTCCATGAATCATTGAATATTTACATCATTAAATAAGAAAGATGAACATATAGTTTGAAAAGATACTGTGAGGATGGTAAATTCCAATAGTAACTTCAAATGATGAGGGTTATAAATACACATCTTTGAATAATATGGTAAGGAAGAGGTATCAAAAAATTTAATATCATCTAATTGGGGAATTTTTGGATCATTTTAGAATCTGGTGAACTAGACGTGTGTACCAACCTGAAAAAGTCCAACCAAATAAAAATATTGGGGTTTGTAATGCTCAAAACAAGTGTTTTATGTCCTTAATGGGATGTTTTTGGCATGGGGAGAGAATACCTGATGTGAATTTGGTATCCTCTGATGTCCTTCCATATAGAATACCATGGGGACACCGTGAAAATGTTTTATGGTCCTGATACATGGATAATTGGTGAAAATACCAAAAGGACATGTGTAGTATGATAGAGTGACAAATCAATGTGAATTAAATGTTGAAATATCCATAATCCACAAAAAACATTCCTAGAGAAGTTTTCAGATAGATTAAATTTGGTATTCTTTGAATAGGGATCATAGTTTTTTGTCATAGATATTATACAATGGGCTCTCAGTTTAACGTCATAGACATTAGACCATTATTTACTTATATTGTTTGGTGAAATATCAAGGGGGCAACAAGATTACTTGTTATGTGCTAAACATAATGGGGAGTTTTAAAAAAGTATAAAAGAATGGATTTTATATCATGGTATCCTAATTTATGGTCATAGAAAATGGACCATGGGGTCCTTGTGCATTGCAACCTTTCTTGATGATATGATCACCCCAAAACCTATGACATCATGATCCTTGGTCGTTACAAGAAAAACGTTATGGGATGAGTTTACTTTTGATGGAAAGATACAGAACAATGACGGGAGAAAGGGACCAACAAACATTTCTTGGATGCTCAATACGTTCATGAAATGGATGGTAAAAAGGATAATAAAAAAATTGATATGGCCACAACGGTTGACAATGTTAGAAACACGAGTTCATCAAATAAATTGGTTAAAGATGGGGTGACCAAATGCATAATTTACTATTGACCATGTTAAAAAAAGATAGATTTTCTATTTGATATCACCATCCATCAAGGTATGAGGCTAGGATATAATGCAATCCATTGTGTCATAAAACTATTTCCATATATGGATAAAATTTAGATCATGGGGATAAAGATTATCAAAATTGAATTAAGTGAAAAGAAAATAGGTGGAAATGGGCAATGTTCATGATTGAATACTTGTTTATCTATGAGTTCTTCTACTATGTGATCAAATGCGTTTGATGAATGTGTGGGTATAAGAGAATAATGTTCCAACCTGATGGGGAAATACCCTAAAATAATTTAATTTAATTGGTGTTCATGGGTTGAAATATATGGGAGTCACTACGTATCTGAAGAGGATTATAATCAGGCTACCCTAGGTTTTAGGATGTGTTGTAATAAGAGACTAACATCGGACTGATGATTTCCTCTTTGGTGAGGATATCATTCCATCTTATATTATGAGGAAACATAGTTTTAGACGAGTTAATTGTTTTATTCTAATACATATTCAATTATGCATCCATGTTTCTTATAGGGTTAGATCACAGTTTAATCAAATGAACTTGGGATATTGGTCTTTGTATTTTAATTTCATACATCTAAAACTACATATCATACCAGTGTAGGGTCATCGAGGTCACACCATCGAGATGGATTCTAGTTTAACGACATAATTGTATAACTAGAGGGGGAACATGTGTCCCAATGAGTCTTGTGTGGAATAAAAGTGTGATGAACTAACATGAAATTAGGTCCACATTGACCCTAATCGATGAAAAACATGACGAGCCTTACCGAAGGCTGACATTGGGTTTTTGTAAAATATGGGAAACATAATATGTTAACAAAGGGTGTTGGGACCAGGATTATATATTCTAATGTCACTATGTATCCAATAATAATAGAAATCATGGAATGTGTTGTTATGGAATGTGACATGCTATGTGATCAATATTTACAGAGGGTTATCATCTTAAACGAAGATACAAAATCATCTCATATTTATGATACAGGTCGTACCAGATTTAAATCAGGTAAGGATATAGTTTACCATCATATACTAAGAATGTTTTCCATTGATTAGACAATACCTCTAATATAGAGAATCATGATTTGGAATGGTGTAATGATATTTTGTTTCTTCATGCACTATGTAAAATGGTTTTTATTCAACTAATAATGTTTCTATAGGGCAACCCAATTTTTAATGGGGAAGGTTACAATATTTTATCATGTAATAAGGAAGTTTGTTTTTGGTTCATCCCATATTTTGTATGTGGGAATCCATATTTAAAACGGTTTAAGGATTCAGTCTATCATAATTCAACGAGGGTGTTTGCTTTTTTCAACGCATACTTTTCAAAATGGGTAACCCAATTTGGAATAGGTTATGACTATAGTTTCTCATCTTGTGGAATGGAAATTTTTAGGACTTACACATTGAGTTTACCATTATTTCCTCCCTCATGTCATTTAACAAGTTCATATTTACTTACAATGGTCAATAGAATATGATTTGTGATTATATCTGATGAGATGGGTTATGAGGACATTGGTTAAATAACATCATTGGTTCCGTATGGGTTTGGGGTTATCGGTGGTTGGACCAAAATACAAGTGATATAAGTAACAAAATTTTTTCCACATTGAATGGAATCAAGTCACACATTAATCTATATTTTGTTTATGGAATAAGATTGAGGGAAATTTTTTTATACAGAAAACTATGTTAATGAAGAGGGGATGTTCAAAGATTAAGGTCATAATGATAGGACCATGAATCCAATTTTAAGGTCTATATCATAGATCGTAGTTTATGGGGAATCATGTATGATGGTTGGTGTCAATGTTTTGAATCATGATGTGAAAAATCCCAATGAAGTCATACATAAATCAAAGAGTCTTAAATCCAGCTACACATAGTTCAAGTTCATAAGACTTATACCGTTGAAAATTGTAAAATAATTTTAATTTCATGATTGTTGGACTATTGGGAGATAATTGAAGTCAAGAAGCATGGATTAAGGAGGTTTTAGTTTCATGGGTATTTCTATGGCATATAATATGTAAAACCCAACATGAATTGAGGGATGTTTGCCCATCTACCACATCATCGCCATGTAAAAATGTCACAATGTTTAAGGATGTAATGTTTGGAATATATTTGTTGAAAAAAGGGAAATATATTTTAAAATATTATGCTGGACACATAGATAAGATGTCTATGAGTCACTATGTATCCGAAAAGAATTGTATTCAAGGCAGACATAGTTATAGAATTCAGAATGTTGGTATACCTACATTGGGATTTTGAGTAATCCTCTCTTGGGAGGTAAATAGGGAATCCAATGATAGTTGTGGGAAACCCCTCCTTTAGGTCATAAGGTAAGGATATAGTTTATCATGGGGTACTATAGACATTAGCACGATGACTTATCCCACATTTTTCATTTGAAGAATCCTGTTTTTATTTAACAGGGTATTATTTCATTTTAATTTCGTATTTGTAGGACATTTTTAATAAATTTTCAAAGTCATACAACTCGAAATATAGTGTGTATTGGTTTAACATCATAGTTCTCAGAATTTCATAGTTAAATATATTTTATAATCAAACATTATAGACTACAACTCATAGTATAATTTCATAGAGTTTATACCATGATTAATGAATATAAATGTCACATAGCATAACAACATCACAAACATCTTAATGTCCTAATGATTGGACCATAGGGATGTTATTTATTTTTCTCTATAGATCTCTTACAATTTATAAACACTCTACGGTAATAATGACATTTCCATCATTTCTATAGGTTAATACCATATAACATGGACCATGGTTCATATAGTTTATGGTTAATGATCTGAGAACAATTACAATGATTTTTAGACCATACTTCCTAGACCAATGGAACATATTTTAAGTTCATTGTTGTTAGACCGATCATAAATATTTTGTTTTCATAATTCTTTGACCAATCTGAAATATCTTATGTTCATAATGTTTTATCTGATCTAAAATATATTAAGCTAATAATTATTGTAAACTGGGGTTCACAAGAGGTAATTTCTGAGTGTCTTGGTACTGCTGATTAGTGTGAAACACTATCCATCCGTATTTATCTAAGTGTGTACCCCATTATAATATACATTATTGACAACATAAGGTCCTTAAAACATCGAATCCAAATTCATTTGATTCATTTTGGGTATAATTAATATTCTAAGGGCCAAATGATGTCATGAATGAGGATAGTGTGGAGTTCAACCTTTTTTTGGACACTCAATATTCTGTTCTGGTGTCTGTACATGTTGTATTGAGCATAAATGATATTTTCCTTGAGGGCATCCATCTCATCAAGAAGAACATATTACATTCAATCTAGAATAATATATGCACAAAAATCCATTATATGTGTTAAAAAAACATATATAGGTATGACTACCATTGTTACATACACAAGTAAATATGGGGTCCCCTGGATGGGATTCTGATTTATCATCCTATATGCCCAAATGGGATTGGTGATATTTTCAAGACATGCCTTTTTGTTTTATATGATTATAATATGCATGATGTTATATAAGTTATTTTAATTCCTCAATCTTCTCATTTCCGTACACAAATTATTGGATTTATGTCGTGACCATATGTGGTACATTCAAAAAAATTTATTGATATTACCATCCCAAAATACATTTTGGTTATTTATGAGAATATCACGACGAACTCCAAATAAAAGGATAATGTGGGTTCTCATGAACTCAATTACAGATCATGTATTTACTTTCTTGATGGTAATATCTTCTACCTAGATGGGGATGAAGTGTATTTTTGTCAAAATTATCATGAATTATTGAGTTTTCGGTGGAAGGTATTGCCCCACAATGTTTAGTCCACATACTAAAAATTGAAAAAATATCATGGTGGAATGGAGAAAATGATGCATTCTATATAATGGCTTTTCACAGATATTACATGTGTGAAACTGATTTAAGGACTAAATGTAGTAGTGATCCATTGTGGGTCATAAGTATCAAAACCTCCAAATCCTATGGAAGAGTTTCAAACCATACTGATAGGCACCACCATACCCTATATGGTCCACTTACATTACACTAATTGTCTCATATATTTAGATTAAACATAGGATAATTCCATTAATACAACTTTCTTAGATGGATTGCACTAGTTTAGGACAACTCTACTGGGTGAACTATGCTACACTCTTGTATATTCTCTCGTGATCAGCTTGGTCTAGTGGAAGAACTCCATGCTAAAGGTAAAAAAATGAAATCATCCAAGAGGATACTATCACCGATTCATAAATACATAATTATCTTAGAAGAAAAACATTAGAATTCATGTGAAATTATTGTCGGCTGAAATCATATGGAGTAGCAGGGGCGATGACCCTCTAATGTGCTGCCTGAATCATCAGAACATTCAGGTTAGGTTTTAAAGGCGATACAACTAAAAATTATTGATAATGAGATAAAACATTTTTATGATTGGGGAACATTAGTTTTATTTGTAAATGTAGTAAATTAGGACACTGGAAAAAGTATGTTCTATATAATGAGAACAAAATCTTTACTTTTGATGATGTAGTCACCTTTGATTAGTTAAATTAATATCTCTGATTAATCCTTCACAAGTAAATATGGGATTTAAATATTGTGTTTCAAATGAACATTAGTGACAAGGGCCAAAAAATATTCCTCCTTTTGGTGTATACTTATAATAAAATGATCGAGTATGGTAAGATGGTCTATGCCATAGTGGTTTAGATGTTCTTCAAGCTTACCCTATTAAGATTGAGGTAATTGAACCTTTAAGAATTTGGGTTTTATGAGGCACAATTGAAATGTATATTCTAACATAGAATATCTAGATTTACTAATATAATATTTTATTTTTTAAATCATCATGCAGATGTAGTTTTATATGGCCAAGATGTGTGACTAGGAAGTCTTTCTATGTCTTGACTTGAAAGCATTCTATTGAAAAAATAGGATGTCAAAATTCTAGATGATCACCGCTCATCACACTAAACATCCCATCAGCATGGGATAATTGGGGTTTTTTATTGGGTCTACTTGAGATAATAGTTTTATCTAATGTTTCTAAAAATAATGTTGTAGCTTCTATACTAAAAAAACTACTGTGCGGAAAATCTTCTTGATGGGGGAGTATGTTGTCTCCATGTTGAGGAGCATGAGTCTAATAAAATAATTGTTTTTTACCTACCTTTAATATTTTTTTAGACTATAGGTTCACCAATGGACCATTTCATATTGATCATGTAGAGGACCAAATGATATCCATATAAAAGTGGATTCTGAACGAGATGTTTTTGTATCTACTACTTCATATCGGAAAATGTAGTCTGGAACTCCTCATCCCAATATGAAATGGTATCCCTATTAATGACACTTGTGAAAGGATTTAACATTGTGTCTATAATTTTAATAAATAAGTGTATATAAGATATGTTTCCATAGAGACCCCTTAATTACTAAAGATTGTTCAACGGTTGTAGTTAATTGATTGTGTGTGTCTCCTCTTGGATAGTCTTTCTACCTGTGTATCATATTAAATAGCTAATAAATTTCCCAAATGTAACCCCAAATGTGATCTTTAGGGTGTTTATCTTGGTGTATTGAGATTATATGGAACTGAATCATTTCTCATTATTCACGATATGGTCTTTACACTTTATGAATATAACCACCAAATAGTATCCATAGAATTCAACAATTATTATAATAATTGTTATAAATATGTGGTTCATGGTCCACTGATATGTTGATATTCCATTTTTAGGGAAAAAAACAACCCAATAGAAAAAAAATACCTTTTGGTTCCTTAACGGTGGTGGATTCCTCATGTTTTGGGTCAATATAGATTTGATGTTGTCTAGAGTATGCATAAATTAATGGGTGGTCTAGGAACACTGTTGTGGAACCATTCAACAACACTATCACCAAAAGTGTAATATGATCCCTCTAATAATGAAGGATGTTGTTACTAAAGTCAACATAAAAACATATATACTCATTATTCTTCCTAACATTGATTATTTTGTATATAAATATTTGGTAATAGACATCCATGATGATAATGTATTTGATATTCTTATCAACCTCTACATCAACTACAACACAATGATAGGGGTGCATCATTCTATTTTGAGTCATGAACCCATAATTCCTCATAGGTACGTGAAGATGATGAATTTTGTCTACACGTCCAACCCCTAGAATATCATCAATGAACCAGGTGAAAACTTCATATGGTTATTTCAAGAAATCTCCATATTGATGCATCTCTACTAGTTCAATGATTTTCTAATCAACATCGATATATGATCTTCCTCTAAATAAGGGTTCACAAAGGTTATCTCATCAATGCAAGTGGAGAAACCCTTTTCAAAAGTAATATTGTATATTCCAAATCATCTTCATCATCTATATAGTTGAATCATATGGAGGATGTGTAAATTCTATTCTAATTGATCCATAAATATAACTATTTTCATCTATAGGGGACATAATGTACTAAAATAGGGGTTTATGTTCTGCTGAGGCTGCAATTCCTGAATATCAAGAGCCAATTATTTCTTGTATTTGTTCATAGGGGAGACTTATAATGTTTAGTAATGTATGAAAAGTTTTCCTTTTTCTACTAACCCATGATTTATGGAATATTACAGAATTCCCCAAATTTGTGGTAGTGTGATTAAATTTTGAAGAAATTATTGTAAAAGTAACTTTGGGTAGTAGTCGCGCCTTCTTAATGTAGGAGTACAAGGTAATATTTAAGATCCCCTTTTTCATGGGGATTTGAAACCCATTTTCATGGTGAAAATAATGAAATCCCATGTCTAATGATGTTCCCTATAACCAATGAATGAGTTGGAAAAAAATTTATTTCACATATTTCCACAAACTAGCTTTTTTGAAATTTCAATAATTTGGGTCATTGACACACTCAATCCTATTGTTCTGAACCATATTACCCTATCATTTGTCATAACACACATCAAGTTATGTGGCCTCAAAATAATATAATGGTGATGTGGTAATGAACCAGAATTCTATCAATGAAATCCCCTATATTATAATTATGTTATATATTATAAAACATGTATATCAAATAGATAACCTAAAAAATAATTTTCATAAATTTAGAATGAAATAAGTGATACATAGAGAATTTAATGAACCTACACCAATGGAATATTAACATGACACTTTGAACATTTATATGACCCTTGAGAATTTCAAACCTTCCAAATAAATAGTGACCTCTCTTATTAAATTATAAAACAATTACCATGTTATCTGTGAAAATTTAATATAAATATATCGTCATATAATTAAATAATTGTTTTAATAATGAAAAAGTAAGTTTTTATATTTTTGAAAAAAAATGTTTATTAATAATTTTTAGGACCAAGAGGGGCTTATATACCCTGAGAGGGGGGTGAATTAGGGTATGAACATTTTTTTTCAAAGTCCTTCCTACCCCACTGGATCTGAACCTATTTATTACAAGGGTCACTTTTGTTGCACTTGTGTTTTTATTATGATCACTTATTTTCTTCTTTATCTGATGATGATGCTTTAAATGCAATGTAGGGAAGTAAGCAGGCAGACACAAAGATTTTTACTTGGTTCACCCTCACTGGGTTACGTCCATGGAGCATACGCCGACAAGTTTCCGGTCATACCAAGGTCTATTATTTTTCACTAGATGTGGATACAAGGATCAGGATAGATCACTTCTATTCACAGGCTCACTGCCTTTACCATGTTTAGGGTAAGCTTACTGCTTTCCCAAGGGTCACCCCCTCTTTCTTCCTCTATGGATCACTGTCGGTGGAGAGGGTCACCTTCTTCCTCTTCCTTCGCTCACTACTCTTGAAAAGATCCACTCACAGTTTATAAACCTGTAGGTGTTTTCATTTGCATAATGAAATGAATTTTCTTCTGTATGTAGATGCTCTGTTGAAGTCCAACTTTCACCCACAGATGATCTCCCTTTGCATCGAAGGTATCGGGAAAACTTCTAGCTTCCACGCAACCCGAAAAAACTGCTGGAAATCAACCTTACATGGCGCGCAAGTCAATGACGGTGTGCAAGTATTGGCGCCCAAGTCACAACTGGTGTGCAAGTCTTCCTAAAACACTTGAGAGACTCAATATTCTACAACTCCAAACTTGCACGACTCGCTTCCTTCCTCACCTACACCACCTCAGGCATGCAACAAGCACTTAACGTGCAACTTCCAACACTGGCACACAAGTCCCACTTGCGCGACACCCCACCACTTGCGCGACCACCACACCTGTGCAAAGGGAGCTCTGAATCTTCAAAGTGAATAACTCTGGTGAGAAATGAGGAGGGGTGGTCCAGTATTTATAGTCATTTTGAATACCCTGCGCGATAGCGCGCAGGTCACCCCTCGGCGTGCAAGTATTTTATCCTCCTAGACACTTGTGTGACCAAACCAAATACTTGATCAAACCTATTTCCTTTGCCATGTTTTCATCCTCCGATCTTGAAAAACAACAGGTGCGTAAGTTCCCTATCCTCCTAGGCATCAGCACACAAGTCTCTTCACGGCGTGCAAGTCACATGTACAACACCACCAATACTTACATGACCTTTATACCATTTCCATATTTTGATGATCTGATCTTGAAAAACATATGGCGCACAAGTTTCCAAGCCAACAAGTACACGGTGCACAATTCCCATTGCAAAAAGCTCCTTTTCTTCATTTGTCGATTTTTAAGCCAAAGAATTTGGAAAACACTGCAAAATGGTGCCACCTTGTATATGTTCTGTTTGTACCACCTCAAGATCATCCATTCCTTTGTCAAAGTTCTTGAATCAAAAATTGATAGTTTAACCATAACTCTTGAACTCAACATTCCACCATGAAATCCCCTTTGTCAACAAGTTTGTATGACATGGTTTGCTTTTTCAACAATCACAGCACAGTTGTCTACTTTGTCAACAAACACAATAACCTCAAAAATGATTCAATGATACCATGAGGGAGTTTTTCCAAACAATAATTTTATAATAAATATAATTATTTGAACAAATATTTATTTACATAAAATAGATTGAAAAAATATGTTTTATTATAATTATAATATAATTTTATGAGACCTTAAATATTATTTGTATGTGACATAAAACCGACTATAGTTTTAATTATTATATTTTTGTAATAAATGATTATTTTTATTAAAAATGAATTTCAAATGTTTATAAAATTATTTTCATAAAATGGAGTCCATTTCTAAACTACACACAATGAACATTATTTTGGGTTATTTGATGGGATTATACTAAAACAGTTTAATTTTTGTTGAATAGTGAAATATGGTAATTTATGATATTTATAAATAAATTAATTTTTGAGTCATGTCAGAGCCATGGATGATGTAAGTGGACAATATTAATAAATCAAATTAACTATTTAATATATTTATAATTCTAAATCCAATGTATTAGTAGTCTTGAGAAAAAATAACAAATAGATGAGTACATTTTTCAAAAAATTCCCCTCACTGCCCCTTCTCCTAAGACATTCAATGTCTTGAACTTGTCTAAATTATATTGCATTACCTTACCTAGTATATTCCCCTTTTATAATATCTTCTAGTCTTAACGAAATATGAAACCAAATTACCTTATGTAGGTTTTCATGGGGACAATCATCAAAAGTTAAAATCCTCAATCCTTCTATTTAAATTTATTTTCATTTATTATCCACTCCATTCTGTCCATATCAAAAGTAGCCAGATAAATCTAGTATTAAATATATAATATAAAATTTTTAGTGGTATATACCTCATAAAATATCTTCTATTCTCCTAATATTCTAAAAATAGTAATATTATTTGTGACGTCTCGATTCACCGCCTTCATGGACAATGAGATTATTTTTCCATTACCACCATCATGTCTAGACATAAAATCATTATTATAGTTAAATATAATGATAATATATATATATTAACTTTTTTCATGTACTATAACCAATACATAAACATGATATTAAATAAAATTATACTAGTTCATGATGGTAGAAAAATCCACCAAAAAAATAAAACATTTTCATTAACATTTTATCTAATGATTCATCATCATATTAGAAAAATTGATATGTAATAACATTTAAACATATTTATTTTCTTTAATAACACATAATTTATTTTCTGGAGACTCATTCCCATTCTAGAAGGACATCCACAATTATATTCATCTAAACTAACAATGAAACTGTGAAAATTAATGCTCCTAAAATGATGAAATTAAACACTATAAATCATCATAATGGATATAAATTAACATAGTAAATTTATAAAAAATTTACATAGATTAGATATTATTAATTATTTAATTTATGAATCTTATTTTATTATCCAGGATTTTATGTGCAAGTGAAGAATGCTTTCAGGCAGAAGTTAAAGGGAATTCCAATCCCAACTAATTTTCTTTGGGATCTACCTCTTTCATGAAAAAATTTAGTATGGATGTTCTGTTAATTCTACTTATACAATAATTAATTATTCATCACTATTAGATGTTTACAATACACATGTTTCCAACTAGGATTATCACAAATATAAATATTTTAATCAATAACTCTTCTGTCCAAAACCCATCCTGACTCCTCTTGATAATGATACTTCTTTACTCGTGATCGATGAATCTTATACAATTTATGAGTTTTCAAATTTAATATAGGAACCCCAAATATTACTCTACAATGTATTATTTATGAAATTAGTATGAAACACATTAATTTTCATGGGTTATTAAGGACTGTGAATTTTTATGTTCATTGTGGCATGCAAGATGATGTAATTCTTATATTGTGGTTAGTGGGCCTGAATTTATATTTCCTTAAATTGCATTAGGTAATGTGATATATCTCATAAAATAATTTTAATTATTCATGATCAAAATCCAATATTTTTCACAATGATGGTGTTATGATTTTTTACATATACTATTCATGAACATAATGCTAGCTTTGTTCACAACAATGTGTGCTATTTGACCACTAATACATGGTTTCCATTATTATACATTACCAAATTACTTTCATTTAACCAATGTTTCCCTCTTAATGTTTATAATTATCTCGTGGTTATTTTATAATGATGCTTTATTATTATTCTCACACATGTTATACTGATTCATGTCCATAACTATCTACTTACACGGCTATTAGCTCACTTCTTTCATTGAGGTATATTCCTAGGTGACTAAATTTTCAATGCGAATTGCGAGATTTACAAGGATAAATAAGGTGTTTTTAAATAAATTTTTATATTTAATTTTATACATGTTAGGTATCTTCATAATGTGCACCTGAAATTAATCCTTTGGATCTATGATATGTAACTTTATTATGAGGTTTGTCTATAATTTATGTAATCGCCAGGTATGAAAAATTAGGGTCCCATTACTTTGTATTAGAGCATGATTTAGATAATTTTGAAATTTGGATTGGAAAAAATAGTGAATTATAATATTATATGTCTATATAAATTAAATGAATCATATAAGATTATTTTGAGAAACAGATTTACATATAGATACAATAAGATATGCCTATAGAGTTAATTTTTCTTGATAAATAATTATTTATTTCTAACTTGTGAACTAATGTTTTGTTGTAACACATATTATATTAGTCTACAGTGAGAACCAGGAAAAACTATTCCAACAACCCATGTGAGGTACAATATAATGATTCCCTGAATTACATCCCCAACTCTAGAGGAAAAGATCAAAAAATTATGGTAATTAAAACCTACCTCTCTAGATCTATGAATAATATCATGAATCTTGTTGAAAACCACATTTACCTAAAAAAGAAAAACTATAAAATTATTCGTTTATATAGAAGTTACAGCTTACAAATTTTTTGATCTTCTGGTCTACTTGTTGCTAAATAATCGGTTAACTCAATTGATAACATCTTTTATGCTCCCCAAAATATTTAGAAGGAGAAGTTGAATCCTTAAATATATTATTTAGAGAGAGAAGTAAATCTAGGGTTGGAATTGATATATAAGACCAATCCGTAGAAATAATTATACGAGATGGAAAGGGATGAATTAAAGTTAATATTTCTTATCATGTATTTCCCTAAAATAATTTCTAAAAATATAGATAGTGAATTTATAATGCTAATGGAAAATGATGGTGAATATATCATGTAAAATGAATAAAAAATTAGAATTATTGAAATATAGGCCTTATGTTTTTTATAAATAATTATCAAAAAATAAATATATTCTATAGTGGTTTAATACCAATACATTAAAATGATCTAGACATCTGAGACTTCTGGAGTAATGAATTAGTGGTTCAATGTGATCTAATATTGGATAAGGATATAAGAGAAGGGTATCATGTGTATGGAGATAAGAAACAATGTACAAAGATTCAACATGAAGGGTATAGAAAAAAACGTGGAAGGAAATATTAGTAACCCACATGTTAATAATGTAGGGAGAATAATTATGGGAAAAACCTCAAATGGAATTTTGAAATAATTCAGGTTTGGGAGATAAGGCCATTAATATCATGATTGTCAAAGATATATGAAGATGTTTTCCAATATTATACAAGTAAGGATAACACCACCCTTGTTTCAATGACTCAATTATAGGGTGTAAGGTCACTATTCAAAGCAATTCACTAAACCTATAGTCTATTTGGTTAATAAGAATCACCAAGCACTGAATCCAAAGGAGAAAGGGAGATCATATTACATCACTACTACAAATGTGGTTCCATGAAACGAAGTAATACATGTTATATTATATATATTAACTACATAATGGTAAATTATTATCTAATATTTGTTCTTCACATTCCATTATATTCTTTAGGGTTTTTGAAAATAATTACATGTATCCTTGATACCTTGATGTAGCGATATACGTAAAAACATCTAGTCATGAGATCATTTTAATATATGAGTTGTACTCTTCTCCCACTGGAGTATGTGGGAGGATTCCTCAACAAAATCTTGTATTACATCCCTTGGTGGAATTCAATGTTATACTAGGCATGGATTGGGTCTCATTAAATGGAGAAAAGTTCAATTTCCAAGAGAAGGGAATATATTTCCACATTTTGAGCCATCCCATGCTCCTATACAAAATAAATTAAGATCATGAATATCCATTGGAAAATCCTTCAATGATGTGTGTTGTGATTCCCAATGAAAAAGAATACCTCTCTCTAATACTTGAGATAGAGTAAGGTATCAACCGCAATGAAATTCCCTTAGTGAGGGAATATTGTGGTATATTTCCCAAAGAGCTACCTAGACATCCCTGA
Organism: Viscum album; assembly: GCA_963277665.1. NCBI lineage: Eukaryota > Viridiplantae > Streptophyta > Magnoliopsida > Santalales > Viscaceae > Viscum > Viscum album. The sequence goes on from OY728155.1 coordinate 823,096,348, forward strand.
ACTCGGGAGGTAGAGTTCTCAAAAAAACATATACCTAGAGCCACTCCAATCATAAAATTTGTATACAGGGTATCCCATATAAAACACGAGGAATTACATAAGAAGCTAAAAGATCACTAGGATAAATGGTTCATATGCCCTAGTGCATCAACTTGGGGTTCGTTGGTGAACTTTTCTTAGAAAAAGGATTGATCAATATGGTTTATAATCAACTATATGAACTCAACAAGATCACCATTATAGAAAAGAACCATCTTCCTAGTATTGAAGACTTTTCTGATCAAATACGACGAGCTTAGAGCTTCCCAAAGGTGGATCATCATTCTTGATATCATCAACTAATATTGTATTAGGAAGATATTCATATGAAATCATTCCATAAAAGTTATGTGAAATAATAGTTCATAGTTATTCTCTTTGGTCTTACTAATTTTCTTTCAATCATCTTGTATTTTATTAATAGAGTCTTTAAATATTAACTGATCCAATTTGTGGTATTTTTTACTGATAATATTATCATTAACTCAAATAGAAATGGTGATAATGAAAATATTCTATGGATTCTACTGGCAACATTAAGGAAGGATAAATTGTACTCCATGTATAGAATGTGTTACTTTTGTATACAATAAGTCATATTATTTGCGAACATGAGTATATTTGATGAAATTAATATCGACCATTCAAAAAAATACAATTTTGGAAAGGTCCAGAATGACAATTGTCACTGATATCAATAGTTTTATTAAATTGTCTTGATTATATTATAGTTTATGAGTAATGAATCATGATATTCTTACACTCTAACCATGTAAACATGGAATCTTGTAAATTATGAATGGATGGAATAAATTGGGAAATTATTTTAGGAGATAAAGAAGAGGGTAATACCTGCACTTTACTCACAATTCCAAAAAGTGGGAAACATTTTATGATATAATGAGATTCTAAATAGAAAATATTTGGTTCTTTATTCAAGAATAATTATAATGTGAGAATATATACCTCATGGTTATAGATGATCCATGTTAGAAATACCTGATGCATGATTTTTCACTAGCAATTGTGATTGTTTTGTTGAAAATATGGTTGAACTACCTCTATAGAGGGAATTATGATGTATATAATGATCATAAGATTCATAGTATAATTTCACACTGATGGAACTCAACATGAATCCAAGTATATTGTTAGAGCTAATCAAGGACTTTGATATCTATATTCACTATCATCTCGGGGAGGCAGACAAGGTATATTATTCTCTTCAGAAAAAAATAAATTTCTAGTAAATCCATGATGCATATAGATAAATTCCTTCTATTCAAGGGAATTAAAAATGTGGTTTTGGAAATGATAATGATATTGAATATTTCATACCATTCCTGAATCATTTACCTACTATCTATCAAATTGAATATCAAGGAGGCACAATTGGTTGATCTAGAGCTACAAAATAAGAAAAATGTGGTAAAGTAAGGAATGCTACATGATTTAAAAATCGACGGTGATGGTGTGATTATGTTTTGAATATATATTTATTTTCCTTTATCACAAGATATAAAATGTATCTATTAGACAATGAAAAGATATCACCATTTTGTATCCATCCTATAATTATGAAGATGTTTTTGATTTTTTAATGAAATTATGGTGGGGAAACATGAAGAAGGATATTGTAGATTTTATCCCAAGGTTATTTTTATGGAAAAATGTTAAATAATAGTGATATAATTAAAAATGGATGATTAAATAATTTAATATACCTATTTGGAAATGGTAGAATGTCATTTTCAATGGTTTCCCTCATATTTGGAATACATCAGATAGAAAAAATGTGATATGGGTTGTGGTGGATCAAATCAATATTATATCCTTATTTTTCAATATTTTGGAAGATCTATCTCTTAAATAGAATTGAAAAATATATTTAATTTTAGTGTTTAGGTATCATGTTTTTTTACATTTGATAATATTTGATCATGATCCAAGGTTAACATATAAATTATGTAGGTCAACAACATGCTCTAGTACTAAATTAAATTTGATAAAGTCATATAACCCCCCAATAGATGGACATTATAAATGGACTATTAAGATGCATTTGATTATGATTAGAGCCTAATAGATGAAATTTAAAGGTGTATGTTATCAACACATAATATTGGTGGTGTTATCATATAACAATATCATCCACTTTATCATTTAGATGGATCCATATAATGATCTATAAGGGGAATAATATATAACTCTAATATGTTTGGATGATGTTGATGAATGTAAGAAACTATGGCATAATATTGTAAAATAGGTTACAATGAAGGTTAATTCCTTCAAGAAAAAAATTCAAATCATCTTAGAATTGGAAAAAAAGACATGTTTACAATTAGAAAAGTGATTTGGAGTTTGTATTTAGAGATAAAGGCTTCCTTAAAATATCATCGTGGAATAAAGTATTGTGGTTTATGATTAAAGGGTATCATAACCCATGGTCCATTATCCTCTTTAACATGATTGATCATATAGAAGCACTATACCATAGACATGATATTCCATAAAAATGTGGCTCAAGTTAATGATGTGTTAAATTTATCAATCCTGAGGAATTACATACCTTACCCCACACATGTACTGAATCTCTAGGTGGTACAATTATATAACAACATCTTTTTTAAAGAGAAGGTAGTGATGTTCTTGGAACGCATAGAAAAATTACCACACGACATGAAGAATCACCTAGAGGGTTTTTTATGAAAGAATGATAATTATAAAGAGGTGATGTAAGAACTAGAAGAAGTTGTGAAGTAGAAATACCCTCTCTTGTTTTCACTCAACCATATAAATCAAAATATCATTGGTGAAATTTTAAAAGGGGATAAGAATGTAATGACCCATAATTTTATAAATGGAATGCCCCTTATTTTGATTATTTTATATTGTAAAAAACACATAAATAACATTGGGAACCTTATAAAAATATATTCTCATAAATGAAGAATGAAATATTTAGTACTTATCAAAAATAATGTATATATGTCGATGGAAGAGTAACCTTACCTATGGATTAGTAAAATGATTATAAGAAATAATAACCCATCCAATACAATAGTAACATAACCTATAAAATACTATATTTAATTGAGGTATATTATAAATAAAAAAATGATATTATTATATAAAAATATAAATAAATTATTGTTTTAAAGTTGATAAATTATGTTTTGATATTATTTTAGAATCTAAAAGATATTTTTAATGTTCGTAATGAATATAATTACATATAATAAAATTTATTTTTATAAAATACCTTCATAATTATTATTATGTTGTTTTATAATTATATGAAAATTTTATGATTCGTTAATTAATTTTTAAATGTTCATAAAATAAATTATCATATTAAAATTTGTATTTTTTGAAAAAATGATTACTTTATATAGTAATTAAATTTATAATATTCCGAAAACTATTTTCATAAAATGTAGTACAATATTTAAACCTACACATAAAAAATTGTTAATGTAAATTTTTTTATTTTCTGGAATAAGTTAATTTTTTGTTAATAGTGAAATATGGTAGCTTATGGTATTTAACAAAATACAAGAATTTTTCGCTTCAAGGATGAGTTATAGATTACGTACTTTTCCATTGTACTGAAATATAATTCCTTATTTATAGTATTTATTCATGGTAATTTAAATTTTTGATTGTTTATAGCCAAAATAACAAACAAATTGATAAAATATTCATGTAATACTACACTCCCCCTATATAAAATTTGCCCCATATACCAACTAATTAAATGATTATTTTCTTGTCTAAATTAAATCCAATTACTTTACCAATACTTGTCCCAACACCTAGGTTATTCTAGTTCAATGAAAAGACTCAACCCATGTTCTTTATGGAGGATCTCAATGAAATAATATTCTAGAAGTAAAATCCTAAATCCTTCCCTTTTAATTTCTTTTCATGTATTATTTTCTAATAGTATTCCTTATACCAAGTAGCTGGATAAATCCAGTTATACATATATGCCTTAATTTTCTTTTGTTTAGGTACTATCCAATATAAAATCATTTCACTTCACCTATTATTTAAAAAATGAAAACATCATATGTGATGTGTTGATTCGACACCTTCATGGATGAAAACTTTTCATTTTATATTACCAACAAAAAGGATATTCATAAAAACAATATTATGAGTAAAATTATTTTAATTTAAATTTTTATCATTAACAATTCAATTAATCCAATATATAGACATGTTATTCATTAAAATTATAGTAGTTCACGATGGATGTAAAAAAATACAATGTAATTGAAAACTATTTCACATTAATTTTATCTAATGATATATACTCATATTATAAAGACATGTTTTCTTATTAAGAAAACATTATTTCACTTTTTTAAAATTATTCTCATTCAAAAATAACTATTATATCACTATATATGTAAACCGAACCTGAAACCGTGAGAAGAACCGCTCCACAATAAATGATAAAAATAGACATAAATGGAATGAAGAAAAATAAATAAAATAAAATAAATGTATAATGTTTTATTAATTATGTTATTAATATATATATTATGATTATAAAATTATATTAAGTTCATGGGAAGACATATATTTGACATAATTTAAGGTGATTCATAAAACTAATTCCATTTCTTAAGGTTTTACATTTTTCTTATCAAATATTAGTATGGGTGTTCCATTAATGATTCATATATATAATTTCAATGTTCATTCCTATTCTTTTCATGGACATACATGTTTACAACTTTTTTAATTAAAATGATAATGATTTACAAAAGGAAATTTCTTTCCAAAACACATTTGGACTCCTCCTAAAATTGATTCATCATCACTCATGATTGATGTATCATATAATAATTTTTTCATATTTTATTTAGGAACCCCATAGTTTATTCATTAGTGTATGATAAATGAAATTCATATTAAAACCATTCCATTCCATTGGTTATTTTATAACTATAATGGTTATATGTTCTAGGTGGTATGCATGGTTATGTAAATGTTAGGATGTTATGGGTGGTACTGAATTATATAGTCATCTAATGCATCGAGTAATATAATAATTTCATGATATAATCTATATTATAAATTAAAATTATTCTATATTTATTAAAAATGATTATATTGTGATTATGAACATATTTTATATGTGAACATGATGCAGGCTTTGTTCAAGGCCATGTGTGGAATTTTACTACTAAGACATGATGTCTCATTTTTATGCATTAAAAAATCCATACCATTATCTAGTAGTTCTCCCTGGATATTTATTATGATCAAATTTTAATTTATTATTATTATTATTATTATTATTATTATCCCCCATTTTATATTTAATTATTTCCCTATCTATCCTCTTATTGGAAATTTAAATTAACCCTTTCATTGATATAAATACTCATATTACAACATGAATTATGAAGAATGTGAGATTTTTAAGGATAATGAATATATTTTTAGATAATTGTTTATATTGTATTTATACAGGATATGTTTGAGTATAATTTCCCCAAGACACTAAACCATCGAATCTTATATTTTTAATAATTAAATGATGTTTATATTAAATATGATTTGATAGTAATATGACAAGATGTATGGTCTCTTGAGATGCATCAAATTGGAGTAACTATTCTCAACAATTGAAAAAATACTTGAGGAATATGTGATAAGAAGAGGGTACCAACAAATGAAAATAATGTTAGCATCATCCAAATTGAGTTTTATAGGGGGTATCCTACGTTACTACCCTAAATTTCATGGCTAATATAAGACAACTGAACTTTATCTTTTATAGAATATTTCAATATGGTTTATTATTTCACATATAATACCCCTAAATTATTAAGTTATATGGAGTCTAATATTCATCAATATATTCTAAATTATGGAGTTTTCAAGTCCAAATGAGGTTGATCCAAGATCCAGGGTTGATGAGGTAGTGGAATATCAACATACCATTGAATTATAATGTGATGTACATATAGTATACTATCCCTAGGATGGTCGAAGACTTTTCTTCCCTAGAAAACATTATTATGGCTCATTATTCCTCTTTGTTTCCCTCCACTTCATCGTACGCCTTAGAAGTATAAACATTTTCCTCAAAATGTATGATAATTCTCAATGTTGTTTTAATGGACTCACACATTTCCTTCGACAAGAGAATATCCTCAAAGATCAAAAGTCTTATATGTATTTTGGTGATGTCCTTTAGAATATCATATATTCATAACAAATTAGTATTCTTTCCTATAGGTTGTATATGTTGGGAAGGGGTTCGATCAATGATGTATGATAACTATTGGGGCCGGGCTAATGCTCTAAATACTCTTCTACTAATTGACTTGCCTTTTTGGAATGATTGCCAATTGACCATCGGTTTTCTAAGGTTAGGATTAAGTTGGATGTTTCTAATCACAATGATGTTTTGGATGTGATGTGTATTCAACTAACACAATTAGTTGTGGATTAATATATAGAGATAAGAGCAGGGGATGGGTATTCATTATGGGCTTTATTGAATCATTTCTACTTAGTTTCAGTATCATGAAAAGCTTAATTTGTAACTGTATCCAGATCATTCTAATGGATTGAATGTACACTATACATTGATTAATGGTGTCTATATGCAGTTAACCAAGGGGTTTACATGATATTCCTAATTGTAATGAATTGTAAATTTGTCCACCCACTCAATGATATTAATTGAGGAAAAATCATACTCAACATCAATGTATTATCCCAAATAAGTAAATACCCCATGAGTGACCCCATGATCTGGAGTTATGAAGTCCCTACAATCTTGTTATGGATTCCTCAATAGTGGTGGAATATGATTTCCCTTGATTTTTCAATACATGTTCTTTATAGACATTCATGGATCTGAGGATGATTTGGATGTAGTGATCCAAGGATGCACTACAATCATAGGGTTTTCGTAGATTTCTTAGTTAGGAATAGATAAAACCATGGGAATAAGTGTGTACTTTGAGAGGGAACTATTTATCTTCTTTCTATATTCCACAGCCAAGGGCATATTTCTACGCACCTGTGATTTCATCATCACTATTAGGATCAGTGGATATATATATATATATATTACCTTTAATAATAAATCACCAAACCTGAATAATCCATGAATCACGTGGTCATATATCCAATCTATGAACATGAATATTTCATCAATGGTGTTTTCATGCTTCCTATTATATGTTAAATAGTCAGGATGGATAGTTAGTATTTCCTCTATGGTCACATTCATTCTGGAAACAAAATAATCCCCTTAGCATTGGTGGGAAGGAAGTTTCATGGGGTATGTGAGTCCCTAATTGATTATTTACAATATTATATTTCATAGAAAGGCATCATGGGATCTAGGAATTTGCGGGGGGGGGGGGAAGAACCATTCTCTCATCGATAAAAATATGATTAGTGATGTCGTTATGGGTGAGGCAATTTCATGTGAGGATCCATCGGGTGGGGATGCATTTGACAAGGATCATCTGGTATTGGTTCCATCATGTGTAGATCCTTAATAATCCCTACATGCATAACATAGTTTGTATTCTATTTCAAGGTCCTTCGCACAGATAATGGATGGGTTAATGGGAGAAAATTTCCTCTATTATAATATATGTTTACTAAGAGAGGAATGCAGATTTTAGATAATTTTCATATTCAACTAGAGTAGTTCATTGTGACGAGGTTAGGGAACAAATAATTCTTGTAATTCCCTGACCATATCATAAACACATATTCCTGAGAAAGAATAATTTCGAGTGATTATGTGAGTCCCTTCTACCTAGAGATGATGTTGGTATCTCATTAATTAGTCCTCTACATTCATTATAATAGTTTGATTATTCTCATTTTTAATGTACATAAGTTGAACTGGTATAGTATGTTTAGATAAATACCCTCCCAACTAGTACTGGGCCCTATGGGTAGCTTGTTATACCATACAAAAGTATTCCCTTCTAATGTATTGAAAAAACATTATAAAATGTAGGCCTCATTCAATTCTCACGTTCTGAACAAAGGGACACACCTTGAGGAAAAATGGACCAGTTGTTGTAGAATTTCACCCATTCTATTAAACATGGGGAAGATGAGCTTTCCATATTCCAATTTTGTTCAATCATGCTCAAAAATTGTTGGGTACGGATTTACATCATGTGGTATTACCACCTATCATGTTTCTAGATCCTCCAAACATGTAGTGAGAGTAGCTTGAATTTCAAAATGGAGAGGATTTCTAACAACCATTTTTTGGGGGGGATCATTTAGTAGGTGAATGAGGATTCCATGATCCAGCTGTTGAAAATCATGCATCCCATTATGATCAGTCGAGGTTGGAGACTCTTATCTTGATCACTTGTTTTATCCCCTGTATTCTTAAATTATTTTGTATTTGGGGCCATAGAGATAAAAATGGAGTGTCTAGACAAGGAGGATAGGTTTCCCCACATGATGAGAGATGGGATTCCTCATGTAATTTCAATAGTATAGGCACCACTCAACAATGAGATAAAATATTATCCATTTTTAATTCTAGGATATGTTTTAGAAATGTAGTTATCAATGGTTCTGAATCTAAATTCAGTGCCACCTTGAATGGGTTGTAAGGTTTTGAATGTCCCGATGCTTTTTTGACATGGTGGGAGATAGTAAAAATCTTCTCATTGTGATAAATAATAGGACCCTGCTCAAGTCATTTCTTATTAGTGGGGACACATGTCAATGGGGTCGTACTAGTAATGTGTCGCTCACTAAGGAGGGACCTTTAGGATAATATTTTTTAACCCTTGTATGGATCCTTTTAAATTTGATCTAATTTTTTATTTATGACATAGTATGGATTCCTACTGAGTTCATGATGATTTTGGGGGTGTACAGGGCTTTCTCGAATCCTGGAACCCTGACCATGAGAGTTGATAATTAGTCCACACTATTAGTAGATACCATTAAACCCGGCCTTCAAGGCCTCTACTAACTGTGCGGGGCTAGAAAATGGGGTGATGTGCTGTGAATGGTCTTCCTTAATTATTTGATGTCTGCCACACTCCCATGAAACAACAACAAACACTATCACAGAGGCATTTCACAATTGGTGCACAGTTTACCTAACAATGCAGCCTAACCATGTGGGTTACCGCTTAACACACTAGAATATGAATGTTTAGTGCGCGGTTTGGCCAACCATGCGACCAAATTGTGATACCCCTATTTTGGGTTATATTACAAATGTTCACTTAATGATATAATTATGATCCCCCACCGCCATTTTCTCTACATATTTCCATCATCAAAAGTTATCTCCCCTCCATTTTGAACCCTCTTCATTCTTAAGCTAATATCTACCACATCTTGTCTTTCTAGAGACCAATCAATGTATGGTTCATCTCATTGTATACATTAGGAAATCTATATTAATTTTTATACAATTTTTTCTATTATTACTATAGACATTTCTATTTTCATGTAATAAAATGTTCCCTATTTTTGGGTGTTTGATAATTATTTATATCTCTCCCAATACAATCCATAGTATATGTTGATACTGGATGAATAGATTCGTAAAAGTGTTAGCAGGGCGGTCTATACGTAATCCCTCATAGTTCATTGTTTTATATTTTGTTTTGTGTTCGTTTCAATTTCATCATCAGGGAATATTAAATTGATGTTCCTTTATTATTTTAATTATATTTATATTATAAGACTCTTTTTAAATAATTTTTCCATCACTGATGGTTTCATCTTCAATGTCGAAAACCCCAAGAAGGGTGTTTTCCTAAATTATTTGTTTTAACGATTGTTACGTGTGTCTATGCCACTGTTTGGGTGGGAATTGATTGACCCAATTAATTATAAGACCATTAAAAATTTAATGAGAATGAAATTGACTATGGTTATTCCTTTTAAGTGATAGTTCCCCTTTAACCTTCTAAGGTAAGTGTCTTAGTTAATTATTGAATTTTTGAATGGTTAAATTGGAATGTATACTACGTATATAACATGGACCAACTGAATGTAATTGAATTGATTGGTTGCACATATATATCAACCATTCCCATTTCTAATATAAGATAGAATATTGATCCTTATAAAATTATTATGACATAAATGAGATAAATAAATTTTTAATGCCAAGTTATGCCTTGGCATACAAATTAATGGAAATGGCTTGATCCAAATGAATTATCTCAAGGCACAGGTATTATGTTAAAAAAATATAATAAATGAGTTGACTATAATGTGGATAATACATATGCACCTTGAAACTACTATATGAGTTTTCAGACTCGATCTAGAATATGATTCCCGAGGAGATTATTTGAGAACTCGGGGATTCCATTCTAATTCATGGATGCATGTTTTCACTGGTGAGTCCCATTCTGGAACCTGATCATTTAATATCATTGGATTCCCAGTATGACTTAGTATAATCCCAAAATTATCATTGAATGATACCTTGGATACACTCCTTGGATCCAACATGACTTATATAAATCGAATATTCCTTGGATACACCATTGGGGATAGTTAGTTCATATCCCATTTTAACATAGATAATTATCTTTGAATCAGTTATAATTACATTATTGTGGAATTCCTTTTTCAATTCCCCATGGAATACACTATTACCCACTTATATAGTCTACAACTTATTACATAGATTGGATAGACCCCTTAGGTCATAGATTCCTTTGATATTACCTTGGATCCCTAATATTATCAATGTCATTACATGGTTCTTTGTTAGAACATGGATCCATTCATTATAGTCTTATTAGTATACATTGTTATATCCTGTATCCTTTACTTATTACAATTATGATAGTATTTCATTATGTGTGAGAAATCACATGACATAATTATATTAATCAGATCCTATTAGAGGAGTGAAATGATAAAATGTTCAGAAACAAGCTAGGCTAAAGTAGGTAATTAGGTATTTACATTATTATACTACTTCACTTCTATATATTCTTTCTTGAACATTATTTTAGTGTATATAACAAGGATGGATATTATAGATGAAATTTTTGGTTTTGTACAATGACTTTTCTCGCATACTATCTAAGACTCAATTTGAACCCATCTAGATAACATGTATGTAGGTGTTGACAAAGGGAAGCATACAGCTTCAGACACTTGGTAACATTCATGCATTAGGTTGAATGTTGGTAGATGATTACAAAGTTGGAGATCATGAAATGTTGATAGTGTTTTGATTCCTTTTTTATACGTTTTATATCATATATTGTCTATTACTTGTAAACTTGTTTTCTTTCATTATAGATACATTACATATTTAATCGTATTATTATTATTATTATTATTACTATTTCATGTTTCTTTAGCTATTAGTATTCATGTATTCTTCTATTTTTCTATATCGTTATTCTATATAGTTTCCTCTATATACATGCTATTCCATTTATATATTGTGGATAAATATTGTAATAAGGGAATAGTCTCCCCCAACACAACCTAGTCCCTCGGTGCTAGTAATAAGCCTTTCTGACTTAGGGATATGTTCTTGAAGCCATATGGAAAACCAGGCTCATGTCACCATTCATTAGCGCCCATGTTAGTGGTGTCACATTGTGTTATCATAGGTTTCTGGTTCATTCATTACAATTTGGATAAAATAGACATGATATTGGGAATTCATTCGAACTTGGTTATATTTTTTGCTTTGGTGTAGCTAACCAATATCAGGAATAAATTTTGAGTTTCCAAAAAAATGATTAATGTTCAAATTTTTATTAATACTATTTATATCATTTCACCATTGGGTGACACACATGCCATGTGTTGTTTATTATTATTGTTTTGGAATTTTATTGTAACATTGGCCAATTGATATGAAGGAAAAGATAATTGTTATGTGTATCATTGTAGGCTCCTAGAATTCACATGCCATAAATATTTCCATGACATATAGGTTCATTTCACTGCTTGAATTTCCCTATATAATATTTGATTATAGAGTGAGACATATTTAAAACTTTTTCTACGATTTGGATGTTATTGAGTGAGTTTTAGGTTTAGTTCATGAGGTGTTTGGGGCCTCTATGGTTGGAGTGGGTAATTTACTGAGTCAAGAAATTCGAATGTAATTATCTAGGTGTAGATTTTAGGGATAATGTGTATGGTCAATGAGTCACTAGGAATTATGATCTATTTTAAATAAACCTTTTTATAAGAACATAAACAGTTAAATTTTTGATATTGAAAAACGAGTTGTAAAATCAATTAGTTTTCACTAAATTATTAGGTAATGTTTTATTAACCAATCATTTACTAGAACCCTATAATTTATACAAAAACACGTATGAATACATGGCCTCATATGTAGGAATTTTGGGTAGTATGCTAATTATATTGGGGATATTCCATTTGTTTATATTTTTTTATTTCTATTTATAAAAAAAAATATTATAATGAGTTTTGTGATACGAATTTTTTACCAATTTGACCCTGATGCCCTCCCTTCGTCCACTCATAGGTTAGTGATGACCATTCTCCAAATATAGGGGGCCCTTATCCACCTGTCTCAGCTCTAGAATATCAAGATGAGTCACTACATATTGTACCTAATCTGGGAAATGACCACATATTATTTATTGTTTTATTTGTTGGATTTTGTCCCTGAAATATGCTATATGACCTACAAATACAATTTATGATCTTCCCCATGAGTTCCAACGAAAGCATCCTCCTACTTTCTTGGGGAATGGAAGTACATGGGCTGCTAAGTCATGGAACCTTGTTTATCAGTGATCATCTAGAAATGCCTCTAGAGTGGATGTTCGGGATACCTACATAAATGTGCATGATTTACCTATGTGCTTCTAGGTTGTGATTACCCATTATGGACACCATTATGGTATAGTATAGGCTAATTTTGAGAAATAAATCTAATATTTTCATGGTAGATGATTTGTATAAGGGCTTCAATATTCTATACATACCCAGGTGAATGTATTTTTCCTTGAAACCTTTTTAATTATTTAATCGGTCTCTTATCGTTGAGTGAATCCTAGGGAAGGACATAGTACCAGCCATAGAGGATTAGTTTTCTGTCAATCTTGTAGTTCGTCAAATATAACGAAACATTCCCTTGTGGTTTATCAATAGGGAAGATGTCGCCATAGTACCCATAATAATATCTCTATGGTATTCCATCATTTATGATGAAAGAGACATCTAATGATTTAGTGTCATAGAGAACCTTTGTATTGTTGGTATTTGACCATATTTAAAACCATCAAATATTATTTCATACCTTTCTATAAACATATTTTATAAGCGGTTCTAGACCTTCTCAAACTTCATGAGAATGTTATTTTATACTGCATCAGGTGGGATGTAGGAGTAACACCAAAAGGATAGGATGAGTTGGAGGATCTGTCATCATTAACACTAGTAATGTAATAATAAATTGGGCAGTCTAGTTATACCATAGGGTGATATATTAAGTTGCATTCATTCATTAAAGCTGATACCCAAGGATAAAAATATTGGATTGTCAATAGCATGAGGTACTATTCTAGTTGACTCCAATATTCTATCTTCATTATTTCATACATACGGTTCATTTTACTTCATTTATATATATTTTCTGAAATTCTCGAGCTAGAAATACAGTAGTATTATGGTGTAATGACCCTGGACACACTATTGGGAGTATGGTAATAGGGTATATTCTAATACAGTGACTGTCCCCTTGAGGTAGACAGTTACCCTTCCTTGTTCGACCACATTTTTCTCCTGATGAATGGATTCTATAAAATTCATGGTATGGATTGGCTGGTCCCGTATAACCCCTCTGTACGCCTCAATCATCGCAGGGTATCATTTACATAAATATAGGGAAGAATTTATCTTCATAAGAGTGATTGGAATGTCTAGGTAGGTAGAGTTAGGCAAGAGAATCATGGGCTAGGTAGAGTGACTAGCCAAATTTCTAATCAAATCATAGAGGATTAAGGTCTACATCAAGCTGAATTACCTCTGACTTTATATCACTTTTCAAATTTCATTATAGATGATATTTTTACATTACCTCCTAAAATTGATATGGATTTTCTGATTGATCTCATTATAGGAGTAGATCCAGGGTCTATTCCTCCATAATTGATAGAACCTACTAATCTATAAGAACTCATGAAATAGTTAGAGGAATTAGAGGTAAATGGATTTATATGGCCCAATATTTCCACTTGTGGTTCCCAGTTGGTATTATCTATGAATATATATGGGGCCATTCATCTCAATGTAGATTAATAATGGTTAAAACATCTTACAGATAGGAACTAGTATCCCCCACCTCATATAGATGATCTTCACGAAGAGATCGAAGGATCTAGATTGGGATTACTACGATTAACATGAGATCGGGCAATCATGAGGTGTAATTCAGGCTATAAGACATACCTCATATATCATTAAGTAGAAGGTATGGTATGTATGAGTACCTTATTATGTTTTTTGGTCTTAGGAATGCACCATCTATTTTCAGGAATTTTTTGAATATGGTGTTGCACACATATCAATATTACTTTTTTGTAGTCTTTGTGGATGAAATACTCATATATTATCACACACATAGTGACCATGGTAATATCCTTGAGATCATTTTGAGTACACAGGGATAGAATAAAATTTATGGAAAGATTGCTTTATGAGTCTTCTAGGTCATCAAATCTCACTTCTTAGTTCATATTATCTCAAAATACAGATTTTCGATTACCCGTGAGAATGTGAGTGTGGTTTTTTCCTAAGAGAATCTCAAAAACATGTTTGATATAAAAAGATCCATGGGGATAGATGAAAATATTAGAAATTTTAAACAAGAATTATCTAGATTTTATTCACCTCTTACTGGTCTTATAACAAAGGGTGTTATATTTCTTTGGTCAGAAGAGTGTAAAAATGAATTTTTTGACTTGAATGGATGGATTGTCTCAAAAAATATTCAGATTCATCCAGAGTCTCGAAGAGGAAATATTTTGTTCTTTGATGAATCAAGAATTGGGTTTTGAGCAGTGCTAATGCATGGGGACATAGTCATTACGTACCTATCATAGTAGTGGAGTCCTTATAAGATAATTTTCTAAAGCACAAACTCGAGATAGTAGTTTTTCCAATACATTATGTTGCTGGAGACAATATCGATGGGTCAGTTCTTTATGGTGTATACAGAGAACAAGAGACATAAAATTATCTTTACATAGAGTAACATAAATCATGGATATCATAGATGTGTTAAATATCTTTAGTCTATATATATTGATATTGACTATATGCCTTGAAAATGATATCTATTCGTGAATGACCTGAGTAAGAAAATTGAAGCAAATACAGTATAGGGTGAAAGTGACAAATTAATGTTTATGGGCCTATTATCTAAGACAAATTAATTTTTTCATTATATTCACGAGCAGTATTATATCACATCCTAGACAGTTAAATCATTCCTCCTTGATAAGGTGAAGAGTAAGTAGAATTTACATCATGAAGGTTTGGTAATATGTAATTTTATTTCAACAAATTACCCACATATAGATTACTCTACAGATCAAAATGACATTATGCATATACATGGTCATGTCTGAGATTCTACATATATGATAGATGAACTATTGTGTAATTCCATTTTTTCTCTTTGTGATGTTAATCCATGAATCTCCTTGATGAATCGAGACATGTGACACTAGTATTGGAGCTCTGTGATGAAACATCAGAGAAAATATCTTATCACTAGGTATTCCAGTTTCCATCGAGTGAATGCAGAGATCCATCAATATTTTGGATTATAAGATCCTCCACCAGTCCTAAAATGGAAATTTGATGACGATTCCATGGACATTATAGTTGTCTTTCCAAGGTATCCTTGATGTAGATATGTTTTAGGGGTATTCATTGACTGACTGATGAAGGTATCCTACTTCCATCATATCTAGGATACATTCTTAGTTAATGAGTCGGTATGATTTTTAGTTGGTGATATCATCCAACTAAACGATGTCCCTCATAAAATTTTTTATGATAGGGAAACATGATTCACATTATAGTTTTGGGATGGGATATAGAATGATATGGGTGCCCAATTTCTAATGAGAAGATATTTCCACGCTTAGATAGATAGATAGTTAGAATAGAAGATATTATTTCTAGAGGACATGACATGTTAGAGTTTCCTTAATTTTATTTATTCTTGGAATAATAATATACATCTCTTCATGTTCTCATGCAAAAATTTCTTTATGGTTACAATTTTTATGTCACCTTTTCAATACTTGAAAAGAAGGTCTTTTTATTCTCCATTGTGCTAGCCAGAGATAGGAGAGGTAGCCCAACTAGTTCCTCATCTCGTGTAAGAGTCTTCAGATCGGTTTTAGATGAGCCAAAAGATTATTTATACTACGCATTCTATATATAATTCATATGTTGATATATTTTTACAACCATTGGAGTTCAATGTTTGTGATAATGTTTTCTTAGTGGTACTACCCAGGCATGGGCATATATGGATATAGAGGAAAGTGATGGTTTCGCCTCATTATGTAGGGTTATATCTGAATATAGAGAGTTTTGTCTTGAATACAATCTATTTTTACTTCCTCATAGGTATAAATCCATGAACAAAGTCTTCCATGTTTCACTATTTCTCTGTTATCAGGACAACATGCCTCACACTTTTAATCCTATAGAGGTTGAGTTAGATGTTGATGTTTCATTCGAGGAGTATCTTATACACATCATTTACCTGAGCATAGAGACTATCATAAGCTATTATATCACATTAGTATGAGTGATATGGTAGCATGAACATATAAATGATGAGACTTGAGAGCAGGAGGCCAATGTATGTACTCAGTGGAAAAATTTGTTCTCAAACAATGTTTAACCACCCATTTATGGAGAACTCGTGGATGAGTTCCATTAAAGGGGAAGACATTAATAATATAGTTCTTTACTATGGTATGGATAATATTAAATTTGTTCAAATTCATTATTTTTGTGCATAATTTGATTTTCTAATGAAATCATCATGGTTTTAGTGGTGTCTGTGGAATGTTTAGTGATTGAAACCCCATTAGGTGGAGAAAATCACGTGGCTGAATAGTTAGTAGAAAATATTTCACCCATCCAATAAGATCTCTCCTACCCATGAGGGACTAGATAGTGAGGTTAATCATGGTTCACAGTATTCCCTGAACATGAGCCATGGGTTACACACCCATCCAAAAACAATAAACATTTTTAAAGAATAATTTTTCATTGTTTTATCATATTTTTCAAAATAATGTTGTCTAATAGTATGGGTACCCCCTCAGGATAGTAGAATGTGCACAGTTTTCCAAAACATGCCTCAAAACCATGATAGCCTTTTCTTGGTGAATCTTTTTAATTTTCCTTAATTGTGTAATTATGTTCCCCCACCCCCTATCCTTTCAGTATTTCAATAGCCTTGATATCTATTCTCTCCCTTTTGGATCCATCTTCAACCCTAGGTAGGGTGTTTTACTTAATTATTCCATTTTAGGTTTTTATGTGTATTTGTTCCACCCTTTGGGTGTGATATTGTTTGAAAAAATTAGCGGTAATCCCTCTCAAGATTGAATAAGTAAGGAATTGATTAGGGTTATCCCTTGCATGTGATAGTACCACTTGACCCATCTAAAGTATATTTTCATGTAAACTAGTTAATGTTTAAGTTGTTACATTGGAATGTATACTTAATTTATGACATTCCCTATGTGAATGTAAAATAATGGTTTGGTTGCAGGTCTGTATAATCTATTTCCTTGTCAAATGGAAGGTAGAATAGTGAACCATGTGAAATTGTTCACAATTAAATGATCTAATAAATGGTTGTATGTTGGGTTATGCCTTGTCATAGTAATGAATGGAACTGGATTGAACCAAATGACTTATCTAGAGGCATCATAATTGAATTGAATAATTTAATATGTGAATTTATTATAAGGTACCCAATGTATATGGTTTCTGAGAAAAATATATAAGTGTTCAGATTTGATCTAGACTTGGATTCCCAATGGATTTCCTTGAGCACTCATGGATGCCATTCCGATTCATAGATGTCATATGCGATGGTTGAAACTCACCTTTGATACCAATTCTTATCTATCATTGGATGTCTAGTATGAAATTTCATAATACCTCTATTATCCTTATCGGATGTCAAGTACACACTCTTTCAATCCATCATGACATCTATGAACATGGTGAACCTTGGATACACCCTTGTCCCTAGCCACTTCTTGTCCCATTTTAACTTGAATGACTTCCCAAGACTCAATTAGAGTTAAATTATTGTAAAATATCTTGGTACTATACTAATTTATTTTTATATATGAATTCTTGCACACTATTTATGTTTTTGTTACACTGACTGGATGTTATAGGAACTAATAATTGTATACTACAATGATTTATCTCACACAATATTGAAACCACCAGTGGCACCGAGAGATATTACATGTATATAGATGATGAAAAAGGAAAGCATACTACCTTGGGAATTTTATTTCATGCTTGAATTGGGTTGGATAATGGTTGTAACTGACATAGTGGAATCTCAGGATGATTGTATTATTTTAAGATTCATTTCTTTCTTCAATTGTGTAGAATTTGTTGTAATATACATGTATACATGTCTTATAGCATTATAGATAAATGAAATATATCATAATAAACATTGGAGTATTTATTTTATTCAAATAAATTGATATTCATCATGTCTACCTCTTTTGTACCATATGATTATTCTTTATTCCTTCAGATATGTACTTAATATTCCATTTACATATTGTGATGAAATGTTGTAATGAGGGTATAGTGTCCCCACTAACACACACTTAGCGCTCACTACTAGTTGGGAACGTCTATATTTAACAAGATGTTCTTGAGACCATGTGGCCAACAATGATTGGGGAACCATTGAGTGGAACACAGGTTCGGTACATCAGAGGTCTTCCTAATTACACCCTACATTAATAGTCATGATTCTCTATTTCTCTGGGGGTTCAGTGATGACCTAATTTACTAGTATGGAATTCAAAGGTAATTATTCTATGTTAGTGGATATACTAGGATGTAGGTATTTTTTCTGTTGTTGGATTTCGATGTAATGGAGGGTATTATACTAAACCCATCCTCTAACCAGTACATATGAATACGAATCTTCCATGAATGGATGGAGAATGGTGAGACTATTAAAAACCCATTTTTTCTAGTTCTATCAGAATCCATAAGAATAGTAGAATTGAGTATTATGATGATTTTCATCTCATCCATTCTTTACAAGAATTTAATGAAATCGAGGATCTTATGGTTCCTTGGGTAGGTCAGTTGATAGTTCCATAGTTATTTATATGTAACCAATATAATATAACGGAATCATACAACTTATGACTCTATGAGTGTCTTAAAGATGAACATTTCTTGAGATACAAGTATCCAGAACACCATTAATAGTTTTTCAGTAGCTAGAACCTCCTACATTACCTCTTACTTAGTGGAATGGTCTTTCTCTTTCAAGCACCTACCCCCGATTGGAACAGGTCATGATATGGGGGGAGGAACAAATGTTGAACTATTTTTTCATCATCACTATCATAAGAGGATACACCACAAGATATTTTTAGATACTATTTTTTGGGATATCTCTCATAGGTGGAGCCATTATTGACATCACATCCATGTTTAATGGTGTATATACCATTGCATCATCTTCCATAGTGGGAGAATCCATTTTTTGGATCATTGGAGCCTTCATCATCATATGAATGTGTAAACCCAAAACCAAAAAACTCTAAAAACTATTTTTCTGAAGTGGATAGGATATGAAATGGTGGAGATGAAAATGGTTGAACTATGTTACCTTGGAAGAAGACTAATACACTCTCCATATACGTGTACCAATGAAGGGATCTGGGGACCTAGTGGCCCCTCAATCCAATGATCATATTCCTTAATTTTCAAGATTCATCCATAATCATTCGTGGATTTAATGATAGATCCCTCATTTATTAAACCAAAAAATTAGAATATGTGATGTCACTGATGACATTATACTTTCTAGGATTTACCTCTAATGGTATTAGGAGGACCTCTAGAAATGCTTTTGATGGAAATGGGAGGAACTGTGATTTGGTTGATGATGACATGTGGAGGAACTCCATGCTGACTACTGGCGGTATCATGGGTAGTACCCCAGTGTTAGATGTGTATGGTGAAGGTAGAACCTCCTATTAGATTAGCGATTACATTGGGAGGACCTACATGTAGACTGGAGGTAGTATCATGCAATGGAACACCCCATATAGTACGATGATGAAAATGTAGGACAATTGCATCAGATGGAAATGACATTGGGAGGTCCTATGTATTTATTGGTGGGATAATTAGGAAGAACACCAAATATGTTGTCAATAGTGTGGGGGTGTCCGTATAGAATTTCATCGTTATGGGGAAAACTGTAATGACTATTGGTGGTTCTAGTGATGGTAAGATTCATCCTATTCTTCCTAAAATGTTTGTGTGGCCTTGATATCATGCAGGTGAAAGAGAATACTTGTTCACCAATGGTTGGTATATTCATGGTTCTTCACTCAAAATTAGTGTTGAGTGTTCAATACATTGACCAATTATATGGGGATGAAATCTACATGTTCATTAATATGTGTAACTGATTGGTGTTAGAACTGGTGCGACCAACTGGAAGTCAACCAAAGGTGACACCAGGGTGATATCCACTATAGGTGTCACTTAAATATGCCCTACTAGATTATCGTAGGGGTGTGAGTTGTTATACTACTAGCAGAAGCGATAATTTAGGATGTTCTCCATCATAATGGTGTGTGGGGGTGGGGGTCCCCTATGTGGCCCAAACTTGGGACGATTTCGATGGGTGACCATGTCATAAGGTTTTGGTAGGTCATTTCTCTTGTTGGAATGATCCGTTATTACTTGTACCAGTCTCTGTGTAGTTAGATCGGCCTCCACTGGATTATCTCATAGGTTAGGATATGGTTTGGTCACCTGATATCCAAATCTAAAGCATAATTCATATTAGGGGCATAATTGTGTGATATTTTATAGGTTTTCTCTACCCATGAATTTGTTGGATTTACTTTTCAAATATCCTATATAATGATTATTGTATGGAATATGTATTCATACATCAATACATGTAAATGAATGTGATAATAAATTTAATAACATTGTCCAATATTCATGAAATAGGGAATGATGAACACTGACAATTCCACATACCAAGGTTTCTAAATGATATCTCCCCAAAATCAAAGGTGATTTTCACCATGATCGCATTTCATTCATGGTGGGACCTGGTTATTAATATATTGATTTATTTACTTCAAAATATTTTTTTATCCAATACTACTACTCCTCATGGATATGGAGAATATTTTCATATAGGGTTCACCATTTTAATATTGTGTACATTCATCACGGTATAACATCATCCCACCACCTGGGTGATGAAATGATTATTCTCATTACACCAAATTAACAAATTCCAAAGGTATGTTGATTGAAATAATATAATTGGTGATGTCACATACCTGTTCGAAATGAGTTGATGTGATTATGGTTATTTATTTCATGGATTCCTCCTGGGTTCTCATCTCCTAGATTAAGTCTCCATTAGATATTTAATTCATTTTCTTGGAAATAGTTAATGATTCTATATTTAGGAAAATGTTGGTTAATTTTTCAAATTTTATCTCGACATTGATTTTTCCTTCGATCAGGGAGGGTTGGAATGTGGGTACATCTAAAGCATATCTTGACATTTGGTGTATTTGGAACCCATAAATTCATCCTCTTTCAGAGGGAATCCCAATGGATGAATCTTGTCCATGGAACCCAAGGAATAAAATTTTAAATTATGATGTATTTTATGTAAGGGGGTATTTCTACAGAGTAATTTTACATTAGGAATCAGAAATGTACTATCATGGTGGGAATTATTGATCATGTCATGATCTTAAAAACATGTGGAGACAGATCAAGATACCCTATTGGGGACATTGAAATCTAGAGACTATATTATTTTAGAGATATATCATGACAATATATTTGGGTGTATCATGGAATGAGTGTAATTTCTTGTGGAGATGGGTCAGGAAAACTAATTGTAGCGTAACTGGGAATGAGTTTAACATCCATTGGAGATAGATTAAGATGCATTATTCTAGAGGATTTGGACACGTGTTTACTTTATTATGGATATAGATGAGAATTCCTTATTTGATGCCATGTTTGATGACTGGTAAAATTATTACGTGAATGATATTTTCCATCCTCAAAGAGTTCCTTCTACAATAGTCTCAAATAGGAATCCCCATTTTACTGCTCATTTTTTGTGAGTCCTTAATGATGTGGTAAGATATTTGGTTTTTTGAATATGAAATACTATCCCCATATGAACAAAAAAACTGAGAGGGATATACTATAATGACACGATCCTTTATTAATAAAATTCGATTTATTTTAATATCTTGTAGAAAAAACATGCACTCTTTTTTTGGTTTAAATGACCATTAATTATCATTACCGTTGATAATATAGTCGTTGAATAGTGATCACATGACTGATATAAATATAAGATTTTCAAAAATATTTCTTTTGAATGAGATAAAGGAGAAGATGGCCTCATCCATTAGACTCGGGTCATATGATGCTCATTCTTCGAAGCTTGGAATGGAGATAGAGTCAAAGGACTTCACTCTTAACCATGACCAAGATGAATTTCAACAAGTTAATCTTGAATAGAATTTCTAACAAGAGATGATTAAGATTACAGAGATTACTACTCGAGCGATGTTATTTGAGCCACCATAAGAGTTTTTCACCATCTCACACCTTAAACATAGGTATTACGGGGGTATTATAAGGTGTTATTTAATAAGGTATTAGTTATATATTTTTTAATCCATTTTTATAAATAATATTCTTATTCAATCAATTTCTATATTAGAATAGCCTTTCGTAAAAAATGATGAATTTGATAAATATATACTTTCAGTAAAAATGGTAATTTTGAGAGATATATATATTATAATATTAAAATAAGGGGTTTAATAATATTATTATGAAAATATCTTATAATTGATTATTAGGTAATTAGTTTGATTAGAGTTCCATTTTTTATTCGCTAAAACCGAAACTGTATTTTTAAAAAATTTATTATAAAAAATTAATATATTTTTTAAGTAATTAATATTTTAATAAAATATTACTGTCAAATTAATATTTTTACTAATCAATTTGTATATAATTTTGAGGATGTCATATGTAATTTTTATTAATGTGTAAAAACAATTATTGTCAAATCCCACCAATTTCAAATTAATGCAGGTTTTCATTACAAAAGTTAAAATTCAAATATATAGAAATTTATTTAGATAAAGTGAATATAATTTTTGGAATCAGGATTTCAAAATTATCCAGATTTTAATTTTTCTTAATTTTTGGAGATAATATAATGTTTGGGTAAAAATTACATATTGTATAAATAAAATGTGTTTTATGACTACATAATGACCCCAAAATGTGGTAATAAATAATATAATGGGAATCTCAGCTCAATATATGTTTTACCCTTAATATAAATGTATATTATATTAATTTTTCTTGTTTTATAATGCCTTATTGAATCCTCCGAAGAGTATAATATATTTGATGATTTTCAACAGATTTCCTGAAGGGTGTAACTCCCCTCGATATAATCAAGGAAAATATTTTAATAATATTAGCCATTGGAATTATAAAATAATATTTTCCAACAATATGCAAAAACCATGGGAAGGTTTTTGGTTCTTAATATTTAATTATATATATTACAAAACCTTTGTTAGTGAGATATTAAAGAATTTCCCTCTCATTTCCTACATAATCCCACCAAAGAACCCACTTATCTTCACTAAAAATAAATTGAACATGACCCTAATCTTCCATAAATTCTCTAAAATCTTCCCAAGGATCCCCATTCTCTTAAGAATACCATCTTCAATATTTTTATGTCACACACTCATGTAAGGGATTCCTTCCTTTCTCATTTTTATCCAAGATTCTTTATATTGTTACACCCATTTACATTCAATTACTAATGATGGGGTATGATTTTTAATCACCACAATACTACCCTTATTATTTTTGTTTAAAAGGAGACATCATTATATATCATTAATCTCACCAATGTACACTCGTTACCATATCGATATTTCATAATAGTTATTCAATTTCTCCAATTTCTTCAAGTTTCACTATAATATTACACCTTCTATTTCAAAATTCCTTATGTTGGGAAATATATTTATATGACCCCATTGATTTAATTTTTATTTATATATTAAAAGAGACCCATTTCAATATCCTCAACCATTTTTATGAATGTTTTTGTCACGTTGTTACGTTTTTGAAATTGCACTGTGATTTTCCATACCAAAATCACCGTGTAGTGAATATAGTGCTCATTTATCAATCAAGGTTATTAACTATTATTTACATATACATATTGATTATATAATATTATGTATTTATTCCACATTACATTATCAGGGTATAAATTATTATGATGAAAAAATCCAGGATATATGACCTATGTGGCACACCTAAGCAGGAGATTCAAATTGTAAAGACCTGGAAATTTGAAGGAAATTTTTTTCTTAATTTTTTTTGGAATTTTACAAGAACGCAGTTTCTGACGGTGCCTGATTCCGAGGCCCGGTGTGCCCAGAATTAATTTCCGAAGTTTGGCTCGGGTACGTTCAGTGAACGAGCGAGTGTTAATTTCTATCTTTTGAACCGGTACTCAGAATTGAAATCCGATTGCACCGATGAAATCGCAATGCCGGTAATCGCTTAGGAGAACCTTTACCGTAGTTGCGTTTGTGCGGGAGGAGAAGTTAATTTTTGGGGTTTAACTAAAAAAGTGAATAAAATTGTTAAATCAAATTTTAAAAATGTTAAGTGGTTAACTTATCCCATGGGAAGTTGGTGGTGGGCCCACATCCATCCAACTTTCCATGTGTGGATATTTGAAAGGGTGGGGGCCACACGAACCCCCCCCCACCTTTTCAAATTCTTTAATATACCTAACCCTCTTAACCCCTCACATTCCAACTCCCCATTAACTCACATTCTTTAATATTTGACAACTTGATTAATTAATGAGGTGAGTTAAGTATAGTTTATTTGAATTTCAATCTTTTGAAATTCTTTCCAACACTTTGCAATTAATTAATTAAACCAACTTAATTAATTATTTTGAGTGTTTGAATTCTTTTGAATTCATTTTTCCAACATTTAAAAGAGAGATTATATTCTTCTTTTTGGGTTGGCATAAACCTTGTGAGGAGAACTAAGGAGAGGAGAAGAACTCTTGGAAGATCACCAACCTCTCGAGGAAGAACGTTCCACGTTTCCGAAGAACGTGAAGCAACACCTCCAACCATCTTTAACCAGAGTAAGGAAGGGAAGCACCACCGACTACAAAGTATACAGAGGGTGACGTCTTAACTCGACTTCACCGAGCTCTTCTTCCACCAACCTAGATGGAGCGACGCCCGACCTCCGTTACGCTTGTCTTCCGCGGGTCGTTGAAGAACTCCGTTCTTGAAGCTGAGGTAGGGGAATTTATTTTGGAATTCTATTATCTGTTGAGAAAAAAACGACGAGCGCGGACCAACCAATACCGGGTTGATCCGCGGATCGTCCGATCAAGCAGTTGATGATTGAGGGTTTTTATTTATTTAATTGTTCGTGAATACAAACTTTGTGATGATCATGGTTTAAAACCCCTTTTTGTTATCGAATAACGCGAGGGGGTCGGACCGCACAAACACGGCCGACCCTTCTCCTTTGTTTTCGTGATGGTTTCTTGAGGATGATACGAGAAAATGTGGTGTCGTCGCATCACGAGATTTATTGCGGAAGATACGCACGGCACCGTCGCGCCGCACCGTGGAAAGAAATCCAAGAACGCGACGCCGTCGCGCCGCGGGCGGAGCGGGGCTGCGGTGGAGGGGCGTGGTGCCGTAGCACCGTGCCGGACAACGAAGGTTGCGGCTGGTTCCGGGCCGCGGCAGAACGAGAAGACCGGCGGCCAATCAGGCCCCCGGTGTCGGAAGCCGGAAGGGGGACCGGCCTTGCCGGTCCCGTTGAGGAAGAACCGACCGGCCAGGTCGGGCCGACTGGAAGGGAGAAAACCGGGGGAAATAATTTCCCCCAGCCAGCCTTAATGGCCCCCCATTATGAGGGTGCCAGTTTCAAAAAGGGGGGGCATGCGGCCCCCCGTTTTCTCGAAGGCAGGCCCCCACGTGAGGGGGGGCCGTTTTTCTTTAGGCGCGGCAAGTTGCCGCGCCGCCAGCTGAGGAACGGCAGGGACTTTGCCCCCCGCGCGTGGCACACGAACGGCGCCCAGGCCGTGCCGCCGCGCCTGGCCTGGTTTTCTGAGCCGGGCCGGGTCGTCGGGCCGGGTCGCCGCCCGGGGCGGGTCGACCCGGTTCGGCTGACCGACGGGGGGGTCGGGCCGGGCCGGCCCGGGCCCAGACCCCCAGTTTCGGACCACTTTCGGTCAAATGCCCGTATCTTGGGCTACGTGCCTTCAAACGACTCGCCGTCAGCGGCAACGCGATCCTTGGATCGAGAAAGTCGTTTCGGTATACTATACTCAATGCACACCTTCCTTTTCGGGAGCCTACGTGGTTAAAAATCCATAGTTAAGCGTGCTTGACCTAGAGTAGTGATCAGGATGGGTGACCTCCTGGGAAGTTTTCCAGGGTAGGTGTGAGACGGAAAAGCCAATAACTCTCAGACCGGGCGTCCGATTGACGCGCCGTCTATTGAATTAAGTTCCTGTTGACGATACGGAAGTTTTGGCATCCTCCGCCCGAGAATTAGATTCAGATGGATAGTGGCCGGGTTGGATCGCACCGAAATCCAACCGGGCCCCTAGAACGGAAAAGCTGATATCTTTCTGACAGAACGTCTGTTTGAAGAACCGTCAGCGGCGTTGGTGATCTCGTTGAGAAACGGTACCTATGAGTATACCCTATGACAGTTCGGGGTACAGTTGAGATACGGCCGGGTTTGGTTTGCTCACGAAACCAACCGGGCCCCTGGGACGAAAAGGCTAATAACTCACAGACCGGGCGTCCGATTGACGCACCGTCTATTGTGTTGAGACCCCTATGAAGAGGCAGTCCTTTGAGATACTTCTTTGTGGGACTTTGAGATACTTGGGGTATCGACCTGTAGCTCGCGGAGTGGACCCTCCCAGTAACGAGCGTGCGGAGTACGGAGACCGTGTAACTGGCTGAGACCTGATGACTGCTTGACCGACTCGACTTGGAGTGAGTCGACTAGCCCAGTGGACGGAGCACTACTTTCTGAGGTGCAGACCCATGGCGGACGAAGCACTACCTATGTGACAGTGCAGACCCGCGGTACTCGTCCGGAGAGTACCTCAACAGGCTACTAGGGGGTGTGCACTACTGTGTTTGGGTGACATACCTCGGCGGGAAGCACTACTGTGTCTAGGTGGCTGACCCGCGGTACTCGACAGGAGGAGTACTTCAGCAGTCTTAGGTAAGTGACCAGTACCTCAGAGTCGTGACAGGACCACTGTACACTCTAAAGACAGAGCTCTTCAGCAGTTACGGTTTCGATAATGAAAATCCTGGTTTGAGCTGAGACTTTTGACATTGTGTTTACCTCATGATTGAGATGGGTAACTTGCTAACTTAGGTATATGTATGGGCATATACCCGGGTAGTGGTTTTCCGTTGATTTCACAATCCTTGTGTTTCCTCATGATTGAGATGGGTTACTTGATAACTTAGGTATATGTATGGGCATATACCTAAAAAGAGGTTATCTGTTGATATCTTCTTTGTGGTTATCCTTGTTGGTTTAGTGAGACCTTGAGGGTCTCGGGGTCCCTACTGAGTATCGTTATACTCACCCCTGCACGGGCTATGCCCGCACCTCGTTGTGTTGGTTGCAGACGACGGGCAGTGCTGACAGAGGCCGAGTGTTCGAGGACTGGACGGTACCTGGAGGTGGACTACACGACGTGACGACTCACTGAGGAGGTTGATGGACGAGAGCGTCGAGGAGGCTATCTGTACCTACCCTTCAGGTAGGATCCGTGGTGGATGATCCAGGAGCTGCACCAACTGTACGTACCCTTCAGGTAGGATCCGAGGAGGATGACCCATGAGCTGCTTCCATCCCACCAGCAGTTGTCTTTTTCTGGTGTACTTTTTTCAGTTGTAGTTGTACATTCTTTTGGTTTTGTATTATGGCCCATTTTTCCTTTTTTTTCACTTCCCATTGTACTTAGTGTTTACTTCCACTTATACTTTGTAGTGTTTGTTTTCTTTTATAAAGGCAATGCCTTCCCAATTATCGGGATTTACGCCTTTGGTGCTAGTCGCCAGCCCCTGGACTAAGGAAGGCGGGCTTGGGGTAGTCACGGCATGGGCCCCGAGGATGGGTCATGACAAATTGGTATCATAGGAGTTCGGTTCTACCGCTGAACTTATAACTTTGATGTTTCTTTCTGTAAAGCAATAGTGTTGAGAGTACCGAGTGTGGTTTTCAGTTCAGGGAGTCCAGTGTTGGTGCGGGCGGCCGACGTATCCATACACCAGGACCCTGACAACTGATTTCCGACTTTGTGCATGAAACACTGATTGCGTGTGTGTTTTCAAAGTTTTTCTCTTAAAACAGCTCAAACCAGGTCAGCTCACTAGGTATAAAAGTTTGACCGTGTCAGATGTTTCTTTCAGAATGCCTTTTCACGGACGACCAGCTAGAGCCCCGAGAGAGGTACGTACTGATAGCCCGCCGAGCAACGAGGCCTCAGTACAGGGCCCTCTTGCAGTTGAGGCACCAGCGGGGCACCAGCGGTACTGCTACCCATTGGGACACCGATGCCACCAGCCCCAGCAGTAGGCAATGCACGACGCTTGAGTGCACTGCACGAGTTCTAGTGCCAGAGGCCACCCATGTTCCGGGGAGAGACGGACCTGCAGGCAGCTGAGGTTTGGCTGGAAGCTGTGCTGAGAGTCTTCAGGCTAGTGGGGACGCTGACATACTTCATGGTGATCTTTGCTGCTAGCCTCTTTCAGGAAGCAGCAGGCAGGTGGTGGATCCACTTGTTTCAGTTTTTCGAAGGGATGAACTTCGCACGGGAAGACTTCGAGACCTTCTTCAGGGTGGAGTTTGTGCCAGTAGCTCTACACCCCGAGCGTGTACAGGGGCTTCTACCTTTTCCGTGTTCTTTTCGATCAGTAGCCGAGTCATCTGTGGGCAGTAGACAGATGATGTAGAGGTACAGGAGGACCAGACTAGCAGTTATACGATCTTGGGTTCTAGGACCGGTGTTGCGGGGCACCCGAGGTGGGGTCAGAGCTAGGCATGCCAGAAACAGACAATGTTACTCCTGCGGTGGGAAGGGTCACCTGGCACGTGACTGTCCGACTCCTCGTACGGTTGATCAGCGGGTGTTGGAGGAGCCACCGAGACAGAAGCAGCGGCTGGTGCTTGAGCAAAAGCCGAGCAGTGGACAAGGTAATAGAGCTCCGAGGACAGGTGGACAGGAGAGGAACTAGTGGATACGTCCCTTGTACTTCAAGTTCCATTTTCTTGTTGTATTCGTGTCATGTACTATGAGCTGCAATAATAAAAAGACACTTATCTTTGAGATGTTTTCTTTCCTGTCCTTTTGTTTGGATGATACTGAGTGGTCCCGGTTAAACTGTTGACTTGACCCTCACTTTCGAGATTTCTACTAGAGGGGACCCATGGACCTCACACTGATGCCGACAGCGTGACTCGACCCTTGGAGGCGAGAGTGACAGTTTGATCTCTTAGTAGTTACGTCGAGGCCTTAGGACGTCATCCATGGCATGAATGAATCATTCTTGTCAGGATTGACTGTATTAGGCAACGAATGTGGTTCATCCAGGGGATGAGACCGGGTTTCTCTTATCGGCAAAGAAGAAATCATAACAGCTCTTGTGAGACTAAAGGAGGTGCAGTTCATCCAGGAGCACATGATGACTGCACGGTGCAGTAAGAAACAGGGAAGTGGTTCCAGTCTTACAGACTCGGGCGTGTTAAATGTTTCAAGAAGAGGAGTCATTAAATAGAGATAAGTCTACGAAGAAGAAGACGTGGAGGCAGAGCTAGGAGAGCAGCATGAGGTGTTGTACATCCTAACATTGTACAACCACCCGCCTTAGTTATTCCTGCCAGGCTCAGGGAGCTGGAGGGCGAAGGAAGAGTGCGGATGCATGCGGTCAAGGAGTGAGACCCAATGGCTCTAGAAATGATTCAAGGGACAGTCTGTGTCCACTACTAGCTGTTGTAGTAACGGACGTCGATGTGAATCATTTCTTGCTTTCACAAATCTTGTTCCAGACCTAGAGTTTCCGGTAAGCCGTGGACATGACC
This sequence comes from Viscum album, assembly GCA_963277665.1. NCBI lineage: Eukaryota > Viridiplantae > Streptophyta > Magnoliopsida > Santalales > Viscaceae > Viscum > Viscum album. The sequence goes on from OY728155.1 coordinate 823,126,924, forward strand.
CTCACATCTAGAGATACCTTGGGAGGAGACTCGATAATCACACTTACGCCGACGGTGTGGTCAGACCCGCGAGGCGAGAGTTTCGGTTGGAATCTCATGGTGACAGTGTCGAGGCATTACGGCGTTAGTTTGAGTATGGAATGGGCAATAACTGTTCATACTCAAATTGACGGTTTTAGGCAAACGTCGGGATGGGTTTTCCTTGGTCGGTGGAAAAGGAAACCCCAGGCAGCGTAGGGTAACTCTTGCACAGGAGGGTGCGACCGATCACTCTTGAGTCGGTCAACCTTACCCTCATGGTAGCAGCATTTCGAGTTCCAGTTCTAACAGAAAATGGAGACCTTTGGAGTTCGAGGATGACGATCACGTCCTTATATGAGTCTCACCTCGACAAGGTTTACGGAGATGTGGCCAAGGCGGAAAGTTATCTCCGGGGTTCAGCGGACCTTCTTAGTTCCCCAGCTGGGTAGGCGGGGTGGTTTACCGCTTGACCCATTCACCGCAGTTGCACCAGGTGCACGACGACTTCCACGTATCTCAACTGAGGAGATACGTGCTCGACCCTTCGCATACCATCGACCATGAGGAGCTGGACGATGGTGATGGGGTGTCTTTCACGGAGGTTTCAGTGGGGATCGAGGATCTACAGGAGCAGATCCTACGAGGACGATCGATTTCTCGGGTGCACTTTCCTTGGCATTACGGAACCTCCAGGTAAGCACATGGGAGCGGAAGGCTCAGATGCGTGCTCTGTACCACTTTTGTGACCCTAGTTTGTGTTGAAGCTTTACGGGGATGTAAAGCCCTGAGGTGGGAGTAATGTAAAGACCCGGAAATTTCAAGGAAATTTTTTTCTTAATTTTCTTTGGAATTTTACAAGAATGCAGTTTCTGACAGCGCCTGATTCCGAGGCCCGGTGTGCCCAGAATTAATTTCCGAAGTTTGGATCGGGTACGTTCAGTGAACGAGCGAGAGGGAATTTCTATCTTTTGAACCGGTGCTCAGAATTGAAATCCGATTGCACCGATGAACTCGCAATGCCGGTAATTGCTTAAGAGAACCTTTACCGTAGTTGCGTTTGTGCGGGAGGAGAAGTTATTTTTTGGGGTTTACCTAAAAAAGTGAATAAAATTGTTAAATCAAATTTTAACAATGTTAAGTGGTTAACTTCCCCCATGGGAAGTTGGTGGTGGGCCCACATCCATCCAACTTCCCATGTGTGGATATTTGAAAGGGTGGGGGCCACACGAACCCCCCCACATTTTCAAATTCCTTAATCTCCCTAACCCTCTTAACCCTTCACATTCCAACTCCCCATTAACTCACATTCATTAATATTTGACATCTTGATTAATTAATGAGGTGAGTTAAGTATGGTTTATTTGAATTTCAATCTTTTGAAATTCTTGCCAACACTTTTCAATTAATTAATTAAACCAACTTAATTAATTATTTTGAGTGTTTGAATTCTTTTGAATTCATTTTGCCAACATTAAAAAGAGAGATTATATTCTTCTTTTTGTGTTGGCATAAACCTTGTGGGGAGAAATAAGGAGGGGAGAATAACTCTTGGAAGATCACCAACCTCTCGAGGAAGAACGTTCCACGTTTCCGAAGAATGTGAAGCAACACCTCCAACCATCTTCAACCAGAGTAAGAAGGGAAGCACCGCCGCCTACAAAATATACAGAGGGTGACTTCTCGACTCGACTTCAATGAGCTCTTCTTCCACCAACCTAGATGGAACGACGCCCGACCTCCGTGACGCTTGTCTTCCACGGGTCGTTGAAGAATTCCATTCTTGAAGCCGAGGTAGGGGAATTTATTTTGGAATTCTGTTATCTTTTGAGAAAAAAACGACGAGCGCGGACCAACCAATACTGGGTTGATCCGCGGATCGTCCAATCAAGCGGTTGATGATTGAGGGTTTTTATTTATTTAATTGTTCGTGAATACAAACTTGGTGATGATCATGGTTTAAAACCACTTTTTGTTATCGAATAACGCGAGGGGGTCGGACCGCATAAACACGGCCGACCCTTCTCCTTTGTTTTCGTGATGGTTTCTTGAGGATGATACGAGAAAACATGGTGTCGTCGCACCACGTGATTTATTGCGGAAGATACGCACGGCACCATCGCGTCGCGCCGTGGAAAGAAATCCAAGAACGTGATGCCGTCGCGCCGCGTCGAAAAAAGTTGAAGGCGCCGCGGGCGGAGTGGGGCCGCGGTTGAGGGGCGTGGTGCCGTAGCACCGCGCCGGACAACGAAGGCCGCGGCTGGTTCCGGGCCGAGGCGGAACGAGAAGACCGGCGGCTAGTCGGGCCCCCGGTGTCGGAAGCCAGAAGGGGGACCGGCCTTGCCGGTCCCGTTGAGGAAGAACCGACCGGCCAGGTCGGGCCGGCCGGAAGGGAGAGAACCGGGGGAAATAATTTCCCCCGGCCAACCTTAATGGACCCCCCATTATGAGGGGGCCGGTTTCACAAAGGGGGGGCAGGCGGCCCCCCGTTTTCTCGAAGGCAGGCCCCCACGTGAGGGGGGGCCGTTTTTCGTTAGGCGCGGTAGGTTGCCGCGCCTCCAGCTGAGGAAAGGCGGGGGCTTTTCCCCCGCACGCGGTACACGAATGGCGCCCAGGCCGCGCCACCGCGCCGGACCGCGCCGCCGCGCCGGAACGCGCCGCGCCGGGCCGGGTTTTCCGAGCCTGGCCGGGTCGTCGGGACGGGTCGCCGCCCGGGGCGGGTCGACCCGGTTCGGCTGACCCACGGGGGGGTCGGGTCGGGTCGGCCCGGGCCCATACCCCCAGTTTCGGACCACTTTCGATCAAATGCTCGTATCTTGGGCTACGTGCCTCCAAACGACTCGCCGTCAGCGGCAACGCGATCTTTGGATCGAGACAGTCGTTTCAGTATACTATACTCAAGGTACACCTTCCTTTTCAGGAGCCTACGTGGTTAAAAATCCATAGTTAAGCGTGCTTGGCCTAGAGTAGTGATCAGGATGGGTGACCTCCTGGGAAGTTTCCTAGGGTAGGTGTGAGACGGAAAAGACAATAACTCTCAGACCGGGCGTCCGATTGATGTGCCGTCTGTTGCATTGAGTTCCTGTTGACGATAAAGAACTTTTGGGATCCTCCGCCCGAGAATTAGATGCAGATGGATAGTGTCCGGGTTGGATCGCACCGAAATCCAACCAGGCCCCTTGAACAGAAAAGATGATATCTTTCTGACAGAACGTCTATTTGACGAACCGTCAGCGGCGTTGGTGATCTCGTTGAGAAACGGTCCATATGAGTATACCCTATGAGAGTTCGGGGTACACATGAGATACGGCCGGGTTTGGTTCGCTCACGAAACCAACCGGGCCCCTATGACGAAAAGGCTAATAACTCACAGACCGGGCGTCCGATTGATGCTCCGTCTGTTGTGTTGAGACCCCTATGATGAGGCGGACATTTGAGATACTTCTTCGTGGGACTTTGAGATATTTGGAGTATAAACCTGTAGCTCGCGGAGTGGACCCTCCAAGTGACGAGCGTGCGGAGTACAGAGACCGTGTAACTGGCTGAGACCTGACGATTTCTTGACCGACTCGACTTGGAGTGAGTCGACTAGCCCAGTGGACGGAGCACTACTTTCTGAGGTGCAGAACCATGGAGGACGGAGCACTACCTGTGTGACAGTGCAGACCCGCGGTACTCGTCCGGAGAGTACCTCAGCAGGCTACTAGGGGGTGTGCACTGCTGTGTTAGGGTGAAATACCTCGGCAGGAAGCACTAATGTGTCTGGGTGGCTGACCCACGGTACTCGATAGGAGGAGTACTTCAGCAGTATTAGGTTAGTGAGTAGTACCTCGGAGTCGTGACAGGACCACTGTACACTCTAGAGACGGAGCTCTTCAGCAGTTACGGTTTCGATAATGAAAATCCTGCTTTGAGCTGAGACTTTTGACCTTGTGTTTACCTCATGATTGAGATGGGTCACTTGCTAACTTAGGTATATGTATGGGCATATATCCGGGTAGTGGTTTTTTGTTGATTTCACAATCCTTTGTTTCCTCATGATTGAGATGGGTTACTTGATAACTTAGGTATATGTATGGGCATATACCTAAATAGAGGTTATCTGTTGAGATCTTCTTTGTGGTTATCCTTGTTGGTTTAGTGAGACCTTGAGGGTCTCGGGGTCCCTACTGAGTATAATTATACTCACCCCTGCACGGGCTATGCCCGCACCTCGTTGTGTTGGTTGCAGACGACGGGCAGTGCTGACAGAGGCCGAGTGTTCGAGGACTGGACGGTACCTGGAGGTGGACTACACGACGAGTCAGTACCCGGAGGTGGACTACACGACGTGACGACTCAAAGAGGTGGTTGATGGACGAGAGTGTGGAGGAGGCTATCTGTACCTACCCTTCAGGTAGGATCCGTGGTGGACGATCCAGGAGCTGCGCCAACTGTACCTACCCTTCAGGTAGGATCCGAGGAGGACGACCCATGAGCTGCTTCCATCCCACCAGCTGTTGTCTTTTTCTGTTGTACTTTGTTCAGTTGTAGTTGTACTTTCTTTTGGGTTTGTATTCTGGACCATTTTTTTTTCACTTCTCTTTGTACTTAGTGTTTACTTCCTCTTATACTCTGTCGTGTTTGTTTACTTTTATAAAGGCAATGCCTTCTCAGTTATCAGGATTTATGCCTTTGGTGCTAGTCGCCAGCCCCTGGCCTATGGAAGGCGGGCTTGGGGTAGTCACGGCACGGGCCCCGAGGACGGGTCGTGACAGAAATTGTTATGAATAGTGAACCCTAATAGCGCTCCAATGCATTGGGTAATGTTTAATGTCATGATAATCCATTTTTAGTGATGGTTTAATCATGGTAATTAATCTTCCATTATTAGTTTGAATGATGCTAATCCATTTTCAATGAGCCTTATCACATGCTAATATCATGGGTTATGTTGCTTCCACATCTTCATGTTATGGTAATAATTCTATATCATGCCTTTATATTCATGTTTCTATTATGATCCATTTATACTCGTGTTTCCAAAAATTTATTGTATTCTTAATGTTATTCATTATTACTCCTTTACTGGGCTTTAAAAGACACATTTTCTTATGTATGACTTCTGGTTATCAAGAGTGATGATAAGTACAAAAGAATGTATTGGCCATGTTAAAGAAGTTTTAAATAATGATGTTTTATTTTATGTATTATGTTTTCATGAAATTTACCTAATCCCAAAAAACACTAGGCCACTCAATATATAGGGTTGTATTAAGTGCATGATTAGGTAACAAATCATGTTTATGTATGTAATAAATATGAGGATTATTATAGATTGTATCAGAGGATAGGATATGTTATTTTGGGTATTAGGGTTATAAAACACTAGTAAATGCCTTAGGGGTAAGACTGATTATCTAAAAATAATCCATAAATATTAGTTATTATAGCATATTTGGTTTATCAAAAAATACATCCTAGTATGGATACAAAAAACTATAGGATGATCTAGTAAAAATGTTTTTTGAGATAAAACCTGAAAACACCACATTGAGCATGACTCAAACATGAAATGGTGCACAACAATGGGCCTTGATGCACTCTTACTTCGACACTCTCAGGGGATATTCATTATTATATTCAAAATATTATTATAAACAATTATTAATGGAATAAAAAATTTCCCCTAATAATATATGATTGGTTGTATATCATGGATAGAATAGATAAAACCCAATAAATTACATTGTTAATGAAATCATTGTAATTTATAAATTAACCCTTTTTTCTTTTGATTCACATTCTGTGTATCATAAATTAAAATACACAACACTAATTTTTCTTTTCTTCTATGCTATCACCATTAATATGAGGACTCGGGATAACTATCGATATAAAGAACAATGTGATGACTGTTCTAATGAGATTCCCAATCCTATTAGAGTGGGAATTGAAAGCATGGTCACTATACACTTTTAGTTAACTAATATTCTCAATAGAAATATCATTCAAGATGAATGTCCCCATAAGGAAAAAAATACACAATCTAGAGCTTCATGATACAAATCACCCCTACATTCATTGGATCATCTGATCAATCAATCAGAGAACAATGGATCAACTCAATTTTGAAGATATTCTCCATCCTTCAATGTTCTGAACTAGTGAATTTTATTTTGGTGTCTTATCATATAAAGGGTCAAGCTTATAAATGGTGGATATTGGTGAAAAATACAAATCCTGAGGAAGAGATCAAGGTGTTGGAATGGAATGTTTTTTGGAAAATGTTTTTTAATTAATATTTTCCTTCTAACTTCTAAAATTAGATGGAAAGGGATTTACCTGACCTCATGAAAAAAGATGATTAGTAAATTAGATCATAAGATAAAAACATCACTATTCGTGCATGATATGCCTCCATATTTGTCACTAACCTAGAATGAAAGGTTGACCACATCTTTGGTGACCTAAAACCTAGCCTATCAAAATCCCTAGTGATCCATGACATTAACAGCTAGGAAAAAAATTGTATGATTTTCCCTCAATGTCGAAATGAAGATTGTAAAATCTCACGGATATCATGGGGAAAATAATTGGAAAGTGGATGTTAATTCGGGCAGTCTGGTGGATAAATTCAACAATGCTTAAAAATTCTATCACCCCACATTCCAATGGATTAGAAATAAGCTCCCAAAAAATTTCTTATAAGGGATATTGAAATAATTTTAGTGTGGAAGAGAAGGGAACCAGGAAAATAAATTCAGAAAATAAAGACTTGCTGTTGTGAATGTGGAGAGGAATGTTGCATTAAACCCGAAACTAATTGATCATTTCTAAAACAACCAGGAACCTCAGCACTTTGAGAACTAGTGCCCAAAGCCAAGGGTTTTAGGAGGCAACCAACTACCTGTAAGGCAGTAATGATGAGATTTTTCAATCATTACCGCAAAATTGAATCCAAAAAATGAAGTGGTGATAGGTATTCTAGTTACTCATTCATGAAAAGAGAACATACTTTTTTATTCAGGTTGAAAACATTATTTTATATCCCAAAATATTTGTAGAACAATACAAACACCAACCCAAATCATGGAAGTAGATATGTTAGTTAGAATGAAAAGTGGGGAAATGATTTCATCCCATGAATATAACATCTCCCATATCAAAATTTATTGATTGAACATCCTAAAAAACCTTGTTATACTCCCTTTTGTGGAATTTGATACAATTATTGGCATTGATTTTCTTTCCCGATATAGAGGAAACATAAATTTTCTTGAGAGGGAAGTCACTCTCCATATGGAGAATCGACCCCCAGTTATATACAGGCCCAAGGGATAGGATGAATAATATTTAGAACCATCTAATCAAGAATGGATATGACATCCCTACAAGAATTCATAACTTTCTCAAAAAAATTCAGTCCACTGAATGAATCATGCTCGAAGAAATTACATTTTTGAGGGAATTCACTGATGTGTTTCCAGAGGAATTGACCAATATTCCTCCTAGGAGTGATGTTTGATTCTCAATTGATCTTAAACATTCGGAATTAAAAATATTCAATAATCTATATAGAATGGATGTTGTGGAGCATGAAGTGATACAAAAAAACAATAGTATAATCTTTATAAAGTGTTTATTTGTCCAAGTGCTTCACCTTGTGGTGCACCATTCCTCTTCACCAAGAAGTAGGATGGGTAAATGTTCCTTTGCACTGATTTTCTTGAATTTGAGAAAATAAAGTTGAAGAAAAAGATTCATTTTCATTGAATTTATTTCTTGTTTGATCATATACATGGAGAATAATACTTCTTTAATGTGCATCTCTAGTGGGGATATTACCAAGTAAGGTTAAAGAACGATGATATCCACAAGACTGCATTTTGTACAAGGTATGATACCTATAAGTTCATAGAAATTCCTTTCAGACTTAATTATTCTCCAATAATCTTCATGGACATGATGAGTAGAGTCTTTTTAGATTTACTCAAAAAAAGTGAGGTAGTAATTATAAATGATATTCTAAAACACTCTAAAACCAAGTAGGAGTATAATGATAATCTATGTACCATACTAAAAACATTTCAAAAAGATATGATTAATAAAAAATATATAATGTCTGAGTTCGGTTTGATGTAAGTCTCATTCTTAGGTCTTATCATCACAAGAAATGTAATATATGTGGATCCCTCAAAGACAATTGAAATTGGGGGATTTGCAAGGCCAACATCTATGACGGATATCTATATCATCCTTTGGTTATCTGTATATTATCACCTATTTGATAGAAATTTCTCCTAATAGTCAAGCACTATTTGAAAGAAAACACAAAAGGGATTAATGATTCATGGAATGATAAATGTAAAGAGAGCATCATAGAGTTGAAAAGGTGTCCTTTCATTGCTCTTATTCTCTCACAACCAACAGTTGGATAACATTACGTGGTATTTAGGGATGCTTCAAAGAAGGGATTGGGATGTGTGTTGATGAAACATGAAAAATTCATTTCCTATGTTTCAGGAAGATTAGATGTTCATGATCAGGACAATCCAACAAACGATATGGAGTTTGTTGTAGTAATATTCTCTTTGAAAATATGGTGACATTACCTCATTGAGGAGAAGTGTAAAATATATATAGATCCTAAAATCCTCAATTATATATTCGCACAAAAATAGTTGAATATGAACAAATGAAGATGGTTATAGCTAATCAATGACAATAAATCCTGAATCCATTACCACCCAATGAAAGAGAACAACAAGGAAAATTCTCAAGGTATAAAGGACATAGTGCATAAATCATTGATTAGAATTGAAAAGGATCCAATTTTCTTAGATTTGATGAAGATGGACTTGGGAATCATAATTATGGGATCATCATCAATCTCTTAATAATTTATTGTTCAACCGTCTCTTTTAGAAATGTAACAGGATGCTCAAAAATTGATGTGGGAATTCAGAATAAAATGGAAACTATCAGACAAGTTAAATCCCCAAAGTTTGATGTTAATGAAGATGGAATTATGAGATTTGATTCAAGAATATGTATTCCATCAAATAGAGAGTTAATGAACGATGATATGGATGATTCATATAGTTTTAATTTGTCCATTCACAAGGTAAACACATTGATGTATAGAGATCTCTGAGATAATTATTGGAGGGATTACATGAATAAGGATATCACTGAGTATACATCAATGTGCCTGGTATGTCATAAAGTGAATGTTGAGAGGAATAAGTGTAAGGGGAGGATGCAACCATTACCTAAACCAATATGATAATGGGAAAACATCACCATGGAATTTTTCAATAGACGTATGAAGGCATCCAAAGGAAACAATGCTATCTAGGATGTTGAGGATCATCCTACAAAGACTACACAATGCATTATAATTAGAGACAATTTATCCTTGGATCGACTAGAACATTTATAAATTAGAGATTTGGTAAGGATTCATGGAGTACCACTATCGATTGTATACGATTGAGATCAATGATTCTCTGAAATGTTCTGGATGAGTCTCCAACATTCTCAGAATACTGAGTTGAACATCAATAACGATTATCTAAATAGACAATCCAAACAATTGAGGTCAATTTTAGATCATTCTAAACGGACTTCAAAAACATTATGGGGTCAAAGTTTTCCTATTTTTGAGTTCTATTACAATAATATTTTCCATTCAAGCATCCATGTGTATCCTTATGAATCCCTTTATGGGAAGATGTGAAAAACACCAACATGTTATGATAAAATTGGGGACAGAAAACATTTATGTCCATAATTGGTGGAAGATATGGTGGAGAAGGTTTAAACCATCAAGTATCACTTTAATTCTACTTAAATTCAACCAAAAATATATACTGACAATCATCGACGAGACCTATATCTTGATTTTGGAGGCATTGTATTCCTCCACATATGACCAAGGAAGTGAGTTATGAGATTTGGGAAGAATAAAATGCTTAGCCCAAGGTACATCATCCCTTTTGAGATCCTTGATCACATTAGAGTAGTGGCCTATCAATTAGAACTCACACTGAACGTATATTCAGTACATGATATATTCCATGTTTCACTCCTGATGAGGTACATACCTGACACATGACATGTACAAAATCCATAGGTGGTACTATTAGACAATAAACGTTCCTATGAGGATATTCTCGTGATGGTCATAGATCATAGAGAAAATGTTCTATGATATAAGATGATGACCATCATCAAGGTGTTGAGGGGAAACCGAAAGATCGAAGATTCTACAGGGGAAACCGAGTAGGGGATGATCAAAAGATACCCTCATTTATTTTAGTGTGGGAAATTGAAATATTTAGGGAGAAATTTCTAAAGGGGGAATGTCTAAACGAACCTATATTTTATGAATACAATTCCATTTCTTTTAATGACTTAAAGAAAACACATGAACACATTTTTTTTATTTGGTTTAAATGACTATTAATGATCATTAAAATTGATAATATTTCCATTGTACAGTGAGAACATGATTGATATAAATAAAAGGTTTTTAAAAATATTAATTTAGACACAGACAAAGGAGAGGATGGCCACATCTAGTAGTCCCAGGAAATATGATGTTTATTTATCAGAGCTCGGAAAGGAAGTAGCATCACTAGGCTTCTCCCTTGACCATGAACATGCAAAGATTCATCACTTTATGCTTGAACGGAATCACCTACTGGAGAAGATCATGTTTATAGGGATTTCCACAAGAGATGTTATCCAAGCCACCCCACAAGCCATTCACCATTGCACTACTTTCCCTTAGGTATTTTGAGGGTGTTATAAGGGGTTATGTAATATAGTATTTGTTACTTATTGTGTAATACATTTTTATAAATAAAAGTCTTATTCCATCAATTCCTTTATGATAATAGTCTTTCTTAAAAAATGATGAATTTGATAAATTGATTCTTTGGTTAAAAATTGTAATTTGGAGAAATAGAAACATAATTATATAAAACAAATCTATTATTTAACAATATTATAAAAAAATTATTATAATTTATTTTTATATCAATGATCATGTAATCTGTTTGATAAGAGTGACATTTTTAGGTGATAAAGCCGAGAGTTTAATTTAATTTTTTTTAAAAATTATTAAAATTTAAAAATAATAAATATTTTAATAAAATATTATTATCAAATTAATTTTATCAATAATAAATGAGTTTATAGTTTTTATGATGTTTAATGTAATTTTTATTAATGATTGAAAACTATTTTTGTCAAAACCTGTGATTATTTAATAAATGTCTGTATTCATTTTATATGGTAAAATTCACATATATTGAAAGTTATTTAGATAAAGTGATTTTTTGAGTCATGGTTTCAAAATTATCAAATGGTTATTTTTTGATAATTTTTTCAGATAGTCAAACTTTTGGGTGAAAAATAAATATCGTATAAATACAATTTCGGTTTTTTGACATCATAATATCCCCACAATGATGTAATAAACGCAGAATCAGTATTCTTAGGCCAATATATGTCTTACAATTAAAATTTTATAATAAAATATATATTTTAATTAATTTATAATGCCTTACTAAATCATCCAAAGTGTATAATATATTTTATGATTTTAAATTCAGTTCCTTGTGGGTGTGAATCACCTTTGCATAATCAAGGGTAATATATTAATATGTTCGGCCAATGGACATATAAAAAAATGTTTTCCATGTATCATTGAAAAAATAGATTGGAATACCCTATGTTAAGGTTTTTAGTTTTGAATATTTAATTATATTGATTCCAAAACCAAAGCTTGTGATATATTAACAATTCCCCCTCTCCTTTCATCTATAAGCCCACCCAATCTCTACATCAATTAACTCTAAATCATTGGATCAAGTCCCTAATTTTTTCAACCCTCTAAATAATCATCCCATGGCTCTTCAATGCCTCATGAGACCCCTCTTCGTGATTTTTTAGTTACACACTCAAGTAAGGGTTTCCTTCTTTTTCCATTTTTATCCGGGTGTCTTGATATTGTTACACCCTTTTAATTTCAATTAAAAATGATGGGGTATGTTTTATAACCTCCACCATAATTACCTTATTATTATTTTATAACGGAATAACTATTATTGTCTCATTAATCCCACCCATGTACACCTATTACCATGGATAAATTTCGTATGAGTTATTCCATTTCTTCTCTTTCTTTATGATTCTTTATTATGTTACACTTTTTATTTCTAAATTCATTGTGATGAGGAATGTATTTATATGACCAAAATAACTTCCATTTCATGTATATATGATGAGATACATATTTCTCTCTTGTAATCCATTTTTGTTAATTTTTATGTAACTCTGTTAGACTACCGAAATTGCATTGTAATTTTCAAATCCAAAATCACCGTGTAGTGAATACCGTGCCATTTTATCTATCATGTGTAGTCACATATATAAACTTATACATATTAATTATATACTTTTATTAATGTATTCATAATTCATTTTTCATGTAATAAATGATTATGTTGAATTAATCCCTATTATATGATCTATGTGGCACACTTTAGCCTGTGATTGAAATGACTATCAAGGTTGCACACTAATAACGCTCTAATACATTTGGTAGTGATTAGTGTCATGATAATCCGTGTTCAATGATGGTTTAATCATGTTAATTCATGTGAAATGATGTTTTACTCATGATAATGATTTTTTAATGATACTTTCCTCGTTATAATATCATGTTGTATGTTTTTTCCACATTTCCATGTTATGATAATCATGATATATCATTCTTTTATGTTCATGTTTCTCATATTCTCCAGTGATATTCTTATTTCCCAACATGTATTGTACACTTCATAATGGAACATGGTTACTCCCTTACTGGGCTTTCTATCACACTCGTTTCTTATGTATTTCCTCAGGTTATCCATTGTGAGGATTAGTAAAAAGAAATTTGGTTGTCATGTAAAAGAAGTTTTAAGGTTGTATTTTATGTATTAAGTTATCATGTAATGTTACAAAGACCCGAATAAACTAGACCTATAGATAATATGAGTTGTATTAATTGAAATATTATGTAAGAAATCATGTTTAAGTGTGTAATAAATATATGGGTTAACATATATATATGGATTCTATAGGGAATTCTTCATGACTACGTCTTCGATTTTGATTAACTCTGTGATTACCATTAGGGACTGGTTGAGTTTTAAAATAATAATAAAAAACAATATGTGTTTATAATGGCCCCATTTGAGTCCTATAACAAGAAGTGAAAATCTATGTTGTGTTGTTTAGGGATTGGAGATGTCTCTTTTTTTCTTACTAGATTAATATATGGTATGATGGAATATATTTAGATAATTCTATAGAGAATGTCAATGGAAAATACCTAGTATAAATGTAATATTGATCTCCACTTTAGTCCATTGGAATTATCAATTTGTTACCAGGTGTTCTTGAGTGATTCACCCCATATATGTCATTGAATTTTATGCAAGAAATGATTTATTATTGTTCACTTTTTTGGAACATTTTATGTTATTGAGAAGGTGAGGAAAGTAGATTACCATTTGAAACTACCTAAAAATTTGACATTGATACATAGTTATTTCCTTATTTCACATCTTTAGAAGTATATTTCTGACCCACCACATGATTAAGAATTGATGATCTTGACATCAAGCCTGATTTATATGTGACTGAGCATTGATTTAAGGTTTTTGATTTTGATAAAAAAAACACCTTGATAGAGGATGATACCATTGGTCCATGTGATATGGAGTCATTGTTTTCATTTTCACGACACATAGGAGGGGGAGACACATATGAAAGAGATATGGAATTATCTATTTGTTATAGATAACTATTGACATGGATTTCTAGCTATTTATAGTTTCTATGGTGGTGATGTTGTAACATTCCATTACTCAGTTTTAGGTATTCCACGAGCCTTTTTTGTATATCTTTTGTTTGGATCTTATTTAAGATTGTTTTAGCTAAAATTGTCATATTTTTAGAGGATTTTTTTCATTGATTATGTTCGGTGCATTATTTTACCAAACCACATGCCCCCTAGTGAAAAAAATAAATCCTTAAAAGTGAGGGTTCTCATATTTACATAAATTTTCTACGAACTATGAATCCACATTAGAGAAACATTATTCCTTGGATAATGAGTCAAGAGGGCAGACATGGTTAGGGTAAACAATTTTTTACACCAAACTGTTCTCTTTAGGAAACTATGAACACCTGATTAATTATTACAAATACGTATTTTAAAATCATGAACCCCTCAGTTAGACCCTCAGTCTACCCCCACCAAACTAAAAAAATTACTTGGATTTTCTAGCTCTCAAGAAGAAGATTTGGATCCCAAAAACCCAATATCTTGGTTGATTGAAGCATGAATGATTTAATTTAATCTCATATGATAAGTGAATCTTCTCTGTTGGTTTTTCTTCTAATACCCCATTTTATACTTGTAAGAGGGTATTAGATGATAATGTTCTTAATGGAACTAAACATTGTTTGATGGGATATTTATTCTATGTTTTATTTTTGATCTTAGACACCATTTTTCTTCACTGGAAGATCATATTTATTATTTGATATTTGATTCCAATAATATATATAGGTGGTTTCATTTGATATTTTTAATATAATTTAAATAATGAATTTATTGATTTTTTTAAATGATTTCAAATTGATTTATCAAGACCTGATTTTTAATGTATTAGGAATCATAATTTGAAATAGAATAAATATTTTAAATTCCCCCAATTCTAATGGAATTATAATTTGTAGCACATTTTGAAATTTATGGAATTTGATAAATGATTTGAGAAAAGGTCTGAATCTTTGATTATATTTAAATGATGAGAACTGATGATTTTTTTTATGGAAAATTCTCAAAATGATGAAAAACAATTTTTTGGTAACAAAATTTGAATATTGAAAATGAAAATTTGGAAATTGAACTATAAATTGTAATTTATTGCAAATGAGATGATTTTATAATTATTGATTAATTAATTGATCACATAAGAAACAAGGTATTTAGTGGTATATTTTGAAAAATAATTCTTTAATATTGATCTTATTTAAATATTTTATCATGAAAATAATAAAAAATTCATTTTTAATATATCATATCCCTTATGTAATTTTAATAATTCATATTCGTCAAGAGATCAAGTGTTGTGTGTACACATACCTGTCATTGTCGCTAATATAGGAAGTGTGAGGATCTTATATACTGTCATTAATGAAATTCAACGAAGATGATATGGTGCTTATTGTGTTTTTATTGATAATTATTCCAATGATTAGGGAACTTTTTTACTCATGAAAAATTATTTATGAAAATTAGATTTAATAAACACATTTATTTATGTCATGTTTAAAATGTTTTTAATCCTACGAAAAGAATCATGTTTTTTAATTGTAAATGAGATAATACAATTTCTGTATGTTATTTACATTGACTGTATGATTTTTTATTATAGAATTTGGGTTGTAACACTTGGTGAGAACGTATTTGGATTTATAATTCACAACCTCCCCTTTCCTTTTGCTATTTTACATTTCTTTCTACCCAGTCAGAGCAAAGGTAATGTTTTATAAAGAGGTGGTCGAGGTTCATAATCCTCTAGTCTTGGAGTGAATTCTCTTTTGGGATTATTGATTTTTATCTTTCAATAGGTTGAGTACATTAACGAGGTACAACTTTCAGTTTTTTATTACTATTTCTCTAGAACATTCTACTTTTTTAGTGTTGATCATACATTATTTTATCTCTATCTTCAACGACTTTGTGGAAAAAATTTCCCCACATTTATTTGGTATGGTTTCATGTTTTAGTCACCAATATGTGGTGAATGGTAATGCACTACGGGCTTTTTCAGTACCGGAATGGTTATTAGGGAACAATGAAATTAGGGACAGTTCATGATAAATAGTCTTCATATTTAACCACCTTTAGATTATGAAATATATTATCACAGAATTAAATTCACTCAATAATAATAATTATATTTTCTATAAATTATAATTATTCTATTGGAAATAAAATAACGAATCTACTAAAAAATAATACCAAAAAACATGATCTATTTTTGGATAAGAAGTATTTCGTCACTCAACCGTCTTTTCTTGGGGTGGATAATCTATATAAGAACATCCTCACTATTATATTGAATCCTGAAAATGTATACCTTGAGTTGAAGAAATATAGATTACTCCCTATTGATGATAAATTAAAGGCTTCAGATAAAATTGATGGTCAATTGATAAAAATGTTATTGTGAAGGATGTAAGGAAAGTATAATTCATTCTATAGAATCTTCCCCAGATGACTAGGATAATCAGTGGAAAAATATTAAGTCTTAAAGGTAAAATAATTTAATAAATGTACATTGTTATACAATAAAAGTTTTATAATATCCGATGTATAATGAAGTTAACGAGATTTAATAGATGCATCCACCGTAACACACTATAGGCATCTTAGACTCTTTCTTGATTTATAAAATCCTTATATTTTCTATGCATGATATGTGTTCATTAATTGGATACTAAATGATTTTATTGTGGATTATTTTATGATATTATTATGAAAAATCTAATTTTTATGTTTTAAATTCTATTGGAATTGTTTTAATATGAACATATATAAAATTTGATCATTCCATACCCCAAGTAGTAAATTTTTATCTACTGAAATGAAATAACAACAAGTTTTATTTACTAACCCCAGGGATTAATTTTTTTATAAATTAATCCAATGAGTTTATTCACCAATTAAATTTATTGTAAAACTATTTTCTTAATATAGACAATAAATAATATAGTTTTAAATGTTATTAATGATTATAATTCTAAATATTTTTCAAATTTTAGGATGTGGGATTGGAAATTTTCAAGGATTATTACAGTGTATTTTATCTTGACATTTTTTAGCTGAATAATTTGATTGTATAAGAGTGTTAAATAATTTGTGTTCACTTACATCACATTCAAGAATTTTTTTAGGAAATAAAATTTAATATTTGATGATTTGAAATAAAGACATGGAGAGGTATGTTTATTTAATTATGGAAGTATGTTAATAATTAGAAATGGATTCTTGAAAATGATTAACAATACACAATATAATATAGTAAATAAATATAAAAATTTACATTATTTGAATTATTGGGTATGAAAATAAAAATAAATTCATAAGATATTTTTTGTCTCTTTATCCAAGGATTAATATATAAACAAATAAGGTTCAAATTTTTAATGAAATATAACTAAACTTTATCCAATACATTAAATGATAAGAGCAATGATATTATTATTTTTTTGTATATAATAGAGACATTGTATTCTCCATATATTAGTCAACTAATGATGGATGACATACCTATATAAAACACTCAATTGGTGGTTAATTCCATTATTTGAAGGCTTATTCAATAATCTAAATGTCCATATTTTACAAATAATAATCTACTTTATATCTTGAAAATTTTTCCAATCCTGTTTAAGACTAAGATGATTTAGTATGAAATTTTCAATGAAGTACCCATCAATCTTGATATTTGATGTTGTCAATAGTTAGGGACTTGGCACATAACTCCTCTAATAGTGAAACCAGATATTCACGGTAAAAACCCATGAATAACATGGATAAATAATGAAATTAATATAATATGATGGTGAATTACATTGATATGAAAAAAATAAAGAATAAATAAAATAATAATATTCTTCGTTAAAGTATGTTAATAGGGGAACAAAAAAATTGAGATTGTTTGGGAGACATTTTTTTTCTATACTTACACTTTTTTCAATGATATAATATTTTTTTATAATATATATGATGTCATCTATCATTGACCGTATTAAAATGGTTAATGAGAAAATGAATCATTGGGATTGTCAATTTGTGGTTATGCTGATTTTCATAGAGACAACAACAACATCAAATTATTTTGATACTACTACCTCTAAAGAGTTACACACCGATTATCATTATAAACCATGGGAAAAGGTTAAAAAATAGAGACATGGAGGATATTTATGTAATTTTGGTACCCATTGGAAAAAAACTCAACCATAGCCTATGAAAAAGTATTAGCATGAAATTTAATGTCTAATAGGACAATCAATTTCTTTTATTATTTTTAAAGGTTTTTTTCTTCTATAACATTCTATGTTATGAGATAAGGATAATGGTTGAGGTATGGAATGAAATTACTTTTACTAGTGGGTTATGAAGATTCATGGGTGTCTTTTTTTTTTGATAGATTAGAAAAGATATAGTTGTTACATATCTATTAGAACTTAGGATTTGTATTGTAAATTGGCATCAGTTGTTACATTCATGTATCTTTCTAAAAAAATTATAAATTTATATATTAAATTTTATGCTTTTCAACCAAGTAAAATAATTTTTTTATGTTATAAATTAACCATTATTAGGTTTTTTCAAACTCATGTTACTATCCAATGTTGATTACTATTATTGTTATTATTATTACTATTATTTGTGTTATTATTATTATTATTATTGTAGAGGTGGTACTTTTTTTACCCCCAAGACAAGAATTATGGAGGATGGGGTTTCATCCCGCTATAAATCCTATTTGGTGTGTTTTTCATAATAGTGAAACATTGTAGATCATATTGTAGAAATATATAATCCGGGAACTATAACATACATGTTACTCTATAAGTAGAATTATTCAATATGAAGTTCCATTATTCAATATTTCGATGTACCTAAGGCCAGATGACTCTCCATACCTATTGTATAATATGCCATTTGGATAACAAATTATAAATGGGTGTAGAGGTTAAAATATTTATAATTGTCCAAGTGGGGGACATTCAATCCTCTTAGAGAGGGATACGACATAACTCGCTAGTGTTCCTTCGATGTGTTCATATTTATGGATTGTAATCCCTTCATGTTGAGTGAATATTATTATGATTCTTATTACTGTACAAATTCTTATTAATATTATTATTATTTTTTATGATAATAGTTATTATTACTATTTCAAGTATAACTACAATAATTATTTTTTATTATTTTTATGATTATTATTATTAGTATTAATCATATAATATCAATTATTATTATTATTATTATTATTATTATTATTATTTTATATGTGATGGTGATGTTTTTTGGGTAGGATGGGAATATGGTGTACATATTAGATATAAGCATTATAGATTTTGTATTCACATAAAATGTTCATGATTAATGGATTATTATTATTTTTAAATAATAATAATAATAATTATTATTATTATTATTATTATCATCTCAAGCTATCTTATTGTTCTTATAATTTTCAGATGGACTGAGGCATAAAGTAGAGTGAAACATATGTGATGGGGTATTTTAGTTTCTTAACACTAATGACCCAAATAATAATATAAATTTTCACTTATAGATGATTTATATTAATATCTAATATTTTCAATATATCTTTTTTAATTAAATTAATATTAAATACTTCATGGAAGTTGTATGAATAATGGATTGTTATTAAAGTGGCATTCCTAGTTTATGGATGCCATCTCTGAATACTATAGCATGACTCTAAAGTATAATTCAATTGATATAGATTAGATATAAGGTGTTATCATCGAAAATTGATTATTTTTACACTAATGGGGAAAATTTATTGGAATTATGTTGATCATTGTAATTTGAGGCTCATACATAGAGATACTTGTTTGATGCAATTCATATTAAATCTCACGATCTATAATATCAATTATAATCTATAGATAATTCACTTAAAAATATCGAATTTCACAATTTAGAGTGTATATGGTGAATGAATGAAGATATTATCATGGTTTTTATATACGACCATTGGTAATATTGGAAGGATGATAAATTTATATCATATTTTTAATGATTATATTTTTTTACCGATTACTATTGAAATAGGAGTTATAGTTTCTTAGATTTGGGGATTCTTAATTCTATCTATACCCAAGTTCATTTATATTTTGGGGAGGATTACGAAAGATTCTGACCCCATGGAATTTTATTTTTCATTTATTGTATAATGATGATGAAATTGGAAAAATATTTAAAAATAGTTATTATTGACATTAGTTTTCTATTCTAGTCAATATACAATGTTTTAAAAATCTAAATTTCTAATATAATCACATAATTTTCCATTTAATGATTTATTATCATTGCACTAAAATACAAATGTGACACATAATGTATTTGAAGACCTTATTTTGGAAGTATCATTACAAATGCATTAACTCATAACTAATTCCTTTCAAGATTTGGTTTCATAATAGGTGTAACGGTTTCTCATAAAAAATTGTATGAAAATATTCTAGAGTATTTTAGAAACTACTTTAAATTAAGTCATTAATTTATAAATTTTGGTTAAAATAACTCAACAAAAGCTTATGTTCTCGAGACATCTCTTTAGAATAATTTCATATATAATGTGAAAAAGAAAAAGATAAGAAATCTTGATGTTAACCTCAGAAGATGTGAGGATAATTTAGTATGTAATCAATTTTTTCATGTTTAAGAGCCTAAATAGTACTAAGAAATTTAGTTGGAGGAAAAAAATCAGTAAACTAGTTTTATGAAGACATAAATTATTTCACATATGTAGTTCATATAGAATAACCATCAGAATAGTCTCATGGGAATGATGTAACATTCCTAGAAAAATGTGTTTAAAATTTAAAACCCAATGATTGACATAGAAGGATTCATCTCACCATACCTTAGGAATACAAGAATACATAATTTGTAACACACTGATATTTTATGAAATAATTTTTTTCAAATAAATGAAATTACCTGATATCTTGTTTTACACACACCAATACTTTTTAACATACCATGATATATAATTAATATTATTATATAAACATGACCGTTATGACATAGTTGTAAACATTGGTGGTATGATTTAGAATAATCACCTTTAAAATATTATGTATATTGGTTAAATAAAATAAAATTATATTAGTAAAAAAATTACTAAATCTTTTGTAATGTCTCAAAATGATTCAAAAAATCTATTTTCTCACAAACTAGTTTCGTGGATTTTTTTGAAAAACTATGAAAAGTATATATATTCAATTTTAGAAAATTGGTTTTAAAATATAAAATATATTTTTAAAATATAAATTTAAAAATTATCTTTGAGTGATTTTTTCAAAAAAATTTAAATGATTAATTTTTTTCTGAATAGTAAAAAATACATATTTTTATTACATACATCGATTTTTTAATGATTTTACAAGATAAAATTGTTATAATATTTTATTCAATTTGAAATAATTTCATAAATATTTTTATTAATCCAATTTATGTCATTTTTAACTTTTTTAAAAAGAATTTCTATATTTATATGTTCTATGATAATGAAATATTTCTCTTTTGAAAATTGATTTTTCAATGTGTATGTAGGATTATTTTTAAATTAAAATTTTAAAATTATAAGAATGGTATTTGGATAATTGGAATCCATATTCTTAATCATAATAATAAATATTATATTAAAATTCCATCTTTTGTTATTTACAAAATCAATAGTAAAAATGTGTATAAATTAATTATCGCATTTAATGTTAAAATAGGTTTAATGGTGGTCAAATGAAAAAGATAATGTGTAAATGACCTCTAAAAATAAATAAATAATCACATTATATATCCATATATAGACATTATATATTATTTGATTCATGAATTATCAATTTTGGAGCCATATGGAATGTGGAAAATATGGTTAACCTTTATTATTATCAATACATCCCTGTGTCCTCACCCCCACTTATAAATGGGAACCCATGTCCTCTACGCTTCAAACATTAAAAATTGTTTACTTTCTCCATGAAAAAAATTCATTTCCCTAATTCCATATTTATTTAACCACATCCTATAGATTTTATTTTAATTACTAAACCCTCATAATAAGTATGTTTCTATAAATTTATAGTGGTTCTCTGAATAATAGATAAATATTTAAACTCGAATTGTTTTTATTTCATATTCCATATTCTTAAAATATTATTCATTTATGGTAATATAATAAAATATTATACCCTACATACTGAGATTTTATTATTTTAATGGAATAACCTCTATCCATCTCCCCTTCCACCATTTTGGAAACAAAACAGTCGAACATATGTGTATCGGACTACCAACTCATGAACTGATGTTGTTCTTTTACCGTCACTACTACTCACATATAAATATAATTAATTGTTTAACATATTTATATTATATTTATAAAATAATAACATTAATTTAATTATAATATACCATGGACATTATTAAATTCTATTCTATGAGAACACAATATTTTCGCTCGTGTGTATGGAGGACTGTCACATCACAAAGTGATGTGACTCATTATTCACTTACAAATTACATGGAATGTAATAAGGATAGGTTTAGAAAAACATTTGATATATATATGAAATAAAAATTATCTTTAAAGGGTATATATTATTTAACATTCATTCATTCCATCAATCAAGAAAATTAAAATTGTGTTCATGTGTATATACGACATACCATCTCTAAGAACAACGTAATTCATTTTCTATCTCCAAAATTAAGGGATTACAATAAATAAATATTTTCTAAATATATATGATAAATATATCATGGTAAAACTTCTATATATGATTGAATTTTGTTAAATGTAAAAGGCCCAAAAAACACCAACAAAATAATATATGAAACAAGATGTAGTAAATTACCAAAACATTATTTTAACATGGAATTGATAATGAAATGGAAATAAAATGTTATAAATAAATCATATATGGTTTGATGCATTTGATTATTCTTATAAAATATATGTATAATAATAATTTTTTAAACATGTTTTTTTACATTTTTACAATGTTATTTAGGACTTGAGGTTATGGATTTTGGTCTCACATTTATTTCTATAGAACGCATGCCATACAAACAACAAGTTTCTTTTTTGAAGTGAATATACTACCCATGAATTCATTTTATGATATTTATAATGGTAATTGTGGAATAATAATCCCATATAACTATATTTATTAAATTGATGTTATAATTAAAAATATACCAAAGTGTTAATGGTTATAATGTTACAATTTCATTATTATCGTGAGGGATTAATATATATTTCAGATGATGACATATTATGATCTAAACATAAATAAACTCATGAATATTAATAACCTAATATTATTTAATCAAAATAAATTATTTTCTTTTACCAATGTTTTACATATTAAAAAAACTAACTATATCATTTTTTTATCTTCTATACAAGTCCCTTTTAGATTTTTATTAAATATTTGAAAGGATTTATTACTTTATCTTGTATTTTAAGAACAAAATTCATAGAATCATGACTGATCATTGATTTAATGATTACATTATCAAATTAGGTTGGATACTTTGAAAGAATATAAATTTTTACATTGTTTTGTGAAATTTTAGTTTTCAATTAC
The DNA here is from genome assembly GCA_963277665.1 of Viscum album. Taxonomy (NCBI): domain Eukaryota; kingdom Viridiplantae; phylum Streptophyta; class Magnoliopsida; order Santalales; family Viscaceae; genus Viscum; species Viscum album. The sequence goes on from OY728155.1 coordinate 823,150,420, forward strand.
TGATTTCAAACAACACAATCTATTTTCCTCAAGAAATGTTAAAATTGATCATCCAAATTAGGTTCCATCTATAACCACTTCCTTTGATGATACCTATTATTTAATGGGATAAGATAAAATTATAATATCTTTATTCTTTCTAGGTATAGTAAATGAATATTTTTAAGTGACATTGATGAAACTTCATGATTTTACTGGAGTTATGCTATGATAAATTGATGAGTTTCTTATGAAACACATTTTCATTCATCGGGTTATATTATGATGGAATTTTTCTAATATCCATTTATTATATTGGGTAATGATATGATGAATATTTTATGATCACTTGTAAAACTTATTAATCGTTTAATTATTTGAATGTGGTTACATTATAACCTATTTTGGTGGTTTTGTTATAACCAAAGATGAGGGTCGCATTATAATCAATAATTTTTAGACATATATCTATCTCAAATGCATTTTTTTAAAATTAGTATATCCCATTATATAATTATGTTAAAAAATATGATTACATGATATTCTATATTAAAAAGGATGATTTTCTTAATCCCCTATGTTTTTTAGGATATGATGCATGATCCATTATAAAATGGAAAATATATGATGATCCATCATCCTAAATGAAATTGGTAATATTTATTGATACCTAATATACTACGATTTTTTGGTATTCATTGTTATAAATTTCAATTTATATGGACTCTATACTTATGTTTTTTTCACACTATTATGACATGATCTTTCGGATCATGAATTATTATTCTTTGAAACACATATGTATCATGTATTTTAGAAGGATAATTCATTATTCCATGGCTCATGTTTATTCTCTAAGACCTTTTATATTTTAACATTGTAAATTATGTTCCTAACCACAAGAAATTATTATTTTATTATACATTAATATTATCATTTATGGATATCTTCCATGCATCCCTGTAAGGATCATAGGAGATAATCCATTCTTACATTCCATTTCATATTATCATAATAAAAGGTTTAATTAGAGTTTGTATATAAAGAGTAATAAATGACAATATCGTTATAGGTGATAATTGAGATCTTTCGTGAATATACATATAGTGTATCTACCCTCTAAGGACACTAAAACTTTACAGTCATTTGGAGTGTGCTTTTTAATGTATTGAATATTAATGTAAAAAATATGTAATATTTATGTGTGAAATTCATGGGTTATTATAGTTGGTAATATAGAAAAATATTAGATAATCATTTCATACTGGTATCAGAAAACATTTTTTGATCCCATAGGATAATCTTATGTATAGGCTGGCATAATAATTATTTTTAGTCAAAGATTATGTAGTTTACTTAATAAAAAACCCATGTATAGATAATACATGTTTTTATAGAACTCAATAAGATGTACCTAGGTGTAAAAAGTATGCAATGGGTACATAAATATTGACTTAATAATCATCCAGTGAATGAAAATGGTCCTTGGAACCCCCCTGGTATGACACTCCTTCTTGATATTATTTAGAAAATAAAAAAACTACTTGTGAATCATCAGGATTTATTTGTATTGATGATGACCATGAATGGGATAGGTCAAACAAAAGGTTTTATTTATTGAAATTAATATTTCATGATCTTTAAATCATATGATTGATTTTTCATGATTTATAAATCCAATCAACGAAGAATAATGTTTATACAAACCAATTTGGTTTCAGTAAGGAGTTGACGATGGAATAAAGACATTGGGGTTGAAAGAGCCGACCTCAAATATTTAAGACCCAATTTTATTAAAGTTATATGAATTACTAGGTATGTAAACTTGTAAACTCAATTATACGATATTGAATTATTAGTAAAATCCCTAATTGGTATATTGATTGAATCTCAAGTTAATGATTCTTCTGTATATGAATTTTGTTAGAATGAGATTCTAACAATTCATGCTGTTATTCATCATGAAAATTTTTATGTTATCATCGGAAATTATGGGAATTTTCTATATAAATCCCACAACCATTTTTTGAGGTAGGGAAGCCACATTTGATTATCCTCCTCCAATGACCCGTGGGCATTAATTTTTTATTTATTTTTCTAATCCTCCTTTCAAGGGGTGAGGTGGAATCCTTACAAGGCTTGTAGGCATATGTATTACATAGACTGTAGGCCTTAGAGGAATTCATTTCATGTATGGTTTATACATTAAATACAACCCAGACTAATTACTTAGAACTACTTCTCCCCAAAATCTGCATAGTGAAATCAGATATCCATCTTCGCATGGCTATTCAGCTAGGCTTTCCCATGGATGTACATGAATTTCCTAATGGAAGGTGTCATACCCTCTCATTCATGCAATCTTCTTATCTTCTTCTATGGTGAAATCTCATTTCTACTCCTCCTTATGAAATTTGTTCCTTTATAGGTTTTCTGGTTTGCACCTACACTTAAGGTGCCCCGAAGGCCATGAGGTGGCCGGAAGGCCTTACTAAAAATTTCATTATAAACAAATTTACCATCTAGGGCATGTCGATGAACTTTTTTATCAAAAACCCAAAGATCAATACATTTACATGAATTTACAACATTATTGATAAAATAAATTGAGGGATTTGAAAGATTATATACACAATTCAATATTTTGTACCCAGATTGAATTCTATGGGAATACAGTTTTTTCATTTTTCCTTGCTAATTCCATTGAAATCTTCATTGGTTTAATTAATAAAGTATTTAGTGATACCCTGATCAGGTATTGGTAGTATTTAAAGATGATATACTTGAATATTTGAGATCAAGTAAGATAATTATTATCACATTTTAATTATAAGTAAGACCCTATATAATGAAAATTTGTATGAATTTTTTTTAAAAAAGTGTTCATTTTGTCTAAAAATGATTCATTTTTAGGTCATAGAATCTCGTTATATGGTATATATATGTATTAAAAATGATATAGTCTATTAAATGTTGGAGAAGGAAAATAATATTAAATTGGTTTCATCGTTCTCCTAGTTTATGAGGACATTATAGAGGATTCATTGTATATTTTCATTACTATAGAATTCACCCTCAATGTAAACGTAGAAGGGATCCAACTTCCTCTAGATATATGAATATGAGGTATATTTCATGAAAAAAGGAAATATTATCTATTAAACTATTATTTAAATTAAAAAATAATGGATAAGGTTTTTTAATCTATTATTACATATCCAAGAGGGGATTTGGATTCATTCTACAGAAAAAAACATGGTTACAGCTTATGCTTAACAAAAACCGAATGTTAAGTAGAAAAATTACTCAACTCTGGGTTTTTAGTTAATAGTAGTAATTTTTTCATTAAATATATGTAGTGAATATCATTCTAGTTTAATGTTTGATATATATATATATATATATACATATATATATTCTCATCGCTATTCATTAATGAATATATTCCCACAGAAAGGGTTTAATATAATCTAAATAATATTATTTATGATGATTAATGATTTTGATTTATCAATAAATTACCACCTAGGAAAAGTGTATAAGATTGAACATTCTTTGTGTGGAAAGGCTTATACTAGATTTTCTATGATGATAATAAAAAAAGATGTAATATTTATTATTTATTAAAGGATAGTCCTTGAAATCTTGAAAGAAGGGGTCGAATATTATCTTAATCAAGTAATATTTAATCCATTGATTCATGTAAGAAAAAATAGAAATATAAGAATGATATAGAGTGAGTAATTATCTCTAGTTAAGCCATGATTATTATTGAACTATAGGGTTCTAGAACTGTTTATGTGTTCCCTCGATAAAAAATCTCAATAGGAATATCTTAGAACATCCTCATAGTTTTCATTATCTATTCTTCTTGGATTTGAAATTACATATAGATGTTGGAATGAGTATTTCATTTGGGTTTCCAAGAAGTGTGGTATTACAAATTTTTTTTCCTAGTGTGTTGTATTTCATCAATTTTATACTGATAAAAAACATTCTATGTGTATGTTATAACCATTAACCATTCCATAATGGATATGGGAAAGCCACACCTTGTAATTTCTCATTAGACTCCACAAAACATGTAAATAGAATAATGATATATGGGATGTTATAGATCATGGTATATAATCATCAAACATAATTATTATTTGATAAAATTCATATATAGGTAAAATTTATAGGATATACAATAGGGAATTTGTACTGTTCCATGGAGTAAAACATTCCATTATATATGATCGGGTTTTTAGAATTACCTCAATGTTATGGTGATGTTTTTAGCAAGATCTTGATACAATGTTGAGTTTTAATGTTTTTTATTATCATCTTACAAATGAATAGTCTCAATGAAAAATTAAAACCCAATATGATATGTTGAAATCTTCTACTATGAATTTCAATGGTTTTTTGGAACAGAAATAGTATTAAAATGGGATTCATTATAACAATAGCTTCCAATATATCATTTAGATTGGTCCTTATGGATCCCTTTGTGAAAAAAATTATATAACTACAATGTGATGGGATGATGTTGGAGAAAGAAATATATTAGGACAAGAGCTGGATGAATAAAAAAAAACAAAAGGCTAAATTCATTATGCAAAAAATAAGTGTCACAAAAATTCAAAAATAATGTTATACTTCGAATCAATAATGTGTTATTGAAGATGAGGTTTTTGAAAATGTGTTTCTAAAAAATTCACTTAGGAAGAAGGTAATGAGATATGGAAAAAAAGAAAATCTAATCCCTAGGTATATCATCCCCTTTGACATTCATGAACATATATGGCTAGTAGATTATAACATATGGATTCTACTAAATGTCTCAAAGGCCCATGATGTGTTCCATGTATCTCTATTGATGATGTATATGACTGGTCAATCAGAAGTACAAAAATTATGATTTATAAAAATTTGATAACAATCTCTTAAATGTGAAACAACTATTGGAGATTATGAATATTAAAATGATATTTCTATTAAATTATCCGACTCACCTTGTCAAAGGTTACATGGAACAACCAAAAGTATGGGGATTCAATGTGGGATATTTAGTATGTAATGAGGTACAAGTGTCCAAAATTGTTTTTACCAATGTGACATATCATTGATGTTGAAATTAATTTTAATTGTAATATAATGAATCAACACAATATATTATGAAATATTTTTTTCAAATATATTTCATTCATTGATAAATTGTGTTACACACAACATTGAGTTTTACAGAACCACAAAAAACTATTAGTAAATTTATAAAAACTGGAAAATTATAATATAATATTTAAACATGGTGCAATTAATATAAATAAACAACATCTAAATATTTACTATAATTGTCTTATATAATAAAATCATCTTGATGAAGTATCATTTAATTATTTTTAGGGTTTTTACATGTTTTGAAAGGAACTATTTCTTAAAAAAATATTGTTTATTAATTATTGTAAACTAATAATTAAATTAGTTATTCATAATATCATAAAATTTATTTTAAATAAAAATTATTTTGGAAAAATAAATTTATAAATTATATTTCATTTAATTTTTAAGAAATTATTTTAACGATAAATTTTTAAAGGAATTTTTAATAAATTAAATTTCATTATTAAAATTGTATTTTTTAAATTCTTTTGAAGAACCAATTTATTTTAATTTGTATTTTAATGTAACGTTAGTTAGTTGTTATATTTTTTTATTCTGTTTATGTTATTGGATCCTTTTTTATATTGAACTTTGATATTAATACTCTCTATAACTATGACAATTTTCTCTTAGGAAAAAAAATTCAACAAGTTTGAAGGATTAATTTTGAAATTATATTTTCCACTTCCATGAATTACAATTGGAAAAATTATATCCATATTTTAAAATATAATAATAATTATTTTATTATACTTTCAACATAATTTTATTATAACTCATATTACAAAAACTAAAAAATAATTATCATGGTTAAGTTTGAAATAGGTTTACTATGTGATAATCAAAATGATAATATTTAAAATGACCGATGAAAATTTTACAAAATAAAATTTTATTTCAATGTATTTACCGTATCTCATAATATTATTTATTTTGATCCATTCTGGTTACATTAATAATGTTAAAATTAGGTGTACCCTTTGTTCTTTTCAAACCATTCATGTCCATGCTCTCCTCCAATTATAAAAGGCCACCCCATCTCCCCTCACATTCACATATCCAAATCCTTTTATTTTGGACAAAACCTAGAAAATTATCTTTTTTTATTTAAAAATGTCATCCTATATTCATTATTGTTTAGTAACCCTTCCTAATAGGTCATTTGATCTAATCCAAAAGAGGTTCTCTGGATAAGATATAAAATTATTAAACATTCGTTTCTATTTTATTTCTTCATTAACCTCCTTAAAATATTATTAAAATATTCCCATATAATAACACCATTTATTAGAACATACTAATATGTTTTTATTTTAATTTAACAATCAATATAAATTTCATCTACTTCAATTGGGAAACAAAACAATTGATCGTGTGTAGGATGAATTACTACGTCAGAAACCGATGTTATTCATTTTCCATCATCAACACCCATGGATTGAGATAGTGACTAATTTATAATATTTATAATATATTAATTATATAATTAACTTATTTAATTATAATATGAAATATAAATCATTAAATTCCTTTTTATGGGAGTATGATAATGTTTCTCAAGTGTACAATGAACATGCTCTTCTTAAAGCAATGTCATTGATTTTTCACTTCTTCTTTACAAGGAATTTAAGATGGATAAGTCTCATTAAATTATGTGATATAAATTTTACGAAAAAATTATTTTTATAGGTTATATATTATTTACTTTTCTTTCATCTCATGCATTGATAAAATGAAAATTATGTTCAATTTTATGCATGTCCTACCGTCTCTAATGATGGTGTCATTCATTTTCTACATATTTCAATAATTGATGTATCTAAATACCGATATATTGAATTCATATGATATACATATCGAGGATATTATTTTAGATATTATGGAACCATGGTCAAATAAAATTATCAAAAAAATAAAAATCTAAAACATATATGAAAAATGAAGCAATTATTACCCAAAATGTGCTTTTAACAAGGAATTATTAATAAACGTGTAATAAAATGTCATATTTAAATTATATATCATATTAAATAATAATTATTTTTATATAATATATTTTTAATAAACTAATAATTATTATATATGATGTATTAATGTGTATGAAGTATTTTGGTACTTAAGGTGGGAAATTTTTGTTTCACTTTTTTATGGGGGATACATGCCTTATAGGCCAATTGTTTGTTACGTGTGGTGTATATAATAAACATGAATGTATTTTATGATACATTTCATGATAATTATAAAATATAAATATCAATATAAGTTTTTTTATTTTATGTAACATATGGTTCAAATGATACCAAAATAGTAAATGTTTAATGTTACAGTCTCATTGTTGTCGTGATTGTTCATCATATGATTTGAATATTGAGATCTTATAAAATCACATTTAATAAACTCATGAAAATTAATATCTGACGATAATTTATGGAAAATAAATTTGTTTTTTTAATATTTATATCATTATATAATCACGATTTTAAAAGATTATTTTTAGGAAAAATTGACTTTTTTTCTCTTCAGTGGAAAATCATTTTTCTTTCATGCCAATGTTTTCCAAAAATAATTCTAAAAATGTTATTAATAGTAATGAATTTGTATTTAAATTCATTTTTATCCATGTTTTACAGGATATAAAAATGTTAATAATTAATATTCATATCATATTTTAAACATATCTCTTTTAGATTATATAAAAAATGTGAACAGAATCATTATTTTATCATGTACCGCAAGAACCGAATTTCCCACTATCATGAATGATCAATGATTTATAGATCCCTGTACAATTTTAAATGTTAATTTTCAAATAAAATTATTATTAAATTTTTATGTAATTTTTATATTTTAATATGTTATTTTCAGAGTTGAAAGGATTTTTACTCATTAAATTTTCCTCGTGATCTTCTATTATCATTTTCCTCAAACATGACATATATTGATGTTAATTATGATTTAATAGGGATATGATCCATGTTTTTTCATCCTTATTAGTTTTATACATTTTTTATTATTATGATGAATATATTTTCGTGAAAATAATTAATATTAATGGTTTATGTTATGATAAATTGATGAGATTCTTATGGAATTTATTTCTATTCTATGGGTTTTTATTTATTTTTATGTTTTTTAATAACCATTACATTTCTGGTTTATGATTTGATAAATGTTTAATGGTCAATTTTAACACATATGTTTTGTTTTCATTATCTATCATGGATATGATTTAACAACATATTGTGGTTCCATTAAAACTTGAGATGGTGTTCTCCATGGATAAAAGGATTGTTGGGACCTATATCTCATTCCATTGAATTGGATAAACTATTAGATATAATGACCTATTTATGGGAAAGAAGATGATTTTCTTGATCCAATATGGTATATAGGATAATTTTCATAATACATTATATGAAATAAGTGACGATGCTCTATCCATAATAATATTGGAAACAAGAGATGATGCATGATCTATTATGAAATGGAAAACTAATATTTATCCATGATCCATTATGATTTTTTGTTTTTGGAAATTAACGTTGATTAATAAAAAAATTCTATAAATATATTGGAGAAACAACATTATTAAATGAGCTTATCATTCACGATTTATGATGATTTTTCATTATTATTGATCAAATCATTGGAGTGATAATTATATATAACTTAAAATGCGTTTCAAATATGTGATATGTTGGTTATGAACTTTTTTTGTTATTTTACTAGCTTAATACCCTTAATATTTTAAATGGTCCTAGATATATATCTTATTTTTTTACCCTTATTATGCCTCTGATCTCACTCTATCATATGTTTCCATTTACCGTGTTATGAAGAATTGTCTAATAAGGGAAGTTATATTAGGAGTACTAAATATGAAAATCTTTTTTGGATATATTGGAGATCGTTCATGAAATTAGATGATTTTGTATCTATTCTCCAACAAAACTAAACAATTATGGTCCATGAGCATGTATTGATGAAGTTATTTGAACATTCATTAAAAAATATTTCATATTTATTTATGAAATTTATGATTCACCAAATATGGACTATTATAACATCTATATAACTACTTTTTTATATCATAAAGGATCCACATAGTTATGTTAAAGCTTATTTCCACCCCTTCTTCATAGGGAATTCTAAATCAACAAAAAATTAATGAAACATTTGAGGAAACAATCAATAATAATTGTGTTCATATAGTTAATGTGTTCATCAATGAAGAGATATACCCATATATTGAAGATTACAACATATTAATTTTAAATATATATCATGAAAAAAATAATAATATTTTGGCTTACTGAATACTAATTAGAGAGATCATGGTATCTAAAATAGGGTTTTTATTTTATCAAAATGGTAATTATCTTAATTATATTTTTATAGTGATGACAATGAAACTTTATTCTAATTGAATCCTTTGAACATAAGTATTAATTTGATATATTTTTTTTTTATATCAAGAACTATTTTGGATAGAAATTTTCTTCCATTTTCCATATATTTTTGAAGATAATTATTCATACAGGTAGGAGAAGATAATTTGTTATTTGAAACATTCTATTTTGATTAATTTTATGAGTGGTTGAGGTGATCAATTTTTTGGGTATTTACTTAATTATATGAAATCATTTAGGTTTCCTAAGATGAAAACTTTTACTAATTCCCTAATATTTAATGTAATTGTGAAGGAAGATTCATAATTTATTCCTTGTTTCTTATGCATGTGTTTGGGTAGTATTTAATTAAATGCTGATGTATATTTATTACACCTCAACCAGTAACATTCATAATACTATATTATTTTAATAATTTTTTTGAATAATGAGTTTATTTTTCTCACTCATTTTTCTCTCTATTCATGATTATTATTATGATTGTTAATATTATAGTAACTTATATATATTATGATGGTGATGATAATGGTGATTTTAAAAAAATAATATTGATAATGATTTTTATTATTGTTAATATTATTTTCCCACTCATTGGAAATGAGTGATTTTGGGTTGATGAGTTGGTTAATGTGGATGTGTGGATTAGTAGTGCGAATTTTTTTTTGAATTTGGTGTATTCTTCTCAACATATTTGTCATCCATAATAATAATTACTATTATTATTATTATTACATAGTGAAACTAGTATTCATATGTTCAAAGAAAACTTATTTTCTTGTAAGATCCAGAATCATATGGAACATATTATTCATTATACCCTTCAAACAAATTGTATTATGGATGAATTATTCAGTATCATATTTAATTTCGATTTCTGTATAGTGGTGAAAAATCATTTATTCTCAGTTGTGGCAACAAATATTTCTCATATCTATATGGAATTAAATTTCCACATGTTTAATGGAACTAATCCACAAATTAGTGTTCATCTTGAGGATTCCATTAATGATAAAAAATATATATATGAAATAATATGTTTCAAGTATAAATAATAAAATGGATGATTTCTATCATTAAAATGTTATTGGGTGTCAATGGTATACTTGTTTTTTAGACTTTTATTTACTCCCTCATGATTGAAAATCATTATTTTGATTATAAATTTTCATACAAATGGGTTTTTTACCAATATTATAAACATTTAGGGATTATTATTGTTGTTTTTGTTTTTTATTGTTCTTATTTTTATTTTATTCGCCTTTTTATTTGGTATTCCATGATTAAAGAATAATTAACCCATTTTCCTTTCTTTTATTTATAGTAGGGTCTTGAAAAGAATGATAATAGGTTCATTCCCCCTTATCATCCACTCTCTCGCCTTATATGTTTTTTATACATTATTTTTTCATTTATTATCAAGATTTGGATCCCTAAATTTCTATTTATCTCTTCTTATTAATTGTTTTATATCTCTAATCCCTAATCAAAGTATGGTATGTTGATTTTTATTATAAATCGAGTTCGAAAAATACACCCTTCTAAGTCGTAAATCAAGATGTTCAATATTTTCTTCTTGTATTAAAATAATTTGGATATTGTCCTTATTTTTTTGGTAATGCTAAAAATCTACCACAGTATATGGAATCCTACAAAACCCAAATGTATAAAATGAAACAACAATGGAAATGAAATTTTACTAGGTTAACCTAAAATTTTCTACATATATAGAGATCCAAATAATGATGTGTTGATATGAACATTAATCACTACATTCCAAGTCAAATATTACAATCATTATAAATATATAACCCCTCATCCAAGGTCAATTACCACATATAATTCTATATTCACTACATTATAAGTGGACAAAAACAATGAATATAATGGCACACAAGTTATTATAACATGTATAACTAAGAATGAAATGATATCATTTAATAAATGTCACTATCAAAAATATTAAGATAATATATTTATGATCATTTCATATATCAAAAAAAAATTATTCTTCCAAGGATATATCGTCAATGAAGAAAATTTCAATAATAAATCTATCTCTTAATATTAAAAACTCAATAATGGATTACTTCTATTCCTCCCTAACACTAATTATCATTAAAACATTTTATTTTTATTCTCTATTTTCCTCTATTTAACTATAATACCTGAAAAATCCCATAATATCACACTCTTAAACATGATTTTAAAATAAAAAATAAAAATTATAATAAATTTTAATTTTAAATTTTTAAAACATTTCCTTTTATTTTTCATTGAAAAAATGACCGACACTAAACTCTATATTTACTAATAGAAAAATCATTGACTCATCAATAATTTCATGTTTCAAATAACAATCAATGTTTTGAAAAATATTCATATCAATGTGTGCAACTGTTTTGTGTTTAATGACGAGAAGATTCTTCCTTTAATTTCTTAAAAATTTAAATAGATTACAACATCATAATCTTATTCATGACAAAATTCTCTCAAGCACGTATATATATGGAATGTTGGAAATAAATCTTGCATTACATGTTATGATGTGATTTTCTGTTTCAAGGTGAAATCATAGTCTGGACATTTGTAATGTGCTTCTTTTTAAAAAAAAATATTTTTTTTGTGTGCATAATATATTTTTGGATGAGAGATCAATTTTCACCAAATAAATCTACACATTATATTTATAATCCTTGAATTAAATTTCCATAGATATGCATTTCATAATGAATTTTCACATTATTTTGTGGCATGCCTTTTATGTCAATTCTAATTTATTCAAAAACGCCATTACTGGTTATGGTGTGATTCACTATTTCAAGGTGAAATCATAGTCATTAGGATTGATGTTAACATTATTGTATATTTTCTGGTTCAAGTGGCCAAGCAATTTATACCTAATATATTCCTTGGACTTATTTTACTAGAACATTTGGATTTTACTATTTTGGTGGTTCTTATATACATATGATATGATATGTGATACCTTTATTTTTTATGTAACTGCTTTATATAATGTGAAATGATTTTAAAAGGACTTTTTTATTTAATAAATGATGTATAAAAATGAAAAACCAAATTTTCTCAATACATTTAATATAAAAAAATATAGTGTATATATCATTATTTTTTTAAATAATTCTTAAAATTATTGGGTTTTTACTAAGGCATGTGATGGAATAGCTTGGTTGGACCCTACTAATCTTATTAGAATAGACCCTACACACCCCTCAATGGTGTATATAATATGTTGCGTATTTTAATTTTGTGGAAGGAAATGTGACATAGGTGGGTGGTTAGGTTTTCTTTTATCTATTTTTTGGTTGATATATGTTTAGATTGAGGGTGTTTTCCCAAAATATCACTAGGATACTATTTTTGTAGTTATTTATCTCTATCATACTTTGTCGTTGGATTTGTAACTTGCAAATTGTTTGGATAACATTTTAGTTGTATCACGTATATTGTTCTCTTTATATATACATATATATATATATTCATATTTACTTCAATTGATTTCTTCAATCCATGTATATATATATTTCATGTTTTATTCTTTGGGTTGGGTGAAATTGTTCTCACTATTTTTTATGTATCTCAGGTGCAAGATGCCAGTCCACTGAGATCAATAATTTCCCTTTGGTATGCGGAAATTTAGGCCGAGACAATTTTTTAAGGGGGGGATTGTCATTTTGGATATATTTTTGTAATAAATTTTTGTTTTTTCTCGTGATTATTTATCTTGGGATGTTTGGTAAACTAAATATATTGGTGTACAAATATTAGAGGTAGATTATGGTGAGTGCATGACCAAACCATGTAATGATGAGACTCAAGTAACCATGGGATGTTGGGTTATGTTTTTTTGGTTTTGAGTTCATGATTTTTATATCAGTTTTTTCCTATGGGTTTTATTTTTTTAACTATGATTATTCAATTATCAGATTCATTCTTGTGTTTTGGTGTGCAATAGCATGTCTTTGAGACGTATTTTGCTGGAACTATTAGAGGGTGCAGTAGATTCTCCCCAAGGGATTCCTATAATGGATAACAATTTTATCGATGATTTCATATGGGTTTTTTGTTTATAATAATATATAAAATTTTAAAAAAAATGTTGACTTATTTTTATGAGTTGTATGTGAGATAGATCGATCACTGATGTTTTTACATAAGAACTAACTATCCTTTAAGGGTAAAAATGAACCTCATGTGGTGGATTATGGGATTCAAAATACTCATATGATATATGAATTATTAGATACAATTAATAGTATTAAGGTGAAGTGGACAACATTCATACATGAGGTTCCCACCAATTTATGGTGGGATTCCATAGTACAGAAAGATAGGAACATGGTCTTAGACTATAAGGATTTCAATAATATATTCATATAATAGTTTTAATAGAATTATTAATGACTAATATGTCTCTATTTTCCATATATTTTTATTGATGATAGAATTCAAGATCACCTTACACTATTCAATTAGAGAGATTCTTCATTACTCAAAAGTGGTAGAAAGAAGGACAAGCTGAAATTTTAAAATTACATGTAGGATTAGAGGAAACATTTCCTTACATAGGTATTTATATTGAATCATTTGACATATCTAGATAACATATATAGGTAAATTATGGAAGGGATTAAAATCTAATTCATGGTTGTATATTCTTCCCCTTCCCATAAACCTGGTTAAAGTGTCTGTGTAGTGCTATGGGAAAAATTGGTAGTGGTAGTATCATTGTAGATGCGGTGGGGTGGTTCATGTTTTATGGCATCGTTGATGCATCCAATTATAGAAAGTGGTGTTCATATTACATGCTATAATTGAGGAATGGTCAGACACACACTATGTTATTTTCATTCAACTGTAATGATGTGAAATAGTTTTGAATTTTATGGCCATGATCAGTGTTTCTGTTAGTTTATGTCTACAACATGATATGTTCTAGGATAATAAACATTTAATCCTACCTTGAAACATTAATATTCCTAAAATACTACATGTTCCCATCCATATGCCACAGTATTGGAGAACCATCACATTGTAGATTTGTTTTTGGTGTAGGTAGACGTGGCTTTAGAGATAGTGATGGGTATCATATTTATTTCATCATCTATAGAGATTGCATTATTTTATAAATATTCGTCTTAATCATTTATATCTGTTATTTCATATGATATACATGAAAATCCATTAAATATAATGTCATTTTTATGGAATAATAGATAATTCTAGGAAATGGGAAAGAGAGGGTATTTAGATGTCCTTTAATGATATTGTTGGATGATGTGGAGTTAGTCTATGGTTTTCAAATTCAACAAATATATTTTTTCAGCATCATCATTGAGATGGATTGGATTAGTACTCATCATGGTTAGACTAATTTTTATCATTGGAATGTATCATTTATTTTTTCATATTAGAGATCAGAGGTTCTTTAAGGAGATTTTTATATGAGTTATGTACATGTAGGACCTTCTAACCCAATGCTCAAGATACAATTGTCTACTTTCGCAGTTCATCATGATGATGTTCCTTCTATTGTAGACATTCGCATTGTTCTTTAGGATTTTTATGATGTTTATATAGAATATTTTTCAAGTTTTACTCTAGAGAGAAAGGTAGAGTTTATTATTGAACACTTTTTATGTATATATATATGGTTTTCATTATTTCTTATCATATAGAAATAGTGAATATATATGAGATTATGATTCAGTTGGACTATCTGATGGAAAATTGTATTTTTCACCCTGATGTTTCACCATGGGATTCCCTAGTGCTCTTTTCTAGGAATTAATGTGGTCCATAAATTTTTATTTTGTGGAAAATAAAATTTTTAATTTGGTAAAAGTTTATAATAAGTATTGTTATCTTTATTTAAGAAGATATTATCGATAAGTTAAAAGGGGATGTTTGTTTTTTATTATCAATATTTGATTGGGTTTTCCTCAAATCAGTGTTCTGGAGTGTTTTATACCAAATAAGGTCATAAAGAGGATGTATTTCCATTATAAATATTTTTTGATTCTTTTTTTTATAACTAGTTCTACTGTTGTTTTTATGGAAGTAATATATAGGATACATAATTGATATCTATACACTATTTTGGTTATGTTCATGGGTGATTCTTGTATTTATTCAATATCCATTTAGGAGAATGAGAACCATTTGGTTTTGGTTATATAAATTTTTAGGAGAAACTTCTTGTATGGAAATCTTTCAAAATGATATTTTTTTTTTCAAGAAATGAATTTCATTGGCCTTGTGAATTCTGATCATGGCTTTTCATTTAACCCTAAGAAGGTCAAGGCTATTTTTTCATTGGAATAAATTAGTAATTTTTTGTGATTTGGATATTCCTTGTTCATACTATAAATTATTGATGGTTTACCAATGATTTACCAATGTTTGTTTCATCATTGACTAATCTTACTATGAAATGGGTGAAATTAATGAGGGATGCAATGTGACAAGTCCATTCTGATGAGATGAAATGGCTTCCGATGTCATCTCATTTTTTGATAATACCTAATCCTAAAAAGGGGTATGTGGGATGTTTAAGCCTTTAGATATAGTTTGTGCTGTGTTTTCATGTAGGAATATCATTTAGTATCTAACAACTCTCTTAATATTTTACCAAATGAGATGAAATAACCCACTCATTATTTATATCTATATGAGTTTAATAATTCACATAAGTATTGGTGACACTATCTTTTTTAGAATATGTTCATTTTCCTCTATAAGAATATGATTTTATATATATATATATATATTCTCAAAATGTATTAAATATAATTCATGTAAAATATGTGTTATGCAATTTTATTATTTACATGGACACCACCTACACCCTAGAGAAGAAAAATCCCACTATAGATATTCTCAACAATAAAGTTTCATCATGGCCTATTTAGGAATAAAAGGAATATTGTAATAATATTGTTCTATTTTCTCAGTTTCATCTAGATACTCAGAAGGGTGTTTCATGTGTTGTTCATACTAGTGTTTAGAAATCATAATATCACATTATATATATTCAAATGATTAATAATTAGGATGATTAGTTTAGATAAATTTGAGAAAAACTCAATGCCAGAGAGATTTTTTCAGGTTGATTAATCCCTTTAGATGATATTTTATATTTTGGGGATCTTATTTTCATCGCAGATTCTATAAGGTGTTCGGTTTTGTTTAATTTAAATATTTATTCCGGGTTTATTCTCCAGGTATCTATAAAGATATATTATGGCATGATGAAACTTCTGGGGGCCTGACATGAATTGTGTCATTTCCCATTATGTGTCTTTTGGTTACACCTTCCAACAGATAAATTCAGATCATCTGACACCTTTTATTTTTCTCCAAACTCTTATAGTGTATATTTTTAAAATGAATGAGGTATCCATGGACATTTTTTTTGGGATACCTCAAACTCCCTAAGGAAATAATGTGATCCACATGGTGATTTAATTATTAAAAATCATCTCCTTTCATTATGAGCAGGGACACAACTAAATTTAAATATCTAGGAAAGATATAAATGTAGATGATTATGAGTTTATGTGGGGTTCCCTCTATAATAGTTTCGAAAATGGATCATATCATTACATTTAGGTTCTAGAGGATCCTCTAGGAAGAGATGGGGGCTCAGGTCAGATTGAGTATAACATATCATTCATATGAAAATGATCAAATGGATTTTACAATTCTGATTTATGAGGATATTATATTTACTAATGTTATAGATTTTAGTGGACCTTAGAATATCCATCGTGGATTTTTTGAGTTTTCCTATAAAAATATTTAGCAATCATCCATCAAAATGACTCCTTTTGAGGACCTATATGGAACCTGTACAGGTCACCATTTTGTAGGGAAGCGGTGGGTAAAGCTTCTTTGGTGGGAAATTTTTGGTACTTGTGATATTAACATGAAATTAAAATATACATTGGTGTCTTGTTATAACTCATAGTTGATAGAAATATTATGCAGATTTATAAAAATTTTCATTCTAGTTTTACATTGGTGTCTCAGTTTTCCTAAATGTTTCTCCTCATTTGGGTCACTATAATCTATAAAAAATGTGAAATTTGTATTTTAGATATGTTGTACTATTTGGAGTCACTATGTGGCTTGGTTCGATTTCTTATTAGTTAGAATTACATGTTTAGATGATAAGAATAGAAGACTTGTTCCCAATATCACATCTTAGAAGATACCATCCTGATCCCTCTCAAACTCTAATATGAGAAAAGACTGAGTTAGATTCAGATGTTTATTTTGTGGATATTATATTATAAATCATTTAATAACCTATCAATTTATCGAAAAGGAAGATGATTATATTGGTGACAGTGTTATAGAGACATATATCATATTCTAATGAGACCATATAGTTGGATTATTTGATGAGGGAGCAATCTCCCCAACTCATTATCAGAATTAATTCTTGCACATCACACCCTAGGGATGTAAATTCTAATGGTGAGGATTTTATAACGTCTTGTTGCCTTATTTTATGTTATTCTCTGCTCATTAAATCTTTTCCCCAATATTTTTGTGTGTCTTGGAACTCCCACGTATGGAGTGAATTTTTCATTAAAATGACCTAATTTTCATAGATGCTAGTTTATTTTAGTAAATAGAGTCTATGAATATATTTTTGATTCCATAGTAGGGTCCTCATAGATTTCAGAGAAATCATCTGCTATTTTGAATTTTCATGTACGAATATAGATGTTTTTCAATATTCTATGAATTTAGACCTTGTTTCATAAGAGTACATGGAATTTAATTCTTTCTAGGATCATTTCATGAGTAGATTATAAAATTTCAAATATGACACACAAGTTATAGATTACATGTCGTGTTATATTAAAAATAACTTTTTAAATAAAATTGTATTCATTTTCTCAATGTATATAAACCCCATTGACTATATGAAGATTAAAGGAATTAATTGTTTTCTAAGTAGATATGGGATTTTAAAGAACTTTTTGGATTCTTATTCGTTAATTATTCTAAAACCCCCATTTCTCTAGACCAACATATATTATTTGGTTATTTTGTGAAACAGTTCATCATCTAAATCACTTAATTCATTTATCGAACTCTAATGTGGTTGGATTTAATCTCTATTGTTGATTAATCATTCTTGCATCTTTATTTTCCTTGATCATGGTAATTTCATTTCATTAAGTTATTGAAACGGTTGATCTATGGTTCTAATTACATATATAATAATCTTGATATTTCATGAGATATTATTCCATGGAACGATACCTTGTTGTATGTGGTCTGGAAGTTGTGAATTATTGAGTTATGTTATTTAATTTCATCATCACAAGACAATTTAGTTAAATTGAGTTAATTATATGAATTTTAGATTCATTCCATGGCGTTCATTTTAATTTTTGTGTTCATCCTGTTGGTGGATCCAATTTGTGTCATGTGTGACAAGTGTTTTGAGGTAGGATTTTATGTCTCTATTTCAAGTTGGTGAATAAAATTTCTCCAGTTTTGATAATTTATTTTATAGATGAAATAGAATGATTTATAAATTGTAATTTTTTTTGAATAATTGTGTTTTGGATGAAACATGGTTTTCCTTTAGTTTTATCAAATGATAATGGTTTTCAATGCATTGTAAAAAAATTCCGTTAATTTCATTCAGAGGATAGTTTGGATGAAATTGTACTATTATTTTGTTTTGAATATTAGGAAAATTAGAAAACATGTGTACTTAAGTGAAAGGAGTAGGGATAGGCCTCATCCCCTATTGGTGGGTTCACTCATGGAGGTGTTCCTCTTATCTATAGGCATATTGTTCTAGGGACATGTGGGACCTATAAGTTGGTTCACTTTTTGAGGGTGTTCCACTAATCTCTTGACTCTATGAATATGTCTAGAAGATTATTGGACAAATTATTTTTAATATTTACGTATGATTTTCCTAGCTATACTATCATAGTGTGGTCCTTGGAATTATGTTACATTTTCTTTTAACATGTACTATTTTGGTGGTAATATTATGTAATTGATATGATATGTGATACCTTTGTTATTTTATATGACTAAATTAACCTGTATAGAATTTTATAGGACTGAATTACCTACTTTATTTAGAAATTTGGAAAAGGGGGAATTAAATTTTTTTCCATTATTTCTATATAAACATGCCTAAAATGGATATCATTACATGTTTATTTACAATTTTAGAATTATGTTCTTATTATATATGAACTTGAATAATAATAAGTAGGTTGGATCCTACTTAGTCTATTATATCACACCATACACTTCACATCAATGCTGTGTATACCTTGTTTTGTCATTAATTGGTGAGAAAGGCATAGATCCATAATGTGTCATTGTGGTTTGATGTCAGATAGGTTTGGGTATCTAGATAATGAGATAGAGAGGGATTTCCCCAGATATAACATATATACTATTGGAGTATCTTTTTAGCATTTAAATACCTTAGTTTTACTTGTCCTGGGGAGATGGTTTTCAATTCTTTTTAGTTATATTTATTATACTAATCTATTTTTGTTGTAGAATTTATATTAATTCAAATTTTTTGAAGATGATTATATTTAAACATGTATATATATTTCATGTTGTCTACATAAAAATGGGATAAATAATCACCTCAGTGTTTTTTTGTTTCCAAGGTTCTAGACAATAACTTTTGGTGATATGGAATTCACATCAAGAATATCATAATTAGGGATGGGTACTAGTTTGAGGGGGTATTTAGGTAATGTTAAAGACATATTTTCTATTTTCAATATATATATGATCTTCCTATATATTCAATATCCTTCCTTATAATGTTTTGATAAATTTAAAAAATAATTCCACTATTTAAATATTCTTGTGGTATCTTACCTTTGTACATTATACTTCCTTGCATTAATTATTACACAATAAGTTTTGAGAAATCATTACTAACATCTTATTCATTTTTTTAATCACCATGTATGTATATATTTTAAATGTATTTAATTTAAATTTCATCTAATTGATTTATAATCATAACTTCTAGATTTACATGAATTTCAAAATCTACAAAATTTCTTTGATGATCATAAGGTGATAGTTTTGTTTTGATATGTAGGAACCATCTCTTTTGGATTTTATAATGAATCTATAAAATATATGATCATATTTATAATTTCAATACCCTTTGTCTCACCATAATATCCATAGATAACTCTAAAAACATCAATGAAAATTCTGATGAAAGCATAAATGTTTTCTGTAGATATCACATTCAAAATAATATGTTTTTTATAAATAACTTATAGCATTACCTTACTTACATTATTATCACACTAAACATTTATGGAGAGTCTATACCAAATTTCATTCACTGGTGAATATTTTGTCTCGTCAATATATATTATATTATATAGTAAGTCACATGATTTATTTGGGGCGTTTATATCATCAATGAAATATTTTATATCCACTTTTATCATAAAAAAATAACACTGTCAATGACTTGTGTTCCATGAATCACAATTGAAAAAATATAAATCCCAAGAGAGCAGAAATTGACCTTATTCTATTTTATATACATTAATAATTACATTCAGAAAACGGTGTTACCCATTTTTTTCATAATGTCATATGTGTAAAAACATTTACACTAACAGGTACACCAATATATAACTTATGGATATAATAATAATTGAAGTCAACTAATTTCCAAAAAATGAATCTTATGTTCTGGTGGGGGAGGTGGATAAGGGTCTTCAAAAAAATTCATATGTTTTCCTTTTTTGAAATTTATCTTATATTTTCAAAAGGTCCTGAAATATAATGAATTTAAAAGATAATATACAGTGATATTTTACTTGGTTCACTTGCACAATTTTGTGTCAAAGGATCATATGTAAAGGGCTCATTAATATACTTAATATTCAATACCCCGTAAGATAGTGATAGAAATATATTAGAGAATATATGTGGTAATAAAAGGACAATAACATTTTCCCCTCTTACAATAATTTACATTAAATAGGGATAAACATGAATTAAATGTTGATGAAAAGGATATGATTACATGATTAACAAAAAATGAAATGAGATAACACAACCCATTATGTTCTTCATGACTCTAAATCAATATGTGATTGATATTTATAAGTACATAAATGAAATTATTCATCTCAAAACTAACCATCCAATAAAACCCATTAATCAACAACCCACTCTTGTAATTATATTTGTTGAATAAAGTCAGTGATTTCTTCCTTTCACCCAACATGAATTTTATCGTTTGTGTATGTTCTGTGTCCTCCTCAATTTATCTCACAATAACAATAGAATTCAAATACTAAACAATATCAATTAAAAAGTTAATTAAAATTACAAAACCAATTTTTTCCTTTAGTATTTCAAATTCATCGATAATATATTCCATGGAAAAAAATGATATGCCTAGGTATGTGGTGATATATCGCTGAGAAGACATGATGAATTAATGATACTTGTTTCTATAACTTCATTAAATTTATGTTAACCTCCAACTGTAATTAAATTACCAATCCACACTTTCTATAAAACCTCTGCATTACCGAACAGAACAAGAGTAACATAATTTCAAAGAACACTAAATTCATTCAAGTTTCATTCCCAATGGGTGTACCTAATCCTCTGTGAATATGGTTTGAAACTAATACATAGATTATTAACTTCTAGAGAATTTTTTTTGAAATAGGTCATCATGTATTATATGAAAATCCATAATTATATTATTTCATTTTACAACAATGGAAATATTTTTGGAAGGGTTTAAATCTATGTACCTTGGATAATTCCAATTTCCTAAAGTAGTATCATAATAATGATTTTAATTCATCCCTCTAGTATTATAGTATACCTATTCTACTTAGGTATATGAGATTAATTCTCAATGTTCTCCTAAATTCCTTAAATCAAATTATGATATCTTTAAAATCAAGTTGTATATCATTGATGGTTAAAATAATATAAATATCACTGTGTTTATATTTGACAACTTCCCTATATTACAGAAAAATCAACTTATATATAACAGAATACATTGAAATGTTTTCATTTTTTTCTTGGATATAATCCATTATAAAATCATCTCTCTTATTCATGTATACATGTATAATATATCAACATTGTTATTATCCTCTTTATTCCCTTCATATTTCTCTCTCTTTGATGTATCAGAATATTATAAACATATAGTATCAATAAACAACCCATTCAATTCATCTTACATTTTTGTTCAATATCACATGAGTATATTTATATATTTGAGTATGGAAGTATTCAGTGATTTTTAATCCCATGAACTTCTCCATTATAATATGGTTAATAATATATATAGATTTTATTTTTATTTATTCTTGTTAATCATTTTAGTTTTATTTTACTAAATTATTCTGACAATTATCATACCAAATTTCATAAAAATATATATTAAATATTTGTATTAGTATAACCACATTCATCCAATATAAATAGTGTAACACATCCTCTTTGGAACTAGTCTATTTTAACTTTTCCCTTAATCAAAATGTTTACAGCATGGAAATAACCCATACTTAACATTACCTAAAAATCTATTTCATGTATAAACCCTATCAATATGACTTCCATACAAATCATATAATTAGATTCAATTGGTATTTTGTTGTAAAATATGAATTATGTCATGATCTTCTCCATCAAAATGTAAATATTGTCTTTTTATCTTTACTCATAATCCTTTTTTAATAATATTTATGTTTATTTTAGGAAATATTTTTGTCGCCATTGTCTTTGTTATCTTTGAGAACATCTTCATCTTATAATATTTTTTAACTTATCAACCAATATGTATCAATATACTAACTTTTATGTATGTAGTGAAATTTTATATTTTCCAAAGATTCTAAAATTAATCATAAAACACTATTAAATGACTATTACACGTCATACTTATTTCATATCTTGTTATTTTTTAGATTCATACTTATTAATGATTCTTATGTAATCATTATAGTTATGGTTGTGTGTTTGATACCATAAGAAATTTATAGCTCTCACTAACAAATGTATCTTATTTATGAATCATGTATACAAATATGTATTCAGTGCCTCTATAAATTCATGTGATTATTTCAATATTTATAATTAAAAAAATTGGTTTACTCCTATATACATCATTTTTCAAATTTGAATTATTATTATTGGAATGAATCTTTCACATTAAGGTAGTTATCTATATTACCCTTACTCATTTCATTCATTTTCATTTTTATTAGAAGACATCAATTCAAATACATTAATAATTCACTTATAAAGATATTAATAAATCCTTAGATAATTTATATTCAAATCAAAAATAGTCTATAAACCTAATAAATATATTTAATTGCTTCCAAATATTTTAATAATTAGCTCAAAAGAAATTTAACAATTCAAAATTTTATTTTTTTCAATAATCTCCCCCAATTAATTATTTAAAATGTTAGAAAATCACACTAAAAGACATAAAAATAATGGACTTCCATAATGAGATGTTCTCTCAAACCACCCACCAAGATTAAACTTTTTTTTTGAGATATTATTCTCTCTCCCAGACATGGAAATTAAGGATTAGTGATTTTAATTCTCATAAACTCATTCTATACACTCACTTGTACTTATTTTTAAAAGGATAACATATTAAGATTCAATATAAAAATAAAAATGTTGTGTACTTTTCACCCCCTTAGAAAAAAAATCTAAAGTGTTTTTGGATAGGTAAAATTGACTCCACTAAAATTGAATGGTTGAAATTTCATATTCAAACACATGAATTTAAATCTATCATTGGACATAGATTTTAGAGAATATATTGGAAATTGGATTCCATTTATAAATTGATTATAATATTTCAACTCCATTATATATTTTCTCATTGATGAAATGAAATCCAATGTTAATGTGGTTAGATATGGAGGGTTGCACTTGTTTTTTTAATAATCAATTACACATTTATTATCAACTAAAATTCTTAATGTCATTCCTAACATTACCTCAAACTTATTCATGTGTTTCTTCAACAATAACATATATGTCTAAGAAATAGTAGTATCCATAAATTTTTCCACTATCGTACTAAATGTCACTAATTTTTTTGCATACAATTTTGTGCCACACAACTTTTTACTAGATAGAATATTACACAAGAAGTTAATTTCACGTCATCGAAATCATTATAACAATGGGAATTACTGTAATTAATTGGATTCAGTACATATATATTTTCCAAATCAGATTAAAATTTAGGTTCCACTAATATTTTTTGAAACTCCTTTGGTAAACATCAAATGTGACTCTTTTTAATCACTTTGATAAATCATTTATATTGGCTCTATATAAAAAATGATAGTTATTAATACAATATGTTAATTTAAAATTCCAAATATCCTTTTTAACTCATTCTATTTTATACCATTCTCTACAAAATATTTACTATGTTTCTCTCTAATTTTAATCTGTGTGGACACCATATTGTAATTTTCCATTCCATTTTTAGTCAAAAATTACTGGGATTATTTTTTATGTGATAAAAAAGTTAAATCTTTATTTTTTATAAATTAAAATCCAATGATGATATTTAACTCACCAATAATAGAAACATCCAAATTGAAATTGATTTTATTTAGAATCATTTACAACCATCATCTGTATCTTCTAGAAATGATATCATAAAAAAATTAATTTCTATAAAGTCATGTGTTCTCATAGACTTCATATAATGGTTTACACAAACACTATCTTTAGTGAACTTCATATCTCCTAAGAAACTATCCAAATTTGAATACAATGAGCTACGAGACTGTTTAATCATATATATAAATTTATTTACTATACACACATTAATATAATCTATGTTAACGAATAAATTCTATGTTATATAGTAAAACATTCTTCTAAAAACTCTCAATTTTGGAAACTAGGCTTCACAACAATTTGTTAGATATTGTAATTATAGAGTGATTTATTTGTTAAAAATAATCACAATAGTCACTAGTCATGAAACCAGAGAAAAATTATACTAAAATCAACTCATTAATCCCAAGTGTAGAATTTTCACACAAATATGGATTTATTTATTTCAACTTCACCTTTTTTATTCATCTTTTCAATAAGAACCCACATAGTACAAATAAAATGTGTACCTTATAGTTAGAGAAATTGATAATATATAGAAACCCATTCAATATGATATTTGTTTCCATGAAAAAAGTATATCAATTTGTTGTTCCTTTGACCATGAACACATAATTGTGGATAAATTTGAGAAATAAAGATTATTAGGTTGGCAACTCACAATCTTCGTCTACTCTGAACTAGTGCGAAACAAATTTCAATAAAATTTTATTGATCAATAATATTTTTTCCTATGATATTTTTTTGTTATCTCAATAAACATCATTACCATCATGGGTATAATATTAGATAATATAATCACTATTTTACAAATTTACTATTGGTTTATCACTGTTTTTCATATAAAATTAATGTGTTTTAATCATTAAACATAACAAAATATGCACTAATTAGAGTATTATAATAGTTTTATTATCATAAAAATCCTTATATCGGAGTAAGCCCCCAATTTAGTATCCCACCATTATAGAAATAATATCACCATAAATTAGATAAATTTTATAAATATATGTAATCCTCAGTGTTTTCATCAATGTTTCCAAAATAGTGAATTTTATTTTCATAAAAAATGGATTCTATACTCTCAAACATACTTCATTTTTGGATTATTTCATACTAAAGTCTATATAAATTCTTGGTGAATGTATGAATTAAAAATAACCTTTTTAATGGAAATTGATATGATTAAATAGTATGTTATGGAAAAAATTGAGACATTTAACTCTAATATCATGGATCATCCTATCATGACCAATTTTTTTTCACATACCAACCATATTTTAATTGGGTTAATAAAGAAAACTATACTAATGAATGATTACATACATGAAAATGTAGGATTCAAATTCATTTATTGAAATCTCATTTCATTTTTTTGTACTCATATTAAAGATATATACCACCATCACTTTTTCAATTTTACTTAATATAATTTAAAACATATTTATATATATTTTTTATTCTACATAAATATCACATTGGTAATTCATATATAATTATCAATAAATTATATTAAAAAGTAATCAATAATTGACGGTTGATGACTTATCTGCCCATACAAATCTATATTAATCATTTCAAGTGTTATAGTGGACCGAATTTAATTTTTCATCAAACATCCTTGTGTAATGTTTCATTTTACATATATTTGATAAGAATAAACTATTTATCAAATTTTTTGGGGAATTTATCAAATCACAGCTCCTGATGTTATATTATTTAATCTCTTTTAGTCAATATTTCAAAGCCATTAATTCTATTTTATTTCATATTTTGTGGTCAAATAAAAATTTTCATCTAAAACTGTAATAAAAAAATTAGTTAAAAATTATTCTTTCAACGTTTTTTATTACTCTTAAAAATTTTATGTTTTGATAATAATCACAATTTTCTTAAAAAAGACATAATTTCCACCGTCAAAAATCTATTTAACCATTTAATTTTTTACTTTAAATCCATCTATAAATAATATAATTTTTTAATTGTTTTGTGCCTTAATGATAATTTTCGCAATGCCTTCGATTTGGAGTGAGCATTAGGTTACAAATGTTATAGCTCCCCTGTCATGTTTTTCAAAATACATTATTTTTTTAAATGTACTATCATCTGAGATGAGAAAAAACTATCAAAAATACATGTAATTGTTATCATAATTTCATTAATACCTTATTATACAAAAAGTGAATTCAAAGTTCTATATCTCTTTTGAACCTTATCATACATAAAAACATGAATATTTATTAATAGAATCATATACATAAATATTTATATATAGCACTGTTTTTATCATACCATACATAAAACTCTATACGAAAAAAAATTATATTTTGTGTAGCCTGACCATTTGTACTTTTTTCAAAAAATACTTCTATCTGACACTATTTCCCCTTCTCATATTGATTATTTTAAATGTTATATTGTTTTACACCTATATTTATAACTAATCCAAGTAAATAACATGATGCACCAATAATTATATGTTTTGGTCCCCAATATTACATATCATGGATAGTAAACATATAAATTTATTCTTATATAAAAGATGAAATTTTTTATAAATAATTTGTTATTATCTAGGAAATTTCTTTGGCTTCCTTCTATCACTTATTATCAAAATATTACCACAACACATTGGTTTTAAAAATTGTAGATGAAAACATGGATAATTTATTTCTTTTACTTGGGAATACAAACCAAATTTTAGTGTCCACACCTACACTATTAGATCTAGTTATTCTATAAACCTTTTAAAAAAGAGGTTTATCTTTTACGTTTATCTTAAATAATAAACTGTCAAAAATTCTATAATATCTATTTTTAAATTCAAAAACCCTAATTCAATATTTAATAAGTTTTTTGAAATTTTTTTAGAATCAATTTTTTTATTATTACTTACATAAAAATTCATATTTTTTAAGAATATTTCCATATACATAAATTATTTTTTTATTGTTTCATATTATTTAACTTGAGTTTTTTTATTTATTCAATCTAACAATATTACATTAGGAGGAGAGCCTATTTCTAATTATTATTATTTTCTTATAATTTTTTTATTATTGAAATTTACTTAAGGATTACAGTTTTTTATCATGAAAATCATTAAGTTATTATTCCTACAAGTATTATATATCAGTATCCTTACATAAATCATCTTCACTCATTGATGTTTGAAAAAAAATTAAGATGATCCATAATATTCCTAATCCTTTTAGGAACCTATTATTTTGAATCAAAACATTAAGTGTAGTAATATTCCGCTTCTTTTCTAAATATTCTTATCCATTTTATTGATGAAAATATTTTCTTCTTATTGGTTATTATTTTTAATTTTTACAAAAAATTTAACCCATTTATTTAACAAAGGCATATATTCTATCTCATCTCCCAAATACATTCTAATTATCATTTTTTACATTCATCCAAAAATAATAATTTCACCACACCTGAATCAATATATTTGAATATTACCTTTTTATCCACAATTTAATTTTTAATTGGTCTTTATTTAGGGATACATGATTTATTTCTATATATATCACTTTTATTCCTAAAATTAGGATTAACTATAGGATGAAACATTCTCTTTCTTTATTTTATATCTATTTATCAATTTTATTGATATATCCTCCCTGATATTCTTATTAAAATTTGGATTATTGACCATATTATGAGTGATAAGTATGTTATGTAATTAATAAAGAAAAAGAACTTCATTCATTGATAATTTAGAAACATAAATGAATTTTGTCATTAAATTATTCGCAATGGTTGGGTCTTATATGTGTTATCCAAACCATTTGATATTAATTATTAGCTTATTTACCCTTGTAATATAATAATAAATGGTCTTATCATAAATGATTATGATATATGGAAACATTCCCCATTAAATTTTTATTATTGATTTTTTCGACATTACATTCAACTAAATGTTTTTCCAATGACTTTAAAAATTTTAATTCTCACATTTGAGACCGATAAATTTGCAATAAACACAACAAGAAAATGTTATAAAAATTAATTTTATTTAATTTATATGAAAATATGAATAGCTTTTTATAAAAATTAAATGGAAGAACCATTCAGAGAATTAATAAAACCAACAAAAGTAACATCCTTTTCTTTCTTATCATAATATAGAATAAGAGATGCAATCATAGTCCACCAATAGTGACAATTAATTTTTTTTTACTGTAGAATACATTTTTTTTCAGAATTCTGATTTTACAAATTCATATTTAATATATTTTTTCCTCTCTAAATCTAATATATTTATCTCTAATACCAACCAATTTTTTCATGTATGGGATGGAGTGTCACATATATAAATTAACATCTGAGAACTATTGCTGAGTTTATCCAGTATTTAATTATGTTTTCTATATTATTTGAATGAAATTAACGTAACAAACTACTAGGAACACATGTCTTTTACAAGGTTTAGTCCCCAATCTAGGTACATTATTTATCATGTATTTTGGATGGTTTTTAATAGAATTATTATTACTTGTATAGAAAATGTATTTTAAATGGTTGAGAAAGAATTATACTCAAACTAGAAATAAAACTATTTTTGATAACTCCCTGAGAAATCAGTGGGATTAGTAAATGTCTATGTACCCTAGAAAATCACAATTTCATAAGGCAGTGGATCATATTAGATTAAATTATATCCTTATACAATTTCAGGAATATTCTTCTAATGTTATATCTGATTTTTCCCTCATTGTGATTATGGATTCAATCACATTAGAATATAGTATCTTCTACTAAACTATTTTTTCTTCAATTACATGAATAATTTATATTTAACTGCACTCAAACTTTACATGTTCAATAAGTTATAGACAGATCAACATTTGTCAAAAAATATTTCAGCATAAATATTCATCTTTTTCTACACTGGATGTCTTGGGATAATCATCACACTTCTTTTGGAATACACTATATAGATAATCAATTACATTTGTATTCACATAAATCCCTTACACATTTCCTCTATTCATTGTAAAAAATTATTATTATTATGAAATATAAAATTAACATTCCATTTTATTCATATTACATGGAATTTTACATTATGATTATTATTAATTCATTTTTTGGTATCAAAATATACCTTGATATTTTGGATATTGATCTTATACTTTTTTATTATATTCAATAATATCCCCAACCTTTTTTACCATTTAGTACTTGTTAAATAATTCTATTTAATATTAAAAAATATTGGGGAAGATAATCTCTAAAAAATTGAAAAATAAATAATATCAATCCCAGAATCTATAAAAACACATGTATCAAACATTTAATGTTTAACAAATTTATCACAATATGAGGATATTTCGGCTTTTACCCAAACAAATATGGGTTTCACTATGAAAAAACTTATGATTCTTTGGAAACGTCTCCATGAAGCTTGTATAATTACTCACAGTATAATTACCTTACTAATCAAAAAATTAAATTAAATTGATATTTTTTCTAAAATATTCTTCATAGAATGATATTATTATTTAAAGCATGATTATGATCTTCTTAATTTAAATCACAATCCCTTCCATGGATCGTTCTGTTTAATTATATGAATAACAACTTTAGCATTATTTAATATATCCATTCCTGGTATCATTTAGAAAAACATTATCTTAAAAAAATTTACATTCTAATAATATTTTACTTAAAAATAATATTTCATTTATCTATTCCAATAAATATACAACATTAAAAAAATGGGAGAAATCCTCAGGTAAGAGTATTTCACTCTTACATATCTCTACATGTTCATTCATTTATAGATTTAACCGTCACAATGGTTTCTAATTCATATATATACAATAGATATGTTCATATATATATCTATACCACTTCCAATTTTAAATTCTCACTTCTAGATGACTCTAGTATTTTCATTAGAGTTACAAATTAATTCCATTGACTTTATTAAATCAGTAATTCTGTACTAGACTGAATTTTACGTATTGCGTAAGTCGGTTTGGTAGATTAAAATCACCAATTAACACTATAAACTATTGGAATGCATTTTTCAGCGTCTCTATAATGTATCTACTTGATTTTACATTTTCATCACAAACATAAAATTCTATGGGATTGAAAAAATTCCTTTAAACCAATTTATATATAATAAAATTAGTTCCGATGAACTCATAAGAATCCTCACATCCACATAATCATAAAATAGATTTTTTATGATTCTCGAAAACTTTTTATATCAAATGAAACATTTCAAAATTACCATTGATTATTCCGAATCATCACCATTTATGCATATTGAATCTAATGAAAACATATTGTAAAACCTACATGACCTGTAAAAAATACCCTTTTAGAAATAACAATCATATTCTATAAAAAATATTATATCTTGGTGTATCTCCTTTTATTAAAGTTTGATGAGTAATATTTTCCATAAGTTATGGGAAACGTCCATGTATATTATTGAATGATAATTTTACTCATGATTTATTATCTAGATTATCAAAAAAACTGTAATTGATAAAACAAATTAATATCATGTCTATTATGGTGTGATCTAAATTAATATATCATAACTGATATTTGGTGATGTGTTTTGTTATTTCTTATATCTAGAAAATAATAATTTTATATTTTTCTAATATCATCACAATAAAATGATAAATTTACACTATAAAACATTCCACCTTAAAATAATTTTTTAATCATTATAACATAGTCTCTTCTATAAACAAAAAACATTAATTCTCTATTATCTGATTGATTTTGTTAATCCAGATATATTCTTTTCTATCTAACATACATTATTCTCAAACATATTTCACAAAGTGGTTTTCACTGTTACACCATGTTCTTATTATACATCTAAATAATAACATTACATATTCACCAAAATTATAATGCTTTCTAAAACACTAATAATTAACTATAAATGGGAAAACTACATTACATTTTGTAGTAGTATAAATTTCATTATTTGGGGTCATTGGAAATATTTTTCTTTGATATTGGTGTCAATTAATTTATATTATATCCACGAAATATCATTTTTTAAATAAGGCATAGGGGATGAACCAATTTATAATAACTGAATTAATTCCATTTTGTTTCGTTGAACAATCTCTCAGTGCATTAGTCTTTTCAAAAGATTTTACACTACTAAAATTCATATTTATATTATTTATGGTGGTTTTAGTAGAGGTTTCCAATATTTGAATTTATTTATACTTGGTATTTCATGGGGTTAATTATATAATTTGTAAATATTACATTGTTCTCTTATATCCATTCACACTATGTGTTATATTAATGGTGAATGAGTTTTATTTATGATAAAAATGAAACCTAGATTTTTGGTTTGTATTATTTTTTATTTTCATTGGATAAATTCACAAGATTTCAATTAAATAATTTATATATCATATATATAAAAAATTACAATGAGTTGAATGCATAGAAAATGGATGATTATCTGTTCAGATATGTTTTATTTTGAAATAATAGTTTTTACTAAAAAAATAATATTTAATATTCATTAACGTGATAAATTAATGGTTTTATTTTATTATTCAAAATATATTGAATTATTAATCATTTAGTAAATATGTTTTAATTTATCTAAAATCCACATCCTTACACCCTGTTTTTTATGGGTTCCCTAATTTGTGAATTGTATTATTACAAACAATAGAAATTATAATGTAATGTATTGTTCTTAGTTTTAGTCTATCCTGGTGAGATGGGATTTTAAAATTTTATATTTAATAAATGAATTGATTTAGGAAACATCATGGGAATATTTCGGTCTCTATGTACAAATTTAAAGGGGAACTACTACATTAATGTGGATATTCATCACTATTATCCCTAGTTTTGTATTTCCTTCTAGAAAGGGGATTGTTTAATGAAATGGAAAATATAGGATAATTTATTAGGGTAACTATAAGATAATAATATATAAGTAGTATGAAAACTCAATGATATAACTATATGATTATCTCGTTAGGCCCTAGTATATTATACCTTGTGGTTTGATATATTTGTTATTGTTTTTTATTTTATTATAATATAATAATAAGGATTCATTACCTAATTAACAATATTAATTTATAAAGGGGTGCATTAAATTATTTGGATAAATTTTGAATATAGTGAATGTTTTTTAATTCATATTGAGTGATTTAATGAATTTTTTCCCTTATGTAAAATTATATAAAAATCTGGCTTCATTTATTTTCTAACAAAAATACGGTTTTTATTAAAATATTAAAATTGCATAATCCTTGGAAGTATCCAACTATAATTTTTACTGACTCCTTTTTATATATACCAATAATAAATATCAAGATTGTTATTGATGGTATTACTTATATATAAAATGCTCTTTTATTCTATGAAAAATGTCATTTGATCTAGTCTTTTATTATTAATGAGGTAATGTATATTGATGTTTATGTGTCAGATATAGATTTTTGGTCTTCTAATTCCACTTATTTTAAAATGTGTGTATCAATGCTAAATCCATATCATTTTATTTTGATAATAGTTTCAATTTATTATAAACGTATTTATATATTATATGTCAATCTGTATTGTTTATTCTGTTTCATTTATTCTCTACTGTTTAGAAAGGGTAAATAGTTCATTTTGTACATGTTCATATTATTGAAACTTTTACTCAACATTGATAGTCTTGAAATTTCCATAGGCACGTGATTTCCTATTCAAATATTTTATCAAATAAACCTGGTTTACATGTTAAAAATAATGAAATATTTATTTAATTGGAACATGATGTCCACATATCATAATCTTTCTTTTTTACATCTCATACAACATTTCGTTAGAGGCCCTAATTTACCAGGGGTGGTGATAGTTCCTTTACTGTACATTCTTGGGATGACATTATGTGTATGTTAAGAGAAGGAAATGATTTCTTGATTATTTTTTAGTGTACCATTTTACCTAATGAATTTTATTAATTAGATAAAATAATAAGTGTTGTTTATAAAATTTTATTTTAATCAACATTCAGTATGTTTTATTGTTTGTTTTAAATTTTAGGAATATAGTATTCCTAGAAAAAGGATGAGATAATTCCCAAATATTAAATTATTCTACATTTATATTATCTAAAAATAAATAAAATTAAATTAAAAACATATTTTTTTACCAAAACGAATAATATTTGTTTTATATGAAGTCTTTAAAATTATAACATAAAGAAAAAAGAGGTATTTATAACTATAATATTTTCATTTGTATTATTCTTTTGACATAGATATATATATCCCAATAGAAATATATATAGATTAAATTAAATTATGATTTAAATAATTAATAAAGTTATTGTTTTTTTAATTCATATGTATTCAACGATTATAAGTAGAATGAAATTTAATGAAGGTTTCATTAAATAGTTATGTTTTAAAAAATAATTTTTTTAAGAATCATTAATGAACTATTTAGATTAATTTATAATAAATGAAATGATTTATTACATTATCAAATTGTTTTTTGTTGTATTTTTATATAGAATAAAAATGTTCAAGTAATTTTATTTTAATCACAATAAATCCCCAAAATCATAATTTGACAATATATTCATAGAGAATTGAATTCTAATTTATTATTATATTTTTGGAATAAAAATTATAATGGGATTAACATATGATGTTATTGATAAAATTTAATAATAATTTGTTCAAAATTATTTTTAAATGATGTTGGGGATCTCATTGAATATTTTAATATTTTTTAATGTAAAAAGAATATCGGTGATTTATTATGGATGAATATGAAGGGAAGATTTCACAACATTATCATATTGTTAGGAGTTCATTGTTTTCTATAATAGTGATAAAATTATTATTGATTATTTTTATTTGAGATGAGTGGTCTCATATATATATTGTCATTTAAATAGTTTCTATTTTGATTTCTCTATGGGATTATGAACATGATATACATTATATATTGAAATTTCCATAAAAAAATCATCTAAGACACTATTGTGTTCGTATGCCCTAACATTTATAATCATTTGATCCATATTTGAATATAAAATAAATTCTTATATGAATTTTTTAGTAACATCTATTTTAGTGTTATTAAAATAATAAATGTATAAAAAACATTAAAAATGTAATACTAATTTTCCTCCTCCAGTCAAAAACAATTTCAATTTTCCAATCCTCGTTAATAGTGCTAACATTTTAAATTAGATTCATAAATTTATTTCTTCTATTGATTTCCAAATTATTATATGTTGATATAGAAATTGAGACCCATGTAATCAGTAAATTAATTAATATATTTGATACGGGATATATCCGATGATTAAGAATAAAATATTAAAATTTTTAGATATTTTTTTATTATGATTTTATGGATTCCACTTATTCAATTAACAATTTTTTGGAATATACATTAAATATTATAAGAATGTATATGATTACATATGTAATAAATAATAATATTTTTTGACATTGAAAAAAAATTATTATATTATTAGAAACTCAATTTATTCAAATGATATATGTAAATGATACTATAGTATATATGCGGCTGATTTTGATGTGTATTACGATAAAATAATATTGATGAGGACAATGTTTTCGTATCTTATTATAAATAATGAATAATTTATGCATTCTATATTAAATAGAATTTTTGTATATATTATTATATCTAAGACCTATAATAGTAATTAATGTTTTAGACATTTTTTAGCTTATATTATATGGGTTCTTTTCTTATAACCATGTGGATAAAAATACCTATATAGCGAATGAATTAGTGGTTTCAATTTCATTCTCATCAAATGGATAGAATAATCTAATTAATAATATCACATTAAAACTATAAATATTAATTATGATTCAAAATAAACTATATATGAAATGATAATGTAATTATAAGTTAGTTTTATGTGGTTTAACAAAAGGGGTACATTTATTGTTATTACACCGAAAGTGTGTTGAAGTGTACGAGAAATACCATTGTATTTTTTTATTACATTTTTTATATGGAACACTACCATACTATGGGTCATTTTAACCGTCTACCAATAAACTCATTAGATTAATATGGATTCACAAAATAAAAACAAGTCATTAAATAGGGATCTCATAATTAATATCTAATAATATTAAAAAATAATGACTTCAAGTTTGTATTTCTTGAGATCAAGATTCTCAATAATAGTTTTGAATATTCAATGTAGATATTTATAAAACCACCCTATAAATCTAATTATTTAATTACATTCTCTAAATATCAATTAATCTATACTATTTTTATTTTTGTAATCATCATGTCTTCGATCAAAATGACCCTAACATGTTGTTAAAAAATCATTCTCAATAAAATACCATATTCAGGGATCTAATTTTTCATCAAATAAATCATGTTTTGTTGAATTTAATCACACATTATCTAGGAAAACATTCAAGTATTTGAAAATTTATCTATGTAAAGGATTTGGTAATATTTAAAAAAACACTACCTAATAACAGAAATTACAACATTATATCCTTTTTTTAGTAGGTACCCCAAAAAATACTGATTAGTTTTATCTCCTATACTCAAAAATATATTTAGTTTGATATCTCTATATTTTTAACAAATAAATGTACTAAATCATAACAATAGTAATTAAGACAAAATATAATTTCCATGAGAATTACATCGTCGTAAATCCCAATGAGTTGTTTTTATAAGAAAAAAATCAATAACTCCCAACATCAAACCCATTATAATTAAAAAAACACTTTTTGGTTTGAAGAACTAAATATAATAAACAATAATGAATCATATTTTGTACCATAAAAAATATTAGAACATATTGACATTCCTTCAAGGTCTAAACTTTAATCACTAATTCATTATAATTAAAAAATCATATCG
The DNA here is from genome assembly GCA_963277665.1 of Viscum album. Classification (NCBI taxonomy): domain Eukaryota; kingdom Viridiplantae; phylum Streptophyta; class Magnoliopsida; order Santalales; family Viscaceae; genus Viscum; species Viscum album. The sequence continues at coordinate 823,187,562 of OY728155.1, forward strand.
ATAAATAATTATTATAATGGAATATATTTTATAACTATTTATATAATTTTATGTAAACCTCATTCATATATCACAAACTATCATCTAAGTCGTTTCAATTATGTAATTCATACAAATTGAAATTCCCCTAAAAAAATATTTTTTTATTGTTTTAATGAACCAATCATTTTATATATCATCCCCACCTGAAGAGATTAGGACCGAAAATTATCCCCCTACCCGTTTTTTAGAAATCATAAATAAAATTCATTTTTTATTATACCCCAAAAGATCCAAATAGAAATAAAGAAAGTCATAGGTAACTTTTTATCAATGTGTAGAAACCTTAGTATTTAAAAAGTGGTTAAGAATTATTTATTTGTTTTAATTTTTAACTTCTAGTATCAAATATAATCGTATAAAAATAAATTAGTGATTTCATACAACTAACCATAGAATTATACATCCTTAACATTATTCCCTTTTAACAGTATCTCCATAGGCTTCTAGTTCAAAAAAATACCCTTAATGAATGGAGTTTATGTATTTCCAATGATATTTAAAAAAGGAAAAAATTCAATATATCAATATAATGATATGTTACGACTGATTATTAATCATATATATTAAATATTCCAAATATTATGTGAATATTTTATTCCATTTATTAATTACATGATTTTTAATTGATAATCATTTCTATATATAATTTTTTCACACCCATTAATGTTTCCCTATTTTATTATAAACCCAAAGTATAAAGTCCAACAAATGATAGAAATTATTATTAATGAATAAATAAATTTTGGGAGAAGGGGTATACTAAAGCACAAAAAAATAAGAGGAGGGCAAAAAATGTGACTCAAACAATATTTTTTAAATATCTATATAGTTAATGGTATTTCAAAAATATAAACTACTTATTTATGTGTTTGAATATGATTCCTTGATACAAATTTTCTATAAATTTTTATATTTCTAAAATGATAATATTTTTTAATTTTATTAAATCAAAATTATTATTCTAGATTACATGAATTATCAATTCCATATTTCAAACACAATGACTCCATAAGTAATTTTACCTCATATAAAAGATCTTATAAACGTTTCATCTTCCAAAAAAAAGTTTATACATTTTTTTCTCTAACATTTAGTCTACATATATTTTACTAGGAGAAGTTGATTTATAATTATTTTTATTCCATCGAACACATATCTCTCAAAACAATAAGGAAATTACACTTATGGATATTATATATACAATATGACATCTTCAATATGTATCAAATTATTTAATTACAAGGATGTTTTTCATAAAATAATCCCAAAATTTCATTATAATATATACCTTAGACATACTCAATATTCATTTCACTATGATTATATAATTTTATATATGATTTTATAAATACCACCCATCAAAAAATATTGAGTAACTAATGTTTATATTTTTTACTATTAAATAAAATATACTTTTGGTGATTCTTAAATTTTAATTATGATCTATATGTCTTCCATATTGATGATTCCATTGTATAGATTCCTCCATGATTTGAGAGAAAACTGAATTGAAATCTTGTATACCAATCCTTATTTAGAAAAATATTTTCATTAAATTTATTATTAATATATTAGTTCCAACTCTTTTTATTGAAATATTTCAACATAAAATAATTTAGTTCTCTATCATCAATATCTCAAACTCTTATTTTGTAATTTTTTCAAATTATACAAATACTTACTTCTTGTTTCAGCCAATGATGTAATTATAAAAATACATGAGTATAATGAAATATTATTTCTTCATCGATTCTATTCATATTTTGTGATTAAGAACCTTGATTTTTAAATTCATATTCCTTAAATATGATTCTTAATAAACATACATAGCTCGTGATTCATAAATCAAAAACATATAATGCTTTCTTAAATGAACACACCATTCCATTATCATCTCAATTTTGAAACCCACTATAAGTTAAATGAATATTTTCATGTTTAGGAATAAAATATCCCATCCCATATTGTGGAGACCCAAAGCTTTACATACAAGTACATTACATTACTTTTGCGGAATAATTAATACATAACAAAAATAGAAACACAAGGACCGTAAAAGTTTAGTGTCTTTCAAAACTCAGAATATAAACATATAATCCTGTTGAAAGATCTTCAACATCTCTCATATCGATATTCCCCTATTGTGTTTCTACCTAAAACCTTTAATTATATCCTGGGGAAAAGAAAACATATAAAGGGTGAGCTCAAGTGATCATTAAGGGTAAGCATGGATAAAATAAAACAAATCATATACATTTGAGCTTAAAAACATGAACATAATGCTTAAACACCAAAAGCTTGAGCAATTCCATAAAACAAGGAAGTATGTATGGCATAGATCCTAAAAAACATTAAGAATGATAAAATAGCATGGGAATAAAACATGTAATTGTGGAAACCATTAAGAACATGATATTATTTCCTTATTAGCCAAGGCATTGCTACCAAGACCATCTTAGGCGAAAAATTCCATTTCTGAATTGAGTTCACTCCTCGTTCCAGTCCTGTATTACTGAACCGGTTTAACATTCCGTTCCAGCCATGTCTATATCATGAGATATAAATCTTTACCCAATGCATTGGAGGTAGATATAGGTCCCACCCATCTCATAATTAAATCATTCTTACTTGTGCCACAAAATAAACTTAAAACATTCATCATAACCCAATGAATAAAATGGGTTTCATAAACATCATTCCATCATAACATAATCCATATAAAACAAATGGATATCATTTCATCATAATAAAAGTGAAACCATTTAAATCATAGAGACATTATACTTGAAACATACAAATATGAAATAATGTCATCTTAGATGGAAAATGGTTTTGATAAAACACTTGAAATGAATTATTTAGTAAAATATCCTTTCTTCTTCAAAATCATTCTCTTTTTAGAAAATGTCATTAAATTTTAAAAGAAAAGGATTTTTTTGAAAATAGTCATGAAATATTTTGGATGTGGCTTCATAAAAATAAGGCTTTAAAAAACCGTAAAAATCCATTCGTGCCGTATAAGTTAAAAAAACATTCTTCTCGTACTTTTACCGGAAAAGTCAAAAAGTACCTCGTAACGTAAACAAAAGAAATATTCCTTACATACCATTTAGTAAAAGTCAAAATGGGTAAAAATGACATCAAACATACATAAAAACACTTTTAGAAAACATGTACATGGATGATAACAATAACCCCAGTAAATACTTACGTATAAGCAATCTCGGATAAAAAATGAGATTTGAAAAATTATCCCTTTCCTTACGTCCAATATGCATCGTATGTATCCGAACCTCCTGTATAATAATTTAAATAATGTCATTGAATTATATCAGAATTATATTCATTGTTATGATATAATATATGGTTCACTTGTGACTTTATATTACCTGCTCTTTTGTAAATTCTATGTTAAAGAGTTTTTTGGGTAAAATCGTTACATTTGTCGTCCCTGTTTTGACTTGTAATTATTCATATGATTACATAGATCATGATTAAATTATTCCAAAATATAAAAAATTATTTATATATAATATATATTCAGAATATACATATATATAATAGATTGATAAATTGAAAGAAATACACCGTTCATGGAGATGGTAGGTCGTACGTATGCATGAACGCGGTTTTTGTTTCCTTATTGAGTTGAATGGAATTAAGTAGATGACATAAATATATATATATATATACATAAATCCAGTAGCTTAATAGTGTCATATATTTCATTATTAATTTTTATATATACTTTATAATCATTCTTAAATGGTTAACATGGAGAATGAATCTCATCGCGTCGTGGAGACGGTAGTCCGTACGTACACACGGGTGATGATATCATTTCCATAATTATTGAATAAAATTGGAGTGGATGATACAATATATCAGAATCATTATGATGTTATAATAAATATGTATAGTTATTCTGCACACCATTATACCCATCCATGTAAGGTGTTGGTGGAAAAACAGATTACACCACGGCGTGGAGACGATATTCCGTACGTACGCACGCGCGGTGATTTTGTTTTCAGTCGGATGGATAGAAGGTGAAATGTGGTTGTTACATATTTATAATAACATATAATTATATTAGTGAATATGATGTTATTACATTATAATGAAACAACTAAAGATGAAGATGTTGATGAAGAATGAAACATGAAATAATCGGTAGAAGAAATTACCACTTCTTTGATACGCCTCTTTGAAACCTCCTTTTAGGGTACTAAGATTGGTCTTTCAAGTAGACCAGAACCTCTACGATGTTTCTAGGGAAGTGTAGAAGATAATTTGGCAGGGCTTTTCCAAGCATGAATGCTCAAAGTGGTGTGAGGAAGAGAGGGAGGAGGTTCCCTTTTATAAGGGTGGAGAGGGGGACCTTTGGAAATCATAAAAGTATTAATTTATAATAAATCTAACCCCAATTAAAATCCTCCAAAAATGACTCATATTCAAATATTATATGAGATAGGGTTTTAATCTCTTCAACCAATAAAATTTAGACATGTTAGGAATTTTTTTTAAACATTATCAACTTGATTTATCCTTATTTAATCAATTTAATTTTATTTGTGGTAATAACATTCTAAATTTTAAATTATATAATATAATTACTTATATTATGTCAATTGTCCATAATTGGATACTTTATAACATTTCCGACCATATAAATTTATATTTATAATTTGTAAATATTTTTTTGATATTTAAACAATTTTATAATATGATATTTTTATAAAATAACAATAGTGTCAATTTTGACAATATTCATATATATGAATTTATATAAAATATATACAGAATATATGTTCAAACTAAAATATTTAATAGATTCATAAAAGTTCATATGTATCTAGAAAATTAGTGTAGAACATTAAATAGTTCATATAATTTTTATTTTATTGTTTTTAAAACCATTTATTTGGTCTATCTCTTAAGAAAATAATTACTACAACATTTTTGTTAATTATTTAATATTCTTATTTGTTGCATAAAAATTAAAAATAAAATCCTATGATGAATATAAAGCTATTACCGTTCACAATAATATTTTTACTTAAATTTTCCATCTTAAAATCACAGTATTTAAATTTTTTTATTCATTAAATTATGAAGGTGACAACTTTGGCATTATTTAAAATAAAATAATATAAGTGTCATAATCACTTTAATAAGACTCCAAACGATTATATATTAGGTCCTTTGATGCTTATGGTATATAAATACACTAACAATAAGTTTTTTTCAGGTTTGTGGTCCTTTTAATGGGTATTATTCTTTCAATAAAAACTATATTACTGATTTTTCACTTAATAAATAATTTCTGCATCATTAATGTATCACCATTAATTACAATTATTTAATCCCTAAAAATTCTAAATAAATTATAATGATGTATATACTTTTATTAGATTACTGGAGACTATTAATTTTAGAAGTTTTATGATGTTTATCACGAAATTAAAATTATTATAATTATAAGATTTAAGAGAGTGACATGTTGTCACTTTCTTTGGTTTTAATAATAATTAAATTATTTTCATAGTCAAAAGTCCATAAAATGAATCTAATCTGACCCTTAGGTGATATGGGTCTACTTTTATCCATCCAATAGAATTTTGGAATGTGTTAGGGTAATTTTAGAATATTATATTTACCCTTAATTACCTGATTTATCTTTAACTATGATAAATAAAATTTACCGTAGTTACTATTCATAATTCCCAAAAATAAAAAGTATCCTATTAACATAATTTTGGCCCACTGATTCCAAATATGGAATCCATTTATTCCAATTAAATACATAAAAGTTGCAAAAACTAAATTAAAATAAATCTCATTGTCGAATGAAGATGGTATTTTGTTAAAAACATTGCAAAAGATTGAATTGATTTAACCTACGAATTCAATGTAAAATCAATGCTAAGGACATAATTTATATTAAATGGTAAAAATATATTATATTTATACTTTAAAACTATTAAATATTATAATTTACACATATAAATTATTAAGATGAAAAACATTTAATTAAAATATAGCGTGTTTTTACTATTCATTTAAATATGAATGTTATCGGAAAAATATCAAAACTTTATCCAATGTATATTTTTATATCCAGATTCAAAAAAAAAGGAATTTTATTTTGTCAAATTGAAATTAAAAACATGTCAAAAACTATATTTAATGTGGGTGTGCCATCAAAAGGAGGAAAAACTGCATTTTTTGAAAAATACTTATTTTACCAAAACAATTTATTTTGTTCTTATACCATGTTCTAGGAAATGTGTAAGATGGATAATAATGTTATAAAATTCAATATTTAGTTAATACTATTCATAATGGCTAGTTCATAATAATATTATAAAAATATATCGTTGTTTAGTAAAACCTGGTATTGCGTACAACACACGCTATCAAGGAAGGTCACGATTGCGTGTAATGCAATCCAAGTTAGGGTTGCGTGTAGTGCACGACTCCTTTTTGGTTGCGTATAACAAAATACATTGAATATATATATATATGATCAATGTTTCATAGAATAACTACTATCAAACAAACCTAAAATTGTGTGTAACATGATCCAAGAATAGTGTTGCGTATACTGCAAGTTAATACGGTGTTGCGTATAGCACAAGATAATCAAGGTATATTATAAAACACATGACATAAAATAAATTAAAAATAATACTTATCATAAAATATCAGGGTGTTGCATTCTACCCCCCGTAAATTTAATTTCGCCCTCGAAATTCGTCGGTGTTATACATGGTATTCTACATGAAAGTTTCTTTATTTGAAGCCCACATCGTAAAATGAAATACCAAAACTTAACTATAAAAACTAAAGTCAGAAACGTAATGGTTACCCAAATTAACTCATCACAGGTTTTCCACGTAGGAGAACATAGGTGAAAATATGGATATGGAATAGAAATCTAAGCATCATGTTCTGATGGAGAGTGGTAGAGAACATGGCTATGAAAAAACCATCAATAACAAAGCCATAGATTTGGGGTGATCTAAGGTACCATCTGATTCATCAGATATAAGGGCACTAGGACAACATTTTTGGTTTACAAGATCATTTCCCTAAAGTTGATGAAATTGGAAATAGAAAAAATACTTTCCTGATTTTGGTACAGTTTCACCGTTTTTCGTTCTTTGGACAATTTCCACTTCATCTCTTAAAGAAATGAAGTTGAAAATGTCATTTGTGAAGTGTTAGCAACTCATGTGATAGAATGATGGGTCATTCCATCTGTCTCAAACAAAAGGTTATAAAAATTATCAAAAATACATAAATACATCTATAGTGAGAATAAACATATATGGTTCGTAAAATGGACTTATACTTCTTATATCAAACTCCTTAATATAATAAAACTAGTTTCTACTAAACAGGGACTTCCTGTAGGCCAGTGGTAGGCGATAATGGCCAGTCGCAGTTTGGTTGTGGGTTCGATTCCCACAGCCTTGTCCAACGCGATGGGCGGTCTCTCGTCCTACAGGTTTTCCTTTTTCTAAAACTACATTACTATAACATCCCATCAATAATATCAAAAAAAATTCTATCCTTAAACAATACAAACTTAGGTCCAACATAATCAATTCCAATCTTTAGGCTTATCTAAAATACTTCAATCCAAGATCATAGTATAAAGAAAAAAATTACTTGAAATGTCATCGACCAAGAATGTGAATACCACCATTTATCCCTCATATATCATGTTGGTCACATTCCAATCATGTGAATACCTTAATCATGTATTCTCTTGAAAAATGAATACCCATTAAACCTTAAGGAAATCATGAATGCTGTCAAAAGTTAACTCTTTCCACATACCAAAATCAAAAAATTATATATACTCAAACCATGATATAACCTTCTCCTTATATCAGTCATGAGCTCATGAATACTAAAAAACATATAATTTTCTCATTATCCCTTCATTATGCTCATATCATCAACATTCCAAAAATATCTGAATAACCTTTCATGGATACTGGTACCATTAATCATACACTTTCAAAACTCAAGTAAAGACAACATTGTAACAATCCTTAGATGTCTCTTTATTCCATAGTACCAGGAGATGACTTATACAACATTACACTTGATAAACATGTAATAATTCCACTAACTTCTTAAACCATTGACCGAGCTTCAAAAATTCTTTCATCTCACATATCATTCATAGTCTCTTCATCATCATCGACATAAATACTACCCATACGGCCGTACTGATTCTCTTCATGAGACATTCCCCTAGGGAATTGGTTTGAATAATGCCCATACATTCCACATTTAAAAAATTTAACCATTGTTGATGTCGTAGCAATACCATTATCCTCATCCATGGTATTAACTGAACCTTTTCCTTTGCACTTACTGGATTTGTGTCCAACTTTTCCACACCCAAAGCATCTTCCAGTTCCCTTGAAACAATCTCCCTGATGCCTCTTCCCACATGATTTACATGAGGGAAAGTGAACTTTCTTTCCTCTATGATCATCATGAAACTCCATCTTTCTCGTATTATCTGAGTCGGGAAACCTACCAAAGTTGACATTATTGATCATATTATGAGATTTCTGATTATGAATAATAACGATGTTTGGGCTTCCAAATCCCGTTTCATTTGGTTTATCAGGAAGAATATCATTCCATTGTCTGTCATATCCTCTATTATCATGCATCTTCCTGTTTCCAGCCATTTTCTAAAACCCAAAAAGAATAGTGTGAGAGGAAAAAATCATACTAGGGAAAACAACATAGTAAAGGGGGATCACCCTCAATATCTAACATCTTAGGTTAAATTCTAAGATTGTTACCGTAGTTCTAGGACTATATCCTATACGTATACTTATCCTTAGGGACATCCCTAGACATACCTTAGAAATATCTCTAGGGATCTCACTAACATTTTCGCATCCTAGTTTCCAAAGGCGGAATAAACCTTTCGTCTAATACCAACTGTAGAGACCCAAAGATTCACATACATGGAAATTACATTACTTTTGCGGAATACTTAATACATAACAAAAAGAGACACACAAGGACCATAATAGTTTAGTGTCCTTGGAAACTCAGAATATAAATATCTAATCCTGTTGAAAGATCTTCAACATCTCTCATATCGATCATCTCATTTTGCTTTCCTACCTAATACCTTTCTTTATATTCTGGGGAAAATAAAACATATAAAGGGTGAGCTCAAGTGCTCAGTAAGGGTAAGCATGGATAAAATAAAACAAATCATATACATTTGAGCTTAAAAACATGAACATAATGTTTAAACACCAAAAGCTTGAGCAATGACATAAAACATGGAAGTACGTATGGCATAGATCATAAAGAAAAATTAAGAATGATAAAATACCATGGGAATAAAACATGTAATTGTGGAAACCATTAGGCACATGATATGATTTCTATATTATCCAAGGCATTGCTGCCAAGACCATCTTAGTGGACAAAGTCCCTTTCTGAATCGAGTTCACTCCTCGTTCCAGTCCTGTATTACTGAACTGGTTTAACATTCCATTCCAGCCATGTCTATATAATGAGATATAAATCTTTATCCAATGCATTGGAGGGAGATATAGGTCCCACCCATCTCATAAAGAAATAATTCTTACTTGTGCCACAAAATAAACTTAAAACATTCATCATAACCCAAAGAATAAAATGGGTTTCATAAACATCATTACATCATAACATATTCCATATAAAACAAATGGATATCATTTCATCATAAGAAAATTGAAACCATGTAAATCAAAGAGAAATTATACTTGAAACATACACATATGAAATAATGTCATCTTAGATGGAAAATGGTTTTGATAAAACACTTGAAATGAATTCTTGAGGAAAATATCCTTTCATCTTCAAAATCATTCTCTTTTTACAAAATGTCATGAAATTTTAAAAGAAAATGATTTTGTTGAAAATAGTCATGAAATATTTTGGAGGAGGCTTCATAAAAATAAGGCTTTATAAAACCGTAAAAATACATTTCTGCCGCATAATTTAAAAAAAATATTATTCTCGTACTTTTACCGGAAAAGTCAAAAAATACCTCGTAACGTAAACAAAAGAAAGATTCCTTACATACCATGTATTAAAAGTCAAAATGGGTAAAAATTACATTAAACAGAAATAAAAACACTTATATAAAACATGGACATGGATGATAACGATAACCCTAGTAAATACTTACGTATAAGCAATATCGGATAAAAAAATGAGATTTGCAAAATTATCCCTTACCTTATGTCTGACATGCTTCGTATGTATCTGAACCTCCTGTATAATGATTTAAATAATGACATTTACTTATTTCAGAATCATATTCATTGTCATTATATAACATATTGTTCACTTGTTACTTTATATTACCCGCTCATTTGTAAATTCCATGTTAACCAGTGTTTTGGGTAAAATCATTTCATTTGTCGTCCGTGTTTTGACTTGTAATTATTCATATGATTAATTAGATCATGATTACTTAATTCAAGAATATAAAACATGATTTATATATAATATATATTCAGAATATACATATATATAATAGATCGATAAATGGAAAGAAATACACTATTCATGGAGACAGTTGGTTGTACGTACGCATGAACGCTGTTTTCGTTTCCTTATTGAGTTGAATGGAATTAAGTAGATGACATACATATATATATATATATACATAAATCTAGTAGCTTCATAGTGTAATATATTTCATTATTATTTTTTATATATACTTTATAATCATTCTTAAATGGTTAACATGGAGAATGAATCTCATCGCGTCGTAGAGACGGTAGTCCGTATGTTCGCACGAGCGCTGATATCATTTCAATAATTATTGAATTAAATTGGAGTGGATTATACAATATATCAGAATCAGTATGATGTTATAATAACTATGTATAGTTATTCTTCAAACCATTATACCCATCCATGTAAGGTGTTGGTGGAAAAATAGATTACACCACGGCGTGGAGACGGTATTCTGTACGTATGCACGTGCGGTGATTTTGTTTTCCGTAGGATGGATAGAAGGTGAAATGTGGTTGTTTCATATTTATAATAACATATAAGTATATTAGTGATACTTATGTTATTACATTATAATGAAACAACTAAATAAGCAGAAGTTGAAGAAGAAAGAATCTTGAATGAATCAGTAGAAGAAATTACCTCTTCTTCGATACGCCTCTTTCAAACCTCCTCTTAGGGTACTAAGATTGATCTTTGAAGTAGATAATAACCTCTATGATATTTCTAGTGAAGTTTAGAAGTTAATTTGGCAGGGGTTGGCCGAGCATTAAGGCTAAATGTGGTGTGAGGAAGAGAGGGAGGAGGTGCCCTTTTATAAGGGAGGAGAGGGGCGCCTTTGGAAATCTTAAAAATATTAATTTATAATAAATCTAACCCCGCGTAAAAACCTAAAAAAATGACTCATATTATAATATTAGATGAGATAGGGTTGTAATTTCATTAACCAATAAATTTTAGACATGTTAGGAATTTAGTTTAAACATTATCAACTTGATTTATCCTTATTTAATCAATTTAATTTTATTTGTGGTAATAAAATTCTAAATTGTAATTATATAAAATAATTACTTATTTGTGGTAAATTTTCCATAATTGGATACTTTATAACATTTTAGACCATATAAATTTAATCTTATAATTTTTAAATATTTTTGTGATTTTTAATCAATTTATAATATGTTATTTTTATAAAATAAAAATAGTGTCAATTTTGACACTATTTATTTATATGAATTTTAAAAAAAATATACAGAAGATATGTTCAAAATAAAATCATTAATAGATTCATAAAAGGTCATATGTATATATAAAATTAGTGGAGCACATTAAATAGTTCATATGATATTTATTTTATTATTTTTAATACCATTTATTCGGTTTATCTATTAATAAAATAATTACTACAACATTTTTGTATAATTATTTAATATTCTTATTTGTTGCATAAAAATTATAAATAAAATTCTATGACAAAGATAAATCTATTAGATTTATGAATAATACTTTTACACTAATTTATCATCTTAAAATCACAATATTTAAATTTTTATATTTATTAAATTATGAAGGTCACAACTTTGGAATCATTTAAAATAAAATAATATAAGTGTCATAATCATGTTAATAAAACTCCAAACGGTTATATATTACGTAATTGGATGATTATGGTATATATATACACTAACAATAAGTTTTGATCTGGTTTTTGGGCCTTTTAATGGGTATTATTATTTCAATAAAAACTATATTACTGATTTTTCACTTAATAAATAATTTCTGCATCATTAATGTATCACCATTAATGACAATTATTTAATCCCTAAAAATACTAAATAAATTATCATGATGTAGATAAATGTATTAGCTTTCTGGATACAATTAATTTTTGAAGTTTTATGATGTTTATCACTAAATTAAAATTATTATACTTATAAGATTTAAGAAAGTGACATGTTGTCACTTTCTTTGGTTTTAATAATAATTAAATTATTTTCATAGTCAAACGTTCATAAGATGAATCTAATCTGACCCTTAGGTGATATTTTTCTACTTTTAGCCATCCAATAGAATTTTTTCATTTGTTATTGTAATTTTATAATATTATATTTACCCTTAATTACCTGATTTACCTTTAACTATGGTAAATAAAATTTACCGTAGTTACTATTCATAATTACAAAAAATAAAAATTAACATATTAACATAATTTGGGACCACTTATTCCAAATATGGAATCCATTTATTCAAATTCAATACACAAATGTTTCAGAAATTAAATTAAAATTAATCTATTTGTCGAATGAAAATGGGTTTTTGTTTAAAACATTGCAAAAGATTGAATTGATTTAACCTATGAATTCAACGGAAAATCAATGATAATGAAATACATTATATTAAATGGTAAAAATATATTATATTTATACTTTAAAATTATTCAATATTATAATTTAACCATATAAATTATTACGATGAAAAAAATTGTTTTTAATTAAAATATAGCGTGTTTTTACAATTCATTAAAATATGAATGTTATTGGGAAAATATCAAAACATTATCCAATGAAAATTTTTATATCCTTATTCAAAAGAAAAATTTTATTTTGTCAAATTGAACTTATAAACATGTCAAAAACTATATTTAAAGTGGGTGCACCATCGAAAGGCGGAAAAACTGCATGTTTTCAAAAATACTTATTTTACTAGAAAAATTTATTTTATTCTTATACCATGTTCAAGAAAATGTGTAAGATGAATAATAATTTTATCAAAATTCAAAATTTTGTTAATACTATTCATAACGGCAAGTTCATAATAATATTATAATAATATATCATTGTTTAGTAAAAACCGGTATTGCGTACAACACACGCTATCAAGGAAGGTCGCGATTGCGTGTAATGCAAGCCAAGTTAAGGTTGCGTGTAGTGCGTGACTCCTTTATTGTTGCGTATAAAAAAATATATTTAATATTTGTATATATATACTCAATGTTTCTTAGAATAACTACTATCAAACAAAATGAAATTATGTGTAACATGATCCAAGAATAGTGTTGCATATACTGCAAGTTAATACAGTGTTGCATATATCACAAGATAATATTGGTATAACATAAAACACATGACATAAAATAAATTAAAAAGAATAATTATCATAAAATCTCGGGGTGTTACACATATCATCATGTTTGAGTTAGATTATCCCTTGACCTTTTCCACAAATCCTTTTATCTTAGATGCTGCTGGCTAGTAGTGACGATATCAAGTGGAGTCAAACGGAGACTATACCATCCATAAAGGTTTAAGACCAGTCATAAATAACCAAAAATATAAAAATATAAAACAAGTGTACACATATACCAATAATAGACAATAAATATGAATTTTTGTGGAAAAAATAGGCTCTATAGAAATAACTTGAAGAACAGCGTTGGATTCTAATTAGGATGGTCATATATAATATTGAAATGAATAAAATGTTTATGAAGCTCTATTTATCCTTGGATTACCTCCTCCTAATCTCCAGAATTTTAGTGAGATAATTTTATTAACTATCAACCCTAGCCTCTACCTACCTATACCTAAAACAAGTGTGGGTTTCTCTGATAACCATGTGTCATGGGAACCTAATAAGGGTTATAGTAAAACTAAGTTGGAACCATCAACAAAATCCAATAAAAACTGGTACTATAAATTTAATGTGCACATGATAATATTACCATAAAGAAAATTGGAAAACATAACAACACAAGCATATCATATAATCTCTTGGGACACAGAAGGATAAAATTCCCTTTGTCAAGTGGTCATGCTTTTACAAAGAAGTCTTGAACCCTCTCGGAACCTGATTTGACACCATACTATAAAGATAGTCATATAATATTTTAGGATTAATCAATAACTTGACACAAGTATAGTATACCGGATATTCAGATATCACATCACTAAATAACCTCATGTTATCAAGGTAACATTTCTCCCTTTTTCCACAAGGAATTGATTATGGGGTCATTCAACCTAGAAGACTATTGAGAATAAACTTGACATCCAAAAATCATTGAGTACATTCCTGTTACACAGTATCCACAAAGCATTGAGTAATGTGGGTGTCCATAAGGTTGTAATGATCTTATCCATTACCCTTTTTCACTATTATCATCGTAGTATGACATGTTCACTTACCCTCAAAGGGATAACCATTTCATGATGGTCCACATTTTCCATTTCCAAATAAATCGCTCTGAAGTCCAATAAATACAAACAATAAGATGGTTCATTAAATGAAAAAACGATGCATTCAATCATGGAAAAATGATAGAAAAAAATAACATGTGACCATAAAAAAGGTATTATTATTATTTAAATTATAACACTATTTGAATCTAGAATAATATAATGGTGTAATTTTCTACATATTCAACCACATGTGATAAACACATTAATCATGGTCTCACTAGTTACACACCAACCCAGAATAGATCTCTATCAAGAATGGTCAACATACTCTTCCAATATAGGTATTGAATCATGTCAACAATATTGAACATATAAACATTTTATGACCTATCACTATGATAAATATTTAATAAACATGCTATCAAAATTTAACACACTGTATTGTTGATCTAGGTGACATGTAGCACCACAACACACCCCAATGTGCTTGTATATACATTATTACTCTTTATTGATCAATTCATGTCCATCTACTGGTGATATTAAATAATTTCACAATGTTCAATTATGAAATGTGTATATTTTTTCCATTACATAATAATTGTTCATTTAATTAGTTAACACATCAAGATAACTAGTTAAAAAAAATTTATGCATCTATTTTTTAGTAATGAATTGGGAATCATTAACTAATTTAATCTTTATAACTCAATACACAATAATATATTCATGATCACCCACCAAAAGAGGAAATACTCATATCATACACATATAAACTATGCATAAACTATAATTTTGAGTGGACATTACCACCTACCTCAAATAGAAAAACTCCCAACCAATCATAGACCACTTAAATTATCTTAGTCTTCCATGTAA
The DNA here is from genome assembly GCA_963277665.1 of Viscum album. Lineage (NCBI taxonomy): Eukaryota > Viridiplantae > Streptophyta > Magnoliopsida > Santalales > Viscaceae > Viscum > Viscum album. The sequence continues at coordinate 823,203,224 of OY728155.1, forward strand.
ATTTCTAATTCATCAATTTCCATGAGGTTTTAACTCATTCTAATCAATTAAAATTCATTAAATATAAATAATTTTTAAATAAAAAAAATATTATAAGAACCCAAATTAAAAGGTGAAATAAACACATATCAAAATACATATTGGATATCACTAGGTAGTCTAAACCACCGCCAACCATCCATGGAAGGTCCATATCACACTTTCAACATTGTTCTAGGAAAATTTCATATCATGAAAAACATGACAATGTACAGTTTAATATAATTGAATTGGACGTATTATGAGAAACCATCTAAATTATTTAAATAATCTATAACATCATCCAATAGAGTTTGATCTACTCCTAGTATACTCATAGTAAAAAAATGAAAAAACCCACTAGAATATTTCCATTTTTTGATGACCAGTTCAATAAAATATGAGTGAAAACTATATAAGAGATCAATAAGGGACATAAAATTTCTGAAATTTTTATCAATGACATATGTTCATCATCAAATGAAATCCTCAAGCCATGTTGATCAAAATCAGCATCGATCTCATATGATTTTCTAAGGATATAATGGAAATATCTGTTGATTCTCAAACTGTGATCATTCTAAAAATAAAATGTTGATTATATGATCAGGAGAATGTTAATCCCTACATATTTGATACATCAAATTAACATAGTGTCTTTAACATTCCTATAAGGACATCCATAACTAATGGAATAATCATCTTCCAACACATGTGGAAGTAGGTGATTATGATTGATGAAGAAAGAAAGATTTTATTTATAATTCCCATTACATTTTTCCTAGACCCATACCACATTGATGAGATATCAATGATGGATGAGGTGTAGAAGATATAGACAAAACCTCCTCAAAATTTTGATTTAAAGAAATAAATATTTTGGTTTATTGGATGGATAATTTGATTTAGCATCCCTTCATTTAGAGTTAGACTGCAGGGCTCATCGGCTTGATTGATAGGGACTACTGGCAAACACATTCTAGCATGCTCTATAGGTTTTGAGACAAAATGGAATAATATGTTTATCCCACCCCCTCATAAAAACAATATAGGTTCACTAGTTTCCTGTTGAATTCTATTATTCAACGGGGTTTATGCATGCCATATCATATAACTAGTGGGAACTGATCCTCCCAATAATCATTGAGTCTCCTACATTAATAGATCATGCATCAAGTCACACATTGATTTTTTTTTCAAAATTTCAATAATCACATATATATATATATATATAAATTTAAATTTTCCCTATATTGTTTCATCTCATGGTTCACTAAATTATCCATACACATTATAAAAATTTCAAAACCTTTCTACAATTCATAACCAAACAATAGAATGGACCATTAAACTACATCCTTCCAGGAACTTCTTATCCTAATGAAATTTTGGTAGAACATGAAATATACCTCCAATGTGAATTGATCACCATCAAAAAGTTTTTTAAAAATTTTAATTGTTGAATTCAAAACACCACCTCATGGTCGTACTCATTTTGTAATGACCATCACACTACCTTGGTACAACTACGATGAGAATATAAAATGAATATCCAAAGGTCACTATCCACCCAAAAATAGATCATATACACAATGTTCCAACTCGACACACTATAATTTTCACAATTTATTCATTTTAAAATAATGGTTATTTATACAATAGAAATAAATAAACATAATTAGATTCGAATAGTCCATAGTCAAACATGATGAAGTTCATTTTAATCACACTCTGTCAATAAAATACTTTGATTTCAAGTTGAAACTAACACCACATTCTTAATTCAATTACTCTAAATAAATATATACTAACTAAACCTATCAAAAGCATGAAAAAATTTCCCTAAACACCTCCTTACCTAACATAACAATTCAGATGCATTTCTAGTCCAACACATTCATGTTTATCTGAAAACACCAATTGTTACATTTCCACCTATCATCCAACTATGGTTCCTAGAATCAACAAAAAAATATCCCTAACACCGTAATTAGAATTCTACAACACAAAGTGGAATCAGTAAATTGGTTACCAATAACAATGGAGTTCCACATTGGGTCTACAATCTTCTATCAATAGCCATATAGATCGAAATTATATGAAAATTGAACAATCATATGACTCCCTATTTAAATGTACTAATTTTTCTCCTTATAATAATGACTATATATAGTTTCCATCAAGGAATAATTATGAATTGAAAATAAGGAATTCAATTAAGAGCCAGTGGTTCTCATGTTCATTACAAATCAATCATCTAGAGTCACCATAGTCATCTATTGGCCAATCATATATAATACCATCACTATTCCCAAAAGAGAGTCATTTGTATAAATTCAGTTCAACATTACCCACACTTGAGTGTCTTTATTATCTCCATAAATTCTCACTTTGGTGTACCCATTCATAGATTTTTCAACATTGAACATGATGACTAAGAAGGATGTTTTCTTAAACTAATTTCCAAGAAAAACATCATGCTTTCATATACCAGGCTTTCTTAGAAAATATTACACTACATTGAATGTTATATTTACCCGTCCATAGTTTTCATAATCATCATTGCTATTTGTTGAAACCTCCACAATAATTGGTTTTATGCTCTCATGTGAACTTCTATTTGAAAATAAATAAATTTCCAACAAACTTCAGAACATGATTTAATTCACAATGGTTCCACGATTCATTACTAGTGTATTCTTTATCCACAAAGTAAAATCTATAACAATTAAATACTATATGACAATCCATTGTTTTATTCACTCAAAAAATGATCATTATCAATATAAGGAAGAACATAACCCTGAATAATTTTTTTTTTGGAATATTGTCAACAGCTTCTCCATGTTTATACATATAACCTAAAATATTATCAATTTTCAACTCACTACCTTTCTAAACAGATTCATCTTCCTCACTTATATCCACTTCATACAAACTAACACATTAATGATTTCACAGAAAGTTATATTAATACAACTCTTAATAAATATAGAGAAATGTTTTCACATGAGTGATAGACCAACACGGCCAGTCTCACTAACATTTTAGTTTTCCATGCACTATAAGACACCAGATCCCCCAAACTAAGAACTCACAGTGCTCCAATTTATAAAATAAACTTCGTACTACCATGCTACATCATGAAAATACAATTACATGAGTATCAGTTTGGCACTAAGAATCCATCCACACTCTAACCCTCTCGATTCCAACCACCTATGAATTTTACTCTCCATCCAATGATAAATAAATTCAGAACCAACATGTTCTATAACCCCTCATCCACCCATGGTACCAAAAGATTCCAATGAATTTGAAACCCAACCTTATATCATGAATAATATCATTCTATCTAATATAAACTATTGGGTTTCTAGGAAACAGTAAAGGCATTCATTTAATCCTTAAAAAGATACTCACTTCCATTAATCATTTCTACTATATCGATTTCCACAAAGGTACTTAGCTTAATAATCCCTTCATAGAGAATATATCGGTAATGTAATCCTCATAGGAATGAGGTATCGACCATCAAGTGATCAAAGTCAGATTTCAATTACTATATGGTCTTCCACACTATCTAAAAAAATTCACATGGGATTTAAAACTCATTACTTGTTTTCTGTGAATATCTCCAAATTCATGCCACAATAGTTTCACTCATAGGATACTAAAATAATGAGTAAATGATAATTGGTTTTGTTAAATATAATTCACTATGTGGTAGATTTAAAAATTAGAATAGCTAAGATTTATCACCATAAGTCACCGAACATATCAATAGGTTGCCCGCACATGTTTCCAATTCATCCAAATATATACATGAAAATGACATAACAATGTACAGTACACTGTCCATGTATTGAAATACTTTATAACTATCACTATATTCATCAAAATATTTATCATCATCATCTCCAAGGTGAACCACACCATACTATCACATTAAAGTTTATTAGATGTATAAATTCTTATGGGTTCATCTAAAAGTAAGTCATCAAGAAATCATATGTGATACCACAATACATTTCATTTAAACCTATAAAAAAGTCTAATCGATCATTATTACAACCACACACAAGCAATTTACATGTCATCATAATCCGACATGCCGAATTTGATACATGTTACACATATTACCAATAAATCCATTATTATAGACCATATAAAATCGTGAACCAAAAAATACATGTATGTCACTAATGATTAAATCAGAAAATAAAAATATAACAAACTAGGAACAATAGTATCATGCCATTGTAAACTGGACATCCCTCAGAATTTCTATTTATGATGCACCAAACTAAGTATCATTGCAATATCCAATACATTCCTATGTAACCTATCTATTGAATACCAAATATATGAAACCAATAAATTTCTGATACTATTTTATAGCACCACAACCCAAATTGTCTTGTCCGATAAAAAATGATTTATGAACCCTATTGCTCTTCCCTTTATGGAAGATTTTTTCAAATACCATTAAGGGTATCAAGTAAAAACATCGGGGGATTAAACCTTCCATCAGAGTATAGAATAAAAAATTAATAACAAATCATGCTACAATATAAAATTTGAGGACAAAGATATTAATTTATTAGCATCATTATTAATGAAATTGAATAAAATACATAAATGGGGATAAGTCACTGATCTCCCACTTTGATGCTAAAATAAAATATTGAATGAAAATTACATTCTAGGAGGTTATACAACTCTAATTCACACCCCAAAATAGTATACAAACTCATATTAAGAATTCCCACTCACCAATGGACATGGGTCTCAATCAAACCTAAACCTACAACAAAAAAAAGTGAAACTCAAGTACTGATATGTCATATCCTCCAGATATGTGTGTGAGTGCCACTTAGTAAGACAACCCCAATTTGGTATACCTCCACCTTATATTAGGTATTAAATGTTCAAGTTATATAGTTAGCTAAAATAAAATCCCAAAAAATAACAGAAAACAAATACCATATAATTACTAACCACCCAAAAGAATAAACCATTGTATGTTGGGTGATTTAGTGATTAAAAATCATTCGTGAACCCCAAAACATAATTTTTCTTTATATAAGAAGGATGGGAATAATAAATGTTACGAATAATCAATTACCTGACACAAGGCTGGTCCATTAGATATCGAGACATCATTTCTCTCACTACACTCAAGGCATTGAGGTAAAATGTATCTTCGTATCTATATGTAATGAGTCTAGTGTTGGGCAACTTGGCCATCTAGTTAGAATGTGTGTGGTATCCACATTGAATTCTATATCAGCATGTAACTTGGTATCTACATGGTATCAAGTACCATAATAATACATGCTATCAAAAGGACATCATGTACCAGCATTTTGCTTGGTGTCGTTATCAAAAATGGTCAACATGCTATTTTAATGTTGGTATTACAATAAGGACACTAAATAGAACATATATATTAATATTTTAATATCATCAACATTCGAAGTAGATACACATGTTATCATAATTTTAAACATTGTATTATAACTATATGTGTCACCATTCACAACAACAGACCCCAAGGCGTGTTTTTAGATTAAATCAAACATTATTGATCAATCTAGTGCCATTAGTGTCCATTATTAAGATTGTTCACAAGGGATTATTTTGGAAGTTGAAAATTTTAAAATTATATAAACAAAATGACGTTAATTAATTATGACATCATGGTTATTAATTAATTAAGCATTATGATTCTTTGGTTTTTCATTATGATTTCAACATAATTAAATAATTATTAATTACTTTTCATTAACAAATATAAGAATTAATGATTGTTCTCTCAAATTGGTGAACCTCAAATAATAATACCATGAACCATGCATAAACGAAGGTGTAGACTAAATGGGACATCCTATCTCTAATAAAGCGAACACCCAATCAAGAAAATCCCAAGAATTATTCCCAAGTCATATATGCCCATTCAGTCACTATCGATCTCTTCAAGGTTATACCTCTTCACAATATTTAAATTTAAATAATTATAAATGAAAATTTTTATTTAAAAATTTACGTGAATCCACAATAGAAGGGAAAAAACACCTGCCAATAGACTTAAGATGTCACTGTCTAATTAGGACCTCATCCAACCATCATTTAAAGGTCCCTATAATGCTTCTGACTTTATTTATGGAAAATACACATCCTTTGGAAACATGAAAATGTAAAATTTAATATAATTAAACAATAAACATTATGAGAAACCAAATTAATTATGTACCATTACTGAAACTTCATAAAACTGACCTTTATCCACTACAAGTTCTAAAATAAGAAAAATTATTCGATAAATTACTTATTGTAATTGCAAATTCAAAACAATTTGAACAAAAACCAAGGAAAATGTCACTAATTGATAGAAAATCATTGATATAAACATCAATGACATGTATTATTCAACATGGGACATCCTCTGTCAATTTCAATCCTAATCTCCATCGATCTCCAAAAATTCCATCAGATTCTTATAACAATTTCATTCAATTCTCTAATCAATGTCATGAAAATAATCAAATAATGATAAAGATGAACACGTTTTTGAGGATTTATCAATATTTATTTCATTATAGGGTCATAAAATATTATACAAAATGATATGATCAAACATGATTATTGACACAATGATATTCTTCCCCCGGACAACGAATGGGGTCGAAATCAATGAAGAGAAATGTATTCTCCGTTTGAGTTACCAAGATCTATCCTGTATAAAATTAAACCCAAATAGGGAGGAAGAATAAACGATAAAATAAAACACTCCTCAATAGTTTTATCAAGGATATAAATTCTTATGGGGATCTTGTGTGTAATAAAACCAAACATTCCTCCATTATGTGAGGCCCTACACCCCCCCCCCCCCCCCCCGTTACACCATTTATGGTCCGCCAGACACACAATGTAGGCTCACTGATATCCCATAAAGGAAAATTTGTAATCAAGATGTCTTACAACCTCATAGGATAATCGGTGATCCAACTAGGTAGTTGAGCTACTGTCATCACCCACCGACTAGCATGTGGCTATGTGAGTTGCACTGACAGCTTTTGTCCTCCTTTACTTAGAATTGAATACTGAATTCGACCTCTAGGATTCTATTCAACTTAAATAACATCTCATTTTGATGATAAAATAGTTTCCACATTGGATCATCACCCAGTTCAATGAAAAAATTTATACCAAATCAATTTTTTTAAAAACACACGAATTCCCAATCTCAAATGGAGTGGGTAATTCTGAGAACTATTGTTAGAAAATATATTCTCTATAGTAGTTTAATTTATCTTTAATTTTTTTAATAAAAAACAGAAGAATATTTGAATTGACTAATGTATTGAAAAAAATAGATAATTCTCATCCACATGAATGTCTAAATTGTATCATAGTCATTATATACCTATATTACATTGAATGGAATCACAATCTTGTACATAATGTATTTATTTTGGAACACTCTTATAATTTCTATTATTTTTAGGTCATTAAACCTATTAAAATTCCAAATACATGATTTTATCTATTATATAAATTCTTTCTTAATGGTCTTGATAAATGAATCAGGTTTTTACAATTCCTTAAATCATACTGTTTATCTATGATGCTATTTTAGTGTGCTCAATACTCATTAACAACTATGTCTCTATTGGATCTATTTAATCTATAGAAATATTCTAATAATTAATTTCATATAATTTATACCTTATTTGATTCAATGTTTAATGTTCATCATTACATATTTTTTCATTTTATTTAGCCTCATATCCCTCATTATGAAATTTGAATTTAGTCTCTAGAAAATTTATATTTAAGTAATATTATTCTATAGAGATTTTTTAGAAATAAAAATATAAAGATTTTTTCCCATATTTTTAATCTCTAACCATAAAATAATTGAGTAAAAATCATTCCTATAAATAAATAACTCATCATATTTTCTATTAGTTGAATATATAAGAAATAGTATATCATCAATTGAATCTCCATGCTTAATATAATAACAAACCCAATTCCGGATATATCACATACTCCCAAAAAATCATTCATTTTTATTCATCGTATGAAGAAAAAAAAAATTTAGTATCCATTTATTCAGTATTTATCAATTCCCATTGGTGATTATTGGATATTTATTATCACAATTCCTTAAAATTGTGTTCTGAAATAGACCCCTCAATGAGTAATGTCATATAAAAATTTTTACCTTGAATTTTCAATTTTTAAACACTCTATTTTTATGGTATTTTTACAAAAGAAACATCAAATTTGACCTAATATATATCATGGCTTTTCTCTACCACATTTTATTTGTAAAATATGTCCTTATCTATTCATAAATAATTAATAAATACTTGGAATTTATTTTACCTTTCCTCTAAATTTTTTTTACACACTCAATAAATTTCATTTTTCATTACATAAACAAAATAAATCATATCCAACTATAATTATAAATAATATTTATGAAATATCATTCAAATGGATTCTCATAAGAGACATTGGACCACAAAAATTATTTAGAATCATATCAATAATGTTTGAGTCCCACTTTCACTATTTCATATTTGAAGTATTCTTAGTAATTACACTTCTATAATCATCACATTCATTTTATATATATCCACTAACATTAGAAATAAATTCTACTAGATTAATCATTGATACAGTCTACACACATTATTGGTTAATTTGGAATATAAATTGATTCCACATGGTATTATCCTCTTATACCATAAAGAGATATGTTTTATCAGTAATTTCAACTAAATTGGTACTCCTTTCCCTCCATCCATACATCGTTGAGTTCGCAAAACTATATTGGAAACTACATTCCATGTGATCAAATTGGTAATTGGGTTATCATAAAAAATGTCAACATACAATGAAGAATCCTTTTCAAATTCATTCATTATAAAGTTCCATTATACTCATTAATTCATCTTTAGAAAGACTTCATTTAGAAATTTATTGTTAATTATAACACCATAATTAGAAAATAAAGTCATTGCATATATTAAAAATATCATATTATACAATACGTTCATATTCATAGTCAGATGGGATGTTCTCCCACTTTAATGAACCAATGTATTACAATTATTCTAATTTTACTTATTTCAATCTCTTTGTTGAGATGAGATATAAGATATTATCTTTTCATTAATTTACATATGATAAGTTTTGTAGCTTTCACTTTCACAGACTAGGGAAAATTTGAAATTGATTATATTTAATTAATATATATCATATTTTCTATAGGCCTCTAATAAATGTGTTTTATATTTTAATTACCAATGGTCATAATAATTGTGACCAAATTTTGAGAAATAAAATTAACTTCTCCATATAGGGTAACTATATTATGAGAATTTTCTTCTTGACTTTTAGATGTTTTTATTCAAATAAGCCCTATTGTTTTCCAATAAGTATTATTTACACATTATTTACCAAAACATTGGAGCTTTATAAGAGAGAATAATTTTACAATCACTTAATATCTAAAAACCTATGAATTTCACATTGATTTTTTAAAAGAATCTATAATTAATAAAGAATGTATATAACCATTTTCCTTAAATAATTTACTGACAGTGATTTTATATTAATAGTTTACTCTAATTTTAATTCATTCTAAATTCTTATCATGTTTCTAAATAATTTATAATTAAAATCAGGCATGACACTCCTCCAACCTATTTTATGAGTTTAAATTAATTATTCATAAAATAAAATTACAATCATGTTTTTATATTGTAATAAATAGAATTAATTTATTCATTAAACAATTTACATGAAGTATATACATATTTATTAATTTATTAAATATATTCCCAAAATTTTCAATAAATTATATGTTGTCTCTGATTATCTAATACTTATATTCAATTTTATTCTTCAAGCCTGTAACATATCATGGGTTTTAATGAGTAACCTAATTTTGATGATATACATAACTTGTTGGGTGATGTTAGCATCAAGTTGGTCAACATAATCCACAGATACCAAAATATTGAGCATATTTGATTTTTTCTTTTCATTGAATATCAAAATATTCTAAAGCATAATTAATATCTATATTGGGGTTCATCAAACCATGTTTGGTAATAATACTTTTTCCAATTCACCAATATTAACAATTACCATTATGATATCATCCATGTCGGATTTTAACCCTTTTTCATCATTATTAAGGAAATGTTTTTTTATTATCTTTGTCCTTATAAACAAATATCTTTTTTTGAAATTTTCTGGTGAATGCGTTTTAATATTTCATATTCATTTTAGGAAAAAATGTCCATTACTTATTTTTTTGTTATTTTCATTAATACAATTCCCATTAAACATCCATATACTTTATACAAGGATTCATCTGGAATATTTTCTATATGATATGAGGTGATGGAGTATTTACCTAAAATATTCCTTTACCATATTTGAATTATAATAAAACTTGTGTGATAAACTCAAGATTCACTTAATATTATCCATATTAAACATCACTGAAGACATTTTCATCCATTTCAATTATTTCAATATCTTTAGATGATTAAATTATTATCCTTATAACTTTAACAAAAATATCATTGATAAAAAACTACTTTTCAATTCATCAAATGAGATATTCACCAATTTTATTTATTTAGGTATAAAAAAATTAGATTTTAAAGAGAGACTAATCAACATTCTGACTTCTTATTAATTTGTATTATCGCATCAATACATCAGTGGTGATGGAATGATATTTCTTGGGATCCATTTTATTCGGATTTTGTTATTTTTTATTCCCCTCTAGGACTAAAGGATTAGTGAAATAGATTTCATAGTTCCCTTACCCCATACAGTTGAATCATTTAACCATTAGTGGTTCTCTCATTTCCTCCATCTCATTTGTTGGCTTCGTCATGTATCATTGATATTCATTATCTTGTGTCCTTATCTCCCACAGATGAATCATTTCCCCAACCCTTTGAAGATATTCACATAATTTCTATTCCTATATTTTTAACTTGTTGTTGGTTGATAATTCATTCAACTGTTATTATAAGAACCTTTATCTTGAAAATCCATTATGTTTTCCTTATCTACATAGACATGGGAAAATTCTATAAACAATATATTCACTTTAAGGGCATATCAAACCACTTATTTATAAGTCAAAAAGTATTAGGAATCTATATCCACTTTAAGGTGTGTTTTTAAACCACTAAGGAGTATGTCTACATTTCTATCATTATTGATAACAAATACGATGTCATATCTTAAAATCCTTGTGAGGTTTTTTCGTAACTCATGATAGAGTCAACATAATTTTTAGTTAGCTCTACAAATTTTATCTCTATCATTATATAAATAGTTTGAGTGAAATACTTTTTAAGAAATATTTCATTAATTATTCCCACTCCATATAATCTATTTCAACCTTGGGATGGTTGTTCTTTATATATTCCCACCATTTATCAAATTCTCTACAAAAACATCATAGATCTAGAGCCACCTTCCCTTTCTCAGAATAGTGGAGCAAAGAAAATATTTTCTCCATTGAGTTAATTCGTATTTAGAAACCAATGGAATGAAAGATACACTAAATTTTGGAGGTCATTTTGGCATAATGGACTTAATATCAACCTACCCCTTCTTAGGTGAAGGATGTGGTTCGACCTCGTTTAAGATATTATTTATATCCAAAGACAGTTGGGTAATAATTGCCCTGGAATTTTGAACACTACCTCTCATAGAATATGGGATGTCATTTTGTAAATCATTTAATTATCCCTCACCTGAGTTGTTAGCATAGTTTCTCTTAGTTCTCACCATTTTCTAAAGTTGAAAATGATTTAATAATAAATAATTCAAAACGATATTAATAACTCTTTTACTCTAACGTATAATTAACACTAATGGAATATATTAGGGGATACATAAGATTATCCGTTTACTAAAATATTATTATTGTGTTTTTCCCAAAATTTAAAGATTTACTTACGGTTCTCACACTCCTATTATAATCCAAAATCCCAAATGAACCAATCCATGGTCCAATACCAACTAATGTGGCCCAATATATTCATACAAGACTATTACATCATTTTAAAGATAAACTACATAATTGTATTACCAAATCATGATCCAAATATTTGGATTTCAGGGAAGTTTTGACTCATAGATAAATTATAGAATATATAAGATAAAAATTTATCTAGAAACAAATTGTTTATACTTCTATATATCACATTCTCAATCATACAAGTAGTCACCTGAGGATATACATCAATAAAATGGGTGGGAAAAAATCCAAATAAGAGGATATATAAGGATATGAAAAAATATAATACTTGTGAGAATAATCATAATAATAATCTTGAAATAACCATGTGATCATTATCAACATCATTAGGTAAAAATTGTATAAATTCATGGAATATGTAAATCTAAAAAAATGTTTCATCATGTTTATGTGATCAAATACCACACATAGTCGTTAACAAAGATATAATCGTGTTCATGATAAAAGATTGTGAATAATCATAACATAATAATTTGGAGAAAATATAGAATCATATTAAAGCATAATACACATTATGTCATAAGATATATCATTAAAACAATGCATTGGTGGACTTCATAATTTCAGTCCCACTAATCATATATAACATCTACATAATCATGCATGCCACATAGAACATATAATAATCATGTAATTAAATAGCACATGTAATGTAAACGGTTTCATAATAATTTCATAAATTATACATTAAATAATAAACATTTGGGTTAACATGTGAAATAGAGAAAACATACTCGGTATAAGAATCATTGATCTAGAGTGATGAAGAAACAATGCGAAGAGGAGTCTAGATGTGTTTAATAAATATGATTTATTTTGGAAAATCATTATATTTGTTATAAACCATGTTATAATTAAGTATATCCTGGAAAATTAAAATCTAATAACAAATAAATTATATTTTTTTAATATAAATATGATATCAACATTTAAATTTTCCATGAAAGAAGAATAACACAAAGAAAGGACATTGTGTTCAAGAATACATACACATTATGTCTGAATGTGTTCATAAATAGAACTTAATATCCCATATAATCATATTGGATTAATTAATTAATTAATTGGTAGAATATTTTACATTATTTGATTTATTATAATTTTATTTTGATCATTTATGGCCATTTTGATGAGTAATAGTGTCCAATTTCATTATTTTTGTCGTTTTCACAATTTCATAGTTGGATTACTTGTATATAACTATGTATGTTCTAGTGGAATGAAAGTAATTATCTATAAGTGAAATTAAGTGTTATTAATGAAATTAAATATTATTAAATTGACTTATACATCACATTTTTTTATACAAGGAGGATTTTTAGAAAAAAAATTTATGAAAATGTTTTAATTTATTTTGGTAGTTTTTTACGACCATCATTTACTTGTATTATTTTATTTAATATCGTGATTATATATTCGTTCTAGTAGTGATAAAAGTTTTAAAATTTATATTATAATTTTATTTATCCATAATAATGGTTTCATTAATAGGCCTGATGGTGGTAATAGAAAATGAAAACTCATCGTCCATGAATGCGGTGAATCAACATATCACATAAATTTTTTTATTTTTTAGAACAAAAGATATGAAAATAGATTTTATAATGGATATTAAATTATGAAAATAAATTATATTATATAAGTAATAATACTGTTTTAATTCGACTTTGTACTGGGAAGGTAAGAAGATGATATGAAATTTAACAAAATTAAGTCAGAATGTTTTAGGATTTTTCTTCTTAAGTGTGGTATCCTTAAGAACCTTCTTAAAAAATAAGGGTTAGGTATTTTTCTTATAACAGAATATCATTAGTCTGGGTAAGATTCTATTGAATGGAAATGATCTTAAATTATACATGTTACAAGACTTTTAATGTTTGAGGAAATGGGGTGGGGAGGGGTTTCATTTATAGGGGAGGAGTGGGGTGTTTTTTGAATATTTTATTCATTTGTTTATAATTTTAAAAAATAAATTGTCTGTATTAGTGTGAATTTATGTAGTAACTAGGGAATTTATGATCTATATAAGGTCCAATTACATCATCCACGAAAACAAATTAGTTTGTGAAATACTGTAAATTATTGTATTTCACTTTTCACTAAAAATACAAATTTTAAAAAAAATAAAAAATTCACCCTATCCATTTTTTTACATATATATTTCAGTTATATATTTCAATTTATGAAAGAAATTATATATATGAGAAATTTAATTTTCAAAAAAACATTTATTAAAAAATGATGATTTTAATATTATAATTGATTTAATAACTAGTTGAAAACATAATTAATGTCCCATGAATTTACATTAAAATTATAATACAAAATAATATTAACCATTTAATATATTTTATTGAAGTAAATCTCAATTAAATTATTATATTAGTCATAATATTTTAAATATATGATTTTATTTTTAAAAAATATCAATACTTAATTTAGTATTTTTGAAACGTTGATTTACATACACTATGATAATATTATATCATATCTTCATTTATAAGATTCCTAAATATTATTTATACTTTAATTGGTGAGATTACAATTCTATGGTCTAGAATACTATTCCTACTAGTTATATTAATATTCCAACTGCCTTATTATCAATCCATCGGTATAGGTTCCTTAATTATTATAAATACTACTAATTCGATTTTCATTTATTAGAATTGTGTGATTGTTTGGTTTGATATGTGATGTAAGTGTTTTATACTATATAAAATAATTATAAAAATTAAATTCACTTGAAAAATTTTTGGGTCGTTACAAAATATATATTCTATATTAAAATAATGTTCATTGTAATTGTAGTGATGGTTTAGTTCCCATAATAAGAGAAAATAATAAAATTAATGATTTGGATGGTTTGGTAATATGGAGTAAGAGGCTGATCCAAAATTTGATGAAGATTAAAGTGCATGTAAACATTACCCAATGTATGTTTAAGTAAATTAACTAAAAGATGAAATATAATTTCACATAAAATTAATGTTAAATCAATATAAATGTAATGATGATAAGATTGATTTCTATAATTAAAAATTGAATTTTATTTCATGATTATTAGGAATAATTTTGGATTCTATTTCCCCATAAAGGAATTATATCATTTCATCAAGAGAATGTTGGAGAATTAAAGTCATTTGATGAATATACAATTTATTCAAATAGTAATGTTGGTAGTTTGTTAGTCATAGTCAGTGAAATGATCAATGTACAAAAAAAACTGTTTTTAAAATATTACTTTATTGATTGAATAAATTTATATGATATATATAAACATAAATTAGAAAATAATAACTACACAAGTAATGAAAGACATATATTATAAAATAACTATAGAAAATTCATTTAATGGATATTGTTTTCAACCGTTACAATTCAAATAAACACATCACTTTTATTTCAATGTGTCATGGGGTATGGTAACAAAAACCAAGTCATAAATGTTTAACACCAAAAATTGTTTTGATCTTTAAGAATATAAATAAAATGTTTAAAAACTCACCTCAATATGCTATTATAAATAGATTAATCTACCCCTAATTTATTCATCAATCAACTTGATCAATGGAAATTCAAAAACTCATCTTCGTCAAATTTTATATTTTTGAGGTAATCAACTTCATATCCCATGAATCTCATTAATGTGAAATATTATGTGAATCAATAAATTTAAGTAATAAAATCACATTGATCATAAATATTATAATTCATGATTACAAAAAACAAAATATTTATCTTTTATAAAAGGAACCTAATAAAAAAATTTAAAACATTTTGGAAAATAATACAACTGAAGCATCCAAGATATGGAGATAATGTAAAATGAACCATTTTTTTTAATTTTAGTAAGATATTTACATTGAATCCCTGATACAGTTTATAAAAATAGTTTTCAAAAAATCATAATTTAAATCTATTTTAATATCAATTAAATTATAGTAGAATCAATGGAATCTATTAATATTTATTTTAAGTAGTCAATGAATCCTTTTTTTCATTCCAATTAAATGGAAGCATTCTATTCTTCCAAATATAACATTCAAATCTAACATTGTTACAAAAAAATAACTATCACATCTTTACATAAGTAGATATACTAAATATTATATACTATTTTTTTCAATAAAATTTATAATAAAACAACCAATTTTTTCAATATAAGCACAACTATCATTGGTGGTGTGTTTTATAAATTATTAATGTAATTCATACTGCATTATTTTTGGATGCATTGAATTAGACTGAATGAATATTTAAATTTATTAAATTATGAATTATAGAGCCCCCAATCCCTATATTTATTTCATTCTGTTAAATTTTATTATGGGATATTTTTTCTTATCTTGGAACTACATATTTTTTTGAGTAGAATTTAAAAATTCTTGAAAAAATTATTCCAAAATTTTGTTGGATGATATAGAAGAGAGGTGATTTTATTGAATTAGATATTTATTTTTTACGATCCTAAACAACAGAAGACCCTTGAAATAAAAAAATAAAAAATAAATTAATATATTTTTTTCATTATTTTTAAATTCCAGTAATTGATTTTGTGATTAGGTTATAGTTCATATAATTTATAATCCATAATGAAAGGTGATTTTTTTTCAAAGAATCATATATTGGAAGTGGTATTTGTTTCTTTAAGGATAAATTTTAAATTACTGATAAACAATATAATAATTTATCAAGATACATAAGTATTAAGAAAATATTTTTTTAAATCCTGATTCCTTTATATATAACTTTGTCTTAACGGTTGATTACATTTTATACAAAATTTGTTAGTTCAGTGATACTACCCAAGGGTTCATAACTATTCCTACTCAACTGTAACAATATTTGATATTATTGAATTTTTTTTTCTTAGAATAGACCTGAAAAAATTGAAGAATAGACACAAATATTCAGATCAAACCACGTGAAAATCATATTTTCCATGCGCTAATTGTTTTTGGCATATAGGTATTGGTTAGAAAAAGTTTTTCAAAGAAATATGTATTTAATAAATCAGAAAGTTCAATTAATTATTAATGATAGTTTTAATAGAATACCACTGATTCAACCCAACCTTTGGTTGTATATCATATTTCTAATAACTTATTCTACTATTAGGAAAGAGTATGTTTCTTCTAAATGATCATTATATCTTTAAAGTTGGTGA
This sequence comes from Viscum album, assembly GCA_963277665.1. Taxonomy (NCBI): domain Eukaryota; kingdom Viridiplantae; phylum Streptophyta; class Magnoliopsida; order Santalales; family Viscaceae; genus Viscum; species Viscum album. The sequence continues at coordinate 823,220,506 of OY728155.1, forward strand.
CAAAAAATTACCTCAGTAGTTTACTTAATAAAACATTTTATGTCCAAATTTAACTTAAATTATTGAATAATTTGGGGCACTAGATTCTTTTAATTATCCTTTAATTTATTTATTATACTATTATGGGAACTCTATTGACTAAAAATGTTGCTTCCATGACACTTACTGATAATATAAAATTTGTTTGATGTCAACTAAGGAAATTATTGTCCTTTTCCCATATCAAATTTTGTATGTGCATATAATTGACCTCTATACTTCTTGAGGTAAATTCAAAAAACCAAAAGACATATTTAATGGGATTGGTAATTTCAATGATGAACTTTTGTAGATATAGATAAATATATTTTTATATTTATGGATTGAATATGATGAAATGATTTATGATTAATTCACAAGAGTGAATGAGATGATCAAAATTAACAGTATCTTTAGTGATATATTTATTGATTCTAACTTTTCCATGATTTTAATAAGAAAAAACCATTCCATGCTTGATGAAAATTTCACGACATGGAAAGAGGGGGATTATTTTTTGATTGATTAATTACATAACATACTATTGTCTTGTGAGATAAGAAAATTTGTTTCATTTAAGAGATTAATAAAGTAGTATATAACATTTTAATGTTCTGTAATGTTTAAAATTATAAAAATTGAATATGATTATTCTAGTAGATTCATATATAAATAAGATAAAGATGAAGAGTATAATAGGATTGTGGAACTTTTCTAAATTAATGATGGAAATGATAAATTTTATTATAAAGGAATACTCCCAAAATAATGTTTTGTGTGTGGAAGAATTGGGAATAAAATATTAAATTTTTCAAATAAGGTAGCTATTTAGTACAATGGTGATGTGAAATAAGAAATTACATAGAGAAATAAATATTGTAAAAGTTCAATGGATGTTAAAAAAATATACAGAGAGAAAGAAAATATATTATAGAAGAAAAACATAACTATATTATGAAATTAAGGGAAATACCACCACACTTCGGGTATCCATTTTCATGTAGAAAAATGTAAATTTTTTACATATTTCATAATTATGTTGATCATGTGATGAATATTCAGACAATGAAAGAGAATAAGAAAAGAACATATACATGGAAACCATATTGATTTCATATCATAAGTCATGTGTTGGTAGACACACTAACATAAATGGGTAGGATTTATTTTTTAAGAAAATTGGTAAAAATAACAGTTATTTAAAAGAAAATATTCTCAAAAGTGTGATTTTTTACATTAAATAGATTTTAAAAATATGGTCAATGTCACATTGAAATTAAAGGTAGTGTAGGATCTTGTTGAAAAAATTGGTGTAATGTAATAAGAGTTATGTAAGATAGAATCATTGTTTTATTAAGATGAATATACTATAAAAAATATTACTAATTATTTTAACAACAGTATAGAAGATAAATCCCAATAATGACAAGATGTTGATATTACTCTCCCAAAAACATAGGATAACCCATCTCCTACTAAATATAAAATTAAATATTGTTTCTATTAATAATGTTTTCACCAAAAAAATTAGCAACGAAAAATAAAATGAGTTCCTATTATACTATAAAGTAATTACGAGTATCTTGTCAATAAATGCATTCCCAATATAATTAAAAAATTGTTCACAACATTTTTATTACCAAAACACATACTAATAGGATATCAAAATTTATTGGTAATTTTTTTTAAGTTGAAATCCTTGGAAAAAATGTGTATCATTTATAGGACAAAATTCTAGTCCCTTATATTATGAATCAATTTAGATGGTGTAACTCTAAAAGGAGATGAAGTGATATTTAAAAATTGAAGATAATATATATGAAGTATAAATATGTTTCTAAAATTTTATAATATTAATCAAATCATAATAGTTTAGTGTGCCTATATGATATTGAAAGTATATTTACCTAATATGTTTATTATATTATAAAAAATTTAAAAAAATTTCTGGGAAAATTTTCTTATATTAAAAATTGAATTTATACTCATAAAATGATGAATAAAGAAAATCCTCTTATATAAGACGTTTCTTTAGAAGATAGTATGATGATATAGTGGTGGATACTTAACTATGGTAGTTCCACTCATATGATAGGTGAAAAAACCCAACTCAAACTACCAGATCAAACTTGAAGAGTCATAATACCCCATGAATGCCTCCCCATTCAAAAGGGGGAGCTGAATAGAGGAAAGTGTCTAAGGGTGTATTTCAGAGACTTTACCCTCGATAATCATATCCAAATAAATTAAACATAAATAAAATATAAAAATATATTGTTTTGAGGTGGAAGGTAAATGACGTAATAAAATATGTCAAACATGTCATATAAACAAATAAATCAGCCACCCAATGGGTCATTCCAAACAAGCGTATATAAAAATTATGAGGCTAAATGCCAATATAATATGGTATCACAGAACTTCCTCATGGTACCAAAACAATGGTCATTCCCCATATGTCAACAATTGGTTGTAGGCCACTTATCATTACCTAGATCTCAAATATGTTGTCTCCAAACACATTAATATTCTGATGTTGGGTGTGTGTAAAAAACGCATAAATACCCCACCAATGTTTTATTAACATGTGTTCACAACACATTTGGTTTATTCCCGAATAAATATAAATGTTAAAGAATACATCAAAATCATATCAAAAGAGTTTGTATTCTAAATGAGCCACCAAAATCCATGACCAGGAATACCTCATCTATATACTAGAAGGAAAAATAAAAAAATTCAGCAGCCATTAAGTTATATCTATTAGGATGATAAACATGTCTCTCTATTGTTTCAAGTCCCTAAATCATTGGTCATCCAATTTGTTTATTATGACTCTTCTATAAAATATGTTAGACCATAATGTTTTCATATCATAATACATCCACTATTAGGCCCCAGGGTATTTATAACCATCTCTATGACTCAAATTAGTCTACAAGGCCTTTATTCCCTACTACCTTTGCCTCCAATCAAGAATCAAGATCTGGATTCACATACCTTATGTTTATTCAATCGTTTCCATCATCAAATATTGTGTACACTACCCCTATAATATATAATCCATTTAATAATTTTCCACCTTTTAAACATAACAATAAATACCCCTTAAGGGATAGTAAACTCATATAACATGGTTGAGGATATAATGGAAGAAAATACCATAATATCATGAAAATATATTAAAAAATACATTTGATGAAAAATACAAATTTCAAGATGTGACACCATCATACTCATGGAATCAAGAATCATATATGAGTCTCATGGCTACATGGATACTAGAGGTCAATGTCATGAATTGTTAATCAACATATGTTGTCCCAATTATAACATCTTGGTAGCATGAGTATACACGAACCCTAACTTTTTAGGAACATATTACCTTTATCACATTGATTATAAACTCTAAATCCCATCTAAAGATGATACCCAATGTCACACCCAGTATCTAACAATATTTTCAAGGCACAACAAGATTCCCCAAAAACAATAACAACTAAACATATCAATGTTTTATAAATGGATTCAGAATTATTCGTGGTCAAAATAGTTGGATCAATTACAACATACCTCTAATGATCACCCAAAAAATACAGAAAATTAATAGATCAATGGAGGGTCTCCAACATGCTAGACCCACCACCATTCTACAAAAGATTCATAAATTCATATTTATATGGAAAAAGAATACATCATTCATAAATGAAATATGATGTAAATGATTCATATAACGGGGAATATTTTATATCATGAACCAACTAAATAACCGATGTTCTTGGATCATATAACTTAATTCATGACCATTAATGCACTATGAATCATAGGATTCGACCTTAGATGTGAAGGAATTAACCTTGTAATAGTTTTTGAATCTCTAGGATCCAGAATTGTTCATTTATAAATATTAAAAATTCCATAAATATGCATAAGATAAATATATTATTATTTTTTGAATATTAATTCACACACACACATGATTTTTTGGAACAATTAAAGAAATTTTATACCAAACGTGAGAAGAATATGAATCTCTTGAGAACTATTAATATTTAGATTCATTATTTTTTAAAACATGAAATAATAATTCAATTTTACACTATGGTATTTAATATAATTTTTTATTTGATGCTTTTTAGTATAAAAAATGTTGTGTTACACCAGGTGTTTCTTTCATTAGGCACACGATTTCTTAGAGTATCGACACTTATTTCAAAAACCATGATGAAATCATAAAAACACAAAATGTATCCAAAAACCCCCAAATCCCACTAAGAACCTTATAAATAATATCCATTAATTCATATATCATAAGCACACAGCTAAAGTATGAAATTAACTGAAAATGTACCCAAAACATTCATGGTAATTATAATCTCCCCATATAAAGACTTTTCATCCATGAGAAGCATATAAGGAATTTTTCATGAAAAATATGGTCACAAAGACTTAATGAATGACTCCCAATCCATAGATTTATCATCTATCAATCCCTCCTGTTATACGATCCAAAATGGTGGAAACATCCTACCTATAATGTTTAATCAGCTCGGTCTATTATCTTCATTGATCCATACCCACATGATGATCCAAACTAGAGTTTGATATCCTCGTAGTTGATAACATGTGTATGATTGAGAATATAGCATTGGAGTTCCGACATAGAAATATATCATGAATACCATAGTAATGGGGAGATTAATAAATCAATCCACTGTCTTGATACACTCATAAATCTCTAAAGTCACAATGAATTTTTGATCTATCATACCTTGTTAATACAATAACTGACTCCCTAATTGAAAAGACACTCCTAGGAAAACAATATCAATAATTGAAATATATAGGGTTCAGGTCCTCTATTATGGATACAATTTATACCTACTCTATGTGGTGGTTAGCGCCTTCCATCAACTGCACTCTATTGAGGTTCTATTGTACAAATCATGGACCCACCGTACCTCTCTCACCTTCCTCATGCCAATATAGGGATACATGAAATTTCCATAAATAGAGATCCTAAAAAGGGTCTACCTAAATATAATCCTAAAAAAATTATGTGAATTCTATAAAGTATAGAATATTTATAAATGATTCTATGAAATAAAAGTCATAGTTAGAAACCATATCATCCATGGTCTGTATATAACTCTCAGAGTGACAATCGATCAGTGGATGTTACATTCTACTCTATTTCAGCTATATACTCAATGTTATATAAAAACAATTACATTATCCGGATTTCAATTGTGTCTGTATTCTAAATAAAATGATCAAGGGAGATCCATGATATAATATAATCTCCACAGTATAAAACATTCACATCTCATCCACTGAGTGAGTCTCATGAATTCATAATAAATGAGTTAATTTCAACAAAAAATCAATTAAGAACCAAAATTTATCATAACTCATGAGGGTTCATGGTACCCCTGTCACAAAGTCCATTATTACATCATCCCAAAAACACACAAGAATTGTACATTACTGTAAAATATAACTATTATATTGAAGATTATTCTTCAACATCTATTTGGTATGATATCATGAAAATAATAGTGAAGTCCTTATTCAATCCAGGTCACCAAAACTGAGGTCTAATGTCACATTATGAATTTTTTTATCCTTAGTAAACTCCCTACATTGTGGGAATAAAATATCACATATGCTCCTATCTTAAGGATCCTTTTATGACAATATATACTTGTTAAGTGATAACATCCTCATCTTATATTGACTATACTTGAATCAATCACTCTCTAATAATCATTCATAAATAGTTATAAACATTATATCTAAATTTTAGACAATAATCACCCAATCTGCTAAAACATCATGATTACCAATGACACACATGTCATGAATCAACAATCCGTAGATGCATACACATTCCATTATGTCCTCAAACTCCCCAAACCCCATTATTATAATAAATTCCACTCCCTAAGATCTTAAATCTATTTTGATCCGCTACTATGATTATCTAGAATTACATTACCATTACTAGAGTATAATCTATCTCATAGTTGAATTTATGTCGGTACTATAACCAATGAATTTAAATAAAATTTAAATCCATTTGATATAAGAATATTTATGGCTCATGTGGTCTATGTAATCAACAAAACTCTCACATAATAGGTAATGTCAACAATACATAATTGTGTAAAACACAACTACTAACTCTAAGTCATAAATTTTGTAGTTGAACTTATGTGTTCATAATTGAAGTGGCCCATGAGAAAATTCAAGATCCCTCTAAATCACAATAGTTACCTACCCAACACCTAAGAAATAATCATAATTTCTGTATTAGATCGTATGTTTGAGGAGAATGAGCACCAGATCTTTAATGAATCTTTTATTGTACTCAAGATAAATATTATAACATTGATTAGTCCATTCAAAATTCAAACCCTTCATGGTAATCTGTATAATGTGTGATTATAAGTTAGGGAAATAATAAATGAGACAATTGAAGTATCTAGCCATTCGAATAAAACATCATATCTCAAAAACATTATGAGTTAAAGCACAAACTGTCAATATTTCCCCATAATATTGGTTGATATAAATTATTATCTGTTAGATTACAAGACCAACAAATATAAATATTGATCCCAACAGTTACACATTATTTTTTTTATAAATCCAATTAACTCATAGTGGGATAAATACAATCTCATGGTTTTTGGTATGTAACTAAGAAATATGTAAATATATTAGGATATCATTAATAAATACCATAATGAGGATGTCAAGATATGGGTGAAATATATTATTCCAAGATAGATGAACACTTTGAGAACATTCGTCAATCCAAAATGCTAGATGAGGTACTCAAACATTCTATATCAAATATTGAACTTTTTGTTAGGGATATCCTCCACTATAACCCATAATTGATGGTAACCTAAATGAATATAGTAATTAAATAACCACCAATCTCTCATTAACTAATAAAAGAGATCATCTATCCTTGTTAAATGATACCTTTCTTGATCATCATGTAATTCATATTACTATAGTCAACACTGAACTATCGACTAACATCTACTTTCTCATATAACAATATGGAATCTCTCTAGGGTGAGGTTCTCAGTCTAGTCAAATATACAATATTAAGGGCCGAAATTTGTATCTTGGGTTCAATAAATATGGGGTATTTTATCAAAATGTGTAATTTATTGAAATACACCTCTCAATAGTGGGAGAGGAGAGGATAATTCATCCATAATGACATCATGGTAGAGATCAACAACATGGGAAAACAAAGGGACATAACCTCTAGTTAAACAATGAAATATTTGCAATGAACATGAAAAAAATGTCACCAATCTATCTCAAATATGTTCTCACAATAAATACTTCAATATACCTTACACTTTTCATCAAAATATTTTGTCCCTTATGCGAAATTATAGATACCCATCTCTAGTAACTATTGAAACTATCATGAAAAAATACCCATAATTAAATTATAAGGATCACATAAATATTAGCTATCTCAATGATAATATAATCCCAAAAATATAAATAGATGTTAACTACTATTGGACACTCTATACATCTATAGATATGATTTACTCTCATTCTCAATGGGGTGTAAATAGAAGGAATCTAAAAAGATACCTTCACCAGGATGTCCATTCCATCACCAATTCTAGAAGTAATAAATAAATGGGGACCAACAGTATAAAAACAAATTGTATAAAGAAATTGGTGATCAATACGATACCTCTAGTGGTTGAGGGTAATGCTCCACAGTCTTTTGGAAATGAGTCAATCACATATACTACATACTAAACTGAGAACTTTTATTAAAATATAAAAGGGGTGGAATGGCCCGAACAGACTCAAGGAGGTCTAAAATAATGCAATCCTATAACATGAGTGTGAACCAGGATAATACACTTAGGGGGGGAACCAATAATTCTAACAATAATTTGTTGGATGGAAGTACCATCCATTGATTCTAGTAAGTCCACAACTTTATTGCCTTCTCTCCATGATAGGTTATGAATTGTGTAATCATGTAGAAGCTCGTTGCAGTTGCAGAGAAGGTTTGTGATTTCCCATGGAGTGGTAGATGTACCATGTGTAGATCTGAGGAGATTCATGAAATCTATTTTCACATGTTCAATAATGAATCTTGGGGAACGACACACATCCAGCTCCGTGAGTAGAGAAGACACCTCTTCCATGAGGGAATCACCATGAACGAACCACCAACTGAAGGCCTAGACAACAGACCTAGGTTGATTGTGAACCATGCCCCCGCCCCTCATGAAGCCGTTCATAAATGAGACTTCAAAATTCAGTTTGAGGCTTGATTCACGAGGGTTCCATCCAACCCAATTACCTTGAGAAGACACCATTGAGGATGAAAAGTGAATCCTGCTGCTAGACATGAAGCGTTGATGGGAAGGGGCCAATCCACCCCGCTTGAGAAGCAGTGTAATATCCATTATTAGGGACTTCTTCCTAACCCTCAATAATGTGTTGGAGCAAGAGTGGCCCTCTTGTTTGGACCTATTATTGATATCCAATAATATCAGGCATCCATTGGTGAACACCATGGAACAAGCCCTCTAATCATTCATGCAGTACACAAATACAAAGAACTAGGCCTAGAGGAAGGAATTCATGGAGAGGCCCTATATTTTGAACCTTGAGAAGTCTCTATAAATTCTCTATATATAGGAAACCCTTTCTCCCTTAATGATTAAATGCTTCTTCATCTCCACATTAGATTCACTGTAGTGGAAGAATTTGGAGACAAAATAAATTCCTCTTAGACACACCACTTTATCACTTTGGAGAGCATGATTGAGAAGCATCTGTATGAGGAAGTTGACTTTGTTCAGGATAGTAGTTCACCAAATAAACCCTACAAATAAATCATAACCTTTTTTGGTATGAAAAACCCCATGATAGGCCTTCGCTGAAAGAGAGCCAGACTAGGAGCCTATGAACAACAACTGATCAAGTTCGTTTGGTATCCTAATACAGAAGATATGGTCATGTTGATAGGGGGAGATGACAAATTTGGTGAAGGCTGAGAAATAAGTGGCCATAAAGATAGAAAATTTTATAACGGGTCAGCCCAGAAAGCCAAGGATACTCTATGAACTGTTGGCCCTCTATAAGTTAATCACATAACCCACAGTCCACAATGAATGCTGCTGCAGAGTAAGGTTGTGTCAATGTTTAGCATTACAAAGCATGCAACATCTCTCACCTGCGACATCGAACTGAGATATATATTTTTTAATGGAGAACTGTTCCCATAGAGATCTCCCCTCCAAAAAAACATAAGTATTTTCTTGCAAATAGGAAATGGAATTTGAAACAATCATGAGGTTAAAACCACGCTCCTCAATATTGGAGCCATCCTTTTCCATGAGGCCCAATAGTATTTCCCATCTACTTGGGCATCCCTCAAAACTCTAAGCAGAATATGTTCAATATTATGAAGAAACTTCTTGGGAGTAATAGTAGCCAACAAGACATGCATGGTGTAACGCCCCGACCCCAGCTACCCAGAGTCGGTGCATTATTACATAACATTGGCATGATCACAAGAAAGATCAAATCCCGAAAGACCGATTAGTTTAGTAGCCTTGGAAACACTAGATATATTCATAAGTTTTACATTACATCATAAAATGAAAAACTACTACAACAACATAATGTTTCCAACGTCCACACTATAAACCCTTAATATCCCTGCAAGTCAATCATAATTTACTTCTTCACTACCTGGGAAAAATAAAACATAAAAAAAGGGTGAGCTCAAATGCCCAGTAAGGATAACAATATAGCGGAACATTCAAAATAAGAATAAACATTTAAGGCAATGAATTACTAAAACAAAAGCCTTTTAAAAATTGAACTTCAACATAGTATGGAAAAAGTAAAATGAAATAATGCCATTTACTTGTTCACATGGATATTCTACTAATCAAATAATCACATGCAATATCAATAACCACTTTCATAATGTTGGAATGCATAATGCCAAACGTTAATTTCATTGTCTAGGCCTCATCCCAAGACCTAGGGGTTACTTCTAACCGGAACCCAACCCGGAGTGCCTCTATTAACCGGACACCAACCCGGAGTGCCTCTAATAACCAGACACCAACCCGGAGTGCCTCTAATAACCGGACACCAACCCGGAGGGCATACTTTTACCAGTCCCTAACCTGGAGGGCTTACTTTAACCAGTCCCTAACCTGGATGGCTTACTTTAACCAGTCCCCAACCTGGAGGGCTTACTTTTACCGGTCCCCAACCCGGAACATACTTGTTTAGCACATTCATCTGAAGAAAAGTTTGAAATATAACATAAACATTCGGGTTAAAACTAGCATACGAAATGTCAATAGTTTCACCATAAACTATGAATGGTATAAAATAGCACATCCACATTCAAACATATCACAAAACCTTCAATACAATATAGAAGTTTTGTATTATAATAAATCAACTTCAAATAATCTTAAAATCCATCAAAGGATGTTGACATAGATGAAATCAAAATTCTTTTAAAAGAAGAATCTCCTTTTATTTTGAAATCATTTAAGATCCATATAAAATAAAACATTTTCTTTGAAAATATTCTTATAAGCTTGTAAGGAAAGCTTCGACGATTTTATAACAGCGGAAAATAACCGCACCCGCCGTATAAGTTAAAAAAAACATTCTTACCTCAATTCTGTCGAAAAGGTTAAAAAGGACCTTGTTTTGAAAACGACGGAAAGATTCCTTTATAAACATCTTATAAAAAGTCAAACAAGGGTATAAATGACTTTAACCCATATTCTTGTAAATAGTAAAAATGTTTTGAAATACATTTCGAAGAAACATGGATGTGGATGATAAAGAGATCCCAGTAGATTATTACGTATAATACAACCTCGGATAATGAAGAGATTGTGAAATAACCCTTACCTTGTACTTTTCCTTGGTTGGGGTAGGTTAACCTCCTGTATAATGGTGAAATAATTGTTATTAAATTATACAAGAATCATATATATTAATATGATATCATATATGATCTTTTAACAATGATTTGTTAATAATATCTTAGAATTATCGTCGTTTCGGGTGTTAACTTACTCATTTTCTTTTATATGTTTTGTTACATAAGTCATGTTTGTTGTATCTTATTCATATCCAGAATGATATCAAGTCCTTAAACATAATTTTTAAATCATTAAATGATAATTATACTTGAATGGATACGATGGAGAAGGAATCTCATCGCGTTCGTGGAGACGGTAGTCCGTACGTACGCACGAACGCTACTTCCATTTAATTTTTATTTTAAAAGAATCGAATCCAAATGATAAATAGGTATATTACTATTCCAGTATAATATAATATTTTATATATGTTACTTAATTTCATTAACACCATCCTTTATACGTTCCATGTGTGGTATGAACGAGTCATATCATTTTAAGGGGGCGGTAGTCCGCACTTCCTCAAATGAAATTATTGTATGTATATACAACATGAAACGAATAATGGTATGAAATAAAATGGAATTACAGAAGCTTATATATAAAATATATATCATTAATATCATATTTAATTACAGTTCCATCATAATGGCCACCATGAGAGGTGGTAAGATGTATTTGAACAATCATCGTTTCGTGAGACGTTAGTTTGCCATCCACAGAAACATTATGTTCATCATCCATTAGATGGAGTTGTGTGTATGTGTAGTTTGAATCCTTCTTATAACAACATCCTAGTATATTGTGGATACTGGTTTTGTTACAAAAGAAAGGAAATAAAAAGAGTTTGGGGGTTGGAGAAACAAAATAAATGAAAATAATTTAAGAGAAATTGTTACCTTTAATCTAGGTAACTCACTTTGGTTGGAACCAAAGGACTTCTTGAAATGCTTTCTGCCTAAGGGGAAGCTTCAAGGAGGAGGAGAGGGATGTGGGGGGCTTAGTTGGGCAGAGTTTGGACGATCCAAGTGGCTTGAGAGGTGTGAAGAAATGAGAAGGAGGAGTGCCCTTTTATAAGAGGGGTGAGGGGCACCTTTGGAAAAGCTAGAAATATTAATTTATAATAAATTCATATTCGGTTTATAATGGCTCCAAAGTTGACTATTCAAAGTTTGAGGTGGGGATGGGTCGAAAACCACTCATCCAATAGAATTTAGACAGGTTTGGGTACTTATATTAACCTTATCTTTAAGTATTAACTCTAAGTTAATTAGTTTCACTTTTACAATGTCTCTTTGTATTTTTATATAATATGGTTAATAAACTTACTATATACATCCAAGAGACCCCCAAGTGGTCCATTAATGATGAACCTATCATAATATAAGTCTCTTGGCCGAACCTTAGATTTTTAAGAATTTAATATCAATTAATAATATAATATTTGTTTTAAGAACTCTTTTATGTCAATTTTGACACTATTCAATAGTTGATTTTTGTGAAACTCCTAACAGATTGATTACTTCGAACAAAGTTAATTAAATCAATCCTAATATATCATATTATCCTAGAAAATTATTTTAATTCATTAAAAGTTTCATATTTTATTTATTTGGGTATTTATAATATCAATTATTTTAATTTTTCACTATTATAGTAATTACTGCATCATCATTGTGTCATAAATAAAATAAATTATTTAATGTCTAAAAATTATAAATAAAATATCATTATGTAGGAAATCCTTGTAGCTTTCTAATGAATATTTATAATCTAAAATCCACCATATATAACCTTATGTAAAAATTCTTCTTCTAAACGATGTAAGCTTATGCCATTTTTGTATTCATTTTAACTTAATTAAAATAAAGTGTCATTATCACTCACAAGTGGATCCATGGGGTCCCAAAATAGACCCAAAGATGCCCATGGTCGACCATGTATCAACCAATAGGGTTAAGACACGTTTTAGGGTAATTTAGTATTATTATAATATTATTTTTTTACCCTTATTTACCGGATTTACCCTTTAACCATGGTAAATAAAATATTTACCGCAGTAATTATTCAAAATGTCTAAAAATAAAAGTTACCTATTTACAAAATTTGAACATCCTGATTCCAAATATGGAATCCATTTTTCTAAATTCAAAACACAGAAGTGGAAGAAATTAATTTAAAATTAATTCCCGCTGTCAAAACAAAAAGCGTGTTTTTAAGAGATAATAACTATCAAAAGATTGACACTTGTTTATGTTCGGTTTAATTGTACAATTTTGTCCAATGACCAACATTATATTAAGTGGTAAACATATATTCTAAATATACTTTAAAACCACTCAAATTAATAATTTATCACTATTAATTATTTTGATTAAAAAAGTTGTTTTTAATTAAAATTTAGTAATTTTCACTATTCATCAAAATATGAAAGTTATCCGAAAAGTACCAAAATTTCACCTTAGGCTAAATTTGATATTCCGAATCCAAAAATGAAGTCCATTTTAAAATATAAAATATATATAACTTCAAAAAGTAGGTATTACTATTCATAACAACTAGTTTGATTGGTTACGGTGTGTTAGAACTCGAAGTTGCGTACAAGACACGCTACTGTTTTATCCAAAGGAAAGTGTACCGTGGACGCTTGGGATGTTTCATTTTAAATTTTTTGATGTCTCCATTTAGTCAAAAAGTTTAAAATATTGTATTTAAAAAGGTTTCACTATTAGAAGTTGATAAAAGTGAAATACTGAAAATGAATTTGTTCTTGCATTATGACTAAGAAACTCATAATAGGGATTCTAAAATTATAAGGATTATATAAAGTTCAAAATGTAGTTAATACTATTCATGACCTCTTTTAATGGTGTGATTGAACTCGGTGTTGCGTGTAGTGAAAGTTATTGAATTATTTTTAAGAAATAACACACTCTGAAATCATGGGGTGTTACATTCTCCCCTCCTTCAATAAATTGCGTCCTCGCAATTTGAAATTGTTCTTCGAAGATAAAAGGTTGAAAGTAGAAAATATATTTGTGGGAAAACCCACATTGGAAATTGGGTTACTAAAATTTAGTCTTAATATGAGGAAAAGAGAAATTAAAGGGTCACCACCAAATTATGATCTCGATTAGGAGAACATTGGCGGCAATTAGAGACATATAATCGGAGGAAAAACGTAAATTTTTATAGGTAGTGATTGAGGTCATCAATCAAAAACAAGTGTATAATTGAGGTCCTTAAACTCATCAATCTATGATGATTTGAAGTACCATTGGTTCAACAAAATATAGGGTATTGGGATAACACATTTTTGACGTTTCAAAATATCTTAGTTGAAATCCCACATCGAAAAATGAATTAACGAGGCCTCTATTTAAAATAAAGAGTCGAAAGTATGAAGATTACTGAAAATAACACATACTAGGGTTCCATGTAAGAAAATATGGATATGGAAGAAAAATCTAGCCATCAATTATCTGATGGAGAGTGGTAGAGAACATGGCTATGAAAATGCCAACAATCCCAAAGCCATAAATTTGTGATGATTTAAGGTACCATCTAGGACAACATTTTTGTTATAAGTTTCTATTATTAATGTTGAGGAATTTATTTATGATATTGGATAAGATAATAAGGAGATATACTTAGTTTATAATTAGAGTTTTATCCATTAATAAATTTCTACCAAAACTCATCATTCACTCGTAAAAAAATTCTATTTATACTATTCATAGAGGGTTCCAAAATAAACGAATTTATAATTCATCTACCAGATCTTTTAAAAAACTACTTTATTTAATCCAGGACATCTCGTGGGATAGTGGTAGGTGATACACCCTTGTCGCCCTTTGGTTGCGGGTTCAAGTCTCGCAGCCTTGCCGGACGCGACGGGTTGCCGCCCGACCTCCGGGTTGTCCTTTTATGGCAATACAAAATAATACAAACTAGAACTATCCAAAATACTTCTGTCCAAACTCACAGTCCAACATTCATAAGGAAGGTAAACATAATATAGATCATTTTTACCCCGTAATAGCATATGAATACCTTCATCATGTATTACCATATTCCTTATTGATTACATTCATGCTCCCTTATTCCATATAGAATGCTGGATATACTTCATTAATCCAAAAATGTTTTAAACCCCTACAATGATGGAAGATACAAATCATTAATCAGTTCCAAGGTAGTCAAGAATATCCAATATAATTTATCCAAAACAATCACATATTATTCCAAAATCACTACCTCAGTATCAGAACTATATTATGGTTTATCATTCTCTCAACCATATATTTTCCAAAAATCTATCCTGCTAATGAGTCACTTTTCTTTGTTCCACACAATCTCAAGTCCTTAATGAAATAGTACTGCAGTACAATCCTTATATACTCCATAATTATTATAACAAGTACATTGTTGATACAAAGCTCAATTGACATAATCAACATAAGAACTCTAATCATTCCTCTTCATCTGTGGTAGTATCATAACTTGATTATTATCCAATAACATCATTTGTGGCATAGTCTGATGACTGGGACATAGGTTCGCGTAGTGTCCAAACTCCTTGCAAATGAAGCATTGTACATTTAAAACCATTTTCTTACCCTTGCAGTCACGTACTTTGTGCCCTTTTCCTCCACACTTATAACAAACTCCCATTCCTTTCAGGCAAGTTCCAGGGTGTTTCTTTCCACAGTTACCACATATGGGAAAATTCTTCTTTTCCCTCTTCCCTTTATCCATCTTTCTCTCTTCCATCCTTTTCTTCTCTTGCTTCCCTTCAAAGCCATAGGACTCAGTAAACTCTTTACATATCTTATCAACACATGATATTATTTCTTCATATGATGATAATACATGGGAGACTATTTCTCTTATCAATTCTAGCTTAAGACCATGAAAGATATGATCCTTCCTTCTCTTTGGATCATGTGCATTTCTGGAGTTCTCATTCCTTCTACTGGGCGCCATTTCTAAACAATGGCATAAACTAGATCAGTTTATGAATCAAAATACATAATCCCATACTTATAAAACACCTAACATAAATTGAACTATTTATGGATATAATCCATAATCATAAAAATGTTTTCTCTGAGGAAGTATATACTCATAAACCCTTCATAATGATTTGTAAAGATAGTGAGAGTTATCCTAAGCATATCCCCCGGGAGTGTCGTAACCAAGAGTGCAGCAAGGCCCGTTGTCGTGCACCAGTTCCCGTTCGAGTCTAGCTCAAAGCGGTGTTTTCGGGTTTTACCCCTAGGTACATCTGTGCCAGAGCCGCCTCTACCTGCTCGTATCCAGACAGGGATGTATTGCTTGGAAAACTCACAAAATCTCTACAATACCAAAATTCTAGGAAGTTCTTCTATACTAATCCTCAAAGTTCATCTTAGGTCTACGTGCTCTAATCAGAGTTTATCTAAATCTAGCTTCCAAGGTTTGTACTAAACTTCCTCTGATACCAACTATAACGCCCCGACCCCAGCTACCCAGAGTCGGTGCATTATTACATAACATTGGCATGATCACAAGAAAGATCAAATCCCGAAATACCGATTAGTTTAGTAGCCTTGGAAACACTAGATATATTCATAAGTTTTACATTACATCATAAAATGAAAAACTACTACAACAACATAATGTTTCCAACGTCCACACTATAAACCCTTAATATCCCTGCAAGTCAATCATAATTTACTTCTTCACTACCTGGGAAAAATAAAACATAAAAAAAGGGTGAGCTCAAATGCCCAGTAAGGATAACAATATAGCGGAACATTCAAAATAAGCATAAACATTTAAGGCAATGAATTACTAAAACAAAAGCCTTTTAAAAATTGAACTTCAACATAGTATGGAAAAAGTAAAATAAAATAATGCCATTTACTTGTTCACATGGATATTCTACTAATCGAATAATCACATGCAATATCAATAACCACTTTCATAATGTTGGAATGCATAATGCCAAACGTTAATTTCATTGTCTAGGCCTCATCCCAAGACCTAGGGGTTACTTCTAACCGGAACCCAACCCGGAGTGCCTCTAATAACCGGACACCAACCCGGAGTGCCTCTAATAACCGGACACCAACCCGGAGTGCCTCTAATAACCGGACACCAACCCGGAGGGCATACTTTTACCAGTCCCTAACCTGGAGGGCTTACTTTAACCAGTCCCTAACCTGGAGGGCTTACTTTAACCAGTCCCCAACCTGGAGGGCTTACTTTTACCGGTCCCCAACCCGGAACATACTTGTTTAGCACATTCATCTGAAGAAAAGTTTGAAATATAACATAAACATTCGGGTTAAAACTAGCATATGAAATGTCAATAGTTTCACCATAAACTATGAATGGTATAAAATAGCACATCCACATTCAAACATATCACAAAACCTTCAATACAATATAGAAGTTTTTTATTATAATAAATCAACTTCAAATAATCTTAAAATCCATCAAAGGATGTTGACATAGATGAAATCAAAATTCTTTTAAAAGAAGAATCTCCTTTTATTTTGAAATCATTTAAGATCCATATAAAATAAAACATTTTCTTTGAAAATATTCTTATAAGCTTGTAAGGAAAGCTTCGACGATTTTATAACGGCGGAAAATAACCGCACCCGCCGTATAAGTTAAAAAAACATTCTTACCTCAATTCTGTCGAAAAGGTTAAAAAGGACCTTGTTTTGAAAACGACGGAAAGATTCTTTTATAAACCTCTTATAAAAAGTCAAACAAGGGTATAAATGACTTTAACCCATATTCTTGTAAATAGTAAAAATGTTTTGAAATACATTTCGAAGAAACATGGATGTGGATGATAAAGAGATCCCAGTAGATTATTACGTATAATACAACCTCGGATAATGAAGAGATTGTGAAATAACCCTTACCTTGTACTTTTCCTTGGTTGGGGTAGGTTAACCTCCTGTATAATGGTGAAATAATTGTTATTAAATTATACAAGAATCATATATATTAATATGATATCATATATGATCTTTTAACAATGATTTGTTAATAATATCTTAGAATTATCGTTGTTTCGGGTGTTAACTTACTCATTTTCTTTTATATGTTTTGTTACATAAGTCATGTTTGTTGTATCTTATTCATATCCAGAATGATATCAAGTCCTTAAACATAATTTTTAAATCATTAAATTATAATTATACTTGAATGGATACGATGGAGAATGAATCTCATCGCGTTCGTGGAGACGGTAGTCCGTACGTACGCACGAACGCTACTTCCATTTAATTTTTATTTTAAAAGAATCGAATCCAAATGATACATAGGTATATTACTATTCCAGTATAATATAATATTTTATATATGTTACTTAATTTCATTAACACCATCCTTTATACGTTCCATGTGTGGTATGAACGAGTCATATCATTTTAAGGGGGAGGTAGTCCGCACTTCCTCAAATGAAATTATCGTATGTATATACAACATGAAACGAATAATGGTATGAAATAAAATGGAATTACAGAAGATTATATATAAAATATATATCATTAATATCATATTTAATTACAGTTCCATCATAATGGCCACCATGAGAGGTGGTAAGATGTATTTGAACAATCATCGTTTCGTGAGACGTTAGTTTGCCATCCACAGAAACATTATGTTCATCATCCATTAGATGGAGTTGTGTGTATGTGTAGTTTGAATCCTTCTTATAACAACATCCTAGTATATTGTGGATACTGGTGTTGTTACAAAAGAAAGGAAATAAAAAGAGTTTGGGGGTTGGAGAAACAAAATAAATGAAAATAATTTAAGAGAAATTGTTACCTTTAATCTAGGTAACTCACTTTGGTTGGAACCAAAGGACTTCTTGAAATGCTTTCTGCCTAAGGGGAAGCTTCAAGGATGAGGAGAGGGATGTGGGGGGCTTAGTTGGGCAGAGTTTGGACGATCCAAGTGGCTTGAGAGGTGTGAAGAAATGAGAAGGAGGAGTGCCCTTTTATAAGAGGGGTGAGGGGTACCTTTGGAAAAGCTAGAAATATTAATTTATAATAAATTCATATTCGGTTTATAATGGCTCCAAAGTTGACTATTCAACGTTTGAGGTGGGGATGGGTCGAAAACCACTCATCCAATAGAATTTAGACAGGTTTGGGTACTTATATTAACCTTATCTTTAAGTATTAACTCTAAGTTAATTAGTTTCACTTTTACAATGTCTCTTTGTATTTTTATATAATATCATTAATAAACTTACTATATACATCCAAGAGACCCCCAAGTGGTCAATTAATGAGGAACCTATCATTATATAAGTCTCTTGGCCGAACCTTAGATTTTTAGGAATTTAATATCAATTAATAATATAATATTTGTTTTAAGAACTCTTTTATGTCAATTTTGACACTATTCAATAGTTGATTTTTGTGAAACTCCTAACAGATTGATTACTTCGAACAAAGTTAATTAAATCAATCCTAATATATCATATTATTCTATAAAATTATTTTAATTCATTAAAAGTTTCATATTATATTTATTTGGGTATTTATAATATCAATTATTTTAATTTTTCACTATTATAGTAATTACTGCATCATCATTGTGTCATAAATAAAATAAATTATTTAATGTCTAAAAATTATAAATAAAATATCATTATGTAGGAAATATTTTTAGCTTTCTAATGAATATTTATAATCTAAAATCCATTATATATAACCTTATGTAAAAATTCTTCTTCTAAACGATGTAAGCTTATGCCATTTTTGTATTCATTTTAACTTAATTAAAATAAAGTGTCATTATCACTCACAAGTGGATCCATGGGGTCCCAAAATAGACCCAAAGATGCCCATGGTCGACCATGTATCAACCAATAGGGTTAAGACACGTTTTAGGATAATTTAGTATTATTATAATATTATTTTTTTACCCTTATTTACCGGATTTACCCTTTAACCATGGTAAATAAAATATTTACCGCAGTAATTATTCAAAATGTATAAAAATAAAATTTACCTATTTACACAATTTGAACATCCTGATTCCAAATATGGAATCCATTTTTCTAAATTCAAAACACAGAAGTGGCAGAAATTAATTTAAAATTAATTCCCGCTGTCAAAACAAAAAGCGTGTTTTTAAGAGATAATAACTATCAAAAGATTGACACTTGTTTATGTTCGGTTTAATTGTACAATTATGTCCAATGACCAACATTATATTAAGTGGTAAAAATATATTCTAAATATACTTTAAAACCACTCAAATTAATAATTTATCACTATTAATTATTTTGATTAAAAAAGTTGTTTTTAATTAAAATTTAGTAATTTTCACTATTCATCAAAATATGAAAGTTATCCGAAAAGTACCAAAATTTCACCTTAGGCTAAATTTGATATTCCGAATCCAAAAATGAAGTCCATTTTAAAATATAAAATATATATAACTTCAAAAAGTAGGTATTACTATTCATAACAACTAGTTTGATTGGTTACGGTGTGTTAGAACTCGAAGTTGCGTACAACACACGCTACTGTTTTATCCAAAGGAAAGCGTACCATGGACGCTTGGGATGTTTCATTTTAAATTTTTTGATGTCTCCATTTAGTCAAAAAGTTTAAAATATTGTATTTAAAAAGGTTTCACTATTAGAAGTTGATAAAAGTGAAATACTGAAAATGAATTTGTTCTTGCATTATGACTAAGAAACTCATAATAGGGATTCTAAAATTATAAGGATTATATAAAGTTCAAAATGTAGTTAATACTATTCATGACCTCTTTTAATGGTGTGATTGAACTCGGTGTTGCGTGTAGTGAAAGTTATTGAATTATTTTTAAGAAATAACACACTCTGAAATCATGGGGTGTTACACATGGGGATTGATGTTAACACAATGTTGACCATGGAAATTCTTCCCCCAAAGGAAGGAAATTAGTTTTTCCAATTAGGAATACCAGCTGAAATTTTATCCACAATATCGCCAAAATTATGAATGAGAATCAATCCTAGCGATATTGAGGCCCCTAAATAATCCATAGGAAAATGTAGCTGAGTGACCCCCACGCTATCTTTTATCCTATTTCCACTAGCACCAGAGAACATATTTGACATATAAACACCACACTTCCAGTGATTGATGACATTATTTCTCTAATTACAATAAACATCATGTATATGATTGAGGGATTGAATGATTATATTGCAACCATTGAGAAAGATAATGATATAATACTTATGATCCTAACCATGTGGTTCCTGAATCACTTGAGTCAATATTATTTTTGGAGACTAAAATTTTAGTGGTGACCCTCAGCTATATCACATTATCATAAATCATGAATGTATTACATCCCTATGAGAATCTGGCCTCAAGAATTTGTATTAGAACTAATAGTGTACCCCATATATCAAGACTACCTTAAATTTGTTTTAAGGTATTGAGAATAACCTATGATAATATTTATTGGTTCTCACCAATTGAGAGTCAATAAATTTAAATTGGTAGAATTTCCTAAATAAGGGTATTATTTCCCTTTCAAAATAAGGGAGAAATAAGGTTTCCATAATCACATGGATCAAATGGCATTCCAAATGTCTTGAAGATAGTCATGTATGGAACATACGCCAATAGAAGATCCCATGAATCTCCTTTGGGAAGTCTGACTATGGAAAAGGTTCCCAAGATAGTTAGAAACATGAAGTGGCTTCCATAAGAGCACCCCTATGTCATGAGAATTGTACGGTGGAATGCGAATTACATTCCATCCATAAGACCATGGATGATAAGAGGGAAATAACTAAAATAGTGGGATCCCCTTTTATTCATAAATTTTACGAGATGCATCACTATTAGGTAGATTTATTTTATTTTAAACCCCTCATAAAACCTAATGATATTCCCAAACATTATAAAATTATCAATGGAAATAAAAAAGGGGAATTCTGGGAGCCTCTTGTAGTTGTAAAACTCACACTATGAACCTGGGTAGCCTACGAGACACCATATAATCCCCGGTGACATGTCTACCTAATCAAGAAAGAATCCGCTAGTCAAGGGGTCATGAGAGGTTGTTCCTGTATGTCAGATGATTTTTATGACCACAATAGGATCCCAAAGTTTCACATTTTTTCCATATTTTATTTTTCAATGGATTAGGTATCATGTTCCCATACATGAGTGTTATCATAGTGAATCACATTTTCATACATGTCTAGGATTCTTCAAGCTCCACCATTGGATCCAAAAATAAATTTAAGGTATTTTCCATGATGTTTAGGTACATTACCACAAGACCTCTTGTTGGTCACTTAGTTCATCACCAAAGGGTATAGTGATTCACTCTGATAACACTCATGTATGGGAACCGGATACCTAATCCATTGAAAAATAAAATATGAAAGGAATTTGAAACTTTGGGAGCCTATTGTGGTTATAAAAATCATGTGACATGAAGGAACAACCTCTCATGACCCCTTGACTAGCGGTTTTGATCTCATAGAGGCCCCCTGTTAGGACGTTCATATCTAATGAAATATGTATGACAAGGAATAAAAGATCACGCGAAGTCCTTTCAGTAGGCATCATATTCTCATGAACATTGATACACATGTTAGTATTATAAAATTTGAGTCCCTCATCATGTATGCATGATTAGGCAAGACTCATTTATTATCCGATAATCCAACAAGTAGTTCCTTGATGGGATGATCTTGCAGACAATGAAAATTGCCAGACGCCCCCAAATTGACTTACAGAAATACCTCACAAAGACATGTAATATCAAATCACTCCAGTAACTCCAGTATAGATTTGATATATATGAACCATTAAAAGAATAAATTTATTTGGGTGGAATGGACTATAAATCCCCTATACCAGTATGGAAAATGAATCATTACACAAATAAAGGATCTGAAACACATATGTTCATTTTCATAGAACCTAACACCAGCATAACCAGTCATCAGAACTGATATATAAGATTGGATGATCTTATGACCAAGAAATTATTCCATCACGATATATTTTAGGGACATCTGAAGTGGTCATTTATCACGAATAAAATATTTTTGTGATCACTTATACATAATGTGGATGACATATAGCGGGTCACGTGAAGAAAATCCTATATATTTTATAAAACACACGAGACTTAAAATATGATAACAACTAATAAAATATAAGTTATATAAACGAAATGTGTAGGAAACATAAATAAAATAGAAGATCCTTATGAGAAGAACAAATTCACTAATCCTCATGTGATTTATATAAAACACCAAGCTCATTAAATATTAGTATGGCATGTCGCCCATGTCACATGACACTCTTTTGTTGTAGTATTTAGATCATGAAATGTCAGTTAGAAAAGTCTTGTGAAAAAAATTAGGCCCTACATATAGGCCTCTCAATTTCCTCAACACATGTCATGTAGATTATATGGTGACATCAGTATATGTCATATAAGTCTAACAATATCACATAGAAATTTCAACTGGCTCTCGTGACATCCTCTAGACATGCTAGCCATAATTTTTAAATCCCTATAGGTATGTCAAATTGATGTTATTACGTTACATAGACATGTCATAAGGGTTTCATGATGAAACCAAGAAAACTTAGTCAGGATATACGTAACCCTATTTGACATGTCACACATACTCTCTCAATTAAATCCATGAAAGTTAGTTAATATTCATAATGAAATCATGGAACTATAGCTACATCTTGTTTTGAACTATAATTATGTCATATAATATCATATGATGTCTTCTAGGATAATCCTTTTAGGTATTTTGTTGTCCTAGGGCCATGTTTTCCTTTATAATTTGAAAACCATCAGACATGCCATCCAGGACATGCGACGTATCTCATTCATGTCATTTAGATCATGTGATTGTATTTTCACATGTTGGGTAGACATCGTCTAACTTGTCATGCATAAAATCAAGGCATGACAAGTTTATAATTGATGCATGACTTTCACACAAGAAGGCTAGGTCAATAATGGATCATCAGACTTGATAATCATTTCCATCCTCATTATGTAAGCCCTATCAGAAGGGAAACTTCAGTGTATTATCCCAAACCAAAAGAACTATGATATAAATGATTCATATATTTGGAATGAAACATATTATCAATTAAATTGGACCGAAAAACATTTTAAGACCTCATTAGTATAGTCCCAAAACATAAGACCCACACCAATAAGAAATGAGACTGATTATTTTCCATCCCTTATTTCTCACACTGAGCATAGCTCATGTGGCCTTAACGTGGTGAAAGGATCATATCATTCATATGACTAAACTCTATCAGAATAAGGGAATCATAGGTCTGTAATCTCCAATCAATGGCATAATATGATATGTTCCTCATATTAGTGAAACTGGAGTGTGGAAGCCCCAGTCAGTCACATAATATGATATATCCCATGTATAAGGGAAACCTTATTTCGTAAACCCGAGTCATTAACATAATTTTTTAAATACCACAAATTATAGAAACCTCAGTGTGTAATCTCCTGTCGGTTTCATAATATGATTTTTCATTCATCTAAGGGAATCCTCAGTGTATAATCTCTAACTCATTAAACTATGAAGTCTCTGACTCCAAACATACCCATGATACATAATAGGCCATCATAAGGCATGAGCCCAAACTCAAATGTTCTTCCACTACTGGGTAAGTCCATCCTGGTCTCTAGAATCTCAACAATATAGAACCAAGATTTCTCATGGTTTGATCATTACACCTCATCCATCAATGGAATGAGAGATAAAATACTAAGACAAATCTGATTACTGCTACAACCAAGAGATGTACGACTCCATATTACAGCCTGATCCCATGATAAAAAACCAAAGGATAGTCCCAATACATAATTCCCATATCCATATGCAATATTGTTGATTACTTTATAGCCATTTTTTCTCACATGATTAATAGTTCACGTGGCCATAGGTAATTGTAATTGTCATCTCACTCTCATAATGAACCTATTCCATCTTTAAAAACCTCTATGTGTAAGCCCTAATGAGTGGAATGATATAAAAAATCAAACATATAAGGTCATTGACCTTGGGGCCAATCCCAAGGGAAAGAATGAATTATGATAAATATTAGTCCTTATATAACAAAGAGACATACAACACCTTCTTGAAATTCATTCGCAAATATTCAAGGCCTATATTCCCATATATTTGTGGTTTCTGTGTTAAATTAAATTGTATGTGTTAAAGAACTACATGTATTTTGATTATTGTAATAAATAGTACATGTAGGATTCTTCATAATGACTCAAAACCATCCTATAAACATTATCTACCTCCATACATGGTAGAATACTCTAATATTATTGGTTATGCATCTTCAATATATTAGAGGAAACTCATAACTAGGTTATGAATGAAGAACTCATATATATATAAATGGATTCACTAATTATATCCCCTACTTAATTTAATAGAAATTGTTATCATATGATTCTCATCTTAGGGTAACCATTATTGTCTCGGGATTGTGAAGGAATTATCAATGATATCTTAAATCTATAAGAGAACCCCCAGAGTAGGAAACAATTCCCACCAACTGGGGTACGAGGAGCCAGACCTACCATCCTCTCGACCAATGTGAGTTCCTATGATTCATTGGTTATGAACAACCAAGTGAATACATTTCATTTGAAACATGATCTATAATATGTTATTTATTTGTTAACTGTTGGTCGTTTTCATTTAGAACATCAATGGTGACCTTACATCAATGATTTTGTAAGAAATAGAACCCCTAGAAATCTATCATCAGGCCAAAATAAATTCACCTCTATTTCTTGGTTGTTTATTTTCTATATAAAGCAAAATCATGAACATAATGATATTCTATCAAATAACATATAGGGTAGTTAATCATGTTTCAGGACATTTTTATCATATGTTATGACTATAAAAACAATGTTTCAAATAAAAAATCATCAAATGGAAGGAAGGATGATTTCCCATATGTCCAGACACATTGTTGGCATATCAAATGATGATGATAAGAATGAAAAATGTTTTATATTTTATTCTTTATAATTGGGGCTCTTTTACAAAAATTCATCCAATCATTGACATTTCTACACGGGAAGAGTTCCTTGATAAAGAATTAATGGACGGTTGTGTTTACCATGCATATCTGATTATGTATACATCATGTATATGATAGTTCACAAATCATTCACCGTATTCTTTGTTACTAGAATGCCTATAGACACTGCTCTCATCAATATCATCCTTATTTAAGATAATTGCATCATCCATTGACCATTCTGTAAAATCAACTATGGATGAAACACCTTCCGGTCCCAAAAATGATCTTACCTACCTAATAGCTTTAACATTTGTCAGAAAACACAATTGTCTATGAATACCACTGACATGGTATAATACAGACTTTTGAATCACATCACGATTGTCTCTAAGAACTGAAATTGATGATTCTTCTTCATCCAAAAAAATATTAGTTGATACAGTGTCCCGGGTTTCCATGACCAATCAATTTTGGAAAATATCCTTGTAGTGCGCAAACAACCATCCTTAGTATCTGATGGCAGTGGTCCAATGAGTGAAATATGGATCCCTTCTGATTCAGGATCTACATAAGAGGTCTCATGTTAACCATCATTTCTAAAACCATCCAGTTGATACCATTTAGTCTTCCAATAAGGGTACCACCCAACATACTCACACCTCTTATACCCATGCATGAGAAATAAGGAAGAAACATTGGGTGTGGATGGATGTTGATAACCATTAGTGGGATCATAACCCCTCTCCCACTAATGATGTATTACAATATATTTCAATAGTAATGACTTGGTTCATTAATGTTCTCACTCTAAGAAAGTATGTATATATATTCTTATATAATTCTTGGGGGAGGCATATATCCCTTCCATTGTGCATAAATCTCATCCACATATTTTGTCAGCATTAGGAGGATAGAAGTGGGATCATATCACAAATTAAATTGTAGATATATGGTAGTATATGACAGATAATGAAATTGTTTAGTCTTATATCCCAATGAAAAATTTCTAAAAATTCCATTACATCATTGAAATACATGATGAAATCCACCATTATATTCTTGAACTGGTACCCATATAGGGACATGTACTTATTCCTAACTCTACAACCAAGGTAGCTCAATACTATGGTCATTATGAATGACTAGTTATTTTGAAGAAACTGTATCATCATTCTACCATCTAAGAGGATAACATTAATTTTTGTGTAATGGATGGGGTATTAGAGTGGGATCATAATCTAGTTCCATCTGGGGATCACATGCTGAGAGTCGAACATGCCTCAGGAATGGGGTGCATGCCAATTTAAATAGTCTAGCAGTATAATCGAAAGTTCGAGGATTTGGCTCATATACATATTCCGGATAGGACTCACCATGTTATTGGGGCACATTTTTTGAGACACGATCAAATTAATATCAAATAGGACCCGCAACATACTCTAAAGGCATATTATTGGGATCAAATCCCTAATATGGTTGGGGATAAAAATTTGAGAATGGCTCATGCCTTAGGACATGCTCATATTACGATCAGTGAATCTTCTTAGAATATTATATCAGATCACCTAATCTAGGAAAATATTCCTACTTATTCAAACGAAGGGCTACACAAGAATATTTATAAGGAAATATAGAAGGATTCTCATATACGTTATCCAATATTAGAGGTTCATATACATATTTGGGTGGGGAATCAAAATTCATGCTGGGATCATATTCATATTCGAACTACGACTCATTGTGTGAGGGTGAAACATTCCACAGGGTAGGCTCAATTCTCTATAACAATTTATTAGTGGAATATTCCATAGGCTCTATATAGGGATCATACTCTTGTTTTCGTAGTGGATCACCACTAAGAGTAGATAATTTCTCGATACATAGCCACATTCATTTCAATAATAAAAAATGTCATTGGAATATTCACGAAGCTTATCAGTAGTGAGATAATAATCTATCTACACCACATGGTTATGATCTTGTTCAAGAAACTATCATTCAGAAGGCTCATATCCATGCATAATTCTTGAAGGCAGTTCATCATATTGAATCCATGATGAAGAATAAGGCTCATATCCCAAATCATCTAAATTACTGTTTCCTTGACAGCTTTATAGACCCATTTTCAACAACCCAATGGTCTATAAAGTCTTCAACCAATGTAGAAAATGAACATTATCAGAATAGTCCTTATGGTAGTGTGGAGATTTATTTAAGGGACCCTACTCCTGACATAGGCCTCGGAAATACTCCATATACTGATATGTCTAATGGATGTGAAAATTTTCCCTTATACTAGACACCTTTATATTGTGAGTGGTCCAAAACTAAGATTTCATCCTATATAGAGGTGAACAAAACATTGGGTTCAACCGCATATAGTTCACTGATCAACTTCATGTAGCACTCTAATCAGGTCATCAGGCGACCCCATGAGCTATCTTCTTTGTTATGTTCCTATGGAGGCATGTAAGTATGATTAAAAGTACATAATCATTATTAGATGGATTTATTTATTTTATAAAAACCTCTCCATCATATCCTCGACCCTTTCTACTTTTAAATATGAAATCCTGGATAATGAATAAAATGATTTCATGTCTTATATAAGAAAACATATAGTAGGATCACATAATATAATGAAGGATGGAAATCTCTCTTATCCAAGATATTAGTATCGCCTTTAGATCACTAATACACTCTATTTTTAGCTGTATATAGTATCCATTTCATTATCCTAAATCTCGAGAATGGAAAATCATGAGAATATCAAATGTAGAATTTTTTCAACGCCATGTCAAATATCTTCCAACTTCTTTTAAAACATATGCATATGATTTTATCATAGGATGTGTATATGTAGACAATTTCACATAACAATTTACTCAAAATGGAATAACATCTCATATAAATATTCCAATCATTTCATAGCCTTTGGTAAAGTCATATGATCATGTAAAATGTGATACAGTTATTCACATCAAGCAAATTACCTAGCATCAATAAGACCCATACATCAAGAATTGTGGAAGAGGATAGCCAACAAGTCTATGAACAGGGTGGCTAAATGAAATGGGAATGCATTTTTTGACCTAGAAACCATGGTTGAAATTTACCCAATTGAATCCTGTAGAAACTAAATTTCATTATTTGATTCCATTGCACTCATCTCCTATACAGTCATAGTTGTGCTACCTCAAATAGGTTGTAGTAGATGCTAACATATTAGTCATCTCGGAGTAGACCCATCTTACCATGCTATTATAAAATCAACCACCACATCAACCTCTCTAATAGTTATTTCCTTTGAAGATTCGGTACATATCATCAGTAGCATCAATCAAACCTCATCCCTCTGGGTTGGGAGCATTTATATCTCAATCCCCATAAACATGTTCATCATCCCATGGTAGAGTCCTAGGGAAATAGAGGTGATTTCAAATTAAACATGCCATGTGGGTTTGGGGGGAATTTATATCATAATGTTCATCTCATGAGTCTAAAACTCCCAAACTAGAATCATTGATTCCTCAATAACATTACTAATCAGTGCCACTTTTTGACCCTGATAGCCACCATATTGTAGGGAAGGGGGTATTTTCATCATCATCATCACCATATAGAGAATTATTCCCTCCATGATGGGATATAAAAATGAGTAGTTGACATACCGTTAATTCCTCCCATCAAAAGAGAAATGACTTCAACTTAGGATATATTCTAAAATCATTACTAGAAACTCCCTCAAGGTCATTAATCACGGGCTTAGATAGAAGGAACATATGGAAAATTAAATCCAACATCATCAGGGCTATAATCCAAAAAAACCAAATATGGAAAAGGGTTTGGGAAATGTGTCACGACCCGTCCCAGTGGGGCCCACGCCGTGACTCCCCATTCCCGCCTCCAATAGGCTAGAGGCTGGTGACTAGCACCGAGTAGGCATATCACTAACATGGGAGGCATTACCTATGTACTTGTACACTTGCACACATCTCCAAGGCCACAAATGATGAAATGTAAAACACTAAGGAACAAAATTCATCCCTTCAAATAAACCCCAACCAACAGAGTACGACAAAAGGTAGAGTACTGTAATAGTAAACTGTACCAGAATACAAGCCCACCAAAAAAAAAGAGTCTGAAAACTTCAAAGTCCAACCTGTAAGCACAAAAGGTTTTGGGACTATCTCTCATAGCCATAGGATTACCTCGGCCTGTAGGGAACTTAGAAAGCTCGGTCATGTCCTGGTCTGCCCTGGACTCTGTCAAAAGGCTGCTCGTCTGCACAAGACACCATACGTGCGGGTAAAGCTTGTGCAGAGGTGTGTATAACAATACTCAGTAGAGGACCTTGAAAACCACAAAGCAGTACACAAAGTAAAGGTATAGTAAGATATGCACAATATATGTCTACAGAACATATAGAACAGACCAGATATACTCAAAACCCAGAGATGTGGTCTAGAGACAATTCACACAACCGCATACCCCCGTAAGGGATTCTGTTCAAAGATTCCGTGATGCACTCATTCTGGGAGAACACGCTCCATGAGTCTTATAGCTCTGATGAAATTCGTCCGAGAAGTGCTGTTTCTCGGGAATTGTCACGAGAGGTAGCTACACTCATTACGGGAGAGACACTTCTGAGTGGAAAAAATTAGAAGGGAGATGTACTCATTATGGGATACACACTTCTGATTGGGAAAGATCTCGATACACAGGTGAGGATCACTTCCAGGGCCATGGTGGATACCGCGGCTCATCCAGAATTCACCTGCTAGGTAGAGGATCAACGCCCGGTAGAGTTGGTCATGTCGATGTCTAACTCTACCTAGGGTCTGGAATGGATAGAGGATCACGATCTGGGCCTCTTGGATGGATTCCTGACTCTATCACAGAATGTTCTGGTGAAGCGATTTTACTCCTGAAAAAAGAAACGAAACCCGACCTTCAGCAAATGAGATGAAGGGTCACTAACCCAAATGAAAGATTTCCAAGGCATGGTGAACAAGAGGACTATGTTGTTTTCTAAAAACTAAATGGCGCGTAGAAAGGATACATGAAGTGTTATCTGGCCCCAGGTACTGCCCGTGTACAACGGTCCGTGTTAGGAGGCTGGTCGTGTAAGATAAACTAAGTAAACGGCATGTAGTACGTTGTACACACCCTGTCTGGGTAACTAGGGATGGCTTCATGTACTATTGCCATGTTCCCGTACACAGTCATCAACCCATATACTCCAACCCATGTAATCGTCACACTGGGTGACCAGCGTAACTGGACCTGCCTGGCCATGGGACGGAGTACATGATTGTGTACTCCTTCCCGTGTCTGTGTATCCCCTGGATACACACCGAGCTCCACGTAGACGCCTCTTCCAAGCTGTACACGCCATGCCGCCTGAAGCCGTGTAACTCTTCATGTGTCCTTGTACTACCCAAAGTACACTCTGAGCTTCGGTAATTGTCCAAAATGTCGTGTGACTGGGGTCACATGCCGTGTAATTCCTCTTTGACCCCGAAACCCTAGCCTCTTTTAGTACTACTCGGTGTGTTCTTCAGAAGTACACGTCGTGTGTTCTGGAAATTTCCATAAACGCGTACCCCCACCGCCCCACCTCCCGTGGTGCCCCGAACATCGATCCGGTCATCCGATCAATGTAAAACTCCCAGGTTCTGGTCACCCCGTCACCCTGAATACACTTCCAGTGTTTTCGGACCTCTGATCAGCTCCGAAAATGTGTTCTGATCTTCCCGCATAAAGAATTCTCGAAGAATGCTCTTTCTGATCCTGTACGATTCATCGTCTACCATCATCACCTCACCTCCACAAGGTCATTGTGGTGTCGAACCTTCCACTTGGGATCGTTGTGTTGCAGAATGGTTATGTAATGATCCATTGTTCGTCACCCCTCAACGAACGCGAAGAAAGCGTAATGAAAGTAGGGGAAGAAATCCAAATAACCAAATTGAGGAACAAAACTCCGCCATTGTTCATCACGGCGTTGATCCTCACCCGTTGATAGGTTTAAACGGAGCAAGAATTAATAACAACATAAATCATATATCAATTCCCCATAATCTTCCCAAAGAAAATCCCTCCTGTAAGAACGTATGAATCTGTGGATCAACTTGTTCGTGGTTGATCCATGTTCGTCGTTTAAACTCAAATATGGGGAAAATAAATTGAAATAACAATCCCTAACATTCTAAAGGATCCATCATTGATGATAGAACGGTGCTACCATTTTCGTCGAGATCCTTAAACGTTGTTGGCGTAGCTATTATTGACATCGATCTGTCGTCATTCGTCACCGAGAGTTTTCTCCCACAAGTTGTGGATTCCGCAGAGGTTCCTCTCAAACGTCTACACCGATCAACAATTTTTCAACCCTTTAAAAAGGGGAACATGATTGGAACATAATTACACGGTGATAATAATGACTCCTACTTACCTATTATTTAGTCATTATGATACCCCATTAGTTATGGAAACAGACGTCTCGTCGCGGTGTATTAAAGAGTCCAACTTCCCATTTATTTATCATTATGCTACATCATTTAATTATGGAAACAGCTGCCCTTTTTTTGTGCTGCAGTGGTTGTTTCCATAAAATAAAATAAACATTTAGATTTTTATTTTATTTTAGTTTTTTTATTAAAACGTCCGAAAATTAACTTTTTCCCTCGACCCACACCGTTCGAGGTTAGTCTCATTCATAGGAAAAGTCATCATCCCGGACGCAAATGTGCACTCAGATTTTTAATCTGGTCACCCGTTTGGGAACAGCCACAACTGCACGCGAGTGCCTATTCACATAACAAAAAAAAGTTCAAACCACAATTCTGGACTCACTGGACCCCAGAATGATGTGTCGTCTTTTCCCCCGGTCTCAAATTAATTCCATATAATATTTAAAATAAAAAAAGGAAAAATGGGAGACATTACATTCTCCCCACCTTGGGGCTTTACGTCCCCAAAAAGAATAAACAACGGATACTCAAAAAGATGAGGGTACTAGGAACGGATCTAAGACTCCTGCTCCCATGTTCTCTCCTGAAGATTCATGTGCTTCCACCGAACGCACACCAAGGGAATTGGTCACCCACATAAAATCCATTCCTGCCGATCCTCGATCTCCACTGGGTGCTCAGAAAATGTCACTCCATTATCAATGTCCAACTCCCCCTAGTCGATGATATGTGATGGGTCATGCACGTACCTCCTCGGCTGCGACCCATGGAAAACATCATGTACCCGATGCAACTGTGGTGATAGAGCTGGGTGGTACACCACCTCGGAAACTATGCACAGAATCTGGAAAGGTCCGATTAACCTCAGAGATAGTTTTCCGCCTCGGCCAAATCTCCAAAACCCTCATCAAGGTGAGACCCAAAGAAAGATGTGGTCTCCCTCTTCGAACTCCAGAGTTCTCCATCGGTTGTCAGCATAAGACTTCTACCAGCTCTATGCAGTCTTCATCCACTCCCGGATGAACTTCACCTTATTTGTGGAAGCTCGCACTAACTCTGGAGCCATGAGTGCTGACTCTCCGGGGTCAGTCCAGCAAAGCGATGACCAACAGGGTCTCCCGTACAAGGCCTCAAATGATGTCATGCCGATGGTGGAGTGGTAGATTTTGTTGTACGCAAACTCTACCAGTGGTAGGTGGTCCTCCCAACTACGACCAATTTCTAATACGTAGGCTCGTAACATATCCTCCAGAACCTGAATGGTCCTCTCCGTCTGACCATCCATCTGGGGATGAATCGCTTTGCTCAAGAGTAGTTGAGTCCCAAAAGCCTCATGCAATCCCTTCCACAACCGGGATGTGAAGCAGGCGTATCAGTCTGATACTATAGTCTAGGGGCCGCCATGAAGCCGAACTATCTCTTGCACATAGAGGTGTCCCAAGCTCTCAAGGGAACTTTGCTCCCTGATAGCTAGGAAGTGGTTCGACATGGTGTGTGGGTCAATGTTCACCCAGATGGAATCATGCCCCTTGGACATCTGTGGTAATCTCATCATGAAGTCCATTGATATTCCATCCCACTTCCACTCGGGAACTTCTAAGAGGTGAGCTAATCCCGCTGGAACCTGGTGCTTAGCCATCACCTATTGGCATGTGAGGCATCGAGAAACGAAATCTGCTACTTCCCTCTTCATGCCTGACCACCATAATTGTCGTCGGAGAACTTTGTACATCTTTTCCACTCTGAGATGTACCGCCAAAGGGGATGTATGAAACTCCCTTAGGATCTCCTCCTGCAATGCCACTGGTGCAAGAGTGTGTCCTATGAAAAGATGCAAGTGCTTCCCACCGTGCGAATATGCAGCCGGTGCATGTCCCATGGATAAATTATCACGTAAAGCTACAAAGTCGACACCCCCATGTTTTCCCTCCCTAACTCGCTGTAAGAGTGGAGGGGTGACAACCATCGACTGTAGGTAAGATGTATCCTCCCCATCCATGAAGGATAATTGAAACGCACATAACTACTGTGTCGCCTCACTCAATAGTTGTGAGCTCGGCCATCTGCTAAGAGCATCTACCACCTTGTTCCCCTTTCCAGGAGTATAGATTATCTCGAAATAATTGTCCTAGAGAAACTCTATCCAATGACTCTGCCTCAGATTCAGATCCGCCTATGACAATATGTACTTGAGGCTCTTCTGGTCAGAGTAGACAATAAACTGCTCGCACATAAGGTAGTGTCGCCACATCATCAATTCGAAGACTACAACTTCCAACTCGAGATCTTGGGTCACGTAGTTCGGCTCATGTGGCCTAAGCTAGCGCGAACCATAATCAATCCCCGCATTCCGCTGTATCAGGACACAGTCAGGACTGGTCCCTGATGCATCGTAGAAAACTATGTACTCGACACCCCCCCTGTAGCTATCTCAAGACTGGGATGCTTGTCAAACTCTATCTCAAATTCTTGAAATCCTGCTGGCACTTCTCTGTCTATACGATGGGTTTCCCCTTCTTAGTCAATGTTTTCATCAGTGATGATATCCAGGAGAAATCAGGAATGAATCTCCAGTAATATCCAGCCATCCCAAGGAAGCTCTGCACCTTCGTCATGCTCTAAGGTGGCTCCCATGCTAACACAGCTTCCACCTTGGATTGGAGCACAACTACTCCATATGTTGAGATGGCATGTCCTAGAAAGTGGATCTCTTCAATCCAGAACTGACACTTAGAGAGCTTCGTATAAAGCTGGTGCTCCCAGAGTACATCCAGAACCATCCGTAGGTGTCTCGTGTGCTCCTCCTCTAATGTCGAGTAAAGAAGGATTTCGTCGATGAAGACCAACATGAACCGGTCCAAGTACAAATGGAAGATCCGGTTCTTTAGTCCAATGAACACAGCAGGGGAGTTCGTCACACCGAAAGGCATCACCATGTACTCATAGTGACTGTAGCAGCATCTGAATGTCGTCTTCGATATATCCTCATCCCGCACTCATAGCTGGTGATATCCTGATCGAAGGTCAACATTCGAGAACCACTATTCCCCTCTTAGCTGAACAAAGAGGTAATCGATCCTCGGTAGTGGATACTTGTTCTTCACTGTTACCTGGTTCAGGCGCTGGTAATCCATGTACAACCTCAGACTCCCGTCTTCCTATTTGGAAAACAAGACTGGGGCCTCCCAGGGTGAGACGATGGGTCTTACAAAACCCTTAATCTGCAAATCCTCCAACTGTACCCTCAGCTCGCAAAGCTCTGTGGGAGCCATCTGATATGCCGATGGTATCATCCTGGTGTGTAAGTCGATGTAGAAGTCAATTTCTCAGCAGGGAGGTAATCCGAAAACATCCTTGGGAAAGACGTCCTCATACTCCTCCTCCATTGCTGGGTACTAATAGCTCGCAAAATCTACTACTCTGAGGGTAAGACTAGCCAACTAATGAGTGATCGGTTGCTCCCTCCTATGCATGAGCCCATTTTGTTCTGTCTGGGTTTCCTTTTCTCCGACAAAGGAAAACCTCCTACCATCACGGCAGACACACCACACTCTTCGCCTAAAATAGTCAATCTGGGCATGGACCGAAGATAACCAATCTATAACGAGAATGATTTCGTAAGGCCTTGATGCTACCACCACGATGTTCCAACAGAAACTCTTTCCTCCAAGGGTAATATCACATTGTCTACAGAGGTGCGTGATTGTCGAGTCTCCTCCCAAAGATGTCTCCAAGCGTAAGTATTGAGTTAACGGTTCTACTAGAATCTCAAGGTTTTTTACAAAAAATGTGGCTATAAGGGAATGACTGGAACTTGTTTCTATGAGTACGGAAACTAAGGAATAAAATACATAGATTGTACCTCAAATCATCCCTATAGCCCCTGGGTCGTATGCCTCGACCACATGCAGTTGTCCTCGCCCCTGTCCTCGAGCTCCCTGATCCAAGTGAGGACCTCATAGGGGTGGTGGTGGAAGTAATTCAAAATGTATGCCACCACATGCAGCTCTCCCTACTCATCTGCCACATCCGCCGCCTAGCGGGTCTGGCTGCTCTATTCTCTGCCTCTACCTCGGTGGTCCATCCACCGCTTCACAGTTAGTAGGTCGACGGGTCAGTCAATATCTAACGAGATGTCCCCTACTGTCGCATGCGTAGCATCTATTCTCCATAGGCTGACTGGATCTAGCATGACA
This sequence comes from Viscum album, assembly GCA_963277665.1. Lineage (NCBI taxonomy): Eukaryota > Viridiplantae > Streptophyta > Magnoliopsida > Santalales > Viscaceae > Viscum > Viscum album. The sequence continues at coordinate 823,257,261 of OY728155.1, forward strand.
GCCCTAGAATATTGATCCCCTATCCTAGGACCTCCTATAGCGTTTCCCACGTCTAGATCCATGTGCCTGACATCAGCTACTTACTGCCGGGGTCTCCGCACCTGTATGCCTGCTTCTGACTACCGTCGGCTGCTCTGCTCCACCATGAATCTCTCGACCACCAAAGCTTTCTCGAGCACTCCAACATAAGTATATATGTATAAAGCCCTGACACTAGATGGGATGTCTCGTTGCAAACCTTGATCGAAGGTCTGAGCTCTTAAGTACTGATCCCTGACCATATCCATCGAGTACCTTGCGAGGTTGGTGAACCTCGATGAATAGTCAGCTACTGTCATACTGTCGCGCTGGAGCTGAAGAAGCTTCAGGAGGCCGACAGTTCTCAGCATAATCGGAGATAACTCCTCCCTGATGTGTCGCTCAAACTCCGTCCACGAAAGAGTCTCATCGTCATGAGTCTGTGTGGTCAAACTCCACTATCGCCCGGACGAACCCTGAAGAAGGCTAGCTCCTAAGATCACCATATGGTCTGCTGGAGTCCTCACTAGATGGAAAACTCTGGTCACCGCCTCAAGCCAGTCCTCAGCTGCCTGAGGGTCGGGCTCTCCTCAGAACCTGGGGGGCCTCTGTCTCTGAAACTCATGGAGCGTACTGAGCCTACACTCCTCGCCGCTCGGTACCGTAGGTACCATTGGCTGCTCCACTAGTGGTGGTATAGTAGGTGCACCACCTGGTGTGAACTCCTGGGGAGCTGGTCCCTGTATCGAAGCCTCATTTCTGAGGGGGTCATCCTCATGATCGTACTGCTGAATCGTAGAGGGTATGCGTCATAGAGGCATCCTATAAATAAACAATATATACCATGGTCAATGAATATATCTAGATAGCAGACACCAGGGACATGGAAACCACAAACCATTCATATATGATACATGTACCTTTTATTTCCCCACAACCAGTGTTTTCGTGTACCAGGTCGAAAAGAAGGTTATCAGAGTCCTAGTGTATGGATACGTCAGCTTCCACACCAACACTGGGGTCTTTGGCCTGAAAGTCGTACCCGAAACACTCAACACTATTTCCCCAAAGCAAACTCATAGACTCTTGATCCTAAGGTAGAACTGACCACCTCTAATACCACTCTGTCACGATCCATCCTAGGGGGCCCATTCCGTGACTCCCCAAGCCCGCCTCCAATAGGCCAGGGGCTGGTGACTAGCACCGTGTAGGCATATCACTATCATGGGAGGCAGTGCCTACGTACATGTAAACACGCACACATCTCCAAGACCACAAATGCTCAAATGAAAAACACTAAGGCACAAAATGCATGAATACAACTAATCCCCAACCAACAGTGTACGACGAAAGGTAGAGTACTGTAAATGTAAACTGGGCCCGAATACAGGCCCACCAAAAACAAGAGTCTAAAAACTGCAATGTCTGACCTGTAAGCACAAAAGGTACTGGGAATGTCGCCCGTAGTCGTAGGATCGCCTAGGCCTATAGGGAACTCAGAAGGCTCGGTCATGTCCTGGTCCACCCTGGACTCTATCAAAAGGTTGATCATCCTCACAAGACACCAAACGTGTGGGAAAAGCCCATGCAGGGGTGAGTAAAAAAATACTCAGTAGAGGACCCTGAAAACCACAAACCAGTACACAAAGTAAAGGTACAGTCAGCTATGCATAGTATATATCTATAGAACATATAGAATAATCCAGATATACTCAAAACCCACACCCATGGTCTAGGTTCAAGTCACACAACAATATACCCCTGTAAGGGATTCTATTCTAATATTTTGTGATGCACTCATTCTGGGAGAACACACTCCACGAGTCTTATAGCTCCGATGACATCCTTTCGAGAAGTTATGTTTGTCGGGAATCCTCATGAGAGGTAGCTACACTCATTACGGGAGACACACTCCTGAGTGGGTAATATTGGTAGATATATGCACTCATTATGGGAGACACACTTCTGAGTGGGAAAGATCTCGATACACAGATGAGGATCACTGCCAGGGTCGTGGAGGATACCGCGACTCATCTGGAATTCACCTGCTAGGTAGAGGATCAACGCCCGGTATATTTGGTCATTTCGATGCCTAACTATACCAAGGGTCTAGAATGGATAGAGGATCCCGATCTGGGCCTCTGGGATAGATGTCTTACTCTATCATAGAATGTTCTGCTGAAGGGATCATATTCCTGAAAAAGGAAATGATACCTGACCTTCTGAGAAGGAGAGAAAGGGGCACTACCCCAAACTAAATATGTCCAAGGCATGGTGAACAAGAGTACCAAGACGTTTTCCAAAAATTACATGGCCTGTAGAAAGGATACATGCTGTGTTGTCTAACACCAGGTACTTCCCGTGTATAATGGACCATGTCGGGAGGCTGGTCGTATAGGAGAAACTAAGTACACGGGGTGTATTACGTTGTACACGCCATGTATGGGTAACTAGGGTTGGCTCCATGTACTCTGGCCATGTGCTCGTACTTTGTCATCAACCAGTGTACTCCAACCCGTGTAATCGGCACACGAGGTGACCCGTGTAACTGGTCGTACCCGGCCGTGTGACGGAGTACACAGTCGTGTACTCCCTCCTGTGTCCGTGTTCCCTGGGATTCACGCCAAGCTCCACGTAGCCGCCTCTTCCATGCTGTACACAATGTGCCGCCTGAAGTCGTGTAACTCATCCTGTGTCCGTGTACTACTCAAAGTACACACCGTTCTTCGAGGAAAGTCCAACACACAGTGTGACTGGGGTCACACGGTGTGTTATTCCTCTCGGACCCCGAAACCTTAGCCACAGCCGCTAGTACAACACAACGTGTTCTTTAGAAGTACACTCTGTGTATTCTGGAAATTTCCGTAAATGCGGACCTCCGCCATCGCGCCTCCCGTGGTGCCCCGAACATCGATCTCTCCATCCGATCGCCGTAAAACTCCCAATTTTTGGTCCCCCCCCCATCACTACGAAGCGGCTTCCGGTGTTTTCGGACCTCTAATCGGCTCTGAAAACATGTTTTGATCTTCCTGCAAAATGAATTCTCGAAGAACTCTCTTTCCGATCCGGTCTGAATCTTCATACTCCATCATCACCGCACCTCCACAAGGTCGTTGTGGTGTCGAACATTCGACATGGGATCGTTGCGTCGCAGAACGGATAAGCAATGATATGTTATTTGTCGCCCTGGGAAGAACATGCGAGGAAAGAAGAAGGAAGATATCCAAATAAAAAAAATGAGGAAAAAACCTCCAATGTTTTTCATCATAGAGTTGATCCACTCTTGTTAACAGGTTTAAACAGAGCAAGAGTCAACAAAAACATAAATCATGGATCAATTCCCCATAATCTTCCTGAAGAAAATCTCTCTTGCAAGAACGTACGAATCCGCGAGTCAACTTTTTCATGGTTGATTAGCGATCATCATTTAAACTCATATACGGGGAAAAGAAATTGAAATAACAACCTCTACCTTTCTAAAGGATAGATCATTGATTAAGGCGATGCGCTGCCGTTGTCATCGAGATCCTTCAACGTTGTTGGTGCACCGATTCTCAATATCGATCCATCGTCGTTCGTCTCCGAGAGTTTTCTCCCATGCAACGCAGATTCAGCAGAGGTTCCTCTCAAACGTCGCCAATGATCAAAAATTGTTCAACACTTTAATAAGGGAAAAAAGATTGGCACTTAATTACGTGTTGATAATATTTTCTTCTACTTTCCTATTCTTGAGTCATTATGATGCGCTATAAGTTAAGGAAATAGACGTCCTGTCACTGTGTATTAAAGAGTCTAACATTCCATTTATTTATCATTATACTAAAACATTTAATTAAGGAAACAACCTCCCTTTTTCTGCGCTTCAGTGGTTGTTTCCATAAAATAAAATAAAGATTTACATTTTTATTTTATTTTATTTTTTATTAAAACGTCCGAAAATTTACTTTTTCCCTCGACCTGCGCTGGTCGAGGTTAGGCTCGTTATAAGGTAAAGTCATCATCCTGGACGTAATGGTGCGCTCAAATTTTTAATCCGGGTACCCATTTGGGAACCGCCACAACCGCACGTGAGTGCCGACTAACTTAACAAAAAAAGTTCAAACAACCATTCTGGGCTCACTGGACCTCAGAATGATGTGTCGTCTTCTCACCCGGTCTCGAATTAATTCCATATAATATTTAAAATAATAAATAGAAAAATTTGAGACATTACAAAATGAAAAAATGTTGGTAGTGAATAGTCATATTTTTTCATTAAAAGTAATTTTACATCCCTCATTTCACTATATGTCCTTATATATTTCCGCATTTTCTTCATAATAAATATGGTGGATGAAGACTCAAATGCATAAGGAATAAACACGAAAAATATTTCATAACATCCATGATTTATATATGTTAAAATTCTGTTCTTATAATTATGTTATATATTATAAGTCACATAAAATCAAAAATATAACAGAATAAAAACATTATAAATAAAAAATGAATGAAATGAGATACTTTTTCTTGATTTTAAGGAACCTATGCAAATGAAAACGTTATATTACATTTGGAATAGAAATATGACCCTTAGGAATAATAATTCAACCAATAGAACAGTAACCTATCCTATAAAAGTATATTTAAAATTTAGGTATCTTTAGAATTAATAAATGATGTGTTTATTTTGGGGAATAAAAAAATAAATGTTTGGAAAATGAAAAATTAAATGTTGATATTTTTGTAAGACATATATAATAAATTAAAATTTTATAAGAAATTTAAAATTTTAAAAGATTTTTTTTCAGAAAATGTATTCATAATTCAATATTTTTTTCTTAAGGTAGTTTTTTTTGAACTTATTAAAATTTTCAAAGTTTTATAAAATAAGCTATAATTTTAAAATCTATATTTTCCATATAAATGAATTTTTCACTTGAAAATTAAATTTATCACATTTTTAAATTTATATTCATAAAATGGAGTCCATTTTTGAATTAGAAATGTCAAAAAATGGTTATGGGGAATTTATTGGATTTTTCTAAAATATTTACATTTTGTGAATAGAAAAACATGATAATTTATAAGAAAAGTTAAATATGGTAATACATTACACCATATTGATATAAAAATGATGTATGAAAAAATATCAAACTATCCACCATTTTATTAATATATTTAGTGATAATGATCAAACTATTCATAATTATCATCCAAAATAATAAATTAATGAATAAACTAATTAGAAAACACACCTATCCTCTCCTATAAATACCATACCTCACCACCACTTCTTTTCACACATTCTATAAAGAGGTTCTCAAGGAGGATAAATTCAAGAGGTAAAATCATATTTTTTCCCTTTTAATTTATTTTAAATTTCATATCCATTATTATCCTCTCCTAAACTACATTTATCCTTGTGTAATTATAATTCCTATAAATTTTGTATACTATAATTTTATTATGTTAATGTAAGAATCTATAAACAAACCTCTTCTTCTACCTATTTTAATCTAAAAATGGAAATGTCTTCTATGTGTTGATTCTTCATCTCCTTTATGGATGACAAGTTTTTTTCATTAAATCCTTCAATGACGGCCATAAAACCAGTATAATGGCTGAAACAAATTTTAAAATTTGTGTTATAAAATTATTTTATTTTCATGGTCTAATACATAATTTTAAATAATAAAACAAATCATGTCATTTGAGAATTTAAACAATTATCATTAACATTTTATCCTTTGATTCATAATTAAACAATAGAAAAAATAATATATCATATCAATTAAACATCATTATTTTAATTAATAACATATTTTTCTATTCTTTATAATCATTATAATTATAGATGAACATCAATACTCATAAACATGTTAGCTGATCATGAAAACGAAGAAAACGAGCACTCCCGATTAATTAAATTAAAATATATAACTCATAAAAAAGGTGATAAATGAACTTAAAAATACTCTAATGAATCAAAAACATTTATAATGTGTTATGTAATTTCCAATTAATGAATTAAATTTGATTATATAATATTTTAAAGTTAAGAAATTAATGTGACATAAGGCAATGTGATTCTCAAACCCAACTCTATTTGATTGAGTTTTACCTATTTCACTCCATTTTCAGTATTAATGTTACATTAATGTTATATTAATATCATTTATTTATTTTTCATTTTTATGTCTACGATATTCATGGTTCGAATTTGTTTTTATGATAATTCATAGATTTTTCCAAAAGAACTCATCCTTCTAAAAATACATTATTTACTTCTCTCAATATAATTTTATTTTTACTCAATATGGATGATTACTATAACATGTATTTTAATCCATTTTATTTTAGTAACACCATAGTTTATTCAGGAATTTATTATTTACGAGATTATCATAAACCCCATTTTCTTTCAATGTGTTATATTATATCATATATTGTTAGACATTCTGTGTGGAATGCATGATTATATAAATTTTATGATGTGATGTGTGCACCCAAAATTTATTAGGTTTCAATTTATTGGGTAATGTTATGTATCACAAAAGATAAGGTGAAATATACTTGAACATGAAACTTGTCTTGTTTATAAATCTACGGGGTATTTGACCACAGGATATGATGCTTCATTTTTATGCATCGCAACATTACATTCCTTTACCTTCTTCTTATAAGGATTATGATAATGATCCCATTATTATTTTATGATTATAATGGTTATTATCATCCATGTTATATTGATTCATGATTTCATCTGCCCTGTTATTGGTATTTTTAATCACCTCATTTTTTTGTATATCTTTTGGTGACTATATATAATAAGGAGTTCATGAGGGACACTATGATGCTAAAAAGAATAAATTAAATTAATGATTATATTTTATCATGATAGTCATATTTATGGTCTTAATTTCCATAAGTTAATAAACATTTGGATCCTGGTTTTGTAAAATTATTATGTTTTTTCATTAAAAAATGTAGTAGTAATTTAAGAAAAATTAGGGCCATTATAGTTGGTATAAAATTGTGGTTTAGTTAATTGGGGGATTATGAATAGATAATAGTAATGAAAACCCTTAGTATGAGACTAAGTGTATGTAGGCACTCGAGATGCATGGTTTTAGAAAACTGATAATCAAAAGGATCCCACAATATATGAATTTTGATTTAACATCACAATGGGCAAAATTATTTATACATCACTTCTTGTCATATGTATGGTTTAAACCATTTCTAATTTAGAAAATTATGTGAACAAGGAAAAAATAGGATAACAATCAATGTGTGGTACAATGCATTGATTTCCCAAACGCATCCCTAATAACTTTGGAGGGTAGTTCAAATTTTCAATGTGATTCATACCTAGTTTTCGCTGAGTATGAACAATACCAGGAATAATTTTGAATCTCCACCTTCACTAAATAAGGATAAACTAGATATTGTGTATCTTATGTAGAAAAAACCATCAATGTTTATTGGATATTCTGATGGACAAGTCCTGAAAAAATGGGTTCTCTCAATAGATGAGGTCTTCTTTGTGATTCATTGTTATATGATAAAGAAGATGAATTTTTCCATTAATAATTTTTAGGGAGTTTCCAACAATTTGCGTTCAATGAAAAGTAACACCAAGTTGTAATATGAAATTGATGATATGGATTGGGAAGACTTTAAGTTAATATTACATAATAAATATTTCCCTCAAAATCTCTATAGAAATATAGAAAGATATTTCTTAGAGATTAAGTATAAAAAGAATGTGGATCTATCATGGATTACGAAGCAACCATAAAAATTATTTGAAGGTGCACATTTAGTTTTCTTATAAACAATTCTATTCTGATAGATATATTCTTTATTGGTTTAAATCCACACCTTTGAAAGGCTCTAGAAATTCATGAATTTGGTAGTTTGGAATAAAATGTTCAATGTTCTATAAAAGTGGAGAAAGAGTGTATAAAATTGTCCCCATTCTATAGATATAACAAATGAAAAATCAAATTTTAAAATAGAGGATCTAATGACAGAGGTGGAAAGAAAACACAACAACTCACATATCATTCATTTGGGAAGAAGCATCATGGTAATATTCTAAAAGGGATGGGTAAATGATTTATGTCTGGGAGATAAGGACACCAAGATAAAGAAATTATAAGAAACATGAAAAATCAGGATAATGTGGTAATGAAAAAGAGAGAACCACCCATGGTTGAATACATAAACTATAGGGAGATAGGGTAGTATGAAAGCTAGTTCACTATACCTCAATTCCTCTAAGGTAATTAGAATTATTAGACCCATAATGCCAAAGGAAAAACATGGAATGCTTATGAAATAACTTCTTCTATGTTGGTGGATAAAAATGATGTGGTGATTGGTACGTTGGTTATTTATTCAATAATAGTGAATGTACAATTTTATTCTGGTTCTACTCATTTTTTATATCATTCATGTTTAATAGAACTATTCAAACACTACCTTAAAATATTGAGTTTCAGAAATCTATGGGAACAAAAAAATGCGTCAATTATTGCTTCCAAAGTATATAACTCCTTCCTAGTTATTTTTTTCAGACGGATCATCCTATAAAATATTTTCATACATGATTTGGTATAGTTTTATTCTACTTTGGTCATGAATTTGAAATCTTTGTACAAATACAACCCCAACTATCAATTAAGGGAGATCCCTATTTATATCCCTATGCATATTCCAATTCTGTATAATTGTAAGCATAATGAACAATCACCTTCAAAATCATCATATAAATTGTAGATATTATATGCTTATGATCATGAATATCTAACTCAAATGATGGTGATAAAGGAGAGAATCATGCTTGAAAACTTGCCCAATGTTAGGGAATACACTAATGTGTTCCATGATAAATTGTATGGACATCCACCAGATTGATAGCATGAGTTATCAAGTTAACATATTCTAGGATCTCTCCCTATATAATAAACCTTATATAATTTCCAAAATTGATTTGGTGGAACTAAATATGCACTTACAAAAGAATCTGGAAAAGGGTTTTATACACCCAAGTGCTTCACCATGGTTTATGCTAGTCCAATCCATTATTAAGAAGGTTGAATCGGTGCACCTCTAAATTGATTATAATGAGATTAAAAAAATCATGATAAAGATACGGTATCTCCTTCCACTAATAAATTACTAATTTGATCAACTAAATGGGGTCATGTTTTTCTATATGGTGGATCTTCAGTCGGGATATCACCAATTAAAGGTGAGGATGGAATATATCCCCAAGAATTCCTCTCAAATTATGTATGGACACTATATGTTCATAGTGATTCCTTTCAAACTCACTAATTCTCCATAAATATTCATGGATTTATTGAGTAGAGTCTTTTGATATTACATAGAAAATTTTTTGGTAGTCTTTATTAATGATATTACAATGCATTCCGAGAGAAAAGGGACACATGAGGAGTTGTTTAATAATATGATTAAGACTTTAAAAATGATGAAAATTGGTGAAATTTGTAGGAAATGTATGTTTTGGAAGGAGTAAGTATCATTCTTATGGCATGTTATCACCAGAAAGGGAATATTTGTGGACCCTTCAAAGATAAAGTCAATTGATTATTGGATTAATCCAACTTTAACAAAAGATATATATAGTTTACTTGGTTATCTGGGTTTTAAGATAGATTTGGGATAAACTAATCATGATTTTAAAACAAACCTTCCAAGATGAATCATATGGGAGAAATTTTTTCTGGGTCAATGAATGTGAAAACCACTTCAAATAGTTTATAAATATGCTTATCATCACACATGTACTCACACTTTCTATGTGTATGGAACTCTTTATTGTGTACAATGACGATTAAAATGAATTGATTGGGTTTTGTACTGAAAAAAATGATAAAGTGATATCTTATACGTCAAGGTAGATGAAAAATCCGGAGAAAAATTGTCCCATACATGATCTAGAGTTTGTAGCTAAGATCATCCTGATGAAAATCTATTGTCATTATTTAAATAGGGAGAATTGTGAAATATATACTGATCCTAAGAGCCTAAAATATATATTCACATGGAATTATCATAATATGATCCAAAAAATATGGTTTGTTATCATCAAGGATTCTGAATTCCCAATCAACTATAATCCTAGAAAATGTAATAAATTGGTGGATCCTCTATGTAGAAAGTTTCCTACAACATTATGAAAGATGAGAATTGTGAAGGACCAAATGTTATTATATTTTAAATGGATAGACATTGGAATAATTAATGAAATAACCCCATCAATCCTTTCTCAATTTATTTCTCAAACATCTCTCATGTAGAAAATAAATTATACTCAAAGAAACAATGTGGATATTCACAAGAAGTTGTATGCCCAGAGAAAATGGAAATCCTCCAAGTTAAAAATGGATGAGGAAGGATTTGTGAAATTTGTGTCATGGTTATGTGTACATTCCAATAAAGAGATAAAGAAAGAGATTATGAGTTATGAACATTTCTCAAACTTCGCTATTCACACAGGAAGAACAAATATGTTTAAATATCCCCTTGAGAACTATTGGTTGCACAATATGAAAAAGGTGATTATTCAGTATACATAAAAGTACATGGTATATTAGAAAGTGGAGGAAGAAAGAAGATATTATATGGACATCAGGAAACCATTACCCATACCAACATAGAAATTAGAAAACATCACCATGGACTTGGTCAATGGAATTCTGAAGATATCCAAAAGGTATAATGAAATATGTATTGTTATGTATCATCTTTCAATTATTTCTTACTTTATTTCAATTTGAGAGGACTATTCATAGGGTCCACTTGCATGGATATACATCCAATAATTGGTAACATTTTATGGAGTACCATTATCGATAATATCTAATCAAGATCCAAGATTCCACACTATATTCTAAAAAAGTATCCCAAATGCTCCAAACACATAATTAAACGTCAATACAGCATGTCATCCTCAACTTGATTGTCAATATGAGTGGAATATTTAGATGTTGGAAGAAATGTTGAGATAATATTCTATTGATTTCCATGGATAATGGTATAATCACCTGCCTTTGGTTGAATCCTCTTGCAACAACAGTTTCCATACGAGCATCGAAATGAATCCATATGATTCCCTTTATTGGAGAAGATGTAGAACACGAGAATGTTGGGATGAAGTTTTTCAATGAGGTATTCTTGGATATGAAATTGTTTAAGAAATAGTGGAGAAGGAGAAAACAAATCATCATCACATCATGGTATCCCAATTCTTATAAAAGTGCTATGTAGAAAATGGTCGAGAGGTCCTAGATATTGAGGTTAGAGATATGATATTCCTATACACATATCAATGGAAGTGGATAATCATATTTTGGGAGAACTTAAAGATATGTCCCTGGTACATTGGCCCCTATGGGATATTGGATCGTTTCATAGCTATGGACTACCAACTATCACATACAGCTACCATGTCTCAAGAACATCATGTATTAATCATATCCCTCTAGATGAATTACAGACCATATCTCAAGAATTTACTAAACCTAGTGGTGGTAAAATTTGGAAATAATCTCTATTTTGAGGACCAGCTAGTAAAGATCATGGATCTTAGAGATGATGTTTTAAAAAATAAGACTACTCACCTGATCAAAGTAATATCGAGGAATCGTATGTATGAAGAGAAAACATGGTAACTAGAATAAGTGATTAAGGATAAAAACCCTAAAATATATTAATTATCATATGTAAAATGAAATTTTGAAAGGTAAATTTAATAATCGGGGAACAATGACACATCGTAGAATTTTAACAATGAAATTTTCCATATTATAGTTTTTTATATACTATACGTCAAATAAAATCACAAAGATAGCACGATAAAAATTATCTAATAAAAATGAATGAAATGAGAGGAGGTTCTAAAATTTATTTAACTTACAGCAATGGAATATTTAATTGATCATTGGAAATTTTATATGGCCCTTAAGAATAGTAATTCGACCAAAAAAATTGTAACCTATGATTTAAAAATCAAATAAAATAAATGTATCTTCTTAATGAAATTGTGTGGTATTTATTTCTTGGCATAAGTAAATAAATGTTTAAAACATTTAAAAAGTTTTTCTATTTTTAAAAGTTATAATTAATTAATCACAATTTTATAATTACTTATATAATATAAAATAAAATATGTTTTCATAGAAAAAATTCATAAAATTATATTTTGTTGTATTTTTATAATTTTATGATACCTTATTTAATTTTTCAAAGTATCATAAAATCTTAAACAAATTTGAAATGTTAATTTTTCGAAAAATTGATGTTTTAAAAAAAAATTAAATTTCTTACATTCTGAAAATTGTTTTACTAAAATAGATTTCATTTTCTTATTCAACAAGTCAAAAAATTCTTATACTGATATTATTGATATTTTTCAAAAATAATTAAACTTTTGGAATAATAAAATACGATAATTTATTATAAAAGCTAAATACATTAATTTTTCATTCGTCATTGATGTAAGTTGTATGTAAGTAAAATTTATCAAACTATCCTTAATTTTATTAATATATTTTGTAATAATGTTCGAACTATTCATAGTCTTGATGAAAAATAGTAAACTAAAGAATACAATGATGAGAAAACACCATTCCCATCCCATATAAATACCACCTTCTCCCCTCCAACTTTAAAAACCATGAATCATTTCCATGATCTATACAATACTCTTCTGAATCACCTTCCCCATGTCTAGAATCTCTTGGCCTCTTCAAAATACCAATCCCTTTTCCCTATGGAGATTCTCAAGGAGGATAAAGTCAAGAGGTAAAATCCTCAATCTTTTTCATAAAAATTATTCAAATTTTATTTACATATCATAATCTCTTCTCCCCTACAATAATCCAAGGGTCATGATATCTCCAATTTCATTTATATAAAAAAATTCATAGGTTAATGGAATATCTATCATCAAACCTCTTTTCATCTCTCTCTTTTTCTAAAAATGGAATTGTCATTCGTGACGTATTTTTTTTCCACATTCAAGGATGAAAAGTTATCATTTAACAATACCACCTTCATAGTTGGTCTTTGTACTATTATAATTGTTGAAAAACATTGTTAAATTTATTTTATAACCTTTTTTATGTTTTATAAATAAATTATATACATAATACTAAATAATAAAACAAAACAAGTTTGTTCTGATAAAAAAACCACCAAAATTAATCTAAATGATTATCATTAACAATTTCTATAATGATTAATCCCCATAACATATGACCAAATGAAATATATGATAAATTACAATTATTAATATTCATTAAAAAATATAATATATATTCTAGAGTATCATTCTCATTTTTCAAGAACCTCCATACCCATAAACATGTGAACTGATCATGAAAACCAAGAAAATGAATAATCTCAAACAATGAAATACAATTCTATAACTCATGAAAAAATACATAAATAAACTAAAAAATATAATTAAAAAAACATAAATAACAGGTTAGTGATTTTTTAACTAATGAATTTCTTTTTATAAACCAAGATATTTAAATTTATAAATAAATTGTACATAAGGGGAGGGGATTATAAAACCCAAATCTCTTTCATTATGTTTTCCATCATTCACTTCATTTTAAAAAAAATAATCCATTAATTTTATTTAAATATCATATATTTCTCCATTCCTTTTCTTTTCTAGGATATACCACTATATAGACTTTTCTAGAAGAACACTCCACTCTAAAAATACATCTTTTACTTCTCCAAATATTTTTTAATCTTCACTCAATATTGATAATTATTATACCAAGTATGTTATTAACTTATTATTTTTGAAATTCCATAGTTCATTTAGTAATATATTATTTATCAACTACTCTTATAACCCATTTCATTTCAATGGGTTATTTTGTATCAAATATTTTTATACTTTCTATGTGGCATGCATGATAATGTAAAATTTATGATGTGATAGGTGTTCCTGGAAATATAGAGTTCTCTAATTCATTGAATAACGTGATTTATCTCATGATATATGGTTCAATATAAATGAATGCTATTAAATATTCTTTCACAATTATTATGTTATGATGATGAACATATGTTGTAAGTGAACATGATGCATCCTTTTTTCATAACTATATGTGTTATTTGACAACAATGATATGATGATTAATTTTTTATGTTCTACCACATTACATTCCTTTATTAAATTATTCCTCTCATAATTATGATAATGATACAATACTTATTTTATGATTATGATGATCATGCTCCTAGATTTTATATTTATTTATATTCTAATCTATCCTCTTACTAGGATTTTAGCTCACCCCTTTTTTTATATAAATCCTCAAGTGACTATATATAATAAGTAGTACAAGAGGGAAACTAAAAATATATATAAGGTGTAATAAAATTAATTTTCATTTTTTATCATGTGAATCTTATGTGTGGCCCGAATTTTCCAAAGACATTAAACCTTGGGATATTGGTTTTGTTACACTATTATGTTATTTTCTTCAAATATAATTTAATAGTGACCTACTAAAAAGAAGATTCCCAATACATACCCTAATAGAAGGGTGATTTGGATGCACCAACTGAAGGTTGAACAAAACTATAACCAAATAGGCTAAAAAAATCAAACACCTTTGAATATTGAGTTTCCAACTCTCCAGTGGAACAATGTAAATCATAAAGGGAATGGTGTGGCTGCATCCCAATCATGATTGAGAAGAAATTAGGTATAGTGACTAGGGAAATTTTTTGGACTTAGTGTCATGATACCATTACATTGGAAAAATATAAAAGTAAATCATGTCACAAATGAAAAAAAAGTTTAATAGTCTTGTTAAACCATTTTCACACATAAATCATGATTTACTAATGAATACTCTAATTACAACATAATTTTTTTCAATGATATCATTATTCTATCTTGCGTATCTTTCCATATCTTTTCTATGAAACCTAATGGATTCCAAGATAATGGAAATAGAATTAGGGTGACCTCAAATGATCTATATGGGTTATGTATAGTGGTATCAATAATTAATCTATATAAATAATCAATATGACATGGTAATAACTAAACATAAAAAATATAGTTAATAAACTGATAATATAATGCATAAACAGTATGAAAAGGTAAATAAATGGAAACACAAGCCATTCAAATAATTATATAAGGATAAGTAAATATTGTTTGTATGAAACTAAAAAAACCTTTTAATAAATAAACTATGATTAAAAATATCCCATAGATATGTCAATATAAAATCTAATGGACAAATCATAACTGAATATTAATAAAGAAATTCATAATTATTGGATGTCATGTATCAATAACATGAAAACCAATCATGTCATGAATTTTCACATAAATTTATAAAAATATATGTAGAAACCTATTAAATTTGTGCAACATATTTGTCTCATGATACCCTATCGATGCATCAAGGGGTAGTATAATTTATAATCCCCATTCATCATTGTTAGACAAAAGCATTCCTCATATTAAAGAATTGAACTAAATAATATGCCTTATAAAATATCTGTATTGAATAAAGAATACAAATATACCAATATATCCTCAGTGTAGGATAACTAAAAATATTTTTTGTGGAATTTGATGAAGGGAAGTACCATTTACAGAAAATTAAAACATTCTTGAGTAAAATAATCTTCAAACAATCCAAACTATCTCATACAACATAAAACATGTGAATCATAATTACCAATGAATTAATTGAAATTCATATTATCTTGAAAACATGGATATTCTGGATATAAAATATAAAAATAAATACCATATATAAAAATGATATATGGTCTAGAAAGCAAACATATTCATGATAAATGATTTGGATTAATTGTGGAAATTCAATGTGAAATGATAGGAATTTTAATATTTAAAAGGAGACTCACATAGGAATCACGGAAGTAATGAATGTATTATACCTACCCAATTTAATAATAAACCGTCTTCGGAAAGGATAAGGATGGAATAAATTCCAAACATCCCAAGTGAATTAATATAAAGGGTTATTGTCATTGATGTGTAAAAATACAATGAATTGATATTTTTAAAACTTTCTTGATGAAAATATAGTTTTTCTTTTGAAAATCATTTTCAAAATAATTTTCATTGAAAATAACTATAAAATAAATTTTGTAATTTTTTTTCATTCTATACATTATATGGAGGATTTGATGAAATGGTTGTGGGTAAATCCATAAATGTCTTACAAGGAAAAAATCATCATTTTTCATTGTATAATGGTTATAAAAAGTTCTTTATCTGGAAAAAAAATATTCATTTTAAAATATTAGAAAAATAAAAAATTGTAAATATTTATTTAATAAATCATTTTATAAAAGTTAAAAACATTGTTAAGACATTTATAGAAAATAGGGGTTTTAAAAGAAAATTGGTTCTCTGATTAAAAAGATAAAGGATGTAGGGTTTTCTTAAAAACATATTATAAAACAATTTCACTACCAAATATTGGAAAATGGAACAAAATCTTGAGAAGGGTTATGAATAACCAAAGGTTAATAAAATTTTAGGGTTTATAAGACATTTATAAAATAATTTCCTCTGATGTATATTCATATGTAAAAAACCAGATCAAAATGAGATTATGAAGAAAACCCTTGAAAAGACAATAATGTTTAGGTGAGATTAAATAAATGAGTAGATTATTAGTATCAAATGTAAATACAGATAATTAAGTGGAAATAAGTCAATAAATATTGAAATTAATTATTCAAATAATCATAGAATATTGATGATAATGATGATGTAGTATAACCCAATGAAAAGGAGTTGGATTGATATATTTATTTTCCACTGAGCAACTTTTAACTCAAATCCTCTAAGAATAAATATTTAAAATTTAAAATCCAAATAACATGAAGATAAATAAATTAATGAAAAAATATATTAATATGGGTAGTAGATGAAAACAAAAAATTAGTAAGTGGTGAATATGACATTTATCTCGTAGATCTAAAAAGTGAGATGAAAATCACTTACCTTGTGTTTAATTTTTTGTTGATCATCATTTAACTTCTTATATAATGGTTTTAAACATTTAAATAACATAAAACAGACCCATATTTATATTAATAATATGATATATTATATTCTTATAATATCTTATTACTTTTTTTATTAACGTTAATTATATTCACTATTTCATGTGTGAATTGCTTAGTTAATTGAGTAAGATTTGTCTTGTTATTTGTTGTTCCCATAAATTTTATCATGGATTTATCATCTATATAATGTAAAACATTATTTAAAAATCATATATAACTAGTATATATTAGTCTAGAATATTCCTTAATATTTGGAGATAAGAAATCGATTGCACTGTTCATAGAGATGGTAGGTTGTATCTACATACTATTATTACTTTCTTTTCATTGTAAAAATATAATTAATGAAAATTAAATTATATATTTTTATATTATAAAAAAAATATTCTATTGTTTTCATATATTTTAAATAGGTTTATTAAAATCATATTTTATACATTCCATGGTAAGTGTCAATGAAACACTTTTCTTTAAAGGGGAGGTGGTCCACACTTCCACAAATAATGTTATCGTATTCCCAAAAAATGGGGTGCATAAAGATATGTGTCTTAAAAAAATACATATGTGTAAATACTATAAATATCATATATAGTATAAATAAATATATTATACAATCAAAATTCCCAACCATGTTTTTCAGTAAAGAACAAAACGAAAAATCATTGTTCGACGAAGCAGTAGTTTGCCTTACATGATCTGTAAGTTTGTCACCCATTACATGTAAGTGATTATAATTTTAGGTATAAAAAATATTATAAAAAATCATTATATAATGGATAATTGAAATATGATATAATATTTTAATTAATATATTTTATTAGGTGGAGAATGAAAACAAAACTAAAGAGATTGCGGATGTTTATTACCACATAGTCGGTTAAAACCTATTTCTAAGGACCAAAGTGATCCCATTGGTATATTTATTCCCCATGATTGGATTATAGTATTAGGGGAGGTATTATTACGATGTATTTGGCCAAATATTAGTATATGCAATGTTCCTTGAGAGGTGTGAGAATGAGGGAGGTAAGAGTGCCTTTTTTTAGTGGAGGGGAAGTGGTACTCTTGTAGATTTTTGGAAAGGGAATTCCAAGCATGTTTTAAAATGAATATAGGGTCAAATAATGGAAAATATTATTTCCAATGGAGTATAGGGACTAAATAAGTCCATCCAATGGATTTCTGACAACTTTATTGGTCATTTTGGCCCTTATGATTAAGGTTTAGTCTATTGTTAAGATTAATTTTACCTTAATCAGAGTAATTAATTTTATTTACTCTTATAAATATTCTTGGTCAAAAAATATGTTAAACATATTAAAAATAAAAAATTATTATTATTCAAAATATTTAATTTTTTTTAAATTACAATCACATATGAGTTAGAAATTAATCTAAATTTAATACCATGGATGAGAATGTTGGTTTTTAAAGTAAAAATATTAAAATATTTGATATGTTATCATATCTAATTTAATTATGAAATTTATTCCAATGAGATAAATTGGATAAATTAATATCATGGTTATATTATTATTCATTAAAATAAATTTAAAAAATAAATTATCTTTATAAATGTTTTATATGAAAAATCCGTTTTTAATAAAAATTCAGCTTTATCACTATTCATCAACAAATGAAACATCACATAAAAATATAAAAAATCCACCCTAACCAAATTTTTTTGTTTCTATTTCAAAAAATAAATTTAAATTCCCATTTATAATATATAAAAAATTAAAAAATTGTATATAAAATAATATCCCCATTAAAATGTGGAAAAAGTGCCATTACAAAAATATTGATTTTTATGCCAAATATTGGGTTTGTTCTTATATTTTTTCTAAAAAGATATATTGGATGAACATAAAAAATAATTTATAATATATATATATATATATATTTATATATTCACACACTAATTTCAATTAATTTAATTTATTATGATAAAACATTTTTTGAGCATAAAACAACATTTCTATGTAAATATTTTTTAAGCTCAATTGTTTTTTATATTTATTTATAATTAATTAGCAACTAATGAATTCATTTTATATTTTTATAAATTTGTATTTTTATAATTTTTTTTAATACTATTAATTTCCACTAATTTAAATGTTATGTTCAATCTAATTATAATAAATATTAATGATTTAATAATATATTAATATTTGGTAAAACTCGTGCATTCATGTAACAAAATACACCGAAGAGACTCATTATTGTGAGTCATAAAAGATAACATGGTGTTGCATGCATTAATATTTATAGAATATATTGAATATTTGTAAATTAATAAATATATTTTAAATTATCAGTATATTATATTTCCTTACATGCTTAATGTTGCATGTTATAAACCCTATCGAATATAATTTTCTTAATTTATAATTTTATGGCACTACATTCTACCCACATTACATAAATTTTATCCTCTCTATTTAGAATAAATATTGGGGTAATAGGTTTTTTGATATTTCCCAGGTTGAAATATAAAAACATGATAATGTTTTATAAAACATCTCTAGATAAGAGATAATTGGATGTACAATGGTTACATTGACTAAAATGTAACTAGGTATCTAAGAATGAGAAAATTAGTGTAATTTAGATATACATTCTAATAAAAAAGAATAAATATTTATATTTAGAGATTAAAGAAATCGATCATAATAAATTGAATGATCAATATGATTTTAAGGTCCTCAAATCCATAAATCAATGATGATTAAAAAGAACACTGGTTAAACAAAATTTAAGGTTTTATGAAAATATTTTATTTTAATATATTATTCCTAATGTGGGGGAATTCATTAATCAATAAATAATAAAAGGAAATTTACATAATGAATATATTTCTATAAACACAATTTCTTCCTTTGTTAATTCGTCAATAAATTTTCAATTCAAGCATTACATCAACAAATGGATATCCAAAAACTAACCACGATGCCTTAATCAATAAAATATACTTTTAATGGATAAGTTGGCATATTAAAAGTTACATGTCCTTCAATATATCACCAAATATTACCCAAATCTAATATTTTTATCTCATTAGTATCTAAACCTAAAAATTAATACGAATGGTTCATCATTATTATTTATTCATCAATTAGTTTAACTAAAAATAATGACAATTTCACAAAGACTTTGCATAGGACAGTGGTAGGAATGAAAGCCTTATCATCCTTTGGTCAAGGGTTCATATCCTACGGCCTTTATAGATTTGATAAGTTTTCAGTTTTCATTCATCATTTCCTTTTCCAAAACCATATTGAAATAACATTGAATATAAATATTATGGAATTCCTTGAAATAATGTTATTCACTCCGTAGACTTTTAACTATGGATTTCAATAAAAACTCAATATATTAATATTTTATCCATTAATTTTTACATAGGTCCTCCCTTGTTCTAATAAATAACATAGTCCATTAATTTCTAGTATCTATTGAAATCTTTAATAATGGTTTGTAAATAAAATGTGACTTATCTTATCTGTATCCCCAAGAAGTGTCATACCTGGTTTTCACTAAGGCCCATTTTCAGGTACCATGTTACATTGAGTCTGGCCCAACACACCATGTCAGAGTTATCACTCCAATGTAAATAAGATCCAGAACCATTTCCTCTTGTACTATCCAGACATGGATGTATTTAATGGAAAACTACATAATCTATGATTAACCAAAACACTAGGATGTTCTTCTATACATATAGTCAAATTATACCTCAGGTACATGTTTTGTAATCTAAAAATTCTTAAATCTAGTTCCCAATGTTGCTACTAAACATTCTATGATACCAACTGTAATGACCCCACTCTAGATATCTCAGATCTAGTGTCATGCTACCATTACATTGGCATAAAATATAAGTAAATAAAATCCAAAATTACAGAATAGTATATTAACCTTTGAAAACTAGATAAAATCATATGTCTTGTTTCAAAAATTAATACAATAATGGCAACATAACTTTATTGATTATACCACTATTAATCTAGCATATACTGAAATTTCATTCTTAATATGCTTGTTAGATTCCTGTGAAAAGGAAATAAAATATGTGTGATCTAAAATTCTCAATAAGGTTTTTGAATTGTGTAATAAATAATTATTTAATGTGAATAATAAATATGGACTAGTAATCACTGAACATGCATAAAGAATATTTATGAAA
The DNA here is from genome assembly GCA_963277665.1 of Viscum album. Taxonomy (NCBI): domain Eukaryota; kingdom Viridiplantae; phylum Streptophyta; class Magnoliopsida; order Santalales; family Viscaceae; genus Viscum; species Viscum album. The sequence continues at coordinate 823,278,574 of OY728155.1, forward strand.
TAGATAAGGAATGAATCACCAATATGGAAAGTTAAATAAATTTAAACCCTTGAAATTCATATAACTAGATAACGAAAAAATAATATGGCATGGTATGAAATTTAAAATCAAGGAATTTGATAAATAAAATAATAATAAGAATAATCGATAGAAATTTTAGTCAAAAATCTAATAGATAAATAATAATTGAATCTAAATAATGAAATTCATAATTATTTGATATCATTTCTTGGTCACATTAAAACCTATACCCTCAAGATCATTCAAAATACAGATTAAAACTATCAGTAGAAACCTATTAAATTTTCACAAATTATTTTTCTCATGAAAACTTATTGATGGATTGAGATGATATATAAACTCCAGACCCCACTCGTCTCTGCCAGTCCAAATCATTCCTCATACCAAATAATGAAAAAAATAATATTCCTTATCAAAAATATATATTCGAACAATAATATTTATTTTTCAATATATCTTCATTGGAGGATAACTAAAAAACAATTGTTGATGATGATGAATGGGGATACCATTTATATTTCATTAAAACATTCTTCAATAATATAATCTTTAACCATTTCAAAGTTTTCTATATCAGTAGAATCATTTGAATTATAATTTACCATAAATTTATTGAATTATATAATATCATGATAAAAACTATAGTAATAATATAATATATCAAATTAATCATCCTATGTAAATATAATATATATATTTGGCAATAAATTTATCCGTGATAAATGATATACATAATTTGGACAAATTCATAATCAAATGATCCTACAAAATTTAATTTTTAAAAGGGCACTAACAAAGGAATCATGGAAGTGAATTTCAATACTATCCTTTCGAAGTTCCATCATAAACCATCCATTAGAAGAATAATTTTTTATTCAATAGAAAATATCCAAAGTGGAGTAAAAATTAATGGTTGTTTTCATTGATGAATAGAAACATTATAATAATATATTTTATAAACATTCTTTTGGAACATATTCATTTTATTTTGAAAACATTAAAAAAATACATTTATTTGAAATAAAATATTGAAAAAAACCTATTTAAAAATAATCTTATTAAACAATACTTTGAAGATTTGAAAAAATGATGGTGAGTAAATCCATACATACAATTCAATGTGAAAAAACAATCTTTTTTCACGATAAATAGGTAAAAAGAAGGGCCTTTTCAAGAAAACAAAAACAAGATTACATTGAAAAAAAAATCACAAATGAATTAATGGAATAATATGTCTTCAAAATCATTTTTGAAAGGATAAAAAAATTAATACCTTTTGAGAAATTTTTTTTTTGTAAGAAAATAGGTTCTTTGAATTAAGAGAGAAATAGTATCAGGTTTTCATAAAAACATTTTCTAAAATATTTTCAATACCAAAGTGTGGAAAATGATACTATTATATAAAAATGGTCATTATTTTCCAGAGGATAATAAAATAAAATAAGATATTATACTTTGATCAAATAATATCCTCTCATGGAAACTCAAGTGTTAAAAATCCCGAACAAAATGAGATTGTGAAGTAAACCTGTGAAAAGACCAAAATGATGATGTAATAACAAATCAATTTTTCGATTTTTGTATCATCTAAAAAACCAGATGTATAAGTTTAATTAAATCAATATATATCAAATTAATTATATACATATCCCTATAATATTAACAATAATAAAGAAGTAGCATATCCCAATGAAAATGATTCGGGAGAAAAAATTTATTTTCCACTTGGTAACTTATAACTAAAATGATCTTAGATGAAATTTTTTTAATTATAACTCAAAATAAATTAATATAAATAAATTCATAATATAATATATCAAAATGTACAGTATATACAACATAAAAAATATGTGAGTGGTGAATATTACATTTATCGCATGGATGTAAAAAACCTGAGACGAAAATCCTTTACTTGCAATTCCATTTTGGTTGAACGGCCACTAAAAAATTTTATATGTGTTTTAAACATGTAAATAGGTTATTAATTAACTATATTGAAATTAATTATATCATATATTATCTTATAATAATATGTAATTACACATTATTTATTCAGGTTGACTATTTTCACAATTTTGGGTGTTAATTACCTAGTTTTTTGTGCATATTTTTACATTTATTTTGTATTACAATAAATGAGATTATAGTTTAATAATATCCATAATTTAAATAATTATTTCAATATCATATATATCTATTATATATGTATCTATAATAATTCATAATATTTGGAGTTAAAAAATGTAATGCTCCTTTCATGTAGACGGAAGGCCATACGTACGTATGAATGCTACATTCATTTCTATTTCATATTAGATGATTTAAAAATAGATATATATATATATATATATTATAATTCCATTATCATATATATTTCATATTTGTTAAATAATTTTATTAAAATCATCCTTTATAAATTCAATGTATAGTTTGAATGAATCACATCGCTTTGAGGGGACGTAGTCCACAATTCCCTAAAGGATATTAACGTATTCCTACAAAATAAAGTGCATGATGTTATGTGTTAAAAAAATTAATGAAAAATAAATATGTTATAGATATCATATATATCATATATAAATAGAGTTTCCATTATAATTATCAACCATCGATGGTGAAAAAAATGAAAAACAAACTATCATCGTTTTGCGATGTGGTAGTTCAACGTATAAGAATGGTAGGTTAGTTACACAATGGATAGAATTGTGTGTTATTGTATGAATAAATCATAATAAAAAATGGTATAGTTGTATTTGAGACACTATTATAATATATAATCATGGAATAATATGATTTTAGGGTGTGTAGAATTAAAATAAAACTAATGAGGTCATGGAAGTTTGTTACCTATTATTTGGGTAACTCCATTTTGTGTTCACAAATAGTATTCATTGTATGGATTTATGACCAAGGTGATTCTTATAGAATGTGTTTATATATGTTGAAGATCTATTTGGGTATATAATGGTAGATCCAATGTGGCATTATTTTTGTGATTAAGAGGGAGGGATGGGTTCCTTTTTATAGTTGAGGAGGAGTGGGACTCTAGTAAAATTTTTGAAATGGAATTCAACTCATTCTTATACTATAAAACATGTCTCCAATATTAGATCAACGTATATAAAAGGATGTATAAGTTTAAATATTTTCATCCAATTGTTTTTTGACTAGTTTCTAGGTCATTTTGTCCCTTAATATTATTGTTTAGTCTCTTGTTATCCTCTATTTCACCTTATTCATCGTAATTAATTTTAATTTCATGGCCAAATATTTTTTGGTTAAAAACAAATATGACCATATTAGACAATATAAATTATTTGGATTCCAAATATGGATTCAATTTTTTCATTTTTGAATTATATAATTTTCAAAGATTTATTTAAATTAAATTCAATATATGGGATGATAATGTGGGCTTTCAAAGTAAAAATGTTCAAAAGTTTGCAAGGTTTTACAATCCAATTTCACAGTGAAATTGATTACAATGACATAAATTGTATTAAATAATAAAAAAGTGATTTAATTTTACTTTAAAAATAGTTTAAAATATAATTTAACATTATAAATTGATTATATGATAAAAATACAGTTTTGAATTGTAATTCAGTATTTTGTATTATTCATAAAAGAAATAAAACATCACAAGAAAATACAATACCATAAACCTAACCTAATATTTATTTTTCAATTTCAATGATGAATAATATTTTTAAATTTAGAATATATAATGTTCCAAAAATGGAATTAAAAACTGGATCTCCATTAAATGGCGGAAAAATATCTATTAGAAAAATATTTAATTTTTTTATAAAATATTGGGATTGTTATTATATTTTTCTTATAATATCTGTTGGATCAACATCAAAATTATTTTATTGGATATATATAATATATATTGCAATATTATCACTCAGTAATTTTAATGAATTTAATTTATAGGGATAAAACATCTTTTTGATCTATAAATATTTTTTATATGAAAATATTATTTTTACATTCAACTAGTTCTTATATTAATTTGTAATTAATTTGTAAGCAATTAATTCAATATATATTTTTTAAAAAAAAATATTTTTCATAGTATAATTTATTTTATAATTAACTTTTTTTATTATAAGAACCATTTTAAGGAAAAAGTGATAATCCAAAAGTCTCACACAAGGTGATGACAAGCCATGAGGCAAAAGATAATCCCAAAAATCACCCACATAATTTCCTTCATAAACATCATCTTCACTCTTAGAATAATGAACCAAAAACTCATATATGATACCAGATTGGAAGCTAATAGAGAGAGTTCACATCCTACCCAGCCATCCTGCCACCTCTAGTCTTCCAATGACCAATGAGAAAACACCCTTGTTGGAGAGCCCCTTGCATTCCCTTGCAATTTGTCTTTTTTTTTCACCTCAAGCATATCAAAACAGTTTTGGGTGACCGTAGGGGAATCTAATTCCATCATAACACCCATGGAATCTTTCATCCCCACTTCAAATGTGGATTGGTACATAGAAAGGGCTACCACGTGATCCCCAGATGAACCAACAACAACATTAGTTGTGGGGGTACTCTGCAGAACTGGTTCACTCCCACTAAGGTTAACCACCACACAATAGACAACATTTTCATACAAAGGTCTGACACACCCTGGAACCACAGAAATGATGCACTTACCCATCCAATCACACCCTGACTCGAGTATCTATAAAACAAAGGGAGTTGCATGATCAGTAGAACATAGACGACCAGAATGTGAGGGTTTTATATGGCACAAAGTGGTCAGACCTTGATGAACACCCCACGGGAATTGGTTACCACCTGACGATGTTTTTGGTGTCATTCATACATTTTTAGGAATTATACAACTAGTAACCATATGGACTATGGGAACATGGGTCTGAGTTTATTCTCCCTTTTGACCTATCCTCTCACTTCGATTGCATACAGCTATCCCGTGGCCTTGTCGATAAAAAAAGAACAAAATCCAATGGTTTTCTCAAAATGATTATGTTTCCAATATGTTCCTTACATGATATTGAATACAATGAACTTACCTTAAAATTTTGTGATATTAAATCAGATTCCTTCCTTATAGGAACAGTTGTCACAATATGAGAACGAGATAAAAACCCTAAAAAATCAATGAAGAGATACTCAGGGTAAATATTCCCATTGGGTATCATCTCTATGATATGGCATATATTCCTCCTACCATACATCTAGATATAGATAATCCACCAGAAAGAGTTGTGTATGAGTGTCAGACTATCTCTATATCCAAGTAGCTGCTCTAGATAAATGAGTAATTCAAAAATGATCATGAATTTTTTCTATTTCAGTGACAACTTCTCCCTTACAATTGAAATCATGTAGGCAGAGTAATACTCGAGAATTAGTGGGAGAAGATTTTTTAGCCACCTTATTGACCTGCACACATTCCCTATAGATGGGAGGTGGCATAAAAGGTAGTACCCCCATATTTTCATAACAACATCAAGTCTCTGGCTATTCGAATGGAATCCATGGAATGGTGACATGCAGTAATCTAGCCTAAGAGGAATCCATATCCTTAGTGGGTGTCTGATACTCTTCCCCAACCCAATTTAAACAAGCCTACACTCACTAAATTTGATGGAGATAGAGACCACAAACAACATATCAATAGGATTCCATAAAGATGAGGTGCTTCATATAGACTCTAACAGGGATATACTTTGATAGGTATAGAAACCTACCAGTGGGATCTATTGTAGGGTGGGAAGACCTTCATTGTCAATTCCATTATCTGTTCAACTCCTCACTGAGTAAATTGAAAATTATCGTCTTGAATAACTGTAATGTATATGAAAATGAGAGGGTTTAGGACTTCACGTCTATATTTAAATTTTTATCTTATTGACATATAATCCTTCACTCACAAGAGATATTTCTATAACACTATTGTGAAAATTTATGGGATGAGTTGAAGACACCTATAACAAAAAAAATTTATCCAGGTGGGTTCAATGAGTTTGAAAAAAATGGAAAAAACAATCACATGAAATCATTCAGGGAAGCTAATATATATCTCAACTCATTACCCTTGGAAAAGTGAAAAGTCTCAGAAAAGTATATATTTTAGCTTTCACACTCAAGCTAGTAGAATTGTACATTTAAGAACCTTGGAAGGTCCTAAACTTCAAAACACCTAATGTTGAGTGGTGACAAACACAAAATATCCCTCATACAGAAGCCTAGAAAAATCAGTGTCATCCGAGATTTGAAGAAAAAATGAATAAAGAATACTCTTTAAAAAATGAAAAATTCCCGGGTTATTCTAGAGAGGTTTTGGATAATAACATGCTCAAGATACAATATCCCATGAGACTCGATTAGTTCAACCTCACCGACCATCCAAGTTATTTCAGTTTCCATAGAATGTTCATTCATAATATCTTGGACGACTTTAAAATTAAATATTTCCTTCAAGGCATGGATAATTATGGATAGGTGGTGTTTGATAACTCCTCGTAGTAGGTTGATTACATACCCATTTCCTAGTTATAATAATAGGTTTATTTTAATAAATTTCTTTTTAATGGTAGGTAGAAGTTAAAAATCATGAAGACTCGAAAGATAGTTGATAATGATCAAGCCACCCTTAGATCATAGCTTCACAGACCCTCAATAGATCCACAAATGAAGAAGGTGAAATTGGATACTTCACATAAAATAGGGCACGACCATTAGATGCATTATGAAAAAAATATGAGGAGTCATACTATACTATAACATAGGATATTTCTCTTTTACAATTCTTCCATTTATCATCTAAATCATGGGGAACACCCCACAAATTGGAACCCTCATTGAATGAAGATGTCATATTTGGTTCCATAAATGTGATAAACTTATAATAAATCATATCTGATGTTAAATTTTCCCCCTAACTGTGAGTTCACCAAACCAAATAGGGAAATAGAAGGATGCATGAACAAGAATCGAAGATACATGGGATAGAATGAGATTGGTTGGACCCAATACTTTGGTAACATGACCATAGAAAACCAATATATAGTAGAGAATATTGGGAATGTTCTCCAAAAATCCCATCAACGTCATGGATATGTTCCATAACCCTTTAGTAGTTGTCAGTACACTGTTTATTGGCATAACCTTCAAGTGGGGGTTCAATTATCCAATCAGCCATTGCAATGTAGAAGGCTTTCAGGACTTGTTCCACCTACATTAGTTGCTCTCATAACCTCATCATAAGAACCATACATGTCCAACTCAAATTACAAGATTGTTGAGCCATGTTTCTTAGATAATCAAATACTCAACAAGAGTTGAACTCTCATACAAATGTATGCAAATATGAAACATTTGGTGGTTTTCCCAATAAATATATGAATCCTCAATGTGTTTTATATTTAAAAAGTACACAGAGAGGAACTCATTAAATCCATTTGAATCTCACTAGAATTTGAGATATATGACAATATAGCTAAGGCCTATCAAATAAAAAACATATTAAAAAAATTCCATGTTATTATTTCATTCATATTGAATGATCAAGAAAAGGAAATATTGTGGAACATTATACACCAATGAGTTTTGGGTATGCTCTATAATGTCGATGTTGGAATGGATCCGACATATTATGGCTTCAAGATCAACCTAATCATTTTTCAAACCCTCTATTGTTTGAGAAATAGATAGGGTTATTCTTCTCCCATAAATATGACCATTTACCTACATGATATGTTTAAGAAAATGGCTTTCACGTATATCAAACATAAATCTCAGTTTTGGAATCACACATATACGCAGAGTTTATAGTTACATAGTATTGCACAACATATAATGTCATTCATAGAGGTACATGGATCCATTGTCACATGTTTGTATCTTAAACATTCCATCGATTTATAGAATTTCCAATATGCAGAAAGGTAGTCAGATTACATGATGAATATAACCCCATTGAGACTTCAGAGGCCACATATGATGAGGCAGGATTCTACAAAAGTGGTTGAAAAGAACAAAATTTTGATGATGATATATAGGTTATGGCCCCAGAATATTGGGGAAAAAACTTGAAAATCAATAGAAATTGATTAACAGTGACTATGTTCTCTCTATAAATATACTTGAAGTGATGGACCTTGTCCTAGAGGCACAATACCCTACAATACATAGTGATAGTTTAAATGAAAATAAGATTTAGCATATCTCGGTAATGATATTGAAAGTGGGGGGAATAATTTCTCATCTGATAGCCCCTCTCACGTCGACGGTGATAGAGTTTCCCCTTCATTGTTTCCTCTATCTGATAATGCCTCCACAGAATCAGGCAAGGAAGAAGAAGAAGAGTATGACCTCCAAAATTCCACTCCTGCATTCAATGATGGTTCATTAACCATAATCAATGAGATTCTATAGGAAAATATGAGAGTACAAGAAGATCTAGGACCTACAATGATTAGTGCCTCTATTCCCCTGAGGAGAATGAGATGTATAATTCATTTATAAAGAAACACTAATATTTTTCTTATTCAAACTATACCGAAATGCCCGGAATGAATCCAAAAGCGGTTACACATCATATCATCCTACTCGATGAGAAGAAGGGCCTCAAGTAGGAATCTAGGGTGATGCAACCCTCTCATGCCAATAATTTAGAAGAAAAATATGAAAAATTATTAAAAGAAAACATCTTTTTAGAATTCAAATTACCAAGAAGGGTATCCTGTATATTTATTTTCAAGAAAAAGAATTGTATGATTTTGGTCTGAATCGAATTTAGAGACTCTAATCGACATTTTCCATGGGTATATTTAAATTTTCTAATCACATTACTCTATATTGATAAAACCACTAGCTTCCAAGTAATTTCTATCATTGAGGAGTATTCTAGATACAATAAATTAGATATTTACCTTGAAGATATGGAATCCATATATTTTAGTGGAACTTAGGTAATATTTGGCTATCTGGTCATATCCATTGGGTTAAAGAATGTTGGCACTACATATCAATACACCATGTATCATACCATTAAATCATTCATTGGAGGATAACTAAATTCTATGTTGAAGGTCTGGTGGTGAATTTCCTTCAATGATGTGATAAATTCATGGATCAATAAATGATTTCTGAAAATTATCAAAATCATGATCTAAAGATGAATCCATAAAAATGTTCATACAAGTAACAATTGGGATGTTTTTTCTTTCTGTTATTCTAATTTTTCATTGAGATCGACTCGAGTAAGGATAGTTCTATTATTAAATTTCATCCCCGCCCAAAATCATAAAGGGAAGATGAGACTCCAGTGAATCCTCACATATATTCAGTATTACACAGCCAACTTGGTAGAAAAATATCTGCCCTTCACAAGGATAATGAAGAAGATTATCACCCACCAATGAGACAATGAATTATAGGAATCCTTTCAAAGCCTCAAGCAGTATCTACTACATCCACTGGTTCTAATACCTCCACTGGATGGAAGTCCACTCATCATGTATGTGACCTTCATGGAATGTTCATCGATCTCCATCATCACACACAGAAAATGATGCAACGGGAATTTAAAATCATTATTACCTCATTTGAACAATGTTACATACTTATACCTAATAGTTAAATGTAAATAAGATCTTTTACGCACTCAGAATCATTGTGAAAAAGTTGAGTCATTAATGGCAGCACCACAAATTCTATTTGTTCCATCATATTGATCTTCTCAAGTATATAAATTTTCACCCCATGCACATTAGGTGTTTCACCTTATGGGTAGTAATTCTACACCAAATTACATGTAGTTCTTATAGATTATGGAAGTGAATAGGAAAGCACTGGATGATTTCCTCATGGATCATTCAACCCCAAATAATAATTTTTTTATTAACACCATGCTCCAAGAGAAGGGGGTATTTTGTGCCCACGACACTCCCCGGACATGGGAGTTTTATTTTGATGGATCCTCGCGATGTCTTATCAACAAAATGATGAAAACCACAATGATCAGTTGGATTGGATTAGGGATTGTAATGGTATATTCAAAAAGATCTCTTTTCCCTATAATTTCTCACTATCTAAGGGATGAATTAATAATGAGTTTGAATACAAATCCCTTTCCACTCTCTTAAAATTGTAACTAATGCAGTAGATATTCAGCTTGAATATCAAAGGGGATTCGGAATGAGTGATAAATGAAATAAATGGAGAATAGGCCATGAAAATAATATAAAATGGACCCTTTGATGGGATTTTTCAATAGAATAATGGAATATTTCCCTTTTGATCCCACATTGCATCATACTCCCTGATCATAGAATGCTCACCCGGACACACAGAATAATGCAGCCAGAATCCTGGCTAACCCTAAACAGGTGGATGCAATCTTCTATATCAAACACCAAATAATCATCTTGTCGATCATAATCTATTATATAGAATAAATCAATTAATTAAAAACCTCCCTAGATGATGATGAAATGATATACACTCCGATATTTATTGATTCCATAATCGATTATCTCAAGAATATAGATCTCCCGAAATATTGAGCTGTAACGGAATAGATTCGGAATTGTGAATCGAACATTACCTTGTGGGATGCACCAAATGGTAATAAATCCCACTTCAAGTGGGGATTTGAGGTAATAATTATAAAATTAATAGTATAAATATAGAATCATACACTCATGGAATAATTACATGCAGTATCTTATGAAACTCATTAGTCTGGGACTGGTCGCTCCCACCAAATCTGGAGGTTGTGATATTACCGGAAAACCATGATATAGGACTACATGGAATTCACTAGTTAATTTTATGGATTCCAAATCCATGAAAACTTCATCTAGTAACCCCTAAAATTGAAACATACCTATAAATATTTCTGGTCATTTTTCTTTTGTGGAATGAATGTTTTGGGGGCCGTATCCCCCATCACCAAATAAGATGTTCAAGTATATACGTACTCCTAACGAATTATTTTCCAAATGTGATGCAAAAATATCTCTCATATAATTCAGGAAGAAGAATATCATCAACATCATAATGTCCCATAACATCACTAGGTTCAGAGTCCCTCGCATGATATTAACACACAATGGAACCAACATCAATCAAACATAGTTGATGAAACTATACCAAGATTACAATATTGATTCCAATCACTCATCTAAAAATATTTTAGTGGAAAAGGTATAGATAGAGGCCTTCAATAATAATATATCAAAAATACTCTATAATATGGGGTACATGTAAAAGAATTTCTATCCAGACTAGCTTCTCTATGGTTTATGGTCTTACCAGACTAGCATGTATACTACTACCTAAGAAACACCATACTCATTAGTTTATGAGACCATTGTAGTGTTACCCATAGAATTATCTCTTCATTCAGTCTGAATATCCATTTGTGGAATACTTTGGAATGATGAGGAATCATAAAATTGGCTGGATGAATTAGAGTGGCTCGATGAGAATAGATTGTGTACCTTTCACAACATTAATGCCCATTAGAATTAGATCACATGAGCCTTTAACAATAAAGTCTTCTTCTATTAATTCCTTCAAGTACAGCTGGTTTTGGATCTCTGGACTCCATTGATATTATGTAATAATATTATGAAGCTATATCCCAAATAAGAAGGTCCTCCATCATGTATAAGATCGATCAATATAGAGCATAGTCATTAGAAACAATGGATGGAGAGCACATCTCACCCCCCCCCCCCCAACAATTCATGGTTTCACACCAAATACTTTTCTAAACTATCATCAAGCAACCCTTTCCCTAGTTACATGACATTATACTATTAAATCCCATCCTGGTTACATGACGCTAAGCTACACAATCCTGTCCTCATTACATGATGGTAAACAATATAAGCTCATCCTCGTTTCATGATGTTAAATAACTCAAGATCAACATTGAAGAAAAAAATTTAAACTGCATAGTTTGTCAAGTCGTGGAATCAAGTCATTAAACCGCATGGTGTCTCACATCCTAACTATGGGACAGTAAAATTCATTGTAGATGTCTTCACTACATGACATTAAACTACACGGTAATAACTATCACACTAATGAATGAACATATACATGTTATATCTATGTAATGGAATGATGTAATGACCTTATCTCCATTTGAGATAAATCTCTAGTGAGGGATTAAATCCTTCTAATAACTATGTGATGGTTATGTAGAGATTCCAGAAAATCATTTCGTGGGTCCATATGTGACACTCCTTTTATTTCACATCACTTGATCCTAATCTTACCCTCCTGATTTCAAACTATAAGGAATATTTCCTTAACCATGATATTAAATTACATGGACCCAGAGTGTTTTAACCCCTTCACATTGGGTGACCCATATCCTCACTGTAAGATGTTGAACTGAATATGTTATGTCTTTACCCCGAGGAATCAAACATACATCGTTTCTAGAACTAGGGATGGATTTATTATCATTTTTAATGAGATTCATATGGATGACATGATCCTTTACTTGGTCAACCCCCACATGACCAAAAATTCCCATGAACTATCTTTATATGCCTTTTCATGATGATAGGAACCCTACCTATTCCTTATTTATCCCAATGAGAAATAATCATGTGAGATTATGATTTTGAGTATGGTATTCCCGAGAAATACAGGTCATAACACCTCATTATAGTCTCATCATGGTCTTGAATGAAAGACCATAAAAGGAATACCATGTGTCCTCACTACATAATGTTAAAATTCATGGTCAATTCCCCTTGTATTCTATAACATTGATCATTCATGTGGAACCAACCCGAGAGGACAACTGTGGTTAGTGATTATTCTCATATCACTCCTCCATTCAATAACAACGTGTAAATTTATTCCTCGCATACAAAGATTCATTGTGACGCCCATATCGCTAAACTTGGATATAGTCACAACAAGTAAATATATAAATACCCCTCCATGCATATAGGTCAGACTTGCATAAGAACATTATATTTCATGAAGTATGTGTGGATATATTATTATAACTAAGAGATATGTATTGATTCTCATGTTCTAATCCATGGGTCTATCCACAATACCACTTTTAATATAATGAATACAATTTCCTTTTTGCATGATAGAAAAACTCACAGTTCCTCAAGAACTATTTGTGTCTTGATTCCTTTCATTATAGTATATTTAGGGAATCCTATATATCCAATTCTTGGACCAAGTAAAATAATAATCAGAAACAATTTCCACCAATTCATATAGTTCAGACCTACATAAATTGTATCGCATTCAAGAACTATATGTGACTTGATTCCTATCATCATAGAATGGGTAGTGACACATAGATATACAATCATGGGCCCAACTACAACAATCAATTACCACATCCCAACCAAATTTTGATTAAACAACATGGAAATTGTTCTGGTTTCATTACCTCAAAACTACCCAAAAAAAATATTTCATTAAACATGACATTAAATTGAAAAGAAAATTATCCTTACTACATGATGTTAAACTACACCTAATAAAGTATATCCTAACTACATGATGTTCAACAATGCAACCAATAATCCAATGACTTCTTTATCAAATGACCACAAGGTCCTTACCTCAGTCATCCAGAGTACGTAGTCCTTCCTCCATTTGTTAATAACATCAATCCATAAATCACACTTCGTGGGTCAAGAACATCATGTTTCTAAAATAATTTCATAGACCATGGAAAAAGATACCTTGCTTCATGAAATCCTTAGTTTGACAATTCTTACAAGCATATGGCACATGTGTATGCGTCTATGGTATTCAACCAAATATTCCACTCTGAAAAAAGGTATTTATAATAATTTTTATTCCTAATATCATCATGGAAGAACACAACACCTCAGTTTATTCTAGGACATTCCTGTTATGATGGTCTTGTGACATTACTCATGACATGAGAACCTAAATCCATGATTTTCAATATTTTTATCTCCTACTCAGGAAGATTTTCGAGCATTCTAGACTCTAGGAATCCAAATTAGTATTTTCTGTATCATCACACATATTATTTCTATTAGATTTAAATACTTAAAATTCTTGTTCTTGGTATACTGTTATACCACCATAAATTATATCCTAGAATAGTCAAAATTTTATGACATTAAACTACATGAAATGGATAATGAAAACATTTAAGGTGGAAACCCCAAAATGGTTTGACTCTAAAATAATGACAGTTAGTCTCTATAAACTCATCATCTTCGTGTTTTAGGGGAAAATATATATATATAATAGATAAGGAATAAATATAATATGGAAAAAATTGTGTCCCTAGTAAAAAAAATAAGGTATTCTCACTGGATACCGTGGTTCAATAAAAAGTTAAATTGATGATTTTTCACATCTCGTCGCCATGACAATATGTTCTTTTGGTGGTGAAACAAAATATTTGATTCCTAAACACATCAAGGATACTACAATTTCTAAAAATCACACTTAAATATTTGTGGTCCTTATATCACCATAATCTATCCCTAGTCCTTTGAAAACTATACCCAAATTCAATGGATCCATTCCTTTTCTAAGAATTTATGCATATTTCTCCTACAAATGCAACTATGGTATTTAATAAAATGTGTCACTATTCAGAAAGGAAATTCTGAACTTTGTGATCCCAGACATCAGCATGAAAAACTCAGAACCTCTGTGCGTTTTTGGCCTTTCTTGGTATGTTGATCCCATATCATCCTCATGACATGAGCACTTTGGAAAATGATTTAAATATCTGTATAAAACTATCACAGGGGATCTAATATCATCGATGTTAAACGACCATGTTTTTCTCCCATTCTCAATGAAGGAGTTTGAACCTCCATCTCCAAACCTTTTATGGCTTACAACTTATGATTAGAAACCATAGGGTATATGGCTCAATTATAAAAATTAATATTTGAACTAGCCTATAGTTCCATTACACTTCCTAGATTACATTCCGCCTAAACCAACCTCATAATCTGGACATTTGAGTCTTCAAAAATATCTCATTCCCATTTTAAAGGATGTATATCATCTTTTCTTATCCATGGTATCGGCAAATAAGGTCTTAGACCTACCAACTATAACCATCAACCCTTCCAATAAAAGAGGTTTTATCCTTCCAAGCCATAAACCCATTGTGGTAGAACCAGGTAACATAGGATGTAAAAATTCAACCCCATAATTTTCTACCCAATCCAATATTCATTGACTCAATATTCAGGGTTATCACTTATATTGCTCATATAATAACTATACAGGTGGACCAGGCATCCCTAGTATTTCCCCCTCTACCAATATTCACCCCTAAATTGTCCCTAATACTTGGAAAATAGTAGTGACACATCATTTTGACAATGATATCAATAAATAAGGGATTGACCTACCAACCATAGGCATCTCATCTTTAAAATAAAGGCTCTATGATCCTCATGAGCCTCGGTAACACCACGAGAGAACTCAACACCCTATGGTGTTTTTGGTTCTCTACTGGCATGTATGCACTATATTTAATTATCATCAATAATGTATTGGAATTTAGACTTTATATTATATATAATTATATGGTCTAAGATAAATGAACATAAACATCACTAATTGAAGGTTCGAGTTATGTAGTTGGGGTTTCGATTAGTGGTAAGAAGCCCTTAATTCAACATGACAAATAGGGGTTCAAAAACCATTGGGCACATGTACTATAGTATTACTATAGTGTACTGTAATAATGGAAGCACTATAGCACATGTGGTCACTGTACCAGCTGCAGGTCGCTGTAGTGGAGCCAGGGTACTGTAGCAGCAGCGGGTACTCTGCATTATTGTAGCAGCGTGGGTACTGTATAAGGACTATTCACCGAATAGGGCTTGGGCCAAAAAATGGTCCTACTGGCCATGTAATGGGCTAAATACCCACTAGGACTTCAGTCTATGTAATGGGTCTCCCTCTACTCAGTTAAAGAGGTCCATTATTTTCTTTTATAATAAAAATGAGGCTTTATCCCCAACCTTAAAAATATAGAAGGTCAGAGTTATAAAACACTAAACAACATTGATAGAATGTATGATATAAAAACTCATAAAATACATTGATAAATGGTATGATCTAAAAGATCCTAATCTAAAATGATAACATGTATGAGAAAAATGACCCTAAATTACACAGATATAAGGAAAAAGTTAATATACCCTAAACTACAGTGATAAATGTTCTAAGATAAAAGAACCTAATGTACATTGTTAGAAGGTAGAATCTAAAAGACCACAAAGTACAATTATATATGGTTATAGATGAAATACCGTAAACTATATGAAAAAAATTATTTACTCTTCATGAATGTAATTGCTTTTAATTCCTACCAAATGGTCTTGAATTTTTTTTCATCCCTCCCAAAGCCTATCAGCTTCAGAAATTGATAGAGAACTTTCCCTTTGGGGTAGATATTCTACCCAATTCTCTTCTATGGGTCAGGTGATCTAGGGATAGTTAGAAAATGATATTATTATAGAATCTTGTGGTGGTTGGTATTCATGATCACTTATCAAGAATAATCTAGTCTAATTTAAATATTATTTTGTAGACATTTAGGATTACATGATATTATACAATGGATGGGTATCATTGGTGATTCATATAGCATCAAATTAGTGAAAAGTCATTCACATCATGACTAAAATAATAACCGGATAGTAACATAAGAGATTTTTAAAATTCATTCATATCTAATTTATAATATGAGGAATATCCAAATTTCATACTATCTAAAATAATATCATCAAAAAATAGATTACATATCAATGATCTATCTAAAATAATATTTAATCACTTGAGCTCTCCAAGTTGGTATGATTCTGGGGAGAAGAGTAAATTGACCATTGATGTTCCAATCACCTAACCTATTCTAATTCTTCACTAGGACATAGAGTCTTAGCTAAAGTATTTTTCTAAACTATTATTTGTTGTGAAGTATCCAATGGGTATGATAAATTTTAGAGGTGGGACCACATGTGATCTATGATGTCCTCAAATCATCATATTTTTATATTCCACACATCAATCTTGGATTACAGTTTAGATAAAAACGTTTGAATCTATTCCAATGCCTCTTATTCATTTTCGAGATCACACAATCCCCTATCATTGGATTCCAAATCATGATGGGTTAGGATAATTTCTCCCTTGATTTCTTGCTATGGATGTTGATTAAATCCATCCTCCCTCATGAAATTACATATTGGATAAAGGTGTTTCCTGTGATCGAGGAATTTTTTTAATGGAGTTTTAAAAATCAAGGAATGAATCTTTTACTAGATCAGCGTTTGTTGATTATGTGCTTTCGAAACTACTAGGATGGGCACTAAAAAAGGTGGAATATATGGCTTATCTATCATTCAAATTGGATGGGAGGGTCCATACATTATCCCATCAATGGAGGAATCACCATTTTCTTATTCCTAATGGTTTATTTACTCAATAGAGTTAGTCCCACTATCAGGATTGATATCCCTATGATGATGGATCTTCCTCAAAATATCTATCATCTACTGAATCAAATCCATCATTTCAATGGATAGAGGGGTTACTGGGGAAAATGCATTGTCCATATGCCAAAAAAGTTATCTTATCACAATAACTAGAGATGTTGTTTCCCAAGGGTGGGAATAATCCTGAGTATGAAAGAAAGGAGAATCTCCAAACATAATAATGACCTCTGTATCTATGCCTTCCCTTTCCAACATCATCCAAAACATGTGGATTCTCTTGTGGTGTTACTAATCTTGAACACCGACTAAATGAAGAGGAGATACTCTTTCCATTTAGTTGATTTATGTTAAAACCAACAATGCTTATATGACTTGAAGATGAACAGATCATCCATACTGGCTATGAGAACCATTTCCTAGACAGAGATATTGTATAACATTTTGTCAAGATATACTCAACCACTATTAATATTTGGAATTTTTGTGTAGAAAAATGGGTGAAATAAAATCTATCGAATTGACTTGGTGCATCTATAACCTCTTCAGACCATGTTGACATAGCCCCAACACCAAATATGTTCAATAACATAGAATGAGATAAGGGATCAGGTATCATAGTGGAATTGTATTTTTCATATTTATGGAAATTCTCACCTACCTATCCAAATAAAATATGAAAATGAACATAGATAAAATAGAGTATTATTCATTTATTAATATTAAATAAGATTCAGTAATGGTATAAAGGGTTGGAACTACCAGATTGAGGCATCGTTGTATCTGATTCATTCACCGGGGCAACTGCCTACATGTTAATGTGAACTGGAGTTCTTATTACCCTGCATTCCCTCATTCAAAAGGTCAGGGTACTTTCATCACTTTCATCTGTTTTATATTCTCTATGAATGAAATAGGATACTGGGATGTTGTTTCCTTCTTCCATGGATTCCTCCATGGATCTCGCCATAATTTCTGAGTCTCCATCATAGAGTTACATTGTGTTCTTGGGAATCATTCATGGTGTCATACCTTGGTAGAATCTGGTTAATTACACTACTTTGATCTAGACATTTCAGTAGGCCTTGAAAGGTCTACAAAATCCTGTCATGGGAGTATTTTCATTAATTATAATTTTCATGTCTGGAACTAGGAACATTGGGTATCTATATTATTCCTCATATGAGGGTATCCTAGGAAAAAAAATGCTTACCATGTTGATCATAAGGTACCCAATGTAGAACGTGCATATCTTGCAATGATTTCACCTTATGTGTTCCATGTATAAATTGAGATAAATTACATTATACACACATATCTTCCACAACCTTTTCCTTAGGTATCCCATGATTTTCATGAGGTTTCTAATTCCTTATGAACATATCTTACAAGGATTTCACTTTGGGCATCCCATGTTTTTTCTGAGGAATGTATCTGTGGTCACAAGTTTAACATATCTTCGAGATTATATTGATTGATCAAGACACCCCATGGAGGTGGAACAAGATTTTTTTTCCAAAGGATTTATGAAATAAAACCTAGATGTTTACTGATGGACGGATCAGAATGCCCATAGGGGATGATCCAACAGGTGTGTCCCATAAAGGCGCAGATGTCACACTAAGATGGTAGATGAGAAAACCCAGTGATGTGGATAACGTTTTTACATATATAGGAGAGAACACATGAAATTATTACCAATTGAGGGTTTTCAATTCCCAATGGTGGAAATCTAGGAGGTGTTTCCCTTAAACGGATAACATCCCTCCATGGAGGTTGATCTAAACACCCCCATGCGATGGATCAAGGGGGTACATCCCAGTAAGGTAGCATCTAAATGGTTTAAAAATGAATGGGTCAGACTTTTATATGAGGACAACTGCAATATTGTTTCCTATGAAGAGAACAATTCACACTATGAAAGATGATATGATCACCACTATATGTGAATCAATGTGGTACATCAGTAGGAGGGAGCACCTAAATGTTTTAACAATGGATGAATCACAGCTCTCTATGGGAGTAGATCTAGGAGGTGTGACCCATAATGGAAGATTTCGCACCATGATTAATTTTATAAACACCCCTAAAGTTGAATCAAATAGGTAAATCACTAAGAGGGAGCACCAAAAATGTTTACCAATTGATGGATCAGAACACCCTATATTGGAATATCCAAATGTTTTTTATGATAAAAGGAAGATGGTTAATTGTAAATATTCATCATAACTCCCTCAGAGGTAGATCCTAGTTGCACATCACAAGGAGGGAACTCCTCAATGTTTTTTCACAATGGATGGACATAAATTACATATTGGGGTGGATCTAGAATGTGTTTCCCATAAAGAGATGAATTCACATGATAGAGATGGATCTAAACTCTCCTAGAGGTGGATTATGGAGGTAATAAAAAGAAATATCAAAGGCGGATAAAATAGGTAAAACCCTAGGAGGGAACCCCTATGTTTATCATTAGTTGGGATTGAACCTCAGAGAGGAATCCCATATATACTTTTTTAAAATACACAGATCAAGACCAACATAGTTCGTTGCCACATTTTATGGTCGTGTTATTGGACTGTTACATGTAGTTTAATGCCCGGAAGTATGGATTATCACATCATAAATAGAGTATTGACAAGGGTTTGTGTGGGACTTATGCATGGAATATTCCATTAATAAGAGGATTTCTCTTTTTTTGAGATAGTTTTGGGCTTACACATTGAGATTCCTATATTACCTAGTGGGTATGTGGTCTCTCTAGGGATGGGAATGGTCATAACGGGGATGTGTCTTTGATAAAATTAAGATGGATATGTATATAGGGTTTGGAAATCCAGGATCCATTCTATGTATCCCAATTAGTTGGGAATCAAATCTCACATATCTCGAAATTGGATAGGGATTATGAAAACATAGGAGGCCCATATGATCATTTAGTTGGGGCTTACTCATAGTAGTGTCCCATATGATGAATATGGATGTTGGGGATTATTCATAAGATTAGTCCATCGATGTGTATGATGGGAATTATATGTAATGTGATGAAACATAGTGGTTATTGGGTGGATTTCATGGTTTCTACAAACCTCTAATCAGACCTAATCCATCCTAGGTGTGATAAATAGGAGGAATTAATATATCTAATGCTCATGTTAAGAGGGAAGCATCTACAAGAGATGGTGTGGGGATTACACATGGAATTTTCCTGAGGGGGATTCCATTCCATGTGAGGATGATATTATTCCATGTGAGAAGGATCTCATTCCCATAAAGGGTAAGAAGTGTGGGAACCATCCAATGATACTCACATAGATAGCATCTTGTGCTTATTGCACTGGATAAGTTCATTGTTTACCATCATGTGTTGAGGATTCTAGAACTATGTTGTTTTATGTAATGTATCTTGGGTGGATGGAACCACTCCACACCCACATTGGATTATATAAAAACTACTCAGGAACCCATGGGAAGGTCATGGATTTAGCAATTCTAGGTTTTAATGATGAGGATGTGTGGTCAATCATGAGTTCCATGTTAGTGTTCCTATATTAAGATGCAGTAGGCTTTAGTGTACCTATACTGAGAATAAAAAGGTGTGTGGGTTTATTAGGGAACACATGGAGTGTATTAGTCTACAAGAATATGTGAAACATGCCACATAGGTACTTGATCTACACCTTCACCGGTCTTGGATTGGTGTGGGGATTTGGGGACTCAATCTTCACGAATATGTGTCAACATCCAAATTAGTTTACAATTCTTAGTGACACATAAAGATTATTTTCTTAAAGATCTGGTGATTTTCAATTCTTTGGGTCTTCTTGAAGGATGAGGCTTCATGATATAAGGTGACCCTACCTCAAGATGAATCCCAGACTCGGGAAACGAATGCTTTGTGAAGCCTACTGTTCCCCATTGGGACTAATTCCTTAATTAAGGCCACAAGTCTTTTTGTAAGGCATATCCACATTTGTTTGAGTCTTTCAAGAACACAAAAACGTGTTTCCATTATGTCAAAGTACCTTGGAAGATCTATTTTGGTCTAGTTTTCTATGCTCATAGGGTTTGAAAAATTGGATCAATTTGGAAGATGAATGTTCAAAAAACTATCCTCCAATGGGTGGAATTAGGGTGTTCTTTAACGGAATGTGCTTCGTGAATATGAGATGTTTTTCAAGATGTAATTTATTAAATTCCAGAATGGGTTTGGCTCTATTAGACTTGTGAAGTACATTTTCATTCTTTCTGGTGGTTGTGAAGTGCCATTAGACTCACAGAGGACACCGTGAATACTTTGTGTGGCCATAATGTATCATCTAACTCTTGAAGAAACAACATCATTGATTCGCAATTTCACAAAGATTGTTAATAATCCATGACCTCTACATGCTCTCTCTATTAGTGAATAGGAATGGATTCAAAATCTAGACCCTTAAGAGTATTTTTGGCCATCTTGTTTTTTATTTTTCCTGGACTAGCCAGGTCTTCCTTAACTCTTCTCATGGCACATATTACGGAGCCAAAAAAGTCTCCCCACACACAAAATGGTTGTCAATGAGAATAAACATGGTCATATTCTACTATATGGTCACTGAAAATTGAATATCAAATCCCTTTCATGATGATCATCAAAGATGACCGCTCGTGATGTAGAATCATTATGGTCAAGGTCACGAATTCCATCACAATTCATGGGCCACCATACGCCTACAAATAGTGAATTGAGGCCATAAAGTGAACTGAACCATTTTGTGAAGAAAATATTTGGATATCTTTTCACAAATAACTTCACCATGGAAAAAATTTTCCATAAATTTTAATTTAGATAATCAGACTCTTGGATATTTTCTCTGTGAACATTGTACTGAAAAAAAAAGACACAGTGAACTGAATCTTCATGAAATGAGATTTATGACCTTGTGGTCTAAAAAATTCTCCATGAAAAATATTCATGACAGAAATCACATACCAGAATCATAAAACCACCTCAGTCATTAATCCAATGGATTCTCATGAATTCATGGAAATTATTCTCTAGGGGAAGAGATGGTGGACCACTTATGTCCTAATTGTGGAGTGCCTCTAAGGAACATCAGGTCACAATTAACTGCTTGAATTTATATTTATGTCTCAAAAGTTATATATTTTTTGAAAGAATCATCCTCTTAATGGATTTCATTTGAGGCATAGCTTCCTTATCTTATATGCAATTATAAAAGAACTAGATTACTAGTTCAGGGGAATACATTGGTTGTGCTAGTGGCACTAGGATACTACAGGACACATCTAGAAGGACTACACACATGTCACATTATACTTTCTCTACCACCATATAATAACATTGATGGTGATAATATCAAGGATAATGCTTCCCCACCACAATATCATAAAATTCCCAAGGAGGGTTTGGGGGGATCCATATAAGGGATGAAATGATTCGGGGAATTTTTCCAGGGTAGAAACATCTTAGATGAGTGGGTCTAAGCCTACTAGGCTTGTATATAGTTCAAAGAATTAGAGTTAATGATAAAAGAGCTTGGAATTTATGAAGCATCATGGGATTTTCAGTTTCATGTTTCTGGAAGTAGGAAATCATGTCTGAGCATCTATGTTGATGGTCATCGGGTACCAATTCATTCCACGTGCATCATGGGGAGGTTCGTGTTAGGCTTGAGGACCTCTATAATATTGTCATGATGCTAATCATGGGGTAATGTATTTTGAATTTCTCTTTATGAAGAATGTATGGATAGACCAGGATCAGTTTTTATCCATGAAAAATGAAATATTTTATATTGTTTCAGAAACTAGTGAAGATAATATAAGGATGAGAGGTGTTCTATTTAAGAATTTGTTTATTTGTTTATTGAACGGAACAGAAGATAGACTGGTTGAGGGGGGAGATCCAGTATATGTTTTTCTGAGAGGCCATGAACAAGTCACAGGGAATACCAAAGAGGCAAGGATGGATCCTACTAGTGAGATCTATAAATCCCCTAGTGAATTCTATGTTGATATAGTGAAATAGTAGATCTTGACCCATATATAGGATGGTCGGATTCATCGAGGCACTCATTTTTTGTTGGATGCTCTCATTGGGGGAAGTGCACAAGGGGGTATGACCAATTACCATTATTATGTTAGTGATGGTGGTGATGAGACTGTGTGTCAATTATTTTATCCCAATACTAGTGATGTTATACATGGTAAATCAGCACATTAGAGAAGGTATGAATCCATTTTATTTGGGTGCCCATTTTCCCTTCCTATATAATTGGGTGGCCACACACATATGGGGTTATAAGTCCCTGAACCCTATTTCTCCTCCAAGAAAAAACAACTGACATGAGATCGTTAACATCCTAGGGATTTACCCAGTCAATTGGGGTATAGGGGGAAGTGATGGATAATGTTTAGTTTTCGGAGTACTTCATATTTCCCATATTCTCCCTATTGATGGGGGTGGTGATAGATGATGACACAATGATAAAAGAGAATATATCATACCTATTATCCTTTCATGGTGGGGTACTAGAAGAAGGATATGAGTACGACCCAGGTTTTTGAGTTTTACAATCCCCAACAGATTGAATGATTATACAGGTTTCTATAAAGGTTCAACTGAAATGTGTACTCATAGGTGCATCATGAGTTCCATAATACAATGATGTGGAAGTTATGGGGCATATTCATGTGCAATAAAAGAACGATATGGAATTTTTTGCTACTACCCACTATTGTGTATGGTCTTAATCATGACTATTTGTTGAGATAGGAGAGTTCCTATTCTATGTTCATGATGACATAGTGAGCCACGTAATCCAATTTAGGGGTAGTCCCTCCATGGTGGGGTTGGGGCTGAATGGTGGTTGGAGGACCCTGTAGTGTAAGAGATAATCTTGGGTAATAGATAATAGTAGTGAGTCCAGTCATCCATGGTCCAGAAAAGGAAGGATCAGTATGAAGTGGAAGAGTTCCAGGCAAGACACTCCCTGGTAGTTGGGCACAAAAAAGGGGATCCCTCTAGGGAGATCCCAATGGTGCATGTTTAGGGTCAGGGAAATGAGTACATTTCTCTAATGTTCCCAGATACATTGTCTATCTTAATTCATGAGAGGCTTGGGGACTTTATAATAATATCACCATTCCTTGGGGGTGTGGTAGTATCTCAAAACTAATAGGATTTATCTCACCGGGATGGGCCATCAAAATGATGGATTTTATGCTCCCCATTCTGAAGTGATGAAATAATTGGAAAAGTTGAGTGAACTAATTTACTCCCGTGGTACTATGCATCCTTTGACCGATTGGGTGAGGAAACTAATATGAATCTATCCCCAACATATTCCCTTGTGAGTAGTGAAACTAATAACATATCTAATAGTGAAGACTCAGAAGACACCTGGGTGAGTGATCCCTACTATATTTCAAAATGGGGTTGGAAACTACTATAGACAAGGTAAAATCACTATAATATACATTCCCTTGAACATCACTGAGTCTTAAAGCCTGATTCATGACCATCTTTTACTTATACAGGAATTGGTGAGAACTAAATAAAGGGTGTCCCGTGATATGCCTCATGTGGAGTGGGAGGGAACCTCAACCCATCATGGGGCGAGTGTCAGAATCCTCTATGATTTTGTGGATACATATGATCAACCTTCAGTGCCAAGCACTATAGAAATAGATATAGAGGCTGAGGTGATGAAATTGGATGCTGCTCTTCCCATGAAAATGGACATGGAGATTATGGCAGTCGAACCAAGAATATTGATTCCATTAGATGGGACTACTAAAATTAGGCCCTTGGTGGAGGGGGTGTGATAAGGACCTCGATAGGGTAGCCTAAGGGAGTTTCGACAGTTTAGTATATCAATGTGGTCCCACAAAAATAGGTTGTTGGGGATGAGGTTTCCTTAGAAGTTCAAGTGATTGTGCCAGAGGCTATTTTAGCTATGGAGGCAATACCAGATCTTCCTATAATTGAATTTCCACTAGTGAAGGATGTGGGAGATAAGGATTCTATTTTGCCAACAATAGGTGTTTTCAATGGATCTAGGATGGCGACATCTACCTCTGTGATTCCTTACGGTCCAACAGAATATTCTTCTATTTTTGAATAGGCTGATTATGAAATGTTCCATGACATGTTCATACAGCCTCTCTCTCCCACAGAAGAAAAAAATTGAAGATACTAATTTTTTTATGACAAAAACATAGAGGCTCCAGATGAAAATATATTGGATACATTTCCTCCACATGATCTTGCATCACCAAATGATTTTAAGGATTTTTTCCCAGAGGTTGTTGGGGATAAAATATATATTCTCTACAATGTGTGGAGGAATGTTTGGAATCTCATCACTCATATTCTGATATATAAACTTACACAATTGATATGATCTATCCACCATTGGATAGTCAACCTGGGACTAGTGGGTTGAATTTCATCACTCTTCTTTTACTTTCCCAAAAATTCCACAATGAGAGAGCCTATGCAGAATATCCAAATCTTAATCTACCCTATAATAAATTAATGTATGAGGGTCCTCATGAACATCATAAATATGTGGATTAATTTTCCCATCTTGAGGGGCTAGTATACTAGCACGTGACTGTGACTATTAATCTTGATAAGATCACTAGCAGTCTAAGTGATCAACTTTTTGCATTTGAGTACAAGTATTTTAATATCTAGAATGAATGTTTTATTTGTGAGGTATAGTATAACGGATAGAGAATCAAGGATTAATATGTTTACTCTAATTCCAATGGAGAGAAGTATGAGGTGGCAGTGTGCCGACAAGTCTTTGAGACCACTCAGTGGAGTCTGGATGAGCTTGAGAACTCGATCACTAATTTGGGTCCACAGAGGATCATTTTGTAGAGGGGAGGATTTTATATCATTATGACCCAATGAAACTATGGGTTTATTAATTCTATTCTGTGAATATTTTCGTTTTTTCTAATTTAATTTTATTTATTATATAATCGGCAACCAATCCCTAATCTCATTTGGGTCTGGCTCGATGTGAAAAATAAGGTATCTCCATGTGATTTATATTCATATAAGAATACACGAAAACAATTAATCACTCATGATTTGATTTTTTTGAATGTCCACTAATGATTTTCTATGATTAGAGAGGATATGGCAGGTGATTTAGGCTCTCATAGAAACCAACATTCTTTTGTAACATGATCTAATGCATGAACTATATAACATCATGGGAATTGAATTTGACCCCAAAATGGGAATAGAGACGTGTGAACCATGATTTAAAAAATAAGGAACAAAAGGATACATGATTGGAGATACATGATACCTATTAACCATGTTGGAAACATGGAATTTCTATCAATATCCAATAATGGGGAAAAATAGTGGTCGATTGTAGAAAATTTTCAAAACATGGAACCTGTCTCATATTTTCATCCAAAAAACATCTGGGTAGTTAGCCTAGTATGGTAGGCGAGCCTTTATAGAATGATAACATTACGTTTGGGGGTCCTTTAATACATTTAGGGTGATGATGATCCGGATAAGGGGAAAGTGAATCATGGATATTTAAGGCATGGAATGATTAAATCGATTCCAAAACCACTAGAATTTATCCACTGTAGATTGTAGAACATTTTTATGGGACTATTTATTTTATAAAAGGACAATATCATCTCACAATGGATCATAATCTCGAATTTTATGTCACAACTAATGCTGTGAATGATGTGATAGATGAACAACACCTGAGGAGAGGATCTCTCAGATGATGGCATAGGATTCCATTCATGATTATGGAATGCAATGGGGATAATAGGTATGATGTATAACAACATACACTAATGGAGTATCCCATTTTTTAACATCATATGACTAAGACTCTTTAAATTTTGTACATCTCATGGAATATATCATGGATGAAAGTTTAAAGTCATGTAGCATGGACAATAGGAGAAGAAAATAGTATAAGATCATAATGGTTATGCCATGGGATTTTAAATTAAGGTAGCGGAGTTTGGAAAATGAGATCCGAGTTTATGGTACCAAAATTTGGACCATAGTAAGTGTCCCAAAAAAAGACATGTGTAGCATGGAACAGTGAAAATCCCGAATAGAATGAGGGCCAAGGTGGTCTAACACTACACCATGCATTCTAGGGAAGATGTGCATAGAGACTAATGTTTTTATGCTTGGACTAAGGGTGGATGTAAGTTTATGGTCATAAACTTCCAAACATGATGGGTCCTAGGGGGTGATGTATTTGATTAATTTTCTGCTCAGCCTAAGGATGAGAACTCTGAGAATCACTTCATATCCAATGAGGATGGGAGTCATGCCACATGTAGTTCTAAAAAGAGAAAAACAAACTTTATGGCCATATTCTATTGACCATTAAAATTATTTTAATGTTGTGTTTTTTAACTATAGGAGAAATTTTAGGTCCAAGGTTATATATGATGCAAGAATGAGGGAAAAATAAATGTTAATGATGCCTTAGAGGCCTACTGTAACACGCAAAAAATTTACAATGTTTTAGGTCATAATACCTAGACCACAACTAAGTCCATGGGTCCAAAGTGTTGATGGATTTTTAGCTGGTCCAAGAGATAATAAATACTAGCATCACTAAAAATTCTATGAGTATTGAAATCAAGCCACACAATGTTTCAGAACATAGCATAGTTAGAGACCAACTCTAGTAGGAGTGATCCTCTCAGATGAGGGAATTAGAGGCATCCCTTGGTTATCATTTGCATTCCATGTTCAGGGTATGGTGTAACATTTGTTAACCATACCATGTTTATAATTTGGGGAATCCTAGTTTGGAATGGGGTAAACATCCTCACTTATTATGATGTGATTAAAATCCCAGTTTAATGTGTTGTAAAATCACGGTTTAATATCATGTTTTGAGGGTGTAAAATTCTGTTTTATGGTGATAGTGTTGGGACCCCTGAGGTTGGGTACCTAAAATGAACAAGTTGTGTGAAACTTAATGACTATCCTAATGCGAATTATAACCAAGAAGGCCTAGAACCACAAAACATAGTTTAGAATGAAACATGCATAATGTTTAAATTCAATATCCATGGATGTTTTGTGAAACATTTATTTCCATATCACTAAGAACAGAAGATCTCGGTTTAAGGTCATAGTTTTTGGACCATGTGGGTGGTACTTCATGAAATTGGTATGTTGGTGTAGAGTAGTAACAAACCTTACATGAATGATGTTCGGAAATCCCCAATGCTACACCAAAAAATCAATATAAGGTTTGAATGTTGTTTAATGTATTGTTTCCTATACAGTGGTTCGTAGATTAAGGTCATATATTTCTGACTAAAGAGTAATAAAGTCCACAAAAAGGATATTCATTATGTGGATTCGTGGAATGTATGATGTGAAGGATGGACTAGGAGGCTCAGTTACACACAACATATTCTAGAGCAGATCTAAAAACAGTTTATTGTCATAATGAAGCCTTGGTGGCCTACCACTGTGATAAACATCCTGAATAAAACCCACATGTATTTTAAGTTCATGATTTTTTTATGGGGATTCATATTTTATCTTTAGGAATCTTAGACAATTTGAAACAAATTAAAGTCATTTTTCATAGACCAAATGCTCAAAGATTAAGTACATATATTTCAGACTAAGTACACTGTTTAATTTCATGTTTATAGGACATTCAAACTTTCCTTAATGTCTTATGGTAAGAATAATAGTTGTTACATAGTTTATCTTCATAAAACTAGGAAGAATAGTTTCTATGCAGTTCATCATCGTTCAAATAGGATGAAGGTGTTATGCAGTTTATCATCATGCAGGTAGGACGCTAGTATGATTCTTTTATGTTCATGAAGAGAGGACTACCAGTGATACATATTTTAGCATCATCTAGATAAGATGATAGTTTTTCTTATGTGAAGTATTTTTTGATAAATGTTGTTCTGGTTGGAGAAGTAATGTACTCTCTACCAATGCTGATAAAGGAGCATAACCCATTAGAATATACCTTTTGAATGATGCAACTTCCTTCCCACTTGGACTCCAACATTTGAGGGTTATTAATAGGTATCAATGGTGTTCTAAAAGATAGTACCATGTCACCATATTGTAAGGATCATCGGAGAATGTTCTTATTTCATGTTCTTAATATCTTTTTATGGTGCCTCTCTAGATTTTTCAAGGCCTATAGTTTATTCTCTTTGAGGGATTATATCCCAGCAAGAGAGACTTATTCTATTCTATCTAAAATAATATATATATATATATATGTTCTATGTGATGGAAACATAATCTTAATGGGAATTAATGTCTTCATTTTATACACTAGGGAATATAGATTCACATGGGTGGAATTTCGATTCATCAACTAATAGGCTGAGAGGGCACTGTGGGTTTTGTTTAGAAAACACTTCTTTTTTAGTTTCTAATATATTCTGAAACATTTTATAGAGTGCCTTATTAAATACATAAATCCATCTATTTTCTAGAAAATGATATAAGAAACTGTGGTTTGATCTGATATTGTTCTCAGAATACAACATTGGCAGTGAAAATGCTCGGAATTAGGTAAAGTTGTTGATGAGATTGGAATGACGTACATTTAACTGATGGATGATGTGGGAGCTCCCAAATTCAATCATTAATCGATCCATGACATCACTATAAGTAATTTCTTCTACCCACATAGAGTAGAAAAATTTCATGTTAAGAATTAACCTACTCTAGTGAGGTATTGTTGGGGGATAGGGTCTCATGATATCAATTCCCCATAATGAAATTGTTCAGGAATACATGGTAGTGTGAACGGGAAATAACTATAAATGCACAAAGATAGAATGAATTTAACCTAAGTGAAACCTCTTGGAATACCTGATGTAATCATGTACCATGGTAGGTAAAAAACATCCCAACCTATAAATCTTGTATAAGAGCTTCATACATTCCAGATGAGCTTGATAATATGTTTCATGAACTTTTTTCATAACCTAGTAAATTTCATCTCTATGAATAAATCGGAGGAGTATTCTATCAAATCCACATATGCAGAGAGTATTCTCGATGTTTGGTTCACTCTGGAGGGTGAAAAACATGTATCATTGATCAAACCCCTCATATTCATCTTGATCTGGCAGGAGAGATCAACGATGGAGATACTCGTTGAATGGAATTGTCCAATCAGAGGTTCCTTCTCCTACAAGGGGGTGAGGCATAGGGGTCCTTACGTAGATGTACCAAAAGAAATATATTCACCATATAGTTGTCATCATCATATATAATTTCAATAGAATTGACACACTAAATAGCAATGTGATTGAACACATGATCCAGGTCAGTTTCTATAGTAGAGGAGGCTAGCCAGTCTATGGCATTGGCTTAACTATTCTGTGACCGAGGAACATTATCACCTCTAGCTGATAAGGGAACTGGAAAATCACAAACAATATTTGTTCAAATAATTTTAAGATAATTTTATTCATTATTTTATAGTATCCATTGATCTATTTGGTGAAAACATACAGTATTCACTCAGATTAATGATCGAGACATCAATATTGAGGGCTAGCATGAGACTACTAATGAGATTCAAGTAATCCGCCTCATTGTAAATAAATCATTAAAATAGAATTAATGTGTTGGGTAGAATAGATTTTATAGGCTTGATGAAGATAACCATTATTCCTACTCTTTTGAGTGTGGGATGATTGATCATACTACCAGTTAGGATTAGGGAGGTTCCAACCAAATGCTTCCTCCATCACAGAATAGCTCGATCCACTAAGAGGATAACCTTTTAGGGGGAAACAACCTCCACAAGAAATTATTTAAGAGATGGATGGGAATCCATAATGTAGTCCAAGGCCTAGAATTTTAGGGATTTCTGTGAGATTAACCTGATGTCAAACTGCCAAAGGACAACTACACAACATGCCAGTTGAACATTCATTGTGGGATGATTCAGGGTATACTTCATCAGGACTAATCGAGACACCTGTTTTATCTCATGATGATGAAATGAATGCAGTAAAAAATACACTATGAAAACAAATTGCACGGAAGCTATTATTCTAATGATGGTATTTTTTTCTTTTCCTCTCATGGATCATACAACTAATATTTTATAAACTACTATCCATTCATTCATTGTTCTTCTTAGAGAGATGGTCGCGAATTGACCATCCAAATGTGATCACAAGGTGAACCAGAGTATTCCCTAAGATGGGTGGCATTAGAAATAGATTTAGTAGTAAATACTACTCCATTTTATCTATTTAATCATTACACTATTCATCCCACTCCTAAACAGAACCATTCTTCATGATCCTGGAAGAGGTATTACACATTTCAATGATATTTTTGATAAATCGTCGTATGTAGGATAAGAGGCCTTAGAGATTGCAAATATCCTAGATATTTCTCAAAGGTGGAAAATATTTTATGTGCGTGATCTTCTCTTGGTCAATATCAGTGCCTCTTTAACTAATTATAGAACCAAAAATCATCCAAGAGGTAACCACAAATGCATACTTCATTGGTTTTATCTTAAAATTCTACGAGTTTATGAAGTTGAATACTTTCTCGAGATCTCCGTGATGGTTCTGATGTTGGTGGGACATGACTACCCCACTGTTATATATAATTCCACTAGAGTTCTGAGGATTGGATCAAATATATGGATTTCTAATTAGTGGCACCTACTTTCATTGGACAAAAATGAATCACCTGTTATGATAAGGTTCCTTGTAGTCCTCTAATAGAAGTAAATTATTCATCTTTGAGGGCCATAAAAATATTATTATAAATGATATAACATTCCATTAAGGAGAGAGTTTGGAAACAATATCTGTAATAAATCAATATATATGTTATTGGAAGGAGAATATAATCTTTTGGTTAGTGGAGTTTGAGAACCCTGAAGACAACATGGACTCTGATTAACTAGTTATTCCTCCTGACAAGGATGTTGTTGGATGTCCACTTTGGGTAACAAACATCATTTATGATGTTTTCATTGGTAATATTTTCAACATTATCCATAACCATGGTACCATGAGAATGCTACATTTTCTTGGTATGCTTCCTAAACATGTGATGACTCATCGGTAGTCTAAGATGGTGAATGAAACCCTGAGGGTCCTGTCGTAACTTCTCATTGGTACTCCAAGAAAATAAATAATAGTGTTACTTTTTGAAATCCACATTCTACTAGTTTTCATCTAGATGTATGGATATTCTAATCAAAATTGGACTTGGTAAATATTAGGGAAAACATTCATCTAAATAAACTCATCTATAGTGGTGGAGACATCCACTTCAAATGATGGAGATGCATCCGCTAAATCATATTCATCATCTGTGGTAGGTGAATCTGTGGTAAGAGGTTCATCTAGGCAGACTGATGTCTAGGTAAATTATGGTTCATTCTTGGGTGGATATGAAATCCTTTTTGAGGGACTCTGGCTCTTTTGAGACAATGGTGATAAAGGATGTCATTTCAATCCCATCTGGCCATCGACTGTAGGTTCTATGATTAATATCAATGAAATGTTGTGGGTTTTCATGTGTTAGTTCAACATAGATTAGAGAAACATGTCATTATAATGTTCAATTATATTTATGAGGATAGCATCTCGATACCTCATGGTGGTTTGGTACTCTGGTATCACATGGGACTTGCCTATGAAGGATTAGGAGATAATTTTCCAATGTTCCTTATTGTTAGGGATGTGGAAACCATTCCACTAAAAATGATAATGAAAATTACCAAATCTGGCATCATGGATTTTAACTGGAGAATTTGGATGTTGAAATAATCGTCCATATCTTCCCATGGACTGGTTTTAATGGTTGTATGTTTAACCACAGTGGTCTGAACATTATTCCCATCTATCTTTTAATAGTTTTAATATATGTAGAAAACTTCAAAAGGGTATAATGGAGATGCATCACCTAGAATCACACCTACTTGACCATTGAGGGATTACATGAAGCATTAGTGGTACAAGGAGGAGATTATATTATGAATATGAAGATAGGGTGTTCCCATCATTGTTTTTTAGGTGGTATATTGTTAGATAACGATATATTCAACACATGATACAGTGATTTAAAACTGGATATTCGACAGAATTATTCCACATGTTCTCTATTCAGTCCTCTTATAACCATGAAACATCAAATCAGAGGGGCTCAAATCTACTTCATTCAACCGCATCTTAAAGAGTGTTCAATTTGGAATTATTTTGATCTTCGAACCTATTCCCATCAGTAAACAGTAGATTTCAATGTCATTAAACTGGAATGTGATGTATAATGAGTGGATGATCCCCTTTGTGTGGTAGACCTCATCTTCTCAGGAGAATGAATTTATGGATTCGAATTCAACATCCCATACCACCTCTACATAGTAGGTCTATATAGATGATACCTATACTTTGAACTAGATGGGGATTCTAAAGGATTCTTTGAGAGCCACATGCATTACCACAGATATAAAGTAGGTCTTAATTCCATGCTAGATGGAAATTTCTCTATACAATGGGTATCTATTTGGCTGTAGGCACAACATGTGCTACCATCAATACCACTAGATTTTGGATGGTGCTACCAATTTCTTACTGCCCAGCTACTAACAAAACCAAAACCTCTATTGGATGATAGCCAGTTGGTAGATGCCTCCATTTAGCTGGATGTGGTTGATCATGCTGTGTTAATGGCCCTTCTTCATAGTGAGTTAGAATGATTAGATGTGGCGGGTTTCTTATGGATTAGGCTAGGAGGACTGTTCTTGTGGACCTCTATACAACACCTATTGTCAGATCTCAGTATCATACATGTCCTAATTCAATTTTTCGGCATGAGCATTTCAACATATTGTATACCTTCAACCACTCCTAGAATGATGTCATATAGATGAACCCATGGGGTTTTTCTAGTACTCCTTTTCATCGGGGATCATTAAGGTATCTACGAATTTGATTGTTTTCATAGAGGCATACACTTTGGCATCATCGTACAAGTCTTCCAATATCATTTATATCCTAGGGGTGATCCATATCTCTTGAGGTATGAAATTTCCAAGCATATGAGATAGATTTAGCATCTTAGGGTGACTTTGTATTATTTTTTCTAGTAATAACATAAAATTATAAAACATAGACGAATGTGATGTGCACATAGATGACATATCTGGGGATGGGGATGTGACTTTTAGAGGTTTGGGCTAGTCTATGAGGGCATGAATAACACTGTTGGTGTGAGTGACTGCCCTATAGTCCAACCATTCACTGTACATCTGAGTCTATAGGTTCAAATTTTCTTCCATTCACCCACATTGTTGTTTTCTGGCTCGGAAGAGATGTATTTCACTTATATCAGAGAATTACCCAGCTTGACAATACCTCTATTAAATTGTTATTAGAAAAAATACATGGACACATAATACATTTTGACATTATTTAATAGGATCATGTGGTAGTAAAATGGATAAGAATATTAGTGCACTCAGCTTCATTGGGCTTATTTCACTCTATATGCTTTAGAATCCCATGATCAAGGAAGTGAGGAAATAATTGAGAACTGAGGAATCCTTAAAAGGGTAGGTATGGTTTCTCATAACTAGTAACAAAAATATTGGAGCTTGGACATGAAGATGGGTGGATCCTGATGAGGGGTCGAATCCACATTGGCACATCTTGATGGTAGCACTTGGTTGGGTGGTTATCGAGGATTGTAAACTAGGTGAGGCTAAGTATGATATGGAAACTACAATTGGCCAGGATCTTCTAGAATAGTGGTTCATGGATCTATCAAATATAGGGAATCTTTCTATATGGAATAAAAAGTCCCTACCCTTTTGTGTATTCTTGTGGGAGATAGAAGTGGAATGAAACACGCTTTCCTAGCCATTAGTAAGGATTCCTCTTGTAATTGGGGCTTTTAAGAGGAATCTATAAACCTGCCTGGGAAGTTCAAATTGATGTGGGTAGTGAAGAACTTGGTCTTAATATTTCCCATTCAAATCATCAGCATGTGTTCTTGAGTTTGTGTAATATCGAGTGACTAAGTGAGTCCCTTTCACCGTTTGAAACAAATATGGGACATGCTCTCTAGGATGGTTCTAGCACTTGAATATGTCAAAAATGATAGTATTACATGTGGTGCAGTAAATTGGTAGAAGAAATTACTATGAATATTTAGACATAAAATGATAGAACCAATGCAAAACTCATTGTACAAGATAATCACAAACCATTCCAATTTTTATATGAAACAGTAGAGATTATTTTCCTCCTACTACTCTAGGGTTCCCAACATTGCTCACACTAAAAGATGAATTGGAAAAAATTAAACAGTGGGTCATCTATCCCATTCAAAGGGTAAAATCTGGGGTTCCCAAAATTAGTGTGATTACTAAGGTAATCCACCCATGCTGGGTATGGATTTCGTTCTGGTGGGTTCACCACCAATATACCCTCTAGATCTTCATGGTGAGTGAATAGAGTGAATAACAAAATGCCTTGTTGGGGGTTCTTATATGGACAAGAATATATGACCACCAATGCATTTATGGGATCATAAACGTGGTAGGTAGAATCAATGAATCATATAGTGGATTGATCTTGGTCTAGAGAAAGATTATCATGTATTTCGAGAAGATTCTATATCTCATATCTTTGACACATCCCATAAACATCTTCCTAGGCTATGTTGGGATGCATGTAATCTCTTTTCTCAACTAGGGTAAACTAGCCAAGGTGGATATGTGGATGCAGCTAGGGAATAGAAATAGGATCCTATCATGGAGCTCCATAATTTGTGTATATCATAGCATGAAATTCATTAATGATCCAGTTCTGATATAAAACCATCTAGAGAAAGGTGGATATTATAGGATTTTTCATCATCATTAATGTGATATTAGGAAGATAAGAGGACCTAAGAGTTCCCTTGACCTTTTTTGTATTGAAAAGGGTGGTCAATGATGTGTATACATAACTAAGGCTGGGTGTCTACATTTAAAGGCAAGTTCAGACACCTCTATAAGGTTCTTCCTAGTACTGTGTTTCCTAGGTGGGTTGGTTTCCACTATCGAACCCTTCGTCAGTTACTCAATCATTGAATAACATTGGATCAACCTTGTTTACAAAAAATATATACATTTTACTATACTCAATTACAACTGGTATTTTAGTTTTTCACAAAATGGATATGAAGTGGAGAGAAACGTATTATCCCCATACCTAGATCCGTACATGTAGAGATGCCTCTTCCATGATGTTGTGGACCACTATGAGTATTCTCATGTAGCTATTTCAAAAGGGTTTGGTGGAAGATGGGTAATAGAGGGTGCTAAGTCATTACAAGTGATTCTAAATCCACCATTAAACATTACTGATCAATGTCATGGATGTGATCTCAGCTTCCTAAATAGAATATCTGACAGTCACAGTGGTGATGCCACATTTCCCATATAGTTTGGAAGAAATACATTTCCATTCCTTCAATGAGGAGATCTAGAACACTGAAGGAGGATGATTAATTTTTTAGAGGATTAAAGGCTAATAACTGATATCCAAAGTCTCCCATGGGAATTATTTCACGCAAGAGAGGTCATTCTCTTGATCATCCCAGTCTTTGATTGGTGATTTCTAAGAGATTCATTGTGGAACTGATGTGGATATGTGTGGTGGATAGCTAGCTAGTGGAGGAGCCACTTCTTGATTCAATTTTCACTACATGTTGGTGAGTCTCAAGAGGGTTCTATAAACCACATAATCACATCCCTATAGTAAAAGGTGTTCTCAATTGCCTCATGTGAAAGGATAGCGAAACTCTTTTGAGGATCTTCACATGTTTCACCATTTGAAGAATTATACACAGACTTGAACTACTGTCCATGATCATGGTAAGTGGTGGAGAGGGATACATGTGATGATGGAGATGGTTTTACTATTATACTTTTGATAGGCACCATGAATTAATCCACTATCATGTACTTGTGGATGGATTTTGGGATATTGTGAACCTCAACATCCATTATGACAAAATCCACCTTTTGGTATCCTTCCATGGACATTCATATTGATGAATTCAATCTTAAAATCAATTTTTCATTGAAATATTAGATGTTAATGGGATTGATGATGGATTTTCACTTCCCATGATTTTCCTACAAGAATTTAAGTTTACCCTACTACCCTAGAAGTGTTCATTAGGGTACTGTAATCAAATATCATGGGAAGGACATCTTTGATGGTGGGTTATAACATAAGGATGAACTCCACATTTATTAGTTAGGATATATGGAGTACAACCATCTCTGTTGTTTTCGAAGTGGGGAAGACCTCCTTTTTGACTATTTTAGGAGTGTCTAGGACACCCACACTTGTTGTTGGGAAGCATATAGGATCTCTACAATATTCTATGTGGACATAGGGAGGACCTCCACATTTTAAAATAGTAATGGAATGGGGAGAAACTCCATAAAAGGTATTTAAAGCATGTTGAGGTACTTAAAAATGATATAAATGGACATGGAGATGAACTCTATGTGGGGGATTTAGAATATGAACAAGACCACTTAATTTTTTATTGAATTCACAAGGAGGACCTCCGCTCTGATAGTTTGGAAGAAGGGAGGGCGTCCATGTGAATTTTGGAAGGATTATGGAGGGCCTCCACTCTGATTGGCTATAAAATTGGTGGACCTCCTTGTTGGATGATGGTGAAAGCATGGGGAGGACCATTGTAGTAATTGTCGATTATGCATGGTTAAAATTTATATAGAAAAATTATGGATTGGGGAAATCCACTACATGAGATAACAGTGTTTAGAAGAGGAACTTTGTAATGATTGATTATTAAATGAGTAGGTCATCTTTTTTGAATGGAGGTAGTGGAATGCGGAGGACCTCTTCACTTGTTATCAAAGTGGATATGACCTCTGGTAGAGATGGGAATGAAATGTAGAGTAATTTCATGTTGATTGTGATCGTAGGGAGGGCCTCCTCTTTGGTTGATGATGGTGTGGGGAGGACCTCTATACTGAAACTCATTTTCATGGGTTAGACCCCAAATACTATGTTTTGTTCCAAAATATGACATAATCAACCCATCCAATATTTAAGAAATCTATGGTCTTGATCTCTTCTCATCATGGATGGATCCCAACCCATATTTAATGAGAATATTTTTTAATGCACTGGCGTTGGAAAATAGAATTACTGATTTAAAAGAAGATTCCCCTTTTCGAGAAATATCACAGGACATCCCTTGATATTGATGCTGGGTGGTCCATACATGGGCCAGTGAAGAGGTGTATTGTCCACCTATTCTTTGGAATAAAGTACATATCATTGTCGACATTGATGAAGCATGGTGGGAGATCTTCATTGTTTGTCTCGGTAGGTAGTCACAGTCATGGTGACATGGTAATCCATCACATCATCATTGTAGGGTAGTGATTATTAATATCTCTCTATGGAGAGTCTCCCAAATGTGTTTACTATTGGTACAGGGAGGGGTTTCTCTCTACATATCATGGGGGAGGTGGTTTTGGTGATACATTGAAGCCTACGAGTCACAGAGGTCCATGTAACATATGTAAATGACACCCTCGATCTCATACTGACATACGAGGTTTCCCATCATCCTCTTATGGATGATTTATGAGGGCGACTTGGGGTGTGGGTTCCCAGAAGATGAGGTTTTAAACGAATTGGAGGCATAAATAGTGTCATGTCGGATTACTGCATTATAATTTATCTACAGCCCATGTATGTGAATGTTGGGTTGATGGATTCCTATGTCATGGGTCATCTACATCAGTTGGATTTAGCTATATTTAAATATACAAGGAATGAAATTCCAAATTTCCTGGAATCTTCCAATTTTCCATGGATATATAGAATGATCTATATTGATAATGTTACAAATTGGAA
The DNA here is from genome assembly GCA_963277665.1 of Viscum album. Classification (NCBI taxonomy): domain Eukaryota; kingdom Viridiplantae; phylum Streptophyta; class Magnoliopsida; order Santalales; family Viscaceae; genus Viscum; species Viscum album. The sequence goes on from OY728155.1 coordinate 823,318,047, forward strand.
TTCCCAATGTTTAAATTCCCCAATTTCTGGTGAGTTCCATGCTAATCCCACTGTTTTCATGGGCCTCCTATTTCCAGATAGCAAGATCGAGTGACATGATAATCTTTTTGCCTCAAACTCTACTAGTCGGAAATGTCAAGGAGAATATATTCACATTTGGTTCCCCATTTCTATTTTTGATTCATTCAATGGGGGAACCACTAACTTGTTAGTTTGTGTTGGCGTGCTTGTTACCCCACATTTCATTTATCCTAATGTAGGTGACATTCATCACATTCATCAGTGATTTTTTTTCCTTGAATGAAATGGGATGATGGGATGTTGGTTCCCACTTCCAGGGATTAATTCATGGAACCCATCCTTTAGTATTGGTATCCCTCTTATTGTAATGTCATTTTCATGGAACTCATTATTGGTTGCACATCATTGAGGACTACTATAAATAATTTTTCTTCTTTCGAAACATTCTAGTGGTTCTTGATAGGAATGAAAAATTCAGTCAATAAAGTAGTCACTTTGGGCATCACTATAATATCTGGATTCTTATAACATTGTTCGCATGTATTCTTCCTCATAAGAGGATATCTCAGGCATGTATCTCGGGAGCATTACCCAATTTATCATGTGTTGATCCCAATGTACCTAACATTGGTTGAATATATCAGTTAAGGCATTCACATAATCAATACCATGTTTTTCATGAGGTAATTGATTCCATAGTTTCATATCTTCCATGGCATTCACCATAGGCATAACATGTTTCACATGAGGTAGCTGACACCATTGGCACATATCATCCAACTATTTCACCTCATGCATCCCATGTTTAACTTGTGGTATGTATCTGAGGTTACAATTTTACAATATTGTGGAGACATATTAGATTGATAAAGACACCCCATGTAGGAATATCATGAAGGTGTGTCCCTATGAGAGAATATGTCACACCAGAATTTTTACTATTTGATGGATTAGTACTCTCAAGGGGGGAAATATAAGATGTGTTGGTTGTAAAAGGAATATTTCACACCATAAATATTGACCAGAACACCCTTGTATGTGGATAATGGTGGTATACCCCATGGAGGGAACACATGAATGCTTTAAAAATGGATGGATTAGAATTCTCTATGGATGTGGATCCTTGAGGAGTGTCCCATAAAGATAAGACTTATCACTATGGATGTTTATTAGAACACCATTGGAGGTGGATCAATGTGTTACATCCCTAGTGAGGGAGAACCTAAATGTTTTTCCTATAGATGGATCAAAACACAAAATGGGGGGAATATATATGATGTCTACACCATTAATAAAATGTTTTACACGAAGAAGGATGATCTAAACACAACTGGATGTGGATAAGAGAGGTAAATCATGAGGATGGATCTCCATAAAGATTTACCAATGGATGGATCAAAATTCCCTATGGGGTCGAATCCATGAGGTGTTTTCCATAAAATGAATTTTTCTTACCATGAAAGTTGATCTAAACACCTCTACAGGTGGATTAAAGTGGTATGTCCCTACGAGGGGTCACCTAAAAGGTTAACAAATGGATGTATCTGAATTCCCTATGGGGGAATATACATGAGGTATTTTCAATAAAGGTAAGATGTCACAATGTAATGTTTGATTAAAATCCCCTTAAATATGAATATAGGAGGTACATACCTAGGAGGGAACACCAGAATGTTTTAACAATGGATGAATCATAAATATATATGTGGACATATCTAGGTGTTTTGTACCATAAATAGAATATTTCACACCCTGGAGAATGATCTAAACACCCCAAGAGGTGGATCTTCGAGGTGATAAAATTTTCTATTAGTGGAGGATCTGGGATCTAATTCCATGGGAGGGAGAATTTATTATTACGATTGGTTGGGATTGAACATCAGGGATGAAACATACATAACCTTCATAATAGGTAGTGATGCAAACCAACATATTTTAATTTCATGGATTAAGGTCATGTGACGGTATCGACCTAGACAGATTGATGTCATGCAGTATGGATGATCAAGTCATTAAGGGAGTGTCAATGTGGGATGTTGTGGTGATTATGCATGGAAACTTCCATTTACAATGGATTGGTCATTGTTTGAGTTGGTGTGTGGATTAAAAATTGAGTTTACCGTGGGACATTGAGGGGATGTGGTCTCCTAGGTTAGGGGAATGATCATATCGGGGATGTGGCCCAGATAAAGTCAGTAAGGATATGGATGTTCATTTTCGAACATAAGTAGAATTACTACATATCCTAGTTAGTTGGGAATCAAATCAAAAGTTGTTCAGAACTATCTAGGTCTTATACATAAGAATGAGGCCTATCAGATCATGTGGATGGGGCCTATATGTAGGAGTGTCCCACTTGGTGGGTATGGATTTTGGTTTTCATGCATAATATCATCCCATCAAAATGGATGATGGCGCTTATATCAGTAGGGAATTCCCATAGCGTATATTGGATGTATTTTATTGTCACTGCTAAACTCTAATCTTATGTGAGTCATTCTTGGTGTGAGAAACCCGATGAATTCATATAGTTAATAATTATTTTTTAAAGTAATAGTCAATAATAGATGGTTTGGGGATTATGCATGGATGTTATCTATGGGGGGATGTTATTCCTTGTCAGTATGATCTCATTCCATTGGAGGATGATCTCATTTCCTATGAAGGTAGAGGGTCTCGAAAATAACCTATTCCATTCACACATGGATCCAATTGTGCTTAATTCAAAGGGTAAGGTCACTGTTTATCATCATTGGATGACAGAGTTAGGACTAGGTAGTTTTACGTCATGAATTTTTAATGTGGGGGACTCACTCCTTACCTATTGAGATAATATAACTACCACACATGCACCCACAGAAGGGAGATTGATTTAGAAATTATAGGCTTCAATGATGGGTAGGAGTGTCCAATCAAGAGGTCCACATTAGAATGGTTATACAAAGAGGTAATAGGAATTATCATACCTATTATGATAATAAAAAATCATATTGGAGTATTAGGCCACACATAAAGTTGACTGGGCCATAAGAATAGGTGGGAACAATTACATTGGGACTCGAGGTGTAGTTGTACTAGACCTAGATGGGTGTCCTGGATTTTAACACTCATCCTTCATGAAGAGGTGTCAATAGAAGGTAGGAATCATGGAATGTGATGGTAAATAGGTTTCACAATGCCTATGTCCTAGTATAATGGTGCTTCGAGAATCACAAGTGCATTGTATATGTCATGGGCTTCGCAAAAGATGATTATTTATGAAACAGGGGGACCCTACCTCGGGATCCAGTCTTGGATCAGTAAAGTAGTTCTTCATGACAGATGAATGCATTGTGATTTCTAAAATGAACCATGGGGACTTATTCCTTGTTGAAGGGAATAATACTTCATGAACGTTATCTCCACCTAGGGTGGAGGCTTTCTAGAACACCTAAAACAAGTTTTCTCGATGCCCAGGTACCATGGATGATCCATTTCTTCTCACTCGCAAATCTCAATAGGTAACCAAAATAAATGATATTCTAAAGATAAAAGTTTAGGTAAATATCCTCTAATGGTTTTAATGAGGGGGTATTTATAAGAAAGTTGTTCTTTGAAGATATGAAGTGTTTTATGTATGAATGTTTTGGCACTACAACGGGTACAACTCCGTCAAAATCATGAAATACAACTCATTCCATCTTGTGGACATGAAGAACCATTGTACTCATAAAAGACACTATAAATCCTTACCACGCTCAATAAGAATCATTAAACTCACTAATAAAAACCATAAAAAATTCACATGTTAACAAAGAGGATTTCACCGCAAGGAGATCTATATACTCAATCCATTTTCTAAGAGGTTTTACTTCACAAAACATACCCTTAAGAGGGTTATGGACTATCTTGGCATTGATTTACTATGAACCATCCATCTATTCCTTGAATATTATCATGGAACATATTTTGGTGTAAACATGTTTTCCTCTTCTTTCCATAGTTTCATCACCAGTGTACTGACTTGGATTCTTGAATGTGCCTTCTCGGGTGGGAAAAGACAATCACTTGGGAACATGGACCAGAACCCAACTAGCATAGGAATTCGACAAATCTCTAGATTCACTTGACATTCCCATGAAGTGTGATCCCTAACATTTATAATGTCCCAACATTAGTCAGCACTATCATGAAATTTCCATGCAGTGCACTGATGGGGTAGTATAGGGGTTAGCATGGCTCCACTATGATAAAGGAAAATTTTGATCAAATATTTGAAATAGATAAGAGAGTTCATATTAAGGTCCATTTTTATATGTTACATCACAATGGTGATCATGTACCACACCAAAAATTGAGTCTATAAATATTCATTCCATATATATGCGGTACTAAGGAACTCATCAGAAACATATTCGAAAGGGGGTATCTCACATAGTTGGTAGATATCCAAGAGACAACTTCTCACCTGTCCTGGTTACTGATGAAATGATTGTTTGATGGTTTACCAATTGGTAACTAGTTCTCGATGAATTTTATGGTGGTGGTAGAAAATAAATTGGGAAACCCATGTTGGCTTAAAATGATGGAGAAAATATAACTGGTTGGAAAACTCTAATGATCATTCCCTGGCACAAAATGGCCACACCCGTTCACCATAAAAATTACCACCAGGACAAAGATCCATTTTCAAGATCCATCTTCTACTCGTGTTGATTAATTAATAGATGAATAAAATAAAATTTACATAAGTGATGAGATGATGAGAGAAATAAAAATTTCCCATACCTAAGTGATATTTTTTTAACATATAATACAACCTCTCTGATTGAGCTATTATGATATATTAAAGAGAGTTTAACACCCATAAAGATAGATGGATGAAGTCAAAAGGAGGAATTAAAACATTTTCCAACATGTTTAACCCGTATACAATAATTTGGATTGATAAATGATAGTTTTTAAAATCAAATAGAATAATCGGTTTAAGAATCTCATTATCATAATTCAGGTCATATCAAGGGTCAGAACTATGGATTCATTAAATAAAGTCCCCTTAATTATCTGTAGTAGAGGAACGTAGATGAGAGTCAAAATCCATCCAAACAAAAGTCAGTTTTATATGTCTTACATATAAGACAAAATCTTTTCAAAAGGAATAAATGTTTAAAATCATGCATGTCGCATGAATCCTAAATTGGATTTGTGTATCAAATAAATAGATCAACCATAAACTGAACACTGCGATCTCATAGATCGCTTAACATGGAAGGAATTGTACAAATGCATGACCACATAGATGACTCACAATCATTTTAATTTTACATGGCTATCAAATCCACATAATATTCAAAATATCATGAGATCAAGATTATAGATCCCATGAAACCCTCAAGATGATTGTGAATCCCCATAGCCAATGTTAAAAGAATTTCCAATGATAAGTCTACTAATTGGTTAGAGAAGGATCATTGGAAATGGGTGTCTTGTGAAGTTTTCCATGAAATATAAAATAGTGAAGAGGTCTCTTGGTGGGATTTTTTATGAAGGACTTATGAAAAGGTCATGGGATTGATGCCAGGTACAAGGCCTCTAGAGAATCAATTAATCGGTGAATGAACAACTATCCACTCCCCAATTTATAGAGACCACCATAGAATACCAAAAATCCCCTAGAATAACCATTGCATCACATAGAACTTATTGTTGATTGAACTAAACACTCATGCATGGATACGCATTCTTCATAACGGAGACCTTGTCCATGTTGACACCACTATAGAGCGGGTCATTTTTTCAAATTCCAAATTAGAATTAATTAATTAATACAATAAGAAATACCTAAATATATGTAATACTTTCTATACAAAAAAGGATGAAAAGGTTTCCATGATCATGAAGATCATGTAACCCATTTGGATACACTTGATCTCATTACCTATGGAAGGTCATGTGGAATGTTCCTTATGGTGCATAATCCTATTGACGATCTCATAGATCCCCTTTAATAATTCCATCTAATCTTGATAATGTGACCTAGTCCCCCAGTTACAATGCAAAATCTTCCAAAAAATCACCCCAGGTCAAGATAATATTTAGGTGGTAGGTTCCTAACAACCAATCCAAAATATATTTAAATTATGAGATAAATTTCGAGAAAGGAGGGATCCACTTATGGTATTAAATATCACGTGACTAATCACCCATATGTATTTTGATTATCATAAACAACATTGGAACAACCACATGAGATTCCGTAACATTGTAAAATAAAAAAGGAAATAAATTGGGAAATGTGGGAGCCTCTTTCAACTATCAAACTCAAGCGAAACACTGATGTAGCCCATGAGACTCCATGGAAACATTGGAGACATGTCCGCCTAGTCATGAAAGAGCCTGATGGCTTGTAAACCATGTCTCACCAATGGATAGATACATGTCAAGGAAGTCTCACACTCCCCCTTTGGCTACAAAAATATGTAGAATTGTTTATCCATCATGTGTTATCACATCTCCAAAATACCTTTTTTTGGTCACATGGTTTATCAATGATGTGGAATTTGATTATCTACGACAACATTATCACAAGATTGCATGATCCCTTGGCCCTCTAAAATTAAAAAAAGGAGGTTAATAAGAAAATATGGGAACCTATTGATGTAATGAAACTCATGAAAGGCACTGGAATGCACTCATCAGATGCATTGAGAAGCCATTTTGATCTCACAAAGGCCTCTGGAAAGCTATACATTTTTAGTAGAATATTCTAGACAAGGCATCAAAGGTCATGCGGAGGCTTTATAACATGAATCTTGATATCATGAATGTACTTAGACAAGATGGTATAACAAAATGAATGTCCCTAGTATTGTTTCCATGTTTCGAAAAGACCCTTTAAATGTCTATAATACAAAAAAGGGTCATTGACGGGAGTATCTCAAGGATTCTGAATATGATTTGAGACCCTTTGAATTCTCTATGAAAAACCCTCATGAATACATGTAAGAACAAATCCTTCCACCAACTCCATCATGGATTTAGGCGATACATACCATAAAAATTGTAAAATAATTGGGATGGAATCTCCTATAAATCCCCAACCCCAACATGAAAAATTCATATTTACATGGACATAAGAGTAAATACAAAATCATATGTTTCTTTGAACCTACTAAACGAATATCCAAGAATTAGTGTATATTTCTTGATGTGTCTAACCTCAAGACTAGTAATGTTTTCTAGTAAATAATATCTACGGAACATCCAGATTGGTCATGAATCTTGTATAAAAACTTCATGTGATCTCTCATTGATCACTTATAGGACTTCTGGTGTGATACGAAAAAGGCATCACACATATTTTCTAAAATATATGATTCTTAAACTAATATAACATTGATAAAATATCTAAGGCGTATGTAATAAAATATTGAAACTTTGACTAAATGAATTTAAACATATGTGAAGAACATATACCCTGATCCATATGACCTTTTCATGATCCAACAAGGACATTTGATAGCACCAGGACATACCAGCCATGTCATGCAATGCTCCTTTGTTATCCAATATGGAACATACGATGTCCCATGAACATTTCCGTTAAATTCTAATAGATACAACTAGCATATCACCAATGACATGTGAAACCCTCTGGTATCACCATCTAGGTCACACAATTTCCTCTTGATTGGTCAAATAGACTATATAGAGACATCAATACATATATTATAAGTTTCTTGATAGCACTAGGTCATGTCAATTGGATCTTGTGAAATCATCCAAACAAGCTACATAGATGTTTCATTTACCTCTTGGTATTTCATCAAACTCTTCTAACATCCCCTAGATATGTTAGCCAGCTTTCATGATGACACCCTTACAATTCAGCCAGGACATACGACACTCTATGAGACATTTCAAACATACTCTTGCGATGCCCTCCAAGCATGTCTGGTAGAATTCATGATGACACTAGGGTAAGTCATCTGTATCATGAGATTCACTCTAAACATTATAGTTAGTATCATGCGATATATTCTCAGATAAGCAAGTCGGCTAATGTGATTTACTCCCCACAATCTATCATTGGTAATTTGAAAACCTTCATACATTCCATTCAAGTCATGTGATGTCTAACAAGAATGTAAATTAGATCAAGTGAATTTTTTGGGACATATCATGCCGACATCCTCCAATATGTCAAGATGACAATCAATGCATTACCGGAAGACAAGAAGGCAAAGTCATTTGGGTACCCTAGGACATGATATCCTTGTCCATCCTAAGTGTGTAAACCTTGATTAGAAGGGAAATGTCAATATGTAATCCCCAACCAATTGAACTATGAGATATTTGATTTCTTCTATAACCATGATATGTTGGATGCCTTCCTATGGCCCGATATTTTTGTTAAAAGATAAGTAGGGTAGTCCCATCACATATGTCCCACACCTATAGGGGATGAGAGGGATATTTTTATATTCCCTATTTATCACACTAATCATACATAATTTTGGATAATAGAGTCATAATGACCATATCATTCATGTCAAAAGACTCTATCAACATAAGGGAATCCTTAGTGTGTAAGCCTCGATAAGAGGCATGATATTGTATGTACTGCATAAAAGAGAAACCTTAGTATGTAAGCCCTGATCAGGGGAATAATATGATATTCCCCACATATAAGTGAAACCTCGGTCTGTAAGCCCCAATCCATGGTATAATATGATAATTTCCACATATAAGTTAAACCTCCACGTGTAATCCCCAATAAGTATCATAATAAGATATGTCATGAATTTATGAAAATACATTGTGTGTAACCCTCAAATCATTGTTCTATGATAACTCCAGTTCCACCTATGACTAGGATATATAGGATTCCTTTATATGGCCTAAAAACAAACTCAAATTATCATCCACATACATTGAAGTCCTTCCATGTCTCCTGATTTTCAGCTATCAGAACCCAATCACTATCGTGGGATGATTAGTCCATCTCATCCATCAGTGGACTGGGAAGCTAACTGAACAATGATAACATTGATTCCTGCTATAATCATAATATATAAGATGATTTCATAAGGATGTATCTCAATGGTCAACCTCCCATGATATGTCCTTATACCTAAGTCAATCACCCATATGTAACGATGTTGATTACCTATTATCCCCTATTTTTTACACCAATCATTGCTCATATGTGATTATGGAATCTCAATGGTCATCTCGTTCTCAACATGAGTCTCCCCCAACCATGGTAAAATCAGTGAGTAATCCCCAATGAGTGTCATGATATTACCACACCTTATATAATGAAATAAATCATTGGTGATAGTCCCAAGGGCATGCAAAAACTACAATAAATTTGATTCTCTCTATAACTAGAATATGCAGGACACCTCCTTGGGATTTGAGCTCAAATATTTAGTACATAAGTTCCTGTACATATGTAAATACTATGTGATTCTAAACTAAATGGGTTTAATAAACTACATGGATTTTTATTACAATAATAAACATGATACGTAGGACTCCTCATAATTTCCCAATACCCTCCTTGGAATATTAACCACCTCCCACCAAGGATGAAAATTATGAAGTGCCTAGTTATGTAGCTACTGCATATAAACAGCTACTAATTACTGAGAAATGAATGAGGATCCTTAGATATATATTGATGTATTCTCTTATGAAATCTCTATATTTCATTCATAAAAGGGGTTATAATATGATCATTATGCTATGGTAATATGTCTTGTCTCTATATTTGGAAGGGATTATTGAACATATCTTATATCTATAAGAGATTCCTAGAATATGAAACCACTTCCCCAAAGGGGTATGATGATCCTGACCACACATCCTCATAGCTAGTGTGATTTCCAATGCATCACTAGGTTTGAAACCCCAACTGACCACCTACATTTGGAATGTAGTTCAGTACATGGTTATGGATCTGGGAACCAATGGAAGTTTCTATTAAGAATCAAAATGGCTACCTGACATCAATGATTATACAAGAAATGGAACCCCTCACAGTCAATCATCAGCCCAAACCAAATTCACCATAGTTTCTTGGTAATATATTTTCCATAAAAACATGTTCAACCATTATATATTTAAAGAAATATGAATATCCTCATGAGGAGACTAAAGAATCCATACTCTACACAATCTTTCTAACACTACCCCACTACACTTCCTCAATCATTCATTTTCATCTACCATAAGAGACACTCAACATAAAAGTAGAGGGACAACAATAATGTGTACTAAAGGATAGAGGAAGGCCAACTACTCAATAATCCTCTAATCCATTTTCAATAGTCAATGCATTGAATGGTAACTCTAGGTAATTCATTAGGTTGATACTCCGAACATGATGTTTAGTATTTGGATGAAGACAAAACTCAAACTTTTTGGCCTTCTGTGCCACATTTATAGCTAAGGGAGTATACAAAAAGTACATTATTGATACGATTGTATAATATATATATACAATCTTATATGCCTATTATATCTCTATGAATTCATGGTTATAATCCATATTTAATGTTTCATGAAATAAATCCCTCAGGAAATAACATATTCACGACCTACTAAGAAAGACTCGTGTGTCCTCCTGTTTATCCCATGACACCCGATGACTATCTAGATGATCCATGTAATACAATTGCAACTTACATGACCCAATGTTCCTCTATTGTATCAAAGAATTCAAATATGGCCTTAATTATTTTTACTAGTTACATGACATCCTATAGTCCAATAGTGACTGGGAATGCTAGAATATAATTGAGTTTGAATTTTTAGTCATAATTAATAATTTTCATATATACCCTTTCACCCTACGATGGTGCAATAAGAAAGAATCTAGAATATTGGAGATCTAACAATTGAACCACTATAACATGTACAAGAGCATCCCGAGGTGCATCCTCCTACAAAGCTTATAATGAAATTTAATTTCCACTTTTATGGTAACATTTTTCATTCGATGAGGATGAATGTTTTTGAAATAAATAATTTATATTTAATTTTTCTAACATAATATTTTTAAAAGAATAACATAGAAGATTAAATTATTCATAGGGGATTTATAATGAAATATTTTCACATAGGATACAAAAAAAACTAGGTAATACACTCCTATTTCTACCTAAGGATAAAGAATAATCATCCATATGTTCATGTTGGTCAAAATCATGTATATAACATAGTATTTTAATCATGTTCTAATAGTTAAATACAAAATAAATATATCATAATATAAGACCACACATATATATCACTAAAAAAGGAATAAATTAATATCCCAAAAAGATATCAAAATCAGGGAATATAATTAAAGATGTAATATGATGTTTTAAATAGGTATCTATATATATGTGTGTGTGGGTCTTTGTTTTACATGTTATCAGAAATTCTTATCTGTGATGCATTAATGAACACAAATCCCATAAAATAAAAACAATAATTCTATCATGGTAACTCTGGGGTATTCCACACATGAGTTGTCTAGGAACATGGAAACTCTCCATTCCATGTTTCGTATGGTGTATCTCCTTTCGACAATGACCCAAAGTAATGGAAATTAAAAAAATGGAAACACATATCTGGTAACATTTTTTAAACCCTAACTAGAACAACATAGTCTTATCCAGAGAGTCATAATACATCATGTGTGCGTCCCAATTTGTAAGTGGAAATCAACTATTTTGAGGTTCTATGAGTGAATTTGGTTGACTACAACCACATTAATATTTTTAATACATTATAATTAAAAATAAAAATAAATAATAAAAAGAAACAACATTGATTATAAATGATATAATAATCAATTTCACACATGACATACAAATAAATATGTCACAATAAAAATGTCTCCAACCAAAACAAGAGTATAGAAAGAATAAGAAGATTGATAAAGAAACACTATGGTATCCCCTAGATTCTATGTAGGTACGACCACCAACTCTATACACCATATCTAAAATATCTAGATGATGTCCCTTTTCCATACCTTGATCTATAATCATGCTATCTTCACACGTATTAACATTCACATGTACAGTGTGAGTAATAAAAATAAAATTACACCACCCATTAAACCATGAAATGTGTGGACAAGCCTGATAGGTGTATTCCATGATAAATATAAACGGACAGTCATTCATTAATAATCATATACCAAGGGTTTATATTCTAATAATTATGCCACTATCCTCATTCATACATGTCTCATCTCCACACTATAAAGATAACATAATGTTTGTTAGGAGTCATTAATTTCTTTCCAAAATGTTTAAGAAAAGGTATCAAAACTATCCTAAGCCTTCGAGTCATGAGCCAATCTGTATGGATATCATTCCTCATCCCTCCTATGGGTTAGTTCATAAGGTCTTCATATCTCTACACTACATTTTGTTAGGACACAATGTTGTTGTATATGAATAGTATGTATCATGTTAGGCCACAAGTCCATTACTTCCTTACTACCTCTCCCTCAGGTTTGAAATCAGGGTCATCATGCCCCTACCATGTGTTCATTCTATCATCATCATGATTTCATTTTATGTGAAATCCCCCTATAATAGAGAAGTAATGTCATTAAAATCCACCTTTTCCATTTAAAAATAAATACCTCCAAATTAATTGTAAATAGAAATAAAATTGTAGACCATATACTATAAAAATGCTTCTTGTCATCCTAATAATATAGTAATAACAACCAAAATACATGTGATCTACCTCAAATATGTTTAAAAATTTACACAATAAGGATCATGTAATGATATATCATATATGTGTTTCATGGGCCTCACAAAAACACATATGGTCACTATAAAGCTTGGTGGATAAAAATTTCATCACCAGTTTATAAACATTGAAAAAGATTATAAATAGGCCTTTAAATATATGGATCTTCCAACATTGAACTCATTTATGATGAAATATGAATCCCATCAGTTAAAATACCTATGTAATACATGATATCATGCTATATTGAGACTAAAAACATATAAACCCAATAAAAAATACCAAATCAACACATTACGTTACTAGAAGAAGATTCGAAAATATTTTACATCTAAATAATTGGATCAACACCTTCCAACCTCTCAAGATCCGATAATAAATCATAAAAAGAGATATATTAATGGATGATATCCAATTTATTAAATCCTTCTTCTATCTATTAGTGATCCATGAATTTATCACTATATTGAATAAGAATACATATATCATGAAATAGTATTGGTCATTAATGATTCATCTTAAATGGAAGTTTTTAGATTATGAAAAAACCCAAACAACACATATTTTTGTATCAAAAACCATTTTTATTGATCTTAAATGCACTTAGAAACACTGAATTAAAGTTTTCATGGGATTTCATTAACTGTGTAAGGGTTGTAGAGTCATTCGGATAAAGAGAGAGCTAATTTGGATGAATAATGGTTCCAAAAACATTTTTAATAGCTGTTAAGGATTATTTTAATATATAAAATCAATTCATATGCAAAATGTTTGGTTAAAAAAAAATTTAAACCATGTGTGAACCATGTGATCCTTACTACCACTATTGGTAACCCTCGTAGTTTGACTACACGGATTCTCAATCTATCCGCCAACCATTCTTTTTTTCCATTGGTTTATGTCACAAAATTTTCAGGGTGAGCCCTAATAATTTTTTTAAATTGTTCATCTTAATCGGTCATCTAGGTGATTATTCCACTAAGTGAACATTTGGTAAAACCATGTTCAAATTGTGTACCTTCAAAAAGGACTCTAAAACACTCCTAAAAAATTAAAAAAACTCACATAACATAGCCATATCAATTAATGTATCAAAAAAACAAGAATAAAGGCTAAAATTAAATCATATCATATATAGAGAATTCATGGTCATTATAATAGGTGATAGAAAATTATTATCATTGAAAACAATGTTGGAAGGTCACTAATGATTATGAATGATATTGATTTAAAAATATAATGAATTAGTAGGATTTAAATTAATTCTTTAAATATGAAATATAATTATAATAATATTTGTTAATGGTAATAAACACAATTTACTAATTGTAAAAATGATGATATCTTGAATGATGGTATAATCATGAAAAACATATGTATGGCTATAGGCCAAAAAAATAATGGAATTATCACTAAGGAAGAAAGAATAAGTAGTAACTATTGAAAATTGGTTATTGGAGAAAATATTATTATATGAGGGGTAAAGACTAAAATATGTTGTTACATAGATATATTGATTATATTTTTCAAGGAATTGTTATTTCAATATCAATTAATTATGTGGTGAGATATATTACCCAATAGAAAATAGAAATAACAGTTATTTTTAAAATATGAAAAATTTTAATAGGGCTCATAAAAACACAAAAGGACGGAGATTTATTGCAATAGACCACTTGATCATCTAAACCTAGACATATATGGACTAGTGGGAAATAAATTGACTAATAGCGATCTTTATATTATCACAGTCATTATTGATTTCACCTGGATGAGTCACTTTATCTTCATGATGCAATAAATCTTAATCCACATACGTGCTTGTGGTATTTAAAAAGAAATTTGAGAAAACTGATAGATAATATATTATAAATTTGGGATATATAATGGATATATGTTCCGTGGTAATTAATTTGAGTACTATTTCAAAAATGATTATATTAAATATCAATAGAGATCTACGTGTACTCTATTTTATAATAGAAGTTCATAGATGAACAATTTAGACCTAGATAAAATAGGAACAATATTACATGTTGAATATAATCACTCAAAATTATTCTAGAGATGGGTTGTAATTATTACTATGAATATTTATAATAGAAACTTAAGGATCCTAAAATCAAATATGTATCTTTATGAGAGAAGATATAAGAGGAAACCTACCAATAAATGACTTCAATGTTTTTACTCCCAAGCTTAATTAAAATCCTACTTATGTATTTTCATTATTTCAATGAAAATGATAAGGATAGGGTACTCAAGGGTTATTCATCCAATAGTATATTTTATAGGTTATGGTATAAATGGATGTGTGTGTGTGTGTCTTTGTGTTTTTTAAATACTATTACAAAAAATAAAATGAGAATAATACAATATCATAGAAGATATTATAATTTTTTTTTGAATAGTTGATTGATTTTCACATGTATACTTTTGAATGTGTTAGTGAAAAGGAAGATGATCATTAATATAATAAAATAAATACTTTGATAAATCTATTTATTATGACATTTTTTTGTGAAAGTAAAAATAAGAAAATTAAATTTTTACAATCATATTGAACCTGATAGATTTGTTAGATGTTAAGAAACACCCATGAAAATAAATGAGTGTTACCAAAATCTCATTTTTCAAAGGATGAACCTAAAATTATTACAAAATTGGATGAGCATTAGGAGTGGATATATGATATAGATGATGATAATGATCAAATTGTGGTACATGATATGTGTCATATGTTCCATGGACTCAAAGGGTATAATTTTATAGGAAATAAGTGGTTTTGGAAATAAAATCTTTTGAAAATGGGATGTTGTAACACCCTAGTACTCTTTACTAGTACCCTCTAGATTATGATTTGTATATCAACCTAGTTTAGGTGCATTTTTAGGATACTAAGGAGTGGAGAACCTTTTTTTGGGGAAAATGATCTAATTTTAATTTATATATGTTAATTTTAATTAATGGAGTCCAGTTATAAATTTTTCAAAGACTAGGTAGGGTTCTTCGCATGTTAGGAGAATTCCTGAAGTGGGGTGCTTGAGTTTTCATCCTGAAACTAATATTTTCGTTTTCTTCAATGAATTTACATGACATGTAAGGGTGTAACACTACATGTTATCATGGCCCTTAATATTTGTTGAACTGATATCAGGTGTGAATTATTTACACACCATGTTATAAGATTACATTATATAATGATCGAAAATCAATTTTTAATAAAAATTAGTTTTTTAGTATATATTTTATTTTGATTAATATACAGTATTAAAGACTTACAAAAAATGTAATTTTTGTGATTTTTTCTTTTTTTTCACCTTATGGGTGATACAGGGTTTATTCTATGTGTATCCTCCCTTTTTATGACTAAGAGACCCCTCAATCAATTATTAGGGTTCTCCTATCTGTCTTCGGATTATTCATTTAATGATTAGTCCTCGTGTTTATTATGGTGTATCTCATTAGGTTTTCAATCCTTCTAATTATTCCTTAATTTGGTCATAGAAACTATGTTGGATATTTTTTCTATTCTGATTTGTGATATGATAGTATTTTATGTTCATTCCTTTCATTTTCATGGTATCCATTCTATTTTAAAGATCATTCTCATGGTTTCAAATCACCATAGTTGAATGCATCTAGGTTTACACTAGTTAGAGGTCGGCATTTTCATATAATGGGTTAATTAAATGAAATATTTGTTTTTATTTGTGAATTATTTTACATTTTCCATTAATGTGAATCCTTATGGGTTTTTAAAAATATTGACATGAAAATGAATTCTTTGAATTAATAATTTTAATTTAAAATCGATTTTAATAATTTAAAAAATGGGTTTTAAAAAATACAATCATATTGGGTTGTATTTGAATATGATTTATAAAATTTATACCATGTTTTATTATAGTATTTTTATAATTGGAACATTGGGAACATTTGGAGAGTCATGACAGAGACACAGGTATCCATATTCTATGCGGAACTACTAAGAGGTAACCTTTTCGATATTAATGGACAGTGGCTGGACTAGATAGTGGTTGGACCAACCTTATGAACGTATAGGCTCTTGAGTATCTAGTAAGCACTATCTCATAGGCTAGGGACTAATATGAGGTTATTTTTCATTTTGTGTTATTTTGAAAATGGTTGTTTTTTTCATGGGTTGTTTCTCATTGGTTTTTATTTGATTTTGTTTTTCATATCTTTTTATGATATGTTATACCATGGGTATATTTTTAAATTCATACCGATAGATGAATGGATATTTTTTCTTATTTATATCCCTTATACATTTCATATTTAGCGTTTTTGGAATAGTAAAGGATCTTAGTAAAACTAAAAGGGAAAATTACTTACAAATGAATTTTAATATTGAAAATTATTTTTAAATTTACTTTTATTTTAGCTGATGGAATCAGAATATTTTTATTATTTTACATTTTATGATAAAATTGGTTGAATCATAATGGGATTTTTTCTCACACCCTATGTTTTACATATGGTGATTGTGGGTGGTTTTTTGCTTGATATTGTAAAGGGAAAGGGAATCTTGTAGAATACAAGCATCTTCTATTGTATATACCTTCATAGAGGGGTGGTTTTTAGGTGACTATATACAATATGGATTATTATTGGTCCTCTATTTTTCATACATTCTGGTTTACACTCTTTGTAATAGATTTTATAGAGATTTCTATAAATTGTTTCAATATAGTACTCTAGTTGTATGTCTTCTTTTTTTATACAAGACTTGTTCTATTTTCTTTTAATAACACACCATGTGATAAGAGACAAGTTTTCATTGTTTTTTTGACTCAAGTAGGTATATTATAATATGTTATTGGGGAGAAGGATCATCTTGATGTGTTTAGACACTTACTAATCATCATTCTATTTATCAGGTATATATGATTTAGCAGTGTTGTAATTCGGATTGTAAGAATGAAAAATGAGTTAATCCAGCTCAGTTTCGTGATTGAAATTGAGTGTTAATGGGTAGTTAGGTAATTTTATTAGGTTAGAGAAATTGAATTATGGGTCATTTGAATGAAATTTTTGCGACGATTTTTCTTATTGATCAATTACTTTTTATTAATTTCTACCTTTTATAAGAATTCATAATTTATTTAAATTTCTATTGTTTAAAGTATTGGTTATAATTCTAGAAGTGGTCATAATTTTTTTGAATATTCTTTTGATCGAATTGCATGTTGTTCTTTGTTGATTATAAAATTACTCAAAAAAATAGATCTTCCAAATCAAAGATAGGAACGTGAGAGATAGGTTTTGTATGATAGTCCCTCGATTTACCCATATTTGTTAGAATATCATAACTACATTTTTTAGACTCTAGGTAAAATAAGTGTTGAGAACCCAAGGAATTTTGTGGATTGTGGCATTGATCTTACTAAAAAGATTCCACCCATCACTATGGTGACAAAGGACAATAGGTATCTGGGTAATAGATTGAGTGGATTGGTAGGATCATCACTTTATTTGGTACACATAAGGGCCCAAAGATGGGTTTTTTCACATACATGCTCAAGGTAATGGGAAGGAGATGATATTACTCTGTTACGAATGCTCAATTTCATTAGTAACATATCTAGGCTTCATTAAATAATATAAATAATCAGTAGTTCTACCTTGAGAAGTAAAATTTCATAATTATTTGAGCGTTTTTATCCTTGGAGTAGGAGGAGCATATCATTCTTGAGTATTCTAATGGTTTTTGATAGCCGGTGGATCTGGCACAAGATCTTTTCACTAATTTGTAACTACAGGATCTAAGGTTTGAATTTGGACCGATGATTTTTATTAGTTGAATTCTTTGTTCACATTTTCCTTCTAAACATTATTAAGGTAGTTGAAAATGAATCTCTGGTAGAGGGAAACATAGCTGGAAGTAAATGTTTGGGTGGATCTTCAGTTGGTGCTGTTGTAAGCTAGAGTGTAACTTCTAGCAAGAATAAGATATGTATGGGTGTTTCATTCTCTTCAATACTAGTTTCGGGTTCTTCATCTGGACGGTAGAATATTTTTTAATATCAGTTTGGATAGTCTATTTATACCAAACCTATCTTTACATAGGCTCTTAGGGTTTGTCATCATTATGGATTACTATAAAATATGAATTATTTTTTATCAGAGGATATCCCATGGATGTAAGGTTGGATCCACTCTCAAAAATGGTTTAAATGTTTAAACTAATTCTTCCAAGGATGTTGGGTTGTATCATTATGCCAAGGGGGTGTTAATTTGGCTAGTTTCAAACTAATTTATGTAGTATAGTATCCTCCGAAAAATATAATGTAGGAGTAAGTAGAATTAGAGTTATGGTGTCTATTTTGTATTTTTTTTATAACATTATTTGATATAGGTGATACTCATTAATTTATATTGTTAATGTAATTTGTGGGTTTTGTCTTGGTTTCAGAACCTATTTCAAAACTTTTGGATCTTTCCATTACTTTTGGAAAGAGGTTCGAACAAGGTTTTATGTATCCCACATCCTAGGTGATGATAACTGACATTGAGGTAGAATGGAACTTGCTGATGATTGGTTATGAAATATTTGACATTATTATTGGAATATATTAGATGATTACTTTTATGGAACAAATATACTATGACCAATGATTGTCGTAGTTCATATCTAGAGATGGGGTCACAAAATCCATTCTTGGTGAGTATGAATCTACATTGATAAGGGAAGTGTCTATTGTTCCTTATGATGGGGCAATCTCATATTAGTTGTCAAAGATGATTATTTATATATTTTTCTTTTATTTTAGAGGTTAATTTCTTATAGTGGTTACCAGGTACCATAAAATATTTCTATATGATTTTTCTATTTTACCATAATCCATATAGGTCGAGTTTAATCTTGACCCTCTCCCTAGTTTGATTCCAATTTATATGTAATATTTTCTAATGGGACTTTATGTATTAGTGAAACATATGGTACAAGTTGAGGGACTGGTGGCTAATGGATTTTCTTGTCCAATCATGTCACTATGGGTTTTTCAATTCACTAATTTAAGAAGGTGTATAGGATACTTTGTCTTTTTATTAACAATAAAAGGTTAAATCGGGTGACCATGAAGAAAAAATATCTGTTGAGTAGGATTTATTCGCATTGTAATAATATTTATAGGGGAATGATTCTTTTAAATGATTAATATACTGATTGCGTAAAACAATTTTATGAACCAACAAGAGGATATACCTAATATAGAATTGAATATGCGATATAGGAACATTGATTTTCCGGTTGTTCCATTTGGTCAAACAAATAAATATATGGTGTTTTATGGATTTTATGAACAATATTGTTCATCAATTCTTGGAATATGTTTTTATCAACATGGTTGATATTTTTTTGTACTCCAAGTTAGAGGAGGGGTATAAAGACCGTTTGGATAACATTCCATGAACCAAAAGGAAAATATTTTATATGATATGCTTTACAAATGTGAGTTCTAGATCAAGGAAGTGAATTTTTTTGGTCATGTGATTTCTATTATGGGTGTATTAGTTGAAAATAAAATATACATGAATTTATATCCTAGGAGTATCCTAAAAATGTTTTTTAGATATTAGGATTCTTGGGTTTGGATGGATACTATAAATGGTTTCTTAAAGATATTTTGATGCTCACATCTTCTAAGACTTCATTAACCAATAAGGGTGTAATTATTTAATGGTATGACAATAGTTAGTGATCTTTTGCAGAGATTGATATGGGGTTTAATTTATCACCATTTTTTATTCTTTATGAACCTATTTCAATTATGATGTTTTCTATGATGCTTTTAGAATGGGATTGGGATGTGTCTTCATGCAGGGGAAACAAGTAGTTGCATGTGAATCATTCTAGTTATTCCATCATGGGAAGAAGTACCCTACCCAAAATTGTTATTTTTAAGAAGCTATAAATTAACTCAAAATGGGGAAAACTATCTATTTGGGTAGTGTTTTATGGTATATTTAGATCATTGTAGCCTCAAAATATTTTTACATAGAGAGAATTGATGTTGTGATAGATATACTAGCTAGAGTATTATTATACATCTAGTTATGATATTGAATACACCCCTAGGAATGGAGGTTTAGTTTTCTATTATATCATAAAAAATTACTAACATAACCCACGAAGGAAGCATCAGAGTAGTGGTCTCTGATGAGTTTTCTTTTTCTCATATGATCTTGGTAATGGAGGAGGTCGGTAGATAGGTATTTCTAGAATCTATGAATGATTAAATGTTTTTTGATGTGTGGGTTTTGATAGAGCAGGTACAAAACAATATGTTCTAATGATTTAGTAACACATTCAATTGTGAAGTGACCTTGGGTTAGTGGGCTCGGTCTCCTAATGGCTTGTTTTGATTTGGTGGTTGGTTAGTTGCTTCATTTTTCATAAGGTAAGAGTTATAATAAATTTTAAAACATTCTTGTTTGACTATGAACAATTGGAATTCCGAGATGTAACATTATATGAGTCATAAATATTGGTGTTAGGGGATGAGGTTGTTGGTTGTAGATTTTGTATCATGGTGGAATTCATTTCATATAATTATAGTAGAGCACCAGAGACCTGTGGTTTTGTTACGTACCATACACATTCTCATTGATAAAGGGGATGATATTTCCATGGATTTCATCATTTGTTTTTGATAGACCCCTAGTAGGAATGATGAAATTTATGTGACCATTAATCAAGTCATGGAATTGGATCACTTTATACTTATACATCAGAATCTCAAGATTGAATTTATTGGGGACTTTTATGTGGGATTGATTGTAAAAATTTAGGGGGTTCCCTCTTTGGTTGATTCATTCAAGAACACAAAGTTTATATTTTAATTTTGAAAATGTTTTAGGATGAGATGGGTTAGAAGATTATATTATATCTGGACTATCATCTACGAATATATGAAAATATAGAGAGGGTTATCCATGTTATTGAGGATATGGTCTAGGGTTCTGTTATTGACTTTGGTGGATCACTGGAAAATATTTTTACTATAGTAAATATTTCCTTTAATATATTTTATTATTCATAAATTAGGATATATCCCTTTGAATATTTTTAAGGTAATCCTTGTACATCTTGGTAGTGCTGGGTACAGTTGGGAGAGTGGTCCTTACTTGGGATGACTCTCGTTCAGAATAAGACTGAGATGATGATGTTTATTAGGAGGATATTAATCAATGAAAGGAGTCTTCATAAATATTATGTGTATCGTAGTTATTAGTTGTTGGAGATTGAGGTTCGTTATTAGTATTTGTCATAGAGTTCTATCTCACATGGGTTATAATCAGTTGGGTTAGCATGGTATGTTGGCGCAATGGTTTGTAGACCCCTTTGAAGTCATTGGAACACAAGAAAAGGTGTCCTATCGAGTGGAATTTCCATATAGTTTTACATCATTCCATGACATGTTTCATTTTTACTAAATGACGAGGTATATATTTGGACCCCCCATTCTGAATGGATGGGATGATATTTCTCTTGATACTGACAACACATTGGTTGAACAATCAATTCCGATTCTAGATCGCCGAGGGAATGTATTGTGTAGTAAAATGATTCCTCTAGTCTGAGTATTGTGGAAGTGTAGACATGATAACCTTGATACATTGATGTGGGAATTATTGAAGAGGTAGTAGTAACCTTCACTTTTTTTGAGTTTAGGAATATGAGGGATTTCATGGGGAGTAAAAATTTATATACGGTAGATTGTAATAACCGGTTTTGTATTTATGGTACAATCATTTTTATGATTTTATTATCGTCAATGATTTCATATTCATTCCGGATTATTAGGGATAAAGATAATTATATAAGGAAAATTTTAAAATTTTTAGGGTCGTATGTTTGCTTCAATTAGTGAATTCTTGGTAAATAATTTGCAAGGACATAACAGGCTTCCTCCCATGTTTAGAGAGTTCCAAGAGTGGGGTTTTTTATTTTCATACTTGAAATAGATCTTTTAGAATTCAAACGGGAATTTTTTTCCCTATAATGGGGTTACACAACATGTAATCATGGCCGAGTGGATAGAGTTAACATATATATGGTGTGATGTTTTTACAGTCAATGTAACTTGTTCACATCCGATAACAATCAAAAATAGGTTTCTATGAAAAATATGATCTGTTTTCAACAAATATTTTTAAAAAAGAAATACATGGAGTGAAATACTTTCTTCTCCACGTACTTATTCAGATTAGTTTCTTTTTTGTATGTTTTACGGGTGATTAAGGGTTCTATTAGATTGAATCATCATTTCACGTGACCTAGAGAGATCCCATGATTTTTTAAGGAATCTATTTCCACTCATGGTATTTCATGAAATGATTGGTAATTTATTTATGTTGTAGAGAATATATTTTGGAAATTAATCCATCTAGTTCTTCCTTCATTTTTACATAAAACTCCATTGTTATGATTCTTTAATATTTCTTATTGGAATGTGTTTTTCTATCAATCCCTTTCATTTTCCTAGCTTTTCTGGTATTTCAAAAATCATTCTCATGGTTTCCAATCACAATTGATGAAGGAATATAGGTTTCTAGTTTTTTGGGGTAACTATTACTATTAAATGGATCAATGTAATGAATTTCATGTTGTTATTGTTAAATTACTTCGGGGTTATTCATTATGATGAAGTGATATGGGATTCTGAAAGGATTGATTCAAAAATAATATGTTTTCAAAGAGGGATTTCTATGAAAGTCTATTTTCATGATTTGGAAAAGGGTTTTCAAAAACAAAAGTGGATTTTCTAGGATTTGAATCTGTTTTATAAAATTTCAAGAATATTTTTCAAGTGTTTTTTGAATATTGGAATATTCAAAACTCAGGGCACATTGAGAAACAGAAATGGGTAACCATATTGTGTGTGGCACCACTAGGAGGTATCTCTTTGGATATATATGGACTATGGAGGCACTAAATATTTTTTGGATACAATTTTATTCATTTTTAGGATATTTAGTATACAAAATGAATTATCACATATGATAGGGCCTTATACAAGGTTATTTTTTTTGGTTTTTTATCTCATGGTTTTTATACTCTGGATTGATTCTCATATATTTTTATATGATTTTTTCTCACCTAACATCACATGATAGGTTATTTCATCAACATTTGGTTACTTACTTACATTTTAATGGATGGATATGCTATCAAGTTCAATCCATTTATAATTTTAATGTTAATGGTTAATAATATGAATGGATCTTATAAAAGAAAAGGTAAAATGATTTAAAACTGAATTTTTAATTTTTTTAATTATACATTGTATTAATTTGTGGCATTATTATATAGGGACTTGTTCTCACACCCAATGTTGTCCTTTGGTATATTTTAGATGTTGTATTATGTGATACAGGTACAAGAAACAGAATAATATATAATTTTGGTTGAAATTTTGGTCTTTTACATAATATAATGGTGATTAAGAAGTGATTATGGATCACATGGTGACTTGTGATACTTACTTTTTTCATTCATTCTATTTTATATATTTTCGATGGGATTATGTGGATATGGATATAGCGTTTCTTTGGTATAGTACTATTGTTGAATATATAATTTTTTCATATAAATGATTTAAAATGTTTTATTTCATTACCCAACCATGTGAGATCCATATCAGGTGTATGGTTTTGGTGACCTGGGTTTTCCAGTTATAAAGGATTTAAAGAATAGGGGTTGATTGGTTTGAAAATCTTTTTATATGTGGAAGGTATAAAAATTGTATTTTTTGAACCTGTAACAAAACCATATTCTATTAGAATTTTCTTAGTTTCTTCATATTATAGACACATTGATATTTAATATATGTATCTGAAACATAAACACCTGAATGGACATATTTAATAAAATTTTATATTGATAAAATAAGAGTTCTTTTACATGATAGTGATACAAATATGGTTTGTAACTTTATTAAAGCATTGTTTGGTTTACATAAATCCACATTGACCCTAGAAATCCAAATACGTTAGTTTCATATAATAGTAAACCTCTTCTAAATGAAATGTTGATAGAAACATATATGTGAAAGAGATGATCATAGGTAATCTATTTTTTATTATATATTTTTAGGACATAATTTCTATAGATGACATTGAATATTATTTTGATGAAATTTTAGGAAGAATAAGGATTCTTTTTCTGGTTTCAATTTTAAGGAGATGAAATTATTTATCAAAAAACATGTTTTTCTAAATCAAAAGTGTCTTTTAAAACCTGATGTGCTACCATGATCAAATTATTGTTAATATAACACACATTTTAGACAGTTTCCATTGGGATTTATTCATTTAATTGAAACCATGCAATTAATTCCATATTTAAAATAGTTTATAGACCTTCTTTCCAGTGATACATAGTCGATATGCACTTTTTCAATAGAAAATTATGATCTCACAATGGATGAGAGGGTGGGATGTTGGACTAATCACACCTTATAGGGGTAATT
Organism: Viscum album; assembly: GCA_963277665.1. Taxonomy (NCBI): domain Eukaryota; kingdom Viridiplantae; phylum Streptophyta; class Magnoliopsida; order Santalales; family Viscaceae; genus Viscum; species Viscum album. The sequence goes on from OY728155.1 coordinate 823,343,315, forward strand.
ATTAAATAATATGGGATGCTATTATAGACTTCATTAATTATCATGAATCCATTGTAAATATTAATATAGGATGGGAATTCTTTAAATCTACAATAATTCATTTATACATAAATATATAACCATCTATATGTGTCAAATATTCTCCATTTATTTCTATTTTATTCAATGATACATGTTTTATGACAGGTAGATTTTCACTCTATGATGTATCCTTATATAGGGAGATATTTGCACTTTTAATGTGGGGACCAGGCTCAAGAAAATGGCTTCTTATGTATTAATGTGAAAAAAATCCGACCCCACATTGTTTTCTTCTACTCAACAGGACATGCAATACCTTTTATAATCATGTGATTTGGTCCACACCGTTATATTTAATGTCATACAGTGAGTAATTTTAGGTAGAATATTCTTATAAAAATATAGTGTTTGTTTTATTCCTACTAATAGAAAAAAGTATATAAAAATATATTAGAACAATAGTTACAGTCCACCAAAAAGTTGGTATATCCTATACCAAATCATTTTCATATCCTATACTAACTGTATGGGTGACCATTGGGTGATTATCCATTGGTATAGTTCAATACTATTAGTTTTACAAAACTATTGGCCTAGAATAACTATACTAACAATTCTCATACTATTTTTTTGGTAATATCAAGGGAAAGACATATACCAATGGTTTGGTAAAAAAAATTGTATATGTATTCTATTGATAAAAAATTTATAGTTATGCATATTTATCCCACAACCGGTCCCATATATTCTAGTGACATTACCAATATCCTATTACATTTTATATATTCATATTTAAAAATATATATATATCTTTATGTGTGTGTGAGAATGAATGTGTAAAAAAATTTAATTGAAGTGTCTATTTTTTTTTTATTTTTTTTATTAGGCCTAAATAATGCCTCTACATGTACAAATGTTCTGGCCAAGGTGTTGGAATAAGTCTTATATTGAAAAAAACAATTCTAGCACTATGTATTAATCCCACTACCTCTCACTTATATTCCAATAAATTTACCACAATTAAAATACATATGATATGTATATTTATAAATATATATATTGGTAATGAAAATTTAAAATGTAGTATTTATTATTATTATTATCCATAAATAATAAAACCTCCTATACTAATGGTTTTCCCAAATCAATGTTATAGGTGTCTAGATAAATTACTTATACATAATTATTTCCTATACAATTGGTATTTGTGTCTAGAAAAATTATTTATACTAATTATTTGTCCAATATATTGGTAAAGGTGGACATATATATACTTATATATATATTTTTCCCATAGTTTTGGTATACGATACCTATAAAAAATATTCTTCAAATTTTTGGTATGAAACCATTATTATAACTTCTATTTCCCATCGCCAAATGATAGGAATTTGTAGTTAATCCCACTTGGAAGATGGCTGGATATAATCGGGTTGATCTTACAAGGAATATTACCTTGTGAATAATTGTCTCTAGGAAAATATGGGCCGATAATAATGTGATGGTATAATCTAGAGAGAAATATTTCCTATGGGGGGATCAAACTGAGAATATGGCCCAATAATGTTTTTTTTGGGTTGAGGGTGTTAGGTTTGAACCTCATTATATCTTCCATCATATCCCCTTATGTGAGAATCAAATCCAATGTAGTTCTGAAATGAGTGGTCCTTATGTCTGAGCATGAGTCCCAATGATTATTCGTTGCAATTATAAACCTTTGAAGGAATGTATCAAGGGGATATAGCCATTTTAGATAAATGTAACAAAATTGGGTCTTACTCCTAGTAGGAGGCCTAGGGGATATCGCACTAATGGAATAATAATTTGTTATCTACAATACTGTGTGACTCTGAAATGGTGTAAGGAACAAGAGATATTCAAAGATCCTCCATATAAAATAATTATGTTTGAATGGAACTTATACCTGAATAAAAATCCAATTAGATATCATTCTTCCCCACACACTATTGGATGTAGGTGATGGTATGGATTGATATAAAAATATAAGATCCTATAAATAAGCATAGGGTCTTACTCTATGATGTATTCTATGTAGATATTTTATCTCTATGTTTGTTGGTGGATGAGGGGTAGGCTGTAAAAGGGTAGTCGAGAAGAATGACCTGATTTATCCATTATCATCATCTAAGTTGTTTCTATACCTGAAATTGGGACATACATATCATAATATGGGAATAAAAAATTCACATATATTACCCAGTTCAATTCACATTTTAGGGAGAAATAATGGGGTGATTTTTTCTACTCAAAATGGGAAGGACACGGTCCCTCCATCCAAAAGTGACACCCTCATTGCCAAGGGGATTAAAAATTTAATATCCACTTTGTACCCAATATATTATGGTGGATAGGTGTAGAATGAAATTTTCCAATGGAATATATAATTGAAAGTGGGAAACACTATTGGGCAAGATTCCATAATCATACATGTCTAGAGGTCTAAGAGGATGTCTTAATTTTCTCTTCCCCTAGTATTTTAATAGTTCCTAAGGAATCATTTATGAGTTTCGTTGAGGGGATAACATGATGAAAAAAAATATACGAGAGGATAATAATTGGATTATAATGGAAAATACCATAAGGATATCCTATTATTCATTTTATCAATAAATGATGGGTAATATCATTAAATAGGGGGACTTCTTCAATGGTCATTCCTTAATAAACGTCTTCCTTTGCAAACATGAGTATCCATTTGTGGGAGACCAAGCAAGTCTCCCCTTTCCCGAAGGGTTTCTATTTTCTTGTAAGGATTTTTAAATTGAGAATTATGTTTCTAGGAGTTCCCCTTTCCATTATGGTGAGTGATTTACCTTCAATATGAGGTGATCTTCTTAAAATGAAAATTTCATGCTCAATGTTTCTCTTCTATACACCATGTTCAATTATACTATCCTCCCTTTTTTGGGGAAAAATTTTGTATTTAATGGTTGTGAATGGGTCAAATTTTCTAAAATGACTGGATGGATAGCATATCTATCACTATGGTGAGGTCAATAATCAATGCCTCATCCACAAAAAAATCCACTTATAGAATGCCTATATTTTTCAACTCTCCGTATAAAAAGTTTTTATTTTATGGATGCATGAACAAAACTATTACTACATTGAATAAGATTTAATTTATAGTATTTTTTTGTTTCCATCCCTCACTATATGAAATTTTCATTTTCAGCATGATATGATTCCATTTAGGGCCCTAAATGGTGTCATTAACATGGGCGATAAGTTATTTCCTTTCACAGTAACTGGTTTTCATTCACAGTGGTGCTACATGAAAAAGTATATTTCTAAAGGAATATTTTCAATTAAATTCATGTTAAATTATTTGTGATTTTATTTAAACATGATATTTATCCTTGTTTTCATTTTCTAGGTATGATTATTGACTTCTGATATTCTCTCAAGAGTTATCTTAGATCACTTAAAATCCTTTTGCGCCCATTTTTGTTTCACACATGATTATGGGGAATGCTTGTATAGATTTTCATATGTTGTACTATCTCAAACGATTTCAATGGGTTTATTCATGTAATAAGATGAAATCAATAGTTCTCATGTCTGTAATAGTCCTTATACCTACTCTGTAAAGTTAGGTTTCCTCCATGTGTTTTCCCAAGAGATTCATAAGAACTCACATAGTTTAGTATGACTAGAAGTCAGGCACATCACTCGTTATTAGAGAAAGTATTTCATACACTAGTGATTTGAAATATATTTGAGTCATGTTAAAAAATTCTTTCTAAATACTAATATATTTTTTTCACCCTTTATATCTACAACCATTATTTTATACATATGGATATAGCCAACTAAATATATGAACAATCCTATATCAAGGGATTCCCCTATATGTATCTAAGGTTCTGTATTTTATTTTCATTTATTATATCATGGTTATAGTTTTAAGATACATAGTTGAGATCAATAAAATTTATCATTATCAAATGATGTTTATTTTTTATGATGTTGAGATCAAGGCCCAAAAAAGCTATTCTTGTGTATCCTTATGAAATGAAACAGAACCCGCTTTGTTTGGTTCCATTTAATCGGACATGTTACAACCTATTATTATCATGCTTAAATGACCATAGCCTATAGTTTAACATAATTTAGTGAATATTTTTATGAAATTGGTGTTTATAAATGTTTTATGTGGGAATTATTCATGAAAATAACTTAATAGGTGTTCCCACAAGGAATATTTCATGATGGAATCAGGATAATCTTATATGTAATAAAACAATGTGATGATAGATCACTCCGAGAATTTGGGGTCATGAGGAATGAGTGGTGGTATTCAGAGTAAATATAGCCCTCCGGGGTTATATTTATAGAAATATGGATTAATAAGGACGGTTGGAGATTGAGGATATTATATTTGTACCACATGGAGGCTTCCAATATATCCATGTTTAGATTAGAATCAAAACTATGTAGTTCATAATGGATTTATACATAAGCCTAAGGGATTTTCCTAAGGTTTATTCATTGGTAATAAAGACCTTTTATGTGATGTCACTCACGGATTGTGGCACATGGAAGAGAATATATCACATTAGGGGCTTACACCTAGTAAGAATTATGAGCTTACAATAAAATAACGTATGATCTTGATGGGTTTCTTATCACATGTGACTCATTCTTAGTGTGAGATATAAGTGACATTGGAATATTTTCCATATAGATTACTACATATAAATAGGACTTATACCTAATTTTTCATCCCATTATATATCACCCTACCTCATCATCTGGTTGATGAGGGTAGATATTTTTAATGAAAAATAAGTTTGTGGTCCAAAAAAATTCTAGGGGATTACTCTCGAATAAATCCCCAGTATATATAATTTATTTTCATCCACTGGGGGATGATGGAGGTGATACCCTAAGTTATTCGTAAATAATTTTGTGTTTTAATCATTCTAATAATCTTGGTATTTCTAAAATAAACAAAACTACGAGTCCCATTATTTGATTGAAAAATATAGAGATACTTCCTCATTCAATTCAAATTTCAGTTAGTATTTTGGGGCGAGTGCTGATTAATAAAATGAGAATGTCTCTATCACTACCGCTGTAATTGAGGCCCCCATTAACAAGGTTTTTCATAATTTAAATTCAACAAACTAACTTGCCTATTATGATGGTTATGTATAGGAAATCATTTACTAATGGAATTCATAATCGAAAGGGTGACATGCTAGTGTGTTTGATTCCTTGACCAAACTAGCCTAGAGTTCTGGGATGAGGTTTTAATTTGTACCTCTTCTGGTCACATTATTAATCATTGGGAAATGTAATAGTGTTTCATTGAGGAAAACATATGAAGAAAAACACTACCTGGGTGGATAATAATTGGATCTAATAACCAAATAAACAATGGATATCCCATTTTACATATATTTCCATCATATGGGATGTAGTATATCATTAAAAGGGAATAATCTATAAAGGTGGTTTCATCATGGAGGGATTTCTTTGAAAATAAGAGTACCTATTTGTGGGAAACTAGACTATCCATCCCTTCCATTGATGGTGTCATTTTTTGTTAAAGGCCATTTAAATTACCAATTAATCTACGGGAAATTCCACTTTCATTTACATAGAGATAGTTACATGATCTTTGTGGTTAGCTTACTAGAATGGACATTTCTTTCTCAGTGTTTCTCTTATCTCTTCCTTATTTCCATGTCATATCCACTCTATTACATAGAAAAACATCGGTTATCTTTTGGAAGTGAAATGTTTATCTCATTACAAAAATGATTGTCCTAATATCATATCTAACACTATATGGTGGTGATAATTTATGTTTTTGTGATAAAAAATATTCATTTATAGATGATATTGAGTCTTCTCCTCCCATAAAAAATTGTTTTCATATGTTGGGGAATGTGTTTACTACCTCATAGTGAAAAAAGTTTTCATTTTCAAAGGTGGTATACTACCACTCCACACCATGAACAATTTTTCAATTTGGGGGTCATAAGTTATTTCTTTGAGTAGAAATGGATTAAGTATTTTGAGGTTTCTAAGTGACCAGCTGGTGCTATAAATAGTTTTGTTTTGTGGGGTGGGGTGGGGTTACACAAAAGATAATTTTCATTATTGCATATTGCCTTTGAGGAAAATTTTAATTTCTATGGGGTTATCATTAATTTCATATATTTACCAAAATTCTTTTTCCGTTAATTTGGTTACTAACTTATGAGATTTTATTAATATTTATCTTTCATCCCTCATAAATGTTTCGAGCCCAAAAAAATATATTTTTTTAGGAGAAATATTAGTAATGATTTTGAAATAATTTTTTCGTTGAAAATTTAATGTAACTAAAAGCACCTCTTATAGATAGTAAGATGGTATTAAAGGACTAATAACATAAGTGTTTGAATCATTGTAAATCTAGGAAGAAAATTTGAAACTTTATTTATCTTTACTCATCATGAAAATGTATTTTAATTAATTAATGTTAGGTTATCATTTTCAATATCATAAAAATTAATCCCACATGTTGGATTTCTAGTTGATTATTAGTTATTTAATTTACACATAAAGTTATAGTTTGATGTATTCCAAAATTGAATAAATAAAATTTATAGGATTCACTAATACTGATTTTTTTGGAGAATTTTGTAATACAAAATTGACATTAGGAGGAATATTATTTCGATATGAAAGTTATGTGATCTTGAATAGTATTAAATATTGTTCTATAAAATTATGTACAACTAAAGATGGTTATTTTTATCCCACACATTCATGTATATAATTTTTATGGATTAATGTTGAGTAAGAAAAATTAAATGTGGACATTTAAAAACACTTTATATTTAATTGTTATAGTCAATGTGAGATTCATTATTCCAAGAACCCAGTGCAACAAATAATATCCAGACATATTTATATCCTATATAATTTCATCAAGTACAAATATTATAATTGAGATGTGGATGAGTAGTATATTCCTATAAAAGATAAAAAAAATTATATATTCACTGAAGTTAAATTTAAGGATATATTTTATGTGATATATATGAATATATTATTTTAGTATTTCCCAATAATTTATGGAAGTAGTTGGATATTACTCTTTCCATTGTATTCTTTTTTAAAATGGGGAGTGAAATAAAAACCATGTACTTTATCAATTTTGAATATGATGATTTTTTCATCAAAAAAGGTCGAAATTGACATAGGGGAAGAACACCCAAAGCACTCGACATAAATTTCATTTACCTAGGGGATTGAATTATCTGAAAACAATTTATTTATCCATTGGTGTGGTATTAGGAATTGACTATTTGAGAATGTATATAATTGGATAAAAAATCGGAAAAAATTAAATATATGTTTGTGTTGTAAAATTAAAAAATAGAGAGATTAAATAAACAATGAAATTCATAAATATATTAGGCTTACATACAACCTTTTATATGATAATAATTGTTTTGATAAATTATTTAATATAATTATTTTATTTCAAAATTTACAAACTAAATGTATATTATTGCAGGTGTCTTGGCGATATATTCAAATGTTATCCATTTTTTGTACCTAGTAATAACATACATTTTGTTTGGTGAATATTTGGTATCCCAATTTATTTTTTAGACATGTGAAATATGATGTTACATGGGTCAAGAAGTCCTTGTGATGAATTTAAATGTTTTAGAGAAGTTGAGTTATAGAAAAATACATTATCTTATAACATATATTATTAATTATTGATGGTTATATAAGAATAATTTATTATCACATTAATAAAAATAGATTTAGAAATAAATCATTGTTAACTTTGAATGATGTAATCAATGAGTTACATTATAAGAAATTCATTTTGATAATTATTTCATCAAAAATATATCATGGATGTGAATTTAAAACTAAATTAAAATGGAAAATGTAAAATATATGACTCTATTTTGGTCATTTAAAGATAAAAATCACAATTTGATTTGAATAATATTTTATTCATGTTGAGTCTAGATCATGTTGATGTATCTAAATGTAAACTAATTTGAATAATATTTTAATTTTTTTGATATTATTGAAAATTTTAATAATCTAAAATATTAATTTAGTAAATAATTCATATGAATCCTTTGTACCAAATATTACACTAAAATGTTAAAACAAAAAAAAATTATGTGATGAATAAGTGTAATATATTCATATGTTAGGTAAAATGAATAAATACATAATCATTTTATTTAGAATCATTGAGATACCAGATTAGAGGATAAAGTGGGTGGATTCATAGGAATCATATTTTTCTGTAAGTGAGATTCCCATGATATGTAATTGTAAATATTATGTAATAAACTATAATTTCATAATTTAGAGTATGGTTAACTTGATAAATAAATATAAGATGGGCATCATAATCATAGATACGTTAACTGAATGATTTTGAAGATAAAAAATAATAATACAACATTATAAAATTTTAGAATATTTAGGGACAAGTCCAGGTTTTGTGATGTCGGTGTGGAAGACAGAAATATATGTTTGGGATGTTTTATTAATGTGGAATTTATGGATAAAAAATTAAAATCAGAATGAATTTCATGTTAGAATTTATTTGAATTTATGGATGTCAAAAATGATGAAAATTACAAATAATAAAACTTATCATTTATTTGAAATAATTGTTATGTTGAGGGTGGAATAACATATATAATTTTACCAAATATCATGGAGATTATGTTGTAATTCTTCTTAATATTTATAAAAACATTAAAGCCCATTAGTTCCATCATGTGATGTTTGACAACCTTGATCTTTATTACCCACTTAAACATGATTTATTAAATAAACTTTCACTTAAGACAGCTCTGAGAATTGAGAGGTCTACTATATTGGGAAATCATGAACATTATATGACAACATAAGACATAAAATACAACATTATTATTAATAACATCTTTTACATGACCACAATATTCATTTATACAAATAATTTCATGGGTTAAAATGAAGATGTACATATGAAAATTGGGAGCTATAAATCCTTAAGGGAGAAAAAAAGAAATAACAATAACAATACAATATATGTTAGGCAATATGTATACTAATGGAGAAAAAGAGAAACATGAACATAAATGCATGATATAGCATGATTATCATAACATGGAAATGTGGGAACAAAATTTTACATGATATTGGCATTATCCGTGGCACATTGAAAATGGAGCATGATTAAACACTCATTGCACATGAATTAGAATTAGTAAACCTCATTGAAAATGAATTAGCATGAGTCAACACTCATTGCACGTGACATGTCATGATACAATTCTTTACCCAAAATTTTGACTGTCTCAAAATGTTATTAATAATTCCCTATTATATAATTTTGATATCTCAAATCCAAAAATATTATTCATTTTATCTAAATAATTTTCTAAATATGTGAATTTTGAATATTTAAAAAACGACATTTTTTAAACATTCATTGATTTGGACAAAAACATCTTTCAAACCTTATTAAGAATTACATTTGTATAAAAATTATACAACCATTTATATTTAGTAATAATATTTTGTTTAAATATTATTTAATTCAAAAAATAATTAATTCATTAAAATTTAATTCATAATTGAGTATTAACTAAAAATATTATTTTTTATTTAAAAACTATATAGAAAGTTACAATACTAGAATGTATATTAATTAATCAATACAAAAATAATGAACATAATCATTATGATGGGGACTTGTTAGAAAACCCATTGTAACACCCACATAAGACCTAAGGATAAGGTGTCTGATGGTGAAAGACTCTTAGGGCGGCTCGGAGAACATCGCTCGGGTGGTAACCTCTATTAACCTCCACTTCCCCAATAGGTGATTCTGTTCAAGCCTATCATGTTGAAGCTAATATTGTTCTTGGTCAAGAGAATATATAAATGATTCTACCTCCTTTCTGAGCTCTGAAAAATGGGCTTCGTATGGAGAAATTCAAATGGACGAGGTCATTACGTCCTCTATCTAAGGAAATTGGATTTGTTAAAGCCTTATATTTATACTAACCATGTCATCGTAGTTCAATGGCTATATTATGAATATAAAAAATTATTTTATGTATTTTAAAATCCAAACACATAAAACCAAGAAAGTGTATATGTTTTTTTGAAAATATTTTACATAATAAGACATTTAATTATATCAAGAGGAATTATCACTAATAAAAGTTTGGGTCACTACAATATTTCCCCCTTCAGAAATTTTTCCCTCAAAATTTTATTTTCCAACCATAAAACATATAAGGGGAACTCTTAATCATAACGTATTCTAATTATCTGGTTTCTTCATCAAACTTGTGGTTTCTCCACAACAACTTGACTAGGGGAATTGTCTTATTTCAAATATCTTTTTCCCAATGATCTAATATCTTCACCGGCATCTCCTCATTGGAGAGGTCAATCACCAATGGTACCACCTATGTATTGAGTACATGTGATGGGTTAGGTATGTACATCATTGAGAGTGTTACATGAAATACATCATGTACTTGTGATAGGTTTGGTGGAAGTTCTAATGGATAGGCTAGTGCTCCAATGTGATCAAGGATCTCAAAAGGGATGATGTACCTTGTACTATGCCTTCCCTTCATCCAAAATATCATAAGTCTCATACATAGTGATATGTGGGGGAGTACCCTATCACCAACATAATACACTAGGTCTCATCATCAATTATCATCTCATATCTTTTATTGACTTTGAGCATATTTAATGTGTTACTAGATGGTCTTAACATTCTTTATCATTTTTGTGACTATTTCTGGACCTAGGAGTTTTTTCTCCCCAACATGATCCCAATATTCCAATGTTCATCACCTATTCTCATAAAGGGATTCATATCTATCCATTTGAATGTTTGAGTGGAAACTGTTTTTTATGAGAACTCAATCAGAGGTAGATGTTGATCACATCCCCTTTTTAATTCCATTGAGCATGATCTAAACATTTCCTCAAGTGTTTGGACTTTCTTTTATGATTGGCCCTATTTTTTAAGGTAATAATTCATACTGAAGTTATTATCAGTATTTAGAGCATGTTAGAGACTCTTCCAAAACATAGAGGTGAACCTTGGATCTCAATCAGATACAATCGATTGTGGTACTCCATGCAGCCTTACCACTTCTCTGATATATATCTATTCTAGTTGATCCAATATGAAATCCTGCCAAATTTAAATGATGTGTGTAGTGTTTTTAAGATGGACCAAAACAACCCAGATAGCATTGTTTTCCTTTGGATGTCTTCAAAAGATTGGTGACAATGTCTATGGTGAAGTTATCTCATTTTCATATTGTTTTGGGTAATTGTTGCATCATCCCCATAAACGTCTTCCTCTCAACCTTCAATTGGTGACATATCAGGAACTTTGATTTATACTTAGTGATCTTCATATTCATATAATACCACCTATAATACTCTCAGAGATCCCAATACATTTATGTGTTTATTGGGTGAGTCGAGATTCGTGAACTATGTTCATCATCCAAAAGTTCATTCTTTGTCACCGTATTTGATAGAGCACATAGTCTTGACCCAAACCTCAAAATTCCTTCTTCATTACCATTAAACTCTAAGGATTTACCTTTTTTGATAGTTTAAATGTTCTTCTAAATTACCACATCATCCTTTTGAGAAACCATTAACCATTCCAAAAGATATGGTTCACCAATCATCTGTGAAAGTATTGATTGTATTCCCTAATTTATGATTCTCATGTCCATCATCAGAAAAACTAAGATTATTGGATCCTTTTAAATTATCATCAATGATAGATTCATTGTGTACATTCTACTTAGACAATTTCCCACCTTGTTTTCATTCCCATGGTGGTCATGGATTTAGGATTCATAGGTTTTTATCATCTCAATCCATCAACATTGGCACCTATTCAACACTTTCAATGTGAATATATACTTGAGGCTTTTATTATTCGTAATTATTTCACACTACTCCCCAAATAGGTAATGTTTCCAAATTTTGTATGCGATGATTAGTAAAACTAACTCCAGTTCATGTGATGGATATTTTTTCTCATGAAAATTCAATTTCATTGAAACGTAGGCAATGAATTATTCAGTTTTCATCACCACACAACCCAGGCCTTTCTTCAAAGGATCAATGAATACCTTAAAATGTTCTCTACATGTGGGTAGTGTGAGCATTGGAGTAGTGATAAGCCCTATTTTGCAATCCTTGAAGCTATCTTTTCATTCATCACTCCAAGAAAACAGGACTCCCTTTTGAGTTATCTTAGTAATAGGGTTTGACAATCATGAAAAAGTTACCACAAATCAACGATAATATACAGCTAACCCAAGGAAGCTACAAATATCTATCATGGATATTGGCCTCAACCACCCCTCAATTGAAGTTCTCTTGGAGGGATCCATATATATCCCATTAGTTGTGATGATATTTCCCAAAAATGAGACCTCAGTTGACTAGAACTCACACTCGATATACTTTTCATAGAGTTTCCCCTTTCATAGGGTCACTAGTACAGTGCTTAGATGCTCCTCATGATCCTCCTTAGTTTTAGAGTATATTAGAATATCGTCTATAAAGACTACCAAAAATATTTCAATGTAATCTCTAAAGACTCTATTCATCATGTACATGAATATTGGAAGACAATTTGCGAGTCCAAACGGAATTACTATGAATTCATAGTTCCCATACCTTGTATGAAATGTTGTCTTGGGGATATCCTGAATCTTGACCCTTACATGGTAATATCCTGACCATAGATCCACCTTGGAGAAGTATTTGGCTCCTCATAGATAATCAATCAACTGATCATTTCATGGTGGAGGATAATTGTTCTTTTTCGTGATTTTTTTTAGATCATTATAATTAATGGAAAGGGACATTGACTCATCCTTCTTCTTAACGAGGAGGACTGGTTCACCCCATGGAAAAGCACTTGGGCGTATAAACACTTTATCCATATTCTTATATTGTTTTTTATTTAGCCCCTCAAGTTGCTAAAAAACCATTATATTGGAATTCTTGGATATTGGAAAATACGCAGGTATGTGATCAATCGAGAATTCAACATCTATTCTTGGAGGAAGACCAAACAATTCCTCAGGAAACACTTCAATGAATTCCATCACAATATGTATGTATTCTTGGATGGTTGCATCCATAGAATAAATCATCTGTGTAATATACATGTTAACATAGGGATCTAATATACATGATTGAGATGATGGTGCTAAATAATATTCATTATCCTCCTTGTATTTGTGCAGAATATGCAGTCGATTTTCCTTATTGAGTGAGATTTCCCTCTCACAGCAATTTCTATTATCCCTATGTTGGGAAATCCAACCCATGCCAAGAAGTGCATCAAATTCTCCAATATAGAGTATGAAGTGGTTTTCCAAGAATTTCAATCCAAAAATTGTCACACGAGAAGTGTTATATTCATGGGATGTAATAATTTCCACATTTCCCATTCTCAAAGGCATTTCTACTTCCATGATTTGTAGTGGTGTTAGGATTTTTCTATAAATGGTTCTAGAAATAAATGAATGAGTAGAACCGAAATAAAAAATTATGTTCTATATTCTTGACATAATAACTATTGTACATATCACCACTTCATTTTGGGGTTATCTTCGACGGTAATGATGGAGAATGCTTACCATTTCTGCTATAGAGGTTTTTGGGTGCCTTTGAAAATGATTATATTAGGCCACTAGTATACAAAGTGACCTGGTCCATTGCATTTAAAGCAATGAAAAATGCGTGGAGGGTCGAATGGAGCATTCCTATCCTCTGTCATAGTACCAGGATTTTCATGTCGAAAATTAATAGTTAGGTTCCCTTCTCTTACACACCAAAATCATTTCCTCGACCCCTTCTGGTAATTCCTAGGGTTATTCTTTCCACAACATGAGCGAGTGGGGGATGCATTTTTTTTACCACCATGGGATTTTACCATTAGACCACAATAATTAAAGTCTTCTTTCTTCCTCTTTTCCCTATGATACCTGTGAGATTATTTCATATCCATTTCAACATTGAGGGAAAATCGTAAAATTTCTTCATACCTATCGAAGTCACGGATCACCAGGGCTTTCTATAAGCTATGTTTTATCCAACCAAAGAATCAGTCAACCGTGAAATTTAGGATAATGAAAAAGACGAAGGCATATCATTCAGGCCTTGTGATGTTTTCCTCATATGCTACAGTGGATTCATCGTCATTTTTTCAAAAGGTCGAGGATGTCTATTTCCAAATTATGTCAAAGGGTGCGCAGAAAATATTTATCCAAAAACATTTTCTAGAAAACCTTAAATTCCAACAGCTTGATCTCTCCCTCAAGAATTGTATTTTTGATCAATGAACACTATTGATCTGCATCACCCTCCATATGATTATTATCTAGAAAAACCTTCTCTTGTTCAAAACATTGATGTGTGGAGAAGACCTTATCAATTGATTTGATCCATTGTTCGGAAATTGAGGGATCAAATGATCCATTGAATGTTATATTCCTTTGTCTCCTAAAAATCCTAATTGCGGCTTGTTCATTCTTGGGGGAGGGGGGGGGGGGGGTGGACGTTCCTCATGACACATGTTTCAATTCAAAAATATAGTTAACTAAGAGAGTATTGTGACAATTTTTGTTATTCTAGCTCCCATAGGATTGTGGATCTCTTTAGAGAAGTCATCACATTGATCGTCACAATGCATGTTTGCCTAATTCCATCTATTACTAGATATTGTATGGAATCCAAGGAATGTTAGGGGTGTCACATAAAAGATAATACAATGAAAAAAGGGTTATCTTATAAATTATAATTATTTCTATTACTTTTGATTTTATAGGCTACAATATATTCTGTACATGATCTACATCCCAATATATTTTATTAGGTGACTATTTTTATTCCCATAATAATTGTTTATAAAAATCTTATGAATTTAAAAATCATATCCCCCTAGGAATGTCAAACGAGGAGTGCAGTAAGGCCCATTATCGTGCACCAGTTCCTATTCGAGTCTCTCTCAAAGTGGTGCTTTCAAGTTTTACCCCTACATACATCTGTGCCAGATCCAACTATACTTGTTCGTATCTAGAGAGGGATATATTTTCCACATACTCTATTCTCACAAAACATTTGGGATGTTTTTATTTTTCTTAATCTTATCTCTAGAGATTTCACTATGGTATTATAATCCTAATACAAAATTTAACTAAACATAACCTTTGATACCAACTATAACAACCCTTCTATTTATTACACACTTAAACATGATTTATTATATAAGCTTACACTTAATAAAAATATGAGGAAATAGAGATTTAGTGTATCGAAAAATTATGAACATTACATGACAACATAAGACATTATATACAATATCTTTATTGAAAACTTCTTATACATGAAAACAACATTCCTTCATACTAAACATAGCATGGGATAACCTAAGGACATACATATGAAAATGGAGAGCAATAAAGCCTAGTAAGAGAGTAAAAAAGGAATAACATTATGTATATAATACATATTATGAAATATTTATATCAATGGAGTGTAAGATAAACATGGACATAAATTCATGATCCATCTTGATTATAATAACATGTCAAAGTGGAAAACACATTTAACATGATATTAGAATTAGCCAAGGATCATTTCCAATTGAGCATGGGTAAACACTAATTTCATATTAATTATCATGAACAAATGATCATTATACATGAATTACCATTACTCAACACTAATTGCACTTGATGTAACATGATACTATACATTATCCAAAAATTTGACTGCCTCAAAATTTTTGAATAATTCAGCATTAGATTATTTTGATGTCCTAAATCCAAAAATAATATTCATTTTATCTAAATAATTTTCTAAATATGTGAATATTCACTTCTAAAATAAAAACCGATAATTATCTAAAAATCATGGGTTTTGACAAAAACGTCTCTCAAACTTTAATAAAAATTGCAATTGCATAAAAAATATATACCCAATTATATTAAGTACTAACATTTTAATAAAATATTTTTTAATTGAAAAATCCATTAATTCATCAAAATAGATTATTTATTTGATTATTAATTAAATATACTATTTGTGTTTTAAAAACAATTTACAAAGAAACAATAATAAAATGAATGTATATTCTTTATTCTATACAAAACTAGTGAAAATAATAATAGAGCTAGGGTATTGTTACATAACCTCTTCTAACAACTGCATAAAGGGTAAGGTGTGCGATGGTGATGGACTCTTGGGGAAGCTCAGATGAAATCTCTTTGGTGGTAATCTCTATTAGCTTCCACTTCCCTCGTAGGCAATTCTGTTCATGCTAAATGTGTTGAATCTCATAATGGTATTGGTCAATAGCAAATCCATGTGATGCTACCACCTTTTTGAGTTCTAAAAATTGGCTTCTTATGAACCAATTCTGCTAGATGAGGCTATCGCTTCCCTTGTCTAAGTTAATTGTATTTGTTAAAGCCTTATATTTATACTAATCATGTGATCACTCTTCAACGGCTATATTAGCAATGCTAGCATTCATAACAGTATTTTAAATTAAGAAAACATAAATCTACGTAAATGTATATGTTTTATATAACCTTCTTACTTAATAAGACTTTTAATTAGATCAAGTGGAATTTTCAATAATAAAATTGTGGGTCATTAAATGAAGAGTATTTGAAAACTTAAAGATTTATATTTGAAGAGAAATTAATGATACTTGAATGAATATTTATGATATCAAAAATCATGAATACCATGGCTGGTGTCCCCAAAAGTATTCAAATAACATTTTATTTTTTAGAGAGATTCATTATTCATATCTCAATGCAGATAATTTTTTTTCAATAGTGATTAAGAGAGCTTAACTATAATGTTGTAAAACATATGATGGGTTGAGATAAAGAAAAGTGATTAAAAATTATTGTATAACCATATAAAAAGAGACCAAATTATGGAGTATTTATAACATAATAAAATAATTTTAGATGTAACAAAATTTTATGTTCCCAATAATGATGTTTTGAAAATTTAGTTTGTGAGATTCTTTGGATAAATATCATTAGAAGATATTGGTGATGAAAAAATTAAATTATATAAGTATCATGAAGTGAATTTATTATTTGTTATTCTATTTATATTTAATGTTGTCAAAAAGTGGGAATAGATATCATAAACCATCAGGAGGGATAATTACTGGAATCATGTTTATGTAAAACATGATTCCATTAGATAAATTTTGTTGGTAGTGGATGTTTTATTCCTATAAAATAATTTTTTGGATAGAATATTAGTTTTTAGAAAATACGATGATACCTTCCCCATTTTAAAAACTATTGATATTAGAGAAAAATAAATATCTCACACTAGAAATGAACACATTGTAATAGACCATATCAAGATCTGTGGTATAATTCCAATGGAATTTAAAATTTGGAATTTACTAGATTCAAAGTTCTCTATGTCAAGAATCAGTATTTAATTATGAGAGTCGGAATATATAGAATCATTGTTTTTAGAGCTGTAATATGGTTTGAAAAGTTCATAGAGCGTCTCATTGAGTTTATGAATCATTGGACATCATAAACTCTAAACATAAGAAGGAAAATAGGGGAACAAGATTTTTCTAAAATCATTCGACCCTCCAGATGAAACTGTGCCACTTTTGTCGGTGAACATATGTGAGGCACACAAGTTGCGTATGGTTTTCCAATCCATTATAATATCCCACATGGTTTTCTCCAGGATGGAAGTATTATTTCCCTATTAAAAACATAGATAGAACATGATTTTGGAAAACCTTGTGGAAAAACCATGAGGGGTTGGGGATCCAGACAGTGGGAGCTGTACATTGTGACACGGTTCAGACAACTATGTGGAAAAACTATGTAAACCAATTTTTAGGGTTAATTTTTCCATTTTTCCTTAAATGGTTTTAGAATTAAATTTATTTTATTCCTTCATTATTCTCCTTTAGTGTGTAACACCCATTTCTATTGGATTCTGCAATGCTAATCCTAGGATTTGATTCATCTCCCCCATCTATCATCAGAATCGATCATCGTCAGTCTGTATGGGGTCCTCTTGGTAATATCTTGATTCCTTTTGAATACTTCTCCATATAATTTCATCTTTACCATGTTATCATGGGTTGATCCCATTTTACCTATTTTTTTGTTGTTGATGTGTCATATATTACTCTCAATCTATGCTAAATCATACCTTAATATTAGACGAGTTGAGAATGTTAACCATGAGGTAGGTGGTATAAGGATTTTCCCTAATATTTCCATGTCTTTATAAATAGAGTTCTTTTTCGCCAGTCTATTCTTATTTGAATGTTTCTTTAAAAAATTCTTCAATCTAGGTTGTATTACCCACCTTTTATTTCTACCAATGAGCCTTTTTTAGTAGTTTGAGGTTGTCAACCTCGATCTCGGACATTCCTAGGGTGTTCTAGATTATGTTTCCAATATATATCTTATTTTATAAATTCATGGAATTTTTTCTAAGTATTCATATTAAATATTTAATATAATTTACCCTTTTAATAAAATTAATAATTGATTGAGACACCTCATAAACTCCTTTTTAAACCTTATATTTTATTTCATGTTTCGTTGTACATTTTACCAATATATTATTTTAGGGAATTGTGATGTGATTATTGAGTTTGATTATTAATTGGTCTAAATGAATTTTTTTCTAAACAATTTCATGTTTTTATAAATAAACACCTTGGATGAGGTTTGTAAACTTCAAAATTAATACGTGATTATTCTTGATATAAATCATCGTTTTATATTTTTTTCTTTGTTGTTTCTATATGTTGTTGTAGTTTTTATACATAAGGTATGTTTACGACAAGGTATTTATTGATGTTATAAAATATAATTTCCCTATTTCAATGTAATTTCATTTTCAAATAAATGAGCCTTTTAAGTGCATAAATTGAACCACTTTTATTTAGATGAATGATGGACCAAGAACCTATTAAGGGATTCAATTTATTTATAAATTGTCATTATCAGGTATCTAAATATGCAATTATTCATGATACCTTCTAAGTGACATGTTGACCCTTTTAATTGAAATTCTTTGTTTTGATAGAATAATTGGAATATATAAAATGGAAGGATATTCATTCCATGAATGAAGTAAACGTTTTATTTAAATGAAATTGAATTTTGTGGCACAACCATTACTATTTCTATAATTAAATAACCATGGATTAAGTGAAATGTTGTAATTGTGATTCCCAGAGTTATGATTGGGCATAATAAATGTAAATCATCAATTTTACTTCCTGGTGGACATTTATTATAGAAATGATTAATCCATGTACATAGAATGTTGAAAATGGTAAGGATTCTGTTGAGAATGGAATTATATTTCTCCCTTTCATTGGTTGTTAAGAATGTTGTCTCAGAATAGTGATATTATGTGGATCGTGGTCATGGAAGACAACATCCCTTATGAGTGTTTACAAGAGGGAGCACTCAATTTTGTTTGAGTTTTTACATTATTAAACACTTACCATCTCGAGTGATGAGCATGGAATATCCCACTCATTATGGTTTATAGGGAATGTACCATTTTTCATTTGTCTTATAGGCTCATTAGACTAGTTATAAATGACTGAGTTATGATTTGGTCCCTCAAACACCTACTATTCCAGTTATATCTTTATTCTTGTTTACACATACATAGTTCATTTAGGTGGATCCAATAAATGACTAAACTATATATATTATTACTATTTCTATATACTCACTAATCGAATAATTATTTTAGTAATGAGCCGAAATAGGTAGAGCATCCATGTATTAGTTACGAACCAATGTAGGATTGTGTTTATTTATTCATCTTTTTTAATATCATATTACATTTATACTTCATAATTTATATTCATGAAATGTTTTTAGTTATAGACCAAGGGCCATAACCTAATTGGATTTATATCTCACACACTGCCCAGGATTCAATTTCACTAGGGTAACTAAGAAGATCATTGTTCGTTGGATATTGGATTATTGCTCATGTTGTATTCTTCAACCTAGGTGTTAGGGGGACATGATTGAGCTAGAGCATGGGATTCCCATGTAATTCTCCCTTAGGGAATTTAGTAATTTTCATTATCCATGTTCTGTAATGTATCGTATTTCTTGCTATATGTATGCTTTTTTAGTTTATGTATCACCATCTGAACAAGAATTCATTGTATACATTGGTGTTGGATGTATTTTGTTATTCAGTTTAGATTATTCTTCAACTATTTTATATATAATTTATTACTACTTATGTTGTTGTCTATTGTTCATTTTTCATACACTGATGTGCTACTCTGATGATAAGGGAATGTCTCCCTACAATTTACAATATAGACCCTTGCTACTAGTTATCTACCTATAACATATGCATAGGTGTTATTCCGGCTTTATTCTATAACGGTCTACCTACCAAATTTGTTGTAAATCAGTTTGGGATGTTACAAAGTGGTATCAATGGTAGTCTTTCATTTTTCTTACTATTTTGGGATTGTATACAAGAGACTAGGAATGTGTATGTTCTTGGAAAATAGTCATGTTTGGGATTGATGAAACCATATGTGTGGAAATTTCTAAGTTTCCTTGGATGTGATTCTTCTTTACACCGGTTATTATGACAATTCATTTTAATATCACCCTGGGTGACTACTATACATTCCACTGCATATCTATTTATAGAATTTATGGTATCTTTTCCATGATTTGGTATGCAAAGGATTTATCATCACATGAATCATTATAGGAACATAGAAATTTTCATTTCAGGCATATTCCATCCATGCTGTTTAATTTTTAGGTTGGTAGCTGATTCTGATTGTGTGCGTTGAGGGTTATTCCATCCTTTTGTTGCCTTTAGCATGCCTTCAAATATAACATGGTTAGCTGATTGTATGATATGTTGTCAACTTATTTAGTATGTCTTCCCTATGTATCATTATTATATGCTTATTATCATGTTTCTTTGTTTTTAATTATTGATATTGGAGGCCATGTATTGTTGTTGTAACACCCCAAGCTTCCACAGTACGCTTCACCTTCAATAATGCAATAGCTTGCATTGTACACAAGTTCGAGATTCTAACACACCGCGACCAATCAAAATAGCCATTAGGAATAGTAATACCCACTTTTTGAAATTATATAAATTTTCTATTTCAAAATGGGATTTATTTATGGATTCGTAATATCGAAATTAGCCTATGATGAATTTTTTTTATTTTTCAGAGAACTTCCAATTTTCGATGAATAGTGAAAATACATAAAAACAACTTTTTTAATAAAAATAATTTATAGTAATAAATTATAAGATTGAGTGGTTTTAAAGGATAATTATAATATATTTTAACTGTTTTATCCAATGGTTTTCATTAGAATTAATTTCACTTTGAAATTGGACATAAACAATTGTCAATCTTTTGATTGATATTATTTCTTAAAAACACACTATTTGTTTTGACAGAGGGAAGTAATTATAAAATTAATTAATGAAACTTATAAGTTTTTAATTTTGGAAAATTGACATCCTTTTATAATTTAGAATATCAATTATATCTTAGGGTTAATTTTTGTTATTTTCATGAAAAACATCGATTTTTGATGAATAGTGAAACCACTAAGTGTTAGTTAAAAAAACCGATTTTTCATTTAAATGAAATTTTTCCACCTCTATGATTTGAATTTCCATAATACAATATAGATCATTGTCATTAATAAGTAAAATGTGGTTCAATGGGATTAAAATAATTTTTGGTGAATAGTAATTTTTATGTTCTATTAATCGCGATTAAAGGTAATTATTGTAACTTAATGTAAATATAAATTTTTAATAATATGAAATTACATTTAAACTTGTCCTAACCTTATTGGGTGAGTCATGGTAGACCAATAAAATCCATGGGTAATCTTGTGGACCCCATGGAGCCACTTGGGTAAGAAAATTACATTAATAACGTTTTATTTAAAGTAAAAAAAATTGTCACAAACATGTGTTGTTTTACTAAAACAATTATTACATGGGTTTATATAAGTTAAACTTTTGACTATAAATATTCATTGGAAATATAAAAATATTTCATACATCATGGTAATTTTTTCTATAATTTTTAGACATTAAATAAATTAAATTATTTATGACACCATGATGATGCAGCGATTACCTCATTAATTAACGATTTAAATGAAATGAAAAGATAAGGTAAAATATAAGAATTACACTTGTCTAAAACCAATGGGATGGGTATATTTCGAACCCTTATCACCCTATCCTCAAACTATATCATTATGGGACCTTTAAAATCCTAAAATAATTTCATAATAATGTAACAATTCTTGACTTTCCAAGAGTGCCCCTCCTCTCCTCTAAAAAAAGGCCCCCACCTCTACCACCTTATTCACACCTCAAATCCATTTGGATCCACCATACTCTTCCCAAATACTCTCTAAAATTCCCTCTATTACTCCTAGAATCCTCACTTTGGGAATAATTCTTCCCAAGGAAGCATTTGGATCAAATCAAAAGGAGTTACCCGATTTTAAGGTAATGTCTTCTTTTATGTTCTTTTGTTTTATTTTTCTTCTCCAACCACATAAACTCTTTTTAATACATTATTTTGTAACAACACCAGTAGTTTAAATATACTAGGATGTATTTATGATAAGTATTCGAGCTACACTTACACACACCTCCATCTAATGGTTAAGGAACATACTGTTTCTATGGATGGTGAATTACTGCCTCACGAAACGATGATTGTTCTATCTTCTTATACCACCTCTCATGGTGGCCATTATGATGGAAATATATTTATTTGTGATATATATTATATTTATTTTATCTCTATGCTTCTTTATTTTACATTTAAAACATACCTTTAGGCTTTCCATGTTGTGAAAACATTATAATTTCATTTTAGGAAGTGCGGACTACAGCCCCCTCAAAGTGATTTGAATCGTTAATGCCATATGTGGGATGTTTAAAGGATGGAGTAAATGATATTATATATTATATTATACTGGAATTATAATATACCTTTATATAATTATGATTTCATTCCATTGAATACGATATAGAAATAAAAGTAGCGTTCATGCATACGTATGGCTTACCATCTCGATGAACGGTGCATTTCATTTATTACCACTAAATGTTATATAATATTACCAATTCATATATATACTAGATATATATGATATATATGATATCTACATCATGAATATAATTATGTATGTAAGGTATATTTTACCACATGAACAACAAGTAATTATAAGAAGTTTATTTTTGACTCATGTACCAAAGATCGACAAAACGACCGTTATTAACATAAATAATTACATAATGTTCATAACAGGGTAATAAGTGATGTAAATGGAATAATGAACTTGAAAAAGGTTCTTATGCAAGTAGAAATTAACTCTTGTTTATTATTCATGAGGTTAAAGAATGATTGAGTCAAGTCGGACACGAGGTAAGGGAACATCTTAACCCAATTTCTATTCTTTGGGTTAATCTCCTACTTTCAAATTATGTCATGATATTATTATGTCCAATATTGTGTTTGTACATTCTTTATGTGTACTTATAGTGAATACACATAATAGATCTATTTTATTTAAAAAATGATCATTGTAAAGACTTCGTCTCAATCTGCTTTCATTGAGGCATATTTTGTTGTATACACAACTTTCTTTTATACTGTGTATAAACCCATTTGAATTTATTTTTTATTCAAAATAAATCTTTTTATATTAAGCATTTAACTAAACGACAAAAAGGAACGTTTTTTTTGTCGTATGTATGCGGAGACAATGACTTCTCGGCTGCTGTGACCATTATTTGAGTTTCGGCTTCCACTACAAGCCATAACATTTATTAAATGAAAAATAAATACAATGTTTTAATTTTCATTTATTTTGGTATTGAAAATGGTTTTGAAAGTGTATTTTTAATTATATGAATGTGTTGTATTGATATCTTGTGATTGAAATGTGGAAATGTTATGTTTTCTTTATGCATGTTTTATGTGATACGATTATGTTATGGTTTATGATATGTTTAAACCTGTTCGTATGAGGAATGTATTGGACTTAATAAGTGACGGGTGGAGCCCGCTATAGCTCCTCGATGCATCGGTAGGTCTAATAAGACAAACTAGTGTCTTGGCATGAGGCCTTGACAACATCTTATTTGTAGTCTTGGTACGAGACGTTGTCTACGTGGTTATGATAGTCTAGCATTATGCATTCCATCATTATGAAAGTGGTTATTGATGTTGAATGTGATTATTTGACTAGTGAATATCTATCTGAATAAGTAAATGGAATTATTTCATTTTATTTTTTCCGTATTATGCTGAAGTTCTTGTTTAAAAAGATTTTGTTTTAGTTATACATTGCCTAAAATGTTTATGTTTATTTATGAAAGTTTTCGTTGTATTGTTATCCTTAATGAGCATCTGAGCTCACCCCTTCCAATATTTTAATTTTTCCAGGATGTGAAGAAGTATATTATGAATGACCGGAAGGGATAGAATGAGAGGATATGAAGACAATATGTTGTTGTAGTTTTTTTACTTTATTATGTAATGAAAGTCTTATGAATGTATCTAGTGTTTCCAAGGCTACTAAACTAATCGGTATTTCGAGACTTGATCTTTTGTGATCATGCCAATGTTACATAATAATGCACTGACTCTGGGTAACTATGGTCGGGGCGTTACAGTTGGTATCAGAGGCTGTTTAGTAGTAACCTTGGAAGCTAGTTTTAGAAAAACTCTGATTGGAGCACATAGCCCTATGATAGACTTTGAGGGTTAGTATAGAAGAACATCTGATAATTTTGGTATTATAGAGATTTTGTGAGTTTTCCGAGCAATACATCCCTGTATGGATATGAGCAGGTAGAGGTGGATCTGGTATAGTTGTACCTAGGGGTAAAACCTGAAAACACCACTTTGAGATATACTCGAACGAGAACTAGTGCACAACAATGGGCTTGCTGCACTCTTGGTTACGACACTCTCGGGGGGTATTCTTAGGATAATTCTCATTTTCTTTACAGACTATTATGAAGGGTTTACGAGTATATACTTCCTTCCAGAAATTTTTTTAATGATTATGGATTATATCCATAAACCGTTTAATTTATGTCAAGTGTTATACAAGTATGGAATTATGTATTTCGATTCATAAACTAATGTAGTTTATGACATTGTATAGAAATGGAGCCTAGTGGAAGGAATTGAAACTGTATCAATGGATGCACTCCATGTAGGGATTTCCCTCATGCTCTAGATAATTATAATGGAGTTGGTGATACAACTGGTGCTGATCAACTTATCACCATATTGGGAAAACTCACTCAGGTTATGAATAATAACCTTACTCATATAAAGCACCCTGATCCGCATCGTCGAGGATCAATCTCAGATCTCTTCATGAGGAAAAAACTTCCAACATTTAATGGGTGGTACAAAACCATTAGCAGTTGAGCAATGGATAAACACTTTTGAGAAAATATTCCATGCCTTGGATAGTATCTAAAAGTGAAAAAGTTGTCATGGCAGTTTACCACGTCACTGGAGATGCCGATAAATGGTGGTCACTGATTCAAAACACAATGGAAGATGAATAAGTATCAAGTTTGGAATAGAGGGAGTTTAACGAAATTTTCTTAGAAAAATACTTTCCACATGACCATCGAGAAGATATGGAAAAGAAATTTCTGAGTCTGAGGCAGAAGGAGGATGACAATTTCGCAAAGTATAAAGATAACTTTACAAGGCTAGTGAGGCATGCTGCAGATTATATATGTAACCCAAGAAGTAAGATTTATCGTTTCTTTGGTAGGTTAAAACCATTTATCCGTCGAGCATTAGTCTCACAAACCTTCTCGTCGTTCGAAGATATTGTCTCTTGTGCTATTAAGATGGAAAATGAATTCTCAGAATCATATGACAATAAAGTAAATAATGAGAAGAAGAGAACGGTGGAACAAGAGGCAGATAAAGGGAAAAAGGGAAAGAAGGATTTTCCATTATGTGATAATTGTGGGAAGAATCGCCCCGATACTTGCCTAGAAGGAATGGGATTTTGTTATAAATGTGGAGAAAAAGGTCACCAGGCTCGTGATTGCAAGGGAAAGAAAGAGGCTATCAATGTTGAATGCTAAAATTATAGGGAAATGGGGCATTATGAAAATGAATGTCCTAAGAATCAGGGAAACTTACCTTAGAAAAGTCCAAGGGATCAAGGCATATCTTATGTTGTTACTACAGTTGAAGTGGAATAATTAATGTATTGGTGCTTTTGGACTCAAGGATTGTATTATGGTTATAAGAATAATGTGATATATATAAGGATTTTACTGTAGTGCTTGTTGTGTTCATTAAGGTTTTAATATGATGAAGGTAATCATATTTTTAGTATGTGACAATAAGTGAAACTTTACTTTGTTTGGGGAATCTGATGAATTGATTTTGGAATTTTGAGACATTTTAGACAAAGTCTAGACAGAGGTATTTTGGATAACTATAAAAATTTGAATGGATTAGGTTGAAAATTTGATATTATTGTTTAAGGATAAAACATTTATGAAGATTATTTTTGGAATATTATAATACTATCGTTTTAGGAAAAGAACAACCTACAGGTTGGGGGATAACTCGTCCTGTCAGACAAAGATGCAGGAATCGAACCCACAACCATAGTACGCAATGAATTTATTACCTACCACTAGACTACAAGAAGTCCATGGTTATTACAAAATAGTTTTCTTAATATAAATGGTATGTGTTAAGATTTGTAACCTTGTACTATTAGGATAAATATAATATATTCGAGTTATATTATCTTTTTGAGTGAAAGATGGGTTTGTGGTAAAAATTTATTAATGAATGAAAGTCTACATGACAAGTATGTATATTCTTTTATGTTCTTAGTAAATCTCCTAAATAAATTCCTCAACTTTATGAAAGGTAACTTAAAACAAAAATGTTGTCAGTTAACTTTTCCTACTAGGGAATCAATGATCGTTTAACCAATCACATGTTTTTGATTTTCTTGCAGTTAACTTTATCCTAACTCTATTTTCTACAACTCTCCATCAGACCTTGATGGTTTGTTTTTCTTCCATATCAATATTTTCATAGAATCCTAGTATGGGCTATCTCGGGTGACCTTGGTACTTCTCTTTCTTACTTTTAATGTTATATTTTTATTAACCCTATTTTCTGATGTGGGTTTTCCAAAAAGTTATTTTCTATTTTCAACCTTTTATTTTCAATGAAAAATTTTAAATTGCAAGGATGCAATTTATTGAAGGAGGGGAGAATGTAACACCCGAAGCTTCCACGGTACGCTTCTCCTTCCATAATGTAATAGCTTGCATTGTACGCAAGTTCTAGATTCTAACACACCACGACCAATCAAAATAACCTTTAGGAATAGTAATACCCACTATTTTAAATTATATAAATTTTATATTTAAAATGGAATTAATTTTTGGATTCGGATATCTAAATTATCCTATGTTGAATTTTTGGTATTTTTCTGAGAAATTCCAATTTTTGATGAATAGTGAAAATACTTAAAAACAACATTTTTAATGAAAATAATTTATAGTGATAAATTAAAAGATTTAGTGGTTTTAAAGTATAATTAGAATATATTTTAACCATTTTATCCAATGGTGGTCATTATAATTAATTTCACTTTGAAATTGGACATAAACAATTGACAATCTTTTGATTGATATTGTTTCTTAAAAACACGCTATTTGTTTTGAGAGCGGGAATTAATTATAAAATTAATTAATGCAACATATATGTTTGTAAATTTGTAAAATAGACATCATTTTTGAATTCAGGATATCAATTATAGCTTAGGGTGAATTTTTTGTATTTTTCTGAAAAACAACGATTTTTTATGAATAGTGAAACCACTAAGTTGTAGTTAAAAAACTGATATTTCGTTTAAATGAAATTTTAACACCTCTAGGATTTTGATTTCCAAAATTTGAAATACATCATTATTATTAGGAAGTAAATTGTGGTTCAATGGGATTAAAATAATTTTTAGTGAATAGTAACTTTTAAGTTCTATTAATCGCGATTAAAGGTAATTAGTGTAACTTAAGGTAAATATAATGTTATAATAATATGAAATTACCTTTACACCTATCCTACCCTTATTGGATGAGTCATGGCCGACCAAGACAATCCATTGGTCAACTTGGGGACCCCATGGATCTACTTGGGTAAGAAAATGACTTTAATAACTTTTTATTTAACGTAAAAATAAAATTCTCACAAACATGTGTTGTTTTACTAAAACAATTATTACATGAGGTTATATATGTTAAATTTTCTACTATAAATATTCACTAAAAATATAAATAGATTTATTACATCGTGGTAATTGTTTTTATAATTTTTAGACATTAAATAATTTAAATTATTTACGACCCCATAATGATGCAGTGATTACCTCATTAATTAACGATTTACATAAAATGAAACGATAATGTAAAATATAAGACATAAACATGTCTATAACCTATTGGATGGGTATATCTCGAACCCTTACCACCTTATACTCGGAATATATCATTCTGGGACCTTTAAAATCCGAAAATCATTTCATAATAATGTAACATTTCTTGACTTTCCAAGAGTGCCCCTCCTCTCCTCTTATAAAAGGCCCTGAACACTACCACCTTATTCACACCTTAAAAGAAATTTGGCTCAGCCAACCTCTGCCAAAATACTCTCTCATCTTCCTACTCTTACTCCTAGAATCCTATCTTTGGGCAGAATCCTTCCCAAGGAAGCCTTTGGCTCAAATCAAAAAGAGTTTCCCGATTTTAAGGTAATGTCTTCATTTATGTTCTTTTGTTTTTTTTGCTTCTCCAACCCCCTAAACTCTTTTTATTCCATTATTTTGTAACACCACCTGTAACTTCAATATACTAGGATGTTGTTATGATATTTATTCGAGCTACACTTACACAAAACTCCATCTAATGATTAAAGAACATACTGTTTCTGTGGATGGAGAATTACTGCCTCACGAAACGATGATTGTTCTATATTCTTATACCATCACTCATGGTGGCCACTATGATGGAACTATATTTATTTATGATATATATTATATTTTTTCCTCCCTATGCTTCTGTATTTTGCATTTAAAACATACCTTTAGGCTTTTCATGTTGTGCAAACACGATAATTTTATTTTAGGAAGTGCGGACTACCGCCCCCTCAAAGTGATTTGAATTGTTAATGCCATATGTGGGATGTATAAACGATGGAGTAACTGATATTATAAATGATATTATACTAGAATTATAATATACCTTTATATAATTATGATTTCATTCTATTGAATACTAATTATAAATGAATGTAGCGTTCATGCGTACGTACGGCTTACCGTCTCCATGAACAATGCATTTAATTTCATACCTCTAAATGTTATGTAATATTATAAATGCATATATATACTAGATATATATGATATATATGATATCTACATCATTAATATAATTCTGTATGTAATGTATATTTTACCACATGAACAACTTGTAATTATAAGAAGTTTATTTTTGACTCAAGTACCAATGATCGACAAAATGACCGTTGTTAAATTAAATAATTCCATAATGTTCATAACATGGTAATAAGTGATATAAAAGGAATAATGAACTTAAAAATGGTTCTTAAGAAAGTATAAATTAACTCTAGTTTATTATTCAGGAGGTTAAAGAATGACCGAGTCAAGTCGGACACGAGGTAAGGGAACTTCTAAACCCAATTTCTGTTCTTTAGGTTAATCTACTGCATTCAAATTATGTCATGATATTACTATGTCCATTATTGTGTTTGTACTTTCTTTATGTTCTCTTATAGTCAATACACATAATAGATCTATTTTATTTAAAAAATGATCCTTGTAAGGACTTTGTCTCAATCTCCTTTCATTGAGGCATATTTTGTTTTATACACAACTTTATTTTATACTTTGTATAAACCCATTTGAAATTTATGTTTATTAAAAAGGATTCTTTCTATACGAAGCATTTTACTAAATTACAAAAAGCAATGTTTTTTTGTCGTACAAATGTGGCGACAACGACTTCTCCGCCGCTGTGACCATTAATTGAGTTTCAGATTCCTCTACAAGACATAACTTTTTTTAAATGAAAAATAAATACAATGTTTTAATTATCTTTTATTTCGGTATTGAAAATGGTTTTGAAATTGTTTTATATATTATATCAATGTGTTGTATTTATATCTTGTGATTGAAATGTGGAAATTTTATGTTTCTATTATGCATGTTTTATGTGATACGATTATGTTATGGTTTATGATATGTTTAAAACTATTAATATGAGGAATGCCTTGGACTTAATAAGTGACGGGTGGAGCCCGCTATAGCTCCTCAATGCATCGGTAGGTCTCATGAGACAAAATTGTGTATTGGTATGAGACCTTGACAAAATCTTATTTGTAGTCTTGGCACGAGGCCTTGGCTATTTGGTTATGATAGTCTGGCATTATGCATTCCATCATTATGAAAGTGTTTATTGATATTTCATGTGATTATCCAACTAGTAGAATATCCATGTGAATAAGTAAATGGAATTATTTCATTTTATTTTTTCAATATTATGCTGAAGTTCAAGTTTAAAAGGATTTTATTTTAGTTATACATTTCCTTAAATGTTTATGTTTATTTATTAAAGTTTCTACTGTATTGTTATCCTTACTGAGCATCTGAGCTCACCCCTTCCAATGTTTTAATTTTTCCAGGATGTGAAGAAGTATATTATGAATGACCTGAAGGGATAATATGAGGGGACATGAAGACAAGATGTTTTTGTAGTTTTGTTTTACTTTATGATGTAATGTAAGACTTATGAATATATCTAGTGTTTCCAAGGCTAGTAAACTAATCTGTCTTTCGAGACTTGATCTTTTGTGATCATGCCAATGTTACGCAATAATGCACTGACTCTGGGTAACTAGGGTCGAGGTTTTATAGTTTTTGATGTGTAATAGTTCGTATGGGATAAATTTATTGGATGCGACTAAGTAGGAACTAGTATTAAGTTGTATTGTCTATGAGAGACATATAATTTGGAAATGGTAACCTCTTTATTTGAGAAATCTTTTAAATTTATTTATAAATATAGATGTTTTTGTTAAAATGAAAAATTTTCTAATGTCCATATTTGAAAATGAATATTCTTGATTAAATGGTATATGGTCTGTGAATTATAAAATGTATGGGGGATTTATAGATAAGAATATTTACAGCCACATAATCAAACCATTATATATGACTGTCATTTGGGTCATGTTTCTTATGATATAACCCACATGGGCCACCTTATCAATTACAAAGTGTTTTTGTTTTATAATGGTTTCTTTGTGATCTATTTTAAATATTTTAAGTGATTAATTTTTTAATTTATGTCAATATTATGATTTCTAAATCGAACCTTATGTGGTATCCTTAGCTTAAAACCTCACATAAGGGTAGTTTAACTAGTCATTTGAGATTCCACGAGATGCAAATGTGAGAATTTTATATATGCATTTCCACTTTTTTGCATGGGATTAAATGATAGTCTGTCACCCTAGTGAAATTTATTTGGTATAACCTAGTAATAAGGCTGACTCTAAATATTTTGTGATGAGATAGCCTGAGGTAGGTAGCACATTTATATCATAAATGCCATGTTAACTATCATGAATTTCTAATGTATGGTACATTTTGGGTGTCATTTGTAACACCCCGAGATTTTATGAAAAATATTCTTTTTAATTTCATTAATGTCTTGTGTTGTACACTGCACCAAGAGAAGCTTGCACAACACACATCCTTGACTTTTCTTGCATTACACGCAATCACGACCTTCCTCGATAGTGTGTCTAGTACGCAATACCGAGTTTCACTAAACAACGATATGCTATTAAAATATTATTAAAACTAGCCGTTATGAATAGTGATAACCACTTTTTGAAAATTTGTAATTTTTTTTTATCAAAATGGACTTCATTTTTGGATTCGGAATATCGAAATTAGCTTAGGGTGAAATTTTGGTACTTTTCGGATAACTTTAATTTTCTGATGAATAGTGAAAATTACTAAATTTTAATTAAAAACAACCTATTTAATCGAAATAATTAATAGTGATAAATTATTAATTTGAGTGGTTTTAAAGTATATTTAGAATATATTTTTACAATTTAATACAATTTTGTTCATTGGATTTAATTTCACATTTAAACCAGACATAAACAAGTGTCAATCTTTTGATAGTTATTATCTCTTAAGAACGCGCTATTTGTTTTGATGACGGGAATTAATTTTTAAATTAATTAATTGAACTGATATGTTTTGAATTTTGTAAAATAGACATGATTTTTGAGTTCATAATTTCAAATATAGCTTAGGCATAATTTTTTGTATTTTTCTGGAAACTTTCATTTTTTGATGAATAGTGAAACCACTAAGTGGTAGTTAAGAAAAATGAATTTTTCATTAAGCTTAATTTTACCACTTATGGGAGTGGAATTTCAAAAATCCTAGAGACACGGTTGATTTCAGTAAGTAAAATGTGATTCAATGAGATGAAAATTATTTTTGGTGAATAATAACTTTTTACTTTTTTTACCACGGTTAAAAGTAAATAGAGTAATTACGGGTAAAAATGATATTATTATTACCCTAACATATGTCCTAATTCTATTGGATAAGTTTAATTCGACCTAAAACAACCTTAGGAATAAAATATGACCATTTAGGCCCACTTGGATTAGATTAGGACATTTATTATTAATTTATTTAAAGAAGGGTTAAAATAGTTAAAATCAATGTTTAATAAGTATATCATTTTTAATATAGGGTTATACATAAGATAAATTCAACTATAAATATTCATTATAAATATAAAAATATTTCCTACATAATGATATTTTATTTGTAATTTTTATACTTTAAATAAGTTAATTTATTTATGACACAAAGATGATGCAGTAATTATCTTATTAATAATATATGGACATAATTGATGTTATAAATACCCAAATAAATATAATATGAGACTTTTTATGAATTACACTAATTTTATAGGTTAATAGGACATGTTAGTATTGATTTAATTAACTTTTTTTCATACGAATCATTCTGTTATGGTTTTCAAAAAAATCAATTACTAAATAGTGTCAAAATTTACATAAAATAGTGTTTAAAACAAATATTATATTATTAATTGTTATTTTATTCCTAAAAATCTAATGTTCAAAAAAATGACATAGATAAGGTTATATATGTTAATAATAAACAACTTGGGGTTCGTTTGGCAGATTATAGTAAGTTTATTAACCTTATATTATAAGAACACAAGAAGACATGGTAAAAGTTAAATTATTTAACTTAATGTCAAATCTAAATGATAAGGTTGAAATAGGAACCTAAACTTGTCTAAATTCTATTGGATGAGATGATTTAGACCCATACCCACCTTAGCTTCGAAATAAATAAATTTGGAGCTATTTAAAACCGAACATGACTTTATAATAAAATAATATTTTTAGTTTTTCAAAAGGAGCCCGTCTCCTCCCTTATAAAAGGGCACATCCTCCCTCTTTTCCTCACACCACTTTGAGCCTTCACGATCGGCCAAACCCTGCCAAATTCTCTTCTCCACTTCCATAGATACATCTTAGAGGTTCTGGTCTTCCTCAAAGACCAATTTTAGTGCCCTAAAAGGAGATCTCAAAGAGGCGCTTCAAAGAAGAGGTAATGTCTGTTACCGATTCATTCAAATATATTTCTTCTTCCACTTATTCTTCTTAGGTTGTTTCATTTTGAAGTAATAACATCTGTATCACTCATATACTGATATGTTATTATAACTATGAAACAACCCTATTTCACCATCTATCTATCCTACAGAAAATGAAATCATCGCGTGTGCGTACGTACGGAATACCGTCTCCACGCTGTGGTGTAATCTATTTTCCACCACCACCATACTTGGATGGGTATAATGGTGTAAATAATTACTATACATTATTATTTTAATGTGATATTGATTATGAAATAGTATACATACACTCCAATACAATTCCATGATCATGGGAACGATATCATCGCTCGTGCGTACGTACGAAATACCGTCTCCACGATGTGATGTGACTCGTTCTACATGATCTTCATTGCATAAATATTATATAAATGAATTGAATGAATTAATATGATATATATTACACTAATAACATTCTGGAAATGAGGTATCTATAACCTAAAGATAAGAATAAGAATTTATTCAACAAAACATGCATAAGAACAAAAAGTAATAAACACCTGAATAACAAGTTGTAATGAAATATTACTAATAAGAAGCTAAGAATATGACCATATGTGATATCATAACAATGAGTATGATTCTGGAATAAGTCAATAACATTATTTAAATCATTATACAGGAGGTTCGGACATGTACAAAGCATATCGGTCCTAAGGTAAGGGAAATATCACAATCTCATTTTTATCTGAGATTGATTATACTTTGGTATTTACTGGGGTGTATTTTATCATCAACATCTATGTTTCCTCAATATGTAATATTATTTACATCCACCTACAATTTTTTAAATCCAATTTTACCATTCGGTGAGTTTTTAGTAAAAGATATGAAAGGAATGTTTTGTCATTTTTCGTACGAGGTACTTTTTGACTTTTCCAACAAAAGTATGAGAAGAATGTTTTTTTTAACTTATACGACATGAATGGATTTTTAAAACAAAATTTCCAAGAATCATCCTTTATAAGTTTTCAATTTTTATTTTTAATCAACTTCTTTTAGTTTAAAATTGTATGACATGTTAGGAAAGGAAAAATGTTTTTGAAGTAGAAAGGATATTTTCCTCAAGAATGGAGTTCATGTAATTTATCAAAAAAAATTCCGTCTAAGATAATAAAGGGTTTGGTTTCTATACCTATTATAACATGGATTTGATTATGTTGTGATGGAAATAATTTTATGAATTCTTTTATCTTATATGAATTGTTTTATGATGTCACGATGTTTAAAGATTCCCATTTTTTATTACATGGGTTATGTTATGAGGTATGGTTTATGATTTTGTGTCACACATAAGAATGGTATCATTATGAGATGGGTGGGACCTATATCTCCCTCCATTGAATTGGGTAATGATTTTATATCTCATGAGATAGACATGGATGGAACGGAAGGTTAAACCGGTTCAGTGAAATAGGGCTGAAACAAGGAGTGAAATCGGTTCAGAAATGGAATTTGTCCACTTAGATAGTCTTGGAAATGTTTATTGACTAATAAGAAATGATTATATATGATTATGTGTGTATGTCACAAAGTTTCATGTTTTATGTTATGATTATTGGGATTACATTTCACTGCTATGATTTATCCCATGTAATGATATTATGATCTGTTTTGCAGGTTAAGATGCCCAAAATGTTATTTTCTTATGAATATGATGTGATTTATATTTCTTTTGTTTACCCTTATTGATCATTTGAGATCACACTTTTATGTTTTCTTTTCTCCAGGATATGAAGAAAGTTTTTAGGTAAGGAAAAAATGGGAAGATCTTTATGAGAGATGTTGAAGATCTTTCACCACGATTAGAATATTACATTCTGAGTTTCCAAAGACACTAAACTATTACGGTCCTTATGTGTGTGTTTTTTTAATGTACTTAGTATTCCGCAAAATTAATGTAATGTCCATCTACGTCAATCTTAGGGTCCTTATAGTTGGTATCATAGGAAAGGTTTAGTCAATCTTTGAAAATTAGGATGTGAGAACTTTTGTGGGATCCCTAGAGATATTTCTATTGTATGTCTAGGGATGTCCTTATGGTTAAGTATAAGTATAATTTATAGTACTAGAATTATGATAACCTATGATATTAGATATTGAAGGTACTCCCCCTTTATTATGTTGTTTTCCCTAGCATGATTTTTACCTCTCGCACTATTCTTTTTGGGTTTTAGACGATATCTGGAACCCAAAGGAACCGTGTTGATCAATGCAATGGACAATGCAATGATTTTCCTCCTGAACAAACAAATGTTATTGGAGATGGAGTGAAAAATCTTATTTCTATACTTACACAAGCTATGAATCGTTCTGGACTTCTAAATGAGCATATAGGGGAACAATATTCTATTGAGTCCTTCATGAGGCAATGTCTACCTTCTTTCAGTGGGTCTTCTGATCCACTTGTTGCTGAATAATGGATCAGTACCACTGAAAAGAATATTTTCAGTTCTTCAATGTTCTGAACATGATAAAGTCATCTTAGCAGTATATTGTTTGGAAGGTGAAGCTAATCAATGGTGGAATCTTATCAAGAATACGAGGCCAAGAGATAAAATTGAGTCCATATAATGGGATGAGTTCAAGAACTTATTTTTCAATAAATACTTACCTCGTATTCTTCAAAAAAAGATGGAGAAGGAGTTTCTCGAACTAAAGCAAAAGGATGATGAATTTGTTGGTGTATACGAAGCGAATTTTACAAGGCTTTCAAGGTATGCATCTGGCTATATCATCCAACCTGAAAGTAAAGTTGATCGATTCGTCATTGTCTTAAAACCAAATCTTCGAAGGGCATTAGATATAAGAGACTTCAGTAGCTATGAAGAAATTGTGCATTGTGCTATTAAGGTAGAAATTTAAGTTGGTGTTACATATTCATCTCATGGTTTTCACAAGAAACGAATGATGGAGTTCAAGGAGAAATATCAGAATAATGGTGAAAAGAAGATGAATGTTTCCTTATGCTCAAAGTGTGGAAATAAGCATGGTGGAGATTGTATTAAAGGGACTAGAAAATGTTTTAAGTGTTGAAAAGAAGGCCATCGAGAAGCTGAGTTTTGATGTAATGGAAAAAGGGTTGCTAATCGTGTGAATAAAGAAAAGACTGTAGAGAATTCACCAACAACACATCAATGCTTGAAGTGCAATGAAATGGGGCATTATTCTAATCAATGCCCTAATCGAAGGGTTAATGATGATCGACATGAGCAACCACTTAATGGAAAGGAAAAAGGGAAGTCACATGCGATCACTATTGGCGATGTTGAATATGACAACGATGTGGTGGAATGAATAAGTGTTTATGTATTGGGATTCCAAAATAATGTTGTATATAGTATCATGGAATATTGGAATATTTATGTATTGGTCTATTGTGGTTTTCAATAATCTTTTGGTACCGGTAACCATGGAAAGTGATTGAGATATTTTTGGTAAGTAGATGATATGTGCATAATGAAGAGATAAGAAGATAATAAGATGTTTGACTGTATTCATGAGCTCATGATTGATATAAGGACTATGTGATATCATGGTTTGAGTATAAATAATTATTAGGATTTTGGATTGTGGAAAGTGTTAACTTTTAACTACATTCATGTTTTCACAAAGGTTCAATGGGTATACATGATTAAGGTATTCACATGTTTTTAATTTGACCAATAAGATATATCTTATGA
Organism: Viscum album; assembly: GCA_963277665.1. Taxonomy (NCBI): domain Eukaryota; kingdom Viridiplantae; phylum Streptophyta; class Magnoliopsida; order Santalales; family Viscaceae; genus Viscum; species Viscum album. The sequence continues at coordinate 823,381,006 of OY728155.1, forward strand.
TATATGGGGGATAAATGATGGCATTCATGTGATTGTTATGTGACATTTCAAGTAATCATTTTTAGACTATGAGCTTGGACCAAAGTATTTTGGATAAGCCTAAAGATTGGGATGGATTATGTTGGACATAAGTTAGTATTGTTTAAGGATAGATGTTTTTTCGATATTATTTATGGGATGTTATAGTAATTTAGTTTTAGAGAAAGGAAACCTGTAGGATGGGCGACAACCCATCACGTCGGACAAGGCTGTGAGAATCTAACCCACAACTGAAGTGCGACTGGCCTTTATCGCCTACCACTGGCCTACAGGATGTCCCTGTTTAGTAGAAACTAGTTTTATTATGTTATAATAAGTATAAGTCCCTTTTAGGAACCATATATGACTAATCTCACTATAGATCGACTTATTTATATTTAATAACTTTTGCTAACCTTTTGTTTGAGACATATGGAATGAACCGTCATTCAATCACATGATCTGCTAACACTTCACGAATAACAAATTCAACATTATTTCCTTAAGAGATGAAGTGGAAATTGTTCAAGGGACGAACAACAGTGAGATTGTACCAAAATAAAGTAAGTATTTATTCTAATTCAAATTATTCAACTTTAGGGAAATGATCTTCAAAACCAAAAATGATGTCCTAGTGCTCTTATATCTGATGATTTTGATGCTACCTTAGATCATCACAAATTTATGGCTTTGCGATTGCTGGCTTTTCCATAGCCATGTTCTCTACAACTCTCTATCAGAACATGATGTTTATATTTCCCTTCCATATCCATATTTTCACATATGTGGAAACCCAGTGATTAGTTTATTTGGGTAACCGTTACGTTTCATAATTTTGTTTATTAAAGATTGGTTTTGGTATTCCTTTTTACGATATGGGTTTCTATTAAAGAAACTTTCGAGTAGTAAACCATTTATAACCCCCGACGAATTTCGAGGGAGAAATTCATTTAAAGGGGGGTAGAATGTAACACCCTGAGATTTTATGAAAAATATTCATTTTAATTTCATTAATGTCTTGTGTTGTACGCTGCACCAAAAGGATCTTGCACAACACGCATCCTTGACTTTTCTTGCATTACACGCAATCACGACCTTCCTCGATAGCGTGTGTAGTATGTAATACCGAGTTTCACTAAACAACGATATTCTATTAAAATATTATTAAAACTAGCCATTATAAATAGTAATAACCACTTTTTGAAATTTGTTATATTTTATTTTTCAAAATGGACTTCATTTTTGGATTTGGAATATCGAAATTATCTTAGGGTGAAATTTTGGTACTTTTCAGATAAATTTCATTTTCTGATGAATAGTGAAAATTACAAAATTTTAATTAAAACAACCTTTTTAATCGAAATAATTAATAGTGATAAATTATTAATTTGAGTGGTTTTATAGTATATTTGGAATATATTTTTATAATTTAATACAATGTTGTTCATTGGATGTAATTTCACATTTAAACCAGACATAAACAAATGTCAATCTTTTGATAGTTATTATCTCTTAAGAACACGCTATTTGTTTTGACGACTGGAATTAATTTTTAAATTAATTAATGCAACTAATATGTTTTGAATTTCGTAAAATAGACATCATTTTTGAGTTCAAAATATCAAATATAGCTTAGGCTTAATTTTTGGTATTTTTATAGAAACTTTCATTTTTTGATGAATAGTGAAACCACTAAGTGGTAGTTAAGAAAACTGATTTTTTCATAAAACATAATTTTACCGCTTCTTTGAGTGGAATTTTAAAAATACAAGAGACACAGTTGATGTCAGTACGTAAAATGTGATTCAATGAGATGAAAATAATTTTTGGTGAATAGTATCTTTTTACTTTTTTTACGACGGTTAAAAGTAAATAGGGTAATTACTGGAAAAAATGATATTATTATTACCCTAAAACTTGTCCTAGTTATATTTGATATGTTTAATTCGACCAAAAAAACCTTAGGAGTAAATTATTACCATTTATGCCCACTTGTATTAGATTAGGACATTTATTATTAATTTATTTTAAGAAGGGTTAAAATAGTTAAAATCAAAGTTTAATAAGTATATGATTTTTAATATTGGGTTATACATAAGATAAATTCAACTATAAATATTCATTAGAAATATAAAACGATTTCCTACATAATGATATTTTATTTTTAATTTTTAGACTTTAAATAAGTTAATTTATTTATGACACAAAGATGATGCAGTAATTATCTTATTATTAAAATATTGACATAATTGATTTTATAAATACCGAAATAAATATAATTTGAGACTTTTTATGAATTAAAATAATTTTATAGGTTAATATGACATGTTAGTATTGATTTAATTATTGTTTTTTGAACTAATCATTATGTTATGATTTCACAAAAATCAATTACTAAATAGTGTCAAAATTGACATAAAATAGTTTTTAAAACAAATATTATATTATTAATTGGTATTTTATTCCTAAAAATCTAATTTTTGGAAAAATGACTTAGATAAGGTTATATTAATAAATAATAAACAACTTTGGGTTCTTTTGGCAGATTATAATAAGTTTATTAACCTTATAGTATAAGAACACAAGAAGACACGGTAAAAGTAAAATTATTTAACTTAATGTTAAATCTAAATGATAAGGTTAACATAGGAACCTAAACTTGTCTAAATTCTATTTGATGAGAGGATTGCGACCCATACCCACCTTAGCTTCGAAATAAATCAATTTGGTGCTATTTAAAACCGAACATGACTTTATAATAAAATAATATTTTTAGTTTTTCAAAGGAGCCCCTCTCCTCCCTTATAAAAGGGCACCTCCTCCCTCTCTTCCTCACACCATTTTGAGCTTTCATGCTCGGCCAACCCCTGAAAAATTCTCTTATTCACTTCCATAGCTACATCCTAGAGGTTCTGGTCTTCCTCAAAGACCAATTTTAGTTCCCTAAAAGGAGATCTCAAAGAGGCGCTTCAAAGAAGAGGTAATGTCCATTACCGATTCTTTCAACTTTATTTCTTTTTCCACTTCTTCTTCTTAGGTTTTTTAATTTTGAAGTAACAACATCAGTATCACTAATATAATGATATTTTATTATAAGTATGAAACAACCCTATTTCACCATCTATCCATCCTACGGAAAATGAAATCACCGCGCGTGCGTACGTACGGAATATCGTCTCCACGCCGTGGTGTAATCTATTTTCCACCACCACATTAATTGGATGGGTATAATGGTGTAAATAATGACTATATAAGATTATTGTAAAGTGATATTGATTCTGAAATAGTATACATACACTCCAATACAATTCCATGATCATTGGAATGATATCATCGCTCATGCGTACGTACGGAATACTATCTCCACGATGTGATACGACTCGTTCTACATGATCTTCATTGCATAATGATTATATAAATTAATTTAATGAATGAATATGATATATATTACACTAATATCATTCTGGAAATGAGGTATCTATAACCTAAAGAGAAGAATAAGAATTTATTCGACAAAACACGCATAAGAACAAAAAGTAATAAACACCCGAATAACAAGTTGTAATGAAATATTTCTAATAAGAAGCTAAGAATATGACCATATGTGAGATCATAACAATGAGTATGATTCTGGAATAAGTCAATAACATTATTTGAATCATTATATAGGAGGTTCAGACACGTACAAAACATATCAGACCTAAGGTAAGGGAAATATCACAATCTCATTTTTATCCGAGATTGTTTATACTTCGATATTTACTGGGGTGTATTTAATCATCCACATCCATGTTTCCTCAATATGTAATATTATTTCCATCCACCTATAATTGTTTAAATCCAATTTCACCCTTTGGTGAGTTTATTTGTAAAAGAAATGAAACGAATCTTTTGTCATTTTTCGTACGATGTACTTTTTTACTTTTCCGACAAAAGTAAAAGAAGAATGTTTTATTAACTTATACAGAATGAATGGATTTTTAAAACAAAGTTTCCAAGAATCTTCCTTTACAATTTTTCAAGTTTATATTTAATCAACTTTTTTAGTTTAAAATTGTATGACATGTTAAGAAAGGAAAAATGTTTTTGAAGTAGAAAGGATATTTTCCTTAAAAATGGAGTTCAAGTGTTTTATCAAAATTATTTTCCATATAAGATAATAAAGGGTTATGTTTATATCCCTATTATTAAATGGATTTGATTATGTTGTGATGGAAATATTTTTATCAATTCTTTTATCTTATATGAATTGTTTTATGATGTCACGATGTTTAAAGATTCCCATTTTTATTATATGGGTTATGATATGATGTATGGTTTATGATTTTGTGGCACACATAAGAATGGTATCATTATGAGATGGGTGGGACCTATATCTCCCTCCAATTAATTGGGTAAAGATTTTATATCTCATGAGATAAACATGGCTAGAACAGCAGGTTAAACCGGTGCAGTGAAACAGGACTGAAACGAGGAGTGAACTCAGTTCAGAAATAGACTTTGTCCACTAAGATAGTCTTGGAAATTAGCCTTGACTAATAAGAAATGATTCTATATGATTATGTGTGTATGAAACAATGTTTCATGTTTTAATTAATGATTATTGTGATTACATTTCACTACTATGATTTATCCCATGTTATGATATTATGATCTGTTTTGCAGGTTATGATTTTCAAAATGTTTTTTTCTTTTGAATATGATGTGATTGATATTTCTTTTGTTTACCCTTTATGAGCATTTTATCTCACCCTTTTATGTTTTCTTTTCCCCAGGACATAAAGAAAGGTTTTAGGTTAGGAAAAAAGGGAAGATCTTTATGGGAGATGTTGAAGATCTTTCACCACGATTAGAAGAATACATTCTGAGTTTCCAAAGACACTAAACTATTACGGTCCTTGTGTGTGTGTTTTTGTAATGTACTAAGTATTCCACAAAAGTAATGTAATGTCCATGTACGTTAAGCTTAGGGTCTCTACATAATTTCCCCTTGTAGGAATTTTAGTTTATAAATGAAATTCTATTTTGATGGGTGGTCATTGTATCCCTAAACATGATATGGGTGTGATCATCGGGTAATTCCCAGTTTCATCATGTTTGGCATGCTTAGTACCTAGTGGACTTCTTATTAAGTTAGGTGATCCTATCTTCTTCCTTAGTGTCAATGACTCGTAATATCATCATATAGGTTAACTATCATATTGGTTTACATTACCTGGTTCGAAATATATTTTATGGATAACATAATACATTTATACATAGGGAAGACATCCAATGCATAGTATTGAGGACATTGGTCTTGCTTATGAAAACTCTAGGAAGTGTGAATTCATACACATTATACCCAACGAGTTGATAAATGGTGTAATAAATCAGTTTATTTAGTTTGAATAATTAAACCTTCAGATGTGATTTATTTTCTTAACTCATCTCTACAGTAGATTGACCCAGACATTAAAATAATCATGGTTGTCCCAATTCTCATGTTGGTGTTCCAGGAGGATTAGTTTTCTTGACATGTCGATCATGTTTATTTGGATCTTTTGAAAAATGTTATGAGGTTCGTGATTGTAACTCAGATAAGTGTCACAAATGGATTTGACGTAGATCTGATCTCGTATACTTATGATTCTCTATTCAATCTCTTCTTTCAAATACTATGACACTTTTAAATTGCATAGGATCAAATATTTTTCGGTGAATTTGTTCCCTTCCAAGTAAAAGTAACATAACTATAAGGACGATCAGTATTTATTGAATTCCCTCAAGGCATCAAAATTCAAATCCTTTCAGTGCTTTCTCAGCATCATAATTTTTATGTCGTTTTTTATGTACACAATCTTTGAGAATGACCAGCACTCTTGGAAGGACTTCAATGGTATAGTTTGAGAAATTACTGTATTCCTTGGATGGTAAATGCTTTTGATCGGTCTATGATGACGTGTCGGTATGCGATGTCGAACTTCATCTACGAAGTCGACTAGAAGCAGTTTGATGAATATTTTTTTCCATATTTGGTATAGTTGGTTCAAAACAATATTTAGAAAATCATCTTGGACTGGATGGTGGTGTCTCAAATTTTTTGGTGATCATTGATATCATCTTTGTGTAGTATTCTTTAAGATAATATCATGATCCCAATCTTGACACCATCATTAATGCACTAAGAGAACATCGATTATATGCCATGATAAATGTGTAAAGTGTTATTATGATTTAATAATAAGGTTTTATCGGAATTTATGGTTGGATGCATGGTTTTATTGAAGCATGGTTTGTTCTAAGTGATGAATGGGGTCCCTTGTATGAATTCCCATAATCTTAGACACCATTCATTTTTTATTGAATTTACCTCTAGGTGGATTCCACTATGGGAATAATAAATGGTACTATGTGGGCTTCTACTCTTTGTGAAATATTATCACTTGTAAACATATATTACGGAGGAACTTGGGATACTTCCTTGGACTCAAATATAATGATTCAAAGGTTATCTTAGACTCTTTTTTGGGCTCATAAGTTATACATAAAGGGGGGTGAATCCAATGAACTGGATCTGGATTGCAATTTTGTGCATGCTAGTGTATGTAAGATTTAATGATCATGTTATGGTTCGACACAAGAATTTCACTGGATGTCTAGTATTGGCTTCGATTAACATTTCCAAAGTAAATGATGAATTCCTTAGAAGAAGGCATTGGGGTTTACATTTTAATATTCCATCCCTCCATGTTGAGCACATTGATTAGGGTCTATCAGGGGTTTCTTGACTGGTAATCAACCTTGTTTGAGGTATACTGTTGATATTACCCATTTTAAAGAATGTTTATCGGTTAAGTTGGGTGTGGTGGAAGGGTTAGAAACACCTTACGGGATAGAATTCCCGACCATTTTTATTTTGGTTAACAGGAATTCATCCATTTATTTACGATGAGTCCCTTGATATTAACTCATAAGTAATCAGGTTCACTCAGATTTGGGAGATGCGCTAGGAGAATTTAAATGATTCTTATATGTGTTATTGGTATGTAAATTCCTATAGTGGGGGTACTATGGCTCGGTATTGGGCTATTTTTTCACTCCATCCTATTATGGGAAGCACCATCAGCCTTGTTTTCCTAGAGAAGAAGTCTTGAATGTTTCTTTAGTTAAACAGTCTTAGGTGGCAACATTTTTATTTATTTCTAAAATGACTGTTGGATCTTTTTTTAATGGATTATATACATTATTCTTAAGTTACTCTTGGAGGTGTGTTGGGAATTTGGAACTGCAATGCAGTTGTTTATACAAGACATCATGACCCCCATATGATGGGTGATTTTTTTCTATTTCTCAAATGTTTATTTAGGAAGAGAATTTATAAGGTGGGGAAGTTGTAATGACCTGTGTTTTTAGCCAGGCTAGAATTACAATAGAATTTTAATTTTGGTATTTATTGGATGATTCGTTCTTTATGTATATCTTCATAATCTAATTCATAGAGTTAGAATGCATAAATTAGTTTCATTAGAAATTAATTATGTCTTGAGATGTGCCTTGGGTTTCTCATTGAGTTTCGTATGTGTTGTACTAGGGAAACTCAAAATAGAAGAAGACCAAAAAGAGTGCACAGTTTGTCGAAAACTATGAGACCCAATAGCCAAAACATTGTGACTTGATCAGGAGAGAAGATGTGAGGAACATGGGTTGCACATTGATTTACAAACTATGCACCTATAACACACAATTAGTGCCATATAAGAAATATGATTTCACTATTAATCACATAGTTGGAACACTTTTATGGAAAAAAATGAGACAAAATAGTATGGGGTTAGGGTTTCAATTAGTGGGATCGACATGGTTGTCTCATGGTTTGGACAACCATTTAGCCCATTTTTAGGGTGCATTTCCTCTTCTCTATTAATTAGTTTTGTAATTTATTTTTCATTTATTCATTTCTTATTTTCCTCTAGTGTTTATTTCTCCCTCTCCAATGGGATATTCAAAATCCTTTCTTAGGATATAATGGATATGTTTCATCTATCATCTGAATAGAGCAGCATCATTCCCTATGGTTTTTTATCAGTAATATATTCATTAATTATGAATCTTTCAACATTTATTTTCTTATTGACCGTGGTATTTTGGTGTGACCTCATTTTGCTTTTTTTGGGATGATTTGTTTTTTATCCAAAATGGGTTGAACCAGACATAAATATTTTATGATTATAGAATATTAACCATGAGTTAGGTGGTCTATGATTTTTTCCTCATGTTTTTGTCATTTTTTAAATAGAACCAGTACTAAGGAGCATGACCATTCCATGGGTTTCTTTAAAAATGATTTCTTCAGACTATGTTGTTTTATACACCTTGTATTACTCTAGGGGATACTTTTTTAGTAGTTAGAGGTTGTTAACCTCGATTGTGGAAACACATTGGGTATGTTGCCTTATGTTTCCCCTCTATATTTAATTATTCAAATGCCCAAAAATCATTTTATGAATTCTTCTCATATTTTAATTGGGTTTTTTCTTTGTAATCAGAAGCCCAATTGATAATGGTACCTCTTAAGATACATGTAAAACCATATATTTTATTTCATTGTTTCTTTTTTCTTTTATAAATTTCTTATTTTAGTGAACTGATACTTGTTTATAAAATGTGATTTTAAGTTGGGAGAAATGAATTGAAAATTTTCATGTTATTATTTTAAAACCCCTCAAATGATGTTCTTTTTCTTCAAAAATACATGGTGATTATTTTTTATTTAAATCATGATTGGACTTTTTCTCATGTTTTGCTATGATGATGTGTTTGGTAGGCATATGATATGTTTTTATGTGGCCTTTATTGATGTTATAAAATATTATTTCCCATTTTCTTGTATATTTTGGGTTTAATCAATGAACCTCATAATTGTATGACTTTTCCCACTTATATTTTGATGACCAATAGACCAAGAACATTTTATGTTATTATATTAATTTAAAAATGGATTCGATCATGTATCTAAATGACCTTTTTTTATGATACCTTATATGTTTTTTGTTGACCCTTTTTATTTTAATTTCCATGTTTTGTCAGAATAAATGGCATGTGTCAAATGGAATGGTTTCCTTCTATGAATGATGTAAATGTTTTAATTATATAAAATTTCATTGGGTGGTATGAACAAGACTCTAACTATAATTAAATAAACAATGATAAGGTGAAATGTTATAATTGTGATTCTATTTTTTATGATTTGGATTAATAAATATAAATCATTAGAGTTACTAACTCATATATATTTATTATAAATATAATTACGCCCTTTGCATAGGCTATGGGCAATGGTAAGGGTTTTGTTGAGAGGTATCACTCTTCCATACATCGAGTTTCCATCATGACATCTCACACTAATGAAACTATATATATGGTTGGAATGTCACACCACCTCCCCTGTGAGTGTTCACCTAATAGTAAAATCACTTCTATTTGCATGTTTACATGATCACACACAACATATCGAGTGATCAGATTGGTGTCTCCCACTCAATATGGTATATAGGGAATGTACCCATTTTTCTGAGCATATTGGAAAGTTTGACTAGTTATGGATGTGTATGTTACACCGCAATCTAGACCACATCTATAATTCTAGGTATATGGCCACACAGATTTACACAAACAAGATTTGTATTACTTGATAAAATATATAAATAAACTATTTATATATTATTAATATATATAAAGTTACAAATTAGGGAATGAATCTATCCATGATCGAATATGGGTATCATCGACTGGTATCTTTTAGAAACCCGAGTAGGTTGGTGTTAGTCTATTCACCTTGTTTATTATCTTATTACATGAACATTGCCTACTTTATATTCATGAACTATTTTTCTCCGTATACATTGTATTTAGTAACATACTATGATATTTATCTCATATCCTTCTTAGGCATCCATTGTGATTGGGTACCCAAGTATATCTCATGATCACAGGACCTTGTATTTTTTTTCTTGGTGTATTCATATTCCACGGAGATAGGAGCACATGATTGAGATGGGGCTTAGGATTCCTGTGGAGTTTCCCCTCAGAGAATTTTGTTTTTTTCTTTATTCATGTTCTATAGTATATCATGTTACCTGCTATATGTATGATATTTTAGTTTATGTATCACCATCTAGTCATGTATTCATTGTATACATTTTCACTGTCCATCATTTATTATTCAGTTTATAGTACTCTTCAACTATTTTCTCATTAATTTATTATTGATTCTTCTACTATCTGTTATTTATTATATCATATACATATATTCTACTCTGGTCATAAGGTAATAGTATCCCTATTGTTACCTCCATTGACCCTCATGGATTTTCAGTAGCATCTCTCATAAAGGGAGCCTTCTTATGGGCTTATGTCCCATCGTCACGACTACTTGTTTTAGTGGTAAGTTAGTTTGGATGTTACACACATCAATGATTTGACAACCAAATTGGTTTTAATCCATGGATAAACATTATGTTCATATTCTAAATATATATTTCTATTATTTATGGGTAACGAGGATATATAATTTTTAATAGGTTCAAGATTAACAATTCAGATAAATTAATGTTAGTTTCATGGAAATTAGAATATAAGAATTTTGATTTTAACCCCTCTTAGTGTTACATCATATTCCTAAACATCTCATTGGGACATGAATTCATATATGGATATGTGATATTCCAAACATTTATATATTTTATTGGTGGTTAGATACTAATATATAACTAATGATTAACAAATTATAGTATTTCAAACGACTTTAAAAGTTTGTCTACCATTTAGTGATGTGTTATAATATTATCTACTTTTATAAATCATTAATCCTATTTTAATTAGATAAATTGAAATCAGTTATCAGTGTTCTATATTTTTGAGTGTGGTAATAGTTAATTTGACACCTCAATGCCACCTTTTCTTATTTCATGAGATCAATATGGGCCCTTTTAACTCTATTATTTGATTTCCAACCAAAGAAGTTGAAAATTTTATTTTGTCACTATAATATATTTTACATTAAATTTAGAAATTTATGCGCAATACTATATATTACTAATATTCCAAACACATTTCTCTAAATAAGGGTTCCTTATAGGATGTGTACATTTTATATAACATCTCACAGACAAACTGTATCTAAATATTCTATATAATAATGGACAGTTTACACTAAAACCCAATCTAAAATCATTCATAACATAGTCGTATCTCATTATTAATTTACTAATTAAGGACATTATTTTCATTATTTCATTGAATCATTTTTGAAATTTATGTTAATAAATAAAATTCAAACATTTGATTGTAAAATTTAAAATTCAATTAATCATTCTATGATATGATTTTTGATCCTTATCACTTAATAATTCAAGCAACCCATGATTAGTTATAACAATAATTAAAATTGAAATAATATTGAAATTTTTTACATAAAATATTATTTAAATCACTACTGTAAATTTATTAAGAAATAACAATAAACATAAGCATATTATTTAATTTTATAAAAAATAATTGATTTCATTTTTTATGGAAATATCGAGATCAAATTACAGAAATCATGAATTTTTTTTCCATTTATTCATTCTTTTTTATACTAAATATAATGACATAAATATATACATGTGTGTTAACCCATTGTCAATTAGATGATTTCACATAATTATAATGATCAAAATATTATATTTTATATTTTAGACCCCTAAAATATAAGTACAAATATTCATACATATGTCATGTTCTATTTAAATAATATAAATATTTATTAAAATATACTAACCATTCCATCATCATTATTAAATTTAGAATTTATTAATTGTTCTATAAGGACTTCCACTTTATGATCTCTATTACACAAATTTGATATCATTACCCATTTTATGCCATTAATTAAAATTTATTAGACACATTCTAAATTCTTTTTCAAATATTTAAAAACTATTATAACTTTTTCATCCAAATAATTCCATAGAATTTGATCATATAAATTTTATACCAACATATTATTTTTCAAAATCACATTCCTAATCTAATCATATTTAAATTCAAAATATATTTTTTAATTTGGTTAGTTCATTTATTCTATTGAATTTTTTTTTAAATTTATTTATCTGATACAACATTTCATTCAGGACCTAGACCAATGAATCGTTCCTTTTTAATTCCTAAAATGATTCTATAAAAAATATTACAATAGAGTAGTGTTCACAAAATTCCTCATCCTTTGAGTTTTTATGGGAGATATATTTTCTCCAAATAAATTTTATTCATTCATTTCAATCCATATTGTCCTCCTTTATGTAAATGGTTGAGTATATTTCATACTTACATATTCCATTCACTAAGCCAAAGAATCCACCCTATGAGACAATATTTAATGTTCTCTAAAATTTATTTCAAAATAAAAAAATTATTAATTTATCTTTGACCTCAACAACATCATTTCTTCAGAACGTTTTATTAATAATATTATTAAATAAAATAGTTCTCTCTTTCTTGGATAAATAAGAATGACTAAAATTTACCATTTTATTTTGAAAACAATTTTAAGGAGAAGTGATAACCCATTGATGTATAGGATAAAAAACATAAAATACCATATGATATGGTTGAATCATTAAAAATATATATAATCCCATTGTACACATCCTCCATAAATAATTTCAAATGGGGATTAGATTCCTTTGTAGCAGGATCATCCTTGATTAGTTCATTGAAACAGTAAGCCATATTTTCCCACATATGAATTTACTCCTCTATTTTTATATTCCTAGTATTGAATCATATTACATTAATATGGAATTTCTTGTTGATTATAGGGACTCTAACAATATAGTTTCATCTTTTAACCACTGTATTTTGATATGTTATTCTTACCAATGAGAAAAAAAATTTGATTACATGATTATAAAATTATTTCTTAAAATTAATAAAATAGTATTCAATGTTAGTTTCTAATTGTTTGATCTTCATCACCCAAATAGTATTATTTTCATCTTAAATGTTATTTATTTTTCCCTAATTATATTAAATAAAATTTTATTTTTTATAAAATAACGAAAACAAATATATTTTTAAAATAAAATAAAAATAAAAATATATTCCTTTATAAGTTCTCACATGAAACAGAAGACCACATAAATAAATGAGAAATAAATCTTGTAATTTTGTGATCCCATTATTACTATTAGGTTAATTATTTTCAACCATATTTTCTCCCATTCCATACTAACATTCCTTATACATATATCTATTTAGAGTAGAAAGCATTATCATTGTATAATTTTATGATGTATTATCAAGTTCATATTTATAATTGAAGTAATATATCTAATTCCATTAGTTAATCTATAGATATATTGTGAGTATTGGAGTATTTTACATTCATTTCAATTGATAATGATTAAAATTCTTCCTCTATACAAGCATAAATAAGTTCCTATCTCTATTTATAATATAGAAACATTTTTTATTAAATGTTACTTTAGTTTCTAAGTTATAATGTTCAAAATAACTGAAGAAATTGTTTTCAATTCCATCTTTATAATGTTCCAATGTATTATTAATTTATTCAACAAAACATACAATTTTAAATCAATAATTTATTTCTAAAGCACCAAAATTATAAAGATTGTTAATCCTTATACAAAACTCCTAAAAATCATCCCTATATTCTAATACCTGGTAATAATGGATGAATACGCACTATAATAAATATAACATATTTTTTTTTCATCAATATTTGAGAAATTTTGAATGGTATAACATTCCTTTTATTATTTTTTTCTATATATGAGAAAACATTTTGTGTTTATTCATTAGATTTTTTCTCTTTGTTTATTTTTGAGAGGGCATTGTTGTACACATATACATCATTCAATGTGGAAAATTTCATTCAAAAAAACAACTGATATCATCCATTCCCTTTTCATTATCACCAATACTCCAATAGATTTATTATCATTCCTATATTTCCAAAAATTACATTTTTTTCCAATTATTGATAATTTAAATAAATATCCTTATAAATAATTTCTTATTCGAGGACCGAGGTATTCCTACATTCTCATTTGTTGACATTTAGAGGCATATACTTCCCAATATCTCAATAAATAATCAAAATTAAGTCATAGTGTGGATTTTATAACCATAAAAGTGTCACTAAATAAGGAAAAATATTTTCTACATCCATATTACATGGTTATAGCCTCAAAATAACTCAATTTTTTTTAAAAACCACACATTGATATGTAGTTATATCGAATTAATTCTTTCCTTTATAAATTATTTCACATAATAAGTCATAGAATATTATTATGAATATATAGTTCCAATTTTAACTTTTTTATTGGTTTAGAGGTCATTGGATGCCATATTATAATTTTTCTGGCTTCTTACATCTCATTCATTCTATTCATCATTGAATAAAATTAAAAATTAATTTTTTTTTTCAAATGTCCAACATTAAATTCGTCCTCATAAATTTTCATCAATGTAACTAATTTTTTATTAATAAATAAGATTGAATTAATTCATTTTTCAAGACAAGAATTAAGATCATTGATTATATTTGATTTCTCATTTGCAATCAACATAAACACTATAACATATATTGTATTTTTCTAAAAATGTTCTTTTTCAAACAAAATATTAAAAAACTCTGTCACTTTTTATTTATATTGATATAGAAACTATAAATACTCTTCCTAATGTCCCCATGTTTTATTTTTTTTATTTTAGAATTTCAATATTCTCAACAGAACCTTTTAGATTGAGTTTTTATAGTACCACAAAATTAATATGAATCATAACTTCATTTTATAATTCAAAATTAACTAAGGTTTCCATTATGAAATCATCCCATTCTTATTTGAAATCGGAATAAAAATATTTCATGAATATATCATATTATTATACAAATTTATAATTAAAAGGTTTTTTGAAACATTCTTCTCGAAGTTTTTTCTTTATATCCAATTATTTTATGTGTGAAATTTACTTCACATATTTTTTGAAAAACTAATCATTATAATATAACAATCAATTATCCCTGAAAAATTCTACAAAAATGTGCATATCCATTATTTATTAGAATCTAGCCAATGGATTCATTCCCTCTGACCATATTTTTCATCATTTTAATTTTCTTAGTGTTGAGTGAGAGAAACTCAAAAATCATAAATTCTTCTATAGATCACTATGAATGATATGATATTTATTAATAGATTTTATTCAATTATTTATTTGTCTATTAATTTTTA
Organism: Viscum album; assembly: GCA_963277665.1. Classification (NCBI taxonomy): domain Eukaryota; kingdom Viridiplantae; phylum Streptophyta; class Magnoliopsida; order Santalales; family Viscaceae; genus Viscum; species Viscum album. Next base: position 823,396,308 of record OY728155.1, read on the forward strand.
ACACTTTTTTATTTTTCAAACATCTCATAAGTCACAAAATTAATTTTCAAACAAAACATCAAGATCCATTCCATGTTTCACTTTTCATTTTTCTATACATTGACATTTTATAATGGTTGAAAAATTCTTTATATTATTTCCCTGAAATAAATGTACAACATGTCATATTTATGAACAATAATAGATTCAACTACATCAGTGAATAAATTTAAAAATTGATTAATTTTTTTAGTATAAATCATCATATTATCATATGTATTACATAAAATTTTAAACATTTCTTCCTTCCTAATACTATTTTATAGAATATATTAGAAATGTTAACCATATGGTTTTAATAGATGTTAAACTGATAACATTAAAATAATATATTATTTGATAAGGCTATAAAAATATATTTTATTTTATTTCATAGTCGTTGATATATTTATCTTTCAATAAATTCATGACATCTAGATATGATTACATTACAATATTTCATGGATATTAGTTATGAAACAAATATATAAATGAATCGTAGATGATATATCATGCCATTAATCATGATTTAATAATTACAATGATAAAAATAAAGGAAATTATTTTTTATATATGTACTTATTAATTTTATAGATAAACATGTTGTAACACCCCAAGCTTCCAAGATACGTTTCCCTTCGAATAATGCAATGGCGTGCATTGTACGCAACTTTGAAATTCTAACATACCACAACCAATCAAACTAGCCATTATGAATAGTAACACCTACTTTTTGAAATTTTATAAATTCTGTCTCTCAAAATGGACTTCATTTTTGGATTCGGAATATCGAATTTATCCTAGGGTGAAATTTTGGAACTTTTCGGATAACACTTACATTTTGATGAATAGTGAAAATTTCTAAATTTTAATTAAAAACAACTTTTTAAATCAAAATAATTTATACTGATAAATTATATTATTGAGTGGTTTTAAAGTATAATTAGAATATATATTTTACCATTTTATCCAATGTTGTTCATTAGAATTAATTTTACTTTGAAATTGGACCTAAACAATTGTCAATCTTTTGATATATATTGTTTCTTAAAAACACGCTATTTGTTTTGACAGCGGGAATTATTTATAAAATTAATTAATGTAAATTATATGTTTAAAGTTTTGTAAAATAGACATCATTTTTGAATTTGGAATATCAATTATAGCTTAGGGTGAAATTTTGGCATTTTTCTGAAAAACTTCAATTTTTGCTGAATAGTGAAACTACTAAGTGGTAGTTAAAAAACTAAATTTTTCATAAAACTTAATTTTACCACTTCTGTGAATGGAATTTCGAAAATCCTAGAGACACGTTTAATATCAAGAAGTAAAATGTGGTTCAATGAGATGAAAATAATTTTTGGTGAATAGTAACTTTTTACTTTTATTTACCACGGTTAAAAGTAAATAGGGTAATTAAGCGTAAAAATGATACTAATATTACCCTAACACATGTCAAAATTCTATTGGACAAGTGTATCTGGACCAAAAACAACCTTAAGAATAAAATATTATCATTTAGGTCCACTTGAATTAGATTAGGACATTTATTATTATTTAATTCAAAGAAGAGTTAAAAGAGTTAAAATCAAAGTTTATTTACTAAAACATTATTAATATATGATTATACATAAGATAAATTTGATTTTAACTATTCATTAGAAAGATAAAAAGATTTCATACATAATGGTATTTTATTTATAATTTTTATACATTAAATAATTTAATTTATTTATGACACAATGATGATGCTATAATTACCATAATAGTGAAAAATTAAAATAATTGATATTATAAATACCCAAATAAATATAATTTGAGACTTTTAATGAATTGCACGAATTTTATAGGTTAATATGACATGTTATTAATGATTTAATTAACTTTTTTCTAAGTAATAATTCTGTTATGAGTTTTACAAAAATCGACTATTGAATAGTGTCAAAATTGACATAAAATAGTTTTTAAAACAAATATTATATTATTAATTGATATTAAATTCCTAAAAATCTAAGGTTCTTCCAAAAGACATATATCATGATATGTGTATCATTAATTGACCACCTGGGGTCTCTTGGATGTATATAGTAAGTTTATTAACTATATAATATAAAAATACAAAGTGACATGGTAAAGTTCAAACTAATTAACTAAGAGTTAAAACTAAAAGATAAGGTTACTATAATGACCCAAACCTGTCTAAATTATATTGGATGAATTTTTTTAGACCTATACCCACCTTAAACGTTGAATAATCAACTTTGGAGATATTAGAAACCGAATATGAATTTATTATAAATTAATATTTCTAGCTTTTCCAAAGGTTCCCCTCACCCCTCTTATAAAAGGGAACTCCTCCTTCCAAATTCCTCACACCGTGAAAGCCTTTTGGTTCGGAAAAAACCTGCCAAAATACTCTCTCAACATCCCTAAATACAACCTAGAGGCCTTAGTTTGATCATAAAGCCAACCTAAGAAGTCCTTTTGATCAAATCAAATGGAAGAACCCAAAGAAGTGGTAATGTTTTCATCACCCCTTTTCAAATTCCTTTCTTATTCCACTTCATCTTTCTTTGTTATTACCATTCTAAAATAATAACTCCGGTATCTTATATATACTGTGATGTTATTATAAATATGGTACAACCTTATTCAGTATTCTATCCACCCTTTGAATAACATGTCACCATACGTGCGTACGTACGGCTTACCGTCTCCACGTCGTGGTGTAATTGTCATTCAATATATTATTATTCTGGTGGGTATAATAATGATGTGTAACTCATGAAAATAATAAATATAACATGATAATGATTCTTTATATATGATATACCATCCAATTATATATTATTTTAATATCAAAAGAATGATATTGTCGCTCGTGCGTACGTACGGACTACCGTCTCCACGAACGCGATGAGATTCATTCTCTATCATATCCATTCAAGTATAATTATCATTTTCTGATTTAAAAATAAGGTTTAAGGACTTGATATAATTCTGTATATTAGTAAGATACAACCTATCCATGAAAAACATGGCTTACGTAACAAAACATATAAAAAAAACGAGTAAATTAACACCCGAAATGACGATAATTCTAAGATATTATTGACAAAGCAATGTTAAAAGATTATATATGATATCATATTAATGTATATGATTAATGAATAATTTAATAACAATTATTTAAACATTATACAAGAGGTTAACCTACCCCCAACCAAGGAAAAGTACAAGGTAAGGGGGTTCTTATCTCACTCTTAATTTCGTGAGAATTCCATTGTTCACCACTTATTTATTGCATGTGGTGTATGCGTACTGCCCATAATTTTATTCATTGTGTATGATAAATTAATTTATGGGTATTTAAATCATCATTGTATGATCCTTCTTTCATGGGTGTATGTTTCGTATATTACCTAATCGATAGGGGAATTTGACATTTCAATTTCCACTCATTCGGCTTTACGCATACTTCATTGATTATTTTACTCCAAGATTATGTGTGGAATCATTATTCATTTGATTATGTCATAATTTCCACTCCCCTTTCTATGGATATAATTTTTATACACATAATCACTCCATTGATAAATTCTTAAGTCATCGGTATGAACTTGATAAGAGTAATTTTTACTCAATCACGATTTGTTGAGATAAACATCCAATTCATTGGTGTTGTTTTTACTAGAATATGTGTGAATATCCTTTGATTGTTTTACACTGAATATCCAATCATATTTAGTGTATTTATATTTTTCACACATAACTATGTCGTTGATTTATCCTTAACCAAAGGATACGACCTTTATGAGAGAATTCATCTCAATTTAAATTCCATTGATACTTCTTTGTTGTTATACACCAAATCACATTTATGTGGTGTATATAATGTACATTGACATAGTATATCATGAATCCCTTTATTATCATGATATTACAAAGTTTTCATTTCCTCAATTATTTGTATTCAAGTGTCTCTCTTTTGGTTAGAAACTCTAACTAAAATACCATTTTTAAATGTTTTAATGACTTATTCTTCTAAATCGTGCTCATTAATGTCCATGTTTTAAAAATTGTTATAAGGATTTATTTATATGGACATTAAAGTTTTAAAATTAAAACTCCTTTTAAAAGATTCAAAGTGGTATGGGACACTTTGATTCAAAAATCTATTTTTAAATGGCTTCCTGACAAATAGTGTGACTTTTAAATGTTTTCAGAAAAAGGCGGATATTTCTCTCAAATAGTTTTGATGATTATTTTAATCTATGTCAACATCCTTCATTATTCTTGATTAAGGTTAATGTGATAAAATACAATCTTCCATATTGTATAAAATGAGTTATGTTTGACTCTGGATGTGCTATTTTTAAACCATTCATGGTTTGCGGTTAATGTATTGACATTTCGTATGCTAGTTTAATACGAATGTTTATGTTATATTTAAACCTGTTCATATAAGGAATGCATTAGACTTAGTAAGTGACGGGTGGAGCCTGCTATAGCTCCTCGATGCATCGATAGGTCTCATTAGACAAACTAGTGTCTTGGCACAAGGCATTGAAAAAATCATATTTGTAGTCTTGGCACGAGGCCATGGCTATGTGGTTATGATAGTCTAGCATTATGCATTCCATCATTATGAAAGTGGTTATTGATATTTCATGTGATAATTCGACTAGTACAATATCCATGTGAATAAGTAAATGGAATTATTTCATTTTATCATTGCCATTTTATGCTGAAGTTCAAGTTTCAAAGGATTTTGTTTTAGTTATAAATTTCTCTAAGTGTTTCTGCTTATCTATGAAAGCTTCTGCTATAATATTATCCTTACTGAGCATCTGAGCTCACCCATTTCAATTTTTTTATTTTTCCCAGGATTATGAAAAAGTAATTTATGAATGACCTGCAGGGATAATATGAGGGTATATGAAGACAAGATGTTTTTTATGTAATGTAAAACTTTATGAATGTATCTAGTGTTTCCAAGGCTACTAAACTAATCGGTCTTTAGAGACTTGATCTTTCTTGTGATCATGCCAATGTTATGTAATAATGCACCGACTCTGGGTAACTGGGGTCGGGGTGTTACACATGATATAGGTTTAATAATGTTTAATGTTTCAAACCTAATACCACATGTTCCAAATGTTTGGTGAATGACCCTTGGAGTGGGTTATATTTGGGATATTGTGTGTTTAAGTTGTGTTAAAAAATTTATAGTTTCCCTATATGAAATAAAACTCAATGTTAAACTTGGATATGGTAAACTGAAATTTAAATCTCAAACATTCCTAATCGATATAGAAATGAAATAAACCAAAGACATGTGATATTTTTACATGGTTAAATCATAAGGTTGTTTCCTAATTCATGATGTGATCTATTTCAATTAGTGTTATGGATTTTCTGTACCAATCAATTACCTATTACTAGTTATTATTGAAGGTTTCATCTATCACCCAAAGGTGTGTCCCAATACACAGAACATCTCACTAAATATTAAACTGACTCTCTCTAATGTACAATTTCAAATAGAACATGGTGAGTATCACTACTGTAAATGGTGTCTATCCCCACGCACCTATTCCCACGGTTCTTTAAACCGTGGGGATAGTATGTTTTTTTGCTGTTTATACCCACGGTTTTATTAAAACCGTGGGTATTAATTTTTTTTTCGAGCCCTTGTATTGGGCTCCTCCTCAATCTCTCCTCAATCTCTCCTCAAATCCGCGATGCATCGAGCTCTACCCTACCTCCCCAAGCCGCGACGCCGCTCCCCGACCACTGACTCCCGACCCTCCCCTCTCCTCTCCGACTCCCCTCCCCGGCCTCCGACTCCCCTCCCCGGCCTCCAACCCCGGGCTCCGACTCCCGTCTCCGCCTCCCGGCTCCCGACTAACTGCTCCCGACTCGCGGCTCCCGACTCGCAGCTCCCGATTCGCGGCTCCCGGCTCCCGACTCCCGGCTCCCGACTCCCGGCTCGGCCTCCCGGCTCACGACCTGGACCTCCCGGCCTTCTCAGTAGTGATTTTTTTATGCTGGAGTCCCAGATTTCCTGGTAATTTCTTAGTCTTGGTTGATTTCCCATAATTTCATCATATTACCTCTTGATAATCAATTAGTGTTGTAGTCAAAGGTAGCAGTTGATGCATTCATAGGTTAATGGAGTGGTTTGATTCTAAATTTTTTTTAAGAAATTTCATTTTTTTATGATGGAATACTAAAAGATGAATGATATAAATATACTGATTATCAAACCCAGTGAGAATATTTCCCCAAATTAATTTAGCATTGATAATCCTAAGATGCACTATTTTGGCCTTAAAATAGTATATATGAAGGTATGTACATACACATGTTGAGCAGTTCCGGGTGGTTGTTTATAAATCTATCAAGTTTCAGGTGTTGGCTTGGTTCCTCTTTGAGGAAGGGTACCCTTCCAATTCCTCAAATTTATTAATGCATTAATTAGTTTCTTACTACACTTTTTCTTTGTTTTTAGTTAATGTAGTGAGTACATTAGATTAAATTCCTCTTAATCTTGAATTTAGTATGTTTCATGATTTAAGAGTTAAAGGTAATAAATGATTGTTTCATAAGAAATATCATGTTTATATATTAAAACCCCTCCAACGGAGGTGCGCTGTCTTCAAGTTAAAAAACAATTATTAGACTTTTAGGATTTATTGTCTTGTTGTACTGATATTTCTTTATGAATTGATGTTATGTTTGAATTATGTCATATATGACCCCTAATGGATTTAAAAAAACTAAGTTTTCCTTTTTAAATGATTAAATAACCAAGGAACCGTTTAAGTTCTTTGACCGGTTTTTATATTGGAATTACCCATGTAGAATTGTTTCCCATAATTTTCATTTTAGTATGTTGACATGTTTGAGCCACCATTCGGTGAGCCTTAGATTTAAATTTCTAAGGGTATGATTTTCTATATTAAATGGCTTGAATTATCTTTTGAATTTCAGAATGGAAATTACCCTGTATGCACAGCATTTAACCCGCCTAATGTAAGTGCTTCAATGTAATAATTAAATGTGAAATAGAAATTGTAAAGTATACGAAGTACATGAATTAGCCGTATTAGATGTAATTGAAAAATATGTTGCGTATTCATAGAACCCCTTACCATGTTAATGGAAGGTACCAGAGTGAACCTTGATTATTGAAAATTCCTTAAATGGATTAAATGAGTGGTTTCAAGCTACATGGCCTTGTCACACTAATGAAAGGCTAGGGTTGAACAAAATTGACTTATTGATTAATTATTACTTGATTAAAGGGTTTCATGCTACTTGGCCTTGTCACACTAATCAAAGGAAAGGCTTGAACCAAATGGAATATTATATGAATTCAATATCAAAGTAGGTGTGGCTTGACTCAAGCTCACCTTGGATACTTGAGAGAAAGCCTTGAGCACTCAAGGACCCTATTCCGAATTCAAGGATACAACTTTCTTAGGTTGAGACCTACATAGAACCTGATCCTTGTCTAACTTTAGATGCCTGGTATGACACCATATAATCCCTCATGTATTACAACAAGATTCCTTAGATACACTCCTTGGTTACAGAATTGACAAGTAGGTGCCATGGTTAAATCCTAGCCCAATCTTTTCTTAGAACCATTTTACCTTGGATGAACTTCTTAGACTAGATAGTCCTCTTATTGTGGAATTAGTTGGACTGTTATCCTTGGATTACACTCTTACCCCATGTGAGGCTATAGTTATTACTAAGTTGTTGACACTTGAGGTCTATGTTTCCTTGGTTATAACCTTGGAACTTCATTATTAAATATCATTACATGTTTTCTTGTCACATCTTAGAACCTCAATATCTTTCTCATATAAATTATATTTAAACTGGATAAAATTGATTAATGAAATGGTTACACATTCTGACACCAGTCAAAGGCTAAAGAAGGTATAACTGCTATGTGTCCCATAGGAACCTGTACGGGTGATGTTTATTTATCTCTCTATTATTATTCTATATACCAGTGAACTATATATTTTATACTGCACTATCTAGATTGGGCTGGACATCAGTGGTTCCATCCTATTACTCCTTGTTTTTTCATGAACTTTCTGCAGGGGGAGGTGGGGGGGGGTGGGCAGGGGGGGAGGGGGAGGGGGGGTGGGCAGTGGGAGGGCTGGGCAGGGGGGGAGGGGAGGGGGAGGGGGAGGGGGGAGGGGTAGTGGGGGGCTGGGCAGTGGGGGGCTGGGCAGTGGGGGGGAGGGCTGGGCAGGGGGGGAGGGGGAGGGGGGAGGGGGTGGCTGGGCAGGGGGGAGGGGGGGTGCTGGGCAGTGGGGAGGGGAGGTGGGTGGCTGGGCAGGGGGGGAGGGGGGGGGGGGGGGGGGGGGGCTGGGCAGGGGCGGAGGGGGGGAGGGGGGGAGGGCTGGGCAGGGGGGAGGGGGGGCTGGGCAGTGGGAGGGCTGGGCAGGGGGGGAGGGGGGAGGGGCAGTGGGGGGCTGGCCAGTGGGCGGGCTGGGGAGGTGGAAAATAGGTTTAAAGATGACGTACATAGATCAACCTGATGTTTGAAGTAGTTCTCTATGGAATTTGAGTTCAAGATATTTCTTGAGATTTCAACAATGGTTTTTTGTAATAAATATATCATTATAAGTCATTTAATTACCAATTAAAATAATTTTAATCAATGAATAAAGTCATTCATATTTCTAAGAGAAGGTATGATTTTTAGTAGTATTTTAAATTCAAATTCCAAATGCACTAATTGTTTTGAATATCACACTTTATCTGGTGATATTTCTGGATCTGTTTGACCACGATCAAATCACATTCTTATTTATTCTCAACTAGTTTAGTGTGCAAGGATGTATACATACAAGTTTTGATCTAATGCTACTAATAACAAAATTTCTTTATGCAATTTCTTCTTTCATTTTTTCTACTTTTTTTCAGCATTTGTTTTAGTTCTATATGACATTTCATTGCTTATGAGTCTTATATATTCATTAATAATAATTCATGGTTTTATTTGTTGCATGTACAGATTGTAGAAAATTAAAGTATGATTAACAATCAGTGGTTTGCCATTCGATCTTTATCAAGGTGAGCTGACAAATCTATGTGCCAATCTAACACGGCATTTGAGCTTATTCATGCATGACTCATCAATGTGAATTCTTCTTTGAGTTATGAGTCTAGCTGAAACGCACTTTAGATATTGGAATCATTGAACACACATGCATTCTGAATGTCCAATTTTTTTTTCCTGCTCGGTCATTGGTTTTAATCTAGCTTCTTTCATTTGGTTGGCATTTCCCATCACTTTTGTGCTGAATATGTTTTCCATCTATTGTTTGAACAGTTGAAACTGTTTGAATGGTTCTGTATGTAGTATGTGGGTGTGTCTCGATACGTTATGTTTGACCAAGTCTATCCTATCCCCTTATCTTCTACATGTACTTCTCACCTCCAGGATATTCTTCTACATGTACTTCTCACCTCCAGGATAATCTTCATCAAAGATATTTACTATAGTGTGGTTGTGCTCCAGGGTGATGGAATTTGTCATCAGGATGTCTGTGATTGCGGCTTTGATACTGCACTTACCTATGTGAACTCTACTACTTAAGGATAATTTTATATGTATCATTTCAATGCTCTTATTTCAATTAAATATATTTACTATAGATTGGTTGTGATCCAGGGTGATGGAATTTGTCGTCAAGATGTCTGTGATTGTGATAATGAGGATGAACTACACACTTGAATGAAGGGAAATGTAAATAGGAAAATATAAAAAGCAGACTAAAATGTGATGCCGCACACCAATGGTAAACATACATGTTTACTATTTAATTTGTTTTCAGTACTATTTTTCAAATTCCTATTTGATGTGAAATAATTATTACATTATCTACAGTACTGAAACGTTATTTGAAATTTATCTTGCTCCATTGAAAGCAATTAGTCATTTCATTATCCTGTTTTCATTGTGTTCAATTTTCAATGCCTGAATTATTATACTGCACAAATACGACATGTTTGTTGCCTCCTATCATTATAGTTTTCTGTTTGCATACTGTACATACACACCATTATGGAATGTATTATATAAATGCTAGATTATTCATTTTTATTTGAACTCCATGTTTCAATGGTATTGGTTTGTAATCATGTCATTTGATGAAATATGTCATTCTATCTTCCGTTTATTCATTTTGTTTCATATGCATTTTTAAATATTTGTAATTGTCAATCATTTATTTGATTCTGATTTCTTTATCAAACACCGTTTTTGAATTGTGCATTATACAGAATTTTGTGCATTATACAGAATTGGTCATTTTTAATCAGTTCTATTACATAGCCAAACTTCTCCTCTTCGTTATCTACTCCACTACTACTCTCCTCAACCGTTGATCTTCTTCGACCAATCATGGAGACCAGGAACCAAACGTGATTCGACAGTGCCAAGCAGCACCTTGGACGCGTCGAGATAGCTCTCGCAGATTTGACTTCGCAAGTTCACGGCCTCTTGCAGAGCCAACAGCGGCTGGGGCGGGAGTGGTTCTGTGAACTGCAATAGAAACCAGATTTCCAGAAAATTCTTACACTTTGTGTTTCTCCTGGAGAAGATGAAATAGAAGAAATAAGTGAAGCCCCCTTATTGTAGATCCAACGGCTGGGAAGGGAGTGGGGCTGTGAACAGCAACAGAAACCATAATTCCAAAAAAGCCATACACTCTGTGTCGCCTGGAGAAGATGCTGCCCCCTTTCACCAGCATTCCAGCCTCCTCCCGTTCCCTTCGCTCCTGGTCGGAAGATGCTGCCCCGCGGATGTCGCTGGATCGGGCCAACACGCTGCGGTCACGCCGCGGTCACGCCGCGGTCACGCCGCGGTCACGCCGCGGTCACGCCGCAGTTACGTCGCGGTCACGCCGTGATGTGGCCCCTGCTCCAGCCACATCCAGCAGGGGGGAGGGGTGTCCAGCTGGGGGGAGGGGTGTCCGCGGTCACGCCGCTGTCACGCCGAAATATATCTATACGTTTGTAATCAATCTAAACAAAGAATAAGAATGTTGTACCTTACACCATTCGATCCAGTCTTTCGAATCTTTTCACAAGTGTTTGATTGTGATCACTTAGAAGTCGCTGAAAGACTCCTTCAGAGGTATCCACAAATCATGGGAATCACCCGACACTTAGTAGGACCCCCCTTTCACCCGCATTCCAGCCTCCTCCCGCTCCCTTCGCTCCTGGTCGGAAGATACTGCCCCGCGGATGTCGCTGGATCGGGCCAACACGCTGCGGTCACGCCGCGGTCACGCCGCGGTCACGCCGCGGTCACGCCGCGGTCACGCCGCGGTCACGCCGCGGTCACGCCGCGGTCACGCCTCGGTCACGCCGTGATGTGGCCCTGCTCCAGCCACATCCAGCAGGGGGGAGGGGTGTCCAGCTGGGGGGAGGGGTGTCCGCGGTCACGCCGCAGTCACGCCGAAATATATCTATACGTTTGTAATCAATCTAAACAAAGAATAAGAATGGTGTACCTTACACCATTCGATCCAGTCTTTCGAAGCTTTTCACAAGTGTTTGATTGTGATCACTTAGAAGTCGCTGAAAGTCTCCTTCAGAGGTATCCACAAATCATGGGAATCACCCGACACTTAGTAGGACCCCCCTTTCACCCGCATTCCAGCCTCCTCCCGCTCCCTTCGTTCCTGGTCGGAAGATGCTGCCCCGCGGATGTCGCTGGATCGGGTCAACACGCTGCGGTCACGCTGCGGTCACGCCGCGGTCACGCCGTGATGTGGCCCTGCTCCAGCCACATCCAGCAGGGGGGAGTGGTGTCCAGCGGGGGGGAGGGGTGTCCGCAGTCACGCCGCAGTCACGCCGAAATATATCTATACGTTTGTAATCAATCTAAACAAAGAATAAGAATGGTGTACCTTACACCATTCGATCCAGTCATTCGAAGCTTTTCACAAGTGTTTGATTGTGATCACTTAGAAGTCGCTGAAAGACTCCTTCAGAGGTATCCACAAATCATGGGAATCACCCGACACTTAGTAGGACCCCCCTTTCACCCGCATTCCAGCCTCCTCCCACTCCCTTCGCTCCTGGTCGGAAGATGCTGCCCCGCAGATGTCGCTGGATCGGGCCAACACGCTGCGGTCACGCTGCGGTCACGCCGCGGTCACGCTGCGGTCATGCCGCGGTCACGCCGCGGTCACGCCGCGGTCACGCCGCGGTCACGCCGCGGTCACGCCGCGGTCACGCCGCGGTCATGCCGCGGTCACGCCGTGATGTGGCCCTGCTCCAGCCACATCCAGCAGGGGGAGGGGTGTCCAGCGGGGGGGAGGGGTGTCCGCGGTCACGCCGCTGTCACGCCGAAATATATCTATACGTTTGTAATCAATCTAAACAAAGAATAAGAATGGTGTCCCTTACACCATTCGATCCAGTCTTTCGAAGCTTTTCACAAGTGTTTGATTGTGATCACTTAGAAGTCGCTGAAAGACTCCTTCAGAGGTATCCACAAATCATGGGAATCACCAGACACTTAGTAGGACCTCTCTTAATACCAGTCCTTCCTGCTTGTCGAAGTTTTCACAAGCGTTTGATCGAGATCTCCGAGAAGTCACCGAAAGACTCCTTCTGAGGTATCCAAGGTTCATGGGAATCACCCGATGCTTAGGTAGGGTCTCTCTCAACACCACAGTCTGTTAGAACCTTGTTTAAAGGTGGGAGAGAAACAAGAGCTAGAGATAATTGGCTTTGAGGAGTTCTAACGATCACATGATCTCATCCAACAAGTGCAACCACTTGCATAGGAATTGAACCAATTCATATAGGCCTTCGAGAACCTCAAAATGTTCAGCCTATTCATGGTACGTTACACAAATGTCCAAAATGTTTCAGCTCATTTGAAGCGTACGGCTCAATCCCATTAGTAATCGTTTAACATTTAAATTAAACGATTATGTGAGATGTTCAAACTCCCCAAATCCATCGAAACAGAAAGAAGCTTCGAGCTGAAAGGCTCTAAAGCCATTTTATTAAAAACAAAAGTTGACATAAGAGAGGAGATGGGGCTAGACATTGATAAAACTGCCTTCATAATAAAGCATTTCGTTTTCATAACCCCCCTCCCCGACATCATCATCCCATTCCAAGTTGTAGGTAGATGAGCTATGAGACCTAGTCACCATTGTTGTTCTCCATTGAGAGCAGTCTTTCTTCTTCCTTGATTTCCTTGAATAGACAATTTGAAATCCCTCTTTATCAACTGAAGGAAACTTTCCCTTCCTTAAAATATCCATACATGGATCACTTCTATGGGCATAATCATCATTTTCTATTCCGGCACAACTTCCCCCTATATTATTAAGCTCCATTTTCCGATTGATCTCTTCCTGGATCTGAGAAGGTTGACCATTGGTTCATGCTGCTGAGACCCATACTGAGGCTGCCCCAGTGAAGCACCTAGCTGCTGATACCATTGCTGCATGCAACTTCCAGCTCTAAACCAGATCTGTTTTCAGCTCTAAAATATATGCTTTGTGATCACACTTACCCCATGGATTGTGTCTCCCCTTCTTTAGGTTTGTTCTCTTCTTCACAACCCAAAACACAACCTGTTTTTCCTTGGACAGCTTTACCACCAAGGAGTTTTCTTTTCACTATAGGTTGATTTTTCTTTCTCCAAATCACCTTGCTGCTTGGACTGTCCCTGCAAGCATTTTCAGTACATACCTTGCCTTGGGGCACCCCTTTCACATGAATCCTTCTAGTTTTAGGATCATGTGAGTTCTTCTCATGCTTCCAAGCCCTTTTTTGTGTCTTTCCAGGGGGGACTGGAAGGGGGCAGGGGGGGCTGGGGGTGGGGGCTGGCAGGGGCAGGGGGGGCTGGCAGGGGGAAGGGGGGGTGGCAGGGGGCAGGGGGGGCTGGCAGGGGGACAAGCAGGGGGAAGGGGGGGGGGGGGGGCTGGCAGGGGGCAAGCAGGGGGCAGGGGGGGCTGGCAGGGGCAGGGGGAGGCTGGCAGGGGGAAGGGGGGGCTGGCAAGGGGGCAAGCAGGGGGCAGGGGGCTGGCAGGGGGACAAGCAGGGGGGGCTGGCAGGGGGCAAGCAGGGGGCAGGGGGGGCTGGCAGGGGGACAAGCAGGGGGGAAGGGGGGGGGGGGGGGGGGCTGGCAGGGGGGCAAGCAGGGGGCAGGGGGGCTGGCAGGGGCAGGGGGAGGCTGGCAGGGGGAAGGGGGTGCATACCCAGATGTGGTGGTTCCTACTCTAAAGACCACACCCACTACTGGACTGGGGTTGACCTGCAAGAATTGTTCAGATTTTGAAAAGTTAGCTACAACACATGTTTGGGGTTATAAACCCAAAAATTCTTATCCCTTTCATTTAATTTTATTTCCTTTAGTTAATTTTCTACTTAATAACAATTTTTTCCTCTTTTATGGGCCAGAAAAAATCTGGACATCACCTCAAACTTCTGTTAAAGACCGATTTATACTATTGTTAGAAGTTGAAACAAACATCCAGGTTCTTATTACACTTGAAATTTATAATAACTGCTTCCATACCATTTTGTCTGAATTTTTAATTGACGTACTGTATTTTAACTATTTTTTTAAATGGTTTTATTCTGGATAAGGTTCCCAATAATATTGGAGATGGGTCATGGTGTCTACATGGTTTGCAGTGGGCGGTCGCAAGCATCGGCCACCAACTGGACTCAATGTCTGACACTTTTGTTGCTGACAAATGCCGCAACTACGAACAAACTTCAATACAATCTGTGTCATCCTCAGCCAAAACAGTCCCCCTTCCAACTGCTTATAGGTCTTTAAGAACCCATTATGTCCTCCTGCGGGTGTGGCATGATAATAATGAAGTAGGTTTGGAATCAACTGGGAGTCCTTGGACACAACTAGTCGTCCCTTAAAGTAAAGCATCCCATGGTGAAGAGAATAATCGTTCCTTGTATCATGGTAATTATCCAAAGCTACTACAACAGGCTGCAAGTATTTATCATCAAGAACTTCCTGCTGCACAAGTGGCATTTCAACCCAATAGGGCTCCAAAATATGGTGGAATTTCTCGAGTATCCTCTATATAACTCGGCTCATCTCCCGATTTGAATATGTCCCTATAACCACGTCTGCTATACCGAACTCACACAAAAGGTCTTGTGTCAATAGTTTCTTGCCGTCTACAAGGCTGAAGGGCACCTTCTGCTGCGACATCATACCCTGCAATGTTATTTGTCACCGCTAATAACCAAAACTCATTGTTAACTTCTTCATGTGAAAAGTAACAAATCCAAGTGTTTCCAGCCACTTTCATCCCCATAATAGGGTCTAGCCCAGACGTGTCAAACATTTTCGCGTCCACATCAAATTTTAAGTCTCCCAACTGTACTGAGAGTGTCTTACACAGGCCACTAGAAAAAACTCGATGAACATCTCCCAAGAGAACCCCAAAGGACTTAGTCTGAGTAATAGGCAAATCTAGAAACTTTAAAAGGGCTTTTGACATGAAATTGTGGCTAGCCCCACTGTTTATAATCACCAAAATTGGAACTCCTGCAGAGTTTCCCTCTAACATCATGGACCTGGTTCCTTGAGTACCATGGCCCTTTAAAGTGCCAAGAAACAATGCCTGATAAGCCATTTCCATCATCCCTTCTTCCCTGTCACATTCTCTTCCTCCCTCTTCAGTTTCTGTCAGTTCTTTTTCTTGGGGCTTCACACAGTCCCAAACCATTATGTGCATGCCATTCTAGGAACACCTCGGTGCTGGTCCAAACTTTGATCTACAAGAATAACAAAGTCTCTTTGCTCGTCGTTCCTCGTACTCAGATCTGGAAAGATTCCGAACTCACCTCTGCCTAGGGGCAATCTTCCTTTTCTCAGTAGTCTAATCGAATCTACTCCTTTATGGAACAGCTGAAGTGGAGAGGGAGGGGGAGGGCTGGCAGTGGGGGGGGGGGGGGGGAGGGCTGGGTTACATGAGAGGTCTCTACATCCAATTCAAGAAAGCGGCAAGAAAACAGTTACTAGTGGGAACCGTGAAAAGCATTGCTTCAGCAACATCCGCCCGCCCTTGTATCTGTTCAGCACAAGTGTCCGCTGCCTCCAATTCATAGACAGTTGAGCCCACATGCTGTGCAGTTTGCACTTTCATCTGAAAATCCCCATGTACTGTGTTTACAGGGCTGATGTCTACAGCCCAGACCATAGGATGCTGAGGTTTCTCACCATCCATGTATAATCTTATATTCTGTTTTTAGGTGCAGAATGTTAAGGTGCAGAATTGTACAGCCAGGCCTGCTTTGCTGCAGGGGATCTGCCAATACCTACAGTTCAAATGAACTGTAGGAAATGTTTGGCGTTGGAAACATGTATACCCATGGTTTTATAACCATGGGAATACGTCTATACCCACGGTTCAAATGAACCGTGGGAAATTTCTGGAGCTGCAAATAGTATACCCACGGTTATAAAACCGTGGGTATACATCTATATCCGGAGATGAAAAACAGTATACCTGTGGTTATAAAACCGTGGGTATACATCTATACCCACGGTTCAATGAACCGTGAGTAATATAAAATTTTCCGGGTCTATACCCACGGTTCTCTGAAAACCGTGGGTATAGGCCTATTGCGACGGCACTCCAGCCCGCGGTTACTGAAACCGTGGGTATACCCTATACCCATGGTTTCAAGGGCTATACCCACGGTTTAAAACCGTGGGTATAGGTGCGATTTCCAGTAGTGTATGATCATGTTCGATTTAGATCTATTGAATCTATATATAATTATATTCCCATCAATACAAAAAAATAAATAAAAATAGTATATGGGAACCTCTTCTATAAAGTTTACATCTAATATTTAATTTTATACCCAGATCACATAGCCCTACTCAATAAATTAAGAACATCAATTTATTCTTATTAATTAAACATCATGAATAATATGGATTTTTAGATTTACCTTAACATACCTAAACACTTCAGTCTTAGCCTTTACCTCAATCTGACTCTATAATTTTTAGTTTTTTCCATCATAATCATTCATTCCAAATTAACATAAAAATAATTAAATTTATAATGTTAATTTAAAAATAATTATCTAGAATATTCTTATAACTAATTCATCATTTATGAGACTACAATAACATACTTATACATCATTTCATTTGGGTATATCCCAACCAATCATAAAATAAAATATCAAAAAAATTAATCTGATGTATTAGTTGATTAAATTTAATTTTAGAAGAATTTTTTTATACTGGATCATCAAAATTATTTTGAAATTTTTTTCATTCTAAAATCCAAGTATATATAATAATCAATCTCATGTATTAATCTTATACTAAACTAGATTGAAACATAATCTGATTATTACCTCACAGTTTTTGAATTGAATAACATAACAACATTGACCATGTTATAATTAGTAAGTATCTTCTTGAAATTATTCGTATTCACAAATTTTTATAGAAAATAAATATACATAACTCAGTGTGAAATCTTCACATTCATATTATTATTTCATATTAAAATTTTATAAAAATGGACATATTCAGAATATTTTATAATAATTATTCATTTCATAATATTTTTAATTTCACTTTATTTAATCATTATTCACTAAAAACCTATACATGATTCTAAATATATTTACTTATTATTTATGATTTAAAACATAAATGAATTTTCATTTTAGAATTTATAGATATATTATAAATCTGTCTAATATCATACATATTGTCTTCCTTATCCAATTTAATTACCACAACATAGCAAAATATAGCACATGTCATATATAATATTGAATGAATATAATTGGATACCCGATATTTTTTGACATCCTTATTTTGAGAGGATATTGTGCATCTTTTAATAATTCCACACATACCATCAAAATCATTTTAACTATACATGTAAATTAACTCATAATAATTCATTAATTAAATAATGGGAAAAAATAAATTATGAATTCAATTCCATTGTTGATTTTCCCTACACATTGGTATATAATAAACTTATGTATTTATGAAAAATAAAAAAATATACTTCATAATGAAGAAATAATTTGAGAACACGTGAAAAACATCTAGAAAAAACATCTGTCAGAAAAAAAAATTCTCAATGTCTTCAAATACAAGATAAAAAAATTACAATGATTCTCAATCATAGTTAACTACTAATATAATACCTCAAAAATTCCACCTTATAACTCAATCCCCCTATTTAGAATTTTTTTCAACTTATAAAATTATTCATGTAATTTAAAATTTATTCTCATAAAATGATTAAATAATAGCCTCTCATATAAATAATTCACCTAACAACAAACTTCCAGATAAAGAAATATTTTTTTAGATAATTCCATCTCTGTATGAAAATTAATATTATACAAGTGACTTAGATTTTCTCCCCCTTAATCAATTATTTCATGTGACTTTTGGCACAATATTTTTAATAATCAAAAACTTGTATTCCGAACATAATATAAAATAGTTCGTATATAATTCCCCTTGAAATACACAATCCATATAATTTTTGGGATTCTACCCAAACATACTCATGTGATAGGGGAAATTGAACATAATGTTTTAGCCTTGACTGAGAAAACCTGCGTCTTGAATTTTATATTTTAAACTTATTTTTAATATGGTATATTTTGGAATCATGTTACATTAGAACATATCAATTTTATAATTTTTAGATATAAATATATTTTATTTAAGTGTTATTTTATATGCAATTCAAGATATTATTTTTATAAAAAACATTAGTTCCACAATTTCCATAAGATATCCTGAATGAAATATCAATTTATAAATTTAGATTACAAATTTAAACATTCAATTATATAATTTGAGAATAACTATGAGTTTCAACAACATATTGATCCAAGAATGTGTTTATAGTCACTAAATTATACATCTTATATTCCAAACTCAAAAATATTTCACCTAAAAATAATGTTCTAGCTGATGTGGATTATAGATCATAGTAATCATCAATCAAATATTCTTTGGAAAACCCAGGATGATTCATTTCTATATTGTTTCTATTTAGATGATCGTAGCTCAGTATGCCTTTATAATATTTGAGATCTTTTTCCACAAAATTATTAGAGTACTTGGGATCAATTTGATATCTTGATTAATTATCCACATCATATATTATATTTGGAGTTCATTTCATAGATAAGTAATATTATTAAATATTATCCAAATATATATCTAATTAACAATTCTTCTAACATCATCATTCCTCAAACTCGATCCAACATATATGTGTATTTTGAATTAATCATAATATTTCAAGCCAAATTTCTTCAATAATTATTTGTTATATTTTCCTTGGAATTGATGAATTAAATAATAATTTATTTACAACCAGTAATCATTGAAAATATTTCATTTTAAATGAAATTTCATCTCTAATTGAAATATCATTTTTTTCAAACTCCTCACTAAACTTCTATATGTCAATTAAAAATATTTTGAATCAATATAAACAATAATAATTTTAGTAACTATATACCTCAATTATACAAAAAAATTATATCATTCGTAACTATTTCAAATTTCATTCTCTATATACTATCCTCTAATTGAAACTATCAAACCCTATGAGTTTTTTATCCCAAAAAGTAACTCTAAAAACTAAATACCTTCCATCCATCATTAACTATATTGATAACTTTTAGTTTTTAAATAAAAATTTCTTCTTATAGTTCTTCATTAAAATAAGAATATTTCTCATCCATATGATATACCATATTGTTTCTATGAGTTATTTTTTCCCGATATACTTCTATTGATTCGAATATTGGAACTGGAGAAAGTGTCTATTCAATAAAATAAGTTTACATAAAATAATACCTGATTATAATTATCTGCATTTTTTTATTAACAACTCATCTATCTCATTTAGGTTTTTGTAAAATACCCTCTTGGTTACTATTATATTATTTCCCTTAGGTCTATGTATAAACTCCCATATTTCATTCTTCTCTATCGGACCAATATCATTATTCATTGAATGTATCAACTCCCCTTGTCCAACATCATTTGTAAATGTTTTTAGATATATATATGAAATAACATTTTTATGGATGTTCATTATAATATTTCTTCTTAACTATATTGAATAATCTTGAATACTAATAATTTTATCTAGTTCAACCTAATTCTTTACCTCTATTATTTTATTCTCTCATCTCATGAATATTCATCCTAACCAATAGTTCGGTCAAAATGCACAATAATATAAATTTTTCCATTTGTTATTCAACTACACTAATTTATTCAATAATATACATTTTTTACACTTTATTATTTTGGAAATACATCAATTTTTTCGTAGTTGATTTATATTCATTTTTAACAATTTTAAAATTAGAAATGATCTAATAACTTTAAAAGATTCTTCATCCCAACTTTTTGTCCATTATAATTTTATATGAATCCCATGGAGATACCATTTGGTTTTTATCCATGAATTTACCCAGATAATAATATTTATTATTCAATTATCACGGACTAATAAAAAATTGTCATACTTTATTGATGGATCTAATTAATTTTAAATTTCAATTTATGTCAGGCCTCACTGAGGTTTAGGTATGAATTTTTCTTGTATATAAATTACAGTACTCACAAATTCCCTTTAGAACTCCTTTTTGTCCTCGGTAAGAATTTTCCTACCTAATTCTAAATAACTCTAATTTTTCATTATGGATATTCCATTATAAAAGGGTGTTTATGTTATAAATTAAATGTATTTTAATCGTATAGTTCAAATATATATTTAAAAAATAATTTTTTCTTCAAAATTAAACTATCCAATCCTTTTAATATAGACACCCATCTATTTTTTATCTTATCATCTAAAAATGTTGAAAAAACCTATGTCTTTACACATATGCTTTATAAATATTATATTTATAATATTGGTGAAATATTAAAAAAATATGATAAAATAAAATCCACCATTGATAGTCCATTATCTAATATTACTATATATGTTAGTATGAATTATCTCAGGTGTCTTAATGGATTTAAAATCAACTATTTTATAAGTTTAATGAGTTTTTTCAATATTAAAATGATTTCACAAAGAACATGAATCTCAATATTTAGTTGTGGTAGATCTTTAAAAAAAGCATACATTAAAATCTTACACAAATTATGTTGAACAAAATGGTCATCTCTCGCATGCCCTAACTTTTGTTATACTATGTAACTCAAATAAACTTAATAGGTAAAATCCCTAATTTGATATATAATTCCACTTTTTAATTATACGTTTGGTGATTAACCATCCATCAATTAATTTTTTTATAGAAAAATGAAATTTATGGTAAATTAAGTCATATTGATCATCATATAGTTGGATTACATTCAATATATTTTGTTTAATAGCTTCATTAACAAGAACTTTGTTAGATGTTATATTTTTCCTCTAATTTTTTTAATTCAATCTGTAATGATTTTAAGAGAAAATTCATTTTAATGATTCAATCCATATATATAATTTTATTCATTAGTTTTTTATATTTTTTTATCACTATTAAAATATGGCAAACATCCATTTTCATGAATTGAAGACATGTTCCCCTTTGATGTTTTCAGATAAACAACAACAATCTGTTACTTTTTTATATTCTTTACTTTTTAATCTATTAGTGATTTTTTCACCGAAGGGAAACTATCTAGAAGTTTATTCATGAACTCTTCCACACAATAACCATACTAGTCACATATTCGGAATATTTCATCCTTTAAATGAAATCATTTTTTTTCTTATAGGCAAATGGATTTTATTTTCACATCATACATCCCTTATCAATTTATTAAAATATTTTTCGATTTCACCCCTTGATTAATGAGTTCCCCATATATATAAAAAAAATTATTCTTTAATGAGTAGTATTTGTTCCAAAAAACATAATAACACCTAAAGTATCTTTATGAAATTGTTTTCCTATATCAAAATGAATTTTAACCATATTAATCATGTTGGTGTAGTAACATATTCTTTTTTCCTATTATATATTTGATATATATCATCTTGAGATATGATTTTCCATATTTAATATACAAGGGTCTTTTTTAAGACCACACTTGGTATAAAAAAGACAATATTTGGGTTTTAATGGAGAAAAAAATAGAAACAATTTAGATTGATTTTTTTTATCAAAAATAATGTTAACCTTATTTTTTGGATTCAAACTTTCAAATATATATGATCATTATTTATTAATTTAAATAATAATTTAGAGGTATTTTATTATCTTTTTCATATAATTTAGATCTTCAATATACTTTAATTTTGTTTTATTTGAATCTTCTTCTCTCAAAAAAGTTTTTCCTTTTAAATATTTTACCATTTTTCTATTAACTATAACATTATGATAGAATTGTTTGATTTTATAAATGTACACATATTGCCTTTTAAGGAATTATTTGTCCACTTTTTTTGATATCTTAAAATTATTAAAAATCTATGATCCTTCGGTAGTTCAATGTTATGGTCATATCACTTTTTCTGTTAAACATTATACAGATGTTCATTATATATTTCATCACCTACTATTACTCAATGCATAAGGATTATTTATCATTTACAATATGATTTATTATGTTTTTATACATTTAAATTGATTATCCTTATAATAAAATTATTTATATAAAGTTATCATATCATTATTTTCTCATTAAACATCTAGTGGTTGTTTAATTAATTATTTTTTTACCCCTAGAAGATTTGTTAAATTCCATTGATTGTTACTCCAATTTTGATATTCATAGTTATTCCCCTTACACGTCATCAAAATACTCAAAACCATTCTTCCTTAGTCACATAATTTAAAAAAAATTAATGCCATAAAATTTAAACAATTAATGGATATTTTGTAAACCTAATGACTTTAAAATATATTGCTTTTAGAATAAATTTAATTTCATAGACAACAAAAAATGCACACATCACTTTGTTTAAAAAATCCCAAATTACACAAGATTTGTGGACATTATATAAATTAAATTTATAAAACATTTATAAAATTTATCTGAAGAAATAAAATTTATTATTAAAATCATCTAATTGATAACATCATATGATGAATTTTGTGTACTTTTCTGAAAATTTTCCTCTATTATGTATACTGAAAAATAATAAATTTTAATTGAAAACATCCTATCAGTTTAAATAATGTTAAGGGAAAATTATATTTTGAATTAGTTTTAAACATTATATCAATTTTATAACAATTAATGCAATTTAGTTTATCTTGAAGTTTTCATTAATAATTTTTATACAAATCCATTGTATAATTTTCAAGATTTTCACTTTAAAAACCCATATTCTCATCACATATATTTGGAAAATTTTAAATTTTCATTTCCACAAATATGATTTGAATTGGTAAACTTATCTCCATATTTTGCATAAATATAATTTATACTACCTAACAAGGATGTCATATTTTTTCTCAAAAATTAATTATAAAAATAGTATGAATTAATTACCTATAAATTCATTTCATTCTTATTTGATGCATTTAATTCTTATAATATTTAATAATGATTATATATAATATCTGGATGCATTTAATTCTACTTTTTTTTAACAAATTTCTCAATTTATCATTTATTTACAATTCAATATTGATTATTCCTTATATTATCATGATATTCATCATATTTAAATGACATGTATGTAATATTATTTTACATTCCAAATTGATTATGATTTTTTATTACTAATAGCATCCACTTTGAGTAACCTAAACTGAGAATTTTATCGCACAATTGTTTTTTTATTCTATAGGGTCATGAATAAGAATATACGGAATGGGATTTTATGTATGTGGTTCATTTTATGTTTTTACGTATAGTGATTTATTTTAAATTCCCAATGATAAATTTTTATCATGTATATATTTGGTTACGTAAAACAAATAAACTAATCAGTACATCAGGATTTGATACTTCCAATCTATGACAATGTAATAAAATGAGCCACCAGCAATATGCTACTAGGATTATGGTAATTATAGTTGGTATCATATGAATTATTGTAGAATAATTGAGAACAATATTAATTAAATCATAGTTAATGGAACATAACCATATGATAGAAATTTATTATAGTACAAAATAAAATCTTGATGTTTTCATTTAGAAGATTTTATCTGTGTATTTCCAAGAAACAAATCCTAAAATGGATAATTAATCTAGAATTGGTTCTGGTGCAGAGGTACCTAGGCGTAATAACCTAAAAATGGTGAACTATTTGGGACCCAATATTCTCCCTGTGTATGATAACAAGCCTTAATTCACACATGGTTTGACACACCCTGGGGATATGATTATGATAATATAAAATTTCCTTACAAAAAGTTATTCATGATTTCAAAAGAATCATTTCCCTCAAAAAATTAATTCTTATTATTTTGAGATCAACAATGCATAAATATTTAGTTTATGTTATTTGTTAAACCATATTTATCAGAATACATTAATATTTAAAATCCAAATACTTATGAGTTATTGCAATATTTTTTTTTAGAAATGGTACTGTGAAAGAGGAAGTGTTTCAATACTCATGGACAATAAAGAGAATTTCCTACTGAGGAAACCAATTCAAATTATATTGGAATAGAGAAAATTACGGCTACGTTTCTGCATCATAATCAGGTTCTTAAAAATAACCTTTCCTAGATGGAGAAACATGTCCTATAATGGGAATATTTTATTATGAATCACTTTATATGATAGAATTCCCCATCATTTGTTGGGAATACTAATATAATGGTCAATGTTCAATCGACATATTCACTAATGAAGATATTTGTGGCTATAGGATTCGATGAAAAGAATAGGGTTTCACTTGTGTTGTATTTTATCAAATTTAATGCTTATCAATGTCGGTTGTGAACTAATAATACTATTGATTAATAGGAAATATAACTCATTAAATGAGAAATAATTTATAGATATATTCATTAAAAAATATTTCACTCATAAGTAATAAACAATGATGAAGGGAAGTTTCATTAGCCTAAAGAAAATTGAGAAATATTTTTTTAGACTTTTAATGTACCACTATATGTTTATCTAGGTATGATACATATTACATATGCAACATGGTGCATAATATTTTTTGTTTCATTGATGGGATTAATCAGAGCCTCTAATGGGAGATAGTCTCTCTAACTTTTCATCATATGATAAAATAGTTTTATGCAATACAAAAATAGATAGGGGTTCTTATAGGGCATATATATTCAGGGGAAATCAATTAAAGAATAGGTAAACCACACACCATTAAATAGTAATACATTGAAGAAGAAGATGTGTATGAATAAATTGTATCTGTATGAGAATAGAGGAAAGAATCACCCTTGGTAACTCTTAAAGGGATTGGGAGTTTTTTTTAAGTATATACATAATGTTAAAATCCAAAAAATGAAAGGGGAAGTAAAAAATCAATGATGTTTAGTTCCTAAATTATAAATATATGGGGAACTACACAAACAAATTCGGCATGCATACATTGAATCAACCACATTATAGGATATAGGGATAAATAAAAACTTTTAGGATCACTATAACTGAGGTGGAAATAAACAATGATGTTTTGGTTAGTAAAATAATATTATATTCAAATTTAGGTAATTCATTATTTAATGTTTTGATCCTCAAACACTTTTATATATTCCCATTTTTCTATAAAAATTATAACTTTCCCTTTTAATTATAGAATGGAGTTAACAATCAAGACACATATGCGAAGTATTCATGCGAAAAGGACGTGCTAGGAAGTCCCATTTATGAAACATAAATTTACATTATCTCTTAATATTATTATCATACAAATGGTTGGCATAGATAAATCCTTGGATGGGACTGGATTTCGAAATATGATGTCAAAATTTATTCTAGGAAGAAGGAAATAACAAATTACGAACAAGTTATATAATTCCATTTCATTAGAGAAGGTACTTAATAATCTGATTCATATCTAAATACACCCCTAATAGAACTTTTGAAAGATATTATTTGGGAAGAATATAAAACATAACCTAAAACTGTGGAATGTAAACATGAGATTGAGGATGTTCCGCTTATATAATAATACATTGATGTATTTTATAATGAATTACATTTACATCCCCCATAGTGTAATGTTGAGTTTTAAATTGATTTAATCCTTGATGAAATACCAATATCAATGAATCCTTATAGAATGGAAATCGTGCAGTTAGTGTGGTTGGATAACAACCAGTCGATTTAGGAGATAGTAGATTTATTACCCCTAGTGTTTTTCCATTGGTATCCCCTATTATCTTCATTAAGAAGATAGATAGATACATGATTTTCTGTATATATTATCGGTAATTCAAGGCTATTATGATAAAGAACATGTATCCAATTCCTCACATTGATGTAATATTTTTTAAACATCACATACTCTAATATTTTTTTAATATTGACCTTCATTCTCAATATCTTCAATTTCATTTAAAGAAGGATGAAAATATTAACCCATATTTTCAAACAAGGTATTTACATTATGAGTTTTCCACAATTCCATTTGGATTCACTATTTCACCCTCTATTTTATATGATTTAGTGAGAAGAGTATTTATGTAATATCATTATGATTTTTTTGGTATTCATTGATGATAGCTTTAAGAATTCTATAATCTATGATCCCTATGAGTATCAATTTCATATATTTTATGATACTCATAGAAAGAATAATTTATTTGAGTAATTTATATAATGTGATTTCTGGCATCAAATTTTTTTTCATGGACATATTTTCTCAATAGAGGGTTTCTTATTCGGTCATATGAAGGCATAAGATGTAAGAGAATTTCCTAAACCTATAAACAAAACTCGGGTTTGTAGATTCAATAGCTTGGCAAGTTACTATCATCGATTTGTTCAAAACAATTCCAAAATGGATAACATATTTAACACAATTAAACGTAAAGATAATAATATTATTTGTATATTGGAATGTGAAGAATGTAATGATGAACTAAATATAAGATTGGGAAATGATTATATTTTTAATAAACCATCAAAAAGTGATGGGTTTTTATATATAGTTCTATACTAAAAAATGCACACGATTATTTCTTAATGAAAATTGATAATGTTATTACATATGCCTCAAGGAAATTGAATAATTGTGAATATAACTAGCGAACCCATGATCTTGAGTTAGAAAACATAATATTTTCCTTGAAGATATGGGTATATTATCTATATGGTGAAAGAAGGGAGATATAAACAGATCATAAAATCTTAAAATAAATCCTTTAAAAGAAATATCAACATATTAGATAGGGATGATACCTCAAGATACACAATGATAACTATTTCTCGACACACTATAACCTATGGAGAAAAAAGGCAGTGCATTCATTGAGTAGGACAGGTCATAGACTTCTTATCCAAATTAGGACTGAGAGGGATCACATTTTTATAGATCTTGTAAAAATAAATTTTTTAATATTTAAGGAAGGAGATATGTCATTAATTTTTTAAATTATTTAAAACCCTTATATATTATAAAAAATAAAATGTTCTCTAAAAAATGACCATAACATTCATAAGAAAACTAATGTTCAGAATGATGAAAAATTAGTACAGTTTATTACTGTAAATGGGGTTTTGAAATTTAGAAAAATAATTTCTACGATACATGGCCATATAAGGTAATTTATTTATAATACCCATATCTATAATTTCTTTATATACCCAAGAAGCACAATGATGTATATGGATTTGAGGGGATCCTGGTTGAGCCCATAAGGGGCACAGCGCTCTGCTAGGGTTCCTCTCACACCGCCTCCTTCATCCAGGATCTTCGCTCCTTCCTCCCTGGTTCGTAGGTTTCAGGTGGTGTTCTCTTCACTACCAAGGCCTTGTGTCGGCACCTCTTGCATGCACCAGGGTCTTCGTGACTCGGTGTTGATTCTGCGCCTGAGTCTGTGGCCCCATAGTGAGATATCATCACATTGGCCATAAATCTGGGTGTTTGGAGGCTGAGCGTTGTATCTGTGGTCTTTTCGGATGGTAGTTTTTGGAGCTTGTTTTGGTATGAGTAGATGAGGATGATGGTGGGAGAGGTTGTCGGACAAACCCTTGTTCTTGGAGGTGGGGTTCATAGGCAGTGGTGCTTTATGTGCGAGGGTTTCTGCCTTGTTGAAGTTTCTGATTGTGAGGCTTTGAGAGGGAGTGTTTCTGTCCCTATCTCTTGTGTTTTCTCATGGATTTTGGTTTGGACTGGTGATGATCCGGTGTTGGTTTTCCTCTGACGGTGATTGTGATGAAGTACGCCGATGTTTCTCATCAGCGTTATGGTTTGATGTAGGTTGGTGATGGCGAAGATGGTTGTCGGTGGTGATTACCAGTGATCTAATTTGATGTGGTTGGTTGGATGCCTCACTTGTCGTGGCCTGAGGCATTTCAGTGACCAACTTTATAAGGATGTGTGATGATGATGCATGGTGGATGGTTCGTGGCTTGAGGTGGTTGGCGGTGGTTTTGAATTTTGAAGTTTTTGTTTTTCATTGTGTAATATGGTGTTAAATGTGTGATGTTTGAGACCACGGTTCCCACCTACCTAAGGTGGGTTTTATAATAAAAATGTTTTGCAGTCTATATATGGATTTGAGGGAACATTTTTTTTGGAATAACATGAAGCATGAAATTATGAAATATGTGTCCAAATATTTAGTTTGTCTATAATTGAACATAATGAGAATACATTCGAGGGGATTCATGTATCCTTGTCCAATTCATTTTCATAAATGGGATAAAATTACTATAGAAATTATCATAGGACATAAAAGGACACTTGGAATGAATGATTCCATATGGGTTATAATTGATCACTTAAGAAAATATGAACATTTATACTCTATAGGAGAAGATTTACTAATTGAGAACTGTGAAAGGCACTATATGAATTTATTTTTAATACTTCAAGTAAAACATTTTTAAATTATCTCTAATTGATAACTCTTTTTTACATTGATAATCTTGAAATTTATTCATAAGGATCTTGATACTAGGCTTCATTTGAGAACATCCTTCCATCCTCAAACTAATGGATAGTCTAAAATGATAATTCAAACAATGTAATATATGTTTGGGTAATGCATGCATGACTTTAAAGGTATTGGTATCAATATTTACCATTGGTATATTTTTTATAAAATAATTATATCAATGAAGTATTCAAATGGCGCCATATGAAGAATTATTTTGAAATAGACATTGTACTCTATAATGATTATATAAAGTTGGATAATGGAAACTCATAGGCCTGAAAAATGTTTAAAAGAAACTAATAAATTTATAGTCTATTCACTCTAACATTAAGACAGCTCAATATAGGAAAATGTGTTATGTCGTTAATTTGAGAAAGGACTTACAATTCCTATTGGGAGATCATGTTTTGATAAAAGTATCTCCATAGAAGTGTAATATGTGGTTACGTAAGAATGGTAAATGGATCCATAGGAACATTAGTCCCTTTCAAATTCATAAAATGATTTTATTTTTTTCTTATCATTTGAAAATACTTCTAAATATCTCAAAAGTAAATTATGTGTTTTACATATCATTATTTAGAAATTATCTGCTGGAACCTACACATGTGCTCACCTCAGATGGAATATAATTGGAACATGATCTATAATACCATTAATAACCCATTAATATACTTGATAATATATTTCAGAAATTATGGAATTGGATGAATTGTCTAGTTAAGGTACGTTGTTAACATCTCAAAAATGGAGGAAGCAATGTGGGAACCAGAGGAAATTATGAAAAATAACTACACTGCTATATTTAAGAGGGGTAATACATGAAATTTTTCTAATTAAATATTTTTATTAGGGAATAATGTTACACCCCAAATCTTAACTATATATTTCATTTACAATAAATTTAATATTGTTGATAGCATTTGATGCATAAAATAATAGGTTTAAAAAAATGTGATTTAGTCATGATTTCCGTACATAATATAAAATTAATATTTAACTCATTTAAAAATAGTATTTGAAAAAATCAGAATCATTTTGTAAATCATACTACAAATATTTCCTTCGGGTGAGTTTTTTGGGATTTTTCTTAAAGGTTTCATTTTTTATAAATACTAAAAATACAGAATTTTAATAGAAAACAATATTTTTATTTAAATAATTTAAAATGTAAAACTGTATTTTAAATAATATTTAACGAAAATTTTTTATATTTTTTTTAATTCATCTAAATTAGTTCATTATAATAATCTTTATATTAAATTTTTAAATAAAACCTTTTAATCATTGAAGCAATTTCTCTTTAAGAACCCACTTTCTCATTATGTTTATGAGATTAATTTTAGATTAAATTTTCCCACTTCTATAAATTAAATTCTAGAAAAGTGACACCATATTATAAATCTTAATAATTTATAATGTATAAGAAATCCCAAAAAAAATTTGACCATAATTAATAGTGAATATAGTAAAAATTATTTATTATGGTTAAGGTAAAAGAATATTTACAATGCGTAAAAATAAATAATATAATAGTAAAAAATGACCTAAAAATTTTATAACACCAATCTATTTTCCATATTTTTACCTTTTCAGATCACTTTTTATAATTTCCCAATTTTTTGTCTTTTGGCATGATAAAAATGTGGTTCCACAGAATCTTTTCATAAAAATTACAGGTTTTCCAGTCCCCATGCTTATAGAAGGTCACCCCATCTCGTCTCTCATTAACAGCTCTACGCCATTTTTAATCCACCAATACCAATGCAATAAACTCCCAAACTTCTGACCCCTCATACTATAATCCTTATTTTTGGCTGGAATCAATCCTAAGAATCATTTCTTGCAAACCTTATGAGGATACCCGAAGAAGAAGAAATGCTCTTTATGTATAATATTTATTTAATTTGTTTCTCCACCCCATTTAATTATTATTAAAACATGCTAAAATAAAAAAAATTATTTATATAAATATATTTTTATATTAATTTCAACAATTAAAACCACCTTGAAATCCATCTAATGGGTTACAAAATCATCATTTGTGTGTATGTGGAGGACTACTACCTAGTGAACTAATGTAATTCTTTTTTTCCATTGGTACCTCTCATGATTTTTTATAATGATGGATAAAAGGTATATATATGATACTTTTAAAGTTAGTATAAAATTTGATTCATTATATCATACATTCTTTTTTTTACTTTCCATTCTATAGGAGTTACGATAACAGTTTTCATATTTTTAGTGGACCACTGCCTCTGAAAGTGATGTGGGTTGTCTTTCACAATCTCTTTACATTGGTGGTGATATGTATAAATTTAATGTATGTATGTTATATTCAAGACATAATAATTATCTACTGAGGAATTGTATCATTATAGTAAGATAATATATATCATTTTCCTTTTTACCTTTTCATACTACGAAATATGATAACATCAATTGTGTACGTGTGGACTACCTACTTCAAGAAATGATGTGACTCAGTTTTCATCCCCAAACAACATGGATGATATATAAAAGTATATTTAAAGAAATAATATGGTTTTTTATTTTTCTCATTTTTTAAATATAATAAATTACATACCCTTTTTTCATAATAATCATTGGATAATGGATTCAAAACTCATAGAAACATATGACCTACCGTCCCCATGATCAAATAATAATTAATTTCGCAAAAACATATTTCATGATTGCTATTAAAAGAATAATTGACAAATAGATATGATAATTATTTTGTAATTATTAATTAAAATATGATTAATCAATGAATTATGTGCATGAAATTGACCATTGATAAAATAAAATCAGACATCAGAACAGAATTGATATATCACTAAAAATGATTAAAATAATGACAGATTATTAATAAACAGGTGATATGATGTTATGAAAATATTATATATGAAATTATAAATATTAATATGTTCCTTTTATAAGTGAACAAAATGATTAAAGAACTATGCATGAGTTTAATTAATTTTTAATCAAAATAATGTGTGTGGTGAAGGATTTAATCTCTATTTAAATTCCATCAACACTTATTTGTTATTATTCACCATTTTTTCTTTTATGTGGTTTATATACTACCCCATTTAAATATAATAACAGGATTCACTCATAATTTAGGTATTTTATATTTCACATTGAATCATTTCCTACAAGGGTATTGGACTTGAAAATTACCAAGTGGTAAAAGTTATTCTATAATCGCGATTTATTTTATGATTTTTAAATTTATATTGAAACACTCAATTTCATGTAATATAATTTCATTATAAATTTCATTTCTCATAAATATCCATATTCTATCATGGTATATATGATTATTCCCTAAAACATATATTGTTTTTATATACAATATTAAATAAAAAATTTATTGGATTACGTGGCGAAATATTGATAAATTTTTATCATTTATTCTATATAGATATATGATGATAAGGAACATTATTCATGAATTAGATTGATTATTTGATATGTGAGTAATTTTATGGAAACACACACACTGATATATATATAAGGCCTTTTATATATATCCCCTCGATTCATGGAATGGTTTCATGATATAAATGAGTTGTAAAAACACTATTAGTTCATACCTAGTTGTTTTATATTTTTTGTGAATAGTCAAGATAGTAAAAGAATATTTTTCCCCAGTACATAAAATTTTACACAATAGTTTTAAACCATCTTGTGAATGGTCTTGGAATTAGAAGTATCGCTTTGCTGATACATGACATCCAATAATTATGAATTTCCATCATTGACAATCCATTTATCGTATTTTCCCTGAGGTTTTCTCAAAGATATTATCTATGGATTCATTTCAATATCTATTTATTGATTAAATGTCATATGATTTATGTTATTTACCATTATATATTGATTATGAATTATCTTATCAGGATATAAATTTTTTCCCATGTAATGTGGGTTCAATAAATAATCTTTTCATATTGATAATTCTTATTAATTCATGAAATATTAGATTGTTTGTAACAATTACTATGTATTTTAGCTCACCCTTATTTTATTTCCTTTCCCTAGGATATGAAAAATATTTTATGAAATAGGTTTTCAAGTATTCAATTTGGATTAAAATTGCATCATTTATTTTAATAAAATTCAAACAGATATCAAGGCCCCACCCCAAAGAGATCAGGGTGGTCTAAAGTGATGTAGTTCTAGTGCATCCCCTAGCACAAAATTCATACATACCCGTGGTAGAGAACCCACATTCAGGAATACCCTTCGAGGATCCTCTCGACTGCTCTCCCTAGAAAGAGAGTTTTCCACAAAATTAGCTTCTCTACGGATATAACGAATATATAAATCATTAGAAATCATAGAGGCACATCTGTGAACAATGTAAGTGAAGGCCCATGGCACCTTTTCATTCCCATGTAACACATGAATCAAGATCTCAGAGTCCTATTACACTTTTGAACACATCAATGATAAGCTGGTACAATGATCCATGCCCATGAGTAAAGAATGAACTTCTGTCTCTAACAATTTGTCTGTTCATATATATATTTAGTTCTCCAAAAATACTAAATTAATATGAACTTTGGGATTATACACTTTGTATATATTTCAATGTAATAATGTAATGCACTAACTCTGGTATATCATGGTCATAGTCATTATATTTTTCCTTTGAACAAACATACGACAATATTGATGTTTCTTATGATATAAAACACAATTATTATATATTCCTCAATTTTATCTTCATTATTAAATTCACTATAATCATTATATTAATCATCTATCATTTTACACTTTCTAATGATTTTTAAAGGTGTATCCACCTTGATATAGTTCTTGAATACTGGTTCTTTTTCATATAATAACAAAGGCAAATTTTATTCATTTCATCAGGGTTTGGATCGTTTTTGTATTTAAAGGGAGACAATTTACATCCAAACGTGTCATGATAATTCATCATCATTTCATTAACAATAGTGATGTATTCCATCTTTAATACACAACTACAAATATGGTTAACTACTTGATTCACCCTTACAAATTAATCATAAATAGATTTCTATTTATCTATATTCACATTCTGAAATCTATTTTTAAATTTTTACATATTTTATTATATTAAGTTCACATTATATTTAATGATAAATTCCAACATGTCCCAGATCTCTATTGAAATTGGTAGCCCTAAAAAACTGAACATTTTTTTGGATGAAGCTCCAAAAATTATGTTTCAATATTTATATAAAAATGATGATTCCTATTATTTTCAAATAAAATTGGATTTTAAATTTCAAATGCTGGTGGTCCCACTTTTGATACATCATCAACATCATGTTTATATGATAAAAGATATGGTCATATCATCGTCATCATCCATCTATGATTTTTTTTCTCACCCACGGTAGAAATAATTCTTTTGTAGAAAATAATAGATTATCCAGACACACAGAAATTAATCTAAAATAAGGATACAATCTATGTTATATTGAAGTAAATGTTCCCTATGAGAGGATTAGACAAATTGAAAGAGGTATGAATGAGTTTTACTTCTTTTACTATTTTCTCTTTTATAAATAATCCCCATTTATCTATTAGAAAACAGTTTATTAAATTTTTAAGATTAACCTTAACAGATTGAAATCGAAATGAAATAATTACAGAGTGTCTAGAGTTTATATATGGTAAGTATACATTGTGGGATCTTACTTATTCATTTGAGTGTTTTTAGTTAGATTCATCTATTTAACAAAAGAATAAATCAAAAATTACAAGTGGAGTGGGTATCATCATACACCCAAATGTAATTCCTAAATGACACACTATTCTTCTAAATTTCAAACTATCCACCCAGAGTATACATAGTAAAATAGAACTGGGTGAGTGAGATCAATTTTTATTCATAATTGCTTCATTGGAAGTTTAAGTTTTTACTCTTGATAATTCAAAAAATTGGATTAGTATATGATCACCTCATTCAGAACTTCTTCCTCTGACTGAAAATTATATTTTATTAAAATTGGTAAAACTTTCAATGGAATAGATTACGGGGGATGATATTATTTGATACCAAAGTCATCTATGATTATAAAAAACATGATTTCTTAGGATGAGGATTTTAATGAATAAAATATTGAATGATCATGAGAGGTATCCCCTTAATCTAAAAGGGTGTTTGATGGTTTTTTAAATTCTCTCAATGTATAAAGAATATTATTCTATTGATGAACATTTTATTCATTTATCAAACATATAGATAATTGGATGAAGAATAATTAATGACCCCCACATGAAACTATATACTACTGTACAAATTAATTACACTTTTTTTAAAGGTATGGAATTTCCTTTTCATATTTCTAGGATAGTATGAAGATCCCTTATTTTAACCCTAAGGGAGTTTCCCACTTCAAATTATGAATAATATACAAGGATTACGGATCAAAATTTTTTATAAGAGACATCCATTATTAATTATTTATTTAGAACCAGTGTCATTAGTATTAAATTTTTATACCACTTCTAGAGGGAACCATTATACCAATTAGCCTCATCCCCTATAGATAGTGGTGCATCGAATGGTCGATCGGTCCACTGCTCATATTCAATGTTTTACCAAGATAAGTTGATTGGGTTTACCTCTTCAAGAACATTGATGTTCTTCATATCAATTTATATTACTGAATATTCGAATTTTATGGATATTCCTTTACCGTTGCATCCCAACCCATGGGAAGTTCTAGTTTTTGTATTTTCCAAACCATTGGACTCCATTTTTTTAGCCCCGAGAAGGCGTTGTACAGTTTTTTCTTTCATTAAATAAATAATCTATGTAAAAAAATTATATACCATAGTATTATCAAAAAAAAATTTCACTTCATGATCAATCATGAAATTATTCATTTTATATTATTGTTTTTTCATCCCTCATAACCTCAAAATAAAAATAAAAAATACTAATTTTAACATATATTATAATGAAATCAAAATACCTTAGAATTTATTCACCTTTGATATACAATTTTTTTTAAACATTTTTATTTTGAAATACATGAATAATTATATAGTGGTGTATTGTTTTTTATGTTAAATAAAACCAGTAAGAATTCAGAATAATTTTTAACTCATCATTTTTTTTGAATAACATAACAACATCATAATTGTCGGCCTCTATAAGTATATTTAAAAAATTATTAATCATGAAAAAAAATTAATCTAAAAAAATTTAGGCATCTTTCTCTAAATCATTGACTTTCATACGAATCATGGATTTAAAAATTTCTCATAATTATGTCCATTTATAATCTTTTATAATCCATATACTATTTTTAAATTTTTTACACTGAATTTCAACATGTGTAACAAAATAAAACATATACGTGCCCCCAAATATATTTTGTATTCAATATTATTCTTTACATATCCACTTTTATATTAAATTTATGAATAATATGTTACAAGACCATAAAATATCAAATTTATCGAATTCCACTTCATATTTTACTAACTCACCTTAGACTAATATATTATGTGTCTTATAAAACATTTCATGCATCACATTGGAAGATACAACTTTCCTAACACTGTCATTCTTTAAAAATATTAAACATCTTTAAATAATATCATACATACCAATAAAAACCTATTTATACAATGATATTTAGTCATTCATTATAGATGTTTTCAATTCAAATCATAAATAGATATATAATGTATTATATTCGACTAATAATTTATCTAGAACCATTTACACAAAAAAGATTTGTATAGAGTAATTCCTACTAATTTCTTAATTTAATCATCAAAAAAAATTATAGGACTTGTGTAAGTCATCATAGAACATCTTTAATCATCTAAAAAAATTCAATATCATCAAATTTATTCTAACTTACATATAATTATTATCATAAATAGTTGAGGAAAAATCTTTTCCTACACCAATTCGTGGGGTTCATTACCTTGTCTAAAGTTAACTAAGAGGGGGGTAAATGTGCCTAATTTTATTCTCACTAAACCAAAAAAATTATAAAATAAATAACAACATATACATTTTATTATAAATTATTCATATAAACATCTAAATATAAAATTTAAATATTTTGAAATCAGGATTTTACTCAGTTCACCTAAAAACTATTTATAATGAGAATAAGCCAATAATATATTGATGTATTAAGTAAATCACTATTATAAATCCCTTTCATAAGATAAGGAATAACATCAAAGGATGGTGTAAAATTCCTATGGTAGAAACAATATTTCACATTATACCTCAAGGGTTCACAAAGGCTGTTACATGGAAGCCCTTGGAATATTCCAAGGGGTTTTCACTAAAATCTATCGACATGCTCATCTAGTTATAGCTTAGTTTTATCGCAACCCACTTCCCTCCCTTCCTCTGTATACCTGAAAACAAAACCCTCTACACCATGCCATCATTTTCCTAGTTCCTATTATATTTATATTAAATTTACCCATGCTCACTTTATTTGTAACCATATAAAAAAGATGAATTGTTAGTAGAATCACCCTTTTATAGGGTCACTAGAATCCCCTTTAGGTAGACTAATATGCTTAAAACCTAAGGTAATTAACTAATTATAAAGATAATGAGGTTAAAAAATATATTTTTATACCTTAAAAAATATCTTATGAATCCCCTTACACAACTTTATGAAATAAAAGGGTGAAGGATCAATACTAGGTTACATACTAGATTGTTATTTGTTCGTACATAAACATAGAGATACAGAACCCCTAGTGTAAAATCATACCCAATTTCCAACATTAAGGTTTCATCTTATACCTATATTCACTAGGGAATCCACTTTACCATATCTTTATAAGGGTGACCACATCACCCAAGATTCTTTAGGGAACTCACTTCACCCTATATTTATAATATTCTCTACTTTTCCCTATCCCCAAAAGGGAAAATAATTTTCCCAAGCATCACCATGAAAAGTATATGTATGGTATAAATTGCATGGATGTAACCCCTCAATAAACCCAAAACTATGGTGAATATCTATAATAGTGTAATATTGAAAGCCCAATTTTAGTGGCAGAACTTTCTTTTCCAAAATCACATACCATGGTATCAAATTATTACGGACCTCCACAATACATTTGAATAGAAATGACTATAAAATTAACCCATATATCCACCCATTAAATCACGTATTCATTTGATGAAATGGTAATCAGACTTATGACCATTAATATATTGGATCTTAATGTTATTTTCAATATTTTATCGCCAATATAATGAGGGTATTCATCATATTAACATTGGTGAACCAACTCCAATATAAATTTGTAGAAAATGGATCTCCCAAACAAAAAAATAATAATTTTGTGAACTTGGTTGAAACCATTTTCCAGTAAATGTACTATTGGACAATTGGATTACTTATGAGGTATAATCCCCAATCATTTTTCTGTTGATGATGTCATAACCCTATGTAATTAATGAGATAAAAACATCTATCTATGGGAATTATAGAATTAAGTACCAAATATTTTATCACAGATTCATATCCTCCATGGGTACAGTAATCCCAAAATATCTCATTATCAAATGAAATAGATACCTTCACAACCATATTTTCATTGCACATGTTCATGAATATTAACATTTCACTATATCCCTACTCTATATAAGTATAAAGGTACTCCAAATAGGTTTACTCCCCCACTCTTCATAACATTAACTAAGTCTCCAGCTTTCTTTGGACACTAAGAATCCAATTTCTAATCCCCAATACATTTTTATAGAGGCCAGAACCACCATATATTTTTTATCCCTTCATTCTGATCACCAATTGGTTGAAATAATATAATTATTATAGAATATCTAAATTGTAATCCTTATTTACTTCTCTTTTTTCATGCCTTTCATGACACAAATTTCCTTATCAAATGATGTAAAAATGAAAACTGATTTCCATACCACATAAAATTTAATTGAATG
The DNA here is from genome assembly GCA_963277665.1 of Viscum album. Classification (NCBI taxonomy): domain Eukaryota; kingdom Viridiplantae; phylum Streptophyta; class Magnoliopsida; order Santalales; family Viscaceae; genus Viscum; species Viscum album. Next base: position 823,435,408 of record OY728155.1, read on the forward strand.
TTATTATCATGTTACATAACATTAAAATGTGTCTTATGAAATAAATGGAAAAGTATTCCTTTTAACTATGACACATACGAGTCCCCCCTAACATTTTAACCCAAAATCCAAACATTTACTTCATTCATTAGGGTTGTTTTCCTAATGAACAATCCTCCTGTCAGTCCATATAACTGTTAAAGTCAATTATTTCTGATTGGACACTATTCTTATGTGTCAATTCATCCATAACCTTCATGGGTCCATATTCTTGGTGAAAATAACCCTTAAAATTGTGATATATTCCGGTTAAGGTTATCCAAAAAGGGTTCCCAATGAGAAATCCCCATTCTGATCCCTTATAGAAACCTTTTACAAAGAATTCCACTCACATTATTTTCAAAAACGTGGTAAAGGACCTTGATACATGAACTAAAAAGGAACATAATTTGTTCATTGATGAATGATCATAAAAGACACTACATTGGTCCCAATCGCATGGCCTCAATATGTTTGACATGTCCGTTTATGTGACACCTAACTACATGGGTTCAGATTCATTTTTCAATGATATGTATAAATAACCTATAATGTGAATGATATCAATATCATGAATACATACCACATATCTAGATGTAAATAAATGATAGACATCCCAATAATAATTCTTCAAATCATTGCATAATTTTTTAATTAAAAATATACTATAAATAATGTCTAATGTATAAAAATAAACAGCATTAATATATAACATCGAATAATTATAGATTATTCTATTAACAATAGACCTTTGAAACATAAATACGTTCAAATTAATGAAAAACATTGATCAATAACTTCTATGGAGGTAACCAGTCACATTATGGGGTTTGAAGAGGATTGATGAGTATTACTTTTATCTATAAGAGAGTCATGGCCCAGGAAATATTTCCCCTCTATAAGTGTTTGTTGAGGATAAAATACCATTATATTGATAAATGCACATTCTATGGAGTTTCTATAAATTCTTAGTGATATCCTACCTTTGGAAAATAGGTCTTCCCCAACTCTAAATGACACGTAGTGCTCTGTCATTGGTGTTTATAATAAGAAATAAAAATTGTGAACCTATAATAAATACTTCTCCAATGAAATTAAATTAATAAAAATAAAAAAATTAATGATATAGTACAAAGGAATTTTATTTATCTTTGTAATTTTTAGATAAAGATCCCCTTTAAATAATAATAAATAGAATCCTATATTTTTCAGACATACCCATTAGCTAATAAAAATGATGTGGCTCGAATGACTAAAAAGATGATGTAACCCACTCCAAAATTTCATCACTATGTGATTAAGGTATGGTTTCGGGTGTATCGACATAATGACATAATAAAAACATAAAGGATACACTCAAGAGCCTCCAAGTAATAATCCCCATAGGTTATCATCTTAGTAGTGAGCTACGAAGATGGTGGTTATAGTTATTTCCACCTCCAAGAGTTTTGAGATCCCCTATACCTAGAGTGGCAATATTCACTTCCCTAATCTTTGGGAGGAAGGTCAAAATGTCTATTATGGCCTCACCACTTCCATGTAGTCTCTTATGGGTGATCGTGGAACTAATATGTTCCACTATTAATGAAACAAAACCCCCAATTCCTTGGGACTACACTTGTGAAGCTTCCTTAGAGATTCCAATCCCAATAAATCGGGCCTTAGAACAAAAAATATTAACCAATTAAAGGAGGCATTACATGACTAAGATCATGACCAAATCATTATTTCCTATATTTATTAATCTTATCTTATCATTTTTGAAGAGTTTCAGTATATCCAAATTTATATAATATAATAATTCCTTTTTTCCCTGTCAGTATAGGATGGATTATGCTAACCAATTCTAAAATCTAAAAGGGGTAAATAAAATATTTTTGACCCTCATTATGATTCCCATCGACATATACTAACAATATATAGGGGAGATAAAGGGGAAAATATTTTCAATCCAATGGTATATGGGTAAAATATCCTCATTCCTTTTACATAATCACATCAACAAATCATAGTGGTAATGGATATCCAGTCATATATTTCAACACACAACTTATAATACTGTCATAATACCCTAGAAGTGGAATTATAAGAATATAATAGAGTTATCCCAATGATACCAATAGGGAATTACCATATTCCTCCTCTCACTGATTTTGAGGATGCTTGTTTTCATATCCTATATTTTAATGAGGTGTAGGTTCATGTTTTCTCTACCATAGAGGAGGATAATTAGTATATTATGACTAAGGATAATGAACATGATTGGGAATATATCCTCATTCAAAATACAGTTCACTAAAATATAACATATGGTATGCTAGGGAAGAATCATATCCCTTTAGAGAGAAAACAATCAATGGAACATTCTAAAAGTTGCTCAAATTTAATCTAGCATCCATTATACTATCATTTTAAGTAATTATATCTTTTTATCCTAAGTGGAACATAGAGGTAGAACAATATACATACGTATACTAAAGTATCCCAACATTAAAAAATTGTGTAAAGAAAGGGGAAGTTTTCTAGAGACTATAAATATTTTTTAAAAAAAAATATTACCTTGATTTTGGTATTCATCTAAAAAGTATTTTATTGTGTTAAAGTGTATGTGATTATTATGTTTTATTTTTTCATAAATAGATAAATCTAGTTCAAATTGATATATGGATATTTTTCATTTTTTTTAAATGATTAAATAATGTGATTGTGATATTTGTGGGAAGAATGTTTTTTATAACATGGTTGTTGAAAAAATATTGAATATTATGGTGTTTTTAGAAGTGTATATAAAAATATGTTATTTTTTCTTAATTATGTAAAATAAGAAGATTTTTAAGAAAGCTCTCTAGGAATTGCAGTTTCTAGTTTTAATATGTTGTATCCCAATAATTCCATGAATACACAATCATAGGAACTAGAACAAATACTAGTAGGATCTAGATCAACCACACCTACCCAAAAATGTTTAGATAAAATATGTGGATCATTTCTAGGTTATATGGTGTGCAAATTTGTCATCAAGAACAAAAGATAAGACATAGTGTGAAGAAGGTGGTTAGAATCTCTAGTGTCATTTGGAATAGGAGGCCTAACGAGACTACTGGATATATCTTGGTATTTTTATATCCAACTAAAGAGGTGTGCAATCTTGTATAGTAGGTTTAATAAAATTTCCACTTTGACGTGGGATTGTATATACAACATTTAATTCACCCACTACTAAATAGTGAAATTGAAGATGAATCATCTACACTAATTTAATTAATACATTCGATGGATTTATCACCATCAACTTAATTAAAAACACTAATAAATTTTCTTACACATCATATGGATGGATATTATAAGTTATAATCAAGCACATGATATGTATGAGTGAAAATATAAAGAAGAACCTGATCAACCATATGATGAGTGTTAAAATCAACAGTACGTATGGAGGCCAAATGTGATGAACGAACCACATAACGAAAACATGATACCCATTAGCACACAAGTCACATTATAACATTCCAAAATCACATCAAAAATGTAATGATAGAGGGACCATGAAGCTTCAAAATAGTTAGACCTACCTTGATCAGCACCTATCGTGAATAATTTCAACCTAAAAATGAAGTTTGATGAAAGAAATCAAATAAAGAGCATTGAAATTATATATAAAATACCTATATGTTATGATATGGATTGATCACATGATATTGTTCTACAGTTCCATGTTAGACTGAAAATGTGAAGGCCAAGTCCTTCCATGAAGTGAATTACCATGCGAGAAATTGAAGTGGAAGTAATGTTTAAATGGGAGGTTTACATAGATAAATAGAGTTGTTGTGGATGTGTGAGTCCCTGATATTCTAATGTCATGATGCGGGAATGTAGATTCACATGCATGGATTTGTCATTATTATGTAATGTAACTCTATGGAGTCTAATATTTGGAATCGATATTTATCTACCATTAAATATACACCTGTGATGAATTTTGTATTCATGAAAACTCTCATTCATGAAATTATGGAACTCCATTATACATATGGATTTAATTCATGAAAATTATAATGGTGATATAAGGATTAATTTAATTTATGTGTATGAATTCCTCTATGATTAAATGGAGAATATGATTGTGATATTAATTATAATCTGTACATGATGAAAGAAGGATACTACTGTCAATTCATATTCTCATCTATACATTGTGATCAAAATGTAAGAATATTTTTGGGATAGAATAGCTAATGAATGTTATAAGAATTTTTAATATTTGAATATATGAGGATCATGCATAAATTTAGTATTTCTCAAGATATTATAGAGGAATTTTAATGAGAAATTTCAAATTTCTCAATTATCATATATTTAAAAAAGATATACTCATATCATATTTTTTTAATATATTTTTAAAAAATTAATTCTAAAGTGTGTGGAGATTTTTGGGAGAAGAAGCTAACTTTTTATATTTTTCAAAGTGTTCACAATAAATAATGAGTTATAACAAGTAACAACATTTGTTTCTCTTTGAAGGTGTTTATTCATGACTTTGATGTATTAATATTATGGTGATGTTTCATGAAATATTGTTCCTTGGATTATATGTGAAGAAGTTATTTTTACACTCAGTACCTAGATAAATTACTATAATATAAATACATAATTTTTTACCCATTAATATTATATTATTTTATATGTGTAAGATGCACTAATATTGAAGCATGAACAAAAAAAAATTGGAATTTATAAAGGAAATTTGGAGTATTTTATCCATTCATAGTGGGTCCAATGATTTTACTAGTGGATGTTATGGTTACCAACATTACTAGATCAGTCTAAGGAATTGTTATACACATCGATTAGTGAACATTGTGAACTATATATACGTTATGTGAGTTTTATTATGTGCGGTAGGAAATAAAATTGATTTTCTCTAATAAGTGATGAAGTTGCCTAAATGATAAAACATAATAATTAATAATCACTGATACACCCCCTATTTAATTAATATGATATCACGTTTCTAAATTTGGTATAAAGGATATATTTCCTTCATCATATTTTTTTTTGTTTGATGTTATCATTTTGAAATTTTATCCAATATTTAAGGTGTTACCGATTCATTTTTTCTTCAATAGAAATTTTAAATTTTCTAAATATGAAGGGGGTTCATATGATTGACCAAATGGATTTTCATATTTGTAAGGATAAAATGTTTCATTATATCATGTATATATTTTATTATTTTTCTAAATTTACAACTAATTTACTTTTTCTATTTAATGATGACACTTCCATTGAAATTTCAGACAAAAAGAATTATATACATTGACTTACTAATTCGTCTAGATGTGATTATAGATAGTTTCATAAAAAGGGTAAATGATGTTTTGAGTACTTCAACAGATTATGGTGATAGTTCAAAAAAACTATCATTGGAAAAATTATTTATCTTATAAGATATGATTGATGATAATGTCCTTCCATTGGATAAGGGGATTCTAGTTTGATTCCTTTTAATTATTTTCACATTATTTTAATTTCATATGAAATAAGTAGAAATATTTATATTAATAAAAATGTATGATAAAAAAGATTAATTTAGAGAATTAAAATTTAAATAAGAAAAGAATCAATATATAAGGATGATGACGTCACCTCTAAACACTTGAATTTAGATATGAATATTTTTTTGATAACCTGAAGTCCTTATTATATAGAACTGTGTTTAGAAGAAAAGTGAATGTTCAAGGGTATGATTTTATATAAATTATTTAATTATGGAGTTGTTCGTAGACTAAAACAAATTTAAGGAGATTATGAAGAATATGGAATATATAAAAGATTCATAAATAAGAATTCATCATGACAAAAAATTTATATAATAAAGGGGAATAATTTATAAAAAAAAGTGAAAATGTTTATTCAAATATGTGGAAGGTGAAGGAAATGGTGAATAGAATGATATTAAACCTGATAATGACAATGGGGAAAATATATGCATTTATAATGTTAATGATAATTATTTTAGTAATGATGGATGTAAAATTTTTAGAATTTTTGGTGAGGAAACTCAAATAGATGTCATGGTTAATAAAAAATAATGATAAATCATCTCAAAAATTTCTATGCCTCAAAAGAATAATTTTTTATAGAAACATGGTCAGTTTACCATCATCATGGAATCATTCCAATAAGAATAAAATTTTAATCTTTTGAATAAGAATAAATATTTAAATTATTCTATTTATTCTAATACTTTTATTACAATGATGTTATAAATTACTAATTTTTCGCAGAAATACAACGATCAAATTGAAATAAATGTAGTGAGAATTGAAGATAAACATAACCAATTTAGAATTTTCTTACAAAACACAATTCTAGAAGATAAATTGAATTCCAAAAACAATAATTTATGATAAGTACAAAAAGAAAAATGATATGAGTTTGACATAGTATTGAAAATACTAGTTAAAATTCTGAGTAGAATTTGTATTTCAAAAGACCCAAATTTTAGGAAAAATCCAGTAAGCATCAAAAAATATAAACTTATATAAATTAGAATATTAAATAAAAATCATATTATATTAACTGAATGATAAATATATAAAATTAGTCCATTATGAATTGGATGATTTCATATGTTCATCAATAAATGATTTCAGAAAATTTATCCAAGACATGTGATTAAATGATGGGGGAAAGGGAGAGGCATTGTTCTAGACAACATGATATTTTGGTAGGTAAATATGATTTTTCATGATAATACATGAGTGGGATTCATCCAAAAAAAAGGATATTAATACAAAAAGAATCTATAAAATATGAAACAGTGAAGAAACAAAATTCATATATTGGAAGAATTTTGTATAAGATGTTATCATATATGTATTATTTTCAATGGATGACTCAACATTCATCTATCAAAATTGCGAAATTATTATTCATATAAAATGGGGGAATGTAGTGAAAATGTTGTTCTTTAAAAGTTTCACATAAATGATAAAAGGAAAAATGTTAATGGATTTTGAACAACTAGTACACATCAAATATAATTGAAGACCCTGTTTTGTTGAATGATAATGAAAATTATAAAGATGGATCCATATATTATTTAAATTATGGGTCACTCAATATTAAATTTGTTGGTTCTACAATTATTTGAAAAGAAAAATTAACATCCAAGAAAACCCTTTCTATTGATTAGTTAAAAAACAGATTGTTGAGTGTTTCTTGGATTTATAATGATGGGAATAAGTAAATTTTTAAAAATGATTGATTTTTTGGGACAATTCAAGAATATGAAACGGTTGTGACAAGAGGATATAAAAATAGAAATTTATTTGAGGATAAAGATTAATAAAATATATGTTATTTAACTTATGAAACCAAAAAACGATTTTTTATATAGAATGATTAGTCATCTTGGCCAATGGAATATGAGAATACATAATCAATGAAAAAATGTTCATGTTATACATAAGATAATTAGAGAGTCAGATTGTATATTGTAATGATTCTATAAATAGAAGAATGATAATTCTTAACATAAGAAGGATGATGTTAGCTCATCTAATCTTTGAAGAAAATTCATTCTAATATTTGTAGGGCTTGAGAATTTAATCAATTAAAATGAATAAATATTTCATATGAATAATTTTTGAAATTACTCAAATTATATGTAATATATTTATGAAACATAATTCAAAGCCTCTAAATATGTTCAACTGTTTTAGGAGGAGTGTTGAAAAATCATGTTGATACTCTTTCAATATATTTTTAAAATATAATATTATTGAGTACAATAATAAAATGATTGAATATTTTCTAGAAAATCGTGGAATTAATCATGAACCCAAGCACCAAACATACCAAATTTAAATTTAATATCTAAATAAAATAACCTTTTATTTGAATATATATTTCAAATGATATTTATTATGAAAGATACATCTCTTTATTTTTAAAAACAATCAATTGTGGGGGCAGTTTCTCTTAAAAAACATTTTTTATTTGAGAAAGTATGATATGAATTCATATCATATTTACTACAATAATGACTCATGATTTATGTATATTATTGTGTTGGGAAGTCACCGTATCATCAAAATTAATGTTTCAAATCTTGTAAGATTTTAGAAAAGCAGTGTAGCATAAATTTGTCACGGATATTTAACAAATGGAATGGGATACTAATGTTATAAAAAGTACTCTTAAAATTTATTATTATAATATATGTAAATATATAGGGACATATAGTGAAGAAAAATATCTATAATAAATAATGTTACAAAATCAATGTTGATCTTCATTATACTAAATAACCTAAATAAATTTCAAAAAATGATGAAAATATTGATTATATATTGGGTGGAGAAGAAGATAAATCCATTTCAAATGTTGATGAAAATTTACAGTAAATTGATCCAAGTAAAATAACTAATATTTAGGTCTAAAATAACACTGTAAATCATGGGTAGTTTGAAAAAATTATTATAACTCTGAGAAAAAAATAAGAAAAATTATTCTCTCAAGTTACACTGAAGGATTTTGATGTATTTTTGTATTGTCAATAGTGGGATCATGTTTTGAATTTATAATTAGACTAATTTGAGTATTATGAGACTTTAGAGTTTATTGGAATAAAAAAATATAAAAAAGATGTTGGAAAAAATTGGTTATTCCGAAATAAAATCAATAAAATTGGTGAAGTAGTGAGTCATACAGGAAAATATTTGTTTTTAAATAGAAATTAATATTTTAATGTGTCTATTTCAATGAGACTATTTCACCTATTTCAAGAAATGAAATTATTTGAATTGTTTTTTATTATTAGAATTATTTTTATATTATTATAAAAAAGTAATAAAACATATTAAAAATGGAAATCATGTCTTCTTTTATCAAAGGTAATCTAAAAGATATGTTTTATATTGGGAAACTATGTAGTTAATTCTTAGAGAAGATGATAATTATGATTACACATTAAATAATGATTTATATGGATTGAAGTAAGATCTAGGAGCCTTCTAGACTATATTGGACACCGATTTGAAGAGGTTGAACTTCAAAAATGGAATAATGGAAAATAATATCTTCATCAATGATGATAACGAATTATCCATTATAGTTAGTTTTTATATATTTGAGGTCTTATTCACAAAAAATAATGAATAAATGTGTGATATGCATTCTAACGTGTGGAAGAATTTATGTGAAATGTACATGTTTGGAGAAATAAAGTATTTTCCTATATTATAAATCTATAATAATAAATATCAAATTCTTTCAAACAAAATAAGTATGAGAATATTTTTATTGGATGTTTGAAATCTAGATTTAATAATAATTTATTAGAAAAAATGTTATTAAAATATGAAAACGATAAATAAGTTTGTCCAAGGGAATTTGAAAAGTAAATTTTACATTTTTTATATATCACAAAATTAAGAACATATTTGATATATGATTTCACAATTTGGGTAAGGTATTATTGTATACCTAAATAATATTATTTTATAATAGAAAAAATTATTCTTAAGTATAAAATATATAAAATGACATTTGGGATGAAATGTTATAGAAATTTCAAGTTAGATCTATTACATTATTTTAATGAAAATTGTGAAGGATGTGTTAAAGATAGTAGATCCACATCTAATAGATTTTTCTATATTAATTATATCAGTTTTTATTGGCACACGTAGATGAAATGTTCTATGACATTAAACACTTTTATGGAAGAATATTTCCTAGATTCTCAGGCTACAAATCACTTACAGTTGATTAAGATATATTTTGATGATTTTACGGATGAATTGAAGATTAATTTTATTCTTGAATGTAATAATAAATATATTATAACTGTTTTAGTGAATCTTATTAATTGTTATAGAATAAATAACACTATGATTAAATTTTTATGTTTTTTAATATAAATCAATATTTTCATTGAAAACATCAATTCATTTTTCAATATTCTTAATCCTATACTGATTTTACTCATTTACTCTTATAATTACTGAATGAATATTCAATTATATGTCTGTTTTGTTTGAAATTTTCTTATGTTCCCTTAATAATACAAAATAAAAATGGGGATATTGGTGATTTTATGTCTGATATTTTTAATATGTTGCTCTATATTTTGGTTTTCACCCAAATAATTAATATCAGCATTGGTTTAAGTGGTTGTGATTATTCTGTATCCTTTTCTATACATGTCAATATTTTTCAAATTCATATATTATTATTTTTGGTATATTAATAATGTATAAAACATGTGTTATTGATGTTTGGAAAAGTCACAATTTCTAAAAAATAGATGTTAATGTAATATTAATGATTGAGATGTTTATAAATGTTAATTAAAAGATAAATTATTATTACATTATTAATATTTTATGGGGGGATTTTTGAAAAGGATATATATGTTTAGAATCTTGTGTAGAAATTAAATTTAGTAATTTTAATATATGTCAGAAAAAAATTGTCTAACCATAGCCATCCATGGGGAACTGTCACTACTTTAAGTAGAATCTTGTTCAACCAAAACATGATTATTATGGATCCATATATGTGGAAGAGAATATTTTGGGATGATTGGACCCATAGTCACTGGAAGGTGAACTAGGTGGAATTCAAGGAGGATATGGTGGTTAGCCTCTCTAGTCTAAGTTGGTACAGTAGGAATGAGGAGACCACTAACTCCATCTAGGACATATTATGCCCGATTGAGGATATGTAAAAAAATTAAAGGAGTTACTATATAATTTATTCTTCATTATAGGGATACATGAACTTTATATAATCCATTCGCTATAAAATAGTCAAAAGAATATGGGTAGCCTGATCTCATTGATGTAACCTATCTGATAGATGACTCATCGTCATCTTTATCGTCGATCATGATAGGGTTTCATACACATAGGTCAAATAAAAAATGTGATTTCTAATTGAATTCAATTTTGGTATTGTGACTTCATGAAGAAGAAGCTAGCATATCAAATGAAGAATGTGTCAATCGACATTACGCGTGTTTGACCACATGTGATGAAAAGATCCCATTAATAAAACATGATTGATCATGAGTAAACTTGCATCAATAAATCCTACCATAATAAAATCAACTATTTGATTAATGAGTGACCATAAGGATTTATGGTAGATAGACCAACCATTATAGGAGGCCATTGTGATTGATTTCAATATTCTAAAAGATGTGTGACTGATCGTACATATAAGAGATGACTCACCATATATATAATCCTTCCATGTACATTAACTGGATATTTTTTATAAAATGGATATACTATACTATGTGAGTTTAACCAAATAATATTAATAACCTAATATGAATTTTATTATCCATGTCAGATGTTGAATATGATATTATGCCTGCATTAGAGGTTTAGATTTATAAACAAAATTGTTTCAGAATTAAGAGTTCAAGAGATCGTGAGATCATGAAAATTTAAAGCAGAATCTTATGAATTCTTGTAATTTAGTTGTTTAATGGTATGTTATGATATCTAAGTTCATTTTAATATATTATTACACTATTAATTCCACACATACAATGCATTTTTTTCATGTGATTTCTCATTTATGATTTTGGGGAACTAGATGTCTTGTATAGATATAATAAATGAATATTATTGTGTTAAGATAAGGTTAAATATAATTTATGAGGAATAATTCAAGGTAAAATAAATTTATAAGGGTTTTTGAGGTGATGAATAAGACATAAATAATGTAATATGACTACTATGATAAATTTAGGGTCTCACAAATATTTGGTTAATTAAATTTATGAAAATTTTACAGATAAAAATAATAAAGAAATATTTGAATATCCCATTTATATTAATTTATAAATATCATGCCTAACTACATATTACTTAGAGAAGTTATGGTATTTTTTCTATGAAAAATACGAATCAGATAACTGTCAAAGATTTAAATTTCAATTATGTATGTTATATTATCTAAATATATTTTCAAATAAGGAAGGAGTTCATGGGTTGAGTGTTTTGCTAATAATCAAATATGGAATAATTTCTCGTGATTACCTAAAAAGATATATATAGTAAATATATGTTTACTCTACCTTTAATCATTGATTGTTTTTCCTTATTTGGTTATACAACCTACCAATGAAGATGTTTCATGTAGAGATATGTGTGTTACATGAATTGAAAAATATCTCATCACATCCAATAACTAGTTAATTGACTTTCAAAATAAGAAATATATATTTCTCCTAAATTATTAATAATATTGTATTTGTTTAGGATATATTTATTTTTAAAGAAGAAAATATAATATGGAGACATGTAAAGTGAATTATAAGTATTTTTCCTAAATTTGGTGGATGACTAAATTTTAATAGTTGATTATATGGAAATGGATTTTAATAGATCATGTTAAGTAACAGCTACTCACATTGAGTTTTTAACACTATAAATTTTTTAATTCCATGTATATGTGTCCTTGTGTGTGGTATGACAAAAAATTAATTCACTCTAAAAAGAGTTGAATCTTTTTTTAAGTGAAAATTATAAAATTGATTAGTCAATGATTTAATCCTCCTACACCTCAATGATTCAATTGATTTGATATTTCTACTATGATGATATTATTATTTGGTATCATGCAAATTTTATTGAATATTTTGAAAGAAACATGAGAATATACTGGGATATATTCCTTTTATGATGGTCCCTTCTATGATGGATGACCACATCCACCCAACAGATACCATCTAATAATTAATATTTATAATGTGAACATACAATCCAAAATTAAGCTAACATCTCTTCCATTATCACTACTAATGTTCTAAAGGCCCCTCAATACCCCTTAAAAATGTCCCAAGTATTAATTTAGATCATTATAAGAAAGAGAAAGAAGTTTCAATTATATAGGTCCTATCAGTGATATTGTGATAAGATACTCTACATGTTATTTATAGATTCATTAATATATAGTAAATACTGATGTGAATAGGAATATTGATATTATAATCTCATATCATGGTTTGAAATGAGAAAATACTTCTCTTGTATAGAATATCCACTGATTGGATGGTCTCCCCCTTTTTGAAATCATTATTTATTTGTGACCATGAATATTATCCTCATAGAAACTATCAATTCCACTAAAATGTTCCTCCCAATAGAATATGCTATATAGGCCCTATCTATAAGTAAAATCATTAAAAAAATATCATTCCTACAATGAAAAATATGAAAATGACAATATATTTCCTCTTCATGGAACACACTATAGAGGACCACCCCATTGTGTGATCTCATCCTAACATGAATTTACTCCCCTTGTTAGCACCACAACGAATATGCCTTTATTTTGTGTGGCACACTATAGTTAGTGGAATATCATACAAAGTTAAGCATCATTAACTGGTCATATTTGAAACAATCTATTTGGTTATATTAGACATCATTCATTATCTCTTCTTGCCTATATTGCTTATTATTGTTGAAATGGATGAGAGATAAAATGATACCACTCATCTAGATAATGTATCTTGGAAGTGAGAACTCTTGTCAAATCAGGTGGAGAGATATATCTGTGGTAATTAAGATAATTCCATGATTATGAAGAAAAAAATGGCCAGTTAAAACCAATCCATACTATTTAAAATCATAGACACCATTGAATATAATATTCCAAATAATTTAAGTAATTAGTGTACTCATTTCTATATCTAAATTAGTAGGTGACTTATTTCTATATAAATAAAAAACCAAATACTTTTTTTGATAGTACCAACAATGCTAATACATTTTTAAAAGATTTCCAAAAAATTTATTTGACTTCCATTTCATCTATATGATACTGAAATTAGGTAAGACATCGTATATATCTATAAAAATAAAAACTCAGTGATTTGAATGTTCTTATCCTGAAAATTTCTAGAGCCATGTCTTATTTCCACATCAAAGGGAGGGTAAAAATGAAGTACTAAATATTTTAGGAATCATGAGAAAATAGAGTTCACCCTGAAATTCATCATCTTATAAAATTTCTATTAACTAAATTTTTGACACATGATTAGTTCATTCCAACTATTCAGTCAAAAATATCAATCATTCATATGCTAATAAAATGTTTGCAAGGTAGGATTAAGTCATTAATAGACTCCTACAGCATGAATATGAAAAAGTCAAAAGAGACAATTCTCTATGAAAAAAATGGAATTTGGAAAAAGTCGCATCTATTTGAAGGAATCTCAAAAATGTAGCATATAATTCATATATATCATGCTCATATTAATTCTTGAAATATCAAACAAGTACCCCCAAACAATACCACATCAGGGATGAATTATTAGGGCCATACTTTTGTGTACGGCCTAAAGAAACCATATCCAACAGGTATAAGGGTATTTATATCAATATACCTTCCTCATAATCCCTGATGAATGTCAATTGTTTCAATATTAACTGAGATATAATAAGAAAATTCATTGTTGTCCCTCCTAATTCATTTTCAATAAACCATGTCTCGGCCATGCTTAGTGATATTAAATGGTAAATCACATCTAGTTACACAATAAAAATCATTTTTTGGAGAACATTGATATGAAGAGGTTAATTGTCACTTGGGAAACCTACAAAAATTGTCCACCAATAAGTCAAATAGAAAAAGGGTTGTAATTTTCCATTTGATAAAAATGTATAAGGTATTTAATTTCATTACCCATGTAATGATAATATAATCAATGTATTATGGTACACATAAATGAGATACATCATAATTATCCTCATGAACAACCTAAAACATGATTTTAATATGTAAGGAAATGACATTGAATATTTTATCTGAAACATGGCCTACCACCTAAGGAAGCTTATGTTCCTTACACTGAGGATAGTTTTTTCAAATATGTGGATAATTTTTATTATTAAAGATACATAAGGTTCAAACACATAGAGTTCACATTGCTTGTAAATACAACTCCCGGATACAATCCAATACGTACCCTCTTATATTTATTCAACTAAAAGTTACAAATCAGATTGAAGGGAAGAGTATACCCACATAACTGGGTTAATTTCTATATTATTAGTATATTTAATATATTTGATGAATATTAATAGTATATATATTTAACAAGGTCCAAAGAATAATATTTTATTAAATCTACCCCTAGACTAATCGAATGATATTTCAGTAGATAACATAGGTGAGCCAACTATATCTGACTTCACCCAATACCCCTACTCGAGAATATACCAAAATATCAGTCCCACCTAAACTCCATGAATCTTTTAAATCCATTATAAATTGAATAATTTCCTTATAATCATATAGGAATATATGGTATTGAAAAAGAAAATAAAATATTCAATCGGTCAATATGACTCATCCTCTGACAAAATTTGGGAACCAAACATTCCTAACATTCAATGGTACCTAGGACCTAGAAAATTTTCTATCTTACATTGTGTCACGGTTTTTACATTTGATGGGAATTTTTTAGAATAAAAAGTATCCAATATCCTGTTCTTTTTTAAGACACTAAAATTTCTAACCACTATTTATGTATTCCAACCAACAAACATGGTGTGTTTCAGGATGGAATACCCTCAATCGGCAGTTTCTCTATAAATTTAGTTCTATGACAAGAAATAGGATTCTCTTGGACCTCTATAATATCATGTATCATAAAAGTTATAGGTTATCGGAAATTAATTCTAGAAGAAAGTGTTATACAAATTCTTAAATATGAATCTTCTGCAAGTATATCGATCAGAAATATAGATATTGAATCCTTGGGATGAATTGAAAATACCAATGGTTCTACTAAAATATCCTAGTGGATTTAAGGATATTTTACGATTTCAATGTTCATAGTAGATTAAAGAATATAATGAATGATCAAATCACAATTTATTACTATATCTCAAGGATTAAGGATTTAAAAAGTATAAATATTAATTATTTCCCTTAACCTAGATCCATTTCCTAATTCAGAACTGAAAACATTGTAGAACCACATGATACCCCCAATTGATTTACAAAAAGCAACCCAAATATACACAATAATAGAGAGAATTTTATTAAATAAATACACGATATGAAGAGTATAAGAATAAAATTTATTATTTATTAAAAGAGGAAGTCATGTAAAATTTTCGATAACTTTGAAAAAATGTCATCATGAATAATTAGGACATTAAACCTAATGAAATTACTCTCAATGATTTCCATGATCATTTAAACTAATATAAAAATTTGATCAGTATATCACAGAGTCCTTTTTCTATAAAGACACCCTATAGAATATTTTTTTACCTATGAGATAATTATTGGGAAATCGATCAACAGAAGTGGATTAGTTTCTTCCCTAACACTATAAAATGTATGAAACTGGTATGAACTCTCAAGAAAGAGTGTAAAATTTTGTCTAAATTGATAACCTAATAGTACTTTAACTAAGAAAATTATATCCTCATATTATAACTAAATCAACCAGTAGTTACCCCAATTCCCTCTACAATATCTGAGTCGAATTCCATAGTGTAACAAACGTGGAAATTCATTCTACTGAGAACGTGTTCTACTAGCTAACACTAGAGTAATGAACAAGAGGTGGAAACTATAACAATTACATGGTTGGGAAAACCTCTTCACAAAATATTTACCCTATCTTTGGGATGATGAGAATCATCCAAAAAAATGTGGAAATGAAAACCACCCCATGAAATTGAATCTTCTTTAGATAATAAATCACAATATGGTTCATTTAATTTGATTCATTTAGATAACTCATTCTACAATGAAGATGGTACACGTGGACATGTAAACCCCTACTATAATTAAGGAGGGGTGTAATAGTCCATATTATCCAAGGATATCATAGAATAATTATCTAAAAAGGTCTACGACACTCTCACCCATTATCAACTGAAGCCAAATGAACTATAGAAACATGGAGGCAAGAACATAAAAGTTATCAATAGGAGAACTAATAAACTATTAAATGTTGAAGTGCCTATTAAATTCCAATTATATTATAAGATATCATGGAAACCATATAGTAATTATATTATAACAAAATATATGATGACAACTCATTTCAATTTGAAAAAAATCAATATATCCATGAATTATTGTTAATGAAGGGAACCACCCGAGCATGTGGACTCAACCTCCATGCCCCAAGAAAAATAATAGTCTCATAAAATAGTGTATTCTCTTTCAAAAGATGTATGATATCATAATGAAGTTAACTATTTTACCAACTATGATATCTATTCTTAGTGTACTCAATAATTTCCAAAATAATTGATAGGCTCTCAATGAGTCTCGAATATTCATTTAAGAGGTTTAGGATAATAATTTTTTATAAAGTATATCTTGTATATTCTGAAACTACTAAATGTTATATGGTTATAAACATCAAAAATCACTACACTGATATAACTATTCAAGGAAAATCATACCCTTGTAAGTAACATAGAATCTAGATGACGTTAACATCCATTTACCTCTCATCAGAAAAGGTTTAAAATTCAATTCCATATCGGTAAAAATCCTTCGATGATTAAGATTCAATGTATCTAGATTGACTCTCTATACTCAAAAATAAGAGGGTATGATCAGAGTAACCATAGGCCTATTGGGAAAATCATTCCTAAATCCCTTTTCATTGATCTTATCTCTTACTATATGATTGTGGTTATATTCTAGTATATATCATTCATCACTCTAATAAGAAGACATTAACTCTTTATTCTAGTTATAACAACCTTATCTTAATATCAGTTCCTCAAATTCTCTTGTAATAAAACATCATGAGAAATGTCTGGTGATAAATCCCTTTTTGATTCACAAAATAATATGTATATATACTTGAGATTCATGAAAATCGATGGAAATTAGACAATGAAAGATAATTTCATCTGGATCACTTCCCTATATAGTTTTAAAATGGTTTGTGCCCAACCATTAAAAGAACATTGTTTTGAATTTTTCTCCATAACTAGGAATAAAGATATTTCTCTATATTCTGGTAGTTTTCTTGTCATGTGATCTCATATGGCAAGAAAATTGCTTTGATTATGTTACTATCATTTGATGGTTATGTTAATGTTCCATTGGGGAATTCCCTACTAATAGATAATAGGATGAAAAAAATAACATCTATATTGAGAAATCTCAATCATGATCATCAATACATAATGGTTAGTATTTCCAATATTTTGACCACATATATAAGGCCCCAAAATCATATAGACCTAAACCCTCAATGATGTAGTTGAGCATAGATCCTTGGTATATTTTCCCCCATCTTTCGGATATCTATCACATCCCCTAAACAAATCCATTGAAAAGGGGAATGTTTCACTGATAAATTTCATAAATCCAAAAATCAAAATTCTTCCCTATAATAAATAAGAGTAGATAATTCCCACATTTACTCTACTAATACATAAGTTTTCATAACACCATCATCCTCATATGATAGTGGGGATAATCATGAAACACTCCAGAAATCTCTCAATAATCTTACCACTATATTTGCACCCTTACGAACTGAAGGTACCCAAAATCAATTTAAAGAATATAAAATTGCCCCTTATTTCTCTTAAAAATTATTAAATTTAATTTTATATCCTACACATTAAAATATTTTGGAATAATAATAAGTGGAAGAGGGTCTCAAAAAATATTCTCTAGAATTGGATTCCAGTTTCAAAACCACCACTGATGATAATATATAGCTTAATCTATGAATATGGGAATACATGTGGAGAAAATTAACATATTCTACCACGAATCCTTAGGACCAATTGGTGAATATAATTTTCCTGAATAATATTTTATACATATTCACTTAGAACATTGTAAAAATTACTATGCATTATCCAGATATAGACACCAATATTTTGGGTCTAGCTGATGATTAGTGTCGCTTAAATAGCTATCTAGGAGAATTAATTTGACTCGTGCTACTAAGGTGGAAGCTTGTATTGATAATCTTGTCAAATTAAAGATCACTAAAAATATTCTTAATACCCAAAATGTCTTGGTAAATCAATTCTCATCATAAAGTGGAAAATGAAAAATCATGTTTATATTAACTTCTTGTATATCAAAAAACATTTTCTAAAGATAGATTTATCTGTTATGATCTTATATATTTTTATTTATGTAAAATACTTTTGTATTACCTCTTATTTAGGGATGTGTGTAATAGTTATCACTATATATTTATTCTCCCTAATGGTGAGGAGAACACAACTTTTAGGGGCCCCTAATAGCTGTATTTCAATATTGTATTTAAATTATTCATGAATAATTATATTTATATATATATAAATATTTCATAAAATATATATTTAATCCCTTCCTCGGGATAACCATGTAATTATATGATAATGTTTTGGTGTTAAATTCTAAATAATGGTTCTTTAATCTTGTAAATATCAATACAATTTCCTTTACACTACGATAGCCCAAATAATAGATACATCACCGTAAAGTGATTTTTGGGTGACATAATCAAAATTATTTATCATCATTGTATGGAATCATTACATCAATACTATCCTTGAGAAAAATAAAGATATCCTTGAAATTATTTCTCATTTAAACCTCATACAGATTAGAGGTATTTAATGATACATTTCCAACATTAGGCATGTCATAACTAATAATTTAATGAAATTCCCTCCCTTCAAATAAATAATATACTAGGGGGTCACCAATCATTGGGGGAGTATTTTAAGGGATACTTTAATGATCTTAGTCAGTATATATTAATACATCTAATATTGTTTCCACCCATTTACAAGAATCCTCTCACTATGTACATGGAATCCATTGATTGAGAATTTCATTTTTTTCATTCATATAAACCTGAAGTAGGGAAACCAAATATTCTCTAATATATAAGTTAAAAAAATATATCAACTAAGACATAATGATCCAACATTGGTGTAAATTTACCTTCATAAAATATCATGGGGTAAATGTTGAGGCACTACTAATAACATCATGAGTTTCTCTTGGTCTCTCTCATTGAATAGATCAAATACATCTTCATTTATCAAATTCTTACTCAAATATTGTATAAGGGGTGGTCAAACCTCAATATTATGAAATTTATTTCATTTTATATAAGAAGATAAAGGGAAATAACTCTAATATTTATTCATATCACACCCTAACCTAGATTACATTAATGTAAAAAAATCCACAAGAAGATGTTTTTTCTCTATTCATAAAACTCCCCAAACATAACAGATTTATTTTTGATGGTTCCTCTAGAATCCCAATAGGATGAATGATGGAAAGCCTAAATCATAACATGGATGTGTTGATAATTTTCATATTATCTCTATTAGAGGAATAAATATCATATTTATTCATGTTATCAAATGGATGCACCAAAAATGAAGTGGAATACAAAAATATCATTATTGGAATACCTCTATAGTTGAACTATTCTGTCATATAGGGCCATGAAATAGATAATATTGTGATCAGAAGTCAATATTATCCTTTATAATGAATTTAATTCAAATATGGACCTTAAGAAATGATTCTATCACTACTACAAAAACGGGCAATAACAGTGCTAAAATCGGGCTTTAACAGCGCTAGAAAAGCGCTGTAAAGCTCAGCGCTAGAAAAGCGCTGTAAAGCTCAGCACTAATAAAGGGGGGGGGGGGTCCTTTAACATCGCTTTTTTAGCGCTGTTAAATGTCACCTTTAACAGTGCTAAAAAAGCGCTGTTAATTGTCAACTTTAATGGCGCTAAAAGAGCGCTGTTAAAGGATACCTTTAACAGCGCTAAAAAAGCGGTGTTAAATCCCTGCCTGCTGCTAATAAAAAACCTGCACTAGTACAGCCAGCCGAGCAGACCTGCACGAAAACCAGTATATCAACCACAGACCTGCACAAAAACTAGTATATCAACCACAAGCATGTCATCAACCGATCACAACCCAACCAAACAGTGTTCTTACCATGAGTTAGATACCATTTACCCAGAAACCAAAACTACCTCATTACATAGTATCACAAAATATTCCTACACAACTCAGAAGATAAATACTAGAACATTCCACTATGCATTGTTTCTCCTTGGATTGCCACTTGGTTTTGACAAATCGTGCAAAGCCCGTGCTCCTTGAATCATTCTGCAATACATAAAAAGGATATCCTAACTCTCCCAACCATCACCCTTAGTAATTATGTATATTAATACAAAAAAGGTAACATAACATAAATTGGGGGACTGTAATGAGTCATCAAGATTAACATTCTATATATAGGATCGATGTCTGGTAGGATTGGTTGCGTTGATACATGACTCTACCTGGACCTCAAAAATAGATATATGATCTCACTCCAGGACTTTCTGAGAGACTCCAACTATGTCTAGGACGTCTTGCTGAAGCGATCGTACTACCGTAAGTCGGAAAAGATACCAAAACCATCCTAGGAAGGATCATGGGAGCCAACCCTAATGAAATATGTCCTGGATATAGTGTTCAAAGAGATCAATCATGGTACATAAAATTATGTGTCATTTAAAGGGTCACATTCTTTGTCGCTTTACCCTGGGTAACTCCAATGTTCAGCTGCCTGTGTGAATATACATGTCATATCAATAGGAAATTACATGGCATGTTAAAAAACATATACGTGTTACCCTTTTATCTTGTGTCCTCTTATGAACCCTTTCCCTATGTTAGTACATGACGTCGATCTCGTGTGATTCTTCCTGTGTATCTGTACAAGGGATAAACTGCGTAGCTGGCTCATTAAAGACGTGTAGTGGGATATATTCCATGTAGGAAAGCCATGTAATCCACCCCAGGTTTGACTCATACACGTCACATATGACCCATGGATCATTGTACTAAAGTGTTAACACAATCCTAAGGCGTTTGGTCAGTTTCCCGTATGTCAGTTGTTGATTTCACATAAAAATAAATCCATTTCGAACAAAATAGAGGCACTTTGAGTGGTGTCAGCCACACCGGGCCTCGTATTGAGTCGGTGTTGACTCTTACACGTCAAATTTGACCCATGGATCATTTCCCTTAAGTTTCAACAGAATCCAAATGCGTTTGGTCGGTTTGCCGCATGTCAGTTGTTGATTTCACTTAAAAATAAGTCCATTTTGAACAAAAGAGAGGCACTGTGAGTGGTGTCGGCCACACCGGGCCTCGGATTGATGCGGTGTTGAATCGTACACGTCACACATGAGTCATTGATCGTTGTGAAAAAGTATCAACGCAATCAGAAGCCGTTATATTGGTTTGGCGTATGTACGTAAAATATTGTCCATTTTAAACTAAATACATACACTTGGAGTGATACCGGTCACACCACGCCTCTGATTGAGGCGGGATTGACTCGTACACGTCACATTTGACCAATGGATCATTGTCCTTAAGTTTCAATAGAATCCCAATGCGTTTGGTCGGTTTGTCGTATGTCAGTTGTTGATTTCACTTAAAATTAAGACCATTTTTAACAAAACAGTGACACTGTGAGTGGTTTCGGCCACACCAGGCCTCAGATTGATGCGGTGTTGAATCGTACACGTCACACATGAGTCATTGATTGTTGTGAAAAAGTATCAACGCAATCAGAAGCCGTTAGATCGGTTTGGCGTATGTACGTAAAATATTGTCCATTTTAAACTAAATGCATACACTTGGAGTGATACCGGTCACACCGCGCCTCTGATTGAGGCGGGGTTGAATCTTACACATCACATTTGACCCATGGATAGTTGTCATTAAGTTTCGATAGAATCCCAATGTGTTTGGTCGGTTTGTCGTATGTCAGTTGTTGATTTCACTTAAAATTAAGTCCATTTTTAACAAAACAGTGACACTGTGAGTGGTGTCGGCCACACCGGGCCTCGAATTGATGCGATGTTGAATCGTACACGTCACAAATGAGTCATTGATCATTGTGAAAAAGTATCAATGCAATCAGAAGCTAGTAGATCAGTTTGGCGTATGTACGTAAAATATTGTCCATTTTAAACTAAATACATACACTTGGAGTGATACCGGTCACACCGCGTCTCGGATTGAGGCGGGGTTGAGTCGTACACGTCACATATAACCCATGAATCGTTTTCCTAAAGTGTCAACACAATCTGAAGGCATTTGGTCGGTTTCCCGTATGTCAGTTGTTGATTTCTCACTTAAAAATAAGTCCATTTTGATCAAAACCTCGATGAATCTTTCCGGTGATATCTTGTTAAAATAGTACGAAAACCTAGATGAATCGTTCCTGCAAGCCTTAGTACATAATCCTTGTGTGAGTCGTCTACTATAAATGTACTCTGTAAGAGATTGAGAAGAGTAAGACACTGTTTCATCATTTTATTTGCTAGTTAATTAAAGAAATAAATTCATAATGTTACCGTAATTTCTTCCCAGATCACAGCCTTCAACCCGGACACAACATGGTGCCATGAATCTATGTCAATCGGCACGCTTTGCCGAGTGACAACTCCAATGTAACTGCTAAACATAGCCTTGTTGGGATTCACATGTTGGCCTCGTGCATTCCATCCGACTTCAAATTTGATGCCTTTGCTTTTCGCCTTAAGAATTTTGGCTAACACTGTCAAACTACGACGCACCTATGATTTCTGCGACGTCGGTCCTTCATTCCTGACCATTTCATCGATATCAACATCATCTATATGGTCATCTACTATGATATCAACGGCTTGTGCTGATTGTTGTTGGACCCCAACACTAAGAGAAGGAGCCGCAACAACAAGAGCAGCAGCAGGAGAAGTAGGAGCACCAGGAGCCGCAGCAGTAAGAGCAGCAGCAGGAGCAGTAGGAGCACCAGGAGCCATAGCAGGAGGAGGAGTAGGAGCCACAGCAGTAGGAGCAGTAGGAGCCGCATCATGAGCAACAGTAGCAGCAGCAAGAGCTGCAAGAGCAGCAGGAGCAGCAGCAGCCGCAGCAGCAGCTGCTTGAGAGACTTGTTCAGTCTCAAGGTTAGGAGCACCAGAATGTGCAGAAGTCATTATCTGCAAAAGTGGTTGAACAGTTCATTCAAATTACATAAATTCTGTAATGATAAGAAAATAACATGAGATAACAAGATCTATATTACAAACAAAATATAACCTGTTTACTGAACTCTCTTTCTTTTTTTCAAAGGTTGAAGAGATTTGACACCTCTATCGACAATCCAAATCCCTTCATTATGGTCTCCTCTAACATACAAAACATCATCTGCATTGGGACCGCTCCGAATTGATTGTGACGTACCACTAAAAGGATCTTCCTCAACTGAATTTTCATCGGAACCCTCAATAGTTTTGGACAATAACAGAACAATCGACCACTTTCGGTTTGCGGGATCTGGAACATAAAAAACTTGTAAAACTTGTGATGCCATTATAAACTGTTCGTCTTTGTACCCTTCTTTACTAAAATCAACTTTCACAAATCCCCATTCATCTATTTTAACACCACTATTGTTATCAATCCATTTGCATTGAAAAATCGGCAATTGAAATGTCGTATAATCCAACTCCCATATTAGTTTGATAATGCCAAAGTATGACATATTTGCATAAATTGGATTTCTATCCTTACTACCAGAAACTTGCATCGCTTCAGCCACTAGTGTAACTCCACTATTTTGCATGGTACTCTCTTCATCATGTTCATCCGTATAGAATGTATAACCATTAATTACATATCCACTGTAAGATAATACATACACACATGGTCCAGCGGCTAGCCATCGAAGTCGTTCTGAAATTGAATTCGGATTTTCATCCAACTGCTTAAAAATATGGTCCTGAAACCATCCTATAAACTGGTGATTATGTGTATCTGCTAACCATTTTTCAGCCCTCGATGGATTCAACTGCCTAATAATTACTTTGTGAGTTTCAATATATGGAGCAACCTCCCAACTATTATGCAAAACATAAAGATGAGCCTGCTCCCGATCTGTAATACTGATTGTTACAAATTCTCTTCCAGAAATTCCCCCACCCTCAATGCGTCCAGTGTGACGAGATTTCGGGAGATCAATGCTTTCCACATCAGATAGGTATTCAATACAAAATTCAATGGATTCCTCAACAATATATCACTCCACTATACAACCCTCTGGACAACTTATATTTTTGACATATCCTTTCAAAATCTTCATATACCGTTCAACGGGATACATCCATCTATAGTGCACAGGACCACAAAGTCGAATCTCTCTCACCAAGTGAATCATCAAATGAACCATCATATCAAAGAATGTTGGCGGGAAGAACATTTCTAATTCACATAATATGATGACAATTTCTTTTTCCATAGCTGGCAATTTCCCCGGGTCTAAAACTTTGCTACATATAGCTTTGAAAAAGAAACAAAGTTTGGTTAACGTATGACGAACATTCTTGGGTAAAATGCAACATAAAGCTATATGAATTAGATCTTGCATCAAAACATGGCAATCATGTGATTTCAAACCTTTTAACTTCAAATCATTCATTGACACAATGTTCTTGATATTTGATGAGTACCCCTCTGGAACCTTTACATCATTAAAGAAGTTGGAATACTGATATCTCTCTGCCCTAGAATAAGTATAAGCAGCAGGAGGAAGAAACATTCGATTTTCACCTTTCACAGGAGCCAACTCTTCTCGTATTCCCATGTCAACCATGTCCAACCTTGCCTTAATTCCATCTTTTGTTTTGCCAGGGGCATTTAGCAACGTTCCAATAACACTATCACATACATTTTTTCCACATGCATCACATCAAGAAAATGTCTGACGTACAAACAATTCCAGTATGGTAATTCAAAAAAAACTGATCTCTTTTTCCAACCGATTTTCGTAAGGTTTTTCGAAAATGGTTTACCAAAAACAGTTTTCATATCTTTTACTTTCTCAAACAGCTGATCACCTGTTAGTGGAGACGGTGTTGTGCGTTTTTCTGAACTTCCATTGAATGATGTCGTCCAAGATCAGTACTTATGCCGACGAGGTAGAAATCTACAATGTCCTAGAAACACAGATTTCGATGAATGGTTCAACCTAATTGATTCTGTATCTTCTTCGCACACGGTACACCCTTGAGTTCCTTTAATGCTATAGCCTAACAAATTTCCATAAGCAGGGAAATAATTTATTGTCCCATACAACATCGCTCTCAATGTGAAGTATTCACTTTTCTAAACATCATACAACATTACACCTGAGTCCCACAATAACTTCAAATCCTCGATCAAAGGAGTCTGATAAACATCAATATCGTTACCTGGTTGTTTTGGTCCTGATATAAGCATAGATAACATGATGAATTTTCGCTTCATGCATAACTAGGGTGGCAAGTTATAATTTAGAAACATAACAGGCCATGTACTATGAGTGCTGGTTTGAAAACCAAAAGTATTCACTCCATCTGTAGATAACGCAAGACGAAGGTTTCTCGGCTCCTTTCCAAATTCAGGATACTCATGATCAATTTTCTTCCATTGAGGAGAGTCGGCCGGATGACGTAATAACCCATCTTTATTTCTTTTATCTGCATGCCACGACAATTGTCTTGCAGTTTCATCACTTCCATATAAACGCCTAAACCTTGGAATGATTGGGAAGTACCATACAACTTTCGTAGGATTGGATTTATCTTTCTTGTATCGAGAAGCACCACACTTTGGGAATTCTGTAAGTGATTTGTTCTCCTTTCGAAACAATATACAGTCTTTTGGGCAGGCATGTATTCTTTCAGAAATCATTCCCATCGAGCGTAGCATTCGTCTAGCTTCATATGTCTGGCTTGGGAGCTCATTATCTTCCGAGAGCATGTCATTCAAGAGAGCAAGTAGTTCCGTAAAACTGACATCACTCCATCCATTGCCTGCTTTCAATTTATACAACTTCAGTACAACTGACAATGTTGTATACTTAGTGCAAACAACATACAATGGCGTCTTTGCACAACTCTTTAACTTCTCAAACAATTTTGGGCAATCACGGGGTTCATCTTGAATTGACTTTGTCATTTACTCAATACGATCTTCATCATCATTGACATCTGTAATCACATCCTCCATACGGTCTTCTTCATTATCTATATTTGTATTCATATCTGACGATCCATAAAACGCAGTTTTATCCCAGCCCGTAGCTACATTCGCTTTTTCTCCGTGTTTATTCCAACATTTATAACTCCGATCTATTCCGTGACATATCAAATGTTCTTCCAACTCCTCTAGAGTAAGTAGTCTAGAATAAAAACAACGTAAACACAGACAAAGGATTTGAGAAGGATCCTTTATGTGATCCTTTGAAAACTTGATGAACTCTTTCACTTCGTTCTCGTACTCTATTGTTAAACGATTAGAATCCATCCAATCTTTATTCATCTTCATCCTATTTGAATCTCAAATATTAGTATTTATGGTTCAAGTACACAAAAGAAGACTTCCAAATACAGTAGAAGGAAACCACTTCATTGGAAGGAGATCAGGTAGTCTAACCTACAATCAAGATTCATAAAAAAGAATATTAGATTCACTAAAAAGATGACTATCTATCACACTATAAGGAGGATATAACGGGAGATAGAGTATTTCCAATCGATGAGAGATACCATTATCAGAGCACCGAATAGGGGAACCTAAAGGAGACTTGTAATAGGGGATCCTCTCATTATTTTATATCTTATCTCTTGGTAAATGGTTTCTGTTTTGTGTTAGAGTACTTTTGTGGGATCATGTTGGTCAACACACCATTGGGGGTGTGATTTGAAGGCATCTGTCTTCGTAAGGGATGTTCCCTCATGGTTTGTGAGTATTGTTTCATTTTGGATTTATACATGCTTGATATGATATGTATTGAATAGATAGTGATGATGTAATTTTTGGTTTTTAATCAATATCACATTGATTGTTACCGTAGATGAGTGACCGTCATGCCTCATAAGGGTAGAGCCCATGTCATTTATGGAGAATGGGATATCTTGGTAGACCATGTAGGACCAGTTCTTCCACAACTAGGTGAGAACATAGACCAGTTTATGAATATTTTTCTTGATGATAATGGATTGAAACAAGAAATATTTCCCCCAGTAGTAGACTGGTTCTAGGATGTGTTTCATGAGAATTGATCAGGGCTACCACCTAAAAGATACTTTGAGTTCATGATTGAGCTGATGCATGGAGTTGAGCCATTTTATATAACGCCTTTCAGAATGAAACAAGAATAGATTCAGGAACATAAAACTCAATGAGAGGAGTTAGATTATGAAGGGTGCATCTGCTCGAGTATGTCACCTTGGGGATCTCATGTTTTATTTTCCAAGAAGGATGACAGAACATTACATATGTGTTTCTGTTAATAGAATATGAATCAGATGAAAATTAAGAACAGATATCCACTTCTTTGTATTTTTGATCTATTTGACCAGCTGAGGGGTCCCATATTGTTCTCTAAGATTGATCTAAGGTTTGTTTATCATCATTTGAGGTTGATAAATTCTGATATACTATAAACTAATTTTGAAATCATGTATAGTTTTTATGAATTCTTCATAATAAAATTTGTGTTGACGAATTCCCCATGGCATTTATTCTCTTGATGAGTTGAATATTTCACTTGTACCTAGACCAGATTGTAGTTGTTTTATGGATGACATATTGGTGTAATACCAAAATAATGATGATCATTCCCAACATCTGGACATCATCATGAGTACACTTAGAGAGAATCAGCTATACACAATCTATCTATATGAAAACATATACATCTTCTTCATAGATTGTTACCTTAAGGAAGCAGCCGAGGGCGTTGCGGGTTGCGGAAGGCGGCCGCGGAGGGCGACTGAGGGCGGCCGAGTGAGGCGGAGGGCGGCGGAGGTGGCGGAGAGCGGCCGAGGGCGGCCGAGGGCGGCAGAGAACGGCGGCTGAGGGCGTTGCGGGAAGCCGAGGGCGGCAGGCGGTGGAGGTCGGCCGAAGGTGTTGCGGGCGGCGGAGGACGGCGAGTGTACCGAGGGCGGAAAGCTCTGGCGAAGCGAACACAACAGCGGTATTCGGGAGAAGAGTAGCAGGGTTACGGTTCCGCGAGGGCTTTAGCTGCGATAAAACGAGGGCACTGTGCGACCGACTTTATAAAAAAGTCGACTAAGGTTTTATCAGCGCTAAAAAGTGCTGATAAAGGCTACCTTTATCAGCGCTAAAATTATAGTGCTGATAAAATCTAGCTTTATCAGTGCTTTTCTAGTGCTGATAATATTATGATTTATCAGCGCTAGAAAAGCGCTGATAAAGATTCCCCGTATCAGCATTACAATTATAGCGCTGATACAGGGTCTCTTTATCAGCGCTTTTTTAGCGCTGATAAATGATACCCTATATCAGCGCTGAAATTTGAGCACTGATAGAGGTGTTCTGTATCAGCGCTTTTTTAGCGCTTATATAGGCGAACCTTTATAGGCGCTTTTTGAGCGCTGATAATGACCAACTGTATCAGTGCTAAAATTTTAGCGCTGATACAGATCATATTTATCAGCGATTTTCTAGCGCTGATAAATATTACTATTATCAGTGCTAAGAAAGCGCTGATAAACATTTTCTTTTTCAGCGCTGTAATTTTAGCGCTGATATAGGGTATCCTTTATCAGCGGTTTTTCTTAGCGCTGTTATAAGGGCGCGCTTCCCTTGCCCGTTTTTGTAGTAGTGTATGGTGAGTTCTTTATAATATTCAGTAAAATGGGAGTAACCCTTTCCATTATTTTGGATGTATGTGTTGATTTTTATAGAACTAATCTTTCAGGTAACAAATGATCTCAATACATTTAAAGGATTCTATATTTCTATCCACCGATGACACGAGACTGTCTGGTGTTCAGTATGAGCTGGAAAACCTAAAATATACATTATTATTACATCCCTAAATTCATGAATATACTACATACTTCCAAATAATGTTAGTAAGTATCCATCTGCGAAATGGATGTTTTGAGGTTATACCCCTAGGTAAATCATTGTAATTCATGCATACCCATACTCCCAAAAATTTCTCCCCTAAATGGGATGAGGCTATATCACTCATGTATTTTAAGGTGATGTCCCTAATGAACATCTTGAACTCAAACATAATATCTATATTTAGTGTCCCCAACTTAATATTATTTCACCAAAAGAACCCAACTTCTTCTCTTCTAAGTCAAAATGGATGAATCAACAATAAAACATATACCTCAACCACTCATTCCATTTCTAGGAAGTGATAAATGAATAGATACATGCATTAAATATAACTATGTCTAATATAATACATAATAAAGTGCACAAGCACAATAATTTATTTTTATGTATATATATATATACTATATAAAATTACTATACCACAGCTGACAGCATTATACATGTGACCCCATATTTTCCCATGAAAATGATAGTAGTAGTGATAAACATCAAGGTCCTTCTTTCATCAAATTTAATTAATATCTATAACAATCAATCTAATATTATCATTTGAAGTACAAACTAGAGGAATTATAATGTAGTGATGAAAAAAAGTTACAATCATTTCACACCCTAGAAATTTTTGGCAACCAAATTGTTTGAGAATTAAATAATAAGGTTCTTCTCTTCTCAATTATCCTAGGATATCTAGTTCTATATATATGAACTGTATTGATATTTGTGAAGATGTGTAAAACCCAACGAGTTTATGAAATATTTTTTCAAATAAATTTAATGATTTCATTTTTTCACATGACATGAAACACTAAGTTTAGATTTTATTAAATTATATAATGTGGTTATATTTCCTCATAAATAACCCAGGGATTATCTTGTGTTACACACAATTACAAGAATAAATGAAAAATGGAATTCTATTAAAATAATGGTATTTAATTTTCTACGTATCACCTAACTGTTGTAATAAAGGATATGAATACGATTTACTAAATTATGAAAATATAAGGTTTAAACAATTATATAAAATTAATTATTTGGTGAATTGTTAAAAATAAATTATAACAAAAACTATTTGAATATTAAGGATACTTATATTCAAAAAACAATTTTTATACAAAACAATGATTTTGGCATAAATAAATTAAAAAAATAACTTCTATTGAATTCTTATAATGAAATTTATAAATTTTATATTAAATAAAATTTATGGAATTTATATTATTATTTATAGAAATTGTATAAAAATAAATCCAATTACACGCTTAAAACTATATTTTTTAAAAAAAAACACTATTATATCCTCTTGTATATTCGTATTAATATTTATTTTCCCACATTTATAATATTTATTTATAAAAGTATAATGATTTGTTGAAATTACAAATTCAGAAGAAAAAAAATTCTATTGAATTTGTTGGATTTTTCTGAAAAAAAACATTTCAAAGATAGTAAAATATTACACTTTATTAAGAATTGTAAACTATTTGGAAGAATTTAAAAACATAAAAATTATTTTCATATGATTTTAAAATTAAAATTAGATTATATATAAATATATTAATTCAATTTATGTTATTATAATCAATTTAATAATAAATTTTTATGTTCAAAATGCTTTTCTTTGGAAAAACATTTTTTCATCGCATCTGTGGGAATAATTTTAAATTATTTTTTTTCCAATTCAATGAATATAATTTTACAAAATTTATTCCATGTTTTTAACAATGAAAATATATTTTTATTATAATTTAAACTTAATTTTTAACCCTTTGTAATATTAAATATGATTAAAATTAATTATTCTGATGAAGGAGAAAAATGGGTTTACCGAGGGGTTAAACTAAAGTGATTAGAGATAAAATGACCTAGAAACTTGTAAAACACAAATAGTTTGGACATAATTTATAAAAATATATTCTATTATAGATAATGGCCCATTTTCTAATATTTATTAATGTGAGAAATATAGGCCTAGATTTTTTATTTCTAATTATACAAGTGTGCCACTCACCTCACTTATCAAAATCCACCCCTAACCTCTCCTATTAAACATCAAAAACAATTTTCATTAGCCAATACCTATCAAAAATAAATTTCTTAGTTCCATTATATCATTATCTATGACTTATTTTATTCATAAATCCATCCGAGGAAGGATTTTGATGAAACCTAAAAGGCGTTTTCTGAGGAAGATGTAGTATCCCTAATCAAGAATTATATTTTTTTCTTCATACATCTCATTCAATTAATATTAATCCATGTTGATAAAATAACCACAGTATCTTAAATATACTAATATTTTTTTATGTTATGTTCATGACTAACAACCATATCCTCCTCTCTCAAATGGGAAATGAAACTGTTAATTTTCTGTATGGTGGACTACCACCTGACATCTTTACTACAATATAGGCCTTTATTAGTGAAAAAGTTGACATTATAAACACTCAAGAAGTGTTGAATACTAGAAGGTTATTTAAACCCTAGACTTTTATGAGTTCTAAGAAACACTGATAAAGGACCATTTTACCGGTGGCTGTAAAATTACTAATGAATGAATACTTTTTTATTCTTTTAAAAGCACTAATAAATGAATCATTTATCAATGCTTTTAATAGAGATAATAATGGAACATAGTACTGTGTGTTTTAATAGAATAATAAAACACCCAAATAACCATGAAATAAGAAAAATGAATTAAAAATTAAAAATTTATATGAAATAAAATTTAAAAAAATACTCTAACATATACACTATACTAAAAAAAATTTACACATTGGTTTAAACAATTACATAAGTACAAATTATCTTATACATTAAAAAATAGCAGTCTTCCTTTGTCTTTTGATTCTAACCCCTAATCGACAAAAAAACTCAAGTATAAGAATCAAATTATTTTGTTAGTAATAATATAAAGATATAAATTAACAAAAGTTCTTAATTTTAATCTAAAGGATGAATCATGAAATGAAATTTGTGTATTAGATTAAGTTATGGATAATTCTAGCAGGTCACACCATCACTTGTTCATATTCAAGAATTATCTATATGAATATTAAATGAATAATTATAAGATAAAAATTATAAGGAAATTATTTAATTAATAGGGAATTAGATGAGAAAACATCAAGGATTGTTTTCTCAGTTTTAGGGATGTGATGCTCTCTTTAAACTAAAATGGAACATATATATTAAAAAGACACACTTTTAATCATATCCATCACACCATGATTTATATTTGGGTTTAGATGATTCTTACATTTATAAAATTTCTTATGAATTTTATTCCTAAATTATCAAAATAGTCTAAATGTGTTTTCTGGGTTTTTAGTTTTTCACTTGGTTTTTTTAATAAAATGTCATTTTAAAAAATAAACAAGAACATTGACTCATATCATTCATATAGTGTGTCAGTTTGACATGATAGCAATTCATATTCATGGAAAATGACTTATTAATAGTATTAATAAATTAAAAAACTAATCCAACCATGTTTTCTCAGTTTACATGGAGTAACACTTTTTGAACTAAATAAACGATTTTAAACATACAACAGACACAATGAGTCATATCGGATACATAATGTATTGGATTAAAGTGAAGCCGATTCCAATACATCTCAAAAGACTAATGAATCTTCTTCCAATTGTTTTAAAATAATATGAATCTCTTTTCTCAGTTTTGAGTATGTTAGTTGGCCTTTTTAATTAAATTGAAAGCAATTTTAAATTAAAACATACACTTGGAGTCATATTAGTCAAACCATACATTGTATTGAGGTTAAATAATTCTTACATCTCCCGAATAGATTATGGATATTTTTAATAATGTATCAAAACAAAATGAATTGATTTACTCAGTTTTGAGTAAATCATTTTTCTTTTTTACAAATAATGACATTTTAAACTAGAAGTACACACTTTGAATCATACCAATCACATCGTGTATCATTTTGACATGATATAAATTCCTACACATCATAAATAACTTGTGAATCAATTTTCATAATTATCAAGAAATGTTTATTTTTTTTCCAGGTTATTAGTGGCGATCATTTTATGAACTAAACGATTGGTTTTAAACTGATAACAGACAAATTGAGTCATATCGAGCACATTGTGTTTCATATTAAGGTATAGATGATTCCTATGAATTAATAATGAATTATTAATAATTTTTATAATTTACCAAAAAAATCTAATGTGTTTTCTTTGTTTGGATTATGTTAGTTATGATTTTTACTAAAATTTATGTCAATTTTAAATAAAATGTAACACATTGAGTCATACTTGTCACAACATGTGTCAAATTGAGGTGCATTAAATACCTACACATCAGAAATTACACACGGATCATTATTGTAATGAATCAAAATAATCAAAATTCATTTTTTTTCATTTTTGAGTAGTTTAGATTTCATTTTTATGAAAATTTATATCAGTTAAAAATAAAAATACATAAAAATTGTCATATTGGTCACACCGCACATCAGATTAAGGTGTGTTTGATTACTAAATGTAACAAATTAATTGTAGATTATTATACCAATGTACAGAAAGAATATGACTGAATTTTCTTAATCTTGAGTAGGTATTCTTTCATGATTACTAAAATTGGTGTCCATTTAAAAAAAATATGCTCTTAGATTCATACCAGTCACATTGTGCATCATATTGAGTTAAGATAGATTTATAAACATAAATTTTGCTTATTTTTTGTTTTCATAAAGTACTAAAACAATAATAATGTGTTTTATTAGTTTTTACTCAGTTAATGGACATTTTTACGAACATTAATGTCAGATTTAAAAAATGATGGACTATGAGTCATACTGGTCACACCATGTGTCGAATTGAGATCAGGCTGATTTGAAAATGTCAAAAATGAAAAATGGATCATTTTATTTAATTGTCAGAACACTAATACTATGTTTTATTGTTTTTTTAGGTCAAGTGTAATTTTTACTCAAAATGTTGTTGATTTTAAATAAAAAGAAGCACTTGGTGTCACACATAATCATCCTGCATCATATTGAGGTACTTCAGATTCCTACATTTCAAAAATAAGATATGAACAATTTTAATAATGTTTCAAAATAATCCTTATGTTTTTTCCTAGTTTTGAGTAGGGCAGTTTTCATTTTGACTGAAATTAATGTGAGTTTTGAATAAAATTACACACTTGGAATCACATATGTAAAATCATGCATCAGATTGTGGTTTGGATGATTCCATCAAGTCAAAAATTACATATGGATTCTTTCACTAATGTATCAAAACAGTCTAAATGTTTTTTCTAGGTTTTTTCTATGTCATTTTTCATTTATACTAAAAGTGATGTCAACTTTAAATCAAATGGCGTACTTCGAGTCTTACTGGTCACACCATGCATCATATTGAGGTGTAGTAGATTTCTATACATAAAAAATGACTTATAGATCGATTTCTTAATGTATAAAAAAATATTATACTATTTGATTTGTTTTTAGTAAGACAAATTTTTTACAAAAATTTCATTTTAAACTATAAACATGAACTTTGACCCATATAGATTACATTGTGTGTTAGTTTTATGTTATACCAATTACTAAATGTCACAAATGACTTATTGATCAATATACTAAATTATCAAGAAAATATGATCATGTTTTCTTTATTTTCATTGAGTGTCTTATTTTAAAACTAGCATGTTTATTTTAAACTAATAATGGACATAGTGAGTCATAGAGGTCACATCATGCATTGAATTGTGGTGTGGATGATTCTAACACATCCAAAATGACTTATGGATCACTTACATAATGTATCAAAATAATCATAATATTTTTTATTTGTTTTGAGTTTTTCAGTTGTAGTTTTTACTAAAATTTAATATTAATTTTAAATAAAAAGAGATTCTTATTGTCAAACTGGCCTCACCAGGTGTCGAATTGATGTCTGGTTGATTCTTTCACGTCCCAATGTCACAAAACAATCCTAACAACCAATTTATCAACATTTAAATTGTATTTATATGTCAAAATATCCACACTACATACTGACCTGATCTTCTTAGCTGAAAAAAATTCTTATTGATGAAATTAATAAGAGAATAGGAAGCTGATGTTCTCATTATATCCTGATATTTCACCATAATATGCACATGATCTTCCTCTACACTTCTTTATTTCAATAGTGATAATGATTTTTTGGGAAATAACATTCAATCAATATGCATTGTCGGCAGTCAGAAAAAAGGAAATGGAAATGGATAATGTGGTTATATTATAAGAAGTAATCATTTTATCTCTTTTATGGTTGGTTTTATATAGTTTAAATAAAAAAATGACTTCCAAAAATAACTGTTAAAAAAATAAACATGTTTTAGATAATAATTAAAATGATATTAACTTATAAAAAGTTCATAAAATGAAAATAAAATTAATTAAATAAGTATTAGTAGTTAAAATATCCCTTATGGTTGTATACATTCTTGACACATTTTTTTATTTCCATTATCTCAATTACTAGCTTGAGTTCCAATCCCTTATAATATTGATAATCATTGAAGAAACCCCAAATCGAATAAAAGAATCCAACAATATCAGAAAAAGATTATTATATGAGTAGTACTTAAGAAAAATAAATTATACATAAATATGAAACAATACAATAATTCAATGGATTTTGAATTTATTTTGAAAACATTGTTGACCATAATGATATGTCAATGATAAATAATGATTGATTAATAAAAATTAAAATAGATCATTCAAAAAAATCAATAAAAAGATGGTGAGGATGAGGAGAAAATAATATACATTAGATTGATTCTTTTAATCACTTGAGAGAATGTAATGATATCCCACTACGTTTATAAAATATTTATTTTCAATAATAAGTAAATAAATACATATAATATATACATTATCAAATTTTAATGTTATAGATAATTTTAATAAGGGAAACTCGAACTTTTATTATATCAAATAATTTCATTTTTCTTTGAAGGAAATGGATAATTTAATTTAAGAAAATAATTACTCCACTATGGGAGGTTCTATCCTTTGAATTTATCCAATGGTGAAAGTAACAGACAATTTTCACCCTCATCATCTCATCTTCAGAGTAGTTATCATTCCATTTTTTTATTGGAACTCATCCTCTATCTCTTGTGGACATTACCCAATGTTTCTTGAAATAATCAATGAAGTAGTTATCAATTTGGTGAATACTTATAATACAAGAAACATAAATGAGAGAGAGGATGAGTCCCAAGAAGAAAATTGGAATAATAACTATTTGGGGGATGAAATTGATGAGTATGATTGTTGTGCACCATTATTGTCTCTAAAAGGGGTAATTTCTCGAATTTGTGAGATTTACAAGGATGGTAATTATAGATTCCAACGTGTGGAACCAAAAGGAATGTTTGAAGAATGATTTATTTTTAGATGGATTAAACTAAAAGGGGCATAATGTTTATTAGATGTGTGATGAATTAAATGAATTTGTTTTTCAATAAATATTAATTATTTGGTATTCATTTCAAGGATGGGTATATTTTTATCAATTTTAAGAAATATACGTAAGGATGAAATCAATGAATAAAATTTTGTTGTTGATCTTAAAGTTTCAGTGAAAACTCAACGGAGTAAGACTCTACAAAAAAACTAATTTTTTCAAAGGAGAGACTAACTCATTTGGAGAGGATGAAAAGGATGATAATTGGATAAAATCTATGCATGAGGAGATTGATCTGAATAAGAACAATGTTTTATAGCAAATTGTTCTATAGTGTAAATATATAATTGTTATAATAACCAGGTGGGTGTCTAGTAATAAACACATTGACTATATCAAATTGGATCATAATAAATAATGGACAGTTTTCATGGAGAACAACTATACCAAAGTAATTTGTATTTTTGATAATTTTAATCCCATAGCATGGTAGTAAAGTTTTTTTTTATTTTTTTGGCTAAATCGGAAGAAATGTAGTTATAGGTAAACCAAAAGTATTCCAAATCTACGTTCCTCAATCGAGTTCTTAAGGGGGGAGAATACATTCAATAATAGAAATATGGTCTTTAAAAACAAAATTTTTTACATTGGATTTATATAATCGGACATAAAATATGTTCTTGGTGACCTTTTGAAATCGGCTTTTTTAAAATAGCTTCAAAAAGATAAAAAAAAACTTATTTTGGGCGTCAGTTTTTTTAAATACCAAAGCTAAAAATTAAAAAAAAATTGGTCATTTTTTAAAAATACTGGTGTCAATAAATAATTTTTTACTATGTCTTAGATTATTTCTTAAAATTCAACTTGACTGGTCATGGTGCAAAATGGAGTTGCATATTAAAAGTTATGGATGTCAGAAATTGATCTTCTCTCTGAGAAGTCTTAATGAAGTCAAACATTAAAAAGCCATAAATTTCAATCCATAACTTTATTTTACCTCCACAACTAGTCAAATCGATGCTTATAAAATTATATAAAACATTGTAGAAAGAAAATTAATTTTTTTACATTTGTTATAATGAATCCAGAAAACAAAAAATATTTATTTTTTCCGTTCATTTTTTTTATATCCCGGGAAAAATTTACTTTTTTAGTTATTGGCATTAGTTTTTTGAAGGACCAATGTGAAAAATAATTTTTTAAAACTTTATAGAATTATTTATATAAAAATAGAGGCCAAAAATAATTTTTGTATATTTTGGAATCAATTTTTAAAAAACCTAACGTGAATTTTTATTTTACTTTTTTGGTTCGATTTATTAAAAAACTGACAATAAAAAGGATATCGATTGGAATTTTTTGTATTGGTTTTGTAAAAACCAGACACCAAAAAAACAATGTAATTTTTTTTGGATCAGTTTTAAAAAAATCATCACCAATGAGTATTTGCAAGTACTTGAGATTGGTATTTCAATTTTTCACAATTTTTGTTTATCATTTTAAAATCCCATCTATATTTTCATACAACATTATGGAAAATATTTTTGGTTACTATACTTAAATCTATTTTCTCTTTCACTCATCATTTTTTACCTCTATGATTCAATCACATTTTCAATACATCATCATTCAATTATTTGAACACGATATCTATTATAATCATTTGTTTTAATTATTATTATTTTCATTAATTTCAAACCAACTATATTATAATACTTATATGGATGATTTATTATTATGATCGAGTTATAGATAGAAAACATCTAGAAGAGAATTACCAACCATGGTGTAAATTTTATTATCAATCATTGTTTTCATCATCGCATGTGTTCTAAAAAAATATAATAAATATGGAGATAAATAACATATCATTTTGACAAAAACTCTGAAAACATTTGAAATATGTTTGAAATATTAAATATTTTTATTTTATTTGGTTTAGGAGATTTTCATTCTTTTTTCTCATGTTTTTTGGAATCATTTTGTATCAATAAACCCATTGATAAGTTCATCTTCTGATAGCCAAAACATTTGATTCACAACCCCTTTTTTCCTCCATGACTAGTATAATCTATGCTCGAGAAATAATCTATGACATAGAAGAGATAAATTAGTTCTTGGAGCCATTTTTTATAAAATCTAATTCAAAAATCATTTTTTCATTACATGAGTCTATTTTTTTAAACCGATGACAAAATTAAATTTTTTCACCTTTTTAGCATAAATATTTAAGGAAACCAATGCCCAAAAAGATACAGATGGGTAATTTTTCCATTAGTATTTTTAAACCGATGCCAAAATATAAATTTAATATTTTTTGGCATCATTTTACAAAAACATACATCAAAATCCATCATTTATAAGTATGTGGCTTCAATATCAGTTAAACCTCGATGTCAAAATGAAAAAAATGTTAAAGGCCATTTTTCTAATAGTGATTGATAAACCAGAAGGGGTTATTATAGATGAAAATGAGAAAAATGTTTTAGAGTTAATGAATTATTTTCATAAGAGAAATAAATCACTGAGGACATGGTCTTTGACATTTTATTAATTCCTTAGAAAGCATGGTTTTTAGTGAGGTAGAGTGGGTCACACCCTCTACATCAAGAATTAAAATGATTGAAGGTTGTTTGCGATAATATTTGTCAAAGAGATAATATTCTAGGATTGGAAAAAGCACAATGAATTTTTTTTGGATCATATGAGGTACGGTATCGAGATTTCAATGATTGGGTAAACATTTTCCTTGGATTATAGGAAAACCAAGGAAATCAGATCACATTAGTTTCTCAATAAAAATAAAAAAATTGGCTCCCAAGTGATTTTCATTGGAATATTTCAAACCAATGAAAACATTGACTGTTATATGAATGAATTTTGTAAAAGTAGACGATTTCAAAGAGGTAGATTTCCTGGAATATGGTTATTGGGTTCATATTACACCTCAAAATAACATGAACTTACATTGGGTTTGAAATATTTCAAGTTGGGTAGAACTAATGTTATCCCATAGAGACCAACATTCTATTGAGTAAGATGATACTTCAATATTTTTGAAAAATAATGAATTTCGGGTTGTTTTAATATAGGATAGGGGACCTATTTGAATACACAGATGTGGGATAATAAAGATCAATAGATAACTGAGGGAAATTAAAGAAATCAAAAATCTGGGATTTCATTCGAGCCTTCGTTTTCTTCCAACCTTGAATCATAATATATGTGAATTCAAACCATTGAATAGTTGGAGACATTATTCTGGAGTAGATTTGTGCTTAGATATGACAACAAGGGGTTCTGACATCAGGTCACATCCAGTAAGAGCTTTTGAAATTGTGAACTGGTTCATGATGGTTAGGGATCATAAAATAGATCAAGACATTTTTATTAGCACTTCTAATATAGTGTTGAGAAAGATACATTTTATCTATTATTAGTTAATAATCCCAGATAAAACAAATATTTATCAATTATTTTTTTGCATTGATAAATATAGAGATTTATCTGTTCTAAAAAAAGTTATGATCAATAAATCATTATTAGTGCTAGTGTTTTAGTGATGATAAAGACTAATTTTATCATCACTTTTGTTGTGCTGATAAATCCCAATGTTTATGAGTGAAAAAAAATCACTTATATATACTTATAATACCTTTTAAAAAACCTAAT
Organism: Viscum album; assembly: GCA_963277665.1. NCBI lineage: Eukaryota > Viridiplantae > Streptophyta > Magnoliopsida > Santalales > Viscaceae > Viscum > Viscum album. The sequence goes on from OY728155.1 coordinate 823,476,512, forward strand.
AATTTGTAAAAAATCATAATTGTTATATATAATTCAAATTATGAAAATAATTATTTTTAGAAAATAATAATTTTATAATTATTTGAATATATAATTATTTGTTTATAATAATATAAATACATTTGAAAAAATTAATATTTATATCATTATATACATATATATAATTATATATATATATATAATTTTAGTAAATAAATTCATTATTTAAATAAATATTTAATAACTTTTTAATTATTTAATTATAATTATATAAATAAGTTTTAAATAAATAATAATAATTTATTTATAATTAAAAATTTATAGAGACAATAGATATATTTTTATATATTTATATATTTATATTTATAAATATATATTGAAAAAGTTATTTTCAACACTATTAATGAATATTTAATTTTAAGTGTATTCATGTTAAAAATTAGTAAAATTGAAAGATTAAAAATCATTAAAATATTGAAAACATAGATAATTTTTATTAATAATATTCATTAAAATGGATATATATTTAAATAAATATGAATAAATATTGAAAATTATAATACATAATAAATATATATGTATAAACAAAATAATAAAAATTGATTAAGTTCCCAAAAAATATTTGTGTGTGTGTGTGTATGTAAAATTAATTAATTACATATATTTGAAATCTGTATAACACATATGATTAATGTTAAATTTGAAAATCAACAATATTCAATTATGTCCAATACTTTATAAAATTAGTCAGTCTTTTTAGTTTGTATTAATTTTTTATTATAAACTAGTATTCACTAAATATAGTACTATTTAATATAATGAGTAAATATTTAGTATTATATAAATAATATTTATATTCATTCATATATAGCTATATATTCAATATGTATAATTTATTTACATTATCTATAATTATTTAATAAATAAAATATTTATTACTTTTCTCAATTTACTTATTTTAAATTTTATTTTGTTTAATTTGATATTTTAAATACATCTATATAAATAAAAAAAATTATTTTTATTTTAAATATAGTATAATCAGTTTATTAATTTTCAAGAATAATTATTTATTTATTTATTTATTTTATATTATTTTAGTAAAATAATTTTATTTTATAAATAATTATTTATTTAAGTTTATATAGACTTTTATCAGGACTAAAGAAGCACTGGTAAGGGTTTCCTTTATGGGCACTGATAATAAAGTACTAATAAAGGGTTCCCTTTATGAATGATAAAAATAAATTGCAGATAATGGTCTCCCTTTTTCAGCACTAAAACGAATGTGCTGATAAAGGTTTCCATTTATCAATGATAAAGAAATACATTGATAAAGGGTACCTTTTATCAGTGCTATAAAAAACACTGATAAATTGTTCCCTTTATTAGAACTTTTTTCGTCATGATAATGGGTGCCTTTATCTCGTCTTTTTTCTAGTACTGATAATAGCCAGTGCTGTTAATGGATTTTTTGTAGTAGTGCATGCACTGATGTTATTAATTTTCCATCACTAACATTAACAAATTGAATTAATTAAATATTAAATGTTTATATATGATGTTTATGATATTTTTATACCATAATATTATAAAAATAACTAATTTCGTACCTCCCATCTCACTGGAAAACAATAATGTCAATAATGTGTATGGAAAACTATCACCTTATAAACTAACATGATGTGTTCTTCATTTCTATTTTAATTATATATTAATAATGATATTATATATATATATGATATTTCTTATCTAATTATACATTTTGGATTATTATATGACATATACCTTCTTACTTTCCACTCCTTGCGTTATATGATAACATTGTTTGTGCGTACGCCAGACTACCACCTCACAAAGTGATGCAATTTCATTTTTACTTACCCATTGAATGGAATTTAATAAGGATATATTTATTGAATTTATGTTATATATATGAAATAATAATTTCATTTTAAATGGTAGTTATTATTCACCTTTCTTTAGTTCTAGTCATTGAGAAAATGGAAACATCATTCATGCATACATACGGCCTCCTGTTTCCATTAAATGTGTATTTCATCTTATATATATAAATTTTATGGATTACCATAAGTACATATATAATTAATATATTATATATATAACATGGGTAAGATTATGGATATTATGGATCCATGATAAAATTATGATAAATGGAAATAAAAAATATTAACATTCAAAACAAATAATGTAGTTATAACACAAAACATGAATTTAACAGTGAATTATTAATAATTGAGTAATAAAAGGTCATATGTAAACCATTTAGGGTTTTATTTATATTATTATTCATATGTTATGGATTTATAAAAAACCTATATTTATTACACATATGTTTCTAATGTGTAAGAAGGATGTTGACACTTAAGGTAAGAGATTTTCTTCTCACATTACTTTTCAGTTAGTCACTAGCCATATTGACCATGTGTATCTTTTTAATAGGTCCATATACTTTCCATGAAAAGATATATTTATTATCCTCATGAAGTTTGTAAGGATTTACATATCCATTTTTGGATCTCTCTTTCTGGGGGTTGATAATTAAAATGTTAACGAAATGGTAAGAGATTTTTGTCTCAATTTGTCATATTTTGTACATTAGTTTTTTTATACACATACCTTATTTTGTAAGGTTTTTTTATATCCCCTTTGATCGGTCATATAATCAATCTACTTATTTTAATGAAAATAATATTTTCTATAGGTTTTATTTTTTAACGGGTCCTAGGATTTAAAAGACAAAAAATTTGTAAGGGTTTGTTGGTACTATCTCATTATTTATCAAGATTATTTATGATAATTATTTCAATGGTGAAATATTAGGATCAATATCTCATGAAACATATGAATTTTCTCTCCTCTGGTTATTTCATTAAAATATATGTATTCCCTTAATATTTCTCTCTTTACGTTCTAATGATTCTAAAAAAAATTAATGACAACTGACACTAATTCTATCCTCTATATAAATCCCTTTTTCCTCTATATCTAAATTTTTTAAAATTATTTTCAAAAAAAATTGAAGTTAATTTTGATTTATTTAAATCCATTTTATCCCATGTCTTGTTTTTTAAATTTTTTTTCTATATTAATCTTCATTTCATTTTCAAAATAAGTACCTTTTGGATTTTACATAAAATATTAATGAAATATTTATTTTAATTTGTATGACATGATCATAATTTCCCATACTCATGACCACTAACATTTTTAATGATTCTTTTATAACATTCTAATTTTATTTTTAAATAAATGTGTTTAATTTTTTTATAAATTTATTATTATATAAATGTGATATTCAATGAAATTTTATATTCCTAAAAAAATGTTTTAAATGGGTATAAAGCTTCCCTAATATGTTTCCATTGTTCTTTTAAAAGAAACATATTTTAAAATTTTATTACATTTTAAAAAGTTTTCTTCGAAACTGGAAAGGCTATTTTCCTTATTAACTATTCCAAGTGATATTTCAAAATTATTTTTCATCTAATATGGAATCCCTTGATGTTCCTTTTTCTTTATTGGGGATAAGATTTAATGATGGCATATTTAATATTTCAATAGATGGATAATTTCTATATTGATTAAATTGTTATGAAACTCATTTATTTTTCTGTAGTATGCAACAATGATTCGATGAAATCTTTATAAAACCCATTCTATTTACATGGGTTATGATGTAATGATATGATGAATGTTTTATGGTATTTAGGATGCATAAATATTGTTTTCAAAATGATATTGGTGAGACATATATCTTTCACTAAATTATTGGCTACATTTTTATATTTCCTGGCCAATTAATGGGGAAAATTTGATGGGATTGAACCACTATGGGAAATAAGTATGTCCTGGTCGAATATTAGAAACATCATCATCTTGAATAATAATGGTAATAATTTGATAACTTAGGATCAACTATTATGATGTTTATTACAATTATCATACAATTTTTTCCTATATTTATGATGGTTCCACAATTATATGGAATTATTTTTTGAATCATGATTACTTTATGATGATTTATCACTCTTATGAGCCATGTTTTCTAGAATTATAATGTGTCAATCCATTAATCATGTTTATGATATAAGAATGTTCGGTTATAAACTTCAAATAATTTTCATGATCACATACACCTGTGCTAATAATATGATTTCATATGATCATATACTGATATCTCCTTTCATTACCATTACTAGGCATCTGAGTCCCATTTCTGGTGTTTCAATCACCATGTTATTGGAAACTGTTTATATATGATATTTCTAAGAGAATTCCTATTTCCGACAATATTTTTGGTAGATATTGAAGATATTTTATTAAATAATAATATTTTTTTATAGTCTCCAAAGACAGTAAAATATTACAGTCCTCAAACGTGTGATTATAAAATTTACTAAAGATAATATAAAATTATTTGATATTTATGTCTGAAAATTTAGGGCCCTTATAGACTATATCATATGAATAGTTTTTTTAAATATTGGAAGCTGTGATGTGGAAACATTAGTGAGAACCCTTGAGATATATTTATGGAAATGTATAAGGATGAGTTAAAACATGGGAAATTTTCCTGGAATGTTGTTAAAGGTTAGAGTGATTGGATTATATCAAATTATATCACTACCTGGATACTAAATGTAAATGTGTCTCTAGAACATAGGTACCTAGGGGTAGTAGCACCAAAGAGTGTGTATTTATCAATACTCGATAATCATCTAATGTATGAAAAATGGAAATTCTTCACACCTGTTTCGACACTCCTAGGGGATATGATTGGATTAATCCACAATTTCCTTACAAAAACAATGTCATAGATTTTAATATATGATCATCATTGATAAAATTGGTTATACATAAGCATTCATATATTGAAAATACGTTTTCATAATTTATATAATCTATAAATGATTTTTCCTAATTATATGCATTTTCAATAGGGATAGTGTTGCTCACATTAATGTTTTTGACTTAATTCAATGGATGGAACCAAAAGGAACAATGTTAATTCTGAATGTGATGAGAAATGAAATTCTTTTCCACAGGAGAAACAAATTTCTATGGGAGATAAGATGTAAAAACTTTTTTTAGGATTATAAAAATTTATCAAGTCATAAACCATGTTAAGATCCAAATTAATTCTAATAGGGAATTATATTCTACTGAATATTTCATGAGACAACATCCCCCTTCATTAATTTGGCCTCCAGTTAAATTAGTATCTAAGAGATGGATCAACAATGTTAAAAATATATTTTTCAATTCACAATTTCTCAGATCATGATATCTTTGTATTAGTTTTTTTAACATTTTTAAGGTGAAGTGGATCAATGTTAGAACCTTACGTAGATTATGATTCCAGGTGATGAAGTTGAATTCATAGAATTAGATGAGATTTTGGGGATATTTTCCATAAATTAGTTCCCATTCATTCTATATAAAAAGATGTAGAAGTGATTCTTTGATCTTAATAAGAATGATGATGAAACAATTGGAACATATATAGATTTATTTTTATGGATTTAAAGGTACTAATAATATTTAATCATCTATCTATAAAGAAATATTTATTTATTCTTTGGAATCTTAAATACATGTCTCCGAAAAGAATATTTTATAAGATTATTTAGTAGCTTGAAATAAACCATTCACTGTTAACTCAAGGTATAAATGAAAATTGGAGATTCTCACAGTTCCTAGGGAATTTATAACAAAAGTAATATCAAGTCTCATGAAAATTTAAATAAGTCACAATGTGGAATGACATTAAATCCATCACTTGGTAGAAATGTGGAAAGAGGCATCAAAGTAATTACTTGAATGGAATGAGGAGGTGATTCAAATGCGGAAAGGTGGGTAATAAATCCCATAAATTTATAAATGTGCATAATGGGATAGTTCATGCAATGGATTATAAAAGGATTCCATCTAATGAACCACCTAAACTCTAGTTCTACTAGTGTAAGGAATTTGGAAATTGGGGTAATCAATGCCCCAACTAAAGGTATAATGTTTATGATATGCTATAATAACCTCTAACAACAAAATAAGAATTGAAGGATTATTCATCAACAATGGAATACGTGAATTATAATAATTTGGGAAAACATATACTCCCCAAATTAGTTGTAAATTTCATGTTTGATTTTTTGTGAATGAGACATGTAGAAATATTAGTGTCCACTCATTACTGAAATTTAATGCTATTATCTCCCTCTATATGGATTCTTTAAAAATTAAATCACATTTGATATTGTATCAGTAAAAGGATGAACCCACCCATCCAATAAAATGTTTTTCTATGATAAGAGCTTATATATAGAATAAATGGTGAATTAACATTTGATCGTGTATATATCTCCATATAAGTTAAACCTAAGAGTTATGTATTCCATAATGGTTTTCTGAGATTAGGGTTGATCATAACATCAAAGTCATTGGAGACCATTTTGTGGTTTTTAATGATGTGAGCTTATCAAGATTAAGGATATATTAAGATATATTTACGACAATACGACCCTTTTGTATTGTATATGTTTTAGTTACAATGTTATTTTTGGATGAATGTCAATAAAAATTGTGGACATGTGATTAAAGTTTTTTGTAACCTTTTGGGATTATCTCATAATCGATTTTGAGGTAATTATGGTTTTTACATGATTTAATTATAAATTTAACACACTTCATCACTATGAGATAATATTTATCTCTAGATCATCTTGAAATAAAATAAATTTTCAAATTGGTAGTTTTCCATTGAGTGCCACATTCAATTATAAATCATTAGAATCATAATTTCATATAAAATATTTGTATAAGACATAGTCAATATCTCGATACGGAGTTGATTTTTAGAACTATGTACGATTCTCATATATATGGTCATTCAAATAGAAAAATTTAAACCCTAGAGGATATAATAAGATTGTTTTATTTATATTTAAAGGGTTTTTTGAATCAACACATCTCCTTAAATGATTGTATATATATTGATATCTTTCACTTGTGCATTCAAATGGAACATTATTATCCCACTATGTAAAAAAGTTTAGAACTCTAATGTACTAGAATGATATTGCAGAAAGAAATCTATTGGGACCTGTGCTAGCTGATTAAATGGAAGAGAATGTTAGATATATTCATAAACACATAAGGGATACACAAATTTGAAATAAATGTTTTGTTGATAATATTATATGTGATATATAATTTTAAGTTGGTGATAATTTATTTCTACAAAATTTCTCTATGAAATACATAATAGAAAACAAATCCCTTGGTATATTCTTTCTTTTGAAATTGTTGATTATATCACAATTGTATCTTATTTTATGGGGATACAGCCAATCATCTCTCAGGTTCATGATGTGTTTCAGGTATCTAACCTGAGGAAGTACATACATGATCCATAATTGGTACTTAATTCAATGGTCATACTCATGTATAATGAACTTTCTTATAAGGAACAGTCGAGGGAGATTTTTGATCATAAAGTGAATGTTCTATAAAACTAGTCCATTCACATGTTCAATGATTTTTTATGAATCCAACATCTTGATGATGTTACATGGGAACTTGGGGATCAAATGATGCATAATTATCTTCATTTACTTGTAATACAGTGACAAATTTCGAAGAAGAAATTCATTTTATGGGGGTTTGAATGTATCACCATGGGATTTTTTTTTGAAATATTTTATTAAATAAATTTAATATTTTTGGAATTTTTCATGAAAAACAATACTGAGATTAGCATTTGTTACACAAATATGGATATTATATTGTATTACATGCAAGACTATGTTTTTCTTGTGTAACATGCAACACTGAGTTCAAAGAAAACATTACATACAATTATAATATTATTTTTCTAACATAATTATTATCACAAAGACATTGGAAGGGTGGGTATGAAAAATAATTAATAAATAATGAAAATATATTGCATATATAATTATATATAGTTAATTATTTTTTGATAAATAATTCATAAATGAAATTAAAAAACTATTTGAAAATAATGCATATAGTTTTCTTGGAAGAAAATACTTTTATACACACAAAGGGATTTTGACTAATTAAATTGAACAATTCAATTTTCTTATTATTTTAATTAAATTTTTATATTATGTATTAAATAAATTTTTTATCCTTAATATTATTTTTTTCTAGATAATTTATATTAATAAATCAAATAATATTCCAAAAACGTTAATTCTTTAAAAAAACATTTTGTCACTTTTTGAAAAATTATATTAGAATTACTTTTTGAAACATTTCAAAATTTTATTTGAAAAACTAAATTTAATTTCTAAAATAAAAATTTCAAAATTTAATTATGGTTAATTATTGTTATTTTTGGAAAAGATAATGTTTTGATGAATATTTAGAAATAATGGCCCTTCTTATGAATGTTCATTTATTTTAATTAATTTAAAAACGTACAATTTATTTTAATATGGTCTTAAAAGTATAAATATTTTAATTATATATCTATTAATATAATTTAGTACAATTTAATAAGTTAATTTTATTATTTTGGTGCCAATAATTTTATATCTTTTGAAGCTTTTCTCTTTGAAAACAAACTTTTGCATTGTGTTTGTGGGGTTAATTTTAAATTAAAAATTTCTAATTATATTAATTGAATATGAAAGAAGGGATAAATTTTTTTTATATTCATATTTTATATTATCTAGTATGTTCAAATTAATTTTTTACCATTATGAATTGTATGATCATTTCAAATTAATTACCCGGTTGATGTGAAAGAAGTGTTACCTTCGGTTAAACTAATAAGATAAGTGGTAAAATGACCTATAAAATATTCCATCACAAATTGGAAAGAAATATATGGAATTTATTTAATCTATTATAAAAAACTGTCAATTTTGGATCCTTTTCTATACAAAAATATGGGTACTCACAAACAAATGTAAATCATTTTCCATCACCACCTCTCAATGTTGGATATAATGATGGATTTAATGTATATATATGATATTTATTATATTATTATTAATATATAAGTATAATACTATCTCTAAATTCTTACCACCCAACCCATTGGAAACTAATATCATCACTTGTGTGTATGGTGGACTTTCTCCTTGCGAACTGATGTGGTGTGTTCTTAATTTCTTCTTCACTATGATGGTAATAAATATATATTAAGTGAATATATATAATATTTTGAAAATAATTATAATAAATTCCTTATTCTATCATATATAAATTATTTAATTTCATTCCATTGGGAATATGATATTGTCTTTTGTGTGTATGGAAGACTACCTCTTCACAAAGTATTGTTATTCAGTTTTAACTAATTCTTTTGGAGGAAGGTAATAAAGATAAATTTAACAAATATTTTTGAAATATATGAAATAATTATTACTCCATAAATTTTAATTATTATTTTTCTTCATCTCATTCAATTCATCAATAAAATGAAAACACTATTCTTGTTCCCAAGCGGCCTACTATCTCCATGAATAGTGTATTTTATTTTTTATTGCTAACATTTATTGATTAATATAAATACATGTATACGGTAATATATGATACTTATATCCTTTTTTGATTTTAGATATCCTTTAATCTTTATCATAGTATTAGTGTTGAAAATAAATAATCAAAATAGACACGACAAAACATAGAAGTTATTACTTGAAATGTGATTTTAACCAAGAATTATCAATAAATGTGTAATAAAATGTCTTTAGTAAATCGTTTATGGTATGATATATTTATTTTTGGTTCTTTTTTATATTTATAATATTGTTATATTTAATATATACTAGTTTAAAACATGTGTGAAGGATTAAGATACTTGTATGAAGTTATTTTCTTCTCCATTTTATTTTCTATGCGGAATATTCTATATTCACCACATGTTTCATTTACATAGTGTGTATAATTCCCATGAATTTCTTATTATGTTTAATAACAAGAAAATTATTAGTATTTACATAACCATTGTATGAACTCGACGTTATGGTGTCGATGGATCAAAAGCTACTAATGTGGTTAGGTATTTATGTCTCATTTTTTAAAAGGTGTATATACATCCCCTTTGAAATGTAATATCATTAATCCCATTATATTTAATATATAAATTGTTTCATTAGATGTTATTCAATAATGGGACCTATGATTCAAAAGAAACCTAAGTGTTAATGGTTTGATTTAAGTATCAAATTCTATATCAGGATTGTAAATGATTATGCTTTTAAGGATGCAATATTACGATCTATCTATCAAGAAACTCATTCATTATATTCCACTCTATATATTTTTTGGTAATAAAAATTTTCCCTTAATTTTTATTTATATATGATCTCATGATTCTAGTTTAATTATTGTAACACCCTAGTATTATTTAGAAATATTCCTCTTTAATAATTTGATATCTTCGACAAATTGTGTTACATGAAAAACCATGTTTAAAGGAACCATGATATATTAGTAAAATATTTTTTTTCTAAAACTCCCATTAAACCTAGACATTGAATTTAATTTTATGACTAGGACTAACGATGTTATGGTATATATTTATTATTTCATATAAAATAAACACTTTATTTTTAGTAAAGTCATTTAATTATTATAAAATTTGATTTCTTCAAAAAAACTATTTTATTGATTTCTATGAAAAAATAAAAGTAATTAATTTCAAAAGAATAAGAAAATTCCTTTTACGAAATAAACTTAATTTTTTAATTCATCATATAAAAATATTCTAAGGTTTCAATTTTAATAATTTTCTATTTTTTTAGAAATTGTAAGGAATAGTGAAAAATACTAATTTACATTGACAACTGTAATTTCTTTTAAAAAATAAAAAAAGTTTAAATATATTTTTTATTAATTTTAAACTATAATTACTTTGATTTTATTTTTATGATTTTAATTTTTTCCTTTGAAATTTACTTAATAGAAAAATATTGTACAAAATAATTTTATACTTATAGAGTGATTTTTTCTCAAAAAAACTATTTTTTATTTCATTTTTTATAATTAATTTAATATTAAATTATGAATGTACTATGATTTTAATTTTTAGAAATGGAATCCATATTTTTAATACAGGGGTCTGAATCTATAAAATATGATGTTTTTTTGGGAAACAATATGGCTCCAGCCTTAAACAATGCATAATCATGAATTCTGTTAATAAATAAAATTGATGATCTTTTTAGGTTATATCTTTAGAGATTTAGGTCAGAAAGTATACATAAAAACATCAAAATTACTATAAGAATCTTATACTTACTATCCAAAAAAACTTGTAAAAAAAGAAACATATCTAGTTCCATGTTTTAGACAACATGAATTTTCTGTGATCCCATCTTTGACTTTGCTCATATTTATGTCCTATGAACAACATTTCAAAACATTGTATGAGAATAAAAATTATCAAGGGATGCATAAAGAAGGAATTTTTTTTGTTTTTTAAAACAACATATAAACATTGAATACTTTATCATAATATAATACCTTTCACCTTAAAGAAGTAACAAAAACACTTCACTGAATATAATCTCATTGGTTACCCTTTTCGAAACCAAAATATTACTATAAATCCCATATAAATTGACATATTTCATATAATGGAAACATGGTACATAAAAACAAAAAAATGGAGTAACCATACGGTTAACTTGCACACATATCACTAAATAAAATAGCCATACAACCAACTTCCACACCCAACGCATTGGAGGTTATAACGTAACCACCTATCACTGGTTTATCCTAGAACCACACTTCATTTGGTTTATCTTGTAACCACTCATAATTGGTTTATCACATAACCACCCATCAAATATCCATGTACAATTATTTAATCATAAATCATAAAATATTTCAAATATTAATATTTCAGTAATTATATTTTATTTTCAACCACCAGAAATCATTTCAAGATATTTAAATAATCATTCCACTTCAAAAAACAATTTTCAATTCCGAAAAACACAAAAAGGGAATAATTTAATTATTTTCCTTTTAATAACATTAAGGATTATAGAGGGAGTCATGTAATGATTATGGTAGCGGAGACTTCATTATCAACGTAAACATTTAAAAATTACTTGTATCATTTTGTAAAACTCTTCATAGAGAAATGATTCCATTTGAGTGAAATTAAAAGTCAAATTTCTTTATTACACACCGTCTAAAAGAAGGAGGTGTATATTATCAAAATATGCATCAATGATGGGAGATTGAGACGATGTCCCTTACCTCATGACTGATTTGACTTATTCATTCTTTAGTTTCCTAAATAATAAACTTCAGTTAATTTTTACATTAATTAGATACTTTTTCAAGTTTATTATTCCTTTTATAAAACTTATAACCATGTTATTAAAAATATATAATTAATATCAATCTTTTTGTCGATATTGTGTACATGAGTCAAAATTTATCTTGTTATAATTACAATTTTTATGTGCTATCAAATGTCTATTATATTCAAGAATATTATTCATATATATCATATATATCTAGTATATTTTTATTTATAATATTATATAACTTTTGATGATAATTAATGAAATGCACTGTTCATGGAGACAGTCAGTCATATATACGCATGAACGCTTCTTCTATTTCTATTTAATATTTAATGGAATGAAAACATTATGATACATAGGTATATTATAATTTGTGTATAGTATGATATTTTATATATGTTACATAATATCATCCAATCCATCATTTTTGTGTTCAATGTATGGCAAGAATGAGTCATATCCCTTTAATGGGGAAATATTCCGTGCTTTCTCAAATGAAATTATAATGATTACACATCATGAAAATAATTAAGTTATTTTGTAAATAAAAATTTAAAAAAACATAAAAACAATATAAACATAATATATATCATATAAATATAGTTCTATAATAATTTCCACTATGAGAGATGGTAGGATATAATTGAACAATCATCGTTTTGTGAGGCAGTAGTTCTCCATCCACAGAAACAGTATATTCTAAATCCATTAGATCGAGGTGTGTGTTATTTTTGGTCTAATACTTCTGATAATAACATCCTAGTATACTAAAGATACTGGGGTTGTTAAAAAATAATTAAATAATGAGATTTTAGGGGGTAGGTGAAGGAAAATAAATAGAAGAATATTTGGAGAATACATTACCTCAAATCGGGTATCTGTTTTTTATTTCAGCTAAAAGGCCTTCTTGAATTGTATCATTCTAAAGGTATGGATTATATGAGGAAGATAGGGATATTGTGAGAATATCTGGGTAGTTTATTGATTATAATTTGGGGATTGATTGTTGTGAGTAAGGGTAAGAGTTGGAGGCCTTTTATATGAGGGAGGAGGGGCACTTTAGGAATATCTGGAAATTTTATTTTATTATATACTGAATTTATATTTTCAAAAGGTCTAACACCAATTTAATTTGAAGCTAATATGAGCATTTTTCACAATTATCCCAACCAATAGGTTTAAGAAAACTTTTTTTTCAAATTTAACCTTATCATTTTGCTTTAACCCTTAGTTAACTAATTTAACTATTACCATGTCTTATTGTATAATCGTACCATATGGTAAATATTATTACCATAGAATGCAAATATAATGTGAAGTGGTTAATTAATTACATTTAAAACATTATATAATTATTTTTCAGAATCATATATATTATGGATTGTTATATAATTTAATAAAATTTTATTTGTTTTAGAAACTCTTTTATGTCAATATATATACTATTCATATCATGACATTTAAAAAAATCCATAAAAACATGATTGTTTCAAAACATTCTTCACTAATTCAAATATAAAAAGTCATAAAAATCACTATAATTATTTTATTGTATATAAATTGTTTCCAATTAAAATTATTTTAATTTTTATCGTCTCATTTATTTAAAACATTCATTAATAAGGTAATCACTACATCATCATTGTGTGAAAAATAAAAAAAATTTAATGACTAAAAATTCTCAATAAAATATCATGATATAGGAAATATTTTCAGCTTACTAATGACATTATATATTAAAATAAATCAATTATATAAACCCTTGTACAAAATAGTAAATGATATTTGTTTATGTTATATTATGCTTAACAATAAATTAAAAGTAATTACATATTATTTTAAAACACAAATGGCTCCATGAGTTACTAAAATCGACCCAAGGATGCCCAGGTTCTGAAATATCACATAAAATAGGTTTAGGACATATCTTAGGGTAATTTAATATTATTATAATATTATTTGTTACCCTTATTTAATCAATTTACCAATTAACCATGGTAAACAAAATATTTACGAAAGTTACAATTCACAATTTATAAAAATAAAAGCTACATATTTAGAAAATTTAGACCACATGATTCTGAATATTGAATCAAATTTTTCAAAATTCAAAACACATAAATTTCATAAATTAATTTAAATTTCAAATCCCATTGTCAAAACCAAAAATCATGTTTTTAAAAATTAAAACCTAAAAAAAGATTAATATGTCTTTTATTACAATTTCAAAATCAATTTACTAATAATGACCAACATTGGATTAAATAACAAAAATATAATCCAATTATTCTTTAAAACAAATAAAACATAAAATCTAGCTATATAAATAAATTATTGAAAGTGTAGTTTCGAAATAAAATATGATATTTTTCACTATTCATTAAAAATAAATATTATGAAAAAAATACCAAAATTTCATCCAATTTTAATTTTGATGATCTATATCTAAAGAAGAGTTTTATTTTTTCAAACTGAACATTCAAAAGTGACAAAAACTGTATTAAAAATATTTCTCCCTCAAAGGTGGTAAATCGACCTTTTTAATAATGTTAGAGTATTTCTTGGTTAAAAATTGATCCATTCATATTTTAAGACTCTAAAATTTATTTGATAAATGTAAGCACATTTAACGAACAGTTATAATCATAATGTAGTTTTTAATGTTCATTCCTTGCAATAAAATGACTTTGCATTAAATACCATTTAAATAATATTATTATTATTTTATTTTTCTGTATAACTAATTATTTTGGGCAACATGATATTTCAAGGAAAACCTTTGTTTTTGGTTGAGTAATATATCAAAAAAAGTGTCATATATAACATTATATTAATATATTATACATAAATATTACATGAAAAGAAAATTTTTATTATTATATAAATACCTTGGTCATTATATCCTTTCCCCTTTTGGAAATTTTGTCGTCAAAATTTTTAAGGTGGGCTTGAAAACATCATTGGAAGCCCCAAATCTTAAAAAGAGTCTGTAAAACTATCACTTTAAAAGAAATAAAGATAAGTAAAATATGTCACCCAATATAACCCATACTAGGGGTCCATGTAGGAAAACATGGATATGGAAGAGAAAACAATCCATTAAGATCTGATGATGAGTGATAGAAAACATGATCTGGAGAATGTTAACTACCATAGAACCACAAACTTCTGATGGGTTAAACATTCTTTGATTACCCAGTAGGAAGTATAAACGGATAGAAATTATATTTTAGGTACCTTTTCATAATTTTGAGAACATTATTTATGTTCATAACTAAGAACATAAGGAATCATACTTACTTTTCATGTAGACATTCTTCCTTTTCTAAATGTATACGACAAACTCATCTTTTCTTCAAACGATGAGTATTCAAGATGAATTGGTCACATCCAATGTTCTATAATCAACATTTATAAAATCAAACAATACACAAAAGATGAACTACATACTTATCCTATCTTTATACATTAACCAAAACCAAAATGGTTAGCACGAGATCAGATAATATCCAAAATGGATAATCTTTTATAAAAATTAATACTACTCGAAATCTCTAAAATTTTACAAACAATACCCAAATCACAACAAAGACCATTAAATACACAATTTTCCTTAATATTATTCAAAATAATCAAATCTATGATTGGAACATGGAATTCATAAGGATTTGATCACATATTGTTATACACAAATTTATGTCGATATATCATCAGATACTCTTAAAGTCTAAAACTTATAAGTAATTAACCTAATAACATATTCTCTATAATAGTTTAATTATTTCAATAAATAACCCAAATATCTATAAGACAACAATAAAAACATAGATTCTTAAAAAATAAAATTCAACCATTACTTCTCAAATGAAATCCCATAGTAATCTATTTTCCTTAGGCATATAGTGTTCCCAAAATAGAGAACATGTTCCATAATAACATTTATCACATAATCACTAAATAATTTTCTTATACTATGTATATCTATTTGATGTGTCATGGGTTCCCAAAATCAATTTATTATGGATTTAAAACATCATTTAACTAAAATAATTAGTCATACTAACTAGGGACATCATGTAGGCCATTTGTAGGAGATGCACCCTTGTCTCCCATCGGTTGTGGGTTCAATTCTTAAGGCATATCCAGACGCGATGGGTTTTCACCCATCCTACATGTCATTATTTTTCAAAATCCATATCATTCATATAATATTCTAAAAAATAAATTAATTTCTTAAAAAATAAACATAACCTATTTTATCCTCAATGGTTATCTAGTAGATTTCATTTTTCATCCCAAAATGTAATAACCATTTATCACCTCAATAAAATATTATTTGAACCCCAATGTTTATCCATTATATCCACACTATAAAAGATAATTATCTATTGAATAAAAGTTTCACATATCAAACTTCAGGGTTACACATACTAGAAAACTTCATCCAAGGTAATCCCATCATCAAAAGAGATTTAATAAATTTGATCATTTCATCATAGTAAAATCTACGATAACTCTTGAATCCCTTATATATTGACTTATTAGTAATTTAACATTTCTCATGATTTATAAATGATTATTTCCCAACATATTCTGTATTACATATTTCCTACAAACAAAATCATGAATAATATCCTAAGATTCAATAATATGAAAACAACATCAAAGAACTAATCCATAACATTCATTGGTCAATGGCACTTTCCTCATCCTCAATTAGAATGAAATTATGTATTAGTAAACATATATTTTTATGGTCCTATTGATCCCATTCCTGAACCTTCTTCTTAGGACATCTATTTGTATAATGACCATGGACATCCCATTTAAAAAATTCAATTGATCCCTTGGAATGAACTTCTTTCCCTTTCCGGGAGTTAATTGGACACTTCCTTTTTCCATGGTAGGTTCATGATTTATGACCTTCATTATCACATTATAAACATATTCTTGTCCCTTCGATGATTTTATTATGGTGTTTATTTCAACATCCTTCACAGATAGGATTTTGAATGTAATTACCTTTATGATTATTAACTGATCTTCTATAGGAATTTATTTCTCACATATAAGATGCCTTATAAAAATCAAGAAGTTCCAGGTGGTCAATCATGAATCTAGAGAGTTGGTTGAGAATAACCACTAGATTTCTCATTGTAGCTCCCATTACATTCAGATTCTTATTCAAAAAATTGTCACAGTTTTCTTCACATCCATTGTTAATTTTGTGCATGCTAGATCCAACCATTTATTAAAACCAAGATGTTCAGTGTGAGAATATCAATAAAATCACCATATAATATAATATGAGGAGGGTAAATATTAAGATATACTTACTCATGTTATCTTAAACTCATTCAATTTATCTAAAATAACTTTAAATCTTTCTAATATGTTAACCATTATGGTTATTTCACTTAATATTAAATAACACCATAACCTCAAAAGTTATCTAAACATCCCTCTGATACCAACTTCCAAGCCCCAGCCTTAAACTCGATTAAAGGGAACTTCTCTATTTCATAACAATTTTAATATACTCTTCATAAATAGTTTTAAGCCTCCAAATATTTTTTTTAATTATATCAATTTATAATAACATATAATTTTTTTTCATTTCAGGTTTTATGGAAATAATTATACATTAATCCTCTTTAAATACTCCTTATTATTTTCCATAATACAATTCTTAACTAAAACATTTATAACAATATGTAGCCACAAATGTTTATGTTTTCAATTTAGATGGACTTCTTTACTAATGATTATTTATTGTAATTATGTTATGAATGTCCAATAATAATTTAAAACCCTTCTTCCATGGATAAAACTAATATATGCACTTTTTTTCCTTATGATATGATTACAAAATCCATTTCTTTATATGGTTTCCCTTTATGATAAATCCTTATGTTTGATAATTTATGTGCTTCACATATGCATGTACATTTTATAAGGGTTAAAATCATATAATGATCCAATGAATTGGGTAATGTTTTAGTCGCATGAGATGTTATGTATGGTATTAGGGAGTAAACCTTATCTATAATAGGACTATTTCCACCATCTAATATAGTATTGGAAGTTATACGTGACATGAATTTATGTCATGGTATAAATTTATCCCAATTTCCCATATTTTTGCGATCATATAATTCTTTATTCTTAATATTATGTTTGTATATATTTATTCATGATCCAATTCATTTCTATTTTCCCTTTATTCCTTCTAACTCATGGGTTTAGTTCCAATAATGTTTTTATTCCTTTACTAATCTTTTTAGCTCATCCCATTATTTATGTATTCCCCAGGTAATCATATTAAGTTAAAATAGCTTAAATGGAGTTAGCTTATGACTATAGTTACTAATAAAAAGGATTTTT
Organism: Viscum album; assembly: GCA_963277665.1. NCBI lineage: Eukaryota > Viridiplantae > Streptophyta > Magnoliopsida > Santalales > Viscaceae > Viscum > Viscum album. The sequence goes on from OY728155.1 coordinate 823,495,198, forward strand.
AGACTAGTTAATTGTTTTCTAATTATAAACCTTTTCTTCTTTGTACACTAAAAATTTTAATACTTGGTTTTTATTTCATGTATAATTTTTCTTGAAATCGTGTAATAATATATATAACATTCTTTCTTCGCTTAATGTTTTTTCAAAAAACAAATATTATTTCTCTCTTTGGTCGAAGAACCTTTTTTCTTCTATATCCATGTTATAAACAAAAAAAATTCTTTAATTTTACTATATGATTGTAAAAATTTATTTTTACCCTTTTTAAAATTTTCTACAAAATATTTTAAAAAGAATATTTTTGTCATTTTCAAAACAATCTCCCTATTGATTTAACCGAAAATGTGAAATGAATCATTTATTTAATGTGTAAAACATTTATATAATTTCACACAATAATGAAAACTCATTTTTTATATATTCCATTATATGTTTAAAACTTTTTTTAATGAAAATGATTTCCAATATATTTTATAAAATTCATATTTTAAAAATGTGATTTTCAAAGAATAGTTATTTTAATCAATAAATTTATTAAATTATTTTTAGATATTAATTCATAAGAATATGTGGTTATTTTCGAAGGTAATTATTTTAAAATTTCATATATTTTAAAAATAAATTCAACCTGGAAAGACTATTTTACTCATGAAATGTTCCAAGTGTTTTATAAAATCATTTTGCATCTAAGATAACATCCATTGACGTTACTTATGCTTTATTGTGGATAATATTGAATGATAAATTTCATATTCTTTATCTGGTTGGTTAATTTCTACGTTGATGAAATATTTATGAATGTCATTTATTTTTCATGGGCTATAATATTGTGAATTGATGAAATTTTTATAAAACATGTATTTTTTACAAGGGTTATGATGTGTTCATTTAATAAAAATGTAATGATTTTTTTTCCACACATAATTATTGTTTTAATTATTAGATGAGTGGTAAATCTATCAACCACCATGGTATTTGGTAAATATAAATATCTCATGATATAACAATGGAAATTTTTTTTGATCGTGATCCACTATGGGAATCATGTGAGTCCTTATCCACTATAGAAAATATGGGCTTCCAGATCCACAATAGGAAACGAGTAATAAGTCACAATTCACTATGTTGATGGTCTTTGTAGTTAACCTAGAAATATGGAATGGATTTCTATATTTACGATGGTGACAAACATTTATGAAATGATATTATGGTTCATGATTTATTTATGATTATTAATCAATCATATGAGACATCTTCTGTGAAATAGTAATGTTTCATGCCATGACACATTTTTATGATCTATGATAGGTTCGGTAAGAAATTTTTATATTATTCTCATCATCGCATAACCTTATTCTTGTCTTATTATTTCATATGATCATATATTTATATCTCCAATAATTACCTATAATCAGTGTTTACACTCACCCTTTATTATATTTCCTTACACAAGCTATGGAGAATAGTTTAGGTTTGTTGTGCCTAGTAAGAGAAAGATAAAGGAAGATCGTTGTTAGATATGTTGAATATCATTCATTAAATAATAATGTTTGGTTTTAATTCTCTAAATAAACTAAAATATTATGGTCTTGGGGCATGTTTTTATGAAATTTATTGAATATTCCATTATGAAGATGTGTTATTTATGTATGAAAATCCAAGGCCCTTATAAGAAGCCACTAATGTTTGGACTATAATGGGAGAGACCTGACATCATATATGTAGTCTATTTTAATAGAGCCTACTCTCTAATCCAAGCTATGAATATCACATCACTCCCCCGAAATTTCATTGTTTTCCATTGAGTACCTTCTATAATTTCATGATGGCTTTAGATTCTCCCTTGTCATACGATGTTAAATTTACCAAAATATCATGTTCACATGAAATTAATATATTCACAAATTCACTCATTGTAAGAGATTAAAACACTTATTTATGGTTTATATCACATGACTATAATCCCTATGGTTACAAAATTCCTAATTTAATGACGAAAAAATACATACAATAAATGTTGTCACTGTATAACCTTAAATTTCAAATCACATTAATCATAGAATAGTAATGATAAAATATATAACACAAACATCCAAGTCAAAAGATGATGAGTTGTATACTGATAAGTTATCTATTAACATCCTATCAAATATACATGAGATCGATATCTAATTAGGGATTCCCATTACATATTTATTTTATGCATTTCTTGAACAACCTGAATGTATAATTTATTTTTCATGTTAGAAATATGTGTTTCTTAATTCCGAACATTTTAGGACTGGTAGTAACACCCCCACCTCATGTCTTGTGGCCAACCCAAAATTCAATCAATGACTAAATCCTCATTTTGTGTTGTATCCTCATTCATATCATGTATTTTTATATCAAACTCTATGTTAGGATAATAGTTTCTTCTTATATTAGAACTAAATCTATAATATCATTGAAAGCACACTTCTGGAATCCAGTGCTTATATAAAAATCCTTATTTTCCTGGATTTGATTCCAATAAATGTGACTCAATTTCAACCATTAAAAAAATAAAACAACAAATTGAAATGTTATATCACTTATATTCCCAATTAGATTTAATATTTAGATTGTTGGATGGTTAGTATGTAGTCTTACATATCATTATTTATTCCATAAAATGAATATTTTTTCCCACTACTGCTATATTTTCCTATTCCACATTATGCATTTATCATCCATCACATTGAATCCTTCTAGATATCAATTAAATATTTATAACATGGTTAAAAGAAACATAGAAAAGGTGAGATTGAATTCCTAGTATGCGAAAAAATATGTTATTGAAATTAAAAAAAATTAATGATCACAAAATGGGGATATAAGTATGTTAACATATTTAAAGTTAATAAGCTTAAAATAATATAATTCATACCCATCATAAGAAAGATTAAAAAATTTGTGAAATATTATTCACATTAACCAAGGATGATATACATATGAGTCAATATTCATGATCAATGTGATAACAATATTCATACTAGTATGTTTTATGAAAAAAAACGCTCATGGGCCCGTAAGGGGCGATAACTCGGGAGTTAGGGTTTCTCGTCGTCTTCCCCCTCCCTCCCTTATCTTCCTATACATCTCACAATCGAGGGTCGGGCCTCACGGAGAGGGTGTGAGGGGGTCGATTGCTCCATGGTATCACGGATTCAGAGCTCTATGTTCAACCTCCTCTGACGAACTGAGAAAGGTCTCCATTCCCGCTCCCGTGACGCCTTCTACCGATTTCATCATGGTCACCCTCCTCTCTTCTTCTCTGGCCCAGGTTCATCATCTTCCTCCCAAGTCACTACGAGGACGTAGAGGGAGACCTCAGAAATTCCTGGGGAATGCGGTTTTTCCTTGCCTATTTTCCCCTTTCTTGTTGCAGGTTCTTCGTTCCGATTTGATGGTGGTTTCTTCGGGTTCAAATGTGGGTGCAGTAGCGGATCGCCAGTCTGGATCGGTGGTCTTCCTATTTAATCTTGTGTCTGGTGACACAATACTCCAAATCTCCTTTTCTCTTTTTTCCATTCCACTTTGCATGTGACTCCACGTTGCTCAGGTTTGAAGGATGCTTGGGCGATTTGGGATGGTGTTGGTGACTCTAACGTTGACAGTGCTGAACCGAGTGGTTGTGGGGTGTGGTTTACGTCTCTCTTGGTGCGACATGGTCTGTGACTAACCCAGACGGCCATTCTCGGTTGGGTGGCGGTGCAGGTTCCTCCCTCTGTTTCTCATCCATCGGCCCTCATGGTGGTTTTGGTCCCCAGCGTGGTGTCTGGTTTGGATTTGAGGTCTCAGATGCGGTGGTGGTGTTGTGTACTTGGAATGGGTGATGCCTTCAATGGATTGTCACAGTGTAGGTCGGCAAGAGATTTTGTGACATGTTCATGTTGATAGTTTTTTTAGACGGGTTGGTCATTGGTAGGTGTTTTATGTTGTTTGGTTTCTCCTTTTGGTCAGGTTTGGTCTTCGGCACGATTCCAAGTCCAACCAGCTTAAGATTCCTTTTGTGCACATGATGGTTCTCACATAGCCTCAAAGTGTTTTTATAAAATCAAAAAAAAGTATTAGAGTGGTGATAACAATACATAGTTATCTGAAACATTATAACCTATGAAAGATTAAATAAAACATGTTAGTAACCTAGAGAAATAGAAAAATCATCATAAAATTACCAAAACATCATTATTCTAACAATAAAAAAGGATAAACTTACAATAGTTAACATAATCACTTCATTAAAGTAAATCCTATAATATAACTCCATATCACTCACATAAGATTATTTTACAATGGTTAGTTCTATATGTTTACCCATTGCATTAGACCACTATAAATGGGACACATGTATATTTTTTATAGCATAACTACCCATATTTAGTTTATAATAGACAAACTCATCATTAATTAATAATAAAACCACCCTTAAATTATCCACATGTATGTCTACTTATCATATAAATAGAAAAAAAATATGTCTGCACTTTTAAATCTTAATAATAACCATTTTTTAATCACATTTTGATTTTCATGTGGAAAAGAAATGGGTTCAAAGATAATCTATTTGAAACAATCACAGTACATACAACGAAATAATTTGGATGATATCATTAAAACATTTCCATAATGAAACATAATTAATCAATGCATGATATTTTCTCAAATACGAAATAAAATTAAAAGAATATTTGAAACATTTCATTGAAAAATAGGAAAATTATAATTTTTTGCTATTATTTTATAACAATACCTAGAAATTTGAGAGAAGCATTGAATTTTAAATAAAAAATAAAATTATAAAGGAAGCTTTTAATAAAAGAATAGTTGTGATGGTGGGAATTTAATTCCTATTGTAAATGTTTAAAATTGTCATTCTTTTCAAGGTTATCTAAATAGAGTCACAAGTGACCAATACACAAAAATTTTCATAATTTTCATTTAAAACATTTAAAATGAGGTCGAATATGAAGGAAAATAAACTTATGAAGTAATTTTTGTTAAGAAAATAAAATAATTTAAATAATACTAATAATATGAAGGAAGAGTTTGGTAAAATGACTTGGAAAACATAACAACATTATTTTTAATGAAAATATAGTTTTTCGTCCATTTAAAACTAAAAACCATATTAACGAAAGAAAAAAATAAGGAACATAAATTCCATAATTATAAAAATATGCATGATATTATATTTAAATTGTCAGTTTATACACCATAAAAATTAATACATGTGCATCAATAAAAACGAGTCTCAAAGAATGAATTTTGAGATGGGAAACCCTTACCCCTTGGGAAAATGATTATATAAAAAATATCTTCATTGAACGAATACAAAATGATTATATAGAACCTATGATTTATATGAAATATTATGTGAAAACACGTTAATGGGGAATTAATTAGAGAATATAAAATAAATAAATGTGTATATAACAAATTATTCCTCAAATAATTGAAATTGAGTGCATAAATACCCTTATAAATTTTATTAAAAAATTAATCAATTTCTCATAAAAGATAGAACTAAAAAAGTACCATAAATAGCATCATTAATGATTCATTTAGAACATATTATTTCAATAGGCAGCATATACACCTTATAAAATAAATTATGATAACATTTTATGATATTTATCAAAGAAACTATATTGAGATGAATAGTCCTTAAAAAGATCATATCCCTGAAGCTATAAACCCATTACCTTGAGTCCGAGTTTACTATATATTTCTACTAAAACCGATTTAATAGAAATTTATTTATTTTTTTATTTTTTTAATAAACTATTACTGGTATAATAATTTTTCATTAAAACATTTATTTAATTTAATTCAAAGACATATTTAATTACAGAATAAATTATATTCATGTAAATTTGTTTCAGGTTGTTCGGTTCCTAATTTTAAAATGAATTTAGTATGTTAACCATGGTAAAAGAGGTAATTCTTCAATAATCTATAGAATGAAAAAAATAATAATTTATCGATATTAATTATACTTTGTAAACTAACAATGAAATGATTTTATTAAAAAATGAATTATGTTAGAATCATCTAGATGATAGGTTTTATATATGGATGAGTAGCATTACCAGTTTTCAACGAACAAGAGGGATAGAAGGTATGTACTGTTTTATATTTATTAATTATTATTATATCATTAATATCATATATTTTTTAAAATATATTTATATATACCATCAATGTGATATAGTCATGAAAGACAAATCACATTGCTTCGTGGAGGTGGTTATCCACACATGTGTACGAATAACGTCTTCATTTTTAAATCGATTGAAATGTAAGAAAATATATGATTACTAATATATATAGAGTGATAATTATCTCATTAATTTTATCTATATAATTATATTAAATCATTAATTATGACCAACCATAATAAGTTTTGAGGTACAATTAGTTACCTCGATAAATTATGAGATAGTCCACCATACACTATGTTCATAATTTCAAAATGACTTTATTTTGTTGATTATGGTAAAACATATCATTATTAAATAATATAAATAATGACATAATTAATATTTATAAATTTTAGAAATACTTTCAAAACCATCCATTGAATATGGTTATGAAAAATGATTTCTGTTAGAATCATTGAGAAGGTAGGTCATACATAAGCATTTCTAACATTTTCATTCTTCAACAAACATGAGGGAATCTAGGTAAGGATGATTTTAAAATTATATAATGATTATTATGTCATAAATATAAAATTAATTTTTTAAATTCACTTATATATACATTACATCTGATTTATTGATTAAAAATGAATCACATTGCATTGTGAAAGTGGAAATGCACACATACGCATGAACGACATTATCTTTTTTCAAGGGATGGAAAGGTAACAATATAAATGATATAGTATATTTAAAAAATTATAAATATTTAATGAATGTGTTATATATATATATTAAATAATTAATTAAAATCATTTATAATATGTCATGTTGAAAATGAATTACATCAGTTTGTGAGGTGACAGTCTGTTAAACACACGAACAACGGTTTCATATTTCAATTAATCAAAGTAAAAGGAATAAGTTTAATAAATTAAAAAACTAACATATCATTATATATTATATATATATATATATATTATATAAAAATTGTTATAATTATTTTTAATGTTTTTTTCAAATAAATAAAACGAAATCATTTAAAAAAACATTACCCTTTCTTTAGACTAAATTATTTCTTTTAAATTATAATCCCAATAGGGTTGGTAGTTTTTTAAATATAAGACATTTATGATGTATTTAAGAATTCTAAGAGTAATTATCATAGTTATTTGATGAAACAAATGGGTTGTGGGTATGGATTGGTGAGGACTGGGTGAGTCCTTTTATATGTGAGGGAGAGGATTTACATAATATTTTTGAAATGATTATAATATTATTAAGTCAATTAATTGTAAAAGAGTAACCTAAATAATTAAATATTATGAATTATGTGATAATGGTGTAAATAAATCAATCCATAAATATTTATACCTAGTTATTTTCATTTTAACCTTAATAATTCTAGTTTAACCGTGGATAAACCTGTTTTAATGTTAACTTTATTTACTAGTTTTTTCTATTTTTACTATTCATCAGGACTGATAATTAAATTTATGTTATTATATATTATAAATTATTCTCATTATAATTTTTTAATCGATTTTACATAATTTAATTTGGACATGTGGAATAATTTAACTAAAAAATATACAATTAAAAAAATACAGAAATCCGTTTTCTAGGCAAAAGTATTCTAAAGCATAAATATTTTTAAATACCAAATAAAGAATAAAATTTATTTTGGTGACCAAAATTATATTATTAATAAAATTAAGTAACTAATTTTCCATTTAAACCCTTTTAATAAATTTATCATTTTATATGATTCAAACAAAAATATGGTTTTTAATTAAAATCAATATTTTTTTACTATTCATTCAATAAATCATATATTCCAGAAAATTCACAAACAAATCACTCAATGTTAAATTTTAAATGATTATTTAAAAGATAAAGATTATTTTTTAAATAAAGTTTTAAAAATTGGATGATAATAATGATACAATTTTCCCATTAAAGCATTAAAAATAATTTTTTAAGGAAACATTTATGTTTAAAGGATATAATTACGTAACTAAAAATTGAATTATTATTTAAAATTAATTAATAAATATTTATTTATTTAATAGAAACTTTGAAAATACATTTCATAATGTGGGAATTCATGTTCATACTCATAAGCTCAACAGTTTGGTTATAATGGTTGTATTTAAATATAAAATTTCACGGTTGTTTAAGCTCAGTGTTGAATGTTGTACACCCTATGGAACATAGTTTTATTTTAAAAAATTTAGTTGTGACATTATGTTAACCATTAAAAAATTAATAACTCAGAATTTTTCATTGATGGATGTAATAAAGGTATTAACATTTGAAAATACCTTTTCTGAAAACCCACATCGTAACAAGGATTTATAAAACATCTTTTTGGGAAATGGCAAGGGCGAGTATAAAGGTCATATGGAATAACAAATAATTGGGTTCCCAAATTGGATTATAGTAGCGGGAAATAGAAATATGGATTTGGGGATAAAATTAATTCCTAAATATTTATGGACAGTATTAGAGAATTTTGGTCTCAAAAAATTCAATGACTACAATACCATAAAGCAATAATTTGTGGAAAATATCATGGGCTCATCGGAATTGTTGGTAATTTGAAAAATTTTATATTTCAATACCATTTTCCCAAAGTTTAATAATTAATTTAAATTCTATAATAATAACATAATGAAATATACTTACATGATCCATAAATGAAATTTCATCCTTTGGTTTTGTGTTTAAATTAGTTTTTGTAACAACCTAAAGTTTCATTAATGTAAATCCCACTTGATCTAATTAAATTTCACTCTATGTAAAATGATTATATAAAATGTCAACTTCTTTGGTTTTATGTTAAGAATTTTGATCGTTTCTAATAAAGTCGTTGAACAGTGATCACATAATTAGTATTAATATAAGGCTTAAACAAATCCTATTTACTCAGACAAAGTAAGTGATGGCCTCATCCAGTATAATTGCTCCATACGAAGACCATTTGTCAGATCTCGGAAAAGAGGAGGCATCTTTGGGCTGTGCTCTTAAAAAATTCCAAGCTGAGTTTCATCATGTCAAGCTCAAACAGGACAGTCTACGGGAAATGTGGAAGTTGAAAGAGATTACCACTCGAGTGATGTTATCCGAGCCACCCCAAGAGTCAGTCGCCATTGAACACCTTACCCTTAGGTATTATGCGGTAGTTTTAAGGGGTTATATATCAAATCTCTAGTACAATGTTCATGTATAATACTTTTATATATAATAATGAATATACCTTCTTGTCATTATTGACACTCGGTAAATTGATTTTTTAAGCACAAATAGTATTTTTTTTAGTTAATATTCAGCTAAGAAATTTATATTGATGAATTAATGGATTTTTGGAATAAATAATATTTTAATAAAATATTATTATTGTTAAATTAATTTCTATTATATATAAATGATCTTATAAATTTATGAATGGAATTGTAAATTTTATTATGGTTTGCAATCCATTTTTGTCAAAACCCGTGAGTTTTCGATAAATCTCAGTTTTATTATTTTAAAAGTGAAAATTAACATATTTAGAAAATTATATAGATAAAAAAATTTATTTCTGGAATCAGGACATCGAAATTATCCAATGGTGAATTTTTCATAATTTTCTGAAACAATCAAATTTTTTGGTAAAAATTAAATACCGTTTAAATATATATTGTGTTTTATGACATCATAATGACCCAATAGTGATGTAATAATATATGATAAGATTTATTTTCGGCCAATACATTTTTTACCATTAATATAATGTGATTTTGGGTTGGTTTGACTTATTTTACAAAGCATTAATGGACCCCTCAAGACTTATTAAACATCTTGTCTTTTTAAATTATTTTCCATGGGAGTGTGACTCACCTTTACATAAGCAACCCCATTATTTTAGGAATTTCAGACATTGGCCTTCAAAAATATTTTTTTTCTCTTCCTTTTTCCAAAAACCATGGGAAAACCATGGGATGATTTGTGGTTTGGATTATTTTAATGTAAGGGGTCCCACACCTAAATAATAAATAATTAACTCACCTTTCCTAAATAATCCCACACAAGCCCCCACTTCCTCCTTAATCAAATCCTTTGGAGTTCGTCCAACCTTTTCCCTACTCTCTCTAGAATCCTCCCAAGGTTCCCCAAGCTCCCAAGAAGCCTCTCTCAAGCCTCTCTCAAGCCACTGTAAGCACACTTCCACGTAAGGGTTTTTTCTTCCTTTAACTTTTTTTCCAATTTTCATAATATTGTTATGCCCTTTTAATTTAAATTCTAAATGTTGGGGCACGGTTTCACACCTCCCCCATAATTCCCTATTATTTTTTTAATTATGGGAGACCCCTTTCTCTCTCATTAAATGCCTCTCATGTACACCTGTTACTATGCCGAAATTCCGAAAGGAACTTCTCTCTTTTCATTTACATTCAAGCAATACTTTTGTATCATGACTCTAAATTCCATTACAATTATTGGTACATGTATCTATATGACCCCTTTACTATCCATTTCTTGTAGATATGATGATACACCCCTTTCTCTCTCATCAACCATTTTATTTTGAATTCTTATATCACGTCGTTACGCTGCCTAAATTGCACCAATTCTTTAAGCCAATGCCATTGTGTAGTGAATACCATTCCCATTTCTCCATCAAGGGTATTCATCTTCATGCACATTTACATATTTATTATAATGTTTCATTCCACATTCCTTTTTCATGGAATAAATGATTATGTTTTATGAATCCATGTTTTATGATCCATGTGTCACACTTATGAATGAAATAAAATGTTTAAGAAGGGTTCACCCTTATAGTGCTCCAATGAATTGGGTAAAGTACAATATCATGATACGTCATGTGCAATGAGTGTTGACTTGTGCTAATTCAAGTGAAACGAGGTTTTACTCATGTTTCTAGTGAAATGAGGATTTACTCATGCTCTATGTGCAATGAGCCTTGTCTCATGCTAATTCCATGTTAAGTTTTGTTGCCACATTTCCATGTTATGATTATCATTCTTTATCATGCCATTATGTCCTTCTTTCTCTTGTGCTCTATTGATATACCTATTGTCTAACATGTATTTTACAACTCATGTATTCCATATTTATTCCCTTAATGGGCTTTATAGCTCACCCATTTCTTATGCATGTCCTTAGGTTATCCCTTGCAATGCAAAGTATGAGGGAATGTAGTGGTCATGTAAAGGATGTTCTCAATAAAGATGTTGTATTTCCTGTTTTAAGTTGTTATGTAATAATCCTAAGCCACAAAGACAGTATACCTCTTGATCTTCAATGTGGTATCAAGTGAATAGTTTATGTAATAAATCATGTTTAAGTTTGTAATAAAAGCAGGTTTTTCATAGTTTCCCCAATTATCACATCTTTTACTCCAAATAATGAGTATGAAAATTTAATTCCTACAACACTATAATAAACTTATGATGAAACATCTAGTATATAAAATAATGAAAATCTTCCCGTCTTATCTCTACTAAAATCCAAATGGTTAGAATAAGTTAATATAATAACAAAAATGAATAAATCATCATATGAAGAAATTAAACATTAATCTCTAAAATTCAGCAATAATAACAAAAGTTAAAAATAAATAAGTCCATATATAATTAAACATATATAAAAATTTACGGTAATAACCTCAAATGATATATTATAAAATCAATCTTACAAACCCAAAATGAAATATAGTTTTTCACAAATAATTTTTCTAATTGAGTAATGGTCCATACAATGACTTATTAAGGTGTTTTCCATAAAAGTAAGTCCAATCAAACGGTTGCACCAAAACCATGGCACTGGTCACAGTAGCACCGTAATGGTTGCACCGGTCACCGTAGCACTGTCACAGTGGAAAAATTTAGGGTTTCACCTCTAAAAGGTGGCACTGTGATGGTGGCACCATAACAGTCACACCGTCATCATCGCACATCGATATGGTGGAACCATGATTATGGAATCATGGCAGTGGCATTGTAACGGTCACACACTGAGACGTTGTCACCATAACAGTCGCACCGTCATGGTTTCACACTAAAATGGTGTAACCTCTTATAGTGTCATTGTGACCATGGCACCATTATGGTGTTTCACCAAACGGTGTCCCACCATTTGTTTTTCTTCCGGTATCTGACTTTTTCCAGTTCCTCTCTCATTACGTATCTTTTGACGTAAAAGTGTTTCAATACCCATTTCAAAGATATTTAAAGCCTATAAATGATATCTAAAATCCACCAAATATTAGAGGCCCTTGAATTACCAAAATTTGTGGCTTTTTACTTAGTGTCACACCCTTATCCTGTACTATCATGTTTTCCCTTGTTATGTGTTTTCTTCTATTTAAAGGAAATCCTTTTACTCATAGCCACTATGGACACCCCTTCTATGAGAATTAATAAATAATAAATAATTCCAAAATCTGTAACCACCCAACCGTGTGGAGAATCTATGATACGCCTTATAATATGGTCAAGAATTTGTATATCATAACTCTAGGATCTCACCTTTTACCGCATAGGATTTCTCCTTCTTCTTGGATGGTCTCTTTCCTTCATTTGTGTGTTTGTAGTCCCCCCTCTCGAGGATATTGGTGAAAATTTGTTGGATCCTTTCCTGCTAACTCTTGGAGCCTCAATGTTCCTCCTTTACAAGTTGTGCATCCCTTGTTCTTGGTGTGTGGAGAAAAACTTCTATCATTGATAATCCAGGCTTGGTTCTTCCATTGTCTCTCTTATTGTGTATCGTGTGGGGTTGGTGTTATAATGTTTCCATCGGGGATGGATGAATCCAAAAATTAAAAAAGGTAATAAAAAGACTTTTAAATAATGAAGGTGTGTGTTTGATTTTGTTTTTGAACTTTTTACCTTTTCTTATATGTTTCAAATTGTATGGTCTTATGTCAACTATAAATTTTTACCATTTGTGGTCTTCCTTGAGAACTAATGAACCCCTGTATCCATTGATGATTGAAAGGATGTAACATGGAAATTAGTTAATCACATAAAATGGGTTGATTAAATGGATGCCTAGTGAATAGGAATCCTTTTTTAATCACCCCAGCAAACCAATCAGAATGAATGAACTTAATTAATGGTGAGTTTAAATCTAGAAACTCCCTTACTCGATCTTGGTAACATGTGTGGTTTTTCTGCTTGATTATTGTGGGGTGATGTGGATGGTTATGGGAACCCCTATTATTTTTAAGTTGTTGGTTTGTGGATATAAGGCCATGTGGGGCTGTATGTTGGAGCATGGTTTGGTTCCAGTACTTCGAGGGATCTCACATATCCTTTTATTGTTGTGGCTTTACAAGAGAACCGAGGGTGAATGCTTATTTTTCTAATACGATATATTTCCTTCCTTAGATTGTGGTTATGCCTGTTAATTTCCCATTATTAAATAATTATTTAAATGGAACCACCTGAATGTGATAACAAAAATGGGTTCAATAGGGAATTGTTTTCCCAGAATGAGTGTGACTTGGTTGTCGCTATTGTGCATTTTATGAATGAATAGTGATGATGGAGTTTGTGTATGGGCTGGTTTTGGAACCCATATGTTGGGATGAGTCCTTGTTTACCTATATGTTTAATTTAGTTCTTATGTTTCTTATTCGCACCCCCCCCCCCAAGTAGATCACTTCGTACCGAACACCCCCATTTCCTGGAGGAAGGTGTTTTTTCAACACTCATATTTGTTGCTGGTTATCACCTCCTCTTCTGTTCCCTTTCTAGAGTAGCCTATGACACTTTGGGAAGGCTATGATGGCCTGAGGTACATTATATACCAAGATTCATCGAGCAGGGTAGGTGTGGTGGTTGGCCCAGGTGTGTGCAGGCAGTTCGTTTCCCAAGTGTCTTCGGGTTGAGGCCAAGGTCTCTTCGGGCGTGGCAGTAGTTTTTCTGGCCCAGGTGTCTTTGGACATGGAGGTAGTTGATGTGACCAGGAGTTTGTGGGTGGGGATGTGCGTGGTTATTGGGGCCCAAGTGTCTGTGGGCATGATGGGTGGTTGTGGTGGCCAAGAGGTTATTTTTGGGGCGGTAGTGAGACTGTAGTGACAATGGCGAGGGAGGTCTGACGTGTATGATGACTTCAATAACTAGTGGGAAAGAGGTGTGGGAAACTAAACATTAATACTTTACTACTATTACTTTACTTGACATTCATTATTTGGGGAGCGTTCCTTGGTGAGGTTTGAGTGGTTATTTTCCTTTCTTGGTGCTTTGGTGATCTCCTTTTTTTTATCACAGGTCATTAGAATGGCTCCCCACATGTGCGTGGGAGATTTTGTTTTTCCTTTACTGGTATATGAGTATGCTCACCCAAAATATATAAATATGCTTTCAGGTTTCTAGGAGGACTTCGGGGACCATATCAGACCCTACTAGTTCAGACGTTGGGATTGTAGATGTTTTTGTTTTTCTTTTATTTTGGTACATTCTTTTGGAGTTTTCTTGTATTTTTTTGTAGCACATATTGTTTACACATGCATATAGGAATGGATTGTTTTGTATTTAAATTTACATCTATCTTAGGTGTTGTTTTGGATTTACTATCTTGTCTCCCGATCCTACTAAATAAAAAGGTAAATACCTTCTATTTTTCATTTGATTATATATCATTGGTTCAAGTCACCACTCTGGGACCTTATGAAGATGGGTCTAGGGGTTCATTATCTCTCTTTAAACTTAAAGAAGGAAGGGTCTAGAAATCATCTATCTTTTACCTCATCTTCGTGTAGGCGGGTCATGACAGAATGTAATCAGAGGTGGTTGGTTGGTTGAGAGATAGGATGGAGTCCAGATATATGAATAGTGAGGATTTCATGGTATGGTAGGGAAATAGTGTTATGAAGTCATGAAAAGTGAAATAGGCAAGGGAAGACCGTCTAGGAAACGTAATTTTAGGGCCCATGTGATCTGATGCAAGGACTATGGACCTACCGAACGACCAAGTGAGGCCACACTGATTGCATCGTAGAGACCCTAGGAACAGTACATGCATCATAATTACTTGTTTTATTGTGTGTCTAGTATACCTTGGAAATATAATGAAAATAAAATGTTTAAGAAAAAAAATTAAAATAAATCTTCAACACTACTCGGGATTTGGAATTCCCTGTTTTCCTTGCAGTTATGGAACACAAAATAAAACCACGAGTAGTGTCAGTGATCGAGGCATATGAGGCTGATTTAGCAAATCAACAGAGGGAATATCGAGAGGAGGACGATGACCAGTGGTAGAGAATGCTACATGCCTTTTAGTGGTAGACCCTCTGAAATTATGAGGGAAGCATCTCAGATATAGAGACTGAGAGGTATTTCGAAGAGCTGGTGAAATATTTCAACTTGATTCAGGCCATGAAGGAGTATTGGGTTCCTCTGGCTGCAAGATAGATGCAGGGAGCAGTGGGTCACTGGTGGATACTCGATCTTGGGGAGAAGAGGTAGGAAAATGTTTTTGGACTGACATCGAGAAAGACTTTCTGGCGGAATTATTCTCTTCCACGATGATGGAAGAGAAGATGCAGGAGATACTCTCTGTTCATTAGGGTAGAATGTCAATGAGGGAGCTGGGAATCAAGATCAAGGATCTCCTTCATTTTTCTACAGGCCTCTTTCAGAATGAAGAGTCTTGGGTGAGACGTTTAGAGGAGGCACTCCGACATTCTCTTTAGTATGATGTTACTACATTCACTCTACCAACATACTTGGAGGTCCAGAAGAAGGATGAAGTATTATTGGGGACGCACAAGCTAGGAGGGGATCCCAGAGGAGGGATCCAGTTGGGTTCGTCAAAGGGGAAAGCCTTCAGCAGCAGGCCTCTAGCATCAGGGCCTTCTATGTCTCAGCTAGTGGGGAGCAGGCCCCAGTAGTTCCAATTTCAATATCCAAGTCCTCAGCCATTCTTTGTAGGACAAGGACTGATATGCATCATCTATGGAATTCATGGGCACCTTCGGAATCAGTTCCCAGACCATGTCCAATACAATGAGGGTGGGGAGGTTCAGCACCCACCCCAACAGTAGTAGTTTCCATCCATGTCGTTTCAGCGACAATAGGGATAGTGAGATCCCACTCCTCCAATATCAGAGGATTCCGGAGGAGGCCGACCTCAGGGCGCTCCTCAGGGACCTCGACCATGGTGTGGTTGCGGAGGCGACCGATAGCCAAGAGGTAGAGTAGCTGGGCATGGGAAGTTGCATGCCACAAAGTCAGTAGTTCCAGAAGGGCCAAAAATCGTTCAAGGTTCAATCTGCTTGTTTAGTACTCTTGAATGAACCATGTTTGATTCACAAGATTCTCACTCATTTGTATCACCCAATCTATCCCATTATTTTATTCTAGATGTAGAGAGAATTTATGTACACTTGGTGTTGAGTATTCCCTTCAGAGTTCAAACTCGCTTGTCTCGTGTTTGCAGAGGATGTAGACAAATGTTGCAACCACATCTGTCAAGTGGGGACCTTATTCTACTGTAGATGTAGGTGTTTTATGTCATTTTATGCATCGACCAGATGTTTTCTATATGTGACATTATCGACTGCTTCTAGAGAAGGGTTGTGTTTTCCGACATGGGGGGTCGATGTGTGACTTTCGTCGGTGAGTGGGGTCGCTAGGAGGGTAGTCGGCGAGTATATCCCTTTCCTTCCATGTTAGTTGAGCTGTCTGTGGAGTCAACAGACTCAACGATGGTGGATTCTTTGGCGATTTTCAATGATTTCATAAACGACTTTTAGGAAGAGGTTATAACTCTACCCCCTTGGTGTGATGTTGTGTTCGGGATAGGCTTGCAACCTGGTGTCTGTCCAATTTTGATGGCTCCCTATATGAAGGCACCTTCTCAGTTATGGAAGATATAAATTCAGATTTATGATCTAATGAAGAATGATTTTTTCTGACTAAGCGTGTCACCATGGGTTTCTTTGGTCTTCTTTGTGAGGAAGGAAGATGGTGGTGTCAGATTGTGCTTAGACTACTGGAGACTGAATCCAGAAACGATCAAGAACCATTACCCTCTCCCGAGGATGGATGACCATTTTAACCAGTTGAAAGGGGCAGGATGGTTCTCCAAGATCGACCTACGGTCAGTATATCAGCAGTTGAGGGTGAAAGAGGGTGAAATCTCAAAGACTATCTTTAGGTGATGGTGTCAGCACTTTGAGTCTATGGTCATGTCGTTCGACGTTATGAATGTGTCATCCGAGTTCATGGGGCTCATGAACTCCGTCTTCCAAGAATATCTGGACCGGTTTATAATTGTGTTTTTTGAAGGCATCATGATATATTCAATATCATAAGACGATAACACTGATCATCTGAGGACTATTTTATAGGTCCTCTAATACCACCATCTCAATGTAAAGTTGTCTAAGTGTAAGTTCTAGACACAATAGGTGCACTTCTATGGACAAGTGGTGTCCGAACAGGGGATAGCAGTGGACCCATGAAAGTTCAAGGTGGTTGTTTCTGGGGAATCACTGATGAACATGATATATGTACATAGTTTCCTGGGTTTAGTGGGTTATGAATAAGGATTCGTGCCCAAATTTTCTTGAGATGAAGTACCCTTGACAGCGTTGACCAAGAAAGACTATGCTTTTATATGGAGTGAGAAGTGCCATGTATCCTTCTTTTTTCTGTGGTTGTTCATAAGATAGTTGAGGGAGAGGTGTTATTAGATTTTGGGGAGGTTTACTACTGAGAGGTATCTTTCGAGGTGGTTGTTCGGACCCCTCTCTTTTCTTCATACCCTGTTTCGATTCTCGAGGGTGAGAATAGTTTGAGATGTATATGATGTAATGGCCCATAAAATGAATTATTATATAGTTTTCCAAAAAACATGGTGGAATCAAATAGTTCCACCGAAATAGTGGCAATGCACACAGCGGCACCGTAATGGTGGAATCGTAACGGTGGCACCGTTCATGGTTGGACACCAAAAGGGTGGCTCCGTGAGGGTGGCACTGGGGTGGTGGCACTGTAATGGTCGCATTGTCACAATCACACACCGTGACAGGGGCACAGTGATGGTGGCACCATAATGGTCACACCGTCATGGTCAGACACAAAAATAGTGGCCCTACTTATGGTGGCACTATAATCATTGAACTATGACCATGGCACCATTATGGTGTTTCACCAAATGGTGTCCCACCCTTTGTTTTTCTGTAAAATTCTATCTTTTTCTAGTTCTGATGACGTAATGTATCTTTTGAATTAAATGTGATTTAATACCCCTTTCAAATCCAATAAAAGCCCATAAATTATGTCTACAATCCCCCAAGACCTGGGCGTCCCTTTAATGACCAAAATGTGTGGCTTTTCCCTCAGTGTCACACTCTTATCCCATACCTTCACGTTTCACCCTTGTTACGTTTTTTCTTCTATTTAAAGGAAATCCTTTAACACAAAGCCTTTATAGCCACCTCTTTGATGAGAATTATTAAATAACAATTAATTATTTCGTATGTAACCACCCAACTGTGTGGATAAGATATGATCCTCCTTTTAATTTATTAAAGAATTAATATCCTGTAACTCCAGGATCTCACCTTTTATCGCATGGGATTCCTCCTTCTTCTTAGCTGGTCTCTTTCCTTTCCATGGTTCATTTAGAGTCCTCCATCCCAAGCCTAGTGGTGAGCCTATTCTGGAGCCCTTCCTTATCACTCTTGGAGTCCATGTATTTCCTCCACTGCACTTTGTGCATCCCTAGTTTTTTTTCATGTGGAGAAAAACATCGATCTTTAATATTCCAGGTAGGGTTCTTTCATCATCTCTCTTGCTGTGTATCATGTGAGGTGGGTGTGATAATGTTTCCTTCAGGGATGTGTGAAACCAGAACATAATGAAGATAATAAACAGACTTTTAAATAATGAAGGGGTGTGTTTGATGATGATTTTGTACACTTTTACCTTTTCATATATGTTTTAATTGTATTTCCTTATGTCCACTGAAAATTTTAACCATTGGTGGTCTTCCTTGCGCACTAATGAACCCATATCACATATGATGATTGAATAACTATAACGTGATTATTGGTTAATCATGTAAAATCGGATGATTAAAAGGAATTCTAGTGAACATGAATCCTTGTGTGATAACCACGGTTAACGAAACAGAAAGAAGGAATATAATGAATGGTGAGTTTGAATCTGGTAACACCCTTACTCTGTCTTGGTAACATGTGTGGTTGTTCTGATTGATTCTTGTGGGGTGATGTGGATGGGGATGGGATCCCCTATTGTTATGTGGTTTTTGGTTTGTGTATCTACAGCCATGTGGGGCTAAATGTTGGAGCTTGGTTTGGTTCCAGTACATCGTGGGATCTCACAGATCCCTTTTTTTGTGACTTTACAAGAGAACTGGGTGTTAATGCTTATTTTTCTACTGGGATATATTTCCATCCTTGGCTTGTGATTATTCGTGTTAGTTTCTGGGTAGTGAAGAATTATTTAAATGGAACCACCTGAATGTGACATCAAAAATTGGTTTAATGAGGAATTATTTTCTAGGATTGAGTGTCACTTTATTGTGGATATTTGGTTTTTTACGACTGATTAGTAACGAAGGTGTTTGTGTATGGGCTTGTTTTGGAACCCCTAGGTTGGGATGAGTGCATGTTTACCAAAATGTATAATTCAGTTCTTATGTTTCGTAATCACGCCCCACCCATGAAGAGCACTACGTGCTGACCACCCCGATTTCATAGGGGTGGGTTTTTTTCAACAATCTTATTAGATGAATCAAATTCAACCCTTAATGCCCAAGTATCTAAATATATTTTTTAAAGGACTTTTTTTCGTGACCGTGATGTAATTATTATTAACACCAATGAATGTGACAATATGTCACTCTCTTATCTCATATAAGTATAAATATTATAATTTAGTTATAAACATGATGAAACTATTAAAATAAGTAGTATAAAGAAATATAATAAAATTATTTACATCAGGTGAATTTATCTCTAATTATTAGAGATTAAATAATTACCATAAATATTGACATAGTAGTGATACAGTAATTATTTTATTAAGAGAAATATGAATGAAATGATAATATAAATAATAAGTAATTATTATATAACATAATTTATAACATCCACAAATTTTATAGGTCAATATTACATGATATAAGACTATTCCTTGGTTTGGTTCAATGTTATCTCTCAGTATTAATTTTATTTAAATTCAATGACATAAAAGGTTTAAAAATTGACTCAATTGATATTTTATATAAATACTATTTTTTTAATTTATTTAAAAATCATACATATATTCTAAAATAACAAAGTGACTAGGATAAGGACTAAAAGATAATTAAGGGTAAAATTATGTTAAATTTACCCTATATAAGTAAAATTTATAACATCCTAAAACAAAAAATGTTGTTACCACAATTAAAATTAAAAGAGAATAAATAAGAGTAAACCAAAAGGATACTGTTTAAAATAAAATCAATAACTCTCTAAAAATTATTGTATGAGAATATTTAAAACTATAACCATCTTATATTCAACTTATTTCAATGAGAAATGGTTTTGATTTAATATTTAATTTATAGTAATTAAATATTTTATAAATTTATAAGGGTGCCCCTTAGATCAATTTTAAAATGGCACCTACTCTCTCACCTCTTCACATCAATTTGAATCTCCAAGATCAAACATCCCGGAGATTATTCCCTTCTCAACATCTTTAGTCGCATTATAGAGGTTATGGTCATCTCAAAAAACCAACTCTAGTGCCTTTAAGAGGAGATTTAGAGGAAGTGCATCAGGTGTGAGGATTGTCAGATAAACACCAAGGATACCATACCTAAGGATATAAATAAATGTTTTTGGTATGAAAACAAAAGAGGAAGATATATATCGGAGATGAAAAAAATCTTTCACCAAGCTAGAAGAATGTGTTCTCAGTTTCCAAAGACACTAAAATAATATGGTATTTAGGTGTCAATTTTTGTAATGTACTAACTATTCCAAAAACGATATGTAATTTCTATGTACATCAAGCTTGGGTGATTAAATATAGATTTTTTCACCCATCCTTGGTGAGGGATTTACTCAATCAAATTATTCTCTTCTTATCCAGAGGGCCACTGGATGAATATCCCAATACCTACATATTAAAAGGGAAAATCGCCCATTTCCTACATCACCTCATCCAAAAAATGAGGCCCTAAATGCAAATATTTTACATTTCTGCATGGCCAGACAACGTGCTCCTATAATGAACAAGAATCAACAGCTTCATTATCATGTGTAACCCCTCTCACATCAATAATATTCTAATATCTAGTATACTGGAGATTACCATTCTTTTCATGAAGGGAGTTGGAGGATCCATCCTTGAAATTTCATTTTGGATGATTAGATCATACTGTTTGGTTAGGATCCTTAGTAGAAAAAAATAAACAAAAATTTAATTCCAAAGATAATTCTCCTTGAGGAATCAAATGGACTGAAAATCCATATACAATGGATGAAATTTATCATATTTAATCAAAAAATTGAGGTAATCATTCATTATGTAAAAAACAACATGATCTACTAAATTATAGTTGAGATCAATTTCAGCTAATACCCTTGAATAATATTTGTAACAATCTATCTCTATGGTTCTAGAATGTTGATTGGAATTCGCACACCAAATGTAATATCAAACGAGATAAGAGGATACCATGAAATCTAGTTCAGACCCAAAATTCTAATCCCTAAAAAAATAGTGTTTTTTATGGAGAAATGGTTTAAAGATATGTCACATTCTTTGATTGTGACCATGAATGGATTCAAAGAAATGTAGATAAAACCCCATGATCTGTGCATGATCTCCGCAGTGGGAAAGAGAATGTGAAATATAAACATTCCCAGCTGGAATTCTTCTGAATTTAGAGAAACCCCAAACAGTGGTGAATCATTATGAAAGATAGACTACCTTAAATTCCTTATCCACAATCAATGTAATAGTTCATGTAAGAATTAAAAATCATAAAATCTTATACTTATCAACAATATAATCCCAATTGTATTTAATATTAGATTCCTTTCTTTTTCTAATTATTTATTCAAGAAAAAAATTCCTTCACAGATTCAATATGCCTCCACCTTGTATCATCATCTCCTGTGATACATCCATGGTTATCTCATGTGGATGGTGCTGCCAAAAATAAAAATGATGTAGTATAAACCTCCACATACAAAATCAAACTCCAAATATCATTGAAATTTAGTTGTTCATAAAGAAACATAGAACTAAACCTCATCAACATAGGATATCTCAAACCCACCTCCCAGCCTCATCTTTTTTGTAAGTAAGTCACTTTTTAACTATCAAAGTTATATATATTCAATTATACAATAGAAAATAATTACCATATATTTAAATCGTATACTTACTTAAAGGTTTATTTAATCCTCAATGTAGTATTCTTTTTAAATATTGAAAAAAATTCAAAATAACTTCTCAATATAATCATGTTTATCCTTAAAGGAGAGTTTTCGTCATTTAATGTGTGATAAAACATATATATAATAACCCATGATATTAAACATAAATATTATGTTACCTCACTTGAAATCATAATAAACTCATAAGTTATCTAAACCATTATCTAATTCCAATTATAACAACCCTGAACCAACACGCACAGAATCTATTGCTAAAAACGTAATCTTTATATTTCATAATTTTATAAAAATAAAAGTGAACCAATTTAAACCAGAAAAAAATTAAAAAAATGGAAATATTCTATCACTTATTTACCTAGGTAAATTTGATGTTTACTGTTTTAGAAAATTATGGAACAATCTTATATAACATCATCTTTGTAGTTAAATGCGTAATTTTTTGCAGTACTCCTAGATTTTCTTATTCCATATTATTACATTATAATAACTCAGATGGAAAACTTATAAAAATCTATTAAATGTTTATAACCTTGGGAAAGGAAACATAATAATGGTTATCTCAAATTATTATTGAGGGTCAATATAGTAAATGAAAATTAAACTAATTTAATGATAAAAATATTTGGATGTGGGAATGAGAACATATTCAAAAATCATAAACATAACATAATTGTGTTAATACTAATAAAATAAAAATATTATAAAAATATTAACATAGAATAATAATTAACAATATATTAGTGAATAACTATTAATGAATCATTATCCATGTGATTATAATCCTAAATTAGATGAAACATTATTAATTGATGAAAACCTTAAGAAAACATGTTAGTAACATGAAACAGAAAACATTAATCATAGAATCACTTAAATGGGATAATTACAATGTCCTCATAGTAGAATCGTACAACTTATATCTCATCACTTTATTATTGTACTAAAAAATTATATCCCCACCTCACTATCTTAGGAGTAACTTGTATCAAATAGATTTGTTGATATACCAATGCATTAGAGGGATATAGAAAATTCACTTTTCATTAGATTATAACGTAACTACTCATCCTTGGTTTATAGTAGAACCATCCAACAATTATCTATACATATTCCCAAGAAATATAGAACGAGAAGAATAATTAGAATCAATGATATTTAGGGATACCAGTAACCATTCTTATTTTATTGCACGATTTCAGCATGGAAACAAAACAGGTTCCATTTGATATAATCATAATCCATATATAAAAATAATTCATGTGGTGTTACTAAAAAATATCCACAACATAACATAAGTAAACAAAAATGGTTATCTTCATAGTTTAATAGTATATTTGAAATAAAAGTTTGAATTTTTCATTGAAATTGGAGGAAATATATGTTTATTTTGAAATTATTTTATAAAACATTTACATGATATTTATGTAATTAATTTATTTGAATATAAAAATATAAAATTATAAATAAATATTCAATGAAATTAATGGTCATGATGGTGAGAAATTTTTTTCCCATCGTAAATTTTAAAAATAAAATTTCTTTTAAAACTACTTTAAAAAGATTATAAAGTTACGTACATAGAAAACATGAATAAATTTACTTTTAAACCATTTTAAAATATGTGATAATTCCACAAAAAAATTACGTTAAGAAATCATTTATGATTATAATATAACATTATTGAATAAATATTAAGAACGTGGGATTATAATAGAACATTATTGAATTAATATTAATAAAGTGGGGGTTTATTTTAGTTAAAAGGCATTACAAATTAAAATCAAGTTTTATAATGAAAAACCACATTTGGAATTTTCAAACCAAAAATCATTTAAAAGTAAGATCATAATAAGAAAAATAAAATCGAATAATTATAATAAGATACATGAAATTGTAACTCAGGATATTTGGCCTACACTATATAAATGAACATAAGTTCATCAATTAAAATATGTCTCAATGAAATAAAATTGAGACAAGAAACCATTTTACCGCGGGTAATGCTTAAATTAAAAAATCCATTGAATGAATGAATATAACATGATTATATCGAAACCATAATTTACATAAAATAATATGGGGAAAAAATTCATGGGTAAGTAAAAATAACATTCAAAAAAACACATGGTCTCTAACACGAATTATGTCATAATTAATTTAAATTGAGACTATGAAAACACGTATGAATTTTATTAAACCTTAATAAATATCTAATTAATGTAATAAATTGAAATAATCTTTAAATATAATTATCCAAGAGTCATTCATAATATTAAATTTCAATTGGAAGTGTACACTACTTATAAATGGATGTAGGTTCATATAATAATACATTTTTCAAAGAAACAATATTGAGGTGAATAGTCCATACAAAGATTATATAATTCAAGTTAGAATTAATCAATGAGGTGATTATGTGTAAAATTTTTAAAAACACCCTCATATTGCGTAAATAAAAAAAATATTACAATCATAGGTAATTTCACAAAAAATATTAACATAACATAGTCAATGAAGTGGAGGTATAACCTGATGAATGAAAATTGAGTTAGGAAAACTTGTACGTCAATTCCATAAATTCATTTTATGTCTTTTAACACATATATAATAAAATTATAATAATTAAAAAAATTTATAATATCCTTGTAAATGATTATTAATTTTTCAATAAATTATTTATTTCATTTATTTTAATAACATGTTTATTTACTTAATCAGTTATATCCATATCAGGTGTTTTGATGATGTTTGGTTCTTTATTTCAAAATGACTTTAGTATGTTGAATATGTTCATAGAGTTCATTATTAAATTTTATCTAAAATGATATAATTTCAATTTTATACACTAAGTACAGTTTTAAAATCGATGATGAATGATGGTTATGAAAATAGAATAAAGTTGTGATCCTAGAGAGGGTAGTTCATATGTACATATGGGTAAATTTTTCATTTTTTAAAGAACATGAGGGAAAGAAGATGGGTATTATTTCATCATTATAGAATTTTTATTATATAATAATTATCATATTATTTAATTAAATATACTTTTACATATCATCCAGTTATGTATTTATTACTTGATTAATAATGAATCACTTCTCTTCATGGAGGTGGTAATCCACATATATTCAGGAAGAATGATATCATTTTTCAATAGTTCGAAATGTAATAAAATAGATGAACTATTGTAATGCCAAAATTGAAAATATTTTATGAATAACATATATATATATATATATATATTCCATCATTATAACCAATTATAAGAGGTTGTTACGGAAAATGAATTACAACGTTTCATGGGGTTGTAGTCTTTCCGAAACTCGATTTATAAATTTAAAAAAAATTAGTATGTTGAACATGGTTAGAATATCCATTTTATATCATATCCAAAATAATAGTGTTATCATATTTATACATTATTTGAACTTTTAAAATCAACATAAAAATTTGATTTTGAAAAAATTATTTATGTTTCAATCATGAAGACGATAGGTCCTACAAACCATGAGTATTGTTCCCATTTTTCAACGAACA
Organism: Viscum album; assembly: GCA_963277665.1. Classification (NCBI taxonomy): domain Eukaryota; kingdom Viridiplantae; phylum Streptophyta; class Magnoliopsida; order Santalales; family Viscaceae; genus Viscum; species Viscum album. Next base: position 823,521,346 of record OY728155.1, read on the forward strand.
TATAGGAAAATAGTTAAGTATTATTTTATCATTAAATTATTATTATTATATCAAAATAATCATATTATTTCTTTTAAATACTCATATATATACCATCAATGTGATTTAGTGATGATAAAGGAATAACATCACTTCATGGATTTGGAATTACACATGTATACTTGAATAGAGATATCATTTATTTATGGATAGAAAGGTAATAAAATATTTTATATCCTATATTTTGAATAAATATAATTATTCAATTAATATAACATATAAATATTTATTATCCATCATTATAACCATATATAAGAGGTTGTGATGGAAAACAAGACACTTCGGTTTATGGGGTTGTAGTCCGTCGAACAGAAGAACGATAGTTTCATTTATCATTTCAAGGATAAAACAGATAATTGAGGTTATGAAATTTTTATAATAACATATTATTAAAAGGTATATAATTAGTTTATTCTATAAAAATGTTCATATGTTTTTTTAAGGTGTATGAAGAAATAAAACTAAAACATTCAGTATAAAATGGTATATTTTCATAAAAAAATTTGTTTTCTACCTTATAACCTATAAGGTTATTAATCTACCAAAAATAAGAGATTTATAATTTTTTTTGGGGACTAAAAAAATTATTTTGATTATGTATTATACAAACCCAATGGATCATTGATTGGGGAGAGGATAGGATTGGGGTGTTGTTTTATAGTTGAGGTAGATGACATATCTTATTGTATGAAAATATTTAAATAATATTAAATCATTTTCATGGAAAAGTGTACAATTAAAATTTAAAATTTGTTCATAATTTTATGATTGTATAAATCCATATATCCATTATTATTTATAAATTTCATCTTGTCATTTTAACCCTTATCATTTTAGTTTAACACCCATTGAACCGGTTTTAACAGGAACACTGGTAAATGTTTTTTTAATATTTTTACTATTCAAGATGACAAAAAATGAAGTTAATATTATTAAATTATATTAATTATCAGTCTCAAAAACATGGAATTGATTTCATCTAATTAAATTTACATAATTTTTATAATTTATGTTAATAATAATCATGGAAAATGTAATGAAAGTTAGTTTTCCGGAATAAATGTAAAAAAAGATTTATAAAATAATTATTCATAAATTTGATTCTAGTGAACATAATTGGATTATTAAAAATATTAAAAATAACAATAAATTAAAAATAATTTTTAATTAAATTTGTCTTTTTAAACTCTAAAACTGAAAATAAATATTTACATAAAAATCAATATTTGTAACTATTCATTCAATTAATCAAATTTTTTAGAAAATTGTCTAAATTTACATCTATAGAGATTTTTTATGATTCTTTAAAAAATAAATTACATTTATTCAAAAAAAGTGTAGGAAAATGATTATAATATTTTATCAATAAAAATCATTTTTTAGGAAAATTTGTTTTTGATGCATAAAGTTACATCCCTAAAAAATGAATTCTTATTTACAAAGAAACAATCAATAATTTTTTATTGATTAGGACCTTTATAAATATATTTTGTAATGTTTTTATCCATGTTAATAATAATTAATTCAAAATATCGTTTACCAAATTAATATTTAAATAATAATATTTCCCTATTGTTTATTCAAGGTGTTGCATGTCATCTACAATATCAAACATATTGGTTATTTAATCATTAGGAGCTATATGGTTTGGATTGATTTTTTAATTTCCTAAAAACATGAAATCTATTTAATTTTTATACCAATTGTAAACTTAAATATCCATCATATTCAATCCCTTTTTCCACACATAAGTATTATACATGTGTATGAAATTATGGTGCATGACTTGTTCAAATTTTTTATTTTTCACTAATAAATGATTTCCACATGAAATATATGTTTTAGAATGCTGATGTTGAAAAGTTTTAAGTAGTTTACTTATCATATGACATGATATTTCTGGATTAGTGATGATATCTTACCTATCACTATGCACTTATATGATATGTATAGTCAACCAATTTCCTTTTTTTTCTCAAAACGATCATGATTCACGTGGGCTTAGTTTTTTGGTTAATTTCCTAGATGATCATGTGTGAATCCCATCACATTCAAAGGATGGGAGCTCTGAGGAAGTTTCTGGATGTAAAACTACCCAACGTATGGTCAAATTATACAAAACTTCCATAACTAGTTAGAATAGTGATTGAGACCTATCTTTCTTTTAAAAATACAAAATCTGTCTAAGAGTTATTTTCACATGCCCCATCCACTAGAATTTCAATATAAACTAATAAAATTTTACAGATAATTTTACAATAATTATGTGTTGATTGGTTCATGAAATTTTAAGATAAGTAATAATTCATGTAATTTATATCCTATTCCCACCCATGAATATCAATAAAATCTCTAATCAATCTTAATTCTTGGATTCACCCAATCTACATCACGTTTTACAACAATAGTTATATCATCTATACAAAGCCATTTTATTTTATTTATGATCTAGAAAAACAAAATATCCCACGATTATGGATTTATCTTTGATTAAATTAAAATAATTTAATTCTTCCTACTTTTATTAACTAAAACTACACAACACACAAATTCATGTCAGTTGACTACATACTACGTAGAATATGGCCCACCAAAAATGACCTTAAACTATTTGTATTAACATTCCATATATTACCTAAATCCCTTTTTGAATATCCAGATCAGTGTATGTTCCCCACTGCTGCACAGATGTATTTAATCAACCAATGGTTGAATGAATATTCCTATTTCATACACATGTATCTATATATGAGTCTTTATCATGGGATCATATATCCGAGAACTTCTCCAATTTTAAAAATAAATTTTATTTGAAGTTGTTATATAGGTGTGTTCTAATTCAGTTTTAATGATATTTAGATTCAATTAAAATATAACCTAAATAATTACATAATCTTAATGTTTGTGCCCTCTTCAATCACGTTGAACTATTCTAATTTTTTTTAAATGAGACTAAGAAACCCAACACACCATTCTAATAAATTTATTTTATTTTGTGTTTTTTTGATTTTAGTAATTTTTGGGATTGAAATTAGCAAATTATAAAAAGTTTTTATGGGTCTAACTATTATCCAGATAGTTAGTAAATAGTGTGGAAACCATGAGTTTGGTTCTATCATTGGGTAGTGGCATTTAGCATTGTTAGTAAATGACTAGATAAAAAATGTATTATCCAATGAGTAACACATTAAATTGAGATTGGGGTGTCCAATATGGGATCATGGTTACCGTACAGTTCTGCAAACATAGAGGGTAACCCATGATTAAAGGCAATTTTTTTAAAATTTTGTGAATTTAAAAAAATTTCATAATTTTATTAAACCACATTTTTACTTCTCCCCTAAAATAACATAATTTTTCCTCTTTATATATCCTTCCTAAATTGATATACCTCCATTATCTTGTATATCCCTCTTCTAATTGATTCAATTTGATTCCTTCCTTTTTTAGGGAAGAATATCTAAGGTAAGGTATTTTCTTCCATCCCTTCCCTATTTCCCTATGGTATTCTCTTACCAGGTCGATGCGCAAATTATACATAAACCCAATGTAGGGTTTATTTCTGATATTTTATCAAGTTTTTATTTAATGGGAGTGTAATGTATTCATCATACTCTATACAATCCATATCTAGGTTTTGATTCATTTTTTATTGATTTCATATAGGATTCCCCTTGTCCATGCATTTTTTGATTACATCCTTTGATTTCATTGGTTTTAAATTAAATAGATAACTATCAATTGATTTTATTAGTTATATTAAATAAATATCTAATAAAATATAGTTTTACAAGAATTTAACTTCAATTTAAAATGTTTATAAATTTTGAGACATGATGAAAGTCTATTTTTATCAAACCATGTACACTAAATGTTCCGAAAACATACCATATCGATCTTTAAAAATTATTTTTATGTTGCTAAAAAAAATTTGGTTCCTAAATTAATTTTAAAATATTTCACTTGTAATTTAATTTTTTACTCAATATTCTTGGTGTTTATAATGTATTTAATGATTTTATTTAATTAAAATGTGATATTTGGAAATGTTTTAACCCTATTTAAATCATGGGACTAATTGATGAATCATGTTTCATGTTTTTAATAGATTTAATATGTAGGTAAATTGTTTCATAAATTTAATTTCAAGGATTATTTCAAATTATAATTTTTTTGGATAAATGGTTTGGAATTAATATAAAATTACATGGAATGCCAAGTGGATTTTCTAAAAACCCATTGTGTACATTCATTAATATATCAAATGTATGGGTATGTGAGACCCTAAATTGTTCCCATTTTATTGGTTAATCATTTTATGGGTGGTATTTAATGTATTTAGATATGTTGGATGTGGTTTGTTTTTTTTATGAATCTATTTCAACTGATTACTCATCTCTATGATATCTTGGGTGTTTGTCATAGTAATTATGGGTCACTAAGTAGAGTCATGTATGATTGAAATATCTAGGTGATTGTGTGACTTTATAAAGAAATACTATATTACCGTGGCCCCTGGTTAGATATCCATGGTATCTCTCATTACTTGGTTGAGGGTATTAGGTCTTAACTCATTCAATAGGACGACCAGGACAACAATTTTCTTATAATTAATCCATGAAGTCTTATCGCTAGATCATGATTGTATTAATTGGGTTCTGATGTTAGATCCCATGGTATGTTTTACATTATTTTTATCTTTTTTCAATTTTATCATATCATTTATCTATATATTTCCACTATCATGGATTATTTGAGGAACCATTAATCTCTTCACTTTCCTTGTTGGTTGTTTATATATGGTGCTTACTTTTCATCATGCTTTATCCATTATGATTTTCCAGTTTTCATTCCATATGATTTATAAATTTAATTCAAAAAATATCTAGGAATAAATGATTATCCGATTATATTTTTGAAAATTAAAAAATGTAACATTTTTCATAATTAAACTTTGGCTCAGGGAAATTTATTAATGTAATTGTTTCTAGTTGAGCAAAAATAAAAATGTATTTTATAAAATAGAAGTTCACTTGATTTTGGGTATTAATAAATTTTTATCAAAAAACAAATATTCTTATCTTATTTAAAAATATCTTGAACATGATTTTATAATAAAAACATTGGTGTAGTTCATGGTGGGTTGTGGCATATTGATTATTTTTTTCTCCAAACTATATTATCACATAATTGTTCAATAACTATAAATATCTCTTATTCTCTCTTGGTGTGTATGTAATGTTAGGATCAGCTATTGAACAGTGGGGTTTTGAGGTCAATTAGTTATGTTGTGTATGTAGTTATTTTGATTCATCTACCAAATAGTCATTTACTTCTTCCAATTTTGGTTCAGGGTAGATATGCATTTTATCAATATAGGGTATAGTATGGCTCATAGTTGTAGCCTGTAAAGGGATTGGGGGTGAGTGGATAGATTTAATTTTCATTATATTGAATATTTTTTTCTATTGTTACCCTAATTTTAACTTGTAAGACGTTATTATATAATAAACAATATTTTCGGTGTTAGGTCCTAAGGTGGCCAAAGATTCAGAGGCCTAGTGAGCACAAAATTTATATTATGAAAAAGTCAATTATATTAATATTACATACACATATTTTTTCATAAATAATTTCGTATCTCTTAAGGGGAACCAGCATCAATAATCTGATACCAAGGTCAAATATAAATAATTGGGTTTACCCTAGGCACAACTTATAGTTGGTCGACATGGGATTTTCAGATAAGGAAATCATTGGAAATGTATTTAATTAAAACCAAAATTTTAATTTATTTTGTTTACTTCAAATGAACAAATATAAATCCTTAATAAATACACCTTATAAAAATTCCACAAGGTTATCTATAAAACCTTGAGAGGATTTAAGAAGAGTATTATAGTGTTCTTCATCGAGGAATCCTGATCAGATATTAAACAATTACCAAATCGGGGTGGATCGATTGGAAGAAGACATGGTGGATCATCCTCGTCACATGTGAATACACTATTCACCAATGGTTGATCATAAATTTATTTATGTATCTTAAATTTTAGTTTCTACCACTTTTGATTAAAAAAATTTGTATGGATTTTATCTTCTTCTGATCCATGATAATTGTTCATTTCATAATCCCCATAATTTATTAATAATATTGAATATGTTTAATTATTACCATGTTGAACATGTTATCACACATGGTAATCTCTAATTTGTAATAATTGTCCAAGAACACTTGGCCAATTAGAGATTCAATTGTTTATGTGCTTCATCCCCCCACCTTCCCCACTTTTTTCTTCAAACTCATCAATACTGGAATACAGGGTCACGGTTTCACTTTCATGGTGTTGATTACAGGGAGATCAAACCCTAAAATTAGTGATAGTTTTGAATGAAATGATTGGATTGAAAAGTGAAGGATTTATTAATATGGATCATTGTTTTAGGATGGTGCTTCATGGATATGAGATCTATAGTAGGGATTGGATCTATTGGAAAATTTCATTGGATGGTGTGACTGATTCATCTAAATGACCAGTTTCTAATTTATAGCCACTAGAGGGCCGAAATTAATGGCCAAAAGAAAACCCCACTGGGTTCAGGTGTTAAAATTCATTTATTCAAAGAGGTGGGTGTAGATCTAGATAACCATGTAAATCGATGAAATTTATATTGAAAATGTTACTACACATCATGTAGTCAATGAACTGTGGCAAGGGTTTAAAGTAAATATATGTATAAAACAATGTGTCAGTAGGGCCACATACACTGTGGCCCTCCTTGTGTGGCTAATCCATGTTATAGAATTACACATCTTGGACACCATGCAAAAGGAAACACCGTATACTTTTGGAGTACATGTTCCTAGCCAAGTACATGGTCATGTACTCGGGAACATCCAGACAAACGCGAGAACATCTAATAGCACAATATGAGTCCCTAAGTGGTTGAGACAAACTGTGTGGAACACTTACAAACCAAATACGATAACATGGCCTTTGAACCATGTCCATAGGAGAACACAGTCTGGCTAAATAGCAGGACCAAATGTCGTGTAGACCCTATAACTCTCATGTGACCCTATCAGAAACTCCCCCCATGCATATATATTACATACAGACATGTATTTTGGATTGTGAGTAGACTATCTTGAATAGTTTTCCACCTATAATATGATTTAATCCTTCGTGGTGGATTCAGATATACAATGTGGAATACTTCAAGCATGATTCTTCCTTAAAATATAATTTATAGTGGAAGTGATTAGGCATGATCATCAATGATAGGTCTTGGTTAACACCCCACTATTGCATTAGTGTGAGGGTCCCCCATACTACTTACACTTGTTTGAGTGGAATCCCTGGATAGAAAAGTATGTGGGTCCTATACCTCTTGAGTGGAACCCATTAATGGGTTATGATATGGATCATCTACTTTTTGAGTTACACCCCCTGACAGACTATGGTGTGGTTCCTCTACCTATTGAGTTACACACGCCTAATACACTTGGGTGTGGGTCATCTAGTAATTCAGTGAAACCCCCTAATGTGGTGGGGAGGGGTTCCTCTACCTGCTGAGTGGAACCCATCTGATGCACTGTGGTGTGGGTCCTCTACCTACTGAGTCCCCCCTCCCAATAAACTGTGTTGTGGGTCCTCTACCTTCAGATTTGAAGCCCTCTAACACACTGGATAATGGGTCCTCTATAAGATGTTTTTCACCCTTAACATTGTGGAATAGTGTAAATGTGTGGATCCTACACATGGTAACCTTAATGGATATTTAGATGTTGGGAATCAGTAATGGATCTTTTAGAGTTATTTGTAGACTTATTGACCTGGGATGTGATATGAGTTAGACATATCATTTATATCTCATCTGGATTTATTTTGTTAGCATATATATGTGTTTTATTAGGGTTCCTTACCCTACATATTGGGTATTAGCTGACTGCTTCAATCATATCTTCTATTTATCTCCCTTTATTTTTTAGGGAATCATGGTAGGTATGTATATACTCACACCTACAATATATTTTTTCATATATGTTATATACTATTTTGATAAACGACCATTATGTGGTGATTACAGTGGTGGATAAGGTTTCATGGGTGAATATACTATGTATGGTCGTTGATCTTAGTGATTAGGTGTCGGTCTCACTCATCATTACTTTATTGTAGTAATTTTTAGGTTAGGAATTTTTTATGTTTTGGAATGTTTTGTCCCCCTTTCACCATTGTTTATTTTTTCGTACTCTGATGTATTCCTTGTAATTTATTCCATTGATGGTTTTACTCTATACATTTCAACCATTTTATTATTCCTCTACTATTGTATGAATATCGTTGGGTGCTGGTGTATAGGTACACTAGGAAAAGGAAACCATTTATATTATGGATTCTTGGTGCTTTTTTCATGCCTGTATACTATTGGAGGTCGGCTTGGGGTTGTGGAGGCCCATCCTTCTACCATCTAAGTATCCCATTGTGTATTGGGTCAGTACATAGTAGTATTATAGTTAGTTCTTACTCAATTTGGTATAGAGATATAAGAATGGTGAAGATTGGTTGGGAAGATAGGGAAAAGAATTCAAATTGTCTCGAGTGTGTCTTCCTGGCAAGGGGATCTAGTTTTGGTGTGGCAACCTAATTATCCATACAACAGGACTCTAATTACTTTATTTTGGACTCAACATACTGAGACATCGGTTCAAGGGATCTCGGTACATGAATTATATAGCATTGAGTCTCTTTACTATCCTTATTTATTCATCTCCCCAAATATGTATATTACCATCTCACCATTGTATATCTTTATCACTTTTAGGAACCATTTATGAAGACAATCATCCTGGTTAAAAATTCCAAAATGTGATGATTATCCAATGAAAAATGAGGCATCAATTTAAGGGCCTCCTCATGAGATCTTTCCTACATGTTAGTAGGTATAAGTACCTCCACTGTGTGAGAAAAAGATTTTTAGAGCGGGGTAGGCTGGGTATGTTCACAAGCTTAGGGAACTATGAGAGTTTCAGCACCAGAGGCTGTCGGTGTTTTTAGGTGAGCCATATCCCTAGGAAATGAAGGATTATCTTGATTTAGTGATCTACATCTTCAGGCTCATACAGACCCTGAATGATCATATGGGTTCACTAGAGTCATGTATTTTCCATGGAGTAGTAAGGAGTTGGTGGAATATAGTCATACAGATACATGATGAGTCATCACTCTAATGGATAGACATACAGGACTAATGATTCAAGGAATCATAACCCTCTTTCTTGCATTCTTTTCTAATTTAAGAGAATGTAGAGATGCAGTAGGGTCATGTGACAGTAAATGTGTATGTATTGAGGATCACTAACCTTACCCGGTACTCCCTCAACATGGTTTGAAATAGTCTCTTATAGGTGAGGAATTTGAATAGTGTATCCATAGATACATCCCTTCCATTGTTGTTCCCCCATTGAATTCACACCTATATTAAAGTGATAGAGTGGGCTTTGTAGATTGAGAAATTTATATCAAAGGGATGCATAAAACTAGTTATGGAAGTGGGAATCATGGTTCAAATTAATTTTCAAAATTTCGTAGACACCATTCATCAGTATCTCAGTGTAGGAGATCTTCCCATGTCCACTCTCAACCACTGGGACATGGAGTGAACAATTCTCACAAAAGACCCAATAATTTTATAGAGTGTAAATTCTATGAATGTGATGTGTATGGTCTCAATGAAAATTATGGATCAACCCAACATGCTGAGAATGATAGGCCGTATTATATGGACCGTCGTGGTAGAGGATGATTCTTGATCGTGGTTTTTCTGGCATGGCAATGGTGTCTTAATAGAGATAGAGAACGGAATTAACAGGAGCAGATCCCTATGGAGTAGATCCTCTTGGATGATGATTATATAATAATATTCCACCACTAACGACATTTTTTCCATGTCATGCTTAATGAGATAACGATATGGGTGGAAGGAAATTTCATGTCATGGAGGCATATGACCTGGAAGCTGACGAGATGATTTAAGGTGTGATCTATGTTTATTCTACACATTCTCTAGTAATTGTAGAAATTTTTTCATGTCACTCCTTCATTTACTTTTTCATATTTGGGGCTCCGTATTTAGAATTCATCATAGTAGCTTTATCAAGAAGTTCTTACTAGGTGGGATTCTTCAATACCTCTAATCTTACATTAGTTAATGATTTTTCTGGTAAATATAGCTAACCATGGGACATCTTGGTCAACATGATGAAACCTTACGATTTCATATAGGATATGTACTTTTTGACCATTGTTTTATATCATATTTTCTTTCCTCATAGGTGAGTCAGATGTCTTCAGAGAAATTGGTTAAGACTCTCCTTTATGGGCGAGAGAGTACTCATGGAGGAGTGAGTGGATCTTGCGAGTAGGAGGCCACAACCCATGGCCCATCAGTTGGTGAATTCAACCCTTTTTATAATTGGATATTCAGAAATATGGGTTCCTTTTATTTTAGAGGACATTATGGAAGTCTTCCCAGGGGATGTTATGTGACTACATTGGAGGTAGGAGATAGACATGTGCATTGGCATGCACCCACGGACCATAACAATATCTTATGTGGCTCATCGAATGGCTCCTAATGAGATCCATAAGATGAGGGTGTAGTTATAGGACCTTCAATATAAAGGTTTTATCAGACCCATTATGTCCCCCTAATTAGCTTTGATTTCATTCATGGAAATGGTGGATGAGAGCTTGCATATTTTTGTTGATTATAACCAACAGAATCATGAAACCATCCGGAATAAAAGTAAATTTTATGAAAATTGATAGCCTCATTGATAATTTTTGAGGTGTTAGTTGGATCTCAAAGATTAATCTTAGGTATTTATAACACCATCTAAGGGTAATCAGGGATGATATTCTGAAGAAGGAATTCTAATATCACCACATAAACAATGAGTTCTTAGTGATTCCATCTGGTGTTGTGAGTTACCCCACACTTTTTATGTATTTGATGATCTATATATTATACCCATACATGTAAAGATTATTGGTTGTCTCCATTGATGGAATACTCATTTACTCAGTGTTAGAGGATGAGCATGTAGAGAACTTGAGTGTGGCCCTAGACTTGCACTGGGAGAACCAACTTTATGGTAAGATTTTTAAGTACTAATTCTGGAATGGTTATTCAAGTAGATATATGTGTTTAATGGGAGTGCTAAAAGAAGTCATGACCGATTCAGGTGAATCTGATCCAAATGACCTTATAATCCCACTATGGGGTCTGTTTTTATTTGCTATTATCTATCAAGAATGATGGGAGATTGTGAAGATCCCCAACAGATAGTTTCCTCTAAGAACACGTGAATTCCGGATTGTACCTCCATGCAATGAGATTCCAATTCATGGAGTACATTTTTTTCATGTGAAGGGTTTACAATATCATTATGATAATTACATTTTTACTTGATGAACTATTCTCATTCTCGATTTATGTCATGTTTCATGAATGACTCCAATCTCTATGCAGCATATTTTCCAATAAATACCCCTTTTATTATGAAATTTTAACGATGGATTGTGATTTTTCAACTTCCTAAATCACTCTCTTTTCATGAACCCCTGAGAATCATCCAAAAATCCAAATATGGATTACCCAAGGTATCTAGATTTACAAAAATTCCTCCCTTTTGTTCATGAAATCCAACAGCTAAAGTAGATGTTCATTTTTTGAAGTCCCAATCCTTTCATGGAATAAGAAGGTCGTTGTAGGCACTTGAGGATTTGTGAATAATTTAGCCTTCCCAAATCTCTCACCAAATGTATCGGGACCTTATCATGATGTAGGGTCACCCAATTTTGTGAATGATACTCCATCACAAATCCCCAAACCTCTATATGGATCCCAAACCTTGTAATCCCTCTTTTATCAACTTCCAATCTTCATGAATCACTTCTATATGTTCTCTCCTCCGTACCTCCCTTATAATAACACCCTTTCATGAAAGATGTGTTTCTAGAACCCCCATACCAACCTATGACAAGTTTAGATACACCTTCAGTCCCAATGTGTCCAATTCCACCCATTCCTATGACATTCCAATTCACTCCAAGTGTGTATCAGGATTCTCACAAGCCTATTGATTCTAATCATAGGTACTTCAACCCCTTTTTCTTCTAATTATATGGACTGTAACTTGGACCTTTTGATTGAACACTCTTACATGGAATTTCCAATTCCATTCCCCACCCAAAAGAACCTGAGAGGTGGTCATTAAAGCTATAAGGGTAAGGAGTTTTCCATCCCATGCCCGAGAAACATTATGTAAAACACCCTAGTTCCACATCCTATTCATAAAACATTAAAGTACATGATAACATCCTCATCACATGTCATAAAATAGTCATCTTACCCTATAGGATAACCACGAGATGCCCCATTTATGTTAATCATGGGATTCCACCCACTCCTACCATTGAGTAAAATCCACCCCCATAAGAGTGAAATCCCCCAATATAGAGATTCTTCAACACATAATCCCCACACCATCAATCATTAATGAACCTTTTGTGACATGATCTGCATTATTTCATGATCCTCAACTTCAAGTTTTGATCCTATCACATGACCTTAAACTATGGAAATCAATTGTCTAGGTTATGATCTCAATCATCTAAATAGGGTGTATAGGACGCCTCTAAGAGGTTCAATCAGGCCATTAGTGAACCCAGGTGTGGAATATTTCCTTTCTAGGGAAGGAACTTATTAATCCTCTCTATATGGAATTAAATCGACATTTTTCAAATTAGGTGTGAAATAATCCCTTCTAGGGATTTAACATCTTGTTCTGCCCTAGGGGTTTGTTCTGATCAAAAAATATCATCTCCACAATACCTTAAACTCGTTCACTAATCCGTCTCAACTAGTTGTTCTAATCCATCTCTATGAGATGGGGAGCTTTTGACCTGGCCCAAAATGCCTTCCCCATATATGAGTATGGGATTCCTAAGGTAAAAATAATTAGAAGACATACTCCCATTGAATCAACTACCTCATACTCAACATGATATTCCTTGGTTTCAACCCCTAAGATTCCTCGTATGATATTCCCTATCAAGAGGAAGAATACTACTGAGCGATGCGACCAGTTTCTAGACATGCCCGGTGATACCCAATGTGACTACCCTCCAGACCAAATGTTTCTTCCCTACCCAGACAACAGATGTTTAATTAACTAGATTCCACATAGAGATTGATCTAGGAATGAGTTCCTTGAACATGAATCAAATCTATAAGGAAGATCTAGACTAAGAAAGAGGATCTAAGGAGGAATACATTGAATGAGGAAATGAAATACCTTAATATGGTTTTGATTACAGAGAACACATAACCATTGAAAATGATGATGTTATCCCACATTTGGAATATGGGAATGTGGGAAAAACGAAAACTAGTGTATATTAACATGTAGATGAGCCCGGATGGAAGTGTTGGAAGAAGAAATGGTGAACCAGATGTGAATATTTTCTCCTCGACATAGATATTGGTAGGGTCGGGGACTAGAAAATTAGCATATCATCTGATCCAAACATCTGGTGTTAGGTCCCACTATGAAAATTGTGGGCTCAGTATGAAACCCACATGTACATTGGGGCATTACTCATTGGGAATTCATGGTCTGCAACATTTTTAGTGTTGATCCCTCACCATCTTAGAGAGATTTGATGAAGTTGGGAAATTGGGTGTCACTTTCCTTATACCTATATTTATTGGTGTATCTAATTTCATTATATGACCCCATCTATAGAATATCTACAACACAGCGCCCACATGAGTAGGGTTAGGGGAAACATTAATGCCAAAATCACATAAAACCATGATTGCTCTATGACTTCATCCAAGATGTCGACTATTGGGCACCCACACCATGTCTCTCCCTATGGGATCTTCTAATGGAGTGTTATTAACATAATAATATATTGGTACTAGAAGGATGGGGTCATTCCCACCAACTACATGGCCCACAAGCACCTAGAGGCATCAAAACATCGTGGACATCGTAGGCCACAAGGGAAGAACTAAGGGAACCTCCCACCCCCAATTCCAACAAAAAATTTATTTCATACTCTCTCCCAATAGTTACCTAATGACCTGGTATATTTTACTGAGGAGGTGTTGGATGTTTGAGTCACACATGTCGTGACTACTACCCGAGAGCCACCAAGGAGGAAGAATCATGATAATTTCTTGAAAATTGGGGATCTTCTATGGATTCAATTCCCCTTCCACCATCATCAAATCCATTAATATCCCCCATAGATGACAAGAAAGTATCCTTATTTTCCCTATTGGTATGAAGTCCCCATCTGCCACATAGGCAGGCCGGGTTGACCCTCTCAATCACTAGAAAAATTGAAAACCATGACCGTCCAACACATAATGAGGATACCGAGTGCTAGGGTCCACCATGCATTGTCATCAACCCAAGGAGAGGTCCTCCACACTATCTCAGCCACCAACTAAGAGGTCATCCCCATTCCTTCTCCAACCCATGTGGAGGGCATCCCCACTTCATTGACCATCATAGTAGAGGCCCTCCTCAATCTTTCGGAAACCATTAGAAAGGCCATCCCTATACACTTGAATCTCATTAGGGAGGTCATACACATGTCATTATCAACCATAGTGGAGGTCCTCCCCCACTCTTTCACCAGTCAAACTGGAGGTTTCCCCACTTTAAAAAAGTTGATACAAAGGTCCTCCATGTGTCCCAACTTATAAAAGAGTAGTTCCTTACCACATTACCACCCTCAATCACAGTGGTCATCACCATTCTAAAAACAAACCCTATATTGAAGAACCATCTTGATGAATAAGGGAAAACACTGACCACCGATAGAGAAATACGAGGGAATGCTAAGTCATCTTCGACATCACGGAAAAATCAGATTCTAATGGGATAGATGACTCGAGGATGGAAACCTCACCACATTCATCAGAGTCTATATTTGGATGCCAACACCTAATGTTTGACATCCCAGATGTTGAGATCTATAGGATCTTCTGATACCACCATAGGTACACATATATGGATAATGTTTTGGAATCATTCTAGTTGCTCACAATACCATAATATTTTTCACATTTAGTTTCAATCCTCTCTACTAAAACATAATGTGTGGTAGTTATGTTTATATTTATATTGGATCCTATATATGATGAGTGCTTTGTTGAGCTGTAGATGGATGTTTCTACCCATGAACATGAGGCGGTGGTGAACACCCCATCCTATGGGGATATGATGAAGTGGTTGCTACCTCCCCTGAGAGATGTTCCATCATGATGTGAAAAATTGAATCACACAATGACTCCACATCTAGATAACCCACCACATTACATATCCACAACGATTATGCATACTATCTCTTATCTAGTGTTGATTAGGGCTTCAGCTGACCAAGAACATGGCCCTTACTCCGAAAAATAGTTCATGTGAGAGATTATCGCTGGAAAATAGTTTTTGGTGGTGATCTAAACACTAGTAAATCCAATCATTTATATCTTGAAGTCCCTCACTGGGGGCTGAGAAGTTTGTTTTAGAAATATGATCTAGGAGACACTTTACATCTTTCATGATCATTAGTTGTCATGTCCATGAATCTTGGAGAAAAGGACACTACCAATTAAAAGTGGTAAAAATACGATATTACTACACTCTCAGTGGATTTACACCCCACATGAATGGGATAACACAAAATTCTAGAATAAACATACATAAATTTCCTTACAATTATCTACCTTGTTATAGTAGAGTAGTCTCTTCATGTTTAGATCACAGTCTAGGGATATTACAATTCTCTTTACTTCAACCCTATTTTTTAATATCCAAGCATCCATCCAGACGAAGAAAATTCTTCTCCATGAACTATAACAATAAACATGGTTTTTCCTAGGATACCTATTAAAAGGGGCTCCGGTATAGGTATTGACAAGGAAACCCCACCCTTAGTGATGGAGTGGTACTAGACAAACCTTCATATAGGTGTCCTTATTTTTCCGCAGAGATATGCATATGGCCTTGTGGATCCATCCAAAGATACATTGCCTCCCAATCGACCTCATGAAAAGGATATGAGTGTGTTGGTCCCTTAAATCAATTCTAGGTTCAGAAAAAAAATATAGAGCCCAAGGTAGTTTTCTTTCTCCAAAAACTCAAATATAAAAAAAGAATATTTGTTGATCTCACTATTGAACAGTGCCTAGATTATGGAACTACCCAATGAGATCCTATTTCCCTTCTTGTGGGGTATTGATTCTTTATTTTCATGATTCCCCCACTTGAGATCAATAATCTAACACATGAAAAAAAGAAAAAATGAATGAGTATATGTTAAGCAACTGAGGATTGGGTCGTCAACCCCACCTGAGAATGATAATTATCCTCCTTGGGATCTAGGTTTGGATGATCTATATATCTATGCATGATTATAAATTTTAAAATCATATCCCCATTATGGTGGTCTTGAATCATCTTAAAAGTATTAACCCTCACAATGATGACATTATAACTTCTATAACCACTTTCCTAAGTAACGTGAAATATGATATAAGTTGATCCCACCTAACAGAAATTTGAACCCATCATTGGTGGAAAACACCTGACCACCACCGTGGTTTGGTGAAACTATCATTACCTCATTAAAAAGGATGGATGACCCACTTCAAAAACATTTCCCTATTTATTTAAATCTTTTCAATGATATTGGGAACCCTAAAATAGTCAGAGGATGCCAAAATGAGGAGCTTTTTTCAAACATTAGATGTATTTTCATTCTTCATGTATATTTATCTATCCATAGGATCCATCACTGTTTGGGAATATCATCATCGGTAGTTACATTCTTATTTTAGATCCACCATGGAAATGAAAAGTATTGCTAGCCTCTTAAAGTTATTGAAAAGTACTGATGAGTGAGTCACAATCTTTGTCTCCCCATGGAAATGCCTCACGAACTCATTCGGCATGCCACTGACTTAGGAGAATAGAATAATGATGAAAATGAAAAAATTTAAGAAATATATGGTTCAAAACATCATCAACTATAATTATCTAGGAGTATTTAGGTAGTTTTATTATAATACCAAGTCTCTGGAAGAATCCTTGTAGTAGAATAAAAAATTATGCATGTTTCCTATTCCAACTCCCACGAGAAGACCCGTCAAATTATAGAAAGAAGCATTTATACAAGTAGAGGGCCCCAAGCCAGAAGATCTATTATCCCTCTTTAATAATGATCCCCATTATTTATAGAATGTATATCAAGGGTAGATTAACTGAAAAGATCCCTGGAAAAAGGAATTTTGAAGCTTCCAGAATCCATAAGTCCCCAAGAAGTCGAACCCATTGACTGCACCAAACATTGCTTGTACGAATATATCCTTAGACATTCCATAATATAATTCAATGTGTTTGAGGATTAGATCTATGGATATGTGTATCATTTCTAGGACATGTACAGTGAGGTTTTGGAATTGATAACAAATATCTCCATCGGCCTAGTCACTAATAGAGAAGGATTGTGTTAATAGAAACAATCTTCTAGCTACATGACCTGGAAATATGATGATTGGTTGACCTATAGGGAAGCCACACGCACCCCTTGTGTCATCCATTCCTTATTTGGATGGAAATAACCTCCTATTGTTGATGTTCCTTATCTATTTTTTGCCTCTTCATCTACTTCATAGAATTCTAAATCTCATAAGACTGGGAACTTACGACGCAATGGAAAATAGAGTCCCCCATTGGGGATAAAACCATCATTAACCTGTGGAGATTTCATGCCACCTAAGTTGGGAGTCACACAATGGTCCTATAATGTCTTTAAAATTGTGTATTATTTTTATTATATGGAATTATTTTGATCCCGTGAAATTTGATGGTGTGTGATTCCGAGTCCTGGAGTGCCCAGAATGATCTGTTGAAGTTTTGTTAAGTATTAATTAGCACATAAGTAGTTTTTATGAAAAAGTGAAATAACACAGAAACGGTAACTCAGATCGGAAATCTAAGGGCATTGTTGCATTTGGAATGGTAGTTTACCCTAGGAGCGACTTATGTTTAGTCAGTGTTAGCCTCATGTGAGAAAACCCAAAAATGGCATAATAGTGAATAAAATAATTAAAAAAAATATTTTATTTTTCAAATTCTTATTACTCACAAACGGTAACACGGATTGAAAATTTTATACAACCACTAAAATAATGAAAGTATACTCTCATTATGGAGATACTAACATTGGCTGGTGCAGGCCACAAGTGAAAGTTAGTTTTTTTCTATAAATAAAATAATTAATTGATAATTATTTTATTGTAAAATCCATATTTTTTAAATGGTAACTGAGATTAAAAATATGAGAGTATTGTTGGGTTTATTGGGGCGTATTTCACTTAGGGAGAGCCTATCATTGACCGGTGTGGGTTGAGGGTGACTATTAATAATTTTCTGAACATTTTTTCGGGTACGTTCTGTAAACGCTTGAGAGACGTTTTCTAAATTTGGAACCATTGCTCGGATAAAAAATCTTTGGGCATTGTAGAATATGCAGTGCTGGGATTATCTTAAATAAGACTTCACTTCGACCCCAATAGGTCCAGAGAAGAAGTTAGTTTTTGGATCATTTTAATAAAATAAAAAAATAACTTTAATTATGTGTAATTATTGTTTCCCATGTTATTCCCTTCTAAAACAAAAATGTAGATAATCTCTCTAACTAGTTGATCCTTGGATGATTTGTTTTGCCAGTTTGGGAATAATCAATTTTGGCAAGTTTTAGGGTTTGACGTTCTTCATTCAAGTTTTTTTGATCCACTTTCTACCGCTCTAACATGGAGGGTGTGGGCCAAACAAAGGTGGCCCGACCCCTTCGATGTTCTTCTTGAATGGTGTGTTCTTCCCAATAGAAGAAGGCAGCTTTGTGCCATGACGACGAATAGATACGGCAGCCGTCCCACCGTCGTCCGCGATGACGACGACGGCCCCGTGGCTCCTCGCCACCCATGGACTCCCCCCCCCCTCATGGCCCTCCACCCTGCTCCGGAGAATCATGCCAAACTCTAGGTATATGCGGCCGCCGCCGCACCACGACCTCTCCTCGACCCCGTGGCCTCTGTGGCGCTATGTGGCCCTCTGCGCGTCTGGCGGCCTCTACCGCCCTGCTGCCTCCATGGACCTGCGGCCTCTGCTGCCCTACGGCCTTCGTAGCCCCGCGGCTTTCACTGCCCCCCGGCCTCTGCGGCCCCGTGGCCTCCGAGGCCCGGCAAACGCTACCGCCTCGCAGCCTTAGCTGCCATGCGACCTCCTCCTCCCTGTTCCCTCACGTCATCCGCGTCCTTCATTTCCCTCGTCCATGCCACCGAGCGGCCTTCTGCGGCCCCCACGGCCTCGCTGCCCCAGACCCTCTGCGCCCCCCATGGCCTCGCTGCCCTATGGCCCTCTGTGCCCACTCCCCCTCCCCCCCCCCCCCGCGGCATTGCCATCCTGCAGCCTCATGGCCCCTATGGCCATGCGGCCCTCACGGCCTCTGCACCGCCCTCGCAGCCTCATGCCGCTCTGCGGCCCCGCGCAACCGAACGCGAGCTAGGCCAGACCTGGCAAGCCATGTAGACCCATCGAGCCTGGATGGACCCTGCGGACCATGTCGGGTCTGCCCAAGTCGGGTCGGACCGGGTCGGACCTGACCTGGACCAACTACGAGATTTTTTCTCTAACGGTCATAAAATTGGCACCTGGTGTCCATTTGACAAGTCGTCCATAGCGCTATAATCCTTAGAGAGATACAGTCCCTTCGGTATACCCCACTTGATATTTGGATAAATTTGGGATATTATCGAGTTAGATTGAGCACGAATCCAACCGGGACCTCGGGACTAAAAGGATAATAACTTACAGACTGGGAATATGATTGATGCAACGTCTATTTCATTCAGACACCTAAGACATGATTGTCCATTGGAATACTTCTTCATTGGACTTCGTGGCAGTTGGAGTATCAACCAGTGGATTGAGGAGAGAACTCTCCCGGAGATCAGTTAACTTAGTTTGGGAACCCAGTAGCTGGCTGTGATGTGAATAATGAAGAGGGATCCTATGTGCGTTAGCACCGAGCGATTCGGTGGGGGTCAGCACCGAGCGATCCTATGTGGGTCAACACCGAGCGGTCTTGTGTGCGTCAGCACCTATCGATCCAGTGTGGCTCAGTAGTGAGTGATCCAATGTGGGTCAGCACCGAGTGATCCTATGTGGGTCAGCACATAGGGATCCTTCGTGGGTCTTTCTCTTAACAGAGTAAGATGTTTTAGTAGTTACATCTAATTATTTCTTCTACTATATCTAAGAATTTCCTTGTGTGAGATGATTTTTTACTTGTGGGTTACTTTCCTTTGTGGTAATACCTTGGTGGTATTCTTCTATATGGCATACCTGTGTGGTACTTACCTATGCTGTATTCCTTCATTTTTTGAACAGTTGAGCTTTGGGCTATTTAGTTGTGGCTTATGGGGATGCAACGCCCTGATGTGGGGATAATGAAAAGACCTTGAAATTACATGTAATTTATTTTAATATATGGGAACTTTACGAGTCCATGAAAATTAACGGCGCAAGATTCCAAGGCTCGGAGTGCCCGAAATGAATTTCAAAACATCTTTTCGAGTGCGTTTTATAAACCTGCGACTGGGATTTTGTAACTTTTGAACCAGTGATCAAAATTGAAATCTGAGGACACCATTGAACTCGCAGCGGAGGTATTCTCTTAAGGAAACCTTCACCTCAACTGTAGTGGGACGAGAGTGAATGTTATTTGTTGTTCTTTTCGTCAAATAATTAAATAAAAAATTGTCTATAATTTTTTTAGAAACCCTCAACATGAGTTATGGTGGTGGGCACCACCTGATCCTAAACCTCCCATGTGAATGTTAAGAGGTGGAGATCACCTAAACTAACCAACCAATTTTAATTTAGCGGTAGAGACCACCTGAACCCCCTTTAATGAGATAAAACCATTCACTCCCCTAAATTAAATTTTTCCAACACCACTCATTAATTAGGATAATTAATTTTTCCAATGTGGTACAATTAAATGAGCAGATTAATTATGCCAACATTCCAACATAATTAATCTACTTAATTTAATTATATTTTCATCTCTTTCCTTGGGAGGATTTTTGGTTGGCAAAGAAGTTCCTTGGTGGGGGAATGTTGTCATGACCTATCCCCAGGGGACCTTTTACTGAACGTACCCGAAAAAAATTTCATAAAATTATTAACAGTCAACCTCGACCTGTGATGGTCGATGTTAGGCTCTACTTAAGTGAAACACACCCCAAAGAACCCAAAGGTACTTCAGATTTTCGATCCGAGTTACCGTTTAAAAGTTATTGATTTTACAATTAAATAATTATTACATAATTATTTTAGTCATGGCCAAAAACTAACATTCATGGGTGTCCCGTGTTGACTTGTGTTAGTATCTTCCTAAAGATTGTATACCCTCATGAGTTCAGCGGTGGTCTCAGATTGTAAATTTGAGTTATAGTTTGTGGGTTATAAGCATTTGAAAAATAAAATAATTTATTTAATTATTTTCTTCACCATACAATGGCCTGAAGGCCTTCAAATTTATTATTATAATCAAACCCCATATTAAGGGAAGAAGGGGGAGAACCCCAACAAGCATCATGGACTTAAAACAAATCACACTTAAAGGTCAAGAGTGATAAACCAAACAGACAACACAGAGAACCCCTCCCCAGCATAAAATCGTGATAAAGCTCTCCATCATTGCATGGCTGAATGGAAAGAATGTGTCCTGTGTCAAAGAAAAGGCCCGATCTGATGGCTGACGCCATACCCTCTCAAATGTCCAAATACGTGAAGCAAAACAATGATTAATATCTTCCTCTATAACCTCTATGAGTCCGGATCCATGTGGTCAAATCCCAGTGCATCTCTATTCCAACAAAATTGAACCACAACAAATCACCACAATACTCAGCCATGACATCAAACTATTCAAACCATCACCAAAAAATCTCCAACCCACCGCCATCATTTCCTGCATCGCAGAACCAAAGCCAAAAGAATAGCGCAGCCCTAAATCCAACTCAGACAAATAAGAACAACCAGCAGATAACAAAAATCACAGCCATCCGAACCAAATTAAACATCACAAAACCATCAAACCTACAAAAACACCACAAAAACTCCAGAGACCTTTATCTCCCTCCTCCTGGTCACTCAGATCCGTCATTGGCCATCACTGGAGCCACGCCAAGGTTCCTCCAGGCCATTCTAGACCGAACCAAATCTGGATCCACTGTTCACCGTCCGTACAGACCAAGCCCTGCTGAATCAAGCCGCACGCAGACATGATGGCGTCAACCCAAACTGAGATGAAGTCGGTGTTCTGGGAGACATGTCTCCACCGAGACTGTAGACACCACTAAACCAATTCGAAACCCACTGCATCGCACCATCACTCAGCCACGAGCTGAGAATATATGGAGGAATTCGGCCAATGAGACAATCCAGAGGAAGCCGACGAAGCCGCATCACGCCGAGATGATGCAGAGGAAGACGAATCGAGACCAAATCACGCCAGAGAGGGAAGGGGGTGCAAGGCCTATGGGAAAACCATAATCGCTGTTGAGGGGAGAATAGAAGCTACTTAGAGACTGAGAAATGCTAGCAATCTATTTTCTTCACGATTATGCGATTTTTGGGTTTTCTCATAGGAGGCTCACGCCAACTAATCATATGTTGTTCCTAGGGTAAACCACCATCCTGAATTCAATGGGGCCCAATAGATTTCTGATATGAGTGAACATTTAATATTTTTCAACTTTTTAAGTAAAATTACTTACACGTGCTTTCTAAAACTTAACCAAACTTCGACGGATCCATCCGGGAACTACGGGCCTCGGAATCACACGCTGTCAAAATTCATGGTTTCAAAATAACTCCATATAATTAAAACCCATCAAAATTCTTGTAAATCAGAGCATCTATGAGCTTTTCACTCTATTAACCATAACATTGGCACACTGCTTCCTTTTGACAAACCGTCAACGATGTAGTAAACCTTGGAGCGAGATGGTGCCTTTTGTAAGATGGAGTAGACATAGATCGTATCTCGTATTATCTCTGAAGAATCGTGATATTAGGCCTCATCTTCTTGGATATGAGCTCACCCCTATCCCCCTGCTCCCTACGGTTGGGGTGGACCTATTAGTGGTGGGGCAGTAACATCTCAAATCGTCGGCCACCGCCAATTTCATGGCCAGCTCCTCTACCACTCCCGCCTACCCCCAATGGACCTCCTCAGTCGAACCTCTCTCTCTGACTGGGTGGTCCTTTGACTGCCTTCGGATAATCCATATGAAGGGTCAGACATTCACGATCCATGTGACCCTGCCCACCACATGTGTAGCACTGCCCATGACTGGCATGACTGGCTCAGCTTGGGGTGCCCCGCTCAACCAACCCGGAATCCTGCAATCGTCCACCTATAGGTCTGGCCCTCTTGACCCTCTATGAAATCTGTCTACTTCCAGCTGCAGAAGACTCTGCTACATGAATTCTGTTGGTGGGTCTCGTTGCTGGCGATTTCTCCTCAAATAAACACTCCACTAATATGGCTCGCTTTAACACCCCCGCCTACATTAGGATGCTAAGAAAAATCATAGAATCCATGATCTCTCACCTGAGCCCCTTCTCAAAGGTCTGGGTCTCTGAAGAATTGGTCTTGCTCCATATAGGTGGGGTAGAGTGAGAGGTCAGTGACCATCACTGAGTACTGAGCCACAGTCATGCTTCCCTACTGCAGATGAAGAAGCTCATGTATGTGCACTACATGAAGAGTTGCTGGAACAAACTCTGCAAGAAATAGGCTCACAAGGTCTGCCTAGAGAAGAATGAACACATTGTGAGCCTAGAGCATCAAGATCCACCATATGTTTGTGGGTTCTCATATAAGACTGGTGGCAAGGATCACCATCAGATCGGCTTGTGTCCCAACCAGTCATAAAACTCTCACCACGGCCTCCAGCCAATCCTCAGCCGCTTGTGGGTCCATCTCTCCCGGATCCTAGGTGGCCTATAGCCTTGGAACTAATCCAACATGGTCAAGATGCATGCAACTTCGGTTATTGGGGTAGGTGGCATCCGTGGCCCAATGGGTAGTGGTACCACTGGTGCCCCCGCTGGTGCCTCTACTAGAAGATGGACCTGCACCGAGGACTTTTCTCTCGGTGGGCTATCAGTGTGTACTATACTCGGAACCCTAGCTGGCTGTCTATGTTGAGGAATCTTGAAAAACACTGGTGTACCACGGTAAATAAGTTATTCATGGTGACCAGACTCTAATGATCTCAATGAAAACACATAAAAGCACACACACAATCTGTGTTTTCATGCAATGAGTGAGAAATCCGATGTCAGGGTCCTGGTCTATTGATACGTCGGCCACCGCACCAACAATGGATTCCCTAAACTAATAACCACACTCACTACACTTAGCACTACTTCTATTAAAAAGAATGATTAGAGTAATATGTTTTACGGTAGAACTGACTCCTCTAATACTAATTCTTCCTAGATCTCCAAGATGACCAGACCTATAGGTGGATGACCATAGGATTCAGGGTCAGTTGTGCAGGTCACCTGAGGCAGAGCCAGTCATGCTAGAAGCGGGCAGTGTTACGCATGCAGTGGGCAGGGTCACATGGCTCTTGATTGTATGACTCGTCATATGGATGATCAAAAAACAGTGGAAGGACCGCCCAGGCAGAGATAGCGGTTCAGATGAGGAGGTCTGTAGAGAGAAGGCGGGCGTGGTAGAGGGGCAGGTCGTGCAACTGGCAATGGGTGATGATTCAAGAAGTTATTGTAACTTCCACCAAGAAGTCCACCCAGACCACAGGGAGCAGGAGGGCAGGGGCGTGCTCAGCTCTAGGCAACTGAGGCCTATAATCACAGCTCTCTCGAGATGATATGGGGTACGATCTGTGTCTACTCCACCTTTGCTGTAGTACTTATAAACACAGGATCAATTCATTCTTTTATTTCCACTACCCTCGTTCGGAGCAAGGAGATTCTGATGGAGCTATTGGCTCGATCCTTACGACTAGAGAATTTAATGGGAGCAGATTCAATGAATATGCACTGGTTCTAGTAGTGTGAGCTTACTCTAAGTGGAGAGAGCTTTGGCTAGGATCTCCTAGTAGCGGCGTAGAGGCCTTACAACGTCATCTTGGGTATGGAATAGTTATCTACATTCAATGCTCAGTTTTACTCTATTAGGTGCAAATTGCAGTATGTCTGCATGGATGGGACCAGGTTTACCTTCACTAGTGGGAAGGGAGCCTTTGCAGCACAGGATGGACTTACTCGGAGGAAAGTGTAGCCGATCACTCATCGGTTAGCTAGACTTACCCTTAGAGGAGTTTATGTGGAGAGTCTGAGTTATCCTGTAGTGGTGGAACAGTATGCGGATGTCTTCCCTGATGATGTTCTGGTTATACCTCCTATTTGATAGGTGGAACTTCACACTGACTTGTACCTTGTGTCAGCCTAGGCCGGGTTAGGCTGGGTTGGTCTGACTGGGTCAGACAGGACCTAGACCAACTTCGACCCTTTTCAAATGATATGCATTCTCTTCATCAGTAGCCGAGTAGATCAGAATGTTGTAGATGAAGACTACTACAAAGAAATCAAGGTATGGCTGAAAGATCATGTTCATGATTCCCATGAACACTGCTGGAGCGTTGGTTACACCGAATGGCATAACCAAGAACTCGTAATGGCCATACCGACATCTGAAAGTCGTCTTCTGCATATCCTCGTCCCGTACTCTGTGCTGGTGGTAGCCTGGTCTGAGGTCTATCTTGGAGAACTACTGTTCTCCATTCAGCTGATCAAATAGATTGTCAATCCTCATAAGTGGGTACTTATTCTTCACAGTCATAGGGTTTAGGCACCGATAGTCAACACAATGTCTCAAGCTACCATCCACCTTCTTGGCGAACAATATCGGGGCTACCCGAGGAGAACAATGGGACGAATTATCCCTTTCCCCTATAAGTCCTAAAACTATACATGTAGCTCACGAAGCATCGCGGGGGCCATCTGATACACTGGCGTAGATATTGGTGTCATCCTAGGGTACAAATCAATGTAAAATTCCACCTCTCTGGGAGGAGGTAGACCTGAAACATCATTAGGGAAGACATCCTCAAAATAGTCCACCACTACAGGATATCTCAGACTCTCCACATCAACTACTCTGAGGGTAAGGCTAGCCAACTGATGAGTGATTTGATGAACTCTCCTCTAGGTAAGTCCATCATGTTCTGCAAAGGCTCCCTTATCACCAGTGATGGTAAACCAGGTCCCATCCGTGCAGACGCACTACACATTGCGCCTAATAAAGAAAATGTATGCATGGACTGTAGGTAACCAGTCCATACCCAAGATGATGTTGTATGGCCTCAATGCCACTACTAGGAGATCCCAGTTTATCCTCTCACCTCCAAGAGTGATCTCTCACTACCAGAACTAGTGCGTAATTGCCAAATACACTCTTGTGGGAGTCTCTAGCTGTAAGGATCGAGCCAAAGGCTCCATCAGAATCTCCGTGCTCCAAACGAGGGTAGTGATAATAAAATAATGATCGGCACCTGTGTTTATATGTACTGCAGCTAAGGTGGAGTAAACACGGATCATACCTCGTATCATCTCCAGAGAACCATGATCATTGGCCTCAGCTACCTGGAGATGAGCTCTCCCTTGTCCTCCAACTCCTTAAATTTAGGGAGGACCTCTTGGTGGTTGTGGAGATAACATCTCAAATTGTCTCCCACTACTAGTTGCATGACCAGCTCCTCTACCACGTCCACCTACTCCCTGCTGACCTTCTCGGTTGAACCTTTGTCTCTACCTATGAGGTCCTTTGACTATCTAATGATCATCCATATGATGGGTTGGATAGTCACGAGCCATGTGACCATGCCCGCCGCATGCGTAACACTGCCCACTCCTGGCATGATTGGCTCTTCCTCGGGTGCCCTGCACAATGGACCCTAAATACAATGGTTGTCCACCTGTAGGTCTGGTACACTTAGACCACTGTGACATCTGTCTACTGATAGATGTAGAAGAATCCACTACGTGAAGTCCGGTGGTGGGTCTCGCTACTGGTGACTGCTCCGAAAGGAAACTTTACACTAAGAGGGATCGCTCTAACAGCCCTGCCTGTGTCAGGATGCTAAGAGAATTCATCAAATCCCTGAACACTCTCCTTATCCCCTACTTGATGGTCTAGGCCCATAAAAATACGTCCTACACCATATTAGGGGAGTAACGTGTGAGTTCAGTGAACCTCACTGAGTACTGATCCACAGTCATGGTACCCTACTATAGATTAAGAATCTCATGTATGTGCACTGCGCAAAGAGTCGCAGGAACAAACTCTGCCTGAAATCGGCTCTCGAAGTCTGCCCAGAGAAGTGTCACCCTATTTTGTGTCTAGAGCATCTAGCTCTACCATCATTCTACTATTTCCCATAGAAGACGGGAGGCAAGGATCATCATGTGATCGGTTGGTGTCCCTACCAGTCGGAAGACTCTCACCCTCGCCTTCATCCAATCCTCAACCACCTGTGGGTTCGTTTATCCCCTGAACCTATGTGGCCTCTGGCACTAGAACTCATGCAGCGCGCTCAAGAGATGTGCACCCTCTGCTACTTGGGTTAGTAGTATCGGTTTCCCAATGGGTAATGGTACCGCTGGTGCCTCCACTGGTGGCTCTACTGGAAGAGGACCCTACACCGAGGCCTCATCGTTCGGTGTGATATTAGTGCGTACTATACCCGAAACCCTAGATGGCTGTCTACATGGGGGAATCCTGAAAAAAATAGGTGTTCCACATTAAATAAGTTATACCTAGTGAGATGACTCTAAATATCACAAAAATACTTTTGAAAGAACACACACAATCATTGATTTCATGCACTGAGTCATAAATTAGATGTTAGGGTCCTGGTGTGTGGATATGTCAGCCACCGCAACAACACTGGATTCCTTAAACTGTAACCACAATCACTGCACTTAAAACTATATCCATTTAAAAGAAATATCATAGTTATATGTTCTACTTTAGAACACACTCCTCTGATACCAATTTTTCATTGAGGTCCAAGAGGACCAGACCTACTGGTGGATGACCGCAGGATCGGGGGTCAGTTATGCCGGGCACCCGAGGCAGAGCCAGTCATGCCAGGAACGGGCAGTGTTACGCATGCGAGGGGCAGGGTCACATGGCTCGTGACTGTCTGACCTGCCGTACAGATGATATGCAGACCGTAGAAGGAACGCCTAGGAAAAGACGAAGGTTCAACCAAGTAGGTCCATAAGGAGTAGGAGGATGTGGCAGTGGAGCTGGCCATGTAATTAGCATCTATTCACGGGAGCTGTTCAGTTTACATGAAAATGATTGGCACACTCTTCCTCAGTAGCCGAGTAGATTAGATTGTCGTCGATGAAGACTACTACAAAGCGATCAAGGTATTGCTAAAAGATATTGTTCATGAGTTGTATAAACACTGTTGGATCATTGGCTACCCTGAATGGCATAACCAATAACTCATAATGGTCGTACCGACATCTAAAAGTTGTCTTCTTCACATCTTTGTCTTGTACTCTGAGCTGGTGATACCATGATCGGAGGTCTATCTTCAAGAATTACCCACCTCAGCTTCATCAAGTGCACAACGTTTTCTATGTATCCCTGCTGAAAAGATATGTGCATGACCCATCTCATGTGATCGACCACGACAAGATGGAAATCGACAATGGGGTGACGTTTTCGGAGGTACCAGTGGAGATGGAGGATCGACAGGAGTGGGTCCTTTTTGGGCAGTCGATACCATTGGTATGCGTATGCTGGCACCATGATAACTCCAGGAGAGCACATGGGAGCGGGAGGCTCAGATTCATGATTAGAACCCTCTTTTGGTTGTTTTTCCATTATTGTGGCTTTTGAGGATATAAATCCCTAATTTGGGGAGAATTTAATGTCCCGGAAATTTTGTATAAATTTTTTTATATGGAATTATTTTGAGACAGCAAAATTTTACGGCGCGCGATTCCGAGGCGCGAAGTGCCTGAAATAATCCATCGAAGTTTGATTAAGTTTTAATTAGCGTTCCTAAGTAGTTTTCCAAATAAAGTGGAAAAACTCATAAATGGTAACTCATATTAGAAACCTAAGGTCACCTTTGCATTCATGATGGCGGTTTACCCTTGGTGTGACTTAATTTTAGTTGCTGTGACCCTCCTATGAAAAAACCCAAAAGTGACATAATCGTGAATAAAATAATCAAATAAATTATTTTATTTTTCTAATGCTTATAACTCACAAATGGTAACTAATATTGAAAATCTAAGACCACCACTGAACTCATTATGGTATACTCCCTTTAGGAAGATACAAACATTGGCCGGCCTGAGCCACTAGTGAAAGTTAGTTTTTCCTTGTAAATAAAATAATTAAGTGACAATTATTTTATTGTAAATTCCATAATTTTTAAACGGTAACTCAGATTAGAAATCCGAGAGTACCATTGAGTTTTTTGGGGCGTATTTCACTTAGGAAAAGCCAAACATCGACTAGCATGGGACGATGGTGACTATTAATAATTTTCTGAACTTTTTTTAGGGTACGTTCAGTAAACGCTTGAACGGTGTTTTCTAACTATTGATTTTTTTTCAGATTAAAAATCAGAGGTCACTATTGAATCTAAATCACTAGGATTCAATTAAGGAAGGCTTTACTTCGGCCAAAGTAGGTCCGTAGAAGAAGTTATGTTTTGGAAATTTTTAATAGAATAAATAAAATATCTTTATTATTTTATTTTATTCTATTCCTCCAACGGACGAGTGGTTAGGTGGGATCGGTGATGTGTCAAGCCAATAAATGGTTTGACCCTACAATATAAGTAACAACATAGTTGGGGTAAATTAGGAAGCTTCCTAATTAATGAGCCCCATTAACTCCCTGCATCGTTACTTACCCTCCCCCCATCCTATAAAATGCAGCTAGGGAAGAGGTATCTCAGAACTTCACCAAGAAGTGAATTGTTGAAGAAATGTCATGATGTTGAACCATTAGAAGACATTTATAACCCAACAAAAGGTGACATACCTCATCGAAAAACCAATTCCCAGCATGTGAGTGGTGTATTTGGGAACCAGTCACAGGAACTAAGTACATAGTCCACCGGAAAGCGCTGACGATTCTCTGATGTTCAAGGTTGCAGTTTTATTTATGTTAGATTTTACATAATTGATTATTCATATTATAAATTCATGAAGAAAATGTCCCAATGAACATGGCCATCATCCCACACCAAAACCTTTCTCCTCTTTCTTTTATTCTTCATGCGTTCTTCGTGCGTTCTTAAACGCCTAATATTTATTGACGTTGGAAACATGGAGTTTTGTTGAGCGTGATATATGGATAGAGATCCCTAGAAGCAAGGATCGTGAATATGTGATAATTTAATTTTTCAGGCTTGGAACGAAGCCTTAGTGGATCGCAGAAGAAGTCAGTGGTCGGAACCCAGCCGACCATGAGGAAGGAAGGGCGGCGCGCGTCTGCGCCACTGGTGGATGAGGAGGGTGCGGCCCGTCGACCGCGATGGGGTAGGGTAAGGTCTAGAATTTGCCGACTATAGGGTAGTGCAGCGGCACACGCCTGCACTGCCGGTGGAGAATGGGGTCGTGGCCGCTTGTCCGTGGTGGATGCTGAAGGGCTGTCGGCCTTCCGGTCAATCGTGGTGGAGCAGCAGCGTGTGACCGCTCCACTGTGAGGAAGACATGTCGGCCTTCCAGCAGGTTGCACCACACCGGGCGAGACCCCTCTGGCGGGTCCCGATTTCCAACAGCTGAACAGTCCATGGACCGTTCGTGAAAACTGGGGGCACCTCCCCCTTGGTGTCGGTCACAGTGGACCGTGCCTCTGTGGACCACCAGCCGAGCGGGCTGCACCGGAGCGGGTCACGCTGCAGTGGGCCGCGCCCAGCAGTCCATGCCACAAATCTGCTATAGGGGGCTAGGACAGGCCACCCCCTTCACGGGTCAGGTCAGGATCGCCAAGGCCTTGGCCATCCGGGCCGTACCCATTTCTAGCCGGTGAGGTCCAGATAGTCAGACCGGACCCGGCCACATCTGGAACCAATTTCGCATTTTTGGCCATAACTTGTGATCTGAGGTTCCATTTGATGAACCGTCAATGGCGCCGAATTACTTTATTCGAGATGCTCCTTTTGGTATACCACACTTGATTTTTGGATAAGGTCAGAGTATGTCCGGGTTGGATCAGACCCCAAATCCAACTGGTCCCTCGGAGCTGAAACAATAATAATGTATAGACCAGGCATCTGATTGATGTGTCGTCTATTACATTGGGTCCCTTTTGAAGTGAAGGACCTTTGGGATACTTTTTTGTGGATCCTTGGGGTATTTGATGTATTACCTATGGATTGGGGAGTGGTTCTCCCAATCGTGATACGTATGGAAACCTGCGACTGACTGAGACTTGATGACCGCTGACTATTTTGAATCAGAGTGACTCGACATGCCCAGTGGGGAGCGCCTCTATGTTAGGTGGTAGACCCACAATGGGGAGCACCTCTTTGTGATATGGAAAACCCGTGGTACTCGGTAGGAGAAGTACCTTAGACGACTATGAGGGGGAGTGCATATCTATGACGTGACAAAACAATGGTGGGGAGCTCCTCGGTGTGACGCGACAGACCCACAGTACTCAACAGGAGGAGTAATTCAGCAATTCAAGGATAGTGGGAAGCGCCTATGTGTGTTGTGGCACGCCCATTGTACTCGATAGAGGAGGAGTTCTCTCGCAGAAGAGAAATTCGACGTTCTGATTGAAAATGTTACTTCTTACTACCCCTAGAATAAATCCCATTGTGATGTATCTTTACCTTATGCTTGTGATTGAGGTTATGCTATGTGGTACTTTACTTGTGTGGTAATCTACCTTTGTTGTATTACCTATGTGGTATTCATCCCTCTTATGTGAGGTGGGTATTTTCTGATAACTTAGGTATATGTATGGGCATATACCTAAGTAGGATTGAATGTTGCTTCTATGTTTTTAGGTTTATCCTTTGTGGATTTGAGAGACCTTTCGGGGTCTTAGGGTCCCTACTGAGTATTTTTATACTCACCTCTACACGGGTTATGCCTGAACCGTGTTGTGTCTGGTGTAGATAATGGACAACTCTGACTCAGGATGAGGGTACCTGGACTGGATACTATATAGAGGGGGACCATTGATGAGGTGATCCATAGAGATGATCCCTCAAGAGTTGTACCTACCCTTTAGGTAGGATACATGGAGGTGCTTATAGGAGCTATACTTAATTTTACTTATACTTTCTAGTTTTTCTTGTACACTCCAGTTGGTATTGTATTCTGGCCCCTTTAATTTCTGTATGAATCCTCTTTACTATATAGTTTACTTTGTACTTTTATTCAGTTGTGTTCTTGGTTTGTGTGAGTTTATAGTTTATAAAGGCAACGCCTTCCCATTTTAGGGAATATTCATTTTGGTGCTTATCTCCTCCCCCTAGCTAATGGAGGGCGAGCTTGGGGTAGTCATGGCACGGGCCTTGGGGGACGGGTTGTGACATGTCCTACCTATAATTGGTAGAACCCTCTTATGATAAGAAGGAGTTTTCCACTGCGAACACCATTGAGTTAGTAGGTCCCTTTTTAGAGTTCAACGATGGTGGATACAAGGGAAATACACTAGAAACCTCTAGCCAGTGTCATCAAATGAAATAGAGAGGACATGAAAACAACTAAAATGGTCAAATAGTTCCCCTAAAACCTACCATGATTTCTACCTACATGATTTTGTATGTGTTTCACTAATCTCAATTGGAACTATGCACTCAACCATCTCCATCTGATACACTTCCACAACCATCTGTATTAATTGACTAAGCATATCAGCTACAACCTCTGGATGATCGACTACATATAGATAGAAAAATGTCTCATCTAGCCAATAGTAATTATATAGTTATTCAAATAAGGTCATCGATTCTTCAGTAAGATGTTTCATTTAGAAGACAATGCTCAATGGAACAACTAGCATCATCTATCATGCATCCATCCAATGATCTCCCCCTATGGGAAAACATTCCTTCAGTATGAAAACACAGTATGTTTAAGAACATATCAATCATTCCTAGAAGGATCTCAGTCCTCAATTTCCTCCCATTACTGAAAGAAATACGTGAGTCGCTAGAAATATCCTTGAAAATATCCCTCCCTTATGAAGTATTTGTAACTTATAAAAAGGCCATCTATGTATAATTGGCTAATCAAGGGGGGTTCCAAGTCATCGTCTTGTTCTCTGGGGAAGATGAAGGTTTCATTAAGAATGGTCACATATTCCCACTTTACATCATATTCCATTTCAATGTTGTGGAGATCTTCCACTGTCTAGTGGACATGTGATTTGGGATTTATATCCTCTTGACCAGGAATATCCATATGTTGGGACTAACATAAGTAGATCTGAATCCCCATAACATGAAAATTTAGTGTTAGGATAGGACAAGAAGAAACTGTGTAGATAGATCTGGTTGAAGTACTAATATTTTTTTTTGATAAAAGAGTTATGAATTCATGGAGTCTCTAAGGATACTAGCTATAAAATACTGTCGAAAATAACCGAGAATAATTTTTATATTGGTTTCACCTCCTCATATCATCAATTCATCAAGTAATACCTTAACAATTGGGAAGAAGTCCTCTTAGGTGATTTGTCTCCCAGAGACTCCTCTAAGGCCTACTATTTTGATGCTAGCTACTACTAGAGAGAAGGGAATAGATTTCAAACAATCAGTGTCTACTTCACTGATTAACTAACATCAATTATAGATATTCTATGGGTATATTTGGATGATACTTTCATTATCCCATTCCATTATCTAAATCCCATAATAGTGGACCTTGATGGTTTCTTTGTTTCCTCTAATAAAAAGGGTTATGGTATTACTAAAAATTTGTAACATCCATATAATACCAGAAACTTATATAAAGGATAGTCATTTTTCATACTAGAATTCCCCTCTACAATAAGGAATCAAGTGGTTTCACTTATGGACACCATTTCACAGAATTTCTGCATGATCGAAAAAGAAGTGTTAAATCGATGGATGCTGACTTGTCACCACTACATTGACATAAATAATTGTCCTTTTAGTAAGAATCTAGATGGAATTGGTTAAATCACCTCTATTGGAATAATTTTAATAAATAATTAACCCCCAGTTAGGAGTTCATGTCTTCTCAAGCAGTCACATGCGCTCCCTGGAATCATTTATCCTAGATGAACCATCTCCCCCAACTGATTCTCTAGCCTCATATGATGAATAGGTTTTGGAAGATTCCCCTCCTACAATTGAATATGGTTTCTTCACCACCATTGATGAGTTTACTCAGGTGAACCTTATAACTAAGAAAGACTCAAGGCTAACATTGATCAGTGCTTCCGTGTCACCAAAAGGGTAGTAGTAGTATGTTGATTTCCACGTGTAGCATGGTGATGTATTTTCATTCATTTATGTTGAGATTCCAAAACTATGACCTCATGTCACCTTCCACTATTTGGAACTCCTAGTGAGTCAACATGTGTTCAAAAAGCCTCTAAAAATATGGACCCTTCACATGTTTCCATGGTCATGGATGAGGTTAATAATCTTATCAATAATTTTTTTTGGAATGTCCAGTACTCCAAGTGTCTAGCTAGCATCATCCTAGTTAGGATGAATAATGTGCCTATCAGAGTCTGTATCGACTTCTAAGACCTCAATCTCAATTTTCCATAGGATGGTTTTCCCCTTAAATTGAAAATATTGTTGATAAATGTTGCAATTGGGTTTAAGGATCTCTAAATTATGGATGGATTCTATAGGTACTACTGGAATTATATTCCCCCAGAGAATGAAGATTTTACTGACTTTATAGAAGTGTAGGGGACCTTTTTCTATCAGGTTGTTCCCTTTATCCTGAATAACACTAGATCAAATTATTAGTGGTCCATTAACCATATCTTCAAACTGATTCTTGGAATGTTGGTGGAATTATACATTGAATTATTTGTGGTAAATTCCATCCATCATCAGGACTATCTTAGAGAACTCAAGAAATGTTTTGGCTTCCTTCACAAATAGAATTTTAATATGAACACTTTGAAGTGCGAATTTGGGATTACTTGAACGATATATAGGCATTTTGATCAAATTTGGGAAGATCAAGGAAATCCTCTTAACTTTTCCCTTAATAAACCTTTGATATTATTGAGGCCTCTAAGGACCCATATTCTACATATGATGATTAGATCCAAATCGTGAAAGTAGGGGTAAGTACTACATGAGTCTTAGGAAGAAAGGCACCATATACTAGTGGTATGAGGAATGCCATACTGTGATTCATGAAATCAAAAAGTATCTAATAAAATATTCAATTCTAATTACACATATATTATTGAATCATTTGGTCATATATAACACGACCTAGTAATGGAACCTTGGTTCACGTAACACCCATAATAACAATATGGGAATAGAAAATAGTTTATATTATCTTAGTTTTGTGCTCCATGAAATTGTGACTTGATACTCCCCCCATTGAGAATAGATTACACACGATAATATTTTTAGAGAAAAAATTATGGAATTATCTATAGCAACAAGACAGGAAGATGGTATCTTGTGTGGACCTATTTATGTAAATCCAGACTTTCCCTATACTGACGGGATGACTGGAACACTAGGTAGTTATCATTTAGTTGATTGAAATCATATTTATTTCATAGAAAAATAACATGGATCTGGAGTTTTCATACATCATTCCTCTCATCTAACCCCTAAAGAATTTCCCTTTGAATATTATTTCCTAGATGATGTTATAACCTCAATAGACCAGGATATTCCTTGTTGTAAGGTTCATTTTGATGGGGCCTCATAAAGCCCTCTCAATAATATTCTTAATGATCCAAAGATCAATATATTATTCTATGGGATCATCATAATAACTCCATCATATTCAATCATTATATACTCATTCATGTTTACAGAAGCCTACATCAACAATGATGAAAAAATTAGGCCCTCTTCAGTAGTCTTGATCTGGTCTTAGGGATTGATATCCCCCACCTGTATGTGAATGGGTGACTCTTAGTTAATCATCAATAAGATTATGAGTGAGTGTATTGTCGATGATACATATCATGTGTCACTAATGGAGTGAATTTTATGTTGATGTCCATGTTTCCTTCCCAGTATGAGGTGAATCATGTCCCTGAGTAGCAGAATGGTCACACCGACTCCATGGAAAGCGTAATCATGTCCCTTATATAGAATAACCAGGGAAACCTATTCTTTCATGTAATGTATTGGTAGGTCATAACTCAATTCATTTCAGATAATAATTTTAGGAAACTAGTGAACCAACTAGGTGTTAGTTTTTCTATATAAAGGCCCTCAGGTTCCCCCATAGTAGATGAAATTCTCAATCAAATGATTCCTTTCATAGAGTATCTTTAGTGTGGCACTCTCTTGCTAATTTGAGCAGATCATGATTGAATCCACTAACGAACAGTGCATTTCACTCTCTAGGGTGGGACTAACATTGTTCACAATCTCTATGGATGTGGGCTTAATAGAATTATCCTCCAATGAATCCAATGAAATGGTATTCCTCGGGTTATTAAAGAATTTAATGCACGGTCATGTGGTTTCCATCAGGCATGATTAAGTCTCTAATACCACATTCAGAGGTTGTGATACTTTTGTCCCACCATGATCCCCAACTACATTGAGTATTCTAGGAGGTTTCTTTCCAATTAGATCCATGCCAACTTCACACATCACTTGCTGAAACTCCACCATACTACCATGTATTGATGTCCCTTCATAGTATGGGAACTTGGAATTGTGTGTCCATATCCACCGGCAATAGATCTCCAGTTCCAGTTCATCCTAACTATGAAAAAAATATCACTATGTAGGTGGAATTGATTCCCATAATGTCCAGACTCAATCCTTGATTGAATACATGATCACCCACACCATTAACTAATTCCTAGTTCCTCACACTATTCTCACAGTCAACAAAAATCATATAGGAATTTGATTTGAGTAAGATTTATGATAAATAAAACATTTGGTCCTACCATAAACCCTTCTACCATGGGTAGGCCAATAGATACATTGATGAATTTATCAAGTCCCCCTTTAATATTCTTCATAAAATGGTTCTCCAAAATAAGAAGTGTTGGATTGTTAATATCTTTAATTCCCTATGGGTCTAACATATGTCAAATCAAAATTTCACCCATGTGACCCCATAATCTCTCGTGTACGGAACTGATACACTCTATCCCATTAAGTTTCAGTTTCCATCACTCTGAACTACTATTTATGACCGGAAGATGTCGGAATAAATAGCATAATTCCATATACGTGAGCTAGATTCCCATGAAGAGAATAATCTCCAAGACTTGTATAATCAATATAGGCACTAGATCATGACAGAGATATTCTTCCACAAATTTTTTTGCCTCTTCTCCATAAAAAATGTGACATTGTAATAGCTCTTAGAATGTCAATGACACATGGAATGAAGTCACCAATGTTTGATAAGATCCTTATATAATTCATAATTTTTATTATAATGAATCATACTCTATGATCACCATGGATAGAGAGAGTATCACACCCCCTACCAGTTCCATGTTTCACATCGTGTTTCTCACTCTTCCACTCTACACATACATTTGAGGTAACAATCAACCAACGTCTAATCATTATAACCTTAAAATATTTACATCCCTTATTTTGATTTGTAAAACCATAATGTAAAAATCATGATGTCCTTAGTTCATAATGTTAAACTGTGATTTTACCCCATACAAGATCAGGATGACTCTTAATATGATATGATTTTTAAACTATTTGAAACCAGGATGCCTCATATATTGAGTATGAGATTGTTAGAAAACATTATCGCATGCTTTGAACTTTAGATGGCCCAAAATAATTTTAGGGTTCCTAAATTCCATCCTTATATGGGATTTCATCAACAGGTCCCTGTGTATTACTACACCATTTTTTAGAACAATGTATGGATTGATTATTATCCACTTGAGATATAAAGAGTTGATCGAACATCTCATCTGTATGGCCATTTAAAAATTCATCAACACATCATCCCCATTTCTCTATATTTCTTCATAGTACTTTTGTAGTGTGAAAATATAATTGACTCCATTCATGTTAGGTTTATCATCATTCATTCCACTCATATTCCCTCAGAGAGAAAAATCACCACATAGTCTAAAAAAACCACTTTAATCTATTCAACATGTCCCATACCGTATGAACCTAAACAATGTATTGCAAACACTGGGATTTCTTCCTATGGTGTTGGGCCTCCTAATGCCTTTTCACACTGGGTATATCTCTTACACCACAACAATATCTTTTAATCCCCCTTACAATAGTCAGTACATTATGACCCATAACAACGTGCATTCACCTCTTGATTTCATGGTTTCATTCATCCCTCATGATGCTTATACCTCCACCCTAATCTAGAACTATGTGGGGATTTATTCTCATCCTCATGGGATACGTAATGACTCCAAGACATTCAATCATTGGGAACCTCCATAGATTCACTACAAATCTATTTATTTCCTATGGTGTTATCACCTGAAAATGCTCATATGGGACTCCCTTTTTAATTGTAATCCACATTCATCTACCTTGACCCTCTATTGGGACAAGATTTAATCTTAGCCCGATTTGAGGAAGATAAAAGTAGGTAGATTAGTGCATAATCCCTGCGCCTATGTCCTTGGTGAAACATTCAACAACAATCATACATCTTGTAAAAGTAGGATGCCTATTCATGGTAGAATATTTTACCAAATATCAAATTGGGATTCCCCATATAACAAATATAGAACGAAAAAACTGTTAAATACTTAGTACGCAACACTAAACTATATCCTTACCCCGTATGAATTCAGGAGGCCTCATATCCTCCAATGAGAAGATTCAGTATCCTCTTTTGAGAGAGTAACCCCCTTCCATCCTTAGTCTCTTACCACGGCATGCTTCTATTCCATGTGGATCTGGATTTCCATCTATATGGGAAATGTATGGATTTATATATATTTTATCTTCATTCCATCCCCTTATTTGACACATCATGGGTTCCCTCCTCTCCTAATTTGACGATGTAATTATATGGTGGATATTATAAAAAAATCATGAAATGTGGTACTTATTTCCCATCATTCACATAATGTTATCACTCATCCATATCACACAAAGTTTCCTAAGACACTCGTTCCACATAGGTAAATGTTATGTGACCTTAAATCAGTGGTTTACTTGTTCTAAATATAATAAACATAAACTATGTTACCATGTCCATGAATCATGCGATTAAATAGGGTGTGGTCCTTCTCAAGAAATTTTTTTGTGGTGGTGGTCCTCCTTGGTCCTTATTCATTTAATGTTTTTCAACTTTCAACACTACACGTATACATTTATAGAGACCTATATTACAAACTCTACAACAATAAACTAGGAGCATATGGTCCAGACTCTATAACCATAAATCGGGAATCCAATTCTAAAAATAATGACTTTAAACTGTGTGCAAGCCTCTTTAGAAATGGGTTTTCAGCATCAAGGCACCATTAGCTCATATATATCAGGTTTTTTTTTCACACAAACCCCTTTTAATACACTCAACTTATGGCCCAAACTCTACATCCTTAATATGAGAGTCATATTCTACTAATCCCATCCTTAAAACTATGCACATGCAAGGTGCCTCTGAAATATTCCATATGGAAAAGCCTCTAAGTTTCCCCATGAATTCCGATTCACGTGTCCTTTCACTTGAAATTAAACTGTAAGCCTACAACATGAATTCGACATTTGATACCCTTTTGACATGAAATGAGGAAGAAATGATGGTCATCTCATTGCATAATCACATAATACTATCTCCCAATCACATGAAAAAAATATGTGATACATCATCCTGACCATATGATGTTTAACTAAAAGTCAAACATCCTTACCACTTGACATTAAACTATTTTTTATTTTCCCCATTTCACTATGTAAAACATTGAAGCATATTATGAACTTTCCCAAGAATCCCTTTCCTCATGTTTGGATCACCTACCACATTGTCCATGTTCATTGATTTTCATTTTGTTCCCGAGACATTTCTCCCTTGGTTGGCGATTTTGTCCTTCTTTTAGACATATGCGCCCACACCAATGTACTCTAGGCCATAATGGTTTAATTCCAGTAGCGTTTTAATTCATTTGAATATTTCATCATTCCATCTTCATGATTTATATGGCCTTTATATAGATCTTCACTATCAACCATGTTTTAAGGGACCCCCTAACAAGAAGAGTGTTTGTCTAGAATGGACCACCTATCATCTTGGAACAACACCCCATTGTACTTTGGATGAAATTTTGAGATAGGTTCGATTATTCGAACATGGTCAGTGGTCAACACTCATTTTTTCCAATTCCCATATAATGGTAAATATGTTGAGTTTTGAGAATATTTGGTAGTTATATTGTAATTCCATGCCACTCTCATTGTGTTCCTGATTCTATGCATCATGATTCACACTCCTCATTCCACTTTGTTTGGGTAGAATTCAACACCCTTTTCATTTCCCCCTTCATGATTCATAGCATGTTGGAAAATCATGTTAGTTTTTCAAAGAGATGTGTTGTCCATCCTTTCCCCCCCTCACCTGAGAACTCCAGGTGTTCAATTAGAAATAAAATTCCCTGAGTATTTGATGATTTTATGAAACTCTCATTTGATTGAGAAGTCACATGTTGACACCTTGTTTCTCACACAAAGAATGGATCACATGTTCTTATGTATTATACATTTTATCTTGTGAATATTATTGAAGTTTGAAGAAAAGAAAATTATTCTAAGTGTGTAGGATTTTAAATAAAACAAAATGATGTTTCATAACATTATCCACACATTGGAGACACACCATTGAAAAAATATTTAATGATAGACCCCCAACGATCAAAAATTAATACTCGGCTTGCCTCTGCTGGGTAACCTCCATGGTCTAATGCCTCTTCAAAAGGTATTCTATCTCTTTTTTCCCCATAGAGTGGGATTCATTGGAGTTGATCTATTGCTATTTTTTCACAACCTGGTACTCATCCACCAAGGATATCGCCTTTCCCACCTTTTACTCGATGGATGCTAATTAGGCCTTAAGAATTTTAATGACCTCATCTGGAGTAACAGCGACTATAGCATGCTTCTACACCAACCCCTTTCAATGGAAGATCTCACGTTCAACTACCTCAAGAACATTAGTTCTATAGACCTTTTGTTTCATCTAGGGACTTTCAAGCGTATTCTAGTATGAACATATCCACTCAACAATGTTGTCTCCATCCAATGCGTTGAAGATTCTAGTGTCCATCCCATCAATCCCCGGGAAGAAAATCCATCACCATAGAGGTCCCTCCTCATTTGTAATTTCTACTATCTGGGTGCGACTGATGAAATTATTAACATACTTCCATGCCTTGAAATGGATGATCTAATTATCCTCAGCAAAATCTGAGTTGGAAACCTTAAAATATTCAACCCTGACAGGCACATAATAATTGAAGATCACTAATACAATATCACCTGGATCATTCATTTTCATGTTTTTGGGAATGATTGGATAGGGATTTACTCTCAAAAAAATATCCTCACTATACTCTCTTCATATTGTGGAAGCCACTACCACCCCCTGTGGATCTTTTGAGGTGCAAGAAACAATATTGTCTCTCTCATCTCCCAATGTTGATGGATCGATCTCATCCTTAATTCATGCATACACCACCAATGGCACTTCATGTGTTAATGAGTCTAATAGATCATCCCCAACCACTCATGTAATCAACACAATTTCTGCCTCCTCCATCAAAAATTTGAGAATAATAAACTCCTTTGGTGGAGCCTCCATACCAAGCTTAACCACCACATACTCCTAAATCATCCCCTTTGTGAGAACCATCTCGAACCCTATTATTGATGAAATGATCTCAAAGGTCCCCTCCTATAGAAAATTATTGACCTAACCACCATAATCACCTCAACGAATCACGTTGGATATTAGTAT
Source organism: Viscum album (assembly GCA_963277665.1). Lineage (NCBI taxonomy): Eukaryota > Viridiplantae > Streptophyta > Magnoliopsida > Santalales > Viscaceae > Viscum > Viscum album. The sequence continues at coordinate 823,563,749 of OY728155.1, forward strand.
ATTCCATCACCACCCCATCCCGAGGAGCGATTTGTGCAAGTGTAGATGTTGGTTATTGAGTCTCAAGCACCGTTTGGACTAACATTTAAAAATGTGTTTATCAACAATAAGAAGTTAAGAAAAAAGGAATGGTCATAATGGAGGAGGATACAAATGTGAATAGTACATCCATGTAAGGATCTCTTGTAGGTTCACTGGTAATTCCTCTAGAAAACATCCCTATGAAGTCAATGCCTTAGTTACTAGAACCAATGGTCGGTAGCTTGTGATTTTAACATTAGGTAGGGACTCCCTATTCTCCCCTATATGGGTTGAGCTTTCCTTTCCCAATGTATGAGAGCTATCATGAACCCCTCCCTCTTTGGTGATCATATATTCTTATAGAAATGGAATAAGTGATTATTCCATGAGTTTGAGTGATGGTTGATGACTGGAAATGCACAAAAATCAAAGGATTTACCAAGTTGTAAGTAGGATATATATCTATATTTAAGATATAATAGGAATAAAATCCTTAAGAGTCTTCCAAATTATCTCCCTTTTCCACACTAGCTATCGTAAAATGAAAAAAAGTGGCTATAGAGGAAGACATGCCCAGCAGTGTCCTCAACCGATTAGTCAGGGGACGCGTGCTACCCTGGGAGTAGATCATTTCCTCCATCTCTTCAATATATTGAATCACCTTGGTATAAAGAACATATAAACCTTCCTTTCTATATCCCATCCTGGTGCGGTATATCCCATAAAGGATGAGGTATTTCAAAACCACATGAGGGGTGGTGAGCTTATTATGATGTCCCCGGGTCTCCCACGCATCAAGAAACACAATTTCATTCGGGAAATTTGGGCGATGTACCCTCTTCCTTGGCCCTTGGAAAAACTCCCTTCATATCACCCAATAGGGATCCCCTTCTTCCCATTACTACTTTTCCAAGATCATTAATCCTGATGATACTACACATTTCCCTCCATCCTCTACCTATGTTGGTCTAGGGACTATTTCACTTGCTGATGCAGCCCTACCCACTGAGCCAGCTCTACCTCCATAACATGCACCAACCACCACTCGACCCTTACCCCCTAGTTGTAAGGTTTCTCATTCCCCAGTCTGCCTATATTAGTGACTCAAAATCTCACTATGATCTTTACTCTCCCAACATAGCACGTATACATGAATTATTCCTTATTAATTGGTAGGAGGTGGAAACTCATCCAACATTTTCCCACCTTTTAATTTAAACTTGTGACAAATATACCTCATAAGTGACGGCTCAAACTCAAATCACATTCTATGTATACCATAGACGTTATCCAATATAGTAATAAAAACTACTTTTCAAAAAGACATAGATTATATGGTTCTAAAATCATATCATTGTCAACTTTTTACACAACTACACCACCTCAGATGTCAATGAGGTTCGACCACTTTTTGATGATTCATGTATCATAATTCACCATCCTCATTTCGATGGGAAATGGGTAAAATGTGAATTCCTCTACTACTTTTCACCTTTCAATCATGTATACCATACCCTACTAGACCAAGAGGCTCCTAGTGATGTTTAGAATTGTTGGTTGAATGATTTTTATTGGAGGGGGTAATAGATTTTGGGTAGTGATATCCCCCCATGTGAGTGGCCATCCAACTATATAGAAAATCAAGGGGCCCCCACACACAAATTTTAGTCTTCCCTTCATAGATGTTTTGAAGCACCTTGTACAACATTTCTAATATAGGGAAAACTAATTTTATGTGCTTCCCCATCGTCAACATCCCCACTATGATAATGGTTCTCAGTTTTATCCTCATATGTGCGTCCCTCAAAAGGTGGATCCATCAATAGATGGTCATAGTAATAAGCCATATGATCCTAACCATTGGAGCTTCATACATGATGTTGTATCCCCACAGTTTCCACTACCTTACCTCTATGATCTACTAGTAGTTGTGCTTCTTTCCCAACTGGTTTGACCCAGGGCATGTTTGAGTTATCCCTATAAGATTATCTACTATCTCCTCCCCTCATGTGGCTATTATTTTGGTTCATTTAGTAAATACTAGAACAATTTATTGAATGGAATATCCTTCAACATTACGTTATCTCTATTTTTCCAATGCACCAACCATAGTAATTCTTTCACAGGATCAGGAATATGTTCTTGGTCCTCCTATACATTCTCTGTGGGAAAATTGTTGTATACATTGCCCCCATAATTGAGATACAGACAATATAGTGAGGTTCTCATAGACTAATTAAAATATCCTCATGATGAATATGGGATGTTTTTTCCCAGGATACCACCATTTTGCAGCTCAGGAATGATTTCCTAATTGCGATTAATGTCAAACTGTGAGGCCCATCCTTCTTCTTAGAGAATCACATTCTTCAGCTTAGTCTCAAATTCACAGCATTATGCACTTCCCAAATAGGCCCATACCCATTCATTGGTAATTTTTCTAGCTTACAACATATACCATTTTTTTGTATCCTTTTAGTAGTCCCCAAAACCTATCTTGAGGATCATCTCATACTATGGTTGGGATGCCTCATCCTATATATTTCCCCCATTAGTGTTATTAAGATGATTATAGATCATTTCTATGGTGATTGGCATGTTTTACTTTCTTATGAGCCCTCCAGTAGCTTTATTACAATGGTATTATCCTCATGTGATTCTAAACCAATAGGATATTTCATCTATTCTCAACGTAGCGATAAAAACTTCTTCCTCCATACTGAATCCATAGATTGATAGCCTCTTCCACATAGGTTATTTATTTTATTAATTGTTTAGTAGTGTAATTAGGGAATCATGGTCTAACATGCTCCAGAAACTCTCTCTGATAATGAAGTCCCCTTCCATTTTCTCCTGATAGGAATCAGTAGTGTTAGCTCCTTTGTTGGCCATTTTGATTAACACTTAGGACATTTCTAGGTCCTATTTGTGAATATTTATTCTTGGAGATCTAGTTTTTGGAGATTTTTTCTAGGATATCAGTTCACAACAATCTGGTTCCTGGATTTCCTATTTTGGAGCACCATTCATAGAACTAGACTTACAAAAAAGGTGAGCTTCATGAGTTATGGGGATATAAATCACAAATCAATCATAGAGGATGTGAGATTCTTGAAAATAGAGTGCATGATTTTCTCATCATGATATTCTACTAATTTATGAAAAATACCTCCTTTTCTTTTTATAGGTGTATTGGTGACTACAATATTTGCGATAGTCTTCATAGAGTGAGCATCAAGAATGGGAATGGTGAGTTAGCTTCATAAAAGGGTGTTTATTGACAATTTTATGCCACTGTCCCCCAATATATGACCCTCAATTTCCTTTTTAGATCCATTTTAGGGGAGGTTTTGATGACGAGATACATGTTTCCCAGGAATAGTTGAGGAAGGAATGACTATTTTTTTGTGAATTTGATCCAAATAGCACCAAAATTCATCTCAGGGGTCTTTTAATGAGTATCATATCCTTTGTAAATTCCTCAAACTTATGAAGTTCATGGGGTGGGTGGTTTGTTCACTGATGCATTAAAACCTAACAATGCATCTACACGACAACATTTTTAGTCATGAAGGGATTCTCAAATGCATTATGTTTTGAAGATACCATTGTGGGAATGAAATTTGGACTCACAGATCCAGGCCCACTCACAATGAACATCATGTTTCTTGAATGCCTCCAATATTCCGGGAACCAATTCTCTAATATACACCCTTCTCTATAATATTTTAGGGATGTAAAATCACATTTTAAAATCTAAAATAACTCTCTTTTCATGAACCACTTAAGAATCACTAACCAATATGAATACACATCACCCATGGTATCTAGGCTTCAAAAAACCTCATCCCTTGTCTCCTTGAAATCCTTCACCTAAATTGTAAATTTGAATTGTCATTTCATAAGCCCTTCATGGAAGAATAAGTCCCTCTAAAGAACATACGGATTCTCTATGAATTCTTCCTTTACAAATCACTTTTCCTATAATTCGGGACATCTTCTTGTGGAAGGGTGACTTTTTTATCATGAATATTCCATAGTGAATCCCCTGACCCTCACAAGGACACCAATCATTGAAATAATATACATTCCAATCATTCACTATTCATGAATCACTTCTCTTAGATCTCTCAATGGTGTCTCCCTTATGCTGACACCCCTTTGCGATGGTCAAGTGCCCACAACCCCTATACCAATTCAGGACCTATTCAGCTCAACCTTGAGTACCCATGTGATTGGTGTCACCCATTCCTCTATCTTCCCACATCACTCCAAGTGCATATTGATCTTCTCATCTACATGTTTCTTCAAATAATAGATATTTTAACCCATTTTTATTCTTTTAATAGGGCCCATAACATGGACCTCATGATAGACCACTCCTCCAGGGATGTTTCAACATCATTCCCCACCCAAGGGAACATGAGTTGTGGTCATGTAAGCCCTAGGGGTATGGAAACAGACTAACCACTTCCATGATATATGATGTAAAACATTTTATACCCACATCCAATTCATAAAACATAAAACCTGAGAAAAACATCATCATCACATGACATAGAAATATAGTCCTACCTTTTGTGATAAGTACAGGATGCCCCATGTATTTTCATCATAGAATTAAAACCTCCCCTACCATAGATAACAACTCTCTTCTAGAGGATTCCAAACCAAAACAAGGGGAAATATTTTCTAAATAACCCACAAAAAATCCCTCATCAACGATCCTTTTACAACCCGACCATCCTTACCAAATGACATTAAATTGCATGGATCAGCCCAGTCACACAAACCTAATCCACGACATCAAACAATGTGGGCTTTGATCCCTATCTTCTAAATAGGGTACATAGTACACCTATCTATGTTTCAATATCAACCATTGGTAAACCCAGGTGTGAGACCATTACTCTAAGGGATACACCTTTCAAATCCACCACATTATGAATTCAATCCACATTGGTAATCTCATGTGTGAAATATTACCTCCTAGGGATGTACCTTATTGTTCAGTATATGTGGGGAGTTTTGATCAAACAATCCAACTTCCAAAAGACAATATACTCATCCTCTTATCCATCTCAACTAGGCATTCTGATCCCTTTCCACAGGACATAGAACTTGCGACATGAAGCAAAATACCTACCCCACATATAAGTATGTTATTATATAAAAATATTTGGAAAAAATACTTTCCTAGAATAAATTACCTTTTTCATGACATGAGAGTCATTGGGATCTATGCCTAATATGCCTAATATGATATGTCATCCCAAGAGGAAGAATAAATGTAAACAATTTTACCAATGTCTGGACATGCATAGTATAGCTCAATTTGGCTACTATCCTAACCAAAGGTTGCTTCCCTATCAAGAAACAAATAGTGTAAGTACCTAATGTCCAAAAAGTGATGGCACCAGGAATGTGTTCCACAAACATGTCTAAGATCTATGAGGGATATATGGACTAGGAATCGATCTCTAATGAGGACTCCATTAAAGGTGTAACTTTTATTAAATCATGTTTTTTCAAACATGTAGTATAAATCAAACATTTAAATAGATTAAATTCTCCCACCTTTGGAACGTAAAAATGCATGGAAATAAAAATCATGCATAAATTGACACATAGGGGGTACCAAGAAAATCATTAGAAACATCCTTGAGGATATCTTTTTTGGGGCATGTCGTATCCTATCATTGATTAGTTATAGATTAGATGATGATTGATGCATTTATTTACAGGGATCCGCCAATGATCATGATGGATGTGTAGAGTTTTATTGTATTTTATGGATACTATAGGGGGTTTATGGAATACATATCTAGGATTTCATCCCCTTTGACTATAATGATGTGAAAATGGTATTTTGTTACTTAGATTAAGCATGGTTTGAGAGACTTCAAGTAATTTATGTTGAGGTTGACCAATGATCTAATATTGAGACTACTAGAGAAGGGTGTGGAGTACATATTGTATTGGGATTCCTCTGGATCTAGGATCAGATTCTTGTTAATGAATAAAGAGGAAGTAATCACCTATGGGTCAAGGTAGTTGTGACACCATAATAAAGAAATATGTTGATCATAACCAATATTTGGAAGCATTAGACTTCATTCCGATGATGTGGAGGCATTATCTTTGCGGGAGTGCTTTGTTGTGTACTCAGACTATCAAACTCATGGGTATATCTTCACACATAGAGATCTTAATGATATTTAAAGGGGTGGATGAATTTTTTACATGACTATGACTTCAATATAGTCAATACTCATGGGAAGTTAAATGAAGTAATAGATACCATTATTAGGATATCTCATTCTCATTTGGTGGATGAGGAATTTGAGATGCTAACTTATTTAAATAAGTCCCTAGTAAAAGATAGGGCTATATATTATCTTTAATGAATGGTGTCTACTCTTTTGCTTCTACGTCACAAGAGGTAGTATCAAATAAGAACCATCTACTATGTGGTTATTTATGACTAGATATCTTCATAAGATTATCTATATGGATTTTCGTTGGGACAGGAAAATGTCATCCTCTCCAAGGTAGGGACTGTGGTTTTTATTGAGATATTAGAGAATTTTGTGAGGTAGTTTCACACTAATCTTTTTTTGTAAATACTTTTATAGGTAAGATGTACATAGAACTTCACTGATAGTTTTTTTTGGGTGGGAATGAGGTGTATCATACTGAGTTCATATCTCGGTTTCTCACATGTCATTTGGTGAAGGATGATCACTAGGTTCCAATAGGTTTGATATAGCTTCTTGAGATCCCTAAGTTGAAACGGGAAATCATATCCATGGAAATAATAATATGGATAACATAGACTATAAAAGTCCATGATTCTAACTTGATGATTTTTTACTAATTCAGGATGTTGGACCACATCCTTTCCATCATGGAGAACAGTTCGGTGGAATGTTTTGGCAATTATAAGTGCATGTAATTTTTTGGATCCATATGTTACAATTAATGATTATATTCTACCATGTTGTGCATTTCTGTCACTTTTTGGGAGAGTCCAAAATGAGGCATTCAGGGACTCATTTTCAAATGAGTGTAGCATTTCACCCCAAAATAGATGGGAAGACTGAGCGTACTATTTATGTGTTTAAGGATATTCCTGGATATTATGTTTTGGATTTCATCCAAAGCTATGAGGATCATGTTCTATTGGTAGAGATCATTTATAATAACATATTTCACATAATGATCAGAATGGAACCTTTTGAGGCCATATATGAGTGACGCTAAAAGTCACCCTTATGCTACCAAAACATTATAAAGACATATATTTTTTGGCTGAATATGGTGTAAGAGACTATAGGGAAGGTCCATGTGATCAATGGGAAAATGAGAAATTCATAGAGATGATAGAAATCTCAGGCAGATCGATGTCATGGGCCCTTGGTGTTCGAGTACGAAGACCCTATTTTCTTAAGAGTCTCTCCATGATAATGATTTATGAAATCATCTATGGAAGAAATCTGTCTTTGATGTTCATCAAGATGTTCGAGATCCTACAGAGGGTTGGTGAGGTTTTTTAGCACCTATCATTACCCCTAATGTTGGATCAGGTTCATGATGTCTTACATGTGTCATAGATGAGGTGATATGTGCTTGATCCTACATGCATCATTTACTAGGGTGACCTAGATAACAATGATTGATTCACCCTCATAGTGTACATAGTGGAAATTGATTATTTTTAGGAGAGTATCCTACAAGGGTTAACTATTCTCTTAGTTTGTTTGTCGTGGTAGTATGAGAGCATGCAAGAGAGATCCAAGTAGAGTGAGAGTCAGATGTCAGCTCATTATCACCACCAATTTTTTATATTATTCTTTTTAGTGATGAAATCCCATAAAGTGGGGAATTGTTTACTGATCCTATTTTTCATTTTATGCCTTTGAAATATGTTAATATATATTTTGGAGCCATGTAATGAGACGACATGAGATACCGAGTCTCTGTGAGCCAAAAATTAATATTATAAAAATATTTATTAAATTTATATCACATCTATGATTTTTTTCATAAATAATTTGTTTTATTTTAAGAGGATCCTCAAATAAAAAATTAATGCCCATGGTTGAATTCCTAATATGTGTTTGACCCAAGGCATGCCCTAATGTAGGTCAAAGTAGGACATTCAAATAAGGTTGCCAATGGCGCTGAATTTATTTTTTATAAATAATTAAATTTAGTAATTTTATTTTAGATTACATAATTTAAATCCTATATAAATACACTCTTATGAAAAATAACCATGGTTATCCCCATAACCATGGGAGTGTTTCATAGGAGGTTTATAGATTTCTTCCGTAGCAAATTGAGATTGGAAGAGGATAAATGACCGGATTGAAGTGGATCAATGGCCAGTGAGCTTAGTGGATTACCCTCATCACTGGTGAATGTATTCATCGTCGAAATTAAATCCTAAATAAAGGTATTCCTTTTCAATTTGGTTTCCACTCAATTTTATTAAAATATTGATCATGTATTTTATCTTCTTTTGATCTGTGATAAATGTTATGTGCATTATCCCATCAATTTATTGATTATATTGATCTAATATGAATCTACCATGGTACCATAAGTTATAACCCCCAGTAATATTTGATTTATGAATAAATGGAAATTAATTATTGGAAATTGAAATATTAACTTTTTTATGTGCTTCATCCCACCCCCTCTTCATCGTGTTCTTCACCATTAACTTATGGGGTTGCGGTTGGACATTATCAAGGTGGGTTCAAGCATTATCGCAACCCCAGATTATAGGTAGTTAAGCATACAATGAATGGACTGGAAAATCATGGATGGGTCAAGATATATTGTAGGTTTTGGGTGATTCTACATGGATCAAGGATCAGGATCGATGATTGGATCTATTGGAAAATGGCATCGGGTAGCGTACAAGAATTATGTAAATGACTAGTTTCTAATTTAGAGGATTCTGAGGGATATAATGTATATCTAGAGGAAACATATAGTATTTTTGTTTGTTGAAATGGAAAATTTGTTGACAACAAACATGAATCTAGAGAACCTTATAAAGAGATATTGTTTTTATGGAATAATTTACTACATGATATCTAGTCAAATAAAAAAACCGTGTAGCCCCACCTATCTATGGTGACTAGGGATTCATGGATGATAAGGATCACATGCTATGTCTCTAGGCCCACATGTTCTATGACCCTCCCATAGTGGATGAACTGTATGCCTACTACACTAAAATATGACCTCATGTAATAAGAAAATACATTTACTTTAGGAGTACATAAGAATAGGCTCATACCCGGGCATGACCAGGTACACATCCATATTGATAGTAATGACTAGGAGAACATTCAAGTCCCTGGGTGGATAAGATACATCATGTGGGGACTTTACATAACTTTTTTTGTAAAATTCCCTCAAATACATGTTTAGAGGATATCACTAGTGGGTAATGGAGTAGGACCATATAGCATGTGGGACCCATACATGAGGTGTTCCCCTATAATAAACATCCACCATTTTTATCACCTAAATCAGGAATCGAATTTTGTCCAATGTGTATCCTATTATTAGATTATTTCCATGTATAATGTAATGGTATGATTCATAATGGATTTAAAATGTGATCTGCAATGTTCTGAGTGTGATGCTTCTTTTGGAGACGCATGACAATGCCACTGATCTTGCGAGATCGTCAGAGATACTTCGGGGTTAGAAACCACCCATTTTTAATTAGTTAATGGGGCCCCCATACTACATTCATTAGATTTAGTGTAACCCAACTAATGGACAACAGATTTGTTTCTCTAAATTTTGAGTGGAACCACCTGATGGACTAGGGTGTGGTTCCTCTACCATTTGAGTGGGACCACCTAATGGACATTGGTGTGGTTTCTCTGCATATTGATTGTAACCTGCTAACGCACTAGGGTATGCATACTATACCAACTAAGTGGAACTTTTATGATGCTCTAGGGTATAAGTCTTATACCTATAGAGTGACTCCCCTTAACGAACTACAGTGTGGGTCCTCGAGCTAATTAGTGGAACCCCCTGATACACTTGGGTCTGAGTACACTATTTTAGATTATTCCACCATGACTGTGTGTTATAGTTACAAGGTGTGGTTCCTCCACATGATTACTTAAATGTATAAAATAGATGATAGGAATCTCTTCTGGTCCTTTTTGAGTTTTTGGAAGACTAATAAATCTAGGATGGGTGACAAAGAAAATTTATGTACATATTTTTTATCAAATAATGAGTATTTTTTAATGTTTTTAAATTATAAAACCCATTTATTTAATTTTTTTATTAAAATAATGGGTAATTTTAATTTTAGAATGAAAATGTGCAAAATTGTGAAAAGTGCACAATTCTGGATTTTTGGATAGATTTTTAATACAAGGGTATTTTTTTCATTTCAAAAGAAAATATAATTTCAATTTTAGTGAATCTACGTTTTTTAGAATCCGGATTGTATTTCCTTAATCTTTGTCTTCTGGACTTGGAGTTGATTCGGTCATCTATTGGTCCAAAAAATTCATTGATGTTTGACATTTTTCAGGGCGGACAGCGTAGACCACACCATTGTAATAGAACAACAACTCGGCCTAAAAATCTTCAAATCCGTTGACTTTACTTTGGGAGGAAATAGGGATCAAAAAGGAATTCAGACAATAACTTAAATGGAGTTTGGAATCCATTAATGTGGCTATTGAACGACATATTCTTAAAGGAACCTTCCAGGATGCTTCGTCCAGAAACAGAAGCCTTCACTGGAAAATTCATAACTCCTTAATCTGGTGTCCAAATGCTGTGAACATTTGAGGGTGAACGGCGAACACATTCATGAACAACATTGAAGATGGTGTCCACGCGTGGATCACCCATTTATTGGGTCACCAATGTGCAAACTTTCAGAGGACAGATTGCTGCCTACAAAAGGAGGCCCTCCCCTCCTTACAAAATCATCAGTTCGGCACCCAAAGCCAAGGAGGGATCCCACCGGGGAATGGGCCGCCGCTTCTCCTCTCTTCCCCCCTAATTTCTTCTTTTTATTTTATTCTTATTTTATTTTTTATTTTATTGTTAATTTTCATTTGTAATTTTAATTCCTTTTCAATTAATCCGTGCATTTTTATTTTGGTTTCCACCATTTAATTTCTTCTATAATTATAATAATAATAATAATAATTAAAAACTATTATTATTATTATTATTATTATTAGAATCATTATTTATAATATCTCAATATTAATTTCAAATTATTTTACTTTCATTCTCTCTCCTTTTTTGAAATCTATTTTCTTAAGTAATAATTATAATAATAAGTATTATTATTGTTGTTGTTGTTTTCACTTTCATTATAAATTATTTAATCTCCCTCTCTCATCTCTCTCTTTATCTCTCTCTCCTCATCCATCCAAAATTGTGTTCTCCATCTCTTGGAAATGAGAGGCTGACCCTGAGGCTTGGCTCGGGGGGAGGTCAAAGAGTTCATGAGTTTTCTTTAAAGTTTATTCTAAATTTGTGATAGACTTGAGTAGTATTCTTGGGAGAGGTGAATGTCCCCGATTGGGTGACAGTCCCCAATGACATCCAACTCAAGATATTTATATTGTAGAAAAGAATTGTGATTCAAACATGAGATTTCATGTTTGAGTTATCAAATTAGAATCAAACATATAAAGGATAATAATGATTGAATCTCTGGCTAAACCCCAAACCAAGTAATTACTTCCTAACTTCATTCTGTTTAGACTTGCATCTAAGTATAAATTTAGAATTATTACTTTTCATTTCATAGTTTTAAATAATTAAAAAACCTCAAAAATAGATAGATTAAGTGATATTGAATAATGTAAGTGAACCAAATTGAGAAGGCTCCTCAAGAGAGATGACCCTGGTCAGCCACTGTGCTGCACTAGGAAAAAAATATAATTGTTTTTCTCCACATCCCGTGATAGGATTGCGTCAAAATTGGCGCCGTTGTCGGGGATCCAATCAATTGTTCATTTATTTTTTATATTTTTACATCTTAGGTAGATTTTAATTTTTTTTAAAACATTCATGTTGGATTCAAATTCATATTATTAATCATGGATAAATTACTCAAAGGTGCATCAAAAACAACAACATGAAGAAGATTATATAAGGACTCAGGTGAATGGACATAGAGAAAGAATTGAACAACTGACGATAAAAGTTGAAAGGGAATTTAAGTGTGTTCGTGAATTAATGGATCAACCCAACCCTGAGCATGATCAAGAGCATGAGGTGGAAAAGGATGAAGACTTTCTTGCTGAGCTACAAGTGGGAGATCAACAAATATTGGATGAATTCTTGATTAAATGTGAGGAACTACCTGATCTCCCAATGCAATACAAATATGAAGATCCAGTACCACTTAAGGAAGAAACCACCCCAGTGGTGGAATTTGAAGTTGAGATGGAGGCACCTGACTACCTGCCTCCATCCTCAGAGAGTCTACTCCAAGAGGCACTTACCACTGAGGTAGAGATTGAAGTTGAACCGACTTAGGGAGTTAAACCATTCATTGACTCTATATTTTCTAATTTCATTGAATCTGAATTCTACATCACTCCTTGTGGTTTTTATTATATATAATCAAACAATCTCAGCTATGCCTTGGAGGATAATGAAAAACCTAGATGTGCACCTATTGAGGAACATATAGAACTCCCTGAACATGTTGAATATTTGTTGAAGGAAGTTCATGAGGAGATGCTGGTGGATTTTCCTAAGGAATCCATGACAAAAGATGCTTACTTTGATGGGGAAGAATTTGACCTTAATAATTATTGTTTTAATTTTATTCAAATATAATTTCACTCTAACTTTCCCATTAACTATTCTTTGGATGCAGCATACCTTGTGGAACCACTGGACAAAGAATAAGAGGTTGCACAAGTAGCAACTGAGTTAGAGGATGATTCAAACTTCATCCTACCCTCACCATTCAAGCTATACCTCATTGTGAAGGGGGAGGATATGGTGTAATCTATCCATATGTCATTACTCACCCATAAGTATGACCACAGGCTTGGAAAAGCCAAATGTGGTGGTTCAAATCAAAGAAGCTTCATCCTCCATTGGATTTTGGATAACAGCTGGTACTGCCCTCTGGAGGCAGTAAAAATTCAAGGCCCACTTGTGGGATCATACCAAGATTTATCTTTATATGCTCTCTAGGAATTTAGATTTCAATTTAATTTATTAGGAAGTAGTCTAGCATGTAGCCTACTACCTATATCTTTTTGAGGTTAAATGACATGATCCTTATGCTTAATTGAGTTGTTTTCTTTTATTGGTTCACAATGGTGGAAGGCAGCCCCATAAATTGAATAGGAAGGACATAACTAAAGTTCATGGAAAAAGGGAGTTCAATTTTAGTGTTTTATCTTTTAAACTCTCCACATTTTGTTCCACAACATGTTTTGATCTTTAAAGATAAATGTTTTTTCCCACTCTTGAATTCATGTTTTACTCAACTTATCTCGGAGACATGAGTTTCTTAGGAATCCAGTTATTCCATGTTTTATATTTCAATTTTGATATGATTAAATGATTGAAATGAATAATTGAATTTTTAAAATGAAGCATGAATATTAAAATGATGACTCATGATTTGAATGAATTAACTGATTCATGTAAATTAAATTTTCCTACCGTATTTCATGCTTTGAATCTCTGAAATTTATGTGAATTGATTTATTATTCTTAGTCATGCCATGAGTGATTGTCCAATTTCATATTTCTCATTCCCAATAGGATTTCTAGACCAAGTACTTACAATTTATTCTTGAGCATATTTCTTGAGTGATCTTGGGACATGTAACCGACCAGAACTTGTATTGAATCTTGTCAAAGCTATGAATGTACAAAAACACATTTAAAATGTTTGAGTAATCCTTTGAAAAGCCACTTATCCTTAAAATACTACCTTTACATCAATCCTTATTTTATCCCATAGAGACCGTGAATGGCCTTTATAGGGATGAGCCATGTTTCAAGCCATTTTTATCCATTCCTACCCTACTCTTGATATTTTCATGATATATTAAAGTTGAAGTGTGGGGGTAAAGGGAATCATGATGGACGGAATGATACACATTGTGAGGAAGATGTTTGGAGGTGTTATTGTGGGAATTTTAAAAGGTTGTGAAATTATTCGTTATACTCTATTTTTTCCCCTCTTGATTTTAAAAAATGACAAAAAATGACAAAAAGAAAAAAATAGAAAAATGGGTTTTGATTTTGGAGAACCAAAAATCACCATTTTCCAGACTGGCGATCTTATGATCGTATGTGGTCAGGTGATGGATTTGAGGTTTGATTAAATCATAAATTTCAAAAAATGAAAAAAAGTACAAAATAAAAAAAATATTCAAGAGGGTGCACAAATCATTCATTATGCAATATTTGATCAGAACCTTACTTTGATTTTTTGTAAGTGGTTATTTCTACATTGAAGGGGATAATTTCATTAAACTTTTACTTTTTATATCATGCATTTTAGTTAAGATATTAGCCTCCTCCTTGAGCCTTAATTTTTAAAGCATCAAATCCTACCAACCTTAATCCTTAGAGACATTTGATCCTTTATTGTAAGTCCTCATGATTTTATGTGTATTTTGTCTTTACAGAGTGGAGAAAGTAGTTTATTTACAAGCCTATGGATAAAGAGCATGTTCTCATGATATGAGCATAAATCTACTTGAATTGTATCATGAGTGATGAGAGAAAAAAAAGTGAGGTAAATCTTGACATGGCATGTTTAATAATGATGAATCAAGGAGCTTAAATGAGTGAATGGATAAGTTACATCAATTTTCAAATGGGAAAAGTAAAATATGTGAATTATTGGTTTCATTGAAAAATGGAAACTTAAATTAATATTTTATACAGATTTTTGAATGTTTGATTTTACATTGAATTTTTTTGATTTTATTGCATTGGAAATTGAATATTTGTAACATTTGTATCCTCTGATTTCCATGTTGAGATTTTATGCTTAAGGACAACCATGGTTTAAGTGTGGGGGTATTTGACAAAGAAAATTTATGTGCATATTTCTTATCAAATAATGAGTATTTTTAATGTTTTTAAATGATAAAAACCATGAATTTCATTGTTTTATTAAAATAATGGGTAATTTGAATTTTAGAATGAAAATCAGTAAAATTGTGAAAAGTGCATAATTTTGGATTTTTGGACAGATTTTTAACACAAGGGTATTTTTGTCATTTAATAAAAAATATAATTTAAAATTTTGTGAATAAATTTTTTTTAGAATCCTTATTTTTTTCCTTAATATTTTTCTTCTGGACAAAAAGTTGATTCGGTCATCTGATGGTCCTAAAAATTTAATGAGGTTTGACATTTTTCCGGGCGGACAGCATGGACCACACCACTATAATGGAACAACAACTCGTCCTACACATCTTCATATCCATTTATTTTACTTGGGGAGGAAATAGGACTCAAAGAGGCGTTCAAAAAACAAATTATATGGAGTTCGGAATCCATTAAGGCCGCTATTGAACGACATATTCTTAAAGGAACCTTCCTGGATGCTTCGTCCAAAAATAGAACCTTTCAATGGAAAATTCATAACTCCTTAATCCGGTGTCCAAATTCTCTGAAATTTTGAGGTTGAACTGCCAACACATTCTTGGACAACATTTAAGAAGGTTTCCACCCGTGGATCTCCCATTTATTGGGTCAACAACGCGCAAGATTTCAGAGGACAGAATGCTGCCTATAAAAGGAGGCCCTCCCCTCCTTCCAAAATCAGCAGATCGACACCCAAAGCCAAGGAGGGATCCCACCGGGGCACGGGCCTCTGATGCACCTCTCTTCCCCCCTAATTTATTCTTTTTAGTTTTTTCTGATTCTTATTTTTTATTTTATTTTTATTTTTTATTTGTAATTTGAATTTCATTCCAATTAATCAATGCATTTTTATTTTGGTTTCCACCATTTAATTTATTCTATAATTATAATAATAATAATAATAATTAAAAACCATTATTATTAATATTATTATTATTATAATCATTATTTATAATATCTCAATCTAAATTTCAAATTATTTTACTTTCATTCTCTCTCCTTTTTCAAAAACTATTTTCTTAAGTAATAATAATAATAATTATTATTATTATTATTGTTGTTGTTGTTCTTTTCACTTTCAATATAAATTATTTAATCTCCCTCTCTCCTCTCTCTCATTATCTCTCTCTCCTAATCCATCCACCATTGTGATCTCTAACTCTCGAAAATGAGAGGCTGACCCTGAGGCTTGGCTCGGGGGGAGGTTAAGGGGTTCATGAGTTTTCTTTAAAGTTTATTCTTAATTTCTGATAAACTTCAGTAGTATTCTTGGGAGAGGCGAATGTCCCCGATTGGGTGACAGTCCCCAACTACATGCAACTCAAGCTATTTCTATTCTGGGAAATAATAATGATTCAAACATGAGATTTCATGTTTGGGTTATCAAATTAGAATCAAACATATAAAAGTGAATAATGATTGAATCCCTGGCTAAACACCAATCCAAGTACTTTCTTCCTAACTTCATTCGGTTTAGACTTGCATATAAGTATAAATTTAGAATTCATAATTTTCATTTCATTGTTTTAAATAATTAAAAAACCACAAAAATAGATTTATTAGGTTATATAGAATAAACTAAGTGAACCAAATTGATAAGGCTCCTCAAGAGAGACGACCCTGGTCAGCCACTGTGCTGCACTAGAAAAAAAATATAATTGCTTTTGTCCATGCCCCATGACAAGCATGCGTCAATGGGATGTGAGATAGAGATCTACTTTATCTTCTCTCTAGGATTATTTTATGAGAATATATATATATATATATATATATATATCAGTGTGTGTTGTAGGTTTTTATTTCAATATTTCCTTGGATTGAGTTGACTACATCTATTGTATCTTCTTTTTCTCCCCCTTTTTTGGTGAGTCCTATTTTTATGTATAAAATCACCATTTCATGTTCCTTTCTTGCATATTTTGTGTCTTATATAGAAAAATGAAACATATAAAATGATTATGGTGGAGCATAGAGTTACTCGTGTTCACAGGAAACATGAAGTGGTCAAACATAGAGATTAGTATCTCGGATATCTCATCACTACTGGAAATGTGATCTTTACCAACACTTCTATACCCCCTTTCCCAACAGTTTGGCCAACCCATTGGGAAAGCCCACTTTGTGGCCACTTTTCCCAACGGTTTTCCAAAACCGTTGGGAAAGGTAGGATTGCCCTACAGTTTGGCCAAAACATTGGGAAAGGTCCAATATGTGACCACCTTTCCCAACGGTTTGGCCAAACCGTTGGGAAAAGTCCCAAATATATCAACATCACTACACAGATTCCAGGGACCTATACCAACGGTTGTCATAACTGTTGGTATAGGTCCATTGATTTTTTATCAGACCCTTTTAACCGGAACATTCTATAAATCAAAATTTAAAATAATTATGATAATACATATATATATATATATTTATGAAATTATGTTCAAAAAAGTCATGTTAGGTTAGTGGTTAGGTCGTTCAATGATAAAATGGAGGTCCTGGGATAAAATCCCAGCGAATATTTTTTTCGGAAATACATATACCAATAGTTTTATGGAACCGTTAGTATAGATTTTTATATTACTTATACCAATGGTTTTCAAAACCGTTGGTATAGACCTATCCCAACGGTTAAATTGCCTACGGTTCTCCAAACCATTGGTATAGGCAATACCAACGGTTTGAAGGCCTATAGAAACGGTTCCAAACTGTTGGTATAGGTTAGTTTTCCATTAGTGCATCTTTATATTATTCTAGTTATTGTTATCTTGGGTCCTCTTTTCTAGTTGGGTATGAATTTTTTCACTTTTTACTCTAGTGTTATTCAGTCATACTCTAATGTATTCCTTATATGTTATTGTTTGAATGGTTTTACTCTAGATTTTATATACCATTTATTTTTCATATTCATTTTTTCATAGATTTTTTTGGGATCATGTGTACTAGTACACTAGGAAATAGCCTCCAATTATATTATTCCTTCTTAGTGATTATCCCTAGCCCTTAGCCAATTGATTGTGGGAATGGGTTTGTGGTAGCCTGGAATTCTTATAACTAGGTAGGCTTGGTGGGTCACGTCGTTACAATTTCTATAAGCACATATATTTTCCTATTATTTTAGCATGGAATTCAGGCTTACAGACTGGCCATACAATATTTCATATAGAAATTTAGTTGTACATTAACTCTTATTTAAGGTTTCCATCATTCCCATTGTTGGTATCTGATTCCCTAGTCCTTTTCACTAACCCATGGGGTTCAATAGTTAGTGTCTAGGTTCAAGGGAAGTTATTTTTATTTATTTGGGTGACATGGTAAAACTTAGATATAATTTTATATCGACGCTCAATAAGAAGGTTTGGGGTAGAACCTAACTATATTTTTTCATTTCGATGCATTGAGTTTCTAGTTGTAATCTCGTCTTGGATCTTTGAATATGATTTCATCATTAATGTTTTGACCTACTTTAATGTGAAAAACGTTACATTAGATCCTAATGATATATGTTAGTGATTTCTAGGATCCTCCATCCCTTGAGGTGGAGGTGGTGGAAGGACCAAGACTTCTTAACTAACTCATTTGATCTGGATTACTATATGGGGGTCAGTGGATACATCTAGTGACTCCACAAAAACCATGAGTATTTTTTATATACCTTGGGTTGTTATTTTCCCCTCTCTAGATTCTAGGTGGTCTCTAAAGTGAGACTTCACTTATTCTGAATAGATTCAAAATGGTTTTTTCTGATTTTTGGTATTTTTTTATATGATTGATATGATGTATGTGTTATGTATTATTTTTGAATTAGAAATTGTGATTGTATGTCATTAATCAAAAATGGTTCTTTTTCTAGTAAATATTTTGTATCAAAGAAAAGTTTTAGTTTAGAATAATTTTTCTTCAAATGATCTTTTAAAACCTACTTTAATATAATTTTGGTGGACTCAATTTTTGGAAAATATATTATTTAAAATAGTTGTTCAATTTTTTGGAAGATAATATATTTAAAAATGAAAAGTAATAATATATTTTTAAAAAAATTTGAATTAGTATTTTTATTATTGTTCTACAATTTTAATTATCAATGTATATCTTATGGTGTTTGAGAGATGCATTTTTTTTGGGAGGCTTATTTTTTAAAAATTGGTATAGTATATATGTTGATAAGTGACTTTATAAAACTCAGATAGTGGGGGTTCATTATTTATGTTAGTTACCATATGACTTATAAAATTTTCAAGAAGTAAACTAGAATTATATTTTCTTAATACGGTTCTTTTGTTGAGTACTTTATCATTTGGGAGAGACTAATTTCATTCTAGATTTTTCCAAACTGCAAGTTGAGTGAGGGATTTTTAACAGATTTACAATCAAGGATTTTTACTATGGTTGTTATCCTTCAATATATATAAATATAGATGCCAATTAGGTGATTTATTGTCTGATAAGGGTTGGTAATTACAATGGGATAATTTCTATTTGATCGGATTTTTAGTGGTATGATTTGAATATGTTTCCTTGGGTGATAGTTTTTCTTCAGAGATTTCCATTAGTTGTATACATAATTTTTAGGATTCCCTTTACTATATGGTGATGGAATATAGATTGAGGTGATTTATTTTATATTCAATGTGTGTTGGAACTATGGATATTAAGGATAGATTATTTAATTCTTTTGATAGGGGTTGTGGAAGTAAAACCACTAGGACAGTGCATGTATTTTCATTTCAGTTGTTAGACACTTGAGAGTTCACGATTTCCTTTCATGGTTTCACCATGAAATGGTGTTCTTCTTTTAAGGACATAGTTCACCCATAGAGTATGATGACTTGAGTTTAAATCTTATATTTATTTTATGGTTTTTATGTTTTCATGATAATCAAATTGACTTTTAATTTTGTGTATGTTGTAATATCATTGGTCTATTTCTCTCTAAGAGATCGATTGGTTTCTTAGGAATCTTAGACCACAGTGTTCCAAAAAGTTAGTGATTTTTTTTCCTTTTTTCCCTTTACTGTATTGAATTCATTGTCTCTAAATTTAAATGAATTATAAATTATTCAGAGACCAGGAAAGGTCTACCTCTTCTTCATATGATGTTTTGTACAAGGATTATGATTATAATGTCCTTAGAGACGTTGAGAAAAGTTGGATGGTTGTTTTGACCCTTTTAAGGATTGTACAGATTGTGATTAAGGATAGTTTTTTGGGTATCAATCCTTTTTTTTGTTTCTTCCAAATCATTCTATGACACACCCACATTCCTCTATGGGTTCAGATGTGTTAAAATATGTTACTTACACATGGACCTAAATATTTTTTGGGACTGAATGTGGCATAGTGGTGAGAATTTTTTCACCAACCATATCACTGTAGAGATATTTTTATATTATTTTATATTATTTTTCATTTAATTAGTTTTCATATATTTTTATTATGAAATTAAAAAATTTTAAAAAAATGTTCGATCCTATGATTACACAACATTTTTAGTAAACCATGTACAAACAATTTATTTTGGTCTATCATTGGGTAGTGTTTTCTTTCAAAGATAGAATATGGGTATATAAACCAGATGGGGTTCTATAATTATCCCTTCAAAGAGAGTTTGGGGGGTCCAGTGTGGGCCACATTGTTCCCACACTATTTTGTAAATTGTATTAGTAATCATTGAACTGAGCAAAGTTTTTAAATTTTTTTGAATATTAAAAAATCCCCATTATTTTTAACCTAATTTCCCCTTTTTCCCTTCCCTAGCATCGTGTGGGCCCCAAATAAAGATCCCATCCACTGTGTAACCCCTATCCTAGATCTCCCTCTTCTAATATATATAAAGAGATTACTTCATGGGGTTCAGTACAATATCTAGGGAAACGCCCCTGCCTCTTTAACTTCCCCATTTCCAAATGGATTTCTCTTCCCTTGTAACTACACTAATTTTCATCAGACCTTAGGTAGGGTTTTGGTTCAATAATTTCTTCTTTTACTTATTGTTTGGGTATAAAATATTCAATTTGGACTCTGCTCATGTCAAATTTGAGTTTAGACTTGAATTTCATTGATTCAAGGAAGGTTTTACCATGTGTGAACCTTTTAAATTTAGGACTATTGATTTTTTATGTTTTTTATTT
The DNA here is from genome assembly GCA_963277665.1 of Viscum album. Classification (NCBI taxonomy): domain Eukaryota; kingdom Viridiplantae; phylum Streptophyta; class Magnoliopsida; order Santalales; family Viscaceae; genus Viscum; species Viscum album. The sequence goes on from OY728155.1 coordinate 823,585,042, forward strand.
ATATGATAATTTTCAATGGGTTGTATTAAATTTTTTAAAAAATCATAAGATATTAAAATAAAATTTTACACATTTTCATTTTAATGAAAAACTATTAAATATTTAAACACATGTTAATGTACTATTTTATTTAATTGTGAAGGATAAATGACAAGAAAAATACCTGAGAAGTTATTTAGAAATTATGACTTGGTTATTTAAGTGGATTCTATTTTTCAAATAAATTTTGGAATAGATTCACATGGAATTTAATGTTTTAAAAAAAAATTCAAGTTTTGAGTAATTATTTAATAATTTTATATAAATATAAATGTGAGGTTAATTTTTTTTAATCGGGTTTGGTTCTTGGGATTAATTGTGGAATATTGTTTAATATATTTAATTAATTTTAAAATAATTGTAGTGGTTTCTAAAATTTAATTACAAGGATTATTTCAAATGAAGTGTTTCATGAAATTGTTTTATAAATGGTATTGAAGTTTTCTAAAATGTCCCATTATTGTAAGAGTATTTTCTAAAGGTTAATTTGGAATATAAATTTTTTTTTATCAAATTTGTGTTTATAGGAGACAATAATTTGGGCACATTAGATTATTTCACATTTTTAGGAAACTATTTTATGTATTTCAAAATTTGGGTTGTTTTTTTTGTATTTCTTTATGAATTTTTTTGGGATAATTATTCATCTCCATTACTACAATGGTATTGGTCATGGGAATAATAGGTCACTAATTAGAGTCACTGATTCATTCCATATCTAATAAAGAACATTTATTTCTATAGAAACGTTGGGTTCTGAAGGCACCTAGATTGTTCCCCATGAAAGATTCATGGTTATAGTTTGAGGTTCTTGGGGTTTGACTAATTTTACAAGACTAACAAAAAATATTGTTTTATATAAGTCATCCTAGGAACCTTGTATCCCATTAAGGAAAATATTTCTTGAGTTCCTAGATTAGATTAGATGAATCACACTCCCACATTTATGGTTTATGATGGTAATTTCATATATTGTTCATGACTGTTTTCCCCTTGCATGTATCATTTTCAGTACCTTGATTTATATTCCTCTCATTATTATTAATGAACATGGATTGTTTCTTGATGTCATGTTTTATCAATTAAGGAAGTATTTTATTCATTAAAATTTATTCTTAAATATTATCTAAAAACTATAATGTATTATAGGATTTTAAAATTTGGTTTTATAAATGGTTTCAAAATTAATGTGTTTTTACAAAAAATGAATTCCGCCAAGGGAAAATGATTAATGTAACTACATATATTTAAAAAAAATAAAATTGGATTCTTATAAAATGGGAGTTCATAGGATATTATTCTTTCAAAAATTATGTTGGAAAAATCTATTTACTTAATATATTTCAAACAAGTTTACAATTTTTTATGGTTAAAATTTTTCCTTGTGGGATGTTGGGTGGTTTCATATAGAGTATTTTTATAGTCATTCCTATAATATCACATATTTGTTTTAGGAATTTTATTTCTATCTTATTATATATTGGGATATACCTTGAATTATGATTGGTTATTGATTAGTGGGGATTTAAAATTGGCTTTTTTATGTTGTTTATTTTGTTATCTTGATGTACCAAACAAATATGATTTTACTACATTCAGGTCAAGTTCATTTAGGATATGCATTATATATTTGTAGTTCATGGTATTAAATAGAATTTCATCATGTACAGGGGTTGGGGTGAGCCTAGGGATTGAATTAACATTATTTTTCACATATTTATTTATTCCTATTTATTTTTTTTATATTTTATTTTGGAATGGATGTCTGACTAATTGATTTTTTATGATACATTTTTAGGATAATGTATTTTTTAAAATGATTTAAGATAAATATAATTCCTATTATTTTTATCATATTCCAGGGTGCTTGTAGCGACCCTATGGGGATCAATAATTCCCCTTGGTTCTATGGAAAATTGCTTTGTGTGATGATTTAGGTAGCATCTCGGGATTATTCATTACCAAGAACATATAAGAACAATACATGGATTAATTCGTATTACATAATGATACATAGTGATTCTATGTCTCTTATAATAGGCCCACCCACTAACCCTTCATGTCATACCCCCTTGTTAATATGTCCACCATCAATTACATCAGGTCCTTTATAATCACTTGACATTGAGGAGGAAGCACAAAATATTTCCTATATAAATGAGATAGAATTTATGGGTATTTCATATTAATTATATGTGACTTTATTAATATTACATGGAATATGAAATGATACTAAAATTATAATTTTTGATCCTAGTCCAAAATCTTATCTATTTTCTTATAGTCTACTTTCATGTGGGGTTCATCAAAGCCCTTGTGGAAGGACATTAACAATTATTTTATATGTCTTCACTGAATGAATAAAAACTATATAATATCTGAGTCCTTATAGAAAAACTAGAAACAGCATGAAATATGGTATATCTTGTAAAAATTAAATATTATTAGGGAAATAGTTTCTATAAGACCTTGTTTCCCTAAATGAGAGATAGATCCATGTTATGATTCCTAACGTATGGTACATTATATTAGTATACATCCACCTTTCTATCATTGGGAATTTTAATGTTTTTAATCCCCAAATTTATACATAGTTATACACTGAGTCATCAGCTGTAACAACTCATGATTTTATGATATATATTATTTTTATTCTCTTTGATGTCTTGTGTTTTACTATATAACAAGATTTTCTTGCGCTCTATGTGAAAATGTTTTAGCTTGCATTATAAGAGAAACTATTTTTGGCTCGTGTTATACAATATTTCAAGATCTTTTGATAAAATTAATTTATGGAAATACCAATTATATGTGATAACAAAATATCATAACCTAGTTATTATAATAATGGGTATGAATTGTATTAACTTCCTTCTAAAAAACTATTTAAAGAAAAATAAGTGTGTCTATAAAATAATACAATAACTATTTATGGATATTATAATTGAAATATATATGTATTATATATTAAATTTAATGTTTTAAATTAATATATGTTATATATATATATGATATAATAATAGATTCAGTTTTTAGGATAAAAGAATTATTTTTCAAAAAAATATAGTTTTACCATATTATGATGGAGAACCCTTTTAAAATCTAGTTTTGACAATTTTATAAGCTCCATTTAACATAATAAACTTATTATTCCTATGGGGGACCTTGTTTGAAATTATGGTATTTTTCTAATGAAATTCATATTTTAATGAATAGTAAAAAATACTGTATTTTAATTCAAAACTGTCTTTTTATAAAATTTATTTACATAGATAGATTATATTTTTAATTTATTTTAAATTATAATTGGATTATTTTTTTATCATTTCATCTAATTTTGGTTATTATAAGTTATTTCACATTTAAAATTGACATAAACACATGTCAATCTGTTGAATGTTTTAACATCTTAAAAAACCTGCTTTCTGGTTTTGACAACAGGAATTTATTTTAAAATTTTTAATGATGCTTCTGTATTTTGAATATGGATAAATGGATTCTATGTTTGGTATCATAAGGTCCAAATTATTAATATAAGAACCTTTAATTTTTTTCACATTATGAATTGTATCCTCAGAAATTATTTCTTATTTACCGCGGTTAGAGGGTGAATTAGATAAATATAGGTAAAAATAATATTATAATAATATAAAACTACCCTAACACATGTCAATGTTTTTTGAGTGATGGGAGACCAAAAAAATCTTCAGGCTGAACCTATGGAATTTGGGAGCCAATTAGGTGTGAAAATGACATGTTATAATAATTAATTTAAATTAAATGGAAATATAACATACCCATGTATCTTTTTACTAAAATATTTAATGGTGGGTTATATAATTGTTCTATTTCACTATAAATATTCATTATAGATATAAAAATATTTCTTGCATCATGTTATTCTGTTTATGAATTTTTTACATTATATGAATAAATTAATTTATGACACGATGATGTTCTGATTACCTTATTAATGAAAGATTCAAGTAAATGATATTATAAATATAAAAAAAATATAATTTGAAAATTTAAATTCTATAAAATAATTTTTTTTATTATTTTCATGTGTTATTATTTAGTTAATTTATTTTTTCCAAATCAACCAAGTTGTTATAGATTTAACAAAAATCCATTACTAAATAGTGTCTAAATTGACATAATTCAGTTTTTAAAAAATACTATTTTATTAAATGATATAATAGTTATAATAATATAAGAGGAAATATGATTTATATAATGTTACAAATTTCATTAATGATCCACCTTATTTTTAATTTAAATTTAATAAAAACTATATTGACCATATAGTGAAAAAATACAAGAAGACGTGGTACGAGTTAAATTATTTAACTAAGGGTTAATGCCAAAAGATAAGGTTACATTTGGGAGTTAAATTTTTCTAAAACCTATCGGTTGAGAGAATTTATATCCATAATCATCTTATCCCTTAAATTTATCACTTTGGAGCTATTATAATTTGAAAGTCATTTTATAATAAAATGATATTTCTAGACTTTCCTAATCTTCCCCTCCTACATATTATAAAAGGCCACCACTTATACCTGCAATCTCACACATATAAAGCCCCTTGTCTCATCTAAAGTATGCTAAAATTATCTCCCAAAATCCCTAAATTCCTCCTAGATGCCACACTTATGGCATAAATCCATTCTAAGGAGCCCTTTTTTGCAAGATACTCGGAAAAGATGTAATTGTTTTATCACCCCTTTAAAAATTATTTTCTTCTTATACTTGCTTTTATTATGTTTTTTATGCTAATGTAATATATCAAGTATCTTATAAACTCTGAAATTTTATTATAAAAATGGGAAAACCTTATACATCCTTTTATTAATCCTATGAATAACAATATCCCCACGCCTGCATAGGTACAACTTATCGTCTCCACAATGTGGTATAATTTGTAATTTAACAATCCATAATATGGATAGGTATAATTATTACTATAATGGATCTATATAATAAATATAAATTTATAATTATTCATTATAATTAATACATAATCCAATTCCATTCAATTTAACCATTTTGTGAATGATATCGTCGACCGTGATTACGTACAACCTACCATCTCCACGATGTGATGTGATTCATTCTATATGATAATCATTAAAAAAAGGATAATATACATGAATGGAATGAATAAATATGATATATATTATATTAATATCATTAATTATATGATATAACTATTACCTAAAAAGTGGAACATGAACTTATCTGACAAAACATTAAAAATTACATAAAGTAGTTAATATTAGAATAATGAGTGACAATGAAATGTTAGTAACGAACAAATGATGTTTTAATAATATATGATATCAAAAAAAAATTAAGATTATGGAATGATTCAAAAAAATTATTTTAATAACTATACCATATGTTTAGATACATTATGAAGGATATCAGAGCTATGGTAAGGGATAATTTTTTTACCATCTCATTTTTATTCTAGATGGTTTATATGTAAGTACTTACAGGGGCTATATGTATCATCCATGTCTATCGTTTGTAAAAATATTTTAATAAAATTATTATTATTCTTCTATGTATGTTTAAAGTCATTTAAACCCTTTTTTTATTTTTACTACATGGCTTAGAATGAATATTGTTTTCTTTTACCATATCAAGTAATTTTTTACTTTTTCCGAAAAAGTATGAGGAGATTGTTTTTTTAACTTATACCGAATGGATGAATTCTTCTGATTAATTTCCATAAATATTCCTCTACATGATATCATGTTTTTTTCAACTAAATTTTTTTATTTTAAAATTGGGATGCATTTCTAGAAAAGAAAACCTTTTTGAATAAGAAATGATATTTTCCTCTGGAATTAAGTTTATGTTTTCATCAAAATTATTTTCCATCAATGATGACACTCTTTAAATAGGGTTTTGTTTTTATCCATATTATTACTATTATTATATTATTCTCATGATGGAGTGATATTTTATATGGATCATGTTATGATGGAATGATGTTTAAGAACCACATTTTATTTCTTGGTTTATGCTATGATGAATAATTTATGTTTTTTTGGAACGTGAAAGAATGATTTCATTATGAGTTGGGTGGGACATCCACCTCCATCAAATTCATTGGGTAAATATTTATATATCATGACATATAGATGACTAGAATGGAAAGTATGTATGGTTCAGTAATATAGGGATTGAATAGAAAGTAAACCTAGTTTAGTAATGGACATTGTCTACTATGATGGTCTTGGTTATGAGACATGGATAGTATGGAAATTATTTTCATTGTTTATGTTTTTTCCATCAGTTCATGTTTTATTCCAATTCTATGTTATCATGGTTAATGTTCCATTGTGATTTATTCATTATGAACTACTAATATTTATTTCATTACTCATGATTTAGATATTCAAATTTTGTGTTCATGTTTATTTTACATTCACATGTTCATCTATTGTTTTTGTACCCATACTGAGTATCTAAGATCGCCCTTTCTAATGTTTCCATTGCTCGAGATATAAATAAATCATTTAATTAGAGGTAATAAAAGTGAAATCATTATGGTTGATGTTGAATATATTTCATAAGTTAGATGAATGTTTTCCATGTTTCTAATGGTAGTAAACTATTACAGTCCATAGGAATGAATTTGTAAAATGTAATGAATATTCACTAAAAAGATGTAATATTCATATACCGCCAGATCAGGGTGTTAAAGTTGGTATCAGAGGAAATTTTTATACATCCTTTGGAAGCTAGGATGCAGAAACATTAGTGATATCACTAGAGATATTTCTAAGGTATCTCTTAATGATATGTATAATTATAGGATACAGTCCTATAATTATGGTAATTATCATGAATAACCCAAGATTAAACCAAAGAAGTTATAGATTTAAAATACACCCCCATTAATTATGTTGTTTTCCAAGTATGATTTTTTCCACTTAACCTATTAGTTTTGGGTTTTAGACAATTGATGGAACCCAATGTTGGAGTTCAAAGGAAAATCTAAAAACAATGGTGAATAAAATATGATTGTTTCCTTTTTCTCAAAGTGTGGAAAGGAGCATAGTGGATCCTATCTTAATGGTAATAGAAAATGATCTCAAGTGTGGAATATAAGGTCATCATGTAGTTGAGTGATGAAGTAATGAGACAAATGTGGGTAATGATGTGAATAGAGAAAAGGCCACAGATAATTCACCACCCACACATCACTGCTACAAGTGAAATTAAATGGTGAATTAGTCTAACTGATGCCCTAATCCAAGGGTGATCAATGATTGTCAACATGAAAACCCTATTAAGGCCAAACACAAAGGAAAATCACATGTGATCACTACTGATGATGTTGAGTATGAAAATGATGTGGTGGAAAGATTTAGTGTTTATGTAATGGACTTATAGAATATTGTTAAAGAATCATATTTATGGTCCTATGAAATAATAAAATATCTATGTAGGTGTCCACTGTGGTTTTCCACATGTATTTGAATATATTTGTTGAGTGGTACTCATAACTCGAAAATGTGATTGAGTTAATAAGTTGATGTTTTTGAAAAAAACAAGATTTAAGGTAGGATGACCCTTAATATGAACATGATGTTGAGATAATTAAATATGGATAAATGTATGTTGGATATTATTAAGTAAATTTTACAATATTAGTTACCTTGGAACTGGTTAAGCATTTATTGACCAGTGGGTTATGCTATCTTTCATGAATATTATATCTTTTTTGATGTAAAAATAAGAAAACATACGTATTTCAACAAGGATATCTAATAATTCAGGTTGTTACCATGACTCAAGAGAATACATGAATAAAGTATTCACATGTATGGAATGTGAAAACCATGAACTGACTTTTGTGATATTGAAGATAAAAGTAAAACTGATTTAATTCACCTCTTTCTAATGTTGTAGATATTCAATTTTTGGAAGGATTGTATGGTTATCAATTTTCTGGATAGTGAAAGTTATAACCCCGATGAATTTAGATGGTGAAATTCATTTTAAGGGTGGTATAATGTAACACTTTGAGATTTTATGAGACAGATTCTTTTTAATTTATTTAATGTATTCTGTTTTACGGTACACCAAGATTAACTTGCGATATATGAAACACTGTATTTCCTTATAGTATACTCAACAATATTATAATAATCTATTACATAGAAATTTAAGTTCATTTGATAGAATAAATTTTATGAAATAATGAGTATAATTGATAACTAAATATTATAACCTAGTCATTATAACGGTGGGTATGAATAGTATTAACTTCCTTCTGAAGAAACAATTTAAATAAAAATAAGTGATTCTATAAAATAATAAAATAGCTTTTATGGATTTTATAATTGGAATATATATTTAATATGATCGATGTAATTTTTTAAATCAGAAGATGCTTTCTTGATATGATATAAGAACAAATTCGATTTTTCAAATAATAGAAGTATTTTTCCAAAAAAGACAGTTTTAGAACCTTTTGAGAACGAACCATTTTAAAATCTAGTTTTTTATAATTTTATAAGTTTTATTTTACATTATAAACTTATTATTTATAATAATGAAATAAAACATTACCTTGTCTGAAATTTTTGGAAATTTTCTAATGAAATTCTTATTTTCATGAATAGTGAAAAATAAGTAATTTTATTTCAAAACTGCATTTTCGTCAAATATATTTGTATAGTTATATTATATTTTTAATTGGTTCTAAAGTGTAATTGGATTATTTTATAATAATTTAATAAAAAAATTCATTATAAGAAATTTCACATTTAATTTGGAAATAAACACATGTCAATATTTTCATATTTTTTACTTCTTAAAACCCCGCTTTTTGGTTTTGGCAATGGGAATTAATTATAAATTAAATAATCCATCTTATTTTTGTTTAATTTTAAAAAATATTATTTCATATTTTGAATCATATTGTCCAAATTATGTAAATAGTTACCTTTTATTATTGGACATTATGAATTGTAACTTCAATAATTATTTTATATTTACCACATTAGAAGGGTAAATTATGTAAATAAGGGTAAAAATAATATTATAATAAACAAAACTAGCCTAACACATGTCCCGGTATTATTGTATGAGTAATGGGAGACTAAAATAGTCATTATTATTGTATTTTATAATTTGGTATCCACTTCGGTGTAAAAATGACATGTTATAAAAAATATTTTAATGTAAAGGGAAATATAACATAAACATATATCATTTCAGTAAAAAAAATTAAGGTGGGTTATCTATTTGATCTATTTGAATATAAATAGCCATTAGAATGATAAAAAATTTACAACATCAAGGTCTTTTCTTTATAAATTTTATACATTAAATAAATATATTTATTTATGACACAATCAATATGCGGTGATTACTTTATTAATGAATGATTCATATAAATGATAATATACATATTATAATAAATGTAATTTGGAGCTTTGGATTCCATCCATGAATTTTCTGGATGATTATGACATGTAATATTTGAGTAAATTTAGTGTTCTCAAATCAATCATGTTTTTATAGCTTTAACAAAAATAAATTACTAAATATTGTCAAAATTGACATTACTGATTTCTTTAAACAAATACTATTTTATTAAATGATATAATAGTTATAAATATATAAAATTTTCCCAAAGAAAATAGATAATGTTGAAAATTTCATTAATCCTCCACTTGAGGTTATCTTGTCATTTTATAGTAACTATATTGACAATATAATTAAACAATTCAACAAGACATGGTAAGAGTTAATTTATTTAACAAAGGGTTAATGCCAAAAGATAAGGTTACATTTGTGACTTAAATTTTTCTAAAACCAATTGGTTGAGAGGATTTATATCCATACTAATATATCCTATAAGGGTACCACTTTGAAGCTATTATAATTTGAAAATGAATTTATAATAAAATAATATTTCAAGACATTTTTAAACTGCCCCCCCCCCCCACCATCTTATAAAAGGCCACCCCATATTCCCACTTTCTCACACACCTCAATCCCCTTGGAACATCTAATGTTCGCTCAAATAAGCTCCCACCATCCCTAAACTCCTACTAGAGGACACAATTTGGGAATACATTTATCCTATGGAGATCTCTTGTGAAAATAAAAGGGAGATACCTGAAAAATAGGTAATTGTTTTATCACCTCTTCCAAACATCATATATTCATCTACATTATCTTATTCTATTTTTTCCATAATAAAGTAATAAATTAAGTATCTTATAAATGATGAGATGTTATTATAAATATGTTATAACCTTGTACCTACTTTTATCCATCCAACAAATAACAATATCACCGTGCATGCGTACGTACGGCTTACCGTCTCCACGTCGTTTTGTAATTTGTTATTCAAAAATACATAATTTTGATGGGTATAATGGTGAGTATAATGTATTAAAATAATGAATTTAACATCATAAATTTTCATTATACCATAAAATTCGTAATCATTTAACTATTATGTGAATGATATCATTTCACATGCATACGTACGATCTACCATCTCCACGATACTATTTGATTCGTTATACACGATCTTCATTAAACAATGATCAAATACATGAATGAAATTAATAAATGTGATATATGTTATAATAATATGATTTTTTAAATTATACAACTATAACCTAAGAAGTGTAATATTAAATTATCCAACGAGAAATGCATAAGAACATAATGTAGTTAATATCTAAATAACGAGTGATAATGAAATGTTACTGACAAACTGATCATAATATAATAACATATGATATCATAAAAATGATTATGATTCAAGAATAACTAAATGACATTATTTGAATTATTATATAGTATGTTCAGATAAATATAATGTATATCAGACATTAGGTGACAGATAATGTTTCCAATCTCATTTTTATCCTAGATTGTTTATATGTAAGTATTTACTATGTGTATATTTATAATCCATGTCCAGGTATTCTATAAATGCATTCATAAAATAATTAATATTCTTCTATATATATTTATATTTATTTTTACCCAATTTTAATTTCTACTACATGGTTTGGAATGAATCTTTTTTTGTTTACCATATGAGGTAATTTTGGAATTTTTTAGAAAATGTATAACAAGAATGTTTTTTAAACTTATATGACATGCAAATATTGTTATGGCTTTTTTCATTAAAGATTACTCTAAAAAATTTCATGTTTATTTTAAACAAAATTCTTCTCATTTAAAATTGTGTGTCATTTTGAGAAAAGGTAACCTTTTTAAGGAAGAAAGGATATTTTCCTCAAGAATAATGTTCAAGTGTTTAAGCAAAATTATTTTACATCTAAGATGATGATCTTTAAATGGTGTTATCTTTATATCCCTATTAATACAATAATTTGATTGTGATAATTATGGAATGATATTTTATAGGGATTATGTTATGACGGATTGATTTTTAAAAACCCCATTTTTTTCTTAGGTTATGCAATGATGAATGATTTATCTATTTGTGGAACATGTAAGATTGAATTCATTATGAGATGGGTGGCACCTATATCTCCCTCCAATGCATTGGGTAATTATATATATCTCAGTAGATAAACATGACTGTAACATCAAGTAAATATTTTTCAGTAACATAGGGATGGAATGACAACTAAACCTGGTTCAGTAATGTACTTTGTCCACTATGATTTTCTTGGTTATAAGCCTCAACTAATATGGAAATTATTTTCTATGATTATGTGTTTTCCAATAAGTTCATGTTTAATTATAATGATATGTTATCATAGGTATCATTCCTTTATGATTTATTCCTTAAAAATTTGTAATACTCATTTCATGACTCAATATTTTGATATTCAAAACTTATGTTCATGTTTTTTTACATTCATATGTTCTTATATTGTTTGTTTACCATTACTGAGTATCTATGCTCGCCATTTATTATGTTTCCATTCCTACTGTTATAAATAAATCATTTATGAAAGGGTACTAAAGGGTAATATTATTATGGGAGATTTTGATGATCTTTTACAAGTTGAAATAATTTATTCCAAGTTTCCAAAGGCAGTAAACAGTAATGGTCCTCGTGAGTGAAATTGAAAAATGAAATGAATATTAATATAAATAGATTTAATATTAATATAAGTCATGTTTTTGTAGTCATATTATCCTACGATAATACATGGGAATTTAAAAATATATAATCCCATAACTAGATATTAAATTTCTACTTCCCTGCATTTAAGTTAAATTGATGCAAGGGTTTGTTATTTTGAATATCTGTAAATTGACTCTTGTTATTAACGAATATATTGTGACATATTAGACATATATGTTATACTATATTATATATCATATTATTTCCCTATTTCTAAATTTATCTACTTCTATATCATCACCCTTGAATAACCTAATCATATATAATTGAGGACTATGGTAATCCTGCCACTTCATGGATGTTACCTTCTATATTCCACACATCATGATTTAAGTGTTTTAAATCACTAAAAACCTTTAATAACCATTTTAAAAGAGTGTATATGACTCCAAGGGATATCTTTATTTGTGTATTCATAAATTTCCTATAAATTGTAATTGAATCTGAACCCCTGATATGACCTTCAAACCAACTGAATCTACTTCCTAAAGAAAAGGTCCTCCAATAAGTGAATTCATCAAATATTACCAATGAGGAACCAATAATTAACATTATGGTCAGCAATTATCAATTTCATAGGAGTCCCATTTCATCTTCTTGATTAAATTACATTAAATTTTTATTTAAATTATTGTTTTACACAATTCAAAGGTGTTTAGATTCCCTTAACTCTTGAACCCTATGTGGGTTGTCATATCACTCCCCATATTGATTTTTTTGGCACCATGGACTTAAGTTGTTTACAATTGCCTAAAGATAGTTCATAGAAATAGAGATTTCTTTTTCACATAAGGGTTTTTATTACCCTTGTAACAAAAACTATCCCATATTTTGTATGGTTAAAGAACTATGACATTAAACTGTGTGTACCCTTTTTCCAATATGATCTATTGTAATAATGGTCCCCATTTTCATAATTTATTTTCTTTCCCCCACTTCATAGACATTATCAATTTTCTAGTTAAGTATACACAAACTTAGAATCTATTTATTGATGTTTTTAATTTCAATACCACTAAAAAATGAAAATATATTTAATATATAAATCTGGTAAGGCCCACAATTTCTCCCTACCATTACTGATGTAATCTCTATAGACACACTAGTCCATAAAAATTGAGGGTAAATTCATGTTATATTCCTCCACTCATAATAAATTTTCAATAAATGATTACATAATTTTAAGGTTTATTGAAACCTTATTGATTGTCCTTACTCTATAAGACTACTTTATTTCTTATCCTTTTGAATCATCATAATCTATTCAAGGTAATTAGTAAAGTGTTTGTTTGTATATATGGGAAATATATTTTTGGATTTGTATCGATGTATCAAATATATATTTTCATGCAGACCCCTATATGGTTTAACAATGAGTGGAATCTTCATCCTAATGGGAAGGTACTCTAATATCAATAATCCTTGATAGTAGCCTAAAGAAACATTTATTTTGAATACGGTTTTTGGCTATCCCTTTTATATAAGTCCAACATTAAAATAATTATTATTAAAGATATATGAGAAAAGGGAAGAGAAAAAAGATAATGTGGTGTAAAATAAAGGAGTCCCAAATCATCACCACATACTAGAATAACACAAGAAGGATGAGGGACCCTGTAGCAGAAAAATGATATTAGACCTGTCTGAGGGGGAACAGGAGGCCAAGATGTATGATACCTTATTACCCACACACCATTTGTGGGTGACTTTCATGGTAATATCTTATATAACCATTCCATAAAATTTCTCCGGATTTAAATACACTTAGTAATGATTTACATCTCCTATATTTCAATAATTCATGTGGATTAGAATAACTTATTTAATAAATTTATTTTTATTATACCCTTTTTTTCAAGGAAGAATATGATATAACATTTTTATACATTTAATGGTGAATATCATGTGACCTTAAACCACATGAAATAATTTTCCATACACTGTGACTATAAATTTAATGCACCAATCCAAGGGATGTACTATAATAGTAGGGATCTCTTATTCATAGTGAATTAGATTCACCCTTGCAACTATATAGGTTTTCACATCCTTATAGTAAAAATTTAATAACCTTAAAAATAATAAAACATGGGTATAACCATTAAGAACACAAACTAAATACAACATCAATCAAGGTCGCCTATATTTCTGATAATATGTACTTCATTCATGTTATGTTTTATTCAATTATTTTTTCATGTGTATGTCCTCACTTTTTTTCTCAAGGCTATACAACCTCAAATTTAAATAACATTTGATCAAAGTTATTTGGCCTTATACAAAAATATGTTGTTCTAAATTTCATAAACATAAAAATCCTAAGGAAATCAACATAACACTCTATAGGTTAAGACCATATAATGGATAGTCTTGAAAAAAGTTTATTCATTCCTTCCTAGACATGAATGTCACATATTCTGGTAAAATAGATCACTTTTAAAGAAAAAAATACCACCAAATATGTTATGTAGAATAAAAATAAATAGGGGCCAGAAAAAAAAAAGCCAAGTTGCTTCATACAAATCTCCCCCATCTTAGATTTAGGGTAAATCTAGGTATATAAAATGAAAAGACACAATGATTAAAGAATCCAACAAATAACTCGTTATAAGACAATTCATGCTCACATGGCCTATTATCCTAGAAACAATTCATAGAATATATGTAATCCATATCATATATTTGTTATGGTAATCCATCTGAAATGTTTAAAGATGTATCTTTAGGGTTTATAGGTCCTTTTGATCATTGTAATCCTCATTTCAATTTTCATTCATCATGATCTTCAATATATTAATTCATCAATGTTGTCTCTCAAAATGGACCTATCCAGTGTTATAGTATCAATGTTAATGAAAATACTTATCCAAGATGCTCACCCAGGAGGAAATTAATTGCATAAAAATATACCAAATCTAGGGTAACTATGTTTTTTATACATATAACCATATATAATACACATACTAGAAGAAATAAAGACCTATAAATAAGAAGAATAACTGTTGTGTTATATTAATTTTTTTTATTCCTATACAAATCAATGATTCATGGCTTAGTATGAACCAATTAGACTTAATTTAATGGGAAAAATTATTGAATAAACATATTATAATTCAATGTTTAATTAGATCCATGTTTTCTTAAATTTATCATTTACATTTTGTTCTATTTTTACAAAACTATTAATCAAAATGAAATAGAGGTGAAAAAATTATTAGTAAGTAAGAGATAAATTTTTATTATTTAATTTTCATATCGGAAAATTTGTGTATCTACAATTTAGAGTTTCTTTAATAGAAGTGATACACTAAAAAATACCCTTGATAGAGGTCTTGAGTTTGTTAAAATATTTTTATTATTCATCAATGCGTTGGTTAAAGTTGGATAGCTCTATAACATCAACATGATTGATAGAAAAGAGACTCTCTTCCTCAATAGAATCCTTTTCCCCCATAGTGTGGGAATATTCCAGGTGATTTCATACTTATATATTTTTCCATTATGGTATCCAACTACTGCTGGAGGTGAATTAAATGATAATCCTCATCTTTATTCAAATATAAATTCTATAATTCAACCTTTTCATAATGTTATTTTCATCAATAGACCATGTGTAGAAGTATAGTAAAATATATGATTGATT
Source organism: Viscum album (assembly GCA_963277665.1). Classification (NCBI taxonomy): domain Eukaryota; kingdom Viridiplantae; phylum Streptophyta; class Magnoliopsida; order Santalales; family Viscaceae; genus Viscum; species Viscum album. The sequence goes on from OY728155.1 coordinate 823,600,878, forward strand.
CCACTTATATAAATAATGATAGTGATTATTATTCCAACTCATGTTCCTGAATAACTAACTTAAAAATAAAATACACATATTTATAATTGTAACCCCCACCTCCTAGAAGTGTGAAAAATGATTAAATAGATGCATTTCCTACTAATATAGACTATGTTAGTGTAAAAATAATCTTCTAAATTTTATTCAAATCATGTTTTGTGGTAATATAGTTGAATCTCATATACTATTCTTCTAGCTCAGATTCACTCCATGAAATTTTAATGTGTTTCCACATAAATATTCATAGGGATGAGACCATGATTCCCACTTCTCTACCCATTGGAACTTGGGTAGATGGAACAACTATGTGATCTGGATGTTGAAGCATAAGTATGATAGATTTTATGATTAGATCTCCCACATTTAGTATAATTTTTATAGGTAATATAATAAAAACATATTAATTGTGTGAGAAAAACCCATTAGTGACCAATGTGGATACTTACCCCCATTATTGTTGTGTTTGTATCAAATATTATCATCACCCTGATTAGTGACTCCACATAATCATCTCCTCCAATAGGTGTCTCCTCATTTTCTATAGTATGAGAATAAATCATTGATAAGATCTCATCCAAAGGTTCCACATAATTGTTATCACCTCTAATCATATCTGGGACACCCACCAAGTCTTGAGAACCTTCTATGATTGCTAATTGATAATTGTTTGAGTTAGTAATATCTGAGAGGGACAGATTACTAGGTGAATTCTCATCGTCTAATTAAAGTAGTTACGGTGGGGTTTTAACCACAAATGCTTGAGCCACCAGAGATTTTACAATTATAAATGTTTTTTGTTATATTCTCTAATCATTAAATTAGTTTTTTTATAATATCTATAAATGATATTATATAAACAACAAGTTTATAAGAAATATCTTGTTTTTTATAATAACCAAACAAAGAAAGATCACTCACATACTTATAGTTCTTTCATCGGATTACTAAACTCGAATAGTGAGTTAAAAGTATCTTTGGATGTTAAGAGATATTCCACTGAGTTTGTTTCCCTTAAATTCACAACTAGATCTATTATAAAGGATTCTAGTCATTAAGTGTTTCATAACCCCAAAATAACTTTTAGTTATCATACACGAACCATATCCTCTTCCACTAGCAGGGTTAATTGCAATAACTCCCCTTAGTGTTACATTTTTTCCCTTGATATGATATCCTTACAAACTGAAGTTTGATATTTTTTAGGTATCCATTATTCATAATCCTAGAGACTTACTCAAAATACTCTAGGGGTGATTCTATTTTCAATAATTTTCAATGTTGGCCTTCAGACATGTTTTTGTGTGTGTGTGTGTACAATTAACATCATGGATGGTCATGGAAAGTAATCAACTCTATGGGTGAAGATATGTTAACAAGTGATTTATGATGATAATATGTTTAATCATTCCTCTATAAATACCTATAAAATTGGGGGGAAATTATAAGCATATTCCCCATCATCTTCTTGAATTAGGTAGTATCATTGATAAAGTCCACATTTTTTCAGTAGAGTCAAATACTCAAGGATTTTTTGGTTACTAGAATAATTATAATCTATAGACATCAACAGAGTTGGATCTATCTCTATTAATAATAGACAAGAGTAGATCGAATCATTAAAAAATTATGATATTAATATTTTTTTTATTCCTAAAGGAATCAATTACTAATATATTCTATTTCATTAAGAATGTCTCATTCATCATCTGGGGATTAATAAATCAACCCTTCAATATTTTTTCAATCTTATACATCTTTACCCATATCATGATGGGAATTTGGTCATGAATTATATATATGATAATTTCTAACTATTGAATATATTTTCTCACATCATTGTTTTTGGACTCAAGGTTGATGCCATGGGAGACATTATGTTACCAAGATTGTGAATATCCAAACAATTTTGATAGAAAACCCATAATTCCCTAACATATATATTTTTTAGAAAACTATTCCAAAATCAAGTATCCTTGAGTTATACATACTCAAATTATTATTTTTAATTTATTTTGGACTAGAATATGACCCAAGGTCCATTGACTTATGTAATGTTTTGGGTATCTTCCCCTCAGTTGAGATCTAGGTGACATCCCATGGCCATCAGTTGTACCACGTCATCCATGTTTTATAATTTTCAGGTCCTTTATGTTTGGGAGCATAGAAATCTTCCACCAAGTCTAACTCATTTTTTTAGAACATCATTTCCATTATGACTTTCATATCTTTTTCTAAAAACACACCTCCATTTTCTAGTTCTAAATTAGTGGTTAATCTAGGAAATTTTTCTAACAGAACTCCAAGTGGATTAGAGGATATATAGAAGACATCATATCTAGTAGTTAACGTGATAGAGGAATCCAAGGGAACCATCATGAGTACTACATTTGTACGGACCTCGTCCACTATTACCCAAAATATCATGCCATTATTATATACGTCATGACATTGATTTTCATTGGGGTGAAAATGAGGATTTTTGTAGGCACCATAATTGATTTTTGAATCTGTAAGGCATGTATAACTTACAAATAATATCATATTACACTTAGGTTAAGAGTATTTTATCTCAGAAATCTATCATAAATAAAAAATACATATAATAACCACATTTATCATCAATTTTTGTCTTGATATAAGGTCTATCATAAGGGATGAAATTGAATTACAATTTTATACTAATAATTTATTGATATATAGACCAACATTTTTAAAATATTATTTTTAATATAATTCCAGAACAATATAGTACACTAATAACGTTGAAGGATTTTTTTATTTTTTATGACATAAAAACTAAGTACATAATACATGAGGTACATAAGGAAAATATAAATATAATATCTACATAATCATGTTTAAAAATCCATTATTATTCAATCATAGGTCACCTCACTACTATTGATTTCCTATGAACATACATCAATATAAAAAGGTGTGCATAAATTCTAGTAGGGGATAAAAAAGTAATAGAACATGAGAAATTATCATGGAAATACTAAGGAAAAAATGAGAGAATAATAAAAAATATCTACTATATTACTTGGAAATTTGGCTAAAATATTAAAATAATACATTTAAAAAACATCACTAAGGATCAATACTAAGGTGTCATAAATATTATTACCATGGTTATTCACTAAAGAAATATACAACATATAATCTATAGAGTTTAATTATTTACCTAATTCATTAGAGTTGTATCATGGTGAAACCATCATTTTTTTAATCCATGTATGCCACATAGATCATATATGATAAAAAAATCATTTCATCAATAACCAATTGATAAGAAAGAATATATTTCATATCAAATTATTTAGTACATAAGTTATTAAAGATTTGATTTTTTCATCATTTTTAACCCAAGAGAATGAAATATGGTTTTCATACTTTTAAATTCCTAACCATTTAATTAAATTACATCTATATTAATACCCTTGAATGAAAATAGGTTTTGGTATTTAGAAAATAAAAATGGAGGCATGAGAAATAAAAAATGATTTTGGCAGGGTTTCATCCCAAGAGACGTTGTACCTAGGATAGGATGTATCTAATGGGGACAAGATGGTGTATCCTTTTTATCTAATGATAGATGTGCCATAGTCAATTGTTTTACATCAGACTTACCATTTTTATCCTTGACATTAATCATGTCATGATTCTGATGGGTGATTTTTTGGGGTTGAATATTTTTTCTACCAATCCACATTGGGTACGACGTCCTCATATGGTCTCCAATGGGTACATTCTTGGAGCCAAAAACCCAAAACGTCCCTTTTATATAGGATTCATTGAAATTCATTCCATATGAATGTGCTCGTTGTATGATCACATGGTCAATTACACTTAAGCACTCCATTGGTCAAGAGGATGGGAGGTGAGTCTCATCACAACCTTTTGGTTAAAAATTGTTTCCAATTCTCGGACTCTCTTATATATTTAAACAATGTTTATATGTTTGTTAATCGTTGGTTATTTCCCAAGAATATGTCCATAGATTAATCTTAGGTTGCAAGGTCCACCATATAAAACCATGGGATAAAAATTAGCTATATGTATCCAAGATTTTCAATCAATGAATACATTTATATATATTTTTGGTTCTTCATTGATGTTACCCCATTTGTGGATAGATCAATAATTGCTTTGGATTTCATCATCATCCTGGGAGGATGATGATTTTTCTGATGTCAGGGTCAGACCAATAATATGGTCTTCATAAGTATATTTTTTAGTGGAATCAGATCCCATATTGTTCAGTGCCACTAATCAATACACACAGCCTTTTAAGGTCATGTGATAAGGACCCATCCATGTTGATTAATGTCATGCAGCAAGGACATCAATATTGAAGGTTCTTACTCCTTATTTGATGCGGTTCTTACGTCATGGTGTCCCAAGGTACCTAGATGTGATATAGACTTTTGGGTGAAAAAACCTTTTGGGGATATGGGTTGGGAAACATTAGGGTGGATTCTGATATCGGGTTTCAACTGTTGGGATGTTTCCTACATATCCCAGTTGGTTGGGTATGAAATACCCTATAGTTCATTAACATGGGGCTAAAACAAGGATGTTTCCAATGAGGGATGAATGATTTGGGGTCTATGAATTAGGTTAAAAATTTTGATGGATACCCTTTCTTCTTGGGCCTAAGACATGAAACCTATGTATCTTGATTGGGAGAGGAATCAAAGTTCTCATAGTTTATTGGTTGGGGATTACACCTTATATGAGGACAATTCCTTAGGACCATGAATATGTCATGATCTTTTCCCACCATTAATCCCACATGATTCATACACTGTGTGAAACACAAGAGTGGTAGTAGATCTGAATATCGCTTGATCTAGTTCATCTAATGATAGATGGAACTGGAGTCTAAATGGAGGGAGAGAGAGGGCATTAAGTGTACCCACCTCCTCTTTTTTTCATACTTTTAATAGATAGGTTAACTTATCCAGGTATTCCCTAGGAAGAGACAGAGTTGAGTACTAATGAAATCTTATCGAAGAAAATCTAGGGGATTACCTCACTAGAAGTGCCCTAAAATTGGTTCTGGGAAAGGGGAGGAATGGTGCTTCTCATCAAAGGGAAAATAATGCCTGATTTACCTTGTATATCATTGATCCTCTTCGAATGGAATGGCTAGTGAATACCTTTTTTCCCTTGAATGGGGAGGTTCACATTAGTACCCCATTATTGGACCTTGGGTTTCCATGGGAATGTTAACTTACACAATCAGGGGGTTCGCGTCATTGGAGGGATTACTATTGTGACTCCACCTACTATAGGTATGTTAACTCATAAGGGTGGAAAAATGTACTATACAGTCTTATTAGATGTTCCTAGTGGATTTGGAAGAGGCCTTGTCCTGATACAGATAGACTGGATCATGGAGGGACTATGGATGACATGATAGGATTGGAAGGAACCTATTTGAGCCAGAGGGTGGAACGCCTGAGAATAACCAATTCTGCAAACCTTTTTCTCATGCCAGATGTAATTCTTTTCATATTTCATAATGATATGTTGGTGAAGGTGTTGTTACCATACAATAGTGCAATGACGACCGGTATTTGGTCTGCATAGAATTTTCCTACGTTGAACTCGGTTCTTCCCACATAATACTTTCCTATGTGGGATAATCATCGATCATGTGCTGTGGTGGTTTGTGGACCGTGGATTAGACCAAATATCATGTTGGTATGTGGGGTCATGTTCGAGCCACATAGTGATTTTCTATGCCGTATAGGGTAACATCTACATAAAAAATTTCTATACGGGACGTCATTTGGAGAAAGGTGTATTGGTCTTGTGGTTTGTGATAAGATCATCTGTAGAGGGAGATGGTTCTTAGTTTGGCCAATTATTATTATGTTTTCTTCTTTCAGGGTATGCAATGATCTATACCTATATTAAAATTCCGGAAAAGTCCATCCTTCATGTTCTTTCTTATTTTGTGTCTTTGATGCTATGAAATTTTTTCTCCTCAAGTCTCCAATTCTAAAAACATTCTTATACCTTGGGCTCATTTTATAGAGGGGTGTAGGATCAAGATCAATATATCACATGACACATTTTTTATAAGGCCAAGGAAAAATCACCCAACCTATAGACAACTCGTTCAACAGAGGCACGTAGGGACGCGGTTCCCAAAGTCAGAGATTACCTCCTTAGTCCTGTGAATGGTATGGTTCGAGAGACTCCATATTCCTTGCCTCACCCATGAACTATCTGATTCTTTGGTAAAGGATGTGTTGGAGAGACACAATGCCTCAAATCCCTAATTGATAGCATTCACAGAGCGAAATTTATTCCATTTTCCTTTTGTGTTCCATTTAGTTTAAATATGGTTCATATTGTGGACGGCCATGCAATGTGGAGGTTTACAAAGGATGTTTTTCCATTTTTTTCCATCCTTTTCATTTTATGATTCTAGATTCTTTTCCATTATTCTTCAATTCATCCTTCAAATATTTTTCCTTCTATTTTAAAATCTTTGACAGTTTTTGTCTTTCCCTTTGAAATTTTTTTAAATCCCAAAAAATGCCCCTATCAAAATGGGTTTTGATCGGGTCGAAGAGGAGGTTATTCTAATGTAGATAGACGTCCTGACATAAGTCAGATTGTGGTGTAAGGGTATAAAAATAAAAGGGGACCACACCTATATAAGGGGGTACCATCACGTTTTTATCGTATTATTCGGTGACTTCATCACTCTATCAGTTCTCTCACGCTCTTTCTTATTTGTACCCCAAACCCTTCATGGTCACTTTTATCCCTAAACAAGACTTCAAATCCACAAACAAAATCTTGAACCATCGATTGGTGAGTTTGGATTTCAATGTTGTGAGGGTTAGTGTGAAACTTGATTGTTCTGTGAACCGTCAGTTCTCTAGATAATGCTTCATTAGCCAACACATTCTAATCTTCTGCGAACTATTTGTTCGTGGAAGATGCCTTCTATGAACCATTCATGGTACTTCAGTACATGGACTCCTTTTATTCCATTTCCAACATTTGGATACTATCATTTGGGATGATGTAATTTTTGAAACACAATGATGGATTTTCCCCTCACTTATCAAGATGCTACTTGAAGATGGGTGACTATTGTCTATAACAATAAAGAAAACCTTCATTCTAGCATCATAACTGAAGAGGGTATTCTTATATATCTTTTTTCATGATATTATGTATTACCCTCTCTCAAATATTATGCCACTGTATACCTTTGGTCTCTAGGATAACGTTCGCTTCCACTTGATGACCGGAACATATTTTTTATTCACCTTCATACTTCTCAAGAGTATGACCTAGTGAATATTTCTTCCATGGGGGATATCACAACTCTTTTTAGCCAAGGTGACATATTCATTATGAATTATTCTATGTGAATGAAATAAAACAAATGCCACTATACAATTTCATTTCAGATCTGTTTTCCATGACTATTTGTCCATCATCAATTATTCATGAAATTATGATAATGGAGGATGGAGCACCAAATGGAATATATGTCCTAGAGGGTGATTCTCCTAAAAATGGGACTAGGCATTTTGGGTAAACCAGATCTTCTTGGAATCCCCTAGCCATTTGGAAGCTGTAAATCTATATCAGGTTGTATGGGTTAATCGGTTTTCCATTTATTCACTATGGGAGATACTACGTGAACTGCGCATCCACTTCTTTTCAAGAGCCATTAACATCCCCTTGTCACATGGTGAGGTGGGAATAAGTCTATGGGATATTTACCAGATCAAGGGACATCCCATTCATAGTGATATGGATGATGTATTCTTACCCACAACAAATACCTGGGACAATATTGAACAAATATCTCCCTGGATGAGGGATTTATTGGTTATTGAGGAGTTGTTTTTTAGTCATCCTATTCATGTGGACTCACTTATTTCATTCAGGGATTGGATAGGGGAATTTTTACTAGTGGGTGGGACACATATGAAAGTTATTTGTATCCTAAATCACAAAACTCAATAATAAAAATGTATTCTTGGATCATATTGTGCTACCCTCGAGGTGGGTCAGTACATCACTTTTGGTTATGAGGTTCGGAAATACATATCTCTTGAACTTTGATTGGCATGTTTCTTTTCCATGTTTTTAAGTAGGTAGCTCATTCCTTACCATGATGTTTATACTGGTGTATGTGCCTGCACATTAATGATGCTTCCATGTTAGCTGAGGGACAACCCATCAACCTAGCCATCCCCACCCATACATGAAATTATTATTTATTGTGGAATATCCCACAAGGGAGGCCTCTACATAACCTTAATGGGCCATTTCAATTTTTATGTTGTTAGAGAGCAGATCACATCCCCTATTATGAATATCAACATATCATGAAGGTTCCATATTTTTATTTCTATCTACTCTTCAAAATATTGAAAATTTTCTCCCCAAGTCATTCCTTATTGACAACATAAATGAATTATTGAGTGATCTTTCTTATATTATTTTCATGCCATGCCATGTTCCTAGTAGGGTAGTAGTAGATGATGGCTGGGGTAATTTAGAATAGTGTTTTTATATCCTAGTTATTCAAGAAGGAGTCTTGGCCACGTTCATACATAATAGTTATCTGTGAACCTTATAATCCTTATAGGTTCACTAGAATGTTCCATTTCTACAACAAGTTTCATTAATCCCAGTTACCGAGGTCAATAGGGAATCAATTCAGATAATCATTCACTAATTATGGATGGTGATGACTCAGGGGGATACTGATTAGGAAGTTCTTATTCCATCTGTAATGGCCTGAACTTGCATGTTTCTGGTGTAAGCACAACTATGGGTGTCTAGCTACCCGGATGTGGTATGGGCATGGTGAGTTCAGTGAGTTGAGAATTCCTTGACTATTTCTCGTCCTTTCTAAATTGTACGGGCGGTACCAACTCTCTCCATTCAAGCATAAGGTGGCGTTCCATTCATTTTCATGTACATTCAGATGGGGCTTTGTCTGTGCAGCCTATCTTTGTGTTTAGTGATTCAAACCACATGTATCTATATGACATGATCAGTGGACCTATTGATGATGGTTTAAGGGTTACACCACCAAACATTCTTGATATTTCCAATTTCCATTCGTATTCAACATTATGGGTAGGTCTATCTACATAGCAGGAAAGGACTCCTACTTGAGTAACTCAACTAATTACAAATCCATATTCAATGATGGTGCATCCTAATTATATACCTATTACAGTGGAGGGGCAAGGCCAAAGTCCCCATTCTATTAGGAAACATCGATTCATGTAGAGACATACATGGATTCATTTCTATACTCTTGCTATAGATAATCCCTTGACAGAATTTTCTGATGAGGAGGATAACTTTCGACGATTATTCATTGACATGGGTTTGGCCGACATCAGTTATCGACACATATATTTTCTTGTATATCAAAATTTCACAACTCGAGAGGATCTATCTTCTCATAAGGAAACCCTGGATTCTTTTAGTGCTTCCAATCACCAAACTAACAATTTTTGAGATATTACTAAGTAGTAGAATCATTTGGAGGCTAAGGAATAAAACAACAATGAATAAGTGATTTCTCAATCATAAGAATTTTTGGATTTTGAGTCTTAGTTTTCAAGATGAAGGCCCAACAAGAATGAACAAGTTCCAATTATGTGTGAACCTAGAAGAAAGGATGACATCTTAGGACGGTTATGAAACTAGTGTGTCCAAGAGTTAGAGCATAAGCGGAAAAGAAGACTTCTTTGGAAGAAGTCCTTAATGGACCTTTTTATACAATTATTTATATACCTGAAAGATATAGTTGGGCTTCATTTTAATATTTTGGATTTTATTATGCCACCATTTCCTTTTACTCAAACATCAGGTAGTGACTATAGAATGTGGATGTCCCCTGATTTTCATTTATTGGAATGAAAATGATTTTCTCTTCAATGATTATCATTCATCCCTTATGGTAAGTTCAATAAATTCTAATTAAATACATTTCAAATGAAAATCTCAACTGGATGTCAATTTCATTCACAATCCAAGATAATTGAACTGAACTGATCAATGCATGATCTATCGTTTGCCTGATCTTGAGGGACTCATCGAACATACCTTGACTATTTCTAGGGCCACATGGAAGACCCTAGAATTTTATTTCTCTTTCTATTATAACCCTAATTTTTCCCTAATACTATTATAAACAGGGATTAATGTGTATAACTAGACTTTTTCATAGGCCACCCTTTTTATATTTTAGACCTAATAGGGTTTTTGTCTTTTTTGATTGTTTGACTTCTCAAAAATTTTACTAAAATGTTAATAATGTAGGTTTAGAAAGCTGGTACTCACCTTTTTTCTAGGGTTCCCTTTGTGGGTCTTCATCCTAGTGACTTTTTCCCCTTTTTATGAATATTTGATTGTGTTTCAAATTAGACTATCATTACTAATGTTTTAAGTCAAACAACTTGAACCATGATTTACGAGGAAAGGTCCCCAATTAGGACTTATTAACTGATGATTTCCATACATGATACGGACTTGGATAAGGGATTTTTTTACCATTATTTTGTGTTTTTTGGATATAGGATATGGTTTTTGGAAAAGAATCCATTGGTATTACAAAAACAATAAAATACTCTCATATGAATGAATCAAACTTTGGTTAATAGGCCTCTTTTGTGGGAAACATATACAGATCTATTGAGGCATTGTGTGCACAGTCAAACTGAGGTTTCCATAGGAAACATACCCTCCATTTCCAAAGGATATAAAATTTTAGGGAAATATATACTTGTGAAACCCATGGAGGGGATTTCCAAAGGAGTGGTGTTTGAAAATCAAGCGGGAATTTGTATCGATTGTAATTAGGAATGAGGGAGCACTCCTACATGTATCTGGATTGTGTAAAGCTGGGTTAAAGTATGGTGAAATTAAACACTATTCAATAAGGGAATTTGAGACATATAATTTGAAGTCACTTGACCTTAACATGATGGAGTGAATTATTACTCTTTTTCATGGGAGTCTGACCATAAATGTCCTATCATCATGAGGAATGAAGGGGAATTTATAGTGTAATCTGTAATTGGGGTGTTTTGAGACTAGGGAAAGAGGTGAGACGTAAACATAATTGGGCATACCAAAGTATGGCAATCCTCTCCTATGGATGAATTTTCCTTTGGTGGAAAAGGTTTTTTTGAAACTTGTGCTGAGCCATCGGGGTATTGTTTTATAGATAAAAAATGTGTCCACAAGACACTGGCCTTCCATTTGTAATGGAAATGGGTGATTATGGGGACTCATACCATTCTATACATAGAGTATGGTTTGTGAACAAGGGAGTTCCTGAACAGAAAATATGGCATTTCATGTTTGAATTTCTAAAATTTTGTTACTGAAGTTCTCCCACAATGATATAAGGAGGCTCTCTTCATAGGTCTAGAATGTGAATGGGAATGAGGGGGAAATTTTATTTCAACTATGGACCCATGATATACGTTTCTAGAGTCACTATGTATCCTATCATAGTATGATTCAATCCAAACATATTTTTCTCAAAATTTATCCACATGAAGATCAGATTCACACATAGGAATGGGAAATTTTTACATTGTATTCAAGTTTGCCATGGTAGTGGGACTCACATTGGACATTTTGGTATGGTTTCATTTCCCATACCATGTATTTTTAATTCCATGAAATTTGGACATTGACATATGGTCCTTGAGTGATCAAATGATAATTGGGAAATGATGATTTGACATGTCCAATACATGGGTTGAATAGAAAGTGTAAGTCATGGTTTCAGAGGAGGGGAATTTTTTATGGAGGATGGACCAGGATGTAGAATCCTTGTGTCACTACATACCCTGTAGGGGAATGAATCACACCACATATAGTTCTAATGAATATTTTATACATATTTTTGATCCATATGTAGGGAAAATGGGCATTTGATGTTGTTGGTGGATGAACTAGAATGCATAATCTAGGGGTCATTATGTATCCTTCAAAGCAAGGAATCAAGACACATGTATTTCTGAAGATCCATGTGTTGGTCAAGCCTATGCATAGGGAGGGAATATTTTTAACCATTTGATTTGTATATTTTTTTAGTGTGCCGAGAGTGTACCTTTAAGAATTTTTTGTATAGTTTAATCATTCATCACCATTTTTAGGATCACGTGAGCTATTCTCAGTGTGAGAAACAAGGAAGAGAATGGGTTTCCTCTCTCCATACACTAGCATCCGAATGTACCACAGGAGACTTTTATATCATGTGGTGGTTTTAACATGACCTAGGATCGAGGAATCTCTATGTATCTTATTGGATGATGTTAATCAGTCCATACGTAGTTCTGTCAAGAGACCTACCAACTTATGTCTTGTTCATACATAAAGAGGGGGCATACATTTTCTTTTATGGTGGTTGTGGCTAGACTAGGATGAAAAAAATGGGCATCACTTTGTATCTTGTGAGGTAAGGAATCAATCCATGATTAGTTATTGATGAAACTCCTTTCATATGTATTGCATATATGTAAAGATAAAGGGATTTTTTATGGTGGTGGTGGCTGGACCAGGATTTAGAATCTAGGCAACACTATATATCCTATGAGATCAGAAATCATTCCACATGTAGTTCTTGAAGAAAGAGGGTTCCTATGTGGATTTAGAACTCACATAGGACACTCACATAATAGCTGGGGGAATTTTATCTTTCTTTGTCATAGACCTAACTCATGTTTAGTGAATAATTGACTAGAACACAATGTACACCAAACAATTTATCATTTGGTAGTTGGGATGACAGATTCCATATAGTTTATTATCGTGTGGTTAGGACATGATGACCATGCAGTTTTACATCTTGTAATGGGGATGAGGTTCACCCAATGTAAGTTGAAGTTAATGTTGTATAATGTGGTTTTACATCCTTCTATTTAGACTTATTGCATACAGTTTAATGTTATATGGCTGGGATGATATTCATGGGCTACAATAAATATTTATTCAAGATCCTTTCATAGTTCAGGGCAGTGGTAAGTTGTATTCCCATTGAAATTAATGAATATTATCCATTGGATTAGACCTTGTGTATGGAATATGGTCCTTCACATTCTATCTCCAATTTCAGATGATTTATTCCAGGTACCATTAGAGTTATGAGGACCAATAACATTTTTCCTTTTAATAAATACCTTAGGCAATGCTTTTTGTTTAAGGCTCGTCCAATATTGTTTTTCTATGTTTCCAAATGGTCCAAGGTATACACTCTTTTCTCATCGATCTATTCTATTTCATCTAATCACTTCTGGGATTTCTCATCTCTAGATAACTTATCACAAATGGAAACATAAAGTGAGGGTAGTTGAACTTCAATTCGTAGAACCACTTCAATAATGTATACCAATGAATATGGGGTTTCTTGAGTGTTGTTGTGTGTGGTAGTCCTTTACGACCACATAGAATATAGGATCTTTTACAGATATGACTTCTTATCCTTGTGTACCATATTATAGAGAATATTAGATAGGATCTTATTGAAGGAATTTATATATTTTTTTGTTGATGCATGGTAGTGCGATGAACAGTTGTCCTTGATTCCATACTCCTGATATAACATATCCAATTCAATAGAGAAGAAATTGGGGCCATTTTCCATCCATATTGTATGATGAAAACAAAATCTAGTGATTATTTTGGATTTCAAAAAGCTAACAATGATTCTTTCCCTGACCTCGTTAAGGGGTGTAGATTTTACCCATTTGAAAACAAATTAGTTTTTCATAAAAATATACTTGAACTTATTGGGTGTAGATGGAGGATACGGTCCCAGGACATCAATTCCCTATATGGAAAACATCGAAGAGTATTTTTCTATGTGAAGTAATTTGGGGTTTTGGTGTTGAAATTGCCATGAATGTGACTGGAGCATCACCTCACGGTGAACTAAGAACAATCTTGTATCATAGTGGCACAATGGTACCCAATCCTTCGAATTTTATGATATAGACTAAAGGCTAGTTGATGTTCCACACAAGCTCCAGCATGTACTAATTTCATAACAGTGGTAGTCTCTTCTCAATCAATTCACCTAAGAATGAATCCATTAAGGCCCTACTTATAGAGGGCATATTTCTAGTTTGTTCCATCATACAACACAAATTTTACTACTTTTATTCGGATATGTTACCATCCAACATGATCAGGTTAGAGATCTCCCATTTAATGGTAATCTGCAATGGGATTCATCCATTTAGTGGTAAGACCATAAGACTCAAACATGGGACTAACCTCATTGATTTATTCCATGTTGTCCTAAATGAATGGAAAGACCATCCATCGTAGAACAATGTTGATGAACATTTCATTCCAATATGGGTTGTCTAGATTTGTGGTTTCATTTTCCAATGCATCCACCTACACATTCTGTGTCAAGGGGACATAAGTTAACGTCATATATGATACTAATTCTACCATAAATTCTCATACATTGTCCATCATAGGGATTATATCCTCTTTCATGGTCGCATAGTCACCATTGACATACTTGATGAATAGTTACGAATATCCTTTAACCTTTAGAAATTCTTCTTCTAATTACAGTGATAGCTCTACGCCAGCGATAATGTCCTGGAATTCTACTTCATTGTTTGTGCACCCCTATGATAGGAATAAAGATTGTGAAAAAACTACCTTTTCTAGAGATATGAGTATAAATCCCATCCCTGCATTATTGATAATAAAATTATCCATAACTTTTTCTATTGGTCTTCTGGGTGCACCATTGAAGTTCATTTCCTATTATTTTGAGTCATCTTGAATAGGGAACACATCTACATTGGGAAGTTCATCATCTAATGGATCATCTTTCATTGAGGGATTATCTTCCTGAAAATCCATTAACGTCTGGCCTTTGAAAAATTTCTATGGTATGAACCTTATATAAAACTACTGCAGGATGAGCGCCCATCATGACCGGAATCTAGTCAACATTGGATGGCAGAGAATATACTTGATCAGGTTCCTACAAGAGAACAAATTAACGTTGTGGTGCTATAGAGAATGTTACAATTTTTTGACCATGATTATTAGGTCCTTTCACCTCTTCTCAATATTTGAATAATGAGTCCCAACATCGATAATGGATCAGTTGAAGTAATGTAGGCTATTGTTTCTACCAGAAGAATTACTCTATGATAGGAAGGCATCTAGGGATCAATCAAGTGTGGTCACAAACAGAATGGGTAGTATTCCTTTGAGAGGCAATATCATCACTGGTGGACTTTAGAGAAATTTATTTATGATGTAGAATTATTTTTTACAATCATCTTTCCATTGATACATGACCCCATATTACAAAAATTTGGTGAATGGAAAATATTTTCCTAGAAGCTTCGTTATGATGTTCCGGATGTAGTATGGATTTTGTTGGAGTCCTCACAACATAGTGGGGTTTTGAGGAGGTGACATTCTAAGAATAGCCATTTTCTTCTCAGGTTCAACTTTGAAGCCACAGTGGTGTTAGATGAATATGATTAATTTCTCTGAGGTAATGACAAAATCACATTTTAGGGGGTTTATTTATAAAAATTGTTTTCATAATTTTTTGAATAATATTTCATGATATGATAGGTGGTACAAGAATTATTGTTTCTTAACCACCAAATCATCCACACAGCATTCATCAAAATTTCCCAAGAAGGGTTTCAAAATAGGATGCATGGTGCGTTGACATGTGGAACCCAAATTTTAGGAACCAAAGGGAATTACCTTGAAGAAAAATATACCCTAGAAGCCTAAAGGTAGTGGATTATTAATCTTCATTATTTATTAGGACATTTTTATAACTTTAATATTCTTCCTTGAAAGGTAGATCCTCATATCCAGCAGTTTCATCGATCCACAATTCTATGATCGATACTGGAAAATCATCTTTCAGGTAGTGATGTTTGAGCACCCTAAAATCAATGCATACTCAGATTTTCCCATTCTTTTTTTGAATGGGAAGATTTTGGACATCCAAATGGGATAGTAAACATCCCAAATGAAGTTATCTCTAATGATCTTCTCGACTTCATCCTCTATTTTGGAAGTATGTATCAAATGCATCCTTTTGGTGGATTTCTTTTAACCATGATGGTCTTATGGAAGGCTTAAGTGGTTAGTGGCCACCTCATGATCAAGGATGGAATTTATGTATAGTTCCAGGAAAAAATCATTCAACTTCAGGAAGGTGTTGTATAATATTTCTCTTTAGAATACATGGTGGTGCTAATAAGAGTGGATCACGAGTCTTCTTCGGTACCCATGTTTAACACCCTAAGTTCATCGATTGTGTTAAAGACACCTTCCTCTAATACTGCTGGGCCATCCCTAAGATCCTCTTACTCCTCTTCTCAATCCACTTTATCCTCTTATTTACCTTCTGATGGGGTGATTATTATTGACATGGGATCCTAAGAATTGTCAGGGTAATCATAATTCTTTTATTTTGAGGATGAAGTATCATCTTCTATCCTTGCTGATTGTGGGTATTTTTTGGAGTGGATTATTTGAGGGGGGGGGGGTGTAGGAATACTTTCTTTCTTTTTTTCCACAAATAGTCATGTAGGTAATTTCTGGATCTATGAGAATAAATCAAGAGCATTTTTATCAACTCATTCACCATTATCTTGGGGTTTACTGTATTTTTACACATTGTGAGGCTCACTAGCCATGACTAAAATCATGATAAATGTTGAATAAACATAAAAATTTAGACACATTCACTCTCCCTAGTTTATGGGGAGTTTGTATTGTTTGTTGATCTTGGTGAGAGGGTCAGTGGGGACCACCTATATTCCACTTGGAGCAGCCACCCAATAAATCCCATCGACTGATGGTTTCATCCCTTTCTACTCATTGAACACTGCATCGATGTAGTGTGACTCACAATATTAAAATGGGGCCTTATCAGTATTTAATGACCCATTCTACCCAATAATGATATACATGATGCACTGATGATATGATGAGGGTATTAATGGATGCTGATGTAGCCGGGTCCTTCCTAGTAGGACATTGAAGGCCATATTTTATCATACCATGATGAATTATGAGTCGACTATGTTGTCTCCATGCCATATTTTGAGCTTCAATTATCCCAACAACTTCTAGTCACTTTTTTCATAACCCAGTTGGGTAATAGTGTTGGGTATCATATTTTTCACATTGCAGCCTAGCCAAAAAAGTGTCCGTAAAGAATGATATTAACTACAGATCCATTTAAATTAGAGACTTTTTGAATATCGACACTACATATATTTCTAGACACATATAGGGTTTTGATGTGCCCTTGCATTGTAAAGACACATAAAATTCAATGGAAATTTTTTCTTAATTTTCTTTGGGATTTTACAAGAACGCAGTTTCTGACGGCACTGGATTCTGAGGCCCGGTGTGTCCTAAATTTCTATCCGAAGTTTAACTCGGGTACGTTCAGTGAACGAACGAGCAGGAATTTCTAACTTTTGAACCGGTGCTCGAAATCGAAATCTGAGGGCACCGATGAAACCGCAACGCCGATAATTTCTTAGAAACACCTTCTTCGGAGTTGCGTTTACACGATGGAAGTTGATAATAATTGTGAAGTTAAAAATAAAAATTTAACTACAATTTTTATTTTCTCTAAGTAGTTTTATGCTTTGGGTGGAAGTTGGGTAACTACCCAACTTCCCATAGAAGGTTATGAGGGTGGTGGGGCCCACACAAACCCCACCCCTTCATATTATTTAACCCCCTTAATCATTCCATAACTCCCCATAACCCCATTAAGTCTTCCCTTCATTAATTTGTTAACCCCTCTCTTTATTTTTTTAAACTCTCCACCTCCCTCTCATTAAGTATGCCAACTCAATTAATTAATATCCCTATTAATTAAATGACACAACTCTTCTTTTTGAATTAGTTTGAATTGGTTGGATTTTCTTTAAAATGGGAGTATTCTATTTTGATATTTGGATAACAAATATTATTTGTGGGGGAACCTCTGGAGCAATAGAAGAGCTCCCTCCTTCCACGAAGAATAGTTATCATTCCGACGAATCTTCGACGAATGAAGCTCGAGCCGGGAACGAAGGAACTTTACGGGAGCGACGAATGCCAACGATTGTCGAAACCTTCATCTCCTCCCTTACAACGACATCAAATAACTGACGTCCGCCTTTTCGCGATAACATCAATGAACAACGACCCTTGAGGTTGGGGTTGGTTTTTATGCCGTGAATAATTTTTTTTAGACGTTCTTCGATATTAACGGCCAACTGTTATCAAAATAATGGAGGAGGTCGGACCGCACAAACACGGCCGAACCTCCTCCCGTTTTTTATTTTGGTTGTCTCCTACATGGCTTGAAATGGAAGCAATGTTGTGTCTTCACACCGTGCGGAAATTTAGAGAATCACGAAGAAGAAGAGCGACGCTGTTGCACCGTGCCTTTGTGGTCGAACAAATCCGCGGTCAGAGTTAGGCGACAGCGAAGGGGCGCGGCACCATCACGTCACGCTGGAGAACCACGAAGACGACGCGATTTGTTTATTGATGTGCAGATTGATGGGCGACAACAAACAAGGCCTCAAGGTATTTTTGAAGCTTCTGCAGTAAAGTTCGAGACCCGAGATGAATGCCGGCATAGACGGTTTTGAAAACGGACCACCGAAGCATCTCCGGTGGCCCGTGGAAAACCAGGAGGCCCGGGTCGCCGGCGCGGCGCCGCCGGCGACCGGGGGCGGCGGCCGGAGCCGTCAGGCCACCAGGAGGCGGCGGTGCCCGAGCATGCCACCAGAGGAAACAACCGTCGCGGCTTGCCGCGACGGTGCGGCATGGGGGATCCTGCGGCCATGCGGGATCCCGGAGGATTGGCAGCGGCGCAAACCGCCGCTGGCTTCAATCAACGGCGAGGGGGCCGCGCACCCCCCCCCCCCCCGCTCCGCGGCTTCCGCTGGGCCACGTTGGCCGAGCCGCGCCTGGAGGGGCCAAACCCGGACCCGGGTCGGGTCGTCCCGGTACGGGCCGGCCCAGGGGGGATTGGGCCGGGCTGGGCTGGGCCCAGACCCCCCATTTCGGTTTGTTTCTGTTCGAACAACCATAACATTGGCTACGGACCTCCGATCGATGCACCGTCAGTTGCGATGCGATCCTTGGAACGAGATGGTAATTTCGGTATATCGCACTCAAGGTTTCAGAATAATTTTGGTTCGGCCGAGTTGGTTCGTACACGAAACCAACCGGGCCCTCGAAGCAGAAACGCTCATATCTTGAGCTCCGTACATCCGATTGATGTGACTTCGACTTCGTTGAATTCCTCTTGATGAGACGGAACTTTTGGATTACTCCGCTCGTGTTTTGGACATCGTTGGAGTGTGGTCGGGTTGTTCGCTCAGGAAATCCAACCGGGCCCCTGGAACGAAAAAGCCAATAACTCACAGACCGGGCGTCTGATTGACGCGTCGTCTATCTAATTGAATTCCACTTGATGTGACGGAACTTTTGGCATACTTCGCCTGAGTTTTGGTTTCTGTTTGATAGTGGCCGGGTTGGATTGTACCCGAAATCCAACCGTGCCCTTAGAACGGAAAAGTGGATATCTTTCAGACAGGACGTCCGTTTGGCGAACCGTCAGCGGCGTTGGTGATCACATTGAGAAATGGTCCCTATGAGTATACCATATGAGAGTTTGGGATATAGTTGAGATACGGACGGGTTGGTTTGCTCACGAAACCAACCGGGCCCCTAGGACGAAAAGGCTATTAACTCACAGACCGGGCGTCTGATTGACGCGTCGTATGTTGCATTGAGACCAATATGACGAAGCGGTCCTTTGAGATACTTTTCGTGGGACTTTGAGATACTTGGAATATCGACCTGTAGCTCGTGCAGCGGACCCTCCCAGAGACGAGCCTGCAGAGTATAGAGACCGTGTAGCCGACTGAGACCTGACGACTGCTTGACCGACTTGACTTGGAGTGAGTCGATTAGCCTATTGGATGGAGCACTACTTTGTTTGGGTGCAGACCCATGGTGGACGGAACACAACCTGTGTGACAGTGCAGACCCGCGGTACTCGTCCGGAGAGTACCTCTGCAGGCTACTAGGGGGTGTGCACTACTGTGTTTGGGTGGCATACCCCGGTGGTAAGCACTACTGTGGTTGGGTGGCTGACCCGCGGTACTCAACAGGAGGAGTACCTCAGGAGTCTTAGGTTTGTGAGTAGTACCTCGGAGTCGTGACAGGACCACTATACACTCTAGAGACGGGGCTCTTCAGTAGTTACGGTTTCGATAATGAAAATCATGGTTTGAGCTGAGTCTTTGACATTTGTGTTTACCTCATGATTGAGATGGGTCACTTGATAACTTAGGTATATATATGGGCATATACCTGGGTGGTGGTTATCCGTTGATTTCTTAATCCTTGTGTTCCTCATGATTGAGATGAGTTACTTGATAACTTAGGTATATGTATGGGCATATACCTAAGTAGAGGTTATCTATTGAGATCTTCGTTGTGGTTATCCTTGTTGGTTTTAGTGAGACCTTGAGGGTCTCGGGGTCCCTACTGAGTATCGTTATACTCACCCATGCACGGGCTATGGCCGCACCTCGTTGTGTTGGTTGTAGATGACGGGCAGAGCTGACGGAGGCTGAGTGTTCGAGAAATAGACGGTACCCGGAGGGGGACCACATGACGAGTCAGTATCCGGAGGTGGACTTCACAGCGAGACGACAGTCGGAGGGGGTTGACGGGCGAGATCATTGAGGAGTTTCACTATCTTTACCTACCCTTCGGGTAGGATCCGTGGTGGACGATCCAGGAGTTGCGCTATCTGTACCTACCCTTCAGGTAGGATCCGAGGAGGATGACCCATGAGCTGCTTCCTTTCTTCCATCTGTTTGTCTTTTTTTATTGTACTTTCGTTCAGTTGTAGTTGTACTTTCAATTGGGTTTGTATTCTGGCCCATTTACTTTTCAGCACTTTCTTTTGTACTTAGTGTTTTACTTCCGCTTGTACTCTGTGGTGTTTTTTTTTACTTTTATAAAGTAAATGACTTCCCAGTAATCGGGATTTACGCCTTTGGTGCTAGTCTCCAGCCCCTGGCCTATGGAAGGCGGGCTTGGGGTAGTCACGGAATGGGCCCCGAGGATGGGTCGTGACAAATTGGTATCAGAGGAGTCGGTTCTACCGCAGAACTTATAAATCTGATATTTTCTTTCTGTGAAGCAATAGTGTTAAGGGTACCAAGTGTGGTTTTCAGTTCAGGGAGTCCAGTGTTGGTGCGGGCGGCTGACGTATCCATACAACAGGACCCTGACAACTGAATTCCGACTTTGTGCACGAAAACACTGATTGCGTGTGTGTTTCCAGAAGTTTTATTTAAATATCAGCTCAAACCAGGTCAGCTCACCATGTATAATCGTCTGACCGTGTCACGATGTTTCGTTCAGGATGCCTTTTCATAGATGACCAGCTAGAGCCCAAAGGTATATGCGTACTGATAGCCTGCCGAGTGACAAGCCTTCGGTACAGGTCCCCCTTGCAGTTGAGGCACCAGTAGATGCACCAGCGGTACTACCATACGCTGGGCCACCGATTCCACGAGCACCAGAACTAGGCGATGCACGCCACTTGAGCGTGCTGCACGAGTTCCAGTGCCAGAGGCCACCCAGGTTCCGGGGAGAGATGGACCCACAGGCGGCTGAGGATTGGCTGGAGGCAGTGGTGTGAGTCTTCAGGCTAGTGGGGACACCTGCAGACTTCATGGTGATCTTTACTACCATCCTTCTTTAGGCAGCAACAGACAGGTGGTGGAGCCACTTGTTCCAGTTTTGCGATGGGATAACCTTCGCATGGGAAGACTTCGAGACCTTCTTCATGGTGGAGTTTGTGCAAATAGATCTACACCCCGAGTGTGTTCAGGAGCATCTGCCTTTGCCGCGTGTTTTTCGAACAGTAGCTGATTCATCTATGGGTAGTAGACAGATGATGCCGAGGTCCAAGAGGACCAGAATAGTAGTTGGGTGATCTTGGGTTTTAGGACCGGTGGTGCGGGGCACCCGGGGTGGGGTTAGAGCCAGCCGTACGAGGAGCGGGAAGTGTTATGAATGTGGCAGGATGTGTCACCTGGAACGTGACTACCCGACCCCCCGCACTGTCGATCCGCAGGCATTGGAGGAGCCACCAAGGCAGAAGCAGCGATGAGTGCTTGAGCAACAGCAAAGCAGTGGACAAGGCAGTAGAGCTTCGGGTGCAGGTGGACATGAGTGGAACTAGTGGATATGTCTTTTGTACTTCTAGTTCCATATTTCTGTTGTATTTGTGTCTTTGTACTATGAGCTGCAATAATAAAAAGACACTTATCTTTGTGATATTTGCATTCATGTCCCTTTGTTTGGTTGATACTGAGAGGTCCCAGTTAAAACTGTTGACTTGACCCTCACTTTTGAGATTTCTACTCGAGGAGACCCAGTGACCTTACACTGATGCCGACAGCGTGACTCGACCCTTGGAGGCGAGAGTGACAGTTGGATCTCTTGGTAGTTACATCGAGGCTTTACGCCATCATCCATGGCATGAATGTATCATCCATGTCAGGATTGACTGTATTAGGAAATGGGTGTGGTTCATCAAGGGGATGAGACCAAGTTTCTCTTTTCAGCAAAGGAAACATTTTAGCATCTCTTTTAGATCATACGCAAAGAAGGTGCAGATCATCCAGGAGCGGATGAAGACTGCACAGTGCAGTAAGAAATAGGAAACCGGCGCCAATCTTAGAGACTCGAGCGTGTTAAATTTTTCACGAAGAGGAAGCTTTAAGGAGAGATGAGTCTGCAGAGCAGCAGACGTGGAGGCAGAGCTAGGAGAGTAGCATGAGGTGGTGTACATCTTAACATGCAAGAACCACCCGCCTTAGTTATCCCCGCCAGGCTCAGGGAGCTGGAGGGCGGAGGAAGAGTGCGGCTGCATGCGGTCAAGGAGTGTGACCCAATGGCTCCAAAAATGATTCAAGGGATAGTCTGTGTCCACTACTAGCTATTGTAGTAACAGACGCCGATACAAATCATTACTTCCTTCGATGAATCTTGTCCCATGCCTAGAGTTTCCGGTAAGTCATAGAATTGACCCTCACTTCTGGAGATACCTTGGGAGGAGACTCGATAATCACACTTACGCCGACGGTGTGTTCAGACCCTCAAGGCGAGAGTTTCGGTTGGAATCTCTTGGTGGAAGCGTCGAGGCCTTACAACGTTGGTTTGAGTATGGACTGGGCAATCATAGTTCATACAAAAATTGACGGTATTAGGAAATAAGGTTGTGGTTTAACTAGGACGTCGGGATGGGTTATCCTTGGTCGGAGAAAAGGAAACCCCAGGCAGCACAGGATAAACTCATGCATAGGAGGGTGCGACCGATCACTCTTGAGTCGGTCAACCTTACACTCGTTGCAGCAGTTCTTTTGAGTTTCAGTTCTAACAGGAATTGGAGACCTCTAGAGTTCGAGGATGGCGATCATGACCTTATACGGGTCTCACCTCGATGAGGTTTATGGAGATGTGGCCAAGGCGGCAAGTTATCTCTGAGGTTTAGTGGACCATTCCTAGGTCCTCAGCTAGGTAGGTGGGATGGTTTACCGCTTGACCCATCCACCTCAGTTGCACCAGGTGCACGTCGACATCCATGTATCTCAACTGAGGAGATACGTGCTCAACCCTTCGCATATCATCGACCATGAGGAGATGGACGATGGCAATGGGGTTACTTTTACGGAGGTTCCAGTGGGGATCGATGATCGACAGGAGCAGATCCTACGAGGAAGGTCAATTTCTCGGGTGCGCTTTCTTTGGAAGTACGAGAGCCTCCAGGGGAGGACCTAGGATTAGAAGGCTTAGTTGCGTACTCAGTACCTCTTTTGTATCCCTAGTTAGTGTTAAAGCTTTACGGGGACGTAATGCCCTGAGGTGGGAGTAATGTAAAGACCCGTAAAATTCAAGGGAAATGTTTTCTTAATTTTCTTTGGGATTTTACAAGAACGCAGTTTCTAACGGCACTGGATTCCGAGGCCCGGTGTGTCTGGAATTTCTATCAGAATATTAGCTCGGGTACGTTCAGTGAATGAATGAGCGGGAATTTCTAACTTTTGAACCATTTCTCAGAATCGAATTCTGAGTGTACTGATGAAACCTCAACACCGGTAATTGCATAGGAACACCTTTCTCGGAGTTGCGTTTACATGAGGGAAGTTGATAATAATTGTGAAGTTAAAAATAAAAATTTAACTACAATTTTTATTTTCTCTAAGTAGTTTTATACTTTGGGGGGAATTTGGGTAACTACCCAACTTCCCATGGGTGGTTAAGAGGGTGGTGGGGCCCACACGAACCCCACCCCTTCATATTCTTTAACCCCACGTGATCTTTCCGTAACTCCCCTTAACCCCATTTAGGCTTCCCTTCATTATTTTGTTAACTCCTCTCTTTATTTTTTTAAACTCTCCACCTCCCTCTCATTAAGTTTGCCAACTCAATTAATTAATATCCCTATTAATTAAATGACACAACTCTTCTTTTTGAATTAGTTTGAAATGGTTGGCTTTTCTTTAAAGTGGGAGTAATCTATTTTGATATTTGGATAACAAATATTATTTTTGGGGGAACCTCTGGAGAAATAGAAGAGCTCCCTCCTTCCACGAAGAACGGTTCTCTTTCCGACGAATCTTTGACGAACGAAGCTCGAGCCGGGAACTAAGGCACTTTTCAGGAGCGACGAACGCAAACGATTGTCGAAACCTTCATCTCCTCCCTTACGATGACATCAAAGAACCGACATCCACCTTTTCGTGATAACATCAACGAACAATGACCCTTGAGGTAGGGGTTGGTTTTTATGCCGTGAATAATTTTTTTTAGACGTTCGTCGATATTAACGGCCAACTGTTATCGAAATAATGGAGGAGGTAGAACCGCACAAACATGGCCGAACCTCCTCCCCTTTTTTATTTTGGTTGTTTCCTACGTGGATTGAATTGGAAGCGACGCGGTGTCGTCACACCGTGCGGAAATTTAGAGAATCACAATGAAGAAGCGTGGCGCCGTTGCGATGCGCCTTTGGGGCCGAACGAATCCGTGGTCGGAGTCGGGCCACAACGAAGGTGTGCGGCGCCATAGCGTCACGCTGGAGAACCACGAAGACGACGCGATTTGTTAATTGACGTGTGGATTGAAGAGCGATGAAAAACGGGGCCGCAATGTATTTTTGGCGCTTCCACAGTAAAGTTTGAGACCTGAGATGAACGCCGACACAGACAGTTTTGAAAACGGACCACCGGAGCAGCTCCGGTGGCCAGCGAAAAACCAGGAGGCGCGGGACGCCGGCGCGGCGTCGCCGGCGACCGGGGGCGGCGACCGGAGCCGTCCGGCCGCCAGGAGGCGGCGGCGCCCGAGCGCGCCGCCGGAGGAAACAACCTCCGTAGCTTGCCGCGGCGGTGCAGAACAGGGGATCCTGCGGCCGCGCGGGATCCCGGAGGATTGGCGGTGGCGAAAACCACCGCCGGCTTCAATCAATGGTGAGCCCCCCCCCCCCCCCGCTCCGCGGCATCCGCTCGGCCACGTTGGCCGAGCCGCGGCTGGCTGGTTGGGCCGGGATGCGCCCGGAGGGGCTGGACCCGGACCCGGGTCGGCCCAGGGGGATTGGGTCGGGCCGGGCTGGGCCCGGACCCCCCATTTCGGTTTGTTTCTGTTCGAACACCCATAACATGGGCTACGAACCTCCGATCGATGCACCGTCATTTGAGATGCGATCCTTGGATCGAGACGGTCTTTTCGGTATATCGCACTCAAGGTTTCGGAATACTTTGGGTTTGGCCGAGTTGGTTCGTACACGAAACCAACCGGGCCCTTGGAGCGGAAACGATCGTTTCATGAGCTCCAGACGTCTAATTGACGTGTCGTCGACTTCGTTGAATTCCTCTTGATGAGACAGAACTTTTATATTACTCTGATCGAGGTTTGGACGTCGTCGGAGTGTGGTCAGGTTGGTTCACTCACGAAATCCAACAGGGCCCCTGGAACGAAAAAGCCAATAACTCACAGACTGTGCGTCCGATTGATGCGCCGTCTGTCTAGTTGAATTTCTATTGATGTGAAGGAACTTTTGGCATACTTCACCTGAGTTTTAGTTGCTGTTTGATAGTGGCCGGGTTAGATTGTACCCGAAATCCAACCGGGCCCTTGGAATGGAAAAGCTGATATCTTTCAGACCAGATGTCTATTTGATGAACTGTCAGCGGTATTGGTGATCACGTTGAGAAACGGTCCCTATGAGTATACCCTATGAGATATTGGGGTACAGTTGAGATATGGCCGGGTTGGTTCACTCACGAAACCAACCGGGCCCCTGGGACGAAAAGGCTAATAACTCACAGACCCGGCTTCCGATTGACGCGACGTCTGTTGCGTTGAGACCCCTATGATGAATCGGTCCATTGAGATACTTCTTCGTGGGAATTTGAGATATATGGAGTATTGACCTGTAGCTCGTGGAGCGGACCCTCCCAGAGATGAGTGTGCGGAGTATAGAGACCGTGTAGCCGACTGAGACCTGACGACTGCTTGACCGACTCGACTTGGAGTGAGTCGATTAGCCCAGTGGACGGAGCAATACTTTGTTTGGGTGCAGACCCATGGCGGACGGAGCACTACCTGTTTGACAGTGCAGACCCACGGTACTCGTCCGAAGAGTACCTCTGCAGGCTACTAGGGGGTGTGCACTACTGTGTTTGGGTGGCATACCCTGGTGGGAAGCACTACTGTGTTTGGGTGGTTGTCCCGCGGTACTCGACATGAGGAGTACCTCAGCAGTCTTAGGTTAGTGAGCAGTAACTCGGAGTCGTGACAGGACCACTGTACACTCCAGAGATGGAGCTCTTCAAGAGTTACGGTTTCGATAATGAAAATCCTGGTTTGAGCTGAGTCTTTGACCTTTGTGTTTACCTCATGATTGAGATGGGTCATTTGATAACTTAGGTATATGTATGGGCATATACCTGGGTGGTGGTTATCCATTGATTTCTTAATCCTTGTGTTCCTCATGATTTAGATGAGTTACTTGATAACTTAGGTATATGTTTGGGCATATACCAAAGTAGAGGTTATCTGTTGAGATATTCTTTGTGGTTATCCTTGTTGGTTTTAGTGATACCTTGAGGGTCTCGGGGTCCCTACTGAGTATCGTTATACTCACCCCTACACGGGCTATGCCCGCACCTCGTTGTGTTGGTTGCAGATGATGGGAAGAGCTAACGGAGGCCGAGTGTTCGAGGACTAGATGGTACCCAGAGGTGGACCACACAACGAGTCAGTATCCGGAGGTGGACTTCACAGCGAGACGAAACTTAGAGGGGGTTGACGGGCGAGATCATTGAAGAGCTGCGCTATCTGTACCTACCCTTCAGGTAGGATCCGTGGTGGACAATCCAAGAGTTGCGCTATCTATACCTACACATCAGGTAGGATCTGAGGAGGACGACCCTGGAGCTGCTTCCTTTCTTCCAGATGTTTGTCTTTTTTTGTTGTACTTTCGTTCATTTCTAGCTGTACTATCAGTTGGGTTTGTATTCTGGCCCATTTACTTTTCAGCACTTTCTTTTGTACATAGTGTTTTACTTCCGCTTGTACTCTGTGGTGTTTTGTTTACTTTTATAAAGGAAATGCCTTCCCAGTTATCGGGATTTATGCATTTGGTGCAAGTTGCCAGCCCCTGGCCTATGGAAGGCGGGCTTGGGGTAGTCACGGCACGGGCCCCGAGGTTGGTTCATGACATGCATAATGGTTTTTTATCCATGGTCCCTATAAGATATGCCAAAATGGAATTCTTCAAGAGAGATCTCCTCCCGATAGACCTTAGTGATAGATACTTCATCTTTAAACCCTTAGGCACTCACCAAATGTTTAATAATCTATTACCTGAGATCCACTGATAGATTCATCACATTGATGATTGATATCATAGTTGAAACTAAGTCCATTTACTTTATAATATCATATTTCAGATCTAATGGTCGATGCTTCCTAACCTATGGATTCTCTTTAATAGGTGCTTTAGGGGATTGAGCACTTAATTTTGATGGACCAGATCTTGAAGCAGGAGATGGTGGTGCTTCTACCCTTTGTGGAATCGGTTGGACAGGACTTCTTGAACACCATGGGAAATCATACATCCTCTCTTATTCCAATTGATACTCAAGTATGATCAGGTCAGGGTGGAATTCGATAGGGTTAGAAGAAAATTTTTATTCCTATTGGGTCTGGTGAAGGGGTCTTCCATGAGTTTCTACAACATTGACTGTTTAAGAGGATGTGTGACTAAGAATTTGGTTTCATCCATGACATAATCTACCTAGATATCCTTGGATTCTATAGCCTCTTCCTCTATCTCCCTGATAGGATGTGGGGAACTTGGGATCATATCCATACTCTTCAACAGAGAAGGGATATAAGTGATTGAAATTTTGGTGCCAATGATCAGTTCTTCATATGATGATGACTTTTCCCAATCAACTTCTCTCATTAGTTCTATTTTTCGGGGTAGTTCTCGTACCTTCATATCTATTAGTATGAAATCTGTGAGGGTTAGATCCATCTTTGGCCTTCTTTATAGGTTCATCTACTTTCACTTGATCATCACTATCTTTGAATGATTTTGGGGCCAAGGATGTTGGTTGGGCCGCATCAGGAGTCATTGGGGGCATAGGCGGCTGTTTCAACAACACTTAGAGGATTCCATGGGATTAGTATAATATTTTTGGATTCTTCCAACGATCGAAAATTTTATCCTTTTTCTAATAACTTATTCCATTCCAATTATTCTTTAGGGTCGGTGATCGAATCATATGCCACTTGTGCTGGTGGTGGTCCCAGTTTAACCTATCGAGAATCTATCATCTTTTTTATGAGGTCTTTGAAGATGAAACACCCTTGGATAGTGTGTCCCAGTAACTGATGGAAGGGAAAATAATCTAGTCGTTCATTGTGACATAATTCATAATCCCTATTCACCTATGGTAGCCAGATTAAGTAGCAATTCATGGAATCTACAATGTATCCACGAACTTGATCATCTCATAAAGATTACACTATATTCCTTTGTTCCTCAAATTGGATTATTATGGATCCCATGTGATCCTTTTGTCAAGTTAGGGGTAATTGTTGACGTTCAGGGGGAACCATGATTTGATTTGGGCCTTGGAGATATATTTTCTATAGAGTGTGCAATAAGAATAACTGAAGCCACATCATCTATCCCTACTCATTTCCATGTGGTCGATGGGACTGCATGTGACTTGAGATTAGTCCATTGCAAGGAATCCTATATTCTATTATCATTGGAAGAGAAATCATGGAATCCAATTGTATACTTCTTCATGATGAGTAGTGTTTGTAGCTCGTCACGGCGATTATTGATGCATATGAAAAACATTTCATATTGGTAGAGAGGTCGGTTCAGGGAGTAAGTCAGAACATTCCATACGGTAATGAAGTTAGAAAACATTTCATTTTCTCAGTATTTATAGTTAATGAGGTCATTGAGTACTCTTTTTTGGAAATTTTGAATTGAACAAGAAGAGGAACTGTCATCGGATTTCCTCCCATCCTGTTATTAAATGAGATGCAAAATTGGTATACCATACAAAGGATGAACCTAATTTGGTTTTAACAAAGCATCTATGTTTCCCTGATTCTTGCTACTATGGAGAACCATCATGGAATCACAATAAGATATGTAGTGCATCAAATGTTGTTACGGGTCACATGATCCATTGCACACAGTGAACATGGGTTTCATGAAATTTTTTGGGGGCGGGACATTTCTCACTCAATCAGGTTAGGGCTTCTATTCCTTTTGTATTAGAGAGAACCATCCTTCAATGTCCTCTAATCAATACTCTGATGAATCAATGGTATTTATGAACCCTTTATGCATTTTTTGTTGAACCTAATCATGTGTAGGTGTAGTAGGTGGATATGTTCGACGTTCTGGCACTGCTAGCACATGTGGTGGATACCCTACCCTGGGAATTATTATTATATTCACCTAAATCTATTTCGGTTTCTTCCATGATGGAGGGAAACATTGATATCCTTCCATAATTGGGTTTAGGAAGACTAATGGTCCTAGTTTGTATTGGATTAGAATCTTTTCATTGATTAATTTTCTAGGATGAGTCCTTGTGGTAGAGGTACCTCTATTTGAAGAGTTTGATAATGCTCTACATGGGGAGAATATCAGGTAGGATGGTTCACTAGTAGCATCCCAGCATTGAATTTTATTTTCTCTTTTATTTCTTCCTCATTCTGAGTGAACCTCTCCTTGTTCAATAAGGAGATGATCTCATTGGTAATAAGATGTGGTTTGTATGCAACTCATCTCTAAGTCCTCTGGTGGTTAGGGATTTGTTTGGGAGGGTGTGAGGTATTGACCGAGGGAGTGCCCAAATTTAAGGCAACCTGTTGGTTTTGGGTATGCAATCCTTCCTTCTCGGTGTAGACAAATTCTGGGGGGAACCATCTTCTCCTACATCCTCATCATTTGTATCATCATTTATGTGGCCTGTAGAGTTAATGACCACAACATTCACTAATGCATATTGCATCCAGGGTGACATACCAGCTACCAAATAGTAAGAGGGACCTTTTTTTCCATTTTGGATTTTCCACTTCCATTCTGAGATCCTCTTCAAGTTTCATAGAAAAGGGTAACTCATAGGGAACGTCAACATGAACTTGTTGTATCAATCCTTTCTAGGGGATGTGAGTCACGAGATGTGACAGAATAGGTAAAATATTTATTCCATGTTATCCATATGAATGAAAATATAGATGTTTGTTGGGTGGGTAATTGAGGTAAAAATGGCCCCAGCCTTATGGGTTGGGGTTTCTCTTGTTTCATCACTATTATTCCCCACCTAGATTTTTCGGATCTTATGGGGGAATTTTGGGTAAAAAATGATTCCATACTTGTGGGTTGAGGCTGAATCCATACTGTGGTAGTTGCTTCTGCTATTACAACTTTCCTAATTTGATGCATTCCCATTTTAGGGTGAGCCAGATATGGAATCAACTCTACAGGTGAATTAATTTCTTCCGAGTACACGAGTAGTGCATATTTATTGGATTCCCTTAGGTGGTAATACTATTGAATGTTCTTGGTTGATTGGTTTTAGAGTTCATTAATGGATCATTCTTGTTAATCTTGATTATTTTAAAACTTACTCAATATTGGTTCTTGTCGAGAATAATTCATTTGGTTAACAAGGGTATCAGTTGATCGTTGTCCCATAATAATGGAATTACAAGATGTCATTTCTAATGGGTTATGCTAGACTAGAATTGGAGAGAAGTGAAATACTACTTTCTCTCCCAATGCCTAGATATGAACACTAGATGGTGGGTCATAGGTATGGAATCACAACTTCTGTAGTAAGTGGAGGCAGAGCAGTTCGATACAATTCCTCCTCCTCTCAGATTGTGGTCGTCGTGCAGATGGAAGATCTTCTAGGTAAATTTCACTGTGAAGTTTCATTGGTATATTAACATGTTCTCTATACTCAAAGTAGGGTAAATACTTTTCTTTAAGCCGGTGGAGAGTTGTCCAACTGTTGTGGAAAACGATAATTATGCATTCCTCTGTCAACTCGGTTGGTTTGTCAAACAGAGAATTGGTTGTGGGACAGAACATAACTGGAATAAAATCCATGGACTATTGTCTTCTCATGAGTAACATATCCTTTTGTTCATTTTCCAAATATTATTCTACTAGGTTGGAAAAATTTGGGTTATTCTTATTGATTTCATCGACAACATTGAGGATAGTGAGAGTCTCATTAATATATAAACTGTAATGGGGTGGTTTATTGGATTAAGAGGGACTTGGACCTTCATTAAGATGAGGAAGGATGTCATTTGTTGTAGAAAATGTTTCAAATATGCATGACTCAATCTTTCCAAGAAACATATAATAAGTGGGATTTTTTGTATTTGATCCAGTGAGGGGAGGACCTTCTTTTCAATGTGAATTTTGACTATTGGAAGGACCTTCACAATTGGTGCTACAATGGAGAGGACTACCATTGTTTCTTAATTTCTGACTGCAAGGAGTATCTCGATGGAATATACCCTTGGTAGGGCATTCAAGTAGGACTGTGAAAAGGGGAGGAAATTTTAGATTCTTGATGTCATAGTGTGGAGGGCCTTCAGAGTGACTTCCACCATGGCGTGGACTACCACCAAGGATTTATATCTAGTTACAGGGAGGATATTTATAGTTTTCATCCGGGGGAGGACTTTCAGGATATACATTGATAAGGGGAGAACATTCTTGTTTCTCAATTGCATTACATAGAGGGCCTTCGTAATGGTTGTTTCCATGTTGAGGACTACTATCATAGCATGATGTATGACTTCATGGAGAATCTCTATAGTGTATACCTTTGTGAGGGCTATGAGGGAGGATGATAGTAGGGTGGAATCATTCTATATGATCTTTTGGTCAAGGGGAGGGCTTCCATGACACTCTTCAATATATTGGCCTCCATGACTGATCTTTTCCTTCCCACAATGGAAGTCCTCATGGGAGCTTTAGGGAGGACCTTTATAGGTGATAATGGTGAAATTGTAGGGAGGTTCTTCACAATGGATACTTTCAATTCTATAATTTTCTAATATAATAACAATATTTTGAGCCTCTATTGATATATGCATTATGGAATAAAGAACTATAGCTTCAAACAAAGAAGAATTATGAATATTAATTTCATTTTCTAGCAGCCATTGGTGCATTTCTCTTTTGGATGCTCCCTTTGTAAAAACTAGGGCCACTTATTGTTGGTAACAACCTTCATATACAGGTCCCTTTTTAATTGATTCCAAGGATGTCACTACGATATTTGGATGAATATCATGAGAACAAGAATGGATATATGCATGCCCTGGAGCAGCTGCCATGTTATATCTGTGTCCCCTAGTGGGATCATGTATTTTTTATCGATCTAGTTGAATCACGGAAAATAGTTGTCGACCCTCCCAGACATGAATAAGGATACAAGTTTTCTCCATAGTGACTATCTTATTTTGTGGACAAGTCACCCCACCTTGGGATATGGGGTTGAGGGTTCGACTCTTTTTTTTGTAGATGCAATTATGTCTTGAAAATTCTGGACGATATGATCTGGACTTGATATTTGATTGTCCATCAATTCCAGGATGTGTTGAGACATGTCTTTGGTGGGAATAGGTATAAATTCCCATTCAGAGGTTGATGTTGGAGTTTGTGCCTACTCTATTCCTCCAGGTGTTTCATGTTGGTACTAGTAGTTCTCTTCTGTCGGGGATGAGGGAAAATTATTCCCTTAGATTATAGAAATGATACATAGACTATTTTCATCAGTTTCCATCCAATTTGGATGACAAGATTCATATTTGTGAGTATTAATTTTCCACTGATCATTTTCCGCATTATTTTTTAACAATATTGATATGAATCCAAATGAATCTGACTCTACTTATATATTTTTTCCACCATATTTTACTGGTGGGAATTGATTTTGTAGGAAAGAATTTTCTTCTACTTGTTGATTTCCACTATAGTGGATTGGTAGGCTTCTTACGCCTCGGCAGTGTTGAATGACTATTCAAAATTTGTGGCCCTACTTGAATGTAGGGATTGGTTTGAATCAAAATGAGTTTTATCTACTGGTATCCTACTTCCATCCTATTTGGATGATGAGATTCCTACACATTGATAGAGATTTACATAAGCCTATAACCTTCCTCTCTACTTGTGTAGCGGGACCAGTGATCATTAGTGGGAATTTGCATCTACTTATAATGTTCCACCGTATTCTATGGTAGGATTCAGAATAAGGAACATGGATATGCATCTACCCATATTATTCCTCTTTGTTTTTACAACAGATATCTTCAATAGGAGTGAGGGTGATAACTTGATCATGGTTTTATGTTCGCTTCCCTCAGTGGCATGCCAGAGGGGTCTCTATCTGTTAGACTTTATCAGGAGAAATCAGCATGGTATCTTCCTCAGAACGAGGATATTGGGTCCCAGGGCATTGGAGACGACATTATACGACATGGAATATTGTATAAGACCCATGTTCAGTGAGGATAAATTCATCAATGTAACCTACATCTACCTCCCTAAGATAAGGGAGGTACTCATTGTAACATTCCGGGGACAGACAACTAAAACGGTTGGGGATTGAATGAGGGGTCACCTGGTTCTAGACTGTTGGTCGCCATTGCATGGCTGACTAGTGGGGTTTTATTTGTTGGAAGGCTATACTTGCTACCTCCAAGGTGGGGTGATTATCGTTTTGATGGTACTCCTTAATCAGTTCATTTGAAACCCATCATTGAAGACGTTGGGTTGGAAATGGTGTCCTTCTGTTCATTGGGAACCTACTTACCTTTGCGATTGTGAATGTGCATGTCTGAGATAATTGTGGGATTTCATTGGATTGAAGGAATGACTGTGAATTACCAACAATATACCTGAATTATACAAACAAAAAAACCCCATCAATGTATCATCTCATCATCCAATGTAAAATTGGTGCTCTTTCTTGGATTGTTTCCTTTTTAATGTGAAAGGGGCTTGAGATGGGGTAACCTGCCACCTTTTTGAATGATTCATGTTTGGTTCGCCATTTTTTTATCTTAATAAATCTTTTACCTGGGATAGGATTTGTCCAATGGGGACCTGGTAGTCTATCCTTTTTATCTTGCGATGGAGGCACCACATTGGATTGTATCTCGTGAGGTTTACTATTTTTTATCTTGACTTGAATCAGTTTATAAACACTAAGAGTGATTACATGGGGTTTTGTATTTTTTTCAATCAATCCATTTGGGGTATGACATCCACATATAGTCTCCAATGGGTTTATTCTCGAAGCTAGAAACATTCAATGACCCTTTTTTCCATGATTAATGGATTTTTTTTCCAATGGCAGGCACTTTTTGCATAATGATTTGTCCCACAACAGTTAGAGAGTCCATTGGTTGAGATGATGGAAGGTCAGTCTCATAACACCCTTTGGGGGAAATATCCTATTCTGTGACGCTCTTATATATTTAAGAAATTTTCATATGTTTTTGAATCCTTGGTTCTTCCCAAATCATGTGTCTATAGATGACTTCTAGGTTGTAAGGTCAATCATAGATACCCATGGGTTCATAATTATCTGTATATATCTAGGATATTCCATCAACAAATATATATGTGTGTATTTTATTTTATTCATTAACTTTTCTCCTTTTGTGGATAGATCAAGAATTCCTTAGGCATTCACTGAGACAATGCCGGTTTCAAGTCATATGGATGGAACACTCGATTTTATGGTCATCTAGGGTGGACGATGATTTTTTTGATGTGGAGGTGAGACCCATAATATGGTCTTCCTACATATCCTAATTAGAGGAATCAAAGCATATGTATTTTTGTGCAATGAATCTGGACACATCTCCTTTTAATGTCGTGTGATGAGGACCCATCATGATGTTTAACATCATGTGCCAAGGACATATATATAGAATGATCCTAGCCCTAATTTGATGTGGGACTTACGATGAGGCTTGTAATGGAACCTAGAAGAGATGTATTCTTCAGGGTGGAGGTGACCGTATTGGGGATATGGCCCGAGAAATATTAGGGTGGATTCAACTATCATGTTCAGTCCTCCGGGAGGATTCATACATATCCTAGTAGGTTGGGAATGAAAACCCTCATTGTTTACTAAGATAGGGCTTACGCATGGAAATTTTCCTTGTGGGATGCATGACAATTGTTAACTTTTAAGAAGGATACCCTTTGATCATGGGCCTTAGATAGGGGTCCTACGTATCTTTATTGGGGAATGATTCAGAGTTCTCATATTTCATTGATTTGGGATTACACCTTTTAGGAGGTCTATTCTTTGTGATCATGCAGATGTCATGATTGTCGCCCACCTCTATGCCCATGTGAGTTATACACAGTGTGAGAAACAAGCAGGGGAAATTGATCTAAATGTTTTTTGTCCCACTTCTAGTAATAGATGGTATTGAATTATAAAGGGAGAGAGGGAGTGTGTGGGTTCTGAGTGTACCCACCTCCAATGTTATTTTCATATCATGGACAGAAAATTTAACTTATTTGGTATTCCTTAGGTAGAGGCAGAGAGAAGTATTAGTGAAACCTCCTACAAGTAAATCTCAGGGCTTACCTCAGTGTGAGTTCCCTAAAATTGGTTCTGGGAAACTAGTGGAATGTTAGATCTTCTCGAACGGAAAAGAAAGCATCATTTACCTTGTATATCACTATCCCCCGTCGAAGAGAATGTCCAGTGAATACCCTTTTTCCTAGAATGGGGATATTCATGTCATTATCTCAAGGTTGGACCACATGTTATCATGGAAATGTAATCGTAGATACATTCTGGGGGTCCATACCATTGTAGTGATTACTCATGAGACTCCGCTAACCATGGGTATGCAAACTCATAAGGGCGCACTAATGCTCTTGATGGTCGTATCATATGGGTCTGGTGGCTTTGAAAGTGGCCTTGTCTTAATGCAGATAGAGTGCCTCATTAAGGTATTATGGATGGCATGATGGGAATGGATGGAACTGATCATAGCCGGAGGGTGGAATTCCTTATAATAACCTATTCTACACAACATTTTCACATGTGGAATGGAGTTGTTTCTGCATAGTGTTCTTCTATATTGTTAATGGGGTCATCTACATACCATTGTGGTATGCATACCTAAATTTGGATCATGTATAATTTTGTTATGTTGAACTAGGTTCCACCCATAGAGTTATTTTCTATGCGAGGCTGAGAATCTCCCATGTACTATAGTGGTACCTGATGTTGGGATCCAGTTGTGTGTCATGATGGTACGTGAGGCCGATTGATAGCTGCGTGGTGATTTTATACGTTGAACATGGTTCCATCTGTATAAAAAATCACTATATGGGACACAGATTTGAAGAGGGGGAATTGGTCTTGCGATTCATAGGAAGTTCGTCCAGAAGTAATTTGGTTCTTAGTATAGAAAATAATTATTATAATTTCTTATTTCATGGTACATGACGTGATATACCTATAGGAAATCATCATAAAATCCATCCATGTGGTCATTTATTCTTCAATTTCTTCAAAGATCTAAAATTATTATTCTCAAGTTTCCATGTCTCCCAATTTTCTCCTCCCTCTGGTCATTTTTATAGAGTGGTGGAGGATCCAGATCAATGGATGACATATCACCTTTTCCATAAGCCCAAATAAGAATCACCCAGCCTGTAGACTACTTGGTCAATAGAGCCACGTCGGGATGTGCTTCGCAAAGGTGTAGATTACCACCTTGGTCCCACAAAAAACATGGTTCACGGGATGCCATCTTCCTCACCACACCCTTGAACTGTCCGATTCAATGGAAAATGGTTTGCGGGAGAAAAACTCTCCTCCTCCATTCCATGAATGACAGTAGTCGCAATGATTTGGTGCTTCAATTTTCCTTTTGCAAACTATTTGGTTCATCGATGGTTCGTGGAATGAATTTCCATGCATAGTGGAAGTTCACAAAGGATGTTTTTTCCTTCTTGGTCATGACTATTCTTTTTTCGATTCAATATTATTTGGCCTTCTTCTTCAATCTTTCCTCTAAATTTTTTCCTTCCATTTTCAAATCTATGGGAGTATTTTTCTTTCCCTTAGCAATGTTTTAGGACCCAACAGACAGTATAACAGGCATAAAAAGTTGTTTATAGAGGAATATTAATAAGGGATAATTGATGTATCTCACATATATAATAGCTTTTTGATAGTAATGGAATGATTATTAGTGCATGAAAAACTAATAACATTGATATTATATGACTTAATACAAAGGATGTATTTATATAAATTGAGGAGGAAGATAATTCCTTACATTTGGTATCATTTCCTAAATATAGAGGAGTGATTCCTTGATTGTTTGAGATCTTTATTAAAGGGATTATTGATAGAATAATTCTTCAATTCATGGGATATATATTTTTGGATTAAATTAAATGGGTTGTCGAGGCCCATATTTTTAGAAAGGTGAGAAGAATGTTTTATTATTTTTCAAATACATACCTTGGAATAATATGTTTTTTAAAATAAAAATTACATTGACCAACCATGGTTTTCAATTATGTTTTTAAGAAATAAATAGGTTGGATTTTTGTACTTTTGGTTTTTTGATAATGGAACATCATTTTTGTATTACTCTTAGAATTCGAAAATTAATTTTCCACAAAACAATGTCTTTAAATGTTTAAATTCCACCTTAAACATTGGAATGTGGTTTATAGGTTTGGATTGTGATTTTGGTTTATTAAAATAAAATATATTAATAAAATAACAGATAAATAGTTGTGGATAAAAATATTTAAAATATGTATGATGTCATAAAATATACCCAAAACACCATTATATATTTTTAATATTTATTGAAAAACCAATTACTTTATAAAATTCTAAATATTTCACCAAAACATATTCTTGATGTAATTACATAAAATATATTGGTTATTTTGTCAAAATATATTACTATATACGAGATATAATTATATTAAATAAGTAAACTTCCCCTATAAAATACTATTTTTGATGGACTACATTATTTATTAACATTAAATATTTGATAATTTTATAATATCATAAATATTTATTCGTAAATATAAGATAGTGATATATTATTATTTATAATACATTTCAATTTTATTTTAAATTTTACTGTAACAAATATATTTGGTATTATTAATATTCCATTGGTCATATAATATCACATTGAAATAGTAAGATGACAGTCATGTAATAATTAAATCCAAATAGATACATTTCCCTTGGCGGCATATATATAATACATCATTATCATAACTTAACACTCACTAATTTTCTTACTAGGTTCTTATACTTTGATAATATCAATAAAACTGTTAACTCTTCTATTTGTATTTACTATTTTTATAGAATGAATGATCTATGTTATTGTATTCATGCCTATGAAGTTTACATTACTGTGTGCTCAATTTTATTATCTCCTAATATAATTTCTATATTTTACAACGACTATTATTTCATGATGTGTAATATTATCTTGTAAATTTATTTCTTTTGGATTTTTTTTAATATTGACATTAGGAAATGTGTGTTATTTTACTAATAACTTAAGGAAATTTTGTGTTGTTAAATTCTCTTCTCCTACTATGAAATTTCATCTTCAAAATTCTGGTCCTACCTCAAAACAAATGGGGGTATTTATCCTTTATCTCTCCTTGAAAATCTCATGTTACTTATTTTATCATAGGATTTATCTATAGAAATTCATGATTCAAGATTTCTTTTTCATTATTACATTCTCTCATTCATGATGAATCTATTTTGGTTCTTTATAAGATAGTTCAACTTCCAATTCTAAACCATTTTTCCAGTATATGTGTTATGTTTTCCATATAATTTCTTAAGAGGGACACATGGAATACATCATTGACATTATAAATATTTGGAGGTAGTTCAAATTTGTATGAAACTACTTCAAAATTATTTAGAATCTCAAATAGTCCAAAATAGCATGGTCATAAATTTCCATTCATTCCCAACCTCATTCTTCATTTAAATGGTGATTTTTTTGGGAATACATGTTCCCCAATAGGAAACTCTTAGTCCTTCCATATTTTTTCCACATAAATATTTTATCCCTTATGAGAAACATTGATATTTTTTCGTATCATATTTATCTTCCATATAATTTCATTTTTAATTTTTTTTCCCAAACAACTTTTCTTCTCTAACTTCTTTCCAACATGTTAGAGTGTTACACCTCTTCTTATAGAGTTCCAAATAAAGATCCATTTGAATACTCAAGTGGAAAGTTTTTTTATAGTGGAATTCATTAAGTGGAATATATTAATCCCAAATCCCTTGAAAATATACTTAGTTATCCCTTAACATTTCTTCCAATGTTTAAGTATTCTTCTCAGATTATCCCATGGTTTGTGGATGATAGGTCGTACTTAGCATGACATTAGTATTCAAAGCCTTTTTAAGGATTCATTAAAATATAAAATTATATAATGGATCTTAGCCTAAAATAATATACAGTTCCCCATTATGTCTCACCACATGTTGAATATATAGTTGATCAAGGAACTCAACGGATAAATTCTATCATAAAAAGATAAAATGGGAAGACACTTTCAATTTATCAATAATTATATATATGAAACTATTTCCAATGTGTGTATTTAGATGAACATTAATGAACTCTATAGTGATGTTTTCCTACTTCAATATTGGTATATGTTGGGTTTGTAGAAATCCATTGGGTAGCAGTCTCTCTTATTTCACTTTTTTTAAAAACCTAACATATTCCAGTATAATCAACAATCTAAATTTTCTTATCATCAAATTTTTAATATATTCTACCTTCTTTTTTAATATAGGATTATATATTTATAATTTATTGATCTTATCTAATAATTATGGTTGAAGTCATTTTGGAGAGTATTCAAGAGGGTCATTCCCTTATAAATTATATTTCTATATTTATAAAGTCCTTGATGAATGGATCTAATTCAATACTTATCATTGAAATAACTCTAGCGTTATTCCTATTCATCACATCAGCAAAATTATTTGATTTTCCAATGTGATAATTAATAGAACAATCATAGTACTCAATAATCCCCAAAAATTACCTTTTTCTCATGTTCAATTATGTTTGTTCTAATATAATCATCAAAATATGGTTCTCGTGTATATATATAACATTACCCTATAAAGATAGTTTATCCATATCATTATTGAATGTTAATTTTTTTTAAAATCCATATCATGGTTTGTATTATTATTTTCATTTAGATTCCACTATTATTATAGATAGTTTATAACCATGTCATATTTCATGAGTACAAAACCATTTCCTTTCAAGGATGTGTCACTATAAATTAAAAAGCATTCCCCATCAGATGGTAAAGTTATCTTAGGTAGACTAACCAATATACTATTTAGTACATACATACATTTTTCAAACAACTTTTTCCTGATAATATTAATTCCTATTCATGTTAACTGGGGTAGTGTATTAAAAATAGATGAATTTTTCTATTAATATTCTATATTATATTGAATGTCTATTGAAACTATGAATCCCAATCACTGTTTTTGGATGAGGACACTCTTTTATGGACATTAAATTATATTGACCAATCGTGGTCCCTTAACTAATCACAATTCTTCCAATTATTACACCATATGATAATAAGAACCCATATTTACTGGATTTTTAAAAAACCTATCTTTCAATAGAGTTTGAAATATGAAAAATAAATGACCATCATAATGAAAATTACTTTTGAAATATTTAATAAATATTTTTGGATAATTAGTCAATGAAAATAGAATAATAATAAACTCATAGTGTCTGCATATTTTTTGAAATGCAATATTTAGGATGTCTTCTTCTTATACCATTATCTGATGATACCCTGATCAGAGGTTTAGCTGAAAATAATTTTCTATTAACACATGAAGGAATCAATTTACAGTTATTAATTCCTTATATAATCTATAGATTCTAAATGGATTATCTAATTATTCATGACTTGTAATAACTGATTCAATATCATCATGTAGATTTCAGCTTTCGATCCCTAAATATTAAGAAGGTATTCATTAGATTCTTTTTTATTCATTATTCACATGTTTTCTTCTATTTCCTTTATTTTCTCTACACTAAGTTAAAATAAATTATAAAATTTAAACTATTTTTGATATTTTGTTAATATTTCTAAATATAAGTTTAATACAAAAAATATGTAACAATATGTTTCTAGGTTATTATATATCAGTTTAAAGGAAAATAAATTATCTACATGTCTCCTATAATGGCTCATAACAATCATGTGATCAAATAAAGAATATCTCATGAGAGTGTCAAACTAAGTGTGAAGAAAGACCCACTACTCATTCCCAATGTGATGATATAGTTATTACCTAACCATCCCTTTTAATGGTAATTAACCCTATGTGAATATCTACCAAAACTATTTCCAAATATAGTATCCAAATAGATATTTCATTGTTAGGGAACCACATATTATATACTTTACCAAAATTTATGATGATTAACTATATATATATTTTTACATTGGGTTATTAATAAATTTTATAGTCTGAATTTTTATAAATAACTAAAAAATGTATTTGAACCGAACAATTGTTACATTCCGTTTTCATATATTATTTATAATATAATTACACAAAAAACATTTATAGTATTAAATTTAGATGATCCTTGGAGGTTTAGTGCCTTCGAAACTAAACATATAACACATAAAGTGTATAAGGTAAACATAAACATTAATTGTAATGAATCAGAAAGGATAAGTAATTTTTTCTTTTCAGAATGAGGAAGTATTTAATGATGCCAATATGTGCTGATTGATCTAGGTTGAAATAATCCACACTATATCATGATGTTTTTTCTAAGATTGTTCTCAGCACAGTCAATCCGGAAGGATCCACATCATAGTGGTCCAAATTTTGGGATTCTAAGAGCCCAAAACAGGTATAGAGAAATATAGAGTTTCCATAGTTAAAGGTATTTAAAACTTGGACAACCCCGGACCATTTCACTAGGCATAATGGTGTATTAGTTTCCCGATATTACACAAGAAATTACATAATAGTTATAGAGAGTTCATATAGAAGTTGTGGAATGTGTTAAAGATTAACATGGTTAACATTGTTATAATTGGGTGGCCACACCATGGATTATATCATGGTGATTGAATAAATAACAATGTTTTATAACTATGCCAAAGAGGTACGTGTGTAAA
This sequence comes from Viscum album, assembly GCA_963277665.1. NCBI lineage: Eukaryota > Viridiplantae > Streptophyta > Magnoliopsida > Santalales > Viscaceae > Viscum > Viscum album. The sequence continues at coordinate 823,643,881 of OY728155.1, forward strand.
TTTGAGGATCCAAAAATTAGAAACTATTTCCAAAAATTGATAATTGGGGTTCCGGTGGTGGTGGTGTTTTCAATAGAAATGTGAAGCATCATATTATGATTAAGAAGGAGAAAGAAACATATTAAATAAACCATGAAATGGGTCATTTCAAGGGGAATTATATCATGGAGATACATAGGCAATGTTGTTGTGTTTATGAGCAAGCCATTATAGAGTGTGTATTTTTTAGATACTATCCAAATACAAAGGATTTGATCCTGGTCATTCATGAATTGTTCTTTAATGATTCAATATTTATTGGACTAGATTTTATGAAAACCAATTATATTTGAAGTGGGTGAGAAGTGGTTATTTAATAGAATTAAATACAATTAAATCATGAAAAATTGAGAGAATATTAAGTCATAAGTTTGTTATAGATAGACAATAATGAAAAATATAATGGTTTTTAGAGTATATATTTCGGATTTTATTAATGAATCATAATACATTTATAGTTGGAAAACAGAATTGGAATTTATGTTTCTATATTTGAAAAAGAGAATCAATATTTTCCAGATGGGAGAGAGTGTATACCGTCATAAAACAGCTTATTAAGAAAAATAAAAATAATATAGTTATATAAACCCTATATCAAGGAGAGAATAATTTCTGTTAGCCAGAAATCCCTCATGATGGTTCTTTTGGGTTCATTTTATTTTTTGAAAAGGTTTGAGGTTGTTGAAAATTGATGATTGTTAAAGAAGGCATGAAGAGTAAGCATGAATGCTGATCTGAACTCACGATGGGTCATGGAAGACATTTCAAAACAACACCATTTAAAATCACAAGATCGGATTCTAATATCAGGATGGAATATTTTTATGTATGAGTGTTGAACTGATCTTCTAATGTGATCATGTATGAAACTCATATTTTTCTGTGGAACTCATGATGGGTCATTAGAATTATTTTATGAAAACGTCATTGAATATCGAAAGAATATGCATTATTGATTTTAATTCCTGTGGTGAGATCGTATGTAGCACACGTGATCTTATTTTGATCCCGTGTCGTGTTCTTTCACAACACTGGTGATTTTCTATAGAGATTGCACCCAAATCTTGTGAAAAGTGAAAATATGACTCATGCACAGGACTCACAGAGCATAAATGTTGAAATGGGTTTATGGAGCATCAAATCTGAAATTCCAAAGGGAATTCAAATGATGTGAGAGACATGTTTCATGGGACTCATAGTTTCCTGTGGATCAGTAGGGGCACGTCACATTTCCTTCATTGAGCGTGAACAACTCTCGCCTCTTCCCATTTATCTATTTTGTTTTGTTTTACCATGTTTGGGTATCTGGAATATATTTTTTAGAAAATTCGAGGATTTTTAGTCAACGTTTTTCCAATATCTCGTGTGACCAATATGTTCCATATGAAGATTGTGCAAGATTTTTAGGAAAAATCTATACATTGACCCTTAGTAGGCTAATGGGAGAGTGCAATGTTTCCTAGAAAAAATTGAGGACTTTTGTAAGGTATGGATGATCAAGGACTCATGAAATGCATGAATGTTGAAAGTGGACTCATGCTCGGATCTCACACAATGCACGAGAAGATCATGCTCCAAAATCTTGTGGAGTTCATGATTCCCATGATGTAGGATGTTGTCTACAATTTTTGGAGATAAGGTGGTGGAAAATCACTAATAAATATCTCAATACCTTTCCTTAATAATTGATGATTTTTTTATTAAAATATTGATCTATGGATTGTCTAGATAAGAGGCATGTTGTGATATATCTTATCATTGATTCACAAAGAATGCTTCTACTTGATTGAAATCACATATGTGTTGCACATGATCTGAACAAGGTCTTGCAGAAAGAGATAAAGTGGACTCGTGGAAGAGGACTTGTGAAATAACAATTGCAGAAGAGACTTGTGTAGAGTGAGACTTGCACAAAGTGTGATCATGGGTTCACGTAAGGGTTTTGACGTGAAGGAGGGTCATGCCAGGGGTTTTCATTGAAGGTTATACTTTCTCAAGGCACCATGGGATCATTCTAGGGGACCCACACAAGATGAGACTAAAGAGGTATTTTCGTTAAAATAATAAATTGAGGCTTTGTCTCCAACCATTTAGAAAAATTCTAGGGGACCCACACAAGGCGAGACTCATGAAAAGCACTATGGGTTAACAACAGTGGACTCTCACAATGTGGGACTCATGCAAGGATCTAGGTGTTTGCACTAGGATCTCGTGCAAGGGTACACACCAAGAACTCATGCAGTGAGTTATGGGATAGGGTCTCTCATGGGGATATCACAAAAGAATATTTCACATAGATATACACTTTCACATTTCTCTATGAATAGTATAATTTTCATATATGAATTCTGAAGGAGAATAAGAATATAGAGGATCTTCAATATTCAAAAATACATGTAGAAGGATGATATTCACTAAAACATTCTAAGTGGTGAAAAGAGTACATTAAAGCACTTGATTGTTATTCCAATATAGAGGTAATTTTTTTGTCTATAGTAAATATATGTCTATTCCATTTTTCTGGAAATTGGAATTATGGAATCAAATTTTTTTCATTGAAGTGAATGAGGAACTGAACAAGTGGTAAAACATACCATCTATCTACATTTAAGGATGATTTCATTTCTATTAATAAATGGAGCAAAATGTCTATAAGATGTGTGAGACATACATGTCCATAAATTGTGCATGGATATTTTCCAGAGCTGTGAGTAAAGGAATAGAACGATGGTGATACTTTCCATCAGCAGTGATATAGAGAATGATACTTTTCAAGTAACACTTTGGGAAGAAGTAAGTTGACCCTAATCCTTAAAAATATAGTGAACCTGGTTGTAGAAGTGATCTATCCCAAACATTTTAATTTAACGGTGAACCTTATTGGATTTGTTACATCAGTACATCACCATTTTATGATCCTTGGACAAATCCTGGTGAGGTTAAACAATGTAAAATTGTTGATTCTTGTGCTGGATTTCAATTATGTTCTCACATTGCTATCGTAAAGGGAGATAAGGGTGTTTGGTTTAACCAGTAAAAAAGGACATAATGGAAATTTATTTTAAACTATCATACCCTAATTTACCCCGCATCTTAGTGTATTTATCCTATTTGGAATAACAATTAGTATCAATGTCAGGTTGAAAGTCAGTAGTTCTCTCTCAGTAGAAGAAATAGAGGTTTCCAATCACAAAGGGATTGCGATCTTCGATGGAAAAAATTTTAAATTATGGAAGAATGAGATTCAACACTGCATCTGATCATTAAGAGTGGTTTACTTTACAATAATGATTCATGGTATTTCAGCTATAATTGACACTGGTGCTTTATCAGAATCTGAAAAAAGGGAATTATTTGTTTACTTCAAAAGAGTCAATAATTTATGTGGAGACATATCCAATGCAATATATCCAAAGGTGATTTCATGAAAAACATCACATTTTATGTGAAAAAAATTATATATACATTTGTGAGGATTACCCCAAAGTGAAGGAAGCAAAGCATCATGTACTATAGAATATGAATGAGGATCTCATAATGAACCCAAATGAGTCTTTTGATGCATTCTTCCACATTTTTATTGTTATTGTTGAATAATCACATGGTATCAGAGAAATTATAGAAGATATAAATATTTTAAAGTGAATCATGAGATGACTTCCACCTTCTTTAAATCCAAAAGTGTTTGTATTGGAAGATAAATATCCAAAGTAGATGACATTGGATAGATTTCACAGTACTCTTGTTGCATATGGGATGATAAATGATGATAATGAGTTTTTGGGAAAGGGGAAGTTTGATGAAGTGGAATTCAAGGCTATAAAGAAGATTTATATTAATGATGGGATCGATGAAGAAGATACAGATGAATTAATATCATTTCTATCATTAAATATAAAACGAGGAAAAGGAAAGTTCAAAGGGAAACTCTAGCTTTTTTAATGTATAAAGGTTGGAAATCTTGTAGTGAGGTGCCCTATTCAAGACGATGATAAGGATGAAGTAAAAATTATGAGGAATAATTCATCATCATATATGAATGGTAAAAAAATTAAGAAAATTTTCATCAGAAAGATTAATTATCTTTCAAAATTAGATGAAAATTCATAAGAATATGTGGTTAAATAGTTGGAGGACTATAACAATCATGAAGTAGATTCTATGGTAGTTTTTGATGGTATCTCCCTAAAAATGGTAGAAAGCAATAGTGATTAAAGAGAATTCAAAGGAAGTGTTGAACTTCATGATGAATTAGAAGCATCAACTGAGGAAATAGATGTTTGGAGATCCAAAATGAATAAAACTAATAAAGTGGTTCATGATTCCCAACATTATATATATCACCAGGAAGAAGACAAGCCTCTATTGAATTAAGAAATTGAAAAACACATATATTCCCTGATTGAGATCTCAAAAATGGTTGTTGAGTATGGTCTACAAATTAAATAACTAAAAAGAGAGATCAAAATATTGATTAATACTGGAATGTATCAAATAAAATTTATTAAAGGGCTTGAATATGTTCTCATTATGTGAAATAAAGTGAAAGATCAATAGAAACACTTGATTCCAATAATGTTTGTTCAAAGGTGTGTCAAAAAATGAGTAATCCAAATGATACAATAGTTATGGGGGTTGATCAAATAAATAAATCATTAATGGTTGAATTTATAACACATTCTCCCACTCTGAGGTTAAATATTGATTTGGGTATGAATCAGATTCATAACGTTCAATAAACCCAAGATTTATCCCACTATGTTGTATTTCAACTAAGGAATCCATCCCACATTAGATGTTATTATTGTGTACAAATCGGACACTTAGAAAATTTTTGAAACATTTATAAGAGGTATTGAAGGGAAAAAAGAAAAAAAAATTGAATCCATGCATATCACAATATTATAGTATGTCATTTTATGGTCATTGTTTCATGTGTGGGGGATTCAGACACATGGAAATCAATTTCTCATCAACCTTGTAAAGGAATGTGCTGATGCAGAATCATTAGAAACAGCTAAATGTATCATCAAATTAGAGGAAAATGTAAAATCAATTTGAAGCTCTATAAGATGATGTTGGTACATCACACATCAAAGAATATCAAGATTATAAATCCGTACTAGGTATGATGTCAACAACATGGATAAAAATAAGAGGTATGAACATGAAATGGAGGAAGATATTACTTTTAAAGCATCATATCGCACAGGAATATGGATCATTGATAGTCGGTGAACCTCCCATATGATTGGAAATAAGGATCTAGGAATCGGAATTAGGTATGATAATGAAGGTATAGTACGAATTGGTAATGAAGAAGGCCTAATTATTATTGGCTCAGGAAAAGCTATGTTTCGGGGAAAAGATACGAGACCTTATAATGTCTTAATTGTTGATGGTCTAAGTTCCGAATTTCTTAGTTTTAGTCAACTATGTGGCTCGTGACATAAAAATAATATTTTCTAAGAAATTATGTGTCATCAAGGAAAAAGTTAGTGTAGTAGATTTACAGGGAAATTCTATGAAATGGAATCTATAACTTATGAGTAGAGAAGAAGATATGTGGTTTCTATCCAAGGAAGAAGACAATAATTTATAGAATAAATTCCTTCGTCACATGGTCCAAATTTCCTTGGATGATTTGGTAAATATGATATTTCTCAAGACCTCCTTATGTTATCACTGGATCATACTCATGTGTTTGATTATTGTCAACAAGGTAAGATCGTTCAAAATATATACAAAGAAAAAAAGTAAAGTTAAAAAAATTATCTTGATTTGTTTCATATTGATATGTGTGGACTTATTTCACCAAAAACTATTTATGGGAGGAGATATGATGTTCTCTTAATTGATGTATTTAGAAGAATATCATGGGATTATATCATAACCCAAAAATACAAGAGGTTTAGTTTTATAAAACTTATCGATGGTAAGTTGGAAAGATGTTGGATCAAATAATCCTGAATATCTGAAAATATAATTGAACAAAATTCTAAAATTTACTACTAAAGGATTATCATGAGAAATATGGTATAGAGCATCAAGTTTCAGCAGTGAAAACTCAACCGCAGAATGGAGTATTAGAGAGAAGAAATAGAATTATCAACCACATGGATAGAAATATGAACATTGAGAAATATGTTCCAGATAAGTTTTTGAAAGACGTAGTGATGACATAAGTATACATATCAAATAGATATTTATTTTGTACAAAAGAAGAGAGGACTTCATATGAGATATGGTATTGTAAGAAGTCAACATTGAAGTTATTTTGAGCCAATAGAAGTAAGTGTTTTATTCTAACTTAGGTGAAACATTGGAAGATTTAATCCTATGGATATGAGGGGATATTTCTGGGCGACTCAAAGATAATAAAAGAAAATAAATTCTTCAATAAGATTTTGGGAAAGGTAGTTTAAATCCATGATGTAACTACTGTAGATAATGATCAAAATCTTCAGAAAATACATGATCATTATGAGGAGGAAATTGTTTATTAGGTAAGAATATTAGGGGAAATCTAGTTCCATAAGATGACCCATAAAAATATTTATAGGATTAAAAGGATGAGAACAAACTAGTTTCTACACAAAGATCAAAGATAATTTCTGAAATTGATAAACATAATATAATAAGTGATCAGAGAGAGCTAGTGCAGACAATGAAAATGAAGACTCTACATCAAGAATAATTCTTATCCCAGGTAGAGCCTAATGTTTTGAAGAAGTAGCTGGAGAGGGAAAATGGGTTTAGCCTATGATTTAATATCATTCCCAAATTCAAAATTATCGGACATGGTAGATTCTTTCAATCCGAAAAAATAAGAATGTCATTGGGACTAAATTGGTTTTTTCACAAAAAGATGAATGAAGATGGCATAGTAATTCAAAGAAATAATTATTGTAGTGTAATGAGTACTCCTAGATAAAATTTATTTATTTTTATGAAATATTTTCACATGTTGTAAGGATATGAACAATCAGATTATTCTTTGAAACAATAGTGCAAATAGAGTTCAATGTTTTCCAGATTGATGTCAAATCCACATTTCTAGATGGGGTTATGGAAGAATAATCTTATATTATGGAGCCAGATTATTTTCTTATTCACGATGATGAGAATATATTTTTCAATTGAAGAAGGCATCATTTGGGTTAAATAATGAACCAGGTGCATGGTATTCAAGACTAGATCAAATTTTGAGTATGCTTAGTTTTCAACATGGTGGAGTTGATTACAACCTATATTTCAATAATAATAGTATCCAAAAAATGATGGTGTTAGTATATCTCAATGACGTAATATTGAGTGGATCGGATGAATATCAGTGAAATAAATTCACATAATTCATTAAAAGAGAGTTTGAAATGTCAATGATTGGGGAACTAAATTTTTTCCTTCATTTACAACTGATATAAGAATGTAATGGCACATTAATTTCAAAATCTAAATATGAGAAGGATGTTTTGATAAGATTTGGAATGGAAAATTACAAATTGATGATTACTTTGGTGTCTACCTAGATAAAATTTTCATGGTATGATAAATGTAAAGTGGTTAATGTCACATAATATAGGTAGATCATTGGAAGCCTTTTGTACTTAACCATAACACGATCAGATATTATTTTCTCCACATGTTAAGAAGCATGGTATCAAAGTAATCCCAAGGAAACTCACACACTTATATTCAAAAAAAATACTTAGATATATCAAAGGCATTGTATATTTAGATTTTTTGTATTATGAAAAACAATAGTAAGAATTATTGGGCTATACAGATGTAGATTGGGCCAGATTAGAAGATGATCAAAAATCATCATCAGGGTGTGAATTCTATATTGGAAGGTTGTTTATTTCCTGGTTAACCAAGAAATAAGATTTCATTTAAATGAGAATTGTGACGTATAAATACATTGTCTCCAATCAAACTTGAAATAAATTATTTTGGATGAATTGTCATCTTGATGATATGGGATTTGATGTGAATTCTCTAATAGGAAACAATTTTCAGATTTCAAGTGTTATAAATCTAATAAAAAATGTAGTGTGTCACTTGAGGAAAAATAACATCGAAATCATGTATCAATTTTATCAAGGAGAAGGTAGATAAAGGGATTGTGATGTTGGAGTATATTCCTAAAGAACTACAGGTTACAAACATTATGACAATGTCATTAACAAAATAATAATTTGAATGTCATCATCTATCTTATAGAGTCTAGTCGACTCCCTTCGCTTGAAGAAGTATGGATGTGGGACCCCATCTCCCTGAGGAATGAAGTGGTTTTCCATGGTATGCTGATATTTGTTCTTCACTCCTTTGTAGAATCCAATTAAATAATCTTTGGGTTTGGTGAAAAAGGGGGGATTAATTGTGCTACAAAATAGAGAAAATGTATTAATCAAGATGGGGGAGATTCTAAAAGGGGGTGCAAAAAAGTAGGGGGATTTTTAAGTATAAGGATTCTAGACATGATCGATCAATGATTAAATATCATGACATCTGAGGTTCATGATGATATAAGAATAGTAGTTATTGGATTGAAATGAAGTGTTTCATTTATGAACTATTCTTATACTATTGTTTCTCTGGCTCATCTTGGTTCATGTGGGAATATAGTGTGTGTTGATTAAATCTATGATCGCCATCCAAATCACAAGAAGTGAATTTTTAGATGATGATGAAAGAAGATTTGATGTGGTATCAAAATTTAAAGTGTTGTCAAAAAAACCCAAAGGGAGATATTATTAGCCAAAAACATCTAATGATGATGATTTTTGGTTGATCATGTTTTTTCAAAATGATTGAGTTTATTGACAATGGCTGGTCGGAAAAGTTGGCATGAAGAGTTGGCATGAAGGAAGAACTAAACTCGCAATGGGTCATAAAAAACATTGAAATAAAACAACATTGAACATCACAAGATCAAATTCGGATATCATGATAGAACATTTAATGAAAGAGTGTTGAACTAATATCACAATTTGATCACATGAGAAACACATATTTTTTTTAGAACTCATAATGGGTCATGAAATGAATTAGAATAAAACAACATTGAAAACTAAAAGATTATGTGTGATTGACTTTGAGTCTCATGATGAGATCTTGTGAAACACTCATGATTGTCTTTTAATCTCATAGAGGGGTTTTCCAAAACACTTAGTATTGTCTCTGGAGATCACTCTAAGATTTTTTTCAAACCACAAATAGGACATTTGATTGCGACTCACGTAGTGAAAACCCTAGAATTTGTTCATTGATCATGAATGTTGAGAAGCCAAAGGGACTTCACATGATATGGAAGACATGCCGCTAGAGTGTTATAGTGACTTTTGTTTACCAGGGGTGAATCACATGTCCTTTAGTGAGGAAGAACACCTCTCAACTCTTCCCCTTTATTTATTTTGTTTTAATTTACAATGTTCAAGGATCATCCATGTTTGTTAGATAAATGTCAAGGATTTTATTATATTTTTCGTTGATGTCTCCCATGACCAATATGGGACATATTAAGAGTATCTAATATTTTCCTGAAAAACCTAAAAATTCCTCTTTTGAGCACCAAAGGGATAGAAAGTAGTTTCCTAGCCATACCTGAGGACTTATGTGTGGTAAGGTCGATCGTGGACTCGCACAAATAATGACTGTTGAAAGAGTAATCATGCCCAGATCACCTAAAAAACAAGTGATCATACACCCAAATCTTATAGAGAATGTGATTCCCATGAGGTGGGTGGTTTTCCATGATTTGTGGAGTTAAAGATGTTGATAATTTCCTATAAATATCCAAATACACATCATTAAGCATTGAAAACGTTTTTCAAAATAGATTTATCTAAATCTCATCTAGAGAGGTTCCCCATGGAGAGATCTCCTGACAGCAATTTGTAGAGAAGGATTATACATGATTGAAATTGTGTATGTGTTACAAGTGATCTGAACAAGGTTATTTAAAAAGATATAATGGGGACTCCCCAAAGATTAACCCAACAGAAGACTCAAGGAAGAGACTTTCGTAGAGTGAGACTCACACAAAGTGTGAACTGAAGTTCACACCAGGGGTTCAAAACAAATGAGGTTTGCGCCAGGGGTTCATGTTGGAGGTGATATTTGGGCAAGGCACCAGGGGTTAATGCTAGGGGACTCTCACAAGTTGATACTCATGCAAATCACTAGGGGTTTGCACCAGGGGACTCATTCAAGTTGGGACTCACACAAGGTTTTAGGGTTTCATTCCAAGATCTCAAGAAAGGGTATGCTCAATGATCTCACACAAGGAGTTCTATGCCATCATATAACACAAGGACATAACACTAGAATATTGTGTTTGGAGATTCATTCTTACATTGATTTGTGAATAGAATCATTGTCACATCTAAATTCTATAAGAGAATAAGAAGATCTAGGATCTTCACTATTCATCAATATATGTATAATGAGGTTATTCACTACAACATTCTATGTGGTGTAAGGAAGACATCGAATCACTTGGGAATTTTTTCAAAAAATTGGAAATTTTTGTTTCTAAATTAATAAGGATTCTCTTATTGTTTTCTGGAAATTGGAATTTTTGAATACAATTATTTTTACGGAAGTGAAGGAGCGAATCATAAAAATATTCAACAGGGTATCTATCTCAATTTGAGGATGAATTCATTTAAAAATATTTAATATACCTACATGTTCATAAATAATGTGGGACCAAAAAGTCTATAAACTGTGTGTAGATCCTTTCTAGAGTGGTGAGTAAAGGAAGAGGCAGATTGTGATCCTTTACCCCAGACATGAGCCAGAGAAAGAAACATAGGGTTTGACCCTTGGGAAGGAAGTGAACTAACCCAAAACCTTATAATTCCAGTGAGCCTAGTCCAAGAAGTGATCAGTCTTAAACATTATAATTTGGCAGTGAGTGTTAATGGATTTGTTACATCGACACGCCACAGTTGTATGCACTTAGGACCTATCTCATGGACGGTGAACCAAGTATAATTTTTGTGTCTCATGTATGATTTCAATTCTATTCACATCATTATATAGGAATCAAAGAGAAGAGTGTTTTTTAACAATGAAGAAAGAACCAAGGAGATTGTTATTTTAAATTATAATACCTTGATTCACCCCCTAGGGTATTTAACCTAGTTGGGATAATAACTTGAGATAAAGGTTGGTATCATCCTTGTACCTGAGTATTTATGAAGCTGTGAAATATTTAGTCCATAGAAGATATGGGTGAAATCTAAATACAGGAAATGTTTATGTTCTTGAGGAGGAACATATGAAAATATAATGAATATATGCTCATTTTGTAAAAATGAATTTCAATTGGGTTTCGAAGAAACTAGGGAGAGGGAGAAGGTCCTCCTTTGTTGGATCATATTTGTAGAATAAATTTATCTTCCAATGGAATTTGTATGTTGAAATATAATTATTAATACTATGTTGTAATAAATTTTAGAGATAGAGGGGAACCAATGTTGGGGAGGATAACCAACATTACAAGGAGAACTCATGGTTAGTCGAATATTCTAAATATCATGTTCTTTTATCTTTCATGGATTCAAAATATATGGAAACATTGATATATTATATTTGGTGGGTCAGGAAATATACAAGGTCCAATGGTTTGAGATAAAATGTAATAACTCGTCAAATAATATAGATGTCTTATTTAACCACACCAATTCCATTGATCTAATCAAATCTTGGACTAACAAGTGGTTTCAGAGGGGTTGCCTCTAAATACCCAAGGTGTATATAAAATCTAAACATTCTGAAATTATAAGGTGTTCCTAACATTTATGGAACTAACTACTAATGTTTGAAAATTTTGATTCTTCCCAGTATCCTTTCACATGGCCTGGAGTTTTGAGATACAACAAATGTGGGATTTCAGAATATAGTTAAAAAATATCATATAGTTCACAATGATAAATGAAATATGGAGATGGATGAAAAAATGACATGATATTTTTAAATTGTTATCAAATAAGGCTTATATTAAGGTAAGGGGTCTAGAAACTAAGAGATATAGGACAAATTGAGATGCAAGAATGATGGAAATATGGAATTGATAAGAAAAACCTACAATTATGGATGATTGATTTTAGGTCATTATGATGGTTGATGATGAAGATACTGATATATATATATCACAGTGGTAAATGCGATAGTTTTCATTATTACTGGATTTTGTGAGATACTTGAAAACATAACAATTGTGAATAAGATTATTGTGATATTTCTAGATTAGTTTAATAACAAAGTATCAAATTTTGAAGATCTAGAATACATTTCATTGGATAAACATTATAATATTCTTATTTCTTCTGAAATGATTATGGTATCATATTTTAAAAATAAATAAAAAAGTGTGATAACATTTCAAGCCATGAGATAAGGAAAAGGTAAGGTGACTAAATAATTTGATGATTTATATGGTGAGAATGAAAAATATCACAATTATATAATGTCAATATTAACAAAATGATTCATTAAGGGAAAATAGAATGGAATATTCAATAAATTTCTTAGTGGTTTTAATTGTAATAGTATATATCATATTTTAAATTTTTCTCAAAATATCTAGTTGAGGAATATGAATTAGATGAGACATAAGTGAGTCCCCAAAGTTATGAAGGATAAAAAGGATAAAAAATTTTCTAGAACCAAAATAAAATTATTTTAATTATAATAATGATTCATCTAGAAATTATGATAAACAATATGCTATCTTTTCATATGAGGGAAACAAATTTGACTCATTAAGAAATGATGATGATGGGAAACACAGAACTAACATTGAGTGGGAATTGAATGGTAATAATAAATATTGAATTGATAAAATTAAAAAACTCAATAAATAAAAGAATTTGGTGCAGAAGTAGAATCACTATGAGACTTTGGAAAAGGAGGAACTAATCATTAAAGAATTATCATTAATTAATGAGATCAATATACAAATGATAAAAATTAATAACTACGAATAGATGGTGTGTGGTCATAAATAGAAATTGAATTTGAAAGAATAAAAACTATTTATGACATGTCAAATTTGTATCACCATTCAACATGATCTAAATAGAGTTTGAGATGATATCACCAAAACAACAGATCTTGATGGTCAATCATCACATAATAGTGGTATATAAAACTCTAAAAGTAAAGATAGAACTATTTATAATCATCCAAAAAATATATCTACCTTTTATAATAATATATGTTCTAAAAAAATTGAATTTTTTTGGAACAAGGATAATGAGAGAAAAATTCCATACTAAGGGAATAAAATATGTCAATACAACCACAATACCTTATGTAAAAGAAATATAAATAAATATATAAACAACATAATTATATAAAATATAGAATCAACATAGAATATCTTAATTTATGGGTTTTGTTTGTGTAGTGAAGGTATGTACACAAATCATTTTAATGTTATTTCAATATGTATTCACCATGAATATAAAAGAATTCATGAGAAGTTTTGGTGATCAAAAGAGGATGAAAAATAAATGAAATCATGTTAACCTAAACCCTGAGTCGAGGAATACCTATTAACATAAATAATAAGATAAAGGGAATAAAAAATTAAATAATCCTATTAATGATAATTATTGTGGAATGGGTGATGAAATTTGAAGGAAATAATAGCCTAGGGTGAGTAGAAACACTTATCTTGAATGTTGCCTTTAAAGGACAAAGATGTTCCCCAATATTCTTTCTTATTCATGTTTACTTTTACAAAGTTGTATGGAATTAAAGGAGATATTTGAGGCTAGAACATTTGAAAAACCATTTTCATGAATTTTACATAGAAAACATCTTCATGGTGAATAGAAAAATAGTTTCAACATTAATGGTGGGTTTTTGTTATAAAATCATGAGGAAAATTAGGGGTTAAATGAATTTTGAAGGAAATTTTTTGATGCTCCATTTAGATCTGTTCACAGGACATGTTTCTATTAGAAGAATATATTTTATATAACCTATAATTACATAAATGATATATTCTAAGCATGTTTAAACATGATGAGTTGTATTGGAAACATGGAAAACCTTGGTTTATCTCACTTATTTTCTAAATATTATTATCCCATATAGAATTAAATTTTATTAATTAATTTATATTTACTAAGATAATATTATGAATTCATCCCTCTAGATATAGTATATAATAGTGATGAGAATATTTTGTTTAACAAACATAAGATGAAAAGAACCCCTCTATTTCCCTTTCAATTTATTGTCAACAAGGTGGATAGGAAATGATAATTCACATAGAGAAAGTATGAGATATTTTAATCTTGAGGTATTTTCAAAAAATATAATAGGTTAGGTAGTTAGGAATATAAAATAATGAGTTTTATTTTTTTAATAAGAGGAGGTATTTAATGCTGTCAAAATGTGTTGGAGAAATGAGGGATAATGACACACTAAAGAAAAGGGTTTTTTCTATCAAAATTACTAGCCTATGAAATCTATAAAGGGCCATGTTGTGGTGCTCCCTATTGTGTATGTTCTAGAGAAAAAATGATCTTCATGAATTTTTTAGTAATCATGGTTGATGTTATGGCCAATGTAGATAAGACCACTCAATTGCACTAGACATGGTGGTTGATGCGTTTCCCAATGTAACAAATGGAAGTCAAAAATAATCATAGAGAGGTCTTGTTGAAACATTTGAATGTGTTAAAGATTGATATAATATGTACTATCAGAAGGAGGTTACAATAATGTGTCTCTTGATAAGATTAATGAATAGTATAAAAGGTTTTTCACTACGCCATTCATATTGGCATGTTGTGTAGAGGTTCCACATATTACACATTGTGATCCCAAAACAATTGTGGTGGTTCCCCAGATAAAGGTTATTATTGAAAAAAGGAATAGGATTATCCATATTTTACTAGAGAAGGTAGAATTTCCAACAGTCTATAGAGATAGGTGTGTTGAAGTGAATTTTATCCAAGAGATTGAAACCCCATGTCATTCTGTTTATGAGTAATCTATGTTAGTGGATGTGTGGATAGGAGACACATAAAATAAGTTTTAAATTATTTCAAAAATGTGTAAATGGTTCTTAAATAAGTCATTAATCACAACCCTTAATTTTAGGCCAAGATTCTAGCAGTATTTAAAGGTGTGGATTGGTGGTTATTTAAGTGATTTAAATAAAATTAATAAAAAATATAATGAATACAATATTTATCCATGAAACAATTATGTATTACTAAAGAAATGAATGGAATCATATATTTTCTGTGGTTTTAAATATTTCTTTAATGATACATAATTTTATTATTGGTGTACAACATAATTTTAATTTGTGTTTCCCAATTTGAAATAAGATAATCAAGAGCAAAAAAAATGGGGTGAGTGAGTAGCTGCATGGGAGAGTACCACCAAGACACTGAATACTAAGATATTCCAATATAACCAATATTTAAGAGAGATGTAAAAATCAAAATCATGTTATTATCCAAGTACATGAATATTCCTGAATCTACAAATGATCTAGACCACTCAAGATCCTAAGGAAGTCTAAAGAACAACAGTGATAACGTTCTTGAGTAGGTTCACGTGTAAATTTATGGATCCATCTAATCATGGAAGAATGCCTAATTTCTATGTCTTTTTATAGTATCCAAGGATATGAAGAAGATATTTATTTTTGGATCATATTTTTATAACAAGTTTATATTCTAGTTTAATCTAGATGTGGGATGAAAGTAGTAGATTTTGTGTTTTAAAAAGTTGTGGAAATAGAGGAGATCCTTGTTGTGGGGGGAGACCAATGTGGAATTGAGTAGTAATGGTTATTAGAACCATGTAAATATCATCCACATAGATCATAATTTTTTCTAAATATAGGGAAATTGTGATTTTTCTTACTTAGTATATCAAAAACCCTCACATGTTCAAGAGGAAGAGTTTTTAAGGGAAAATAGATAAAAGAAAACCAATCATTTATTATCCATATCTGCCTCTTAGTGGTCTAATTAGATCATGGAATAACATACATATTATTTAATCCTCTGGAAATACCCCTTTAATAATTCATCCAAGGTTACCTCACTACAAGGTATTTCTTAGGGACATACATCAATAGAAAAGTGTGATCAATAACCTAGTGAGGGATAAATAATGAAAATGGAAAATGAGATATTATAATTGGTAAAACATAAGGAATAATATGATAGAAAAATCACATAAATATTACACATAAAATGTAAATTTAAATATATAAAAAATTCTATACTCATAATAATATCATCATTGTTCAATAAAAGGTATCATAAAACATATTTCCAAGGTTATTTACCAAGGTGTTATTAAACATGTCGTCTATAGAGATGAATTATTTACCCAATGCATTAGAGAACTATATAGATGGAAATTTAGTTTGAATTAAATAATTTTTTCATATATATCATATATTCTACTAAATTATTTCATTAATAACACATAAGGAATAAACAATGTGTTTCATATCAAATAATTGAGTATAAAAGTTTTTAAAAACATAAACCTTTCATCATTTTTAATCCATATATACTAAATATGGGTTTCATACATGAAAACTACTAGTAAATGAAGTGTAATTACATTTATATTAATACCCTATATTATAAATAATGTTGTATATCCCTAATATAAAAATTGAGGCATAAAAAATAAACGAATGATTTTAGCTACATAACTGGTATATAATGTAATTTATGGAAAATGATTAATGGGAGAGAATTTATGTCCATGATTTAAAAAAACATTTGGATAAAAAATTAATGATCATAAGAGAATGTGAACATAATCACATTTAAATTATAATATTAAATATAATTTAATTACTTGGGTAAAATGGAATGGTAGAGTGTCCCCTATCTGGAGTATCACTTATTAATCATGGAAGATATATTCCATATGAGAATAGGAGCTTAAAAAAAGAGATTAATTAGAGAATTATAGTGGGAAATAAATTCTAAAGAAATTGTATGTGAATGAAATGTGGTATATTTGTGTGTATTTATTTGAAAGTGATAATATTTGTTTAGAATTTTTCATATATATGCCACATATATCTATGTTTGAGAACATAATTGTTTTATCGTCCACCCAAGGTCTAGAATGATGGATTATGAAATAAAGTGGATGGCTTAAAAAGAATTTCCGTTTAATAAATAAAAATTATTTTTTATATCTTTTGGAATGGGAAAATTTTTTCATTACAAATTATAGTTTTTAAAATTTTAATTTCAAATTTATTTTTCAGAATGTTCTTTATGTGTTTATAAAGTCATTTTAGTTGATAAAAATACCTTATTTAAATTATATAAATTATATTTTATTAATTCACATATTTAAATTATAACATCATTATTAAATATTATTTAATTCATAAAATATATTAAAAATAAAGGCATATATATTAACTATTCACTAAAAATTAATGCATTTTAGAAAATTAACAAAACACTACCATATCAAAATTTTGATGTGCTTATTTCAAATAAAATATATAGTTTATAAAAAAATTCCTATAAATAAGAAATAATTAAATTAAATAAATATACATATTTCTTATAAAATAATATTTTTGAAGAAAAAAAGTCTATTTTTTCAATTTTTATATTTTTAAATTTTATAATATCATAATTATTTATTCATAAAAATTATATTAAAATATTATTTTTATTTATAATAAAATTTAACTTACATTTAAATTGAATTATTTTTTATTCTATTACAAATTAATAATATTCAAATACTTATAAAATGATCACATTTTAACCTTCAGTTAATGATCTGATTACAGTCAAATCCTAGTTGTCACATTGCTCTTGGAACCCTATATAAACATCAAAATTATCATACTTCACCATTAACTACATTGCATAAAAAGACTCTAAAATCCATTTATAATGTCTACCATATACCAAACTCTTCTATTTTTTATAGTAGGAGCGATCCTCAAGGGATAATTCAAGCCTATAATGTTTATATTAGTGTGTGAATTATTCTTTCTTTATCTCTCTATATTTTGTCTAGTTGTTACATTGAATATTATTCCATTATGTGTAATATTCATATATAAAATTATTTCCATGATCATTGTAATGAAACAATCGTTGGGAAAATAAGTTCTTATAATAATAATAGAAATAAATTTTAGTTTGTTACATTAGACTTGTTCTATACATCAATGATAGAGGCCATACATTGAAAAACATGGATGAATATGAAATATATATTTTCGGATATAGACCATAATATAGAGTTTTTAAATTTTAAAATGAACTGCAGTCCATCCCTATATTTTTTTAATTGACCTAAGATGTATAATATATAATATTCACTAAAAATGTGCCAAAGGATCTTATGGATCCCAACTAATAGTAGATCTACTAGGTCCATATTCTCCCCTTTTTTAGATAAAATATTATATGATATTAACCTAATATATTGGGGGGAATAATGGTTTGGGATATTATTTCTATGTATCCCATCACTATAAATCGTTTTATACAATCCTTGAGAGAAATTTAAACGATATTTTCCGGAACCCACTCTTTTTTCCCAACACAGACATTAGCCAACAGGTACATGGGGTACTCCATTTCCTCATTGAGGGGAACCACATTAGATGGTTTTTGGTGACCCATTTCCATGTTAGACTAAGAATAAATTAATCTAGGAAATTAAATTGGCATAATCTTATATATGAGGTTCTTTCTCTTTGATATACTATACACATTTCAAGAATGATTAATCTAGTGGACATGTCTACTCAAGGTCTTACCATAGATCCCTTATAGGGATATAATTGACATATATATATTTTAGAATGTGTTCCACTAAGAAATTATTTATATCCTATATATTGATTCTTAATTCTCCAGGCATTAAGTGGATTTTTTTGATTTATGGGATCTAGTTTCCTAACAAATCAAGGATTTAATAAAGTTTATTTTAAACATATACCTAGGATATCTGAAAAACATCATAAAAAACATTATTTTACTAAGAGATCAATTTATCTCATATCATGTGAACTTAGTATTCCAACGTCCATTTAGGTTTAATTCAACCACTACGGAATATTTCTTCACCATAATTCCAACATTTCAAATAATTGGTAGGGGAGCAATGAATGGTTGTCATGAGTCAATGCATCTATGGTTATTAAATGTGAGTGTGCTTATCAATGGTTATTTTGGAATGGTGTAGTAAGAATACATACCAAGTATCCACCTCATGGATGAATGATCATTTGGAAGATACATTGTGTTGAAACAAATTAGTGTACTCAGTTCATCGGGAATTTGGCATGTTCTTATACGTATTAAGGATGTTTAATTTTATTATTATTTTATTCCAATATGGTGGATTTAATTAAAATGTTAAGTATTATATATTATGTTTTACAAAAATAAATTAAAGAAATGGTAGGGAGGCTTCACACTACTGATTAGGCCACTTATAATTACATCAAAAACATAATTGATCCAAATGATAATATCAACATCTAAACTAGTGATTACTCAATGAGCCATTTTTTCTATAATAAGGTAAATAGATTATTGGTTAGATAAAAAAATAATGTAAGAGGTCCCTAATTCGAAGATGTGTGATGTCTAGATGCACTAGGTGAAAATTTTAACAAATTAAAAATTAGTTCACCCTATTTTTCAACCCTAGTCCTTCACCTAAGTAATTATCAAAGCATTATTTGATATATAAATCAACATTCACCTTCACCGAGAACCATCACCTAGTACCTTTTCCCATGTTTGTTCACTCATGTTGAAGAGATAAAAGAATATTTTGTTCCAAGAACTATTATTCTTAGGGTAGGTAGAGTAGGAAATGAATATAAAAATATTAAGTATCATGATTAAATTAAGTGCATGGAGCTCATGGTTGTTTGGTTGTGTCAATAAAAGGATAAAGAAGTTCAAACCCTATTTACATGTTTTGACCATCTATTCATCTAGGCATTAGTGTGAGCCAAATAGAACATGTATATCAGCACCCATAACATAGTAAAGATTCATGCATATCGATATTGCACCACCACCATGGCCGAGAAGAACCTGGAACGAAGTGTATACCATTAGAATAAATTTTCACTTCAGTTTCACATTAACATTAAGATTAGACCCTCAATATTCTAATCATATCTAATCCTTTGGGTTCATTTATTGACTCACCTTTCTGGTGATAAAGGAATACCATAAAAAAATTAGGTAAATGTTCTAGCGAATGAATAATTATTTATTCTATGTTCATGGAGGTTTTCCTAGGATACTTTTCCCAAGCCCTATGAATTCACTTGGGGTGTTTCACCCAAGCCTATTTGCATGCTCATCTAATTCATCATTATTTGACCTATACCCAAATACTATCACTCCTAATTATGTTTGTGCACTCATCCTATTGCACTATGTCCTCCATCTCCAATGTATCATATTTTTCTATAAAAAATATACTTGGTTTCCTAATTTTAATCCCTTTATAAAGAGGAAGAGTCACTCATTGCTCTAACTTTTATAGTCTCAAGAACCCATTCTAGTATCCTATAAATCTAAATACTTAATATAATTATGAAAAAAAAAATGAAAATTGGGTTACAAAAAGGTTTAATACCATTAAAGACCATATATGAAAACTATTTCCACATAATACCAAGTAGAAGGATTCATACTATGTGACATAGTAGGGTTCAGTTTTCTCATAGGAATCCAAAGAGATCCCTAACCATTTAGAAAAAACATTATCCATCATCCATCACTTGTGACACCATTTCACCCTTTATTTCCTAGGACACACACCACACCTCATCATAAAAAGGGTTTCCATTTTTTTGAACATTTACTAGGACACTTCTACCTAGCGTCACTAGGTCAACCTTGATTTTTCTTCATAAGGAATACTCTTTACCCTACCATCAATAAGGAGGAATTAATTTACCTATACACTAATAGGGATGAACCCCTAACTCATACTTACACCCAGGAAATGACACACCTTTGTTATTCTCCTTAGATAACTCTATTCCACTACTACCATAAAAGGATACCCTAAACAGCCCTATTTCAATTATAGATCATTCTTACACGCATTTCTCCTACCATTGCATCCAATTTTCAAGAAATCTACAAAACTATGAGATTCATGTGACATTAGACTTCATGATAATGTTTACCCCTTGTATATTTTATTCCCTTTATAAAATGGAACTATATCCTGTATACCACAATATATTGGGAACTGGAGTAATTTGAAATCATGATTCCCTATAATCCCAAGGGTCCTAATCATGAGGACATTGTTAAAGCCACCCAAATTTCATGTAGCACAACTTGGCTAACCTAGGTCCAAGCATTAATGGAAATTGATCTTGTTTGACACACTAATTCACTTAATGAGCCATGTGTTAATGGGATTAAATGTGTTTTATACAGCCAACCACATTCCCATGATCAATTTCATCACCGTGAGTCATCAATGATATGGGAACATCCATCTATGTCCATCCAATACATAAATCAAAATCATTTTAAAATTTAGTTCACATCCTAGATTAGTATACTCATTCCTCATAATAAATTTAAAAATAGACATAGAGTAGATAAAAATCCAAATCTATGAAGTAAAAAATTCATTCATAATCCCTACTCATACTCTCCCATCATCCTAGTATAATTAAGGGTGTCCAAATATGTGTCATTAATAATAATTTATATCTTAACCTAAGTCACTAACCATATTCGACATCTAGGTAGAATATGTGTACATCCAAATCCATATTTCTTGGTGTTATACACCAGATGATTCTAGTTACATTTCGTTCTGTCATCATCCAGCAGAAGATAGAAATACATTAGGAAAACCCCAATATATAATCCTAGATTAATCCTTTATTGTCACACCATTCTTGAAAAGGATATTTTAGTCACACGTCATAAAACTGTATAACGACATCCTTACCATAGGTGATAAAATTTATGATGAATTTGTGTTACATGAAATTAAATTGCATCATAAAAACTATGTATAATTTTATTATTATTCAACAAGATATAGAGGATGGCATTATGAGGATCAAACCCAACACCCAAAATTATTATTACATCATTAGGTACATATTCCATATCAAATGTCCCCTCCTTGTATCATGTTCATGATAAGGTCACATCCTTCTCAGTGGGACATATTTCCTTGAGTCTTAAGGATCATACTACACACTAGTCCAAATTACATTTGAACCAAAGCCATCCTCTATAAGCTAAATTACCTCATAGATTATTTAGAATGTGATTTCCAAGCATAATCCCCCTGTAAAACCTTACTAGAAACCTTTCTCCTGGAAATATACCTATATTAATTTAAACTACATGGAAACGTTTGTAGATTCAGGAATTCAAAATGAAATTCACTTGTTCATTCTTTCATGACCATAAAAGGGTACACATTTCCCCTTTTTTAAATGACATTAAAAGGTATGATATGTGATTGTTCTTGTCATAAGGCATGAAGAATTGGTTCCCTTTAAACCAACCTATTGGGAATCAAAAGGAATTCGGGTCAAACCCATAAAGAAAGAGAATACAAATATTATAGAAACTTATTGGAGAAGTGGAGTTGATTGTCTAGATGAATTAACCATAATGAATAATGGATAAAAATGTCATATGATTTGTGAAAAATTTGATTAAAATTGATGAAGATAAGGAATGGAATGGAATAATACATGTCAAGGTTGCCACATGATTAGGGTTTATTGAAAAGGTTGTTATTAAGTATTTAAATAATTAATGATATTTTTTTACTATATTTATTCAATTATATTTTTGTTTCATGGTCCGATAACAAAAATAATTTAATTTTAAAGATCAATTCCTTAGTCCAGTGATTTATTTCCCAAGATCATGTTATATCAATACCCCTAAAATAGTGAAAACTAGTTCTCATAATGTTCATAAGTTTTCCTATTATAAATCCTTTATTTATCACCATTTATTAAATTCTTGGTATTATACAACACCATCGAAAATTTTAAAATTAATTCTTTAACGGTTTTATAAAACAATGATCATAATAAATGAAAACACACCTGATTCTTTATTAAAACATGTGCCTAAACTTATTAGAACAAAAAATTTGAAAATAACCCTCTAATAACCATGGTGATGGTGTGAATATATAGTAAAATCTCAATCCCACCCATGGGTATGAGAGGGAATTATGGTAAATGAAAAAAAACACATTGATATAAGAATAAAATTGATGAAAATCACTACATAAATCGAGGGATGATCATGTATGCATAGTGGAAGAACCTCCCCTCCAATATCCGACTGAAAATCGAGAGAGACTCCCTCATATTTCTAAAAAGTGTAATTAAATGGATTTTACTAGGATTTTCATGGATTTTACTCAATTCAATAACTATTTCATTCATTTTCTTCACTGCTTGGTGGCCAGTCAATCCACACATTGAAGTTTACACATCAGCATCCAGTTGGTGGAAATACATGGAGTGTGGAACTGATGTACAAGGAGTGTATCTTATATATAATACCTCAAAAGAATATATAAACTCTTACACATTGTGTATTATTCATAAATGGTTTTTTTATTATTTTCCACAACATGAAAGTATACTCCTACTGGTTGAGCTATGCACCATGCAACTATAGATGACATGTGTTTATAATGTTCACTTTATGAATTTTTTTATATATACTCTGATTTTTTCGATGTTCATTTCCATTATAAAATCTTAAAATATCACCGTGAACATTAAAATAAATCATTTGATCCCTAGAATAAGATATATCTAGTTTAAATGGGTTTTTATATTAACAATGTGTATGAATAAGTATGCACATAATGGGTACATCATACTCCCCCACACTTAGTCAATTTCATTCCCTAATGAGAAATATCTACATAAAATTTAAATTTATCCATACTCAAAAAATGGAAGCATTAAATTTATTAAATTTTTAAATATTAATGTCATATAAGTGGATTTTAAAAGGCATAAACCGTATTTTTATTTCAAAGTTACTTTAATCATGACTCGTATATGATTTGATTTTATACTTTCATCCTATTTTAGTTCAATTTTGTCAACTATTTATATATATTTATTCCACATGATGATTTACCTCACTATGGAAATGATACAGTCATTACTCAAGATCATGTAATCAGATTCATTCTCAATAAAATGGATATGAACTATATTTTTAATCGTGTAAGCAATCTAATTCTCCACTTATAAATAAAATCACAAAATTCATGAGGTTTTTTAATATGGTTAGGATGATTCTAAGGTTAAGGGAAGGTTGTTAATGATGTGAAAATAATATTAGTGGTTTGAAAAGGGGGATTAATTCATAAAGAATAAATTATGATAATCAATGAAAAGAGTAATAAAAATTCTTCCCAATAAAAATCTCACAAATTTAAATATAACCATTTTTTCCTTTCAAACATAAGTTGGTAAACCATATTTGAATTTAATTAATGATTTGGGTCCACTTTTGAGATTTGTTATTTAAATTATGTACCACATATAAATATTAGGAATTGTGGTTTTGGAACCAACTTACCCAAATGAAAAAGAGACACAATCTCCTACACTTAATTTCATGCTCTCTCATCAAAATATTCCATGAATATAAAACTACCTATTTAAATGTCAAATGAATAATCATATAGTATAATAAAATAATTATGGTTAGAATGATCAATATGTTTGTATTGTGTCTTTATATCAGTGCAGTCCATGGATTTGATGGGTTTCATGGAGATAAAATAGAAGGTATGTCTCACGGTGAAAAGGGTCTGAAAATATTAATCAAATGCCTCAGTAATTTTAATGTGATTGAAAATCTTCATTTTCTAAAAGAAAAACATGAATGTTCTAGTAGAAATGAATATCCAAATAATATATCATGAAATAGTGTATAATTATGATTATAGAAAAGGGATTATAATACCTCTTAGGAATGAGGATAAATAACGGTTTAATCATCTCGTGACCCGAACATAAATGATTAGTCAAATAAAAGAAAATGTAATATAATTAATATAAAAATTAAAACTATTTCAACAGTCATTTAAAAAAAATTATTAAAAATTTAACTTTTAAAATTTCAGCCTATGTCTTTATTATTTATTATAATTATTAATCAAAAAATTACAAATTTTAAAATAGTTTATCTTATTAATGACGTCACATATATTAGTCAAAGTGAATATACTAGTGTAGTTGAGTTACACTCTCCCACACCTAATATCAAATAGGGTCCTCCATGTGAAATAAGTATTAGAATAGTATGGTTAATGAAACAATTAAACCATCCCAATGGATTAGTAAAAAAAGTAATCAGATGGAAAATAATAAAACTAAAAGAAAAAATTATACTCTCCTATATGTGATCTTTAAAAGTGGGAAAATTTAATTTTGATTTACTAGAGCCCTCAAGAGAACCTTTGACTATCGATTGAAGTAAAAAAATATTCTTCACAAAATAAAACCACCACATTAAATAACTATCTCAATATATATATATATATAATCAAATAAATTCATGGTAGAAAAATTGATGGAGTGGCCTGAGTAGAGGAAACATCTCATATCGAAGCATATAGAGTGGGGGATTGAAAATTGGATTTTGGTGGTGTGTAGCCCAAATATTGTTATATCAGTGTAATAAGTAATTCATGTACCTCTATAAGATTGTTCATTTTTGAAGTTGTCGGTCAAAGATTGGGTTGATGAGAAGTTTCTAGTTGTAATGGAATTCCAAGGTGCTTCAAAATAAATTCCTACATTCCCTCTATTCGATCATGGTGTATTTCCAAAGCATCAAGGTGTTGATTGATGGCGTTGAGGTAGGAATAGTTTGGTGGAACAACCATGGGTGCAGGTGGAGGTGGTGTTGTGCATGTGTTAGTGGGTGGAATTTTGGTTGAGGAGAGATCATCAGATAAAGTGGGTAAGGTTAGATAATGACAGACTTTAGGTGGAGGAGAATATTATGGGATAAGATTATAATAATTAACATGGTCAAGTGGGTCCTCTCTTGGAGAAGTAGGTTCCGAAACATCTGGTATGAGAACATAGGAACTCCCATGCTTCTCGACCATACCCGATGATTAAGAATGATAAAGTCCATCAAATGAGGTGATACTAAGTGATTGTGAGGAAGTGAAGGATTAAAAATCCCCAATTAGTGATCCAACTAAGTGGCATATAATATGTCAGTCAGGTTTCCCTGATATACAGTAAACAAAGAGTGGTATTATGAGACAGGAATGTATGGGATGTTGGGATAGTCTAATCGGATCGTACAATTCATAATCTACATGATCCATCTATAGAAAATACCCCTTTCCTCATGGAGTGGGAGGATAATAGAACTAAAATAGTGGTGGATAAAACTGCAAGGTGGATATATGATAAATGTGCTCTTTTTGGGTGGGTTATACTAGACATTGGGTGTAGAATTCTCCCACAAAATAGAGAGTATGTTACAACAGCCAAGGGGTGATGGTTGAAATAGGGGGTGGATAGGCTAGGTATGGGAATAATCTATATCCTCAACTGAAATCCACCATCATAACCATTCTCCTAGTCTAAATTACACTAGTGTTGCCTTATGACTCAGCATATCTTGTAATGTGGGAACGTCAAACATGAATATCAATGTAAACTCTAAAAATATTTCTTAATAAGTAGGAGTGTAAAACTTGTGAATTGTGATCATATGGGTTCTTCACAACTATGCCTAGATCACCTCTAAGAGTCCTAGATTTTTTGGGGTGTTGGGGTATTGGATCTACTCATTCTAATTGATCATACAACATTTGATTTATCACATCTGGTTTGTGGCATGATGAAATTCATTAAATATTAGGGATGTGGATGAGGTAGAGCATCTATAGGTCCTGGATATAGTGACGAACCAACCACTAGGGTGGAATTATATAATATTGTTAGGGCTGGTGGAGGTGTCAGAGTTGCTATAGACTTGGGTGGATCAGAGGGTGTAGCCGATGGTGATGGTGTCATAGGAGACACATGTGTTTTCGTTTCTTGTGGAGGTAAGTGATGAGCGTGGTGGCTGTAAAACATCCACAGTTATTGTCTGTGAAATTATAATATATATTTTAGACCACTATAGAGTATCCACATAAACTTCTCATAAAGTATACAAATCCCCATCGAGAGATTAAAATGTACTCTTCTCTCTTGATCAATCTCTATATACCATGATCTAAAACATAATGGATGAAAACAAAAGAGACAAATGAATGAAAACTAAGAAAATGAAAATTCTAAAATTACACAATGAGTATGGGTAGATTATATGGTATATATTATTTCGATGACGGTAACTTGTGTTCTCTAGATACAAACACACAGAATCTATTTGTTTTCAGTAATGGATAACTCAATGTGTACAAAAATAACACATTTTTTGTTGACCCATGGTAATTAAGGTCTTGTTTGTGTACTGACAATGGTTTTTAAAATATAAAATAATATACCAAGTGTAGAATAGACACACACCCTTGGGTGAGACATTGGGAGCTTGGTCACATGTGTATACAAGGAGAAGACTAGACATGTGTGTGTACATGGGTAGCCATTTTGTGTGCACCTCAGGACATGTTCCCATACAAAAGGTTGTAGTACACAACGTGTACCAAATGAGCAAGTCATGTGTTTTTACTTGGGTTTTCCAGCCTTGTGGGATTAGTGTTAGAATGATCCTCTGGGAAGATGCATGGATACACCGTGTGTACTAAATGTAAATCTCATGTGTTTTCATATTAGAAATATAAGGGAATCTAGCCATGTACATGTTGTATGGGGATTTTATTATTCATGGGTTCTCGTGAACCTATGGGGTTTTTGGATGAAAACAACCTGGTACCCTAAATCACCTATATTTTCTAACCACTAAAATGAAAGGCATATAATAATATACCTATATTTTATAGGGAAATAAATATTCAAATTGATCCTAAAACCCCCTGAATCATTGGATTTCAGGTCATCAAGAGGTGAATTCAGTTGGAAGACATGGGAAGCGGGGGGGATTGACATGGGTATTTCCTGAGTGAGGCTTCCCAATATTTAAATCCATGGCACACCATTTTTATTATATAGATACATGTCATGTAATAGTTTTATATATATATATATATATATATATATTCCAATATAAATTTTTTATTCCAAAAATATATTAATATTTATGTATAGATATAAATATATATACACACTAAAAAACATATACATTTATTGTATCATAAAATACCCATTGTGTAAATTAGAACTAAAAACATTTGTTCTAGTGCTTGGGGAAATATTTGAACTTATAACCAATTTGATCCCGGTGAGTTCCCTTCACCACTATAGTGAGGATTTGACATCATAATATTTTATTATATTTTTGAGATTTAATAAATTTATTAAACACTACATGGTTAAAGGAATGGCTCATGGAATGTGGTTTTAAATACTTAATATTGGGATGATGTAGAGAGAATAAACGAGTTTGAAACCAAGTCCTTTAAACGATGAGTTATGAGTCTACCAATCAACCCACATCACTGTAGATGATTTCTTATTTTTTTAAAGGGTTTTAATTTTTTAATTAAAATAATATATAAATGACACATCATGTATACCATAATTCATGAAGTCTGGTTTTAATTGAGTGAAAAAAGATGGAACAGAGTTGGCTAGGACTCAAACTCGTGTCTTTGGAACTATGGGTTGTGACCCTACTAGTTGATTCACCCCAAAATCAGTTTTCTTTTATTTGTAATTGACAATAATGTATTTTGAAAATTCTATAGTCTTAATTTAATAAGACATAGGATTTTAAAGTGTAAAACTTTTACCAATGGAGGGATTTAAGGGATTTGAATCTGTGACGGCCTAGATACCCCGAGGTTACCAATCCATCGGCTAAGGATTCATTCGTGATTATTTAAAATCCCAATAATTAATAAAATTAATAGTATAGTTCTAATTTACACTAAACTAAGAAGTGAACACTATGTATATCTGATTATATAGTGTGTATTTCAATTTTATTCTAGAGTATACGACATGTTCAGAAGAATTAAATGACATTTTTTTATTAAAAAAGAAAATGGAGAGAGAGAAGAAGAAAAAATATCAGGGTTGACTCCTAGAAATATCTTTTTTATGTCTTTGGATCGACCATATTTAGGGTACACATATTTAATCCAAAAGAGGATGTGTCTTATACAATACAAACCACAAACGTTTCTTAGCATCATCCTCTTTTAGTTGTTTTCCATGAAATTAATGTGGTATGAGTGAAAGCTTACTGTACCCTTGATCTATGGCCAGTAATTTCTAATGGGGGACATGTGCCTTTTTTTGATCATGTATGTCCTCCACCAACTTCGATCCTTGATCATATATTCTAATGACCAAATAAGAATCATAAGAATCCTCCAAATGAGGTTATCAGTCGATTGAGTGTTCAAAAACCAAAAAAATGATCAAATTCAATATTTACATGACATGATGTGTTCCCATATTCAATTTTTTTGTTTAGAAGATCATTTTAATAATTTTTAATGAACATCAAGTAGGCACAACATCATAATATACATCTTCATTTGAACTAGAAAAATAACACCCAACTTCATACTCGACTGAAGTATCCATATTAGAAATTATATCAGAAAGTTACTCGACCATATTTTTATGTTTTCCAAACCTCTTGGGTGGGTCCAACTAGTGATTGGTAATGGATCACTTCATTAACAATAATTTTTTGGTATTAACTGGTAATAATTCCATATATGATGATAAAATGGTGGGTTGAAGGATGTACATGGGTCGCCCTCATACTAGAACCCATCATCCATGTATGGATAATATTTTTTAGGATAAGAGGATTACATCACTGGATCATATGTAGATAAATCCTATCCAGAAAATTTATACCGACCTTTAGTTGAATAAATATCCATGGGGATGTAAGGTCAAGGTTTCCATAGAAAGAATTAAGAAATAAAGAAGGAAAAATCTGAAGAAACCAAACACAACTCTTTACTCACGATGCTACTTTCCAATACCTCCCATACAATGGTACCAATATTTGATCACGGTTGTCATGAGGCATGGATAATTAGTTCCATTATAATACAAATAACCAGGTATCTAGTTGAATTTTGGGTCAATCCCATAGAGAAATAGAGGAAAGTAATAGCAGATGCATGTTTATGAGGTTCAATTGATTGTTCAGAAAAATGAATCATAATTACTAAAAAAATTCAAAAAATGAAATGATTAGTGGAAAACAGATGAAAATAGAAGAATAAAAATAAAGATAGGGAAATAGAAATATATTTTTTTCAACATAATTAGGGATTATTAAAAAAACAGTTTTAAAATCATTAATGAAAATGGTTTATGATGGAGAATACATTTTTAAGGGTCCTGATCTACATGGATCAGCCCTTTGTGTGTTTTTCAAAACCAGAGTGCTCGGAAAAGGATTGAAGTATGTCTGAAAGAGTTTGTCCACTAAAATAATGTCTCAAGGCAGTTTTTTTTTCGACATAGCTCGGCCCTGAGGCATTAAAAGATGTGAAACGGTATTTCATGTGGTGTAATCCCTGACTTCTATGTGTTTTATAACATTTTAGGTGCTTAGGATTTCAAAAACCCTTTGGTTGTATCCCTCTCTCTCGACTTCAGATGACATGGAACCACTCCCCCCCCCCCGTCTTTAATATTTGCGGATTCCTTCTTCCCACCTTGATTCCCCACATTAATTCATCAATCAGACTTTAAAATAAGGTATGACATACCTCTATTCTGGTGTTTTCTTTGATCAGTTCCCCCCATTTATCTTTTCCATGGGGTGGAACAAGATCTCCATGGTTCTAATGGAGTTTCTCTATGTTTATGTTGGTGTGGTGGTGTCATGGTGTCATCAGTTGGATGTAGTTGTTGTGGAAGAGGTGATCAAGATCCATTATGTTGATCCATTCTCAAGAGAGTAATGTTGGAAAACTTTTTAGGTAAGGGATTATTTGATTCACTATTTACATACATGTGATTGTAGAGCTATTATGATTTATACCTTTGGATCGCAATGAAATTGACCTAATAATTACATGAACTAGATTAATTAAATTGGTATTGATCACATAGCGATGTTGTTTATGTGTTCTGTGGTAATTGTTTTCCTATTTATTTTCTAGATATTGTGATATATATGGTTTCATTGTTTATAAAATTTGTTATAAAAATTCATAAGGAACCTAAATTCATAATTAATTAATTCTTGTTAAATTCTTTTAAATTAATTTGTGATATCTTTTTATTGAATGTTTCTTAGGTTTCCCATGGTTGAAACTTGTAAATAATGAATCATTAAATTCATGGTGGAATAAATAACATGTTATGTGATATATTTAATGCCTTATAGGTTTTTATTTTCTCATTTTCTTGTAATGGCTATGTGACTTGTGCATGGAGTCCTGATATCTCGTTGTGTGTGAAAGATGAATTCCTTACTTAGGGTAGAGAGCCTAGTTTCTTTGTTTCTTTACTATTTCTTGTGATGTGATGTGATTCTGAGATAGCTAATCTTGGAGGTTTGTTGTGGTACATGGGCCAGGGAGCCTCAACTTTAATATATGCATTTGAGGTATAGAGTAGTGAGATGCATAGATTTATGCATGTGGGTGTCAGGGAGGACACATGAGATGATGGAATGGGTTGAAGCTAGGCGTACCCATTGGTTGGAATGTTGGATGATTTTTGAATCAATTGATTTTAACCTTATTTACATCACCACTACTGATGTTAGTTTTTCTTTCTTACCATCATTCCAAAAGAGGAGAAGATGTGTGGGGTATGACTTGTGATTTCCATGTGTAGCTTCTCAAGGATGGAAGGGTCTACACTATTTCTATAGATATAATACTCGATAGGTACTTCATCTACTCGCAATGTTGAGTACATTAAATTTAGTAGCATAGAATTTTTTCATAGAATACCTAGAAATATGGAAAGTGGTAAACAAGTTAAATCAATGCATAAATGGTGTTTATCGGCCGGGGTTGGAGATTTCTTGGATGCAATGCTGAGATTAAATTTCTAAGAAACTATGAACTCGGTTTACTCATTTCTGCACTGAATGGATTTTTGTTTCGGTGATAATGGAATGTAATGTGGAAATTTTTATGGTTAATTAATTGTTAAAGAATTAATTTACATAAAGTGAAACTGATAAAAAGGGAAAAATTACTTAATATAGTGCTTTAAATGGTTGTGTGATTTTAGGATATCTAGTTTTAAAAGAGGCAGTTGGGAGTCTGAGAGATGTTTTTTGTAGTTGAGTCTAATACTAGGTTCTTACCATAGAATGGTTTTGAGAAAAATTATGTCATGTACTTTTTGTGTTTCTATATGCTACACAATTTTGTCAGTTAGGGAAACTTACACCCATGGGATTCTGATCCCAGGGGGTGTTTTCCCCATAATTCCAGTTGGTGGATGGATAGGTGAGGACCCCCTTTGCCCCACTCTCAACTCATGGTAGTTCATTATACATGTATTCATGGTAGTTAGTTTTCCTTATAAATTTTTGTATTGGTCTTTAATGTATTTTTTTATTTGAGACACATATATTCTGCATATAGCTTCCTATGGGCTGTTATAGGTGTAACGTGTATAGATTGTGATGTCTTGAGGATCATTACTCAGTGTATGGGTTGTAATTGCTTAAGGTATAATACCAAATGCATGATACACGTTATGAAGGCTATGGTGGATGCTAGGAACTACCTAGTTACTGTTGGTTTTGTGGATGTGGTGGTGTGTTGCACGAGGTTCATGTTGTAGTGCTTTGCGTAGGTGTCTTAGGGAAAACCTTTTTAAAGAGAGATGAGAGACGTTGGGGAAAAGAAGAAAATCAGTGGGGAAGTTGTATTGGGGTTCCAGTGGTATTATTTTTTATATTATATAATCATGTATGTGATACTTGATAAAATTATCTATGGTGAGGTTGGAAAAATAGTATACATGTTTAGGTGATGAGTTATATCCACTTATTGTTAAACGTACTTAGCATAATTTCTTGACGTGTGCATAATTGTGTATGGGGAGGATACTACTTCGTATACTAGAATACTCACCCAATGTTATATAAGCTTTTTTAGGTCATTTGGAATAGGTTATAGATTAGGCTGGTTACTACTAGATCGAGGGTTTTCATGAGTCGTTCAGGCTTCATGGTCGTTATTGTTTTACATTCCCTTTTAGTACATGTAGTTTCCATTTTAGGTGTAATAGTTATTACATGACATTACATGAACACACATTGGATTCGTTTATATTATATTCTATGCTGGAGTCAGTTAGTGTTATCTTATATCTCTCTTATGTATGTGTTCTCTTATAGGTTAATTCCTCCCATTTGTGTGTTTATTATCCCCTTGGGGATAGTTGCCAACCCTGGTCCTACTGAAAGTGGGACTCAGAGTTATTATCTCTCTTATCACATCACTGACCCAGGAGGGGAACACATTGAGGGGAGGTGGTCCTGATAGAGTGGTATCAAATGTTTGGTTGAGGTATAGGATTATGTTTGGAGTTAGGCAGAGGTAAGGTTTCATGGGTCTCTAGGGAAATAGTGTAAGTAAAGTTCAACAAGTGCTACAAACACTAGAGATCGATTGGGACACAAGTATTTAGTTCCCCCTGTGATCAGATGCATGGACCATTATGTTTATATTAGCTACTAAACGAGGTGATAATTATTGCAGAGTAAAAACATAGGGAAGTGTCATGCACCATTCTTATTTGTGTGTGTATTTGAATGGGTAGACCATGGGATAGGTAAACCTGAATTGAATAAAAAACAATTATTTAATGTTACATTCTTACATATTCAGATTTTAGGATATCTGACGTGTTTTTGTTTTTAAGATATGAATCTTGGTTGATGTACTCAATAGGTTCATGTATAATATGTTCAGCAGATCACCATAGAGTATAGGTTGATGACAAAGACACTTGCAGGAGGACGCTCCGAGAGTGTCATTGTCAAGGTCTAAAAATTTACAAGGGATCTATTTTTGATGCATTCATAGTAGACGAGTTATTGTATGTTGAGATAGACTTTAGTTTTATCCATGCCTTAATGGTTCTCTCGGTATAGTTGGTTGTGATGATGAGGTATGGGGATGTGAGGCAGTGGTGGTTCGTATTTCTCGGGGATAGAGAGGTGTCATAACTCTCATGGGGGAAATTTTTAGAGTAGTTCAGAGTTGATTTTCTTTCTTCGACCAAGAAGGTGTCTAGTTTCTAGTAGCTACTTATCATTCAACAGGGGAGATCTAGTGTGCGAGGATTTGAGGTCCATTTTAGGAACATTCTGTGATATGATTTAGATAAATTTTCAGATGAGGAGAATATGGTAAGGCATTTAGATAAGGATTTGAATCTAGAGATCCATTGTTAGGTCACCAAATTTATAAAAAAGAAATATCTCGAGGTGTTGACCAGGGAAAAGGTCATTGAAATAACGTTACACTAAACCAGATAATCCTAATAGGGGAGTCGTCAAGATTCTGCATGAAGTAGAGATACCGTTTAGGGTTCTCTGTTTTTAGGGTAGAAGGGTTTTTTATCAGCTAAGGGTATGTCCCATCCCCCAATATCACATTCCTTGGGGGGAGGTAACTCTTAGAAATATGCTAAGGATCAAGAAATTTTTTCCCTTCTATAGGAAAGAGTCATCAATAGGAAGAGTTCCCAACCTTCTTCAGTATTAAACATGCATCGGGTATTTCACTTTAGGTTCTTCATTTGAGGTAGCTCTAGCTAAGGTAGAAATAGTAGGTTGCACCAGTTTTGGATCAATAGAGAGAAGATAGGGTAGGTAGAGTACAATCCCAAGATGCTTCCTGTTAGTAAAGAGTAGATTGCTGCCCTGTAGTAGTCGATGTCAAGGTCATAAAGGTTGTGGAGTATGTCATTTTTAGCTTCATGCTTTAGCATTTCTATTTCCAATAGTGTCAGACGTCGTTTGAGGTACCCTTTTATTGATTTCCAGTTGTGTGATTGCCTTGTTTGATTCAGGAGTGAATCCCTCCTTCATATCACCTTCCCTTTTCCATGATTTGGGACTTCATGGATAGAAGCCTCCAGTTCCCTTGGCGTTGACTATACCAGTTTGAGGTAGATCTGACTTTTTTGATGCATGAAAAGACTGTGAGATTGTGATGGGGAAGCCCCAATCTTATGGAAATTTAAAATGTATATGGATACAACCATATGATTTCATACACAACATTTATTGGTTTTATTCTATGTAGGATGTCTTGGATTAATTCAGGTTGAAGGTTTTGTTCTTTGATGCTGATGGAGATCTAGCAGTGTTTTTTGGAAATTGAAACCATCGGATGGGTCAGAGGCATGTTCCTTAATTTTCAACCTTGATGGATGATCTGATGTTGATTTCATCAATGGATCAATAGTTGGTGTTTCCCAGGTTCAAAGAAGAGTACCATGATGTCTTTCCAGAAGAGGTTATAGCATTACCACCTCAACAAGAGATTGATTTTGGGATCGACCTATAGCTATGTATGCCTCCTATCTCTTTGTTTCTATATAAGATGTTCCCTTTTGAGTTGCGAGATTTATGAATATAGATTAGTGGTCTGTTGATCAGTTATTGTTTACTATCCAATAATGAAACTGTGGGGTGCACCAATTTTGGTCGTGATGAAGGCAGATGGTTCTCTGCATTTGTGTATAGATTATCATTGATTAAATCGAGTGACAGTGAAGAACCCTATCCTCTTCCATTGATTTATGATTTATTCAATCAACATATAGGTAAAAAATTATCAAAGATTGACTTGCAGTCAGGGTATCATCATATTCATGTAAAGGTTGAGGATACCCCGATGACCATTTTTCATTGTCATCATTACCTTACATGTTTATTGTGACGTCATTCAGTGTGATGAATTCTATAGTTCTAATCATGGTTTTAATGTACTATGTGTTCTATCAGTTCTTGGATAGGTTCATGGTGGTTTCCATAAATGGAATCATTGTGTAATCTCCATCTAAGGAAGATTATTTAGAGCATCTTCATGCAGTTTTGATGGTTCCTTGTCATCAACAACTCTTTTGGATGTTATTGAAGTATGTGTTTTGGGATCGATAAGTCCGTTTATTGGGGAATGTTGTGTCCCATTATTTATCACCTGTGGATCTGTTGAAGATAGGTTTCGTTTTTTCTTAGAAATCTCCCAATAAATTAGCTAAAGTGTGAAGTTTCATTGGTCTTACAGGCTATTATAGGAGGTTTGTAGTTGATTTCTCTCGGGGTTTGACTCCTCTAAAAGCATTGGCCATGTAGGATCAATAGTTTGGGATGTTTTTTGATGCAATAGTGGTCGTTCATTACTTATGGTTCTCAAAATTTCTTTCCCCACAATAATATCTATGCCACACATGATCAATATTTTGTACTGGTAGTATTTTCTCCAATTTTATAGAGATAATTCCTCATAGGTGAGTGTTTTGTGGGCTGAACCGATCACAAAATCTTGTGGTATTTTTTCTTCCAACATAACATGAACTTTCACCAGCTTCATTGGTTGGAGTTATGACAAGATTATGAATTTCAAATTTCTTACACACATAAGGGGAACATTGTGGTTGATGTGTTGAGTAGGAATTTACACGGCGATGGAGTGCGTGAATTTGGTGATTCTTAGAGACTGATGTATGAACATTCAACATTACATTTGGATATAGGAAAAGTTATGGGTAGATGTTGTCTTTTCTAGATGACGGTGAAATAAAATTTCATATAGTAGGTAAAGGGATACAATTTTTGGGATTATGAGGTGGAGGTCTATATAGATAGAGTTGTTTTTGGTGAGGCCCCTGATGGTTGGTCTAATTATGAACAACACCAGGTGTTATTTCAGGGAAGGATTTTTGTTCCTTTGGAGATAGGTGATATGGTAATCAGAGAGTTAAATAGCTCACTCTTTCAATTACATCCTAGAATGATAAATACATACCGACTTTGAGGAGTCGATTTTGGTGGCCTGGGTTGAAGAATATAGCTGCAGAGTTTGTGTCTTAATATTTGGTCTAGAAAAAGTTGAAGGTCAAGTACCGTGTTCCAAGTGGTTGTCTCCAGCCACAATATGTTCCTCAGTGGAAGTTGAAGTACATATTGATAGACTTTGTTACCATTTTACCTCGAGATCATGGAGGATATGACATTATATATATAGTAGTGGATCATTTTATGATATATTCCAACTTTATATTTTCTAAGGAGTTAATATCTATGGTGGTTTTTTCAATCCATTATCTGGGGGAGGTGATGAGACTCCATGGGGACTTGAATACCATCATTTCTGATCGAGATCCACGTTTTACATTGAGGGTGTGGAGAGGTCTCCATCATGATTTTGGTTCTGAGTTATCCCTTATCACTTTTTTCATCTACAGATTGATGGTCAGATAGAACAAACCATCCCAACTCTTGAAGACACGTTTCACTCTTATGTCCTGTATTTTAGAGGTTCATGGATTAGGCACTTAATATCTCTAGAGTTCTCTTACAAAAATAGTTTTCACTCCACCATTAGTATGGCACCATTAAAAGTATTTTATGGAAAACCATTCCTTTATCTGTTGTTCTAGACTGGGTTCAAAGAGTCAACAATTCCCATACTAGAACCGGTACATGACATGACAAAGATGGTTCTGATAATTCAAAAGAGGATTAAAATGGTGAAGGATCGTAAAAACACCTTCATTGATCATAAGAGGAGACCTTTTGAGTTTGAAGTTTTGGATCAGATGTTTCTAAAGGTGACTCCACATCATGTGTATTGATGGTTTGTTCATTGGAGCAAGCTATATCCTCGTTTTGTTGGGCATTTTGAGGTGTTGGCTTGTTTTGCAATCGTGGCATATCAGATACCACTTCCCCCATAGATTACCAAGGTATATGATGTTTTTAATGTGTTGTGGATCCATATTTATCTTTATTATGACTCTCACAACATCAATTGGGGTGAGATCAATGTTGATGATGATGCGACCTTCGAGGAGCGGCGTAAGGTTACCTAAGACCGCAAGGATAAGGTTTATTTAGTTGTGTTATATCCATGGTTCATGTCTTGTGTTGTCATGGTGGTGAGGAGGAGAGTACATGTGAACATGGTACATAGATATTCCCTCAGTACCCTGAGATGTTTGATGTTTACCTCTTCTCTTGTAATGTTTCTCATTGGTGGTTGTATAAATTTTCAAGTTTTGAGATTGATTTATATTGTTTCTTGTTTTATATTGATCTTTTTTTATAGGTACCTCCCTTGGGAGAGTTTTTAGGAGTTAGTTTTGGTTGTTGTGTGGTATCACATTGTTCCTTTGATGAAGTGGTTGACCTCCTGTGGTGGTGCAAGCTTTGAGAGGTATCTCGCGGTGTGGATGTTCAGATAAACACTTTCCTATTTCCACTCTAGGATATATTTGGATTCTCTAGGATGAGAATTTTTGAGAGGTATCTTATATAAGTGATTTAATCCTCGTGCATCGACCCTTTGTTTATTTCTCAAGATCAGAGTTTCTGAGGAGGATCAGAGGATGTCTGGAATAATTCAGCTTCTAGAAGCTGAAATTAGGTTGCTTTCATGTCGTGAAAGTTTGTTACTTTATTTGAATTATGGTTTCATGACATGTAAAACATTGGGGTTTGAAAATAAAATAATGTTTCATGGTAACAGTTTTCTGTGAAATCTTACCCTTAAGGCATTTCATGACATGAAAGGGGATTACACATCATGCAATCTACAACTATTATTAATTTTAACATGTTTTATCTACTCAGTTTTTCACAAACCCTATTGTTGTATCCCGCTCTCTTAAATCCACACAACTCGGATCCCCCCCATAAACGTTTTGTGATTCCATCATCTCTGATTCATTCCCCACTAAACACTTTTGGTACGTCTTTGATATAAGGTAAGACTTGCCTCTGTTTATGGGTTTCCTTCAATCCATTTCTTATGGTTTCTCTTTAAAATATGATGGAACCCGATACCCATGGTTTTAATGAAGTTTTTCTCAGTTGATATTGGTGTGGTGGAGTCATGGGATCCTCAAGTGGATTCAGTTGTTGAGGGAGAGGTGATCAAAATCCATTTCATTGATCCATTCTCTAGATAATAACATTCAACACCATTTGAGATACAAGATTGTTTAATTCTCTATTAATTTATGTTAAATTGTAGGGATATCTTGATTTATCTTTTTGGATTGCAATGAATTTGACCTCATAAATACTTGAACCTGATTAAAGAAATTGATATCAATAATATGAAGATGTTGTTTCTTTGTACCTGGATTACAATTTGCCTCTTGATTTTCTAAATAGTGTGATATCTATACTTAATTTATTTAACATTTTCGTGATGGATATTAGTAAATAATTTAAATCCAATGTTAATTGATAATTAAATTAGCTAATTGATTAAAGAGTCGTGATTAATTAATCCATCTATTGTTGTCATGATTTGATTATAATCTAATTGATGAAAGTAATACTTTTTAGTCAAATTTTTCAAGGATCCCAAATCATGTTGATTCTTGTGGATAATAGATTAAAGGCATGTTAACATAATAGTTTTATTAATTTTTGATTCATTTTCATATCTGGTTTCTTAGCTTGCCTATAATTGGAACATGTGAATAATGAATCAGTCAATTCAATATGGAATAAAGAACCAGTTGTGTAATAAATGTAATGACCTATATATTCTGATTTTTTATATTTTCTTATGAAGGATAATTTCCTTATGATTGGAGTTGTGAGATATTGTTTATTTTTGTGATGGTTGAATGCCTTTCTTAGGGCCGAGAGACTGATTTATTTCCTTTTTTCATTTTGTTTGGGATGTGACGTGAGCCAAGGATGGAAGATCCTGGAAGGATGTTACGATACGTGAGGCAGGGAGGCCTAGTTTTTGTGGAATTAGTTGACACCTGGAGTGGCGAGATGCATCATTTTATGCATGTGGATATCTGGGCGGACACTTCTGGGTGATGGAATGGGTTAAATCTGGTATAACACATTGACGTAAAAGTTGAATGCTTGTTGAATTTATTTCTTTTTTACCTTCTTTACTTCCCCACTGATTTAGGAAGCTGGTCTTTCTTACCCTCCCTGTAAAAGAGGTGACGATGCATGGGGTATTTCATGTTCTTTCTCGTGTCTTCTATCTCTGGGATATAGGGTTCTACACTCTGGATATAGGTAGAAAAGACTCTATGGGTAATTCATCTACTCACCATTTTGAGTCTCTTGCATTTGATAGCATAGAATGTTTTCGTAGAATACCTGGAAATATGGTAAGTGGTGATGTTATTAAATAAATGGAAAAATATTTTTCACCCATGGGGGATTTCTAGGATGAAAATCTGAGATTATATTTTTGAGAAATCCTGGACTCGAATTACTCATCCCTAGAGGGAATGGAACATTATTGTGGTGAAAATTACATATAAGGTGGAAATTGTTAATGGTCAATTAATGGTTAATGAATTAATTGATTTAAATTGAAACTGACAAAAATGTATAATGTAAATTAATATGGATCATTAAATGGTTGTGTGATTTTAGGATATCTATTCTAATTAGTGGCATCCGAGAGTCCAAGATATGTTAGCTATAGTTGAGTCAAAGACTAGGTTCTTCCCATATTGTGGTTGTGAACTATATTATAACATATACCTTTTGTGTTTCTATAAACTACCCAACACTATCAGTTAGGTAAAATTACCTCCTTGGGATTGTGAGCCTTATAGAGTAATTTTACCCAATATCTCAATGGGAGGATAGATGGATGCATACCCCCTTTAACCCCTCTCTCTTCTCACAGTAGTTACTTGTGAAAATATTCACAGTAGTTATTTTTCATCATGTATGTGTGTAGAGGTATATAATGGCTTGTGGTTATTTCACACACAAATATTCTCGATATTGTTTCCTAGGGACTATTATAGATATAACGTGTATAAATTGTGATGTCTTGAGGATCCTTACTATGTTTATGGGTTGGGATGGATTAAGGTATAATACTCGATGTAAGATACCTTTTATATGGGATGTGGTGGATCTCAAAAACTACCTAGTTACTTTTGGTTATGTGGATGTGGTGGTGTGTTTCATGATGTTCATGTTGTAGTGCTTTGCCCATCTGCCTTCGAGCAAGCCTTTTTGGAGAGAGATGCTCAAGAAGTGTGTTGTTGGGGCAAAGCAACAAATTAGTGGGGAAATGGTAGCGAGGCACCCCTGATATTCTTTATTATATTATATACACTTGTATGTGATACTTGGTGAGAGTGGCCATGGTTATTTTGGGATCATAGTAAACCTGCTTTGGTGACAAGTTAGTTTCAGTTATTGTACACTATACTTATCACGCTTTCTATACTTTTTCACAAGAGGATCTGGGGAGGATCCTACTAACTATACTATTATACTCACCCTACCATGTATAAACTTTTCATCAGGTCATTGGGGGAAGGTTGGAGATCTAGCTCATTTCAACTAGCTAGAGGTTTTTCAAGAGCTATTTGGACTTCATGGTCACCACTATTTTGCTTTCCTATTTTTTACTTGGAATTTTCCATTCAGTTGTTGTAGTTCATGAATGACAATGCATATCTATACTTTGGATTATTTTATATTAAACTATGAGATAGATTTGGTTGGTGTTATCTTATCTCTCTCTTCTATATGAGTTCTCTTAGAGTTTAATGCCCCCCATTTGTCTGTTTACTAATCCCTAGGGGATAGTCGTTAACCTGGGGCCTAGTAAAGGTGGGACTCGGGGGGGGGGGGGTCATTATCTCTCTTCTCCCAATGCCAGCCAAGGAGGGGTAATATTAAAGGGGATGGGGTCATGAAAAAATTATATTATTATTTTTTGGACTAATAATTGATACCGTGAATTCTAAACATTAATACCTTAGTCTTTTGATCGATTTCTCAAGATCAGATGATATCAACACCCCTAAAAATCGGAAATAGGGTCATAAAATGATCATAAGTGTTCCTCTTGAAACTCATTTAGTTTTCACTGTTAGTGTCTTTTTTTATGAAAAAAATAAAATAATTTTAAATTAATTATTTAAGGATTTTATAAAAAAAATATCCTAATAGAAGAAAATACACCAATGTTTATTTTACAACACACTCATAACCTTATTACAAAATAAACACCAGAAAATCACCCTCTTATGGCCATGGTCATAGCGTGTGGATTGAGTAAAAAGTAAATACGTACAATGATATGGGTTTGATATAAGTGCAATAAGAAAAACAAACTAAAATATGAACAAAATATAAGAAAGTCTTATTGGATTATAGAGAAGATCAAGTTGGTAGAGCAGCAGCACCTCCCCCTAGAATGTCCAAAAGAATATTTGGAGGATTTCTGTAATATTTATATAAATTTTACATACGTAGTGTGTTCTCATAAGTACATGGTGTTTACTTTGTTAATCCAGGGATTCTTTTATTCTATCCACTGGTATGTGACCATCCATGTCACCCATTAAATTTTATGTGTTAATGGTCGATTCATGGAAGTACACGATGTGTGGTGACAATGTATATTAGGTGTATCCACTCTATTTTCCTCCAACCACTTCTTGAAGGGCGTACACTGCATGTATCATTCATATATTGTATTTGGTCTCTATTCCACAACATGGGTGTGTATTCCAACAGACTGTTCCTTGCACATGGAAATTTTACATGGCATGTGTTTAAAAATTACACATTGTGTATTTGTTAATATTTTCTTTGATTTTCCATGATATCGTATTTCTAATAGAAACTTTATAAAAAACAAAATGAACACAAAAATAAATCCTTGTATCCATAAAACAATAAATATTTGATGTAAACCAAATTTTATCTGAATAATCTTTATGAAAAATTATTGACATAGTGGGTACATTAATATGTCTCATTAAGTATTTAATACCTTTATCTATACATTAATTATATTTTTTTCTTCCTTTTGAACACATAAAATCTTTGATCATATTATCACACAGTAATTATTAAAAAATTAAAATCCTTTTTAATATAAATTATTAGGTATTTATTTATGTTTATATACATCATCCACAGTTGAATTCAATCCTTCATTATGAAAGTTTACATTTTCATATTGGACAAATATTTGAGGCCCTATATTTTTTAATTCGACAAAGACCTATCATAAATCCACCTATTATAATTTTATTTAATTATGTGACCATGTCCTCTATAAATTCATATAAAAATATATCATTTTTACTTTGAATGTCATAGGGTTCAATATCTCTTTATATATCTATGTCATATATGTTAGAGTTTAATAATAAATATTATAGGGAAACCAGTATTCCCTCACCGAAAAACTATATAAAATTGTGATGTTTATTTAATGATAAAATACATAGACCTAAACACATATTTATAAAAAATTTACCATAATAAACCACAAGTTCTCATTAAAATGTCAATTTTAATCCATAATTCTTCACTTAACGTCATTTCTCCATATATCTATCCATTACCAGAAGAACCGTTAGTCATAATACATAGAATTGAAACACATTATTTTCCTTCATCCTTATTAAAATATAACTATATAAATTCATTAAATAATATTTAAACCTCAATTCAATTCCATTTATTAAAAAATTATCTAGTATAACAATTAATTTTTCCACATTATTTTTTCTACCTTTACAAAAAAAAATCAGAAGCTCAATTAAACATCACCAAACAAAATTTTTGTCTTTATAATGATACAATCAATTATATATGGAATGTTTTTAACTAAAATAATATATTACAGTCACGATTTAATAAAATATTCCATTAATATATCCTACTCTAATTGAATGTCATAGTTTCCTATAGTCTTTCTTATTTTAATCCAATTATATCACATATTTAATAAAGAAAATTTATAATAGTATTAGTTTATAGTTTTTTGGTAATACATGTTTCCTTAAAATGATAAATAAAAATGAGGATTAGAATCCAAAAAAAATTAATGATATTTTATTTATATTATTGAGAAACTCAAAATTTAAACCTCTATAAATTAATATTCTAGTTAACTAAAGACATTGCACATTAACAACATAAGCATATTATTTGAAAAAAAATATATGAATCCTTAATGGTCAGTTTAATGTATATAATAAATAAAAAACATAATATTAAATATCCAAAGAGGGTTGAAAACCATAATTATGTTGAAAATATTATTTTACACCATATGGTTTAAGACATTATAAAATGTTTTTAAAATATTTAAAAGATA
Source organism: Viscum album (assembly GCA_963277665.1). NCBI lineage: Eukaryota > Viridiplantae > Streptophyta > Magnoliopsida > Santalales > Viscaceae > Viscum > Viscum album. The sequence continues at coordinate 823,688,398 of OY728155.1, forward strand.
TTTTATTTATAATGAAAAGGCTTATTTTTGTACAAAAGTTCTATAATTAGATAATAAATACTTGTATGGAGATTAAGGGTTATAATAGTAATAATTAGTTAATTGATAAAATTATTTGATAGTATAAAAGTTCCAATATATTTTAATAAGTAAAATATTGAATAAGTTAATAATTTGTAAGACATTTGGTTTGAACTATGATCTTAAATAACTAAATGAACTATGTTCATTAGTCTGTAAGATGAAGAGGCTAAAAAAATTGGTTTAAAGTTACGATTATTATAAAAAATAATTATATAATAATTAAAATTATCATTTATTTCATTTTGTCTCAAAATATTACTTTCTTGACTTATATTATTAATCCCAATTAAACCTTGAACTACTTGGGTATTTTCACACCATTTTCCATTCACCATTTATGTATATTTCGTTCCTCTTTTATCCAAATTAGAGGAAATAATCCAAAATTTTATTATATCTTCTTATTTTTAATTAATTTATAATTTATAATGAATGAATATTATTCTTAAGAATTAATGTTTAAATTAATTTAATAAACACACTCCAAAATTATGGTCATTAAACTAATGGTTCCTTAATAAGGCTAGTAAATAGTTGAAAATGTTTTTGGAAAGCTTAACGTTGTTTAATTTCTTCTTGAACTGTATTTTTTTGTCTGAACTTTTTTATAGATATTTTCTTATTTTATTAGATTTTTTTAATAATGTATTGTGGGATATTTTTCTCAACAGAAACATGTGGATAACCAAATTTAAGAATGAAAATTATTTTTTCACTTTACAATCTTGATAGTTTTTTATGAATGGTAATAAATAGGATTTAAAAATAGGTTGTGTTGTTGGAATTTATCCATATTATTCTAATTATAATTATAAATTTTTTTCACTAAAATATAATGGTTCACTTAAAAATTTAATTTAATTTAGCGGCAATTAAATGATGAGATGAATGACTAAACGATATAAAAGTTATTTTCAATGGTATTTTTTTATGACTTATAGGTTATCTTTTTATATGTGAATAGTTTGGTGTTTTATAAATACTGTAATAAAATTATTAATTATTTTAAATTACTACAACTATATCTAAGGGTTTTATAAATAGAATATGTAGATTAAAATAAGGTAACTGAGTAATTAATAATTTTGGATAAAAAATCATTTTTTTTAAATATGATTTGTTCTTGAAAAAAAAATAAAGTAGAGGGAAATGAATTAGTGGGTGTTATTAGGGTTTTTATTTTGTGGGAGGTTTGGGTTATTATTATAAGATATTGAAAAAAGACTTGAATGGAAATTATTATTTATAGAGTTTTATTTAACCAACCATGGAGGCTTATAGATTATGGTTTGGGTTTTCTAGGAAAATTGTTCAATTTTTCCAAATGTATCCATGTTTGACAAGATTTATTAATAACATACTATTTTTATGGTTTGACACAAATGTTAAGGGGATGGGTTTATGATCATTATATAGTAAAAATTCATTTTCATACTTTTTTATGTATTTTCTTGACATATGATATAAGAGGGTATGTTATTTTTTTATAAGAATGATCAACTATTGGAGGAGTTTTAGAATAGAATTATGGAAAATGGTTATTAATATAAGATCTTAATAATAACCACTATTTAAAGTAAATTGAAAAAATAATTCTAATATTATGTTTAACCATGGTTGGACATCATTCCATTTTACATCATTAGGTGCATGTTTTAGGAACCATATAAGGTAATCAAGAAAATTTTAAAAAGAATAAATAACAATAAATTAAATGGTTAGGTCCTATATTTATTCACCCATAAAATTTATTAATAAATAATAAAATTAAAAATATTAATAATAGTTATATGAAATCTTATCAAATATATTAAATCAATAAAATATTGAAAAATTTTCAATAATCAATATTTTCACATTATAAGCATAAAATATAAAATTGATAAATATAATTAAAATATATCATATAACATTATATAATTCAAAATGTAATAAAATAATTAATATTGAATAAGGAAATATATAATTAAAATATTAGTATTTAAATAAAATAATATTTTATAAATTAAATATTTATTAATATATAAAAAGTTAATAATTTTTATGATAATAAATAAAAAAATTATTATAAATAAATACCAATATAGATTGTTTAAAATAATATAAATTAAGAATATAATATAATTTTTTTATCTTAATATTGGTATATTCTATATAAAATATATATTTAACAAATAATATTCATATTTTAAAAAATATATATAATTAATACGACATAATATTTTTAAAATTATACAATCTTGTAAATATCTCATAACTTTTCTCTAGATTATTTTTCAATAATATATTCATACATATTGTAAGGAAAACTATTATTTGAATTTTATATACCTAAATATTTTGATTTTTTTATTTTTTTGATATATTATATGGTAATAATTTTTTAAAGTTAAACTCCCAAACATTAGTCCTGATTCGCCAAAACAACATAGAAAATATACTTTGATGATATAGTTCCAAATACTTTTAGGTAAAATAAAATTACGTCCATATATGAATAATCAAATATAAAATTTATGATAAATTATAATGTTAATTTATGCTTTGCGATTTACACAAAGATAATTAATACTTATTAATTTTTATTAATTATGAAACCATATTAATTGTTCAAATGGTGTAATTATTATGTTTTTATAGGATTATAATTTTATAATTAAATGAAATCAAAAAACAATGTATTTCGTTTTAATGTAATCCATCAGGATAAACATTTAAATTTTTTTTTTGATATGTTGGATATAATATTCGATTTACATTACTTATGATTTAAATACTTTTTAATATTTAAGTCTTATTGATTTTATGGTTATTAGGTGTTCTGTTTTCATCCTAGACATTGAGTTCTTAATATGATGAATAAGATTCAACTTTCATCAAATTATCCATTTATATTAGAATATTATGAAAATCGTATTTATAATAAAAAATATTATTCTACTACAAGATTTGTAATCTATTTCTAGAGGTTAATAAAGTGAAATAAAATATTCCCTAGTTGATTTGAATTGAAATTTTTGTTCTGAAGGAGTATATTAAGGAATTATTTCAAGATACACTACTAAGTACACCACTTTTATGATGAGATATAGATTTCAATATTGATACTAAGAAGTTATGAGGAGAAATTTGTTATTTTTTCAATGATTTATTTAATAATAACATCAATCAATTTGAAGATCCCATTTGGAAATTGATACTTCAAGAACCATCATGATGATAAATTGATAATGGGTGATTTGAACAAAATTGAGTTGATCATCACTGATACATAGTCAATATGTAATTGATCCTACATCAAGGAATATATTTCACTCATTTCCTCCATTTTATCATATAGTGAGTTGAATTACATTTTTTACTAATTCATGTGATAACTTGCTTCATAATATAAGTCATTCGTTATTCTGGGATTTTTTTTATACAGGATAATCATTCTAATGGATTAGATGGATTCACATTAGAGATGAGTTGAGATAATAATAACAATAATAATAATAATAATAGTACTGTTTTACTATATATGTCAAATCATGAAATGATAATGATAATCACATTGTTCCATGTTCATGTAATATCACGCAAGATAGTCATTATCATGAATAAGATGGCATTATCCCTAATTTTTTCCTATATAAAATTTCTTTAATCAATTATGATGTAAATTAAATTGGGAATACTTAGGTTGGGGTTCGATAATGGGAAATGTATGATGATTTAATTTTACACAATTGACATTTACTATAGATTTAATCAAAACTGAATTGAATTTTATAGTATTTGAAAAAAATACACCGAAACAGTAAATATCATAGATTCCTATAGTGTGCACAACAAAGTAAAGACCGCCCTGTGAGAGTTAACTCCAATACCAATTCATTATTCGAGTGGTTATTGTGATTTATGAATTTGCATTAAACTACAATGTGTCATGGGGTAAAGAGGAGTTTGATTCTATGAAATAAACCACATCACTTCCAAATAAGTGATAGAAGCTTGGGAAATTACGAGTTATATATATTTAAGGCATTTCATAAGGAAATTATGCCTCCATGATACAATGATTATAGAATATCAGTAGATCCATGATTCTATAAATAAATAAAGGTGTCATATTATAATCAATATATCAAGCTATGGGGACAGTCAACGATATATATAGATAATTCTTGAACTTTTGGAATCAATTTCCTTATTTCAAATATCTGATGATCATAATAAAAATTGATGTTTTATGCCATGATGTATTTTATGTTTATAAATAAATATCAGACCTTACATGTACGAATTTTTTTCTTTATAAAAAGTTAAATATTCTTATTATTGTAATATTCCAGGGATTATTTTACAAGAATTTTAAGATAAGAATAATGTTGAACCTGAAGTCCAAATTCAGAGGGAAATTGAGGTACAAAAAATTATATCAATCAACTTATTAGAACATATTTTTAATATTATAATTGATTTTCAAAAGAATCCTTTTACTCCATTCCTATATCCTTTGGTATTAAATTTATACTATGGAAAGTGTGATCACAATAACAACACACCATTGTTTATACACGTAATAATAAGTTTTTGTAGACCATCTAAGAACTCTAGGTTATGTTTCTATTCTCTCTAAATCATTATCTAATCATCACATCATCACCATATAGATCTATTTTCCCTAATAAATTATTATAATGACATTGATTGAAGTTTATAATTTTTAGTGAACATTAATTCATCCCCATATCTCTATTTTAGTATAATCTTCTCATGTCCTATAAAGTGGTATCATAGAATCTTACTTCAAGTTGTCTTTGAAAATAATAATAAAGTTATAACATTTTTTTAAGATAAAAAATTATTGATCATATGTTTTTGAGCATAATATTCATTTAAATTGGTTCTGAATAAATTCTTATAAAAGGGATTTAATTATAATTATTTTGGATCTTATTTTATATTAATTTCTCATATCATTAATTGATGAGAACCATGGATTGAATGAATATCAACATCGTAAAAAATTATATTTAAAGTAGGTGGTTGTTTAATATATTGTTTTGATAATATGAGTTATATTCATTTACAATAAGTGAAATTATGATTTAATTTCAATGAAAATAGTTGGTAGTGAAGAATTAGAGTAATTGTAGTGGATTTATTGTGATTATTGTGAAACATATAAGTTGATATCATTATATATCATTTCTATTTAATTAGGGACATAAAGATTAAGTAATATGGAATCATTAGATGTGCTGATTCATGTGACATGGTTAATATGGCTTTATATGGCCATTGAAGAAGTGGGATATTACATAAATGCATTTTGAAATATATGGTAGAATAGTTTTGAATGAAATGTATCTCACATTATTAGGTATGAATTCACATTGTGTTTGGAGATTACATAGAGTATTGCAAATGGGAAAACATTATCCATATTTAATAAGGTTCTCAAAGTATTGATAACAAATTTGGAAAAGATAGTATATGAGGTACACACATAAGGGTTTCCTTATGAAGCCGAATAATAATTTAGGAAACATTCCTTTATAAAATTTATAAAAGTATTAAAATGAATATTGTTATGAATTATTGTGTAAACACAGTCTACACATCATGAATGTGAGATATTTAAGGGTTTTCTATAAGATTTATAATTTTATACATTATTTTTGAGATAAGGATAATACATATCATGTCGTGTAGTGGGTATTTTCATAGTGGAATCCACACAAATGGGGATATGTGAAAAATATGATTATGAATATCATCTAGCATAAATGGTCTAACACTATGGGTAGGATCACCACAATATAGAGAGAAAATATTTGAGTTGGTGAAGATAATATGGAAGATTCTCTCCAGTGACATTAAATTAAATAAAATGCATTATTAGAAGTCACACTATAGAAAGTATTATATTCCATGAAGAGATGTATGTGTATTTCATTGCTAATATCAATTTAGAGTTACACGTGACTTGGGAGAGGACCATCTATAATAGGAGATATGGAATATTGGAATAATGGATACTGGGTTGAGATCACTTCCTAGAGCTTGTCTATGAGAAAACATTATAGTGCTTCATTTTATATGATAAATGGGTCATTTGGTGATAAAAATTACTATTTACTAATATGTTTGAAGAATCAATAATAGATATCAAAAATTGACATGAGAATCAGGGGAATTAGAATGAAATTTTTGTTTATATTTTGACGATCTGGTTCTGGAATGAGCATCACTCAAATAATAAGGATAAAATTTTGTGAAAATAAATAGAACATAGAACAAAAAATAATGATGAAGGAAGTTACATTATTTATATGTGATTTCATGAATATATGAATAATTCTATTTCGTTTTCAAAAATGAGTATACAAATAGGGATACCATTTTATTTACAAAGTATTATTATCTTATCATGACCATAGTAAAATGTGTTTACCCCAAGAATAATCTTAGTATATTAGATGATGATAATTTTAAAAACCATATGATTAAGTTTATGATGTATAAAAGGCTTTAAAAAAAATTATTAGTTCTAGAATAAATATAGTCTAAGAATACTTGATATGCATACCTTCAAGAACGAGAACAAATTTGATCCATTGAGGAAGTCCATTATAATGTCTAATTAATTCAATAGCTAAGTCTTAATAAAGGATTTCCACTACTATACTTGGATGAAGAAGATAAAATTTTGAAACATGATAATTATAGTATAGAATTTTCTTCATCAAGAGAAATAAGAAAAACTGTTATGATATTTTTAAATGCACTGATTCAACCCCCACATCATGGAGTTTTTCTCATATATCATTGAATAAGTCGATTGTACTAAAGATAATAATAATAATGAATTAATCTTGATATGTTGTGAAAGAAAAATCCCATGTTGTTAATAATAAATCGTCATTTCTATAGACTATTCTAGAGAGATTATGTCTATAAACCAGCCATGACATCACTATAAAAGTGTATAAAGGATAAAATGAGATAGTTTCAGATCGATTGATAGTTTTCCTTTTCATAACCATGTAATTGTAGTTCACCATAGCATGGAGTAACAATGGAAAAAAATACGCATCCTCCAAAAATTAATATAGTCAATTAAGGTATACTGACAGACCACCATCAATATGATCCATAGATTACCTCTTAGTAGTGAAAAATATAAAATCCTTTATTCTCTATGATTTAATTTATAACATATTAATAATTTTTATTTGTCATTATTGACAATTATTTGAAGATATATCGACCATGTTCTTCTAATTATGTTATAAAATTTAAACAACCATAGTAATAAATGGAAAAAACTGTACTTTGATATAGAAAATTAATGGATGTAAATTTATTTCGGAGGTCATCCTCTATATAATAGAAAAATATAGATGTCTTATGAAACTATTGACCAAATATTTAGAAGACTATTTTATATCAAAAGGATATAAAATAATAAATAAGAGTAATGTTATTTAGAATAAAAAAACATCCACTAAGGTAAGTGGTATTAATATTAATGTTAAATTTTATTCTAATATTATTTTGGATGATACATGTACAAATATAAATTAAAATTCATATTTATGGAGGGAAATAATTTAATAGTTCATCGAATAAATGAAAATGAAATATACTCACCAATATAACCGATGTTTGTATAATGGACAAAATAAAATACTTGAAATACATGAAAATATTTAACAATAGATGATTTTGAATGAATTGAACCACGAATTCAGATAAAATATGTTTATGGGGAATAAAATATTGATGTTAGTATAGGTGGACTTAAATGGATAAATTCGGCGAATATGTGAAAAAAATTGAGGTTCAGAGTCATATACTAGAAACAAAATGCATATGATGTTTAAAATAGGATGGACATGGAGAAAGAGGTAAAATCAAGAATTATATTTCTCAAAATAAAACATTAATAAAGGAAATAATATTTATGAGAAGCTAGTTTGAGAAACAAATTTCTTCCCAATTAATGGAGAAGGAAATGATGATCAAGAATATTGAATTGAAGTTAATGTGCTTTAATTTAATGAAGAAGTTAAGAAATCCTCCTATAAATTCCACAATTAGTGAATTATTAGAGCCTATACATATTGAATAACTTTTTTTAATGGATTATTCTTTAAAAAATGGGCTATGAATACTCCTGGACAAAGGTAGTATTAAAGTTATATTTTTATTTAACATTAAGAAACATTATGAGTGTTTTTCTATATTCCCAGGGGCACATTGTTGGAATAAATTCTATTACAACATATTCTCATCCAAGGAATGAAAATAATGGATATATTAATAATGTGAGGTGATTTATATATCATAACCATTCTTAATATGGGAATATATTACAACAAGAAAGGAAATAACTGATTCAGAAGTAATTCCTCCATTACTATAGAAAATAAAAAGAGAATATATTCCTAATCAAAATATATTTCCCTAGAAAATAATTTCACTAATTTGGAGAAAAATAAGAGTAATTAATGGTTTACTAAGATCAAATAGTAGACTTAAAATGTCAATCCTTGTAGAGGAAAAATATAAGATATAAAGGAAAAATAAGGAAGCAACTCCATAATTGAGGAAGTAGGATGTACAATTCAATAAAGACTCACTGAGGATAAAATAATTTAAGGAGAACCTAATTTAAATTAAAGAGGAAATAAATGAATAAATTATGAGTGGTTCCTTAAATCATTCCAAAATTAATTATGAAATAACTAGTGGAAGATCCCTCATATGCTAGTGGAATCATTAAGGAAGACAAAAGAATGGTTTATCAAAGGGAGAAACATGTACATGTAAAATCAACCTCACATTTGAAATGGATCCCAAGTAAATTATGCTGAAGAAATTGATGGAAAATATCTAGAGTGATGTTTGAACAACTGGTATTATAAGGATAATAACCAGAAAGTTTTTGAAGAAAGATCAAATCAAAGGGTTGGATTATAAATACCATCCACGATCCTCAACATAATGATATTTGATAATTAACCCTCTCCCCCGTGTTTAATTTTTTTTAACTTTTCTATAATATTTTTAGGGATTATGGGTGATAAATGATCTATAGAGTATGCTATTACTAAAAGAAGATGTTATTGTGATGAATTATATAAAAAGGGGGTGATATTTATTCTAATTCTTAATTGATGTTAATAAAAATAGGTAAAAGTGGTATTAAGGACATAAGATAACTCAAAATGTGGTTCCAAGTAACCAAATTAGATTTCAATGATAAATCATGAGTCTCATACTATGATAAATATGTTTAAATGAGGTAGATCCCAATATATACTTAATGTAGTCTCAACACATTATTTAAAATATACAACATTGTTAAGACATCATAAGTGAATAATAAATATACTGATATTTATCCTATATTTTATTTAAAAAAAGGATTCATATGAAAATTAAAAATATTTTATTCATAGAATTGATGTTAATGTAACCATCTAATAATAATTCCATATCAAATAATTTTTTTATGGATACAAAAAGTGTACAGGAAGTATGTTTCAAAACTAAGTGGTTGAATGTTCAATTTGTATACAACAATTGTGTTTTATTATTAAAATGATTGAGGATTTCTTTTGGAGTTCATAAAAATAGTTCCTAAGGAATAATTAGATCCATTTTAGTGGATTTATTATTTGTTTTTGTCGAAAAACTACCCTGATAGACTCATATATTAAGGATTTGAAATTATAAAAATAAATCTTATAGAATATTGTATCAACATAAAATATAGTGAATGAAACACTCTTAGTGTAGCTTCATATGGTTGTAGAATAGGTGATATATTACAAGAAGGCTTTTGAAAAAGTTAGGAACATGATCTTGAATTGAAACACAAATCACCCCATGTGGTAGGAAATAAAACGATAATTAGGGAGTTCATAGAGAGATTAAAAATGAAAAATTCATCCATGAAAACATAAAATACTCAATGACTATTTGAAGGACTCAGAAATTTATACAGGGGGTTCTATATATAATGGTTACCTTAAAGAGTAGAATAATACGTATTGGTAAATTCCTTTACTAAATTTAGAAAAGTGTGAGGAAGTTGTATAAGGATGATTCATGGCATAAATTTAGTGGAAACACAATGAATTCATGATATGTAATAATTTTCTATGAAATTTATGGTTTTATACTTTAACATTACTAAATGGATAATACCAATCATAATTTGACCCAAAGAATTACATAATGTCATCTATGTGAATGGGGAGGAGTTATAGGTTTTGATATAGAGTATGTTAGGTCATGAATTTTATCCAACCATTGGAAGGATTAACGCCATGATTATAATACATAAAATTATAAGAATATAATACATAATTTTCAATAATTTTCTGTAAAACTAAAATAAATATGTTAGAAGACATCATGTTGGAGGATGTTAACCATGCCATGAAGTGATCTAGGTGGATTACAGTTGTTCTACTAATTTTGAGGTGTAAATATAGTGGAAGAGGGTCACATGATGACATTTGAAATGTTTGAATGGAAATAATGGACTAAATTTTGAGATCATTTCATGGAATATGGACATTTAGACAAGGTGAAACACTAATCTATAGAATATAGATTTAAAATCAAACTAAATAACATCTCATTAATTACTGTCTATAAAACCACATTCTTCTTATCTCTTGAATGAAAAAAATCAATTTAAAATAATTCCCATTATTCTTTTTCATTAAATCAAGAATCATATTCAATTTAAAATAAACATCCCAAACTATTTATCAATTCAAGTTGAATATATATAAAAATCACAACCAAATGGATTAAAATACAACATGGAATCTAACCAAATAATGTATTATAATGAAGTAAATAAATTAAATTGTTCTATAAACCAATCAATGGATATAGGATATAATAAAATCATGTAACAAATTTAGGTAATTGATATATAAAATGGAAAGAGGTAGGTGAATTTACCTTTATGAAAATAATGCAAAACAATTGAATAGTAAAAAAATATTTATAATATATTAAATCAATTAAAAGAATTTCCGTGTAAAAATAAATGAATCAATGTTTGAAATTGAACGAATATAATTTAATATAATAATAAAAGAATAAGAATAAAACAAAGATAAATTTGATAATAAATTGATTAAGTGGGTTTGAAGGATTAAATAAATATGAATGAATGTTTTAAAGTGATAAATAAATAAAATTTTAAAAGTAAATGAGAAAAGATATTTTGTATGTGAGTTCATAACTAGTACCTGATGGTACCCCTAAGTCTACCTCCTCCATATAAAGAGGATTTATTATATTATCCCCAAGTATTTTCTAGTATGAGATAAGAAAAAGGTATACCTTGGTTTTAAAGATATATAAATAAACTAGATACAATAGATAGAATCCCTTTAATAGAAAATATAGAAACCATAAAAGAATAATCATGTTCCTTTTTAAGGAAATGATAAGAAAACAAATGTTTTTATATTAATTATAGTTAAAACCAAAAATAAAAGAAATATAAGGAAGTGTAAATTTATATATTATACCATAATCTCTAAAATAATATGATTGTACACTTGGTGAGATTGATAAAATAATATTAGTGGTAAATATATAAACTTTTCACACAGAATTTGAGGGATAGAAATAATATCTAAAAAGAGGTTGTTTTCAGAAATAATAAGAAATTTAGCACCTTAGAAATACGATGAGAATTTATTTATGTTTTCGTAGATTTCTAATTCATCAAAAGCCTCTATATATATCAATAAATTATTTTGGTATTGTTCTAGAATCATTTAGGTGTCATAATGTTGAATACATCTGTGTTTAGTGTATTTTACCAAACAATGGTTCACAGTTTCTCAATCACTTTAAATAGAAATTAAATCAACACAACCAAGGAAATGATTACGAAATTCAAATTAAAAATATTGATAAAAAGTTTCATGAATTATTTATTTGTGATATAAATAAAGAAATAGATGTTTGATAATAAAATCATTTGAATTTAAAACTTTTTGAACAATTAAAACTGATTAAAAATCACTCATTAAAGACTCAAAATTACGTCTATTATTGTAAGTGAAATATATCATAAAAAACTCACACATATTCAATTTATGAAAATAAATATTTAATCTTCATTCTTTAATATACATGGGATAATATCATATCTTAAAGATACTATATTAAAAACAAAAAAAAATTCTGAACAACTTCTTTATACTTGAATAAGAATTTAGAAACATTAAAATCAAATAGATCAACCTAAATAGATAAATTAAAAATATTATATATTCATGCTATAAAAATATGTTTCAATGAAGGTGAAAATTAATATTTACATAAATGTGTTTAAAACAAATTAAAAACACTTCACTTGTATTATCATTCATTCAGAAGAATTTTTAGAATCATTAAAAGAATTTAATCATTCATAAAAAACCATTATCAAATAAAAATATCTTGAAAAACATTATACATAGTAGATTGTAATTTAATATTAAAAATCATTGTAAATTTATATTTATATACTTTTTAAAGTTTAATATTAAAGTATAATGAGATATGTAATGTTATAATTAATTTATCATACCTTTGGTATGGTTAAACGTGCATTGTGTAAGGGTATAATTGAAATTATAAACATTGCATAAATGTAACACAAATTTTCTATATGTTGTGTATGGGTAGAACTATATTGTGTTTGGGTAGAAAGTAAATTCAATACATTATGTATGATTACATAATATTTATGTATTCATGAGTAAAGGTAAACTAAACTTTTTTGTTTTGTGTAATAGTAAGAAGAATTATCAATAGAATGTGTAAGGGTAAATAAGAGATTACATAGATCATGGAAGGGGAGAGCTCACTGATTAAATTTAAAATGAAGAGCTGTGTAAAGGAAAATAGAAAAAAGAACTATATTAAAGTAAAAAATAAATTAAACATTCTATTTAAAGATAGAAGTAATGATACATAAAGGTAACTAAGAGATCCATAAAGGTAAATAGAAATATGTGAAAACTTGATGAAAATACTGTATAAGGGTAAAACACATTTCATTGAGGTAAACAATAACTTTCTTACACTATATAAGTGCATTTCATCACACTATGTGAGGATAAGTTTTATTTTAAAAAAGTTTTTAAATGGTATATTTATTCTCATGTAAAGGAAAATATAAAATTATAATAGAAGCATACGAGTAAAATAAAACAAACATTAGGCTAAAGAAAAATTAATATACGACATATAAGGGTATATAAAAACTTTAGAATGTGATTTTTTACAAAAATATTTAACTAAAAATTAAATGTTTTTGTAATATTAAAAATAATAATGATAATAAATGATGAAAATTTAATGAATAAATAAATTACAAAAATCATAATTATCAAAAAAATGAAACTATGAAATATAGTAATTATTAAATTAAATTAATTTAATTATAATAGACCCACTCTTAAAATCTCCCAGTGTTTTATAATTACATAAATTAAATTTTCAATATTTATCACCCTTTTTAGAATTAATCAGCAATATTAAAATTTAAAATAATTTTCCCCTATTGAAACAAATAAGTCAAAATTACTGAATTGTAAAAACATTATCTTATAAATAATAAACTACTTTATCATATTAATACAATACCATTACCTTAAATAATGAAATATTAAAAATTGATAGATCCCCCTAAATTAATTATTCTGAAAGAAATTTCATATAAGATTTCAGGATAAAATATGATATTCCATGAAATCATAAACGGTGTGAAAGGAATTAAAAAATATTATTAGAACATTCTAGTAAACCAAATAATAAAACATTAAACACATTCTCACTAACCAAAATGGAATAAATTTTAAATAATATTCCAACATAAAATATGATGAAATAATAAGAATATTCATGTTCAACACAAAATAATAAATATTACTAGAAAATAAATATTTTAAAATCTTTTTCATTATTAAGTATTAATAAATATTGTATTACTAAACCATATAAAATTCCCTAGGAGTTCTATATCAGGTGTGTAGTAAATACCATTCATCATCCCAAATATGGATAAAGTATTATAAAATCCAATCAACTCTATTTAGCATAAATCAATAAGATTATATACTCCTAAACTACCTCATCTTTTTTTATTATGAAACGACTATTTTTCATAGAGTATTATACGTACTTCACTTTTCTTATATTATGAAAAAATTAAAAAACTTCTTATAAAATAATTTTAAATATATTTTATGAAGAATTTTAGAGTAATAAAATTTTAAAAAAGAAAAAATTATCAAGCTTTCCATGATACTAAGAGAAGTTCAACAAAAATTGAAAAAAGAAAAGAAAAGAAATTTTAAAAAAAATATATGTAAATAAACATTATTAATACATTTGAATTTATATAAATCACTAAATAATATAATTATTATTAAGTGAAGAAATTTTATAGAATACAAATATTAAAAAACAAGGAAAAAAAATAAAAAAATAAAAAAAAAAGATATCATATCCTTTTTGAGAAAGAAATAATTTATGTGAGGAAATTCATAAAATATTATTAACTATATAACATAGAATAAAAATAATGAATAATCTTATTCCCATAAAGCTCTTTTTTAATGTATACAGCCTCTCTAGGGGTAATGATCAAGGATCCACATCACTTGGATCATAAATACTAAGCTCAAGGTGGAAAATATTTGATCAATCAATTCAAGAGGGGAACAATACATTTATTTTGAATCCAATATATGATATATTAATGAGGATTAGTGTCAAATACCTAAAAAAATTCATTTAAAAATACATTATGTACACTAGAGGGTCTGAAAATGTTATAAAATTCTGATTTAGGCATGGTAACAAATTTTGGTTCATAAATGTTGGAAAGTAAATATTTAGGGTCCCAAAATGGATTACATTTTCATGATAGTTTATAAGAAGTAAATTTTAATTTACAACTTAAATATAAATATCTTTTCAATTAAAACAAAAGAAAATATGACCATATTTACAAAAAAACTTAAAAATATTTTTATGAATACTTTTTACAAAAGTATTTTTTTAAGAAGTTCCACTATCTTCTGAAAACTAGAAACCATGATTTTTTTGGATGAATTCAGAACCAAGGATAATATTTATATATTTTTACCAATGAATAAATTCTATAAGGGCATTTTTAGGATCCATGATTTCATTTTTTAAAACATCCTCATTGAGATTATTTTATAATTTAAAAAATAAATCATCCTTTTCATTTAAAATTGGATCTCCATCATTAGAAAGAAGATTTTTGTCATTAAGAACATATTAATATATCTTTTAATTATTTTCTTATTTTAAAATAACATATAGATAAAAAATTTAATTTCATTATTAGATGATGTTGACTATTAAGTAGAGAATGAATGAGAGGATGAATAGGAATGAGAAAAACAATTTTAAATGAACTCTTCACCTACATTGAGTTGAGACAGGAGGAATTTGGGATTTTAATTTCTAGTTTCATAAGTTTAATTTCAATACATTATATCACTCCATTATGATAATTTTAGATCCTTATTTTCCACATGAATCCTTATGATTATCTTATATTTCATGAGGGAACCTATGAGTTCCTCAAATGATCTTGGTGACCTTTGGATCCCAAATTCATGGTAAAACCCAAATAATTATCATTACTAAGGTTTATTTTTCAATAGAGTCACCAAGAACTTTTCAACAATTAAATGTATCACTATATACAATAAAAATAGTTTTTATTGACTCCTTAGGATTAATGTAGACCCATTAAATGTATTTTCTAAAGATATCTAAATGGGTATCTATGACGTTGATAGCTCCTTCATGAGTTACTTCTAAAAGTTTCAAAATTTCATAACTCATTTTTCTTGTAGAAATATGATTATATTCATTATAAACCAAACCTCAATGCAAGGTTTTCAAATCTTTACCATCAAATTCAAAATCAAAAATATCATATGGGGTTAATATGTCTTTTTTTAGATGTAGGGATATATACCTGTAAAATAATAATATAATCAGGTTAGATAATAGATCTATGAAAAGTAATAATTTGATTTTTATAATATCAATAACAATGTCCATAAAAATTGAGCCTGCCCCATGGATTATCCTTCAGGACCTCTACGGCTTTTGAAAAAATTATTTTAAATTGAGATATTTATTCTAAAAAATGGTTATTTATTTTGAAAATTAAACCATTGGAATAATTTGAAAACAAAATATTTAAAGAACATCTCTCTGATGCTGAATGTTGTTTAGATATAGTTAATATGGAATTAGGGGTGGTGAATTTCCCTTTAAATAATATAAGGAAAATAAAGGGATTTTAAAAAGAGTATTTATAAATTTAATAACAAATTAAAACCATTTGAATATAATATTAAATGAATTAATGTTTTAAATATAAAAAAAATATAATTTAATATAATACGACAAGTGGAAAATTAAAATAAAGAGTGATTCATTAAAAAATTGATTATGGGCTTCATATAGGATAAATAATGTATGGATTAACAATCAAAAGTGATAAATAAATAAATATGAAATAATAAATGAGAAATATATTTGGTATGGAAGTTCTATAATAGGTTCCCAAGGAACCCCTATATCTACAACATTAAATTCTTGAGTATTTAATGTATTATTCCCCTAGATTTACTAGTGTCCAAGACACCAAAACTATCCTTTTTTAGTTTATATCAAGAAACTAGATACAATAAAAACTATCTCTTTAACAAAAAATAAAGAACCCTGAAAATAACGGCCCATTTTCCATTTAAAATTAAATATAAATAAAACCATTGTCCCTTGATTTAATGGTAGTAAAAACACAAAAAGTGATGAAATATGAGGAATAATAACTTTTAATATTAGTCTCTAATCACCCAAATTAAATGATGAAACATTAGATGTTATTGGGAAAATAATGTGATAGAGAAAAATATTAAAATTTAAAAAACACAATTTGAAGGTAATAAAAAATTATTTTTAAAATGGAGTGCATCAAATTGAAATGAGAAATTGAGCTTGTTTACAATTGGATAAGAAATTTTTTAATAAATTTTAATTTTTTTAAGCCACACTAAGCTACTATTTATAGCCTTTAATTTCATTAGTACTATTCTATAATTACTTATGTGTAATAAGGTCAAGTTCATCCATGTTCAGTGTATTTTTTTACCATTATTGGTTCAAGACTAGTTGATCCCTTTAAATAAACATTAACTCAACATAGTAAAGTAAATAATTAGGAAATTATAATTCAAATTATTAATGATAATAATCTAGATTTATAGATGAGAGATAGAAACAAATAAAAAATTTCAATAATACAGTCATTTTATTTTATAACTATTTAAAAAAATCATACATATTTAAAATCAATTGTTAAAGATTTCAAAACCCTTACATAATAAGTGGTAAAAGATATCAAAGAAATGTAAAATATATTTAAACAATAATAATAAAAATATTTAAATTTCATTCCATACTAAAATGTGATAATATCGACAATTAACAATACTGCATTAAAAACATAAAAAAATTAAATAACTTATTTAGACACAAACATGAATTTAGTGACATTAAAATCAATGAAATCAGCCTAAATAAATAAATTTGAAGTATTTGAGTTTGAACTATAAAAATTTGTGTGAATGATGATTATAATTAATATCTAATTAAATGTTTTTAAAACAACTTATAAACTATTATCATTGATTCTATATCATGTTTAATAATTTCTAAGATCATTATAAAATTTTAATTATTTTAAATAAAATAAGAAGTAAATGAAAATATCCAGAAAAACATGAAACATATGAGACTATAATTTTATATTTTCAATATTTTCCATCTCCTTTGTTTTTTGAATCAATGGACACCATTGATCCGCATCACCTGATAAAAGATAAACTACCATGAAAAACTTATCCATTTCATTACATCCCAAAGCAAGAAATATCTTCTCTAATAAACTTATCCAATACTCTATTATGAATAGGTTTGTAGTCCCATTGAATGACGGATGGTATTTTTGTTTAAAGTAGACAAATATTGCTCCACCATATTTTGGATTAGGATGCTCCATACAAGTAAGGTTTCAATTCATAACCTGAGTCAGCAATCCCAATATAGTTATAATTTTCATGACACTGATCACAACTTTAGAACCGAAAACATTATCTTGAATATGAAGAAAATCCCTACATGGGATATGTGCATTCATGTGGTTTCTATTCATTCTACTATGGACCATTTCTAAATAATGGAATACATTAGATTATGTTATGAAGAATATTTTATAATCTCATCTCAAAAAATACTTATCATTAAATGAAATTCTATTCATGGCTAATCTCAAAATAAAAAACATGGTTTCATTGAAGAAAATTACAGTTTTCAACCCTTTGAAATGGATTGTAATGAAAATGTGAATTATCCTAAGCATATTTTCCAAGAGTGTCAAACTAGGTGCCCAGTCAGGCCAATTTTCATGTACTAGGTTACCCTAAGTCAGGCCCAAAACACCTTTTCGAAGTTGTAACTAGTAGGTACATCTATGCCAGAACCACGTCCACCTGTAATTTCCAATCAAGTTAGTATTTTCTATACTTATCCATGTAATATATTCCTACCAAAATTCTAGGAAGTTCTTGTATACGTATCCTTAAAAAGTATCGTATGTTTTTGTTACCTAATCTACATTTTATAAATACAGTATCTAAAGATTCTATTAAAATTCCTCTGATACCAACTGCAAAGACCATGACCCTAGTTTCCTAGATTCGGGGTCTTATTTTATTGAAATGGAATATAAATGAGGAATACACATCCTGAAGGACCGAATAGTTTAGTGGTTTTGGGAAACCAAATACAAAAATTATTTTTATATTACAAAAAGAAATAAAATAAAACATACCAACTTCTTTTGAATCACACATGAAATCCATATTATTCCTAAAAATAATTCATAATATACTTATTTTCATCCTAGGGAAAAATAAAACATTATAAAGGGGTGATATTAGATACTTGGTAAGTGTAATTAATACAACAGAAGAATAATTAATAAAGCATGGTAAATAAATAAAAGTGTGCATTCCATTAAAACATAAACTTGACCATATTATGGAAGGAAAAAAATATGAATTAATAAATCCATAATAAAACATAAACATGAATACTCTATTATTCTAATAACATCATGGAAAATCAATTAGTAGTTTCATAATGATGGAATGAATAATTTCAAACATCATAATCATTTGTTTAAGGCCTCAACCAAGACACCATACATAATTGGTAAAAATCAAAGCTAGTTTGTCTCATAATACCTACTTATGCATTGAAAGGATATACTGAGCCCCACCCATCACTTACTAATTCTAATAAATTCATCATATTAAAGGGATTAAATATAATCAACATATACATTTATATTTAAACTAACATATGAAATTAAAATAACATTCCCTAATTAGTAAACATAAACACTAAGAATTTGGAGTAATATGAAGATTGCTATCGAGATAGTACATCCAAAGTCAAACTAATCATAAACCATTATGTCAAATATGGAATATGACATCATTAAATATTAATCCCAATTAAACTTATTAATAAACAAGTGTAACACTTGGATGTTTTTATGAAATATTTTCTTTAAACGTTTTAATTCATCATTTGCTTGAATTGCACGTAATCTGGAGTTTAAACAAATTATGAGATTCCTATAGTATAAAATGGTCATTTTAACCTATCTGTTAGGTTATCTGTAATAAATATAACTAACTTCTGAAAATTTATGGTGAAGTAATTCACTACCGAATATTTAGGAAAAAAATTAATCAATTATATATTTTATTTTTTGTATTAATAAATTGGGTGAATTTCTATTAGTAAATGAAATTAATGAAATATATATGTTATATACTTCATACAATATTTTTAATCATCATCTTATTGATATTATTATCGTAGGTTATGAATAGACATATTTGTTGTATAAAAACCTAAATTCTTTAAAAGGGTAATTTTCATCCTTTTAATGGAGAAATCATTTTAAATTAAGATTTTGGAACATCAATAGTTTTTATATGAGAAAATAAACATATTATTTTGTTGTTTGATATAAAAAATTACTTTGAATGAATTTTTAATATTTTTATGATAACTTTAAAAAATTATGAATAGAAATAATAAACTAAATTTTAATTGAAAACAACTTTTTCATCAAAATAATTTATATGGTTAAATTATAATATTTAATTTTTTTAAATTATAAATATATTATATTTTTATCATTAAATATAATTTATGTCATTATTATTAAATTTATATTGAATTCATATGTAAAAATAATTCTCTCTTTTGCAATGTTTTAACTTTTTAAAACATGTTCTCGATTTCCAACAATGTGATTAATTTTAAATTAATTACATCAACATATGTATTTTGAATTTTAAAAAATGGATTCTATATTTGGAATATATAGGTCCAAATTATTCAAATAACATTATGTTATTTTGGGGCATTATTAATAGTAACATCGTTGATTTTTATTAATATGCTTAAAGGGTAAATATGGTAATTAAAATCAAGAATACTATTATAAATTTTTACTAAAACTTGTATTAATATCATTATATTAGTGTTTTTTGACCTATATCATCCTAGGGTCTAAATTTTGTTCTTGGAAAGCCACATGGATTAGATTAGAAAATTTATTTTATTTTATTTAAAGAAAAATTAAATATGACTCACTCGAATTTTAATTAATAAATCATATTTTATATAATGTTATGTAAAAGATAAATTATATTATAAATACTGATTTGAAATATAATATTTTTTATTTTTCATGGTAATATATTTTTATTTTTTAGGAAATAAATAATTACCTTAAAGACTACCACTTTGATGATGTAAAATTTAATTAATTGATGAGAAATCAATAAAACATTTTTTATTAAAATACCAGTAACCATAAAAAGACCCAAAACATTACCAAATGTTATTGGTTTAGTATATCTTTACCATAACCATCCAATGTTCAATTTAGTGACCATTTTGAGTATTATTGATGAGATTGTGACACTAATACTATTTTATTTATAGTGATGTAAAATTTTTCAAATTCCAAATTTAATAAGTATAAAATTTTAAATGTTGGAATTTCTAGAAGATAAATTTTACTTAAAAAATAATTATGAAATTTAATATTTTTATCTTCATTTTAATTTTTTATTTTTAATTTTTTTGCATAATAAATATGTTATTTAATTACAAAAAATAATATAGAAATTAGTTTGTTAATAGAAATAAATAAAAAATGTTATTAAAATATTAAAATAAATATAATTTCATCTACTTAATATGCCTTCTAAATTTTTTTATTACCTTAACCTCATTGGAATATAGAAAAAAAATCTATGTTATTGTGTTATCTTAATATTTTTAAAAATCAATGAATTGAATAGTGTCAAAATTGACTCCATTGATTTTTTTTATCAAAATAATATTTTATTAAAATGTTTAAAATTCATAAAATATTTTCTAAAAATATAGAATAATTCTGTTATGTTCTAAAATGTTTGTAGTTATTTATTTATAGACTAATTGACATCAAATAAGTAAATATTTCACCCTTTTAATATTGAAATATTTTTTACCCTAGTTAAATATTAAATAGAATAACTAAGTGTTAATTAAAATGATAAAGATTAAATTGTCATAAAAAATGTCTAAAATCTATTTTTTAATTTTATTACAACCTTATATCTTCTAATATTACACATTGAAACATTTTTGTGGTTTTTATAGGTTTTGAGTTCATTATAAATTAAAAAATTTGGAGATCCCAAAAATTCCTCTCACCTCAATTATAAAAGGGAACCTCTTCCTTCACTATTTAAATTCACTTTGACACTTCAAAATCAGCCATAACCTACCCTTTTACCTTATCAACTTCTCTAGTTATGTAGTAGAGGTTCTAGTATTTCATATTGATAAAATATCGTGCTCTAATTGAGATTTCGAGAAAGCACATTAAAGAAGAGGTAATCTCCTCTACTGATTCATTTAAGATTCTTTCTTCTTTAATTCCACATAACGAGTTGTTTCATTATAAATTAAGGGCTCTATTATCACATATATAATGATATGTTATTAGGAATATTTAAAAAAAATATTCCACTTTCTATCCATCCTATGAAAAACAAAATCATCATGTGTTTGTGTGTATGGCTAACTGTCTCCACGTCATGGTGTAATCTGTTTTTCAACAAAACATTAAAAATATGGTAATAATGATGGAAATTTTAACTATATATGATAAAATGATATTTATTCAAAAATATTATACATTCACTAATTATTGGAATGATTTCCTTTCTCGTGCATATGTACGGCCTACTGTCTCTACAATGAGATGTGATTCATTCTACATAATCATCATTAAATCATGACTATGTAAATTTATAGACTGAATAAATATTACATATATAATATTATTATAATTTAAGAATGATATAACTATGACCTATCAAGGATAATTGATTCTTATTCAAAAATAGAAGCCTAATCGAATGAAGCAGTTAATACCTGAATAACAAGTAGTAATGAAATATTATTAACATATTGATGATAATATGATAATATATGATATCATAAAAATGAATATGATTATGAAATAAGTCAATGATGTTTTATAAAACATTAGACATGATTTTAATTTACATAAAAATGTAATCATACCTAAAAGTTATGAGATAATTTCACAAACTCATTACTATGAAAGATTTTATATATGTATATATTTAATGGGGTATTTTTATCATACAAATCCATGTTTCCTCAATATTTAATATTATTTATATTTTATAAAACTATTTGATGTCTAGTTTACCGATTGGTAAATTTATATTAAATGGTATTAAAGGAATCATTTTTTGTTATTTGATACAAGATACATTTGGAATTTTTTGGAAAATTTATGAGCAGAATGTTTTTTTAACTGATACAACACGAATAGATTTTTACGTCTTCATGATTCCTTATTTCTCGGCAGCTCCCTCTACACAAGTTCAATTTTATTTTCAAATTAATTGTTTTCTTTTAAGATTTTGTGACATTTTTGGGAAATAAATTTTTTATATATAAGAAAGTACATTTTCCTCAAGAATTGATTCCAAGTTTCATATCAAAATTATTTTCCATTTAAAATGAAATTACATAATACTTTTATTTTTATTCTATAATATCATTAATTTTTATAAGATTATATAGTGTTTATGAAAAAAATAATATTTATGAAATCAATTAGTTTTACATGGAATATGTTATGGTGGAATGATGTTTAAATAATTCCATTTTATTCCTTGGGTTATGATGAATGATTTATGTTATTATGGATACACGTAAGAATGATTTAATTATGAGATTTTTGGAACCTATATCTCATTCCAATGCATTGTGTAAATATTTATATCTCATGATATAGATATGGAGGGAACAAGAAATGATCTTGTTTCAGTAATACAGGTCTAGAACGATGAGTGAACTTGGTCCAGTAATGGAATTTATCCGCTATGATGGTCTTGTCAATGATCCGTGACTAATATTAATTGATTTTATATCCTTAGGTATATTCCAAATAACATCCTTTTTTATGTTATGACTTATGGGATTACGTTCATTTATTCGTGTGAACTTTTATGAGTTATCCTATGGTATGATATCATGATATTTCAAATGCAGGATAAGATTTTCAAATATTATGTTATCAAGTATTATGATTATGATATGACTGATATCTCCCTTATTTTTCCCTACTAAGAATTTTATCACACCCTTTTATATGTTTCAATTCCATAGGTCCTGAAAAATCTTATTAATTATGATATGCCAAAAAGTGTCCCATTTATGAAGAAATATGTAGGGTATAATGAAGCCATCTTCTAAACCATTTGTCTATGTTTCCCAGTTTTTAAGGACACTATACCTTAACGATCTTGTTATGGCCTTGTTATATTTTTTAATTAATATTATAAAACTTTTGAGAAATATGAATTTATGTAAATTATGGGTTGTTATAGTTGGTATCATATGAAAGGTATAGTTAACCTTTGGAAATAAGGACGAGAAAACATTATTAAGAAACCAAAGGATGTTTCTATGTATAGGTTAAAATGCAAGTGTTTTAGAAATGATTATGAATAACCAAGGATAAAACCTATTGTGTCTTAAATGGAAATATTATTCTTGATTATGTGGTTTTCCCATTATGACTAATTTTCCTCACACTAGGCTTCTTGGTTTTATTCAGTGGTTGGAACCCAAAGGAACTACATTAATGCAGAATGTGATGGGAAATTAAATGATTTTCCTCCTAATAAACTAAATTTTATGCGATCTGGAAGGAAAAATCTTGTAGTTATGCTCACAAAACGTTCTCAAGCTATGAATTTTGTAGGACTTCCAAATGAGAAAAGGACAGAACAATATTCCGGTGTGTCCTTAATGAGGGAGTGTCCACATTCTTTGAGGAGGTCTTCTGGTCTATTAGTGGATGAAAAATGGATAAGTACGACTAAAAAATATTTTTAGTTCTAAATTTTCAGAATAAGATAAAATCATTTTAGCAGTCTATCGTTTGGAAGGTGAATTTGATCAATTATGGAACCTTATCAATAATATGGGGAAAATATATGAAATTGAATCCATGGAATTAGATGGGTTCAAGAACTTATTTTTCAATAAGTACTTTTCTAATATTATTCAAACTGTAATAGAGAAAGAGTACATGAACTTAAGAAAAAAGGTCGATGAATCCATTGGTACCTACAACGAAAATTCAAAAATAATTTCAATGTCTGATTTATCTGAAGGGAATTAGCCGTAAAGGACTTCAATAGCTATGAATGAATCATTCTATGTTATCTCAATGTCTAGAAAGATATTGGAGTAACTCATTAGTCCTTTGGGTTTGATAAGAATAAAAAAATGGGATTAAGGGGAAAATCTAAATACCACACTAAAAACGAAATGAACTTTCCCATATAACTAATGTGTGGAAATAATCAAGAATGAATTTTCGTAAAGGCACTGGTAAATTTTTTATATGTGGAAAATATAGTCACTGGGTATTTTAATGCCAATGTGTTGGGAAAAAGATGTCTAATGATGCAAATATAGATAATGCTACACAGAATGAACCTCCTGCACTTAAATGCTAAAATTCAGAGGAAATGGTGGCACTATGTCAATCATTCCCATGATCCAAGGGTTATTGATGATTATTGACATTATGAAACTCTTTGGGCCAAAGTCAAAGTCATGTAACATGTGATCGCTATCGGTGATGGGGAGTATGATGATGAAGTGGATAAAGGTACACTTACCATCCACTATAAAGTGTAAAATGTTTTATTTGATTCTAGACCCACCCACTATTTTATTTCTGAAGAGTTTCATAAGGGAAATTTCATATTACCTCAACAATTATATATTGAGTTAGTTATGAAAACTCTTAATGGTAGAGCAGTCGCATTAAATGTCTAAAATTCTTCTTTGGTTGAAGTTTGAGAGAAACTGATTCCTAAAAATATTGTGATCCTTCCTATAGTGGAATATGATTTGATTCTTGGAATGGATTGGATTTATCTCTATGGATATCATATCAATTTCCAAGGATAAGAAATCATATTTCATATTCTAGATCAATCTATGATCACCTATCGATGAAAGGATGAGTATATCCTTTTAGTGAAAATTTCATCCATTTTATGTGTCATGATTTATATAAATGATGGTGATTAAGATAAAATGGTTGGGGAGATACTCATAATTAATAATAAACCCATTGTACAAGAGTTTTATGATTTCATTCCAGAATAATTTTAAGGTCTTCCACTGAATAGTGAGGTTGAGTTTTCAATTGAACTCATGTTCGGTGTTATGCATATTTCAAAGACACCTTATAGAATAGACCCAATTTAGTTACAAGAATTATATAAGCAGCTCCAAGATAATCTTGAAAATAGATTTATATACCTTAGTGAATCACCTTTGGGTGAACCAATTTTTTGTTAAGAACAAATATGGATCAATGATACTATTCATTGATTATTGAGAAAATAATAAGATCACTATCAAGAGCAAATATCCTCTTCCCCGCATTGATGAATTATTAGACCAACTACGTGGAACTCAATACATTTCCACAATTTATCTTCATTCAGGATATCATTAATTAAGGGTCATGAAGGAGGATATAGAAAAAATATAATTCAGTATATGGTATGAAAACCATGAATTTATAGTGATTCCTATTGGTCTTATTAGTTCCCCCACTATCTTCATGGATCTAATTAATAATATCTTTAGAGACTGTCTTGATCAATTTTTGTAGTCTTTATATATGATATTCATGTCTATTCGAAAAGAATGGAAGATCCTGAAGATCACTTGAGAATTGTACTAAACACCCTGAAAAAGTAGAATATTTAGGAAAAATTTACCATGTGTGAATTTTGGATTTAGACGGTTTCATTTTTGGGTCACATAATCTACAAAGAGGGAATATATGTGGATCCAGAAAAAATAGAAGTTTTTAAAAATTGGCCGAGTCCAAAAATTGTAACTGGATCTGATGTTTTCATGGTTTGGGTGGATATTATCAATGTTTAGTGAATTATTTTTCATGATTATCTAATCCACTCACCAATTTTACTTGGAAAGGAGATAAGATCATGTAGACAGAGGAATGTGAGAAGAATTTCAAAGAGCACAAAATAAGTTCATCCAGTGCACCTGTGCTCACACTTCCTTGTAGTATAGAACGGTTTGTGATCTACAGTGATACATCCAACAAGTTTTCAGGATATTTTATCATGAAAAATGATATGGTTATAGTTTATGCTTCACAAAAATTGAAAATTTATTAGAAAAATTACCCAAAAAAAATATTTTGAGTAACCTATGATAATCATTAAATTAATGATATAGAGGTATTATCCGTGTGGTGAATGGTGTGAAATTTATACTGATCATAAAATTTTAAGTATAGTTTCACTCAAAATGAGTATAATATAAATCAAATAATATAGTTAGAGTTTATTAAGGATTATTACTGCTCAATACATTTCCACCTTGGGAATGAAAACATAGTGTCACATTCTTTGAGTTGAAAGGACCATGCTAGCTTATCCATGATAAGGATCAAAAAACATCAAATATTTATGGATTTTAAAATGATGGATCTTGATATTTTAATGAAAGGGAAAAAATATAATCATTCTCAAATTAATGTTCAACCATATATACAAGTGAAAATTAAGGAGGCATTGACGGAAGATGATGAGCTACAAAAGAATAGAGGAAATGTTTGTTAAATCAACGTTGGTTGTGATGGAAAAATAAGGTTTAGGAATCGTCTTTTTATTTCACCCATACAAGAATCAAGGAAGGATCTATTGGATGTGGCTCATAGTTCTTCATCATTTATTCAACCTAGAATTATGAATATGTATAGGGAACTGAATGTTTATTTCTAGTGGGATTGCATGAAAGGAGATATTGTCAAATATGTCTCTGAATGCTTGGTTTTTCAACAAGTTATGGCTGAGAGATAGAATTCTAAGTGGATGTTACAACCATTACTCATGCCAGAATGTAAATGGGAGAACATCACTATGGAATTTTTCATTAGAATTCCCAAAACATCAAAAGGTTATAATGCTATATGGGTTATATTTGATCTCCTTACAAAGTTAACACAATTCATAGCTATTAGAGGGAATTTCTCCCTTGATCAACTTGCTATTTTATATTAATGGAAAAGGTAAGATTTCATGGAGTACCACTTTCTATTATATCGAATTGAAATCTAAGGCTTACCTTGATGTTATGGAAAATTCTTCAGCAGGCTCTGAATATAGAGTTAATTTCCCACACTATTTATTATCCTTAGAGAGATAGTCAGTCTAAGAGGACAATTAAAACTCTAGATGACATATTGATATATTTCTTTATGGATTTCAAAAGTTTTTCAGATAAACACCAAAAATTAGTGGAATTCTCCTACAACAATAGATTTCACAACAGTATTCAGATGGGTACTTATAAATATCTTTATAGAAAGAATTTAATTTCTACAACTTGTTGGGATGATGTTAGGGAAATAATTATGTTAGGGCATGATCTTTTTTATGAAATGGCTGAAAAGGTTAGATCTATTCAAAAACACATAAGAGCGGATTAGAGTAAAAAAAATTATGATGACATCAAAATAAAATAACTAGAGTTTGAAGTAGGTGACAAGGTGTTTAAATGAATAACTTTTTGGAATATGTAAATGATATTTGGAATGAAGGATAAGTCAGGACCTATGTATATCGGTCAATTTGAAATTCAGGATTGGGTTAGAAAGGTAGGTTACCTATTTCCGCTTCCATAGAATCTCTCTCAAGTTAATGATGTGGTCCATTAATCACTCCAAAGAAATTAAATACATGATCATTCACATCCACTAAACTCAGAAGTCATAAAATTGGAGTAAGATCATTCTAATGAAGAACAACTGAGAGAGATTATAGATTGGAGTGAAAAAGTTATGCAAAACAAGAACACTCTCTTAGTTAAAGTTTTGTGGCGGAATAAAAATTTGAGGAAGCTACTTGGGAACTCGAGGATATGATAAGGGAGAGATATACACAAATTATGGTATCTAAGTGAAGAATCCAGAGGTCTAAATTCAGTTAATTAGGTGTAGAATATAACACCCGAATTTTTTTGTGAAATAATTTCTCTAAATAATTTTTATTATTTAATAGTTTTCATTGCATACAGTCATGAGTTTAAGTGAACTGTGAGAATCCCTTATTATAGAATGATCATTATTACCTAGCTATTAGGTTATCGTGAATAGATATAACTAATTTATATTAATTTATAGCGAAGTCATTTGCTACTAATTATTTATAAAAAATATAAATCATTTATATTTTTTTATTTTTTTATTAAGAAATTGAGTGAATTCATATTAAAATATGGAAATAATGAAATATATATGATATATACTTAATAAAATATTTTTTATATTCATCTAATAGATAGTTTTGTCATAGGGTATAGATAAACCCTATTTGATGTATAAAAATCTATATTTTTCAAAAGAATAATTTTCCTCCTTTTAATGGCGAACCCATCTTAAATTAATATTTTTACACAATAATAATTTTTATATGAAAAAATAAACATTTTCTTTTCGAAAGGTATATATAAATTTACTTTGGATAATTTTTTAACATTTTTCTGATAACTTTCAAATTTTGATGAATTGTAAAAATACAATAAATTTTAATTGAAAACAACTTTCTAATCTAGAAATAATTTATATGGTTATATTATAATATTTAACTGTTTTAAATTATCAATATAATATATTTTAATCATTACATATAATTTATGTCATTAGAATTAATTTTACATTGAATTCAAATGTAAAAAATCAAAAAAATTCAATGTTTTAACTTTTTAAACTCGTTCTCTCTTTCCAACAACTGGATTAATTTTAAATTAATTACTAAAACTTCTGTGTTAATTTTTTTAAATGGATTCCATATTTTGAATCAGTATTTCCATATTATTTAAACAACTTTATTTTTTTTTTTGCTTTATGAATAATAACTTTGGTATTTTTTATTAATACAGTAAAAGGGTAAATCAAGTAATTAATGGTAAGAATACTATTATAATCTTACCCTAACACTTGTCTTGATATCATTTTATGAATTTGATTCGACCTAAATCATCCTTGGGTCAAAATGGTGTCCTTTGGGAGCTACTTGAAAAAGATTATGACATTTAATTTAATTTATTTAAAGAAAAGTTAAATATGTCTTAATCAAATTTTAATTACTATATCATTTTTCATATAAGATTATATTGAAGATATATTAGATTACAAATAATAATGTTAAATATAAAATGTTTTTATTTATCATTGTAAATTATTTTTTATTTTTAAGAAATAAATAATTACATTAAATACATATACTTTGATGATGTAAAAATTAATTAATTGATGAGAAATCAATAAAACAATTTTTATTAATATAATAATAATAATAAAAATACCTAAAATCATTACAAAATATTATTTTCTAAGTATATCTAGACCATTACCCTCCAAGAGTTGAGTTTGGGACCATTTGAATCCTTATAGAATAGACTGTGACCCTTATATTATTTTATATAATGTGATGTCAAAGATGTCACGTTAATTATTTAATAAGTATATGATTTTAGTAGTTATATTTTATAGAAAATAAATTCAACTAAAAATATGATTCCTAAATCTTGTAGATTTATATTCATCATAGTATTTTCTTTTTAATTTTTATTTAACTAATAAGTATATTAAATAATTAAACAATAGAGATATAGAAACTATATTTTTAATAAAGATAACAAATATGTTTATTAAAAATATTAAATTAAATATAATTAGGGTTAATTAATATATATAATTAATTATCTAGATTACCATGATCTCATAGTAACATAATAAAATAGTTTTTTAAAAGTTAACTTATTATATTAATATTTTTAAAAATCAATGAATTGAATAGTGTCAAAATTGACACCATTGATTAATTATCAATTTAATGTTTTATTAAATTATTTAACAATCATAAAACATTTTTTAAAAATATGATTAATTATTATATAGTATAAAATTATCCAAGGAAATTATTTATGGTCTAATTGACATAAAATAAGTAAACATGGAACCCTTGTAATATTGAAATATTCATTACCCTAGTTAAAAATTAAATAGACTAACTATGTGTTAATTAATATAATAAGGTTTAAATTAATATATAAACTTGTCTAAAATGTATTACTTGATGATATTACAACCATATACCATCTCATCTTAGAAATGGAGATATTTGGACGGTTTTAAGGGGTTTTATTTTATTATATGTTGATATTTTTGGAGATCCAAAATGTCTCTCACCTCAAATATAAAATGACACCTCCTCCCTCACCTCTTCACTTAACTTTGAGCCTTCATACTAAGACATCCCCTGACTGTTTTTCTTCTCAACTTCCCTAGTTATATTATATTTGTTCTATACTTCTTCAAAAACAAACTATAGTGCTCAAAAAAATATTTAGATGATGCACATCAAAGAAGAGGCAATCTTCTCTACCGATTTTTTCAAACTTCTTTCAGCATCTACTTCCTCGTCATGAGTTGTTTCATTATAAATTAATCACTCAATTATTACTTATATACTGAGATATTATTATTATTATTATTGAACAATAATATTCCACTTTCTATCCATCCTACGAAAAATTAAATCACCACACGTGCGTACGTACGTCTTACCGTCTCCATGCCATGGTGTAAACTGTTTTTCCCATCACCTTAATTGGATGGGTATAATGAGGGAAACAATAATTATATATCATAACATTATATTAATTTTGAAATATTATACATTTAAAAAATATGGTAATGCTATCATCGCTCGTGTGTACGTACGGTCTACCATCTCTACAGTGTGATGTGATTCATTCAACATGATCTTCATTAAAGCTTCATTATGTAAATGTATAGAATAAATAAATATGATATATATAATTGTAATATAATTTTTCTAATAACATAACTATGACCCATTATGAATAACTAGATCTTATTCAACAAAACATTCATAATAAAATGAAGTAGTTAATATCCTAATAATAAGTAATAATGAAATTTTATTAACACACAAATTATAATTTTATCAAATATGAGATCATAAAAATGCCTATGAATTTAAAATAATCCAATAATATTATTTAAAACATTATACTGGAGGTTCGAATAGATAGAAAGGAAGTTTGAACTAAATAAAAGGTGGGGGATAATTTAACAATCTCATTATTATCTGAGATTGTCATTACCTAAGTATTCACAGTGTTATATTTATTATCCACATCCATGATTCCTAAATATGTAATATTATTTTTATTCTTCAAAAAAAATTTAAATTCAATTTTAACTTGTGTAACGTTTTTAAAAAACGTTATAAAAGGAATATTTAATTGTTATTCAATATGAGGTAATATTTGAATTTTCCAGAAAAAATATGAGGAGAATTTTTTTTAACATATATAACATGAATGAATTTTGACATCTTCATAACACCTTATTTCGATGAAACTTCCTCTACATTATTCCAAATATATTTTCAAATAAATTTTTCCTTTTAATATTATGTGTAATTTTGAGAAAAGACAAAAATTTGATGAAGAAATGACATTTTCCTCAAAAATTAATTTCAAGCATTATATAAAAATTATTTTCCATCTAATGTGGAATTCATTAATAGGGTTTCATTAAAATTATAATATCCTTATTGTTATTATGATTTTTATGTTTTTATGATGTAATGATATTTATGAAACCCATCTGTTTTACATGGATTATGATATGGTGGAATGACGTTTAAAAAATCCCATTTTATTCCTTAGGTTATGATGAATGATTTATGTTATTGTGGAACATGTAAGAATGATTTCATTATTATATGGGTGTGACCTATATCTTCCTAAAATTCATTGGATAATTATTTATATCTCATGAGATAGACATAGATGTAATGGGAAATGATCTTTGTTCAGTAATATGGGGTGGGAACGAGGAGTGAACTCGGTTCAGTAATGGACTACATCCACTATACTGATCCTAGAAATGAACCTTAACTAATATGAAATTATTTTATATTCTTATGTGTTTGTAGAAAAACTTCATGTTTTATTTTATGAATTTTTTAATTACATTCATTTCTTGTGAAATTTTAGGATTTATCTCATGGTATGACATCACAATCTTTCATATGCAGTATAAGATTTTAAAATGTTATGTTCTCATTTATTATGATTATGAAATGATTGTTAATTAGCTTTTTTACCATTATTGTGAATCTAAGATCACCCTTTCATGTGTTTCTTTTCCCTATTTCATAAAGAAGGGTATTATGTAAGATGTGTCAAAAAGGGGTCTAGTTAGGATGAAATAAGTGGGAGACAATGAAGAAATATTATGAAATAGCTGTTAATGTTTCCCAGATTCTAAAAACAATATAAAAAGAAGGGTATTATGTAAGATAAGTCAAAAAATGGGTCTATTAATATCAATGTATTTAAATTATGGGTTTCTATAACAATCGTGTTTAAATAAATGAAAATTCTCGTATGAAATCATTGAGTAATTTTTGGGAGAAATACTCTTTTACATTAAAAATGAGAGTTATTTTGGAAAAAAAATTATATAAAACCAGAAGTGAAATAACGTTTTTTCATAATAAACTGAGTGATTTTAGAAAACAAATGGTGGCTTATAATATATTATATAGTGCCCTTGAAAATAGGTAAGAAATAGAGAAGTCCTATTGAATCAAGCTTATTTATCGAGAAGCATTTGAGAATGATCCTTTTAAAACATGTGAATCCCCATAAAAGAAAGAAGTATTTGTAATGGTACATATATATAGAACATTAAAATAGAATATATTATTACATAATAATAATTAATAATTTCATTTGGGTAATTATTGAAAAATAGTATCTCTAAAGAAAATGTAGGTTCAGGTAGAAAACCCTTATCTTATGTCCGAACATGTTCTGCACTTGACCTAATCCTCTTGGATAATCAAATGAAATCAATTAATTTATTTATTCAGAACCTTATAATTGTGTATTTTATTTATTACAATTTTATTAAGTTCATTTATGTCCTTGTTAATAAATTATAAGATAAAATTTTATCGCTATTGATAGTTCTTTTCCTTGGGTGTTCGCGATTAGTATCCTTTTATATCAGAATGGAAGTTCATGTGGGATGGATATAATTATCCAGAATAGAATTTATATATTATCGATGAACATACATAAGTTTAAATTTTATATGTATCATTTGATTACATGGTATGAGGATAATCATTAGATAATACATTTAGTGATAATCGTTTAGATTTTTATGACGGTTTTTCGATCATAAGGAACGAATTTTGTTTTATTTTTTAATATCATGAATAAATGATGGTTCAAAAATAATTACATAAAATATAATACATATTTTTGGATATTTTCCATCCATAAAAATTATTTCATGACCATCCTTGAAGAATGAATATAAAAATAATGATTCTCCATCCTCGAAGGTTGTAAATCGGAACCTCACAAATGATGATTTAATTTTTAAAATAAAAGATAAAGAGAGACAATAGTTTGAGGAAGGATAATACATAAACATGATACCATTATAGTATATAGATGGTAATATAGTTTTTATTATCATTTGGACAATGTAGGTGAGTAGAAGATAATAAAATAAAATAAATTTACAATGAAATTAAAATAAAAAAGAAGAGGGTTTACCTCTTGAACTACCCTCCTCGAGAACCACATTATGTAAAGGGTGATGGTATTTTGGAAAAAACAAGATCTCCTAAATTTGGGGAGATACTAGGGAATATAATTTTGTCATAACATTGACATGATTCATGGCATAGATGAGTGAGGGGAAGAGGGAGTGTGGGTGGCTTTTATAGTGGAGGAGAGGGGTGATTTTTGAATATCTTAATCATTATTTTATTTTTTTTCTCAAGACAGGAATTAATGTTGATTATTATGAAACAAATAGTAATATTTTCATTTGAGTTCAAACTAAGTGTTCTTACATCAACCATACATCACATATGACTCAATAAATACTTTATTTAACATTTAACGTAAATTATCATATTTTACTATTCGTCAAAATATTCATATATTTAAAAAATCCCAAAAAAATCACCCCATCCCTTTTTCAACAAGTATAATTCATAAATGGAATTCATTTTATCAAAATAATTTTTAAATTATGTGAAATTTAATTTTTAAATAAAATCATTATTTAATCTAAAAATACATATTTTAAATTATAATGTGATTTTACAACACTATAAAAAATTAACTAGGGTCTCATAATATTGTCCTAAAATCATAAGAAAACAAGGTATTGGTTTATTAATCCATTTTATGAAAATAAAATTTCTTTTAGATAATTTAATTATTTATAAAAAGGTAATTAAATATTTATGACTTACAAAATACCAACACTTAATTAATAATTTTTAGAATATTCATTTACTTATATTATTATATCATAATTTCACTTATGGTATGCCTAAATTTCATTTATACATACTTTTTTGTGGTAACAATTCATTAGGAAAAATTTCTATTCATAAGGATTAGATAATTATTCCTAAAGTGAAGTTACTATTAACTAAAAATATAAGTTAATCCTATCAGACCATAAATCTATTACTAATCGAAACTGTGTATGTCAATTTTTTGAAATTCAAATCACAAAGGCAGAAAAATTATGTTTAATGTATATGGTATAATAACAATGTTTTCTTTCTAAGAGACTTAGTGTTTAATTCAATTCATTCTATATTAAATTTACTTGTAAATCCACAGGGTGTTACAAAAAGTGTCCTAGAGGGTTGCAGACTTAATAAAAAAAAATTATAATAGAATCTATTTTAATAGAAAAAAACATTAGAAATATAATTTTAGAAGTAATTAGAAATATACTTAAAAATCATGTTTGGTTCACTACAACGGAAATGAGTTTACAAAGCGCCACCCTTTAACAGCACTGAAAAAAAAACGATAAAGGGGGTACCTTTGTCAGCACTAAAAAATGCTACTAAAATGTAATTTAAATAGTTCTAAAAAAGTGAGGTAAAAAGTACCCCATTATCAAGATTTTTTTATGTTGATAATGTTACACCCTTCAAAAGAACTTTTTTTCATTATTAAAGGGTGGCGTTGTGTAAACATTTTTCAATGGTAGTGTTGTGTGTGTGTGTGTTTGTGTGTCTATACTATCAAATCAGCATATATTATCTATATATTATAATATATATATAATATGTAAATAAAAAAATATATATATTTATATTTCTAGATACACATATAAAATATATATATATATATGTATATATGTTGTATATATGGACGTATTTATTTATTTGTTTATAATCACACACACACAAAACAAATATTATAAATGTATTTAAAAATACTCATTTAAATATATATTAATATATGAATAAATATATGGATAAAAAATATTACTATATACATATATATATCATAAAATGGAGAGAAAAGAAACATTAAAGATGGATATTGGTGTAGGTACACAAGGGAGAGGTCTCGGGTACAAATCTAAGGGGGGAATTGGGCACGCAGGTCGGTGCTCAGTGCTATTAAAAGGATGTTCCTAGTGATATTAAAGGGGGTGTTGTGTGGGGTGTGTAGTGATATTAAATGGGACTTTAATCACTAATTAATATGGTGGGACCATATCCTCATTTTTTTTGTAAATTTTATCATTTAAAAAAGTATTTAACTTTTATCCAAATTTTTTTGCGCTGATAAATTCCCCTTTCATTTAAAATCTATTAAAGGTACTTTGAGTGTTGATAAAAGGGGTGGTCCCCAAACCTAGAATTTTCATAGTTGCATACTTGAATGAAATATTTTTTTGACTTTAATCAGTGCTTATAAAGACCCCTTTTATTAGCTCTCTATTAAAAGGGCCATCGAGTGCTTATAAAAGTGGGGGGGGGCATCATCCATTTGTTTTATTTGTAGATTTATATATATATATATATATATATTCTTAATTTTATTGTTGATAAAAGGGGTTCTTCTCAGCACATTTTCATGTGCTGATAAAAGAAACTAACTTTTAAAGATTCTTATATTAACAATGTTTTTTTACCACTATTAAATCTGGAATTTGTAGTACTGGTGTGGGAGGAAATATTTTGATGGAATTGAAATATAAACCAGTGAAAATACCTCACATACCACATCTTCATCAATTTTTAGTTAAATTCCCTTTTCTATTGCTTCCACAATGGTATCTTGTCTTGGACTATAGCCTAGTATACCCCATCTCCCATCCATATCCCACATATCTCTCTACAACCCCATCACCTAGCCTTAGTCTCAGAAATAATTCTAAATCTCATGATGAAACATCATCACCCCACAATCTACTATCCATCTTCCAAGTTGAAGGGTGCATAGAGAAACTCTCAAGAAGAGTGGTCAGAAGGTGCATAATAGTGTGACACAAATAATAGTTTTGGGGATGGTGATGGGTGACTGGGTGATGATTCGGGGTGTAGACGAAGGTAGGGCATGATAGCGGGGAACTAGTGATAGGGAAGGTTCACTGACTGGGTCGTAGTTGCATGATGCTATAATGGTGAGGGTATAGTAGTGAGGTGTTATGGAGGATTGTAAAAGTAGGGGATTCAATCGTTGGGATCTCCCATGGACAATTGAATCATGCTTCTACCTGATTCAGATGGAAGAGCATATTTCATCTTTTGTTGGTGGGATAGTGTCTTCTATTTCCAGTTCAAATATTCTTAACTCATGATTTTGAGGTTTCTATTTTTCATCCATTATACCAAATAAGAATTTGTTATGTCTATACATCAAAATTAAATACAATCTATATTTAATATTTTTAATAAATATTATTCTTAAATACAGAAATAATATTTATTCAAAATTTACTAATTGCATTTATTCTATCATAAATTTTATCTGAAATGAATATTTAAATAAATATATATTCCCAATAACATTGAAAAGAATATATATTTTTCTCTTGTCTCTTTCAAAAATAAAAATAAATTTTTTATTTTTTATTTAATGAATAATATTATTTATCTTATATTCAATAAATACTGAAATGATATAATCATAAATATCAATTAAATGAATAAAGAATTATCTATTTAATAAAATGATATTTATTTTCATATATCGGCATAAGTCCCTATATATTATAGTAGTATTTTATTATTATCATATAAAATATAATAGGATTGTTATTTTATTAAGGGTTATTGTAAAATTATGAATAAAAAACTCTATCTCTTTACATAACAAATTATATTATTTTATAAAATGTGTGAGATCATTTTTTTGTGTACTAATAGATCCTCTCCCTAGAAAATTATTCCAAAGAATATTATCTCTGGGATTCCTTTCAAGACCAAGGGAATTTTTCCACCTCATTTATCCATCTCAAAAATTAGAGAATAACAGATAGAATCCTTAATATCCCAAACTATTGTTTTGAAATCAACATGAACAATAAACATCGATTAGATCATCTATGCGAAGACCCAATGTTCCTTTGGTATTTATCGAAGAATGTGGCACACATTAGGATACTAATAATGGGATTATACATTGGATCTTCTTACCACAATGATGGTACAACCCAATTGAGTTTTGATCAATTAATATCTTTATCAAATAAATAATATAAGTCACTCATATTTACATGTTATTAAATTAAGTATTTATTTAATATTAAATATCATGTCAACTTGGTTTTGAGATTCCTTACTAATTTCAATGATTTTATTCATCAGAATTATCACATATTTATCATGTTCTTGTTGATTTTTGACCATGAGATCATTGACCTCAAAAAAATTTAATATTTATAAAACCCTACATACTACTAATCTAGTGGTGAGGGGGATTTCAAATCCACATGGAAGGATTAGATATTGTAAAAACATGTACAAAACTAAAAACCACAATGAAAAACCTAATGTGAGTAGTGATATGGTGAAGATGATGATGAAATGGAATGGTTTAGGGGAAACAAGGTCAAAGTAAGAGACAATCAAAATTTCATTTGGAGTAACTTAATTGGAATAGTTCCATTAAAATTTCACAACTCATTAATGGAACCAATCATAGATGTACTGATGTTGTGTACAGAAGAATGATATTTATAACTATCATTAGATATATCACCCCTACCATTGATCTATCTTTGTAATAGTAATCTCTAACATAATGCAAGAAAATGATGCTTCCTCATGGAGAAAATATAACCACAGCCTTTTCAAGAATAATATTCTGGTTTTTATAACCATGGAAAAGAGATTCTTCAACCCTTAACCTCTTGGTACTTGGGGTACAATGATAGATTTCTCATGAGGAAGACAAACATGATATTTTTGGATGGAAAACAACAACCCTCTATGATTAATCCAATCGTAATAATAGAACAAATGAATACAGTTCAAACCATTCATTCAAATCCCCCTAAACCACGTTAAACTTTATAATAAATGTAGAAAAAATTTAAAATACATTAAAAACATTACGTTACAACTAAAAAAGTAATAATAAAAAAGGGATAAGAAGTCATATTTGTCTTATTATCTTCTTCCTCCAACTTAGACTCCAATGTTACCTTGCTCCAACTGTACTCCCTGGTTGATTTGGTGCTCTCTTTTCTGTTCCATGTGTCCTAGTGTATGGATTGTAGAATTGTTGTCTTTCAGATGGTTGGGATATGGTTCTGGAATTCTCTCGATGTAATGGTTGTTCCCCCTCCCCAATGATCCTATAATATGATGGTCTGTCTTGTTCCCCCTTGTCTTTCTAGACTCTTCTCTTTGTAATATAAAAATTATGTGACCTTGGCCATCTTGTTCACTCACGATCACTTCTTGGTCTAACTAGAATGAGTTCCATGTGTCAAGTAACATAGTGTTCATGATACTCCCCCCAATGACTTGATTATAGCTCTTCCAATTGCTACGGGATGATCAACAAACTTCCACAAAAAAAATTAATTTTAATGAAATCACAGATAAATTATTATAGATCATTAATAAAATATATATAAAAACATAAATAAAAATATAAAATGATTAAAAAATAACAATTAAATATATAAAATTCTATTTAAATACTTATAAAAATTAAAAAAAAAGATTACATTTAAAATAAAATATTAATATATATATATATATATTATTTACTAACAATTGAAATATTTTATTAAAAAAGTTTCAACGACAAAAAAATTAAAAAATGAAAAAAACATCATGGTGGACAAAAGTGGTGGTATTAACATTATTATAATTATTTCTATTATATATTGAATAAATATAATAATTATAAGGGGATGTACGACTTCGAGAGGAGGGATTAAGGCTCGGTGACATGTGTCTCTCCCTTCATCCACAACAGCAATGGGAGATCATCTTAGCATCTACAATGGCTTTATGAAGAAGGAAAAAGTAGGGATCATTATATCTAGACGGCAGTGACACATCAGGACTTTGATCCATATTGGGTAGTGTTGCTTCGGGAGAGGTGGATCCATCTCATGGTGGTTCAGATTAATAAGGTGGTTGGCTTCAGGCTCAACTGCATGTGATGGTTCCTTGTGGTGGAACCATCATTAGGAGTTGGCGGTCGATGGCGGTGGAGAAAGGAACTAGTGGCAAGTTTCTACCACCATTGGGTGTTGGCGGTGGATATTCCCAATGGTAGATCCTATATTTGTGCTACCGTTGAATCGGTTGTGTTGTCGTTTGTTTTTTTGTACTTGTTTCAATCAGAACTGATGTCGTTGGGATGCTAACTTTTACTGGTTGGGACTAGCAATGGCACATGATGGCAACTACTCTAATCATGGAGGTGGTCAGTAGCCATGGATCGGTGGTGAATTTTCAAGGAATTGAAAATAATCTTCTTA
Organism: Viscum album; assembly: GCA_963277665.1. Taxonomy (NCBI): domain Eukaryota; kingdom Viridiplantae; phylum Streptophyta; class Magnoliopsida; order Santalales; family Viscaceae; genus Viscum; species Viscum album. The sequence goes on from OY728155.1 coordinate 823,729,196, forward strand.
AATAAATGTTACAATTAAAATTACATAAAAAATTAAAAAACAGAAATGTTAAAATAATTTTTTTTCTAAATTAAAATAATAAATTAAATAAATTAATTTGAACCAAAATAAATTATTTTAAAATAAATGAATACAAAATTAATTAAATGAAGTTATCGTTGAAAAAATAAATAAAATTTTAATAATAAAAACATAATAAAAATTAAATTATTTATAAAAAATAATGATAATAAATAAAAAAGATTCAGCAAACAATTTTAGTTTTTATTATTTTGAAAAACAATAAAATAAAGCATAAATGGAACAAGAAATTGAATTAAAAAAATTGGAATTATTATTTTGAAAAAAATAAAAAAAAAATGAAGAATTAAAAGAATTGAATGGAAAAATTATAATTAAAAACTAAAACACATGAATAAGAAAATGATGATTATTAAAAAAATGTAATTATTAAACTTTAATTTATTCAAAATTTAAAACTCAAACAATAAAATGAATACATTCACAATTAATTAAAATTTTAGTGATTTAAAATTAAAATGGACAATAATTGATAGTTAAAAAAATAAATATATTGTTTTAATAATAAATGGGAAATTAATTGTGAAAAATGATGCGGAAAAATATGTGTTAAAAAGGCAACATTTGGCTCCACCACTCTTAATCAATTTCACTCTCGGTAAATATAATGCATTTAATTTATTCACCAAAATCTCAAAATGAAATGAAATACTTCCTGTTATCAATGTGATTCCAAAACTAAGGTGACCAAAAACTCAATCAAATCCTAGAAAAAAATAATTCCTCTTGCCACAAACCCCTCCCTCCAGAGATACTGCAATGAATCGTAGAGAGATAATGACCCTAGAGTCTCCCCTCTAGTAGGCCTATGATTAGTGACTAGCACTGAGGGTATAAAAATATCATGTTTGAGAGACATTACCCTCTATAATATAAGTAGTATCATGAGATAAGATGTGTCATCAACAAACTAATCCAAGAAACAATGTAAAAAGATAGTCAAAATCCATCCCACATGCATGCATAGATAGAACAGATATAGATAACATAAATCATCAAAGTAAATACACAAAAAGAAAAGCTGAATAAGTAACGCAACAACTGACAAGTAATTGAGATAGTAATTCTCTAGTTCAATCCATGTAGTCCACCCTCAAACTTTAAAACAGTTTTATATATGTATGGTGAGCATACATGTATATTTTGTGGGAAATCCAAAGTCCCTCACACACATGTGAAAGATGCATACTAATGCCCTTTTGGGAAAACAAAAGAACCTAATAGCACCTATCATGTTATAACAAACATCAGAACCTCACACAGGCACGACCACCAAATAATGCAAACCATGTAATATAATATAATAGGAATCACATTGATAAGGTTACCATGCACCACTAACCCACTGGTATGTTGCTCTCACACCCATCGTTGTACATCATGTCACTCCCATCTTTTCAGTATACTGCACTTCCCAACAATCACAGTCACAGCACGCCTCGCCTGTAGACACCTGGGCTCACCGCCTGAAAAGCACAACCACACAGATCTCATCCAAAAACACCTAGGCCATAACATCTCACCTGCAAACATCTCAGCTATCACATCTCACCTAAATACACTTGGTCTTTCACAACCACTATCAAATCCACTAAAATAAATATATCCATCACAACCTATTTAATACCAACCTCTCCTAGAAGATAGGGTTCTAGAGATAAGGTACCCATCCATCTGTACTCCTCACAAGATGTTGGGAAAAAACACCCTGCATGACTATGTGGGTGTCGGCACATGGTCCTCCACATGGGTGTGTGAGTATGAAAAACACAAGAATGTAAAATTATATATATATATATATATATCCAACATTCAAGCCCCACTTCTGGTTTCACGAGCACACAAACCAACTCAGAACACCATAACCATTTTCTACCACCTCTAAATTCATACACCACACAACAAATCACAGATCCCATTCCACATTTCAATCCAATTTCATTTATGCATTCCATTATTTTCAATATGCAGTATCAAACACATTTAACCACACAACCCAGCATTTAATATTTTATTGACCACATTAATCTCATTAACCAAACCAAACAATGTCATTAAAAACATTATTGATCATTTATTTATTATATCACTGGCCATGCATCCTGAAAAACGTAACCACCACCTCACCAGCCCAAAATCATGGAGAAACAAACCACCTCTTTTCTTCCCCAAATGCATGAAAAAAAAACACCTCCTTGTCATCCCAAAAGCATAGCCAAATATACCACGTATTTCCCCCTACCCCATTGCACCCACACACTATCATCCCAAAAGTATGACCACACATTAAAATAAATCAAGATCCATTTACAGTTTTATAACTGGGATTTTATCACATTCCACTTTATTTTATGGGTGTTTTCATAAAAACCATAATCCTAGGGCAGCCATTTCATTAGCCAAGTATATGTAATTAACCAATTTCAATTTAGGGTGATATTAAAACAAACACAACAGTCACAACATACACAATACATATATCCAGTGAAAAAAACCCCACAACGGCCACAATTTTCAGTGGGGCTTCATGCCCAAAAAATCACAATATCATAATCATATCAAGGATGTATAAATATGTGAAGCATACATATTTACCCATTAATTTCAATTTAACCAATTATTTATCATTAATTAATCCAGAACAAACATAATATATAGGTAAACAAAATTAATCCCCTATGATTTGATACACAGTAAAGAGAAACGAGAGAAACCCTACCTCAATGAATCATTCCAATTTTCTATGCACCACGGGGAAAAGAAGAATGCCTTCAAACCACAACCACACCACGAGAACTATGGATAGACCTACATAGAAACCAAATAGCATCAAAACATAACACAAAAAGAAACCCCATACCTAAAAAACATTACTATAGTGAATCCATTGGAGAATAATGAAAGAAAACGTACAAATAAAAGAGAATAACCTACCACAAATCAACCATAAACTGCCAACAAACAACCACCACGACCAACAAATCAAAGATGGAGAAAGATTCCTTGAAGTAATCATCAGGGTACCTAGGTTTTGACCAAAACAAGAGGAAGAAGAATCCAGGGCTAAATAAATGAGAAATTGGAAAAAACAAATAAAACTAAACTGCATCGGGGATTTCATAACGTGTAATCCCCTTTCACATCGTGTAATCCATGGTGTTCGGTTTCACCGAAAAATGCATCACATTTTTATTATTTAACCCAGAAAATTACATGTTGTGAACCATCCCAATACATGTTATGAAAACAACATTCACATTGACTAATACACTTACACGACATGTATTTCCTTCTGTAGTTAAAATGCACCTCCAGCTTCAACCAAAAACTCCCAAAACCTTTCCAGAACACCTCCAACAACCAAAACATGTGAAGTGACGGACTGAGGGGCCATGTTCCATTACATCAGAAACCTCTTAAAATATTATCTCCCTCAAGAATCAAAAACCAAACCTAGAAGGAAAGGGGTCTGAGCAACTGCCCCAAAAGATACCTCTAAAGGATCTCGTCATACCTCAAATGATACCGCCATCAAAACATACCAACCCAAATGACCCAAAACATCTTGCTCAACCTCATCACAATGAAGCCACAACTAAAAATTGTCTCCACTTACACAACTTCACTTCCACACAACAACTTCACAACCAAAAAATTTCACCATTCCATACAAAATAATTAGAAAATTACATCATCCGTACCAATATAATATCCACTTGGGGCAGCACTAAATCACCCACATGGGTTTAATCGCATCACATTTAATGCATCTCGATTAAGAATCTTTCCCTAACCATTTCATATGTCAAACATTTATCACAGTTAACAGCACACACATCATAATACAACGAATATAGCTCATATCATAATATAAAAATGACCCAAACATCACATTACAGGAAAAACAGAGCATTGAAAAACTAAAAACAACTCCTGATATTGGTCATGCATCTATGTATCTATCTCCCAAGTACTCTCCTACTATCCACCATACAAAACACATGAACCAATGAATGGTCCATCATTGTATTGAATAATCTTGTAGATCCTAGATCTGTATGGGTCACTCTATAAACGTTGCATCATCCTCGATATCCAACACTCCCCAGTCAATGACATGAAAGTCATTATGAAGATACCGATGAATCTGAGGTCCTTGGAAGACGTCATGGATAATTTCTAACCAAAGGAAATTCCAATCAATATTCCACCTCTCAAACTTTCCCCAACTCCTCAAAGGGATAAAAACCTATGATAAATATTAATCCCTCGGCCAATCCTCTGCTGCCCAAGTCAAGGGGAAAACCTCAAGAACATATGGTCACCATCCTCAAACCTCAATGGACTCCCCTGAAATTGGAATAAGACTTCTGGTAGTCCTATGAAGCTTTCATCCTATCATGAAAATGATGAACCATTTATATGAAGCGCTCCACCACATATGGACTATGAACAGATGTCTCCCCAACCTCCATCTATCACAACAAAGAATGACATGGTATACCATACAATCCTCAAATGGGGAAATTCCAATGGTAGAGTGATAAATATTATTATAAGAAAACAATACCAAGGTTAGGTGTCATACCCATAATCCAGCAAAGTCCAAGATGCACACCCCCAACATATCCTCCCACGTCTGGATAGTCTGTTCCGTCTTCCCATATGTATGAGGGTGGAAAGCAGTGTTGAGGCATAACTGAGTTCCAAAAGCATGCTACAATCCCCTCCAGAATCGTGAGGTAAAATATCTGTCCCAATACAATAAAATGAACCTTATAACTCCATGAAACTACACCACATCATCAATGTACCTCTTATCCATTGTATCCCATGTGCCTGGCTCATTGATAATTAAGAAGTTATCTGATTTCATCAACAAATCCCTGACCACCTAAATATCATCACAACCTCCCTAAGCATTGGGTAACCCTATATTGAAATCCATTGATATTTCATCCAATTTCCACTCGAGAACATCTAAGGGATGCAACAAACCTCTAAAAACATGATGTTAAATTGTTACTTGTTGTCAATCAAAACACTTTAGCACAAACTCTTCCACCTCCCATTTCATCATAGGCCACCAAAAAAGCACCCTCAAGCCATAGTTCAACTTGGAAATTCTCAGGTGTACTGAAAAATGTGATCAATAAAACTCATTAATGAATTTATCACACATTACTACCGAAAAAGACAGCCTCCCAAAAAACAGCATCAGGTTCTTACCATCCTCCAAACATCCCTCCGGAGCACCACCATGCTAACACAATCACGTATCACCTTTGCCTTTGAGTCTCCCCATTGAGACTCATCCACCTGTCACATCAGAGAAAACTGAAACATCATTTGAAAGAAACATCATCTACCACCATCCACTCTTAAATCTAAGTTCATGGCTACCAACTCCTATATTTCTTTCCAAGCATCACCATTTTTTGGGATAACACCCTACCCTGACATCTATCACAAATAATCATCCAAAACATTACCTTTTTCTAAGAGTAGGAGATCTCAAATTCATAGTCCTAAAGAAACTCTATCCATCTCTTCTCCCAAAAGGTCATATCAAGATAAGAAAAGATATACCAAAAACTCTTGTGATCTATGAAGACTAAAAAGTTCTCCATTATAAGGTAATGATGCCATAAAATCTATGAAAACACAATCACTGGTAGCTCCAAATCAATGGTTTCATAGTTACACTCTTGGGGATGTAACTACCTAGACTCATAAGAGATCACCAAACCTTCCTGCATCATCACACATCCCAATTCTAGATGGGAGGCATCAAAAAAGACCTCAAACATCACCACTTCCCCAGGAATCTGGAGCATTGGATTAATATCCAACTTCCCCTTTAGGTAACTGAACGATGCCTGGCATTGATCACTCAACACAAAATCTCAGTACTTCCTTGTCAAAACTATCAATGGTGGTGAAACTCAAGAGAAATATGGTACAATACTCTGATAATGGACTTTATGGAAAAAGAAATGGTGATCCTTTACCATGTTCTTGGGTGTTACCATGGACTCCACTACTTCAATCATCGACAGGTCTACTGCCTCACCCTGTTGAGATACCACATGCTTGAGGAAATGCACCTCTCATGTCATGAACTTTCACATGGAAAAAAATCCATAGAGCCGGAGAAGTCAAAAAATATGAAAGAGAGTTAGGAGATTCTCGACATTATACTCCTTTGAATTCAATTAAATTAAGCTATTATCGATGAATAAGACGATGAATCAATCCAAAAACTAATGGAACATAGAGTTAATAAGCTCCATCAAAATGACGGGTGTGTTCGTAACACTAAATGACATAACTACAAACTCAAAATTCCCATACATTCATTTGAATTCAGTCTATGGTATATCACCCTCCTTTACCCTCAACTGGTGATATGTAGTCTGCATATCGTTATTAGAAAATCAACTCACCCTCTTAGCAAGTTGAATGGATCACCTCTCCTCGAAATAGTGTAATAGTTTTGGACCATCACCTGATTCAATCTCTAGTAGTCTATACACAACCTCCTACCAACATATGACTTCTTTTCAAACAACATTGGAGCACACTACAATGACACACTGGGCTAGATAAAACCCTTATTCATTAGATCATCTATCTGAACCATCAATGCCCACAACTTATAAGGGTCAATCCAATTAGGTTCTATCTAAATCAGAGTAGCATTGGGCTACAAGTCTATCCTGAACTGGAAAACACATCAAGGGGAAACATCACAACCACCCTACAAAAAACATATAGGAACTTACAAAAGACCCTATGAACCTCTTCCATATTAGTATCCACTGATTCTAATAACAAATTAAACAACAAAGAATGGAGGGGCTCACCACACCGACTCCCACCTGAAATCCCCTCTCTCTAATTAAAACCACATGTTGGCCATCGACAACTGAAAACAGAACTATCAAATGGAATTTATCGATAATAGAACATCTGGAATAAAACCACTCAATGGTAATGATGAAATAAAATGGCTACATCTATAGAAAGAAAATATTCTCGTGGGACAGATGTGTCCTCATCATCAGTTTACACACTCGGTATGCATCAAACAAGATGGTCTGGAATATGACTAGAATTTTCAACACCAAGGTCATTAGAATCCTCTCCATGTCTATTCCTATAGAATGGGATATAGATGGTGAAACAAAGAAGTGAAAATATAAAATATAAAAAAAGGAAAAAACATGGTTTTTTAACAAACTGATCAAACCTATGATGATCTTCAGACCCCCTAAAACTATTTTCTCCAATACATAATACTTACGATACCAAAATCATATGACTTCATACTGATGACTATCACCATGGAAATGCTTTGTTCATGATTCCTGAACAAAAGTAACACTATATGTTTGGCCTCTACCTACACCATCTCCCCTTGGAGGAGCATAAGCCTACTTCCCCTATTACAGAAACAGCCTCACTTGCAAGTACTACTTAGGATGGAATTGAAGCTTTCCACCACCATCAAACTGAGCTTGATGAACCACTATGAACTAGTTCTAATAATGACCATAAACCCCACAATAAAAACAAAATTGTACAATGATCCTAATAAATTAATTGAAACCACTGGCCCCAGAATGATATAAAACAAGCTGCTGGGGTCAACTACCATTCAGTGGAAACCTCAAAGAATCTAGTGATTGAGAGCATCCACTAGAAACTCTGTTCCTTGAGGAACCCAGCTGGTTCCCCTCCCACTAAATTCCTCCTTGCAAGTGCATCTGTTCGATCACTTATTCCTTTTTATAGACCTCTAGATATGTCGAAAACATAAGAGGAGTAACTACATACTGGATAGAAGGAAGGAGTTCCTCATCAGGAAGTCTCACAAAAGACTCCTCATCTAGAAAAATATATTTGAATAAATGAATAAGGTTGTTGAAATTTATTCCCAGCTCCCATACTGACATTATACCATACTAAAGGGAACGAATCCCCTACCTCCTTACTACTTTTAGGGTCGAAGAAATTAACACTTTTTGGAACACCTTTAGGGAGTTTGTCCCAAAAACAACTGACTCCTTCCACATTCCAATATGCAATGTCTGTCATTGTCTTGTATCTCCCTACATCTGATTTACTTCCAAATAGAACCAATATTATTTAGGGCCCCGTGTCAAGCTGAATAAGATCTGGAGCTCCTACAACTAGATCATTGTCTCCATATCTGAAACACTACCGGCGTACTTCCCCAAATATTTCTGCTAGAAATCACAAAAATTACTCTTCCAATGATCATCCTTCTCAAAAAGTTCAACCCTACTATGATCAACCGGATCAACCTACTGAACCTCAACTACCTGATCCACACATGCACAGTTAACATGATCCATAGTTGAGATGAAAATAAGGATTTCCTAAGCCCTGGTAGTATTTAATTTCATTAGGATTCATTTTAACTCATTTAATTCATTTTTTTATTCAATTTAAATATCGAAAAGTATACCATTTAAAATAAGAAAAAAACTTTTTATGATGCATGAACCTTTCATATGACTCTACCCTCCAAACATGTCCATATCACTTGGTTTTCCTTTAAGCTTGGAGTCTCTATACTGGATCACAGGGGGCCCTAAAATCCCATTTCCTATCCAATATCCCAATCCTATGTCATATATGAAGTTCATCTACCCTATTTCCATACCACCTCATGAAATCCTCACTATGGAAAACTCCATACCCCATCCTATCTCTCAAACATCAACTCTGATACACTGTTTCATGATCCTCTCCCTCCAAAGATACCCAATGAGGGGAGAGAGATAATGTACTCCAAGTTCAGACTCTAGTAGGCCCTGGGTTGGAAACTAGCATAGAGGGTATAATAATATCGGGTATGGGGGACATTACCCTATACAATATAAGTATGATTGGAAGATAATATGGATCATCCACAAAAAACTCCAAGACAATGTAAATAAATAAATCCAAAAACCATCACACATGCATGTATAAATAGAATTGATATCATTACAATAATGTCTCCAATGTGAATAACCAAAATAAAATCTAAAGTATTGACACAAAAACTCTCAACGATCTGAGCTAGTAATGTCCAGCAAAGTCCTTATAGTCCTCCAAGAAACCTGGAAAAAGTTTTATATACTTAGGGTTAGCATACAAATATACTCATTAGGAAAACCAATGTCTCTTGTGAAAATGTTAAAGAAGAATAATAATGCCCCTATATATAAACAAAAGAACCAAAAAAATCCTATCATTGAATACTAACTATCCTAAACTCACTAATACATGCTCAAAAAATAACGGAAACCAAGTAATATAATATAATGGGAATCACAACAATAAGGGTACCCCTCGCCACATTCTCATTGGTATGCCACACGCACACCCAACATCAGACATCTTGGAACTCCCATATCTTCTGTATACTACACCTTCACATATGCATGGTTACAACACACAGCGCCCACACACACGTAGGCACCCCACCCCACAAGCATGGCCACACAAATCTCACTCAAAAACACCTAAAATATCACCCACAGACACCTAGGATATCACATCATGCCTGAAGACAAATGGTCCATCACAACCACCATCTAATGCACTTATATAACTCCATCAATCACTACATGTGCAATACCTACCTCATCTGGAAAAGAGGATAGGAAAGAGCGAGTAACCAGTCATCTGTACCCCTCACCAGATGTTGTGGAAAACACCCCTACGTGACCATGTATGTGTTGGAACAAAGTGATTAATGTGGTTGGGGTGCATATTGAAATCACAGTAATGTACAAGTATATATATATAATATCAAACACTCAATCCCAAAAATGGGTACATGAACAAACAAACCATCTCACAAAACCATTACTTTTTCTTCCACCTCTTAATGCATACATGACAGAACAATACCCAAATCCCATTCCACATTTTCTACAAATTCAATTTAATCATTCCATCCTTGTAATTACTTTACATCTACCATATTTTACTACACCACCCATTATTTAATATCTTCTTAACCACTTTTATCTCATTAACCAAACCAACCTATGTCATTGAAAACATTATTCATCATTTATTTATTTCATCCCTACCCGAGCATCTTTCACAAAGAAAACACCACCTCAATACCCAAAAAAGCACGACGAAACAAACCACCTCCTCAATGCTCCAAAATAATGGCCAAAAAAACAGCCTCCTCATCACCCCAAAATCCTGGCCAAACAAACCACATCTTTCTCCACACCCCATTATGGCCACACCCCAGCATCCCATAACCACATCCACACACCAAAACACATTAAGAGTTATTTCAAGATTTATTATGTTGATTTTAACAAATTCCACATTATATTATGGGCGTTATCACACAAGAGAAAAATCATTGGGAATCCATTTCATTGGACAAGTATAAGTAATTAAGAAATTTCCATTTAGGGTGATATCAAAATAATAAAAACAGACACGAAAGTCACAATACATATATCTGGGGAAATCAAAGCCCCCAACAACCAAAATTGTGAATCAGACATCAAGTTCGAACAATCACAATAAAAAATCATATCAAGGATGTAAAAAAGAAGCAAAGCGTACCCCTTTACCCTATAATTTCAATATAAACAATTCCATATATTTAATTAATCCACAATAACCATATTCCATAGGTAAATAATAGAAATCCCCTCCCGCAGGATTCACAATATAGGTAAATGAGGGAAACCCCATCTCAAAGAATATTTCAAACTTTTTGAACACCACAGGGCAAAAGAGAAAATTAGTAAAACAAAACCACATGATGTGAACTACAGATCAACTTACACTGCAACCAAAGACCATCAAAATAAAACCCAATATAAACCCCAAACCGAAAAAACAACACCCAAAAAATCCTCGAGAGAAGAATGTAGGAAAACCAATCATTAATGGAGAAGAACCTACCACAGATCAACCACAAACTGCCAAGGAACAACCACCGAGACTAATAGATCAAAGAGGGAGGAAGAGGGATTGAATAACTCTATGAGGGCTAGGGTTCACCCAAAATAAGAGGAATAAAAATCCATGGACTAAAGAATGATAATTCGTTCGAAAGGAAAATTTAAAATTGTACTACATCGGGGACTTACACAATTTGCAATCCCCTTTCACGTATTGTAATCATGAGGGTTTAGTTTCACTATAAAATATGTCACCTTTTTATTATTTAATCCCACAAATATACATGTACTGAACCATTTATGGAAAGTCTGTGAAACTAACTTTCACTTCGTGTAATACACTTAAATAACATGTATTTCCTATAGTAGTATAGTTGCACTTCCAGCTTCCACCGAAAACTCCCAAAACCTTCCCCAAACACCCCCGCTATCAAAAAATGGAAAATTAATTTAATAGGAGGACCCATACCATTAAACGTCCTATGGAAGTGTTACCCACTACATTATTTCAATTTAAAATCGGTTCTAGTACTAGAAGTGAAATAAGATGAATAAAATTTGAATTCAAATTTTAACAAGAGACACAAATATTAGTCACTCTCTCCTAGGATCCATAATTGATGGTATATTTTTTTCCCCGATCATTTAATTGATTCATCTCAAATGATAATTAAATAATCCAATTTTTTATTTCATTATTTTTGTTCAAAATTCCGATCACATAAATGAGCTCATATTTTACAAGGAACTTTATTTTAATTTTTTCATCCATGTGTTTTATTTTTGCTTTTTGTTCATAGAACTGGGAAAAAACTTATTGAATTTTAAAATGGATTTCATATATTTAAAGAAAGGTACTCAGATCCCTTATCTCAAAACTCAGTATGGAATCCCATTTTCACATTTTTATCCAGTTTCAAACGACTTATATGATTAAAACTCGATTTGGATATGTGAGGTGATTTTACATAGTGAGTGTGTCACCTAGGTTTTAGTTCAAATTTCTAGTTTTATCATGTAATAATATCAATTTCAAAAATATTTCTCTCACCAAACTCTCTTTACCAGATCCAAAAGATAACTTCTATAAAAATCGGGGCAAAACACTAAGAAATAACTAAAATTTTATAAAATTTAGAGAAAATGAAACCCCTCAATCTAGAATAAAATTTTTACCTAAGTAGGAATCAATGTTTTTTTTGTTATCTATCTTATAATTTTATCTTTATTTATATTATGATTCTATATACAAAACAGATATATTTATAGTTTTATTGGGAGTAAATTTAAAAAAAATGTGTTTTTGATGTATACACAGTGAAAAGAAGTTTGGATTAATTAAGCCCCCTCCCCATAATTAAAACCCAAAAATGTCCCTATATTTGAAACTCAAGGTGTAGAAATAATTAAATTTATTTGAGTAAAAAGATTAAAAATAAATTACAGAAATGGTTTGATTTTGAGGGGTGAAAGTAAAGTTCAAACACAATTTTCCACATAGTACTCTCGTAGATCACTTTTTACACAACAAAAACCTACCTATAATGCCCCGACCCCGGCTTCCCAGAGCTGGTGCACTATTTAATAGAATGGAATGATTACAAGGAATCAAATCTCAATGAACCATGTTGTTTACTAGTTTTGGAATACTAGATATATACATAGGTTCAACATTACAACTTTAAATAAAATACAACATATAATTTGTATGGGGAACATCCACAACTCTATGTTTATCCTTGTAGGTCCTTGATAATAAACTTCATTACATCATAAGAACATGAAACATAAGAAATGGGTGAGCTCGGATGCTCAGTAAGGGTGATCAGTACAATGGAATATATCATATGCAAAAACATTGGGCAAGTTGAATAACTAAATACACATGCCTTTAAAAATAAACTTGAACATAATAGATATGGAATATGAGGAGAGTAAATATGCCTTAATAAAGAACCATCATGGGTACTAAAATAGTCAAAAAAAACCACATGAGAATTAAATTACTAGTTTCATAATTAGGGAAATCATAATGCGGGACACCATAACCATACTGTGAAGGCCTTATTTCAAGACCATAAATACCCATTTTTTCAAGGCCTTGTGCTAAGACCGTATCTTGTCTCATAAGACCTACTGATTCATCGAGGGGCTATCACGAGCCCCATTCATCGATTAATAAGTCCAATTCATTCCTAATATGAATGGGGATAAATATTAACAACAAACACATTAATATTGAAACTAACATATTAAATATTAATAACTTTCTCTAATCATTAAACAAAAACACTAACCATTCAGAGTAATATGGTGAGTGGTTTCAAGATAGCACATCCACAGTAAAACTAATCATAAACCATTTGGTAAAACATGGGGTATAATATCAAATGAGATAAGACTAAATGAATTAAAATATTCAACAAATAATTTTTACATATATGAAGATACTTTTAAATGAGACAATTGAAAAATAATTGATGAAATAATCCTTAAACATTTCAATGAGTCCCATACCACCTCGACACAATAAAATAATAATACCTTAGAATATCATGATAATAATGAGACTATTCATATTATATACCAAAGGTCAGTTCATACACCACAGACATTAAATAAGTGGTGAAAAAGGCATATATCTCATAAAAGATAAAGTGAGATAAGAAAAATACTTCTTACATTGGAAAGTAGACTTCTTTTGAAAAATCATTTGTATTTGTCATAAAATTAGATTGTAAAAAATTATATTCCATAAAATAAAAGGTAAGTTCATTTAAATTATATTTTAGGAATAAATAATTCCTTATTGAGATAAAATCATTTAAAATGTGTTTCTAATGAAGCTTTAGAAATAAAAAATCGTAGTGCGGTTTGAGGAAAATATTAAAGGATTTTAAAGTAAAAAATTCATGTTTGTTTTCATAAAACCCAAAATGAAAAAAAAAATTCATGTTAAAATATGTGGTTTTATAAAGATAAATATGGTATAAAATATATTATAAAGTTAACTAAAAATAGGTATGAATGCAAGAAGTTCCTAGAATTGTGCTTACATTTTGGAAGAATTTTCGAAAGGTTATTTTAAAACATTTAAATCCCCATAAAATAATCAAGGATTTTTATTGGTACACATATATATTACATTTAAATAGAATTTATTATGATTACATAAAAATAAATAATAATTTCATTGAGTTTAATAGAGAATAAGAGCAACCTGAATGAAAATGGAGGTTCGGGTAGAAAATACCTACAACTTTGTAATCAATTGAATCATATTACCCAAAATTAACAATCATAAAATGATACATTGAATATCGTAAAAATAAATATATTAATGACATGAAACTAAATGGTCTGTATGCATAAACCATTCAAAAGTAGTATTAGTGAATATGGAATATCTCACAAAATAGAAGTGAGAAGAAGAAACCTCTTACCTTAGGTATGATGGAATTCTACACATGATCTTAATGAATTGAATAATAAAATTTAGGTTCATTAATTAATAATTCCATAACATACTCTACATGTAATTATACATTATAACCTTATTAAGTTCATTCATGGATTTTTTGATGGGTTAAAAGGTTCAATTTCATTTATTGGGTCTGTTTATTTCATGATCGATATATATATATACATGAATGAAGAATCATGTAAAATGAGAATTGTTTTTCAGAATTTATGTTCTATTTTAATAGAGAACATCCATAAGGTTACAAGGTTTTAAATTTCATTTGGTTACTTGGATTTAATATGAATCATTATATAAATTATTTAAGGATATCTATTTGGGTTAATTGGCGGTTTTTTAACACAACAAACACATTTTTCTTTATAAATCAAACCCATGTGCATAAAACGATTCAAGAACCATAGATAACAAATAATTCATATATTATAGTCTGGTTAAACCATAATAATGATTACATGACCATAATTTAATATGTTAATAGAACATGAAAACCCATCGTCCTTGAATGTGATAAATTACCACATCTTTGATAGTGTCTTTTTACTACTAGCATAAAAGTATGATAATTGAGACATGGTAATAAATTATTCCATAATAATAATAAAATTACATTAACTATTATATAATAGAGGTTTCATAATAATTGGATGAGAATATTTGAGGATAGAAAATAAATAAAATGAACTTGAAAAGAAAGTAAAAGAATTGAAAAGAGGAATTTACCTCTTGAATTATTCTTCCTTTAGGGCCTCTTTAGGGGATAGTATTTTGTCTTTTTATGAGAACAAGGGATGTTGAATGTGGGAGAGGATAATAATAGGATATTTGAGAAGAATTTAGATAAGGTTAAATTCTTTAGATGAGTGAAGAGAAGAGGGGAGTGTGGGTGGTTTTTATAGTGGAGGAGAGGAGGGTTTTCATAATATTTTAATCACTAGTTTATTATTTTTTCCTAAGGAAAACGTGATACTTCCATGAAAAAAATAGTAATAAGTGCATGTGAGTTAGAAACAAGGGTTATTTAATCAGAAATAATGCAATAAACCGTGTATTTAACTCATAATATAAACATATGGTAAATTACAGTATTTCACTATTCATAAAAAATCAAGTATTTTAGAAAAATCCCAAAAATTCACCCCAACCATTTTTCAATGTTTCAAATTAAAAATTGAAATCCATTTTTTAAAAATAATCATCTAAATATTTTTAATTAAATTTTTAAATAAAACCATAATTTATTCAAAAAAAATAACTTTAAACCTCTAACACATTTTATAACACCTTGAAAAGTAAATCATGTTCTCATAAAATTATCTTATAACCATAAGAAAATAAAATAAAAATTTATGATTGCATTTTATGAAAAAAATCAATTTTAAAATTTTAAATTATTCATAAAATTGTAATAAAATTTTTTATGAATTACAAAAATACCAATACTTATGCTACAATTAGTTTGTCACTTATAAGATTTACAAATTGTATTATTACATTAATGGGTGATGTTTCTATTTTTAGGCAGATTTACTATTCATTAATATTGATAAGGGTATGATACTATTCATAAGGGTCAGTTTAATCTTCCCCAAAATTGTATGTTGATCCTATCAGACTCTAAATATCTTACTGAAGGTAACTATGTATGTAATTTTTATGAAATTAAAATCAGAGAAGTGACAAAATTAGTCTTATTGGATAGATTATAGGAAAGTGTTGTTTTGTAGACACTCAGTTTTTTATGAATTCAATATTTATTTGAAAAATAATGGGGTGTTTTATTCCCCACTCCTTACAAAAAAATTCTCCCTTGAAATTTGAAACATAACTTTGAAAGTTAATAGTTGATTCTTGAAAATTCCATTGTGGTAATCCCAGATCAAGGATATGGTTAAAATACCCTCTTAATAAGAGGGAAAGGGAAATACATAGGTTACAAAAAAAACTACGCATTCTAGATAGACAACATGGTCATGGAAGAATAATGAAATTATAATATTCTATTAGAAACTTATAAAGAACATGCTCAGATGAAATATCATTACCAAAAAAACATAAACTACAGTTATGAAAATTTTCATTAATATCATGAAAAAAATATGATAATAGGACAACGTTTTTATTGAGGAATCTTTTCATCTATTTGATGAATTATTCCACTATATAAGATTATAAATATAGATTTATATTTTGAAATCACAATCTTATCCTATTTTTGTGCCTTGAACTATCTTTCCTTCATCACTTCTCACCGGGTGAATCATGTAGCGAAGTTAACCACTAAAACCTCACACAATGATCAACTCCAACCATTTTACAAATGGTTTGACTTTCCAAAATATCAGGATCCAATTTTTTACAATCATTATCATATCCATCCTTGTCTGATCCATGAACAGAGGGTCCTTAGAAATCCTCATTTGTTTAGAAATCCATGATTTATATTGCTCAATGAATCTCCTACCATATTTGACATTAATCAACATTAAGCAGCCCTAAATTTTCACAAACCTAAAATGTGAATATCCTCATCATGTATCCTCCAGAAATATGATAATAACTAAAATTACCATAAACCCATATTGGAAACATTAATTCATCCTTACACATGTTATTGAATATATTCTTTATATCCAAACATTTTGTAAAATCCAACAATGATAGCATATACCCTTTGTCAAAAAGTCAAAAATCGGTTTTGAGGTAGTCAGTTCGTATCAAAATTAATCATTTCATCATCGTTATTTTCATCATTAGAAATATGTTAAGGTTTTTACTACCCTCGATCATGTGTTTTCCAAAAAGATAAAATTCTCATTGAATATCTTTTCATGGTACCATTCAACTTATGGTTTCAAATCCTTAATGAAAAAGTATTGTAGTACAATCCTCGTATATTCCATAATTCTTATAACCGTTACATTTTTGAAGAAAAAATCAAAGGATGTGATTTTTGACTAGGAATATTAATCATTCTACTTCATCTATGACAACATCATAACATGATCATTATCCAGTATCATCAATTGGGGTATATTCTATTGATGCTTGGAACATTGATTCACATAGTGTCCCATCTCCTTGTAGTTGAAGCATTGTACATTGGAAGCGTTTTTCTTCCCCTTTCATTCACGAAATTGGTGTCCTTTTTCTCCACACTTAAAAGAGACTCTCATTCTCTTCAAGCATTTACCAGGGAGATTCTTTCCATAGTTATCACATGTAAAAAAACATTTCTTTCCATTCTTCCCTTTATCCATATTTTACATTACCATCTTGTTCTTATTTTTCTTCCCATCAAATCTATTGGACTCAGTGATGTCTTTACATACATTTTTAACACATGATACTATTTACTCCTAAGATGAGGACACTTAGGAGACTATCTTCCTTTGAAACGATGGCTTAAGACAATTATAGATATGATCCTTCATACTATTTTCATCACGTGCATTGGTGAAGTTCATATTCCTTCTTCTAGGAACCACTTCTAATCTATTACTTATACTATATTAGCTTATAAAATTGTGAACATTCTATAACTCTCTACATGGTATATAATATATCATAATTTTATTAATTGTAAATCTTATAACCATATACCTTGGTTACATTGGGAGAATAAATCCTTCATAATTGTATGTATGAATAAAACGTGAATGATCCTAAGCATAACCCCAGGGAGAGTCAAACCATGTGCCTAGTAATACCTGTTGTCAGGTACCAGGAAACATTGGGTCAAGACCGAAACTCCTTTCCTGAGTTGTTACTCCTAGGGAAATTTGTGCAAGAACTATTTCCACTTGTAGTATCCAAAGAAAGATGTATTTTCTAGAAAGATCCATATAATAAATTACTTATAAAATTCTAGAATGTTTTGGGATGTTTATCTTCAAATTCTATGTTAGGGTTTTGTTACCTAATCTACATTTTCTTAATATAGTTTCCATATATTGTAATAAACTACCATAGATACCAACTGTATTGCACTGACCCCAAATGCCTAGAGTTCTTGAATTATTTAATACATCGGCATGATTACAAGGAATAAAATCATGAAAGACAGATAAGATTAGTAGTTTTGCCTAATCAGGTACATACATAGGATCAACATTAAAACATGAAATGAAATATAACAAATAAGTTTTATTGGGAACATCCACGACTCTAAGTTTATCCCTATAGGACATTGATGATAAACTTCTTCACATCATGAGAAAATGAAACATAAGAAAGGGTTGAGCATAGATGCTCGGTAAGGGTAAGAAATACCATGAAAGATATCATAAACATAAACATTAGGCGTGGTGAATAATTAAAATCACTTGGCTTTAAAAATAATCTTGAGAAAAATTTGGAAGGAATATGAGCTGAGGAAATATGCCATAATAAAGAATTGTCATGGGTATTATACTAGTAGAATAACCACTTGAACTTTGAATTACTAGTTTCAAAATGAGGGAATCCATAATGTGGGACATCATAACCATACCATCAAGACCTTTTTTCAAGACCATAAATAACGATTTTTTCAAGGCCTCGTGCCAAGACCGTAGTTTGTCTCATGAGACCTACAGATGCATCGAGGGGCTATAACGAGGCCCACACATCACATAATAAGTAAAAAAAATTCCTCATATTAATTTGGATAAACATATACAATATACACATTCATATTGTAACTAAAATATGAAATGAAAATAACTTACTCCAATCATTATACATAAACACTAACCATTCGGAGTAATATTATGAATGGTTTCAAGATAGCACAACCATAGTCAAAATAATAATAAACCATTCAATAAAACATTATGGATGATATAATATAAGATAATACATAATTAATTATAATATTTAACAAAGAATTTTTATATATATAAAGATACTTTTAAATGATACCATTGAAAAATCCTTGAGGAAATAATCCTTAAACATTCCAAAGTATCTCGTACCACCTTGAAACATTAAAATAAAAATCCCTTAGAATACCGTGAGAATAATTATACACTTGATATGATATAAAAAATGGAATTACATACACCAAAGTAAATAAATATGTGCTGAAAAAGGAATATATCTCATAAAAGATTAAGTGAGATGAGAAAAATACCTTTTACTTTTGAAAGAATAGTTATTTGGAAAAATAATTTGAATTTGTCATGAAATGAAATTGTAAACAAGTATATCCTAAAAAATAAAATGGAAGGTCATATATATTTTATTTGATTTTTAAATAATTCCTTATTGAGGTTAAGTCATTTAAAATTAGTTTTTAAAGAAGCTTTATAAATAAAACAATTTAGTGTAGATGAAGGAAAATATTAAAGGATTTTAAAGTGAAAATGAAGGTTTTCATTCATAAATCCATAAATAAACCAAAATAAATATTTTAGGTTAAAATTTATGATTTTAGACGTACAAATATATCATAAAATATATTATAGGCTGAACTTCAAAATAGGTAAGAATTTGAGAAATTCCAGGAATCAGGTTTGCATTTTGGAAGAAATGTTAGATGGTTATTTTAAAAATTGTAACTCCCAAAAAAATAAAGAAGGATTCTTATTGGTACATATATATATAACATTAACATATAATTTACTAGGAGTAAAAAAGAATAAATACTTATTTCATTAAGTTTAATAGAGAATAAGAGAAACCTGAATGAAAATGGAGGTTCATGTAGAAAATACATACTACTTTGTAATCAATTGTATTGTATTCCAATACATTAATAATCAAGAAATAATACCTTTAATAACATGAAAATAAATAGATTCATGGTATGGGACATAAATAGGAATTATACATACACCATACACAGGTAATAGTTGTAAATACAGAACATCTCACAAAAATGGAAATAAGATGAAGAAACACCTTACCTTAAAACAAATGATGTTCTTCACTTGATCATAATGACCTGAATAATAAAATTTTGGTTCATTAATTAATAATTCCAAATCCTCCTCTCGGTTTTATTATTTATTATAACCTTATTAAATTATTTCATGTCCTTTTTGATGGGTTAAGAGGTACAATTTCATTGTTCGGTTTCGTTTGTTTCATGATCGGTATACTTATTTATATGAATGGTTAATCATGTTAAATGATGATGGTTTTAAAGAATTGAAGTTATATGTTATTATAAAAATACATAATACTGCATGTTTGTAAATTTAATTTTGTTACTTGGAGCAAAGATGAATCATTATTTAAATTATTTAATGATTACTGTTTGGGTTAATTGGTGGGTTTTTAACACAAAAAAATCATTTTTCATTACAAATCAAAACCATGTGTAAAAAATGATGTTGATTCAATAATGTTTCCTTATGCCTTTTCCATTCCTATATGTTTTGAATATAACAAACACTCTATCTCAACGAAAATTTCTTTTCCACTCATATTTTCCTTAATAAAGAAAATTTTCCCACTCCAAGGAAAATTTATCCTTACCTGTTTTTCATTGTTCATATTTTAGTTTCTCCCAATATAAATATTTTCATTCTTAATTATAAAACATGGTTTCACAATTAAATCCTATGAATTCTATAAGTACATAGATACAGCACATTCTTTTTTCAGGATCTGAAATTCAGACTTCGCATTCTCTGAAATTCAGACTCAGAATTCTCGGAAATTCAGACTCCGAATTTCTTTGAATTCAGGTTACTAAATCTTTAGAATTAATATTAAAAATTACTAAAAATTCAGATTCCAAATTCCTTATAATTTAGTATCCTAATTCCTTAGAATTCGGACTATGAATTCCTTAAAATTCAGACTCTGAATTCCTCATAATTCAGACCCCAGATTCCTTATAATTCAAACTCTAAATTCCTCACAATTCTGACTCATAATTCTACATAATTCTGATTTTGAATTCCTTGGAAAACAGAATATGAATATCCATTTAATATAGACTCGGAATATTTTTTTCTTAGTCTCCGAACATTAATTTTTCCTTAGACTCTGAAAATTTAATTTGGTTGAGAAAACTTATTTTACTTACTCTTGATATAGTTATAAAACAATGTTGTGCATTCCATTAATAACTAATCGTTGTTTGAGTGACACATGTACAGGTCCCTCTGAAATTCGGGGAAAAATATGACCATTAAAGGAGGGAGTCGACCATTAGAAATGTGCCTATAAATAGGAGATCATTTTAACGAACCCAAAATACTATTCTATAACTCTATATATTACATGATGAAGTGATTTCTAGAGAGAGAGACTTTCATGCCTTGTGTATAATAAACATCTTATTCAGATTTCTTTTTGTGACTCCGATTGTTGCTGTGTACAATAGAGGGCATCCGGGGATAGGAAGACAGAGGTTTTGACTACATTAAAGTTCGATGACTTCCTTGATATGGAAGACAGAGGTTCCGACTACCTTGATATTCAAGGGCATGTGGGGATAGAAGACAGACTCGGATATTCCTATCGAGGGCTTACCATGGTGTGGGTAAGACAAAATTTCTTGAAAGTATAAATCAAGGGACCTTTATCCAAGGATGTTGGATACCCTACTCTTTGGGATAAAAGATTTCATATTTTTTACATTAATTTTTTTATGTTTTTTCCTCTGTATTTTGATTAATAAGGAAAGTATAACTATCTTATACTTTCTTGTTCTTGTATACTCTGATTGGTAATATTCTATATGATTTGAGGTAGATTCATTTTCTATGTAAACTTTTCTTAAGTTTCATTTCTGGAACCATATTTCCAGAATCTAGCAAGTTTGTAGAACTAAGAGGTCTTGTGAATTTACCTTGTTATAATTTTCTAAACAATAGATAGTTTGAACCAACGTTAAAGGTTCCAAATGAATTTTTAATGTATACAATTCAACCCCCCCCCCCCTTTCTATATTGAACATCTACGTCATATTTAAATCCTATAATTGGTATCAAAGGAGGTCTCTGAAATACTTATATTCACATATAAGTTTTCTTTCTCATGTTTCCCTTGTTCTATTTTTCCTTTCTATGGATTTTTATCCTTATTTAAAAACATTTATTACTAACAAGAATCTATGGAAGGATATTTTATTTGAGATGGAAGGAATGAATTTTGGTTCAATTGAAAATATTAATCCAAATAAACCACCTATATTTGATGGGAACTATTATGAATATTAGAGAGATCGTATGAATACTTTCTTCATTAACGCTGGAGTGGAAAACATTGTAATGATTAATGGAGATTACAAGATTCCAGATAAAGAGTCAGGACATTTACTAATCAAGAAAAGTGTGAATATCAACTAAACTACAAGGTCTGCAATAATTTTTTGTGTTCCATGACTAGGAATATATATAGCCAATTTTCTTATTGTGAACATGAAAATTTTATTTGGAAGAAGTTGGAGGTTACACATTTTGGAACTTCCAAAATTATCGAATCTGGAAGATCTATGCTCAGAGTAGAATATCATGGTTTTTCTTTCCTTATGGTGAACCTGTTTGTAAGGTACAATAGGGGTTTATGACCATTATTAACAGTATACAATCAATTGTGGAAAAATGTTTAGATGGTGAGGAACTTGTGGACAAGATTATAGATATCATTCCTAATGAGTGGGAATCAATAAGAATAGATATTGATGAGAATAGGAAAGTATCACAGATTAATCATTATGAGATTCTTG
The DNA here is from genome assembly GCA_963277665.1 of Viscum album. Lineage (NCBI taxonomy): Eukaryota > Viridiplantae > Streptophyta > Magnoliopsida > Santalales > Viscaceae > Viscum > Viscum album. The sequence goes on from OY728155.1 coordinate 823,752,381, forward strand.
GAACTCTTCTTTACCCTGAATATATAATGAAAAGGGATGCTGACTTAAATAAGAAGAAGATTGGAAATGGAATTGTTTCTTTTAAAACTACTTCAAATCATATTAATGCCAAGACTCCTGAGAGAGTTAAGAAATCTAAATCTAAGAAGGTCACTGTTTTAACTGAATCAATTGAAATTTAATATTCTAATAATGATCTAGCCAATCTTTCCTGAAGTATGAACAAGATAGTTTGGAAGAAACACATTAAGTATAGATACAAGAATAAAGAAACAAAGAATACGAAATACTCTAAAGTTACTTGTTATAAATGCAAAAGAGCAGGGCATATAATGCCAGATTTTCCTATGCTTATGTGAAAATACAGAAAGGAAAAGAATTCAGAGAGGAATATAAATAAGTTCTACAAGGATAAATCTAAGAATGTTTTAAAATCCAATGACACCTGGTGTGATAGTGGTGGTGACTCTTCTGAATAATCCTCAGTGTATGAATCTTCTAGAATGAATAATTGTGGTCTATTTTCTGAGCTACCTTTGGAAAATCATTATTTAATGGCTCATATACACAATGTATAATCCATCACCAATATATCCTTGAATGCTAATTATAGTGATAGTAAATATTATGAATCTTTAGATGAAGAATCTTCTTCAGATTAAGATAATACTTTACCTACTTATGAATAAGTTTCTAGGTTTTCTAAGCTCCTTGAGAATGAAAATTCTAAAGTCAAGAAAAAGAATGATAAGGAAAATTCTAGGATTTCTATTCTTACTAATGAAATATCAAATCGTTCAAAAGATCTTGACAAGAAAATTTATAATTTTAAAATTATTTAAAAAACCCTTGAGGATGTTAATTCTAATAAGGATAAAAATTCTAAGGATCTAGAAAAAGTAATTTCTAATAAAAAAATTTGACAGACTAACTCTAGTGCTAAAACTAAGGTTTTTTAGTATAAAAACATAGTTATTATCCTAAAAAATGTCAGAAATATTTTCCTTGAGGAAGTGTTTTACTAACTTTACCATAAGTAAGGAAAACATTGATAATATGTATTCCCAAATTTGACCTCTAAGGAATAATTCTGGTTTTGGTAATACTCATTCAAAACAGATTTTTATTAACAATTATTTTTCTTCTCAAAGTGCTACATTCTACACTAAGTGTCAGTTTGGTGGTTATTGGGAATAATTGTTTCTTAAACAAAACATAGTCTTTAGGTTTTCATAAATCTTATTTTTCAATCAAAATGTGGATTCCTAAAATTTCTCTTTCTAATGTTTCTGGATCCAAGAATGTTTAGGTTCCAAAACTCTAACACTCTTGTTTTTAAGAAAGTAAAGATAATACCAACAGCAATACATGGTACATGGATAGTTGTTTTCCTAACACATGACAAGTAACAAAAACTTCTTTGAAAAGATTATCTAGACGAGATGAGGGAATGTAACTTTTATAGATAATGCTTAAGGAGAAATTATTGGTATAAGTAACATTGTTCTTCTTAGAACAAATTTGATTTCAAATGTTGAATTTTTTAAGGGACTTAAGCAAAACCTAATTAGCATATGTCAATTATGCGATGAAGGTTTCCTTTTGAATTTTAAGAATGATAAGTGTTTAGTACACAATTCCATGGAAGAGTTTATTATTTCTTCCCATAGGCAAGAGAATGTTTACACACTAATCATAGAAGACCATAGGATCCAATATCCAACTTGTCTTAGTGTAATATAAGATCATTATTGGTTATGGAATAGAAGTTTTGGACAATATAACCTTAATAACCTATGAAAAATCTCTATGAAAAGACGAGTTAAGGATCTACCAGAGCTTATATTTGATTCTTAAAAAGTTTTTGATCCTTGTAAATATGGAAAGAAACATAAATCAAGTTTTAAATAAATCGGTGAAGTCTCAACCACTGATGCATTATAGATGGTGCATATGGATCTTTTTGCTCCAACACAAACTGGAAGCATTGGAGGAAAATAGTATGTATTTATCTTAGTTGATGATTACACTTGATTTACATGGGTCTATTTCTAGAAAATAAATCTAAAGTTTTTTCTTATTTTAAAAGTTTTAGAGCCCAAGTTAAAAATGAGAAAACCGTCCATTGATAACTATTCATAGTGATCATGGGAGATAATTTCAAAATTCTGATTTTGAATATTTTTGTAGTAAAAAACGAATTACTCATAACTTCTCAGCACCAAGAACACCTCAATAAAATGGTGTTGCTAAAAGAAGAAACAGAATTCTTCAAGAGATAACAAGAACCATGTTGAGTGAATATTCGGTAGCCAAACATTTTTGGGCTGAAGCTATACGTACTGCTTTATATATAATATATTGTGTTCTAATTAGACCTTTTCTTACTAAAAATTTTTATGAGTTATGGAATGGTAGAAAACCTAGAATTTCTCACTTCAACGTTTTTGGTTTCAAGGTATTCATTCGTAATACTACAGATAATCTACACAAATTCACACCCAAATCTGATGAAGTAATTTTCTTAGGATACTCTACAACTTCTAAGCCTTATAGAGTTTTAAATAAAAATACTTGTACTGTTGAAGAAATAGTGCATGTTAAATTCGATGAAACTGATCCTTTTGTTTTTAAACATCCTCAACCAACATCTTTAGATGTATTTTCAAAAAATAATTATCAACCCTTTATAGAAAATCCTTTTGAGAAGGAAAATGTTCAAAAAAATGTTATTGAAGAATTTACCCCAGAAGACTTCCTACCATACATTGATGAACAGGTTTTACAAAACACAAATCAGTTATCTATAAAGAATCATCCAAGTGATAGTATCATTGTTGATGTAAATCAAACTGTAAGTACAAGAAGTTCCTTAGAAAATGAAGTAGAAAATCTATAATTCATTTTCCAATTAGAACCAAAAAGCACTGATGAAGCTTTAGTTGATGATGATTGGATAAAAGCTATGAAAGATGAGCTAAATTAAATAGAAAGGAATAAAGTCTGGACCTTGGTTGAAATACCTAAAGAAGCTTCAATTATTACAGTAAAATATGTCTTCATAATTATGTGTGATAAAAATGGAATCATAGTAAGAAATAAAGATATATTGGTTGTTAAAGTCTATACCAAACAAAAAGGAATAGACTATGATGAAACCTATTCTCCCGTATATAGACTTGAATCCATTCGTATTCTATTTTCCCTTGTTGTATTATATAATTTCAAACATTTTCAAATGGATATTAAATGTGGTATCCTTAATGGTTATGTCCAAGAGGACGATTTTGTTGAACAACATCCTTGTACTGAAAAGAGAAAAAACATGAACAAGATTTTAAACATACAAAAACTTTATATAGACTTAAGCAAGCCCCAAGACCTAGTATGACAGGTTTACAAGATTTTTGCTTCAAAACAATTATGATAAGGGAAATGATGATCCAACCTTTTTATAAAAAAAGAGAAGAATTTTTTTTTATTGTTCAAATTTATGTTGATGAAATTATATTTGGTTCAACTCAGTAATCATTAACTGATTCATTTGTGGATCTAATGAATACTTCGTTCGAAATGAGTATGATGGATGAGTTAACATTTTTCCTTGGTTTTCAAATTTCTCAAGAACCAGAAGAAATATATATATCCCAACATAAATATGTCAATGATATTCTAAAAGAGTATCGATATGAAAATACTAAGTGTATAAGTACTCACATTGGTACCTAAAATTAACTTGATCTTGATGAATCTGAGAAACTAGTAGATCAAACATCTTTTAGAGGTATGATAGGAAGTCTACATTACTTGACAGCTAGTCATCCAGACATAATTTTTTTGATATGATTATGTGGAAGATATCAATCCAATCATATGGAATACCATTTAATGATAGTGAAAGGGATATTTCGCTACTTAAAAGTAACTATGGATATTTTATTCTTTTGTACTTATGGCAATGATTTTGTTTTAAAAAGTTTTTTGGATGCTGACTCTGATGGCTATAGAATGGAGAGGAAAAGTACATCTGAATCTTGTCATTTATTAGGAGATTCATTAGTTTCTTGGTCATGTAAAAAAGAAACACTCAGTAGAACTTTCCACAAATGAATCTGAATATGTAGCAGCTGGAAGTTGTTATGCTTAAGTATTGTGGATGCAACACACACTCACAGACTATGGTAAATGTTTTTCCAAAACAAAAATATTGTGTGATAATACTAGTTCCATTACCTTATGTAAAAACCCTACACCTCACTCTCGGGAAAACCACATAGATAGGAGTCACTTTATTAGGGATCACACACAAAAAGAAGATATCATTCTTTAATTTATAGGAATGCAAGATCAAAATGCTGATATTTTCACAAAATCTTTACCATCCGAAAAATTTTAATAAATAAAATAGAAGTTAGGAATGATAACCGTAAGGTAATATTCCATATTAACTTCTTATTTAAACATATCTCCTTATTGTAAGAAACTCATTTTCATAGGGGGGTACATTTTATTATTAGCCAATTATTTTAGTCAAAACATTTCCTTGTAAAAAATTACTTCATCAAAGTTTTTGTAGTCAACTTTTTTCATAGTCTAAATTTTTTCGTAATAAAAATTTTCGAAAATAAAGTTATTCAAAAAGTATTTTTCCACATTAAGAATAATCTTCCTAGAAATCTGAAAGGTATGTTTTATTTTCTAAATTCTCATAATCTTATTTTACATTTTGTTATATTCTTTTTTGTTTTAAACTTTTCAGATACACTTTTTCTTAAACCGAATGTTTTTCTTAAAAACCTCAAAAGATCAGAATCTATCTAAATCCTTCTTCGGCTATCATGTCAACCGTCAGATCTTCTCAAGCAGTTTTCAACCATTGGATCAATCAAGGAAGCTAAATCGTCACTTCAATTTCTTATATAAAGTACGCCCAATGGTCATCCTAAATCGACTCCAAAGCACTTGTGTGCAGAATCTCTGCCCTTCCAACTAAATACCATTCCGAATTTATTAGCTCTTCCTTAGTTCCAAACGACTAAAGAAGCCTCTCCTCAGAAAGATATTTCAACCGTAATGGAAATATTTGTATGGTAGATTTATCTTGAATGGTTGGTAGACCCATACTTCTTTATTAATTATGATTCAATCGTCTCAAAGAAGATCATGTTTAATGGCTGCGAGAGTATAGCTATTTTGAAAGACAAGGAAGAGGATCCGGTGATTCCGGAGTTGCTAGTGGAGTTTTATGAATCTGTATCTTTTTTCAATCATGGAGGAAAAGGGAAATTTTCTTTCAAGATTTATGGTAATATTTATTCACTTTTTATTCTAAGGTATCCATATTAATTGGAATACTATACGAAGGAGAAGCTGAAATTTTTTCCATAAGTTACATGATAATATAAGAAGCTTTGACAAGGAAAATGCTATATCTTGTCTTTGACTTTAAAAGGTAAAGACTATGATGATTCTTCATCTTTCTGTGAATTTTTTAATTCTAGAACTTTGGGTTCAAGGATTTATCATCCTGAGGAATGGAGATAATGATACTCCAAAGAAAAATGATATTTATGTTTTGAATTTCTTAGTGAACCTCTAGAAGCTGAATCTAGTTATGTATATTTTGGTTACGATTGAGAATATCAAGAATGAAAATCTAATTCCCCAGATTATCATGTATCCAATAATCCTATCGAAGGTCATTGTTTATTGTTTAGAATCAATTAAAATATCTTGAAAATCGAAGTCCAGAAATTTCAAGGTAATGTTGCTAAGAGATGACACTCTAAGGAGAATGATAATTGGATTTTCTGGGGAATTCGATGAATTTTATGATTTATCAAATGGATAAGTTAAAACTTTATAAAATAATCCTATTGTAGCTGAAACATCCATGAAAGGTGGAAGGAAGAGGAATGTGAAGGAAATTCAAGAGATAGAAAAAATTTTATTGCCAAGGAAACTCAATCTTCACCTCCAAAGCCAAAGAAACCGAAGGCCTATCCTAATGAAGTTGTGGATAAGTGGAGAGAAGGTAAGAAAAACTGAAAATAAGGGGATCTTAAGTTTTTCTTGGATCCTACTAAGGGAAAATCCCTAAAGATGAAAGTCGTTGAAGATCTTGACAAACAAGGGAAAGAGAATAAGCAGAGAAAGAAATTTTCTGAAGCTAAAATCATTCTATCTCTTCTTAAGGCTTCTGAGAAATCCTCCAAGAATATTCTAGTACTAGAATCATTTTTCAAATATTTACTTCCATAGACTCCATGAAAGAATTTGGTGATTTTGTAACCACATCAAGAAGAAGAATAAGAAAAATAAGAAGAAGAAATATAAGTAGAATAGGAAGTTGAGGAAGAAGTAGAGAAAGAAGTGGAAAAAGATAATGATGAAAGAAGTGGTGGCATTGATGACATGATACAACAAGTGGAAGATTATCATGAGAAGGAATGTCCTTTTGAGAATTTTTCCATCCATACTTCTGAAGTTGAATCTTCTAAGCTTGATACTCCTAGAAAGGATGAGAAGGATCAAAAAGAATTCAATAAGCAATTTTACGAAAAATTAGTAATCATGATATTATTCATAAAGGATAATCTCAACCATGAGCTAAGAAGGAAAATTTTGATGAAGATAAAATTGTTGAGATATCAGACAGCAAGCATGAATCACCAAAAGATGATCAGATCATTTCAAAAAATGATAAGGGTAAGCAGGTGATGGCTGATACTCCTACCAAGTATTTGGTTATTAAGAAAGATGTTGGTACTTCATCCAAGAGCAAAAATGATGTGCTTGATAAGGAATTCTCATCATCAAAGAATTCGAATTCAAAATCTTTTTATCTTGTTCATTACTTCTTTTTTCAGTATTTGAATAATATAGTTGGTACTATTTTGATATTTCCAACCATTGATTCAATATTTCAAATTCTTTTGCGTTCCTTAAATCAGAAAATAGATTTATTATCCATGGTGATGGATAATTGTGTCAAGCTTGAGGTATATTTTAAAACCTTTATCATTAATTATGAATCCTGCAAAAGATCTTTCAAGAAGATGACTAGTTATTCAAGGAAAACTATTGAAGAAATGATACTTCTTGATGAGTTTCAAGATAATTTCAAGGATCCTTTTGAAAATGAGGATGCTAAGTTCAAATATCTCACTAATTATTTTTAAGAAAAGAAATATCTTGAAGAAACTACTCAGAAGCAAGAAGTGAAAGATCTGAATGAGAAATTGTATTCAGTTGCTCAGAGTTGGAAGAGGGAAAGATATCATATAATCAATATTGTGGAAAAACTTTCTAAACAAGAAAAATCCTTGAAGAATCAGACTAATATGCTTAAGGCTCAGGAAGAAAAAATCAAAGCCTCATAAATGAAAATTCAAGATCAAGATCATCTACTCAAGCGCATGGATGATGATGACAAGGAACATAACAAACTCAAGACTATTGTGAGGAAGATGATGCCGAATGAGAATAAAGGATAATTTCATTCAAATCTGATATTTTTTCATATATTCCTATTGTAAAAATTCATCCAATCTTAATGAAATTCATGTTGTAGTTCATATTTTTGGTTGTTTAGTACTAATATTTTAGGTACCATATTTTATTTCCATTCCCTTTATTCCTTTTTGAAAATCACAAAGGGGGAGAAAGGAATGTCAAAAATAATAATATGTAATGATGAAATTTTCCTATGTAAGGGGGGTGTTCATATAAGGGGGATTATTTTTCATGAAGATATTCGTATGAAATAAAATATAAAACCACTTTCAGAAAATCAAGAATGTGATCCTTAGTGTTCCCAAAACCTAAGGGGGAGTTAGTCATATTCACTATGATCCATTAGTAATGGGAGATTAGTATTTTTTCAGGATCATAGTAATTTGAAAGACTTTATATTCTTTTTAATAAGGATGTTTTTTCTTTCCAAAAAGGGGGAGATTGTTGTGTCAAAATGGATTCCTTATGACTTTTGCATTCCTCTATGTTTTGAAAATCACAAACACTCTATCTCAAGGAAATTTTATTTTCCACTTAGATTTTTCTTAATAAAGAAAAGTTTCCTTCTCCAAGGAAAATTTATCCTTACCTATTTTTCATTGTCCATATTTTAGTTTCCCAAAATCTAACTCTTTTTATTCCAAATTAAAAAAAATTGGTTTCATATATAAATCATCGTAATTCAATAGGTACTTAGATATAGCGCATTTGGTTTTCAGGATCTAAAATTCAGAGTCTAAATTCTCTGAACTTTAGGCTCTGAATTCTCTAAAATTCAGACTCTGAATTCATTAGAATTAAGGTTCCGAATTCCTTAGAATTTAGACTCTGAATTCCTTAAAATTCAGACTCCAAATTCCATAGAATTCAGGTTCTAAATTCCTTAGAATTCAGGTTTCAAATTTCTTAGAATTCAGACTTCAAATTTCTTAAAATTCATTCTCTAAATTCTTAATAATTCAGACTATGAATTCCAAAGAATCCAAACTCTAAAGTCTATAGAATTCTGATACCAAATTATTTGGGGAACAAAATCCGAATATCCATGAAATATTGACTCTGAATATTTTTTTGTAGACTACAAACTTTATTTTTTCCTGAGACTCTGAAAAATGAATTTGGTTGAGCAAAATTCTTTTACATACTCTTGTTGTAATTATAAAATGATGTTGTCCATTCTATTTTAAACTAACCATTGCTTTAGTGACACGTATATAGGTCCCTCTAAAATTCAAGGAAAAATATGACCGTTGGAGAAGGGAGTCGACCATTGGAAATGTGCCTATAAATAGGAAGTCATTTGAAGGAACCCAAAACAATGTTCTATAACCCTTTAGATTACATTCTAAAGTTATTTCTAGAGAGAGAGACTCTCATGCTTTGTGTGTATTGAACATCTTGTTCAGATTGCTTCGTGCGACTATGATTATTGCTATGCACAATCGAGGGCTTCCGGGGATAGGAGGATAGAGGTTCCGACTACCTTAATGTTTGAGGACATCCTTGAAAAGGAAGACAGAGGTGTCGACAACATTGATGTTCGAGGTATTGTAGTGATAGTAAGACAGACTCTGATATATCCCATCAAGGGCTTACCCTAGTGTGCGTAAGGCATACTTTCTTGAAATTATAAATCAAGGGACCTTTTTCCAAGGTAGTTGGATACCCTACTCTTTGGGTTAAAATATTTCTTACTTGATACTTGTATTGATTCATGTTTTTTTCCACTGAAGTTTCATTAATAAGGAAAATATAATTGTCTTATACTTTCTTGTTCTTGTATACTCAGATTAGTAAGATTCTATACGCTTTAAGGTAGAATCGTTTTCCATGTAAACTTTTATTAAGTTTCATTTCCAAAACCGTATTTCCAGAATCTAGAATGTTTGTAGAACTAAGATGTCCTGTGAATTTACCTTGTTTAACTTTGTTAAACTATAGAATGTTTTAACCGACATTAAAGGTTCCGAATGAATTTTTAAAGTATACAACTCACCCCCCCCCCCCCCTCTTGTATATTTCGCATCTACATCATATTTCGATCCTACAATAGATTCCAGAACCATAGATAAGAGATAATACATATATTATATTCTGGTTCAACCATAATAATTGTTTCATGACCAGAATTAAAGATGGTAATATAAATTTAAAACCCATCATCCTTGAATGTGGTAAATTAGCACATCTTGGATGCAATTTTTTTCACTTCTACCATAAAAGAAGGATAAAGTGGAGATGATAATAAATTATTCCATAATCAAAAAAAATTAAAGTACATGTAAGGTACTTTAGATTTCATAAAAATTGGATGAGGATTGGTGAGGATATAAAATAAATCAAAATAACATGAAAAGAAAGAAAAACAATTGAAAAGAGGAATTTACCTCTTGAATTAATCTTCCTTGAGAGCCTCTTTATGTTGGAGGATTGGGAATTTTTATGGGAACAAGGGATGATGGATGTAGGGGAGGAGCTTGGGAGGAGATTTGATCTGAATTTAGTAAAGGCTCAAGTCTTGAGAGGAGTAAATAGAAGAGGGAAGTGTGGGTGGTTTTTATAGTGGAGGATAGGAGGGTTATCTTAATATTTTAATCATTAGTTTATTATTTTTCCATAAAACAAGAAATAGTGATTATTCCATGACCATAAATAGTAATAAGTTCATGTCAGTTTGAACCAAGGGTTCTTACATCATCTATGATTCTAGGAACAGTGTATTTAACTCCTAATGTAAATATACGATAAATTACCATATTTCAGTATTCATAAAAAATTCATGTATTTTAGAATAATCCTAAAATTTTAACCCGACCATTTTTCGATGTGTATAATTCAAAAATGTAACCTATTTTTTGAAAATATTTTTATAAATATTTTTAACTCAATTTTTAAATAAAATATTAAATTAATAAAAAAAACATTAAAACTATAACTCGTTTTATAACACCTTGACAATTTAATCAAGGTCTCATAAAATTATCTTATAATCGTAAAAAATAAAATGAAAATTTATGATTAAATTTTATGAAAAAAAAATTCTATTATAAATTATTAAATTTATTATAAAATTTTAATAAAACTATTTACGACATACAAAAATACCAATACTTATGCTATGATCATTTTGTCACTTATAAGATATCTAAATAATATTTATACATTCATGGGTGAAGTTTTTATTTTTCATGGCCGATTTACTATTAATTACAATTGATAAGGGTATGTTACTATTCATAAAGATCAAGTAACTATTCATCAAATATGTGTGTTGATCCTATAAGACTCTAAATATCTTACTGAATGCAACTGTGTATGTCATTTTTTCAAAATTCAAATCAATGAAGTGAAAATATTATTTTTATGGGATAGATTATAAGAAAGTTTTGTTTTGCAGACACTCAGTTTGTTGTGCATTCAATATTTATTTAAAAAATCTTGTGGTGTTTCACTACTGACCACTACCGGACCAACAAGTATATAAAATGATATTCGAAAACTTTTATACAAAATATGAGTTCATGAATGGTTTTTATAGGGACAGCAGAATTTAACATGAAATTTTATAGGGATCATCAAGAAATCCAAAAGTACAGTATGAAAGAAAAATCTTCAATAATGAATATGAAAAAATGAATAAAATATAACCTATAGAAGCACTGTATCATATTAAAATAAGTAAAATTGTTACTCTTAGGATATGTATAGTCACTAATCAATGTTGTACAACAATAGTTTAACCTCCCTCGTAGCAAATAAAAATATTACCCCAGTTCAAAAATTGAGGCGCCTACAAAATGAATAGATGAACATGAGAATTTTGAAAATTTAAAATACAATTTTAAATTTAATAGAGTTCTATTTGTGGGATTTTTTATTCTGGTTTCTCCACTTTTCACTCCATATGGAATATAATTCAAATAGACTCTCGCACTAGTAAGGAAATATCATAACCAATCACCCCCTCTTCTCATGGTTACTCCACCAACCTCACATCATCTCTACCTCATGGTAACTAAGATGGTTCACTTTAAAATATAAATAAATCAAGTAAGATAAAAAATTATTTCAATAAAACCATCAGTAATAATGGTTAACCAATCTAGAGAGACATAAAACCTAGAAAAGATAATTTATTTAAATTTATCTTTAAATATAAAACAAGAAAAATCAAGGATTTCAACCCATACAAAAATAAATTTATAGTCCCTATTTGGAAACAATACCCTACAGATTTTATACATGGTCATTCAATGAGTAATATTCATTAGTAATTAGGTCTTGGGGATTTCCTTTTAAAATTTCAGCAAGTTTTAACAAAACCACATGTAACATAACATCTTGAAGAAGTCTTGTAATAAATTATAACACTCAAGGGATAGGAATACTTCCATAAATAGATTTAAAATATAGAGTATCCTTTAATGAGTCATGTAAAGTTGAAAATATATTTTTATTAGAATATGAATGACCATACTAATAATTTAATTCATCACCTTCACTCCCCCTCTCATACTTCTAAAATTAATATGTTCAAAAAAAGAAACTAATGTTATTGTAGGTGGCTCACTGTCAACAACAAATTGACTTCTATAGGTAACGTCCTTGGTTAAGAAAGTGAGAGAATCATCAAGATATTTTAATAAACTCTCAAACTAATGGAGAAAAAATCATCATTGAATTGGTGAAATGAATAAGGGGAAGTCCTAATGTTAGTATTTGAAAAAATAACCAGAAACTCCTCTAGAACAAATAGATCTAGAAAACTCACATTCAATATCAAGATGAATAAACCTATCTACAGGCCCAACCTCAACCATTGAATATTGATTTTCAGTAGTAGTGGCATCATGAGTAGACTCTCATTTCATTGGTTGGTAGGAATATGAATCATAATCAGGTTGGGGTTCTTTGGAGGGTTGGGGGTTAGTCTAGGAATTTTGAGAGAAACTATCGGAAAGGTATATTGGTTTTGGATGGATCACATTATGGTTTTGAGAAATTCATTTCTAAATTTGACTCTCAATTGTCCCCATTTTTCCTAGTTCATATTAAGATTCAGATTCAACAAAAATTTCATCAAAATATTCAATGACAGTCTCAGTGATAAAATCTTCAAAAGGATGAAGATTTTATTTTCTAATCTTAGATCTAAGCACCTCATCCCCAACATCAAAAAACATACATCTCACCTCAATTGAATACACCTTGTAAACATTAAATTTTTCTTGGTCCTCACTAGTTTGAATGGTAAACATACCCTTTGATACATCAATGAAATCCCCAGAAGTGGTTAATAATGGTAACCCTAAAATGATTAGAAAAGTGTTATCACACTCCATTGGTAGAAAAAGTAATTCTGTTTGAAAATATAATTTCTCTACATCAATTTAAAAATCATTCACCCCCCATAAGTGTTAGAAAGTGTCATATTTGATAGTTTTAGTTTCACTAAAGTGGGTTTTAGCTCCATAAGGCCTAAAATTTTGAATAGGGGGTAGGTAATATGGTTGATACTAACTCCTAAATTACAAAATCACACAATCTCTTCACTTTGAACAATTTTATGTGATATGAAAAAATTTACAGGGTCTTTTGGTTTGGTAGGATGTTTTTATACTATGGAACTAAACTCCTCATTTAAATTTATATTTGATCTCACAGCTAAATATCTCTAATTAGCTATAAACCTATTAAGAATTTTTAATTATGAATGTATTTTGTTCAAATCTTCCACAAAGGTAATGTTAACATTGAATCTCCTACACATTTGATAAAATTTGAGGTAGTCAGGTTCACTAGTCTTTTTCAGCCTTTGTGGAAAAAGGATAAAAGGGGATAATTCTTCAAAATAGGTCTGTTATTCTTCTCATCTTCATGATTCACCTTATTATTTACCTCTTTTGAAAATTCCCATTTAATTTTTCTATTTTTCATGGGATTTTTTTTGTTAATTTTCACCATTTTTTTCAGATTCATGAAATCTTTCCAGATTTCCAATTTTTTGATTTTCTAAAATTTTATTTTCTATTTCAGCTTGAACATCAATTTAATCATCCAAAGACTATTACCTATCTGGTACTTGAATTTTAAGGACCTAATTGTTTGTAACATCTATAACCTTCTCTCTTGGGTTGGACTCAATTGTTCTATTAAACATTCCCTTGTCTCTTCCTATTTTATCTCTAGCCATCTATCCCATTTAAATTTATAGTCTGTTAATTCTAAAATGTATATCACTTTTTAGAGAAATAATTTCATCTAACAACTCCTATAACATTTTCTTATGTTCCCCTTGAGAAATTGAAGTTTCATCCCCATATTGATTTGAATTAAAATTTCTCGGTTGTGACTGGTATTTTGGAGAAGTGGGTTGTTTGATTACACCATGTTAATTATAATATATGTTGAGGTGGTTTTTTATCCATAATTATACTTCTATTATGATATATCTTCAGAATCTTAATTCCATGCTCTATAATCCGCAAACTGGACACTCTCATTATATTGAATAGGGAGACCAAAGATGGAACAACATTAGTATGTGTAACCAAACATCCCATAGTGATAACACTACAACCTCAAAACATGTTCATTAAAAATAGCAGCTTGAGGGTTAGTTTTCATCCTATAAATGGTTCTTTTTCTAATAAATTTTTTGAGGGAATTTTTTCTGTCTTATCAAAAAATTACTTAATCTCATCATTAGTGGAATCTAAAATGTCACTCCCACAATATTGGTTAACTACGTTCTAGTTGTAAGGGGTGGGAGAATTGAAAATTGTATCAATGAATATGTGGTTAGATAACCCATGATTGGGAATTTACCTAATAAACCTCAAAACATATCCTATGCATCATGAAGTAACTCCCACACATCCTAATAATGCCTTGTGACATTGTCCCTCAATTCAATGGTGGTGTTCTTGGGGTAGAATTTGGATATAGAGTAATTGAACACCACATCCTAGGTTTTAAATATTTCTTGATCTATGTTCTATAACAAAGTCCTAGCCCTCCCCATAAGATATAACAGAAACACTCTCAACCTCAACTCCGCACTAAAATCACACAGAGGTAATTGTTTGATATAACCATTAAATCCCTTTTAAACTCTAAAGATCTCTCTACTAGAGACCATTGAATGAATGAAGATGAGAGAGATGTGACTACTTGATCTCAGAGTCCCTAAACATAGGGTACAACCAATGATAAGAAGGATTCCTAAATATAATTGGAATTTTGAACTACCTAAGTCTAGGTCTCTCTAGGGTAGGAACCAAAGGTTGTGGAAAATTTAAATTTTTGTTTTTACCACTTCATACTTTATAATTTTCATGATTTTTATTTCAATTTTGTTTTTTATATAAAAATAATAAGTTTTATTGATTTCAGAAAATTGAGTTTCATGTTATGACTTAGAATTCATTTTGTGCATCCATTTTTAGTAGAAACAGAATTGAGATTTAGTTTTGAATAGTTATTATTATTTGAATTTTTTTTATTTTTTCTATTTATATATATATATATATTTGATTTTTTCCCACATTACCTCCCCAAAAATGGATCAAAAGTATGAACATGATGCCATTGAACTCATGAAAATTTAATATTTCTAAAACCCTATATACTACTATTCAAGTGATGTGTGGGATATATAATCAATAGAGAATTCTATGTGATTATGCAGACCAAAAAAAAGGAAAAAAACTAAAAGTGTATAGTAATATGGGGAAGATGATGATGAAATGGAATAGTGTAGGGGAAACAATTTTAGTTATAGATACAATCAGATTTTGAGTTAGGGGGACTGTATTGAAATAGGTCGATTAAAATTTCACCTCTCTTGAATGGAACTAATAACAAAGGTATTGTAATGAATCTAGTTTTTACCTATAAGACTACAGAATATTTCTAAGAATATTTACCAATCTAGGAGATGAGTTGACATGGGAAAATGGGGCTAGAGATCCTCTATGTGTAGATTTTAATAATATTGAAAACATTTTGTCACATGCATTAAGTTTCTCTTGAAACATGGAATAACACTTGTTTGGAGTCTCATATCTGGAATTTCAGGATATGGTTGAGTTGAGAAATTAATTTTAACCATATTAATGATATGAAATTTTATATCGGTGAGTTTTTTTTAGGGGAGAGTTTGTGATGGGGAGCGAAGATAGAGTTTATTTGGTTTAATAAAATTAAACTAATAAAAACCTACCTCCCCCACCCCCTTGGTGTGCATAAAACAAAATAGGTACAACCCTTATATCACCCTTTGGAAAACTAATGAAATGAGGATAAATCAAAGTGATGAGGTGCTACTGATCTCTGTTCATGGAACCAATCATCATCAGATCAAGGATCATTATGATATGGGGGTCGTTCTGCACTCGATGCTTCAGTGCTTCACCTTCCAAGTGGGAATATTTGAGTATTTTTCCCAACTGTAGAGACCCTAAGATTAACGTGCATGGGCATTACATTACTTTATCGGAATACTTAATACATAACAAAAACAGACACACAAGGACCGTAATAGTTTAGGGTCTTTGGAAACTTGGAACGTAATCTTCTAATCGTGGTGAAAGATCTTCAACATCACCCATAAAGATCTTCATTTTTTTTGTACCTAAAACCTTTATTTATATCCTAGGGAAAAGAAAACATAAAAAGGGTGAGCTCAAATGCTCAGTAAGGGTAAGCATGTATAAAATAAAACATACCATATACATTTGAACTTAAAAACATGAACATAATGTTTAAACATCAGAATCTTGAGAAATGACACAAAACATGGAAGTACGTAAGGCATAAATCATAAAGAAACATTAAGAATGATAAAATAGCATGGGAATAAAACATGTAATTTTGGAAACCATTAAGCAAATGACATGATTTCCAGAATAGCCCAGGAATTGCTGCCGAGACCATCTTAGTGGACAAAGTCCCTTTCTGAATCGAGTTCACTCCTCGTTCTAGTCCTGTATTACTGAACCAGTTTAACTTGTCGTTCCAGCCATGTATATCTCATGAGATTTAAATCTTTACCCAATGCATTGGAGGGAGATATAGGTCCCACCCATCTCATAATGAAATCCTTATTACTTGTGCCACAACATAAACATAAATCATTCATCATAACCCAATGAATAAAATGGGTTTCATAAACATCATTCCATCATCACATAATCCATATAAAATAAATGGACATAATTTCATAATAAGAAAATTGAAACCATGTAAATAATAGAGAATTTATACTTGAACCATACACATATGAAATAATTTCATCTTAGAGGGAAAATGGTTTTGATAAAACTCTTGAAATGAATTCTTGAGGAAAATATCCTTTCTTCTTCAAAATCAATTTCTTTTCACAAAACGTCATGAAATTTTAAAAGAAAAAGATTTTGTTTAAAATAGTCATGAAATATTTTTGAGGAAGCTTCATGAAAATAAGGCTTTATAAAACCGTAAAAAAATCGTTCGTGTCGTATAAGTTAAAAAACATTCTTCTTGTACTTTTGTCAGAAAAGTTAAAAAAGTACCTTTTAGGGTAAACAAAAGAATGATTCCTTCCATACCATGGTGTAAAAGGCAAAATGGGTATAAAAGGACTTTAATCATACATGAATACACTTTTATAAAACATGGACATGGATGATAGCAATAACCCCAATAAATACTTACGAATAAGTAATCTCGGATAAAAATGAGATTTGCACAATTATCCCTTACCATAGGTCCGATTTGCTTCGTAAGTGTCCGAACCTCCTGTATAATGATTTAAATAATGTCATTGACTTATTCCAGAATCATACTCATTGTTATGATATCATATATGGTTCAGTTATTACTTTTTATTACCCGTTCTTTTGTAAATTCCATGTTAAAGAGCGTTTTGGGGAAAATAGTTTCATTTGTCATCTGTGTTTTGACCTGTAATTATTCATATGATTACATAGATCATTATTAATTAATTCCAGAATATAAAACATGATTTATATATAATATATATTCAGAATATACATATATATAATAGATCAGTAAATGGAAAAAAATACACCGTTCATGGAGACGGTAGGCCGTACGTATGCATGAACACTGTTTTCGTTTCCTTATTGAGATAAATGGAATTAAGTAGACGACATACATATATATATACATAAATCCAGTATCATTATTATGTCATATATTTCATGATTACTTATTATATATACTTTATAATCATTCATGAACGGTTAATGTGGAGAATGAATCTCATCGCGTCGTGGAGACGGTAGTCCGTACGTATGCACGAGCGATGATATCGTTCTCATGATTGTGGAATTGTATTGGAGTGTATGTATACTATTTCAGAATCAATATCACTTTATAATAATCATATATATTTATTATATACACCATTATACCAATCCAAGTAAGTTGGTGGTTGAAAATAGATTGCACCACGGAGTGGAGACGGTATTTCGTACATACGCACGCGCGGTGATTTCATTTTCCGTAGGATGGATAGATGGTGAAATAGGGTTGTTTCGTACTTATAATAACATATAAGTATATGAGTTATACTGATGTTATTAATTCATAATGAAAAAAACTAAAAAGAAGAAGTGGAAGAAGAAATAAAGTTGAAAGAATCGGTAACGGACATTACCTCTTCTTTGAAGCGCCTCTTTGAGTCCTCCTCTTAGGGCACTAAAATTGGTCATTGAAGAGGACCAGGACCTCTAGGATGTATCTAGGGAAGTTTCAAAGAGAATTCGGCAGGGTTTGGCCGAGCATGAAGGCTCAATGTGGTGTGAGGAAGAGAGGGAGGAGGTGCCCTTTTATAAGGGAGGAGAGGGGCACCTTTGGAATAACAAAAAATATTATTTTTTTATAAATCCAAATTCAGTTTAAAATAGCTTCAGATTGATTTATTTCAAAGCTAATGTGGGGATGGGTCGAACCCCTCTCATAAAATAGAATTTAGACAAGTTTAGGTTCCTATTTTAACCTTATCATTTAGATTTAACATTAATTTAAATAATTTTACTTTTACCGTGTCTTCTTGTGTTCTTACACTATATGGTTAATAAACTTACTATAACAAGACAAAAGAACTTCAAGTTGTTTATTATTAATATATATAACCGTATCTAAGTCATTTGGCCAAACCTTAGATTTTTAGGAATAAAATAACAATTATTAAAATAATATTTGTTTTAAAAACTATTTTATGTCAATTTTGACACTATTTAGTAATTGATTTTTGTGAAAATCATAACAGAATGATTTGTTTGAAAACAATTACTTAAGGAAATACTAACATGTCATATTAACCTAGAAAATTAGTGGAATTCATAAAAACTTTCAAATTACATTTATTTTTGTATTTATAACATCAATTATGTCAATATTTCATTAATAAGATAATTACTGCATCATCTTTGTGTCATTAATAAATTAAATTATTTATTGCCAAAAAATTACAAACAAAATACCATTATGTAGAAAATCGTTTTATATTTCTAATGAATATTTATAGTCTAATTTATATTATCTATACCCCTATATTAAAAATGATATACTTATTAAACTTTGATTTTAACTATTTTAACACTTCTTTAAATAAATTAATAATAAATGTCCTAATCTAATCCAAGGGGGCCTAAATGGTCATATTTTATTCCTAAGGTTGTTTGTGGTCGAATTACACTTATCCAATAGAATTAGGACATGTGTTATGGTAATAATAATATCATTTTTACCCTTAATTACCCTATTTACTTTTAACCGTGGTAAAAAAAGTAAAAAGTTACTATTCACCAAACATTATTTTCATCTCATTGAACCACATTTTACTTACTGACATCAACCGTGTCTCTCAGATTTTTGAAATTCCACTCACAGAAGTGGTAAAATTAAGTTTTATGAAAAACTCATTTTTTTAACAACCACTTAGTGGTTTCACTATTCATCAAAAATGAAAGTTTCAAGAAAAATACAAAAAATTAGGCCTAAGCTATATTTGATATTATGAACACAAAAATGATGCCTATTTTACCAAATTCAAAACATATCAGTTGCATTAATTAATTTAAAAATTAATTCCCGTCGTCAAAACAAATAGCGTGTTCTTAAGAGATAATAACTATCAAAAGATTGACACTTGTTTATGTCTGGTTTAAATGTGAAATTACATCCAATGACCAACATTGTATTAAATTGTAAAAATATATTCTAAATATACTTTAAAACCACTAAAATTAATAATTCATCACTATTAATTATTTCGATTAAAAAGGTTGTTTTTAATTAAAATTTAGTAATTTTCACTATTCATCAGACAATGAATGTTATCCAACAAATACCAAAATTTCACCCTAAGCTAATTTTAAAATTCCAAATCCAAAAATGAAGTCCATTTTGAAAAATAAAATTTACAAAATTTCAAAAAGTGGTTATTACTATTCATAACGGCTGGTTTTAATAATATTTTAATAGCATATTGTTGTTTAGTGAAACTCGTTATTGCGTACAACACATGCTATCGAGGAAGGTCACGATTGCGAGTAATGAAAGGAAAGTCAAGGATGCATGTTGTGCAAGCTCCTTTTGGTGTAGCGTACAACACAAGACATTAAAGAAATTAAAAAGAATATTTTTCATAAAATCTAGGGTTGTTACACCAACCCCCTTTATTATGAATTTTTAAGGATGTTTATTTCTATTAAAAATTTTATAGATCATTTTTTTGGTCTATCTACATGTTTCGGGGGTACCTGAGGTTAATCGGGTGACTCACATGGAAATTCTTTTTAGAATTCCTATGTACATGGCATGTAAAATAGTGAGAAATACTATGTCTTCTTCAAATTTGGTGAAGGTGATTTTTTTGGACTACATTTCATGTATTAGGGTTATAGGATATGTAGTGACCCCATACCATGTCTCCAGATGACATGGATAGGGTAGCCATGTGATTGTACATGTCCAGGTAGAACTACACATCCAAAGTATACTGGTATAGGATGACAGAAATGGGCATAGAAAATAGACACATCCAAGTGGACATTTACCCCGGATATGTTGTGTACCTAGTAGAAAATTCTATGTTCGGGGCATAGATGGTTGAACCATGTAAAGGAACAATATGGCTGGGGGGCGGGGGAGGCAAGACACACTAGTTATAGGGTGTACATTCCATTTACAGCTACATGGCTTGCCGAGTAATGAAAACAAGGCACACATCCATGTTATTAGGTAGGTTTACATGTCATTTTCACCATAGTGCATGCCATGTAGTTCCCTTGAGATCTCCATGATATCTCTAGACATTTATATCTCATTCTCTAGAACTTTAATTCAGGATTTTGAGTATCCTGTACTATGATTTTTTTCACATAGAACATGATGTTGTCCTCGATAGTGTCATATGAGATACGATGTGTCATGGTTCGAGTATGATATTGCAGTAGTGGTGTTGAACCTTTTTTGGTGGTCAGGGTGGATTAATAGGTTGATCATAGGGTCATTACCCTTCCCAATAATCTTAGGATGTGGGTATCAAATAATCTTTATGCTAGAAGAGTTGTTATCCCCTATTGTATCATGGTTTGGGTCACTAACCCATGGAATTGTTGGGATGTGAGGTAGGATAAGTGTGATACTCCTTTCAATAGTTCTGGGCTGATGTTGGAGATCATTTTGGTTCTTAGTGAGAGATTTTGGGACTAATACTCACCCATGGAATTATGGAATGGGGTTCCCTTACCTCTCTTCATTTAGAGAGACAGGACACCCCAATTCATGGGCAGGGGTTGTCTACCCATGTGGTAATTCTCATGGATATGGTACTCCCCTATTAGACTAGGTAACTGGTTCCCCATATCATTCATATAGTTCGATATTTCACTCCCATAACATGCTAGAGTGTGTTCCCTCCAAACTCATTGGCTAGATAGAGTAGATACACCTCTACTAGGCTATGGTGTGTGGCCTCTATCCATGGAGTCGGTATTCCAATTTTGTGTCAGGGAACTTGTCCTTTATATGTGACAAATAGATAGAGTGTGTGATCCACTTTTATGTTAGCTTGCAGTTCATCTATCCTTGGGCTTAGAATTCACTTATCCTTCTAATGTATGGGTCCCCCATACGTGTTATTCTAGAATATTTGGTACTTTCCTTTTGTACTAGGGATTGGGTAATCTAGCCTAGGTTAGGTACTACCCTATCGGGTTAGGCTATGGGTCCCCATTGTGATAGTATTAGTTTTTGGGTCCTCTATATACATATTTTTAGTTTCCTATCATACTACGGTGTAGATCCTCTATATGCAGAGTAGTACTCCCCCATATTTGAGTAGTGGTGGGGAGCAGGTCCATCATTGGAGTTGCATATCCCTCATCTATTGAGTATAGTTACAAGGAGAAACCCCCTTCACTAGTTATGTTCAATAACTAGATAGTATTTAGAACATCCTTGATGAATCAAGGTGTGGTCCACTCTATAAAGTAGTGATTGTGTTTTTGAGGTACGGTTAAGAGATAGCAATCCCTCGACTCTAGGGTAGGGGGAGGTGATGGTCCCTATGATATCCCTTGTTAGAAAGGATTCATGTGATGCATAGTCTGAAGTAGTGCTTCCTAAAATATGTGTAGTGGGGAGGGGTGTTCCTATCCACTTGGTTTCTTAAACCCTTATACAAGGAAAAAATTATCATGGGAAGAACATCTAGTACCTCACACGAGAGTTGGACCTAGTGAGTTGTTCCCAATGGATAACATTCTCTCATACATTTTATCTGGAATATTAATGTTGTTCTTGATGGAACATATTTCTCAGATGGGTTGTATCTTAGATGGATGATATCATGTAGTGTGTTCTCCTACTTGTTTGTTACCCTTAGATCCTTGAGTGGAATCATGTATCTAGCTATCTGTTTGGGACCTCATGAGGATTGTAGGATGACATGAGTATATCTAGGTGATTTTGGGAGTCCTTATGATGTTGTCACATGTTTGGGTTCACACCCCTAGTGGAAGGAGATAACTAGTCATATATATCCAGGGATGGTTCGACTTTGTATTTTATCTCTCGATTGGGTTCCCTATTGGTAGGTTGAGCAGGATGTTGCCTTTTAGTTACTCACTTTTCTTTTGGGTTTTTGGAGAACCTACAGAGTATTGTTACAATCACCCTTGAACAAGATTTTCCTTTATGTGTTTTGTCTTTTGCAGACCATATTCCTTTTGATGGAGTCTTTGGGGGACCCAAGGTAGGCAGATATTTGTGGGCTATATTGACTGAGGTGATTACTGGAGCTAGACAAAGGATCTTTTTAGAAGTTTCATTGGATAGTGATCCCCTCATTTTGAGATGGTTGGATGTTTTTACAATTTCTTGGGGTGTGTATTTTTTCCTTTTAGGATTTCAGTACTTTTATTTTACTCTATTTTGGGATAGATTTATGCATGAATTTTTGTATCTATATTTTTATATATTTGAACTATTGTATAGAAGTGTTAGAGGGTTCATAGATATATGTAATTTAGGAAAAGGCCTCCCATTTGCGTGATATTACTACTCAACACTAGCCTCTCACACCGGGCTTATTGAAGGGGAGATTGGGGAGTTGCTACTCGAGCCCTATTGGGTCAGGTCACAATATAGTGGTATTGGTGCTGGTATCCACTTTGATATCGCAATGTCGTGAGATGGGTTTGAAATTCATAGATATTGTTTTCGGGTGTTATGAGTTCAGATCTCTGGATAGAGGTTCCAGGGTTGGTACAACAACCTATGTATCAATTCATCGAGACTCTAATAACCTACTTTTTTGAATCGGTACAATGGGACACTGGATGCATGGAAATAATGATACATTATTCATATAGGATTGGGTTGTGGGCTCCTTTTCCATAATTGAGTAAGTTCCCCATATATAAACTTCTATCATGGAATGTCTTGATTCTATTTTATAATGCCACAGTGGTGACAACATATCAGGGATCCATGACATGATTGTTATGAAAATCCTCCCTTTGATGAGGTTTCAGTGTATGGAACTGTTTATAATGTAGAACCTTTTGGTGGGCCGCCAGTTGAGCCACAAACTGTTGACCAGATGCTTGTGCTATCAGTTCAAAATGATGACTACTGTAAGTAAAATGTGCTACATGAGATTCAAAGGCAGTGAACTATGAGGATTTTAGGTGATCCAGACCCCCAGGTAGCTGATGAAAAACTTAAAGAAGTCATGTGTGTTTTCTAAATTATAATCACTACTGGAATGTTGGGTTTTCCCCACAGTTACATACCAACGGTTTCATAGAACAGTTGGTGAAGGAGGTTTTTCCCAACGGTTCATTAGAACCGTTGGCATAGATGTTCCCTGGGAGGTTTTTTCCCAACGGTTCATGAGAACCGTTGGGATAGATGGCTTTGGGGAGGTTTTTACCAACGGTTCATCAGAATCGTTGGGATAGATAGCTTTTCCGAACGGTTCTCATGAACCGTTGGGATAGATGTATGCTTTGGGGAGGTTTTTCCCAACGGTTCTCTATAACTGTTGGGATAGATATACATATGCCAACGGTTGTTAAAAACCGTTGGAAAAGTTCTCCCCAAATTCCCAGCCGCCTGTTCTCTCCCCCATTCGCGATACACAACCCTAAAACGGGAGCAGCAGCCGATTTAGGCGATTTTGGAGGTAATGCCGGCCGGACCTTGAATCTTCCAGCTCTTCTTCAGGTTATTCTTCTTCTTTATCTGAAAACGTATTCAAATGTTCAGATAGTATTTAAACGTATTTTCATTTTTCCCATCAGTTTAGGCGATTTTGGAGCTACTGCCGGCCGGACCAGCCTAAGGGTGAGTTTTCTTGAAAATTCCTTTTTGGATTTTACCCCTTGAACATGGGATGTCATTTGTGAAAGGTTATATAAATCTAATTGATTGTTCGATTTCTGAATTGAATTGTAAATTAAATTAATTAAGGGTATTTTATGGTTTGCATTCCCCTTTTAACACATGAATGCCAATTATTTTTTAACACGTGTTTTAATTGTATTGCCTTGCCAATGTGAGTAAAGTAGAGACTATGCTATGAATCTATGAAATTGGATTGAATTTATCTTATATTTTATGTTACAATGTTAGATATATTATAACTAATGCATGTGATATCTTTATAGTCTTGTTAGGAGTGTTCTATTAAAAATTCCCATGTGAGTGCTTGAATTTTCATTGAATTGCTAGCCATTATGAGTTATGTTGAGACCATGATATGGAATTGATTGATTATGCAAGGGAATCTCATTATCTTTTCATTATAACATGATTAAATGAAGCTTCATTCTTTTCAGGTTATTATTTGATTGAGTCGCCATTTTGAGGTGAGTTGTATTAAATACCTTTGTTTTTGACCTTGGTATGTTTAATGAATTGTTTAAATGAAATGGAATTCATTAAATGATTAATAGTAAATAGTGATACATGGATTCTATTAGGATGCCAGGTATATAATCTTGTTTCTATTAACTTATACGCTTTATGTGATAAATGGAATCACAGTGGAATTCCACGGAGAGACTCATTTCTTTGAATATTGATTAAGTCATGGGTGATACATGGATCCAAGGGAGGGATTCCATAGATAGACTTATTTAATGTAGAATTATATTCCAATTGATACATGGATTCTTTTGATAATTCCATAGATAGACTTATTGAATGTAGAATTATATTCCAATTGATACATGGATTCTTATGATAATTCCATAGATAGACTTATTGAATGTAGAATTATATTCCAATGCTATGCGTCTTGTGTGGTGGTGGTGTGGTTTATGTGTTTTATGGTAGTAGTGATGTGTGTGATTATGTAGTTAATGTGAACCTATAGGTTGAGTATTTTGTGCTATCTATATATCATGTATTTTTATGTTATTTCTACACATTCCCACCCAGAGTTGGATAAACTTACCAACGATCAGATGTTTTGAGTTATGAGTATTTTTTCTAATATCTAGGATGGTGGTTATATGTTTAGATAGCTACCATGTCTTCCCTACTCTTCCTTCAAAAGTGATTGACCATGTGTTTTTAGGCAAGATGCGATGTGATTGTCCATGTGTCTTCAGGTGAGATGTACTATGATTTCCCTAGTGTTTTTCGGTGAGGTGTGATGTGATAAGGCTATAATAAGATGTGGCATGTGGTTGGGGTCATGTAGGGTAGGAGGATGGCACACGGTTGATTTTATTCATGATCATGATACCCTACTAATATGGTTATGGGATGAGTCATGCTGTTATGTGATATAACACATTAAGTTCTTGTTGGTTTTAAATTTTTTCAATAACACATTTGTATGTTTTTTTGACATGTGTAGTTGATACCTTGATTATTTTCTTCCTTTATCGTTTACTTAAATGTATTTTCTATTATAGTTAATTCCTATTGAATTTTTTATGACAAAATGACTTATATAAATTATTTTTACAGAATGGACATAAGTTGGATGTATGAAACCGATCAGATCTCAGACGATTTTCAAAACAATTTGGAGAGCTTTATAGATTTTGCATTTCACAATGCTTCAGATAGTGGTTGCCTACACTGCCCATGTTCCAATTGTGTTGGTAGACCTTGGTTGAGCCGTGAATAAGTCATCTACCACATAACCAAAAATGGGTTTCAAGCAAAATACTTTATGTGGTATCACAATGGGGAGAAAACGAAATCTCAAATTGGTGATGATCGAAATGAAAAGACTGAAATGAAGAATTTGTTAGATGATCGGCTTCCATTTATTCGTCATCATGAAAAAGAAAGGATTTCGACTCAAGAAAACATCGATATGAGGACAGCTGATGCATCTAGTGAAAATGATGATATTGATAGGGTGAAAAAATTGAATGATTCTTCCACGACTCCAGTATATCGACAATGCGATAAAATGAAAAAGCTGGAATTTTTAATCTGATTATTTCATGGGAAAACTATGTATGGGATTTCTAATACAGAAATCGATTACATTCTTACCCTCTTGAAGGATTTACTTCCAGATGATGCAGATATTCCCTCAAACCACTATACGGCATGGAAGTTAGTTGAGGAACTTGGATTTTCAAGAAACAAAATTCATGCTTGCCCGAAAGATTGCAGTTTATTCTGGGAGGAAACCGCTGAACGAAATGAATGTATAAAATGTGGCACATCCCGCTGGAAGTCAAAATCTGATGGAACACCATCCCGCGTTCCACAAAAAGTAATGTGTCACTTTCCATTGATCCCCAGACTCCAGAATCTTTTTATGTCTGATGACATATCAATAAAAATGAGATGGCATGATACCGAGAGAAAGAAGACTGATGATGATTTGGTTCATCCTGTAGATGGATTTGCATGGAAGAGATTTGATGCTCGACATCCTAATTTTGCAGCTGACGTGCGTAATGTGAGGCTGGGTCTTTCATGCGACGGTTTTAATCCGTTTGGGAAGATGCTTACTTCGCACAGTACATGGCCCGTTTTTATACACATTTATAATCTTCCCCCATGGTTGTGTATGAAAAAATCTTTCACTTTCATGAGTATACTCATATCTGGTCCTTCTGATCCCGGCATTGATATTGATGTATACATGCAACCTTTAATAAAAGAGTTGAAACTTCTTTGGGATGTGGGTGTGCGCACATACGATGCATGTTCGAAAGACATATTTCAGATGCGCGCTGCGCTTATGTGGACAATCAATGATTTTCCAGCTTATGCAATGATGTCTGGATGGAGCACGAAGGGGAAACTGTCATGTCCAGTTTGTATGAAGAATACACGATCCAGAAGACTGAAACATCGTTGTAGTTTCAGTTTTATGGGACATCGACGATTTTTTCCAAAGGATCATCCATATAGAATGAATCGTTGAAGATTTGATAATACTATAGAGACTGATGATCCACCATAGCGTATGTCTGGAACTGATGTGCTTAATGAATTGAATGATTTCAGTTTTTCGTTTGGGAAGGGTCAAATGAAATCTGGAAAGAGAAAGAATGTTTCCACAGAAACCTGTTACAATTGGAGGAAGAGGAGTATCTTTTTTGATTTGCCTTATTGGTCAACCAATTTGCTACGTCATTGCTTAGACGTAATGCATATTGAAAAGAATATATGTGAAATGTTTCTTTCAGTTCATCTAAATGTCAAGGGGAAGACAAAAGATGATTTACGATCTCGACGTGACTTGGTGGATTGGGGCATCAGACCAGAATTGCATCCTATGCGTATCAGTGAAAATAAATGGCAACTTCCATGTGCTTCTTATGTGATGACACCTACTGAAAAAAAAACAATTTTTGGAAGTATTAGAGACTATTAGAGTTCCTGATGGCTATTCAAGCAACATATCTAAACGGGTCAACAGAAGAGAGTTGAAGCTAAAATCATTGAAGACTCATGATTATCACGTTCTACTGCATGAGTTGCTTCCAATAGCAATCCGTCATCTTTTGTCCAATAATGTAAGGGTGGGTGTTATTCGGTTGTGCCATTTGTTTAGAGATCTTTGTGCTAAGAAGTTGTCCAAGTCTTTCTTGCAAAAAATTTTGACAGATGCCCCATTAATTTTGTGTGAGTTGGAGAAAATATTTCCCCCATCATTTTTCACATGCATGCTGCATCTGACTGTCCATATTCCAACTGAAATACTTCTCGGAGGACCTGTTTCTTTTCGTTGGATGTATCCATCTAAAAGAAATATGTTCACATTAAAGTCTTATGTTCGAAACAAGAATCATCCCAAAGGTTCTATCGTGAATGGTTACTTAGCTCAAGAATGTATGGATTTCTATTCAATGTATTTGTCTGATCTTACTATAAGAATGAACAGACCAATGAGAAATGAAGAAGAACAATATGAGCAAATTGAACCCAGTTTTCCATCACTTCCTCAAACAGGAGGAATTCCTGGATCATATACATTGAAGACATTAATCCATGAAGAGCGGGAGATGGCACATCGCACAGTTTTGTTCAACTGTGATTTGTTTGATGACTATATCAGGTAACAAAATTGAATATGTATATCTTACATATATATATATCTGTTAAACTATTCATATTTTTTTATCTACAGGGAACATAAAACAATGATAAATAGGAAGCATCGTTCTTTATCTTTGAGAAGGAGAGAGACTTTCCATAGCTAAGAGTTTTCTGCTTGGTTAAAATTGAAGGTAAAAATATTACTGTTTAAATTAATTATTTCAATATTTACTTAAGTTTAACTGTCATTTATATTGCAGGTATTGAGTTTGTCTGTTGACTCTGTCTCTGAGGAAATAAGAGCTTTGGCTTTTGGTCCTAATACCATGGTTCGTGACTGTAAATCAATTGTTATCAATGGGTACATATTTATTGTCACTGAACGAGCCAAAAACATGAGAACACAACATGACGGTATTATGGTTACTGCCACAACAGATTGTTATGCCAGTGCATCAGATAGTAGACCGCGACTTGAAAATGTGGGTTATTATGGATTCGTTGAGAAAATAATAATATTGGATTATTACTCTCATGGACGAGTCACAATGATGAAATGCCATTGGTTTGATTCGATGACGAGACATGGCACATTTATTGATGATTGTGGATTTCGAGTAATTAATATGACCCGCACTCTTGCAACCGAAGAACCATATGTTTTGGCATCAATGGCTAAACAAGTTTCTTATGTCAAAGATCAACTTCAACCTGAATTTGGTGTCATAGTTGAAGTAATTCCAAGACATATTTTTGATGATGCTGATGAAGGAATTGACACTGTCCCTATTGCTATTGGAACCAAACCATTTATTTCTTTTGATGACTCCAATAGCTCAATTGTCAGAGTTGATTGTGAACCTGAAGTTGTGGTTGGAAATATATAGAATCATTCATCCATGTTCTCAATTCTTTTGGTTTACCTCGAGTTGGGTTGTTAAGGTTGGTAATATTCATATTTATTTATTATTGATCAAAAATATGTTTTAGCTGACTTGACAGTTATGTGAATTTTCAATGTTTATTGGTTGCTGTTTTATTTGAATTGCATTTTCTAATTTGGAATTGAACTGTATTCAAACCAAATCAAACAATATTTCTAACTTGCTGAACATTACAACTTGTATGTTTTATTAAATTCATTCAAGCTCTTCTAAAACAATTGATAGCTAAATTACCAATGAATCCCCTCATTCCCTCATATATTTAGTTTTTTGGTTTACACATTAATTTTCTTTTTCTAATTAATTACATATTTTTTTCCAATGCAGGAAATGAAGCCAATTGAAGAGAGACGAAGAAAAAAAATGGTGGAGAACAATCTTCAGATGGAGGAGATGGGCATTCCACCATTAGTGCCTACAGTGAGTACATTATTTCAAATATATATATATATATATTTACAGAATATATAATGTCATGTGATTAATTTTTTTGGTAAACTTTTTTGTAGGATCCACCATTATGTCGACAGTTATTCGACGAGGAGCCTAGTACTGGTCCTAGTACTCAGGCCGGTGGTACGAGGAGGGTTCGTACCAGAGGTGGACATAGAGCTACGCGTGCCCGACTAGAGCCTGCCCCTCCCACTGACATTTTAGCCATCCCACATTCTGATCCCGGTGTGTCGTTAGGGACACACGGGATATTTAGACCTCCCATGTTTTCGCTACCTTCTGCATCTTCTGCCCCATCATTTACACATCCCATGATGATTCCCACTCCCCAGTCAGCATCAGGTCATACAGTTGTTCCATCTTCTTTTCCTTCTACTTCTATCTCTCCGAGCTTTTATATTCCATCGTCTTCGACTCCTGTTCCACCAGAGGGTGTTCCATCAGGTTCTGTGGATCCGGCGCCACTCATTGATCAGACTAGCACAGGTATATTTATAAAACCCTAACAAATTTTTATAGCAATATTTATTTTCATTATAACATGTTTTGATAAAATATTTGTTTTTCTTTCATGACAGATACATCTACTGATAGAAGGCGGGGGCGGGGCCGTACACGCATGCGTTCGGTGTGGAACCGTCGCACACAGGTTATGGTGGAATATAATGAAGACAATCAGATGGTTGAGAAAACAGGGCAGCAATGTCGGAGTTTTATGGCGACGCTTGCCAAATACTCCGACATCATTCCCGTTAGCCCGCTGTCGTGGAGACATTTGCCACATGAGGTCAAAGATAGAGCTTGGGCAGAGATATGGGTAAAAATATCTGTTGTATTTAATGCCATGAATTTTTTTGTATTTATATAAATTAATATTTTCATTTCAGCTTCGATTTAATTTTCCTGATGGTGAGGGTGCACGACTGGAACGTCTAAAGGATTTAGCAGAGCTTTGGAGAGCCTACAAGCATGAGCTGTATATTGGCTGGCGTGCTAGAGTTGGCACTGAGTTAGAGGCGGTACCAGTCGTGGATGATTGTCTTATAGAGCAGTATCGTCAGATGATTACTCATTGGACGAGTACCCAGTTTAAGGTATGAATTACATTTGAGGTATTTAAATAATAACTTTCAAGTTTTTCATTAATATTATCCTTTGCATTATTGAATTTTATTTAGGAATCATCTGAAAAAATAAAAAAAACATTGATGCAAAAAAATACCTCCATACACTAGGACGCACGACGATGCCGGATCATGAGAGGCAGTAGGTATGAAAATTGTTTATAATTTTTCTTTACGACTTACATTTTCTTTTGTTTCCTCAATAATTTAATTATTTGCTGAAGTCTTTATATAACTTTTTTTTCAATGTCATTGTAGAGGCAAGTACAAAATATTGAAGGACGTGTGCCTCTAGCAAAACTGTTTTGCTCGAGTAGACGAAAAAAGGATGGAAGTGCTGTCAACGAAGCGACTCAGTAGTAGATTGTAAGTTTTAATCTATTGATTTTATATTTTAATATCTATTTCGTAACTTAATAATATATTTATATTTGTAACAGGATGCTTTAAAGGCCCTCGATGCCCAAGAAGCAGACAATTTTGGGCCATCTGATCACTTACATCAGGTGTTGGGAGAGGATCATTCTGGCAGAGTACGCTGCCGACCTAGGATAGCCCCGACGAGGTATTGGCCTGCCTCAGGTACGAGTTGTAGTGCCACCGAGCTGCAAGAAGTTAGGGAACAGGCAGAACGGGCTGAGAAAAGGGCCAGAGAGACGGCAGAACAGTCTGCTTGGGCAAACAGTGCATTTATGAAATTTATTGAAGTTCTACGTCCAACACTTCCAGCAGAGGCCAGCCCAGCGATTGATGAATACATGTCGTCGATACATTCTATATATGGTTCACCAGGTGGCAGTTCCAGTGGTGGTCAGGCCGATGTCCAGCTTGAAGATGATGATGGCGAGTAGTCTGATGCGGAAGAGGAGGGAGATGAGGAGGGCGAGGAGGAGGGCGTAGGCGAGGAGGAAGGCGCTGTGGAGGGTGAGGACGATGAGGAGGACGATGACGAGGGCGATGATGATGATGATGATGGTGATGTTGATGCTGATGTGGGACATATTGATCCATTACATTTTTGACTTGAGATTTGATGTTTAATCTATTCTAGTTGTTGGTTTTATCTAGACTCGTAGTATAGTATTGGAGTTGAGTTATTTTTATATATTTTCTGTTTTTTATGGATGTTGTTGTCTTTTAGTGGTTGTGTGTTTGAGAACTCCCTGGACAACCCCCCTCATTCTTGGACCCTGGACAACCCCCCTCCCCCTTGGACCCCGAACACCCCCCAAACACCCCCCGGACAGCCCCGCGGATAGCCCCTGGACAGCCCCCCGTACAGCCCCCAACCCTCCACCCTAGACCTCGGATAGCCCCCCGGATAGCCCCCCGGACAACCCCCCCACCCTACCCCTTGGACCCCGGACAACCCCCCAAACACCCCCCGGACAACCCCCTGAACAACCTCAGACAACCCCCTGAACAACCACCGGACAGCCCCCTAAACAACCCCGGACAACCCCCTGAACAACCCTCAAACACCCTCCGGACAGACCCCGCACACCCCCCCCCCCCCCCCCACCCTCTTCCTTGGTCCCCGGACAGCCCCCCGGACACCCACCAGACAGCCCCCCCGGACAGCCCCCGCGGACAGCCCCCCCACCCTCCTCCTTGGTCCCCGGACAGCCCCCCGGACACCCACCGGACAGCCCCCCCGGACAGCCCCTCCACCTTCCTTAATCCGCTATGAATTTGACCGTTGGACGCCCGTTTTGGCCGTTTATGACACCAGAACGGCGTTGTCGGTCACCGCGGGCACAAGACACGTCCGATTGATGCGCCGTCTGCTCGAACACTTCAGAAATCATTGTCCCGTATTTTTCGTCTGATTTCAGTCCATTCCGACTTCGTTCGGCCGGTTTGGACCCCCCTCACGCGAGTTTACGAAGCGCGCACATCACATAAAACACGAATATTGAGCCGTACCGCGCAAACCGCATGTCCGATTGACATTCCGTTTGCGCGTACATGTGACGAATAATAATTAGAATTTTTCCCAGTGGTTTTAGGTCAATCCGAAGTCGGCCGCTATGAATTTGACCGTTGGACGCCCGTTTTGGCCGTTTATGACACCAGAACTGCGTTGTCGGTCACCGCGGGCACACGACAAGTCTGATCGATGCGCCATCTACTCAAACACTTCATAAATCACTGTCCCGTATTTGTCGTCTGATTTCAGGCCATTCCAACTTCGTTCGGCCCGTTTGGACCCCCCTCACGCGCGTTTACGAAGCGCACGCATCACTTAAAACATGAATATTGAGTCGTACCGCGCAAACCGCACGTCCGATTGATGTGCTGTCTGCGCGTACACGTCAAGAATAATAATTAGAATGTTTCTTGGTGGTTTCAGATCAATCTGAGTTCGTCCGCTATGAATTTGACCATTGGACGCCTGTTTTGGCCGTTTATGACACCAGAACTGCGTTGTCGGTCACCGCGGGCACACGACACGTCCGATTGACATGCCGTCTGCTCGACCACTTCAGAAATCACTCACCCGTATTTTTCGTCTGATTTCATGTCATTCCGACTTCTTTCGTCCCGTTTGGACCCACCTCACGCGCGTTTACGAAGCGCGCGCATCACTTAAAACACGAATATTGAGCCGTACCGCTCAAACCGCACGTCCGATTGACGTTCCGTATGCGCGTACACATCACGAATAATAATTATAATATTGAACGGTGGTTTTATCTCAATCCGGAGACGTGGTGTGGCTGGCACCACTAAAAGTGTCCGTCTTTTGTTTCAAAAGGACGTCATTTTAAGTGAAAAACATCAACTGGCATACGGAAAACCGACCAAACGCATTCCGAATCTGTTGATAATTTATCCCAACAATCCATGGGTCATATGTGACGTATACGAGCCAACCCGAGACGAATACGAGTCGTGGTGTGGCCGGGATATGTCTAAGTGGCTCTCTTTTGTTTAAAATGAACACCATTTTAAGTACATACGGAAAAATGACCAAACGGATTCGGTTTCCGTTAAAACATTAGGAGAACGATCCATGGGTCATATGTGACGTGTACGAATCAACCCCGCCACAATCGGAGATGCGGTGTGGCCGACACCACTCAAAGCGTCGGTCTTTTGTTTCAAAAAGACGTCATTTTAAGTGAAAATCATCAAGTGACATACGAAAAACCGACCAAAGGCATTCGGACTGTGTCGATACTTTAGCACAAGGATCCATGGGTCGTATGTGACGTGTACGAGTCAATCCCGCCTCAATCTGAGGATCGTTGTGGCCAACACCGTTCTAACTGTGTATCTTTTGTTTAAAATGGACAGGATTATAAGTGAAAAGAACAACTGACATACGCAAAACCGACCAAACGCATTCCGAATCTATTGATAATTTATCACAACGATCCATCAGTCATATGTGACATGTACGAGCCCACTCGGGCTCAATCCGAGTCGCGGTGTGGCCGGGATCAGTCTAAGTGGCTCTCTTTTGATTAAAATGGACATCATTTTAAGTACATACGGAAAACTGACCAAACGCATTCGGTTTCCGTTGAAACTTTAGAAGAACGATCCATGGGTCATATGTGAGGTGTACGAATCATCCCCGCCTCAATCCGAGGCGCGGTGTGGCCAACACCGCGCTAACTGTGTCTATTTTGTTTAAAATGGGTAGGATTATAAGTGAAAAGAACTGGCATACGCAAAACAGACCAAACGCATTCGGTTTCCATTGAAACTTTAGGAGAACGATCCATGGGTCATATGTGACGTGTACCAATCATCCCCCTCTCAATCGGATTCCACATATAATTGTCATCTAAATTTTAAATTGAATTCTATATGAATTATGTATGCTTATGTATTGTAATTTAATTATGGATGTGTATAGTTTCAGGATCCATTATATGTTAAATGTGTATGAATTTGTTCGTAATTGTATATGTATGTTTTATTTTATTACAGGTACAATAGTTGGATCGAAAATGAGGTGAAAATGAGGCCTGAAGATGAGAGGTTCATGATGTACAGGGGAGAGGGGCTGTCAAATTGCAGGTTGCTGCAATTTGCAGCATAGGGTATGCCAACGGTTTTAAACCTTTGGCATATAATTCTAAATAAGTTTTTACCAACGGTTCAATGAACCGTTGGTAAATATCTCTTTTCCCAACGGTTTAGAACCGTTGGGAAAGAGTTCACCCATGGAAAACTATCCCAACGGTTCTTCAAAACTGTTGGGATAGTTAAGGTATATTTGGTTTTTCCCAACGGTTTGGGAGAAACCGTTGGGAAAAACTATCCCAACGGTTCACCCAAACCGTTGGGATAGAGTGCCTTCTGTCAGCCTACCCCAACGGTTTCCAGTAAACCGTTGGGAAAGGTTTTCCCCACGGCTTACTTCCCAACGGTTGGGAGAACCATTGGTATATTATATACCAACGGTTTGAGGGGCTTTCCCAACGGTTCACAACCGTTGGGAAATAGTGTATTTCCAGTAGTGAATGAAACCTCCTGATCAGATATTAGTCCTAGAGTTCATCGAGGGTGATGGTGGATTCAAGTGACATAGACCCATGATGAGTTGATACTCACATGGGTGGAGTTTGAGAATCTTTTCAATGAAGATATTTACCTAGCCATGTCGAGATCAATGTTTCTTCAAGAGCTTATATAGCTTTGTTAGGCTAGCATGACCATGGAAGTGTACTTGGAGGCATTCACAGACCATTCATGATACTCTATAAATATGATTCAATACATGATCTTCATTTCATGGACCCTTGACTAGGGCCTCCGTAGAGAAATCCAATTAGGTGTGGTCTCCTTTTGCCTTCCCTCTTCTGTAGGGGTACTATTTCAATCTATTGTAGTTGATATCTTCTTAGAAGAGGTATGGATGGATGCGACCCACAATGATGGTAAAGAGGTTGAGATGTTACTAGCCTTTGTATGATGAAAAATGATAGGATCATGACCCATGATGCATAGTAATCCTAGACATAGGAATGTAGGCTCGTAGCACAAGAGCCACATTGGTGGATTGGTCATTCACAGGAGTGTTGGTGTTACTCCTATGATGGCTGGGACATCTTGATAAAAATTGTTCGACCCATAATGCTACTGAGAGGGAGTCAATCGATGGATGACCTTGGCAGAGGCATCGTTTGGAGGAGGGAGTTCTGCATGATGGAATACATGGGGGAGGATTTGGGAGAGATTCATGATGTTTTAGAAGAATCACGGTGTTTCCAAAACAACCCCCAATTGGTCTACACTAGCATCTAGGAGCAGGAGGATAGGGGCAAGGATAGCTGCATTCCATAGAGGCTTTGACCCATAGGCTCTGAGGGTGAATAAAGGTATGCTCTATGTCCTTTACACATCTTGTAGTAGTAATTGATAGACACTATTGTGAGGTAATATTTTCATTCTAATTCATTCTTGAGGTTTTACCAGGGCAACATAGGGCATTGATAGAACCTTATGATGATGTTGTTAACCAAACATTGGACTCATGAGAAAGAGTGATTCATTCACCTCTGAGATGTGTTTTTATGATGCGATTAAAACCATGAGGGAGAGTTAGTGTCGCACAAATTGGATAGTGTCAATATGTGGTGGGTGATTTCATTAGAATTGTGTGTTTGAGGTAAGTTTGTGCAATTGAGTGTCAAACAAGGTTTTGTAATTTCTAGTGGAGATTTTCTACTTAACCCTTATGCTCGGTATCCCTGGTAGAGGGAGATCCTTGCATAGAACCATTCTATAGTGGCAGTGTTAGAAAGTATTATGTATCCATAGTTTGGATTTTTTTCCTACAATACATAATTAGTTGGGATGCCACTACTGGGTGTGGTTTAGTTTCTAGTTTGGTGAGCTATGTTATAGCTCGATGTTCGCAAATGAAGGGTCTGGAAAGACCCAGTTATTACACTTAGGAATCCCTGATTTGTTTTTTGGCATCTTCTCATTATCAACCTTGGATAAACCACGCTTGATGAGGTCATGGGGTATTTTATACAATGATGGACATTCACTTTGTGGTAACATAGGTATCTTCATCAGGTTAGTGAGGTGGTGTACCACTAGCCCTTATGATTTTTGTTGGACCATGGTTCTTCTTGTTTTTTCATCAGTTGCAACTGAGGAGACATATTCCACTTGTTTCAAAATATTAATATAGTTATATAGTGTCTTGGTATTGGTTTGTCCTTGGTGGTTCCCCTAAGTGGGTGCTTGTAAGTGGCATGGGAACCCTTAGCAAGATCACTCGCAAGGTATTTCTAGTGGAGAGATCAGTTTCTTTCCCTAAAGCCTAGGATTTTAATTTTTGGGGAAAAAAGGTTTATGGTGGGGAGATTGTAATGAATTGGGTTTTAACAGGTAATAATATGGAATATTTCTAATAATATTTTTGAATCTAGGCACTGATTTTGAATAGGATTCTGTGGCAACAAATCCTTGACACAGTGTTATTAAAAATAGTAAATATATTTTTTCATGCAGATGAAATTTCTATTAAAACATTGAATAACTCTTGTTTGGAGTCCCATAATGGTAATATGAGGTCATGGTTGAGTTCATAATTTTGTGTTTATTCTAGGCCTGACATAAAATTTTTTCCCATTGGGTTTTCTGTTGGGGTTGAGTTAACAAGAGGGTGTCAAAAGGGACCTTAATGGGTTTAACAAAATTAAAATAATTAATCCATAACTCCCCCACCCCCTATGTGTTCACAAAATAAAAGATAGTAAACCCTTGTATTCCCATTTTTATGATGGATTAATCGAGGCAAAATTGAAGGGATGAGGTGAATATGATATACATTCATGGCACCAATCATCATCTGATCAAGGAGAAGCACGATTGGGGTGTTTTTTTACAACCAAAACTTCCTTGTTTTGCCTTCTAGGTGGGGATATTTTATTTTTAGTCTCAATACCCCTTTTATGGATTATATTAAGGTTGTAGAGATCTATTATAATTTCTAGATATCCTTTCTATGTCGATATGAAGGTTTTAGAGCAAATTAGGGTGAATAGGTCGAAACCTAGAGAAATTACCATTATAATTCCTACTTACATGGTGTGTAAAATAGTGAGTTATTTCATGTGTTCTTCCAATTAAGAGAAGATGACTTTTGGGGAATACACGCCATGTACTAGGGTTACATTTCATGTAGTGAATCCATGTCATGTGGCTAGTGGTCATGGTCATGGTAGTTATGTGATAATAAATGGTCATGTAGAACTACACAGCCAAAGTACATGGGCACGGGGTTCCAGACACGGGCATGATAAACCAACATGTACAAGCAGCCATTTAGCCATGAAAAGGCATGTAAATATTGGTAAATTCCATGTGTGAGGCATGTATGGATGATCCATGTGAAGGAAGAACGTGGTCAGTTCCAGGTGAGGTAGAATATGTCATGTATTGGTTGTACATGCATTGTACACATACATGGATAGCCAATCCACACAAATAGGGGACACGACTAGGTTCCCAGGTGGGTTCACACACTATGTGGACCATAGTGAATGTTGTGTACTTACCATAGGATCCCTATGAGATCTTCCGCCTAGTATATATCCTTCTCCAGATCTCATTTTCAAGCATGTGAGTAGCCTATCCTGATTACGTATCCATGTAGAACATGATGCTTACCTCTATAGTGGCCTATGATATATGACATGCCATTGGTAAAGAATGACCCTATAATAGATATGATTAACATTGGGTGGTGGTAAAGGGTGGATCCTTGGGCTAACATTGGAGGCAGTACCCTTCCCTAGCACTTTAGGATGTGGGAACCCTAAACTCTTGGTGTGGTTAGAGCGGTTTTACCCTGTTATAATCGAGCATGGGTCCCCTACCCATAAAAGTGTTGCGATGAGAGGTATGATATGAATGAATCTCTGTTTAGTAGAACTTGGATGATTTTGGAGATAAGTTTCATTATTTGTGAGAGATTATGGGATTAGTACTCTCCTATGGAATCCAGGAATGAGTTTGCCTTTACACTCTGCCTTGTTAAAGATGAAACTCCCCAAGTAGTGGATGCGGGTTATCTACCCATGTGGTAGTTCTATCAGGGATAGTAGCTCCTTGTCAGATGAGGGTTTTTGTTCCTCATATCATTCATATAGTTTTAGAATGTTATATCCTACTGTTCTATTGTGAGTTACCTCCGTACTCGTTGGCCAAATAGAGTAGTTATTCACCTTTTTGACCAGGTTATAGGTCCTCTCTCTGTGGAGTCAGTACTCCACTACCATGTTAGGTTGTGGGTTCTTTTATTTGTGAATTATATATAGAGAAGGTGCTCCCCTGTCATTTTAGGATGAGGGACCTCTATCCTTGGGTTTGGAACTCCCTAATAGTTTCTAGGTGTGGTTCCTCCATACGTGTTATTTTGCCATAGTTGGTACCCCCTGTTGTACTAGAGAGTGGGTCCTCTATCCTGGAGTTGGTACTCCTATGTCATGTTAGGTTGTGGGTCCCTCATAGAGATCATACTAATAATGTGGTACTCCCCTATCATTCTAGGGTACAAGTCCTCTATCTAAAGAGTAATACTTCCACATCTTTGAGTAGCGGTAGGGAGCGGGTCCTCTATTGGACTTAGATCTCCCTCGGCTGTTCATTATAAATATAATGATCATTCCCCTCTATTAGTTACATGTGATACGAGGACTGGAGTCAGTTCTCTGTTGATGTATTGTGGGGTGAGGCACTCCATACAAGAGAAATATAGGTTTCTCGATATATTTAATAGATAGTAATCATTCGACTACAGGGCATTGGTGAGGTCTGGGTCCCATTAACCTCTCTTTTTAGATAAGATTAATGTTGTGCGCAATTTGTATAAATTTCCCCTTATCCATGTGGTGTGGTGAGGGATGATCCTCTCCACATGGGTTCTTATAACCTTTTGCAGGGTTTAGGTTAGTGTTGGAAGAACATCATTTGCTTAGCACTATAGTTGGACCTAGTGAGGTTTTCATGATGGAGCGTGTTCTCTCATACTTACCATAATGAATGGTAGAGTTTTTATCAGTGGAGAGTATCTATTTGAAGGGTAGAGTATAGAATTTATTATCTTGTTAAATGTTTTCTCGGGGTTTTGTTTTAAAATTAGATCCTTGAGTATAATCTTGCGTCTTACGATAAGGCCAGGACCCCATCAGGCTTAGAGTCTAAGATGAGGGTATCTAGGTGATTCTGGGAATCCATTATATTTTTTCACTTGTATTGGTTGACACCTCTTGTGGATTGATATTACTAGTCATGTATAGCTAAGGATGGTTTGAGATAGATTTTCTCACTCAATTGGTTTCCCTTTGGCTAGGTTGAGTAGACTATTTCCTTTAAATTTATCCCTTTGTTTTGGGTTTTTGGGGCACTAATTGTGCATTGTTATACTCACCAGGGCACGGGCTTTTCCAGCATGTGGTGTGTTATGTACAAACCACATGCCTTTCAACGGAGTCCCTAGAGAACCAGATGTTGGAGTATCTTGGTGATCTTGATTGATAGAGGTGTTTACTGAAAATGGGATAATGATTTTTATGATAGTTTCATTTGATAAAAATCCCCCCATTTTTAGAAGGTTGTATTCTTTTACTGTTTTCTGTGGGCATGTATTGTTTCCTTTTATGCTTTGAGTAATTATGTTGTACTCTGGTTTGTGATAGATGTTTTCATATATTATAATTTTTATATTTTTATATATCCTTACTATAAAATGGATTTTTTTATGGGTATGTTCATACAGGTACTTTAGGAAAATCCCTTTCATCAGTGTGATATTCCTACTCAGAACTAGTCACAAACCCCTAGAATATTGGAGGTGCGCTTGGGGGGTTGTGGCACAAGCCCCATTGGGTCATGTCATGATAGGTACTAAGGTTGTGTGTATAATAATGATATGTATAATTGTCGTTAGATACATTACCCACACTAGTGAAATCTATTGGGAATAGTTTTCTAAAACATAACACAAGAAATTTATGCTTCCTCATGTAGAAGAGATTCCCACAATATTTTCAAGATTAGTACTTCG
The DNA here is from genome assembly GCA_963277665.1 of Viscum album. Classification (NCBI taxonomy): domain Eukaryota; kingdom Viridiplantae; phylum Streptophyta; class Magnoliopsida; order Santalales; family Viscaceae; genus Viscum; species Viscum album. The sequence goes on from OY728155.1 coordinate 823,793,504, forward strand.
GTTGTGGTCACCAAGGAAAAAAGATTCTTCTACCCTTAACCTCTTAGTACATGGGGTAGAGTGAGATAAATATCATGAGGAAGAGAAATAGAATATCAATGGATGAAAAAAATATCCCTCTATGATTATTCCAATCACAAGAACAAAATAAATTAATATAGTTCACTCTATTCGATCCAACCCCCCTAAACTACTTCGTAATTCATAATAGATGCATCAATGATTATATAATTCATTAAAAACATCATCGTTCAATTTAAAAAGGAATGAAAAATTGGGAGAAGAATCCCTTATGGTATGATAGGCTTCTTCCTCCAACTTAAACTACACTTCCTTCTAACTTTGAGTGTGATCCCTGTTCGATCTTGTGCTCTCGTCTCTATTCCATGTGTCATGGTGTATGTATGGTAAAATGATTGTATGTTAGATAGTCGTAAGATGGTTCTATAATTCACTATAACTGATGGTGGTCCCCCAGTGACCCCCTACTATGATGGTATGTCTTGTGCCACCCTTATTCTTCTGGACTCTTCACTTTTCAACAGAAAAATTAAATTCATTTTCTATATCATGTTCTCATAGTCACAGCTAGGTTTAAGTGGCAAATGTTTCTCATGTAATGTAAGCAAATATTCATTATCCTCCTCTAGTAACTCAAGTGAATCTCTTCCAAAAACATTGGATTGATCAATAAACCTGCAAAATTACAAAAAAAACAAAATTTTATATTTTAAAATACTATATTATTATAGCTAATTAATAATAATAATATATATAACATAAATACAAATATAAAATGATAAAAAATTACCACTTATTGAATATATAAAACTATATATAGATACATATTAAAACATATAAAGTATATTTTAAATTATATATATATATATATATATTATTATTATTATTCTAAATAAATACAAGAAATATAATGGGGTTTTTGGCTTCAAGAGGAGGGAGTAGGGCTCGGTGGAACGTGCCATATACTTTATACATGATGGAAAGGGGAACTCTACTTAGTAGTAGAAATTACATTGAATGGCAGTCGGTGGTGGGGGTAATCAGATATGGGTGGTGGTGACACTTCAGAACTTTGATCCCTATTTGGTGGTGATGCTTCGGGAGAGGTGAACGTGGCTCATGGTGGCTTGGATTTACAGGGTGGATGACCTTGTTCTTGGTGGTTGTTCTGCCTCCATGGTGGCACATTTCTGGGAAGTGTGGAAATTGCATGATGATAATCATCGCTTGTCTATTTTTCTGTAGAGGCGAAATGTCATCGAATTCACCATTCCTTTTGTTTCGACCTGTTTAGCGTCATTATCCTTTAAAGAATGTTGGATTAACCCTGGGGGAACTATTGTTCCCAGTGGGCTATTGCGTGGGGGTCGAGAACTTATGCAATCATCCATTCTCAGATATAAATTCCACAGATGGTCTCAATAGGTATATTTTTGGAGATAGGAAAGCCCAATGACCCTAGATTCCTTGATTAATGGAATTGATTTCCAAAGGCTGGTGTTCATTGATTGATTATTAAACAAACAACACTTAAGGACTCCATTGGTTGAGAGGATGGGAGCTTAGCCTCTCCACACCCTTCTGGGGCTGGATTGTTTCCTGTTCTATGACTCCTTTATAGATTTAATCAATGTTCATATGTTCGTGAATCCTTGGTTCATTCCTGAAGTGTGTTTCCACGGGCTACCCTTGGTTTTCAAGACCATCGTGACCATGCATATGTTTGATACTATGGAGGTGATGTTGACTTGAGCCATATAATAAGGTGCTATGGAATTTATTTCCATCTAGGGGGGATGGAGGGTGACTTGATTTTAGGATCGGGCCCATAGGAAGGGCTTCCTATGTCTCATAGGGAGTACAATCAGAACTCCCGTTGTTTGGATGGTGTGGGAATTACAAATGGGAGCTACCAATTTTAGAGGGTATGGTTGGGTGGACCCATTATGAGTTGGCACCCTTTTGAGGTTGGTCCTTCTGGTAGGAATTCTTTGTATCCAGATTTGGTCAAGAATCAGAGTTCTCATAGTTCAAATGGATTGGGTGGAACATTTTGGAGGGGAACCTTTTGATCTCGAGCCATCTGGTATGCATCCTATGTATCCTGATTTGATCGAGAATCATATTTCTCAAAGTTCAGATTCAAGTGGCTGTTGTAATCCTCACAATCCTATAAGCACATGTGAGTCATGAAATGTGTGATAAACAAGAAGATTTGAAAGATTCAATAAGGCACATGCATCCTCCCCTATTTGTGGGGGAGGGGGAGCCCACAGTAGAAGAGGCTAGGGAAATCGTGGGTGAGGGTGCGGAGCGATGAGCCTTACAATGTGGAATGACATTGACGGTAATGCGGCCCGACCTTGGAAGATTCGGGACTTACCTTAGTGGGAGTTCCCCTGAACATCATATGAGGTATACTAAAATTTAATTTCATATAGCTTGGACGATGGACTCATAGTTTCATTTCATATGAATAGGACTATTTGGGGTCTTGCAATTTAGGGTCATGAGATGTGGACCACCTTCTATAGAAACCATGATTATCTAGAGGTAAATCATGTTTAGATATTCTGATGAGCCTCTAACTTAGGTGGAACAGAATGTGTAAACCATGATTAGGGTGGATCTTGGATCAAGATAAATGATATGAGGAATGGGAGCCATTAAGGCATACAGAGGTAGGAAAGGAATCTCCTAAAGAATAATTTTCTTCTTATTAACTATCCATTTTTGTGGGAAACATATGCAGATCCACTGAGGCATGATGTGCATAGTCAAGAAGACCATTCCTCTGGATAGTGGCCTTCCATTTCTTATGGTAAAGTAGGTTTATAAAGATCTAAAATCACCTAGTATACTATAGTTAAAAGTCATATATCTTGGTTGAAGAAATCATTGTTTAATTTTGTGTTTCTAGAATTAGTTCTATACAGTTTAATGTATTTTGGTTAGGATGATAACTCATTGCTTGAGGTCATAGAGTTTGGAACAGTTGTTGTGGGATCCATTATTAGATGAAGGATAATCATATTAGGGTGCCCTGACATTCCTCAAACCTGAGGGGGAAGGAATGTATAAATTGTGACTCTATGGATTCTTGGATCATGAGAAATGATATGGGGAATTAAATCCATTGAGGCGTATAGAGGTAGAAAAGGACTCTCATGAGGATGAATTTGCCTTTTGTTGATGGTCGTCTAATAGGAAACATATGCAGATCCACTGGGGTAAGATCCCCATGTGTCATTTAGTGGTGTCCTCAGGACATTAGACTCCCTCTTCTAATTGCCATGGAGGTTTATGAGGATATGAAATCACTAGACACACAGATTTTGATGATGTTAATGGGTGTGTTCGATCATTGAAGAGACATTAAAGTTGTGATTTTACATGGGGTTATGGGTAAAAATAGCATAGAAGGTAGGTGGTAGGGATTTTTGGGTGGTTCATGAGGAATGTATCATCTCATGGTATTTAAGGTAAGTATAATTGGATGACATAAGGGTGAAATGGAAAATGTCTTCAATCCGGCCGGAAAGGTTCGTAGTACGACTCAACATTTTTCATGGGGGTATGTGACGGATGCAAAGGGACCATCTCAGAGGGCTAGGAACATAGAATGAAACTGATCTTGAGTGGGGGTGTGGGGGCACAACCCCCACAGTATGGTCAGGTGGGTGTGAATGGTTTTATGCATAGGGCATATGCATAAGAGTTGGTCGTGTTGAAGATGGCTACTTATGAGTTGGCCGAGAATTGTCTATTTGTGAAGGTTGTTGTTCATGAACGAGCTGTCAGTGTAGGATGGTACATGAAAGAGATTTCCACCATGGATTTTCTGTGTTCTGAGTTTGCTATATGGGAATTTGTGTACTTTTTTCCGCATATGGGCATCCATAAACTATTTTCTGCATATGGTCATCCACAAACAATTTTGTTTTTATGGGCATCCATGAACAGTTTTTATTATATATTTTTATTGGTTCGCTTGATTGTTGTGGAGGGGCTCCCAAATATGGTTTGTGAGGAGGACTTCAAGAACTTCTTTCTCCATATGGTTTGTGGGATGGATTTCAGAAAATTTTTCAGATGCAGGATGGAGTCCCGAAAACAACTTCAGGTGTGGGAGAAATTTCACCTACACCCTCTACACTCCTCGTCGACTTTTTACCCATCCCAGAGCTCTCCCCCCCCCCCCTTTGTGTTCATTTTAGAGGGATTTGGGGAAAATCATATGTATGGGAAAAAGACACCATTTGCAGAAGCCCATGGATAGATATCTCAACCCATAGAAGACTCGGTCAAATGGGGTTTGCGGAGATGTGTTATGACATTCACTTCTCCTCATCTGTGAACCACATCATTCATGGTGATGATGTGCAGGGAATACCTCTATTATATTCTCTCCAGTGAAAATAATTTATGGCGGCTTCAATTCTTATGTGGAAATTCACCGTGAAGATCATTCTTGACAGATCAACACATCACATGCTAGCATGTCATAGGCCTTCCTCATACCGGTGTTTCATTTATTGAGCCTTCCGTGAATCATTCCCTTTAATTGGTATGCTTTCAAGACAAATCCCTTTGCGAAATTTAATTTCTTCAATTTTCTCTTCAAATTTCAATCCAACATTTATATATTTTCCTTACCCAACAAGAGGGAGTATTTTCCTTCTCTTTTCATAATTTTCAAAACCCTACAAATTCCCCGCATTAGAATGGGCTTCATTTGGGATGAGAAGAGGCCATCCCGATGTTGAAGTGGTCCTGACATGAATGATCAGAAAATTATCTAATATATTCTTGAGCCAAGGGACTCTACAAGTGGAGTTCGACTATTGCGGAGGTTTTATAGAATTCCTCAAAAGCTTTTATTTCTTTTTCTTTATTATACTTTATTTTTTCTAATCCTATATGGAAAGGGTTTAGTGTGTATAAATTGAATTTTTCTTAGGCCACCCATTGAGGGTTTTTTGTCCTAAGAAGATTGGTGTTTTTTATGGATAAATTAATTTTTAGCGAACCGATACTTGACTTTTAACTAGAGGTTCCCTTTTTGGATTTTCCCTCTAGAAAGTGTGTAATCCTTTTAACTAGTAGTTCATAGTCCTGAAAATCAAACTTATTAATGATGTTTTATGTTGAACACCTTAGACCAAACTTAAAGGGGCAAGGGCCCCAATTCCGGAACATCAGCCATGAATATTCAAATATTCTTTAGACATGGATTATGTATTTTTCTTGACCCTTGATTTGTGGATTTTAGAAATTCATGGGCTTAGGAACCATTTTAGGTGTACGGAGGTAGTAAAGGACTCTCCTAGGGATGATTTTTTATTTTATTGATAGCCATTTTAGTGGGTGACATATGCAGAGCCACCGAGGCATGATGTGCACAGTCAATCAAAAGTGTTTTTAGGACACTATCCTTACATATTTGATTTCCTGATGGGATCTCCAATATTTTGAGAATATTTTGAAATCGGAAGCCATTGTGGGTGGCTGTCATTAATAGTGTTGTCTGAAAACAATAGGGACAATCATATCGTCTTTGAGTGGGAAAAAACTCCCACACATTTCTTACATGGGTTTAGTAGAGCTGGTGAATGGTTGGTTCAGTTAGAAGTTGTTTCCATGTCAGGGGAATTTGAAAATAAGAATTTATGTAAGCCCTTATCCAGGAGTTTTCCAAATCCAGGAGTCTGATAAAAAATGAATGCTATTTGAGCATACAGATGCTAGAAAGGACTCTCATAGGGAAAAATTTTCCTTTGATTGATAGCTATTTTGTGGGAAACATATTCATAAACACTGTGGCATGATATGTATAGTCAAGAAAAGGTCTCCCCAAGACTCTACCCATTCATTCTCTGATGGTTTTGGATGATTATGGATACTGGGAACTTTCTGAATATGGTATGTGACCTTGGATGGCGGGTGAACCTAAGCATCCAAAAGGGGAATTTTAACTTAGCTAATTCTAGGAAACCCAGAAATGAGTGGGGGAACTCTTCTTTTGTATGTGAATCAACTTCACGCATATAGATGGGGTACCTTAAAAACCTCAAAAAAGACCAGAGATAAATCAGGCCCATATGTTTCGATATATCTAGAATGAGTGTAAGAATGAAAAATGTAAACCCTATCATCGAAGGGCCTTCAATCAATAATGATAGAACTCGTCTAGGAAGCTATTGGGCATACTGAGATAGCAGAGTACTTTTCTTGGGATGAATTTTTCTTTTACTAACAGCCATTTTCATGGGAAACGTTTGCTAAGCTGTTGGGGCATGATGTGCATAGTCAACCAAAGGTGTCTGTTGGACACTGGCCTTCTATCTCATATGGCCTTGGAGGGTTATTGAGATTCAAGATCACTCAAACCATAGAGTTTGGGGTATGGTAGGAGTGTATCCAGACATATTGGGGACATTTGGGCTGCAATTGTCTCATGGAACCAAGTTTCCCTTACATAGATCTGACTCATACGCAGGGTGAGGCATTAATTCCATCACTGGAGTACCTGGTCATTTATCATCACAAGTCTAGGACATGGGGTTCTTCTCGGTGGAAATAACCACAACCTGGCTTTTAGGGTCATGCTACTAAGACCAAATTCATGGGCTTGTTTTTTATAATGTCATGTTGTATCTCTCGCTACAATAACTAAGCTCATGTGAGCCATGCTTGGTGTGAGAAAAAATAGATTATGAGGATTACTAGTCTTTTCCTAAAAAATGGAGAAATCGGAATTATGGGGAACTTTAGGCTTAAACCAATGTTATGCAATATAACTTCATACAAAACAGATGGTTTTTCCCTTGTAGTTTAATGTCGTGCTGTGAGGGCATGAAACAGTACAGTTTAGAGTCATGTAGTGAAGACGATTATATAACCATTATGATATTTAATAGTTTTAGGTTAGTCGCGATTATGATATTTTGGCATTCCATAGATTTTAGTGATGATAGATGGTGTAAACAATAATCTGGGGGGGCATCATGATTTAGGAGGGATGTTATGGGGCTTGAAAGCCATTGGGCATACTAAGATAGGAGAGGACTCTCCTAGGGACAAATTATCCTTTGATTGACATCCATTTTTTGGGAATCATATGTAGATCCACCAGGGCATGATGTTCATAGTCAATCAAAGGTGTCTGTAGGACACTGGACTTTTATCTCATATGGCCTTGAATGATTATAGGGATCCATTTTTTTCAAGGGTATGGAGTTTGCAAAATGGGAATTATGTGCCTGGAAACGTAAGGAATGCCAATACCATGATTATCTGTGCACTACTAGGCCTTGCACATAGTCCTGGATGATGTGTGAGGGGTAAGAGGTATCTTTTGACTTCTCATGAGTGGAGGGAATGTGCGGGATCACATACCAGCAATGACTGAACCACACACATCTCTTAAAAAATTATGTAGTTTATTTATATGTGATTAGGTCCTTTCATGGGATCTATAAACAAGTCTCACATATGTATGCAGGTGAGGGGTAATTTTTTATGGTGGATGGGAATGGATGCCAAATCCTGACATGACTATGTGTCCTACGAGAGTAGGAATAAAGCCACACGTAGTTCTCAATATTCCCTACAAACGTTTTCTCAGTCTCTAGGGACACTTGAGGGAATTTTCTTTTTTTGATGATGATGATGGTTGGTATATGTTGCCAAATCCAGGTGTCACTACATATCCTACAAGGGCATGAATCAATCTACACATAGTTCTTAATGTTTCATATACCGATTTGGCTCAGTCCATGTGTGACGACGTGTGAGGACATATTTGTTTCACTTGATACGGGTGCGACGCCTACCATATTCCACTATGATTCTATTGAATAAAATATTCCTTACCACTGATACTAAGCTCATGTGAGTTATAATCTATATGAGAAACATGGTGTCGACAGAGGTTATCATTTGCATGTGTAGGGAAGTAGATAATATGATGGAGAGTTTGTGGGGTGTTGGTCCAAGTTCAAGGATTGAGGCGTCGCTATGTATCCTACAAGGGTAGGAATCAAATTGTACATAGTTCTGTATGTACCGTGTACCAACTTGGCTTGGTCTTGGTGTAGGGGAATTTCCATTCTATCCATCACAATTTCTAGTTCAATCATTTTACTCCATAGTTTTCTTTCATAAGAGAATCCCTATCGTTGATCTTAAGCTCATGTGACTTAGACTCGGTGTGAGAAACAAGGAGTGATAAGGGATTTCATTAGGAATATCGGTATATAGGGTCACAATGGAAGAATTTTCTTGACTGGGGCTAGTATAAGATCGAGGATCAAGGTGTCTCTACATATCCTACAGGTGAAGGAATCAATATGCATGTAGTTCTGTGAGAGATCATGCAGTTTATTGTCATGAAATTAGGATGTCTTGTGTCATGTAGTTTAATATCTTATGGTGAGGACATGAGTCACAGTTTAATGTCATGTTTTAGGGATGTGTTCCTTACAGTTTAACGTCATGCGGTCAAGACAATGAATCATATTTTAAGGTCATAGAGATTGGGCCATTGTCATTTTAGTTTAATTTCATGTTTCATAGACTAATACCATACAGTTTTACTTCATGTGGTTCCGACGATGAATCATAGTTTAGGGTCATAGATTTATGTCCTTGGCTTGGTTTTATTCCTATTAATCATAGTTTAAGGTCTTATAGTTTGGACCATTGGCATCTTTTTTTATTACACGAAGTATTTCTTCAAGAACTCCTCATTGGTAGGATCCATGATGAGTTGTCCTTCCATTGATATCAGGGGGATTAATTCATTGGAATAGACCCTATGTATGACATAGGTTCCTTACCACTTTGTTTATAACATTAGGGGCCTCTTCCCATGTATCATTGTGGTTATCATGACTAACACCATTTCTCCTTCGTGGAAAGATTAAAGATGAAGCTTTTTGCTGAAGGCTCATGCAATCCGGTTTTGGTAGATTTCAAAATGGTGAAAAGTGTGGAGTCTTTTCTCATCTAGCTACTCCAATTCATCAAACTGTCTCTGGGATTCCCCTTCCATGGACAGCTGATCACAAATGGCCACACAAAGTGATGGAACTTTGATTTTGATAGGAAAAATGTCCTCTTCAACATATACTCTTGAGAACGGGGTTTCTTTAGTGGCAGTGTGGGTCATGGTTCGGTAAGGCCACAAAGCATGAAAGAGATTGTCTTGCCAAATTTTCTTATCCTTATAAAAAATCTTTTGGAGTATGTTGGAAGGAGTCTTGTTGAAAGGCTCTATATTCCCATTGGATGCTACAAGGTAACAGGGAAAATAATTGGCTTTAATAACCTCCTTCTAGTATAACTTGTCAAACTCAGCAGAGCAGAAGTTGGTGTCATTGTCTGTCAGGATTGAATGCGGGACACCAAATCTGGTAATGATGTTTTCCTTCAAGAATCTAATGAAATTTTTCATCTCGAATTCTTTAAGGGGTGTGTCTTTGGACCATTTGGAAAAGAAGTCGGTCACTGTGAGTATGAATTTGAACTGTCTGGCTGTAGCATGAGGATATAGTCCCACAACAACCATCCCCCAGGTGGAAAATGGATAAGATTACTTAGTTGTATGAAGTAACACTTGGGGAAGTGTATGAAATTACCATGAACCTAAAAATAATGTACCTTTTGAGAGAACACGATACAATCTTGTATCATAGTGGGCTTGTGATACCCCATAAATCAAATTTGGTGAGAGAGATTGTTTGTTGATTGATGCACTCCACAATCCTTCACATTCACTTCTTTCATGATGGTAGTAGTCTCTTCTCTATAAATTCACCAAAGAAGGACTCTTTCAAGGGCTCATTTGTAGAGAACCATTTCATGGTTTACCCCATTGTACAGGACAAAATTGACAACTCATCTTCAGACCTTCTCCCTTCTAGCCCTATCTAGTGGGAGTTCCCCGTTTAGAAGGAAATTTGTAATGGGATTTATCCAATCAGTGGTGTGACTATATGGCTCATTGATGGGGATAATTTCATCGATTTCCACTCTATCACTCTGGATAAATGGAAAGACCATCTGGAGATGGGAAATGCTAATGATGGTTTCATCCTGGTACGGATCAGACAAAGTTGTTGCTGCATTTTCTAAAGCATCATCTTGGGCACTTTGTGACCAAGGGACATAGGTCAATATAGGTTCGGATGGGAATTATTACATCAGTCCTTGAACATGGTTCATCAAGGGGACCAATACATCTTTATTAATGTAATATTCATAGTTGACCTATTATATGACTAGATTTGAATCATCCTTTATTTTTAGGTGTTTTTCTTTCACCTGATGTGCTAGTTCCAAGATGGAAATGAGGGCCTGATACTCCACATCAGTGTTTGTACACCATTCTGAAAGTAGGAAAGAGTAAGTCAAGATGGACTTTTCGGGGGATATGAGTATAACTCCCAGCCCCACTTTGTTGAGATAGGGGTCCTCCATCCTATTCCCTATCGGGCTTCAGGAAGCACCATCAAAGTACATTTCACATGTCTAGGGGTCCTCTTGTATAGAAAATACTTCTTCATCTAGAAGTTAGGCATCCAACGATGATGTTTCTTCTTAGGGTTTCACTTCCAGGAAGTCTAATAACGCCTGGACTTTGATGGCCTTCTAGTTAATGTATCGTATGTCAAACTATTGTATGAGGACCTCCCGTCACAATAAGAGCCTATATAGAAATGGACATTTGAGGATATATTGGAGCGGGTTATTGTTGGAGACCAGTTAGAAATCATAGTGCTGCAAGTAATGCATGTGCTTCTGAATAATTAATATTAGGGATAAGTAGTTCTTTTTAATTTATGAATTCCATGTTTCATCATTGAACATTGTCTGGTTGAGTTAGTAGTGGTTGTTCTCTCTATAGGCATCATTCGTCTATGTAAGGAAGGCACCTAATGACCTTCTTAGGGTGGTTACATACAAAATGGGTGTCCTACCCTCAACTAGTGGCATCAGCACCTGTGAGTTTTGGAGATTTCTTTTGAGATTGTTGAATGCTTATTGGAAATCATTATACCCCTTTAAATAAATCCTTTCTTCATGAGCCTGGTTAAAGGTAATCATTTACTTATTAGGTTGGAAATGATGCACCGAATGTTTGTGAGGTTCCCCTAGAGACCTCTCAACTAAGTGAGGTTGCAAGGTGGGGACATGCAATGGATGGATTTTGTCTTCTCGTGGTCAACCTCGATGTCATGATGGCGTACAAGGAAGATGAGAAATTTTCCCAAGGTAATGCCAAAGGTGAGTTTCAGGGGATTCATCTTTAAATATTGTTTTCAGAATTTTTTGAAGGTTGTTTCATGAACAACCAGGTGGTTCGAGAACTATCGTGATTTAACCACCAGATCATCTACATAACACTCGACAAATTCTCCCAATAAGGGCTCGAAGATATGGTGCATGGCATACTAATATGTGGATTCGTCATTCTTTAGACCAAAGGGAATCACTTTATAATATAAAACCCCTTGAGGGGACCAAAATGTAGTATATTATTCATCTCTTTAGGGCATCTGAATTTGATTGTATCCAGAATAGTCATCCATGAAAGAGAGAGCAACAAATCTGACTATTTCATCAACCAAAAATTCTGTGATCAGGACTGGGAAATCCTATTTTGGAAAATGATGATTATGTTCCCTGAAGTCAATGAAGATTATAATCTATCCATTCTTTTATTTACAAGAACTATGTTTCCATCCAGATCGAATATTAGACCTCCCTTATGAAGTTGTCTTTGATAATCATGTCAACATCAGCCACTATTTTGGCAGCATGCATCAGTTGGGTCCTTCTAGTTACATGTTTTTTGCCCCAGTGATCTTATGGTAATCCCAGATTATGTGTGGAGACCTCAGGATCGAGGCCTAGAAATTCTGTGTAGTTCCAGGAAAACACATATCAATTCTTCTTTAGGTAGAGGTGTATGCCTTCTACTCCTTGACAAGAAAATCCACACTGACCAAAGTGGGCCACAGGTCATTTTTAGTTCCCATATTTATCTCCTTATGTTCATTGATTGTGGTTGACACACCTTCTTTGAACATAGGAGGGGAATCATTGAGGTCTTCTTCCTCTCTTTATTCTTCTCATCATCATCATCTTATTCCTCTTATGATGGGGATAGGATTTTAGAGATGAACACTCTAATTTTGGGAGAGAAATAATCGTTTTCCTTAGTGTGTGAGGAAAGGGTAGTTTAATGTACTGAGTATAGGCTGAGAACATTTTTGATAGGGCTTTTCCAGGCATTGTGGGAGTTAGCCCACTCTTCCGCGTCTTTGGGATCGATGGTCATGGAGGAGATCATATAGACAATTGTGTCTACATCTGGACTTGCACTTATGAATTCAACTTGGTTGATGGGTAGTATATAATATTCTCCAAGATGTTGTAGGTGGTCAGTAATAGTTGTTTCCAATCCATTCAGTGCATTGATCTAATCAATGTCCCTAGCCAAAAGATTTTTTTTTTGATTCATAGAATCCTACATCAATATAATGTGACTCACAGGATTCAAATAAGTATTTATCAGTGTTTACCATCCTATTTTTCCCATTGATGCAGTATTTGATACACTGATGGTATGATGATGAAATTTCAGTGTGATGATGCTACCAAGGCCTTCCTAAGAGGACGTTAAAGGACGTACTTTTTTGCACTACAAGGAACTCAGAATCTGACACAAGATCTCTGATCCAAGTTTTAATCTTGATTCATCCCAATAGTTTCTGCTTGCTTTTGTTACATCCCAATTGACTTGTGGTGCTAAGTTTCAAGTTGTTTTCATTATAGCCCAACTGATCAAGCATTCACATCAGGAGGAGGTTGAATCCAGAGGCATTGTCGATGAAGATCCTTCAGACATCAATTCCATTTATGTTTCTGGACACATATATGGATTTTATGTGCCTTTTCATGATAGCATCTTCATCCATGTCTATGAAGGAGATGACCGTATGACATTTTTCGGGAATGGCCTCTGTCTGATAGAGTTCGGTGGATACTACTTCAGCCTCAAACTTCTGGAGACTTATCATGTCTTTGATGAGTGCCTCCCAAAGATCTGCAGACATGATCAATGGATCTAGGAATTAGAGAATTTCTAGTACTGTAGCCAGCTACTTTAGAATATCATAAAAATTCTCTAAATTTTAGTGCTTCCTAGCTCGGGGTTTCTCTTTCTTGGAAACATTAGGGTTTTTAGCTTTGTACGTATATGGTTAATCCTCGATTATAGGAGTTGGTGGTGTTGCAGTCCTTTTCACATTTGGCTAAACTGGTTCACCTGTATCCTTGAGAGATTTGGTGTTTGTTCTTCACATGATAGATATTCCAAGATAATTGGGCTTGTATTTATCCAATGGGTGCAAAGGAGAATTCATATTATTGTTGTGTCTGCTGAAGGGTCCTTCCACAAGTTTCTGCAATGTTAACAGTTTGACATGTGCAGTGGCTGGGAATTTTACTCCTTCCACGATTATGCCTTCTAGGAAACCTCTAGTATCTATGGAAACTTCCTACAGATCTTCATTTGGGCATGGTAAATTTTGGTTCATGGCCATAGTCTTCATCAAATAAGGGGTCCATCAATTGAATGTCATCAATGGAGCCAAAGATCAGTTCTTGGTCTGACACTGTTTCTTCTTGACGGTCTCCTTCTGATGGAGTTGTTTGGCGGGACGGTGCCCATTGTTCAATTTGGGGGGATGGTGATCATTGAACCAAGTATAATTTATTTATGTCCAAAAGTTTCAACACTGATGTTATATTTTTTTCAGCTCATCTTCTTGCACTTTCTTTCTCTCCTTCATTCCTTTGGAGGTTTACGGGAAGAGGAGGAGGGTTGTGTTGTATTGGGAGCTTTTGGGGGCATAGTTTGTTCTTTAAACTATGCCAAGATGATTCCATGGACTAAATTGAAACCCTTCAAGGTCATCCAGTTCATGAACTTTTTTTCCTTCTTATTGTTGATCATCTTTCATTCCTATTCATCTCTTGAGTTTGAGGTGGAAACATATGTCACATGTGATGCTACTTAGCCCAACTTGACTCTCCCAAAATCCACCATCTTTTGCAGAAGATCCTTGAAAAAAAATCCTTCCTGGATGGTGTGTCCCATTATTCGATGATATGGAAAATAGTTTGGATTATTTTAAAGACCCACTTCATCATCACTCTTTGGCTCTGGTAGTAAGAGAAAATTGAAATTCATGGAGGCTATGAAATATCCACAAACATGGTTATCTCGGAACGAGTAAACATTATTTCTTCGTTCTTAGAATGGATTAATTTTAGCCCCCATTTACTCATATAGACCAAGTGGGGGTTTTTTCGCTTCCAGGGGGTCTCACAGGGTTTGGTGGGGGCTTCACAACTGGGTTTGGTGTCGGGTTGGCTTAAGCAAGATAGAAGTCGCTTCACCTTTTCCTGTTCTTTCCCCAATAGGTAATAGGGTAATTAGGGACTTAATATTGGTCCATTGCATATATTTCTCTATTATTTGGTCAATAGAAGAGATTTCTCTAAAACAACTTGTGTAATTTACTAGGATGAGTGGAATTTCCAAGTCATCCTAAAGGTTTTCGATGTACATAGAGAGCATCTCATCCGGGGGGAGTGGCCAGTTCAGGGAATAAGGTAGTCCTTTCCATCTGGAAATGAAGTTTGAGACTAATTTTCCCTCATTTTTTATATTTCATTAGGTCACTGACCATCGTGTTAGGTAGTGTTGAATTGGACTGGAAGAGGAACTATCGCTAGAGGTCCTCCCAACTTGTAATTGAGTTTCCTGGAAATCAAGTATACCGTACAAAGGTCGATCCTTGCAGGGTTCGTACGAAGCACATAAGTTTTACTAATTCTTTCTTTTCTAGAGATCCCATAATGGGGTCACAATTATAGTTATAGTGCATTAAATGTTGTTCTGGGTCCCTCGAGCCATTGAATAATAGGAATACAGAGTTCCCGAAGTTTGATGGTGGCCAAACAATACTCACCCACACAGGGTAGGGTTTGCACTATGGTAGTATCGGAGCACGTTGCCCCTCTATAGCTTCTATTCAAGCTATTAAAAGCTAAATGGTATTTATGAGACCTTGATACATATCATTTCTGGATTGATCTTGACCTGGTGTGGCAGTAGCCAAGACTGGGTGTGCTAGTGGTACATGAATTTGGGGTTGAAACCCAACCAAGGGTATCATTTGTGGGTTTACCGGGATATATTTGAATTGCCTTCCCAGTGGGGGACGTATTTATGTCATTCTCGGGCCGGGTTAAATCGTCCTCCGAACATGTCTTCATTCACCAAAATTAGTGCTTGTGGTTTGGGCACCTCTTATAGAGGCACCTGTTGACATTCTGCAAGGGGAACACATCCAGAAATGTAGATCCCTCGACGTATATCAACATAAATTCACCTGAGATCTTTCATTTCTTTTCCTGCTTGGAAAACCTCTCCTCAAGAGTGAGGGATGGATTCTTAGGTGGAGGAGGTGAGGTGTCATATACGAACTTGGATTTTATTTTTCTATATGTTGAAATTTTGCGGGTGAGGAAGCGACGAATTAGATGAGGGGCACCCAAATTTAGGACCACTCTCTATATCCGCATATACACACCATCAAGTTTGTTGTGGGATGCCTCTTAGAGAGAACAATCTTCCTTCGTATCTTCTCCCCCTATGTAATTTCTAGTGAGATCCATGGGGTTGATGTTTACCATTTTCACTGAGGCATACCTCATTAGGGGTGTTGTCCCAAGTGTCGAGTAGTAAGAAGGCTTTCTATGCCATTTTATAGAATATCTCCTTCTATTATGTGGTATTCATTGGGTTTCTTTGTGATGATTGACCCAAAGGGAGCCATGGTTTGACCTTGAAACTCGCCTTTGTCTTGAAGGGTGAGAAACCACGAGAAGTGGGGGAATGGGTATCTCTTATGTCCATTGTTATTCATAGATAATGGAAGACAGATGTCAGTTGTGTGGGGATTTGAGGTAAAAATGTCCCCAACCCTAGGGGATGGGGTTGTTCTAGTTTTTCCATTGATGTGTGACAACCTGGATTTGTTGGTCTTATGGGGGAATTTCAATTTAAAAATTCCTCCAGCTCTATGGTCTGTGGTTGTTCCTATATTGCGACAGTAGTCACTACAATCGCCACCTTTTCAATTTCATGTACTCCCAAGCGGGTATGATCCAAGTATGGCATTGGTACCACACAGGCTCTATGGCCTTTTGTAGTCATGGGAAATGCTTGCTGGTTGGATTCTCTTAAGAGGGAATCCTATTGGATGTTCTTGGTTTCCTGAATTAGATGATTTTCGATGGATTGATCTATTTGGCTTGGAAACTATTGAGACTTACTCCGGGCCTATTTTTGTTGAGTATACCATCTTTTTTGAGAAGGTGTTTTACTTGATTATTGCCTCTGGACGATGTCATTGTAGGATTTAATTTCCAATGGGGTCTGCTGGACTGGGTGAGAGGTGAAGTGTAGAGCTTTGTGTTCTCCCCATCCTCGAATGTGAACTCTAGTTGGGGAATTGAAAATGAGTAAACGCATGTTATGAAGTTCATGGAGGAAATCTAGTTCATGTTTTATCTTTTTCCTTTCTAATTGTGGCTACCTTGGGGATGGGAGGGCTTCCAGGTCAATTAGATATCGAGTCTCCCCTATCGTGCTAACATGGTCCACATACCCTTATTAGGGAAATAATTTTTCGTTCAACTATTGAAGATTCATTCATATGTTTAGGGGAATGTCATGCATGAATTCCCCAAACAACTCTCTTGTCATGTCAATGTGAGAAGTGGTCATAAGCCAATACATCACTAGTAATTATCCCTAGCTAGTTGCCTTCTCACAAGAAACATATCGTGTTGTTGTACTTCTGGAAGCTCCTCTAGTTGATATTCCTAGTTCATATTCTTCTTAATACATTAGATACAAGAAACCAGGTTGGTGGGAGCATTATTGATTTGGGGAGAGTGCGGGGGTGGCTCAGAGGATGATTGTGGCCCCAATACATCCTCTTTTGAGAAAGAATATCACTCGTTATGGACAAGGTGCTCAATGTGTCTGACTCCATTTTTTCGAGTGCCACAACATAGGATGGTTTTCTCACATTTGTTCCAGTAAGTGGAGGACCTTCTTTCCATCATGAATTTGGGTTGCGGGGAGGACCTTCTCAAGTGCTGCAGAAATAGTGAGGGATACTAATTCAACTTGATTCCCAACCGTGGGAATTTATTAATGGTGGCTACCCTGGGGAGGACCTTTAGGGTGGGAAATAGCATGGGGAGGACTTTTTTGCTGCTTGATGTCATTGTGTGGAGTACCTTCATAGAAACCATCATTTTGGGGTGGACCATCGTAATGAATTTCATCATGGCGATGACTACCATTATAACATGATACCTGGCTATAGGTAAAATTTCTACAGTGTGCATCATGGGGAGGGCCTTTAGGATGTAACAAAATGAGGGGATAACCTTTTCATTTATTGGTGTTTCAATGGGGAGTACCTTCAGAGTTACTATATTTATGGGAAGGTCCTTCGCAATGACTATAATAATGGTGAGGACTACCATCATGAAATGATGTCCCACTACTAGGAAAGAATATATGTAGTGTATAACCTATGAAGGACCATTAGGGTGGATGAAATCAATTGAAGGTCATTCTTGTTGTCTGATATTCAGGTCAATGGGAGGGCTACACCAACACGCATTAGGAGATAACATCTCGTGATCAATCATTATTGGCCCACAGATTGATCCCCTATGGGTGATCTGTGGAGGACCTTCAGAGCTGCTGGTAGAGATATTGCAAGGAGGACCTTCAAAACTACTACTTCCACATCCATAATTTGGTAATGTAATGAAAGGTTCTTGAGCCATTGATGACATATATTTGAGGGTGTCAAGAACCACAGATTTCAGCAGAGTAGAATCTTGTATGTGCTATTGATTTTCTAGTTGCATTTGGTGAATTATATCTTCGAGAAATTCTTGCGGGAAACCGGGGCCATCTATTGTTGGTAATGGCCTTAATATATGGTTCCATGTCTTATTGGAACCCGTAATTTCATCAGGATACACCGACGGAAATCTTTATTTTTGGAAGGGATATATGTGTGCCCTAGAGTGGCCACCACGTTGGACCAACATCCCCCAGTTGGAATGAGTATTTCTTCCTGATCTGATTGTCCATATATCATAGGATATTGTCGTCAACCCTATTGGACTAGAACAGGGATGCATAAATTCTCTGGAGTGACAAACTAATTTTGAGAGTGAGTCATTCTGTTCGAGGAAACTTGGTCATGGGAAAAATTTGTTGCCTTTTCCACAGATTCAATGATATCATGGCCTATTTGGATGGTATGGACTGGAATTGAAGTCTGATCATCTGTCATTTCTAGGATATTCTCGGAAACATCTTTGGGTGGAATGGGTATAAAGGCCCATTCTAATATCGGATCAAGATTTTTTGCATGCCCTAGTCCTCCATGAATTTCCAGTAGATACTGGCATTTTTCATGTTCCAGGATAGAGGAATGAGTCTGTTGTCGATTGTCTTCTCTGGTTTCCACCGTATTTGACTGGTGGACATCATATTCATGAGAGAGGATTTTTATCTTCTTTTTTGTTGTTATATTTGCTTCACCTGCTTTGTATTCATCCACATGAATTTAACTCTACTCATATTTTGTTTCCACTCTATTTGGATGTAAATCTTGAAATAAATTTGTAGGTGTTTATGCTTGCGTGTAGACAATTGTCTCCATATTAGGATGGCGGGATTGAAATGCGTCAGTAGGTGTTTGTGCCTATATGTAGCCGAGTGAAACTCTATTTGGTTGATGGTATTATTGTGGATCGATAGATATCTACATCTGCATGTAGTTTTCCACTCTTTCTGCACGGTGGTACCAGTTAGAACTAGCAGTAACATGCATATTCTTGTATTGTACCATCCTCTTCTTGTATTGGGATTGATTTGAGGGGAAATAATTTTATGTATTCCCATTGAATGTCACTATGTTAGTATGGTGGATCTACTCCTCAGGAACCAGGGTGATAGCATGTTCTTGATATTATACTTTCCTCCCATGGTGGGCAGCCCGAGGAGCCCAGGTCTCTGAGAATTTGGCAAGTGCCCTCGGCATAATGTTCTCTTCGGTGGGAGGAGGCCTAGTCGTATAGTGTTGGTGATGACACTCTCTAGTGAGGGCCTATGAGTAGGACACCTATGCAGTTGAGATGAAGATGTCAGTATCAACTTCATTTGCCTCCCTAAGATAAGGGAGGTACCCATTGTCACATTCTGAGGATAGGCTCCTGAAATAGTTTGAGATGGCCACCAGGGTCACCTTGTGCTAGGGTGCTGAAAGTGGCTTAAGAGGAAGCTAGTGGACATTTTCATAATAGGGGGATTGTCTCGCGCCCTCAAACATAGGTAGAGTACCACTTTAGTGGTACTCTTTCATCAGTGTGTCGGATACCCAGTGTTGAATATGATGTGTAGGCGAGGGGGTCCTGTCATTCGTTGGGCCCCGGTTGCCTACAAGGTCACTGATGTGCATGTCTTCATGGATTGATGAGATTTAATTTGGATCGAAGGTTGATCTGCAGGAACCTACAATATACATATTTGACATACAGACCACAAAACCTCATCAATGTATCATTAATTTAAACACATGCATATTTAGAGATTTAGTTTTTCCTCACCTTACCCTTTTCATTTGTTGCGGGGCGAAGGTGCTTGGGTGGGGTAAGACTGCCACCTAGGTTAAGGATTCACGTAAGGTTCACCATTTTTGTTCTGCCTATTAGGTGGCATGTTTCCGGGCGGTGCAGAAATGGTTTGAAGAGAATCAATGCCTATCCCTTTTTCCTATATAGATGAGTTATCATAGATTTCACCATTCTTTTTGTTTCGACCCATTCAGTGTCATTATCCTTAAAAGATTGTTGGATTAACCCTGCAGGAACTGTGGGTCCTAGTGGAAGATTTTCTGGGGGTCGAGCACTTGTAAAATCGGTCCTTCACAGATATTAACTCCTCGGATTATGTCCAACAGTTTTTATTTATTGAGATAGGAATGCCCAACGGCCCTGGTATCCAATATTCATGGACTGGCATTCCAAAGGCAGGTGATCGTTGGTTGATTATTTAGCCAATGATACTTAAGGACTCCATTGGTTGAAATTATGGGAGGTCAGGCTCACTGCACCCTTCCAAGGGAGGAATGTTTCCTGTTCTGGGCGTGTTCATATGTTCTAGAATCCCTAGTTCATTCCCTAAATGTGTGTCCACAAGATACCCTTGGTTCTCAAGATCGTCGTAAGCATGCATATGTTTGATTCTTTGAAGGTGATGCTAACTTGAGCCATCTAATAAGGCACTCTAGAGTATATCATCATCCAGGGGGGACAAAAGTTGACATGATGTTTGGATCAGGCCCTTAATAAGTGATTCCTATGTATCCTTGGGAGAGGAATCAAAACCCACATAGTTCAGATGGTGTAGGGCTTACGCATTGGAGTTGCCCATTTGAGGGGGCATGGTTGGCTGGACCCTTTAGGAGTGGGAACCCTTTTGAGATCAGGCCTTCTAGAAGCATCCTACATATCTTGATTTGGTCAGGAATCAGAGTTCTCATAGTTCAGATGGATTGGGTGGACCCTTTTGGATGGGCACCCTTTTGAGCTCGGGCCTTCTAGTAGGCGTCCGGCATATCCATATTTGATCTTGAATCAGAGTTCTCGTAGTTCATATTCATATGGATGTTGTAATACTCAAAAACCTCTAATCCCACATGAGTCATGATCAGTGTGAGAAACAATAGGATGTCAAAGATTCAACAATGCACATGCCTCATACCCTGTTGGTGGTGAAGGGAGAGCTCACGACGAAAGAGGATGGGGTGACTATGGGTGAGGGCATGGAGTGACCATGGGTGAGGACATGGAGTGATGAACCTTTCAATGTGGAATTACATTGAATTTCATACGGCCTAGCCTCATAAAATTAGGGTCTTACCGTAGGGGGAGGACCCCGAAACATCATATGAGGTATACTACAATTTAAAGTCATATAGATTGGATGATGGCCTCACAATTTAATTTCATGTCGATATGACTATTTGGGGTCTTACAGTTTAGGGTCATGAGATGGGGACCACTTTCTATAGAAACCATGATTATCTAGAGGAAAATCATTTTTGGATATTCTGATGTGCCTCGAACATGAGAGGGATGGAATGTGAAAACCATGATTATGGAGGATCCCGGATCTGGAGAAATGATATGAGTCATGGGATCCATTGAGGCGTATAGAGGTAGGAAAGGACTCTCCTAGGTATGAATTTTTCTCTTGTTTATGGGCCATTTTTTTGGGAAACATATGCAGAGCCACTCAAGAATGATTTTCATAGTCAAGAAAAGTTCTCCTCATGACATTTTCCATCCATTTCTAATGGAAATGGAGGTTTATGAGAATCCAAAATCACCTGGTATACTACATATTAAAGTCATATATATTAGAAGATGAAATCATTGTTTAATGTCATGTTTCTGGGATTAGTACCATATTGTTTAATGTCATGTGGTTTGGACGATAACTTATAGTTTAAGGTCATAGAGTTTGGGCCAATTATTGTAGAATCCATTATTAAATGAAGGACAATTAGGCTAGGATGTTCTGACATTCCTCGAACATGAGAGGGAAGGAAATTGTAAACTGTGACTCTAGGGATTCTTGAATTAGGAGAAATGATATGAGGCATGGAATCCATTAAGGAATATATAGGTAGGAAAGGACTCTCTTGAGGACACATTTCCCTTTTCTTGACGGTCTTCTTGTAGGCGACATATGCAGAGCCATCGGGGCATTATTTTCATAGTCAAGAAGAGGTGTCCTCAGGACATTGGTGTCCCTATTTTGAGGGTTATGGAGGTTTATGAGGTTATGAAATCACCAGAGATATAGAGTTTGATAAATGGAAAGGATGTGTTTAGGCATTTAAGAGACATTCAAGCTATGATTATCCATGGAGTTATGGGTCAACCTGTCATGGGAGGTAAGTGGTAGAGATTTTTGGTAGATTTCTGATAAATTTCTCTTCTCATGGTATTTAATGGAAATATGTTTGGATGGAATAAGGGTGCAATGGAACATTTCATCTACCCGGCCCGAAAAATCCGCGGTGTGACTCTCCATTTTTCATGGGGGTCAGTGACAGAAGCGAAGGAACTTGCCTAGAGGGCCAGGGCTGCAGATCGACACTGATCTCGAGTGGGGGTGCGGGGGCACAGCCCTCACAGTAGGGGCTAGTGGGAGTGAACAATTTTCTGGAAAAAGCGTCCACATAAGATCCGGACTTGTAAGAGCTGGCCGCTCTGGAGCTGGTCAAAAATCGTCTGTTCACAAAGGATATTACTTGCAAACAAGCTGGTCTCATAGGATGGTGTGAAAGAAAATATGGTTGTGAAGGACAATCCACATACTGAGTTCCATCTATGGGCAACCATGTACTATTTTCCGAATATGGGCATCCGCAAACCATTTTCCGGAGATGGGCGTCCTCAGACCATTTTCCACATATGGGCATCAACGAACTATTTTTATTATATTTTTTTATTGGTTCGCTAGTTGTTTGTGGATGGTCTCTCAAATATAGTTCATAGAGAGGAATTCTATAAACTTCATTCTTCATATGGTTGGGGGGATGGATTCTATGAACTATTTTGGATGCGGGATGGAGTCCCATAAACTGTGTCGGGTGCAGGATAAATTTCTCTCACACCCTCGACATTCATTTCCACTTTTTACCCATCCTAGAGCTCTATCCCCTCTTCCCCCACTTCTACATTCGTTTTATAGATTATTGGGGAAAATAATATCCATGGGAATGTGGCACCATTTTCAAAAGATCATGGATAGATATCTCGACCTATGGAAAACTCGGTCAACTGGGGTTTTCGGAGATGTGGTACGTCATTGGATTCTCCTCATTTTTGAACCACATCATTCACAGGGATGTTGTGTGGGGCATACCTCTTTTGGATTCTTGGTAGAGAAAATAGTTCGCGGCTACTTCAGTTTGTGGGTGGAAATTCACTACGAACAGCTTGGTACACTGTCCAATGCCTTTCAGGCCTGCATGTCATAGGCCTTCCACATACTGGTGTTTCGCGTCGCGTGCCCTCTACGAACCCTTCCCGGTAATCGGTACGTGGTCGGGCCTAATCCCTTTTCAAAATTTGATTTCTTCACTTTTCTCCTCAAATTTCCAATCCAACATTTATATCTTTTCTTTACCCCCCTTTCAAGATTACTTTCCTTCCCATTGCAGAATATTCGAGACCCTATTGTGGTACATAGCGGGGAATTATTATAGTGGATCTTCTTTGATGTGGTGCGCATGGTGTGAATAGTGGGTTTGAATTGGGATTTTTTTAATAAATGGTTTCTGAGAATTTTATTAAAAATGTGTCAATTAATTTTTCTTATAATTGTGTGCTAAAGGCGATAGCGCACCTTCATCCTTTAGGTCTTGGGTAAAAGGCAATAATGGTGAAGCCTTCTTCCCACTAAAAGAGAATTTGTTTTACTATTTTTTTCTTTTTAAAATGTTTTATTTTTATTTTTATTTATATATATATAACAAAAAAAATTCAATAGAATTTATCTTCTATTTAATATCCAATAGTACTGCCATTACAGCATTATGTATTCTGATAGAAGCTCTCACCTGGGGATTCATTTTATAAAATGGCTTTCCCAGTAAATCATTTTATATTTATGATGTGGGATTCTAGTTCTCCCTTTCCTGCGCAAAACATTCTGAATTTCTGATGTGGGATTCAAATCTGTTTCAAGTATGTGGATTTGAAAGGTTATAAAATATAAACTATAAGACCAATATAAATGAAACTTAAAACACGGTTTTAAATATATAATAAATATTTGAAAATAAATGAATTTCATAAAAATTGTTGATGAAAAATAATTTGTAATCTTTTAATGGAACCTACTTGAAACTTAAACATGTTTCAAGTATGTGACATTGAAAGACTATAAAATATAAACTATAAGACCAATATAAATGTAACGTAAAACATGGATTAAACATATAAGAAATAGTTGAAAAAAGAAATAATTTCATAAAAATTGTTGATGAAAAATAATTTATAAGGTTTCGAAACCACCTATTTGAAACATAAAAATGTTTCAAATATGTGGATTTGAAGGAATATAATATATAAACAATAACGACAATATAAATGAAAATTAAAACATTGACTAAAGATATAAGAAATAGTTTAAAAGAAAAATAATATCATAAAAAAATTTGATGATAAATGTTTTATAATCTTTAAAAACCACCTATTTGAAACTTAAAAATGTTTCAAACATGTCGCTTCAAATGACTATAAAATATAAATAATAATAAAAATGTAAAAGAAAATTAAAACATGAATTAACCATATAATAAATAGTTTAAAATAAAAAAAATTATAAAAATTTTTGATTAAAAAAAGCATAAGATTTCAAAACCACCTACATGAAACTTAACAATGGTTCAACTTTGCGGCTCTGAAACACTATAAAATATAAACTATGAGACAAACATAAATGAAACTGAAAACATGGATTAGACATATAATAAATAGTAAATAATAAATTAGTTATTTAGTAATATAATTAATAATTAGTTAATTATTGATTAGTTTGTAATTAATTAGTTTATTATAACATGATTATTAATTATTAATTATTAATTATATAATTACTTTCTTATTAGTAATGTCATTATTAATTATATAATAATTAATTCGTAATATAATAATTATTTATATAATTATTTATTATATAATGATTAATTAGTTAATTAGTAATATAATTATTAGTTATATAATAATTAATTAGTTAATTAGTATTATAATTATGTATTATAATTATTCATTATAATTTTTAATTATTAATTATTAAAAATTAAATAGTTAATTAGTAATATAATTATTATCTATATATTAATTAATTAGTCAATTAGTAGTATGATTTTTATTTATAATTATTAATTATTCAATATATAATTAATAATTTTATTACTATTTAAAGAATTAATTATTATATAAATAAATAATCAAACATTAATAATTAGTAATTATATTACAGATAAACTAATTAATTAATATATAATTATAAATTACGAATAATTTTATAATTAATAGTAAAATTACTAAATAACTAAATATTATATAATTAATAATTATATTACTAATTAACTATTTATATAACTAAATAACTAATTATTATATAATTAATAATTATATTACTAATTAACTAATTAATTATTATATAATTAATAATTATATTACTAATTAACTAATTAATTATTATATAATTAACAATTATATTACTAATTAACTAATTAATTATTATATAATTAATAATTATATAACTAATTAACTAATTAATTATTATATAATTAATAATTATATTACTAATTAACTAATTAATTATTATATAATTAATAATTATATTACTAATTAACTAATTAATTATTAATTGTTAATTATATTTCTAATTATCAATTTTATTATTATATAATTAATATTTATATTACTAATTAACTAATTAATTATTATAAATGAAAATCATATTACTAATTAACTAATTGATTGTTATAAAATTAATAATTACATTACTAATTAACTAATTAATTATTATATAATTAATTATTAATAATTAATAATGACTAATTACAATGAATACTTATTATTAATAATTATATTACTAATTAACAAATTAACTATTTTACGATGAATAATAAAATTAGTAATTAAATAATGAATTATAATATAATAAATAATTATATTTCTAATTAACTAATTAATTATTAACTAATTAATAATTATATTACTAATTATAGTTAATAATTATATTACTAATTATAATTAATAATTATTTTACTAATTATAATAAATAATTATATTACTAATGAACCAATTAATAATTATATTACTAAATAAAAAATTATTATATGATTAATAATGATATTACAAATTAATCAATTAATTATATAATTAATATTTAATATTTAATCAATAATAATTATATAATTAATACTTATATAATGAATAGTTATATTACTAATTAATTATTATATAATTAATAAAGATTTCCCTAATTAAGAAATGAATTATATAATTATTAATTATTAATTATTAATTATGTTACTAATTAACTAATAAATTTGTATATAAATAAAAATTATATAACGGCACTGTAGACCGGTGAGTACTATATCTTCGGCAAGGCACTGTAGCAGCGGCGGTATTATACGGGTACTGTAACAAGCGGGTTACTATTCACATAATGGGTTTTGGGCCAAAAATTTGGGTCTACGGGGTATGTAATGAGCTACAAGTCTTCTGAGCCTTCAGGCTATGTAATGGGTCTCCCTCTACCAAGAAAAAAGAGGACATTGATTTGATTTAAAAATAAAATGAGGCTTCGGCTCCAACCTTTTAAAAAAATTATATAATTAATAATTATATTACAAATTAACTAATTAATTTTTTAATTTTCATTATTTTTTTAATCTGTATTTAAAGTTTCATTTATATCCATCTTATTTTTTAGATTATATAGTGTTTGAAAGAAAAATATTTGAATCATTTTTATGTTTCAAAAATCTAGTTTTGAAAGCTTATAAATTATTTTTCATCAACTATTTTTATGAAATTATTTTTTTTAAACTATTTCTTATATGTTTAATCCATGTTTTAAGTTTCATTTATATTGGTCTTATAGTTTATATTTTATTATCTTTTAAAATCATATACTTGATTCGGTTTTATATTTTAATTAGGTTCCTTTAAAAGCATATAAAATATTTTTCATCAAAATATTTTATGATTTTTTTATATTCAACTATTTATTATATGATTAATCCATGTTTTATATTTCTTTTATATTGGTCATATAGATTATATTTTATATCATTTCAATGGTACATACTTGAAACAGTTTTGAATCCCACATCAGAAATGCAGAATGTTCTACATAGGAAAAGGAGAACCAGAATCCCATATCGGAAATGCAAAAGGATTTCTAGGGAAATCCCTCTTATAAAAGGGAACCATGGGTGAGAGTTATATTCTAAACCATATAATAGTAATGGATGTACTACGAGATATTAAATAGAAAATAAATTATCTTGAATTTTTTTTAATTTATATATATAAACAAAACAAAAAAATAAAAAAAATAAATTATAAAAAATGTAAAATAAAATATATATTTTAAAAGATAGGTGGCAACGGGGTTCCCACCTTTTTCCTTAACCTAAAAGGCTACATTTCCATTACTGCCTTTCACCAGAGTCCTAATGTCGGAAGCTCCACTGCCGTCTTCAGCACACAGTTTTAAATTTTTTTAACCTAACCATTTTTTTTAAAAATTCATAGAAAACCTATATTAAAAATAATCAGTTTGAATTGCATCCATAAGAATTTTCAGTTTCATTTTTTTCAAGATTTAAGTTTTCTTCTTCATCGAAGGTATGTCTCATGGTGGGTTTTTGTCTACTTGTTTGGTGGGGGAAGAGGTTCTACTAATAGAATGGTTGGTTTAGGAGACATCAATAGATGAAGGAAGGGGCAATAGCAATGGAAGAAGGCACTAGAGGTAGCATGGTGTAATCGGTGGAGTGCTGCTGTTGGAGTGCTACAACCGTTAAGATGCTTCTTGGAAGTAGCGAATGTGCTACTACTGTAATGGCTAGTGGTACCATCGGTTAATAGTGGATCTACTAGGAATTAAAAAATATACTTAATAAATAAATGTTACAATTAAAATTTCAAAAGAATATTTAAAAACAACAATGTTAAAATTAAATAATTCTAAATTAAAAAATTAAAGTAATTGAATAAATTTCAAAGAATGAGAAATTTTTTGAATAAAGATGAATAAAAAATTAAATAAAAGAATAAAATATCTTATAGAATGAATAAAATTAAAATTATTAAAACATATAAAGAATTAATATAATTATAAAAACAATGAAAATAAGTAAAACAATATGAATTAGATAATCGAAATTTGCTTAATGTGAAATACAATAATACAAAGAATAAATGGAATAAGAGAGTAAATTAAAAATTGAAACTATAATTTTTTATAAAAGAAAAAATAAATTTATTAAATAATTAAAATAATGGAAATTAGAAAATATAATTAAAAACAAAAACAGAAAAATTAAAAAAATAATGATTAATAAAAAAGAATTATCGAACTCGAAATTATTAAAATAACATAAAAACAATAAAATTTATATTTTCAGAATCAATCACTATTTTAATGATTCAAAATGAAAAACGTTCAGAATTTATAGTTATACAAATAAAATTTTTTTTAATAATAAAAATATAATTGAAAATTAAAAATGATGTGGAAAAATAAGGGATAAAAACGCCACATCCAGAATACAATGAATCCAATATATTCTATGTTGTGAATTGTTGGGATGAAAAAATCCATCATTCTTAGAACCTTTATGTAAATTATAATTTTTAACATTTAAATTTATAATTATAATTTTTTTGATAAATTTCCGAATTATTTTGTTAGTTCTTCATTTCAATTTTTTATTCTTAATTGATTAATTGAGATAATGAGTTCATTCAACATTTTATGACTTAAATCTTGTCCAATAATAGGTATATAATTCAGAAGATACCATTCAAATGTGCAAATGTTTATATAAATATCCTGTGATTACATGATAATTATATGAAATTACAAATTTTGTATGCTTAGCCAACCCAAAAGGATGCGCTCACATCAATTGTAGCTCGATGTGGATTAACTATTATACGAAATGTATTATTACACATCACGTACGGACATTCGGTGAACACATGGCATGACATGATTATCCATCAAATTTTTGGACTACACATCGTGTAATTTCATGTGGTTTGTAGTGATACCAAGAATTCAATATACCCAGAGAATAGTTTATTAAAAATAATAAGTAATCTTGCGTTCTGATTTTCATCCAAGTGAATAGGTATAGGGGTAACTACATTTTGTTTATCCAAATTACACACTATTTAGTACTATATTTTCAATATATATTTCATACACTCTCCCTATAAATGTTTTTCAGAAGGAAGAAATAGTATTACACAATGTGTAGTTGATGTACATGACATGTTACTCCTACCAGATCTCATAAGGGACACACCAAGCACCGAATATTGTGTGAGTTAACATTTTTAATTAACCATTAAATAAATACTACATGGAGTGAAACTTGTGTAAACATTAATTGATAGGTATTTATTCACCTCAAGTGTACATTGAGAATTATTCACTATGTTGAGTGAAAAATAAAAGCTTAATTATTTACAAAATATCATGTAAATACATTATGTGTGCACTCTACATATACAACAAGTTATAATAGGCAATTATAGTGGTACACACTATGTGTAACATCCCATGAACTATAACAAATACATTTTTTCACACCGCCACCCTTTATCAGCGCTTTTTTTGGGCTGATAAAGGTACCAGCTTTAACAGTGCTTTTTTAAGCGCTGTAAATGGGACCCCATTATCAATGCTTTTTTTGTAGCACCGATAAAGGTTGTTCTCTATAATCACTTTTATAACTTACATTGATAAATTTTATATTTAAAAAAATCATTAAAAATAATATTTTGATATATAAATATATTTGTATTGATTTAAATATAATATATATTTGCTAAATATGTTTTAGATAAGTACAAATAGACATTTATAGTTAATATATAAGATATCTAGTAAAATTGGATTATATATATTTTTTAAAATTATTATTAATTAATAATTTACATATTATTCTCGATTAATAATCATTTAATATCAATTTCAATATAAAAAAGTAAAAACAATAAATTAATGATCTAAAATAAATTAAAAATGCCACTCAAACTCCAATGGCCGTAACTTTTGATTCGGGTGTCTGTTTGGGCTCCCCCACATATCAAATCCGGGCATGCGACGATATCTACGACCTAATGACCTACGAAAAACCCATCTATCAAAATAATAATGTCCAAAATTCCTAGAAGTCATCTGAAACTATGTTTTTGGTCCATGACCCCAGTTTCTTAAAATTCAAACAACTATAACTTCTGAACAGAGTGTGTATTTGGACGATACTACAAATCATATAGAATATCATATCATGAGCTTTCATTTGTATATTTTTGGAGAAAAAATGGACACCTAGATTAGAAGTTATGATTATTTCATGCTTTTTAAGGGTTTTAGGGTTTTCAGAGTTTCTAAACATTTTTATGTGTTTTAAGGGTTTTTATATTTAATATCCATTTAAAATATATATAAAAATAAATATGTATTTAAATATATATATATATATATATATACCACTATATATATATAAATATATATAAGAGTATATAAATATATGGATAAATGTTGGTATAAAATCTATGTAAATAAATAAAAATATATATATAATTATACTTAGAGGTACACATATAATATATATATATATATATATATATATATATCCCTCTATGTGTGAGTGTGTTGTGTATATGTATGTATTTATTTATTTACTTATACACACACACAAATAAATAATTTTTAAATGTATTTAATATTTATCTTATAAATATATATTAATATACGAATAAATATACAGATAAAAAATATAAATAAATAAATATATATATTTATATATCTATATATAAAAATAAATATATATATATATGAATATATATATATAACTAAATATATATATATATATATTAATATAACTATATATATATGTGTGTGTGTGTTAATATAAATATATATGTGTAAATATATATATATATACGAGTAAATATAACTAAATATATATATATAAATAAATAAATATATCATTAAATGGATTACAAAGCTACATGGAGGAGTGGTAAAGTGTCTAGACGCATTGGTGAGGGATATCGAGTTCGAATCCTGATAGTGGCAGGGGAATGCGCTTGGATTGATAAAGGGGGGAAGCTAGCGCCGTTAAAGGGTTGGGGTGGGACTATGGGGCGTTGAGTGGTGGAAGGGGCGTGAATGCGGGTCAACAACACTGTTGAAGGGAGGGTCAAGGGCTATTAACCCCCCCCCCCCTCTAATTTGTGGATTTTTTTAATATTTTTTACCTTTTATCAATGATTTTTAAAAAGTGCTGATAAACGGGTACTTTTATGAACGCAAAAAAAAAACCGCTGATAAAAGACCCTTTTATCAGTGCTTTTTTAGCGCTGATAAAAGTGACCCCCTTTATCTTCGCTGAGATTCAAAACACTATTTTTAGCAATGTAGATGCACATTTATAGTGTATTTAAAGGCCATATTTGTTTTAGTGATGTTTAAAAAAATTATATATTTTATAGCATACGTGATACACCACATCAAACTTAAATGAACAACTAAATATTATTATTTCAATATAATTAATATAACCTAGCTGTTAAAATGGTGTGTATAAAAAAGATTAACTGAATTATGGAAATATGGTGTACAAATACACGTATTATTATTTGACCATTTAGTTATAAATGAATTTAAAATCATGTTTAAAATAAAATGAATTTTTTTGAACAACCTATTTAAATATACACAGGTCTATTTTATACCAATTAATAAAAAATCATTATTATTGGATTATATTAATGAAATTTATATATAACATATTCAATATAATTTACAAAATTCATCATATATTTTTTCTATAAATCATATATGAATAAATCCAATTTTACCCATAAAGTGTTTATTTGTATAAAAAGTCAGCTTTGCCGCATTTTGATGGCACCCTTGTTTTAATTTTAGTTTTCGACACTATTATAAATTATATTTGAGAAAATAAACTCCTTATTAGAAATATAAATATCAAAATTTACTTGGGTTTATTTTTTTATATTTTTCTAAAATGTTTCATATTTTTATTAATAGTGAAAAATATTTCATTTTAATTGAAAACATATTTTTTGTCTAAATAAATTTCTGTTTTAAATTATATTTTTTATCGGTTCAAAAGTATAATTAAAAAAAATTATATCATTTAATCTAATTTTGTTTATTGTAATGAATTTTACATTCATATTCGATATAAAATATTTTCTATCTTTTAAACATTTTAACTTAAAAAAATATGTTCTCTCATTCCATCAACAATATTATTTTTTAATTAATTTGTGAAGTTTATGTATTCAGTATTTGGAAAAAATAGATTATATATTTATAATAATAAGGTAAATATTTAGTAAATAGTTCCCTTTTATTTTTTACAATATGAATAGTATCTTTAGTAATTTTTTTAATTCCCACAGTTAAGGGTAAATCAGGTAATTAAGGGTAAAAATAATATTATAAATACTATAAAATTACCCTAAAATTTGTCCAAATTTCATTGTATAAGTATGTGTCGACCAGAACAATCCCTCTGATGAAATTATAACCTTTGGAAGCTACTTGGATGAGAGTATGAAAATTATAACATTATATTAAAGGAAAAGTCCATTTTTTCACACTTTTTATTTTTAACAATTGAAATATTTTTAATATGGGTTTATATAAGGGTTATGTTTTAATATAAATATTTATTTGAAATATAATTTTTTTTAATTTATTATGATAATTTATTTTTTATTTTTTAAAATAATTAATTAAATTAAAGGCTTGCACAATGATGATTCAGTAATGGTATAATTAACGTAAATATCAAAAAAATGATATAGAAATTGTTAAAATAAATAAACTTTCATATGATTAATGTCATATACAGATTTTATATATTTATTTAACATTTTAGTGATGTTTAATAAGTATTTTTTGGAATTTATTTTGTATATATGATATTTCTAAATATTTATGTAATGAACAGTGTCAAAATTAACATTATTGATATTTAAAAGTAATAATATTTTATTAAATGATATAAAATTTCTAAAAATATAGGTTTTTTTATAAAAATTGGATAATTATTAAAATTTCATAAATGACTCATTTAGTTTCTTTTTATCATTTTATAGTAATTAAATTAACCCTTAATATTTAAATTAAATGATATCCCGTTAAGAATCAAAAAGGTTCAATAAGGGTAAAAACCAAATGATAAGGATTTAAAAAATAAAAACAAATCCTTATTATAATTGGATGAATTTATTTTGAGCCATAATCAAACTATATTTGAAATAAATAAGTTTTTATCCTTTCATAATAGAAAATTAATTTATTTTAATTTAACATTGTGAATAATTCAGGGAGTGCCCATCTCATATCTTATAAAAGGGCACTACTTATTCTAATTCATCACAATTATAATACAATTTGGATTAGATATTATTTATCCAAATCCCTTCCTAAAATCACTCCCCAGGTTCTAGGTCTCTTAGTTTAGGAAAAACACTCACCTTTGAGGTGAAAAGGTGTTAATCAAATGATATTTCCTCAACAAAATATATCATTTTTAGTTATGTGTTTTTGTTTAGTTTCTTCTTCCACTTCCTCCAAAAATTATTCCCACAAAATGAAATAACAATAAAAGTATTCTAAATATACTGACATATTATTATGTTAATATCTTCATGTAAATTCATTAATACTTCTATCAAATGGGAAGAAAGTAATCGTTTGTGCGTATGGTGAACTATCACCTCAAGAACCAATATAATTCATTTTCCATCATTGTAACTCAAAATTGGTTATAATGATGAAATTAGGATTTTTATATGATATTAATGTAATATTTATCATTCTTCATGAATGATATATTGTATACATTCTTACCTGTCCAGGCACATGAAAATAATAACGTTGTTCGTGTGTACGTGTGAACTATCACCTCCATGAAATGATGTGATTCATTTTTATCACCATATCGCATGGATGATACATATATAAGTATATTTAAATGATTAATGTGATATTAATTATATTATTATTATTCTAGAAATATAAAAAATACTTACTGTATTTCCATAAATATCGTTTAAAAATGAATATTTTACTCATGTGTACGTACGGCCTAACGCCTCCATGATTATAACATAGTTCATTATTTTATAACCATACATAATATTTAGATTTAAAATTATAATTTATGTATAAAAATTATAAAAATTTCCTGAATATTATTCTCTAGATTACGGAATAAGGATCGCTCTAACTATTGAAATCATACCAAATTCATTTTGGGACTCAACTACCAAATATCATCAAAATATCCCACATAAACTTAAATAACTATGTAATTGATTTGAAATGATAAAAAAATGATGTAAAAGGAATAATAAACTTTAAAAAGGTTATAAAAAAGAAATAATTAAAATAAGTTTATTATTCAGTGTGATAATGATTGTATATGATGATTCAATCTCAAGGTAAAGGACTTTCCTATAAAAACCTCTTTTAAAGTTACTCTTTAAACTATTTTTACAAACACCAAAAGGAATTTTTTATAACAT
Source organism: Viscum album (assembly GCA_963277665.1). Classification (NCBI taxonomy): domain Eukaryota; kingdom Viridiplantae; phylum Streptophyta; class Magnoliopsida; order Santalales; family Viscaceae; genus Viscum; species Viscum album. The sequence continues at coordinate 823,828,121 of OY728155.1, forward strand.
ATAAAACATAAATGGAATTTAACACTGTCATTCATATTTAATATTTTTATTCTTATATTACAAGTTTATAATATTATTACCAAATAATGTGTTTTCATTTATGATTGTGTGGCATTGTAAAAAAAATTTACTTCAAAGTGATATTTTTATTTTCTGTATATTTTATGTGTTATGATTATGTTTTTGTTCTTGGAGATTTTTTATGATTAGAAGTGGTTCTGTGATAAACTGTGGGTGGGTAATCACATTATATATCTCTAATTAATTGGTTAACGAGAGAGAATTAATCAGTATTGTTTCTCCTAAGCTATTAATAGAATATACTGCGGTGAGTATCCCAAATGTAACCATGAAGTTTACTCCTTAAGAAGTTGTGATAGATACAGTAAATGTAAGAGTGATATGGAATTGATTCAACAAATTACCTTTGTTATTTATGTTATTTATGAACCTTTATAGGATAATTATGATTACAGAAGGTAAGATAAATATCTTAAATTTTATGGGAGAAAATTATAACATTGTGAAAATGTTTTCATGGGTTTAAATTATTCATGGAATAACAGTTTCTTTATATATTTTTATACCCCATTCTAATATTTTTGAAATCATCCCACATTTTTAAATTCATTTATATGTTATAATTTTGGTTATGAAAAATGATGATTTCAATTTGAAAGTTATGAATATTTTTCATTAAAAGAATCATGTTTTATTTTGATAGTTTTGTATTTGGAATAAAATTGATACAATTTCAGTAGTATCCACATTGGATGAATGTGGGATGTTATGTATTAATTATGGAATAATTACCTAAAACACTAAACTGTAATAGTTCCTCAATGTAGAATAAAGTAAATTCTTTCCTAAAACTCATTATTTTTTATTTTTTATAGTCAGGTTCTTATACTATGCATATACAAGATTTAGGTGTGGTCAAACACACCGTATATATGACATGACTTGACTTACATATCTATTTATCATATATATCATGACATGTCATGTATTTTTTTCCGATGTGTGAGTACAAAATATGTTCAAATAATTATACACACCATATATTACACAACATGTCATGTAACTTTAAATGCAGTGTAACTATAAAAAACTAAGAATGGGTTTCATCCAAAAGTATAATCGAACAAGATCTATATCTTCGAGCCCATGAAATATACTTTTGAAATTTAAATAAAATCATTTTTAATTTCATTTAGTTTAAATTATAGAGGATGGAAATCTCATGTATTTCTAAGAAAACTTGGATTAATAATTAACAAAAATAATTAATTAATTAATACGAATATTAATTAATAACTCAAGAGAAATTTATATTAATTAATATTGTGACATAAAATGAAAGGATTCTTATTTAATATTTCATCCATTGAATTTATGTGACTGATCATGAGATTCCCTGACTATGTATATGTTGGGTTTCTATTTAGTTTAATATTATTTCGTGGTTTCTTTAATGTGAATATGTTTTATCATATTAAACATGATGAAATCCACATCATCCATATAACATTTAATAATTTAGACCTTCATGTACATGGTTTATTTTATGAATCCTAGACCTCTATATCCCCTCACCTATGATTGTAAAGTAATATAAATAATGGTGATCCATGGAGAGGAGGTGGTTTAGAACTATAGTATAGGTGAAACCAAACAAGAAAATTCTAAATTCTAGGATGGAATTCTCTAACTCAAACTAGCATGGCTTAAAGAGTTTGTTCTCAAGAGTCATAAGTTAATATATCAGTCACTCAATTAATCAACAATTATAAGGATCAGTATCAATTTAAATTATTTATATAAATTTATTAAAATTTAGGGTATTTTATTTTCTGTGATTCTTGTTTTTGGTTCAGGTGATTACATAAAATAAATATGATAATGACTCATGAATGATAAAGTAAATTAAATGAAAAAGATCAATTTTTCCAAAAAATAGATAATTATTTATGAAAAATACAAATAATATTATCCTCATTTTTATAGAGTAAAAAAACAAACTTACACATAATAAAAAATTCACTAATGGAAATATTAATACATAAATGCCTTACATTACTTGATTAGGAATGGGACTAGAGAACTAGGTGTTGGTATGTACCTTGTAAGGACACATAATTTTATGAGGGAGTTCGTTTAATGTTTTAGGTTGACATAACTAGGTAGACATTAATATCCATCAAAATAACTAATGTAATTTAGAGGAATGTTTTGAGGACATATGGGTTTAGATTTCATGATTAGTGAGTCCAACCAATGGATAAAATAAATATGTATTAATTCATTTGGAAAGAAAACCCAGTTAAATAACTTTGTGTAATTGACTAGAACTTAACTTTGGTTTTGTAAATAAAAATATGTGTCCTTTCTAGTAGAACATCCATGTGATAGAAAATTTGAATAATATAATTATTTCACCTCATATAATTTGTAAAATAAGATAAATTAATAAAAATAATTATTTTATTAAAGTATATTAAAATAGACTCTACACAAACCATGATATCCTTATTATCTATACTAGAGAAAGACAAACCCCTAAATTAAAGTAACTTCCAAAAGTGGTATATTCTTTTGTATATTTTACAATTACATGAATGTAAGATTTACAGGATAAAATATATTGTTTTCATCCACCTGCAATGAAGGAGAGTTAAGAAGAGATCACATTATACGTAAAATAGTCGGATGATATAATTGAGGCCTAGTAGTTTAGTTTATCATCTATCTCTTATAATCTCCTAAAGTCACATGATAGCATTAATTTATATATCATGGTCAGGAATCCTTGTGAACTTTATCAGAAAATAACTAGATATAAGTTGTTTGAGATTTCAAAGTCCCTATTTTCTTGAAAAGATTGAGATAGTTCAAAATCTAGACCTCATATGGTTAAAATGATAATCTATATAAGTTTCTAGATAATTTATGTTTTTAAGCTACCCAATTAATTATTAACCGATCATATACTTCACCCCCATAGAGATTATAAAACTGTATTTTGAATTTTAATTTTAACTATATTTAGAAGTCTCCCCAATATATATAATTACAATATTTTCTCATGTAGATAAGGATATTAAGTCTAATAATACTTCTCTTCTTACGGTAAATAAGATTATGGGAAAGGAAAATGGGAAAATAAAAACACATTTTTTAAGGATTCATTAAAATGATTTACCAAGAGGAGGATGATCCGTTGAAAGTAAAGGATGTTTAAAAAGCATGGCCATGAGGAGGTTGATCCTATTTAAATTAAACGAACATAATGTTAGTTGTTTCACAAGTGGTGAGAATATTAATTTCATGAAAAACAAGAATGAATTAATTTTTAATCTTCAACAATAATTATATTCTCCAATATAAATGCTTTCAATAATTTCATAGGTGTTAAACATATGATTAAAAATTTATATTCAAACATATGTATTAATCCAGTTTAGAGAAATTATTAGAATATTAGTGAATTCATAAAGATATGATGATAAGTGATTCTTAAATATTTATATATAAGTGAACGACTTTGGTATTTCCCAATGGATTCAATTTAAACTAATATTTAGTAATTTTCATTAATAGAATCATTTTATTAGTTTCCAACAACAAACATTACCCATTTTTACATATTTAAAATCAATTGAGTTATTATATTTCCTAATAAATAAATAGTTTAGTAATTATTGAATCATATATATTCAAAATCAATACTTTATTAGGAATATAAATAAAAGGTATAAAAAATTAATTGTTCCAAGATAACTCTAGGTAACATGTATTGTTCCCATCGGATGTTTAGTATTTGTTTTTAATTAATAAAAATAACTATATATTTAAAATGTTTCAATATATTTAGGATAAGTGAACTACTACCATTTTAAATATAAAATAGATGTTTTAAAGTGTTTCTACCATGTAAAACATGATTGTATTGATTTAATGAAGTAAATAAATGTTATTATTTCCATGTTAATCTTAAAATAAACAAAATTCACATGTTTGTGGGTATAGTAACATTATCTACACTATTTTGTTAGTATGTATGATATTTTTGGGAAGGACCTATACTATATTTTTGAGGTCCTACTGGTTTTTGAGTTTTATCTAAATGTTATTCATGAGAGCTAAAAATTAACAAAGTCAATTTTCTTATGTAGTTGACATTTCACATACTCATTGGATTTTTTATGTCCCATAGGATATTATTTTTAAGTCGTTATGAATTTTATTTATGCAATAAATTTCATAATGTACAGTATCATACAATGGTAGCTCAAAAGAAAATTCACCTATGTGTACCAACTATCAATAGAATTAAGCTAAGCAATCTATCTAATAAATGAATTCATTTATGTGAGAATCATTTTATAAAATGTAAAAGGAGATTCATATATGTATGAGTTTCATGTATGATGTTTTTTCTACCAAGGGTAACTGATTCACATTGAGGGATTTTAGGTTCCCATATGATATTTGTAATTTCAAGAGTTTATTAATAGAAATTATCATATGGAACATCACATTTTTAGAGGCCATAAATGAATTATGAATCTTTTATGATACTTATATTATCATATGAATTTTTAAAAAGGGAATTACTATATTTTTAATAAAGTTATTTGAACTTTTGTAATGGTATTTCATTATTTTATAAAGCTACATAATGGAAACATATATAATCATTGACCTACATAATGTAAATAGTATACCTATATTGTAGTCATCTGAGATATATAATGGCTATATAAGGGTAATTAAATTTTGATATTTCAGAATATGAAATATTATAAATAAATAGAGAATTATCTCAATTGACAGTAATGTTATTTTCTCTAAATATTAATATATAATGATCATTCACACTAATCATGATCTATGCTATGAATGGAGAAAAATCAGATAGGGAAGATATTTTTAATTTGAAAGAGTTCCACATCATTAAAGTATGTGCCGCATCATAATACTATGCATATAGAGATTTCAAAAAAAAATTAATGTATGAACTTCATATAGATTTAAATGAGTTTCAAAATGGATAAATTCATGGAGATCTTTAGGAAGCTTGACCTAATATTTGAGTTGAGAAGATTGGACATATTTTTGTGTTTTTTTAAAAGTGGTGATAGAATCAAGGATCTGGAATTTACTTGAATAGAAGACTACATGGGATTTATATTAACATAGTGTGTCCTGATAATCATTGGAATTTCAAGGACACTTTTTGGGAGATTACACCAAAATAATCATTGACAATATTATTAAAATTATATTTTTTAAATATAAATGATTTGGGTGTTTGAAGGAATAGAAAAGTGGTAGCATAATTTTTAAGTGCCTCATACACTAGAGAATAAAGAAGAAATGAAGAGTTTTAATCTTGATGGTCAAGAAAATTATAATAATTCCTATATACCCACGTAGTCATAAGGTTGAAAATAAATAAATTATATAAAATCTAGAGACACAATTTCTAGATTAGAAGACCAATTCAAGTGGTAAATGATATTGTTAAATTTATTCACAAGAAAACAAAATATTATGGAATCACTGATTAATAACATGTTAAGAAATTATAAAAGAAATGTATAATAATAAGGAGATACTTCTATGAATGGGTCAAATAATAAGGATCTTGTGACTGGGGTGTCTAAAAAGTTACCGAATATTTTTCAATTGGGGTGTAAAACCAAATTCTGAAGAGGCTTTTTATGACTTGTGTCTTTAACCAATTGCAATAGGTTTGTAGTTGGGGTGTCTAACCAAATAATATTTTCATCACTTATATATATAGATATTAATCTATTTTAGTGTGTTTAACTAATAAGAGAATTAGTATATATGTAAGCCCAAACCATGTAAATCCTCACATTCCTTTTCTCCACTATCATCAACATGCATGTGAGTAATGGAGAGGAATTTATTCATATTTTGATAGTGACATTAACTATTCACATAGTTTGGGTTAAATGGGGGTTCCTCATGAAGATAATAAGAGATCACTAATTCAACCCACCTCACTATTAATGATTCAAATTGTTTGGGGATCAAAAAAATTAAACTGATAATAGTTTACAATTTTATATTTAGAACTGTGTATTAGTATCTTTTAATCTAAGGATCTAGGAATAATAAAAAACTCACTATCATGTTTTAAAAAAAATTTCCTTTATAAATAATTGTATGCACTAAATTATATTTTAGTTTTTTATTAATAACTTGTAAACTAATTTTAAAAAGTGATGCTAAGTTGTAAGCTCATATAATTCCTTAGATTCCATTAAAAACATTAAAGAATCCTCATGGAATAAATGAATACACTTAGTAAAGGATACAAGATCCTCTAGGAGTGAATTTCCTTGTAAATCATAACAAGGTATTTTTCAACCAATAATATGTAAATTGATGGTAATCCCAAATGCATAAAACCTTATACATCAATGTTTTGATACTATCAAAAGTGGATATATAAAATATATTCCATGTATTGAAAATTCCCTATAATGTATTCACATACATCATTCAAAAATATCAGTATAATAATTAACCATATTTCATATACATTTACTAATTAATATCAAATTACCTATAATATGATAAGTATTCTATTAACTATAACGTATAGTGTTTAATTAGAACTATTTTTAATAAGATATTGTTAGCATCAAATGAACATAAATGAAATTTAAAGTGCATCTCAATTAATAAAAATTTCTCAGCTAAGGATATTAACATCCCTTCTTAGTACCAAATGATTATATATCTACAAAAGGAAGCACATCAATTTTGATATAGTTATAGAATGTTCAACTTTATTAAATATTAGACTCTTGATTTTCAATAATTGTAATAAGAACAAAAGAACATCACTAAACTCCTTGGGAGGTTTTTTTTTCAAAGTCACGTATTATATTGGAATATTAAATAATAAATGTGGTGTTTTATTAACTTAAACTAGGGATATATGATTACATAAGAATAATGATTAATGTAAAGAAGTAGTAAATGGAAACATTATGTGATTAAAAATTGTGCTTCATTTCAATAATTGATTACATGTTCCAAAATTTTGGGGCTTTATATTTTGGGTGTCTTAAACTTGATACTATTGTTGGGTATTAAAGAGAAAATATATGCAGATGATAGAGGATATTACTAAAAATCACAATTATTAATAGGTTTAATCAGTGTCTATAAATTTTCTATGAAAAAACTTTATACTAATCATCCTGATAAAATCTATTGGAATTATAAATTCATTATAAACATTATATGATCATTTTATTGGGAGGTTGGATATCAAGTCGAGTTTCCTTAATGGTTACCATTTGGAATGTGTCTATATGAAAAAGCCAAAATGGTTTTTCAGACTAATTAATGGAAATATGTGAAGAAAATATCATATATCTATTTCTTGATTGACGTAATCCCAGTGATCATAGAATCTTTATTCAGAATGAATATTTCCACACACCTAAAATATTTTAGTGGGATTGATATATTTTTCATTATAAATATGTTGTTTACATATGAAAAAATATTTAGCCTTACCAATATTCTAAAGCAAAGGAATGAATTTCTCTAACAAATGACAATAAAAATATCAACTAGAGCACTAGGTAACAAGATTTATAGACATGGATCTATGGGTTTTTATATTTAGTTATAATACAGATATTAACCCCATATTGTTAAATATAAAATGGAATAATTCAAGACTGAATTTCTAACTAATTTAAATGGTATAAAATCTCTCCAGGGTAACATCAATGGGTAAAAGCGAGGCTTGTTTTTATGAAAATAATTTCACTAGATTAAGTGTTAAAAATATATAAAATATTATTCAAAATAAATTAATTTCAGATACTACTTATACATCTTTTATAGAGTGAAAATATTAATTAAAACCAATAGAACATCAATGAATTTTAGTTAAAACTATCTGAGAGTACTTGAGAGGGTATAATTTGATGTGATCATTATAAAAGGGAAAAAATAAGAATATTGTTGTCTAAAGTTATATAACAATAGTCTTCCTCCAGATCAATTTGATCTATAATAATATAATGAATAATTTATTATTCATGAAAAACTAATTACATCCAATTATTTACATATCTACAATAACCAAGTATATTTTAGTTTCTACTGTAGATTAAGAAGTGGATTATAAATTATTTGTTCCAATTTTATTTATAATAAAAATAGTAGAGTTTTATCATTTCTATTTTAAACTTTATCTATTGTATTATCCAAGATGGTAGCTTTTTGAAAAGGATAAAAATGGTAAATCCTAAGGGTTATCAAATCATGAGGTATTCTCTCAAAGAGGCAAAGTCTCAATATGTTGAATAGTCAAAGGATAGTAGTTGGAGAAGTATCCATAGACGCACCTCAGAAAATAATGTTTATCATGTGAGGATAAAAATTTATATAGTTTGTAGTTAACTCTAGTGAAATTGAGTGTCTAGTGAAGATGGTTTATGAGATCCAACTAATTTTTTATATCTATTATTCGTATTCATTGCCTGGAATAAATAATAAATATATTATCAAATGTTTTATATTCATCTGTATACAATTAATGTGATGTTAAATAAGAGTATCTATTGTATTGAAAGGTCACAGAAGTTCACCAATATGATTATCACCTTAAAATTATATAATTATATTCTAAAACATGTGTTCTATAGTGAGGATAACATTAAATAAAGAGAAATTTAGTATGTTGACTATCAAGTTCTTATAAAAATTTGATAATGAGACTTCATCATAAAAGTTTACACTTAATAATTTTAGGTTCTCTGCATAGTAGAAGTACAGTTCAGGCATGTACCCAGCATTGAAAATTCTCATGACTGATGAATATTCCAAGATCAATAAGACGATAAATTTCTGTATCCACTGAATTAAATCAAAGGTAAAAGGAAAATTAGGGAGCCTAGAACTGAGAAGAGAGGATAAATATATTTTATTTATAAATAATATAATTAAATTAATTAATTACCTAAAAGGCGATTCATTCTTCGTTGTTGCATTAGACCACAGATCTGAGGTGTGGATTTTTTGTGAAATAGAATCCAAGGATAGGAATTTTCTAGTGGTTATCCACATGTGCTCCACATATATATGGACATTGCTGAAAGAGTCTTTGGGTTCTAGTGAGTAAGATCATTGTGCTTGCGATGTCTGCCTTTGATCACCTTGAGAATTGCTTCCAAAGAATTCTCCTAGATATGGAGGATGAAGATCTCTCTTGTTCTTTATAGTGTTCTTGGAGAGGTAATAGTTCTATAGGATCGAGATCATTTCTCCAAGGATGTTGTGCACACAACCATTAGTCAACTAATGGAATGAACCCTTGGATAATTAGTGAATACTAACATAACAGGGAATTTGATTCACCATGTAATAATAAATAATTAGAAAATGTGTCGTTACTTAATTTATTATTCCATGTGTAGCCCCATGTAAAATAATAATAGAAATGCTATTATTTCCAGGACATGTTCTTAAAATGAATTCTATATTAAAATATTATTTAACTAAATAGTATTTAATATTTTTTCTCATAGGTCCCAAAACATGATCTACCAATCCTCCTCAATATTTACCAGGCCTTGAATAATTACTATTTGTTTATTAAATAAATATAAACTCATTACTATCTGGTAAATAAATATTTCGTTCACAATATATACTTTCGAATAACTAGATATGAAATAAATGTGACCAGGCATACTTGAATATTTATTATACCAAAACTAGGAATAATATTTAGTCAACTCATTAAATGAATAAATTATTTAACTAAGATACTGGCAACACTTAGTGTGTGACCCCATTGGCCTCTTTATTATTGGAAATGTGTGGGATTTCCTAAAGTCCAAGATTACTATCTAGAAATGGGTCATGGAACCCAAGAGAAAGAAGTTAATGTTGTAACCACATGTCACCACTTATAAATTCTTACCGAGTAATATAATCTCTTTTTATAGATAACTCTAATCAAGTGGGTTTCATGAAAGAGCCATCAACCCGTGTTCTCTATTTCTTAATCATTAAATTCCTAGATTTGAATATTCCTAGATAACACCATGGCCATGGATTTAGTTAAGCTATATAATTTCTATCAAGGGGCCTAAGATATCCACTTCCATAGAAGGGAAAAATACATTAACACATTATTCATTAATGAAATATTAATTAGGATGAACCAATCATATCCTACCACACCACGAACATATTTCATCATAGTTTTTTTCAATACATCTATGTTTTTGATTCATAATACCCATTAATAATAATTTTAAATTCTAAAAACCAGTACACACGTCCATCAATAAAGACATCCAATGAAACTTATGAGTGTGGATTTCCAACTAGCGGGTCTTGTTCATATAATATTCTCATGTATATTACCAAGGTCACACATCATGATAAGGTTCTGAAAAGATTAATAAGTCCCCACCCCTAATAGACTATATCTTTTTTTCCCTAAAAATGATATCATCCCACCATAGAACATATATTCAAGAATAGTTTCATGGAACTTCTGGGTTCTCATCATAGAATGGATCTTCTATAACCTTTTAATATGGTATCTATTCTTAGGACATTATAACATACTATGTCACATTGAATAACAATCATTATGTGAAAATTTGTTTATTAATATTCATCCATTGAATATAGGTTTATCATAATGTACAAAGAAGTGGGTTTCTAGGGAACCAACTAAAACAGACTCTCACTTTCACTATATCCAACTACTGACAACCTTAAGTCTACTAGATCCCATATGATATTAATTCTTCTAATAAGATATACCTTTATTCAAGGGGTCCAACACATACTCTTCCATGGAAACTATACTCACTGAAACATCACCCCTATCATAGAAATCCCATAAGAGGTGATACTTCAATATTATGTGATTCGTCCATTGATGTGACCTTGGATCTTTTCCCAGAGTCATCACGGCAGTATTATAACAATATAATGTAATGAGATATTTACTGCTAAGAACCACATAAAGCTCCTAGACAAAGTTCTGAATCTATAAGGCTTCATTGGATGCATTAGAAGCTTCTATATATTCGGACTCCACTGTATAATCAGTGAAAACATGATGCATTGAACTCTTCTTGCTCAAAACTCCTTTGTTGAGATTAAAAAACATATCTTGATTGTGACTTTAGATCATTCAGATCTGTCTGAAAACTAGCATCATCATACCCTCTGATTACAAGCTCCCTGACTCCTCTATACACCAGTAAGACATCCATAGTTCTTCTCAGACGCTTAAGGATAGTCTTGAAATTAGTCCAATGTTGTTATCCAAGATCTCATTGATATCATTATATCATGCTTAGTGCATAGTCAACATCAAGTCTGGTACATAACATGGAATACATGAGATATCCTATCCATAAAGTGTATGATATCTTACTCATCTTGTCTTTCTCATGTTGTTTTTGGTAAAATATTTTCTTGGAAATATGTTTACCATGTGACACTGGAACCAATCCCCACTTGTATTGTTCCAAAATAAATCTCTTTAGTATTTGTTCAATGTACACACTTTGAGTTAGTCCAAGTAGCCACTTGGATCTATCGTGAATGATCATGAAACCTATAATGTAGGCTTCTTCTACTAATTTCTTCATGGCTAAGAACTTATTCAACCAGTCGTTGACTGGATACAAGACTGGTATGACTTTTCAAATAAGAAATATTTTGTCAAAATACACTACTAGGATAATGACTGCATTATCATTAAACCATGTGTAAACACAGGACTCACATTCATTCTTAATGAAACTAAATTCTCTTATGGATTCATTAAATTGAATGATCCATGATTTTGATTCTTTCATGAATCCATAAATTGATCTCTACAACTTTCATACCCTTTTAGCATCACCTGGTGTCACAAACCCTTCTAGTTGTGTCATATAGACATATTTATTAATGTTCCCATTAATGAATGTAGTTTTGACATCCATCTACCAAATCTAGTAGTCATGAAAATCTACAATGAAAGTTATAATTCTTATATATTTAAACATGGAAACTGGTGAAAAGTTTTCATCGTAGTAAATTACTTGACACAATTTAAAATCATTAGCCACTATCCTTACATTATAGGTACTAACTTGACCTTCCATGTCTAGTTTTTTTTGAATACCCATTTACACCCAAAAAGATTTACAACAACTAGTTCATCAACAAGAACCAAGATTTGATTCTAATACATTGATTCCAACTTAGAATTCATAGCTTCTTGAAATCTTGAAGCTTATGTGGCCTCTACTAATTATTTGATGGAGAGAGGTTCATCCTTGTCCAACAATAATGAGTCACTAGCCTTGGTGATAAGAAAACTATACCTCTCTATTTCCCTTACCTCACTTTTGCTTCAACACAGTACATGTGTTTCAGGAACTACCTCTTCCATGGGAAACTATGGAGATTTTTTAATTCCAGCACCTATGTATCTTGATCATCAACTCCATGGAAGTAAATCTTGCTCCCACCATCCTTTTTTAGGATGTGATCCCTCTCAATAAAGATAACTTTTTTTGGCAATAATCACTTTCTTATCTGAGGGGTTTCATCGGTAATATACCTTTTTTCCTTTGGATACCCTAAAAAGATACTCTTTGTGCCCTGGGGTGCTATTTTATTGATTTATAAAGCCTTAACAAACACCTCGCACCCCCATACATGTGTATGTGACAAATTGGGTGTCTTTACACTCCATGGGTTGAAGGGAATATCATTTTGAACCTTAGTTTGTACTTGGTTAAATGTGTATATTGTAGTTTTCCATTCATATCCCCAAAAGGATACTGGAAGATCTGTATGAATCTTCATCAACCTTACCATGTCCAATAAGGTATTGTTCCTCCTTTCACTTACACCATTCCACTATAGTGTATATTGTGGAGTGAGTTGAGATGGAATCCCAGTCCCCCATAAATTGATGATGAACTATTGGCTAAGATATTCTCCACCTCAATCCAATGGAATATTCTTTATATTCTTAAAAAGACGATTCTCTACTTCATTCTTTAACTCCTTGAATTTCTCAAAGGACCCAGACTTATACCTTATTAAGTATAAATATTTTTATCTACTCAACTCATCAGAAAAATTAATGAAGTAAGATTTTGACCTCTAGATTTTATTAGAAATAGTCCACACACATCAGTGTATTAAAATTCTAGAAGGTTGGAGGCCCTTTCTCCCTATCAACAAAATGGTGGTTTGATAATTTTCACTTGTAAAATAGTGTGGCATATATCAATTGGTTTTAGCTTAGAAGAGTCTAAATAACCATCCTGATCGTGCTTTGTTAGGCACTTCTCATTTTCATGAATATGGTGGTGATGCAACAACTGGGTGTTGTATGGGTCATGTGAACTTGGATAGTTATCAATTGTAAACACTTGCTTCTCATAATTTAATACATAGAGACAATTATTTAAATGCACAATACCATAACATATATTGTGCTTATAAAAGAAACAAAATTTATTTATAAACATGAAAATAAATACATCTGTATCAAAACATGGTACATAAATTGTGTTCCTGGTAACACAAGGTACATAATAATAGCTATGTAAAACAAAAATCATTCTCATCAACAATGTGAGGTGGTAGTCACCAATGGAAAGACCAGCTAGCCACACACCATTGGTATCTCGCAGATCTACCTCTCCTCTAGAAATTGTCCAGAATCTACCATGTTCTTAAATTTTAATATAGATGTGAGCCCCACAAGGTGTATCTGATACCAATTGTGTAGAAATGGAAATATTACAGTTGGTAATGAATTTACCATTTGATTTCCCTTGACGTTGGGTGTGGTTCCTCTTCCAATGGCCTGACATTCCACATGAAAAGCATATTGCCTCATTTTCCTTACCATTCCATTGGATCTTCTTCTTCTTAGTTGAACTATGATCGGTGGCTTTAAATTGTTTATAAATCATAAGCCCCTTTTTCTTGTCATCCTATTACTATTCACCATAAGGACTATGGTTTTTTCAGGCCCCATGTCCTTATCAACTTGGAGAATCAGGGTAACAAGCTGTGATAAAATCTTCTCATTCTTGTTCATATAATAATTCACAATAAAACTAGAGAAGGTATTAGGAACCGATGATAGTTTGATATATATATAAAACTCATCAGAGAATTTAATCCATAAGATGTTTAGACACTCAATGTAGCCAATAATCTTGAATACATGTGGTTCATCTGGCATAGAATCTCCAAGATTAGAAGTGAAAAAAATAATTGGAGATCTCATACCTATCATGTCTTTATTTCTCTTGATAGAGATCCTACGGCTGAGACATCATGCTATAATCATCCATTTTTTCATGTTTATGCAAGATATCATTGGTTATAGATGATATCATGAAGAGCTGAATACATATAGGGTCATTCAGATGATTCTCTTACACTGAAAGTTCCTCATCACTCATCTCATTTCTATGCGCAACTAGAAAAGGCTCTTCCAATATAGAAAGTTTCCTCTCATGGTGAAGATTTACCCAAAGGCACCTTTTCCACTCCTAGGAATTAGTGGAGGTGAGAAGGTTTTCCTTCTTGAGAATGGATATCAATGATATGTTTGATGTCGTTTTGATTATTGTTTTAACAATTTAAGATGAACATGGTTTTAGTAATTTATCTTGATAAATATGGACAAATAAATTAATTAATATCTATTAGTATCTCAATATTTTGTTCAAATCCAATATCCCATACCATTGGCATAAGAATTTTTTTGTTACTTGGAAATTATAGAGGAAAGGATCCATATTGACCTTCGTATTACCCCAAATAGGGTTGTTCATGAAATTTGAAAGGTTTTAGGTAGGCATTCCAAATGCCATATGCATTAACTCACATTTCCTTTATCTATTCAGTGGACTCCCCAATCATGAAATCCTTAATCTCGGATTTCCTCGACCTTTGCCTCTCAATTACACCATGTCCTGTAGGGGTAGTCAACCCTTGATGTAAACTAAGTTATGTTAACCCAAAACCTCAAATTAAAATGCCCCGATAATTGAAAGAACCCCAAATAGGGTTGGTCAAACAATTTTAACTATGGATCGATTCTAACCAATGTAATTGAAGGATATACAAACTTAATATTAAATTGAGGGATTTTATCCTTTATGCTTAAATAACTGCTTATTATCTTTTTACATTCTTGTTAATATTAAGTGCCATATATATATAAGTGATTAACCATGTATAGATAATATTTACATATAAGCCATTTTATTTTAGTTCCATCTTGTATACTTCTTAGTTCATTAATTATGTGATCATGTCAATATTTCATAATTAATAACCATACAACTAATAGAAATAAATAAAGGGTATGCTCATGAGCTTTCTGATTGGTTATTTTATCTAGTAGTTGATAAACTAACCCTGAACTAGGGGAGAAACACCTTGAACCGTTTAAGGTTCGTGTTTTTAGTTTTCCAGAAGTCTACCTTTATATATCCTTGGATGGGTTTTTCCTCATCTCCTAACTTGAATCTCCTCCACTATATCGATATCACTATCCATTACATATTCTTTTATCTCTCACACAGGTGAATGGTAAAATGGGTTTATAAAAAATAAACCACAGGCATGCATGACCTACTTATTAATGAGGAGAAGGAATACATTCCAACAATTTTATTTTAATAAATAAATTAAAAGTGAATCACTCAAAAACTAAGGTCTGTTCTATCTCATGATCATTCAAATACACGCAACAAATTACGCATTTAATAAAACTAGAATTTAATTCTTTAATCGTTTGTATTAATATAAATTACACTGTGATCGGTTAATAATTATATTTAATTAATAAATCCTTTTTATCATATTCCTTTTCTGAATTTCCTTGATATTCTCATCCATAACTTTAACACCCCAAGCTTCTACAGTACGGTTCTCTTTGAATAATACCGTAGTGTGTGTTGTACGCAACTTCAAGTTCTAACACACACCACAACAAATCAAAATAGCCATTATGAATATTAATACCCACTTTTTTAAATTTTATAAATTTTATCTTTCAAAATGGACTTCATTTTTGGATTCATAATATCGAAATTAACTTAGGGTTAATTTATTGTATTTTTCTGAAAACTATCAATTTTTGATTAACAGTGAAAACACTGAGTAACAGTTTAAAAATAAATTTTTATTTAAATAATTATTTATTTTATTTAAATTTATTTTAGGTAAAAATAGATATATAATACCTATATAAGATCAGTTTAATTCACTGGAGTCTGTTTATAATAATTTTAGATATATAAAAACTTTATAGAACTTTTCACTGTCTTTTACCCACCTCCTAGGAGAATTTGAAAATTCACCAAAAACATAATTTTACTGCTTCTGTGAGTGGAATTTAAAAAATCCGATAGACACAGTTAATATCAAGGAGTAAAATGTGGTTCAATGAGATAAAAATAATTTCTGGTGAATAATAACTTTTTACTTTTATTTACCACGGTTAAAAGTAAATATGGTAATTAAGGGTAAAAATGATATTAATATTACCCTAACACATGTCCTAATTCTATTTTTCAAGTGTGTCTCCACCAAAAACAATCTTAGAAATAAGATATTATCCTTTAGGTCCACATGGATTAGATTATGAGATTTATTATTATTTAATTCAAAGAAGAGTTAAAAGACTTAAAATCAATGTTTAATAACTAAAACATTTTAATATAGGGTTACACATAAGATAAAATCTTTTGTAAAAAGTCATTAGAAAGATAAAAATATTTCCTAAATAATGGTATTTTATTTATAATTTTTATACATTAAATAATTTGATTTATTTTTTACATAATGATGATGTTGTAATTACTGTATAAATGAAAGTTTAAGATAATTGATATTATAAATACCCAAATAAATGTAATTTGAAACTTTATATGAATTCAAATAATTTTATAGGTTAATATGACTTATTTTTATTGGTTATATGAATTGTTTTCGACGTAATAATTCTGTTATGAATTTATCAAAAACAAAATACCCAATAGTTTCAAAACTGACATATAAAAGTGTTTTAAAAAAATATTATATTATTCATTGATATTATATTCCTAAAAATATATAGTTCGGCCAAATTACTTATACCATGATAGTTGTATCATTAATTGACCACTTTGGGGGTCTATTGAAAGTTTATAGTATTTTTATTAACCATATAACATAAAAATACTAATAGACATGGTAAATGTGAAACTATTTAACTAAGAGTTAAATATAAATGATAAGGTTAATATAGTGACCCAAACCTATCTAAAATATATTGGTTGAAAGGATTTAGACCCATAACCACCTTAACCTTTTAATAATCCACTTTTGAGCCTTTATAAAATGAATATTAATTTATTATAAAATAATATTTCTATCTTTTCTAAACGTGCCCCTCACCCCTCTTATAAAAGGGCACTCCCCCTTCTCTCTAATTCATCCATTCAAAGCCTTTTGGTTCTGCTAACCCCTAACCAAATATTCTCTCAACGTCCCTAAATTCAATCTATATGACTTAGTTTGATCATAAATCCATCCTAATGAGCCCTTTTTCTCAAATCAAAATGAAGAACCCGAAGAAGAGGTATTGTTTTCACCACCCTCTTTCAAATTCCTTTCTTCCTCAACTTCTTTTTTCTTTGTTATTTCCATTATAAAATTTTAAATCCAGTAAATTCTATATACATTGATATTATTATAAATATGGTAAAACCATATTCAGTATTCTATCCATCCTTTTAATGACATGTCACCATACGTGTGTATGTATGACTTATCATCTCCATGTCGTGGTGTAATGGTTATTCAAAACATTATTATTTGGATGGGTATGATAATGATGTGTAATTGAAGTAAATAATAAATATAACATTATAAGTGTTTTATATATATGATATACTGCTGAATTATATATTATTTTAATATCAAAAGAATGATATTGTCGCTTGTGCGTACGCACGGACTACCGTCCCCATGAACGTGATGAGATTCATTCCCCATCGTATCCATTTAAGAGTAATTAACAATTGATGATTAAAATTAATTTTTAAGGAATTGATATCATTCTGGATATGAATAAGATACAACCTATCAATAACAAACACGACTTATGTAGCAAATCATATAAAGGAAAACGAATCAGTTTACACCAGAAATGACGATAATTCTAAAATATTATTAACAAAGCAATATTAAAATATCATATATGATATCATATTTATGTATATGATTATTGTACAATATAATAACAATTATTTAACTATTTTATATGAGGTTAACCTACCCTCAACGAGGGAAACATATAAGTTAAGGTTTTACTTCACAATCTCTTCATTATCCGAGGTTGTTTATACGTAATTATCTATTGTGGCCCCTTTATCATCCACATCCATGATTCATAAAAAAGCATTTAAAATCATTCTTACTATTTTATAAAACATTGGTTAAAGTAATTTATACCCTTGTTTTACTTTTTATAAAGTAATCTTTCCATTGTTTTCCAAACAAGGTCCTTTTTAACCTTTTCGACAAAATTATGGTAAAAATGTCATTTTTTAACTTACATGGGGGTGCGGCTATTTTCCGCCATTATAAAATCATAGAAGATTCCCTTATAATATTATCAGAATATTTTCAAAGTAAATGTTTCCTTTTATGATTATGTGACTTTTAATTGAAATAAAAAAAGTGATATTTATCTCTAATAGTTTTGACTTCATCTATGTCAACATCCTTTGATGGATTTTAAGATTTTTTGAAGCTGATTTGTTATGATACAAAACTTCTATATAGTATTGAAGGTTTTGTGATATGTTTGACTGTGGATGTGTTATTTTTATACCATTCATGATTTATAGAGAATGTATTGACAATTCATATGATAGTTTTAATATGAATGTTTATGTTATGTTTAAACCTGTTCATATGAGGAATGCATTAGACATAATAAGTGATGGGTGAAGCCCGTTATAGCTCCTCGATGAGTCGATCGGTCTCATTAGACAAACTGCTTTCTTGGAACAAGTCCTTGACCAAATCTTATTTGTATTCTCGTCACAATGACTTGAATATGTGGTTATGATAGTCTGGCATTTTGAATTCCATTATAATGAAAGTGGTTATTTATATTGCATGTGTTTATTCGACTACTAGAATAACCATGTGAATAAGTATATGGCATTATTTCCTTTTATCATTTCCATATTATGCTGAAGTTCATGTTCAAAAGGATTTTATTTTAGTTATTCATTGGCTTAAATTGTTATGCTTATTTATGAAAGTTTTCGCTATATTTTTATCCATACGGAGCATCTCAGCTCACCCCATTCAGTGTTTTATATTTTTCATGGATGAGAAGAAGTATTTTATGAATGAACTGCTGGGATAGTATGATGGGATATGAGTATGGTCTATGGAGACAATATGTTATTGTAGTTTTTTTCTTTATGATGTAATGTAAACTTTATGAATGTATCTAGTGATTCCAAGGCTACTAAACTAATCGGTATTTTGAGATTTGACCTTTTGTGATCATGCCAATGTTATTTAATAATGCACCGACTCTGGGTAACTGTGGTTGGGGCGTTACAGTTGTTATCATAGAAATTTTAGTACAAACCTTGGAAGCTAGATTTAAATAAACTATGAATTGAGCATAGAGCCCTATGATAGACTTTGATGATTGGTATAGAAGAACTTCCTAAAATTTTGGTATTGTAGAGATTTTGTGAGTTTCCCGAGAAATACATCCATGTCTAGATACGAGGAGGTAGAGGCGGCTCTGGCATAGATGTACCTAGGGGTAAAACATGAAAACACCGCTTTAAACTACACTCAAACGGGAACTGGTGCACGAAAACGGGCCTTGGTGCACTCTTGGTAACGATACTCCTGGGGGATATGCTTAGGATAATTCTCATTTTCATTACAAACCATTATGAAGGCTTTATGAGTATATACATCCTAAAATAAAACATTTTTTATGATTATGTATTATATCCATAAAAAGTTATTTTTATGTTAAGTGTTTACAAGTATTGAATTATGTATTTTGATTCATAAATTGATCTAGTTTATGACATTGTTTTGAAATGGCTCCTAGTGGAAGGAATGGAAAGTGTATCAATGCATGCACTCCATTTAGGGATTCCCCTCCTACTCAAGATAATTATAGTGGAGCTGGTGATCCATCTAGTGCTGACCAGCTAATCACCATACTGGGACAACTCACTCAGGTTATGAATAATAACCTTACCCGTATGGAGCACCCCAATCCACAGTGAGGGGGATCAATGTTAGATCAATTCATGAGGCAATAACCACCAAAATTCAATGGGAGAACAAATCCACTAGTATAGTAGAAATGGATAAATTCTTTAGAGAAAATATTCCATGCCTTGGGGAGTAGCAAAAGGGAAAAAGTTGTCAGGGCAGTTTACCGCCTCACTTGAGATGCTGATAAATGGTGGTTGTCGATTCAAAACATGAAAGAAGATAATGAATTATCAAATATGGAATTTAGGGAATTTAAATATATTTTCTTAGAAAAATACTTTCCTCATTACCATCGAGCGGATATGGAAAGACAATATCTAAGTCTGAGGCAAAAGGGGGATGAGAATGTTGCAAAGTATCAGTCTAACTTTACAAGGATAACAAGGCATGTTTCATATTATATACATAACCCAAGAAGTATGATTGATCATTTCTTTGATGGGTTAAAACCATTTCTCCGTCGAGATTTAGTCTCACAATCCTTCTCGTCGTATAAAGATATTGTCTCATGTACTATCAAGAGAGAAATGGAATTCTCTATGTCTTACCACTTTAAAGAAAATCAATAGAAGAAGAGATATGTTGATCACTCCAGAAATGGAAATAAGGGGAATAAGGGAAAATTTGAATATCCATCTTGTAGTAAATGTGGGAAGAAACACCCTAGTACTTGCTTGAAGGGAATGGGAGTCTATAACAAGTGTGGTGAAAAAGGACACCAAGCTCATGATTTCATGGGGAAGAAAGAAGCAACTGATATTGAACGCTAAAATTATAGGGAGATGGGACATTATGCAGATGAATTTCCAAAGTGTCAGTGGAACATACCTTAGAAAAGGACAAGGGATCAAGGCCAAGATTATGCTTTCACTACTGCTGAGGTATAAGCTCCAAAAGAGGTGTTAGCAAGTAATTTAATGGTTTCCTCAAGTTTAGAAGATGCATTATTTAATTCTGGATCATCGGATTGTTTCATATCTTCCCAGTTTTCTTAGAAAATTAAACATTTCCAATTTTATTTAACAAGGGAGTTATCAGTTTAAACTCCTAATGGATGTATCATTACTACAATATTTTGTGAATCTGTTGCCATTAGAGCATATAAATTTTCATTATCTGCTGCTCTCATCATCATACCTATGATTGAGTTTGATATAATCCTCAGTATGGATTGGATTTCGGACCATGATGCAAAGATTTATTCTAAGAAGAAAAAGGTTACGATTTTTGATGATGATGATAAGGAACACCTTATCTTTAGAGAAGAATCGTCACTACCTAATTCTTATCTAGATCAACCCCCTATAGCTCAACTAAATTCAATTATTGGGGAGAAAGCGAATGAAATAATTGTGGGTGAGGAAAGTAATGTTCAAATAGAGGATTTACCTATTGTAAAAGAATATGTTGATTTTTTCCAAAGGATTTACCTGGACATCCTCTAGAACGAGAAATTGAGTTTTCCATTGATTTTATTCCTAGATCAAGGCCCATATCTAAGATCCCATATAGAATGGCCACTATAGAATTAGTTGAAATAAAGATATAACTAGTTTAATTGAGTAATAAGGGATTTATTCTCCCTAGTGTTTCTCCATGGGGATCCCCTGTCCTTTTTGTTAAGAAGAAAGATGGATCTATGAGGTTATGTATCGACTACAGGGAAATCAATGCTATAAAAATAAAGGCCAAGTATCACATACCTTACATTGATGATTCATTTGACCAACTGCATGGAGCTCAATACTTTTCAAAGATTGTCCTTCGATCTGGATTCCATCAGTTGTGTGTGAAGAAGGAAGACATTCTGATGATAGCATTTCGAACCAGGTACGGGAATTACGAGTTTACACTAATGCCTTTTGGGCTGACTAATGCACCCTATGTTTTCATGGATCTAATGAACAGAGTATTCATGGAATATCTTGATGACTTTGTAGTTGTATGTATTTATGATATCTTGGTATACTCTAAAATCTATAAAGATCATGAAAATCACTTGCGCATTATATTGAAGACTCTAAGAAGACATGAATTAAATGGGAAGTTCAGAAAGTGTGAATTCTGGCTTTAAGTGATTTCTTTTCATGGCCATATTGTCTCCAAAGATGGAATCTATGTTGATCCTTCTAAGATAGGAGCAATCCGATAATGGCCAGCAACAACGAGTATAACTGAGGTACGCAGTTTTATAGGTTTAGTAGGTTATTATTGACGTTCCATTCATAATTTCTCCTAATTGGCTAACCAATTAACAAAGCTCTCATGTAAAGGATTTAAATTTTTTTGAAAAAAATAGTGTGAAGAATGTTTTGAATAACTGAATAAAATATTATTCAATGCACCAATATTGACTCTATGATTGGATAATGGTGGGTTTGTTATTTATAGTGATTCATCGAAGAAAGGAATTTGTTTTTTCCTTATGCAGAATGATAGAGTTATTGCCTATGCATCACGAAAGATGAAAATTCAAGAGAAAAACGGTCATACTCATGATATTGAGTTAGCAGTTGTAATGTTTTGTTTAAATATTTGGAGACACTACCTCTATGGTGAAAAATGTGAGATATATACTGATCACAAGGGTTTGGAGTATATTTTATCACAAAAATAACTCAACATGAGGAAAAGGAGATGGATTGAATTACTCATGTATTATGATTTCACAATACACTACCACCTGGGGAAGGAAAATAAGGTGGAAGATTCTTTGAGAAGAAAGGATCATTGAATTTTGAAAGGAATGAGAGTTGAAAGGGATCAAATATTCATGGATCTAGTAAAGTTGGATATGGGAATAACCATGGAAGGTGAAACATCGAAAATTTTTCAAATGGTTTCCAAACCATCTATATTAGAAAGGATAAAGAGTTCTCAGACCGATGATGAAGAGTTTAGAAATAAAATTAAAGCTGTGAAGGATGGGATATTGAGTGAATTTTTGTATGAATATGGAATTTTGAAATTTGGGAGGAGACTTTGTGTTCCTGATATACCTGATCTAAAAATGGAATTATTGGATGATGCTCATAGTTCCAATTTCTTTATACACCCTGGGAGCACCAAAATGTATATAGATTTGATGGAACATTCTTGGTGGGACAACATGAAGAGGGAGATTGGTGATTTTGTGTCAAGATGTGTGGTTTGTCAACAAGTGAAAGGTAGAAGGCAACAACCTGGTGGAGTTTTGCAACCTATTCCCATACCTGAGTGGAAATGGGGTAATATCACGATGGGCTTTATCATGGGACTACCAAATACTCCTAGAAGGAATGATGCGATATGGGTCATTGTTGATGGTCTTAACATGTCAACACATTTTATTGCTATAAGAGAATATTTTCCACTTGAAGGTCTAGCAAGACTATATATGAATCATGTTGTGAGACTTCATGGAGTACCCCTATCGATTTTTTATGATCTTGATCCAAGTTTTACATCAAGATTCTGGAAATGCATTTAGAAAGCCCTAGATATTGAACTTCGTTTGAGCACTGCTTACCACCCTCAAATAGATGGAAAATCAGAACGAACTATTCAAACCATAGAAGACATGTTGAGATCTTTCTCACTTGCCTTTTATGGTATGTGGGATTAATATTTTCCTTGGGTAGAATTTTACTATAACAGTAGATTCCATTTTAGTATTCAGATGGAACCATTTGAAACATTATATGGAAAGAGATGTCACATACCAACCTGTTGGGTTGATATTGCTGAAAGAAAACTCATAGGCCCCGAACGTGTGGAGGAAACGATGGAAAAGGTTAAGGTAATCCAAAACCACATCAAATCAGTTCAAAGTAGGTAGAAGATCTAGGATGATAATCGAAGGAAGGATTTGGAATTTCATGTAGGAGATCATGTTTTCTTGAAGGTGTCTCCATGGAAGGGAGTTATACATTTCACTAAGAAGAGAAAACTGAGTACGAGGTACATCAGACCTTTCATAATTATATAACGAATTGGGTTTGTAGCTTACCATTTGACAATGCCACCAAGTCTCTCCAAAGTTCATGATGTGTTCCACGTATCACTATTGAGAAAATACATACCTGACCAAATGCATGTACTAACTTATGAGGAAGTAGAACTGGAACCCGATCTGTCTTATTGAGAAGAACCCATCAGTATTCTTGATACCAGAAAACAAGTGTTGAGAAACCGGATGACTCGTCTGGTAAAAGTACTATGGAGAATCCATAAGATGGAAGAGGGAATGTGGGAACCTGAGGAACTTATAATGAAGAACCACCCGAGTCTTTTCTTATTCTAGTATTTTAGAAATTTCGAGTACGAAATTATTTAAAGGAAGTGAGAATGTAACACCCCTAGCTTCTATTGTACGCTTCTCTTTGAATGATATAGTAGTGTGTGTTGTACGCAACTTTGAGTTTTAACACACACCACATCCAATCAAACCAGCCGTTATGAATAGTAATACCCACTTTTTAAATTTTATAAATTTTAACTTTCAAAATGGAATTCATTTTTGGATTCAGAATATTGAAATTACCTTAGGGTGAATTTTTGGTATTTTTCTGAAAACTTTCAATTTTTGATGAATAATGAAAAACACTGAGTTGGAGTTTAAAACCGAATTTTTATATCAATAATTATTTATTTTATTTAAATTTATTTTAGGTCAAAATAGAAAGATAATACCTATATAATTTCAATTTAATTCATTGGAGTTTGTTTATAATAATTTTAGATATATATAAATTTTATAGAACTTTTCACCGTCTTTTACCCACCTCCTAGGAGAATTTGAAAATTCAAATAAAACATAATTTTACCTCTTTTGTGAATGGAATTTCAAAAATCTGATAGACACAGTTAATATCAAGGAGTAAAATGTTGTAAAATAGGATAAAAAAAATTGGTGAATAGTAACTTATTTCTTTTATTTACCACGGTTAAAAGTAAATAGGGTAATTAAGGGTAAAAATGATATTAATATTACCATAACACATGTCATAATTCTATTGTACAAGTGTATCTATACCAAAAACAACCATAGAAATAAAATATTATCATTTAGGTCCACTTGGATTAGATTAGGACATTTATTATTATTTAATTCGAAGAAGAGTCAAAAGAGTTAAAATCAATGTTTAATAACTAAAACATTTTAATATAGGGTTATACAAAAGATAAATTCAATTATAAATATTCATTAGAAAGATAATGTTTTTCCTACATAATGGTGTTTTATTTATTATTTTTAGACATTAAATAATTTAATTTATTAATGACACAATAATGATATAGTAATTACTATATTAATGAAAGATTAAGTTAATTGATATTATAAATACCCAAATAAATGTAATTGGAGATTTTTTATGAATTTCAATAATTTTATAGGTTAATATGACATATTAATATTTGTTATATGAATTTTTCTCTAAGTAATAATTCTGTTATGAATTTATCAAAAACAAAATACCCAATCGTGTCAAAATTGACATAAAGAGTTTTTAAAACAAATATTATATTGTTAATTGATATTCTATTCCTAAAAATATTAGGTTCGGCCAAAGGACTTATATCATGATAGGTGTGTCATTAATGGAACACTTGTGGTTTTATTGTAAGTTATTATATGTTTATTAACCCTATAATATAAAAATACAAAGAGACATGGTAAATGTCAAACTATTTAACTAAGGGTTAAATATAAATGATAAGGTTAATATAGTGACCCAAACCGGTATAAAATCTATTGGTTGAAAGGATTACGACCCATACCCACCATAAAATTTAAATAATCCACTTTAAAGCAATTATAAACCGAATATGAATTTATTATAAAATAATATTTCTATCTTTTCCAAAGGTGCCCCTCTCCCCTCTTATAAAAGTGCACTCACCATTATCTCTAATTCATACCTTAAAATCCTTTTGATTTGGCCAACCCATACCCCAATATTCTCTAAACTTCCATAAATGTAATCTAGAGGCCTTATTTTGATCACAAATCCAACCTAAGTACCCCTTTTGATCAAATCAAAAGGAAGAACCCGAAGAAAAGGTAATATTTTCCCCACCCTCTTTCAAGTTCCTTTCTTCTTCAACTTCTTCTTTCTTTGTTATTTCTGTTCTAAAATAATAAATCCAGTATCTTCTATATACTTTGATGTTATTATAAATACGGTACAACCATATTCAGTATTCTATCCATCCTTTGAATGACATGTCACTAAACATGCGTACGTACGACTTACCGTCTCCATGTCGTGGTGTAATTGTTATTCGAAACATTATTATTTGGATGGGTATAATAATGATTTGTAATTGAAGTGAATAACAAAAATAACATTATAATGATTCTTTATATAATATATACCACCCAATTATATATTATTTGAAAATCAAATGAATGATATTGTCGCTCGTGCGTACGTACGGACTACCGTCTCCACGAACTCGATAAGATTCATTCCTCATCTTATCCATTCAAGAGTAATTATCATTTGATGATTAAAAGTAATATGTAAGGAATTGATATCATTCTGGATATGAATAATATACAACCTATCCATAACAAAACGGCTTACGTAAAAAAACATATAAAGGAAAACGAATCAGGTAACACCCGAAATAAAGATAATACTAAAATATTATTAACAAAGAAATATTAAAGTATTATATATGATATCATATTTATGTATATGATTACTGTATTATTTAATATCAATGATTTAACTATTATACAGGAGTTTAACCTACCCTCACCAAGTAAAAGTATAAGGTAGGGGTTTACTTCACAATCTCTTCATTATCTGAGGATGTTTATACGTAACTATCTATTGGGACCTCTTTATCATCCACATCCATGTTTCATAAAAATGTATATTAAATCATTCTTAAAATTTTATAGAATATGGGTTAAAGTCATTTATACCCTTGTTTGACTTTTTATAAAGGAATCTTTTTGTCGTTTTCCAAACAAGGTCCTTTTTAACCTTTTTGATAGAATTCTGGTAAGAATGTCTTTTTTTAACTTATACGGTGGGTGCGGCTATTTTTTGCAGTTATAAAATTGTTGAAGTTTCCTCTTACAAGCTTATAATAATATTTTCAAAGTAAATGTTTTCTTTTATAATTATATACCTTTTAAATGATTTCAATAAAATAGATATTTATCTCAAATAGTTTTGATTTCATCTATGCCAACATCCTTTGATGGATTTTAAGCTTATTTGATGTTGATTTATTATGATAAAAAACTTTCATATAGTATTGAAAATTATGTGATATGTTTGAATTTGAATGTGTTATTTTTATGTCATTCATGGTTTATAGAGAAACTATTGACAATTCGTATGCTAGTTTTAATATGAATGTTTATGTTATGTTGAAACCTGTTCATATCAGGAATGCATTGGACTTAATAAGTGATGGGTGGATCCCGTTATAGATCCCTGATGCATCGGTAGGTCTCATGAGACAAACTAGTGTCTTGGCATAAGGACTTCACAAAATCTTATTTGTAGTCTTGGAAAAAGGCCTAGAATATGTGGTTATTATAGTCTGGTATTATGCATTCCATCATTATGAAAGTGGTTATTGAATTTGAATTTGTTTATTCGACTATTAGAATATCCATTGAATAAGTAAATGGAATTATTTAATTTTAACTATTCCATATTATTTTGAAGATCATGTTTAAAAGGATTTTGTTTTAGTTATACATTGACTTAAATGTTTGTGCTTATTTATAAAATTTTTCACTATATTGTTATCCTTACTGAGCATCTGAGCTCACCCCTTTCAATGTTTTATTTTTCCCAGGATGTGAAGAATTATTTTATGAATGACCTGTAGGGATAGTATGAGGGGATATGACTATGATCTTTGGAGACAAGAATTTATAGTATTTTTTTAATTTATGATGTAATGTATACTTTATGAATATATCTAGTGAATCCAAGGCAACTAAACTAATCGGTATTTCGATATTTGATCTTTTGTGATCATGCCAATGTTATGTAATAATGAACTGACTCTGGGTAACTAGGGTCGGGACATTACAATAACATTGTACATATCTTGTACCTTAGAGTAAACCCATTTAATACCCATCCAAAACTAAGCAACTTGTATTATACTTGTATACAATTTTATTCTTTGTGAAATGTACCATGCACACAGAATTATAATTTTAATACAAATCATACATGATATGTAGATATTTGAAAATTACACATATTTTAATTCAACATATATATATATATATATCAAACACCCATCACATGTTGTGTCCTAGCTTTACTCCCACATGAATATACATGTCTCAACAGTTTATATAATATACTAATAAATTTTTTAAATCTGTGTAATCTGGAAACATTACATTGTGTATAGATCTTACTATATGGAATGTGACCTAGTCACCATCCATCTAAAGTATATGCACGGGAAAATAACATTTGAGGTGTACTTCTGAAATCTTTGGAGAACACATCATGTCCAGTGGGCCACATGCCATGTAGAATTCATGTTACACGGTCACCAGTCGAGCAATACTTTTATAAGATACATGATTTGACCCTGGCACGAAGCGACTACACACCTTGTCTAGTGGACCACCTGGTGTCCAGTCCAACTGTGCATGCACGAGCCAATCTTGGTCAACACGCACTGAAAGAATTAACAATACCGCGTGTCATTAATTCACACATCTTGAATAATTGTCAAATTACTCTGGGCTTCTTTAACACAACTACATGGTTTGTAGTCCAGATCACACGATGTGTGTTTCAGATTACACATCGTGGAATTACGAATACATGTTGTGCACTATCCTATTACCTACACAGAATAGTTGTTTCCTCCTGACGAGATCCTCAATTTAATTTTAATCATAAAATTTTTCATTTCTGTTAAATCTATGAGAAACAATAAAGGAGTAACATATATCAAAATTCATATTACATGAATGATTAAACATGAATTGAAATACTAAATTATTAAAGATTAAATCAACAAATAATTATTTAAATATTTATAAACAAAAAAATGACCCCTATGATTCGACTTGTAGGTTCTAGGTGTAGTGGAAGTATAGGATGGGCATATATCCAAATTTGATAATTTCCATGTTTGATGATAATCCAGGATCAATGTTATGATAAACACTCTTATCCTCGGAATTGATCAAATATACAAGACAAAGATGAGAACCCCGAAATGAGAAGAGATGATTGACATATTTTGTGAATAATTAATTTAGTTAAATTAAATAATTACTACCAAGGTGATTTTTCTTCGTTGATGTTTTAGACCACAGATCTGAGGTGAAACTTTGTAGTGATATAGAGTCCAAGGATATGAATCCTCTAGTGGTGATCCACACGTTCTCGAGGTATCACTAGACATTGCTGAAGGAGTCTCCAATTTATAGCATAGAATATCCTAGAACATGATAAGTATGCCTTGGATCACCTTGATAATCGCTTCCAAAGCATTCTCTTAGATCTGGTGGAGGAGGATATCTCTCCTTTTTTATAGTGATTTTCGAGGGGGAAGTGTTTTCTATGCTCAAGATCATTTCTCCATTAATGTTATGCACACAACCATTGGTTAGCTGATGGAATAAACCCTTAGATAATTATATAATAATAAGATAATGAGGAATTTAATTCCTCGGGTAATATTAAATAATGAGCACAAGTTATGTTACTTAATTTATTATTCCATGTGAAACCCCATGTTAAATAATAATAACAAGGCTATTATTACCAGGGAAGGTGCTTAACTTGAATGTTATATTTAAATATCATTTAACCAATTAATATTTAATATTATTTCTCACCAAAACCATAACATGGTACGCCAATCCTCCTTAATATTTATAGATCTTTGAATAATGACTATTTATTTTTAAAATAAATATAACCTCATTATTTGATGATGAATAAATATTCCATCCAAAATATATTTTCATGAAAAACTGGCGACAAAATAAATGTGATCATGCATACTTGAATAATTATTAAACCACAACCGGGAATAATATTTATTCAACTTGTTAAATAAATAAAGTATTTAACTAAGATACTAACTATACTTAGTGTGTGGCCCTATAGGCCTATTTCTCATTGAAATTATGTTGGTTTTCATAAAGTCCAAGATTATATTCTAGCAACTATTCATGGAACCGAAGGAAATTAAGTTGATTTCACAATGAAATGTAACCTCCTACAAATTCATATCATGTAATGTAATACCTTTGTATAGATATCTCCAATCATGATGGTTACATGTAAGCGCCATCAACCCATGTTCTCGATTTCTCATTATTTGAAATCTTAGAATTTAACTTCTGTAGGGAACACCATGGCCATGGATTTATTTTGTCAATATCATTTCCATCAAAGGGCCCGAGTTTTATACTTCCATATAGGTGAAAAAAAATTTCTTGATTTATTAATTAATTTAGTATTACTTGTGAGGCACCCGACATATCCTACCTCATCGTGAACATATGTTATCACAGTTTTTGTCCATACATCTAAGTGCGCGAGTCATAATTCCCATTAACAATAATCATAAATTCTAGAGACCCATACACACATCTACATATAGTAACATCCAATAAAACTTATGAATGTGGATTTTATACAGGCAGGTATTGTTCTAATAATATCCTCCTGGATATTACCAAGGGTGCACACCCTAAGAAGGTTCCTCAAAGATTCACAAGTTCCCCCTGATAGCCCATATCATTTTTGTCCCTTCTAATGATATCATCCATCCATGGAACATATATTCAAGAATAGTGTCCTGAAACTTCTAGGTTCTCATCCTAGTAGGGATACACTATGACCTTTTAATGTGACAGCTATTCTTAGAACATTACCATATACTATGTCATGCAGAAGAACAATCATGCTGTCAAAAGTAGTTTATTAATATTAATCCAATGAATAAAGTTTTATCATAAAGTAATAAAAAGTTGGTTTTTAGGGAACCAACTCCAAGAGTAATATCCATGATTGAATATTAAGAGGAAAAACCTTCTTGTTAAAATTCATCATGTTTAGGTATAATTGGAAATTTGTTTCCATGAACATGAGTTATGGTCATTGAACTACAAAATTATTATTAATTCATATCATCACATGGTCACTTTGATGTATTGATCAGAACCTATAATAACATATGTTCATGGGAATTTAGATAAGTTGGGTGTTTCACCAATGGTATGAAATTAATAAATAATTCATGAAAGGATTTTCCCTTCAATCCTTATAGAAGACGATATATCATTACCTTTGATTGGAATGTATCTATAGAACTAAAAATCCATGTCTTTGGTGATTGATGAATTAATTTAAAATAGCCAAAGAAAGAGTAATTAGTCACATAGTCAGATGTCACTAGTATTCAAATATTAATACTAAGATATATATAGAGAATGTTAGTATATTATAGAGTGAGTGTTTGTATATAGCTGTTTTATGTATAAATTAATGTATTCCACTATGGGTTACTTTATGTATGCCTCGAATCTGATATTTGACTATAGAAAATCTTACCAAATGCAATTGAAAGAGTGGCCTACAATTTCACTCACTTTGTATATCTATTGATATCATTTAAATAATATTTATTTTTATCAACTATAAAAAAATATTATTCTTAAACTAAGATATAACATATATACATGATTTACTGACCCCAATTATAATTCATCAAATTACATGTGGGTTTAATATTTAAATTAATATTTACTCATAAGACTGCAGAATATAATCTATTTTTTCTATTGTTTTTTCCAAAAAATAATAAATTATAAATATTTTGAATAAATATTTATTTTTTACATGAATATAATAATAAATATTTAATCACAACACTCTAAAAAATATTTATTTATTTATCAAGTTAATAATATTTATCACCCATGTTTCAATAAATATCTAGTAAGGTAATCAAGCTAAAAAAATCACTGGTAAGAAACATATTGTAATCCCAAATATCAATTAAAAAAATAATGTATTATTAATTTTATAAAATTATATTTATTTACATTAGTTAGAGTGTTCCCATATATATATAATTAATA
Organism: Viscum album; assembly: GCA_963277665.1. Lineage (NCBI taxonomy): Eukaryota > Viridiplantae > Streptophyta > Magnoliopsida > Santalales > Viscaceae > Viscum > Viscum album. The sequence goes on from OY728155.1 coordinate 823,860,585, forward strand.
TTATTATTATTATCATGGGTAATTTATGTGTATTATTATTTTATTAAGGGTTATTGAGAAATTATCAATAATATATGATATTTATATATATACCAAATTATATTATTTTGGAGAATGTGTGAAGTAATTTATATTGTTAGTAAAATTATCTCTCCTAATATAATTCTCTTAAAAAATAATATCTTTATGGTTCCACTCATGTCCAATAGAATTCGTCCACCTCCTGCCTCCCTCTAAAAAAATAAAGAGAAAAATATAAAATTCAACTAATGGTCAGAGGATTATGTTTCCCTCATCATGAATAATGAATATGTGATTGGATATTCTATGATAAAATGTGGAAATCCTTTAATTTCTGTTGTATATTATTTTTTACATTTGGATACCACTAGAGTGATTTGACTTTGGATATACTTAAGGAAACTATAGTCCAACCTATACAAGGTTTGATTTATCTATATCTACATTAAAGAATGAACTCAAGACTGAGATATATTATTGTTCTTAATTAATTATAAATTTTAAGTGAGATATTCAATTATATTTGATTTGGGATTATTTATTAGTTTCATTGGGAATATTTTTAATACATGTTTAATTTTTTTTCATGTTCTTATATATTATTCATTGAATCTGATAAATGTCAAGTTTAGTGTGGGAATGAGTAGGGCTTCAAGTGCGCCAGGAACTTTTAAAAAAGTATTTCATTACCATGTTTATGATTCAAATAATATGATTTGTTTTTTAATTATTTAAAAAAATCATAAGACCTCTAGAAAATGAATCATTTTTTTGATATTTTTCAGAATAATACTAGTTATGTCATCAAAATACTTCAATTTGATAATTGATTTGAATGCAAGATTGAAATTTCTGTTACATATCTTCCAAATAATGAGACAATACATGAATACAAGGATCCATACACACACAAAAAATTGTATTATTTTAGAGGCAGAATCATATCCTAGTGGATATATGAATGATAAAAAAATTTGAGCATCCCACATCAAAATTATTTTCAAGAGAATTCATAACAGCATTTTTTACATTCTGAATCTATTCTTCCAATGACATAATTCATTCAAAACACCATACCGGATATAGATAAGAAATAATTTCTGTGTGAAAAACATGAAATAATTAAAAAATCCTTATTTTATCCTTATTAAATAAATGTAAATTTTAAGGTTTTATGGGATGTAAAACAAAGGCATATTTCTTTGGTATACAACATGTAAAAGATGGAATATTTTCTACAAAACAATTTGAGGAATATTTTTGATAGATTAGATGAAACTATATTTTAAAATTATATTTACTCATAGAAATAACTTTATATATATGGAAATATTTAATAATCAGGATGAAAGATAACTAATTATCATGAGGAGATTCAATATTTACAAGTAAATTTTCTAACTTATCGATATTAGTATCAAAATTATATTATTGAATAAGATACATAGCAAGAAATTTCTATGTTTTGATAATTATAAAATATATTGAGCATTAAAATACAATTAGAGATATCAACATGGGGGAATAAACCCAAATAAACTTCTCAATTTCTTGTCACTCCATCTTTATTTTAAATGATGAACCTAATAATTTAAATGAGACCTTTCAACAAAAGCATTATATTTTAGTAATAAAATAATATTTTAAACAAATTGAAAAGAATAAAACATTTTAATTTTTTTCACATTCAATGAAAAAACTGTTTTTGGGGAAAACATGGTTTTTTATGAAAAATATAAATGTTAAATTTGAATTAATAAGAAATTGATCTAATATTATTTACAAAGGATACCATTAAATTTAGGGTATCGATGTTTATGAGAATTTTCATCAAGTAACATGTCTTGAAAAAAATTCTAAAACATGTTTCTATTAGTGATCAAAATTGATCAAATGTTTCTAAAATAGATGTAATGTTTTAGATCCTTAATGTATTTCAAGAGTAATAGGTACACATTGAATGTTCAGAAGGTTTTATCTATGAAGGTGATGGTTCTTGAGTGTGAATAATGGATAAGTCACTATATGATATTAAAGAAGATCATTGATCATGGTATTCAATGATATATAGTATATTAAATAACTTTAAATTTAAATAATGTATGGTGGATTAATTTCCATATGTAATGAAAGAAAACACATGCTCTCTCATTGTGATTATGAATTTATCTAGTATAAATATTTCAAGAAACCAAAAAAGAATATTTTAAGGAGTTTTTCACACAAATAAATAGAATTTTCAAAACTAAATTCAATTTTATGTTTTTCTTTATTTTACACATCGATCTTGAATATACTCTTTAAAATTTTAATTATTGTTGAGATGATATTATATTTGGGACTACAATACAATAGATCTTATCTATATATCATGGTAGAATTATGATTGTTAGTTGAAAAAAATGTTTTCAATTAAGGATTCAAGTGAGGTTTCTTATCAAATAGAAGAAGGAACAATGATTTTTTTATATGAATAAATATGGAGTGTGAATTATATGGTTTTTTCAAGTCTCTTGGGAAACCTATTCTATTTCATGGTATCTTTACTATACATTATGTTTTTAGTTAGACATTGTGAATAATTATACAAAAAATAAAAAGAATCAAATTTCATTGAAGTAATTATGATCTTATACTACATAAAATGATCCATTAATTTTGGTTTGCAGAATGATAAAATTATATTATTACATATTTATGGATATAGTGAAACCAATTGGGAAGGAGAAAATAGATATTGAAAGTGTACTTCTTGAGGTTCATTCCATATAAGAGGAATACTTTTTTCCTGAAACTCCATGATGAAAAATTCTTTCAATCTTAGATTAAAATAAGCTAAGTATACTATAGAGTCATAATACACAACTCAAATGATTTGGATGAAGCCATAGCTTGAAGACATGAGGGATGATACCTCATGCCCATTATTGATTGTATGGGATAATAAAAGTAAAATAAACAAATAAATTTTTAAAAACCTTGGAAATATAAATTAAAATAATATACATGTTTTTTATTAATTTGATTATATAAATTTATATTCAATATAATAATATTAGTTAATTTTTCAATCAAATGGTAAAAGAATTATTTCTAACCAAATTAGGTTTTTTAAGTATGGTTTATTTAAAATAGTAATTTCATAATTATGTTAATTTAATTTTAAAAAATAAAAATCATATTTTAATTCATCAGGTCAAAATTATCTTAGGATTCTGTTTTTAAATGTTAATGAAAAGTTTTATTTTTCCAATGAATAGTTAAAAATTTTATTTTTTTAAAAATTGTATTTTCTTTTTATTTTTTAAAAAATTAAAATATATTTTTTATTGGTTTTAAAATTTCAATAGTTCAATTTTATTAATATAATTCAATTTATCTTCATTGTAATTAATTTTATATTTTAATTTGCTATAAAACATGTCTAAATTTAAAGTGGTATTTTTTTGAAATACTACTTTTCATTGTGTTTTGCAGGTTTAATTTTAAATTAAATTATACTAATTATATGAATAGAAAATTGAAAATGGATTCAAAATTTATGATTATAAGTTATTAATTTTTTTTAAATAATTCCCTTTAATTTTCTGTCATTAGTGATTTTTGTTTCCATAGTAATGGTAAAATGTGTAAATTAAAAGTAAAAATATTCTGATAAGATCTAAAAAGTATCCCATAAAATTTCCATAATTTTATTTTATGAGTATAATATTTCCATAATCATAGAAAAATTGGATATATGACATTTTGTTTCTATTTTTCAATGATGTTTACCATTATAATATTTTATGTAAATAATTGTTAAGAATTTCTTTCTATTTGTTTTATTATCCTCAAATTTTTTATATAAGGAAAAAAAGAAGTTATGTTTAGTCCAAAATATTCATTTTAAATATAAATGGTTTTCTCTCATGGTAATTTATTTCTATATTTCAGTGATGAAATAATTACATTAAACAGATATATAACATCGATTATGTATTTATATAATTACAAAGAAAACAATAAATGGTTTTCAAATATTAATGTTATTATAATTTGAATGAATTATCATATTTTGTGAATGTTTATTATGAATATTGCATATTAAGGATGATTTAATGTTTTATACTCTAATTACTTTTCTATTATGATATTTTTAAATTAAAATGAAATGAATAGATTCCAAAATGACGTTAGTTATATTTTATAATGTTATTTTACTAAATAATTTAAAATTCTTAAAAATCCTATATTAATCAATGTAACTAGGATATGGTTTAAAATATTAACCATGGTAAATTTAAGGGATAATTTACCTTTTTATAGTAATAATTTTAACCCCTAGATAGTAAAGAAACATTAATATCATCGCAATTATCTAAAGGGTTAAAGCGAGGTTAAAAAAATTATAAGTGTAAAAATATAATCTAACACAATATTTTTTTTTATTTGATGAGATTATTTTGACTTATATTAATATTATTTTTTATTCTTATCAATTGGTATGCATTTTAATATGATGATGAATTTATATTAATTTCATATATTAAGAAATTCTAATAGTCCCCCTGTTATAAAAGGTCTCCTCTTCTCCTCTTTTTTTCATACTTGAAAAACTATTTTTGCTTAGCAAAGATCATCAATATTACCTTTTTTAAATATCTCCTCATTTCATCTTGTACTTGTTTTTATTATAAATCCATCATTCGAAGAGTTTTGGTGTAAACCTTAATAGGTACTCTAAAAAATAGGTATAGTTCTTAATCAAGTGTGGAAATTTTATATATTATTCTAACACATTAAAAAATTATTAATTTTTTTGAAATAAAAACACCACTCTGTTAAATATACTAAATTTTTTTATGTTTTTTACATGACCTATATTCACCTCATCTTCCAAGAAAAGGGACCCAAACCATAGTTTATGTGTAAAGTAGACTACCTCCTCAAGGACAGTTGAAATTAACTTTCTGTCACCACCTCTCAGAGTCGATTATAATTAGATATTTAATTTATCTATACAATATTCATGAAATATTAAAAATTATATATAATTAATATATTTCCATTTTCGTAACATTTTGTTCACTAAAAGGGGAGAATTTTGTACGTGCATACGTGTAGACTACCACTAACCTCCTCAAATCTCTTTTTTTAAATTTTCTAAAAGCCACTTTATGGTAGTGGTAACCATACATCCGGATTACAAATTTCAAATTTTCAGATTCAAAATTCAAAATTTAACCAAACAAGATCCAGAAATTTAAAATAATGTGATCCTTAAATCCAACCATTTCGTCACCTTGAAGGCTACGAGATCCAATGCATTGACTGAGGAAATAATATATACCATTATTCCATAATGATTGTTGAATAATAGAAACATTACTCATGTGAACGTATGACCTATCATCTCCATGACTGTAACATAGTCTATTTTTTATAATTTTTATTCCTAATTTGTTATAAAAGTGTAATTTTTGTATTTAAATTATATTAATTTCATAATTATTAATTTATATATGATGTAAGAATTTCCATTCTGGCCATATTCCACTAAAAAAGTCATTTGGACATATAAGCCAAATATCATCAAAACATCTCATGTGAACTTAATTAATTTATTAATTGATTATAGAATGGTAAAAACAATATAAAAATTTAAAAAATAACCTAATAAAGTTAATAATAAACATAAGTTTATTATTCAGGAATATATATAATGTACATGAAGAGTTGTTCATTAGGTTAGGGAAAAATTATTTTATAACCGAATTTATGATATTTTAAATATTGTTTCTATATTTTGTTCATGTATATGACTTAAAAATTATTTTAGGGATATAATTATATGTAAATTAATAAATTATATATAATATTTTATGTCCCGTTTGACATTATTTCAAAAGTAATTAAAATGCATCTTTAAAAAAAATTTATTCAGAACATTTTGATAAATGGACAAAAGGAATGTTCTATATAACAAATAAAAAATCCATAGTTTTTCCAACCACTATAATAGTTATTTGATGTTGGGATTCCATTATAATATCTTATGTTTTCTTCATATAATGACCCTACTACCGTATCTTCTTGTTATTTCTAAAATATTTTCAAAATGGAATGCATATTTCAATAACTGAAAATTTTTCTTTATAAATAAAAAACAATATTTTTATGAGTATGATGATGAAAATGAAATCATTAATATTTTATAATTATGTCATAGATCTTGGGAATTTTCTATGATGATATTTTTTTAATTATAACCCATGTATGGGTTGTTATATAATAAACCATGGATGTGTGGTTATGTTATAAACCATGGATAGATGGTTCTGTTATATTTATCCAATACATTGGGTTACCTAGACGATTATAAAAATAAAAATAATTAATTATTCCATTTGTAAGTGTGACATAGAAAACGTTTTTTCCCAATTTACATGAATAATTTATATATGTTTGATATGGTTTTTATAGAAATATAATGATTTCACAAGGCAATATAATGACCAAATTATTAAAAATAATGTATTTTCTACTTCATAAGGGTGAAAAGTATGAATTTTTTAAAACAAGTTTCAGGAGTATTTCATCTTTTGAAAGAAAACGTTATGAGTTTTATTTTACCTCTAACAATTTATTTGAAATGCGATATAGAAATCTTTGGTCAGATACATTGATTTCATGGGTAATAAAATATTTTTCTGAACTCAAATATTATATTGAAAATGAAATTTTTTTGTAAGTATTCATATACTAACAAGTTTATTTCATTGTTATTATGCCCCTTACTGAGCCTATTTTTCTCATCTCATGTTTTAAAAATATTCACAGGGATTTAATGATAAGTAGGGATAAGGATGAGGTGAATATGAAATTTTGGAATATATATAATGAAAAGAAAACTATGTATATCATAAAAGTTTCCTTTTTTGGGGAAAATGGATACTAAGTGGAAGTGTTCTATTTGTGTTGTAAAATTTATTTGTATAAGTCCAATGATTTAATTATATAAAACTCTAAACCTAAAATATATTTGGGAATGAAAGATAATTAATTCTTTTCAAAAGACATTAGATTATGTATTGACTATGGTTGGGTCCTTATTGTTTATAGCAGAGAAAAGGTTTAAATATTCTTTGAGATTAAGATAATGTATTCAAGTGACGTTAATGGGTTAGAATTTACAGTTATCATATTATAGTGTTTTATGGTTTCTATTAAATTTTTTCTAATTTTTTTTATAATGGTTTCCCAAAGACGAATTTGTGTATTTAAAGTAGTAAGGAACCAAGAGGATAATATCCTTCCAAATAAGAAACTTGGAGTGGTTAAAATTGAAACTAAGTAGTTAGTTATTGTGATGGATTAGTTGAAAAATGATATAAACTGTAATTATATTCATTCTTGAGAGAAACTATATATACCACAAATGAATATGTCTATATTAGATTGTTTTATGAGACATCACCCTATAAAATTTAGAAGATATTTTTATGGTAGATGGAGGGTTTATTAAATTCTAAGAAATGATTTTTGATATCATGGGTTATTTTGATCATCAGAAGATAACTCTTTATATTTATAATTTTTGAGTTGATGTCAACAAGTAGTGGTCAACAGTTAGGAATTTTAGAGATAGGTTTGTGATTGAGACCTTGTAATGGGTTGAATTTAATGATATTATCCATAAAAAATATTTTCCTAATGCAGTTCAATTTTGGATGGTTAGGAAATTCCTGGAATTGAGATAATGGGAGGAAGATTCATTTGTTGTGTGTGAAGAAAACTTCACCAGATAAGTTATGTATATGCCAAAAAATTGGTATATTTATTATAAAATTAACCAATTTTACTATATATTTAATCAATAATATTGAAAGGAATTTTCTTTACATCGGTTCAAATGTTTTAAGAAACTTTTTTGATGTGTTGATAACATATAAATGGATTTTCTAAATGATCATGTCTAACATGGAATCAAAAAGAAGAAAATGTTTAGATTGATTGAAATGGGAAAGAATGAATAAAATAAATATGAAAGTATGAAATCCAATTTTTCATTTTGTGATATGCATTGAAAAATTCACCATAGGGAATATCTTATGAAATATGGGAAGGTCTTCTGATCTGGTAGTATTTGGAATATGTCTCATGATTTCAATGAAAATGAAATTAGTATTGGTGAGACCAATTTTAATAAGTTGGTTGTGATGTGTTTTATATTTAATGATATGTTTCATTATGTGGATGAATTTCCAATGAAGATATTAAATAATGGGAAGCAACACGATTATAAGAATTAAGGAGTAGTGAATGCCTTTGTAACTACATCAGTAGAGTATGGTTCATTAAATGAAGTGGTAACAGGTATATTTCTTATTTATTCATATTATTATAATGTATTATTTTTTTGGGTCAAGAAATTATATCATCTATAATAATTTGTTTTGATAAATTAGATATTTTACCTCAATAAATGAACCCATAACTTATGATAAATATTCCTAGGTAAAAATATTTGTAAAAAATAAATTATAGGTATCATTCTATTGTTATCTATGTAATGTATTTTACTAAAAAACTTGGTTTCCTACCCCTAGTAGAGTTTAATGTTATTTTGGGTAAGTATTGGCTCACTGTTTTCTAGATTGATGTAGATTATAGATATAAATAAGGTATTCTTCCAAAATAGTTATATTTTGTATACAAATATAAATTCACACATCAGATAACATATTAAGATGGTGCGAAAATTTTATTATGTGGAAATGAAATTCACCTTGATCGTGTTTCCCAAAAATAAGTGAACTATTTATATTAATGATGTTTTGATAGTAAAATAATACTTGATGTTTTTTCGGATGAGTTTCCAATTATTATACCTAATCCTAAAGTTCAATTTACTATTGAATTATTGTCCCCTTCTAATCCAAATTCAAAACCCACTTACTGAATGGCTGCTGTAGAACATCTGGAATTGGAAAAAAAATATAATAAAGGTTTGATAAAGTTTTCATTCATCCTAGCACATCACAGTTGAGTGACGTTATTATTTTTATTAAAAATAAATATTATTCCATTATTATTTTAATTAATTATAGTTCATTGAATTAGATTACTCATAAGAATATTTATATGTTTCCTCATATCAATGTCTTGTTTGATCATCTCTAGAGAGTTAGTATTTTTTGTTGGTTGATCTTAGGTCCTTGTTCCATCAGTTAATGGTTATGGGGGATGAAATTTTGAAAACAATTTTCTGTAATAGGTATGGTCATTATGAGTTTTTTTTATGCTACTTGGGTTAAAAAATTTAGAGGTGTATTTATATATCTTATGAATAGAGTTTTCCATGAATATTTGAATAATTTTGAGATTTTTTTATCATTCCTACATTGATTTATAAACAATTTTATGAGAATAATAAAAAACATTTAAGGATTTTTTTGAAAACCCTGAATGAAAAATGGGTGTACAAAAAATATTCAAATGTGAATTTTCTTTATAGGGTATTTTTACATGGAATGATTGAAAATAAATTTTGAATAACAGTTGATCCCTCTAAAACTAAATTAGTTGATGAATGGTGAGTCCCTATAAATGTAAATAAGATTTATAATTTTCTTGGATTAGAAGGATATCATCAGTTTCTATTGTAGAAAAAATTTCATTGTTATCTATCCCACTAACTGATATAACATGAATGGAATTTAGGTTTATCTAGACAAAGGAATGTGCTGAATATTTCAAGGAATTGAAAACTGGATTAGTGAATGCTCCTATTTCATCCCTAACATTAAAAAATAGTGAACATTTTATCTATAATGATGTTTTAACGATGGATTTGGCTTGTGTTTCAATTCCAAATGTTTAGGTAATTTCTTATGTTTCATATTAACTAAAACCTCTAAGTAAAAAGTATCCTCCAAATGACCATGAATTAGAGGTTGTAGTGTTTTATTTAAAATTTTGGTGACACCATTTTATGGGGTAAAGTGTGAAATATATTATAATGATAATAGATTAATGTATATATTCACTCATCAAGAGTTAAACACATGATAGAAAATATTTCTAGAAATGATAAAGTATTAAAACTTCATAATTCATGACCAGTTAGATAAACCAAGAATAGTAGTTCATGCTTTATGTTGTAAAGATATTACATAATTTACTATTTTATATCTGAATCATGATCCTTTAGTTATTTATTTAATGAATATAGAAATATAAATTTTTATTATAAAAAAATACATCTATTTTTTGAGGTTCTAGTATAATTATATCTTTGAGATAAAATTTAGTAAGCTTGGATGTAAGAATTTGATTTATAGGAAAAGGTAGAGTTATTTAAGAATGTAAGGTTTCTTAAATTTGATTTTGATAAGGAAGGTGTTTTGTGATTCAAAAAAAGGTTATGTATTTGATATGACTTCTACTTGAAGAAAGAACTTTTGATTGAGGCTCGCAGTTCTCTATTTTTATTCATCCTCGTAACACAAAAATGTATATATACCTTCATGAAAATTTCTAATGGGAAGGAATTAAAAAATATATTGATGATTTTACTATGAAATATTTTAATTTTCAATAGTTTATAATTAAATATAAATTAAATAAGGGGATTCTTTTTTGTTTTTTAGTACCAAAATGGAAATGTGAGAATATATCCATGGATATCATGGTGGGATTACTATACGAATATTGAGGTAATAATGCAATTTGTGTATTTCCTGATCAATTAAATAAATCTAAAAAATTTATTCCAATTTAAGATAATATTACTTTGGATAAACATTCTTCACTTTTTTATAAATTTGTAATTAGTTTATATTGACCCCCTCTTTCAATTTTATTTGACCATGATCCCATATTATCCTATAATTTTTAGAAAATTATTCATAAGTCATTCGGTACTAAATTAAATTTTAGTTCACCTTTTCGTCCTCAATATGATGGACAATTAGTGAGAATGATTTTGACTATATAGTATATTATTTGAGCCTTTTCAATGGACTTTCATGGAATTTGGGATAAAAATCATACTTTTGGTGATTTTTTTATAATAACAGTTTCCATTCTCGTATACTTTTGGATCCTTTTGAGGATTTATATGGAAAGTGGTGTTACCCTACATATTGTTGGGTTTAAATCAGAAAAAATAAGTTATTATAACCTAAATTAGTAGAAGAAATAGTTGATAATTTAATTATTATTTTACAAGATATTAGGAAGGCTAAGAGTAGGAAGAAAATCATTGTAGATTCTTAAAGGAAAGATCGTTCTTTTGAGATAGGTGATCATGTTTTTATGAAATTATCTTCATAGCAAAGTGTTATTAATTTTAGTAAAAAGGTAATATAAGTACATTTTTTACTAGAGCATATTAATTCCTAGAGGAAATTTGAGTAGTTACTTATTCAGTGGCCTTTCCTATAGGATTATCCTAAGTGCATAATGTATTTCATGTTTTGATGTAAATAATTTTTTTATATATTTATCTTTGGTTTTGAGCCCAAAGGTAGTTTAGTTTTAAGATAACATTTCTAATGAAAAATAGCCTGTACATATTTTAAAAGTCCTAGAGAAAGTGTTTCGGGATAATCTAATTTATCTTACTAAATTTTTGTGTAAGAAACCATATGGTTAAAGAAGAAATATGGGAATCTGAAAATGCTATAATGGAAATATAACCCCATTTTTTTAATAAGTGATTCAAATTGTAAGGTTTTAATTTCTAAAAGGATGGAAGAATGTCACAAATAGAGTAATATTAAAAAACAACACTTCCATATTTTCATTTATTCAATTTTATAAAGTCATATTCATTATATGAATATTAGATAAATTTTCATTCAAAATGAAAAAAAAATTCTAAAAAATTTGATTTTTATATATGATTTATTTAAAATATTTAATTCAATATTACAATTTAATTTTTTCAAAAATAATCATCATATTTTAATTCAAAATTTCAAAATTATCTTAGAATGATATATTGAATATTTTATGAATGGATTACTTTTCTGAATGATTAATAAAAAATATCAATTTTTATTGGAAATACTATTTTATTTTAATGTATTTAAAAAATAAAATTCTATTCAAGATTTTTTTTAAATTTAAATATATAATTTTTATTAAAGAAAATAAAATTATATTTTTTTTAATTAAATTTATACTTTAAAATATTTTTTAAAAAAAACTAGTCTTCATCTCATTTTATGTGATTAATTCTATATTACATTCTACTAATTCTATGAATGGGATATTTAAAAATTAATTATAAATTTGGACTTTTGACTTACAAAATTTCTAGATAGTTCTATTATTATTTTTAATTATTATTAATAGTAAACTTAGAAAATTCTTTTCTGTTGGTAAAGGTAAAATAAGTAAATTAATTGAACAAATATTAAGATAATGACTAAAAAGTAACCCTAACACTTGCCCTAATTTTATTGGATGGCTCAATTTCATCCATAATCATCCAAAATTTAAATATATGACCTTTAATTTCTATTTGGATGTGATTTTGATCTTTAAAAAAATTTATGTATAGAAAAGTTAAAAAAACGTCTATCTAATTGTTTTATTTTCTATTATTTTTTTAAATATAGTAGAATAATAAGGTATGTTTATTTCAAAATATTCATTTTAAAGATAATTTTTTATTTATAATGGATATTTATTTATCATTTTTAGTGATGAAATAATTGCCTCTGATTCTTAAGAAATGCCAACATAGGATTTATTTAATTAGAAAAAAATAAAATAAATGATTTTAAAAATAAAACAATTAATATAATTTGATTGAATTATATTCATCCATGAATTTTTAATATAAATATAACATGTTTTGGATTTGTGAAATTAATATATTAAAATTCCTTTTCTGTCAAGATATTTTTAAATTCAAATTAAATAAATAGTTTCAAAATTGACATTTAATATATTTTATAGAAATGAGATTTTATTAAATGATTGTAAATTTATGATAATTCTATCATCGTAAAATTGATTGAGATTCATTGAAAATATCAAAATGGTCCATTTATGTTGTAATTTTAATATTTATTATTTTAACCCCTAAGTAGTAAATAATATTGATATCACCGTAATTGTAAAAAGGGTTTATGTTAGGGTAAAACAAACAAAATTGGTAAAATTATATTCTAAAACAGTCCAAAGTTTACTAGATGGGATTATTTCTACTCAAATTAGTATTATTTTATAATATTATGAAAATTCCATTTTAATTTTAATATTAATTGAAATTAAATTAATACTTTAATAATGCCAAGAGTGCCCTTCCCCTATCATATAAAAGGGAAATTCCTGTCTACTTTATTTCACACTTAAAAAATTTATTTTAAAAATAATTAAAAAATGCAACCATAAATATCTACCAATGTCCTAGAGGATTTTTTATTCTAAATCCATCCTGGAGATGATTTTGGGGTAAACATTAAGAGGTAGTCTGAACAAGAGGTATAAATCTTAATCAAGTATTTTCGTTTTATTTCTTGTTTTACATCATTTTAAAATTTCATAAAATTGCTAAAATATCAAAAAAATTATCCATATAATTATATTCTTTTAGTTCTATGTTAATACCTATATCTTTCTCTTCTTCCATCAAATGATAATTTAAACCATCGTTTGTGTGTATCGAAGTCCACTGCCTAGCAAACCGATATAAATCTGTTTCTACCACCACCTCTCATAAGTAGTTATAATAATGGATTTAATATATATATATATATATTATTCATGTCATATTTTTCATTAATTAGAACTAATATATAATCAATTTTCTTAAATTTTCATTCATGGAAAATTGATAATATCGTTCATGCATACATGTGGGTTACCACCTAAACAAAGTGATACGATTCATTTTTCAACACCACATAAAATTGATGATATAGATAAGTATATTTAAAATAAATAAAATTTATTTCATGACATTATGTTAATTTTTTAAATATAAAACAATACTTATCTTATTTTCAAAATTATCATTGAAAAATTTAAACGCACTAATTCATATGTATGACCTATAGTCTTCATTATTGTAATGTAGTTCATTTATTTATAACGGTATGTATTGATTATTTATGAAATTATAATTGATATATAAAAGGTATTACTATTTCATGATTATTTTTATTTAGATAATATAATAATAAAAATTTTGACCATAGTCAACCCCCCAAAGTCAGTTTGGATATATGAGTCGAATATCATAAAAACATCTATGGTGAACTTAATTGATTTAGTAATTGATTATAACATGGTAAAATAAATAATTGAAAATAAAAATATTATTAATAAATTAAATTAATATCTTACATTTATTATTAGAAATGATAAATATTTTATGGAATGTTTCAGACTCAAGGTGAGTGATAGTTTACATTTTAATCCTCATTTTACATATTTCAATGAATTATTTTATAAATATTTTTCTATTTTCTATATTTAAAATTATTTTATGGATGTATTTAGATGAAAATTAATGAATTGTAAAAAATATTTTATGTCTATTATTAATTTAATTCAATGGTTCTCAAATGTAATCATTTTTTGTATTTTATAGGCCACTTGTTGAAAAAAAACAATACAAAAGGAATGTTATATTTTAACGTATATGATGTCAATGGTTTTCCCCAACAATGTAACTATTTTTTTTATTTTCAATACATTTTATGATTCCATGTTTTGTTAAAACAGAAACCCTCATTCCCTATGTTCTCTGTATCTTCAAAATGGGTTTTAAAGTTTCTTATATTTTAATATCTGGGAATGTTTTTGTATGGGTCTGTAGAATATTTTTATCGTTGTAATGATGAGAATGAAAGATTTAATTTATTATGATTATGTTATAGTTATTGGGAATTTTTTTTGATAAACATTGGTTTTTTTATAATCCAAGTATAGTTGGTCACATTATTAGACTAGTATGGGGGGTTCTATTATAAACCAAGGAAGTGTGGGTTTGTTATAGCCCCCCAATGCATTGGGTTCTCTAAAGCATTATGGAAGTTGACTGTATTGGTTTTTCCATTTGTTAGAGTGATATGAAAAATGATATCCCAAGTTATCTGGATGATTTATGTATTCAATTTTTTTTGTTTTTTTTTTGAAATATCACTATTACACAAGGTAAGATAATGAGATTATGTTTTAAAAGAAATTATTTGTTTCATCTAAAGGGTCGATAGTATAAATTTGTGAAAATCATTTCATGAGTTTATCAAGATTTCAAACAAAACATTTTGATTTTTAATTTTCCTTTATGATTTATAATGAAATATATTATGAAAAAACATTGAGTATATAATTTTATTTATTGGGAAATAAAATTTCTATTTTTAACCCAAATATTATTTTTAAAAATTTAATTTTATATAATTATTCATAGACTAACAAGTTTGTTTTTTTATTTTTATATCACATACATAATATTTTGTGTTGATCACACATTTTAAAATGTTTTAAATTGGTTTTTAAGGATTTATAGAGACATGTATTAGGTCAATATTAAAATTCTGAATATGTGAAATTAAAATAAAACAAGTTGAATCATAGAAGTTTTTTGTGGGATAAATAGTTACTAAGTGGAAGTGTCCATGTGGAGATTTAATATTTATTTATGTAAGTTTGATTACCTAATTATCTAAAAATATAAACCTAAAAGATATTTTAGAATGTATGAAAATGAAATCATTTCAAAATACACTAGATTATATATTACTTAAGGCCGATTATTTATACAATTAATCCAGTACAATATTCAAGGTCAAAGCGTATTGACATTAAATTCAAATTTATTTAGGAATATTTAGAATAGGGTGATAATTAAACGAAATATTTTTTAAGGAAGGATCATGTTAAGATATCATGATGAATCCCTTGACCATGGATTCATTCCAACACATGAGAGTATCTTTTATTGTGATTATTCTATATAATTCATATATGTATTTCATGATTATTTTATTTATTATATTCCTTCACATTTTCTGATAGACGGGGAAATAAAAAACAATCTATACATGAAAAGTAATGGAGAATTTAGTTTATTTTTCATTTGATCATCATGTGGGATAGGATATAGGATATCTTTTATGCCAGGGAGTGATTCAGGAGTCAATAACTAGAGTTTAGAGAATTATCATGTTCTAATTTTTATGTTTCCAAAAAATATAACATGGTATTTTCAAAACCACTTTATTATATTTTATCATAATGTACCCTCATAATGTTGAATAGAAAATTTAATTGTAAAGTGAACTATATTAATTTATATAGATAAATGGTCAATATAAAATTTTTCTGACTATGTGGTATGGTTTTCTCTCACAATCCCCATTATATCATATTAAAGGAATATAGATACCAATCATATTAGATTCAATTTAATAATTATTTCTTTTTGAAATGTATTCTTTAGTTTGGGATGTTTTGATGTTTTATTATTATGAAACATGTTCAAATATGAGTTAGAATAACTTTATAGTTGAGTATAAATTCATAGGAATGTATAGATTGAAAAGGTTATACATATTATAAAGTATCTTATAAAGAAGATGATTATATCATAGCATGTTAAAGTTAATATAACATAGAAAATAATTTTTCAAATATGAGATGTATGAATCCCTATATAATTACTATAAAAATATTTTTCAATAAAAAATAATTGAAATCCTATTTTTCAAGAACATTGGTAGAACTGTGATGATGAATATTTTACAATGAGTTATTCTCACATGAGAGGCTAATAAAGTTCATTTAACCACATATGAACTGAATTGAGGAATAAATTGTAATTTTGAAGTGTAATTATGTATATAAGGGATTGCTACAGAGTCAACAACCCTACGAAGGCAACCCCATGAGTGATAAGTTAAAAATTGTTTCGCAAATCACGTAGTTATTTCACTATGAGACCATACATCACTCTTTAATGTAAATGTGGTGAAAAGTAGCATGATACAATAGTATAAACCATATAACTACATCCTAGGTAATATATGTTTTAGAAATTTCTACATCTAGTTATTTGAATCATTCTACATCATAGTGTTGGTTCAACGTTGTAATGAGTATTACTAGAGAAGATTTATTGATCTACGATTCAAGAAAAATTAACTATTCCTTGTTTTAATGAAGATATTATGACTCAAAACCAGTCAAAGATATATCAGGATACTCTGATATCTCTAGTATTTTATCTTCCATGTGTTTTCTGGATATGAGGATCATGCCTTGAAAATTAGTTTCATACTAAAACAAACATTATGTATATAAATAATCAAGAAACCTCCCTTCAATAAAAATATGTGTTGAATCAAAAAGAGAACCACATATTCTAAGATCATTCTAAAAATAATTTTTCAGGATTTTGTCAAAAAGAAAAAAATAAAAACAAAGAAAAATTTGTAGATATTTATTATGTATGAAATTTATAGATAATTTTATTTTTTGGTACTCTTCATTAATCTTGTAATTATAGTTAAATATAATCATCTACTCTATTCCATGTTCCTTTACCCAAAAATTGAACCATTTGAAGTGATATTGAAGTTTTTGTCTACTAAGTATTAGTTATCTTCTAATAAGGGTGGGTGAAGCACACAATTGTTTTTATTTCAATATGTTTTCTCCCTCAATGATTCTTTCATCACCACATCATAATCATCAATATCATTTCACAAAAACAAATTGTGAGAGAAAAATTATAATAAAGTGAATGTTAAGGCTTTTGATGACCACTAATTCACCTCCCTATTTTTAATGGTATCTTCTCCACTAATCTTATCACAAATAAAAATTATTAAAATTTAGATGTTATGAAAATTAATAATAATTAATAAGGATAGTAAGATTGTGTTGAGCATTAAGATAAAAAATGAGGTAATGTATGAAAATAAATTTATTATTGGAATATTAACATCATTATATATTTACCTACAATTATTTTTTTATAAATATATTTGTCATAATTAATTATTCATATTATAATTAATTTTTATATTAAATATGTCTAGATATGATTTGTATAGAATTTATTATATACTTTTTGATGCTCCCATGCCAAATGATTACCTTAGTACTATGTAATTATAGTTTCATAGTGATGATATTCGTAGTAGTGCCTTATCTTAGAGGGGATGTGTCCTTACATTGTTGATTATTACATGTACGATTCTATAATAGAATCGCTATCTTACATTTGATCATTGGGTGATAAATTAATTTGATATCTATATCCTTATTTTTTATGAACCATTTTTTTAACTATTAAAGTTAAAATTATTTTCTCACTTGTTTCCATTAAATCATTAATTAATTTATAGTGTTTTTGAGAAACTATTTTTCAACTCCTTGGTTTTTAGGGGATCAAATTCCAATTAATATTTTTAGACTTATATTTGATCAATGTATTTTATAATAATAAATAATTACATGTTCACTAAAATTTTATTTTTTTTAATTATTTTTCAATTAATATTATCATAGAATAATTTTAAATCTTATTTATAATTCAATGAGACTCTTCATTAGTGACTCATGGGAGCATTGAATGCATAAATTATTTTATTAGCTTTTGAAAAACATTTGGGGGAGTTTAATGTAAATAGTTATCTTGACCATATTTCATGTGTATTTTATAGATCATTGAGACAAATATATTCTCTTCCATAAATTAGTGTGTTAACACACCTACTGGATTTATGATTCTTTCAAGAGGAAAACCTTTATATCCTAACAAAGTTGATCATGTTTTTATGTGACTAATGTAGATTTGATTCATAAAATTTGTTTTCATCATTGGTTAATGGTATCTATCATTGCTCATTTATTGTAATTATTTGTAGTTATTGTATATTTTTAAAGTAATTTGTGAATTTATTTTACATTGAAAAAGAGTGATTATTTTTTGTATAATTTTGAATGTATAAGAGAATGTATCTAAATCATATTATATATAATTTTATTGGTTAATAACATCATTCAATTTTGGTTTATATTTATTTTATTTGTTTAAATTTTTAAAATATTCTATACCATTATGTATTACTTTTTATTTGTTTTTATATTTATAAAAATTCATAACTGAAATTATATGAAGATTCATGTTTTTTAGGCAGTTAGAATGTGTCCAATGGTACATAATTTATTGATGAGGGTTTGATCTATATAGTATCAGGATTTTTTGTCGTTTTGAGTCTCAAGTTGACTAATATGGTTAGCATTTATTAGATTAAGGCAAGTCTACGATTGGTACTAGCTATTTTTTTATAATAGACTAATTGTATCATTATAAATAGCATAAAAACTCTAGAAAGGTTAATTTTATGTTTATATTACCTAGTACAAAGACATGGAAATATTTCAGATGGAGATTACCATGAATATGAACATAGGGAATAAAACAATACTTCAAAAGGATGATGCTAATATAAAATATTTATATTCAAGTTATTAATTATATGAATTTTAGGAATATATTTTTTTAGTCCCATTACAACTTTGATACCTCCAAATAATGTTTTAGATCCACTTTTTTATGATGATCACTTCCCATAATATATATTTCTCTTTTAATCCCTATTATTTGAAATGGACTATTTATAAAATAATAAATATGTATTATTTTTATTATTTTTATTTTAGTATTATTTATATAAACATTTATTATTTTTAATTTATATTAAATATTCATATTATCAACCACTAATATTTCATAATGAAAATATTTCATAATGATAACAATTTATCCCTTAATAGAATTTGTGGCACACTAGAGTAACTGTGATGGACATTAAAAATTATACTAAGAAATATTTCCTAGGAAGGTTATCTATGAAATACATTTTATATTACTTTAAGTATTTTTTATGGAATATATTATCTTTAAATATTGTAAAACAACGGTGCAGTATCTCTAAAAGTTAAAGATATGTTGTAAATAGTCATAGTATAGTGTGTTATTAAATGATACTTATATGAGATTGATAGTAATTTTGAAATTGTTTTAGGTGTGAGAACGTTATCATTAAATATTGATAATGAACGTCATAAATAGTTGAAAATATTATTATTTTAAAAGTTATAGTTTGGGAATTTACTTTATTTTCATGAAAAAATTAAACATTATATGATAGCCAACCAATTATTTATTTTTAGGGACCATTTTTATAATTTAAAGTCAAATTGTATAGATTTAATGTTATATATAGTTATTGATATTAATTAATATGGAATTTCAACTATTATAAATATAAAACAAAACACGTTTTTAGCAAACAATTTGGGAAACATTATTCTATTATTAGAGTTTATACGTTGTTTAGAAATTTAATAATGTTCATGGTTCAAAAACATAGTTATAGAAACACCATCTGAATATATAGGTAATTAATTTTATATTTTAGAAAGGTATATAATTATAAAAATTCATTTTAAAATTATGTCCAATTAAATCATACCACATTTTATTTTATGTTTTTTTATAACATGAAATTATTCATAGGAAAATTTCATAAAAATATTTTTTTAATTTATTTTTCATATGCATTTTATTATGATATTAATGATCATACCATTTATGGGATTCTAAATTAATTTTCTTTGATAACGATATTTTTTACCTTCACATTGTAGTGAATTCATTATAATAATGACCCATTTATTAACATGACTTTGATATTAATCATTAATTAGTCTTTCCAAATTAACTATTCTATTTCCTTAGGGATTTTGTTTTTGAGTTTCTCCATAAATATTTTTCATTGAATCAATGTTATGAATCTACTAAAATATCATAATCATTTTTATTTTTCTACTAGGTTACTCTGTTTGGGATATCATTAGTTTTAAACAATATATATACCATTTTATTGGTTTTATCATGTTTCTTAAACCATGAATTTGTAATTTTTCCTTACCTCTAGAATCTCGATTATTTCCTAATCCACAAAGGTTAATTTGTGGTTAAATGTTTTTATTTTGTTTCACAAATAAATAATACATTAAAAGGGATAAATACAACTATTATAAAATATTACTCAGAGCTAATTTTTTTATAGTTTTTTGGAGATTAATCATTAGTTGTTGAATAAAGGTTGAGATATTTTATTAATGTAAAATTAAGTGAAACTATGAATTTATATGTAACTAAGTTATTAAATAAGATATCATAACTCTTTAAGCACATTAAACCTTTTAATCTTATAATTTTTTGAAAATCTTATTAAGTAATGTGATTTATAGTTCATATACATTGAGTGAATCGTTTGGATTAGGGATTATATATTAAATCCTTGAACCAAGATATGATCATGGTATAATAAAATCAAAAAATGAAATTCTACTATTTTTCCTTCTTATTCAAGTAATATCTCTTTTAAAATTATTTTTTTATACATTTTGTTTCATTAATTTACAATATAATAATAAATAAATGGTCGTTGAGTTCATATTGTGTTCGTAGGACCATGATTCCAAAATATAGTACCTATTATTTAAACTTCACTTGTTTATATAAAATTATTCCTAATACCTACTATTTTTATTTTCATGACTTCATATTAGTTTTATCAAAATTATCATTCTATAAAAATTTTGAAACAAAATGAAGAAATGAAAATATTGATTCGAAATCATTGTAGTAATTTTGTCACATCATTGAAACTTATTGGAGTGAATTATCAAGTATAATACAAGTTTAAATAGATTATATGTACAATAATAGAAGAAGTAATGGAGATATGAAATTTTTAGTCTACAAAACCATTGATGAAAATGTCAATGATGTTTATTTATGTTATGGTGAGAAGATATAATAGATAAGAGACAACTTATTTTAACTATAAAATGATTATTTCTTTGTTATACCGAGAAATGAATGATGTCATAAATGCACCACACCATTATGATACCCCATGGTGAGTGTATATAGTTTCAAAAATGGAATATTTCATAGTGATATCATGATCATGGTAGTGGAAGATAGTCCGGACCCTCCCCAATAATGACCCCTTTTAGATGACAACCAATTTAACTATGACACTGAAATCCCAACTTCAATAATATATGGTTTCATGACTATAACCATATGTATATCATCACACACACACACACAAACACACCCCCCCCCCACACACACACACACAACCATATATATATAATAAATTACCTTTAAAAAATTAAATATCCACAATAAAATGAATAAAAAATATAAAAATAATATCCCCTGGTCATGGAATTTTTCTTACACTACATTTCAGGTCCTACAAAGATAGATAAAAAACAAAAAAAATTAAGTATATAAACTTCTTTATAACTTTGGATAGTTATAATGGAAAAAACTCCTAAAAAAATAACCTATGTACAGATTTATGGTCACCTTATTCTTCTACTAACTCTATCATGATAAATGAAATATATATATATATATATATATTATGGGAGTATATAAATTTATTTATTAGTTTTTCCCTTTTAAATATCATGTGTCCATGAGAATAATGAATATTAATTTATCCAAGTAAATAATAAATAAAATAAAATAATTACACACAAGTATCTCTTATATATGTCAATTATCCAACAACTTCTATTTCATTCCACATCATTACACATTTCAAAGCACCACACATACACTAACAAATCATTGTATGACCACTTTAATATCAATAAACCCTATTAATCCACATCCATGTTGTTTTCCACCCACAAGTACCATTCTAAATTATTATCAATTATTTAAATACCCATAGGGACATTTCTATAAAGTTACCACAAACAAGTGTCTACCCACCCATAAGAAACTTTTGGTAACACACCCATCATAATATAGATATCTACCCATATGTAAATAATTTTATTTTTATACAGTCAATTATTTGATCCACTATCCACCCATAGGTACTCTTTATAGTGTTTATAGTGTCTATCTATATTGAAACCCCATACAATAAATCACATCTGTTAGGAACCTATCCAAACTTATAGACAATCACTATAATACTGTGTGTCAACAATGAATGACTCTACCCTTATCAACCTAAATTTCCACTACAATAAGTCACATATTCTCAAATGCTATCAACTAGGTAGTATTACACCCTCTAGGACTCACGTTTTAATACCATGAGTTCATATTCATGTACTCTCCCCACCTAAACTAGAATCATCACTTCCAAAAAAAAAGTATCTACAATGGGAGGCCATACCTTCTATACAATAATTAGCGTCATGTTCATCATCATCATTACAATACATCACATTACAATACTACAACACTAATTCAAACTAACACCTCTCTTCCAAATATTGAAAATTTATTCATAATATCACAATCAATCTATTCTTTTACACAGTAAAACACTTTATCAAATATTATAAGGAATATAATTACATCAAAGGTATACCCCATTCTCCTACCTAAGTCTAACACAAATCAGTTACAAAGGTGTAAAAATAACTATATAACTAATATTTTCATACATCCTAGGTGCACGTTATTATTTCATCCTCATCCCAAAAAAATAAATATAAAATATCCCTATTCATAAAACAAAATTAATATAATAATAATGTCTGACAACACTATTACACAACATAAAGTTTAACCATATCTCCACATCATTCACCCCTTGTGGAAAATCACCCCAATTATAACATAAATATAATATTAATATCCTCAAACAATTTGATTAATGAATTTTTAGGGGCCTCAGATCTAGACTATTAGGTCTGATAAGAGTAATCATTCATTATAAATTGAATTTGAACTTATGTAAAAACCCAAAGTTAACACTACATATATTTAACATTAATATTAAATCTCAATATAAACTCACAAAATCCCATGAACATTTAGATTTATTTTCAATTGATATTAATTACAAAAGAATATTATTTTACAGCACATGTGACCATTCCCCCATAGCCACACCCCTCTATACCACCATCTTTAATTATCATATGTTATACTTATCTTCAAAACCTAGGTAATAGAAATATAATAAATTTGTGATCTCAGATTCTTAATAATAGTAAACTTAAAAGATAAAAGATTTTGATCGTATGTGGGTATAATAAAATCATGTGGGTATGTGAGAATAATCAAGGTCTAAGAACATGACATTATAGAATGATACCCAGATAATATTGTATTTTCAATAAGAAATCTGTGAGTAAAGATATATTCATAACATAATACATGAGTCCGCATAGGAATACGTGACATAAAAAATATGTAGCCATGAAAATATATCATATGTATAATAATATTACATAAGTTATTGTAATAAAAATAATCATAGAAATCATTTTTCAAAGATACACACCAATATATTCATTATATAGTAGTCTTGGGATGACCACCCTTGTTTTTTTTTGTATTATACTAGCAACATGTATCCCTCTTTGTATGGTAATTCCACCTATATATCCTTGTGATTATTATTACAACCCAAGTACTTTAGGTATTGGTCTTACCACATATATAACCTTGGGCTTGGGATAACCTCCGGTGTACCCTTTTGAGCTCATGAAATATAAAACATTACACAATTCATTGAAGTTCAGCATAATTTTGAGCCCACCTATTTTCTAATATAAATGATATATAATTGTTCCAAAATATCATAAAAACATTTATCGTTTCATCGTTTCTTAATTGACCCCATAGAAAGAAATGAGTTTCATGAAAACTTTATTAAAAACTCGCCATCTGAAGACATCAATAGAAACAATGTAAATGGTTTCATTAGAAATTATCAGAATGGTAACATAAGTAATATCAAAGGAAGATACAAATAGTGAAAAATATTTTAATATTATTGGACAAATCACTTGGAAAAATAAAATTAAAGATACATTTTTTTAAATTCTTGAAAACACATTAAAAATATATTCATTAAAATGAAATACATTGAGATTGATAAAACATTTTAAAATTTTAACTTTAAAAACAAACCATGTTCTTAGGAAAGTAATTTTTAAAGGAAATGTGATTTCAAAAAAACCATTGAGAGGATATAGAAACACTTATGAATTATTTATTAAAAATTTAATTTATTATAATTCCTTGTAAAATCAACAATCTCCTATTAAAATTAAACATTTACTTTTAAAAAATAAAATAATTTTTTTTTCATTTCAAAATAATTAATAATAAACATCATATGGAAAAAAAATTTGAAACATGGAAAGTAGTTTTAATATAGAATAATTATCATAAAAACAAAATAATGTGTTCACATTCAAAATGTTAAAAATGGATACCTTTTCCAAAAAACAAACATGTTGGAAACATTAAAATATTAATTGGAAACTTTTTAAAAGAAATAATAATACAATAAAATTGAAAAAATCAATGAATTAAGATTTAATGTGAACATATTTAAAATCATCCAATGAATATTGACATATAGAAGGAAAATTTATCACCGCAAAATAAGAGGCGGGTCCAGTTTCTTTCCGGAAAGTCACATGAGGTTAATTATATAACAAGGGAAATAAAATTGATAGAGGATAGTTAAAAATAAAGAATAACTATAAGAGATGAAATTTTTGGGTATTTAGTGAAAATATTTACATAATATTACCCAAGGTGAAAATTCATTAATAACAATCACTACTAGAAATTTATATTTGAAAGGAGCACTAAATAAATTATTACCTTTCAAATCGAAAAACCCATGAATGGTAGAACATAATATTGTGTTTTGAATCTCTTTAATTTTATTATATGTTTTTTAAAAATACATCCATTGGTATTATATATATAAAAATATAAAATGAGTGTTTTAGATGAAGCACATTTCAATGAATAGTAATTGAAATGTTAAAAACATTGCCTTTAATCATGACTTCCATGACAATGATTTAACTTCCTTTATAATAAACATAGAGATGGCTTCAGATTCTCTAGATACTCCCTTATCTATCATTGTCTTGGTTCTCATGATTTTTAGGGTTTCTCCTTGAACCCCTTCTCTAGTAATGCCACTGTCCCTCACAAGTATCTTCTCTCAATTTTATTCATCTTGTTGTACAATCTTCCCTGTATGGGTTCCTCTTCATCAGTTTAGGTTTGACATCGGTGGTTTCTTCCCCTAGAGTTTCTTTTTTTAATTCATTGTATTATATATTGATGGATTTTTCATCATTTCCTCCCTAACATATTGTCCAAACCCCTACCACTTTTTTTCCCTTCTATGGTAAATGTGATAGAATTGATGGAGGATTTGGGATTGTGGTGAGGAATTGGAGGTGAAGTATCGTAGCATCGTTACCCCTTTACGGCACACTTTTTCTCTATGTGATCATATTCTATCCTTTCTTTAATAAAACATCGCATCATACTCCAATTCAGTTAGGCATTGTTGTGGTATAGGAGGATTGGGAAGATGTTGGTGGACGCGCTCGGTGGAAGCTCTGGCGTTGAAATTTTCCTCTTGTCTACTAGTTTAATGGTTTTTATCCGGTTGTTTACTTAAGGATTTATCAAGGGTGTTTTCTAATGGTCCTCTCAGTATATGGTGCCTACCATCCATTTGGTGGGTGTGGTGTGTTGGTTGTGATTTTTTGGGGTGGGATGGAATTTTCTGTTTAAGTTCGTGGCTCAATCTGGTGTGATGGTTATCGGATTTCAGCCTCAATGATGTCGGTGATGATTGGATCCTTGATGATGGTGATGATATTAAAAGTCTATTTTGAAGTGGTTCTACATTGAGGTTTTAAGAAGTGTGGTTAATCATTCGACGTTGTCATGATTTGGTTTCCCTCTTCCAGTATGGGGTTCGGTATTGGCATTTATATTTTTGGGTAGTAATGATGTCAATGGATCAAGTTATAGGTAAAGGTTTTTGGGCTAATACTGCATGAAATCGGATTGTGGGGTTCTCACTGATGAAGTGAAAACAAATTCTATGATCAATTTTCAATTTTTGAACATGGTTTTGGTTGGTTTTGGTACTGAATTTTTAATTTTTAATTTTGAAATGTTGGTGATGGTTTTGTTTTTTGATTGAATTTAAGGTTGATGATAACCCGTAAAGCATATTTTTGAAAATATATATAAAAAATTAATTTGGACAATAAAAATAGCCATAATAATGAATTATTTAAATTCCTTATTCATATCTATTACCATTTCTATACCTCAATTATAATCATTCACCACCAAAATATTAGTTAGATAGTTTTTATCTCTGTTATTATAAGTTAGCAATTTCAATTTTTTCACACTTGTTTTATAATAGTGATGTCAAATATCATTTTTGATAATATTATTATCCTTAAAATATTATAAAATGAATTAAAATTTTATTGTATCAATGATTTACACATACTTATTCCCATTTGATGGAAACTATGGGCATGATTCAGTACAACAGAATCCATGACGGGTTTGTTTCATGTACTTTATCGATATGAAAGAACTGCATTTTAAAGATCAATAATTTTTTTGTTATAATTTATAAATAAAATTCATAATATATATTTATCCATAACATAATATATATTAATTAAATATATTTTATTGTCATCCGTGTAAGAGAGTGAATAAAAATAGAATGTGTCACTCCATATAGGTAGTAGATATACATATCCGCCTATAGTGTTCCCATTTTCCATAAAACTGAAAGAAGGTAGAGAATAATTTTTTTTCAGAATAATAATTTTATAAATATTTCATTTATTCTCTAAACATTCATATTAAACCACTACCATAAGTTATTTATGTAAAATAATGCATTTTTTCATTAAGGTTTTATTCTACCTGTAAAAAAAGTATGTTCTCATCATTTTATGAAAGGTGGAAAGATATATTATTGTTATTTAATTATCATAAAAATATATAATATTATTAATAATATTTATTAAATTATATTCGAATTTATAACATTTTTCTTTAATTGAAAAATAATGGTGTAAAAGGGGATGGAGTGATTAGTACTTGTGTTGAGGACATGAGTATTCTCTAGGAAGACTTCTTCGAATTTGAGGACATTCACCTATTTAATGAAAATAATTGGCTAAAACATTATAGGTGTATTCTAGGATACTTAAAAATGGATTATTTTGAAGGGGGTTTTAAACTAAGAGTGTGTAAGTGACCTCCTTTTATAAGTTAAAATAGGGACTCTTCAATAGAATTAAATGGTATGTATGGGGTAAGGATAGAATATCATGGAAATTATGTGAGTTAGCTGAGAAAAGGATATTGAGACATATTGGTATAAATTTCAAAAATAAAAATATTTATTCTTGATATTATAAGTTACTTGTAAACATAATAAAATTTGGTCCACTTAGGTTACCCATTATTATCTTTTAATAATGTTGATTAAAAAATTAACCATTGTTAATTATATTTTAATAAAAATATAAGCTGATCTATCATAACAGGACCCACAGGGCCCCTATTGGCTGGAATTAAGCTATATAAAACTCCCCAATACCACCTCCAAATTTCTAGACACTATAGATTAGCATTGAGTAGGAAGAAAACTAAAATTATAGGTCTTAGTCTAATGTACTTGTACACAAACACACAAATGACTCCCTGAAATAATGAAAAGGTATAATAAAATAACGAACGTCTAGAGTGTAAAAAATGAATGAAATAACATCTAGAAAATAAAAATTAGAATTAAATATTCTATAAAAAATATAAGGGGGAAATACAAACCTTACTATAAATATAAGAGAAACAAAAACAAAGAATATTAAAATAGTATAGTAGGATAGATACTAACTTAATTTCTAAGAGTCTGACCACTAAATATAGTTAGATTAAACACATACTACTAAGATCCCTTGAAACTAAGTCCATCACATCCACAACTAATCAATCTATTTTCCACATAATACAAAAATCATGTGGGGAAAGCCCATATGTGGGTGAGGTTATACATACCCAGTAGGATGTGCCGAAAACTAAAAAGGGTATTCAATAGAAATAAACAATTGTTATCTCAACCTATAAAACAAAGGGGAAATGCTACCCAATCATTAGAAATTCTCACATGAAGCCCAATTGAGAGTGAAATGGGATCTATATCTCCACAACTAATTTAGAAGGATGATTTTGACTGAATCTTTAAATGTCTCATCACTGCATCCAAATATCTCATGTAACCTCATAAAATATAGTAGAGGTCCTCTTACATGTTACTCTATTATATATATGAGGGAGAACTATCTCTTACCAAAGATTAACACGTAAAATCTTAAGAATATGGAGGTCCCAATCCTTGAAACTATATTGAATATACAAGGTAGAACTAATCAAATGGTGGACATGTCTACTACCATAACTCAATGAAGGAGATTCCACTCCATGTTTATAGAATTTACGTCCACTGTGATGTGGGGTAGTTTCATATATACCTGTATAAATGATATGGGGGACCTACCACCAAGAGAGATATTGGGGAGTACAAACTATGTGTGTACTTTCCCATATATAGACGACCAATGATCTCTGTGTGGGAGTTCAATATATGAGGGAATATACCCATAAAACTATAGGGGAGTACTAACCTTATAATCTATCTAATAATCAATCTGGATCACTACCATTTTTTAATAATTTCACAAGAAGTGTCCCACTTTAAACAAATCATGTTGCATCTATGAGGAAAAAATCAATTCCAGAATCAAGTCCTACATAAAAAAAATTAGGAGATACTACTCATGGGAAAAAATCCGAGTCCACAAGAATGAGATACGTAAGGTTGAATTCTCATACAATAGTACTCGACATGTACATTGGTTCACCAAACATGTGACCACTCTTGGACACATGGGAGTATCCTCACCTACAAAAGTATCGGCCTTCCATGTCAATATAAATGGAAGGTACATGGCGTAAATGGTGGTTCTTGGTATCCAGGGTATGTTTGTGCCCTCATGGCCCAATCTCATATGCATGGTCTTGTCTGGGTACCCTAGTCATGTCAAAGTGGATGGATGTGCCCCTTTACCTGGAAGTTCCCATTCCTGTGTACTCTTGGGTTACATGCCTTACCTCTTGAACCATGTAACATGGTTATTATATGTAATAAATGGAATATAAAATTTAATTTCGCCCATAAAACTAGCCACTACTGCAAGGGACTAGCCGGTATGTGTTCATGAACAACACTACAAGTATGTCGAGATTTCCCAAAAATTCAATAACTTTTCATGTTTCTCAGTAACACCTCTTCAACCACTGGATCTAATAATAAATCTATCATGAATCATTAATATGGGGTAAACAAATCCCAATTCATTACTAATAGATGGATTTCATCCACTAAAACAATCTTTAGATCATTCAGCCACTTTGTGTTTCTATATTTCCCAACCTAGGGGTGAAACCCGCTGATCTAGCCTCCAATACATGTCACAAAAACCAACAACCCAAATCTCATCATTATCCATTCCATAAACACTAAAATATAACCCATTCTCATATCTAACTTGAATTTGGGGTTTTTATTGAACTTTAATCTAGCCTAACAATTTTCAATCGTGACACTGTGGGCCAACGACAAAGAACATGACAAGCGATTGGGGAAAATCACATGAAAAAGTTGATCCCAACAATAATAGATGAAATATCAACCCAAGATTTCATAAATATGGGTTCCATGGATGTAAATTTGGCACTAAAAAATATAAACAATTTTGTTTCAATAATACCAAATAATACGGGGCTCATACGAAGCATGAATATCATAAGAAAGTAAGAGGATAAGTGAATTTATTACGATAAATTTAATTAATGGTGGAAAAACATGAAATAAAATCTCCTTACTCAAGAATTTATTTATTATTATTGAATAATATGCCTCCTAGGGATGAATATGATGATCATGTGATGATCACCATATGGATCACATTTCTCTTTGATAGTTCATCATTGATCCACATTCGAGATCCCATTAGTCCCAACAAATCTCTCTTTCTCCTCTCCTCCAATATCCAAGGGTTATATAACTAGCCCTAGTTATTTTCCATAATGGAATGTTTATATATTGGTATTAGGTTTTGAGGAAATTATGTAAATTAATTAAATAATTTATTTATTTCACCTAAAGCACAAACCACTGGCTGACCTCAACCAAACACTTAACACCAATCTACTTTATGTCCCGCATAAATTAAACCTTGTGTTCAAGAAACAACTACATTATTTGATTTCCAATATGAGTTCCCTATTTAGGGGTAAACCATTTATTCCAAAAAATATTTTCATGTGTCATTAATATATATTAATAATTATAATATATAAATTTTGGGGTCATACGACACCCAAGCACCGTGCCGACTGTAAGAAAAAAACTAGAGATGTCTATAGATATATTTAAAGCAGTAATCCAATGGAACCATAGCCATTAAATCCTCCCCCATAATGATTTTCCCCCAAAAAATCACAATACTCAAAAAAAAAATAAGAGGGTATATTGCATGTATCTGACTCTCACTCTCTTAGTATTTCTCCTGGACAATCTCATGCTTCCATTATACTCAACCAATAGGAATGGTCCATCCATGCGGCATCATCTCTTATAGATCATCGGTAACCAAAAATTACTTCAAGAAGTTGATTATATTATCAATGTACAACTTTACATATTTGATAACATTCTAGGGGTCATCCGTGTATCTACTCAGCTATGATACATATAAGAACTTGTTTACTCAGTACCACTCTGAGGGTAAGGTGAAGTGACATGTGTCGACACCAAACCCATGAATAAACTTGTATATCCTAAATAACCATGGGGAATAGCCTACTCCCAAACCAAAACTCCATAATCCACATCATCGGGAGACCCTCATGAATACATGGTATCGCTATAAGAACTTCAATGGAGTCTTATGGCAGTCTACATAAGCTTTATTTCAAACATGATCTGTCCTAAAATGTTTATGGATTACTAGATCCCTTGTCTAATGTTTCCTACAACATTCCCAGCCCAACTAAAAAGATTCCACCAACCTCATTCTAGAATAAGGGTGAACATTAGTGTCTCTTCTATAGTTCATCAACAACCATTATTATCATGAAACCAATACAAAAATATTCCATTGTATGAAAATGTTCCATCGCAAGATGATATTAACAAATATGGTTAAAAAAACAATACACTATCCCGCAACACATTCAACCTAAATAGTGAAAGTCCACTTATATTTCCAATCCACTAGAGTATGAACATAATTCCCATCCACAATCAGGTCTTGAAAGCCTCTTGTTACACACTCCACGGCCATGATCTATAGAGATCATCGTGGTCAAATATTAAAATCACAGGTACCCCATGAACCAAATGATTAAAAACACATAAAACTATGACAATAGTCAATTTAACTATGATCAATGACGGAAAGAATGCATATCTACATAGTGTGATGTTAAATAATAACCTGAATATGTGCAACCTCAGTCAAAAAATTTATCAATATGAAATCCCAATACAATTTATTTAACTCAAGAGGTCAATTCATAACTGTGGGAACCTGATGTTCAGCGTTTACTTTCAAACATGTGAGACACCAAGAGATAATCTAGACAACACTCCACATAAAGCTAGACTACAAAAACTACCACTGAATTTCCTTGTACATCATTTACACACTCCAAATATAGTCAAAGGAGATGTATGAAACTCCCTCAACACCTCATATTATGATGTGACTAGAACCACCATCTATCCCTAGACATGGATAACATTCTCCCCTTATTCATAAAATCCACTAGGTGCATATCCTAATGATATTGTCTGACATAGAACC
This sequence comes from Viscum album, assembly GCA_963277665.1. Classification (NCBI taxonomy): domain Eukaryota; kingdom Viridiplantae; phylum Streptophyta; class Magnoliopsida; order Santalales; family Viscaceae; genus Viscum; species Viscum album. The sequence goes on from OY728155.1 coordinate 823,893,423, forward strand.
TCACAGTTGATGTATCTCAAGTAATCCACTCTCACCTGATGAATAAGTAGTGGAGTCACCACCATCAACTGAATATAATCCATGTAACACCCAAATATTTTTATGATTTTTTTTAATTTTGATTTCTTTGATAGCTTGTGTTTCATGTAATATCATGTTTAGACGAACCGTGAAATATAATTAATATATTATATGTCCTTTATAACCTAGCAGTAAAATTGTATTGAATAAATATTGATATGTAATTTATAAATATAAAGGTCTGAATTGATATGAATGTATTGGAAAGTTTTTAAAAATGATCATACTATTTTTATTGAAGTCAATTTAATATTCAAAAAAAATATTTTCATCAAAAATGTTTTTCTTGATTTTGATGAGTAAATATTATAATCAATTTATTGAACTTAAATAAATTTTATTTTAAAAAATTTATATTATTTTTGAAATCATCATAATAAAATTATCTTATGGTGATGTTTTGATAATTTTTTGAGGATATTTATTTTCTATTGAATAGTGAAAATTTCTGAATTTTATAAATCTGTTATATAAAAAATTCCATTTTTAATTTGAATTTTAACTCAAAATAACAAAAGTACATTATATTTATATATAATAAAATAAATTTAATTTTAAAAATATGTGTTAATTATTTTGGTATAATTAATTTTTTGGGCTTAAAATGCATTTTTCAAGAAAACTATTTTTCATTACATTTTGTGGAATTAATATTAAATTAAATTATGAAAATTATATGTTTTGGATTAAAGAAATTGGACTCCAAATTTTTAATCAAAAGGTCCAAATTTGTTAAATAGTACCATTTTATTTTTTGAATATATGAATAGTAACCTTTGTAATTTTTATTACCATTGTAAAGGCTAAATCTATTAGAAATTGAGCAGTTAAATGTAAAAACATTATGATATGGATTATGAAATTACCCTAAAACTTTCCCTAATTTTATTTTATGTGTAAATTTCATCCATAATCATTCATGGTTCAAATATATGTCTATTTTTTAATTTACAAGGAATTATGACATTTATAATATTTTATTTAAATAAAATCCAATGATGTCACCAACATATTCTTAATATCTAAAATATCATTAATATTGAGGTTTTTATAGGATATGTTCGACTATAAATATTCAATTGAAATATAAAGGAATAATATTCTTCACGTTAATTTATTTTAAAAGTTTTTTGAATAAATAATTACATCATGTTCTTGTATGTCAATGATGTAGTAATTATTTTATTAATAGAAATATCAAATAAATAATATTAAAAATATTAAAATAAATATATTTTATTTAATTAAATTCATCCATGTAATTTATATATTTTATTTAAACTAAGATGTTGGAGGATTAATTTTTTTTATTGATTTTTGGAAATAACCTTTTAATGGTTAAGGGGTAACTGTTACATAGACCATAGGCCTAGAGACTTTAAGCCCAGAAGACAAGACCATTTTTTAGGCCCAAGAGAATTGACACCACAAGGTAGACCATCCCAGCACATCTATGAATTTTTTATCAAAATCCTAAACTTGGAAGGCTACACATGTAGAAATTACCTATTTTTTCACAGAGCTCGGTCCCGATGGTAGATCCATACCCTATCAAACATTCTCTCTAGTAGCCCTGTAAAGCGGGAGGGGGGTTTCCGGAACCCCCTCTTGGATCTTCCACTATGTAGAGCAATCCTTATTTTTTTCTAGTAGTCCCACCTCATCCCCCACCACTGAAGATTTTTCAGTCTTCCAACCTCATTTCCCTTCACCGATGAGCCAAAAAACTCTCCCCAGTACCCACTTTCTCATCCCACTTCTGTCGTCATTCCACGTCTAGCATCCCACCCCTCCTTCAATGATGCAAGCGATTATCTTGTATCCCATCACAGACCAATTTTCCATCATTAATCACGTTCCCTCACTACATCCCACATTTATGATGATCTCATAAACCAACCCCACCTCCCATACCCTCCTCCCGCATCATACAACCTTCCTTCACCTCCCACCCCTCCCCACCATGATCCATTAAATCCCCAAATATGGGGCTTCCAGGATTTGAACCCTGGTGAGATGTAGGCTTATGTGGTTTCCTGACCACTAGGTTGGGACTCCATCTACATTTATGTTCTTATAATTTTAGTGATTTATTAAAATAGTTGGTTTGAATATATCAAGTGGTATTGATATTTTTAAAAGTCAATGTATTGAATAGTGTAAAGCTTGACATTAATGATATTTCAAAATAAATAATATTTTATTAAGTGATATAAAATTAATAAAAATATTAAATTTAGTAAAATTATTGGGATAAGGTTTAAAATTTCATAAATTATTCATTTATGGCCCATTTATAATTTTAGAGTAACAATATTATATGATAAGTACTAAGATCTATGTCTTCACGGTAAGAGTTAAAGGGGTTAAATAACAACTGAAACTAAATTATAAGGGTGATATTGTGACCTTAAATTGTATAAAAATTATTTTATGAGAGGATTTAAACAAAGGCTAATATTTTCATATAAATAAAACAATTTTTATTATTTTTTTATTTGAAAATTAATTGATTTTAATTTAATATTTTGAGAGTTTCCAAAAGTGGTCCTCCCCTCAATTATAAAAGGGCACTCCTTCCTTCACTTAATAACACCACATTGAGACATCTCGATTTACCAATACATTATGATTTATCTTATAAACATATTTATAAAAGTTATAAATGTTTTTACCCATCCAAAATACCATCCCTTAATAACTTAGTATGAGAATAAAGGAAGACTATCAAAGAATAGGTAATCATCTTTATCATTTCTGTCATGTTTGTTTCTTATTTCACATCCAAATCATTTTTCCCTTACTAAAGTAATAAATAAATTATAATATATATTATTATATGTTATTATGGTTATGATACCATAATATTATACCATTTATCCATCCTATGAAAAACAATATCATCATGCGTGCATACATATGGATTACCATCTCCACACTGGGGTATTATTTTTTTCACCAGAATTTTTATTGAAGTGTATTAATGAAAAAAAATAATGGATATATATGAAAATTGTGAAATTATATTGATTCTGTAATAATTAATGTATCATTAATTTCCTTACCCATTCATAAATAAGGTAATGGTATCATTGATCATGCATATGTAGGGCCGACAATCTCCACGATGTGATTCGATTCATTTACCATGACCATACTTGAAGAATGATTCTAAAAATGAATATAATGATTCAATATGATATTTATAACATTATTATAATTATTTATACTATTTGACTATAAAATTTTTGAAATTGTAGAAAATGTTTCAAAAGAACATGTATGAGAAAACACGAAAATTAACAAACAAAATAGTGGAATGAATAATATGTTATTAATAAATTGGTGGTGAAATGTTATAATAAGATAATATATGTTATCATAAATATTAATATGATATTTTTATGAGTTAATAAATTTTATAAAACCACTATAATGAAGGTTAAAGCACATACAACATAAAGGAATCTTGAGGCCAGGGTTTCTCATATCCCCTTTACTTCTATGAGATATATTCTTTATTCACCACTTATTTTTTTGTGTAGTGTATATATACTATAATTTGATATATAATATCATAAATATATGTATAATCATGTTATTAAATTTTTTATTTGATTATTTTTAGTTTAATGGGGCGTACAATTTGACAGATTACAAACTAGTAATACAATTCTTCCCCGAATTTCCATTCTTTGGGTTAAACGTCTACTTCCTTGATTATTTCATTCAAATATTACATGTGAAATAACTTTTTATTATATTATTAATTTATTTACACTTTTATATGTGTATTTTTATCAACTATACATAATATATTGATTTTATTAGTGATCATTTCAATTATGTTCTATTTATAAAAAATATTCTTTTAAAAATCATTTATTCAAAGTTTCCCATAAAAAACTTTTTCATACCATGTGCATGTTTTCTAAAAATTTTTATAAAATTTTTTTTACTATTATATTATGATTTTTAAAATTTAATTTTTAGTCATTATTGATTTTTAAGAAACATATTTAATGGATTCTCTTTATCGTTTTTGAAATGACGTTCATTGTCACTTTTTTGAATTTTTTTGGAAGATATGTTTTTTAACTTATAATGAATAAGAATAATTTAATGATATCAAGAATATGTTATGATTTTATATCTCATTATTTATATTAAAATGTTATTTTTAATTAAAATTCTTTATTTTATAATATCATTTCATTTAAAAGGAAATTCAATGAAAAAAATATATTTTCCACAAGAATTATTTCAAATGATCATTAAAATTTATACTTCATCTGAGATAACATTATTTAATGGCACTTGTGATTTAATAGGTATATTATTCAATAATACCACCTTTATTATTTTTAATTTTGGTTTATTTTTATCATGGCATTATATTTATGAAACATAGTTCTTTTCCATGGGTTGTGTTATGATGTAATATTTATAAAACCGAATTTATTTTCATGGGTTTTGGTATGATTTATGTTTTTATAGAAAACATATGTAGGGTTTCATTATGTGTTGAGTGGGATTTATGTATCCCTCCAATGCATTGGGTAATGAGTTATATCTCATAATATAGACAATACTAGAATGGGAAGTGAAACTGGTTCTGTAAAAGACTTTCTCCGCTGTGATGATATGGTGAGTAAACCTACTCCATTATGTGTGTCTTGGGAGTAGAGCTTATCCACTACAACAATTTTTGGAATGAAACCAATAAACTATGACATTATTATGAGTAAACCCCTAAAAAAGTAGGATTTGGGAGGTGAACCCATTCCACTATGATAGTTTTGGAAAAGATCATTGACTGTTAAAGAAATTATTTTTAATGCTCATTTGTTTTCCACATTTATATGTTTGATGCATATTTTATTTTCTCATGGATCTTGTTAGATTTTAATTTATCTCTCATAAACTAACATTATTAATTCCATGACTCGATAATATGATATATGTTATGTAGGGTATGATTTTAAATTTTTATGTTTGTGATTTCATAACCTCATGCCCATGTGTTATTTGATATCTCTCATATTTACCCTTACTATGCATAGGAACTCACTGATTTATCATTTTTATTTTACATAGAATATGAATAATGGTATTAGTAAATATGTGAAAAAATGGTCCTAGTTATGAAGAAATAAGTGGGAGATTATGTTGGTATGTTATGAACTAGTTATTTATGTTTCAATGTTTCCAATGGCACTAGACCTTTACGATCCTCAGGCGCAAGTTTATGTAATGTAATTAGTATTCATTTAAATGACATAATATCAATGTATGAAAATAATGGGTAATTATATTTTGTATCAAAGAAATTTTTAGTTAACCATTGGATAAACGAATGAAAAAAAACATAGTAAGATCCCTGAGGATAAGTATAAGTATAGGTTGAAATCCTACAGTTATGGTAATGATCATGAAAAAAATTGGATTAAACCTAACATGTGAAAAATTTAAATTTTGAAAGAAATATTCTATGATTATATTGTTTTACCACTTTTGTTAGTGTTTCCCACTCTAGGATTTTAGGTTTTAGTCAATGTATTGAACCTGAAGAAACTGTGTTAGTGCTGAATATGATTTGAAATGAAAATATTTTCTTCCTGATAAACCAATTGTTATGGTAGAAGGAATGAAAAATATTTTTGTTATGATCAAACAACATTCTCTAGATATTAATCATGATGGAAATCCAAATTAATGAATTAGTTATCAAAATTTAGTTGAGTCCTTCATGAGGCATCATCCACCATCTTTTAGTGGGTCTTTTGATCAACTAGTGGTTGGGAAATTGATTTGTTCCACTTAATATACATTTTTATTTATCCAATAGTAATAATACAAGAAAGTAATATTTGATTTCTATAATTTGGAATGTGAATTTAATCAATGGAGTAATCTTGGAAAGAATGTAAGGTATCTAGATGAAATTGACCCCATGGAATGGGATGAGCTCAAGAACTTATATTTCAAAAAGTACATTCCTCTTATTCTTTGTATGAAGATGGAGAAGGATCACCTTGAGATAAAGTAAAAATATGATGAATCATTTGGTACATACGGGGAAACATTTACAATACTTGGAGGTACACATATGGTATTATCATCCAACATGAATGTAATATTGACCGATTTTTCAGTGGCTTAAAACCTAGTCTCTGAAGGTTTTTATCCATAAGAGACTTTAGTATCTATGAAGAAATTTTCAAATAATATATTATGGTTGAGATAGAAATTGGAGTTACCCATTAATCTCATAGATTTGAAAATAAAATAAAAATGAAATTTAAAAGAAATTTTAAAGATCATTGAGAGAAGAAGATGATTTTTCATTTATGTTCAATGTTTGGGAAGAAGAATGGTGGAAAGTGTCTTATGGGGATTAGTTAATGTTTCAAGTATGTATAGTATGGTTATATACAAAATTAATGCTAATGTAATAGTAATAGATTAGTTAATGATGTGAATATAGACCACCACACTTCAATGCTTCAAGCTAATAGAAAATGACCATTAATTAAATCAGTGCCCAAATTCAAGGGTTAATGATAATGATAGATGTTTGAAACCTATTAAAGCCAAAGATAAAATGACATCTCATGAAATCGATATTGGCGATGTGGAGTATGATATTGAAGTGTTGTATTGACAATGTGGTTTTGTATTTTAATTAAAAAAATATTGTAGAATTAATTTTTTAGGATTGAAAAATAATGAGAAATATAATGATTGGTTCACTATATTTTTTTCTATAAGGTTTTTAATTCATATGTTGACTGGTACTTGATACCATGGAAGGTGATTAAGTTGGTAATGTAATTTAGGAAGGGAAGTATAACCCTAAATTTGTGCATGATGTTGGGATAATAATAATAAATTGAGATAATTGATTGTAATAAAATAAATGGGACTATATTTATAAACATGGAACTAATGAACAATTTAATTATTAGGTTTATTATGGAATCATATATTGGGTTTATATAATTTTTTGATTTATGTTATGAGTAAAGAGTTAATTTTTAAAAAAAATTATGTTTTTACTATGGTTTTATGGAAATTCTAGTAATTACCTTGTTTCAAAAGAATAAATGATAATGGTATTATAATGTTTGGGATATGACAATTAAGAGTAATCTCATTTTGTTAAGGGGATTAATTATAAGTTTATTTTGGAAATTTGGTGACCTTATTCCAAAAGTTTTGGATTTTATTCATTTTTAAGGTTTAAAATTTGAACCATTTATGAAATTCCTTAAGATGAATATTGGATTAGGTTTTATAGATTAAGGTATCACTTCACTATATGATAGTTTATGAATATTGTATAATTTGTGCTAACTTTTTTCTAATATGATAACTAGGGACAAAACGAATGACTTAACATCACATTATAGATCTTATCACCTACTAGTTCTTTAGGCATTACAATTTCACCATCATTTCATAGATTCATAGATGAAGCAAAAATTGGCCAATGTATAACCAAAGAGTGAGGTTGGAATTATGAAATTAAATCAATTAATTATATCCTCTAAAAATATTTTTAAATAAAATATTATCATATCAGCATCATTTTTAATGATATCTGTAATCTTTTTTCAAGACCATTTGGTCTATGGTGTTTCAGTCATTAACATTATCTTAACCATTTTCTATTTCTCAATCTATTAGTTCTTGGGGATTATTGTTTCCTCCCAAATAAATATTTTAATGTTTTTTCCATTTTTAAAACTTTTTGTTCATTATATTAGGCATACTTTATGTTTCCAACTTTCCCTTTGTAAGGGATGTTTTATTATTCAGTTTTATGATGTGGGTTTCTATGAATAAATTATCAAATGCTAAAACCTTTGATGAAGGAGGTGAATTTTAAGGGAAAGACTCATTTTAAGTAGTATATAATGAAATACTCTGAGATTATTATGAAATATATTTTTTTTAATTTTATTTCATTGATATCCTACATTTCCCGCATTATCAAGTTTAGACGAACCATGTAATATTATTAAGATATTATATGTCAATTATATCCAAGACATTAAATTGGTGGGAATAAATATAAATAAATAATTTATAAATATAATGTTCTAAATCAATATTAATGTATTTTTTAGTTATTATAAAAATGATTACATTATTTTTAGTAAAGACAATTTAATCTTTAAAAAAATATGTTTTCTTCAAAATGGTTTTATTATTTTTATGAGTAAATATTATAATAAATTTCTTGAACTTATATAAATTTTATTTTTAAAAACTAATATAATTTTTTAAATATTAATATAAAAATTATCTTAACGTGAATTATTTTTATTTTTCTAAGATGATTTATATTTCATTAAATAGTGAAGAATTAGGATTTTTACAAAACTGTTAATTTATTTATATTAAAATTTTCCTTTATAGTATTAATTTGATATAAAAGTAACATAAATACATATTATTTATATATAGTATAATTAATTTTATTGTATTCATCCTTAAGTCTTGTTTTATATCATGTACATTTTTAGGCTTAAAAATATATTTTTCAAGAAAAGTTTTCTTTATTGCATTTTACGGGAAGAAATTTAAATTATAATATGAAACATGTATGTTTTTAATTTTTAATTGTATTAGCACGGTAAAGGGAACTTCAAGTAACAATTGAGTAATTAAGGGAAAGAAAAGTATTATAAGGATTATAAAATGACCATAACACTTGATTTTTTTTATTTTATGATTAATTTTCATCCTTAATCATATAAGGTTTTAATATATGGCCTTTTTCCATTTATATGTGACAATATCATTTATAATATTTTATTTAAATTAAAGAAAAAGATGTCAAAATCATATTATTAATAACTATAAATTATTTAATATGGGATTATCTAGAGGAAATGTTAGATAATTATTATTCATTTGAAATACATATAATTTTCTTCATCATATTAATTTATTTTAAATTTTATGGGAATAAATATTAACTTAAATGATTTCACAACAATGATACAGTAATTATTTTATTTATAGAAATACCAAATAAATTATATTAAAAATATTACGATAGAAATAACTTGAGATATTAATTTAATAAAATAATTTTATTTACTACCTTGACATTTTATAGATGTATTTGAGGATTTGGTTCTATGTTATCCTATTTAATTTGTATTTTTAACAGTCAAATTAATCAATGGAATCAAAATTAACATTAATGATATTTTTAAAATTAATATCTTATTAAATGATATATATTTTTACAAATATTAAATTCGTCCAAATGATTGGTTTAAATATTAAAATTTCATCAATGATTCATTTATAGGTATTTTTTAATTATATAGTAATAGTATTTCTCCATAAGTAGTAAAATCCATGTTGTTATAGCAAGAGTTAAAGGAGTTAAATATGGTTAAATCTAAATGATAAGGGTAATAATGTGACCTAAAATTTTATAAAAAAATTAATGAGATTATTGATACCCATGAACATCTTATATTCGAAATAAATCACTTTTGAGAATCTGGAAATTTAATATCAATTTATATTATATTTATATTTTGAGATTTTTCAAAAGTTAACATCACAAAAATTATAAAATGGAACTCTTTAATTCACTTATTTACACTACTTGAGGCCATATAAATCTAAAATTACCTTCCCATTTATACTATAAACATCATTATACATGTTTTATATGTTTTTCCATCCAGAAGACGAACCATATAACCCTTAACAAGATATTAATGGAAGTACTCCGAACAAGAGGTAATCATCTTTATCAACTCCTTCAAGATATATTCTTATTCCACTTCGACTTAATGAGTTTTGTACATAATAATGTAATAAAAAAGTATAATATATATTCTATATTTTATTATGATTATGGTATAACCATATTACTCCTTTTATCCATCCTATGAAAAAGATAATCAATGTTCGTGTCTACGTACGACTTACCGTCTCCATGTCATGGTGTAATTTGTTTTACACCATCAATTTAATATTATGGTTTTAATGATGGAAATAATGGATAATAATTAAAATTATTACATGATATAGACTTTTTTTAAAATTAATATATCATCAATTTCCTTACTCATTCACTATTAATGGAATTATACTATCGCTTGTGCGTACGTACGACCTACCATCTCCATGATGTGATGTGGTCGATTTTCCATGTCCAACCTTCAAGATTTATAATAAAAATTTATATAATAAGAAGTTATTATATCTATAAAATTAATATAATTTTTTATATTATTGGAATATATAATACTTGGATGTACCAGAAATTTTATGACAGAACAAGTATGAGAAAAAAAAGAAACTAACACCCTAAACAGTGAAATAAATAAAATATTATTAACAAATGGATAGTAAAATGTTATAAGAAGATCATATATGATATTAAAAATATTAATATGGTTATGGTATTATTTAATTACATGTTTAAAAACACTATAAAAGAGGCTAAATCATGTATAGCCAAAATGAATCGTGAAGTAAGGGTTTCTCGTCTCACTTTTACTTTTGCGAGATATATTCCTTATTTATCACTTATTTATTTTCTGGACTATATATACATAACTATGATAGAAAATATAATTAATTTCATTATATTAATGTTATATAATGTTTTAAGTGTTATTTTTTACATTTATATGGCATATGATTCTATTGATTACTTAGTTGTATGGTAATTCTTAACCCAATTTCCAATCTTTGGGTTAAACTTCTACTTCCTTAATTTATTTCATAATAAAATTAGTTTGGAAATTAATTTTGATTATATAATGATTTTTTTATGATTTTTTATGTGGATTCATATTATAGCCAAATAATCTATTTATTTTGTTATTTCTCACATCAATGATAATATATTTATAAGGGACTTGCTTTTAAAAATTATCATTTCAAAGTTTCCCTTAAAACACTATTTTTCTTCCATGACCATGTTTTATAAAAAAAATAAAAATTAATTTTCGTATTATATTTCGATTGTTTAAAGAAATTTAAAATCATGTTTGAATTTGTATAAAAAAAATTTAAGCATTCTCATTGTCATTTTCAATATTAGGTTCTTGGTGAATTTACCAACCAAATTATAGAAGGAATCGATTTTTAACTTGTACTACATGAAAATATTTTAATGTTTTATAATATATTTAATTATATTATTCCTCCATTAAAATATTAAAATATTATTTTCAAAGAAATTATTTTTATAATTTCATTACACTTTTTCAAAATAGAAAGGATATTTTCCTCAGAAATTATCTCAAGCGATCATTCAAAATTATTTTCCATCTATGATAAAAAAATGATGTTACTTATTATTTTCTGGAGATATTATTCAATAATACTAACCTTATTAGTTTTATGGTTGGTTTATGTTTATAATGACATTATATTTATGTAACTTATTACTTTTCCACTTGTTATTTCATGATAAAAGGTTTATGAAACTCAATTTGTTTGCTTGTATTCTGGTATGATTTATGTTCTTATAGAACACATATGTATGGTTAATTTATGTGATGCGTGGGACCTATATATCCCTCCAAAGCGTTGGTTGATGATTTATATCTCATGAGATATACAGAATTGGAATGGTATGTGATGTCGGTACAATAAAGGACTTTGTCCTCTATGATGGTATGGGGAGTGAACCCAATCCACAATGATAGTCTTGAGATTGAACCTTGGAAACTATAATGGTTTAGAGAGTGAGAAAAATTCACTATGATAGTCTTGAGAATCATTCATGGATACTATGATGTTTTTTTAAGTGAGGCCATTCCACCATTATATTTTTTTGGAAAATATCCTTGACTATTAAGGATATTATTTTCTATGGTTATGTGTCTTCCACATTTCCATATTTTTCCAATGTTATTTTCTCATAGATCGTGTTCCTTTCTGATTTATGTATCACAAAATTCCATTATTTATTCCATGACTCAGTATTATGTACAATGTCATGCAATTTTTGATTTTCAAATGTTATGTTCAAGATTTTATATCATTATTCTCATGTGTTTCTTGATAACTCTCTTGTTTACACTTACTGAGCATCTAAGCTCACCCTTTTCTTATGTTCATTTTCCATAGGATATGAATAAATTTATTAGGTTTGATATATAATAAAGTGTGATATATATGATGAAATTAGTAGGATATGATGTAGTTATGTTATGATTTATTTGTATATGTTTCCATGTTTCCAATTGTATTAGACCTTTATGATCTGGAGGTGTGTATTTTCATAATGTATTTAATATTCATATAAGAATTTGTAATATCTATGTATAAAAATAATGGGTCATTATAATAATCACCCCTCTCATCCACCATGGGCAGTTGTAATGAAGAAAATTAATTAGGAGCCTCCTCAACCAAGAAAAATCAGGGTTTCCTACTAAGGTAATATTCCACCATGATTCCCTTTAATACAGAATTGAATATTTAAAAGTCATATTCCTTAGAAAAAAACCAAAAATATTCTCTCGGGTTAAGCTCTCTATGATTGAAGATATACCTAGGACTCTGTTGGTATTAGAAAACAAAAAAAATATCCTATATAATAACATATCCACACCTCCAAGGTGATGAATGCAACTATTAAAACTCATTCAGTTTCATAATCCATCTCATGGGGTCTCAACTACCTAGGCCCACAAGAAAATTATATCTGCCTCTACTTCAAAACACATCTAATTCCATCTCTGTAGGCATCTGAAAAACACTAGGCACTCGACTCCATCCTTTATCAGTCAAAGCACAAGAGCATTGTTCAAGATATAACTCAGCTTCTTAGAGGTTATATCACTACTTAGGCAAGTAAAATTAAAACCATTTCCATTTTAATGCATTCAAAGGGGATCCTATCTTTGATAGATCCATCTTAAACCTCTAACAATACCTTTATAAACTATTAAAACTCCAAACCTCCACCATCATCATGGGTGGATCACTAGAAAACATTGAATCGACTTTTTTTAGGCCCAATGTAACATAAATGTGGGGGATATTATACACCAAAAAGTGAACCTCTCAAATCAAAATCATACACTTCAACATCCCACCACAATTTGTGATCCAAAAGTAAATCTATGACTATCCTCATAATCCATGTGTGGACCACCTTATATATAGAGTATGTGAGAATTTCATTGATAAAGGTAACCATGAACTGTTCTAAATAATATTTGACGATCTAGTTTATAAAAACAACGAACAATATAGGGGAATAAATCTCACTAAAGGGTACCACTAGGAACTATTCATTCCCATAATGAAATTGGAATCTCATCTTTAACGTATCATCCTAATTAACCCCCAAAAGTGGTAGTACAAACTCTGATCAAAGTTTGAGAACCATCTCACACTATAAAATAGGTTATGAAGGTCCTCAATTCTTGGAAAAAAGGGGTACTCATCTTTGATTTTCACCTAACTTAGGTGAAAAAAAAACAATATTATTATTCTATATCTCATATTTTTTTAACTACAAATTACAAAGATTCCTATCGGGACTCACTAGGCCTAAAAGAACCCTTTTCATGGTGTCGAGCACTCCAAGGACAATACTAGACAACTAAATAGAAATAAGATGTATCCTCCAACTAACACTGAAAAACATTGTAGGCTCTCATTTATGCTATGTAAATATCCCAAAGAAGGCTTTCTTATCCAAGATTCTAATCATGGTTCTTGAATTGAAGTGATATCTTCGATACTTTCTCAGTATAAATCTCTAAACACAATGATCAAGCTAAAATATTCACTAGAATATCCGGGTCTCAAACAAGGGATGTGGAAAGGAAGGAGTGACATACACCTATGCTCACTAAAATTTTGGCTAATTTTAGGAAGAAATGGGTCATACAATGGATCTATATAATACCTATAGGTCATAATACATTACTTTATAGAGCTATCAATCAACATTACCCAACAAATTAACATAATCAATGTTCACACCCAAGCTTTGGGAACCAGAAAAATGATGCTGAATATAAAACTACAATGAACTAATTCACAAGACCATGACATTATCCACTTTTATTGGAAATAACTCTCACACAAATTTTTAGATCGTTACAAAATAGAATTCATCTTGGTGGTGGAAGCATCCCTCTTCCTTTCATGCATGAAGTCAAATCACACTACCAATATAAGGAATCGTTAATACACTACATTTCCCTAAATAATTATAGCTATTAGGCCACTATCTCACTTAGTATAGTCCTACTCATTGAAGAAAACCAAATCCATCACCTTTAGATAAACCCTAGTTACTCATGGGGTCGTTGTAAATTAATCCACTCTTAAGACACACTCATCAATATCAAAATATATGGTCACCTTATCATGGATATAGATGACCAGACCACACTAAAAACCTACTTCACTATGAAAAAAACTTGTTATAAGCACAATTATCTAATCTATTGTGGTTTTTATAAGCTATGAAATCTAGACCACTACATTAAGAAAATCATCCTCTCCCTTTGTGTTTGGATCATCACAATACTGAAGTGGTCTCTATCACTATAACTCACGGAATTTGTTAATCCTGAGTAAACCGCCTTCCTGGCCTAATAAAGGTATCAGATTATCAAAATATAGACAATCATACACCTAGACTATTGGATTTGGATCAATATACTTCTCAAAAAGTGTTATTACTAATCTACGCCTCCTAGAGGAAACACGCCCTAAATGGGTCCCTAAACAAGGCATCATTCCTCAATTGGTCATTATCATGGTACTATATCAGAATCCCTAACGGTTTTAATTCTAGAGGTATCATGAAAATTATCAATGTATACCATGGATAAAGTGCATATCATGGGAATTGAATCAAGAAGGAAATGGAAGCCAAAATTCACATTCCTATATTATGAATGAAATATTGTTTCCCTATAATTAGTAACTTGTTATACCAAGTTTATAAGAATGTAATTAGTTTCCTAGTATATGGATTTGATTGTCACCACACTAAAACCAGGTTCCATGGCCAGAGATATGAACTCAATATATTATGACACAATTTCCATAACTTCCTAAACTAATCCTCACAACTTCTCCAACTCCAAACACAAACCCAAAGGACAAA
Source organism: Viscum album (assembly GCA_963277665.1). Classification (NCBI taxonomy): domain Eukaryota; kingdom Viridiplantae; phylum Streptophyta; class Magnoliopsida; order Santalales; family Viscaceae; genus Viscum; species Viscum album. The sequence continues at coordinate 823,908,634 of OY728155.1, forward strand.
CCAATTTTTATACCACTATGTATTGTCCCAACCCACTGGGACCACCTACTCGACCATAAATTGAGTTTTACTCCCCATGCCTGCCTCAAAAAGTCTAGTGTAAGGAGATTAGTGTTGGGTAAGAAAAATAAGGAAATGGGAGGCCTTAGCATTAAGTACCTACACACACACAACGAACTCTGTGCAATAGTATTGAGGGATAATAAAATACTAAACATCTACTGTGTAAAAAATTAAAATAATAGCCTCTAAGAAATACATATCAGAATGTAAAAAAGTTATATAATGTATAAGGGTTGTAATACACACCCAACCATACATATAGGGGGAAAACAAATTGACAAAAACTATAAAGAGTAGAGTATGGGATGTCCTAACTCAAGATCCCCGTGATTGACCACAAAACATGGTCCTCTCCCCAAAGTAATTCTTAGATCCACTAAAAATCATCCCAACATTGTAATTTTTAACATGTCTGTCATCTTCTTAAGACCCAACACGTTCATGAAAAAACCCATGCATGGGTGAGTATATACATACCTAGTTGGATTACCTAAAATCTGATTAGTGGAAGAAATAGTAATAAATAATAGTAAACTCAACCAATGAAATAATAGGTCAATGAAAACCAATAATCAGTCATTCTTAAATTAAACCGAAATTAAATAGAAATTGGATCTCTATCTCCACAGTTTCTATGAACTAAGAGTGTTCCTATAGCTCCAAATTTACCATCATTGAAGCCAAATGTCTCGTATAACCTCCTAAGATATAGATGTCATGGATAAAAAATAACCATCTCCTATATAATAAAATAGAATAAACTCTCAATATTGTGGAGGTCCTACACCTCTTCAATAAATACCATTGTCGAGGGAATAGTACTCTAAATAAGGGATCGCCCACTATTAGAGCTCAATAAAATGGTGTATACTCTATAGATATAGTATTTTAACACTCTATAATTTAGTGGAGTTCAATGATTACCGATATAAATGATATGGGGGACCCACCACCTTGGGATAGTCATGGTAGTACCAACCTCAAGAGTAAAAATCCACATACATAGGATTCTTACCCTATGTGGGAGAGTTTCGTCTCTACCATTTTTAGAGATATGGTGGAACCTCCACCTGGAAATTTAAGGGAATACCAACCCTGTAATCTCTCTAATAATAATGCATGATCACTATTGTAACATCCAGTATTTCCCTATGTTCGGAATTTCATAATCAATTTAAATTTTTTTATTCCTGGATTTCTAAATTATTGATCAATGATTTAGAATGGAATTTCAAAAGATGTTGTGCCTATAAATGATATTTTTAGATATTTAATGAGGCTCAGAAGGTATAATTATGTTTTTTGGAGAATCCCTAGGGTTTGGTAGCTGATACAATAATTTTTGGAATGGTGTAGTTAATGGTGCACAGTTGGTGCATGGTTATTGATAACCATGCAGTCTATTTTGTACAAGAGAAGGGTTTGAGAAAATAAGTGGAAATAAATATGAAACAATATTGGTGTCTTCAATTTTATGCATAAATATTATATTTTTGGTACATGGTTTGAGTAACAATTCACATCCACCATGTGAAGTGCATGTTTATAAGAAATGTATCGCCACATGGTCGGTGAATGAGTTTTCAAAAAGTGTGGCCTTATAGTGAATGTCATTACAAGGAGTAAAATTACCATTTCACCCCTCGAACCCTGGGAGTGTTTTACCCCTCTTTAAAAATTCATTCCAACTAGCAACTCCCCCACATGTGTTAGCCTCCTCCTCCCATTATTCGTGGGGGTTATTCTATGTTATTAGTCCAAATCAAAAATCCTAAGGTGAGTTGGAATCCATGATATAATCCTTCAACTCTGAAAGACATTGTAGAGTTTATATATGAATTCCTTTAACATGGGTTCCTCCATTAGGGGATTTTTTTTAATAATTTCACTGGAGAATGGTGGAATCAGATATTACTTTTGGGGGTTTGACTCTACCTATGAAGCGGGTGACAAGAGATGTCATCTGAACTTCACTGCCTATCCATTTTTTGTGGAACATCACCGTTTCGAACGTATAAATCTATAAATATTAATTTTAATTATTTGGGTTTATGTTTATATAGTTTCTTATGGATTTTGATCAATTCAATTCTGTTGTTGAGTAGTGGGTTGTTGGATAGTGTTTGGTCACAGTTTCAGTATAATTGGATTAGTCGATAAGATTTTGGGCATTATTCTAGTTTTAAAAAAAATGGTTCTTTAAATTAAATTGTGGTGAGTTAATTGACTAATTATAATTTTGTTATAATTAATCATTTATGTTGTGTTTCTAGGATAAATGACTCAACATGACTTAGTTAACCTTCAAAATTCCTTGGAAGCTATTATCGGTGTTTGGAAAATAAATGTAGAGCTACTTAAAGGTAGGTGGTCTATTATACCTTCCCTATGGTAATTATGAATGTTTATAGTGGTATGTGAATTATTAGTCTTCCTCTTATGGGTGAAAACCCCTATTTAGATGTATTCCAAATGAATGATTAATTATTTTAACTTCTTAAATAAAATGGAAGAACACTAGGGGCCACTAACTACCCTTGGAATCTTCGTTCATAGTTCCACATGAGACTATCAATGATACTGAGAACTCCTTAGGGAATTCCTATATTTATGATCTAACATAAGGGATACCATATAGGATTTAGACTTTAATTTACTAGTTGTGATAATCCCAAGTGGTATTTCCTTACTTATGTGATGACTTGGAGGGTCTCAATATTGATGCCTCAATTTACATATGAATCCTGAAGATATGGAGTTGGATGCCTATTTGTTTATTTTACATAGGGGATATAGTGGGTTCCCTGATTGTTGGATGACCCTAACCTTGTATGTCATAGGTTTGGTTAGATATAGTAGTGGGTGTAACCTTAAAAAGAATACCAAATGTGTATACCCAAGGGGATATAGAAGAGGTTGTGGGTTTAGGCGTTCAACCACCCCCAATATTTTATATATGAACTCATATGGTTACAATTGAAGTTCCTATAATTTATAGAGGTACTTCCTAGTATTTGGTTGATGATCTTGATTTGATGTGGTGTTTGATAGGAATAACCAGAGGTATTTCTAGGATCCATCTTCTGGTCCTTTACGATTGATTGTTATCTTGTTGGGATTATTAGATTTACTTACTAGGATTAGGTTTCCAATAATTTATTATTGATTTTTTACATATTTGGATTCTCATTGATACTTCTTGATATACAACCATTACGTCTTGATTGATTATATGACTTAGATTCCCAGAAATACTTCATGGTATCTGCTTTATTATCCTTACATGATTTGATGTTGGATAAGGAGGTCATCACCATTCATTGGGGATGGTTGGAAATGACCCTCCACACTCTTCTTGATATATTTTCAAATATGATTCTTTTCTATTTGAGTGACGATAAGGATCCTCCTTGTGGTCAGGAAAACACATCATTACAAAACCTGATGTGATTTTTGAGGAGTCATTTTTTGATATATTTTATTTAATGGTTTCTCAGAATATACTTGGATATATAGAGAATTCCTTACATTTCACCTAAGTTTTATCACCTCAGATACTATTGGGTTTGGGATGTTGTGACAACATATAGATTGGGACATAGAGATCAAACACCAGAAAAGATTTACATGGATTGAGTGGCATTGAATCCATCTTAGAGTGATATATCGGATGTCTATATACTACATAGATTCTTTTTTATAGTTATTAGAGGTGAGTATTGGTGATACCAAGTCTATAAAATATATCCACCTATTGTGATGTTTCTTTCTTAGAGAAATTAATAATTCACGTTCAAGTATATATTGTCGACTAGGATTACAGACCCAAGGAACAACTTGATTACCCAAGGATTTACAATGGAATTATTATAATATGATATTTGTTTTATTTATTTTATTCCAATTATGTCTGGTCTATGATGATAATATTTTATGAGAATTCTTTTATGATTGAATGATTGGGTATTAATTTTTTTCATGTTTATTTTTAGTAGTTATTAATATTATTATTAACCTATTTATTTTCTCACATATAGACACTATATATACTATCTATGTATGGGACGATGTTGGTGGTTTCCTACGGATTATTTTAGTCACACCTTGTGCAGGCCTCCATTACACTAGGTTAAACAAGAATGCAATCACTACATTACAATAATAGGTTGGGATGGGGCCCATGAGTGGTCTAGAATGATGGATCAGAAATGTATATAATGATTGGGTATATTCTATAGATCACTGATTGTTGTAGAGACTTGTAATTTTATTTATATTACATTTATTTACTCTTATATATGTGTTTGGTCTAGAGGTAAACTAGTGTTTTATGCATGACATGGACATTCAGGCCTTTGTTGTGTTTCCTTTATTATTACGACCTTTTTTTATTCACTACTTTGGTACAATGATAATTTAATTTTATTGATGATATCTTGTTATTTTTATTGTTTGTTACTCTGATATGAGGTAATAGTCTCTCCATAGGCACACCTTAGGCCCTCACTATTAGTCGGCAGTCACTGGAATATAGAGAGGTTTTCTTAAGGCATTTTTGTGAACCATCTTAGAGAACCAGATTAGTGGAATCTGGGTCTGTATGTTACAAAGTGGAATCATGTATATTCATTTCCTATTGTATTAATATTTATGATATATTTGACATGAGTATTAGGAATATTTCAAAACCAATAATGGATATCTAACTGGTGTGTTGAGAAACCTTGTTTTGATAAGAATTTTTGGATTTAGGGATTTGATATGTTATTCTTAATTTGTGATATTATTGTTTATATGATTTATTTATTGTTTTATGCACTTGGGAGGTGGATGTTTTGATTTATTGAGGATTTATGGATTTTTTCCCATTAAAAAATCCAATGCTTTATTTTAATTTTGGCCAATAAAATCAAGAATAATATCATGCATCATAATTAGCACATAGGTTCTATATATTATAGGCCATCTAGTGTGTGATTTTTCTGAGGAATGAGGATAATAGTTTAATGTGTCAATAATATCCTAAAAGGTGTTGTGAAATTTAGGATATTAGTTTCTTTCTATTCAATTATACCGATGTGTATATATTTCATTTTGATGGTATATTTTGAGGATCTATAATTTTCCATTAAACCTTGAAGATTATGAATCATTCATTATAGATGCGAGGTGGAATTACCATTATAATTCATCTTTGTAAGTTGATTCCTTTTTCTAGTTGCTATGTTTTGGGTGTATCCTTTCCATGTGCGATTAGCCCAATATTTTTAACATCCTTCGTAGAGTTTCCCCATATAACATTCCATTATATTTTACTTAATTAAACTAAATTTATGGTTATTTAGGTGGATCCTCTAGTGGTATTCCAATAGTTACCAAAATTTTTACATAAAAATGGACCTCGAGTGGGTATTACAGCATACGAATGCCTGGTGAGGATCAATTCATTATCGTTTTCTTGATATTGTGACCCACTAAGAAAAATTACTTATAAGAATGATCAGAGAGGGTGAGGGACCTAATAGGCTAGTTCATTGAAGGTGATTCCATAAAAGTAGTTTCTTATTTAAGAGTTATTAGTGGGTTCCAATTAAATGGGTTTCTAATTACAACTTATAAGGTGTTTTCCTCTATAACATGGGAATTATGAACCTGTATAATTGAAACCATATTTACATGATTTTTTCCCTTTAAGTTCTATATGATATTTAGATACAACTGAGAGTTTTGATTATTTTTGGCTAGGTGGTTGGAAATAGTAAAACTTATATGAGACTAGATCAGTATGGAAAGGTAAGAGACCAATAGGCACTTATTTTTAAATCAGACCCTTATAGGTATATTTTTAGTTTGATCGATTGAACCCATGAGAGGGATTTTACTGGATTTATATATTTCTATTTAGGTTATTAACTTTCTTTTATACTCAATTTCAGATTGATTCATAGTATTTTCTTGGGGTTTACTTAATAGGCATGATAATGCCATCTGTTTTTTAGGAATCACCTAGGGTACTTGTATTTCGGGATCAAGTTTGATGGGTTGGAAAGTTCATGTGCCTGACCCTACTGACCAACAGATTATTTTTATTATATTTTTAGAGCATGGGTAGATTCTCATTACCAGAATTGTGTCATGAGTTGGAAGTCTTGAAATAAATAATGTCACAAGAGAGGTAGTAGAATTTTAAGTGGAGTTCCAAGGCAGATTATGGGTTAATGAGACCAGTGTTTCATGTAGCATGATTAGTTAATCCTTCTATTGGATGAATCATGGGATAATAAGTCATATGATATTGGTATGTGTCTATTTTATCTACTACCCATTAAACTATAAACCAATGTGTGTTCATTTGTCATCCAAGGTCTAATGGTTTTAAAGAAATGTGGTGGAATTGATTTCCTAGGTGCGGTGATAAAATGAGAACTACCCCACAGTGATAGACGAGACATCAAGAATGGATGGAGTTTTATGATACAGTTTTCCAAGGGGAGGACCATGATACAGATTTTCATAATAGGTGGTGTTATGAGTGGGTTAATGTCAATTATGTCATAGTTTGATGTGATTATGGATTAGAGAGATAAACACATACCTATGGATGAGAGCTTAGCATATTCCAAGTTTAGATATGATCATGCCTCATATCTGGAAATTGTCTTGAGTACATAGAGAGAGTTTCAGCTATCCACCAAGAAAAAATCAAATGATTTTATGGTCTGATGGAGGTACTCTGGGGGAGTTGAACTTGAGGAGTGGTAAAAAGGAGGGACATCTATTGGGTAGTTCACCGTTGGAAATTTGAGGGTGGTGAACCTAGTCATGAGTTGAGATTTATCTTCTTCAATAGAAACCATTCTTGGGAAGTCGGAACAAATGATGCTTTTATGATACGAGTTCATGCTTAGGTATGAGGGCCCTTTAAGCTACGCTAGTGTTTATTTTTGGAAATTAATGGGAATGGTTTATGGTGACCATGAATTAATTTGGATGGTGCCTCATGAATTATACTAAGGAGGTTACAAGGAAACAATGTGAGAATAAGACCATTCCATGGATGATCATTTGTCCATTAGATGGTGTAGGTAGATGGAACATTGTACACTTGTATTTCTCTGTCAATTTAAGTTGCATGTTCAAATATTGACTCAGGTGGAGTCTGAGTGTGGGCATCAGGTCCAAGATTTCTTGTGATGATCCAAGGGTATTAGATCTAAAATGTTCTAGTTTATTTATTGTGTAATGACAATGGTTTTAGAATAGGGATGGTTGGACCAGGATATGTCATTGGAAATCAGTTTCAATATTCAATGGGAATTCTCATATAAATCTTGGTATGAATTAGGGTGAAAGTTTTTTTAATCTAATTTTTATGATGCATTAGCTATTAAAGGTGATAATTTTACATAATAGTTGACCATGGTTTGTTAGACTTAAATTCAAGTAAATAATTGGATATAGTTTGTGAGAAACTAATAGACACATGTTTTTTTGTTAATATGGGTGTAGTGAAAGGATCAACCATGAATTTTCAAGTAAACTTTTTCCTGACTAGGTTAATATTGATCAAATGAAATTTTAATATTATGTAAAATTGTGGAATGTGATCAGTGACCTCATTTCATATTGGTTATAACAAGTTATAAATGTTATAGAATAATCATAAGGATGGTATGGATCTCATTATTTTGGAAATTTCGATAGTGGTAGTAGCATGAATTGGAATTGGACATTTAAAATCATGAACATAGGTGGGGATCTCAATAGTCCTTTTGATTAGTCAATAAATGGAATGATATTAGTTCATTTTTGATAGGATTGGGTAAGTATGATACTGATATTCAAATAATTCTTATGATAATTGGACCATGTTTCAACATGTTAGGATCCATATGTTTAAAGAGGAATTTGTAGGCACATTGGGAATTTAGAAATGTTATGCGGCCATTTGGATAGAGTTCAAGACCTAAGTAGGTCAGGATGTTCATTTTTATTCATTCTAATAATTTTTAGGGATAAGAAGCATTAAGGTTGTGAGGTTGTAAAATACCATGTTTTTCGAGTTTGAAATTTTAGAAGGATTTATAATTTATCAATTACTGGATGAATCAAATATTTATTGGATATTTGGAATAGAACTTTGAAGGTTTTTAGAAGTCTAAATAATTTTTTAAATGATTGATGGGGCTTGTAAGGTAAATCAAGGGATTTGGGAGTGCATGGGGGTTTGAGGCTTCAAACAAGAGTTTTGGATAGGTGTATTTAATGGTGAACTATTGGATCATGCTTAGTGATAACCATACCACCTATCCCCATTGAAAATTTTGTAAAAGTTAATAATTTGAGAAATTGTTTAGCATGCCATAGGAAACTTTATGGGGGTCTAAAAATTTTTATGGAAATGTCTCATGGTTTTCACATGGTTTAACAAACCATGCACCGCAGTCATGTAAGGTAGAGGGAACTATTGTATCATTCTTAGTGATAACCATACTACCTTTCTTCCTCTAAATATTGATTGTTGTTACCTCTTTTTTCTCTCTCATTTCAACTAACCCCCCCCCCCCCCATGTTCCATCATCCTTTTCTATTCCTCTATGGGAGTTAATCACCATTATTATTCCAAATAAAATTTTTTCAGGGGTGTAATATGTCTAAATGGAATCCTTTAACTCCATTATCCTCTATGGTTTTTTTCTTATACATCCTCGGAATTGGGTTCTTTGAGCTAGGGATTTTGGTCTTGATTCCATCAGAGCATTGTGGAATAGGATACTAGTGTTAGGGGTTTTACTATGCAAAGTAATAGGGTGACCCAAGATGTTATATACAATTTTTTTATGTTGTTTCATCAAGGTATGTTTCCACAATAAATTTATTAATATTTTAGGATTATTCTAAATTGTTTGGGCGTTGTTTCGAGGTCATTACTTAGGGATTATGCTTGATTCAAGGTTGTTGATGAGTCTAGGGTTTTAGTTAGTGTTTTGTCATAGTTTTTATCTAATGGGATTAGATAAAAATATTTTGTTCATTATACCTATTTTGAATAAAATTTTCATTAAATTTTATTATTTTGTTTCAATTAATTAATTATAAATTTTTTATAATTATTTCTTTATCATTGTTTATCTATGATACAGGACCCATCATTACTAGTTTGAACTTTGAGAGGCCTTGGAATATTTTGTTGGTCTTTAAATAATAAATGGAAATCTTCTTAAAGGTAGTTGTACTATCGTATCTGCCATATGATAATTATGCATTTTTATAGTAGTATATGCATACAAGATATTTCTCCTCAGTAAAATTCCAAAAAGTTAAGATGTTTTCCAATAGAGTATTCAATTATTTTTTTGGTAAATTAAATGGATTAACTCTCTAGGTCACTAATAACCATTTCACAATAGCTTCATATTTTGACATGAGACTATCATTGAGACTGATGACCCACTGTGGGATGCCACTGATAATGATCTAAATTAGAGGATCCCATGTGTGATTCCTCCCCATACATACTCCTTATGAGAATCTCGAGAAGGATTTACTTACTTATGTGTTGACTTAGATGGTCTCAAGTGGGATTCCTCCATTTACATATAAACTTTGAGGATCCTAAGTATGAGGAATCTCAGGTTTTTTTGACATAGGGGACCCATTTGGTTCCCCAATAGTTGACCAACCCTGACCTTGTGGATCATGGGTTTGGTTAGAGATGGTAGAGGGTGTCATTGTAGAAAATGTAAAAAAATTGTAATCTCAAGGGGATATAAAATAACATATGTATTCAGGTGTTCTTCAACCCTCACTCCTTTATTTATGCATTCTCATGGTTACAATTTACGTAGCTATGATTTTCGGAGGTACTTTCTGGTATTTCAATGATAATCCTGAATCGATGTGGTGTTTGATAGGGATTCCCATAGGTACTTTCTGGGATCTAGATTCTAAGAATTCATGATTGATTTGTATTTTATTGGTATACTCACAAATATATCCTTGGATCCGATTTATGGTCCTCTATGATTGAATTTTATCATATTTGGATCCTTAAAAGTACTTACTATGTTCTAGCCTTTGAACCCTGATTGATTATATGACTAGGATACCTCGATGTACTTCTTGGGATCTGACTTTTGATCTATACATGATCAGATATGAGACGTAGTACTCCTCATATTTCAATAGGGATATTTGGACTGGACGTTCCACAAACTTCTTGATATATACTCAAATATTATTTTTCTCTCTTGGAGTGACACCTTGAATTATTTCTAGGGTTAGGTCAATGCACCATTATGGATCTTGAAGGAATTGTATAGGAATGGGTTGTTGATCCAATTTATTGAACAGATATTTAGAATTTACTTTGATCCAGAGATAATTCCTTACATTTTATAAAAGGGTTAACCCCTTAGGTACTATACGAGTCATGATGCCATGAAAACTAACTTACTGGGACCTAGGACTCACACTTCAGACTGAATGTACATGGTTTGAGTAGTATGAAATATATCATAGAGTCATTTTCAATATGTCTAGATAAGACTTGAAATACTTCATTACAATTATTGGATATGAGTGTGGGTGAACCTTGGGATATGACATGTATCCCCCTATGGTGATGTAGCTTACTCAGAGGAATTACTAGCGCTGGATAAAGGAGGTATTATTGATTGGTATTATAGACCTAAGGATTGATTTGATTAATCGTAGCTTATGTGGTATGAAATACAACTTAATGAACTTGTCATAGGATGTCATGAAGATCTGTGTCATAGACCAAATGATTTAATATGTATTGAAATTATTATGATATTTTTTCCTTTATTTTATTCCATTTGTGTCTTGGTTATGAGAAGAGAGTTTTATAAGAATTACCTTACAATAATATTCTTTGGATTGACTTTTATCTTATAAATTATATATAGTAGTTATTTTTATTATCACCATATTTGGTAACTCACATATAAACACTTCATTTATTGAATATGTCCAAGATCACTTTTATAACTCCCTAAGATTTTATGGTATCTTACTTTTTTTAAATAAATTTAATCACTTTGATGACCTAATTTGCACCAAACATTAATATTAAATGAACTCTATAATTTTATTATTTTAATATAACCATTATCACCTAGCAATTTGAATAGAAATAATTCATTGGATTTTCTGAATTATGAAATGAATTCTTTGGTAACCAATTTATTATAAATGAAGATAAAAAATTGAAAATAAAGGATGAGTTTTATGAAAAAACATTATACCCACAAAGATATTTTATCTCAATAAATAAAATTAGTCACTATTAGTAAATTATTTTAATTAAATTTCTATATTTTATATTAAATCAATTTTTTTTAATTCATACAATAAGATTGAAAATCTTACTATATGAATAATTACAATTTTAAGCATAAAAAGGGATATTTGTACTAAATACAGTTTTGCTACCTTTTGATGGTGAACCTATTTTAAAACTACATTTCGACACTTCTATAAGTTTTATTTGGAAAATAAATTTATTTTTTGAAAACTAATTATCAAATTTCTCTGAGTGTAAAATTTTGGTATTTTTCTGAGAAGTTTAATTTTTTGATTAATAGTGAAAAATACTGAATTTTAATTGGATATTTTTATTTCATCTAATTTATTTATATAATTAATGTATATTTTAAATTGGTTTTAAAGAATAATTAGTTCAATTATATCTAAATAAATACAATTTAGGTTCTTTTCATGAATTTTAAATTAATATTGGATATAAAAACATTTAATCTTATTTCATTAAAACCGATCTTTTTCGTTCTATTAGCTGGATTAATTTTAAATCAAATTTCTACAATTATATGAATTTAATTGCATAAAATATATTCTATATATGTAATAATAAATTCCCAATTATGTTGTAAGGTCAATTAAATTTTTATTTATAAAATATTTGTTGTGGTATCAAAAATTATTTACCCAAGTATAGGTAAAATGATGAAAAATGTTAAATTTAAAAGGTAAATACTTAACATACCTAAAAATTAAAAATTTTAATCATTGGATGAGTTATTTAAATACCCTAAAAATAATCTAAAATTTTAATTCCATAAATATTTATGTAAATTAATTCCACCTAAATGTTGTTTTCTTTAAATATAAAATTATTATTATGTTAATCACTTAATCCCACCCCTTCCCGTGTACAAATACCACCCAACACAAATCCAATTGATCCCAAAATCCTTGAATATTCTAAAATTGTGCCATAAAAACTCCTCCTAACACTTCCCCAGTCCAAGTGCTAATGGTTTCAATAAAATACCAAATACAAGGACCTCAAGGGGTCCCTCAATGAGGTGATATTCAAGAGGTAATTTTCTCAAAACACCTCTCTTAATTTGTTTTCTTTTTCTACCTTCTCATCCAATACTTCATCTATGAAGGTATGATTACTCTAGAATAATTTATATAATATATTTTTATGATTCTAATTTAATATATTATATCCATCATTTTTGTTACATCCTCTTATTCCATGAAACAAAACTATTTCCCATGTTATGCAGGTAAATCACCCCCACGAATAATGATTTTGCTCATTTTCCATTAACACCTTCATGGATGGTAAAAAATTATTATTATGTTCAAATGATATTTTAATAATTATATTATATCATATTTAAATTTCTGAACTAATATACACACATATTATTAAAAAATATAAAACTAGTTCCTAATATTTGGAAAACGTCCAAAATAAATCAAACCTTTATCACTAACAGTTTTTCTAATGAATCATCCTCAGGTGTGAAATAATAGTGATACATCGGACCATTAATAATTATGTAAGTTAATTAATAATATTTCATTTCAATTATGTTTTTTTAATCCCATTCTACAAGAATATCCATAATTTTTCACAAATGAACTTATCAAGAAACCATGAAATGGACACACCTACAACCATAAAAATAATGAAATATTATTAATAAATTTGTCATAATATGTTATAAAATCATCACATAAGGTATTATAATTATGAATATAGTTTTTAATGAGTTTATATCATTATTTATAAAATTATAGAGGTGTTTAAAGTATGTATCAATAAAGGGAAGTGCGAGGTAAGGGATTTATAAACCAAATTTCCATTCTTGGGGTGAAACTTGTAATTCTTCATTATGTTGGGATAAGAGCATGTGTGAATTTAATGTAGAATATATTTTGTTGTATTTTAAAAAAAATTATTTTTATTTACATAGGATACACAAATTTAATTAATTTTATAAATTCTCATTTCATCGTGATGATATTTATAATATAATTTATTTTAACAAATTATATGTTAAAATATTTCCTAAAAAATCAATTTTTTATTCCATGTTCTCTTTCCTAAAATTTATTCCAAAATTTTTTTTCTATTCTATTATTATTTTTTGTCATTCTCTCATATTTTAAGTTTTACTAAATTTTTTGAAGGTATTCTTTTTTTCAATTTCTAAAAGTGCTTATTTTATGAATTTTATGAAAAAAAATACCTAAGGAATGATTTTTAACTTGTATGGAATACGAAACATTTTCCATAATCATGTTTCCTTATGTTTTGAAGTTTAATTTACATGTTTACAAGTTTATATTCAATGAAAATGTTTTATTTTATAATTAAATTTTGGTTTAATATTGTGTAAATTTTAAAGTGAAGAAGGATATTTTCCTAAATAAGTTTTCAATAATATCATTTAATGTATTTAATCTATGTAAAAACTCATTTTTTGAATCTTATGATTCATCAAAGTTCATATCTTATCACACAATCTTCCATATTTTATTATATGGTTTATGATCAGTTCGATTATAATGTACTATTTTGATACCATTGTTATATTTTGTTTGGTTGTTCCTCATGGCAATTTTACAATACCCATTTCATTCAAGGAGTAAACCTAATTCCATTATGGGATTTGTTTTGACCATGTTATATTGTCTGGGAAGTTATCCTTGACTCAATTTTTTGTCTTGTTATATCTCACTTCCAATTTCCTATTTTTAAATGATTATATTATTACACGTTTTATATGTTATATTTCCATATGTATATTCATAATCCATGCTTATATGTTATCATGTAATGTTTTCTAAATCATATTATATTCTTCAATACCATGGTTACTCCCTAACTAAGTTTTTTAGTTTATCCCTTGTTTCTTTTCTTCCCATTTTATGCTTCATAGTTATAGTTGCTTGATGGTTGTTAGGATTACCTAATGTATATTAATAAAATGTTGTCTTATTATAGTTTAAAGTTTTCATATAATTTTTTTAGTCTTATAAAGACACTAGAATTTTCAATCCTTAGTTTTTTTTATTGATGAATAATCATAAAACCATGTAATAATATGTTCAAAAAGCATGGGTCTCTATAGTTGGAATCAATGTAAGGCTCAAGCAAGCTTTTAGATTGGGCTGTTTTATTTTTTGTTATTTTTATAACCTATGAATATCATCATTGGTATGTAATTTTCTTTTTGATCATAAGTTTAGTGTTTTATAAACCCATTTTGAGGCATTATGTTATGAAATTTTTAGGTGATTATTAAAGACATTTATTTTTGAGGTAATTATGGGTTATAGCATATTGCGATTAAAAATAAATTTTATAAGATAACCATTAAGGTTAAAAAATATTAAGGTTATTTTTTTGGATGATTCTCTCATTTAAGGAATTTTATAAGGATTATAATAATATAATTATTTGAAAGGGACAACTCACAAGATTCTTTACAAACCATCGCATCCAAAATGACTATTGGAATTGATCCCACAACTGAAGGGAGACAAGGTTGCATCACCTACCACTAGCGTACATGATGTCCTACTTAATATAAAATTATCTTCATTTATTTAAAATATTTGAATAATTAAGGATAATTTTGTTTGGGGAAAATATGTTTTATAGATTACCATGAAATTAGAAATGATTTTATGATTAAGTTATTAATGTTATTCTGGGATATTTTCACAATTTTGGGAAACCCAATATCATTAAAGTGAATAAAATAATAAGGGATTTTATTTGAGGAATAAAAATTGATTTATATTTTGGAAGCATATATGATTTTATAGTGTCTTTATGATGAGTCAATTTATCTATGGAAATGGTTATCATATGTTGGAGATTATGTGATTTAGGAAATTACATTTTCAAAACGAGACATAAATAGTGATTGATGTTATTTACATATAAATATTAAAAAATTTCTTGGAAGACTTTGTGGTCAAATCCTTTTAATTTTTGGGTTTCAATATTATTTTAGATTGGTTTTGAGGAATTTTTAGGATTTTTATTTATCAAAATATATATGTTTAACTTTTTTTATTACTACTTCATTTTGGAGATTAAACTATATTTTCATCATATAATAGGTTATTATTTTTGGGTGATTATATATTTAACTAACCATTTTGGTTTTGGATAATTCATAATGATATGAAGAATATATTTTTATCTTTCTAGTATTTACTTGTCTGTAGAATTTGATTTTAGTGCTTCAAGCATTAAAAAATGAATACACATTATATGGAGGAAAATATTATTTTTTTAGTGGAAATTTATTTGAGGATGAAACTATACTTGTCAGGTAATTAAATATAATCATGTTATTATATATGGAAGTAATTAAATTCATCAACTCTATGAAAAGGATCATGAAGAAAAAACATTGTCCATTTGATATTGTTAATGGGGAATCCATGGACTCTCAAAACACCATATATTTATGTTTTTCGGATGGGTAACTTTATAATGATCATGTTCTCTATCACTCCCTATCAAAACTTTATAGTCATAATTCTCTTCTATTTCTATGTTTTCACTTTCCTCTAATATTATACTAATCAGAATCATACTTATGTGGTGATCTTTACATTTTAGCTTCTATCATTTTTAAGAGAGAAAATTTTATTGAGCCTTTTTAAAATGTGGCTTTCCTACAAAGAAATTTTCTAATATCAAACTAAAATTTTATTTATGAAATATAAAAAAAATTAGGACACAATTTTTTTAAATTCATGATTGTATAAGGATGGCCCCTCATTAATTGAATCTTCCATAAAATCCCTCTAATGATTATGATGTGTCACATGCATCTCTCTTGAGGAAGTAAATAATTGATCTTTCACATTTACAAAACATAGAGTTTATACCTTTGCTGAAATACCTTTCTTATAAAGAATAAGTAGTATAAATTTTGTATTGTAGAGACAATATTATATGAAACATGACCACTCACCTTGTTAATGTTTTATTATAAAACCACCAATTTGAGGAAGTTTCCTCGGAACCAGTGGATGGGAAGAGAAAGATGTATCCAAATAAGTTTATATCCAAATAATGAAGTTCAATGGAGAAATTCATTTTAATGGGTGTAGAATGTAACACCCTAATATTTTACGATATGTCTCTTTTTTAAAATAAAGTTAATCTATTCGATTACCTACTTTTCACAAAACACTGAGCTTAAACAAACTCCAAAAAATTATTATTTTAAAGAAAAACATTATCACATATCCATTAGAATGGAAGGAATACATATTATTAACTAAATTATTAAATAAATTCTTGATTTTACATTTAATTATAACGGAAGATAAAATCCAATTTTTAATAAAGGATCTGTCTGATGAAAAACTATTTTTATACCCACAAAAAAAAATTTATCTTAATAAATTAAATTAATCATTATTAGTTAATTATTTTAAACAGATTTAATATTTATATGTTCAATCATTTTTTCGAAATTCATCTAATAAGATTTACAGGCTTAAGAAAATAATAAATCCAATTTTAATCATAAAATATATATTTTTTCTAAAGGTTTTTTTCCGCCTTTTTATGGTGCACCTATTTTTTACAAAATATTTTTTTTTTTGAAAAAATGATTTTTACTTTTTAAAGAATAATATAAAAAATTTCTTAGTGTAAAATTTTGGTATTTTTTGAGAAGTTTCATTTTTGTTGTATAGTGAAAAATGATAAATAAAATTGAAAACTGTTTTCTCTTCAAATTTATTTTTATTGTAAAATTTATATATTATTTCTGTTTTAAACTATAATTATTTATAATATAAAACAATCAAACCAAATAATTTCATTGGAATAAATTTCACATTGAAATTGGAAATAAAAATATTTACAACTTTTGATCTTTTCACCTTAAAAACACTCTTTTTAAACGTGTCAACAGGATTAATTGTATATCTAATTTTTAAAATTATATGAAATTAATTTGATAAAGTGTATTCTATGTTTTTAATAAGAAGTTTAAAATTATATATTAATTTAAATTTAATTTTTCGGTGTCAAAATGTAACCGTGGTAAAAAAATTATTTACCCCTGTATACGTAAAATAGTGAAAAGTGTTAAGGTTAAAAGGTAAAATCTTCACATACCTAAAAATTAAAACTATAATGGTTTTTAGGTTTATATAAACCATAAATAGCGTATAAAATATTAATCCCCATCAAAAGTATTTGAAATTAATTTCACCTCAATGTGGTTGGATTTAAATATAAAATAGCCATTATTTTAGTCAATTAATCCCACCTCTTCTCATGTATAGATACCACCCCTCACCAACCAGTTTTGACCTAAAATCCAAAAATATATTAAAATATACACCAAAAAAACTAAAATTAAATCTATATATATCCCATTGCTGATTTTTTAACCAAAATACCAAATCCAAGGCCCTCAAGGGGTCTCTCATGGAGGACATTTTTCAGAGGAAATTTTCTCAAAAAACCTCCCATAATTTATTTTCTTTTTATACATTACCCTAACATAATTCAACCATAAAGTAATTATAACTCAAGAATCATTTATAAACTATATTATTATGTTTTTAATGTAATATATTATATCCATAATTTTTATAATCGCCTCTAATTCAACGAAATTAAACTATTTCCCTAGTTATGTCAGTTAATCACCTATGTGGATAATGATTTTTTTCATTTTCCATTACCACGTTCATTGATAGTCCTAAAAATAATATTATGGTTAAATAATATTTTAATAATTATATTACAACTTATTTAATATTCTAGAACTAATATACACACATAATATTTAATAATATTAAACTAGTTCTTGATGTTTGAAAAAACCTCCAAAATAAATTAAACCCTTATCATTAACATTTTTTCAAATAAATCATCCCATGTAAGAAATAAAAATGATATATGGGACTATTAGTAATTTTATAATATCACTAAAACTATTTCATTCTACTTATATATTTTTAATCTCATTTGAAAGAACATCCTTAATTTTACACAAATGAACCGATCATGAAACCATTAAACAAGCACATTAGAAACCATGAAAATCATGAACTATTATTAATGAATGGGTCATATGATGTTTATAAAATCATCAAAAAATGTATTATAAATATTAATTTAGTTCCTTAATTAGTTAATAACAATTTAAAAACAATTATATAATAGGTTAAAGTATGCACCATTGTATGGAAGCATGAGGTAAGGGACTTCTAAACCCAATTTGAATTATTTTGGATAAACATATACTTCTTGATTATATCATGATATAAAAATGGGTAATGTTAATTTTGTATATATTTTATTTTATTTACCATTATTATGTTTATTTACTAAGGATACACATATTTTAATCTTTATACTAATTCCCATCTCATCGAGATGATGTTTATAAGAGGCTTTATTTAATAACATATTTTAAAAAGTCTCCTTAAAACTATATTTTTCCATACATGTCTATGTTTTTGTAAATTGATTGACAATTTGTTTACTACAATCTTATGATTATTTTAAGTAATTTTCCATAAGTTTTAAATTTTTACAAAATGGTTTGACATTATTCTTTTTGTCGTTTTCTAAAAGTTTTTATTTACTTTTTTGAGAAACATATAGAATGATTGGTTTTTAACTTATATGAAATGAGTATAATTTTCCACCATCATGATTTCTTATTATTTTGATGCTTAATTTTAAATTTTATTAGGTTTAATTCGATGAAAGTTTTTCCTTTCATAATTTCATGGTGTTTTAAACCAAAGTAATTTTCAAAGTGAAATTTTATATTTTCTAAATAATTTTTCAATAATCTCATTTAAAGTATTTTCATCTATGTAAAAATACTTTGTTGAATCTTATGCTTAATTGTATTTGATCTATTATGATACCATATTACATATTTTATTATATTATTTATGATTTTTTTGACAAGGGATGTGCTATTTTTATACCATTTCTATATTTCCTTTTTCTATGTTTCATGAAAATATTATAATACACATTTTATTCTATGATCTACCATTATGATTACTCCAAATGTTTGATTCTTAATGTGGAACACATATGCATGAACATGTTGTAATAGGTGAACATAGATATCACTCAAATGCATTGGGTAATGTTTTAGTCACATGAGACATCGTTTTGGGATAGAGAGAAAACTGAATTCCTTTAGGGGACTTTGTACACTATGTTATATAGTATGGGAAGTTAGCCTTGACTCGTGTTTGTGTCATAATTTTTGTCACCTCCATTTTCCTATTTTTTCATGATTATATGATTCCATGTTATATATGTTATGTTTCTTTATGTATATTCCTGATCAATTCTAATATTATATCATTTTATATTTCCTAACTCACATGATATTATTTAATCCCATATTAATTTTCTTACTATCCTTTTTATGTCATCCCTTTTGTCTATGTTCTCCACAGATTATCCAATGTAGTTATAGGAGCTCTATGGGAGTTAGTAGTTTTTAATGGATACTAATAAAAGGATTTTTTATTCCAGTTTCATGTTTTCTAATTATGTATCTAGTATTCTAAAGACACTAGATTTTTTTATCTTTTGTTTGTATTACATGGATAACTATGTATAAAACCACGTAATAATATGTGTAAAAATCAGGAGTCGCTATATAATTGATATTTCCCTACCAAGTATTATAACCACACCTAGTTTTGGATACCATTTCACTAGTGTACCCAAGTATACATTCACTTGGTTGTTGTAATATGATGGGTTGAGGACCTTTATTGATTGAAAGAGGTGGCTCGAATATGTTTGTGGAGATAGACTATGTTGTATATTTTTGTATACACAATAGAGCCTTGTAATTTTATTTCAATTAGTTTTATTTTATTTTATATATTTGGTCATCCAAGTGGGTGATCATTTTTTATATATGAAAATAATGAGTAGGAATTTACTACTTTTCATTTATTACTACGACATTGTTTATATTTATTGCTTTCAAACTCTGATTATTCACTTATATGAATGATATCAGGTTATTTTCATTTTTTATTTATCTAATATGAGGGACTAATCTATCCACTTACATAGATTGGTCCCTCACTACCAGACATAAACCCATGACAGAGGAAGAGGCGTGCTTTTGGCCTTTTGTAGAACCATCTTGGATAACTGTATTAGTGGAATTTTGGTTAGGATGTTATAAATAATATCAATCATACATTACTAAAATAACCATACCATTAATAATATATCACAACATATCTATGATGAAAAAAGGAATCCCAATATCAGTTTCTATGTGTAAAACTAATTATGATAGGATACTCATGGGCCCAACTCTGAGTCACGTAGAAGAGATATGCCAGGTAGAAATCTATTACAAAAGTAAATCGTGTATACATAGGGTTAGATGGAATGTGACCTATATTTCACACGTGGTTGTGTCCTTTCCTATATAGGTATTGGATATCCATGTTGATATACATGGCATGTACAAGGAGTACATGACATTACTTGGATGCCCAAGGTAAGCTTATGTCCTACCATCTCATGTCCATGTGCTTAGTTATTTCCAGGTACCCTGGTCATGTCTGAGTACAAGTCCATGTCCATGTATTTTTGTCGTGCCTATTTACTTGGATATACCCATACCTCTATACTTCTATGGTAAATAATGATACACTCGTTCTAGGTCACAAAGTTTGTATAGAAAATACACAACATGATATATTTAATTTTTTCCCAATACCCTGGATGCCACAATAAGGAATTACACGATGTGTTTTCCTTAACTACATGCCATTTCTATTGGGATTTTCAAAAATCCAAGAAATATTCATTATGATCAATTTCACCTCTACTGTGAAATTGACTTAGAATCTTAGATTTGGAGTTTATCGAGCATAATTCATCATTATTGGCTAGATTCTAACCACCATAACCACATGTAGAACATCGTTATCTCACCATGCCACCACATCACCTCACCCATGGGTTAAACTCTATGATCCAACCTTTAATCCTTGTCTCCAACTCCCTCATCCCACAACACATCATGATCAAGTTTCTTAACACTAATCGCTAAATCAATATCTCATGTAACACAAATCTAGGGGTTCGATCACACTCGAATCAGACCTAGAAATGTTAATCCACGAACTTGTGGTGCAACCATGAAGAAAACAATAAATGGTAGGGTAAAAGGACATGAAAAAGGTGAAACCATCATTGGATGATTCAATATAGACCATCATTGGATGATGCAATATAAATTCAACACATTTTATCCTAGATATAAATTCATTCCTAATAATATCTACTCGAAAATGAGATTGGAAAGAAAACCTTATAACTTCATCATCATTAAAATAAAAATACATGTAAGCTAAAAAAATTATATTTGGGAATAACCTGAATTTTATTAATATTATATTAAAAATAAAACATTTCATTATATATATACGCTAAAAAAATTTGGATAAAAATCATATCTCTATGAATCAAAATTGAGTTGAAGAAACCCTTATCTTTAGTATCGAACTCAATCAAAGTAATTTAAATTATTCTAAAAAAACAGAACTATATTATTGAATTATTTTATAACTATATTTATATATATATTACATTTTATATTCATTAATTATAATCATATACAAACCAAATATTATTTAGATAATGTTAATATGTATCCTCAAATGTTAGTAATTTTTACTGTTCTGTATATGCTTTGTAATAGTGACATCAAACCCCATCCATTGAAACAAATTTCATTGATTAAAAATTAAAAAAATAATTAAATCAATTTATTTTAATTATTTATGCATTTCTATGCTCATTTTATGGAAATGTGGACATGGTTCACAAGAATGTAATCTATAATGTGATTGTTTTGATTAGTTTACCATTATCAATAGTTTACTTTATAATTATACTTAATTTATATTTAATCTTTTAAGAATAATTTTAATGATATATAATAATCCTTAATACCATATATTTTTTAAAAATTTATTTTAGATCCATCCATCTCATTTAGTGACGAAATAAATGTGTCACTCTATAGATGTGATACTCCGTACAAACACACAGACGATGTATCCATTTTTGATAGAATAAAAAGTAGGTATTGATTGGTTGATCTTATAATAATTATAATAATTATATAAATACAATATTTATTAATAAAATAATTTTTTTAAATCATCTATATATGAATTTTATAAAAAATAAAAAACATCATTAATGGAGTTGGAATTCTATATGTAACACAAATGACATTATAATTTTTCTAAGGGGGGAAACGTAGGGAATTTTTCTGCCATTATCATATGAAAAAAAAGTATATGAATAAAACTAATGGAATTATATTTTAATTTATATCTTAATAGTGGAAGGTGAATATAGGGATGAAAAATTTTAGGGGATGATTAGTACTCACAATGAGGATTTGAGCCTTCTCAAGAAAGACTTTTTTACGATTTGTGGACTGACAAAAATTTAATGTAACCAAGGGATCAAATATATGGATAAAGAATCTAGGTGATGTAATTTTTTTATTGTTTCAATGGAATTCCTAAAAAAGAGTGTGGATTTATGTTGGTGGATGTGGGATCCTTTTATCAGTGAAAAGAGGGATGTTTCCTTCGAAATGAATGGTTGGTAAGGGGTAAGAACAGAATCCCCAGAGAGATTGAAGAGTTGGGTGATGAACGGTTGGTGATATATATAGGTATGAATTTATAACCAAACAGTGGTCTTTATAACATATATATTTATTGTAAATGTAAAAATATTTAAGCCACTTTAGTTACCAACTTTTCACCCTTAATAAGCTTAATTATTAATTTACCAATGTATTTAATTTTAATCCCGGAGCTGCGCGTCATCTTCCCTGGTTCGGAGATTTGAGGTGGGATTTCTTTTCGTCTCGGCCCTACATCGACTCTTCTTGCGTGCACCGGGGTCTTCGCGACTCGATGTTGATTCTAAGCCGGAGTCCCTGGCCTGACGGTACGGAATCTTCACTTCGGCCTCTGATCTGGGTGTTTGGAGGTCGGGCGTTTCTTTCTTGGTGATCTCGGATGGCGGCGTTGGGTTTTTTCCTTGGTTCGTGCTGATGAAGGCGACGTCGGGAGGTGGATTTTCTGGTCATGTCCATTTCTCTTCAACGGAGTCGACGACGATGGTTTGTACCGACAATGGAGGGGTTGGGTCCTACTCTGGCGTCCTTGCTGATGTTTCTTGCGGGGTATGCGGTGGTTCTGTCGACGGCTCTGCCGCTTTCCCTGGTGAATGGTGGCACGTGGCGATCTGGTCTTGTCTGTCATCCTCTCCGACGACCTGCACGGCAGATGGTGCGTGTTGATGTGATCTCCTTCTCTGTGTCGGTGGATGAACGCCGGTGAAGCTCGCCGACGGTTCGGATAGGTTTCTCTGGTCGTTTCGCATGGTTTCGAGGCGGGGCGCGGTTCGAGGTGCTGCTGGTTTCAAGGGTGCGTGATTCGAGGCGGTGACGTGGGTTCGTGGAACAAGGGGATGAGCTGGCTGATGGGGTGAAGTTCGAGGCCCTGTTTCCTTTTGATGTTTTAAATTTTGAATGTTGCGGAAGGTGGTGGTGATGATGTGTTTGATGCTTTCTAAGGTATGAGGCTGTAAGGTTTTGTGGTACGCTGTCTTTTTATTTTTTCCCTCCTCTGCTCTTTGCACTTTCTTTTTATTAATAAATTTCTACGGGACTGGGCATTCGGCCTAGTCCTGCACCTTCCTTGTTATATTAACTTAATTTAATTTGATAATAATTACACACACACTTATAAAAATAAATTTTGTAATATAATGATTTTATCATTACTGATATAAAGGGATGATTTTCTTAGGTATTTCCCTTTGTGATATTGAGGTATGAGATGGTAATAAAAAGTTGGAAATCTTGTTTTAGGAGGAATTCATGGTATGAAATTAAAATGTATAGCATGAATTTGTATTGATGACTTGAATTTTGGTTCGTAACATGAAGTAATTCATGGTGGAATTTGTTGTTAGTTATTTCCTAAATTAATTAATAGCATGAATTGGTGATTATTGATGGGAATGTGTTTTTTATATCTCTATATAGGTTTCATAAATATTATAGAATTTTGAATTAGAAAGTTTATAATGTCAATTAGTGTTTTATGTTATGAATGGTGCATTTTCCACCTTGGTTACCCTATAAATTCTTATACTGAACTACTCCTCTCTCTAAAACTAAGTTACTATGAGAGGTATTTCCATGTAATTTAAAAAACCTTTGATTGAATTAAAACCCCCTCTTATAGATATTAATATGTAGTAATCAATGGTTTGTTTTTCCTTTTATAACTATTATGTTGTTGTCTATTATTTTATTTCAATGCTATGGAATTTTATTATATTAACTTTTTATTTTATTTTTGTTGAATAATTTTATAAGTCACTTGTTATGATAGTTTTTATGGATCATTATTTCCCTATGTTATAGGTAATTAGAATTTGGTTCATTTTTGTTCCAATTTTTCATAGAAAAAATTTTGATCCTCGTGTGTGATATATATTGCCTATTGTTGATTTAAAGTGAAATTGTGATATTATCAAACATTAATACTTGTTATAATAGTGTAATTAACCAAATAGGTATAATGATATTGAATAAAAGGAATGATGTTTTTTGGTTTGTTTTTTTTGAATACATGTGTATCTTGTTATGTTTTTGTTGAATCGTGTTTTGGGAGATATTATATTATATATCTGATATTTATATTATTGTCTATTTCATGTATACTTTTATTTTAAATTTATAAAAAACATAAATATAAAATCATCATGATGTGATTAAATAAAGTGGCATGTAATGTAATAATGGTATATCCTTAAATTTAATTGAATATGGAAGTAATCATATTATATGTTTTTTTCGATTGATAGTTGTTGATAGCTAATCAATTATAGGTTTATTGTGGATGGAAACCAATGTATAATAAATTGGTTAATTCAAGATGGTAAATTAAATTCTTATTTGTAATAGGTGAGTGTTATGGGGTTTAGTTGTCTCGTTCTTTATATGGGAGACTTTTATGCCTTGGTTTTGTGGTTTTAAAGACTTTGTTTAATTAAAAAAAATTATATTTGGTGATGTTTGAGTGATCTAGAAAACATTGAAAAGTAATGGGTTTAATTTGATAACCATGTTTGGTTGGTTTTCTTAAAGATGAATAGGTTGGAGGCCTAGGGATTTTTTTGTATGAATGATTTTTCAGGGATTATAAATGGGTTGGGACCATGGTATATAGTGATGGTTGATGTTTATGATGGTTCATTTTATGTTATCAAAAATTGTGTGGGGCAGTGGGGGGTCAACATGATTTCAGAGTGGGTCTTTCTTATCATCCCTTACTTCTGGCTTGGTGCTTGCAATATGATTGGGTGGCCAAGTGTTCATTTCTGTTAGGTTTCCACTACTCGACGCATTCATGCTCTATGCACTATGAGTGCATCCATGATGAGTTATATTAGATACATTCCTACAGAACTCAGATAATTTATTAATAATAAATGAATATATAAATTCACACATGGATGGGGTATTTTTTATGGGAGTGATGTTAAATGATTTATATCACATTATAAGTAACAATTGGATGGTTTAATGAGACACTCCAAGGATCATGGTTTTAAATATGGAATTGTTGGGTGGTTAAAGATAATGGGATACTAAAGAGTAAAAGTAATAGAATTAAAAGTTTCTTTGGTACTTGACTAAAGAAGATTAAAATATTATTATCGGAAAATGTTAATGTGAATTAATTAATGGTTAATTAATTAATTCAAAAATAACTCTAATACTTGTGTTCTTGATTGATATCTAGACCTTAAAAATGGAATCCAAGGGTCCAATGTAATGTTAATAGAACATGAGTGTACGGTTGGGTTATTTCCATTAATACAGTTTGTGCCTGATATTATTTAAATTTTTTGAGTTCATTATCTACCCTACGAGTGTTAGTTTGAAAACCAAAACCTAAAGTTATTAGTGGGTGATTTCTCTGACATCTATGTTGGAGAGAGAGAAATGGATGAATTCTACCTATTATTTACTCTATTTTTACATGTAGAAATTAGTAGGCACATCCCTGGATATAATTTCAAAAATAAAGGTTTTATTCCTACCCAAGTTATGATGGATCTAAGTTTTACTATACAATTATGTGTAGCCTATAATGGTTTGAGTTACCATTCATACATGTATTTTTCTATGGTATATTCATCTTCCCATGGATTTATGTGTTTGGGATGTGATGAATCAAGGTATAATGAATTTAAAGAGGCTATATTGGATTCAAATCATACACATTGATATAAATGAGATGGTGGTGATGACGAGATGAATTTTTGGACTATTGTTATCATGAGATATTAGTCTCTAAGTGATACATAGATAGGCATGGCCTCGGCTCGATTCACATCATGGTTGATTTACTTATGGGAGGTATGTGCGTAGGATACGTTGAAATGGGTTGTGAGAGTGAAAAATAAGTTCGTATGTAGAAGTAGGTTACCATCATTATATATGTGTGCATTGATAAAAAATGGTTTATTTCTAGGGATTACTTAGTTATTGATCCATTTTGAGGATGGGGAAACTAGTATTACATATTCAAGTGACAGGTTAGTTTCATTTGTTTATTCGCTAGGCTATAGTATGCTTCGTTCACAATTTCCACAAGTAGTTTTAGGGAGGATCCCACTAATTATGAATTTTATGATCACCCTATATATGTATTAAATTATTTCTCAATTGAAAGATATATGTTAGAGATCAGGTTGGATGTTACTAGATCTCAGGAGTTGTTGTGTAACTATTAAGAGTTAATAGAGATCACGGTCAATGTCTAGTTTTATATATAGTACGTTGAGTTTTTATTTTATGTTGTTTTAGTTAAGGTATAACATTACATGTATTAAAATTTCTTAAATTTTATTCTCAGTTTTGGTCATTGGTTTTTCCATTTTATCTCCTACCCCTTAAATCTATGTGGAGGGTAATGCTTCCCATGTGTATGATTGATATACCTGCATTTCTTGTCGCCATCTCATGGCCTATTGAATATGGGATTCAATATAAATTATATCCCTTTATTTATTTTTGACCATAGAGGGGTAACTTTGTGAATGTTCTGATGGTAGATTGGTATCAATCGTTATGGTTGAGAGATGTAATGTACTATGGATTTAGGCACTATAGAGGATGCATGGTTTAATATAGAAACAATATTATCTAGGTTTATTTTGTAATATAAATATGGTAGTTCGTCTAGGAC
The DNA here is from genome assembly GCA_963277665.1 of Viscum album. Lineage (NCBI taxonomy): Eukaryota > Viridiplantae > Streptophyta > Magnoliopsida > Santalales > Viscaceae > Viscum > Viscum album. Next base: position 823,936,345 of record OY728155.1, read on the forward strand.
ATGGTATATTATGGATACCTATTATATGATACAAGGACCTTTAAGTTTATCAAATATGCTAAGGTAAGTGATTCTACTTGTAGGGTGGATACCCAGGATAAGAATATGCATCATTATTTTCTTTAACTATTTTTGAATTGGGTAGAAAATAGAAAATACATCTAAATAAACTAATGTATTAAATTAATTAACCATAAAATCATTTTTATCTCTGGTGTTAGAGTTTCTAACATTAATTATTTTAAAGATATATAATAGGATCAACATCCTCATTAATTTCACAAAGAAGAAGTTTAAAAGGATATCCGTGTGGGTTGTTGTATAGTGCAAGTTGACAATGATAAAACTTTGGGGGGGGGGGGGGGGAATTCCAGAGTTTCCTCACCAAAGTCCATGGAAGTATGAGGGTACCATTTTGATTGAGATATAGAGGACTGGATAGAGGAGATGAAGAAAAACATTAGTTTATTTTTTGCTCGGTAGGAGCAGTGAGTTACCCTAGATATGATGATGTTGGGTGGGTCATCTTAGTAGTGGTGCCTATTTTTCCTCGAGGATTGCAAGGATTCTCCTTTTTAATGGGTTAGTTTTAGGGATTAGTTCCAAGATTAGTTTTTATGTTAGTTGTCTAATTTATATTGTTAATAGAAGATATTTAACCTTAATTAGCTGATTTTTGGTATTATAGAGCATAGTATCTAATACAATAATCTCATATACTATACATAAGATATTTTCAAGATGATAATGCTAGGGAGAGACATTCTTAGTATAATTTTCACCTAGATATCCAACAATAGGTTTCTTTTTTTTATAGGGAATCATGTACCAATGTGATGATTAAGGTAGAAGTCATAGAGTGGATATTGTCTAGGAATTTTCTATCATAGTATTGGAGTCATCAGGACTCTTCATAGAGAGGATCCATGAATAGGTTTTCTCAGTTTTATTGTTAGAATAATTTTCTATCAGCATGGATTGGATATCATCCCTCTTCATCCCTAATTAATATATTTAGAAGTTTTAAATCCCTTATCTGCTATATGGTATGGTATTAATTTTTATTGAATTTTTTTCTATTATAATAAATAGTTCTAAACCTTACATATTAGTTAGTGTTTGGCTAACGACCTATTTCGGAACCATCAGTTTCAAAAGTTTCTACCAAGGTAGTAGAATCAGTAGTAATGTGTTTCTAGTTTTGAGGAGAATGGTAGGGATGATATAGTAATAGGATAGCCCCATTATATCACTTATCCTTAAGTAAAATGGGTAGATTTTTTCCATAGATGTGTTAGCAATATTTTACTGAGAAACAATGGAGCAGGATGCTATCAAATGATGGCCTTAGGCTCAGGCACTGGATGAGCCTAACATTGTACTGGGTAGTATTTTCCTATTTTCTACATGGGTTTATATCTTATTTTATCTTAGATATTTTTTCTTCTTTTTTTCATCCATAATAGTCTACAAATTGGTACTTGAGGTAGAGAAGCTTAAAAATCCCTTATAATTGACTATAAAAGTTATAGGTTGAAATAGCTCATTTGATGTTTGTAGATATTGTCAGAGAGTTCTAGGAAAACTCCACTCTTGGTTGAGAATTTATATAATCATGGATATAACCCTATTAAATCATCATTTAAATTTATGGGTTGTATTTGGTGTTTGATATCATATATTACTTCAACAGAGGCATCATATTTGATAATTTTGTTGGATAACAAGTAATGTTTTTAGGCAATATAAACCCTTGAATGAAAAATAGACTTATTAAGTCTTTATATTTCATAATAATTGATTTGATATTGAGTTATATAGAATATTTAATGATTTTTTTTCTTGGTATTGTTTAGGAGAAAACTGATATATTCTTTAAAATGGTTGGATGTTTCCCCCTTGATGAGAAATGGAGTTTTAGATAGTGATGCATAAAAGAGTTTATTCGAAATCAATGTCTCTATATTATAATCCCCCTTACGAGTTTTGGTATCAAAATATTTTGAATTATGATCCCTTTTAGAGATGATTTATCTGTACTAGTATATCACCTTGGGGAGATCTAGTTTTGGTTAAAAATAATGAAGAATGAAATTTGTAGTTTTTTGTCTATTATCACAATTTGAATTAGGAAGTAGTAAATAAAGACTATCATATCCCATATAATGAATATTTATTGGGTAATATTTATGGGGATAATAGATTATAAATTAGTCAATTTAATTCATGGAATCATCATATGAAATTTCATGGTAATAATGTCTTAAAGAGTTCTTACAAATGTCATTATCGGAATTAATAGTATGTTTTTATATTGTTTGGTGTAATTAATTCACCTTTCATGTTTATAAGGTTAATGAATGAATTGTTCTGTGATTTTATATATCAGTTCATGGTTTTATTTATTATTTTATCTTAGGTTTTTTAGCATCATAGGAGGAGAACACAAAGTATCTTCTACATGTGTTGGGATATTTTTTGCTTCATCAACTATTAGGGAAGCAATTAACGTGTGAGTTTTTTGATCATCGTGTTTGCTTCTTATCAAATTTCATTTGACTTCATGGAAAAATCATGGATCCTTCAATGGTTCTGGTAGTGGATTCCTAGGTAACCCTGAATATTGTTTCATAGCTACATTGTTTCTTTGGTATAGTTGCATACCATATGAGGTTTTTCCTAACTATTCTACAATTTTGAATCCTGTGAAAATATTACCTATAAAGGATTGAGAATAAATGTGTACTAATAATTTTAGAACTACTTTCTTGTATTTAGAGGATAATTTAGTTAGAGCTTTGGTTCTTCATCTTCCAATAGAGGGAATTTTGTTTGATGTTTACTGTAATGCATTGTATAATTGTTTGGGTTATGTTTTGATTCAGTATAGAGAAGTTATCCATTATGTTTCATTGAAGTGAAACCCTCATGAATTAAACTAAAAGACCCATTATTGTGATATTTTTGTGGTAGTTTTTTCTATAATGTTGTAAAGACACTCTCCTGTGGGTGAATGTTTTGTGGTTTTCCTGAACCATGAGATTTTGAAGTATGAATTCTCCCACTATGACTTGAATATATGGTATAGAAAGTAGACAGAGTTATTATGGGACAACAATATCAAGATTTTCTTTGCATCAAGTAAATAGAATTTTTAGGTCAATTCATTGAGAAAAAACTCATGATGTGGTGTTTTTGTGATTTTGGAATCTCTTAGATAGTGATGGGAGAGTTAGCTATGATGAACCATGATATGGGAGTAGTTGATAAAGAATTTTATCTTTAGCATATTACAATATATTCATCCTTTTAAATATTGAGTTGTTTGTGGTGAAACACATGAGGAATGGTATAAGGATGGATAGCACTAGGGGAATTTCTATGGGAATATTCTCATTCCACTGATGATGTGTGATGTGGTTCTCTATGGATTCCACTATTCACCCATAGTGGTATATCTTGGTGTTGAAAAGATGTATCATAATCAATGGAATCTATTTTTGGAGTTCTATTCTAAGGAAATATATTACATATTTTGTCACTCATTGTTTGGTCTTCCTCAAGGTGAAGGCTAATAATCATGTTCTCGGTGTTTTCCATCAAATTCATGATGTTCCTCATTGAAAGTGGGAGGATATTTCAATGTATTTTCAAAGTAGTTTAACCAAATATCAAGGAGATTATTATGATATATTGTTGATTGTGGACTATGTGAAAAATTTATCTCACTTCATAGATATTAAGGATTCAATCTTAGTGTAGGTGTTATCTAGGATGTATCTGGAGGAGATATTAAGGCTAAATGGGTTTCTTATGAGAACAACCTCTGATCATGATCCTTATTTTACCTCTAGGTTGTCGAGGGGTCTTTAAAAGGCTATTTTCATTTAGTTATTCCTTATAAACTATTTTTACAAGAATACAGAAGGCCAAACTGAGTGGAATATCCGTACTTTATAGGACATGATGAAATCATATATTCAAGATTTTAGTGGATTGTGGGTGAGACACTTACACTTGGTGGACTTCTCTTACAAATATATTTATACCTCCACTATCAGTATAACTCCTTTTAATTGTATGTATGGGAAAACATGTTTATCTTTATTATACGGAAACAAAATTAGAGAGGAATTTATTATTAAACTAGAATTGGTGCAGAGTTTGATTAAGAAGGTCTAGGTGATGTGTGAGAAACTCAAGGAAACATCGGATAACAAGATTTCTTATATTGACTATAGTATAAAGACTCTTGTGCCTGATGTTTAAGATGATGTGTTTTTAAAGTTGTCTTACATCTTAAAACGGAATTTTTTTTCATTAGAGTAAGCTTTCTACCAGGTTCATTTGACCCTTTTATGTGTCGGGTCAGGTTTGATCTATTGATTTTCAATTAATAGAACCCCCATAGATGATCCTAATCCATGAAATATTTCATGTATCATATATTCTTAGATATATTTAATATTATTCTCACATCCTTGATTAAGGATAACTAGATGATAAATATTGTATAAAATTTTACAAGTGTCTTATGGATATTTTGAATTTTCAAGAGAAGGTATTGTATGATCATGGTTTCCCATTCATTCATATATTTTAGTGAAATGTTGGCCTAGAGAAGATCACTCAGAAGTACGATCTTCAGACGCGCACTCATTATCATATGTTGTTTGGTTCTTCAACATCTTTTCTTGGATGCTTTATTCAATACATTATGTGATTCTTTATAAACCATTTTTTATTTAATGAGATTGTTTCTCTTCCTTTTTTTGTGATTTTTCCCCATGACCATGACTGGTATCTCCATCAGAAGTGTTTCTTGAGGTTAGTGATGTTTCATGTTTTTCCTTTGTTCCACTAATTTGATGTTTGTTATCATAGTGTATCTAAATGATTGAGAAGTTTCTTTTTTGGTGGGTTTTTTACCCATTTTCATTTTCCAGGATTGTTTTAAATTATCAAGGATGAGAATTTTTTAGAGTAATATAATGTGACGGAATATTTTTATAGGGTATTTACCAATATGATATTGAGGTGGGAGTGGGTTGTCAGAGGCTATAAATCTAGTTAGAGGAGGGATTAATAACATGAACTCATCATTTAGGATATAAATTTTGATCCATAGATTGAATCTTGGTTCTCAACATGAAGGGTTTCAAGGTGGAAGTCTATTTTTATTCCCAAAAATAATTCACAACTAGAATAATTTATTTACTACATTAATTTGATTCTTTTTTTAATATTTTTAAGGAAATAAAATAAATTTAGATGATCATAGAATTTGGGTGTTCATGCATGCATTAGTTTGTTAGGTGATTAATTTTATCTTTTTTGGACTGGTTATATGTCATGGAGGCCCTTTAATTCTAGTATTTTTTCTCTCATATATTCAATCCTCATAAACTAGGATAACATTTTTTATGTCATTTTAATCCCCTTCGATTGGATTTAACCCCCACTTTCTGGAGATCGATCCATAGTGATGTGTGGTTACCCTTCCCCTCGATGAAAGTTTTTTTCTCTTTAAATATTATATTTCCATGCTATGGTGGGTTTTTATCTTGATTTTTCAAATTTATTTTATCAATTAATGATATAGGTATCTTTTTGTGTGGGTTCTTTATGGATCTCTGGTTCCCCATAGAAGAAGTGATCCGAGTTTGGAACTTGGTGTTCTATTCTTACTCAGAGAACATTAAGATATTTATGTTGAGGTAAAGGATTTTTACTTCTCTATGATTTGAAGTGAAACTATGATATTATTTTGAATTAATACTTTGATTAAACATGGAATTAACATAATAATTATAAGATTATGAAACTAAATTATGGGTGTTTTTCAGTTTTGTGACCGCATGTGTAACTTATATTATATTTTCCTCTTTGTATTTTTTTAGATATTGATTTATACCTTTTTTGAGGTTTTTTGTTCATAGAATGGTTATTTTTCTAAAAATATAATAAAAATGTGAATCCAAAATAATGGTGATGTGATTAAAGAAATATTAATGTAAAGTAATAAATTTTATACCTTGAAATTTTTGGAATATGAAAATAATGATAACACTTTTTTATATTGATTCATAATAGCTAATAATAGATAAGTTATCGGTTTCTTATTATGGAAACCTATGTATAATAAAATATTTAAATCAATATATGAGTTAAATATTTTTTTTAAATATGAATTTTATTAGACTGGGTGTTCCTGTTCATGATGTGGAACACTTGTGTGGATTACATTATTTGCCTTGGGACCATTTCCTATTGAAAGAAAATATATTTTAGTACGGATTTGTAAGCTAGTAATTTTATAGAAATATATGGCAGTCTTATAACATTTTTGTTTGGCTTTATTGATGAGTAATGGACTAGATTCCCAAGTTTTTTTTGACTAATGATTGTTTTGATGGATGATAAATGGTTTGGGAACCTAGGATATATAGATGGCTCATTCCGGTGAAATAGAGATAGTTTTATCTTTTATATAGTGGTGAGGCACACTATAGTGGTCACAATAATTATAGAGTGCAGTTTTCTTATTGATTAATACTTATTTCATAATGCTTTTTATATGGATGGGTGGTTTGATGTTCCTTGTAGTTAGATTCCCATTACTCGACACAATCAGACAGCACGTATTGTGAGTGTATCCACGATGTGGAAGATTGAAAAAGTATTAGAGTTCCCATATGATTTATAAATGATAAATGTATAAATAAATTAACCATTATTATGTGATTTTTTTTGATTGATGTGATGACAAATGATTTATACCATGATAATGGATACCATGGGAAAGTTGAACAGGATGCTCCAAGGACCATGTGTCTAAATATTAAATTATTAAGTGTTCAGTGATGAAAACATAATTGAGAATATAAGGAAGAGAATTATTATTTTCATTTGAACTTGTATAAAAAATATAAAAATATTAATCTTATAAGATGATAATGTGAATTAATTAATGTTTTATTATTTAATTAATAAAGAATTTTGATGTGTGTCTGATTGTTTTTTTATCTAGTACTTAGTAGTAGAAGCTGGGGGGTCCAATGATATATCACTGGTGGATGATTATAATGGTAGGTATCATCCCATTGTGTGGTTTATGTGTGATATTATTTATATTTTCTGACATTATATGTTACAGCACCCATGTTGGTAGGGAAACTAAAACCAAAATGTTTTTGGGTGGGGTTGTTTTCTCTAACTTCTTGGATATCAATGGAAGTGATGGATAACTTTTCAAACACTCCCATTTTCACTTTAGATATATACATTAATATACATATCATTGAAAATAATGGGTTATTATATATGGTGTGGCCCTATCTATGTGAAATATCATGGGTTTTATATACATTTATGATTGGTTTATAATGTCTTGAGGTATATGGCATACTTTTATCTGGTTATGGTGGTTATATCTTCCCATGGGTTTACATGCATGGGATGGGATGAATTGAGGTATAATTTATTTAAAAATATTCCAATGATTTTTGGATATACACTTGGCTATAGATGGGATGATATTGATGATGTCATTTATATGTGGATTAGTGAAAACATGAGATTTTGGGCCTTGAGTGGGACTATAATAGGTTATGTAGAGGCATTACTCACATTATGAATGGTTTACATAAGAGAGGGGTGAGTAGAGGATTGTGGAATCAGGGTGTGAGAGCAGTAAACTAGTGGGTAAGTGTAATTTGGGTACTATTATTATATATATATATGTGTGTGTGTGTGTGATTTGATCAGTAGTGTTTTATTTTAATATTTTACAAGGTGATAGTGCCATGTTGAGTTTTGGGAAACAATTATTACCTATTTAGGTGATGGCTTAGTTTCACATGTTTATTCACTAGGCTTTAGTTTGATTCTTTCACAATTTTCATGAGTATTTTTAGGGAGGACTTTCTGAGTATACATGTTATTCTCACCCTACATATATAGAAACTATTTTTAGTTTATCCAAAATAGGTTGGTGATCTGGATGGATGTTACTCTCTTAGAGGAGATATTGAGTAGCTTTTAAGAGTTATTGTGGTTTGTGGCCACTGTCTTGTTTTAGATTGGTACTTTTAGTTTATCTTCTTAGTTATTTTATTTTAGGTATGTCATTATATGTATTGGGATTTCCTATTGTTTATTCATGAAGTAAGTTGAGTCTTTATACTTATTGTGTCATATTTCTTAAATACATATAGTTAGTAATTACTCCCATGAGTGTGATTTATATACCCTTAGTTGGAGTTTCCAAATCATGGTCTATTGGAGGTAGGAGTCCATGGTAATCATATCCCTCTATTCATTATCATTCATGTGGGGGTAAAATTTTGGGTGGGGGTCATGATAGCCTTAGTAATTAGATTTAACCTTAGTAACATATTTGTGTTCTAAAAAGTTAAATTGGACCCATAAACTAATTTAAAAATTTTAATTTCAAATATGATATTCATTTTATCCTATTGAATTTCTATTTTGATAGAAATTAATTTTAATATAAGCATGCATATTGTATTAGAACATTTTTGTAAAAAAATATCCTTATAAGAATAAAATTAATCAGTTATTTACCTAGTAATAACTATAAAATAGATTTTAACATATTTTATTGTATATTGTATCATTAAATATTTATAATATCATTAATTATCTATAATCTAATAAAATTTATTTTGTGTAAGAGGGAAACTTTTTGTAATATATATTTTCTGAATAAAATGTCTTTTTATTTATCTATACTAATTAGTTTTTATTAATTCATTACTATTGAAATTAAATTTATATTTTTTTTGATATATATTTCCCAATGAATTTATACCTCTTTATTTTCACAAAATTCACTTCTACATTATAATGGTATCATTTTAAGACTTATAAATTTATGTTAATAAAATGTTTCTCGATTTCATTTTAGTTCAGTATTACATGTGGAGGAACTTTTTCAACATAGTATATTTGTTAACAAAAAATGTATTATGAAATATAAAGGTCTTACAAATCCACCCTTATAAAATTTCCTTATATTAAATATATTATTCCCTATATTTTTATCTATAGGTTAAAATATCCACACAATGGTAAATATTTCCCTTCTAGATCAAGATGATATCTTTTTTCAACTTTATATGTGAAGTTCAAGTAATAATAATGACATATTGTTGATTCAAAAATTATTTGTTTCTTATCTAATCCCAATACTAAAAAACACTCTATATATTACCATTCCTTCATGACCCACACCTAATAGGACATCGCGTGAGATATATACAAGTTAAATAATAACCCTTGTAGCATTCATTTAATAGATTGCATGTTGGGAACTAACCCCATGGGTATACAATCACACATATATTTTAATTTATTATACCAATCTAGGTATTATATAAATTTTTTATACAAGGTAATGAAATCCATATAATTTAATATTATACTGTTGGGGATACTCACTAATCCATGGAATATTGAGGTGGTATTTAAAGGTCAAAATTAAACTCATTTCCATCTCAAGTAGAGTGAGAGAGAAGGTAGGTCCTGTCAAATAATATAGTTTTATGGATAGATAGAGTGAATATAGTTTACTGAGTTTATATATATTTTAGATTGTTGATCCTTATAGATATATGTTTTTTGTATTAAGTTTTTAGAGATTTTAGATTCCATGTTATTATATTAATATTTTCCATTCATTAGAATGAATTATAATAATATTTCAGTTTAATTTTATAGTGTTTGTAGATTTTTTCCTAGTATTTGTAATTTTTATCTGGGGTTATTCAATGAATTATCTATAAAACATTAATTTCAATGATATTCAATAACTAGTTGATAAAAAACATTCAATCATGAATGGTTATGTCACTTGAGATGTAGTAAATTATTTTATAAATGATGTGTAGCTAAATATAAATAATGCTCACTAATGATTCAATATTTTGAATGAGTATTGTTTTAACACATAAATTATATTTTATTCACTAGTAATTATTTTAAAAAGAGAGTAATTAATAGAGTAGATAAAAAACAATAGATAAAATTAAATTATTAAAAAAATTGGATTTAGAATTTGATTAAAAATTTTAATAACTAAAATACATTATCTAATTTGGTTATTTTAAAGAAATAATTGATCTAATTAAAGTGTTTTTCGTGGATTTCTATATATCTAATATAATTTCAATTCATTGTTTTCTGAAAAATTAATTCAATATAATTCATGGTTTAATGAGAATATTATTTTTTAGAAAATAAATAATTTGAAATTAATTTTTAAATTCTATTTATATTGATAAATTTCAATCCATTTCTAATGTCAATTATAACATTCAAAGTCTAAATATTTTTAAATTTTTGCAAGATTTATCAATTTTTGTGTTAAATAACATTGGACTTATTGGTATCCCATGTGATTGACCATGGGCTTATATTATATACTGCCTTAGTAATTTATTTTTTTATTGTGTTCAATAAAATTATAAACCAATGTATCATTCGTTTGAATGAAAAAAAATATTTTGAAATATCATGTTTTAATACCATTTCTAAAGATATAAAATGTAATGTCATAAATTTATTAGTTGATCAATTCACATAAAATATTATCTTCTTTATCATAAAAAATTATTCCCTTTTTTGTCAAGATATTCATTTATTTCCATTATTGGCCTTCATTATAGGATCATAACTCCCATCACATAATCAATCGAAGTAAAAATAGTTGATCCTTACACTATGACCATAACATTAAATGATGCATCATTAAAAACTTTCTATCCTTGAGAATAAGGATGATATTTCTTGAGATATTATAATAATTAATAGGTAAATACATTAATAACATTCTCTTTAATATGGAGGAACCTAAATTGAGGTTAATAAATAATATGAAATCTGTTTTTTGTCCATTGATGATGTTTCCCATGTATTATGTAATAAAAAATTTAATCTAATGACTTTGGTAAAAAAGAGATGCTTAATTCACATGATCCATAACAATGGAAATTAGTGAGATGAAAATTTGATCATCTACAACATTTCATATCCAATCATACAAGGATTATTTATACCTTCATTAACATTAAATTCCAAAAAAATACAATTAAGAAAATTATACTTTTTAGTGAAGGACTGGGAAAACGATTAGTAGTTGAACCCCCAAGTTGGTTTTGTTACTACATTTGTGATATTGGACATGATGTTTCATGAAATGTACTTACCACCTTTAATAATGGTCATGTTGTAAAATTATATTAATAAAAAAATTTCAAATTTATGTTAATTTATGTTTTATTGATTATATGTTGTTTAATGAGATACTATAAAGATGATCACAACACTTCTTATATGTATGACACAAAATATTAATATTTACATATGGATTTAATCCAAACACATGATATATTATTGATTCCACTATAGAAGGTGGATTAATATTTATGTAATTAGTTGTTCGATAAAATTTTATCAATGAGATTTCAGGTAACACAGGTCGATGGGAATGTGATCAAGGCCTAAATAAAGTTTAATCCATCAAGTATGAGGTAAAATACCAGAGTATCTTATATGGAAATGTTATTAAAGAAGACTGATAAAATCTATATAGTGAATCCCAAACCTACTACACCCTCTCTAAAAACACACTATTTTGATATTTGTAGAATTATATCATCTTTTTATGAGTTTATTGGTATATTATGGGACAACCAACCTCTTGAAACCAATTATATGAGTTACATGCAACCTTCACATAAATTTTTGGTCAACTATAAATTATAATAAATATGAAAAATTAATAAATAGAGTAAAATAAAAATATAAAGGAAATAATCACTATCAATAATATAAATAACCAATAAATCCTCATTATACACATCCCTCATAATAGTTTTAACAACTATAATAGAGAGGAATATTTCTTTTGAAAATGTAATTATTGTTTAAATAGATAAGGTTTCCCTAAGAATGAATAGTAAATATAATATTATATTGAATTAGTAATCCACAATGCATAATAATAAATAAATAAAGTGGGTTAAATAAGTATTAACTTTTAGAGTGATTAATTTATACAGTACTCAGTAATAAAGAGAATACTATAAGAAATGAAATCTAGGTAGTATCACTTCAAAAAGAAAAAAAATATAAAGGGCCACCCAAATGGAATCAAAAAATGGTTTGAATAAACCCTAATTTGAGAAAAGAATAAATTGAAAATAAATAAACAAATTATAATAAAAAAATAACAACACAAAACATAAATAATATATGAAGAAGGGTGATTAAAATAAATATAATTTGGATTCGTGTAGTCCCCCCTCCAATTCCATGAGAATATGAGCTAGGGGAAGAATGAATTTCAGTAAAACACATTTTTTTAGATCACAAATAAACTTCATGTTAATATATTAGTAAAAACATAATCTAAAACTTTTTATCATATGTGATATTCTATAAGAATATCTTTTAAAATAAAAATTATATGGAGGTAATATAAGTTATTACTATCAATAACTAGTACATTGGTGGGGTTCAATAGGAGATTTATCCATATCTAAGAGATATAATAACTTCTATCATCACATTAACTATTAGTTCAATCAAATTTCTATTGGTAATCTTTATTTAAAAAAAGTCGTTATGAATATCTAAAAATATTGAATTAAAAATCCAAATAAAATAAGATTTTACCTCCAATTAACATATCAATCAATGAAGAATTCACATGGTGAATATATTCTTAATACTCATTAGATTTATCATAGTTGATATAGATAATAAATTTGTAGTTCCAATCATATATAAAATACCTTTCCACACTATGGGTAATGTATTGATTTGTATTTCTTTGATAACAAATGTGTGTTCTTCCATGTTTGGGAGACAAGGTGCCTGAAGGTTATAATGATTCAATTATTCTGAATATACATGTATTCACACTATGTTTATAATTTTTGTTTCATATTTGATATTTAATTGTGGGGGGTCATGTATAGTTGCACAATCATTCATGCCCAGTTCACTATTTTAATCTCTTAGAAACAATCAACATCTCCTACATCCATAACAAAGTACAACCCTTATTTACAAAGGCATGCAGCCATTTGGGATTTCAGAACCAATGACACTTAATAACACACATTGGAAGATAGTATGGGAGGATGGTCTCATCCCACCTTTTTGGGGGGATTTATCTCATATTATGGGAATCTATATTATATTTATGATATGTTCAATAATCTCTTTCAAATCTTGAAATGAAATTGGTTACCCTAATAAAATGATCAAGTGTTGAATCCTTTTTAACATAAATGGGGAGTTCTATTAATGGGAGCATATATATATATATTAAATTATCTTCATCCATTTCCCATTTTTTTCTTAATAATGAGTAGTTGTTTATATTTTAAATCTATATAATTAGTCACTCTGGAGTTTACTGCTATCCATGAGGGAGATTGGTTTTTGAGGATGGGATTAAAACATCATGTGGAATACTACATATATTATTTATAATAGGAATTAAAACCCTTCCTAGTTCCTTTAATCTTGATACATTAATGTTAACATCATATAGAAAGGACATACACAAGGGTACATAGGCACTGGGTATAGAGATCGAGCCTTGCGAAGGCATCCTACATAGCCTGATTATATTAGGAATCAAATTCATAATATTTGGATCTACCCTTAATATTTTAATTGGTGGTGAAATATAATTAATTACCATGAAGTTCTCTTCCCCAAGGTTTACTAACATGGTAATTCCTTCAGGACTTACACTGAGGTCGATGAACATATATGGAGGCAGTCATATCATGCCAATGAATGGGGAATACCCTCTATAGTCACCCTAACTGGAGATAATTTATGATGGGATTTATATGACCATTGTTATTATGTAATACTATGTGAGTAGTGTTCAGTATGAGAAGTAAGGGATAACAAGAGATCGTAATCACAGCATATGGATGTGGGACTTTTTTTCTAGGGTGGACCTAATGGGGGGTTGATACAAAGTTTGAGCCATATGAAGGTATCTGATGTATTCCACTTATAGAATGAATCAGAGTCACTATAGTTTTTCATATGTATCTCAATGTGTCTTCTAGATAAGTTTATCTTGTCTTGGGGTGTCTTCCTGACATGCTTTCCATGTTAGAGGGTCTATTCCTAAAATAGTTAACATATTGAGTATTTATTTTGGTCATTTCCTAGTTATTTACCAAACATTTATATGGATTCTTGGACATCTCCAAGTTCTCTTCTATATTGTTAAACTATCTTATTTAATGCCTTTCACATGAAAAGGATGAAATGTCAAAGGTACATTCCATAGATTAATTAGAAATGTCATAGGGATTTTATTTGAATAAGATGAATTTCCTAAAGGACTTTTATTTGATCTCTGTAGACACGTCCAAAGGTGTCATGTGAGCAGTGTTGACATGTATTAGGGATAAAAAATGTTTTCTTTGGAATTTATGGAGGACTTCTCATGAAATAGAAAACATGTTTGGTGGCCTTTGCATGATCAACACAGATGCATCCAAGGGTATTCCATGACCATGGATGACATGTCTAAAGTCTATCACATTTTTCTAGATAGAATGCCCTGAGAATTCCATGTGACATGGTTGACATGTGTAGAGTACTTCACATATATCCTCTAACATATCCAGAGGACTTCCCCTGATGTTGATAACATTTATGGGTGTTCTTATTTTATCTAAATTGATCATGCGAAGTTCTTGAAGTTTAGATTTTCCACCTTTTAGTAAGGATTCCATATTTTTAAACCTTTATTGCATTTATTCATCAGTATTCTTCAGGAATTTTTCTATTGATACTTATCATGATCAAGTCAACATGTGGAAACCTCTTAATGAAACATGGAATGTACACTTGAATTTATTCACATGATCAATAGAGTTATCACACGAAGAAATTATACATTTAATGTAATCCATTAAGTTGTTCATTGGGTTTACATGGATGAATACTCTTTTGATTGTGTGAATCTCGACTCTAAGAAGTTATCATTAACCTTCTCACTCCCAATGGGTGTCCCTTGTACCTCATGTGTGTGACTTTTTATTCCCTGGAGGGTTTATAGGCCACTCCTCCCCAGTTCTACACTACCTTTAATGGAATGTATATCACAAATATGATCTTGAGTCAGTGAAGGGAGTTTTACATCACGTTCTCTGAATGATCCTTTCGTGGGTCATCCAAGGAATCACATGATAAACATAAAAAAACACTCTATCATATCCATATTTTTTAGACCCAAGGTACTTCAAAGGTATTTTTCATGATCATTTCAATAGGTCAATGGGATTTCTCAAGGTTGTGAGGACCTATCTCAAATTCCTCATGAGATCATGTCTCCTATTGAACAGGCTTTGACATGATTAGGGGAGACTTGTCTAGGGAACTTTTTGAGATAAAGATACAAATTGAAGAGCCTCTATGTGATCATACTAATCACATGAGGTTCATAACCCCTTGATATGTGGAACAACGTTACTTTTTCCACATGACGCCTCCACCTTTTATCATTATATATTTATTTTACAAGACTTATGAAATTTTTTTATTGGTTTAAGATAAGGGAATTGCATGATTAACAATTGATCTCTCAATGTAATTCGATCATTTTCATAGATAGTTACTCTGCTACTTTTTGGTGCATCAATTGAATAGGGATGGATCTAGTGGTTACATATGATTATTGTCATGGGTATTTATTCTCCTTTATTCTGGATCTGTAGGGTCGTCAAATGATCAAATAGAAAAGTCCAAGGGAATTCGTGTGATCAATATGTATTGTTGAGGGTACTTCAAGATATCAATGGTGATCGAAAAAGGCACATAACCCCTTTACATTAAAATCAGCATACCTTCCCTTCGTGAGAGGCTTCATTCTTTTCTATATTTTATTGTTTATTTCATAAGACTTCCAACCTTTTCCAATTTATTTTCTATCTGAGAACGGAATGATCTGATGAGATCATCATGTAACTTTTTCATGATTATCATCACTTGTTAGGATTCCTTCATTAAAATAGGAGGCCTCATCAGAGGGGCTTCACATGATCACAAACAGATCATGCGAAGTGCATGATCCATTCACATGACCTTCCTAGGGTCATGTAGACTCTTGTATCTATGAGGATTATATGATTCACATGATCTAGCCACTGGTTCATCATGTATCCATGTTGCTCCTCCATTTTTCTTACATATATAATAATACTTATTATTCAGGTATTACTTAGATCCTATAATTTTTAATGATCATTTAGAGGGTAACAAAAATCCCCCCCCCCCTTGGGAGAGAGGTTCAAAGGGATAAGGATTCAATTTTGAGGAGAGTAAACACCCACCTGATTACGTAAGTATTATACCAATCCACTTCTCAAGAGGAATTTGGTCTTCTAGGTTACCTTTAGTATTCTTTGGTACATCTTATAAATAGGGGAGTTAGGGAGCCTCCCATTCCCCCAGTGGCACAAGCTTCATAACTATCACAATTTTCACCCTATCGTGTGAACTCTTAGAAATACCATACCATAAGAATCATTTCACAATTTAACCTCACAAGAACCTATTCACAAGAATGTTTCATGAGATTCGATCATGTTATCTCGACATGTGACTTCCCCATCTAAATGACTTATATCATTACTTTCCAAAATCACCTATGACCCAATTTATGGTAATTGTGTTTAATATTAATGAATATTCTCAACTGTATTGTTTTCCTACGATCTTCACATGATTTGATGGATCGATCGCTTGATCTCTTGATCAATACATGGTTATTTTTACCATCTCAGGGTCACCGAATTTCAAGTCTTATAATAGATCATATTTTCACCATATGCTCAATGGTTCATGATATCCACAAAACCTAAATCAGGTCATGAAATTGCATACCCTTATGTGGTTCGTGCGATTTGTATGATGATATCTGAGTAATAAATATATTTCAGAGAGATTTAATTCCCATCATACATACACTTCATCCATTTTATAGATGCATTATAGTTTTTTAAATCTTCTAATGCAGTTGAACAGATGGATATGATTGCTAATAATAAAAAATTTGACCCTTGGTATCAAGTTTTCTCCAAAAAAAATTATTTTATGGAGTTTTTATCACCTGAAATTCACATTTATCCTCAATCATATAAAATTACTTTGTATGTATTCGGCTTTCTAGAAGATGGTACCATTCCCTTTCCCAATTACAATATTCCAACTTACAATTTATCATATTCAATTTACTATAACTAAGAAACAATTTCATAAGATAGTCAATTTTTCATAGACCTACTCCGGGTGTTGTCCTATATGTTCCCCAACTCCACTTAGAGTCCTAAAAATTTCAATATTCTCCATCTTATAATTTCTCAATGTTATTTGAGCATACTTCTGTCCCCATTGAATGATTCATGAAGCATTTGGAGCTTAATGTCTGACTTTCAACCTTGAAGGTAACTTCTTAGATGAATGGGGAACGATGTTCTAGGTTGGGTTGATATTATTTGAATGTTCCAATTGGTTACATGATATTCATCTTTATGAGGCGATGTGGACTTCTCATCCTGTTTGGTATCATTAGTCAGAACTTATAAAATATCTAAATTGTCTTTGGTTTCCCAAAATTAATTTCTTTTATATATCCCATGGATAATTAGGGTTTATAAATGAGGATATTTATTAGCTAGGAAGAATACATCTTTTGAGGAGATGTATAATGAATTTTTTTCATTCTTTTGTTGTTTGGGATGACCTTGTACAAAATCTGACCTTGACAAGGGACATGCTCACCATAATGAATAATAAATCTAAGAATTTGTTGATACTATACTGGAACATTTCTGTTAAGGACTATATTAACATCTTCCTCTACTGTACCAGACCTGTCCTACCACTATAACCCCTCATCGATGGATTTCCATATAGGTTTTCTATATTTCATTCTCTTATAGCTCCATTCATGAGGCTAGGATGTATGCCTCATCAGGATCCCCATTGATACCTAAGGTATCCTCAAGCCTTCTTCTAGTAGGGTATATTTCCATGTTCTTTAATGGGTTTATTTTCCGAACTGAGGATACACACTTGGGATATCCAGTGGGAACGTTGGTAATGGAATCTCTATTAACAAAGTGGTATCGTCTTAATCAAGACATGTCAACCCTTTCTCACCTTTATCTAATCCCTGGTCATATATAAAAGAGGAAACATCTCCTACCATATTGGGGGCCCTTACAGTTCTTATTTGGATGGATAGGAGAGAATTTTCAGGGTTAAAATATCATAATACTTCAAGAATCCCTAATGCTTAATTCCATCCCTTTCTGTTGAATGTTTCTACAGCTAAGGATATTCCACTAGGTCATAATGAGGTTGTCGATAGGTTTATTTGGTATGATATGTTTTACATCATTCTCCATTGTATACTATCCAGGAAGATTATTTATAACATCAATGGCTCTTTTGATGAGAGGTCATATAAAATATTCTTTTGGGACATGGTTATTGTATCTCACATATACATACTAATCCTTAGGGATCCATATACCCCAAGATGGTTTTCATCCCAAATTGGATTTATTCATAGGGTTTCTCCACTCCCATTATTTGGAATGTGGGGTGATTGAAATCCTATAATTATTCGAAAATTTTGTATTATGTTATCACATAAAGACACAAATACTGAGATTATTCTTATGCCTACAGATTAATCTATCTTTTCATGTTATGACTACAACCAATCTTGGGTGGAAACCTTCTCAGGTGATGTGCTAAATAGATTGTTCCATCATGGGTAAATCCCATGTGCTTCACAGAACCCCTTATCTTTAGCAATAATAGAGTTGATTTAGGACTTGGGGAGCCTAAAAGTAAGTGTTTATATCATAGTGATTAAATTCATATCTGTGGTATAGGGATTTTTAAGAGGATATATCTTCAATACTGGGGAACTACAATGCCTAAATATGTAGGATAGTTCATGATACCTATTATCTTGCTTATTCATTATATCAACTAAAAGATCTGATATCTAAATAACCTTCATCAACAATTCCATCTTCTATTGTACCAACTCTAGAAACTGTAGATGAACAGGTAGGATAAATGTGTTCCTGGCGTAAATTCCATACCATGATCACCAAGATACCATTGGAGGAGTTTCATGGCCATGAGGAACTCCTTAACCATCTCTTCTTTGATTTTTGTGCATTTTGATTGGATTTTTATTCATTATATGATATCATTATATGGACTATCCTCTCCTGAAAATAATTGTCAAATAGTGAGAAGGACCTAAATATCTATGATTAAATAATTTCTCTGACCTAGTTAATAAGAAAAAAAATTTAGATGTTTGAGTAGAGACATAAATAATTATCTAATCTATGCACTCAGATGAATGCCCTATCATTGAAATTAATGAATACAAAGAATGGGTATCTTTCAATAGATATAATATTAGGGAATTTAGGTATTTATTAGTGACTAATAATAATGGATATTAAGATATTTCCTCATTAATTGAGACTTTTTATCCTTGGGAAGCAGTGGAAGAGATGGATTGGGTGTCACTTCAGCACTCAATCAACACATCTCTCCAAACATTGGTTATTTTGGAAAACACATCGTATCAACTTTTATTGTGACCTGACTATGGAGATATATGTTTTTTATTCTTTCTTATTTCAAATTTTTGAGACATTAAGAGTTACTCTAGAATGTGGAGACTCCACCTTATGAACATTATCAGTGAATAAAGAATCTGAACTTTTGAAGTAATTTTTAATGTTTCTTTTATTCAGGATGTGCATGGAATTTAATTCCCTTGATATCATATCGATCATCAATGATACCCATAAATTTTATAATACCCAAACTCCTATATTTGAATGCTTTAATCACAAAAAATTTCCCTTCAAAATTTATCATGAATGTCTAATGGCCTGAGATTTCATAATAATTTATCTTTCTTATTTGTCTTAGGATTTCCTGGTTTAAGAGGATAATTTTTGTAAATATTCATCTTATAGGGAGAGTTCCCAAATTGTGATCTATGTCAGTGGAATTAGCGATCATATATTGGTTTTATATAGAGAAAAATAATGATCCCTACAATCTTTGTATATATTTTTTATTGAAACATCTTTTCCCCAAATCCTAATTTGGGTACAGCTTAGTGGGAATGGAATTTTATTTTCCTCAAAATTCCCTCTTATTAGTTTTTAACCTGAAAATTTATATACCATTTACATTTTATATGTGTTTAATATTTCCTAGATCCTAAAATGTGTGTGTCCTACGAACAGAGACTCAAATTTTTGATAGGGTTCCCTTTTCTGCTTTTCAACCTGGTGAACGTTATTTCTATTTCAATTGGTTACTCTAAATACCTTTAACTTAAACCATTACAGAGTTTTAGTCTAGGTTATTCTTTCTCAGACGTTCTATTATTGTAGTTTATGGTCTTTTAGCTTAGACCATATATTATTTTAGTTTATTATATTTTATCCCAGACCTTGTATTGTTATAGTTTTGAGTCTTCTTACTCAGACCTTATATTTCTACAGTTTAGGTTCTTCTAGGTCAAGCATTATATTGTAATTAATATTGAAGGATGGATATTCATGAAGGGTTTGAGGACCCTGCATACTGAAGAATGAGTATTCATGAATGGTTCTAGCATCCTATTTTCTGGTATAAAATATAAAGGTTGAATGTCTATGACTAGTTTTGGATCCATTCATCCTTAGCATAAAGGGTATTGATGGATGTTTAAAATATCAGGGAGATAGAGTCCACTTGGACAGTTGTAATATGGATTATGTAAATCATAAACCAAAATATAGAATAAATGAATATGAAATGTGTCAGATATGTTTGGGATCACCCAAAACAAATTAATGTTAGGAGTTCTTCCATGATGTTGTTGTGGATCACTAGGATTTGAGGACCTCTCCTACATGGAGTAGAACCTTATATTTGGTGGGTTAGAGGCCTTATGAATTAGCACGTATGGATTACATATATGTTTAAGAAAAGAGGATCCTCCCTCATTTCGAGGGGCTATGAATAATTTAATAAGAATCAAATATTTGGATGATGAAGTTGTCTATGGAGAAATAGGATGTCCAAAGAGGGTTACGGAACCCTAGAGTAGTTTAGATTTTAGTTTGGAATCTTAAACCTTGTTCCATACAGTTTTTAGTTAAGAATCGGGGTTCATCAAAAGCCCCAAGAAAGGAATTTCGCATTATGGATTTGAAAAAGGGTATAACAAATGGTGACATAGTGTAGAGGATTTTGACTATATAATAATAGTCTATTTATAGTGATCGTAAATCATGGTGTTGGAAAATATGAATAAACTAGAGGTAGAAACTAGTTGGTATAGGTAAAAAATTTGTAATGGATGAAGCTAATATTCCATGTGGTTAGGATAATAACTCTTTCATTTAAGGGGGCCTCTCCTCTAAGACTAAGAAACCTTTATTCACAAGCTCTTTGAAAGGGTTGGAATTCTCCATTAAATCCTAGTGGGTCATTTTTGAATTATCCAGTCCTGGTTACCATATTTCTATAAAGAAATATTTTGGGAAAGGGATCCAAAAGTCCCTGAGGTTCCAAGTAGAGGATACTAACTCAATCAATTAATTATGTCAACTCATACTTCAAATATGTGACGGTGCTTTATAGAAAATTTAATATTCGAGAAGGTTTTAAGAACCATAAAGTTTGTGTCACTGCCTAGTGAATATGTTATTATGATGAGGAAATGTGAAAAACATTACTCAAACTTTTTATTGGACTAGGGGGGTCCAACGATCATGGATTAGATTTTACTAGATCCATAATTTGAGCCATATAAGCTTTATTCCTTACTTATTTATGATCTAACTTTTTCCTAACCTCTAGAGATAATATTTTTAGTGAGCATAGAACTATATTTTACTTATGGTTTCCTTTTTGGGTTTTCAATGTAACAATTTTTATGTCTCTTTCACCAGAAATTTTTGGTCTTGTAATTTGGACCATTGAAGGCTAATGTTTAAGGTCATAAAACTTTAAAAAAAGGGTATATTGTTTAAGTTCATGATGCACGTAGACATGGTTGAGGGTAGTGTTACACAATATCCTAATTAGGATACGACGGGTTAGGAGTACTATGAAATCCTTTTTAGTAGGAGATGAATATGTTGTAATTCAGGGATCGAGGTTTTTAGGTCATGTGTAATGGTTTGGGAAAATCATTTCAGGGATGACCCAAAATACCCTAAGGTGCTGAGTTATACTGCAGCAACGTCAGGGTTCACAAGGATCAAAAATCCATTCCTACAAGGTCAAGATTTCCCCGGTTGATGGGTTAAATATTCTATGAAGACACACCTGTATGATGGTCTGATAGAGATATTCATTCTCCTTTCTTGGGGTTGGGAAATGTTTTTAGCAACTAGACACACAGAAGACATGAAGTGTGAATTATGGGTCGAGGAGCATAAAAAATAATATAAGAACCACGTACTATTGTTTTTTGGGGTCAAGACTTGTGTTCATGTGATATGGAATGATTGTGGGTTATGGTATATACAAATAAACATCATGTACTGATGATATATCTATCATGTTGTTAAATTACTTGTGAAAAGTATGTTTTCCTTGTAGTTTAATCATCATACAGTAAGGACATTTCCATTCCAGTTTAATGTCAATGGTAAGGATGCGGGAACTGACATGAAATTGTGAAAGATATCCTTGGGGATAGTTTACACTAGTTTGGGGTATTTTGATATAGAAAACACATTTTATCCATGAATAGTATTGTTGATGGGTGGGAAAATGTTGGATCCATAATGCCAAGATTAATCACGTGTGCAAGAAATTCATATATAGATCTAGATTTTTCATTTGAAGAGAAAGTATATATGAATTTACCCTCATTAAATAGAGTTATTTTCTATTTTTAAGGTCAGGATTCCTTGTTTTTAACTATTCATATTATAATGGAAATAATCATGCCATAATTATCTCATTTAAGGAGATCCTTCTATGTAGATCTGACCCATATTTAGGGGATACTATTGGGTGTGACAGAAACCTAGGGTAGGCCTAAAATAGAGGATCCTGACATCACTAAATATTCAATAATGGTAGGAATCAATCCACACGTAGTCCGTAAATGGCATAAAATCTAAGTAGGTCTGAACCAAATGCATAAGGGGTATTTTTTCCATTGATGTTGCAGTTAGACACAAGATTGGAGATCAGAGAATCACTACATATCTTTTGATAGCAATAATCAAGTCATGCATAGTTATTGAATATAACAATCAATATACATGTTTGAACCATATATAGAGGGGGTCATTTTTTCATTAGTGTTTTAGTTGGACCAAGTATTAGAGATCTACATGTCACTATATATCCTATGATGATAGGAATCAATCCATACATAATTATTTACCTTAAAAATATCTATAAATTTCTGACTCATACATGGAGGAGGATTTTGTTTCCCATTGATATTGTTCTGAACCTAGTATTAGAGATCCTGGTTTCACTACATATCTAGTCATTGTAGAAATCAAGACACAGATAGTTCTTGAATGGAAAACACTCTATATAGGTCTTAACCATACATTGAGGGGGGATTTTTTTCTATTGATATTGCAACTAGACATAGGATTGGAGATCCAGGTGTCACTATGTATCCTGTATTAGAAAGAATCAGGCCACACATATATCTTTAATAGAGGTTTTTTGGGAGACCGGCATTAAGTATACTGGTCTTCTCAGGAAAAGGTCATAGTAATGCACAATTTTATTTCATGCAAAAGATGCCAACCTTGTTTTTTAATGCCATTTGGTAAAGACGTATGTTGTTCCATTTATGTTCTTTCATTTAAAAACTTGATAGCCTTAATTTGAAATAATATTTCTCGATCATGTGGTAAATCCATTACAAAAATTACAAATCCCTCATGATCTATGCTCGGTGTGAGAAACAAGTAATGTTTAAGGATTCTTTCACCATATAGAGGTGATTAAAAGAAAGGATAGGGGAATTTTTCTCATATAGTGGATAGACCAAGATATAAAATATAGGAATATCTATGTATCTTGTTAGAATGAGAATCAATTCATACGTAATTTTGGGATCATTTTAACATCAAATTAAAGGGACATAAACTTTTTAGTTTTACATGTGGTGATAAGGAAAGAGGATTCCCAACCTGAAAAAGAAGGAACTGAGTCCTAGGAAAACTTTCTTGGCATTCACGAAATAATCTCATGAGATCCATCCCATTTTTTGTGAAATGAGGCTTCTTGATATGGTTTCCCAAGGAATCATTTGATTCTAAACATGGTATGAATACATTTTTATAGCATGTAATAAAGGTGATTATGTATAGTGTAATGCCTTGTGACTGGGATGGTATGGGTTATTCCTTTTAGAATAATGAAACAAGGATCTTTCTATGAATTTTAGCATTGTATGGTATGGATGAATGGTGTCTTGTATTTTTAGGTCATAAAACTAGGACCATGTGGACTATTCAGTTTAAAGTCATTCTACAAGGACTTTCGCATGCAGTTTAACATCATGTTGTAAGGACTTATACATCATGTACTTTAACATCATGTGACATGGATTTTTTCCTGTATGTTTAACTTTATGCGGTTAGGGTGTAGGATTCTTGATGTAATCAATGAAAAGTATTTATTAAGAAACCATAAATTGGTGGTGGGGTTTAATGTGTTACCCATCCATTGTAGATAATAAGTAAAATCTATTGGAATAGACCATATGTATGAGGTAAATCCATTCTCATTTTTGTTCTAGTTTTATAGGTTTCTCTCCTAGTATCATCAGGGTTTGGGGAGCCAATTAGAATTATCCATTATGAAATGAGCTGAGGCTAATATTTTTATTGACGGATTGTGTAATCCAATTATGATGGACTTCACAGTTATGTAGTGTGTGCATCATTTTCCCATCGAGTAGTTCTAACTCATCTAGCCACATTTTTTATTTATTTTCATTTTTAATTTTCCAACAGTTATCTATTTAGAGTGAGGGAAACTATACTTATATGGGTAACACTTCCACAATTCTATACATCAAAAAATATATCATTTCTTATGTGGTAGGACGTGTGGCGGTATAATAATCCCATAAATCATGGATGATCCTATCCAATTAGGACTTTTTTACACTACTCACCATATTATGGATTATATTTTATAGATTTTTGTTTAAGGCAACTGTTTATCCATTTTTCATTTCATAATGGTGGGATGAATGGTTGGATTAGATGGTAATCTCCCAGTAAAATTTATTCAACACTATAGATTTGAATTTAGTGTCATTACCTGTCAATATCATGTAAGGGAATTCGAACCTGGTGTTCAGAATTTATTTCATGAAGTCGATGATAATCTTAATCCTAACTTCATTTAAGAGTATTTCCTTATCCCATTTGGAGAATAAGTCATTAGCAGTAAGGATATAATTGAACTACTTAGCTATTTTTGGGGGATATTTCCCAACAACACCCATCCCCCATACAGAAAACAACCAAGAATATTTAGTTATATGTAGAAACTATTGGGGATAATGGATGAAGTTTTCATGAAAATGGAATTCATGATATTTCTTGGTGAATTAAACAAAGTCCTATATAATTTATTTAGTAGTAACCAATCCTTCTAATTTTGTGGGGGACCCTAGTATCTAACTAATTTGACCCGCAGGAGCCTGTATGGACTTCATCCATGATGGCAAGAATATCTACTTATGTTATAAATCTAACGTGCATTCTATCATTTGTTGGGTGTTTTTTATCATTAGGACAATATCAAACAATAAATTTCACTACTCGATTTCGAGTATGTTCCTTTTTGACACATTATAATAGGTGGTTCCCTTTTATAGTTAATCGAATAAACACCACATCCATCCAGTTGTGAATATCAGTTCATCGCTCCTTAGGGTAGTGTTGAACAACTTTCTTTACTCCATGTCACAAATGATTACAGATGAAACCACCCTTCAGTGTGGGATATGGAAAAACACATTGTCTTGATCAGGGTTCATCATGACTATAGGTACATTATCCAGTTCATCAGCATGATCATTTTGTGATCTGTCTACATGATGTAATGTTTCTTCAAAATGAAACTCCAACATAAATCGTCTTATGTAACTGATGATAAGGGCCAATTATTCCTTCTTGATGAAGTATTAACCGGTTATTTGTTTGATAACTAGCTTCAAATACCCTTAGATGTTCAAATAGGATATATATAGCTATAATGCTAGTTCTAAGCTAGCAATGAGGGCTTCATATTCTACCTCATTATTAGTACAAACTCTATAAAGTGAAAACCAGTAGTTAAATTTTTATTTTTCTGGAGAAAAAAATACAATCCTAGGACTAACCCAATTGAGATTCATTTTTTCCATATGCTTTATCAATAGAACATTTGGAGGCCCCATCAAAATAAATATCCCGTATTCCAGGAGTATCATAAGTATAGAATTTTTCTTCTTGTAGAATTTTGGTATCCAATAGTTTGATCTCCAGAGTACGATGTTCCACAAAGAAATCAGTAATAGATTTCCCTTTAATTGACTTCTTCAACATGAACTAGATTTCAAATTTCTACAGAATAAAAGCCCATGATTATAAATAACTGATCAATATAGAATGGAAACTAATGTACTTGAGTGGTTAAATATGAAAGACCAATTGGACTATTTCATATTACAAGTAATGGATTAGCCATTCCACCATATATATGAGTTTGAGGTAGTTCTTCTTGACATTGGAATATTGGGTCTCAGTACCTAGAATCATTGAACTAAGGTAATAGAGAATTTTTTCATTCCATATATCATTTTTTATGTCGAGAGAACCAAGAGATATTTCCATGGTGTTAACATATAAGATCAGTTACATTCCTTCTACATGGGGAATCAGTATTGGCGGGTGTTGTAAGTAGTTCTTGAGATCCCCAAAGGATCTGTAGAATTCCTCATCCCATTGATATGTGACTCTATTCCTCATTAACATTTCGAAGGGAATATATTAACCAAAAAAGGTAGATATGAAATGATAGATGTGTGTGAGTTGTCCTTGTATCCCCATTAGTTTACTAAGACTCTAAGGGGTGACATTTCTAGGATTTAACTAGTATTTTCTATGTCAAACTAGATGCCATGGTGGAGTATCACAAATCCAATTAATTTCCCTAATTTTTTCCTGAAAGATTTTTTCAATAGATTCAGCTAAAAATAATGCTACCACAATGTGTAGAAGATTTTTTAAATATCTATTAGCTAATCACATCACTATTGAGATTTAACTACTTCGTCATTGATGTAACATTATGCTATCTTTTCCAAGAAGGGTTCATTGATATGAATAATGGTGAATTGGTAAGTATTGTTTATGCTATTTAACCCAAAGGGGATGACCACATATGAAACGATACCCTAATGTGCTCTGAAGGCGTTGGCTTTCCCATATCTAGGGGTCATCATTATCTAATTATACACTAAATAACATTCCATTAACGAAAGAGCTTGGAATCCAGTAGTTGGATCAAACAAAAGTTATATGATAAAAAATAGAAAATATTACTTAGTTAGTTTTTATTAAGGTCCCTATAATCAATTTATACCATAATCTTCTCTTTCTATTTCTTGACAGGGATGACTTTATTGATCCATTTTTGTTATTACACCTT
Organism: Viscum album; assembly: GCA_963277665.1. Lineage (NCBI taxonomy): Eukaryota > Viridiplantae > Streptophyta > Magnoliopsida > Santalales > Viscaceae > Viscum > Viscum album. Next base: position 823,964,149 of record OY728155.1, read on the forward strand.
CAAAAAAAGTTTACTTTGATTAATTTTTAAAATTTAGATTCTAAATTAGTATCATGAGAGTTGTTAATTCTCCTAGATATTGGATTGGAAAATATATGGACATCAGGTAATCCTAGGTGACTTGTGGCCACATTAAGATTGATCCCTAGAATTTATGTATAATACCAAGAAAATGCATAATAGTACTTCTTGAGAATTGAAATATACATCTCTTTATACTAAAGAGGAATAGTGAAACTAATTAATGTATCTTGTGGGTCTTCTTTTGTTCCCATATTTACCCACTTGATCTATTCAATGGTGTTGGAGACATGATCATCAAATGTGGGATGGGTGTTTCTAAGGTCATCATATTCTTCTTCCAAATCTGTGTCTGTGAAGGTATTTTTAGACATGGTTTATGATATAGGGGCGTCCCTATCACCATCGAGGTAATATATGCCAATGGAAATTATTTTATTGTCTTAAAATGACATAGTCATCACTGAGTGATTATAGGGATGCTTGATTCCTTCTATGCTACTATAGGAGGGAGGAGCATGGACATCCAAGATTAAGTCTACAACCATGATCAAGTTTATGGGAAGCACATAATCTCTATAGAGAAAACTATAGGGATTATCAAGGGTGGTTCCTAATCCATTGGGGGATAAAACATTCATATCATCATCTACCATTGTCTTTTTACCTTCCATTTTATAGAAACTATCATCAATATATATGACTTCACGGGACTTGAATGGGGGAACATCGCCATATAGTATGCCTAACTTCCCTTCGATGCGGTATTTTAAAAATTGATGAAATGTTGATGGTTCTATGACATGACTATAAAGATGGGGTATTACTAGAAGGAAATTATATGTTTTTTCTTATTGGATAACCATGAACTCAACATTAAATGTGAGATCCCAAAACTAAACCTTGATCTTGATTATATCGATAGGCTTGTGGTAACTCTTATCATACCCTTATATGGTTATCCTTGTTAAAGATATATCCCTCATAATATATCCAAAGTTTTAGAGGGTTCAAATTGGGATGAGGTTGATCACAGGACTATTTTAAAATAAGGACCTTTATTTGTCGACATTTTCATTTTGTTTGAAACATATAGTGGTCTGATTTGTACCTCGATAATTTCTTCTCGATCCTACTTTGTGAATGAGATGGAGAATTGGAATTATGATGGATTATTTATCTATTTAATAAACCTCATTTATAGTGAATTCTATATCAAACTCCTATGTGGTATTTGGGTCTTCAATTAGTGCCTCTATGAGTTCTTTTGAAATATAGAGAGTATATAGGATTCAAAGATTGTCTAGGACAACAGCCAACTATTTTAGAATTTCTTACTTTTGTTATAGAGATCTTATATTCCCAAGGTGGGGCTTCTCCTTATTCAATGGCTCAATTTATCTGATGATTTTGGTATAAGGGCCTAGTTCTTGGGAAGATGTTAAGAAGCATCAGTTTCAAGTGTCTTGGGTCATGCTGACCTTCCCCTTTTTATGGGGTGATTGGATAACCACACCCTTGAATGTTGGTCATGTAAGATAAATAGTCTTGGATGATCACTGAAGGGTGATGAGATATCTCCATATTTCTATTTTCCTTTTTGGAGTTATCACCCATGATACTTAGCTACATATAAGGATTCATAGGGTATGTGACCAAAATATTGGGTTAGAGAACACCCAGGTTTTCCCTTATATCCTCATATCTAACATCTTCTGCTTCTAGCCCCCTGTTAAGGTACATAGAACACATACATATAGAAATATTCATAATTAGATAAGAGATCTATTAGGTGTACTATATTAACCAAACCAAAGATTATATTTTCATCTGATGAGGATTCTTTTTGGTGGGGTGGTGCTTGTATTGATCCCTTATAACTTTGGGAGGTATATTAAATGGTTCCTCCCAAGGTGTTGGGATTATTTTTTGTTTATGAAGTTATTCTCTAGGGGTGGAATGAGATCAATCAATTGTTTTCAGGTTACCCATATATTTAAATTCTATCCATGAATTTTCAGAACCACTTACCATTCACCATATTCTACTAGATTAGTGACATCTACACAAATCACCTATTTTGGGGAATTATCCATTATCACTTGTTCATATTCAACCATCCATTGGAGAATATATTTGAGGAGAAAGTAGATTTAGATGGTGTGAACTAGACTCCTATGTAAAGGGATGTAGTCAGGCAGATCAGTGAGGTTGACTTACTTGGGTTTCTTAGGATTTGTTATCTTGAGAAGTTTATTTTCCATAAATACATGGAAATAACCAAGATCCTTATCATTTTAGAAGGATTATTATTTATTTATATGTTCCTCAAATCAAGAGAAACCCAAATATATTTTTACTTCTAGATGAGGGTGATTTTGTTACTACTACCACTTGATGGGAGGCATCAGATGATTGAGGGCCTACTTGTATGATTGAAAAATATAACACTGCTGGTTTGAGAGTAATATAAGTAGTCTTTACCGTACAAGTCCTTTCTCCCTATGTGAGGGTATGATATGATATTTATATAGGGTTCTCTTAATGGCATCTTATAGGCATTTCACCATTTCTTCAAACTCAAAAAACACACCTTGATACTTCATTAGGATTAAAGGTGTTTTCAACTCAAATCAAAGATCTATAGAAAATTATTTCTGTAGTTTCTCTTATTATAGATGGATGTTGAGTGAATAGGTTAAACCATTATATAATATGATGATTTCAGAAACCCTCTAATTTATTATGTTGTCGATATTTTGTAAGTTCAATTGTTTTCTTCCTTGGAGTAGAGCTAAAGTGATAAAGGAATTTTTGATGAAGTTATTACCATCCAACAATGGATCCTAATGGGACACTATTGAACCAAATTAAGGTCGGACCTATTATATTTTGTACCAAACATGTCATTATGGTGTACGCATATTGATCTTGAGGACCCAACATCAGGACACACTTGGATGCAATGTACGGGAGATGTTTTTCTGGATATCTTACATTTTCAGTGTTGGAGAATATTGTATTCCAACAATTAATTCCACCCATTTGGGATATGAATTATTTTTGGTTTTCACGGTTGTTCACCTTCCTTCAATTACTTCCATTCGAGAAGATATACATTCAATGGTGTTGAAGTGTTCTATAGGTACAGCTCTCTAGGAATCCTCTTATATATAAAGAGAGTGTTATTCTTGCTGAGGTGGACCCATTTTGATACACGACTGATTCTTGATCTATGATAAGACTGAATGATCAACCTGATGAGGGAGAGGCTCTCCCTGTAGTGGAGGAAAGCTTAAATAAATTTTTTATTCCACATTTTTATAGACCGACCACATGGATCCATAGTGTGACTGGTGATCAAATTTAACTCTTTTTGGTAAATCATATCTCATATGATGTGTGGGAGGATGTCTTTTTTATTCTTTTGAAGATGAACTAGGTCAGAATATTTCCTCTGAGTAGTTCTTCATTGAGCTATCTGAGATTATATATCACATTATCATTTTATTCCATTCATTCCCCTACTAAGGGAATTTTGGCTCATCTGGTTGGGGAGTGGGGTGTATAAATTCCATTCCCATTACACTTAATAGTGTTCCATCATAGAGGTGGAAATTCATTATTTATAGTTTCCATATTTTTTATCCTTATATCATTCAATAACATGCATCCTCATTTGGTGCATCCAAATCAATTTTCTCTCAAACTATGGTTTCAACATTGTGTCCCTCTATATTTTCATCATGGTCTACATAGTTTTTTGTGTAGATGGTGATAAAATTCACGGAGGGGTATTAGGAAGTGGTAGATATCCCATTACTCTCAATGCAACAAGTTGATTTCTCACCACTTGCACCTCCTTCAAGGGGTTACATCGTGGTCATTTCTTTGACCCATGGCCATATTGGACCATTTTGGATTATGAACCCTATGAGGTTTTATTGTGTTCTCTATATTTTCCTCTTTTATTAGTATATGAATTATAGCATTAATGAAGTTTCTGTTAATGTTTGTTAGGAAGTCCCTAAATAGATAAGGAGGGTCAAGCGGAGGGAGTAATTTACAGGATTCCAACTACTAATATTTACCTCCAAGACTAGAGAATACTGATTCCTGTTAATGTTATGATATTGATAACATTCCCACACCCCGATAGGATGGGGTGTTTTGGGCCCACTATTATCACTTAATGGTCCTTTTGTTGAGGATCTAATGATTCTAATAAAGGATCTAATGGCCCATAAAAGGAAAATTAAGATATAAATTCCCCCAACCCTACTAGATGGGGTTGATCCGAAACTAGAAATGATTTCACCCAGACCCTCTCATGATTTGATGAACCAAGATTTGGTGATTGAGATATAAATTCCCCTAGTACTATGGGATGTTGTTGGTTTGTAGATATCATTGATACTTCATAGATCCTATTAGTATTTGATGAGCCAAGGGGTAGAGGCAGTGGTAAAAATTACCCCATGTGTGTGGGATGGGTTTTCTCCCAGACGACTTCTATGACAACTACTTTTTATATCTTTTTGCTTTTTGGAAATTGTGCTCATGTATGAGTTGGGTGTAATGAAATCCAATGAGGGGATTCATTTTCTATGGAATGTTGTTAGGTTGTCCATAAATTCATATTTCATATGAGGAATGTGATTCCATTTGTTATATGGACCCATCCTAAATATCTAGTAGTATCCATCTACCTCTTTTCATGACTTCATTGCACCTTATATGTGGGGTAATCTTATTGTATTGACCAACTTGAATGTGTGTTACAAAGTCCCCGTATTTCTAGAGGAGCTATGACCTTATAAGATTCTTTATCTGGGTGTTCACCTATTTTAGAGACGTAGTGAAATTCCAAAATCCATATTTTCCCCATCCTTAGTTATGTACATATGACAGGGCACTGGAAATTAGTTGATGAAGGGTTGTTATGATAAAGAGACAAACACTACATAGGTGTATGTCATGATCTTCCACACCTAGGTTCTAGGCTATGAAGAATGTGGCCATGCCCTTCTAAAAATGGAGTGTATTTATGATCTAGATATTAACCTCATACCCTTGATAAGGTTGATATTTATCCTTCAAAGGCTAATGAGTCACCCACATGTTTTGGTATAGTTAATGTATGCACTCTGTAGGAACCCGAATCTTCATTTTAGGTATGGTTTTCCTTTCCTTGTCGTTTTTGAAAAAAAAGAGGAAAATCTAGAAATTTTTGAAGTACACGTCGTGTACTTTATAAGTACATGACGTGTACTTTGATGCAGCACAAGGATGTGTGTTGGCCATTTCTAGGCCACACATACGATGTGTAGGGGTGATGTGGAGGCCACTTAAAGCAGAGTACAAAAATTCCAAGTACATGTTGTGTACCTTAAGAGTACACACAATGTAGTTTCGTTTTTCATTAAACGGACAGGGGTCCCGCCTAACTGATGAAAACACCTTCTTCTCCAGGTTCCTCGACTGAGAGAGACCCATATGGCCACAGAACCTCTCCGAGCCCTCGTGCCTCTGTCCATTCTCTGAATCAACCGACATCGATTGTGTTGGGACTGTAGTCGTAACCTCTTCCTTCTCCTAAAGATTATTTTACCAATTTCTCCTCCTTCTCAAGTTATCGTGGGTTTAACGTTTTTTACGTTTTCGTATATCTACGTCGTTCTAAGGAGAATAAAGCCTCGTGGTCAATGTATATTGATCTCCTAGAATCAAGGTAGGTGGTTTGTGACTTACTGTTTGAAGTCTTTGAGTTTTATGTGCAAATTCCACCAATACCCATGAATGGGGTATTGTGTGTTTACCTTTTTTCCCCTGTTGTTTTCCTTTCATTCTTGTATGATTGTGTAGAGGTAAATTGAAATGTTTGTGGATAATTTTTGTGCTTGGATGTTTTTTCCATGACTTGTTCTTGTTGAAACCTTTGGGTCTTGTTAGCCTTTGGTCGTTATACCTGTTTTCCATGCCTTGTGACTGTAGGATGGAATGATATTCTTGACTTGCTTGTTATGTTGTAGACTGGTTAGCCAAGTAGCTCTATAGGTGTACATTGGCCTTATAGCATTATTATGCACTAACTGGCATGGGACAGTGAGAACCTGGTGCTATAGACTATAAGGGATAGACTGAGTGAGCTTCCCAGAGAGACTTGGACATTATAGACTATAATGGATAGACCGAGTAAGCTTCCTAGAGAGTCTTGAATATTATAGACTACAGGAGGGTAGACTGAGTGAGCTTCCTCAGATAGTCATCACAATGATTAAATTTCTTTAAGACCATTCCATGCTAGAGAAGTAATTGACTGAGTGATAATCCTTAGAGATTCTGTGATATACCTGAGACTACAGGAGGAATTGACTGAGCAAGCTTCCTCGGAGAGTTTCTAGACCTTGGTGCTATAAGGGGGTTAGACCGTGTGATCTTCCTCAGAGAGTCCTTGAATACCCTAGACTATAAGGTAAATTGACCGAGCGAGCTTCACCAGAGAGTCTTATAATTTTTTATGACCAAACCAGAGGGGTTAGGCTGAGTGCACTGCCCAGAGGGTTGTTGGTACTTCTTGGATAGGACCAGAGGGGTTGGCTGCGAGTACTTCCTAGAGGTGTTACTGTTGTGGTTAGATGATTGCTTCTTTGTTGTCTGTTGTTCCATGGATTGATTACTGTTGTATATCATTCTGTTACTGATTACTTCTTAGTTCCAACTATTTATTGTTACTATTTTCTTCTTACTATACTATTACCTTCCATATACTCACTAACTATTAGGAATAGATCTTCGGGTTGTTTCCTACTGTGATTTAGTCTCACACCCTGTTTGGGTCATGCTTTTGGGCCCAAACAGACTATGTTGTTGCAATTATAGGCAAGGGAAAGCATCGTTCGACTTCTGGTACTTGATAGCTTTGGAGTAGGAGAGCATGGGACCAAGCCGAGGCTTGAAATTCTGAGGAGTTTCTTATTTTTCTTTCTTTAATACTTTGGTTTTGTATTGTATTCAGCATTGTGACTTGTTTGGCTTCTTTCTTAGACATATGTTTTGTGCATCATTTCATATATATGTGTGATACAGTTTTTTATTATTTTATTCTTCTGCTGTTTATTGTTGTTGGATATTTACTGCTTCTACTATTGCATGCTTTGTTTACATCTGCTGTGTACTCTGCCAATGAGGGCATAGTTTCCCCACTATCACACCCAAGGCCCTTGCTGCTAGTTGGCAGCCTCTGGAGTCTAGGGAAATGCGCTTGATTCCATGTGACCAACCGGGTATGGGGCGCCTATGTGTGCCTTCCGGAACTAGGACGTTACAAAGTGGTATCAAAGGAATTATTTTCTCTTGATTTACTGTTTGGAGCCTTTATCCAGGGATAGGACGAATTCGGTACATGGCAATAAGCTGTGCCCCGGAGTAGCTAACCCATGTACAGGGAAAATCCAATCTACCTTGTTTATTGTAGTTTTTTGGTTTTGAGATTTTACGGTTGATATGATTTCACCAAGAGTGATTTGCATGCCTTAAGTTGTTATTTTTGTGCTATTTCGGTTTTATTTCTGTTGAAACCTGATGAGATGAGGGTATTCCATCTCAGGAATCATATAGGAACTTATTAGAAATCACATGCCATGCATTCTTTCCATTCCATCTAGGATGTTTTAGCGATTTCATGTTGTTGTGATAGACGTTGTGTAGATTATGTATGCTGTTGTGATAGATGTTTGATAGAATTCCTATGGTTTAATAGAGAATTTTTTCGTATTGTACCTTTACTTAAATGAACACCAAATTTTGATTCTTGAGGTGTTATGGGCCCTCATGAATTTCTATTTGGTGGATCATTGACTTTTTTTCCTTGTATATGATATGTAGGAGATGTCAATCTTTGATTCATGGGTAGTATGGGCCCTCATGGATCGGAATTTGGCACCTCCATGTTTTTTTTTCTGTGTTTTCTGGGCTTCGATGCAGTTTCTGAGCTACTGCCCGGAAAAATCCAGAATACATGGCATGTACTTGACTACACGCCATGTAGCTTTAAACCATGTCACTGACTGTGTCAACAGAAACATGGAGTGGTGAAATTGTTTTTGGAAACATGTCGTGTACTTTAGTGGGAAGTCGTGTAATAGTGAGTTGTGTACCCAACTGTTTCACTAACAACACGGGTCAGGGAAGCCACATAGTACACTCTGTGTTGGGTATGAACACGCTGTGTAACCTCACTCTAGATACTCGGCCGTGTCATGAAAAACACGGGACTACGTCGTCTCTCCTATACACACCATGTTTGTTCGGAACACGCCGCATAAGGGTCAGCCGTGTAGCCGGTCGTGTAACTAACAACACGGGCAGCCAAAACATAGTCTGGTACACTACGTGTTCTTAGTGAACACACTGTGTAGTTTAGGATTAGGAGGACCATGTGGTCTAGCTGTGTAAGTAGACTTGGGAAAGGGAATGGTGATCAAGTACATGCCGTGTGTGGGGACAACACATCATGTATCATGGGGTGTTACAGGACCAGTTGTGGATGAAGTACACGCCCATGTGTATGGCTTAAGGGGTCACGCCGTGTGCTTTTATACACGTTGTGCAGTCATGTTTTGTAGAACTTGTTTGTTATTTTTTCCTATTCTTGTTTTGTTCTCTTGTGTTCTCAGTATTTAGTGATCTTGATCTAAGGTGTGCTTTTGATCTTTAAGAGCTATGCCTACGAGACATCCTCTGGTTGTTCATCAGCTTCCAGATGATGATCAGACACCGGATATGGTCGATCAGGGATCTCCTGTAGATCCTCTTGCAGATCCTCATGTTGTGCCATCCTTGTCACCGGTAGTTATACCCGTTATAGGTGTTGATGCACAGTTCAGGGATGAATTCCTTAGGATGATGCATACCTTTCAGGGGGCGCCGCCTCCTGCCCCATCGATGGCTGAGTTGACGTGGGTTTTCCAGCAGCCACATCCTCCTACTTTCTCAGGGGATGGAGGACCCCAGGCTGCAGAGTTGTGGCTAGAGTCCATGCTGAAGATCTTAGAGCACCTGGAGATACCTCCAGAGAAAAGGGTAAAGATGGCTACTTATATGCTCAGAGACACTGCCAAAAGGTGGTGGGATGTGATATCATAGTCTGGGCGCCAACAGAGTATGATGTAGGACAAGTTTTGGTGCATCTTCTATGATTACTTTTATCCGTAGTCCTTGAGGGCTGACCGAGGCCAAGAGTTTATGAGTCTCGAGTAGGGTACTCTTTCTGTTATGGCGTAATCGTCTCGCTTTACTGAGCTGCAGCGCTTTACGCCGATTCCAGTAGGTGATGAGTTGTTCCTTGCTAGGAAGATCGAGGATGGTCTCATGCAGGTGATCTGTTCCCATGTGAATATCTTCAGGTTGACTTTGATATCCTCAATCATCAACCAGGCACTTATCACTAAGCACAATCTGAGGGATTCTGGAGCAGTGAGCCAGGGCGGTTCGACATCCAGAGTCAGTGTTCCTCCTACTGATAGTTGGAAGCGCCATAGAGAGTCTTCTTAAGGAGATCAGGGTAGGTGGAATGCATCTTCGGGCGGCCAGGTAGTATGCTACCAGTGTGGTAGGAGTGGGAATACTAGGCCTCAGTGCCAGAGAGACTTGATGGAGTGCTGATCTTGCGGCAATATGGGCCATCTTCCACATTTTTGTCATATCTTCTCACCTACAGCTGGTTGTAGGGGTTCTTCAATGACCCAATGATCAGGAGATATATCTCCATTTTCTCACCATTCTAGGAACTGGAGTTCTTCCGACTGTTCGGGCTGAGGTGGTGGTCTTAGCCGTGGTGGTAAGTCACCAGGTTACCAGCAACAGCATAGTGAATCAACTCAGAGTGGTCAGCTAGGGGCGCAGAGCTGCTGTACAGGCCAGACATTCACCATGGAGCAGACCCATCAAGAGCAAGATACTGCCCCTTCTACAGTTCGAGGTATGATCTTACTAGCCTATGTTTTATCTTCAGCACTTTTCGATATTGGTGTTTCACATAGTTTTATCTCTGTTGCGGTTGTGGAGAGCCTTGGGCTCTGTATCTTTTCATCTGCCAACATGTTGACTCTTGATACATCGTTGGGAATGAGGACATCTAGTGTACATCAGTGCAAAGAGTGCCCTCTTGAGGTTTCAAGGTGTCCCTTATTAAGGTACCTCTATGTCCTAGAGATCATAGGCTATGATGTCATTATCAGTATGGACTGGTTAGTTCCCTTCCAGGCAGTCGTCGATTACTATCGCCACAGGGTGAGTTTCTTATCACTAGAGGGAAGATATTTACTTCATAGAGGCGAGTGGGATGTCCAGGTGGGTAGATCTAGACCATATCATCATGGGCTAGGAGGAGTTACAACCCAGATTTCGAGTCTTTATCTGGATGACCATGGGACTTCACAGTTAGACTTTCCTCGATTGGTGGATTGTTTCCGAAATGTCTTTCTAGAGTAATTTTCAGGTTTGCCTTCATAGCGTGAGGAAGACTTCTTGATTTATCTCGTGCTCGGAGTAGGACTGGTGTCCATTCTTCCTTATAGTATGGCTACACCTGAGTTTTAGGAGCTCAAGAAGTAGTTAGAGGAGTTACAGGAAAAGGGTTTCATCTGACCTAGTACTTCTCCTTGGGGTTCGCATGTCCTGTTTGTGAAGAAGGAAGACCGCATCCTTAGGCTTTGTGTGGATTATCAGAAGCTGAACCAGTAGGCGGTCAAGGACTAATATGCCTTGCCAAGAATCGATGACCTATTTGATTAGTTTAGAGGAGCCTGGGTGTTCTTGAAGATCGATTTGAGGTCCGGTTATCATCAGTTGCACGTTAGACCATCAGATATACCTCTTACATCCTTCTGGAGCAGGTATGGTCTATACGACTATACAGTCATGCCATTCAGTCTCACGAATGCGCCAGCAGTTTTTATGAAACTAATGAACCGATTGTTCCATCCATACTTGGACACTTTTGTGGTTGTCTTTGTGGACTATATCTTGGTGTACTCTCACACTCGACACAACCATGATACCCATCTTGAGATCGTTCTAAGTACACTGAGAGAGCATTTGTTATATGCTAAGATCTTGAAATGCCACTTTTGGATGGATCATATTCACTTATTGGGTCACGTTATCTCAGAGACAGTAGCATCTGTAGACCTAGAGAAAGTGAGAGATTTAGTTTCCTGGGAGTAGCTGAATAATGTCTCTAAGGTGCGGAGTTTTCTATGACTGTCTGGATACTACAGGCATTTCTTATAGGACTTTTCATGCCTTGCAGCACCATTGACAGGTCTGACCAAGAAGGGTGAGATGTTCTTATGGTTTGATTCCTGTGAGTCAGCCTTTTAGGAGTTGAAGGGGAAGTTGACGTCAGAACTTATACTAGTCTTTCTAGAGCCAGGAAAGATCTATACAGTCTATTTTATACTTCAGTTGTGGTATTGTGAGATGTGCTTATGCAGGGATATGGAGTCGTTGCGTATGGTTCTCGAGAGTTGAGGCCACACGAGAAGAACTACCCGACGCATGATATGGAGTTGGAAGCTGTTGTTTATGCCTTACGCTATTGGAGAAATTATCTTATGGGAGATCACAATGTGGTATTCACCAACCAGAAGAGTCTCAAGTACATCTTCACTCAGCGTGATCTGAATCTGAGAGAGCATAGGTGGGTCGAGTATCATACAGTCCTTCGACTGTGAGCTTGCCTATATGCCCGAAAATGGCGATGCAGTGGCTGATGCATTGAGTAGGATAATTCAGATTCAGGAAGTTCATGAGGCCATTAGTGAGTGGCAGCAAATGGCTCAGTTCTCTGAGATGCACTTGGACATGCACGACAGATAGGGAAAGACTTTTCTTTATTCTTTAGCTGTTACCTCAACTCTTCTCAATTGGGTACAGATGAGGCAACTATCAGACTCAGAAGGCCTAGTCCGGAGGGAGAGTGTGTCAGGAGAGGATCATGTCCCTGGATGGACAGTGGGTGGGGATGAGATCTTGTGTTTCTAGGGACGTGTATGCGTTCTAGTAGACATACGGAAGGAGCTGATGTGGGATTTTCATTCTTCCGTTTGGGCAGTTCATCCTGGCGTCACCAAGATGTATCGTGGTCTACACCACCAGTACTGGTGGCCATGTATGAAGAGAGATGTTGTTGGGTTCATCATGAGATGTTCTACTTGTCAACAGGTGAAAGCGGAGCATCAATGACTAGTAGAACTTTTACTGGAGTTACCCATCCCCGAGTGGAAGTGGAATGATGTCGCGATGGACTTCATGATCGGGTAACCGAGGTCACCTTGAGGGAGTGATTCTATTCGTGTTGTCGTCGACAGGCTTACGAAGGTTTCTCACTTCTTACCGATCAATGAGACCTTTAGTGTTGATGAGATGGGGTGGTTGTACATCTGAGAGATTGTATATCTGTGTGGAGTTCCACACTCAATTTTTTCAGATAGGGATACGCGTTTTACTTCTTGGTTTTGGAAGGGGCTTCAGAAGTCATTGGGTACACAGGTACTTTTGAGTATAGCATACCATCCCCAGACAGATGGCCAGTCCGAGACTATGATTTAGGTTCTTGAGGATTTGCTAAGAGATTGCATTCTAGACTTTGGTAGTTCTTGGGAGAAGCATATTCCGCTTGTGGAGTTTGCCTATAACAAGAGTTTTGATATGACCATTCAGATGGCACCTTACGAGGCTTTGTACGGTAGGCCATGCCGATCACCTTTGTACTGGATGGAGGCAGGAGAGGCGGCTTTGGTGGGACCTTGTCTTGTTCAAGAGACCTTATAACAGATAGAGTTGATTTGGAAGAGGATGTATACAAAATAGTCACGATATAAGTCCTATGTTAATCATCGGAGATGACCTCTAGAGTTCGAGGTCAGGGATCAGGTTTTCTTGCGTATCGCACCAAGGTTGGGACACAATAGGATTCGGAGATAGGGTAATCTTTTACCGCAGTACGTCGGGCCGTTTGAGGTGTTAGAGAGAGTTGGCACGGTTGCCTATCAGTTGCAGTTATCTCAGAGGTATCGGGCTTTAGATGATGTCTTCCATGTTTCTTAGCTCCGAAATTACTTTTCAGACTTGTCTCATGTCTTTCAACCTCGGGAGGTTGAACATGAAGCTGATGTTTCATTTGAGGAGCATCCTATCTAGATTTTTGATCATAGTACGAAGGTTCTCCATGGTCGGTTTGTTCCCCTTGTACGGGTGCTATGGAAGCACGGGCGAGTATAGGACGAGACCTGGGAGTGGGGGCCGATGTACGATCGCAGTGGCCAGAGATGTTCGTTGTTTATTCTTCTACGCCTCGCTAGGGAAATTCAAGGACGAATTTCTTTAAGGGGGAAGATTTTAAGAACCCATATCTTCGTTTCAGGTATGTTTTTCCTTTTCTTTCCTTTTTTTTATAAAAAGAGAAAAATCAGGAAATTTTCGAAGTACATGCCATGTACTTTGATGCAGTGCAAGGCCGTGAGCTGGTCGTGTCCGGGCCACACACACGGTGTGTAGGGGTGATGTGGAGGCTACTTAAAGCTGATTTCGGAAAGGCTAAGTACACATTGTGTACCACATAAGTACACACTGTTTAGTTTCCTTTTTTGATTAAACGGACTGGGGTTGCGCCTAACCAACGAAAACACCTTCTTCTCCAGGTTCCTTGACTGAGAGCAAATCATTCACCCATGGAACTTCTCTAAGCCCCCGTGCCTCTGTCCGTTCTCTGAATCGACCGTTTTTTATTGCATTGAGACCGAAATGGTAAGGTCTTCCTTCTCGTAGATCTCTGTTTACCAATTTCACATCTTTCTTAAGATATCATGGGTTGAATGTTTTGTTCTTTTTTGTATATCTATGTCGTTCTAAGGAAAATCAAACCTCGTGGTCAATTTATATTGATATCCTAGCATCATGGTAGGTGGTTTGGGCCTTACCATTATAAGTCTTCGAGTATTATGTGCAAATTCCACCAATACTTGTGAACGGGGTATTGCGTCTTTACCTTTTTCCCCCTGCTGTTTTCCTTTCATGCTTGTATGATTGTGTAGAGGTAAATTGAACATGTTTGTGGATAATTGTTGTGATTGGATGTTTTTACCATGCCTTGTTCTTGTTACAAACTTTGTGTCTTGTTAGCCTTTGGTCGTTATACCTATTTTCCAGGCCTTGTGACTATAGGATGGAATGATATTCTTGACATGATTATTATGTTATAGATCGTTTATCCAAGTAGCTCTGTAGGTGTACTTTGGACTTATAACATTATTATGCACTGACTGTCATGGGACTATGAGAACCTGGTGCTATAGAGTATAAGGGATAGACCGAGTGAGCTTCCCAGAGAGTCTTGGACATTATAGACTATAAGGGATAGACCGAGTGAGCTTCCCAGAGAGTCTTGGATATTATAGACTACAGGAGGGTCACCGAGTGAGCTTCTTCAGAGAGTCTTTACTTTATTTGAATTTCTTTAAGACCTTTCCAGGCTAGAGAAGGAATTTACTGAGTGATCTTCCTTAGAGAGTCTTTGATAGATGTGAAACTATAAGAGGAATTGACTGAGTGATCTTCATTAGAGAGTTTCTAGACCTTGGGGCTATAAGAGGGTTAGACCGTGTGATCTTCCTCAGAGAGACCTTGACTACCCTATACTATAAGGTAAATTGACCAAGCGAGCTTCCCCAGAGAGTCTTATAATTTCGTATGACCAAACCAAAGGGGTTAGGCTGAGTGCACTGGCCATAGGGTTGTTGGTACTTCTTGGATAGGACCAGAGGGGTTGGTTGTGAGTACTTCCCATAGGGGTTCCTATTGTGGTTTGCTGATTTCTTCTTTGTTGCATGTTGTTCCATTGATTGATTACTATTGTATATCATTCTGTAACAGCCTACTGCTTACTGACTGTTGTTTATTGTTACTGTTTACTGTTTACAGTACTATTACCTACCATATACTCACTGACTGTTAGGCACAGATCTTCGGGTGCTTTCCTTATGAGATTTTGTCTCACATCCTGTTTGGGTCATGTTTTTGGGCCCAAACAGACTATGTTGTTGCAGGTATAGACAAGGGAAATCACCCTTCGACTTCTGGTGCAATGTTTCTTTGGAGAAGGAGGGCATGGGACAATGCCGAGGCTTGCGATGTTGAGGAGTTTCTTATTTGTCTTTCTTGTGTACGTTCGTTTAGTATTGTATTCATCATTATGACTTGTTTGGTTGCTTTCCTAGAGATATGTATCATGCATCATTTCATATATACATGTGTGCTCCAGTTTTTTATTGTTTTAGTCTTCCGTTGTTTATTGTTGTTTGATATTTACGGCTTCCGCTATTGTCTACTTTATTTACTTCCGTTGTGTACTCTCACAATGAGGGAATAGTTTCCCCACTATCACATCAAGGCCCTCGCTGCTAGTCAACAGCCTCAGGCGTTTGGGGAAATGTGCTCGAGCCCATGTGACCAAGTGGGTACGGGGCGCCTCTATGTGGCTTCCAGAATCGGGATGTAACAAACTCCATCTATAGATCATATGGGTTCTCGTATTCATAATTATAAATGGGATAGAACATGGTTGGGATATTGTTTCTGGATAACTCTCATCATATATTCATGTCAAAATCTTCTTTATTAGATTTATATGCCTCCACCAAGTCAAACCATATAGGTTTCTTCTTTGGTTCACTTATTGGATACAGTGAATTGATGTTGATAGTTGATGGGGAACTATATACAAAAAACCTTTTTGTTTTAAGCACCTCTCTATATAATGGTTTACGAATTTGGGAACCTCTATAAATGATGGAGTCTAGTAATGGGGAGGATTTTCATCTCGAATAGATATATCACTATAGGTAGGTTGACCATATTGGATGTTAGAATTAGATTCCCTATGATATATCTCTTCACTATAATGGGGAATACTATCAAGGTAACCATCACCTTGTGCTTTGGTTGAAGTGTCGGTGGACCCTTTTTGTGTTGAGGATAAGCATTGAATAGACTTAAGGATAATTTAATTGAGTAGATCAGGGATATGAGACTCATTATACATCATGATTAGAAGATCTCTAAATTAATTTTGGTGTTCAGTAGTGATATGAGCCTAATGTATTGTAGTTTTTGGAACATGTTGATAAACTTATGATGTTTCGGGGATATGATCCCACAACTGAGAAGATTCTAGAGTATGTTGATGAGAATTTATATTATCAATAGTAATATTATAATTCATGTTGGTGGTTTCCATTATATTTCATTCAATCCTAGGTAAGAGAGGGGTATGTAGACGATTTAAATATGCATTCACCATCAAAATATGTCGACGGACCTACAAAAAAGGGAGAATAATTTGATCCTCTTCTTATATATCCTCTAAATCATGCTGGTGAAATTTCTCATCATTGAAATTATTTTACAATCCTGAATTCTATGAACTACTGGAATATATTGAGTAACTTTATTAGAAGGGATATGGCCCTACTCGTGTGCCTTTGAAATATATCACTGCTCTTATTCAAAAAGAATATGAATATATCCAGAGACATGTTCCAAAATGAGTCGGTGATCCCTGATTAGAACAAGAATACGAGTTCATCCTTATTCGTTTGGAGTATGCCACCAGTATTTTTTGATAGTAATGTACCACTTTTCTGAGTCATATTCCAAATTAATTTGGTGAGACCTTATTGTAAGGGTGATATGATCCTATTTTTTCACCTCATCATTTACCAAAATATCCCAATAATACACCTCGAGAAGAGAATAAATGTGTTAGTTTTCCCGAGTATAAACTTTTTCATAATGATCATGGTGATATGATACTCTGGTTTTCAGGATAGGAATATATTTATGTCACTGTATCTTTACTAGGGTGGTAATATGCCATAGGATTGATGTAGTTGTTTCTAGAATGTAGTGACACTTTATCAATGTGTGTGAAAAAATGTTGGCTTGAACATTTTTAGTCTCCAAGATATACTAGAATATGTATTCCATTGAATCAAAAATATAATGCTACTCTTATCCTCCTTTTTCCATCAGAGTATAACGATTGGATTCATGCAAGGTGGAGGGATATGTTCCTCCCCCTTGATTTCTAAAATAATATCTTTGTAGACATAATCTGAGTGGGTAGATATATTATCATTACCACTGTTATATAACGATGAGATTCTTCATCAAAACTGGGGATATGATCCCACTCCCATTTATACATAAATTTACATGTCTGTTGAGACATTTTTATTACTCATTCATGAGTGTCAATTGTGTAAATGTTTTGGGTGGATCCCTCAATATGCGCTTGAGGGGAACCTGCATGATGATGCTAGAAATAACGGTTGATAATAGACCTCCTTGGAATCTTCTAAACCAAATAGATCCCTAGTCGAGTCCTTGATTATCCTTACTAATATATGGAATTCTCTAATTTTTGTAATCTGAGGATAAGATTTTGAAGTGATTGGTGGTGGATACCAGTGAAACTGCTTTCCATGCAACTTTCATTGAATGAGAAGTACTTTTCAACTTAGGAATCTAGAAACCATTATATGTATCCTCAAGGGTATGTATTGAAAAATGTTGGTGGTATTACCTAAATATCATGTTCACCACCCAATTCTGAAGGCATTAGGTGGGTGAGGTTGTTTTGTGACCATAGAGATTATTGTTGTAGTTGAGGTTTTAGAACAGTACCTTGATGAAGACTTGATATTAGGTAAATATGTCTATGATAGTAGTTTTTATAGTCAAAGTGACTACAAGGAACATGGTAACGAATTATTGCATCATCACAAGTATAAAACATGATCAATAAACTATGCATAGGTAAAATAATTCTCCTTTATTATTCCTAATTTTTCCATTTTTATTGCATGGAATTATCATAGTAAGAATGGAATTATTTCATGGTAACCCCAACTATTTAGGATTTCAAATCAGGAATACCATTTTTTCATAGGGGATGAAAAAAAATTTGTTCAACTAATAGTCAATCAATCATTTTTATTATTTAGAGATTCACATCTAGTTTACAATTTTTGATTCTCAATGAAATGTGTGGGGTCATAGGTTTGAGAGATGTGGTTCCCAATGTCTATAATGATTTAATTATTCTTTCATTAAATATATTCACAGTAGGTTCATCATTTTTCCTTCCTATTTGATAATTGGTTATGGGGTTTCAAGTATGGTTGTATTATCATTCATGTCTAGTTCATTATTTTCATCTCTAAGAATCTTCCAATTTCTCCCTCATCCGTAACAAGGTATATACCTAATTTCTACTAGCTGGTAGTCATTTTGGGTTTCAGAATCAATGGAACTTAGAAACTCACATTGGTCAATAAGAAGGTATAAAGGGATCATTTCAACCTTTTATGGGGAATTATTCCCTATTTTGGGACTCTATTATTGATTTCAGATTTTTTGAGAATCCTTTACAAATCATGATATCGAACCGGTTACCCTAATAAAATAATCCAGTTTCAAATCATTTTGAACATAAAGGAGGTTTTCAATTAATGATAACATTTATATGTATCTGAGTTTCTTCATATGTTTCCTAGTATTTCATAGTAATGAGTAGCTCTTTAAATTTTTAAGCCATATAACTATGAAATCTAGAGTTTATAGCCATCTAGGAGGCCGATATGTGATTATATGAAGGGATTGAACCGTCATGTGGAATCCTGTGTATCTTATTTTTTATAGTAATCGATACCCATGTAGTTCATTTAAGCTCATGTTGTATCGTTTAGAGTCATGTAAAAATGACAAACATGAGGGTACTTAGGCGTTGAGTATAGATCTCAATGATTAGGAAGGTTTCCCGTGTATCCTACATATAGTAGGAATTAGAGTCTTCATTGTTTGAGATTGTCATAATCCAATGATGGGGACGGATAGATAATTAAAAAATATGAGGGTTTCTACCCAAGTGTTTACCAAGATGTGAATGCCTTCGAGAAATATACTAAATTGGATTCCCATATATGGAGGTATTTGTATCGTGCTTCTAAACAGCGATTTCAATTAGAGGTTTCCCTAGATGGGGGGGGTTATGTTATTAGTATGACTATTGAAAATACCTAATCACTTATGAGTCATGATCAGTGTGAAAAACAAGGGATAATAAGAAATCAGACTCACTACATGTCGATGTGGGAATTATGAATTGGATTGTCCCTAATGGGGGGTTCGATATGGACCACAAGACTTAGGGAGGTTCCCTAAAAATTCCACATATATCAGGAATCAGAGTCATTTTGGTTTCATTTTTCATGTCTCAATGTGTATGTTGGAAATTTTTATCTTGTCTCGGGGTGTGCCTCACATGCTTGTCATGTCGGAGGGTCTATACCTAACATAGTTGACATCTCATGGATTTCTTATGGTCATGTCCAAGTTGTTTACGGGATGTGTATAAGGATTTGTGGACATGACCAAGGTGTCTTCTTCATGATTCAATTGACTTTTCCAAAGTCCACTACATGATAAGGCTGACTTGTCCAAGTCAATTCTCAATATTGAAGAAGACATGTCAAATGGATTCTATGTGACCCGGATTAATTACCCTAAATAATTTCATGTGATCACCCAAGAAACATCCAAGGGTATCACATAATTTGGTTTTACATGTTATAGGGATTCCCATGATCTGTATGGAATATTTGGAGGAGTTCTCATGATGGAGAATACATGTTCGGTGGCCTTCACATGATCAACACAAACACATCCAAGGGTGTTATATTATTAAGTCTAACATGTCATAATTATTTCATGTGATCTATCTAGAATTCCTAGAGTATGTCACATGAATTGGATGACATGACCAGAGGACTTCATATAGCTCAAATAACATGTTCAAAGGACTTATCATGACTTAGGATGATATTTTCGGGTGTCGTTACATGATATATCTTGTAAAGAACATTTAAATTAGCATATCCATCTTTACGTAATGATTCTTTGTTATTCATACTCTATTGTATATATGTCTCAGTATTTTTCAAGCTTTCACTTATTCAGAATTTTCTCAATCATGTCAACATGTGAAAACATATTCACACAACTTAGTTGGTGCATCGAAAGTATTTCGTATTATTAATATAGTGATCATGAGAATCATATATACTTGTCACATAATCCCATAAGTCATTCACCATGTTTTAAACAGTGTAAAACTCTTCATATTGTGTGGATATCCACTCTATGAAGTCTTCTTTCACTTGTGAGATCCCATGGGTATTCTATGTACCTTGTGTTTCTGTTTCTTATAGTGTGGGGGAAGTATTTTTAGGCCTATATTCCCCATTTCTACACCACTTCTCATGGAACGTATATCCCAGTTATGAGGTTGATTCAGTGGAGATAGTTTTTCATCACACACTTCATGTGTTCCTTCTATGGGTTGACATAGGGGATGCATCATAAACATTGATCGGGAGAACACTCTGTTCACCAAATTTATTGGAAACATATATTGTCAAAGGGTTTTCACATGATATTTTTGAAATGTCAAAGGTATTTGAAAAGGTCATGCTGACATGTATAAGAGTCCTTGAAAGATCAGGTCCCCGGTTGAAAAGGATTTCTAATCATTAAGGGATACTGGTTTGGGGCCTTTTTGAGATCATGATGTCAGTTAAAGAACCATAAGGTCATCATAGTGATTATATGTGGTTCATAACCCCTTCATTTTAAGAAAATAATAACTTTGGTTGTATGATGCATCCAAATTTTCATCATTATCTCTTCATTATACAAGACTTCCAGACTTTTCCCATTGGTTTTCCAACAGATCATTTCAATATGAATAATGGATATCATGATGTTATGTGGGAATTATTATGGATATTATCTCATATTCTCCATGGTGAACCTTGTGTTCTGTGATATATCTTTCTATGGTGTATGAGCATTGTAATAGGAGATTGTTCCACATGACTATGGATCTAGTAGGCCGTTTCATGATCAACTAGATGACTCCAAGGGTCCTTGTATGATCAAGATGTCTTTTCAAGGTTCTTTTGTGTGATCAATAGTTATCACATGGGGAAGATAACCCCTTCAAATAGAAATTATCATACATTACCTTCACAAGAGACTTTCTAATTTTCCATATTTTATTCTTTATTTCACAATAGTTAGGGAATTTTATAATTAGTAGTTCATAAAGGCATATCATGATCTGAAGAGCTCATTGAATTACCATAGCATGATTATCAGTGATTTTCTAGACAACTTCTCAATGATAGGTGGGATTGTTAGAGGGGATTCAGAAGATCACCAATATATCATATGAAGTGTGTGATCTACTCACATGACATTCATAGGGTCATGATATTGTGTGTCTCTCTAGGGTTCAAATGATTCATGTGATACAACAACATGGTATTCAAGTATCCTTGTTGCGCCTTCCTTTCTCTTATAGAAAAAATAATACGTATGGTTCAGGTATTTATTCGATTTTTTAATTTTTGATGCTCATTTCACTAGAATCAATAGGTTTCACTCATGGGAGAATTATACTACAATTTAGAATTTAAAAGGCCACATTTAACTTGATAAAATTGTGAGGTATATAGTTCATCTATAGAAAATTCAAGGAATCATTATTAGTAATGATTTTATAATCATCATTAATTTGACATAAGAAGATTTAGTAAACATAAGTAAGGTCGTAGATAAAAAATTCAAAAATTGAGAACATAATATCTTGAATTAAAAGAAGAGATAATATAAATGATTTTTATTGAATAGTTATGTGTTCAGTCGCACCTAAAGTCGATCACTTAAATCATCTGGACACCAAAAATTGAGATAAATAAAATCTATGAAACGTTTATAAATTTATTTTTTGGGATTAAGGACCCTTATGAAAATAATAAATGTTTATTTATTAATAAAATAAGAAGAAAAAACCTATATTACCTAAAAAACATTAACAATTAAATTTTTGGGGATTAAAAACATCAAGGGATTTAACCCAACTATTTTCACAAATAAAGTGATTCTAAAATTTGAGAGAATACCTAACTAACAACTATAGTGAATAAAAATACCTTTCTCTATATACTTTTTTCACAAATGTGATATTAAATATAATTATTACAGAGATAATTTTTTATATCTCAAAAAAATGGTAATGTCCATTACATGAAGTTACAAAGAAAGGAATCATGAAGATGAGTAAGAATAACTAAATAAAAAATATTAGAAAAGAATAGTTTTTTAATTTATATTATGTATAATAATTAAAAAGATAAATGATTACTCACATAATCATAACCTCCCAGTGAATTTTTCAGATCCAGTTCATCAAAGGTTAAACATTACTTTTTCTTAATGGATATTATGGATTTGATCGAATTATAATTCATTTTGAGGAAAAAATATAATTTCATTTACATGTTTTATTGTTGTTTTCTAACTGTGTAATATTCTTCAACATGTTTAAGGCAATAAAAAAAATTTCAATGATTTATGGAAGCTACTTTCTTGACATGATAGATAATTTCCCTAATATTTTAATATATTATTTCTCAATATATGGATGGTCATTGAAGGTATGACTAGAAAATCCTCATATGTTTCATAAATGATATAAAGAATAGTGTTTTGAGCTAAATTGGAAGAATTATCACTTAATGGTATATTAATGAGTCATGAATGTCCACTAAATATATGAGAAAGGAAAATAGGAAGGTACCGCTATGATTATATTCATATAAGAGCTTCTTGAGCCAATAAAGTGAAAATAATTTAATGCCGTATTGGATACAATATTATTTATCATAGATTTGAAAACAAATTTATAAAATATACTGACCACAAACATCACTATAATGAATGAATGTCCTGATCTTATTATATAATTTAAAAATTGAATCCTTAGAATAACATAAATGAAGTATAGTTGTTAGACCTATTGGGATATCATCCAATAAGGATATTATATAAGAGATAATACATGATGCATGTGATTATATAATGGAATCAATTCTTAGGAAGAAGTTATATCTTATTTTATAACAAGTATACTTTTTAATATGGACTATAATTAATATGAAAATTAGTTTCAATGCTATGGATAAAGAATTATTAAAAAAAATCATTTATTTTCTTAGATTATTTTTTTTATATCTCTATAATGGCGGCCTATACAATTATTACAATATTATACTATAAACTATTAAAAATTATTCCAAAATGAGATTCATCATGTTTATAATATTATTAAAGTAGTTTTTTATATAAATTCAATATATAAAAGGATAAAATAATGTCATGTAATACCACTAGTGAGATCATAGCTAAATAAGGACAAATATAGGAAGGAAATATAGATTCCCATTTAGTTTAAAATGAGAAACTATTTTGTTCTAAATAATTTTTTTCTATATTTCATCAATATATCAAAATATTTAGTGACTAAAATATTTATCCATATTGCATATATCAAAAAATGAAGACATTTTTTGGAAGATTCTTACATATGTGGCCTATGTTTACAAACATTTCCACATCTGTTTTGTGAAATAAATGAGTCTTTGATGTAAATATGAGAACTAATTAGAGAATATGTTGATGTTAGATTATTTTTTATTAAAAATAAAATGGTATAAAAATATTATTTAAATGTGTTTATTGAGAATTTCAATTATTTTTTATGGGATTTTTAATTTTTCAAATAATTCTTTAATTATTATATATTGAAATTATTAACATCATTTGTTCTGAATACATATTTTTGAAGTGAATTTTATTTTTATAATTTCATACGAGTTATATTGAAGTAAGATTTGGATTGTTTTTAAAGTACTTGTGTTCCTAAAATTATTTTTTTAATTAGATGGTTTAAACATATATATAACTTTTTATGGAATTAAAATGCTTTGTTGAACTAAATAGTTTAATTATTTTATTCATTTCATAAAATATGTCAATTTTAGAGTTCTACTATAGTTAATGATTTAATAATTCCAACCTCTCCCCAACCATGGTACAATTAATGATTCCACCACTACTACATCATGTTCCTACTATAATTATCTACCACCATCACTTGTTCTACCACCAACCCCTTCTACTATCAATCCATTATGTAACCTCTAGTCTGTATTACAACAACATCCTCTATTTCTTCTACTATTTTCTATATACCACTATAGTTCTTATGTTATTTTCATCTTAGAATATAATAACGCCACATTACCTCCAACATGAACTGCCCTCATTGTACACTTATACTGTCAAGCTCTCCAAATCTCACTTTTTCACCATTATTCCTTCATTGATCCACCACTCACATATCAATAATAGCACCTACAAAATTTGAAAACGAATTATTCTGTCTCAATCTTTCGGTGGTAGATATTAGTAATGGGAATTTAAAATGTATTAAAAACTATAACCTCCATCCAGATACGTAATATGTTAAGGATGAGTCAAAACTCAACACAATAGAATAACTGTGGTAGAAAACCTATTTGAATGAATGATTACCTACATAAACAATACCCATTTATTGAATAATATGGTCATGCGCACGAATATATAGATATTATATGATCCTATTATTGAATACACTACTTGTAAAATGTGTTATCGATTGAAAAAATATAAATAAAATGATTTGATCTAGTCCGGACCACCAATAATAGATGGATCCATGCAATGATTATAGAAGATAGCACTATATGTAGATCCAATGCTTGAAGAAAATGCATAAATATGAATGATCATGTGAAGAAGATGATATTGACTAATCAAATGTGAATATTTTGGTGAGTTCAATAATGTATGAGATGATTGAAGATCCTAATTGAGAAGTTTATGATCAAAGCTACTGGGATTAGTTGAAAGAAGATAGTCGAGTCTCGATCTCCTCCACCAAGGATTTTTTTGAGCCCACACTCAATAGGGAAGAAACTTTCTCTAATAAAATGAAAATGGATTGAATATGGGAGAATGGGACACTATTAATCCTCTTATAATCTAAAAAATCCTTATATGGGTGAAGGTGAGTTTTGAGGTGATGATTGATCAACTATATCTTCACATAAGAGGATTTCATAAAGCCAAAGTTAAATTCAATTTTTGTATCTAATTATTTGTTCTGATTTACATTAAATAGGAAATTTTTTACATTGTGAATTATTTTATTATATTAATTGGATAAAGAGAGAGGGGCCTACAACGTTCCTCACGTCTATGGTAGTATATACAGAAGAATGTGCATAATGGGTGCCTGATGAAATTCATATGCTTAAAATTAGGAACAAGTTTATGTAATGGATATAGGTGATCCATGTATGTGTATCCTAATGGGATGGTCACAAAATATGGTAAAACACAATAAATGAGACGAATTCTTAGACTAGATTTGGAATTCATGTTCATGCTTGGAAAATTCAAATACACAAAACTATTTTAAATAAACCTACAATGCACTAGACACGTGATGATAAATTCACAACAAAAACCTCTAAAATCAATGTCAAAATAAATATAAAGATGTGATCTGGGTTAGGGAATGTCACAGATAGTTTTTATAATTTTCTAAATATACAAAAGTAAAGTTTATGGAGTCTGGGAAATCATCTGTATAGGTCAAATAGATATTTAACAACTAGTGCATTATAGCGTCATATTTAATTTTTGGAGAATGGATTTTGTCACCATTAAGGATAATGTATAGTGATAAGCTTACCACAAGGAAGAAAGTGATATACATTCAGAATAGTGGATTTATAGAGAACAGAGACATGAAGATGAATGGGTTATATTTCAGGAACTGGATATAATTAGCTATAATCAAGAAAGAGTTTTATCTATGGGATAGAGAATATTCATGTCCCTCTTTCCTAGTTTTTTTAATACCTACATTATTTCACCTGTATTAAAATTATGGAAAATTATTAATGAAATTATGATGAAAAACCATTAATTCTTGTGGATTTGGTTTTTCTATTTAATAAATTTTATTTCATTTATTCAAGAAATATAGTTCGATGATACCCACAATTCATTTTGGATATAAAATTACAAAAACATTGAGTTTCGGTGAAAACTGATCTCGATCAAAATTCATTTATAACTACTTCATTAACTTGGGATTTTTATGAAAACATGATAAATATCTATTTAGTATAACACTAATTATGACTAGAAAATTGAACATGGTGATAAATTATTTATCAATCAGTGATTATGTGAGTTATATAGTTGAAAAGTTTTAGGAATCAAACTTTCATAGGTAGACTTGGAAAAAAATCTAGTTATCCTATTTCAAAAAGTTCCAAGATTTTTTTTTCAAATGCAACAATGAATGAAAGTATTTATAAAAATCATCAAATTGATTTCCCATACTTTATCAGTTTATTGTTCTCCATATATTTTTTTTCTTCTACTTTAGTTTTATCACTACATTTTGTCACTCAAATTCATACAATTATTAACTCTCACTATTGGTTCATTACCACACCAATGTCCAACATTATCTTTTATTTTTTTCATCTGTTTAGTTATATTTGATTCTTTAGTCACCTATAAACACACATTTTGAGACCTTCCCTGTGAATCGATACCTCCTCAAAAATAAACTAGTTATAATTATGTTTATAAATAATTAATTTTATATGAAAATAGTTTATGACCTAATGACATCATGAATTGTTTTTGTATTTTCTAGGGTGAAGAATGTGAGATAATGTAAGCACAAAAAATATATAAAAACAAAAAAAATGAACAATAATTATGTTTAAAAAAACAAAAAACATAAAATAAAATATATCTATTGAATTTTTTAATACACAAAAGGTCTACTTGGAAACATATAAACCCAATTATAACTGAAATAAAAAAACATTTGAGTGTTCTAAAACTCAAAAGAAAACTTTAAAAGGGATATCTCCAATAAAAATATAATAATAAACAACCTCAAAATAGAAATCCCCCACAACCTTGAAATGAGATGATTGTTACAGATAGGCTTTGGGTATTCCATGTTACTATAGTATTAAACAACACATAAGAATTATGAAAATTAATAGGTATTGAAACTATGATATTAAAAAAATACCACTTTACTATGATGCTATTGTACTATGGAATACCTAGTGAAGACTCACTATACTTCATTAGGGACTTCTATGATACAATGAAGCATATAACACATAGGGGGTTTAGTGAGAAAGAGTTAGATCCAAGATTCTTACAATTTTACTTGAATACAATTAAAAAACATGGTTTCAATATATAGATAATGAAATATTTAAATCATGAGACTAATTATAAATTTTTTTTCTCATTAAATTTTACACGAGAATAATGACATCTAAAATTAAGAAAAAAATCAAAAGATTCATCCTAGATGAGGGAGAGTTGTTCAATGAATCATGAGATATATTCTAGGGGATAGTTAGTCAGTTCCCTAATGAGTTTTTAAACCAAAATTTATTATGGATATATTTTACAATATTCTCACACCATACCATCAAAAAAGATTAATGAGTCCTATAAAGGGTATTTCTATTATAAAACTACTGGTGAGATGAAATAAATTTTCAATTCCTGATACAAAACTCACAACACAAATACACAAGAAGAAGATTTGCTAAGAATGAAACTATAATTATTAAATAAGATAAGGTTAAATAGGTTGGGTTCTTTAATGATAATACTTAAAACACTCTTACAGGGAAATTCCACCATTGTGGCATGATTGGGCATTCATAATCATGTGGTCCAAATTTTGATATGCCTACCCAAGCTCCTAAAAATGAAAATATTTATGCGTATGGCCCTATAATGTTTCCCTGGGATACCAAATTATAAAATACATACAAAAAGTTTTATAACTCCAAAGAATCACTAATGGGTATTTTCTAATAAATGATAAATATATTTGATGAAAAATAGTCAAAAACTATCTTGATAAAGTACAAATAGATTACAAGAAGAAAAATTAGGAATTACAAGTGGTATAGTTAACTATATATGTTGGTGGAAGAGATAAGGGTAAGTTTCCAATCACCATTGATGTAAAATCTATAGATAATTACATGGATGTCCAAAATAGAATGGATCTAAAAACCCACCAAGTATATAGTAGAGTACTTAAATCTGATAAAAATTAGTAGATAAAGTTGGAAATTTGACATAAGAAAATTTTTAATCTGGAATTCTAGATAATAGCACTGAAAATACTTTCAATACCACTGTTCCAATTGATGAAAATAATAAAATAGATTAAAGAAAATTAAAATTTGTGGAATAAAAAATTGAATGGAATGATGAATTTATTATTACTATATTTAGGAACCTTTTTCTAATCACTCCATTTCTATAATGAATCAAAAATAAGAATAGGATTGACAACTATTTAAAATTTTCCAAGTTGTTAATATATTGAACCTTTCCATCCATTTACTTGAGGCCATTTTAAAAATAAAATATTATTAAAAAAATTCTAGAAAATATATTCAAACAAGACATCCATGTAATATTTTTCTACTTACAAAATCAAATAAAAAATTAGTGTTTTATTTCATAATAAATTACCTCCCAAACATCAAGTTCTAGTGAAATTAGTCATTCATTAAACCTTTAGATATAGTGGTGTCTCATTTAATTTTGTATGTGATATTGAAGCAAGAATAAATCTAATTCCATTTTCCTGGTTTGAAAACATGAGATATGGATTTCCATAATCCCAAACTATTTTTCTACAACTTGTAGATAATCCATTTCACACATAATTGATAACATAAATAACATGTTAGTGGGAGTAGTAAATCCATTTTTCTTATTGGTTTTCCTATATTGGATATGTAATGTGATGATGAGGTACATATCATTATTGGTAAGCCCTTTATAGACATAAGGTGATCAATAAATGAAGTCTCAAATGGAAAATTATTTTTTTAGTTCGATGAATATAAATATTAATTTAATTCTTTCAAAAAAAAATAAAGAACCCACCCAAGACCAAATCTATTATACATATGAGATTTTAGAAGTTGGAAAATCTTTTAATGAGGAATAAGATCATTTTTTGATGATTCTATATGGAATTAATGGTGAACCTTGTATCTCTACTAAAATATTCAAGGGTAATTAGTTTTTTCAAGGAGAATGGTCCATTATATTATCATGATGGGGAAATCCTAGAACACCAAGATGATATTCCTTGGAACACATTTTGACCCCAATCAAATAATAGGTATGTAGGGAGAAATTTTCCCATAATAATAATTATGAATAGAAAGATTTATAAAATTCCTTCCTTAAGAGGAAACATGAGTATCTTGGTCCTTTTAGAGCGAAGTGTCCTCCATCAAGCCAAAAATCACCAAATCTGGAGCTCAAGCCCCTATCTTATCATTTGTAATATTCATTTACGTGTGAGTGATCAATATTAACAGTAATCAAATCATCATAATTATAAGGAAATAAAGAGGATAATCAGTTTGGTATCTTGAGGAAGTTCAAGACTATCATAGGTTGGTATATTATTCATATTAAAGATATAAGACAATTATACTACCTAAAAAAATCCCCATGGAACTAGAGTGTAAACCAATAGTGGAGGAGTAGAGAAAGATTAACCCAAACCTAATGGAATTGGTATAAGGGGAATTTATTTGGATGCTTGATGCTAATATAATAATTTACATTTCAAATAGACCATGGGTGATTCCTATACAGGTATTTCCTAATAAGAGTGGAGTGACAGTCTTTACCAATGAAAAGAATGATCAAATCCAATATGAAATTGTGAACAAATGGAGGGTCTTTATAGACTATTGGAAACTCCATATATTCACAAGGAAATATCATTTCTAAATTCCTTTTTCTAAAAATTATAGATAGGATTTCTAGAAGTTATTTCTTTAATATTCATTATGGTTAGTTTGGTTACAATAATATTAAAAATTCTTTTAAAAATTAAGAGAAAAGCAATTTCACTTTTCCATTTATTACATTTTCATTCTAGTGAATTCCCTTTTTATTATGTGGTGTTCCATCCTCTTTAAAGAGATGCGTGATGTAAATTTTCTGCAAAATAGTTGAAAATATAATTGATTTTTTTAGTGTTGATTTTTTAGTTATTGGAACTGGCTTTGAAAAATTATTTAAAAATATGGAAATTTCTTTAAAAAGGTTCCGTGAGAAAATTTTCTTTAAATTATAAAATGTTCCAGTTCATGTATTCCAAAGGAATTGTTTTGGCCATAAGTTTTTTAAGAAAAGAATAGAGGTTGGAAATGAATATGTTTATATTGATCTAGAGGTTATCACTACCTAATAATTTCATGGTGATTAGGTGTTTTTAGGACATGATGGATTCTATAATAGATTCATTAAAGAATTCTCTAATATTACTAGGACCTTATGTTAATTTATTTTTAAGGATACACCCTTTATATTTGATGAGAAGTGCCTATATAGAATTAGTTTTCCTAAGGATAATCTCACATATGCAACCATATTTATTACTCCAAACTAGATTATTCATTTTGAGGTTATGTGTGATTCTAGTGAAATTTCATTTGGAGCTTTTTTATGTTAGCGGTAGCATAGGGAGTTATATATAGTGTAATATGCTACTATAATTCTTGATAAATCTCAAGGTAATTATACCAAAACTGATAAGGAGCTTTTAGGAGTGGGTTTTTAGTTTATAAATGATTATGCAATGTTAAATATGGTAAAAATTCATTTCTTTTACTGACCACTCATCCCTTAAATAAATATTGTGAAAAAAGAGGTTAAACCAAGACTTATTATATGGGTTATGTTGTTACAATAATTTGACTTGGAAATAAAGGATATACAAGGGGATGAGTAAGTTATTTATAATATCATATCTAGGATTTAATTTACTAAAAATAAGTATCATTGGGAGATTAATTCTTCCTTTAAAAATGAAAAACTGCTTTATTTTTTTAGTAAAAAGGCTCCATGATATTCTCATTTTTTTTAAATTCTTGTCTATTAGAATTTCAAATAAATAATTTTCTCAGAATCAATGATATAAATTTATTTTTGAGCTTATGCATTGTTTTTTGGATGATACTTTATTGTTTAAGATATGTTCTAATGGAAATTTGAGGAGATGTGTGAATGATAAAGATATGTTACCTATTATAGTTTGTTGACATTTATATTATTAGGGAGGAAATCATGGGAGTGAGATAACAACGCAAAATTTATTGCAATATAATTCCCATTTGAATATTTTTTTAAGGATCCCATACATCATATTGTACAATTTTATATGTTTCAAATACTTGGTATTGTGGGTACTATGAAATAGTTTCCCCAAAATGGTATTTTAGATGTATTAACTTTTTATATTCGGGTGTTATATTTATGTGAATTTTTCCTTCATTATGTAGGAAAAAATAAATCTTAGTTTAGGTTGATTCTATATCAAACTGTTTTTTGGGAGTGGCATTACCAACTAAAAAGGCTAGTTGTACGATTAAATACATTAGTAAGAACATTTTATCAAGGTTTGGTGGGCCGAAAGTTTTCATCACTGATAATGTTACTCACTTTCAAAACATTAATTTAAAAGAATTGATGAAAAAGGGTGTGTTTTTACATAAAAATAGTAAAAACTATCATCCAAAGTCAATTAGATAATGTAAAATCAATCACAATAATTTGAAAAGTATTTTAAGAAAACTATGATCAATTTTAGATACTATGGGTCTTTAATACCAGATGAGGTAATATGGGAGAATAATACTACCTTTAAAATTATAATAGGTATGTCTCTATATTGGATAATTTTTATAAACTCTTTCCATTTTCTTATAGAGTTTCAAAACTATTAATTTTTTGAAATAACTTCTCTGATTTTTTATTTTATTTTTGCTAGAGAAAAAAGGTTTATTTAGTTTAGTGGGTTAGATGAAATCAAGAGAAAATCATGTGAGAATTCCAGATTTATAAATAAATAAAAAGTCATTTTATGATTCTATAAATAAAAATATTCACTTTAAATATGGTTATAATTTTTCTAATTTTTAAATCTAGGATTAAGATCCATTCAATAAAACTCAAAACCAATTTGTCTAGACCCCTCTCCATTTTGATAGTTCTTGTTAAATAGGCTATAGATATAGTTGGAGAAAAGTGATTACAATTTTAGGTCAATGGGAAGAGAATAAATAATTGATTTTAGGGTAAAATAAAGGTCTTTGTTTTCAAATCCTTCTTTGATTGTTGACCAAATACAAAAGTCCAATTGAGGAATATAAACTCATTGTTTAAATGGAACATACCCATTGTCCTTGTATTGTTTTTTTATTTCATTAAATATCACTCCTTTTTTTCAATCTCTAGTCTATGATCATTGAAATATTTCTCTAGGTGGTTATTTTGGTACAACACTAGGATCTTCCTCACATTCTCATGGTAGTAAACATCATATCACTAGGTTGCTTCTAATAGGGTGCTGCCTCTAGGGTGATACCACCAGAGTGTTACCAATATGAAAATCATAGACAAGGAAAACCGATATAAAACACAGTGGATTCACTAGATAAAACCTTATAAACTCAAACTTCGGTTGAAATTTCACTTTTCAATTAAATTGCAGATACTTATGTCTATATTTTTAACTCTAAAGGAAATAAAAATAAGAAATCATAGGAATTCACCCAAGGATACGAGGGGGATACTATTGAATAAAACTAAATGATCCATGCTAAATATTTAGTTGAGTACTAATCTCATTTATGCATATTTTATTTATTTCTATTTTTGTTCCAGTTTCTTCGAATTAAGTTTGTGGGAAACTCCCCATGTTATGTTAAACTATGGGGTATGAATCTACTTTATTTGGATGAGTGATTATCTTGATGAAATATATAATGTTAAAAAAATTGAGATGCATTTTGAAACCTACTTTAACCCATTTGAAATCCCTTTCATTTAACAGCTGATGAAACAATTTTTATCATGCTTCTTTTTTATCCAAATTAAAAATTCATTTGATATTTAAAAAAAGTGTGAACTTTTCAATGTTAATTTTTTCTCAAAAATTTATATGGAAATGTGGTAAAAGTGATTTTGTAACTTTCTTTTAACTTATTAAAAATTATTTGAAGTATTGAACTATAATTGTTTCTAAATTAAAGTGTATCTTATATTATGATTCAAAACTAAGGGAAATTTTTGAGTTTTAAGTGTGGGTTAGAGGGATCTATCTGGGTATAAATTTGTGATTCAATTCTGGACACATCAAAACCCCATAATTATTTTAGAAAATCATCAAAATTTTCAAAATTGTTATGAAATCTAAGGGTCTTTGAGATAAAATTTTCATATTAATGTGTTATTTCCTTGTGGATAATAAAATCATGGTTATGATATTTTCATTAATTCTATAAGTTTTTGGGTTTATCATTATTGGGTGTTGTTACACAATATTTTTATAGATGTTCTATATAGGAACTAAGAATGGATGTGAGATAGGGTAGATATTTGTGGAATTATGATAATAACATGACTAAAATATATATTTGAACTCAAAACTATTGGACTCACATTTTAAAAATAATTAACCTCAATCATTAAAATGAAATGATAATTATATAATCTTTTTGAATCTAGAGTATAATAGATAATTAGGATATCATGGTGAATCCCTGAGAAATTAGGCACTTGGATGTGTTTATAAAAAAATTCAAATTCAATAAGTGTCTTACATATTTATATTTACAAACTTTTGGTTGGATATTTTTTTAAATATTCAATTTTTCATAAATGAGTTTATTAAGGTGAGGATAATATTTAACAAAAATGAATACGGGGATAATTAACTTAAAATATAATCATTTGAGTATTATCAATGAATTGAAAAATGAATCCTTGAATTTTGAAACATATATAAGAGTGAGAATTGAAGGTTACTTTTATTGTATTTTTATTTCAACATTAATTCAACTTATGTAATCTTCTTGAATTGTAATTGAATCGGAATTGAAGTATAATAGTTGTTGAGTTCATATAGGAGGTGTAATATTTTCAATGGTGTAGGAGTATGTGATTTCTAGAATTCTAGGGTTTAATTTAATTTATGAAAGACTCGGTTTAATTTTATTTGTGAAAATTTATCCCATCTCAATATCATGTCCCTTGAAAACTAATTTTTTGACATGATTCATTTTGAGATTATTGTAAATTTATTGACGTCTTTTTTCTTAGTGAATGGATTTATTTTTCTAGGAAAGTAAAACATTTATTTGTGTGGGAGTATGATGTGGCCCATGTTTACACACTTATCCACAACGGTTTTAGTTAAATAACTAAGTTTGCATGTAAATATGAGCTCTAATTGGTAAATTGTTTTTATATTTAATTATTTTTAATTAAAATATATATTCTCTAAAAATATTATTAATAAATGAGTTATGGGGATTTTGCTAAATTTTTATGACATTTTTATTTTTCAAAATAATTAATTCTTAATACCATGTTAAAATTATTATCCTATTTTTTATGGAATATATCCACTTGAACTAGATTTGATTTATTGAATTTTGAGTGAGTCGTATTAAAGTAATTTTTTATTGTTTTTAAATTACTTATGATGTTCCAATTAAAATTTTCATTTCAATGGTTTAAAAATATCTATAATTTTTGTGGAATTAATGTTATTAATTTTTTAAAGAAAAAAATATTAAATAAAAAATTGATTCATATATTTAAATATAAATTCCTATTATGTTAGATAACATGTTTTCAAACATGATCTTGGAGAGTGATTTTCTATAATTGTTATTAATGCAAGTGTTTATATAACTATAGAAATTATGATATCATATATTAAGGGATTTGTAAGTTTAAAAGGATTTTGGAGACAAGATTTTAAGCTATTAATAATAATTTTATGTTAAGAAGGGATCCTATGATCAAAGGATTTTATTGTTTTGAATTTAGGAAGTTGTAGAATTATATATTATGTGAAAAAATTTCACAAACAAATCCATTATAATTATTTATTTATAAATTTTATCTTCATCTACTCTATGTAATTATAACTAAGAAAAGATAAATTGTTTGAACCTTAAACTAGGGAGTTAAAACTTATCATTTTATATTTTATCAATAGATTAAAGACGGATTTTGAGATGGAGGTGAAGGAATCTCACAAGACCACATGGGTGGGCCCCATGGTGGGGACCAGGTGTCTGCATTGTAACTGGTGGTAAAAGCCCTATTGTCACATTTGGTATTAGAGGTGGTACCCAGCCTTAAGTGTGTTTCACTGCCTATGTTGAGATGTAGGGCCCAAAATGAGGATGTTGTGCTCTAAAGGTGGGGTGATTGTAACACCCTAAATGATAAAGGGATAAATGACTAAATGATATGACTCATGTTAAAAAGGTGAACCTTCCTTTTCAGGATCCTACCTAATTAGAACTCCACATTTAAGCATGCTTGTCTAGGAGTAGTGATTAGAAAGGGTGACCTTATGGGATTTTTCCAAGGTGTGTGTGAGTGAGGACAAAGCACACTGGAAAGGACATGTGTTGGCCGGTGGGGACTATCATTAGTCAGATGACTGTTTCGGGCATGTGGGTGGGCCCCAAGATGGGGACCACATGGGTGGGCCCTAGTTTGGGGACCACGTGTTTGTGGGGAAAATGGTGGGTGGAGCCTAGTTTTTACATTTGGTATCAGAGGTGGTACCCAGTCTTAAGTGTGCTACACTGCCTGGGGCGAGATGTAGGGCCCAAAACGAGGATGTTGTGCTCTAAAGGGGGGTGATTCTAACAACCCAATTATAAAGGGTTAAGTGACTAAATTATATGACTCATGTCAACAAGCTGCACCATCCTTTTCAGGAGCCTAACAAATTAGAACTCCATAGTAAAGCGTGCTTGGCCTGGAGTAGTGATCAAGAAGGGTGGCCTTCTGAGATGTTTTCCAGGGTATGTGTGAGTGAGGACAAAGCACACTGGAAAGGACATTTGTTGGCCAGTGGGGACTATCATTAGTCAGATGACCTATTCGGGCACGTGGGTGGGCCCCAATGTGGAGACCACATGGGTGGGCCCCAGGGTGGGGACCACGTCTAGGTGGGGAAATGGTGGGTGGATCCCAGTTGTCACATTTGGTATCAGAGGTGGTAACCAACCTCAAGTGTGCTTCACTGCCTGGGTTGAGATGTAGGGCCCAAAACGAGGACGTCGTGCTCTAAATAGGGGGTCGCTGTAACACCCCTAATGATAAAGGGATAGATGACTAAATGATATGACTCATGTCAACATGGTGAACCTTCCTTTTCAGGAGCCTACCTAATTAGAACTCTATAGTTAAGCATGCTTGGCCTGGAGTGGTGATCAGGATGGGTGACCTTATGGGATGTTTTCAAGGGTGTGTGTGAGTGAGGAAAAAGCACACTGGAAAGGACATGTGTTGCCCTATGGGGACTATCATTAGTCAGGTGACCCGTTTGGGCGCATGGGTGGGCCCCAGGTTTGGGACCACGTGTTTGAGGGGAAAATGGTGGGCGGAGCCCAGTTGTCGAAATCTTGTAGTGGTACACATCATTATTAGAAAACTATGATCGCATTAGGATATATTAATCTAATTTTATAATACGAAATATTTTTAGGATAATTCATAAATATGATCAATTGATGAACCCTAGTAGATGACCTGTTTCGAAGGAAGATTAACTATAGAAACCGAGTCCACTAATTGAAGAAAATGACCATGTCTGTGGAGATTCCATGATAATCAAAGACAATTGTTGAAGAAGATAATTTTATTAGGTGGTATCATTTGATGTTCAATAATTTAAATATTTTTTCTAGTCCTGAGTAGAAATAATAGATGAAGACAACTGAGTATTACTAAGGCACTACACACAGATCTGTCACTTGAAGAAAACCCAAAATTTTGAAAGACCATGTGAAGTTTATGATCTCAACTGATCAAACATGAATATTTAAGGGAGTTTTTTTATTTACGTATAGGATGTAGATTGAGGGGGACCAAACTTTACCCAATTATATGGTTTCATATCCATAAGAATGTTTAGAATGGGTGCCTTGTGAAATTCTAATGCATTGAATTGGGAACCAGTTGATGTCGAGGCTCTAGGAGGGACACGTTAGGTTAGCCTAATAGGATTAAAAATGAAGTGGGTAATGATTAGTAAATGAGATAGTTTGTTTTCCAGGATGCGGAATTTGAGTTTATACATTCAAAAAAATTAGATTTCGTTTTTATTTTAAAGAACCCCATCTCTACTAGACACTTGATGATTTAATCTTGATATGGGAGCTCAAATTTATGGCACTCCAATAATGTGGAGATGAGATCTGGGTCATGAAATTTCACATGTTGTTTCTATAATTTTAAATACATGTATGAGGACATTGACTGAGCTTTGGGAATAATTTATATAGGACATCTAGATCTCTAACAACTTGGTCAATTGGGTGCATATTTATTTTTTAGAGCATGGATTCGGTCATCATTGAGGATGGTGTATAGTGAAAAACATGCCACATAGAATCCAATGAGATAAATTATGAACATTAACTATAAAATTAATGCAAGTATTGGTGCACAACATGATTTATTAATAGAATAATAGGATTCTAGAAGGTAGATATACCATAGGATGGATATTAGAGGATTTAATGAGAAAAAAGAATATATAATAATGGATATATGATTGGGAACTAAATATAATATGGTAAATGCAAGGTTCATGTGCTACGATATAGAGAAGATTCATCTATCTCTTCCTCTATTTCATTTTTACTTATTTGTGTGAATTCAACTATAATGAAATCATGGATTATTTTTAATGTGATTATGATCCATAGAAAAACATTCATGTTGGAAAATTCTGCGCTAATTAATCACATTTACTTTATTGATGCATAAATCTAATTGTATGCTACTCTAAATTATTTATTGACACCAAATTTTCCAAAGGGTTGAGTATTAGTGAAAACTGTTCTTGGTCAACCTTAATTTAAAACCATTTTATTATCTATTTATATTACAAAGAAAAATAATCAATCTGAATAGAGTATCATACTGAGTTCAGGTTATAAATTAAACTTAGTGGTAACTAATTTATCATTCAGTGACTAAGTGAGTTGTTCAGTTGAACAGAACTAAGAATGATTCAATCATTTGATGTCTTGAAGAAAAATAGAGTTCGTCTCTTTTAACTGGTTTCAAGAAGTTTAATTCAAATTATTTAATGAATGAAAATATTTATAAAAGTGAGTTAACCGATTTCCTCTTCTTTATATATTTGTTTTTCTCATTATCTTATGTTTTGATGCTTCTCTTTTTTTCTCACCTAATCATATCTCTTGTATAAAAAAAATTCATCAAAATCATCATTATTTCAGCACAAAACCCATTTTCCAAAATTCAATTACATTTATTTTCTTCTATTTTGTTTTGTTTGTTTCCTTGGTCACAAACTAAGACATTTTGTGAGTCCTTCCCAATGAATCGATCATTACTAACCACCAAACTAGTTTCATACGAGGTTATAAAGAGTTGATTTTCTTTTAACCTTGTTAATGACCTTGGAAACTGGTTACTTACTATTGTTTGGATTATTCATTTCCCTTATATTGATTTATAGAAGGTAAAACTTGATAATGTGTGTTTAAATTCATAGTGAAGATCAATCTCAATTTTTTCATTTATTATCATCTAGGGACTCTATGGACTAGAATGAATAGTAGAAAATTTATTATAATGAAGATTTGTTTGGGGATCTCTCCACTAGTAATTAAGGTGTATGTAAGATAATATGATCATTTATGAAGAACCAATAATATATTTTAGAGTAATGAAACGTATTAACATATAAGAATAGAGTTAAAAGTGTTCGATGTATGGGGAATTAACTTAATTTAACCATTTTCAAACTCTCTTGTCATCATAAACACCCTTGTGTGTATAGAAACCATTTGAAAATGTTTGGAAGATGAGGCTACAATAATAAAAAATAAATTATTATGATGAAATAATTTTAAGTGGAATATCATTCATATGTTAGTAATTTCTCAATTAATGATTAGTTATTTGGTAACTCGCGTAAATAATCTTATGATTTGTGGATTTTCAGAATTATTTAATATATGTTAAAATACTAAAACCTAATTCCATCTATAATAAAGTGGTAAAGTGGATTTATTTAACTATGAGATATTGTAAAAGTTGGAAGATATAATGAGATGAAATAGAAAAATATGTTTAAAAATATTAATGATTCTCTCTAGTCAAAATAAACAAATATCAAAATTATATTTGGTATGTCTATTTATCTATTAGGTTGTATGTAATATTATAATATACAAATGTAGTTAATGAAAAAAATATATTAGGATACTAAAAAGGTCAATATAGAGTTACACAATTCATGGAAAATAACATTGACATAGCTCAATGAACATGATGATATTAGAATGGATATATATGAGAATTAAAAAATATAAAGTGGGGAAATAGAAATGTGACATAATTTTTTGTTAAAGTAACGATTTGTCACACTTCAGGGAAATATAATATTATATAATTAATTTTTTTTTATTTCCTTGAAAATTAATTTCATGTTATTCTTGATATTTTATGGTGTTGGGGATCCAACCCTACAAATATATTTTAAAAAATGGATTAAAAAGAATTAATTAAGTTCCATGGATAAAGATTTTCTAT
Source organism: Viscum album (assembly GCA_963277665.1). Classification (NCBI taxonomy): domain Eukaryota; kingdom Viridiplantae; phylum Streptophyta; class Magnoliopsida; order Santalales; family Viscaceae; genus Viscum; species Viscum album. The sequence goes on from OY728155.1 coordinate 824,003,953, forward strand.
CTATAATGAAATATCCTAACTTGGGGATATTATCTCTCATAATTTTAAAATGAAAATAGTAGTATTTTTATATCAATATATTAAATTATACACCTACTAAGAGTTAAAAAAGTTATTATTTTAAAAAATGTAAAAGATATTGATATTTTATCAGTATTTAATGAATATAACCAATTTATTAATAATTTATAATTCTAATATAGTCATAAAATAATAATATATTGTAACATTATAACCCATTATAAAAATTTAAAATATGAGTAAATAAAATATTTTTATGTTAGAAAATAGAACAAATTTTGGAATAGGAAGAAAAAAATAAAAAGAATGAGATGGGAAACAAATATTGACATGGTGTCTATATAATACACTGAAGATTTTCACAAAGTTTATTCACATTATCCAACCATGACCAAACTACATAAGATTAACCATTATTTCAAATGATATTTTAGATATACATAACAATAAGAATTTATCATGTTTTATGTGTCATTTAATATTACTAATTGTGAATGTGTTTGTTGTTTCTTTGAATTGAGATCATTTTTAATATGTATCAGGGATCAAATACATTGATTAATAGAAAAACCTATGATGAAATATACTCATAGTCAGGTATGATATGTTGGGTGGATCATAAGTTATATGAAATTATATTAATAAGTTAAGAATGTATTTTTCCATTCCATATTAACAAAATAATATAACTCTTTCCAATATATTGAAATCAAAAATTCAAATTCAATCAATGTTCATGGTAGTTTAAAAATTAATTAATTTATAAATGTTGACAAATGATAAATCAAGTATATATGGTGAAAAAACATGTCTAAATTTTGTGTGATGAATTATCAGTTGTAAAAGATATTATATTATATTCTAGCATTCATAGTAAGGTTGTTGAAATTTATATATTAAATTATTTCTCTATGGGTGACTAAATGTGTTTCCAATTGATAATATTGGCCTCTAGGAAAGATCGTATATTGTAATTAGAAAAGGGTGATAGAAGTTCATATAAGGGATCTATCAAAAATCACACTATATTATTCTAAATTTAAAAGAGAAGAATAAATTTATTCTCATTTTTTGAAATAGTATTTATTCAAGTAAATGTTGATCTTATAAATAACAATATAAGATATTCATGTTCCGAATATATGAGTCAAATATAATCTATTTTTTATGTTATTACAAGTTAATTAATAAAATATTATTTATTTAATAGTATAGTGAATATATTAAAATAAATGATTATATATGTTACATTAATGTTAAGATAAATGTTTATTCATAATTATCAGGAATAAAATATTTATTTTATATAATAAATATATTTTATTAATCTTGGTTAGATAAATTTAATGGGAGGATATGAGTCTAGTTTAATGACCCGATGGGACTGATATATTTTATATAATATCATTTAAATACATATTAATTTATTTATTTGAAAAATGAAAAAAATAATATACACATTTCAAGAGATATAATAATAATAATACTATTATTGATATGGGAAATAACATAGAATAAATAATTTGATAGGGTTTTTTTTTGAAATTATCACTATTTAAATGTAATTATATAATGATAAAAATGTATTTTTGGATATGATGAGTTTTTGGCAAAATAAATATGATATCTATAATTTCATGAAGAACTAAATATAAATATCTACCTATCCTTTATCATAAGAACCTATAGAGAAAAGGATATAGTTATTATGATCAATAGGGAACTGTATAATGAACATAGATCCTCTATACTGTCACCTTGAATATAAAGAACATTGGAAAAATATTCATAGAGTATATGTAGACACATCTAGAGGAATCCTCTCTTGGATTATCCACCATAATTACTTTAAAAAATTGTAGTAATGAAACTTGATCAAGGAGGATACCAAGAACGAGGCAATTATATGTTGAAATTATTTTTATGTTAAATTTAAATTTTCCTCTCCTGAAATTTTATGGAATTTTCATTATTCTCTTTGGAAATTATTTATTGGTATTAACAAAAATATTAGGCACCCAATTGACTCTTATAGAGCACCCAAATAATTTCAAGTTGTATTAGATTGAGAAAATTATAAATATATAATTCTTCATAATTTATCTCATCAATTTCATTAATTGGGTACCTAGTTTTCATATTTAAATTTTTTTCTGGTTCCAATGGTTGTACTGTAGTGTTAAAATATGTTTACACGGTCAAGAATTAAAAAAAATAAGAAAATACCACTTGAAGAACCCATCCAGATGTTCTATGGTTAATGGATGCATAATATAGTTACACTGCACGTAATGGAAAATTAAATTCCATTTAGGACATTTTTTACCCCACAAGGAACACACAACCTAAATAACGGTGTATCATTTCAGTTAACATGTGGAATTATTACACTTCATGTACTAAATGCCTATGCATTATGTGACTTGATAAATGGTACATGGCATGTATTAGGCATCAAAATTCAATCTAACACCATATGAATTACACACCATGTAAATCACATAAAATAATGTAGGTCAGTACAAAGGGTATTCACACACTGTGTATTGATTGTTACCTAATCAACATGGTGAGTCACAAACTACATGGTGTGTATCTGGTTGTACACATCATCTAAAATGTATCACTCCACAAAAGTAACACATTGAGTAATTTTTGGAATTTCTTGTGGGTAAGTATGTAGTAATAGTTAACTCTATCATGTCTTGACCATGTTCACTCTATAAGTAGTAACTATAATAGTTAAAAACTGGGACTCAAGTGGACCTCACCGTATGCAAGATGATTTCAACTAGCATTGTGGTCCAAGGGTGTTTTTTTGGGAATACTATTCCCTCATATCAAAGTAAGAAACCTATATAAATAACCAAAAACAATCCATAATAGTAAATAATAAGATTGTGGATGTAGTAAATAAAATAAGGCTGAAATAATAAATGAAAAAATATAAAATCATGAAAAAACATGTAATACATACAACACAGATCATACAATTTTTCAATCATATATATAAAAGTAAATAAAAGGAAACTATCTAAATTTACAAGCCTCCACTAAAAACATTTAGTCAAACCACATGCCTTGTCTCAAAGACACTACATATTGGATCGGACACAATCATAAGAATACACACAAGTGGCTCCACTCGATCATGAAACTATAGGCCACATCCTTATGCATCATAAATCCATGGTTAACCTAATAAAATACATAAGTTAAACATTCACATTGAGGTGCATACACAAGGAATCAAAAATAAATCATTGCATCCCCCCCCCCCCCCGTAGAGAACCTCTAATTTGATGTCAAAAGTGCATGATCACTAAATATGATCATCCTTGTAAAATAAAACTAGAATAACGGAATTGAATAAATCCACATTTAATGCATAAGTCCATGAAATTAATTGACTGGACATCCTGTGAATAAGGAATTGAGTTAGATGTCATACTACTCAATCCATGTTTAGACTTTCCAACCCTAGGTTCTATGAAACCCTTTTAAAATAACTAATTTTCCTAGTTCAATAATATATTTGATCACATTCCTTTGTATAAATTAATTTGGAACCCAAGGTACTTAACCATAATGTCCATGTAAAACGATTATCAAGCATGATATAATAATGATAAAATAATAAGAGTTCATTTCAATAAATGGATCAAAATCCCCATATATAGGTTATCCTTGAAAATGTAGTAACAATCCTTCCCCCACAACCTTAAGGGGTATCATAGACAACATTCAGGGATATTGTCATCAATACCTTTAGAATATCACAATATCTAAAGCTCTAGGGGTGTTCTACAACCAAAAAATACCATCTATGGAATTTCATATCCACTAATCTTAACCATAACTACAGAACTTCATCTCTACGAGTTTAAATCATGACTTTGGAAAGTCATTTCCACTAATTTCAATCATAACTATATAATTCCATGTCTACTGATATCAATTAGACTATGAAATTCCATGTCTACTAATTTAATCAAAACTACGGAACACCAAGTCCATTTCCCTATTTTAAGAGGGCCTGAATCATCAAGTCCACAATTCCCAATAGAAATGAGGAATGTCGTGCCCATCATCCAATCTTCTAAGGCGCACAAACAATATCCTAGGAAACATGTTTTGGAATCCTAATAAAAATAGTCAAAAAATTAAGATCAGAATCTAGATCCCATGAAGTACATATAAGAAACATAATCATACACTGCGTCACACTATTCTCATTAACATAGTTCTAGGAAGCACCATTGATAATCATAGTTAGAACAAGAGTAACCATTGGAAACCATAATTAAAGATTGAGGGTGTCCAAATGCTTAAACCATCAATAAATCCAAATTCCATTTAGATCATATGTTTGGTATGAGTTATATGGTGACATCCACTACAATTGTTACCCTAACCTTTTATCACTAGATCAGAGTTAGTTAAATACAATGAATCCACTAGGTCCCTTTGGGAAAATCACTAGAGTGGCTACCTATTTTGGATTATCAAATCTCACACATAAGTAAAGGCATCCCTTTTGGATCCTATAACTCTCATGTAAGAAAATTAATCCCTCTTGGGATCCTTGAAATTAGTAAAAAAGTTGAGGCATCTTACATGGTATCCTCAGAATGTGTATGTAAGTGGAGGCATCCTACATGGGATCCTCTAAGATGAATCTTTTGTGATGGTATTCTACAGGGGATCTTCAATCAAACATTGGTTTCAAAAAACCCACAATATCAAAGGATTAAATAGGAACACCTTAAAATGGATATTTACTCAATGGAAAATCTATATTAGTATAGGTAGATAGCTCATGGGCCATGTCAGACCAGCGTCTCACTCAGGGTTGGTTTGAACACCAAACCAATTTTTATCATCAAGTCTCATCTCAGTCCCACTAACCAGGTATTGTCCTAAGATGAAAAATATGGGGACATTTCCAAACCCATTCTGATTCCAATGACCATTTCATAGAACCTTTACGTTGGTTTAATCCTAGGTCTAAAAATCATAATATAATAGAAACTATTTACTAGTGAAATACCACTCCATTGTGGATCTCTTACCATATAATTGCTTTTAGGAATCCTCAAATCACCCAAGGGTTCCACCAAAATGATTTATATTTAATGACACTGAAAATAGAATCCCTTTTTTCTTAATTATACTCCGATGAGTAAAGACTTGCAAACCTCAAAAAAGGGAATGAAGGGAGAAGTAAATGGTGTGCATACCACAGTACATGACGTGTACTCTCAATGATCCACTTGTTCATGTACCATAGATGTACTTTCAATATAAAATCAATGTAAATTGCATGAAAAACATGTACAAGGTGTGTACCCTACATGATTTACCTACCTTTGTACATCATTTTCCCTACACATTAACCTTTTCCTAACCATATACTTCTACATAGTGTGTTTCCCACATAGGGATTGGATGTCTACCCTACAAAACCAATTTCCCCTACATGGGCAGTTTGGCTATGTACATTGTTTGGTGGTTTAGTATGACTACACGATGTATACCCTAGGTAAAAATTGATTACTTTCCAAAATTGTATCGGCCAATGTAATTAGAAACATGGACAAAAACCGGTTTAGAGTGTGTACTCTTAGTATATGCAGTGTACTCTCATTATATAGAAATTACTTCTAAATATTTAAATTCACTAATAATTAAGAGTTTTTTACATGTATTTATAGAACAACATGACATGTGATCCGGATTTCCCCAATGAGAACCCCTACAATTGACTAAAAACCCAATTTTTCTCCAGATTAAACATTGATCGACCGCATAGGCGTCCTTAGAAATAATAATAAAGACACTATAAATAGATAAATATATTATAATATTTATCAAAATGTAAAAACATCCTTATTTTGGGTTAAATCCACTGAATCTTTACTTGTATCCATGTTCTACTGTTGTTGCATGATGATATGACTCCTCCTAAGCTCCATGATAACACCTCTCTACTTCCCTATCTATCTTCCTATATCTCCCTCTCCCTTTTTTCCTTATTTATGGAAAGGGGAAGACCATATATTAGTACACAAGACTAGAGGGGAGGAGAATAAAGAAAATATGAAAAGGAAAGCTAATAAAAATAAAACAGGGCTTGACCCTAGCTTTGGCACCATACATGAGTTTACGCCTCAAGTAGGAAAAAAAACCACATTCCATACTAAAAAGAGAATATGGAATCTAAATCCTATGTCTTTTTTGAAAATATATCGCCGAATGAAAATATATGAACAAATTAATATTTAATTAATTATATATTAATTATTAATTATTCTGCAAATATTTAAAAAGCTCAACATTCCATCACACTATTTTAATAGGGTAAACACTATATTTTATTTCCAATAGAGTCTTATAAAACATTATTTAAGATCATATGATAGGTTAAAATACAATTTCACTCTTTATGGGCATCCAAAAAAAATATTCATCTTTTTACTCAATTTCACAATTAAAAAAACACGAGCCTTTAAAACCTCCCCACCACAACCCTTCTCATCATAGAGAAGCCTTTATGTTATAACTGTTTCCATGCCCTCATCCTAAGAATATTCAAAACTTTTCAATTGTGAGTATCCATCGATCAATCTCACAACATTAAAAACTCTCCCAACAAGGTAGACATTCAACCATGACTGATTTGGTACTCCCCACCATAAGAGTATCCCTATCATCACCTCACAACTAAGATCTAGGCTCCATGACCCATGATCCATCCATCATAGATTGTAATTAATGAAGTTTCCAAAACCACCCATTACCAAGCATCAAACGCAACATCAAAACAACACACATTCCCACTTCATAAGAATGTTTTTCATGGAAAATTATGAAATTCAACCCATAACAAGGGCCACTACTGTCCAATAGCCAATGGTGAACTTCCCAATATATTTTATACCTTATAATTCTAATCAATAGTATCCTTAACAGGATCCATTACCCAATATATGTCACTCATAAAGAGTCATAGTTTCATTCTGTCAAAACCTGATTAGGATTTAGATAGATCAATCATGTAGCCACACCAAATATATTCTCAATTTCATCTCTACCATGGAGAGTAATTTCTCATTTCATCACAATACTCATGAAACCACACCCAACAACATTTTATTGAATCATCATTGCTCATATCACACACTTATGGTCACTAATTTATGATTTAAATGGTACCAAGCATGACAGATGCATACAATTTTCTTCCGACTCATCCTTATGTGACTTTTCCATAATAAGGCCAAGATGACCATGATATATGGGATATCACTTTAATTATTATAGAATATCCCTTATAACTTATCTTAAAAAAATCACCTCTATTTTTCAATGATTTATTCCTCAATTGCCTACCACATAGTGTTGTTTTACAATATTTATGTTTTAACAACACTACCATTGGTAAATTATTCCATGAACTCGAATTATCCTACCAATGGAAGAAAGTACCAATTAATCAAGTACACTAGGTCCTTCCTTAGAGAGAAAAGGCATCATCATGTCTATATAGAAAAACATGAGCACTACCATGCATCGGTCTCAAAACAAGCGTACAACCAACATCTTCACTTAAAATGAAATCCCTAAGAAACCAGATGAACCCCAATCATAGGTTTCCATCGATCAAAATAACTATATAATTACTAGATTCCCAGCCAAAACTATTGGAATCTTGGTCACCCACCAAGCCATAACAAAAAATCTAATGATAGGTTACTAGGTCCAACCACCATGCCCAAAAAGGCCAAACCTCTCTAAGGGAGTTAAAGGTAACATCAAACTACAAGGGTGAAAACCTTTAAAAAATGGGTTCAATTATATACGTTTTCAACTCCATTTTATATAGGAAAACACCCTATATGATATAATTGGAAACCCATTTATTCTTAACCAATTAGTAACTAATAAATTTCATCATTAATTATAAGCACAACACCTTCTAAGAATCACCCTATAAGGCCCTAATCCTCTCCATGCATCCTTAAAAGGGACTACTCCCTAAAGGTTCATTATAAAAACATAGGAAATATAAGAAATAACCATCACTTTTGATCCATATATTATATTACCCCCTCATGGTTCAATTTTACTATAAACAATTAGGTATATATCATAATATCACTAGAGAATATGACTAGAGAACCATAAATGATGTTCGGTTAAGAAAAATATTTTATCAAGCTAGTTGCGAAAACTATAAGTGTGCGGTTACAAACCTTTAATTAAACAAATCTAAAAAGAAAGCTCCCAAAACAAGACTGTTGGAAAATAATTATATTCCAATGTTGAACTATGAGGGTAAAAAAATACACATAGTATCATGTTAATGATCTATGTCATACACTACTCAAACGATCTAGTTAAGTAGAATGTCACTTCAAAATATGAGGGAAAACATCCTATAGGTTTTCACAGACACTTTAAATAATTAAACCTAAGGAAAAACACCCACCTGGGGGTCCATCACTAGGAACCATTTTCCCAATTGACCTACTAGGGTCACTACATCTTTTGTGCATGAATAATCAGTAACCATCCTCATCATCCTCATCTCACTATAAATTTACTTGAACTTCCATTGGAAGTAAATATATATATATATATATATTTCATTCTAACTGATTATATTTACCTAGAAAACCAATTTGGGAAAACTAAATTTTGGTATTTTTGAAGCACTAAATATTTTACCTCATAATTAGTAGTAAAATCACACACTAACAAGCTTATAACATGTATACCCTATATGCCAACATAATTCATGAGATTCCTTTTAGCTTTTCTGACCAAGAGTCAAAATCATTTACTAGCCTCTCACAAGTGGGATGAGAGCTAAATAACCATAATAAATCATTAAATATGAATCACATATATATCTATTAAAGAAAAAATCAAACATAATGAAAACATCATAAACCAAGAACATCAATCCCATATCCCAAGTAACATGGACTTCTCATTGGAACACGTGTTGTCAAAGTCCTAGTCTGGTATCCATCAAAAGCTCCGACACATTCCCAATACACATGTCTACCATATCCCAAATAGTAATGTAATAACAAATGAATTGATATAATACCACATTGTCATTTCCTGACCAGTTTTACACTATAAACAATAACTGGACCGGGGGGAAACTATGCCTCTAGAATGCCTCCCCAAATGCCAAAGGCTACCGACTAGCATCGATGGCCTAGGGTGTGTTTGTAGGGAGACTAGGCCCCATATCAGATATATTAACCAGTGGAAATAATCAAACACCATCCATAGTAGTATGTAACACGGTGTGGATAAAATAAATATAATAAGGCTAAAATAATAATTGATATATATAAAAATACTGAGTAGCCATGTCATACATACAGCACTGATCTCCCACTAGGTTGACCACATATACATGAGTAAACAAAATGAATATAAATTAAATTACAAGTATCTACTAAAAACAACCAGTTGAACCGCACACAGAGTCTCCAAAACATTATCAAGTTTACCTATCAATACAATAATAGTCCACATGAATGGGTCGACTTGATCATGAATCCTTGGGAATCATCTCTATCTATCATACATCCATGATCAAACTAAAATAAATCATAAGGTTTCTACTCACAATGAGGTGTATATATAGTTTATGAGAAATAAATCACAGTAGACCACCCCCAATGGTGAGCCTATAAATCACTGTCAATAGTGAATTCTCATGCAATATGCATATACTAGCCAAGAAACACCTAGAATAAAATAAGAGAATAAACCCACAATTGATCCTTGGATCCATGAACCTAATTGAATGGACATACTATGGATAAGAAATTGAGATGGATTTTTTACCATTAAAGACATGTATAAAAAAAATTGTCCTTGGATCCATGACCCCCATAAATGATACATACTTCAACCAATTCCAGAATGTCTCTAAGAACGTTAATTTATATAAATCAAAATGGGACCCAGGGTATTTAACCAAGGCTTCCATGTATAATGATAATAAAAAATGATATAATAATTTGAAAATCATGATATATTAATTAAAAAAATGGTTTGATATTCTCAATACAATGTATGTATATAAAATGTACTAACGATGTTTCCACCCCATCCCTAAGAAGTTCCTAGGCGTCGCTTAGGTAGATTATCATTAATCCCTAGGAATATCAAAATTTCTAAAGATTGGGGGTTCTTCTACATGAAAATGTCATTTGTTGAACCCCATGTACACCTATCACAATAATAACTATGGAATTCCATGTCCATAAATTTCAATCATACTTATGGAATGACATGTCCACTAAAATCAATCATAACTTTGAAATGACATGTCAACTATTTCAATCATAATTTTGGAATGCCATGTCCACTGTCATGAATCAATAGGGTGTGGAGCATAAACTCTAAAAATACCCAATAAATGATTAGGAATTCCATGTCCATAATCCAATAATGTAAGGTTGGATATATGGATCCTAGGAAGTACATATGGGTATCTTGATAAGGTAACATCCAATAAAGTAGGATTAGAATCAGAATCCGATGAAGTGCATCTAGGCATACTAATCATACATCATATCACATCACACCCATGAACCTTGTGATTTGAATAATCTCTGAAAATCATAGTTTAATCTAGAGTAACAATGTGAAAGTATGAGTAAATAATGAGGGTGGTCAAATACCAAAACCCAAAAGTACTTCCACATCCCCTTAAGAACACAAGTTAGGTATGGTTTTTAATGTTACACTCGTTATCATCTCTACCCAAACCCAAAATTCACTAGCTCAAGGTTTGTCAAACATTGGGGCACCCACTGAGTCTGTAAGGTAGAAACACTTGAATGGAATCCTATATGGTATCCTTAAGGCCCACAAATAAGTAAAAGAATCCCTCTTGGTATCCTATAATTTATAATTTAAGAAAATTCTTCCCTCTTGGGATCCATCAAAATAGTATGTAAGAAGATGCATCCTATAAAGGGTATTTTAAAAGTGGAAGTAAGTGGATGCATCCTAAACACGACCCATTAGGTTGAAACATAAGAAGTAGAATCCTACAAGGGTTCCTCAGTTAGAGACTAGTTTCAAATAACCCATAACCTCACATTCCTAAAGAGGAACACCTTTAAAGGGAAATTTCCTTTAGGGAAATGCCATAATATATTGGTTTAGGGAGATAGATATTGGACCATATTTGATCAAGCTCTCACAATAGGTTAGCCCAACCACCCAACCAATATATATAATCAATCCTCATTTTAGTTCTACAAATGAAGGATTGTCACAATAACCATTATATGGGGACTTCGGTGAACCCATTACAATTCTACTAACCATTTCATATTAACCATTAATTGGAGGAATAAACATTAAATTATGGATTTCATTCCACAAAAATCTTTTTAAGAGTCCCTAAATCACCCCAATGGATCAACCATTATTATTTACATGGAATAATATAATGAAAAATGACCTCGTAATATCTAATTCTAAATCAGGGGTGAAAACATGAAAACCCCTCAAAATGGTATTAATAGAGAAGTACATGGAATGTATACCTGATTACATGGTGTGTACTCTTAAATATCTACTTAGGTATGTAATCTATCCTGACTTGGCAAGTTAATCCCATTTACATGACATGTAAAACATATACATGGTGTGTAACCTACATAGGGTAGCTTCCTGTGTACCTCACATGGTCTGGCAATGTAACATTTCCTAGTCTTGTACATCTATATGGAATTTATGCCACAAGGGGTATATAAATTTATGCTACAAATCCATTTGAACCTACATGGGATTTCTTTCCATGTACTCATAAATATGGTTGAGTATGACCACATGGAATGTGTCTCAGGTACACAACGGGTTGGGAAAACTATATCTTCCCTTGTAATTGGATACATGTCCATGTATTTCTAAAATATATGTACTAAAATTAAATGGATTTTACTTATAAAAAAGTATTATTTCCTAAATAGGTATATTTTATTGAATGTTCTCATAGAACCACATGATATGTGATTGAGATTTCTCAAAACGGAACCCATACAATTAGCCTGAAACATTGTTTTTCTCTCATTTAAGAATAGATAGACCATATGGGGGTCATTAGAAATAACAACATGTCCATAAAATATAATGACTAAAATGGTTTGTGATTTTGTAAAAATATAAATGACATTACTTGAGGGAGAATCCGTTGATGCATTACCTATATCTGCATTCCACAACTGTCACACAATGATCTTACTCCTCTCGAGCTCCATAATGGAACCTCTATTTTTATTATTCTTCCTCTAATTATTATTATCGATAAATATCACCATATATATCTATATTTCTTTCAAATTTATCTCATGTTTACGAAAATGGGAATCCCATAGGGGAATATGTGACAAGACAGGCAGAGAAGAAGAAATAAAGGTGGAAGATGAAATGAAGAAAAAGAAAATGGGGTTTGGTACTGGGCCCAACACCCAACATTAGTTTATGACTAGACTAGGAAAAAAATCATTAAATACTAAAAATGGAAGATATAATATCAATACAATACTATATTGAAAATATATTTCCGAACAAACATGTATGAATAAATTAATAATTAATTATCAATTATTAATTATTAATTATTCTATGAAAATTCGAACGACTCCAAATTTCACCATACCCATATCTAATGGAAAAAACCTATTTCAAGACCAAAAAAGTGATCAGAAAATTTATCCAAGGCAATATAATATCTTTAAATACCAATTTTCCCCTTATAACTATATAAAAGTAAAACATTCTGATTTCTGCTCAATTCCATAGTCTGGAAGAGCAAAGGTCTTTACAAAAACGATGTAAAATATTCCATTACCCAATGTGTAATGGTAATAATAGATATTTAAACATCATAATTCTTGTCAGTGATACACACAATGTATATTTATAGGATTTTAGGAGGTCTTACATGCAAGAAAGACAATGCAGTTTGATCACAAGGAACTACATGTCATGTATATCATGACATGTCGTGTGAGCCTACATACTATGTAATTATATAGTAAATAAAATAGAATGTATAAAACTAATCACACATGAACTTATGAGTGATATTACACGTCGTATAAACGTTATATTCCAAAAATATTAATTCATATGATGGAGGGAGCACATAAATTGGAAAATATTTTCTCTATTAATGACAAAAAGTATCAACCCAAATTTTACACAAAAAATTCTTGTGGGATATATATATAGGTTTTCATAGATTGAGTCATAGTACATCCACTAAAAATGTATTTAAGAATAATAAATGAAAAAATTACCAGAGTGAATTTTTGTCTACGTCACATAGTATAAATCACTCTAAGATGACATGTTATGGAACATGACAAGATTATTATTATGAATAGAACATTGTGAAATAATGTGATTGGATATATCAAACATTCCATGATAAATAATGTTATTTTATATTGATTATAAATAATTCATGGTGCAAAAATATGAAATAGAACCCAATAAATTGGATAAGTATGGAATCAAAACTTTCCATCAATGCTTCAAAAATTATAAAGTATAAGTTCATAGTACTTGGAGAAGTGGGAATTATAGTTTTAAGAGGACATAAAACAATCCTTATATAGAAAACATTAATTTATTCATCGTAGTTGAACATGAATAAATGATAAGTATAAGTTTATTGAGGATAATGGTGGCTATATTTATAAATATAGAGTATGTTTTTTCTTCTAACGTTGCTAAAGAACCAGTATAAAATAAACAATGATATTCTCAAAATTTTGGAATTGTACCAAGAAGGTAAAGTATTATCAAAATATATATTATAATAATGTTATGATCAAGGTACTAGTCATGATTTTTTATTTATGATATTTAAAAAAGGTAAATACTTTGTTATATCGCCAATTATGAGTTTTTATAAAATAGGTGAAGTCATATAAAGTTGATTATTCGAAAATAAAAATGAAGTAATCCTATAAACTATAGTTGTGCCTTTGTAAAATAATAAATAACATGTGGGAACTAATTAGATGAGAAATGTAAGTAGTTAGATCTTTTATAAGATCGATTCATTGGGGATAGATCCTTAGAATCTATCTCTTTTTTAATTATGACTAATGGAATATATTTAAATTAATTTTTCACACAATGATTGTTATTCCCCATTCCATTAATGTGATAATTTCCACTAAATATTTTTTCCCTCGATAGATTATTACAGTTCCTTGAAATATTGAGAACCAAGAAATAAAATGATGATATTCTTAAATAAATATTTTTTATGGTCTATATAACAACTATTTTATAGGACATGAATTTTTTCTGACTATCATTTTTTGGGGGATAGTAATATATTATTAATTATTCTAATTATTTTTGAACTTATTGACCTCCAAGATGCGAAGTTCTGAGGAAAAAACATTCTAATGTGAATTATATATGTTTTATTTGTTGTTGGTTATTCTCAACTACAAACGTCTATATTGGACCTTAAACTTGAGATAAATATCAATGTGTATAGTGGATCATATATTTTCTTATATAAATAAAAATTTTAATGATATATGATCAGAGTGATGTAGTATATGTTTGGATCATCAAAAGTGATATGGAACAAATTAAATATATTAGGAAATTGTTTTTCTATTTCATATTAATGGAAAATATATCTTTGGCCTATTAATTGAAATATATCAATCTGATCAAATCCATTGAAATTTTATTTTATAGATGTGTTAATTTTCTAATAACAAAGAAAGAAAAATTAATAATATAATGTGATAACAAAATATACATCCCACTTGGTGAGATATTTTTCGAAAAAGGGATTACAATATAGGATAGTATTAAAATATTTTTTTTAAATTTATACATTAATTTAGTTTTTATGGGATCATTAATGTGTTTTTAAATGGTGAAATTGGACTTCAGGTAAGTTCGCCTTTTTTATTATAAAGGGGACTAGAGGGTCAGAAAATATGTATATCCAAAATCTCCTTAAATTTTATTTAATTATATGTTAAACAGTAAATTTATTCCCAACATGAGGGAAATATTTATTAATTAAACTAGTCTCACATAAATTCCTTAATGAGAAACTTGAGTTTTTAATACTTGAGTTGAATATAATATGTTATTTAAGTTATTCACAATGAAATTAATTAATAAAAAATTATTAAAGAGTTTAGTGAATAAATTAAAATAAATTATTATTTATGTTATTAAAATATTTTGAAAAATATTAATATCATCTTAAAATTATAATATATATATTTTCCTTTAAAAAAGTCAATTTTTTTAATTTCATTCTCTGCATGCAACACCAAACATAAACTAAATCCAGATAAATTTAGAGAAAAATTCATTATTTAATTGTAACCATTAGAAACCTAGACTTTGAAAAGATAATAATGAATCAAAGTAACTAATTTATAAATTATGTTTATATAGAAAAAATTGATATTTAATATGAATAAAATTCAATTAGTTTAACGAAAATGACTAATAAGATCAGTTATTGTTTTGAAATATTTTTTTCTTCAAAATATCTCTTTTTTGATGTAAATTTCTATTTCAGGAAACATGTGATTAATTTTTTGTTATTTTTGATATTAATAATTGATTATAACGTATTTAGTTAATAATTGAATTGAAATAAGAATAATAATAATTAATATTTTAAATTTTCATTTTCTAATTGACATTTTTTTCAATTATATTATATGATATTATTCAAAAAAATGAATACATAAATTTTGTAATTTTATATTAATAAAACTTAAATTTTTTAATTTTTCATATCAAAATTGACTTATTATGAATTTTTTATCTTAGGATTAAAAGGTTGATTTTTAGATGAAAAATAAGACTTTCACAAAACATGTAATTTTTATAACTTTACTGTTATATACGAATGAACTAAAAATTTATAAAACCATTTATATAATCAAATTTTTATTTTAGTAATAATATTATTCATTTTAAAAAAATATCTTTTAGCTTTTAAAACATATGTAAAACACTTTTAGAACTAATTAAAATGTCACTTTAGTAAAAAAAACATTATTTCATGTCTTTTATTTAAATAAAATATTTTCAATGGATATTTAGTTTTATATTGACTTGAAAGTCTCATAACATTAATTGTTTTATAATAAATCAATTTATTTCACTAAAATAAGTATTTAGGATATTTTTTCTTATATACAGATTTTATTCTTAGAAATGTTATTTCTTTAAAAACTATTTTTACGTGTTTAAGAGTGTTTTTATAAATAAATATTTCACACATTTATAAATAAAATTTTATATTACTATTTCAAAATTTTAAACTAGAATTATATAATTAGTTAAGGTTTTCAATCATAATATTTGACATTAAATGTAACAACTATGTTTAGAGATTAATCACCAACGTAAAAGTTAATTATGGTAATATAAAAAAGTTAAAACAAAAAGTCCTAAAACCCTAAAAGTTGGCTAAAAAAGAGTGGTTGGGGTGAGTTTCGAACCAAAATCATTTTAATATCATTTTTGTACATTGTTTCGTTTGACACGTGAATAGAAGCCTTACAATATCCAACATGTAAGGGTAACTCCCAAAAGTCCTCATCTCTTGACTTATAAAACTGTATCATAGTAACCACTTCAAGACTAGCATGAAATTTTCATTTCTCATTCAAACTATGACATTTTTAATTTTCTTATAACTATATCCCTTATTCAAATGTTTAAGGCCCATATATATTAGAAAAAGCGCCTCATTTCAAAGGACACTTCCAAGGAAAATTCCTATCCCCGATGTGAGTATTACCAAGTGCTGAGTTTTTCTTCTTAGTTATCTTTATTAAAATTTATTATAGAAAAATCAAAATAATGAATTATTATCATTTTTATACTTTAATTTTAGTATATTTATTTAATTATCATTGTTTATTCCTATACCCCATCCATTAGGGAAAAAACATTCATTCATGTGTTGTTTGGACTACCACCTCCACGACGTAACATAATTCATTTTTCTACACAACTTTGCAATGATATATAGAAGCATGATATTAAATGATAAATATGAATAATATTATATCATTTAATTTTGTGGTATTAAAAATTAAAAAAACCATTAATCATATGATTAAGAAATTATCATCATTTTTTATCCTTTAAAATAAGTGTACTAAGATGATTATAATTTTTTCAAATTATATAATGTTTTTATATCAATTATTTATTATTTTATATCCTTATAATTTTAATATATCACACTAATAAACACTTAATAGGATTATTATAAATATGGTATAATTATATTATAAGAAGACTTCCACATAATCATTCATTAATTTATAGTATGTTCATATTTTGGCTGACTTAACCACTAAATTGAACGATACTCTAAATTTTTATAATGAACGAACATAGGAAAATAAATAATTGTATTATATTATATAAATGTTTAAATAATATATATTTTTGGTTTTGTAGATTTTATTTCAATATTTAATTTATTCATTAAGAAAACACACTTCGATCATCAAGAATTACATAAACACGATTGTTATCGATTTCATATTCAAGAATAAAGACTAAAAACACATGAAAGGAATTTGAAACAACATAAATAATTATAAATCATGTCTAATAGTGAGTTTAATTATCTATTAATGATCAAAATTGAAATAAGAATTAACATGGATGTTGATATTATGAAACTAGTATAAACGTCCAAATATATAAAAACCAGATGTGGAAAATATGTAGAATTTATATAGAGAATGGATAATAATGAGGTTTATAAATGAAAATAGTTATGAGAAAGGTTATAAATTAACTATTAATAAATATATGTTTCTTATACATGAGGTTAATGTATGCTCATTGAATTAATAACAAGAGGTAAGGGTTTTCATCTCAAATTCCTCTCTTTAAGATGTATTTAGTATTATACACCTAAACTCAATTTTTTGTGTGTATACTTCCAATTTGAGATATAGTATCTTGAATTATTTTTTAATCATTGTATTTTATGTTTAATCGCATTTCTTATCTTTCGGTGGGTTTTTATTTAAGAGTTACTCATGCCAGAAGTGTTTCCTTGGTCTCATTTTTTATTCTTTGAGGATTAACAAATTTTTTGTACCATGTTTCTTTCATATTTTTTATTCACATACCATGGAGATATTTTAAGAATACTCCTTATATTTCATGGGATTTAATAGCCCAGTATTTTTCCTTATTCATGTGGGTATTGATTCAGTTTCTTCCCTGATAGGGAGGATATTTGGTAACTCAATTTTCATTCATTGATTTATGACAATTCTATGAACTTATTTCTTATAAATTTGGTACATTATTCCCCCCCAAATTTTAGTTTATTTTATTCTATAATTGTTTAAATTATAACCACTTAAACCCTCTAATGAATTTTCCTCACTTCTTGGGTTGTGTCCTTTTACAATAATGCACCTTCTTTTTCTGGATGTCTTGTGATCTTGTTATTACAATATTGACTTAGTCGTAAAACCATTAATCTATAAAGTTTCCACATAAAATTAAAAATATTTCATATTGTATGATGATCATAAACAAATAATCATATTCTATTTACAAGAAGAATTGTATTGGAAGTTCGTATGTTTTTATTACAATACAGATGATTATTTACTAGTGACAATTTATTGTTTGAACATAAACCTTTTTTCTCTAGATGAGTTATAATCATGTTACACATTTTATTAACATTGGGAAATGTTTTTCATATGTAATGATTATTTACTTACAAAACAAGTTTATTATGTATTGATATTCTATATTTCTCATTATACAGATATCCATGTTTTATTCAATAAGAAGTTTCAGAGGGAAATGTTATAAAATGGTAGGTTACTCTTATAGTTGATGAATTGGAATTAATAAAGTGATAGATAGGGAATGTAATTATATATCCCCTTTATGCATCAATAGGTCCCATGAGACTAAATAGGTTTGTGTGTTTGGTGTATGCCTACCCAATCTAGCAATATGATTTGAATATGGTCTGGATGATAAGTAAATTTCAGGGAACCAATCCTTGACAACAGGTTTTTATTATCTCCCATTATACATTCCAATAGTATGATATCAATATTAATGATATAAAGTTATTCATTTATTTCCATGGATAAATAATTCTATCAATTTCATGTTGATTCTGTCTTCAATATATTTACCTATTCCTAACATAATATTTATTCCATGTTTGTGCCATGATTTCTTCTTTTATATATTTCCATTACCCATGTTTTGGAAAAAACTACGTGTGACATGTTTAGAAGGATGGAATATGTGGTAGAAATTATGGGCGATATTAAATAATTATCATGAATTAATTATTTATTTTATTATAAATTAAAATGTACATTATTTGAGAAAGACATGGAATTTATTAGTATATGATGTGTCCTAATTATCTAAATATCATAATCTAAAAAGTTCTTTTAGTTGTAAGATATTTAATAATTGTTATTGATTTTGTAATTAATAGTATTTGTATACAATATTTTATAGTGGGAATAAATTTAATTCTGTATGATATGTGTTTATGTCCCTGGATTAGAGAGTTTAGGTCGTAGGAATCACAATTTGTATCAAATAAATGGTTTAGATGACTTTTGATATTATGATGTTTTTTATGATAATTTAAATGTTTATAAGTTAGGGTTGATCATAATTTCAAAGGTATTTAATACCCTCTAGGATAAGTATATAATTTAATATTAAGAAAATAAAGAACATTTTATTTAGGGATTACGATAAGAGACCCGAGATCAAATCCGGGCAAAGGCATACTTCCCAGTTATTATTGCAGTAATGTTGCAGGTATTGTTCGTTACTGTATCATCTATAACTATTCATCTATTTGGGCCTTTGGTCCACCAGTTGTTTCCTCAAGTCGTTCATGACCTTCAGTATAGCCAAGGCCTTCTAGCCAGTTAAGAATTTGGGCCACCTTCAGGCCTTCGTGCCTCTACAACGCCTTCGGGCCACCTAAAATTATTAATAAAATAGATAAATTATAAGGAACAAGGCTCTAGATAAGGATTCATAGCATGAAAATTCAAAATATAAGAGCTAAAAAAACATGGAATACTGATAGGGAATTTCATTTTCATTGGTACTAGGCCTATGCAACTCTGCACAGGATAGCTAGCCAACGATCCATGCCAAGGTGGAGAACTTAGATCAAGATATTATTTAGGGAGGGGAAGTCCCAAGTTTTATTATTTGGGTTTATTTTCTAAAAAAATGGGTCATGTAATGTCACATAAGCCTTAGATCCTTATAAGGGTTCCCATATCCCTTTAAAGGGGTATTAACAAAAATTAATACAAATTAAAGGCCTTCATACCATTCAAAAATTATTAAGTATAGGATGACATCCTGAAGTTTTGGTAAATTCTTGAGTATATTGTTTTATAAGAAATTGCATGTAACACCATGAGATTTTATGAGATATATTCTTTTTAATATCTTTCATATATTAAATTTTACTCTAAACCAAGATTATCTTGCGCTATATGCACTATTGTATTAGCTTGCAGTATACGCAACACTATTCTTGGATCGTGTTACACACAATTTCAAATTCGTTTGATAGTAGTTATTCTACGAAACATCAAGTTTGTGTGTGTGTCTATATATATATATATTCAATTTATAAATTAAATATTCTGGAATTATTTTATAAAAAACAACAAAGGATTCTTTCACTACATGCAACCCTGACTTGTCTTGCATTACACTTAATCACGACCTTCCTCAATAGAGTGTGTTGCACGCAATACCAAGTTTCACTAAACAACGCTATATTGTTATAATATTATTATGAACTAGCCGTTATGAATAGTATTAACTGAATTTTTAATTTTATAACATTATAATTCATCTTACACATTTTCTAGAATGAGGTATGAGAACAAAATCCATTTTTTGGATAAAAGAAGTATTTTTCAAAAAATGTAGTTTTGCCTCCTTTTGATGGCGTACCCACATTAAATTTAGTTTTTGAAATTTTTATAAGTTCAATTTGAAAAAACAAAAATTTTCTTTTGAATCAGGATTTAAAAATTTACTTTGGATAAATTTTTGATATTTTTCTAACAACGTTCTTATTTTGGTGAATAGTAAAAACACGCAAAAAATTTTTCATAAAAACAACTTTTTTCATCGAGATAATTTATATGATCAAATTATAATAGTAAATTATTTTAAAGTATAAATAGAATATACTTTTTCCATTTAATATAATTTATTTCATTATCATTTATTTTACATTGAATTCGTAGGTTAAATCAATTCAATCTTTTGCAATGTTTTAAAAAAAACCTGTTTTTTCGAAAACAGGATAAATTTTAAATTAATTGTTGCAACTTCTGTTTTTTGAATTTGGAAAAATGGATTCCATATTTGGAATTAGTAGGTTAAAATTATGTTAATAGGCTACTTTTTATTTTTGGGCATTATGAATAGAAACTGCGGTAAATTTTATTTACCACAGTTAATGGTAAATTAGGTAATTAAGGGTGAAAATAATATTATAAAATTAACTTAACACCTTCCAAAATTCTATTGGATGAATTAAAGTCGACACATATCACCTAAGGTTATAAATAGATTCATTTAATGGACTTTTTACCTAGAAAATGATCTAATTATTATTAAAACCAAAGAAAGTGACAACATGTCACTCTCTTGTATCTTATATGTGTAATAATTTTACTTTAGTGATAAACTACATAAAACCTCAAATATAAATAGTCTCCAGAAATCTAATAAAATTATATACGTCATGAGAATTGTTTTATAATATTTATGGATTAAATAATTGTCATTAATGGTGACACAATAGCGATGCAGAAATAGTTTATTTAGTAAAAAATAAATAATATAGTTTTTATTAAGCTAATAGTGACCATAAAAGGCACAACACCCTGACCAAAACTGATTGGTCATGTACATGTAAACCATAAGTATCCAATGGCAGAATATTTGACCATTTGGATCCTTATAAAAGTGATTATGACACTTATATTATTTTATTTTAAATGATGTCAAAGTTGTCACCTTCATAATTTAATAAATTTAACAATTTAAATGTTGTGATTTTAAGATGATAAATTATGGTAAAAGTATTATTATTAAATTTAATAGATTTATCTTCATCATAGGATTTTATTTTTAATTTTTATTCAAGATATAGATATATTAAATAATTATACAAAAATGTTTTAATAATTATTTTATTTAGGGAAATATCAAATAAATGGTTTTAAAAATATTAAAATAAATATTATATGAACTATTTAATGTTATAAAAAAATTTTATAGAAACATATGACATGTTAGGAATCTATGAAACATTTTTTTTGAATATTTCCTCTGTGTGGATGTTATTTAAATTCAAATAATTGAATAGTGTCAAAATTAACACTATTGTTATTTTATAAAACTAACATATTATTAAGTTGTTTAAAAATCACAAATAAATTTAAAATTTATAAATTAAAATTTATATGTCCTAAAATGTCATAAAGTACCCATTTATGGATAATTAACAACACATAAGTAATTAATTTTAACAATTTAAATTTTAGAATATTATTACCACAAATAAAATTAAATAGATTAAACAAAGAAAAATCATGTTGATAAGGTTTAAAATAAATTTACAACATGTATAAATTATATTGGTTGATGAGATTACAACCCTATATCATCTAATATTATTATTTGAGTCATTTTGGATGTTTTTAATTGGGTTTTGAATTTATATTAAATTAATATTTTAGAGGATTGCAAAAGTGCCCCTATCCTCTCTTATAAAAGGGAACCTCCTCCATCTTCTCTTCACACAACTTTGAACCTTCAAGCTCCAAAAAACCTGGCTAATTTATCTCCTCCACTTTCCTAGAAATCTACTAGAGGTCCTGGTCTTCTTCCAAGACCACCTTTAGTGCCCTAAGTGGAGGGTAACAGGAGGCGTGTTGAAGAAGAAGTAATCTCTTCTACCAATTCTTTCATGTTTCTTTATTCTTATACTTCCAATTCTTTAGTTGTTTAATTATAAAGAAATAACATAAGTATAACTAATATACTGATATGTTATTACAAATATGAAATAACCTTGTTTCACCTTCTACCCATCCTGTGAAAAACGAAATCACCTGGCGTGCGTACGTACGGAATACCGTCTCCACGCCGTGGTGTAATCTGTTTTTCCACCAACACCTTATTTGGATGGGTATAATGGCGTAAAGAATAACTACATATATGGTTATTATAAAATTAGACTAATTCTGAGATATTATATCTTCCACTCCAATTCCATTCAATAATTATGGGAACGATATCATCGCTCGTGCGTACGTACGGATTATCGTCTCCACAATGAGATGAGATTCATTCTCCATGTTAACCATTCAAGAATGATTATAAAGAATATATAATGAATAATAATGGTATATATAACATAATAATGATAATTTATTTATGTATATATATATATATATCATCTATTTACTTCGATTCAAGTCAATAAGGAACGGAAAACAGCGTTCATGCGTACGTATGGCCTACCGTCTCCATGAATGGTGTGTTTCATTTCATTTATCTATCTATTATACATATATATACTGAATATAAATATGATATATAAATTATGTTTTAAATTCTGGAAGTAAGTAAATCATGATATAATTAATTATAATATCATGAACAACAATTCCAAACATGTATGATAAATGAAACGATTTTACCGAAAACGCTGCTTTAACATGGAATTTACAAACGAACGGGTAATATAAAGTCATAATTGAACCATATACGATATCATAACAATTAATATTATTATTTAATAAGTCAATGACATTATTTAAATTATTATACAGGAGGTTTGGATACATATGAAGCATATCAAACATAAGGTAGGGGATAATTATTCCAATCTCATTCTTATCTGAGATTGTTTATTCGTAAGTATGTACTGGGGTTATTATTATCAACCATGTCCATGTTTTATAAAAGTGTTTTTATCTATGTTTAATGTCTTTTTTCCAATTTTTTACTTTTACCACATGTTATGAAAGGAATATTTCTTTTGTTTACCATACGAGGAACTTTTTGACTTTTCTAAAAAAAGTACAAGGAGAATGTTTTTTTAACTTATACGGCATGAATGGATTTTCACGGTTTCATAACAACTTATTTTCATGAAGCTTACTCTACAAGATTTCATGGTTATTTTCAATAAAATCCTTTTGTTTTAAATTTCATGGCATTTTCTGAAAAGAAAATGATTTTTGAAAAAGAATGGTTATTTTCCTCAAGAATTCATTTCAAGTGTTTTATCAAAACCATTTTCTATCTAAGATGGAATTATTTCATATGTTTATGTTTCAAGTATAATTTCTATATTATTTAAATGGTATGATTCTTTTTATGATGAAATTACATCCATTTTTTTATATAGATTACGTTATGAGGGGATGATGTTTATGAAACACATTTTATTCTTTGGGTTATGATGTAAGATTTATGTTTATTTTGTTGAACAAGTAAGAATTCTTTAATTATTAGATGGGTGGTACCTATATCTCCCTATAATTCATTGGGTAAAGATTTATATCTCATGAGATAGACATGGCTATAATGGAAAGTTAATCTGGTTCAGTGATACAGAACTGGAACGATGAGTGAACTCGATTCAGTAAGGGACTTTGTCCACTATGATGGCCTTGGCAGCAATATCTTGGATACTATGGAAATCAAATCAAGTTCTTAATGGTTTGGAACAATTGCATGTTTTATTTACATCCTATTTTATCATGATTGATGTTCTATTATGATCTATGCTCTATGTACTGCCATGTTTTATGTCATTGCTCAAGATTTTGAGGTTTAAACATTATGTTCATATTTTTTAAGTTCAAATGTTTATGGTTTGCCTTATTTTCTCCATTCTTACCCTTGTTGAGCATTTGGGATCACCCTTTATATGTTTTCTTTTCCCCGGTATTTAAAAAAAGGTTTTAGGTAAGAAAACAAAAAGGAGAATATATTTATGGGAGATGTTGAAGATCTTTCACCATGATTAGAAGATTATGTTCTGAGTTTCCAAAGACACTAAACTATTAAAGTCCATGAGTGTTGGTTCTTATTATGTATTAATTATTCCTCCAAAGTACTGTAATATCCAAGTATGTAAATCATGGGACTCTATAGTTGGTATTAGAGGAAAGGTTTAGTTAACCTTTGAAAACTAGGATGTGAAAACTTTTGTTAGATCCCTAGAGATATTTCTAAGGTATGTCTAGGGATGTCCCTAAGGATATGTATAATTATAGGTTATAGTCCTAGAATTATGGTAACGATCATAGAATTAAACCTAAGATGTTATATATTTCAAGTAATCCCCCTTGATTTTGTTGTTTTTCTTGTATGAGTTTTTCCTCTCATACTATTCTTTTTGGGTTTTAAGAAATTGCAGGAAACTGGAGGATTCATGTTAATGGAAAATATAATGGACAATGGAACGATATTCTTTATGAGAAACCAAATGAAATAGGATTTGGATGTCCAAACATTGTTATTATACCAAATCAGAAATCTCATAATATGATCAATAATATCAACTTTGTTAAGTTTCCTGACTCAGCTAATAAGAGAAAGATGGAGTTTCATGATGATCATAGAGGAAAGAAAGTTCAATTTCCCTCATGTAAATTATGTGGGAATAGGCATCAAGGAGAATGTTTCAAAGGACATGGAAAATTCTTTGGGTGTGGAAAAGAAGGATACAAATCTAGTAATTGAAAAGGAAAAGGTTCAGCTAACTCCATGGAAAAGGATAATGGTATTGCTAAGACATCAACAGTGGTTAAATGTTTTAAATGTGGAATGTATGGGCATTATGAAAACCAATTCCCTAAGGGAATGTCTCATAAAGAGGATCAGTATGGTTGTATGGGTAGTATTAATGTTGATGATGATGAATAGACTACAAATGATATGTGAGATGAAAGAATTGTTGAAACTTGGTCAATGGTTTAAGAAGGTAGGGGAATGATTTTATGTTTATCAATAGTAATGTTTTATAGGTAATTTAATGGTACTATGGAATAAAGAAACATCTAAGTATTATTACACTATTGTTTTTCTTAATGTATTTGAAAGTATATGTTTAATGGTTTCAGTAACCATAAAAGGTTATTCATATATTTTTGGAAAGAAGATGATATTCACATAATGAATGGATAAATAGATAATGAAATTTTTGATAGTATTAATGAGATCATGACTGAAATAAGGGAAACGTTATATCATGGTTTGAGTATATATAAATTTTAGGATTTTGGTATGTTGAAAGAGTTAACTTTTGACAACATTCATGTTTTCACTAAGGTTCAATTAGTATTCACTTCTTTCAAGAGAATACATGATTAAGGTATTCACATGTTTGGAATGTGATCAAAAAGATATATCGTATAATATTTGGGGGATAAATGATGGTATTCACATGCTTGGTAGATGATATTTCTAGTAATTGTTTTCTTTATACTATGATCTTGGACAGAAGTATTTTGGATAATCCAAAATATTGGAATGGATTATGTTGGACATAAGTTATTATTGTTAAAGGCTTTAACTTTTTTCAATATTATTGATGGAATGTTATAATAATTTAGTTTTAGAAAAAGGACAACCTGCAGGACGCGTGACAACCCATCGCGTCAGACAAAGATGTGGGAATCGAACCCACAACTGAAATGTGGCATGCCTTTATCACCTACCACCGGCCTACAGGATGTCCCTGGTTAGTAGAAACTAGTTTTATTTTATTAAGCGGTATAATAGATGAAGTATAAGTCCATTTTTGGAATCATATATGATTAATATCACTATAGACAGACTTATGTATATTACTTTTGCTAACCTTATGTTTGAGACAGATGGAATGACTTATCATTCTATCACATGATCTGCTAAAACTTCGCAAAAGACAAATTCAACTTAATTTATTTAATAGATGAAGTGGAAATTGTTCGATGCACGAGAAACAGTTGGATTGTACCAAAATCAAGGAAGTATTTCTTTTAATTGAAAAATTCTTCAACATTTGGGAAATGATCTTGAAAACCAAAAATGTTGTCCTAGTGCTCTCATATCTGATGAATCATATGGTACCTTAGATCATCACAAATTTATGTCTTTATTACTGTTGGTTTTTTCATAACCATGTTCTCTACCACTCTCCATCAGAACTTGATGGTTAGATTTCTCTTCCATATCCATATTTTCACCTATGTTCTCCTATGTGGGAACCCAAGTGACTAGTTACTTTTGTATCCATTTTGTTTCTAAAGTCCATTTTCAAAATTATGTTTTAGTATTCCTTTTTACGATATGGGTTTCTATGAAATAAACTCTCAAGTAATAAACCATTTATAACCCCGATGAATTTTGAGGGAGAAATTCATTTTAACGGGGGTAGAATGTAACACCCTGATATTTTATGAGATATATTATTTTTAATATCTTTCAAATCTTATGTTGTACTCTAAACCAAGATTATCATGTGCTATATGCAGCACTGTATTATCTTGCAGTATACGCAACACTATTCTTGGATCGTGTTACACACAATTTCATGTTCGTTTGATAGTAGTTATTCTACCAAACATTGAGTGTGTGTTTGTGTGTGTGTGTGTCTATATATATATATATATATATATATATATATATATATTCAATGTATAAATGAAATATGGTTGTATTCTATTATACAAAACAACAAAGGAGTCTTTCACTACACACAACCCTTACTTGGCTTGCATTACACGCAATCGCGACCTTCCTCAATAGCGTGTGTTGTACTCAATACTGAGTTACACTAAACAACAATATATTGTTATAATATTATTATGAACTACCCGTTATGAATATTATTAACCAAATTTTGAATTTTATAACATTATAATTCATCTTAAACATTTTCTAGAATGAGTTAAGAAAACAAAATCAATTTTTCGGATAAAAGAAGTATTTTTTAAAAAATGTAGTTTTTCTGCCTTCCGATGTATCACCCACATTAAATTTATTTTTTGAGATGTTAATAAGTTCAATTTGATAAAACAAAATTCTTATTTTGAATCAGGATTTAAAATTTTACTTTGAATAAATTTTTGATATTTTTCTAACAATGTTGTTATTTTGATGAATAGTACAAACACGGTAAATTTTACTTAAAAACAACTTTTTTCATCGAGATAAATTATATGGTTAAATTTTTACAATAAATTTTTTTAACATATAAATAGAATATATTTTTACCATTTAATATAATTTATTTCATTATCTTTGATTTTACATTGAATTTGTAGGTTAAGTCAATTCAATCGTTTGCAATGTTTTAAACAAAAACATGTTTTTTCAACAACGGGATTAATTTTTAATTAATTACTGAAACTTTTGTGTTTTGAATTTGGAAAACTGGATTCCATATTTGGTATCAGTAAGTCCAAATTTTGTTAATAGGATAATTTTTAGTTTTTGGCATTATAAATAGTAACTACGGTAAATTTTATTAACCACAGATAAAGGTAAATTAGGTAATTAAGTGTAAAATTAATATTATAAATTTAACCTAACACCTACCGAAATTCTATTGGATGAATAAAAGTCTAACCATATCACCTAATGGTATAAATAGATTCATTTCATGGACTTTTGACCCTGAAAATGATGTAATTATTATTAAAACCCAAGAAAGTGACAACATGTCACTCTCTTATAGCTTATATGTGTAATAATTCTAATTTTGTGATAAACTTCATAAGACCTTGAATATAAATAGTATCCAGAAATCTAATAAAATTCTCTACATCATGAGAGTTTATTTATAATTTTTAGGGATTATATAATTGTCATTAATGGTGACACAACAGTGATGCAGAAATTGTTTATTTAGTAAAAAATCAAAAATATTGTTTTTATTAAAATAATAGTGACCATAAAAGACACAAAACCCTGAACAAAACTTATTTTTCATGTACATGTAAACAATAAGTATCCAATGGTCGAATATTTGACCATTTGGTTCCTTATAAAAGTGATTATGACAGTTATATTATTTTATTTTAAATGATGTCAAAGTTGTCACCTTCATAATTTAATAAATATAACAATTTAAATGTTGTGATTTTAAGATGATAAATTAAAGTAAAAGTATTATTATGAAATGTAATATATTTAGATTCATCATAGGATTTTATTTTTAATTTTTATTCAACAAATAGATATATTAAATAAGTATACAAAAATGTTGTAATAAATATTTTATTAAGGGAAATATCAAATAAATGGTTTTAAAAATATTAAAATAAATAATATATGAACTATTTAATGTTAGCCACAAATTTTCAAGACTAATATGACATGTTAGGAATCTATTAAACATTTTTTTTCGAGTATATCCTCTGTTTGGATGTTATTTAAATTCAAATAATTGAATAGTGTCAAAATTAACACTTTTGTTATTTTATAAAAATAACATATTATTAAGTTGTTTATAAATCACAAAAAAATTTAAAAATTATAAATTGAAATTTATATCGCCTAAAACGTCATAAAGTACCCAATTGTGGATAATTAACAACACATAAGTAAATATTTATAACAATTTAAAATTTAGAATATTATTTCCACAAATAAAATTAAATAGATTAAATGATGATAAATCTTGTTGATAAGGTCTAAAATAAATTTACAACATGTCTAAATTTTATTGGTTAATGTGATTACAACACTATCTCATCTAAAATTCGTATTGGAGTCATTTTAGATGTTCTTTAGTGGGGTTTGAATTTATATTAAATTAATATTTTAGAGGACTCCAAAAGTGCCCCTCTCCTCTCTTATATAAGGGCACCTCCTCCCTCTTCTCTTCGTACCACTTTGAGCCTTCAATATATTCCATACCTGGAAAATTTATCTTCTCCACTTCTCTATAAATCTACTAGAGGTCCTGGTTATCTTCCATGACCAACTTTAGTTCCCTAAGTGGAGGTTAAATGGAGGCACGTTGAAGAAGAGGTAAACTCTTCTACCAATTCTTTCAAGTTTCTTTATTCTTATATTTCCTCTTATTTAGTTGTTTCATTATAAATAAATAACATCAGTATAACTAATATAATGATATGTTATTATAAATATGAAAAAACCCTTTTTCACCTTCTACCCATCCTACGAAAAATGAAATCACTACGCCTACGTACGTACGGAATATCGTCTCCACACTGTGGTGTAATCTGTTTTCCACCAACACCTTACTTGGATGGGTATAATGGTGTAAATAATAACTACATGTTTTTTTATTATAACATGATACTAATTCTGAGATATTATATCTTCCACTCCAATTCCATTCAATAATTATGGGAATGATATCATCGCTCGTGCTTACGTATGGATTACTATCTCCACAATGAGATAAGATTCATTCTCCATGTTAACCATTCAAGAATGATTATAAATTATATATAATAAATAATAATGGTATATATAACATAATAATGCTAATTTATTTATATATATATATATATGTCCTCTACTTACTTCGATTCAAGTCAATAAGGAAAGGAAAACAGCGTTCATGTGTACGTGCAGCCTACCATCACCATGAACGGTGTGTTTAATTTCATTTATCTTTCTATTATATATATATATATACTGAATATATATATGATATATAAATTATGTTTTAAATTCTGAAAGCAATTAAATTATGATATAAGTAATAATAATATCATGAACAACAAGTCCAAACACGTATGATAAATGAAAACATTTTACCGAAAACGCTACTTTAACATGGAATTTACAAAAGAATAGGTAATATAAAGTCATAAGTGAACCATATATGATATCATAAAAATGAATATTATTCTCTAATAAGTCAATGACAATATTTAAATCATTATACAGGAGTTTCGGATACATACGAAACATATCAGACATAAGGTAAGGGATAATTATTCCAATCTCATTCTTATCCGAGATTGTTTATTCGTAAGTATTTACTGGGGTTATTGTTATCATCCAAGTACATGTTTTCTAAAATTGTATTTATGTATTTTTAAATTACTTTTACTCATTTTTTTAGTTTTACAACATGTTATGAGAGGAATATTTCATTTGTTTACCATACGAGGTACTTTTTGACTTTTCTGAAAAAAGTACGAAGAGAATGTTTTTTAACTTATACCGCATGAATGGATTTTTACATTTTCATAACACCTTATTTTCATGAAGCTTACTCTAAAATATTTCATCACTATTTTCAACAAAATACGTTTCTTTTAAAATTGCATAGAATTTTGTGAAAAGAAAATGATTTTTGAAGAACAAAAGATATTTTCCTCAAGAATTCATTTCAAGTGTTTTATCAAAACCATTTTCCATATAAGATGACATTATTTCATATGTGTATGTTTCAAGTATAATGCCTCTATTATTTACATGGTTTGATTATTTTTATAATGAAATGATATCTATTTTTTATGTGGATTACGTTATGATGGGATGACGTTTATGAAACCCATTTTATTCTCTGTGTTATGATGTAAGATTAATGATTATTTTATGGAACAAGTAAGAATGATTTCATTATGAGATGGGTGAGACCTATATATATCTCCAATGCATTGGGTAAAGATTTATATCTCATGAGATATTCATGGCTAGAATGAAAAGTTAATCTGGTTTAGTGATACAGGACTGGAACGAGGAGTGAACTCGATTCAGTAAGGGACTTTGTGCACTATGATGGTCTTGGAAGTAATGGCTTGGCTACTGTGGAAATAAAATAAAGTGCATAATGGTTTGTCACAATTACATGTTTTATTTACATGATATTTTATCATGATTTAGGTTCCATTATGATCTATGCCTTACGTACTTCCATGTTTTATGTCATTGCTCAAGATTTTGATGTTTAAACATTATGTTTATGTTTTTTAAGTTCAAATGTATATGATTTGTCTTATCTTCTTCATGCTTACCCTTACTGAGAATTTGATCTCATCCTTTATATGTTTTATTTTCCCCAGGATTTAAAGAAAGTTTTTAGGTAAGAAAACAAAAAAAAAGAAGATCTTTATGGGAGATGTTGAAGAACTTTCACTATGATTAGAAGATTATGTTTCGAGTTTCTAAAGACACTAAACTATTATGGTCCTTGAGTGTTGGTTCTTGTTATGGATTAATTATTACACCAAAGTACAGTAATTTCCATGTACGTCGAGCTTGGGTATCTACATTTCATCCATGTCCAGACATTATAAGTGGATGTAGGATCTCATACAGATCTACCTAGGGGTAATAACCCCAAAAGGGTGGATTGAGAATTAACATGATCATCATTTGGTGCATAAAAATAGGAATAAAAGCACACATAGTTTTACACTTCTGGTGGATATAAATTGTTTAATAACATTATCTTTAATATCCATTATGAAATATTTAAGAACTGTGTTAATCAATTAGTTTAAAGAACCAAAACAATAACCATGGATAACCAAGGATTCAACATGAAGATTATTAGGTTGATCTAAAAGTATCATATGTTAAAAAAGGTTTCATATGGGAATACATATTTATATTCATATCTTCATATTTCATATTTTCCCATAACATTTTTTTATTTACATTTTTTGTAGAAACATTACCATGGAAATGAAGCTGAGAAAGCTCTGTATACATAAACCACTATGTTTTAAAATTGAATAAGGGAGTATGCTTAAATGGTTGAGAATTATAGTATATTCTTATTATGATGGAAAAAGGATATTTTTCTTTTAATTCCTAATCTAGTATGTTGATATGTGAAGAAAAATTAATTATTGATACTCTTTGAAATTTTCATTAGAGATTAATATTTATCAATGATATTCTAGTATATTCTAAATGTTATGGGAATTATGTGAAACATATAAAGATATTTATTCATTATTTTTTTTACAATATGAAAACATGTATTAAATGGTATAAATAAATATATATAGTGATTTTATGATAAGGTTTTTTTTATGTTAACTATTGGAGAACACCTGATTATGGTGTGAAAATTTCTTATGTTTAATAGATGCATGTTATTGAAAAAATAAATGGTTTATTGATTTTAAAAAATAATGTTTAATAGTAATTGTTACCTTAGGTTTGAAATTGAATCAGGATACATTTTGTTATTTTCATCACATTTTGATGATTTTGAAATAAATTGACTAGTTTTGACCTTGTGAACTAGGGGTTAATACCATTAGAGAGTTAAAGAATTAGTTAATTTCTATAGTAATATGTAACATAATTGTGGTTTATTTACTTGGATATTAAAATAGTTTTGATAATGGTATATAATGTTGAGAATATGATTAGGGTATATAAATTCTTGGGTATATGATTATAGGAACAATTCATGTTTTTTTGGGGGGGAATTATAGGTAACCTGATATAGCCTAAGATAGTAGGATATAAGTCATATTATAAGTTATATCCCAAATGATGAATATATTAAGAATAACCTCACCTATATTCATCAGTGAGTAATATTTAAAACTATGAGAGAACAATCTATTTAAGGAGGGAGAATGTAACATTTTGAAATTATAATATATAATTACCTTTAAATAGTTAATTTTTTAATAGCTTTCTCCACACGTAAATCTATACTCCAACGAAACCACGATATATTTAGATAAAAATATAAATATTTAATTATAACCCCTAAAAACATCATCATTGAATTATTATAAATTAATATGAGTGAAAGATATATTAATTATATTTATATTGAAAATATTGGATACTTTTAATATGAAGGAAATTCAATTAGCTTACCTAAAATAAATAATCAGACCATTTATTGTCTAAAAAGTATTTTTCAGAAAAAGAAAATCCTATTATGGGATAAGAATTTCTATTCCAAGAATCATATGATTAATAATAAATTATTCTTGATGTAAATAATTGTTTAATAGTAATTTAGTTGGTAATGATGTGAAATTAGGATAATAATAGTTAATATTTAAAGATGTCACTTTTCAATTAAAACATTTTTCAGGTAAATTTTATGAATTTTTTTTAAAATAAAATTTATAAATTTTGTAATTTAAAATAAATGAAAATTAAAATTAATTTTTAATTCCTCATATAAAAATTTACTTAGTATGAATGTTAGAGATTCTTTAGAAAAGTATCGTTTTTAGTAGAAAAATATAGTTTTTGTGAAACATTTAATTTGTATGGAATTACCCTTATATAACAATTTCCTATAAATTTATAAAATCTTTTAAGTAAAAAAATATATATTTTATGAAAATCATTTTTAATTTTAAAATATTCTTTCAACATAGAAAACCTATGGAAAACAATTTTTGAACTAATTAAAATGTTACATTAATAAAAAAAACTACATTTGTTATTTTCTTTCAATCATGTATTTTATAGGGAGATGAAATTTTATATTACCTTTTGAGACTCATAAACTTTATTAGTCTTATAATAAATCAATTTATGTCATTAAAATCAGTGTCCATTGTAATTTTATCATATTTATTTAAAAATTTAAAAATTTATTTCTCTAAAAAACATTTCCATGATCAAGTTTTTTTATATTAAAATAAACACTTCACTCTATTATATATATTATTTGAAAACATTATTTTGAAATTTTAAATTATAACTAATTTATTAGGTATAATTTTTAATTTTAATCATTTGCTTTAAAATGAATTACCAATATTATAAATTAATTACACTATAAAATTTAATTGGAAAAAACTACAACAAGGTAAAACAAAAAGCTTTAAAATAGTCAAAGTTTTCTCAAAAAGTTGTGTTATTTTTTTATTTTGAAACTTGAATATTAACCTTATATTTTTCAAAATGTAAGTGTTAGTCCTAAAATTACCCTTCCCTTCACTTATAAAATGATAACATATTCACCACAGCCATACTAAACTATCATTCTAATTTCTCCATAAAAATAATTCATATTAATCTTCCTTGAACACTCTCCCAAGTTTAAAATATTTTTTAACCATTAATTAGAATAATTCCTCCATTTACAAGGATTATTTCAAAGAAATTCAGGCATGAGTGTGATTATTATCAACTACTTAGTTTTTCTTCTCGATTATATTTGATAAATTATATTCTAAAAACCCTAAAAAAGGTATTAGTATCACTTATATACATTAATTTTAATATATTTTGTTTACTTTCACTGTTTATTTATATTCCTCGTCTATTTGGAAAAATGAAGTTGATGTTCATGCATTATGAGGAACCTTTATAGATCAGGAGAGGATAAGTCTCCCCATGGAGTATGCACCTCACACGCCACCTGAAATTCAAATTTTCTACCCCAATAATCTTCCTCAGCCCCTACAAGTTGACTCATTGATACCTTCCGCCTCCACAACCAACCCTTACCCTCCTCTCTCTTATTGTCCCATCAAAAAAGATCCTCCATCTCAAGTGGTCATGCCCCATCCTTCGTCTTCCAGGAATGCTTCAGTTGGACCCTCCATAAAGTAGGTGATTCCATACCCAGACTCTTCTTGATCTAATATCCTTTCCTTTGATCAATGAGATCATATTTGGTGTTTTCCGTTATTCAATATTAGATGGAACCCTCACACTCTATTTTTGCCTGGATTATTTCGAGGATGTAATGGATCTTCATCGATGGAGCCTGGTGGCCAGATTTGGGATGCAAATGCCTCCCCTCCCCTTCATCCAATACATTATCCTCTCTTGGGGCCTAGATTATTTATCTCTTCTTTTACTTATGAACTGGAAGGATTTCTATGTTCTTATTAGGTTCCATGATGATTTTGTGAAGGTATGGTCTTGGATCACCATGTCTATTGAAAAATGGTGGTTTATCCTATTCCATTGATAAATGG
The DNA here is from genome assembly GCA_963277665.1 of Viscum album. Classification (NCBI taxonomy): domain Eukaryota; kingdom Viridiplantae; phylum Streptophyta; class Magnoliopsida; order Santalales; family Viscaceae; genus Viscum; species Viscum album. Next base: position 824,040,021 of record OY728155.1, read on the forward strand.
AATCTCATTTTTACTAGGAATCTCCTCAAGCAGTGGAGTGGGTAAATAATTCAATACATCCCCTACCTTTTCATAGCTAGTATTTTCTTCGTGTTGTAGAAGACATACTCAGTTATTTCCACTATGTGGAGGCTCACATGTCTCATATCTAGGATGTGGGAGTATTTCAGATATGCATTATGATGGATCTATCCTACCACCTTATGGTGCGCATTCTTCGTAGGTCTGGTCATGTTTTTCCCTTTGTGGTGATATCTGGGTTTTATTTCCCCCATTTGAATCTGTATTGGATTCCACCTGAAAGGTACCTCTCTCCTTATCTACCAAAAGTACATGGCCAAGATTGACACCTTCCTATTAGTGCATGCCTCCACTGTAACATGTCCCACATCTCCCATGGTGGATACCGACACCTCAGTTTCTATAGAGATGACCACAAATCTCATTCCTAAGTTGATACCATTCACCGATGTCTCTCTGGGTATCCCTTGCTAGTTCCTTCAGTACTTCCTCAGGGGTCATTACCCTTTGAAATGAATAAAAAATTCATTAAAATTGTGGTTTATAGTCCACCTCCTTCTCCATCGCATGGTATCAGCTTGCTGGAGGTTTTTTCATCGACCTAAACTTCAGCCTCTCCATGGGGTTAAGGACCCATAGCTAAGAGTGGTAGAAATATATCCAAAGACAGAGAGGGGAACTGATTATTCCTCATCTTCTCATCCCTAGTGTTCATAATCTCTCATCCTCCCCTCTGATATTTCTCTCAAATGGATAGAGTACATTATCACATGTGGATCCAGGCATAGAATTCAGTTGTATGTCTCCTACTCCCATTAGAGGATAAACCGGAGCTCATGCTAAATGGGAAAAAGGTTCCTCTTATTCTCATTATAAGTTCTTAATGAGGTCGATGTCCAAATATAGGCACCTTATGATTCAATGATTTCCTTTCACCTATGGAATGATCGAGGCATGAGGATTTGAGTGAGGACATAATTATTATCTTCCAAGTTATGTTGAATCAAGGTTTCATTATTTTCTATCCTTCATCACAATCAACACCCATCTGAAACACAAGAATTCACTGTCAATCATGGTCTAAATAACTACATGCATGATGATCTATACAATCAACAAATTTAGATTATCTATTATAGTTCCATTTTATGAGAAAATTAATTTCTCTAACCAACATTTTTTCAAAAATATCAGTCTCGATAGAATAGGTTTCTATATTTATTTTGTTTATGATAAATGTGATGAAAAGAAGAGATAGTTTTCTTGGAAATATTTGAAAAAAAATCAAATATGGGGATGATTCATGGATCATTGGAGGTGATTTCAATTCCATCCTGAACACATTGGAGAAGAAGGTTATAGGGGTGCACCGGAGAAAGTACGGGAAATAAATCATCATCTTTACATGTCATTACAGTCTCTTGAACATGGGGTACACAGGGGAAAACATATGGTTTAATGAATAGAAGGGGATCCCCCACACATGCTGTCACTTGGATTGGAGCTTGGATAATCATCAGGCAATCTCCGCCTTTTTGAATTCCAAATTTGATCAACTAGTTTTGGTTATCTCAGAACAATATCTACTTATCATCAGTCTTGTTAGTAGTTGTGCATGCAGTGATCATTTTTTCATATCAATTCATTTGGCGAATGACCCCCTATAATATATTTTGGCTCATTTATCTTGGGAAAAATTCATAAATAAAATATCATGGGTTGGATTTCACACTAAAATATGATACATGGAGGATGATATATAGACCTAGGATTTTAGAAAACCATCCCTTTTTTGAGATGGATAGTCTAAATATGGACATTGAAAATGCAGAGTTAAGACCATGAAGATTAATGAGATGGTGATATTTTTAGAAACCTAGTATAAATGAAAACCGTATTGCAAAATTCCTTCCCAAACCATAACAAGATTTCAGGGAGACGTGAAGAGTGTCTTGGATTAAATTGGGTGATAAAAATACAGTTTTTTTATGAATGCATTAAGGAAAAGAAATATACCAATGTTCAAATCATCCTTCTTAAAGTATGATCCATTACCAGTGATCACGACATGGTGTGAGGTATGGATACATATCAATTTAGTCAGTTACTAACTTATGTCAATCCATGCATGCATGATAGATTCCCCCAAGGACATAATGATATTTTTGACAATACTCTTAACATGTATTCTCTAGATGTCAACTATTATTTAGAAAACATCCCCGATTAGAAGGAGGTCTGGAGGGATGTTACCACAATAAACTCAAAAATTTCCCCTAGACCCAATGACTATCGAGGATCTATATAAATCACTTCCTGATACCTCATCAAGAATGATCTTGTGGGTATCATCCATGATTATTTATTGGGAGGGATCTTACCGAGGGTTCTATATTCCACCACCTTGATTCTCATCCTAATAGTAAAGGATGTGTACTATATTAAATAGTTAGGTCCAATCAGTATATGAAAATTTGACTATAAATTCCTCACCTCAGTCATCAATAGAAGTCTCTTGGTTCACCTATATGAATATATCTAGGATGAAAAACAGGGTTTCATATAGAGTAGGTATTCATAGGTATCCATTTCCATGGAACATTAAATGATTAGTGGTATTAATAAGAACGTCATGGGCTCTAAAATGTTTGTCAAACTCAACATGGAAAAAGCATATGATAGGGTGGAGTTGAGTTTCATAATAACATTTATTGGTGGTATGGTATTCTCTGAGTGGGTGTTTGATATTTTATTTATATTTATTTTTTCTCCTTGGTTCTTAGTCACACACATGAGGAAAATCTATGAGTTCTTCAAGTCGATATAGTGGCTTATATAAGGGGACTCTCTATCCTCTGGTGTCATTAGTATTTAAACGTAAGCATCAGTGAGGGCCAAATTCAGCCTTTCTAATGTAGTCTAAACTTCAACAGGTTTATAAAAAAAATTTGATTTAAAAATAAATCAATTTATGAATAATTGAGAACCAAACAATGATTCTGAACAACATTGAAAACAAAACAAAGTAGCAGGGTAGTTAAGGATCCCTTCCCAAGGGACCAGCATCGTCTCTAATACCCTAAATAACTGGAATATCCAGTTTACCAGAGATGATTCAACATTTATAAAAAAAGTGGTCATTGGATTGAAATGCAATAAAAAATGCACATCTCACAATTTTTATAAAAATCCATTTTTACCCTCTATAGTCATTACCACCATAGAGATGTAATACATCAAAAAAATTAAAGCAATCAAAAAATGTATCAAAAACATAAAAAACATATCAAAATACAAAAAACACTGAATAATAAAATATATCACTATTCTTATTTTTTTAATTTATTATGTAATATTATAAATTGCAAATATGGAATTTCGTTGATTGGAGAGAGGGAGATCATATCCCACAACACTTTTTCCACAAGACAAATATACCCTTAAATTTTTCCCTTACCTGATCATGCCATTTGTAAAAAATTCCACCTGTTATCATCTTACTATGTCATCGTAAGATCCATTATTTTGTAGGACTGGAGAAAATAACGGGCGTGGGTTATCAGGGCTTGTTGGGATCCTTCGGTTTCTTTTGGGTCAGGTCTAGCCTTGGGAACGCGCATTATCAACTCAAATCCCATAAAATAATGGATCTTCCAATGACGTGCTAAGATAATGGCAGGTGGTATTTTTTCCAAATGGCATGACTGGGTAAGAAAACAAAATGAAGGGTATGTTGGTATTGTGGAAAGAAATGTTGCGGGAGATGATCTCCCTCTCTCCAATCAATGAAATTCCCTATTTTCTGTTTATAATATTATATTATATATTAAACAAATTATAATAATTGTGATATATTTTAAACTGAAGATATTTTTAAATGAAATTATATTTTTTCTATATAAAAAAATATTATGCACTTCTTAAAATTGACCAAATAATATGTGTTTTCACTTTTTTATTTTTTTAATAAAGTCAACATATTTTTGTTAATTTTTTTAAATGTGAGCATTTTTTTAAAAATGTTAAACATCAATGAGTTAATTATGTTTTAAAAAATAATATTTGTAATTAAAAAAAATTGGGTTTAAAAACTTGCATTACATTTTCCAAAAAAGAACTAAAAAATATGGGATAGAAATAGATTTTTAATCATTTAGGAGAAAATTTATCGATTTTATTTGATATCATTAAAGTCGTGATTTATTTTAAATGTGTAACAGAATATTGAATTTATTGTATTTTAAATACAATTATTATTGTAAATGAAATGAATTTTTTGGGTAAAAAAAGATTTTATGACTTTTACAAATGACAATAATTTATCTTTAAAAATAGTTTTTTAATTATTTGATTAAAAATAATAATTTTCCTTTATTATTTTTTAAGTCAAGCAATTTTTTTAAATGTATAAGAAATATTTTTTTAAGTTCCACTGTAACTTCTTCTTAATATGTTTATAATTTTTATTAGCAAATATGTTGAATAAAATATATTACCTATATTATATATAATTGATTTTAATATAAATTTGTTTATTAAAATTTAATTATTATTAATATATTCTATAGTTTTATAAATATATAATTTTTTTATTGTGGAACATCCATTGAAAGTTCATTTGGAAATTCCACTCGAACCTTCACTAGAACCTCCACTAGAACCTCTACTTGAATGTCCACTGGAACCTCCACTAGAACATCCACTAGAACCTCCACCAAAACCTCCACTGAAACCTCTACTAGAACCTACACTGGAACATTCACTAGTACGTCCAGTGGAACCTAGAACCTCCTTTGAAACATCCATTGGAACATCCACTGGAACATCCACTAGAAACTCCATTGAAACGTCCACTAGAAACTTTACTGAAACGTCCACTAGAACCTCCACTGAAACATCTTCTTAATAGATTTATAATTGTTATTAATATAGATGTTGAATAAAATATATTAAATATGTTATATATAATTTCATTTAATATAAATATGTTTATTAAAATTTAATTTTTATTAATATATTCTATAGTTTTATAAATATATACTTTTGTTGTATTGTGGAACATCCATTGAAACTTCAATTGAAAATTCCACAGGAACCTCGACTAGAACTTCCATTGGAACCTCCACTGGAACCTATACTAAAACTTCCAGTAGAACCTCCACTTTAACTTCCACTGGAACCTCAACTGGAACATTCACTAGAAGTTCCTCTAGAACATGGAACCTCCACTGGAACCTCAATTGGAACCTCCACTGGAACCTCCACTAGAACCTCCACTGGAACTACAACCTACACTAGAACCTCCACTGGAACCTCCACTGAAGCCTCCAATGGAACTTACTCTTAATAGATTTATTATTGTTATTAGTATAGATGTTGAAGAAAATATATTATATATATTATATATAATTGCATTTAATATAAATATGTTTATTAAAATTTAATTTTTATTAATATATTATATAGTTTTATAAATATATACTTTTGTTGTATTGAAGAACATCCATTCAATCTTAAATTGAAAACTCCACTAGATCCTCCACTAGAACATCCACTACAAGTTCCACTAGAACCTGGAACCTCCACTGAAACCTCCACTAGGACCTCCTCTGGAACATCCACTTGAACTTCCTCTAAATAGATTTATAATTATTATTAGTATAGATGTTGAATAAAATACATTACATATATTATATATAATTGCATTCAAAATAAATATATTTATTAAAATTTAATTTTTATTAATATATTCTATAGTTTTATAAATATATACTTTTGTTGTATTTTAGAAAATCCATTGGAACTTAAATTAGAAATTCCACATGAACTTCCACTGAAACCTCCACTGAAACTTCCAACGAACCCTATACTTGAGCATCCATTGAATCCTCCACTAGAACATATACTGGAATGTCCACTGGAATGTCTACTGAAACATCCACTGGAGTTCCACTGGAACCTAGAACCACCACTGGAACCTCCAATAGAACCTCTAATAGAACCTCCACTAGAACCTCCACTAGAACTGGAAAATCCACTAGACCGTCCACTAGAACCTTCACTGGAACTTCCAATTGGACCTCCACTGGAACTTCCTAAATATGTACATTTTAATTACATTTTTATTCGTGTGTTATATATATTTTTAAATGGTAAATTATATTATTTTTATAAAATTTATATAAAAAATTTAATACATTTTATATGTAATTTCATTTAATATAAATACATTCATTAAAATTGGATTTACATTTTCACCTTTTATTTTTTTTTATAATGGAAATTCTCCGTTGACATTTTTTCCTTTAAATAAAAATGTGATTTTTTCTTAAAATCTTTATTTTTTATTTTTATTTCCATTATAAAATATATTCTTTTATGCCTTTAAAAATAAGGGGCGTAAGAAAATAGGAAAGCAGAAATCCACCCAGAAGAACAAACGAGGGTAGTGAATGATGGGAAGGGCTTCATCAACAGGACTCTGAATGTGGAACCAGGGGGTCACAAATCTGGATGATGATCTGTGCTTGTGACCATGTTTGGAACCAAATAGTGTGATGAAAAACATCATATAGTGATCCTGAATCTAGACAGAAACATTGCAGAATAGGCTGGAAGAATTGACAGGAGGACTAGAAGGGGAACACTATCATCCCCAATCATTCCTGAGGTTTCCATCTTTGACCATGTAATGAATCTGGAAGAAGACTAAGGCTCTGCCGTGATCTAAATGCAGTGAAGCCAACCAGTCGAGGACCCAATGATGACCATCGAGTGCAACTGGGACCCTATCGACAGGGCACTCAACACGATGGAGCCAAAACTTCTTGGTAGTCATAAGGGAGAGTTGAAGTGGGGTGAGGGATTCGATCTAAAAACCAAGATCCATCACCACCAAGAGGAGGAAGACCCTAGAGGGATGGTCTTTTTCCTCAATGGAAATAGTAGTTCTAATGGAAGATCAACTATATTCTTGATAGGTACGGGAAATATAGTGGATAAATTATCAACTGAGTTAACAGTAATGTCTAAATATCAATATCCTATTCAATGGGAAGGGGAAGAAAATAAAAGATAGATTAGGGAACCAAAGAATTTCATTCCCCAAGGATTATTCAGGGGGCATGACCTCCCCTATTAGTATCATTATCAATCATTTGGATGTCTTGTTGGAAAAAATATCCAACTGTGTTCTTATCTTGTAAATAGTTTCATCTCATTTAGGTGGTGAATCACCTTAGTGAATTGTGTGCTTATCTCTATCCCCATTAATGAATTTACCACCACCATCCTTCCTAATATAGTGATGCAAATATTGAGAACCTTAAAATAGACTTTATCTAGTAGGCACATGTATAAGGAAGACGCCATTGGGAATCATGGAATAAGATGGCCCGTGAGGCTGAGGAAGGGAGAATTAATCTAAAAATTGTAATGGAAACCATGATATATCTTTAATATTCGATGGGAATAATTTCATAGAAGTAAAATATTTGATGTAAATGTTAATTTACAAGAATTATGGGGCACATCTAGATAACTCGGTGGGAGATGCCCTAGGTTATGGCGATCAATCTGTCACCACATCCCAATTATTCAATAGCACACATAGTGGATTGTGGGGTGTGGATCACCCAAATTTGGGAATGTTCAATGGGTGGGAATGTTTTACCCATTACCAGGTTTTATGGTGCAAGATATCACTTTATTGTGAGCAAGTGGGTTTCCCTCCTTCATCCACACCACCCTTAACCCGCAACAGTAAGAGGTGTATTGAATTATTTAGATCAAGGAAGAGAATGACATGATTATTTTTACTAACTCTTCATCCATAAACTTATAGGGAAGTTGTATCAATGTTCTTTTCATGAAAACGTTGTCCATAATGCACAGGGAAGTACAATTTAGTGCAATGAAATTGATAGTAAGCTTAATTTTATGGTTTTGCGCATCTGCAACCAAACACTTCCTACTAAGGAACATGGTAGTCAATATCATGAGTCTACACTATGATCCGGTTGAGTTTACACTGATTTTATATATTTACACACGATTTTACTATGAGTCTATGAGTTTTCCACTGATCATGAATAGTAAACTTACAATGTTTGACTACCTTTCTGATGAAGGGGTGAGGAAAAAATGTACTCTCCATATTTTCAAAGTGAAAACGCTATGGTAGACCCAAGGAGGATTCAGCATATCACGCTTTTTAAGGATAATGGGAGTCATCAGTTTATAGTGGCTTTATTATTTTCAGTGGCCTGTATGTACTGGTGTTTTCTAGTGATAACTTTATCCCCTTATCGTTCTATGGAATGGAGGATAATATTCATGAGTTGAAGTTCATGTCACTACTAATGAAGACCAGATGTTGGAGTATCTGTAATGAACGTAATAAAGTTATATTTGAAGGGAATCCCATAAGAAGACCAAAAGTGATGAACTCAGGTCATTCTTTGGTGGTTGATCTAGTACCTCTTCTTATATAGTTGGATAATTCTCTTTCTTTTTGGGTAGCCATGGCTGGAAGGAGTTTTTTTCCTATAGTTCATAGGCTATATCGGGAAGGTATATGGATGGGTTAGAAACCTCATGTCAGTGGTCCCAAGTTAAATGCTTATGGATCATCCACTAAAAATAGAGAGGGGAGGGGAGTTCTTTAAAACCAGTCACCTTCTTTTATCATTTCTTTTCGTGTTTTATTTGGACTAGGGGACTCCCTCATGGTGGAAATATCTATAATATTCATGGTGATTGTGTTGTGTCTCTCTCGTGGCCTTTCACTTGAAAAAGTTGAAACCAAATCCTTTATTATCGATAGGTCCATCTGGGATGATATAATAATTTCATGGACTATCACATATTTAGTCCATAGATTTATAAGTTTCTCCAACCGTGTCATTGATCTTTCTCACACATGGAAAGAGGGAAACAAGGTGGCTGACTTCCTCACATTATAGTCCAATCCTGACAACCTGTGTATCCTATTCACGGGTATGAGTTTGATTACCCAAGAGTTTGTTAGTATTTTGTATATTTATTCCTTGGGGATCCATTATTTCAAATCCCCTATACATATTTTTTGGGATTTCCCCCCTCTTATCAATAATATTTGTTAACGTTGGATGGATGTTAATGTATTGTATGGACTACTACCTCCATGATATAACATGTTTTTCCTCCACCACCTTAAAAGGCTAGATCTAAGTATTATATTAAATGGTCAAAATTATTTTTATGATATAATTTGGTTTCTTGTGAGAAAACTTTAAGAACGTTTTAATGATATGATCAAAAAAGGATCATCGTTAATTTAATTATTTAAAATTAGTGTACTAAGAGGATAATATTTTATTCAAATTGTGTCAGTTTTTCATATCGATTATTTTTTTTATAAATCATTAAAATTATGATATATCACACAAATAAACACTAAATAATTTAATTGTGCTTTTGATATAATTAAGTTATAACAAAACAACCTCATAGTCATTCATTAAATCAGAGTATATTCATGTTTGGGTCAGTTACACCCCATAATTGAACAACACTATAAATATATACCATGAATGAAAATGGAACCATAATGACTGGTATGATATGAAATAAATGGGTAAATAATGGTTTTTTAAGTTCTAGATATTTTATGTCAATATTTAATTTATTATTTAATGAAACACATTTTAATCATCAAGAATCACTGATGAATTCATGTTATTGATTTAATCTTCAATGAAAAAGTATAAAAAACACATTAAAAATATGAAAGATAATATTTAATTGTAAAACATCACTAATTTTTATTTCAATTATCCATTGATGGAGAACATTGGAATAAGAATTAACACAAACACATCTATTATGAAACTCATACAAATAATCCAAATTGTAAACACCAAATGTTGAAAATCAGTAGAATTTATATAGAGAATGATGATTTAGAAAGTGTACAAATAAAAATGGATCTGAGTAGGTTTATAAAATAATTTATTAAGATAGATATGTTTTTGTCACATGAGGTAAAATTAGGTAAGTGGAATTTAGAAAAAGGTGTAAGGTTTTAATGTCAAATTCCGATAATTCAGAAATATTTGGAATTATATACCAGATTACATTTTTTGGGTCTATATAATTATTATTTGATATATCGTATCATGAATTATAATTTAATGACAGAATGTTATGTTCAATTACAAGACTTTTATATTTTTAGTTTTTATTAAGATGTCACTCAAGTCACAATGTTTTCATTGGTCTCGATTATGATTATTTGAGACTAGATACATTTTGTGTCCCATGTTTCCTTAGTATGGGGTATTCGCATCCCATGGATATATTTTTATAACAATCCCTCTATTTCATGGTATTTTCTTGATATATAATATTTCCTTATTCCCATGTCTATTTTTTGAGTTATTACCATGTCCTTGAGGATTTTTGGTATTTGAATTTTCATTCCTCGAGTTATGATCATTCATTGAACTTATTTCATATAAGTTGGGTATATTCTTTACCTTGATTATATTATGGGGTATTCTCTCATTTTTTACATTTTTATGACATAAACCCATTTATGAATAGTCCTCACTTCATTGGTTATGCTTTTTTACATCTATACACCTTATGCTCAGGATGGCTTATAATCATGTCATTCCAGTACTGAATTAGTTATTTAACTATTTTGGTATATTGTGTCAACATTATATTCTTTATAATTTAGATTGGAATATTCAAACTAGAAATTATACTAAACTATTTAAAAGTGGAAAAGTATTGGTGCTTGATATGTTTTTATTCCAATATGCATGGTTATTGATAAGTATACTATGTATTGTTTCACCATCCACCTTATTTATCTAGATGGGTTAGGATATGTTACCCATTTTATTGACATGGGAAAAGTTGTTGGTATACTTAATGATTACTGACTCCAAAAATTATTAATCATGTATTTATATTTTTTATTTCTTATTATATATAAATATATATCCATGTTTAATTTTGTAAGTGGTTTCTCAAGGAATGGATTGAATGGTCTTGATGAATCTTAGGGTAAATTAATAGGATTTATACAAATGATTTGTGTGGCCCAAAATTATATAGCTCATCTATCTATTGATAGGTCCCATGTGAGAAACCATATTTGGGTATTTTTTGTATGCCTTCAGAATTAAAAAGGATGTCTTGATTGTGGTCTCAAAGAGAAGAAAATATCTAAGCAGAAGGCCATTAAATCAGGTTTTTTATGTTAAATATTATATAATTCATCTATAAGAGTTCAGCATTATTAATATATGTGTATTTATTTATTATCATGGAAAAAGAGTGGTCTCAGGTTAATGTTGATTATATCTTCATATTTTTTACATATTCCTTCCATATTAATTATTCCATGTTTATTCCATGATTTCATCAGTTATGTTTTTTTTATTACTGAACATTAGATCTCACCATTTTCTTATGTTTTTGTTCCCTTGGTATGAAAATCAGTACATGTGAAATTTTTAGAATGATATTACATGTGGAAAATTTACAGAATAGGTTAAGGACATAACATGAATTCAGTATTCTATTACATAAAATGAAAAATAATATTCATTAGTTGAGAAATAAATGGTATTTATTAGTTTATGTTGTATCCTAATTTTATAAAGCTCTAAACCTAAGAAGTCCCATAAGATGTAAGAGATTAAATAATCGTTATTAATCTTGTAGTTAAGGGTAATTATATCCAATAATTTATAAATGGTATCTAAGAGAGTATGTAAAGAATGTGTTTATGGAACTTGGTCTAATAGTACAGGTTTGAGGGGTTAAAATATAAATTCAAAATTTTAGTGAATATAATATTTATTTTATCAAATTAATATATTTTATTATTGATTTTTTTTTAATAATTAATAAGTTATTTTAAGAAATCATTTTAGAATATACACATATCATCGTATATAATATTATTATTATTACTACTACTATTTGACATAGTGAATAACATATAATAAATAATTAGCCAATATAAATTGTGTAATTATCATTATTTAACCCTATATGTATTACTAAAGATATCATTTTCAATGTGTGGATTTTTTTAAATATTAAATATGCTCTCAATAATTTTCTCAATCCCCATGGTGAAATATCCTTCCTATATCCTTCTCAAAACCCCATATAGAAAGATAGTAATTTTATGATTTATAGTGAATGGCATGAAACAAACTGTTCCACTACTCGTGCTCCCCAAATACCATGAGTACTAACCAAATATTAAAGGATCATGTTTGGATAAATATAAAAGAATCTTTAAAAGGAATCCCCACCACAAAAATTATAAAACAAGAAAAATAGTGAAACTTGATAATAGATATAACCAAGAATGAGTTAATTTTTTATTTAAATTAATTAAAAATTAAATGTTATTGATCCTTTTAAGAGATTATGGTGTTATTTAATCGTGATATTTGGATATTATTTAATGATATTGATGAAAATAAAAAATCAAGGACCCGCCTGATGCCTCTATAGTTCCTCGAAACATCCAACCACCATAATATTTCATGTGGTGGTGAAGAATTATACTCATGTAATATCATGATTTCATAGAATTGGAACAACATAATGGATAGTACAATTCCAGTTTTTCAATATAATATTTCCCATTTTATCTAAAATAAATTAATATAATCATATATATTTTATCGATATCAATTTCACTTCCAAGAGGGAAAGTCTCAAACAACCATACCACGACCATTTCATCCTATCCCATTCAATTTTCCCAACACTATTTACTCTTAATACCCCAAATAAATATGGATCTCTTAAACCATGTAATCATTTTCCATTTAATGGCTCCAAAATATTTTTTAATTATTACTTTAGTACCATGATGAGCACCACATAATTATCATAAAATCATTATCTATTTCACAAGGGACATAAACAAAACCATTTCATAGTCACTCTCATTTCCTTATCCATTTTAGATGATAATGACCACAAATATATACCCCAAACAAGTCAGGAAACAACATAGTTACCTATTTCTCACCCTATTTTGAGCTATGCTTCCCTAAAAACATTATTAGGATCACACCCAGTAAACCATAACTATAACTCCTTGGGTTTTTATAAAAAAACAAATCTATAACCAGGATATCACTAATACACCACATCCTTGAGGAATATTCATGTTGTTTTACTCTAATACTTAATAGGAACCACAATGTGGTCCATATGGGTGCACCATGGTTCTTAATACAAAACACAAACATAATAATTTCCACGTATTAAACCAAAAGTTAACTTAATTCTAGTATTTAATAAATTCAAGAATAAAAATTCAATCCCAACATAAATCATATATTTTTTTAGAAAACTAGGAAATGGTTATTTCAATTTTATAAATTAAAACAAATGGATTATCTGAGCCTTATAATAAAAACTAACCACACCATTATAAACATTCACTTCTCTCCCCAAAACCTTTCAAAAATAAATACAATAAAAAATATCCACTATTACATACTATTAATTAATCCCAAGATTATTCCTAATACCCTAACACTTTCTATTAAAAATACAAACTTCCAACCATTTACATTCTATCTATTAACCCATATACCATTCACCCTCCTATAAAACATTTTATAAACGAACATTAAACCCATTAAAAACTAGTTCAATTAAATATTTATACAAAAAAAATAAAAAACCATGAACTCAAAAGTTTATGGTATCCAATAAGAAATTATTTTTACTTTTAAGTACCACTCCTGTAAAAAACATGATATTCCATCTAATAAATCTTCAAGAATTCATAAATTGATGATAATAACCAAAACCATCCATAAAATCTATTACCAAGCCAAATCACATTATATTACTTGTTTGACTAACATCAATTTGAATACTCATACATTCATCCATCCCTTAAATTTAATGAACTCAATTATCAATATGAATTAGCTTCCACATTTTATTAGAAGAAGGAAAATGATATACTATAATATCCCTATATATTTACTAAATTTCTACTATTGTATATTGAGTAAAAATTATTTTGAAAAATACTTTTATTTCATTTAATATTTTTCATTATATTGTTCATACCAAGAGTTTACAATTGAGTTACCCACCTTAATCGGATTTGATAATTATATATTCATAAGTGAATTCTCATGTAATATGTTTAGTTTAGCCAATATAAAACTAGAATAAAATATAATAATAAATAAGTAATTCATATGGATGATGTACTATTCAAGACGTGCATAAAACTTCTGATCCTTGGATCTGTGACCCCCATCAAAGATACCTACTTAGACTAGTTCCATAATTTTACTAAGCACATTAATTTATATAAATAAAATAGGTATAAAAGGAATGTAACCAATTCATCCATGTATAACGATAATCAATAATTATTTAATAAATCTAAAAAATGTGATATAAAAATTCAACAAATGGCTCAATATCCCCAATTCTAGGTAAGTAAAGAAAATATAGTAATGATGTTTTAACCCCCACCCTATGAATTATATTGGGCATCTCTTGGGTAGATCATAATTAATCCCCAATAATATAAAAATTACTATAGATTATGGGGGTTCTTCTACTTGCAAATATCACATGTTGAACTCTATGAACACCTACCACAATAATAACTATGGAACACCATGTAGAACAATTTCAATCATAACTATGGAATTCCTTGTCTACTAAACTCAATCACAACTATGGAATAACATGTCAACTAATTTTAATAGTAATTTAGTAATTCCATTTCAATTTTTTTGTATCAAGAGGGTGTGGAGCATCAAGTCCAACAATACCCAATAAACGGCGACGAATGTCATGTTCATCATCCAATAAGAAAAGGCTAAAAAGATGGATCCCATGAAGTGCATCTAGGTATCCTGATAAGGTAAAAATAAATCAAGTAGGCCCATAATCTAAATCTCAGTAAGTACATCTAGGCATCCTGATCAAACGTTTCATTACATCATACCCATCATCCTAGTTCTAGAAAGAAACTATGAAAATCATAGTTTCCTCTAATGTAACCATGTGAAATCATAACTAAAAAATGTGTGTGGTCAAATAGAAAATCCCATCATGAATTCCACATCCCCCTAAAGATTAAAAGTTATGCATGGTTTTAAATGTTACACCCACTATAATCTCTTCCCAAACCCATAATACACTACCTCAAGGTTGGTCAAACATCAGGTCACATACTTGGTTCCTTAGGTCAAAACACTATAATGTTATCCTACATAGGATCCTTAATTCCCACACATAATCGAAGGAATCCATCTTGGGATCCTATAATCTAGAATATAAGAAAATTAATCCCACTTGGGATCCATGTAAATAGTAAGTAAAAAAGATGCATCCTATGAAGGGTCTTATAAAAGAGTAATTAAGATGAGGAATTCAACAAAAGACCGACTAGGTCAAAACATAATAGGAGGAATCCTATAAGGGATCCTCAGTCACACAGTGGTTTCTAACAACCCACGTCCTCATAAGACAAAATAGAAACACTTATAAAGGGATATTTTCTTTATGGAAAAGCCACAATATGTTAGTTAAGGGAGATGATTCATGGCCTATCTAATATCAAGTTCTCACTCTAGATTGGTTAGACCACCAATCCAGTCTATCCCATCAATCCTCATCTCAGTTTTACTAACCAAGGAAATATCCTAATATACACTGTATGAGGAATTTTTTAAACCCATTCTAATTCCACAAACCATTTCATATGAACCTTTGGTGAGTATCATCCCATGTCTCACACTCAAGAGAAAACAAAAACTATTTATTAGAGGAATAACCTTTCCATTGTGGTTTTATTTCTCCAAACTCTTTTTAAGAGACCCACAATCACCCCAATTATTATAAAATCATGATTTACATGGATTAAAATCTTCAAAATGGACTCCCCTTATGTATAATTATGATTTTTGGGTGTAAAAACATGAAAACCCCTCAAAACGATAGCAAGGGATAAGTTCATGGAATTTATACCTAAGTACATGGTGTGTACTCCCAAATCTACACTTATTCATCCACTCTAGTCATAATTGGCATGTAAAACCCAATTGTATGACATGTAAGACATATACATGGTGTGTAACCTACATGGGGTACCTGCTTGTGTACCTCACATGGCCTAACCATATAAATTTTCTAGGTCATGTACTTCTATATGGAATTTATCTCACATTTGGTATGGACATGTACCCTACACACCATTGTTACCCTATATGGGATGTATTTCCATGTACTCAAAAACATGGATGAGTGCGACTACATGGCATGTGCCTCAAATGCACTGTGTGTAGTCAAAACTATATCTTCCCATGTACTCAGATACATATCCAAGTATCTATACACAATTTGTACTATAATTAAATGTTGTTTACCTTTAAAAATTCATATTACATGAATAAGAATATTTTATTTTATTTTTTCATAGAACCACATAATGTGTGATCAAGATTTTCCAAATAAGAACACCTGTAATTAGACTGAAACCTTTTTTTCTCCTAGTTATGCTATATCAACCATATGGGGCTTCTGAGAAATCATAAAAGGATCCTAAAACTAAAAAGATGAAAATATTTTGTTATTTCTAGAAAATCATAAAAATAACTTCCTTCGAGTAGAATCCACTTAATATTTTCATGTATATGAACTCCACCACTATCACATGATGATTTGACTCGTCTTGAGCTCCACGGTGGCACCACTCTTGTTCTTCTTCTTCTATATATATCTCTCTCTAACTCTCTTCCTTTAAAAATTATCTCTTTGTCATAGAAATGCGAATCCCATAGGGGTATATTTGAGGATGTAGGTAGATAATAAGAAATAAAGGTGCAAATAGAAAGAAGGCAGAAAACGAAAATGGGGCCGGGGCCCTGGCCCGGCACCCAACATGGGTTTCTGTCTCGACTAGGAAAAATCCCCATTAAAGAATAAAAATTGAAGCTATAATATTGATAAAAATTTATACTGAATGTATATTTCTGAATGAAAATGTATGAATAAATTAATGTTTAATTATTTATTAATTACTTTTTGAAAATTCAAAAGGCTCAGAATTTCTCCATACTCATGTCCTATGGTAAATAACCTATTATAGGACTATAGGACTATTCAAAAATATTTTACAAGTCTATATAATATTTATAAAAGACTATTTTATGATTTATAAGAATCTAAAAATGAAAAATTCAGATTTCTACTCAATTTCATAGTCAGAAAACGCATTGGTTTTTATAAACTATATATAAAATATACCATTACAAAATTTGTAATGGTCGTCGTATATATTGTAAACTTCATATTATTTTATATCGGTACACACAATGTGTATTTATAATAATTAAAGTGGTCTTACATGCCAAAAAACAATGTTGTTTTATAACATGGAACTATATGTCATGTATATCACAACATTACGGGTGGAACTACATTCTATGTAATTATATAGTACATAACATGGAATGTATAAAACATAATTCACATGACATTATGAGTGATATTAAATGGTATATAAATTTTAAATTCAAAAAATATGAATTCATATGATAGAGGCTACACATAAATTGGAAAATATATTTCTACAAGAATTACATAAAGTATCAACCCACTTTTTTCAGAACAAATTATTGTGGGATAGATCTATAGGGTTCTATAGATCAAGTCATAGTACATGCACTAAAAAAGTATTGAAAATAATATATGAAACAATTAAAGGGGTGAATTTTTTCTTCTGTCACACGGTATAAATCACTCCAAGATGATGTGTTTGGGAAGAAGAGAAGATAATTATTATGAATAGAACATTGTTTTGTTATGTGATTAGATCATTAAAATATTCCACAGAAAAATGATATTTTATATAGTTTATAAATAAATCATGCTATATAAAATAAAATAGAACCCAAATAATTACATAAGGATGGAGTAAAAACTATACAACAATGCACCAAAAAGTATAAATTATATGTTCATAGTACATGTAGAAGTGGGAACTCTAGTTTTTAAGAGGATAGAAGACAATTATTTTATAGAAAAAATTTATTTATGTATCACAATTAGAAATAATGAAATCAGAAAGAGAAGAATATTGAAGGCAATAGTGGATATATATATATATAGAGAGAGAGAGAGAGAGAGAGAGATAGATGATGTTGTTTCTTCTGATATAGCTAAATAACTTGTGTTAAATACACAATTATTTGTTCCAATTTTTGGAATTATTCCATGAAATTAATGTATTATAAAAATATATATTATAATAATGTTATAATCGTGGTACTGGTCAATATTTCTTGTTTATGATGTATAAAAAATTTAAATACTTTGTAATATTACCTATTATGAGTTTTACATGGAGAGGTGAAGTCACAAAAAGTAAACCAGCTAAAAAGAAAAAAGTGGTAAACCTAGAAGCTATAGTTGTACCTCAGTAAAATAATTAATATCATATGAGAACTAATTAGATAGGAAATGTTAACAGTTGGATCTAGTGTAATTGGAATTCATTTGTGTTGGATCCTTAGAATATATCTTCTTTTTAATTTTGATTAATATAATATATAAAAATTATTTTATCACACTATGATTATTCTTATGCATGATATTAACAAGATAGTGCACATAAAATATTTTTTCCATAAAACGATAATTAATGTTCCTTGATATAATGAGAACCATGAAATTACATGATGATATTCTTAAATAAATATTTTTCTACATACAAATATTTGATGGGACATGAATTATTTCTCACTATCGGGTGTTGGGGATAGTAATAAATTAATAATTCTTCTCAATATTTTTAAACTTAGTGACCTTTAATATGTGATGTTTTGAGGAAATTCATACTAATATGAATTAAATATGTTTAATGTTTTCTTAGAGATTATCATAAACAAACATGTCTATTAGACCCCCAACTTGAGATAAATATAAATATTTATCATGTATCATATACTTTCTTGTATGGACAAAAATGGTAAAGATATATGATCACAATGAAGTAGTATATGTTTAGAGCATAGAAAGTGATATCAAATAAATTAAATATGTTATGAAAGTATTTTTCTATTTCATATTAATGTAAGAATATATCTTTGTAAAATTTATTGAAATTTAACTAAGTGATGAAATACATTGACATGGTAGTTTATAGATGTGTTTATTTTTGAATGATAAAGAAAGAAAATTAAAAATATAAGGTGATAAAACAAGTATACAAACCATGTGGTGATATATTATTTAAAAAAGGTATTACATTATAGGATAATATTAAAATATGTTTTGTAAATTTCTACATTAACTTCTTTAATTGTGGTTTCCTTAATGTTCTTTTAAATGGGGATCTTGTACTATAGGTAATTTCACCTATTTCCATTAGAAAGGGGCCTAGGGGGCACACAATATGTATACCCAAAATCTCATTAAATTTTATTTAATTTAATGTTAAAGAATACATTTATTCCAGAATTGCGGTATAGTATTTATTTATGAATTCAGTCTCACATAATTTCCTTCATGAGATACTTGTTTATTGAATATATGAGTTTAATATAATATGTTATTTATGTTATTAACAACATAACTAATTAAGAAATATTTATTGACTCTTATAGTTTGTATATTAAAACAAATTATTATTTAAGTTATTAAAATATTTTAAAAAATATTAATAACATCTCAAAATTCTAATATATGTCTTCTTTTAAATAAGTCAATTTATTTTATATCTTTCTCTACATGCAATGCCAAACTTAAATGAAATCGGGATATATTTAGACAAAATATAATTATTTAAGTATAACTAGTAAAACACTAGCCTTTGATATAGTGAGAATTAATAAGAGTAACCTCTTAATCAATTATATTCATAAAGAAAAAAAATATAATAATAATATTAATAAAATTCAATTATTCTATATAAAATGAAAAATATGATCATTTGTTGTTTTGAATTTTATTTTTCAAAAAAAAATATCTTTTATGTGATGAAAATTTCTATTTAAAGAAACATATGATTAATTATTATTATTTCTATATTAATAATTTATTAGAACATATTTTCTTGATAAATTATATGAATTATGAATAATAATAATTAATATTTAAAAATTTCATTTTCCAATTATAGTAGTTTTTCAAATATATTATAAGATATTATTCAAAAATTAAATTTATAAATTTTATAATTATAAATTAATAAAAATAATCTTTTTGATTTTTTAATATCAAATTTACTTGCATGAATTTTGAGATTATTCTAAAAAGGATGGTTTTTGGTTGAAAATTATGATTTTTAAGAAAATTGTAATTCGTATAACATTACTATTATATAATAATTAAATAGAAATTTATAAAACATTTCATGTAATAAAATATGAATTTTATTAATAATATTATTCATTTTAAAATATTCGTTGAACTTATAAAACCTATGGAAAACACATTTATAATTAATTAATTAATGTTTCATTAATTAAAAAAGTATTTTACATCTTTTATTTGAATCAAGTATTTTCAAGGGTGATTTAGATTTGTATTACCTTGAAAAACTCATAAACGTTTTTTTAAAATAAACCAATTTATTTCACTAAAATAATTATTCAAGATAATTTCTTCTTGTGTATATATTTTAATCTTAGAAAAATTAATTTATTATAACCTATTTTTTCCTGATTAAGAGAATTTATTTTAAAATTAATATTTTGCATGTTATGAAATTTTATTTTATAAAATTTATAAATGGATTTTCAAATTTATGTATAAAATTAGGTAAAATTTTCGATCTTAATATTTGACAATAAAATTGACTACTATGTTTAGGAATTAATTACCAAGGTAAAAGTTAATTAAGGTAATTGAAAAAATGTTAAAACAAAAATCCCTAAAACCGTAAAAGTTGCCTAAAATATAGTAGTTGGAGTTAGTTTCTACCCAAAATCATTTTAATATTCTGTTTTTTTTTCATTTTCCCCCACATACACTTGAATAGAAACCTTACAATATTCAAAATGTAAGGGTAACCCCCAAAAGTGCCCTTTTCTTCACTTAGAAAAGGGTAACATATTAACCACTTAAAGACTCACCTCATATTCGAATTACTCCTTGAAACTATTCCATTTGTTATTTTTATTTCAACTCTCTCCCTTGTTCAATAGCTTTAGGTTGATATATATTACCAAAAGGACCTTATTTCTAAGGAGACATCCAAGGAAAATTCAAGTCCCTGATGTGAGTATTATCAACTATTTAGTTTTTCTTCTTAATTATCCTCATTCAGGTTTATTATAAAAAAATAAAAATAATTATATTAGTATCATTTATATACTCTAATTTTAGTATATTAAGTTAATTATCATTTTTTATTCTGAAACCCCTTCTATTAGGTAAAACAAAATAGTCATTTGTGTGTCGTACAGACTACCTCCTCCACAATGTAACATGTTTTTTTCCTATATCACCTTGAAAATATAGATATAAATGTAGTTTTAATTTATAAATATAAATCATATGATATCAATAATGTTTTGTTATTAAAAATTTTAAAACTATTAATCAAATTATTAATAAACGATCATCAATTATTTAATCATTTAAAATAAGCATACTAAAATGATGATCATTTATTCAAATTGTGTAATAATTTTATATCCATTATTTCTCAATCAAATTCCATAAAATAATAATCTATCACACTAATAAACACTAAATAAGATCATTATGCATATGGTATAATGATATTACATGAAAACCACCACATAATCATTCATTAAACTGGGGTATGTTCATGTTTGGGTTGACTTAACCATCAGATTGAAAAACACTATAAAGTTATAACATGAATGAATATGGGAAAATAAATACTATTATAATATTCTATAAATTTTTAAATAATTTTTTTTAGATTTTATATCAATATTTAATTCCTTAATTAAGAAAACACTCTTTAATTATCAAAAATCACATAAACATGCTTGTTATTGATTCCCTCTTCAAGTATAGTGATTAAAAACTCAATAAAGGAATTTCAAATATCATAAAAAATTATAAAACATATCTAATAGTAAATTTTATGATCTAGTAATTATAAACATTTAAATAATAATTAACATCGATGTTGTTATTATAAAACTAGTACAAAATTTCAAAACTATAAACACCTGGTGTAGAAAATCTATTGTATTCATATGGAGAATGTCTATTAATAATGTTTTAAATGAAAATAGATAAGATAATTTTTTTAAATTATGTATTAAGGTATCTATGTTTGGGATATATGAGGTTAATGTATGCTCATGGATGTCTGGACTTGAGGTAAGGGGTTTCATGTCATATTCATCTCCTTGATATGTATTTAGCATTGTATATAATTACAATTTGTGATATCATATATTGAATTAATTTTTAATATTGTTGTTTGAAGTTCAATTACTTTCATTCTCTTTCATGGGGATTTTATTAAATTGTTACTCAAGCCAAAAGGGTTTCCTTGTTCTCATTTATGATTCTTTGAGGATTAATTCATTTTTTCCCCATGTTTCTTTTATATTGTGTACTCAATTACCGAGTATTTTTTTTCAAAATCCTTATATTTCATGGTATTTAATAACCAAATATTGTTCCATTATTCAAGTAGGTATTGATTCAATTGTATTCCCGAAACAGAGGATATTGGGTATATCAATTTTCATTCATCGTGTTATGATAATTCTTTGAATTTATTTATTATAAGATCGGTAAATTATTCATATTTAATTGATTATATGGTATTCTATAATTGATTTAATTTTATCCATATAAACCATCTGGTGAATATTCCTCACTTATTGGGTTAACTCCTTTTACAAAAATTCACCTTCTTTTTTTGCATTTTTTTTATTAAGTTATTACAATATTGACTTAGTCATACAACGATTGATTTTTAAGGTGTAAAAATTAATTTGAAAATAATTCATATTGGATGTTGTTCACATAGAAATAATGTTATTTTATTTTCATGGGGAAATTTATCGGATCTTTAAATGTTATTATTTAAGTATAGATGATTATTTACAATTGACTATGTATTGTTTGATCCTCAAACTTCATTCTATATATGGGTTATGATCATGTTAAGATTTAATTGACATGGGGTAAATGTTTGGCATATATAATGATTATTGGATTTCAAAAAAATTTGATCATGTATTGATATTATATATTTCTCATTATATATATAGACAAGTTTTATTCAGTAAGGGGTTTCTCTGGGAATGTTATTAAATGTCTTGATGAATCTTATAGTGGATTAATTAGATTCAATCAAGTGACAGATGTGGAAGGTACTTGTATGTAGCCTCGATACATGAATAGGTCCCATGTGACTAAATAGGTTTGTGTATTTGGTGTATGCTTACCCAATCCAATAAAATGTTTTTGACTTCGGTCTAGATGACTTGTAAATTTCATGTATCAAAACCATGATAATAGGTTTTTAATGTTTGTCATTACAGATTCCATTAGTATGATATCAATATTATTGATATCTAGTTATTCATTTATTTTCATGTACAATTAATTCTATCAATTTTAGTTGATTATGGCCCTAGGATATTTATTTATTTATAACATAATTTTTTATTCTGTGTTTATGCCATGATTACTTAGTTATATATTTCTAATACCCATGTTATGAAAAGCAATACATGTGACATGTTTAAAAGGATAACACATGTTGAAGAATTTATTGGTGATATTGAATACTTATGATAAATTAATTATTTTCTTATATATAATGGAAAAATGTACCTTTTTCGTGAAATACATTGGAATTATTAGTTTACAATTTGTATTAATTCTCTAAATATATAAATCTAAAATGTTTATTTAGATGTAAGAGATTTAATAATTGTTATTGACTTCTTTATTAAGGTTTTTTATATCCAAGATTTTATAGATGGTATAAATGTATGTATTTAAAGTATCCATTTATTGCCATGTATCAGAGGGTTCAGGTTGGAGGAATCTTAATTAGTACCAAAGAAAATGTTTATATAAATTTGTATTTTATGATGTTCTTATGATAATTATACTAATGATAAGTTAGGGTTGACCAGAAGTTAAAAGGAATTGATTACCCTTTTGGGATAAGTATAAAATTTAATGTTCAGTAAATAATGAAAATTTTATTTTGGGATTTAGATAAGATAGATCTAGTTAAAATCCTATGAATAAGACTAAGTATATAATGGCATCTGGATGATTCGGTAAATTCTTGAGTATGTGGTTCTCCTAGAAATTAAAACCATGTCTGGACACTGTAAGATGATACACGATCTAGCACAGATCTACCTAGGGGGAATAACTCCAAAAAGGGTAGATTGAGTATTTACAGGGTCAACATTTGGTGCATAAAAAGAGGAATAACATCACACCTAGTTTTACACTCATGGGGGATATTCATTTTTTATCATGTTCTCCTTAAGAGACAATATGAATGATTTAAGAATGATGCTAAATAATTTTTTTAGAGAACCTAAAAAATAACCATGTATAACCCAGGATTCAACATGGATAGAATTAGGATGATCTAAATGTATCATATGTTAAAAAAAGGAGTCATAAGGGAATACATATTCGGATTCATGTCTTCATATTTTGGATATTAACATAACATTTTTTATGTTTTTGGTCGAAACATGATCATGGAAATGAAGCTGAAAAGGTATGTATATAGAACCCACTATGATTTAAAACTAAATAAGAGAGTATCCTTAAATGCTTTAGAATTATAGTGTATACCTATTATGATGGAAAATATATTTTTTCCCTACCTAAGCTAGTGATGTTGATATGTCAATAAAAATTAAATCATGATACCCTTAGATATTTTCAGTAGATATTAATATTCATCAATGATATTCTAGTATATTATAAATTTTATGGTAATTATGTGAAACATATAAGGATAGTTATTTGGTATTTGTTTCTTTAATAGTATGAAAAAATATATTAAATTGTATTAATAACCATGTATAATGATTTTATGATAAGGTTATATTTTGGGATAAGTATTGAAGAACACTTGTTTAGGGTGTGACAAATTTTTTTTAATAGAATCTTGGTGTTGAGGAAATAAATGATTGATTGATTCAAAAAAATTAAGTTACATAGTATTGTTTACCTTAGGATTGATAATTGATTCAGGGTATTGTTTTGTGAATTTAATCTCATTTATTAGGATTTTGAGATAAATTGAATAGTTTGTGTCCATGTGAACTAGGGATAAATAACAATAGAGGGTTAAACATTTAGTTAATTTCAATAGGAATATATTACTTAATTGTTGTTTATTAGCTTGGGTATTCAAATAGTTTTGATAATGGTATATAATGCAGAACATTTGATTAGGTTTTATAAATTATTGGGTATATGATTATGGGAACAATTAATGTTTCTTTTACGGAATGATAGGTAACATGATATATCCTTACATAGTAAGATAGATATCATATTATATGTTATATCCCAAATCATGAATATATTAAGAATACCCTCACCTATATTCATTAATGAGTAATAATTAAAACTATGAGGGAACAATATGTTTTAGGATGGAGAATGTAACACACTGAAATTCAAATATATGATTACTTTTAAATAAGTCAATTTTTTTAAATCTTTCTCTAAATGTAAAACCAAACTCAAATGAAACCTTGATATATTTAGATAAAATATTAATATTTAATTATAATCATTAAAAACATTGTTATTTAATTTTTTTCAATGAATATGAGTGACCACTTTTTGAATTAAAAGTATACAGAAAATATTGGACACTTTTAATATGAATTAAATTCAATTTTATAACCTAAAATAACTAATATTACAATTTATTGTTTAAAAAGGTACTTTAAAAAAACCTTTATGTGATAACAATTTATACTCCATGTATCATATGATTAATGATAAATTATGTTTGATATTAATAATTGTTTAATAACAATTTATTTGGAAATGATATGAAATAAAAATAATAGTGGTTAATATTTCATGATGTCACTATCCAATTAAATCATTTCTAAAATAAATTTTATGTATTTATTTAAAAACTAAATTTATAATTTTTTGAATTTGAAATAAATAAAAACTGACAAAATTTTTAAATTCCTCATATCAAAATAGACTTAGTATAAATTTTTGAGTTTTTTCAGAAAATTTTGTTTGTAGTCAAAAAATATGGTTTTAATGAAACATTTAATTTGTGTGACATTGATATTATATAATAGTGTCCTATAAATTAATTAAATATTTAAATTATTAAAATATATATTTTAGGAATAGAATTATTCATTTTATAATATTCATTAAACATAGAGAACATATAGAACTTTTAGATCTAATTAAAATGTTACATTAATAAAAACCTACTTTTGGTTTTTTCTATAAATCGTGAATTTTAAAGGGAGTTACAGTTTTATATTACTATTAGAGCCTCATAAAAATTATTCATATTATAATAAATCAATTTATGTCATTAAAACTAGTATTCATTATAATTTTATCATCTTTGTTTGAAGATTTAAAAAGTTATTTCTCTAAAAACTGTTTTTCCACGATGAAGTGTTTTTATTTTAAAATTAACATTACACACCTTTAGAAACAATTTTTGACAAAATAATTTTAAAATATAAAAATATAAGTAAAAAATTAAGAAAATTGTTTAATTTTAATCATTTTTATAAAAAATAATTACTATCTTTGGATATTAATTACACTGTAAAAGTTAATTCGGTTTAAAGAAAAATATAAAACAAAAAGCCTTAAAATAGTCCGAGTTTATCAAAAAAAGTTTTTTCCCATTTGACACTCTAATAATAACCTTAAATTATTTAAAATTTAAGTGTTACTCCCAAAATTATCCTTCCCATCACTTATAAAATGGTAACATATTCAGTACACCAATATTAACCTATCATTCAAATTTCTCCTTCAAAATAAGAAATTTTTATCTTCTTTGAACCCTATCCAATGTAGAAAAGATTTTTTTCACCATTACATAAAATAAGTCCCCCATTTTCAAGGATACATTAAAAGAAAATCCACGAACTATTGTGAGTATTATAAACAACTTATTTTTTCTTCTTGATTATATTCAATCAAATTTATTCTACAAGCACTAAAATAATGATATTAGAATCATTTATATACATTAATATAAATATATTAATTTTATTATCATTGTTTATTCCTATGCCTCATATATTACGAAAAATGATGTATATATTCATGCATTATGAGGAACCTTTATGGTTTGGGAAAGGATGAGCCTTCCCACAGAGTGTGTGCATCACACGCCTCCTGAAATTCAAATTTCTCATCCCACTAACCTACCTCCACCCATACCATATACCTAGTCGATGCCTTCCTCCTCCAAAACTACCCTTTACCTCCTCTCCCTGGCCCTCCCATCAAACTAGATCCTCCAGTTTTAGTGGTAGTTCCCCCTCCTTCGTCTTCCAAGAATGCTTTGGTTAAACCCTCTTTAAAGGAGGTGGTTCTCTAACCAGACACTTCTAGGTCGAATCTCCCTCTATTGATCCCTGAGATCCTGATTTTTTTTTCCACTGTACTTCAGTGGATGGGTCCCTATCACTTCATTTTCCCCAATATTATTTTGATAATATCATGTATCTTTATCGATGGGTGATGGTGGCAAGGTTTTGGGTAAATAGGCCTCCCCTACCATTCTTTAAAAATATTATCCTCTGTTGGGGACTCGATTATTTATCACTTGTTTTTGTTCTAAACCAGAAGGATTTATATTTTTTTCTAAGATCCCATGATTATTTTCTGAAAAGACGACCTTAGAGAAACCTATATTTCGTTATATAGTGGTTTAACCAATTCCATTGGTCAATGGATCTCACTTTGACTAGTAATCTCCCCAAGAGGTGGTGTGGGTAAATCTTCCAAGACTTCCCCTACCTTTTTAAAGCCATTATTTCCTTCGGGTTATAGGAGATAGACTTGGTTCCATCCTCTATGTGTTTGATCCCACGCTCTAGCTCCTGGATGCAGGAGTAGCTCAGATATGCATTATGCTGGATTTATCCTACCCCCTTCTAGCTCGCATTCTTCTCAGGGTTGGTGATGTTGTCTCTTTGTAGATATATCTTGTTTTTATTTCCCCCTCATGGGTTTTTATAGTATTCCACTTTCAAGGGAACTCCACCCTTATCTATCAAAATAACATGTCCAAGAGTGCCACCATTCTATTAGTGCATGCCTCCACTACACCTTTTGCCTCATCTCCCATTGTGGAAACTAAAACCTCAGTTTCTATGGAGATGGCCCCAAATCTTCTTCCTAAGATGATACCATTCACTGCTCTCTCTAGGTATCACCATAACAATTCCTTCTATCATTAAATGGGGCTCTTTCTACTTTCAAAAGAATAATAAAACATAGAAATTTTGGGTTACAGTCTTCCACCATCTCCATTTCCTAGTTTTGTTTTGCTGCCGGTTTGTTCATCGAACCAGCCTTCGGTCTCCCCCTTGGGATAAGAACCCATAACAAAGAGAGGTAGAAATATATCCAAAGAAACATAAGGGAACTAATTATTCTTCCTCTTCTCAACCCAATGATCATAATCCCTCATCCTCCTCTCCCATATTTCTCTCAAATGGATACAGTGAATTATCACTTTTGGTTCTAGGAATGGATGTTAGTGGAATGTCTCTTTCTCCTATTAGAGGATAAATTAGATTTCATACCAAATTGTAAAAATATTTCTCATCTTCTCATTCTATGTTCTTGTAATGTTGGGGTCCTAATATAGGTACCTTACAGTAAAATGATTTCCTTTCACATATGGACTTTTTAAGGCATAGGGAATTTAGTGAATACATAATTATTATCTTCTAAGATTCATTGATACAAGATTTAAATATTATCTATCCTTCATCACAATCATAACCCATAAAAAATACAAGACTTCACTCTCAAACTTAGTCTATGTAACTACATGCACGATTAGCCAGAGGATCATCTATTTGGGTTTTCTAGATTAGTTCCATTATTGTTAAGAAAATTAGTGTCTCTAACCAACATTTATCCACAAACAATAGTCTTGATAGTTTAATTTTCTATATTTCATTTTGTTTATGCTAATGTTGATGAAAATAAGAGGGAGGTTGTTTGGTAGTATTTGAAAAAAAACCATTTGGGGGATGATTCGTGGATCATTGGACGTGATTTCAATACCATTATCTATGCATCGAAGAACAATGGTATAGGGGTGCAGCCAAGAAAGGATAGGCAATACCTCATTGACTATACATCTCATTATAGTATCTTGGACTTGGGGTATACAGGGGGAAAATAAAAATGGTATAATGACCAGAAGGGGAGCCTCCACAAAAGGTGCCACCTAGATCACTCCTTGGCTAATCTTTAGGCCATCTCCTCCTTTCCAAATGCAAAATTTGATTGACTTGTTTGGGTGATCTCTGACCACTCTCTACTTCTCACCAGTCTCATTGGTATTATTGCATACAGTGATCATTTTTTATTCTCAATTCATCATGATACTAACCCTAGATACTATATTGAGGCTAAATCATCGTGGAAAAAATTCATAAATGAAATATCATTGGTCAGAATTCACAAAAAACTATGACGCTTGGTGGAGGATCTCCCAACCTAGGATTCCAAAAATCATTCTCTTTTTTGACATGGATAGTCTAAAGATGGAAATTAAAAAGGAAAAGTTAGAACATGAAGATCGATGGGATTATGATCTCTTCAGAAACTGAGTATGTATTAAAAACCATATTGCTAAATTTATTCTTGAACTAGACCAGGAATTGAGGGATGGGTAAAGGGTGTTTGGGATTAAATTAGGTGAAAAAATATACCCTTATTTCGAGCATGCATCAAGGAAAATAAATGTAATAATGTTCCAGAAATATTTCTTAGAGTCTCCTTTACTAGTGATCACAATGTGGCGGAAGTTATGGATTCATCTCATTTTACTTCATTACTAATATATGTCAATCCCTGCATGAAGGAAATATTCCCCAAAGGATATATTGATCCTTTTGAAACTATTACTAACATGGTTTCTTCATCTATAAAATATTATTTTGAAAACATCCTATACGAGGAGGAGGTATTGGGGGCTGTTACCCCACTCAACTCAAAATGTTCCCCCAAACCCTCTTATTTTCCAGGCACATTCTAAATCACTTTCGGGTACCTCATCAAGATTGATATGGCGGATATATTCCATGATTATTTATTGGGAGGGATCTTACCTAGAGTGTTCAATTACACCACCTTGATTCTCCTCAGGAGAGTGAAGGATATGTACTATCTTAAATAGTTCATGCCAATAAATACGTGAAAATTCCATTATAAATTCATGCCTCTTTCATCAATAGAATACTCACGGTGCACCTCTATGAATGGGTCTCATTTGAACAATAGGGTTTTATCCTGAGTAGTTATTCACAAGAATCCATTTCAATGGAATATTAAATGATTAGTGATATCAATAAGAAGGTAAGGGGCTCTAACATTTTTTTCAGACTTGATATGGACAATGTATATGACAGGGTGGAATTGAGATTCACCATCAAAGTTACTTGCGGTGTATTCTTTTCTGAGTGGGTGGTCAATATTTTCTTTATATGTATTTTTTCTCCATGGTTCTTGGTCACCTACATGAGGAAAATCTATTGGTTCTTTAAGTTGATCTAGGGTCTTTGACAAGGGGACCCTCTATGTGCCAATGTCTTTAGTATTTAAATAGAACCATCGGTGAGGGCCACATTCATCCTTTTCAGTGTAGGAAAAATTCAATGGGGTTACCAAAAAACATATTTTAATTTAAAAATCAATAACTTTATGGATAAGTGAGAACCAAAAAATCATTTTGGACCACATTTCAAACAAAAAAACAACAACAGGATAGCCAAGGAGCCCTTCCCAAAACCAGGCCTACCACAAAAGAAACTGATGGATCACATCAGGCCCTGAGCACCCATCACATCGCTTCCCTTATTGCACCCACATAATCCATCCTATCACCTCTCAGATAGTTGCATATTCATCCCACCAATACCTTTAGGATTGAAATATGATGTAGATTCTCAATATATAAGTGGGGGTGAATTGTATACTTTAGAAAATTTCTTTGTAACTTTTAAAGATGGTATAAAACTTTCTATTGTTTAACAATGTTAAAAAGGTAAATTCACAAGACCTCTTAGTTCTACAAACTTCCTAGATTCCAGAAATATGGTTCCAAAAATGAAATTTAATAATAGTTTACAAGGAAAAAATATTCTACATTAAAGCATATAGAATCTTAATAATAAAAGTATACCAGTATAAGAAAGTATAAGATAGTTATATTTTCCTTAATAATCAAAATGCAGTGGAAAAAAACATGAAACAATACAAGTAACAAGTAGAATTCTTTAACCCAAAGAGTAGGGTATCCAACAACCTATGATAAAGGTCCCTTGATTTATACTTTCAAGAAATTATGTCTTACCCGCACCAAGGTAATCCCTCGGTATAAATACCAAAGTCTATCTTTCTATCTCTGAATTACATTTAACTTAAAGATAGTCTTTACCTCTATCTTCCTAATCAAGTAAGTACTCAAACTTTATCATATTCACCACCTCTGTCTTCGTATCCCCAAAAGCCCTCGATTGTACACAGCAAAAATCGGAGTAGCACAAAGTAACCTGAATAAGATTTTCAGTACGCACAAGGCATGAGAGTATCTCTCTCTCTAGAAATCACTTCAACAGCATGTATTCTCTAGTGTTATAAACTATTTCCAAAATTTAGTCCTGAACTCGTTCAAATGAGCTTCTATTTATAGGAATTTTCCCAATGGTCGGTTCCATCCTCTAATGGTCATATTTTTTCTTGAATCTCATAGGGTCCTATAAACGTGTCACTCAAACAACAGTTGGTTAGAAACAGAATGCACGAAATCGTTTTATAACTATAAAAAGGGTTAGTAAAATATGGTTTCTCTATCAAATCTATTTTTCAGAGTCTAAAGAAAAAAATAAAGTTCAGAGTCTAAGAATAAAATATTCACGGTCAATATTACATGGATATTCGTGTTCAGTTTTCCATGGAATTCAGAATCATAATTCTGTCTAATTTGGAGTCTGAATTATGAGGAATTTAGAGTCTGAATTCTAAGGAATTTGGAGTCTAAATTCAATGGAATTTAAATACTGAATTCTAAGGAATTCGGAGTCTAAATTATAAGTAATTTGGATTTTGAATTCTAAGGAATCCGGCATATGAATTAAGAGGAATTCGGAGTCTGAATTTCAGATAATTTAGAACTGGGATTTCAATGAATTCGGATTTTTGAATATCAGAGAATTATGAACCTGAATTTCAGAGAATTTGGGTTCTGAATTTTAAGGAATTTAGAACCTCAATTTCAGAGAATTCGGATTCTGAATTTCAGAGAATTCGGAACCTGAATTTCAAAGAATTCAGATTCTGAATTTCATAGAATTCAGAACTTGAATTTCAAAAAATTCAGAACTTGAATTTCAGAGAATTCAGATTCTAAATTTCAATGAATTTGGATTCTAAATTTTAGAGAATTCGAAACTTGAATTTCAGAGAATTCGAATTTTGAATTTCAGAGAATTCGGAGTCTGAATTCTATGGAATTAGGAGTATGAATTCTAAGGGATTCGGAATATGAATTCAGTGGAATTCGGAGTCTGAATGCAGAGAATTCGGAACCTCAATTCTGATACTGAAAACAAAATACTCTATATATATGTATTTATAGAATTCCAAGGTTTTAGATGTGAAACCAAATTTTCAATTTGGAATAAAAAGAGTAAGATTTAGAAAAACTAAAATATGAACAATGAAAAATAGGTAAGGATAAATTTTCCTTGGAGAAGGAAATTTTCCTTATTAAGGAAAATCTGGGTAAGGAGAAAATTTCCTTATTAAAAAACTTAGATAAAAAAAATTCCTTAAGATAGAGTGTTTGTGATTTTCGAAACATAGAAAAATGGAAAAGTCATAAGCAAACCGTATTGACTCAACAATCTCCTACTTTTTTGAAAGAACAAATATCCTTACTAAAAAGAATATAAGTACTTTGAACATTTTGTGAACATGAAAATAAAACTTATCTCCCTTTACTTATGGATTATAATGATTATGACTAACTCCCCCTTATTCTTTGAAATATCTCAGAATCGTATTCTTGATTTCCTGAATGAGATTTTTTAATTTCTTGCATACGTAAATATTCCTGATAAAAACTCCCCCTTAGTTTAACTTCCCCTTAGGGAAATTTCTTCTTAACTTAGTATTATTTTTTTTCATTCCTTTCTCCCCCTTTGAGATTTTCAAAGAGGAATGAAGGTATTGGAAAAGGAAATATGGTACCTAGAATATTATTGTTAAACAACCAAATTTATGAAGTGCAATGAAAATTTAACTAAGATTGAATGAATTTTTACAATATGGAAATACAAAAAAAGATAGAATTTAATTGAAATTTTCACACTTTATCATTCAACATCATTTTCTTCACAATAGTGTTGAGCTTCTTGAGTTCCTTGTAATCATATTACATCCGCTTGAGTAGCTGTTCTTGATCATCACTTTTCTTTTCTAATGTTTTAATTTTTTCTTCTTGTGCCTTAAGCATATCAGTATTAGCCTTCAAGTCTTCTTCTTGTTTAATAAGTTTTTACTCAAGTTTTATTATAAGATCCCTTTCCCTCTTCCAACTCTGAGCAACTAAATACAATTTTCCATTCAGATCTTTCACTTCTTGCTTCCGAGTAGTTTCTTCAAGATATAGGTTTTCTTCAAAAGACTTGGTGAGATCTTTGAACTTAGCATCTTCGATTTCAAAATCATTCTTGGCATTATCTTGAAACTAATCAATAATTATCATATCTTCAACATTTTTCCTTGACCAACTTGTCATCTTCTTTCAAGATCTTTTATGGGATTCCGAATTTATGAAAAAAGTTTTGAAATCGGCCTCCGGTTTGACACACTTATCCATCACCTTGGATACGACATCTATTTACTAATTTAAGGAATGATGAAGCATTTGGCATCTTCAATCTATGCTTGGAAATAATGGAATAGTATCTACCAGCTTCTTCAAAGGCTGAACAACAAAGTCATGTCCAAGAGAAAATGATTCTGAATTTGAATGATTTATTGTTGAGGATTCCTTTTCAAGAACATCATCTTTACTCTTTGATGGAGCACCAACATCTTTCTTACTAACCAATGACTTCGTAGGAGTATCAACCATCACTTGATTTCCCTTATTTGTTCTCGAAATTATTTCGTATTGTTTTGGTGATTCATGTTCACTATCTGATAGCTGAACAATCTTATCATCATCAACTTCTTCCATCTTAGCTTCTGCCTCAACACCTTCTAGTTGTATGAAATCATGACTGCTACATTCTTCTTCAGACAATTTATTTACTTGTTCCTCTCCCTTCTCATCTATTCTTGGGGTAGCAAGGTTTGAAGAATCGGCTTCACAAGTTCAGATTGGTAACTTATCAGAAGGACTCTCCTTCTCATTATAATCTTATACTTGCTTTATCATATATTCGGTATCACCACTCCCTTCTTCTTATTCTTCCACTTCTTCTTCTTGCACTATTTCTTATTCTTGATATCACTCCGGAATCACCAACTTATTTCCTGGAGTCTCTAGGAATGATTATATTAAAAAGGATTCTGGTACCATAATTTTCTCTGAGGTTTTTTCACCATCCTTAAGAAGAGATTGTACTATCTCAGCCTCATGCATCTTCTTCTTTTGCTTCTTATATTTTTGTTGCTTCTCAAGCTCTTCAATAGCCTTTTCCTTCAAGGATTTTTCTTCAGTAGGGTCCAAGTCAAACTTTGGCTCCCCTTCTTTTTTGTTTTTCTTATCATCTCTCCATTTTGTGACTACCTCATCAGGATAAAATTTTTGATTCTTTAACTTTGGTGGTGCAGATTGAATTTCCTTGGCAACAGAAACTTTGGATATCTCTTGAATTTCGTTCACTTTCTTATTTCTTACACCATTCATGGAGGTTTCATCCACAACAGGTTTTTTTTTATAAAACATCAACTTATTCATTTGATAAATTATAAAACTCTCCAGATTCACCGAAAAATCCAAATTTCATTCTCCTTAGAGTGTCATCTCTTTGCAACATTACCCTGAAATTTCTTAACTTTGATTTGTAGGAAATTTTCATTGATTCTAAAAAAGAAACAATGCTCTTTGATAGAATTGTTGGATACATGACACTATAAGACTTCATATTGCCAGTCTTGATATTCTCAATCATAATCAAAATATACTTAACAAGATCCACCTTCTGGAGGTTCACTAAGAAATCCAAAACATATATATCACTTTTCTTTAGAATATCTTTATATATTTTTCTTGGAATGATAAAGCCTTTAACCCAAAGTTAAAGAATCCATAAATTTGATGACAGATGAAGAATCTTTGTAGTCTTGAGTCCAACCAAACCGAGGCACTCTATGCCATTCTCCTTATCAAAACTTCCTTCTATATCAGGTAACTTATGCAAACAAAATTCAGCTTCTCCTTCGTAAGGTATTCCAATCAGACTAGCTGCCTTAGAATAAGAAATAGAGTAATTCTTACCATAATTTTTGAAGGAAAACTTCTCTTTGCCTCCTTGATTGAAAAAAGATATAGATTCATAGAACTCTACTAGCAACTCCAAAATTATTGGATCCTCTGCCTTGGGTTTAGATACAGCTATACTCTCCTAGCTATTTAACTTCATGTTCTTTGAGATGATTGAACCATACTTATTAAAGAAGTTTGGGTCTACCAAACTTTAATGATAAATATTCAATTCAGAGATTTCCTTTACAGTTGACATTTATTTCTGAGGAGAGGCTTCTTTAGACATTCGAAACTAAGGAAGTCCTGGGAAATTCAGTACAATCTTAAGTAGGAAGGTTAGAGATTCAGTACGCAAGAGCATGGGATTCGATGTGGGACAACCATCGGGGGGTCCTTTATATAGGCAATTGAAGTGACGATTCAACTTCCCTAATGGATCCAACGGTTGAAAACTTCTCAAGAAGATCGGACTGTTGAGATGATACCTGAAGAAGGATTTTGATAGATTCCAATCTTTTGAGGTTTTTAAGAAAAACATTCGGATTTAAGGAATAGTGAATCTGAAAATTTTGAAAAAAAAATAAGAAATTCAATATGTAAATGATGATTATGAAATTTTAGGAAAGTAAACATACCTTTTGGATTTCTTGGAAGATTATTTTTAATATTTAAAATTCTTCTTCAGGAACTTTAGATTCCAAAAATTTTGATTACAAAAATTTTAGATTATGAAAAAAATAGTTTACAAAAAAATTTATTTAACAAGAAAATGTACTTCCCCTATGAAAGGGAGTTTGTTACTGTAAAGAGATAGGTTTCAACAAGAAGTTAATAAGGAATATTACCTTATAGTTATAATTCCTAACTTCTATTTAATGTATTCAA
Source organism: Viscum album (assembly GCA_963277665.1). Taxonomy (NCBI): domain Eukaryota; kingdom Viridiplantae; phylum Streptophyta; class Magnoliopsida; order Santalales; family Viscaceae; genus Viscum; species Viscum album. The sequence goes on from OY728155.1 coordinate 824,076,673, forward strand.
ATCTATCGGATGGTAAAGATTTTGTGTAAATAACAGCAAGTTGATCTTGAGTTCTGATAAATTGATGAATGATATCTCCTTTTTGTGTATGATCTCTAAGATAGTGATGCCTAACATCTAGGTGTTTTTCATGAGAGTGATGTTCAGGGTTTTTGTTTAAGGCAATGACACTAGTATTATCACACACAAAAAATTTGGTAAAACTCATACCATTGTTTGTGAGTGTGTGTTTCATCCACAATACTTGGGCACAACAACTTTCAACTGCTACATATTCATCTTCTGTAGTGGAACGTGCTACTGAGTGTTGCTTTTTGAATGACCAAGAAACTAATGAATCTCCTAAGAAATGAAAAGTTCCAGATGTACTTTTCATATCCATTCTACATCCACCAAATTATTCATCCGAAATTTTTTTTAAACAAAATCATTTCCCTAGGTATAAAAGAGTTTTAAATCCAGGGTTCCCTTTAAGTTGTGAAAAATCATTTTCACTGCCTTTAAATGAGATTCCTTTGGATTGGATTGATATCTTCCATATAAGCATGCTGAGAACATTAATTCTAGATGACTAGCTATCAAGTAAATTAGACTTCCTATCATACCTCTAAATGATGTTTGATCTACTGGTTTCCCAGCTTCATCAAGATCAAGTGAATTTCAGGTACCAATGAGAATACATATACTCTTATTATTTTCATATCCATACTTTTTAAGAAGATCATTAATATACTTACGTTCGGATATATAGATTCCTTCTGGTTTTTGAGAAATATGAAAACCATGGAAAAATGTTAACTCTCCCATCATACTCATTTCAAACTCAGATTTCATTAGATCTGAAATGGAATTAGTTAAGGATTTCTAAGTTGAACCAAATATAATGTCATAAACATTGATTTTAATAATAAAATCATTTTTCTTATCTTTATTTATAAAAATGGTAGGATCAACATTACCTTTAACATAATTTTTTTGAATCAAAAACCATATAAGTCAATCACACCAGTCTCTATAAGCTTATTTAAGTCCATACAGAGCTTTGGTAAGTTTGAAAACTTGTTTAGGATGTTTTATATCTTCAAAACCAGGTGTTTGTTCAACTAAAACTTCCTCTTGAACATAACCATTAATGAAAGAACATTTAACATCCAATTGAAAAAGTTTGAAATTGAAAAATGCTGCAAAGTCTAGTAAAATATGAATGGTTTCTAGTCAAGCTACTCGAGCATAGGTTTATTTATAGTCTATTCCATCTTGTTGATTATAGACTTTAGAAACCAATCTGGCTTTATTTCATACTATGATTCCATTTTCATAACACTTATTTTTGAAAACCCATTTTACTCAAATAACAGAAGTTTCCTTAGGTCTCCCAACCAAGGTCCAGACTTTATTCCATTTGAATTCATTTATCTCATCTTTCTTAGATTTTATCCAATCATCATCACCTAAAGCTTCATCAGTGCTTTTAGGTTCTAATTGAGAAAGAAATGATAGATGTTATACTTCATTCCTTAAGGATATTTTATTCCTTACATGTTTATTTATATCACTAATGATACTATTGTCCGGATTGTTCTTTAGAAACAACTGATTTGGGTTTTTTAAAACCTATTCATCAACATAGGGTAGGAAATCTTCTGGGGTAAATGCTTCAGAAATATTTTCTTGGACATTTTCATTATTAGAAGGATCTTCTATCAAGGGTTGATAATCACTTTTTGAAAACACATCTGAGGATGTAGGATGAGGTTGTTTAAAAACAAAAGGATCAGTTTCATCAAATTTGACATGTACTATTTATTCAATAGTACAAGTGTTTTACTGAAAACTCTATAGGCCTTAGAGGTTTTGGAGTATCCTAAGAAAATTCCTTCATTTGATTTGGGTGAGAATTTATGTAAATTATCTTTAGTATTCAAGATTAATATTTTACATCCAAATACTTTGAAGTAGGAAAGTCTATTTTTTATACCATTCCACAACTCATAAGGAGTTTTATTAAGAAAAGGTCTAATAAAAACATGATTTATAGTATAACAAGCAGTATTTACAGCTTCAGCCCAAAAATGTTTGGCTACCAAATATTCACTCAACATGGTTCTTTTTATCTTTTGAATAATTCGGTTTCTTCTTTCAAAAACACCATTTTGTTGAGGAGTTCTTGGTGCTGATCAATTATTAGTAATGCCTTTTTACTACAAAATTTTTCAAAATCAGAATTTTAAAATTCTCCTCCATGATCACTATGAATAGTTATCAATGGAAGGTTTTTCTCATTTTTAGCTTGGGCTCTAAAACTTTTGATATAAGAAAAAGATTCATATTTCTTTGCAAAAAAATAGACCCATGTAAATCTAGTGTGATCATCAACTAAAACAATTACATAATATTTGCCTCCAATGCTTCTAGTTTGTGTTGGAACAAATAGATCCATATGCACTAACTATAATGCATCAATAGTTGAGACTACACTAATTGATTTAAAACTTGATTTATATTTCTTTCTATATTGACAAGGATCACAAACTTTTGAAGAATCAAATCTATGCTCCCGTAGATCCTTAACAAGTCTTTTCTTAGAGAGTTTTCATAGGTTCTTAAAGTTACAGCATCCTAACCTTCTATTCCATAATCATTATTGATCTTTCATTGCACTGAGACAATATCTCCGAAGGTCTTTTAAGTTTAGTGTGTAAACATTCTCTTACCTATGGGCAGAAAGAATAAAATCTTCCTTGGAATTGTGTACTAGACACTTATCATTCCTAAAATTCACAAGGTAACCTTCATCGCATAATTGACTTATGCTAAAAAGGTAGTGCCTAAGACCCTTAACAAATAAAACATTTGAAATAAAAGTTTCTCCAAAAATTAAAAAGTTAATTATACCAATAATTTATCCCTGGGAATTATCTCTGAAAGTTGTTTTTCCTACTTTCATTTTGTTAATATTTTCATAGATGTTTTTGTTTCCAGGAACATCTACTATCCATGTACCATGTATTGATGTTGGTATTATATTTACTTTCTTAAAAACAATAGTGTTATACTTTCGGAACACAAACCTTCTTGGATCCGGAAACTTCAGAAAGCAAAATTTTAGGTATCCACATTTTCTTTGAAAAATAGCATTATGATAACCTAAAGACTGAGTTTTGTTTAAGGAACAATTTTTTCCCAATGCCCACCACAATGACACTTAGTTCAGAATGGAGAAATTTAAGGTACAAAATAATTGTTACTAAAAATCAGTTTTTAATGAGTATATCCAAATCCAAAAATTATTATTTAGCGGTAAAATTTGGGAATACGTCTTATCAAAAAAATTCTAACCTAAGGTAAAGTTTGACAAACACTTTCAAAAAGAAAATATTTTGGGATTCAGTCTAATAACTAATTTTTTATCCTCAAAAACATTAGTTTTAGCATGAGAGTTAGTCACTAAAACATTTTTCTTATAAATTACTTTTTCTAGATCCTTTAAAAAGTGTATCCTTCTCAGAATTAACTCCCTTAAGATTTTTTGAAATACATTCAAAATCAAGGGTTTTCTTATCAAGATTTTTATAAATATCTGATATTTCATTAATAAGAATAGTAATTAGAGAATTTTCCTTATAAAGATTTTTCTTGACATTAAAATTTTCATTCTCAAGGATCTTAGAAAACCCAGACACTTTTTAATAAGTAGGTAAAGTATTATCTTCATCATAAGAAGATTATTCATCTAAGGATTCAAAATATTTACTATCACTATAATTATAATTCAAGGATACAATGGTTTTGGATTCAGCATTGTGTACCTTAGCCATTAGACAATGATTTCCAATATGTATCTTGGATAATAAACCAATATTATTCCTTCCATAAGATGAGTACTCTGAGGATTCTTTAGAAGATTCACCACCACTGGCACTCTCGGTGTCATTGTCCTTCAAAACATTCTTATATTTAGCCTCGTAGTAATTCTTTCTATTCCTCTTAGAATGATTTTCCTTTCTATCATTTCTTTTAAGAATAGGACAATCTAGCCTTATATGCCCAACACTTTTTCATTCATAGAAAGTGAATTCCAAATCTTTCTTGTCTTTTATTTCCTTTTTCTTATATCTAGATTGAAAGCTTTTCTTTCCAAAAATCTTTTTCATCCTTCGGGAAAGATTGGATAACTTGTTTTTTGAAGATTCACATCCACTAGATTTGGATTGAATAACAGACCTCTTATATTTAGATCTTGTAACTCTTTTAAGATTCCTAGCTTTTAAATGATTTGAAATAGTTGTAAAATAAACACTTCCATTTCCATTCTTCTTCTTATTTTTATCAACATCTCTTTTCATTCTCGTCTCATGTGGAAGAAGAGTTCCAAAATGCCCATAAAGAGTAATCTATGAGACTTTTCTATTCTCATCAATAGTTGTCCTATTATATTCCCATTAGTTAGGCATGATATCTATAATCTTTTCCACAAGTGCCTCGTCATCTAATCCTTTCTCACCCATTGATTGTAAACCGTTAACAATGGTCATAAACCTCTATTGTACCTTACAAATTGGTTCTCCATAAGAAAATAGAAATCCATTATATTATTCTCTAAGCATAGCTATTCTTGTTTAGATAACATTGGAAGTTATAAAATGAGTAACCTCCAATTTATTCCAAATACAATTTTCAGCTTCACAAGAAGAAATCTGGATATATATATTCCTGGTCATGGAACACAACAAAGTATTATGTACCTTGTAGTTTCGATGATATTATGACTTTTCTTGATTAGTAAAAGTTATGAATTCCTTATCAGAAATCTTGTAATCTCTAGTTAGAATTACAAAGTTGTCCACTCTAGTGTTAATGACAAAAGTCTTCATACAATCTCTCCAATATTCATAATCATTCCTATCAAATTTAGGCGGACTAGTAGGATTAATATTTTTAATCGAACCAACATTCATTCCTTCCATCTAAAAAAATTCCAATAGAATCTTGTTAGTAATAAATGTTTGTAAACAAGGATAAAAATTCATAAGCAAGGAAAAATAGAACAAAGGAAACTTGAGCAAGAAAACTTATATGTGAATATAAGTATTTCAGATCTTTCTTCAAATACCAATTGTAGGATCAAAATATGATGTAGATGCTCAACATACAAGAGGGGTGAATTGTATACTTTAAAAAAATTGGAACCTTTAAAGTTGGTTAAAATATCCTATTGTTTAACAAAGTTAAACAAGGTAAATTCACAAGACCTCTTAGTTCTAAAAACATGATAGATTCTGGAAATATGGTTACAGAAATGAAACTTAAGACAAGTTTACAAGGAAAAAGATTATATCTTAAAGAATATAGAATCTTACTAATCAGATTATACTAGAATAAGAAAGTATAAAATAGTTATACTTTCCTTATTAATCAAAATTTAGAGGCAAAAAAACATGAAACAATACACGTAACAAGTATGAAATCTTTCAACCCAAAGAGTAGGGTATCCAACAACCTTGGATAAAGGTCCCTTGATTTATACTTTCAAGAAGGTCAGTCTTACCCACATCAGGGTAAGCCATTGATAGGAATATCGAAGTCTGTCTTGCTATCCCCGCAAGACCTTGAGTTTCAAGGTAGTCAGCAGCTCTTTCTCCCTTTTTAAAGATGTCCTCAGACATTATGGTAGTCGTCACCTCTGTCTTCCAATCCTCAGAAGCCCTCGATTGTACACAACCACAATCATGGTCACATTAAGAAATCTAAACAAGATGTTCAGAATGCACAAGGCTCGAGATTATCTCTCTCTCTAGAAATCACTTCAACAGCATGTGGTCTCTAGAGTTATAAACTTTTTTCAAAAGTAAGTCACGTGCTCGTTCAAATGAGATCCTATTTGTAGGCATTTTCCCAACGGTCGGCTCCCTCCTCTAAAGGTCATATTTTTCCTTGAATCACGGAGGGACCTTTACACATGTCACTCAAACAACAATTTGTTAGAAACATAATTCATGAAATCATTTTATAACTATAACAAGGGTAGGTAAAATATGGTTGCCCTATCAAATCTATTTTTCAGAGTCTATGGAAAAAAATAATGTTCGGAGTCTAATAGGAAAACATTCGGAGTCTATATTACATGGATATTCATATTCTTTTTTCAAAGGAATTTGGAATCAGAATTCTGTACACTTCAGAGTCTGAATTCTAAGGAATTTGGAGTCTGAATTCTAAGTAATACAGAGTGTGAATTCTAAGGAATTTGGAGTCCGAATTCTAAGGAATTAGGAGTCTAAATTCTAAGTACTTAAGAGTCCGAATTCAAAGGAATTAAAAGTTTGAATTCAGAGGAATTTGGAGACGGAATTTCATAGAATTAAATACCTGAATTTATGTGAATTCTGATTCTAAATTTTAGAGAATTTGGAACCTGGATTTCAGAGAATTCGGATTTTTAATTTCAGAGAATTTGGAACATTAATTTTAGAGAATTGGGATTCTGAATTTTAGAGAATTCAGAACATGACTTTCAAAGAATTTGGAATCTGAATTTTAGAAAATTCCAAACCTGAATTTCATAGAATTCGGATTCTGGATTTCATAGAATTTGGATTCTGAATTTCAGAGAATTCAGAACCTGAATTTCATAGAATTCAGATTCTGGATTTCAGAGAATTCAGAGTCTGAATTCTACGGAATTCAGAGTATGAATTATACGGGATTCAGAATCTGAATTTAGTGGAATTCAGAGTCTGAATTCAGAGAAATCGGAACCTGAATTCTGATCCAGAAAACATAATACTCTATATCTAAGTTTTTTTAGAATTCCAAGGTTTTAGATATGAAACCTAATTTTTCAATTAGGAATAAAAAGTGTTAGATTTAGAGAAACTAAAATATGAACAATGAAAAATAGGTAAGGATAAATTTTCCATAGAGAAGAAAAATTTTCTTTATTAATGAAAATTTGGGTAAGAAGAAACATTCCTTATAAAAAATTAGAGAAAATAAAATTCGCATTAAGATAGAGTTTTTGTGATTTTCAAATCATAGAGGAATAGTAAATTCATAAGGAAAAATTATTGACTCAACAATACCATGATAGATAAGATCACTGGAACACCACCACCACTGGGAACAAGTAAAAATCACCAAAGAATAATCCATAAAAACTATCGGTAGAACTAGCACAACTGGGACCACCAACACCAACATAAATATCCAAAGAGACCCTCAAACCTGACCAATGTGGTGTCGTGCATGGGGAAAGGGTAATAAGAGAAAAGGGGGGTTTTGTTCGGAAAAACCAAACTTGGGGAGGAAAAAATAGAACCACAGTGGTCCAGACCACACCGAAGTAGGGGCACGAGAAAATCAAAAATCTAAAACCCACGAAGAGGAACCATTAAGGGAGGTGAATGATGAGAAGGGATTCGTCGGCAGGACTCAAAACATGGAACTAGTGGGGTCTCGAACTAGGATGATGATCTTCTCTTGCACCTATATCTGAACCCAATTGGGTGATGAAAAACATCGCAGAATGAACCTGAATCTAGACACAAGAACTGTAGAACATGACGGATGAATCGATAGGAGGATTGGCAAGGTAATGCTACTAGATCCAAAAATTCTTGAGGTCACCATCTACAATTGAATAATGAATTAAGAAGAATACCATGATTGTGCCATGATTGAACTCTAATGAACCCAATTGGCTGAGGACCCAATGATTACCACCGAGTGAAATCGGTTCCCCACTGACAGAGTACTCAACTCAAAGGTGCCAAAACTTTTTGGAAGTTGGGAGGGAGATTCGAAGATTGATTAGGGATCTGATATGAACACCAATATCCATCACCTATGAAAGGAGTAAAACCATTGAGGGATGGTTTTAATTTTCCTTAATATAAATATAATATCTATATAGAGGATGAACTATATTCTTGACACATATGAAAAATATTGTGGCAAAATTGTCAATTGAGGTAAGAGTAATGTTTGCATCTCAATATCCTATTCAGATAGAATGGGGAAGGAAATCAAATCTAGGTTATGAATCCTTATAAAGTCATTCCTCATGGATTATTCAAGGGTCCGGACGACCCTAGTTAGAATCGGTGTCCATCATTTTTATGTCCTGGTGAAAAAAACTCCAATCGCATCCTCATATTGTAAATAATTTCTTATTCTCTAGGGGGTGTATCAACATAGTTAATTGTTTTCTTACCTATATCCTCATTAATTTATTTTCCACCACCATCATTCCTAATGAAGTGCTATGAAATATAGAGAACATTCATACAACCGTCATCTGGTATGCACATGCGGAAGGTAGACACCATTGGGAATCATGGAATAAGATTTCACAAGAGGCTAGGCATGGGGGAATTATTCTAAAAGTTGTTATGGAAACTATGATCCATCTTCATGATCATCTGGGAAGGATTTCATGGAAGTAAAATAGTTGAGGTAAAGGTTCATTTACAATAAGTATAAGTCACATATGGATAGATCAGGTGGGATTCTTTAGGTTATGGGGCTCAATCTTTCACCACATCTCTATTATTCAACAGCACTCACAATGGATCATGGAGTGTGGCTCACTCAAATTGGGGAATGATTAATGGGTGGGGGAAAGTTCAAGGATCCTCAATTTGTTCGTTGTAAGATATCAATTTCTTGCAAGCAATATGGTTTCCATCCTTCATCCACACCACCCTTAGCCCGCAACAATAAGAGGTGTATATAATTATTTTGATCAAGAATGAGCATGACCTGATTGTTTATATTAACTCTTCATCCAGAAACTTCTCGGGGAAGTCTTATCATTGTTCTTTGCATGAAAATTATATCAGTAATGCATTGGGATGAAAAATTTAGTGCAATGAAATCCTTGGTATGCTGAATTTTCTGGTTTTCCACATCTGCAACCAAACTCTTCCTAAGGGTGAAGGGGTTAAAAAAGTGTCCTCCATCGTTTCCATGTGAAACTGTTATAGTCTACCCAAGGAGGATTTGACATATCACATTTTCTTGAAGGCTAATGGGAGTCCTTGGCTTGCAGTGGCTTTGGTGTTTTCATTGTTCTGGATGTGCATGGGCTTAACAGTGATAACTTTATCATATCCTAATTCCATGGCCTGGAGGATAATATTCATGAGTGGAAGGTGATGTCACTGTTGATGATGACTAACTGTTGGAGTATCTAGAACACATGTAATAAAGTTATACATGAGGGGAATCCTAGATAAATAATGGTAGTGATGTTTTGGGCTTATTTCATTGAGCTGGTTTATCTCCTTATATAGTGGGATCCTTATCCTTCATTGTGGGTAGTGATGGCAAGAAGTATTTTGTTTCTGATTGTTCATAGGCTATCTCTGGAACGTAGATGGTTGTGTTAGATCCCTCACGATAGTGTCCTCAAGTTAAATGTCTAAGGCTCGTGAATTAAATAACGAACTGTGGAGGGTTGTTTGTAACTAGGCATGTTCTGTTATCATTTCTTTTAGTCTTTTAATTGGAGTAGGGGACTCCCTCATGGTGGAAGCCTCTACTATGTTCAATGGAATCAGGTTGTGTCTCTCTCATGTCCTTTCACTTGAAAGGGTTGAAATGTAATACTCTATTATCTACAAGTTCATTGGGGATGATATCACAATTACAAGGACTATCCCCTAGATAGTCTGTAAATGCAAAAGTCTCTTCAATACGGTCATTGATCTTTCTCACAAAGGGAAAGTGGGAAACAAGGTGGTTGACTTCCTTACGTAATAGGACAATACTAACAACTCATTTATCCTATTCACTAGTATGAGTTCCCTTACCCTAGAGAATGATAGTCTTTTCTATATTGATTCCCTCAGGATCCATTATTTCAAACCCCCTAGACCTGTTTTGGGATTTTCCCCTTTTATCAGAAAAATTTGTCAACATTGGATGGATGTTCATGCATTGTGTGGACTATAGCCTCTACGATATAACATGGTTTTTTCCTTCACAACTATATAATGATTGATCTAAGGATGATATTAAATTATAAAAATTATGTTTATGATATAATTAGGATTCTAGTATGAAAAATGTAAGAACTTTTTAATGATATTATCAATAATGAATCATCGTTAGTTTAATTATTTAAAATTAGTGTACTAAAAGGATAATATTTTATTCAAATTGTGTCAGGATTTCTTATTGATTAGTTCTTCCTCTACATCGTTAAAATTATGATATATTACACTAATAGACACTACATAATATAACTATGATTTTGGTATAAATAAATTATAACAAAACCATTTCATAATCATTAATTAAATTGGGGTATGTTCATGTTTGGGTTGGTTACACCACCTAATTGAACAACACTATAAATAAATATCATGAATGACGATGGAAACATAATTACTAGTATGATATCACATAAATGGGTAAATAATGATTTTTCAGTTCTAGAGATGTTATGTCAATATTTAATTAATTATTTAATAAAACACGTTTTGATCTTTAGAAATCACTAAAACATTATTTTTATTGATTTAATCATCAAAAACAAAGTGTTAAACACTCATAAAAAATAAAAAACATCATATATAATTATAAAACATCCACAATTTTAATTTTAATTATCTATTAATGATAAACATAGAAATAAGAATTAACACCAACATATCTATTACAAAACTTATACAAATAATACAAACTATAGAAAACCAATGTTGAAAATATGTAGACTTTATATAAAGAATAATGATTTATAATGTTTATAAATAAATAAAAGACATGAGAGTGGTTATAAAATAATTTATTAAGATAAGTATTGTTGTGATACATGATGTCAAACTATGTTATTTTAATTTAGTAAAAGTGGTAAGGTTTTCATCTTAAATTCCAATCATTTGGAAATATTTGGCATTATGTTCCTAATTTCATTTTCTAGGTGTATATAAATTATATTTTTTATTTCATGTCATGAATTATATTTTAACAATGAAATGTTATGTTCAATTACAAGCCTTCTCTTTTAGTAGGTTTTGATTAATGTGTCACTCAAGTTGCAATGATTTCCTTAGTATCAATTATGATTCTTTGAGAGTGGATACATTTTGGGCACTTTGATTCATTAGTATGGTGTATTCACTTCCCATGGATGTATTTTTATCATTCTCCTTATATTTCATGTGATTAAATAGAAAAATAATGTTCCCTTATTCCAATGACTATTTTTTGAGTTATTTCCCCGACATGGAGGTTTTCTGGAATCTATATTTTCACTAATTAAGTTATGATCATTATTTGAACTTATTTCATATAAGTTGGGTAATTTTATCATTAATTATATTATGTGTAGTTCTGTAATTGTTTAATTTTTTATGAAATAAACTCATTTATGAACATTCCTCACTCTGTGGGTTGTGTCCTTTTACATCCATCCACCTTCTATCTCTGGGTGACTTATGATCATGTCATTCTAGTATTGAATTGTATATTTAACCATTTCTTTATATAGTGTGAACATTACATTTTTTATAATTTATATTATATGATGTTATCCTATAAATTCTATTAATCTATTGGAATGAAGAAAATTATTGGTGCTTCGTGTGTTGTTATTCTAATATGGATGGTTATTGACAAGTTGACTATATATTGTTTGAAAATCCACCTTCTTTGTATGGATGGGTGAAAGTGTGGATGATTGTCACATATCTACCATTCAAAGTTCTGGTGCTCTACTAATGTGTATAGCAGCACTCGGGTCTAATCCTCAGTGATGATTCTTTTTAACAGTTGATTGTTTTTAGTTGATTGTATTCTGATTGGGGGGTTTGTTTACAGAGATTACGAAATGATTTCATGATTAAGATTTATTTAAAAAATTTATAAATATTGGGGTGAGTTCATCAGTAGGTAGTTCAGTTTGTGATATCATTGAGCCTTGTTTTATATTGCATTAAATTAACACTCATGTCACAAGTTGACATTGATTGGAATTCCTAAGTGTTAAGGATTTAATCCAAGACATAACATAACTAGGTCTCTAATCCCAATCAATACATGATTGTGGTAGTGTATTTATGGTTTCCATAATCAATGGAATCCAAACATTAAACAAAACAAGTCATTAATCCATGACATGTTAAGTCCAACATACACATTATTAATTTAAAGAATATTCAACGAGAAAAAGCTCACAATTGCTTAAAATATATAAATTATAACTCACCCTAAAGAGAAATTTACTTATCCATTGAAATTATTAGTAATCTGGTCATAATTATTATGATGATAAATTAAGAATATAATAAAAATAAAGGGATAATAAAAGATTGGTGTGACGAACACACTCACAAACGGTGATGATATTTAAAAATGAACTATAGATTGAATAAGAAAGCAAAATAAGGGAATGAGATTCAACTGTATTTAAACTATTTTTAAGAACATTAATTTTAAACTACAGAAGGTGGATTAGAATAAGAGATACTTAAGATGAAACTTGCATTAAAACAGAATTACAAAGAAAAGACTTACAAGATTACAATAATGAAGAACACAAAAGTTAAAGGAAAAAATGAGAGAAGGAAGGGAATATCAAGTTAAAACATGAGTATGGAAGGTCCTCCCAATCCCTTGGTAAGGATTTGGTCGTACTAATATGTTCTCCACTCTTCTAAAATTCCAACTCCTTTGAAGGAGAGGAGGGGTGTATTTATATCACAAGGAAGTGAACTGTTTGCATTCTCAATCTGTCCCTCCAGTTGCATCACTATTTTGATAATTCTGAAAGTCGAATATAAAGATATCCCCTTCTTCAACGTTGTAGATAATACTGTTGGCCGACTACTATCAAAATTTGGGGGCATTTGGATTTATGGATCCAAAGTTATGGCCATTTTATTTAACAATGTTAATTTGTCCATTTCAATCCATAATTTTTAAAAGGCCAAAATTGTGGATGGGTTTATCAATAGGATGATTCAGTCAAATACGAATTCTTTATCAAACAAATTCATCATCCTATATCTCCTCTTTCACTATGAAGAAGCTCAACTTGATTTGATAAAAATATCAGGAGACTTTTCATGAATACCTTACTGATTTTAATTCTTGGTCAGAATGGTCAGATGAGTATAAATGAATCATTTGGGCCCATTTTCTTTGGATTTATTCCTTGAAAGTTTTATCAAAGACTCCATATATATTCCCCCGAATATTGTAGAAGAATAAAAAAAAATTGTAATTATGTATTGAGCCCAGTATATAAATCTTTATAGCTTGTCCAGTTTCTTCATAGTTTCTTTGGGTCTTCTTGTGTGGACCATATGACCCTTCAAATAACAGACTTGGCCCAAGATTATTTTAAATGAAATGTTTTGTAAAGACCAGTAAATTTTAAGGGACATTTTTTTCTTAATTTCCTTTGGTATTTTATGAGTACGCAATATCTGACAGCACCTGATTCTGAGGCCTGGTGTTCCCAGAATCAATTTCCAAAGTTTAGCTCAGGTACGTTCAGTGAACGAATGAGTGGGTTTCCCTAACTTTTGAACCAGTGCTCAGAATCAAAATCTGAGGGCACCGATGAAACTGCAGCGTCGGTTTTTTCTTAGGAAGACCTTTTCTAGAGTTGCATTTTCTGGGAATTAGTTCTTTAAGAAAAGGGATTAAGATTAAAGTGAAAAAAAATCATTTTACAATTTTTATTCCACATTATTAAGTGGTTTAGCCCATGTGAGGGAGTTGGGGTGGGACCCACTAATGTTCTAACCCCCCTTGAGAGGATTTAAGATGAGGTGGGGCCCACACGAGCCCCCACCTTTTCATTTTTCCTTAAATATTTTTTTAAAACCTCTTTTGTCATTAAAGTTTCCAACTTATCACTTCAATTAATTTTGACAAGTTATGTTTAATTAAATGAAGTGAATTAAATTATGAATTGTTGAGTTTTAAATTTTTTTTCAAAAGTAATAAAATAAGGCTAAAGCCTTATTTTATTTTGGTTGCTTCGTTGTGTCGAGAGAGGGAGAGTTCTACCATCGAAGAACTTCATCATCCTCCTTGAAGAACGCGAAGAACACTGACGCGCCTTCCTTCATTCTCTTTTCCATGGAAAAGGAGGGGAGACACCGTTTCACCTCATACAATCTCTGTCAACGTGTATAAAGCCACACCCCGCGACGCCGTTTTCCGCGACGCTCATCGATCATCAACTCGTTATCGAGGTTGGGGTTTGATTTTGTTTGCGAATATTCTTTGTCGTTCATCGTCAATTTCTTTGGGCTTCTTGTTATCAATTTAACGGTAGGATGTCAGACCACACAAACATGGCCGACCATCTGCCCCCTTTGTTGTTGTGTTCGTTGCAGCTCGAAAGAAGGTGGCGCGGTGCAACGGCACCGCACGGAAACTTGTAGGAATGCGTCAAAGAAGCGTGGCGCCGTCGCGCCGTGCCCTTGAGGCCGAAAGAATCCACAGCCAGAGTGGGTCTGTGGAAAAGGGGCGTGGCGCCATCGGGCCACGCCGGAGAACCACGAAGAGATCGCAGCCAGAGCGGGGCCACAGCAGAGGGGTGCGGCGCCGTCGCGCCGCCCCTGTCGGACCAAGGTCGCGGCAGAGCAGGGAGCGGCGGTTGGAATCACCATCTTCCAGCGTGTCGGAGGGGTGGCACCGCAGGGTCCCACGATGGTGGCATCGGCCGGCTAGCCGGGCCGGCCGTTCGGAGAAGTCCGGGGGTTGTAACCCCCGACTGGAAAAAGGAGTGGCCCCCACGTGGGGACCGCCATTTCAAAATAGGGGGCAGCGCCCCCCCCCCCCCCCCTTCCGCGACAACTCATTCAGCGCCGAGCTGGCCATGTGGGCCGTGCCCGCGCTAGGCCAACTGGCCGCCCAGTCCAGGCCAGACCCAGTTCGGGCTGACCCTGGGGGTCTTGGTTCCGGTCGGTCTGGGCCCAAAACACCCTAAAACCGGACATGTTTGTTTAAATGCCCGTAACATGGGCTACAGACCTCCAGTTGACGCACCGTTAGTTGAAATGAGATCCTTGGATTGAGATGGTCGTTTCAGTAAATTATACTCAAGGTTTCAGAAAACTTTGGAGTACGGTCGGGATGGTTCGAACGCGAAACCAAGCGGACTCTCGGAGCGGAAACGCTTATAACTTGAGCTCTGGATGTCTGATTGACGTGTCGTTGACTTTGTTGGATTCCTCTTAGTGAGAAGGACCATTTAGATTACACCACTCGAGGTTTAGATGCATTTGGAGTATGGTCGGGTTGGTTTTGACTTGAAAACCAACTGTGCCCCTGGAACAAAAAATCCAATAACTCTCAGACCGGGCGTTCGATTGACGCGCCGTCTATCGTGTTGAGTTTCTATCGATGAGACGGAACTTTGGGATACATCAACTCTGTACTACGTGTTAGTTGATGTATCAACCCCCTTGGCTCGTAGAGCGGACCCTCCATCAATCGATCATGCTGTGTGCGGGAACCCTAGAGGTGGATGTGACTGCGACGATGATGACGACTGCACTAAAATCCTCTGTGGGCTCGGCAGCGATGATGACCATACTGAAATCATTTGTGGGTTCGACGGTGATGAATACTGTTCTTGTATCCTATGTGGGTCTGGCAGCACTATTGTTCTTGTATCCTATGTGGGTCCGACAGTGTTTGACTCTGTTCTTGTATCCTACGTGGGTCTGGCAGAGTAGCTGGTCTTGTATCCTACGTGGGTCTGACAGCTTAGCTGGTTTAGTATCCTACATGGATCCCATCTTAGATAAATCGGTGGCTACATCTGATCATCTCTATCACCTTACGAAGAAGTATACCTGTGTGATCTGAGTCTTGACTTTTAATCATTTTCTTCGATATGATTGACTTGCTTCTTATGTGGATTGTGTTTTGCTTTCTTTTGTGGATTGGGTTGTACTATCCTGTGTGTACGTGATCGAACTTGGGCTCGGATGTTGGAGTAGAACTAGAATTGATGACTTAGGTATATGTATGGGCATATACCTAAGTAGTTTTGGATGTTACTTCGTGATTGTATCTTTATTTTGTGGATTATCCTTTATCGATTCTGGGAGACATTCGGGGGTCTCGGGGTCCCTACTGAGAAGCGTATACTCACCCCTGCACGGGCTATGCCCACACTACGTTGTGTTGGATGCAGACGACGGACAGTGCTGATCGTGGTTGAGTCTTGTGGAGTAGTCGGAACTTGGAGGTGGACCACTGGGTGGGATGTACACGGAGCGGACGACTGGACCTGAGGAGTTGAGGAGGCTATCTATACCCACCCTTTTGGTGGGACTTCTAGTGGACGGCTCGGCTTTGCTACTTACTTTTAGTTGTTGTACTTTCTTTCCAATTGTACTTTACTTTTAGTTTGTGTTTGTATTCTTTCCAATTTACTTTCTGCACTTACTATTGTACTCAGTTTACTTAGTGTTTACTTCTGCTAGCTTACTTAGTGGTGTTTGTTTACTTTATAAAGGCAATGCCTTCCCCTTTTTTGTTGGGATTTATGCCTTGGTGCTAGTCTCCAGCCCCTGGCCTATGGAAGGCGGGCTTGGGGTAGTCACGGCACGAGTCCTGAGGACGGGTCATGACCAATTGGTATCATAGGAGTTCTGTTCTACTGCAGAACTCAGGACTCTGGTCTTTCATCTATGTGAAGCAATAGTGTTAAGGGTATTGAGTGTGGCTAACAGTCCAAGGAGTCCAGTGTTGGTGTGGTGGCCGACGTATCCGTACACCAGGACCCTGACTTCTGATTTCTGACTCAATGCAAGAAAACATTGATTGAATGTGTGTTTCAAAAGTTTTCTTTGTGATTACTTTGTGTTAGCTCATCAGGTATACTGTTTTGACCATGGCACACCTATTTCTTTTCAGGATGACCCCATGATGGTAGCCAGCTAGGGTTCAGAGCTTTGTGAGAGACGACAGCCCACCGAGCGACGGGGCCTCGGTGCAGGGCCCTTTTACAGCGGAGGCACCGGCGGTACCTCTACCCGCCGAGCCACCGATGCCACCAGCCCCAGCTGCTGAGAGTGCACGTCACCTTAGTGCACTGTATGAGTTTCAGCATCAGAGACCGCCCAGGTTCTGCGGGGAGACAGACTCTCAGGCAGCTGAGGATTGGGTAGAGGCGGTTCTGCGAGTTTTCAGGTTAGTAGGGACAATAGCTGACCTCATGGTGATCCTTACAGCAAGCCTCCTGCACGAGGCAGCAGGTAGATGGTGTAGCTTGATGCTCCAGGTGCACGACGAGGTGTCTCTCCTATTGATAGACTTTGATATCCTCTCCTGCTCGGAGTTCGTCCCGGCCACCCTCCGTGCGGTGCGCATTCAGGAGCTACTACAGCTGCGACAGGGCAGCATGACGGTCGCCCAATACTCGGTGAGATTTATCGATCTCTTGCACTATTTGATGGACATGGTCCCATTCATTCCGGCTTGGACCTTCGAGCAGGGACCGATTCATGAGATCAAGGAATCGATGATCTCCCTCAGTATTCCGACGTAAGCAGGAGTACTGGAGCGAGTCCTCCTCATAGAGAGCTTTCTTGCTGAGTCTACACCAGCAGAGAGGCCTACCGCAGTGCGACACGTAGAAGAGTCGTCTACAACTGGTAGTCGACGGACGTCACAGGGGTCCAGGCGGACCAGACCAACAGGAGGATAACCTCAGGACACTGGCTCAGAGGTGCGGGGCACCTGGCGCAGAGCCAGTCTTCTGAGGAGCAGGCAGGGCTACACATGCGGTGGGCAGGGCCACATAGCTCGTGACTGCCTGACCTGCCGTGCAGAGGAGCAGTAGACGATTGAGGGGCAACCTAGGCAGAGGCAGATGGTCGAATGTGGTGGTCCGCAGGGAGCAGGCGGACGAGGCAGAGGAGCTTGAAGAGCAGCAGGTGGTGGGCGATGCTTTGAGGCTTTACCACCACCACCACCAGGAGGTCCACCCCGACCACAGGGAGCTGGTGGAGAGAGGCAGACTCAGCTTCAGTCAGCGGAGGCCTATGACCACGGCGTGCCTGAGATGATTCGAGTTACTATCTATGTCTACTCCACCCTTGTTGCAGTTCTTATAGACACAGGAGCGAGTCATTCTTTTATTTCTATTGCCCTTTTTTGGAGATCGGAGGTTCCGATGGAGCTGTTGGCTCGATCCTTACAGCTAGAGACTCCTACGGGAGCAGACTCGACGACTACGCACTGGTGCTGGTAGTGTGAGATTACTCTAGGAGGCGAGTTCTTTGGCTGGGATCTTCTTGTAGCGGCATCGAGGCCTTACGACGTCATCTTGGGCATTGATTGGTTATCTACATTCCATGCTCAGATTGACTGTATTAGGCGCAAGGTGTGGTGTGTTCGCACCGATGGGAGCAGGCTCACCTTCACCGGTGAGAAGGGAACCTTTGCAGTATAGGATGGACTCACGTAGAGGAGAGGACATCCCATCACTCATCAGTTGGCTAGCCTCATCCTAGGAGCAGTTGACGTGCGGAGTCCGAGTTTTCCTGTAGTGGTGGATCAGTATGCCGACGTTTTTCCTGACGACGTTCTAGGACTACCTCCTTGTAGAGAGGTAGACATTTATATTGACATGTACCCCGGGACATCCCCTATATCCACTCCATCTTATCAGATGGCCCCCGATGAGCTTCGAGAGCTACGTGTACAGTTGTAGGACTCGCCGGGAAAAGGATTCATCCGACCCAGTGTTTCACCCTGGGCTTCCCCGATTTTTTTCAACAAGAAGGCGAACGAGAGCTTGCGACTGTGTGTTGACTATCGTCACCTGAACCAGGTGACCGTGATGATCAAGTATCCGCTACAGAGGATTTATGACCTCTTCGATCAGCTCAAGGTAGCACGGGGGTTCTCGAAGATAGACCTCAGGTCAGGCTATCATCTGCTCAGAGTTCGGGATGAGGACGTGCAGAAAACGGCCTTCAGATGTCGGTATGGACACTATGAGTTCTTGGTGATGCCTTTCGGCGTGACCAATTCTCCAGCAGTGTTCATGAGTCTCTTGAACATGATCTTTTATCCATTCCTCGATCGATTTGTCGTGGTCTTCATCGACGACATATTGATATACTCGACCATTGTGGAGGAGCACGCCCACCACTTGCGGGTTGTACTGGACACACTCCGAGAGCACCAGATTTATGGTAAGCTCTCAAAGTGTCAGTTCTGGTTACGTGAGGTCCACTTCTTGGGACATGTCATCTCTAAGGTGGGAGTTGCGGTGGATCCTGTGAAGATCGAGGCAGTGCTAGCTTGGGAGCCACCCAGGAGCGTGACGGAGGTGCGAAGTTTATTGGGGCTAGCTGGGTACTACCGGAGATTTGTGCCAGACATCTCCAGAGTTACGGCACCGCTCTCTGATTTGACGAAGAAGGGGAAACCCTTCGTGTGGTTAGACAGATGTCAGTAGAGCTTCTAGGAGCTCAGACATAGGTTGACCAATGCACCTATCTTGAGGCTACCAGAGGAGGGAGTAGGGTACGTAGTCTACTATGATGCATCTGGGACCGGACTCAGATGTGTCCTGATGCAGGAGTAGGGAGTGATCGCCTATGGATCACGATAGTTGAGGCAGCATGAGTAGAACTATGCTACCCATGACCTAGAGTTTGCAGCAGTGGTCTTCGCTCTGAAGATGTGGCGACACTATCTGATGGGCGAGTGCTTTATAGTCTACTCTGACCACCAAAGTCTCAGGTACATCTTCTCGCAGAAGGACCTGAATCTGAGATAGTGATGATGGCTCGAGTTCCTCCAGGACTATGACATTGAGATAGTCTATACTCTTGGAAATTGGAATGTAGTACCCGATGCTCTCAGTAGGAGGACGGGCATTCAGCTACTTGGGGAGGAGACAGAGAAACTAGCTGCTTTGCAGATATCCTTTGTGGATAGAGATGGATCATCCTTTCTTCAGTCACTCCTCCACTTCTTCAGCGTGTCAGAGAGGCACAGCGTGAGGATGTTGACTGTGAGACGCGGGGTGCACAGATATCCTCAGGACAGGTACCTGATGGATTCTTTGTAGGAGGAGAGCACGTCGTCCTTTTCAGAGGATGTACCATGGTACCAGCTGCTTTGCAGAAGGAGGTGCTGAGAGAGTTTCACACTTCCCCTTTAGTGGTACATCTAGGAGTGGAGAAGATGTACCAAGATCTTAGACGTCAGCACTGGTGGCCGGGTATGAAGAATGTTGTGGAAGAGTTCGTTTCTCGATGCCTCACCTGCCAGCAGGTGAAGGCGGAGCACTAGGTACCAGCAGGCTTGGTACAACCCTTGGAGGTCCCGGAGTGGGAGTGGGATGGGATATCTATGGATTTCATGACTGGACTTCCACGTAATTACAGAGGTCACGACTCCATTTGGGTGATTGTCTACTGACTCACCATGTCGTCCCACTTCTTACCCATCAGAGAGCGGGGCTCAGTAGAGAGCTTGGGATGTCTCTACGTTCGGGAGATTGTACGGCTTCCTGGTGTGCCATCATCTATCGTCTCTGATCGAGATTCTTGCTTTACTTCCCGGATTTGGAAGGGGTTGCAGGATCCATTCGGAATGCAGCTATGTCTGAGCACCGCCTTTCACCCTCAGACGGATGGTCAGACGGAGAGGACCATTCAGACCCTTGGGGACATGCTCTGTGCATGTGTCCTCGACTTTGGTTTTAGCCTAGAGGACCACCTACCCTTGGTGGAGTTCGCGTACAGCAATAGCTACCACTCCACCATCGGGATGGCACCATACGAGGCATTGTACGGCCGACCTTGCAGATCACCACTATGCTGGACAGACCCTGGGGAGTCAGCACGTGTGGGACCGGAGATGTTCCAGGCCACGACAGAGAATGTATAGGTCATCTAGGAGTGGATGAGGAAAGCTCAGAGCCAACAGAAGTCTTACGCTGACAGGAGACGGAGACTACTAGAGTTCGAGGATGGTGACTATGTCTTCTTGTGGGTCTCGCCTCGATGTGGATTACGGAGATTTGGCCGAGGCGGAAAGTTATATATGTGCTTCATTAGACCATTCCAAGTTCTCGGCAGGATAGATGAGGTGTCTTATTTCCTGGCTCAACCACCTCAGTTGCACCGGGTGGACGATGTCTTCCACATATCTCAACTGAGGAGATACGTGCACGACCCGACGCATATCATTGACCATGGGGAGCTGGACATTGACGATGGGGAAACTTTTGCGAAGGTCCCGATGGAGATCAAGTATCGACAGGAGCGGATCCTACGTGGGCGGTTGATTCCTCTAGTGTGCATCAGGTGGTAGCACGGGAACCTCCAGGAGATCACTTGGGAGCGGGAGGCTCAGATGCGTGCTCAGTACCATCATTTGTTCCCCTAGATTGTGATGTATCTTTACAGGGATGTAAAGCCCTGGGGAGGGAGTAATTTAATGACCTATAAATTTAAAGGGAAATTATTTCTTAATTTTCTTTTGGATTTTATGAGTATGCAGTATCTGGCGGCACATGATTCTGAGGCCCGGTGTGCCCAGAATCAATTTCTAAATTTTAGCTCGAGTACGTTCAGTGAATGAATGAGTGGGTTTTCCTAACTTTTGAACCGGTGCTCAGAATCGAAATCTGAGGGCACCGATGAAACTGCAGTGTCGGTTTTTGTTTAGGAAGACCTTTTCTGGAGTTGCGTTTGCTCGGAATTAGTTGTTTAAAAAAAGGGATTACGATTAAAGTGAAATAAAATCGTGTTACAATTTTTATTCCACATTCTTAAGTGGTTTATCCCATGTGAGGGAGTTGGTGTGGGTCCCACTGATGTTCTAACCTCCCTTGAAAGGATTTAAGATGAGGTGGGGCCCAAATGATCCCCCACCTTTTCATTTTTCCTTAACTCTTTTTTTAAAACCTCTTTTGTCATTAAAGTTTCCAACTTATCACTTCAACTAATTTTGACAAGTTATGTTTAATTAAATGAAGTGAATTAAATTATTAATGTTTGAATTTTAAAAGTGTTGTCAAAAGTAATAAAATAAGGCTAAAGCCTTTTTTTATTTTGGTTGCTTCGTTGTGTTGAGAGAGGGATAGTTATACCATCGAAGAACTTCATCATCCTCCATGAAGAACATGAAGAACACCGACATGACTTCCTTCATTCTTCTTCCCGCGTCAAAGGAGGGGAGACGCCGTTTCACCTCGGACAATCTTCGTCAACATGTACGGAGCCACACCCCGTGATGTCGTTTTCTGCGATGCTCATCGATCGTCTACTTCTTATTGAGGTAGGGGTTTGATTTTGTTCATGAATATTCTCTGCCATTCATCATCAATTTCTTTGGGCCACTTATTATCAATTTAACGGGAGGAGGTCGGACCACACGAACATGACAGACCCTCCTCTCCCTTTGTTGTTGTGTTTGTTGCGGCTCGAAAGAAGGTGGTGTGGTGCAACGGCATCGTACGAAAACTTGGAGGAATGCGTCGAAGAAGGGTGGCACCGTCGCACCGCGCCGTTGAGGCCGAAAGAAGCCACAGTCGGAGCGGGGTCGTGGCAAAGGGGAGCGGCGGCCGGAACCACCGGTCGCTGGCGCGTCAGAGGGGCGGGACCGTGGGGTCCCGCGGCGACGGCACCCACCGGCCAGTCGGGCCGGCTGTTCGAAGAAGGTCAGGGATCGTAACCCTCGACTGGAAAAAGTAACAGCCCCCACATAGGGGCTGCCGTTTCAAAACAGGGGGCAGCCCCCCCCCCCCCTTCGGCGACATCTCGGCCGGCGCTGAGCTGGCCCCGCGGGTCGCGCCCGCGCCAGGCCAACGGGCCGCCCAGGCCAGGCCGGACCACCCAGGCCGGGCCGGACCGCACAGGTCGGGCCGCGCCCTATCGATCCAGACCCGGAAAAGGGTCGGGTCGCCCGGTTCGGGCCGACATAGGGTGTCTTGGGCTGAGTCGGTCTGGGCCCAAAAGCCCCTAAAACCGGACTGGTTCATTTAAATTATCGTAACATGGGCTACGGACCTCCGATCGACGCACCGTCAGTTGCAATGAAATCCTTGGACTGAGACGGTCGTTTCGGTATATTATACTAAAGGTTTTGGAGAAGTTTGAATTACGGACGGGTTGGTTCGAACACGAAACCAACCGTGCCCTCGGAGCGGAAATGCTTATAACTTGAGCTTCGGACATCGGATTGACGTGTCATCAGCTTTGTTGTATTCCTCTTAGTGATACGGACCTTTTGTATTACTCCACTCAAGGTTTGGACATATTTGGAGTATGGCCGGGTTAGTTTTGACTTGAAAATCAACCGGGCCCCCGGAACGAAAAAGCCAATAACTCTCAGACCGGGCGTCAAATTGACGAGCTGTCTATCGTGTTGAGTTCCTATCAACGAGATGGAACATTGGGATACATCAACTCCGGACTACGTTTCAGTTGATGTATCGACCCCCTTGGATCATGGAGCGGACCCTCCTAGAATCGAGAATGTTGTGTGCAGGAACCCTAGAGCTGGTTGCGACTGCGACGACAATGACGACTGCACTAAAATCCTCTGTGGGTTCGGCAGCGACGACGACTGCACTAAAATCCTCCATGGGTTCGGCAGCAAGGATGACCATACTGAAATCTTTCGTGGGTTCGAAGATGATGACTACTATTCTTGTATCCTATGTGGGTCCAGCAGTACTACTGTTCTTGTATCTTACATGGGTCTGGCAGTGTTTGACTATGTTCTTGTATCCTACATGGGTTTGGAAGAGTAGCTGGTCTTGTATCCTATGTGGGTCTGAAAGCTTAGCTGGTTTAGTATCCTACGTGGATCCCATCATAGATGAATCAGTGGCTACATCTGATCATCTTTATCACCTTACGAAGAAGTATACCTCTGTGAGCTGATTCTTGACTTTCAATAATTGTCTTTGATATGATTGACTTGCTTCCTATGTGGATTGTGTTGTGATTTTCTGTGTGGATTGGGTTGTACTGTCCTATGTGGACATGATCGAACTTGGGCTCGGATGTTGGAGCTGAACTGGAATTGATGACTTAGGTATATGTATGGGCATATACCTAAGTAGTGTTGGATGTTACTTCGTGATTGTATCTTTCTTTTGTGGATTATTCTTTGTGGTTTCTGGGAGACCTTCGGGGGTCTCGGGGTCCCTACTAAGAATCGTATACTCACCCCTACATGGGCTATGCCCGCACTACGTTGTGTTGGATGCAGACGACGGATAACGCTGATCGTGGTTGAGGCTTGTGGAGCAGTCAGTACCTGGAGGTGGACCACAGGGCGGGACATACACGGAGCGGACGGTTGGACCCGAGGAGCTGAGGAGGCTATTTGTACCCACCCTTCAGGTGGGACTTCCAGTGGACGGCTCGACATTGCTGCTTACTTTCAGTTGTTGTACTTTCTTTCTAGTTGTACTTTACTTTCAGTTTGGGTTTGTATTATGGCCCATTTACTTTCCGCACTTACTATTGTACTCAATTTACTTAGTGTTTACTTCTGCTGGCTTACTTTGTGGTGTTTGTTTACCTTATAAATGAAATGCCTTTGCCTTTTTTTCGGGATTTATGCCTTGGTGCTAGTCGCCAGCCCCTGGTCTATGGAAGGCGGGCTTGGGGTAGTCACGGCACGAGTCCCGAGGATGGGCCGTGACATGTTTTATATTTAATTAGGAATCCTAGAAAACAAGAAGCACACAATTTGGATCAGTATGTTGATAATTATAAATAAATAGTAAAGTGACTTAATTGGACTACTTATAAAAATGAACAAAAAGTATATTTATTATTAAAAAATTAATATTCCACAAAAATTATGAACATTTCATATAAAATCATTAAAGTGAGTACATAAAAAGTTATGAAAATAATAATAACATAAACTCCCCCACAATTAGTCTTGTGCTTTTCCTCATGTGGATCAAATATAAAAACATGACAAAATTATTTTCACTCAGCAAAAAAATATTAAAATTTTGTTTTCCCCAATCATGGGAGGTTTAGATAGTTCACTCATCCATATTGAATTCCACCACATGTTGTTACAGAAAAAAATTTCCAAAAACAATTCATTTTTTCATTCTTAAATTTAGAAATGTAAAATGGTGGCCCACAAAACATATTCCTATCAAGATGATACAATTAATTTATGGAGATTCAATCATTCACAAAACAAAATTGAAAATCGAAGAGTTTTAAAGAGCTCTCAGCTTCTACTCCCAATCCTAAAGTGCTCAAAAATCAAGATTTCTTTTTAGGGGTTTTTCTGTGGCTATAGGAAAGTAGGAAGATGATATCCAAAAGATAGGAAAAAGGGGGTAAAATACCAACATGGAAAAAGAAGTTTACATTTTTTTGAATAATACATGAAAGGAAATGGAAAAACATATTTACAAGGGAATGATTGTGTGAAGAAAGACACAAGAGAGGAAGAAAAATTGAAGGGAATGAGAAGATGAAATATTTACAAAACACAAAACTTATCCAAATGACATAAGTGTTCTTTTTTTCTCTTTTCTTTCTTTTCTTTTTTTTTTTGCATTTTTCTAAAGTTGAACTTGAAAAAGATCTCACATTCATATCCCAACCAATGATTGATCTCCTCAGGACACTAATTGTAATAGTTATAACAAGATCAAAGGTTGAGGAAGAGTGATTTTTTCCCTACTCAAGACACAACCTATTTTTTCTGTTCCTTTTTTTGGATTTTTTGTAAAGACCCAGAAATTTCAAGGAAATTTTTTTTCCTGAATTCTTTTGAATTTTACGAGTCCGTAGTTTCTGACGGCACCTAATTCCCAGGCCCGGTGTGCCAGGAATCCATTTTTGAAGTTTGGTTTGGGTATGTTCAGTAAACGTACGTGTGGGTTTTTCTATCTTTTGAACCGGTGCTCAGAATTGAAATCTGAGGACACCGATGAACTCACAGCGTCGGTAATCGCTTAAGGGGATCTTTACCGCAGTTGTGTTTGGTCGGGAGGAGAGGTTAATTTTTTGGGTTTGTTATTAAAGAAATAAATAAAAATATTAGTTAGATATTTTTGTTTGGTAGGTGGTTATAATCTCCAAAAGGAAGTTGGAGGTGGTACCGACACCCCTCTTAACCACCCATGATAAGATTTAGTGTGGTGGGCCCACACGAACCCAAACCCTTCCACCTCCCCTCAACTCCCTTAAACTCCCCCATTAACACCCCTCTTTTATTTTGGTGGAGCCTCTTCATCTCCCTTCCCATCAATTGTGCCAAATCATATAATAAATGCCTTCATTAATTAATTTGGATGTTTGAATTAATTTGAATTATATGGCATTGCTATTATATTGGGGGAGCCTTTTTTATAATATTTTCTGGACAAATATTCTATGGTGGAACCTCGGGAGAATTATAGGAAAGCTTCTACCTTCCAAAAATGAACCGTCGAATAACGTCGAAGCCGACTTTGATCTTTGTCCAAACCACAAGAGTAGGAGCCACCTACAAGGAACATCGGCTACGCTTCCTCCTCTGGTGCATCCAACATCAACAGAATCGATGTTCTTCTTCCACGACGCCTGACCTCCGCGACGCTCATCTTTCGCGGCTCGACGACGTGCGACGTCATATACGAGGTAGGGGTTTGTATAATCTTTTAAGGTGAGTAAATTATTCTGTTCTTGTTGAATCCCATGGAATGTATTCGGCCATCTACTATCACCTAACGTGGAGGGTGCGGGCCAAACGAACACGGCTCGATGACCCTCCATTGATCCTTATTTATGTTCGGAAAAGAGACGGAAATGGAAGAGGTGGTGGCGACCGGATTTGACGACGAACGGGGGTGGTGTTGACAACTCGAGAAAGTGGCAGTCTTGTGGCAGCCGTATAGAGAAGAACTGTGGTCCACATCTGTGGGCTGCTCGGCCGAAGAAGAATAGGCCGGCTAAATCCGGCCTGGTTGAAGGAACCACGGTGCCACGGGGGTGCCGCGGTGCAGAAAATCGCGGCTCACACAGGGCGGGCCGCTTAGGTGGTTGAACCGGCCGGCAGGCATCCGGCCGGGTTGAAGAAGGTCGTGGCACCCAAAGGTGTTGTGTGGGAGAACTGCAGCCTGCCTGTGCGGCCCGCTCGGCGCCGCCGTTTCAGGAAAACCAGGGGGGCCGCACCCCCTGCTTCGCTCGGCCATCTTGTCGAGTCGTGGCCATCCACGAGTCGGGCCATGCCCTATCGGGCTGGGCCGACCCCCCAGCTAGGTCGCACTTGCCGAGCCAGGAAGGGCTGACCCGCCTACCCACCGGGCTTGACGGGTCGGGCCCCTTTCACTTAAACGGGAATTACTTCTTGACTGTGTGTCCGATCGATGCGCCGTCTGCAGAACTGGGACCCTTGCGACGAGTTGGTCCTTTTGAGATACTCTAAGTGAGTTTTGGTCAACTTTGGAAAATGGTCGGGTTTGGAATGAGTGTAATTCCAACCGAGCCCCTGGAACGGAAAAGCCAATAACTCTCAGACCGGGTGTCCGATTGACGCGTCTTCTGTTGCATTGGGTTTCTTTTGATGAGACAGAACTTGGGGATACATCAAATTTGGACTTCATGATAGATGACGTATTGACCCCTTTCCTCAAGGATCGAGCCCTCCTGGAATCGAGCGAGCTGTGTGCGGGAACCCTAGAGCTAGTAGCGACTGCGACGACTACTATACTGGAATCCTCCATGGGTTCGACAACGATGATTATTGTTCCTCTATCCTGTGTGGGTTCGGAATTTTACAGCAATTACTATTGTTCTTGTATCTTGTGTGGGTCTCACAGCTTAGCTGGTCTTGTATCATGTGTGGGTCTGATAGCTTAGATGAATCAGTGACTACATTTGATCATCTCTATCACTATACGAAAGATGTATACCTGTGTGAGATGATTCTTGACTTTCAATCATTATCATTGATGTGATTGACTTACCTTCCTATGTGGACTGGGTTGTTCTTGGGCTCAAGAGTTGCAGATGAACTGTGATTGATAACTTAGGTATATGTATGGTCATATACCTAAGTAGAGTTGGTTGATACATCGTGAAAGTGGTTTTCTTTTGTAGTTTATCCTTCGTGGATTCTAGGAGACCTTCGGAGGTCTTAGGGTCCCCATTGAGTATTTTATACTCACCCCTACACGGGGTATGCCTGCACTACGTTGTGTTGGATGCAGACGACGGATAGAACTGATCGAGGTAGATACTTATAGAGATAGACGGTACCCGGAGGTGGACCACTTGGTGAGACGTGCACGGAGTGGACGGATGGAGCCGAGGTTCTTAGGAGGAAATCTGTACCTACCCTTCATATGGGATTCCTAGAGGACAACTCAGTAGTTTTCGTTTTACTTTACTGCAGTTGTACTAGCTTTTTAGTTGTACTGTACTTACTATTGGGCTTGTATTTTCGGCCCCCTTTCTTTTCAGCACTTACTTTTTGTTTACATTTATCATTTATTGTTTACTTCCTATTGCGTACTCTTTTGTGATTGTTTACTTTCATAAAGGAAATACCTTCCCAGTTTAGAGATTTATGCATTTGGTGCTACTCGACAGCCCCTGGCCTATGAAAGGCGGGCTTGGGGTAGTCACAGCATGGGCCCCGAGAAAGGGTCGTGACAAATTGGTATCAGAGGAGTCGGTTCTACCACATAACTCAGGACTCTAATCATTATTTTTGTGAAGCAATAGTGTTGAGAGTATTGAGTTTAGTTTTTAGTCCAGGGAGTCCAGTTTTGGTGCGGTGGCCGACATATCCATACACCAGGACCCTGACCTCTGATTTCCGACAAAGTGCACGAAAACACTGATTGCGTGTGTGTTTCCTTTGAAAATTTTTCTTTGTGATTTATTTGTGTCATCTCAACAGGTATATTGTTTGACCTCAGCGCACTAGTTTCCTTTTAGGATGGACCCATGAAGGCATCCATCTAGGGTTCCGAGTTATGTACAAGACGGTAGCTCGCTGAGCGACGAGGCCTCAGTGTAGGGCCCAATCATAGCGGAGGCCCCGGTGGTACCACTAACTGCTAGGCCACCGATACCACCAGCCCAAGTAACAGAGAGTGAACTCCGCCTACGTGCGTTGCATGAGTTCCAGCGATAGAGGCCACCCTGGTTCTGCGGAGAGACGGACCCACTGGCCGCAGAGGATTGGCTGGAGGCTGTCATCAGAGTTTTCATATTGGTAGGGACACCAACCGACCTCATGGTGATCCATTCCGCGAGTCTCCTGCATGCGGCAGTAGGAATATGGTGGATCCTAATACTCCATGTGCCTGACAATGCATCTTTACTATGGATGGACTTCGAGAGTCTCTTCCTCTCAGAGTTTGTTCCACCCACCCTTCATGTGGTGCGGATTCTGGAGTCACTACATTTGTAGCATGGCGGCATGACATTATCTCAGTACTCAGCGAGGTTTAATGACCTCTCACGCTACTCCATGGATATGGTGCGGGACCTGTTCTTTAGGGCCCAGACCTTAAAGTAGGGACTCAGGAATGAGATCAGGGCTTCGACGATTCCCCTCAGCATTCCGACACAGGTGGGGGTGCTGGAGTGAGCCCTTCTAGTGGAGATTTTTCTTGCTGAGCAGTCACCAGCAGCGAGACCCATCACAGGACGACACGTAGAAGAGTCTTCTACAGCCATTAGTAGACAGATGTCGTAGAGGTCCAATCGGACCAGGCCATCAGGTGTCAACCTCAGGATACAGGTTCGGTTTTGCAGGGCACACGAATCAGAGACATCCTCACGAGGAGCAGGCGGTGCTATGCATGCGGCAGGCAGGGCCACATGGCTCGTGACTGCCTGACCCACCAAGCAGATGAGCAGCAGATAGTAGAGGGTGCTCTTAGGAAGAGGCAGAGGTTCGACCGTGGTGGTCCGCCGAGAGAAGGAAGATGAGGCAGAGTTGCTGGCCGAGCAGCGGGTGGTGGATGATATTTTGAGGCTCTACCACCACCACTACCAGGAGTTCCACCGCGACCACAAGGAGCTGGAGAACAGAGGCAGGCTCAGCTCCAGATAGTCGAGGCCTACAACCACAGCGCACCTGAGATGATTTGAGGTACTATCTATGTCTACTCCACCCTTGTTGATGTACTTATAGACACAGGAGTGAGCAATTCTTTTATTTTCGATTCCCTTGTTCGGAGATCGGAGATTCAAAGAGAGTCGTTGGCTCGATCCTTACGGCTAGAGACTCCTACAAAAGCAGACTCGACGATTATGCACCAGTTCTGGCAGTGTGAGCTTACTCTAGGAGGTGAGAGCTTCGGTTGGGAACTTCTTGTAGCGGCATCGAGGCCTTATGACGTCATATTGGGTATGGACTGGTTATCTACAGTCCATTCTCAGATCAACTGTATTAGGCACAAAGTGTGGTGTGTCCGCACGGATGGGACCAAGTTCAACTTCACTAGAAAAAAGGGAGATTTTTCAGCATATGATGGACTTACGCAGAGGAGATGGCAGCCAATCACACATCAGTTGGCTACTCTCATCCTCGTAGCGGTTGATCTGTAGAGTCCGAGTTTTTCCTATTGTGGTGGATCAGTATGTGGATGCTTTTCCTAACGACGTT
The DNA here is from genome assembly GCA_963277665.1 of Viscum album. Classification (NCBI taxonomy): domain Eukaryota; kingdom Viridiplantae; phylum Streptophyta; class Magnoliopsida; order Santalales; family Viscaceae; genus Viscum; species Viscum album. The sequence goes on from OY728155.1 coordinate 824,107,273, forward strand.
ACAAGACTACCTCCTCGTAGATAGGTAGACTTCTACGTAGACATGTACCCCGGGACAGAGCCGATATCTACTCCATAATTTCGGATGGATCCCGTTGAGATTTATGAGCAGCAGGTACAGCTGGAGGAATTTCTGGGAAGGGGATTTATCCGACCCAGTGTTTCACCCTGGGCATCTCCGTTTTTTTCTACAAGAAGGAGTATGGGAGCTTGCGACTGTCTATCGACTACCATCGCCTGAATCAAGTGACTGTGAAGAACAAGTAACCACTTCTGAAGATTGAAAACCTCTTTGATCAGCTCAAGGGATCACGATAGTTCTCGAAGATAGACTTCGGGTCAGGCTATCACCAGCTCAGAGTTCGAGACGAGGATGTGCAGAAGACGGCCTTCAGATGTCGGTATGGCCACTAAGAGTTCTTGGTTATTCCCTTTGGCATAACCAACGCTCCAGTAGTGTTCATGAGTATAATGAACAAGATCTTCCAGCCTTACCTCGATCGATTTGTCGTAGTCTTCATTGACGACATACTGATTTACTCGACTACTGAGGAGGATCACACCTACCACTTGCAGGTAGTACTGGGCACACTCTGAGAGAACCAGCTTTATGGTAATCTCTCGAAGTGTCAGTTCTAGATTTTATAGGTTCACTTCTTGGTACAAGTCATCTCGGAGGCTGGATTTTCAGTGGATCCAGCGAATATTGAGGCAGTGCTTTCTTGGGATCCACCTAGGAGTGGGATGGAGGTTCAGAGTTTTTTGGGCCTGGCTGGATACTATCGGAGATTTCTGCTAGACTTCTGCAGAGTTGCAGCACTACTTTCAACTTTGACAAAGAAGGAGAAACCCTTTGTGTCGTCATAGAGATGTGAGCAGAGATTTCAGGAACTCAGGCAGAGATTTACCAGTGCACCCATCTTGAGGCTACTGAACGAGGGCACAGGGTACGTATTTTACTGTGACACATCAGGGACCGGACTCGGGTGTGTCTTGATGCAGGAGCAAGTGGTGATCGCGTACGGTTCACAGCAGTTGAGGCAAAATGAGGAGAACTACGCTACCCATGACCTGGAGTTAGCAGTAGTGGTCTTCTCCTTGAAGATGTGGCGGCACTATCTGATGGGTGAGTGTTTTATAGTCTACTCTGACCACCAGAGTCTCTGGTACATCTTCTCGCAGAAAGACCCGAACCTGATACAGCAGTGATGGATTTAGTTCCTCCAAGACTATGACTTTGATATAGTCTATACTCCTATGAAGGGGAATGTTTTAGCAGATTCTATCATCCGTAGATTGGGCATTCAGCTGCTGGGAGAGGCGACGGAGCAGCTAGCCACGTTGCAGATGTCCTTTGTGGATAGAGATGGAGAAGCCTTTCTTCAGTCTCTCACAGTCACTCCTCCACTTCGTCAGCAAGTCAGAGAGGAAAATCATGGGGACGTTGACTATGAGATGCGACGTGCTTAGATATCCACAGGGCAGGTACCTGATGGATTTTCTAAAGGAGGGGAGCACGTCATCCTCGTTAGGGGATGTGCCATGGTAACAGTTGCACTATAGGAGGAAGTGTTGAGGGAATTTCACACTTCCTCTCTAGCGGTACATCCAGGAGTGGAGAAGACGTATCAGGACCTCAGACGATAAAACTGGTGGCCGGGTATGAAGAAGGATATAGAAGAGTTCGTTTCACGATGCTTTACTTGTCAGTAAGTGAAGGCGGAGCACCAGGTACCAGTAGGTTTGGTACAGCCCTTAGAGGTCCCAGAGTGTAAGTGGGATGGGATATACATGGATTTCGTGATGGGGCTTCCACATACATCCAGAGGACATGACACTATTTGGGTGATCATAGACCAACTCACCAAGTCGGCCCGCTTTCAACTGATCAGAGAGCAGGGCTCAGTAGAGAACATGGGAGACCTTTATATTCAGGAGATCGTACAGCTTCATGGTGTGACATCAACTATCATCTCCGATCGAGATGCTCATTTCACTTCCTAGCTATGGAAGGGATTACAGGAGGCTTTTGGGACGCAGCTTCGCTTGAGCACCACCTTCCATCCTCAGATGGATGGTCAGACTGAGAGGACCATTCAGACTCTCGAGGACATGCTCCGTTCATGTGCTCTCGACTTTGGTCGCAACTGGGTGGATCACTTTCCATTGGTGGAGTTTCCGTACAACAATAGTTATCACTCCACCATTAGGATAGCACCTTACAAGGCATTGTACAACCGACCTTGCAGATCACCTCTATGTTGGATAGACCAAGGGGAGTCCGCACTTGTAGGACCAGAGATGGTCCAGGATACGATGGAGAAGGTGCAGATCATCTAGGAGTGGAATAAGACTGCACAAAGTAGACAGAAGTCCTATGCTGATAGGAGATAGAGACCACTGGAATTCGAGGATAGAGACCACATTTTCCTACGGGTCTCACCTCGACGAGGTCTATGGAGATTTGGTCGGGGTGGCAAGTAATCTGCACACTTCATCAGACCTTTCTAGGTCCATAGTAGAGAAGGCGAGGTGGCTTACCTCCTGGCCCTTCCGCCTCAGTTGCATCGGGTGCATGACATCTTCCACGTATCTCAGCTGATGAGATACGTGCATGGCCCGACTCACATCATCAATCATGGGGAGATGGACATCGATGACGGGGCGACATTCACGGAGGTCCTGGTGGAGATCGAGGATCGATAGGAGAGGGTCCTACATGTATGGTCGATTCCTCTGGTGCGCATTTGTTGGCATCATGGGAACCTCCAGGAGAGCACATGGGAGCGGGAGGCTCAGATGCATGTTCAGTACCCCGATTTGTTTCCCAAGAGTGTGTTGTAGCTTTACAGGGATGTAAATCTCTGAGGTAGGGGTAACGTAGAGACTCGGAAATTTCAAGGAAATTTTTTTTCATAAATTCTTTGGAATTTTACAAGTTTGTAGTTTCTGATGGTGCCTAATTCCGACACACGGTGTGCCCGGAATCAATTTCTGAAGTTTTGTTCGGGTACGTTCAGTAAACGTACGTGCGGGTTTTTCTCTCTTTTGAACCGGTGCTCGGAATTGAAATCTGAGGACACCGATGAACTCGAAGCGCCGGTAATCACTTAAGGGGGTCTTTACCATAGTTGTGTTTGGTCGGGAGGAGAAGTAAATATTTGGGGTTTGTTATTAAAAAAAATAAAAATATGATTTAGATATTTTTATTTGGTTGGTGGTTATAATCTCCAAAAGGAAGTTGGAGGTGGGACCCACACCCCACTTAACCACCCATGAGAGGATTTAGTGTGGTGGGTCCCACATGAACCCAAACCCTTTCACCTCCCCTCAACTCCCTTAAACTCCCCATTAACACCCCTCTTTTATTTTGGTGGAGCCTCTTCATCTCCCTTCCCATCAATTGTGCCAACTCATATAATTAATGCCTTCATTAATTAATTTGGATGTCTGAATTAATTTGAATTAGATGGCATTGTTATTATATTGGGGGATCCCTTTTTTATAATATTTTTTGGGAAAATATTCTATAGTGGAACCTTTGGATAATTATAGGAAAGCTTCTACCTTCCAACGAAGAACTGCCGAAGAACGTAGAAGCCGACTTTGATCTTTTTCCCACCCACAATAGGAGGAGCCACCCGTAAGGAACGTCGGTTACACTTCCTCCTCGGGCGCATCCGACGTCAACGGAATCCACGTCCATATTCTGTGGTTCCCGACCTCCGTAACGATCATCTTCCATAGCTCGATGATGTGCGACATCATATATAAGGTAGGGGTTTTGTATAATTTTTTAAAGTGAGTAAATTATTATGTTCTTGTTAAATCCCATGGAATGTCTTCAGGCATCTGCTATACCCTAATGTGGAGGGCACGGGCTGAACGAACATGGCCCAATGACCCTATGTTGATCCTTGTTTATGTTCAAGATGTAGGCGGAGATGGAAGAGGTGACGGTGACCGGATTGGACGATGAACGGGGGTGGCGTCGACGACCCGAGAAAGCGGATGTCGTGTGCCGGCCGCATGGAGAAGAACCACGGCCAACATTAGCGGGATGCTCGGCTGAAGAAGAACTGGTCGGCTAAAGCCGGATGGGTTGAAGGAAATGGGGGGCCACGAGGGCGCTGCACTGTGGAGAACCACAGCCCACACAGGGTGGGCCGCTTCGGAGGGTGAACCGGCCGGCAGGCGGCTGGTCGGGTTGAAGAAGGTACCATCACCCGAAGGTGCCGCATGAGAGAATAGTGGCCTGCTTGTGCGGGCCACTTGATCCAGAAAGACCGACCGCCTTTGGCAGTCCGGGCAGGAGGGGCGGTGTTTCTTGGCACAGCCATTTCGGAAAAACCAGGGGGGCCGCTCCCCCCACTTCGCTCGGCCAGCTAGTCGGGCCGCGGCCAGCCGTGGGTCGGGCCGTGCCCTGTCAGGACGGGCCGCACCCGATCTGGCCAGTCCTGGCCGACCCCCCATCCGAGTCGGACCCACCGATCCAAGATGGGCCAACCCGCCAGCCCACCGGGCTTGATGGGTCTGGCTCGTTTCGCTTAAACGTCAATTACTTCTTAATCGTGTGTCTGATCGACGCGTCGTCTGCGGCACTAGGACCCTTGCGACGATGAGGTCCTTTTGTGATACTCTAAGTGATTCTTGGACAACTTTGGAGAATGGCTGGGTTTGGAATGAGCGTAATTCCAACCGGGCCCCTAGAACGGAAAAGCCAATAACTCTCAGACGGGGTGTTTGATTGACGCGTCGTCTGTCACGTTGGGTTTCTTTTGATGAGACGTAACTTTGGGATACATCAACTCTGGAATTCATGATAGTTAATATAACTACCCCTTTACTCGAGGAGCGGACTCTCCCGGAATCGAGTGAGATGTGTGCGGGAACCCTAGAGCCGGCTGTGACTGCGACGACTATTGTACTGGAATCCTCCTTGGGTTCGACAGAGATGATTACTATTCTTGTATCCTATGTGGGTCTGGAAGTTTGACCTCTGTACTGTTATCATGTGGGGGTCTGATAGAGTATATAGTCTGGTATCTTGTGTAGGTCCGACAACATAGCTATTCTTGTATCTTGTGTGCGTCACACAGCTTAGATGAATCAATGACTACATTTAATCATCTCTATCGCTATAGGAAAGATGTATACCTGTGTGAGATGAGTCTTGACTTTCAATCATTATCATTGATGTGATTCACTTACCTTCTTGTGTGGACAGGGTTTTTCTGGGGCTCGATATTTAGAGTCTAACTATGATTGATAACTTAGGTATATGTATGGGAGTATACCTAAGTAGAGTTGGTTGAAACTTTGTGATCGTGCCTTTCTTCTGTGGTTTATCCTTCGTGGATTCTGGGAGACCTTCAGGGGTCTTGAGGTCCCTACTGAGTATCATATAATCACCCCTACACGGGCTATGCCCGCACTATGTTGTGTTGGATGCAGACGACGGACATCACTGATCGAGGTAGAGACTTGTAGAGTTGGACGGTACCCGGAGGTGGACCACTTTGCGAGACGTACACGGAGCGGACGCACGGACCTGAGGTGCTGAGGAGGCCATCTGTACCCACACTTCAGGTGGGATTCCTGGAGGATGACTCAGTAGTTTTTGTTTTACTTTACTACATTTGTACTAGCTTTTCAGTTGTACTGTACTTACTGTTGGGCTTGTATTTCCGTCCCCCTTTCTTTTCAGCACTTACTTTTTGTATACAATTTTCACTTAGTGTTTATTTCTTATTGTGTACTCTGTTGTGTTTGTTTATTTTCATAAAGTAAATCCCTTCCCAGCTTAGGGATTTACGCCTTTAGTGTTAGTCACCAGCCCCTGGCCTATGGAAGGCGGGCTTGGGGTAGTCACAGCATGGGCCCTGAGGACGGGTCATGACATTTTTTTATTTTTTTAAACACTTCTCAATTACATTAACAAAATTACATAAATTAAAGTACATTACATTCCCCAAAACTCATTGATTGAAAACCTCTTCCCCACACTAAAATGGATATTTTACCTCAAACATATGATAACTTGTTGAAAATCAATAAAAGGGAACCCAAAAAAATGAAATCCATTCCCCCCAAACTTAAATTTCAAAAACAAAATTATGCAATGAGTATCCATGTTGATATTGGGTGGGATAAGGTATTGGTCTTATAATGTGTCTATCAAAGAAAATGGTTTCATAGGCTCAAATATTCTTTCAAAAGGAGATTAATGTATAATTAATGAGAGGCTATTTGGCTATTATAATTCTCATAGGGTTTAGAAATTCATCTATCATATTAATGAAAACTAAAGTTTTAAATTCATCTCGAAGGTCCACAAACTCATGACAAACAAATGGGGGTGAAAACACACATTTTGAAAAGATGGTCATAGGTAGCCTTAGCATGAAAGAAAATTTTATGCCTCACAGGTGGGGAAAATCATTTTCTAAATCAATAGCTGATCATTAAAAATTTATTATTCTTGACAAAAAATTCTTTATCCAATGTCATGATGAAAATAAAAAATTTTAGAGACGAAAAAAATGTCTTCTTGACTCATCAAAATGGTTAGAAAAAATTTAAAAATTTTAAGGTGTGTAATTTTAATTTTTCTTTTCATATTTTTTTTAAATTATTATTATATTGTTTTTTACATTTTTTAGGTTTTTTTTAGTTTTTTATAAAGGAAATCCTACACTAAAAATAAAGAGTAAATAAAATAATGTGATGAGGAAAGTGGTAAAAAATGATAATGGGGGAGGAAGAAGAAGAAAGAGAGAGAGAGAGAGAGAGAGAGAAGAGGAGTTAAAGGGAATGATGTACCCCCTCGTTTGGATTTGGTGGGTTGCCTTCTCCATCCAGTGGTGGGTCAACTGCAGAATTTGGGGATCTAATGGAGGTCAATGTTGTTCTGAGATTGTGGGGTGTTACCTTAAAAATAAATATCATTATTCATCTAATGAAAAACTAAAAAGAAATTAAAATTTCATAAAATTATAAGAAAACATGGGTTGCCTCCCAAGAATCGTTGCATTTATTTTTATACAGCTGTACAGTTGTAGGGGAATACCCATAGTCTAACAGTGGCCAACATATTTTCTCAACTCAAGTATGCTTCCAGAATAACTTTTCCTTTGGGAGGCCCTATGATTCATTGGATAATGTCAACCCATCCTTGTTGTTTCACTTGTAATTAAATAGGGGTGGAAATAGAATATGACTATAATCCCTTTGGTCTTCAATGTGGGGAATGATTTTTTCCACAAAATGATGGTTTTCTATGCTTCGAAATTCGAGAAGATGTCTCAATTCTGATGGTTCATTTATATAATGTTCAAATAACACGAAACTAGAGAGTGAGATCCCAATTGTTTTTGACTCATTTATTTCATCACTTACAGATGTAGAGTAATGAGGATCAGTGGAGTCATAAGACTGAATAAAATTTTCAATATCCTTTATATCAATGTTGTTCTCCAAGGAATGGTCAATTTCAACATCACTAGTGATCAGTTTATTAATTATGGAACAAATATAACAACCTTCAATCCCATCTGGACAATATAAACACATTGGTTTGGGGTTCAACTCACATATAACATAATTTTCAGAATCATGGATAGCTAAAGATGAATGTTGGATAATCTGATTTGAATCAAAAAATGAACATGATTTTTTGTTTTCCCCATTACCATCTGTGTTGCAGTAGTGGATGTCAAAGGTGAGATGGGATTCCATAGAGTTTTCAAGATCCTTTAAATCAATGGAGTTTTTATTTGTAATTTCAACCTCGACTTCTCCATTTTTGACTTGGTTAATGGGGATGCGATATTCACAAACTCCTCTATCTGTAGAATAGGAATAACATGATGGATTGGGATTTAACACACTCTCAGAGAGACTTGTAGAAGCATATATATAATACTGATTGATTCTATGATGGATATCACTTGGATTGAAAAATATTGAACTTGACCAGTTGGTCACCAAATTCCATGGATAAGATGCCAACATGGATATCAATTTTGGTTTTAGATGTCATAAGGAAAGGTCTTCCTAGAATCAGAGGATATTGGCAAGAAGTTGACTCACCTTCCATGTCCTGGACATAGAAGTCAGCTGGAAATATATGATCATTGACTCGGAAAAGGACATCCTCAATTACTCCCTCGGGATTGGGAGTGCTTCGATTGGCTAACTGATTGACAATACCCATTAGATGTAAGGTACCTAGACCAAGGTCAGAGAAGATGGATTTGGGCATGACATTAATTGATGCTCCTAGGTCTATGAGTGCATCATTGAAGTTGAAACTTCCAAGGTGGCATGAAACTATAGAGGTCCCTAGATCTTTTCACTTTATGGGAATAGACTGTTGGGTGGAAATATTTTCAAAGTTCCTAAGATTCCTCTTATGGGTACACAACTCCTTGAGAAACTTAGCATACTTAAGAATTTTTTTAATGGAATCTAAGAGTGGAATGTTCACTTCAACATGTCTAAACATGTAGAGCATTTTAGGATTGGGCTCAAAGGACTTCTTTGTCTTAGAAACGGCTTGAGGAAAAGTAATTGGGTTCCTAAGTGGAATGGAATGAGGTGAGGGAATGGTTTCTGGTTCCTTTTCATATTTCTTTTTGTTTTCATTTTCTAGGTCAACATTCAAAGGATGGTTTAAGGACTTATCTTGAGGCATAGAAATTTTCTTTTCTAATCTAAGTGTAATTACACTTAAATTACCCTTGGGGTCGGTTAATGGTCGATCTTGATATCGGAAATAATTTTATTGTTGTTGCTGTCATAGGTGGGATGCAAGTTGACTAATTTGGGTTTTAATATTTTTAAGGCTAGAACGGGTGAAGGAGCCAAGATATTCAACTGCACTTTCCCATGGTTTCTTGTAAGAAGAGGTTTTTCCATGATTGGGATTGAATTGATTTTGATTCTTGGGAAAGAGATTATATTGGTTTGGGAATATGAAAGGCTCGCTGGGATAGTGGAATCCTGGAGGAGGAAGAGGAGGATTGATACTTTGAGGTTGAGGAAAAAAATGGTAAGGTTGTTAGAACTTACTAACACCTTGACCATATTGGAACTGGTTTGGGATTTGATGAGGGTATTGAGGGGGATGATAAATGGGATTCCCATATCTCAAGTTAGGGTTATATGTAGAAGAGAAGGTCTCATAATGGGGTTTGTTGAAATTTCTAACAAACTAACCTGATTGTTGAGGGTTAGGGTTGCATTGATCATATGTTGCATTGAGATCCATTGGTCTAGATGAATCAGATGATTCATCTTGAAGTTGTGGACAGGTTTCTGTTGGATGATTTGGTGAGTTGTAGACTCCAAAATTTTTGTCAGGTCTAGGAAACATTGATTGCGGAGAAGGTGAGTTTGGGGATTTGGTGGCCACAACTAATTGTCACACAAGACCTGTAAGTTCACTCATCCACTCTGTCATCTTGTTCGGCTCTATTGATTGATTATCTTGGGCTTGTTTGACTTAAGCATGTACTCATGTATGGAATTGTTGTGTGTATGCAGCCATGTAGCTTATGAGATCTCTTATAGCTATGGGAGTTTTATCAACAAGAGCACTGCCACTTGTGACATCAATGAGAGTTCTCTCCATATCCAATAACCACTCATAGAAGTTTTCGATCAAGAGTTGGTTAGGGATTTGGTGGTGTGGCCAAGTTTCAATAATCTTTTTGAACCTCTATCAGTATTCATAATTTGATTCACTTGGTATCTAACGGATACCACTTATTTTATTTCAGATAGAAGCAGTACAAGAAGAGGGAATGAATTTCTCTAAGAAGAGTCTCTTTATTTCATTCCATGTGGTTATGGAACCACGAGGAAGGTAGTAGAGCCATTAAATAGAAGTTTAAGCTAGGGATAAAGGGAATGATCAGAGTTTTATTTGTTCCTCATAAACCCCTTGAGGATTCGTGGTAGAGCACACCACTTGGAACTCTTTAAGTTTGAGATTAGGATCCTCACTGGCCAGCCCGTGGAAATGAGGGAGAAGTTGAATCATACATGATTTGATTTCAAAGTCAGATTCTATGTTTTGATATTGAATACCAAGAGTATGTTAATTCATATTTGGGGTAGAAAGTTCTTTTAGTGTTTGTTCCCTAATATTCTCCATTTCTAATTCAACTTGTTGGACAAGGACTGGTTGTGGATATATTTGATTATCCGTAATGTTCCTCCTAAGTTGGTGAAGAGAACTCTCGATTTCAGGGTCAAAAAAATATAAGGTATTGTTTGGGAGGCTATGGGGAATTCATATAGATGTTGGAAGGAAGAGGAAGAAGTGTTTTTCTTTGTGTTTTTCAGTTTATGATTTTTTTGAGAAGACGGGTTTTTCTTTGTATTTTTTTTTACTTTTTAAAAAAATTGTTTTTTAAATAACTAGAAACTAATGAATACATAAAGAACCATCCCTGGAAATGAAGCCATTTGAATGTGCGGATGATTGTCACCTATTGACCATTCAAAGTTCTGGTGCTCTTCTATCGTGTATAGCAGCACTCAGGTCGAATCCTCAGTGATTATACTTTTTAATAGTCCATTTTTTTAGTTGATTGTATTTGGATTAGGGGGTTTGTTTGTAGAGCATATGAAATGATTGATTGATTAATATTGATTTAACAAAATTATAATGACTGGGGTGAGTTCATCATTAGGTAGTTAATCTTGTAATATCCTTGAGCATTTCTTTATATTGCATTAAATTAACACCCATGTCACAAGTTGAAGTTGATTGGAATTCCTAAGTGTTAAGGCTTTAATCCAAGCCTTAACTTAACTAGGATTTTAATCTCAATAAGTACTTGATTGTGGTAGTGTATTTATGGTTCCAATAAAAAATGAAATCCATACGTTAAACAAAACAATTCATTAATCCATAACATGTTAAGTCGAACATACGCAATGTTAATTTAAAGAATATTCATCGAGAAAAAGATCTCAATATCATAAAATAACTAAATTATAACTCACCCTCATGAGAGATTTTCTCATCCATTGAAATGATTAGTAATCTGGTTATAATTATTATGATGATAAATTAAGAAGATGAGAAAAAAGGGATAAAAAAACTATTGGTGCGACGAACACACACACAAACGATGATGATAATTAAAAATGAACTTTAGATTGAATGAGAAATTAAAATAATGGGGATTCAACTGTATTTAAACTATTTTTAAGAACATTAATATTAAACTATTTATTGTGGATGGGAATAAGAGATAAATTAGAATAAACTTTCATTAAAACAGAATTACAAAGAAAATACGTACAAGATTACAATGATGAAGAACGCAAAAGAAAAAGGAAACAAAGAGAGGAGGAGGGGTATCTCAAGTGAAAAAATAAGTATAGAAGGTCCTCACAGGCCCTTGTAAAGGATTTGGTAGTGCCAATATGTGATCCTCTCTTCTGAAATGCCAACTCCATGGAAGGAGAGGAGGGGGATGTATTTATAGCCCAAGAAAGTGGAATGTTTTCATTCCTATGATTTTCCTCAACTTTCATTGCCATTTTGAATATTCAGATAGCTGCATCTCAAGATATATCCCTCTCCAAAGTTGTAGATAATAATTTTTTCCGACTACTCTCAATCGTTGGTGGAATTTGGACTTATGGAGCCAATTTTATGGTCGTTTTACTAAACAATGTTAATCTATCCATTTCAATCTATAATTTTTAGAAGGACAAACTTTGAATGTGTTTATCAATATGAAGATGCCTTAAAATCTGAATTCTTTCTTCAAAAAATTTGGCCGCCTATATCTCTTCTTTCACACTGCAAAATAGAAACTTGATTTGAGGACTAGATCAAGATACATGTCATAAATACTGTACTGATTTTAATTCACTTCCAGAATGGTGGGATGTGTTTAAATGAATCAGTTGGGTCCCTTGTATTTGGATTTGGGCCTTGAAAGTTTTATCTCATATCCCTTAAATTGTTCCCAGAACATTTTAGAATAATAAAGAAATTTAGAATTCTGTATAGATCCCAGTACTTCAATCTTCATAGCTGGTCTAGTTTTTTCATAGTTTCTTTGGGTCTTCTTGTGTGGACCATATGAAAATTCAAATGACAGACTTGGCCCCAAATCCCTTCTAATGAAATTTTTTATATTTAATTAGGAATCCTAAAAAACAAGAATCACACAATTTGGATCAATAGGGTGATAATTATAAATAAAATAGTAAACTGACTCAACTGGACTACTTATAAAAATGCTCAAAAATTATATTTAGTATTAAAACATTAATATTTCACACAAATTATTAACATTTCATATAAAAACAGTAAATTGAGTATATAAAAAGTTATGAAAATATTAATAGCCTTAATGGGTTATGATATGTTACCCCTTTTTGGTCATGGGAAAAATTATTGGTATACATAATGATTATTGAGGCCAAATATTATTGATCATATATTGATATTCTATATTTCTCATTATATAGATATCCATGTTTTATTTAGTATGTGGTTCCTTAAGGAATGGTGTGAAATTTATTGATGTATCTTCTGGTAAATTCATTAGATTCAATCAATTTATGTGTGTGGAACAAAATAATATAGCTCCTATATCCATTGATAGGTCCCATAAGAAAAAAAAACATATTTGGGTATTTGGTGTATGCCTTCAAAATTATGCAATATTTCATGACTCTGGTCTCGAATACAAGTAAATTTCTTCACACAAGGCCTTGAAATCAGGTTTTTTATGTTCAGCATTATATAATACATATATAAGAGTTCATTATTATTAATATCTTTGTATTTATTTGTTATACTGGGAAAATCATGATCTAAGTTTAATGTTGATTATGTCTTAATTTTTTTAGCTATTTCTTCCCTAGTATTTATTCCATGTATATTCGATGATTTATTTAGTTATATGTTTTACTTGTTGAGTGTTATATCTCACCACTTTCTTATGTTTCTATTCCCTCGGTATGAAATGCAGTACATGTGAAATTTATAGAATGATATCACATGTGGTATAATTTATGGTAGATGTTAAGGAATTATCATTAATTAAGTATTTTATTATATAAAATGAAAAATAATGTCTATTAGTTGAGAAATATATGGTATTAATTACTTTATGTTTCATCCTAATTTTTTAAAGCTCTAAACCTAAAAATATCCTTGTGATATGAGAGAATAAATAATCATTTTCTACCTTGTAGTTATGGGTAATTATATCCAGGATTTTATAAATTGTATCACAGAATGTATTTAAAGTATGTGTTTATGGTACTAGATCCAAGAGTGCAGGTCTACAGCGTCAAGATATTTATTCAAAATTTAGTGAATATAATATCACTAATACACTACAACATTGTGGAATATTCTTATATTTTTACTCTAATACTTCTTAGGAACCATAATGTTGTCCATATGGCTGCACCATGGTCCATATTACAAACCCAAACCTAATAATTTTCCCATATTTCGTAAAATTTGTATTTGATTCAAATATTTACTAAATTTAAAATTTAAAATTCATTCCCAACCTAAATCATATATATTTTTATAAAACTGTGTCATTGTTATTTCAATTTTATAAAATAAAACTAAAGGATCATCTAAACCATATCCTAAAAACCAACCACACCACCCTGAACATTCATATATCTCAGAATATACTCTAAAAAGTAAATATAAACAAAAAATATCCACTATTATATACTATTAATTCATCCCAACCATATTTATAATTTCTTAACACTTTCTATTCCAAATACAAACTGCCAAGCATTTACATTCTATCTATTATCCCATATATCATTTACTCTCTTAATAAACATTTTAAAAACCTACACTAAACCCATTTCTAACTAGATCCATTAAATATTTGGTCAAATACATGGAAAAAAACCATGAAATCAAATTTGTATGGAATCCAATAAGAAATCCCAGTTACTTTAAAGTTCCTCTCCCATAAAAAGAACTTGATATTCCAAATAAAAAACATCAAATAATTCATAAATTGATGATACTGACCCAAACCTTACAAAAAATCTATTATTGATCAACATCAAATTGTATTGATTGTTTCAATAAGAACAATTTTCATACTCTTATATCCATCCATTCCTTTAAATTAAGGAACTCAATGATCAACATGACTTTGTTTCTCCATTGTCTGAGATGAAAGAATATTATATACTATTATATCCATGTATACATACTAAATTTATAATATAGTATATAGAATACAAATTATTTTGGAAAATAAATTTATTTCATTTAATTTTTTTCCTTATATGATTCATACCAAGAGTTTTCAATATAGTTACCCACCTCACTCAGATTTGAGGACTACACTGTAAAAAAGAATAAGGTAAGAAAACATTGGAGGATGTTCTTATCAAAAATCATTTTCCCATAAAAAATATCTTTTATGGAGTGTTTTATATTATCTGTGTATGAGAAATATTTAATGGACTCACCTAAGTAAAATTACTTCCAAATTTGGGAATTTATTGATAAGTACCTCCTATAAATCCGACATCCATTGAAACAAAAGTGATTCAATATTATAGCCTTTATATTGTGTATTATGCATCCTGATATTACTAATTCTTATCTCCAAAAGGGAGAGAGTTTTGTATTTGATATTCATTAGGATTCATGTATTATTATTCCATTCAATAGGGGTATATCCATAATTATTATTTTGTAAATGGTCAATAACATTATAAATATTAGGTATAATAATAAGGAAACCATTATGTATAACCACATTGTCACTCAATTTTTAAAGGGTTTAGTGTTTTTTGAGATGGGTCAGCCACTCATATACCATTGTCATATTATTTTTACTAACTATTTATCTGACAATAAATTGGGTCTGATGTAATTTTTTTAAATATATTTGAATGAATTAATTCTAAATAGGGGAACAACATAATTTGGAAGAGCATCCCCAACATAGGATGTTTTATATAAAATATCTATCACAAAATTATTTTACAACACTTTCACTAAAGGATTCATATTTATTTTATCAATCAATTGAAAATATTTGGGTCAACTTATAAAATTTTACAAGAAATACAAATTATATAATGGATTTCTTTAATGATATAATAGATAAAAATGGAATTACATTGAGATATCACCCCATTTTATTGTGATCATCAGTATAGTTTTCCCCACCCACATCTGATGGTGGTATAAAACTAATATTTTAATTAAAATAACTACATCAATATCATATTTTATAAGTTTCAATACCATCTATAATTGATTTACTAACTCCATGTGTTCATATTATGTCTTCTTATTTTCATAGCTAAAGTGTTCCACTGGGTGTAGAAACCAATTTCATTAAGTGTTTGAAAAATAATAATGTCAATAGAAAAACTAAAAAATATATTTTTTCCTGAGAGATAAGAAAAATTAATAAAATCCTAAAAGAATAATGTTAAATTAATTTTGAAACAATTTTTTTTCTTTTTATAATTAATGAAAAAATATGCTGATAGATTTATAGATAGAGTGGTTATAGAAAAGTGGAAGGTTATTTGTAAGAGTCTTCCTTACCTAAAAAAATATAAATGGGTAGCATCAGATTCTCACATATCCCACATTTTAAAAACCATTTAGGAGTGGTATATTATGAGTTTCCAATTATTGAATAATAATTATTCAAGAAATAGAAGACAATAAAACCAATTCCAAGACCATTAATTCTATTGAAACTAAAACCAGGTATCATATAAAAAAGACATACATCACTATTCAATGATGACTATGACACATGATTTAATCACATGAGTATGATAAGGATCACTTATAAGAAGAAAATATATTCCATCCTCCAAGGGAATACATTTTTTTATGAATCAAAAAATTCATGTGTGTGATTATAGATTCCAACATGGTATGATAGTACCTCTTCAAGTGAATGATGAAGGAGAATAGTGTTTTCCCTTAGAGAACTTATAAGGATTTTACTACCCATCCGCATGGAATATCCTCCATTACAAAGGCCTTAACAACACACTGTAATAATTCATATAATTTTCTGTAATTTTATTAAATTTTTTCTAATTTTTTAGGTTTTAATCACTTATCAATTATCAACAATATATGCATGAATTTAACACTTAAAGACATTTATTCAATTATCCCTATTATTTAATCATATGAAATTTATTAACCTATGATATTCAAAATATAAAATATAATTGAATTTTAAAATTGAATATTATTCTTATTTTGTTAATAATAAAACTTCATTAGCTAAAATCATAACATTTATGATATTCCTACATTATAAAAAATGATGTAGATAGATGCAATATTGAAATAAAAATATATCATACCATATTTTATACCTTCAAAAGGTATATGATAAGACGTGGATATATGTTTTTTATATAGTATGTAATTAAAAATATCATACTATATAATATATCCAAATACAATACATATAATATTAGATTTGGGACATATCACCTTCAACATTCCACTTTCAGTATAGTGTCAGAGGATTTGTGCCTTTTCCCCAAATATTGTATCATAGATAACAACATATGAAACCATAACCATTTTTTTACATATTTCTAAAACACTTTTGTAATGTTTTTAAAAATTTAATAATGCTTTACATAATTTTTAATATCCATCCAAAACACCTTTTTTGTACTCTAATATACTTTTATATAATCCCTTTATGTTTTATAAAACATCATCCAATTTTAGTCAATAAAAAAGTTTTCCCCATAGGCTATCAAGTAATTAACAAAAAATAAGAATTATTAATCCAAAATTTTTTGAAAAAAAAAGTAACCTTTAACAAAGAATTAGTGTTACTAAAGATACAAAGGGATCTATCATGATTTCCATTAAACATCTGTATCTATATTCCTAGGTCTAAAAACTATATCATATACCAATATGTCTATTCATATTATAAAATTATCCAAGATATCAATTATATTTGAGACATAAATTATATCAATCCCGAATATATTATCATACATTATTGATTCTCTATGTATAAACAGATAAGATAGTTGAACACATCATGTGTCATTCACCTTGATGGATGGGAAAATCACATGTCCCTCATCCAAAAAATAAGTTCATAATATGACACCTTACTAGGTTTGAATATAAACTCTTTCATGCATTCTAAATCAGGGGCACAAATGTTTTAATTTTTATATGAGAGGAAAATTGAATCATGATTTAACTCAATAATTTACCAACATACATAGCCACCTCCAGATTAGGTGAGCCTCAAGGATACCAAAATATGGTATCAAAGTATAAAGTTTATCATTGTAGATATCTTTTATAACATCAGGCATGAGATTTAATATGAAACATTCACCTCCAATATATCAATAACACACTCTAGGAAACTTTATGTGGTATACTTCATGGGTCATCTAGTACACAAATCTCATTTGGTGTCGCATGGTTATATTCTATATCTCTATATAAAATACAACCCCAATTAACCTTCATATTTCAATAAACAGATATAATACACCTTAATGAGTATGGGCCAGGTTTACCTCAAATTCATACTTTATTAGGTTATTTATCACTACACATCATGATTATATACATCCAATATGAAAGAATGATAAATTAGAGACTATATTTATAAAATATGATATATTTTATATTCTTAAAATATTTTTAGAATTATGTAAAATACCATACATAATCAATCATAGGATAATATCCTATATGATATATCAGTACAAGAGCCTTATATTTTCGAAACGTTTATGTTTTTTAATATAAATATATTTTAATGTAATTACTTCCACATTTATATGTTACCACATTAAATAACCTCCCACTGAACTCCTTGGCTGAGTAACATCTTTTGAGAAATATTTTTCAAATAATTTTGAGATTAATAATCATTCAATAATGTTTTCAAACATATTTACAATACAATATTCAATGTTACATTGTTTATAAATTTTCATATTTATATAATTTTTCTAAGTTCATCATCATCATTTTGGAACATTTCTATTGAAAGTTCTATTTGAGATCATTTCAGAATGTGAATGTTTACATTCACATTTTCTTCTAAATACCATAATATATTTTATGATATTAAGTGAAATTCACTCTAAACATAACAATTTTTAAATATTAATTGTTTTTCTTCGAAATTATTACAGATCAAATAGACTCCCACCAATTTTTTAGAAAATTTATTTTCAATAAATTATTTTGGTATGAAACACAAACTATTTATTGTTTGGAGATATCATTTATTTCATTTAAAGATATTATTTAAAAAATAATATATTATCAACCATATCATATAGGGTAATCTATGTGTTTGAATAAATACTCTGAAAATATGATTGTATTCTTTAGAATATTTCACTAGAAGGTGGTGGGAACTCATTGCTCCAAATTTCAATAAATATTTTTAACAAGATAGTTTTATCCTAGATAAAACTACTTCTATCCAAACCATAATTTTATGAACCATGTTATGAAAATATATCAATTCGTAACCATTTATATTAAAATCATTATCTCATTTATTTATAAAAACTATTGTGTAAAAAACCAATATTGTCAAATTAGTTATTGAAAATGAGAATATTTTATTATTCTAATCCATATGAAATTTATAGTAATGTAACACATCCTATTCCTTGATAAATAAATTTCCTAATAAATCACATGAATACATAATTTATGCATTATCAATTATTTCACCATAAATTTAAACCAGATTTATATATTCACAAGAAATAACTAATGTATAGTTGATATCATATATGTTTTAAAATATATAATGTGATTACTATAACATTATACCAATATAATTATTTGGATCCTTTCAGTATTTTAATTAATTACTCTTTCGATGAATATGATGCCCTAGTATAAGAAATATCCCATCCTTCCTAATTAATCCCATAGGATTCAATGATATTTTCAAGATAATGAAAGATAGGTTTTTGGAATTTATAAATGACATTTTAATCATATATTTTAATGTTTTACCTCTTAAATATTAATATATAACTTTAACATAGATTTTCCATGAATTACATATTCATACTCAACATATTCAGGTGAAAAGGTAAACATTTACTAAACTTATTGATATTATATTTCATTAGAAAGTATCAAAATCCTTCTAAAAATTATTTTCAAATGATTTTTGTAGCCAAATAAATACATAAAAGTGATATCATCATTTCTAATTCATTTAAATATCTAATTATACTGTGTACATTGTTGACAACTTAATTTAATTCTGAAGAACCTTTGTGGTGTTTTAACAAAGTTTTGTATTTGTTGACAACTAATATTTTTGTTGAAGAACGTTTTTTGAGTTACAGAAAGTTGATGTTTCTGGTTGCTGAAAATTTCCTTAAAGAAGATTATATAGAAGAATAAGAAGTCAGAAGTTAAGAAAGTGTCTCAAACTTTCTAAACAAAATCTGATGATGCTTTGCGGATCTTAGAGTTCTCACACATCATGAAAAGTTTCATGATAAAAGATATTGAATAAATGGTGAATAGGATTGATGTTTTTTTCACTAAGCAAAATTTTGAGCTAGAAATTCGGAGTCTACTTCCTGAGCCAGAAATTCATATTCTACTTCCTGAGCCAAAAATTCAGAGTCTACTTCCTGAGCCAGAAATTTGGAGTCTGCTTCCTGAGCCAGAAATTCCAAGTCTACTTCCTGATCCAGAAATTCTGAGTCTACTTCCTGAGCCAGAAATTTAGAGTCTACTTCCTAAGCCAGAAATTTGAAACCTGTTTTCCTGAACCAGTTTTCCTGAACTAGTTTTCCTAAAACTGTTTTCCTGAACCTGTTTTCTGAACCTAAAATCAGAACCAAGATCCATCCTTATCATTCTGAGGAAGATATGAAGTGTTCAGGAAAACCCAAATTTTAACTTTTCATAAATCTCAGAGAAATTTAAGGAGATTTTAAGAATTCAAATATTGGATATTAAATATGAGATATTTTCGGAGTTTTGAGTTTTGAGGAAGTGAGAAAAATTTTCAAGTTTCCCGCCGTTGTTTTCTGGGTTTCTTATAAATATGTCCTCAGATCATTCTATCAGTAGAAACTTTTTACACATGCGGGAAAGATGGAGAGCTGTAGAATTCAAAGTAAAAATATTCTACCATTTTGAAGAATTTTTCTTGAGTATTTAAGAAGAAGAGAATCGGAATCATACTTCCTTGCTGAAATGACCAGTTTCAGAAAATCAGATTCAAGAAATCCGGATTGAAGATTCGAAGTGGGTAGTTGTGGAGCAGCATAACAAAGTTCTTATTCTTGTGTTTGGCTCATTTTTTATTTAAGGAAACATTGTAAACTGATGGGAGTCAGTATAATCATTTCCATCAGGAGATAGTAGGATTACAACGGGATTTGGCACAAGTTGTATTCATATCTTCATTATAGTGGATTTCTATAGACCCATGGGAGTGGCTATTGTAAGGATGTAGGTTCTCTTATTGAGGCTGAACCTTTTATATCTTGTGTGCCTTTCTTGATTTACCTTTCTTGCATGCTTGAGTTTCTTTCTAAATATTGATAAGGAAATAAATCTTAACATGTTTCAAGGGTTAAGTTTCTTAAATTTTTGAAACTTATAAAAATATAAACAACTGATTCAACCCCCCCCCCCCTTCTAAGTTGTTATTCGATCCTTGGAACATCATGTGGTATCAGAGGGAGGTTCCCTTTTTTAATCCTTATCATAGAGAATATCAATTCTTTCAACAGTAGAGGAATTCCTATAGTTGATGGAAAGAATTATTATGTATAGAAAAATAGGATGATTCCATATCTCCTATCTCTTGGCCTTGAAGTTGTTGATGCTGCTACTATTGGCTTTCCACCTATTGAGAAAAATGATCCTATGACATTTGCTGATAAGAGGAACATAGAAGTTTATGGAAAGGTTAGAAATGCTATTCTCATGTCCTTATCAGAAAAAGTTTATCCAAAAGTGATGGGTCTCACAACATCAAAAAGTATGTGGGACAAGATAGAAAGTGTTTTTGAAGGAAAGACAAAAGTCAAGGAGGCCAAGCTACAAATCTGGCATAGTAAGTTTGAAGACATCAGGATGAGAGATGATGAAACAATTGATGAATACTTCACCATATTTAAGGAAATTTTATGCAACATCAGGGGATTAGGATAAGATGTGGAATATTTTACAATTGTGAAGAAACTTATGAGAAACTTTCCAGATAGGTTTGATTCTAAAATTTCAGATTTAGAAGATAAGGATGATTTATCTCTTGATGAACTGCATAACTTTCTTGTTTCTTATGAAATGAGGAAAGCTCCAATCTTTAAGAATAATATGAAAGATGAAATGGATTTTGAATCTATGAGAGAGATGAAAATCCAAGATGATGATGAAGTTAATCCTTGCGAGTCTGTTGATAATAAAGACGAAGAGTTGAATGAAAAAATCATGTCTCTCATATCCAAGAACTATCGAAGAGGAAGAGGAAAGTATGGAGGGAAACTTCCTCTCAAATTTTTTGAGTGTGGTGGAATCGGACACTTTGCAATGAATTTCCCTAAGAAGAAAGTTGGAGAATATCAAGATGTTTCAAATGATAATCCTTGATGGAAGAAGTATAACAAGAATGAAAAAGAAGAGAATACTTATAAAGAATTCAATATGAAGTTTTCTGGAAATAAAATAAGTATGTTGAGCAAGAAGGTTGAATCAGAATCATCTAAAAATGATTCCTCATAAGACGAAAGTAAATAAAGATTCATAACCATCATTGCAAAAGTTGAGAAAACAAATGTTTCCTCAGAGAGTGAAGAAGGTGTTGAAGAATCTTACAGAGAATATTAGCTAAGATCCGAACTTCTTTCATGTCTTTAGCAAAACAAATCTCTCAAGAAACAAATTCTTGTGATGAAGAAAAATCGTGATGAAGTTCATGATGGAAGTAAATATGTTACCAAGAAGGAATATGAATACATTCAAGAAATTTTAAGTTACCAACTTAGAATTTATGGACAAGGAAAGATGATTGAAGATCTTAGCAAGAAGCTAGAAACTAAAGAAGAAGAGATCAACAAGTTACAATAAAAATTTATTGAATCTGAAAATACACTAAGGAAGATGAATGAAAACTTCAACAAGGCCGAGACTTCCAAAATTGCTGAGAAGGATTACCATGAGAATCAGGTGAAATGTGCTCCTATAAAAAATAATGTTTTATCTGATTCTCATAACATTTCAGGTAATGGAAAAATTATTGGTAAAACTTGGGTGGAGAAAGGATTTGAGAAACCTATCAATACTACAAAACTATAAAACTCACTCAAAAGAAGAGAAGGCCTATATCCTGGGTTTTCTAGAGCTGAAAGAAGTTATCACCCTCAAAAAAGATTCTATAAAGAAAGATCATTATTTAATAGAAAATCAAGATTTTAGGGCTATTGCTGGTGTTGCGGAATTTTTGCGTATAGAGCTTATAATTATTGGCATAATTTATCTCTACCTGGAAGAAGGTTTGAGAAAAGTGGAAGAAATAGTGAAAGAAGAATGAGTAACTTTCCGTACACACAGAATGTTGAAAAGGTGAATTCTCAAGATATCAGAAACATTCCAACAACGAATAAATTTGAATGTTAGGAAGAAGTTTGTGGAATATATGATCAGTCTGGTCATCATGTCGAATGATGTATGACTCTCCTTCCTGAACAAGTTTCCTATGATATGAAAGAAAAGAAAGCTGAAAATAAGGAGGTTAATGAAATAGCTTTAGTTGTTGAGACATCATTGCAAGAAAGTAAGAGGAATAAACCATGGATTCTTGATAGTGGTTTTTCCTCACATGTGATAGGTGATATAAAAATCTTGGATCATGTTGAAAGTCATGATGGAGGAGCGGTAACTTTCAGCAATGATAGTTCCTTAAAAATTAAGGGAATTGGAACGGCAGAGATTGAACCAGAGAAAATCAAATCTAAGGAAGTCATTCTTGTTGATGGTCTAAAACATAACTTACTTAGTGTAAGTCAACTTTTTGATGATGGAAAAGAATTTATCTTCAAGAAGGATTCTTTTGTGATCAAAAGTGTGAAAAATGGAAAAGTGATTTCAAAATGAGAAAGAACCAATGGGAATCTCTTTCAAATCGGAGAATCCAATGACTCTTGTTATTTTAGTGCTGAAGATGAAAAAAAGTTGTTGCACCAAATACTTGGCCACCTTTGGCAGAAGAACATGAGTAATCTTTCTAAAGTTGATGTTGTTTGAAATTTTCCAGAACTGAAAAGAAAAGATGAAGATGTTTGTATTACTTTCCAGAAAGGAAAGATGACTAACAAAAGTCATAAAATAGTTGAGATTCAATCCAACATACCACTTGAGATTCTTCATTCTGATCTATGTGGGCCGATGAGACATCAATCAACAAAAGGATATTTATACTTTATCACTTTTATTGATGACTTCACTCGGATGATAAACATCATGTTCATGAATCATAAGTCAGAGGCTGTTGAAACATTTAAGTTCTTCAAAAGATATGTCGAGAAAGAATTGGGAGATTCCATAAAAAAGTGGAGAACAGACAATGGTACCAAATTCACCAGCAATGCTTTTGAAACATATCCAAGGAATCATGGTATCAAACATCAGTATAGTGCTTCCAATACTCCACAACAAAATGGAGTAGCAGAAACGAAAAATAGAAGCTTAGTGTAAATGGGAAGAAGTATGTTATCAGAATAAAATCATTCAAAATTCTTTTGGAGAGAAGTTGTTAGCACTACTGTACATGTTAAAAAAAGAAGCATGTTGAGACCAGAAACCAACATGACTCCTTATGAGAGGTTGTATAACAAAAAACATTTTTTTAATTACTTCAAAGTTTTTGGAAGTCCATGCTTAATCAAAATCAAAACTCCAGACTTAGAAAAGTTTGATGAGAAAGCAGAAAGAGGAAAATGTATGGTATATTCACTTAATGGAAGAAGTTACAAATACTAGAACAAACATTTATAGAAGTTGGTGGACTCGTATGATGTGAAAGTAATTGAAAATCCAGGTTCCTTCACAAAATTTTTTAAGAATACTGAGGAAGATAAATTAGAGATTTCTCACCAGAGTGAAAGTGACTTAGATAAGTCACATGGGGAAGAAAGTGATACTAGGAAAGGAAATGTGAGTTTTCCTACCTTACAAAAACATGTTGAATTTGAAAATATTATTGGGGATCAGAACGCTCCAGTTAAAACAAGAAGGAAGTTAAGATTAGAAAATCAAACATCCCTTATCTCAAAAGTTGAACCAGAATCAGTTTCAGAAGCTATTCAACATAAAGAATGGGTGGATGCTATGAATGAAGAACTAGATCAGATTGAGAAGAATGAAACATGGTAACTTGTTCCAATGCTATCAAATAATAATGTTATTGGAACTAAGTGGGTTTAGAGAAATAAATTGAATTAGCATGGAGAAGTTACAAGAAACAAAGCAAGGCTTGTGTGTATGGGATTTTCACAGGTGGAAGGTGTGGATTTTGATGAAACTTTTTCCCTTGTTGCAAGATTGGAAACTATTCGAATGTTTGTTTTAGTAGCTTTTCATCAAAATTACAAGGTTTATCAGATGGATTTAAAGTCATCATTCTTAAATGGTGAGATCGAGGAAGAAGTTTACATTGAACAACCATGTGGGTTTTTAATTGATGAAGATGAAAATAAAGTTTTCAAATTGAAGAAATACTTGTTTGGGCTGAGACAAGCTCCATGAGCATGGTATTTGAAGCATGACAATTATTTGAGAAAGATGAACTTTTCTAAAGGAAAGGTTGATAGAAACTTGTATGTTATAAATGTCAACTCTAGAACATTAATTGTAATCATTTATGTGGATGATATAATTTTTTCTAGAGATGAATAAAAGGTCTGTGAAGAGTTCTCTAAAGTGATTAAGAAAAATTTTGAAATTTCAATTTTGGGATAATTAACTTTCTTCCATGGATTACAAGTTCAACAACAAGAAAAATACATTTTCTTATCCCGGGAAAAGTATTCCAAAGAATTGTCAAAGAAGTTTGCAATGGAAGAATAAAAGTAAGTTTCAACTCCTATCTAAGTGAGCACAAAGTTGAGAAAAGATGAGATAGGGAATGATGTGAATCAGAAAGACTTTCAAAAGTTGATAGGAAGTCTTCTTTATCTTATAGCCTCAAGGCCTGATATTTCTTATGTTGTGACTCTCTGTTCCTGATATCAAAGTAATCCAAAAGAATCACACATGTTGGCAGTTAAGAGGATCCTAAGATATGTAAAAGGAACAACTTCACATGGGTTGTTATAAAATAGAGACAATGATATGAATTTTCATGGTTATACTGATGTTGATTGGGCTGGTGATTGTAATGATAGAAAATCAACATCAGGAGGAACATTTTTCTTAGGGGAATGTTGTGTGAGTTGGCACAACAAGAAACAAAGTTAAATAACTTTAAGTACAGGTGAATCTGAATATGTTTCATCTACTCAGGATTGTACTCAAATGATTTGGATGAATGTTTAGCTGGAAGATTTGAAAGTGAAAGTTTCTAAACCTTTGAAAATACTCTGCGATAATCAAAGTGCCATTGATCATTCCAATAATCCTATTCAACATTCAAGATCAAAGCATATTGATATAAAGTATCACTTTTTAAAAAGAGAAAGATGTCTCTTGAGAAGTATTGCTGGAATATATCCCAACAAAGTATCAGATTTCTGATATTTTTACAAAAGTAATGTCAAAGGAAAGGTTTGTTGAACTGAGGCAACAACTCCATGTTCAACCTCCTCCCCTGACTTCCTAAAACTCATAAAGAAGTTTCCCCCACTATGCTTTGGATTATGTTGTCAAAGGGGGAGAGTAAGTTTTCTTTTATATCTAAATCTATGGTTATCATATAATTGGGGAGAGAGAGAAAGAAAATGAGAGGGGAAGATAAAAGTGAGAAAGAGAATGATAAATGTTGAGGGGGAGTTTGAGTAAGGTGAAGTTTATCCTTACATGTCCACAAAATTTTCTTGTCATCGAGTTATGGAAATCCTTCAAAAGCATTACTTTATCTAGTAGTGTGGTGTCAAGACACTCTCTTTTTGAGAAAGGTTATATTTTGGTAATGTTCAATAACTTGAGGTGTGAAAATTTTTTAAGAGGTAAAAACTTGTTAACAAGGGTTTCCAACAAATCAAAAGGGGGAGATTGAAGAACCTTTTTGGTGTTTTAACAAAGTTTTGTATTTGTTGACAACTAATATTTTTGTTGAAGAATGTTTTTTGAGTTACAGAAAGTTGCAGTTGTTGATTGCTGAATATTTCCTTAAAGAAGATTATGTTGAAGAATAAGAAGTCAGAAGTTAAGAAAGTGTCTTAAACTTTCTAAAAAAAATCATATGATGCTTTGCTGATCTTAGAGTTCTCACACCTCATGAAAAGTTTCCTGATAAAAGATGTTGAAGAAATGGAGAAGAGGATTGATGTTTTTTTTACTAAGCAAAATTCCGAGCTAGAAATTCGGAGTCTAATTCCTAAGCCAGAAATTCAGAGTCTACTTCCTAAGCCAAAAATTCGGAATCTAATTCCTAAGCCAGAAATTTTGAGTCTACTTCCTGAGCCAGAAATTCGGAGTCTACTTCCTGAGCCAGAAATTTGAAGTCTACTTTCTGAGTTAAAAATTCTGAGTCTACTTCCAAAACCTGAAATTTGGGGTCTGTTTCCTAAACCTAAAATCCGGAACTTGTTTTCCTGAACCAGTTTTCCTAAACCAGATTTCCTGAACAAGTTTTCCTAAACCTGTTTCTTGAACCTAAAATTAGAACCAAGATCCAGCCTTATCATTCTGTGAAAGATATGAAGAGTTCTAGAAAACTTGTATTTCAACTTTTCATAAATGTCGGAGAAATTTAAGGAGATTTGAATAAGTCAATGATTGAAGATTAAATATGAGATATTTGAGGAGTTTTTGAGTTTTGAGAAAGCGTGAAAGATTTTCATGTTTCCTGCCTTTGTTTTCTGAGTTGCCTATAAATATGTGCTCAGATCATTCTCTCAGTAGCAACTTTTTACACATGTCAGAAAGACAGAGCGCTAGAAAATTCAATGTAAAAATATTCTACCATTTTGAAGAAGTTTTCTTGAGTATTTGAGAAGAAGATAATCGGAATCATATTTCCTAGGTGAGAAGACAGGTTTCAGAAAATCGGATTCAAGAAATCTAGATTGAAGATTTGGAGTGGGTAGTTGTGGAGCAGCTTAACAAAGTTATTATTCTTGTGTTTGGATCATTTTTTCTTTAAGGAAACATTATAAACTGACAGGAGTCAGTACAATCTTTACTATCGGGAGATAGAAGGTGTCCAATGGGAGTTGGCACAAGTTATATTCACTTCTTCATTATAGTGGATTTTCATATACCCACAGGAGTGGCTATGGAAAGGATGTAGGTTCTCTTATTGAGGCCGAACCTTGTAAATCTTGTGTTCCTTTCTTGATTTACCTTTCTTTCATGCTTGGGTTTCAGGATAAATATTGATAAGGAAATAAATCTTAACAGGTTTCAAGGGTTAAGTTTCTTAAAGTTTTAAAACTTATAAAATGTTAAACAACTGATTCAACCCCCCCCCCCCTTCTCAGTTGTTATTTGATCCTTGGAACTTCAAATTCAACTATATTTATTCTACATAATTCCTTTAAAATTTTATTCTAGGAATTCCTAGAATATTGTTGATAGATCCTTTTTAAGTTATCTATCACCATGAACGCATCTATATTATCATGTTTCATTTATAAATTATGATCTATGAATATAATCATAATATTTAATACATAAAATAAATTTTTTGAATACTTCTCATAATAATCTTGTCCCTTTTGTTGAATAGTGTTAGTGGTTTTCTATTTGGGATGTTGTTTCTCTAACACAAATAATATTTCTTCATTATTAATAAAGAATATTTTATTTTTTATCCTAAATAGAATGTTTCTACCATTATGATTCACATTTTCTATGATTTATCTTATCACCATGATTGATTATGATGGTTTCATTTTATCTATATGAAAATATTTTATTAGATGAGTATTAGGTTTTACATTCATTAAATATTTACTTTCATTAAATTTGATATTAATAATTTAATTATCCTTTTTTAATTATATCATATCCATTAATGGGACAAGATCAATATTTTATTTTTTAATTATCATTCATTTCAATTACTCTAATCATTTTTCTATATAGGTATTTCAATATTCCGTTTACACTCTATATGAATTTTATATAGATGAATAGATAACCATATTCCAAAATATATAATATGCATAATACTTAACTATATTACCCTTATATTATACTACTTTTTGAGTTTATCAACAATGTGTAACCCAAAGGTTATAGAATATGTATTCTTATTTGGGCCACCCATAACCTTATTATCTCACTCAAGTTAATCCTTACCCATCCATATTTGGAATGTACTGCCCATTTAGATTCTTAAGGTCTCAACAAATATTTATTTTGATGAAATATAAGGCTTATTATTTTAAAATATATATTATTATCTTGTTGTATTATCCAAAATGTTACCTTTTATATATTTATTATTTTAATGATTTTGTTTTTAGTTAATATTCCATTAGCTAAATCAATATGTTCAAACCATATTTATGTGTAACTCCTTATACAAATCATAGATTTTATTACTAAAAAAATAAAATACTACTATATCTATATATATCCAAATTCATTACATGTATATGGTATATGGAATGAAATCAGGGAATGTATTAGAATCATATGAAATAAAAATACTCATAAGATAATGAATGGTGTAAAAGGTATCCAACACACACTTTTCTTAGACATGCAATTAGCCCCCAAGCTAGTGAGTAGTATATCCAAAAGTTTTACTACTCTTGGTTCAATAATGAAGAGCGACAAATCTTCAAAAATAATTATCACACTTAGTATATATATACTAAAATTAATCAACAAATACAAGATTTTAACTCAAAAATAATTCAAAATCATTGTTGAATAAAACTAAATCAATTATCATACCGTGCATATAAAATGATAAATTATTTTTTATTCCTCTCTAAAAAGGAATTCCCACATGTGGCTTTTTATAACCCTCCACACAAGGTAACCCCCCTCTCCCACAAAGAGGACATTGCCCTAAGGTAGATCCCCAGCTGGGGAAGGAGTCGTTCCCAGCCGAGATGGCAGAGCATCCTAGAGGATGACAGCCCGATCGGTGGTGGTTCGTCAAAGCAATCTGTCAGCACATTGGTTCGTGCCTCATTTTTTTCCACCCAGTTTAGACCGAGCGACCAGGCAAGATGGTTGGATCCTGGGGGAGAGGCTCCCCCTGAAAGCGGACTCCCAGGATTCGAACCTTGAACCTCCCAAAGAACGACATTGTTGTACCACTCTCCTTCACCACCACTCCACCACCGATGTGGCTTAAACGTGTTGTTGGGTAATGAGGAATTGGGTTGGCCTCCCCACATGCGCGTCGCACGTCCCCAGTGTAGCCCAAGGTGGCCAACCCTTGGGCTTAGGTCAGTTCCCATTGGGGTAGAGGGGCCCACGAGAGGTTTGTTAACATATAGTGCATGTTGCCTTGTGAGTACTTGAACCCAGAACCTCGGGGTCAGGATGTCACCGCCTTTAACCAACTCACCTGTTCCCTACGAGAAAAATGTGGTGTTGGGTAATGAGGTATTGGGGTGGCCTCCCCACCTACGCTCCACACGTCCCCAGCAAGGCCCAAGGTGGAAAACCCTTGGGATTAGGCCAGTTCCCAATGGGGTAGAGGGGCCCATGAAAGGTTTGTTAGCATATAGTGTGTGTTTCCTTGAGAGGACTCAAAACTGGAACCTCGGGGTCAAGATGCCACTGCCTTTAACCAACTCACCCGTGCCCATGAGCAAAACGTGTTGTTGGGTAATGAGGTATTAGGGTGGACTCCACACCAACACACTGCACGTCCCCAACGAGGCCCAAGGTGGCCGACCCTTGGGATTAGGCCAGTTCCCAATGGGGTAGAGGGTCCCATGAGAGGTTTGTTAGCATATAGTGCACGTTTCCTTGTGAGGAATCAAACCCGAAACTTCGAAGTTATGACTCCACCACCTTTAACCAACTCACCCATGTCCTGTGGGCTTAAACGTGTCATTGGGTAATGAGGTACTGGGGTGGCATCCCCACCTGTGAGTCGCACGTCCCCAGCGAGGCCAAAGGTGGATAACCCTTGGGCTTAGGTCAGTTCCCAACGGGGTTGAGGGGCCCACAATAGGTTTGTTATCATATAGTGCACGTTGCCTTGAGAGGACTCGAACCCGAAACCTAGGGGTCAGAATGACACCGCCTTTAACCAAATCATCTCTGCCCCGTGGGCAAACGTGTTTTTGGGTAATGAGGTATTGGGGTGGCCTCCCCATATATTCCTCGCACGTCCCTAATAAGTCCCAAGGTGGAAAGGCCTTGGGCTTAGGCCAGTTCCCAACAGTGCAGCGGGGCCCACGATAGGTTTTTTAGCATATAGTGTGTGTTGCCTTCTAAGAACCCAAACCTGGATCCTCGGGGTCAGGATGCCACCACCTTTAACCAACTCACCCGTGCCCTGCGGGAAAAACATGTTTTTGGGTAATGAGGTATTGGAGTGGCATCCCCACCTGTGCATCACACGTCCCCAGCGAGGCCCAAGGTGGCCAACCATTGGGACTAGGCCAGTTCCCAATGGGGTAGAGGGTCCCATGAGAGGTTTGTTAGCATATAGTGCATGTTTCCTGGTGAGGACTCGAACCCAGAACCTAGGGTTCAGGATGCCACCGCCTTTAACCAACTCACCTGTGCCCCACGGGCTAAACTCATTTAAACTAATGCATACATATATTCCAAATATGAATAGTTAATATCTATTAATAAAGGAATGTATTAAATTAAGTAAATGAATATATCATAAATGTACACAAAAGATAATAATTAATGAAAAATACATACAAAATATATATAAACACTTTAAAATTTTATAAACAGTATTAAAATTCCATAAATAATTAAATATAAAAAAATTATATATTTTTATAATATAAAATACTTCATATTATCCTTTTATTTGGAATTTTTTAAATATATGAAATTTAATTGAAATAAAAAAAATTATATTTCTTATAATTAATTAATATACTATGTAGAAATTTTATACGATCAAAATATTACATAATAATTATTATTTAGACCTTGATTGTATCAGTTATCAGAAATACCTTCAAAATGTTTCAAATAAGTTCCCAAATAAAATCTTTTAATTTGAATATTTTTATAATATTCCCAATCTTTTCAGCTCACATGACCCCAAGTCGAGTAGAGGCACAAGACCATGGATGTTCCCCTTGTATACAAAAGTCTTTCAACCGTTAGTATGGGTTTAGTGGTGATATTAAGATATTGTACCCTTCTACCATAATTTCAATATCTACAAAAATCACAATTTTATATGATACTCACAAAAATGATCAATAAAAAATGGGATAAAAATAGAAAATAACCCATTTTACATAATCCATTATATTCAAATTGAAATGTAGTACATTATCATATAAATAAAAAGTGCTTTTTTCTAAAAGTTGGTGAACCCTATCTATAATAATCCAAAATAACTCCAAATATAAGACCTAATGTGACGCTAATGATCCGATCATTCATCTCTGAAAATGAATGATCAATATACTACTAATAAACCCACCATATATCCAACCATTTTTGAATTGATTATAGGCCCATTTTAATATCTATAATAATATAACATAAATTATGAATGTTCTTTGAGGAGCCCATATAGGGTTTGAGAACAACTAATTAGGTTAACACAAATGGTGTCCCTAAAAAATAAGGAAATATATGTGTGTGCTTCATATGAAATTTTATAAAGGAAATGCTACCAAATAAACACATTGAATCCCAGAATTATTGATAACAAAACTATTTATGACCCTTCCTACATTGATTAGTGTTAGAAAACAAAAGTTCACCCATTGTATCAATGAAAATGGAGAAAGACATGGTCCTCTAAAAAATATCATATTACTCAGTGAAACTCATCACCAGAATTCAAAAACAATCATTCCAACCTAATGGAATCATAGCCACTGGCTCCAAAACCCTAATGTAAACACACAATAAAATTGAGAACGATTGAAATCATAGATTATAGTCATTAACCTATTCATGGTTGTGAATACGTAAAATCTCTCTATTAATTTGAGGATCCTGTCAGTAATATACTAGTCAAACCACCCCTCTCATTAATGTATACAATTATAAAAACCTCATCCCCAATGGTGAGTAGCATCACTGACATCCTATAACCACAAAGGAAGAAAAATTTAGTGGTCAAATTTTCTAGTGGTCAATCTAACCCCACCTCATGTTATTGAACAAAAATTCCCAAAAACCATGAATAGGTAGAAATTTTGTTCCCAAGGACACCCTTAATATCCTTGTAAAACATTCCCATAATAATTATCAAATTTCCCACAGTAATTTAAAACTATAATATTGATGTAAAACTCTCTAAGGACTACTCAAAAACTCCATTGTCCTCACACACACCATATGACATTAAAAAATATAAAGAAATGTTGTATAAAAAGGTTTTTTCTTCCCACACAACATATGAAACATGAAAAAAAACACTTAAGTAACCATAAAATCATGAGGTCACATATTAATTACTATTATGAACCTAATCATTATATTCTATTGATTTATTTGATTTATTTGATCTGATGAACTAAGAATCTTAAATATATGGAAAATGACATAAAAATAATATTTTAGTTGAAAAAATTTATAAGTATGAAAATACCATAAAGAAATGAAGGATAATTATAATCCTTACTCATGATGACTCACTATGAAGTACTATATAATGAATGAACCATAAATATGATATTTTTATTTTGGTATGAGAAGAAGACAATGGAGAAGGGATGAGGGTTGAGTGGGAAGAATTGAGGAATTATTCATTTTGATCTAGTTTAAATAAATTTTAAAAGAAATAATTATAAAACTTTAAAATTATAAATGACAGTGTGATTGTGTAAAAGATCCTCTTTCACCAAGAACAAAGTACGCATCAGATACTGTTCCCATTCCACTAGTGGGTTGGTGGACCTCATAGAACCAACCCACCCTAACAAGGTATACTAGAAAACCATTATCAGTTCGTTTTCTACTAGGTGACATCCTCCTTTCAGGAAATATTTTATGCTTGATGAATAACATCCTAAAACTGACCCCTAAACCCTTAGAATTACTCAAATAAGTCAAAATACAATTGGATAGTCCAGAATTATACTAAAAAATTCACCTAAACACCTTGACCATTACCACCACCAAACCATAAAGAATCTCATCTATAAGTTATTTTAGTTTATAATAATGACTAACCCTAACTACAAACCAAAAAATAGCATGCTCAAAGAATAGTTATGGGGCCAAACTATATATTAATTCTTGATTACCATGAAAAGGAGAACCAAAAAAGATAGATTCCAACTTTGGATTCTCCCCAACATATGAAAGACCTACATGTTGAAACCACAACTAAAATAATATTATAAATGATTATATCATACCTGAACATTATATCAAAAACCCACTTACTATCCACCATGCACACCGTCACATTGAAACATAATTAATTCACATAACTCTAACCATTAGCTGGTAGGATTTTCCCATGTAACACAACAAATGTACCACTGACAATAATTTAAAACCAAAATCAACACAATTACATGATACCCCTGACTATAAAAAACTTACCTACATTCTAAGAAAAGTTTTTCTCAAGTACATAAAACAAACCTTTACCCACAACCTTTTGATTCCTAAAATCTATGTAGCGTCACACTATGTATTGGACACTAACCCACCACTTAACAAACTTCACACTATCATGCTCTAAATACACATATGAACTCTAGATATTTCTATGCTTCATAGATTATATTCCCACATCACATGATCGATTCATACCATATCAATGAAATATATTTATCTTTAGAATTTTCTATATAAAATCCCTAAATATCACATATATCTACTTAATTGATAGTCTTTAGGGGGTCAATCACACTAATATTGAATATTCCCTATCCATCCACACTTAAAAGTCTGAAATGGGGACCTGATCTAAGGATTAAATGATAGTCCTATATTTTTTCAACCCACTTGGTCTTTTCATACTCATTCTATTTAATACTTGTAGGTCTACAACATGCCCCATATAATGTTTTCCAATAAGTATTTTCACTATTATCAATCATGTTTTTATCACCATCAATTCCAAATTCAACACCTCAAAAAATCTACCTTAAGATGTTTACTTAATCCCTAATAGTATTTGGTGTTATATCTTCAAATCACCACTCCTTAAGGATCTTATCTCCTTGAAAAATGATATTAAACAAAATATATGTATGAAAATAGTAACATAATCCACAACCAATATCCCCCCCTAAGTCAAATGTATAAACCCATGGTCTCACTCTACCATTAAAATCTCCTGAAAAATGTTGATAAATAAATTTCCATTAAAAATTTCCCATCTATTTCCCCCATGTCTACCATCCTGAACGTATCCAACCCAATAGTGTTTTCATATTACACATAGGATTTATATCTTTTCCATTTTCCTCAATGGTTCCTGGATGTGGTTGAAGATAATATCAACTAAATATAATCAAGATTAAACTACCTAGAATCCTTCCACTCCATAAAATAATTCATTATGTTGAGGCTAGTACTCCCAAGTTAGATATTACATGGATGGATTAACTCCAAAATTAGAATGGTAAATACTATTTGAAATATACACTACACTCCCCCTAATATATTAATCAAATAGTTTCCCTATCTCAACTTTCTACAATAGCTTCCTTGGAATAACGGCATTTAGTGAATTCTTATCTCTTCCCTTAGGGGACCAACTAGTTCATGCCTTGGTGGTACCATAACAAAATCTTAGAGGGGAAGAACTCGTACACACCAGAATGTCATCACACTAAAAACCAAATTCTATGAGAAATAAATATATCATTTATATGATATCAAAAATAATAAATGATGTAATATGAAAAACATCCCACCATTCTAAACACTTCTAATCTACTTAAATATATCATATTATCATTCCTTATAGACCCTCCAACCCATTTCATAGTCATGAATCACATACACACATAGGATCTAGATACCCAATAATACTAAGAATTAGAGGCCCAATTTTTGTTGATTATAATTCCACCAAGAATATTTGAAGGAATATACTATTTAGTCAACTGTTGACATAATGAAAAACTAAACTATTTTCTAACACTAGATAATCTATACCAAAAAAACACACATATATCACGTTATCCCTATGTTCTAGAAAGTATACATGATTTCCCAACCCCATGCCACTCCAATACAGGATTCAAATAATAAACCGAAAATACAATCAAATACACACCATTTCTATACATGAAAGAAACCTAACAAAAAAAATCACATCCTTAGAAACATGGGAATCCCATGTAAATAATATAGTTAATCACCTTAATAGGGTGCACTTCCATGTTTCATCGTATCTATACCTCTAATATTTAATCCCAAATAATGAAATAAAAAACCACTCTAATACAAATATATAAGATCATCAGTCTAGTTAACCCAAATGTCTCCAAACTAGGTGTCATCATGTGACCTCAGGGACACATCCCCGAATTTAAAAGGCCACTAACTAGAATTGAGAACTTATGGTTGATAAGAATAAGACTATACCGTATTTCTAGAGTGTTAATTGTAACATAAATCACCATATTTTATGGTGATCATGAAATTATAGAATAGTAAAATTGATTGAAATAAAAAAAATCCCATAATATATAATCGATGATATCTAATAATAAATATGGAACACTATCATATAGAAGAAAAGTACTATTTTTCCTTGAGTGGGTGAACCCTATCTTTCAGAATCCAAAATTACACTAATGAGATTTCCCAATAAAGAGTGGAATGTCCACCTAGTCTAGCTACATAAATGAATGATAAACATTAAAACTACACATATTAGGAAACTGTAGTAAATTATGAACTAGTAATATATCCTTTTACCCTTTCCAAAATCATGATAGATACTGATTATAGGTTCTCAAAAGATCCTATGTATTTTTTTATTATAATTTATTATGACCACACAAATGGTGTCCCTAAAAAAATCCAGTAAATTCAAGTACATGATTTATAAAAAATGATATCAATGAAAGGAATGAAAATAAACTCATTGAATAATGGAATGATCAGTATATAAACCATGTAAACCCTTCCTACTAGGGATAGTAATAGAATTTAAGGATGTACTAATAGTCTAAACGCACACCAAGAATAACATGGTCCTATAAAAATTCCCATTTCTCTTTGTGAAACTCATCATCAAAATTAATTTATCATCATTCATTACAAATAGAATAATAGCCTCCTTCTAAAAATCCTTAATGGAAGATCACATATATCCAGCATCATCCCCTATCTAAAGATCATATCCATGTCTCAAACCTATGACCACATCTACATTGAATCACTCTATGGGTGATCCCACCAGTAAAAAAGTGGTCAAACCATGACTCACTTATGTTCACACAAACCCAATGGAATTATCCCCAATCGTTAGTTGACTCACTCAAATCCTACAAAAATAAACCCAAATAACCCCAATTGTTAACATTAATGGTGATCAATATCACCCAACCTCATATAAATAAAAATCATTACCCCAAATCCACGTGGACCATATAAATTATGTGCCTTTGTAAATCCCTCACAACCATATATCACATGATCATAAACTATTATATATGTACCAGGGGGATCACTGAAAAAATATCAGTGTACAACTCTTCATGGACCACTCTCATCCATGTGTGGTCTCACACACATCATGTGAAACCATGTAAAAAATCAGAAAAAAATAATGGAGTGAATGCTATATCTGGGTCCCAGACAAGAAACCCATGGGTGATAAGGAGTGATATTTTGTGATAAAATCAATACTATATAGTCTTCACAACTATAGGGTTTTAGATAGAGTCCATTAAGGGATTCCTACTCATCACTATGAAACGATCATTACTTAATGGAATAAGAAACCTCTAGTCAAGAAATACTATATCTATGATCAGGTATCCAAACTACCAATGCCAATAAATTCACATAAACTAATAGGAACTATTATTGAGGATCACATGCCTTATGTAACTTAGGGAAATTCTAGCTCCAATGAAAGATCTCGACCCTAAATAATCTATTTTATGGGATAAATAATGACTACGATGATAGAATGTCATGTGACATGAGTATGTTTGAATAAGATAGGATCCTATATGATCTTCATGTAGAAGATACCACACCCAAACCATATAGGTGGATTAAGAAACCGTACATGAAGATAGTGAGGGACCCCACACCCTAGGAGAACCACAATGCTAGGATGGGTATTCAACCCTGTGGATACTTTTGTGATCACCCTAATCTCCCATCCTTGGTCTCATAGGGAAAAATATAATATATTCATATCTAACATCACAAAAGACCTAATATTTTTAAATTGCTTACCCTACATCGATCTTCCTAGAAAAAATATTTAAATAGAATATTTATTTTCCCCAAATAGACTTGTAGTGAAGATACCATACAGAAACACCATAAATTCAAAGCCAAGTCAATGTGCTATCCCCGAAGGTAAATAACATGGTGGTCTATGGTGGGGCATGTGTGTGTAAACCTCATTCTCAACCCCTTGTATAGGTGCATACATCCATGCATTGTATGCTAGGTCATGTCTGACATACCTGACCCTGCCACCACGCCCACCCATTGGATAGGTAGAGTTGTATAGACCCACTGGTTGGTAAATAGGGTTTTGATAGTGTGGGATGAATAGTGTATCACTCCTACTTGATTTTCCTGGGTGGATGACCCAAGAAAACTATCCAATACTCACCGGTGGGACTTTCCCCACCAAAGGGGACTATTCCAAAGTGCCCAAATGGGTGTCACACCCTTTGACCTCAGCAACCTGATCAGGATAGCCTCTAATGCATAGATCCATCCATGACGGTGGTATACCTCCCAAAAAAACACACCCAACCAAATTAAAAACCAGCACTCCTCATGTGTACCACTTCCCAAGATGGTGACCATCTATCCTCACATGCCTTACAATCATTAATGGAATCTAGTCCTCCCATCATGCACAACTGGCCATAATGGATTCTTGTCTTCCCTATGGGAAACAAAAACCAAATTAGAAAATGACTTTATCATACACCCCTCATTTCATAAGCTCATCATCACCACATTATTCTTTCCAATCTTTATTTCCATGTGCCTATAGATGCCTTATTAATTCATCAGGCCATCCCTCATCATCAACAACCAATGATAGGTTCATTAGTCATCAACTAGACCTGAGAAGAACGAAAATAGATAGGATGTATAGGGAGGAAAACGGAGAGATGGGGGAGAAGAATAGAAGAATAATTCAGCTGCTTCTCCATCGATCATCATTATCACAAAGAAAAAGGTTAAGGTTTTCTATAAAAAAAATAATATTAATAATAACTATGATGATTCAATTAGTAATTCATAATTAATGGAGTTTTGTATTATCAAATAAATTGATAATTCATTATAAATAGAGAATCTAAATATAATCTAGAAGATAAACCCCATGATGTGAAATTGAATTTTCACAATTTTTTATAAATTTAATCCCATAATGAATGGATAATAAGAAAATCATAAAGCACTATATCAAAAAAGGATACCATATTTTTAAAAGTTGTGTTCGAAATAATTTTCATTATCAATCTTGAGGAATTTTTTTCTGGTTCTTATCCAAAATCTCCTCTCTATCAGCATTCACAATTCCTAGGATTCATCCAGTTAACCATTTGAATTGTGGTTAATAGGATTATATGGGCTTTATGTCTAGGGTTAGACAATTTGATCACCATTAGTGAAATAATAAACATATTTAAAATTTCCCTTTAAAAATTTACTGAATCTACCAACAACAGTTTACTCTAAGGGTCCTCAAATAAAATATAAATAATTCCACCCCTAGGGTAAACCATTGTTCTAGATATAACCGTGGTATTAATTTTCCCATCTAAAGCTCTGTTTAGATTGAAAAATATAATTTTCAAGAATTAATGTGGGTGACATAAAAATAATATTTGTATACTTAATTTTTTTTACCATGGCTCTATCATGACCTCAATTTTGTGCCAGATTATATCAGAGGTAAAAACCACACCTTAAGAACAAAGGATCCATTAGTTAATTTTTCTAACCTCATCCTTCTAGGATAAATTTACATTTCTACCCCTACGGATGTTCAAGGACCCTAAAACTCATAATTGAGCTAAGCCTAATTTTGGAAAATTTTGGGTCACTAAATTCCTCCCATCCTAAGACATTTTCATTCCCTAAAGATAAAAATTTCTAATTCCTAAAAAATTAAACCCATAAAGCAACACCATCGTGAAAATTATAAATGATCACTGAAACATCCTTCATATCATAGGTTTTAGATCTAAATAAACACAATACATATCTATCTACAAAGGAAACGTTCTCTTTCATTAAAGACTGCATCAGCTCTAGTTCATCTTAAATAAAGAACAAAATTGAAAAATATGTTCACTATATGCGAGTCTTTTCATGACTAATTACATAATTTTTTCCCATATGGTCATCATGTGACTTGAAATAAAGAGAACACATAAAAATTTTATAAGGTTATTATTGGTGAAAGATCCTCACTACCCACCATTAAATATTATTCTTCATAGTTTTCATATGATAGGTATCTTTCTATGATCCCCTACATCAAAAGGAAATTTACTATATTCCACTACATCATAAAGATTTCATATTGGATGAAGTCTACTATGATACACATCATATTATTTTACCTTTTTTACCAACAAGTAACTTAAAAAAGATTCTAGCTTATGGATCATGATCTGCATAGGCCTTCATTCCATAAGCTCACGTGGGTCATGATTAGTGGGAGAAAAAAGGGATAAACATGTGATTTCTCATTTATATAAGAGTGTAGGTAAATAATAAACCACTTAGAGTCTATTATTTCTAACTGATCATATATAGTGCTTAAGCTGATAGGGGCTATGGCTGGAGAACGAGTCTCTCAAGATAGTTGAATTTCTTTTCCAATGTTCTCCAGTGTACGAATGGGGTGATTTCATGGGTGATTAATTCTATATAAACAAAGTGTAATGGGGAGTTTGAAACACATTTTCAAAAATTTAGAACATAAATAGGGTAGTACGATGATATAGGATAACTACTGACCATGTTGGAAACACAAAATTCATACTACTATCCTAGAATGGTGAAAAACAAATGAGGGTCAACAATTGAACATGTTCGAAACACAAAACCTGTCTCACAATGTCGTCCAAAGTCCTTCAGGATGTTGGTCCAAGACGGTAGGTGAGCCGGTGTGGCTAGAAACCATATCATTAGGGGGTCCCTTCAGATGTGGAGGGGTATGTGGATTAAAATGAGGGGAATGTGAATCATTGAAATGATGTTTTTGAATGTTTGAAAGGATTTCAACCCTCTTGGAATTATACCATTGTGGCATAGATAATATTTAGGTGGTGTACTAGTCTCAACAAAATTAAAACTCATATTCTAAGGGAAAATAATCTTAGATTCTAAGCGAAAGTTGATTGAATGATGTGGTAGATGATCAAAACTAGGGGAAAGGGTCCCCTCAGGTGGAGTCCTATTATGAATTTAATTTTTATGTCATGAAATTGGGTTGTTGGACACACATTTTTGACATCGTATGGTGGGGATGTTGGACACACAGTTTAGAATTTTATGGTGAGGATGTGGAATTGTACATTTTAACATCATGTGATCAGGATGAGTTCCATAGGTTATCCTTATATTAAAAGGAAATGTAGTTTGTGGGGATTATGAACCAAACTACCCCTCATTTCTTCCTCATGTCAGGTCTAGAGGGAATCCCATGTTCATTACATTTGGTGGAGTAAAAATTTAGTATCATGAAAAAAGGGATGGAGTGAACCGATGTGGATGATACTTACCCATCTATAGGAGTGAGGATGAAGGAGGATAGCATGATGGAAGATCTTGCACTAAGAAAAAGAACCTTGGGAGGGTATCATATAGTTTAAGTTCATCTAAAATTGACCATGTCTTTCAGTTTATAATCCTAAATCTTGGATCTATTTCAAAAACATTTAAGGTCATGTTGTATATATCGCGACTTTCTGTTTAAGGTCATAAGACTTGGACCAATTGTAAATAGCTTAAAGTAGAGTTGCATGGACTATGTATTTTAGTATATGGTCATAAAACATGGACTTGTTGAGAATGGTTCAGGGGTTGTGTTGCATGGATAAAAATAGAGCACCTTAAAGCAGTGTAAATAACATCAAATGACGGTTAACCATCATAAAAATAGTGGCCTAAGAGGCATCTAGATTCCTTTCAAAACACCCTTTTTGACTCAGGTTCTACTATTAGTTTAATTTCATATAGTTTTGACCATAGGGGCACCCTATGGTGTTTAGCGTGGAATGAAAG
The DNA here is from genome assembly GCA_963277665.1 of Viscum album. NCBI lineage: Eukaryota > Viridiplantae > Streptophyta > Magnoliopsida > Santalales > Viscaceae > Viscum > Viscum album. Next base: position 824,149,051 of record OY728155.1, read on the forward strand.
GGTATTAATATAACATGAATGAGTGTCATAAGGGCCCAAAAATCAAGAGAAATGTATGGGGGTGGTTGAAGATTGATTAAGGTCAAGTTATATGGACTATGAAACACATCATGGTAGAATATCAATTCTTGTGGAGGGATAACCTCTAGAACATGAGTATTGAATCTTATGTTAGTCGTATATGAGGCATCCCAAATTTATACAGGCTAAGGATACATTTTAATATCATGTAATGAGGACGTTTGTGTTTTTTTTCCCTTATTATTCATATGATCACTACTACAAAACATGTCTTTAACAGTACTATCATTTATCAGTGTTAGCAAAATGTGCTGATAAATTCCATCGTTAATCTCTGCTAAAAATAACTGATAAAGGGATCCCTTTATCAACACTTTATTTTTAGTTATGATAAAGGATACAGTTTATCATCACTTGTTTTAGCACTAATAAATGTACCCTTTTTCAGTGCTTTTTAAATGCTAATAATGGTCTAAAATAAAATAAAATAATTAAACAAATAAAAATATTTTTTTAACGATTTCAATAATTAAATAATTATTGTTTAAAATGAATAAATTGAATATAAATTTATATATATATATATTTTAAAAATTAATAAATTGTATAGATTAATTAATTAGATTTTAAAATGAATAAAATGAAATAATTAAACAAATAAAAATTTAAAATGAGTAAATTAAGAAAAATATTAAACATTTTATTAATTAAATTATTATTGGTAAAATGAATAAACTATATATATATATATTATAAATATTTATAAATAGTATATATTAAATATAGAAATATAAAATGAATAAATTGTAATAATTAAACAAAAAATTAAAAATTAAAAAATTAAAAAAAAATATTTAAAAAATTATTAATGAATAAATTATTAATAAAAATGAATGAGTACAATATATATTTATGAATTATAAATAATAATAAATTTTAAATATTAAATATATATATATATAATGAATAAAATTATAATTAAAAACATATTAATGTCTTATTCATTTTTAATGTTGTTTGATTTTTCTATTTAACATATATCAATTTTCGTTTTTTAAATTAATTTCACATATATATGTATATAAATATATATATGTAATTAATTCATTTTTATATACAAACGCATAAAAAATATATTTTTTCAATATATAGAAACACATACACCAAATATTTATGTAATTTATTCAAATTTTAGTATATTTTAGAATTTTATTAAAATATGATACATTTAATATATTATTCTTTTAATCTATCTATGTTATTTTATTTTTTAATACTTTTACATTTAGGGTATTCGTTTTTAATATTTTTAAATTCTTTATTTTTTTTTAATTTGATATTTTCTATTATTTATTTATATATCTATATTTACTTTGTTTTTGTATTTTCAATATTTTTTTGTCTGGATTCAAAATTTGAAAATAAAAAAAAATAGATAATTCACATAACCCTAGACGATCGAGATCTATGTTGGTCAACTAAAGACCCATCGCCTCAAACCATCATAATTAACCCATTGTCGACACCGCCATCATCACCACAGTCAGGTTCGTCATCCACCGCACCAATCATCAGAGCTCGGAGGAGTCTATCGAACTCACCAACCAACATCATTATGAACCACACGTTCATCATAGCCATCCAAAAAACACTGTCATTGTCACCATTGAAATACACACCAGAACATTAGATTCCATCAGATTCCTTTGAACCTCCTTGAAACAGCAACATAATATCATCGAACAAAACCAGACAGCAAACCACAGCTACACAGAAAACAATGGGTAGAAAACCGCAAAACCAAAACAAACAGAAGAAGAAATCTAATGGAACCTCATAAAGACAAATAGAAACCAAAACATCAACAAAAAGACAAAATGAACCAAACCAAATTGAGAGTACTGGCGGCCGCAAAATCCCACCTCCCAAAACCTCTAAGGAACCACTGCTCCTGATCCGACTCAGAGAGGAGTGCAGGGACTTGAGGTCAGGGAAATGATTTGAATGACCTTGATCTATGAACATTGGCATCATGGTGAGGCTGAAACTAGTAACCGAAAATATGAAAGAGCTATAACATGGGCACCTAAAAAACTCATGACCATCGAACAGGTTAACCCAAAACCACAGTGTATCCATCGCTCCAAATCTGACACGGAGAGGAATGGTGGAATATGTAGTCAGAGAAGGGTAGAAATGGTCAGAGCCTTCAAAAGCAATGGCCAAGTCCTTCCAAAATATAGTCACTGATAAATATATCTTTTATCAATGCTAAAAAAATGCAGATAAATATCCCTTTTATTAGTTCTTATCAGTTTAGGGATGATAAAAGAGATTTTTATCATTTCTTTTCTGAAAGTGATATTAAAAGTGTCCCTAATCTATTTAAATGAACCCTAACCATGACTCAGTAAATTAGGATTCTCATGATCTCATGGAACTCCACTGTTACTAGTGTGACTCCTCTAAATTCCCCCAAATCAATCAAGTTTATAATCTAATGTATTTTATTTTCTACTTTTCTTCAATTTTTGTTTGATTTTTTGGGATACGTGTTTTTTGTTTTTCTGATGTTCTTAACCACAAAGAACCCTACATCTAATCTTCTAACCATTAAAATAAAACGAGTGGTTCAATTTCATCTTTTTCCTCCATAGAAAATGGATTTGAAGAAATAGAAGGATTTTTTCATTTGGTAAGGACAATCAACATATGTGTATGGGCCTATATGGATATATAAAATAGATTTTGGACCACAAACTACTACAAAGGTAATATTGGATTTATAGCATGATAAAATTGAGTTTAGATAAAAATTGAAGAGGTTAACCCATTTCTCAAACATGTTTTCTATATCAATTATCATTGACACAAGACTTTAGTGATAGGTAAGTGTGCCTAAGGTTATGTGCACACCAAAATTGGAAATTATTTGGGTATACTAGTTCAAAAATGTTACAAAATGGAATCTGAGAGAAACTAGGGATATTGGAATTTATTATATGAAAAAGAAACAACTTTCCAGGCATATTAGATGATTGATAAATATATCTAGATATAATAATTATGTTGGATACTTGAGTTATCATATGAAGTCTTGGTTTTTTTATTTTTTCCTTAACCAATCTTCTCAAGTATAATGCCTCTTATATAAGAGTTTACAGGTATGAGTCCGTAAGAATATATCAATTTTAATGTTCTTATGTATCTTTATTTAATTTATTTCTAGAATCAATTATAAATTTATGTAAATTAAAACATTAATAATAAATAAATATTGAATTATTATTTACTTATTAGTGATTATTAGGTTTATATAACTTCTTAATTGATTGAGTTTTGTTAAGAAACTCCCTTTATAGATATTCTTATTCAGTTGTTTCATACATATATTTAAAATAATTCTTCTAACATCTTTTAAAATATATTTAATGTGTGAAAAGACTTATTAAAAAGAAAATTAATGAGAGATAGGGGTAGGGGGTTTAGATTTAATATATATTATTTTGTTCCTATTTGTAAAAGATTATAAGTTTTTAGAAGGGAAAATTTATGTGAATCACTACATTAATATTGAATATTTCACCACTCTAACCCCTATATCTCTATTTAAAGGATCCAATGAACATACTCTATATTCTAGAACTTATATTGATGCTCATGCCATAGAGTTAATTATAGATCTACATCAACTCATGTGACATAATTTTCAATGATGAGAACATATAGTATCTATGGTTACTCTAAGATATTTTGGAAATATATCATAATAATAAATTTAGGATTTCATTGAATATATTTTGTTCATTTATAAGAGTAAAAAAATTCTAGATCAATACTGAGAATAAGTTGAAAAAATCACCCTCTAATGGGATGTATGTTGTTGGAGGGATCTTATGCTGGATTAAAAAATATCCAAAATTAGAAGGTGAGGAATCCTTGAGTAGACATAAGTGATGTCTAATGTAGTTGTGGTCAGATTCATTATTTAAGACCATTAGAGTCGAGGTAATCCAATTCCTCTTCAATTGAGGAGACTTTTTGTTTTATTCCATCAATTTAGGTTCCTAAGACTCTTTAATACTTATTTCCTCTATGATGTGAAACATTTATATCAATGTGGTTATTTAGGGAACCTCTAATGGTCCTTTTGATCTATTCTTTCTATTCAGGTTCATTAGATGTGACTCGTAAATTATTTATAATTAAGTAGTCTATGGATGATTCTAGATAGGTTTCTTCTATAGTGTAGGAACAATCCTAGTATATTATACTCTTGTTGATGGTATTATGACACAAAATATTCCTTTTCGTTATTTAAAATTATATTAAATTTTATATGGGATTGGGATTAGAACTTATTTATAATTTTTTTAGCATCAATATTCTCTATAGGTAAACATATGTTAAAAAGAGTAATCGGTTTCAATTTTATACAAGATTGGTGGGCTCAAGTGTTTATATCTTCCTGAATTGAATGTGAATGTTTCCTCAAAGTTGATGAGTATTGATACACATAAGTAAGATAGATTTAATATGTGGTATATTCCTAAATTTAGATATTATGATGGTTATATATAGTCATTTTAAATATTTTTATATCATTTTTATGACATATTTTCATTTTATGTTTCATACGAGACCACTAAAAATCATCTCTATCCGTTGTTGCGAAAGAAGATTACAATACATAATATTTGAAAGAAACATAAGTATCTTATCATAAAAAAAAGATCATTGGTTTGAAAAATATGTTTGTGTAAATAGGGATTCATTTTGGTAAGATGGATATATATTAAAATACACTACTTGCATAAAATTTCACAATTTCATGAATCTTTCATGAAAATTATTATTATCTTGAATAGAGATATAATACGTCAATATTGTAGTAAAACCAACCTTCACTACCTTTATTTAATCTGTCCACATAAACATAATTTCTTCCATATCTTGATGATGGATTTGAATTTATCTTTCAAACTAGCCTTCATCCCATCATTATGGTTCCAAAGTTACTTAATGACATACCACCCATTCAGATTTTATTCATTAATCTCCATCAAAGACCTTCCAAAAAAACAGACATTTCAAAGGAAGTGGTAAATGTTTTTTAGTGGAAATAAATGAATTCTAGTGGAAGTCATGTGGATTTTTATTTTTATTACTTCATTTTTTTAATATAATATGTTATAATCACTAATTAAAATTTCATTTAAGTTATTTTTGAAACTCAATGGAAATTCAAATTTCATCTCTTGAACAATTATTATTTCATTTTGTTGCTTGAGACTCATACCCCATCTCTTCAATGTTGTTTGAACTACCCAGAGTAGTATTCATTCAAAATGATCACCAATACATAGTATGTGATGAATTTTGGTTTGATTAGTTCAATCAATATAGGTGGATCTCCACAAAAGATGGGCGATAAATATAAAAATAAATAAAAACTATTTAAATATTTCTGTCATCAAGGAACGTCGGAACCATAGTGATGGGAGGAAGGACAGTTTGAAATATGGAGTATAATCCATCATCAAGAGATGAAAGAAAGTCAATGTATGATTATAGATTTAATAAAGGTAGTGAAGGGTAGTTTTACTGTAGTACTGAAGTATTATATCTTTGTACAATATATTAATAATTTTTATGCAAGATGAATTAAAATTTGGATTTTATGCATGGAGTGTGTTGTATTTGTGTTATTCAATACAAATTAAATGTTTGACTAATCATGCAAAAAAATGTCTTCTAAAAATTATTATGTTACAAATACCAAGTAAGAAAAGACCATTGATGATGAAACTATTTAATTATTAGGGGATCAACAACATGTTGATGAAAATAACAACAATAATATAGCATCATAGTTTTGAATAAAATTATCAAGGCTAGGAGTCAGGGTATAAAATTTGAGGTTGGTTGGAATCAACATGGACAACCTATTAACCCGAACAAGTCAGCATTCATTAGTTATCATGGGGTCACAAGGATGATGAATGTTCTATAGGAATCGATTCCTGGAACCACATCCAACTTTTAACAATGGAAATACTTTGGAAAGATATCATGGTAATGTTATAATATACTTTCTATATTTTAATGAAAAATATTATAATTAAATATTGAATTAATTTTCATTATTACTTATAGACATTGTTTATTTTAGAATATTCCATAAGAAATCTATCTTAATGGTCACTATAAAATCACATAGAGGCTTCTATACTCTTCTTATGTAGTTATATCTTAGGGGTATTTAGGGGAAAATAAAGCCCCACCAACCAGTTACTTGTGAACATATTATAAAGTACGAAGCATGGACTTCTTTTGTAAGGACCTGACCCCATTTGCCCAGATCCAGTGCCTTAATTGATTACGTTTTCATACATAAAAGGAATAAGAATCCCGAAATAACAAGTAGTTTAGTATTATTGGAAACAAGTTACATACATAAGTTTAACATTACAACATGAAGGGCAACAAAATACTATTTTAATCCCCTAGAAACAACACGTCTTTTAGATTATTCTTGCAAGTAATTCATAAATTACTTCTTCGTGTCCTGAGAAAATGAAACATAAGAAAGGGGTGAGCTCAAATGCTCAATAAGAGTAAGAAATACAACGAAAGATAATATAGACATTAGACATGGTGAATAAAATAGAACACATGCCTTTAATAATAAACTTTAAATATATTATGGCAGGAATATGATCTAAATAAATAATTCCATATTTAAACATAATCATGGGTACTCTAATAGTCGAATAACCACATGAAATTCAAATACGAGCATCATAATGAGGGAAGATCACATGCTGGACATCATAACCATAATGTCTAAGCCTCGTGCTAGGACCGTAATCATTTTTTCAAGGCCTTATGCCAAGACCATAGCTTGTCTCATGAGACCTACCGATGCATCGAGGGGCTATAGAGGGCCCCAACTGTCACATAATAAGTCCAATTAATTCCTCATATGAGCGGGGATAAACATAAACAACAAATACATTCATATTGAAACTATCATATTAAATGTAACTATCTTTCCCCAATCATTAAACATAAAACACTAACCATTCGGAATAATATGGTGAATGGTTTTAGGATAGATCATCCACAACAAATTTATTCATAAACCATTAAATAAAATATGTTATAAGACTTCATAAATTATTAAACCCAATAATACCATGGAATCAACAAGGTAATTGAGTCAAATGAAAATACTCTTATAAAATCATTAAGCAGTTTTGAGATAAATACTCTTTTATTTTGAAAAGAAGATTTATTTTTGAAAATATTTGTATAAAACCATAAGTGAAGTAAGATAGTATTTTCTTAACAAAATTAGTGATAATTGTAATAATTTCCAAAAAAATATATTATAGAGTTCTCTTGAAAATAGGAAAGAATTTGAAAAATTCCCTTGAATCGAGCTTGTATTTTGGAAACAATTTTGAAAGTTCCTTTTAAAATGTGTAACTATCCAAAAAATAAGGAAGTATTATGGTTGGTGTAAATATATATAACACTCACACAGAATTTATGAGGAGTATATAATAATACATAATAATTTCATCGAGGTAATTAGATAATGAAAGTATCCCGAATGAAAATGGAAGTTCAGGTGGAAAAACCCTTACAACTTTGTAATCAATTGAATCATATGCCCCAAAATTAATGATCGTAAAATGAAAAATTTAATATCATGAAAATAAATATATTCATGATATGAGACAATAATGTGCAGTATACATACACCATAGAAAGTAATATTAGTGATTACGGAATATCTCACAAAAATGGAAGTGGGATGAAGAAACCCTTACCTTAAATACAAATGTGTTCTCCTCTTGAACTTAAGGTCCTAGAATGTGAAATTATACATATCAATAAATTATTTCAGAACCCAATAGAAATGTATTTAGGTTATCATAGTTCTTTTTAGTTCCATTATGTTATTATTTATAAGTTATTATATTGAATTCTGTTGTTTTAGGGTGTTTGTTTTCTTGATTTTTATATTCGGTTCACTTGCTTTATGTAATGAAGTTGAATGGATGTAAATCTCCAGAATTGAAATTAAATATTATTTATGAACATACAGAATTTTTAATGTCCATTTCTATAATTTGGTTACATGGAATGAGGTTGAATCATTAGATAACAACCACTTCGATTATTCAGTGGTACTTGGATTATTAGGAACTAGTTTTGTCAAATAACTTAATTGTATGTACATATTCTAGTTCCTGAATATTAATTAGGTTATAAAAAATATATTATAGTCTGGTTCAACCATTAATATGGTTTCATGATCAGTAATGAATAATAAATTGAAGAATGAAACTTCGTCGTCCATGAAGGTTATAAATCGGAACCTTATGGACGTCGATTTCATTTACAAAATAAAAGGGAGGGAGTAAGAATATTTATGATGGTTCTTCAATTCACATGATATAAATCCAGTATATAGATGTTACTAGAGTTATCATGATAATTTTTACAGAGGAGTTGAGGAAAGTAGAAGAAATTAATTGAATCTTAAAATGAAAGAAAACATGCTAAATTTGTAATGAAAATTCGGCAGCCTAACAGCGTCTCATAAAATTTCATAGAAAATAGTTTGATGAGAGGAATGGAATATCTAATCATTAATACATAATATGGACAGTAATGGGGAATAATAATTGAAATACTGCAACACAAGACAAAGGTAATGGAAGAGAATAACTTAAAATGAAAGAAAAGAAAGAAAATAAAAGAGGTTGTTTACCTCTTGATCTCTTCTCCTTGAGATCCTCCTTAAGGGCTTTGGTTTTGGTCTTTTGGTGAGACAAGAAGCTCTAGGATGTGTTGAAGAAGATTGGGGAGGAAATTTGTCAGAATTTAGGCAATTATTAAGGCTTTAGAGGTGTGGGAGGAAGATGGGAGTGAGGGTGGTATTTATAGTGGAGGAGGGGAGGTATTTTAGATTATTTTAATCATTGTTATAATATTTTTATCAATACTATGAATAATCTCATTGAAAGTGACCCTAAATAGTAATAATATAATGTTAGTTCGAACCAAGTGGCCTTGAGTCACTTGGGATGTCATTAATAGTGTATTTAACTGATAATTTGTATATACGGTATTTTATCATATTTCACTATTCATAAAAAATTCTAGAATTTCAGAAAAATCCCAAAAATTCACCCGTACCATTTTTCGACATGTAGAATTCAAAAGTGAAATCCATTTTTCAGATACAATTTTCTAAATATTATCAATTTATTTTTAAAATATAGTCATAGTAAATTCGAAAAATAACAATTGTAAAGTGCAATTAGTTTTATTTCTCATTGAAAAAATAATTAAGATATCATTATCTTGTTTCCTTAAGAAAATGAAATAATGTTATTATTTACTATTTATAAGGGTCATATTACTATTCATATTACTATTCATAAGGGTAGGTTACTATTCACCAAAAATTATGTTTTTCTTATCGGACTCCAAATAACTTACTGATCACAACCGTGTATGTCAGATTTTCGAAATTCTCATCATTGAAGTTACAAAATTATATTTACATGGGTAGGTTGTAACAAAGTGGTGTCGGTAGAGACTTAATGATTTATGGATTCTATAATGATTATATTTGTAAATTCTTGGGGTGTTACATTATTTCCTCCTTTAAAGAATTGCTTCCTCCCAATTCATTTCATAACAACAAAAGAATGCTCTCGGACGTTCTTACCACATCTCCCGTCGTAGAGGATCCTCAGGTGCGTTCAGAAAAAAACCAAAAAAAAATTCTCAACTCCTCTAGTTCTCTGAGCTAGACACACCTCTGATAGAATGGGTTTAACTCTTGCAACGAACACTCGGGCTTCTAGAGGGAGGCTCGAACAGTGCAATGTTTGGAAATGTCTGAATGGACCAACATACGAAGAACTCTCCGAACTATGTCTCGACTGAGGACATCTAAGTCATAGATATTGTTGTATAGGCTAAAACTAAGAAGTTGGTACATGTACGTTTCACAAATGTTTCCCTCCAAATCATCCTCTTGAAAACATAACTTGACCATATAGTTCCGTCCTAGGGTGAAACATAGGAAAAGCCCTTCGTGGTATTTTCCTCTTCGCCAGTACTCAGCCAATTGTGTCATGGCCAGGCGGTAGCAAATGGAAGCATTCCCTTGATAGGTGTGGAGAATGTCCGGACTGTTTGTCACTTCATATAGTTGTTTACACGTTTTTTTTCAAGTTTTTGATAGGTAGGTACTCTTCTTCACAGGTTTTGATCGCAATGATCTCCAGGATCTCCAGAGGAAGAGATAACATATGGGTTTGTCCTTCTATCTGAAAATTTATTATAAATGTTCACTTAGTGGTACTCATTCAAAAGTATAACCGATTAAAGGATAACAAAAAGAAGAGACAACATTCTATATTCTTATACAACCACTGGTTCAAAAAGTAAAACTGTGCTAATGGTTTCCTGAGTCCCCTAATACATGAATCCCCAAACTAGTTCAAAGATTTCACTAACCCAGAACCATACACAACACTAGACACACGTTTCTCCCAAAGTCCCTTTACCAAGAAAAACACCAATGCTAGGGTTCTAATGACCTCAGGTGAATTCCTAAGGTAGTATTTAGCTGCTTGATTTCCTTATCCCAGACACACTCTAGATAGCTAGGGTCGAATCTATGCTTAAAGCACTCAGGATTCTATAGAGAGGCACGAGAAGTGTGGAGGTCACAAATTTCAGTGTGGACTAAATCCCTATAATTCCCATGCACCACATCATTCTTGAAGATATTGATGTTGTAAAGTTTTTTGTACACACTAAAACTCAGGATCTGAAATAGGTAGGTCGCTCAATGGTCACCATCCAAAGTAGCTTCCAAAAATTTACCCACAACTCGGTAGTTATCAGCCAGAGTGAAACATAGAGAAAGAGCTTCATGATACTTCCCTCTTTTCCTATATGCAGAAAATTGTGCATATAAAATACGGTAATAGACCAGATTTCTTCCTTGGTAAAGATGGAGAATTTTAGGATGATTTGATACCCAATGGAGTAGTTTACAAGTCAGATGTAAGATGGCATAGGGATGGTCCTTTTCGAAGCATATATTTACAATTATAGTCTGTAACAACTCAGTAGGTAGTGATAAAATATTGGTTGGTTGACTCATCTTCTATCTGAAAAGTTTTAGAAAATCAACATTCTGTATGGCAAATCCATTTTAAACCAAGTTATTGTTTTATATAAAAACATATAAAAAAGAGAATACAACATCATTCATTTAGACATGATTTATAAAACTCAATAAATTACACAATGTCTTGCTCCCTTTCACAAAACATTAGTATGGACTTCCTGACATCCTTGGTGATGTCCCTCCACCTCCACCGCCTAAGGAGGAAGGTACTATTCAACTCTACACCTAGGGCTGAACAAAGCTCACGAGTCTCATCTTCCCAAATACACTCTTGGAAATTTGGATCGTGGTTAAACCCAAGCTCCTGTTTGATACAGGTGGTTTTCCATAGATAGGCATTAGTAACATCAAGTTCCATGACATCCGCTTAGATTTGGTTCCTAAATATCCTTCAAACCACGTCATATTTGAAGTATTCTATGAAAGATTCAAAATCGCAAAGGTCCTCAATCATGCTGAAACATTGGATTTGGTACATAAAGACTGCGCGGAAGTCCAGCTCCTTTGCAGGTTCTCAGAAAACCGTGAAGGCCAACCATTTCTTATTCAAGGTGAAACTCATGAATATTCCCTTGTAGTACTTCCCTTTCTTTTTATAATTCTCGAACAGTGCATTGGCCATTTGGTTATACATAACTTCCAATCCCCAGAATATTCTAAATACATTTGAGTTGTTCGACACTTTGTAAAGAATCTTGCAGGATAGTCAGAGGTTTCCAAAGGGTTCATAGTCTTCCATACATGACTTCACGATTATAGTCTCAATGATTTCTGTGGGAAGGGACAAAAGACTTGTACCTTCACTTTCCATCTGAAAATTAAGAAAACATCACTCTTAGTATTGTTTAAGAAAGTTTTTAATTGTTCAGTTCTGGTTTCCAGAGTTATTCAAACACAATCCTATGAGGAAAATTTACATTAACTCCCTTATAATGGCTTGTAAAAAAATATGAATTATCCTAAGCATATACCCTGAGAGTGTCATAACCAAGAGTACAGCAAGGCCCGTTATCGTATACTAGTTCCCGTTTGAGTCTAGTACAAAGTGGTGTTTTAGTGTTTTACCCCTAGATACATCTGTGCCAGAGCCACCTCCACCTACTCGTATCCAGACAGGGATGTATTTTCTAGAAGGATTGAAATATTCTATTCCTTACCAAAATACCAGGATGTTCTTGTACGTTTATCCTAAAATACTATCTTAGGTATTTGTTTCCTATTATAAATTTCCTAATATAGTTTCCAAGTGTTCTACAAAACTTCTTATGATACCAACTGTAAGGACCCGAGCCAGTTGCCCAGATTCGGTGCCTTATTTGATTATGTTGGAATACATACAAGGAATACAAATCCAAAAAGACTGAGTAGTTTAGTATTATTGGAAACAAGTTACATACATAAGTTTAACATTACAACAAGAAGGGAAAACACTATTTTAATCCACTAGAAACATCACGTCTCCTAGATTATGCTTGTAAGTCATTCATAAATTACTTCTTCATGTCCTGAGAAACTGAAACATAAGAAAGGGGTGATCTCAAACGCTCAGTAAGAGTAAGAAATATCGCAGAAGATAATATAGACATTAGACATGGTGAATAAATGAGAACGCATGCCTTTAATAATAAACATGAAACATATTTTGGCAGGAATACGAGCTAAATAAATAGTGCCATAATTAAACATAATCATGGGTATTATACTAGTCTAATAACCACATGAACTTCAAATACGAGCATCATAATGAGGGAAGTGCATATGTCGAACATCATAACCATATTGTCCAAGCCTCGTGCTAGGACCATAATAATTTTGTCAAGGCCTTGTGCCAAGACCATAGTTTGTCTCATGAGACCTACCGATGCATCGAGGGGCTCTAGCGGGCCCCAACCATCACATAATAAGCCCAATGCATTCCTCATATGAGCGGGGATAAACATAAACAAAAAATACATTCATATTAAAACTATCATATGAAATGTAACTATCTTTTCACAATCATTAAACATAAAACACTAACCATTCGGAATAATATGGTGAATGCTTTTAGGATAGATCATTCACAATAGATTTAGTCATAAACCATTAAATAAAATATGGTATAAGACTTAATAAATTATTAAACCCAATAATACCATGTAATCAACAAGAGCATTGAATCAAATGAAAATACTCTTGTAAAATCATTAAGCAGTTTTGAGATAAATACTCTTTTATTTTGAAAAGAAGAGTTATTCTGGAAAATATTTGTATAAAACCAGAAGTGAAGTAAGATAGTATTTTTATAAAAAAATTAGTGATAATAATAATGGTTTCCAAAAATATATTATAGAGTTCCCTTGAAAATAGCAAAGAATTTGAGAAATTCCCTTGAATCGGGCTTGTATTTTGGAAACAATTTTGAAAGTTACTTTTAAAACGTGTAACTATCCATAAAATAAAGAAGGATTATGGTTAGTGTAAATATATATAATACTCAAACTGAATTTATGAGGATTCAATAACAATACATAAGAATTCCATCAAGGTAATTAGATAATGAATGTATCTCGAATGAAAATGGAAGTTCAGGTGGAAAACCCCTTACAACTTTATAATCAATTGAATCGTATTCCCCAATATTAATGATCACCAAATGATAAATTGAATATCATGAAAATAAATATATTCATGATATGATACAATAATGGGCAGTATACATACACCGTACAAAGTAATAGTAGTGATTACGGAATATCTCACAAAAATGGAAGTGATAAGAAGAAACCCTTACCTTAAATCCAAGTGTGTTATCCTCTTGAACTTAAGGTCCTGAAATGTGAAATTATACATATAAATAAATTATTTCAGAACCTAATAGACATGTATTTATTTTATCATAATTATTTTTAGTTCTTTTATGTTATTATTTATAAGTTATTATATTGAATTTTGTCGTTTCAGGGTGTTTGTTTTCTTGATTTTCATATTCGGTTCACTTACTTTTAAGTAATGAAGTTGAATGGATGTAATTCTCCATAATTGAAATTAAATATTACTTATGAACATAAATAATTGTTAATGTCCATTTCTATAATTTTGTTACATGTAATGAGGTTGAATCATTAGATGACAACCACTTCGATTATTCAGCGGTACTTGGATTATTATGAACCAGTTTTGTCATATAACTTAATTATATGTACATATTCTGGTTCCTGAATATTAATTAGGTTATAAAACATAGATTATATTATGGTTAATCCATGAATATGGTTTCATGACTAGTAATGAGATAGAAATTTAAGAAATAAACTTCGTCGTCCACGAAGATTATAAATCGGAACCTTATGAACGTAGATTTCGTTTACAAAATAAAAGGGAGGGAGTAAAAATATTTATGAGGGTTCTTCAATACACATGGTATAAATCTAGTATATAGATGTTACTGGAGTTATCAGGATAATTTGGACAGAGGATGTGATGAAATAACAATAAAATAAATGAATCTTAAAATAAAAGAAAACTTGCTAAATTACTCACGAAAATTCAGCAGCCTAACGACGTCTCATATAATTTCATAAAAAAATAGTTTGATTAGAGGAATGGAATATCTCATAATTAATAAATAATATGGACAGTAATGGGGAATATTTAATGAAATATCCCAACACATGCCAAAGGAAATGGAAGAGAATAACTTAAAATTAAAGAAAAGAAAGAAATAAAAGAGGTTGTTTACCTCTTGATCTCTTCTCCTTGAGATCCTCCTTAAGGGCTTTGGTTTTGGTCTTTTATTGAGACCAGAAGCTCTCGAACGTGGGGAATAAGATTGGGGAGGTAATTTGGCAGAATTTAGACAATTCTCAAGGCTTGAGAGGTGTGGGAGGAAGAGGGGAGTGAGGGTGGTATTTATAGTGGAGGAGGGGAGGTATTTTAGATTATTTTAATCATTATTATAATATTTTTATCAAGACTATGAATAACATCAATGAAAGTGACCCTAAATAGTAATAATATCATGTGAGTTCGAACCAAGTGGCCTTGCATCACTTGGGATGTCATGAATAGAGTATTTAACTGATAATTTTTATATACTGTATTTTATTGTATTTCACTATTCATCAAAAATTCTAAAATTTCAGAAAAATCCCAAAAATTCACCCATACCATTTTTCGACGTGTAGAATTAAAAAGTGAAATCCATTTTTCAAATAGAATTTTCTAAATATTATCAATTTTATTTTTAAATAAGTTCATAGTTAATTTGAAAAATAACAATCTTAAAGTGCAGCTAGTTTTATTTCTCATTGAAAAACTAATTAAGATATCATTATCTTGTTGCCTTAAGAAAATGAAATAATATTATTATTTACTATTCATAAGGATCATATCACTATTCATATTACTGTTCATAAGGGTAGGTTACTATTCACCAAAAATTATGTTTTTCTTATCAAACTCCAAATAAATTACTGATCACAACCATGTATGTCAGATTTTCAAAATTCTCATCATTGAAGTTACAAATTTATGTTTACAGGGGTAGGTCGTAACAAAGTGGTGTTGGTAGAGACTTACTGATTTATGCATTCTATAATAAATATATTTGTAAATTCTTGGGGTGTTACATCTTTCATCAATTTTCGCAATGAGAAATAATTTTACATGCATTGTAGTCGATCATATATTATTTGACATTATTCATTTTATCTAACTTGATTCAAAATTAATAATTTATAAAACAAAAAAAAGAGTGCTAAAAAAATAACATGTATCAAACCTAACATACCCCTATCACAAAGGAAGGATGTGGTACACTTCATTAGAGAATAAATTTTTATGTATTTTAAATCAATAATAAATTTTTAATTATGTGATATGAATCAATATATGATCCTTTTTTTATATACAGATTGATGAATCAAAATATGAAGTCATTTCCATCCCACAAGATGTGATATGGAAGGAGGATCGTGTAAATAACTAGGATAAATTAGTTGATGAAAACAAAAAAATAGTATGGGAAGCATATGTAAGTATGACATAATTTTAATTAATTACAATTTATTAAAATATTACATTAAAATATCTATTTATGTTTATTTTTTTATATGGTTTAGACACAAAAATCAGCGATGACCATACTAAAAGAAATGCTACTTTCAGTAGCTTTGAAGTCGCCTAAATAATATTGTCACATTAAAGGGTTAGGTTTTGGATTCTCTCCTAAAACATATTTCTAGAATATAAAACCACGTGAAGTTACTTATAATATGGTTAGATGATTGCAGACACAAATAGACTTAATTCAATATATTTTTTTGTGGTCTGGTTTGGAAGACCATTGTATAATAAGGGGTCAAAGTCAACAGGTAGTGGAGAAAATATCTACACATGAACCAAATGATCCCACTATCTTTGAGGCTAGTCAATACCCCCAACTACATACCTTACCCAGAGTAATCAATTATTTCATTACTATTTATCCTAAATTTGAATCAAATAACTTCTGATAACTTTATATTACTAAGATTTTAAAATGTATAGTTGTATGTGATTTGTATCTGTCAATACCCACATACTGCCGTGTTGTAATGGGTACAATGTATATTATCCTGGGAGACCAACTATATAATCAAGACATCCCAAAAGATCACATGAGAGTGAGGATTAAGGTAGATTATAACCCGACTACTGAGTTGCATGTTCCCCTTGATGTTCGGGATATTACAAAAGTCGAAGCTACTATTGGAGCTTTCATAGAATTGACATCTAATCTTATAAAGATACATGATGTAAGTATTTAAAAAAATCAATTAAAAACATGTAATATGTGATGATAAAAAGTTTGAAGTGAGGTATAATATTACTAATGGATAAATCGGCAGAGAAACCGAATGTCAAATCAAGAAAATCTAGCGAATCGACCCAGAAATCCAAACTACCTTCCCAGAGTACCTTATCTCCACCAGTTCTAGGGAAACATTTATTATCATTAAAACTTCATGTAGAGACCAAATTTAAATATAAAACTATGTCTTTCATGGAGTCTAAAAAAGAAAAATATGGATATTCTTTGAAATATGGAATTGGTCATGAGACTCTAACAGAGATTCTCAAACATGAATGGATAGGCATATCAGTTGTGAATACATACATAAGGTAAAATTTCATAATATGTATGTCCAAATAGTGAGATAATATGTTAATTAAAGGTAATAACTATTCAAATTTTGTATGGGAATTTATATCACAACTATAAAAATGGAAGATCATGTGAAAAATGATATAGATTCATTAATCCCAATATCATTTCTATGACATCACTTGTGTTGAATGGGAAAAATATTAAGAAGAAAAAAGATGTGTTACTTGAAGTTTTTAATAAAAAATAATCAGAAAGCAGACTGTCTATGCCTACAATGAAAAGGTAAAACTCTAAAATCTAATCACATAAAATATATTCTGCATTTTTTCATTTCTTAATTTTTTTTCTTTTTTCAGGATGCATTGGATACTGATAGCAGTCAATCTAGACACACTGAATATTTATTTTTTGGATCAAATGAATGGATATGCAACCAACTGACCACATAAGATGTGTATTTTGAATATGCGATAAACTGAAATCAAGATTTTATAGATTAAAGTTGAAATATATGTTCAGTATATGTTTTAATAAAAAAAATTATGATAGGGAGGTCAATAAATACAGGTAAGATCATGGAATGAAGTCAATGTCTGAAGGGATAAAGCCTATGGAGTAGTACAAATGGAAAAATATTAAGGTATATATAGAAATATTTAACTATAAACCCATTTCAAAACAATGTAATTATTTTGTTCAATGTTTCTGTAGTGTCTGAAACAGGATAATTACATCGATTGTTGATATTATGTTTGAAATTTTATGAGAGAAATCATAAATCATAAAAAGGCCAGCATCCCCCAATAGTTACTTTTCCAAGGTAATTACAATGTCATTAAATATATTTCGTCATCATTTTTTGTCAATATTTTTTCAGTAATATCATGATTTCCAATAACCTTGTTACTCAAAATAAAAAATAAATTTTTTTAGAGATGAGTGGGTTGTGTACTTTTTGTTAGATTGTATGTCGACAATAAATTTAGATCATTGTCTTCTATGTTAGTAATCTAGTACTATTTATGACCTTTGAGATATATTTTGGGTTTTAAACATTAATGTTATAATGATTATATATTATTTTTTATCTCTTTTTCAAGGATAAGTATAATAAAGGAAATAAATTTCTTTAGAAGCGCTGCCCTACAAAAAAAATTGTTGTAAAATCGCAGAGGTAGAGGAAGAGGAAGAGTTGGATGCAAAGGCGAAGGTGGAGGTGGAGGAAAAGGAGGAGGTATAGTCAAATAAGAGATTGATATAGAGGGGGAGGAAGAGGTGAATATCGAGGTGGAGATTGAGGCAGATGTTGATAAGAAGTGTGGGCTTTAAAACAAAAAAAACTATTTGGCAATGAAGTGGAATGAGGATCATACCATGATTGTGTTTGAGAACAATTGTGTAAAATTCCATGCAACACTTTTCAATTAAGATAAGATCCATTGTGAAGGTGCTTCAGGTGAATTGTTGAAATAATATTTTTACCCATTTGTTTATGTGATTTTACATAGGGTAGTAATCCACTTATAAGATCATTCTATATTGGAAGCTTCAATTTCTCCACTAGTGTTATTGAAGCAACATCTGTACAACTCTCAATCATTAAATAGGAATATAATTCAACATAAATGTTTGAATAAATATGTGTGTAATCAACCACTAAATTCAAAATTTATATGAATGAACTATTGGAGGAAAACCAACATTGATATATTATGTTCATTGAGGAGGTAAGGATTCAAATTGTCTGTTATCATCTTAAAATTGACTTTTTAAAACAAAAAAATCGTCACTCACTAAAAACCAAGAAAACTTGATCATATTTTATGGATAATTTGGGAAAATGAATCAAAATAAATTTGTGACTTGTATGAATAATTCTCATGTCATACCCAAATATTATGATACATTTATGGCTCAAAGTGTGTGTTTCTTGTTTAAAATGACATTTTAGTAAAAACTATAAGTAGCATTCTCAAAATGAAGAAACCGCATTCTGATTTTTTTGAAACTTTAGGAAAATAATGCATAATTTATTTAGGATGTGTAGGAATTATCCACACCGCAATTTGACACACTTTTTGACTGTTATGACTTCAAGTTCAAATTTTTATTCAAAATTGAAATTAATTTTAGTGAAAAAAATAATTGAATTAATCAAAACTGAGAAAACACATTATGGATATTTTTTAATTTAAAAAAATGATCCATAAGTCATTTGTGACAAGTAGTAATTAGAAACACCTCAATATGATACACTGTGTCATCGGTATGAATCCAATTTTAACACCCCAATCTTCCACAATATGCTTCTTTTTTAAATAATTTAATAGCGTTTGATGTACGCAACACCGAGTTCAACCGCACCACGACCTACCAAACTAGCTGTTAAAAATAGGTTATGAATATTATTAAATCCATTTTATATTTTATAAATCCTATATAATTTTAACATCTTTTGTGTTTCTTAGACATAATATAAGGAAAAATTCAATTTTTCTAATAAAAGAAGTATTTTTCCAAAAAAAATGCAGTTTCTCCACCTTTTAATGAAGAACCCTTTTTAAATCTAATATTTTAAAATTTTATATATTAGATTTAATGAAATTAAATTATTCTTTAAAATAGGGACATAAAACTATAGTTTGGATAAATATTTGGAACTTTTGTGATGACTTTCATATTTTGATGAATAGTGAAAAATACTAAATTTTAATTGAAACAACTTGTTTAATCGAAATAATTAATAGTGTTAAATTTTAAATTTGGGTGGTTTTAAAGAATAATTAGATTATATTTTTATCATTTAATATAATTTAGGTCATGGAAAGTAATTTCAAATTTAAATTGGACATAAACACATTTCAATCGTTTGATACTTTTTACTTCTTTAAAACCCGCTTTTTGGTTTTGACAATAGGAATTAATTTTAAATTAATTTCTTCAACTTCTATGTTTTGAATTTGGAAAAATTGATTCCATATTTGGAATCATAAGTTACAAAATTTTTAAATAGTTACCTTTTATTTTTAGACATTATGAATAGTAACTTCAGTAATTATTTTTATTTACCATGGTTAAAGGGTAAATTAGGTAAATAAGGGTAACAAAAATAATATTTTAATAATATAAAACTACCCTAACATGTGTCCTAATCCTATTGGAAGATATATATTCTTCCATGATCTTCCTTATGCCTAATTTTTGGTATTTGTAAATGACATGGGTGTGATAATGACATGTTATAAAAAATTAATTTAATGTAAAGATAATTATAACATAAACATATATCTTTTACTAAATTGATTTTAATATTGTGTTATATAAATTATCTATATTTATATAAATATCCATTATAAATATAAAACTATTTAATACATCTTGGTATTTTATTTATAATTTTTAGACATTAAATAGTTGAATTTATTTATGACATAATGATGATGCAATAATTACCTTATTAATAAAATATTAAAATAAGTCATATTATAAATATTAAAATAAATGTATATTGAAATTTTTGATGCCATACACAAATTTTCTAAGTTTATATGACATTTTATTTTTGATTCAATGTATTTTTCTTCTAATTAATCAAGTTTTTATGACTTTCACAAAAACCAAATACTAAATAGTGTCAAATTTTACATAAATTAGTTTTTTTTAAATAGTATTTTATTAAATGATATAATACTTTTAAAAATAAAACATTCGGCCAAAGAACTTATATAATCTTATATATGTCATTATTGAACCACTTGAGGTTCTATTGTCATTTTATAGTAACTATATTTACCATTTAGTATAAAAATACAAGAAGACATGGTAAAAGTTATACTATTTAACTAAGAGTTAAATCTAAAAGATAAGGTTAATATGGTGACCTAAACTTGTCTAAAACCGATTGGTTGAGAATATAAGGACCCATACACACCTTATCCTTGAAATATATCCATTTGGAGATATTATAAAACGAAAATAATTTTATAATAAATTAATATTTCATGTTTTTTCTAAATTTTTCCTCTCCTCTCTTATAAAAGGGTACTTACCCTTCTCTTAAATTCACACATCCAAATCCATTTGGCTCAGAAAAACCCTGATCAAATCTCCTCAAAACTACCCTAAATTAAACCTAGAGGCCTTAATTTTATCATAAATCCATCCTAAGGATCCCTTTTGTTCAAATCAAAAGGAAGGACCTGAATAAGAGGTAATTATTTCATCGCTTTTTTTAAAGTTCTTTTCTTCTTCTACATCTTATTTATTTGTTGTTTCCATACTAAAATAAAAAATTAAGTAAATTATACAAACGTAGATGTTATTATAAATATTTTACAACCAAATTAATTATTTTATCCATCCTATGAATGATAAAGTCACCGTATGTGCGTATGTACGGCCTACCGTCTCCATGTCGTGGTGTAGTTTTTTATTCAACACTTCGTTATTTTGATGGGTTTAATAATTAGTATAATTTATGTAAATAATAAATATAACATGTTAATGTTTATATATAATTAATATACTATCAAATTTCAAAACTTTTAATCATTAAGGAAATGATATTGTTGCTCGTTTATACGTAAAACTTACCGTCTCCACGACACGATGAGATTCATTTCCGTGTTCACCATTCAACGATGATTATAAAAATATATATTATTAATAAGTATGTAATATATGAAACAATAATTCTAATAAATATATATATATATATATATATATATATATATATATATATCTGTGTGTGTGTGTGTGTTTTTGTGTGTGTATTTTTACATATATTTCATTAACATACATCCATTCAATATGATATGAAAACAGAAACAATGTTCATGCGTTTGTACGGCCTACCATCTCCATGAACGGTGTATTAAATTTTATTTATATATATATATATATATAATTTATATTATTAATATATATGATATATAAATAATATTATACATTTTGTAAGTAAGTAAATAATTATCTATGTAATATGATCAAGAATAACAAGTCAAAACATGTACGATATACAAAGAGATATTACCCAAAATATTGCATTAACTTGGAATTTTTAATAAATGGGTAATATAAATTCATAAAAGAATCAAATATTATATCATAAATATTATTATTATTCTAATATAAGCTAATAATACATTTAAAGTCATTATACAGGAGGTTCAAACACGTACGAAGAGTATCAGACCAAAGGTAAGGGTTAATTTCTCAATCTAATTATTATCTGAGATTGATTATCTATAAGTATATACTAGGACAGATTTATCATCCATGTCTATAGCTCAAAAAAATGTTTTCAAAAGTAATGTTTTAAGGTTTTATGGAAGGTAATATTTAACTAAACAATCATTTTAAATGTTTTAAAGATTTATTTTTCTAAATCTATTTAATTAATGTCCATGTTTTCAAAATGATTTTAAGGATTTATTCATATGGACATAATTGTTTTAAAATTTTAATTCCTTTCAAAAGTTTCAAAGTGGTATGGGAAACTTTGATTCATAAATCTCTTTAAATGACTTACTTAATAAATTGTGCTACTTTTAAATGATTTCATGAAAAAGGTACTTATCTCTCTAATATTTTTACTAATTAATTTAAACTGTGTAAACATCCTTTATTGGATATTATTATTTATTGAGGTTGATTTATTATAATACAATCTTCCATATTGTATTTAATGAGTTGTGATATGTTTGACTATGGATGTGATATTTTTATACCATTCATGGTTTATGGTTAAAGTAATAACATTTTGAATGCTAATTTTAATATGAATGTTTATGTTATGCTTCACCCTTTTCATATTAGTAATTCATTGGACTTAGTAAGTGATAGGTGGGGCCTGCTATAGCCCCTTGATGCATCGGTGGGTCTCATGAGATAGTCTAGTGTATCAGAACAAGGCCTTAATAGGATATTTTTGAATTTTCTTGGCACAAGGCCTTGTCATAGTTGTTATTATTTTTGGCATTATGTATTCCCTTGTTGTGAAATTAGTTATTACATGTGATTATTAAACTAATAGAATATCCATGTGCTTGTTTATATGGTAATGTTTGATTTATTTTTTTATATTATGTTCAAGTTTATGTTTAAAAGGATGATGTTTTTATTATACATATTTCCTAAAAAGTTTATAGCTTATGCTGAATTTCATCTCACCCCTTTTTTGTGTTTTATTTTCCTAGGATGCCAAGAAGTGTATTATGATTGATATGAAGGTTTAAGATAAGGGATTAATTGAATTATCAAAGGATTTTCTATGATGTATTTTATGTTACAAATTGTAAAGTTAAGTTCTTGTATGTAATCTTTTTTACAAGACTACAAAATTGATCGGTACATTAGGAATTGATTCCTTGTAATCATGTCATTATATTAAAATAATGCACCAGCTCTAGGAATCTAAGGTTGGGGCGTTACACCAAGTGCATGTTATCATTTTAAAATTTACATTTTAATACAAAAATGTTCCACTCACTAAAAACTATGAAAATGTGCTTGGATTGGCTTGATAATATGATAAAATGATTCATAATTCATTTGTGATGTGTATGAATTATCCTCAAGTCAAACCCACACATGCTACCACATGTATGGATCAAAGTGCTTGTTTCTAGTTTAAAATGAAAAAATAGTAAAAAAACACATGTGGAATACTCAAAACTGATAAAACACATTTTAATTGTTTTGATAATTTTACTAAAATGACCAATAATTCATTTGGTATGTTTAAAAATCAGCCTCACCTCAATACGGTGCATAGTGTGACCGGTATAACTCCAAGTGTGTCTTCTTATTCAAAATTGACATTAGTTTTAGTAAAAAAACAACTGAAATACTCAAAATTGAGAAAAAAACATTCAGGTTATTTTTTTTCAATTTAAGAAAATGATCTATAAATCATTTCTAAGGTGTAGGAATTATCCACACTACAATCTGTTACATGGTGTGACCAATATGACTCCAAGTGCATCTTTTTATTCAAAACTGACATTGATTTTAATCTAAAAAAATACTTACAAACTCAAAACCAAGAAAACACATTCAGAATGTTTTTATACTTTTGTAAAATGATCCATAATTCATTTTTAACATGTAGGAATCAATCACGCCTCAATTCGACTCATTGTGTGACTGGTATCACTCTGTGTGTTCCTTTTTATTCAAACATTTCATTAATTTTGGAAAAAAAACAGATCGCATACTCTATAATAGTGTTTTTTCTTGTATTTGTTTTGAAATTTTATTTCATCAAAATTTAGTATTCGTATCTTATTTTGGTAATTTTGGTTCTTTTTTTGGTGATGATTTGTGTTATTATAACACATTGCATGGCCTGTTTCAAGTGTTTTAATGTGATGTAGAATTAAACAATAGTTTTCCTCTTTATCATCACTTTTAGAAGTATTTATAAGGAATCCTTTAACCACACATTTTAAAATTTCTATAAAGATAAACTTTATTAGTGCCTATAGAATCACCAATAAATGAATCTTTATCGGCACTTATAAAAGTGATCGTAAAGGGTCTCTTTATTGGCGCTAAGTAAAAGCACTGATAAATGGTGTATTTTATCATCTATTTTATTTTCACTGGTAAAGATACCCTCTATCATCACTTTTATTTCACCAATAAAATCATTGTACTTTTAACCATGTTGATTTATTCAGTTCTTTTATATCACTAATAAAGGCTTATTATAGCACTATTAAAGGCCTCTTTTGTAGTAGTGACACATCCTGGTTTTATACACGGTAGAATCATATCTTTTTCTAAGGCATAACAAACTTGTCCGGGGAGATAATATAATTTAATGTCATGCAATGAGAATGTTCCTTCTTTATATCAGGTAAAGATGGAATCTCAGCCTTATAATGGGTCAAGGTAATTTAATGGTTACTACACTTGAAAGGAGTCCCATGGGATATTTTGGGGTGATTACACCACAAGTAACTGATGGTTTTGTAGTGAATCTACAATATAGAACAGAGACAGAAATTCTAGGCATCACTACATATCCCATAAGGGTGGAAATCAAGACACGTGTACTTCTGGGAGGTGACATATAGTTTAAGGTCATACGGTCTGGACCATGGGATAAAGGGGGTTCAAGGATTTAATGTAGTGCAAGAGTTAAAACCTGACATGAATGATCCCAGAAGTCCCTATACCACGTGAAGTGATTTGGAATCTAGTTTTACATAGTTTAAGTCTATACAGTCTAGACCATAGAAAATATATTAATGTCATGTCACTTAGACTACATGAAATCAGTATAAATATGTGATGTGTGGATTGTAGAAGTGTTTGTTTCAAGGGTAATCATGGATCATTAAAGATTTAATTAAAGATGTAAATGAGGAAAATGAATCTCACATACCATACAAGTATTAATATAAAATAATCACATTGTTTAATGTCCTAATTATTAGACTAGGGAAAAGGGATAAAATATTTTAACTTCATGCTGGTTGGAATGGGGAAATGTTGGCCCCAAGAGTGTTTATGTGGAATAGATAAAAGGAATGAGGAACTTGAGTAGAGGGGACTAGGAGGTCTATGTATAAAAAAATGTATTTAAAGGGTCAAAATATAGATGTATTTTCAGATAGTCCACGAGACGATACTTTTGGGCATCACAACATATCTCATAAGGATGGAAATTAATCCACACATTGTTCTGGGAGGTGACATAATGTTTAAGGTCATACAGTCTGGAACTTGGAAAATGGTACAGAACCATTTACCTTAGACTAAGTAAATGTTGCTTTCAAGATCATCTATTTGGAATATAATATACATAACTCAACGTTAATAGAGACAATGAATGGTCACATACCACATACACACCTTGCAATGAAGTACATATAGTTTCATGTCATAATTTTAGGACTCTAACTGAGGCCCAAGTGGCCAAAGGGTTAATGAATTTATGTATGGTCCTAGTGATGAGAATTCTGGTCATCCTTACATGTCCCATGAGTTTGGGAATCAACAAAAAGGTATTTCTAAAACATGGTGTGGCAGAAGACTCGCTCTGGTGGGGGAAATACTCTATGGTGGGGGAATTGAGGCATCCAACAATCATATGGAATCCCATGTTAATAGAATAGGGTAAGCTTTATTGATAATCCCATACTTATCTTATGAGGAATCCTAGTTTTAGATGGGGTAAATATCATATTTTATTAAGAGGCATACCAATTCTTTATGGGGTAGACTCATAGTTTAATGTCGTGTGTTGAGGACGTTGGGTGTTGTATTTTAAGATCAAATGACTTATATTATATGTAATGTTAATATTTTAGGGTCATAATGCTTGGACCTTGGGGAGATCTTAGTATAAGGTCTTAGTTTCTAGACCATAGGCTCCAAGTTTATGGTTATAGAGTTTGGACCATGGTTGAGCATCTTTAATAGTGTGGTATAATGGTAAGATTGGAATGGATGGAGGGACAGAGAGGTCCAATTCCACACCACACATTTCTAAGAGAGGGGTTTCTAGAAGGGAGAAATTTATCTCAGTGGAGTAACAAAACTGACGTGAATGAGGGCCAAGTAAACCCAGTGCCACACCACATATTCTTGGGGAGGCATTCATACATATTAGAGTCATGATTCTTAGAATCAAACTCTCAGTTTAGGGTTGTGTAGTTTAGACCCAGGGATATTCCTTTAAGGTCGTAGAGTTTGGACATGTAATGCCCTTATATGAAGTACTTTTTGAGAAACTTGGCATTGGTGGGAGGTTTGATATGCTCTCCATCCACAATGATCAAAGAGTATGCACAATTGGAACAGACCTTGTGAATAGTGTGAGTTTCTTCCCACTTGGGATACAACTTTGAAGGCTTCTTTCTAGGTATCATTGGCATTCCGAGATCCAGTATTGTATCACATTAGAGGAAGCAGTAGAGGTTATTCTTATTGTATAATGCTCTCTCTATCCTATTATTGTGCCTATCTAGATTGTGCAAGACCTGAAACTTGTTCTCTTCAAGTTCTTCTTGATTATATAGATGTACTTCTGCTATTCTATGTCGCATATTATTGTTGTAGATAGTTGTTTGGAGTGATGAAAACATAACCTCAATGGGAAGGACTACCTCTATTCCATACACTAGGGAATATGGAGTCACCTAATTGAAATTCTTATTCATCATTCAATAGGACCATAGGGTGTTGGGGATCTTATCTAATAATCTTTTCTTGTTCTGGACCACCAACTTCTAAAAAAATTTGAGAGGGTCTCATTTAATGCCTTGATCTTACCATTTTTGTGTATGATAGTGGGAATTATTATTTTACTGGATATTATTCTTGGAATAAAACCTCTTCAGCTCAACAACCCAGAAGTTAGTACCATTATTGATGAGAATTTTGTGAGGAATATCAAACTGATTATTGATGTGGGAGATGATAAATTCAATCATGGACCAAACCTTTACTTCCCTGATGGGAATTACTTCTTACAACTTGGATAAGACATTCATCATTGTTAGAATAAACTTGCACTGGAAATCTATTATTGATGGATATGGGCATACAACAGCGAGTCTCCATACTGAAAAGGTCCAATAATACATGGTGTTGTGGAGAATCTCTAGAAGTTGAAGTAAAAGTTGTCCTACATCTAACATACATAACACATCTTGGAATACATGTTTCATTCACAGACCATAGCGTGTGAGAAGTATACCAACGTCTGAATCTAGTGGGAGTTCTTCATTATTTCATGGTGACCACCACAAGACCTTAAATTGACCTCCTACATAACCTAGAGAATCTCATCTTCCTGGATGGAACAAGGTAGAATTCCATAAAACCCGTATTTTTAGAGAGTCTGTTCAAGGTTGGACCCTCTCTGGATGGTGAATTACACTGCACACTGACAGATTTTCTCATTCTCAGCTCGATCTAGCTGTAGATTACCATGATAGAGATAATCAATTAAAGGAGATGTCCAATCGATGGTTTCTTATTCTATAAAGTAAACCAAGGGTCCTAAATTTGAAGCATCAGTAGCTAGATGGATTACCAACTACCTATCATCATTATATAAAATGATAGGATTGATGAATATTTGATGCACCGTGTGAATGAATTGGTTATACTGGTCAGGACCTACAAGAGATGTGGATAAAATATCCAAGAAATAGGTTCTACCATTCTTTGAATGAGGTACATGATTCACATATAGATGAGAATGGAACTAGTCCAATAATTAGAGAGTGTGCTCCATTAGGGGCAAAATCACTAGATTTCTGAAAGTGTAATCACCATTAATTTGTTTGTTGATCATCTTGGATACCTACTTCACATGAAAATGGGGAACATAAATCTTGAGATCTAGCTCAAGATTAGTAATGAGAGCCTGATACTCAACCTTGTTATTGGTGTAGCCTTCTGAAGACAGAAATGAGTATAGCAGGACATCCTATGTTGGGGTGATGGAGATGATACACAGGCCCACTCTATTGAGCTTGGGATTTTTGATCCTTCTATCAGTTGGGATCTAGTAGGAAACATCATAATTCATATACCAACATGGAATTTCCTAGTCCATTGAGAGGATTTCCTCATCTAAGAAATTGAAATCTAAGTTCAATTATTTAGGGCCATATGGACAGACTGAAATTCTTCTAGTGTCTCACACTTAATGGATTTCCAGAGAACAAACCTGACATCGAACTTAAAAGGACCACTACCCAATGTGTCAGTCATCCCATGAACCTGAGTAAATTCGGGAAATAATTTATTTGGTATACTCATTACACCTGATGTATCTCAGGATATTGAAAGTAATACCACAACTTCTACACTACAAAAACTAGCACAAGGTATCACTTCCTAATGAGGGGGTATTTAGTATCTGTATTGAGGAGTCTGAGACTGAGATAATATCTATTTTATCTTCCCCCATTATTCTTCTAGGTAAGAATGGAACTATGGGACCATTCTAGGGTGGTCACATATAGAACCAAAGGCTTTCCAGAGATGGGTGGCATCATAAATTGAGGTTATAGAAAATACTTCTTGATCTTTTAAAACATTTTCTGAACTCCTCATTCCACAGGTAGGTAGTGCCTTTCTTTATGAGCCTCAAAAAGGGCTTAAAATTTCTTTCCATATTCACAATGAACTTTTATATATAGGATATGTTCTCTTGGAGGCCCTACATCTCTTAAGGATTACCTGAAAGAGGTATTGGAATAATGAACATGATTTTCTCTATATTGATCTTGATTCCTCTTTATCTGACGATAAAGCCTATAAACTTCCAAGAGATAACCTCGAATGCACACTCTAAGGGTTTAATCATTAAATTATAACATAAAAGGAATACACACAGTTTCTCAAGGTTTTTGAGATGGTTCTGATGCTGGTGGGATTTGACCACCAAGTCATCCATGTGGAATTCCACCAATGTCCCAAGAATTGGTTTGAATATGTGGTTCATGGATCACTAATAAGTTTCTCTTGAATTCATTAGGACGAATGGAATCACCTAATAACATAAATCCGATTAAAGTTACCTAAAGTTGGTAGAATCATCCTCCTTAGGATCCATATGGATTTGGTTGTACCTAGATTATCCATCCATAAAAGAGAGGTCTAGGAATCTAGATGTTTCACCAATCAACAACTCCATCACCAGAAGAGGAAAATAATCCTTTGGGAAATAGAAATTGAGATACTATAAGTTAACACATACTCTGATGTATTCTTAATTTTTACTAACTAGGATGCTTTTAGATAGATATCTAGGGTACTGGAATTACCTAATGAAGTTTTATTTGATAAAATTACCAACCTCATCAAGGAAAATGGAACCATGAGAGGGGTGCATCTTCTTTGGAGGCTGATTGAACCCACAATGTCCCCAAGGGAGACCAATATGGTGAAAGAAAACCTGAGGGTATAGTCCTTTAATCTCACATTATAGCTCCAGGTGAACACATCATGCTACTACTTTAGGAAATCCACATACTTCTACTATTCCTCTAAGGGTATAGCTGCACTAATCGACATTGGTCTCAGATCTTTGTCTGTACCAAGTTTCATCAAAATAAACTCATATATTTTGGTAGAGAAACCATATTCAAATTTAGTAGGAGTGTCTTAAAAATACTCTTCATCGTCTAAGGAAAGTGAATCGGTAGGAGGAGGTTCATCCATGCCAACTAACTTAGGGGGCATTGGTTCCTTCTGAGGAGGACACAGATTCTCCACTGTGGGGTTCCTGCTTTGATGAAACTGTGGAAACAGAGGCTATCAATCCAATTCCATCAGGACAGTGATAGCATGTCCCATGCTTGATGTAAAATAACTAGTGGAAATTTAGATTAATTAGATTCAATCCTTCTCTACGGAACATACAACAATGTATTGGAATAATGGATATAGGGAGAACCTCTTGGTATCTTACAATAGTGGGGGATTTTGCTATCACCAAGTCCAATCTTGTGTAAGAGTACAAGGTAATATCTAGATGTTCCTTCCTTTTTTGAATGACATAACTCTTTTTCTGAGACACAAAAAAACCACTCAAGTATGGAATTGTTCCCTCTAATCAATGGATCAAGAGGATAAAATTATCATCCATGTTTTCCCATGGATAGGCTACGGTGGGTTTACGCTCAACCAAATTGGTCTAAAATTGCTTCCCCTCACTCTTATAAAATTCGGTATCCTTGTAGTGGAATTCATAGGAGATGGAGGGAGATGCATCACCCTAGTGAACACCTACACTATCATTGAGTGAGTACTTGAGGAACCGGTGAAACGAGGAGGGGACTGCCACATATAGATGAATCCTTGGAATCCCCAGTAGTGCGTTATAGGCGGTGTCCTCTGAAACTACCATAAACTCAGTACTTTTTATAATTCCAATGAACCGGGACTTTATCCAGATTATGCCGCATGGTTTCTTCTTGGTCCCTTCATAACCCTTAATCTTCAGGTCAAAAGGATTCAGGTCTACTTTTTCTATCCCAAACTTATGGACTATTTGGGTTGAGATTATATTGATCCTAGAACTTGTCTCCACCATATCGAGGGGAACTTCCACACCATTGAACTTTATTATAATGCATAGCAGGTTTATGTTCCCCTATAAGATGGAACCCTCATCTTCCTTGAAGAATGAGCTGATGGCTTGGAATTCCACTTTCTCAACCTCTTCTACATAGTAGAATTCCATGGAAACTACCTCATCTTAAAAATAAAGTGGTATTCTCAAGGTATTTTTGAGAGCCTCGTGCATTTTTTCTAACAATTGGAAGACCAGAATGATCAAGAGTCTTGAGGGTATTATAGTGAGTTTCTTTTGTACATCATACATCAACATCAAATTCATGTTTCTTCCCATAAGGTGAATTTCTAGGTAGGAGGCATAATGGATGTTACTGGTTGTACTGCTAAATTATGGTGGGTACTGGTAATATCCAACTTATGTCCGTCTGAATTATTCAAAATAACTATAAATTGACTATTGATTGGCTAAGGAATGGATCTTACTAAAAATTGTCGGTCACATAATAGTTTCATATGATCTTTTTGTTCAACCAACATTGTTTCCTATAAAATTCGGTCAGATGCAATGGGCTGAGAGGACTGTTCCTGTTGATCCCTACACAAATCTTACAGCCTAGTTTTGGTAACATGAATAGATAAATTCAAAGTGGTGTCCTAAGAATTTTAGTTAGTCACATTTCCCAGACTCATCCTTTGAGGGCATTAGTTGGAGGTATTATTGGGTTTTTCCTGACATTACTCACCTTCAGGAACAATGAACTGGTCTACCTACTCGATGACATTCACAGAGGCATATTCCTGCTCATCATCATATGATTATTCCAATGTTGGGTAGACCTTAGTTGTGATTTTCAACTCAAGAGGCATTAAATATATAAGGATGTGATACGGATTCATCACCATTGGGGTACTCTGATTTCCCTTACGTCGTCGACACCTTCTCTTATGATATTTGGAGGTTTATGATGCAAATGTTGAAGTGTCAATGAAATAATTTACAGTGACTATAGGAGTCTCTAGGCTTCTTAGGAAGGCACAAATGACTTTGTGGGTGTGAAAGACTACTCTGGAAGCCAACTAGTCATTGTACTTCTAGGTTCCATGGCTCGAATCCATCTTCCATGAACCTGAACCTTCTCTGTCATAGTCGGTATCGGCAAATATATGTGTTAACAGCACTGGGATGTTTCCCAACATAACCAAACTTTGATCCCCTAGGTCATGGAGACAATCCTTGAATGCATATAATTCTTTAATGGTATTCACGAGGATTTTGTGGTAAGGGAAATGGTTAGGGGATCATCACATTTGGCTTCCTAGGGCATCCATCACTCTGAAAACTTCAAAATCCCCAATTCCATGGCACAGATGAAATTTCCTAGGATTTGTGCATCCTAGAAAAAATTAGTTCAGTTACTCTTATCTAGTAAGGGTGCTCCAAGAGTCTCTCCCTAATGATGGGATATATCATGAAAAGGGGTTGGAGCTACATTTTCCCATCTAGGTTGATGCTCTTGGTGAGGTGGTGTTTTTTGTTTGTGGATGAGGTGAGGTTGTTCTTGATAGGGTTATTGTAATCAAAACGGCTCTTTGTGTAAAGGGTCCAACAAATACACTATTTATAAGGCCTCTAAATGTGTTCTAGCTAAAATATCTACTTTTTTATGCCTGATCATAGGAGCATGAAGGGGCAATAAGCATGATTGTTTAGCCTACTCCAAGGATTCCCCATGTGGTGGGACTTATCAAAAAATTCATGGAATCCAATTCAAAAGTTATGAGTGATAAAGCTAGAGACCAACTCAATTTTTAAATTCCCCGCACATATCATAAGTAGATTCTCTTGAGTCAGTGTCATATCAAGTGAGTAAATGATGCCTTTCCACCTAGAGGAAAAAACCATGACATGCTAATTAAAAATTTTATAGTACTTGAATAGGTTATCAATTCATATTTTTTATATAATGGATATTAGTTGGTTAATGAACTATCTTTGAAGGTCTTCCCAACCTATAGAGGATTTTATAGGCATCATTGTTAGGTCTACTAGGCTAAATACCCTGAGATGTGGAGTGAATCAGGGTATGACAAATTTAAAATTAAATCCCCTTCTCATCTTATTTCACTGTTAAGAAAAACACTCTTCTCTATCTTTCCCGTTGCACAATATAAACAAAAAGTAAAGCATGCACAGGACACAGAAATTTTACTTGGTTCACCCTCTCTGGGCTATGTCCAAGGAGCATACACTAGAAATGTGTCTATGTACCAAATCCACTATAAGAACACTGTTGTTTACAAGGTTCGGGATAGATCACTTCTATTCCCAGGCTCACTGCCTTTACAATGTTTAGGGTCTGCTCACTGCTTTCCCAAGGTTCACTCCCTGTTTCTCTCTCTCTGGCTCACTGCTGGTGGAGAGAATCACCTTCTTCCTCTTCCTTTGCTCACCGCTCTAGAAAGGATCCACTCACAGTTTATAGACCCGTAGGTCTCTTCATTATCACTAATTAATGCATCCTTGGTTATATGTAGATGCTTTGTTGAAGTCTAACTTTCACCTGTAGATAAATCTCACTTTGCACCGAAGGTATCAGGAAATCTTCCAGCTTCCACATAGCCATGAATCACAATTGTGCATCAACCATACCTAGATCCTTTCTCCAAGCTAGCATGCAAGTCTCAGCATGCAAGTTATAACTGGCGCGCTTGTACTCCACAACCACTTGCGTGACAGAAGCTTCTAAAACTCCAAACTTGCACGACTCACACCCTTTTACATCCAAACCAATATTTGCATGCAACCATTAACTGTCGCACTTATTCAAACCCTCGTGTGCAAGTGTCACCAAACTACTTACACGATGCCTCCTTATTCAACTCAAAACTTGGGTGACTCCTTTCATTTCTTTCCCAAACCACTCTAGACGCACAACAAACAACTGGCACACAACTTCTTCTTGTGCGACCACACCACCACTTGCGCGACCACCACACATGCACGATGGGAGCTCTCATTTTCTCTAATTTTTGAACTCTCTGCCAAATGAGGAGGCGTCTTTCTCTATTTATAGGTATTTGGACACCCTACGTGATGGCACACAAGTCTTCTATCAGTGTGCAAGTATTGGCGCGCAAGTTTCTGTCGCGCAAGTCACTTGCGCGACAAACCCTAAAAATTGGGTGCCCCTTATCACTTTTCCATATTTTCATGTTCTGGTCTTGAAAAACATGTGGCACACAATTTTCCACTCCTTCAAGACAATGGCACGCAAGTCCCTTTGAAAAAACCACTTTTCTCCATTTTTCGATTTTTATGCCCAAAAATTTGGCAAACACTGGAAAATGGCGCCACCTCGTATCTTCTCTTTTTGTACCACCTTCAGATCATCCATTCCTTTATCGACATTCTTGAATCAAACATGGATTGTTAACCTCATCCCTTGAACTTGACATGCCACCATGAAATCCCCTTTGTCAACAAATTTGTACGTCATGGTTTTCTTTTTCAATAATCACAACACATATGTCCACTTTGTCAACAAACAAAATCACCTCAAAAATGCTTCAATGATACCTTGAGAGATTTTTTCCCAACAATATTTCTATACCAGATGAATGCAGTTCCCTATAATTTCTAGAAAAAAAACAAATCTTGGTGGAATCCTACTACTCTAGGTTTCCCAACACAGGTCTGAAGCTTGAACTGAGGTGGTTAAAATATTTAAATGGGTCACTTATCCCATTTAACAAGCCAAATATAAGATTTTTTTAACTCTTGTGATTATTGTATGTTGTCCACCCATGCCAGGTATAGCTTTCCATTTGGTCGGATTTCCACTTGTTGTGACTCCATATCCTCAAGGTGAGTGGTGAGAGAAGCTATCAAATAATATTGGCGATGATAGTTTTCTTCTTGATTATTCTAGACCATTAATGCATTTACAATCTCATCAACTTAGTAAGTTGGCTCAACGGCTTGTGGAGAAGCACAACCCTGATCCTAAGGAGGATAATTACACTGATTGGGTGTGTTGGACAACTCTTATCTCAATTACTTACCTTAATATCCTAACTTCTTTCTATCTAGATTCATGGTATTTAAGACCTCAACTGGGGAAAACTATAAAAGGAGGACTTGTGGCCCTATAAGTGGAGAAATGTGATCTCATCTGGAAATGTTTTAGTTTGGTTGTTGATCAGAAATGATCTCATTGATGATTTTTTTCTTTTCTAAGAGCTGCTAGAGTAGGGTAGACACCATAGGCTCTTCCTCTATTTCTTATGCAACCTAAAATGGTTCAGTGGGTGAAATATTCTATTTCCCATTGTCGATATTCTGATGGGTAGGCAGTGACACCTTAATGGAGGGTTCCCAAAGGCTAAGAACCTGCCTTGGTTGGTGGATGGGGACACCTATATGGGGGTCTACCTAGTACTGCATGGCCCCTTATAGAAGATTTTCCAAATAATTCTCTACATTAGTTTCCCTATTTCATGGATCCTGTAGCATGTTGGGATAGCCATGTTTACCATAATGGTACTTTGAGGGGAATCCTTTTCATCAATGGTAAGTCATGCTATTGAAAGATAAGGTTAAACTAGAGAGAAAAAAATTGTACCTTGACTCGTATCTGTACATTCAAAGATGCTTCTTCCATGACATGGAAGAGCACAATGAGGATATACACCCATCTCTATTAAAGGGTATGCTGGTAGCCAGATGATGTAGGAAATTGATCCATTATAAGTGTTTCTTACTTGACCTTTCATCATTGTTTATCGATATCCTCGGGGTTCCCCTGGAGTCCTGGATATTCCAACTAATGATCATAGAGGTAGTTAAGCATTTATAAGATTTTATACGGAAAACACATGACATGGAACTCAGTGAGGGACTCTGGGATGTCGAATTTTTTATTTTCAGGTGGCTATAACACCACTGATTGTTGGTCAGTGATTAGAAACTCCCTTATTCCTTCTTGCTCAAAGCCCTATTTCAGGTCAGTCCATGATTTGATTGGAACTAGACGAGAGATAGGTGGTGACACTGATATGGATTGGTTCTATAGAATTTTTACTGGTAGAGGATCCACTGTGAAATTTACATCTTCATCACACATTGGGACATCCCTTTGGGTTGGTACCAACCACATTATTATGTCCACGTAGTACTGGGTGGTCACCACTAACTCATGTGCAAGGGTAGATGTGCTCATCTATGGCTCAACTAGCTTCTCTCCATCTAAATGAGTCAGTATATACCATAATCAATATCTAAATCTTGGTTAGAGATAGAGAGGAGGAAAACTAGCGGTAATGAGGATGGTCGTACTGTAAGCCCCTAAAAGGGGGCTAGAACTTCCTCCACCTACAGGTACCTACGAAGGGCTCTAGGGACCATGTATATATCACAATCATTGATGGAGAACATCAATTATCAAGTTCATACCCTAAAATATGTCATCCATGGTGGGAAATCCATAATCGAGTTGTATTTGTCCTTGAAATTAGATAGGTCAATGAGGTCGACAGTGACTTGGTGTTTCCTATGATTTTACCTATAATGGAGAGTGTTCTCCCTTCATCCTCAAGATGGTTCTTCAAGGTAGGTTGACTCTCCCACACGGGGAAGACCTATATTTTGGTTGATTTAATCATGAGTAGGATCTTCATGGTATTTGGTGGGAATGCGGGGAGGACCTCCATGTTGGTTGGTGGTGACAAGGGTAGGACCTTCGTGCTAAGAATCGAGAGTATGAGATTGACCTTTGTACTTATTGTTAATAGGGTTTGGAGGACCTATTCTTGGTATTATGGTGGTACTAAGAGGTCCTCGTTACTGAGCCTCATCATTTATGGTTGGACAATAAGAGTTTTTTATTATGTTGATGATTTACAGAGACAATCTGTCCTACCTATGAGGTGGTCGAGGTATCAATCATAATCAGGAAAATATGGATCCCTGTGCGCTTATTTCAGATATCTCAAGGGATGTTCCAATGGTTTCAGGTTCTATAGGGTCCATAGAATAAGTTTCCTCTTGTTAGAAATTCTTTTGATCTAGCCCTTGATATTTTTATTGGGTGCATCGAATCATGTCCATCAAAGCGAGGTTAAAGTTTATTTGTTCTTTGAGTTAAGGGATAAATCATTATTGGCATTGATGTGGACTAGTTGGATCCCTATATAGATGTTCAAGGGTATTTTTCATGGTTGGGTGACATAGGCATCCCCCACCTCCTCGTCATCAGGGAGTGAGTTATATGATCACCTTGGGGAGAGGCTCGTGAAGTGGTTTTCCATAAAAAATGGGGGTGGTCACCAACTACATAGGCCTTAGGGGTGGTGGTGTTGGTGAGTAATTAATGCATCTAGATCCTTGTGGGACATATCCCTTGTAGAAATGAACCCTTATGGTTAATATCAGATCATGAGGGCATTGATCTCCCTTCATTGGATGATCTATGAGGGTGAGATGGGGTGTAGGAACATGGTAGTTGAAGACATTATGGGGATGGAATTGTGTGGAGTTGTTGCATCTGTATTTGTCATACCCCATCGCTTAAGGGAACTATTTTATTAATTTCATTCTATGTAAATCATGTATGGCATGTGGATTTATCTTTTAGTATAGGAACAAGGAAAGTGATACCCAATACCCCAATGTCCTCTAATATTGTGAAGATAGAGAGGGATCCATGCCGAAAATGTCACAGACCGATAACGCCCAATTTCTACAACCCAAATTTTTTGGTCAGTTCTAAGCAAGGAAACCCATTTTCTAAGTGGTAACTAGTCTCATATATCTAGATCGAGTGACATGTTAATCTAAAAATTCCCCAAAACTAATAGTCTCCATGTTGAGGAGAAGAGTTTCATGTCTAGTTCACCATTTTTGTTTTTTGACACTTTCATTGGATCCCTCATATGAATCGTCATGAATGTGCGCATTGGATTTTATATTACCCCACATTCCCAATTTCCCAAAGTATGTGGCTTTCATCAAATTCAATGGTGATTTATTCTCCTTGATAAAAATAGGATGATGGTATGTTTTTTCTTTCATCCATGGATTCCTCCTTGGAGATCATTTCCATGTTCAGTTCACCCTCATATATTTGAGTCGTGTTCATGGAATTTATTCTTATCACCATTTCTTTGTGCGTACTATTCAATTACACTACTTCTATATTAACATAATAATTTCATCTTGATATGGAATAAACCTTCCATTATGAGAGTATCCACGTTGGGCCTCGATGGGCATGTCTGGATGTTGGGTGCATTAGTATCCTATATTATTTCATTTAATAGGGAATATCATATGAGGCACCTTAAGGTGTAGAACACAAGGAATGTTCTTTTGATCATGTGGTAATGATTCTGTAGGAATAAGTCTTCCAATCATTTTTACCTCAAGAATCCCACATTTACACATGGGGTATGTATTTTGGGTCAAGTCACAAGTTCTATGTCTTTTGGATAAAGATTAGGACATATAGTTGAGATGGATGAAGGAATTAGTTTAACAAATTGTGGAGATAGTTATAGGGTAACATCTTATAAGGATGTGATGGATGGATCAAAACACCATGTGGATGAGGATCTGGAAAGTGTGTCCCTGTAAGAGAAGATGCCACACCTGCATAGTTTACGAATAGATCAGAATGCCCCATGGAGGCAGACCTAACAGTTGCATCCATAGGAGGGAACACCTAATTTTACCAACTGATTAGAACACTACCTAAAGTTAGATCTGTATATGTGGATTAGAATTCCTCTAAGGAAAATCTGATAGGTGTGTCTCTAGGATGGAAGAATTTAAACCTAAAAGGTTACCAATGGATCATAACACCCCATGGAGGTGGATCGAGAGTTGTGGATCAGAATTCCCCATGGAGGATGATTTTGAAGGTATGTATCTATAAGGGAGAACATAATTCTACTAATGTATCAGAAGACCCTATGGAGAAGGATATAGAGTTGTGCATCAGAACATACCTTAAGGAGGATCTATGAGGTGCATCCCTGGGAGGGAATATGTCACACCAGAAATTTTTCCAATGGATCAAAACACCAAGTGGATGTGGATCTATAGTTTTGGATCAAAATTTACCACCTAAGAGAATCTAGGAGGTATGTCCCTATGAGAGAACACCTATGTTTACCGATTGATTAGAATACCCTGTAGAGGTGGATTCAGAGCTGTGGATTAGAACACCCCTTGAGGAAAATCTTAGAGGTGCATATCTAGGTTGGAGCACATAAGTTTTCTAATGGATTAGAACACCACATGTAAGTAGAGCTATCTTTCTGGATTAGAACATCCCTTGATGTGGATCTGAGAGGGAACACCAAAGTTTACTGATAGATCAGAACACCCAATAGATGTGGATCCAATATTGAGGATTAGAACACCTCTTATAGAGGATCTGGAAGGTGTATCCCAAGGAGGGAGAACCTAAGTTTACCATTGTTTGGGATTTAACTTTAGGTGGTCATACTACTAACCATACTTAGTAGAGAATGATCAAACCCCATATAGTTGAATGTCATAATTTAAGGTCATATGATAGGACCAATCCTTGAAGTTTAACGTCATGTTTTAAGGATGATTATCATGAAAAGATAGTCTATGAGTGATGGTGTGGGGATTACATATAATATTACCTTCACAAGAGGTTTCCTCTTGGTTGTAATAGTGGGGAGCTTAAGCATTGAGCTTCTTGAGTACTACTAGGAACATTGATGATGTGGATGGGGATTATGAGTGGAAGCTTCCCAGAGGATCTCATTCCATTTGATTTGTACATGGATAATATTATGGATAGGATGTGTGGGGTTCATCCCATAAAACTCATACTTGAGACATTCTGTTCTTATGGAACAGTGTAAGACTATAGTTTTACATCATGTTCTAATGATGTTGTCATGAAGTTTAATGTAATAAAACTAATACATGGAGTTATGTAGTTTTAAGTAATGTATCTCAAACATGGGGGGACTAACTCCTCATCCATTACGCTTATGTGACCATTTATCATGTTCCTTTAGGTGGGGGCATGGTTTTGGCATAGTTATGGATGAGTGGTCAATCATGGGGTCCAAATCAGAGTTTTCATTCTTAGGAGAAAAAGTGTCAGATCACCCATTCTTAGAATCAAAAGGTAGGTGGGAATCTTAAGACACACCTGGGGTGAAGTGGGAGGACACATGAGTGGGTGAAACTTGTCACATGGGGACTCAAGGTGTTGTTGAACCAGTCCGAGATGGGTGGGGAGGCCTCGGGCACTCAACCTTTGCAAAAGAGGGTTGGTAGAATGGAGACACCATGAAGAGGAATAGGATAATTTCTTCATATATATTGGAGGTTTGTGAGGGTTTTTTATTCAAGGATTGGATCCCTTATGAATTATAGGGGATTATCGAAGGAGTGGTATACAAAAAATACAGTGACCATGCCTTAGTATGAAGTCCTAATTCATGGGGGGAGTGCATCATGAAGGCTGAATGCTTTGCAAAACCTCAAGTGACCCAGGGAGGCCTTCTTCTATTGCAATGGGTGTAGGAATTTGCAAAATTAATCTCTATTTGGGGTAGAGTATCTCCAAAAAATGGGAGGAGGTTTCCCGAATCTCAAGTACATTGGATTATCCATCAACCCTTTCGTTTGTGAAGCTTAGGAGGTTCATGGATCAAGAGTGTTTTCGGAAGTCAAATGTTCAGGAACCATTAATTAAATGTCAAACTAATGGTTCTATTTATAAAAAAAGGGGTTTCATAAATATTATAGGTGATCATGAGTACTTATGTTTTTCATGAATGGGAATGGGTTCATGAGTCCAAATTTCATTTTCTATAACTCATCATCATCCCTTCATGTATTTGGGAAGCACTCTATGCATCCTAATTTTATTTCATGAAGGTAATGTTAGGCCATCACATGTTAGTGAAGAAATATTTTCATCTAGGGATATTCATAAGCTCTGACTGTTCGTGAAGGAGAAAAGATTTAGGAATAAAACACTTTAGAGGGGTTTTGGGCTGTTTTGGCTCATATTTTTCTTTGAAATGGTCACACCTTCCTCAACCATTCCCATGGTATGTTTATTTCAATGCCAAAAGGTACCTTACCAGTTTAGGGGATTCTAGTACCCCCGACCCAATTCTATTTCTGTTTATGAGATAATATATCGGTGTTCCTTGTTTTTAGGATTTATAAAACCCTTTTTCTTGGAGGCATAAAACCAACCTCCTAGGTCTGGTGTTGTGGGATCTAGATAATTAACCAGAATAAAAAAATCATCATCCAAGACTACTAGTGGATTGGCTATTGTGGTATTCAGATCGTTAGTGTGATCAACCCCATTGGTCCGAACCTATTTCCCCTCACTTTTTTGTATCAAAGATCTATATAGAAGGCTTCACAGGAGTTTAAGTGAGATGAATCACCTTAGAGAACCCCTACACAACCATTGAGAGAGTACTTGAGGAAGTGATGATATAAATAAGGGATAGTTGCATACAAATGTATCCAGGGCCTACCCAACAAAGCATTATAAGTGGTATCCTATGATACCACACTAAATTCATTGTTTTATATCAAGCCACAAAATTTGGTCTTCAACCAAACCCTACTATACAGTTTCTGTTCACTCACTCCATAACCCTGAATTGTCATGTCGAAGGGAGTTAGATCTACCGCGGTCAGTTCTTGCCTATAGAGTTTATGGGTCAAGATGAGGTTGATCCCAGAACTAGTTTTCAAAAATAAGTGGTGGACGACCATTCCATTGAGATATCTTATAATTAATAGTGGGAGTATGTTATCCTGTGAAAGGGAACTATCGTCTTCCTTGGAGAACAAGATGATGGTTTGGCATTCTACTTACTCAGTTTCCTCAGCATAGTAGGCCTCTACAGAAGATACCAAAACTTTGAACTAGAGAGGGCCTTTCAAGGATTCTATGAGGACCTCATGAATTTATTTCAACAATAAGGGGGCTATAAGATCTAGATAATTATGGGTATTCCTTTGATTTGCTTCAACATGTCATACTTCTACACCAAATACATGTCTTTTCTGGTAGGGAGTGTCCCTTTAGCCAACGACATAACTGGTGCTTCTAGAAGAACCAATGGGTCTAGATAGTACTATAAATATTCTATTTTTTACTAGATACCAACTTTTAACCACTATTAGTTGGCTATTGGTTTGTTAAGGAATGGATCTGGCTAGATATGGCTGATCACAACATAGTTATGGTTGATCTACTCAGTAAACTAACATTGTTGGATGTAGAGGCATTTCTAACTAAGTAGTCTAAGAGGATAGTACCTAACGTACTCTATAAAAGACATGATTCCTAGTATAGGTGGCATGAATGGTCCATCTCAAGGTACTATTTAGGTCTTTTTTCTTGATCGCATCTTTAGCGCATGAAATTAGAAATTGTTTTTATTGGAATTTCTATAGTATTGCAGCAACTGTAGGTTATCTATCGATGGAGCCTTAGATCATTAAATTTAAAAAAAGGAACTTGATTATTTTTTTATAAAGAAGATAATAAGATTATGTGTTTGGGAGTTTTATAATTTTGAAACAGAAATTGAAACTATATTACTAAGTTAGAGAAATAAGTTGTAAAAATCATGATCAACTCGAGTGACTGTCCCATGATGCTCATATATCATCGCTATTATGGTAAGTGGGAAAGATCATAGGTTCTTTGTTTTATAAACATATAAAAAAGTATGTTATGTGAGTTCTTACTTGGTTAACACCTATTATTTTATAGATCAAAAAAATTGATTACCATAGACTGTTAAAATTAATAAACTTGCATCGATGTAAGAACTGAACTCAATCATGGAATCACAACAACAATGTAATGAGATGACTAGAATTGTGTTAATGAAAAAAATACACAAGAAAATAACATGAATGTTCATGGGTTCAATATTTTGGATTTTTTCAACTGATGTAATCCTACTGCACACTCATGGAAGAGATGGAGTGAGAAAAGAGACAAACATGCTCAAATCATTCCAAGATATTGGTTATGTATGAAATCATGAGGATTCTTATTCCTTTTATTTTTACTTTATCATACCTAAATAAAAAAATGAAAATGAATAAATGAATAATAATAGATAGTAAATCTAGAATTTAAATTACCTTCCAAATATTACAACCATGGATCTCTATATTACAACAAATTACACCCCCCCCCCCTCAATTGATCACTAAGAGGTTTAGAAATACGTGATGTAGAAGTGGAGGAAAATAGGTGAATAAATCACTAAAGGTTGACTCAACCTTAACCCAAGTAATTAAAAAATTTATACTAATTCATGGAGTGATTTTAAAGAGAAATGTTTCGAGTTGGATCTAAAAAACAACCATTTATGGGTGTGGGTGAGTTTTTCATGATGCATTTTTCCACCATATTGATTTGGATATTTGACCGGCCTAAACACATTAAATTGTCTTTAAATTTTTTGGAGATGTGGAACTTAGAGTTAGTTGTCCAATTGAGGTAGAATTATCTCAATTGAGGTTTCTATTCCCAAATTATGGCTCAAATAAAGAAGCGTGGTCAAAACTACCTCTCCCAGAATTACCACATAATCTGTATCCAATTTTAGGCCTCCAAATTGATGAAATAGGCTCTATAATCTTATAGGGAAATTTATCCCACACATTTTTTCACTATCGAACTAATTTTTATGCCAATTGGATGCACAAATAATCCATTATAAAAATGGAATTCCGCATGTGTGCTCGATATGTCGTGCAGTGTGGTCCATTTTTTCATGAATTCTATAGTGGGATCTCCAAATCACCTCCTCCTACCATGTAATCATTA
Organism: Viscum album; assembly: GCA_963277665.1. Classification (NCBI taxonomy): domain Eukaryota; kingdom Viridiplantae; phylum Streptophyta; class Magnoliopsida; order Santalales; family Viscaceae; genus Viscum; species Viscum album. The sequence continues at coordinate 824,193,353 of OY728155.1, forward strand.
AAAAAGTAAAATTTATCTATTTAATAGTCATAAAAAATAAAATATTAAATCAAATATGAAGTGAAATTGTTTATTATATTTTGAATTTTCAATACCAAACCAATTTAATATAGTGGTGTGAGGGTGTAAATGAATAGTGAATAATGACACAATCATGGCTCACATGTCCTATGATTTTCCATTAATGGTGCGGGATAGAGGAACCTAAGGTGTTGTCATAGAGTTCCTCATCATTGGGAATTGTGAAGTGGTCTACAAACTCGATGGTGTTCATGGGGGTGTACACTTACTCATCGTCAGTGAAGTCATCCAATGCCGAGAAGACCCTAGGAATGGTTACCAACTCAAGAGGAATGAAATGGCCAAAAGTGTGAGATGGATTCAACACCAATGGGGGAATTGATTTTCCTTACGCTATCAATGCCTATTCTTTTAGTATTTTGATGGCTATGACATGGAAACAAAGGCAGCATCCAAAGAATTTGCTATGACCACATGAGGTTCTAGAATTCCTAAGAAAGTATGAATAACACTTTGGGAGTGAGAAACTACCATATGAGCCAACCAGTCATCATACTTTTGGGTCCTGTGGCTGGAATCCTACTTCTATACGCCGAATACATCACTATCACTATTGGGATAGGCAGAGATATGTGTCACATGTTCTGATATGAAACCCAACAAGGCCAAACCATGATCTACTTGGTCCAGGATGTAATCTTCATACATATATAATTCCTTGATAGTGTGTCCAAAAATAGTATGGTATGGACAGTGGTCGTGGATTTTAATGCATCCAACTTCCTAAATCTTCTTATACTCTAGAATATTTAGAATTTCCATATATAGGTTATAGATGAAGTAGTATAGAACTTTTGAGTCCTTGAAGGAATATGTTTGGTTCCTTCTATATGGGAAGGTGACTCTTGGAGCCTGTATTGATGAGGTGCTGGAAACACATTATCTCATCTATTCAGCATCACTTGGAGAGAAAATAACTAACAGTTTTTCACTAGGAGAGGCTATTCTTGATAAGGTTACACTCAGTGAGTCTCCCCTAGAAAAGTTTCCAACAACTTTACTAACTTGGTGACCTCAAATTGTACAGAAGAATAAGTCTCTACATTGGAAGGTCTTCTTGTGGGATTTGAAATAGGTAATGGGTGTGACTTTATAGTCTACTATATTGCTTCCTCTAGATGTTGGTCCTTATTAGAAAAACTCTTAGAACCCACCTGCAAAGTTATTGGGGATGATGTTAGGGACCATCCCAGTCTTGTAATTCTGTACACACATCATTAGTAGCTACTCTTGATTCAGTTACATGTAAATTGAGTATGTGAGGCCATTCCACTGGGTAAAAAAGTTTTTAACTCATTCATCATGTCTCTACTTTCACTTGAAGAGGTTAGAAATACTTTTATTTCATGTGGTGGAACTGAACTAGTACGGGAATTTCCTGTGAAGGTCTTCCCAAATAGTGATAGATCCTATGGGTATCTAGTTGTACTAGATAAACATATGTCCCTCTATTGATGTAATGAAATATTGTATCTTAGTGGTTAACTACAGTTTTGAGGTTCCTAACATAGGTCCACAACTTGAACTAAAGTGGTTCAAGTGCCGTAATGGGTTTCCCATCACATTAAACTGTGAAAATCTGGTACTTCCAAACTCCAATGGTGCCTGAATTTTTTCTACCCATACCTAGTATGGCTATCTTTCAAGAGGTATTTCCACCTATCATGTCTCTAGGTCATCAAGGTGAGAAGTGAGAGTGTCTATAAAGTCATATTGTTAAGGGTACCTATCTTGGTGAGGGTCTCTAGGAACTAATTATTTTATACTCTCATCATCTTGTGGAATGGTCTCATCAACTCTATGAACACCAAAAACTAGATATTTAGGAGGTTAAAAACACTTATTAGGTGGTAACAATGACTCATATGTCAATAAATTTATATATCCTCTTAATTCTACTCTGATTTTATAGGTGGGGATACCAAACTCAATTGGGTGCATCTATCCAAGGAGGACTTGATTCCCCACCAGAGGAGAGATAGGGTCCTGCAAGGCTCTGCCATAATTTGATTGTCAATTAGAAATGAGTTCAGTGATGAGCCTCTTATTCTCTTCAAGATGCTGGAGTAGGGTGGATACCATAGGCTCTGTATCCACTTTTAGTAAAACCTAAAATGAATTAGAGGGTTTAGTAGTCCCCTTAACTTTATCGAGATGTTGATGGGTGTGTAGTTGTGCTTTATCGGAAGGATCACCAAGGCCAAGTACCTGCCTCTGCTAGTGAGTGAGGACACCTAGAGAAGGGTCTTTCTAGTATTTTCCTATCCCTTGGGGAGGATTATCCCTATCAAGCTCTTAATTGATTCCCATGTCCCTATAATCCTATGGATGTTTTTGGATAACCATTTTTACCATAATAGTACCCAAAGGGGATCCCTCATTGTCATAAAATAGGCCAAGCTATCGCAAGATATGGATTAAGTGGAGAGCAGTGTATTAAACCTACCCTCTGATTTGTACATGTGGACATGCTTCTTCCTTAACTCAGTGGGGAACAATTAGGATCATGATACAAGTCTTTTGAAGAGTCTAGTGGTAGCCCAATGAATAAGTGCACTAGGCTATAAGGAGTTTTTTATATCAAAACATTGTCATTGTTGGTCTACGTAATCAAGGATATTATGGATTCATGGATAGTTCAGATGATGATTGTGGAAGTGGTGAAGCATCACCCAAAAGATATGGTGGAAATACATGTCTTGTCCCTCTGTAAGGGACTCTTGGATATCAATGGTTGGATTTTTCAGTTTACCAAAACACTACTGAAAACTAGTCATCGGCTAGAACCTCCTGCATTCCCTATTACTTATAAGAAGGTTGATATTCTTGATTCGTACATGATTTTATTGACATTGGAAGTGAAATGGATGGCAGCACTGAAGTAGACCAGTTCTACGACTAGTTGACTGGTAGATGAGTCACTACGTGCGTCAAATTTTCACTACATGTTGGGATGTCTCTCATGGGTGGCACCAACCACATAATCAAAAACCTATAGGATGGGGTATTCACCACTGTCTCATGCACATGGGAGGCTATGTTCATCTATGGCTTAGTAGAGTGCTTGCCTTCTAAAGGTGCCAGCCCTAGCCCTAACAACTATCAATATTCTTAGGTGGATTTAGAGATGAGGGAAGTTGGTAGGGATAAAAGTGGTTACACTGTGAGCACCAATAAGGGAGAAAGAATATACTCCACTGGCAAGTACTTATATAGGTACTTGTGCATCATGTAGATCTAAACTTCTGGGATTGGAAAACTCAATTATCAAGATCATTATGTATACTCTGATGACTATGGTTAATGATCCAATACTTATTTGTATTTCCCCTCAAAATCTAAAAGATCAATGAATTCAATGATGAAATGGTGTTTCCCATGATTTCTCCTTTGACGGAGAGTATACACCCTTCTTCCATGGGATGGTTCTTAATGGAAGGGTATATCTTCACCACTGGTAGTACTTCCATATAGGTTGAGTATAACATGGTAATGAACTCTGCTTCAGTTGTTTGGGACATGGGGAGGGCCGTCGTTTCGATTGTTGTTAGAGAGGGGAGGACCTTCACTCAGGTTGGGTTAAATTAGGGGAGGACCTCTGCTTTGACTATTGAAGGAGTGTGGAGTACCTCCACTCTGGTTAGTATGAACATGGGAAGGACCATTGTGTTGGTTAGTAGCAACATGGATAATATCCCTTTTATGGTTGTAAATGACACATGGAGGACCTCCATTGTGGTTGGTAGTGACATGGTGACGACCTCCATGTTGACAATAGGGAGTAAAAGGAGTAACTATAAACTAGTTATCATAAGATCAGGGAGGAAATCTGCTCCAGCTATCAATGAAGTGGGGAGGAACTCCTCTTGGGTTCATGTTGGAGTTGGGAAGACCTCTGCTTTGGATAGTAGTGGCATGAAGAGGACCTTCAATCTAGTCATTAAAAGAACTTAGAGGACCTCTTCTTGGGTTTTTTGTAGGCAGGGTGGATCTTCGCATTGAGTCTCATCATCAAGGGTTTTACTATAATGAATTTAGGTGGTTCTAGGGATTGAAATAGTCAACTCAGTCTGACTATGTGGTGTTAAGGGTCTCAATACCAATTGGGAAAAGGAGAATCCCCATTCTCCTGTGATAGTGATCTTGAGGGATGTGTTGGTAGTGGAAAGGGACACTATATCCACAGAATATTCCCTTCATCAGGAGTTGTATTAAACATATCTCCAACATTGGTGTTGGGTGCTTTGGAATGGGGTACATAGAACAAGGGTGAGGTCCACATGTCCTTCAGCCTGCTGGCTTAGTCTGTGTTGGCACTAATGAGGCCTCATGGCCACCCTACTAGGAAGATACCAAGTGGTAGTCATGGTCTCCATGACTTTAGAATCCCCTACCTCCCTAGAATAGGGTATTGAATCATTATATCTATTTGGGTAGAGACTTCAGAAGTGGTTTTCCATTGGAATGGTTGGTGGTTTCCCCCTGCACGTCCCTCAGGGAGATGGTATTGGCACAACATCGATGTCTCATGATCCTGGAGAGATATATATCAGGTGGTAATGACCCCTTATTTTTCATAACTACATAAAATATTTTCAATCATCCTCTTCTAGATAATCTTATAGGGTGATACGGGGTTTGGGTGCCCAATATTTGAAGCCATGGATGAATTCATGTAGGAGGTGGAGTTGTGTGTGATTGTTACATCAAGGTTTATCCTACCCTACTGCTTATGAGCATTGGTTTGTTATCCTCTTAGATATTGCTTCCTACAAGGAATGTGGATTCATACATCAGTATATGTATAAGGAAATTGATTCCCAATTTCCTAAAATCATTCAATCTTATAATGTAGATATGGATCCATGCTGATGAGTACGCAAACCGAGGATGCCCAATGTCTACTACCATAATACGAATGTGCATTTCATGTAGGGCCCACTATTTTTTTGGGTGGGAAATGGCACAACATTTTTGACTATTGTGACATGTTAATCCTCTAATGTATCAAATGCTACTAGTCCCCATGGTTGAAGATAAGAGTTTCACATTGGGTTCGCCATTTTTGTTTCTTATGATTTTTCTAGGAAACTTGTGTCACGTGCATTTTTTACCCCACATTCCCTCTTTATAAATGTGGCTTAATTTCATCAAATTCATTGGCTATGTATGCTTCTTAAATGAAATTGGATGGTGGGATTTCATCTCCTCGTTCCATGGATTTATCCTTGGAGATCATTTCCTATTCTGAGTCTCTTTCATAGATTTCAGTATTGTTCATGGAACTCACTCACAGTGTCATCTCTATATGGATGCCTCTTAATTACACTTCTTATTTCTTTATAGGGAAGAAAACTTAGTCTAGGAGAGTAGTCATGTTGGGTATCTTTAGGAATGTTTGGTCATTAGTCACATTTCTCACCTATTAATCTTACTCTTAAGAGTGCATCTCATATGAAGCATGTTACGTGCAGAACCCAAGGCATATCATCTCGATCATGAGGTCATTAATTCTAGAGGCATAAGTTTCCAAGGAATTTTACCTTTATAATCACAATTTTATTTCATGGGTTACATATTATGGATTGAGTTAAAATTTCTACATCATGTGGAGACAGATGAGAATGTCTAGTTGAGACACATTGGAGAAATAGTTTAACGTCTTGTAGAGATAGGCTGGTTGATTATAAATCCCTAAGGAGGGTGATCAAAAGTTTTTTAAGTGTGTTACTAGGGGGACACCTGGATAGTTTACCAATAGATTATAATTCCCCTGGAGGATAATATAGGAGACATGTTCCTAGGAGGGAAGATGCTAAACCGAATTTTATAAATGTGGGGATCAAACTTCTTGTGTGGTGGATTCAGAGGTACATCCCTAGGATAGAACACCAAAGTAGTTTACCTATGGATCATAATTAATTATTGAGGTAGATCTGGGAGGTTCATCCTTATGAGGGAACACCTAATTAGTATACCGATGGATAATAACACCCTATGGAGTTAGATCTGGGATGTGTGTCCATAGGATGGATCACCTAAGTTTACCACTATTTGGATTGAACCTCATAGACGAATCTTATGTACCCCATTTAGAAGATAGGGATCAAAACCAAAATAGTTTGACGCCACAATTTAAGTTCATATGACAAGACCAATCGACTTAGTTTAATGTCATGTGGTAAGGACACTCATGTCACAAAATGAGTGTCAGTGAGGGATGGTGTGGGCATTACATGAAGAATATTTCTTTTTTAAGGGGATCACTCTTTAGGGGATGGTATTAGGATTACTCTTAGAAGATGACTAGGGGTGGAGGATCACCCCACATAGGGGAAGGATAGAGTTGGTCTTTGGCTTGAAACCTGCCCAGGGGTGGAGGATCGTCCCATGGAGGGACAGAATGTGGCCTCCCATTGTGATTATACATGGGGTATCCTAGGATAAATTCAAAGGGTAAGGAAATAGTTTCAAATAATTTGATGAGGATCTTTATGTGTAGTTTAACATCGTATGACTAGGATGTGGAACTAAATAGTTTTATTTTATGAATCTCAGATGTGGGAGGACTCACTCCTCACCACTCGAGATTACGTTACCACCACTCTTGTGCCTCTAGGTGGGGTATGGAATTGGAACAACCATGAAAGAGTGGTAAATCAATTGGTCAACATTAGATTCCCTACACTTAGAAGAAAATGGGTCAGAAGTGCCTATACATAGAAGTAAAATGTAGAATTGTGACACATGATGCACTTGGAGTGAAGTTTGAAAACACATGAGTGGATGGAATATGTCACTTAGAGACTTAGGGTGTAATTGAATTAGTCTTGGATTGGTATGGGGGGCCAAGGAACTCAATCTTCATGAAGGGGTTTCAGTAGAGGGGAGTCACCATAGAGAGGCCCAGGAGAGAGGATTCACAATGCATGGGGCCTCATGGAGAGGTGCTTCACAAAGATCAAGTTCCTTGTGGTATTCAAGGGGTTCTCTAAGGGGTATGATTCGCAAAATAGGCTTCCCCTACCTCAGAGTGAAGTTTTGATTTAGTGGGGGAGTGATTTGTGAAGGCTAAGTGATTTATGAATAATCATGTTCCTCAATGGGACTTCTTATATAGTGAAGAAATTGGGACTTATTTAAAGGAATCTCCACTTTGGGTGGAGGCTCTCAAGAACACAAGGGAGGTGGTTTCATGATGATTAGACACCTTGGGTGATCGATTTTATATTTTTTTTCAATGATCAAGTTGTTTGTGAATAGAGAGCGGTTTTTGTATGCCAAAAGTTCATTACCCCCTAAAATTATGGATTGAAGGGATATTTATAGTGATGTGAGTTCTATGATTATTAGAGGCCTTCTTGAAGATTTATGAGCTTCACGATTTGGCGGGGATTCGTGGGTCTGAATTTTTATTTCAAAGAGATTACTGTCAACACTTCGTGAATTTGTGAAGTGCTCTACGACTCTGAATGTAGCTGCATTGAGGTTATCTTCAGGACTTCATGTTTTTGAGAAGGCTATTCTCATCATGAGAGCTCTGCATGCTCCAACCATTCACGATGGAAGTGGGCTTCATTAAGTGGACCCTTAGATGGATTTTTGGGCCATTTTGGCTCATATTCTCCCCCAACCATCCATAATTTTCTGAACCATTCATGTTGAAATGTGTATTTTAGTTTCGATAAAAATTTTCATGATATATAAAGGAAATCATTAGTTCATATACCATAGATTTATCCCACGTTGGGTAAGTGAAGTAAACCAATATATCCTTTTGGTGTGCCTTTTTTTTCTTTTTTATCATTTTTTTATTAATAAATATATATTTATTATAAATACACTTCACATTCATGAATTAAATGTATAAAAAAGTTGTAATTGTTTGAATAATTGATTTACCCCCTCTTAGTTCATCCTCACTACTAAACTGGTTGAATTTAGAACTAATATTTAACTACATTTGATTAAATTTAACCAGAATCATGGTGGGTTCTTCAGTTTGATTTATAGAATAATATATGACCCATTTTGATATTATACAATAATATTTTCAAATATTTTTTGATTCTGATTATCTAAATAATTAATGTATGTATTCCTTGAAATAGTAATAACTATAATTTATATTTAATCTCAAGTAATCCTTACTATGTAATCATAGTTGGGAAGATTTATTTTGACCAAAATATGGGGACTATATACTATGATTTATTTTAAAAGTTGGGTTACGTTTAGGGGAAAAATTTAAGTTTAATTTTTTAACTAGAGAAGATATATTTCTAACATAGTAATTTGTGTGAGTTTTTCAAGAAGAGTTTAGTGAACATTGATATTGATAGTAAGAAATATAGGGATTTTTAAATGAAATTATAAGATAAAATTACTTATAATTAACTTAGTTAACTTAAATACACATAGTTTTCTTGATTGTCCATGATTCACCTTCTACTGTGTAATATATGAAAAGTTATTTTTCTAACCTTAAATAAATTTTTTTAGAATTTTTTTGAGAATGGGGACATTGATTGATAAATATTCTTGATGTATAGTTTAGTCCCTTATTTTTGGGAAATTTTTAATAGGTTTTTATCTATATTTAATTATTTTGAAAAGACATCTACTTACAACCACAACGAACAGATTTTGTTAAGTTCAATGGGTAACATAAAAAAGAGAAGTACTCATAGACATGATATGTTTTAGAGGATATACACCTTTATACATTTAAATAAATATTAAATGATGAAAAATAAAATTAATTGATTGATTGAAATCTATAGGATGACTATAATTCTTAGCTATTCAATATCCCATTATAACAAAATAGTACGATATCCCCCATTATTATTGTGCCTCCAGTTTCATGGGACTAAAAAATGATTTTCTCACATGTGTTGGTATCCCAAAAAGTTGTAAACCTTTATTTATGATGATTATAAAAACTCTTTACTAATAATTATTTGGTTCTTGGGACCTATTTTCCATATTTATGAGTATTTAGTATATATGGGTTATACTGTTATCAAAATATATATTTAAGGAGTTTTATTATTTTAGTGATGTAAAATTATATAGTAATTAGATCTAACAATTGAAAATTGTTTTCTTGTTATGTCATTAACAAAAAAGGTTTTCCTAATGATTAACTAAATTAATGTAATATTAGACTAAAAATGTTCTAGTATAGGGGATGATAGTACTAATTAGTTATATTGACCTTAACATGGGAAATTTTATATTGATATACATATGACCATGAAGATATTACTATGGGACCTATTTTATTATTTTGGTGGGATCACTAATTCTTCTAGGTAGCGGTTTTTTAGGGTTTTAAAAATTAAAATTATTTTTACTATATTTTATATGTTACATTTTTTTTATTTATTTTTATTTTATATTTCATGGGTTAGTGATTTTTTTTAATGTATTCCAATTTTTTTCTATGAGTAATTTTATATTAGTCTAGAATGTCCTATATTTTATAGGTTTATTGAGTGTCTTGTATGTCATCTTCGTAGTAAAAGATATATCGAATATTACTCTAAGCTCATCCAAAGGTAAAATAAAAAATATATATATTTAAAAAAAATTATGATCAAGAGTGATTTTGTTGAGTTTTATAATTTTTCAACATATTTGAGGAAAAAATTAAATATTAGACAAAAGAATAATTCCCAATAAGTTATACACTAGTAATAAGAATCCAGTATCAAATATAAATAATATTACTTATTATGAATATATGTTAGAATATCTATATAAAATAGAGAAATATATATATATCAATAATGGTTTATCATAAGGTGTAATCCTACAACATACAGGAAGATATATGCACTAAATATTCAATAATGAAAATAATGACATACAGTTTATTTTCTCTTACGATATATGTGGCATATGATATATGATATTTTAATTCTTTGTATGTTTCATATTTTCAAAATAAAATTACAAGTATTTTAGTTTCAAATAATATAATAACATACTTTAAATATGTTTTATTAATCATATAAGATTCTCTAAATAATTATTGAAGGAGGTGTATTTTATGTTAAAATTTATAATATTTGTTTGAAATGATATAATTATTTTATGACCATTTTAAAACACATAAATTCTATATCGATTCATTATTTTCTAAATAATGAATATATAATGGGAGATACACCTTTAAGAAAGCATTACATTTCTTCCTTTGATCAAATTTGAAGATTTATTTTACTCTCTTACTTATATTATTATATTATTTCTAGAACATCCTGATTAACAATAGAATTCTTACAAAATGAGTTACGTGATTCCATAGCTAGTGGATCTACTAAGGAGTTAATATCCCATTGATTATTATATAAATATCCTTATCAATATTAGTATTCCTCTAGTATTATAACATTATTGTGATTTATGTTATTTATTTTGATTTAAAAATTTAATTCTATTTACTATTATTTATGGAGACCTTGGAATTCATATTTAATTTCCAATGTATTTCTCTGTCTGTAACATATGGGTAACTCGTCAGTGTTATAATATCAAATACATAAATGATTTGGTGAAATATGAAAATTTTATTATTATTTTTTATGTTTTTTTGAAGTATATGATATCTGAATTGATCATATATAGAAATCATTGGTTGTGATATGGTTCTGGATAACATGGAAAACCCGTTTTCTTTAGATTTCATATCACTTATGTAGAAATAATTTATCACCGCTTATGATAAGGTGTCCAATTGATTTCAAAAATAGATACTTGTAGTGTATATAGATATATACAAAAATATATAGATGTGTAATAGTTTAAAACCAAATTTTTCAAAGTCACTGGAACTTGATATGTTGATATGAAATCATGTGATAAAAATCATTTCCATTGTTATAATAAATAAACATTTTAATAATGGTATTACATTATATCATAGATAAATATATCTAATATCATTATTTGCAATATCAGATAATGTGATATAAGATATTTCATTACCTTGGATAGATATATAGACTTCTCCTATATCACAAACAATGGGATTGTATATTATTATATATGAAGTAACATTATTTTAAGAAACTATATTTGAATGATTCCTTTTCCAAATTTTTAAATCTCATACCTTGAAACCATATGAAAAAATATTTTGGAATATAGTATCATTGTGAAAATTTGTTACATCTCCTATTACTTATATAAATGGTTTATTTAATAATTTTTTTCTTTATTTAAATATTATAGGATAATTAATTTTAATATTTTTATAATTTAATTTATATTCAATTATTAAATAATTTATTAATTGAGAAATATGTTTAACTAGTTTCATGATATATATTTCAAAATTTCAATTTATTTCAACCAATGAAAAATATTTTTTTGGGATAACTAGTAACTGAAAAATTATTATAATTATTAAAATATATTTAGAGTTAAATTTTATTAAAATTTTAAATAACTATTTATTATTTATATATGGATATTAGGGCTATGAGTCAAATTTCCCATTATAGACGATATGGAATAGAATATGACACAACCCCTTGATATTGAATGGATTCTAAATTCATTGTGAATCGAAGGTCACCAATGTCACTATAGTTTTTGATGGTGTCTGGTCTCCAGCAATCATCTTTGAAATTTCTTGTAACAGCTCCAAATATGGTATTTCATTCTTATCTTTATATTCCACCCATGAATTCATGGTTCCACTTATTACCCTTCCTTGATGGGTTTTCTAAAACTATCCTATTTTTCCATCATTGATATATCATTCTCTATCCAAGTAATTCGAATTGGTTCTATTACCACTAGAGGTTTGAAGTAATTGGTGATTGATGCATTTCACTTCTGAGAAATGGTGTTCATCATATTGTGGTTGTTATCTACAATATACAGTATTCTATGTCATTGAGGATTCTACCTTCCAATGATTTTTTTGTACAAACCAATATATTCTTAGATTTACTATAATTAAAGGATGTTATCTAACTAGCTAGTCTATGTAACATATCCTTCAATTCATGATTCTATTACTTCCTTAAATTTTTTACACCACTTTTTCATGGTGTATTGACCATTTATCTTCTCAATTTTTAGAACCTAAGGAGGTATCTACTGATGATACCTTTGGAAATAGAGGTATTCACACATCCCTTTAGGTATTGAGTTTTATATTATTGATTGTTTTCTTATATTAGGTTTTCTTTGGAATTAATCTTTTGTGAAAATAAATATGAAGAAGGTTGTCTTTAGATTCAAGAAATGGCATTGTATGATCTCATATTCGAATAGGTCATTTTTTAGTGTAAATTTTAATTTTTACCATTGGAATGTCATAAATATAAAATGATATTCAAAATTAAAATATAATAGTTATAACCAATCAAAATATGTATTTTGGAAGTGATTTCATGCTCATAATAGAGTCTGAAGACTCAAGGAAGCAGTGGAGGCAGTTGGGGATACTGTAGTAGTGAGGCTGTTGTAACCCTGACCACCATGAGCTATCTATACTACTTTTCAAAATCCTCTAGCACCCTTAAAATAAAAAAACAATCCTAAAAATCTTTTTGAGAGGTCATAACTCTAAAATTTTAATTCTAAATCTTAATTTTTAATTTCAACCCTCCAACATGAAAATTTTCAAATTCCCACAAAAAAATATGACTCGTATAGACACGGGTTCGTATAACCTACCCAGCATAATTATTATGATATCTAAGATGCCTTGCTGGTCATCCATCTATACTTACTAACATGAACTATTCATTAATTCCTCATTCATAGGTTGTGTTCTATCCTCAAATACCAATAGTTATTCCAAATAGAACTTCCAAAATGAAGGTGATCCATTCTTAAAACACAAGTTTTCTACTAAAATAAAACTCCAAAACACTAATAATACACCTAAACCAAATCCACCTATCTAGAGACACAATCATATACTTATCCAATTAATCCATTATCCTATGGTACTCTCCACCATATTTTTTATATCACAAAAATCTATTTCCAAATGAAGGTGGCCTCCACCAACAGAATTGTCAATCAGAATACATCACTTGCATCTTGAAATTATCTCCCACCATATTTTCCATTTAAAATTGAAAAATTCCATCCATAAACACCAGTAATATACTCCTCATTCCACCTTTCTCATACTATATAGCTACACCTACCATGGTATCACTAACACCTGTTTATGTTTCCTTTACTTCTAAAGGAAAATCGATATCACCCGAACATGTTCACCATAGTTCACACCTGACTCATAGTGAAAACCCCTAGTTGAATCTTAAACTAGTCAAAAAATATCCATCATTATTTTGGTAACCATGAGAAATAATGAATATCTAATATGCCTAACATTTAGATTTTACTAAATTTCTTCCTCATCCCTAATACATTGACTAGACTCAATCCAATTCCATATTCAAATTAATATCTATAATTACTTTTGGAATCTATGAAAATTTAGAGCGATCTTCTCACTGGAATAAAATTTATTGGATGACCATCAATGGTTGGTTCCATCATGGCCATGCCCCATTTCACGTGGGGTCATACCTCCCAAATCCAATTCGACACTCCTACCTAAGATGTATCCTCATCATTGCCATGCTAAATCAAAATATCAATCACCCTATCCCGAACACCTTTTTGACTAAAAACAATGACTAGATGTGGTTGTGTAACATCATGAAACCTTCTTTTAGGTATGATCATTATTTTTATTTTCTTATCTTTTTTTCTTATGGTACTTGGTTGTTCCTATTTATTTTTATACTTTAGAGGGGTTGGGGGTTCATTTTTTTCCCAGTTTTGAGGAGCTGATGGGAGCTCGAGTTGTAATATTGAGGCTGGAAATAAATAAGTTTCTAGATAAGATACAAGGATTTTAGTGAGTTTTTGGGGAGAACTACAGGCCAACCAGTGGTGCTTCTAGGGACCAAGGTATTCTGCCTGGTTCCACAAGCTAACAGGTATAGGGCAACAGATAGCTAGTGATGCTGATATGGGTGAGAAAATGAAGGGTAGTTTTTTTAATTACATTCCCTTAATTCTCTATTTTATTTAAATAAGTTCCTCCATCAAACCTCATTGACCCCATTCAAACCTAAAATCTCTCTTGAGGCATTTTTACCCCTTCTATCCTTGATTATTCAAACATCAAAGTATTGATTTAGGCATTCAACCTATTTTGGTAGGTGTGAAATTTATCAATTTGTGAATTATCCTTTACTTGTCTATATCCTTCTCCAAATTATGTGAATTATTTTTTCATCGATGTATTTAAATCTTTACTTTTGGATTGTGTTTCTATAATTCCTTCTTGATTTCTTTTTCTCTTCTTCCCTCTGATTGTGGATCCCCTATTGGGTGATTATAAATATCGTGATTAAGGTGGGTTATTTCATAATTAAATTACAATAAATTTAAACCTTTAATGATTTTTTGATTTTAAATGGATTTATAATTGATTTATAATGCATGATTTAAGATTTTGTATAAATATAATCAAATAGAATGGTATGTTATGATACCTCTTTCTCTATGTCTTTTCAAAAAAGGTTTTTTCCAAAAAATAATTTTTGAATTGGAATAGGTGATTTGAATAATGATTTTAATGATGATTATTGATAAATAATGAAAATAAAATAATTATTTTATTAAAATGTAATTAAATATTTTAAAGGTTTGGTTTTTTATTAAAATAATTTTATTATGGTTTTTGAAATGAAATGGTAAGTTGAATGAAATTATTTGGGGCATCTTGAATGATGATTAATGAAATTGATTAGTGATGAATAATTTTCCTCTTGATTTATTTACTTGAAACACATGGGTTCTTATGTAGTTAAGTGTGTAGTCTACAAAATGCATGCTAGGTATGTATTAGTTATACCTAGAAATTTATTAGCAATGAAAATTCTACTAAAATTACAATGAGGGCAATGTATTTATTCATTAGGGTATTATCTGAATCAACCTTGTCTTGAGATCCAGGTAAGTATGGAAACTTAGTGTAGTATTTCACTATGTTTTGTGAGTATACTTGAGCCTTGATTTAACTAACCCTATAAATTATGAAAATTATTCTATAATTGAAAATTATTTATTTTTTTCTTCCTAAAATAAATGATTTTTAAATATTTTTGATATACATTATTTATTATTTCCATCAAAATGATTTCAAATGAATTTGTTTTTAAATTTTGAAATAGACTACAATTCCATGTTTATTTAAAATTGATCATTTTTATTCGATACAAGCTAATTATGAAATCTATCAGTGGAATCATACTAGTATATTGTTTCTCACATAAAACATATTCTTTTGGGTGCATGTTGAAATTATTTTTCCGGATCTAATGAAAAGGGAAAGCACTACTTGGTGAAAGTGAAAGTTATTGATTGTGAAAATTGGGGATTTAAGGGACATTTAGGGTAAGTGGTCCACCTATTTCAAGGAAATTTGGATTTAACATCATCTAATTCCTCTTTATTTCATTATTATGACGGATTTGTTTTTTTACCTTTACTCTTGCTTGTTATTTTGGAATACCAACTTTTTTATCGGTTTTATTTCATTTCATTCATTTTGTTTGGTTTTCATTATAGTGAAATCATAAATTTTTATTTTTTATGATGCTTAGGTGCTAGTCACTAGCCTATGGGGATCGGGGACACACTTCATTCCATGTCAGCACTGATTTCAACACTGATTTCATAGGTTATCTATGTTAATTTAGTACAAAGTTGTATCATAGGTTGTTGTGACTCTTATCAGGCATCAATATGTAGTTTTGGATTCCCTCCAAGAAATTTGATAGTATTTTTAGTACTTAAAGGGTATTTTACAAGCGACTTCCAAGATATACCTCATTATAAAAAGTCATAAGTTATGATGGGCGGTTTGGAAAATTGTTTTTAAGGAGTAATTTGAAATGATTCTATAATTTTCCCAAACATTGAAATGAGGTTTGTATTCTCATGTTAAATTATAACAAATTTTGTTGATATTAATGTAACTATTGACTAATTTTTACGGGTTTTATATTGTTTTTATGTTGTACCATGCCTCTAAAAAGAAGTCTGGATAGGCTTTAAGAGAGAGCTACTAATGAACCACAGCAAGTGAACCCTCCAGTTGACTAGAACCTCAGGGAAACAAAAGTGTGTTTTGTCCAAGCTCTAGGGAAATGGGTTACACATGTTCTCATCTAGCTCCATTAGTAGTACCTCAATGGTATAAAATCATATATACTACCCATGAGTTTATTTATCAGAAACCATTATATTTCTGGGGAAAAAATGATACTAATTAGGAAGAGGATTTGTTCAGAAAGACTAAGCGACTCTTAGAGTTTTTGGAAATGTTAGATTCCATTAAGTTGAAGTGTGACACCATCAATCTTTAAGGTCCTAGTAGGAGAAAGTGGGATATTATAGTTCAGGAAAACCAGAATGATGGCTTAGAGTGGAAATAATTTAAGACCCATTATAGTAAAATTCTGTCTAGAATAAATGGTATTTTTAAAGTCTATGGAGTTTCTTAACCATCATCTTAGTGATTGGTCAGTGACTCAGAATGCCGATAATTTTTATAAAGTTTCTTTTTTTTCACCTAAGTTTGTCTCAAATAATAAATATAAATCTCATATGTTTTAGATCAGTCTTCCATTAGATATCTGATCTCCTGTCTTTATGCTAAATCTCACCTCATGTGTTGATGTTATAGATAGTGATCTAATGGTGGAAATTGATCTATATATTCTGTTTGAGTTCACTGTAGTTACTAATACTACCATTGGAAGTTTCAATAGTTCCCCTAAAGGTAATAGAAAGAATATTGGTCCTTGTGGTGGAAAAGGTAGTGTAGATGCTCAACATAAGGAGTCATTCAAACAATCTAATGTGTATGGTAAATACAACTAACTTTTTTCCAATGTGTAAAATTTGGGGAATTAAAGCATACTTTCAAGGTGGTGTAGAATATTTATAGAACATACATGCATTTAGGGAACTTGTAGAGGTTTTACCATGTTTTCACTTCTATACATATTAGTATGAGATCATCATTACTGAGATGATATGAAGTTATGTTAGATTCATCAAGAAAAATGGGGTTCTAGCCACAAGACTCAAGAACTATAATTATTCATACAGTGGATGTGCCTCCAGTGGGAACTAATGTCTCTCATAAGATAGTGAGATTTATAACTTTTATTACTTCATATTTAGTTACTACTATCTTTAAAATAGGTTCCTCTCATTATTTTTTTATCAAACTATATTTTATACTTTATGAATTCTTATGCATACATCATGTCTTATGAAATGGAAATTGAAACACTATATAGGACAAAGAGAGAGAATGGTCTTTGAATTTCCTTTTGTATATTATCTTTATTAGAGATCAAGATCGTCTGGGACCTTTTTGTTCATGATATAAAACTATTAGATGTTGTTCTCAAAATTTTCTAGTTGGTTACTCACAAATATCATATTGATTATTATCCTCGAATGGTGTTCTTTGTTTCCCCAAACGGGGATCTCTATGTTTTTTATTAAGAGTGGGAATTAAGGGAAACCTCTGCTAGACCTCATTTTCCAGATTTGAGGATGATAATATCCTTGTTTTTTGTTGAATGTAAGAAAGATATGTCATATAGTGAGTATACTTTAATGGTTGTTGAGTTTCCTGAAGTGTTGCTATCAGACGTATTTGGCCTATATACAGAGAGGGGGTGGAGTTCTCTATCAACTTGGTATTAGGTACTTAGACCATATATATTCCTTCTTATCGTATGTCACTAGATGAACTGAAATAACTAAAGTATTAGTTGGATTGCTTAATGTACAATGGATTTATTCAACCCAATGTGTCACCATGGGCAGAACTAGGTCTCTTAGCCATATATGATAATGGCACCCTTCACTTGTGGGTTATTTATCAGAAACTCAATTGGGTTACGATCAAAAACTATTAATGTTTTTTTTATCAACTAAAAGGAAAAATTTGGTTCTCGAAGATTTATCTTTGATCTGGTTACCACAAGCTTGGGATTAAGAAACTTAATATTCAAAAGACCTCTTTCAGGAGTAGGTATGAAAACTATGATTATATGGTTATTACTTTTTCATATACCAATAATCCTTCTATGTTTATGGAACAAATAAATATTATTTTTCATCAATATCTTATCTCATGCATCAGGTTATACATGGATGAAATCTTAGTTTATTCTAAATCTGAGGAGGATTATTTTCTTTTTTAGACATTTTTTAGATATCTTGATGAATAACTAATTATATATAATGATATAAATGTTCTAATTTGTAATTTGGTAGGGAAAATATTTATATCATGTGTTATCAGTTTAAAACCCTAATATTTTAAAAGAATACTATGTTTTATGACCTATATGATACAAAACAGCGAGCTTAAACGAACCATAAAATATAATTATTTAAAGTTGAATTTTATAATCTAAATATTAAATTAGAGGGTATTAATAGGATTAACTAATTTATGAAATATATAAAATACTTACTCAATAAAACATTATTAATTAATTCTCATTATATAAGAACTTTAGTTTTACTAAATTCATTTTATTCTTAAAAAATATGTTTTCTTCAAAAAAGGATTTTTTATTTCTTTTTCAGAGTAAATTTTATAATTAAATTATAAAAAAATATAAACTAAATTTTATAAAAGGAAAAATATTTTTAAAATAACCACCTCAAAATTAGATTAAAGTAATTTTTTTGTTTTCTCTAAAAAAATATTTTTCAATGAATAATGAAAAACAATGATTTTTATTGACAACTATATTTTACATTAGAGTATATAAAACATAAAATTAAATTTTATATTATTTTAAAACATTAATTAGTTAATTTTCATTTAACACAATCAAATTATGGTATTTATAATAAAATTTATACTTGAATTTGGCACAAAGAAAATGTATACCTAAAAGTGAATTTTTCTATAAAAAAATTTTCATTTCATATTATGTTTTAATATTAAATTAAATTATTTAACTTCTAAAAATTTAACCATAATAAATGGATTCCATATTTGGAGTCAGGTTATCCATATTTATTAAATAGGTCCCCTTTATTTTTATCCATTATGAATAGAAATAATGTTAAATTTTTGTTTCCATAATAAAGGTAAAATGGGTTAATAAAGGTTAGAGATAATATGATATAGGCTAAAAAGCGACCCTAACACTTAAATTTATTTTATTGGATGAGTATAAATATACCATAATCATCTAAAATTCAAATATATGCCATTTTTTTATTATTATTTCATTTGAAACTTTATAATATTTTATGTAAAGAAAAGTCAAAAATATCATTCTCTGTGTTTTGTTAAGTCTATTTTTTTAAAAAAATGGATAAATATAGTATATCCTTGAATAAAAAAATTTATTTGAATGATATATGATTTTTTCATCCTGATAATTTATTTTTAATATTTTTTGGTTGAATAATTACCTTAAATCTTTACCCAACGCCAACACAATATTTAACCCAATTAATAGAACAATAAAATAAATGATATTAAAAATATTAAAAGTGATATAATTTGAAGTAATTTTTCTATTCCAAGAAATATATTGATGAATATATCATATTAAGGTTATTTTTAAATATAATATTCTAATTTAATTTTTTCCGTAATGTCTTTAAGATAAAATTAAATGAATAGTTCCAAAATTAAAATTAAAGATATTTTATAATAAATAATATTTTATTAAATGAATTAGAAAAAATCCTATATTTGGACAAGTGATTCATATAGTTTTATAAATATCATCTATGGTACTTTTATGGACTAATTATCCTTTTATAAAAATTATATTGACCCCTATAGAGTAAAACATTTGTTATTGCGGTAATTCTCAAAGATTGTTAACAGAGGTTAAAACAAAAACATTAGGGTAAGAACCTAATATTAACTTTTCATAATTTTATTTTATGATATTATTTCATCCCAAAATTTATATATCTTTTAATAATATTATTTTTTATCCTTTTTCAATGAAAACTAATTTATATAAATTTAACAGTTTAAGTAATTCCAAGAGTGCCTCTCCCCTCTCTTATAAAAGGGAACCTCCACTCATATTTTTTTCATAATTAATAAGCCTTTTGGTTTCGAATATATGTGATAAAATCTATTAAATACAACCATAATCATAATTTTGAGGACTTATTCTAGGCAGAAAACCATTCTTATAGGGTTTATGGGGGTAATGTAAAGGATGTTGTCCAGAGAAATGGTATAGTCTTTAAGAGAATGCTTTAGTTTTATTTCATCTTCTATCTCCATAAAATCTTATTCAAAAATTATGATATACTAACATAAGAATATAAAATATAATTATATGTTATTATTTTAATTTAATTACCCATATCCATCTTCATCTTCCATCAAATGGGAAATGAAACGGTCTTTCATCGGTACGGTGGACTACTGCCTTACGAACTGATGTAATTCATTTTCCATCACCGCATCTCATGGATAGAAATATTTATGGATTTAATGTATATATATTATATTCATGATATATTTATCATTACATGAATATAATATAACATCTAATTTCTTATGTTTTTATTCATTTAAAATGATAAAGACTTTCATGCGTACGTGTGGATTACCACCTCCACAAAGTGATGTTATTCATTTTTTCATTACTGCATCATTTGGTTGGTATATATTAGTGTATTTAAGAAAATAATATGGTATTTATGATATAATTATCATTATAAAAGGATAAAATAATTCTTACCATCTTTCTATAATAATCATTGACAAAATAGAAATGTTACTCAATCATATTTAACTTACCAAAGTCATTTTGGACATATAGGCTGAATATCGTCAAAACATCTGACATGAACTTAATTGATTAAGTAATTAAATATATCAAGGTACTAAATAAAATAAATTAATTAATTAAATTTAAAATGGTTCTTAAGTTATTAAATAAACAACATAAGTATATTATTACCAAATAAAAATAATATACATGATGATTCATACTCGAGGTAAGGGGTCTCTCTGAATCATCCTTTTTCTTTAGGTTATGACCTCTCTCCCTCTCTCTCTAACTCACTTACTCTATATCCTTAATGTTATGGAATGATTATAAATTTGTTATATGTGTATCTCACATATATAACATTCTTTTCCATTCCTTTTATGGGTTATTACATTCTTTATGTAAATTTATCAAACTCTTTCTTTCAGAAATCTATATTGATTATGATATGAGGCAAGATTATCCACCTCATTTCTTTCCATGTGTAATTATTTTATTTATTTATTATGATTGATTTAATTTTTTTTGTAACAATTAATCATGAACATGTTATGATTGGTGCACCCAGATAACACTTCAATGAATTGGGTTAATATTTTTTCTCTTGAGACGTTATGTGTGGGACTAGGGAGTAAATTTAATTTCTTATAGGACAATTTCCACCATGTGATATTGTCTTGGAAGTTATCCTTGAATAATTCTTATGTCATGTTTTTTATTGCTTTCACATTTTATATGTTTTCATGATCTTATGATACAATTTTCTTTAGGTTATTCTCACATGTGATTACTTATGATCCATCTCTATTATGATATCATGTTATACCTTTGACAGACTTGTTATGATTCCCTATCATGTTTAATCCCTTACTGTTCTTTCCAACTAACCCCTTTCTTTTATATACTCCATATGTTACTATAAGTATTTTTAGGATCTAAAAGTGAATTAGGAGCTCATTATGGGGATTAAAATAAAGAAGTTTTATTTTCATATTGCTATTTTATATACCTAGTCATTCAAATAAAATGGGAATTTTGATCCTTATTATTTATTTAATAGATATTTATATTAAAAATCATGTAATAATATCAATAAAAGTCTTGGATTTCTATAGAAATTATCATTTACATTTCTAGATATTTTTTGGGATTAAGACTAGAATACATTACTAAGGACCCAAGGTATATGTATTAGTATAGAAAACATTATCATGGATAACCTAGATTGAAACCAAGGGAGTAAAATGTTAGAATATAATTATCATTTATAAGTTATTCCTCTTAAATTTATAAGCTTTCCTTTTTTATTTTTATTAGTTAAAGTATTGTCATCTTGTTTTTATTTTTTAATTAATGATGGTAAATAAGAGAAATCATTCCAACAACCAAAGTGAGAGGATATTTAATGATTTCCATAATGATATACCTAACCTTATAGTTGTTAGAGCTATGAACTTCATGGAAATAATTACTCAACTTTCACAGTTTATAAATAATAAATTGAATTATGTGGAAGGGACTCTTTCTCCAAATAAACTTAATGTTGCAGTCGATTATTTTATATAAAAATGTCACATACCTTTAGTGGATCTTATGAATCCCTCATCATGGAACAATGGGTTAATTATATTGAGTATATACTATCTTTCCACCAATTGTCTAAATTGGAGAATATTTTTTTGGCCATTTATCAAATTGATGGGGAAACCAATTAATGGTGGACACTAATCAATAACATGAAGTCCAAATATGATATTTATTCAATCTAATAGAAATAATTCAAGAAAATATTTCTTAATAAATATTTTCCCTAAAAAATAAATCTTAAAATGGAGAGTGTGTTCCTTATATTGAAGAAAAATAAATATTAGTCAATCATGGAATATGATAAAAACATTAAAATGCTTTCATGGTAAGCCTATGAAATCATCATAAATGATAAAAATAAGTTTGACCACTTCATTAATTAATTAAATCCAAGTCTATTAAAATATTTGGTGATTCAAGGATGTGATATCTATAAATAAATTGTTCATTATGACCTCAAATTCAATATGGATATTGGGTAATCTCAATAGCCTCTAGAAATAGAGATAAAAATATATAGATAAATCTCATGGAGGAAGAAAACCCCAAAATCTCATGTGATGAAGTTTTCGGAAGATGCATCATAGAATTTTTATAAAGGGGACTAGGAGATGCTTGAAGTGTAAAAGATAATGGAATAATTCTAATCAATGTTGAAGAGAGTTGAAGAAACATAATAATGAATTAGATAAAAAGAAGGATCATATCAACATTTAGCATACAATAAAGTTTTTTGACTATAAGGAACATGCTAGTTATACAAGCCAAGGATTGTTGGAGGAAATAAATGAAAACAACCAACAAGGCCAAGAGAGAAAGGAAGGGTATATATTATCACTATTATTGAGGTGTATCCCAAAAATGATGTGGTGATAGTTACTCTAGTTATTCATTCAAGAATATAAAACATAGTTTTTGATTCTTTTTCTACCCATTATATCAAATCTTACAATTTTAGTAGAACTATTAAAATACCACCTATAAATATGGGGATTTAATGATCTATTATAATAGAAAACATAACAATTTTGGAATCCCAAGTATATAACTCCTCCCTATTCAATATTTTCAAACTAAATATTCTAAAAAATATCATCTTACATACTTTATTGGAGTTTAATTAAATATTGGAAAATTATTCAATGTCATTATATAAATACAATATCAGCAATTGATAGAGGGAGATCACTCTTCAAATCCCAAGTCATCCTCCAATTTTTTGTGAGTTTAGGAAGAAGTTTTAATCTCTATTTGAATATTCTTATCAACTATGCATATTATTTACTTGTGATAAATCATATCTATCTCAAATTAATGACATAATATAGATAATCATGCTTGAAGACATTACTATTGTGAGGGATTATACTGATGTAATCCCCAAAGAGTTATCCACACTTCCTTATGACCAATAGGTTGAGTTATCAATAAAAAGTATACCTTGATCTCTTACCATATCCAAAACTCCTTATATAATATCCACTATATAGTTAGAGGAACATTAAAAGAAGTTATAATAGAATCTACAAAAATGTTTTATATGCCTATGTTCTTCACCATGTGGTGTATCTGTCCTCTTAATCATGAAGAAATATGGGTCAATATTCCTCTATATTTATTATAGTGAACTCAAAAAACACGATAAAGAACAAAAATCCACTAACATGGATAAAAAAATTTCAGTCAATAATGTGGGGCCTAGTATTTATCTAAGTTGGACCTTCTGTTAGGATATCGCCATTTAATAGTGAAGAAGGAAGATATTTCCAAAACTACAATTTGAACATGGTTTGGACACTATGAGTTAATAGTTACTTCCTTCGGAATCACTAAATATATAGTAATATTTATGGACTTAATGAATAGAGTGTTTAGATATTGCCTCAAAAAATTTATAGTAGTATTTATAGATGATATTATGATATACTCTAAAAGCAGGTAAGAGAATGAGAAGCATTTGAATATTATGATAAAGACTTTTTTAAATGAGAATTTATATACAAAGTACAGAAAATGGGAGATATGGATGAACTAATTTTCATTATTGGGGAATATTATAACTATAAAATGGATATATTTTGACCCTTATAAGATAAAGGTAGTTGAAGAGTATCCTCTACCTGAATATGTAACGATGATCTGTAGTTTTTGTGGACTAACTTATAATTATCAATGATTTGTGAGAAACTTATCATGGTTATCAAACCTTGTAACCATGATAACCTGGAAGAAAGAAAAGTGTATACAAACCAATGAATACTATGAAGGCTTTATGGAATCAAAAAATATGCTTATCACAGTATGGGTTCTCACACTGCACTCAAGTGGGTTGTTTTTGTGATATATTGTGGTTCTTCAAACAAGGTTATGTGTTTTATACTAATACAAAATGAAAAATTGATAGCTAATTCTTCAAAGTAGTTAAAAGTTCATGAACTGAACAATCCAACACATGATCTAGAGTTGGCTTATTGGTCTTTTCATTGATAATTTGACAACATTATATCTATGGGGATAAGTGTTAAATATTTAAGGATTATAAGAACCTAGAATATATATTCACACAAAAGGATATTAATATGTGCCAAAAAAGATAGTTAGAACTAATTAAAGACCTTGTCTTTATAGTCCAATACTATCTTGGGAATAAAAATAATGTGGTAGGTAGAAGGGATCCTCCAACATTTTCAATGATGATAATTGAGAATGATCCAATCTTCTTATAATTGAAAAGGATTGAAATGGGAATCATTAAGGAATAAAAATCATCTTTCCTTTCTCAAAGATTTCTCAAGAATCCCTTTTGGAGAAGATAACTAACTCCCGGAGAGATGATGTAAAATTTTTGAAGAAGGTGGAATCTATAAGAAAGGAAAAATATTCATAGTTCAAAATTTATGAATTAGGAGTTATGAGATTTGGGACATGATGATTTGTTTCAAAAAATCTAGAGATAAATAAATATCTTTTTATTGACTCACATAGCTCAAAATTATCCATAAACCTTAAGAGAATAAAGATGTATCGAGATCTATGGGTTAATTATTGGTGGGACAATATGAATAAGGGGATTACAGAATATACATTAAAACTCCAAGTATGTCAGCAGGTGAAGGATGAGAGGAAGAAATCCAAGGGGGAAAATAAACAGTTTCCCATACCTACATAGAAATGGTAAAACATCACCATGGACTTCTTCACTACTCATTCAAAGAAATAATGTGGAAATAGTTCTATATGGGTTTTGGTCGATCTTCATAAAAATTATTCTTACATCATTGGAATTTGATAAGACTTATCACTCAATCAAATGGAAAGGATATACAACAAAGAGGTAGTGCGGCCATATGTAACACCATTATCTATTGTGTCTAACCAGGATCATAGATTTACCACCGTTATTAGGAAGAGTCTCCAGTATATTGTAAATACTAAGTTAAAATTGAATATATACTATCACCACCAAAATTAGGGAAAATATGATTGGACTATCCAAACATTATAAGAAATATTTAGATCGTTCTTGATGGACTTCAAAGGATAACGGAATCAATATCTTCCTCTTGTTGAGTTCTTGTATAATAATAGCTATCACTTAAGCATCCAAATGTATCCTTTTGAATACCTTTATAGGAATAGATTTATAACACACACAAAAATTTGGTAAAGTTTTTTAATAGAATTATTTGGGACTTGAAATAGTTTAGAAAATTGTAAGAAAGTTCAAGACCATTGAACAACGCATCAGAGATTCTCATAATCAACAGAACTTCCATGGTGATTATCATCAATTAGATCTGGAGTTTGAAGTTAGAGATAAATTATTTCTCAACATATCCCTATGGAAGAGAGTGATGGTAATTGGGAATAAGGGTTAGTTAATTCCCAGGTACACTGTCCCCATACATATTCTTGATCACATCAGGGTTGTGGTTTATTATCTAGCACTCCTGTCAGACCATTATCAATTACTTGACGAATTCCACATATCTCCCTTGAGGAAATACATACCAGATCACTCATATTTATTGAGTTCAAATATGGTATAACTATAAAATTATCTATCTTATAAGGAATTTTCAAAGGAGACCTTGGACAATAGAGATAATGTTCTATTTAACAAGATAACTCACCAAGTCAAGGAACTATAGAAAAACCTTAAATGTGAGTTTGAAATATGGGAACCAGAGGAAGCCATGATGAAAAAGAACTCTCATATATTTTTACCTTAGTAATTAATACAAAATTTTGACGGTTAAATTTCTTAAGTGCTGAATAATGTAACATCCCAATATTTTAAAATAATATTATGTTTGATATCGTATATGACAGGCAACACAGAGCATAAAAGAATCGTGAAATATTATTATTTTAACATGAAAATTATAACCTAGCCATTAAATTGGAAGGTATGAATATGATTAAATGATTTATAAAATATATGAATGTATTACTCAATAAAAAATCATTTATTAATTATTTGTAAACAAGTACTCTATTTTTAGTAGTCATTTTATTCGTCAAAAATGTGTTTTCTTCAAAAATGAATTTTATTAGTTTTTGTGATAGAATATTATAGTTAATATCTGTGAATTTTTTAAATTATATTTGGTAAAAATAATATAATTTCTTAAATCCCCATGTCAAAATTATCTTAAAGTTAATTTTTTGGATTTTTTACAAAAGATTGATTTTTCAATGAATAGTGAGAAATAATGATTTTTATTGAAAACTACATTTTATTTGAATTTAATTACAAAGTAAAATTATATTTTAGATTAGTTTTAAAATATAATTTGTCCCTTTTAATTTAAAATAATTCAATTATGTTATTTATAATGAATTTTATACTTGAATTTGGTATAAAAACATTTTTATTCCTAAATGCATTTTTCTATAAAAACAATTCATTGTGTTCGGTGTATTAATATTAAATTAAATTATAAAACTTATATAAATTTAATCTTGAAATTTTTATTTCATTTTTTAATCAAAAGCTTCAAATTTATTAAATATGTACCTTTTATTTTTATCCATTAAGAAAAGTAATGATAGTAAAACTTTGTTTCCATGGTAAAGGTAAAATGGGTAAATTAAGGTTAAAAATAATATGATAAGGACTAAAATTAACAATAAAAATTAACTTTATTTTATTTTATGATTATATTTTTTCCATAATCATCCAAACCTAAAAAATATGACATTTTTTTCATTTTTCCGTAATTTTTTCATTTATAATATTTTTTATAAATAAATTTTAAAAATGTAATTCTCTATGTATTATAAACACTAAGTTTTTAACATATGGATAAACAGAGGGTATGATCAGTTATAAATATTTATTATAAACACAAATTATTTTTTATCATGGTAATTTATAATTACATTTTTTTTATTAAATAATTACATTAAATGCTTACCCAACACCTATATAGTATTTATTCAATTAATAGAAAAATGAAATGATTAATTTTAAAAACATTAAAAGTGATATAATTTGAATTAATGTTTATGTTTTAAGAATTTTATTGATGAATATATCATATTATGGTTATTTTAAAATAGTATATTTTAATTACATATTTGACTTGATGTCTTTAAGGGAAAATTAAATGTATAGTTCCAAAATTGACATTAATGATATTTTATAATAAATAATATTGTATTTAATAATTTATAGCTTCTAAAAATCCTATATTAGTCCAAGTTATTATTATATAATTAAAAATATAAAATATGTATCACTTATTTACCAATTTTCCATCTATAATAATTATATTAACCCTTATAGAGTACAAACTTTGTTACTACGGTAAGTGTCAAAAATTGTTAATGTGGGTTAAAAGAAAGAGATAAGGGTAAAAAACCAAATATAAAAACCTTAAAATTTTATTTAACACTCACCCTGAATTAAATTTATATTAGTTTAATATTTTATGCAATTCCTAGATTTCCCCTCCCCTCTCTTATAAAAGGGTATCTCCTCTCGTCATTCATCACACTTAAAAATCCATTTAGGTTGGATAATACCTAAAAAATAACTTCTTAACATACCTCATTACATTTTATATGTATTCTTTTGGTAATAATTCCAAACTTATAGTGTTTAATGTGTAAAGGATATAAAGTTTTCCAAATAAGAGGAGTTATAGACTTTAACCAAATTTTTTAGTTTTTTTCTTATTGTACCTCAGAAAAATATTCCTCAATCATGATTATATAATAAAAAAATTATCTCCCTTCTACTAAAATGTTATTATGTTAATGTTGTAAACTATATCCATCTCTTTCCTCTATTAAATGTCAAATAAAACCATCATTCGTGTCTTTGATGGACTACCTCCTCGCGAACTGATGAAATTCATTTTCCATAACTGACTCTCAAGAATTGATATAATGATGGGTTTAATATAAATATATATATGATATTAAATATATATTTATCATTCTATAAAAATAATATATCATCTAATTTATTAATATTCCATTCACTAAAAATGATAATGTCGTTAATGTGTACGTGTGGATTACCACCTCCATAAAGTGGTGTTATTCATTTATCTCATTACTATATTAACTTGTAGACTTATATAACTATATTGAAAAAATAAAGTTGTATTTATTATATAATTATTATTCTATAAATATAAAATAATACTTACATTATTTCCTTAATTATTGTTGGAAAAATGGAAGCATTACTCATGAATATGTAGGGCCTTCTATCTCCATGATTGAAACATAAATCATTTTTCATAACAACATTTGATGGTTAG
The DNA here is from genome assembly GCA_963277665.1 of Viscum album. Taxonomy (NCBI): domain Eukaryota; kingdom Viridiplantae; phylum Streptophyta; class Magnoliopsida; order Santalales; family Viscaceae; genus Viscum; species Viscum album. Next base: position 824,222,649 of record OY728155.1, read on the forward strand.
TTTTAAAATTATAATTGGTTTATAAAAATTATAATTATTGCATGATTATTATTTTGGAGATGATTTAATAATGACCTCTTTAACCCTAATTAACTTATGGAAGTCATTTTGGACATATGTGTTGAACATCATAAAAACATCCAACATGAACTTAATTGATTAAGTAATTAAATATAACATAGTAATAAATAAAATAAAATAAATTATTAACATAATTTTTTTATTCAGTAAGATGAAGAACATAGATGACGATTTGGACTTGTGGTAAGGGATCTCTCTCAATCACCTTTTTTCTTCAAGTTTGACCTCTCCCAATAACTCAAATTATCTCTATATTTAATGTTATTGAATGATTTTAATTATTTATATAGGTATATCACATATATACATATATTATTATAATTTTTTATATGTAATGCATTCCCTATGTTCATTTACCAAATACCTTCTTTAAGAAATCACTTTTAATTATGATATGAGGCATGATTATACAACCCATTAATTTCCATGGGAAATTATTATATTTATGCATTATAACTTATTTCTATTTTATAAGACACGTAATCATGAACATGTTAGGATAGGTTCACTCGGATGGTGCTCTAATGAATTGGGTAAAGCTTTGGTCTCATGAGACGTAATGTATGATATTAGGTAGTAAACTAGATTAATAATTGCACTTTTTCCACCATGTGATATTGTCATGAAAATTACGCTTGACTTTTTATTATGTTGTGTTTTATGTTTCTCTCATATTTTCTATGTTTTCTTGATATTTTGACACCATATTATTCATTTTATACTCCAATGTTATTACTAATTATCCTTCTCTTTTATGATAATATCTTATACAATTGAATCACATGTGATTCTTCCTTTCTAGGTTTACTCCCTTAATAGGATCTTCAGCTCACCCCTTTCTTTTATGTTTTCCCATAGGTTATCTTATGTAGTTTTAGGATCTGAAAGGGATATAGGATCTCGTTATAGAGGTTAAAATAAATTTGTTTTAGTTACATGTTGATATTTTATATACCTATTATTCTAAGGACACTAGGATTTTCAATCCCTAGTTTGTATTTAATGGATATTTATATTAAAAATAATTTAAAAATATGTGTAAAATTCTTGGGTAACTATACTAAAAACATTTTATCTTAGTTGATCTTAAAATTTTAAAAGCTATCATGTCTTCAAATGAACTACAGAACGTCTTTGAGATACAAAGATTTTTGGTTTTGGGAGGGTATTATCACAGGTTTATGAAATATTTCTCCAAGTTATCATCTCCATTGATTTATATAAGTTATAATGGAGTGAAATTCATTTGAGATTTAACATTTTAGTCTTCCTTAGATTATTTAATATTTCTTTTGCCTTTATCTCTAGTGTTGAATCTTGCAGAGGCTGGATAGGGATGCATGGTCTTTTGTGATGTATCGTTCTTGGGTTTGTGTTTTGTTCTCATGGTAGACTTTGGTAACTAATGGTTACTGTCAACTTTTTCCTCATGAGAATAACCATACCACTAATGATATTGAAATTTTAGTTATTATTAATTCACTTTTGAGTTTGTTTCACTACATTTTTTGGGAAATTTTTACCATTTACTCTGATCACAAGTGTTTGAGTTATATCATTTTATAGAAATATTTGAATCTAAAACTATGGTGATGGGTAGAGTACCTATAATATTTTATCTCTGTAATTTTATATAGACCTTGGAAAAAGAAGTTTTTATGGATTATCTATGTAGGAATCTACCAACCCAGTCCATGAAGGAATTATCGGAGGAGTTGAATCTCATGGATCTCTATGCTCACATGAATTTGGGGGTCTGAGAAGATGATATTGGGTTTACTCTATAGAGTTTTAAATTTAAATCCTCACTTCTTGAAATAATACTTTAGGAAATGTATATATATTATTAGTTTCAATGTACTAGGGACTCTATATATATTTTTGAGACCAATGGTGACAGGTCTCTATCTGTATACTAAATCATTTACTTCTAGAACTAATATGTCATTATGTCATCTACATGAAATGTTATGATGGGAGACTGTCATATATTCCACTGGTTAGTGAAACTGGGCATGACTAAGATGTATTATGATATGAGATATTGATTCTATTGTCTATGTAAAAAATAATACAATGCTAATTTTTTTCTTTTTGTTATACCTTTCAGCAGTTCAAGGATGAGCATCAAAACCCTTCTGGTTTTCTTAATCCCCTTCACATTCCAACTTTAAATTGGGATGAGATATAGAAGGAAATTGTTTTTGGGTTTAGATATATGAATTAACTAAATAATATTATTTGGGTGGTGATTGAAAAATTGACCAAATAATATCATTTTATTCCTATTAGTGATATAACCAATGTTGAAGATCATAGAAAACTATATGTGTAAAAAAATTGAGGTTGAACATAGTTCTATATACTATTGTTTCTGATAGGGATCCTTGGTTTACATATCATTTTTTCATATGAATCCATGATTTTATGGGGTACCGGATAATTTTTAGAATAAATTTCTATCCTCATATTGATATTCATAAAGAACGGGATATATGAATTCTGTAATACATTCTTTGTTCTTACATCCTTGAATTTGGAGGAGAATGAGATTTTGATTTTGGGTTGGTTGAGTTCTCCTATAAAATCATCTACCTATCATCCCTTAATATGTTACCCTTTGATCCCTTATATTTTTTGCCTTTCAAATCTCTACTTTTTCATTCTGGGGTTGGTTAAGCTTCCTTAGTGGGACTAATTGTGGTCTAAGAGAAAACCATTAATGTTGAGATGATTTTATAGAGGTTGGTAATGGAGAGGAGATGGTATAAGTCGAATATGTGATTTCAAAAATTTCTATTAGATTTCTTGGTTGGTGACCAATTTTTATTGAGATTCTCACAATTTTTGGGTCACTAGAATAATGTAAAATAATGGGAGTATTTTTTTCTTTCAAGGAAAACAAAACAGGGGAAGTTAGCACTGAGGTTTATGGGACCTTTTGAATTCGTTGAGAGGATTAGAAATGTGGCTTACCATTTGTCCTATCCACCTCATTTGACCTTTTTCTATAACATTTTTCACATGTAATGACTAAATAAATACCTTTTGGACTCATCCCATGTCATGAATTAGAAGTTCCTTGATGTGGAACCTGATATGACCCTCACTAAGGAGCAAGTACAGATTTTTTATTCTCGTCTAAAAGTTCAACATGGGAAGTCTATCACCTTGATTTGAATTATTTGGAATCATGGTTCTGAATGTAATGTGGCTTAAGAGTGTGATATGATAATGATATGGTAGTGGAATCATCTTTTTTTTACCAGTATTATTGGTGAGGATTTCAAGGGGTAGAAAGAATGATGGTGGGGAGAATTTCACCATCCTAACACCTTCTTTCTAGCATAATATTTATTTTGTTTTTATTATCTTTTTCATGTGGTAAATATTATATACAACCTGTTTTTATAGTTTTAATGGATTTTAGGTTTTTGTTTTATTCTTTTTGTGGTTCCATGGGCTTCCCATATGTTTGGCATGAGGGTGGACATCGGATTGTATCTAGAAAATCTATAGGGAGTCTATTGGATAGTTGATCGCAAGATGGCATAATGGATTCCTAAAGAAATACCACTAATGGGATAGTAGTAATTCCAGTGACCTAGGTATTCTTCTTAGTTCCACTAGCTATCTAGTGGGGCTAGAAGCTAACCCGTGATGATGATCTGAATGAGTAAATAATGGGTAGTTTTGTAATTTTGTTCTCTTAATTCTCCATTTAATTTATTTAATCTCCTCCCTCAAACCTCATTTGACCCATTCTATATTATAGGATCTCTTGAGGTATTTATGGTCCTTAAAACCTTGATTATTCATGGATCTGAGTGTTGATTGAAGCATTGAATTTCTTCCGATAAGTGTGATCTTCATTGATTTGTGAATTCTACTTTCCTCATCTCTCCCCTTCTCTAAGGGATATAGATTCTTGTCTTATTAATGGATATATAGATTTTTTTACATATTTTTTTATAAGAATGATAATTTATTTGTTCTATCCCTTCCCTAAGATTTAGGATCCCTCGTTAGGTGATTTATGACACCATGATTAAGGTGGGTGATTTTGTAAGGAAATTATCATCAGTTGATACTTTTAATCAATTTTAATTTGAAATGGAATTATAATTGATTATTAATGCATGATTTAAGATTCTTGATAAATGTTTTCAAATGGTATGTTTTTTGATGAAAACCATTTGTCTATGTCCTTTAAATAAAGTATTTATTACAAAAAATTATTTTCAATTAACATGAATGATTGGAAGAATGACTTTGATGATGATTCTTGATAAATAAATACATGAAATTATTTATAGATTTATAATGAAATGAATTGTTTTAAATAAATTAGTTTTAATGAAAACCATTTTATGTTTCATTCTGAAATGAACTAGCATATTTAAATCTTTGATTTGGGGAATCTTAAATGATAATTAATGAAATTAATTTGATATCAATTATTTTCCCCTTAATTTATTTACTTGAAGTACATGAGAGTCTGGGTAGTTACGTGCATAGTCTATGAAAATCATACTAGTTGTGTTTTAGTTATACCTAGTAATGGATTGATGATGAAAATTCTATTTAAAATATGACGAGTTCATGGAGTTGATTCATTGGTGTGTTCCCATATTCCACCTAGGCCTGAGATATAGGGAAGTGTACACACATAGATCCATATTTCACTAAGATATATGGAGATCCTTTATCCTTGTTCTAAATAACCCTAGGGTGTGTAACCATGGTGTTGTGAAAGAAATATATTTATTCTTGTATTTCATATGTAAATGATTATTCAAACATGTTGATATACTTACTTTACTCATTCCATAAAAATGATTTGAAAAAAAGTTTTGTTGTAAATTTTGAAATAGATTACCATACCACATTTATTTAAAATTGATATTTTTATATATATATTATTTATGAAATACAAGAGTGAAACCATACAAGGATAGTGTTTCTCCACCCTATAAATTCCATTGAGAATATTTATAATTTCATTTTATAGGTCCAAGAAAATTTAAAGCACCACTTGGTGGTGGTATGTTTTCTTGATAGTGGGGATTCGAGACTGTTAGTGATATGTGGGGTATGTGATCCACCTATTGTGAGGATATTTGGAGAATACGTTGTCTTTTTTCCGTCTGATATCTTAGTTGTGATGGATTGGGTTTTATACCTTTACTCTTCATGGATATTATAGAGTACCAACTTTGTTATGGTCTTTATTACACTACTTTCACTTTATTTGGTTATCCTTATGGTAAAATTGTTCCCCTTTATTATTCTTGATGCTCATGAACTAGTTTCTAGCATATAGGGATTGTGAACGACATTCAATCCATGTTAGGGTCAATTTAGGGATCTGTTTAGTGGGTTATTAGAGTTGGTTCATTAAATTTCATCTCTACCATGCCCAAGAACTAGTACAAAACATCAATTTACTACCTATTATTAGCTGATAGGTATATTATTCATAGCCTCAATCAAATTCCAATCAATATTGGGTTCATTCCCACAACAACATATTGTGTAATACCCACCATATGGTTGTCCATTTATCTCTCCTCGATCACATAACCAAATAGGTCTCATTTGAATAACATGAATGTTTCTCCTCCAAATCCATTCTCACACTTCTGTCATGTCAACATATAGCTCTTTAGTTGATTTTTATCCCATATCAACCATTTCATCACACATGATCCTTCCATGATATCATCTCATGCCCTGGGAAAATATCATATTCATTTCCTGAAGATTTAGACTAGTTATCCTGAATGAATTTCATCATTTTTTATTAGTTTATAGCTCACACAAAGCCATTAATATATCCAAACTCACCATCCATTATGTGTGAACAACATTACCTGCCTGATCTCATCTAGACATAACATGCGTACTCTCTTGTATCTCCTGATCCTGGGTTAAAAATGAATTAGGCCCATGTTAATCACATGGTTTCTATAAACTCGTGTTGTTCCATCACCAGTTTATCAACCCATTTTCCCACCATTATCATAAATGTTCGTCTAAAAACAACAGGTTCAAAGCATTTTATCGTTCCTCTCAACGCTTTACATATCAGAACACAATTCACCCCTCATGAATTTTCTCAAACCCCTCTAACATTTTTCATATATATATGGAATATCATTCCCAAATAGAATGTATTATAGTACCTTTCATTCATTGATCATAATCAAAAGAATATAACCATTATTTCCCCCACTAAGGCACATATATTTTTTTCCTAACCCCTCTCATGGGTCTCCCATAGTCATATAAGTCATTGATTAACCACTATCATTAGTTTCATCTAAATATCCCTAGGATCTTCCACCCAGACCCATTCACATAGTCCAATACTCATGGGATTTTATCCACACTTCTATATCATGAATAACATGGAATTACACTTTCAAACTACCCAACCCATGGTCTCACATATACACATAGATCAGGAACCTTGTACCAAGTAAACAGCCAACTGGGAAATGGATTCTCATGATCACCCACATACTTTAATTCCCCCTAGAGGACTTAGTCACATCCATAGGCTTATATATACAGACATATTGGAATCTCCCCAAAGTGAACAGTATTAAGTGACTCATTTTCATGTGGTGAAGTTATATAGAATTCCACCAAGACCCTATATGGACAAAAACCATATATATATTCAACGGAACCTTAAATAACTAAACCCATATAATAAGAAACTTCATGAGGTTCACCACTAGTAATTTAATGCTCATAACAACCTTTTGATTGTCATTTCACATCCTAGTAGTAATGGATAATGTTATCATCACCATCGAGAAGCATCTATCTGATGATCAAAAAGATTTTTCATCAAAATAAAATGTGTATATAGGGTAGTCAATCTAAGTAGAATCTCACCTAGAACATATATATAAAAAACCATATGACATACTACTGACACTTGAATTTGATAAACCTATAGTGAGTAATATAATCACACACAAAAAGGACTATTTCATGTGAATCCTTTGTGCATATCATGATACATGAGATCCCTCTTTCCTCCATGGGCTAATATCCAAATCTGTGATTAATCATAAATCCAAAAATTATGTGCATCAGTTAGGGTGAAATAATATAACTATAACACATTAATTGAGTAATAACAATCTTATCACTGGTAACTTGTGTTTCCCTTGAGAAAGGCACTCACAACAGACTATATCAAGTTTCATCACACACTCCAACACATTCCCATTTCTCTTATATACCATGGTCCAAAAATATAAAATGAGAAAATGAATATTATAATACCACTTTTACACATCCTTGAGAAAGATAACTTAAATAATAATCAGATCAATGACTAATTGTACCTTAGGAGAACCTCATCATACACTAGAGGATACTAATACGAAACATGGGTCTATAGTGGTACTTTGAGGATACTAAACCCCATATATCAAAGTATCAATAAAAATGGAATTAACCAAATATTAATAACATCCATCACATCATAGAACACAATATAAAAAATTAGAAACATGTAATAATAATAAAATGTTGACATGATGGCATATAAGACATACCGTCCACGTGGCTAATCACATGCAAAAATAGAATAAGGAAAACAAGGGCTCGACTATATCCAAAGTCTCACCTCATCCTGATATCAACATCCCACTCGATAAACTCCATAATGATAAAAAATCAAGCCTCAACCCAACCTGAACCTGTAGTAGGTGAAGGGATGCTTTGGTACTAAAGTTTAATGGTCACCTGAGCAGGAATGAGTACATAACTCCGTTGGAAACCACCAATGTGTTCCTCTACACAACTGTAAACACAATTATTGGTGCATGTAACATGATTAGAAGAATTTATGTGATTTTTTAAGGAAAATAAATAAACATTATCAACCCTAAGGTTTCACAGTGACACATGAGTCTATTTATACCTGCTTCGGCCACTGTTAGAATGTCTCTCAGCATGTCAGGGTATTATGTTAACCCATAGTGATCCAAATTTTTTTGGGGGTGATACCTTCCCATATACCCAAGGTATGCATCCATGAAATCCATGTATAATATAGTCTTAGTGTTTTGGGGTTTATTCACTACCAAAAACCTAAAGGTACATGTCTAAGGTATTCTAGCATCTAGTATCAATGTGTGAGAGGTATATTACCTACCCATTGACCTTAGAAGAGTTTACAATGTGTCCTAATATCGTATAAAAATTTATGGGGATCTATTCCCTACCCATAGACCCTAGAAGTGTGACCAAGGTATCCCAGTATCATATATCCATGTGTGCACCCAGAAACCCAATGAGTGTGTCCAATGCATTCCAGTTTCTTGTATCCATGTGAGGGAGGGGTTATGTTCCCTACCCATTAACCCAATGAGTTATAAAAGGGTTCCCAGTATCATATATCCATGTATAGGTGAATTTTTCCCTACTCACAGACCAAAGAAGCATGTCTAAGGTGTCACAATATCATTTATCCAAGTGTGAGTGTTATGTTCCCTATCCATGGACCCAAAGAGTGTGTCCAACGAATCCCAATATAATCAAGTGTCAATCATCATTTATTGTATGGTTATTAATCACCCGAGTACCTTACCCCAAATTAGTCTCAAACTACTCTAGGAGTGTATAGACATCACAGACACACACACAAATATATATATATATATATATATATATATATATATATATATATATATATATATATCGAGACCAATACTAAAGAATATTATATTAAATTTATTGATACTATCTCTAAAATAACTTACGTAACAAATAAATTACTTAATTTACTGACTTATGCATTTAATTTATGTCATAATCACACAGGGTCAATCTTACCACAGGGAACCTACCATCGGTCCCCTAAATCACATCAAATCATAGGAACCCTACATGGATCCTTGTCCTAAATGTCAGTTCTTATGATGAATTATCGATGGGGTTACTACTATCCACCCAAAGAAAATCAAATAAAAGAGTCACCCTAATAGGCTCCCATTACTCAATCTAAACTCTTCGATCGTAATTCATCACTTTAGAGGTATTTATAAACCTCAACACCATCATGATGATCATACATCCTCACTGACCACTCGGGTCAAGAATCATGAGTGTCACTTTGAATATATGGAAATAATACCATATAATATCTCAAATCAACTAATCAAACCTAAAGGATTAACGGGAAACTTAAGAGTTACCAAAGGCCCATGAGGGACAACTAATTTTAATTACATTTTCTCGTTCAAATTTTAAGAGGGGTTCTCCCCTCTTCTTCCCATTGGTTTCCATTTAACAATTTGGGGTTTCTACCCTTCTTACCCTCCCATAATCCTATTTAAGATGATGTTTTGGATGGATTATATCGAATATATGTGGTATATATTCAACTTTGTTAACAATCACTGATATCATCCTACCTTCATTATAATTCCTTCCTCTCTAGTTAGATCTAATATGATAATTTCACTGAGGGATAGTGAAATAATCCAAGTCTCATGGTTCATTCATGAATCCAATCTTGAAGACATCCTAGGAGTTCATTTGAGAATAGACCCCATGTGATTTAATGAGGTGTGTCTATATAGGGAATTTTAAATTATTTTTACCTTAATTCAAATTAAATCAGTAATTAGATCAACATTGGTTGTTAGATATTTTTCTCGGTTTGATGTCGGGGATCCTTAGGGGACATCTCGTGGGTGTTTGGTCATGATACTCATGTGAGGAGGTTATCTGGTGAGGTTCTAGTGAATATGTACAGTTTAAATTAAATTTTTTAGTAAAATATAAAAGATATGATTAATTATTTTTGGTTCTTTGACATGAGTCACAGCCTCAATGGGATGGACAAGCTCAGTCTAGGATTGGATGGGCTTGGCAGACATTGGGTGAAGTTGTTGATCCAACCATTTAAACAAAAATGGATTCTAAAAATTTATATGGTCTAGTAAAATACATGTAGTATTTATGAATTTTTTTATCATGAATTTGATAGTTGGTCTTCCCCCATTGGGTGTTGACCTATTAAAAATGGTTAAAAAAATATTTCTAAAATTATATAAATTATTTAATTAAATAATGTTTTAAAATTAAATGGAGTGGCTTAATAAATGCCTAATATAATTGAACAAGTTTTAAAGGGCCATGAAGGAACCTTGAGAACATTCCCATCGGCCTTAGCCACCCATGGTCATGTTCATGATATAATTATGTACATGTTTTATAGGTGAATCCCAAGAGGTGATACGTTAAATGTGTTTTAGTAAACTCGATGGCCCTTAATGTAAGTGTCTTAGTGACCCTGAGGTATGGAATTGAGATGGAATATAATGCTTTGTCCTAGTTAACTCAAGTTTTCCTTCCTCATAGAAGTGAGTTATGAATTATAAATGTTTGTCCCTCATGTGCATTGGGTAAATCTTGAGCTTCCCTTAAAAAATTCCGACTTGATGTGTTTATTGTAGATACAATATAGGATTATTTCCATATCTATGGTGAAATTACAGTGATGACTGAATTAGGACTCCATCGAGGTTATATGATAATCATGACAACATTGAGGAATGTAAATCCCTCAGAGAGATAGGAGTTGTCCCAAAAGTTAATATTGAGAAAGAGGACCCCTGGTAGGGTGCCTCTTTTATGTGATGACCTAAGGGAACCTAGAAGGTACCCTAGAAATAGATTGATCATAGAAATGAACATTGATAATTGGACCCACAAAGGGTTCTAGTTCATTTACATGATCCAAGGGACCCATGGTAGGTTCCCTATGGTAATATTTATAACAACATGAGATTTAAATATATGTTCCCTATAATTAAGTCAAACAATTTTGATATATTTCTTCACACAAAACAAAAAACAAAAATAAATAATGATATGCTTAGATAGTTAAAACTAGTATTTGAATTAGTAGGTATCAAAAGGAGTAACTAAATTGTGAAATATATTAATATGTATATATATCTATATATCAATTTCAATTTATATAAATTTACTCTATTCATTATTATGTTTATAAATTTATTTTTTTAGGCTCTGTATTTTTTTAAATAATGGTTTTAATAAGATATAATATTGATTGATCAATACTAGAAATATTAGTATTTTTTAGAAATTAATAATAATATCAACTAGTATTTTAAAAAGTTATTTTCCCATAAAAAGAGTTTCACATTACATTTTAATTAAAAGTTAAATTATAAAATTCATTAAATTAAATTTTAAAAAACTACATTTTTGGATTTATAATCTCAATTCTTGAATAAGATGATTTTTTTGTATTTTTTTAAAAGATATTGATTTTTAGGCCAAAAATGGAAAATAATTTTTGTATAAATAATATGACATTTTTTACATTATCAGTATGTACATGTGAATTTTAAATTCACGAAACCTTTTTATGAAAACAAATATGTATTTTATAAGTGAATTTTTAATTCTAAAATTTTTTACAAACTCATATTCTAAAAAAAATTCAATCATCATGAGAAAATTTTATTAGAATTAAATATTTTTAATTTTTCTAAAATAATTGATTTTTGGAAGAATAGTGAAAAATAGAGTTTTGACCAAAACAGTGACTTTTATTACTTTATTGGTATATGAGAGAGACATAGAATTTTATAAAAAGAAATTAATTGATAAAATATTTATTTATGGAATTATTTTTTTATTTTAAATCTATTATTTTAATTTAGTAAAAAATAAGTTTAACCATAATATTTTCATTCTAGTTAAAAAAAATTTAGAATTTTCCATTAATTAATCATTATTTTGGTAAAATTAAATTTTTACCTCATTTTAAAGACACATAAAATTTATTTGTTTTATACTAAACCAATATATTTCTAAAAAATAAAAAAAAGTGATAATATTATCCCACAAAAAAATTTAAGCTCAAAATAAAATTTTTCTAAGAAACATTTTTTACGCATCATATGAGCTAATAATAAAATTAATTTTAATAAATCATGAAAATTTTATTTTATTAAATTATTTCCATATTTTAAATTATCATGTTCAAATTAGTAAATAATGTTAATTTTAATGTTTCCTATTAAAATTAGATTCCTAGGGTGAAATTGGAGTTACCATGGTATGGTTAAATTAGGGTAAAAGTGGTTTAACATTGTGCAGGTGGTTTAAACATGTAGAAAACATGTGTGATTTTTGATACCCATACATTTAAACCATGAATTTTTCCATCAAGTATTTAATAAATGTGAATATTTTATAAAATATCAATATACATTTCATGAAGGTTTTGGAAGTGTAATTTTTGAGAATAATGGATTGAGCTTCATTTTATATATGGAACATATTATAGTTCTTATAATATAAATTACCTAGAATCATTAAAATAATATTGAATTAAAATATTTATCCAACAATAGCTATTAATCCATTAAATTCAATCGAGGCACATGTGGGAGTATCCTCAATAATGATAGGGAGCCAGAAAAGTTGACAAGTATGGTAGCAGGATTTGTATGAGCATAGTGCCCATTAAGTGTCAATAGGAGTGTGCATAGTGCACATTTAGCTAGCATAGAGTTTCCTAGGTGAACCGTGTAGGTGTGGCATGGCCCAGTGTGGGTGTGTGTGCATGTTTCTTGGGTTCCAAACCCCAATGTCAACTAAAAATATGGTTGACACAGAAAGTCTTATAATGTGGCGCCCAAACAAATGAAATTTTGATATGGTATTTCTGAATCATGATATTGTTCCTCTACTAAAAATGTTATACACAAAACCTCAACTACTCGATCAATACATTCTTCATTGTTCTATCATTGTGGGCCTTCATCTTCAATCATTATCCTTCAATGGATTTTCATGTGTGCTTGACATCCACGTGACTACAACATTTGATGATCTTCACTTAGAATATCTCCCATAATAAAGTCAAGACAACCTGACTAACATGATCATTCCAATTTCATGCATGAAATATTCATCTTTGATGCATGAATTAATGGTATTATTCAATGTTAATGATAGATCCAATTGAAAGATGAAAATGAAAAGAAGTGTTCATGTGAATCCATCATTACAACAAGCCTCGTTTTTTCGATTTAAAATTGTTTACATGATGGTGTCACATGCAAATTGTGATTGATAAAATACATGGAATATCCTCACAACATCATGAGAAGAAGTTTGTAAAATCCATCACATGATGCTTATATCATGGGGAAAAATCTTTTAAATATTTGGTATTTTTCCATTATCTTCCCACTGAGGTATCACATGATCAACTAAAACCTATCATGTGAATCACATGAAGTTGTTTGGTGAAGAATAATATATATTATGTATCATAAAGATACCATCTTGGAAAGATTCTAACTCATGAAGACTATGGAAGATTTCAATCATATCTTCATTAGGGTGTCACATGATCAAGATAAACTGATCACATAAATCATATGAATCCATCGCAAGAACAAGCCTCAATCACATGAAACTATTTTGATTTTTCAATTATGTGGTGTCTCATGAATACTGTGAAATATAAATGAATCTTTTGATACAATCACTGAATAGTCACATAATCAAAAAAATCCACACTTAAAGTCAATGAGGATTCTCATTAATAATAGCACAAATTCCATGATGTAAAGATCTCATCATGGAGAGTCTTCATCGCATAACCCATTTGTTGGTTTTTAGACATTTCTCTACCGAGGTGTCACTTCATAACATAATGTAGACCATGAAAATCCATTTTCCAAAGGGATTATGTGATCACAACTGTTCCTTTTTATCATGTGAGTTTGATGAATTATGATCGTCTCAAAGCCTCAAGGATACACCTTCCACTGCCTCATGCTAGTATAAACAGCACCATCACTTCGTGAAGTTACATCAGACATAGACCCCCTTTCTTCTATATAAACCCTCGCCTCCTCCATAAAGGGGGTACAAATAAATATAATAATGAAGAGGGTGAAAACATGAAGAAATATAGTGATAGCTAGAAAAAATGAAAATAAGGAGGTGATGAAGAGTTTTAACTACCTTTAGGAGAACTTTTTAGGTAATCAAGACCCAGTCAAGAGACCCCATCGCGTGACTCCATAATGCAAACCCATTAAGAAATTACATGATTATTTTAACATTTTGATATGACTTTATGTGTACTAGGGTTTCTGTATCCCCATACACCTGTCACATGCACTCCCTTTTCATTTCACGCCCTTATATGAACTTGGGAAACAAAATTGGACCCTTGGTGATGTAAATAATTCATAAAAACCCTTATTTATGATATACTTTCTTGTATCCAATATGGTTGGGTGATATTGTTCGTGTGTCTTGATCATGCACCCATGGACATGTACCCATGCTATTTGTGAATTATTTATGTGGCCCTAACATGAGAACACCCTTATCACACCGACTTCTTCATGAGGACATGACAAAAAATCCTTGACATGTGAATCCCTTGGACATGTTGTCCTTGAAATGTGAACATTCTTGGACAAGTTTTGCTAGACATGTGAACCCTTTGGACATATATTCCTTGACATGAGAACCTTTTTACATGTCAACCATCTTATATAAACCCTTTAACATGTCGAACTTGATATGAAAACACATTGGGCATGTCAGACTTGACATGTGAAACCTTGTACATAAACCCCTATCCTAGCCACTAACAACTCATGAATAAGGGTTATGTAAACATGGCCTTATGAACCCTCGTCCCTGTTTAACCCTAGTAATTCATCATAAGACATGTACTCATTTACAAGAATTTGACACCCTTGAGGTCACATGATCGCACGACCCCCAAGTGGACATGATATCACTCACCCTTATGCAGAGGACAGGGAGTTATCTTGTACCATGCCATTTAAAGGCCATCCTTACCAAACAAGAATATTCGATAGTCCTTTTCATGTTTCTTTCTCTTTTTCCACTAGAGGATAAATAATGAATGTGTTATAGTGGCATACACCTTGGTGTATTCCCTCATTATTCTAGTTATAATAGCTTGTGGGACTAAATTATCAAATGATACTATCATCCCACCTTGTATATCAGCAAATATGAAATAGACTCATACATGGGAATCCTCTTCGAAGTAAGCCCTAACCATTCCCTTAAGAACTTTAATCCATGATTTCTCCTTTCAGCTTTATCAAGCAACATGAGTCCAAAATTAGATGCCCTTTCTAGGTTAATCCAATATAAGCATCCAACATGGTGTAAGTCCCTAAAATATTATTGTATTAATAAAATATGAGGCAATAATCCTCATGAGTACTAATTATCAATCATCACCCATTAGTGGATTAAGAATAAACTGAACTATGAGGACTCTAATTATTGTTATAAATGGTATATATATGATGTCATACTAAGGCTTGAGCTCCATATCCAGACATTCCCATTTTCAATTTCATGCATCCATATTCCCCATGAAGTCAATAATGCCTTTAAATAAAAATCATGTCTCTCATGAGGCTATATTCTCTTTAAAACAAGAGAAATCACATATTCCTTTTCACATCATAATACTCCTTTTGAAAGATCATAACACTTTTCACATAGATCCATATTCTCCACAAGACTAGTAATCATACATCTATTAGACAAACCTCAGTGTGTAAACCTCGCTCAAATATCTATATGAACACAGTTTGTAACCCCCACACAAATATCAGTGCAACCTCATTGTGTAATCCCTACCCAAATATTAGGGTTACCTTAGTGTATAAGACCCACTCAAATATCTGGGTGACCTTAGTGTGTAATCCCTAATAAAATATCAAGGATATCCCATAGTATAAGATACTATCAAATATCAGGCCAACCTGAGTGTTTAATCCCCAATCAAATATCAGGAAAACCATAGTGTGTAAGCCTCATTCCAATATATCAATGAAATAGTCATCCTCCTCGGGTATAAGACACATCTGTATCTCTATCTTTTTCAAAGGGACTTATTCCTAAAGAATAATTACATGGTAGACCTAGTAAATAATCCCAATAAAATTAAATATTATGATCTCATATGATGTGTCCAATCTCTTATTATCTCTTGTTTCTCATGCCATGTAAGACTCACATTGTCTTAGAGACCAAAAATGGTTATTCCATCAGCATGATTATAATACCCCCATATGGGAATCATGTAAAATGTAAGTATGATTACAAATTATCTTAATTCATAGGTCCATATTCTAGATTAAACATATTATATCATCCTCATGCTCATAATCCCCACTCAAGCATCATTTTTGAAGCCATTCAATCCATAAAAATATAAATAACTATTTGGGTTTTGATTTATTTTCTCACATAATACGAAGGACACATATTCAAGGTTTAATCCTAATTCCAAAACAATAACCACATCCCTATATGATGATAAAATATAGAGTGTCTAAATATGACTACAAACAAGAGTATCATAAATAGATAAGAGAATAAAATAGATCCAATGATATATATAATAATTCTCATCAACCCATCATTCTAACCAAGTCATTGTTATGGGGGTAACTAGTTCCATATTGGGATGTTAGATGGATTCATGAACATATATTAAACATATAAGAGATTCCCATATGAGGAAATAGTTTCCCACTAAGAGGGTTTTATGATCCAGACCTCTCATCCCCTCGACCAATGTGAGTTCGTAAGTGTCATTAGTAAAAAAACAGTGAATGCATGCCTTCATAAAGAAGGATCGTAGCTCGTTACGGATGTGGGAGTCATTGGTTGTTTCCATGGATAAATCTTTCTAAATTGAATGATTTTGAAACTATATTAGGACCCCCATAACAAGCATCGAGCCCCATGAATCTGATCAAAATAATAATAGTGAACCTAACATGAATCCTTCAACCATTTCAACCCTTTCATTAGTATAAAAGGATGTATTTCCCAGCTACCATCGGTCCATTTGGTTTTGTGTGCTCCACACAAACAAAAATGGTGAACCGAACATAATACCTTTAATATTTTCAACCATATTACTTGTAAATAATCCCACTTTAATATCCTTTGACTGTGAAATATTTTGATCAACCCTACACTCTTATATATGATGATGCACTTATAAATTATCTTGTCTCTTACCCAATAATTTTAAGATTCCCTACAATATAAATGGAATCACAAAATGGACCAAGATATTTTAATATTAATGTAAAATATGTTAATACCTTAATAAAACCACAATATTTTGTTCCTAACTAGCTGATACACTAATCATATACCTCATCTTCCATAGAAACATCATCCATGAGGCCCCAATGTACGTTGTCACCAGCCCAACACATCTAGTGATAGTTAACGAATGTAAAGGTCTAGTAGTACCATCTCAATGGTTCTATATTGAATTTTGAGGTGGCTCATTAAATCCTCCAATTGGTGAACACCACAAGTTGCATTTCCCATTACAAGACATGGTGGAGGAGGTCCATGTTTCCACATTCAACCAGTTTGGGAGATTATAACTAGAGAACAAAAATACATACCTTCCCAATATCAGGGAGGTGGATAAGGGAAGTCACCATGACAACTCAACCACTCAAGAGTTTTATATTAGGTACCATATCCACTTTGTTCACTATTATCAACATGTAACCTCAATTTCATAATGAGCAGTAGAGGAAGTTATTACTACCCTAACCTCCGAAATAATGGGATATCAAAATAGTTTGATTTAGAGTTTTAACATATCCCTACTACATCTAATGTATCTTAGGACTATTGGAATTTCCCAATAATGACCTAGAACTAATCCTAGATCATCACTAGGCAGAAGCCCCACACTATTTCACATCAAACCTTAGTAAATATAGAATCCCAAGGAGAACCCCATCCTATAGGGCCAGGGGAATTTTTATATTTTTTAACCATACAACCATATCCTATATGATTGAATTCCGACTTAATAGTATAATAGGTTTCATTCCATAAAACGGTACATTAGGATCTGATCGACCAAATGAGATACTCCACTAAAGAGGAGCACTATCCCACTTATGTCTCCATCAACATGATATCAACCATATATGTGGACTTTCCACAAGATTTAGATGAGAAAACTTATCATGATAATGATTATTCCCTTTTAAAATCATCCATACCATAATATATTATCGCATATTATTCCCCCAGTATTAGTTAATAAGGGATCAGTGATACCTTTTTTACATTTACAAAGGGAATTATAAACCCTGATGAGGCTTGAAAGTGAAATATAAATGTAGCATATTCCCAATAGAGATGGAAGATTCAGTATTCATGGTCCATTTTGATACTCCAATAATCATCAACCCATCCAACCATTGATAATGGAAATAGTTTCATCGTGAATTCATCCAGTCGTCCTCTGAAGGATGATAAGGAATCTTCAGTAGAAGAACAGATCACTCAGCTCCAATGAGAGAATGAGGATCTACAAGCAGTAGTTATTTGAATGAAACTAGGATCATTACCTAGGATGATACATTATAACTCTCCAATATAGGTCTTCCTTATAGTGATGTTCCCCAAACCAGAGGGTTGGGCTAATCTTTATATTGTCCAACCCCTCAACTAGTGAAATTTACAATTTTTCCCACCCCACCCCATCCCACATGGCTAGGGGGTTTTCATATTTTTGTGACCTACAAACTACAGATCTAAAGGCATTTCAGTATTTTCCAATCCCTCTTATGGTGTGTATAGTAAATCGACCAACCTCATCAGTTTCCAAACAGAATCTAAGAGAGTCATATTCCTAAATTTATGGGATATATTTTCAAATGGTACAATATCAACCACATCAATATCAAAAAACTAACTTCCCTTAGTCGAATGCTGAGTCAACTACCCGATAGGTCACCTCCCGTGATGCTCAGATCTGTGCATCAAAGAGATCCCTCTGGGCACGAAATGTTTCAGAGCATGGGGAGTGGGATCATATACCTACCTCCATTGATGAATTTTTCGAGCATATTACAATTGAAAACAATGAACATGATTACTTCCTTGATCAGTCAAACTATATCTACCAAAATATTCTAATAGTAGTAGTTATGAACGAACATATACCCTTCTTATCACATGAATCCCATCAACATTTATTGATGGAACGAGGTGGAAAAAAATGGTAATATATCCCCACTTAAATTACAGATGTCTAATAACATGTCTTAGCAACATAGAATGTGCATGTCAATATTCATGCACATAACCTTTTGAAGTGTCGATATATTTTGGTGATGGTGGAGGTTCTTTTCTGGTATATTTTAATGTTTATAAAAGGACAGAAACATATACATATCCCAATGCACAGTGTAATATATTAGCATGATCTATATAAACAAATAGCTACTATGAATAAAGTGCATATTATTAATCCCATCATGGAGTATTATTGGTATATTCTAATAAAGAATGTGTCACAAGACTGATCTCATATTCCCATTATGACTAGGGTTCATTAGGAAAGTTTAATAATCACCTTAGGATAGGCACATATTCTTTTCAAAGAAATTAAACAGCATACTTCAAAGACACGGGATTAGGCCCATATTCCCATTTTGATAGGGGGTTTGTCAAACTAGTTTGGAAATCACCTTGGGACATGCTTATATTTCTATTGACAAAAGACAACAGAATACTCTTAAGGGATAGGACTGGGATCATGTCACTATTCATACTGGGGTTCATCAACCTAGTGTGGAAATCACCTATAAAATGGGATATATTCCTATCAAATAATTCTATAAACATACTTCAAAGGCACAGCACCAAACTCAAATCCTCATTCTATATAGGTTTTTTCAACCCAAACTTGAAATCACTTCAAGGTGGAATTATATCCCAACAAATAAAGCTACTTGGCACATTATAATAGATTATGGGATCCACGAACATATTTATAATCTTGAAAATGAAATATTACACCAATATTCCATCTATCAAAGGTTCATCAGCATAGTATATCATGGAATAAATATTTATAGCAGGCTTGTACTGCCACTTTAACAAGGTTTTAATGAAATATTACATATACCACCAAAAAGTAGTTTATATTCCCACTAACAATTTGGAATCTCTCCTGCATACTCCAGCAGCTTCTTGATAGTGATCTCATTTTCCCATAGAAAAATATAGTAATCAGCATACTCCATAAACTGGCATATAATAGACCTGTAATCCTACTCAACCCCAAAAGGATGGTTGGAATATTTTAGTCAGGATGCAGGATGAGGCTCATATTCTTACCCTTCTCAATGTCAACATCATTATGGTCATAAAACCCATATCTATAGAATCTCAAGGGAATACCAACTCTTCATCTAAATAATAAACTGAAAACTACCATGATTGTCCTCTTCATGGTAGAATAGGGATTGATTATGGGGATCCAACCCCTAAAATCTATTGTAGATGGCCTCCCCATAGTGATATGTCACCTAGGAAAGAAATTAAACCCCCTGTTAAGAATCCTTACTGTAGAGAGGCACTTTAAATTCCATATTTAACCATATATAGTGCCCCATAAACCATTAAAAATACCTCAATATGTTCAATATGTGACCTAGTGAAATTAATTATATACTCTGACTCGGTGGAGGAGAACACCCAACACGTCCTTACTGTATGATGTTAAATTGGATGAGGTATTTTATTACTATATAGAATTAAACAACCTAGGGAACATCCTTACATCATGAAATTAAAATGAACCATGATTTTTTTTAAACATAATGTTACACTTTATAGAAAATGTCCTTAACAAAAGACATTATACTACACAGAACACAGTTGGTCACATAATTTTAAAATGTGAGACATTTTAAGCCCTCATTTGATTACTTCAAACCACATAATGGTCATTTTCACAAGACATTAAATTGCTTAATATTTGAGTTACTTGTAAAAAAGTACTTCCCATTTACCTATGAGTTAGATCTATGTAGAAGGATTCCAAGGTATGTGTTTACCAACTCATACAAAATCCTCTCTAATAACCTGACACAAGAGTAAATTTATCTCATTTATCCTAGAACTAAATAATTTTCCACACCAAGTTTCCTTCTTTATCAATCCAAGAAATCACTTCATTGTAAATTCACTACAAATGATCCAAATCTATTCAAAAATGAAGTTCCCACATTCCTATGAGAGAGTCAGTTCCATATAAGGTACCATACATAAGAAATATGTGAGTCTTAATACCCAATTTGATAGGATATGTAGTGATTCTTGGGTCTTCTATTTTAATATTATCAATGAATTTTTATTAACCTCAACCATGTCCCTCCATGAGAGTCAGATACATGTAGATATTCTATACCACATTAAAAAAGTGAACACCCCCACATGTTCTCTATCATGCACTCCCAAACATTTTAATTGACTTCCCATTCATCTCTTATTTCTCACACCAATCATAAATCATGTGATTTTAGATAACCTAGAAATTATATCTAACTAGAATGAATAGTGTTATTTTTATTCAAATATAGGGAACCACATCCTTCTCACATAATGATGAACTACTTAACATATGGTCTTTAGGTTGGGAATATCACCCCTATGATGCTTATATATTCAATAATTGCATGTTTATCCCTTCACCTTGAAAATGTCTTCAATACACGTTCACATAACCATTATGGTGCTTGATCCCTTCTTGAATATTACATTTTCCTCGAACCAAATTAATTCCTATGATATATGATTTGATACCAAAGGATTCCTTGACCATATATTCTCTTGGTATTCTGTATATATTGATCCCATAAACTCTTAGTCCTCCCCTGTAGAAAATTGGTAGAAGGGATTGACTAATATGAGGGGATCCCACTAATATTTTTTAGGGAATAAAACAATTCCTCGTGACTTATTCTTATAGGATGTTTTGGTCTAAAAGGATAGGTTCCCCTTAATCCTATAATCTAATATCCTAACTTTGTGTGTTACAAGCTTCCTCCATAACTAATAGTCAACATATCGCCACCAGTCATCACCTCTCATTGACTCATATATTCTTGGGTTATAATTTACACTTCCCAAAACCCAACTATTCAATCATATTTAGATACCCTTGATGTTACACATTAGTTAATTGTACCCATTATCAAAGCAATATTATATTCTTATATTCTTATACTCTTTCATTTTTTGGTATACATATCCTATGAAAAAATAATTTCCTTAAGTTGGTATTCCCTCTTGATAATCCCACTTTTATGAATTTAAAAATATAAATTCCAATGATACTTTTTTCACATTTATAAGTCTATAACACATTAAGGAATAGCAATTAACTATTATCAATCCTTTTGAAAAATAATTTTAAACTGAACAAACTTCATGCCCCTTTTTATATCTAGATTTTATAATGCCTTAAGAACGTAATCTATTGGAATTTAATATTATGTGAGCCTATGTCCTATATTCCCTCCCTTTTGGTGTATTTGTAAGAGGTATTGACTGATCTGAAGGAACCCCACTAGGATTCATTAGTGAATAACACACTTCCTCAGAGCCTATACCTACTGGCTGTTTTTTCCGAAAGGAAAGGTCTCACTTAACCCTATGAGATATTTCTCTAAATGTATGGAATTTATCCCAACCATCATCAAGTAATCATAATTGATCGAGGAATTTAAAGACATTATTTATTTCGTCTACGTTTTCATATACAAGAGGGATCATAAAAGTATCATTGTTTTTTTCCTCTATACTGAAGTCTTGACAGAAAAACTTTAAACTACAAAGTATACTAGGACCTCATCACATAACATTAGATTAAAGTAAACCTATGTCCTAGACACACAATGTAAAACTATAAAAAAAAGTTACAACATGATATTAAACTTTACGATACTCATCCGAGTTTCATGGTATTAAACTACATAATGTGTGGTCACCTTATAGGAATGACCTCCCATTTTATGTATGATATAGATTCTCAAAGAATGTTCTAGTGTAAGGGTGTACTATTTCACGTTGAGTTTTCTCTGAAAAACCTATAAAAGAACAAAGATATAACACCTCATCCTAGAACCAAGACCATAATCATGTCAGGTTTCCCTCTTTCTTAACTCAAGAATTATATTCAATATAAATTCACTCTACATGAGATAGATCTTTGTACAAAATAAATTTTGTTACACCTATGTAAAAGTTAGATCAAATTAGAGATCATATATAAGAAATATGTGTGGATTTATTCCTACCTTAATGGGATATGTAGTGATTATTGGATCATCTATTTAACGCCTAGACATAGATATTCATTGCTTTCAACTTTGTTCCTTAATGAGAACCAAATATGAGTGGAGATTCCTATTCGCATCAAAATTTGAATTCTCACACATGTTTCATTCACTCTCATGCAGTTCAATTAACTTTTAAATCATGTCTTTTTTCTTATACCAAGCATGAATCAAGTGAGTGTAGAGAACCTAGAAGGACACTATAAATTTCATGATTGGGGTGAATTTTTTTCAAAGAGAGTGAACCACGTTCTTATCCCATGATGTTAAGCTTTATGACATAAAGTATTCATGTTGGGTAAATCATCCCTCCTGGTTATTGTCTATTCATGAATTGAATGTTTTACCCCTTAACCAAAAAATATGTTCGACTCATTTTTGTGTTGCCTTTAGGATGCTTAAACCCTTCTTCAATATTACATTCTCCATAAACCAACATCATACCTTCAATATCTAAGTTGATAGAAACTGATTCCTTGAGAACTTATTCTCTTAGAAATCCATGGACTTTGAGCCCACTAACTCTTGTTTCTCCCCTATATAAAATTTGTATCAATAATAGAATGATCTGAAATTTTAACACCTCGATTTTTTAAAATCGAAAATTATGTTTGATAGCATATTTGATATATAACACCAAATCAAGAAAAAATGATAATTTAAATATGAACATTATAACTTAGCTGTTAAATTTGGGGTTATTAATATGATTAACAAATATACAAATATATAAATAGATATTTATAACTAAAAATAATTTTATTCATTAATTCCCAGTAAATAATAACTTAATTTTTAGTGATGTAATTTCATTAAAAAAAATATGTTTTCTTCAAAAATGCTAATTATTTATTTTTCTGAGGGAAAAAATTAATTAATTTATAGAATATTTAAAAAAATATTTGATAAAATTAACTTCATTTTTTATATCAGAATATCAATATTACATTTCGGTAAAAAAAATTATTCTTTGGAAAATGTTTATTTTTGACTGAATAGTGCAAAATACTCATTTGTTTAAAACAACCCTTTATTTTGATAGATTAATTAAATTAAAAGTACCACTATTATTTTATTTAAATGAAACATAATTATTATTTATTTATATTTAATCCAATTGATGACATTTAAATATAGGATTTTAGAGTAACTTTAGTTTTAGGCTTGAAAACAAAAAAATCAGATAACTATTTTAAAATTCATATTGTTTCTCTATTTTAGTTAATTAAAAATAAAACCTAATGGGGAATGGTTTAAATTAAATTTATATTATATATATATATATATATATCATTATTGATTGAAATTTATATAATTGATATTACTAGTTAATGATCTAAAGTAGAATCATATTTTTTTTGAGAAATAAATTTTTCATAAAAAATCCCTTTCCATAAATCATTAGGGTATTATTCAAATTAAATTCTTCCACCTTTATGAATTAATTTTGATAAAATTGATTCCATATTTATAATAATAATAATTAATATTACGTAATAATTCAACATATTTTTGGGATAATATGAATAGTAATAGTAGTAAATATTTATTACTACAGTAAAAGTAAAAAATATTAATAATAGGTAAAAGGGAAATAACAATAATTTTACATTGAAAAAATGGTAACCCTAAGAGTTTGAATAATTATACAACCTTTTCAAGAAAATAATTATTATATTTATTCCTTTTTTCTTTATAAATTATTATGTAATGGGTTTTATTAAAAAAACATTTTTAATACGACAAAACTCAATTTTTTTTGTGTAATATGAAATTTCAATTAAGAAATACCTTTTTATGAATTCATGAATTGTAAAAATAAATGATATTTTGATAAAATAATACTTTTAAGTGATTTTAATTAATTATTAAATATAATATAATTTTTATTAATTAAAATGTGATAGTTATAAGGTTTTGATAATTGTTACTATAAAAAACTAATATTTCTAAATAAATGAAGATTTTGGTTTTAAAAGTTAAAATTCATGTATTTATAGAACTATTTTTATAAAATAATTATTATTTTTTTAATAAACATTTCGATGTTAAGGGACATTCCTCTATTCTTTTCAATTCAAGCACCTTCTTGGAAGTTCGCCTCTTGAATATCAATTGGATATATTTTAATGCCATTATAAACATCTATTTATAATAAAATTGATGTTATTTTAATGGTATATCATTTATACCATATCATTTTTACATTTTCCTAAGTTGTTACCATATAAAAATTTAGTAATGGATTCCTCTCTCTTCTTTTCTATTTAAGCACCATCTTTTTATTTAAACTTTTGAATATAAATTGGTTGTGTTTTCATGGATTTATTAAGATACCTATACTATAAAATTGATGTCTTAATACTAAGATATCATTTATACACTTTCATAATAACATTTATCTAAGTTGTTACTATGTATAAATTTAGTAATAGATCATCTCTTTTCTTTATTCAACAACCTCATTTATGTAATGCACTTTGTCTTCCAATTTCTATTGATGGGGTATTATTTTACACATTCATATTACATAAATTATGATTTCACAATGATAAGTGACACATTTCACTCTCATTAATCCCTCACATGATTCATTATGTTTCCCTATTATGATGGCATAGTTATCCTCCTATTTTTCCATGTCATGTTTTTATTCAAGAACCCACCTTGTCTTATGATTATTAATTCAAAAAAATCATGTGGGATTACATTACTAAATATCCCCCTTATTATAATTTTTACTTCAAAATTATGAGATATTCTTTTCTCTCTCATTGGAAAATTTTACGAATCTTAATTTATTATCATTACACTATGGAAATGTCATAGTGATTTTCAATGTTTAACATTTCTAAGGTGTATACCCATACCCATTTCCACTAAAGGGTATTAACTTAGTTGTAAAAATAAATCATTTATTGGGTTCTTCCATTTAGGTAACCCACAATCCTTAATCATGCAATTAAATTTGATGAAATATGTTCTTAAGTAATATGATCTATACAGAACACTTACGCATGTACATGATATGATTTGGATGAGTATCCCCAGATAACAATCCAATGTATTTATTAATGTTTTAGTCTCATGATATTCCATTAAGAGTGTATGTAATGTTATCTTAAGAACATTATGTTATGTTGTCTTGGTTTTTAAACTTGACTTATCCTTATGATGTCATGTTTAAATATTTTTCCACTTTCGCATGTCGACTTTGTGTTATCATATTATATCATGCCTAATTATTCATGTTTATAACTCTCATCCATTTTATGATCCATTTAAATTCATATTGTATGACATTTAATACTTTATCCATGTAATGCTTTTTTTATCCCCATATAGGGCTTTATATCTCACCCCTTTCAAATGTATGTCCTCGGGTTATGATAAGTAGTTTTAAGAATGATGGAATATTATGATCGTGTTAAGGATGTATTCAATAATATCGATGTACACCTTTTTTAAGTTTTTATTTAATATACCAAATTTCTCAAATGCACTAGTCTTTTAGATTTAATAGGTTTTACTATGTGTATTTGTATGTAATTAATCATTAATTTATGTGTAATAAATTTAGGGGTTATCATGGTTGGAATCAAAGGAAAGTCTAGTCATTTTTGGGATTAGGATTAGAAAACTCTAGTGAAAGCCTTATGGATAACACTATTTGTTAGAAAATGTCCCTAAGTTATGGTAAAATATAGATTAATTGTTTTCAAAGAAAATAAATATCTTTATAGATACTACAAGTGGATGTGAATCAGTAATAGATATAACTAGGGGTGACAAGATTTGAAAACTATATTGAACAAGACTCGATCGATAAGTTTTGCATGAAATCAACCCTTAATTCATATCTAGTTTAAAACTCTTGGGGGATATTATTTGGTAAATTCACATGCTCATTATGAACAATTATTGAGGGAAAAATAATACTCATAATAGTCATTATTAGGAAATAATTCATCAATAACTTATATTAAATCCATTAAATTCATAAGTTAAAGAAATACCTGTCATTTATAGGTTATCCCTTTAATTTTATTTTCTTCCTGGTTATGTGTTTAATAGTTTTAAATTATTCATTTGTAATTTTACCTATATTTTATTCAATGGATTGATATAGGAATAACCAATTCAATAAGCAATGTGTTAGGAAATTTGATGTCTTCACAAATGAGATGATTAACATGATGGGAACTCAAGTAAGAAGCATTGTGATTATTCCAACTCATCAATCAAAAATCACAATTAAAACTAGAACATAGTTTAATGTCCAAATATATCAAATAATAATAGAATGAAGTCTCAAGGAATTTAATCTGATAAAGTTGGTAATGGAAGGAAGATTCATCTTCCTATGTGACAAAAATGAGGAATTTGGGACCAAGGAAATGCCACAAGGGAACTAAAAGTTATTTTAAGTGTTTGAAATATGGCATAAAGTCGTTAGTTTCCATAAATATTAATAGTGTGATGGAAGGGAATAAATTAAATCCAAAGGAACCATTTTTTTTTCAATGTATTGTGTGTGGAGAATATGGGAATTATATGATTCAATCCCCTAATCCAAGGGATAAATCCTAGACTAAGGAATTGTGTTATGGAAATCACTTAAGTGTAAGGATTTAATGGCTTATATATTTGTATTTTAAAGATATGTTGACGAAGTGGTATATCAATGAAATTATGGATATAAAAATCATGAACCATATAAGTACTGATCCATTGTATTTTTTCTTTAAGGGTTTTAAACAGATGTTGAGAAGTACTGATAAAGAATAAAAGTGATTTTGTGATAAGGTGATATTTTAGAAAACTTATAATTAAGGGATTGATGACCCATAATATATATTTGATGTTGGGATAAACATAAAAAGTCTTGGATTTATATGTATAAGTATAATCATTAAAATAATTGATACCACTTTTGATGATTTATTTAATGGAAGTTTATCATGATTAAGGATATTTTGGGAAAACATATTACAAGATCAAATAAATTTTTATTTTTAGGTGATTAATGATATTTTGGGAGATGTTTTATTTGTTTTAAGGTATATATACCCATTAAGTTTAAAATAAAGGATTATTTGAGAATAATTTTATTATATTCTTGGACATTTAAGTTATAGGGTATGATATAACATTTGAGGTTAAAAAATTCTTTAATGTTGAGGTTATTGGTGTTATCTAGGATATATGAGTATTTATTTAAGAAATGATCTTCAATAAACCATTGTTATTTTTTGTTGAATTTTGGATATTAATGTATTATGGATTATTAATTTCAGTATTATCATACTTTATTCAAACCATTTTGGATTTAGTAATGAAAGTAGTAAAACATTTTTATTGTTTGGTGAATTAGGTGATCCGTTAAATACTTATTCTAGTGATTCGGGAAAAAAATCAAATTCAATTATCATAATTTGGAGAAAAATATGAGATTATAGAAGAAATTGATTAAATAATGTAATTATACTTTTAAATAAATTATATTTTCTTGTGTTCCTGTTCTATATGATAAATTAATTCCTTACCTCTGGGAAAAGAATCTCGAAATAAAAAATTTTTCGTATTATGATCATTTCTAATGAATTTATGGTCTTATCACCCATAAAAAAATTTGGTTTTTTTGTCTTTAAATTTCTCCAAACCATGTTCTCTATCACTCACTAATATTCCTTGGGAATTAGTTTTTTTATTTTTTGTCTATGTTTTCACTTTTCACTAATGTTCTTCTACTTGGAAACCTAGTTATGTGGTGACCTCCATACTTCCATTTCTCCCTTTTAAAGTATAAGTTTTATTAACCCTTTTTACAAAGTGGTTTTTTAATAAAGATACTTTCAAGTATCAAAAACATTCCTACCAAGATAATATTTAAATTTTGAGGATGAAATTTATTAAAGGGGGAATAATGTAACACCTTTATTTTTTAAAATAAAAAATTTTGTTCGATACTGTATGTGAAAAGAAACACAAAACCCAAATAACCTATGATTATTTAAATATGATCACTATAACCAAGCCCATTAAATTTATGGTTATTAATGGGATTAACTAATTTATGAAATATATAAATATATATTTCTCACTCAACATATTTGTGCTCATATCTTATTATTAACTAATCGCTCAATTTTTAGTGATGTCATTTTATTCTTCGAAATTATGTTTTCTTCAAAAATGAGTTTCATTTCATTTTTTGAAAACATTTATATTTAATTACAAGAAAATTTAAAAAATGTATTTTATTGAAATAAAATCAGTTTTTATATAAGAATATAAAAATTAAATTATGGTGAAATTTTGGGATTCGTTGAAATATTTTGATTTTTGAGTTAACAATGAAAAATACACTTTACTTCAAAACTTTTATTTATTTTGATAAATTATTTTATTTAAAATTACCATTATTATTTATAATAATAATTATTATTCATTATTTATATTTAATCCAATAAATTGAATTCAAATACTTTATATTATAATTAGTTTATTTTTAGGCTTGAAAACATATTTTTTTTACTGTTTAAAAATGCATAATGTTTATCTATTTTAATTTATTTAAAATAACCCCTGGTGGGGAATGATTTAAAATAAATTTATATATTATATATCTACCATTATTAATTTAAATTAATATAATAAAATTATTAGTTATAGACTAATTTGAAATGATTTTTTCTTTGAAAATTGTATTTTTAGGAAAAATAGTATTTCATTGCACTTGTAGGTTTTATTTTTTAATTAAATTATTCCACCTCTGTGAAATGATTTTGATAAAAATAGATTTCATATAAATAATAATAATAATTAATATTAGGTAATATGGTCAACTTAATTATTATACAATATGAATTGTTTCTGTAGTAAATATTTATTACTGTAGTAAAAGTAAAATAGGTTAATTATGGGTAAAAATATAATAATAACAATTTTAAAGGGATAAAAAAGGGAAAACAAAAAATTATTAATATTTATATTTCCTTTTAAATTAAATAATTATTATATTTATTCCTTATTTTTTTTACTTTATGAATTATTGAGTAATAGGTTTGATAAAAATTAGTTTTTAATAAGACAAAATTCAATTTTTTGTATAATATGAAATTTCAATTAAGAAATTCCATTTTATGAATTAATGAATTGTAAAAATAAATTATATTTTAATAAAATAATAATATGAAGTAATTTTTATCAATTATATATGATAATATAATTTTTATGATGTCAAATGTAACTTTTATAAAGGTTCAAAAACAATTATTTTCAGAAAACCAATATATCTCAATAAATATCAATTTTTGTTTTAAAATTGAAAATTAAAATATTTATAGAATTATTTTTTATAAAAATAAATAATATTTTTGGAATCATAATGTTAAAATTATCCAATGGTGAATTTTCTATAATTTTTTGAGATAGTTGAATTTTAGGGTAAAAATTAAATTTGGTATAAATATATGATGTGTGTTATGACAACATAATGACCCAAAAGGAATGTAATAAATTATATTAATGGTATAAAAAAAATGTTTAAACTTTAAAATAATTTGATTTTTATGTTATTATATTACATTTACAATGCCTTTAAGAATCCTTCAAAACCTATATTATATTTTATAGTTTTAATATCATTTACTTATGAATATGACTCACTTCCGCATCACCTAGGGTAATATTTAAATTCATTAGGAAATTTTAATTAAATAATAATGAAAAAAATCTTAATTGAAAGAACCATTTTTTTAAAATCATGGTATGGTTTTTTTTTTGATTATTTTTTTGTATAGAGTCCAAAACCTATGTTTGTGAAATAATAAAGAACTCCCCTCCTTTCCAAAATAAAACCACCCAACCCCCTATAAATATTCACTAAAAACTTTTATAATGTTAGAAATATTTCCTAACCTCTATAGATTTTATATAATGTTCCCCCACACTCTGAAGAATCTCTTCACAATATTTTTGAATCACTCTCTCATGGTAAGGGACCTTCCTCTCTTCTTTTGAATCTAAACACCTTATTTGAAATGAGCCTTTTGAATCACAATTGGTTATACTGTCATGAATTTTTAAACATCCCTTTACATTCCAATTTTTTTATTTGAATGGTATATCACATATCCTATCTCATTTTTACCTTTACATAAGGTTTTATCATGCTAAAATTTAGTAAGGGGTTTCTCTCTCTGATTTCCCATTCAAGTTCATTCTTGGTATATAACCTTTTGAATATCAATTAGTTATATTTTCATGTGCTTTTTAAGATAAATATACTATCCAATTTATGTACTAATAAGGATATATCATTTATCCCCTCTCATTATTACAATTACCTAATCTATTACAATGCTGAAATTTAGTAAGGGATCCCCTCTTTCTCCTCGTTATCCAAGCACTAGTAATGCAATTTGTATTCTAATTCCTCTTGACGTGATATTATTTCACACATAACCTTTACTAACATTATTATTTAAAAGTTATTAGAGAACCATTCACTCCCATTAATACCTCCCATGATTCATTATATACCTCTATTATGATTCTGAAAATATCTTATGATTTTCCCATGCCATGTTTTTATTTAGGCACACTCCTTTTATTAAGTGGATTAATTCATAAATTTTAATGTTGGATTATGTTCTTATGTATACTTTATACTTTCCTTTTTAATTCTAAATTATGATATACCTTATTCTCTCTCATTAAACGATTTTATGAATCTTTATGTAAAATTATTACACTATTAACACATCACTACTATTTTTCATGTGGAACATTTTTGAGGTGTATACATGTACCCATTTCAACTCATGGTTATTCACCTAGTTGTACATATACTTAATTTATATTGGAATTCCATGTATGTAACCCACAATCCTTAATCATGTTATAAAATTTGAT
The DNA here is from genome assembly GCA_963277665.1 of Viscum album. Lineage (NCBI taxonomy): Eukaryota > Viridiplantae > Streptophyta > Magnoliopsida > Santalales > Viscaceae > Viscum > Viscum album. Next base: position 824,254,919 of record OY728155.1, read on the forward strand.
AACATATGTCCTTAATTTTTATGATCTATTTGAAATTCTTATGCATGTACATGATATGATTATGATGGGTGTTCCCAGATAGTGCTTCAATGCATTGGGTAATGTCTTAGTCTAATGAGATGTTATGCATAGTGTATGGGAGGTTATCCTAAGAATGTTATGTTATATTGTCTTTTTGGTTAACCTTGAATTATTTTTATTATTTCATGTTTAAATTTTTTGCTACTTTCCCATTTCACCTTTATGTCACCATTCTATACTACTATTTATTATTCATGTTTATGATTCTTACCCCTTTTATGTCTTAATGAAATTCATGTTATCTAACATGTAATAATGTCTTCATGTTATGATTTTATATCCCCTTACGGGGCTTTATAGCTCACCCCTTTCTAATGTATGTCCCCAGGTTATCCTACAAAATTTTAAGAATGACGGAATTTTATGAGCATGTTAAGGAAGTTTTCAATAATATAGATGTACACCTTATTTTAAGTTGTTATGTAATGTACCTAATTTACCAAAGACATTGGGATTCTCGATTATCTGAGTTTTACTAAGTGTATTTTTATATAATAAATCATGAATTGAAGTGAAATAAAGTCAAGGGTTTTCATTGACGGGGCCTCATTAGTTTTCACTGGTGGATAACATAATGCCTTGGAGCTTGTTCCAAGAGGATGTTTTGGTCCTATTGGAGAGGACCCACTTAAACCTAGGATCTATTTTTCTAAATGTGTGTGATATAAGATTTTATCGGTACTAATGGTTGAACTATACCCACCAGTATCCACTACCTGTTGGATTAGGTATTCATAGGTTATGACTTACACATACTATAACCCAAAAATTCAAGTGGATTTAAATTACCTCAATGTTTCAAATTTGTGTATTTAAATTATTTTCAATGAAATATTATAACATCAATTTAGTGTACCCATCCATTTCGAGGTATGAATCTCTTATGAAGACCCAAATACCCTAATTTAGACAATCCTCTTGGAAATCGCATTTGTTCATAGTTATAAAACCATAAAACATCATACCCCATATAGTTCATATCACTTGAAATTAAACTTTATGATACTTGGTACATCCTACAAGACCTAAAAGTTCCAAGAGAATGCCATCCTATGGGATTCACTTTCAACATGATATCTAGACTCATTCAAGGATATGTGGCCCTTATCCATAAGTCTGTGATAGGGTTGAAAGTTTCATCCCCATAGAAGAATAGAATATAGAAATATCCTTCCCCTGTGTATGAGATATATATATATATGTATAGAGGATCCTTTAGCAGGATATGATGTCAATGTTCTCTTAGGAAATGATAAAAATTCCCCTCCCTATATATTAGAATGATCTATATAGGAATTTTATATAATAATTACATGTGTATTCATTACCAACTTTATGGGATATGTAGTGATGTATAAGATCACATATCATAAACCTATCCATGGGTTTTAATTAATTCCATACCCAAGTCTTGGTCGCAAGACATTAAACTACACAACAAACTGAGTCTGTTTTGAATGACCTTAAACTGCATGGAACCTATATCCTTGTTGCATGAGGTTAAACCGAGAGACAAATTCTTTACTAAAATATCTTAAACCAAATAGTACACTCAATGGTCACCTGAATTTATACAATGAAAAATATGGTCCATGATTTAAGACCTTAAACTATTAATATTTTTCCACCCCATAGAGTCCATGACTGACATAAGATAAATATCCATGGAAAATAATTTTCTTCTCCCCATATATGAGCCAGATCAGTATGGGGAACTTCTTTTAAAATAACTACATATGGATTTATTCTTATTTTTTTGAGATACATAGTTATGTATAGGTATTATACCCTAGGCCCAACCACATATTCAGAAATAATACATAATTATTGTCTCCCTTTTCACATAAAAATTCAAAATACCCCAACCTTTCCCAATTCATGAGTTATTTGTTTAAAAAGGTAAGGTCATCACAAATCAAATTTGGATCAGTCCCATGTGAAATGACACATCCTTACCCTGTTATGTTGAATTTTATAGTCATGTTTCATTCATATGATGTTTAAGTGTAAGGTGAAAGTCCATCTTTCATAAATCTAAACTTCACAAAGTGTCCCATTCCTTGTGGCCTCTTACTCCTCTACCTGATATCTAGATCCATTTAGAAGTATTTAGGACCTGGAAAACATTTTCATAAGATCATCAATATTCTCCATTCCTTGCATATGATCAAGGTTTGTATAGGAAAGTTTTCTTTAATAACTATGTGTGGCTTGATTTCAAAACTTTCAGGATACATATTGATGCCTAGGTCACCTGATACTGGGATCATCCATAATATTAAAAGAAATATAATTCCCCCTTTCACATGAATAATCTTGATCCATTCAGGGAACATTATTTTTAAAGAACTATGTGGTGGTTGACTCATTTCCATACACGATACAAGGTAACACATGAACCCCATGTCATGGGCCCAATCGTAATGTCAAAAAACTACCCTCTCCTTATGTATGGGTTAGACTTGTGAAGATATTTTTATTCCCAGGAACTATGTGGGGATTGATTCCTAACTTTTCATCATATAAAGTGATACCTAGGTATATTATACCCATCTTCTCCATAGGTTTTTCACTATCAAAACAACCTCTAGTGCATGGTCCATATTGAAGTTTGTTGACCTTGTTTGATCATGAGACTATAGATATGCCTCCACTAGTGAAAGACTATCCTAATATGAGATCCTTTCACCTCAATGTTATCATCTAAAGTTAGAGATAATACACCCAGATGATAGTGGGTGACTTTTCATTTAAAGAGTAACATTCCCCTCTCCCCAATATATAAGTAAGATCTATATACACGACTCTTAACTTTTCAAGAACCATATATGGCTTGATTATTGTCCATACACGATATGTAGTGACACTCAGATGACTGATCACTAGATTCAGCCATTAATTTAAAAATAAAATATACCCCTTCCTGTCATAGTGTTTTAACCTTTGCATTGATACTTCACTTCCTTAATGGATCTTTACTAAGGTTGGACTTAATTCTTTAATTCTATACAAGAGTGGGTCTATACAATAGAGGAAACACAAATATTGTACACAACTTAAAAAAAATACCTTATCCCTACACATGTGTTCAATCAAAAATAAGGAGCTATAAAGTACTAGTAATAGCTTGATTGTTATTCCAATAAGATACATAGTGATGCTAGGATTCTCTACCCTATTCTCATCTACAATTTAAAAAAAATCCATATTACCTTCTACCAAAAATCTAGAACTATATAGAAGAATTTCGTTAAGAGGGATATATGTGGCCTGAATCCTTCCCTTATGATATAAATAGGGAACCCTAATGGATGACCAGCTACTGAAAATTCATATTCCCATATCTCACCTCAGTGCCCGATCAGGTCACTTTCTATTCACAATGGGCATTGTCCCTTCTCAATAACAAGACATATTTCTTTCTTAAGCATGAACCCCTAGCCATCACAGTATGGGTTATTCCTATTTTTCTTATTGTTTCTCACATTTATCATAACCCATGTGAACTTAAAGGATTAGAATTACCTATTTTGAAATGGCTATGAGTATCATGATCAAAATTCAGTGACATAGATGGTCCACCTTGCCCGAATGGCCTGAAGTCCTTCATTTTTATTTATTTTTGATAACCCCCCTTTCAAGGGATAAAGGGGAAAACTTACAAGGCCTGTAGGCTCAGAGATTAAAAGGCCCATAGGCTTAGGAGATTACATGACCCAAAGGTATTAGGGAATTTAACCAGACTATCTACAAGGAACTACCCCTCCCCAGCATATGTGTCATGATAGTATCTCTCCACCTTTGCATGGTCGTTTGGCTAGGCTTCCCGTGCAAGCATAGGCTGGTACTGATGGCATATCCATACCCTCTCATTCTGACAATCCATTTGGTTCTTCTCTGGTGAGTGCACCTGCTCTGAATCATCATCTGAGGCTACTCCTTTTATGTAGTGTGTCTGGGGAAACTGCATGTGGCCCGAAGGCCTTGAGGTGGCCCGAAAGCCCTACTGACCTGAAGACCTAGGTGGTTCGAAAGCCTTAAGGACTCTAAGCCCAAATTAGTGGCCCAAGGTGAATAGTTCCAGCTGCTACAGTACCAAACAGTACCTACTACAGAAACTGCTACATTACCCGCACAGTGTATAGCTCCGCTACAGTACCTGTACAGTGTACAGTTCTGCTAAAGTACCGCACAGTGTACAGTAGTGCTACAGTACCAGAAATATGCCTCTACCTGGTTTTGAACCCGAGTCTTATGGATACACTTAAGGATACCTCACCAACTGGGCTGAGAATAGTTTATTTGTATAAGCTCATTTCTCCTATGAATAAGCTTTATCTATGCATTTATTACTAGTTCATGATCAATATTTATGAAAAATGGTTACCATCATATGGATACCTACCCATTATCCAATGTAAGGATAAAAATACCTCTTAAATTTGAATATCTTGGACCAATGTACAGTATATTTAAGGATATGTTTCATAATTTTATATCAATTCATTACATATTAGTTTTATGATGTTAATATGTATTATAGTTACTTCCTAGTCACATAACATTAAACTATACAGAAATTACATCATGTTCGCATGATAATAAAATACAAAATAATCACATATTGGTCATATGACATTAAACTGCACAATAATCACATCCTGATCACATGAAATTAAACTACAAAAGAATTTCATCCTTTTTACATCATGACAAACATTATGAAAATTTTGTCATGGTTTCATAATGGTAAATTGTATGATATTTTCATCCCACTACTTGATGTTAAACAGAACAAACCATCATCCACAATTACTCCTTATCAAAGGACCTAAAAAACTTGACTATGGTCAAATATGGTTTTGAGTGCCCCTATCATTATACTAATCACCTCAATCCATAAATTATAATTCATGTCCTGGGAGTCTTGGGTTGTTAGAAACCTCTCATGGACCTTATAAAGGACAAAAAACCCCACTTATTTATCACATAGGAGTTGTATCTGCATAATGGAATTAGACCCATCATCCAAAGTAATCTTGGCCTTATGAGAAGGGAATTATAATCCTTGTGAACCCTGACAACACTGAAGTAGAACTATGCACCTCAGTGTGATTCACAATCATCATTGACATGATTTTCTTGTACCACCATCCATAATTTGATAACTAAAAATTGGGATTTACACCACCTTCATCCTCGATATAAAATGATGTTAAAGCACTTTTATCTTTTGGATTTGTAATTAGGTAATTTTTTTAAACTCAATCAATAACAAGTCCACATTCCATGACCTTAAAATGTGTACACTTTGGTCAAAGCTATAAAACATTAAACTCATTCCCCTGATGGATTAATTCAAAAACACTTAAACTTATGTTGAAAGGGACACAAAACATGTTAGACTAAAAAAACACAGAGGGCGTTCTAATGTAAATTCAAGTATTTGCTCACTAATCACTTCATCTTTAGAGTTTTAGAAAATGTTAAAGAAAAAATAAAAAGTAACAAAGCTCTTGGGGATTAATTTATGACCTATAAAAAGCATATCCATGATCTCTGGACCCCTTTATTCTATGAAATATAGAGATAAATGAATTAAAATATACCCACACTATATTAACATGTTTATTAAATAGTGGCACAACTTTTAGGGTGCTTTATCAATTATTGAATACTATGTCATCCATAAAACAACTTTATGTCTTTGAGGTCTAAATTGATACCCTCTAATTCATTGAGTTGATATAACTCTATTGGAATCCCATATCCTTGATTCATTTCTCTTATTTCTCCCATATAGACCATTGGTAACAAGGATTGACTAATTATAAAGTACCGCAATAGGATTATCTAATTAATAACAAAATTCCTCAGAGATTTTACCTAGTGGATGTTTTGGTCAATGTGGAAAAGTCCCCCTAAAACTAGTGGGATATTATTCTGAATATCAAAAATATTGATTTCCAATATTACCAATGGTTGACATATTCCCACTAGTATTCAATTTCCATTAACTCAGATATTTCATGATCATACTATACAAGCCCAAAAACCAAACTGTTTAAGTGGATTTGACATCCTTGATGTTATGTCACCATATATCAAACTCATTCTCAAATCAAGATCATGATACCTAGTTCTTGAACATTATTGTGTTCCTTATCAGGTGAACCTAATCTTAATTATGTGTGGGTTTGAGATTTTTGACCATAAACCAAAGTACCTAAAGGTTTCTAGAACCCTCTTTGGATTGTCTTTTCTTTATACCCCTATTTTAATATTCTGGTATTTAAATCTTCACAAATTTTACACATCCATTATAATAGATTGAGGAACCCTCTAATTGACCATGAAATTAATATCATACAGGATCACACATAAGAGCTACTAAACCACCAACTAGAGGCCTCTTTTCCTTGTAAGAATGGACCTCTAATACTTGTGAGCCCTAGAAACATCACAGCATAACTTTGAACCATAGTTTGTCTTGAGGTAATCTTTTACATGTCTTCCCTATCTAATCAAATGTGATTCAAACTCTTTGAAATGATATTTTCACAACCAAAATTCCAACTATATAATAAGATTTGATGAAATTGACAATATTTCATTATCTACACGGGGTATTTAAAGTAAGGATAGAGGGTGTCAGAGCCCTTCATGAATATTCATCATTCATTTTCCATGATTCATGACCCTTGAGACATGATTAAACTCTTACATAAATTAGTATGACATTCAAGAGGTTTGAGATATATGATCCTGAACTGCATCAAAAAAAGGTATAGCATATATGAACTTAAACTACATCAAAATAAGTTCTAAGTTATGTGACCCTAAAGTAAAATGAAGGAATGTCTGGTCTATAAGAACCTAAACCACAATAAAATAAGTTATGACCAATAATACTATGAAAAACATAGAAGGAAGGTTTGAACTATACAACCAAAAACTACTGAAAAATAAGGTCTAATAAATATGAATTTAAACTACCTCATAATAAGTTCTAATATATATAAACCAAAATTATAGTTATTTTACATTATCTAGGTGTTTAAATATTCAAAACAATTATAGAACCCTTGAAAGAATTGGTGACCCCTCTGTATTGACATGCATGTAAGCCCATATAAGCAAATTCATAAGGGCCCTTTCCCCATTGACCAGAGGTTCCTTTTTATTCTAATAATGTAACTCCAATTATTATGATCCACAAAAACATCATAGTGGAAATAAACACCTCTAGGTTTTTTTCATCATCCATAGAATGTATACCCCATATCATCATCATTGATTCAAACTCCTTGAGGTATGATTTACACAATCTATAATCCAAAAATCCAAGAGGATTCAATATACTTAGAACTACATCACAATATACCATACTGACTCTTATCAAGGATGCAATGTGTTAGTACCCTTCATAAATATTCATCCTTAAAAACATTTAGAAAAGATGAAATTTACCAAAATCGTTAAATAATATTCATACTTTATGACCCAAGAAAGGATTCAAGATGTTAGATGCATTCATGAATATTCATCCTTCATAATATAAGTTAGGATGCGGGGGGATCGAATCCTTTGTGAATTTCCAACCTTCATAATATCTATAAGGATATAGGGTGTTAAAATACTTCATGAAAATTAATCCTTCAAAATCTTAGTAAGGATTCAGGGTGTCTGAATCCTTCATGTCCTAATAAATAATGCAGTTTCCCAAAATCTTTCATGAATATTCATCTTTCATAAACTAATCAAGGATACAGGAAGTTTGAATACTTCATGAATATTCATCCTTCATAATATTAGTAATAATTTTGGGTTTCATAACCCTTCATGAATATCAACCCTTAATAATTTAATCAAGGATGTGGGGTTCCAAAACCCTTTATGAATACCAATCCTTCATAACTGATTTCATGTCATAGGCATATGAATTCAAATATTGTAAAAGTTATACAACCCTAAACTATAATAAATTAAGTTCAAAACTATACAATCTTAAACTATTGAAAAAGAAGGTCTGGGATCTATGATCCTAAGCTATAACAATTGAAGTTCCAATCTATATGACTCTAAGCTACAAAAAAAAGAAGGTCCAAGAAATACAAACCTAAACTATAGTAAATGTGGGTCTAAGTTGTTTGACGTAAAATGATAGAAACTCATTATTATAACGAATTAGACCTTAAATAGTGTATTTAAAGAGAAACAACACTCATCGGGTTGAAAACTACAAATGGTAACCCTGATAAAAATTGTAATTTATGCTCACTAGGCATACATTTTTCATAATCTAGGAAACATAGATCACTCATAAATGTAAAACATGAAAAACTTATTAGAATGAAAACCCATAAAGGGTTGCCTACTAAAAATTAAATTCCATTCCCACTCATCCTCTCATAGGGGACAAAATATGAGACACAAATCTTGTAGAGGACATTATTCATCCCTTGAATTTTTTTTGTTATGCTCACAAGGTCCACTGACCTAGTAAATAATTAGAGTACATCATTATCCCTCATGACCCATCTAATTGTACCTAACTCTATCATGTATTGAAATTTCATGAGCCTTTTTTTATCCTGTATGACACTCAATTTCTAAGATAGAAATCCTCTATGTAGCTTGAAATGTGTCATAAGATCCAAATCTGTTTGATATCCTAACTGATATATGGGTCCTTACCCATGATTCTTGAATAAAGTGATGATATCCCCAATACTAAATTTGATTTAGATCTAATTAGAAGTTTTCATCACATATTTCTTCATCCATGAACAAATTTCCCCTATGCATGATCCTGAACTGCATAGGATTATTTTCTCAAAACTACATATGGATTGGTTCCCGTTAATTTGGGATATGTAGAAACATGCAGGTCACTTATGTTGGATCCAATCATATTTCCCATACCAATCCCATTTCATTCCTAAAATTATTATTTTTTTCAAATTTTATAATATACATGCCCTGATCCGAGGTTAATCCTTATCTTGGATCCATCCAAGAACTCACAGTCAAGACTCTCCTCTTGGTAATGACCAAAAGCCTTCATTCAATACACTCCACTTGGTAAATCATCTTATATAGTTTAGTATAAAAGCCAGTCAGATGTTAAAAAATATGAAAATGTGATCTATGTTTACCATAGAATTAAATCAATTTCATTTAGAGTGAATCTAATTCTAGGGGGAATTTTTTTGACATGAATAAATGATTGACATGCAAATTTCCATCAAGGATTTTAAAAGTGTGAATATCATTAAAAATATAGATATAATTAACATGAAGGGTTTAAATGTTTAATTCTTGAGAATAATAGATTTAGTTTCATTTTATAAATGGAACATATTGTATTTTCCATAATATAAAGCACTTGGAATCTTTCTAAGAATTTTATGTTAAAAACATTAGCCAATCATGGATAGCCAAAAAACTATTTCAAATGAATCACATGTGAGAGACTCATAAACCAATCTTGGGATCCAATAAATCTAGACAATATGTCCATGGTATTTGGGAGAAAATAGTTCCCATCGAGTTCACATGGGTGGGACCATGGTGCATGCTCAGTGTGTATGGAGTTTCGGAGGTGGACCCTAAAATTATGGCATGGTAAGGTGAGGATATTTGTGCATATATTCTAGGTTTTGAACCCCAATGTTGGCCAAAAATATGGTTTATATGGAAAGTCTTATATATCTACATTCAACTAGACCAATGTTCTATATGGTATTAATGAAGTGTGTTATTGTTCTTACGGCTAAAATTTTATGCACATAACCTCATCTTCCCAATAAAGATAATCTTTACAATTCAATCACTAAAGGTTTTCAGCTTAAAACTTCAAAATTTCATGGATTTTTAGGTGTTCTAAAAATCTAATCGACTATAGATTTTTATGACCTCCACTCCGTCCATCTCTGGTGATTAATCCAAGATAACTAGAAATAATCAATCATCCCAAGTCCATGCACAAAATATTTATCTTTATTTTATACATTCATGTGATTATTCAAATTCAATGACACATAAAAGTGAAATATATTAATGAGAAGTAGTGATTGTGTGAATCCATCTCAAGAAAAAGCCTTTGTCATGAGAGTAACTATGGATTATACAATCGTGTGGTGTTTCATGAAAACTACAATTGTGAGAAGCCATGGAATATCCTCAAATAATCATGTGAAGAAGAGAATAGATTATATCATATCAAGATTATATCATGGTAGTTTCATAACATTAAGTTTTTGGTATTTTCGCACTATCTTTCCATAGAGGTATCACATGATCAAGTGAATCCAATATTGTAAATCATTTGAAGCCTTCATGTGAAGCCTTCATGTGAAGCCTTTATGTTAAGCCTTCATGTGAAGCCTTGATTTGAAGAAGTGTGTATCTTTTATCATGTAAATATATCATCATGCAAATATTCCAATACATTAATCGTATGAAAGTTTTATATCATCTTTATTGTAGGTTATCACATGATCAAGTGTGGATAAGCATAGAAATCATGAAATTACAATCCAAGAATAATCCTCAGTCATGTGATGTTATTCTGATTACATGATATTGTAGTATTGTATGAAGACTACCTAATGAAAACAAATCCATAGAGACAATCATCGAGTTGTCACATGATCAATCCAATCCATAATGAAAATAACTAATTATTCACATGAATAAAAACATAACATCAATTTTGTAAATATATCCTCATGGAAAGACTTCATCACATAAATAATTTAGAAATTTTCTGAGAATTTTTTCACCAATATGTCACATGATCACATGAATCAAATCATGTGAAACCATGTTGAAAATGATTTTTTGATCATGTATCTACATCAGAATCATGTGATTGTGAAAAATTATGAGATTATTAGATCATTAAGGATACCCTTCCTACCTCCTCAAGTTGGTACACACATCACCTTCATCGTACAAAGCAATAGTAGAATCGGACACCCTTTTACTATATAGCCCCATGTATCCTCCTTGAAGGGGTATTGAGGAAGAAAATAAGGGAAAGGGGGAACAAATGGAGAAACATAGAGAAAGAGAGAGAAAATTAAGAGAAGAATGTGAGGGATAGTTGTTTACTACCATTTGAGTAATTCTATAGGTAATCGACACTCCATCAGGAGACCTCATCGTGAGACCCCATTGTATAAATCCATCAAGTGGACCCCTTACATGATCATGTGGTGATTTTATGTAACACTTTAATGTGATATGAGCTTTCAGTATCCTCATATGCCTTTTATATGAACCCCCTTATCATAAAATTCTCTCATGTAAAATTGGACATGATACTAAAACCCATGGTCATTTAAATCATTCATACGAACCCTTGGTTATGTGGCACTATTAGGAAGTTGATACAGTTGCGTGATATTTTCTTTATAGACTAATCATGCACCCATGAACATGAAACATTTATATATGATAAGTATTTCTGTGGTCCTAACTTGAGAATACCATTTTCACAAATTCTTCTTCAAGTTGTCTTGAAAAACGAACCCCTTTACATGAGAATACCATGGACATGTGTAGACGCTGGAAAAGTCCGTTGTTCCCAAACGAAGCTCCGGATGCGGAAAGAGAAGTGATATTTGGAGTCAGATGCACGTTCCGGAGGGCCCGGAGGACTTGCGCGAAATTTCAGAGGTCCGCGCACAAAGTTGAGTCACGGCGCGAAATCCTTCCGGGATGCGCGCAATCGGCAGGGCCGGCGCGCAATTTTGCGCGGCCCGAGCTCCCGCGACTCCCTTGCGCGCCGGGTCCGGATTCGGCGCCAGTGAAGGGAATTCCGTGCCCGCGAAGAGAATTCCGCGCCCGCGTCCCGAATTCCGCGCCCGGGGTTGCCTATAAATATAAGGCGGCCCCCGACGTTTTGAAGGTTTCCAGAATCCGAAGCGTCGCTCGTTCGCGCAATCCAACCCCTTCCGCGCGCAATGCCGATCTTCAGGTAACCTCCTTTCTTTCGCGCAATAGAGCCTTGGGGTTCGCCTTCGCGCGCAATCCCCTTGGCTCCTTTCCTTTGAATAAATTTCAACCCGAAGGCCTTTGCGCGCAAAAGAAGCCTCTTGCGCGCAATTGCCCCCTGGGTGCGCGCAATTCAGCCCGATTACGCGCACCCCCCATTTTCAAAGTGGCCATTCGTTAGAGAATGAGTCGTTGCCCCCGCGCGCTACCCGAAGCCCGGTGCGCGCAATCCCAATCATCCACGCGCGAAGCGCTGGCCCAATTGCGCGCCAGCCCGCCATTTTGCGCGCCGACCCGCGGTTTTGCGCGCCAAGCTCCTCTTTTGCGTGCAATCCGCCAGGGTCGCCTCCCTTGACCCCCTGAGGGTACCCGCCTGCGTGGCGCCCGATGATCTTCATCCTGGGTGCCTGCACCGTGCGTTGTCTTTCCGTGCGGCCCTCCAGGCTTGCGCGAAGTGACACGGACATATGTCCAGCATGACGTTAAACTGCATATACGTCCCGCATGACGTTAAACTGCGCATTCGTCCAGCATGACGTTAAACTGCCCATACGTCCAGCATGACGTTAAACTGCACATTCGTCCAAGCTGCACGACGCTAAACTGCCTAGCCCCCCATCGTCCGCGCTGCAAGACGTTAAACTGCCAAGTGTTTCGTCCTCAACACATGACGTTAAACTGTGCTTCGTCCGGCAAGACGTTAAACCGTCCGCTTCGTCCTCAACACACGACGTTAAACTGTACTTCGTCCGGCAAGACGTTAAACCGTCCGCAACCTGATCCCGTGCTCCGCACGCAGGGTCCCCCCCGGTTTGGATGTGGCCCCCACCCGCTCGTCTCTGCAGGGATGTCGGGATTGTCCCGCTTTTGGGACAATTTAATGGGAGTGGCTTTTCCCTACGGGGGCAGGGTATTAAAAACCCCTAGTTTCTTGTGGGGGGCTGCACATGTGTATCTCCATTGCACTCCCCCACTGCCGAAGCCAGTAGAGGGTGTGACTGGGATCGAGGTGTCTCCTACTTTCGGTCCAAGTCCCTTCCAACTGAGTTTTGCCACATCCGGGCTGCCTCAAGTGCGTAAGTCCTGACAGAATGAACTACGTGGACTTTGATCCATGTCTTCTAAACAGGGTACGTAGGAAGCCTCCCTGAGGTCCAAGCCCACCACCTGGTCGTCCCGGTCGTATTCACGTCGGTTCGTCCATCAGTGGACCCCTCCAGGGTCCACGCTTGCGTCGATTCACCTATGAATCCGCCCCTGTGGGAGACTGCCCGTGTGTATCTCCACTGTGCCTCCCCCCAGCCCCTTTTTCAATTTCTCCTTTCATCGTCCAGCATGACGTGAAACTGTGATCCACCCGGCCGTTCCATCCCCCTCTGTGCGAGGTGGTTCGGTTCAATCCTCCGCCCGGCGGCCTCGACCCCTTCGTGAGTCGGCTTGCCGACGTCCAGCATGACGTTAAACTGTATACCCGAACTACGTTGACTTTGATCCGTGCTAACGCGCGGTACGTAGGAAGCCTCTACGGGGTCCAAGCTCTTCACTCCATCATCCATCCTGATCCTTACCCGGGCCGCCACATCCCGGTGGGGTCATGCCACTTCACTCCACTCCATATCACTTGGGAAGCCGCCCATGTGCTGGCCCCAGCGTCGGAGGTTCCCCGCAAGGGGTTCTGTCATCTGATCCACTTTTCGTGTTGATCAGTCCGATGCCGTCCCCGCTGGACGTTAAACTCGCGGCATACCCCGTGTTAAACATGGGAAGCTGAGGAAAACCTCAGGGGACACAGTTCCTCGCACCCAGTGCGGGATGCCTCAGGCCATCATGCCTTCGAGAAGCCCTATTAGGGACGGAAGACAGACGTGCAGAGCCGCAGTGTCACGACACGCCCCCAGCACCCAGAGCCACCCGGCCTTCTCACTGCAGGTTGCTGCCCCGCCCAGACTCCTTGGAGCGTCCGGGCGGAAGCAGCGTAATTAACCAGTGTCCATGAAGATATGGCGCCGGGAACGAGATTCACGAACATTCTTAAGTCTATGAGGGAGACCCGGATTAGGCAACGAGTTCCGAGGAGACGTCCAAGGAAGGAGGAGCGGACATCCCATCATCCCGGTTTCGATCAAGGAGCAGACGCCCCTGAATAAGGGACGAATGCCGCCCGCCCTTGGAAAGCGGGACTGCGGGACCACAAGCCGCGCGCCCATCCCCTCGGGTTGACGGGTGCACGCGCGAACGCGTCCTGGCGGAACAGCGTAACCCGACGCACATCCGCACCGAAACAGAAAAATGGTGAACCCGACGTGAATCTCTTCTCCTCGATACGAAGACCGATGGCTTTCAGAGGTGTTGGAAGACCGGCGTGTTGCCCGGCCAAGCATTCAGTCTTACCCGCCAGGGGCTGGGGAAGTGAAATCAGGCACTCCGTCTCGCAACGTCGAGGGCCTGGGTTCCCCCCACGGAAGGCGTCGTGGCGCTAATGGTTGGTTGTCGATTCCTTTTTCCTGTCAGTGTTAATGGGTTCTTCTCGCTGCTTTCAGAAATCAGGTCGCCCGATCCAGTGCCCGATCACCACCCGCCCACTGGCGCAGAGGTAGGGGAAACACCGACGCGGCTACTCCGCGCGGTCCCGCCCGTTCCACAGCCGTCCCAGCAGCCGCAATTGCGGGGCGACCACGCCCTCTCTCCCCCTCGGAGGTCATCCAGAGAAGGGTGATCAACACCCTGGTGCGGAGATACGAGGAAGAGGGAGTCATCCCCACTAGGGAAATGGCTCGCCTAGACCTTGAGGAGGCTGCGCCTCGCCACCACCGCCGCCCCCCGTGGGCCGCGCAGGGAGGCACCGCTGCCTACCTCAACGTCCAATCGCTTCGGGAGTTTATCCCCGGAGCGCTCTGACAGTTCCCTTCCCTATGCAGATGAGGTGGAAGATGTCCGGGATCACCCTATCCGGGATTCGCTCCAGGGATCTACGGTAAGGACTCCCGCCAGGCCACGGCGACACCGCCGCCAGGCCTCTCCAGTCGAAGAGCGGGCTCTCCACCTGCCCGCGCCGCTCATTCCGACTCGCCTGTCCCGACGCCAACGTCGGGCACGAGCGGAAGAGGATTCCCACCTTGGGGCTCTAGCAACAGCGGCCGCATTGGCCCAAGCCACTGCTGGCTCCAGTCGCCAGGCCTCTGCGCATCCTGAGCAGGGGAACTCCTATGCCCGACCTGGATCGAGGCCCCGACCGCCCCAAAGGCAGGTTGGGTTGACTCTCCCGGTTGCTGGCACTGGCAGTAGCCACCGCGGACCACCTCGCGGTAGCGCTATTCACCGGCAGGATCTACTCTGTGTGGCCGATCCAGGAGGCATGGGTCATCCCACCTTCCGATCCCGGCCCGGAGGCCTGCCCGGAATCATCTCTCCCCGCGTCCCCTTTGATATCTGTCTCGGTGCCCCTCGCACCTTGGTTCCCAGTCCTCTTGGCCCCAGCACCAGTGCGGCCGGAGGACGCCAGGACAGAGATCAGCCCTGCCCCGAAGAACCACCCAGGGGCAGGAAGGCAAGGCGTCGACGCCGAGGGAATAATGTTACGGAATTCCAGACGGAGATCCGACCGGTTTGCTTCTCTGACTCAGAGGCGGAGTACGATTCGGCGACAGAGCCCCTTCCCCAATCCCGCCAGTCAAGGGCAGGGGTAGGAATGCGGCATGTCAGCCTCGTGCTCCCTGAGAGCGAGATCGATGTGATCCCCGCTTCTCTCCGAAGGTATATCCGGAGTAACGAGGGCCTGGTAGACCCCCAAGAATCAAGCTTGCGGTTGGTACCGGCCCCTCCGGAAGTGCCTTCCGTCTCGATCGGAGAAGCCGGAGACTTTTTCTGGGGACCGACGGTCGAACCACGATCTAGTGCACCCTCGGCGAGCACCGATTCTACGGCAGGATGTTCGCTCGCCGGCCCGTCCTATCGTGATGTGGTAGCCAGGGCACCGCCACCCTCAGAGGGCGGCCCGGGATATGGAGGCCAATCGGCCTGTTCGCCGTATTCACCGCCGGCCAGCCCGTCGGCCCGGCGGCCCGCCTCGGCACCACTACCAGTTCCCCGTCCGTTCCCAGCCATGGAAGAGGACCAAGGAGATCTGGGTCCCGAGTTTGAGTCGTGGAGCTTCTGGACCGTCCTTGCAGAGGGCCACTTCCCTGAGAAGTTTTGGCCAGTCGCAGGACCAGGCTTTGATGCACCCGAATCACTCACCCCGGATGAGTTCGAATGCTTCCGCCGAACTCTCCGGGAGACTCGCTCCTGTCTTCACCGCCTACAAATGCCATACCCCGGGAGTCAAGTGCACCTGGAGGATATTGGTGAGCAGTGCCGTCAAATTGACCTGGCCATGCTCCCCGCGGTTCGGCACCCCGGGTCATTTGAGCACCACGAGGCCCTCCAACAACGATGCGTTGAGTGTTTCCAAGTACTCCGCAAAGTTATCGAGGAAGCCACTCCCCACGTGCATATCCGTGGATGGGGGTAGTACGCTGCCCTACGCTTCAGTGTGATCCGCCGACAGCCCGATTCGCTGGGTGGCCCTGAGGGTATATCCCCAGGGACAGGAACGGTCAATATGGCTGACCTGTCGGGAGAGGGGAACGACTTGGAACTTCTCGACGGGGGCTTCCCCCCCGAAGACAAGCCGTCGTCAGATCCATCGGTGAGAGTTACTCGTCATCAGAGGAACCTCCTGGGGCTCCCCGCGCCCACTGAAGCACTGACGTTGAGCCGAAACGTCAGCAAAGGAAAAGAGCACAGCGAGGCTATAAGGCCCGCCGACCCATCTGCCTCCATGCAGAGGGCAGAGGAGGATCCCGAGAAGGCTACGCTACGTCAGCAGCTCGCCGAACAGAAGAAGCTGGTTGACCAGCTCCTCGCCGAGCGCGCTGCAGAACGGCGGCCTGACTACGGTGATCCCAGGCCAGGACAGCAGGGACCGGAACAACCGCTCCTCGATGAGACTCTCCCGGGCAACCGTGATTACGCCGTGTTCGCCGACAGGAGAGAGGCCATTGCCTACGGCAAGAGGGCGCGGTATGTTTCGCCGCACCCTCCCGAGCGGCGTGACTTCCTGAGAGACCCCGCTCGGATTCCTCCCGCTGCCCCAAGGGCCGCTCCGCCCGCCATCCCACGAGCTGCCGAGTTCGACGACCCGGTCGACGACCCGATTGAAGGGCCATGCAATGCGCTCGTGGTTAGAGATCCCCGCCAGGACTGGAACCCATGTCCGGACGATCCGATGGCGGCACTCATTGCCCGCTTGGAGGCCTTGGAGACTCGGCAGGTGGCGATCCCACCGGACGGCAAGCCCTACCCAGCATGGGTGGATGACATGCCGGCGCCTCCGGGATTCGGGAATCCCACTTTTGCCCCCTTCAACGGGACTGGAGATCCGCCACAGCATTTAGCCCACTTCAACTCGAGGTGCGGGCCTATGTTGGGGACTCCGGCGCAGCAAGAGGCTGCTAAGCTTCGCTGCTTTGTTCAGACACTGGAAGGGCCAGCATTTGTCTGGTACAGCCAGCTCCCCGTCGGGTCGGTAACCAGCTGGGAGGACCTCCGTAGAAAGTTCCTCTACCAGTTCAGTTCCACGACCCGGAAGACAAGTATCGCAGACCTCTTCAAGTGCAAGCAGAGGCCTGATGAGCGAGTCGCGGACTTCGTCGCCCGATGGAAGGGTCTCACGTATTCCCTTGACATGCCATTGACTCAGGAGCAGTTGCTGACAATGTGCGTCGGGAACGTCAAGACCGAGCTGGTCCCTTCCCTGATCACTCAAAATTACCCCGGAGGGTTCAGGGACTTCTCGGACAAAGCTCAACGTCTTGAGGAAGCCCTGCAACAGGCCAGCCAGGCACACCCGCTGCCTCCTATGATTCCTGCAAGGAGAGTCAGCAGGTCTGAGCCCGCTGCTGTCGCCCAGATAGAGGCCCCCAGGCCATTGGAGCTGCTGCCGGCGAGGCCAGCTCCACAGCCTCACAGGAACCCGCCTCCACGGGCTCAGTTCCCGTCCCAGCAGCGGCAGCCTCAGAACCGGTCGGCCCCTCCGCGTAATGTACCGCCGCAACCCAGGCGAGATAATCAGGGTCCACCTCCTCGGCCGGCCCCTCCAGCCCCTCGTCAAGACCATGCTCCCAGGGGCCCGCGACACCTGACTTACTCATTCCATGAGGATCAGGTCCCCAGTTATTTCCGGAGCGCCCTGGAGCAGAGAATTGTGCGACTACCTGAGTGTTGGAGGCCATAGGAGGCACATCTTACGAATAACCCCCGCTACTGCCCCTACCACCGGGCCCTGGGGCACACCATCCAGCGGTGCTATGTGTTTAAGGATTGGCTCCAAGACCAGATTAACAACAATGTAATCAGGTTGGGCCCAGCTCCAGCACAAGTGGCGGGCGTGTTCGTGGGATCAGATGACGATAGTGGCAACAAGGACGAATGGCAGCTGGTCTCCGACCGCGGATCCCAGAAGTACAATAACTGGATGGCCCGCAAGACGACCATTCGCGCCCATGGAATCATCCGTGCGCGCTTGAATCAGCCTGAGCCCCCAGAATCTGCGGGTGCTGCTTCGGCATCGTCGTCCCAGCCTGCCTCTTCCAAGAGGAGCAAACGGCGGCAGCGCAAGAAGGAAGAGCGCGCCCTGCCGGTTCCGCCACTATCCCGCACTCTCGGCGATTTCATGCCCCCGGAGATGGGGGTCCCTCCTCGGATCCGCCCGGTGATGGATGATTCGTCCGATGATGGTATTGGGTACGCTTCGGTTAACACCGCCGAGCTGGTAAATCCCTTTTCGGTTCCCGACGTTGAAGAACACCAGGTGGACCTCCCTAGTGTCCCCGGTCGTCGCTACCGTCGGAAGAACCGCAGCAGCAGGAGTCGCCGGGGCACAGCCGTTGGTACCTCCAGCCAGGCCGTGCACTCCACTGAGACTAGGCAGCAGGCTCAAAACCGAGCACAACGTGCGCCGCCCCCCCATTCGGGGATGACGGATTCGCCTCCGCCGCTGTTTGTGGTGTGGGACCAGGCAGAACCGCCTCAGCCGCGCCGCGACCAGCTCCGCCCTGCCACGAGTCCATCCCGGCCTCCTGACCCCAGTACGGTGACCATTTCCCGGACTGCAGCCAGTGAACAGCGAGATGCGCCAAGTACCAGTCGGCCGCCGATCCAACCGGCAAGGCCCGTCATGCTTCCAACCGCAGAGCAACCTCCTGCAACCAGGGGCTCGCGCTTGGCCAAAAAGTATGATGTCCTGAAGCACTTGGCCGACATCCCAGCAAGGCTCTCCATCCTTGAGGCTCTGCGCATGTCATCTGAGATGCGCGAGGCACTCGCTGAAGCCCTGAAAATCCCCCTCTAGTTTGAGACAGAGGTTGCGGCTGCAGAGGCCTTTCACGCCGAAACGATCGAGGACGCCGAATGTCAGGCAGTTATCTCGTTGTCTGGTAAGGATGAAGACCCTCCTATACAGGGACACATTCGTCCGCTGTATGTCACTGGCCAGTTCAATGGCCTTGAAGTCCGGCGCTGTCTTGTCGACACGGGGTCCGGGATTAACCTGATTCCAACTCGGACGCTCCGGCGATTGGGGTTGTCTGAGGATGACTTGATTCCCTCCGACCTCAGGATCCAGGGGTACGATCGCACCGAGCAAACCCCGGTCGGCAAGATACGTTTGAAGACCGAGTTCGGTGACTTGGTTGCCAACACCGAATTCATGGTAGTCTCTCAGGACACTGCGTACAACGCATTGATGGGCAGGCCATGGCTCCATCTTCACGCGGCGGTTCCCTCGTCATACCACCAATGCCTCAAATACTCCCTTAATGGTCGAGTAGGCGTGCTTCAAGAAGATGCCTCTCCTTTTGCCTCGTGTGAAGCCCGCTATCTAGACGCGGACTATTACAAGAGCAAGGATAAGCAGATCCTGGCAGGTGAGGTTGAGCCTGTCGCTATTGCAAGTGATCCCTGGGCAAGTCTGGATGATGCTTACGTCCTCCCGATTCAACGGTTGGACGTGGCCATGGTCTCGACAGCCCGCGAGTCTCCTAATGAGATGGTCGCGACCGCCCGTGCCAGCACCAGTGGCCCAGCAGGATCTGGTAGCCCCAATGCAGTTGCCAACGCAGTCTCTCCCGTGAACGATCCCTCCCCGAGTGGAGAGGACGTGGAAGACGCACCCCCAGCCTTTGAGGAGGGCGTCCCCGCCACGGTCGATGAGTTAATACAGGTGAACCTTGGAACCAAGGCCGATCCAAGACCCACATTGGTTAGTGCCGCCATGCCCTCCGAGGAGCGGCAGCAGTACGTGGACTTTCTCAGGCAGCACCGTGATGTGTTCGCTTGGGGCTATGACGAGATGCCGGGGCTAGATCCTCAGGTAGCCGTCCACCGCCTTGGTCTCCCGGCGAACCATCGCGGGTTCAAGCAGCCTCCCAGGAAGATGCACCCGTCCCACGGTGCCATGGTTGAGGCCGAAGTTGACAAGCTTATCAAAGCCAACTTCGTGAGGGAAGTTCAGTACCCCAAATGGCTGGCCAACATTGTGCCAGTCAGGAAGAAGAACGGGCAGATTAGAGTCTGCATCGACTTCCGCGATCTCAACTGCCACTGTCCGAAGGATGATTTTCCCCTTCCAGTGACAGAGTTGTTGATTGATGCCACGGCAGGGTTCCAAGCCCTCTCCTTCATGGATGGATACTCCGGATACAACCAAATTTGGATGGCCCCTGAGGATGAGGAGTTCACTGCCTTCAGGGCCCCCCAAGGTACCTTTTGCTACCGGGTCATGCCCTTCGGCCTGAAGAATGCAGGTTCCACCTATCAACGGGCGATGCACCGCATATTCAAGCCAATCCTCGGCACACTGGTGGAATGCTACGTCGACGACTTGGTTGTCAAATCGCGCCAGCGTCAGGACCATCTCAAAGATCTTGAGAAAGTGTTCAGCTTCCTCCGGTCTCGCTGCCTGAAGATGAACCCGTTGAAGTGTGCCTTTGGGGTCACCTCTGGAAAGTTCCTTGGATTTGTGGTAAGATACCGGGGTATTGAGATCGACCCAGAGAAAATCAGGGCGATTAGCCAGATGCCTCCCCCAGGTAACATCCGGGAACTGCAAGGGTTCCAAGGCCACTTAGCCTATATACGCCGATTCATCGCGAATCTGGCCAGTAAGTGTAAGCCCTTTTCTCGGCTTATGAAGAAAGGTGCCACCTATGTATGGGATAAAGAGTGTCAGACCGCTTTCGAGGAAATCAAGCAGTACCTGCTTCAACCTCCGGTCCTGATGCCGCCCGTATCCGGAAAGCCGCTGGTCCTTTATGTGACCGCCCTGGAACGGTCCCTGGGTGCCCTTCTCGCCCAGAAGAACAACGAGGGAACGGAGAATAGCCTCTATTACCTCAGTCGCATGCTCCTCGATGCGGAAGTTAGGTATTCCCCCATCGAGAAGAGCTGCCTGGCGCTCGTATTTGCCGTACAGAAATTACGGCACTACTTGCAGCACCATGAGGTACAGTTGGTTTCTCGGGTAGACCCGTTGAAATATATCCTGAGCCGGCCTATGTTGACTGGCCATCTAGCGCGGTGGGCTGTGATTCTCCAGCAGTTCGACATCAGGTATGTGTCTCAGAAGGCCATCAAAGGGCAAGCATTGGCAGACTTTCTGGCAGCTCACCCGACCTCCGCGGATCAGCCGCTGGATCTAGGCTTTCCTGATGAGGCCATTCTCTCGGTTGATCGAGCCGATCCATGCTGGCAGATGCACTTTGACGGCGCATCCCGGAGCCCCACCGGTAGAAGACTCGATAATCCTAAGCTCAACAGAGTGGGCTTGGGCATCGTCTTCATTACCCCGGAGCGAGCCGTGCTGCCATACTCGTTCCTGTTGTCAGACGGTTGTACCAACAATGAGGCGGAATACCATGCCCTCATCACCGGCCTCGAGTTGGCTCTCGAGATCGACGTGCCACGTCTGTGCGTGAAAGGGGACTCCGAGCTGGTCGTTAAGCAGATCAATGGCGACTACGTTGTCAGGAAGCCGGAACTTGTGCCATTGTTGGAGTGCACCCTCCTTCTGATGGCCCGGTTCCCTTCTCGGCCGGAAATTGTCCATGTTCCCCGGTCGCAGAACGGTCGAGCAGATGCCTTGGCCAGCCTTGCCGCGTCACTTGCGGAGCCTGAACAGGACAACCTGATCGTCCGCGTGACGCGCCGCAGGCTCATCGCTCCCGTTATCCCGGAGGAAGATCGCAGCCCGTTGGTAAGTAATCTCACCACGGTTGCCCCTATGCCCGGAGCCCCGAGTACCCCAGATATGACAGTCGGATCAGCCCCTGATTGGAGGACGCCTTTGGTTGAGTACCTCCAACATGGCATTCTTCCATCGGACCGGGCCGAGCGTGAGCGAGTTCGACGCCGCGCATCGCAGTTTGTCCTCCAGAGCAGTCCCGGCCTGGAGCAGATCCTCTACAAACGCGGATTTGATGGTGTTCTCCTCCGTTGCCTTCAGGGAGTTGAGATCCCACGAGTCATGCAAGAGGTTCATGCTGGTTCATGTGGCGCCCACCAGACTGGGCCGAAGCTGTCCCACCAGATTCGGAGGTTGGGATACTTCTGGCCCTCTATGATCCATGACTGCATCGAGTATGCCAGGAGGTGCCATGCGTGCCAGGTTCATGCGAACTTTGTGCATCGGCCGCCGGAGCCACTCCATACTACAAGGTATTCCTGGCCCTTTGCAGTCTGGGGACTGGACGTTGTGGGACCTTACCCGCCGGCGACAGCTCGCCAGTGCCGGTTCATTCTGACCGCCACGGACTTCTTCTCCAAATGGGCAGAAGCGATTCCGCTCAGAGAGGTCAAATCCTGTTCGATCGCTGACTTCCTGACCTCCAACATCGTCTATCGATTTGGAGTGCCTCACGCTATCCTCACGGATAACGGAACCAATTTCCGAGCAGCCGAGTTGAAGAAGTTGTACGCCAAGTACAACATCCGCTCGAACCATACATCTCGCTATCATGCGCAGGCGAATGGACAGATCGAGGAATTTAACAAAACCCTCTCTAACATTCTGCAAAAGATGGTTGGTCAGAACAAGAAGAGTTGGCCGGACAAGCTCCCCAACGCCCTCTGGGCTTATCGGACGACGACTCGCAATTCCACCCAGATGACCCCTTATTCCCTGGTGTATGGAGCTGAGGCCGTCCTGCCCATCGAGATCCAGTTGCCGTCCTTGCGCACTGCGGTCTACGACCAGCAAGCGCCGGACAGAGTTGCTGAAGCCCGTCTAGTCGAGTTGGAAGCACTGGATGAGAATAGACTTCGCGCTTTGCACAACTTGGAGAGGCATCAAAGCAGAATGGCTCGAGCTTTCAATAAGAAGGTTCGCCTCCGCTCCTTCCTGCAGGGCGATCTAGTGCTAGCCCTAAGAGCACCGATGATCCCCGGCAGGAAGCCGCCCAAGTTGGAGCCCAAGTGGGAGGGACCGTTTGTTGTCCACAAGGTCTATCCCAATGGCGCGTACTCCCTAGCGACTATGGATGGTGAGCGTGTCACTCCTCCCACCAACGCTAGGTTCCTCAAGCAATACTTTGCCTGAGTGTTCATTCGTCCCGCATGACGCTAAACTGCACTTCGTCCTGCATGACGTTAAACTGCACCACGTCCTGCACGACGTTAAACTGCATTTGTCCAAGCTACAAGACGTTAAACTGTTCAGCACTCGTCCAACATGACGTTAAACTGTACCTCGTCCAGGCTACAAGACGTTAAACTGTTCAGCATTCGTCCGCGCTGCAAGACGTTAAACTGCCAAGTGCTTCGTCCTGCATGACGCTAAACTGCACTACGCCCGAGCTACAAGACGTTAAACTGTTCAGCATTCGTCCTGCATGACGTAAAACTGCCCCTCAAGAACTATGTATGGCTTGATTCCCATCCTTATAGGATACGTAGGACCGCCTGAACATTCATGTTTCAGGCCCAGCCCCATCCTTTGGGAATTTCCATCCCATCCTGGGCCCTTGGTCCAGTTGCCTCTGGGTATGTGGCGTATGGTGTGTGCGCGGGGGATTCTGTCCTCATTCACGTCGGTTTTCTCGCCACGCTGTACGCCCCCCACGTTTGGGGATGCCTTCTGCTCCCCCCTTCTTTTTCCCTCATCGTCATGCATGACGTTAAACTGCCTCTCTCAAGAACTATGTGTGGCTTGATTCCCATCCTTATGGGATACGTAGGAACGCCCGAATGTTTGAAACTTCGGGTCCAGCCCCCCACCTCTTAGAGATTCCCCCTTCTCTGGGGAATCCGCCGCCTTCAGGTCACCCTCAAGGAGTGTTCCCCGACCCCTTGTAGTGGTCCACCGGTGTCAAGAGTACTCTGGTTTATTGCCAGGAGGTCAGGATCCGCTTGGTCAGGTTTCTTCCGCTTTTCAGGCTTCGTGCCCCATTTCATTCGGACCCATCGTCTACGCCCTGGGTGGAGCCCCCGTGAACGGTTCGGACACAATGCCTTAGTGCTCTCCCACCGACTCGGGCCGGTACCCCCAATGGCCTCGGGCAGCAAATCGATATGAATCCTGCGATTGAGCGGTCGATGCTCGTTTGCTGCCTCATTCCACCAACGGTTAGTGCGATATTGATGCTGTTTTTCTGCCACGGTCGGCAGTACTCCCATATCGTTACTCCGCTGCCTCCAGTCCTTGAGTGAATGGCCGCATGATTCACATTTTCCACCTCCCATTCTGGCCAGGCGAAACCTCGACACTCTTGACACTATCCCTCAGTGCATCTTTGCATGTCCAGGGGATATGACCACGATGTGGCGTGCTTTGAGGTCCTTATGGTCCGAGCTCTAAGACCTTAAACTAAGATCTCTCCTTATGGTCCGAGCTCTAAGACCTTAAACTAAGATCTCTCCTTATGGTCCGAGCTCTAAGACCTTAAACTAAGATCTCTCCTTATGGTCCGAGCTCTAAGACCTTAAACTAAGATCTCTCCTTATGGTCCGAGCTCTAAGACCTTAAACTAAGATCTCTCCTTATGGTCCGAGCTCTAAGACCTTAAACTAAGATCTCTCTTTATGGTCCGAGCTCTAAGACCTTAAACTAAGATCTCTCCTTATGGTCCGAGCTCTAAGACCTTAAACTAAGATCTCTCCTTATGGTCCGAGCTCTAAGACCTTAAACTAAGATCTCCCCCAAACGGGATTCTACGTCCTGCATGACGTTAAACTGCACTCTCAGAACTACGTGTGGCTTGATCTCCAGCCTGATGGAGTACGTAGGAACGCCCGAGCATCTCAACTCGGGTCCAGCCTCAGGGATCGTTAAGTCCCGCCCCTCCTCGTCGCCAGCCGTCTGGCCTGGCTTCTGGTAGAGTGGTGCAGTTGTGGTATTCTCCCCGATTCAGCTCGGGATGCCCCATTTCAATGGTGGGAAGGGACGGTTTCCTCGTCAAAGAGGTGCTGTCTGAGAATTGGGGTGACTCACGGCCAGATTAGTGCATCTGCCTAATACGCTTTCCCCACGGTGGCGCAATTTTGAGAGCGTTGGATTCTGTCCGAACAAACCGTCACTTCGCCCCACGCTTCGCATGCCCTGTTGATCGGGATTTCCACCCTTGTGTCTGAAGGAACCCCAAAGCGGTATTCATGATGACATGTGGTCCGCCTCCTGCAATATGAATGATGGCCTTTTTCGGTCCATCTATTGCAGTTGTTATGGTCGATCCACTGTCCGCCTACCGTCTTAGGCATTTCCTGGAAGGCCGACCGTTGTGGATGTCTGGATTCGGGACACGCGATTCACCCTTTCTCATTTCCCTATGTTCGGATAAAATTTCAACGCCCCTAGCGTTGTCCCGCTCGTGTGTTGGAACAAGTTGGGGGGATGATACATTGATTAGGTCTGAGGTCTCCTTTCCTAGGAATGACCTCCCTCTTTTCTCCAGAAATCCAGGCCCAATTATGGATGCCTGATGCTTGGTTAACACTCCCGCAAGACAACGAATTGTGGTTGAGCATGTTAAACCAAAAGATGCAGATAAATATATTGATTCATACAGATGGATCAAAGTAGCGGAAGCAAATGTTTTGGGAATGGCAAAACAAAGCCCTTAGGGATTAGCGTGCTGAATGAGTCTCTCTAACGCCGCTACCCTTTGGCTGGCGGCCTCCAGGGCTGCTTCTCGCTCTCTGCGTGCCCTTTCCTCGTCGGCGGTCGCAGCACGCAGTTCGTCGATTCTGGCCTGTGCACGCTCCCGCTCGACCTGAATTGTGACCATCTGTTGGCCCGCCTCCGTCAGCTGTACCTGGGCGTCAACCAGCTGAGCTGCTAGTTGCTCCACAAGCTCGGTACACGTCGCGACGAAGGCCTCCTTCTCTGCCGCCTGCCCTTTGAGACGCCGGACTTCCTTCTCTGCCGCGAGGAGCGCCCGCGTGCTCTCCGACATGTCCCGACTTTGTGTGACGTCGGCACGCCGGCGGCTCTCGCGCATCTTTTCGGCCATGAAATCACGGACCGTCAGATGGAGGCGTTGAGCATCAGCTCCCCCGGCACACAGGAAGCGCAGCCAGGTTTGGAGTGACCCCATGCGCCCCAGCCACTCCGATGGGTCTCGCTTGAGGAAGCACTGGATGCACTTCCACCCCCTTCGGCGCGCTATCCGGCTCTCCTCGACCGCCTCCGCGTCCGAGTCGTCCATCTCCTCGGGGTCGGCAGGCCGGTAGGCAGGGAAGGCAGCCAGCAGGTCTGCTGCAGGGTCCGCCCCTGGGAGGTCCTCATGAGGGATAGGTTCCCCAACATCCGGGCGAACTTCTTCTCTCTCCCCAGCGGCGCTGACACCCTCGTCAGCCCCCAACCTCTCTCCGATGTCAGCACCGCCGACGTCTGGAGCCCCTTGATCAGCAGTTGGTGGGGCCGGCTCGGTTTGGGAAGTCTGTTCCGGAGCAGGCGGCATGTCCACCACTGGTCCACTCGTGGATGGCCCGGGTTCGGCAACCCGATGAGCCTCCAGTGTTGAGATCACTGCGCAGGGCATGCCATGGTTAGTCACGGATCGTCAACGGCAGGCACCAGCAGTAAAGTAATGAGACTTACGGGAGGTCAGAGCGTCATCTTCCGCTATCCCGGCCGCCGCAGGAACAGTTGCAGCAGGGGGCCCTTCCGCGCTTGTCAAATCAATAATGGGTGCCTGGCCCCCGCCTTGTCCTGCTGGCGCCCCTCCTACTCCCGCTGAGGACGTCTGGCCAACATCCGTGCGCTCCTGAGAAAGATGGAGAAATGGGTTAGAAGCTGCATAAGAGAATGGATGAAGCAGATTGAGTAGGGATAGAAGCGGACCACGAGGAGCTCAGTGACATCAACGTCGTCAGAGCCGGCCACCTCGCCGCTCTCCCGCGGACTCCCCTGATGGGATCTTCCCTCGGAGCCTTCATCCTCCCCCATTTCCTCCTCTTCCTCGGAGTCGTTGCTACTGTCATCTTCTTCCGGCGGCATCTGTTCCGGAGCGGGCTCGAGACCGAGCATCACCTTCACCAGAAGGGATGGCTCCGCGCGCTGACCACGTTGGCGCGCGTACTCGTCCATGGCCGTCAGATATGCATACTGCCGGTTGAAGTCCACTCTGTCGGCAATCTGGAGGCGCCCGACCTCTGGCAGATAGATTCCTTCTCTGAGTATCTTTCGCCAGATGGCGTCGGTCCCCAGTGACTGCCGCAGAGTCATCCAGGCCGACCACAGCGCCGGGAAGACCGCATCATGGGAAGGTTCGAGCAGACGTCTCACCTGCTTCCCGGGCCGCTCGTCGACCACCGCATGCGCCCCCTCTCTGGGCGCTGAGGTCGTGGCGGCAGCTCGCGATGTGCCCGCCGCCGAAGTCCCTGCCCGCGCCGGCTCCGCTGTTTGGAGCGCCTCCGTTCTCCCCCGTGTGGCGGCGCCTCGCCTCCTTCCTTGACGCCCGGTCTCCGCACGGGTAACCTCGAGCCGCCAAACTAGCTTCCGCAAGAGCCCCTCAGGGTACGCGATGGCCCAGTGTTCGGCGTACTCGGTTGCCAAGCCTGCGTCAACTCCGGTAGGAGGGAGAGTGATGACGTCGCCAGAGCCGAAAGCGGCAAACATCAGCCACATCTGGCGAAGGACGCCAGGGTTCGTCTCCTCCCGGACAGCAGTGAATAACCTCTTCGGCATCCGTTGAAGGCACTCGAACTGCCTGGCGAAACGGGTCGGCACGTAAGGCTCGCAGATCACCTTCCCGTCGATCCGAGCCACGAGCACCCCGCCCCGCATGTTCAGGAAGTATTCATGCTGCTCCAGCGGACCCTGCCCATTGTCGATCATCTGGCCGACGGGAGTGGGGAACGGACTGAAGTTGAAGTTGGCATGATTGCCAATCCGGATCCGCACGCCCTCCTCACTTAGGGTCATCGGAGCGACCCCCGCGATGTTCAGCAGGGAGGGTCGCAGGCCGTTGCCCGGAGGAATGATGGCGTTCGGAAACGTGTACCCACCGAGGTGAGCAGCCACCCAGCCGTGGAAGAACTGAAAGGGCCCACAGATCCTTCGTGGCGACCCCCCTCGTGAGATGCGTCCCAGGATGGCATACAGCCTCGCCAGCACTGGGACCCCGAGGTTGTATCTCTTGTTGGCGGCCATAGCGCCTGCCATCGCCAGTGTCGCCGGGCGAACTCCCATTCTCGCGTCCCGCACTGGCAGGAGCCACCCACTCAGAAAGGCGGCCAGGAACGCCGCGTACCGGACGTTTGGGTCCCGGGCCTCGATGACGCGGTACCCCCATGAGCGGTAGTCACCCGTCTCCAGGACCCGCCAGTACGACCCGTTCCGGCTCCTCTGAGCTGCGGTCGGGCACCGCTTCCCCCTGCCTGGCATCTTGACCGCCGGGTCATGCTCCAAGAACTGGCCGAACCATTCCTTGTAGGATATGTCCTTCTGGAAGTCTTTGATCCCGAGCCGCTTCGTAGCCAGGTCAAGCAGATGCCAGGTCAGGATGGGAGTCTGTGACCTGTCCTCCCAGGTGTTCTTCGGTGGCAGGAACTCATCGTATTGGTAGCCCTCCAGCGGGATACCTCCGATGCAGTGGATGTCCCAGAGACCGATTCCGACCTCCCCATGGTGAAGATGGAAGGTGTTGGTATCCGGAGACCATCGGGTGAACAGCTCCGGCCCGAGCTCGGACTGCTGGTAGAAGTGGAACTGCGACGTCCACACCGCCTCAAACAGGCCAATGTACCGCAGCTCCTCTGCGAAGTGATCGCAAGTGTGGCGTACCCAGAACGCCCAGGCCCACTCACTGGTGAAATTGCCCCCAGACCGCAAGTCCCAGTCCTTCAGCCAGCCCTTGGTGTCGTCCGTGACGCTCTGGCGATATATGCTCGAGTAGAGGGCTGGAGAATTCTCCGCAGTAGGCTCACCCCCATCAATGGTTCGCGTCCTCGGGTTCAGGACATAGACATCCAAGTGTCTGGTCTCCCTGGCAGGATGCCCATTGTTGGTGATGTTATAGCGGAGAAGCTCGTCCTCCCGGGTCACCCAGGTCCGCGGCGCATCAATCTCGAACCTTGGCACCGGAACCTCATCGAGGATGCCGAAGTTCCAGAGCGGCAGGTTGTCCGACAGTGGATATGTCTTCTGGGCCGGCGTCAGTAAGTCGAACAAGGATTGATTGTTGGAAACAATCTCCTTGGCTCCGTAAACCTCCTCGTTCGTCGCCATCTCAGCCCTGCGAGTGGCGGCATCCCCCTCATTTCCTCTGTGCGCGGCCATCTCAGAAGTTTCGGGAGTCGTGCGGGTTAAGGGATGAAGCGTGCGGGATCGGACGAGGCTGGTAGAGAAGTTTGAAGGTTGGCGCGCAATCCAAGTGGACGGCGCGCAATTGGGAAGACTGTCACGCAAAGTTCCGGGTTTTCGTGCAAAGACAGGCGAAATCCGGACGGTTTTGCGCGCCGATCGGGCGAATTTCGCGCCGGAAAAGGCAATTTCGCGCATGAGAGCGTTGGAGCTTATCGCGCGGAAGGCCTGAGTACGGAACGCGGGACCCAGGGCCCCTATTTATAGGCGAGGCCGGGGTCCGCGCTGCGCGGAAAGCGCTTTGCGCGACCGCAGCGGCGAATTTCGCGCCCGGCGCCCCTTTTTGCGCGCCTAAGTCCCGCGCAGCCCAGGATTTCGGCATTCCGGCGTCTCCCTCGGAACCCGATCGTTGCGACCTCTCGCCGACCAGATTCCGAGGGGGGGCTTTTGTAGACGCCGGAAAAGTCCGTTGTTCCCAAACGAAGCTCCGGATGCGGAAAGAGAAGTGATATTTGGAGTCAGAGACACGTTCCGGAGGGCCCGGAGGACTTGCGCGAAATTTCAGAGGTCCGCGCGCAAAGTTGAGTCACGGCGCGCAATCCTTCCGGGATGCGCGCAATCGGCAGGGCCGGCGCGCAATTTTGCGCGGCCCGAGCTCCCGCGACTCCCTTGCGCGCCGGGTCCGGATTCGGCGCCAGCGAAGGGAATTCCGCGCCCGCGAAGAGAATTCCGCGCCCGCGTCCCGAATTCCGCACCCGGGGTTTCCTATAAATATAAGGCGGCCCCCGATGTTTTGAAGGTTTCCAGAATCCGAAGCGTCGCTCGTTCGCGCAATCCAACCCCTTCTGCGCGCAATGCCGATCTTCAGGTAACCTCCTTTCTTTCGCGCAATAGAGCCTTCGGGTTCGCCTTCGCGCGCAATCCCCTTGGCTCCTTTCCTTTGAATAAATTTCAACCCGAAACCCTTTGCGCGCAAAAGAAGCCTCTTGCGCGCAATTACCCCCGGGTGCGCGCAATCCAGCCCGATTGCGCGCACCCCCCATTTTCAAAGTGGCCATTCGTTAGAGAATGAGCCGTTGCCCCCGCGCGCTACCCGAAGCCCGGTGCGCGCAATCCCAATCATCCGCGCGCGAAGCGCTGGCCCAATTGCGCGCCAGCCCGCCATTTTGCGCGCCGACCCGCGATTTTGCGCGCCAAGCTCCTCTTTTGCGCGCAATCCGCCAGGGTCGCCTCCCTTGACCCCCTGAGGGTACCCGCCTGCGTGGCGCCCGATGATCTTCATCCTGGGTGCCCGCACCGTGCGTTGTCTTTCCGTGCGGCCCTCCAGGCTTGCGCGAAGTGACACGGACATATGTCCAGCATGACGTTAAACTGCATATACGTCCCGCATGACGTTAAACTGCGCATTCGTCCAGTATGACGTTAAACTGCCCATACGTCCAGCATGACGTTAAACTGCACATTCGTCCAAGCTGCACGACGCTAAACTGCCTAGCCCCCCATCGTCCGCGCTGCAAGACGTTAAACTGCCAAGTGTTTCGTCCTCAACACATGACGTTAAACTGTGCTTCGTCCGGCAAGACGTTAAACCGTCCGCTTCGTCCTCAACACGCGACGTTAAACTGTACTTCGTCCGGCAAGACGTTAAACCGTCCGCAACCTGATCCCGTGCTCCGCACTCAGGGTCCCCCCCGGTTTGGATGTGGCCCCCACCCGCTCGTCTCTGCAGGGATGTCGGGATTGTCCCGCTTTTGGGACGATTTAATGGGAGTGGCTTTTCCCTACGGGGGCAGGGTATTACAAACCCCTAGTTTCTTGTGGGGGGCTGCACATGTGTATCTCCATTGCGCTCCCCCACTGCCGAAGCCAGTAGAGGGTGTGACTGGGATCGAGGTGTCTCCTACTTTCGGTCCAAGTCCCTTCCAACTGAGTTTTGCCGCATCCGGGCTGCCTCAAGTGCGTAAGTCCTGACAGAATGAACTACGTGGACTTTGATCCCTGTCTTCTAAACAGGGTACGTAGGAAGCCTCCCTGAGGTCCAAGCCCACCACCTGGTCGTCCCGGTCGTATTCACGTCGGTTCGTCCATCAGTGGACCCCTCCAGGGTCCACGCTTGCGTCGATTCACCTATGAATCCGCCCCTGTGGGAGACTGCCCGTGTGTATCTCCACTGTGCCTCCCCCCAGCCCCTTTTTCCATTTCTCCTTTCATCGTCCAGCATGACGTGAAACTGTGATCCACCCGGCCGTTCCATCCCCCTCTGTGCGAGGTGGTTCGGTTCAATCCTCCGCCCGGAGGCCTCGACCCCTTCGTGAGTCGGCTTGCCGACGTCCAACATGACGTTAAACTGTATACCCGAACTACGTTGACTTTGATCCGTGCTAACGCGCGGTACGTAGGAAGCCTCTACGGGGTCCAAGCTCTTCACTCCATCATCCATCCTGATCCTTACCCGGGCCGCCACATCCCGGTGGGGTCATGCCACTTCACTCCACTCCATATCACTTGGGAAGCCGCCCATGTGCTGGCCCCAGCGTCGGAGGTTCCCCGCAAGGGGTTCTGTCATCTGATCCACTTTTCGTGTTGATCAGTCCGATGTCGTCCCCGCTGGACGTTAAACTCGCGGCATACCCCGTGTTAAACATGGGAAGCTGAGGAAAACCTCAGGGGACACAGTTCCCCGCACCCAGTGCGGGATGCCTCAGGCCATCATGCCTTCGAGAAGCCCTATTAGGGACGGAAGACAGACGTGCAGAGCCGCAGTGTCACGACACGCCCCCAGCACCCAGAGCCACCCGGCCTTCTCACTGCAGGTTGCTGCCCCGCCCAGACTCCTTGGAGCGTCCGGGCGGAAGCAGCGTAATTAACCGGTGTCCATGAAGATATGGCGCCGGGAACGAGATTCACGAACATTCTTAAGTCTATGAGGGAGACCCGGATTAGGCGACGAGTTCCGAGGAGACATCCAAGGAAGGAGGAGCCGACATCCCATCATCCCGGTTTCGATCAAGGAGCAGACGCCCCTGAATAAGGGACGAATGCCGCCCGCCCTTGGAAAGCGGGACTGCGGGACCACAAGACGCGCGCCCATCCCCTCGGGTTGACGGGTGCACGCGCGAACGCGTCCTGGCGGAACAGCGTAACCCGACGCACATCCGCACCGAAACAACATGTCATCCTTATTATAAAATCTCCCTTTGACATGTCATCCTAGGCATGTGAATCCTTTGGACATGTCAACATTGACATGTGAACCCTTATACATTTCATCCATGTCATGAGAACCCATCTACATTTATTTCTTTAGAGGAGAACCCTTTGGCCATGTTGAACTTGACCTGTGAACCCTTTGTCATGCATCCTTGACATAAAAACACTTGTACACGCACCCTTCACCCATTAGATAACTACTCCTAAAGAAGTTTTATGCACCTAAGGCCTTATAAACCCTTGTCTAAATGAATCCATGGTCATGCATGCTAATTAATTCACTCACTCATGATCATGTGACCCCCTTGAGGTCAAGTGATTTCATGACCTCAAACTGGTCACATGATGACTAAAAATTATAGAGAGGGGGGAGTTCTCTCATACCATGGCCTCAAAAGTGCCTCTATTCCATACAATAATATTTGATAAATCATTTAATGGTCCTTTCTATTTATCCTACATAGTATAAGTAATGAATATGTGATATGGGAATCCACCTTGGTGTAAGTCCCTATATCTATAAATTAATAAATATCATGGGAAAATCACTTATGAGTATATTATCCTACTTAGTTTATCAATGAATGAGAAATGGGTTTATACATGGGCATCCTCTTTTGAGTAAGACCCAACAATACCCACAAGGACATTAACCTGATATGTCTCATTTTGGCTTTATCATTAATCATGATTCCAAACACAAATTCTCTTTGTGGTATAATCCAACATGAGAATCCACCATTGTGTAAGTCCCTAAAAGATTCCAATATTTCTAAACTGCCATGAAATAATCCTTATGAGTATTAATTATCTTTATTCACTCATCAATAGGTTAAAAATAAACTAAACTATGTGGAATCTATTTCCAGTTATAAATAGGATACGTAGGATTTTGTACTAAGGCCTGAGAACTATATCCAGCCTATATACATTTTATATTTCACATGACTATATTCCCTGTGAAGTCTATAATTCCAACATATATATATCAAATCCTTCCATGAGGATATATTCACCATAAATACTAGAACATCCACATACATATTTTTACATCACAATACTCCTTGTTAAATATCATAACTCATCTCTCATAGAGCTATATTCTCTACAATATTGGTAATCATGCCACTATTAGGGAACCATTAGTGTGTAAGCCTCTCTCAAATATCTGGGTGACCATAGTGTGTAAGACCTAATCAAATATCAAAGATACATCAATGTATTATCCCTTCTAAAATGTTAGGGTGTCCCAAATGTGTGATAACTTCTCAAATATCATAGAGAACTTAGTGTGTAATCCCCATTAAAATATTAGGGGAACAATAGAGTATAAGAATCTCTTAAATATCATGGAAAAATTAGTGTGTAAGGCCTACTGAAATATTAGAGTGACCATAGTTTGTAATCTGCATACAAGGATAAATATAAAATGTGAACCCTCCTTAGGTGTAATCCATGCCCCTATCACTATCTTCTTCAAAGGTTTGTATTCCCATTAAAGAATCCTAAGGAATCCCAAGTTCATAATCCCTATGAAATTCAATATTACACTATCATGTGATGTGTCTAATCTTCCTCTATGACTTATTTATTACATAGAGGATGACTCATGTGAGCTTAGAAACAAGTGATGTTTTCTCTATCATCATGATTCTAATTCCCCAATTTGGGCCTCCTTTCATATGCAATTCTGATTACATTATCTCTTCCTTTAGAGGGTTATATTCCAAATGAAATATTTTGGGGAATCATAATTTTAATAATCCTCACAAAAAATATCTATTTTCATATAGTTCATGGAATATAAATCTAAAAAACTATGTGGGTTTTGTTTTTTCTTCTCATAGGATATATTGGAAACATATTTTAGGTCCAATCCCAATTAAAAACACTAATTTACTCCATGAATGGTAATAAACTCTAGAGATCCTAAATATAGCTATAAACCAAAGCATCATAAATATAAAAGGGAATAATAGAGAACCTATGATACATACAGTTATTCTCATCAACACATATTTCTGATCAAGCCATTATAATGGGGCTAACCAGACCCATATTGTGATGTATTAAGTATTTATAAATATATATTAAATTTATATGAGTTATAAACAAGGAAATAATTTCCCTCTAACTAGGTGGGATGAGACCAACCTTCTATCCTCTCAAAAAATGTGAGTTCCAAAGTGTTGTTGGTAAAAATATCAATGACCATATACATTTAGAAATAATTCCCACATCTTGTTATGGATTTGGGAGCTATTGGGTGTTTCTATAGATAAACCTTACTGGTGTGAATGATTGTGAAACTATACTAATCCTCCCACAATCAAGAATTAGGACACCTGTATATGGTCGAAACAGTGATTTTGGGATTTTGAGGGAGTATATACATTATCACTTTCATCACACCATTATTGGCCTTTTTGGGATCCTTTTCCATTTAATAATAGAGTGATAATGTGGAGAAATAATTAGTTTTTACAAAAGACCTATTTTCTTCACATATAAAAGGAGTCCACCTAATCCAAATTTTTATAAAAATTATAAATATTTGTCTCAACCAAAACTCTAACATAGTCTCTTACTAACACTATCCCCATGACATTGAAGACTTTTTCTCAACAAAAGACCAAACTAAGGAGCCTTAAGGAGTTACCCATGAGAGAACTTCCAAGGGGAAGGTAATACTCTCAACCTAACTTTTCTAAGTTCTTTTCTTCTTCTACATCACTAAATTCCCACCAATCTGGGAAGGTATGGTAAAAAAATAATTTTTAATATGCTTAAATTTTATTATACTAATGTATTATCCATTTTATACTTTCCTTTTAAATAATTTAGAAAAATGAAAATGCCACCATGCGTGTGTGCTGAATACGGCCTCCATGAATGATGTGTTTTGTTTTCCATGACTACCCAACATGGTTTCTTTAAAATTGTATTTAGTATGTAAAATTGAATTTTTTTACACTATTAATATTTTTTAATGATAATATATGAAAATCTATATGTAAACAATAATAAATGTTTATATAAACTTTAATCGTTTTAAATGGACTTATCGAGGAACCTTTCTTAATTTGGATATGTTTTAGGATATTCTTAAAAGTTGTATAAGTATTTTTATAATGTAATAATAAAGGATATAGATTCCAAAAATTTTAGAGATTAAGAAGTTATTTTACAAAACGTTTTTCCATGTTCAAGGAACTCAAATGTTTGTGAAGAAATTAACCAAACAACATCAGGTAACGAAATAAGAAAAAACTATATTAAAAATAAGTGCCAAAAGATAATATAAGGAACTTAACAAATTAAATATAAATAAATAAATATATTTTTTATATATATAATGAACCTAATATAATTATTTAGTAATTTATATGTAAATTCAAATCACCTTCGTACATTAGGTAAGGGTTTTATCTGAAATTTTCCATCTTTGAGACATATTTTCTTTTAGGAACCTAATTTTATTTTAATGGTGTGTATAATTCCAATTGGATATATAATAGAATGAATTATATTTATTAATTTTATTTAAAATTCAACTTTAATGTTTAACTATTTAATGGTTTTTTATTATAATTTTTCTTAATCCCTAAAGATTCCCACTCAACCACCCTCCATTGAGGCATGTTTTTATATTATGCACCAATATTTATTTGTATTGTGTATCTACTTCACCCAATATTATAATATCATAAAAGTATTACTTTACTTGGAAACTTCACCTCCATTCATGTTATTCCTTTACATGTGATATTATTTATGTATTCCTTAAAATGTGAGGGTATTTTAAAACTCAATTTGATTCCTTGAGTTATAATGTTTCTCCTTGAGTTTTTTATTAGATTTCTAATGATATACTATATTTATATGTTGGGATATAAAATCTGAATCAAATATTTCTTTCTGGTAAGCTATAATCATTTTTAAATTTAAAACTAGGTTATGAATAATTTTCATCCATTTAATCGATAATTTATCCTCCTTGTCCATAATTTCCCTTTCCTCTAATGTTTTCATTTTTAATTGGAAACCATGTTAAGTGTTATCCCATGTGAATATCATATTTACCTTATATTATTTTCAAATAAAAGTTTTATTATATTATTTTATGATGTTTAATTTCAATAAGCTTGTTTTAAAACATAAAAAGTTGATCTTCCATACCACCAACATTACTTGTTGGTTGGACGTTCTCTTTTCTTTTAGCCATTTTTATTTAATCTTATTCTCGTGATATTTTTATATTTTTTTATATATTCCCCTTAAATGTATACCTAGTAAAATATTATTTCTCATTATATAGGTTATACATTTTTTTAGTTCCCTTATAAATTACCACTTTAAGTATACCTATTTTAAGGAAACATTCTTATTTATTGAATTATGTCAAGAATCAACCCCAATAAAATGTTTTAAAAAATTAATATAATATAAAAACCTTCATTGTTCTTTTGGAACCCTCTTGGTTTAATTATATTTTTATGGAGAAAATTTTTCTATTTCTTTCTTTAAATTATCCTTTATTTATTTAATAAAAGCTCCACCCAAGTGATTCATTTTTATTATTTCATATACAAATATTTCTCATTAATTTTCAACATTAAAGCTCCATGTTTAAGAACTATTTCCCTTTTTAAATTATGAAAGTTTAGAATGATTCAATTCATACTTCTTCTGAGAATCCATATAATTTATCCCTTATTTATAAATAAATCATAATTATGAAACCCACTTCTTTATCATGGGTTGTCCATGATTATTATTTATGTATGGCTTCTTTTCCTAATGTGGAAAACTTATATATGGTTTCCATTATCTGATTGGTGGGACTAGAATTATATTGCTTTCTAATAAAATGTGTAAATATTTATATCTCATGAGATATTATGTTAGGGTTTAGGGAGTTAACCTAATCAACCATGGGAATTTTTTCACTAGGTTTATAGGAATGGGGAGTGAACCAAATCCATCATGTAACTTTTTAAACATTATGATTATATTCTTGGGAGTGACCCCTAAATTATTTTTATAATTTCATGTATTGTTTTTTTCACATATTACATGATTCCGTTATATTATTCTCTCATATCCTTATGCCAATTTTTCATACTTATAGTCATTATATTTATGATATCATGTTATGCCTCTTGACTCTCTCTTGTTATGTTTTAGTGACATGTTTATTTCCTTATCAGGATTTCTAGATCCCCTTTTTCCATATGTATTTTCCCTAGGATATCCTATATAGTTTTAGAAGATCTACTGGAGTCAAGATAATTGTGTGTAGTTTTAAATAAATCTATTATCTATATATTTAAGATGATATATTTATGTATCTAATATTCCAAAGATACTAGACTTCCAAATCTTGATATTTTTTTATTGGGAATGTATGTTATAAATAATGTAAAAAATGTGTTTAAGGATTAGGTCACTATAATATTGTCCATGTGTGGTCATGACATTAATTAAAGCACTAAACTGATAAATTAAGTAAAGTATGTGTTACATAAAATGATTTTGTGTTGGTCTTGATAGATTAAATATAAACTTATTTAGTGTCAGTCTTAATATATATATATATAGGCACACATGCACACACATACGTGTGACATGTGCATGATCAAGGAGTGGTTTGATGTGATTGTGGGTCAAGTGTCCCGACAATTAGGGATCACTGATTAATTTAGGCATGATTCCTGATTATATTGGGGCACGGTGGGCATGCTCCTTAGATCTGAGAGTGGGGAACAGATCCCTTGAACATAGATACATGCTACTATGACACCACGGAAACACTCCTTAGTTCTGTGGGTATGGAACAGATGCCTCACATGTGGATATATGATGCTCAGATGGATTGGACATGCTCCTTGGATCTTTGGGTAGGTCACAACCCCCACCCCCCACCCCCCGAACAAGGATACATGATACTATGATGCCTTGTAAGTTATCACTGGGTATGTGGGTAGGGAAAATACCCCCCCCCCCACACACACACACACATGCATGGATATATGATTCTTCATAGCCTTATACTAGGTACTTGGGTACATATTTAGGGATCATACCCCCACGAATATGGATATATGATACCGGGATGCCTTAGACATGCTCCTTGGGCCGGTGGGTAAGGAACAGACCCCCTACACACTGAGACAAAATTATATTGAGATTCATGGGATGTATACCTTGGGTATGTGGTTAGTTCTCATACACTCTACATATATTTGGAATACTATAGGGTGTCACGATACCAAGACATGATCATAGATATTCTAACACTAGCTGAAATAGTTATATCTATCCTTGGGCATCAACATGGACCCTAAGGGATATTAGTGTTTATTTATTTTCATTAAATGGTCATTTATATTAATTTGATGATGTCACATGAACATATTACTAAATTTACTAGTTATTAATTGGACCAAGTAGTTTGTTTCATACTATTTTATATACTCACATCTCGATTGGGTGGACATGGAACTCTATTACATTAATAGTCCTTCACTTGTAACAAGTTTAGTTTGGGTTGTAGCCTGGTATTACATGATCGATCTATAGAAACTCAAGTGGGATGATGAGATATGTATGTGGTGAGGCTCTAGGATATATTAGAACCTCTTTTTTCTTTTTTTAATTCTACTATTAGTACATGTGATCAACATAGTGGGTGGTATGTATTGTACGTCATCATGTCAGCATTTTATTATTATCAC
Organism: Viscum album; assembly: GCA_963277665.1. Taxonomy (NCBI): domain Eukaryota; kingdom Viridiplantae; phylum Streptophyta; class Magnoliopsida; order Santalales; family Viscaceae; genus Viscum; species Viscum album. The sequence goes on from OY728155.1 coordinate 824,294,786, forward strand.
ATGTTTACATTATATTATCTTATGTACACTGATGTGATGGATGTTATTGATACTTGGTTCTTTAATTTGTTATTTATACTATAATACAAGGAATATAATTACCTCCTCTTATCACATTATACTCCCATTACTAGTCGGTAGCCTATCGTGTATGATGAGGCATGCCTGAGGAGCTGTATGTCCTCGATCTACTTATTGTTCAGGTGTGATAGGTCAAGGTTATGAATAACACTATACTTATGGATTTAGTCCTCCATACACCATGTTATTTGTAAATAATATTGACTTCCTTGATTATTAAATTAAATACCAATAAGAGACAACCAATATAAAAAATCATGTGGTTCTCCACTAAAATGAAGTAAATGATTTTGGAAATTATTGATCAAATATAAATTTTCATAAAATGAAATTTTCATCTCATTTTTAGAGTTACAATTTTTGAATATAGAGTCTCTCACATTTACATCCCACTTCCTTCAATAATTTTCATATCAACCATAAGTATCTAAAATCCAAAAACTTTGGCATCCAAATTCCAACAATTGTTGTTATCCCAACCTTTTTCATCCAAGATACAAAATATTTAGAATCCAAGATCCATAACCATTGGAATGTCAAGGGCCTTTGGAATCACAATTATTTAATTTTATAGTATTAAACAAAACAATATATATAATATATAACATTCATAATATATATAATATAAAACATTCCACCACATATGCTTAGTATTACACAAAATCATTAAATCACTTAATCTCCAATTTAATTTTTATATATAGTAATGGTATCCTTCAATTTAAACTCATACATAGTATAAAAATCTCAAATTTATGTTAGATTTAATTTTAACTAAGTGTTAAACTAAAAAAATGTATAACACCATCAAATACATAAAAAAATATAATAATTATTCATTCATCATAGCATCCCAAATTCATAGTGTTATTATAGACATGTAATTTTATCACTTAAAAACACTATTAGATGTTAAACCCATAAAAATTCATAAGAATTGGAACCACTTCTATCATAATATAGGAAAAAAATTAAAATGTGGCCACATTATTAGCATAACCAACTCTAAAAGTCTTAATGTTTCATTAAGAGATGTCGCATAACCTCAAATAATAATGGGTGATATTCATATAATATATTTTATGGAAATTTTTCAACATCATTAATCATTATAGTAATTTATTTTTACACATTAAACACTTAATTAGGATCAACCTAAAAATTGTGCTAGGTTTCCATTTCTAAATGATTAATTAGTGGGTTTAAGCCCCAAATATTTATTGGTAACTAGTAAAATATTTTCTTATAGAGATTTTGTAGAAGGTTAAGTTATGTTATTATATGAAATAAAATAAATAATAGTTATGGTAAAATTTTTATGTTCTCATGTATTTCATGAAGATGAAGTCCATACATCGTTTATACTATTATTCCACGATGTATTTCTTGTCAATAATTGATAACACCATTAAAACATGATTGATTTGGAACATACAAGATTTTGAATACATTAAAGTGTGTGATATGATTTTTTGTTATTGATATATGAATGAAATGTTAGATTTTTATAAGTAATATGAAGATTTAAATGATTTTTTTTAACTTAAATTGAAGATAGATAAAGTTATTACTTATACATGAAATAAGATTATTGGATTTTCTAACATATAATATGGGATGATATTCCATGTAATATATAAATATGAATGAATATTTATGATTCTACTATTTACCTTGGTTGAATGATGGATAAGATAAATTAAAAGTTACATTGGGATTTTTTGGAAGTAATTCATTACGGATCACATGCCTTGAATAACTCATTTATAACTCTTTGAGGAATGGATAATTACATTTAGTATAAAAGAAAAGATAGATATTTTTACACCATGGAATGATCAAAGAATTTTAAATTAGTATCAAGTTTTCATATTCACAAAGGGGTGGAGATCACTCACAAACAATATCCAAACTGATAGTATGGTAGCATGAACCTCTAATTATAGTTGTTTATATATTCCACATATGATGATTAGTTCATGAAACATTGTCATACTTTATCTATATATACTATGTAGTGATTTATTTTTTATGTACTCTTGAGGAGATGTCCATATGATTTGAATAAATATTATAATACCAAATTCATATCACTTGGAAAATATTGAAATAAGATGAATGTTTAGGCTCAATTTTAATGAAAAAGACTAAGCTGATCTGGTAACTTCATGATGGAGGTTATATAATGTGATATATTTTATAGAAGACCAAAGAATAAGAAGTGGATATAAAATAAATAATTATCAGAGTTATAGGACATAATTGTGACAAGTTGATCATTTTTATATGATCAAGGGATAAAGTAAAATATTTTACTCTTACATGTGAGTATCACACTGCAATTACACCTGTTTCGTCATGAATGAGTTGAGTTAGAGAAGACACATATATATAATAGTGGTGTCACATTATCAACCAGTGGGATTTTTCTATAAATAGTATGGTATAATCACTTTTTTATGTTGTAATCATATAATCATTATATTATATTAGTAAAAAAAGAGTATCAGTGTTTCTCCCAAAAAAAATTAATTAAGATCCAAAACATTTAAATCCTTTGAGTTATTTTTTTGTGTATAAGTGATTATGTTTTTTTGTATTCAATAACTTCTATGTGATCAAGTATATTCAATTTGATACATTGGATCTTTGATCCCTCATCCAGACAATGAAACATGGTGCCTACAATTAAAGATCTTCCAACCTTTTCCAAGAAGTGAGGTTTTAAAAGGTCATACAAAATTTTGATTTTTGATATAACAGTCATGAGAGGTCCTGTCACGACCCGTCCCCCGGGGCCCGTATCGTGACTACACCAAGCCCGCCTTCCATAGGCCAGGGGCTAGCGACTAGCACCAAAGGCGTAAATCTATAAACTGGGAAGGCATTGCCTTTATAGAAGTAAACAAAAACAACAGAGTACGCAATGAGAAGTAAAACACTAATTGAAACTGTATACAAAAGAGGGTGCTGAAATTAAAGGGGCCAGAAATACAAGCCCAACAGCAAAGTACAATACAACTGAAAAGCTAGTACAACTACAGTGAAGTAAAACAACAACTACTGATTCATCCTCTGGGATTCCCACTTGAAGGTTGGGTACATATGGCCTCCTTAGAACCCCAAGTCCGTCTGTCTTCTCTATGTACGTCTCACCAAGTGGTCCACCTCCGGGTACCGTCTAGATTTACAACTCTCTACCTCAATCAGCGTTGTTTGTCGTCTTCAACCAACACAACGAGGTGCAAGCATAGCCCGTGCAGGGGTGAGTATAAAAATACTCAGTAGGGACCCTGAGACCCTCAAGGTATCACAATATCCAACTAGGATAAACCACAAATAAATACACAATCACAAAGTATCAATCAACCCTATTTAGGTATATGCCCATACATATACCTAAGTTATCAATCACAGTCCGACTCCAACTCTCGAGCCCAAGCACAAACCATTCCACAAAGGAAGTAAAGTCAATCACCATGATGATGATGGTTGAAAGACATGACTTAGCTCACATAGGTATACATATTTTGTAGAGTGATAGAGATGATCAGATGTAGTCACTGATTCATCTAAGTTGTTGGACCCACATAGGATATAGGACCAGCTAAGATGTCGGACCCACATAGGATATAGAACCATCTATTCATCACTGATTCATCTAAGTTTTCAGACCCACACAGGATACAGGACCATCTAAGCTATTGGACCCACACAGGATACAGGACCAGCTATTATGTCGGACCCACACAGGATCCAGGAACGGAAGTCAGAACGGTCGGACCCACGGAGGATCCTGGTATAGTAGTCATCGTTGTTGAACCCACGGAGTATTCTGGTACAGTAGTCATCGTTGTCGAACCCATGGAGGATTCTAGTACAGAAGTCTTCACTGTCTAACCCACAGAGGATTCTAGTACAAAAGTCATCACAGGCGTAGCCAGCCTGAGGGTTCCTGCACACAGCACGCTCGAATCCGGGAGGGTCCGATCCTCCAGCAAAGTGTCAATACATCAACTATCACGAAGTCCGGAGTTGATGTATCCTGTAGTTTTGTCTCATCATAAGGAACCCAACAAGATAGACGGCGCTTCAATCGGATGCCTGGTCTGAGAGTCATTGACATTTCCGTTCCAGGGGCCCGGTTGGTTTTTAGTTTCAAACCAACCCGATCGTACCCCAACAGCGTCCAAACCTCAAGTGGGTATTCCAAAAGAAATTTATTTCTCCAAGAATTTCATCGCCATAGGCGGTTCGTCAAACAGACACCCGAAGCCCAAGATAGGGGGAAAAAGGTGAAAATGCAAATAGCGGGTATGGGTCCGGTCCCACCCAGTCGGACCAACTCGGCCCGACCCAGTCTGAATCGGGGTCTAACCCAATCCGCAGGTGCGGCCTGACCGTGGTGGCCCGGCCGAGGGGTGGCCCGACCGAGGCGTCCCGGCAGAGGGGCGGCCCGACCGATGGGTAGCCCGGCCATGGTGGCCCGGCCCATGGTGGCTCAGCCGGCCACGCGAGGGAGGGGGTGTCGCGCCCCTCCCCAGTTTGTCAAACAGAACTGGCACCTTGCACCAGTTCAGGGGCTGCAGGACCCAGGGGGTACCGCGTGTCCGGCTCCACGGTGGTCGGCTCGGTCGGCCGCCACCGCAACTCCACTATGGCGCGACGGCGCCGCGGTCCTCCTGCTCTTCACGTGGCGCGACGGCACCGCGCCATCACCACCGCGGCCCGACATGGCCGCAGCCTTTGGCTCCACCACACGGCATGATGGTGCCGCGCTTCTACATCTGTCGTGGCCCTCCCATCCACGGTTCCTCTCCAGTGCAGCGCGACGGTGCCGCAGCCCTTTGTCGCAGCCCTCCCTGGTCGCGGTTCCGCACCTCTGGCATGGCGTGGCATGACGGCGTCGCGCCTCTTTCGTCCATCGTTGTTCTTCTCCATCACGGTGCGGTGGAACCGCGCCCTTCCGGCTCCACCTCCGATGTCAATGAAACAAGAATCAACGGAGGGACGTCGGGCCGTGTTTGTTCGGCTCGTGTCCTCCGCATTAGGTGATAACAATTGGCCACCGTCGAACCAAAATAAACATCGAAGAACAAGGGTAAAAATTCATACATTAATATAATCAAATCCCCCTACCTTGAAATCGGTGTTCGCTCAGCGGAGTCGCGGGAAGGCGGCATCATTCCGTTGACATTGGGAGGAGATGACTTCGTCATTGGTGACGTTCTTAATGGGCGGCATCATCCCTTTCTTTCCCCGGTTGGAAAGGGAGAAGACGGCGTCATCATTCTTTAGTAGAGACGGGTGTTCTTCTTTGAGAGGATATCGTTCTTCGTTGGAGAGGATATTGTTCTTTATTGGAGAGTATGCTCTATCTCTGTTTCTCCAAGGCTCCACCAAAGTATTATGTGCCAACCCAAAATAATAGAGGAGGAGTCTATTATTTTTTGTCACAACAACACACAAGAGTTGTGTATAATTAAATTAAACAAATCACTGAATTAAATGGGGTGGAAGAATTCAAAAGTTTTCAAAAGATAATTAATTGAGGCATTAATTATCTCTTAGGTGTGTTGGCACCATTAAGGGCTAAGTCAAGAGTTTCCCCCATTAATGGGTAACACAAGGGTTAAAGGGGGTTTAAGGGGGTTTGAGCTCGTGTGGGCCCTGCCACATAATATCCTCCCATTGGAGGTTATGCACAGGTGGGCCCCACATCCAACCTCCCCTTGGTGAATTAAACCACCTCTCAAATAAATACATGCTACACATATTTTTTAGTTATTTTTATTTAGAAACCCCAAAAATTAACGTCCAATCTCGATAAAACTCAACTGCGGTAAAGGTCTCTTTAAGCGAATACCGGTGTTGCGAGTTCAACGATCCCCTCGTATTTCAATTCCGAGAACCGGTTCAAAAGTTATAAAATCTCTCTCGTACGTTTACTGAACGTACCCGAACAAAACTTCAGAAAATTATTAACATCCATCCTCGACCCACTGCGGTCGAGGTTAGGCCCTACCTAGGTGAAACACGCCCCAACGAACCCAACAGTAACCTCAGATTTCCAATACAAGTTACCATTTAAAAGTTATGAATTTTAAAATAAAATAATTGTCAATTAATTATTTTATTTGCGGCCAAAAAATAAGTTTCTCTGGTGGCCCTTACCGACCCAAGTTAGTATCTGCTTAAAAAAATTCTACCCTCACGAGTTCAGTTGTGGTCTCAGATTTTTAATCCGAGTTACTATTTGTGAGTTATAACCATTTGAAAAATAAAATAACTTTATTTAATTATATTATTTATGGTTATCTCATTTTCAGGTTTTCTCACAGGAGGCCCGCGCTGACTAAATTTAAGTCAGGCCTAGGGTAAACCTGCCATCCTGAGCGCAACGGTGGCCTCAGATTTCTGATCCGAGTAACCGTTTAAAATTTATTCCGCTTTTTCAAGAAAACTGCATACACGTGTTAATTTAAGCTTAACAAAACTTCGACAGATCATTCCGGGCACTCCGGTCCTTGGAATTGCGCGCTGTCAGAAACTGTGGACTTGTAAAATTTCCAATTATTTAAGAAAAAAATCCCACGGAAATTCTTGGTCTTTACATTCTCCCCCCTCATGGATTTACGTACCCGTAAGCTACAACTCTAACTAAGGGAGCAAATGGGGGTACTGATCATGCATCTAATCCTCCCACTCCCATGTGCTCTCCTAGAGGTTCTCGTGCTGCCAACAAACTCGCACCAGAGGTATCGACCGTCCACATAGGACCCGCTGTTGTCAATCCTAAATCCCTACTGGAACCTCCATGAAAGTCTCCATGTCATCAACGTCCAGCTCTCCATGGCCGATGATGTGGGAAGGTTCGTGCACATTTATCCTCATCTGGGATACGTGAAAGAATTCATGCACCCGGTGCAACTATGGTGGAAGATCTAAGCGGTAATCCACCTCGAATACTTTGCTAAGGACCTGGAAAGGTCCGATGAATCACGGAGACAACTTTTCAGCTTGACCAAAACTCCATAGACCTCGTCGAGGTAAGACCCGTAGAAAGACGTGGTCGCCATACTCGAACTCCAGAGGTCTCCATCTTCTAGATGTACGTGAAAGACCTGTCACAAAGTCCATGGATATCATATACCTCTTCAACTTTGGGACCCTTAAAGGCTGAACCAAGCCTACTGGTACCTGATGCTCTACCTTCACTTTCTGACAAGTGAGGCATCGAAAGAAAAATTCCTCTATTGCCTTCTTCATACCTGGCCACCAGTGCTGTCGTAGAAGGTCCTAGTACATCTTCACCACTCTTGGATGTACCACTAATAGAGATGCATGGAACTCACTCAACATTTCCTCCTGAAGTGCAACTGGTACCATAGTACATTCTATGAAGAGTATTACGTGCTCCCTGCCTTCACAAAATCCATCAGGTGCATGCCCTGTGGATATCTGAGCACGTCGTGTCTCGCAGTAAACGTCCCCACATTGCGCCTCCCTTACTCGCTGAAGAAGTGGGAGAGTGACTGTAAGAGACTGAAGGAATGCTGCTCCATCTCTATCCACAAAGGATATCTATAATGTGGCCAGCTTCTCTGTCACCTCTCCAAGCAGCTGAATGCCTGGTCTCCTGTTGACAGCATCTGCTACAATGTTCCCCTTCCTATTAGTATAGACTATCTCAAAGTCATAGTCCTATAGGAACTCAAGCCAACGTCATTGTCTCAGGTTCAGGTCCTTCTGTGAGAATATGTAACTGAGACTCTAGTGGTCAGATTAGACTGTAAAATGTTCACCCATAAGATAGTGCCGCCACATCTTCAAGGTGAAGACCATTGATGCTAACTCCTGGTCATCGGTAGTGTAGTTCTGCTCGTGTTGCCTCAACTTCTGAGATCCATATCAGATCACTACTCGCTCATGCATCAGGACACACCCAAGTCCGGTCCCGGATGCATCACAATATACTATGCACCCTACACCCTCCTCTGGTAGCCTCAAGTTGGGCGCACTAGTCAACCTCTATCTCAGCTCTTAAAAGCTCTGCTGGCATCTCTCTGACCACACGAAGGGTTGCCCCTTCTTCATCAATGCTAAAAGTGGTGTTGCAACTCTGAATAAGTCTGGCACAAAGGTAAGTCTGGTCAAACCATGAGTGATCGACTGCACTCTCTTGTGCATGATTCCATCATGTGCTTCTTAGGTTTTCCTTTTCGCTAACCAAGGAAAACCCCATCCCAACGTAGTAGATAAACCACAACATTTTTTCCTAATACATTCAATTTGTGTATGAACTTTGGTTGCCTGGTCTATACCCAAACTAACGTCGTAAGGCATCGACGCAGCCACTAAGAGGTTCAAACTAAAACTCTTGCCTCAAGGTTCAGATCACACCATCATCGTAAGTGTGATTATCGAATCTCCTCCCAAAGGTATCCCCAGATGTGAGGGTCAAGTCAACAGTTTAACTGGAAACTCTAGGTCTGGGACAAGATTTTTGGAAGGAATGAATGATTGGTACCTATGTCTATTGACACGACAGCTAGTATTAGACACAAACCATACCTCAAATCATTCCTAGATCCCTTGAGTTACACTCCTTGACCGCATGCAGCTACTCTCTTTCCCTTCCCTCCAGCTCCCTAAGCCTAGTGGGAATTACAAAGGTGGGTGGTTGTAACATGTCGAAATATTCACCACCTCATGCTGCTCTCCTAGCTCCGCTTCCAGGTTTGTTTCCCTACAGATTCACTTATCCTTAACACTTCATATTCTTGAAACATCTCACACACCCAAGTATCTGAGGCTGGCACCAATTCGCAGCTTCCCACTGCTAACATACAATGGTTATATCTGCTCATCCAAAGAACATTCAACCACTAAGGTTATCTCTAGCACCCTAATATAAGTAAGAGTGCATAGAGGAAAAATTCATGGCTTGGATGTCCTTAAACACACCTCACTTAGAGTTCCATGCTCTAAAGCATTGTTCGTATCATTTTCATCAAGTACCAGGAATGGTCAGTACGCCTCGATGAATACTCAACTACTGACATGACATCCTACTGAAACTGCATAAGCTCTAGAAAACTCTCAGCCACCTACTCAAGCCAGTCCTCAGCTGCCTGTGGGTCAAGCTCGCCTCGGGACTTGAGGGATATCTGGTGTTGAAACACATGTAAGGCACTAAGCCCAAAAGTGTCCTCTACCGATACCGCCGGTAGTGTCTGCTGACCAACGGGCAGTGATATTGTTGGCACACTGGCCGAAGGTACTATCTTAGAAAATGGTCGAAGTACCGAAACCTCATCACTATACAGACCATCCTCATTGTCACTCACTGAAAAAGAGTAGTATCTAAGATCAACATCTTCTCTACGAGTGTCTCAACTAGGTGGTAAACTCTAGTAATCGCCTCCATTCAGTCCTCTACTGCCTGGGAATCTGTCTCACCTCGAAACCTTGGAGGACTCTGCCGCTGGAACTCGAAAAATGTGCTCAGTCGGCATGAAGCGTCCGCCAGTGCAGCTAGTGGTATCTGTTGTCCAACAGGTGGTGGTGCTGCTGGTACACCACCCGAAGGTGCCAATGTAGAAAGAGGGCCCTGAACCGGAGCCACGTCGCTCAGTGGGTCATCATAGTGTATTATCTTGGAACCCTGGATGGATATCTACGCAGTAGAATCCTGATTAGGGACAGGTGCGCAATGGTCAATAATTATACCTGGTGAGATGACTCAAAGAAAACTTTTGAAAACACACACACAGTCAGTATTTTTGTACACTGAGTCGGAAATCAGAAGTCAAGGTCCTGGTGTATGGATACATCGGTCGCCGCACCAACACTGGACTCCCTGAACTGAAAACCACACTCGTTACCCTTAACACTATTGCTTCACAGTAAGATAGATCAGAGTCCAAAGTTATGCGGTAGAAATTACTCCTCTTATACTAATTTTTCACGACCTGTCCCCCAGGGCCCATATTGTGACTACCCCAAGCCCGCCTTCTATAGGCCAGGGGCTAGCGACTAGAACCAAAAGTGTAAATCCCTAAACTGGGAAGGCATTTCCTTTATAACAGTAAACAAAACCAATAGATTACGCAACTAGAAGTAAAACACTAATTGAAACTATATACAAAAGAGGGTGTTGAAAGTAAAGGGGCCAGAAATACAAGACCAATAGTAAAGTACAGAACAACTGAAAAGCTAGTACAACTGCAGTGAAGAAAAATAGCAACTATTGAGTCTTCCTATGGGATTCCCACATAAAGGGTGGATACAGATGGCCTCCTCAGCACCCCAAGTCCATCTGTCTTCTCCATGTACGTCTCGCCAAGTGGTCCACCTCCAGGTACCATCTAGCTCTACAACTCTCTACCTCAATCAGCATTGTCTGTCGTCTGCAACCAACACAATGAGGTGTGGGCATAGCCCGTGTAGGGGTGAGTATAACAATACTCAGTAGGGACCCCGAGACCCTCAATGTATCACAATATCCAACCAGGATAAACCACAAATAAATATACAATCACGAAGTATCAACCAAGCCTACTTAGGTATATTCCCATACATATACCAAATTTATCAATCACAGTTCGGCTCCAACTCTCGAGCCCAAGCACAAACCATTCCACAAAGGAAGTAAGGTCAATCACCATGATGATAATGGTTGAAATACAAGACTCATCTCACATAGGTATACATCTTTTGTAGAGTGAGAGATAATCAGATGTAGTCACTAATTCATCTAAACTGTTGGACTCACATAGGATACCGGACCAGCTAAGCTGTCGGACCCACATAGGATACAGAACCATTTATTCATCACTGATTCATATAATCTATCAGACCCACACAAGATATAGGACCAGCAAAGCTATCAAACCCGCACAGGATACAGGACCATCTATTCTGTCGGACCCACACAGGATCCAGGAACATAAGTCAGAACTGTCAGACCCACGGAGGATCCTGGTACAGTAGTCATCACTATCGAACCCACGGAGGATTCCGGTATAGTAGTCATCACTGTCGAAACAAAAAATGATTCTGGTATAAAACTCTTCACTATCAAACACACGGGGGATTCTGGTACATAAGTCATCACACTCGCAGCCAGCCATATGGTTCCCGCACACAACACGCTCGATTTCGGGAGGGACCGCTCCTCAAACCAAGTGTTGATACATCAACTGAAGTCCTTAGTTTATGTATCCCATAGTTCCATGTCATCATGGGGAACCCAACGTGATAGACAGTGCCTCAATCGGATGCCCGGTTTGAGAGTTATTGACATTTATGTTCTAGGGGCCTGGTTGGTTTTTAGGTTCAAACCAACCCGATTGTACCCCAACTGTGTTCGAATGTTAATTTAAGCTTAACAAAACTTCGACGGATCATTCTAGGCACTCCGAGCCTTGGAATCGTACGCCTTTAGAAACTGCGGACTCGTAAAATTACCATGTATTTCAGAAAAAAATTTCCACAGAAATTACAGGTCTTTACAGGTCCATATATCGAAGTCAGGAATGAGGGGTGAATGTGGGTTCACACATAGACTATATTATGGATACACTTGATGAAGATAGAGTAAGATTCAAATAATTTCAATATATTTCTTTTTTTATCTATTTTTCTTATAATTTTACATGAGAATATTAGAGGAGTTAAAGGTTATCCTCTTTATCTATTCATTGATTCATTCATCGATGATAATTATATGGTAAATTGGATAGTGGGATGATAACTATTAAATAATGAGTACACAACCACATGATAAAAATATTGTTATGAAACTTATAACCCATGTATCGTGTGTTTTATATCTCTAGTATCTAATCATTTTCATATCTGTAATCCTTATAGAACAACATATAATACATTAAATAACTAAAAACCTGAGAAATTATATCTCAATAGAATAAAATGGGGTGTTATTAGGGGATAATGACTACTGATTCTCCCCCCCCCCCCCATGGTTGGTTATCTCCTCTTTAGGGACTTTCAAGTGGTATCAGAGTAAGTTTCACCTTTAGGGATCACAAAAATCACAAAACTTTGATATCCTACACTTTATATTAGAGTTATCATAACCATGAATATATTGTCTCTGTTATTCTTAAAAGTAAAGGTTCTTTATCCACCAATAAGATTTTGAGTTTTTAAGGAAATAGAAACATCATCTTCTTTCTTTAGAACTATCTTTATAAAATTGAAAATATTTATTATCATATGCTTCCACCAAAGGATTTAAAAAATGAATTTTCAATTTTCCAAAAGATTTTATGTGAAATATTTCTTTTAATATATCCATTGTTGGATATATATTGTACTTAAGGTCTTATTTATTCACCGTTAAGATTTTTTTCCTTTACCCCTTACATTATTAAGTGAAATTTCAATGAGTTGTCCAAAAAAATTTAGTAAATGTATCTATTGGATAGGTGTATATTATATATAGGAAGGTATTAAGGAATCAAAGAAAAATAGAGGTGATAATGTTTATAAATATTATGAGTACCACTAAAAAGAATCATTTATTTTCTTTTTAAATGTTATGGAACATGAGAGTGAAAATAAGGATCCTTAAACTGGGATATATATTCTAAACCGGATGCTTGTTTTGTATCAATTAGATGTGTATTTCATGAGTAGATCTGCCTCACAAATTGAATATGGTGTATATTAATAAAAATATAAATTGATCACTCACTAAATTTTCATTGATATATTATGGGACAAACTCTAAGAGTCCATAATAAATTTATTTAAGGATCAATAATAACATAAAAATTTATAGAAATATAATTTTATATAGACCAATGGTATGGATTATAAACATTTGTATATGTTTACTTGTTATATATTCATGTTTTTTTACAAAAATAGCTTGTTAATAAATCTATAAACTAGAAATAAAAAAAATTAAGCAGTTGATGAAACTAAGTGGACCTCAGAAAGAAGGATGAAAATTAATTTTAAATGGAAAACTATTATGTAGGGATTAATGGTTCAAAATATTGGCAGAAGTTATGATGGAAGTTAGAGTTATTTTAATCTAGGTACCCCAAATAAAAATAAACACAAGGATTAATGGGTTCAAAAAAAGATATATAAATCATTAAGAGTACCTTCTAATATTTATCATTGTTATTATAAAAATGATAATGTTTTTTGGAAACACATACTAAAAATGAATAAGGGGAAAGATTCTAAGGGATAATCACCCATGTTGAGAAAATATAACTAATAGCCTCATTAAATGATGAAATAAATACTTCATATCATGTGGTGACACAAATTCCACGATTATTTAAAGATTCAATAATTTTTTTAATGGTGTGGATTACTTATCTACAAACTAAGAAACTTATGGTATAAAACTCTTATATTTAAATCAAAAAATAAGAAGAAGAAATATTATTAGTCCAATGAAAAATAAAAATTTCCTAACAATCTTGGTGCACCCAATGAGACATTTATAAAGTGTAAAAAATTAATAAAAACTACCAATAATTGTTTGAAATTACTATGTGATAAATAAGAGTTAAGTAATGGTTCCATTACATATAATAAGTGGAATTATAATTATGTTTTCTAAATGTAAGATGAGACATACCAATAAAATCTCATTAAAAACTTTTAAGATCATAACATGAAGAACACTTTTGTCCCCAAAATATTTTATGAAACTTTTATTATGATTCATCATTCTTAATATACTTCAAAAAATACATGTGGTGTTGTTATATGTGAAGTATTTTCTTAAAAATTTAAAATTAATATTGATGTAATTCAAAACATAGAGAGAACCATTATACCCTAACAAAAATTCAAAGAGATTGAAAACCTAAATGAAATGTTTGGAATGAAAAAATGAGGTCACTGATTTTCTATTGATGTAACCAAGGAAATTAATAAGGGGTTTAACAAAAGATATGGATATAAAATGGTATAAGAGTTTATAAGTAAATATATAAATTTTTCTAAGGAATGTTTTTTCAAAGTGTTACAACCTATTTAATTCAAAAAAATAATGTATGAGATGATGAAACCCTCTTCCTACAATTATTTTAGAACTAATTGATAATATTTTATGTATTAAATGGGATGTTTAATTTTTAAATCAAAGTGGCTATTTCAAAATAATATTTATGTAATGTATCTGATTTTTTCATGTATTACTTTAAAATATTATAAGGATTTTTTTCAAATCCACGTGCTGGGATGGTGTGAAATTTTGAGGGCTGGTGAGCCTGGAACTGATGCATGAAAAATATTACATATATTAATATTACACATAGAGGTTTCCTAAAAAAACTATAATGACACTTAAATGGAGGATCGGGTTAGAAATATGAGGTTTTTTGAATTCATTTCATGGTATTTACCCTACTAAAGACATAATAATTTTCAGCATTGAGCATTTAAATAAAGTGTTATCGCGGATTCATATAAGAAAATTAATTATTTTATTTTATTTATTTCTTATTTTGATGTAGTAGCCTAGAATCCAATATTAAAACATGGATATACCTAATATCTAGGGTTATAATCATAGCATAATTATTTTGAGGATCCTTTAGAGATTATTTTTTGGAGGATCACTGGGAGATAGAAATGGATCAGATCAAGACTAAGAATCATTGCGCCATTGGAGTTTGTGGATCTCACCAACAACAGAAACGCTAGACCTTTCTTCATTAATGGTTGTTCCAAATTCTAAGTAGGATGTTTTATTTGTTTTATTTGATCATGTTTATTTATCCTAATAAAAAATGTATCAATTCCATGAACAAGAATTGATTTACACGTTGATGATTAATCTATTTAAGGTGGACTTATTTATTCGTATTGTTTAATCCCTCTTCGGCTGTTTAAATTATATAAAAAATGATTGATGACAAATGAAAAAAGGATGAGGTTAATTCATCATGTTTTTTTATTTCTCCCATGTTTCTTCACACATTCATCGTGGGAATTTTCTTTGGCTCGTGGTTTGATGAATACCCAATATTTGATGGTCTTGTGATTGTTCTTCAGCATAATGGATCAATATCACGGGTATGGATTCTTATCGAGGTTGTGATTTTGGACTATGAACAATGAAGGATAAATAGAGGTAGACTAGACCGGTATAGATGTCACTCATTCCCCATCTTGGTGCTCAAAAATGGAACAAGCAATAGAGGTTTTTTTCCAATCAGGTTTAACGGCTAGATTTCATCCAACGGTGGTGGCCAAGCTCGAATGATTTTAGATCCAAGTTTGTTGGATGGAATTATAGTGATAGTGGAATGGAAAGTTATTTGGAGAAGTACCTAAAATATCTAGAAATTTCTGGGTTACACATAGTGTAATCTGGGTTAAAATTGCTTGTGGGACCCTCTATGCAGTGTTAGGGTTTACATGTAGAATAATAATATCACATGTTGTGTGACCCATTCTGGTAGATCAATGTGTATATTATATAATACATGGTAATATGACAGATGAAGTAAACAAACATGGTGATAGTATATGGGCAGATTCGTGTACTCAGACATGGACAGGTGTACATGGGAAAGGCCAGTTGCACACGGGTTGGCACTTGGGCGCAACCAGAAGTAAATGGGTATAGTTAGGTGGAATGGGATGTGTGTTATCTCAACCTCTACATACCATGTATGTATAGAGTACATACAATGTATTTTGAGGTTTAAATTCAATGTGAGTTAGTGACATACATGTAGACAAGGGGTTGGATAGACATGTCGTGTACCCCTAGTACACACCGTGTAATCCATTTGAGGTTTCTTAGAGTCGTTCATTTCTTCAGTTTAGACCAGTATTGGATGAGTGTTTTCTCTTGGTCTATTACCTCTAATGTACAGTGCGAAATTATGCCAATAACTCTAGATTATGATCCCCTCTAGAGTATGAGTCTTAGATAGATTTTTTAATGACCCTCTATGTGACCAAAGTGTGATCCTATATCATGCCTTATTATGCCCTAGGTGGGGATAGTGGAATTGGAATGACCTACTTATGTAGGCTATTGATCCCCCCGTCTAGTAGGTTTTTTCAGCAGGTTTCACTATATCATTGGAATATAATCACCAAAATAGTTGGTCTATTTAGATTGGGTTTTTGGTGGCCCACAGTGGTCAAAGGAATGATTACCTATCTATGTATCAAGATCTCTACAGACCAATGAGTTTTCTTGGGTGGGACCTAATGATCATTACCTCTTGGAAGAGTGTCTCTAGTGATATTATGGCACATGGAGTGGGTTCTCCATGAATGATAATTTTATCGAGCATAATCATGTTGATGGTGGTTTGGTTGAGACCACCAGGAGGCGTAGACTCTTTACTATGTATATCTTGGTTTTTCTTTAATTTATATATTCTTTTTATGATATGACTACTATTTATATTATGTGTATATTTTTTTAGGTTTACTATTGGTTATTGTTATACTTGCCCCTATATGGACTCTACCTACACTTATCATGTCTTATATAGATGATGTCCCTTTTGATGGAGTCCTGGGAGGATAGGGGGAAGGTGGAGCATATCTGGTCTTGATATACTAAGGTTTTTCTGGGTGGTTCCATTTGATAGTAGTCCCATCCTTATCTTTATATTGGACTCTCTTATTTTTTTTGGTTTGGCTTTTATTTACCCATTTATCCTCTTTTCCTCATTGTTGTTGTACTCTTATAGTAGGATTATAGATGTATTCATGCATTGGTTTTAGTTTTTTTACATTTAAGAACAGTATGTGCTTAGAGATGTGTGTGTGTGTGTACATTTACCTTAGGAAAATTCCTCCCATGTGTGGGGTATTCCTACTTTGAATTGGTCACAAACATCAGGCCTATTGGAGGAAGTCTTAGGGTAGTTATAGCTTGAGACCCTATGGGTCAGGTCGTGACAGAGTGGTATCAGAGGATTCAATTATACCTAAGTACCATATCTTTTTAGATTGGTTTAGGATTTTTGAAAATAGTTTTAATTCATTTTAAGTTCATATTTCGAGCCAGGGAGCCCAGTGTTGGTGTAGTGGATGACATATCAATTCATTGGACTCTAAATACTTTCTTCTTGACTCGATAAATGTATAAATTGGTTTCTAGGGAATCATTGGTACATGAATAATATATGAATGGTTTGTTATTTACATGTATTTATTTAGTTATCTTTCTAGATATACAATTTGATCGTGGTACATCTTGTTAATTTCAAGATGCCTCTACGAAGACATATAACTAGGAATCCACTAAATGATCATGGGAATGAACTGCCAAGTGATAATACTTTAGTACAGGGGCTCATACTAGATATAGTATTTCCATGTGTTTTATAATCTATACCACCACTCGTTAAGTAACAATTAGCATCAGTAGGACCAATTAAGGATTCATGTAGGTTGAGTACACTTCATGAGTTCTAGATTTAGCAACCTCTGTGTTTTTAGGGTTATTTAGACACCCTGGTTCATGAGGACTAGCTAGAGGTATTCACTCATGTTTTTTTATTTATGATGATTCCAATAGATTAGATGGAATTACTCATGGTGAGTCTTCTACATGACTCTATTAAGTGGTGGTGTAGCCTATTGACTCAATCACATGATGAGATATCTCTCTACTAGTCAAACATTGAGCATCTATTTGGGTAGTATTTTTATCAGTCCATGTTTCATTTAGTACATGTCCAAGGTCATCTATATCTGCAGTAGACTAATACAACCATGGGGGAGTATTTGGTGTGGTTCATTGAACTATCATGGTACTCCATGGATATGGTGTGAGATCCATTCTTCGGAAAACAGTCCATAGAACAGGGATTACACAAATATGTCAAGGATTTTGTGATATATCTTTGAATTACAACCTATATCAAAGTTCTTGAGTGGGCCTTTATAGTGGAGATATTCCGAGCAGAGAAGACGCCGACTATGGGTGCGGGTAGAGGGAACCCAAGTGCTAAGACCTCAGTAGCAAGTATCTAACAGTGGTTGTAGGGATTCAAGCTTGTCATATGCTTCAAGAAATGATCCTGATATATAAGATCAGTAGTGTGGGGATCTCGTGATGTCTCAAATCATCTAAGGTAGAGTTTCTATTTCTCTAATGATGGTCGAGGATATCTTGCATGGGATTGACTGATCCATCGTATATCTGGTCGATAGACAATCAAGGGGTTGACCAAATAGAGGAAGGTAGGATTTGGGATGTACACAGGATGGAAATTGTGGTATCGATATAGGTAGATCATTAATAGGTGGTCATAGTTTTGAATTATTTCCACTACCACACCCAGGTGATCCACACTAGACTCTTAGAGCTAGTGGTTAGGAATGAGTATAGTTGTAGGCTATGGAGGTATATGACCCTACGGCTCCATGGATGATATCAGGTATGATCTATGTATTTTGTCCTTAATTTAATCACTGATAGATATGATTGTGATTCATTATTTTCTTTCTACTTCTCTAGTTCGGGACTTAGAGTTTCTGATTGAGCACTTGGCTCGACCATTGCGCTTGGAGACTCCAACATGAGGTGACTCTGTCATTTCACACTTATACTGATAGTGCGACCTGATACGTAGAGGCAAGTTCTTCATATGGGATCCCTTTTTAGTATTTATGGTTCTTTATGAAATCATCTTAGGTATGGACTAGCTATCCACACGTCATGCCTAAATTTATTGTTTGAGGTGGAGGATTTGGCATGCCTGTGCTGATGATATGAGGTTATTATTTATGGGTGAAAAAGAAACCCTAGAAGTCTATGATAGGATTGGGAGTAGGAGAGTGTATCGATTTACTCACTAATTGTATAATATTACTCTTGGAGTTATAGAATATATGGGATATCAGTTTCATGTGGTAGTGGTGGAGTATGAGTTCATCCTCCCTGATGAGGTTTCAATCTTACCTCCTCTCTAAGGTTTAGACTTATACATTAAATTACACATTGAGATTTCCTTGATATGTTCACCATCATATAATATGTATCTTTTAGATCTTTATGAGCTGAGGGTGTAATTGGAGGACTTTCTAGAGAAGGGATTTGTGAGACCCGATGTTTCCATATGGTCATCCCCAGTGTTGTTCACCAAGAAGGTAGACGAGAGCTTCTGGATATGTGTGGATTATAGGTTCTTAAACTAAGTTCCCATGAATAATAATTATCCACTACCTTGGATCGATGACCTATTAGATTATATGAGTGGTTTTTGATTGTCTGTGAAGATTGACCTCATAATAGTCTATCAACAATTATGAGTATAGGATGAGGATATACCGAAGAAATCATTCAGATGTATCTATGGTCACTATGAGTACTTTTTGATTACCATCATCCTGATGAATTTCTAAGAAGTGTTCATGGAATTCATGAACTATATCTTCAATCCTTTCTTTGACTAGTTTTTGGTGGTCTTCATTGATGATATCCTAGTACACTCGACATCCGAGGAGGAGCACGCGAGCCACCTGATGATGGTATTGACACACACTGAGAGAACTATATTTATGTGAATCTCTAAAATTATTATTTTTGGATTTGAGAGGTCCTTTTCATGGGACACATCATCTTAGAGGGAAGAGTGGTCGTGGACCCTGCAAAGGTTGAGGTAGTGCTAGCTTGGGATCCACCCAATTGTATTACCAAGGTTTGAATTTTCCTTAGGTTGGAAGGGTACTATCGAAGTTTCATGCTCAATTTATCTTGAGTTACATCAACCCTGAAAACTTTTACCCAAAAGGGAAATACTTTTAGGTGTATAGAGTATTTCTAGTAAGGATTTTAGGAGTTGATGAATAGTTTCATGTGCACCCCCATATTGATATTTCTAGAGGAGGTGTCGATTAGGTTGTGTTTCGTGATTCGTTACAGACTGAACTTGGTTTTTTGAGATATATAGGAATTAAATGATTACATATGGTACCAAGTAGTTGATATCTCATGATAAAAACTATGTGACCCACTATCTTGAGCTAACAGTAGTGGTCTTTTACCCAAAGATGTGGTGACACTACCTTATTGGCGAGTGGTTTATTGTCTACTCTGATTAAAAGAGTCTCAAGTATATCTTCTCTCAAAATGATCTTTACTTGATATAGAGGTTATGGATAGATAAATTCAAGGAAAAAGACTTTTAGATAGTATATACTCTTAGGAAGGGGAATGTGGTGGTAGATTCTCTCTGGGGGAGATCTTTTTGGTAGTCGTTGAGAGAGGCATCAGAGTAGTTAGCCTCTTTGTAGTTGTCCCTTTTGGATGAGGATAGAATGGATTACCTCTAGTATACGGTTTTTAACCCTCCACTTTTATATCTATTTAGGGAGGAATAGCTTGGGGATATTGATTGTGATACCCTATGTACTCAGATATCCACTAGACATGCTCCTGGTAGATTTTCATAATGTGGGGATCATGTTGTCAATTTCATAGGATGGATGATAGTGCTAGGTATTTTTCAAGGGGAGGTGATAGGGAGTTTCATACATCCCCTTTGTTGGTACATCTAGCTATGGAAAAGATATACTAGGGCCTTTGATTTCATTTTTGGTGTCTAGTAAAGAAGAGATGTTTTTCATGGTTTGTCTCTCAATGACAAACTTATCATCAAGTAAAGGATGATCACTAGGTTCAAATGTATTTAGCTCAACCCCTTGAGGTTATAGAGTGGAATAATAAAATGATACCCATGGAATTTTTGATTTGTTTACCACATAATTCCAGAGGACATGATTCCATCTAGGTGATCATAAACCATCTCACCATATTGGCCCACTTCCAAACAATATGAGAGCAAAGTTATGTTGAGAGATTAAGATTCTTGTACTTGCAGTAGATAGTTTTTCTTGATGAAGTTACCTCATCAATAATTGTATTCCATGATTCTCACATCACATCATGATTATGGAGATAAACACAGGAGGCATTTGGGACTTAGTTGCATTTGAGCATGGTGTTTCACCCCTAGACTAACAGATAGAATTTGTATACAATTCTATTCTTAGAGTACATGTTGTGGGATTTCATGTTGTATTTTAGAAATATTTGGAAGGATATACTACCCTTGATAGAGTTTTTTTACATAAATATATACCATTCCACCATTTGTATGGTACCATTTGAGGCCTTTTATGGGTGACCCTGTAGGTCACCACTTTTTTGGACTCATCCAGGTGAGTCAGCACTCATGGGCCCAAAGTTGGTGAGAGATATGATAGGGAAGGTTTAGATCATCAAAGAGTGGATGAGAACTACATAGAGACTTAAAAAGTCTAATGTTAACTGATAATGAAGGACTCTGGAGTTTGAGGATGGATACCATGTGTTCCCAAGGGTCTCACCTCGATGTGGATTACATAGATTTAGTTTGGGTGGTAATTTTTCTACAAGATTCATTAGACCCTTCCAGATACTATGTAGAGTTTAAAAGGTGGAATACTTCTTGCCTCTACCACCATAGTTAGAATGGGTACATGATTTCTTCCATATTTCATAGATGTGTAGGTATGTTCACGAATCCTTGCATGTTATCAAGTGGGGTGAGTTGGACATCGAAGATGGTCAACCTTTGTAGAGTACCCAGTAGAGATTGAGGATCATTATGATTGTATCCATAATGGGTGATCTATTCTCCAATTTTGTGTCTAGTGGAAGCATATGAATCTTTAGGAGTGTACCAAAGAGTGTTAGAATCATATGTGAGCCCATTACCCTCATCGTTTTTTGTAGGTTTTTCACATTTTTGGTATGAAAATCCCTAAAGTGAAAAGAATTTAAGGAATATAATTTTTTCATGTACTACTTCATAATATTATACGGATTATTTTCAGAGTTATGTTATGAGATGGAGATGGAATCTAAATCCCAGTGATCCCATAATTGATGATTGAAAAACATTAAATACATTAATATCATGAACACACAGTTTTATAGAAAATGTTGAAAAACTCTTAATCAAAGTCTCAGATCAAAAATATAATTTTTACATTGATTTTAAAGAATGGGATATACCCTAGTTGTGACATAAAATTTTTCAATGTCATTCATTTCAGAAAGGTGTTATCACAATAACAAATATTAAAATAAATAAATTCATTTTATTTAGTTATTTATTTATTTAATTTTATGCAGTGACCTAGAATCCTCTATTTAAACATTACTATTCCTAATACCTAGGATTATTTTCATAACATAGGAATTTATTGGATGCATTGGGGTGGAGCTTTTGGAGGATCGTTGGCAGATGACATCAGATCATATCGATATTGAGAATTGTTGCACCATTGGAGTTCATGGATCTTTCCAACAATGGAAACTTAGGACCTTTCTTCATCAGTGATTGATCCAAACTCCAAGTATGATGTTTAATTTTTTTGATTCCATCGTGTTTCTTTATCTGGGTAAAATGTTGATCAATTACACGAATAATAATATATTCAAACATAGATAATTTATTTAATTGTTCGTATTGTTTAATCCCTATTCATTCATATAAGTTCTACAAAAATGGATCAGTTAAGAATTAAAAAAGATCGAGTTTTTTTCCTCATTTATGTGTTTTATGTATCTATACCCATTTATTTTCATATCCATCACAAGTATTTTATTTTTCATGTTGTTCTAAAAATCCCTGGTATTAAATCATTACACAACTGTTGTTTAGTGAAACAGATCGATACTACGGGTTTGGATTCCTGTCAAGGATACAATCAAGGATCATTGATATATGAGGATTAAAGGAGGTATATCATACCATTTTGGAGGTTTCTCATTCCCCGTCATTTCATGTGGTGATGGAATGAGTGAAAAAGGTGTTTTCTCGATTAGGTTCGATGGCCAGATTATGGTTGAAAGTGGTGGCCAAGCTTGGAAGACCTCAGATCCATGATTCTCGGTTGAAATAAAAGTGGAGGTGGAATGGATGGTTTCATGGAGAATAACCTAGAGATTATATAAATTTACAAGCTACATAACATTTAATACGGGATCACACACCATGTGGGACCCTCTTTGTGGTTCTAGGGTTTCCATAGAGAAGAAAAATATCACACACTGTGTGAAACCTATGACACACCATGTGACATGTGATGGAAGATAAACATATATATAAAAGGATATATGGTAATGGTTAGGATAAAGTACATAGACATGGTCAGAGTACATGGTTAGATTCATGTACTCAGAAACTTCCTTGTGTACATGGGTACAACTAGGTGCACACGGGTTAGTACATAGGAACAACCAAAAGTACACGGGCATGGACATATGGCATAGGCAGAGTGACACCTCAAAAACTACACATCATTTATTTACAGAGGACACATGTTTTAATTTTATTTTTACATACTATGTGAGATAGTTCCATACGAGTAGACTAGTGGTCGGATAGAAACCTTGTGTACCCTTAGTAAACTTTGTATACCCCCTTTGATAGTGTTTGGATCCCATTGTTTCTTTAGTTTGGTAAGGTATCCATTGAGTATATTCCCTTGTCATATCCCCTTGAGGGTATAGTATTGAATTTCATCCACATCTTAGAATCATGATCCCCTCTGTAGGATGAGTCTTAGATAGAGTTTTTAATGTCCATATGTGCGACCAGAGTGTTATCCTCTATCATTCCTTCTTATACCCTAAGTGGGGTTTGTGTAATTGACATAATGTCCTTACACAAGGTGTTGATTCCCCATATATAAGTACATTTAAGTAGGGTTTGTGGTATCATTTTCATATGTTCCCCTATATAGAGGGTCGATTCATATTGGGTTTGTGGTGTCCTCTAGCGGTCCCAAGATTGATCAATTATCTATGTATCGATATCCTCATAGACTAGTGATATGTCTTTGGTGGGTCCCAATGATCATGAACTAATATATGAGTTTATATGGTGATATAAAGGCTTAATAAGTGGATTCTCCAATAATGGTCATTAGATAGAGCATAATTCTTTGGCTGACAGTTTGATTGAGACATCCAGGAGTCGCAGTGTCCTTCCAAAGTTTATCTATGTTTTTTTTATTTCTATATTATAGGTATGATTTGGATAAACTATGAAAATTTTTTAGTGTTTTTGGGGTGTCCTACTGGGTATTTTTATGCTCACCCCTTCATGGGCTCTGTCTACACAAGTCGTATCTTATGCAGATGATGACCCTTTTGATGGTGTCCTTGAAGGTTAGGGTGTAGGTAAAGCATATATGGGATAGACAGACAGAGCTATTTTATGGGTGGTTACATTTAATAGTTATCCCCTCCTTCTGAGTAGGTTAAACTCTTTTTAGTTTTTTTATTTTATTTAACCCCTATATTTCTTTCAATACATTATTTTTTAACTCTGATTGTGGGATTATAGATGTATGTATGCATTGGTTTCATTGGTTTTACATTTTATAATTTTATGGGATTATATATTTTTTATGTGTACAAGTATATTAAGATAATTCCCCCCATGTTTGGGATATTCATACATGGAACTGGTCACCATCCCCTATCCTATTAGAGGTGAACTTGGGCTAATTGTGGCTCGGTCCCTGGTGGGTCAGGTCATGATAATTTATATTGGAGGATCACTTATAGACAATATATATATTATTAATTGATTACTCTTATTTCCAATAACTTGGTAAAAATCATATTATTAGAGATATTTATGGGTATTTCTATTGTTAAGTATTCAATGCTTTGGATTCTCTAATATATTGGTGAAGACTGCTAAGAAGAGAAATTATTCTAACAATGTTCATTAGATGGAACACTCCACAAAAGTTTCTAAAATGGTTCTATATATTTTTGTTTCTTTTAGGGATATATTCATCGATACAAAAATGGATAAGGATAAAATTATTTATTGTCTAAAAAAAATTAAAATCAGTAGGGGGAATATTTTGGATCTTCATGAAGCTGATGAAGTCACACTTATTCGAAAGGGGATAAAATTAGAAAACCTATGGAGAGACTGAGGTACAATCCCACCCACCAACTCTATATTTTTTCATTAAAATTATGTTATAAAATATTTGTAAGATATATATAACTAAATTGTGAATTTTTTAAAATTATAAATAGGATTTTGATTATTAAAAGGTATTGATTATTTTTTGTTACTAATATTGGGTCAAGTACTTTTATAGTGTTTCATAGGTGATATTGTTCTTGGTCTATAAAAAATTAATTATGGTCATATTTCCAATAATTATAAAGGGTTATATTGATGTGTCCATTAATGTCATGAATATGAACTCCATTCGTGACTTTTATTATTATGTCATGTTGCATTTATTATTAATAATGGATCACACCATTCACTCATGAAGGATTTATAACAATATGGATTTTGAATACATTAAAAAGAATTATATTATTTGGGAGATTTATATGTTCTTAACGTGTTTAAATTTTTAAGTAAAATAAAGATTAAAAATTTTACCAAAAGTTTAATTGACAATAGATGATGTTATAAGTCTACCATGTAAGAAAAATATTGGAGATTATAGCATCTGTTATGCGATGATTTTGGGGTGAGATTCAATGTTATCTATAAAGATTAGTGAATATGTTTTAGTCTATTTGTTTCTTTGGTTAACTCAGTAAAGGGATTCATGAATGTATATTTGGAGAAATATTTGAAGATTTCATACCTTGAAGATATCATAAACATATATTGAGGAATGGAGAATCACATAGAGTATAAAGGACAAGATAGATTTTGTGACTCCCTCTCATGATCAATGAAGTTTACATTGGGCACATGATTTCATGTTCTCTAAAGGGTAGAGATCTTCCAAAACCACTATCCGAATACGTATTATGGTAGCATGAACCTTGCAATGGATTTTTATATTCATTCTAAACATGATGAATATTTCATGACACACTAATGTAGTTTATCTATAAATTATTTTTAGTGTTGTATTGTACGTACACACGAGGATATATCCATGTGATTAGAATCGATATTATCATACAACATGATTATCACTAGGATAATGATAAAAGATAATGATGCTTAAGGTTTGATGTGAAGGAATGAGGTTCAGGATACCCAGTAACATCATGATGTAGGTCGGAGAAAACAATGGATTTTATAGAAGATATAATAAGAAGAAAATTATTAGAATTAAAAAATTATATGAGTTGGAGGATTTCACAATGAAATGAATATTATTGTGCACTAATAAGTTAATATAGAAAATTGTTTATTATTATATATGAGTATCATGTCATAGTTATTCTTGTTCTATCATGAATGTGTTGAGGTCAAGAATTAGTTACTCTTATGTATGAAGATACATTCTGTATCATATGATGTTTTCACCATGAAAGATATTCCAATGGATTTTCATGGATAATTCAATATAATGAAATGATACAATGTAAAACTAGTGTTATACTATCTTGGGTAGCTAAATAACTTCACACCATAGTCCCAAAAGTCTATTCAAAAATGATTTTTATGCCACTATTACTTGGATATAATAAAATATCATGCCAATGGTTATGGGGACAAACAAGATTCATGCTTCAATTCTAGTTCTCACAAAACAATATGTATTCCGATTATTTAGATAGATATAATGTGATAAAAATTCCATGATGTAACACAAGAATAAATTCAATAATAGTGGGGTTAATCTTCTAGATCTTAAAGATAGATTTCAATCAAGATTTTTGGATCTAGAGTTTGAATAATTCCTATGTCAGGAAGAGTCATGTCATTCCCCAATGGTGACTATGATGGAATTATTCATAGGGTCACACCGAAATATAGTTAATTCTATATTTTCTCACCATAATATTCATTATATTTTAGAGAAGAAACAAGAACTAAAATTGTGATATATTATTAGTGAAATAGAAGAATCATACTTGAGATATAAGGAATATTTCTAATGGTGTATGATGAGGATATAAGGGATTAATAGATAGAATGGGATTTATACTATAGATAAAGTGATATAAAATAACTATGTAAAACAATCTTATAATCTTCTTTAGAAAGATAAAAAAATATAATTAATATACTACAAACTTATAAAAATTCATGAGATGGTTTCCAATTAAGGTCAAGATTGATAAAATGATATGTGTACACACCTAGTCAATATTCTAGAGACACTTGAGGAATGGGAGGGAATGGTCACACTTGTCAAATGGGATCTTAATTTCAATATATTTACCTTGTAATTATATTTGAAATTTGTAAATATGTTTAACGTTATCCCCTTTCTCCATTTATTGTGTCATCCATCGTTGATAAAAAGGTCGTGAATTTGATAGTGGGATGATAAAAATGAACATTAAGGACATAATCACTTGATTAAAAGAGCGTTTTTAACCTTTTAACACCTTTATATCAGGTTTTATGTCTCTCATATACAGTTTTAATTATCTCTATCATTGTTATTAATCAATGTGTGATCCAATAATTAACCAAAATGTGGGAAATACTGTCTAGAAAGTATAAAATGTGGAAACATTGTTATTGGATTTCAACCATTGAATGAACTCCTCTTAGTGGTCATTATATCTTATTCCAATACCTATACATTTTGTAGTAATTAATACACATAATTATTCCTTAAGATGATGTCTCTAGAATACACATTATACATGTGACTATATACTCTTGATAGTGTTCTTTCACTATCCTAATTGATGAAAACAAGAGTCATTATATTAATTTAAAAATTAATTTCTAATAATAGATACATAATACACTTTGAATTTTCCCACATGACACTATATTAATAAATTTCATCTTCATAGTTAAATTTTAAATTCATGTATTTTTCATGTCACCTAAGGAATAAAACCTCCTTAAATAGTGAAAACCCACCCAAAAGTGGATTAGTTATCATCCCACCTTTATAATATAGCTCACATTGGTGTATCCTTCCAATAAATTCAGGTAACAATTGTATAATAAACCAATATCTTCAGTATTATTAATATATACAAAGACCCTATTGAAAAAGACCCAATATTTAGTCTTCTTAATATATATAAAGACCCTATCTTTAGTTTTCTTTATATAGATTACTTGTATATCTACTCATTTTACACTCTGAAAAAGAAATATCAGGACTTATGAAATGAATTGAATATGTGATATAGAAAATTACACTAGAATATTCTAGTTCTTCTACCTATATTCCTATATTATCTATCAACTTGACACATTTTTCAAATGGAGTATTTATATATTTTAGACCAAGATGATTTAATTTATTCAAAAAAAAATTTATACAATGAGTCTGAAGAAAGTAATATCTTCTTATTTATTTCTCAATTTTGATTAATATAATAGCATCAAATACTCTAAGATAATTCATCTTAAATATAGAATAAAGATATCATTTATCCTCAAATATACTAGTCATATAGATTCCAAAAATTAAAAAATATTCTATATTAAGAAAAAATAAGACACCATAGTCTCTTGTAAAATTTTCTAAGAAATACATATCATCATTATTGTGTCTAAAACCATTAGATAAAATAAAAATATAAAAAATCCACTTATTTGGAACATACTTAAATCCATAGATATATTTATATGATAAAAAAACTTTATTCCCATTTCCTTATAAAAATCAATTTTATTGTTCCATGTAAATTTTTTTCATTTAAATCTCCCTTTAAATTTTTTGATTTAATATCCATTTTATTAACATGTAATCGAGGGATAAAATCTAATGAAAAATTATATAGAAGAAATAAAATCCATTAGAATATAAATTTCAATATAATATACTTCCATATTTTATTTAAGTCCTTTAGTAAATAACTTTTCCTTAAAAGCATAAATGTTTCCATTGGAATCATATTTTATTCTAATCACCCACTTATACCCTATATGCTTCAAAGATTTTATAAATCTGGTGAATTTTAGAATATTATTTTGAATAATGGAATCCAAATCGTCATTTATCACCTCTTTCTATAAGGTTTCATCCTTAGAAACTATGACATCATTATATTATTTTGGATCATCATATATGGTTAAAACCATTTTTTGGTATTTTAAAATATTTCTATTTTGATAAAATTTAACAAATAAAAGTATCAAATCAAGATTTATATAATATGAATAAACATAATTCACTTTTCTATAATTATTACTCTTTATAGACTCAACCCAAGATTCAAAATTACTCACTTCATCAAAATTAGAATCTAATTGAGTACGCAGACTGAAAATATATGGAACATCCTCTTCTAAATTACCCTTAAAAATTATATCTTCAAGGAATTTTATATCACTATATTCAACTATAATAGTTTTATAAATCTGAAAATCCATATGCTTTATTATTCTCCCCATATCCAAAAAATATTAATATAACTACCCTAGGTCTTAAATTTTATCATTTATGATTCAGAACCCTATAATAAGACAACCACCTCACACAATAAAATATAAATGTTAAGATTCTTTCCCTTACATATTTTACAAGGGGTAATTTATAAGGAATTTATATTGTGAATATAAAAAGTACTAATAAATACATCAAACCATATATTGGTTAGATATTTTGATCTATTAAGAAAGAAATTCATCATTTTTACTAATAACTAGTTCTTTATTTTGACGAAACCATTTTTTATGTATAGTGTAATACACTATTTTAAAATAACATTAATTTCAAAAAAAAATATTGAAATAATTCATGAAATAGTTACCACATCTATCAGAGTGTAAAATTTTAATTTTCCTATGAAATGGAGTTTATACTTATATTTTATATTTCCTAATCATGAAAATGGATTTATATTTTGTTATTTATAGATAAACATACAAATATATATGATATTTTTATATAAATATAATAGAAAAAAATTTCACCATGAGTCAACAATACTTTCATTAACAAATATCAAAATGTATTAACCCTAGAATGAATAAATTTATTTCAACACCAAAAAATGTATTCTTATAAATTTTTTATTTAAAAAATATTTAACAATTATCTAATTAATTTCAAAAATAATGAGACTTAAATTTTTCTTTAATTTAAGGAGTTAAAACTAATGTGTTCTAAATAATTACTCCAAAAATTAGATCACTAAACTAAATAAGATGAAGAATATTTAATCTCATCCATAAATTTTTTATACATTACATTTTAAGAATACCCTTTATAAATAAATAACACACACTTTGACAATATATTCATGTAAGGCCCATATGAAACCTAAGGACCCTTGTAACTAAAGAGGTCAAAAGAGAATAAGTTTATTTTAATTTCATTAAATGGAAATTTCAAAATATTCATCTTATATGTAGAAGTAAATTTAATTTCCACACTCCATTAAACATCTCTAAAAATTCATTAATTACTCCTAAGATGTATGAATTCTATGAAAGTACACTTATTAAATGATTTGAAAAATAGATAATCTTTACACATATACATTTTTACTCTAGAACCAAACCACCACATAACAACTATAAAATTTACATTAACTATGTATATCATTAAAACTAGATCTTATTCAATCACAATATTTCCTATTTTTCCCATTTTCATGTAATATATTCCCTTTCTTAATTAACTTTTTTACCAAACAAATAGTCCCTATTATTATTAGAAGGATTAACCTTCTTATTGAATTTCAAGTTGTTTTTCTTATGGTAAATGGTATTCTCATATGAATATTCCCTTCAATGATATTTAGTTTTGAATCAGAATGAGATGTTATGAACGAATCACAAATCATCGATTGTTCTTATATTCGAATAAATTTATAATCTTATTCCAAAAAAATCATTCCTTTTCTTAAGAAGATACTTACCAAATTCTATATATATATATGTAAAAACATGATGATATTTTCAACTAATTAAAATAATTTTGAAAATTTTACAAAAATAGAACCTAATTTTTCAACAATTAAGTTTTAACATGTGAACTTCTTCAAGTATGATCACATTATCATCCATTTAAAAATTTAGATACCAGATGATAATAAATTTATTCATACAATTTTCTTCATCTATGTACTTAATTCTAATGCATTATAGATATGACATTTAATATTTATTTTTCAATAGAAATTATAAATCCTTTTTTAAATTTTTTAGAGAATATGAGTTTGATATAGTAGGTCATATTCACCTCACTCCTTATTGAGTTATTTAATGTAGTTAAATTAATATTGATCGCGTGGATTGTTAGGTATTTCAGTCGGTATGGATGGAATAGGTGTAATATTTAGATTAAGTAATATACATTTATAAAGTAATAATATCATCCTATATTTATATAGGGAGTCATGTTTTCCATTAAATTAGTCAATATTGGCCATTTTTTACTTTATGACCATTAAATAATCAAAATAAAACATTTTTTACTAAATCCTCAAGACGGTTAGGAAAATAAAGAGAAAGAAGGTTGTGTTTCAAGACATAAAAGAACACTATCCTTAGAGATATAGCTCTCTCACACCATCTTTCTAGTAAGCAATGCTTACTTGCTTAAATATTCCATGAAACATCAAATAGAATTAAATGTGATAGAATGTTAGGGTGGTTCTCTACTAAAATGGAGGGAAATATTTTTGATATTTTTTATTGAGTAAAATTACATAAAAATGAAATTTTAATCCTACATATAGAGCCAAAAATTTTGAGTGAATATATATAACCATTGGAATACTAGTGCATATGATAATTTTCATCCAAACTTATTGTATCCAAAATTAACATCCTTTAGTATCCAAACTCCCATAATTATTTTCATCCCAACCTTTGGAATCCAAGAGACAGAAACATTATCATCCTAGAGCCACAAGCTTTAGAATCCCTATTACCTTTCATCCAAATTATTTATTTTTATAATATTAAAAAAAATTATATATAATTTATAACATTAATTATATAAAATATATAATATTATCTTGTTTACGCTGCTCTTATAAGTAAGTAGGGTTCAAATGTGAATAACCATATCTACTAGTTGAAGAGTCTCTTTCTATTTTAATATTTTGATCCCAATAAATGTTATTTTGGATTATATATGGTCCTTCATTAGTTTTTACATCATTATAAGTTATTTAATAGTTATACCTAAAATGATACTTATAAAAAATTAAAAAAGAAAATGTAACTTAAGAGTGGGAAAGTAGAAGCATTCATATATATAACGAATTCTTAGGATGCATCTATAGAATTACGATATATTTAACATTTATCAAAATAAAATGGTATTATATTCTTTCTAAATTAACCACTAAATAAGACCCAGATCATCAAAATATGTTGGTCATGGTTAGTTTAGGGATTATGAATTATCTCATATATGGTGTACAGGTTAACAATCATGGTTGAAGAGATGATCATAGAAATGTTAATCTATGATAATATAATATTACATTGATCTATAGGTCATACATAGCTAGGTAACTTAAGATATTATTTACCAAGAGGAATATATTTTTTATAATTCATTATAAAAAAAAGGGAAATTTTTTTATCATCTATTTAGGAGTTATATATCATATACTTGACACGATTTTTCTACCTGAATATTATTGACTTAAGAAATGTTCTTAACTTATTAAAGTTATGATCAAATAATGATCTTAACCTATTAGTGGATTTAATGTTTTAAGATAACATTTTACTATAATTATATTCAAAAAAATTCTTAATTGAATACTTTTATAAAACAAGGTAGTCATAAGACAAATATCATTTTATAAAAATAAAATGACATGAAACAAAAACAACATTTCACTGAGATATATTTTAGATCAGATTTATATCCTTATATATTATTATTATATATTCATAGTTCCTCTTATATATAAATATAAATGTTATCAATATAATTTAATAAATGTTATTGAAATCAATTTTTTAATTTTTAATTTGTTTTGATGGTGTGTTTTGATGATTATACTCATTTGATGAACAATAATGAGATAAAACATATGTTATACTCAAATGTGATGAAATAGAACAATATTTTCAGTAATTGAAGATATTAGTTACATATTATTATTTTATTATATTGCTTTATATTTTAATTTTAATTATTTTATATTATATGATAATCATATAAAAAAATCTCTAATGTTATGTAAAAATGAATGTCTAGGTCTCGAAATATTCACATAGAATTGGTAATTGATTATGTGAACTCTGTATTACACCATATATATTATTCAAATAAATCAATTCTTATAATTATAATGGATTTTTATTTCATACTCACACATATTGTGAGTTTAATAAATGAATTAACATTGTACAATTTAATTGAAACTCAGCCAACAGAAAGTAAACTATATTAATATGGTGGAGTTAATGAAATAATTGGGTTATCATAACTTAAATATAAATATATTTTAATGTTTTAAGTACTATTTATTTGAAACTTATAGTGCTATATGAATTCTTCCAGATCCTACAAACATGGATAGAAAGTATAAATTTAATCTTATATCAAATGAAGTATTTATTTCAGAATATTTATCTTATAAAGTTTATTATATAAGATTTTATACTTCTATTAGAAATATAAATAGCTGGTCTAGTGTCCAAAAATTAATTCTTCTTATAATAATTTCCATTAAAGTAAATTTTCTTTTATTGATCTGTCAAATAATGAAACTGTTTGTGGGATGATGACTAAAACATATCTTTAAAAATGTATTATAAAAATAATATTATGATTATTTATAGTTAATAGTATATAAAAATAATATTATAGATGATAATATATTCATGAATTAATTTGGTGCTTTGAAAAATGATGAAAATGAAGATTTTATTGACATT
The DNA here is from genome assembly GCA_963277665.1 of Viscum album. Classification (NCBI taxonomy): domain Eukaryota; kingdom Viridiplantae; phylum Streptophyta; class Magnoliopsida; order Santalales; family Viscaceae; genus Viscum; species Viscum album. Next base: position 824,328,679 of record OY728155.1, read on the forward strand.
TATATAGATAAAGGGGAAGATAATTATGATAAAGTGATTAGTGATCTATTGTAGTCACACTACAATGGGGGTGAAATAATGGAAAACAATTTTACTATATTCTTTTCACATTAATTATTTGAACCTATGAACCAATTAGGATAAATAAATCCCTTAAAAATAAATCATAACAGACACACTATATGTATGGAAGGAATTAAATAGGTATTGGAACATGATATTTTTACAATGTTTACACTTAATGTGGGTGATTATACCCTTTATATATTCAATTAAAATCTATGACACACGTACTTTACAAATTTTACAAATTGAATACACCTTGGTAAGGTATTATCCAATACCCTGAAGCTATCTTATGAATGATTTATTGTCTCATGACTAGTTAATCATATTGTATCCCTCTGGTTTATAATAAAACTCCCAAACTCACTTCATGGGGTAGATCTTTACTATTATTTGTGATGTCACAATATCATAATGAATTATCAACATCCTCAACAAAGTTCTTCAATTACTAATAAAAAATAAATTTTAGTAGTAGTATTAGTAGACATGTTGTCCTTGTCCTCAATTTTTAGAATCATCAATGACTAATTGTGGTAAGATTACCAATGTTTTATTCCTCCTCTTAAATCAAAAACTTCAAGGATAAAAGATATTCCAATTATATTAGAATGTTGGTCATTTTTTTCAATCATATTCACCATTCCTAATTATTAAAGATATTTCTTTCGGGTATATTATTGGATTATCAATTCAATCCCTATAATTTTTCTTTATTCCTTCTTCTCTGACATTTAAGATAAGCAGTCACAACATCATTATATTTCTCTCTCTTTTATCAAAAAAATTGGATATGAATAAGTAACAGTATCGACTTATCAAAAATTCATTTATTCATTATCTCTACATCTCCCTATAAAATTATTAATAATAAAAAATGAATAATCTTACATATTTTTTAATATGAAAATTCCAAAAATCATTGGACTCGTGATTATCACATTCAAATATCCTTTATATTCATAATTTAAAATTTTTCATATAATATTCAACATAAATCCTCTAGTATACAGTATTTATTAATAATTTCAAAAGCCTTCTATTTGGACATCTATCTTTTTCACACAAAGATCTCCTCATTTTATTCTTTAAATGTTTTGGCCTTTTATTATGAAAAAACTCTATAAAATAGATATTATTTATTTCACACATGAAAGAACTAATGTATAGAACTAATGTGGAAAAAGTATTATCTCATAATGTGATCTTCGGAATTTATAACTTGAAATAAAGTCATATTTAATAAAATATTTTCCCAAAATCATCATGATATTTGACCAATATGATTTTTAGTCTAGTTAAATTAATTTTTTGTGACCTTATTATGGACTAGTATAGTGGTTGAGTATGGAATCATATGCATAAGGAAGGATTTGTTGCATGTTTTCAAGACCAAGTGAGAAATTAAAAACACTCAATAAAATAAAACAAACATAGATGGAAACTATGGAATTGGTTTTGGAAATAGGTGAGTTCAATGAAAGAGTGACTAAGAAACTGAACAAATTGAGAGAGATAAAATGATCAAAGAGAAAGTTATAAGAAATCAATAGAAGAAATGGAGGGATTTCAATTGGATAGTTTTAAATGAATTTTACTTTATTCAATCATGTGTAATAAACACACTATAACTGAATTAAAAGAGACTAACCAACTTATTGTCTTGTCAAACTATGCTTAGATGAACCCTACAATTCTTGAACTGTAAAACTAACTCAAAAACAAAATGATGAATCAGTTCTCACCAAAACCAAAATAACATTTGATTCTGATGTGTTTCTATAAAAAATTGTCTCTATATTAGTAAAATTATTTTTATTTAATTTAATCAAGGTTAATTATCATTGAATCTTCATATTTTTGAAAATTAACTAATAGAAAATGGTAAAAAGGGAAACATCCAGCAAGAATTAGCATGAACAAAGCACAAAATATTACCTTCACAATCTCATTACACATATATAATATAGTTTATGAATATTTTTATAAAATTAACTATAAAAAATATCTTCATTATAAACAATCAAGAAAATTGATTGGGTAGGGATAGACATATAGGTCTTCTCTTGATCCAGTGTTGATGGCATCCACTTGATTCCAGTGGATGGTGATGATTTGGTTTCAATGGTGATGACCACTATATTATGATCCACTATTCCCTTATTTAGCCTTTGTGATTTAAAACATGGGTTCTATATATATAGCCCATTTTCAAACCAATTTCCTACCTTAATATAAATGTCACAACACCTAAATAATTTACTAGGACTCCACATGGCATGCCTTGACTACTCATCATCCCCCAAAACCAAAATAAGGAAAGCCTTTCTAACAAAATTCACTCATTTATACATGAGGATATATCCATAATCCTCTATGTGAATTAACATTCAGCTCCATATGATCAGAATTAAAGATTCATTAGCTTGGTTTTCACTCTTATATCATTTGTAACAAACTTTAGAAACTTCCAGTGATATCTACTAGTAAAGACAAGCTACCCCTTGTATCTTTAATTTTTAATTTGAGAACTGAAGGGATTAGTGAAAATAAATTCATTTATTGTACCCTTCCTCGGCCTTAAATACATATTTTTTATCAATTTTAGGGCACAAAAAATTAAAAACACAATCTAAATACATTTTTTGGCATGCTTAGGATACCATAATGTAATTTTTTAGGTGTGTATTAACCATGATTTGGAGCATGAAATATAGTAGTTGAAATTTAATTAAATCCCTTAAACATATCTCCATGACTATGTAGGTACCTTAATGCAATGGGACTTCACCATTCAATAGTTTTTAAATCCAAAACACAATCCTTACATAGGTGCTAGAGCCATGGAATCACTCTGACATGAGGACTAGTTACCTTGACATAGCTTTATTTTATCTTGATATTAAATTCTTGAGGTTTTAAACTACCATGATATTAGAGTTCATTTTAACCTAATTTTAGGACCATATAGACCTTAACCAATTCATGTCTTGATAGTAGTATCAACATTATCTCTAAACTAGTTCATCATCCCCAACCCAACTCTTATTCTTGAAATCTCAAGTATCTTCCTTAAAAATACCCTCGACCTTGTGCAACATAAATTCAAATTTTGGAATCTTCAATGAACCTTATGAGAGGATTCAACAGGGTAGGTTTGGTTCATCTTCATGGTCAGTTTAACTAGATGAAATTTATTTGATAATTTCATCAAACATCTTACATGCATTTATTTCCTTCACTATAGTTGCAACAATTTTACCCGATGAGGCCTCTCCAAGTCAATCAAACCAAGATTGAAATCACAACCAAAAAAACACATTAAATACATACCTTCTCATTGGTCAGTCATTATTAGAATTTTTTTATCAAAACTCAGGTTCATCTAATTCATCCAAGTTCGGATATCTTTTGCGGAAGGATGATATCCACAGCTCAGTTAAAATCTATCCACATTTCTCAGAGAAGGATTAACATCATCAATCAGCTTGATTACCATTTTCATATCTAAGTATGGAATAGTTGGGTCTTCAATATGATTTGTAGAAGTCATATATATTTTAAAATTGATATATTTAAAGTGCGTGAGTCCACTACTAGTAGTACAGGAGGGTTTGACTGACCTCCACTGTTGTTTACATGAAATATGGGGGGTGCAAGTAGGAGTGGAGTCCTTTTATATTATGTTTAAAATACCTACGTAGAGTAGGGGAAATTATTATAAGTAACCTCATTCTCTTAGGTTTGGGGGTATAAGTAAGGGAGTATTGGTCATAATTAATCATTAAAACAATTTGTAATTTGGGGGTGAGGGGCCTTGGCCTGTACAGGAGAACGTGTTCAAGCGAGACGACTGACTGGTATGTACATCATCTTAAATGATTTTTTAAGAAATACTAGATAATATTGATTATATTCTCATATTCACATCTAAAATATTAATTTCACTTCATTAGTTTAGTGTTCTTATTAAGAGACAATTGTATAACCTGATTCTATTTTGGATAGAGTTTAACTGCAAAAGAATTTTCAGTAGAAGTGAACATCTATAAACACACATATGCAAATAAGAATCACATTTCTATAATTTGATGTCACTAAGATGAAGATAAGAGTACATTGTCATTCTAACCACAATGTGACCATCCTTGATATGAATATGGATTTACAATGGAAGATGAAATATATTTCAATGTCGGTATGTCAGTCAAATTCATTTTTTCGATGTTTTATGGGGGGGTTCTAGATGAGTACACAAGAAAGGTAATTCTAACATTGAGGAGGAAGGTGGAAGCAGATTGAAAATTTTAGTGATGATGATCAGGAAAAGAATCGAGGTGGATGAAATGAAGGATGATGAATGAGGGGGAGTGAGCATTCACACTAGATATATTGAAATGAATATATTTTCTAGAGATGATCAAATATCTTGGATATCCTGTGTGGGAACATACTTTTCTATACATCAGACATGAGAAGACTTTAAGGTACTGTTATCACATATTTTCATCAATGGAATGGTGTAGTATTGGATTATATCCTTGAAGTGACTCATATCCCTTGTTTATAAGTTTTTTTTGGAAAGAGATCTTTTAGTTTCATAAGGAAACCTTAAATATGAGATCCTCTTACCACCCAAAAAATGACAGGTAAACTAAGGTCATTAATCGATGCTTAGAAGCTTATCAATGTTGTGTTTCAACTAACCTGTCTAAGTAGTATGTTTCTTGGTTATCTTGGGTAGAATATAGTTACAACACCTCTTATCACACCTCTACCAGGAATACACCAACTAAAATTATGTATAGGCACCAACCCCAGCAACTTATACATTATATGAAATCAGAATTAGTGGTAAAGGATGTAGAAACTTTGATATCTTATGATTATGAGGTATTAAAACACCTCTATGAGAGTTTTCACCAGGAAAAATAACTCAATAAAGTCATCCAATTAGAATCATCATGAGTTTACCAATAAAGGTGGATATTATGTTTGGGTTAAGCTATTTTAGATTCAACTAGGTATAGTGACTCAAATTAATAGGAAGATGGATTCCATGTTTTATGGGAACTTTTTTATTATTGGATGGGTAGGTGTTATTTCATATAAACTCTAACTACTAGTAAAATGTAAATTTCACCTTTTTATTCATGTATATCAATTATAGGTGGCCATGGTAATTCATCTTATAGTGGATACACTACCAATAGATCATATTGATGTGGTAGGTTTTTTGGAAGAAATATTGGTAGAACGGTTCCAAGGAACTTCACTCCAATGGTAGATTAAGTGGCATGACTGATATAGAGATCAATCTACCTTTGAAGATGCTAATGTGATTCAGATTTATTTCCTTGATTCCCACCTTAAGGACAATTTGGTAAATCAAGGATAAGTAATTGATAGTGTTGAAGAGGAGGAGTCCACTATAGGCATTAGAGGATAGTGTGACTAATCTCCACTATTGTTTTATTATCATAAGAGGGTCTCTAATTAGAGGGGAGTCTATGTATAGTATCTTTAAACTAACAGGGGATATTTGGGGTCATAATTGTAAATAAATTTATTCTCTAGGTTTGTGGAATATAAGTAAGAGGGGATTGCTCCTAATTAACCATTTGTATAATTCGAAATTTGGGTTCACAGAGCCTTGTCTTGTGTATTAGAGCTAGTGTAGAAGAGATGGACAATCAGTATATACATAATTTTACATGATTTAGTGAGAAATTCTAGCTATTATTGAGAATTTCATCATATTCTCCTCTACTCTCCAAATTTCACTCTACCCAAAATCTACCTCCATCCATCAATATTACTCAACTTGAACTATCTTCCAGATTTGATTTCCAATCCTCGATGTCTCAACATTATATATGGTTGACCTTTAAAATTTCATTTATAATTAATAAAATTTTATTCATGGTCAATAGTGTCCTCCAGTACTCCTCTCACTTGGTTGACACATCATGGTAGGTTTTTCTCTATATATGGTTATCCAATTGGTTATATCAGCCTCATGGACACTCTCATTTCTTAATAATAGTCACTTGAAATGACCTATTCTCACATTAATCTTATAGTACCTCTAGTATTTATTGATTCACTACATAGCATCCCATTACAGTCACTAAAATTATTAATATGTGGTCACTTAGAAGACCATCTTGGACACTCAATTTTCATATATGTGGTCGATCCGATTTTGAACTTGAGGTTGATTAATCACTTGTTTGTGAGATAACTTCTCTTACACTATCACTTGTCCCATTTTGTGATCAATTGACTGAACAAAAATACCTCTCCATTTTAGCATTACCAATTTACCATAGGTCCTCAAAAATACATGAAATTATATACTTAGTGAAAAAAAATAGTTTTAACGGAAAATTACTACATTCATGATTATCAATGAATTCTATAAATGAAAATTAAAAAAATACATAAATAATTTTTAATATTAAAAATGTTTAATTAATAAGAGAATTAATTTATAAAAATCAAAAATCAGAAAAAACTCCTTGAAAAAAAAACTTCAACAAAAAGTCGCTAAAATATAATTCTAATAACAATTAAGAAAGTAAATCATATAAATTCTTATAATTTTCACATAAAAACACTCATTATAAAAAATATTTCCAATGAATTGTAGTTTCAACATAAAATTTATTGAGATTTAATAATTCTTTATTTCAATCACATTTTGGTATTGAAAACATAATTATTTCCCCAAAACTGTTTTGGAAAAATTCATTTAAACAAGGCCACATCAATATGTTTATCTTTGAAGACCAGTAAAAGAATAATTTGAATTTATTCTCAAACTTGATCAATTAACATTTTATATTTGTAGAGTAAACTAATTTTTCCGAAATTACATCTAACATGTCATATAGAAAATTATATTTTAATCTTACATATCATTAACTATCTCTTTCATAGTTAAAATAACTTCTAGTTTAATATTACGTATTACCAAGTGAATCATCCCCTTGCATCATGTTTACTTACAAATCATAGTGAAACCTTGTATGTGTGGAATATTAATATGAAATCATTATTTACTCTTTCATATGCACTAATATATTTTATGTATCCTTTAGAGAACCACAGTTATTCTTACATATGATTAGATTTATATTATGTATCATAGTGTGAATTCCTAGAGACATTTAAAATATCATATTTGATAAGCACATAAGAGTATCGATGATATTTTTTTAATTTCTCTAAAACATTATATATGGGTATCAAAATTATTTAAATCATATATGGAATATCTCATAGTACAATTACTATCTTCAATTCATCTCAAAAAAACTCAAAACACTTCAAGAATTAATTTAAATTTTATAACACTCTTGAATAATTACCAAAGTTAATAAAACATATAAGTACTAAATTTTGGGTACTTAAATGAACCTTCATATCCTCAAATACTCAAATTTTATTCTCATCTCAACATAACTTAAATAATAATTCTTAATTAATTATCAAAAAAAAATTAGCACCTATTTCAGGGTCAAATAAGTTTCCTCAACACCACATTATCAAAATATATTTTCCATATAATATAGAAAACTTCTTGATTGATAAATTGGTATGGGTACTCAATATTTATAGTAAGATTAATTCTTTAGTACAATAAATCCACAATCTTTCCAATTTCTTAATTCTAATCTTCATTAATAATATATAGTTGATATTTCTTTTATTAAACACTAACACCTATGATTGATTCATTCAAATCTCAATTAACAATTATCATAGATAAAAGTTTCTTCCATGAATCATAATATTAATTAAATATATTAATTAGTTACAACTCGATATTTATTATACATTCTAATCATTTCAACAACTCAATTACACTAGCTTATTAATAATATTATTTTTCCAATACAAGAATGGATAACTAGCAGTAAAATCATAGTTAAATATTATGGGTACTCCAAGGTGTATCTTGAACCATTAACCACTTATTTTGTTGGTTTCATCATCATCGCCCAAAAATGATTGATAACCTTACTTAATAACAACATCACAATCATCATCTCAATCCATTGGGATCTTCAGTATCCCACCTGGTTTATTTTTTAATGCCAATAAATAAATATATTTCAATATGTTCTCAATAAACCTTATCTTATAATGTCCCCCTTTTTGAAAATAAATAAAAAGTTTCTTTTTTCAAAATTGGTAGCACTCCACTCTAAGAAATGAGATATAAATTAATAAATTATAAGTTAATGTGAAAAAATTTTGGTAGAGAAAACAAGAGAGATTCACTTAACTATAAAATATATCCAAAAAATAACACACCATGTGTTACAAACTCAGAAACTTATTTCATGGATTTGTTTAATTATATTTTATTTTACATTAAAATACTAGTTCCTAAATTATTCTCAATAAATATATTAAAAATACTCTAAAAAATGTTTGTTTTTTATATTATATCATTTGAACTTATTTTCAAAACAACTTAATTTTTAGGTAATTGAATAATAAAACTTGCCTCCTTTATTTCATAATTGATTTGACCGGTATAAGGATGGAAAATATATTAGTCATACCTTATCAATAAATAATTCAACACATTATATATTTCCAACTTCACATAGAATCATAATATATAGCAACTTATACTGACTCAAATACCCCACATGGGATGAAGTACAACAATTCATCGTTATGAAAAAACTTTATTAAAAAAAATATCCACCCATATATTTGTAATACCACTAGTTACTGATACTAGGAGAAATAATGATACCAATTAAAGAATTTATTGATGGATATATCCTCTAGCTATAATATGTTCAAATATTTCTATCTCTCCCTTAAATGGAATCAAATATTTTTCCATACAATTTAAAATATCACAATAAAAGATAAGGGGAAAAGGTGGGTTTTACACTACTCCTTAGTGATAGAAACATGGTTGAGAGTTATTGTTCAAACCAAAAACCCATTTTTTTATTCCAATTTTGTTATAACTCTTTATTCTTATTCCTTTTATTGAGACCATGGATATTTTTTAAATAAGTTGTTATTGGATTTGATATTCATCTACCCATGTTTTAATGGAGAAGGTTGAAATTGATGTGATTCTTTCATTGATTTTTTTTCCAACACATAAATTGTGTTCAAATTTAAATTTGATTATTGGTGTTTTTTCTTTAAAAAACTTCATTAAAATTGTTGGCATATAAAGAAAACTTGTTTTCATCATGTATTAATAGTTTTAATGCCTTTTTTTATTATTAAAATTTTCCTAATGTGTTTGTGAAGTGTCATAAAAGGTGGTGGATAATATTGAGTTAACATTGGTTTTCTGTGTAAAGGTAATTTGAAAATTTCATTACCAACAGAAATTTAATATAAAAGTTTCATGGTTCACATTGAAGTAATTTAATTTTTATGCATTATTTATAAAGTTAACCTAAAATATAGTTACTATGAAATGGTTAAATGAAAATTATTCTACCTACTTAAAGATAACTAGGAATTATATAGAGTATATAAGGGTATCTCAACATTTGTGTTTCATAAATAAATGTGGTTCATGTTTTACATTATAAACATAAAGGTAACTAAAATATTTTAGAATCAGTGTAAGGGTAATATTGTCTCTTTCTAAATGTTGTCTTGAATTCACACTAATTTCATAAGTGAAACTCAAAAATTCAATAAACACTATAGAGGTTGAAATTTTTTATGTAAGGTATAATGACTCGCACTGAGATGTATATAAAAATTAGAATTATCATGAACCTTTATAACAAAAAAAAGAAGTTTCTAAAATTAAAAGTACTAGTGTTGATTATAGTATTAAGTTAATTGGAAGAGTGAATGTGTTATTCACATGGTAGGTGAAGCTACCATGAGCATCCAACAACATGAAGACAGAGTAAGTGACCAAGCCAATTGACTATGGTATTCATGGTAGGTCGATCGACCACATGATGGGAAGATAAAATGCATGATGGGAAGACTAACTACATGCCTTATGGTAGGTCAACTGATCGTATGCTTTGTAGTTGATCAATTGATTGCATGAATTGTGGATGATCCATCTATTTTCACATAAAGGAAATTTCATGACATTTATCTCAAGCAAAACCTGTTTATTCTAGGGGATTTTTTATTAAATGGAAACATTTATTGGGATAATATATATCTCAATTCTGACATTCATTAAGTTTTTTTTTGGGTGGGATGACATGAAGTCTCAAATGAATAAGATGCCACGATCAATCCTTATGCATGCATGAATATTTATATGCAGCTTTAAATTCATAGGTTTATCATAGAGAAAATTAGGATCATCCAAGATTGAAGAAAGAATAACACAACAATAAATTCATAGTCACATGCATACATGTTGGTTTAATAGGAATCAAATTTCATGGGTGATATACTAGGTCATATTCTTGATCATGTTAATGAATATGTGAATTTATGCATGTAATTATAAGTGGTTAATATAAAGCAATTTTTTTGATGGATTTTATGACGAATGATTCCAAGATTAAAGTAAAGATAATAATTCAATATGTGAAAGAGAAGTTAAAAATTAAGGAAGATGGTAATTAATATAAATACATTGTTGCATGTATTTGTGATAATGTAAATAAATTTGATTTTCTTATGAAAAAAAATAAGAAAGAATAATGTTGTGTTATTTTTGATGTGTTATAATTAACACAGTTCATGTATAACTTTATGTAGTTTCAAGTAGTTATGGAGGAGGCTCGACTGGAAATTTCAGATTTAATATTTATTAGAGATTTAAATTTAAATTATTCATGCGGTATTCTATGAATAAATTATCAATCAATTAAGGAGAAATATTAAGTGTGTGGTTTTTGATGAAACCAACTGGGTGATTTATTCGTGAAGTTTGTATCGGGTGAGATAGAGAGAGAGAGAGAGAGGTGGAGAGGAAAATCCATTACTACCATTATTCTTTGAATGTTATTATTCTAAATGGTGATGTAGTCATTCAATGAAGGTGTTGCGTATAGTTTTTTGCATGTTAATTTATTATAAGAGTAATTCAACACATTAAATAAATATATAATTATCTAATGGAGACTTAGGTGTCTATTGTTACTTAAATAATTATCATTATTATAAAGTGTGAGATGAAGTTGTTTGAAAAATTCACCAAATCATAGTTGGGAGACATTGAAACATGAGTCTCAAGGCTATACCATGCTCGTTGTACTCACATGATTATTATAGTTAGTTGTGTGATCACTACTGGAAATCTGACCTTTCCCAACACTTCTATACCAATGGTTTGTAAAAACCGTTGGTCTAGGTCCTTTGATTTTTTATTATAACTTCTTACCGAGAACATTATATAAATAAAGATTTAAAATAATAATGAGAATTCATATTTATATTTATGTAATTACGTTCACTAAAATCATGTTAGGTTAGTGGTTAAGACGTTCAATGATAAACTAGGGGTCCTGGGATCAAATCCCAGTGAATGTTTTTTTTTATGAAATATATATACCAGTGGTTCCACAACCGTTGGTATAGATTTTCATATTACTTATACCAACAGTTTCAAAAACCGTTGGAATAGTTCTATACCAATGGTTTTCTCAAAACCGTTGGTATAGACATATCCCAACGTCTTACTTGGAAATGGTTCTCGAAACCGTTGGTATAGACTATACCAACGGTTTGGAGGCCTATACCAATAGTTCCAAACCGTTGGTATAGGTTAGTTTTCCAGTAGTGGATACATGAGAACTATATATCACACCAAGGACTAGACTTCTCACATTGAGAGGTGAACCTTAAAGAACTATTATGTTTCCTAGAATTAGAGTGTGTTTGGGTGTGTAATCAGTAAACATCACTATATTTTAATAGGTAGAAAATGTTATTTTGAATGAAATATAAAAATAGTATAAATCACTGATTCACCACCCCCCCCCCCTCATTTGGGGGATCTTTCATGGATCCTGTAGTGGTTCAACAAGTGGTATCAGATCTATATTCCTTAATTTTATGTTTGACTATTAGAAATAGGTGTCTCTTATTAAAAAGAATATTCCACTGAATATTTTCTTATCTATAATGGATATTTTAAATTTGCGGAATATCAAAGGAGTGCCTAAATTATATGGGAAATTTTACCACATTTAAAAGGATATAATGTTTCCAATCCTATTTCCTATCAATTATGAAGTTTTAAAAGTAACAATTGATGGATTTATTTCCAATATTGAAGATTTTGTCATAAAACATAAGATAAGAGGAATTTAGAGAATGATGTTAATGACTGACTGAAAATTCATTTTTTTATTATCCAAACACTTTTGAGTAAAAAGTGAGAAACCAACAAATACTTTTGAGTAAAAGTGGTAAACCCACCATGACATTACGACGTACAGCGTTCAAACATCAAAAAACAAATCAACTCATTACACATACAAAAAAACCACACAGTCATTCAAATCATGAAACTGGGTGCATAAACATCAAAAGAGCTTGAACAAACCTCAGAATTGGACTCCTTGAATGTCGCTGATGTGACTATCGTCATCAGCCCAAAAACCACCAACCCGGAGGTGAACTCCGATCAGAGTTCACCCAAACCTTCCAGCGACATGAGATGGTCCAAAAACACATCCACAAAAGGCAATGAAGAATCCAGATCAAGGTAGTCCAGGTAGTGATGACGCCACACCCAACTCCGCAGAATCCAGTCACACCAGTCTCACCAACAGCAACACTAGCATCAAATTCTAACCCAAGCAGATCAAACCAAACCACTTCAACAGACCAAAACATTCCACCTAACCAAACCAACTCAAGAGAATCAGAACACAAGGCCCCCTCCCTCTGAGCCCCTAGATCTGACCCTGAACACACCGGTGCATGACAAACCGATGATAAGACGGGATGAATCCAAGTAGAAGAATCAGAGCTGGAAGGTCGTTGTGGCAGATGTTGCGCACACCGGAGCCGATGCCATAAGCTGCAACAGAACTGCAGCAACCATCGAGGCCGATGATGAGCACACTGGAATCGAAGATGAGCACTCTGAAGCCATAGAGAGAACCAAATCCAAGAAGAGTGAAATCAACACCGAACCGAAACCCCAAATCCAGGAACACAGCAGTCGTCTCACGTCGATGCAGATCTGAAAACTCGAAGCCACAATCAAAACAGATCTACTGTCGAAAGTTAAAGTTCAAAAAATATAAAATGATACTTGGGATAAATTATAGAATTTCTATGAAGGAATACTAAGGTGAGGCCGGTTACATTGCAGTTTTCAAGTCTTAAGTATAGAGTTCTTTGGATGAATATTGATGACACCATTAATATCCTCTTCATTAGGGTAAAGGCAGTTATTAGTTTGATTATATACTATGGTGAGAAATTTAAAGATTTATATATTATTGAAAATATTTTATGTATCTTAACAGATAATTTTAATGTCAATCCTTATACTTTGAAATAAAATGATCTAGGTGATATTCCTTTTGATGATCTGAATAGTATTTTAATGTCTAATAAAATGGAAAAAGGTATTTTTTTCAAATATAAAGTTAATGATTAAAATTAAATTTCTTTTAAAGTTATCAAGAAATAATATTTTTTTCAAGAAGGTAATAGTCGAATATGATATTTTTGTTCATATTTTAATTATTATTTAGAGGATTTTTTTAATTATGTAATTTCCTAATCTCAATAAATTTGAGAGTATTGAAAGGAAATTGAAATTGAAATTTTCTATTTAAATATTTTAACTGTATAGTTATTGTGAATTTTAAAATAAATTTTCCTAAATTTAAAACTGAAATAGAAAGTAATAGGGAAGAGGCTGTGTTTTTTAATTTAAAAAATAATAAAATAATTAATTCAAAGGGATATTTTTATGATAATTCTAATAAATTATATAAATTTAAAAGTAGAAACTTTTTCCTAATGTAAAGTGATGATGGTGAAAATGAAAATAAAGATGAATCATCTATTAATGAAGATATTGAAAATTTTATCAATGTTAAAGTAAATGATGAATAGGATTATTGTGATAAAATAAGTTCTATAAGTGAAGTATAAGAAATTAATATATATATTTTATGCTGAAGAGATAATTAAAATAATTTCTCTCAAAATTCTCAAAGCTTGAAAAGTAGAACAGAAGGTTTCTAAAATATGATTTATCTACCAACAATATAGAATCAATACATAAAGAAGAAAAATCAGTGTTTTTAAAGTATATTAATGATAAAAAAGAATTACTTGAAGATAAAAAGTTCTTAATTATAAATTTTAGGTAAAATATTAAATATTTAGTGATAGATCATGATCTTATTCATTTTACTGTGGTCAAGGTAGAAGAAGAACTAAACTTATCTAAACCCAATTTTTTCAAAATCTATTTAGGAATCTGGAGAGTTTTCAAAGAATAGTGATTTATGATATTATCTGTAAAAATAATCTTCCCATGATGATTTTTATATTTAAAATTTCATAAAAATTCTGATAAGAATCAATTTAAAATAACCATGTTTGGGTCTAAATCAATTGAGGTTTAAAAATATGGAAATTATAAGAAATAAAACATTGATTAAAAATGAGTTATAACTAGTGACACTAAAAATGATGAAAACAATACTATATTGAAAATTAAGAAGTTAGGATTTTATAAAAAAAAATTATGAAAATAGTATCTGAGAATAATGGTCAAAAGAGGGGGAAATGGACAAGGCACTGTTCTGGACAGTATATAGTTTTCAAAGGAAAATACATTTTTTTATGTTTTTAATTGTCACTTTAGTGGTTTTGAGAATGATATTATGATGTATTAGTTTAATTACTAATATCATAGTTATTATAGAGTGCTTGGGAGATATAACTTGTAGGGGAGTCATCCCAATAAAAGGAAAACAATTTTAAAATAGTATAAAAAATATGGTTTAAAGGTTGAGAATATATTTCAACCATTAGAATATGTATTTGAAAGATTTTATCATATGAGTCACCTTGATAAAGATGTATCATTGTGTTATCCACCCAATAGGGAAAGAAGTATTAGGAGAGAGAGATGAAATGTAAAAAAATATATTTTACTATTGATGTTCAACATAGAGTATAAAATAAGGAGAATACACAGATATTGTATAGTGGGTTATATTCCCATATAAAATGATATTTGAAGCTGTTGAATGATTTTAAAAATCATAAAGTGGCTTTGTGACCATTGGAAATTATGGGACACTTAAGATAATGGTAGTTGGTTATACTATTATTGGATAAGAAAAATTAAAATCCAAGAACACCATTTATGTTGATGGGATGAAACACAACTTGATGAGTTTTTCTCCAATTTTTTATGATGGGAATGAATATATTTTTATGAAGGATCAGTTATTGTCT
Organism: Viscum album; assembly: GCA_963277665.1. Lineage (NCBI taxonomy): Eukaryota > Viridiplantae > Streptophyta > Magnoliopsida > Santalales > Viscaceae > Viscum > Viscum album. The sequence goes on from OY728155.1 coordinate 824,344,162, forward strand.
ATGAATCTTTTAGATGGAAAAGTGGAAAAAATAGGAAAGTAAACTACAGGTAATTTGTTTCAAGTAGGTGATGTTTTAAATTCATGGTATCTCAACATGAATGAAAAAAATTATTTAATAAATGAATTGTACATATAATTAGAAAGAATAAGAAGATTATTATTTGTGGAGACAACATTCATTATATTTATTTTTCGAGAATAGAAAGAGATAAGATGTTCACAACATTCCCAAATGGGAATATTGTTCACTCATCACACAGGAAGGTGGATACTCAAACTACTCAAATTTTAGATCGCATTCATTCAAATGTATGTGGGATCATGAGGAAGTAATAAATCAATAGAGATAAGTAAATTTTTACTTTTATTGATGACTTAAATATTATTACTTGTGTAATTTTCTAAAAAATTATTCTGAGGCATTAAAATAATATAATTTTTTTAAGAAGTGTAAAAAAGGAGTATTTATTTGATCTTAAGATTAATCAAATGGCTAATGGAACGGAATTTTCAAATGAAAAATTTGATGATTGTCTATATATTCATTTAATTTTACATGGTATAGGTGCACTATAAACACGATAGAAAAATGTTGTGTCCAAATAAAAGAATAGGTGTTTGGTGTTGACGGATAAAACAATTATTTTTTAATATAATAATAGTTTCTATTTTTGGAGACAAGCTATTGGTATAGTATATAATATTCGAAACATGTTTTTTCATATGAAAAAACAAGATAAATCCTCCTATGATATGTATTATAAAAAATATCCATGTTAAAAGTATCATCATCAATTTTTAAATCCTTTTCATATCATTTTTTTATAAGATAATGTGTAATGTTAATTTATGTTTCTAATATTAAAGTACAAGAACAATCAAATAAATAAATTTCACATTATAAAGTAGGTTCCATAAGTGATGATGGAATTGTTTTTATTAAACATATAGAATAAATTTCATAAATAAATGAAAATGTTTAATATGTATAGGTCAAAGAATAAGATTCATCCATTTCAAGTGTTTAGGGTCATTGTATCTCATCTCATACATGGTTGATAAGGCATGGTTAGGATCAAAACATCATTGGGGATCACTGATAGTAGGTAAAAACTAAGATAACATTGAAGATATAAATTCATACCTCATTGGATTCTCAAGTTAAACCTACAGATGTCTAAGAATAAGAAAAACATCAATAATGGTTTGACTCTATGAATGAAGATCTATATCAAATAGAAATAATAAAACTTAAAGGTTAATACCAATACCTAATGAAAATAATATTATTAATACAAAGTGGTGGTTTCAAAACAAATTGAATAAAAAATGTTATGTGGTGATAAATAAATTAATACTGGTTTGTAAAGGTTATTCTTAGGTTAAATTAGTCACTTTGATGCATCATTTTCCCTAGTTTCAAGTCTTGAAACCATTAGAACCTTTCTTTTTGTTTCACCATAAAGAAATAAATATATTTCAAATGGATGACAGGCCAATGATCATCAAATGTTAATTGGAAGATGAGTAATATATTTTCCAATCATGTGGTTTATTACTTGGTAAATATGAGGATTGTTTTTATATGTTAAAGAATAATTTATATGGGTTGAATTATTCCCCAAGATATTTTCATTCTAATATTAATACATGTTTGAAGAAGATGGATTTTTGAAAGGGAATATTTGATATATATCTCAACACCATAGATGAAAAATAGTTATCTAATATTATTATTGTGTGTGGAGATGATATAATGTTTTCTAGAAATGATAATAAAATGTGTGTTATAGTATCTAATGTGATTAATGATCTATTTGAAATGTCCATGCTTAGAGAGATGAGATACTGTCTTAGCCTTTAAATTACTCAAGAGAAATATCACATTTTTCTCTCCCAAGAGAAGTATACTAAATAATTATTAAAAATATTTTTCATTGAAGACACAAATCCTATTTACACACCTATTTTAGTTGGAATTTATTTTTAAAAATATTATAAAGAAAAGGATATTGATCTTTAAAAAATCAAGAAACAAATTATAATCCTCTTATAATTTACATCTTCTTAGTAGTATTTAATATATGACTTTACCATTTTTATATGTATCAGAGTGAACCTAAAGAATCTCATTTTCATGTAGTAAAATAGGATTATTAGGTATTTAAAGGGTACCATAGATTATGTACTAAAATATGAAACAGAAAAAAAATTGTATATCTTTGGTTATGCAGATGTAGATTGAGTAAGCTATGTTGATGATAGAAGATCCACATCTAGTGGAGTTTTTTCTATTGGTGATAGATTTGTTTTTTAAAACACTACGAAGTATAATTATATGATTTTAAGAACTTTTTAGGTTGAATATCTGGCTACAACCCATGACACAACTCAGTTAATGTGTATTAGGACATGCTGAAAAATTTTAAAGTTGATGTGAAGCTATCACTAATTCTTGTATATGAAAATCAAAGTGTTGTCAATTTTTCAAATAATCATTTACAACATTCCTGAACTAAGAAAATTGATATTAAATATCACTTTATCTTGGGTATTATGTATTCAAACAAATTAAATTTGGAGTATGTTTTAGAAAAAGACAAAAACAAATTGATGTGTTCACCAAGCCATTGTCTAAAGAAGTATTCCAGAATCTAATTTTAAAGTTATGTATAAAAACATGTTTAGAATACATTGTATTGAAGGAACAAAAATTTCCGACTAAATAGAGAATAATATTATATGAAGCATATAATATCATGAAAATAATTATATTAATGATTAAACATTTCAAAGGGCAGTATAGACACCTTGTAAAAAAAATATAGGTGCATAATATAACATGTGTCCCAAAGAAGTAAAATAGAGACAAAATTACCTTACAGATTTGGTAATTTTTGAACTGTAAAACCCATGAAAGAGATATCATCAAATGGATATATAAATAATCATAAATTTAAGGATAAGTATAATAGAATACATTCATGGAAATTATATACACCATAAAAAATAAATATTTGGTGAACATGGCTTATATCTCATAGAAAATAAAAGTGAGATGAAAATCCCTTACCACTTTGTAATCAGTTGAATCATATGCCCCATGAAAGAAAGAAAATTATATGGATATTTAAATGCTATAATATAAATTATAAGACTCCTAAAATTCATTAATGGGTAATATATACACCACATATATGAAACAAGTATTGTACAATACATGTGTCCCACATAAGTAAATGTGAGACATAAATCCTTTATCTTAAGTATTGATTTCCTTCATATACATTCAAACCTCCTCTTTTTTAAAACGGTCCCTTTATATTACCTCTAAAAGACTCTAGAATTGGTATTTTAGGAAGAAATAACCACTAGAATTTGGATATGGAAGTAGATAAGAGAATTTTGTAGAGGTTGGTCGAGATTTAAGGCTCAAAGTGATGTGAATAAGTGAGGGAGGAAGGTCCCTTTTATAATTGAGGTATGGGAAATTTTAGAATTTCTAAAAATATTAATTTATAATAAATTCATTATGAATCCAAATACCTCCAAAAGGACATGGATTCAAAGCTAACGTGATATAATGTTGTAATCTCATCAAGAAATATATTTTAGACAGGTTATGTATTTTTAAACCTTATCTTTTTTATTAACCCTTAGTTAACCCATTTTAATTTTACCTTTGTTAGCAAAGTTAATAATGTTAAGAGACTGTAATTTTTAAATATAAATTGTAAATTGGACCATAAATGGTCAATTTATGATAATTTTTACCATATCTCATCCCATTATCATTATTTAATATTTTATATTTTGAAATAATTTAATAAAATATTTCCTTTATAAAATATCATTAGTGTCAATTTTGAAACTATTTATTATTATTTTTAAATATCATCAAAATGATATATTTAATATATCTATATTAATTAATCCCTAAAATGTCAGAGTCTTCCATAAAATTTGTGTATGACATTAATTATATCCAATTATATTTATTTTAATATTTTGAATATCATTTATTTGGTATTTCTATTAATCAAACAATTACTCCATTGTCATTGTAGAAGCCTTTATGGTATTTATTTATTTCCAAATAATTAAAAATAATTATAATGATAAATAAAAATATTTTATATTTAAAAGGATTATTTATAGTCTAATTTATTTTCTATATAACCCTATATTAAAAATGATATAATTTTTTAAAATATGAGTATGACATCTTTAACTTTTCTTTAAATAAAATATAATAAATTTCTTACTCTCACCTAAGTTGATTAAAAAGGGTAAAATTTCATCCCAGGTATTATTTTAGTCAAAAAATACATTTACATTTAAATTGGGACAAGTGTTAGGGTAATAATCTATTATTTATAATATTATTTTTTACTATTAATTAAACCATTTTCCTTTTACTGTGTTAATAAAAAATTTACTAAAGTTACTACTCATAATGACCAAAAATAAATGAAACCTATTTACATAATTTGGAACCTATGATTAAAAATATGGAATAAATTTTTAAAAATTCAAAACAAAGAATTTTCAGTATTTAATTTAAAATTAATCTTATTGAAGGGGTGAGAAAACAAGTTGTTAAAGTTAAAACATGAAAAAGATTGAACCGTTTTTATATCTAAGTTCAATATAAAATTGATGTCAATGACCTAAATTATATTAATTGTTATAAATATTATCTAATTATAATTTAAAACTAATTAAAAATATAATTTAACACTATAAATTATTTTGATGAAAAAAATTGTTTTCAATTAATATTTAGTATTTTTTACTATTCATCAAAACATGAAACTTATCAGAAAAATACCAAAATTTAAAACAAAGTAAATTTTTATATTCCTATTTAAAGGGAAAAGTTTATTTTGTGAAATATAATATAAAAAAGTATCAAAAATTGGATTTAAAATGGGTTTGTGATTTAAAGGTGGTAAAATTACCCTTTTGAAAAATATAGGGTTTTTTACATAAAATTAGGTTTTTTCTTATCTTATGCATATAAAATATATTGGATGATCATAAAAAATATTTTATTAAATATAACATATATATTTCATTAATATAATTCACTAATTGTAATTAATTTAATTTATTAAAAAATGATTTTGTGAGTATAAAAATAAAATTATTTCCTTCATAATCAATTGGTATATATTTTATCTAATTAATGGGTAACTAATGAATTAATTTTATAAACCTTACATTTAGTTAATAATATTAATAACCACCAATTTAAATGTTATGTTATATCTTAATATATTAAATAATATTAATTTAATAATATACTATTGTTTGGTAAAACTCGGTATTGCATGTAATGCTAGCTATCAAAAGAGCTCAACCTTGTGTAACACAAGACATGAATAGTGTTTTGTATACCAAAAGTGAATCTAAGTATTGCATGTAGAAAATTCTTGACTTGGTTTTTCATATAACACAATCCAAGCATAGTGTTTTTTGTATAATGAAAGCTATATTTAGTATTATACGAAATGAAAAATATCGAAAATATTAAATTATTTAAAAAATATAAATTTCAAAAAATCTCATAGTGTTACATGCATGGGAGAATTAATTAGGGTACTCTACACAATGATGAATGCAGGGTTGGGTTTAAGATTATTAAAAGTTTGTGTCTGTGAATATTTTTAATTGATGAGGCTGGTTTTTCTATTTCAGAACCCATCTTTCATGCTTTTTAGTTTCTTGAATACTAATAAAATGGATCCTCCACAACCTTTACATCAAAAAAATTATACATTTATAGATGATTTATTTTTTGATAATATTATTTAAATTTTTGGTTTTCATAACACAAAACAAATTATTTTCATTTTATATATTGATGATATAGTTTTTAAAATAGTTGTAAACATTTTTTAAACCATAGAATATATGTTCTATATATTTTTTTAATATATTAATATGTAGTAGTTTTCTTTTTATATATTTATTGTTGCAAAATATTTTTAAATATTTATTTTGATATTACATAAAATATATTCTTTTTTTAATTATTTATTATTATTTTTTAAAATCATTTAAATTATTTTTAGAACACATAACATATATGTTGGAATTTTATGGTTTTATTAATTTGTTTAATATTTTTTACATTATATAAGTTTCCTTTATATTTTTTTAAAATATTTAGTTTTTTACAAATATTATATGTTACGTATTTTAAAAAATAAATTAATAATTTTTAAATACATTTGAAATCATTTTGAAACCATAGAAAATATGTTTTGTGAATTTTTTGACATAGTCATACAACCACAAAACTAATAAAATGTTTTATCACCAACTTAAAACCATGGGTTCTTTATTTATGTTTCTTTCACATGTAACATGTGTAGAATTGTTTCATTAGGTGTCATGATTAATGTATTTGATGTTTTTGGTATATATAGGTTTAGCTGGAACTGGTTTAACACATGGAAACTCATATTTTGACTATATAAAGTGATTATGAGAGAAATTATAAATGATCACATTTAATCCAAATATATAATTCATTGATAAAAAAAGATTTTTTTTATTAATTTTCTCTTTATGAGTGATATGAAAATAAAGTGTGTTAGAGAATTGTTTAAGATGAACCATTGTAAATCTAGTAACCAAAAAGATACAAGATTGTGATTCCTTTTTTTATAACTAAAATTTGAAATAAAACTATATGGATATAAAGTAAATGAAATTTCAAGTTTAATGAAAATGGGCACATCAATAGGGGTTAGATAAGATCAAATAATATTTTTCAATTTTTTCGGCATAATAGTCATCAATTGGTGGTAGAAGATTAAAGATATGAAAACATTAGCACACTATATTTTTGACATCTAAATTCATTCCAAATCTATTCCATGTTATAAGGATGTGTAATATAACTTGGCGTAACCATATTAGTTCCACATAACATACCATGTAATCAATGAAAGTTTGGAAAATTAAAAAAAAGGGTTCTTAGAGTTTTTAGATGTTTTGAAAAGGCTAGGGACTTTTGGAAATTTTTGAATACTCTAAGGGAAGATGGTGTTTATAATATGATATAGATTTTAAATATTAATTTCTTCATTATCCATGGTATATATATGGGACTTGAAAATTTTTATTTTGATAAAAAAAATTGAAAATTCAAAGTATTTTTTCATTCAATATGTAACGGTGTTCACTAGTTTCCAAAAATAAACTACATTGTTTTTTATTTAAAATTAAATTGAGGGATCACCTACCAGAAAAAATGATCATGTAGAATTCCTTGAAGTATTCTATTTTTAACTCCTAAATATAATATATCTATAATTACAAGGATTTTTTACCCCATTAAGATTTAGGGACTCAATCCCTATTCCACCACGGATTGTGAGTATAAAGAGCTGGACAGGATAATGATCAGTCAAATTTGAAAGTGATTTTATTATAATGACTTCAACCATATTTCCCAAAAGATGATGGTATAATAACTTTAGATAGAATTATAGAATATATTCCAATAAAATAATTAATAAAACATGATTATTGTGTTAAGGTTATTTATGGAACATCTACTATAATGTAGGGAATATACAACCAAATGAACAATGAGTTCAAAATACATGTAAATCAATTGATGTATTCCAAAAATATTCTTAATAAAAAATATAAGGTAAATATAATGTTATAAACACTTCCTAATTGTTGGGATACACTGATCATATATTTTAATAATTTATGTTTGGAAGGAAAACTCATTGTAACAATTATGAAATATTAATTTTTCAATAATAATACTTGGAGGAATGAAATGTTATTCAACCAGATACAATCAGTATTCATGGATATGTGTGTAATATAAAAAGTATTCTGTAAATTATTAATGATAACAGCTTATGGAATGTAAATAATATGGTCAAAAAATAAAAGGACTTGAATATAAAAGTGAAATCATTGTGGTATAGATCAATCAATGAACATAAAAAAAAGACATTATTATAAGATAGGGGAAAAATTAATAAAAAATAAATGGATATTTTTATATGGAAATGATTTAAGAAATTATATTTCTCTCTAAAAATGAATAAGATATATACTTCACACATCAATCCATGATATAAAGTGACTGTTCGATATACATTATGATACCAAATCACCCTATATCAAGAGTATTTATTGACTTATCATGAGGGATAATTTTATACTCTCATGATATGAAATATATTTTTAATGTATATCATTGTAATGGGTGATATTTAAATCAATTAAAATTTTAAGTACAAAGTCACCCTAAAGTATGTATGTAACAGTCCAAAGTTTACGAACATATTTCTTATCAATAATAAATTTTGAAAAATAAGTCTATGAAAACATATTTGGAAATAGAATATGGAATATAATGAAATTATTCATCATAATTATATAAGGATTCATGATTATAGTGTTTTATGAGAGTCTTTTAATGATATGTGGATTTATACTCAACATGGTAGAGGGAGAGGTGTTATCAAATTTGTGAAATATATGAAATTCACTCTTGTGTGATGGAGGGTTATCTACCCACACAAATAACAAGTACATCAAAGATGAAAATTTTGAATCACTAGATCCTATAAACTAATACTTATATAAGAATATATATATATATATATATATATACTTATTCAATAATTATTTTTATAAGAACATAGGTTTTCTAAGTTTCATGTGCACTGATGTTTGTGGTCACATAGAGGTTGAATGATTATGGGGTAAAAATATATTTCATAACATTTATTTTTATTGAATATAGAATGGTATGAGTGTTATTATGGAAAATGAAGGACTAAATACTAGATTTTTTCATGTTATTCCATTCCATGGTGGTGTATGAAACAAATAAGAAGATAATCTATCATTATTCATACAATATAGAATATTATTATTACTATTGAAGGTGTCATGGAATCTAACATGATAAAATTATCCTTTGAACCCCACAACATAATAAAGTTATAGAAAATATAAAAATAACTATCATATAGAATTTTAAAAGAATTATGAGTTTTACTCATTTACCTAAGTCATTTTTATGAGATTTTGTTTGGGTGGAATGTTACACCGTCAATATATCACCATTAGTTCCACTAAATTTTATGATTACGCAAAGGAAATGACCATCTAAACATTCCTCTTATTCTCTACTATATGTATTTAAATGTTTTTAATTTATTTTTGTTTCTAAATATCTAATAAAGAAACTAAATTTTAAATAACGATAATAGAGTTAATGAATTAAAATATAGGCATTAATACCAAAGGATAATAATTTTGTAAAAATCATAAATTTTTATTCTATGATAAATAAAAATTAAGGAATATTATAAATCCTATAATGAATCAAAGAGAGTGTTTTAATGTATCAATTATTAATCAAACACCAATACAAACAAAACCCCACTATGAGTGATAAATAGGTTCAATAAGACCCATAAAAATTACAATGAGGTATTAGAGAAGGATATTGAGTATAGGACAATAAATCCTCTCTACAACATCCCTAATTCAGTTTAGATATGTCATGACCTAACTGGGCATCACACACCTCAAGTTTTCCTCTTTGTATAGAATATTTTACTGATATACAACTAGGTTTAGTATATGGTTGTGGATAGACTATACCCTTAGGGTACAGATAACCCCAAATATAGTGGATGCAATAAAAATAAAAAAAAATAACATGACATTATATTAATAAAAGAGATCAAAGATAAAGGCTAGAAAATAGTAAATATCAACATCATGATATATTAAAATGGGGTACTACACGTTTCATACAAATCATATGGAATAATAATGATCCATCGGGGGTAGATCCTACAAAACTAAGTCAAAAATAATCAAAAGTAAATGGATTAATCCAAATCAAGCCCCAAATCCTAGCCTAGACCTCCCTTACAAGATCCACCAAGATCTACTAGCATATTCATCCAAAGATGTAAGGAATTTTCCCTTACCTAGATTAAAAAATTAAAGTCTTCTTGGGTATGATAGTTCCTGAGTAGGGTGTGAGTATAACTCAGTTAAACACCACCAACATTTTCCCCAACCATATCATGTTAATGTAGTTCTAAGATTGATATTAAATTCTAGTAAAGTAAAAACAATATAGAATAAATAAATTTTCAACCCATGGAGTGATCCTTTCACACCAACAGTGACCATACCATCTTCATCTAGTGCCTAATACCCATAGACTAAGAATACATCTCGAGGATGAATGATATGTCACTCCTTATATAAAAACTGTGTTAAAAACCCAAACACAATCTATAACAACCCCGACCCCAGTAGCCTGGAGTCAGAGGTAATTTTATTACAACGGTATATATACAAGAGATCGCATTACCAAGGATCAATCAGTTTATTAGTCTTAAAGAATTATATATATACATGCCCCCTTATTAAATTGGTAATTAAACATAGAACATAAAAAAATTGTTTCCTTAACACTTATTCAATGTTTTCATCTTCATAACCTGGGGAAGGAAAAAAATAAAAGGGTAATCTCAAATACTCAGAAAGGGTTAGGTAAAATGGAAGATAACTTGAATCAGTAAGTATAATCAAAATGGTAAGGTAAATAATTGAAAATCACATTCCAGTCAATAAATTGATAACTAAAATGCATCCATATATTTTTTCATAGTGAAAATCTCATGGATAGTAATAACTGAATACTGAATGAAGGGAATTCTTAATTATTAGACATCATGTATCTGGAACGTGAACCATTATACCATTAATATGGTTTAAGTATGTGGGTAAAAACACATCTGATTCTTCATGGAAACAAACATGATGGGTTTTTTTCAACTGATTTCATCTCATTATACTACTGATGCATTGAGGGGCTATCTATAACCAGTCCCCACACATATGACATGCACTAACTAGTCCCCAAACTATAGGGCTTCCATTAACTGGTCCCTAACCCATTTCATACTATTCCAAATCATTCCTCATATATCAAATAATTTATTTAATTAATAAATAATATTCCCTATAATCAAATATCCATATTAAATAAAAGATATGAATTTATCAATATTTCCCTAGTTAATAAAATAACTATCAAGGTAAAATCTATATATAAATGTGGTATACATATTAGAAAATAATAATATCCCTGAAATAATGGATTCAAAAGGGTAATTAGGCATGATTCATGATAAATTATGTCTAACTAAAATAAAAATTTGTAAAAATAGTGTTTAAGAAACTTTAGAAATGATCCACTTTAGTTTGGTTTAAGGAAAAACGTTAAAGAGACTTTGAAGAGAAAAAAGTGATAATTTTTGTATAAAAATATAAATGAACTAAGATAGTTTTCATGATAAAAATATTAATTTTATAAAAATATTAGTGGCTTAAAAAATACTGGATTGTACTGAAAATGGGTAATAAATTGGAAAGTTCTCTTTAATTGGGCTTACTTATCGGGGGAATTGAAAAGGTAACCTTTTAAAAATAATTATTTATCATTAAATAAGTATTAATTGATCTGGATACATAATTTTTGAACATATACACCAAATTTAGAATAATTATATAAAATAAAATAATAATTACATTGGGGTAAAGATAGAGAAAGTGTAACATGAAGGAAAAAAAGGGGGTTCAAAGAGAATCCCTTACCACTTTGTCATCAATCTAATTGTATGACCCATAAAATAAATAATCATAAAATGAAACATTTAATACCAAAAAGATAAATAAATTCCTGATATGATATATCACAGGGTATAATACATACACAATACACAAAAAATAAGTGGTGAATAAGGCATATCTCATAGAAATAAAAGTGAGATGACAAACCCCTTACAAAGATCGTATCATTGGAGTGAGGATAAATCAATGAAATAATTATGTATGAAAATTTTAAATCCAAAAAATAAAAGTGTAGATAAACTATAAAATAATAAGAGGTCATTTCACACATATTCTTGGCATAATATAAACAATTACATAGAAGTTCAACCCAATTAATGGAAATTGAGTTCAGAAATCCCTTACCTTAGGTTCGACTTCCTTCAAACACGTCCGAACCTCATTTATAGTGATATTAAACATATTATTAACTTATAATAGAACATATTAATATTTATTATATCATATATGATCCTTTTATAACATTTTAACACTCATGTTTCAATGATATTTCATTATTACCCCTATTTTAGGTGTTAACTACTTAGTTTTCCAATGATTTTTTCTCATGTAATTCTTAGTGATCTTATACAAGGTACAGATCCAACATCTCCAGAATAAAATTAATGTATTAAATATTATATTTAATCATTAAATACATTTTTAGAGTAATTATATAATGTTGAACATAGAAAATGAATTACATCATCATGTGGAGATAGTAATTCGTACGTACGCAAGTGCGATGATTTAGTTTTTCATAAGATGGATAAAAGTTAAAATATGGTTTTTTCACAATCATAATAACATATAATTATATATATTATACTGTAGTTATTATTTTATAATTTAAACAACACATCAAGAAGAAGTAAAATAAGAAATAAATTTGAATGGGTTGGTAAAAACAATTTCTTCCTCTTCGGAAAACTTCCTTTAGATATCTTCTTAAAAGATCTAGAGATGCAATTTATGGAAATCAAGGACCTCCAAAACATGGATAAGAATGTTATTGGGATATATAGGTAGAAAATTATTGAGATAATAGGCTCAAGGTGGTGAAATTAAATGAAGTAAGGAGTTCCCTTTTAAAATTGATGTGAGGAGCACCCTTATAGAAATCCTCAAAATATTAAATTATAATAATTTTATTTTCTATAAAAATACAACCAAATGGACGAGGATTCGAATATAAGATGAGATAAGATTTTAATATCATCTTATAATAAAAACTTTATATGTTTTTTTTAATTTATACCTTATCATTTTGATTGACTTTAGTTAACATAATTTGATTATAATTATGGTAACAATTTATTTATTTATAAAATGTGGAAATATTTACTCATAAAATGTAAACTAAAAAAATGAATAATTTTTAATATTTTATACCAAATAATTATCACTTTTTAATTTTAATTTTTTTTATGATTTTAAAATAATTTAATAAAATATTATTCTGATAAAATATCATTACTGTCAATTTTTTGAAACTATTCATTACTTTGGCCTTAAAAAATAAATAAAACTGCATAAATTTGAAACAAGACATTTGAAATAGAAATAATATGTCATAATCATCCAAAAAAATATTATAGATCCTTAATTAATTCAAATTATATTTATTTTAATATTTTTAATATCATTTATTTGATTGTTTCATTAATAAAATAATTACTACATCATTATTGTATTACTATTTTAGGTAGTTATTTATTCCCTAAAATCAGAAAATAAATAAAAATGATGCAAATAAATCTTTTTGATTTAAAAATAATATCTATAATTGAATATATATTCTGAGTAACAACATAGTAAAAATAATATAATAATTAAAATATGAATGTGACATCTTTGTCTTTTATTAAAATAAAATATTATAAATATCTTAATGTAAAGACTGAAAAATTATATATAAATTTCAATAAAATTATTTGGGATTATTATGTGTCTGTGAAAATTGGCGGCGCTTGATTCTGAGGCCTGGTGTGCCGGGAAAAGATTTTTTGAAATTTTTTTAAGGTATATTCAGTAAACGTACGTGCAGAATTTTATAACTTTTGAACTGATCCTTGGAATTTAAATCTAAGGACACCGTTAAATCCATAGTGTTGGGATTCACTTAAGGGAGGCTGCACTTTTTCCATAGTAGGTTGGGTGAAAAAGTTAGTTTTGTGGACTTTTGAAAAAATAATAAAATAACATGTTGTGTTATTTTATTCTTCCTACCGTCACTGGAGTAATGGTGGTGGGACCCATGGAGATGGTCAAGCATTTAATTAGGAACATTAAATTCCTAGTTACACATTTATGTTAAAGCACATCTCTTGTAATTAAGGCGTTTAATTAATTACACCATTTAATGAGTCTTTTATTGAAAGGGGGTTTAATCTCCTAACTCGCACTTTTAAATTAAATCTTGGGAATGGGTTTTGGACACCCATGGGAAAACTCTGATGAAACGCCGATGAAGAACCCTACCAATGAAGAACAGAGGCATCAAACTGGGATCAATGAACACTGGTGGCTTCCACAGACAAGGATTCTTCATCCAACATCGTAACGTCACCAACGAATCTCAAGGTTGGGGGTTTATTATTTAAGTTTATCTTTGATGAATTAAATTGATACTACTTATTAAGATACTAACATGGAGGGTTCAGGCCAAACAAACAAGGCCCAAACCATTCGTCACTTCGTTCTAGTTGAGTTCATCAGGGGTTGAATTTTCCAACTTGACAGAACCTTGACTCTGGGAGTCGTGCAGCGACAGCGGCATCTCGGGAGGCCCATAGGCATGAGCGGAAGGGAAAACGGACCACTGGAGATCACCCAGTGGCCCGCGGAAGATCTTTCGGTGGGGAAATGAAGACTGATGCTGGCCGCGGAAGGGGTGGTGCCGCTTGCTACCACGGCAGACCTGAAGGGGCAGCCGGCACTCGGCCAGTTGCGTTGGTGAGGAGGGGCGTCGTCGCACGTCATGGTGAGGTGGTCACAGATTCAAAGCTGTGAAGGAAGAAAAAGGGACTTGTTCCCCATGGGTCCCACTGACATGGGGTGGTGCCACATGGCGCCACCATTTCGGAAGACCGAACGGACCAACTGTCCGTTCAGGAGGTAGACTGCGCGACCTTTCACACGGGTCGCGCCAACCTGCGGGCCGAGCCGGTCCAATGCCCAGCGGGCCAAGCCATCCATGACCCAACCCAACTAGGACAGCCGAGCCTAGTTCAGGTCAGGCCGAGTCAGACCCAGATCGATTCGGGTTGACCTGAACCAAGACGGGTCGGCCAAGACCGGGTCGGGCCGGGCCGGGTCGGTCCAACTGGGTCGGACCGGACTCGGACCCCTTTAGGGCCCATCTATGCTTAAATGGATGTTTCTTACAAACCAAGCGTCCTTTTGACGAACAATATATGGTGTTGTAATCCTTGGGATGAGGCAGTCCTTTTGAGACACTCCACCTGGGTTTTAAAGGAAGTTGGAGTACAACTGGGTTGGATCGTACCCGAATCCAACCAGGCCCTCAACACTAAAATGTCTATAACTCACATACCGGGCGTCTGATTGATGGGTTGTCTATTTCATATAAACTTTTAAGACATTATGGTCCTTTAGGTTACTCCTTTGTGTAACTTCCTAGCTGTTGAGGCATGACTGATATCCAGAGGAGCAGATATCATGGAACTCAAGT
This sequence comes from Viscum album, assembly GCA_963277665.1. Classification (NCBI taxonomy): domain Eukaryota; kingdom Viridiplantae; phylum Streptophyta; class Magnoliopsida; order Santalales; family Viscaceae; genus Viscum; species Viscum album. The sequence continues at coordinate 824,359,546 of OY728155.1, forward strand.
GCACTGGGTGCGATAAATCATGTGGTTGGCTATCATCTGAGTGGTGACCTTGTGTGGATTAGAATCATAGAAACCCTGTATAGATCAAAATCTAGGGATACTATGTGGATCAACATCATAGTGACCCTGTTTGGATCATCATCTAGCGACCCTATGTGGATCAGCACCATAGCGACCCTGTGTGGAGCAGCATTCTAGCGACCATGTGTGGATCAGTTGTGCGTAACCAGATGAGGACCTACCTTAGAGTAGCCTATCATGGATCAGAAATATATGAACCTCTGTGGATCAAAAATGGAACTACTCTCACATGGTTCAGTTGTCAAAACTTCCTAATGGAATAAAATGATATAGCTTTATACTAATTATCTTTATTCCTGAACTCTGAGTTGTATATGTAGTTTGAGCTGAGTCTTTTTCATTGTTATTTGTGATTGAGAACATGATTTGTGATTTTCCTTTGTGGAATTATAAGAGACCTTTGGGTTTCTTGGGGTCCCTACTGGGTATTGTTATACTCACCCCTACATGGGCTTCGCCCGCACTAGGTTGTGTCTTGTACAGACGACGAGAAAATCGGTTGAGACTATAGGAGCCAGGACCAGGTGGTACACGAAGGTGACTAACTGACGTGAAGAGATATGGAGATGGTTTGTTCCTATCCTTCAAGTAGTAACCATAGTGTATGATCTCAATATATGTTTTCTATTTTCTGTTTTAGTTGTATCTTTTCAGTTGGGCTAGTATTTTGGACCCCATTATTTTCAGTACACACTTTAACTACTGGAGTTTTACTTTGTGGTTACATCTTGTTGTGTTCTTGGGTTGTGTGTTTGTATAGGTTTAAAGTCAATGTCTTCCAATTTTAGGGATATGATTTTTCAATGTTAGTCTCCAACCCTTGGCCTATGGAAGGCGGGATTGGGGCAGTCATGACATAGGCCCTGGGGGACGAGTCGTGACAAAGTGATGCCAGAGAGTCAGTTATAACGAAGAACTAGGACTCTGATGTTTTCAATGGAGTATTTGTGTTTACTATCTTGAGTTCAGGTTTCTTTTTGGGGAGTCCATTTTTGGTGCGGCGGCCAATATATCCATACAACAGGACCCTGAATTTGGATTTCTGAATCGATACCAAAAAATGATTATTGCATATGTTTTGAAAATATTTTGTTTCTTTTGATCTCTTTGAGTCAGCTCACTAGGTATAACTTATTGACCATGGTGAACATCTTTCCTTTTAGGATGTCTCTACATATATATCCATCCAAAATTCAAAAGAGATTACACGATGATGGCCCACTAAGCGATGAGGCTTCGGTGCAGGTCCCTCTTACTGTGTTGGCACCTTCGGGTGGGGTACCAGCAGAACCACCACACAGAGGGAAATAGTTTTCACCATCCCCATTAGAAGACCATTCACATCGACTAAGAACATTACATGAGCTCCAGATATAGAGGCCTATGAGGTTTTTTGGCGAGATAGATCCCAAGGCAGCTGAGCACTAGCTGGAGGTCGTGGCTAGAGTTTTCTGCCTAGTTGGGACACCAGTAGAGCATATGGTGATCCTAGCTACTATCCTTTTCTAGGGTACAGTAGGGAGATGGTAGAGTCTGACACTCTAGATGCATGAGGAGGAGACACTCTCCTGGTTGGACTTCAAGACCCTCTTCAGGCAGAGATTGTACCAGCGACTTTATGCTCAGTGTGTATCCAGGAGTTGTTGCACTTACAGTAGGGTAGCCTATCAGTGGTCCAGTACTCGGTGAGATTTACTAACCTCTTGCACTACTCCACCGACATGGTATGGGACCCATTCTTTAGGTCCCATACCTTTTATTAGGGTCTCTGGTGAGAGATTAAAGCGTCGATGACATCGCTTAATATCCTGATGTAGGCTGGAGTGCTCGAGCGAGAATTATTGGTGGAGAACTTATTAGCCAAGTAGGAACCAATGGTGAGAGCCACCACCGGAAGATAGGTTGCTGAGACATCTGCATCAGGTATTAGGTAGATGACGTAGAGTTCCAAGATGGATAGACCCTCTAGTGTATGGCCTTAGGATGTAGGGTTGGAGGTTTGGAGCTCGTGAGGCACAGGGGGTCATCTATAAAGCAGATTGTTCTTCACGTGCATCGGGTAGGGTCACATGGCTCGTGACTGCCCAAACCATCATACCAATGATTAGAATACGGTTGAGGGACCACTAAGGCATAGGCATATATTTGAGTGACGAGTTCCACAGGGCAGCAGACCTGTTAGAGGAGCAGGTCGTACAACAGGCAGTGGACGGCGATTTGAGGTTTTACCACCACCACCCCCAGGTGGTCCACCCTGACCACAGGGAGCAGGTGGACAGGGGTGAGCTCAACTACAGAAGGTAGAGGCCTATGACCAAGGTGATACAGAGATCATTATAGGTATGATATGTGTCTATTCCACCCTAGTTGTAGTACTTATAAACACAAGTTCCATTCACTCTTTCATTTCTACGACACTTGTTCGGAGCTTGAAGATTTCGATGGATCCATTGGCTTGATCCTTATGATTAGAGAATCATACAGGAGAAGATTATACAATTACACACTAGTGAATACTGTGTGATCACAATCTAGGAGGCGAGAGCTTCATCTAGGATCTTCTAGTAGTAGTGTCGAGGCCTTACGATGCCATGTTGGGTATGGAATGTTTATTCATGGTCCATGCTCATATTGATTGTTTTATGCACAAAGTGCGGTGTGTCTATGAGGATGGGACCAGGTTTTCCTTAATCGGTGATACGGGAACCTTTGCAGCATAGGATGGAATTTCTTATAGGAGGGTGCAGCTGATCACACATTAGTTGGTTAGCCTTAACCTCATAGCAGTTGACATGAAGAGTTTGAAATATCCTATAGTCGTGGACCAGAATGTCGATGTCTTTCCTAATGATGTTTCGGAACTAACTCCTCACAGAGAGGTAGACTTCTACATTGACTTTTACCCCAGGATGACATCGATATCAACACCATCATATGGGATGGCTCCCGTAGAACTTCATGAGTTGTGGGTACAGTTAGAGGACTTTCAGAGGAAGGGGTTCATAAGGCCCAGTGTTTCTCCATGGGCATCCCTAATTTTTTTTGCCAAGAAGGTAGATGGGAGTCAGAGGCTTTGTGTGGACTATCAGCACCTGAACCAAGTGACCATGAATAACAAGTATTCACTCCTGATGATTGATTATCTCTTAGACCAGCTGAAGGGAGCTCGATAGTTTTCGAAGATAGACCTTAGATCAGGCTGTCATCAACTCAACGTATGGGACGAGGACGTACCGAAGACCACCTTAAGATGTCGGTGTGGACATTATGAGTTCTTGGTGATGCCCTTTGGCATAACCAACTCCCCATTAGTGTTCATGGGGCTCATGGATAGGATTTTCCAGCCTTACCTTAATCGTTTTGGGTTAGTATTTATTGACGACATCCTGATATACTCAGTATCGGAAGAGCATCACGCCACACACCTGCATATAGTTCTGGATACACTCCGAGAGCACCAGATTTATGAAAATCTCTCGAAGTACCAGATCTTGATATGGGAAGTCCACTTCCTGGGGCACATTATCTTGGAGTCTGGAGTTTCAATGGATCCAGTGAAGATTAAGGCAGTGCTTGCTTGGGAGCCACCCAGGAGTGTGACTGAGGTGCAGAGTTTCCTGGGATTGGTTGGGTATTACTAGAGATTCGTACCCAACTTTTACAGAGTTTTGACACCCTTTTAATGTTTGAAAAAGAAGTTAAAAACCTTCATGTGGATGGAGAGATGCCAGTGGAGTTTTTAGGAGCTGTGGTTGAGACTGACGAGTGCCCCCATTTTGAAGCTACCAGAAGAGTGCGTTGGGTAGGTAGTCTACTGCGATGCATCAAGGACCGGACTAGGTTGTCTCCTGATACAGAAGTGAACATTGATTTCCTATGGCTCACAACATTTGAGATAGCATGAGAAAAACTATGGTACCCATGACTAGTAGTTAGCAGCAGTGGTCTTTGCGTTGAAGATGTGGTGGAACAACTTGATGGGTGAACAGTTTACTGTTTACTCGAATCATAAGATTCTCAGGTATATCTTCTCACAGAAGTACCTGAACCTGAGATAGTGGTGATGGTTGGAATTCCTCCAGGACTATGAATTTGAGATCTTCTACACTCCTGGTAAGGGGAACGTAGTAGTAGATGTACTAAGTAGGAGGTCTGCTCTACAATTGGTGAGTTAGGTGATAGAGCAGCTAGCTGTGTTGCAGATATCCTTTGTGGGTAGATATGGAGTAGCTTACCTCTAGTCTATGACTGTCACTCCCCCACTTCTTCAGAGAGTTCAGGAGGCACAGCTTGGGGACGGGGACTGTGAGGACCAATGTGTTCATATATCCTCAGGATAGTCTCCTGATGGATTTTCTGAAGTTGGGGATAATTTCTTCCTCTTCATAGGATGCACAATGGTACCAGTGATGCTTTGATAGGAGGTTTTTATGGAGTTCCACACATCCCATTTGGTGGTACATCTTGGAGTGCCAAATATGTACGAGGACTTCTAGTTTCAGTACTAGTGTTCGGGGATGAAGAAAGAAATGGCGGAGTTTGTATCTCGATACCTTACTTGTTAGGAAGTGAAAGATGAACATCAGGTACCAGTAGGCTTAGATCAGCCACTCGAGGTGTCGTAGTGGAAGTGGGATGGTATCTCTATGGACTTCATGAAAGAGCTTCCACATACAACCTCGGGCCACAATTCCATCTGGGTGATCGTTGAATGACTCACCAAGTCTTCCCACTTCCTACCCATTTGAGAGTAGGGATCAGTAGAGATCTTGGGACCTCTCTACGTTTTGGAGATTGTATGACTTCACAGGGTTCTTTCGAATATTTTCTCATATCGTGACGTTCATTTTACATCCCGCTTATGTAAGGGATTACAAGATTTATTCAGGAATCATCTACACTTGAGCACCGCCTTTCATCCTCATACAGATGCTCAGATGGGGAAGACCTTTCAGACACTTGAGTACATGCTTTATGCTTTTTTCCTTGATTTTGGCCGAAGTTGGGAGGACCACCTGCCAATGGTGGAATTCACTTACAACAACAGTTATCACTCCACCATTGGAATGGCTCGGTTTGAGGCCATGTATGGGTGACCTTGCATATCACCACTATGCTGGACAGACCAGGGGGAGTCAGCACTTATGGGTCCATAGATAGTATAGGCCACCACGGAGAAGTTGCAGATCATCCAGGAGAGGATGAAGACTGCACAGAGCCAGAGGAAGTCTTATGTCGATAGGATATGGAGACACTTGGAGTTTTAGGAGGGAGACTATGTCTTCCTACGGGTCTCACCCCGATAAGGATTGCGGTGGTTTTTCCGGGGAGGTAAACTATCTTTGTGGTTCATCAGACCTTTCCATATCCACTGTATAGTAGGCGAGGTGGCGTAACGACTATCTCTTTCCCCACAGATTCACCAGGTGCATAATGTTTTCCATGTGTCACAGATGAGGAGGTACATGTATGATCCATTTAATGTTATCGATTTGGGCGAGCTAGACATCGATGATGGGGCGATGTTTGTGGAGTTTTCGGTGGAGATAGAGGATCAACAAGAGCAGGTCCTTCGTGAGTGGTCTATTCCTATGGTGTGAGTTCATTGGCAGTATGAGAATCTCCAGGAGAGAACGTGGGATTAGGAGGCTCGGATACATGCTCAGTACCCCCATTTTTTCCCCTATTTTTGTTTTAGATTTTGGGGAAGAAAATCCCTAAGGTGGGGAGAATATAAAGACTCAAAAAATACTTATAACTTTTTTTAAATTATTTGGGATTATTATGAGTCTGCAAAAATTGACGGCAGTTGATTCTGAGGCCCGGTGTTCCCGGAATGGATTTTTTGAACTTTTTTTAAGGTAAATTCAGTAAACATACAGGCGGCGTTTTCTAACTTTTGAACTGATGCTCAGAATTGAAATCTAAGGACACTGTGGAATCCTCAGCACCGGTATTCTCCTAAGGGAGGCTACACTTCAACCTCAGTAGGTCCGGTGAAAAGTTATTTTTGACAAATTTTGAAAAAATAATAAAATAGCATGTTATGTTATGTTATTCTTCCTACCATCACTTGAGTAATGGTGGTGGGACCCACGGATACGGTCAGGCGTTTAATGAGGGACATTAAATTCCCTGTTTCACATTGATATGTAACCACATCTCGTGTAATTATTGTGATTCATTAATTGAACCATTTAATGAGTCTTTTTTTGAAAGGTAATTTAATCTCCTAACTCGCCCTTTTAAATAAATAGTGGGCGTGGGTTTTGGAATCTAACGGGAGAACTCTGATGAAGCGCCGATGAAGAACACTCCCAACTAATAATGGAGGAATCAAACCAGGATTGACGAACATCGGCGGCTTCCACAGACAAGGATTCATCATCCACCACTTCGACGTCCCCAATGAATCTCAAGGTAGGGGTTTATTATTTAAGTTTATCTTTGATTAATTAAATTGATACCACTTGTTAAGATACTAACTAGGAGGGTGCGGGACAAATGAACAAGTCCTGGACCCTCTGCTACTTCGTCCTTGTCACGTTCATTGGGGAAGGAATTGTCCAACTCGAAAAAACCTTGAATCTCAGAGACACACAGTGATGGAGGCATCTTGAGAGGCCTATAGGCACAAGCATAAGAAAAAACGGACCACCGGAGCTCACCCGGTGGCCCGCAGAAGATCTGTCGGTGTGGAACCGGCACGGTGGCACCGGAGACTGGCGCCGGTGGTGAAGGCGGAGGTCAACGCTCTCCAATCATGGAAGGGGGCGGTGCCGTTTGGCTCCATGGTGAACTCAAAGGGCCAGTTATCACTCTTTCAGCTGCGTTATCAAGGAGGCGCGCCATTGCGCACCGCGGTGAGGTGGTGGCGGCTTTGAAACCACGATGAAGGCGAAGGGAACCCGCACCCCTTGGGTCCTGCTGATAGAGGGTGGTGCCACGTGTGCCAGCATTTTAGAAGACTGAATGGACTAGTGGTCCATTCAGGAGGTAGATCGTGTGACCCTTCTCATGGGTCGCACCAGCAGGCGGGCCGAGTCGGTCCACTGCCCAGCAGGCCGAGCCCGCCATGGCTCAGCCCAACCAGGCCAGCCCAAGCTGGTTTGGGCTAGGCAGGGTCAGATCCAGACCAGATCATGTTGACCTGAATTGGGTCGGGCCGACCCAGATCGAGTTAGGTCGGGTCGGACCAGACTCGGACCCCTTCCAAGCCAAGATACGCATAAAAGGTCATATGTTACAAACCAGACGTCTGTTTGACGAATGATCTACGGTGTTGGAATCATTGGGATGAGATAGTCCTTTTTAGACACTCCACTGGGGTTTTAGATAAATTTTGAGTATGGTCAGGTTGGATCGTACACGAATCCAACCGGGCCCTCGGTACTAAAATGCCTATAACTCACAGACTGGGCATCTGATTGACACATCATTTGTTGCATAGAAACCCTTATGACATGGTGGTCTTTTGGGTTCTCCTTTTTGGAAATTCACAGCAGTTGATGCATGATAGATATCCAGAGGAGCAGATACTACAAAACTCAAGCGCACCGGGTGCGGGGAATCCTATGGCTGGCTGTCATCTGAGTAGCGACCCTATGTGGATCAGAATCATAGCGACCCTATGTGGGTCAGCATCTAGCAACCCTATATAGATCATCATAGTAGTGACCCTATATGGATAAGCATCTAGAGACCCTATGTAGATCAGCAGCATAACGACCCTGTGTGGATCAGTATCTAGCAACCCTGTGTGGCTCAGCACCATAGCGACCCTATGTGGATCTGCATTCTAGAAACCCTGTGTGGATCAGTAGTGCACAACCCAATGACGACCTGCCTTAGAGCGGCATATCCTAGATCAGAAATATATGACCCTTTTTGGATCTAAAATGGAACAACTCCAATGTGGTTCAATTGTGTAAACTTCCTAATGAAATAAAATGATATATCTTTAGACTAATCATCTTTATTCTTGAACTCTGAGTTGTATACCTTGTTTGAGCTGAGTATTTTTCTTTGTTCTTTGTGATTGAGATCATGCTTCTTGGTTTTCCTTTGTGTAATTCTGAGATACCTTCGGGGGACTTGGGGTCCTTACTTGGTATTGTTTTACTCACCCCTGCATGGGTTTTTCCTGCACCTTATTATGTCTTGTGCAAACGATGAGCAGCTCGGCTGAGACTATAGGAGCCAAGACCAGGTGGTACATGGAGATGAATGGTTAACATGGAGATCTGTGGAGACGAGATGTATCTACAATTCAGGTAGGAACCTTGGTGGACGATCTCAGGAGTTGTTTTCATTTTTTTTGTATTTTTATCTTTTCAGTTTGGCTTGTATTCCAGCCCCCATTATTTTCATTACACACTTTTACTACTATAGTTTTACTTTGTGGTTTCATCTCGTTGTGTTATTGGGATGTGTGTTTATATAGTTTTAAATACAATGCCTTCCCGTTTTAGGGATACACCTTTCCGGTGCTAGTCGCCAACCCCTAGCCTATGGATGGTGGGCTTGGGGTAGTCACAGCACGGGCCCCAAGGGACGAGTTGTGACACTTAACCTCATAAAAATGGTTCCCAAAAATCATAAATAAATTTACATCATGACAATAGGTTTACTAATTTTGAATTTAGATTTATATTCTTTCAAAACCATTCTTTTTTCATATGGACATATAAGAGATATATAAGATAAAGAAAGTGAAATTTGTGATTTCCTTTAATTTAAATAATACAAGAGTCATTCTCATGGAAAAGAGTGCATTAAATAACTCAAATTAGAACCTTATATATTTAGAGTCAATTATAAATCATTCAATAAAATTTGGGAATGTTTTCAGGTAACTTTATAATCCTTATCATTTTATTTTAAACCAAAATTATACAATTCTCCCTTTATCATGGTAACAAAAATTACCAATGTTAATATTCATATTGGTTCAAAATAAAAGATAACTATTTAATAAATTTTGATATTATGAATATAAATATGAAATCTATTTTTCAATATTAATAACATATAAGTGACAAAATATAATTTAAAATTAAACTGATAAAACAAAACTAAAAACAATTTCATTAAAAAATGTTTTTAAGACCAAAAATGTACTTATACAAAAATAAGGAATAATGAAGAAATAAATAAGATAATTTATAAATATATAGTATTTAATTTACATTGATATCAAATTAAAATCATAAAATTTCTTTTAATATAACAAAATGGACTATTTTTATAAAAATAGTTATTTTCACTATTAACTCAAAAATAAATATTTTCATAAAAATAAAAACATTTCACCCAAATATAATTTTGAAATTACTCTTTTAAAAATTAAATTTATTTTGATCAGTAGAATTTATAAAAGTTTAAAAATTTGTTTTTAAAATAAGCACACCATTAAAAGGATGTAAAACTTATTTTAGAAAAATATAGCCTTTTGTGCATAAAATTGGATTTTTTTCTTATTTTATGCCAATAAAAAATCATGTATATGAATATAAAAATATTTGGCTGAATATATAATATATAAATTTTATAATTTGGTTGAAACTATTTATTCCGAACAATTTAATTTCTAGGTTATAACGGTCACATTTTAAATAATATATAATATTTTTTAAACTCGGTGTTGCATGAAACATAAGTTATCGAAGATTTTAAATTTAAAAGAGACATACCATAAAATTTTGGGGTGTTATATTCCTACCTCATTAAGTAAATTGAATCTTCTCAATTTTGAAATTTCACTTTTAAAATCAAAGGTTGGTATTTGAAAATTCCATTACAGGAAACCCACATCATAAATAGGGTTAATAAAATATCCCCTTAATAAGAAGAAAAGAGAAATGTAAAGGTCATCAAAAAACTAGGATTACGAATAAGAGGACATTTGGGAAAATATGGACATGGAAGAGAAATATAACTACCAAGTTCTTGTGGATAGAGATAGTGAATATTGTTATTATCATGTTAACCATCACAAAACTCTAAATCTATGAACAGTTAAAATACCATTGATTTCTCTAAAAAAATTAAATAGAAAAATCATTTTCCTATATTTGAGGGATTCTATTAATATCCATATAATAATTTTAGAAAATAATCTTACTTGATTTATTTCCAAGTCACAAGAATAATATCATCTTTTGGTTTTACTTCAATCTATCTCCACTTCATTTCATAAATTAGAAGATGGATATTCAACAAAAGAAAAGTTTTTATACTTGAATCACTTTTATGAATCATAAAATACACAAGTCATTACGTCAATATTTAAATGTTTAATAAAACCAAAATGGTTATCATAGTTTATTCAATATGATAAAGTGTACTTTAATCTTAATCAATGATATCATTAATCTATTCCATAAGTAGTTAACCTTAAGACTCATCCAAAATATGACTATCTAAATTCAAAGACCAAAAAATTTAGAACGAAGTTCACTAAATTTCTAAAATCAACTTAACATAAGATTTCCCAAAATAATTCAACTGTTATTGTCACATACCATATATATGAATACCTTAATCTCCTTTAATCCATTTTGAATCATTCATGCTTCCAAGAATAAAATATCAGGTTGTTGAATATATTCCTCAAATATAACCATCAGATCACTAACCGCCTTAATGGTCAAAAATATTATTCCATAAACATATATTTATTATTATATCAACATCAAGAACATATTTAGGGTTATATTATCCAAGTAATAATCTTATAATAGAATCACTTCTCTAGATTACTCGAGATATTAATCATATAATTCTAATTCCTTAAATAAAAATTACTACAGTACAATCCTTATATACTTATAACCAGATAATTATTGATAAAATGATCAAATAACATAATTTTTTAATCCAAACACAGATACATTATTCAATCCTCTCCATCTGCTATAGGATAAAAATATTATCCATGATCCATTATCCTCTTTTGGGGTATATTATTTTGATGATTTAGACATTTATTTTCGAAGTGTCTTATCTCCTTGCAGTTGAATCATTATACATTGGAAAACTTTTTCTTACCCATGAAATTAAAAGCAATGTGTCCTTTATCTCCACACGTGTACCAAACTCACATTCCTTTTAACCAAGTACCATGGTGTTTCTTTCCACAATTATCACATGTGGAAAAATACTTATTTCTCTTCATTCCTTTATTAATATTTTTCATATCTATTCTCTTGTTCTTGTGATTCCCTCCAAATACATAATACTTAGATAATTATTTCTTTGTCTCTTTAGCACATGATATTATATCCTCATATTATGAGAATATTTGGGATACATATTCCTTTCAAAATATAATCATAAGACCATAAAATATTTGATCCACCTTACTCTTTGGATAATGTGCATTGGTGAGGTTATCAATCCTTCTATGAGGTTCCATTTATAAATTATGGTAGACACTAGATTAGTTCATATCATAATGATACATAATGTATAATCCCAAAACAATTGAAATACTTAAAATAAATTGATAAATTTATGCGTAGCTAATTTCATAAACACAGTTTTTTCAAGATATTCTTTTATAGTTATCCTTAAAGTTTATATTGGGGTAATATTCCCTAATATGTGATTTCTAAAATCTAGTTCACAAGGTTTCTACGAAACTTGCTATGATACCAAATTTAACAACCCTGACCCCAGTACCCAAGAGTTGGAGGTCGTTTTATTACAATGTTATAGATATAATAGATCACATTTCCAAGGATTGATCAGTTTTGTAGTCTTGAATAACTATATAAATACAAGTTTCCTTTGTTACAATGGTAATTAAACATATAATATAATGAGATAAAATAAACTACTTCCTTGAAACTTATTTGAATTTTTCATCTTCATAACACGGGGAAGTAAAAAAAATAAAAGAGTTATCTCAAATACTCAGTAAGGGTTAGGTATAATTGAGGATAACATGAATCAATAAGTATAATCAAAATAGTAAGGTAATTAACTAAAAAACCCATTCCAATCAATAAACTGAGAATGAAAATTCATCCATATTTTTTTCAAAGTGAAAATATCATGGATAGTAATAACTGAATACTAAATGAAGGGAATTCTAAATTAATGGATGTCTTGTATCTAGCACATGAACCATTATACCATCAATATGGTTTCATTATGTGGGTAGAAACCTATTTTATTCTGATTGGAAACAATCATCAATGGATTATTTCTAAATTATTTGGACTCGTGAGACTACCAATGAATCAAGGGGATATCTATAATCAGGTCCCGCATATAGGTCTTGCATTAACAGGTCCCCAACCCCGGGGGATTTCATTAACCGGTCCCCAAACCATGTCATACCAGTCTAAAAAATTCCAAATATATCAAATAACGGATTTAATTAATAAATAATATGCCTTATCATCAAATATATGAATTAAATAAAAGATGCAGATTTATCATCATTTCCCCAGTTAATCAAATAACTTTCAAGGTAGACTTCATATGTAAAAGTGGTATGCATATTATAAAATAATAATATCCCTAAAATAATGGATTAAAAATTGGAAGTAGGTAAAATTCATGAAAATTTATGTCTAAATAAAATGAAAACATGAAAAAGGAGTGTTTAAGATACTTTAGAAATGAGCCACTTTAGTGTGATTTAAGGGAAAATATTAAAGATACTTTAAAGAGAAAAAAGGCATAGTTTTTTTATAAATACATAAATTAACTAAGGTTGTTTTTCATGATAAAAATAGTGATTTTATAAAAACATTTGGCCTAAAAAATATTTTGTAGTGTACTACAAAAATGGGTAAGAAATTGGAAAGTTACCTTCAATCAGGCTTGCTTATCGAGAGGAATTGAAAATGAAACCTCTTAAAAACATGTACTTATCATAAAATAAGGATAAATTGATATGAATGAATAATTTTGGAACATATAAAAAGAATGTATAAAAATTATATAAAAATAAATTATAATTACAATAGGTTAAATAGAGATAAATTGTAACCCGAAGGAAAAATGTGGGTTCAGAGAGAATTACTTAAGACTTTGTCATCAATCAAATCATATGTCCCATAAAATGAATAATCATAAAATAAAACATTGACAACCATAAATATAAAATAATTCATTATATGATATATCTAAGGGTGGAATATATACACCGCAAACAAGAAATAAGTGATGAATAAGGCATATCTCACTAAAATAAAAGTGAGATAAGAAAACCCTCATAAAGAATGTATCATTGGAGTGAGGATAAATCAATGAAATAATTATGTGTAATAAATTTAAATACACAAAATAAAATTGGAAATAAATTATAAAACTATAACACCCTGATATTTTATGAGAAGTATTATTTTTAATTTATTTTATGTCTTGTGTTGTACGCTACACCAAGATTATCTTGCACTATACGCAACACCGTATTAGCTTTTAGTATACTCAAACACTATTCTTGGCTTTTGTTGCATGCAAGAGCGACCTTCCTCGATAGCGTGTGTTGTACGCAATACCCAGTTTCACTAAACAATGATATATTATTATAATATTATGAACTAGCTACTATGAATAGTATTTACTGAATTTTAAATTTTATAACATTATAATTCATCTTACACACTTTCTAGAATGAGATATGAAAACAAAATCAATTTTTCGATAAAAGAAGTATTTTTCAAAAAATGTAGTTTTACCGCCTTTTGATGGCGCACCCATTTTAAATATAATTTTTGACAAATTTATAAGTTAAATTTTACAAAATAAACTTCTTCTTTTGAATCAGGATATAAAAATTTACATTGGATAAATTTTTTATACTTTTCTGATAACCTTCATATTTTGATGAATAGTAAAAATACACTAAATTTTAATTAAAAACAACTTTTTTCATCAAGATAAATTATATGGTTAAATTATAATATTTAATGGTTTTAAAGTATAAATAGAGTATATTTTTAACATTTAATATAATATAATTCATTAGCATTAATTTTACACTGAATTCATAGGTAAAAACATTTCAATCTTTTACAACGTTTTAACGTTTAAAACCCGTTTTCTTAATAATGGAATTAATTTTAAATTAATTACTAAAACTTATTTGTTTTTAATTTTGAAAAATGGATTCCATATTTGGAATCAGTAGGTCCAAATTATGTTAATAGGCTACTTTTTATTTTTAGACATTATGAATAGTAACTACGGTAAATTATATTTACTACAGTTAAAGGTAAATCGGGTAATTAAGGGTAAAAATAAGATTATAAAATTACCCTAACACCTGAAAAAATTATATTGGATGAATAAAAGTAGAACTATATCACCTAAGGGTATAAATAGAATCATTTCATGGACTTTTGACAATGAAAGGGATTTAATTTTTATTAAAACAATAGAAAGTGACAACATGTCACTCTCTTATATCTTATAAGTGTAATAATTTTAATTTAGTGATAAACTTCATAAAACCTTGAATATAAATAGTATCCAGAAATTTAATAAAATTATCTACATAATGATAAATTATTTATAATTTTTAGGGATTAAATAATTATCATTAATGGTGACACAATAGTGATACAGAAATATTTAATTTAGTGAAAAATCAATAATACAGTTTTTATTAAACTAATAGTGACCCTAAAAGGAAACAAAACCTGACCAAAACTTATTTTTATTGTACATGTAAACCATAATCATCAAATGGTAGAATATGTGACCATTTGAAGCCTTATAAAAGCAATTATGACACTTATATTATTTTATTTTAAATGATGTCAAAGTTGTCACCTTCATGATTTAATAAATATAACAATTTAAATGTTTTGATTTTTAGATGATAAATTCAAGTAAAAGTATTATTATGAAATATATTAGATTTATATGAATCAAAATATTTTATTTTTAATTTTTATGCAACAAATAAGTGTATTAAATAATTATACAAAAATGTTGTAGTAATTATTTTATTAAGGGAAATATCAAATAAATGGTTTTAAAAATATTAAAATAAATGTTATATGAACAAATTAATGTACTACATGAATTTTTTAGACGAATATGAAATTTTATAAATCTATTAAATATTTTTTTTCGAATATATCCTCTGTGCAGATTTTAATTAAATTCAAATAAATGAATAGTGTCAAAATTGACACTATTGTTATTTTATAAAAATAACATATTATTAAATTGTTTAAAAATCACAAAAATATTTAAAAATTATAAATTGAAATTTATATGGTCTAAAATGTCATAAATTATCCAATTATAGAAAAATAACAACATATAAGTAATTATTTATAACAATTTAAAATTTATAATTTTATCACCACAAATAAAATTAAATTGTTTAAATAAGGATAAATCAAGTTGATAATGTTTAAAATAATTTCCCAACATTTATAAATTTTATTTTTTGATAATATTAAAACCCTATATCATTTAATATTTGGATTTGAGTCGTTTTGGACGTTTTTATGTCGGTTTTGAATTTATTATAAATTAATATTTCTTATATTTCCAAAGGTGCCCCTCTCCTCCCTTATAAAAGGGAACCTCCTCCCTCTCATCCTCACACCATATTTAGCCTTCAATATCGTCCAAACCCTAAAAATTTCTCTTATGTATTTCCCTAGAAATATACTAGAAGTCCTGGTATTCTTTAAAGGCCAACTTTAGTGCCCTAAGATGAGGTTTAGAAGAGGCACATCGAAGAAGATGTAATATCCTTTACCGATTCTTTCAGATTAATTTCTTATTATACTTCCTCTTATTTTGTTGTTTAATAATAAAGTAATAAAATCCGTATCAATAATATACTTATATGTTATTATAAATATGAAACAACCCTATTTCACCTTCTATTCTTCCTGTGGAAAATGAAATCACCGCGCGTGCGTACCTACGGATTACCGTCTCCACACCGTGGTGTAATCTATTTTCCACCACCACCTTACTTGGATGGGTATAATGGTGGAAATAATAAATATATATGATTATTATAACATCATACTGATTATGATAAATTATTTCATCCACTCTAATTCCATTAAATAATTATGGGATCGATATCATCGCTCGTGCGTACGTACGGATTACCATCTCCACGATGCGATGACATTCATTCTCCATGTTAACCATTCAAGAATGATTATGAAGTATATATAATGAATAATAATGAAATATATGACATAATAATTCTACTTTACTTTTGTATACATACATTTATGTCATATACTTACATCCATTCAAGTCAACAAGGAAAGGAAAACAGCATTCATGCATACGTACGGCCTACCGTCTCCATGAATGGTGTATTTCTTTCAATTTATAGATCTATTATATATATGTATATTCTGAATATATATCATATATAAATCATGTTTCACATTATTGGAAGTAGGTAATCATGACCTAAGTAATCATATGAATAATTAAAAGTCAAAACACGGATGATAAATGAAACGATTTTACCCAAAACGCTGCTTTAACATGGAATTCACAAATGAACGGGTAATATAAAGTCATAAGTGAATCATATATGATATCATAAATATTATTATGGTTCTGTTACAAGTTAATAATATGTTTAAACCCACTATACAGGATTCTCTGACTCATATGGAAGAAATTGGACATAAGGTAAGGGATAATTATTCCAATCTCGTTCTTATCCGAAATTGTTTATACGTAAGTATTTACTAGGGTTATATTTTTCATCCATGTCCATAAAATGTTTTTCATAAAGTGTTTAAAATTCATCCATTTAAGTTTAAATTCATTTTTACCCCACTTTGACTTTTACTTTGTGTTATGGAATGAATCTTTCTTTTGTTTACCATACGTGGTACTTTTTGACTTTTCCGTTAAAAGTACGAGGAGAATGTTTTTTTAACATATACAGCATGAACATATTTTTATGGTTTCATAATGCCTTATTTTCATGAATCTTACTCTACAAGATTTCATGATTATTATCAAGAAAATTCTTTTCTTTTAAAATTGAACATTATTTTGAGAAAAGAAAATGATTTTGAAGAAGAAAGGATATTTTCCTTAAGAATTCATCTCAAGTGTTTTATCAAAACTATTTTCCATCTAATATGACATTTTTTAGAATGTTTATGTTTCAAGTATAATGTCTCTATTATTTACATGGTTTTATTTTTATTATTATGAAATGATATCTATTTGTTTTATATGGATTATGTCACAATGGGATGATGTTTATGAAACCCATTTTATTCTTTGGGTTATGATAAATCATTTATGATTGTTTTGGGGAACATATAAGAATGATTTCAATATGAGATGGGCGGGAACTATATATCCCTCTAATTAATTGGGTAAAGATTTATATCTCATGATATAGACATGGATGGAATGACAAGTGAATCTGGTTCAGTAATACAAAGTAGGAATGGCAAGTAAACCCAGTTCGGTAATGGACTTTGTCCACTATGATGGTCTTAGCAGCAATGCCTTGGATACTATGGAAATCATATCATGTGCTTAATGGTTTTCCACAATTGCATGTTTTATTCCCATGCTATTTTATCATGGTTAATGTTCCTTTATGATCTATGCCTTATTCACTTCTAAGATTTATGTCATTACTCATGATTTTTTTGTTTTATGTTCATGCTCTTAAGTTCAAATGTTTAGGGATTGTTTTATGTTCTCCATGTTTACCCTTATTGGGTATTTGAGCTCACCTTTTTTATGTTTTATTTTCCCCAGGATATAAATAAAGGTTTTAGCTAATAAAACTAAAGGGGAAGATCTTTATGGGAGATGTTGATGATCTTTAACCATGATTATAAGATTATGTTCCGAGTTTCCAAAGACACTAAACTAATACGGTCTTTGGGCATCTGTTTTTTTCTTGTATTAAGTATTCCACAAAAGTAATGTAATGTTTATGTACGCCAATATTTGGGTCTCTACAAAATCAATCATAGGTTATTTCACACATATTCTTGAATAACATAACCAATGATATATAAGTTTAACCCAATGAATTAAAATTGAGTTAAGAAATATGTTATCACATGTTTGACTTCCTTCAAAAATGTCCAAACGTCCTACATAGTGGTTTTAAAAATATTATTAACTTATAAAATATCATATTAATATTTATCATGTCATATATGATCCCATTATAACATTATACCACTCATTATCTAATGATATTTCGTTAATACCCTTGTTTTGGGTTTTAAATACTTAATTTTCCTATGCATGTTTTCTCATGTATGTCATGGTTATCTTGCACAGGGTATAGATCCAACATATACAGAATAAAATAAATGTCATAAATATAATATTTAATCATTAAATATATTTTTATAACATTTATTTAATGTTGAACATAGAAAAAAAATTACACCGCTACGTGGAGAGGGTAAGTCATACATACGCACATGTGGGGCTTTCATTTTTCATAAGATGGATAAAAGGAATAATATGGTTGTTTAATAATCATAATAACATATCAGTATGTAGATGATACTGTATTTATTATTTTATAATTTAAAAAATACATAAATAGAAATTAAAAGAAGAAATGAATTTGAATGAATTGGCAAAAACGATTACCTCTTCTTCATCAGACTTCCTTTAGATCTCTTCTTAAGGGATCTAGAGATAGTCTTTATAGAAATATAGGACCACCATAACATGGATAATGATGTTATGAGTACAAATGGTTAGTACTTAATTGTGATAATAGTCTCAAGGTAGTGAAATGAAATAAAGTAAGGAGTTCCCTTTTATAATAGAGGTGAGGGGAACCCTTAGAAATCCTCAAAATATTAAATTATAATAAATTAATTCTCTATCCAAATACAACCAATGTCAAAAAAAAAATTGGATATAATATGATATAATATTATGATATCATCTTCCAATAAAAATTTTACATGGTTTGGTTTTACTTTAAACCTTGTCATTTTGATTGACTTTAGTTAACATAATTTGATTTTAATTATAGTAACAATTTATTTAACATTAAAAGGTTCTAATTTTTACTTATAAAATTTCAATTGGAGCATAAATACATAATTTATGAAATTTTATACCAAATAATTATAAATTTTTATTTTCAATGATTTTTTTATAATTTTATATAATTTAATAAAATATTATTTTGATATAATATTATTAGTGTTAATTTTGACACTATTTATTACTTTAGCCTTAATAAAATCAAGAAAATTGGTTAACTTGGAACAAAGTCATTCTACACAGAAATAATATGTCATAATCATCAATAAAATTCTTTAATAACATTAATTAATTCAAATTATATAAATTTTATTATTTTTAATAACATTTATTTGATTGTTTCATTAATAAAATAATTACTCGATCATTGTTGTATAATTATTTAATGTAATTATTTCGTCCCTGAAATTAAAAATAAAATACCATGATTTAGATAAATATGTTATATTTTAAAATAATATCTATAGTTAAAGATATCTTCTGAGTAACATCATAGTAAAAATAATATAGTTATTAAAATATGAATGTGACATCTTTGTCATACCTATAAATAAAATATTATAAACATCATAACCTCATCCAAATGATTCTCAAAAATAATAAATAAATTTATATCATAAAAATAGGTTTATTAAGTTAAAAATGGACACTTATATCTATTTAAAACTCTCTATTTTACTCATGTTCACGCAAAAGAAATATAAAATCCAAAGAAAGTGACATTTGTGATTTCCTTTAATTTAAATAATATAGAAGTCATTCTCATAGACAAGTGTCCATTGAATTACTCAAATTCTAAATTTAGGGGTTGAGGTTTGAATATAAATCATCCAATAAAATTTGGAAAAGTTTTAGGGTAATTTAATAATCCTTATCGTTTTATTTTTACCCTAAATTACCCAATTTACCCTTTATCGTGGTAACAAAAATTACCAATGTTACTATTCATATTGGTCAAAAATAAAAAAGATGTATTTAATAAATTTTTAAATAATGAATCTAAATATTATATCCATTTTTTAATATTCAAAATATATAAATTACATAATAAAACTTAAAATTAAACATATAAAAAGAAAATAAAAACAATTTTTAAAAAAAAAGCGTTATTAATACCAATAGTATACTTATACCAAAATAAGAGATAATGATGAAATAAATTTTATTATTTATAACTAAAAATTATTTAAGTTACATTGAGATCAAATTAAAACCATAAAGATACTTTTAATATAATGTAATTGATTGTTTTTATAAAAATTAGTATTTTTCACTATTCACTGGAAAATAAATATTTTCAGAAATATACAAAAATTTCACCCTAAGATAATTTTGAAACTAGGATTTTAAAAATAAAGTTTATTTTTTTCGATATAATTTCTAAAAGTTTCAAATTTTAGTTTCAAAATAAGTGAGTCATTAAATGGAAATAAAACAACCTTTAGAAAAATATAGCCTTTTATGTATACAATTAGATTTATTCTTATATTATGCCAATAAAAAATCATTTCGATAAATATAAAAATATTTGGTAGAATATATAATATATAAATTTCATAATGAGTTTAATACTATTCATTCCCACCAATTTAATATCTAAGTTATAACGGTCACATTTTAAATAGAACATCGTGGTTTTTAAACTCAATGTTTCATGCAACATAAGATATCGAAGATTCTAAATTTAAAAGAGACATACCCTGAAATCTTAGGGTGTTATATTCTTAACTCCTTTAATAAATTGTTTCCTCACAATTTTGAAATTTAACATTGAAAATCAATGGTTGATACTTGAAAATTTCGTTGTGGGAGACCCATATCATAAATAGGGTTAATAAAACATCCCATTAATAAGAGGAAAATAGAAATAAAAAGGTCACCATAAAACTAGGATTATTAATAGGAGGGAATTTGTAAAAATATAGACATGTAAGCGAAATATAACTATCAATTTTTTTGGAGAGTTATAGGGAACATTGTCGTTAGAATTTAAACTGTCACAAACCCACAAATCTGTGATCGGTTAGAAGATTGTTGATTTCTCAGAAAGAAAGGTAAATGGAAAAATCATTTTCCTAGAGTTGAGGTATTATTTTAATATCTTGATAAGAATTGGAGAAAATAAACATTCTTGATTTATTTCCAAGTCACAAGCATAAAATCATCCTTTGGTTGTGATTCAAAGTATATTCACTTCATTTATTAAATCTAGATATGGATATTCAGGACAAATTTTAATTCCTAAAGCATTTTTATGAATCATAAAATCCATAATTCATTCATTCAGTCTTTAAATGTTTACTAAAACCAAAATGGTTAGTACTGGTTATCCAATATGATAAATCATAATCAATAATATCATTAATCCATTCCATAACTAGTTAACCTTAAGACTCAAAAAAATATGTCTTTTCAAATTCAAAGACCAAAAAAATAATAAGGAAGGTCATTAAATTTCCAAAATAATTTTAACAAAACATTTCCCCAAATAATGTAGCTCTTATTGTCACGTACCAAATATATGAATACATTAATCTCCTTTAAACCTTTATGAACCATTCATGCTTCCAAGAATAAAATATCTAGTTGTTGAATATATTCCTTAAATCCAACCATAATATCACTAACCACCTTCATAGTCAAAAATATTATCCCATAAACATCTAGTTATTATTATCTCTACATCAAGAACATATTTAGGGTTATCTTTCCCAAGTCATTAACTTACAATGAAATCACTTCCCTTGATTATTGGTCATATTCATCGTGTTAATTCAATTCCTTAAAGAAGAAGTAATGCAGTACAATCCTTATATATCTCATGATTCTTATAACCAAAGAATTATTGATAAAATACTCAAATAAAATAATTATTTAATCCAAAAACATGCATATTAATCATTCCTCCTCATATTTGGTAGTATCATAATATTTAACATGATCTATAATCCTCTTTTAGGGTATATTCCTTTCAAGCTTGAGACATTGATAGGAATAGTGTCTCATCTCCTTGCAGTTGAAGCATTGTACATTGGAAACCTTTTTTTACCCATAAAATTAGAAGAAAGGTGGTATTTCTCTCCACACTTGTATAAAACTCACATTACTTTTAATAATGTACCATGGAGTTTCATTCCATGACTATCATATGTGGGAAAATACTTCTTTATCTTCACTCCTTTATCAACATTTTTCCTAGTGGTTCTCTTGTTCTCATACTTCCCTCTAAAACCATAATACTTAGAGAATTATTTCTTTGTCTCCTCAGTACATGATATTATATCCTCATATGATGAGAATGTTTAGGATACTAGTTCCCTTCGAAATTGTAAGAACCTAGATCTTCTTTTAAGGTATGGATGTTGATTTCTGGTGTTTTTGAGAAAAATAGAAGTTTTTTGGAAATTTAAGTAGTACACACCGTGAACATAGGAGTAGATGTTGTGTACCTAGTTGTCACAGGTAGTTGTGCACTGGCTGTGTAACGGCCTAGTATATGGCCGTGTGGGGTGACCTAGAGACCACCTAAATTGGGGCCTGGTAAAGTCATATACGTGCCATGTTCTTTTAAAGAACACACCGTGTATTTTTATTTTTATTTTATAAATTGGAACGGGGTCGTGTCTTGTTCACCCAAAGCTATTCTTTTGTCTTTGTCTTGTCCTAGAGAAACCGATGCCAATGATTCTTCTTCGAGCCCCTGACCTTCCATCCATTCTTCAAAAAAACACTATTGGTTTCATTGAAGTCGTATCAGTGAGTTCTTCCTTCTTCTAGTGCCTCTTCTCCAGATTTATCCTCTTTCATAAGATATCGGTGGTTGATCATTTTAGAGGTTTTTGTAGATCTATGGCGTTCTAGGTCAATTCATAGGATGAGTTTCAACTATATCAATCGTACAATGTTTAAGTAGGTAGTTTGTGCCTATTCGTAGTTTGTATTTGAATTATATGTGCAAAAGTTCTCAATACTCTAGTTCAGGGTATTGCATTTTTAGGGAATTTAACCCTTTAATGTCTGTTATGCCTTGATTTCTTGAGTTAGGGTTCTTGTTTGAGAATATGGTTTAATTACCTTGCTTTGGAAGTTTTTTCCCATGTTTGAACTGATATTGGCTGTTGGGTATAGTTTTTCCAGTTAGGCTGATCTATTTTCCATGCCTAGTACTATTAGGATGGAGTGATATTATCAGACTTACTTGTGCCATGCTTTGTAGTTTTTTAGCCAAGTATTATATTGTGATTTACTTTGGATGTTGGATATCATTTGTGCATGATTGACTTACATAGGGCTATGGGAACCTAGTGTATTTATACCATAGGCAAAATGGATGCTGAGGGATTTCCCAGAGTGTCTGTTATACTTTCACATTGTAAGACCATAGGGGGGATGGATGTGAGTGCTCCCTCAGAGTGTCTGTAGTTCCACATTGCGAGACCACAGGGGGAATTAGACATTGAGTGCTTCCCCGGAGTGGTTTTAGTTTACCATTATGAGACCATAGGGGGGAATTTATGGTGAGTGTTTCCTCAGAGATTCTTTGTTAAGCTAAACCAGAGGGGTTAGACTGTGAGAAATTTCTATAGGGTTTCTTGAGATTGCTTGGTTGTTTTTTAATAAATGTAAATGAATGTATTTGAAACTGTAGTATTGCTTACTTTTGAGTACTTCCTTGTTTATTACTTCATTTTTCATATTCCATTCCATATATATATTCACTTAAAGTTATCACAGATCTTTGGGTGTTTTCCTACAAGGATTAATCTCACACCCTATTTGGGCCATGATTTGGGCTCAAACAGATTATATTGTTACAGGTATAGACAAGGGAAAACACCCTTTTACTTCAGGTACTTGATTAGTGTGGAGTTATAGAGCATGATACCAAGTTGGGGCTTGTAATGCTACTGTAGTTATTTACATTTTTTCCTTTGTACTTTGGTTTAGTACTGTATTCCAGCATTGTGACTTGTTTGGCTCCTTTCCTAGACACATGTGACATGCATCATTTATATATGTTCTCCAGTTGTTTATCTTCTTGCAGTCTTCTATTATTTACTATTTTATGTTATTATTATTGCTTCCACTACTATTATCTATATATTTCTACTATGTTGCTCAACCAATGAGGGCATGATTTCCCCAAAATCACACCCAATGCCCTCATTACTAGTCGGCAGCCTCTAGCATTCGGGGAAATGCGCTTGAGGCCATGTGACCAACCGAGTACGGGGAACCTCTAGGCAGTACCTAGAACTGGGATGTTGCAAAGTGGTATTAGAGGAATTCTTTTCTACTTTGACTTACTATTTATATCCTATATCCAGGGATAGGAAGCAATAGGTAGTTGGTAATAAGTTGTGCTTGGGAGTAGCTAACTCGTGTATAGGGAAAAGAAATTTTACCTTTATTATTACAATTTTTCTAGTTTTTCAATTATTATAGTAGATTTGATTTCACCGTTGAGTGATTCACTTGTTTTTGTGTTGTTATCATTGATATCATTGAGGTTATATTTTTGTTTCATCCCGATGAGATGAAGGTATGCCATATCATGCATCATATATGCACTTTCTAGAGATCACATGTCATGCATTCTTGTCATGCCATTTAGGGTGAATTACCGATTTTATGTTGTTATGATAGATGTTGTGCTAGACATTCATGTTGTTTTGATATATGCCATGATAGAATAACTTCTATTTGATAGGGTATCGGTTTGTGTAAGGATTCGTTTGAATGGGAACAAAACTTTGGTCCCTGAGGTGTTATGGGCTCTCATGGATCGTAGTTTAGTGGATCATGTGTTTCTTGCACTATTATACTTGTTATGTGACACGAATATGATGCCAAGATTTGATTTGCGAGGATTATGGGCCCTCACGGATTGGAATTTGGCAGTTTAATGTTTGTTTCATCATTTTTAAGGGTACCGGAGTAGTTTCTGAGGCTTAGTGTCTGGAAAAACCCAAAATACATGGTGTGTATTGATGAATAAACATCATGTATCATTATATTCAGGAAAGAACTATTTTTTTTATGTACATGCCGTGTACTATATGTACACATCATGTAATCCTTGACTGTGTGAATGCTTGTGTGGGTAGGGACACGGGGTTGGTAAATCTTTAGTGGAACACGTCGTGCATCGGAATTACACGTCGTGTTGTAGAGGCCATGTGTTTGTCCATGTGACTAACAACACGGGTGGATGAAATCATTCTAGTACATGTTTTTTCTCACATAAACACTCCATGTAGAGTCAGTAGTGTCTCCAACCGTGTGACTAACAATACGGGTGGTTTAAACCTAAGCGGTACATGCATTTTCTGGCACAAACATGTCATGTATTTTTGTTCTAGGAGATAACTGTGTGGTTTAGCCATGTAGAGGAAATCAGGTGGGGGGGAAGGATTAAAGTACACATCGTTTAAAGGGAGAACACATCGTGTGTATGGGATATTACACGACTAGTTTTGGCAGAATTACACACCCACGTAAAGACTTAAGGGAACACACCGTGTAGGGGTTATACATGCTGTGTATCCATGTTTTGAATAACTTGAATGCTTTATTTATCATGTTACTTTCTTTCACTTATAAGTTTCAGTACTTGAGATAATTTAAATAAGGTGTGTACTTGACCTTGCACAGTCACACCGTCAGGACGTCCTCCGGTTGTATGCTAGATACAGGGCAGTGAATAGACACCGGACATGGTAGATCAAGGACTACCAGTAGTTCCTCCTATCGTGCATGTCTTAGCACCAACTGTTACCCTGGATATAGGTTTTCATGTACAGTTATGAGAAGGCTTCATGAGGTTTATGTAGAACTTTCAGGGAGCACCACATCCTGCCCCATCTATGGTAGAACTGACGCGGGTTATTCAGCAGTAGCATCCTCATACTTTCTTAGGATATGGAGGACCTAAGGCTGTAGATTCATGGTTAAAATACATGTTGATGGTCTTTAATCATTTGGAGACACCTCCAAAGAGGAGGGTGAATCTCTCTACTTATAAGCTTTGGGATTCTTCCAAGAGATGGTGGGATGTGATCTTACAGGTGGGATGCTAGAAGGTTGTGGCTTGGGATGAGTTTCAACTTGCCTTCTATGATTAATTATGTCCAAATACTTTGAGGGATGATCAAACCCGAGAGTTCATGAGTTTGGAGAAGGGTACTCTTTCATTCATGGAGTATTCTTCTCGCTTCATAGATTTGCAGTGCTTTACACCCATTCTAGGGGTGATGAGTTATTTCTGGTGAAGAATTTTAAGGATGGTCTTAGGAATGACATCTGATCTCAGGTGAATATATTCAGGTTCACTTCCATAACTACCATAATCAACCAGGCACTGATCAAATATTGAAATATAAGGGATTATGGGGTTGTGAGCTAGGTTGTCTCAGCATCTGGAGTTAGTACCCCCTCCAGCTAACAGTAGGAAGCATCGCAGGGAGTCTACGCATAGTGATCCGAGTAGGTGGAATACTTCGAATGATGGCTAGGTGACATCCTACCAGTGTGGGAACAGTAGGCATACAAGGCCACATTACCCGAGAGACCCAGTGGAGTGTCGATCTTGTAGAAATATGGGTTATATTCAGTGTTTTTATCAGATTTTCTCACCAACAGCTGGTGATAGGGGTTTTATTTCGACTCCTCATATTGGAGCAGGACCACCAGTCCCACATTAGACTGGGGGTTGGAATTATTCAAGCCGTTTAGGCTGAGGTGGATTTTATAGCCGCAATGGTCAGACACGGGGTTTCCGACAGCCATAGGGTGGATCAGCTCAGGGATCTCAGTCAGCTTCATAGGGGTGTGGTGCAGGTTAGGATTTTTTGATGGAGTAGATTCATCCAAAACCGGATCCTGAACCCTCTACAATTAGAGGTACAGTTCTAGTTTCCTCAGTTTTAGCCTCTCCACTTTTCTATACAGGGGATTCCCAAAGTTTCATATTTTTTGTTGTTCTAGAGATCCTTGGGTTCTGTATCTTTACTTTTGCTGATATCTTGATGATATACACTTGGTTGGGGACTATAATTACAAGTGTACGTCATTGAAAGGAGTTCCCTCTTGAGGTTGGTGGGTGTCGCTTCATATGTGACATTTATGTCTTAGAGATGACAGGCTATGATGTCATTCTCATAATGGACTGGTTAGTTCTTTTTCTGGTTTTTGTCGATTGTTATCATCATGGGGAGAGTTTCACATCACCATAGGGTGGTTTATTTCTACATAAAGGAGAATGGGATGTCCATATGAGCAGAGTGGGGCCAAATCATCATTGGTTGGGAGGAGTTACAGCCCATATTTCTAGTTTGTATCTGGATGAATAGGGAACTTCACAAATATAATTTTCTCCAGTGGTGGATCATTTCAAGAATGCCTTTTCATAGGAATTTTTAGGTTTAACTATGGAGTAAGAGGTAGAAATTTCTATTGAACTTGTGCCAGGAGAAACACCATGTTCATTCCTCCTTATAGGATGGCTACACTATAGTTATAGGAGCTCAAGAAGCAGTTAGAATAGTTACAGGCAAAGAGTTTCATTTGAACCAGTACTTCTCCTTGGGGTTTGCCTATCCTATTTGTAAAGAAGGAGGATGGTACCCTCAAACTTTGTGTGGATTATCGGAAGCTGAACCAGTTGATGGTCAAGGACTGATATCCCTTACTAAGGATTGATGATATTTTATATCAGTGTCAAGGAGCCCAAGTGTTCTTGAAGATTGACTTGAGATCCAGTTATCATCAGCTGCACATTATACCATCTAATATACCTCTTCCAGCCTTTCGAATCAAGTATGGTCTATATGAGTAAGTGGTTATACCATTCGGTCTTATGAACGTGCATGTTGTTTTCATGGAACTAATGAACTGAGTGTTCCACCCATACTTGGATTCCTTCATGTTGGTTTTCATGGATGATATCTTTGTGTACTATCACACTAGACACGACCATGAAAACCATATTGAGATCATTTTGAGTACACTGAGAGAGTATTAGTTGTATGATAATCTCTCAAAATTCCACTTTTGGATGGACTAAATTTATTTCTTGGGTCATGTTATCTCAGAGATAGGAATATCAGTAGACCCAGATAAAGTGATAGAAATAGTTTCCTGAGAGAAACAAAAGAACTTATTTGAGGTATGGAGTTTTCTAGGGTTGGCTGGTTACTACAGACGTTTCATACAGGATTTTTCACGCTTAGTAGTGCCACTGACGGGCCTGACTAAAAAGGGTGAAAAGTACCTATGGTCATATTCTTGAGAGTCAGCCTTTCAGGAGTTGAAAGGGAAGTTGAATTCAGCACCAATACTAGTTTTTTCAGAGCCATTCAAGAGTTATACTGTTTAATGTGATGCATCAGCTATCAAGCTAGGAGCAGTGCTTATGCAAGGGGAAGGCGTCGTTGCGTATGGGTCTCAGCAGTTGATGCCACATGAGAGTAATTACCCGACGCATGATTTTGAGTTAGCTGCAGTTGTTCATGCCCTACATTGTTGGATACATAATCTTCATGGAGAGAATTATTTGGTTTTCACTGACCAAAAAAGTCCCAAGTACATCTTTACTCATCGTGATCTGAATCTGAGACAGTGAAGTTGGGTTGAGTACCTTCAGTCCTTTGATTTTGATCTTTCCTATATGCCTAAGAAAGGCAATGCAGTGGCTAATGTGTTGAGTAGGAGGACTCAGATACAAGAATTTAAATAGGCCAGTAGTGAGTGGTAGCTTATGGATTTGTTCTCTAAGATGCATTTGGAGGTGCACGACAGACAGGGCCAGACGTTTCTTTCTTCTTTAGTTGTTAGCTCTAATCTGTTTGAGCGAGTGGGAATGAGGAAGCTATCAGATGTTGAAGGCCTAGTATTTTGGGAGAGTGTGTCAGGAGAGGACCATATTCCTGGATAGACCATGGGCGAGGATGAGATCTTGCGCTTCCGTAGATGTGTATGGGTGTCAGCAGACATATGTGAGGAGCTAATGTGGTATTTTCATTCTTCAGTTTGAGAATTTAATCATGGTGTCACCAAGATTTATAGAGATCTACACCGTCGGTATTGGTATCCAGGCATGAATAGAGATGTTGCTGGTTTTGTGGTGAGGTTTTCCACCTGTCAGCAGGTGAAGGCGGAGCATTAGCGACCAGCAGGGCTTTTGCAGTAGTTACCCATTCATGAGTGGAAGTGGAATGATTTCATGATGGACTTTGTGATAGTGTTTCATAGGTTTCCTTGAGGGAATGATGCAGTTTGGGTTGTCATTGACAGACTCATAAAGGTTTCACACTTCTTTCCGATCAAGGAGACCTTCTGTGTTGATGAGCTGGGAAGGTTTTTCATCCGATATATTGTAAGTTTACATGGGTTTACACACTCCATCATTTCAGACAGGGACACCCATTTTACTTCTCGGGTTTGGAAAGGACTACAGAGGGCTTTGGGTACATAGGTACTTCTAAGTATAGCTTATCATCCTTAGATAGATGGCCAATCCAAACGTACAATTCAGGTGTTGTAGGACATGCTTTGAGCATGTATCCAAGATTTTGGAGGTTCTTTGGAGAAGTACATACCCCAGGTGGAGTTTTCCTACAATAATAGTTTTCAATAAACTATTCAGATGGCACCATATGAGGCTTTATATGGTAGGCTATGCCGATAACCCCTATATTGGCTAGAGGCAGGAGAGGCATCTATGTTGGGACCTCATCTTTTTTAGGATACCATGGAGCAAGTGTAATTGATTCGGAAGAGGATGGATACTACAGAGTCATGGAATAAGTCTTGTTATAATATACGGAGATGACCTATAGAGTTCGAGGTTAGAGATTAGCTTTTCCTACATGTCACACCGAGGTTGGGACATAGGAGGATTAGTATATATGGAAAGCTTTCACTAAGATATGTCAAGCCATTTGAGGTTTTAGAGAGAGTCACACCGGTTGCATATCTGTTGAAGTTATCTCACAGGTATCGGGATATGCACGATATCTTCCATGTTTCTCATCTATGACATTAATTCTCAAATTTCTCTCATGTTTTTTAACCCAAGGAGGTTGAGTTGGAGGTGGATGCCTTGTTCAAAGAGCATCCTACCTGAATCGTTGATCATAGCATGAAGGTTCTCTATGTTCGGTATGTTCCTCTAGAATGGGTTCTATGGTAGCATGGACGAGTATAGGATGAGACTTGGGATTGGGAGACAGATGTGCGATCATAGTGGCTGGAGCTATTTGAGGATTCTTCTTTGCCACCTTCTTAGGGAAATTCGGGGAAGAATTTCTTTAAGGAAGAAGTTTGTAAGAACTCAGATATTATTTTCAGGTATGGATCTTGATTTCTAGTGTTTTTGAGAAAAAGATGAGTTTTTGGAAATTTAAGGAGTAAACGTCGTGTACTTAGACACATCGTGTACTTGGTTTTCGGGGGTATCCATGTACTGGTCGTGTAACGGCCGAGTACATGGTCATGTGGGGTGACCTAGAGACCACCTAAATCAAGGCATGGTAAAGTGATATACATGCCATGTACTTTTAAATAACACACCATGTATTTTTATTTTTATTTGATTAATCAGACTGGGGTCGCGTCTCGTTCACAGAAAGCTCCTCTTTTGGATTTGTCTCATCTAGGAGCAATTAAAGCTGATGATTATTCTTCAAGCCCCTGACCCACCATTTGTTCTCTGAATCAAACTCCATCGGTTGTGTTGGAATTGTATCGGTGAGTTCTTCCTTATTATAGAGCCGCTTCTCTTGATTTATCCTCTTTATTGAGATATATGTGGTTGATTGTTTTAGATGTTTTTATAGATCTATAGCGTTCTAGGTCGATTCATAGGCTAAGGTTCAACTGTATCGATTGTACAGCGTCAAGGTAGGTGGTTTGTGCCTATTTGTAGTTTTTCTTTCAATTATATGTGCAAAAGTGTAAAATACCCTAGTGACAGGTATTACTTGTTTAGGGAATTTAACCCTTTAATGCCTGTTATGCCTTGATTTCTTGAGTTAGGGCACTTGTTTGGGAATAGTGTTTAATTACCTTACTATGGATATTTTTTCCCATGTTTGAACTGATATTGGTCGTTGGGTCTAGTTTTTCCTTTTAGGATTCTCTGTTTTCCATGCTTAGTGTTGTTAGGATAGAGTGATATTGTCTGACTTACTTGTTCCATTATTTGTATCTATTTAGCCAAGTAGTATATTGTGATTTAATTTGGCTACTGGATATCATTTGTGAATGATTGACTTACACAGGGTTGTGTGAACCTGGTGTAGTTAGACCATAGGGGAAATAGACACTGAGGGATTTCCTAGAGTGTATGTTATACTTTCACATTGTGAGACCATAGGGGGGATGGATGTGAGTTCTCCATAAAAGTGTCTTTAGTTCCACATTGTGAGGCCACTGGGGTAATTGGACATTGAGTGCTTCCCCAGAGTGTCTGTAGTTTACTGTTATGAGACCACAGGGGGAATTGACAATGAGTGCTTCCTCAGAGAGTCTTTGTTATGCTGAACCAGAGGGGTTAGACTGTGAGAAATTCCCAGAGGGTTTCTTGATATTGTTTGGTTATTTATTTAATAAATTTAAATGAATGTATTTGAAACAGTAGGATTATTTACTTTTGATTACTTCCTTGTTTATTACTTAATTTTTCGTATTGCATTCCATATATATATATATATATTCACTAACAGTTAGGCACAGATTTTTGTGTGGTTTCCTAATGGTATTTGTCTCACACCCTATTTAGGTCATTCTTTTGGACCAAACAGATTATATTGTTTTAGTTTTAGACAAGGGAAAGAGCCCTTATACTTCAGGTACTTGATTGTTGTAGAGCTGGAAAGCATGGGACCAAGCTGAGGCTTGCGATGATGTAGGAGTTATTTACTTGTTTTCCATTGTACTTTTGTTTATTACTGTATTTCTGCATTGTGACTTGTTTGGATTCTTTCCTAGAAACATGTGACATGCATCATTTATATATGTTCTCCAGTGGTTTATCTACTTGTAGTCTTATTTTTTTTACTTTTTCATGTTATTATCACTTCTTTTTCTACTATTATCTGTTTATTTCTGTTGTGTTACTCTGCTAATGAGGGTATAGTTTCCCCAATATCACACATAAGTCCCTCACTATTAATCAAAAACCTCTATAATTCGAGGAAATGTGCTTCAGGCCATGTGACCAACTGGGTATGAGGCACCTATGGGCGGCACCTGGAACTGGGATGTTACAGAAAGATTGGCATAAGACCATAAAATATTTGACCCTTCTTACTCTTTAGATCATGTGCATTGGTGAGGTTCCCATTGCTTCTATGAGGTACCATTTCTAAAAGATGGTATACACTAGATTATATCATATCATTATTATACATAATATATAATTCCAAAACTAGTGAAATACATAACATGAATTGATAAATTTATATGTAGCTAAATTTCATAAACATGGTTTGTTTGGGATGTTTGTTTATAGTTATCCTAAAATAATATATTATGTTTATGTTCCCTAATCTAGGATTTCTTAAATTTGGTTCCCAAGGTTTTGACTAAACTTTCTCTAATTCCAAATGAAACAACCTCAACCCAAGTAGCCCAGAGTCGGAGATATTTTTATTAAAATGGTATAGATATAAGAGATCATGTCACCAAGGATCGATCGTTTTAGTAGTATTGAAGAACTATATATATACATGGTCCCCTTATTATATTGGTAATTAAACATAGAACATAACAAAGGAAAATATATTGCTTCCTTGACACTTATTTAAAGTTTTCATCTTCATAGCCTGCGGAAGGAAAACAAATAAAAGTGTGAGATCAAATTCTAAATAGGGGTTAGGTACAATGGAAGATAACATGAATCAATAAGTATAATCGAAATGGTAAGTTAAATAAAAAGAAAACACATTTTAATCAATAAAATAATAATTAAAATGAATCTCTATATTTTTTCATAGTCAAAATATCAGGGATAGTAATAACTGAATACTGAATGAAGGGAATTCTTATTTATTAGACATCATGTATCTAGCACATGAACCATTATATGGTCAATATGGTTTAAGTATGTGGTTATAAACCCATCTGATTCTTCTTGGAAACAAACTTGAAGACTTTTTCCCAATTGATTTTGTCTCATGAGACTACAAATGCATCGAGGGGCAATCTATAATCAGGCCCTACCAATAGGTCTTCCATTAATTGATCCACAACCCGTAGGGATTTTATTAACTAATCCCCAACCTATGTCATACCAGTCCAAAGAATTGCTGATATATTAATTAAAAATAATATTTCTTGTCATCAAATATTTTTATTAAATAAAATATATGCATTTAAAAATATTTTCCCAATTAATCAAATAACTATCAAGGTAAACTTCATATATAAAAGTGTTACAAAGATTATAAAATTATCATATCCAAGAAATAATGGATTCAAAATAGGAATTAGGCATGATTAATGATAAATTATGTCCAAATTAAATGAAAACATGTAAAAAGTGTGTTTACAAAACTTTAGAAATGAGCTAGTTTAGTGCGGTTTAAGGGAAAACATTAAAGAGGATTTAAAAAAAAGACATAATTTTTGAATAAAAACATGAATGAACTAATATAGTTTTAAATTATATAAATAGTTATTTTAAAAAAAAATTTGGCTTAAAAACATTATGTAGTGTACTTGAAAATGGGTAAGAAATTGTAAAGTTCTGTTTAATTGGGATTTATTATCAGGAGGAATTGAAAAGAGAACCTTTTAAAAACATGTATTTCTCAAAAAAGAAGGATGAATTGATATGGATACATAAATTTGAAATATATAAAAAAATTATAATAATTTTATAAAAATAAATTTTAATTACATTGGGGTAAAGAGAGAGAAACTATAAACTGACAGAAAAAATGGGGGTTCAGAGAGAATTCTTTACCAATTTATGATCAATAGAATCGTATGCCCCATAAAATTAATAATAATAAAATGAAACATTTAATACCATAAATATAAAATATTTCATGATATTATATATCAATGGTAAAAATACAAACACCACATATAGGAAGTAAATATTGAATAGGTCTTGTCTTAGGGAAATAAAAATGAGATGAGAAACCCCTTATAAAGATCGTATCATTGGAGTGAGGTTAAATAAATGAAAAAATTATGTGTGAAAATTTTAAATACAAAACAAAAGTGTAAATAAATTATAAAATAATAATAGGTCATTTCACACATATTCTTGGAATAGAATAACTAATTACAGAGAAGTTAAACCCAATAAATGGAAATTGAGTTAAGAAATCTCTTACCTGAGGTTTTAATTCCTTAAAACTTATCTGAACTTCCTTTATATTGTTTTTAAACATATTATTAATTTATAAAATAATCATATTAATATTTTTGATATCATATATGATCCTCTTATAACATTATACCACTCATTTTTCAATGATATTTTGTTATGACCCTTGTTTCGGGATTAAACTAGTTAATTTTCCTATGCAAGTTTTCTCATGTATGTTGTGGTTATCTTCCTCAGGGTATAGATAAAACATCTAAAGAATAAAATTAATTTCATAAATATCATATTTAATCATTAAATAAATTTTTATAACCATTCTTGAATGTTGAACATAGAAGAAAAATTACACTGCTATGTGGAAATGGTAAGTCGTATGTACGCATGTGCGGTGCTTTAGTTTTTCATAAGATTGGTAAAAGGTAGAATATGGTTGTTTAATAATAATAATAACAATAATAAAATATAATTATATATATGATACTAGATTTATTATTTTATCAGTTAAAAACACATCAAGAGGAAGTAAAAGAAGAAATAAATTTGAATGAGTTGGTAAAAACGATTTCCTCTTCTTTGGAAGACTTCCTTTTGGATCTCTTCTTAAGTAATATATATATGGTATTTCTAGAAATAAAAGACCTACATAACTTATATAATAATTTTATATGGAAAAATTGGTAGGTCTTGGTCGATCTAAGAGTATCAATGTGGTGAAATGAAATGAAAGAGTGCCCTTTTATAATTGATGTGAGGGACACCGTTAGAAATCCTCAAAATATTAAATTATAAAAAAACAATTTTCTATCAAAATACAAAAAATTTACAAGTATTTGAATATAATACTAGATAATTTTTTAATATCACCATGTTTTTATTTTACTTTAAATACTATCATTTTGATTGACTTTAGTTATCATAATTTGATTTTAATTATGGTAACAATTTAGTTAATAGTAAAAGGTGGTAATTTTTACTTTTAAAATTTCAATTGAACCATAAATGAATACTTTATTACATTTTAGAAGAAATCAATATCACTCTTTATTTTTAAATATTTTTTATTAATTTTAAATAATTTAATAGTATATTATTTTGATAAAATATTATTAGTGTCAATTTTGATACTATTTGTTACTTTGGACTTAAGGAAATCAAGAAAATTAGATAAATTCAAAACAATAAATTTTAAATAGAACTAATATGTCATAATAATTTATAAAATTCATTTATAACCTTAATTAATTCAAATTATATTTATTTTAATATTTTTAATATCATTTATTTGATTGTTTGGTTAATAAAATAATTACAAGATAATCATTGTATAATTAGTTAAAGTCATTATTTCATTATGAAAATTAAAAATAAAATAACATAATGTAGATAAATATGTTATATTTTACAATAATATCTATATTCAAAGATATATTCTAAGTAACATCATAGTAAAAATAATCTATTTATTAAAATATGAATGTGACATCTTTATCTTTTCTTCAAATAAAATATTATAAATATCATAACCTCATCCAAATGGTTCCCAAAAATCATAAATAAATTTATATAATTAAAATAGGTTTATTAAGTTAAAAATTGATACTTATATTTTTTCAAAACCTTTCTTTTTCCTCATGTGGACACATAAGATATAAATAAGACAAAGAAAGTGGCATTTGTGATTTCCTTTAATTTAAATAATATAAAAGTCATTTTAAAGGTATAGTGTTCATTAAATATCTCAAATTATAACATTATTTGTTATGGGTTGAATATAAATCATCCAATAAAATTTACTAAAGTTTTAGGGAAATTTTATAATCCTTGTCATTTTATTTCTAACTTAAATTACCCAATTTACCCTTTACCTTGGTTAAAAAAATTATCATTGTTACTATTTATATTGGTCAAAAATTTAATATTATTACTTACTAAATTATTGAATTATGAATATAAATATTACATATATTTTTTAATATTCAAAACCCATAAGTGAAGGAATATAGTTTAAAATTAAACTGATAAAACGCAACTAAAAACAGTTTTTTTTAATGCATTATTAAACCCAAAAATGTAATTATACCAAAATAATGTATAATGATGAAATGAATTAGATTATTTATAAATAAAAAATTATTTAAGTTAAATTTATATCA
Source organism: Viscum album (assembly GCA_963277665.1). Taxonomy (NCBI): domain Eukaryota; kingdom Viridiplantae; phylum Streptophyta; class Magnoliopsida; order Santalales; family Viscaceae; genus Viscum; species Viscum album. The sequence continues at coordinate 824,396,128 of OY728155.1, forward strand.
AATTCAAAACATAAATATACTTTTAATTTAACAAAATTGACTATTTTTATAAAAACTGGTAATTTTCACTATTCACTGGAAAATAAATATTTTCAAAAAAAATCACCCCAATATAATTTTGACATTCCAATTTTAAAAATTAAATTTATTCTATTCAAAATAATTTATAAAATTTTCAAATTTTAGTTTTAAAATAAGTGCTCCATTAAAAAGTAATAAAACTACCTTTCAAAAAATAGACTTTTATGCATAAAATATGATTAATTATAATCTTATGCCTATAAAAAATCATTTGGATGAATGTAAAAATATTTTATTGATTATATAATATATAAATTTCATTATATGGTTAATACTATTCATTATTTTCAATTTAATATCTAGGTTATAACAATCACATTTTAAATAATAGATCATGGTTTTTAAACTCGGTGTTGCGTGCAATATAAGCTATAAAAGATGTTAAATTTAAAAGAGACATACCATAAAATCTTGGAATATTATACCACCAAGCATCATTAGGTGAAAAATCTATCACCATTTCTATCCATCTAGGTGAATGCGCTATCCAAAAATAATTCAAATGGTAGACAAGAGATCACATGGTGACTAAGACATCAACAACCTTATTTTAATGATGCACCACCTCCATCCATGTATAAGTGGATGATAAAACACCATTTTATAGATCAAGTGAATGATATACCACCAAAACATATCATCTTGGTGGATGGTATACCACTAAAATTACCCTCAAGATAGATGATATACCACCATCTAGAATCTTCATGCGGATGATGCACTGCTAAGGCAATATCTGAGGGTAGAAAATACATCACTAATAAAATTATCTTGTTGGATGATACACCACTGATATCACAACATGTGTGGTTGATAAACCTCTAGAATCATACCGAAGTTGGATAGTATATGATCTAAACAACTCCCTGGTGGGAAATGTACTAGTGGTGAGACTCTCACAAGTATAGGAAGCACCATCAATATGAAATATCATGTGGATGATATATCACTGATACAATATCCTAATTGAGTTAAGTTCCACTAATTATTTGGACCCTCTAAGAATAATGGATCATACACCTAATTCGGGTGTAATAGATACCACTTACATGATAAGTGTGTCCAATGTAATAACACTAGTCACATTTAGGTGGAAAAGGTACCACTATATTTCAAGAAGTGATTAAAGTAACTTATACATCATTTAAGATCAATGAAAACCATCTCGAATTAACTAATATGTCATTGAAAAATCACTCAATCCAATACCCAATTCAAAGATTCAAGCATAGTCCATCTCTCCACTAGCCTAGCACTTCATCAAGCAATTTCACACCATGGAATACTCTAGAGATCTATACTAGGCTCCTGGGGTCATTTCTCAGTCATAGGAACTCATCATGGGTATGTGGTTATAATTTGAAAATCAATACCATATTCGAGTTGGTTATTGATGGATAATGGTGTTGATGCACACCACACATGGGCCTCTCATTGCCTTTTTGTTTCCACTCATACCCTATATATTTAAAAAAATAAATTTAAATTAATTTTTTGTAATATTAAATAATTAATCATTTCTCTCACTCTATACAATGCATGAAAACCAAGTAAATATATTCAAGAAATAAAGGGATCACCTACATATGACTAATAGGGTCCTTCATGTCAATAATGTCCCATTGATTTGAATTAAAAAATATAAATAAATAAGTATGGATAAAGCCATATATTTATGCATAACCATAGATACATGTAATAAAAGTAATGTAAATGTAGATAGGCTATAAGAGGAGTGATAAATAAACCATAGGTAACCTCCTATGATACACATAATGTTGATTAGGTATTAATTAAAGGAGATCTACCAAAGGTAGAAAAAGAACCAAAGGGTAATGGAGGTGAGGACACATATATTATTTTTCTAGATAATGAGAAACTTTTTTATTTTATTAAAAATCTTAAACAAATAATTTAATTAATTAAAATACTTAAAAACAACTAGGAAAAGTTGGGTAACCACTGGAAAACCATCAGGTACCTGGTGGGAATTCAGTACCCACTTAGGGGTCTCTAACCTCCTAGTGACCCCTTAGGAGGCACTACCTCTTTTTTTATCCCACGGGGTACCCAATATTAATCCATCGAGCACTATATAGCCTCTGTGAAGGGATAAATATACCTGCACCTAGCATATTTCCCTAAAATAAGCTCTTTATCCCCCCACCAACTCCTCAGACACTCATAATTACTAAAAATATATTAGGTTTGGTAAATATTATATTGAAAACCTACCTCATATATATTTCTAGTGTTAAAACCTCTCCATCATATAGTATCTCATCCCAGAGTGGCGTCGCTAATCATCATTGAGCCTCTACGATGAAAATATTTGGCCATTGCATTGTATATTAGCATCTCAGGCCCATGTCTACTCTTATATAAGAATGTGCTTCCACCATACCAATACTATAGGGACTATCATCCTACATAGAGTCTTCTCACCTAAATCCACTATATGAACTAGTCGCTCCTTGAATGACACATCCATAGCTTCATCAACCATGTCAATGTCGATCATCCGTGAAGGTTAAAGATTGCAATCCTGAGGTGAAATACATGGAATACAACAAGAATAAGACTATATATTTAAGTGTTAACTAATATTCTATAGTAAAAACCCTTTTTATGACATCAAATGGACCTATAAAGCTGGGTGTTAGCTTACCCAACCTTTGAATACAATAGTGTCCCAACTAAGGTGACAATCAGAGAACTCCTATGTCACCCACATCAAACTCTCAAAGATGGAATCACCTGTCAGTATATGATCTATGTATACTTTTAGTGTCCACCAACTACTTCCAAATTATAAAAATATGTTATGACATATCCATTATAAGACTTATCCTGATGTCTACTAACTCTCATTCTTCCATACAACAAAGAGTTTATTATAAGGGTCGACCATATAAATCCACAAAAGTGTCCATCTGAATCTATACATGGTAACTAATATTTTAGAAAAACATTGAAAGTTATAGATAATTAAACCATGAACCATTGAAATCAAGTACTCATACTTGTAGTATATTCTTAAACACCTAGATAGTACACTCTAATTTGCTATCTGTCTAAGGATGGTATGTTGTTCTCAAATGAACCTATGTATCAAGATCCTTCTACATCCATTTCTAGAAGCATGATATTAAATGGGAAACTTGACCATAAATTATGCCCATCATAACCCCATATAGAATCACTATATCTTTCATATATATCTATTACATCTCATTGTTGAAATATATCTTCTGAATTGGTAGAAAGTGTGTTACCTTCTCTAACCCATCCATGTAACCCATATTATATCACTTATATGATAATACCTCAGTAATCTTATCATTAAATTCATGTTCACATCATACCACTTCCACTCATCAATGGGTAATGACTATAGAAGACTTATGAGTCATTTATTCTTGGCGTTTACATGTTAATAGATAAATCATTAGGAAACAAACCCTATATTTCCTTTTTCATCCCAAGCCAAAGGTATTATCTTTAAATATCATGATATATATTAGTAATCTAGGGGTGATAATCCCATATTTAGTTATGTGAATCCCACATCATCTCCATGCACATGATCATAGGGACTACCACATGACCCTACACATAAAGAACCTCATTCGTATCAAGGGACCAATCAAGTGGTGGATCCCCATCATATTTATTTTCTATCATCACCAAGTAGTTTGAGTTAGATAACTAACGCACTTTTACTCTCACATGGAGTGTGTATGTCATGCTAAAATTTTGCAGGGTCGGTATTATTTAATACTTAGAAACATTAAGAAATATCTCATTAAAGAGGCTTATTAAATATAAAAAACAACTATCCCACCACACCACATAATCATAAGTCTTCCTACTTAAATCAATGAGCATAATATTCCCCTTACTAATGGTATATTCCATCTCAATGTTGAAGGATTATACATACTTGGCCCACCTCATCTACCAAAGGATTAGGTCCCTCTGAGAAAAGATATACCTGAGGCTCTTTTAGTCAGTGAATACCACAAACCTCTCATATAGAAGATATTGATGCAAGTATATCAACATGTTTATCACCTAAACCAGCTCCATATCATTTATCCAATAGTTCTGTTCATGTGACCTTATCTTTTTGGACCTATAAGTGACCACTTGCCTGACCTGCAATAGAACTACCTCAATCCCAACTCTTAAATCATGAAAATACAACATATACTTCTTACCCAACTAAGGTATGTTCAAGATAATAATATACATCAACCTCCATTTTATATCTTTAATGGATCTCTCAAAAGAATTTGACCAAAGGAACTTCTTCCCCTTCTTCATTAGGGCCATCATCAGAACTGAAATATAGGAGAATCCCTAGATAAACCATCAATAGTAACCTTACAAGCCTAGGATAGTATGTATCTCAAAGAAGCTATTGGGACACTCCCAAGAAATATGACATCCACCTAATTTGGGTCTATTGATATATATGACTAGGATATAATGTTCCCTAAGATGTTCACCTCACTAAACCAAAACTAACACTTTAAGATATTAACATAAAAATGATTCACCCTTGGTATACTAATAATGATCTATGTATGGTGATCATGATCCTCCCTAGATTAAGATTATACATTAATATCTTCAACAAATATGACCACAAATGAATCTAAATAAGGAAGGAAGATCCTATTCATTTCGGTCTATAAATATTGATGGTATATTTGTTAAACCAAATGGAATCATGAGATATAAATATAGGATGTACCTACAATTAAAATCAGTACACAAAATATCATAATACCTTACTCTAAACTCATTGGTACCCTGGCCAAAGATCGATCTAAAAGAACCACATAGATCATTTCAGATGATCAAACAGGTCATCGATATGAGGATGGGGATAATAGTTATTATCTTTCAATTGGTTAATCCTTTAATAATACAAACATAAATGCTTCAATTGATTTTCCTTTTTCATGAAAAAAAACAATAGTTCCCAAAGGGGATTATCTCAAGTGAATAAATCCATTAACCTCCAAATGCTCAAGGAGATCCTTAAACTCTCAAATCATTATAGTTATAGAAATAACAAACACATACCTTGTGTAATAGATGTATGATTGATGCAAGAAATTATTTTATAATATAAAATAATAATACAAACACAATTAAGAAAAAAAAAATAAATATGATTCAATGAACATTTAAATAAAATATAAAGTAGTAGAATTTTTTTCAGCTTCATCACTTCTAACAATATGTTTTTCATGACGTACCTCTTCACAATGATCACAACAATTATATTATGGTAGAAAACATTCAGTTGGAGTATCTTATTCCTTTGAATTTTCATATAAATCTTATCCATCTAGTTCATTTTATATTTATTTATAGATAACTCACCAATTGTTAAATCTTTGGTGTTTTCAAAATCTCATTCAACTGTTAGATCAATCAAGTTTCTGAATTGAGTGTAGTCAATTAGTGGTTCAAAATAGTTCCCAAATTTCCCAGCATAATTTCAATAATTTTAAAGAACAATAAAATAAGGGGGTATATATATTAATCAATTACTCCAAGATCCAAAAACTTTTATTGTCCAAAACACATCAGTTATATCTATAGAAACCAAGGACTGGTTAGGTTCCACTTAGAGGGGGTGAATTAGTGGTACCTTTATTTTAAAAATTCTATATTAATTTAATCTCTTATATATTTTTAAGGTTATTTATCCAATAAAAGGTAATTCATATAATCTGTTGAAATGTAGAAAAAAATAAAAAGAGTAGCACACATTATTTACAAGGTTAGGCTAAAAAGCCTACTATTTTCCATGTTGGTTATTCCCCCCAACATGGATTCTTTACTATCTCCAATGAAATTGTTATAACACTGAATCCATTTTCCTCTCTCTTCTTATAGATTCCAATATATGTAACTAAAAAACTTCAAAAAAATGAGTATCCAACAAATAAATACTTCATGTAAACTCCTAGTGATCTTTTCACCTCTTGTTGATAATCCTTCCCTACAAGAAGATGGATCACCAAGTCTGTACATTTACACCTTCAAGAACATCAAATGATTATTATTGGTCTTTAAACTCTCATAAAATCTTGATATAATGTAGTATAAAATTTTATCATAATTATTATCTAATTTATTCATCACCTACATGCACACATTTATCCAAAAAATAATAAAATTGTTTTTCATGTGATAATATCTCATTTATTTCCCAAAGACATCATTATTTTTCCTAATTTAAATTAATTTATTTAAAATATGAATACCCAATGATTTTATGGGTATAATATTTTATAATTGTGAATACCCAATTATTTTTGTAGGTATTCTTTCATATTCATACAGTGCACCTCATTTAAAATAACCAAGTGTCTTTTAGGTTCTCTTTATTTTATCACATGGATAACAGTCTTTGTAGATCATCTCTCATATTTATTCACATTGTAAAAAAATACACCACAAATCATTATTTTAAATACCTGAAGCATGTCATCATATTTCACTAGGTATTTTAAAATGTAGTGGACTTCATTTTAAAAAACTGAAGGATTTGGGTGATTTATTATTTCTCAACACAAATAAACAAATACCATTACTCATACAGTATTAAATAACCATGCATTAAACTTCATCTAAATATCTTTATCACTCGGGTTTTTTATTTTTTCACATGATACTAAAATATCACAGTTTTCTATGACTCAGAATATCACGTGCATAAATATTAGATTAATGAATGGAGTTATTCTTCCTTTTTCATTTGATCTATATGAATTCAAGTGTAACTACAGGAATGTACATTCATATTAGATGAATATAAAGTAATAATCACACATTTACTTTGACTATAAACTCAAATTCATCATAGTCAATGACACAATTGAGATAAATCTATTCATACAAGTAAGAGTACGAATATTATGTATAATAAGTTCTCCAAACTCACTTGGATATCATAAGGTCATTGGAGCCTTCTTTAATGTGGATGTGGTTTGATTTGATCGGGTGAACAATAAAGACCACAAAATTCTCAATGTATAGAATCTCTCAGAAAAGGATGAAGTTTTAGATGATCGTGTGACTAAATAGATGACACAGATAAATTGTGTCAGATGGAACTCAAAATGTATGTAAAATTTTTAAGCATGGTAATAGTATCTCGTGTTCAGTGTCCCATATTAGTCTTCACTTTTTCTATACTCTTCTTAATAAGAATTCATATGTAAGTGTTTCCTTGAGCCGACAGTGGAGATATTCACCCATAACACTTTCAAAAATGGGATTCATAGGTCATGACTCACTTTTCCTGGCCCACCTACCCACTCCTATGCACTCTTACATGATCACGATCATGAAATCTCAATGTGTCCCACCATGTACCTTCTCTCTTGTGGGATCTATAATACCTTCTTCCACCATGTTGGCTAGCTTGGATGTATCCCATGCATAGCTGATTCTTTCTCCCATAATATTGTGGTTGAGTTAGAATTACTAGTTTTATTGGATGACATGTTTTTTGTTAAACACCCATAAAAATTGTCAGGGAAATTCTCCTTCAATTCCAAGTCAGAACTCAGTATTCTTCTATAATTATTCATGAAAAATATAAATACATCTTTAATGGATGGAATTATCTAATTAATTTATGCAATTAATTTATTCTTTCATGTTAATCTTCAAATCCTAATGAAAATAAATATTTTTATGTTCTTCTTTATCTTTTTGTAAAAAAATCACTTCAACAAATTCCTTTTGTACAACTATTTATAATTTTATATTGGTTAAAAAAATTGTTACATTTAAACATGAATAATTTTCCAAGAATGATATCCAATTATATAAAATGAATCCATAACAATTCTTCAAGAATAACCACTTCCTCTTTGACTCGAAAAACACATATTGATTCATCATTGAAAAAAAATGAAACACTTGAGCTCAAAAACCTCCCACCATTTTATTTTTTTGTCAATATCTCTTCAAATTATAAAAATAAATATGTTTGATCCAAATTTTATCCCCCTTATTACCAATAAAATTAAAAGTACAAGTGGGGAACTCTCATATCATATTTATTCTCAAAAACATATTCACTTATTTTTTAAAGAAGTGGATGATATCACATGATTCTCTTAGTAAAAGGCCTTTATCTAATCAACTCTTAGTCTTCATGGGATAACCTAGTATAGAAAATATGATAGATATAACCAATGTTTTATAAGTTATCCTTAAAAAATACTCACATGTGATATCATTCTCAAAAAGTCTCAAAAAAACAAGATAGAGTATATTAGGAAAATAAATAAATAATATTTAAAATACTTTAACAAACACATTAGAAAGTTCAGGTGCAAGAAAAAAATATCTCCCTCTTTGTATCATCTTATCCTTAACCAAGAACCCCACCCCCTAGTAGATACAATTAATAATGAGAGATGATAGTGTTATTGACATAACTCAAATGTCATTAAATATCCCCCTCAAGGGATGAACTAGTTTTAATTATTTTCATGAAGTGATAGCCTCAAACTTATTTTTTTATTCTTTGCATATTATCTTAAAACACCTCAGATAATAGGGAAAAAAGAGAAACCTCATTTTGATTCTATAAAAAACACTCAGTTTGATATATTTTTCTTAACCTTTTCTTATTTTTCATTCTAGACTCATCATGGTTGATTATTTTCTTTATTTTCCTTAGAGACAAAGATAGTTTATTCATTTGATTATTGGTTCTATTTCCTAATAAATTCCTCTTAGGCAGGTAAAATAGTCATGCAATGTGTAGATCTATACCTAGTTTTCTTACATATTTCCCATTTATTTTGAATGTTTGGTCTCATTTTCTCATCAATTATCCATCTTAAATCTTTCCTCTTTACTAGTAATGACATATTGTAACAAGAATAAACTTTTTGACCATATCTTCCACAACACTAGAAATAACTTATAAACAGTGATCATCTTGATTGGTTCTAACTATATCCTGAATTTTATTGTTGATATCCACCTATATAATAAGTATTTTTTCTCCTAGAATAATATCATTTATTTAGAACATTCCTCTCTTTTAATGGTGTAAAATATTGCCTCTTAATCTGAACTTTCTTGGCTTTACCTTCACTATTATAAATAACAGATATAGTTTAAAAATGATTAGGTACACTGTTACCTTTCCTATCTCAATATTGAGAATATTCAACATTGATCTCAATATATATATTAAAATATTATATATAGTTATTCATGTCATGATAAACTATGACGTATATGTCATGTGTCTCAAAAAACATTTCTTCTCTAGGAGTCAAATTCTCTTAAAGATCACATATCATATTTTATTAGAAATATCTAATTTGTGATTCTTGATTTATTTATCATAAGTTTCTTCCTTTTCTCTGATCAAATCATTCTTTTCTTTATTTAATTGTATAATTTTGTCAATAAAATATTTCAACTTACCTTTATGTTCCTATTCAAGCTCTGTAATTTCTTCTCTTTTACCATCACTACTTGAGGAATATAATCCTTTCTCAACACGATAAAATAGAGTAACTTCATTACCTTAATTAATAGATGAATAATCATTCCCTTTATAACTTATAAAACATATCATATTGGTGGATTACTTCTTATTCTTATTCCCTTTACTCCTTTAGGGTCTCTCCTCATCCCAACCAAATTATTTAACCTGTTACTTTGGATAATATTTTGAAATATGAATAATGTTATCATAAATATAACATCTCAAAAATTTGTTACCTTTGTCTTTCCATTTTCCCATATTGAATATTTTTTAAATAAGATCCATAATCCTATTCAAGTTCTATTTATCTTACTTTGAGTCACTTAATTCATCAACCTCTTTTTCTTCTTTTACTTTTCATTTTCTCAAAGCATAAAAGATATCTCATCACTGGATTTATCCTTAATGGTAGGAACCTTCTCATTTTATATGAAATGAGTATATTATATAGCTCATTAATAGTCAAATATTCTCTATATTCCAAGTTTAATGTTTTTGGATTAAACCAATCTGAAAAATTCCTCAATAGTTTTTTAATGATGATGAAATCATTAAGAATCTCACTAAACCCTTGGATGTTTCTCACAATCTCGTTGAATCTTGTGAATAATCATCCACATTTTTATCATCATCCATTTTTACATCTTCAAATCTACTTCTCCATACAGGTATCTTGGCTTCCTTGACATTAATGTTTCCTTTATAGTTTCTCCTCAATTTCCCCAAGATTTCTTTAGTAGTTTTAAGAACCATAAATGTGGTGAAAAAAAATTCAAATAATGACATAAAAATAGATTTTTATGCCCATCCATAAATATTTATATTCCTATTATCACCAGAAGCCATAGTAGAATTTTCTGTAATTGCTTTAAAACCCACCGTAGCAGCATCTATAACTTCAAGGCCAAGAAAAAGGAGGTAAGGTAGAAACCTATTCCTCCAACTATGGTAATTTGTTCCATTCAAGATAGGAACTCCTCAATTGTTGAAATAATTTATATTATCTATTCTCAATTTCTTATATGGATATTTAGAGGTATCTTACCTTTGATACCAATTATAAAAACCAAATATTGGTTAGCTTCAACTAAGAGAGTGGGTGAATCATTGGTACCCTTGTCTTATTGATTCTCTTTTAATTTAACCTCTTGAACTTTGTTATGGTTCATGATCCTCTCAAAGATAATTCACAACCTCACCTTGTATAAAGTAGAAAATAAGGAGATTGGTACCTATTATTTACAAGTTGTAGTTGAAAGGCCTACTCCATAACATGTTTTCTATTTCCCCTAACATGGATTCTTCACTATCTCCAATGAAACTATTACAACACATAATCCACTATTCCCTCTCAACTTCCAAAGTCTACAGGATGTCACTACAACACATCAACAATGATGATCCAATAAAGTAAGACTTAGTGTAATCTCCTGGTGATATTCTCTCCTCTTAATGATAATCCTTATCCATGAACCGATGGATTGGAAAGTTTTAATGTGTGGAAATTATTCAAGAACATCAGTAGATTCTTATTGCTCTTGAAACACTCGTCAAATATTGATACAATGTTGTATAAAATTCTCTCACAATAATACTCTAACTCCTTCATCACCTACATGCACACATTTATCCATAAAAAATATAATTATTGTGCATGTGACAATATCTATTTTATTTCCAAGAACCCTCATTATTTTTACACATTTAAATTCCATAATTTAAAATTTTAATACACAATAATTATATGGGTATTATATTCTCTCATTTTGAATACTCGGTTATTTTTATGGGCACTCTTACATCTTCATGCAGTACACCTCATTTAAAATACCTAGGTTTTTTTTAGGTTCTATTCATTTGATCATGTGGATAACAGTCTCTGTAACTCATATCTCATATTTATTCATTCTTTAAACACATACATAGTGGCTTTTTTTAAAATACCCAAAGTATGTATCTCATTATCTTTCATGCGGTATTTTAAAATGAATTAGAATTCATTTTAAATACCCAAAGTATTTGTGTGATTTATTCTCTCTCCATGAACATAAACAGATATCATGCCTTATATAGTATTAAAAAACTTTCCATCATCCTCATTTAAATATCCACATCACTTGGGATTTTTTTTCCTTTATACGACACTAAAATACTGCAATTATGCATGACTTGTAAAATCATGTTCATGAATACTGGATTCAAGGATGTGGTTGTTCTTACTTTTTTCCATTTTATCTACAAGAATTCAATTGTAACTGCATGAATTTATATTCATCTCATATGAACATCAAGTAATTGTCATAAATTTTATTCAATTATAAACTTTTCTTCATAATAGGCACTGAAATGGACTGGGATCCTTCTATTCCGGAAAGGCACTGCATGAATCTTGTGTGAAATAATTTCTTCGCAATCGCCTAGATCTCAAAAGGTCATCAGGTCCTTATTTAATGTTTAAATGGTTTGATTTAATCTGATGTAAATTCAAGAGTACAAAATTATAGGCGTACATATGCTCTCAAGGAAGGTCGGGGTTGGAGACGATTTCATGGTTTAACGGATGGTGAAAATCAATTGTATCAAAAAGAACCTGAAATGGATATAACATTTTTATGTATAAGAACATTATCTTGTGTTCTAAATCCCACATCAGTCTTCACTTCTGCCACTCTCTTCTTAATAAAAATTCTCATTTCAACATTGGATTGAGCTAGCAGTGGGGTTCGACCTCCACAACACTTGCACTCATGGGCTTCATGTGGTGTGTCTCACCTGCAGTAGCCCACCTACCCACTCTCATGCACTCTTACTCGATCCCACTCTTATGATCCCAATGCGTCCCACCATGAACCTATTCTCAATATGGTATCTATTCCACCTTTTTCCTCCATGTTAGATGGATTGGCTATCTCCCATAAGAGCATGGTTAATTCGACCTTGTTGGTTAGCTTAGCTAGCCTTTTTTTGTTAAACACCCATATAAAAATAGCTAGGAAAATTATCCTTTAATCCCAATCCAAAACTGAATATTCTTCAAGAATTATTCATGAAAAGTATAAATATATTTTTCATGTATGGCCATTTTTAATTCCTTTATGAAATTACTTCTTTTTGCATGGAAATCTTCAAATCCTCATGAAAATAAATATTTGTATGGTATTCTTCAACTTTTTGTGAACATTGTGCACTTTATAAAATACATTTTGTATAATTATTTAAGATTTAACATCAATTAAAATAATTGTCAAAGTTAATAAAAAGAATAATTCTTCAAGAATGACATCCAATGCTATAAAATTAATCCATAACAATTATACAAGCATCACCACTTCCTATTCATCTCACCAAATACATATTGATGCATAATTGAAAAAAAATTAAACACTTGATCTCAATAATATATTTTTATATTCATAATTATATTATTCAATAAGAAATTAACTAAAATCACATAATAATTATATAAAATATTTCTAAGTTAATATAAATCAAATACTTCACTGAAATCAAAATTCATAGGAGAATATTTAATATATTAAAATAAAACTTTTTAAAGTTCATAGTATACTTATTTCAGTTAATAGTATACTTCATAAAGTTCATTCAAAAATATAATAGGGTTAAAATCAAACTTTTTAAGGTTATTAAAAAAGTTCATATGGTGAGTTTTAGACTTTTTAAGGTGAGTTTATATCTACATAAGATAAAATTTTGGTAATAATAAGATGATTTAAAAATATCATAAGGTAATAATTAGATACTCATAACGTGTTTTTACATTGTTAAAAATACACTTTGTGAAATGATTTGTAAAATTTATAGGGATATATTTTAAAAACCATAATGTGATTTTCCTTTTTTAAAAATACACTTCGTATAATAATTTAAAAACTTCATAAGGTGATATATAGAATACTGTAAGGTGATTTTTTTTTCAAAAATCCACTTCATAAGGTGAATTGAAAAAATTGTAAGGTGAAAAATACTTTTTGAAAAGATAGAAATATATAATATGTGAAATTTAACAACACTAAATATAGAATCCAAAATAAATAAAATTAATAAGAATAAGAATAATAAACATATAAAATCCAATAGATTCAACATCATTCTTAAAAATAAAATCAAACAACCAAATCAAACATGTATAAAACCAAAAATAATGAATTTTTTAATAACCATAGATATTTTAACTTTTGTAATAAACAAATAGGGTTTTTTATTTATAAAAATAAATATAATAATAGAGAAAATAGAAACTCCAACAATTCCAAACTCTAAAAATATTCCTAATTTCAAACTATTTAATCTCCCTTGGTTTTTGTAATTAAAAAACCAATTATTTAAAATCAACAAAATATCCCCCTTTTTTAAATAAAAAAAGTTTAAAAACTTAAATAAATGTTTTATTAAAACTCTTTATGTTAAGGTAAAAGTAATATACTCCCCATTAATAAAAAAAATACCCACCTTTTAGAATAACTTTCCTCCTTTAAGAATAAATAAAACAGTAGGCACGCAATCATGAAAAAAATGAATCATATGGAATTCATTAAATGAATTGACATTATATCAATTTTTAATACCAGTTATTAAATAATTACTCCCCCTAAATTAATGCATACTTAAAAATAACAAGACTATTAAAAATTAAAACAGCTAATGTAAGTGTAATGGACTAGGTAGTTCAGGCAGAGGGCTAGTGGAACCAAAAATGAAAATATGTTTCACCCCTAAATTATATATATATATATATATATATACATATATATTATAAACTCATCACCTATATACTATGGGAAACTATCACTTCACACACCACCCTAAAATAGGGGAAATTGAATATCGTATGAGGATTTTCCCCCCACAATTTTTTTACCTTTATGTTTATATTGTTTTTTTTTCTATTTTTAGTTTACTATACCTTCCTACAATTGGTTTTAGTTTATTTTTTTATGTGATGTTAACTACATTGATGTGGTAACTGACCACCCCGAAAATATATATTTAGTTGCGGTCCTCTATCCCATAGTGTCAAATCTATCCCTACCAATGTAAATATATATAATATGCATTATATATATAGATTTATTATTTTTATTATTTTTATCCCAAAAAACAATATTTCTATCTTTGAATGGTCATATATTATCCATCTGACCTCATATCAAAGCATTATCAATAGTGTTAGGACTGTTATGATTTCCTACACTAAAACTCATGAAAAAAATTAACACAATTTTATTAGTCACATGATCACTATGATATCATTTTTTGGATACCAGGATATATAGAAGCATAAAATACTAGTATTTTAATCTTTTAAGCTTCCAGAATCATTCTAAAACATATAATTTGAATTTCCATTCCAATATTCACCCATGGATAATAATGAAATTAATTTAACTTTTAAAATAAAATCAAACAAAACCATAAAAGGTACCTTATTTATTCATAAACTTTGATTTGATCTGTTTATTATTGGTGAGTTATATATCAACAGAACCAAATGAGGTATCATATATATAATTGAAAGAGTTAAATATTAAAATGTATGATCTATAATTTAAAGGTTGCATCTGCCCTAGCATGTCTCCTTGAGTCATTAAAATTATCATTACTGAGAAAGAATATTATACCTTTTTCTTGTGTATTGATTATCGAAATTTGAATCATGTGGCCATTAAGAATAACTATCCCTTACCCTATATTTATGACAAATTTTTCTATTAAAAGAGTTTAGTTGGTTCTATTAAATCTAATTTCTATTGAGGTACCATCAAATCTGAGTGAAAGAGGTTGATGTTCCTAAGATGTCATTCAGGAGTGGATATGGTCATTTTGAGTACCTAGTAATTCAATTTGGGTTCAAAAATTCTCTAGTGATATTTATAGAATTGATGAATTAGATATTCATTATGTACTATGATTCTTTAATTTTGGTATTTTTTTTTGGATGATATTTTGGTTTACTTGAACAATGAATAGGGGAATGTGCATCATTTGATAATTTTTTGGGGAACTTTCATGAACACCACCTCTATTTTATGTTATCTAATTCTAGATTCTATATCGAAGAAGATAAATTATTAGGGAATGTGGTAGTGTAATAATTAATTTTATTCAATCTTGATAAGGTAGGGGATGTTATGTCTTGGGGAAAATAATAAATATTTTCGATATTTGTAGCATCTTAGGACTAGTAGGGTTCTACTAGTTATTTGTGAAATATTTATCTAGATTGGCATCTCCCCTGAATACTCTCACCCAGAAGGGGTGAAATTCATATGAATACCCCAATTACAAGAATCCATTGATGATAACTATTAAAAACATGAACATTAAGTCACTATAATTATGTATTTACTTAAGTGTTGGTGACACTACCTCATTGGAGATATGTTCCTAGTTTATTATTCTCATAAGAGTTTAAGTTATATCTTTTATCAAAAAGTTCTAAATGTAAGGAAATGATGTTAGGTTGCATATCTTCTATAATTTTACTATTAAATCATTGAAATGTGGTCACTTATGAACTTAATAGTAAATTAACATCTTGATCTTTTAATGATACCACTAATGAATGGAATTTGATGGATCTTTTTTACCAGATTCATTTAGAGATGAAATATGAGAAATTTGATGTTTTTATTGCTAGTGTTCAGTAGTTTTCTTATCTTCTTGAGCTAATTAACCATGGGAAAAAAATATATAAATAGTGTAAAAGTATCAGGGGTTTATATTTGGTGGGGAGACCACCAGCTAGTGGTCTCTATCTCTTGAGAAAAAATTTTGTTTTCAAAATAAGTATGTCATCCCTATGTCTATGAGAAAGGTTGTGATTCTGAATAGTGATAATTATCAATGGGTCATCCTCCCTAACACCACTAATATGTATTACAATCTAAAGTAATGATATTGGTGGTCAGGTATGAGACATGACATGGTGGATTTCATGTCATGATGTTATACTTTCCAGTAGATCAAATTTGATCATTATAATCCCTCTAGTATGCTCTTGCCTCTCCTAATAACCACTTAGATGTGGAATGTGATATCCATGGACTTCATCATGGAGTTACCTTATACCACAATGAGAAATATATATCTAGTTTGTGATTAATCAATTAACCAAATTATCCCACTTCATTTTAATCATAGATACTAATAAAGTGGAGGAACTTGGGAGGTTCTATGTGAAATATTTTGTGAAGTTTCATGGATTTTATTATGTTATAATCTTGGATAAGGACCTTTAGACATATATATTGATTCAATAAAGTCCCCCAAGAGGTCATGTGGTCCAATTTGAAGTTGAACATGGCCTACCATCTTCAAAAAGATGTCCATACAGATTTGAGTGATCCAAAAATATTAAGGATGGGTTTTGTGCCCATGACTTAGACTTTAAATGTTTATGGGATAGATATTTTATACTAGTTGAGTTTTCTAGTAATAAAATTTTCCATTCATCAATTAGGATGGATCAATTTGAGGCTTTGTATGGTCAACGATGTCGGTCTCCACTTGGTCAGAATATAGTGAGACTTTCTTATTGGGGATGAGTATCATGTATGAGAAACAATGATGATTCAGACCATTCAACATTTTCTTGTGATAGCTCAAAGTTTTTATAAATCATGTGATAATTTTTAGAGTTATCCTTTAGAATTTTTGGTGGGTGACCAGGTTTTCTTGATGGTATCACCTTGATTAGATCATCATCATCTCATTAAGTAAGGTAAATTCTCTCTAATGTATATAGGATGCTTCAAAATATCTAAGAGGATTGAAAAAGTTTATTATAAATAGTAATTCCCTCCTCAATTGATTTTTATCCATAACAAGTTTTATGTATTTCAATTAAATAAGTATAACCCAAACCCCTCTCATGTTTTGAATTGGGAATACCTTGAGCTGGAGTATGATGTTTTGGTGACTAAGTTGCCAATTCATATTTTTTACTCTAAGTAGAATGTGCTTCTTTAAAAATATATCCCATTTTTCTAATTATTAAGGAAACATACTATTTATTATAATGAGACTTGGGAGCAAGATTCATCTGTGAAGGAGTAGTTGGATCACCTCTTTATCGATCTATTGTCTTCTAAATGACTTTTTGGGTATGGGGGAGTGATAAATTGGGGATAATTTTTACACCCATGGTTTCATTTTCAAGTAATTACTCTATTATTTGTTTATTTTTATTATTCTTCTTCATTATTTAATGTTTCAATTTTGAAATTTTAAGAAATTGTGGGATAGTTCATATTACACAGTTGGAAAATTATTTGCCTAACCATATAACCAAACTATGAAAAATTTCAAAATAACCAAAAAATGGTTATTTTTATGGTTGGAGAATGGTTTTATTAATCATGTGTCAAAACATTAAGATGCGTAGGTGTTCCTAGTTCCACCAGCATGGTTGGCGCATTGTTTGTAAAATTATGCGTCCAAACCATGTTTCTATTCAAAAACATAAAAATATGAAATGATCACTTTTACCTTACCTATTTAATCCATTTAACCATCATTTCATTCCCCCATTCAAATCTTACATACCTTTCTCACATGGTGGTCCTCTTCCCATCCTTATATCTTTTTTAGGTGGGTATTGTACCTAGAATATTCAAGGAAGCTCCTAGTAATTTCCCTTTCTCCCCTCACCTAAGTTATTTCTCTCCTATTTCATGGTTTTTCTCTTTTATATAGCTGTGGAGGCTTAAGTTTTTCTTAATCCAAAATTTATGGTATGGGTTTTCATTTCTATGGTCCCCTATTGCTTCTATGTAGTCCCTCCTATTCATTTCTAGTGGTTTTCACCTAGTTATTGGATTTTCCACCAAATTATGGTGGGTGGATTCATGAGGTTACATAGTTTTATGAAATAAGTGTTCTTTCATTACTTATAAATAGTGTTTTAATTATTATAAAGTGTGTTATGGTAACTTTGAAGGATTTTTATATATACTATGGTTGATTAAAATGTTTTCTCTTGGTTTTGATAAGTAAAATGGTTTCAAAGGCATGCTTTATATATGATAAATAGAAACATTATGTGATGTGTTGATGAAAGGTATCATTTGAAATGTAAATTGGTTTAGTGATGGAGTGATACTTATTAAAATGGTGGATATAACATGGGAACATTGGTATCTAGGTTGGAAGATGATAATTGAGGACCCCTTTGGACTATTCCACACTAACTAAACATATTATACTTGGATCAGTAGCTATAGTTCCATTAGATGGGTGTCTCCACACCGCTAGGCCAAGACGTGCACTCCTTAGTGGTTGGTTGGATGTGGTGTCTTTGGACTGGTGATGCCTTGTTGTTATGTTTTGGAATGTTCTCCTTAATATTTTATGTTCATAATTTATTGTAGACCTTTAGATCATGATATGGTAAAAGGGTTCTAAGGTTTCCATGGCCCTAGATACCTTAGGGATCTCCCAAGGTGAATGATTATGAAATGTTTGTTTACATGGAATATCCTTTTATATTAAATTGTTATAATCATGTGTTTTTTTCTTGTATCTATAATTTAAAATTTTATATTCATATACCTTATTTTTATACTAGCATGGTTTTGTTTATATGACAAGAGTTACTCATGAAACACTTCATGGGATCTAATTAGGATAGTTGCAGTCACACCCTACGCACACCTAATGGGTGTATATAGACCTTGTTTTGACAAATATAGGTAAATTAAAGGCGATGCATGGAGGTGGTAGGTATTCTAGTTAAAAGAGATCATGTTGCATGTGGTGACCCGGTGGGTTCTTGACACTCATGTTATACATATATGAGTAGATATATTTTGTTTATTTTTTTTTCTTTAGATGGTAGACCTGTTTTTTATATCCTATTTGGCCTTTCGACCCGTTTCTTTTGTACATGTAAGTTTGATTACACTTGTTAGTTGACATTTAGACTATCTTATATGGTTTTTGTGTAGTTTATAGATTTATTCATGTTATTTATTATTGGTTTTTTTTGTTCTGGTTAATTTATATTTTGGAGCATGACTTGCTAAGTTATGGCATGATCATGTTGGGTGATTAACATTTTTTGTGGTTTTATTGAGAAAACCATTTACAAAGTGTGTGTTTTGATGCCTAGACAATAGTTTCAATATTCTGGGGATTGGTAATTCATTTTGTTCTTTTCCATTGGCTGGCTTGGGTTCTCAGGTTAGGGGTGTCCTGGGTTGGTTCCTAATAAAACAAATAGTTATGATAACACAACCACATAGCCTCTCTTTAACAGCATGCACAAGGTGTTTTATAAACACTAAAAAAATATTGTTAACATAAGCACCTTTAAAATATGATTAATTTTATCAGTACTAAAATAGAATTCATAAAATAACCTTTATAAATACTAAAAAAGCATTGATAAAGGTCATGCTATTTTAGAAAATAAAGGCATGTAGAAAATTAATAATATAATTGAAATAAAAATTACATCACAAATACAAGAAAAAAATAGCATATTATATACATTTGAAACATTTTTTTATACATTTACTTTAGAAATTATAATTTATCACAATCATTTAAAAACATCAATGGTTTCATTGTCTTTAGAACCTGACCCCCTCACAAAAAGTCCCAATCATGGTATCTGTTTTCGAATAAACCACCCCAACTTGAGAAAAAAATCCACCTATATAAGAAAACAATTATTATGTTAGTAATTCTATAAATAAATTAATTAAACATAAATATGAAACAACACATTAATAAAATGTCATTATTAAACTGAAACCACATAATTTGAGTCATACCGGTCACACCATGTATCAGATTGAGGTGTGGTGTATTCTTAAAAATAACAAATGACTTGTAGATTTTTTTCCTAGTGTATCAAAAAAATATAAATGTGTTTTCTTGGTTTTGATTATGTCATGTGTTTTTTAAACTAAAATGTAGATTTTAAAATGATGATATCCAATTTGAGCCATATCAGTAACACCGTGTATTAGATTGGAATGTAGTTGATTCATACATGTCACAAATGACTTATGGATCATTATTCCAAAGTATAAAACTAATTTGACTGTGTTTTATATGTTTTAAGAATGTGAAAAGTTTTTTGAACAAAAATGTCAATTTTAAATAAAAAGACACACTTGGAGTCATATCGGCCACACAGTGCATCATATTGACATTTGGTTGATTTTTAAAAATCAAAAATGAATTAAGGATCATTTTCCTAAAGTATAAACACAATATGAATTCATTTTCTTGATTTTTTGAATACCAAATGTCATTTTACTAGAATTTAAATATAAAATGAAAACACATACTTTGAGTCATACTAATCACATCATGTATCTATTTGATGTGAGAATAATTCTTATACATCATAAATAAATTAGGAATTGTTTTACTAAAGTATCAAGACAATATTATCAGTTTTTCTCATTTTTCAGTGAGTGAAATGTGTTTTGAACTAAAATGTAAATTTTAAATTGATAATAGACACTTTTATCCATACCAATCACACTATGTTTCATGTTGATGTGTGGTTGATTCGAACATGTGAGAAATGATTTAATGATCATTGTACTAAAGTATCAAAAAAATATGAATGTGTTTGCTTAGTTTGAATTATGTGATGTCTTTTTTGAAATAAAATTTCAATTTTAAATAAAAAGGAATCCTTAGAGTCATACTGGTCACATTTTGCATTGGAATGATGTGTGGTTGATTTCTATACATTAAAAATTCTTATGTATCATAGTTATAAATTATTAATAAAATCATAATGTGTTTTCTTGGTTTTAGTTTGTTACATGTATTTTTTACTAAAATTTCAATTTAAACTAAAAACACACACTTTTATACTTGTCAAACACATATTGTGTCAGTTTGACATGATACTAATTTTGGCACGTCAAAATGAATTATAAAAAAAAAATCTAAAGTATCAAGACAATATGATAATGTTTTCTCTTTTTTAAGTGAGTTACACTTGTTTTGAAATAAAATGTCAATTTTAAACTGATAACAGACAATTTGAGTCATATTGAGAACACTGTGAATCAAATAGACATGATGCAGATTCCTACAGATCAAAAATTACTTATGGATCATTATACTAATGTAACAAAAAAATCTGAATTTTTTATAGGTTTTGGGTATGTGACGTGTGTTTAGAACTAAAATGTCAATTTAAAATAAAAAGACACACTTAGAGTCATACCGATCACACGATGCATCAGATTGATGTGAGGTTGATTTATACATGTCCCAAATGACTTAAGGATCCTTATATTAATTTATCAATACAATATGAATGTTTTTTATTAGTTTGGAGTTTTTCACTTATATTTTTTACTAAAAAGTCAATTTAAACTGAAAACACACACTTTGAGTCATGTTGGTCAAATTGTGTGTTTTATTGATATGATAATAATTTTTATAAGTTTAAAATCACTTGTGAATCATTTTCCTAATGTATCAAGAAAATATGAGTGTTTTTTCCTGGTTTTATTGATTTCTACATATTTTGAACTAAAATGTCGATTTTAAAGTAATAACAGACAATTTGAGTCATATTAGTCACACTTTGTGTCAAATTGATGTGTTGTTGATTTATACACATCAAAAATTATTTAATGATAATTTTCCTAATGTATCAGAATAATATGAAAGTGTTTTCTTGGTTTTGAGTATGTGACATGTGTTTTGAACTAAAATTTTATTTTTAAATAAAAAGACACACTTTGTGTCATATCGGTCATATGGGGAATTAGATTGATGTGTGGTTTATTCCTATATATAAAAAATGAATTAAGGATCATTATCCCAGAGTATCAAGATAGCCTATAAATTTTTTATTGGTTTTGTGTATGTCATGTGTCTTTATTACTAAAATTTCAATTTAAACTAAAAACATGCACTTTGAGTCATATCAGTCACATCATGTGTCAGTTTGATTTGAGACAAATTCTTACACATCAAAAATGACTTATAAATCATTTTCCTAAAGTATCAAGACAATATAAGCATTTTTTCTTAGTTTTTAGTGAGTGCCGCATGTTTTTTACTAAGATGTTAATTTTAAACTGATAACATACACATAGAGTCATACTAGGAACACCATGTATCGTATTGAGGTTTCGTTAATTCCTATACACCGAAAATTATTTATTAATTTTTTTCCTAAATTACCAAAATAATATGAATGTGTATGGTCAATTATGAGTATGTGAAGTCTATTTTTAACTTAAATGTTGTTTTCAAACTAAAAACATTAACTTTGATTCATACCGGGCATACCATGTATCTAATTAAGGTGTAGTTGATTCACACACATCACACTATGTCTTTTATTGTACAATGAATTAAATATTTATGGTAATCTAACAATATTGTTTTTTGATAACACAAAATGTTGAATTCATTGAAGAATAAAAATAAAAGTGAATTATTATGAGTGTATCATTCTTATTGAGTGCATGATCATAGTACAAGAGTGCATCGTCCTTATCAAAGACTTTTTTTAAAAACAAATCTCCAATAATTATGTGCTATTAATAGAGAAAATTTTATTTGAATAAAAAATAATTATAGATGAATTTATTTCTTCACAATCTCTATGAAACTTAACAAAATAAGTATTAGATAAAAAATGATATGTAAATTAACTACAAAATTAGATAAAATGATGATAAAATTAACTAAATAAGTAGTAGGAAGTCACCTCTTCATGATATCTATATACATTCTGACACAACGTATTCTACCTATTCATTTCTAAAAAATCTATTTCCTATTTTGAATATGATGATGGTTGACAGTCCCAATAGTACTAGAAAAAATATGAATAAAAAATGATTAATAAATATTTTAAATGAAATTGTAATTATCATTCAAAATACCTCTTTGGGGATGATATTTTATTGATGTAATTCGATATCTTTCATAAATTTTCAAATATAATAACCACAATATTTTTTATTAGTTTGTTTTTTTAACTTTATAAACATTGAGAAAAATAATTAATTTCTTTATATATTTTTTTATACTGAAATCTTATTTTATATACCCTAATACTTATCCAATTATAGAAGTTGATAGAAATTTTGTACTTGTGGATTTTCCTCATGCCATTATTTTTATGATATTTCAACATCACCCTATCATTATACAATATTCATTAAAAAAATATAAAATGTAAAAAATAGAATTTTTTCATAAAATGTTTCATATAGTGTATTAAAAATTGATAAGCATCATCACGTGTGGTTGGTTTGTTGGGTATCTATTCATTAAATCCAGAAAATAAATCTTTGGAGTGTCCAAATTGATTTAAATGAGTAACCAATGATACCTAAAAACAAAAAGGAATAAGTAATTAAAGTAATGAAAATATATTTTATGTGATTAAATTTTAGAGTTTCACTCCTGCGTCATGGGTATTAATAATACTCTATTTATGTAATTTTTATTTCAAAAATTATGGCTAGTTTTTTAACTATTTATTTCTATTTCTTTAGTTCAAATAATAATAGTTCGGTATAAGTGATGTGAGGACTAAATAGTATAAATTTCTTTTCACAGGGTTTTACCTTCAAATAGTATTGATATATATGCCTCCAAAAAAATATAAAAAGTATTTAGTCATAATTAATATAGTTAATTAGATATTGGATAAACCAATCATGAAAACACACATCATGTATACATTTATAACTGTGACTCCTAGCCATTAATGATTGAGGATTTCATTTACATTCTCAAGACCAAGATAGCCTATAAAGGCCTCTCCATAAATCTATTATTCAAAATCAAATATTCTAGCATCACCACTTTTTAATTTTGTATCTATATGAACCTTTAATGAGAGTAAATATGGAAGGTGAGTGGTTTGGATAAAAGTTCTTTCTAAATATATTTTTTATTGTCTCATTGATCCTTTAGATCATTTTGATTCAACCTTTCATTTCACCCTCTTCCATTTATCTATCTGTAAAAACATTCATTGGTTCATGCCTTTTTCATTAATTTTTAACATTTTTTTCATAAAAAATAAATTTTAAAGGAATACCTCCTTGTCAAAATATATTTTTACAAGATCAAATGGTCATGCTACGAAAGTTACAATATAAATCTTGGCCATATTAATGTTTGTATCATCAAGTGGAATAGGTAGCTTAGCACTCGGCTCGTGAGCTACGTAAATCCCCACTCTCACATGACCTATTGGAATTTTTGTGTTGTGTAAAATATGTCCTTAGATATTGTACATGGTACCCCTCATAATAAAGAAATGGGTGGGTGTAGATAGATATAAATCAAAAACATTTTTACCTTGTATAATATCAATACAAGAAAGGTACCAGTGTCTCCCTAGTTCATATTTTATAGGAAAAGTGATGGAAAAATTAATTATCTATTCTAAGATAGCCCTTTGAGGGGAATAGATCACCCTAAAGCTGGTGTGGGTGGGGCAATATTCACGTAGTGGTTATTTTTGTATTTTTTTCTTCTCTCTGATTCCTTTCCATAACATTTTCAAAAAACTCATACTACCAATTAAATTTTTCTTCTAGTTAAAGTAATCATGCTTTTATCTCTTTCGTTTTCTAATCTTTATCCCCCTGATCATTTATTTTCTCAAAATATGTTTGGGGTGGAACCCCAAAATTCATACCTCTAATGTGACCATATTTTTATATCCACTTCAAGGCCATTGATAGTAGTTGTTCATTAGGTATAGCTGATTATTTTTTTTTCTAAGTTGGATAAAAAATATAGAAACATAAGTAATCATTGTTATGTAATTCTGATTTAAATAAATAATTATTATTATTTCATACTTATACATGTCTCCCATAATTTTTCTGTGTTTTCATCTATTAGTATTTTAAAATTATTTATACAATCCTCCTTCCATAGCACATGATATGGGATGGAAGTGGCTTGAATTTGGTTCATCAATATATATATAAATAAAGGAAGATAATTATGTTGTTGTTTTATGCCACATAAAATTATTATTGTAGATTTAAAATACATTCCTTTTTTCAATTTAATCGTACCTCAAGCTTGATTTACAGTAGGGGTACATTGGTTTTTCCATAGATTTCTTATTTTTAGAACTTAGTTGATTTTTCATAAATTAAAAATTCATAATCAAAGTTATTAATACATATATTTTCAAGAAATGTATTACTAGTCTCAATGTTCCTAGAAATATTTATCCTCACAATAACTAATAAACACATCCCATGCTTGTTGTATTATCAAGTATGCATACGTATGGGTGCGAGTTTATTTCCCCTTCAATGTATTTGAGATGATACTTTGTAAGAATTGTTTGAAAGCTACTATAAGCCTTTCCATCGAGCATTAATACTAATTTCATTTAGAATTCATCTACTTTAAATGAAATATATAAGGTATAATGATGATCAAACCAAAATTTCATTATTATTTTTTAGTAAAATAAAAAAATTATAACATAATGTTACCCTAATATCTTCACAAATTAGTGTCTTAAGCATATGATCAATATTGTTCCATGAATCTACATCAACCAGCACATGAATTTTAGTGGTGATATCAATATAACAGCTAAAAATATCCTTGTTGGTGTTAACAGGTTGGCCATATGCATTCCATCCAACCTTGAATTTTATTTCTTTGTTTCTCACCATAATAAATTTTTTAACACAAACACACTACAGTGATCCTTTTTTTTGTGACACAAGTTGTTCTATGTATACCATTTCCTCAGAATGTGTAGAAGCTTGTTGTTCCTCTACAATGGGAGCATCAACATGTTGAGAAACTTTTTGTTCCTCAACATTGGGAGCATCGGCATGTACAAAATTCTTTATTTGTAGAATTGGTTGAACATTTAATTTAGATTATGTAAATTCAGTAGTGAATAGATAATAATATGAGGTAACACAATGTATATTACCAAAAAAATATATAACTTGATTATTGAACTCTCTTTTTTTATAGTTTAGTGGATTTTACCCCATTATCGAGTATCCAAATCCCCATATTATGGTCTCCCCTAACATACAATACACCATATATATTGGGACTACTACAAAATTATTTTGGAATCCCAATAAAAGGTTCATCCTCAGTTGAATTTACATCTAAAACTTTAGTAGTTTTGCTCAATAACATAACAATAAACAAATTTTAGTTTATACAATCTATAACATAAAATACTTGTACTACCTAGGATTCCATTTTAAATGGTTTGTATTTTTACCCTTCCTTACTAAAATACACTTACATGGATTCCAATTCTTCTATTTTAACTTCACTCGTGTTATTAACCCACTTGTATTGAAAAATTGGCACTTTGAATATTGTATAATTGAACTCCCATATTTTTTTTATAATGCAAAAGTATGAAATATGCGCATAAATTAGATTTTTTTACTTGGTACCAGATATATATATTACTTCAACCACAAGAATAACTCGACTATTTTTCATGGTACTTCATTCATCGTGTTCATTTGTATATAATTTATAACCATTTAAATAAAAATTATAATATAATATATTCACACTTGGTCCTATGGCTAGCAATCGATGACCTTCTAAAATTGAATTTGTATTTTCTATTAACTTCTTAAAAATATGGTCTCAAAACCATCCTATAAACTATTGATTATGCATATTTGATATCCAACCTTTATCCATTGATAGATTCAAATGCCTAAAAATTTATTTATAGGTTTCAATATATGGAACAACCTCTAAATTATTATAAAAAATGTAATGGTGAACCCACTCTCATTCTATAATAGTAATTGTGACAATATCTATTCTAGAAATTTCTTCACCCACAATCCACTTGGTGTGATGAAATTTCAGTAGACCAATGATTTCCACATTAAATAGGTAGTCAGTACAGAATTAACCGGCTTCCTAAAAAACATATCCCTCTATAATAAAACATTTTATATGACTTTTATTTTTAATATAACCTTTCAAAATATTCTTATACTATTAAATGGTGTATATCCATCTATAATTTATAGAAATAAATAGTCGAATATGTCTAACTAAGTGAACCATTATATCAAATAATGACGACGGGAAGAATATATCAACTTCATATAATATGATATTAACTTCCTTTTCTATAGTTGGTAATTTTTTCAGGTCTATAATTTTTCTAAATATAGCTTTGAAAAATAAAAATATCTTAGTTAATGTATGATGTAAATTATTGGGGAAAATTCAATGTAAATTTATAATCATTAGATCTTACATAAAAACATGAAATTCATGTGATTTCAAACCCTTTATCTTTAAATCAGTCATTGAAATAATATTCTTGATATTCTATGAATACCCCTATAGAACCTTTATATCATTCAAGAAGTTATAAAACTGATATCTCACTTGTCTATAAAGAGTGTAAGTATCTTAAGAAAAGAAAGTCCATTTTTTACCCTTCATTGGAGTCATCTCTTCCTGTATTCCCATCTCAATCATATCCAAACTAGCCTTAATTCCATCCTTTTTATTGTTTGGTGAATTTAGTATCGTACCAATGACACTATCACCTCTATTTTTTCCACATGAATGACATCAAGAAAATTCATGACATACAAACAATTCTAGGGGTGTCCAAGGTTTGGTTTGGGTTGGGTTGGGGTATTTTTTGGACCCGAACCAATCAAAATAAGTTGGGTTGAGTCAGTTTAGGTATGTGGTATTTTTTAGTTCAGACCCAACCCAACCCAACCTATTTTGGATCAGGTTGGGTTAGGCCAGGTTGGTCAAGTTTGGGGAAAAACCATCTCCCATAACACTATTGTCTAAACCAAACAAGATCTCACCCCTACAACGTCTCCTTCATACCTCCCACAAATTTGTTCACCAAAACTACTTTAGATGAAATTTCATAAAATTAATAAATCATCACTGTTAAATTGGACACATATTAATCCAAAAAATAAGAATCAGTGATCAAATGAAATGATGAACAATTAGTCCATTCAATAAGAACGATCACAAACAATGTGTGAACCATTCCTCTTAATCAACAGGAAAGTGGGGTCCCAAAAAAAACAAGAAATATGTGATTAAATAAATTAAGAAGATCACATAAATTTGAATATAAAACTAAAGAAAAAAACCCACAAACAAATTGATTTCAAGATACACCAAGGGGAAAATATGAAGATCAATGGATTGTTTTTTAAAGTAATCAATAAGAACTTTTAGCAAATAAAAAATCATCAATCAAGGAAACCTTCCTTCTAACACATAGAATTATGAACCTGACATAGGTCTCACCCATTAAAGTTCCTTCCAACACCCTTGACCATAGATTAGATCATCTTCAGCATCATATTTGATTCCCAAATGATGGTGGGATGTGGGACTCGGGGGAGGAGACGATGATGGAATAGGTGGGTGATGGAATGGGTGGGTGATGGTGATGGGGTCAGCATGGAAAACATAGAAATAAGTGATAGAAATGGTGGGAGGTGGAGAGACTCGAGAGACTTGGCAGTGAAGGTATGGGTGGATGAAAATGTCAGTACTAATGGTGTATGCATAGTAGGATGTGGTAGTGGGAGGAGGGACTTGGGAGAGGCAACAACAACATTGATGAAGTGGCAGGAAAAAGGTAGTCTGAGGTCTTGATAACTATTAACATGCACAAAACCATGAGATCCCAAGAGAGGGAGGAATTTAAGGGGGAGGTAAAAGTGAAGATTACTATTAGGGTTGGATCTGGTGGATTGATGGAAAGGAATTGGTGGGAGAAAGGGTTTTGTTGGGTCAGGCCAGGTCATAAACCTTACAACCTGAGACTTGACCCAACCCATGTATGGGTCAACCCATCCCAACACAAATCATCTATAATATGTATGTAACCCAACCCAACTCGATCATTTCAGGTCGATTCCATTGGGTTGGGTCATGTTTGGACATAACTAAACAATTTCATTGTGGTAATTCAAAAATAACTGATCACTTTTTCCAATTGGTTTTTGTAAGATTTTTCAAAAAACAAATTTCCAAAATCAATGTCCATGTATTTTACTTTCTCAAACAGATGTTCTCCTATTAGTGTAGATAGTGTTGTACCTTCTTCTAAACTCCCATCAAATTATGTCATCCAAGATTAGTATTTATGTTACTGGGAAAGAAATTTTTGAGGTCTTAGAAACACAGTATTTGATGAATGTTTTAACCTAATGGAGTGTGTACCTTGTTCATAAATGGGACACCCTTGAGTTCCTTTAATGTTATATCCTAAAAAATATCCATAAGTAGGAAATTCAATTATCTTCCTTTACAATAAGACTCTCAATGTGAAATCTTCATTTCTATAAGGGTCACTACTACAAAACTGGCCATTAACAATGATAGAAATGGCCTTTATCAGTGCTAGAAAATAACTGACTGCATGAGTGAGGTTAAAATCCCTAGTCTTTTATTAGTGCTGAAAAAGTTCTAATAAAGGTGTCCTTTAACGGTGCTAAAACAACATTGACAATGGGACCTTTATCAGTGCTTTAATTTAGCACTGGTAAAGGAACCATTTATCAACACTTTTTGAGCACTGATAAAATAGACCTTTATCAGCACTTCTATGAGCACTGATAAAGTATAAATTTATCATTGATTTTAAAAGTGTTGATAAATGTGGCCTTTATCAATGATTTTAAAATCAATGTCAAAGGACCACACTGTAGTGTGTTGTTACAGCACACCGCAACTCTAGAAACACACCAGATATCAACAAAAACAAGTTCGAATATAGGATTTAAGTGAGATGAAATTTTTAAAAAAAACATAAGAAAAGAACACTATATTATAGACATTTCAATCATTGGTTCATATAATTACATAATTATAAATTATTACACACATTAAAAAACATCAATGTTCCTTTATCTTTTAATTCTGACCCGACTCACGTTATTGCCAAAAAAATCACCCCTGATAAAGAAAAATAACACACCTGTATAAGAAAATAATTCTTATGTTAGTAATAATATAAAGAAATAAATTTAAAAAAAGTATTAATTTTACTAAAATTGATGTCAATTTTAAATAAAAATATGCACTTAGAGTCATACCGGTCACATCATGCATTGGATTGAGGTGAGGCTAATTCCAACAATTCTCAAATGACTTTTGGATCGTTCTCTTAATGTATCAAAACAAACTGAATCTGTTTTATTTGTTTTGAGTATGTTAGTTGTATTTTTTACTAAAATGTCATTCTAAAATGGAAACATGAAATTTTTAATCATTCCAATCACATAGTGTATAAGTTTGACATGAAATAGATTCCTACATGTCAAAAATGACTTATGAATCGTCCTCCTAAATTATCAAGAAAATCCAAGTGTGTTTTATTGGTTTTTAGTGAGTGATGCTTTTTGAACTAAAATGTTTATTTAAAATTGATAACATACACTTTGATCCAAACTGTTCACATTGTGTATTGGATTGAGGTGAGCCTAATTCCTAAAGGCCACAAATGACTTATGAATCATTGTCATAAAGTATCACAACAATCATAATTTTTTTTCCCGGTTTTGAGTAGAACAGTTTTCCATTTTACTAAAATTAATGATAATTTTAAATAAAAAGATGAACTTTGAGTCATAATGGTCACATCATGCATCGGATTGAGGTTCATCTAATTCATACACATCCCATATGACTTATTGATTATCTTCCTAAAGTATCAAAAAAATCTAAATTTTTTTTTAGTTTTAAGTGTGTCACTTGTCTTTTTTACTAAAATGTCATTTAAAAATTAAAACATGCACATTGACTCATAATAATCACATTGTGTATCATATTGAGGTGTGTATGATTCTTACACATCAAAAATGACTTATGGAACATTTTCTTAATGCATTTAAATAATCTGAACGGATTTTCTCTATTTTGAGTAGGTTGGTTGGCCTTTTTACTAAAAGTGATGTCAATTTTAAATAAAAACATGAAATTTGAGTCATATAGGTCACACATTGTGTTATATTATGGTGACTATGATTCATACACATCTCAAATTACTTATGGATCCT
Organism: Viscum album; assembly: GCA_963277665.1. Taxonomy (NCBI): domain Eukaryota; kingdom Viridiplantae; phylum Streptophyta; class Magnoliopsida; order Santalales; family Viscaceae; genus Viscum; species Viscum album. The sequence continues at coordinate 824,427,820 of OY728155.1, forward strand.
TTTCCTAAAGTATCAAAACAATATGAATGTGTTTGTCCAGTTTTTAGTAGGTCTGTTTTTTTACTAAAATTGATGTCAATATTAAATAAAGATGAACTTAGAGTCATACCAGTCACACCATGCATCGAATTGAGGTTAATATAATTCATAAACATTAAAAATCACTTTTGGATTGTTTTACTAAAGTATTAAAATAATCTGAATGTGTTTTCTTGGTTTTGAGTATGTCACTTGTCTTTTTTAATAAAATGTCATTTTAAAATTGAAACACGTACTTTGTCTCATATAGATCACACCATGTATCGGTTTTATGTGAGACAAATTCCTACACATCAAAAATGATTTATGAATCGATTTCCAAAATTATTAAGAAAATCTGAGCATTTTTGCTTGGTTTTCAGTGAGTGAAACTTTTTAAAGTCAAATATCAATTTTAAACTAATAATGTAAAAATTGAGTCAGTTGAATTTTCTACTAAAATTAATGTCAATTTAAAATATAAATAAGTACTTGGATTCATACCAGTCACATAATATATCGGTTTTAGGTGTTTTTGATTCTTACACATCCCATAGTCTCAAAACACTGCATGATCAGCTTTGAACTACCAACACTGCATGAGCAGCTTCGAACAAACCACATCAACTCAAAAGAAAGAATCCACCTGTATAAGAAAACAATTTTTATGATTAATACTAAAAATAAATAAATTAAACAAAAATATGAAACAATACATTAATTTTATGGGTAATAATTTTATTGTACGAACATTAATATTACCTCTGTGATTGAGCAGTGGCACCGGTGTTTCTATTCCTGCAAAGGTAGTGGATAGAACTTGAAATAAAGTGATAAATTTAACACAACAAGGGTGAAAATATTTTGAGGGATAATAATCATGAAATTTTTATAGAGCACCCCTACTCAAACAAAAGTATCCACTTGTATAAGAAAACAATTATTATGTGAGTAATACTAAAAAGAAATAAATCAAACATAAATATGAAACAGTACAATAATTATATGGAAAATTATTTTACTATAAAAACATCAATATTACCTATGTAATTAATAATAGGATGGGTTTTTTATCTTCATAAAAAGTTAGTGGAGAGAAATTGAAAGAAATTGATAAATGCAACACTATAGGGGTGAAAATGTTTTGAGGGAGAAGAAGTCTGTGGAAGTTTTGGTGTAGAAAGGGATGAAAGATAGACTGAGCACCCAAACTCAAATAAAAGAAACCACTTATATAAGAAAAAATTTATTATGCTAGTAATACAAAAAATAAATAAATTAAACATAAATATGAAATAATACATTAATTCTTTGGACAATGATTTTACTGTGTAAACATCAAGATTACCTCTATAATTGAGAAAAGGAAGTGGTGTTTATATTCCTGTAAAGGTAGTGGATATAACTTAAAATAAAGTGATAAATTAAACACCGTAGGGTTAAAAATGTTTTAGGGAGAAGAATTATTAAAGTTGGATAGAGAACCGAAACTTGAACAAAATAATCCACCAGTATAAGAAAACAATTATTATGTAAGTGATACTAAAAATAAATAAATCAAGCATAAATATGAAATAATAAATTGATTATATGGATAATGATTTTATTGTGAAAAAATCTATATTACCTCTATAATTGAGAAGAGGTTGTGTTGTTTCTCTTCCTGAAAAGGCAGTGGAGATAACTTGAAAGAAACTGATAAATGAAACACTACAGTGGTGAAAGGGTTTTGAGGGAGAACAATTCTTTGAAAGTTTTGGTGTAGAAAGGAATGAAAGATAGAAAAAGCACCCCAAATTGAAAAATATAATCCAACTATATAAGAAAATAATTATTATGTGATTAATACTAAAAAGAAATAAATTATACATAAATATGAAATAATACATTAATTTTATAGACAATTATTATACTGTGCGAACATCAAGATTACCTCTGTGAAATTAGCATTTACTAATGGATTACAAGAATATGAGTTATATCAAACAAATAGATAGTTTTCTCACTCTTTAATATGAGAATAATTTTTTAAAATTGACAAAGGTGATGTATGAATTGAAACAAGAACTAAGATCTTGGTATTGAAGGTTATATGAATTATTAAAGAAACTTTAATTTAAAAAATGAGAAATTGATCATAATAATTTCATAAAAAATAATTTTATGGATATATTGAAAGTGTTTATCAATGTGTATGAAATAATATTTAGAGTTTTAAGAGATTAATGATGATAATAATTTTCTACATTAACAATGACCAATGTTTAAATGTTGATGATTACTGGGTTGAAATTTCCCTTCGTTTATAGGTAACTCATGGAATTCATGGGATATTTATTTCCCAATCCATGTATATGAGGGAAGTGTTTTATAGATTTAAAAAGGAATATTGAAAACCCATGTTGACATCCATTGAAAATTGAATAATATTTTCAATTGTTGTGGGTGGAATGTCAATCTATATCATAGAGTGTAAGAGATTTGTTATATGCCAACTTTTTTTATTGTAAAAAGGTTTGACATTGAATTTTTATACATGTCATGTAGCTAGGTATCAAAGTGATTCCCTGGAAATCCACTTGTTATTAGTTAAATAAATACTCAAAATGGGGTGAAATTCTTGAAAATATACATTTTTATCAAGATATTATAATGTCTTATAGTGGTATATAGGTCTCAAAAAGAGAAAATAAAATAGATTTTTCTAAAAGTGTAGAGACATTAGAATTTGGATTATTAAGAAAAGGTACAAGAAATTTAATAATGGATATAGTTTACAAAACAAACCCATGAAAACCATATATCAAGAGTTGAATCAAAATTTAAAACTAAGAAAATCATAAGGCCTACTTAGCTAGTATACAACCATCGGACCACAAATAATGACATCATCAAAGAAGAAATGAAAAATGAAACAAAAAATACACAAATAAAATTGGAAGTACTACCTCTCTAGGTTGAATAAAATCCAAGACACTCTTATAAAAACCTAACTACAATCGAACATTGGTTATTAGATGAGATGTTCAATAAACATAAGGTAGTTGAGTGGTGTGATTTGAGCTTCAATTCACCAAGGATTAGCACCAGCAGTGGGTGTCTTTCACAGAAATCTTCTGATATTACGATGGGTTATCAAATGGTTAGTGTTGATTCAATAAGTTTCCTTGTGAATTTTCTATTCCTTTTTGAAAATCACAAAGGGGGAGGTAAGAATGTTCAAAAAGAATATTAAGTTAAAGAAAGAAGAAATTATTAAGTAAAGGGGGTTATTTATCTAAGAAATACAAGAATACAATCCTTAGGGATTTCATAACCTTAGGGGGAGTTAGTTGTATTCATCATGAGTCATAAACAAAAAGATAGATAATTATTTATTTTAAGATAAAAAATGAAAATCTTAGATCCTTATATTATTTTATGAAAAATTTATTGTGATTTCCAAAATGGGGGATATTTTTTATTCAATAAGTTTCCTTATGACTTTTCCATTCCTTTATGTTTTGGATATCACAAACATATTTTCTTAAGGAAAATTCTCTTTCTCTAAGGAACTTTTTCTTAAAGAAATTTTTCATTCTCTAAGAATAGTTTTTGACTTTACCTATGATATTTAATGTATTACCAAATGTTTTCCTAACTAAACCTAACCATATTTTACTTAAGTAAAAAATAAGATCCTTTTCTAACTCAAAACCTTATAGTTCCTTAGAATCTGATTTCCCTAGAATTCAAAATCCAATTTCTCTATAATTGAGAATCTTATTTCTCTAGAATTGAGAATCTGATTTCTCTAGAATTCAGAATCCAATTTCTCTAGAATTGTGAATCCAATTTCATCATAAATCAAACTTCAATTATATCAGAAATCAAACACCGATTCTCTTAGAAATCAGACTTTGATTCTCTCAGAAATCGAACTCTGATTCTATTAGAAATCAGACTTCAATTCTCTTAGAAATCAGACTCTGATTCTCTTAGAAATCAAACTATGATTTTTAAAAATATTAGAATCTGATTATCATTTTTCTTAGAATTAGATTGTAAATATTTTTAAGACTCCAAATCTCACTATCTTAAGAATCTGATTAAATTTTTTTGTTACAGTTACCTCATTTATTTAATGTATAGTATCATTTCTATCGAATACTAAATGTGATAATGTTTCTTGAGCATAGTAATATTCCTCATAGTTAGGTATATAAAATTATGTCATCTAATATATTTTAACTTAACTGTTTCCTAAGTGCCACGTATACAGTTCCCTCTAAAATTTAAGGAAAAATAAGATCATTGGAGGAGAAGTCGATCGTTGGAAATTTTTCCTATAAATACCCATCCATTTGAACAAGCAGGTAGCTATTGAATTCTGGAATGAAGTGATACTCTATGAGAGGTCTACTTGATCTACCTTATGTGAATGTTATGAACAACTTTTTCAAGGTGAGAACAACTTGTTCAACCTACCCAGTTTGAATCTTATTGTTGTTTTTATCAATCAAGGGCTTCTGGGGATAGGAAGACAGAGGTGTCGATTACCTACTTAATCAAGGGATTGTAGGGATAACAAGACATATACCAATCTTATTATCGAGGGCTTACCCTGGTGTGGGTAAGATATACTTTATTGAAAGTATAAATCAAGGGACCTTTATCCAAGGTTTTTGGATACCCTTCTCTTTGGGTTAAAATATTTCTTATACTTGTTTACTTGTTACTTGTTATAAGTTTGTTTAAATTCCACTACTTTTTGTTATAATTAGAAAGTGTCACTTTCTTACACTTTCTTATTCTTGGACAAACTATGTTTTTGAATCTATAAGCTTTAAGGTAGAATCTTTCCTTAAGTAAACTTGTTTAATCTTCTTTATCAGATCCATATTATCGTATCCTAAGAAAGTTAGTTTCTTTATTAAGAAAGTGGTCTTGTGAATTCATCTTGTTTAACTTTTTTAAACAAAGATATTCTTAAGGATAAAAATGAAAGTTTTTAAACAAATAATTCACCCCCCCCCCCCTTGTAATTAAGAAATCTACATATACATTTTGATCCTACAGTTAGGGTTTTTTAATTAGATTGGGACACTTTTACGAGCGCTTATAAAAAAGCACTAATAAAGAGTCCTTTTATCTACTCTTATTACTTAAGCATTGATAAATGTTTATTTTATCATCGCTTGGTTTAGCACTGATAAATCCTCATCTTTATCAATGTGAAAAAAGCACTGATAAATATGCTTTTATCAGCATTTATTACTTAAGAACTATTAAAGGATTTATAATTATATTTATAAATGAAAAAAAATCATAAATATTTAAATATACTTAATACATATATATAAATATAAATATAGTAAACATATTCATTTTTAAATATATTTATTATAATTTTATAATTATTTCTTTATAATTATAGAAATATTTTAAAAAAATAATATTTATATCATTATATATATATTTATATAATTATACATATATAAATATATATAATAAATATATATAAATACAAATATAGTAAATATATTCATTATTTAAGTAAATTTATTATAAATTTAATAATTATTTAAATATATATAATTATTTATTTATAATTAAATAAATACTTTTAAAAAAATATTTATTTATTTATAATTATAAATATATAATTGAATAAATATAGTAAATTTACATTTATAAATATATTTATTTATAAATTTTTTTTATAAATAAAATTTTAACATTATTAGTGAATACCTAATTTTAAGTGCATGCATATATGCTAAAAATGAGTGAAATTGAATAAATTAAAAATAAGAACACTTTAACAATATTAAAAAAATGGATAAGTTTTATGCATTTGCATTGTATACAAAAATGCATTGATTACGTATATGTGAAATCAATATAACACAAATTTGATCTATGTTAAATTGAAAACTCAAATGAAATTCAATTATATATCGAGTACTATGCAATTAATCAATATTTTGAATTCATATTAATTTTTAATTATAAACCATTATTTAAAAAATATATGACTATTTAATGTAAAGTGCATAAATATTTTTTAATATATAAATCATATTTATATACATTAATATATATTTATACATTTAATATATAAATTTTAATAACCTTAATTATCATAATTATCTAATTAATAAAATGTTGAATATTTAACAATTTATAATGAATTTATTAATTTTTATCAATAATTATTTAATTAATAAAATTTTTAATTTTTTTTAATAAACTAAATTTTTATTTTTATTTTATTTAATTATTTCATTTTATTTATTCAGACCTTTATTAGTGCTAAAAATAAAGCGCTGGTAAATGTTACCCTTTATTAGTGCTAAAAATAAAGCAGTCGTAAATATTCCCTTTATCAGCGCTAAAAATAAAAGCGCTGATAAAAGGTTAAATTTATCAAATATTTCTTTAGCATTGATAAATATGTCATTTATCAACATTTTTTTCTAGCACTGCTAAATACTAGTACTACTAAATGCCTATTTTTTAGTAGTGGGTCATTCAACATAACACCTGAATTACATAGTAATTTCAAATATTTGATTAATGGATCTAAATAAACATCAATATCATTTTTTGGTTAATTTGGTCCTAATATAAGCATAGATAACATAAGGTGTTCTCATTTCATGGATAATCACAGTGGAAATTTATAATTTATCAATATAACTGGCCATGTATTGTGAGTGCTAATTTCAAAAACCAAAAGGATTCACTCCATCTATAGATAATGCAAGACAAACATTTCTTGGCTTGTTCCCAAATTCATGTTACTTGTGATCAATTTTCTTCCACTGAGGAGAGTCTTCCTGGTGATGAAGTTTCCCATATTTAATTCTTATATTTGTGTGTAATGTCAATTTCCTTGCAGTCTCCTCACTTCCATATAGGAACCTAATCTGTAGAATGATTGGAAACTACCATAAAACATTAATAGGACATGATTCATCTTTATTATATCAAGGATCACCATACTTTGGTCATTTTTTAAGTGATTTGTGGTCCTTGTGAAACAGTATAAAATCATTTCGACATGAATGTATTCTTTTAGGGTCATACCCATTGAACATAGTATTCATTTAGAGTCATATGTTCACAATAAAGCTCATTATCTTCTTGTAGCATATCATTCAAGAGACCAAGTAGCTCAGTAAATCTAGTGTCACTCCATTTTTTTCTATATTTTATATTATATATCTTCAATATGGCTGAAAATGTAGTATATTTAGTACAACCAACATACAATGGCCTATTTTCACAACTCTTTAACTTCTCACACAATTTTGGACAATCTTGATGATCATCATCAAGTGTCATTGTCATTTCCTAAATATGTTCTTTATCATCTTTCACACTGGTACTCATATCCTTGACAAAATCTTCATCATTGTTCACACTTGTAATCATATTAGATGATCAAGAAAAAGTAGTTCCATCCCAGTCACTAGTTGAATTCATTTTTTTCATGTGTTTAGTTCAATATTAATAACTTCAATCTATTATAGGATAGATCAAGTGTTCTTCCAACTCCTATGAACTAATTAGTCTTGAATAACAATATCATAAAGAGTAATAAAGGATTTCATAAGGGTCGTATGTGTGATCTTTTAAAAACTTGATGAACTCTTTAACCCCATCCTCATACTCTTTTTTAATAATATTGGTATTCATACATTTTTTATTAATATTTATCCTATTTTATTTAGTAAAATAAATATTTAAAAAATACATGAAAAGTATGAGCTTAGAACCCATAAAATTCATTCTTAAAGAATAATTTATGTTCCATGAACCCATTATTCTATGATAATAAGAGCTGAATGATGTGTATTGAGGTTGTTTTTTGGTGGTGAAAAATCATTGAAGGAAAGGAATGTTTGATATCTATAAATTTACAAATAATATAATTAAATTTTTATCTATTGAAAAACACAGAAATAAAGGATGGTTTCTGTAACTTTTCTAGGTGGGAGTGAAATAAGAGAGAGAAGTTTATGTTTATTCATTTCTCACTTGGTGTGAGGTGGGTTAGGTGTTGTCTTAGTGATAGGATGCTTAAGAGCCAAAGTTGATATTTTGTTAAATGATGAAAAGTTTGATAGGTCTCAATCACATGGTCTTGAGAACCAAAATTTAAAGAAACACTTGAATATAAATCCAATGAACATAAGTCTCAATCTTAGGGTCTAAAGCTACTAGAAAATTAAAGAATAATATATTTAGGGTTTCACAAATGATAATAATTTAAACAATTCACATGGATGAGAAGAAGCTACAAATACATTAATGCAAATTATTATTGGGGTTGAAAGTAATAATCAACTCTAACACAAGTTGATGGAATCCTAAATAGATTCGGTAGGGGGAATCAATAATTGCAATTGAAAATTTACAGTACTAGGGAACTGAAAATGAAAATAAGGTGAATTAACCAACTTAATAATGATCTAAAACTTTCTATTTTGTATGCTCTCCTTTCGTATCATTCTTAAAAGAAGGAATTTTTAAATGAACATGAGATTAACAATTTTTTTGTAGAATTCCTATCATATATATTAATATAAATGAAAATATAAAAAGGATTAGGGTTCTTCTTCCTGGTAATGGAAGAAAATGGGAAGCATTTTTTTATTTTAATTCATGAAAGCATGAGTGATACCTGGAACTTGGAGAGGATTACCATATATGAATTGAAAAACCCGATCTACATTTAATTTTAAATCACCATATTACATGATAAGTGGGTAGAGTTTTTATAATGAAAAAATGTTCCTTTCATCAATATCCTCATTCATCCAGGATCTCCATGCAATCTAAGTGAGAAATTTTCAAAAGAAGATCTCACTTACGATTAATCCGATGATATATCTATGGTTAAATAGACATGAAAGATCCAAAAAAATAATCAAGTGATTGAAATTAGAAAGTGGGAGGAGTTGATTTCTATTCATTTCTTCACTTGGTACATGGTGGGCTAGGTGGTATTTTAGTGACAAGATGCTTAGGATCCAAATTTTATCTTTTTTTAGAAGATGAAAATGTTGATAGGGCCCAATCATGTGGTCTTTAGAACCAAACATTTGAAGAAACTCTTGAATTTAAATCCAATGAACCAAAAATCCTCATATCAAACTAATAATTAGAGTATAACCCCAGACTAAATTAAACTCATTTTATACCTATAAAAATTATAAACAAATAAAGAGATATTATAATGAATGGAGTTCTTCTTACTAGTAATGGAAGTGAATGGGAAGAATTGTTTGATTTTATTTCATGGGAGTAGGAAGGATACTTGGAACTTGAAGAGTATTACCATTAATTCACTACAAAAACTCTACCTATATATCATTTACCATCAATACCTTACATGATAAGTGGGTAGAGTTTTTTCAGTGCACAGCTATGAGATTCATGAAATTAGAGTGGGAAATTATAATGAATGGGTGAAATGAACATGATGTAAAGGAAGAGGGTGAAGTAATAATGCCTCGAGGTGAGAGAGATTGGGTGGATAATTAGGGAGGTAGATCGATGAAAAATAAGATCACTCGCGTGCATCGTTCAACCCCTTTGGGAAAATTAACTACACACAAAGATGTCTGAGGGGAGTGATGGATCACAAGTAACATACCTTAGATTTTGAATGTGTTGATTCATTCAAGATATTTGAGAGAGGGTGATGACAAAGATCCAATTCCATGATAACTTGAATAATGTGTGGATGGAGAACTCTGTTAGTGCTCTATTTAAAATATATGGAAGGGTTTTATTAGCGGTTTTAAAAAAGCATTGATAAAGAGGGTTTTATCAATGCTAATATAATAAGGGCTGATAAAACCCATATTTATCAGCACTTTTTTCGCATTGATAAATATATATTTTTATCATCATGAAAAAAACACACTGATAAAACATATCTTTATAAGTGTTTGAATTTTAGCATTGATAAAGATGTGTTTTATCAGTGTTTTTTTAGTACTGATAAAGACGTATATGATTAATTTTAATAATATAATTAATATAATTAAAAAAATTAAATGTATATGATTATAAATAAATATAAATGTATATAATTATAAATATATTTAAAGAATTGTAAATATGTTTTTATAAATATAATTATAAATAAATATAAATATATATAATTATAAACATATAATTATTTATATAATTATATATATTAAAAGTATTATAAATATGTATTTATAAATATAATTATAGATTTATATTTATAATTATAATTATAAATAAATATATTTGTAAATATAATTATAAATATTTGTATATAATTATAAATATAATAAATATATTTATTATAATTTTATAATTATTTAAATATATAATTATTTATTTAAAATTATATAAATAATTTTTAAAATATATATATATATACATTTATTTATAATTATAAATATATTTATATATTTATATATTTTTTTATTAATATATAAATATATATAATTATAAATATACCAAAAATGGTTTGGACCATGGATTAAAAACTCGTGGTCTCAGAAAATTTATTAATAAAAAGAAGAGTGTGCAAAACAAACAGACAAAGATAGGATTACGCAAAAGTATACCAAGACAATTCCACTAAAACAAAGACAACAGTCACCTTATTTATACCATCCAACCCTTCCTCAAGAGTCGCCTCTACCTATTGGATGCCTTCCTCTATTACACTGCTTGGGGGTGCCATGTTTCATCCTGATCATCCATTCCCAATGAATCATCTTCTTCGGAATGAGAATCCTAGTTTGAGGCATTGCCCTTCTAATCAAAGGAGCTCCTCTATTGAGGATTTAGACAGTCTAAGGATTTGTCACCAAAAGATCCATGAACATTACCAAATTTCTCACAATACATATCCCTGTTATGAGATCTATTCAAAATGTCCAGCAGAGTAGAGCCCTTGTTGTGACTAGTCTGGTATGACTTTACCACCCTCCTCTATTTCAAGGACAACTTCTCCATCCCTATATTATCTCATGTATGCCTCTAAGATAGATTCATCAGCCACTATCACCCCACGTGGGTCAATCTATAATGGTTTGTCATCTCCAAGACTGTCAGGACCAATTAAAACTGTCTTAGCCAGACTAAGAGAGGGAGAGGCAAATTGATGAGGTTAATTAAATGGTACCAGTTGAAATCCTTCATCATCCACTATAATTTTCCTTCCCCCTTTCTTGAATCTTGTATCTCTAGAGTTTCCAACAAGGGAATATTTAAAAGTGGCTTTTCATCTACATCCTCATCCCTCCTTTGAGAATGGCTTGCACTAGCATCAGTAGATTCAACCACGCACTCATTCTCCCTAAAAGAAATTCTATTATTTTCAGACTGTATTTCAATAGCTACAAGGGTATCAGTAGGCCTATAATTAGGTGTATGTCCCTGAACCTGTGCATCAACCCTATTTCCCTTCACATCAGCATCCTTATTTGTTCCAATCACAATAGATGTGCGGCCACTGACAACCTCCTTTATCATATGGGAGGTACCATAAAATTTCTTCCCAGTAGGTTGTGAAGGAGTACCAGAATTCTTAATATGAATATTCCTAACATTCCTTCAATTGGATACCTCATTAACCAAAAGATTTTAGAAGTCACGGAATAATGTAATAAATTCATATTCAAATTGCTTCGTGATTTTTACACCATTTTCCACCAAAGTGGCAGAGTTGGGCAATGGATTGAGCATTTAAGAATCCAAAAGAACCCTAGAAAAGTACCCAAATTTTCCCTCAACTATTTTCTCATCTATCTAAATGGTAGAACTAATTCAACAGACAAGATCATTAGAAATAATATGATTCCAAATCACCCAACTGAGACCATGAATTTCAGGCTAGATATGCACAATTGTTTGCTTTTGTAAGTGTGGATTGAAATTCAATTTTCAGGAAGAGAGGTGAAAACCCACTAGATTAAGCACATAAAAACAAGATCTATAAGTATATAACTAGTCTTCCACATGATATAAGATAATATGGAAATATCCTCATCCAATGGGAATAATCCTCTAGTTGTAAACTCCACAAATCCAAGATAGTTGAGACTTCACCTCCTCAATGCCAAACAGATTATCACCCTTAGAAAGAATTAATCACTCAATAAGAGAAAAAAAATAGGCATACAATTGTTCCTTGAGTGCATCAGGGTTGGAAATGATAGTGAAGACCCCATTTTCAGATTTTGAAAAGTGAGGTTCGGGGACAGTGTGGGGTTTAGCAGCAAGATCCTCTTGTTTATTTAGGGCTTCAGCAAAGGAAAAAAGTTTATGTAGGGGATTCAAAGGGTCACAACACAAGGCACCTTTCTTCGATTCGAGAAACCTTGAGCCCTAAGCTAGTAAATCTGATATGTTTGGTGCCCTATTGAAGGTGTAACCATGATCCACAGGTTTCAGTGCATTCTATGGAGAATCCTTCACACCTAAGGTCCTCCCTACTCAATCTCCAGTGCAAACACCATCGGATCCTTCACGCTACTCGCTCCCATCCACATATTTCAACACATTCGAAAGAGAATTTTCCACACCCTAGGTATTCACTACTTATTTGTCGGTCTAATCGCCTTCTGCTCCTCTACAGTCCTCATTCCCATCCATAATTATAAATATAATAAATATTTTTATTATTTAAATTTATTTATTATCATTTTAGAATTATTTAAATATATAATTATTAATTTATGACTATATAAATACTTTATTAAATATATATATATATTTATTTATTTATTTATTTATAATTATAAATATATAATTTTACAAATATAGTAAATATATATATTTATATTTATATTTGTTTGTTTTTAAATATTTATTTACAAATATATTTTTAACATTACTAATGAATATATAATCGTAAATTCATGAATGTTAAAAATGATTGAAATTGAATAATTAAAAAGGAAAAGAGCCCCTGGGGGTGGGAGGGGAGTGGCAGTGGCACTAGAGTGGAAGCCTAGGGTTCTAGGTTCAAGTCCTCTTAGCTTCACGCCTATGCTTTAATTGGTGTTGCTTCAATTTTTTCGTACTCCCTGATGGGAACTAGCCCAAGCCCAAGGTTTTACACTTTGGACCTAACTAGGGTCATGTGGCGTGCAGGTGGTGAGGCTACACCTATACCTTTTTACCCATAACAATACGTTTTTTAGCCCCCAGGGGCAGGAGGGGAGTGGCAGCGGCACTGGAGTCAAAGCCTGAGGTTCCGAGTTTGAGTCTTCCTAACTTCACACCTATGCTTTAATTGATGTTACTCCAATTTCCCTGTACTCCCCAGCAGGAACTGGCCCAAGCCCAAGGTTTTCCACTTTGGGCCTAGCTGGGGACATGTGGCGTGTAGGTGGTGAGGCTACACCTATACCTCATTACCCATAACAGCACATTTGGGAGTTTGCTGATGATGTTGGGGATCCTAGTCATGACTCTGATCATGATTATGGTGACTTTTGGCATGTTGTTTCTTTCCATAGATGTGGGATTTCTTATGTTTGACCCCATCCTTCTCTTCTTTTTTTACTGTACTTTTCTTTTTATTTTAATAAATGGTCCATAGCTTCAGCTTCTGGCTAGGCCTCTTTATTTAAAAATGATAAGACTTCAAAAATATTAAAAAAATGGATAAGTTTTATTAATTATACAAATTATAAAAAAATTAAAAATGAATATATATTAAAATGAAAAAGAATACATATTGAAAATATTAAAACTTATTAAATAAATATTTATAACTTTTAAAAAATAAATAAATTCCAAAAATATTAGAAATTAACAAATATCAAAAATGAAAAAAACAATATATTAACTGAAATAATATTAAAAATGATTAAATAGAATAAAATATATTATAAAAATATTAACTATTTAAATTACAAAATTATTAAAAAATCATTTAAATATATTAATTAAATAAATTTCAAAAATATTTTAAATTTTGAAACTTAATAAACAAAAATGAATAAATATTATTCATATAAATTAAAAACATATTAAAAAATATTACATAGTATATAAATATATGTATAAATAAATATTACAAAATGATTAAATTCCAAAGAATATAAAAATCTATAAATATTAAAATTGAATAAATAATATTTAATGAAATAAATATTAAAAATGAATAAATAAAATTATTAAACAAATCTATTTTAAAAAATGAATTTATATAAGATTAACTACATGAATTTTAAACATATAGAAATAAAGTAAATATTGAAAAATGCATTTTAAATAACTTAATTTTATAAATTTCAAACATTTTAAAAATATTACAACATAATAAATAAAATTGAATAAATTTTAATCATATAAATTAAAAGAATATTGAAAATAATACTTATTAAAATATATATATGTAAAAAAATGAAAAAATTCCAAAATATATTATATCAAAAATGAAAGAATATACATTAAATGTGAAATAAGTACATGCATACACACATATATACATAAATCTACCCACGTACATGTGAACATACATATATATGTACACATACATACATCTATATATATACACCTTCTATATATACACATACACAAAACACACACACAAAACATAATGAAAACACATATATTAGACATTGATATAAATATATAAATTCAAATATCACATATTAACAATGCATCATTTATATTTATATAATTTTTTAAATTATTAAAGTATATATATCATGTTTATATTAATTATATACCTGTATTTTGTAATTAATGTATACAATACACATTAATTTTTTAATATAAATATGATAATTTTATATATATTAATAATATTTTATTATTAAATATTTTTATCAATGCATTGTTTAGTGATGATAAAAGTTACCTTTATCAGCATTTTTATCTAGTATTGATAAAGGTTACCCTTTTATCATTGCTTTATTTTTAATGTTGATAAAAGCTTGCATTGATTAAAGCACGATCTATGGTAGTGTAATTTTCCCAAAAAAAATCACTACTATAAATTTAGGATTATTCACCACTAGTGAAAAGAACTAATAAAATAATAGCTTTATCAGCACATTTTTGTAGTGCTGATAAAGGGTTCCTTTTATCAGCACTTTTTTTAGTGATGATGAAGGTCATATTTATCAGGGCTCATTAAAACGCTAATAAAACTAAAGTGATCATGCACGAGAGTCCCACATCAAACCTGCAGACATTTGGCCACCTATTTTTATATGATTTTGTGATATGAAAACACCATAAGCTTGATGTGGGGACAAGCTCTTGAATAAAATCTTCACACACATAAATGGGACCATGCCTATATGCATGGACCCACACAAACCTTGGTCCACCCTATGCTCGCTATGGGCCTTAGCCCACCCTCTTCTTATTGAGGGAATTCCCTGTTGGGCTGCCTAAATGGTTGGCCCTTCAATGGTGTTGGGCTTGATCTCGTTAATTTGTACTTATGGATCGATATATTTTGTCTATGACAATAGGCTTTTAGGGGGATGAAACCCTGGTGGAGAGCATGAGGCCGGAAGTCTCTGGTCCCCATGGACAAGTAGCACGGGGGGTTTTGGATCATGGTGGCGGCATTTGAGGCTAACGATGGAGGATTGAGAGGCAGAAGGTGGAAATCCTCGGAAGCAGGGAGTCCCACCCAAGGGTGGGGATGGAGAGTAGGGTGATGATCATCGTTGACCTTGGGACATGGTGTGTCGGCCCAGCCCGATGATGGATATGGAGATTGGGTGCGGGCCGACAACGACCTCTGGGCAAGCTGTCAATGACCTTGGGCTCAGGAAATGGTGACCTCGAGATGTGGGGCATGCGAAGACCTCAGGATGACGCAAGAGGCAAGATGTTGATTTGCTTTGGCGATGACATTGAGTGTGTCAGATTTGGGATGTGGGCAGTTGGCCTTGAGTGCAAAAACATTATGGGCGACGACATTGGGTGGGGTACGTGAATTGTAGTAAAATCTACTATGTGGAGAAGGGTTTTTCAATAGTCTCTGGTGAAGGCAAGGATGTGACTGATGACATCATTGGGTGGCTTATAGGATGACCATGATAGGGGTCACAATCAGTGGTGGTGTAGGGTAGCCGGAACACTTGTGGGATGAGCTGGCTTGTGGTGGAAGTCTGTAGATGAGAACAACGGGTGCAGGAGCCTTCGGTAGTGTCAGCGACGATGCAGGGAACAGCGGTGGCTGGCGACGATGCTGGTGGTGACCTCGGGATGCATTTCTGAGGGCAAGGATCAGGATAGAGATGATTGCGATAGCCTCAGGACATGGGGTGTTGGCAGAGACCTTGGGTCGTTGACTGATGTCGACCTCAGAATAGGGATCGGGTGTGTCACACTATGGGCTACATTCTAGAGATGCTCAGATGGCAAGATTTCGATTTTGGGTGAAGCTGGTCACATACCCTCAGATGAGGACGTGCATGGACCTCGAGATGTGCTTTCCCAAGCCAGCGGCGGCTGTGTGGGTTGACCTTGGGCATTACGGTAGCACTGAAAGTTGATCTAAATAGGTGGCCATGACCTAAGAAGGTAAACCAGCCTAGATCATTTGTGGCCTTTGGGCTGCACTTTATTGGGTGTTTGGGTCGTGGTGGAGATGGGCTTCGAGCCAAAAAATATTTTTAGGCCCCTACGGCCATGTGGTAAGGGAGGTTTTAGGGACTCTTTATTTTAGGGATCTACATCCCATGTAGCATGTGTACATTGCTTTTACTTATTTCAAAAAAAAATTGGGGTCATGGTTTTGAGTTACCAAATCCATGATCTAAACCGTTTTTAGAATCTATTGATATATATATAAATATATTGATATATATTAATATATATATATATATTGACATATATTAATAAATAGTATATTAATTATTAAATTATATATATATATAATTTAATAAATTTAATATATATATATATATATATATATATATTGTAATAAATAGTATATTAATTATTTAATTAAAAATTAATAAATTACAAAAAATATTATATATATATATATAATTAAATAAGTAATACACTATTTATAATTAATAAAAATGAATAAATTTATTAAATACTTAATATACCAATTAAATAATTGATATATTATTTATTGTTGTATATATATATATATATATATTAAATTTATTCATTTTTATTAATAAACATTTCATTAATAATTTTTTTTAGCAATTAATGTTTTTAATACAGTTGTAATTTACATAATTAATATATATATATATATATATATATATATATTCATTTTTATTTAAAAATATATTCATGTGGGTTTACGAGCTAGACCGGGCCAACCCCCAAACTTTTTATAATTAAATTTATTAAATTTAATATATATATATATATATAGTAATAAATAATATATTAATTACATATATATAATTAAATAATTAATATATTGTTTATAATTAATAAAAATGAATAAAAATATTAAATACTTAATATACTAATTAAATAATTAATATACCATATATTTCTGTATATATATATTAAATTTATTCTTTTTTTAAATAATTTTATTCATTTTTATTAATTATAAATAGAGTATTAATTATTTAATTATATATATATAATTAAATTCCACTCATTGTTAACATGCATTCATTTAGTATAATTTATTCATTGATAATGTTAAGTGTGTGCTTACTTTTTTTATAATTTCTAGATTTTAAATATTAATTCATTTAACATTTCTGTAATTTATTCATTTTTAATTTTTTTTTATACATAATTATTCATTAATATATTTAATATTTTTCTAATTTATTCATTTTCAATTTTTCATTGTTCAATATTTTTGTAATTTTATCCATTTTCTAATATTTATTTATACATGTTTGTTTATTAACATTAATTTTTTTCATATGGTTGTAATTTATATAATTAATATGTATTCATTGCCATTTCTACATATGTAAATATTCTTTTTTAATTTTTTTTAAATTATCTATATAATATATAACAGTTGCTTATTTTTAAAATTTATGCATTCTTATTATTATTTATTTCATTAATAAATGCTACAAATTATATAATTTAATTGTTCAACATAACATATATCAAACTTGTAAATATATACACACATTAATTTCATACACAAAGATATTTACATAATTAATGAAATATTATATAGAAACACCCACCTAATATTTATTTAATTTATTAAAATTTTAATATTCATTTTAGAATTTCATTTAGTTACATAAAATATTTAATCTATTATGTTTTTAATTAGTATATTTTATTTATTTATTTTTAATATTATTTGATTTTGTATAATTTATTCATTTTTAATATTTTTTTATTTTTTTGGATTTTAATCATTTTCTAATATTATTATACATATTTATTTACTATCTTTTAATATTTTCAATATGTATTCCCATTCATTTCAATATACATCCATATTTTATTTTTTAAATAATTTGTATAATTAATAAAACTTATCTATTTTTTAATATTTTTAAAGTCTAGTTATTTTTAATATTCGATTTCACTCATTTTTCATATACATGCATTTAAGATTATATATTCATTAATAATATTAAAAAAATATTTGTAAATAAATATTAATAAATAATTATATTTAAAAATGTATATTTAATATATTTATAAAATTATATATCTATAAATATAAATAAATAAATATAATTTTAAAAAACGTATTTATATAATTATAAATAATTAATTATATATTTAAATAATTATAAAATTATAACTATATTTAAATAACGAGTATATTTACTATATTTATATTTATTTGTTAAATATTTATATATATAATATAATTAAATATAATTATATAAATATATATAATTATATAAATATATATACTTATAGAAATATATTTATTTATATTTATATTTATAAATCTATATATATATAATTATATTTATAAATACATGTTTATAATTCTTTTAATTTATTTATAGTTATATACATTTATATTTATTTATTTATTTATTTATTTATTTATTTATAATTATATACATTTGAATTTTTAAATTATGTTAATTATATTATTAAAATTAATTATATACGTCTTTATTAGCTCTCTTTTAGCATTGATAAAGATATATGTTTATCAACGCTTGTTTAGTGCTGATAAAGAAGTCTTTTATTATTTATTTTTTTGAAAGGTGATGCCTTGACCCAGATGGCCAAAGCACAAAATTTATTAAAAGAAAGTTTACAAAATTCTAAAGTACAGGATCATATTACAATCTTTTTTATGAAAGGGAATAATAGCAGCGGGGAGGTCTTCACACCAGGTTATGTCTTGATTAACTCCCAAGTTTTCCAAGCCATCAGCAACCATGTTTGCTTCCCAATAAACATGTGTGATGATGTAGTTCAAATCGGTGAGCAAATGGGTGCATTCCATCCAACGGGTAGTAATCAGCCAAGCTAGATGAGTTACACCGTTCCAAATTGTTTGTATGATGTTCGTCGAGTCACTTTAAATTCATAGGTTGTTCCAACCAAAAACCACGACAAATTTAATCACATGAATCAAACCCATCATCTCAGCTTCAAGGGAGGTGGAAATGCCACAATGACCCATGAAGTAAACTAGAATCTGACTGAGGTGATTCCTAAAGATAGTACCACACCATGCAGATCCCATATTTCCCTTGTAGGTGCCATCAATGTTGATTTTGATCCATCCAGGGAGAGGATATCTCCGTAACACCTCCAGAGTGCGATGCGGATGATAGAATTTTCCATTGATCCAAAGATGTTTTAAGATTCCATGGTCGTGCATGGTGTTGTGGAAGTGTCCTTTTTGTATCAAATAAGCTTCCTTTATGGAAGTGAGGATTCAGATCCAACATGCATTAAGATTGAGTGGGTAGTTGTTATGAATAATTTCATTCTGATCATACCTGATCACATGGTGAAGTTCAGCAACTACATCAAAGAAAAGGTTCCCAATTTTCTGAGAGCCTTCCATCTCTACACATTTCATAAGTTGAGGTTTTACAGAGTCAAGTATCAACCATCTGCAATCAAAGATGTCAAAAATATAGTTTCAAAGAGCAGAAGTAGTAGCACAAGAAAGGAAGATTTGGTTAGCATCTTCTCTATGTTGATTACAGATTTTACATTTAGATCAAAGCTGAATTCTAGACAATCAAAGACAAATATCAGTGGGAACTCTATTTTGAGAAAGGCACTAGATGAGACTGAATCTCGAGGGCTTTATCCAAGGTTTTTTTAAGTGTTTAATCTAGCTGTAATCATTCTCAATGTTACAGCAAATATGATTGTAGTAATTTTTTGAGGTAAGCATTCCATTGTGAGCAGGCTCCCAAATTAAGAAATCATTATTGTAAGTGAAAGGATAGTTTTCATTGAGATTCAAAATAGTATCTGGGAGATGATATTGTTGATAATTTAAAGTGTCTTTGATAGATCTGTTGATGTTTTCAGAAGTTTGATCAGGAGAAATCATAGATATTAAAGGCGTA
Organism: Viscum album; assembly: GCA_963277665.1. Taxonomy (NCBI): domain Eukaryota; kingdom Viridiplantae; phylum Streptophyta; class Magnoliopsida; order Santalales; family Viscaceae; genus Viscum; species Viscum album. Next base: position 824,448,315 of record OY728155.1, read on the forward strand.
CCGGTCCAGTTATCTAGCCAGAATTTCATGGAGGAATCTCTGGAGACCATCCATCTGGAATTATTCATAATGTTGGTGAATGAGTGATTAATGGCAGGCCATATGGAAGAATTAATAAATCTCATATTTTCAGTCTTAAGTTTGTCAAAAAATATATTTTTGAGAAAGGTGAAAGATTCAGAAGAATTGTGAAAAAGGATTCCAAGTAAGCCGAGCTTGAAAAGCTTCATTAAAGTAATTTAATTTTTTTATACCAATGCCACCATTCTCAATAGGTTTTCAACAAATTGACCATGGGACTGTCACAAGATTTCTTTCAAGAATACTACCAGTCTAGATGAAATTTTTAATAGTTGTGTTCATTTTTTTGATAAGACCAATAGGGAATTTGTAGACCATCATGGAGTAGACCATCTTGAAGACAATAGTGGATTTAACAAGGCAATTCCTACCTTCCATAGAGATAGATTTACCCTTCCAAGAGGAAATTTGGTTTAGAACTTGATTAACAATACTCACAAAGTGGAAAGACTTGGGTATACCCCAAAACATGGGGACACCAAGGTAATTGAAGGTGAGAGAGCCTTATTTAATACCTAATTCACTGATAATGTTACATTTTCGGTTGAGGCGAAAGTTCTTTCCAAAGAAGATGCAGGATTTGTTCTAACTTATGGTTTGTCCAGAAACCTCCTTGTAGTGAGAGAGAGTAGTTTTGAGGTTAAGAATGTTTTTTTTCACCTTGAAGGAAAAGGATTATTTCATCAACATTAAATAGGTGAGTGGGAGAATTTATATTCCTAGAGACATGAAGGGGTTTCAGTTTATTTTGAACCACCGGATGATTGATCAGACAACTGAGGTAGTCTTCTGCTATTGAGATGAGAATGGAAGAGAGGGGGTCACCTTGTCTGACACCTTTGGTGCATTTAAAGTATACTTTGGGAGAGACATTGATCAAAATGGAGATAGTGGCTGAGTTAAAGAGAGTTCTAATAGTAGTGATAAAAGGGGTACTAAAACCAAAGTTTTGAAGGACTTTGAAGATGAAACTCCAATACATGGTGTCAAAAGATTTTATGATGTCAAGTTTAATAGCTATGTTGCCTCCTCTATTAGTTTTATTCAAGTTGTTGATACACTCAGAGGAAAGACATATACAGTCCTAAATGGATGTACCCTTTATAAATCCAAATTGGTTCCAAGAGACAATTTTGTCAGTAATAGTTGAGAGCCTATTAGAAATGATTTTGGGGATGATTTTGTAGAGAGTATTGATAAGAGCAATGGGTCTAACAAGTTGAATCTCATAGGCATTATCCACTTTAGGGATCAAGGTGAGGAACTGAGCATTAATAGAATAAGGAAGAACCCCATGGGTGAAAAAGGATTTAACAAGATTACAAACATCGATATGAACTACATCCCAATAATGTTGGAAGAAACCATTGTTAAATCTATCAGGACCCAGTGAACTATCAGGATTCAGACTAAAGACAGTGTATTTGATTTCATGATCTAAAAAAGGGGTAAGAAGGAAGGTATTGTCTGCATCAGTGATCACTAAAGGAATGGCCTCAGGAAGGAGGTCTTTTTTGTTATCAGGGCCATTGAAGATGGTCTCATAGTAGGAGACTATATGTTGAGCTATGGCATCTTCCTTGTCAAGAATATTATCCCCATTCTTTAGAAAGGTTAGAGGTCTATAAGCCTTACTTGTTCTTTAGAGATAGTTATAGAATTTGGTATTTCTGTCACCATCAGTTAACCATTTAACTTTATAAGCTTGCTTTATCATATTTTCCTTAAAAGTGAGCAAGGAATTGAGATTGACCGCAATGTTTATTTATTGCATAGGATCAGTGTGGAGGTCCGAGTTGGTATTTTTGTTTTGAAGATCATTGAGTTATTTCTCAAGAAGAGTAATGTCATTTTTAACTTGTTTGGATTTGGAGTTGTAACAAGATTTGAGAGTTTGTTTGAGGTGTTTCAGTTTGAGGTTTCAAGTAAAGGCATCGTTGTTGTGAGACATTGAGGACCAAAAGTTTTGGATGACATGATTGCACTCTTTATCAGAGAACCACACATTATTGAAATGGAAGGGTAATCGAGTTTTCATGTCTTTGGAGGAAATGTTTACCAGGATAGGGTGATGATCAGAGTTCAGTCTGTGAAGAGTGACGTTGGAGATAGTGTCCCATTTATCTAAAATAGGGTCATTCATAAAGGTTCTATCCAATTTGGAAGAAATCAATTTATTTTAATGTATTCTATACCAAGTGTATTTCACACCGGTGAGATTAATTTCAATATTATTGTCTTCCTCGATCGAGGCTTTAAATTCTCATGTGGAGATAGAATCGTGAGATGGGAAAATTTTCACTATAGTTAAGAATAGCATTAAAGTGTCCCATAAGAGACCAGGGGGCATTGGTGTTAGTTCCTAAATGAGAGAGGTCATTCCAAAGAGTTCTTATTTCTTGGTATCTATTCTTAGAATAAAAAAAGGTGTATAAAATATGAGAATCATCGATAGTAAAGGTAAAAGTAAGAATCTGATCAGAGATACTAAAAACTCTAAAATTTTGTAAAGAAGAATGAGCAAAAATCCATAAAGAATAAGCATTGAGATTATTATTGATTGCACTAAAAAACATATAGTTGTGTTGACACAAGTGATAATATTTAGAGTAGAAAGTGATTTTTGGTTTTGCAATAGCAAAAAGAATAGGGTGATGCGTTTAACCATTCTTTTCAAAACATTGAGGGTGTCAGAGTTGGAAATATCCTAAAAATTACAAAAAAGGATCATCATTTAAACCTGAATTTATAGTTAGAACTCCTTTTTTCTTTTTTCCAGATCCTTTATTTCTAGTAGACCTTCTAACCTCTTGAGTATTAGTGGTTGTTTCCTATTCATTGTGAGAAATGACATTGTTCTTATTTGTAGGTTCTTTTAATTATGGAGTCATAGTTGATTATATTGAATCCTTTGAAGCTAGAAACAAGTCATTGGTACTTTGAGATACCAGGTTTTCAGACATTATAAAGCAGTATGCACTTAATAAAGTAAGGGGATTAGAATTACCTAGAGCCTTCGTATCCACTGCATACAGTGGCTTGACAAAGTTAGATGAGTGACTTTGTTTTTATTCCAGGGAGTCCTTAATATCTTTCATATGGATCGGTTCTAGAATAACAGATAGACTATCATGTAAAATAGGTTCTAATGTCATGTTAACATATGCAGTAAACTCAGTACTTAAGGTTTGTATCTCGGGTTGAACATCCATGTTAAGAGAGACAGTGTGTGCAGAGGTAGTTGATTTATAGTCATTTGTTTTGGTTTAATTCCTCTTTTCATTAGTGGTGGAACTTGGAGTTAAAACAGGATCATTGTTCCTAGCATGAGCATTTATTTTTGTAGTATTAAGGGATGGGTCAGTGCTGTTCATATTGAATAATTTCAAAGTAATAGAATCATCATAAAAAACATTAGTTCAAGAGTCTATGGAACACTTAGAACAAAGCAATAAGTTTTTGTCATTTTGACCACATAGCAGGTTCCCTGACTTCATAGAATAGTCTTCATTAGCAATTAGAGGAGTATGAGTACTTGGGAAAGGTGGGTCCAAAGCATACTACTGTTTGACAGAATTCGGATGACTCGGTTTCTAATCTAGGAGATCATTATAAACCTGCATATGTTTAGGTACTAGAACCGAAGATGAATTATCATGTAAGACAGGTTCTAAGTACTTTTTCATGACCACCTCAGCTTCTACCATGGGTAAAAAATGCTTAGTGGAGCCAGTTGAGTGTTATCCACTACTTTACATGTATTGTAGGCATTTTCCTACTCAGTGGATAACTTAATAGTGTCTAGGACCAGATTTGAAATTTCAATTAAGAGGCCTTGATCATTAATAGATTTGTCTTGTTCTTAAACATCATCTGCCCAATTAGTACCCAAACTATCCCCTGTGTATGTCAAATTGTGTGTTCTTTTTACCCAAACTTCCTTTTTGGGTGGTTCAGGTATGTCCATCATGGGGGTTTTTTCTTTTTTAGTTCTCCTTATTTCCTTCCATCCATTCTCAGTTGGTTGGATTACTTGATTCATAATCACCCTATAGTCCTAGATAGTGTGAACAATGATTTTAAAATGATCACAAAAGGGGGTTTCCACTCATATTCCACTCTAATTTCAGTTTTTTAATCATTATCATTGAAGTTAATTGATTTTGGTAACTTTGAGTCAAGATTTATTTCTACCATAACTTTAGAAAAGATACTCACGTCAGCATTTAATGTCCTATGATCAATTTTGAGAGGAGTTCCTATATAGGAAACAATATAATTCAGGATTTTTGGGTGCCAAAAGAACCAGTTAAGTCCATGTAATTTAATCCATAATTGTGCCAATGTGTTTCTATGTGTGTGTGGGTTAAAAGTGGTGTCCCACTCTGAAATTCTAAGTAAACTCGTCTTGATATTAATATTACCATTCTTCCAAACTCTTTCTAAATCATCTTGTGATTTTAACAGGATGTGAAAATAGCCTTTTTCTATGGGGATTAATTTCTAGTTTTCAGAATTCTAGCAATGTGCAATACATGAGTAAATTTCAGTTAAGGGACAAGGTCAGTTACCTTTGTGGTAGGAGATGCAACCCATCATAGAGAATTTTCAAAGTTGTGCACGTTGTTAAAGGGAATCTGGGTACGCTTCCACCAGGTATCCACCATCATCCAGTCTCATGATAAGGGGAGGCTTCATCTTGAATTCATTACTTAGGTCAAAGCTTTTTAGTGCATTCAGGAATGATATCTCTTGGGATTTACCAGAGAAAGCACGATTGTGGGAGTCTTTATTAGGAGCATCCTCATTTCGTGTAGCCACTATATGATTGTGCACCAGGGGTGTAAATACCCGTAAAATTCAAGGGAAATTTTTTCTTAATTTTCTTTGGAATTTTACAAGAACGCGGTTTCTGACGGCACCTGATTCCGAGGCCCGGAGTGCCCGGAATCAATTTCCGAAGTTTGGCTCGGGTACGTTCAGTGAACGAACGAGCGGGAATTTCTAACTTTTGATCCGGTGCTCGGAATTGAAATCCGAGGGCACCGATGAACTCGCAGCGCCGATATTCGCTTAAGGAGACCTTTTCCGAGGTTGCGTTTATTTCGGGTTGAGAGTTAGTTTTTGGGAGATTTATAAAAGTTGAATAAAAAAATGAGGAATTCTTTTTATTTTACTTTTGTTGGTTTTCTTCTCTCAAAGGGGGTTAGGGGTGGGACCCACACCCACTTCACCTCCCTTGAGAGGATTAAGTGTGGTGGGACCCACAAGAACCTAAAACATTTCTTTTTCTCCCTTAAATTCCCCTTTTAAATTAAGTTGGCAAGTTGGGTTAATTAATGGCTTAAGTTGTCTTAATTCAAACCTTTGAAATTCAAATGGTTTGGTTGAGTAAATAAAATAACCCTTAGCCTTTTCTTTTTTTTTGGTTAGAATTGTTTAGCCAACTTGTGAGGATTTTTGAGAGCTCCTCCTCCTTCTTCTTCAACTCTGACGAAGAATACGAAGAACCTTCGAACTTCGACGAAGAACTCCACGTTCTCGGGAACCGTCTTCCGTGACGACATAACCGCGACATCGACGTTCTTCTTCCGTAACGCCGACCACCGCGACGCTCGACTTCCACGAATCGTTATCGATCATCGAACTTCGTTCCATAACCAAGGTAGGGGTTTGTTCTTTTTAAATTACGTGTATCATTCCCTCGAACATGAAAGAATAATCCGTTGGGCGTAGTTCCAAATTTATTTAAAAATTTGTGAAACGTTCATTGTTGTGTTATTACGATTGGCAAATTGATATCGTTTTAACGGGAGGAGACCGGACCGCACGAACACGGCCGATTCTCCTCCCCCTTCTAATCTTTCGTGATGTTTTATCGGAGACAGCGCGGTGTCGTCGCACCGCGCAGGAACAAAAGAATTTAAGGCCGGTTTGGGTCTCGACGAAGAAACGCGGCGCTTTAATGTCGCGCCTTTGAAATCGGATGAGACCGCGGCCGGAGTCGGGCCGCAGCGGAGGGGCGTGACGCCATTACGCCGCGCCAATCGTTCAAGGGCCAAGCAAGAAGGGGAGGCCGGAAAACCGGCCGCCAGCGGAAGAGGAAGAACCGCGGCCGGACGGCCGCAGCGGAGCAGCTCGGGGCGCCGGCCTCGCCGGCGCCGGAGATCAGGAAGGCCGCGGCCCTACGGCCACGGCGGAGCAGCCAGGGGCGGCCGGCCTCGCCGGCCGCCGGAGATCGGAGAAGAGCCGCGGCTACGTCCGCGGCGGAGAAGAGGAGCTGCGGCTACGGCCGCGCCGGAGAAGAGGAGTTGCGGCTACGGCCGCGGCGGAGAAGAGGAAGGAGGCCGGCCGCGCCGGCCGCCGGTTTGGATAGGAGGTGGGACCCGCGGGTCCCACGTGAGGAAAGAAACGGCCGGCCTTAGGCCGGACGAGATCCGAAAAAGGGGGGGTTACACCCCCCGCGTGCGGCACATGCACGGCTCCCTGGCCGCGCCGCCGCGCCGTCGGCCCGGACCCAGACCCCCCATTAACGAGACAGTTTCGGTCTTTTGGCCATAACTTGAGCCACGAACCTCCGAATGACGAACCGTCTGCGGCAACGCGATCCTCGGATCGAGATGGTCGTTTCGGTATATCGCACTCAGGGTTTTGGAATACTTTGAGTTCGGCCGGGTTGGTTCGTTCACGAAACCAACCGGGTCCTCGGAGCGGAAACGCTCATATCTTGAGCTACGGACGTCCGATTGACGTGCCGTCAGCTTTGTTGTGTTCCTCTTAGTGAGACGGTTCTTTTGGAATACTCCTCCCGAGGTTTGGACGCAGGTGGAGTATGGTCGGGTTGGTTTTGCCTTAAAAACCAACCGGGCCCCGGGGATGAAAATGCCAACAACTCTCAGACCGGGCGTCCGATCGACGCGCCGTCTGTTGCGTTGAGTTCCTGTTGACGATACGAAACTTTTGGATACATCAACTCTGGACTTTGTGACAGTTGATGTATCAGCCTCTCGGCTCGTGGAGCGGACCCTCCGAACGAGCTTTTGTGTGCGGGAACCCTAGTGTTGGCTGCGACTGTTACTGCGACTGCTAGTGCTGGCTGCGACTGCTACTGCTACTGCTACTGTGACTGCGACGACGACAGTACAGAGATCCTGTGTGGATTCGACGACTACGACTACTGCACTCAGCGATCCTACGTGGATCAGTGCTACCGATCCTGTGTGGGTCTGATCCTGTGTAGGTCACTGCGGGGGTTAGTACCTATCGATCCTTCGTGGGTCTGACGACTTAGATGGTTCAGTGATCATCCTTATCGTCATCCGAAGAAGTATACCTGTATGAGCTTAATCTTCTGTTTTACTCGATAGAGGTGGTGCGCTTGGTTGTAGCGGCAGACCCGCGATACTGGAAACGAGCGTACGGAGTACGGAGACCGTGTAGCCGGCTGAGACCTAAAGACTGCTCGACCGACTCGACTTGGAGTGAGTCGATTAGCCCAGTGGACGGAGCGCCCGGTATTTGGCGGCAGACCCACGGCGGACGGAGCGCCTGGTAGTTGGCAGCAGACCCGCGGTACTCGACTGGAGGAGTACCTCTGTAGGCTATTTGGGTGAGCGCCCGGTATTTGGCAGCAGACCCTCAGCGGACGGAGCACCCGGTAGTTGGCGGCAGACCCGCGGTACTCGACAGGAGGAGTACCTCAGCAGTCTTAGGTTAGTGAGCAGTATCTCAGAGACGTGACAGGACACTGTACACTTCAGAGATGGGGCTCTTCAGTAGTTACGTTTTTGATAATGAAAATCCTGTGTGAGCTGAATCCTGTTACTTTCCTGTGTGGATTGTGTTGTGCTATCCTGTGTGGATTACGTTTTGATTTCCTGTGTGGAATACGTTTAATTTCCTGTGTGGACTGAGTTGTACTTGGGCTCGGAGGTTGGAGCGTATTTGAAATTGGTGACTTAGGTATATGTATGGGCATATACCTAAGCAGTGTCGGTTGTTACTTCGTGATTGTACCTTTCTTTGTGGTTTATCCTTTGTGGATTTTGGGAGACCTTCAGGGGTCTCGGGGTCCCTACTGAGTAGCTTATACTCACCCCTGCACGGGCTTTGCCCGCACTACGTTTTGTTGGTTGCAGACGACGGACAGCGTTGATCTTAGCTGAGGCTTGCAGAGCAGGACGGTACCTGGAGGTGGACCACTGGGTGGGATGTGCTCGGAGCGGACGGCGGGACCCGTGGAGCAGTGGAGCTATCTGTACCCACCCTTCAGGTGGGATTTCTAGTAGACAGCTCGGTGTAGCGGCTTTTACTTTTCAGTTGCTGTTTTTCCTTTCGAGTTGTACTTTACTTTCAGTTTGGGTTTGTATACTGGCCCATTTACTTTTCCGCACTTTCAGTTGTACTCTGCTTTTGCTTAGTGTTTACTTTCCGCTTGCTTACTCTGTGGTGTTTGTTTACTTTACAAAGGCAATGCCTTCCCTTTTTACCGGGATTTACGCCTTGGTGCTAGTCGCCAGCCCCTGGCCTATGGAAGGCGGGCTTGGGGTAGTCACGGCACGGACCCCAAGGGCGGGTTGTGACAGGGGGGAACCTGTATCATCTGAGGCTTCGCAAAATGATGTGAATCAAAACATCTAGGCACGAGGAAGTTCACCATTGAATTCAAGAGCGTAGAAATCGGGCGAGGATCCCTAAATTGTTGAGGGTTTTAAAGAGAGATGGTCTCCCATGTCTCTAAAATCCCTTCATTCTGGAAACCTTTTCATAAAGAAGTCTTTTATTAGTTATTATTATTTTATCATTGATAAAACACCTCTTAGTTAATGATTTTTTGGAAATGCTAATAAATCTTTTACTGATATTTTAAATAGAACCATAATTGAACTAATTTCTCTCATGTTGTTCAAGATCTCATAGAAGTTCAGCTCTATCACTGCTCCCCCTCAACCTTCTCTCAGAAGAATCAACTCTCTCAAATATAAGGTATGTTATTACTTCTCCTCCTCTCACATTTATCAATGTCATTGATCGTGTCTCTATCATATAAGTGGTCCAAACCACATTTATTTATTACTTTCTATCACCTAGCCTCCCCACCATCATTTTCTTCATCTTGGGCTGACCACCCACCATCATGAAGCAGCCCTTTGTTGACCACCCTTTCCCAATATTCCACTCCAACGACTGACCATCACGAAGCATCCCTCCAGCAACCACCTTTTCTCCAATGGTAAGGGTTTAATATATATTTCTTTATCCATATAAATTCCAATTTTTTAATTTTTTCGATGTTGGATTTATATAGTTCCTTTAATATTTTACGTGAACTCTAATTTTGAGATGTTTCATTATTTCTATGCTATAATTTTATTTTAATTAAAATATATTAATATTTTAATTAAATTAAGTGATTTCCCTTGAGAAGTTGAATATTTTTTTCAATGGAATTTGAATTAAAATGAATAATATGTTAGGAACATTAATGTGATTCCATTAATAATTATTTCTGTTTTGTTGCATGATTTGTTTGTATTTTTAATTTATTTAAACTAATAATAACATGTTGGATATCATATGTGTATTTATACCTAAATTACTCTTGAGAAGTTATAATAAATTATTATTCTAACTGTGAAATTATCAAAAGAATGATAATGTGATAAATGTATAATGGATGTCTAGAATTTGGAATTGTAAAGGATAATGAGAAAGAATGAACATGTTTTTCTAATACTCATTTATCCTGCCACTTATTTTTTATGTTTTGAATATAAGTTTATACATTATGTTTTAATGTTTATATGGAAAATGATTTAAGTATTCTAATAAGATGAAAATAAAAAAAGAAATATTGAAATTAAAGGTTGGTAATTCATGTAGTGTGATTTGGGAAATTATAGTCAGTGTTATCTTATGAATAGTATGTGAGAGGAAATAATATAAGGTTGTGTCATAGATTTAAGTTTTTTTGTTTAATTCATGAGGTGATACTAAAATAAATAATTAATCAAATAATTAAGTGGTGAGTTATGTATTAGCATGATCTTATAGTAAAATTTATTAGTGATATATTGTATGATGCTGCGATGTTTAATAGATCGTGAATTGATAAGAATGATTTATCAAATATTGCTTTATTTTTACATCTGATAACTCACTATGATCATTCAATTATTTTATTTCATGTGCCTGTCTTCTTGATTGATTGCATGAGTGATTTTTTTCTTGTTTGATGGACCTATCAAATCCTAGGGAGGTTTCAAGGTGTTTTAGAGTGTTTGATTTATTTTTGTATTAGAATATAACTTCTATGATTAAAGGTGTTGTGTGTTTTCCTTGGTTAATATAGATGTTTAGAAAATGATTTTTCAGATTCATTTTCTTATCTAATTGCCTTAAATGTGAGGGTGGATAGGGAAAAATTTAGTCATTGTTTGAGGTGTGTAGGTATGTATAAGTTTCATCTTCTTAATTATGACATTATTTTTTGTATTAATCCATACACATAATATTATTATTATTTTGATCTATTGTGTATCATTAGATATGGTTTGAGTGTCACCCATAAAAATTTATAATTAAAAACACATTTATCTTAACAATTATAGGATTAGAAGATAGTGGATGGATTTTATAAATTTTATTATAATCTTCTATAACCATACATGGGGTATGGATTATATTAATAATGAGTATACTCTTTTGGATATATGTGTGAAGGTTTTTACTACTAGATGTGAGAGATAGATTATAGTGATATATGTCATTGATTGATGTGGAATTAGAATATTTTGGATCTCAATGGTGTAAAATCCATGACAACTAAATTTTTTGGAATTTTTATTAATGGAAAGTATTTATAGTGCTTTTAAGGAAAATGAATAGAGGTTTTGGATATTATAGGATATGTAAAATATACCTAAGATTGATAACTCTACTATTTTTGAAATGGGGTTTTGTCATTGGGTTATAGTACAAATATATTTTTTAGTATTCCTGTAATACATGGTCTAGAATAATCTATAGAAAAAAAGAGTAACATGGAATCCGAATTCACTTATGTCATCATTAAATATTTCATCCACTAATTTTATGAAATTCCAAGATCCTAAACATGTGAAAAAATATAGTGATTGCATGACCTTTTATGTTCCACGGAAAGATATTTTTACACAAAATTATAAATCCATGACACAATTAAATGAAAATCAAGAATAATAATTTCTAAGAGAATTATTCCATCCAATAATAAATAAATTTTTTTCTAGCTTATTTATTACTACCTTTTTTTCTACACAACATCAAATCAAGAACCTATACCGATAGCTACATGTTTACCCTAGGTTGTTTCTTTTAATGTTACCCTTGTGTAAAATAATAACTTATAGGGAATTATAACCAATAATATTCAAATGTTGGGTTCCCCTTGTTATAATTATCTATCACTTTCTCCTTGAATTATGAATATCTTATGTGTATTTTTTATTTTTTGTACAAAATGAATATTTTATGAACCTAATAGGATGGATATTAATTGAAAATTGATGCATGCTAATCATATGAAAAAATAGTATGAAGATGGAGTTAAAGAGTTCATAAATTTTGTAATAGAGCATGCACACAACCCTTCTCAAATCCTTTTTATGTGTTTAAATTGTTGATATTCAAGAAAAAATAGTTAGGAAAAGTTGGAAGAAAATTTTATTTGTTATTGAATTAATTAGAGCTATAAATTTTAGACTAAACACCGGGAAAAACTGAATGTGCACACCAATTGGGGTGATATTATGATTTATAGATCATCTGATATGAATTATAGTTTAAATGGTGATGGATATCATATGGAAGAAATGAAAATAGAAATTTAATATGACCTTTGTGATTGTACAAAGTTGTTTAAGAAGTTAAATAGTTTTGCTAAGAGACCATTTTATACTGATTGTACTAAATACACAACATTTCCATCTATATTAATGTTAAATAATTTGAAAGTTGGAAAAATATGGAGCAACACTAGCTTTATAGAATTACTTGGTCTCCTAAATGATATGCTATCAGAATAAAATGAACTTCTGTTTTGAAGATGTGATGCTAAATTAATTCTATGTTCAATGGAAATTATCTCTAAAAATATATTCTTGTCCAAATGATTTCATATTTTTCACAAGGACCGTGAATCACTCATAAAATTCCCTAAGTGTGGATAAAAACAATACAAGAAAGTTGAATCAAGTCCTTCAAAATCCATATGCTACTTTCCTATTATTCCATGGTTTAGAAGACTATATATATGTAAGGAAACCATGAGACAATTGATATGGAATTCAAATATAGGACTTAAATATGTGTTACTACATCATCTATCAGACTCTCCTCGGTGAAATAAAATTGATTATGAGTATCCTGAATTTGGAAATGATCTGAGAAAATTCCATCTTGCATTATCTACATATGTAATAAATCATTTTGGTGTACAGAGTAATACTCACAGCACATGGATAGTTATATTGGTATATTAAAAAATTCCTCCATGGTTATGTATGAATTGAAAATATATTATGTTGTCTCTAATTATATATAGATCAAAATAACGTGATAATGATATTGATATCTATTTGGATCCATTGATCAAAGATCTAAAATTGATGTGGGATATAAGTGTTACAATGTATGATTCTCATAGAAGTGAAGAATTCACATGAGGGCCTTGTTGAATGGGACAAAAAATGACTTTCCTACTTGTGGAAATTTTTTAATCTATAGAATTAAAAGAATGTTGGGATGTATCATTTTTGAAGATTTCACATGATCAGTTTGGTTGAAACATTCCTCAAATAATGTGTTTTTATGGAATCATAAAATTTTACCTCGATGAAATAAATAACAATCCTAGATGACAGCATTCGATGGGAATACCGAACAAGGTACAATACCATCTCCACTAATGGGTGATCAACTATTTGATAAAGTTAAAGATATTGAAAATATTTTTAGTAATCTATTTTTGAAAAACCTTATGAAATCATGTTATAAAAAGAGATCAATTTTATTTGAATTACCATACTAGAATTGTTTGTATGGAATACATTTTCTGGATGTCATGTATATAGAAAAAAATTTATTCAATAGTGTTATTAGAATGTTACTAAATTTTCTTATAAAAACAAAATATGGAATCAAGGCTAGTATGGACATGATTTAGATGGGGATAAGGAAAGAGTTGGCACCAATAAAGGGTAAAATGCAAATTTTTCTTCCTCCAGCAGCTTACACTCTATCTAGACAATAAAAAATGAAAATTTTCATTTTACTTAATAGTGTAAAATTTAAAAATGGGTATTCATAAAATATAAATAATGTCATGTCAATGACTAATTTTAATTTATAGGGAGTAAAATCACATGATTATCATGTTTTAGTGCAGGATTTGATGTATGTATCTTTACATTTCATTTTTCCTAAAAATGTACGATATACATTATTCATACTCTTATTCTTTTTCAAATATATATGAAGTAAATTTATAGACCCTGTAAAGCTTCCAGTCATGAATAAGGATTGTTTAGTCATTTGAATTAGATATGTTATTTCCACCATCATTCTTTGATATAATAGTACACCTGATGGTTCACTTGGTTAGAGAGGTTTGACTATGTGGTCTTGTCCATTACATATGGATGTACCTAATTGAACGGTATATGAATATTTTGAAAGGTTAAGTCATGAATTGAAGTTGGTCAAAAGGTTGTATTACAGAATGATATATTGTCAAAGAATATGTTGAATTATGTACGAATTTCTTATCATATGTTGATAGCATCATTCTCCAAAATTTTCACCATAGAGGATGCCTTATGGGTTAAGGGATTTCTAGAAGAGATGCTCTTACAATTACCATCACTGAGTGGTGGAAATATCACCATTAAATTTTACATAATAGTGAAGATGTTGATCCATACATTTAATCCCATAAAGAATTTATTAGACATTTTAATCCATCAAGGGTTGAAGAATGGATATAAAATACACATAATAAATAGTTTATAGGATGGTTTTGAGATTATATTTATAAGGATTTATCTAAAAATATGAATTCAATGGTTGAACGACTTCGATGGATGGCTGGGGGACCAAATGAAAATGTTATATCTTATATTGGTTTTGTAATTAATTGTTATACATTCTATACAAAAGAACATTATAACTGAAGTATGATAAAAATAGTGGAATTATTATTATAGTGGAAGTGATACACATATCTAGTTCCAAGGATTGAAATCCAATTTATGAAAATATGTCATATTTCGGTATCATTGAATAGATATGAAAGTTGGATTATACAACATTTCAAGTGTTGATTTTCTATTACAAATGGGTTGACAATAGGATTATAGTGAAAGTTGATGAAATGGGCTTCATGAAGGTGAATTTTGGTGTGTAAGAGTATAAGGATGATTTCATAATGGCATCATAAGCAGTGTAGGTATTTTATGTCTCAGATCCAGTAAAGAATAATTGTTTAATTTCCCTACTGGTGAATAAAAAAACTATAGGGTCATATGATAATTCAATAAAGGGTGATCCTTTCATTGGGAGATCATAATCATTTCATAGTGGTCCCAATGTAGATAATGTTTTTCATGTTAAAGGGAAACACAAAGAGTGGATTTGTATTCTTGATAGAGGAGCCAAATCCCTTCAACATTTAAAGAAAAGAAAGAAATTTCAATGAGTAGGTTAAAGTGTTTTTTAATATACTGTGATTTTCCTCATAATATTATATGTTCTCTACTATATTAACATAATCTAAATTAAATATTTTACTAATCAAGTAGACAATGAATTCTATACATGATGATGTAAAAAATCTTGGGGAATAATGGATAGTTCATACTGAAGCTATAGAATTATTAGTAGATCAACAACATGTTGATGAAAAAAAACAAGAACGATGTAACATCACTATGTTGACTATCAAGGCAAGAAGCAAGGATATACATTTTGAGGTTGGATGGAATTAATTTTTCCAACCTGTTGAAACTAACAAGTCAATTTTCATTAGTTATGTCGGGGTCACAATGAGAATGAATGTTCCAATCGATATAGATTCGTAGTTCCATGTCCAGCCTATAATGAATGAAACCATTTGGGAAGATATTAAGGTAATTTTACGATATACTTTATCTCTTTTACTGAAAATTTATATAATTAAACGTTGATTTAATATTCATTATCACTTGTAGATTTTGTTTATTTTAGATGAATTCTGTAATAAATATGTCTTAGTGGTCGTTGGAAACCCCCATAGAGTCTTTTAGACACTTCTTACCAAGTTTCATCTTAGGGATGTTGATGGTAAAGTAAAACCCCACCCACCAGTTACTTATGTACACATTATAAAGAAGGAAACATGGAATTATTTCATCATTCATCATGATGAGAAATAATTTCAGGTTCTAGTCAATAATATATTATTTTACATTGTTTATTTTATTTAATTTAATTTAAAATTGTTAATTTATGAAATAGTAAAGGAGTACTGAAAATAAAAAACATGCATTAAAACCAATGTACACCTATCCCAAAGGAAAGAATGGGGTATGCTTCACTAGAGAAGAAAATGGTATGTGTTTTAAATCTATAATAAAATTGATGTGTGATATGAAACAACATATGTTCCTTTATTTATATTCATATTGATGAATCAAAAACTGAAGCCACTTCCATCCCACGTCATGTGTCATAGAAGGAGTCCTGTGTAAATAAAGAGGGAAAACTAGTTGATGAAGATACAAAAGAAATATGGGAAACATATATAAGTATGACATAATAGTAATTCATTATTCTTTGTAATAGTATTACATAAAAATATCTATTTATGTTCATATTTTTTTTATACGATTTAGACACAAGAATCAGCAACGACCATACTTGAAGAAAAAATACTTTCAGTAGATTTGAAGTAACTAAAAAATATGGTCATGTTAGAGGTGTATGTTTTGTATTATCACCTCAAATGTATTTTGAGAATAAAAAAACCAAAAAATAAACATTTCATAAGGTGAAAGGATTGCATGACCAAATATATGATTTTCATGATATTATTGTTCGGTCTAGTTTAGAAGACAAATATATGTGAAAGGGTCAAATCAAATTGGAAGTGGAACAATGATCAGTACAAAAAAACAAATTACCCCATTAAATTTGAGGCAAGTCATTCCCCTCAATTGCATACCTTGCCTGAGGTAATCAATTTTTTCATTAATCTTTCTTCTAAATGTGAATCGAACAAATTCTAATAACTTTATATTACTAAAATTATGTAGGGTAAAGTTGTATGTGAATTCTGTCTATCAACATACATGCACCACCTTGTTTCAAGGGGTATGGTGTATAATATCCCGAGAGACATGCTGCACAAAAAAGAACTCCCAAAAGATCACATGAGATGGGGGTTGAATTAGCTCAAGAGTCAAGCACTAAGTTTCCTATTCCACTTTATGATTGGGTTATTATAATGTTCAATGATTCTATTGGAACTTTTATATCATGGCCATAAAATATTATAAATATACATGAGGTATGTTCTTAACAATTTTTTTCAAATGGAAAATCTATAAAAGTTGGTTAAAAAAATTTTAAGTGAGGTATGGTATTACATATGGATAAAACGATGGAGAAACAGAAGGTTGGATCAAGAAAATATGGTGAATCGACCAAGAAATCAAAAATAACTTCTAATATTACCTTCTCTATTTTAGATCCACTATAGTATATATTAACATTTAAATTTCATGCAGACACCACATTCAAATATCAAGATATGTTCTATATTCAATATGAAGAATAAATATTTTGAAATGTCATTACAGACGTGGTTGGTCTCGAGAGTATAGATGATATCATAAGTTTGAATTGTTGGCAGTCTCATTTGTGAATACATACATGAGGTACATTTTCACAATATTTCTGTCCAAAAAATGATCTACTATGTTCATTAAAGTTAATAAACATTCACATTTTCTATAGGTGTTTATATTTTTATTATATAAAGCAAAAACCCTATGAATCATTAATTGGATTTATTATTCCCAATATCATTTCTACATAATAAATTTCTTTATAAGTGAAAGAAATTGATAAGAAAAAAAGATAAACTAAGAGAGGATTTTGAGAAGAAAATAATATAAGATAGACTCTTCTTGAAGCCTACAATACAGGGCTAAAACTATTCAATCTAATCATATAAAATATATTTTTCTTTTTTTCATTACTTATTTTATTTTGTTTTTTTAGAAAGCACTGGATGCTAATCACAATCAATTTGGATAACCCAAATATTTATTTTTTGTATTCAATGCACGGATTTCTATCAAACTAACCACACATGATGTGTATTGTGTATTGTGTATTTTTAATGCACTGCAATCAATATTTTATAAATAAACTTAAAATTCTATGTTTCAGATTGTATTTTAAAGATAATTTTTTTATAATAGGGTGATCTATAAATATAAGCTAAATCATGATATGAGGTAGGTCAATGAACATAAAAAGCCTATAGATTTCTTCAAATGGAAACAAATTAAGGTATATATATAAGTATTCACTATCAAAGCATATTTCAAAATAATGTACTTGTTTTGGTCAATGTTTCTATAGTTTTTGAAGTAAGATAATGACAATTATTGTGGATATTATGTTTTTAAATTTATTAAATATATCATATATCATCAAAATACTAGCATCCCTGAATAGGAAATTTCAAAATGTAATTACAATTTCATAAAGCCTCGGAGCGGCGTGTCCCTTCCCAACGTGGTGGCTAGGGTTTCCCCTTTGCGATTTCATCCTCTCGTCCTCTGGCTTGTCCTTGAGACGCGGCTTCATCAACCTCCTCCGGATATCAGCGCGGCACTTCGTCGACTCGGGAGTCCCGCTCCGGTGGTGGCGCCTTCGGCTTCGGCTGTCCTGGTTCTCGGATGGCCCAGTAGTGGCACGCTGTTGTTGGCTCCGGCATCAGGCGTCGTCTCTGGCTTTTGGCATTCTGAGCCTCGGATGGCCCAGGGATGGAGCTTCGACACTGGCCTCAGCGTCTGGAGGCATCTCCGACCGCGGATGGTATGGTTCTCAGGTGGCTCGTGGGTGCATCACCGGCGCGGGTCTCGACTGTCCCGCGGATAGAGATTCGACTTCAGGTTAGCATCTGGCGGCGCCTCCGGCTTCGATTTGCTTGGTTCTTGGATGGTTTGGGGGTGGAGTGACTCGGCAATGGCCCTGAATCTTCTGGAGTGGTTCGAGGTTGCCTCTGGAAAATCTTAGATGGGGGAGGTATCCTGGTTCAGTTTTGTTGGTGATTCTTTGATTGTGTGGTTTGTTCGCATTGGCTTCTAATTTGGATTTGCGTTGCTTGGTTGTTGCTTGCATGTGGTTGTTTTCTTGGCATCGACATCGCCTGAACTGCCCTACTCTCGGTTCTTGATGCTTCCCCTCATCACTATTCTCATGAACCAATTTGATTCGGCATCCGGTGTGGGCTCTTACTCTGTTCATATCTACCCGGTTTCAGCCCAGAGTGGCGCTTCTAGGGCAGGTTGACTTGGTTTCCCTTTCTGGTGGAACTCCTTTGGTGTGCTTTCTAGGTCTTCCAGCCCTAGGTGGCGCTGACCTGACATCTCACATATTGGAGCTCCTGCCCCTTCGAGTTTCTTGTTGATGCAGAGATGAAGTGTGGTTGTGGGTTCATTGTGGTGGGGCTTTTTCTAGTGGTCAGGCGTCCAAGATGTGATCATATATGGTTATTTTTTTCTAATGGTGATTATGGGATGACGGTGAATGGTTTTACGGTGTTTCAGCTTGTTTGTACTCGAACACATGGAACAGGTCCCAGAAGAGGTTTTAGAGCTGGTGTCTCATCTTTGCATAGTTAGACGGATTTGGATGTTTGAGAGGGTATGGCGTCAGCCATCAGATCGGGCCTGTGCTTTGACACAGGACACTTGCTTGCCAAACAACCTTGCAATGGTGGAGAGCATCATCAAGATCACATGCTAGGGAGGGGCAGTTTCATGTTGCCAGTCTTATTTTTTCTCTCTTTGACCTTTGATTCATGGTTTGTCTTATGTCGATGAAGTCTTTTGGGTTTTCTCCTCCTTCCCTTAAAAGGGGGATTATCTATAATAAAATATTAAAGGCCTTCGGGCCGTTGGATGGATTACAATTTCATAAAAAATATTTCTTAATATTTTGTTTTTCTATATTTTCTTAGTATTACTGAGATTTGCAATAATATACATACTCAAAAGAATAAGTAAATTAGTTTAGAGATTAGTGGGAAGAGTACATGGATTCGAAATGTCTTCGACATCAAATTTAGGTTATTACCAATTATGTTTATGATTTATTATGGGAAATGACCTGAGAAATATATTTGGGATGTGAATCATTAGTATCGAAATGCTTATATATTATTTTTGATCTATTTATCAAGAAGTATAATGGAGAAAATCAATTTGTTTAGAAAAGAATGGGAATAATACATGGTGTTAGGATGTATACAGACATCATGAAGATGTAACCTTCTATTACTTATTTAGTTTATTTTCTCATCATTTTATCTACTTTTTTAGTTAATTTTCTTATCATTTTTATCTGATACTTATTTCGTAAAATTTACACATTAGTCTAAAGCACACAACACATGCTCAAAACCAAGAAAAAAAATCATATTTTCTTAATACTTTAGGATAGTGATCCATAAGTCATTTTCGACATGTATGAATTGACCACACATCAATCTGACACATAATGTGGTTGGTATGACTTGAAGTGCATGTTTTCAATAAAAAACAGTGCAATTTTAGTTTGAAACACGTATCACATAGAAAAAACTATGAAACAATTCTTATATTGTTTTCAAACTTTTGGAAAATGATCAATAATTCATTTTTGATGTATAGGAATTGACCACACATCAATCTAACACCCGATGTGGTCGTTATGACTATAAGTTTGTGTTTTCAATATAAAAGTGCCATTTTAGTTTAAAATGTGTTTCACATAACCAAAACAGGGTAAAATATCATGGATTGTTTTAAAAATTTAGTAAAATGATCCATAATTCATTTTTAATGGGAATTGACTGAATATTAATCCAACACACAATGTGGTCGATATGACTGGAAGTGCGTGTTTTCAATACAAAAGTGTTGTTTTAGTTTAAAACACATCACATAGCCAAAATTGAGAAAAAGAACTTGGATTATTTTAAAACTTTAGGAAAAATATCCATATTTCATTTATGAAGTGTAGGAATCCACCACATGTCAATCTGACACTCGATTGGTCGGTATGACTCAATGTGTGTGTTTTCAATACAAAAGTGTCATTTTAGTATAGAACACGCATCAAATATCCAAAAATTAGCAAAAAATCTATGATTGTTTTCAAAATTTATCAAAATGGTTGATAATTTATTTTTTTCATATAGGAATTGACTTTACATCAATACAACACATGATGTCGTCAGTATGACTCAAAGTGCGTGATTTCACTATAAAAGTTCCATTTTAATTTAAAACGCATGTCACGTCTATAAAAATGAGAAAATGAGATCATGTTATTTTAAAACTTTAGGAAAAAGATATATAAGTCATTTTTTATGTGTAGGAATTGACCACACATCAATCCAACACATGATGTGGTCGGTGTGTCTTGAAGTGCGTATTTTCAATACAAAAGTGTCATCTTAGTTTGAAACACATATCACGTAGCCAAAACCAAGAAAACAATCTTAGATTGTATTTAAACTTTAGGAAAGCGGTCAATAATTTATTTTGTATGTGTAGGAATCGATTTCACGTCAATATGACACTTGATGTGGTCGGTATGAGTCGAAGTGCAAGTTTTCAATATAAAAGTGTCGTTTTAGTTTAAAAAGAATGTCACATCGCCAAAATCGAGAAAAAAAATCATATAATTGTTAAACTTTATTAAAATGATCTATAATTCATTTTTTATGTGTAGGAATTGACCACATGCCAATCTGACACACGATGTGATCAGTATGACTCGATATGCATGTTTTCAGTATAAAACTACCATTTTATTTTAAAACCCATGTCAAGTCCCTAAAATTGAGAAAAAAACTTAGATTATTTTCAAACTTTAGAAAAATGATCCATAATTAATTTTTCATGTTTAGTAATTTACTACACACCAATATGATATGCGATGTGGTCAATATGACTCGAAGTATGTGTTTTCAATATAAAAGTGTTATTTTAGTTTAAAACGCATCACATAGCCTTAACCAAGAAAACTTGATCGATTTTTTTTCAAAATTTAGGACAAAAATCCATAATTAATTTGTGACATGTAGGAATCTACACATATCAATCTAATACCCAATGTGGTTGGTATGACTCGAAGTTCAAAAGTGTCATTTTAGTTTCAAACATGTATCAAATGTCCAAAAATAAGAAAATGAGCTCAGATATTTTTCAAACATTAATAAAATGATCGATAATTCATTTGTGACATTTTGGAAGTGACCACATGTCAATATGATGCCCGATGTGGTCAGTATGACTTGAAGTGCGTGTTTTCAATAGAGATATGTCATTTTAGTTTAAAAAACATGTCACATCACCAAAACTGAGAAAATGAGGTCATATTTTTTACAAACATTAGAAAAATTATCCATAACTCATTTTTTATGTATATTAAATGACCACACATCAATCTGACACATGATGTTTTTTCTATGACTTGAAGTGTGTGTTTTCAATACAAAAGTGTCGTTTTAGTTTAAAACACACATCAAATAGCCAATACCAAGAAAATGAGTTCATATTGTTTTTAAAATTTAGGGAAAAAATCCATAATTAATTTGTGATGTGTAATAATTGACTTCACATCTATATGACGCACAATGCGGCTGATATGACTCGAAGTGCATGTTTTCAATATAAAGGTGTTATTTTAGTTTAAAACATGCGTCGAATAGCCAAAACCGAGAAAACCAGCTTTGATTTTTTTCAAAATTTAGGAAAATGATCAATAATTCATTTCTGATGTGTATAAATTAACCACACATCAATATGACACACAATGTGATCGGTACAGCTTGAAGTGCGTGTTTTCAATACAAAAGTGTCATTTTAGTTTAAAATGCACATCACATTGGAAAAACTGAGGATAACAGGCTCAGATTTTTTTCTCATTATTTTATCATCTATTACTTAATTAATTTCCTTATCATTCTTATCTTATAATTATTTAGTTAATTTTCACATGGATAATGCTTGAAGACAGACAAGAAATAGTGTGACAGTTGAAGGTTTGTTCTCAAAAAGAAAGTTCTCTTGAATTGGCTCACATCCGTAGTGAGTTTTTTTATCACCATAGATGTTATCCAATTCAATAGAACTTTATTTTGAGAACAAAAATAAATGGTGTGACGTGTAAAAATCAACTATAACTCAATCTGATACACGGTGCACTTGGTATGACTCAAAGTATATGTTTTTATTTTAAAATTGATACTTTGTGTTTAATTTGTTTCTCTATAGTATTACTAACATAAGAATTGGTTTCTTATACAGGTGTGTTCTTTTTCTCAATTTGGGGTGGTTATTTCAACAACTAATAGCATGATCAGGGTTCGGGGGCCAAAGACAAAGGAACATGATGTTTTTGAATGTCTATGATAATTTGTACTTACTCATGTAATTGTACAAACCAATGATTGAAATGTCTATAATATAGTGTTTTTATTGTATTTGTGTTGTGAATTTTATTTTAATTAAATTTTGTATTTTCTCCTATATTTGTTCCATGTTTTTATTGTTGCAGTGTGCTATAATTTTAATAGCACACTACAACAGTATGCTCATTTATCAGCGCGAGTAACATTTTTGATAAAGGGACCCTTTACCAGTGCTAGAAAAAGTGTTGATAAATGGATCCTTTATCAGTGCTATGAAAAGTGTTGATAAAGGTTCCATTTATCATCATTTTCTTGCACTGATAAAGGCCTAGTTCTTTTAATGGTGCTCTGATTGTCAGTGTTTTTTTACGCTGGAAAAGACATGTGATAGCATTGCTAAAGGCTTTATGTATAGTAGTGTTTGATAAAAACAATTCAAATAGATATGTATTCATGAAGTCTCTCTATCAAGGATCATGTTTGTTCTTGTAGAGTCAAATTAACCTATTTGTGTTTTTAAATTTTTATTTGGTTTTTTCATTTTTTATTTTATTTTTTTGGCTCTAGGTATTTATCAATATGTGTCATGAAAGTATGAAACCATTGTATTATTTAATGTTATTTTTGAACTAATAGCATTAAACCATTAATTATAAATTTTTAAATATATTATTAAGTATTGACTATATTATCAAATATATATTTTATAAATTAAATATTAATTGTATTATTAAATATATTATTAGTTAATAACACTATTAATTAATTATTAATTATATTGTTATTTATTATTATATATATTATTAGTTATTAGTTATCTTAACCATATTTCTATTTATCAATTTTATTATAAATCATCTATTATTATGTATGATTTTTAATAATATATTGTTATTCTACAAAAAATGTATAACCTGAAGCCAAAGCTCGTGACCTTTTATTAAAGATGAAAGAAAAAGAAGACAAGAGAGTAAGAAAACAAGAAAACGGGTGAGGTCACACAAAGATACATGTTCTCATCTAGAAAAGAGGTTTACTAATCATAAAATGTAGGATCATTTCCATAATCATAATCAGATTCATCTGCATCATCAGTAGCTTCCCACTCCAACTATGAGTTACCTAGATTGAGGATCTCAATGATTGCTGCATTGGACCTTTCCTAGTCTAGAGTGAGTTTTATCTTTAATGCCTTAGAAGATGATCTGGTAGACACATTCCATGGAATAATGGAATAGTCCTTCCATGGCCTTCTTTTTGGAGGAACCGAAGTTAAACCTTCACTGCTGACCCTTCCCCTTTCCATTTAAAATATCATCCTTAAAAGAAAGAGAGTCATCATTGCTTGTAGATCAGAGATGAGTGATATCCAATAAAACCATCTATTGTTATTTATCACTTCCATCATCCGAGACATTACTCCATTTACTAGACATTCTTGAAGAACTGGATACATTCTGAATCTCATGATAATAATCCACGCTCTGTTGAAAATTAAATTGTCTAGACCCATCTTCCTATGGAACATATCCTGAGAAGTCTACGGCCAGTGGCTGCACAATGCAACCTTTCTCATTAGATTGTGAAGGAGTGTACACTAGCACACCGTATTGGGAAACAACCTCATTTGCAGACTACCCCATTGAATGTAGAGCCTCACCTATGTGCTTCTCATCCTCACCAGAACATTTCTTGAAAATTAAAACATAACTACCAATCTGCTAACTAGAGTCAGATGGAACTCCATGCTGCTTTAAATCAACTCCCAGGGGAACACCATATCTCGACCCATTAGTTTCATTACATTTGAAAAAGAAGGACCAACACAGTCAACATTGGCTCTAGCACTTCCAATGCCACTATTCCTACAATCTGGTTCCTCAAAAGATATTTTACCCTTATCCTTCTTTTTAGAGCTATCCATGGTATGCCTCCTCATATAGCATAACAAACAGATCAGATCCTTGCGATACTTCTCCTTCGAATTCCCAACCATCTTGCATCCTTCATAATAATCAGGCAACTTCTCATATTTGATCTTGAGATCAAAATCATATGTCTGAGTCGATAGGATGACATTTTCAATAAAAGTGGAAAAAAATCAACCTCAATGGGGATCCTTGCAAAGTGTCTGAACTGAGCTTCCTTCATGGCTTTGTCCATCTTGATGGAAACACCAGCACTTTTATCTTGCGTTGATAAAGGTGAGACTTTTATCAGTGCTTTTTGTTTAGTGTTGATAAAAGCAGACGCATCTCTTGCACCAATTTGTAGTAGTGAATATTATAACTTAATAAATAAAATTGAATAAATACTAATCATATAAATTAAAAACATGTTAAAAATAATACTTAGTAAAATATAAATATGTGTAAAAATTGAATTAATTCCAAAAAAAATATATCAAAAATGAAATATATATATATATATATACATCAAATGTGAAATAAGTACATAAATATATACACATTTGTACTCACGTACATGTGCACATACACGTATACATTCACACACATACATTTGTACATGAACAACATCAATATATACACATACACAAAACACACACACACAACATAATTCATACACATATATTAGACATTGATATAAATATATAAATTCAAATATCACATATTAACAATACATCATTTATATTTGTATAATTGTATAAATTATTAAAATGTATATATATATATATATATCATATTTATATTAATTATATACATGTAAGCCACACGAGGCGCAACCTAGTGGTTGTGTCCCTATGGTTGTGTTTGGGAGGTCTTGGTTTTGAGCCTCTCCGTGCGCATATAGGGTAGATTTTGATTGTTTATACCCCTCCCCGCACCGATGTAATAATTATATACATGCATTTTGTAATTAACATATATAAATAAACATTAATTTTTTAATATAAATATGATAATTATATATATATTAATAATATTTTTTTATTAAAATTTTTTATCAATGCTATAAAATGCAATGATGAAGGGTACACTTTTATCAGCGCTTTGTTTGGCACCGATAAAAGTTAACTTTATCAGTGCTTTTAATTAGGAGGTGATAAAGGTTACTTTTTTATTAGTGATGATAAAAATCAACATTGAATAAAGTGTGATATGTGTTAGTGTAATTTTCTCATAAATTTTTTTAGAAACCATTCACATTGATATGTATTCGTGAAGTATCTCTATTAGGGCTCATGTTGGTTCTTACTGAGTCAAATTAACCTATTTGGGTTTTTAAATTTTTATTTGGGCTTTTTATTTTTTATTTTATTTTTTTTTTGGATCTAGGGTCAATTTATTTATCAATATTGATCATAAAAGTACAAAACCATTGTATTATTTAATGTTCTTGTTGAACTAATTGCATTAAACCATTAATAATTAAATGTTAAACTTAGGGATTGCTCCGATGATCCGGTGCTTCCAAGAGAAAGAGTTCAAGATGAAATTGTTTGGAATTTTAAAATGTTGGCACGTTTTGGGATCGAATGGAAGTGATTGTTCATACAATTGATCGTTGCCAACGAATCTAGCCTCAGATGACAAATTGCAACAGTTTATACTTTGGAAGGGTGAAAAATCGGATTTTTTTTTAAATACGTTTTTCTTAAAAAATATTTCTGAAAAACGGCCAAGGCCAATTTTTTTTTTTAAATACGCTACAAAGGCGGCATCTGCGATGCCGCCTTTTTTTTAGCGCACAAAGGCGACATCTGTGATGCCGCCTTTGCTCCCCCGCGCCGCCTTTGGCCCGGATCGATGACATGGCAAAGGCGGATGGGGGGAGGCCGCCTTTCGCCTCAGGGTAAGGCGAAAGGCGGCATCGCGGAAGCCGCCTTTGGCCATACGCAGAGGCGAAAGGCGGCTTCCGCGATGCCGCCTTCGCCTGAACTCCTTATAAAAGGGCGGCCACCCCCCCCCCCCCCCCCCTCTCCTCACTTGCTCATTGCATTCCTCACTTCATCTCTCTGAATTTCTCTCTCTCTCTAAAAAATTCCTTTGCTGTGCGATCTTTTACGAAGCTTCATTTAGAGGTATGTTTCTTTATTTAATTTAATGTTTTTATTTAATTAATTTAATTTTGTTTAGTTTTAAATCTTTCATTTGTTAAGCAGTTTAGGTAGTTCTTAATATTTGGTTATTTAGTTTTTGTAATTAGTTATATATAGTTTTAAATAATTACTGTTAGGTAGTATAGATTAAGTATAGATTAACTTAAGATTAAGTATTTAGAAATTTTGGTAGCTTAAAGATTATGTGGTTATCTACGCAATTAAATTCCTGTCTGGATACAAACAAGTGGATGTGGCTCTGGCACAGATGTACATAGGGGTAAAACCCGAAAACACCGCTTCGAGCTAGACTCAAACGGGAATTGGTGCACGATAACAGGCCTTGCTGCATCCTGGTTTGACACTCCCGGGGAATATGCTTAAGATGATTCATATTTTCTTTATAAACTACTAAAATTTCTAAGAGAAGAAAAAGCAAATCAGTATATTTATCAATGATAAATGATAAATATAATGTTATAGAATGAAATAAGGACATAAGAATTAACGAATTAAAGTTATTATTAGTTAATTATAAAATAATAGAATAATTAATGATTAGTTGTTATTAGTTAATTTTAGAATAATTAATAAATAACATAGGATGAAAACATGAATTCATATAATGATTAGCTAACGATACTAATGATCAGTATATTTATCAATGATAAATGATAAATATAATGTTATAGAATCAAATAAGGACATAAGAATTAACAAATTAAAGTTATTATTAGTTAATTATAGAATAATAGAATAATTAACGATTAGTTATTATTAGTTAATTTTAGAATAATTAATAAATAACATAGGATTAAAACATGAATTCATATAATGATTAGCTAACGATACTAATGAACATATAAAGTGAAATGAATAAGAACAAACAAACTAAATAAAAAGGCACTCTAAAATTACATTCTAATAAATATCATATGGTCAAACATTAGTAGCATAGTTTATGGTATAGAAAGGCGCAATAAAATTACATTATAATAAACATCATATCGTCAAACATAATTGTTAATATTTTGTTACACTATCATAATTTTGATGAAAGAAACATTTTTGACATAGAGAGCCATGTTTGCCTGTGTGTACTGTTATGGGGAGATTATTCAAACTGAGCAAGGAGCTTCTTACAGTACACAACCAATTACGGTGGTTAGTACAGTTGATTGTGTTACCATAAGTGACCTTCAAGAGAGAATTCATGTTTCCTTAAATCTGGGACCCGATCAAGAGATAATGTCTATGAGCTATAGACATTTGCAATTTCCAACAACACTGTGGCATATAGCTTGTCCATTGGTTGCTGATGCGCAGTGGGTCCAAGCAATTAATTTATTTTCTCAACGGTTAAATGGTACCATGATGGAGTTATACGTTGTTGTTTCCACTGTACAACAACAACGTCCACTTGTACAAAGACGTAGAAATACAAGAGTGGTTGAAGACAGTCTACCCCATGACATTGAGCCTATTCCAAATGATGCAGCAGAAGAGGACAACCTAGATGATCTTCCGGATATACATGTCAATCCGACTTCTGATGAGGAGTTTCGTAATGATGGATCAGATGGCGACAACAGTGCTGATGAGGAGGGACCAACAGAAGATAGAGAGGAGGTTTTGAGAAATGCAATTGTTGTACATCAACCTCGGTCAATAAATAATCCACCATTATTTTCATCTTGGTCAGAAGCAATGACACGCGTGCCTGAATTCGATAATAATGTTTTCACACCGACAATTGAGTTCCCTGGAGTTGTACCAGATAGGTTTAGTGAGGTGGACAAAACCTTATATATTGGAAGGAATTTTCCCAGTAAAGATTCCTTAAAAAGCACGTTAAAGAGATTTCATATTGAGAGAAACTTCAACTATGTAGTTCACGAATCATGTCGTAGTAAATATGTTATACGGTGCGTGAAGTATGGGGATGATTGTAGATTTCGCTTAAGGGATATTCCAGACATTACATTTGGAGGTTGGAGAATCTCAAGGATTGAGGCGGCTCATACTTGCGTTCAGCCAAGTCTCACACAAGATCATACTTCATTGGATGCAGAATTTGTGTCATCTATTGTTGTTGAGATGATTAGTACATGACAAGATGTTCCAATATCCCTTGTGCAAGAGAGGATTCTACAGAAATTCGGTTATAAGATTTCCTATAATAAGGCATGGATGGCGAAACAGAAGGCAATTGTGAAGGTATATGGTGATTGGGATGACTCATATCGAGTATTTCCGCAATTGCTAGCCATACTGAGGCATCATAACCAAGTTGTCTTCCATCTGGATACAAACGAACATGTGTCTCCTGATAATCAACTTGATCCATATCGTGTTCAATTTCATCGGTTGTTCTGGGCATTCCTTCCTTGTATCTCTGCATTTTGTTTTTGCAAACAATTTATTCAGATTGATGGAACATTTCTGTATGGAAAATACAAGGGCGTATTGTTGATTGCGGCAACCCAAGATGGAAATTGTTCACCTCTTCCGCTTGCCTTTTCCATTGTAGAGAAAGAAAACTATGAATCATGGAGTTGGTTTCTGGCATGTATCAGCAACCATTTCCCCAACATTCGGGGAGTTTGTTTGATATCTGATCGCCATCGAGCAATTAATGAGGCAATCAATGCAGATCCTGATACATGGAGATACCCAAATGCACATCATCGGTTCTGCATTAGACACATTGCTAGCAATGTACATAAAAAATTCCAAAACGAACCGATGAAGAAGGCAATCACGAGGCTTGGTACGTATTTTATTCATTCTGTTTTACTGTTTCAATATAAATATAAAATCAATTTATGTGAAATATCATCTACGTTTTGTAGCATATGAGTCGGACCAACGACGATTTGAAGAACGTTTTGAACAAATTCGTCAGGCTAATCAAGAAGTTTATGATTATATGATGCGGATTCCAAAAGAGAAATGGACATTGGCATACGATGGGGGAAAGAGGTACGGACACATGACGACAAACATTGTGGAGTGCATCAATGGTATCTTCAAAGGACTTCGCAAGCTACCTATAACCGCATTAGTTCAGGAGACATTATATCGATGCGTGAAGTACTTTGGGGATAGACAAAAACTAGCATCAGACAGAATACATCAAGGGATAAGATATGGAAGACACTTTCAACGAGAGATTGAAAAAAATATTGAAGAAGATTCTGGTTATCACGTATGTCTCTTTCGAAGAGAAGACTCCTAATTTGAAGTTCAAGAGCATTCAGACCCCATCACAAATCACGTCGGTGAAAAAATGGTGGTATTACTGGAAACAAGGCAATGCCAATGTGGAAAATTTCAGGCCTTACGGTTTCCATGTACACACGTCATCGCAGCATGTGCCTCTGTGAACATCTCATGGGAAGCATATGTTGATCCAGTGTACCAGATGGATATCATTGCCAACTGTTATGTTGCACCATGGACACCTATTGGGGAGTATCGTTATTTCCCAATGCCTGAAGGCCAGCCGATAGTGATACCTGACATGAATCGGTTACGTCCTCGTGGGAGACCAAATGCGAGTAGGATGCGTAATGAGATGGACTGGCCTCAAGAACAAGGGCAGATTTTGCGATGCACAATATTCCATAAAGAAGGTCATAACTGGAAGCGATGCCCTAACGTTGTTGGGTCGACTTCATAGTCTCATTCATAATGATGTATTGTCTTCATTGTGACATTCCCATATTGTAAACTAAATGTTGTTATCTCTTTTTTATTCCTTGGTTTTCTAAACCCCAAACATCTGAGATAAGTTTTCATATTAATATTCATGCTTTCAAGAAATAACTTTAAATATGAAATAATAGAATTTATTTCAAAACTCTGAAAGCGGAACACTTAACCCATATTGAAAAGTGTATGTCAGTTAACCCATTAACATTTTTCCTGGACGTTAATATTAAAAAATTTAACCCTAAACCCTCCAACCTAAACCTCAATCTAAACATGCAGGATATTTTAGCAAACTGTTCTATAACAAATTTATAGTATCATAATAATTAGCATAAGATATTGAATACATACAATTAGATAAATTCTAAAAACATCATTACTAATTGACATGGTTTATCTTAATCCAATCCATAAGTAGTTAATCACAAAGCTCCCCCAAAATATGTGTAACCAAATTCAAGACTCAATATTTTAGATAACATAACTTATTTCATATTAATATTCTTGCTTTCAAGAAATAACTTTAAATATGAAATAATAGAATTTATTTCAAAACTCTGAAAGCGGAACACTTAACCCATATTGAAAAGTGTATGTCAGTTAACCCATTAACATGTTTCCTGGACGTTAATATTAAAAATTTTAACCCTAAACCCTCCAACCTAAACCCCAATCTAAACATGCAGGATATTTTAGCAAACTGTTCTATAACAAATTTATAGTATCATAATAATTAGCATAAGATATTGAATACATACAATTAGATAAATTCTAAAAACATCATTACTAATTGACATGGTTTATCTTAATCCAATCCATAAGTAGTTAATCACAAAGCTCCCCCAAAATATGTGTAACCAAATTCAAGACTCAATATTTTAGATAACATAACTTATTTCATATTAATATTCATACTTTCAAGAAATAACTTTAAATATGAAATAATAGAATTTATTTCAAAACTCTGAAAGCGGAACACTTAACCCATATTGAAAAGTGTATGTTAGTTAACCCATTAACATGTTTCCTGGACGTTAATATTAAAAATTTTAACCCTAAACCCTCCAACCTAAACCCCAATCTAAACATGCAGGATATTTTAGCAAACTGTTCTATAACAAATTTATAGTATCATAATAATTAGCATAAGATATTGAATACATACAATTAGATAAATTCTAAAAACATCATTACTAATTGACATGGTTTATCTTAATCCAATCCATAAGTAGTTAATCACAAAGCTCCACCAAAATATGTGTAACCAAACAAACATAATAATAAAACATTAATAATTACTAATTACCTAATTGAAAATTATATAATTAATAATTCTATTACTAATTAACTATTTAATTAGTATATAATTAATATTTATATTACGAAATAACTAATTAATTAGTATATAATTTGTAATTTGGTAAGTAGTGTTTATTAATCATTAATTATATAATAACTAATTAGTTAATTAGTAATAAAATTATCAATTATATATTACTTAACTATTACATATATAATAAATATTTAGTTAATTAGAAATATAATTAATAATTATAACTAATTAATTAGTAATTGGTAATTATTAATTAGTTAATCAGTAATATAAATATTTATTATAATTATTCATTATAAGAGGGTTTGCCCTGAAAATCATTCTGCATTTTCGATGTGGGATTCAGGTTCTACCTTTACTGCGCAGTACATTCTGCATTTCCGATGTGAGATTCTGTTTCAAGTACGTGACTTTGAAATACAATAAAATATAAACTATAAGGCCAATATAAATGAAATTTTAAAAATTGATTAAACATATAATAAATAGTTGAAAACAAAAAGAATTTCCTAAAAAATGTTGATGAAAAATAATCTATAACCTTTCAAAACCACCTACTTGAAACTTAAAAATGTTTCAAGTACGTGAATTTGAAAGACTGTAAAATATAAACTATAAAACTAATATAATTGAAACTTTAAAAATTGATTAAACATATAATAAATAGTTTAAAACAAATGAAATTTCCAAAAAAATGTTGATGAAAAGTAATTTATAAGCTTTCAAAACCGCATACTTGAAACTTAAAATTTTTCAAGTACGTGACTTTGAAAGACCATAAAACATAAAATAGAAGACCAATATAAATGAAACTTAAAACATGGATTAAACATATAAAAAATAGTTTAAAACAAAAGCAATTTACAAAAAAATGTTAATGAAAAATAATTTATAAGCTTTCAAAACCGCCTACTTGAAACTTAGAAATGTTTCAAGTACGTGACTTTGAAAGATTATAATTATATTACTAATTAACTAATTAATTGTTATATAATTAATAGTTATATTAATAATTAACTAATTATTTATTATATAAGTAATAATTAATGAGTAATAATTAATAATTAATAATTTAATGAATAGCTATAATTAATATTTATATTACTAATTAACTAATTAATAATTACTAATTACTTATTAATAATTATTAATTACTAATTACTAATTATAATGAATAATTATAATAAATATTTATATTACTAATTAACTAATTAATAATTAATAATTACTAATTAATTAGTTATAATTATTAATTGTATTTCTAATTAACTAAATATTTATTATATATGTAATAATTATATTACTAATTAATTATTATATAATTAATGATAATATTACTAATTAACTAATTAATTATGACATATTTAATTATTAATAATTACTAATTAATAATTAAAAATTATAATGAATAAATGTAATTAAAAATTATATTACTAATTTACTAATTAATTGTTATATAATTAATAATTATATAACTAATGAACTAACTAACTATTATATAATTAATTATTAATAATTAATAATTAATAATTATAATGACTAATTATAATTAATATTTATATTACTAATTAACTAATTAATAATTACTAATTACTAATTACTAATTACTAATTACTAATTACTAATAATTAGTAAGTGGTTTTGAAAGCTTATAAATTATTTTTTATCATCATTTTTTTGTAAATTGCTTTTGTTTTCAACTATTTTTTATATGTTTAATCCATTTTTTAAGTTTCATTTATATTGGTCTTCTATTTTATGTTTTATGGTCTTTCAAAGTCACGTACTTGAAAAATTTTAAGTTTCAAGTATGCGGTTTTGAAAGCTTATAAATTACTTTTCATCAACATTTTTTTGGAAATTTTATTTGTTTTCAACTATTTATTATATGTTTAATCAATTTTTAAAGTTTCAATTATATTCGTTTTATAGTTTATATTTTACAGTCTTTCAAATTCACGTACTTGAAACATTTTTAAGTTTCAAGTAGGCGGTTTTGAAAGGTTATAGATTATTTTTCATTAACATTTTTTTGGAAATTGCTTTTTTTTTCAACTATTTCTTATATGTTTAATCAATGTTTAACGTTTCATTTATATTGGTCTTCTATTTTATGTTTTATGGTTTTTCAAAGTCACGTACTTGAAAAATTTTAAGTTTCAAGTATGCGGTTTTGAAAGCTTATAAATTACTTTTCATCAACATTTTTTTGGAAATTTCATTTGTTTTCAACTATTTATTATATGTTTAATCAATTTTTAAAGTTTTAATTATATTCGTTTTATAGTTTATATTTTACAGCCTTTCAAATTCACTTATTTGAAACATTTTTAAGTTTCAAGTAGGCGGTTTTGAAAGGTTATAGATTATTTTTCATCAACATTTTTGAGGAAATTCTTTTTGTTTTCAACTATTTATTATATGTTTAATCAATGTTTAAAATTTCATTTATATTGGCCTTATAGTTTATATTTTATTGTATTTCGAAGTCACGTACTTGTAACAGAATCCCACATCGGAAATGCAGAATGTACTGCACAGTAAAGGTAGAACCCGAATCCCACATCGAAAATGCAGAATGATTTTCAGGGCAAACCCTCTTATAAAAGGGAGGGCTGGGTAAGAGTTTCTGTCAGAATCCAGACTGTTGTAATGGCTGTAGCGCTGGATCTTTAATAGTAGAGAAATTCTGCTGAATTTTTTTGTTTTGTTTATATATATATATATATATATATAAACAAAACAAAACAAAACAAATAAAAATAAAAATTTTCAAAAAAAATATTTTTTTAGGAGAAAGGCGGCATCGCGGATGGCGCCTTGCCCCCGAAATGCAAAGGCGGCATCCGGGATGCCGCCTTTAAGGTGCATTTTTAAAAAAAAAATTGCCGGAAGCGTTTTCTGGAAAATATTTTTTTTTTTAAAACGTAAAAAAAAAAAAAAACCTGAAAAATCCCACTCTCCTACTGAACCCATGTAGAGGGTCTCCGCACTGTGGGGGTTTTCAAGTGGTGGGCTGGGTGTGTTTCGACATCAACATGTTTTGCGGTTGGTGAGGCACCATCTAAATGAGTCATGTGGCGGCGGTGTCCATGGGACATGTTGTGCTCAATGGCGATGACCCATGTCGGTGATTTTCGGATCAGATGCTGGATGGCGATGTCATGATGCGGGGAGGTCCTTGGTATGTGGGACGTCCTTGGGTATGCATCTTGCACATGCTGGTGATGGGTGGCTGGATTTGGAATCAGTGGCGTTGATCCTGGGAACACAGCCAAGGGGTTACTGGAGTGTTGATGAGGTCGTGTTGGCAATGAGGATCTGGGATCCCAGTGGATGCAACAAGAGATCTGAGGGATGGTGGTGGTGACTAATGAGCAGTCGATGCAGCCCACGGTTGTATGGATATAGGGAGTTTGGGTGTCGGTTACGAAGGCGCTCCAGTGAGGTGATGGCAATGACTGTGTGACCTCGGGACGCAGCCCGTGTGTTGACCTCGGAATGCGGGATGGGGTGACCTCAAAAGTGGCAATGGGATAGGCTGGCGACAGCCAGTTTCTTCCATGAAAATGGATTTTGGGCTTGTAGGCTATTTCATGACAGGCCCATCAGTTTTTTTTTTTTGGATGATTTTTTGGGCTGATGGTTCTAACTGCGTCTAGGAGGGGCTTCAACTCACATTGGTGATGGCGAATTGATCGGTGATCTTTGGGAATCTACTCAAATTCCATAAGGGGCTTTGGTCTTCATATTGTGATCAATGGATCATGCATTTGTGGGGGTCTTTGGGCCCTTTTTTGTTTTTTTGGGTCTTGTTTTGTTGGGTCTTGTTTTGATGATTTCATGTTTGGTGGCATGTACTATACCACTTATCTTGTGATGTGTGTTTCACTGCTTTTCTATTTTATTAAATAAATTTTTAGGACTGAGCACGCTAAAATTCTGAACTTTTTGGGTATATATATTATTAATTATTCATTTTATTAACCATATTTCTATTTATCATTTTTATTATAAATCCTCTATTATTAAAGATGTATTATTTTTAATAGTATATCGTTATTCTAATGTTTATGAAACATGAATATCACATGGAAAATCATTAAAGGATGTCAAGGAAACACCCATTATAAATGGATTCAAGGGTAGAGTTCAGTTATATTTTAAGATTATACTTTGATATAAGTAATTCTGCATAAAATAACAGTATTTTAAATATCATCAAAAAAATTATATGCATATATATATAAAACAAATCAAACCAAAATGAAAATATATTTTAAAAAACCAAAAGCATGAAATGGTTTTACACTTTAAATTTAAGTAGATCACTCAAAGCATGAAACAATTTCATGTTTTTAGTGCCTTCGGGTTTAGGTAAAAGCTTGAAATGGTCTAATGAATTTGTGACCCATATTTGGTAACTAAATTGACCCTAGAACTAAAAAAAATAAGGTTAATTCGCCTCTTGTTGATGACTATGGGGATGCATCATAGTTTTATTATATTCATTTAATATAAAAGAAATCCCCTCCATCAATATTGGAAAAGATGGTGGTATGAACACCTCTGGAGACACAAATTCAAACTTGGATTAATGAAAGTTGTGGAAGAGAAATTTATTCCACGAGATACTTCCAAAATCAGTTATGCCCTTAACTTAGATAATCCTCATCAAATATAAGTAAGTAACAAGATGCCATGGATGATAAAAATATACATAGTAAAATAAAATGCTTCCATGACACCAAGTGGAAGTGGGCACAAGCACAACTAATATCAATTATTGTCATTGCTACACATAAAACGCACACAGAATGTTCCATTTTCTTTCTCCCATCTAATATTTTAAAAAAAACCTTTGGACTCCAACAATATTTCTAAAAATTTGATAAATTTTTAAGAAGTGAATGAGTG
This sequence comes from Viscum album, assembly GCA_963277665.1. Classification (NCBI taxonomy): domain Eukaryota; kingdom Viridiplantae; phylum Streptophyta; class Magnoliopsida; order Santalales; family Viscaceae; genus Viscum; species Viscum album. Next base: position 824,485,131 of record OY728155.1, read on the forward strand.
TAGTTTAATTTTGTATGCAGTGAAACACAATACTGCTAGCTTTGCTATTTTGGTGAGTTTAATTTAGTAATAAGTCTATTAATCAAGAAAATGTTATTCGTATCAAATGTAATTAATAAAAGCCACATTTTTTTGACCTAATCCCGGACTATGATATCATGTTGAATGCCCGTTACAAATTTCATATTTTTTTTGTATTTTTTGCATATTTTCATTGTCAACAATGGTGGAGTTTATTAATGAATTGATTTATGATTATATGGATATGGTGGCGTTCATCATCATAAAATAAGGATAAACATCTAGCATCCATCCATGCAAAAACCAAGAAAGTTGATGGGCTCACAAAAATGGCTGCAACCTTACCTTTAAGGTAGGGATGCGGCATCCGGATTCTATATGGTCTCTCGAACTTCAAAGCCACATTTAAAATTCCATTATTTTCATCAAAACAACAAGAAAATAATAAAAAAAATCTTTTCATTTATAAATTCTAAAATAAAATATATGTGAGGGCCTTCTAAGCCAGGAAAGGAAGAAGAAGAGTTCAAGACTTCATTTTAGATTACTTTTGGGAAATATAAATTGATTATATATATATATATCTGTGTGTGTGTGTGTGTGTGTGTGTGTATGTATGTATGTGTATTAGGTGTTTGAGGGTATAATTACATTAAACAAACACACACACACAGGTCTGAATGGCATGTCATAGCCCCCCCAAGGGATAACTCACCCAACCAGCGATTTTATTACATTATATATATTTTTAGCTTGAAGGCCCAGTGGAAATGAAGCCCATTACATGGCCTGTAGGCCCGAAATTTTTGACCCAAGGCCCATTCTGTGAATAGTAATGCTGCAGTACCTGACTGTTATAGTACCCACTATAGTGTCCGCCGCAGCTACAGTGCCCACCACTGTTACAGTACTACTACAATACCCAACTGGTATTGTACTTGTATTTCTGTTTCTTGTTTGACTAAGGGACATTCATTAAATATATATTAGTGACACCAGACAAAACCCTAGTGGAAAGGAAAGAGCAAATCAGAAATATAAGGATCCAGAATAATCATTTTTCATCAGTGAAAAAGGTTTTCTCAATGTTAAAAAATGATGAGAAAGTCGACATTGAAAAAGGAGAATATTTCTTAGCATTTTTTAACACCGAGAAAGATAACTTCATCGTTTAAAATGATACATTATCCAGAAAAACGTCCAAGACCACCGTCGAACCCCCATGACACGTGATATTTTTCTTTATCTGCTGATGTTTTTTTCCAAATTTATAAGGGGGGGATTCAAACCCTCACCTTACCCATATAAGTGAAAAAATGATGAGAATGACATCACTCAGTATTCATTATTTTGTTGCACCATTGTGTGTCTATCCCAAACAATGAGCCCCCCATTGCTTATTGCACATTGTAAATTATCGTCTTCAGTTGCCTTTTTTAACTGGACTATCCCGTGTAGAGTTTTAGGAGAATTTCCAGTGGAATCGTAGAAGTTCCCATGAACTTAGCCTAAAAACTAGCATGGGATAGTCCATTTAAAAAAGGTAACTTCAGACGATTATAGTCAGTCACACACCCATGTTTTCTCACAATCAAAAATCCAAATTAATTCACGTAAGTAGGATTTAGACAATCGATCCACACCTCAAAGAGAAGTGCTCAGACAACTAGTTTGAGGGTTTTTTTAATCATATAATCATATAATCATATATATGCGTCGGTTTGTATGAGTTTATATATAAATATATTTATATATATTTATATTAATATACATAAATACATACATGTTTATATAATATATACATATATTTTCATATATTTTTATATAATGTTGCCCTTGCCTTTCACATTGCCCATGCCTAAGGGGTCACTGGGCTTGCCTATGGGTTGACTCTGTCTATAGCTATAATTATACTAAGTCTATAATTATACTAAATGTTGTGCCCTCTTGTACATGTTTCACTCTGTCCATCCTCCTTCACATGTGCCACCCTCTCCTTCCACATTTTCATGCCTCATTTACCATTCCTTGGACACAACCCACTTCCATTCCTCCATATCTCCCGGAACCCGTGGTCCCCATCTCTATCTCCCACCTACAAGGCACCACCACCCCATGTCCCTACCTCCCAACCTCCAAGCCTCCCAACCTCCCCACCTCTGTCTCCTCACCACCCTACCTCTCCACAATTTTGCCTCCTTATCCCAATTTTTCATAATTCATCATCTTCTTCCATTGATTTTCACCTCCATCCTATTTTCAATCCCTATGTTTCTCGGCAACTATGCCCCATCTCTCTCCACCCCCATTTCCCCACCTTCCCCATCACAGCTTTCCACTCTTCTTCTTCTTTTCTCCATCTTCAATAGTTTTCATTTATGCCTACCATACGGCATCAACCGGCCTTAACTAAACCCTAGCTCGTTGGCCCAATCTTTGCACCACCTGCAAATTTAGCACTGAGATCTGAGGATCTAAGTTGATTATACATTCCCTATATATTCATCCATGTTTTCCAGAAAGCTTCACCCCCACCCCATCAAAACCCTAACTGCTTTTGAAAACCACTTCCAGTCCACTGTCCTGGTGTAAATGAAATGTATATGTTTATTTTTTCCTCCTTCTCATATAAATTTATCAATTCTAACCCCTTTTTCTTTAATAATGATTTCTTGTATTAAGTATTTCAATAATCTTTAATCCAAACGCATCCATGAATTACTACATTCATCCTATGTATTGTCTCCCCGACACAACTCTACATTTTTCCTCTCCACTCTTCTAGTTATACATCCTTGTATTCAGATAATAATGTTTTCTTATATATCTTTTTATCATTGATATTTCATCTTATATAACTCAATATTAAATTCATTTTTTTCTTCACAACTTCACATGGGGGTTCTATAATATTTTTATTTTAAATGCACTTATGACAATCTTAAATATTTATGGTTCCAATATTGTTATCACTATTATACATGTTTTCCCACTATATGGATTCTATACATTCAATTTATTTTATTAATGATCTCTAACTCATGATACCATGTCACACATTATTGATCACTTTTATCATCATTTTCTTATCTTAAAGCTCAAATATTTACGAAGCTAAGATGACCCCATCAAGTATCAATTACGTATATTATAATACATTCTGTTTAAAAAAATGTTTCTTATGATATCTTATGATTATTAAAATTTCATTAAACCCGTTATCATATCATTATAAATAAACTAAGATGATTGTTATATTGTACTTTTTTTATATACTATTGTATAAACTTGTCCATTTTTTATGATCATTGTCATACACACTCTCAAAAAAATTATTTTTTATTACTAAGTGTGGCACAATGGATGACCTAGGTATTTCTCTTAAAAGGGAAGTGAATTAAACATCCCATGTTAGGTTTGAAGAACCAAACAAAAGAAGTGGAAAATGAAATGAATAATGGGGAGTTTTCTTGAATGTTTTTTAACAAAATAAACAAGGAAACAATTACTTTAAAAACAACAATGACAGTTATTGCAATCAAACTAATCTACCCCTCCATTAATCATTAGTCATGATCCCTTATTTTAAGATTCATTTAAATATGGTTCCCTAAATTGTTAACCCCTGACCCCTATATAATAAAATGTAACCACAAAGATTGGAACCAAATAACCCTAAGAAAACTTTGAGATTTTGAATCATAGTATCCTACTTTGATTGTAGTCCCAAAGATAACTTATGATCAATGTACAATTAGGTCATTGCCTCCACTTTAAAAATTTCAGTTTCTTTAGTATGGGGATTAGACTTAAATCCAAAAAATTGATCCCAAGTTGATTAAATTTTGAAATGAACATTTCTCTCTCATGATACACACAATCCCGACCTCATGGTCAAAGTGAAAATTGTTCGTGTGATCTAGATTTTATAAAATCATTCCATTCACCATATTTTTATGAATTATAGTGTGTACATGGATTTAAAACAAATAATGAAAGGGGTAATATTTATACTAGCCACAAAAATAATTACTCTCCCATGCGTGGAATTGTCATCATGTAGACGATTTTCACAAGAAACAAAGGGTATAACCTAATATCGTCCCCACTCATTGATTCAAACACCAATAATTAAAATGAAAATTGGAAAATATAAGAATAAATAATTTATGGAAAATTAGAATTCATTACAAGAAAAAAAAATAAAAGTAACACAAAGTAAAAGTGAGAGAGGAGTGCCTTCTTGGAAGAAATTCATGCACAAAGCCTCCCATATTCCAAATGGATAGAGATGTGTAATTGAACCACCCCTTCATCCATGACTTTATAAATCCTTGAACCCCCCCCCCCCCCACCAAGTTTGAAAAATTCCATTAAATAGAATGGGGGGATAGGATTTCAAATGTCAAAAAGGGAACATGCATAATTATGTCACCAAAAATTACTTCGCATTCAGCGGCATTTTCAACTGATTTCCCACATGAACCAACTATCACCCCTTTTGAATGAAATTCTTGAAATTTAGTACTTTAACATATTTTAAAATTTCATCTCAATCCAATCTCATATTCAAAATTTATGGCCCAAATGATGAGGCAAGGTCCAATTTTTCAAATCCAATCCATATCTGCAATAATAACCACTTTCATCCCTTTAAATGTTGGATACATCTTGCGTGGTATAAATGAAAAACATATAAAAATTACATTAGAATATGCATAAAAAAATTAAAAGGTAAAATTAAAACAAAATAAAATGTTATAATTAAATTGATTGAGTGGAATTTAAAGGGAGAAAACAGAATTTTTAGAGAATCTTCAAATTCAAGATGAAAAAATATATATTAAATATTCAAATAAATATTAATATGGGGGAATTATACTAATAATTATCAACAAAATATTTAACAAAAATATGTCTTATCATATCCCCCACACTTACCCTTTTTCACTCTCAGGCAAAACCCCATGTCATGTAATCCAGAAAATGATGCTTGAGGACATTTCTTAGTCCATGATGGCAATATGGGAAAAACAAGAATCACATCAAGAAGTAAATATCAATAAATTTGAAAGTAATTTTCTCAAAAAATCGATCAAAACAAAATCTAGATCAGTAAATGAAATTAATCGGGTTGAAACAAATTATGAGTCCAACATGACACTAATTCCCCATGTGTGTGTTCCCACCATTTCAAGCTTTTATTTCCGCCCTTTATCTAGTATATTTAGGTCAAATGAAACTTTTCTTCTTACCTGATTCTATTATACCAAACTTGTTCAACGTCCTTTTCAATAACAATTTAAAATTCTCCCATTTAAGCATTACTAAAAGTCAAACCTTAAGGTCTCAACCAAGATATCCCTATATGTTGTACATTTCATCACTCCCCTCTTTATTGTGATTTTTTGTTTTCTAGGGTATACAACAATCAGATATCTTGTACACATGCATTGTTCAATCTGGTATAATAATGGAATTGATCAGAAGAGAAACGAATGTATGGAAAGATCATTGTTATAATCTAAAAAAAACTTTATTAATGTGGATATAAAACTTCAATTGGGTAAGAAAAACTGACAAGTCATGATTGTGTGTGAAGTTGTGTAGAGGGATTAAAAGACACAATTTTCCCTCAAAAGTACCACAATGAATGATTTTAAAATATCAAAGGATTCATAAATACACAATCAAATATATCATTGACCAATTTCCATTTTCACTAAAATCAACCACCAATGATGAAAGTTTTCTCATGCTTAACATGTTTCCCATGAGATTGGAAAAAATAAAACATGCACTTTCAATAGGTTTCATGGGAGTAATGAGCATGTGACATGATTTTTTTTGTTTTTTTTTTGGTTTTTGAATGTTTCTTTGAAAAAAACAATTAGATAGTAAAAAACACAAAAAAAATCATAAAGAAGCTACCCAGAATGTCATCACCTCCCCCAAACTTAAATGTAACTACCCATTTTAATTAAAGCACAAGTAATCGGTGTAGTGAAAGAAAAAAATAAGGAGAAATACAACCTAGTTTATTTTTCATTTAGTGGCTTTGATCCAAGATTCTAATTACCACCTTCAACAACCTTCAAAATAAAACAACCAAAATACTGAAAATTGAAGAAAGCAGTAAATGAAAAAAGTAAAGGTAAATGATGAGATAATATTTTAATATATTTTATCTTGTGTTTTAATGATTTTAATTCCACCATTTTACCATATTAAGGGTAATTATAATGTATTCAAATTATAGGAGCATTCTAGATTTCATTTTAAAGTGTCTTAAAACATGGCTTTTAATTGTTTTATTAATGAAAAAAACATTCATTGAATTTTGTGGTTTTGATGTTGTATCGGGATGTTAATTGGTTATTTTGAAGAGCTTCAAATGGATCAAGATCAATTCTAGGAAGAATGGACTTGTGGTTGCATGTAGAAGGTCTGAGAAAATGGCAAAATAATGAGTGTAAAGCTTCAGCTACTAAGCATAAAGCTTTTCTCATTATCATAAGGCTTTCCCAACTGAACATAAGGCTTTGGTCCTAATCACAAAGTTTTTTTGTGGATCATAAAGATTCCTTATACCATCATAGGACTTAATCGTAAAGATTTCTGATTGTAAGGTTTTACAATGACTTACAGTGACAACCCAGAAGGTAGAAACTTGATGAAGGAAAATTCATTGATATTTCCAAGAGAGGTATGGGATGACAAGTCGACATTAATGTGACCAACCAGATATTTCCTTATGAATTTAAATCATACATGATTTTTGATCAAGAAACCCAAATAATATGCTATGGATTTTCAAGAAGAAAGAATCGCATGTATATCTGAAGTCGTGAAGGAGAAGGAAACTTTTGAATGATTTCAAAGGAATGAGGATCTCACGGGTTTTTCTAGCTAAGAAAGGGGGGAACCTTGAACCCTTTTAAGAACATATGATGACATGAGTTAAGGGAGGATGGAGTCACCGTCAAGGAGTGGACATTAGAAAAATTTAGTACTATTGTTCTCATTCATATTTTAGTTTTTTAATTCTTTTCCCCTCCCATTTATTCTCTGTCACCCTTCAAATGGATGGTTAATCTTCTGAGTGATTGGGGAATGGAAGGAGCCCTTTTATAATGCTTGAGTCTCCATACCCACTTGAATAAAACTATTTCCTTTTGATTGATTTCAGTATTGGTGAATGTTAAATAAATTTAATGCAATCGTATTTTGAGTTTTGAACATTTTCATTGCTACCTCCAAAGTTGAGAATCTATCATCTCCCTTTACCTGGCCCAGCTTGTTTTGAAGGAGTAGGATGCATTAGGTGGTGAGTGCTTAGCAATTTCCGACACGTGTGTGCGAGCAGTGGGTTGATTCTATCCTGCCCAGGAGCACCAAAAATCGATCGAGGATTGCCTTGGAAGGATGAGAGTGATTTTTTTTGACTTTCATACACAAAAAAGGGGGATTGGACAAGTAATGTCACTATTAGTATAGTCCCGAATATATATCTTTAGTTTAGGGTGTTTGGTGAATCTATCAAGGCACGTTGCATTTGTCAATTGTCAAGGAAATAATTTGAACCATTTTTAAGACTATGACACAATTTCAAAAGGAAAAGCAATCCTGATCTGATCACGTTTCTCATCTATTGTTTTCAAGCTTCTTTATTGATTATTTTTTTTTTGAAAATCTCAAAATCAAAATAAACCTTTCCCTTTAACTAATCAAAATGTGGCAACTATGGTTATCAATTTTTAAAATGTTCAAGCACTTTTATCAATGTTAAAAAAACACTAATAAAAGTGGACCTCTATTAGTGCTAAGTTAGCGTTAATAAAATTCGGTCTTTATTAGTACTTTTTACTACTAATAAAAGGTGGCCTTTTAGTGTTAACTAGTACTTGTCCGTACATTTTCACGGTGATATCAACTAATGCTATAAAAAATGATTCACTACTCAATTATTATGATCCACTGTTCAAATAAAATACATGTTCCAATGATCTAAAAAACACACTGATCAAATTAAAAACCTCATACACTACACAAACAGAGTAGATGATCTTGTTTTCAAAAACATGATTCACAAATGATATTTAGTAAAAGTGGAAGAAACTAATAAATGAGTGTGGAAACTAAGTGGAACTGTTTACAGATGTCTTTTCACCCATTTCCATCCTTGGATTCCATAGTTATGTCATTCTCTCATCGTCATAGTGAAGTGCACATAGATACCCATTTCCTCAAACGGATGTTGACCCTTGCCTATGGGTTGCGCACCAACATGACCGTAGATGAACCAACCATCATCCGCACCGACTTGAGGTAGAAAATGTAAATTTCATTCCATTGATTTTACCAATCAACACATTCAATTAAAGATAAGAGGTGAGGTTTTACCTTATAATTCAATTCTACAAACCCATTCTTGTAGTTAATTTAATATAAGGACAGTAGGTAACTGAGAAGTCTCACATCATTTGACAGAAACTATTTTATACTCGTCTTATTGATAATGGAGTTTGTTTCATTGTAGAAAACCTAAATGAGAAGAAAGGTCGAAAGAGGAAAATAAATGCAACACTATAAGTCCATACCACAGAAGACAAGAAGTGATGACATTCATACAAATGAATGGAAGATTATGTAATGAGACTTTATCAAGTGACTCGAATACCAGGGCCTATGTTTCTACTCTATTATATGGAACTTCAATGGTCATCTATGGGCAGGGGACACAATGAGTGAATCTTGGATTGGTGTCACCCCTTTTATTTCTTGGAGTGGTCAAAGATTTGGTCGGCATGACCAGTTGCTTGAACTCTAGTTCAACATCTTTGAACCTTTGGGAAAATTGAGAAACCAGAGGCGGTCATAAAAATACGGAAATGACTTTGTATTATAATATGAATAGCTGCTTTCAGCATATTGAGAAAGATGCATGAAAAGTAATCTTAAGTCAAAAGTATCAAGAAACATCCAGTATCCCAACAAAAACACAATTAAAAATATTTATTTTATGAAGAATTACAATGGAATAAGGTCATGTAGAAGATGATATATATATTATATTCATAAGTTTATTGAATCATTCAGCTTCAAAATAATCTTGAATTTAGTTTCAAATGAGAAACTAAATATTTTTTAATGTTCCACAATTTTGTATTTGAAGTTGAAACTGGTTCATCCTATAAAAAAATAAATGTGAATTGTTTAACCACAAACATCTTTATATGATTTCATAACATTCTCCAAACCCATTCAGAGAAAAATCTTTTGGTGACACAACAAAATTCCCAACTACAACATTCACAAGTACATCTAGTTTTCCAAAATGTGTCATAGTTGATTCAATGAATCCTAGCATCTTCCAGATTGAGAACATAACCCTAAAATTTGAAAATTAGTTTATAGTTTTAGGGATTTTAGTAATTGGGAATCAGGTCTACTAAAATAAATACAAATATAAATAGTATAATAAAATATGACTATATGAACACATATCGAAAATTAACCTGCAAGGCACTCATTCTGAGGATGTATTGATAATTAGAAGTATAAAAGACATTATCTCAATAAATGGTTCAGATTTTTCATGGGCCACAATAACCTGCAACAATAACTTGAATCCCCTCTAAATAACATATTCATTCAAATCATGATGAAAGTAGAAGAAAATCTCAAACATACCGATTATGAGGTGTGCACTAATGATCCAGAAATACCTAAAAATAAAGTAAACTATATGTTATAAAATGAAAAATTTAAAATAATGGAAAGAATAAAAAATATGACATTTAAAAATTAAACTATTATAATTAAAATTTTAATATATATAACTAATTGATAATCCACATAAAACATTAAACTGATTCATTTGATTAAATTTTATAGCATACCTATACTATGCGGAGACAGTGGTTATGGAAGAAGGATGGTGTTAATATTTGGGTGAGCTTACATAATTGATTGACATATGATTTAGAACAATAATCGAATAAACAAATAAATCAAAGTTTAATAACATGATGGAAAATTAAAATGAATAAGGAAATTGAAATGGATAGGTAGTGGCTGAAGTGTCGACCTTATTCTCAATCACATTGCTCAATAGACTGTCAAGACACTTCTCTAGATACTTTAGGTGGCAACGAAGTGGAGGAGTCGTAGGCAGAGCAGGCTGAGGGCGACTGAGGATCAATAGGCAGCGGTGGAGCAGGCGTAGGTAGAGGATTGTATAGAAATCGTTTGGAACCCTAATCACAATGGATGAAAATCCTAAGCGTGGGATGGTATGGAGGGAGGGAATGAAAAAATGGATGGGGGAGGGTAAACATAGGGGGCTATATGGATTACACATCATGAAGAGGAACCTAGATTTAGTATATATAATTGATGAAAAAATGAATATCCATTGTTTAAAAACTTGAAACATAAAACATATTCTCTCGTAGATAACCATATAAATATATTACAGAGAAAGAAAATCAAAGTAACACAAATGTAAACAACTTAATTGAAAATAAAATATAACTATATAACTATTAATAAAAATTAAAATAGAATCTTTAGTTGAAAATCAAGAAACACGGATTCAAAAAACTTCATTAACAAAAAAAATTAACTACTAATCAAAAGTTAAACTGGTTTTTAGTTTGAAACAACAAAATCAAAACAAAATATCTATTGTGTATATCAACTAAAAAAGCAGCAACAAAACACATGTTTTGTTATCTATAAAGAAAAACCTCATTAATATAAAAAATGTAACATTGTAGCTATTCATAAAAAATGCAAAGATATTTTCAATTGAAAAGACAAACCAAAAACTGAAAGCATGTTCAATTTTAATGAAGTCAACTTCAACAATAAAAACTCACACCTAATAAAACAAAAACTAATAATGCGTGGATAAATAAAGAAAAGAAACCTCCATGGCAGAATAACCAATGATCAACATCATCTGGTGAACAGAACTCAAGTGGGTGCGATCAATCATAGAACGACTCATCTGCAATAACCAATGATCAACATCATCCAGTGAACAATTGTTATTAGAATTCATTTACAAAGACTATAATAGAAAAGGTCTGTGTTATTTTCATACCATCATTCTCCTCAACATTATAACCATCTTCATCATCATCAAAATCAATATTATGTAGCAATACAATAAGAAACCAAATCAAAGGTTTGTCCCAATACCAAGGCTTGGAGAAAGCTCGATTGATATTCAGTGAGAACTTGATTATAATCATCATCCTCATTGTGATCTTCATTCTCATCCTAGATTTGATCATCTTCGTCCTCATATGCACCTTCTTTTCCTTCAGTCCTTCACCCTCATTCCCCTACCCAATTGGAATTAGAAACTTGAACCAAGAAAAATAAGATAATATTTAAAAAATCGCAATGAACTTTTAGTAATTTTTTGAGAAAGCATATTGATATGAAACAGTTTGACATTGTAAAAACAATGAAATCATCACTTCCTAGATAAATTATGGTCCCATAAAGATATAGGGTTACTAAATTGATAGTTTGTGAACTTAATTTTCTAGATGATTTTGTTCCAGCTTGTCAAATATATTAAACTTTATCAAATTTATAACAAAAGTACTCCAGTCAATAAATTTGAATACAATCTAAAGATTTAATCCCAAAAGATATTTTCAATGTATCCAAAACATCCAAAAATCTACATCTGCATATTAAAATTAAAAATTTAGAGTAAAACCTGAATCAGGATTCTACTAAACTAGTTCTTTCTTTCTTGTTTGGAGTCTGCCTCAAATTTCCAAACCACATCATGATAGAGCATAAAATATTTAGAGAAAGGAATGCTGCAAACCACAAACACCATATAAAACATATAAATCAGTTATTCAGCTCCCAATATTTATATAACTTTCATATCACATACCAATCAGTTCAAGAAGAAAGTTATCCTTACTGAGCTCCAAATAATCCTGAAGGCAATGTTGGCCACTTTTTTTTCTCCAACTCATTCTTATCTGAGAACCTTTGTATGTCAGTGTCTTGTTCATCTGAAAGGTCAAGTAGATTTTTATATTTAGAGAACATTTTGGATAAAAAAAGCCTGAAATAAAATACACAAACATATAATTAAATGTCATACAACATTTGATATATATACAAAGCATCCACCATAAACAGATCATGTTATCAATATTTAAGGATTGTTCGTATTTGTAGTTCAAAAAAGAAAGAAAATTCATTATGACAATGAAAATTGAATGGGAAATAATATTTTTTGTGTTATTATAATATTTTATTTTTTATTTATTTTTTATCTTAAAATAATAATTAAGAAATATTTATTATATCAATTTTATTGATTATAATATATTTTTTATTAACATATCAATTTATAACAGATTGGTGAACCTCTTAGTAAATGAATGCAGTTATCAGTGATATCTTTTTGAAATTACTTTCCATTGAAAACCAAAAACATTTATTTACCTTTTTTTCTATCATTTTCTACACTCGACTTCTACCCAACCAAAAAGGACATTGGTTAGATGACATTTAAAACATGTGGGAAAATAGACAACAATATTGAATGAATGCCTTTAAAATATAAAAAATGATTAAATAAAATAACCATGATGGTTAGAAATTTAAAAAGATTTTCAATTTCATTAAAATACTTATAATCTGGAAAAAAATGGGTTTATTAAACATGTTTAGCAAGTTCAAATTAAGCAAACATAAAATAACAAAAAAACCTAAGGAAATGTGAGAATTAAATTTTGAAAATGTAAAAGGCAACCTTGAACATTGAAAAAATATATTAGAAATTGAACATTTATGCACAGGTAGAAACAACCAAAACAACTCATACCTGCCCATTGAAAGTATAATTCAAGTATTATTGATTCAAACTCAAGAAGCACATGATTATCACTGTATTATTAACCCTTTAGTTATAAATAATGTAAAATTGTTGAGTCGTTAACTGTAAATCAAATCCAAGATCAACCAAACAAACATGATGATGGTCCAATGACATTTCAAAAATATGGGAAAACAGACAACAATAATGAATGATCGCCTTACAAATCTCAAAAATGATTAAAGAAAATAACCTTGATAGTTTGAAATTTACAAATATATGAAATTTCATTAAAATGCTTAAAAACTAAAAAATCTGGGTATACCAAACATGTTCAGCTATTTCAATTTAAGCCAACATAAAATAACAAAAGACCAAAGGAAATGCGAGCATTTAATTTTGAAGATGCACAAGGCAGCCTTGCTCGCTGAAAAAAACATTTGGAATTGAAAATTTATGTACAGGAAAAAACAACCAAAACAACTCATGTCTGTCCATTGAAGCCAAATTCAATTGTTGTCAAGTAAAACTCAAGAAGCACATGATTATCGATGTATCATTAACCCCTTGAGTTCTAAACAATATAAAATTGATGAGTTCTTAACCATAAATCAAATCGATTTGAAGAATTAGTTGGTAAAAAAACAACAAGATCAAACCTCCTTGAGCCATACATTATACGTGTCTCTTATGTTTATCCTCCTCCATGCATGTAAATTGAAGACATCCATTCCATAAGCCCATGCACATTCATCGAGATTTAACTTCTTCACTATGCGAGGATGATAAAAATTGAAGTATAGTTAATAGGATAATTGCATGTGGATATAGAAACTGACATTGTATAAATAGTGAATTGTTGTCAGGTACCAACTTCAACTGAACCAACACTTTCCCATGCAAAAACTTGTTCATCGATGCGAACCAATCTCCTAAAATCAATAGAGTCCACACATCAGTTACCACAATAAGGAAAAAATCCCAATAAGTAGACATCTGAGAACAAACAAATCAAAAAAACCAGTATGCATTTACACATAAAACCAGGAACTAAGCGAAGAGAGGTTTCTACCAAAAAAAAATTCTTAAACTAATATTCAATCTAGAAGATTTAAGGAGCACACATAGGAATCAGTGATAGTCCCAGCTGAATTTCTAGGTATCGATTTCATTTGAACTGATACCTTCCCATAAAAATACATGTTTTAGATGCAAAGCCAACTCCTGAAATCAAAAGAATCCACACATCAGAAGATGGACAAAGAAACATCGAGAAAATTGGTGGGAAAATTACTGAAGTAGCGAGCAAAAAAATACTGACCTTAGCTTAGTTTTTTGGACAAAAAATCGGATAAGGAGGATAGGGTTATAGGAGAGATTTCAACCAAATCCAAACCTTGGGAAAGAAATTACTGAAAAACGTCTAAGTCGAACCAGTTCTGAGCTTCGAAGCAAATCCATAATTCGATTTAAGTGGGATGTTGCTTCAGACGTCGTTGTATGGGTAAGGGTTCCGAATAATGAAAAACGTATGAAGCTGGAGGAGGAGCCGAGTTGGGCGTCGAAAACCGAAGTTGTGAATAGTCGACTATGTAGACTAAATCGGAGGCATTGCACTTAGGAGAGCTTCAAGGAGACGAAATTGATCGGGAAGTGTAGGAGTAGGCGATGAAAATCGTGAGTCGGAGCGATGCGGGCTGGAGGGGATAATCAGGAAGTGGGCGAGAGAGGGGGATCGAGGAGGGGAGTAGGAACCCTAGCGGATTTGGGGAGGTGAGTGGGAACCAAAGAGCAGGGAGAGGGGATTTGGGGAGGGGTATCAGGGAGGGGAGCGCGAGACGGAGGAAATTCCCGATCGAGGGCTGGATAACAGTTGATTTTTTAGGGTTTGGAGAAAGAAATAGAGAAATAACGTGATGTGGAAGCACGAGAAGGTGACACATTAGCATGGAGAAGCCAAGTTTAGTATATATAATAGATAATAGATTTCTAGAAAGACTTTAGGATTATTTAAAATAATAGTGCACTATGCCAAAATAATCATTTGTCATTGGTGAAAATGGTTTTGTCGATGCTAAAAATGGTGAGAAAGTCAACACTGAGAAAAGAGAATCTTTCTTACCGTTTTTAACACCGAGAAAGATTTCTTCATTGTTTAAAATGATACATCATCCAAGAAAATGCCCAAGACCGCCACAAAACTCCCATGACGTGTGATATTTTACTTTATTTGCAAGGGTTTTTTTACTTAATTTGTAGGGGTCGGGATTCAAACCCTTACCTTACCCATGTAAGTGAAAAAAATGATGAGAATGGCATCGCCTGATATTCATTATTTTGTCGCAACGGTGTGTGTTTATCCCAAACAACGAGCCCCCCATTGCTCGCCGCACATTGCAAATTATTTACTTTTTTAACTAGACTATCCCGTGCACGTTTTTAAGCCAATTACCAGTGGAACAGTGGAAGTTCCTGTGAACTTGACCTAAAAATCTGCACTGGGTTGTCCAGTCAAAAAAGATAACTGGAGACGATTCTGATCCGTTGCACACCCATGGTGCCTTGCAATCAAAAATCCAAATTAATTCATGTAGTCAGGATTCAAACAATCGATCCACGCCCCGAGAGGAAGTGCTCGAACAAATAGTCTGAGAGTTTTTTAATCATATAATTATATAATTATAAATACTTGTGTGTCTGTATGAGTTTATATATAAATATATATACATATATTTATATTAATTTACATAAATACATACATGTTTATATAATATATACATATATTTTCATATATGTTTATATAATGCATTCAAATACATTATAAAATATATTTATTGATTAATATAATTTTAATAATAATATATGTATAAATTATGAAGAATATTTTTATTCTAATGTGATTTATATATTTAAATATACATTTTAAGTGTAAATATATTTTAATATATTTATATATTTTCTAATATAGATGCACAATTATAATTGTACATAAAAATATATTTAAATACACGGCCATATAATTATAATTATACATATACTTATTAGCATAAATTTTATAACAATATATTTAAATTATGTAAATTAAATTTCAAATATGTTTATTATATTGTGATTTATATAATTAAATATATATGTTTTTATTTAAATGTATTTTAATATATTTATCTACCAATTTTTTAAAAATATCTCTATATTTATTTTTATATACGTAAATATAATCGAACCACCTACTTAATATACGATTTTTAGAACAAGTATGCTTTTTTTACAAATTATATGTAAATATTTTAAGTAAGATTCTATTATTTTGAAATGATACGATAAAACATATTAAATATTATAGTGCTTCATTCCAATTATGTACATTTAAATATATATTTTTCCTTTCCTTTCCTCTCTATAGTGACATCTTCATAACAATATGCATTCATCGGAACTCTACTTCATACAGAAAATAAAAAAGGCCTCAAAAAGGATAATTAAACCAGAAAATCGTAAAAAAAAAAGTAAATAAAAATAGGGAAAATATTTTTATTTTTTAAAAGGCCCTTTCACTTGGTATCATTGGAAGGGGCCGGAATTTTGAGTCCCATCTCCACGGACTCATCGACAGAGATTGAGCCTTCATTGGGCCCGCCCTTGTTTTTGCGGTATACGGCGTACAGGATCAGCTGGGCTATCCCCAGCCCGCAGCCAAACCCATTGGGCACCTGCACAGGTGCCGAATAAATAAAATAATGCAAAGGAAATTTCATATATAAATAAATATAGAAAAAAAAAACTTACCGCCACGAAAGGGTCCTTGCCGAGAAGGCCAAAGATAAAGAAAGAGGTACCGCAGAAGAACACAAAAAGTGAGAGGAAGAACGGCATGAACTCCACGCTTTTTGTCTTTATCACCATCCTCTGCACGATTTATATATATATATATATATATATATATATATATATATTATTGCACGAAATTTTAGTAATTAATAATAAAAAAATTAAATAGCACTGAAACGGAATCGAAGGTGGGGCTCACCATGACGGAGAGAGGGGAAGCGTACATGATGATGGAGAAGATGGTGGCGGCCAGGCCGCAGAAGAGCTTACGGCCGCGGTCATGGAGGGCCAGCAGCGATACAAGGGCCACCGCCGCGAACACCGCCACGACGAGCGCCAGCAGCGACCCGATCTTCAGCTTCTCCCGCCGGGGGGCGAATGTCAGGAAGATGAGCACGTACGCCGTCTCGATCGCCGCGCCGGTGCCGTTGATGGTGGACACCAGGAGGTTGTTCGGTGAGACGAACGGCAGTCCGTACCTGTGCCCGTCCCCAAATCAAACACACATGAAATTTTTCCCGGCCGATTTCTTCTTGACGATCCAGATTCTGTGAAATTGAACAGGACGGTGGGTAGGGCTTGCTTACCAGCAGGAGAGTAGATTGTTGAGCAGCGTCATGACGTACGGGACGCCGGAGAAGTCCTCTGTCGATCTCTTCCTGACGATCCTCCTGAATGTAATTCTGCAGAGCAACAAGAATGAGATCCGATCGCGGATGGAAATTCGAGAAATCAATTCAGAGCTGAGAAATTTCGAAAAAATCAGAGCGGTAGGGTTTGTGAAATCTCTGGTGCTGCGCTACTCACATGGGAGCCAGGAACAGGAACAGAGCTGCCGCGTTCCCTGGATTTTCAAAATCGCGAAGAGGAGGAAGGAGTCAGAAAAACGACGGAGGTAAAAGGTTGAAGAAGACGAGAAAGGCCGGCGCAAAAATCAATGGAGAAGTATGTATGTGTGAAATAGCTCACCTAAGATTCCGAACACGAGATGCAAGTAATGCACGGCATCCATATCTTCTCCTTGTTTCTTGCTGTGTAATTGCGTTGGGGAATACGGCAGTGAGTCGCAGGGTGGGGTGTGGGGAGGGAGACGGCGAATGGGCAGTGGAAGTGGTCTGCTGTATGGTGACGCTGCTTAAATAGAGAAATGGCGACGACGGGAGCGCAGTTGCCTCGCTCACCAGGCAGGTACAAAGAGGGGGTGACATCCTGGACGTTTGTGGTTAAAGTCCTTTCAACTTATCTCAATATATTAATTAATTCATTAATTTTTTCTATCATCAATTTTTTTTTAAATCCTATTACTTAACAGTAATTACCAAATTATTAATTAATATTAATCACTATTTATTTTATAAATCATTTTCACTAAATATATTATATATTAAGTGTGGATGAATATTTAGTGTTATATAAATCATATTCAATCAAATATATTAATAGAAATATTTTTATATATTAAAATATTTTTTTTAAACAGTCTATTTTTTTTATTTTATCAATGTTAAAAAAACACTGAAAAAATGCGTTTTATCAATGTTTATTTTAGTACTGATAAAAGATACTTTGTAACATCTGGATCCTAACCATTGGTTTGGAAATAGGTGAGTGGTCACTAACTTACAAACAACACCTGTCAAGACAATAATAAAAACATTGAGAGAAATAAGAGACTTTTCCTTTAGAACAAACATTGAGAGACGATTGGCCCTTTACAACAAACACCACTTGTCAAGACAATAATAAAAACAACCAAATCAAAACTATATGATTCATGAAAGTTAGACAATACAACTTAAAAAGAATACCAATAAGTAACAAAATCATACTAACATCAAAAGTAGAACAACCCACAACCAAAACTAAAAACATCACGATGAAGCAACACTGATATGACATCACTCAACACTCCACATGAACATCTATGTGCTCCGCTGGAGAAATAAGAGACTTTTCTTTTATCCTGTTGTCCCAAAATGATGAAGAAGACACAAGTGGTGTAGTGAATTGTGTCCTTTTTAAAGTACTAGATAATTTTAAAATCGATCTCTCTTATGCTTGGCAAGTGAAATTATTCTCCTTTTTTTTAACATAGCCTGCAAGGAAAATAAAAGAAACGAACACAACAATTTTTATAGTGGTTCAAGGCACAAAGTGTTGGGGTGAAACATGACGTCGCAACGAAAACAGTCCCAAAACACAAAAAATTAGCTTGAATGATTTTTCTACCCAAAGGAATTTTACACCACGCCCAAAGGATTTATCTCTCAACATCCAGATGAATTTTTCTCTCACCCGAAGACATTTTTCACACATTTATAAACATACCATTTCGTTGTACCACCGGTCATTACAATCGGGACATGCCACTTGATCTCCGCAACCAAGAGGACTTTTGATACATGACTCTCCATCATGGGTCTCTTCGCACACCGTTATCGACAATTCTCTTGCCACCATCTTCGTCATCTCTTCACACGAGCTACCGCAAGCATAGTAGCCCCTTCCCAGATATCTCTAGGATTGTATGCTCTCTTTCTACTTCTTCATCAGATCTCCATATATATAGAGGTGAGCACCACCCCTCTCAAAGATAATAATTTTTTTTCCTTTTTTCATATCTAATCGCACATATTTTTTGTAACTCCTTTATCACTTCTCTCTCTCTCTCTCACATTCAAATTTTAAAATAAAAAAATATCCCAACAAACTTCACCTTGATTTAAAATTTGAATACTCCATCGTCATATCCACCACCAACACCACAGTGATCGCCCGACTCCACCATCATCGACTGTAAAGACCCGGAATTTCCATGTATTTTTTTTAATTAAATGAGAATTTTACGAGTCCGTGAAAATTGACGGCGCGTGATTCTGAGGGCTGGAGTGTCCGGAATGAATTTCTGAACTTTTGTTCGGGTACGTTCAGTAAACGTACGAGCGGATTTTTTTAACTTTTGAACTGGTGCTTAGAATTGAAATCTGATGACAAAGTTGAACTCGCAGCACCGGTATTCGCTTAAGGAGAACTTCACCTCGACCGCAGTAGGTCGAGGGTGGAAGTTAGTTTTTCACATATTCATGAAAGAATAAAATAAAAATAAAATTGTGTAGCTTTTATTTTTATTTTTATTTTAAACTCATTGTGGATGTTTCATAGGTGGGGACCACATGAACTAAACCTCCCATGAGAGGTTATGGTGGTGGGGACCCCCTGAACTAACCTCCCATGAGAGGTTATTGTGGTCGGGACCACCCGAGGCTAAAACCCCTTGAACTCCCTCTTAAGTGTGAGGAAGCCTCTTAAACTTACCCCACTTTAATGGTGCCACCCTCTTTAATTTATTATGCCAATCACTATGTAATTAATTAATCCAATTTGAAATTGTGTCAACAATTAAAATTGGGGAAACACAACAGTTGGTTATTTTGATTTTGGGGGAAAGTATTGACAAAGGGGAGAGCTCTTGGAGGATTGTTTTCTCCAACAAAGAACTTCTTCCATGAAGAACTTCTTCCACGAAGAACTTCGTCCACGAAGAACACTCCTCTAACGAAGAACACTCCTCTAACGAAGAACACCGACACACGACTTCGACTTCTTCCCCAAGACATCCTCCAACGCGGGACGTCTTCAATCAACGATCATATTTCCCTCCTTATCGACGACAACAAACGAACGAGGTAGGGTGGTTGTTTGAAATTCTTTCCCTTTTCGTTCTTGACGACTCTTTGTAATTCAAGAGAGATTATAGCTGCTTGCTACTGCTCTAATGCGGAGAGTGCGGGCCAAACAAACATGATCTGTCCTCTTCGCAATTCTTGTGATGATTTGTGGTGTTCTTCGTGATGGAGGAGGTCGGCAACCAACCACAAAGGGGCACGAGAACGGCGGCCGACACCATCGCCGACCGCGCTGAAGGCGACTGTAACGCCCCGACCCCAATTACCCAGAGTTAGTGCATTATTACATAACATTGACATGATCACAAGGAAATCATGTCTCAAAAGACTGATCAGTTTAGTATTATTGGAAACAAGATTCATACATAAGTTCAACATTACAACTTGAAAATAAATACAAAACTAAATTATTCCATTAGAAACATCCAAGCCTCCTAGATTATGCCTGCAAGTCACTCATAACTAACTTCTTCATATCCTGGGAAAATGAAACATAAGAAAGGGGTGAGCTCAAACGCTCAGTAAGGGTAAGCAATACAGCGGAAGATAACATAAATATTAGGCATGCTGAATAATTGAAAACACATGCTTTTACAAATAATAAACATGAACACTTTTATGGCAGAAATATGAGTTGAGTAAATAATGCCATAATAAAATATAATCATGGGTATTCTACTAGTCGAATAACCACATGATCCATCAATATTATTTTCATAACAAGGGAATGTATAATGCCGGACATTTCGAAACATCTTGTCAAGGCCTCAGCCAAGACGTCTAAAAATGATTAAGGCCTCGGCCAAAACCATATATCAAATTGGGAAAGGCCTCAGCCAATTCCACGTCTAATTGTCTCATGAGACCTACCGATGCATCGAGGAGCTATAGCGGGCTCCACCCGTCACTACTAAGTCCAATACATTCCTCATATGAAAGGGTGAAATATAATCTAAATATTCATATTAAAACTAGTATACGAAATGTCAATACATTAACTATAAAACATGAATGGTATAAAAATAACACATCCACAGTCAAACATATCACAAAACCTCCAATACAATATGGAAGATTTGTATCATAATAAATCAACTTCAAACAAGTTTAAAATCCATCAAAGAATGTTGACATAGATGAAATCAAAACTTTTTTTAGAGAAATATCTCTTTCTCGTGAAAACATTTAAAAGTCACACAATTTAGAAATGAAGACATTTAAAGACATTTTTGAATCAAAGTTTCTCATACCACTTTGAAACTTTTGAAAGGAATTAACATTTTAAAAACATTCATGTCCATATAAATAAATCCATAAAAACCATTTTGAAAACATGGACATTAATGAGAATGATTTAGAAGAATAAATATTTAAAAAATTTAAAATGATGTTTTAGTAAAAAAGTCCCTTAAAATAATCCCATTGAAAACTCTTTAATGAAACATGGACATGGATAATAAATATTTCCCAGTAGATACTTACATAAAAAAACCTCGGATAATAATGAGATTGTGAAATTAACCCTTACCTTGTTCTTTTCCTTGGTTGAGGGTAGGTTAACCTCCTGTATAATAGTAAAATCATTGTTATTAAATTATACATGAACCATATACATTAATATGATATCAACACATGAGCCTCAACCCAGTTGGTGAGGTATCCTTAAGTGCATCCATAAGACCCAGGTTCAAAACCAGGTAGAGGCATATTTTCGGGGTACTGTAGCAGTACCGTAGCAGGTACTATAGCAGTACTGTACACTGTGCGGGTACTGTAGCAGATATGTGCACTGTGCAGGTACTGTAGCAGGCACTGTAGCAGTTACTGTAGTAGGTACTGTTCGGTACTGTAGCAGTTGGAACTATTCACCTTGGGCCACCAGTTTTGGCTTGGAGTCCTTAAGGCTTTCAGGCCACCCAGGCCTTCAGGTTAGTAGGACTTTTAGGCCATCTTTAAGGCCCTCGGGCCACCTCAAGGCCTTTGTGCCACATGCAGTTTTCCCAGACACACTACAAAAAAGGAGCAGCCTTAGAAGAGGATTCAGAGCAGGTGCACTCACCAGAGCAGAGCCTAATGGATTTATCAAAATGAGAGGGTATGGCTATGCCATCGGGACTAGCCTGTGCTTGCACAGGAAGCCTAGCCAGATGACCATACAAAGGTGGAGAGCTACTATCATGATGCAGATGCTGGGGAGGGGCAGTTCCTTGTAGATAGTCCGGTTGAATTCCCTAAGACCTTCAGGTCATGTAATCTTCTAAGCCTATGGGCCTTGTAATCTTTGAGCCTACGGGCCTTGTAAGGGTTCCCCCTCATACCTTGAAAGGGGGGTTATCAAAAATAAATAAAAAAATGAAGTCCTTAGGGCCATTCAGGCTTAATATGATATCATATATGATCTTCTAATATAGCTTTGATAATGATATTTCAGTAGTATCGTCGTTTCGGGTGTTAACTGATTCGTTTTCCTTTATATGTTTTGATACATAAGCCGTATTTTTTTATGGATAAGATGTATTTGATTCATATCCAGAATGATATTATGTTCTTTAATCATTATTTTTAATAACTAAATGAAAATTATTCTTGAATGGTTACGATGGGGAAATGAATCTCATTGCGTTCGTGGAGACGGTAATCCGTACGTACGCACGAGCGACAATATCATTATTTTGATTTAAAAACGCATGTAAATAAATGGTATATCATATATACAGAATCATTAACATGTTATATTTATTATTTACATCAATTATACATCATTATTATACCCATCCAAATAATAGTGTATTTGAATAACAACTGCACCACGACGCAGAGACGGTAAACCATATGTACGCACGTATGGTGACATGTCATTCATAGGATGTATAGAATAATGAATATGGTTATACCATATTTATAATAACATCACAGTACATAGAAGATACTGGAGTTGTTATTTTAGAATGGAAACAACAAATAAAGAGGAAGTGGAAGAAGAAAAGAACTTAAAAGAGGGTGGTGAAATTATTACCTCTTCTTCGGGTTCTTCCTTTTGATTTGATCAAAAGGGCTCCTTAGGTTGGCTTTATGACTAAATTAAGACCTCTAGAATGAAGTGAGGAATGTTGGGAGGATATTTGGGTAGCGTTTGTATGAGCCAAAGGATTGAGAAGTGTGAGAAATGGGTAGGAAGTGAGGGCTTTTTATAAGGGAGAGGAGGGGCTCTTTAGGAAAGTTTGAAACAATTATTTTATTATAACCTCATATTTGGTTTCAAAAGGTCAACTATTCATTAATATCAAAGTTAATATGACTCATGGTCGAAAGAAAATAATACAATAAGAATTGTACAGGTTTTAGATATTTTTTTAATATTTGTAATCTTATTTATTTAAATCATTTATTAATGAGGTAAATATTGCATCATTATTGTGTCATAAATAATTTAATTTATTTGATGTCCAAAAAATATAAAAAAATACCATGATGTAGGAAATATTTTAGCTTTACAAATAATATTTATAGTCAAAAAGATAACTTATATAACCCCATGTAAAAATTGATATACTAAAAAAAAATATTTGTTTATGCCATTTTTGTCTTTACTTTAAATTAATTAATATAAAATGTCATTATCACACCCATGTGGCTCCATGGGGTCCCAAATTCGACCCAAGGATGACCATGGTCGGATATTTATCATCCAATAGGATTAAGACACATGTTAGGATAATTTAATATTATTATAATACTATATTTTACCCTTATTTATTATATTTACCATTTACTCATGATAAATAAAATATTTACTGAAGTAAATATTTAAAATGTCTAAAAATAAAAGTTACCTATTTACACAATTTGGACCTACTAATTCCAAATATGGAATCCTTTTTTCCAAATTTAAAACACAGAAGTGGCAGAAATTAATTTAAAATTAATTCTCTCTGTCAAAACAAAAAACGTGTTTTTAAGAAATAATAACCATCAAAAGATTGTCACATGTTTATGTACAGTTTAAATATAAAATTACATCCAATGAACAAAATTATATTAAATGGTAAAAATATAATCTAATTATACTTTAAAACTACTCAATAGTATAATTTAGCATTATAAATTAATTTGATTAAAAAAGTTATTTTTAATTAAAATTTAGTATTTTCACTATTCATCAAAAACTGAAAGTTTTCATAAAAATACCAAAAAGTCACCCTAAGCTAATTTTGATATTCTGAATTCAAAAAGGAAGTCAATTTTGAAATATAGAATTTATAAAATTTCAAAAAGTGGGTATTACTATTCATAATGGCTACTTTGATTGGTCGCGGTGTGTTAGAATCTCAAAGTTACATACAATGCAAGCTATTGCATTATTCAAAGGGAAAAATACCGTGAAAGCTTGGGGTGTTATATTCTCCCCTCCTTCAATAAATTGCATCCTCGCAATTTGAAATTTTTCTTTGAAAATAAAAGGTTGAAAATAGAAAATACCTTTGTGGAAAACCCACATTGGAAATAGGGTTAATAAAATTTAGTCTTAATAAGAGGGAAAGGGAAATGAAAAGTCACCACCAAATTATGATCTCTATTAGGAGAACATTTTTGGAAATTATAGACACAAAATTAGAGGAAAAATTTAAATATTTATAGGGAGTGATTGAGGTCATCAATCCCAAACAAGTGTAAAATTGATGGTCTCAAAGCCATCAATTTAAGATGATTTAAAATATCATCAGTTCAACAAAACATAAGGTATCAGGATAATACATTTTTGGTTTTAATACCCCTTAACTAAAGTTTAAGAATTAATTTCTTCATAGAATAAGAGAAAAAAATACTTAATAAGTAAAGTTCTATCCGTTAACTAATTTCTACCACAAACTCATTTTTCACTCTAAAAGATAATAGAACATAAAAATACTCTATTTATTCTAATCGTATAGGGTTCAAAAAAAAAATGAATTTATAATTCATTTTTGAGATTATTTAAAAAAATGACATTATACAAACAATGAAATCACGTAGTCCAGTGGTAGGTGATGCACCCTTGTTGCCCTTCAGTCGTGGGTTCAAGTCTTGCGGCCTTACCGAACGCGATGGGTTGTCGCCCGACCTCCAAGTTGTCCTTTTTAAAACAATACAAAAATAATCTTAAAAAAAATTCTTTATCCTTAAGAATAGTATCCAATGTAAAACTTAATCCATTCCAACCTTTATACTTATCCAAAAATACTTCTATCCAAACTCACAGTCCAAAATTTATAAGGAAGGTAAACACAATGAAGATCCTTTTTACCACGTAATAACATGTGTATACTTTCATCATGTATTTTTTAAAAACATGGTAACAACCTTATTTATTACATTCATACTCCCTTATTCCTTATAGAATACTATATATATTCCTTATATGTGAAAATTTTGAATACTCCAGCAATGATGGAATAAACAAACCATTAATTAGTTCCAAGGAAGTCAAGAATATCCAATATAATTTATCCAAATCAACCATCTTTTATTCCAAAATAACTACCTCAATATCAAGACCATATTAAGGATTAACTTTCCTCCAACCATATATTTTCAAAAAGTTTAACTTGTTGTTGAGTCACTTTTCATAGAACCATATAATCTCAAATCCTCAATGAAATAGTACTGCAGTACAATCCTTATTTATTTCCATAATTCATATGACTGGTATATCATCGATACAACACTGAAATGACATAATTATTTAGTAACAACATAAGAACACTAGTCATTCCTCTTCGTCTGTGGTAGTATCATAACTTGATTATTATCCAATAGCATCATTTGTAGTATACTCTGATGATTGGGACCTTGATTCACGTAGTGTCCCAACTCCTTGCAGATGAAGCATTTTACATTTGAAACCTTTTTCTTACCCTTACAATCACGTACTTGGTTTCCTTTTTCTCCACACTTATAAAAAACTCTCATTCCCTTCAAGCATTTACCAAGGTGATTCTTTCCACAGTTATCACATATGGGAAAATCCTTCTTTCCCATATTCCCTTTATCCATCTTTCTCTCTACCATCATTTTCTTCTATTGCTTCCCTTCAAAGCCATATGACTCAAAGAATTATTTACTTATCTTATTAACACATGATACTATTTATTCATATGTTGAGAATACATGGGAGACTATTTCTCTTCTAAATTTTGGCTTAATACCATGAAAGATTTGATCTGTCTTACTTCTAGATCACACATATTGTTGGAGTTCTCATTCCTTCTACTGGGCGCCATTTCTAAACAATGGCATATACTAGGTCAGTTTATGAATCACAATGAATAATTCCAAACTTGTAAAATACCCAATGTAAATTGAACAGTTTATGGATATAATCCATAATCATAAAAATGTTTTCTTTGAAAAAGTATATACTCATAAACCCTTCATAATGGTTTGTAAAGAAAATGAGAATTATCCTAAGCATATCCACCAGGAGTGTCGTAATCAAGAGTGCAACAAAGCCCGTTGTCGTGCACCAGTTCCCATTTGAGTCTAGCTCAAAGCGGTGTTTTCGGGTTTTAACCCTAGGTACATCTATGCCAGAGCCTTCTTTACCCACTCATATCCAGACAGGGATGTATTTCTTGGAAAAATCACAAAATCTCTACATTACCAAAATTCTAGGAAGTTCTTCTATACTAATCCTCAAAGTCTATCTTAGGGTAATGTGCTCTAAATAGAGTTTATCTAAATATAGTTTCCAAGGTTTGTACTAAAATTCATCTGATACCAACTGTAACGCCCCAAACCTAGTTACCCAGAGTCGGTGCATTATTACATAACATTGGCATGATCACAAGGAAATCATGTCTCAAAAGAATGATCAGTTTAGTATTATTGGAAATAAGATTCATACATAAGTTGAACTTTACAACTTGAAAAGAAATACAACACTAAATTATTCCATTAGAAACATCCAAGCCTCCTAGATTATGCGTGCAAGTCACTTATATCTAACTTCTTCATATCCTGGGAAAATTAAACATAAGAAAGGGGTGAGCTCAAACGCTCAGTAAGGGTAAGCAATACAGCTGAAGATAACATAAATATTAGGCATGGTGAATAATTGAAAACACATGCCTTTACAAATAATAAACACGAATACTTTTATGGAAGGAATATGAGCTGAGTAAATAATGCCATAATAAAACATAGTCATGAGTATTCTACTAGTCGAATAACCACATGATCCATCAATATTATTTTCATAATGAGGTAATGTATAATGCCGGACATTCTAAAACATCTTGTCAAGGCCTCGGCCAAGACATCTAAAAATGATTAAGGCCTCGGCCAAAACCATATATTAAATTGGGAAAGGCCTTGGTAAATTCCATGTCTAATTGTCTCATGAGACCTACTGATGCATGGAAGAGCTATAGCGGGCTCCACCCATCACTTATTAAGTCCAATACATTCCTCATATGAAAGGCTGAAACATAATCTAAACATTCATATTAAAACTAGCATACGAAATGTCAATACATTAACCATAAACCGTGAATGGTATAAAAATAACACATCCACAATCAAACATATAACAAAACCTTCAATACAATATGGAAGATTTGTATCATAATAAATCAACTTCAAACAAGTTTAAAATCCATCAAAGGATGTTGACATAGATGAAATCAAAACTTTTTTAGAGAAATATATCTTTCTTGTGAAAACATTTAAAAGTCACACAATTTAGAAAGGAATACATTTAAAGACATTTTTGAATTAAAGTATCCCATACCACTTTGAAACTTTTGAAAGGAATTAAAATTTTAAAAACATTCATGTTCATATAAATAAATCCATAAAAACCATTTTGAAAACATGGACATTAATGAGAATGATTTAGAAGAATAAATATTTAAAACATTTAAAATGATGTTTTAGTAAAAAATTCCCTTAAAATAATCCCATTTAAAAATCTTTTATGAAACATGGACATGGATAATAAATATTTCCCAGTAGATGCTTACATAAAAACAACTCGGATAATAATGAGATTGTGAAATTAACCCTTACCATGTTCTTTTCCTTGGTCGAGGGTAGGTTAACCTCCTATATAATGGTGAAATAATTGTTATGAAATTATACAAGAACCATATACATTAATATGATATCATATATGATCTTCTAATATAGCTTTGATAATGATATTTCAGTACTATCGTCGTTTCGGGTGTTAACTAATTCGTTTTCCTTTATATGTTTTGATACATAAGTCATATTTTTTATAGATAGAATTTATTTGATTCATATCCATAATGATATTATGTTCTTTAATCATTATTTTTAATAACCAAATGAAAATTATTCTTGAATGGTTACGATGGGGAAATGAATCTCATCGCGTTCGTGGAGACGATAATCCGTACGTACGCACAAGCAACAATATCATTATTTTGATTTAAAAACGTATGTAAATAGATGGAATATCATATATACAGAATCATTAACATGTTATATTTATTATTTACATCAATTATACATCATTATTATACCCATACAAATAATATATTATTTGAGTAACAACTACACCACGACGTGGAGATGATAAGCCGTACGTACGCACGTATGGTGACATGTCATTCATAGGATGGATAGAATAATGAATATGGTTGTACCATATTTATAATAACATCACAGTATATAGAAGATACTGGATTTATTATTTTATAATAGAAACAACAAAGAAATATGAAGTGGAAGAAAAAAAGAACTTAAAAGAGGGTGGTGAAATTATTACCTTTTCTTCGGGTTCTTCATTTTGATTTGATCAAAAGGGATCCTTAGGTTGGATTTATGACTAAAGTAAGACCTCTAGAATGAAGTGAGGGATGTTGGGAGGATATTTGGGGAGGGTTTGTACGAGACAAAGTCTTGAGAAGTGTGAGAAATAGGTAGGAAGTGAGGGATTTTTATAAGGGAGAGGAGAGGCTCTTTAATAAAGTTTGAAAAAATTATTTTATTATAACCTCATATTCGATTTCAAAAGGTCAAATATTCATTAATATCAAATTTAAGATAACTCATAGTCGAAATAAAATAATCCAATAAGAATTGGACAGGTTTTGGATATTTTTTTAATATTTATAATCTTATTTATTTAAATCATTTATTAATGAGGTAAATATTGCATCATTATTGTGTCATAAATAATTTAATTTATCTAATGTCCAAAAAATATAAAAAAATACCATGATGTAGGAAATATTTTTAGCTTTCCAAATAATATTTATAGTCTAAAAGATAACTTATATAACTTCATGTAAAAATTGATTTACTAAAAAATATTTGTTTATGACATTTTTGTCTTTACTTTAAATTAATTAATATAAAATGTCATTATCACACCCATGTGGATCCATGGGGTCCTAAATTCGATCCAAGGATTCCCATGATCGGATATTTATCATCTAGTAGGATTAGGACACATGTTAGGGTAATTTAATATTATTATAATACTATACTTTACCCTTATTTATTATATTTACCCTTTACTCATGGTAAATAAAATATTTACTGAAGTAAATATTTAAAATGTCTAAAAATAAAAGTTACATATTTACACAATTTGGACTATTTATTCCAAATATGGAATCCATTTTTCCAAATTCAAGACATAGAAGTGGCAGGAATTAATTTAAAATAAATTCCCACTGTCAAAACAAAAAGCGTGTTTTTAAGAAATAATAACTATCAAAAGATTGACACTTGTTTATGTACAAATCAAATATGAAATTACATCCAATGAACAAAATTAGATTAAATGGTAAAAATATAATCTAATTATACTTTAAAACTACCCAATATTATAATTTAGCACTATAAATTATTTTGATTAAAAAAGTTGTTTTTAATTAAAATTTAGTATTTTCACTATTCATCAAAAAATGAAAGTTTTCATAAAAATACCAAAAAGTCTCCCTAAGCTAATTTTGATATTCCGAATTCAAAAATGAAGTCTATTTTTAAAGATAAAATTTATAAAATTTCAAAAAGTGGTTATTACTATTCATAACGGCTACTTTGATTGGTCGCAGTGTGTTAGAATCTCAAAGTTGCGTACAATGAAAGCTATTGCATTATTCAAAGGGAAATGTACCGTGGAAGCTTGGGGTGTTACAGCAACGACGCCGCTCTACGGCCACCGCCGCCCCACGACCTCCGCCGACCGGGGGCCCTGCCTCCGGCGACCTCACCGTGCCGCCCCGCAGCCACGCCGCCCCGTCCTGCGACTGTCCACGCTGCCCCACGACCAACGCACCCCCACAGCCGAGCCTCCCTCGTGGCACCCTCTGCGTCCGAGCCGGACCCAGCTGGTCGGTCCTGCAGGACGCGAGGGCCATGAGGGGTGGCGTGGACAACCGCGGGGACTAGATGCTGATCGAGGATGA
This sequence comes from Viscum album, assembly GCA_963277665.1. NCBI lineage: Eukaryota > Viridiplantae > Streptophyta > Magnoliopsida > Santalales > Viscaceae > Viscum > Viscum album. Next base: position 824,515,949 of record OY728155.1, read on the forward strand.
GAGTACTGGGACTGGATGGTGCTCGGAGGTGGACCATATGGTGTGTCGGTACGCAAAGAAGACAGGTGGACATGGAGTGCCGAGGAGGTGATCTGTACCTACCCTTCAGGTAGAAACCTATGAGGATGACCCAATAGATTTCTTTATCTCTCTTCAGTTGTATTGTATTCCAATTGTACTTGTACTTTCCAGTTGGGCTTGTATTCTGTCCCCTTTTACTTACTGCACTCACTCTGTTTACTGTTTAGTTTACATGAGTTCGTATCTTGCTGTGTGCTTGTTTGCATGTATTTACAGGTTATGAAGGCAATGCCTTCCCAGTTTTAGGGAATACACCTTCGGTGCTAGTCGCCAGCCCCTAGACTACGGAAGGTGGGCTTTAGGTAGTCACGGTACGGGCCCCAGGGGACGAGTCGTGACAGATTGGTATCAGAGGAGTCAGATCTACCATAAAACATATGAATATGATCTTTTTAATGACAATAGTGTTAAATGTAGTGAGTGTGGTTATCATTTTCGGGAATCCAGTGTTGGTGCGACAACCGACGTATCCATACACCAGGACCCTGACTTCTGATTTCCGATTCAGTGCACGAAAAACACTAATTGTGTGTGTTTTCAAGAGTATTCTTTGCGAACTCTTTGAGTCAGCTCACCAGGTATAACTTATTGACCGTGGGGCACTTGTTTTTTTTTCAGGATGCCTCCATGCAGACAATCAATTAGGGTTCCAAATATAGTACACACTGCTAGCCCACAGAGCGATGAGGCCTCGGTGCAGGGCCCTCTTCCAGTAGAGGCACCAACAGAGGCACCAACAGTTCTATTACCCATTGGGCCATCGATGCCACCAGCCCCAGCAGCACAGAGGGTGCACGCCGCTTGAGTGCTTTGCACGAGTTCCAGCGCCAAAGGCCACCCAGGTTTAGGGGAGAGACGGACCCGTAGGCGGCTGAGGATTGGATGGAGGCCGTGGTGAGAGTTTTCCGACTGGTAGGGACACCAGCTGATCTCATGGTGATCCTTTCCACCAGCCTTCTACAGGCAGCAGCATGAAGATGGTGGAGCTTGATGCTCCAAATTCACGATGAGGTGATGCTTCTCTGGGTAGACTTCGAGATCCTGTTTCGGGCAGAGTTTGTCCCAGCGACTCTTTGTGCAATGCGCATACAGGAGATACTTCATCTACAGTGGGGCAGTATGAATGTTGCTCAGTACTCAATGAGGTTCACTGACCTCTCACGCTACTCCACAGATATGATGTAGGACCCATTCTTCAGGGCCCGGACCTTCGAGTGGGGGCTCATGTGGGAGATCAGGGATTCAATGATCTCACTCAGCATCTCGACGCAGGCGAGGGTGTTAGAGAGAGCCCTATTAGTAGAGAGTTTTCTTGCTGAGCAGTCACCAGTAGCGAGAACCACCACCAGTCATCATGTAGCGGAGTCTTCTGCAGCTGGCAGCAGACAGATGACACAGAGGTCCAAGAGGACCAGACCTACAGGTGGACGACCATAGGATTCAGGGTCGGTTGTGCGGGGCACATAAGAAAGATCTAGTCATTCCAGGAGCAGCTCCTTCGTGGGCGGTCGATACCTTTGGTGCGTGTTCGCTGGCAGCACTGGAACCTCTAGAAGAGCACATGGAAGCGTGAGGCTCATATTCATGCTCAGTACCCCCACTTGTTCCCTTATTTTGAGTTATAGATTACGGGTACATGAAGCCCTGAGGTGGGGAGAATGTAAAGTCCCATAATTTCCATGTATTTTTTAATTAAATGGTAATTTTACGAGTCCACAAAAATTGACGGTGCATGATTCTGAGGCCCGGAGTGCCCAGAATGAATTTCTGAACTTTTTTTTGGGTACGTTCAGTAAACGTACGAGTGGTTTAAAGACCTAGAATTTCCATGTATTTTTTTTAAATATATGGGAATTTTACGAGTTTGCAAAAATTGACGGTGAGTGATTCTTAGGCCCAGAGTGCCCGAAATGAATTTCTGAACTTTTTTCGGGTAGGTTCAGTAAACATGCAAGTGGGTTTTTTTTCTAACTTTTGAACCGGTGCTCGGAATTGAAATCTGAGGGCACCGCTGAACTCGCAGCACCGATATTCTCTTAAGGAGACCTTCACCTCGACCGCAGTAGCTCGAGGGTAAAAGATAGATTTTTGGCTTTTCATGGGAAAATAAAAATAAAATTATTTAACATTTTATTTTTATTCTTGAAACCTCCCATGTGTGGGTTATGGTGGTGGGAACCACCCAATCACAAACCCCCAATTTTTGAATTTATAGAGGTGGGGACCACCCGACCCCTCTTAATGGAGGAGAAACCTCTCAACTCCCTCTTTAATGTGGAGAAGCCTCTTGAGCTTCCTCCACATTAATTATGCCAATGCACCACATTAATTTTGCCAACTTGTGTGAGTGTTCCAACATAATTTCTTCTTAAGTTAATTATATTGGCACCTCTTTCATTTTTTGGTGGAATTGTGAGAGGAGAACCCTTGGAGGATTACACTTCTTCCACGAAGAACGCTCCTACAACGAAGAACACAGACTTCAACTTCTTCCTCAGGACACCCTCCAAAGAGGAACATCTTCGACTACGACGAACTGACGCACGAGTCCAGGATTGGAGGTGTGTGGCGGAAGAGACAAACGTCAAAAACTTCAACTTCTTCTCGCGCCAACGTCAAAGAACAATCCAAGGTAGGGGTTTATTTGTGTATGATTTTTTTGTAGGAAGTTGTAAGGTGGTTGTTTGGAAATCTTCTCCTTTTCCGTTCTTGATAATTCTTTGTAATTCAAGATGGAATTATAGCCGCTTGCTACCACACTAACGCAGAGAGTGTGGGACAAACAAACATGGTCCGTACTCTCCACAAACCTTGTGATTAATTGTTGATCATAATGGAGGAACGACTACCAACACGTGGGGCACGAAAATGACGGTAAAAACCACCGCCGACTGCGATGAAGGCGACGACGCAACGACCACCACTACCGCGGCCTTGCCGCCTGCGGCCGCACCACCGCCCGATCCGCCGCCACTGTCTGGGATGAACTTCCGTCATCGTCTGGGCCGAGCCGTCACCACCGTCTTCGCCGAGTAGCCGCCGCCGTCCAGGATGAACTGCCGCTGCCATCCGGGCTGAGCCGCCGCTGCCGTCCACGCCGAGCTACCGCCACTGTCCGGGCCGAGCCACCACTACCATCCACGTCGAGCATCGCTACCGTTCGGGCCGATCCACCGCCGCCATCCGCAACGAGCCGCCACCGACGTCCGGGCCGAGCCGCCGCCCGAGCTGAGCCGCCACCCGAGCTGCCACCGGACTTCCGGCCAAACCGCCTCGGTCGAGCCATCCTGGGCCTGGCCAAGCCACCCCGTGCCTTAATGGTACCCCCCGGCCGAGCCGCCCCGCGACCTCCACCCTCACGGCCGAGCCACCCCGCGCCCTCACGGCACCCCCGCGGCCTCCGTGACCCCTCGCGGCACTCGCGGCCTGCCTGGCTGCCCAGCGGGCCGGGCCACACCACAGGCTGGGTCAACCTGAACCGGGTCGACCTAGGATAAGTCGGGTCGGGTGGGTCCGACCGGGTCGGACCAGACCCGGACCCGATACAAACCTATACTTTACTTGGGCCATAACTTTGGCACCGAAAATCCGTTTGACGAACCGTCAGCAGCACTGGAAATCTTGGAGCGTGTCAGTCCCTTTGAGTATACCCCACTAAAAATTTGGATAATGTTGGGAAATGGTTGGGTTGGATCAAGCATGAATCCAACCGGGCCCTCGGGACTAAAAGGCTAATAACTTACAGACCGAGCGTCCGATTGATGCACCGTATGTTGCGTTGAGACCTCTATGACCTAGTGGTCCTCTGGGATACTTCTTTGTGGGAAATCGTGGTAGTTGGAGAATAGACCAGTGGCATGGGGATCAGACTCTCCCGGAGATGAGCAAGCCTAGTGCGGAAACCCAGTTACTGGATGTGATGAGAAGAGTGCTCCTAGAGATCCTGTGCAGGTCAGCTCCTAGCGATCCTGTGTGGGTCAGCTGCTAGAGATCCTGTGTGGGTCAGCTCCAATGATCCTGTGTGGGTCAGCTCCGAGTGATCCTGTGTGGGTCAGCTCCAATGATCCTCTGTGGGTCAGCTCCTAGCGATCCTGTGTGGGTCAGCTCCTAGCGATCCTGTGGGGGTCAGCTCTTAGCGATCCTCTGGGGGTCAGCTCCTAGCGATCCTCAACGGGTCAGCTCCAGCGATCCTGTGTGGGTCAGCTCCTAGCGATTCTGTACAGGTTAGCAGTAGAGCCTCTTAACAGAGTAAAATGATTTAGTAGTTACATCTAATCATCTCTACCACTATACTTAAATATATACATGGTGTGAGCTGAGTCAGTACCTCTATGTTTCCTCATGACTGAGATGGATTACTTGATAAATTAGGTATATGTTTGGGAATATACCTAAGTAGGGTTATCTGTTGATTTTATACTTTGTGGTTTATCCTTGGTAGATTTTGTGAGACCTTGAGGGTCTTGGGGTCCCTAATGAGTATCATTATAGTCACCCCTACACGGACTATGCCCGCACCTTGCTATGTTGGATGAAGATGATGAACAATGCTGACTTAGGATGAGGGTACTAGGACTGGAGGTAGCTTGGAGGTGGACCTAGATGAGGCGCACCGCAGAGACGACTGATTGAGAGATGTACCTACCCTTTAGGTAGGATCCTTGGTGGGTGATCACAAGAGCTGTTCCATTTACTTGTACTTTCAACTATCTTTTACTTCCAGTTTTCCTTGTACTTTCTAGTTGGGATTGTATTCTAGCCTCTTTTTACTTACTGTACTCACTCTGTTTACTATTCAGTTTACTTGAGTTTGTAACTTTTTGTGTGCTTGGTTGTTTGTGTTACAGGTTATAAAGGCAATGCCTTCCCAGTTTTAGGGAATACGCCTTCAGTGCTAGTTGCCAGCCCCTGGCCTATGGAAGGCGGTCTTGGGGTAGTCACCGCACGGGCCCCGAGAGACGGGTCATGACAAATTGGTTTCAGAGGAGTTGGTTCTACTGTGGAACATATAACTATGATCTTTCTTTTAATGACAATAGTGTTAAGTGTAGTGAGTGTGGTTATCAGTTTAGGGAATCCAGTGTTGGTGCGGCAGCCGACGTATCCATACACCAGGACCCTGAATTCTGATTTCCTACTTAGTGCAAGAAAACACTAATTGCATGTGTGTTTTGAAGAGTTTTCTTTGTGATCTTTTGAGTCAGCTCACCAGGTATAACTTATTGACCATGTCACACCTGTTTCTTTTTATGAGGCCTCCATTAAGACAACCAGCTAGGGTTCCAAGAGTTGTACGCACTGATAGTCCACCAAGCGATGAGGCCTCTATGAATAACCCTATTCCAGTAGAGGCACCAGCAGAGGCCTCAGTGGTACCATGACCCATTGGGACACCGATGCCACTAGCCCCAACAGAAGATGGTGCACGCTGCTTGAGCGCGTTGCACGAGTTCCAGTGCCAGAGGCCACCCAGGTTTAGGAGAGAGATGGACCCACAGGCGGCTGAGGATTGGTTGGAGGCTGTAGTGAGAGTCTTTCGACTGGTAGAGACACCAACAGATCTCATGGTGATCCTTTCCACCAACCTTTTATAGGAAACAACAGGCAGATGGTGGAGCTTGATGCTCCAGGTCCACAACGAGGTGACGCTTCTTTGGGAAGACTTCGAGAGCCTGTTTCGAGCAGAGTTTATCCTAGCGACTCTTTGCATAGTGCATATACATGAGCTTCTTCATCTACAATAGGGAAGTATGAATGTATCTCAGTACTCAGCGGGGTTAACTAACCTCTCACGCTACTCTACAAATATGGTGCGATACCCTTTTTTTCAGGGCCTGAACATTTGAGCAGGGACTCAGGCGGGAGATCGAGGCTTTGATGATCTCACTCAGCATCCCGACATAGGCGGGGGTGTTAGAGAGAGCTCTCTTAGTGGAGAGTTTTTTTTGAGCAGTCACCAGTAGTGAGATCCACCACCAGTCGTCACATAGTAGAGTCTTCTACAGCTGGCAGGAGACAGATGACACAGAGGTCCAAGAGGACTAGACCTTCAGGTGGACGACTGCAGGATTCCGGGTTGGTTGTGTGAGGCACCCAAGATAGATCTAGTCATGCCAGGAGTGGGCAGTGTTACACATGCATCGGGCAGGCTCACATGTCTTGTGACTATCCAAACCACCGTACGGATGATCAAGAGACGGTCGAGGGACCACCCAGGTAGAGATAGAGGTTTGACCGAGGAGGCCCATAGGGAGAAGGAGGACGTGGAAGAGGATCTGGTCATGCAGCCGGCGGTGGGTGATGATTTGAGATGTTACCGCCACTACCACCAGGAGGTCCACCCCAACCATAGGAAGCAGGTGGACAAAGGAGAGCTCAGCTCCAGGCAGCTGAGGCTTACAATCATGGCGCTCCGGAGATGATATGAGGTATGATCAGTGTCTACTCCACCTTAGATGCAGTTCTTATAGACACAGGTGCAAGTCATTATTTTATTTCCATTTCCCTCGTTCAGAGCTTGGAGATTCCGACGGAGCCGTTGGCTCGATCCTTACTGCTAGAGACTCCTATGGGAGTGGATTCAACGATTACACATTGGTTCTGGCAATGCGAGCTTACTCTAGGAGGTGAGATCTTTGGCTGGGATCTCCTAGTAGCAGCGTCGAGTCCTTGTGACGTCATCTTGGGTATGAAATATTTATCTACAGTCTATGCTTAGATAGACTATATTAGGCACAAATTGCGGTGTGTCTGCACGGATGGAACCAGGCTTACCTTCATCGGTGAGAAGGGAGCCTTTGCAGCGCAGGATGGACTTTCCCGAAGGAGGGTACAACCGATCACTCATCAGTTGGCTAGCCTTACCCTCAGAGCGGTTGATGTGGAGAGTCTGAATTATCCTATATTGGTGGATCAGTATGCAGATGTCTTCCCTGATGATGTCCCGGGTCTACCTCCTTGTAGAGAGGCGGACTTTTACATTGACTTGTATCCCGAGACGACATCGATATCTAGAACAACGTATCAGATGGTTCTCGTAGAGCTTCGCGAGTTGCGGGTACAGCTGGAGGACTTATAGGGGAAGGGGTTCATCCGGCCCAGTGTTTCACCTTGGGTAGCCCCAATTCTGTTCGCCAAGAAGGCGGATGAGAGCTTGAGGCTTTGTGTTGACTATCAGCGCCTGAACCAGGTGACCGTGAAGAACAAGTACCCACTCCCGAAGATTGACGACCTCTTTGATCAGCTGAAGGGAGCATAGTGGTTCTCAAATATAGACCTCAAATCAGGCTATCACTAGCTCAGAGTACGAGACAAGGATGTGCAGAAGACAACCTTTAGGTGCCGGTACGACCATTATGAGTTCTTGGTTATTCCATTCAGTGTAACTAACACTCCAACAGTGTTTATGGGACTCATGAACAAGATCTTTCAGCCATACCTTGATCGCTTTGCAGTAGTCTTCATCAATGAAATTATGATCTACTCGGCTACTGAGGAGGAGAATGCATACTATTTGTAGGTAGTACTTGACACACTCTGAGAGCACCAACTTTATGGAAATCTCTCGAAGTTCCAGTTCTGGATCTGAGAGGTTCACTTTCTGGGAGATGTCATCTCGGAGGCTGGAGTTGCAGTGTATCCAACGAATATTTAGGCGGTACTTTCTTGGGAGCCACCCAGGAGTGTGACAGAGGTATGAAGTTTCCTGGATTTGGTTGGATACTACCGGAGGTTTGTGACAGACTTCTCCAGAGTTGCAGCACCACTATCATCATTGAAAAAGAAGGGGAACCCATTCGTTTGGTCAGAGAAATGCCAGCAGAGTTTTCAGGAGCTGAGGCAGAGGATGAATAATGCCCCCATCTTGAGGCTTCTAGAGGAGGGAGTAGGGTACGTAGTCTACTATGACGCATCAGGGACTGGAATCGGATGTGTCTTGATACAGGAGAAAGCAATGATTGCATATGGTTCTCAATAGATGAGACAACATGAGTAGAACTATGCTACCCATGACCTAGAGTTAACAGTAGTGGTCTTCTCCTTGAATATGTGGCGACACTATTTGATGGTCGAACATTTTACAGTGCACTCTGATCACAAGAGTCTCAGATATATCTTCTCTCAGAAGGACCTTAACCAGAGACAATGATGTTGGCTTGAGTTCTTCCAGGACTATGACTTCGAGATAGTCTATACTCTTGGGAAGGGGAACGTTGTTGCAGATGCACTCAGCAGGAGGTCTGGTATATAGCTGCTAGGCGAGGTGACGGAGCAGCTGGCTGCTTTGCTGATATCCTTTATGGATAGAGATGGAGCAGTTTTCCTTCATTCTCTTACAGTCACTCCCCCACTTCTTTAACGAGTCAGGGAGGCATCGCGTGGGGATGCTGACTGCGAGACATGACATGCTCAGATATCTATAGGACATGCACCTGATGGATTTTCTGAATGTGGGGAGCATGACATCCTCTTCAGAGGATGTACCATGGTACCAATGTCACTTTAGGAGGAAGTGTTGAGGGAGTTCCACACATCCCCTCTAGCGGTACATCCAGGAGTGGTGAATATGTACTAGGATCTACGACAATAGCATTGGTGGCCAGGAATGAAGAAAGAAGTTGCAGAGTTCATATCTCAGTGCCTCACTTGTCAGCAAGTAAAGGCGGAGCATCTAGTACCAGCAAGCTTGTTTTAGCCTTTGGAGGTCCCAGAGTGGAAGTGGGATGGGATATCCATGGACTTCGTGATAGGACTTCCACATACATCCAGAGGTCATGAATCTATTTGGGTGATCATCAATCGACTCACCAAGTCAGCCCACTTCCTACCGATCAGAGAGCAGGGTTCAGTAGAGAGCTTGGGATGCCTCTATGCGCAGGAGATTGTGTAGCTACATAGAGTACCCTCGATGATTGTCTCCGATCGTGATACACATTTTACTTCCTAGCTATGGAAGGGGTTGTAGGAGGCTTTCGGGACACAACTTCATTTGAGCACCGCCTTCCATCCTTAGACGGATGGCCAGACTGAGCAGACCATTTAGACTCTCGAGGACATGCTGCGTGCTTGCATCCTCAACTTCAGTTGCAGCTGGTAGGATCACTTGAATTTGGTGGAGTTTGCATACAACAATAGTTATCAATCCACCATTTGGATGGAACATTTTGAGACGTTGTACGAGTGACCTTGCAGATCACCTTTGTGCTGGACTGACCCAGGGGAGTCACCACTAGTGGGACCAGAGATGGTACGGGCTACCACAGATAAGGTGAAAATCATCCAGGAGTGGGTAAAGACTTCATAGAGCAGGCATAAGTCATATGCCGATAGAAGACAAAGACCTCTGGAGTGTGAGGATGGTGACCGCATCTTTCTACGGGTCTCTCCTCGACGAGTTTTTTAGAGATTTGGCCGAGGTTTCAAGTTATCTCCAAGGTTCATCAGACCTTTTTAGTTCCTTAGCAGAGTTGGCGAGGTGGATTACCACTTAGCTCTTCCACCTCAGTTGCACCGGGTGCATGACGTCTTCCACGTATCCCAGCTGAGGAGATACGTGCACGACCCTTCTCACATCATCGACCATGGAGAGTTGGACGTCGACGATGGGGCGACTTTTACGAGGTTACAGTAGAGATTGAGGATCGATAGGAGTGGGTTCTTCATGGATGGTCGATACCTTTGGTGTGCATTCTCTGGCAGCATGGGAACCTTCAGGAGAGCACATGGGAGCGGGATACTCAGATGCATGCTCAGTACCCCCACTTGTTTACCTAGTTTGAGTTGTGTCTTACGGGGACGTAGAGCCCTGAGGTGGGGAGAATATAAAGACCCAAAATTTCCATGTATTTTTTTTAAATATATGGGAATTTTACGTGTTTAAAAAAATTGATGGCACGTGATTCTGAGGCCCGGAGTGCCCGAAATAAATCTCTGAACTTTTTTCGGGTACGTTCAGTAAACGTGCGAGTGAGTTTTTTCTAACTTTTGAACCGGTTCTCGGAATTGAAATCCGAGGGCACCGTTGAACTCGCAGTGTTAGTATTCACTTAAGGAGATATTCACCTCGACCGTAGTAGGTCGAGGGTGAAAGATAGATTTTGGGATTTTCATGGGAAAATAAAAATAAAATTACTTAACATTTTATTTTTATTCTTGAAACCTCCCATGTGTGGGTTATGGTGGTGGGGAACACCCAATCATAAACCCCCAATTTTTGATTTTCTAGAAGCAGGGAACACCTAACCCCTCTTAATGGAGGAGAAACCTCTCAACTCCCTCTTTAATGTGGAGGAGCCTCTTGAGCTTCCTCCACATTAATTATACCAACGCACCACATTAATTTTTCCAACTTGTGTGAGTGTGACAATATAATTTCTTCTTAAGTTAATTATATTGTCACCTCTTTCATTTTTGGGTGGAATTGTGAGAGGAAAAAACTTGGAGGATTACACTTCTTCCACGAAGAATTCTCCTCCAACGAAGAATGCCGACTTCGAATTCTTCCTCAGGACACCCTCCAACGAGGAACGTCTTTGACTACGACGAACCGACGCATGAGCCTAGGATTGGAGGTGTGTGGCGGATGAGACAAACATCGACAAATTCAACTTATTCTCACACCAACGTCAATGAAAAATCCAAGGTAGGGGTTTATTTGTGTATGATTTTTTTTGCGGGAAGTTGTAGGGTGGTTGTTTGGAAATCTTCTCCTTTTCTGTTCTTGATAATTCTTTGTAATTCAAGATGGAATTATAGCCGCTTTATACCGCACTAACACGGAGAGTGGAAGCCAAACAAACATGGTCCTTACTCTCCGCAAACCTTGTGATTAATTGTTGATCATGATGGAGGAATGACTACCAACACGTGGGGAATGAGAACGACGACCAACACCACTGCCAACCGCAATGAAGGAAATGGCACAACGGCCACCGCCGCTGCGGCCTCACCGCCGCCCGAGCTGCCGCTGCCGTCTGGGCCGAACCGCTACCACCGTCTGGGCCAAGCCACTGCCACCATCCATGCTGAGTAGCCACCGCCGTCCGGGCCGAACCGCTGCCGCTGTCCGGGCCGAACCTCCGCCACCGTCTGGGCTGAGCCACCGCCGCCATCCGCGCCGAGCCGCTGCCGCCGTCCGGGCCGAGCCGCTGCCCCCATCCATTCCGAGCCACTACCACCGTCCGGGCCGAGCTGTCGCCACCATCCGCACTGAGCCACCACTGGCGTCCGGGCTGAGCTACCGCTTGAGCCCAGCCGCCGCCCCAGCTGCCGCCGCCCTTCCGGCCGAACCGCCCCGAACGAGCCGTCTAGGGCCGGGCCGAGCTGCCCCGCACCCTCATGGTACCCCCCGGCCGAGCCGCCCCATGGCCTCTGCCCTCACGGCCGAGCTTCCCTAGGCTGTGCCGAGCCGCCCCGCGCCCTCGCGGCACCCCCACGGCCTCCGCGGCCCCTCGCAATACTCGCGGCCTATCGGAACGCCCAACGGGCCGGGCCGCCCAGTGGACAGGGCTTGACCCAACGGGTCGGGCCGGGTCAACCCAAAATGGGTTGACCTAGGCCAGGCCGGGTCGGGTCAGTCAGACCGGGTCGGACCAGTCCTAGACCTGATACAAACCTATACTTTACTTGGTTTATAACTTTCGCACCAGACGTCCGTTTGACAAACCTTCAGTGGCACTGGAAATCTTGGAGCGATTCGGTACCTTTGAGTATACCCCACTGGAGATTTGGATAACATTGGGAAATGGTCGGGTTGGATTGAGCATGAATCCAACCGGGCCCTCGAGACTAAAAGGCTAATAACTTACAGACCAAGTGTCCGATTGATGCACCGTCTATTGCATTGAGACCCCTATGATGTGGCGGTCCTCTAGGATAATTCTTCATGGGACATCGTGGAAGTTGGAGAATCGACTAGTGGCTTGGAGAACGAACTCTCCTGGAGATGAGAAAACCTAGTACGAAACCCAGTAGCTGGCTGTGATGAGAAGAGTGCTCCTAGAGATCCTGTGCAGGTTTTCTCCTAGAGATCCTATGTGGGTCAGCTCCTAGCGATCCTGTGTGTGTTAGATCTAGCGATCTAGTGTGGGTCAGCTCCTAGCAATCTGTGTGGGTCAGCTCCAATGATCCTGTGTGGGTCAGCTCCTAGCGATCCTCTGTGGGTCAACTCCAGCGATCCTGTGTGGGTCAGCTCCTAGCGATCCTGTGTGGGTATGCTCCTAGTGATCCTGTGTGGGTCAGCTTCTAGCGATCCTGTGTGGGTCAGCTCCATCGATCTTGTGTGGGTCAAGTCCTAGTGATTCTATGCAAGTTAGCAGTAGAGCCTCTTAACAGAGTAATATGATTTAGTAGTTACATCTAATCATCTCTACTACTGTACCTAAAGATATACCTGGTGTGAGTTGAGTCAGTACTTTTGAGTTTCCTCATGACTGAGATGGATTACTTGATAACTTAGGTATATGTATGGGCATATACCTAAGTAGGGTTATCTATTGATTTCATACTTTTTGGTTTATCCTTGGTGGATTTTGTTAGACCTTGAGGGTCTTGGGGTCCCTACTGAGTATCATTATACTCACCCCTGCACGAGCTATGCCCGCACCTTGTTGTGTTGGATGCAGACGACGGACAACGCTGACTGAGGAATAGGGTACCAGGACTGGAGGTAGATCGGAGGTGGACCTAGATGAGGCATACTATAGAGATGAACGATCGAGATCTGTACCTACCCTTCAGGTAGGATCCTTGGAGGGTTATCATAGGAGCTGTTCTAGTTACTTGTACTTTCAACTATCTTGTATTTCCAGTTTTCCTTGTACTTTCCAGTTGGGCTTGTATTCTGGCCCCTTTTTACTTACCGTACTCACTCTGTTTACTATTCAGTTTACTCGAGTTTGTATCTTACTATGTGCTTGGTTGTGTGTGTTATAAGTTATATAGGAAATGCCTTTATAGTTTTAGGGAGTACACCTTCATTGCTAGTCGCCAGCCCCTATCCTATGGAAGGCGGGTTTAGGGTAGTCATGACACGGGCCCCGGGGGACGGGTCGTGACAAGAAGGTTTTTCTAACTTTTGAACCGGTTCTCAGAATTGAAATTAGAGGGCACCGTTGAACTTGTAGTGTCATTATTCTCTTAATGATACATTCACCTCGACTGCAGTAGGTCAAGGGTGGAAGTTAGTTTTTCACATATTCGTGAAAGAATAAAATAAAAATAAAATTGTGTAGCTTTTATTTTTATTTTTATTTTAAACTCCTTGTGGATGTTTCATAGGTGGGTAAAACCTGAACTAAACCTTCTATGAGAGGTTATGGTGGTGGGGACCACCTGAACTAACCTCCCAAGAGAGGTTATTATGGTGGGGACCACTCGAGGCTAAAACCCCTTGAACTCCCTCTTAAGTGTGGGGAATCCTCTTAAACTTCCCCCACTTTAATGGTGCCTCCCCCTTTAATTTATTATGCCAAACACTATGTAATTAATTAATTCAATTTGAAATTATTCCAACAATTAAAATTTGGGAAAAAAGACTGTTGGCTATTTTGATTTTGGGGTAAAGTTTTGTCAAAGGGGAGAGCTCTTGGAGGATTGTTTTCTCCAACGAAGAACTTCTTCCATGAAGAACGATCCTCCAACGAAGAACGCCGAAACACGACTTTGACTTCTTCCCAAGGATATCCTCCAACATGGTACATCTTCAATCGATGATTGTCTTTCCCTCCTCATCGATGACAAAAAACAAACGAGGTAGGGTGGTTGTTTGAAATTCTTCCCTTTTTCATTCTTGATGACTCTTCGTAATTGAAGAGAGATTATAGCCACCTGCTACCGCTATAATGTAGAGAGTGCAGGCCAAACAAACATGGAACATCCTCTCCACAATTCTTGTGATGATTTGTGGTGTTATTTGCGATGGAGGAGGTCGACGACCAACCACGAAGGGGCACGAGAACAGCGGCCGAAACCACTACCAGCCGCAACAAAGGCGACGACACAACGACGCCGCTGCGTGGCCACCGCCGTCCTGCGGCCTCCACTGCCCGCGGCCTCGCCGCACCGCCCCGTGACTGTCCGCGCTACCCCGCGGCCTCACCGAGCTGCCTCGCAGCTATCCGCACCCCCCCGCAACTGTCCGCACCGCCCCGCGGCCTCACTGCGCTGCCCCATGGCTATCCGCGCCGTCCCGTGGCCAACACACCCCCGCGGCCAAGCCACCCTCCATGGCCGAGCTGCCCCACGACCTCATGCCACTGGCGGATGAGCCTCCCTCACGGCACCCTTCACAGCCGAGCCTCCCTCGCAACACCCTCTATGGCCGAGCCGCCCCTCGACCTCGCGCTGCCCGCGACTGAGCCGCCCCACGCCCTCGCGGCACCCCCACGGCCTCACACCGTTCGCAACCGAACCGCTCCATGGCCCCTCACGGCCTTCGCGGCCTGCCGGACCCCCCAGAACTGGACGAGCCGCCCATCGGGCCGGGTCGAACCCAACGAGCCGGGCCTCCCAGCGGGCCGGGTCGGTCTGACCGGGTCGAACTAGACCTAGACCCACTTCGACCCATTTAAGCTCTTTTGGCCATAACTCTGGCACCAGACGACCGTTTGATGAACTATTAGCGGCGCTAGAAACCTTGGAACGAGAGGGTACCTTTGAGTATATGCCACTAGAGATTTGAATTAAGATAGGGTATGGTCAGGTTGGATCGAGCACGAATCTAACTGGCCCCCTGGGACTAAAAGGCTAATAACTCACAGACCGGGCATCCAATTGACGCACCATCTGTTGGGTTGAGACCCCTATGACGTAGCATTCCTTTGAAATAATTCTTCATGAGACTTTGTGGTAGTTGGGGTATCGACCAGTGGCTTGTGGAGCAGACCCTCCGAGAGACAAGAAAGAGTAGTGTGGGAACCCAGTAGCTGGCTATGACATGAAGAATGAATAGCAATCCTGTGTGGGTCCGTACTAAGTGATCATGTGTGGGTCAACACCAAGCGATCCTATCTGGGTCTGCCTATTAATGAAGTAAGATGATTCAATACTTATCTAATCATCTTTACTACCGTACCTAAGTTATACATGGTGTGAGCTGAGTCTGTACCTGTGTGGTACTTTTTCTTCGTGGTAATACTTTGGTGGTATTCTTCGGTGTGGTGTGTCTATGTGGTACTAGCCTATGTGGTATTCCTTACTTCATGTAATAGTTATGATTGGGGCTTTGGAATTGGACTCTGTGTTTTCCTCATGATTGAGATGAGTTTACTTGATAACTTAGGTATATGTATGGGCATATACCTAAGTGGGGTTGACAGTTGATTTTATGCTTGTGGTTTATCCTTTGTGGATTTGTGAGACCTTGAGGGTCTCGGGGTCCCTAATGAGTATCGTTATACTCACCCCTGCACAAGCTATGCCAGTACCTCGTTGTGTTTGGTGTAGATGATGAATAACGCTGATCGAGTCTAAGAGTACTAGGATTAGACAGTGCTCGAAGGTGGACTATACGGCGTGTTGGTACGTAGAGGAGACAAGTGGACGTGGAGGAGGTGATCTATACATACCCTTCAGGTAGGAACCTCAGAGGATGACCTAGTAGCCGTCTTTCTCTCTCTTTAATTGTATTGTATTCTAGTTGTACTTGTACTTTTCAGTTGGGCTTGTATTCTGGCCCCTTTTACTTATAGCACTCACTCTGTTTACTATTTAGTTTACTTAAGTTCATATCTTGTTGTGTGATTGGTTGCATGTGCTTATAGGTTATGAAGGCAATGCCTTCCAAGTTTTAGGGAATATGCCTTTGGTGCTAGTCGCCATCCCCTGACCTATGGAAGACGGGCTTGGGGTAGTCAGGACATGGGCCCTGGGGGATGGGTCGTGACATCAACTCCACCATTACCAGATTTTTCACACCACCTCTACCTTAGTCAGATCACCATATGCATCGAATCATCTATGTTGACACAAACACAATTCATCGTACGCATTACATGTTTCATCTTTGCAGATATATAAAAGACTCCTCAATGAGACTTCATTGCCACATCTCGATCTTTTTAGGTTGGAAATATGAACCTCCTTTGACACCACTATCTTGGTGGAGCTTGACGTCACATCCTAAGCAGTCGTAAAACAAATAAAATTCACCCGAATGAATTTTACACATCACCTGAAGGGATTTTACAGCACATGTGAAGGATTTTTTTCTCAACAACTAGAGAAAATTTTCTCTCACCTAAAGACATTTTTCACACATCCATGAACATACCATTTCTTTGTACCAAAAATCATCACAATCGAGACATGTTGTTTGATCTCCACAACCAAGAGGACTTTTGATATGTGACTCTTTATCATGGATCTCTTCACACACCGTCATCGAAAATTCTCTCACCATCATCACGCACCATCATCTTCATCATCTCTTCACACAAGATACTGCAAATGAGATAGCCCCTTCCTGGTTATTTCTAGGTTATCCTGTCTATTATCTTTCCAATTCTTCATCACATCCCCATATATATAGAGGTACACACCACACCTATCTCAAAGATAAGAAAAATATCTCATTTTTCATATCTAATCCCATGTATTTCTCATTTTTTTCAAACTCCTTTATCCCTTTATCTCTCTCTCATATTCAAATTTTAAAATCAAAAAATATCCCAATACAAAGATACCATAGTCCACTCCAAAAATACCATTTTTGTGAGTTCACTAGTGCAGAAGATGCCTTTTAACATCATTTTTTTACTTTTTCACGTCGATTATTATGTGACATTGTAAATATGTCTTTAACACTACTTAAAATAATGGATGTTGTAAATGAATTGTTGAATTTGTTTTTTATATCAGTTATCAAATAACCAACATGATAAACCCATTTACAAAGGGTTTTCACATCGGTTATCTTATAACCAATGTAGAAAATACCTTTTCATGTCGATTATCAGATAAATGACATGGGAAATTGACGCGAAAAATGGTTTTTCATGTCGGTTATCAAATAACTGATGTGAAAAACCAATTTTTTTTAAAAAAAGACCATTTGAACCCTCCTCTCCACAGCTGACCAAAACTACAAACAAGCAGAAGACAAACACAAGCAGCACCAAAACAACTAGCAACACACATTTACAATTACAACATTCAAAACTACATTATATAGTACAAACAAACTAAAATCCAAACAAACTTGTAAAAATGATTTTCCCATTCAATATGTAAGTGTCTGAGCTCCTGTGCACTATAAGGACGAGGGTCATCAAAAAGTTACAAATTAAAAGCAAAACATTTAACATGTATTATGAATAAAATGAATGAAATATTAACAAAAAGTTTATAAAAAATCTAGCCTTCTAAAACTCCATAACTATCCCAGTTGAAATAATTTCATATATAAATCTTAACACATAAGGTCCACATTCTTTTACACCTTCTTGTTTATGAAAATGATGTTTAAATGAGTTTTTCAATTCAAAATAACATTATTAAGTAATATATCAAAAATTTACTAATTATAAATGAAAATTCACCTTTGATTTTACATATTTGATCTTGGCGCTCTTTTTCATTGTGGTCACTTTAATGAAATTTCATGCCCTATTTGAAAATAATATAAATGAAATAAATTTAAAATTCATTATAATATAAAAAGGTATTAAGAAATTCAAACTTACATGTCCAATACATCCTTAAAATTTTGTCACACTTCACCATGGATAGAGCATAACCAGTAAAGTGTCTTATCCCTTTGAAAAAAACACGTAACATCAAATGACCACTGATATAAAAGAAAATTTAATGTTAGTGGTTATTATGTTAAAAGATATATAACACTTTTTGAGATATATGTTTCATATTATTGAAGATGAAGAAATATCCAACACTGAATAATTGGATTCTTTTGAATTTTTTAGCAATATAAATTGTTCTTTCTACTTCAGTCATTATCATCGCTATAGGTGAAATAAACTGCTAGCCCATAAATCCATATACATCTGTCTTGTCATGATCCTTGCACATTGTATAAAGACACCCAAGAAAAAACAAACATAAGTTTAATTTTTTTAATAAATTTAATGTATGAAAAGATTTATGTTAATACTTACATGGAAAAAACTTGTATTGTGTTGATGCTCGATTGATCTCCAGCTACAAGCTCCATGATATCATTTCTCAAAATCTGCATAGTCATTGCACACCTAAAGACATCAGCTTCAAGTGAAATCTCATAAACATCGAATAATAACTTTTAAAATGTTGACAATCAATCAAGACTACTAAAATTTGTATCTGAAGTCATAGCACTTTGTATATTTTGTTGTCTATACAATATTTATTTACCTTTAAAGTATTACTATAAAAAATAGATAAATATATAAACTTTAAAATATTAAAACAAATTTAATATAAAAATGAAATAAAAGATAAAATATACACATACATCTATGGTAATATTTCACAGAAGTCTAGATGAACAAACTAAAAAGTGGATGATACTTTGTCCAACTGTACTCACCTCATCTATAGGTAATGGTACTCTAGCTGATATATCTATAATATCATATACAGTAACCCTATGATTCTCTATCTCTATCTATTGATGATAAATGGTATCTCCAATATAAAATATCATCATATATGCAACAATATAATACTACAAATCATCAAAATATAACTCACTATAATGGGGAAGCTATGGAGGAGGGGGTTTAGAAGTAGGATAAGGAGTGGGGTCTATAGGTGGAGGTGGAGGAGTGAGAGTTACTGGCGGAGGTGGAGGAGTGGGAGCTGCACTCTGAAACTGTCTTTACATGTCTGCAAATATAAATTGTATCAAAACTCTAATCTTACCCTCCATCATCACACAAATATCCTAAACTTGAGCCTCCAAAGATTCTATTTTTTTATAAACACCCTCCATTGAAGAAACCGAAGAACGTGGAAACACTTTTTTCACCGATACACCCATAGAGTATCCTCGTACACGACCCATGTGTTTGG
Organism: Viscum album; assembly: GCA_963277665.1. Classification (NCBI taxonomy): domain Eukaryota; kingdom Viridiplantae; phylum Streptophyta; class Magnoliopsida; order Santalales; family Viscaceae; genus Viscum; species Viscum album. The sequence continues at coordinate 824,535,038 of OY728155.1, forward strand.
AATTTCCAAATGATGTAGCTAAAATATCCTGCCTACCCTCAGATAAAAATACCCCCTATGTTCTCTTCTCCTCAACAGAATCCTATACGAATTATTTTAAAAATTCTATAATGAATCAAAATATATAAATAATTTAATTAAGTTAAATAAATAACTAAATTAAACATCTTAAAATCCTCTCAGATAAAACCCTCGACTCTTCCATAAGATATTGTCCTTTTTTTTCTCAACTGATCCCTATTTCATTTTTCATGTCTAGCTTGGGGGGATGGAGGGGAAACCTATGCAGAGCCTAAAGATTCAGCTCTTAGTTTTTGAAACTTTCCAGCCATTATTTCTTCTTCCAATAACGTATACATTTTTAGATTGTCTCTCATGATGATATCTCCTCGATTTTTTTAAATTAAGAATAAATAAATCATTAATAAATCATTAATAATATCATTAATATAAAAAAAATTCTAAAAGGTAACATTATACTTACCAAAACTGCTTCCTATCTTCTACTTTCAAAAAATTTGTTCCATGTATCTTCATCTATAAAGGGATATATATCACACAGATTATGATGTTTTTTATACCCAAAAATGAAATCAGATGTGAGGGTTGATTTGAAATCCATCCATCTCCTAGAAACCAATGATAAGCATTTTCTCCCGACTCCTCCAGTGTCAGTTATATCATATGTCATCTGATAAGAAGGGAGAAAATATATATTACTATAAACATTTCAATATAAGTAAAATAATAACAAACGAGCTTACCAAAACGGTCTCTCACAAGTGAGATAGTGTCAATTTTCAACACTTCTCCAATCATCAATCAAAATACTAACTTTTCTTTTATCCTGAACTAATATAAAACTATTGAATTATTTTGAATTAGGGAATCTTGGAATATCATTGTCATCAACGTCTACTAGTATCCTATGGTACTGGCTATGAGCAACTAATAATTTTGGTATTCGTGTTCTGTCATGTTTACCAACCATCAAACTCTTCTTTGGCCCTGTGGGAGTAGATGTCTCTTATAAAGAAGGATGATGCTCATCAAGAGGATCATGTTGGAGTTGGTGCCCTAGAACTAACTTATTTTGTACTTTATGATAACTTATATTAATGGTTTTGAATATTAATAAATTCCTTATCACATCATGATTTTTCTTCTATGTGACATTGAATGTGATAATGTCCTAAGAGTATTTATCTCACTAAAAGGTCATAGCAGATCCCTACTATGATGATAACCTAGAAGTGCTATGAAACTATTCTTGAATATATGTTTTATAGACGGATGGTATCATTTGAGGGACATAAATGATACATGCTATCAGGGGTAGAGACTCATAGGACTTTGAGGTACCTTCTCATGGTTACGCCCTTGGTAATGTTGAGGAGGATATTATGAGAATGAGACCCACCAGTAGGAAATCCACATTTTTATGTTTTATTGGATGTTTCTATCTGTGGACGTGTATATTGATCCTTAGACATTAAGATTATTATTAATGAGTATTTCGAATCACGCACTTAGATGTATTGATGAAAATCGTGATGACATATGTTCGTGCTGAGGTAGGATATGTTGGGTGTGTCATGAGTAATACTACATTAATGAATAATGAAAGAAAGGATTTCTCCCTTCTATTCTTTAACAGAAGTTGATATCTTAGGCTCTTTGATGGAAATGATATAACCTAAATAAATCCATGGCCATGGTGCTCTATAGGAAAGTTCAATTTCTGAGAAGTCAAAGAAAGAGAAATCGAGCACATGGGTTGATGACACTAGCATGCAACCCACTTGATTAGAGATATCAATATAAAGATACTATATTACATATTAATCATTCGTATGAGGTGACATGTCATTGCGACATTAACTAATTTCTCTATGGGTGCCTTGGCATGTTGTTAGATGCTAACCTTAGACTTTAGACTGCTCCACCTAATGCCACTGAGAAAAAGGCCTAGAGGGTCACACACTAAGTATATCCAGCATCTTAGTTAAATAATATATTAATTATTATTTAAAAATTTGAATAAATATTCTTCCCACTTGTGGTTTAATAATTATTTATGGATACCTGGTCAAATTTATTTCAACACTAGTTATTCGAGAGAATATATTGTGGGAGAAATATTAATAAATATTTATTTACTACAAGTGAATATAGTATTTATATATTTATTAGAGAATAATCTAGTGATTTTATTTAATAAATAAATAGACATCAGTCAAGGTCTAATAAATATGGTGGAGTATTGGCGGATCGAGTTCAAGGGTCCAGTGAGAAATAATAATATAAAATATTATTTTATTAAATAATATTTAATTATAATTTGAAAGTTAGGTGCATTTCATGAAAGGGTAATAATAATACTATTATTATTTGACATTAGGTTTTACTAGGATTAATAAAATAAATAATGGCACTTGTGCAATTATGTTATTTTAACCCTAGTGATATAAATACCCAATTATGATTATTTTCTCATAACCCTAGACAAGCAAATCATTATGCACAACGGATTGGAAAAAACCTCTCAATCCTAGAAAGTTCAACCCTCACCAAGAACACTCTCAAGAACGAGATAGATCCTCCTCCACTGGATCAAGGAGAACACTTTGGTAGCGGTTCTCAAGGAAATCAAAGGCCAGCATCACAAGCGCAAGGATTTTTCGTGTTATCACCCAGAGACTCCTTCAGCGACATCTAGAGATTCATGGAGCATGTGTAGATCACCACTAGAGGAATCATACGCTTGGATTCTACAATGCAATGATGACACACTAAAAATATATGGCCAGACACATCAATGAAGAAAGAATAACCTTATAGGTAATTATTATTTAATTAAATTAATTGTAAACAACATGTGTTGATATCCTCTCTCTTGGTTTTAGGTTAATAAACTTTGTTTGTTCTTTGATTCAAATCCATTGATCACGATGTTCATCATCGCTTGATCTCAGATTAATCATTTATAATGGAAAAAAGAAAAGTTGGGCACTGCCCCTCTCGCACTTCTACTGTGCCTGGAACCTAAAAGTGGTATCAGAGGGGGAACATCATTGTTTATAATTATTTAGTTTCATTGGTGATTTACACATTCATAATTTAGTTTTTCAATCTGAGTTTAATCATTATTTAAATCTGAATTACAATATCTATTTATTCCTCCATCATTTCTAGCAGATCTAATAGAAATGATTTATTTTATGATTAAAATAAAATTGAGGAACTCATACAGAGGTTCCAAGGATCTTGATCATATAACACTGGACTATAGACCATGTAATCATAATTACATGTTGTTTAGTCATGTTCAATGCATCAATATTGGTTTGGTAATCAATTTGAGATTTCTCATTGGTTAGGGAATTAATTACATCATCAGTGCACCACGTGTTGACCATGATTAACTAGCGCATGGTCAACCAGACTACATGTTATGTGGCCCATTAAACATAGTGTATAGTCCCTTCAGGTCAGGGCCGATCTGTGTATTCTATACACGACTTACCCGACCAGTGATCATGTAACATAGAGTCAACATGACATGTGGCCCACTAGACATGCCATGCACTCCAAATATTTCCAAGTAATGCTTCACACGTCATGTCCCTATGTGTGCACCTCGTTTGTATGGTGAGGAATATACATTCCATGTAGATATGATCTACACACCATGTACTTTTACCAGTTATATAGATTTAAATTTATTATATTATGTAACCCTTGAGACATGTACTTGCGTGTGGTCGTAAAGATGAGACATGTCATGTGATAGGTTTTGATATATATATATATATATATATATATATATATATATAAATGTTTAATTAACATCTATGTAATTTTCAAGATCTTCATGTCATGTATAATCTGTATTATAGTTGTTATTCTACTTGCATTAAATCATGACACATTACTGAAAAATCATGTAATTCATGTAATTATCCGTGAAATATACATTATGAAAGTACGTGATAAGTCGTGCATGCTATATGTCACAAATAATAAAGAGTATACAAGTATAATACATGTTGGGTAGATTTGGATGAGTATTCACTAGGTTGCCTCCAAGGTACAAGTTATGTACACAATTAATTTTAAATGAATTCATTTAATTTGTTTAAAATTATAAAGGATGAGAATCTCAAGAAAATTTAGATAAAGATTAAGATCAAATGATTGATTAATTAAATATAATAATTAATCGATTCGAGAGTGATTTATATTAAATAATAACGATTAAGAATTGAATTCTAGTTTTATTAAATGTGTAATTTCTTGCATGCTAGTGGATGATCATGAGCTTGACCAGACCTTTGTATGCGATTGGTTTCATTTTAATTTATTATTAAATTAAATTGTTGGAATACATGCCTTATATCTTCATTAATATGTAGGGCTAGTGTGCCAATGGTTTATTTTATGTAAACCTCCTTTTACCCTTAACCTATGAGTGAGTAAAAGCATATGTAATGGATGGAGATCCCAAGCTAGTGGAGGCGATTAAAGTTAGGAGCTGAGGTGAAACCAATCCAAGTGAGATACAAAGGTGGATAGGTGTAAAGTTGTAAACATGCACCTAATTAGTTCAAGGTGCTTCTCCACTAGGTCAACAGTTAGTTTATCAACTATTAGATAAACTAACCATTATAACAAGATCATGATCATACCCTTTATTTTATTTCTTTTAGTTACATAGTTATTCATTGTGGATGTTTTTTTGTGATCACATAATTAATAAATTAATAAGCATGAAATATGGAACTAAAATGAATTGGCGTATGCATAGATTTTATCTAAAGAAATGGTTAATCACTTAAGTAATCCCACTTAATATTAACAAGAATGTGATAAAGATAATAATTGTAAATTTATGCATAAAGGATAAAATCCCTTAATAAAATATTAAGTCGGTTTAGCCTTCCATTACTTCGATTATAATCGAACCATAGTTCAAAGTTCTTGACCAGCCAAAGTTGGGTTTCTTTCAATTATTGGGTAATTCTAACATGAGGTTTTGGGTTGACTTGACTTGGTTCACATCAAGGGTTGACTGCCAAAGTAGGACTTAGTGTAGCTCAGATATAAATGTTGGGTAAATCTAAATTAAAAGATTTTAGGATTGGGGAGTCCACACAATGGATCAAGGAACTGTGAGTTAAACCAATTGAGATTTGGAATGCCTACCTAAAACCTTTCAAGTTTCTTGACAACACAAAGTTGGGGTAATGTGAAGGGTAATATGGATCCTTGCAACTAGAATGTTTAAGAAACAAGATATTCTAAATCTAATGGTGAGGACTATTGGGTTTTGATAAAATAGTGGGAGACTAATAAATATTTATTTATTTATTTGTCTCAATTTCATAAGATAAATGTACTAAATCTATGCCCATATTTTTTGAAAAAATGACATTAAAAATGACATCAAATATATTACTATGATCCATACTTGGGAAGGAAAAGCTTTTCACCGAAACAAATTTCCAAGAATGATAGAGGCATTTACGTGTCATCCTTATCCATGAAAGAAAATTATATATGCTGGAATAATCTTTACTAGTTGCACTTGGAAATTAGGCAAGTGATGAAGAGCTATCTCTCTATAAGTAACATCTGAATGATGATACAGATTTTTAGTACTTCATGCTATCATCCATGTCTAATGATTGCTTGAAGAAACATGAGGAAATGGATGCCTATTGCATGATGTATCACCTACGGTATCTATATCAAGATAAGGTGAGACAAGAGAGGTATGAGATCTCAAATTCTTTGTTCACAACTAAGCTTGGAGATTCTATGTCAAATGGGCCTCATGTAGTCAAGCTTATTGGATACATTGAATGCCTGGACATCTTATGAATTAAATTCCTAGATGAGTTGTGTATAGATCTTATACTTTCATCACTTCCTAAGAACTTCTCTAGTTTTATTATGAATTATAATATAAGAAATAATGAGAAGAGTCTATCAGAACTTATTAACTTGATTCACCAAGTGGATAAGGATATGGGGTGTGACAAACCCACAATCCTTATGGTGAATAAGAAAAGTAAGAACAAGGAAAAGGGGCCCAATAACTATAAACAATCTAAAGCTCCCAATAACCGTCCTTCTAAGAAGGGGAAGATCCAGAGGCAGGGAAAGGAAAAGGAGATAGTATGTTTTTCATGTGGAAAGCCAGGCCACTGAAATAAGAACTGTACCCAAAAACATGGTAAAACTAAAGGTGTGTTCATTATAGAGTGAAATCTTTCCATATATACACATTGGGTATTAGATATAGCATATGATGATCACATTTATATCCAAATATAAGAACCAAGTAGATTTACAAAAATATCTAGAGGAGAGGTGGATCTGAAAACTACCAATAGTGAGAGGCTAGCTACTCTTGTCATTGGTGACTACCACCTTTCATTGCTAATGAGAATTATTTTGGTTTTACATGATTGTTATTATGTACCTAATGTTACCAAAATCATAATTTTCGTATCAAGTTTAGATAAATATGGTTTTATTTTCAAGTTTATAAATAAAAGTTGTTTCTTTTATAAGGAAAACATATGTTATGGGATGGAACATTTAAATAATGTTTTGTATGTACTAAATTATGAAAACAAAGTTTTTTCAATTGATAATGAATCAAGTTAACATGACTCATTTAACACCCAGATTTTTCATCACTGTCTTGGTCATGTAAATGAGAAGCATTTGACAAAGATCCATCAAGATAGTTATTTATAATATTCTGAGCTAATTATTGTTTATAAGGGAAAATGAACAAATCGAAATTTGGTGGACAGGGTTAAAGGGCTGCAGAGCTTCTAGGATTGGTACACACTGATGTGTGTGGACCTTTTCCAGTAGAAGCTAGAGATGAATATTCTTACTTCATAACTTTTACTAATGATTTGAGTAGATATGGATATATATACTTAATTAGGTATAAGTCTGAGTCCTTTGAAAAATTAAATGAATTCAATAATGAAGTAGAGAATCAACTTAGTAAGAAGATAGAGAAGATTCAATCAGATAGAGGTGGAGAATATATTAATTAAGAAGTTCATTGGCTTTCTATGAGAGTTTAGAATTCTATCTCAACCCACTCCACCTTATACACCATAATGGAATGGTGTTAGTGAAAGGAGGAACTGTACCTCGTTGGACATGGTAAGATCAACGATGATTCATACAGATCTTCCATTATCCTTTTGGGGATATGAATTATAAACTGTGGAATACACATTAAACAGAGTACCAACTAAATCAGAAAATGGAATTACCTTCGAGCTATGGAGCGGAAAGAAACCACTTTTATCGCATACACGTGTATGGGGTTGAGAGTCAATTTTCAAGGCTTTATTAGGCAACAAACTAGCACCCCGGGGCATGAAGTGTATCTTTATAGGGTATCCCAAGGAAACAAAGGGATAATACTTATACAACCCCTCATACAAGAAAGTGACTGTCGTCAAACAATATTTCTTTATTGATAGGGATCACATACTCAAAAAGGATAGTGGGAGCAAGATTGACTTCGATGAAGTTGATGCTCAAGATACATATGATTTAGTACAGGAACAAGTTCCATAGGTCCCCATGTAAGAATTAGTTTCTAAAATACAAGTACTGCATAGGAGCATAAGAGAGATAAGAGAACCAAAGAGATATGGTTTTTTGGTCACCTTGGATGGTGACTCATTATTGTTTGACAATGATGAGCCTATCTCATATAAGGAGGAAGTAGAGAGCACATAAGCTGCAAGATGTCTAGAAACTATGAATTCTGAGATGGATTCCATGTATTAGAACCAAGTTTGGGTTCTAGTGGATGCACCAATTGATGTAAATCTTGTTGGGTGTAAATGGGTATTCAAGAGAAAACTAGACATGGAAGGTAAAGTAAGTACCTATAAAGAAAGGCTAGTGGATAAAAGATTTAAACAATGTCAAGGTATTAAATATGTTGAAACCTTTTTGCCAGTTTCCATGTTTAAATCCATAATAACCATACTTGCTATAACAGCTTACCATGACTATGAGATTTGGTATATGGATGTCAAAACTATATTCCTTAACAAGGACCTTCAGGAATATGTATATATGACATAAATATAAGGGTTTGTGAAACCAGGTGATTCCAAAAGGGTTTACAAGTTACATAGATCCATTTATGAATTGAAGCAAGCATACAGGTCATGGAATATTTGATTCGATGAAGGCATAAGAGAATTTGGTTTCGTTAATAACAAATATGAGCCATGTGTTTATAAAAGTTTTAATGGGAGTGGAATTGTTATCCAAGTAGTGTATGTTGATGACATATTACTTATTAGAAACGACATACCAGTCTTATAGTCAGTTAATGAATGGTTGAACAAGTGATTCTCTAGGAAGGAATTAGGAAAAACAACATACATTCTAGGGATAAATATCATTCGTGATAGATCCAAGAGGATACTTGGACTAAGACTATGTAAATGTATTGACCAGATACTAAATAGGTTTAGTACGGAACAATCCTAGAGGGGATTGGTTTAAGTTTCACATGGTTTACATCTTTCTAAGAAAACATGTCCTCAAACACAATAAGAGAAAGATAGAATGAGTAAGATCCCATACGCCTCAATGATAGGATCAATCATGTATTCTATGTTATGTACTAGACTTGATGTTTCCTATACATTGAGCATGGTAGGAATATATCAAGAAGATCTAGGAGAACAACATTAGACTATTATTAAGAATATCCTTAAGTATCTAAGAATAACTAAGGATATATTCTTGGTGTATGGAGGAGATAGGGATCCTTTCATAAGAGGGTTTGCTGATGTTGGTTTTCTTACAGATCAGAAGGATCTAAAGTCACAACTAGGATATGTTTTCTGTCTCAATAGAGGATCTGTGAGATGGAAGAGTTCAAATTAGCAAGTTTTCACTAATTCTATAGCATATTCTGAGTATATAGCGTCTTCTGATGCAACCAAGGAAGGAATTTGGATTCAAAACTTTTTCCAGGAGCTTGATGTGGTGCCTATCAGTAAAGAACCTATCACATTGTATTGTGATAATACTGTAGTGGTGGATCTTGCAAAAGAGCCAAGGTCACATCAACATAAAAATAACATACTCTGAAAGTATCACCTCTTGAGGGATTTCTATCAGAGGGGTGAAGTTACAGTGAGCAGAGTACCCAAATAAGAGAATGTGGTGGACCCCTTGAATAAGGCCTTTCTTAGCAGAATCATGAATATCACATGAGATCTAGCAGACTGAAGGTTGTTAGTAATTGAATATAGTGAAAGTGGGATTCTGTTGGAGTTGGTGCCCTAGAACCAACTTATTTTATACTTTATGATAACTTATATTCATGGTTTTGAATATTAAAAAATTCCTTATCATATCACGATTGTTCTTTTATGTGACATTGAATGTGATAATGTCCTAAGAGTAGCTGGCACACTAAAAGGTCATAGCAGATCCCTACTATGATGATAACCCGAAAGTGCTATGACACTATTCTTGAATATATATTCTATATCCAGATGATATCATTTGAGGGACAAAAATGATACAGGATATCAAGGGTGGATACTCATAGGACTTTGATACACCTTCTCATGGTGTACTCCCTTAGTAATTTTGAGGATGATATTATGAGAATGAGACCCGCCAGTAGGAAATCCACATTTCTATATGTCATTGGATGTTTCTATATATGGACATGTGTATTTGTCCTTAGACTTTAATATTATTATTAATGAGTATTATGACTCACACACTTAGATGTATTTATGAAAACCATGACAACATATGTCTGTAGTGAGGTAGGATATATTGGGTGCATCATGAGTAATACTACATTAATGAATAATGCAATAAAGGATTTGTCCCTTCTGTTATTTAAAGTAAGTTTATATCTTAGGCCCCTTGATGGAAACCATATAGCCTAGATAATTCCATGACTATGGTGTTCTATATGAAATTTCAGTTTCCAGGAAGTCAAAGAAAGATAAATTGAGCACATGGGTTGATGACATTAGCATGCAACCTACTTGATTAGAGATATCAAGATAAGGGGATTATATTACACAGTAAGCATTTGTATGAGGTGACATGTCATTGTGGCATTAACTTCTTTCTCTATGGGTGCCTTGGCGTGTTTCTAGATACTAACCTTGGAATTTAGGATACTCTACCTAATGCCACTAAAAAAGAGTCCTAGAGGATCACACACTAAGTGTATCCAGTATCTTAGTTAAATAATATATTGTTTATTATTTAACAAGTTGAATAATATATTTTTTATTATTTAACAAGTTTAATAAATATCATTTCCGGTTTTGGTTTAATAATTATTCATGGATGATTGATCACATTTATTTCGATATTAGTTATTTGAGAGAATATATTGTGTGCGGAATATTTAATAAATATTTATTTGCTACAAGAAAATATAGTATTTATATATTTATTGGTGAATAATATTGTGATATTTATTTAATAAATGAATAGATATTATTGAAGGTCCAATAAATATGGTGGAGGATTGACGAACCGAGTTTAAGGGTCTAGTGAGAAATAATAATATTGAATATTATTTTATTAAATAATATTTTATTATAATTTGACATTTAGGCTTGTTTCAAGAAATAATAATAACAATACTATTATTATTTGACATGGGGTTTCACTAGGATTAATAAAATAAATAAGGGCACTTGTGCAAATATGTTATTTTAACCCTAGCAATATAAATACCCAATCATGATTATTTTATCATAACCATAGCCAAGAAAATCATTGTGCACAATGGATTGGAGAAAATATCTCAAGCCTATAAAGTTCACCCCTCTCCAAGAATGCTGTCAAGAATGAGAGAGATCCTCCTCCATCGGATCAAGGAGAATGCTTTGGAAGTGGTTCTCAAGGAAATCAAAGACAGACATCGCAAGCTCAAGGATATTTCATGCTAGCACCCATAGACTCCTTTGGTGAAATCCGAAGATTTGTGGAGCACGTGTGGATCACCACTAGAGGAATCCTAAACTTGGATTCTACTATGCAATGATAGTGAACTATATATCTATGGCCATACACATCAATGAAGAAAGAATAACCTTAGAGGTAATTCTTATTTAATTAAATTAATTGTAAACAACATGTGTTGATATCCTCTCTCTTGGTTTTGGGTTAATAACACTTTATTGTTATTTGATTCAATTTTTTTATCACGGTGTTCATCGTCGCTTGATATCAGATTAATAATTGATAATGGGAAAAAGTAAAGTTGGGCACTGCCCCTCCCATGCTTCCACTATGCCTAGAACCTATAGAACATGTGTATGTTCCTCCCCAGAAGTATGAGTATGATCATCTCCAAAAGTATGTGGTGGATCAGTTAATTGATCTGTCATTATCCTACAAATCAAAGAAACAAACAATTAGTACACAAATATACAAATTCAACCATTATAATACTAATGTAAATAAAAAATGAAAATTATCAAAAAAAAAACTAAATTAATTTAAAAAATAGAAATGTCAGTGATTATGATCATCCTAATGCACCCCTTCATTAATCATTAATCATGACCCCTTATGATCAAATTCATTTAAATATGGTTCCCTAATTTGTTAACCCCTGAACCCTGAAGAAGAAAACATAACCATGGAGATTAGAACAAAATAAACCTAAGAAAACTTTGAGATTTTGAATCATAGTACCCTGCTGTGATTGTAGTCCCAAATATAACTTATGATCAGTTTACAATTAGGTAATAAATTCCACATTAGAAATTATAGTGTCTTTAGTATGGGGATTAGACTCAAACCCAATGAATCGATCTCAAGTTGATTAAATTTGGAAATGAAAATTTCTCTCTCACGATGCACACAAGATCGACCTCACGGTCAAAGTGAAAATCATTCGAGTGATATATAATTTTAAAACTCATTTCATTCACCATATGTTTATGAATTATCATGAGTACATGGATTTAAAACAACTAATAAAAAGGGTAAGATTTATACTGACCACAAAAAGAATTACTCTCTAGTGCGTGGAATTGTCATAGTGGTGATGATTTTCATAAGCAATAGATGGAATAACCCAATATCATCCACACTCATTGATTAAAACACCAAGAAGTAAAAAATAAAGTGGAAAATAGAAGAATAAATAATTTTTAATGAAAATTAAAAGACATTACAAGCAAAAAAAAGTAAAACAAAGAAGAAGCGAGAGAGGAGCGCCTTCTTGGAAGAGATTCATACACAAATACCCCCTTCTTATAAATGTATAGAGAAGTGTAATTGAAACAAAACTTCATCCATTACTTCATAAATACATGAAAAACCTCCCCAAGTGTGAAAAAATCCATTAAATGGAGTGGGGGAGGGGTGGGGTTTCAAATGTCAAAAAGGGAACATGCATAATTCTATCACAAAAAATTACTCCACATTGAGCTGCATTTTAAACTGAGTTCCCACATGAACCAACAATCACTCCTTTTGAATGAAATTATTGAAATTTTTTAATTTAACATATTTCAACATTTCATCTCAATCCAAGCTAATATTCAAAATTTATGGACCAAATAACAAGGCAAAATCCAATTTTCCAAATCTTGTCAATATCTGAATTAATGACCACTTTCATCCATTTAAATGTTGGATACATCTTTCATGGTCTAAATGAAAAATGTAGAAAAATTATCTTAGAATACGTATAAAAAATTTAAAGGTAAAATTAAAACAAAATAAAATGTTATAGTTAAATTAATTGAGTGGTATTTAAAGGGATAAAATAGAATTTTCATGGAATCTTCAAATTCAAGCTCAAAAGGGAAATTTACATTAAATCTTAAAATATAGATCATTGTGATGAGATTATATCAATAATTATCAACAAAATATTTAAGAAAATCATGGATTATCAGATCCCCCACACTTACCCTTTTTCTCTCTCAAGAAAAACCCCATGTCATGTAATCCATAAAATGATGCTTGAGGAAATTTCTAAACCCATGATAGTAAAATGGGAAAAACAAGAATCACATTAAGAAGTAAATATCAATAAATTTGAAAGTGATTTTCTCAAAATTTATATCAAAACAAAATCCAGTGCGATTAATGAAATTAATAAGGTTGAAACAAATCATGATTCCACCATGCCGCTAATTACCCATGTGTGTGTGTTCCAACCATTTCAGGATTTTATACCCACCCTTTATCTAGTATATTCAGGTCAATTGATACTTTTTTCTTAGCCAATTATATTACACCAAACCTATTCATCATCCTTTTCAATCAAATTTCAAAACTCACTCATTTAAGCATTACAAAAAGTCAAATATTAAGCTCCAAACCTAGATATCCATATATTTTGTAAATTTCACCACTCCCCTATTTATTGGGTTTTTAGGGCATACAACAGTCAGATATAAGGTACACATACATTGTTAAATAGGGCACAATAATGAAATTGATCATAAGAGAAACAAAAGTATGGAAAGACCATTGTTATAAGCTAAGAAACTTTCATAATTTGACTACAACTTCAATTGGGTAAGAAAAACTCACAAGTCATGATTGTGTGTGAAGTTGTGTTGAGAGATTAAATGAAACTATTTTCCCACAAAAGTCCCAAAATGAATGATGTTGAAATATCAAAGGATTTATAAAGAAACATTAAAATATATAATTAAACAATTTCTATTTTCACTAAAATCAACCAAAAATGATGAAAAATCGCTCACTCTTAACATGTTTCCCATGAGATTTGAAAAATAAAACATGCACTTTCAATAGGTTTCATGGAAGTAATGAGCATGTGACGTGTTTTTTTTTTGTTTTTTTTGTTTTTTAATGTTTCTTTGAAAAAAAATTATATGAAAAAACACACACACACAAAAATCATAAAGAAGCTACCCAAAATTTCATCCCCTCCCCCAAACTTAAATGTAACTACCCATTTGAATTAAAGCACAAGTAGTGGGTGTAGGGAAAGAACCAAATAAGAAGGAGAAATACAACCTTGTTTAATTTTAATTTAGTGGTGTTTAGCTAAGATCTTAATTAACAGCTTCGACAACCTTCAAAATAAAACAAATCAAATAATAAAAATTAAATATAGTAAATGAAATAAGTAAAGATAAATGATGAGATAATATTTTCATATATTTTATCTTGTGTTTTAATGATTCTAATACCACTATTTTACCTTCTTAAGGGTAATTATCATATATTAAAATTATAGGATCATTTTGGATTTAATTGTCAAGTGGATGGATTTTAATTGTTTTATTAATGGAAACAATCCTACATTAAATTTTGTGGTTTTGATGTTGTATCAGGATGTTTAGTGGTTATTTTAAAGAGCTTCAAATGGATAAAGATCAATTCTTGGAAGCATCACTACTATAAAAATTTCTTTACGTAGCACCACCATTTAACAGTGCTAAAAAAATCATTGATAAATGGTACTTTTAACAGCGCTAAAAAAAGAACTATTAAAAATACCCTTTTATTAGTGCTGATAAATGTACCCCCTTTATCAGCGCTTTTTTAGCGCTTTTAAAGGGAACCACTTTATCAGAACTTTTTTACTAGCACTGATAAAGAGTATATTTCAAAATATATATACATTTAATTAAAAATAATATATAAATATATATATATATTTATATTGATATAAATATAATACATATTTTTTAAATATGTTTTAGATAAGGATAAATAGACATTTACACATAATATATAAGTTAATTAGTGAAAATGATTTATAAAATAATTAGAAATATTTTTTTAATCAATAATTTGATAATTATTATCGATTAATAGTTATTTAATTACAATTTTAATATAAAAAAAATCAAAAAATCAATAAAAGATCAAAAATAAGTTAAAAACGTAACTCGAACTTCAAATGGTCATAACTTTTGATCCAGGTGTTAGTTTGGACTCTACCACATATCAAATCTAAGACTGCGACGAGATCTAAACCTTATTGATAAAGAGGAACCCTTTGTCACATTTTTTAAGGCCAAAAAGTCCCAGAAGATCTCCAAAACTGAGTTTTTAGTCGGGGTACCCCAATTTTTTAACATTAGATGGATTTTCAACCTCCTTTAAGGGGTGTTTTTTCCCTTTTTAGTGGGGAATGAATTTATTCATGGGGATTACATTCACATTGATATTATGGGTTTGAAATTTTATCGTTTTTCATAATGTATTGTTATTTATAATCAAATATATAACAATATATACATATTTTTTTATATATTCACACATAAAAATTTAATTTTATAAATAAATATTTAAACATATTTACATATAAAATATATTTCTCAATATATGAACCTTATTCAAATAAAAAATAATATCCATTTTATTTAAAATAAAAATGTATAAATATTTATATATATATATAATTAATGTATATATAATGTTTATATGTATATATAAATATATTTTTTCGTGTGTATTGATGAACATATATATATTTATCTATATATTATAATATATTTATATAAATATTAATATATACTATATAAAAATAAAAATAAATATGTATAATTATATTTATAGATGCACAAATATATATAAATATATATGTATGTATGTATGTATAAACACACACACACAAAACATATTTTATATATGTATATATATATGGAGATAAGTATAATAAATGGAGATGGATAAGTTCTCTCTTAATAATGGATAGTTTATTTCTCAAGTTTGAGGAAAGTTTTTGATGATATTATTAGCTATTTTCAAATGTTTGCAGCTTGCAGATCTTCTACTCGTACTGCTTTTAGCTATGGATTTGGGGTAGAACAGGATGAAATCCCCACCGATCTATTTTCAAATCTGGGGTATGATGAGGGCTGTGGATGGCGATGATGACATGTGTAGGCCGATATAGTGTGTTCCTCAGATGCATTGGGTGATGCGGGTCTCGAAAGGAAAGGGATGATGAGGATCAGTGACCTCGAATCAGTGACGACTTATTTTGCACACTGGCATTTTGTGGGTGGTGACCAATGTCGATGATCTCGGATGGGATGATGGAGGATGTCAAGGGATGCAGGCAGGCAATGGAGGCTAGAAACGGAGGCGTTCTGTGGCATGATAGACTTGGAATTTAGCTGGTGGCGTGCCTATCGGGTTCAGGCGACTGCGGATCTGTGGCAGAAGGGAGCTGGAATACGAGATTTAGAGTTGAGATCCTAGAGAGGATGCATGAGCACCGACGGTTTCCGTGGGAAACACTGGCCTCATGTCTTCATTTCAGCTTGGGGAGAGTGACGAGGGGGATGGTGGTGGACTACCACCAATGGTGATGCGCTATGCATAGGCTATGTTGGCGATGATGAATAGGATGAGATTGCACCGATGGTGATGACTTTGGTGAGGTGACTTTGGTCCACATGTTGTTAGTGATTCTGGGAGTTTTTTTAAAGTAAGTTTTTTTAAAAAATATTTTTTTAAAACATGCTAGCTTAAAAGTTTTTTTAAAAATATACCATAAAGGCGGCATCCAGAATGCCGCCTTTAGGCCTGGGTGAAAGGCGGCATCCTAGATGACGCCTTTCCCCTAAAACAGAAAAAACATATTTTTTTAAAATTATAATTATAATTTTAATTATATTTTAATTTTTTTTTGTTTTGTTTATATATATATATATATATAAACAAAACAAAAAACAAAAATAAAATTTTCAGTAGAATTTATCCTCTATTTAATATCCAACAATAATTCTATTACAACAGTCTGGATTCTAACAGAAGCTCTCACCCATAGCTCCCTTTTATAAGAGAGCTTACCCTAGAAATCATTCTGCATTTCCGATGTGGGATTCTGGTTCTCCATTTCCTACGCAGAACATTCTGCATTTCCGATGTGGGATTCTGTTTCAAGTACGTGACTTTGAAAGACTATAAAATACAAACTATAATCCCGATATAAGTGGAACTTAAAACATGGATTAAAAATATAAAAAATAGTTGAAAACAAAAATAATTTCATAAAAAAATGATGATAAAAAATAATTTATAAGCTTTCAAAACCACCTACTTGAAACTTAAAAATGTTTCAAGCACGTGAATTTGAAATCTTATAAAATATAAACTTCAAGGAAAATATAAATGAAACTTAATTCATGGATTAAACATATAACAAATATTTTAAAATAAAAATAATTTCATAAAAAATGTTGATGGAAAATAATTTATAAGTTTTCAAAGACACCTACATGAAACTTAAAAATGTTTCAAGCACATGACTTTGAAAGCCTATAAAATATAAACTATAAAACCGATATAAATGAAACTTAAAACATGGATTAAAAATATAACAAATAGATGAAAATAAAATTAATTTCGTAAAAAATATTCATGAAAAATAATTTATAAGATTTTGAAACCACCTACTTGAAACTTAAAAATGATTCAAGTATGTGGCTTTGAAATACTATAAAATCTAAACTATAAGACCGATACAATTTAAAGTTAAAACATTGATTAAACATATAATATTTTTTTAATTATTAAATTAATATTATTAATAATTAATTATATAATAAATAATTTGTTAATTATAAATTATTTATAATTAATTATATAATAATTAACCAATTAATTAGTAATATAATGACTTTTAATAATTAAAATTTAATAATTATAATGAAAAATTATAATTTATAATTATATTAATAATTATATTACTAATTAGCTAACTAATTAGTATATAATAATTTTTAATAAATACTAAATAATAATCATATTGAATAATTATAATTTATAATTATGTTACTAATTAACTAATTATAAAAAGGGCCTCGACTCCATCTATCTCAAAAAATTAACTAATTAGCTGTTATATATTTTATAATTATATTACTAATTAACTAATTAATTATTATATAATTAATGATTAATAATTACTAATTAACTAATTAATTATTATATAAATAATGATTAATAATTACTAATTAACTAACTTCAAATTATATAATTAATAATTATATTAATAATTAACAAATTAATTATTATATAATCAATAATTATATTACTAAGTAACTAATTAATTATTAAATAATTAATAATTATATTAGTAAATAACTAATTATATTACTAATTAACTAATTAATTGTTATACAATTAATTATTAATAATTACTAATTAACTAACTAATTATTATACAATTAATAGTTATATAATTGATTATTATATTATTAATTAACTAATTAATAATTAATAATTAATAATTAATAGTTATAATGAATAATTATAATGAATAATTATAATGAATAATTATAATGAATAATTATATTACTAATTAAATACTTAATTATTATATAATAACTTTTAATAATTACTAATTAATAATTATAATGAATAATTATATTACTAATTTACTAATTAACTATTATATAATTAATAATTATATTACCAATTAACTAATTAATTATTATATAATATTTTTTAAAAATAATAATTAATAATTATAATGAATAATTATAATTTATAATTATATTACTAATTAACTAATTAAAAAAAGGTCCTCGACCCTATCTTTCTGAAAAAATTAACTAATTAACTATTATATAATTAATAATTATATTACCAATTAACTAATTAATTATTATATAATAATTTTTAATAAATACTAATTAATAATTATAATGAATAATTATAATTTATAATTACATTACTAATTAACTAATTATAAAAAGGGCCTCGACTCTATCTTTCTCAAAAAGTTAACTAATTAAATATTATATAATTAATAATTATATTACTAATTAACTAATTAGTTATTATATAATTAATGATTAATAAATAATAATTAACTAATTAAAAATTATATAGTTACTAATTATATTACTAATTAACTAATTAATTATTATGTAATTAATAATTATATTACTAAGTAACTAATTAATTATTAAATAATTAATAATTATATTACTAATTTACTAATTATATTACTAATTAACTAATTATTTATTATATAGTTAATTATTAATAATTACTAATTAACTAACTAATTATTATACAATTAATAGTTATATAATTAATAATTATATTATTAATTAAATAATTAATAATTAATAATTATAATTAGTAATTATAATGAATAATTATAATTAGTAATTATAATGAATAATTATAATTAGTAATTATAATGAATAATTATAATTAGTAATTATAATGAATAATTATAATTAATAATTATAACGAATAATTTTAATTTATAATTATATTAATAATTAACTAATTAACTATTATACAATTAATAATTATATTACCAATTAACCAATTAATTATTATATAATAATTTTGAATAATTACTAACTACTAATTATAATGAATAAATGCAATTTATAAATATATTAATAATTAACTAATTAACTATTATATACTAAATAATTATATTACTAATTAATTGGTTAATTATTATATTATTAATTATAAATAATTTCTAATTAACTAATTAATTATTATATAATTAATTATTAATAATACTAATTTAATAATTAAATTATTTATTATATGCTTAATCAATGTTTTAACTTTAAATTGTATCGGTCTTATAGTTTAGATTTTATAGTATTTCAAAGCCACATACTTGAATCATTTTTAAGTTTCAGGTAGGTGGTTTCGAAATCTTATAAATTATTTTTCATGAACATTTTTTACAATATTCATTTTATTTTCAACTATTTGTTATATGTTTAATCTATGTTTTAAGTTTCATTTATATCAGTTTTATAGTTTATATTTTATAGGCTTTCAAAGTCACGTGCTTGAAACATTTTAAGGTTTCATGTAGGTGTCTTTGAAAACTTATAAATTATTTTCCATCAACATTTTTTATGAAATTATTTTTATTTTCAACTATTTGTTATATGTTTAATCCATGTATTAAGTTTCATTTATATTGGTCTTGTAGTTTATATTTTATAAGCTTTCAAATTCATATGCTTAAAACATTTTTAAGTTTCAAGAAGGTGGTTTTGAAATATTATAAGTTATTTTTTATCATCAATTTTTACGAAATTATTTTTGTTTTCAACTTTTTTTTGTATTTTTAATCCATGTTTTGTGTTTCATTTATATTGGGCTTATAGTTTGTATTTTATAGTCTTTTAAAGTCACGTACTTGAAATAGAATCCCACATTAGAAATACAGAATGTTCTACGCAGGAAAGAGAGAACCAGAATCCCACATCGGTAATACAAACTGATTTCCAGGGTAAGATCTCTTATAAAAGGGAGCTCTGGGTGAGAGTTTCTGTTAGAATCCAGACTGCTGTAATGGTAGTACTGCTTGATTTTAAATAGCGGATAAATACTACTGAAAAATTTATTTTTATTTTTTGTTTTGTTTTGTTTATATATATATATATATAAACAAACAAAAAAAAAACAAAACAAACAAAACAAAACAAAAACAAAACAAAACAAAACAAAACAAAATAAAACAAAACAAAACAAAACAAAACAAAACAATTTTTTTTTAAAAAAAAAATTAAAAAAAAAATATTTTTTTTCTGTTTTAGGGGAAAGGTAGCATCCTCGATGCCGCCTTTGTGGTGTATTTTTTAAAAAACTTTTAAACCAGCATGTTTTGAAAAAAATATTTTTTTAAAAAACTTATAAAAAAAATCCTGATTCTGGCACGGTGTGCATGTCTTTCGACCTCAGGTTACGGAGGTGGGCCGAAGATGGTTCTATGCTGTCAGTGATGCGGGGGCTGGCTATCGACGGGATGATGATGAATATCTGATGTGGGGTGGATGACCAGATGTGGAAGGCGTTTGATCCTGGTTTCAGGTAGTGGGGCATTAAAGTCAGTGGGTTGGCGTCTGACTGATCATGGTGCGCTTGTTCCGACAGTATTTGGGTGGCAAGAGTCACCGAAGAATCTGGGTGCATGCAAGATGTCTGTCGGTGGGCCTCGGGCCTATTGGATCAGAGTGGGTCTATGGGTCTATTTTAGGCCATTGTTTTAGGGCCTTTTATATGGGTATATTAATGACGGTGTGTTGATATTTATAATTTTAGGTGTTTTTGGTTGGCATTGTTTTACCAATTTTCTGGTTGGCAGGGCTTTTTGTGTCATATGCGTGTTGTGTTTTGCTATATTTCTATTTTCTTAAATAATTTTTTTGGACTAAGCTCACTCGAGTCCTGAACTTTCCTGGTATAAATATATGGATAAAAAATGTAACAGAATATATATAAATATATAGATATATCATAAAATATAGAACAAAATAATATGGTCGAGTGGAAAAGGCGCAAGAGTATGAAGGGGGGGGGGTCTAAGGTTCGAAACCCATCAAAGGTAGGCCCACGTTCGGGTTGGTGAAGCAGGTTCATAGCACCATTAAAGGGGGGAAGGGATACCTAGTACTATTAAAGGGGAGGGGAGGTTGGACGAGCACTGTTGGGGGGGGGGGGGTTGAGTGGTGTTAAAAGGGGTTGGTCCACCCTCCGATTTGTAGATTATTTATTTTTGAATTTTATCAATGCTAAAAAAATGCTGATAAAGAGGGCCTTTATGAGAACTTTTTTTGCGCTAATAAAAGGGACCCCCTTTTAATAACACTTTGATTATCAACACTTTTTTAGTGATGTAAATTCCCTTTTTTCATGCTTTTAAAGGACATATCTATAGTAGTGCATGGACCTTCAGCTGCATGTAGAATATCTGAGAAAATTCAAAAGGAATGAGCATAAATCTTAAGATACTAAGCATAAAGCTTTTCTCCCTATCATAAGAATTTCCCAACTAAATGTAAGGATTTGGTCCTAATCACAAAGCTTTGTTATTGAACTTAAATATTCCTTAGGCCATCATAGGACTTCATTATAAAGCTTGTTGATTATAAGATTTTACAAAGACTTATAATGTCAACCCAAAAGGCTAAAATTTAAAAAATCAAGGAAAATTCATTGAGATTTCCAAGAGAGGTTTGGGATGACAAGTCATCATTCATGTGACCAACCAGAGATTTCCATATGAATTTAAATCATACATAATTTTTGATCATGAAATACAAAGAATACGCTATGTATTTTCAATAAGAAAGAATCACATGTAGATTTAAAACTGTGAAGGAGAAGGAAATTTTTTAATGATTTCAAAGGAATGAGGATCTGAGGGTTTTTTTCAGCTAATAAAGGTGGGAAACTTGAACCTTTTTAAGCATGCACGATGCCATTATTAAATAGAGGATGGAGTCATCATCAAGGTGTGGATGTTAGGAAACTTTAGAACTACTGTTCTCATTCTTATTTTTGGTTTTTAATTCCTTTCCCCTCCCATTTATTCTCTATTACCCTTCGAATGAAGGGTTAATCTTATGACTGATCAGAGAATAGAAGGAGACCATTTTTTAATGTTTGAGCCTTCACACCAACTTTAATAAAACTCTTTCCATCTGATTTATTTCAGTCTTGGTGAATGTTAAATACATTTAAT
The DNA here is from genome assembly GCA_963277665.1 of Viscum album. Taxonomy (NCBI): domain Eukaryota; kingdom Viridiplantae; phylum Streptophyta; class Magnoliopsida; order Santalales; family Viscaceae; genus Viscum; species Viscum album. The sequence continues at coordinate 824,557,563 of OY728155.1, forward strand.
TCAATTGTATTTCAGGTTTGGAACGTTTTCATTGTTACTTCCAAAGTTTAGAATCTATCATCACCCTCTACCAGGTTCCAACTTGTTTTGAAGGAGTATGTTGTGTTAGGTGGTGATTGCTTAGAAATTGTTGGAAAATGTGTGTGAGAATTAGGTTGCTTCTATCCTACCTAGGAGTACCAAAACTTGACCATGGATTGCCTTACCACGACAAGAGTGATTTTTTGACTTTCATGCAGATAAGGGGGAATAAACAAGTAGTGTCACTATTAGTATAACACCGAATATATATATTCATCTTAGGGTGTTTGGTTAATCTATCAGGAACCCTTCATTTTTCAATTATCAAGGAAATAAGTTAAACCATTATAAAGACTGGCACAACTGCAGAAGGAAGTGAAACCTTGAACTGATCACATTTATCATCTATTGTTTTCAAACTTATTCTTTATTGTTTACTTTTGTTTTAAAAATCTTAAACTGAAAATAAACCCCTTTACCTTTAACTAATAAAAACATGACAACTGAGATTATGAATTTTTAAAATGTTCAAAAACTTTTATCAATGTAAAAAAACTAATAAAAGTGGACCTCTATCAATGGTAATTTAGCGTTAATAAAAGTTGGTATTTATTAGTGTTTTTACTACTAATAAAAGCTGAACTTTTATGTGTTAATTTCTAGAAAGTCTTGAGGATTATTTAAAATAATAGCACACTATTCCAAAATAAACTTTTATCATTAGTAAAAAAGGTTTTCTCAATACTAAAAAAAGATGAGAAAGTTGACATTGATAAGAAAGAAACTTTCTAAGCATTTTTAACATCAAGAAATATTTCTTCATTATTTGAAAATGATACATAATCCAGGAAAATTCCCAAGACCACCACCAAACCCCCATGACATATGATATTTTTATTTATTTACCAAGGTTTTTTTTCTTGATTTGTAAGGGGTGAGATTCAAACCATCACCTTACCCATATAACTAAAAAAATGACGAGAATGACAAAACCCAATATTCATTATTTTGTTGAACCGATGTGTGTCTATCACAAACAACAAGCCCCCCATTACCCGTCACACATTTCAAATTATCGTCTTCAGTTACATTTTTAAATTGGATTATCCCATGCACATTTTTAGGCCAATTTCCAATAGAATGGTGGAAGTTCATGTGAACATGGCCTAAAAACCTACATTGGGTAGTTCGGTTAGAAAAGGTAACTAGAGACGATACTGATCCGTCGCACACCCATGCTGCCTTGTAATCAAAAATGCAAATTAATTCACATAGGCATGATACAAATAATCGATCCATGCCTTAAGGAGAAGTGCCCAAACAACTAGTCTGGGTTTTTTAACCATATAATTATATAATTATATAAACACGTGAGTTTGTATGAGTTTGTAAATAAATATATTTACATATATTTATATTAATATACATAAATACATATATGTTTATATAATATAAATATAAATATAAATATAAATATATTTTCATATATGTTTATATAATATATACATATATTTTCATATATGTTTATACAATGCCTTAAAATACATTATAAAATATATTAATTAATTAATATAATTTTAGTAATAATATATGTATAAATTGTGAAAAATATTTTTATTCTAATGTGATTTATATATTTAAATATATGTTTTATGTGTAAATATATTTTAATCTATTTATATATACTTCACATTTATATATTCTTTAATATAGATGTACAATTATAATTATACATAAAAATATATTTAAATACACAGTCATATAATTATTAGCATAAATTTAATAACAATATATTTAAATTATGTAAATTAAATTTAAAATATGTTTATTATATTTCAATTTATATAATTAAATATATATTTTTTATTTAGATGTATTTTAATATATTTATGTATTTTTTTAAAATATCTATACATTTATTTATATATACTTCATATTCTATATTTTATATGTAAATGAAATCGAACCACCTAATTAATATATGATTTTTAGAACAAGTATGTTTTTGTTACCAATTATATGTAAATACTTTTGAGTAAGATTCTATTATTTTGAAATGACATAAAAAAATATATTAAATATTGTAGTGCTTGATTCCAATCATGTACATTTAAATATATATTTCCCCCTTCCCCTCTATAGTGATATCTTCATAATAAAATGCATTCATCAGAACTCTACTTCATTCAGAAAAAAGCATAAAAAAGGAAAATTAAACCAAAAATATAAAAAAAAGTAAATAAAAACATGGATTTTTTTAAAAGGCCCTTTCATTTGGTATCATTGGAAGGGGCTGGAATTTTGATACCCATCTCCATGGACTCATTGAGAGAGATTGAACCTTTATTGGTCCTACCCTTGTTTTTGTGGTATATGGCATACAAGATCAGTTGGGCTATCCCCAGCCCATAGACAAACCCATTGGGCACTTGCACACGTGATTAATAAATAATATAATACAAAAGAAATTTCATACATAAATAAATATAGAATTTGAAAAAAAACTTACAGCCATGAAAGGGTCCTTGCCGAGAAGGCCAAAGATAAAGAAAGATGTACCATAGAAGAACACAAAGAGTGAGAGGAATAATGACATGAACTCCATGAATTTTGTCTTTATCACCATACTCTACACAATTTATATATATATATATATATTATTTCATGAATTTTTATTAATTAATAATAAAAAATTAAAAGAGTACTGAAAGGGAATCGAAGGTGAAGCTCACCATGACAGAGAGAGGGGAAACATACATGAAGATGAAGAAGATGGTGGTAGCCAGACCACAAAAGAGATTCCAGTCATGACCATGGAGTTCCAGCAGTGATGCAAGTGCCACCACCATGAACACTGCCACGACAAGTGCCAACATCGAACCACAACAGGTGGCTGGTGCACCAAATCCACCTACCATGGTTTGTGGAAGCCATGGGAGAAGTCCATGATATGTGGGGGGATTTGTGGGAGTTGTGTAAAACTTCACACCTCCCACCATGGCTATTTAAGGAGCATTCCAATGATCATTATCCAAGCCAAGAGAGCTCATTGTATCTAAAGAGAGTCGGGAGATCTCTATGTTTGATAAATAATGGGAGGTGTGTGTGATGGGTCTCTTGTAACATTTATTCATGTTGAAATAAATATTTTTTTCACATCCATTAATCTGTCTTCATGGTAAAAAAAAACTACAACAGGTGGTATTAGAGGCAGTTCTGGTGCAACAACGATGATCATTTGAGTTTTTTCAGTGATCGGAAAATTCAAGTTGCTTGGAATCCTGTTTTGAAGGTAGATTTTGAAAGTTCACGAAGAGCTAATTCCAAAGACACAAATAAATCTCAAATGGAGATAAAACTAGCCTCCTAGGATTGGTCAAAGTTTGGTCAAACTTTAGGTGCTACTGTACCCTCTTTCTTGAGAAGAAGGTACTGTTCTAATGCTGACGACATTTTCGGTGAGTTTCTGGCACTTTCTCTGGTGTGCCACATCAGCACCACATCATCACCACATCAGTGCCACGTTGTCAGTTGATCTTCGATGTTGGTACTGTTTTGATCATATCTTGATCAATCAGTGTCTGATTTCGATGATCCAGGGGTCGATTCCACCATTTTAGACCATTTCAGACACAAAGGTAAGATCCATTTTTTTTTTCAGATTCTGCACCGAATTTTGCAGAATTAAAATCCAATAGAGGGACCATCCATAGGAGGTGGTCGAGGGGCTAGAAATAGACTCCAAATCTAGAGTAGATCTATAGATGTAAGGACACCATCATACAAATGCTACCATTGTGGCATAATGGGTAACACAAAAAGGAACTGCCAAAAGTTTCTACAAGAAAAGGGTCAAAGTAGCAACCGACAAAGAAGAAATAGAGATACACATGTGACAGTATCTGGAGAAATCACACTTTTCTCCAAAGATGAAGATGATATGTGCTTTCATACATCAGGCCAAGACACAAAATGGGTGGTCGATACTACAACATCGTACCATATCACTCCACATCGTGAGTATTTCTTGACTTATCAAGAGGGTGATTTTGATGCAGTTAAGATAGGAAATACCATTTTGGCAGAGATTGTTAGCATGGGTGATATCCAAGTCAGGAAGAACGTTGGATACAAAATCACCCTGAAGGATGTTCTTCATGTTCCAGGCCTTCGACTCAACCTTTTATCAGGTATAGCCTTTGATCGACAAGGATATGATAACATCTTCAGCAATGGAGCATGGAAGATGACAAAGAGAGTCATCATTATCACCCAAGGCCACATATGTGGTACATTGTACAAAACTCATGTGAAGATACGTGCAAATAGCCTCAATATGGTGGAAGGAGAAACATCCATATGTGGTGTAGGAGACTTGACCACATGAGTGAAAGAAGGTTATCTACCCTAATGAAGAAGAATTACATCATTATTAACAAGGATACATCACTTGATCCTTGTAAATACTGCTTATATGGAAAGTAGCATAGAGTATTATTCAATACTGCTTCATCAAGGAGATCAGAGTTGCTAGATCTGGTGCACTCTGATGTATGCGGACCCATGGAGGTATATTCACTAGGAGGTAATAAATATTTCCCATCCTTTATCGATGATGCATCTTGAAGGGTTGGGATGTTTTTATTGTGGATGAAGGACCAAGTACTGGAATACTTCAAGATGTTCCATGTCATGGTGGAGCGTAAAACTGGAAGGAATCTGAAGTGTCTTCATTCAGAGAACAATGGATATTACACATTTAGGGAATTTGATGCCTATTGCAGGAGTCTGGGCATCCTGCATGAGAGGACTGTCCCACACACCCCACAACATAATGGATTTGCAAAAAGGATGAAAAAACCATCATAGAGAAGGTCATAAACATGATGAGTTTGGCTAAGCTTCCTAATCCATTCTAGGGAGAAGCTGTTCAGGTTTCATGATACCTCATCAATAGATCACCATCATTCCCACCGAATTTTGATATTAAACAAAAGAGATGGTCTGGTAAACATCCCTCTTACTATCATTTATGGGTATTTGGATGTTTGGCATTTATACATGTATCCAAGGAGCTCAGGTAGAAGCTATATAAATATCTATTCCATGAATCTTCATTGGCTATGGAGATGTGGATTTTGGATACAAGATTTGGGACCCGAAGGAGAATAAGGTGATCAGAAGCAGAGATGTCATGTTCCATGAGAACCATATGATCAAGGACATTCAAAATACTAGAATGTATTGAAGGTTAAGTGTCGAGGACTCAATTCATGATCCAACACCTGTACTAGCACCACCCATCAATAAATTGGGGTAGGTGAAAGAAGAATCATCATCAATAGAACAGGAGGTAGTGGAGGAGGATATTGAGCAGGGGGAGACTCAATCCTCTATACAAGAAGTTGAATAACCATCATAGAAGCTAGGTGATTTTGTGCCTCATGAACCTAACATTTCACTGGTTCGAGGATCTTCGTGAGGAAGGATTCTGTTAACAAAATATTTAGATTCAGATTACCTATTGCTGACCGATGAGGGGGATCCATAAGGATACCAAGAAGTAGTGTATCATCCCAAAAAACTCAAGTGGCTACATGAAATGGATGATGAGATGGAGTCTTTGATGAAAAACCAGACATACGATTTGGTGGAATTACCCAAAGTTAAGAAGGTACTAACAAACAAATGGGTGTTCAGAATGAAGGATGGTATAAAAAAGGAGGTCAATCAAAAAGATTGGTTAGTTGTAAATGGATTCATTCAGAAAAAAGGAGTTGAATTTGATGAGATCTTTTCACCCATGGTGAAGATGGATTCAATCCGAGTCATTTTTGAATTGGTGGCTATCTTGGACTTGGAGCTTGAATATATGGACATAAAGACATGTTTTCTTCATAGTGGTCTTTCTTAGGAGATCTATATGAAGCGACATGATTTTTTTGAGGTTTTTGGACAAGAAAAATTCATTTTAAAATTGAATAAGAGCTTGTACGAACTGAAATAGGCTCCCAGACAGTGGTACAAGAAGTTTTAATCATTCATGGTGAGTCATGGCTACAGGAAGACACAGGAAGACCAGTGTGTTTATATCCAGATATTTCAAGATAAAAACTTTGTTTCTCTTCTACTTTATGTTGATGAAATGTTGATCATTGGGAAGGATACATTGAAGATTATCCAGTTGAAGAATGAGTTATCCAAGTATTTTGATATGAAGGACTTGGGAGCATCTCAATAGATTTTGGGAATGTAGATCATTCATGAAAAAAAGAGGAGGTTGTTATGTCTATCTTAGGAGAGGTATATTGAATGTGTTCTGAAAAATTTTAACATGAAAAAATCCAAATAAGTGAACATTCCTCTTCTTGAACATTTGAAGTTGAGCAAGAGTTCATACCCATTGTCCCAGGAAGAAATTGATGCGATGGAGATGATACCATACTCATTAGTAGTTGGAAGCTTGATGTATGCTATGGTGAGTATGAGACCTGACATTACCCATGCATTAGTAATCGTGATCCAGTTTCTCTCTAATCTTGGGAAGCAACACTAGGATGCAGTTAAGTGGATTATGAGGTTTCTTAAAGGCACTTCAAAGTTATGTTTGTGCTATGGGGTAGATGAAGCTATCTTGGAGTGCTATACAGATGTAGATATGGTTGGATATCTTGATAGCAGAATGTCTACATCATGATACATCTATATTTTTGTAGGTGGAGTTGTATCATGGAAGCCATGGATGTAGAAATGCGTCTATTTATCCATGCTGGAAGTATAATACATTGCCACTTTAGAAGCTGGAAAGGAGATTTTGTGTCTAAAGAATTTTCTCCAGTATCTCAGATTCATCCAGAAGAAGTACATGGTTCATTATGACAGTCTAAGTGCTTTGTACTTGAGCAATAACTCCATGTACCATTATCGGAATAAGCTCATCGACATTCACTATCATTGGATATGCAAAGTGATGGATCAAAAATTGCTATGACTTATAAAGATCCAGAAAAAGGAGAACCTGATAGATATGTTGACAAAGGTGGTTGCTCGGGAGAATCTTAACCTTTTTAGATGCTCTAGAGGAATACAGTTGGAGGGAAAGAATTGATAGAGTTTTTTTCCAGCTGCCTTGTAGGCATATGGTGAACCAAATCCACCTACCATTGTTGGTGTCATCCATGGTAGAATTCCATGGTAGGTGGGGGGATTAGTGGGAGTTGTGTCAAACTTGACACCTCACACCATTTATATTTAAGGAGGGCCTATGGAGCATTCCATTGATCATTATCCAAGCTAAGAGAGCTCATTATATCCAAAGACATCTGGGAGAGCTCTATGTGTGAGAAGTAATAGGAGGTGTGTGGGAGGGGTCTCTTGTAACATTTATTCCTGTTGAAATAAATATTTATTTTTCATCCATTCATCTCTCTTCATGGTTAGCGAACCACATCACCGTTAAGGTGAAAACATCATGAAGATAAAAACGTATTCTATATTGATCTACATGCCAGTGTCATTGATAGTGGAAACCAATAGGTTGTTCAGTGAGACAAATGACAGTCCATACCTATTCCCACCCCCAAATTATACACACATTGAAATTTTTCTAGATGATCTCTTATCGACGATCCAGATTCTATGAAATTGAAAAGGATTATGGATAGAGATTTCTTACCAACAAGAGAGTAGATTGTTAAGTGGTTTCATAATTTATGGGATGTTATAGAAGTCCTCCATTGATCTATTCTTGACGATCCTCCTAAATGTAATTCTGCAGAGCGATGAGAATGAGATGCAACCATGGATGGAAATTTGAGAAATCAATTTAGAGATGAGAAATTTTGAAAGAATCAGAGCGGTAGGGTTTGTGAATACTAATACTCATATTCCCTTTAACACCATGAAAAATGGATTTTAAAAGTGCTAAAAAAGCACCGTTAATCACAGTGATAATAAAGGTAGTCACCTTTATCATCTCTACGAAAGCGCTGATAAAGGGGGTAGTTTATTCACACTAAAAACACTAATAAAGGATCCCCTTTATCAGTTCTCAAAATAGCATTGATAAAGGCCTAGATGGGTGCAATGTGTTGTTAATATAACAACATACTTAATATAAAATTTTAAATTCAAACAATGCTATATACATTTTATGTGACACTAGGAATACAAAAATTTCAACCCATGATGTATACAGAAAACACCACTATATAAATTTCAAACAATGTTTTATATAATTACACATACAAGTATCCAAAAAACATTTAAAATCATTAATGTTTTATCTTTTAATGCTCGTGATCCCCTCTCAAAAATGTACACTCATGGTATCAGTTTCCGAAAAAATCATCTCAACCTAAGAAAAATATTCCGCCTATATAAGAAAATAAATATTATATTAGTAATACTATAAAGAAATAAATTAAACATTAACATAAAATAACACATTAACAAAATGTCAATATTTAATAAAAAAGACACATTTGGAGTTATACCAGTCACACCGTGTGTCCTATTGAGGCGAGGTTGATTCCTACACATCACAAATGAGTTATGAATCATTGTCTTGAAATATACAAACAATACGAATACATTTTATCAGTTTTTAGTATGTAACTTATTCTTTTACTAAAATTAATGCCAATTTTAAATAATGACACATTTGGAGTTATACCAGTCACACTGTGCATTGGATTGAGATGCGTCTAATTCCCACCTATTAAAAATTACTGATGGGTCATTTTCCTAAAGTATCAAAATAATCCAAATGAGTTTTCTTAGTTTTTAGTCTTTCAGTTGTGTTTTTTACTAAAATGTTATTTCAAACTGGAAACATGCATTATGAGTCATACTAGTCGCATCATGCATCGGTTTTATATGAGACTAATTCATACACATAAAAAATTACTTATGAATCATTGTACTAAATTATCAAGATAATCGGAGCACATTTTCTTGGGTTTTAGTGAGTGAAACTTTTTAAACTAAAATGTTAATTTTAAACTGATAACGAGAACTTTTAGTCATACCGGTCACATCGTATGTTGGATGAAGGTGCAGTTAAATCCTAAACATCAAAAATGACTCATGTATTATTGTCATAAAATATAAAAATAATTTTAATGTGTTTTCTTGGTTTTCAGTATGTCACTTGTTTTTTTACTTAAATTAATGTCAATTTTAAATAAAAAGAGACACTTTGAGTCATACTGGTCACACCGTGCATTGTATAGTGGTTCGATTAACACTTACATGTCGAAAATGACTCATGGATTGTTTTTATAAAATATTAAAACAATCTGAATGATTTTCTTGGTTTTATGTATGTTACTTGTTTTTTTTACTTAAATTGATGTCAATTTTAAATAAAAAGAGACACTTTGAGTTATACCAGCCACACTGTGGATTGTAATGAGGTGTGGATGATTTCTACACGTAAAAAATAAATTATAAATAATTTTACTAGAGTATCAAAACAATTTGAATGCGTTTACTTAGTTTTCAGTATGTCAGTTGTGTTTTTTACTAAAATGTCATTTCAAACTGGAAACACACATTATGAGTCATACTGGTCACATAATATGTCAGTTTGATCTGAGACTGCTTCATACATGTCAAAAATTACTTATGAATTACTTTCCAAAATTATCAATACAATTAGAGTGTGTTTTATTGGTTTTCAATGAGTGACACATTTTGAATTAAAATGTCAATTTTAAAATTATAATGGACACTTTAAGTCATACCGGTCACACCATGCATCAGATTAATGTGTGGTTAATTTATTTATGTCAAAAATGACTCTTGGATCGGTGTCTTAAAGTATCAAAACAATAAAAATATGTTTTATTAGTTTTAATTATGTCACTTGTTCTTTTTACTTAAATTAATATCAATTTTAAATAAAAAGACACACTTGGAGTCATACCGGCCACAACATGCATCGTATTGAGGTGCAGTTGACTGCTACACATTAAAATGACTCATGAATCATTTATCTAAAACATAAAAACAATATGAATTCGTTTTCTTAGTTTTAAGTATGCCACTTATTGTTTTTACTTAAATTAATGTCAATTTTAAATAAAAAGAGACACTTTGAGTTATACCGGCCACACCCTGAATTTTATCGAGGTTAGGATAATTCCTACACATCAAAAATGACTTATAAATAATTTTACTAGAGTATGAAAACAATCCAAATGCATTTTATTGGTTTTTCGTATGCCAGCTGTGTTGTTTTACTAAAATGTCATTTCAAACTGGAAACACGCATTATGAGTCATACCAGTCACATCGTGCATCAGTTTGATATGAGAATTCTTCATACACATTACCAATGACTTATGAATCACTGTCTTAAATTATAAAGACAATTAGAGTGAATTTTCTTAGTTTCCAGTGAGTGACATTTTTTGAACTAAAATGCCAATTTTAAATCAATAATGGACAATTTTAGCCATACCAGTCACACCGTGCGTCGGATTAAGGCGTGTTTGATTCATACATGTCAAAAACGACTCATCTATTGTTTTCCTAAAGTTTCAAAAAAATATGAATGTGTTTGTTAGTTTTTAGAGTGTCACTTATTCTTTTTTACTTAAATTAATGTCAATTTTAAATAAAAAGACACACTTAAAGTCATACCGGTCACACTGTGCATTGTATTGTGGTGAGGTTGAATCCTAAATGTCAAAAATGACTCATGGATAATTTTACTAAAATATCAAAAAAATATAAATGTTTATTCCCAATTTTCTATATGTCACTTGTTTTTTACTTAAATTAATGTCAATTTTAAATAAAAAGACACACTTGGAGTCATACCGGTTACAATGTGCATTTTATTGAGGTTTTTTTGACTCCTACATGTCAAAAATGACTCATGGATCGTTTTACTAAAATATCAAAACAATATGAACACATTTTCTCATTTTTTTAGTATGTCATTTTAAATTAATGTTAATTTTAAATAAATAGAGACACTTTGAGTTATACCGGGCACACCATGCTTCATATTTATGTGAGGTTGATTCTTACACATCAGAAATGAATTATATATAGTTTTCCTGAAGTATCAAAATAATATAAATGTGTTTTCTTTATTTTCAGTATTCCAGTTGTGTTTTTTTACTAAAATGTCATTTCAAACTAGAAACATGCATTTTGTGTCATACTGATCACATCATGCGTCAGTTTGATGTGAGACTAATTCATACACACAAAAAATGACTTATGAATCTCTATCCTAAATTATGAATACAATCATAGCATGTTTTCTTGGTTTTCAGTGTCTGATATGTTTTGAACTAAAATATCAATTTTAAACTGATAACAGATACTTTTAGTCATACCGGTCACACCGTGCATCAGATTGAGGTGTGGTTTATTCCTACACATAAAAAATTAATTGTGTATAATTTTACTAAAGTATCAAAACAATTCATTTTTCTTGTTTTTCAATATGTCACTTGTTCTTTTTTATGAATTTGATGTGAATTTAATATAAAAATACACACTTAAAATCATACTGTCCACACCGTGAATAAGATTGAGGTACAGTTGATTCCTACACATCAAAAAGGACTTATGGATCATTTTCCTAAAGTATCAAAATAATATGAATGAATTTTCTCAGTTTTCATTATGTCACTTATTCTTTTTACTAAAAAAATGTCAATTTTTAATAAAAAGTGGCACTTTGAGTGATATCGGTCACTTGTTCCTTTTTCTCGATTTTGAGTAGGTAAAATGATGAAAAAATTAATTAATTACATAAGTAGTAGGAATTCATATTTTTAGATTCTTGACCCATTTCCTTGTTTTCATTATCTTAGTTGCAGCCTCAAAGTCCAATCTCTCACAAGCATGATTAGTTTCAAACAAACTGCTCCAACTCAAAAAAATGAATCCACCTGTATAAGAAAACAATTATTATGCGAGTAATAATAAAAATAATTAAGTTAAAAGTAAATATTAAACAATCCAATAATTCTATAAAAGTCACATATTTATGCTGTTTGAGTACATTCTTCTATCAGGTATTCTTCCCATTCATTTCTGAGCACATCTATATCATCTTGTGAATATGAGTCCTTTTGACAGTCATAGTAGTACTAGAAAAATATAAATACACAAAGTAATAATAAATATTTTAAATGAAATAGTAATTATCTTTAAAAATACCTCTTCAGGGATGTTAGTTTGTTCATTGAATATGATCTCTCTCATAAATTTACACACATAATAACTGCAATCTTTTACTTTGGTTTGTTTTGGACACTGCAGAAACATTGAGTAGAATAAGTAATTTGTTTTGATATGTGTTTGGATAGTGAAATATTATTATATATACCCTAATACTTTTCCAATCATAGAATTTGTATTCTTTCTCATGCTTATCCCCTAGCCTTATTCCCTGTTTTCACAATATTGATACACCACCCTATCATAATAGAATACTCATTAAAAGATAATATAAATTATATAACTTGATGTTTAGTTCTAAAACATTGGATGTAGTGTATTAATTATTGAAAAATTCCATCATGTGTGGATAGTTTGTTGGATATCCAAGCATTGAATCTAGTAAATAAATCTCAAGAGTATCCAAATTTACCACAATGAGCATCCAAATTTGCCTAAAATCACAAAAAGGAATAATTAATGAAAGAAATGAAAATATATTTTATATGATTAAATTGTTGAGAATTCCCCCTGAATTTTTGGTATTAAATAGATTCTGTCATTCAAAATTTTTCTTTAACATGATTTGACCAGACCTTTCCATTGTTTCAACTTTTTTTTGGGTTCTATTTTTGGTTGTTCTATAGAGGATACGTGAGGACAAACAAGTCCAATTTTTTTTCATGGTCAAATACCTTTAATTGTATTTCATATATATTACTTCCAAAAATATGAAATATATTTATTCATAATTAACATAGTATATCAGCTTTTGGAAAATAAAATAATGAAAACATACCTCATGTATACATTTACAACTGAGATGCCTAGCCAATCATAGTCGAGGATTTTACTTACACTCTCAACACCAATGAAGTCTTTAACTGCCTCTCCGTATATATTTTCTTCAAAATAAACTATACGAGTACGAACATTTTTTTAACTTTATATCCACACAAACCTTTAATAATAGTAAATGCTGATATATAATGGGCGGGGTAATGGTGCTTTCGGTAGATCTTTTCGATTAGTTGGTCGATCCTTTATATGGTTTTGAGTCAGTCTTTCATTTCATCCCCTTCCCTTTTTCCATATATAATAACATTCATCAGTTCATACCTTTTTTCATTAATTGTTAAAGTTTTATCTTGAAAAATAAATTGGAAATGAATACCACTTTATCAACATGTTTTTTACAAGATGTGATCGCCATACGATGAATGTTCTAACAACTTTTTCGACTGTATGAATATCTTCCTCATAAATTAGAACAGGTAGCTCGGTGCTCGGATCACGGGATATGCTAATCGACACTCTCACATGACCTTTTGTAAGTGGTCCATTGTGTAGAATGTTGTTTTGGATATTGAACACCATAGCCCTCACTACAAGGAAATGGGTGTGTGTTGATAGATATAAATCACAGTCATTATCACCCTATAGAATATTAGTACAAGAAAGGTATCAATGTCTGTCTAATTCATATTTCACAGAAACAATTATTTGAACATTGATTACCATGGATAAGACATTTATTTGAGGGGAATGAGTTGCCTCATAGCTAGAGGGGGTGGGGCGGGATCTCCATGCAGTGGTTGTTCTTGAGTTTTTTCTTCTATTTTCTTCCCCCCATAAAAGTTACCATAATATATCTCTGCCATTGGAATTATTCTTTAAGGGAAGATAGTCTTTCTCTCATTCATTTCATTTCTACACTTTGACCCCCTTCTTGTTTTTTTTCTCAAAATATGTTCGGGGTGTCATCTCAAAACCCACACCTCTGACGTGACAATACTGTTCTAGTCGCTTTAAGGTGACCGATAGTATGTGTTCATCTAGTACAGGTGTTGCTGATTCCCATGACTTTATCAGATAGAAAATATAGAAAAATAAGCGATCATTTTTATGTAATAGAGATTTAAAGAAAAACAATTTTTTATTACATAATACTTACACATGTTTCCCACAATTTTTATGTGTTTTCATCTATTAGTATCCTGTATTTCTTTACAAATGCCTCCTATAGAACATGGTATGGGATGAAAGTGGCTTTGGATTTGGATTCATCAATCTACATATAAATGGAGGAACATAATTATGGCATTGTTTCATGTCACGTAAAAGTATTACAGTGGATTTAAAATACATACCAATTTTTTTTCAAGTGAAGCATACCCCATCCTTGCTTTACGATAGGGATACGTTGGTTTTAATGCTCATTCCCTGTTTCCAACACTCAATTGTTGTTTCATAAATAAAAAACTTTCAATAAAAGGGATGAATACATGTATCATCAAATAAATTATTACAAAACAAAATGTACCTGAAGATACACATCCACACGATGACTAATAAATTAATCCCATGCTTCTTGGGTTATCAAGCGTGCATAGATAAGTGGTGGGTATGGGTTTATTTTCCCTTAAACATCTTTGAGATGATGTATAGTTATAATTGTGTGAAATCCTCTATGAATCCTTCCAGTGAGACTTAATACATATTTCTCGTGGGATTCATATACTATAAATGAACCCTACAATGAATTATGAAGAGTAAGTCAATGTTTCATTATTTTATTTTTTAGTAAAATAAAGAAATGATATCATAATGTTACTATAATATCTTCCCATATTAGTGTCTTTAGCACAAGCACAACATGGTGCCACAAATCTACATCAATCAGAATGTGTTTCTGAGTGATGATTCCAATGTAACTACTAAACATGGACTTATTAGGGTTAACATGCTAGCCCCACACATTCCATTCAACCTCGTATTTGATTCCTTTGATTTTTTCCTTAATGATTTTTTCTAACACTATCGAACTACGACGCTCCTATTTTTTCTGCGCCACCGGGCCTTCATCACCTACCATTTCTTCAGATTCAACATCGTCAATATGTTCCTATAGAGCAGTAGCATCGACATGTACAAATGGTCATTGTACCTCTACACTAAGAGCAACTGTAGGTTGAGAAACTCATTGCTCCTCAGGAATGAGAGAACCAACACGTGCAGAAGGACATTGTTCCTCTACACTACGAGAAACAATAGGTTGAGAGACCTGTTGTGCCTCAGGATTGGGAGCACCGACATGTAAAAAAGGTCATTGTTTTTATGCAGTGTGAGAAGCAGGTTGAGAGACCTGTTGTGCCTTGAGATTGGGAGCACCCAAACGTGAAAAAGTCATTATATGCAGAAGTGGTTTAACTTTTAATTTAGATTACATAAATGTAGAAGAAAATAAATAATAACATGAGGTAACATGATGTATATTACAAAAAAAATATAACATTATTATTGAACTCTATTTTTCCTTTTTAAAGGATGAAGGGATTTGAACCCTCTATCGACTATCCAAATCCATTCATTGTGGTCTCCTATGACATAAAAAACTCCATCTACATTAGGAACCCTACGAAATGATTGTAATGTCCCAATGAAAGTATCATCCTCAATTAAATTTTCATCTGATCCTTCAGTGGTTTTGATCGATAATAGAACAATTGAACACTTTCAGTTTGCGGGATCTGGAACATAAAATACTTGTAATTCCTGTGATGCTATTATAAATGGTTCGTCTTTGTACTCTTCCTTACTAAAATCAAATTTCATGAATCCCGATTCACCTATTTTAACAAAACTCCTATTATTAACCAACTTTCATTGAAAAATCAGCACTTGGAATGTTGTATAATCCAAATCCCATATTTATTTGATGATGCCAAAGTATGACATATTCACATAAATTGGATTTCTATCCTTGGTACCAGAAACATGCATTGCTTTAGCCAAAAGTGTTACTACACTATTTGGCATGGTACTGTCTTTATCATGCTCATTTATATAGAATGTATAACCATTAATTACATAACCATTGTAACATAATACATGCACACTTGGTCCTCCGGCTATCCATCTAAGTCATTTTGAAATTGAATTTGGATTTTCATCTGACTCCTTAAAAATATGGTCCCGAAACCATCCTATAAACTATTTTTTATGTGTATTTGATATCCATCATTAATCCCTTGATGGATTTAAATGCCTAAGAATTTCTTTGTGGGTTTCAACATGTGGGAAAACCTCCAAAATGTTATGCAAAACGTAAAGGTGGGCTTGCTCCCGATCTGTAATATTGATTGTGACAACATCTCTTCCAAAAATTCCTTCACCCACAAGCCATCTAGTGTGATGAGATTTCGGTAGACCAATGCTTTTCACACCAGGCAAGTATTCTGTACAGAATTCAATGACTTTCTCAACAATATATCGCTCCGTAATACAACCATCTGGCTGACTTCAATTTTTGACATACCCTTTCAAAATATTCATATACCGTTCAATGGGGTACAACCATCTATAGTGTACATGACCACATAGTTGAATCTCTCTCACCAAATGAACCATCAAATGAACCATCATATCGAAGAATGTTGGTGGGAAGAACACTTCCAATTCACATAATATAACGGAGATTTCTCTTTCCATTGTCAGTAATTTTTTCGGGTCTATAACTTTGCTGCATATAGCTCTAAAGAAGAAAAAGAGCTTGGTAAATATATGCCGAACATTCTTGGAAAAAATGCAATGTAAAGCTATAGACATTAGATCTTGCATCAAAACACGAAAGTCATGTGATTTTAGACCTTTTAAAATTTAAATAGGTCATTGACACAATGTTCTTGATATTTGATGAATACCCCTCTGGAATCTTTACATAATTCCATAAGTAGAAAAACTGATATCTCTTCTACCTGGAAAGAGTGCAGGCACCTGGAGGAAGAAAAATTCATTTTCACCCTTCATTAGCACCGACTCTTCTCGTATTCTCATGTCAACCATGTCTAACCTAGCCTTAATTCCTTCATTTTTTTCCAGGTGCATTTAGCAACGTGCCGATGACACTATCACATACATTTTTTTCAACATGCATAACATCAAGAAAATGCCTAACGTACAGAAAATTCCATATGGTAATTCAAAAAAAAAAACTGACATCTTTTTCCAATCGGTTTTCGTACACTACGAGAAATATTAATATTTGCGACAGGGTATTCGAGACGGGGAAGGGTCCCGTTGCAATAGGTTTTGCATGAGTTGCGCGCCAAACGATGGGAAGGGTATTTGCAATAGGCATATAAGCCCGTTGCAAATACCCGACAACGTTTTTTAGTATTTGCGACACGGTTTATCTCCCGTCGCAAATAGTATGTCAGTTGGTAGGTATTTGCGACGTGTCCCTTCGCATATAACTTTTTTAACCGCCACCCCTAATTAATAGGGGGGGGGGTTAGCATTTGCGATGGGTCCCATCACAAATAGTACAATCACAAATAATCTAACCCATATATATCATCATCCGTTTTTTCTCATTCCACTCTTTTCTCTACCTCTTTCTCCATCTCTACTTACATTTTTTCTTAAAATTTTTCAAAGTTTAAAATTCTAAATCAGATCAATATTCGTAGCTTATATCCTCTGAAAGATTCAGTTTTAAGGTATTTATGCATTTCTTTTATTTTTGGTTAATTCATTTTATTTTATATTAGTTATAATTATTGTTAATTAGCTGCAATTAAATTAAATTAGAATTAGATAGTTTTATTTATCATTATATATTTTTATAAATAATTACGTGTGATTAGTATTAATTAGTATTAATTAATAGTTATTATATTTATTATTATTAATTAGTAGTAATTAATATTAATTAGAAAAATCATTAATAAGTACTTATAATTACTGACAATTAGTAATAATTAGCGATAATCAGTAATAAATTCAAATAAATATTTATAAATAGCAGTAAATAGTAATAATTAGTGATAATTAGAAATAATTAGGGGTAACTAGTGGAAATTATTAATAATTAGAAATACTTAGCGAGGATAAGTAATAATTAGTGGTAATTAGTAATGAATTGTAATAATTAGTAATAAATTTTAAAAATTAGTAATAAATTGAAATAAATTGTAATAAATTGTAATAATTAATAATAAATTGTAATAAATTATAATAAATTTTAATAGTTAGTAATAATTAGTAATAAATTGTAATAAATTGTTATAAATTGTAATAGTTAGAAATAATTAGTGATAAATAGTAACAATTAGAAATAAATTGCAATAAATAATAATAATTAGAAACAAATAGTAATAAATAGAAATAATTACTAATAAATTGTAATAATTAGAAATAATTACTAATAAATTATAATAATTAGAAATAATTACTAATAAATTGTAATAATTAGTAACAATTACTAATAAATTATAATAAATATTAATAATCAGTAATAAATTGCAATAATTAGTAATTAGTAATAAATTTTAATAATTAGTAATTAGTAATAAATTGTAATAATTAGTAAATAGAAACAAATTGAAATAATTAGTAATAATTAGTAATAAATTGTTATAATTACTAATAAATTGTAATAAATTATAGTAATTAGTAATAAATTGTAAAAATTAGTAATAAATTGTAATAATTAGTAATAAATTGTAACAATTATTAATAAATTGTAATAATTATTAATAAATTGTAATAAATTGTAATAAATTGTAATAAATTGTAATAAATTACAATAAATTGTAATAATTACTAATAAATTGTAATAATTAGAAATAAATTGTAATAATTAGCAATAAATTGTAATAATTAGCAATAAATTGTAATAAATTGTAATAATTAGTGATAAATTGTAATAATTAGTAATAAATTGTAATAATTAGTAATAAATTGTAATAATTAGTAATAATTAGTAACAAATTGTAATAATTAGTAATCAATAGTAATAAATAGTAATAAATAGTAATAAATTGTAATAATTAGTAATAAATTTTAATAATTAGTAATAAATTTTAATAATTAGTAATAAATTGTAATAATTAGTAATAAATTGTAATAATTAGTAATAAATTGTAATAATTAATAATAAATTGTAATAAGTAGTAATAAATTTTAATAATTAGTAATAAAGTTTAATAATAAGTAACAAATTTTAATAATAAGTAATAATTAGCGGTAATTACTAATAAATTGAAATAATTAGTAATAATTTGTAATAATTAGTTATAATTAGCGTTAATTAGTAATAAATTTTAATAATTAGTAATAAATTGTAATAATTAGTAATAATTAGTAATAAATTGTAGTAATTAGTAATAAATTGTAATAATTAATAATAATTAATAATAAATTGTAATAATTTGCAATAATTAGTAATAATTAGAAATAGTTAGTAATAATTAGCAATGATTAGTAATAATTAGCCAGAATTAATAATAATTTGCAAAAATTAGTAATAATTATCTAAAATTAGAAATAATTAGCAATAATTAAGAATACTTAGAAATAATTAGGAATAAATTATAATAATTAGGAATAAAATGTATTAATTAGGAATAATTAGTAATAAATTGTAATAATTAGTAATAATTAGGGGTAATTAGTAATAAATTGTAATAATTAGAAATAAATTGTAATTATTAGTAATAATTAACAGCAATTTGTAATAAATTTTAATAATTAGTAATAAATTTTAATAATTAGTAATAACTAGTAATAATTAGTAATAAATTGTAATAATTAGTAATAAATTGAAATAAATTATAATAATTGGTAATAATTAGGAATAAATAGGAATAATTAGTAATAAATAGATATAATTAGTAATAATTAGTAATAATTAACAATAATTAGTAATAATTAGAAATAATTAGCAATAATTAGAAATAATTAGTAATAAATATCAATAATTAGGAATAAATAGCAATAATTAGTAATAATTAGCAATAATTAGAAATTAATAGTAATAATTAGGAATAAATAGAAATAATTAGAATAATTATCAATAATTAGAATAATTAGTAATAATTATAATAATTATAAATAATTAGAATAATTAGGATGAATTGGCACAATTTCCAATGGAGTAATAATTAGTAATAAATTTGCACAATTTCCAGCAGATTGGCGGTGACTCTTTTATCTGAAAACTCATCTCCTTGCAACTTTATCCTAATAAAATCACTATGAAAAATCAGCTCCAATGTATAGATATCAATTGTCGCATGCACAAGAATGGAGAGCAGTGCGGTGCGACCTCACTGCTCTCCATTCTTGTGTATGCAAAAATGGATATGCGTACGTCAGAGCAGATTTTTTATAAAAATTTCAGTCATAGAAAGTTGTAAGGAGAAGAGCCTTCAAGAAAAAGAGGCACTTTTTCCCGAGGGATCATCTCATTGAAACTTTCTCCGAGTGAAATCAATACAAAAAATATACTCCAACGTAGGCATATCCATTTTCATATGCACGAGAATGGAGAGCAGGGAGGCCTCACCATGCTTCTATCCATTCTTGTGCATATGAAAATAGATATCTATATGTTGGAGCAGATTTTTCATAGTGATTTTAGTGGGAGAAAGTTTCATGGAGATGAGCCGTCGGGCAAAAGAGCTTCCACCAATCTGCTGGAAATTGTGCCACTCGTAATTAGTGGTAATTAGTATAAATTAACTGTAATTTCTAATAATTAGTGTTAATTAGTATAAATTAGTATAAATTAGTATAAATTTTAAAATAAATACTGTAAATGTAATGTCCCCGACCCGGGATCCACTAATCTGGTGCCCCGAGCCGGGTCGCCACCTGACCTCAAGCGCACCTCCCCATATGTCATAGGTTGCTGACTAGAAGAGAGGGTCTAATAGGTAATGTGGGGAGACTATACCCTCATTACCAGAGTAATCCACAATAGATAATAATTTAAATAATAGAAACAATAGGAAATAATAAATAACATGCATAAGTAACCAATCCCCAAAACTGGGTACAACCATATACAACGGTAAATATGACTTGAAAGGCTAAAATGCCAAGTGAACAAAACCCCAAAAGGAAGAAAAATAGCAGAATACCCAAAATGGTCTGGACTCCAAGTCTGGAACCTCACCCATACACGTCCCATGTCCAACTCAACTCCCTAGCATAGAGCCCTTGCCCTTGTCATAAACTGTAAGAATGAAATATACTCGGGTACCCAATGGCGGCCCGAGTAGGGTGTGAGTATAACTTAGTAGGCCACCACCAACAGTGTCTAAAAAATATACAGAAAAATAGATAGTGTATGGAAATGATAATAATGGAAAAATAAAGGTAAACAGTTCAATAGGCCACTCTAGACTATGCTCATTTAATTAATACTAACATTGAATCCAGGTTCAATACTTAGACATTTCATGGTTTAATCTACCCTTTTCACATGTTCAATGGATTAGGCATGTTCAATATTCTCAAGCATATGGGAATAAAAGTCAATTACTATATCACTAGGCATCACATTATAACATCCTTATAATCCTCACCTCAAAGCCTCGGTCCAGGTGGAATGTAACCTTTAGGGGAATAGAACTCCATCCCCTTCCCTAACCCATGAATTTAGGGGTTGACCTAGATCCTTAGTCTAACTTGACCCATGGGTGTAGAATATCAAGTATATACTCCACACTACCAATCCATGTTCACATTCTTATTCATCATTCACCACAATTAACCATATCAAAAAATCAAAGACAATGTCATTTACACATCACAATAATATCAAAAAATAAGAAATTAACATTTTTACTCAATCAATTAAAACATTAATAATTTATATTACTTAACCCTTTATCCCCATTTCCCATTTCCCATGCCTATATCACTAATCATATTCAAGCAATAAGATAATCCCCTAGCATTTTCCCATTACTCTAGTTAACCCTTTTTCATGCCAACCAAACAACCACTTAATCCATTACATAACCAAAGTGTATTAATAAAACTCAAATTTCATATCCTTCAAACATATTAACATATTAATCACGGGCTCTATGTCCTCTCCCAATAACCTACACTTACTTAGCTAACTCTACGTATGGGGAATATCGACACACCCCAAGGGTAACATTAGATATGGGCTTGATATAACACTAACCAATCCATCCCCAAGATTAGGTCAAACACAAATATTTCCAGGAAAAAAAAATCCCATAGAAAAAAATACCCACCAATATCTAGAGAACAACCCTTACACTGATTGATGTTCTCAACTTTTACCCCTAGCAGAGTATTAAAAAACATTACCCCACATGAAGTATCCATGGTTAAGCCCAACATGACTAAGAATTGAGCAGAAATAAAGTAATTCCTAGAAACTATATCAAATAAAGCACTATAAAGTGTGAAAGTTACAAGAATCATACCTTGAACAGTAGATGATCCTGCCTCACCACCTTAGGTGTAGCCTGAACTACATGGAGATGACCTGTCCCTTTACCCTAGGCTTCAGCCTGAGTACCCTACACATCATTGCTCTATTGGTAAGGATGATCTCGCCCCAAAGTTCCATGTCCACTGCCCCTAATAGTAAGACCCATGGAGCTCCAACTGCCTACCTGATACGGGGTAACCAACCCCTGCCTACACTCATCATCTACCTCTGACTTCTATCATTACCTGGCTATCACAGGTTCCTATAGAATCTCTGCACGTCGCCTAACCTATCGCATGCTAGACACTCGACCAGTGGGTGGGGACACTTGTCACCTTTGTGCCCCAACTTACCACACTGATAACAGAAGACCTGGTTGCTGCCCTAAGAAGCTTACACCCTCTTATAACTGCTCTGTTCACTTCCCCCTTGCTGAAAGATCCCAAAACGGTGCTTCCTACTATCGAAATCCACACCACTTGGCTGCCCAGCTGGTGCCACAAGTTCACGACCTGAATCTCCCTTTAGGTTCCCCTCTGAGATAAGGGATTGGTCCACCACTTTAGTGAACCGTTTTAGACAAAAGATATTCACCTGAGATCTAATCTTGTGTCTCATCCCGTCTTGGAAGCATATTTATACGACTGTCTTATCTCCTATCAACATTAGAATTAAGCACCTCAAATCAGTGAAATGACTAGCATAGTCCATCATCGACATTTTCCCCTGATTCAACCTCATGAAATCCACAACCTTCTCCTACCTCAAGGTTTCTTGGTATAAGTGCTCAAGAAAATTCTCTTAAAAATAATTCCACATCATTCCCTCATCCTTCTCTTTTTAGATCATAATGTCCCACCAAAATTTCGATTGACCTATTAGAATATAGTCCTCCAACTTGACTTGCTTCTCAAGAGGAGTCTCTAGATGGTCAAGAATAGTTTAGATGGACTCTATCTAGAACTCTGCTACTTCTGGACCACCCTCTCTAGTAAAGGTCGGAGGGTGTTGCAGTTGAAACTCCCTGTTCAACTCAAACATACTCGGTGCAACCCACCCTAGGTCTCGTTCTATCATAAGCATAAAATGAGTGGAGTTCTCACAAAACTTATCTTCCATTTTTCTTGGATCACCACATTCTCCTGATCCACTACTGGAGGAGCGTTCTTAGAAACGTCCTCATGTCACCCAATCAGCACATTTATTCAAGGTGTCATTTCTCAAAAATGAAAAACATGAGCTTTAAAATGAAACTATAACACTTTTATAAAGGAAAAAAGACATATAGATAGACTCATCACTTTCCATAACCAAGCCAGTTCACATACACTACCCAAAAGAGCCCACTCACAACCAGATCACTATCTTTGGCCATCTCTCCTCAGGTCATGACTAACATGAGTACCTAATTCACATGGTTACAAGACTTATATTTTACACCCATCAAAAACCATTCCCATATCCTAATTTTCTATTACAACATATTAACCCACTTTCACATTATTAGTAAACACCATTTTATAATTACTACTTGACATTCTCACTTCCCTTTTTACCCATTCATACCATCTAATTAGGCACAATTTTTCATTACTTTTAAGAAAACATATGCATCCTAACCTTTATATCCTGTACACCAATCTCATGCATGTGCCTATCATGATGCATGCTACTTACCTACATAGGTTCCTAGAATGATGCATGAATGAAAAACCTCATACCCTTCCAACCATGAGAGAAATATCACAAAACTATCAAATCACACAAGTGCATCACCCAATGGTCAAATATCATCAAATATAACAAAACACAATAAGAACAACACCCCATCCTAGGGTGACTTGGGTTTCCCCCCGTACATGGGTTAGCTACTCCCAAGCACAAGCTCATTACAAAGGTCCAACTTTTTCCTAACCTCATCTCTACCATCCCCAAACAATAATAAAGATAAAATAACTCCTCTGATACCACTTTGTAACATCCCTGACCCAGAAGCCACTAATCCGGTGCCCCAAGTCAGGTTTCCAAATGACCTCAAGTGCGCCTCTCCATATGCTAGTGGTTACCGACTAGGAGTGAGGGTCTAATAGGTCATGTGGGGAGACTATACCCTCATTACTAGAGTAAGACACAACAGATAATAATTTAAATAACGGAAACAATAGGAAACAATCAATAACATGAATAAATAACCAATCCCTAAAACTGGGTACAACCATATATAATAATAAATATTCCATTCCATGCTATAGTTCCAAGTGAACAAAACCCCAAAAGGAAGAAAAACAATAGAATCCCCAAATGGTCTGGAATCCAAGTCTAGAACCTCACCCATACATGACCCATGTCCAACTCAACTCCCTAGAATAGGGCCCTTGCCCTTGTCCCGACCATAAAGCATGAAATCTGCTCGAGTATCCAATGGAGGCCCGAGCAGGGTGTGATTATAACTCATTAGGCCACCACCAATGGTGTCTAAAGTTTTTACAGAAAAGTAGATAGTGAATAAAAATGATAATAATGGAAAAATAAAGGTAAACAGTTCAATATTCCACTCTAGACTAAGCTCATTTAATTAATACTACCATTGAATCCGGGTTCACTACTTAGAAATTTCATGGTTTATATACCTTTTTCATGTGTTCAATGGATTAGGCATGTTCAATATTCTCAAGCATATGGGAATAAAAGTCAAGTCCTATCTCACTTGGAATCACATTATAATACCCTCATAATCCTCACCTCAGAGTCTCAGTCCGAGTGGAATGAAACCGTTAGGGGAATAGAGCTCCGTCCCCTTCCCTAACCCGTGAATTTAGGGGTGGAGCTAGATCCTTCATCTAATTCAACTCATGGGCGTAGAACCTCAAGTCTATACCCCGCAATACAAATCCATATGAACATGCTTATTCATCATTCACCATAATTAACCATATCACAAAAATCATAGTCAATATCATTTACACATCACAACAATATCAATAAATGGGAAATTATCATTTTGACTCAATCCATTAACACATTCATCATTTATATTACTTAACCCTTTATCCCCATTTCCCTTTTCTCGTGCCTATCTCGCTAAGCATATTCAAGTAATAATCTAATCCCTTACATTTTCCCATTACTCCAATTAACCCTTTTTCGTGCCAACCAAACAACCTCTTAGGTCATCACCAAACCTAAGTGTATTAATAAAACCCAAATTGCACATTCTTCTAGAATATTAATATATTCATCAGGAAATATATGTTCCCACACAATGTCCTATACTTACTTAGCTAACTCTAAGTTCGGGGAATATCGACACACCCCATGGGTGGCCCTAATCTCATTTGTCCATCCTCCACGCATCCCGTGGGATTCATAAAGAGTTCAATTAACCATTTAGATACCCAATATATCCAAATAAATCAAATGGAACCAAGAAAAAAATAATGGAAAATTAAGAACATAACCCTACATGCACAAATCCACTTGAAACCAAAGGGATACAACTTGTAGACCACCTACCTTGAATCTATTGGGGAACACAATCTCAACTGAATCCTTAGATCCCATTTCAAACAAACCTTGAAGACTCAACCTAAACCTCATTGGAAAATAAGGTTTTGAGTGCTTTAGAAGAAGATAAGAGGGAGATACCAACTCAAATCAAGAAAAATAAGCAAGGAGGGGTTTAGCCTTGCCCGGATCTTCAATCCGCAACTGAAGACACTCCAAACGGCCCTAAGATGAGGAATATCAATCCTTGGAAGCTCTTGGGAGCTTTGGTTCATTCCTAGGGTCCAAGGGAGGAAGAAAATAGGAAATCCAGAGTTGTGTTTAAAAACCTTATAATGGATTTTTTGTAATTTTTTAGAAGTTTCTATGCCACATTTTTTACCCACATGGTTTTCCAAACCGTGTGAAAACCATGCGGATGATACTATCCAAAAATATCCCCCTCGCACGGTTTACCCACATGATTTTTCAAACCGTGTGCAAGTCGTGTGGAGGATACTATCCAAAAATCCTTCTTCTATATGGTTTACTTGGGCTGTCTACACGGTCAGGACTAACCATGTGTAGATCGTGTGGCTTCCCAGAAAACTGCTTTCCCCAAACCCCCAAAACACCCCAAGCCTTCTTAAGTATTATGGAAAACACTTATTTGACCAAAATAAAGATATTTAACTGAAATGTAAGTAAAACATACCTTACAAAGAAATTTGGGATCCTACAACCTCCCCACCTTATAACAGATCCTCAAGCCACTCTTTTCGAGCTTCATCGAGTTTCCGAAACAAAGAGGTCAGGCCACTAGGACCACATATCTGATTCCTACTCCATGTTTCTTTCTGAACATTTCCATGTTTCCATAGAACATGAACCAAAGGCACCACCTTTCCCCTCAAGACCTTCTCACTATGGTTCATAATACAAAATGGGTGCTCCTCAAAGGATGCATCAGCCTCAAGCTCAACATCATCAACATTTATCACATGAGAAGGATTAGTGTGATACTGTTGAAGTTGTGAAACATGAAAAAAATCATGTATTCCACTATACCATTGTGGAAGATCCAATCAGTATTCCATGGTTCTGACCCTCTCCACAATCTCAAATGGCCCCACATTTCTAGGTGCTAACTTTCCCTACTTCCAAATTCTATGGTGACCCAACCTTAGAGACACCCGAAGAAACACACTATCACCCACCATGAACTCAAGAGGTTTAAAAAGTTGATCTGCATATGACTTCTGCCTACTCTGAGCTGTTTTCATAAACTTTTGAATCAATCAAACCTTCTCCAATGTATACTACACAAGACTCGGTCCTAACAGCTCAGAATCTCCAACCTCTAACAAACACAATGGTGATCTATAAGTCCTCCCACAAAGTGCCTCAAAAGGTTCCATCTAAAATGTGGCCTGAAAACTATTATTGTAAGCAAACTCAATAAGAGACAAGTGAATTTCCCACGAACGATCAAAATCCAAAAAAAATGCTCTCAAAATGTTTTCTAATACCTGAATTGCATGCTCTGACTTCCCATCAGTTTGTGGGTGGTAAGATGTACTCAAAAACACATGGGTACCAATATCCTTCTATATTACCTTCCAGAAGCGTGAGGTGAAACACAGATCATGATATGAAACTATGGTACTCAGCACACCATGCAACCGTACTATTTCTCAAATATATAGTTCCCCCAACTGGTTGACTGTATAGGTTTCCTAGATCAGAAAGAAATGATCCACATTGGTCAGTCTATCTTCCACCACCCAAATTGCATCATTCTTCCGAGGCATACTCAGAAGACCCACTATGAAGTCCATCGTGACATCATTCCACTTCCACTATGGAATAGGAAATGAATGCAACAAACCACCTGGACACTGATGCTCAGCCTTCACTTGCTGACAGGTAAGGCATCATGTGACAAAAATCACAACTTCTTTCTTCATTCCCAACCACCAAAACTGCCTACGAAGATCACGGTACGTCTTAGTCAAGCCTAAATGAATTGACTAATTTAACACATGAAACTTGCTCATCAACTCCTCCCATACATCTGCCGACACCACAACATAACCATGAACATAAGAAACTTCATCAGCACCAAAAGTCCAAACAAAAGGTGAACCCCCACCTTTAAAACATTCCTTAATATCCAAACACCCCAGATCCACCAACCGACTCTCTTAAACTTGGCTTAGATGTGAGTATTTAATTTCTATAGATGAAAGGTTAATCTTACCATTCCCATCTTGTACCTCTAAATTCATCTCAACAAATAAGGCCATCATCACTCACTCTGATCTGGATTCCTGAACAACCTGATTTTGATTCTTCCAGCTCAGAGCATCGGTGAAACTATTCCCTTTCCTTGGTGTTTACACCCACTCAAAATCAAAATACTGCAGGTACTCGACCAACTTTCGTTATCGAAGATTCAAATCTCATTGAGAGAAGATATATTTGAGACTTTTATGGTCATCAAACACTATGAAAGGTTATACCAACAGGTAATTCCTCCAATACTTTAAGGCATGAACCACAAAAGCTAGATCAAGGTCATGAGTAGGATAATTCCTTTCATGTGGTCTCAACTACCTCAACCCATAAGCTACGAACCAATTATATTGCATCAAAACTACACCAAGTCCAACTCCATATGCATCACAAAACAAGGTGTACCTCTTACATGGTTTGGGTAAGATCAAAATTGGTGCGGCGGTCAACTGCTTCTCCATCTCCTGAAAAGATTTATCACAAGCCTATGGCAAATCAAACTTAATTCCCTTATTGGTTAAGCCTATGATAAGTGCTTAAAAATGATATAAATATCTAATAAACCTTCGGTAATAACCATCCAAACCTTGAAAACTCCAAACATTAGAGACATTCTTGGGATGCTCCCAAGACACCACAACCTACACCTTTTTTTGGATCTACTGACACACATCACTCAGAAATGATGTGTCCTAGAAAGTGAACCTCAACAATCCAAAACTAACATTTTGATAGATTGGATTAAAGACTATGCTCACTTAGTGTACTCAAGATGATATCAAGATGTTGGGTGTGATTGTCATGAGTTCTGGAGTACACCAAGATTTCATCAATGAAGACAACTACAAACTAATCCAAATATAGTTGGAATATCTGGTTCATCAATTCCACGAACACCTCCAGTGCATTGGTCAATCCAAATGGAATTACCAAAAATTCATACAACCCATACTTTCTTTGGAAAGATGTCAAGGGTATGTCAGAAGGAATCACCATCAAATGATGGTATCTCTATCTCAAATTGATATTGTAAAACACTAAGACACATTTGAGATGATCAAATAGGTCATCAATTCTAGGAAGAGGTTATCAGTTTTTAACTGTCATCTAGTTCATATTCTTATAATCGACACATAGCCTTAGTGATCTATCATCCTTCTTAGAAAACAAAAACAAATATCCCCAAGGTTATGTAATAGGACTTATAAACCCCTTATGCTCCAATTACTCTAACTGAAATTTCAATTCTTGGAGCTCTATTGGCGTCATTCAATAGGATGGAATAGAAACTGGCTCTTCTCCCTATAGCAATTCAATCATAAACTGAACATCTCTATCAGGTGGTAACCTTGAGAATTCCTTAGGAAACACATCCTAAAATGGTTCACAAAAAAGGGAAGACTGGATGCATTTTACCCCCATCATCTAGCATAAGGCATGCCACTTGGCCTGTGAGTTCTCCCAACTATTGGCATAGCGGCCATACGCGGCCCTACGCGGCTCGCTTGAGCATATCACTAACCAAGAAGGGCATAAGTGCTCCCATAGAGATATGAAAACATTACCTGACATCAATAATAGTCGATATGGGATTGATATAACACCAACCAATCCATCCCTAAGATTAGGTCAAACCCAGACATTTAGAGGACAAAAAAATCCCACAGAAAATGATACCCAACAATCTCTAGAGCACAACCCTTACACTACCTGATGTCCTCAACTCATTCCCTTAGCGGAGTATTAAGCGAAATTACCCCACATGAAGTCTCCACAGTTATGCCCAACATAACTATGAACTGAGCAGAAATAAAGGAATGCATAACACCTATATCAAATAAGGAACTAGCAATCATGGAAGCTATAAGAATCACACCTCAAACAGTAGATGGTCCTACCTCACCACCTTCAGGTGTAGCCTAAACTGCATGCAGATGACCTGCCCCTTTACCCTAGGCTCCAGCTTGAGTACCCTACACTGCAATTCTCTATTGGTAAGGATGATCTCACCCCAGGGTTCCACGTCCACTGCCCCTACCAATAAGGCCCATGGAGATCCTATTGCCAGCCTGATATGGGGTAACCGACCCCCTTCTTATACTTGGAATATACCTGTAACCTCCATCATTCATTGATTGTCACAGGTTCCTGCAGAACCTCTACATGTGGCCTAAATTTCCACACGCTCGACACTCGACCGGTGGGTGGGGACACTGGTCATGTTTGTACCCTGATCTTACACACTGATAGCAGAAAATCTAGTTTCTACCCTGAGAATCTGACCCCCTATTCTAACAGCTCTGTGCGATTTCCCCTTGTTGAAATATCCCAAAAAATGCTTCCTACTATCGGAAGCCACACCAATTTCTCTCCCAACTGGTGCCACAAGTTCACTACCTAAATCTACCTTTAGGTTCCCCACTGAGATTAGGGCTTGGTCCACCACTTCAGAAAACTTTTTCAGATGAAAGATATTCACCTGAGATCTAATCTTGTGTCTCAGCCCATCCTGGAAGCGTTTTTCCATGTTTGACTTATCTCCTATCAATGCCGGAACAAAGCACCTCAAATCGGTGAAATGACTAGAATAGTCCATCACTGACATTTTACCATGAATAAAACTCATAAAATCTATAACCTTACCCTACCTCAAGGTTTTGGGTGAAAGTTCTTGAGAAACTTTTCCTAAAAATACTTCCACATCATTCCCTCAGCCTGCTCTGTTTGGACCATAATGTCCTACCATCGTTTTCTTGACCTCTCAGCATATAGGACACCAACTTAACTCACTTCTCAATAGGAGTCTCTAGATGGTCAAGAATTGTTTGTATGGGCTCTATCTAGAACTCTGCTACTTCTATCCCACCCTCTACAGTAAAGGTCGGAGGGTGCTGCAGCTGAAACTACTTGGTGAACTCAAACATACTCAGTGAAACCTGTCATGGGTCTCATTTCATCATATGCATAAAATGAGAGAAGTTATCACAGAACTGCTCTTCTATATTTTCTTGGATCACCACGTTCTCCTACTCCATTACTCGAGGAGCGTTCTCGGCAACATCCTCATGTCACCCAACCGGCGCACATCTTCATGGTGGAATTTCTACATAATGCCAAACATGAGATTTAAAATAAAACTACAACACTTTTACGAAGGTAAAAAAGAAATATAGGTAGACTCATCACTTTCCATAACCAAACTAGTTCACATACACTACCCAAATGATCCCACTCGTAACGAGATCACCAACTTTGGCCGTCTCTCCTAAGGTCATGACTAACATGAGTACCTAATTCACATGGTTACAAGCCTTATCTTTTACACCCATCAAAAACCATTCCCATATCCCAATTTACTCTTAAAACATGTTAATCCACTTTCACTTAATTAGTAAATACCATTTTCTAATTACAACTTGACATTATCACTTCCCTTTTTACCCATTCATACCATCTCATTAGGCACATTTTTTCATTACTTTTAAGAAAACATATGCATCCTAAACTTTATATCCCATACACCCATCCCACGCATGTCCCTATCATGATGCATGCCACTTACCTACATAGGTGCCTAAAATGATGCATGAATGAAAAATCTTGTACCCTTCCATTCACAAGAGAAATATCACAAAACCGTCAAATCACACAACAAGTGAATCACCCAATGATGAAATATCATCAAATATAACAACACACAACAAGAACAACAATACCCTCCTAGGGTGACTTGGGTTTCCCCCCGTACATGGGTTAGATACTCCCAAGCACAAGCTCATTACAAAGGACTGACTCTTTATTAACCTCATATCTACCATCCCCAAATAGTAAGAAAGAGAAAAGAAATCCTATGATACCACTTTTTAATGTACTCGATTCAGGAGCCACTAATCAGGTGCCGCGATCTGGGTTGCCACATGACCTCAAGCGTGCCTCCCCATATGCCAGAGGTTGTCGACTAGCAGTGAGGGTCTAATAGGTCAAGTGAAGAAACTATACCCTCATTAACAGAGTGATAAACAACAAATAATAATTTAAATAATGGAAATAATAGGCCTGAATCAATAACATACATAAATAACTAATCCCCAAAACTGGGTACAACCATATACAATAGTAAATATGACATGCCATGCTACAGTGCCAAGTGAACAAAACCCCAAAAGGAAAAAATAGTAGAATCTCTAAAATGTTCTAGACTACATGTTTAGAACCACACCCATACATGTCCCATGTCTAACTCAACTCCCTAGCATAGGTCCCTTGCCCTTGTCCCGACCTGTTTGCATGAAATATGCTCAGGTACCCAATGGTGGACCGAGAAGGGTATGAGTATAACTCAGTAGGCCACCAAAAATGGTGTGTAAAAAATATCCAGGAAAGTAGATAGTGCATGAAAATGATAATAATGCCAAAATAAAGGTAAACAGTTCAATAGGACACTCTAGACTATGCTCATTTAATTAATACTACCATTGAATCAAGGTTCAATACTTAGAAATTTCATGGTTTAATCTACCTTTTTCATGTTTTCATTGGATTAGGAATGTTCAATATTCTCAAGAATATGAGAATAAAAGTCAACTCCTATATCACTAAGCATCACATTATAACATCCTCATAATCCTCACCTTGAAGCCTTAGTCCATGTGGAATGAAAACATTAGTGGAATAGAACTTTATCCCCTTCCCTAACCCGTGCATTTATGGGTGGAGCTAAATCCTCGATCTAACTTGACCCATGGTCATAGAACCTCAAGTATATGACCCACACTACCAAGCCATGTGCACATGCTTATTCATCATTCACTACAGTTAACCATATCACAAAAAGCATAGCCAATATCATTTACACATCACAAAAATATCAAAAAATGGGAAATTAACATTTTTCCTCAATCCATTAACACATTCATCATTTATATTACTTAACCATTTAGCCCCATTTCCCATTTCCCATTCCTATCTCGCTATGCATATTCAAGTAATAAGCTAATCCCATAGCATTTTCCCATTACTCTAGTTAACCCTTTTTCATGCCAACTAATCAACCTCTTAGTCCATTACCCAACCTAAGTGTATTACTAAAACTCAAATTTCACATCCTTCAATCATATTAACATATTCATCATGGTCTCTATGTTCTAACACAATGGAATACACTTACTTTTCTAACTCTAAGTTTGGGGAATATCAACACACCCCATGTTGGACCTAATCTCATTTGGCCATCCTCCATCCATCCCGCAGAGATCATGAGGAGTTCAATTAACCATTTAGACACCCATTATATATAAATAAATCAAAGGGAACCAAGAAAAAAATAATGGAAGATTAAGAACATAACCCTACATGCACAAATCCACTTGAAACCAAAGGGATATAACTTGTAGACCACCAACCTTGAATCCGTTGGCGAACACATTCTCAACCTAAGGCTTAGATCCCGATTCAAACAAACCTTGAAGCCTAAAAGAGATACAACTTGTAGACTACCTACCTCGAATCCGTTGGCGAACACATTCTCAACCGAAGCCTTAGATACCGATTCAAACAAACCTTAAAGCCTAAACCTAAACCTCACCGAAAAAGAAGGTTTTGAGAGCTTCAGAAGAAGATAAGAGGGAGATACCAACCCAAATCAAGAAAAAAAGCAAGGAGGGGTTTAACCTTACCCGGATCTTCAATCTGCAACCGATGGTGCTCCAAATATCCCTAAGACAAGGGAGATCGATCCTTAGAAGCTCTTGGGAGATTTGGTTCATTTCTAGGGTCAAAGGGAGGAATAAAGGAGGAAATCCTGAGTTGGGTATAAAAATACTGTAATGGCATTTTTTTAATTTTTTAAAAGTTTCTTTGCTGAACGACTTACTCGCACAGTTTTCCCAATCGTGCGCAAACCGCACAGATTCTATTGTCCAAAAATATCCCCCTCGCATGGTTTACCCCCATGGTTTTCCAAATCGTGCACAGACCGTGTGGAGGCTACTGACCGAAAATCCTTCTTCTACAAAGTTTACTTGGGTCGTCTGCACGGTCAGGGCTAACCATGTGCAGACTATGAAACTTTCCTAGAAAAATCATTTCCCCCCCGTTTTCATGTCCCACACCCCCAGAACACCCCAAGACTTCTTAAGGACTTGGAAAAACACTTATTTGACCAAAATAAAGAGCTTAAAATTAAACGTAAGTAAAACATAACTTACAGAGAAATCCCAGATCTTACAATAAATAACTATGAAATAATAGAAATTATTATAAGTTGCTAGTAAAGTGAATTAAAATTTATTATCTTTTTTTGATAGTGTTTTTATTATACCAAATTATAAAAAAATAACTATTTTCTATTTTTTAGAGAAATATGGAACAAGGAAGTAAACAATAGTCATTATTAGATAATCACACTTAGATAAATAAACATAATAATCCAAATGATTCTAGTTTAAATCCAATATATATTGAGGGTGTTGAAGATTTATTATAATTTTCATCATCAAAACCAATTTTTTTAGAAAGGAAAATTAAGTTTCCTTGTAAAAAATGAACTCTGATGACGTTTGACACATTTGAAAACATTGGGTGTCATCTATTACGTTTCTATTTTTAACCAGATTATGGTTTTTGGTATCAACATGGTGAACGTAGTTCCAGAGAAGATACTAATAATTTGGTTCCAGATCCATCATGGTTTCAAAATTTAGTACATGACATGGAAGGTCCGTCTTTTAAAAAACTGAAACTCAGGAGGATATTGATTTAACTCCTAAGTTGGAACCATCTCAATTTTATGATTAGTTGAGTACCGCTAAGGATTCCTTATATCTTGTTTGCAAGATAATAAAATTTGAAGCGGTTGAAAAATTTATGGCTATTAAATCAAATAATGGAATGTCAAATAAAAATTTTGATTAAATATTTTCTTTGGTTAAAACACTGTTACCAAAAAGAAATGTGTTTCCTAAAAATTTCTATGAGATCAAGTGGCTGGTTCGTAATCTGGGTCTTGGTTATCAAAAGATTCATGAATGTTAAAATGATTGCATATTATATTATGGTGAAAATGAGTCATTGGATAGTTTTCCCACATGTGGAAAATCGAGGTACATAGAGGCTCAACTAGGGAATTCTGGATTGATTCTTGTAAAATATTCAAGATATTTCCTATTTACACCTAGATTACAATGTTTATTTATGTATTAGAACACAATAACATTAATGTCATGGAAAAAAACCAATATTTCAATTGGTAAAAGCTTAAATCATCCCTCTAATGGTGATTTATGGAAAATTTTTGACCAAGTGCATCTGTATTTTTCTTTAGAATCCTGAAACGTGCGATTGGGTCTTTCTACTGACAGTTTCTGTCCATTTGGTTATTACGGTAGTCAGTATTAATATTTGTATGTCTTTATAACTCTGTAAAATTTACCTCCTTGGATGTTAATGAAGGATCCATATATATTTTTGAACATATTAATTCCAGGACATCCAAAAAATAATATTTATGTTTATTTGAAACCATTGATTGATGAGTAAAATTCTTTTTGGAGTAATGGTGTTAGTACATATGATGTTGCTACGAAACAAAATTTTCTACTAAAAGCTACATTGATTTGGATAATTAGTGACTTCCCATCATATGAAATGTTATCTGGCTGAAGTAAACATAGACCAAAATTATTTCCATACTGTATGAGATACAACAAAGCATTTATGCTCATCAATGGAAAAAAACTTAGTTTTTCGACTGTCATTGCAGATTCTTTCCAACCAATCATCCTTTTCAAAGGAACAAATATCAATTCAGAAAAAAAACATTTGAAAGAGATGGACCTACAATAATGATCTTAGGTAAAAAGTTAAAATCAATTGTTTCATCATTGCCTCCCATCACATTTGGAGCAACAATAAACTAATAGAAAATTAATGGATTTGGGAAAGAACACATTTGGATAAAATGGAGCATTTTTTTGGATCTACTATATTGGTCATATTTTTTGGCCCTTCATATGTTGGATGAAATGTACATTGAGAATAACTATTTTGATAATTTATTTCATATAGTTTTGGATACACTAGGTAAGACAAAAGATAATGTAAAGGCACAATTAGATCTTGCCCAAATTTATAGGCAACTAGAACTTAAACTGTTTGAAAATGTCATATCACTGAATTTAATGAAGCCAAAAGTATCTTATACAATATCCAAAGAAAATTTATTATTATTTTGTTAGTGGATTATAGATTTGAGACTTCCAGATGTTTATGCTTCTAATTTGGGCAGATGTGTTAGAAATGGTCATATTACCGAATTAAAAATTCATGACTGTTATGTTATAATGTAAAGACTTATGTAGATTGGATTAAGTGGTTTATTGAATTCAATGATTTGGGATGTGATAAAATACATATCATATTTTTTTTGAGATATTTGTGCTGTGACAAAATACTACAATGCACTAAATAGAATACAATAAGATATTGTTTTAATTTTCTGTAAATTGGAAAAAATATTCCCACCGACTTTATTTGACTCAATGGAAAATTTGATATTACATTTTCCACATGAAGAAAAATGTGTAGGTCTGGTACAGTTCAAATGGATTTACCCATTCAAGAGATACATTCAAAAATTTAAGAAGAAATCATGTAACAAAGCATCGGTTGAAGGCTCAATTGTAGAAGATTATTTGTTAGAGGAATTTTTTTTCTGCTCTCATTATTTTCAATATGGATATACCTAAAAATAGAACTACATGGTACATAATGAGGAAAATGTTAGAAATTAAATGAGTAATTAATTATCAATTTTTAATCAACCTAAACTTGGATTCGTTGGGGTTCATGAACGATGGATTTCAGATGATAAACATCACAAAGCTCATACATATGTTCTCATCAACTATGAAGAAATGGAACCATTTTCACTATGAGTGCTTCCATAACTTTTTCTATAATATTTGTTACAATAAATTAATTATATTTTATTTGTATGTTATATGATAATAATATCAAGAATTAGCTTCCACAAATTATAGCAGCTGCTCTTGGAGAACTTTGGAAAAATAATTTTTCTTACTGGTTTTAAAAACCGGTAACATAAATTATTTGTGGTTTAACATATAAAATTAATTTATTACTTGTTATATTGATAATTTTTTTATAAATTTTTAGGTATCCCAATATGCTGAGGAAATTAATAATCAATTGTGTGTATTGAGTAACCCACTATCCAAAATGTTTAAATCTTATAATGAATATGTGGTGAATGGTTTTCGATTTCATATATGTGCATATGGGGAATCAAAAAAAAATAATTAATAGTGGTGTTTTATTGATAGGATCTCATCATAGAAAATCTAAAGTTGACTTTTACGGCATGCTGGATTAAATTATTGAACTGTGTTATCTAAGATAGAATTACATAACAATGTTTAAATGTAATTGGTTGGATACTGAGAGAGGCTTGCATGTTCATCTGACCCATGGAATTGTTGATGTTAAATATAAAAGTCTTCTTGCAGTAAATGAACCATTTTTATTGGATCATAAGGAACATCAATTTTTTTATGTAAATTACTATTCTACTTCAAGAGATTTGGGTGATTGGTGGAGTATAATAAAAATTAAATCTCAGTAAAATCTGTTTACTCAAAGTGAAAATTGTTCTAATAAAGTGAAAGGAATTAAATTTTTTCAAAAGACTACTCCTAATCCATATTTTTCATGAAGAGGCATGAATATAAATGAGGAAATCCCACAGTAAAGGGTTGATGGTGATGATAATGTTAACGATGTTAAAAATGAATTTGAAATGACAAGAGATGATGAAACTGAAACTTATATAGAAATTGATGATGCTGAGGAGGAATATGAAGACATTGACATCGTCAGATATGAAGATGAGGATGAAGATGAACATTGACATAGTTAAATTCTGATTATAATCATATATAATATATATCTATATATAATAGTTGTTTTAAATAGTTTGCTAAAAATAATTATTTCGTGTTTCAGATGGATGAGGATATGTTTCATTAGTCATAAGAGGATCATATACCTTTGTATGTGTAGAATATTGGATCATCTGAACCTCAGACTGCTGTCAGTTCAGGGATTACTCAGAGGGGGTATGGTCTTGCATGATTGATGATTCCTGACCCTATCCTCGAGCAATGTCCACGTCTTGGATTCGATCCACACATGCAGATGTATGTTTACCTATGTATTTTAGTTATATTTCATTAATTTATTTATATACTAATTGTTTGATTATTTTTTCTTTTTTTTCATATATTTTCACAAATAGTTGTTGGAAAGGGGAGTACTATATTTTGTAATTATTTTTTTGAAGCATGGGTCACATGGGATCAGATTTCCATTGATATTCAGCATTGCATGTTCTATCATTGGCTGGTATGTGAATGAATAATATTTATTTTGAAACTTATTTAATTAATAACTTGATATTATAAATTACTTTTCAGTTTTATGGTATCCTATCGATGAGAGCATGCGTGATGCTATCTGGAAGTCATGGGAGGGGTTTATGTGTGAGCGTTGCCGTCAGTTTTTGTATAATTTGAGAAGGAAAACAATGAGGAAAGTAGGAGTAAAATATTTTGATGAGTCTTTCCATTCCCACCAACCTGATTATATTTCATCTTAGTTTTGGGATGGATTATGTTCACACTGGTTGGGTGGTCATTTTAAGAGGAAATCATCGGTAGGATGAAAAAACTGGGGGTTAAAGGAGGTGACACATCGAACTAGTAGTCGTATATTCAGTATACTTTGAGAATATATGTCAAGTAATTTTTTTAAAATAATTTATATAATGTTAAATGTAAACGGTTTATTTTATATTCATATAGGTTTTCAAAAACCTCGATATTATGGAGTTTGACGTCTATAGGAGGATTTATAGTGATCCAGTCACTCGATAGATTAAAGGTGATCTCCATCGTCAGATTGTGGTTAGTATAATTTCTTTTTGAGTTTTAAAATTAACTAAAAATAATATTTTAACTATTTTAATTTTAAATTGTAATTGAAGGAGTTGTATGAGGCCATGATGTCTCAGACACAAACTGAGAGTCAGGTCGAGACCAATGGCCAGACCAGTGCCCATTGATTTGATGAGGCAACATAGATACAATTGACCCAGTACACCTTCATGAAAGGCCGAGTTGTTGGTATCGACTCTCAATTGATGCCTGGGAGTTATTATGGTACCACTTCAATGTCGAATTCCTGCTTGAGAGAAGCTTGTGGAGTGTCATAATCATCTACTACAAAATATCAGGAGCAGCTTCAAGCTCAGGGTGAGCTTATAGAGAGGATACGTAGGGAGCAAGATGAGATGCATCAATGGCAGTAACATGAAGAGCTCTGATGACATCAGTAATAGTCGGGGGAGGAGATTCCTTGATGGAAGTAGGAGCACCATGAACATATGGCATACCTGTGACATCCGACTCATGGTTTGGGGATGAAGTTCCCTCCACCATCTCCTCTAACTCCTCTAGAAGACGCTCCCCCTTAGTGATGTATTTATTTTTTATGATAAAACATCTGAATGCATTTTTTTGTAATATTAACTATTTACATTTCTATATAATTCATTTTTTATATTATTTCAAATATTTCATTTTTTATTATTTATTTATTTATTTATTACTTTATTTAATTTTTTTATTTTATTTAATTTTTTTTATTTTTTATATTTTTTTATTTTATTTTTTTATATTTTTGTGAATATTGAGGTTTTTACTATTTTATAATTTTTTATAATTTTACTAATATTAATATTATTATTTCATTAATGTTAATAATAATAATATTATAATATTATTAATATTATTTTATTATTAACACTATTATTAATAATATTTTTTTATATTTTTTTATTTTACTAATATTAATATTATTATTTCATTAATATTAACATTTTATTATTATTATATTAATATTATTTATATTAATAGTTATGGTAGTATTATTATTATTTTCTAATATTATTTTATTATTATTATTAATATTATTTTATTCAATATTTTTTTTATTTTTTTTATCTATTTGTGATGGGCCGCCGTAATAGGGTTTTTAAACAACCTCAGAAAACTATTTGCGATGGGATGTGGACCCATGACAAATATTTTTTTGTGACGACCCGTTGTAAAAAAAACTATTTGCAATGCCCTTTTCTACAACGGGTCATTTGGGACAAAGCCCCATCACAAATGGCCCATCACAAATATTCAAATTTCCAGTAGTGGTAAGGTTTTTCAAAAACGATTTACCAAAAGTAGTGTCCACATATTTTAATTTCTCAAACAGTTGATCACCTGTAAGTGGATATGGTGTTGTATGTTCTTCTGAACTTTCATCGAATGACGTCGTCTAAGATCGTTACTTGTCCCGTCAAGGTAGAAGTCAACGATTTCCTAGAAACATGGTTTTTGATGAATGTTTCAACCTAATTAACTATGTACCTTATTAAAAAATGGGACACCCTTGAGTTTATTTAATGCTATATCCTGACAAATTTCCATAAGCAAGAAAGTCATTTATCATCCTGTACAACATGG
Organism: Viscum album; assembly: GCA_963277665.1. NCBI lineage: Eukaryota > Viridiplantae > Streptophyta > Magnoliopsida > Santalales > Viscaceae > Viscum > Viscum album. Next base: position 824,598,402 of record OY728155.1, read on the forward strand.
ATCTAAATGTAAAATCTTTACTTCTATAAGAATCATACAACGTAACACCTAAATCCCATAATAACTTCAAATCCTTGATCAATAGATCCAAATAAACCTCAATATCATTACCTGGTTGTTTTGGTCCTAATATAAGGATAGATAACATGATGTATTTTCATTTCATGCATAACTACAGTGGAATGTTATAACTTACCAACATACCCATCCATGTACTATGAGTGATACTTTGAAAACCAAAAGGATTCACTCCATCTATAGATAATGGAAGACAAAGGTTTCTTGGATCATTTCAAAATTTAAGATAATCATGATAAATTCTCTTCCACTGAGAAGAGTCTTCTGGTTGACGTCGTTTTCCATCTTTATTTTTTTATTTGCGTGCCACATTAATTTCCCTGCAGTATCCTCTCTTCCATATAGGTGGCTAAACCTTGGAATGATTGGAAAGTACCATACAACTTTCTTAAGACCAGATTCATCTTTCTTATATCGAGAAGATCCACACTTTGGGCACTCTGTAAGTGATTTTTGGTCCTTGAGAAATAGTATATAGTCATTTGGGAAGACGTGTATTCTTTTAGAGATCATACCCATCGATCATAACATTCATTTAGCATCATATGTTCGGCCCGAGAGATCATTATCTTCTAGGATCATGTCATTCAATAGAGAAAGTAGTTCCGTAAAACTGGCATCACTCCATACATTTCCTACTTTCAAATTATACAGCTTTAGTATGGCTTACAATGCTGTATATTTAGTGAAAATAGCATAAAAGGGAATCGTGGAACAACTCTTTAACTTATCAAACAATTTTAGGCAATCATGAAGTTCATATTCAACTGTCCTTGTCATTTCATCAATATGATCTTCATTATCATTCACATCTCTAATCACATCCTCGATATGGTCTTCTTTATTGTCCACACTTGTAATCATATCAGATGATCCATAAAACACAATGTTATCCTAGATACTAGCTACATTCAATTTTTCCCTGTAATGTCCCGGATCCGGGTCCCACTCAACGGGTGCCCCGAACCCGGTTTGCCACATGACCTCAAGCGCATTTCCCCAAATGCCAGAGGTTGCCAACTAGCAGCAAGGGCCCAGGTCTAATAATGGGGAAACTATGACCTCATTTGTCAAAGTGTAGTGCGGCATAATAAAATAAGAAGCATACAACAACAACGGAAGCAACAAACCATACACATTTAAAATAAACAACTGCAGTAAAAGATAACCAACAGTTCTATAGATGATGATGAAACATGTCTCAAGTTCTAAGAAAATATCCAGAACATGTTACACGACAATACAATACAGTACAATATAGAGTACAACAAAACAAAACAAACCATCCAGTAGCATCACGAGCCAAGCTCGGTCCCATGCTCCCCTACTTCCCAGCAACAATCAAGTACCTGTATAGGGACCCTTGCCCTTATCCAAACCTGCAGAAACGTAATCTGTTTGTGCCGAATACATGACCCAAACAGGGTGTGAGAAATAAATCCCAGTAGGCACCCACCAAAGGCCCGTGCCCAACTATGTGATAATATGCAACAACAGTGTGCAGTAGTAAAATGAAATAAACTAAGCAGTACTCAAAAGTAACTAACTTTACCAGTTATATTGTTATTTTATTATTATTTTTATCATTAAATTTAAGATATCACCACAGTGAATATTCTAAGTAAACAACCAGTGTCCTCAAACACACAAACCTTTACCCTCCGGTAATCAGGAACGTAACCCACAGGTAACAACCCACAGACATAATGGATATTGTCCTCAGGCGTACGAGGTGTCTCCCACAGGCACAAAATCAACTGCCCATAGGCACGGAAGAAGTTGCCCACAGGCTAAGTAGTACATTGACCACAGGCTAATCACAACACTGCCCTCAGTCTAAACAAGTAACCGGCCCATGCCCAACATGTAACAAGAAATACACATACAATACAAATGAAATTCCTCTCAAGGAAATTATACAATCATAATTATAAAGGCATACCCTCGGGTATCCTGGACAAATGGCTAAACAGAGGAACACACCCCCGAGGTGGTCCTGGATCCAAGCAGCGATCTCAAACAAAAATTTATTATCACATTTAAATTAACTATACAATTATAAGTATTTAATTCAACAAGGCCTCAGCCATACGACACCCCATTCATGGGAGCATATCACAATAGTACACAAAACGCACATCAGTTGGAAAATTAAACACCAAGCCACCTACCTTAAACACCCACGAATGGTATACCCGAATGAAGGATTCTGAAACGTCCAAGAACGTCATAGATCTGAGGTATAATAATTCTCATTCAAGCTCAAATAACTTCCATTAGAGGAAGAATTTTCAAGAACTACACAAGGAGAAGGGAGGGGTTACCCGTGCGGTTCCAACGTGATTGACGGAAGCGAAAACGGATTCCCGACGCTCGATCTAGAGATCCACGAAGGTTCGGTCATCATCTCCTGACTCCAAAACACATCCAAAGCCTCATCTTCTAAATGAGGAGGCTACTGCCCATTTTAAGCGAAAAAAACAAAATACACGGCGTGTACTCTCAATTACACGGTGTGTAATTTCAATTTTTTAAATGTTCTGCTGGCGGATTCTCGCCAGTGTGGCACTGTTCATCTGTTGACATGGGTACACGGCATGTATGCCTTTCTACACGGCGTGTACTATTTCCCAGCTGGCCACCGCCTTACTATTCACCTGCCGACTGACTACACAACGTGTAAATACAAACTACACGGCGTGTAGTCAGTTTTTATACCTTTCATCGCTGACATGGCTACACTCCCTGTGTACTCATCCCTCACGACCAAAATTACACGGTGTGTGGAAAAGTACATGGCGTGTAGTCCCAAAATTTAGGATTTTCCCTATTTTCCTTGTTTTCTCAAAAACACTTAAGGAAAGAAGAAAAGAAGAAACCCATACCTCAAGAATAAGAACCGGGTTCTTAAAAACTTATCCCCTTAAAGCAATTAATTCCTAAATTACCTTCCAAGGGTGGTGAAGATATAGACGTGAACAAATCCAGCCATTGATCACGTATGTCAGTCTCCCACTCCCAAGTTTCGTCCTGCACTCGGCCATGCTTCCATAGCACCCATACGAGAGGAACTGACCGGCCTCAGAGAACTTTTGTGCCCATATCAATGATACGAATCAGATGCTCCTAAAAGGACACATCTACCTCAAGCTCAACCTCCTCGGGATGAAAGACGTGAGATGAGTCTGAATGATAGCGACGCAACTGAGATACATGGAATACGTCTTGCATGTCTCGGTACCTCTATGGTAACTATAACCGATAGGCAACCGAACCGACTCTCTCCAGAATCTCAAATGTCCCCACATACCTCGGTGAAAGTTTACCCTATCTCCTGATCCGCCTGTGTCCCAACCTCGGTGAAACACGCAAGAAAACCTGATCCTCGACCAAGAACTCCAAGGTTCATTTGCTGCGATCAACATAAGATTTCTGATGAGACTGTGCTGTAGCCATCCACTTTTGAATCAACTGGACCTGCTCAGAAGTCTCCTGCACGAGACGTAGTCCTAGTAAAGCTACCTCAGCCGCCTCTAACCAACACAAGGGTGATCAGTATGGCCTTCCATATAAATCCTTGTAAGGTTCAATCTCAATAGTTGCCTGAAAACTATTATTATAGGCAAACTTGATGAGGGGTATATGCTTCTCCCAAGAGCCCCCAAAGTCTAGGATGCATGCACGCAACATTTCCTCAAGAACCTGTATCGTACGATCTGACTGGAGATCGGTCTGATGGTGGTAATCTGTGCTCAGAAGCACCTGTGTACCCAGTGCCCTCCAAAAACTCTTCTAGAAACAAGACGTAAAACGGGCATACCTATATGAAACGATAAAACGAGGGACCCCATGAAGACGTACAACCTCTCAGATATATAGCTTCCCGAGCTCGTCAACACTGAAGGTCTCCTTGATCGGCAAAAAGTGAGCTACCTTTGTGAGTCTGTCCACAACAACCCACACGACATCATTGCCTTGAGGTGACCTCGATAACCCAGTCACGAAGTCCATCGCGACATCATCCCATTTCCACTCCGGGATGGGTAACTACTTTAACAGTCCGGCTGACCTATGATGCTCTGCCTTCACCTACTGACAGGTGGAACATATCGTAACAAAACTAGCTACTTCTCTCTTCATATCCGACCACTAGTACTGAAGTCTCAAGTCACGGTACATCTTGGTAACTCTGGGATGAACTGCCCAAGATAAAGCATGAAACTCCCACTTCATCTCCTTTCGTATATCCCCTGGAACCCACACTTTTCCATAGAAACACAATACTTTATCATCGCCTATTGTCCACCCAAGAGGAGGGTCCTCACTTGCCACCGATTCCTGTAGAACTAGGACTTCTGAATTAGATAGCTATCTCATCCTCACTCTATCCAGGAGGGTAGAGGTCACAACTAAAGAAGAAATATAGGTCTTCCCTTGATTGTCGTGCACCTCCAAATGCATCTCATAGAACAAAGCCATTAGTTTTTATTCACCACTGGCCTCTTGCACTACCTTTATCTGAGTCTTCCTACTCAGTGCATCAGCTACTGCATTACCTTTACCAGGTGTATAGGCAAGATCAAAATCAAAGGACTGAAGGTATTCAACCCACCTTCGCTATCTCAGGTTCAAGTCACGCTGGATAAAGATGTACTTGAGACTTTTGTGGTCCGTGAACACCAAAAAATGTTCTCCCAAGAGATAATGTCTCCAACAGCACAACGCATGAACAACTGCATCCAACTTGAGATCATGCGTCGGGTAATTCCTCTCATGTGGCCTCAACTGCCAAGACTCATATGCAACTACTCGATCGCCCTGCATCAACACAACTCCTAGCCCAATACCTGATGCATCACAGTAAACTGTATATCTCTTACCCTACTCTGGGAGTATCAGGATCAGTACTGATGTAAACTTTACCTTCAGCTCCTGAAAGGCTGTCTAGCAAACTTATGACCAAACGAACTTTACACCCTTCTTAGTCAAACCCATCAACAGTGCTGCTAAGCGGAAGAAGTCCTGTATGAAGCGTTTGTAGTAACCAGACTGCCCCAAGAAACTCCGTATCTCAAACACGTTCTTGGGATGCTCCTAGGAAACTACTTCTCTCACCTTCTCTGGATCTACTGCAACTCCTTCCTCTGAGATGATATGACCTAGAAAGTGTATCTGGTCCATCCAAAAGTGTCACTTTGAGAGATTAGCATATAGCCGATTCTCTCTCAGTGTACTCAATTCGATCTCAAGATGGGTGGCATGGTCGTGTCGAGTGTGAGAGTACACCAATATATCGTCCCCGAATACTACCACAAAAGAATCCAGATAAGGATGGAACACACGATTCATCAGAGCCATGAAAACTACTGGTGCGTTCATGAGTCGAAACGGCATAACCGTATACTTGTATAGACCATACCAACTCCTGAAAGCTGTGAGAGGTATATTAGATGGTCTAACGCGTAGCTGATGATATCCTGATCTCAAGTCAATCTTTGAGAACACTCGTGCTCTAAGAAGTTGATCAAAAATATCATCAATCCTTGGAAAGGGATATCGGTTCTTAACCGTCAACTGGTTTAGCTTCCGATAATCCACACAGAGTCTGAGGGTACCATCTGCCTTCTTTGCAAAGAGGACCGGCGAATCCCAAGGAGAAGTACTTGGTCAGATGAAACCCTTTGCCTGTAACTCCTCTAACTATCTCTTGATCTCTTGAAACTTTGGTTTAGCCATCCTATAAGGAGGAATGGACACCGGCGCTGCTCCTAGAACAAGATCAATAGAAAAATCTACCTCATGCTCCGGAGGAAGACCTGAAAAGTCGTCCGGGAAGACATCCCTGAAACGATCAACCACTGGAGGGAAATGCTTCTAACAAGTCCCCTGGTCATCCAGAAATAAGCTCGTAATCTGGGCTGTGATACCACCATGCCCATGATGCTTTGGTACAACTCGACTTGCCTGAACATCCCACTCGCCCTTGTATAGAAACTCTCCACCCTCTGGTGACGTGAAACTCACCCTGCGATGATAGAAATACACAAAGGCTCTAAAGGGAACCAACCAGTCCATCTTGAGAATGACATCATAGCTCGTCATCTCTAAGACATAGAGGTAACAAAGGAAGTGACACCCACCAACCTCAAGGGGGCACTCCTTGCACTAACGCACACTAGACGTTCTAGTTCCCAACGGAGTGTCTAACATCATAACAGTAGAAGAAGAAGAAACACAGAGCCCAATGCTCTCCATAAAGGGTACAGATATGAAACTCTGTGTAGCACCTGTATCAAAAAGAACTGCAGATAAAAAAAAGCTACTAGAATAGTACCTCTAATAGTAGAAGGTCCAGGATCCTGCTCCTGTTGGGTCTGTTGCAATACATATGCTTGCCCAGTGCCGCGGCCCTGCGACACAGCTTGGATACCCTGAGCTGTCCTGCCCAGCTGCCTTTGAGATCTTGGTGTCTGGCTACCACGACCACGTCCACCATCCATTCCTGCATGCCCTGATGTATTCCAGTTCCCCGACTGGTAAGAAGCTGCTGGTCCTTCCCCCGCATGCAGAGTCTACACAGAACCCCTCTCACTAGCCACTGGTGGAAACACCCTGCAAAAGCGCTGCAGATGACCCATCCTGCTGCAAGATCGACACATCATTGGGTCTCGTGGACACTAAGGTCTCTTGTGCCCTTCCTTACCACACTGGTAGCACATGACCTGGCCACCTAAAGCATTCTTCTGACTGGTACTACCACCCTGATAGAAGTATATCTATCTATTTCTCTTACCAGTAGAAATAGTACAAAAAACTGGTGCTGAACCGCCCTGTCCCACACCACTAGCTTCCCGCAGGTTCCCCTTTGTAATCAGCGCCTGGTTCACAATAACATGTACCGAAGGAAACCTGAAAACATTCACCAGTTCTCGGATGTCATATCGAAGACCATCCTCAAAGCATCTGGCTCTCAGCATCTCATCGTCCACCAGAACGTGTGAAAAATGCTGAATCTCAGTAAAACGAGATGAATAATCCATCACCGACATCGATCCCTGCTATAGATTCATGAACTCTCGAGCTCAATCTTCCCTCAGTGTCTATGGGAAGAAGAAGTCATAAAAGCCTATTTGGAAATATTCCCACGCCATGTCTCTATGATTCTCTGACTGGGTGGTAACATCCCACCACCTCTTGGCGGAATCACACAACATATAAGTCGTGAGCTTGACCCTCTGCACTGGAGGTGTCTCTAGATGCTCGAAGATAGTCTGCATCGACCCCAGCCAAGACTCCTCAACCTGTGGTCCGCTATCCCCTGAAAACGTAGGCGGATGCTGCTACTGGAAGATACGTGTCAGCTCTGCCATAGATTTGGTAGCCAATGGTGCTCCCTGTAAGGTTTTCATGAATCGCATAAAGCCATCACGGAACTGCGCCACCACGCCTGTTTCCGGTATAACGGCTGGCGCCGCATCTGGCTCTGCTAGAGGATCCACTGGTAGCCCATGGCCCACCATCTTTGGAGTATACTCGTTGCCGCTCTCTTGGAAAACAACGCGTGATTGTCTCAGTGGCATGACTCTACAAGTTCAAACACACACCTAAGATCAAGATTATCACAGTATGAAAACGAAGGAACCAAAATGGGAACAGGAGGAAGAAGGCATTCAAAATTGCACAACAAGACTACACATCATGTATACTGATTACACGATGTGTACCTGAATTTTCTTCCCCTGCCTGGGTCCTTCTACACGGCCAAGCCACATGGCTCCTGTTAAACAAAACTATACGGCGTGTATATAATCTACACGGAGTGTATGGTTTAATTTTTCAACTGCCCGTGTCATTTGTGACACGGCCGACTACTCGGCTTGATACTACTCAATGTGTTACACCTGCACACGGCGTGTACACTACCCCATTTCCTAGCCATACAGTCAAGTCCACACGGTCTGTAACTGGTCAAGACTACACGGCGTGTCCCACAGGTACACAACGTGTACTATACGAGCTTTGCCAACCCGTGTTGTTAGTTACACGGCCAGATACAAGGCTCCAACTACACGTTGTGTTCAATATACACACGGTGTGTACAAGAAGGGGTTACACCGACCCATGTTGTTAGTTACACGGCCGGGTCCCCAGGTCAGACTACACGGCATGTTCCATAGTGGACACGACATGTATATATTAAGGTCTCCCCCGTCTATGTTGTTAGTACACGAGCGGACTCTGGGTCAACACTACACAGTGTGTACATCCGGTACACAAGGTGTTCACCCCAATCATTTTCCTTCCCCATGTCCCCGCCCACACGGTTTATGACATGGAAGGAGACTACACGGAGTGTACTCAAAAAGTTTTCTTTTCTTCCTGAACAGAAGAACATACACGACGTGTTTAAGGTACTACACGACGTGTATACTGGCTGGCCAGACAGTATGCCTCAGAAACTTCTTCAGAACCCAGAAAATACTGAAAAACAACACCTAAGTGCCAAATTCCGATCCGTGAGGGCTCATACTCCCCGCGAATCAAATTTTGACATCTTATCTGTGTTATAACAAAATAAATAGCTAATGATCCAACAAATTCCGGTCAATGGGGGCCCATACTCCCCAAAAACCAAAGTTTGGCATCCATTCCATCAACAAGCTCATACCAAGATACCCTATCACATAGTAGGTATTAATCAGGTAGATATCACAACAACATTCTTTTCTAGCACAACAACTATCACAACAACATGCAATTTCTAATGCACCTATGTGACATGGAACTATGCATGACATGTGATTCCTAGCATGTGCCTAAATGATGCATGAGATGGAATACCCTCATCTCATCAGGTTGCAACTAAATAGAACCCATGGATAAAATATAAACAACACACCACAAGTGCGTCACCCAATGGTGAAATAAAATCAACTGTAAAATTTTCAAAATCAATAAAATTGTAATGTGAGGTAAATTGTCTTTTCCATGTACACGAGTTAGCTACACACGGGCACAACTTATTACCAACTACCATTTCCATCCTATCCCTGACTAAGGCTCCAAATAGTAATTCAAAGAAAATTAACCCCCTCTGATACCACTTTGTAACGTCCCGAATCTGGGTACCACTCAATGGGTTCCCCAAAACCGGTTCGCCACGTGACCTCAAGCACATTTCCCCAAATGCTAGAGGCTACCGACTAGCAGTGAGGGCCCAGGTCTGATAGTGGGGAAACTATGCCCTCATTTGTCAAAGTGTAGCATAGCGGAATAAAATAAGAAGCATACAAAAACAACGGAAGCAACAAACCATACACATTTAAAATAAACAACTGCAGTAAAAGATAACCATCAGTTCTATAGATAATGATACAACATGTCTCAAGTTCTAAGAAAATATCCAGAACATGTTACACAATAATACAGTATAGTAAAATATAGAGTACAACAAAACAATACAAAACAGCCGGTAGCATCGTGAGCCAAGCTTGGTCCCATGCTCCCCTACTTCCCAGCAACAATCAAGTACCTATATAGGGACCCTTGCCCTTATCCACACCTGTAGAAATGGAATCTGTTTGGGCCGAAGACATGACCCAAACAGGGTGCGAGAAATAAATCCCAGTAGGCACCCACCAAAGGCCCATTCCCAACTGTGTGAAAATATGCAACAACAGTGTGCAGTAGTAAAATGAAATAAACTAAGCAGTACTCAAAAGTAACTAAATTTACCAGTTATATTTTCATTTTATTATTCTTATTATCATTCGATTTAAGATATCACCACAGTGAATATTCTAAGTAAACAACAAGTGTCCTAAAATACACAAACCTTTACCCTCAGGTAATCAGGAATGTAACCCGCAGGTAACAGCCCACAGGCGTAATGGATATTTCCCTCAGGCATACGAGGTGTCGCCCACAGGCACAAAATGAACTTCCCACAGGCACGGAAGAAGTTTCCCACAGGGTAAGTTGTACATTTCCCACAAGCTAATCAAAACACTGCCCTCAGGCTAAACAAGTAACCGGGCCATTCCCAACATGTAACAAGTAATACGTATGCAATACAAATGAAATTACTCTCAAGGAAATTCTACAATCATCATTATAAAGGCAAACCCTCGGGTATCCTGGCCAAATGGCTAAACAGAGGAACGCACCCCTGGGGTGGTCCTAGATCCAAGCAGTAATCCCAAACAATAATTTATTATCACATTTAAATTACCTATACAATTATAGGTATTTAATTCAATAAGTCATCAGCCATACGACACCCCATTCATGGGCGCGTATCACAATGGTACACAAAACACACATCAGTTGGAAAATTAAACACCAAGCCACCTACCTTAAACACCCACGAACGATATACTCGAACGACACCTTCTGAAATGTCCAAGAATGTCGTAGATCTGAGGTAAACAAATTCTCATTCAACCTCAAATAACTTCCATTAGAGGAAGAATTGGAAAGAACTATGCAAGGAGAAGGGAGGGCTTACCCGTGTGGTTCCAACTTGATCAACAGAAGTGGAAACAGATTCCCGACGCTCGATCTGGAGATTCACGAAGGTTCAGCTGTCCTCTCCCAGCTCCAAAACACATCCAAAGCCTCCTATGCCAAATGAGGAGGCTACTTCCCGTTTTAAGTGAAAAAAAAAACAAAATACACGGCGTGTACTCTCAATTACACGACGTGTAATTTCCATTTTTTAACTGTTCCGCTGGCGAATTCTCGCCAGTGTGGAACTGTTCATCTGTCGACATGGGTACATAGCATGTATGCCTCTCTACACGGCATGTACTGTCACTCAGTTGGCCACCGCCTTACTATTCTCCTACCGACTGACTACACGGCGTGTAAATACAAACTACACGACATGTAGTCAGTTTTTACACCTTTCATCGCCGACATGGCTACACGCCCTGTGTACTCATCCCCCATGAACAAAAGTACACAGCGTGTAGTCCCAAAATTTAGGATTTTCCCCATTTTCCTTATTTTCTCAAAAACACTTAAGGAAAAGAGAAAAGAAGAAACCCGTACCTCAAGAATAAGAACCAGGTTCTTACATTCCCTGTATTTATTCCAACATTTATAACTTGAATCTATTTCATGACAGATCAAGAGTTCTTACAACTCCTTTGGACTAATTTGTCTTGGATAAAAATAGTGTAAATAAGGACAAAGGATTTGAGAAGGGTCATTTTCATGATCTTTTGCAAACTTGATGAACTCTTTCACTTCATATTCATACTATGTTTTCAAAAGATTGGCATCCATACATTCTTTATTCATATTAATCCTATTTGATTCAATAATATTAATATTTAACAAAATAAATACACAAAATATGTTCAAATAGTGTCATCATACAACTATATATCACTTTTAGAAGATCCAATGGAAGTGAAATGATCCAAAACAAACCTAAATCTATAAAAATAAAACAACAATTTCCAACATTTTTAACAATTTCAATTCTCCCAAACTCTTGGTTTGAAATCCAATTAACACGAGAATAGTTTTGAAAAAATCAATTCAATGATTACCACTAATTTAAAAACCAAAATTATTCTTTTAAAAAATTAATTTAGGAAATTTCTCAATTATCATAATTTTAACTTTAGAAGGTTACATTTTTTATCATAAAGATCATTAAAAATTCCTTTTCAATCCATGAACACAAAATTTTAAACCAATCTCATTAAAAATAAATTTGTTTCAAAGGAAACATTGAGAAACAAAGTTCTCGGAAACTACTTGGAGAGAAATTAAGAGAAATACTTTAAAACTTAAAAATATAAATTTTGATGGTAAAAAACACCCTTACCATTTGTCCCATAGAAGAATTGAATCTTTTTTATGGATCTCATTTAAACCATAACCCTAGAAACTATTTACCATTATTGAAATCCAAAGAATGAGTATATAGGTTATGGTAAAATGAATATGGGTATAATTTAGATAAAAAACTAAATGACCATAGGTCTAGCTATATTTAACCAACTATAAATTATCATTTCCTTGGATACATCAAGTAATGATGACAATTATAGATTCAAAATAAATAAACCTGATTTGTACCTCCTTTTCATCCATAGTTTTCCATGTTGAAGAATACATCCCATACATATAGACACTATAGATCTAAGATGACCTCTCCACACATTACTCAAGATGAGAGTAGATCACATCCAACTTTACAACCACCTGATCAATGGAACTAACTATGAGAATCCCTTTCACTAGATTGTTTTAGTATCCCACATGAGATCTTGTTCAAATAATACCTCAAAGAGTAAATCCCTACCTAAAATATACACTTTACAAATACACAAACCTAAATCTATAACTACCAAGAACAATTGACCAAGAACCACTTTGTTGTTTGTTATATATCCTGACATAGATTCAATGTACACAAGCAGTTCCAAACCAAGAACCTTCCAAATCACAAGCTTATAAATTTAGCATGATATATTCACTATCAAATATATCCCTCCAATTGTTCAATTGAATGAATGAACCAACTTCTATATGCAATTTTGTAAACCTATTTTTTAGTGTTGCTCTAGAAACATAAAGGACTGCTCCACCAGTGCATGCCAACTAAGACCATGCACTAACCCCAACCAATTATAACCTTCATTCACTATCTAACCACTTCAATATTTCTTTGGATCATGTCCCTCATCACTGAGACCAACACCATATTAGGACTATATATATTCAAGATCTTGGAAAAAGTTCTTTTCAACTTATGTCATGGGTTTAAGAACAAACCTACACATATATCTTATTTTAATTTGATTTATAATATAGTAATTTTTAATCCTCAATTTGATCCATAACTTATGAAAGAATGGCCTTATCACATGCACACAATCATAAAAAAGTATAACATGGACGTAATTATGGTGTAAAAATATATCAATAAACTGCCTTCTCTCAATGTTCTAAACTAGCCTTATCTCTATACATATATAATACATGCATTGGAAATCCCTTTAGAATCATTTTTAAACCCAAATTCAATTCTAAGGGAAGTCACCCAACAAAAATAAAAGGAACAACATGCTTAATAAAATAATGGTTTAATCTCAAAATAAAAAAATCAATAAGAAACACAAAAATATTTTCACACACCCCTTGTTAAAACTAAACCATCATTCCAAATCAAATAAGAACATAACTTAGATTTGGATGTCCGGTGATAGTAGTAGGTTCTGACGGTGGTAGAGTTGGAGTAGGCAGCAACATTAGCAGAGGCTGCAGAGGGGTTCACGGTGGAGGTGGGGTTAGCGATGGAGGTAGGTTCTCAGTGGATGAGGGTTCACTTTAGAGGAGGGGTTTGCGATGGGGTGGGGTTTTATGCGCAACATAGGTGGGTTTACAGAGGAGGTGGGTTTGCTGTAACATCCCAGGTAAATAAAGAATATGACATTTTAATATTTATTAATATTTGTGAATTAAATATTAATTTTACTTTAAATGGGATTATATGTTCTATGTCATACTCAATACGCAACAACTTATTTCTCTGAAATCTTACGTTTCACACAACGTTGAGTTATACCGAAAAATAATATAATTATATTATTTTAAATAGTAGTTAACACATATCCATTGTATTGGAAGGAATGAACAGAACTAAATAAAATATGATTATTCATATTTTTTAAATGTATTTAAATTTATCTAATAAAATTTAGAGGCTTAAAATGAGAATGAATCTAATTTTAAGCATAAATACTCTAATATTTTTAAAAGGTAGTTTTACCACTTTTTGATGGAGGTTCCTTTTTAAATCTACTTTTTTTCATTTATATATGTTATATTTGATAAAATAAACTTCTTATATAGAATAGGTACATCAAAATTTAATTTTTATGAAATTTTTCTATTTTTTTCGGATGAAGTTTATTTTTTAATGAATAGTGAAAAATACTACATTTTAATTCAAAACTGTCTTTTCATTGAATTTATTTATATGGTTATATTGTCATTCTAATTTGTTTTAAAGTGTAATTGGATTATATTTTTATCATTTAATCCAATTTTTTTCATTGGAAGTAATTTCACCTTAAAATTGGACATAAAAAAATATCAATCTTTTGGTTGTTTTTACTTCTTAAAAACATGCTTTTTGGTTTTGACAATAGGAATTAATTTTAAATTAATTTATGAAATTTATGTTTTTTAAATTTGGAAAAATGGATTCCATATTTGTAATTATGAGGTCCAAATTGTGTAAATAGTTACCTTTTAATTTTAGATATTTTGAATAGTAACTTCAGAAAATATTTTATTTACCATGGTTAAAGGGTAAATATGGTAAATAAGGGTAAAAAATAATATTATAATAATATTAAACTACCCAAAAAGATGTCATAATACTATTGGATGAAATATTTTCGACCATGGGAATCATTTGGCCGATTTTGGGACCCCACAGAGCCACTTTGATGTGAAAATGAGATTTTATAAGAATTAATTTAAATTAAAGAAAAACAAAACATAGACATGTCTTTTCACTAAAACAATTTTCATACGGGGTTATATAAATGATCTATTCAACTAAAAATAGTCATTAGAAATATAAAAATATTTCCCACATCATGATATTTTATTTATAATTTTTGGACATCAAATTAAGAAATATATTTATGACACAATGACGATGTAGTGATTACCTTATTAATGAATGATTTAAATAAATAAGATTATAAATAATAAAATAAATTTATTTTAAAACTTTTTACATCATAGAAAAATTTTATAGACGATTATGACTTGTTATTTTTGAATTAATGAAGTTTTTTTGAAATAATCAAGTTGTTATGTATTTTTAAAAAAAGTCACAATATGAATAGTATAAACATTGACATAAACGAGTTAAAAAAAGAATACTATTTTATTAAATGATGTAATAGTCCTAAAAATCTAATATTCGGCCAAATTACTTAGATAATGTTGAATATATCATTAATTTACCACTTGAGGTTCGATTTTTATTTTATAGTAACTATATTAACCATATAGTATGAATATACAAGAATACATGGTAAGAGTTAAATTTGTTAATTAAGGGTTAAAGCTAAAAATAAGGTTATATTTGTGACCTAGACTTGTCTAAAAGCTATTGGTTGAGATTTTTTAGACCCAAAATCATCTTATATTTGAAATAAATGACTTTGGGACCATTTTAAACCGAAAATCATTTTATAATAAAATAATATTTCAAAACTTTCTTAAAGTGACCCTCATCCCTCTTATAAAAGGGTATCAACCCTACCCATTTAATCACACCTATAAAGACCCTTGGATCATCCAAACTCTGCTTAAAAAAGCTGAAAATATCTATATCTTCCTCCTAGAATCCTTACCTTAGGCAGAAGACAATTCAAGAAATCCTTTTGGCTCAAATCAAAGGATGTTACACATTTTAGAGGTAGCATCTTCTCTAAAGTTCCTTCATTATTTTACTTCTTCAATCCCTATTCTATTATTATTAATTGATTAAATAAAAACAACAGTATCCTCAATATAATAGGATGTTTTTATGAGAAGTATTATAACTATACTTACACACACCTCCATCTATGGATATGAATATACTGTTTCCGTGGATGGTGAACTACTGCCTCACGAAACGACGATCGTTCAATTTTCCCCTACCACCTCTCATGGTGGCCATTATAATGGAAATATATTTATATATGACATATATATTATATTTATATTGTGTATAATTTTTATTATTATTTATAGCATATGTTTATGCTTTTCATAATATGTAAATATGCTAATTTCATTTGAGGAAGTGCGGACTACCGCCCCCTCAAAGTGACATGACACATTCATTCCATACATGGAACATATAAAGGATGTAATTAATGAAAGTATGTAACATAAATAAAATATCATATTATACTATAATTATAATATACCTATATATCATTTATTTTTCATTCCTTTAAATATGAAAAATAAATGAAAGTAACATTCATGCGTACATACAGCTTACCGTCACCATGAACGGTGCATTTCATTTATTATCTCCAAATGTTATGTACTATTATAAATATATATATAATGGATATATATTACATTTAAATCATTAATATCATTCTAGCGATAATGTACTTTTTACCACGTGGACAATTTGTAATTATAATAAGTTCATTTTTGAATCAAATACCGAATATCGACAAAATGACCATTACTAACTTAAATAATTATATACTGTTTATAATGTGGTAATAAGTGATATAAAAGGAATATTAAACTTGAAAAAGATTATGAATAAATTATAAATTAACTTAAGTTTATTATTTAGGAAGAACAAGGAACATACGTGATGAGTCAGACTCAAGGTAAGGGAACTTCTTAACCCAATTTCTATTATTTGGGTCAATCTTCTACTTCTTGATTATGCCGTGATATGATTATGTGAGAAATTAATTTTGATATATTATATAGTATTAATAATTGATTTATTTGAATTTATAGTGAATATACATAATCGATATATTTGATTAATAAAATGATCTTTGTAAGGGAATCCATCTCAATCTCCTTTCATTGAGGCACATTTTTATTTATACATGACATTATTTTATACGGCGTATAAACCCCTTGGAATTTTCATTTCATTAAAAGGGAATATTTTTTCTACGAAGAGTTTTACTAAATGACAAAAATAATTTTTCTTTCTAATGTACATGGTGACAATGACCTTTCCGCCGTCACGAGCATTATTTTATATTTGGATTCCTTAAAAAGGTGTAATGTTTTTAAAAGGAAAATAAATACCATATAACCTTTTTATGTATTTTGGTATTGAAAATGGTTTTTATAAATAATTGGTTATTTCAATAACTTTAAATGATATATTGTGATTCAAATGTGGAAATGTTATCTTTCCTTTATGCTTTTATTATGAGTTATGAATATGTTATGGTTATTGGGAATTGTTTACGTATATGGGTGGTTACGTGATAAATATAGGGCAGGTGAGCCCAATATAGCTCTCAAATTCATTGGGTAACATGACGGAGGTAAACATTAATGTTTCTCCTAAGTTATTTAGGGAACATACTATGATGGGTATTCTGAACGTAACTCCCTATGTAGCTATGAAAGCTACAATATAAGTATGTTATGGATGCCACAAGTTACCATTATGATTTATTATTTCTATGTGTTATTCATAAATCTTATTATTTCATGGGGTATGTTAAAGAGATTATATTTTATGAGTGAAAAGTATGATTTCATTTATTTGTATGTATTGATGGAATAATGTTTTCTTTCCTTATTTTATAACCCTTACTAAGCTTTTTATGCTCATCCCAAGTTTTTGAAATGTTTTTCATGGGGTATAAGGAAGGGTAAGAGAAAGGAATAATTCAATAAGATTTATGACAAGAAAATAATTCTTATTTTATTTTAAGGAGTTTTATTTTGTGAAAAATATTGGATAGAGTAGAAGTGTCTAATTTGAAATTTTTGAGATGTAATGTAATAGTTATGGCCTAATTCTCTAAAACTCTAATCCTGAAAAGATCCTCAATGTTGAATTCTTGACTTTACTCAAGATTATGTAATGTTTAAGGATGGGACCTTATAGTTGGTATCATAGGTTGGTTTAGAAAACTTTAGGAGTTAGAATATTATTAAATAAATTAATTTTTGGTAATATTGAAATAATATATCATTTTAAGATTACTATGTTGCTTATTCCAAGATATATTTGTTCATAATGGTTTCTCGTAGAGGAAATAGGGTAGTTGTGCTGGGAAGGCATACATAGGGAAATTACCTTCCAAATCAGCATCCTGAGATGGTCAGAATCAGAATTGAATAGTTTGTTGCAGTGATGGATCAGTTGACTCAAGTGATAAATGGTGGTTGTATTTATAGATGATATTTTGGTATATTCTAAAAGTAAAGAGGAGCATAACAGTCATTTAAGGGTTGCCTTGTAGACCTTAAAAGAAAAGAAACTATATAGAAAGTTTATTAAGAGTGAATTTTGGTTAGAATAAATTTCTTTCCTTGGTCATATTGTTTCTAAATATGGAATAAATGCTGACCCTTCCAAAAAAAAGTTGTTAAATAATGAAAAAAACCCACAAATATAACCGATATTCATAGTTTTCTTGGTTTAGTAGGTTATTACCGGAGTTTTTTTGAAATTTTTTCACGATTATCTAGCCCACTAACTAAGTTAACTTAAAAAGGTGTTAAGTTAATTTGAAAAAAATGTGATGAATGTTTTCAATAATTTAAAAGAATATTGATGAATGCTTCAGTTTTGGAACTGACTTCCAGAAATGGTGAATTTGTTATCTATAGTGATGCTTCGTTGAAAGGAACTAGTTGTTCCCTTATATAGAATTATTAGGTAATTACTTATGCTTCATGTCAGTTGAAACCTCATGAGTCAAATTACCCTACACATGATTTGGAATTAGCTACAGTTTTTTTGATTTAAAAATTTGGAGGCATCATTTGTATGGAGTAAAGTGTGAAATATATACTGATAAAAAAAGTTTGAAGTATATATTCACTTAGAAAGAATTAAACATGAGATAGAGGAGATGGTTGGAATTAATAAAGGATTATGATATCACTATCCATTACCATCTGGGAAAGGAAAATAAAGTGTCTGATTCTTTGATTCAAAATAGTAATGCTACATTAACCATACTATATTTGTAATGTGATCCTTTGGTTTTTGATTTGATGAATTTTGGATTGGAAGTTGTTGGTGCAGGGAATTACTCTATTTTGTTTCAGGGGGTAGTGAAATATTCTCTAGTAGATAGAATAAAGCAAGCGCAGAAAGAAGATAGTGAGTTGTAGAAAAAAGTATAATTGTTTCAAAATGGTAAGTTACCTAGATTTAACATTGATAAAGATTGTGTTTTGAGGTTTGGAAGGAGTTTATGCGTTCCTTGTGATTCAAATTTGAAGAAAGAGTTTTTATGTGAAGCTCATGGTTCACCATTTTCAATTCGTCCTAGTAGTACTAAAATTCATGGAGATCTTCAGGAGTATTACTGGTGGGGTGGAATGAAAATAGATATTGATAACTTTACTATGAATTGTTTAACTTGTCAATAGGTTAAAGAAAAACATTAGTTACCAAAAGGGATGCTTCAGCATTTTCCAATGCTAGAGTAGAAATGGGAAAATGTGTCCATGGATTTCATAGTGGGATTACCAAAGACTTCTTGAGGTGACAATGCAATATGAGTTATTGTTGATCGATTGACTAAATTTTCTCATTTTCTTCATATTCGAGATACTTTGTATCTAGATCAACGTTATCAATTGTATATTAAATAGATAGTTAGGATACATGGAGTTACCCTCTCCATTGTATCTGATCGTGATCCCAAGTTCACTTATAACTTTTGGAAGGGCCTTCATAAGTCATTAGGAACTGAATTAAAAATTAGTACATCTTTTAATCCTTATTCAAATGGATAATCATAATGAACAATTCAGACCTTGGAAGATATTATACATACTTGTTCAATGTATTAATGGGGAAGTTGGGACCAACATCTTTCTTTTGTCGAGTTTTCTTATAATAATAGTTTTCATTCCAGTATATTGATGACACCATTTGAATCATTATATGGAAAATAGTTTTGAACTCCAGCTTTTTGGGATGAAGTAGGTGAAATGAAGTTGATGGGACTAGAATTGGTAGATGAGATGGAAAAAAAATTTTGGTTGATTCAGAAGCACATGAGAATAGCTCAGAGAAGGCAAAAAAGGTATGTGGATATTTGGAGGAAGGGTCTTTCTTTCGAGGTAGGTGATCATGCCTTTCTCAAAGTTTATCTATGGAAAAGTGTGATGCATTTTTCTAAAAAGGTAAAGCTGAGTCCGAGGTTCATTGGAACCTATGAAATCCTAGATAAATTTGGATCAGTTGCCTATAGAGTGGATTTACCTCCAAGTTTATCCTAGGTACACAATGTTTTTCATGTTTCAATATTGAGGAAGTATATTCTAGATCTATCTCATGTTTTGAGTCCAGAGGTAGTTCAGTTAGAAGAGAATCTTTCTTATGAGGAACAACCAGTCTAAATTCTTGACCAAATAGAGAAAGTGTTGTGGAATAAGGTAATTAATCAGGTAAAGATTTTGTGAAAAACCATATGGTTGAAGAGGAAACATGGGAATATGAAATTGATATGAGGGATAAATACCCCTGCTTATTTGATAAGTGAATAAAATTATGAGGACACAATTTCTAAAAGGGGGGAAGGATTTAACATCCCAAGTAAATAAAGAATATGACATTTTCATATTTATTAATATTTGTGAATTAAATATTAATTTTAATTTAAATGTGATTCTATGTTCGATGGCGTACTCAACACACAACAACAAGTTTCTCTGAAATCTTACGTTGCACACAACGTTGAGTTATACCGAAAAATAATATAATAATATTATTTCAAATAGTAGTTAATGCATAGCCGTTGTATTGGTAGGAATGAATAGAACTAAATAAAATATTATTATACATGTTTTTTAAATTTCTTTACAATTATCCAATAAAATTTAGAGTCTTAAAATGAGAATGAATCAAATTTTAATCATAAATACTCTAATATTTTTAAAAGGTAGTTTTACAACCTTTTAACGAAGAATCATTTTTAAATCTATTTTTTGCCACTTTTATATGTTATATTTGATAAAATAAACTTCTTCTATATAATTGGGACATCAAAATTTAATTTGGATGAAATTATGGTATTTTTTATGGTGAAGTTCATTTTTAATGAATAGTGAAAAATACTGCATTTTAATTCAAAACTGTCTTTTCATCTAATTTATTTATATAGTTATATTGTCATTTTAATTTTTTTTAAAGTTTAATTGGATTATATTTTTATCATTTAATCCAATTTTGTTCATTTTAAGTAATTTTATTTTGAAAGTGGACATAAAAAATATCAATCCTTTCGTAGTTTTTACTTCTCAAAGACATGTTTGTTGGTTTTGACAACAGTAATTAATTTTAAATTAATTTTTGAAATTTATGTGTTTTGAATTTGGAAAAATGGATTCCATATTTTTAATCATGAGTTCCAAATTGTTTAAATAGGTGCCTTTTATTTTTAGACATTATTAATAGTAACTTTAGTAAATATTTTATTTACCACAGTTAAATGGTAAATCAAGTAAACAAGGGTAAAAATAATATTATAATAATATTAAACTACCCTAACACATGTAATAATACTATTGGATGAAATATTTCCGACCATGGTCATCATTGGTCCAATTTTGGGAACCCATGGAGCCACTTTGACGTGAAAATGACATTTTATAAGAATTAATTTAAAGTAAAGAAAAATAAAACATAAACATGTCTTTTTTACTAAAGAAATTTTTATATGGGGTTATATAAGTGATATATTCGATTATAAATAGTCATTAGAAATATAAAAATATTTCCTACATCATGGTATATTATTTATAATTTTTAGACATCAAATAAATAAACATATTTGTGACACAATTATGATGTAATGATTACCTTATTAATAAATGATTTAAATAAAGGAGATTATAAATAATAAAATAAATTTATTTTAAAACTTTTTATGTAATCCAAAAATTTTATGTATGATTATTACTTGTTATATTTTAATTAATGAATTTTTTTCAAAATAATCAAGTTGTTATGGATTCTTAAAAAAATTCAGGATATTAATAGTATAAAAATTGACATAAATGAGTTTTTAAAATAAATACTATTTTATTAAATGATGTAATAGTACTAAAAATCTAATATTAGACCAAATGACTTAGATAATGTTGAATATATCATTAATGAACAACTTGAGGTTATATTGTCATTTTATAGTAACTATATTAACCGTATAGTATGGATATACAAGAAGACATGGTAAGAGTTAAATTAGTTAACTAAGGGTTAAAGCTAAAAGATAAGATTAAATTTGTGACCTAGACTTGTCTAAAAACTATATTTTGAGAGGTTTTCGACCAAATATCATCTTATCTTTAAAATAAATTACTTTGGGACCATTTGAAACTGAAAATTATTTTATAATAAAATAATACTTCAAAACATTACTAAAGTGTCCCTCCTCCCTCTTATAAAAGGGAATCACCCCTACCCATTTAATCACACCTCTAAATCCCATTGTCTCATCCAAAATCAACCCAAATAAGATCCCAACATCCCTATCTTCCTCCTTTAATCATTAAATTAGGCATAAAGAAATTCAAGAAATCCTTTTGGCTCAAATCCAAGGGTGTTACACCTTTTAGAGGTAGTGTCTTCTCTAAAGTTCCTTTCCATTATTTTATCGCTCCATACTTTATTCTTATTATTTAATTAAATAACAAAAAAATTATCCTAAATATACTAGGATGTTTTTATGAGAAGTATTTGAAATACACTTACACACACCTTTATCTAATGGATATGAACATACTGTTTCTGTGGACGGTGAACTACTGCCTCACGAAATGGTGATTGTTCAATTTTCCCCTACCACCTCTCATTTTATCCATTATGATGGAAATATATTTATATATTGTATTTATATTGTCTCAATGATTCTGTTTTATTTTTTAAATCATAACTTTATGGTTTCCATAATGTGTAAATACGATAATTTCATTTGAGGAAGTGTAGACTACCGCCCCTCAAAGTGATATGACTCGTCCATGCCATACATAGAACATATAAAGGATGGAATTAATGAACCTATTTAATGTATATAAAATATCATATCATACTGTAATTATAATATACCTATGTATCATTTAGTTTTCATTCCTTTAAATATGAAAAAGAAATGAAAGTACTGTTCATGCGTATGTACGACTTACTGTCTCCATGAACGGTGCATTTCATTTATTGTCTCCAAATGTTATGTAATTTTATAAATAAATATATACTGGATATATTTGATATTTAAGTCATGAATATCATTCTGGAGATAATGTAATTTTGACCACATGGACTATTTGTAATGATAACAAGTTCATTTTTGACTCAAGTACCAAATATCGAAAAAATGACCAATACTAAATTAAATAATTATGTAATGTTTATAACATGGTAATAAGTGATATAAAAGGAACAGTAAACTTGGAAAATTTTCTGTATCAAGTAGAAATTAACTTAAGTTTATTATTCAGGAAGAACAAGGAACATACGCGCCTATTCAGACTCATGGTAAGGGAACTTCTTAACCCAATTTCCATTATTTGGGTTAATCTTCCACTTCTTGATTATGTCGTTTTATGATTATGTGAGAAATGAATTTTGATATCTAATCTAGTATTTATAATTTATTTATGTGGATTTATAGTGAATACACATAATCAATATATTTGATTAACAAAATGATCATTGTAAAGGACTTCGTCTCAATCTTCTTTCATTGAGGAATATTTTGATTTATACACGACTTTATTTTATATGGTGTATAAACCCCTTTGAATTTTCATTTAATTCAAAGGGAATATTTTTTTGTGGAAGAGTTTTACTAAATGATAAAAAGAATGTTTCTTTCTAATGTACGCAGTGACAATGATCTTTCCGCCGCCACGAGCATTATTTGATATTTGGCTTCCTTAACGAGTTGTAATGTTTTTAAAAGGAAAATAAATACCATATTTCCTTTTTAAATTTTTTTAAATTTAAAATGGTTTTGAGAAAGCATTTATTATTTTAATATCTTGAAATGATATATTAATTGTGATTGAAATGTGGAAATGTTATCTTTCATTTATGCTTATTTTATGGGTTATGAATATGTTATGGTTCTTGGGAATTGTTTACATATGCAGGTGGTTCCATGATAAACCTAGGGTGGGTGAGCCTGAGATAGATCTCTAATACATTGGGTAACATGACAGAGGTAAATGTTAATGTTTATCCTAACAGATTTAGGGAATATACTGTGATGGGTATTCTGAACTTAACTACCTATGTAGTTGTGGAAGGTACAGTGTAATTATGTTATGGATACCACAAGTTACCATTATTATTTATGATTTCTATGTGTTATTCATAAATCTTATGATTTCATGAGTTATGTTAAGGATATTATGTTTTATGAGTGAAAAGTATGATTTCATTGATTTATATATATTGATGGACTAATGATTTATTTCCTTATTTTATAACCCTTACTAAGATTTTTATACTCATCCTAATTTTGAAATGTTTTTCATAGGGTATAAGGAAGGGTAAGAGAAAAGAATAATTCAAGAAGATTTATATCAAGAAAAGAATTATTGTTTTATTTTAAGGAGTTTTATTTTTGTGAAAAAAATTTGGATAGAGTAGAAGTGTCTACTTTGTAAATTTTGAGATGTAATGTAATAGTTATGGCCTAATTATCTAAAACTATAAACCTGAAAAGATCCTCAATGTAAAATTATTGACATAACTCAAGATTATGTAATGTTTAATGATGGGGACTTATATTCTTAGTGGTGTGTGGTTCGGTGCATAGTGGTAGTGGGTTCATGGTATAGGTGGGTTCCTGAAGGAGGAAAATTCGTGGCAGAGGAGGATTCATGGAGGAGGAGGGTTTGTGGTAGAGGAGGGGTTAAAAATCATAGAATAGGGATTTATGATGGTGGAGCTAAGGGTCGATGATGGTAAAGGTGAGGCTGGGGAAGAGGAGGAGTCGGTGGCACATGATGCGTATAACTATTCTACTCAAATCTGGGTGAAGGTCTATGGTCTTCATTGGATACTTTGGCATCCAAAAATTCTTTATGATATTTCCATGTCAATTGGTATCCCCATTAAAATGGATAAGGAAATCAAGACTGCAAGGTTTGGTAATTTTTTCCACTTTCTTATTAAGGTTGATTTGGGTTCAACTCTGGATGATTAGGTAATTTTGTGTACTAATGAAGATGAGTTTGATTTGAAAATTTTATATGAGAGGATTCATAATTTTTTTAAGGAATGTAATATTATTGGTCATGATCTTGAAAATTGTAGGAGATCGATTGTCTATGAGGATTTTCATACTTGCAGTTATGATAAGGATTCTTGTTTCAAAAGGGGCAGGAAATCAGGTGTTCCTGATACTCGAAAGACTTGACAGTTAGTGCTTGTCTCTAATGTTGATACCAGATGTGTTGGTCAATCTGAAGGAAAACTGGCTAATGTTGTTAGGTAAGATGCAAAGGGAACTCAACATTCAATTGATATTCCTATGTAGGGTTCTGGTAAGTAGAGGCTTTGGTCAGATATTGTTGCTGAGGCAACCCATGATGATGATGGGAAAAGCGTAACGATGAACAGAGATAAAGTTACCCTTGAAGTGGGTAGTTCTTCTAACCTTGCCAAATTCCCTGGCAAGAAAACCATCAGACAGACTAATGTGCAAGTTGTGGTTGATGACATTCATGAGAAAGTGGCTGAATCAACCAGTAAGGCTAGTGATTTTATGGATGATTATACTTTATTAGAAATATTGGAGTTTTTCGAGAGGGAATTAGATATGCAAGAAATGAATGACATGCATGAGGGAATGATCTTGGGAAATAGAAATATGGATAATGAAGGTTTTTAAATGGTTCCAAGGAAAACTATCTTTTATCCTAAGTCACCTAAAGTTTCTGTTTAGAAATATGATAACTCAAAGAATGTCATAGAGGGTAACCGTTTTGAGGAACTTGATTCTCTTAATGACGATGGATGTTATTCTAAAGACTTTCCTGATGAAACGGGTGTGCATGATGGAATGACTCATCAGAAAACTTGGAGGCGAGGTAGGAATATGGAAATTCGAGGGTGGGGTGGTCGTGATGATTCAAATCGAGGGCATGGGCGAGGCATGTCTTCTAGACCGACTCAATTAACTCTAGAGAAGGAGAAGGTTAAGAAACAATATATTGTGCTTCTTAATCAGATTAATTCACAGTCAGAGTGGGAGTCTACAAATGGTGCTGATGATTCCGATCATAACTCTGATCATGATTTTGGTGATGCTTGAGTTGCTGTTTTTTTCCTTATGGACGTGGGATTGCTTTTTTGACTCTATCCATGTTTCATGTGGTTTTTTCTTTTTCTTTTATTTTAATAATAAGGGGATTGACCTTGAAAATTTTTGGTATAATTTTATAATTATTTAAATATATATGTATTTATTTATAATTATAATTATAATTATTTTAATTTATTTATCAATATTTTTATATATTTATAAATATATTTATTTAATTATATATATTTATAACATTATTATAAGAATAATAAATATATTTTTTATAATTTTATAATTATCTAAATAAATAAATATTTATTTATAATTACAACTATAATAAATATATATTTATTTTTAATGAAAAATTATAATAAATAAATATATATTTTTTGTTATAATTATAAATAAATAAATATATTATGATTATAAAATTCTAACAAATATATTTATAATTTTATAAATATATATAATTATTATATTAATTATAATTTTAGAAAATTTTAAATATATATGTATTTATATATAATTATAATTATAATTATTTGTATTTATTTATTAATATTTTTATATATTTAAAAATATATTTATTTAATTATATATATTTATAACATTATATGAATAATAAAGGTAGTTGGAGTTGTAGCCTAGTGGTAATAACAACCCTGTAATTCTGTATCATAAACTCGGGTTCAAATCCTAGAAAAAATGAATTTTGATTGGATTTATGCCAACTTAGGTGTGGGTCTTTTGGTGGTGGCGTGAATGGAAGCAGATTGGATGGTGACCATGGCTCATGGCGGTGGCGTGTGCATGACGAGTAGCAGTCTGCGACGCGACAACAGGACGACTCCTCAGGCGGACAGATAAAGTATACAATGGATGAGGATGGATCTTAAGGTAGTGGACCCACATAGTTGTGAAGAAAAAATAGCTTCAGGTGCTGGGCACTTGGGAAACAGGCTTTGTAATGGACTCTATGTCCATAGGGCCTTCGGGCTATAAAAAATGGGTGGGTTATCCCTGGGGGGGGGGGGGGGGGGGGCTATGACTTGCCTTATCGGGTTGTGTGTGTTGCATTTCTATGTTTCATTGTAATTGTACCCCTAAGTATCTATAATATATAAGAATAATAAATATTTTTTTTATAATTTTATAATTATTTAAATAAATAAATATTTATTTACAATTATAACTACAAATAAATATATATTTATTTGTAATTAAAAATTATAATAAATATAGATATACATTTTTAGTAATAATTATAAATATATATATATATATAAATAATTATAAAATTATAATAGATATATTCATAATTTTATAAATATATATAATTAATATATTAATTATAATTTTATAATTATTTAAATATATATATGTATATAATTATAATTATAATTATAATTATAAATATTTGTATCTATTTATCAATATTTGTATATATTTATAAATATATTTATTTAATTATATTTATTTATAACATTATAAGGATTATAAATATATTTTTTATAATTTTATAATTATTTCAATAAATATATATATATTTATAATTATAAATATAAATAAATATATATTTAATTTTAATTAAAAATTATAATAAATACATATTTATGTATAGTTATAATTATATATATATATATATATAAATAAATAATAATAAAATTATAACAAATATATTCAAAATTTTATAAATATATATAATTAATATATTAATTATAATTTTATAATTATTTAAATATATCAATATTTATTTAGAATTATAATCATAACTATAGAAAGAATTGTGGGATGAGGGCTCTGTGGTGATCCCTGGGCGATCATGGTGATTGGGTTTCTATCGGCGCCAATCTGGTTTAGATTGTTGGGTTGGTCACACTGCGACAGTTCATCAGATCTCTAAGAAATGCTAATTTGGTTCAGATTTCTTGTTTTTCCAATCTGGTCTGGATTATTGGGAACTATGATGGTTCATCGGATCTAGAAGCGGTGCTGATCTAGTTCGGTTTGATGGGTTATTCATACTATGATGGTTCTTCAGATCTCGAAGCGACTGGAGAGGTGATTTCTGTTGACACTGATTTAGGGTTTGCTGGTTTTCTGCTGTTCATGAGGCTCTTCTAGTGAAAGGTTAGAAGGAGACTCCATTTTTTAGGTTGGATCTCTTCCAACAGCTATGTCGATCCCTCATTTTATTAGTTCTATGTGGGTTGGCGACGAGGACGCCGTTCAGAAGGATAAGGCTCCTGTTAAGACTGGTGCTGGTTCATCAATTCAATGGCATGGTCTGATTAGTGTTATAGTGGAGCTACTAATTGGGGGTTTGATCGACACTGGTCTGAAAATAAAGCAAGATTGCAATGATCTGATCGTGGTTGATGCGGTTGTGTGTTCTTTCTCCCACCTCAAAGGGTTAGCTGCCTTTTACATTCATCACAAGGGAAGCATTGCCCATGTTAAGGTTGACTAGAATGCGGTTTTAGAGAGACTTGAAACTGGTAAACATTCTATCCTTTCTCAGCTCATTTTTCCTAGGGGATTTATTCCATTGAAGATTTGTGATTTGGTTGATCGGTTATTTGTGATTTGGGGATTTTGTAATTAGAGATGTGTTTCACTGGGATACGGGTTCTATCATATCCTCTTCCCTTCTAAGGAGTTGAAGATGCGAGCATGGGGGCTCGATTCTGTTTCTCTTAATCTTGGATTTCTTCCTATTAAAAAATGGGATAGGAAATTCAATCCACTATATACAGGTAACTCTTATGCTCAAATTTGGGTAAAGGTCTATGGTCTTCATTGGATCCTTTGGAATCCAAAAATCCTTTATGATATTTCCATGTAAATTGGTCTATCTATTAAAATGGATCAGGAAACCGAGACTACAAGGTTAGGAAATTTTTCCTGCTTTCTAGTTGAGGTTAATTTGGGCTCAACTTTAGTTTATTAGGTTTTTTTCTACTGATGATGATGAGTTTGATTTAAAATTTTTTTATGAGAGGATTCCTAAATTCTGCAAGGAGTGAACTATTATTGGGTATGATCTAGTCAATTGCAAGAGATCAGTTGTCTGTGAGGTTTATCATACTGATGGACATGATAATGATTATTGTTTCAAAAGGACCAGGAAATCAGGTATTTCTAATAATCAAAAGATTGGAGTATTTTTCTCTAATATTTATGTAGAACATGGTGGTCAATCTGAAGGGAATGTGGAAACTACTATTGGGAAATTGGATGTAAAGGGTATTCAACAGTCAGTTGACATCCCTGTACAAGGCTCTGGTGAATAGGTTCTTTGGTCAGATATTGTTTCTAAGGTATCTGATGATGATTATTGGAATACTTTAATGGTGAATAGATATCAAGTTACCTTTGACATGAGTAGTCCTTCTGATCTTGCCATCCCTAGTGAGCTAGGCATCAGAGAGACTGATGTGCATGCTATGTCTGATGAGCATGTGGCTACCTCAACCAGTAGGACCAATGAGTTTATGGATGGTTATACTCTATTATAAATACTAGAGTCTATTGAGAGGGAAGCGATGGTTCAGGCCTCAAGAATTCATAATATGGATAATGAAGGTTTCCAAATGGTTCCAAAGAAAAATGGTTTTCTTAAGTCACCCAAAGTTTCTGATCAGAAATTTGACAAGTCAAAGAATGTCATAGAGGGTAATAGTTTTGAGGCACTTGTGTCTCTTGATGATGGTGAATGTCATTGTTCTAAATAAATTCTTGATTAAATGAGTGTGCCTAATGTATTTATGCATAAAAAAACTTAGATGTGAGGTAGACATACAAAAATCCAAGGGTTGGACGTGATGATTCCAATCGAGGGTGTGGGTGAAGTATGTCTTCTAGATCATCTTAGTTAACTCAAGAGTAGAAGAATGTTAAGGAAAAATATATTGCGCCTCTTAATCAGAGGAATTCACAGTCATAATGAGAGTCTACTGATGATGCTGATGATTTTGGTCATAACTCTAATCATAATTATAATGATGCTGGAGTTGCTGTTTTTTCATTTTGGATGTGGGATTTCCTTTCTTCTCTTCACATTTCACATATTGTTTCTTTTTCTTTCATTTTAATAATAAGGGGATTGGCCCCAAACCTTATTGGTATAATTATAACTATATATATTTATTTATATATATTTTTATATAAATATATATAATTAATATATTTATTTTAATTTTATAATTATTTAAATATATATATTTTTATGTAGAATTATATTTATAACGATTTTTATTTATTTATGAATATTTTTATATATTTATAAATTTATTTATTGAATTATATATAATTATAAATTTATAAATATAAATAATATAAATAATACAATTTTATAATTATTTACTCACATATATATTTATTTATAATTATAGCTATAAATAAATATATTTATTGTAATTTTATAATTATTTAAACATATGTATATATATATTTATATTAGATTCTTGGGGGGTACAATTACATTCAAACACACACAAACCACACACACATACTAGAAAGACAGACCATAGCCCCCAAAGGGATAACCTACCCATCAAGCCATATTTATTTAATACATGGCACATAGACCCAGTGGGCATGAAGCCCATAACATGGCCCAAAAGCCCAGTGCAATGTCGTGTCTTCATATATATTTATTTAATTATAATCATAGAAATAATATTTTTAAAACATTATATATATTTGAATTATTAAAATATATATATTAATTATAAACATGCGTTTTTTATTTTATGATTACAAATAAAAATTATTTTTGAATATAAATATAATAATTTTATATAAATTAATAATATTTTTTATTAAAACCTTTTATCATCACTAACAACAGAACTGATAAATCTACCCTTTATGAGTGCTAAAAACACTGATGAAGTTTAGATTTATCAATGCTTTTAGCTAGCATTGATAAATTCTCCTTTTATCAGCACTTTCTGTTTAGCGCTGATAAAATTCTGCATCCCTTTCTCGGATCTGTGGTAGTGGAAATCTATGGTGTTGTGATACTCACATGGGATCCAAGAATAAGAACAAGGCTGCTGTGTTCCTTGGATTTTAAAAATCATTAATAGGAATAAGGAGTGAGCAAATCGAGGCGAGTAAAGCTTGAAGAAGACGAGAAAGGCCTATGCAAAAATCAATAGAGTAGTATGTATGTGTGAAATAGATCACCTAAGATTCTCAACACAAGATGCAAGTAATGCATGACATCCATGTCTTATCCCTATTTCTTATTGTGTAATCTACATTGGGGAATACAACCGTGAAGATTAAATCCCTGGGAGTCATAGGGTGAGGTTTGGGGAGCGAGATGGGGAATGGGCAGTGGGAGTGGTCTACGGTATGGGGGCACTGCTTCAATAGAGAAATGACAATGACGGAAGTGCCAATTTCCTTGCTCCCCAGGAAGGTACAAATAAGCGTCAGGTGACATCTAAATAAAAAATTATGAACATTTATGGTTAAATTCCTTACAATTTATCTCAATATACTAATTAATTTATTAATTTTTTATATCGCCTAATTTTTTTAAAAGTCTATTAATTGACACTAATTAACAAATTATTAATTATTATTAATTATTATTTATTTCATAAATCATTTTCACTAAATATATTATATATTAACCATAGATAAATATTAAATATTATATAAATCATATTTAATTATATATATTAATAGAAATATTTTTTTTATATTAAAATATTTTTTTAAATAGTATGTAATTTTTTTATTTTATCAACGTTAAAAAAAAGTGGTGACAAAGGATGAATTTTATAAATTTTTGTAACACTGATAAAATATACCTGGTAAAATTCCAACCCTAACCATTGGTTTAGAAAAAGGTGTGGTGTCACTAACTTTATGTAACATCCCCCCAGACACTAATGAATGTCAATAAATGCCAAAGTCTTACTAAAACATTGATATATGATTTGGACTTTAGAACAAATACAACTTGTTAAGATAATAAAAAAAAGAACCAAACCAAAACTATATGATACATAAAATTTAAACAATATAACTTAAAAAAACACCAATAACCAACAATATCATAGTAGCATCAAAAGTAAAAAAAGACACAAAACATCTTGATGGACCAATACTGATGTGACATCACTCCAACACTCCACTTGAACATCTCTGAGCTCCAACCACTATCCCAATATCATGGCATCATAATGATCCACTAGATAAATAAGATAATTTTTCTTTTACATGTTATCTCAAAATGATGATGAAGACATAAGAGGTGAGGTGAATTGTGTCCTCATTAAAATAGTTGATAGTTTTAAAATCGATCTCTCTTATGCTTGGATGGTGAAACTATTCACATTTCTTTTAACATATACCAAAGATTAAAATAAAATAAAAAACACAATAATTTTTATAGTTGTTCAAGGAACCTAGTTTTGGGGTGAAGCCTGACATTGCCACAAAAATAGTCGCAAAACACTGAAAATTCACACGAATTATTTTTACACTCAAAGGAATTTTACACATTACCTAAAAGAATTTTACAACATTCTGTAAGGATTTTTCTCTCAAATCTCCAAGGAATATTTATCTCACCCAAATAAATTTTTCACACACTCATAAACATAACATTTCATTGTACCACCAATCATTACAATCGAGACACACTGCTTGATCTTCACGACCAAAAGAACTTTTGATACATGGATATTCACCATGGATCTTTTCACACACCATTATCAACAATTCCCTTTCCATTATTTCATGTCATCGTATTCCTTATCTCTTCACACGATCTACTGCAAATGATGTAGGCCCTTTCCGGTTATATCTAGAAAACTACATCTTATCTTCCCTCTTTCTACTTCTTCATCACGTCCCAATATATATAGAGGTGAGAACCACCCCTATCAAAGATAATAAAAATAACTCATTTTTTTCATATCTAATCCCACACATTTTTTTTTCAAACTCCTTTATCCTTTTTTATCTATCTCATATTCAAATTTTAAAATTAATTTTTTCCCCAAAATACTCCCTCTTGATTTAAAATTTGAATACTCCATCATCATCTCCACCACCATCGCCATAGTGATGATCCAACTCCACTATCATCGACTCCACCCTGATTAGGTCCATCACTTCACCTCCACCTTAATTGGATCTTCGTCTACATAAAATAATCCATGTTGACATAATCATGAATCATTGCACCAATTAAAGATGTCATCTTTGCAGATCTATGAAAAACTCCTCAATGTGAGTTCATCGCAACATCTCAATCTTTTCAGATCGAAACCACAAACCTCCTT
The DNA here is from genome assembly GCA_963277665.1 of Viscum album. Taxonomy (NCBI): domain Eukaryota; kingdom Viridiplantae; phylum Streptophyta; class Magnoliopsida; order Santalales; family Viscaceae; genus Viscum; species Viscum album. The sequence continues at coordinate 824,631,823 of OY728155.1, forward strand.
TAAAACCACTATTTGGGAAGACACATATGTTTTAGCGTAAGAAGTCATAAAACACATAAAATTCACCCAAAATAATTTTAGACAACACTTGAAGAAATTTTACATCACACTTGAATGATTTTATCTCAACACCGAGAGGATTTTTTCTCTCACTCAAAGACATTTTTCACACTCTCATGAACATATCATTTTATTGTACTACCGATCATCACAATCGGGACATGCCACTTAATCTCCACAACCAAGAGGACTTTAAAAATATGGATCTCCATCATTTTTTGGTTTTAATTCGAATTAGGACTTATAAGCCTCATCAATTCCCTAATCTCTCAAGGTCTTAAATTCCCTTTTCTCTCAAAGATCATTTGGTAATTCTTTTCAATCCAGAGGTAAATTTTCTCAAATAAAATGGTGTTGAAGTTCTAGATTCATTGTTAAGTCATTGTTTATCCCCATTTTTTTAGATCTACTCTTCTCCTCTCTCTCAAAACCATAGATCTAGTCTATTATGGATTGATATATGTTTAATAATATGAATCTTGATGATATATGATTGAATATATTAAAGGAAATAATATCAAAGTTTAAATCTATAAGATCTTAGTATTGTTCTTCGTTTTCACTATTTTTTGAGAGGTAGGTGGATTCTTTATCCACTCCACCATTGTAGAGCTTAAAGGAATAGTTTTGATTAAATTTTATTCTTGAAATTGTTGTGAAAACCTTATGTGATTCTTAAAGGAAACCTTTTTTTGGTTATGTATTTGACATTTGGTAATTGGATGGATTTAAAAAAACCCTCTTTGTTTATAATTTTATAGTGATAGTTTTAAAATTATGGTAATGTTCTGGTGTATACAATTTGTTTGATGAAATGTTTTCAAGAAAGAATTGGTTTTATGTGAAATGAAATTTGTCATACCTGGTTAGCTTGAGTTTATTTGTGGATGTGACCCTGAGTAAGGAGTGTGTTCCATTAGGACACCTGGGAATTTTTCACCTTGTGATGACTTGGTTTATCGATGAGAGACCTCTCATGAGTATGGAAGTGTCACTTGGCATGCATGCATGTTTATGTTTGGGTGTAAACATTTGAATGGGTATACCAAATGATAAGAAATAGTTTTAAATACTTCTAATATTGTTTTCTATGGAAATATTTAATGGTTTTGGTATAAATCATTGAACTAATTCTAAAAAGTTTTATATAAAATGTGCTAATAAATTTTGTACTAGTGGAGAGTGTTGGGAAGTCTTTAGGGAAATCCTACTTATTTTATACTCACCCCTACTTGGGAACTTCAGTGTGTTTGTAGATGTTATCTATTAGGACATAGGAAAGGTAAAGGTATTATACTTCTCTAGTAATTCACCATGATACCGTGGGTTGGGAAATTAGAGTTAGATCTTAGAGATGATTTATGATATTCTTGTGAGGAAACCACATGGGTGCCTGTGGGTCTTTTCATCATTAATTAATTGTTAGTTGATGTTTTATTTCCATTTCCAATCTGTGTTATTTTATTTTATTAGCATTAATTTTGGTTTTATTATTTCTACTCATGCATCATATAGGAGGATTAGATGTTTATTTTTTAGCATTGACAGGTTGTTTTATCTTTAAAGGGAAAATCATCCCCCAACATGTTCCTAAGACCTTGAGATTTATTACCCACATTTTGTGTCTTGGGGATTTCACCTAAGACCATTGACACCCCTAGCTTCTTAGGCTAATGAGGAGGAGTAGGATGTTACAATATGTATGCTTCAAAAAACATGTTCAGTCCACATGTAAACCATATCAGACCAACCCATGGGCTAGCTCGCATAATATTAGAAAATTTAAAATAGCAATACAAAAAATAGATTGGTTTAAATCCAAACCCCTATCAGTTAAAAAAATACTAAAAAATAATTTAAATAAGCCTTCAAATCATATAAAAACTGCATTCTTCCATGTATGTAAATTTAAATTAAATAAAACCAAACAACCTTTTTTTAAAGAATAAAACAATTAACTTTTTAATCTTTAAATCACTTCAAAACCAATCAAAAATGGAGTTCAAGTTTATAAAAACCGGTCTAGAAAGACATTGAAAAACATCACTAAAAGGGGCCCATACATAGAACTAAATATTTTAAAATCAATACATGATTAAGTATACAATGTCAACATAAATCAATGTCAAACAATAATTTAAAAAATTAAATTCCTATCTCTTTAATTTATGAAAATTATTTTATCAACATACCCAAATAGTTTATTATATTAAAAATAAAAACTACACCATTTCTACTCATGAAAAACAATATAAAAGAAAGAAAAAAAATATTAAAACATCTAAAAATATGCTTAAAAAATATTTTGTGCCATTTTAAAAATTATACTAAACTATGCTGATAAATACATTAACAAACTTCAAATCCTATCTATAATAATAAAACCTTAAACACTTTTAAATCCAATCCAAATTAAACTGCAGGGTAAAAAAAAACTTATTTTAACACATTAGAGAATCCACTTAAAATCTATAAAGTCAAAATTACCATAACACCCAAGATTTTAAAAATACAACATGAAAAAGTTAAATAACACATATTATAAAGTAAATTCAAAAAACTATTTATATGTGTTATCAAAAACTCTAAAATGGGTAAAGGAAACAATGTTTAAAAAATAAATCATAACATATGAATGTCAAATGAATTTATGTTTTCATTTTAATTGAATCATAATTAGTCTATAAAACTAAATGTAATTTGTATATTTTTTTAATAATAATCTACATTTTTACGAATACATTATTACTTTTGAATTTAATAAATAAATTAAATAAAAACTAAAAATTAACATGAAATGAAAATTGTATGGATGATTATGAAGATTAAATAGTGTGTGAATACAAATTGATTATTTGATAAATTGATAAACCAATTCACCTATATTATCTTTAAATAAATTAATAATAAAATAAATTAAATCTAAACGTAAAATTAATTACCTATGGACAAATTGAAAATCATAAATCATATAGACAAGGCACTAGTGAATCCAAAATTTAGATAATTTCTAAAAGTTAAACAAAAATATTAATAAGAATAAAAAATAACAATGAAAATTTAAGAAAATAATTATAAAAAACCACATACTACGCCTAAGGATCCATTCGACTGGCTGCAGGGGGGATCATCAATGGAGGGCAGGGTCATTCACTAACATTGTTGTGTCGGTAGGGTAGGATTAGGTAGGCTGGTGAGGTGAGGCGTGAGACACCCAGAAGGCCTATAGCCATCGATATCCATGAAGAAAGGAAAAGCCAGTAAGTTGGAGAGGAGAGGAGGACACTGGAGGGGGGAGGCTGATGTAACAGGAGAGTGTGAGGGTGAGGGACCTCACAAAGAATAGAATCACAGGTGGTTCCCACAGATGAATCACATGAAGGAAAAGAGATTTTGTATGGAGTAGGGTAACTACTAAGGTAGGGTTGATATTTGGGGGGAGAGGAAAATGGGAAATGGGTGGAGGGAGATATGGTGCCCCTTCTCATCACGTTGCCCAAGCCTATAGGCTCACTAGGATTTACCATTGGCCAAACCTATCTATATCTATAATTATAGTAAATCTATAATTATACTAAATAGTGTGCCCTCTTGTACACATGTCACTATATCCATCCTCCTTTACATGTGTCACCCTCTCCTTCCACCTTTTCATGCCTCAATTTTCATTCCCTAGATGAAACCCAATTCCATTCCCCTATCTCTCCATGAACCCATGACCCCCATCTCTATCTCCCACCTCCAAGGAACCACCTCCCCATGTCCTCACCTACCTACCTCACTAAATCCCCATTACACAACCTCCCTACCTATATCTCCTTACCACCCTACCTCTCCACCATTTTCCCTCCCCATATCGATTTTTTATAATCCAACCTCTTCTTCCATTGATTCTCACATATATCCTATTTTCAAATTCTATTTTCCTCTACAACCATTCCTCGTATCTCGCCACCCCCATTTCCCTTCCTTCTTCATCACAACTCACATCTCTTCCTATTCTATAATCCATCTTTGATAATTTTCATTTGTGCCTACCATATGACCACAATCAGACTCATATAAACCCTAGCTCACTGTACCAATATTTTCACCACATAAAATTCATGATTGAGATTTCAGTCAATCATACAACCCCTACAGATTCGTCCATGTATCCCAAAAAACTTCACCCCCATTGAAACCCTAATAACAACCAACAACCTCTTCCAGTTTACTGTCTTGGTGTAATGAAAGGTATATGTTTATTTTTTCCACCTTCTCATATAGATTTATCCATTTTAACACATTTTATTTAGTGACTATTTCTTGTATTATGCATTTTAGTAATATTCAGTCCAAACACATCACTGAATTACTACATTCATCCTTTGTATTGTCTCCCCATAACTATTCTACATTTCCCTCTCTACTCTTCCAGTTATATAGCCTTATATTTGGATAATAATGTTTTATTCTAAATATTTTTATCATTGATATTTCATCTTATATAATTCAATATTAAATTCATTTTTTTCTTCACAGATTCACATAGAAGTTCTATAATCTTTTTATTTTAAACATACTTATACAAATCTTTAATATTTTTGGTTCCAAAATTGTTATCACTATTATACATGTTTTCCCCCAATTTAGATTCTATACATTCAATTTATTTTATTAATGATATATAACTTACCATACCATGTAACACATTATTTATCTCTTTTATCATCATTTTCTTATAGTTATGCTCAAATATCCACGTAGCTACGATAACCCCATAAAGTCTAAATTATGTATATTATAATAAATTCTATTAAAACAAATTTTCCTATGATATCTTATGATTATTAAAATTTAATTTCACCCATTATCATATTATTATAAAGAAACTAAGATTATTTTAATATCATAATTTTATTATATAGTATTTTAAAAACTTTTCTGTTGTTGATGAGAATTGTCGCACAATCTCTCAAAAGTTTTATGATTTTTTACTAAGGGTGGCATAGTGGGTGACCTAGGTGTTTCTCTTAAGAGGGAAGTGAATAAAACCTCACATATTAGGTTTTATGAACCAAAAAAAATAAGTGGGGAATGAAATAAAAAATGGGGATTTTTCTTGAGTGTTTTTTTGAACAAAAAAACAAGGTGTTGATGCCGAAATCTGGAGAAGGGCCCCATAGGGAGGATAAAAGATCCCCGAATAAACCCGAGATTAAAGAAAAAGAGATCCCAGGTCCCGGGAGGTAGGCATGCACAAGAGGTTTCCTAGCATGCAAAATGTTGTGCACCGACTTTCCCTTCCGCGACCAAAAGGCCGCCCCTCTTGGCGGGCAGATCCGGCCCCGTTTCCGTGCCCAAGGAGACAACGAATGACCATTTGCACGGTCAGCCCATTTTCCACACCCAAGGAGATGATGAAAGACTGTTTGTTCAGCCAACGCTGTTTCCACGCTGAAGGTGACGATGAACGGACATTTGAACGACCAAAGCCGTTTCTGTGCCGAAGGCGATGACGAACGACCCTTTGTGCGGCCGAACCCGTTTCCATGTCCAAGAAGATCACCAAACGGGGTCTGCATGCCGGTTCCTTGAATTTCACTTCGAGGAATCCAGATATAAAATGAACTATATCCCCACTATTCGGGGACAGGGACCGAAGATGAATTGACGCTCTACAGCGCGAAAACCCCATCTTCTACGACCGCGTGAAAAACCCATGGCCTTTAGGTAATGGTTGTTGCACGATAGGCTCCCCGGGAGTGCCTTTGGATGGGACCTCAGATCCTTGTAAGTTTCAAAGTTCTTTGAGCGCATAGTGTTCCCTATTGCGTGCAAGTCCCCTCTACGTTAGGCATCTGGGCGTTCCACCAGTCCGACTTGCGTGAAAACCCTCGGCTTGCGCACAACACCTCTGACTTGCACATGAACCCCCTTCTTGCACGCAACACCTCTAATTTGCACACCAACCATCTTCTTGCGCGAAAACCCTCCGACTTGCACAAGAACCCCCTTCTTGCGTGCAACACCTCTGATTTGTGCGCAAATCATCGTCTTGTGCAAAAAATGTCTAAATTTCATGCAAGCCCTTCCTCTTGCGCGCAGACTTCCTATTTTTCCCCGACCCATTCTCTGACACACGCTCCATGTGATGACCTCACCTTGAGGCATAGTGTTCGCACCACTCTTATTCATGACACACCTGCATCACGTGCTCTTTCACCATGTGTCCCTTCAGGTTTTCACGGAGTAATTTCAAAGTCCCCCCCAAATGATACTGCCTATTGCGTTGCTTTGCCTCATGATTCTTCGCATAGGCACGTTAACGACTATTGATTATTTGCATAGCCACACGAACGTGGACACCCCAATGGTTCACTCCCTAACACCCCCTCGTCATGGAATTTCCTACCCCTTCGCTTCACCAAGGTGTAGCGGGTGCCAGTTATGTAAGACCTAGGGGTGCGGAGCTCGCCTACCTCGTCTGAGCTGTAGGATGTTAAACTGCCAAGAACCATCGTCCTCATCACATGACGTTAAACTGTGACCTCTCCTCATTCCCCGCACACAATGAAAGGGAAACCACCCTGGAGTAAGCCTCTATATTTTCTTGCCGGAGGCAGCATCCTTGCCCCTCCTTTCTTCGGTGCCGAATACCTCTCCTGCTGGGCTTTTTCGCCACCGGGCCTCCATCCTCGAGTAAGTCCCAATCTCTTCGGGTTGATAACCACATGTAATCCCCTGTTTCCTCTTTGGGATGCTAACCACGCATGAGCCCCACTCCACTTCCCATGAAAACACCTTTTGTGACGTGATCGTGAGGCTTTGCTGCCTTTTGTTTGTCACACTGAGCTTGGCTCACGTGGTCTTAGAGTAAGCATCGACCATGAAACCTCAGGAAGCCTAGCATGTAATCCCCACACCCCTTCCAAACTACGTGGACTTTGATCCTTTCTAAGGAAAGGTACGTATGACACCTCCATGAGGTTCAAGCCCAACAACCGGTCATTCCTACCCCATTCACGTTAGTTCACCAAGCCCCAAACCCCTTCCGAATTATGTGGACTTTGATCCTTGCCAAGGAAAGGTACGTAGGATGCCTCCATGAGGTTCAAGACCAACAACCGGTTGTTCTAACCCCATTCATGTCAGTTCATCAAGCCCCACACCCCATCCGAACTACGTGTTCTTTGATCCCTGCCAAGACAAGGTACGTAAGAAGCCTCCCTGAGGTTCAAGCCCATCATCCATTGGTCCCAACCATCCTTCATGTCAGTTCCCACAACCATAAACTATGTGGTATTTGATCCTTGTCAAGGCAGGGTATATAGGAAGCCTCCCTGAGGTTCAAGCCCAACACCTCATTAGTTCCAACCATTAGACCCCAGGTCCCCACTCATGTTGGTTCGCCCCATCCTGCAAGACGTTAAACTGTGATCTTCAATCAGCGGTAAGCCGTTGATATCCCTATCCAGCGGCAAGCCATTGTGACCTTGTTCAGAGGTAAGCTATTGACATCCCTATCCAGCAGTAAGCCATTATGAACTCATCCATCGGTAAGCCGTTGACATCCCCAATTGGCAGTAATTCATCATCATATGAACTACGTGGACTTTGATTCCTTTCCACGAGTATATGTAGGAAGTCTCTTTGAGTCTCAAGCCCAACACTATCATCATCCTCATAGCGTTTCCATCCAATTCACCATCCATCCCATTCAACCATTCACCATCCATCCTTATTCTTACTCGGGCCGCCACATCTCGGTGGGATCATGCCCCATCATTCCCCATTCCCCTTAACAACAATCAGGAAGCTAACCACACGTTAGCCCAAACATTAGTGTTCCCTCTAGAGGTTGAACCCATCAGATCCACTCTAATCAGTGTTCTGATCATTCCAATTTGTCTTTGCTAGACGTTAAACCTACGACATACCCTGTGTTAAATATGGGAGGATGAGGAAAACCTCATATATATGCCCATGGCATAAAATTACCCACTTTCGACATGGGATTCCTCAGGCTTCCGCGCCCTCAAGAAGCCCTATAATAAGGGGAAGAAACCCAGACATGCCAGTGTCCTAGTGTCCAGACATGCCAGTGATATCCAATATGACTACTCCCCGGACTGAAGGTTGCTGCCCTAACCGGAACTTTTGGAATATCCTGACAGAAGAAGTGTAATTAACTGGTGTCCATGAAGATATGGCACTAGGAAGAGTTTCATGAACAACATCTTAAGTTTATAAGGGAGACCCAGACTAGGTGACGAGTTTCGAGGAGGAATCTATAAAAGGAAGAATCAACATCCCATCATCCCATTTTGATCAAGGAGTAAACATCCCTGAACAAGGAATGAATACCACCTGCCTTCGGAAAGCGGGAATGCGGGGCAAAAAATATTTTCACTTCCTCCGCAGACGGATGCGCGTGCCCTGGTGAAAGAATCAGAAATAAAAATGGTGAACCTGACATGAATCTCTTCTCCTCAATATAGAGATTAGTATCATTAGAGGCATCAATAGACTAGCGTGTCACCAGATCCAGTTATCCGGCGCCGGGTCCTGTCAAGCAAATAGCGGGCCTGGCGTGAAACTCACCAGATGTTGGGGAAGTTAAAATATTGGACATCTTGTTATAAGATGTTTTCAGCATGGACCCCTCTTACTGTTCATGGAAGATGGGATGAAACTGGTGCATTGGCCGTCGATTCCTTTTTCTTTCAGAACTAATGAGTTAATCTCCCTGCTCTTCAGGAATCAAGTTGCTGTATGCGGAACGTGGTCACCACCTACCCACTGACACAGCAGCAGGGGAAGCGCCAACATGGTATTTCTGCATGGATCCAACAATTCCATAGTGGCCTCTATGCCCATGATCATGGGGAACCCATGCCCCATATCCTCGTCCGAGGTCATCCAACGAAGGGTGATCCATGACCTCGTACACCAGTATGAGGAAGAGGGCATTATAACGACTCAGGATATGGCTCGCTTGGATTTAGAGATGTTTGAACCTTGTCATCAACGCCTCCCCTGAGGGCCGCGCAGGGAGCTACTATTCACCACGCCGAAATATAACCGTTTCGGGAGCCTATCCCCGGAATGCTTCGACAACTCCCTGCCCTATGCCGATGAGGTAGGTGATGTCCGAGCCGGCTCGGTCAGAGTCCCATTCTAGGGGTTCTCAGCGAGGGCTCCCATCTGTCCATGTCAGCTCTGCCGCACAGTCTTGCTAGACGAGGAACATGTAAGCCATATTCCTTCACCACCGGCTCTGGTCCGTTTGACCTGATGCCAATGTTGGGTGCAAGCTGAAGAGGATGCCCGCCAAGGGGTGTCAACGTCAGCGGCTACTATGGACCGAGCCACCGCTAATGCATACTACCAGCTCCCTGTATATGCTAAGAAGGGGAACTTATATGCCAAACCTGGATTAAGGCCCCAACCGCCCCATGGGCAGGCTGGATCGACTCACTTGGTCACCGACACAGGCATTGGCCGCCGCAGACTAACCCGCATCGATGCCACCTAGAACAGAGGTCCTCCCCATACCACTACCATGGAGAGCGCATGCCTTCCCTGCTTCGAGGCTCTAAATGGAGGGCCACCCCATGCCACCTTCAATCCAAATGAGGGTCTTCCCCATGGTGTTGATGCTCAGTACAGAAGTCTCTCCTGTGCCCACTACACCGGGTATGGAGTCATTCCTCCTGCCCCCGACCGTCGGTGTGGGCACGTTGCACATCTGGTCTCTCTTCGACATGGGGACCCACCGTGTCCTCTCAGCAACTAGAGAAGGTCCTCCTCACCTCGGAAACCTGAGGGGTGAAGGCCATCCATGCCTCACTAGTACCCAGTATGGAGGTCCTACCTGTGTTCAGCTAGACCGGTACAAGGACCCTCCTCATACTGAGGTCACTAGGGGAAACCAACATGGAGGTCTTCCCCATGCTCATTCCAGTTCCAGTGGTGGTCTTGAATGCTCTAGCACTACCTATGGAGGTCCTCCCCATGTCCCCTTCGACATCTGTCTTGGTTCTCCTCGCATCCCGGCTTACTCAGGCGGAAACCCTCTCCGCCCCACCATCAGTCTGGCTGAAGGACCTCATGTTAGAAATATGCCCTGTCCCGAGGAGCAACCCAGGGGTAGGAAGGTGGGTCATCACCACCATAAGAAGAATTTTGGGAAGGTCCAGATATAGATTAAACCAGCCCACTTCTCAGACTCTGAAGCAGAATACGAATCAGCGCGAGAACCCTCCTCTCGCTCATCCGAGTCAAGGGTCGGGGCAGGAATGAGGCACATCATCCTAGTACTCACAGAATGTGAGGTCCATCAGATTCCCACCTCCCTCCATAGGTATATCTAGGAGGATGTAAATATGGAAACCCCATAGGTCACGGTCGTAAAATCACCATCGTCGTCACCAGAAGCGCTCTCTACCTTGACAGGAGATCACAGAGAGTTATTTTAGGGATCAATGGAGGGCGACCAGCATCACGACCTATCTCTAGTATCCCTAGCCTATGCGGTAAGAACTGCATCCATCAGCCCATCCTACCATGATTTATCATCTAGGTCGCTACACTCTTTGGAGGACAACCTGAGGTTTGATGGCCAGTCATCCCGTTCGTCGTACTCTCCACCGACCGACCTGCCATCCCAGTGGTCTGCCTCAGTACTGCTGCCAGTTCCTCAGCCACCTATAGTTGACGAGTGGGGTAATGAAGATCCAGACCCTGAATCCGAGCTGAGGAGCTTAAGGAATATCCTCACAGGGTACCACTTTCCTAAGATGTTATGGATCGTGGTGGCGTCAAATTTCTGCGCGCTGGAATCCCTCACCTCAGAGGAGGTTGAATGTTTCTGCCAAACCCTCTGGGTGATGAACCTTCACCTTCATCATCAGTGATTGGTTTATCCCAGGAGCCAAGCGCATTTTTAATACAACATCAAGCAATTCTATTTGTTCGATTTGGCCACGCTCCCTATGGCCAAGCACCCCGAGTCGCCAGGACGCCATAAGACCCTCCAACAGCAATGCATTCAGAGTATCAAGGTGCTCCTCAATATTATCAAGGAGGCTTCCCTCATGTGAAAATTCATGGCTGAGGGTAGTATGATGCCCTCCTCTTTATTCCTATCCGACGGCAGCCTAACTCGCTAGGAGATATCGAGGATATGCCCCCAGGAATGGTTACGGTCAACATGGTAGGCATAGTGGAAGGGGAGGATGAGCTGGAGCTTCTTGATGGGGACTTACCCTCCAAAGGTGTGCCACCACTATTGGATCCATCGGGGAGAGTTACTCGCTAGTAGAAGAATCTACTGGGTCTTCCTGTGCCCACCAAGGCATTAGTACTCAGCCGGAATTCTGATAAGGGTAAAGAGCATTTTGGAGCTATCAAACACTCCGACCCATCCGCCTCAGTGTAGAAGACGGAGGAGGACCCTGAGAAGGCCACATTGCGACAGAAAATTGCCAAGAAAAAGAAGTTGGTTGATGACCTTTTGGATGAACACGCTGTTGAGTGACGACCAGTCTACGACAATCCTAAACCAGTACAGCTGGGGCAGGAACAACATCCCCTCGGCGAGTTTCCTCCAGGTAACCCAGATCATGCTGCTTCCGCAAACAGGGTTCAAGCTGGAACATACGGCAAGAGGGCGCGGTATGTCTCATCAAAACCTCTTGAATGGCGCGACAATCCAAGGGATCTAGCTCAGGCTCCCCCAACTGCCCTGAGGGTCATTCCACTTGCCACTCCATGGGCCGATGGGCCTGCTTACTGTGTTGAAGAACCCACCAACGTGCTCGTGGTTAGGGATCCCTTTCAAGACAGGGAACCCCACCTAGATGATCCAATGGCGACACTCATTGCCTGCCTTGAGGCATTGGAAATGTGACAGGTGGAGATCCCACCTGATGGCAAGCCATATCCAGCATGGGTGGATGATATGTTGGCACCACCGGGTTTTGGGAATCCCACATTTTCCCCCTTCAACAAGATAGGGGACCCACCACAACATTTGGCCCACTTCTCCTCAATGTGTGGACCCATGTTAGGGACTCCATCATAGCAGGAGACCACCAAGCTCTGATGTTTTGTGCATACATTGGAGGGGCCTGCATTTTTTTGGTACAACCAGCTCCCCATCGGATCAATAACTAGCTAGGAGGACCTTCGAAGGCAATTCCTCTACCAGTTCATCTCCACCACGTGGAAGATAAATATCACAGACCTCTTCAAATGTAATCATAGTCCAGATGAGCATGTCACATACTTTATCACCCAGTGGAAAGGACTTACATACTCCCTTGACATGCCACTGACTCAAGAGAAATTACTGATGATGTGTGTGGGAAATTTTAAGACGGAACTGGTCCCCTCTCTGATCACCCAAAACGACCCTGGAGGATTCCAAGACTTCTCTGATAAGTCCCATAACCTAGAAGAAGCCTTGCAACAAGCCAACCAGGCACGTCCTTTTCCTCCCACAATTCCCGCAAGAAGGGATGTCAGAGCCAAGCCTGCCACAATAGCGCAAATAGAGGCCCCCATACGGATGAAATTATTACCAGTGGAGCCACCTCTGCAACCTCGCAGAGGTCTGTCACCACAGGTGAAGCCTCCAGCCCAACAACGGCCTCCTTAGAATCGGAAGGTTCCCCCACGTAATGCGCCGCCACTGCCTAAGAGGGACAATCAGACCCGGCCTCCTCGACAGGATCCTGTATCTCCTCGTCAGGGCCAAGCTCCAAGGACCCCCTTCCCATACAAAAGAAAATATACCTACTCATTTAATGAGAATAATATCCCCGGTTATTTTTGAAGTGCCTTGGAACAGGGGATTGTGCGTTTGCCTGAGTGCAAAAGGCCAGAAGAGGCAAACCTCACTGATCACCCCAATACTACCCCTATCATCAGATCCTAGGGAACACCCTCAAGAAATGCTATATATTCAAAGACTGGATTCAAGACCAGGTTGATAACAACATAGTCAGGCTGGGCCCGACCTCGACATAAGTGGAAGGTGTCTTCGTAAGTCCAGATAACAACAGTGACGATGAAGGCGAGTGGCAGCAGGTTTCTAACCACAAGTCCCAAAAGTATGATGAATGGATGGATCAAAAAAAGCTCTCCCATTCCCATGGTATCATTCGTGCACCCTTGAATTAGTTGGATCCTTTAGAAGCTATAGCTTCCACTTCTGCATCACCATCTTAGCCAACCTCTTCCCAAAAGAGCAAGCATCGACGACTCATGGGAAAGCAACACACCTTGCCAATGCCATCATCATCCCATACTCTCAGAGACTTCATGCCCCCAGATATGGGGATTCCTCCTAGAATCCTCCCATTAGTGGATGACTCTTCAAGTGATAGTAAAGGGTATGCTTCAGTTAACACCATGGAGTGGGTAAACCCCTACATGACTTTTGACGACGGGGAGCACCAGGCGGACCTCCCCAACGTCCCTATCCAATGCCAATGTCAGCAGAGACGTGACCATATGGGTCATCGAGGCACATTAGTTGGCACTTCCAGCTAGGCCATGCATGCCATTGAGACCAAACAACAAGCCCATCATAGAGCTCACCACATGCAGCCTCTTTATCCGGTGTCATCAGGACCACCTCCACCGCCGTTTGTGCTACTTGATCAGGTAGAGCCACCTCAACCATGCCACGAACAACCTCTCCCTACTACATATTAGTATCAGTCATACAACCCTCATTCGGTAGATACTCTGTGAGCTTTGACTAGTGATTTGCGGGATATGCCCAACACCAATCAGCCGCCGGTCCAGCCAGCAGGGCCCTCCATGCATCCTGTTGCAGAGCGGCCTCCTACAAGCAGAAGTTCATTCCTGGTGTGAAAATATGATGTTCTCAAGAACCTTTCCAGCATCATAGCAAGGCTTTCTATCCTCAAGGCCCTTATCTTGTCATCAAACATGCACGAGGCACTTGCTGGGGCTTTAAGAATCCCCCTCCAGTTTGATATGGAGGTAGCAGTGACAGAAGCCTTTCATGCTGAAGCGGTCAAGAATTCTGAATGTCAGGCCATCATTTCATTCTCTGAATAAGATGAAGGCTCTTCCATATAGGGGAACATTCATCCACTGAACATCAATAGACAATTTAATGTCATGGAGGTTTGCCGCTGTCTTGTTGACACCAACTCCGGGACCAACCTTATCCCGACATGGACACTGCGGAAGATGGGGTTATCCAAAGATGACATGACTCCCTTTGACTTAAGAATATAGGGATACAAAAGGATAGTGCAGACCTCAGTCGACAAGATCTACTTGAAGACCCAGTTTGCTGGCCTAGTTGCCCACACCGAGTTTATGGTTGTCTCCCAAGACACCGTGTACAGTGCATTAATGGGAATACCATGGATCCACCTACATAGGGTGGTTCCCTCGTCATATCACCAGTGCTTCAAGTACTCCCTAAATGGTCGAGTGGGCATATGACAAGGTGATGCGTCTCCTTTTTCATCTTGTGAAGCCTGCTACCTGGATGACGACTATTACAAGAGAAAGGACAAGTAGATTCAAACCAGTGAGGTTGGACCCATCACCATTGTAACTGACCCCTGGGAAAGTAAGGATGATGCCTGTGTCTTCCTGATCCATCGATTGGAGGCCACGACCCCCGACATGGGGCAATGTTTTGTTGTCTCTAGAAAAAGGGGGAAGCATATTCCCAAGTCTAATCAACGGTGGAAGATCACCTCGTTCTCCTACACAAATTAGGCTCAGGTGATCCCAAAGCCTCCTACCCCCATATAGTATTGGGATGTCCACCCCATGGAAACGACAATATGTTATACTTGACTATTTTTCCAGGATATAATTAACTGGCTCAAGACAACGCACCACTATTGCTTTGATATCATCAGGCGTGGACCCTTGGGACAAAGACTAGATGAGATTGAATCATCAACCTTCATTGCTATGGTTTCAGCAGCACGAGAATCTCCCAATATGTTGTTCACTACCGCTCAGGTTGGAACCAACCTCTTACAGAAGACTGTCGACCCAGAGGAAGCTCCTCCCGCTAGAGATCCCTCCTCCACAAGTGAAAAAGAGGATTCGGAGGTTGCTACCCCCGCCTTTGAAGAGGGAATCTCCGCTATGATCGATGAACCGATATAGGTGAATCTCGGTAGAGAGGCAGATCTAAGACCCACGTTGACCAGTGCTACCATGTACCTCGAAGAGAAGCAGTGGTACATAGACTTCTTGAAGAAACATCATGATGTATTCTCTTGGAGCTATGATGAGATGCCAAGACTAGATCCTCAAGTAGCCATCCACTGCATTGGTTTCCCGAAAAATCATTGTGGGTTTGAGCAGCCTCCCAGGAAGATGCACCCTTCTCATGGTGCCATGGTAGAGGTGGAAGTTGATAAGATCATCAGAGCCAATTTTGTTAAGGAGGTCCAGTACCCCAAATGGCTCACCAACATTGTTCCAGTTAGGGAAAAGAACATGTAGATCAGATTCTGTATCGACTTTCGAGATCTTAACCATCACTGTACAAAGGATGATTTTCCCCTTCCTAAGATGGAATTGTTGATTGATACCACAGTTGGGTTCCAAACCCTCTCCTTCATGGATGGTTTCTCCAAATATAACCAGATCTGAATGGCCCCCGAGGATGAGGAGTCCACAGCTTTCAAGGTGCCACAATGTACTTTTTGTTACTAGGTCATGCCCTTCGGCCTGAAGAATGAAGGTTCCAACTATCAACGGGCCATGC
Source organism: Viscum album (assembly GCA_963277665.1). Taxonomy (NCBI): domain Eukaryota; kingdom Viridiplantae; phylum Streptophyta; class Magnoliopsida; order Santalales; family Viscaceae; genus Viscum; species Viscum album. The sequence continues at coordinate 824,647,649 of OY728155.1, forward strand.
ATCACATATTCAAGACAATCATTGGGACCTTGGTAAAATGCTATGCGGATGATCTGGTGTTCAAATATCACCAGTGCCAGAACTATCTCAAGGACCTTGAGAAAGTGTTCGGCTTCCTCCATTCCCGCCACCTGAAGATGAACCCATTGAAATGTGCCTTCGGGGTCACCTCTAGGAAGTTCCTTGGATTTTTTGTCAGGTACCCGGGAATTGAGATCAACCCAGAGAAGATCAAGGGCATCATCCAGATGACTCCCCTGAGAAATATTTGGGAACTTCGAGGTTTTCAAGTCTACTTAGCCTACATACGCCGATTCATTGCAAATTTGGCTGGAAAGTGTAACCCCTTTTCCCAGCTCATGAAGAAAGGCACTACCTATGAATGGGACGAAGCGTGCCAGACCACGTTTGGGGAAATCAAGCAGTATCGGCTCCAGCCTCTGGTCTTGATGCCAACCGTCTTCGGAAAACCGCTGATCCTTTATGTGACTGCCTTGGAATGATCTCTTGGCACCCTTCTCACCCAAAAGAACAATGAAGGGATGGAGAATAGTATTTAATACCTCAGTCACATGCTCCTAGATACGGAGACCATATACCCCCCCATCGAAAAGAGCATCCTTGCACTGGTATTCACAATGCAGAAATTGCGACACTACTTTCAGCACCATGAGGTACAGTTGGTGTCTCAGGTAGACCTGATGAAGTACATTATGAACCGACCAATATTGACAGGCCATCTTTCTCGGTGGGCAGTGATTCTTCAGTAGTTCGATATCAAGATTGTCCCTCATGAAGCTATTAAGGGGCAAGCATTGGTATACTTCCTTGCTGCCCACTCGGCTCCTGCTGACTAGTACTTGGATCTCGATTTTCCTGATGAGGCAATCCTCTAGTAGATCATGCCATACCATGTTGGCATATGAACTTTGATGGTGCTTCCCGAAGACCCACCGATAGGAGGCTCAATTACCCCAGACTCAACAGGGTAGGCTTGGGTATTGTCTTTATTACCCTGGCACAAGCCATTTGACTGTACTCATTCTTATTGTTGGAAGGCTGCACCAATAATGAGGCAGAGTATCAGGCTCTTATCACTTGCCTCGAGCTGTCCCTCGAGATTGATGTGCCCCATTTTCATGTGAAAGGGGATTCCGAACTAGTCATCATGAAGATCAATAGTGACTACATCGTCAGAAATCCAGAGCTCGTACCATTGTTGGAGCGCACTCTCCAGCTAATGGCCCAGTTCCCATCTTGGCCAAAAGTTACTCATGTCCCTCAATCTGAGAATGGTCAAGATGATTCTCTGGACAGCCTGGATGCATCACTTGTAGAGCCCGAGTAGGATGACCCGATTATCCACGTGGCACATCAGAGAGTCATTGATCCTGTCTCCTTAGATGATGAAGATGGCCTGCAGGTAATCCATATTACCGCCAGAGCCTCCACATCAGGACCCCTAGGTCCCCCAGATGTAGTGGTTGAAGTGACTCTTAACTAGAGACCCCCCTTTATCGAGTATCTCCAAAATGGTTACCTCCAAGCTAATCGGTCTGAGCGCGAGTGAATTCTATGCCGCACTGCAGTTTACCCTCCATAGTGGTCTTGGTCTTGAGCAGATCCTCTACAAGTGCAGGTTCAATGGTATTCTCCTCCATTGCATCTAAGGAGTCAATATTTCTCAGGTCATGTAGAAGGTTCATGCCAGTTTCTGCAGCACCCACCAGACTGGGCCGAAGCTATCTCACCAGATCTAGATACTGGGGTACTTTTGGCCCTCCATGATCCATGATTGCATCAAGTTCTCCAAGAGATGTCACGCGTTCCAAATTCATGATAACTTTATGCATCAGCCACTAGAACCTCTCCACTCCACCAAGTAATATTGGCTATTTGTGATGTGGGGAATCGATGTCATAGGACCATATCCACTGGTGACAGCTCGCCGATGCAGATTTATCCAGACCACTACGGATTTCTTTTCCAAGTGGGTAGAAGCAGTTCTTCTCAAGGTGGTCAAGTCCCAGTCTATCATTGACTTTGTGAGCTACAATATCATCTACCAGTTTGAATTCCCTCACTCTATCCTCACTGATAATAACACCAACTTCCAAGCAGCTGAGTTGAAGAAGTTGTGCGCCAATAAAAACATCCATTCGAACCATACCTCCCACTACCACACACAGGAGAATGGAAAATTGAGGCATTCAACAAAAACCTCTCTAACATTTTGTATAAAATGGTTAGTTAGAATAAGAATAGTTGGCTGGACAAGCTCCCGAATGCCCTCTAGGCTTATCAAACGAAAACTCGTAATTCCACCCAGGTGACCCCATATTCCCTAGTCTATGAAACTGAAGCTGTCTTGCCCATCGAGATTCAGTTGCCTTCATTACTCACATTGGTCTATGACTAGAAGGAGCTAGATAAGGTAGCTGAAACTTGTCTGGATGAATTGGAAGCACTTGACGAGAATAGGCTTTGTTCCCTACACAATATGGAAAGGCATCAAAACAAGAAATCTAGAGCTTTCAATAAGAAGGTTCAGCTCTACTCCTTCTTTCAAGGAGACTTGGTATTGGCCCTCTGGACACCTATGATACTTGGCAGAAAACCACACAACTTGGAGCCCAAATGGGAAGGACCATACATAATTCATAGTGTTTACCCTAATGGTGCATACTCCCTGGTGACCATGGATGGTAAGCGTATAACTCCTCCCACCAATTCCAAGTTTCTCAAGAAATAATTTTCCTGATCCATCTTGGTTCGGCATGACCATAAACAGTTTGGTCCTGCATGACCCTAAACTGTCGGGTCCAGCATGACCTTAAACTGCTCGGTCCTACATGAATTTAAATTATAAAATGTCCCGCATGATGTTAAACTATATGTCATCCCGCAAGATGTTTAACTACACCCTTATAACTATGTGTGGCTTGATTCCCATCCGCATGGGATACGTAGGAACGCTCAAGCATTTCATCTCAAACCCAACCCCCAAACTCTTCTCTTTGACTATCCCCTAGGTATAGTTCTCTCGAAGGATCCTTGCATGATATGGTGTAGGCTTCCTTAGCCTCACTCATGTCATAATTACAATGGTTTCACCATGTTCCCACTTCCCGTTATTTTATCCTCCCACGTCCTCACCGCACAACGCTAAACTACATGGCCTTCAAGAACTACATACTAATTGATTCCCATCCTCATGGGATACGTAGGAATGCCTGGAAATTTCATCTGTTGGCCCAACCCAAATGCCAGAATCTCCCCTTGGGTCATGACATATGGTGTGGTGAAGACTTTTTCCCCAATTCACGTCAAGCTTACCTCGATCCCTCTAAGTGTCCCACTCCCCGGAGGTGTCCGCCTCTTTCACAGATAGGAACAACTATGCTTCACCCAATCCTTTGATTGGGAATCCATCATCTTTCCCATCCAAAAGGACCCCCGAATGGCATGGATGCTTGGACCAAGGGCTCTCCTATCGTTACGAGCTAACATCCTTAAGGATTGCAGGTGGAAAATTGATACAGGTCCCGTGTTGAAAATATGGTCAACAGTCGACGCTCAATTTTTTGCCCCGAATTCTGGTCACACAAGGGTGAATATAGTGTTGTGAACCTGGTCAACAGTTTTCTTCAATCATCGTTGCCTCTTTCTGGTATTCCATAAGCACGATGATTCTCCCTTTTGTCCCACGCATATGACATTAAACTAGGAATATGCGGTCCGAGCTCTATGACCCTAAACTAAGATTAACTTTGTCCTCAATGCAAGATGTTAAACTGTAATCTGGCCATGACATTATATTTTTGGCCCAATATTGGGCCACTGGCCCAAGTCTTAACTCTTATGGGATTGTACGGTGTGGTATGGGATTATTTCCTCATTCACATCGGGTTACTCGCCGCACCGTACACCTCCCTTGTTTGGGGTACCTTACCCCTTTCTTCGTCCTCATCGCAAGACGTTAAACTGAAAACTGGTTGGGACTTTCTGTCTGAGGCCTAGCCTCAACCCCCTTGGCCTTTTCGGGCCCCCGTCCCAAGTTCTCACTTAGGGTTGTACGATGTGGTGTGGGATTACTTCATCATTCACATCGGGTTACTCATCGTGCCATATACATCCCTAGATGAGATACCTTACCCCTACCTTAGTCCTCACTGCAAGACGTTAAACTGCAAGCTAGTCAGGACTTTCCATCTGAGGCTCAGCCTCAGGTCCCTTGGCCTTATCGGTATTCCGGACCAAGTCTTATCTCGATATTGTACGGTGTGTTATGGGATTATATCCTCATTCACGTCGGGTTACTCTCAGCACCATACACCTCCTTTTTATGGGGTATCTTACCCATTAGCATCCTTACTGCATGATGGTAAACAACACATTACCTCCTTCAATAACTACGTGTGACTTGATTCCCATATGCATGGGATACGCAGGACTGACCGAATGTCTCAACTTCGGGTTCATACCCATATCTTGGAGATCTCCCTTTAACCCTGGCCCCTTAGCCTACCCTTTCCCAGGGAGGGGAGTATATAGTGTGGTATGGGACTATGTCCTCATTAACGTTGGGTTTTTAATGACCATGCAATGTACTTCTCCCTCTTGAGAGTTATCTATCCCCTGTTCTATACTCTCTTTCCAAATCAACTGCTCTCGAGTTGATCCCCTTGACCCTCTTCAGTGATGTACCAATTTGTACAAGAGTACTCTGGTTTAGCATCTAGAGTGTCAGATTTTACGTGGACATGCTTTCGCCCATTTTTCAGGCCTCATGTTCCCCTTCATTTAGGCTTCCATAATCTTCCACACCCAAAGGGACCCCCAAATGGCATGGATTCTAGGCCTAAGGTATCTCCTAACATTATGGGCCAATGTCCTTGAGGGTTTCAGACAACAAATCGATACAAGTCCCGAGTTGTGAATATGGTCAGTGGCCGATGCTCATTTGTTTTTCCTCATTACAGGCTAACACGATATGGATGTTGTGTTTTGAACACGATCAACAATCATCCTCCATTGTCACACTAGCCCCTTTAAGCCTTGAATGTTAGTTACATGATTCACATAATTTCCCACCCCATCATGTCCAAATGAAATTTTGACACTCCTGACACTATCCCTCAGTGCGCATTTTCATGTTAGGAGGAAAAATCCATGGTAAAGGAATTATTCAGGGCTCCACACCGACCTCCCTTTGGCTTTCATTCCAGGTTTTGAAAAAAAAACCTCTTCCGCCCTTGTTTCCCACACCAAGTCAACTCACGTGGGCTTAGGGATTGGGTTGAGGTCTGCGCTTACATGGAAGGATTTTGCTTCTCCATGGTCCAACCTCTAATACTATAAACTAATATCTCTTTTATAACTACGTACATCTTGATTCCCATTCCTATGGGATACATAGGAATGCCTAGACATCTTGTCTTTGGGTCCAGATCGAGTATCACTAATTTATCTCTTCTGTTTTCCCTTCGGGGCCTTAACTCCTACTATATTGCATGGCGTGGTATGGGATTATGTCCTCATTTATGTCTGGTGTGCATTATCTGCACCACGTACACCCCTTTCTAGGGGCTAGCCCCTACTTCCTATCCTTTGTACTGCACGATGTTAAAAGGCACCTTCAAGAACTACGTAAAACTTGATTCCCATTCCTATGGGATATGTAGGAACACTCGGACATCTCATTTTCAGGTCCAGCTCAATTGGGAGATAGTTTCTTCTGCCCCCCTTTTCTTTCCTGGCCCCTCAGTTTGAGGTTTCCTCCTTGGAATTTCACATGGTATGGTGTGGAACTTGTCCTCATTCATGTCATATATGCTTTATCACGCCACGTGAATCCCATTTGGAACCTCATCTCTCCTATATAAGTTTGAGATATATGACTTTAAACTACGATTCTTAGTCCCACATGACTTTAAACTATTGCGTCTATCCTGCACAATGTTAAAAGTGAACGGTTGGTCCCATCACATGACCCTAAACTATGATATTATCATTCTGGATGCACGATGAAAAATGACACTGCATTGTGATGTCCTCACCCAAGGGGATGTCATGTTTGGTATTGGTTACACACCATACCATTTTTCAATGCTTATATATGGCTTGATTCCTGTGGAGATACCTAGACCTTCCATCTGTTGGAACCACTTTGTGTATAAGGTTGTATTTGTTGTCAATAGTTGTCAATGCAGATCAAAATGAAGGAGATCATGAAGTACTCCGATGAAGTAGAGGAGTGGTGATTCAGACGATTGTTGTATTGATCGGAAGTTCAAAGAACATGTGTCAAAGGTGATACATTGTTTACAACAATGCAGAATGTGAGGTATAAGCCATCCAAGGATGATCAAAGAAGAATGAGGTTTTTGGATGAAGTTCATGCAATTACTCATGATTGCATGAGAACCATGCAAGAGACTTCCTGACGAATTGAATCGGTTTGCATGAAGTACATCATACCGGTTGATGAAGAAGACAATGTGCAATGATTGGACTTCTGAGATAGTCATGAACATAACATTGTCATAGAAGATGATGATGCTAAAGCTGTTCCTTCAAAGACTACATATCACAATAGTGGAGGTTGTGATAAAAGCAGAAGAGTTGTTGAAGTATACAGATCACCAAGATGAAGCGCTGTTGAGGTGATCGTCTTTGTCGACAAAGCAAACAAACGACATACAAATTTGTTGGCAAAAGAGTTTCTATGGAGGCAGGTCGAGTTCGAGGACTGTGGAATAATGTTCCATGTTTTTATTCAAGGAACGTCGACAAAGGAATGGATGATCTGGAGGCGGACTAAAAGAGCAGATACAAGGTGGCGCCGTTTTCCAGTGTTTGCCAAATTTTTGGGCCTCAAAATCGGAAAATGAAGACATGGATTGTCTGCAAAAGGAGGTTCGCACAAAAAGGAAGTGGTGCGCGAAATATAAGAGGCTTGCGCGAAATACTTAAGTTAGGCGCGAAAAACAGCGGGATGCGCGAAATAGTTTTTCGCGCAAACAGTGTTTCGAAATCAGAGAGGTGAAAAATGGCAAAGGCATGGGCTGCGCGGAAAATAAGGGATGTGCGCGAAATACTTAAGTTGGGCGCAGAAAACAGCGGGATGCGCGAAATAGTTTTTCGCGCAAATGATGTTTCAGAATCAGAACGTTGAAAAATGGTAAAGACATGGGCTGCGCGAAAAACCAGAGCTGGGCGCGGAAAAATGGGATGGTGCGCGTAATTCAAAGAACTGAGAGACAGTTTTACGCGCAAGAAAGAGGGTTTTACGCGCAGGATCAAAAACGTCTATAAATATGAGGTGAACACCTCTCATTCGTAGAGGCTCGACACTTAGACAAATCCTGAGCTCCGGCGCGCGGAAAAATTAAGGTCCAGAGGGTTGCGCGAAAAAGAAGGCGTTGCGCGAAAAAGGGAAGTTTTGCGCGAAAAAGAAGAGTTGCGCGAAAATCCTTTTACGCGACAAAAGTTATTTTTACGCGCAAGGTTTGAATTTTACGCGCAAGCCCCCGGGAAGGGTGCGCGGAAAATTTGGGGGTCCCGCAAGCTTTTTGACAGGTGCTTAGCACTCTCAAACCTGCTTTGCGAAGAGAAGAAGAACGATCGTGCAACCAAAATCTGATCTACACAGAGAGAGAAATATATCGATACACTCAGGTTTCAGAATTGGGAATTGAAGTAAGAGAAGGAGATTTAGTGCATTCAGGTATTGCACTGAAGTAGAAGATTGATTTCAAAAGAGCATCAACTCAGGACTCTGATGCAAGCAAAGTCTCATGCTGAACAGGAGACAAAGACTTCAATGCATATCTATTGAAAAGACCTTCACGTCTATAAACTGAGTGAGACTTCACCAACGACAGTGAGCCAGGGGGAGTCAACGGGAGTGACCCGAGGGACGCAGTGAGCTATCCCTAAGAAATTGTAAAGGCAGTGAGCCTGGGACAGAGTGTCTGTACCCGAACATTTGTATCCGCAGCTAGTGAAGCATAGTGGATTTAGGTACGACCGGCAACCTGTCGGCGTATACTCCTTGGACGTAGCCCTTAGTGGTGAACCAAGTAAAAATAGCTATGTCATATGTCTCTGCATGTGAATGTTTAATTGCTGATCATATCCATCATACAGGTTTAAGTAGTTCCTACCAACGTGGGAACAAGATCCACAACTAAAAGAAGAAAAAGTTTCCACCCTGATTCACCCCTCCCCTCTCAGGGTGTCCCGGGGTCCTACAAGTGGTATCAGAGGCAGGTTAACGTATGTTGGATATTCTCCAGTAATTCTATTGAGAAGAGGATTTGAGTTTCTTTCCTAAAGTCAACAATGAAGAGCAGTCTTGATGAAGTTTCTGAGCAGACGTCTACATCTAGCAAGACCATGACAAACAGGAAAAAGAAAGAGAAAAAGCAGCTGAAGAAGTCCCTCATATCCAACGAAGATGCAATGTCTTGTTCTCCATGCCATTCCAATAATGAAGAAACATCGGGCTTGGAAATTATCGAGCAGGTGGCTCAGAATTCTTCCAGAGGAAAGGATGACACCCCCTATTCAAGCTTTCAGGAAAAACTCAGAATATATCTGCATGATATTCCAGAAGAAAGGGTTGCTATTATCTGTAGCCTATTTCAATCTATGCAGGTTGAGATCACTAGACTTGAAAGAGAAGCAGACAATATGGAAAAGGGGCTGGAAGGAAAAATTATGGAAAGTATGAAGCTCACCAAACGGGTGAAAGCCCTTGAAGAAAAAGGCGAAGTCAGCAATACTCTGGAAGAACGGATCCATGCACTTGAAGCTGAGTTGAAGAAGAGAAATGAAGTCAAGAATTTTTGTTTGGAAGAAACTTCCATTAAATTCAGGGAACTTGACTCTTTGTTACAAAACAAAGTTAAGATGCATGAAGATGAGGTTGAAAGGTTGAAGAAGACCTGTGAAGAGAAGATGATCACTATTGAAGATCAGAAGATCATCCTCAATATTGTGAGTCAAAAATTGGAAGCTCAGTTGACCAAGATTGAGAACACACATATTGAGACTTCACAAAAGAATGAAATGAGTGATGCTTGCACTCAATGTTCTTTGGAGGAGTCTAAAGCTGAAATGCCTCCAACATGTGATAAGAAGATTATGACAACTCTTGATTATCCACATCAAGAATCAGTTGCTACCGGTACTCAATGCTCAATGGAGGATTCTATTGTCAAAAGACCTCCAACATGTGATAAGAAGATCATGACTTCTCTCATCGATCTATCACAGGCAACTGAGAAAGTGAAGGTACCATCCAGACCATCTTGCACTCATGTTTCTAAATACAGTCCGACAATCAGTGCAGGTGGGAAGAAAAGCTCTAAACAAGTATGGATGAGGATAGGTGAGAAGAAGAAACCTACCACCATGACTAGGGTGGATGGGAAGAAAAAGGAGGAAGCTTCTTCCTCAAATAGAGCACAAACAACTAAGCAAATGGCCCAACAACTTAATACAGAAGACACAAAGAAGAAAAGATTTGTGGGTCAACGTTGGTGCTGCAATATATTTGGGCACTGTGCACTGGATTGTTTTTATAATCCCTTTCATGGAAAATCATAGGGAAAGCCTATATCAAAGGGGAGGAAGCCGGAGAAGAAGAAGAAACATCCACAGGTCCAGAAGCATCTGTTTACAGCAAACAGATTTGGAATTCTTGATAACATCTGTGATGCATGCAATGGCAGTGGTCACAAGAATGGTGCATGCCTAGGTCAACAGATATTCAGAGCTGATAAGAACAGAAGACCACACAAACCATCCAAGTACGAAGAAAGTACCTTGGGAAGAAATCAGAAGAATATGGCGAACACACCTCTCCCCAAGAAGATATCAAGTAGGAAAGCTGAGAAGACCCAGGATTTTAGATCCATGAAATTGAAGGGTCATTCATCCAAAGGAGACACTAAGTGGGATGAATCTCGGATGAACCCATGTGGAAGACCTAAACCAGCTGCAAAAGTTCCACATGACATATTGGTCATCTGGCCAGAAGATTTGAAAAGAATAAGGAAATTTGAAGATGAGATGGCCAAGGCTGGTGACAAAGGAAAATGAAAACTTTCACATGATGAAGACACAGTGCAGGAGAGATTGCAAACAAAGAGAAACAAACGTGTCAAAGAAGTTCTGTGTGAGAGATGCAAGAAATCTGGTCACATTGCAAAAGGTTGCCTAACCTTAATACCAGAGCAAGAAGCAGTCCTTAAGAGGAGTAAGAATGTATCATTCATGATGGCTGCTAAGCAAAACAACTCTCCACACAAAGCAGAAGAGAATGTGAATAGAGCCATGCCACACCGACATATGTCAGAACACATGTTCAAATGTGCAGGCATGAAGACTGGAGTAAACAGAGGAACTTGGTTGAGAAAAGAACCTCAACCAAGCAAGTCTTCTTGATGAAGCAATAAGGAACCACCTTATTCCCGTAATCATTTGTGTATTGTATTTGTGCTAATAATGCAGGGAATTGAAGGTGAAGAACGCTCTTAGGGGGAGAACCTGAGAAGTAGTGAATGCTGTCAACTCTTGATAGCCAAGCTGAAGAAGTTTCCATCCTTAGTAGATTCTTCAATTGATATTCAAATATTATGATGATGAAGGATCACTCTTGATGAAGATGATGAGGAGTGTTTCCCTTGCGGGGGAGAAGAATGAAGAAGCTTCCATAATCACTGTTTCAATCAATATCAACTCCAGCTGGACTCAAAATTAGTTGCTCTGTGATTTTCTTGAAGAACACGCCAATGGAGAAGGTATGTCATTTCTCAATCACTATCCCTTGGTTACTCAGATCAAACATTAATTTACAAAGGGGGAGTAACTGAATTGATCAGTGACATAAAGAGAATGGAAGTGCCCCAAGGTCACTTATCCTGCCAATTGCACTTGAATGTTTTTGATCTATTTCCTGAAGTGAGTGCAGGAGTTTCAGGTTGATTATTCTCTATCATAGTTGATCTTCTTCTACCTGGAATTAAAGTGGTAAACCCTTGAAGACAAGATACATGAGTTATCATCTAATGTTGGTATCATGATCTGTGGATAATGGACAGCCTTGTTGACTTAATCAAATCCTCTTGTTTTCTACATCGAGCATTTCTCAAGTAGACTTAGAGTGAAATGATTAATGAAACATTGCTTAAGTGTGGATTGATACCCTCCCTACCATGTGCTTTGTATTTCTTGTCAATAAGGGGGAGAGAAAGGGAAATGCAGAAGATTCTCATTTTGACATTGATGGATTCATTTCAGAAGATGTTTAAGGTATTGACAACAAAATACAAAGGGGGAGATTGTTGGAACCACTTTGTGTATAAGGTTGTATTTGTTGTCAATAGTTGTCAATGCAGATCAAAATGAAGGAGATCATGAAGTACTCCGATGAAGTAGAGGAGTGGTGATTCAGACGATTGTTGTATTGATCGGAAGTTCAAAGAACATGTGTCAAAGGTGATACATTGTTTACAACAATGCAGAATGTGAGGTATAAGCCATCCAAGGATGATCAAAGAAGAATGAGGTTTTTGGATGAAGTTCATGCAATTACTCATGATTTCATGAGAACCATGCAAGAGACTTCCTGACGAATTGAATCGGTTTGCATGAAGTACATCATACCGGTTGATGAAGAAGACAATGTGCAATGATTGGACTTCTGAGATAGTCATGAACATAACATTGTCATAGAAGATGATGATGCTAAAGCTGTTCCTTCAAAGACTACATATCACAATAGTGGAGGTTGTGATAAAAGCAGAAGAGTTGTTGAAGTATACAGATCACCAAGATGAAGCGCTGTTGAGGTGATCGTCCTTGTCGACAAAGCAAACAAACGACATACAAATTTGTTGGCAAAAGAGTTTCTATGGAGGCAGGTCGAGTTCGAGGACTGTGGAATAATGTTCCATGTTTTTATTCAAGGAACGTCGACAAAGGAATGGATGATCTGGAGGCGGACTAAAAGAGCAGATACAAGGTGGCGCCGTTTTCCAGTGTTTGCCAAATTTTTGGGCCTCAAAATCGGAAAATGAAGACATGGATTGTCTGCAAAAGGAGGTTCGCACAAAAAGGAAGTGGTGCGCGAAATATAAGAGGCTTGCGCGAAATACTTAAGTTAGGCGCGAAAAACAGTGGGATGCGCGAAATAGTTTTTCGCGCAAACAGTGTTTCGAAATCAGAGAGGTGAAAAATGGCAAAGGCATGGGCTGCGCGGAAAATCAGGGATGTGCGCGAAATACTTAAGTTGGGCGCAGAAAACAGCGGGATGCGCGAAATAGTTTTTCGCGCAAATGATGTTTCAGAATCAGAACGTTGAAAAATGGTAAAGACATGGGCTGCGCGAAAAACCAGAGCTGGGCGCGGAAAAATGGGATGGTGCGCGTAATTCAAAGAACTGAGAGACAGTTTTACGCGCAAGAAAGAGGGTTTTACGCGCAGGATCAAAAATGTCTATAAATATGAGGTGAACACCTCTCATTCGTAGAGGCTCGACACTTAGACAAATCCTGAGCTCCGGCGCGCGGGAAAATTAAGGTCCAGAGGGTTGCGCGAAAAAGAAGGCGTTGCGCGAAAAAGGGAAGTTTTGCGCGAAAAAGAAGAGTTGCGCGAAAATCCTTTTATGCGACAAAAGTTATTTTTACGCGCAAGGTTTGAATTTTACGCGCAAGCCCCCGGGAAGGGTGCGCGGAAAATTTGGGGGTCCCGCAAGCTTTTTGACAGGTGCTTAGCACTCTCAAACCTGCTTTGCGAAGAGAAGAAGAACGATCGTGCAACCAAAATCTGATCTGCACAGAGAGAGAAATATATCGATACACTCAGGTTTCAGAATTGGGAATTGAAGGAAGAGAAGGAGATTTAGTGCATTCAGGTATTGCACTGAAGTAGAAGATTGATTTCAAAAGAGCATCAACTCAGGACTCTGATGCAAGCAAAGTCTCATGCTGAACAGGAGACAAAGACTTCAATGCATATCTATTGAAAAGACCTTCACGTCTATAAACTGAGTGAGACTTCACCAACGGCAGTGATCCAGGGGGAGTCAACGGGAGTGACCCGAGGGACGCAGTGAGCTATCCCTAAGAAATTGTAAAGGCAGTGAGCCTGGGATAGAGTGTCTGTACCCGAACATTTGTATCCGCAGCTAGTGAAGCATAGTGGATTTAGGTACGACCGGCAACCTGTCGGCGTATACTCCTTGGACGTAGCCCTTAGTGGTGAACCAAGTAAAAATAGCTGTGTCATATGTCTCTGCATGTGAATGTTTAATTGCTGATCATATCCATCATACAGGTTTAAGTAGTTCCTACCAACGTGGGAACAAGATCCACAACTAAAAGAAGAAAAAGTTGCCACCCTGATTCACCCCTCCCCTCTCAGGGTGTCCCGGGGTCCTACAAGTGGTATCAGAGGCAGGTTAACGTATGTTGGATATTCTCCAGTAATTCTATTGAGAAGAGGATTTGAGTTTCTTTCCTAAAGTCAACAATGAAGAGCAGTCTTGATGAAGTTTCTGAGCAGACGTCTACATCTAGCAAGACCATGACAAACAGGAAAAAGAAAGAGAAAAAGCAGCTAAAGAAGTCCCTCATATCCAAAGAAGATGCAATGTCTTGTTCTCCATGCCATTCGAATAATGAAGAAACATCGGGCTTGGAAAGTATCGAGCAGGTGGCTCAGAATTCTTCCAGAGGAAAGGATGACACCCCCTATTCAAGCTTTCAGGAAAAACTCAGAACATATCTGCATGATATTCCAGAAGAAAGGGTTGCTATTATCTGTAGCCTATTTCAATCTATGCAGGTTGAGATCACTAGACTTGAAAGAGAAGCAGACAATATGGAAAAGGGGCTGGAAGGAAAAATTATGGAAAGTATGAAGCTCACCAAACGGGTGAAAGCCCTTGAAGAAAAAGGCGAAGTCAGCAATACTCTGGAAGAACGGATCCATGCACTTGAAGCTGAGTTGAAGAAGAGCAATGAAGTCAAGAATTTTTGTTTGGAAGAAACTTTCATTAAATTCAGGTAACTTGAATCTTTGTTACAAAACAAAGTTAAGATGCATGAAGATGAGGTTGAAAGGTTGAAGAAGACCTGTGAAGAGAAGATGGTCACTATTGAAGATCAGAAGATCATCCTCAATATTGTGAGTCAAAAATTGGAAGCTCAGTTGACCAAGATTGAGAACACACATATTGAGACTTCACAAAAGAATGAAATGAGTGATGCTTGCACTCAATGTTCGTTGGAGGAGTCTAAAGCTGAAATGCCTCCAACATGTGATAAGAAGATTATGACAACTCTTGATTATCCACATCAAGAATCAGTTGCTACCGGTACTCAATGCTCAATGGAGGATTCTATTGTCAAAAGACCTCCAACATGTGATAAGAAGATCATGACTTCTCTCATCGATCTATCACAGGCAACTGAGAAAGTGAAGGTACCATCCAGACCATCTTGCACTCATGTTTCTAAATACAGTCCGACAATCAGTGCAGGTGGGAAGAAAAGCTCTAAACAAGTATGGATGAGGATAGGTGAGAAGAAGAAACCTACCACCATGACTAGGGTGGATGGGAAGAAAAAGGAGGAAGCTTCTTCCTCAAATAGAGCACAAACAACTAAGCAAATGGCCCAACAACTTAATACAGAAGACACAAAGAAGAAAAGATTTGTGGGTCAATGTTGGTGCTGCAATATATTTGGGCACTGTGCACTGGATTGTTTTTATAATCCCTTTCATGGAAAATCACAGGGAAAGCCTATATCAAAGGGGAGGAAGCCGGAGAAGAAGAAGCAACATCCACAGGTCCAGAAGCATCTGTTTACAGCAAACAGATTTGGAATTCTTGATAACATCTGTGATGCATGCAATGGCAGTGGTCACAAGAATGGTGCATGCCTAGGTCAACAGATATTCAGAGCTGATAAGAACAGAAGACCACACAAACCATCCAAGTACGAAGAAAGTACCTTGGGAAGAAATCAGAAGAATATGGCGAACACACCTATCCCCAAGAAGATATCAAGTAGGAAAGCTGAGAAGACCCAGGAATTTAGATCCATGAAATTGAAGGGTCATTCATCCAAAGGAGACACTAAGTGGGGTGAATCTCGGATGAACCCATGTGGAAGACCTAAACCAGCTGCAAAAGTTCCACATGACATATTGGTCATCTGGCCAGAAGATTTGAAAAGAATAAGGAAATTTGAAGATGAGATGGCCAAGGCTGGTGACAAAGGAAAAGGAAAACTTTCACATGATGAAGACACAGTGCAGGAGAGATTGCAAACAAAGAGAAACAAACGTGTCAAAGAAGTTCTGTGTGAGAGATGCAAGAAATCTGGTCACATTGCAAAAGGTTGCCTAACCTTAATACCAGAGCAAGAAGCAGTCCTTAAGAGGAGTAAGAATGTATCATTCATGATGGCTGCTAAGCAAAACAACTCTCCACACAAAGCAGAAGAGAATGTGAATAGAGCCATGCCACACCGACATATGTCAGAACACATGTTCAAATGTGCAGGCATGAAGACTGGAGTAAACAGAGGAACTTGGTTGAGAAAAGAACCTCAACCAAGCAAGTCTTCTTGATGAAGCAATAAGGAACCACCTTATTCCCGTAATCATTTGTGTATTGTATTTGTGCTAATAATGCAGGGAATTGAAGGTGAAGAACGCTCTCAGGGGGAGAACCTGAGAAGTAGTGAATGCTGTCAACTCTTGATAGCCAAGCTGAAGAAGTTTCCATCCTTAGTAGATTCTTCGATTGATATTCAAATATTATGATGATGAAGGATCACTCTTGATGAAGATGATGAGGAGTGTTTCCCTTGCGGGGGAGAAGAATGAAGAAGCTTCCATAATCACTGTTTCAATCAATATCAACTCCAGCTGGACTCAAAAGTAGTTGCTCTGTGATTTTCTTGAAGAACACGCCAATGGAGAAGGTATGTCATTTCTCAATCACTATCCCTTGGTTACTCAGATCAAACATTAATTTACAAAGGGGGAGTAACTGAATTGATCAGTGACATAAAGAGAATGGAAGTGACCCAAGGTCACTTATCCTGCCAATTGCACTTGAATGTTTTTGATCTATTTCCTGAAGTGAGTGCAGGAGTTTCAGGTTGATTATTCTCTATCATAGTTGATCTTCTTCTACCTGGAATTAAAGTGGTAAACCCTTGAAGACAAGATACATGAGTTATCATCTAATGTTGGTATCATGATCTGTGGATAATGGACAGCCTTGTTGACTTAATCAAATCCTCTTGTTTTCTACATCGAGCATTGCTCAAGTAGACTTAGAGTGAAATGATTAATGAAACATTGCTTAAGTGTGGATTGATACCCTCCCTACCATGTGCTTTGTATTTCTTTTCAATAAGGGGGAGAGAAAGGGAAATGCAGAAGATTCTCATTTTGACATTGATGGATTCATTTCAGAAGATGTTTAAGGTATTGACAACAAAATACAAAGGGGGAGATTGTTGGAACCACTTTGTGTATAAGGTTGTATTTGTTGTCAATAGTTGTCAATGCAGATCAAAATGAAGGAGATCATGAAGTACTCCGATGAAGTAGAGGAGTGGTGATTCAGACGATTGTTTTATTGATCGGAAGTTCAAAGAACATGTGTCAAAGGTGATACATTGTTTACAACAATGCAGAATGTGAGGTATAAGCCATCCAAGGATGATCAAAGAAGAATGAGGTTTTTGGATGAAGTTCATGCAATTACTCATGATTGCATGAGAACCATGCAAGAGACTTCCTGACGAATTGAATCGGTTTTCATGAAGTACATCATACCGGTTGATGAAGAAGACAATGTGCAATGATTGGACTTCTGAGATAGTCATGAACATAACATTGTCATAGAAGATGATGATGCTAAAGCTGTTCCTTCAAAGACTACATATCACAATAGTGGAGGTTGTGATAAAAGCAGAAGAGTTGTTGAAGTATACAGATCACCAAGATGAAGCGCTGTTGAGGTGATCGTCCTTGTCGACAAAGCAAACAAACGACATACAAATTTGTTGGCAAAAGAGTTTCTATGGAGGCAGGTCGAGTTCGAGGACTGTGGAATAATGTTCCATGTTTTTATTCAAGGAACGTCGACAAAGGAATGGATGATCTGGAGGCGGACTAAAAGAGCAGATACAAGGTGGCGCCGTTTTCCAGTGTTTGCCAAATTTTTGGGCCTCAAAATCGGAAAATGAAGACATGGATTGTCTGCAAAAGGAGGTTCGCACAAAAAGGAAGTGGTGCGCGAAATATAAGAGGCTTGCGCGAAATACTTAAGTTAGGCGCGAAAAACAGCGGGATGCGCGAAATAGTTTTTCGTGCAAACAGTGTTTCGAAATTAGAGAGGTGAAAAATGGCAAAGGCATAGGCTGCGCGGAAAATCAGGGATGTGCGCGAAATACTTAAGTTGGGCGCAGAAAACAGCGGGATGCGCGAAATAGTTTTTCGCGC
Source organism: Viscum album (assembly GCA_963277665.1). Taxonomy (NCBI): domain Eukaryota; kingdom Viridiplantae; phylum Streptophyta; class Magnoliopsida; order Santalales; family Viscaceae; genus Viscum; species Viscum album. The sequence continues at coordinate 824,665,190 of OY728155.1, forward strand.
AAATGATGTTTCAGAATCAGAACGTTGAAAAATGGTAAAGACATGGGCTGCGCGAAAAACCAGAGCTGGGCGCGGAAAAATGGGATGGTGCGCGTAATTCAAAGAACTGAGAGACAGTTTTACGCGCAAGAAAGAGGGTTTTACGCGCAGGATAAAAAAAGTCTATAAATATGAGGTGAACACCTCTCATTCGTAGAGGCTCGACACTTAGACAAATCCTGAGCTCCGGCGCGCGGAAAAATTAAGGTCCAGAGGGTTGCGCGAAAAAGAAGGCGTTGCGCGAAAAAGGGAAGTTTTGCGCGAAAAAGAAGAGTTGCGCGAAAATCCTTTTACGCGACAAAAGTTATTTTTACGCGCAAGGTTTGAATTTTACGCGCAAGCCCCCGGGAAGGGTGCGCGGAAAATTTGGGGGTCCCGCAAGCTTTTTGACAGGTGCTTAGCACTCTCAAACCTGCTTTGCGAAGTGAAGAAGAACGATCGTGCAACCAAAATCTGATCTGCACAGAGAGAGAAATATATCGATACACTCAGGTTTCAGAATTGGGAATTGAAGGAAGAGAAGGAGATTTAGTGCATTCAGGTATTGCACTGAAGTAGAAGATTGATTTCAAAAGAGCATCAACTCAGGACTCTGATGCAAGCAAAGTCTCATGCTGAACAGGAGACAAAGACTTCAATGCATATCTATTGAAAAGACCTTCACGTCTATAAACTGAGTGAGACTTCACCAACGGCAGTGAGCCAGGGGGAGTCAACGGGAGTGACCCGAGGGACGCAGTGAGCTATCCCTAAGAAATTGTAAAGGCAGTGAGCCTGGGACAGAGTGTCTGTACCCGAACATTTGTATCCGCAGCTAGTGAAGCATAGTGGATTTAGGTACGACCGGCAACCTGTCGGCGTATACTCCTTGGACGTAGCCCTTAGTGGTGAACCAAGTAAAAATAGCTGTGTCATATGTCTCTGCATGTGAATGTTTAATTGCTGATCATATCCATCATACAGGTTTAAGTAGTTCCTACCAACGTGGGAACAAGATCCACCACTAAAAGAAGAAAAAGTTGCCACCCTGATTCACCCCTCCCCTCTCAGGGTGTCCCGGGGTCCTACACCATCCTAGGTCCACCACTTCACAAAAAAAAAACCATTCATCTTAACAGAAAAATAAGATATATCAAATTCCATTTCTTTTGTTGTAAGTTCCAGACCCACAAAACCTTATTATCTCTGGCACCGGTATCTTACCATGCCATCCTTAGAACTATGTATAGCCTGATCCCCATCCTCAAAGGGTATGTAGGAGCGTCCATGCACCTAGTCTTGGGATTATTCTAACTTTCATTTTCGGTCCCTTGACCTGAAACCTTCCCCATGAAGCGCACGGTGATCCGGACCAGGTCCTCACTCACCTCGGGTCTTGTAATAAAATTTCCATGTGTCTCTCCTTTCCTACTGTCCATGGTCCGAGATCTAAGACCATAAACTAATATCTCATCTAGAACTACGTTTGGCTTGATTCCTATCCTCTTAGGATACGTAGGAACGCCCAAGCATTCTTTGTCTCCGGGTCTAGCCCCAGGAATTTAAAAATCCTATCCTTTCTTTTTCAGGCCCCTTGGTCCGAACTTATTTGGGAACATGTGGTGTGGTGAATACCTCCTAGGTTCTCGCTCACATCAGGGTTTTAAATAGCCGCACCATGTGCTTCCCATACCTTTTCCCCACGTCGTCTGAGTTCTATGACCCAAAACTAAGATCTCCATATTGGAACTGCACGTCACATTTGGATATTTCGCCACCCTGTGCATAATCTATTAAATCTATCCCCCCTTAATACTCCACCCTAAAAAATTAAGCTGGAAGTGTGTGACCCCAATACCCTTGTCCTTGGGGAGGGACTCGACTCCCTCTATCTGATACGTCTTATAGTCACATTCAGATGCGTTTCAACAAAGAGCCTGATGTGTGGAATTTTCACGAGGAAATTCCCCTATTTCCATGTCCAAGCTTCGTGATCCCGTCATTCGGATCCTCATCCTCATCCATGTATGAAGGGAACACCTTTTCAGCCTGGTCTCATGCCACAATGGCTTACCTACCATCTTGAGCCAACATCCTTGAAGATCTCAGACGACATTTGCAACAGGCCCCATGTTTCGAACATGGTCAGTGGTCGACCCTCATTTTCTATCCACATTTTAGGCTAACTCAATAAGGATATTGTGTTTCAAATGTGGTCAAAAATTTTCCTTCATTTTCATGACACCCCCACAGTGTTCCGAATCTTGGGTATTGTGATTCACATCTTCCATTCCCATCTGTTCGGATTGATTCCAGCACCCCTGTCATTACCCCATTTGTGCACAAGAGCACACTGGGAAAATGGTAATTAGGCTGTTCTGAGAGCCTCATTCTCCAGTTAGGTTTCTCTATTCTCTTCTTGGGAATTTGGATTGGTTTTTCAAACTTTGGGTTCCTGAATCTTGACTGGCACTCCTACATTCAAACGGAGTAATAGTGCGAGCATCCCTTGTTTCTCACACCGGGTACGACCCACGTGAGCTTAGGAACAGATTTCTACTTACTTCAGGATTGTGTTCAAATTCATTAAACCCAACAAAAAATTAAATAAATCTATCCATACATGCATTTCAAAAAAAGGGACATTAAGGAGAAGTTTTTTTATGAGTTCGACCAAAAGAGGGCCCTTAGGGATCATCATCTTGGATAAATCTCTCTAGAGCCACTACCTTTTGGCTTGTGGCCTCCATGATTGCCTCCAACCCCTTGAGAACATCCTCTTCATCAGTGGCTATAGGGTGCAGTTCACTGACCCTAGCTTGTGCTTGTGCCTGTCCAGTTTGGAGTGCAGCCATTTGGTGACCCGCTTCCACTAGCTGCTCTTGGGAATCCGCCAGTTGGGCCCTCAATTGCTCCACAAGCTCGGAGCAGTTTACAATGAATACCTCCTTCTACTTAATCTGTGATTCAAGGAACTAGAATTCTTGTTCTACCTTCAGGAACACTTGGGTAGTCCCCGAATCTTCCTAACACTGGGCAACATCAGAGCGTCGGCTGCTCTCACGCAGCTTCTCAGCCATGTAGTCGCAGACTGTCGAATGAAGGTGTTGAGAATCCACCCCTCCAGCATAGAGAAAGAACATCCAGGTACGTAGTGATCCCATATGTTTTATCCATTCTATCTGAGGCTTACTGAGAAAGTGATTGATACATTTCCACCCTTTGAGACACGTCATACAACTTTCATCAGCCGCCTTTGAATCAGAATCATCTATCTCCTCAGGATTCGCAGGCCGATAGTAGGGGAAAGAAGCGAGGAGTTCAGCAGCAGGGTCCGCTTCGGGAACCTCCAACTTGTCAGCAAATTCGCTCCCGTCAGGCTGGAGTTCCACCCTGGCGGCATTACCACCCCTCATTGAGATCTCCATCTCACCTAGTACTGGGGTAGGGTTGTCTGGAATGTTTGCTTCGGCAATGGCTGATGCAGTTGTTGCCCATCCTGCTCCTGCAGATGTACCAGACTCGATGGTTTTTCATTCCTCCAACCTTGCGATCACTGGATCAGGTGTAAGTATCTTGGTTATCTAAATTCTCCAACAAATAGGGAAAACCAATGAGAAAGGACTTACAAGAGCCAAGTGCAGCGGTGTCCAATGCCTATGTCATGGCAGGGGATCCTTCCATGGGAGAGCCTTCAGTGCTTGTAAACTTGATTACCGATGTCAACTCCTCCTAGACAATGGGAATCGTAGGGGGTTCTCCATCCAGATCATTATCGCCTAGTTCAATTGAATTCTATGCCCCACTATGCCCGGTCCCGAGGACTGGCCCCTGAGGTTGCTCCCCAGTCTCTACAGGCATACCCGTGCCTTCGGCGGGGAAGGCTTCCTGGGGACCCTCACCCACATGTTCCTGAATAAGGACAACATTTGGTTCTTGGATCGAGACTATGAAAGGATGAAATCCGGTATAAGGTTTAAACCATACCTCAAGATACTCTGTTGGTTCTGCATCAGAGCCAACGATTTCGCCACTCTCCCAGGAACTCCACTGGTGAGTGGGAGATTCTAAAGGTCCCTCGCCACCAAGAACCTCAACTTGTTCCTCTTCTTCCAGTTATTCTTCTTATTCTTCTTCTTCTTCTTCTTCTCCTCCTTCTTCTTCCTCTGCACTTTCATCCTCGGATGGTAGCCTTTCTGGATTCCGCTCCTGGACAAGCATTACTTTCACCAAGAGATGCGGTTCTTCGTATCACCCCTACTGGCTTGCGTACATGTCCATGGATATTATGTATGCATACTAGCGATGAAAGTTTACCTTATCCAATATCCAGATGCGCTCTATGTCTGAAAGATTGAGCCCGGTACGCAGCAACCCCCGCCATAACTCTTCAGCGGACATGGACTGTCGCAGCATTCTCCAAGCAGACCATAAAGAGGGGAAGATAGCATCGGCAGACGGCATCAGGAGGTACCTGATTTGCTTCCCTAGGAGGCCCCTAGTTGGACCCCGAGGCCATGCATGAGACCACATTTCCCCAGAGGGCAGAGGCACATTCTCGGTCTGCACTTCCCCTACCGATGAAGTACCGGCCCACGCCACGCTAGCCTCTCGACCCGTTCTATACCTCACTTTCCCTGCGGAACCTCTCCTACCTCCCTGCTCCTTAGGCTCTGCACTAGTTTCCTTGATTTTCTGAATGTGTTTCCAAAGAATCACCTCAGGGTACGTCCTCATCCATTTTCAATATACTCTGTCGGTAGTCCGACACTAACATCGGTGGGGGGAAGAGTAATGATTTCGCCCAAGCCTACCATCGTAAACATAAGACATAGCTGGTGGAGAATATAGGGATTTATCTCTTACCATACCTCTATATATACTTTCTTGGGAATCTATTTCATGCTCCCAAACTACCTGGAAAACCGGGTCGGCACATAGGGTTCACAGAGTATTTTGTTGTCAATTTGGGTCACTAGCACACCGCCCCGGATGCTCTGCAGGTACTCCCTCTGCTCTAGTGGACTCTTCCAATCATCTACCATTTGTGAAACAAGGGTTCATAATGGGTGGAAGTCAAAGTTAGTGTGGTTGTCGATATTGAGCTTGACCCCATCATCCCTGAGTGTCAATGGGTGGATCCCAACGATGTTCAAGAGGGATGGATGCATACCGTTACCAGGGGGCGGATGGAGTTCGGGAAGTCATACCCACCATAGTGGGCTTCAACCCAACCATGGAGGATCTGGAATGGCCCGAATATCCTCCCGGGCATACTTCCCCTTAAAATGTGCCATAGGATGCTGTATAGCCTAGCCAACACTGGTACCCCTAGGTTAACCTTGTTCTTTTCTGCCATAATCTTGGCCATCACTAGTGTTCCCGGGCGGACTCTCATCCTCGTGTCCCTCATGGGTAACAACCAGCCACTCAAGAACGCAACGAGGAACCCAACATATCGCATGTTCGGGTCTTGACCTTCATTGATGCCAAAGCCCCATGATCGATATTCTCCCGTCTCTAAAATCTTCTAATACGATCCTGCCTTCCCCCTCTGAGTGCGTTCGAGCACTGCTTCCCTCGACCTGGCATCTTCACGGCCATGTCCTGGGTCAGAAAGAGACTAAAACACCCTGAATAGGATATGTCTTTAGGATATATTTTATTTTGAGTTTCTCTTTAGCTAGCTCCAGCAAGTGCCACGACAGGACTGGGGTGTGGGTCCTATCCCCCCAGACATTCTCCATCAGGAGGAACTCAATGTACTGATACCCCTTCAAGGGGATTCCTCCGATACAATGGACATCCCATAGACTGATGCCCACCTCCCCATGATGGAGGTGAAAAGTGTTGGTATTAGGTGACCAACGACTGAACATTTCCGCTACTAAGTCCTCCTATCGGTAAAAGTGGAATTGAGAAGTCCAAACGGCCTCAAAAATCCCGATTTCTAGCATCTCTAGCCCAAATTCATCGCACGTCAGGCATACCCAGTACGCCCATGCCCATTCATTGGTGAAGTTACCCTCAGATCTGAAATCCCACTCCTGCCAACTCGTTGTCTCGTCAGTAATACTCCTTCTGAAAGTACTTGCATAAATAGTTGGAGATTCCTCGGGAACTGGATCGCTTCTTGAAACCATCCTGGTCTTCAGATTTAGGATTTAAATGGCTGTGTTCTGTGTCTCCCTAGTAGGATGGCCATTGTTGGTAATGTGGAATTGTGGAAGACTATCTTCGTACATAACCCAAGACCGCGGTGTGTCCGTCTCAAAACCCAGCATCAACACTTCTTCTAGAAGACCGAAATTGCATAGCGGCAGGATACCACTCAAGATGAAATCCTTTTAGGCTTACGTCAGTATGTCGAAAAGAATTTGATTGTCAAACATGACCCTACTTGCGTGAAGAATCTGAGGGTTCACGATCATTTGGGTTCTCCTTGTTGCAGTGGAAACTTCCCTCTTGACATCGGTCTGATGGGTGGTCATTTGAGAGCTCCTTAGGGGTTAGCACGAAAGACAGAGGAATTAGTGCACAAAAGACGGTGCTGTAAAAGACTATAGATGCGCGTAGAAAAAATTTTGGACGACGCGCAAAACCCAGAGTCAATTGTGGGATCTTACGCGCAGAAGAGTAAGTTTTTCACGCACGAGAGCTAGAAATCTTGTCATGTGTAAAAAGTTAAAAGTAGGGATGGGGGGGGGGATCAGCCTATTTATAAAGTACAGATGCATATTCCGCACCCACTCATCCCTCTTTCACGCTCAAATTGTGTTTTTTCACGCCCCCAAGGATTTTGTTTCTCTTCTTCAGCGTACCCTCAGAATCTGAACTTTGGGTTCCCTTTAATATCCGATTATGAGGGGGGAATTTGTTGACACAAAAATTCAGAGAAGGGACCCATAGGGTGGATAAAAGAGCCCTGAATAAACCCGGGATAGAAAAAAAGAGATCCTGGGTCCTGGGAAGTGGGCGCGTGGAAGATCAGGTAGGTACACGCAAGAGGGCTTCCAGCACGCAAAATGTTGCGCGCCGACCTTCCCTTCTATGGCCAAAAGGCCACCCTTTGTGGAGAGCAGCTCCTGCCCCATTTCCGAACCCAAGGCAATGAAAAAAAACCATTTTCATGGCCAGCCCATTTTCCGCGCCCAAGGTGATGACGAACGACCATTTGCGCGACCAGTACTGTTTCTGCGCCGAAGGCGATGAAAAATGGCCCATTGCATGGACAAACCCGTTTTTGCATCCAAGATGATGACTGAACGAGGTCTGCATGCTGTTTCTTTGTGTTCCACTCTGAGGACTCCAGCTATAAAACAAACCATATCCCCGGTCTTTGGGGACGGGGACCAAAGACGAATCAACGCTCTACTACGCAAAAAAACCTGTCTTCCGTGACCCCGCGAAAAACCCATGGCCTTTAGAAATTTGTTGTTGTGTGATAGGTTCCCTGTGGGCGCCTTCATACGGGCCCTTGGATCCTTGTAAGTTTCAAATTTCTTTGCGCGCAAGGTGTTCCCTATTGCGCGCAAGTCCCCTCTGCGTCAGTCATCCGTGCGCACCACTGGTATGACTTGCGCGCAAACCCTCATCTTCCGCGCAACACCTCTGACTTGCGCACAAACCCCCGTCTTGCATAAAACACCTCCGATTTGTGTGCCAACCATAGTCTTGTGTGAAAACCCTCCGGATTTCGTGCAAACCCCCGTATTGTGTGCAACACCTCCGATTTGTACACAAATCATCGTCCTGCGTGCAAACCGTCCGTCTTGCGTGCAAGCCCTTCCTCTTGCACGCAGACTTCCTATTTTTCCCCAGACCATTCTTTGACACATGCTCCGTGTGCTGCCCTCACATTGAGGCATAGTGTTCTAGCCACTCTTATGCACGACACACCTGCATCTTGCACTCTTTCATAGTATGGCCCCTCAGGTTTACATAGTGTGATTTCAAAGTCCCACTCAGACGATATTTCCCATTGCATTGATTTTCCTCATGCTTCTTCGCATAGGAATGGCATGGCCACACTAACATGGACCCCCAATGGTTCTCTCTATAACACCCCCTCATCACGGAATTGCCTGCCCCTTCACTTCACTAAGGTGTAGTGGGTGATGGTTATGTAAGTCCAAGGGGTGCGGGGTGCGCCTACCTCGTCTGAGCTGCAGGACATTAAACTGCCAAGCACTATCTTCCTCAGCACATGATGTTAAACTGTGACCTCGTCTCGTGCCTCATACGCATGGAAAGGGAAACCACCCTGGTGTAAGCCCCCAAGATTTTCTTGCCAGAGGGAGCATCCTTGCCCCTCCTTTCTTCAATGCCAAATCCCTCTCCTGCTGGGCTTTACCACCACCGGGCCTCCATCCTGGAGTAAGTCCCAACCTCTTCAGGCTGCTAACCACATGAAAGCCCCTGTTTCCTCTTTGGGCCACTAACCACCCATGATCCCCACCCCACTTCCCACAGACACACCTTTCACGACGTGATCATCAGGTCTTTTCTGCCTCTTGTTTCTCACACTGAGCATGGATTACGTGGACTTAGAGTAAGCATCGACCATGAAACCTTGTGAAGCCTAGCGTGTAAGCCCCACACCCCTTCCAAACTATGTAGACTTTGATCCTTTCTAAGACAAGGTGCGTAGGACACCTCCACAAGGTTCAAGCCTAAAAACCAGTCGTTCCGACCCCATTCACGTTGGTTCACCAAGCCCCACACCCCTTCTGAGCTACGTGGACTTTGATCCTTACCAAGGAAAGGTACGTAGGACACCTCTATGAGGTTAAAGCCCAAAAAATGGTCATTCTAACCCCATTCACATTGGTTCACCAAGCCCCACACCCCTTCTAAACTACGTGGTCTTTGATCCTTGCCAAGGGATGGTATGTTGGAAGCTTCCCTGAGGTTCAATCCCATCATCCATTGGTCCTGACCATCCTTCATGTCTATTTCCACACCCATGAACTACGTGGTCTTTGATCCTTGCCAAGGTAGGGTATATAGGAAGCCTCACTGAGGTTCAATCCCAACACCCCATTGGTTCCAACCATTGGACGCCAGGTCCCCCCTCATGTCGGTTCGCCCCGTCCTGCATGATGTTAAACTGTGAACTTCAATCAGCGATAAGCCGTTGACATCCCTATCTAGCGACAAGACATTGTGACCCTGTTCAGCGGTAATCCGTTGACATCCCTATCCAGCGGTAAGACATTGTGACCCAATCTAGTGGTAAGCCGTTGACATCCCCAATCAGCGGTAATTCGTCATTAGATGAACTATGTGGACTTTGATTCCCTACCATGGGGATATGTAGGAAGTCTCTTTGATGCTCAAGCCCAACACTATCGCCATCCTCATGGAATTTCCATCCCATTCACCATCCATCCCATTAAACCATCCATCATACATCCCGATTCTTACCCGAGCTGCCACATCCTAACGAGATCATGCCACCTCATTCCCCATTCCCCTTAACAACAATAAGGAATCTAACCACAAATTATCCCAAACATCAGTGTTCCCTCCAAAGATTGAACCCATATGATCCACTCTAATCAGTGTTCTGATCAGTCTGTTTCATCTCCGCTGGACGTTAAACCTGCAAAATACCCTGTGTTAAACATAGGAGGTTGAGGAAAAACTCAAATTCATGCCCATGGTATATAATTACCTGCGTTCTATGTGGGATGCCTCGGGCTTCCACGCCCTCGAGAAGCCCTATAATAAGGGGAAGAAACCTAGACGCGCTAGTGTCCCTACGTCCAGAAACGCCAGTGATGTACAACATGACTACTCCCCTGACCAAAGGTTGCTGCCCTGACCAGACCCTTTGGAATGTCCTGATATAATTAGTGCAATTAACTAGTGTCCATAAAGATATGACACTAGGAAGAGTTTCAAGAACAACGTCTTAAGTCTATAGGGGAGACATAGACAAGGTGACGAGTTCTGAGGAGGAATCCACGGAAGGAAGAAATGACATCCCATAATCCCATTTCAGTCAAGGAGAAGATTTCCCTGAATAAGGAATGAATGCTGCGCGTGCCTTTGGAAAGTGGGAATGTGGGGCAATAAATAGCTACGCGTCCTCCACAGACAAATGCGTGCGCCCTGGTGAAAGCGTCAGAAACATAAGGAAACAATTACTTTTAAAAAATAATGTTAGTGATTATGATTACCCTAATATTACCCTTCATTAATCATTAATTAGGATACATTATGATCAGATTCATTTAAATATGGTTCCCCAATTTTTAACCCCCAAATCCTATAGAATAAATAATGACCATAAAGATTAGAATAATAGAACCCTAATGAAACTTTGGGATTTTGAATCATAGCACCCTTCCTTTATTGTAGTCCCAAAGATAAATTATGATCGGTGTAAAATTAAGGAAGAACCTCCATAATAGAAATTATAATGTATTTAGTATGCGGATTAGACCCAACCCCACTAAATCGATCCCATTTTTATTAAATTTAGCAATAAAAATTTCTCTCTCTTGATACACACAAGACTGACCTCACGATCAAAGTGAAAATCATTAGAGTGATGTAGAGTTTAAAAAATCATTTCATTCACCATATTTTTATGAATTATTGTGATTATATAGATTTAAAACAACTAATGAAAGGGGTAATATTTATAATGACCTCAAAAATAATTACTGACCCATGTGTGGAATTGTCATTGCGGCGATGATTTTCTTATACAATAAAGGGTATAACCCAATATCATCACAAATCATTTATTTAAACAAAAAATGAGTAAAAAAAGTGTAAAATAAAAGAATAATAAGTTTTATGGATAATTAAAAGAGATTACAACCACAAAATAAAAGTAACACAAAGTAGAAGCAGATCGAATCGACTTTTTGGAAGAGATTCCTACAAAATCCTTCCTTCTTCCAAATGGATAGAGATGTATAAATGAAAAAACCCATCCTAAAATACTTCATAAATCCTTTAAGAAACCTCCTAAGTGTGAAAAATTCAATTAAATGGAGTGTGGGAGGGCTGGGGCTTCAAATTTCAAAAAAGGGAACATGTGTAATTTTATCATAAAAAATTACTCCATATTGAGCTGCATTTTCGACCGAGTTCCCACATGAACCAACTATCAATAATTTTTAATGGAATTATTGAAATTTATTCCTTTAACATATTTCAACATTTCATCTCAATCCAAGATCATATTCAATAGTTATGGCTTAAATGATGATGCAAGGTCCAATTTATCAAGTCCAATCCATATCTACATTAATAAACACTTTCATTCTTTTAAATCTTGGATACATGTTGCGTGGTCTACAAGAAATATGTATAAAAATTTTCTTAGAATACATATACAATATTTTAAGGTTAAATTTTTAAAAAATAAAATTGTATAATTAAATTAATGGAGTAGAATCTAAAGGGAGAAAACATAATTTTCATTTAATCTTCAAATTAATGGTAAAAAAAACTATTTTAAATATTAAAATAAAGATCAATGTGGGGAGGTTATATCAATAATTATCATTAAAATATTTAACAAAAACATGTCATATCATCTCCCCCACACTTACCTATTTATACTTCAAAGAAAAACCCCATGTAATTTAATCCAAAAAATGATGCTTGAGGACATTTCTCAATCCATGATAGTAATATGAAAAAAAGAATAAAATCAAGAAGTCAATATTCATAAATTTGATTTTATTTTATCAATAATTATATAAAAAAATACAGTGTGATAAATTAAATTAATGAGGTTGAAATAAAATATGATTTAACCATGCCACTAATTCTCCTTGTGTGTGTGTGACAACCATTTTGAGACTTTAGCTTCACCCGTTATCTAGTATATTTAGGGAAAGTAAAATTTTTCTTCTTACCTGATTATATTACACCACACCTATTTAACATCCTTTTTAATCGCATTTCAAAACTCGCTCATTTAAGCATTACCAAAATTCAAACCATAAGATCACAACCTAGATATCTCTATATGTTATACATTTCATCACTCCTTTATTAATTGTGATTTTTTATTTTTTTAGGGAATACAATAGTCAAATATCAGGTACACCTTCATTGTTCAATAAATAAAAATATTGAAATTGATAAAAAGATAAACAAATGTATGGAAAGACCATTTTTATAATCTAAAAAACTTTCTTGACTTGACTATGTATTTAATTGGATATGAAAAACTCAAAATTCATGATTGTGTGTGATGTTTTGTAGAGAGATTAAATGAAACAATTTTCCCACAAAATTCCCACAATTAATGATGCCAAAATATTAAAGGTTTCATAAAGACATAATCAAATATATCCTTGAAAAATTTCTATTTTCACTAAAATCAACCACCAATGATCTCATGCATAACCTGTTTCACATGAGATTGGAAAAATCAAACATGAAATTTAAATTGGTTTCATGGAATTAATGAGCATGTGTCATGAGTTTTTTTGTTTTTGATGTTTTTTTTTTGAAAAAAAATTATAAGGAAAAACACACACACACAAAAATTGTAAAGAAGAAACCGAAAATGTTTTCACCTCCCCCAAACTTAAATGTACCTACCCATTTTAATTAATGAAAATATATAAGGTATAGGGAAATAAAAAAATAATAAGGATAAATAAAACTTGGTTTAATTTGAATTTAGTGGCTTTAAGATAAGATCTTAATCACCACCTTTGAAAACCTTCAAAATAAAACAACTGAAATACTGAAAATTAAAGAAAGTAGTAAATGAAAAAAAGTAAAGATAAATGATGAGACAATGTTTTCATATATTTTATCTTTTATAATGATTTAAATCCCACCATTTTACCATGTTAAGGGTAATTATCATGTATTTAAATTATAGGATCATTCTAGATTTAATTGTAAAGTGTATCAAAACCTGGCCTTTAATTATTTTATTAATGGAAAAAAGAATACATTGAATTTTGTGGTTTTGAAGTTGTTTTTGGATGTTCAATGGTTATTTTAAAGATCCTGAAATTTAACAAGATCAATTATGAGAATCATGGACTTGTGGTTTCATGTAATAGGTTTGATAAAATTCAAAACAAGAGAGTGTAAAGATTTAGTTACTTGGTATAAAGCTTTTCTCCAAATCATAAGGCTAGCCCAACTGAATGTAAGGCTTTGTTCCCGATTGCAAAGATTGTTTGTCGATCATAAATATTCCTTAGTCCCTTATAGGAATTCATCATAAATATTGTTGATCATAATTTTTTTAAAATACTTTCGGTGACAATCTAGAAGGCTGAAATTTGAAAAAGGAAGAAAAAGTCATCAATATTTCTAGGAGAGTTTTGGGATGACAAGTCGTCATTCTTGTGACCAACCAGAGATTTCCATATGAATTTAACTCAGACATAATTTTTGATCAAGAAAACCAAAGAACAAGATATGGATTTTTAAGAAGAAATAATAACATGAAAATATAAATTCATGAAGGATAAAGAATATTTCGAATGATTTCAAAGGAATAATAATCTCAATGGTTTTTTCATGTAATAATGGAAGGAACCTTGAACCCCTTAAGGCATGCATAATGACATGATTTAAGGGAATATGGAGTAATATTTAAGGAGTGGATGTTGGGAAAGTTTATTACTATTTTTATCATTATTATTTAAGTTTTTTAATGCCTTTATCCTCCCATTTATTCTCTGTCACCCTTTGAATGGAGGATTAATCCTCTAAGTGATCAGGGAATGGACGAAGACCCTTTTGTAATGCTTGAGTCTTCATACCTACTTGAATAAAACTATTTCCTTTTAATTTATTTCAGTCTTGGATAATGTTCAATACATATAATGTAATTTTATTTTAGGTTTTGAACATTTTCATTGTTACTTCCAAAGTTGAGAATCTATTATCTCCCTCTACCTTGTCCAGCTTGTTTCGAAGGAGTAGGCTATGATGGGTGGTGAGTTCTTAGCAATTACTATAATGTGTGTGTGATTAGAGGGTTTCTTATATCTTTATCAGGAGCACCGAAACTTTATTGGGGATTTCCTTGGTGTTACTAGTGTGAATTTTTGACTTTTATACACACAAGAAGGGGTATTGGAAAATTAGTTTCACTATTAGTATAATCCCAAATATATATCTTCATCTTAGGGTGTTTAGGGAATCTATCAAGGCACCTTGATTTTTTCAATTATCAAGAAAATAAATTGAACCATTTTTAAGACTATGACACAGTTATAGAAGGAAATGAAACCCTAACCTGATCATATTTATCATCTATTGTTTTCAAAATTCTTCTTCATTGTTTACTTTTTCTCTGAAAATATCAAACTCAAAATAAACCACTTTTTGTTTAACTAATCAAAACATGACACTATAGGTTATTAATTTTTAAAATATTCACACACATTTATCAATATAAAAAACACTAATAAAATTGGACCTCTATCAATACTAAGTTGGAATTAATAAAAGTTTTCCTTTATCAATATTTTTTTACTACTGATAAAATTTTACATTTTCAATGTTAATTTCTAGAAATATTTAAGGATTATTTAAAATAAAAGTGCACTATTCCAGAATAATCATTTTTCATTACTGAAAAAGGTTTTCTTGATGTTTAAAAATGTTGATAAAGACGATGTTGAGAGAGGAGAATCTTTCTTAGCATTTTTTTAACATTGAGAAAGATTTATTCATTGTTTAAAATGATACCTCATCCAGGAAAATGCCTAATACCACTGCTAAACTCCTATGACATGTGATATTTTTCTTTATTTTCTAAGTGTTTTTGTTCTTAATTTGTAGGGGTGGTATTACAACTCTCACCTTACTTATATAATTGAAAACATGATGAGAATGATATCACTCAATATTCATTATTTTTTACACCGGTGTATGCCTATCCGAAGAAAAAAGCCCCCCATTTCTCGTCGCACATTGCAAATTACTGTCTTCAGTTAGATTTTTTAACTACGTTATCCAATGTAGGAAACTAGGCCAATTTCTAGTGAAATAATGGAGGTTCTAATAAACTTGACCTAAAAACCTGTACTGGATAGTCCAGTTAAATAAGGTATTGGATACAATTCTAGTTTGTGCTACCTCGCAATCAAAAATCAAAATTAATTCACATAGGCAAGATTCACATAGTTGATTCACACCTCCCCGAACAACTAGTCTGAGGGTTTTTAATCATATAATTATATAATCATATATACATGTGTGTTTGTATGTGGTTATATAAAAATATATTTACATATATTTATATTAAAATACATAAATACATACATGTTTATAATATATATATATATATTCATATATGTTTATATAATGCCTTAAAATACATTATAAAATATATTTGTTAATTAATATAATTTAAATAATAATATATGTATAAATTATGAAAAATATTTTTATTATAATGTGATTTATATATTTAAAAATATGTTTTATGTGTAAATATATTTTACTATATTTATATATACTTCATATTTATATATTTTCTAATAAATATGTAAAATTATAATTATACATAAAAATATATTTAAATACAGTCATATAAGTATAATTATACACATGAACATATATTTATTAGCATAAATTTAATAAAAATATATTTAAATTATGTAAATTAAATTTAAAATATGTTTATTATATTGTGATTTATATAATTATATATATATATATAAATATATAAATATATATATTTAAACGTATTTTAACATATTTATGTATTGATTTTTTTAAAAAATATCTATATATTTATTTATATATACTTCATATTATATATATTATATGTAAATAAAATTAAACCACCTAATTAATATACGATTTTTAGAGAAAGTTTGTTTTTTTACCAATTATATGTAAATATTTTAAGTAATATTCTGTTATTTTGAAATGATATGGTAAAATATATTAAATATTATAGCACTTGATTCCAATTATGTACATTTATATATATATTTTCCTCTTCCCCTCTATAGTTACATCTTCAAAAAAACATGCATTCACCGAAACTCTGCTTTATCCAAAAAAACAGGCATCAAAAAGGAAAATTAATCCAGAAAATTGAAGAAAAGTAAATAGAAATAGTTATTTTCTTCTTTTTAAAAGGCCCATTCACTTGGTATCATCGAAAGGGGCTAGAATTTTGAGTCCCATCTCTAGAGACTAATTGATAGAGATTGAAACTTTATTGGGCCTGCACTTGTTTTTGTAGTATATGGCATACAGGATCTTCTGGGTTATCCCCAACCCGTAGGAAAACCCATTGGCCACCTCTACACTTTCCAAATAAATAAAATAATATAAAGAGAATTTCATATATAAATAAATATAAAATTTTAATGGAAAAAAACTTACTGCCATGAAAGGGTCCTTACTGATAAGACCAAGGATAATAAAAGAGGCAACATAGAAGAACACAAAGAGTGAGTGGAAGAATGTAATAAACTCCATGATTTTTGTCTTTATCACCATCCTATTCACATTATAAATATATATTATTGCATGAAATTTTAGTAATTAATTATAACAAAATTATAGAGAACTGAAATGGAATCAAAGGTGAATCTCACTATGACTGAGAGAGGGGAAGTGTACATGATGATGGAGAACGTGGTAGTGTCCATGCCATAGAAGAACTTCTAGCCATAACCATAGAGGGAAACTAATGATACAAGGTCCACTACCCCAAACACTGCCACGAAGAGTTCCAATAGTGACCCGATCTTCATCTTCTCGTGAGTCTAAATGAATTGTAATATAGTATACTGTTATAACCTAGTCGTTAAATTAGTGGGTATGAATAAGATTAAATAATTTATGAAAAATATATGGTTTACACATGTATAAAGTAAATTATTTGGTTATCAAGTGATTATAAATAAAAGAATGAAATCATCAAAAAGTGAAAGAGGTGTTTTATAAATAAATTTTTTTTTGCACTTAATGTATTTTTATCTTAATTAATTTAATTAATCACAATTAGTGAATGATTTTAATGAAATTTATATATTACATATTCAATCAAATTTTTTACTATTAATCTAATATTTTTTCTATGCATGAGATAATAATAAATCCACTTTTATGCTTTAAACAATATTTTTTCTTAAAGATAATTTCATCGTGTTTTGAGAAATTATTTTAAAATTAATGCCTATCACTTATATATGTTGAATTTGTTAAATGGAATTCATATTTGAAATCAAGATGTTTAAATTTGTTAAATATGTCCTTTTATTTTTAGGCATTATGAATAGTAACGGTGGTAAAATTTATCACCATGATAAAGGATAAATTGGGTTAATCTAGGTTAAACTATGTGTTACGATCAATATTTTTCATCTAAATTACTAGTTCATGAAGATAATTCAACCCTAATCACTTTATGCTTGAAATATAATTCTTTATGAGACACTTTTCCATGAAAAATACTATAATGGACCGAATCATATGACTTGTTACTTTGTGGGATATCTGTTGTTTGTGGTGTTTGAGTAAAGTAAATGGGTTTGGGGTGGATTAATAGAGTAGTTTTGAGGTGATTTTTGGGGTGGATATGGATCACCAATGGTGGTTCATTTTAAAAAAATGGTGGATCACCAACAGTGGATCATTTTAAACTAATGATGGACCACCAATAGTAGTTCATTTTGAAATAACTATAGATCACCAATGATGGATCATTTTGAACTAATAGTGGATAATTTTTAACTAAAAATGGATAAGAAATAGTAGACCATTTTTAACTAATAGTGGATCAAAAATGGCGAATCATTTTGAATAGTTTTTATAGTTTTTCCAAAATTTCAAGATTTCCCTTTTTGTCATTTCTTTGATGAAAAATGGTTTTAATTCCTAAATTAATGAATTATAAAGATTTTTAAAATGGGATTAATCATATCTTAAAATTTTGAAAATTAATATGACCTCTTAAATGTTTAAATTGTTTGTATTTAATAACATTGGACTTTAATGTCAAATTAAAACCATATCTAATCCCGATAATTTAGATCTAATATTCCAGAAAAGAATATATCTCCTTCACTCTTTCATGCTTACTTTCTCTTGATATGGGAGTTTTCGAATACTTCTTAACTTGGAGTCATGGAACCTTGTTGCTGTAGTTGGTTCGAGTTCTCCTAAAGAGGTTTACTTCTATATGCTCACCCCCTGTTTTTGGTGCAACAAGTTGGTGTAAATATTCTTTCTTCTAAGTATAAATTCCCTAGTTTTTTATTTTTGTGTACCATTCAGGATGGTTTACTCTTGTTATCTCTTGGGAAGATAGTTTCATCTAGCTTAACAAAGATAATTAACTGGTTTAAATGGAATGAAAAGGGGAAAGGGAATGATTTACATGCTTTAATATATTTTTGATTTTGTGATATTGAGATTATCTATGTTTTTTGTATCACTAAAAAACATAGTCATCAATTTCCCCTATTTCTGTGGTTTTAATATATGTTGTGATGCCCATGTTGTTTGATTTGTTATGAAACCACCATAAATAAATGATTAACCACTTATACTTGGAAAACGAATTGGTTTTATCAGGATATATGGCTTGTGTTATAACATATTTAAATAAAGAATAGGAGTTGAATGAAATAATTTATGCCAATTTGGAAAATGCTATGTGTGTTCTGTAATATGTTTGTGGATGTGGTTGTGTATTGTGGCTGGTTGTGTTGATGTGATGCATGGGAAATTTCAATTTTGTGATGTGTGTGCATTGGGGCTATGATGGGGGTTATGGGGTAGTTGTGAAACGGGGCTAAGAAAGTGGATGTGATATGATGGAATGTAGAAGTGGATGAGTCTATTGGTATTTGGAAGTTTTATTTCCTATTGTGTGCTATGTTGTGATAGTTTTCTAAGTAGTGTTGTAATTAACATGGATTTATTAACAAAAAATAAACTATAATAGGCTATGCGGTTAATATAATGGGCTGTTAAATATAAATTAATGGGATGGAAAGTTTTTAACACATGGTATATTTTAATGGGTTGATAATAGATAAACTGGGAATTGGATTTAATTAAATACTGTTTGTGTCTTATGGCTTGTTGTGGGGTTTTATGTATTTAGAGGTAGCAAAAAATTGAGGGAAATTTGTGAGTTGGTAGGTACCTTTGTTGTGAACCCTGAGGATGGGAGTGTACGTAACTATTATATATATACATTTTATTGCCTTGTGATTTATTTACATGTCAAACCTATGTTGAGAACCGTGTGCCGAAACTCATATATATTTGGGGGGTGTTTTTCCCAAAATATCAGTGGGAGGATGGATGGATGGCTATACACTCTTCCTCGACTCCTCTTCCAAGTATCAATGGATGCATGGGCTACTATGACCAGAAGAAACAAGTTCCACTATTTTCATCTGATGATATGCGACGGCCCTAGTGTATTTGATCAATATGTGGTGAGATGGCTTATGGTGGGGGTTATTCATGGTAGGAGGAGGGAACACATTTTATACCCTTCATGTTCACAATACTATACTACACTGTTTATGAGATGAGATGTGATGGAACGGGTGTGTTTGGGCGTGGTGTGGTGTGATGTTATGGCCTAGGTGTCTATGAGCAGGATGTAATGTGATGTGGTGTTATTCGAAAGAGGTGGGAGTGCTAGGACTTATGACGTTGGGGGCGTGAGAGTGGTAAATCAGTGGGAAATCAGTGTGGTTTACCCTTCCTCGATATGATTCAAATTATATTATTATACTTGTATACATTATTTGGTGAGAAAACCTTGGTGAGGTTGAAGTTTTGGTTAGTATACCTGCATAGGTGCTGTTTGGTTCTATTGCTCTCTCACGGGTGAATTAGTATGCTTTTTTCACATGTTCATGAGAGAATTTAGTTTTCCTACTAAGTATACTTGTATGACCAACCTATGTATATAAATTTATTTTTAGGTTTCTAGGAGGAATTATTAGACCATGATAGACATTACTAGCTTAGAACTTTGGACAATTTCTATGTTGCTTCTTTAGTTTTTTATTTTGGGTATTTACTTTGGATACTTTTATTTGTATTAGTTTTATTTACAAATGCATTATGGGGTGTTTTTTGGATTTCTTATAAACATGTCATGGATTTGACAGTGGATGATTCATCTTATCTTAAAATCCTATTTATGTTATTGAGGGTAATGCATCCCATACATGGGATTTTTATACCCTAAGTGCTAATTTCCAACCTGGGACCTACTAGAGGTGGGTATCATGGTTCATTATATCTCTCCCCTCATTAGGGTATCATTGGAGGGAGGGGTCATGACATTGTTGTATCAAATGTGATGGTTGAGAGATAGGTTGAAATTTAGAGTTAGGCATAGTGAGTATTTCATTGGTTGATATGGAAACAGTGCCAATTGACATTGATGAGTGATAGAGTCTAGGGATACCGGATAAATCATAATATTTTATCTCCCCCCTGATCCTATATACTGAATCTGATCTTATTGAATGATCAAGTGAGGTGGCACCACTTGCAGGGTAGAGACATAGAAGAGGTACATGTATCATGATGACTTGTGTTATTATTTTAATTGGGTGATTTTGGATGTAGGAAAGTTGAATTAAGTTTAAATGAATTAAATAAAACTTAATAAAATTCCATAATATCAGGATTAGGAAATATTTGTTTCCCATTTCAACAATGGATCCTAGTCATCATCCATGTGTGGATTAGGTAGTGGAGAAACTGTATGCTAAACCAGTTGATCGATGGAGGGTTGATTTGGTTGAGGATGGTGATAAGTGGAAGAGGACATTGTAATCATTTCAATAGCAGGATTTGGGGAAGTTTGAGGGAAACATTTATGATGTGGATACAGAGAGATGTTTATAGGAGTTAGAGATTTATTTTAGTTTTATTCATTCCCCGATGAAGTTCTGGGACCCCTTGTAATTTAGTTAGGTGTAAGGAGATGCACATCATTTGTGGACGATGTACCTTGGTGAGTGAAAGGAGTTGAATATTTCATGGGTTGACTTCCAGAAGGAGTTTCAGGTGGAGTTCCTTTTATTAACCATAAATGATGTAAATAGGTAGAAGAAAATCTTCCTTCATTAGGGGAGTATGTATATACAGGTTCTTAGGATAAAGTTGAATGGACTTCTATACTTTTCCCCAAATATTTTCCCAGATAAAGATTCCTGAGTGAGGCATCTTGAGGAGGCTTTTCATCCTTCGATCTAATATGCAGTTACTATTTTTACATTGCCAAAGTATTTAGAGGTTCAGAAGAAGGAAGAGGTGATTGAGAGAATGAACTCACAAGGGATATTTACATGAGATGAGAACTATAAGAGTTCATTTATGAGTATACTTGTAAATGTTATATCTTAGGCACTAGGTACTTCAAGGTTTCGACTAGTAAGGAGTTGACCCTAGCAGATTACCTTCTCACCTTCTGGGGCCAATGCATTACACACTCTTCCTAGAGACTTCATACTAGTGTGATTCATCAATGGGGTTTTTGGCCATTATCATGATCAGTTTCTAGTGGTTTATTGAGATATATTGGTTAGGGGTGGATAAGATTATCGTCAAACTCAACAGTAGTTACCAAAGAGTCCATTCCAACATAAGGAGTAGTAGGCTTATGCTCTACCAAGAGAAGATGTGGTAGGTGGAGGTCAATCTTAAGAACTAACTCTCCCTTAAGGACCTTGACCTGAACATGGTCATGGTGGTGGCCATCATTAAAGAGACAAATGATCCGGGTGTGGTTAGTTGCAAGTAGTGGAGGAAGCAGCACCAAAGGACCCAGTTATCATTTGAGGTTCGATCAGTTTATCGTGTACCATTTTTGTGACTTTTTTGATTCGATAGATTCACAATCCTTGTTTTCACACTTTCTAATGCATGCTTTGGGTCTAGAAATCGAGATGCTTATCATTCCCCTGGTGTTGACTAAGTCAGTCAGACTCCAAACTATTTTGTTTGATGTGTTATGGGGATGTGGAATGATGATGGTGTAGCATTAGTCGTGTTTGGATATTTTCTTAATTTATATGAAGCCATAAAATGTCATCCTCAACATCAAATGGTTTTATTCTATGTGTGTCATTATTGACTAATTCTAGAGGAGAATCATGCTCTTGGATGTTGATGGCTAGCATGTGGTTTTTTTTGGAAAATGGGGTTACAAGGTGGGCAGTTGGTGTTTGGAGCCCCTTATTTAATTTCTAGTTGAGTTTTCTATGGAATTAGTAGACATAAAGAAATAGGTGGCTCCTAAGGTTTTTAGGGAGTTCTTGGATGTCTTCCCTGAGGATATTGTGGAACTGCCCCCTTGACGAGATGTTGAGTTTGGGAAAGACTTGCATCCTAGTGCTTCTTCGATTTTGATGAATCCTTATCAGATGCTGCCTTATGAGTTGTGGGAGATGAGGATTCAGATAGATGATCTGATGCAGATGGGTTTAATCTTACCCAGTGTGTCACCATGGGGTTCTTTGGTGTTATTCTCAAAGAAAACATATGGTATTATGAGTCCGTACATAGAATACCAGAGGATGAACCAGGTGAAGATTAAAAATCATTATCCTTGTCTGAGGATTGATGATGTTTTTGGCCAGTTGAGGGGATATTTTTGGTTCTCCTAGATCAATCTTTGGTCTGAATATCATCATTTGAGGGTGAAGGGTAGAGATATCCAGAAGACTTCCTTCAGATGCAGGTATGAGAACTTTGAGTTCATGGTCATTCCTTTTGGTGTAACTAATGCACCAGTTGTGTTCATGGGGCTTATAAACTACGTGTTATATGAGTTTATAGATCAGTTCATAATAATATTAATCAATGAAATCATGATTCACTTTAAGGCATAATAGGAGATTACCGATCATCTCAAAGCTATCTTGTAGGTTCTTCGATGCCACCAACTCTACGGAAAGTTTTCCAAGTGTATTTTTTGGACACGAGAGGTGAATTTCTTAGGGCATGTGGTGTCTCAGATGGGTGTGTAAGTGGACTTGTTTAAGGTACAACAATTTTTTTTTGAGAAATACCTAAGAATGTGGAAGAGGTTTGTAGATTTTTTTGTAACACATGCTATTATTGTAGGTTTGTGCCCAATTTATCTTTAGTTGCAATCCCATTGAAAGATTTGACTAGGAAGGACCAAAATTTTATCTGGAATGATTAGTGTGGGGCACAATTCAACTATATAAAGGGTAAGTTGGTTAGTGCTCTAGTGTTTTAGTTTCTAGAGGAGGCTGTGTTGTTTTAGGTTTTCTACAATGCATCCCATTTGGGATTGGGGTGCATCTTGATGTAGAAAAATGTGATAATATATTATGGGTCTAGGTAGTTATACCCTCATGAGAGTAACTATTCCACCCATGATCTAGAGATAGATGTAGTCATGTTTTCATTGAATTTTTGGTGACATTACCTCATTAGAGAGTGCTTTGTGGTCTTCACGGATTACAAGAGTTTGAGGTATATATTTTCTCAGCATTATTTGAATCTGCGGCAATAGAGGCAGATGAAGTTTTTTTAGAACTATGATTTTGAGATCTCCTACACCATAGTAATGGGGAATGTCACATACTGTGATTTGAGAACAAGGTCACAAATGGATGTTGTTCGTGTCATGACTCCCTCCCCACAAATTTTACCCCTACCAGGCCAACAATGTGAAAAGATAGATAATGACCCCTGAGTCCCACCTCCTGTAAGCCCTGGTTTGACGACTAATACCGAGGGTATGAAAAACACACAGATGGGAGGCATTACCCTCTAAGAGAAAACATACAGAAGAGAAAGATAATATAGACACCAACAAAACTCCTACTCAGACAACAATATGAAAGAAAATCAAGTGTATATATGTAATGTCATGAAAAAAATACTACAACTGAAAGGAAAAAACTACAAGTACCAAAAGAAAGTAAAATAAAAGTGACCACAAATCCTGAGCAGCTCCTGCAAAACCCCAAGCTAGTAGTAACCAGCCTGATCTCCAACCCGCTTCAAGTGACCTGAAAAATAATTTATATAACATAGGGTGAGTATAACAGTATACTCAGTAGGATCCTCCCCAAAGCCTCCAATGCAAAAGTTAAGAAATCATGCTAAAGCATAGTGAACAACAAGTGAAACTAACTCATCACCTAATAGGTATACTATGTTCCAAGCCTCACCATGACTACTCTCACAAAGTATCACATACAAGAGTATATAATATAATAAATAATTTCAAGGGTACCCCACTACTAATTCCCCACTGGTTTTACACTTTTCCCAAACATCGAACATCCTAAGCATCTCCCTCCAAAAAGGCTTGTCCATAAATACCTGGGAGAAGCAACACAACATGCACTTCATGCAACTCACCACCACAACCACACAACCAAAAGTAACCAGGTAGTTTCCAAGAGCCACCACAGTTCGCATAACATGTATCATACATCGGGTATTATACCTCAAGCCATTACATCCCATACACTGAGTAAGGATCCTCAAGCCATCACTGCCTATACATGTTACACATATAGTAGTGCATAAGAAACTATATCTAGAATATATGCATCTAAAATAACCACAATCCATTACATCCCTCTACACACATATATGGGGAAAACTAACCATCATGCATACCAGCACAAGTAACTACCATGGGAAGAGAGTGGGGCCAAAGGGGGTAGTCAGCCATCCATCCTCCCACAAGAATGTTGGTGAAAACATCCCCGGTGCTCAAAATACCTGGGGTGTCAGTCATCCTAACTAACTTAGAGGGGCGGCGTATAGAAACAAAAAAAGTACAGGATATAATTAGTGCACAACCATACTATGGGAAACACCTAGTCTCAGAATTAACTACAGCTAATGTCTATCGGACACCTGGCTGCCACTGCTAAGACTAGATATCCTATAAGCACACAACCATTTAAAGAGATATATTAAGTTACTTTATCCTTTTCATCAATTTCACTTTACATTAATTAATTGTTTAAAAAGTAATTAACCATTAACAAATTCCACATTACATTTCATTAGCATTCCAGCAAAGGTCCATTCTCTCTAGGCATAACCAAACCAAGTCCACAGTTCCCACTACCACAAAACAAGGCAAGGGAAGCACCTCATTTTATCAGCGCTATGAAGAAAGTGCTGATAAAGGGGGAGCCTTTATCAGCTCTAGATAAAATCGCTGATAAAGGGGGAACCTTTATTAGTGCTAGATAAAAGTGCTGATATATGTATCCTTTATCAGCACTAAGAAAAGTGCTAATAAAAGGTATACCTTTGTTTGTGCTAAAAAAATTTCTGATAATAGTTTTTAATAATTTATTTTAAAAAATAATGTTTTTTGGTTACATTAACTAAAAAATGCATGTTTATAATTAATATATACTTTTTAATAATTCAAGAATATATATATATTATGTTTAGAAAAATATTTATAAGATTATAAATAAATAAATAAATATATATATATATATAATTAAATAATTATAAGATTATATTAAATTTCATTAAATAATAAATGTATTTACTAGATTTATTATAATTATTTGATTTATTAGATTTATTAGATTCATTTGATTTATTTGATTAATTAATTAGATTTATTAGATTTATTAGATTGTAAGAAAATTAGATTTATTAGATTATTTTATTTATTATATTTTTTATATTCAATATATTTACTTAATTTATAATTAATATATATATAAATAAATTTTCAAATATATACATTTATATTAATTATTAAATATATCTGTTCAAATGAATTTGGTTAATAAGTATATTGATCATGCATGCAAATGTTATGTATCATAATGTTCATTTATACATTACACCCTTTCTTATTATTCATGTTGTCCATTAATGACTCGTTTTTTATTATGTATATTTACTAGCTACATGATTAATTCATGTTACCAATATATACTTTTATGTTCTCAAAAATAATTATAAAATTACATTGAATATATTTAAATAATAAATATACTTATTATATTTATAATTATTAAATTTTAATTATATATAAATACTTTTTAATTATATTTATTTGAAATTATAATTACAACAATATATATATATAAATAATTATAAATTTACAATAAATAAATAAATTATAATTATATATATATATATATAAATGTTTTTAATTATATAAAAATATTTATAAAAATATTTATTTATAGTTATAATTATAACTATAAATAACTATATATATGTAAATAATTATAAAATTATAATAAACATATTTATTATACTAATTATAATGTTATAATATAATTAAATAAATATATTTATAAATATGTAAAAATATTTATAAATATATATAAATATTTATAATTATAATTCATAAATGAAAATAGATATATTTAAATAATTAAAAAATTATAATAAATATATTAATTATACATATATTTATATACAAATACTTATAAATAAATAAAAATAGTTATAAATATAATTCTAAATAAACGTGGATATAATTAAATAATTAAAATAATAATAAATATATTTATATATATTTATAAAATTTTAAATATATTTTTTTATAATTTTATAATTATTATAAGATATATATATATATATAATTAAAAATATAAATAAATATTTGTTTATTATAATTTTTAATTACAAATAAATATATATTTATTTATTACTTATAAATATAAATAAAAATATATTTATTTAAATAATTATTAATTTATAAAAAATACATTTTTTATTTTCATATATAATGGTATATATAATTAAATAAATATATAAAAATATTGATAAATAAATAAAAATATTTATATTTATAGTTATAAATAAATATAGATATATTTAAATAATTATAAAATTTTAATAAATATATTAAATATATATATTAATAAAATTATAAAAATTAGAAATATTAATTTTTTATAATTTTATAATTATTTAAATAAATAAATAAATAAATATTCATTTATAATTATAATTATAAATAAATATATATTCATATACTAAATAAATTTATATTCATATAATAAATAAATACATATTCATATAAACAATTATAAAATTAGAAGAAATATAGTTTTACATATCTATAATCATATAAATATATATAATTAATATATTTATTTTATATATTCTGATATTATAAATATAATAAGTATATTTCTTATAATTTTATAATTATTTAAATTATAATTTTATAAATAAATAAATAGACATATATATTTATATTTATAATAATAAATAAATAAATAAATAATTATCATATATATAATTTTATAAATATATATATTAATATAAATAAATTATTAACATAATATATTTATCATTGCTTTTGTAGTACTGATAAAGGTTCATTTTATCAGTGCGTTTTATTTTAGTGCTGATAAAACATACCTTTATCAGTGCTTTTTAGCTAGCCCTGATAAAAGGTTCACAGAGTTTTATAAAAAAAATCCTAACACTCTCCTCTATTTTTGCACCCCTCAAGCTCTTACGGAAGCTGACCCCTGCGCCACTCATCCTGCTCCTCCTCCTCCTCTCCCACTGCCTCTCCTCGACTGTGAACCACACCTCCACCGTGTGCCGTCTCCTCCGTCGGGTGCCATACTACCATGCATCTCCTCTACCCTAACAGTCTCCTCTGCCGAGCGTGAACCAACCGTCGTGCACCTCGCCTCTGCTGCGTGCCACACCTCCACCTTGCACCACACCTCCACCGTGCTCTTCTCCTCTACTGTGCACCTCTCCTCTATGAGTGAGTTTTCTCCTCTTTTTCATCCATTTATTATTGTTCACATGTATTTATAGTTTTATATTAATGGTATACTATGAATTGTACGGCCTAAACTCCTCGCTGAAAATCATGGTTATTGGTGGTCCTTTTTTGTACACTAAATGAATTGCATGTTGGTTGGTGTTCCTCTTCATATTTTTTTCTTTGATTATGTGTGAATCAGTTATGCATTTGAAGTGTTATGCCACTAGTTCACAGTGTAATTTCTTTTTAATGATGAGGTTTTATGTCGTTAGGGGTTGAGTAGTATGTCACTTGACATATTTATGTGTTCTCCATTAATGTAGACAAGTTTTAGCTTCTATTTTTCTTGAGTGAGGTAGGTGTTTCTTTGGAACTCCCTTGTAATACATGTTATAAATTTCCTGGATGTTTTTAAATGATTTCTTAAGAAATTGGAATCCCATGTTATTACTTTTTTGGGTTTCAATTAGCTTGAAAATGGTTTAAATAGTTGGAATAGACTTATGTCAAATGCCAAGTGTTTTGTAAAAGACCTGAGTGAATTTTTTAAAGGAATTTAAATATTTTTAAAGTTTGGTCTTAATTTTTTTCCTTATAGTGAATATGCAATATTTTATTGTCATGTTTTGAAAAACTAATGGAATTGACCATAAACCTATTTAAATGGTTTTGATACCCTTAACTCTCATGGTGGATTAAGATGTTTTTAAAAGGATATTAAAGTTCAATAAAAGATTTCTTAGCACATATTTCCTTAAAAAATAATAGGTTTTATTATTTTAAAAAATTTTATATAGAAAATGGATGAGTTTCCAAATGGAATTTCTAGTGCATTTTGATAAGTGTTTTCTAAATGAAATTTGAAATTTTTTTCTCAAATGGGGTGAAAATGGATTGGCTTCTCAAGCACATTTTATAATCCTAGTTGGAAATTTAGAGGAAGTTATTTTATAAATATGAGAGACCCTCAATCAAGCTCCATGCATTTATTGTTCCTATTGTGGCTCGTGACCCCATGGGGGATTCTTTATATTATTATGCTTATTCTGAAGCTTATAAAAGGATGTGAAAATGGTTGTTTCTTGTGAAGGTGTAGGAGGTGATGTGAGGTTAAATTTAAACTTATTGAAATTATATTTATGTGGTGATCTATTATTTTTCATTGGTTGCTCACTTCCACTATTAAAATTTCACAAGTGTCCTAGGAGACTGGTAGGGATCCAGATATATGAAATACCTAATGTTGAGTGTGATTAATAGTTTAAGGACCCAGTCAGATTGAGTGAGTTTCTAATATGTTTTAGTGTCCCTAGAATGCACTGTTAGGGACCGAGATTTCTTTTGATCCCTTGATCATGATAGAGACTAGTGAGTTATATAGGACTACATGGACATGAAAAGTTAAATAGTATCGATCCAGGTTCCTCATATCCTACTAAATATCCAAATAAAAGAGTCTTAGGAAGTTTCAAATTATGGTTACATCATTATTAGGACACTTTATAGGATTTATTTTCTTGGATGTATTTTATTCCCCTAGTTTTTTTATTATATGGAACCATCGTTTGGTTGTTTTTTGGATTATGATTCCATGTTTCCTTAGTTCCGATGTAGGATTATTTTTTCACTTTTAGTGTGTATTTTGTTACTTTATAATAGGCTGATTTAAATTTTTTAAAATTTTTATTTAAACAGGGAAACAATTAGTTATTTGTTAAATGAGTTTTAATAATGTAAGAACCCATATTTTTCCGGACTGTAGTTTTAAGCATAAAATTGAATTTTTGTTGTTGTATGCTCGCAATGGGTAAAATGGTCATTTTATCCTACCATATGATCTTGGATAATTTTTTTTGACAACTCTGTTGGTCTCGGAATAGGTAGTTTACCCCAGGACATGAGTTTGGTGGAAATCTGAGCAGTTCGAATTTTAGCAGAATTTTTAATATTTAATATTATTAAATTAAATATTAAATTATTCACGCAGGTTCATTTAGAAATAACCTTTAAACAGAGAATCGTATTGAGGTTCCATCTATGCCATTAAATTTGGAATGAGTAGTTTATCCTAGGTAAGGCATAAACTCATGTTGTGCGCTGGGGCCGGCCCGTGCCCATTTTTCTTCTTTTCCTTTTCTTCTCTTTTCTTCCTTCTCTTCTTTCCTCCTCCTCCTTGCGCACATCTCCTATGCCTCCTACTTGGCCGTTTCACTTGGGAATAATTGGAGTTTGATAATGAGAGAGAGTTTGGAGGCAATAGGGGTACCGATTCAAAGCTCTCGACGAGCTAAGTCGGCGTGCGACAACCTCAAGCCGTGAAATCAACCGAACCTTCGGCGGTTTCCGCCCAAAGGTAGGGATATTTATGTTTTCACCACAGACCCCCTTTAAACATGTTGTTTTAAGTCTTTAAAGCCTTATATTTCTTTCTTGTGGCTTCTTAAGGCTGAATCTATTGTTTCGAGGGTGAAAATGGGCGATTCGGTCATTTTGAGGGATTTCCTGTCAGAAATCCCAGAATACACGGTGTGTGTTCCAAGGGTACACACTGTGTGTTCTTCCCATTCTAGGAAGAAAATTTTTTCTTAAGTACACACCATTTAATTTGAGTACACACCATGTAGTGGGTGGCCGTGTGACTGGCCGTGTGAAATAGAACACAAAATAGTTGTTTTTAAGGAGTACACGCCGTGTAAGTAATGTACACACCGTGTAGTGGTACATGGGAATGTGTTCGGGTGAAAATGCACACAGAGTGAATTTTTGTGAACAGTAAATGCCATGTAAAGTAAAGTATAGGCTGTGTACTATTACAAAAGTAGACCCCATGGGTCTGGCCATGTGTTCTGTCCATGTACTACTTCAACTTAGTAATTTGGGGACATCTTGGGCCCTAGAAGTCAGAATTGGGATTGTGAGTAGTCGATTCTAAGAGTTTTTCTACATAGATCACAATAGTGGAATACTTTTTACATTCATAGGTCATATAAATAATATTTTTGTGGTTTCTATATAAATGGATAGGTTCTTCCTCCAGTTATCGAGTTCTTTTGTCACCTTAAAGTGAGACTTGGCGTGAATGATAGGTTGGGTGTTCAAACCAACCTAGAGGAGACTTCTTGAGATAAGACGAGCTATGAGCTATCTCCCATGACATATTATTTTGATCATGTTCCTCTGGGGGGATTTCCCTTCTGTCCTATGAGGCCGTGAGACCGGATGCTTCCAAGGATCCCCTGAGGGATGCCTTTACTTGTGTACTGACCTAGGGAGTCCCTTGTAGGATCTCTCTCTTTTTCTTCATTTGATAGGAACCCTATTATGGAATGTAGTTTTTTCCTTAGTTTGAGTATTCTATGTATTATTCCTCCCTTACTCTTCACCAAGGATCTTGTGTAGGATTCCTTCACTCATGTTTACCTAGAGGATCCCAAGTATGATGCCTCCTCAGTGTTTAACTTGAGGGACCCAGGGGGTACCCATTGTTTGACCTACAGTGAGTTGTTACATTGGGTTTGGGTAGAGATGGTGATCAGGTGTCACCTAGAAACCGTGCCAAACTGGTGACCCCTTTGTGCTTTGGATGTATTGTTTGGTTGGGTGTTTGGGCCACCCTCACTCGTTTATTTATATCTGAGTTGGTTTGCTGATACTGTAGTAGTTACCAGAGTTGATTTCTGGTGGGTGGCTGTTGAGCCTGATTTGAGGTGTCTTCTTGTTTTTTGGGATGCCTACTTTTTCTTGTGTTCCTTAGTAGAGGTGGTTTGTTTTTAAATAGGAAAATTTACTTTGTTGTGGATGTGTTTTCCCATGTTTTTTGATATTGACCATTTGGTATAGCTTTTCCTGTTAGGTTGCTTTGTTTTCCATAAATAGTTTTGTTAGGATGGAGTGATTATATATGACATGCTTGATATGCTATAGACTATTATTACAAGTAGTTCTTGAGGTTTACTTTGGCTGTGTTTTATTGCTATGTGTGTTTGAATTACACAGGGCCGTAAGAACTTTGTGTAGTAAACTATATGAAGAATTGACTGTTTGAGCTTCCTCAGAGAGTCTTTAATAACTTTTGACTATATGGGGAATTGACTATGAGTGCATTATCAGAGAGTCTATAGTTTAATGTTAAAAAACTATGGGGGGGAATTGACCTTTAGTGCTTCCTCAGAGAGTCTTTTCATGCATTAGACCAAAGGGGTTAGACTGTGAAAGCTACCCAGGTGGTCATATACTATGTTGGACCCAGGGGGTATTGAGTGTGAGACATACCTGGAGGTTGTTCATAATTTATTTTATGATATGTAATAACCATAGGGTTCAGACCATGAGAGCCGCCCAGATGGTCGTGTGTATATGATTGATGGCTTGTTGAACAAAGGGGTTAGAATATGAGAGCTTTCTTAGAGGGTTACTTGTTTTTGATTAGCTTGCTCAGAGATATAATTCCGGCGTTGGTCGAAGCAGGTACATGTCGATGAGATTACGAACCTATAGATATACTTAATGATACAAGGCTTGAGTGGCACGATATCCATCTCAGTGCCCTTGCACAAGATGTCCAGGATATCGGGCTTATGGTCCCAAGGATTGACTGCTCATGTGGTTTCTTATTATTTAATTCACCTAATCATGAATATTCAAATTTATGTATATGTGTATAGGTATGGGACTATACATGTGTACGTATATAGATATGGATATCCATGGTGGCACTTTCCCTATTGATAGGTATTACATACCCTGAGTTCGACTGTGGTTACACGTTACTCCCTTTGTTGTTTTCTAGCTAGGATAAGCACGTTGTTGTTGCATAAAATTAGCATCACAGTTATAAGTTGCTTTTTGGGGTTCCCTAATGAGATTATTTCTCACCCCTTCACATGCACCTCAGTGTATGTGTAGACCTTATGTCTACTTTCCAGGTTGAGCATGAGTTGCATGGTGGATAGGGCTGAGGCCTAGTGTTGCATGATTGAGCGGAGCTGCTCGAGTGGTTCTACTGATCGGGCTGCTGCAATTTGATAGTGTCTGTAGATTGGGTATGTGGATTGGATCAGATTTAGTAGCAGAGCCTTGTAATTTTACTTTCAGTTTATTTTGCACTTGTATCTGTATGGTCGGCCTGGTGGGTGACTAGTGTTGTATTGTATTGCATACCTGTTTGGGCTTTTACAACATTTTACTATTACAACTTGTTCTATTTCAGTTGTTGATTGCTTCCGCACTCTGTTTAATTTCTACTGTGTATGATACTGAGTTATTTCCACTTTTTCTTACTCTGGTATTAGGGCACAGTCTCCCCATTATCACACCCTAGGCCCTCGCTGCTAGTCTGCAGCCTCTGGCGTACAGGGAGGCGCGCTTGAGGCCTTTTGGTGAACCAACTCAGAGCACTAGTTTAGTGGCCTCTAGGTCGGGACATTATGAAGTGGTATCAGAGGATTTTTCCTTCCTAGTCTTTACTATTTGGTATGTGGTAGACAGGAGTATTAGGAATGTGTCGGAACCTGTGATGGATATCAGGCTGGTGCGCCGAGAACACTTGTTCTGGTAAGAAGTCCTGGTTTCCAGGGTTTGGGATTGTTGTTCTGATTTGTGATGTTACAATTTTATATTATTTTCTCTTTGATCAAAAAACATGTTTTGTGGTGTTTTTATTTACTATGGATATCTATCTCTTGGCCATTGGTAAGATGCTAGAGATGGATTTTGACTCTTGGACTGCAAAGGCAAGATGTGACTCATGCATCATACTAGGCACGTAGGATTCATAGAATATAGGCCTGCTAGTGTGTGTTTTTACTGACGACTGAGACCTTTGGGTCTGCTTACACATACTTTTTACTCTAATGGCAGGTTATGTGGATCTATGTTGAGGCGTTGGTGTGAGTATGATGACTCATTCCTTGTGCACAGGTGGTGTAGTGACCCCACTTGGCCGATATGGCATGTGATGCCTTTCTGTTTAACCCTTAGTGGGCGTTGTTTCTCGGGTCTGTGGTTATCTAGTCAGATCTTTGAGAACGATGTTGATAGATACCAAGTCTTTTCTTGTTACATGGACCTCCTTGTGGTATTGTTGTATACATATACCTGATGAGTGTTATTTCATCTTGTCTCTTCTATTTTGATTGTGACCTCCAAGGAGTCATTCCTTATAAGGATGCTCAGAGAGGATCATAGCCCTTATAGGTTGTGTTTTGGTTTTGAATTTTTTTGGTCGTTGTGATATTTACCATCTTCCAAGAGGTTTTGGATCTTTTGGGTTAGGTGGTTAGAACTTGTGACCCAGTTGTGAGGCTTTTTCTGTAGGGTTGGGTGGAATACCTAGATACCCTTGGTTTTAACTTGAACCCTTTTAGGTCGATGTCTATTCTTTTCTAGGGAAACCTGTGTGTGAAAGGTTGGACAACATTTTCAAATTCCCTTTGGTGGTGTTTGTTTTTTCACGACCGGTTTCAACGAGCAGGCCTGTTCGGGTGCCTGGCTTGGTCGACTAGTGTTTCTAATGTTGCTGTTGCAGGTGGCATCGTTTGAATCTAGATCGGTGAGTGGCTGAGTGTGAGCTGAGGACTGATGTTTCAAGACTTTCTGTGGACTTATATCCCGGAAGTTGTGTTGAAATGTACTTATGTTGTATAGGTGACTTTGTGAAATTTTAGGTTACCGTGAAATGGTTGACCCATGCTTGAATCTTGGTCGGGTTTTGACAGGATGTTAGTGTGACTTAGAGGGAGCTAGACAAGACTTTAGTGAAATCTTAGTGTACTTATGTAAGAGAAAATCATGCGATAACTTGATTTGTCTTGAGTATGTTGAGATAGATTCAACCCTACATCGAGCTCCTTTTTCTTTCTTAATGTTCATCCCTGTTGAGGATGAAACCTATTTTGGTTTTGCTCTCGAAGCAGTGCAAGAAAATCCATATGGTGAGGAGTGCACCATTGTCCCTTTGAGGGTGGTTTTCCTTGTTTAGGTTAAACTTTGGTGTTTTCTAGGATCTTTTGAGCTCAGAATTTCTTTTAAGATGATGACAAGGGTATTCCTATGGTGGGGAGTACCAGTTTGGTCGTAGTTGAATATCTTATATGTAGAAGGTAGTTGTCAACGCTATAAGGCTGGTCATTGGACAATCCAGATAGCTTGGTTATGCAGATGCTTGGGTTGGGATCATGGCTATTGTTCCTTTCACCAGACTTCTTAGGGATGAGAAGGTTTATAGTGGGGAGTTTGTAAGAACCCGTGTTTTTCCAAACAGTTGTTTTGAGCAGAAATTTGAATTTTTGTTGTTGGATGCTCGTGAGGGGTAAAATGGTCATTTTACTCTACCATCTAATCTCTGATAATTTTTCTGAAAACTCTGTAGATCTCGGAATAGGGATTTTACCCTAGGACAGGAGTTTGGTGGAAATCTGAGCATTTCGAATTTTAACAGAATATTTAATATTTAATATTATTAAATTAAATATTAAATTATTCCCGCATGTTCATTTGGCAATAAATTTTAAACGGAACATCATATTGATATTCTATCAACACCGTTGAGTCCGAAATGGGGAGTTTATCCTAGGGAAGGCATAAACTCTTGTCGGGCGCCGGGGCCGGCCCATGCCCCTTTTTCTTCTATTCATTTTCTTCTATTTTATTCCTTATTTCCTTTTCCTCCTTGTGCACATCTCCTATGCCTTCTCCATGTCCATGTCCCTTGGGGAGAATTGTATTTTGAGAAGGATAGAGAGTTGGGAGGCAAGAGGGGTACCGATTTGAAGCTCTTGATGCGTTGATTCGGCGTGCGAAAACCGTGAGCCATGAAATCAACCGATGCTTCGGTGGTTTCCTCCCAAAGGAAGGGACGTTTATGTTTTCACCATATATCCCCTTTAAACATGGTTTTTAAGTATTTAAAGCCTTATATTTCTTGTTTGTGGCCTCTTAAGGATGGATCTATTGTTTCAGGGGTGAAAACGGGCGATTCAGGTGTTTTGAGGGATTTCCCATTGGAAAACCCAGAATACACAACGTGTGTTCCAAGGGTACACACCGTGTGTTCTTCCTATTCAGGGAAGACAAATTTTTATTAAGTACATGCTGTGTACTTTGAGTACACACCATGTTTTCGGTGGCCGTGTGACCGGCCGTGTGAAATAGAACACAGAATAATGGTTTTTAAGGAGTATACGTCGTGTACAGTAATGTACATGCCGTGTAGTGGTACATGGGAATGTTTTTGGGTGAAAATGCACACAAAGTGACTTTTTTTAAATATTACATGCTGTGTACTATTACTTAGGCAGACCTCATGGGTCTGACCATGTGTT
The DNA here is from genome assembly GCA_963277665.1 of Viscum album. Lineage (NCBI taxonomy): Eukaryota > Viridiplantae > Streptophyta > Magnoliopsida > Santalales > Viscaceae > Viscum > Viscum album. The sequence goes on from OY728155.1 coordinate 824,701,256, forward strand.
CTGGCCATGTACCACTTCAACTTATTAATTTGGGGATATCTTGGGCCCTCGAAGTCTGAATTGGGCGTGTGATTAGTCAATTCTGAGTGTTTTTCCACATAGATCAAAATGGTGGAATCATTTTTACATTTATAGGTTATATAAATGATGTTTTTTTGGGTTTCTGTATAAATGGAGAGGTTCTTCATCTAGTTATCGAGTTCTTTTGTCACCTGAGAGTGAGACTTGGCGTGAATGATAGGTTGGGTGTTCGGACCAACCTTGTGGAGAGTTCTTGAGATAAGATGAGCTATGAGATATCTCCTATTACATATGATTTTGATCATGTTCCTCTTGTGATATTTCCCTTATGGCCTATGAGGCCGTGAGACCGGATGCTTCCAAGGATCCCCCGAGGGATGCCTTTACTTGTGTGCTGACCTTGGGAGTACCTTATAGGATCTCTCTCTTGTTCTTTCTTTGATAGAAACCATGTTATGGAATGTGTTTTTGTCCTTCATTTGAGGATTCCATGTATTATTACTCCCTTACTCTTCTCCAAGGATCCCGTGTAGGATGCCTTCACTTGTGTTTACCTGGAGGATCCTGAGTATGATGCCTCCTCAGTGTTTGACTTGAGGGACCCAGGGGGTACCTGTTGTTTGACCAACCCTAAGTTGTTACATCTCGGGTGTCACATAGAACCCATGCCAAACTGGTGACCCATTTGGTATTTGGATGTATTGTTGGGTTGGGAGTTCGGTCCACCCTCACTCGTTTGTTTATATCTGGTTTGGTTTGCTGATACTGTAGTTGTAACCAGAGCTACTTCCTGCTTGGTGTCTATTGATCCTGATGCGAGGAATCTTCTTGTTTTTTGGGATGCCTAATTTTCCTTGTGTGCATTAGTAGAGGTGGTTTGTTTGTAAATAGGAAAATTTACTTTGTTGTGGATGTGTTTTCCCATGTTGTTTGATATTGACCGTTTGGTCTAGATTTACCTGTTAGGATGATTTTTTCCATGCCTAGTATTGTTAGAATGGAGTTATTTTATCTGACATGCTTGATATGCTGTAGACTATTAGGCCAATTAGTTATCAAGATTTACTTTGGCCGTGTTGCATTGCTATGCTTGTTTGACTTACACAGTGCTGTGAGAACCTGGTGTAGTTGACTATAAGGGGAATTGACCGTGTTAGCTTCCTCAGAGAGTCTTTAACCACTTTTGACTATAGGTGGAATTGACTATGAGTGATTTCTCAGAGAGTCTGTAGTTTAACATTAAAAGACTATGGGGGGAATTGACTATGAGTGCTACCTCATAGAGTCTTTGTTTGCATGAGACCAAAGGGGTAAGACTGTGAGAGATGCCCAGGTGGTCGTATACTATGTTGTACCTAGGGGGTATTAACTATGAGAGCTACTCGGAGGTCATTCATAATTTATTTGATGCTATGTTAGATCCGTAGGGTTCAGACTGTGAGAGATGCCCAGGTGGTCGTGTGTATTTGATTGATGGCTTGTTGAACAAAGGGGTTAGACTGTGAGAGCTTTCCTAGAGGATTACTTGTTTTTAATTAGCTTGATCAAAGATATAATTCCGGCGTTGGCTGAAGTAGGTATATGTCAATGGGATTATAGACCTAGAGATCAACTTAATGATACATGACTTGAGTGGCACAACATCTATCTCAATGACCTTGCACAGGATGTCTAGAAGATCAGTCTTATGGTCCCAAGGATCGACTGCTGATGTGGTTTCTTATTATTTAATTCACCTAATCATGAATATTAATATTTATGTATATGTGTATAGGTATGGGACAATACATGTGTACGTATATAGATATGGACATCCATGGTGGAACTTTCCCAGTTGACGGGGATTACATACCCTGAGTTCGATTGTGGTTGCACGTTTTGTTTACTTCCTTTGTTGTGTTCCTACTAGGCTGAGCATGTTGTTGTGGCATACACTTAGCAGCACAGTTGTAAGTTTCTCTTCAGGGTTCCCTATTGAGATTATTTCTCACCCCTGCATGTGAACCTTAGTGTACGTGTAGACCCTATGTCTACTTTTCAAGTTGATCATGAGTTTCATGGTGGATAAGGGTGAGGCCCATTGTTGCATGATCGAGTGGAGATGCTCGAGTGGTTCTACTGATCGGGCTGCTGCAGTTCGACAGTGTTTGGAGATTGGGTACGTGGATTGGATTAGAGTTAGTAGAAGAGCCTTGTACTTTTACTTTAAGTTTCTTTTGTACTTGTATCTGTATGGTCATCTCGGTGGGTGACCATTGTTGTATTTTATTGCATAGATGTTCGGGCTTTTACAGCATTTTACTATTACAACTTGTTCTAATTCAGTTGTTGATTGCTTTCGCACTCTGTTTACTTTCTGTTGTGTATGATACTTAGTTATTTCCTCTATTTGCTTACTTTGGTATGAGGGAATAGTATCCCCACTATCACACCCTAGGCCCTCGCTGTTAGTTGGAAACCTTTGGTGTACAGGGAGGTGTGCTTGAGGCCTTGTGGCGAACTGGCTCGGAGCATCGATTTAATGGGTTTTGGAGTGGGAAGTTACAAATAAAATGGCTTTTCATTGTGGTTATTTATAAAAAAGGGGTTTTTCAGAAAATGTTCTAAAAGAGGGATAAACTGTGATTTGACTTGTCTTATATGGTTTTAAAGGCCCTCTTTAAATTTTTTGATATTTTTATTTCAAATTTTTAGTCTTCCTTGTTTTTATATTATAAAAATGGTGGTTGTTTGAAAATATATAAGTTTATTATTTTTACACTTGTTTTATAATTCATGTGAAAATATATTTTATATCGTATGTTCAAACTAGCACATTATGAACTATATTATGAAGGGATTCAAAGAGAATTATTTTTGAAATCATACAAATAATTTTTATCTCACACGCTACATATGAACTGGTGGATGGTAGTGTATGAAACTCTTATATCTCTTTTTAGTGCCCTATTTTGTTTTGTTCTTGATGATCAGATTGGTCCATGGTTGGACGATGGGATGTGGCAAGTTACTGGGGGTCACTAGTGTTGATGTTGGAGTTATTTGGGTTTTGATTCCCTTTTATCTTTCCTTTTAGAATATTTTAGTAAGAATGATTTATTATTTTTTTAGGAATCAAGTGTTTTGTCTTGAGTGGGTTCTTAATCACTAACCTTTGTAATAATGCTTAAGTTTCCATAGGATTGGTATACTCTATACATTGATGGTCTAGATAAGGAATGTTAGTGGATAAGACTCTATGTGAGATGGTGGAGGATTATAAGATGAGATTTTAATTATATGAGATAGTAATGAATTACTAACTTTAAATTTCCATCTATGATAATACCATTGAAATAGACATGGCATTATACAAGACTTGACCTAAGTTGTGTAGCTAAATATGAGTATTTAGATGTTCATGATCGATCATTCTAATATCTTAAGGGGAGATTGATAAAAATACCAATCTTAACCATAAATTAGCTGGGTAATGAGTATGGATTATATTGTGATGTATCGGGAGTCAGGATTTAAACAGTTTCAATACATGATGGTCATGTGGTTTCTTATGGGTCTAGAAATCTAAGAACACATAAGAGAAACTTCCTAAATCTTTTTTTATATTTGGACATAGTGGTGTTTTCCATGAGGTGTTATTGGAATACACTAAAAAAAAGTGTTTGAAAAAAGTGTTCAATGTACCTTTTTTTTGGTTTTAAATAACTTTAAAATTATTTAAACACTTTCCATGGACTTAGGTTTCATGCGAAGTGTTTCTCAACACACCTGATTGGATTTCATAAAGGTATGTGAATATTTTAAAATTTTATGTAATGATGGTTTCATTTTAACAAGGGTTGTAAGGAGTTTTAAATGAAAATTTGTAAAATATAGAGGGGTTTTTCTCATTTTAAATGTCTACCATTATTGGGTCATGAAGATGCCTTGAATGATTTATAAAAAAGGAATTGGGGTTTTGATAAAGAGTGTTTCAAATTGATTGGTTTATTTTAAAAAGGGAGTGTTATTTTAAAGAAGAATTTGTGTAAATGATTGGTTTTATAATGGGATTTCAACTATGATTTTATAAATAGTTTTACAAGGACACTTAAAGTATATAACTATTTTTTTCCTTGGTTAATTTTTATATCAACATTTTTTGTATTTATTTTGTTAAAAATTAATATCACTGAATCAAATAGGATGATTATGAATAAAAACTAGATGGATGCTAATCGTTTGACAAGATATCATGAAGATGGTGTGAAATAGTTCATCAAGTTTGTAAAATATCATGCATATAACCCTTCTCAAATCCTTTTTCATGTTTAAGCTGTTGTTATTCAAGACAAGTTAGTCCAGAGGAGTTGGAAGAACACTTGATCTGTCATGGAATAGATCAAAGTTATAAATGTTGGAATAAACATGAGGAAAAAGTGAATATAGATAGTGGCTAGGATAACCGTGTGCTTTATGGATCATCTGATATGATTACAAGTGGGTAAAATGAAGAATACTATATTGAGGATGTGATTACATATGTGAATGATGATGCATATCGTATTGAAGAAATGACATGGACAATTGAAGATGAAATTTGTGATTGACCAAAATTTTTTGAGCAGTTAAAGAGTTGTGAAAAGATGCCTTTGTATGGTGTTTGCACTAAATATACAGCGTTGTCAGCCGTACTGAGGCTGTATAATTTGAAAGTTGGAAATATATGGAGTGAATGCAGTTATACAGAATTACTTTCTCTCTTGAATGACATGATCCCAGAATATAATGAGCTCCTGATCCGAACATACAATGAAAAATGAATGCTACATTCGATGGGTATGATCTATGAATGAATACATGCCTACCCGAATGACTGTATACTATTTTCAAGGACAACAAATCACTTAGAGAATGCAAAAAGTGTGGTGCTTCTTGATAGAAGAAATATGAATCCGATCCTATGAAATTTGTATGGTGTTTTCCAATCATTACAAGGTTTAGGTGCCTATATTGAAGTGAGGAGACCAAATGGAAATTGACGTGGCATGCATACAGAAGAAATAAAGATAGAAAACTATGTAACCCAAGAGAATATCCTCACTGGAAGAGAATCTATCATGAGTATCCTGATTTTGGAAATGATCCGAGAAACCTTTATGTTGCGTTATCTATATAAGGAGTGAATCCTTTTTGTTTTAAAATCATCACACATAGTACGTGGCTGGTTATGTTGGTAAATTATAACTTGAAATTGTGGTTATGCATGAAATGAAAACACATCATGCTATTTATGCTTATATTAGGACTGAAACAGCTGAGTAATGATATTGATTTTTATTAGACTCCATTGATTGATGATTTGAAATTATTGTGGGATTCAGGTGTTACATTTTATGATGCTTTTAGAAATGAATATTTCATGTTGAGATCCATGTTTTATGGGATGATAAATGACTTTCTTACATATAAGAATTTTTCAGGATATATAATTATAGGAAGTTATAGGTGTCCTATTTGTAAAGAAGGTACACAGTCAATTAGGTTGAAACATTCATTGAATACCGTGTTTCTAGGACATCAAAAATTTCTACCCGACGACATAAGTACCGATCTTGGATGACATCATTCAATGGAAGTTCAAAAGAATGTATAACACCATCTCCACTAACTGGTGATAAACTGTTTGAGAAAGTAAAATATGTGGACACTACTTTTGGTAACCTATTTTCAAAAAACCTTACGAAAACCTATTGGAAGAAGAGATCATTTTTTTGAATTACCATACTGGAATTGTCTGTACATCAGACACTTTCTTGATGTTATGCATATTGAAAAAAATGTATGTGACAGTGCCATCGGAAAATTAGTAAATGCACCCAACAAAACAAAGGATAGAATTAAGGCTAGGTTGGACGTGGTTGACATGGGAATACGATAAGAGTTGGCACTGATGTAGGGTGAAAAATGAACTTTTATTCCTCCAATTTCTTACACTCTTTCCAGACAGGGGAGATAACAATTTTGCAACTTCTTTAATGTTGTAAAGGTTCTAGAGGGGTATTCATAGAATATCAAGAACATTGTGTCAATGACCGATTTAAAGTTAAAGGGTCTAAAATCACATGAAAACCACGTTTTGATGCATAATGCAGTTCCTATAGCTTTACATTTCATTTTTACCAATAATGTCCATGATACGTCAATGAAGCTCTGTTTCTTCTTCAAATCTATATGCAATAAAGTTATAGACCTGACAAAATTTCCAAGTATAGAAAGAGAAATTACCGTCATATTATGTAAATTGGAAATGTTCTTCCCACCAACATTCTTTGATATGATGGTTAATTTGATGGTTCACTTGGTGAGAGAGATTCAACTATGTGGTATTTTACACTATATATGGATGAACTCCATTGAACAATATATGAAGATTTTGAATGGGTATGACAAAAATCGAAGTCTTCAAGAGGGTTTTTTTTCGGAGCAATATATTGTTGAGGAAGCCATTGAATTCTGTTTTGAATACCTGTTTGATGTGGAAAGCATTGGTCTACCGAAATCTTTTCACACGGGATAGATTGTGGGTGAAGGAATTTCTAGAAGAGAGATTTTCAAAATCAATATTATAGATCGGAAGCAGCCCCACCTTTACGTCTTGTATAATAGTTTGGAGGTTGATACATATGTCAAAACCCACAAATAAATTCTTAGGCATTTGAATCCATAAAGGTCTGAAAAATGGATATCAAATACACATAATTGAAATTTTATAGGATAGTTTTGGGACCATATATTTAAAGAGTCAGATGAAAATATGGACTCAATTTTAGAACGACTTCGAGGGCTAGCCAGAGGACCAAGTGTGTATGTATTATCTTATAATGATTTTGTAATTAATGATTATACATTCTATACTAATGAATATGACGAAGAAAACACCATGCAGAATAGTGGAGTTACACTTGTGGATGAAGCGATGCATGTTTCTAGTACTAAGGACATAAATACAATTTATGCGAATATGTCATACTTTGGCATCATCAAAAAAATATGGGAGTTGGATTATATGAACTTCCAAGTGCCAATGTTTCAATGAAAGTGGGTTTATAATAGGAGTGCTGTTATGATAGATGAGTTGGGATTAATGAAAGTTGATTTTAGTAAGGAATGGTACAAAGACAAGCCATTTATAATGGAATGATAGGCAGTACAAGTATTTTTTGTTCTAGATCCTGAAATTAGAAACTAGTCAATTATTTTGTTATCCACTAAAACCATTGAAGGGTCAGATGAAAATTCAACGAAGGATGACCCTTTGATTGGTACATCGCAATCATTTCGTAGCATTCCCAATGTATACATAGTTTTTTATGTCATAGGAGACCACAATAAAGGGATTTTTATAGTCTATATATGGGTAAAATACCTCCTACCTTAAAAAATAGAGTTCAATAATCAGATTATATATTTTTTTCTTATATACATCATGTTACCTTATATTATTATCTATTCACTAATTCTTTTACTTAATATAAATTATATGTTTAACCACTTCGATAGATAATGACTTCTTCACGTTATAATGTTACTAATCCTGAGGCACAACATGTCTATCAACCTGTTGCTTATCATAGTGCACAAGACCAACAAGTTTCTCATCCTATTGCTGATACTTCTCCCAATGCAGAGGTACAACCACCATCTGCACATGCCAATGCTAGTGCTATGAAGGAACATATTGATGATGTTGAAACCGAGGAAGTGGTATGCACTGAAACACTAGCGGTGAAGAAAAAACAGGAGCACCATAGTTGGCGATGTTATAAAAAATCCTTAATGAAGAAGCAAAAGGCACCAAATATGTGGTCAAATGGAATAATCAAGGCCAAAATGTTAACCCCAACAATATCATAGTCATTAGTTACATTGGAATCATCACATGGAAATTCATGTCAATTGATGTATAGTCGTGACACCATATTTTCATTGGGCTTAAGACACTGATGTGGGGAGAGATTAGGGTAACATTATGATATATCATTTCTGTAATTTACTAAAAAATAAAATAATGATGCATTGACTTACTCTTCATCATCCCTTGTAGAGTGCATTTATAGTGGATGAATCAACAAGGACTGTGTATTAAGGGTTACTAGAAGGATTCACAGAGGCTTTCACACTATTTTAACTAAATGTTATCTTAAAGATGCTTAAGGAAAAATAAACCCACACCCACCTCTTATTTATGAACCCCTAACAACCCAAGGATCATCAGATGTGTTTACTATCCATCATGAGGAGCAGTCTTTTCTGGTACATTGTTTTTGGTAATACATTGTTTGATGATACGTGTATTCATCAATTTGATTGGCAGTTTTTTATTTATGAAACATCAAATGAGTGATGAAAATAAGGAACGAGCAGAAAAACTAGAATACCCCTACTATAAAGAAATAATGGTGTACGCTTCACTTGAAAAAAATTGGTATGTATTTTAAATATACCTTAATACTTTTATGTGACATAAAACAACACCATAACTATGTTCCTCTGTTTATATGAAGATTGATAAATCCAAATCAAATGTCACTTCCATCCTATGACATGTTCTATGGAAGAAGGTGTGTGTAAATAAATATGGGATACTAATAGATGAAAACACACAAAAATTGTGGTATACATATATAAGTATGACATAATAAATATTTGTTTTGATTTAAATAGATATTATATAACAATGATTACTTATTTTCCTATATTTTCTATTGGAAATATTTAGAGGAATCACAAACACCCAAACCAGATGCATACATACTTTCAGTGGCCTTGAAGCTGCTAGAAAAGTATGGCCGTGTCAGAGGTGCAGGTTTTGGGGTGACACCCCGAACATTTTTTGAAAAAAAACAAGGGAAGGATCAAAGTGTAGAAATAAAAATGATGTGAGAAAGAATAGATATCATCGAAGAACATATGAAATTATAGAGATATTTCCTGGAAATATGATGGGGGGGGGGGGGTAAAGAGAAGAAATAACTTAAGAACGACCAGCGCATTAAGATCCTTCCCCAGCGCCAACTAGCTTTGAGGTGAGCCATTCCCCTCAAAAACCTATATTAGATGAGGTAATAAATATTCTAATAGATGTTTCTATGAATTTTGAATCATATAGACACTGATACCTTTCTTATACTGATATTGTAAAGGGTGGAAATTACTGTGACTTAAATCTATCAACACCCACCCATCACCTTATAGCGAGGGTTAAAATATTCAATATTTATAATGTCATACTACACAACATACAACTTCAAAAAATTAATTTCAATGTTATGATTAACATAAAACATGATCTGAGCACTGATCTACCTATTACAATTGATTATGAAGATATTAATAAGGTCAAACAAGCTCTTGGAACATTCATAGCATGGCCGTCACGACTTGTAAAAAAAGTGTTGAGACGAAGGTATTTATTTCCAATTTTTTTTTCAAGATAAAAATTAAACATTTAATGAAAAAAGTTATGAACCAATAAATGTTATTATATAAAGACACAGGGAAGGGGGAGAAAATAGATAACAACTCAAAACCGTCTCAAGGATCAACCAACAGATAAAAACAATAAACCAAAAGCACATTAAACCTACCCGTTCTATATCCACATTTATTATCATTGTAGACTCATGTGAATACGAAGTTAAAATATAGAGGGGTTCATACAATTATTTTTGATGAAAATATGTACAATGGGGAAGATCTATATTTCCTTAGTGTTGACAATGTAAGTGAAATTATAGAGTATGATTGGTTAGGTGAATTAGTTGTAAGTGTATACCTGAGGTATGTTTTTATGATTTGATTTTCAAAAAGCTGATATACTATGATAATTATGACTAAATATATTCCATATTTTTCAAAGACATATATATGGAAAAAATTGACGAGATTTACCCATGAACAAAAATATGGACTCATTAGTCCTCACATCACCTTACAGAATAAAAAGATATAGAATCCACAAAAGAGGGTGAAATAGTGGCAGACCTGCTGAAATAGTTTAATAGAAAAATTATGGATGGAAGATTCTTCTTAATACCAACGATGTAGGGGTAAAACTGTAAAATTTAATCATATGAAATATATTTTACTTTCTTTCATTACTTATTCTTTTTTTTGTTTTTAGGCAGCATTGGATGCTCATAGAAGTCAATTTGGATACTCCAAATATTTATTTCTTGTATTCAATGCATGGATATCCAAGAAACCAACCATAAATGATGGAGTTTTTCAATTTTTAATACACTACATGCAACATTTTAGAGCTAAAAATATAATTATATAATTTATATTATCTTTTAATGAGGATTCTGTTATGATAGGGCGATGCGTGAATATCATCTATATCATGGAATGAGGGCAGAGAAAAAGGACAAGAAACATCACAAGTACTAAGACTAGATAAAAATCAGGGTATATATAATAATATTTCACTATCCAAACACATATAAAAAATTACTTATTTTTCTCAATGTTTCTACAATGACCAAAACAAACAAATGATAAATACAATGGTTATTTTGTTTGTAAACTTATGAAAGAGATCATATTCCATGAACAAACCCGCTCCCCTAAAGAGGTATTTTTGCAGATAATTACCATTTCATTTAAAATACTTATTAATCCTTTGTTTATTTATATTTTTTCAGTTCTACCATGATTATCGAAAAGAATATTATTCACAAGCTTATATAGATTTGTTTAGAAATTAATGGGAAGCATACCTGATGGGAGAGTGTATAGAAATAACCTAAAGATGTGATAGGTATGACTCAAAGTGTCTATTTTTATTTAAAATTGTTAGTATTTTTAGTAAAAAGAACAAGTGCCATACTAAAAACTAAGAAAAAAGAGTAGGATTGTTTTAATACTTTAGTAAAACGATCTATAAGACATTTGTGATGTGTAGTAATCAACCTCACCTAAATCTGACACATGGTGTGACTGTTATGACTTTAAGTGTGTATTTTTTTAATAAATTAACAATAAATTTAGCAAAAAGAAAAATTGACATTCTGAAAACTGAGAAAATGCCTTCATATTGTTTTGATACTTTAGGAAAATGATCCATCAGTCGTTTTTGATGTGTAGGAATCAACCAATCCTCAATTCGACGAACGGTGTGAACGATATGACTAAAAGTGTCTGTTATCAGTTTAAAATTTACATTTTAGATCAAAACACATCACTCACTAAAAACCAAGAAAACTCACTCTGATTGTTAGTCTCGCCCAAATTTACCCAAGTTTTAAGGGTCAAGCGGTCGCTTGTAGTGTAGCTTGGGTTGTCGAATCCTCAGACAACTAAGAAGAACCTTTAGACACTCAATAAAAAGAGATGGATTTTTGGCTATGAAGTGGCCAACTTGGGTTGATTTTAGATTGTTTTTAAATAGCACTAAAAGATCTATGTGAATTCAAATTATGAGAAAATGAGTTGATCCTAGGTTATTGCTCGGGGTGGATTGAATGAATTCCTTTTTTTAATGATTTTAATTTCATTGACTTGAGAAGGATTCATGAAATGAATTCAAACTAACCTCATCACTTACTAATTAAACACCTTAAAAACACATGATAATCACCTATACAGTTGTAGGATCATTTTCATGAGCACTCCAAGGTAAAGGATGTAATTAGCACATGAAAATGGGGTGAATAAATTCAATAAGGAAGAGGAAGAATAAAAATCATTGAATGAAAGAAACTCAATTAAAAGAAATTAATAACATTTATGGAATGAGAAATAACATTCAATCAAGCCCCTTTATACTCACTTGGATCAACCCATAAAATATCTAGCCCTCTATTGATGACAAGTTCTCAACGGAAGTGGAAAGTAGACTTACGAGGGTGGAATTGAAGAAGTAAAAACAACAAAAATAACGATCACTCCACCGTTGTGTGAAAAAAATCACAAGGTTTGGTGTGAATAAATTCAAACCTTGAGGAAATAGTATCAATATTATAAGAGTAAGAATAGAATAAGAGAATAAGAAGAACTTTTATTAAAAACTAAGTTGATTCGAACAACTTACATGGGAAGGAAAAATGCTACAAAGACAATTTGGCATAATAACATTACAATCAAAACAAAGCTCCAATATCCCTAAATATACCACAACTACTGCCTTATATAGGAAAACATGAAGCCTTTTCTGAGCCCCCAACATCCCATGTGCCTTTAATTAATTTTTTTTGGAGAAAGGTGGGTGGACATTTAATGCATAAGAGACTTTTCAACTCTTGCCTCGAAGTGGGATCCATCTTTCTACACTGAAAAGAAGCACCGAAAGAACCATCTATAAGTCCGAATTTGAGTGGTCCATAGAAGACTTAAATGAACCCACGTATGTCCCCTAATATCCTGTAATATTGCAGCCCAAAATACTTTTTGGTTCGGGATATATGATTGAAATAGTGGTCTGTTTTTCTGGCCCACAGAATCTGGCCCAGAATTGAATCTTCAAATTGGACTGCCTTAATCACCACCATTGAGGACGAATTAGCACTGGATACAGAATCATTATTTGTTACTATATATGTCTTCTAGCCTCCCAAGAATTTTGGGCTTCATTGGGCATGTATTGTGGGCCCCAAAGTCCAATCAGTGGGATGATATCCAATCTGCCTTCTCCAGAATTGTTTCCTTTCTTCCCCAAAAATCCTCATCATCCTTTATGAATCATCCATTGATCCCTGAATGAAAAATGTTCATATTTAAGTTTATATCCATTTACAAAAATATCAAATTAAAATATGGATAATTACATTCTTTGAAATCAGATGAAACATTGGGCCTAAATTGGTGCATATTAGGCATGAAGTGCACAAATGCTGAGAATGGATGTTCAAAATTAAAATCCACTAACTCAGGCCCATAAGATCAAAAATAAACATTTAATACCTTTAAAATGTAATAAAAATATGTGTTTTTATTGGCTAATCACACCCCCAACTTCAGTTTATCTAGTCCCGAGCAAAATATATCTCACAAAAATGAAATTCGAATGACCTTTTCCAAAAACATTTTAATACACATTTCTCACCCAAAGATCACATACCAAACAATTATGAAACCCATAAAAATTATTTAAAACAAGCTATGACCACAGGCATATCTCAAGCCCAAGCCTAAGCCCATTCCTTTGTTCAAATTCATTGCCATATTTCATCCAAATTCAATTAAGCATGATGAAGTGTTGTGTGTCACAATAGACATGGGGGTTCACTTCCATTCGAGGGAGAAAAGATGGAAGCGCTAGGAGAAATCAAATTTTAATAATAAGATGAGTACTCATTTTTTTATTTTCACTTTTTTTCTTCAATTTTTCCATGGTAATTGAAATTGAACTCAATCGAGTCAACCCATGTAGCAAGACTTTGCCGATGACTCCCAGGCTCAAAGACCTTAGGTCACTAAGTGAAGCTCACATACTCGAGCATCATCTCGAGTTAACTCAATCAAAAACAAATTCAAATTACCACAAATAGAGATAAAATTCCCAACTCTGGGCCAGAAAACTATGGAGTCACGATCCTCAAGTGCCGAAAGCCACACATTAGGTCAATTTATTGCTCTACGCGCAATTGATTTTGTTTTGAATACTCATGTTAAAATTAAAATGATCGCCAATCCTATGCTATTTATTATGGGTCCCCAAGAACTCAAACTAAAACACCACAATCTAGAGGACGTTCATTGTGTTTTATTATTAAATGGATGAAAATATAACAGTGAAAATCACATCGGACAACCACACTTTCCAATATCTATGCCCATGAACATAAACTTGCATTAAAATCAGAATCAAGGCATGAAAAATTATTTGATATCCAATTTCAGAGTTTGGAATGTGTGTTATCATGTGCAAGGTTAATGAAATTTTTCCTTCCACACATTTTCATCTCCCCCCCAAATTAGAAAAACACTGTACCCAATGTTTAAATAATTAAAACATAGAAGGGGCAGGATAGAAGCTCAACAAAGACATTGAAAATGAAAATTATGGAATGAAGTCACCTGGTGGTTGATGTTGAAAAAGCATTCCCATGTCTCCCTTCAGTTCTGGTTTGTCTCCCAATGGATTGAATGGTTGTGACCAGCTTTTCCCAATGACCTATGACATGCCTTTAAATTGTTTTAATATATATATATATTTTGTATTTTTTTTACCTAAAAAAGGTACAAATAACATAAACTGATGATACATTGTCTTCTCTTAAATTTCTGGGTAAAGTATTACTCAGGGATCACACCACATGACACAGATGAATACGGTGCTCCCCTTTCATACCCATCCTTGCTCATAAAAGAAGAACATGTCAACAATCTATTTTTTAAAAAAATACCTACAAAAATATAAAATAAAATAAAATAAACTGATGATACATTGTCTTCTTTATATTTTCGGGGTAAGGTATTACTCAGGGATCACACCGTGTGACACGGATGAATACGATGCTTCCCTTTCATACCCATCCTTACTCATAAAACAAGAACAGGTCAACAGTCTATATTTTTTTAAATAAAAAAATGAAGAAGAAGGAAAAAATGATTCACAAATATTAGAAACATGAAGACCACGGGTTGCCTCCCGTGCAGCGCTTTTGTTTAACGTCGTTAGCCCAACATGGATCCTAAATCTATCAATTTTTTCCTGGTTTATAGGTTGGCTCTGTTAACTCTACCTCTATTTCCTGTTTATTGAATGATTCAATGAATGGTTTTAAACTATGACCATTGAACTTAAAAATGTTACCACTTGTGGGATACAGAATCTCTACTGCCCCATGGGGGTACACATGATGCACTATGAATGGACCTGACCATCTGGACCTTAACTATCCCGAGTGTAAATGAAGTTTTGAACTATACAAGAGCACATGTTTTCCCAGTTAAAATTGTTTGACTTTGATATTCCTAGATTGGTAGGCTTGAACTCTAGCTTTATTTATACTTGAATTTTCATAAGCCTCCATCCTAAGTTCCTCAAGTTCATTAAGATCTTACTTCCTCTTTTCTTCGGCTAAAGAAATATCAAAATTCATTTTTTTGATTTCCCAAAATGCCTTATGCTCAATTTCAACAGGTAAATGGAATGATTTTCCATAAACCAACTTAAATGGTGACATTCCTAGGATGTTTTTGAATGCTGTACGATATGCCCAAAGAGAATCCAAGAGTTTCTCATACCAATCTTTCCTAGTGGGGTTGATAGTTTTTTCAAGAATTTGCTTAATCTCCCTATTTCCTAACTCAGCTTGACCATTGGTTTGAGGATGGTACGTAGTGGAAACGTTATGAGAAATTCCATACTTAGACATGAGTTAAGAGAATGGGCGATTATAGAAATGGGTTCCATGATCACTGATTATAGCCCTCGGAATTCCAAATCTAGAAAAGATATGCTCTTTTAGGAATCAGATCACAACTTGATGATCATTAGTCTTGGTGGGAATGGACTCAACCCATTTTGAGACGTAATCAACAGATAAGAGGATGTAGAGGTATCCCTTAGAGTTTGGAAAGGGTCCCATGAAATCAATTCCCCAACAATCAAAGATTTCGACGACCAGAATGGGAGTGAGGGGAATTTGATTTCTTTTGGAAATGGATCCTAATTGCTGACACTGAGGACAACTTTTGCAGTATTGGAAGGAATCCTTAGTGAGGTTCGACCAGTAGAAACCACTTTGGAGGACCTTTGCAGTGGTTTTCTTTGTAGAAAAGTGGCCTCCACATGCCTCTCCATGACAAAATTTTAGAATGGACTCTTTTTCAGACTCGGGAACACATCTCCTGATGATTTGATCAGGACAGAACTTGAAGAGGTAAGGATCATCAAACACATAGTGTTTGACATCAGAAAGGAATTTCCTCTTAGCTTGGGTCCCCAGGAATTTTGGAATGTCACCTGTCACCAAATGGTTTTCTATGTCAGCATACCAGGGGCAATCACTCACTGAATAGAGGTGCTCATCGGGAAATGAATCAGACACAGATAGGTGGTGTGATTTTTCTTTGAATTCCATCCTAGAGAGGTGATCAACTACAACATTTTCAACACCCTTTTTATCCTTAATGGTTAAATCGAACTCTTGAAGAAGAAGGACCCACCTAATCAATCTAGCCTTGGCATCTTGTTTTTGGAAAAGGTATTTTAGGGATGAATGGTCAGTGAAGACAATGATGGGTGATCCTAAGAGATAAGACCTGAATTTCTCTAAGGAAAAGACAACATCAAGCAGCTCGTTATCAGTGGTGGTGTAGTTTATTTGTGCATCATTTAAAGATTTGCTTGCATAATCAATGACACATAGAGTTTTCTCACACCGTTGTCCTAAGACTACTCCTACAACGAAGTCACTTGCATCACACATGAGCTCGAAAGGAAGTTTCCAATTTGGAGATTGCATGATAGGTGGAGATATAAGAGTTGACTTGAGTGTAGAGAATGATTCCTCACAGCTTTCTGTCTATAAAAATGGAGCATCTTTTACCAATAGAGCACAAAGTGGTCGAGAAATAGAGCTGAAATTCCTAATGAACCTTCTATAAAAACCAGCATGTCCTAAGAAGGACCTCACTTCATTAACAGTTTTAGGAGAGGGAAGGTGACGAATGATGTAAACCTTAGCTTTATCAACTTCAATCCCTCTACCAGATACCAAATGACCTAGAACATGTCCTTCCCTTACCATGAAATGGAATTTTTCCCAATTTAGTATGAGATTCTTATCCTCACACCTTGAAAAAACCTTTTCAACATTTAGAAGTCATCCCTCAAAAGTATCCCCAAAGATGGATTAATCATCCATGAAGACCTCTAAACAACCCCCACCATGTCCGAGAAGATTCCCATCATGCACCGCTGGAAGGTACCAGGGGCATTACATAACCCAAAGGGCATGCGCTTGAAGGCAAAAGTGCTGAATGGACAGGTGAAGGTTGTTTTTCCTTGATCCTCTAAGGAGACTTCGATTTGATTATACCCTGAGAATCCATCTAGGAAGAAGTAGAATTGATGACCCGCCACTCGCTCGAGGACTTGATCAATAAAGGGAAAGGGGAAATGGTATTTCTTGGTACAAGAGTTGAGCTTCCTATAGTCAATACAGACTCTCCATCCACTACTAACCCTTGTTGGAAGCATCTCTCCATCATTATTAGTTATTACTATGATTCTAGCCTTCTTTGGAACCACATGGATTGGGCTAACTCACTCACTCTCAGCTATAGGATAAATGATTCTAGATTTTAACAATTTCAAAAGTTCTTTTCTCACTACTTCCATGAGATTAGGATTAAGTCGCCACTGAGGTTGATGACATGGATTTGAATCGAATTTTAGAACAATTCTACGAGTCCCGATAAGTGGGATAATCCCAGGAATATCTGATAGGGTCCATCCAATGGATTTCTTGTGTCTCCTAAGGACATCTAGAAGCATCCTCTCATGATTGGCTTCAAGAGAGGAATAAATGACAACAGGAAAGGACTGATTGTACCCTAAGAACTCATACTTGAGTGATAAAGGTAAAACCTTAAATTCAAGATCATAGTGGTTATCACCTTCTAAGAAAGGATGAGACTTTGTATTGAACTTAGTTTCTTTGTTCAGATTTCTTGACAAAATTGGTTCCTTGTGAAGAGAATTTTCATCCACTAAATTAGCTAGAGTAGTTTCATGAATGGATATGGACTCGATGTTATTGATTTCAACCATGGTATCATAGATTGGTGATTCTAGAAAATCACCAATAGAGAAATTTGAAAGAGATTCAATCCAAGGAGACAAATTTCCCTCATGTGAACAAAGAAAATAAATCTCTTCTTGACTTAAACATCCTTCGGTAATTCCATGATGTTCCTTGAGTTCACTATCAACACTACCTATCCAATTAACCTCATGGATCTCTTCATCATCCCCAATTTTAGAGTTTTCATTGTAGATGTTCAAGTCTATACTCATGTTTCCAAAGGTCATGGTCATGTTCCCATTTCGGACTCAGATAATATAGTTGATTGTTGCAAGGAAGGGACGACCATGGATGATTGGGGTTTTCTCCCTAGGACCTCAGCTTGGGTGATTTTCTAGAACAACGAAGTCAGATGGGTAAATGAAATTTTCAACTTTCACCAAAACATCCTTTAAGATCCCCTTTGGAACTCGAATAATACGATTAGCAAGTTGAAGAGTGACAGATGTGGGTTGGAGTTATTCGAACCCTAACTGACAATACACAGCATAAGGAATGAGGTTCACACTGGCTCCTAGATCACACAAGGCTTTGGAAACTTTGTTCTCTCCTAGTTCAACATTTATGTAAGGGAATCCCGGGTCTTTCATCTTTGGAGGAAGGGTTCCTTGGATTGTTGTGCTAACATTTGCTGCCAGAAGGACTTGGTTCTTATGTGAGAATTTCCATTTAAATGTGCAGAGGTCCTTAAGGTATTTTGAGTATGTAGGAATGGTTTTAATGGCATCGAGGAGTGGAATGTTCAACTTGACTTGTGATAATATTTCCCTCAATGTTTCACTCAATTCAGGCTTGGTTTTCCCCCTCACACGTTAAGGAAATGGGGAAGGTTGTGGGGTTGTTTTTTGAAGAGTTGTTTCTTTCACATTTTTATTAGTATCTTCAGTTTGTTCATGTGTTTCATTTGAATTTTCATTAGAGTTTGAATCCTAAGGTGGGTTTTGAACAATTTGTTCAGGTTTCTCAATTGATTTCCCACTTCTCAAAACCGTCATAGCCTTTAGTTGTTCATGAGTTGTTTGAGTGCAAATTGTCTCCCCATTGATGTTTGTTGTGGAATGTCCTATGTGGGCATGGGTGCCTTTCCAGTTTTTATGGTTTGAAGTTCTTGTTTTAGGGAAGAGACTTATGAGTTCATCCTTTCCATTTGTTTGCATAGTTGTTCAAGGATTGGGAGAGGGACAGATTGGGAAGGGGATTGTGTTGGTTGGGTTATCCCAGGGGGATACTTTGGTTGTTGGATGGGTTGTTGGTATTGGAATGTAGTATGTTGGTATTGTACTAGTTGTGGTTGGAATTGGTTATGGTTTTGAAAATTTTGTGTAGGGTAGGGGTTTGGTCCTTGTGGTTGGCTAGGTTGTTGGTTATCTTTCCATCGGAAGCCTGGGTGGTCATTATACCTTAGGTTGAATGTGTTTGGGTATTGAGGCTTTTGAATGTTTAGGTGATTGACTTCAGTAGGTGGTCCTCCTAAAAGAACATCCTTGATGGATGGAATGGTTGGGCAGTTGTCTGTTTTGTGGTCATGTTTATCACAGATTGTGCAAACAGGGTCTACAGTTTGGATTCCATTGATTTTCCGATGGTCTATCTCTTCAACCTTCCTAGAGAGTGCTGCAAGTTTCGCCCTAAGGATTTCCTCTTCTCTAAGTGTATGCATTCCAGCAGTTCTTTGAGGCTTTTCAGAATAAGGTGATGTTCCCCATGTTTGGTTTTGTTCAGCAAGGATTTCTAGATACTCGTAAGCATCATTTGAGGATTTGTTTTTAAAGGTCCCATTACACATCATGTCAATGAATTGTTTGTTCCCTGGGCCCAAAACTTCATAGAAAATTCTTACTTGTCCAGGAATAGAAAAACCATGGTATGGAACCATATTTAGGGTGTATTTGAACCTCTCCCATGTTTCATAAAATGACTCTCCCTCTTTTACAAAAACATTTTGGATGCTCTTTTTTAGTGCAATGGTTTTGTGATGGGGAAGTATTTTTTGTAAAATTCTCTTTGCAGTTGGTTCCAAGTGTGGATTGATGAAGGTATTAGATTATTTAACCAGTTCTTTTCTCAATACTTAAGTGAGAAATGAAATATCCTCATCTTAGCTGACTCAAGTTGATGTGGTGATCACATGGTTTCAACAATGTCATTGAACTCCTTGACATGAAGGTAATGAATTTCTGACTCCATCCCATGGAAAGATGGAAGGTGGTTTAGGACATGAGGTTTAAAGACATAGTGGGCATCTCCTAGGGCAGCATGCCTAATTCAAGAGGGTGCATTGGTCCAGGTAGCTGTAAGGTAGTCATTCATGGTTTGATCGGATGCATTCCCCAAATTTGGGGCTGCCTCATTTGGATTTCCATTTTGGTTCCCTCCCGGGTTTATGAGTTGGTTTCTTTGAAGACCCTCCATTTAAATTGACTCAATCTTTAACTCTGGGGTATTACAAAGATTAGGATCCAATGGTGTACTTGACTCACCAAATCTATGACTTTCCACCCTAACTAGTCTGTTTGAGTTATCGCGGGTGAAGGCGGACATGCACCAAAAGAAAAAAAAAGCGAGAAAAGAAAAAGATAAGAGATCTTGGGTGAGAATAGAAGAATGGGGGTGAGAAAATAAGGTTTTTGTCTAAGGAACTTACTTGGTCCCCAACAACGGTGCCAAAATTTGGTCTCTCCCAAATTTACCCAAGTTTTAAGGGTCAAGCGGTCGCTTGTAGTGTAGCTTGGGTTGTCGAATCCTCAGAGACCTAAGAAGAACCTTTAGACACTCAATAAAAAGAGATGGATTTTTGGATATGAAGTGTCCAACTTGGGTTGATTTTAGATTTTTTTGAAAGAGCACTAAAAGATTTATGTGAATTCAAATTATGAGAAAATGAGTTTGATCCTAGGTTATTGCTCGGGGTGGATTGAATGAATTCCTTTTTTTCACGATTTTAATTTCATTGACTCGAGAAGGATTCATACAATGAATTCAAACTAACCTCATCACTTACTGATTAAACACCTTAAAAACACATGATAATCACCTATACACTTGTAGGATCGTTTTCATGAGCACTCTAAGGTAAAGGATGTAATTAGCACATGAAAGTGGGGTGAATAAATTCAATAAGGAAGAGGAAGAATAAAAATCATTGAATGAAAGAAAATCAATTAAAAGAAATTAATAACATTTAGGGAATGAGAAATAACATTCAATCAAGCCCCTTTATACTCCCTTAGATCAACCCATAAAAGAGATTGCCCTACATTGATGACAAGTTCTCAATGGAAGTGGAAAGTAGACTTACGAGGGTGGAATTGAAGAAGTAAAAACAACAAAAATAACAATCACTCCACCGTTGTGTGATCAAAATCACAAGGTTTGGTGTGAATAAATTCACACCTTGAGGAAACGATATCAAGGTGATAAGAGGAAGAATAGAATAAGAGAAGAAGAAGAACTTTTATTAAAAACTAAGGTGATTCGAACAACTTACATGGGAAGGAAAAATGCTACAAAGAAAATTTGGCATAATAACATTACAATCAAAACAAAGCTCCAAGATCCCTAAATCAAACAAAACTACTGCCTTAAATAGGAAAAAATGAATCCTTGTCCAAGACCCCAACATCCAATGTGCCATTAATTAATTTTTTTGGAGAAAGGTGGGTGGACATTTAATGCATAAGAGACTTTTCAACTCTTGCCTCGAAGTGGGAGCCAACTTTCTACACCGAATAGAAGCACCGAAAAAACCATCTATAAGGCCGAATTGGAGTGGGACATAGAAGACTTAAATGAACCCCCAGATTTCCCCTAATAGCCTGTAAATTTCAGCCCAAAATACTCTATGTTTCGGGAGATATGATTGAAATAGTGGGCTGTTTTTCTAGGCCGCAGAATCTGGCCCAGAATTGAATCTTCAAATTGGACCGCCTTAATCACCACCATTGAGAACGAATTAGCACTGGATACAGAAGAATTATTTGTTCCTCTATATGTCTTATTGCCTCCCATGAATTTTTAGATTCATTGGGCCTGTATTGTGGTCCCCATAGTCTGATAAGTGGGATGATATCCAATCTGCCTTCTCCAGAATTGTTTCTTTCTTCGCAAAAAATCCTCATCATCCTTTATGAATCCTCCATTGATCCCTGAATGAAAAATGTTCATATTTAAGTTTATATCCATTTACAAAAATATCAAATTAAAATATGGATAATTACATTCTTTGAAATCAGATGAAACATTGGGCCTAAATTGCTGCATATTAGGCATGAAGTGCACAAATGTTGAGAATGAATGTTCAAAATTAAAATCCACTAACTCAGGCCCATACGATCAAAAATAAACATTTAATAACATTAAAATGTAATCAAAATATGTGTTTTTATTGGCTAATCAATTTTCTTCATAATTTATGAATATGGTTCATAATTTCTTTGTGATGTGTATGAAGATGTATCATGTCAAACCAATGCACGATGCGACCGTTATTACTCAAAATGTGTGTTTCCAGTTTGAAATGATATTTTAGTAAAAAACATAACTGACATACTAAAAACTAATAAAACACATTATGATTGTTTTGATACTTTAAGAAAATTATATATAAGAAATTTTTGATGTGTAGGAATCAATAAAACCTCAATCTGATGCACGGTGCCATCGATATGACTCAAAGTGTCACTTTTTATTTAAAATTAACATTAATTTTAGTAAAAAAACACAACTGGCATAGTAAAAAGAAATAAAATGAATTCATATTGTTTTGATAATTTATGAAAACGATCCATGGTTAATTTTTCACATTTATGAATCAACCCAACCTCAATACAATGCATTATGTGACCGGTATAAATCTAAATGTGTCTTTTTATTTAAAATTGACATTAATTTAAGTAAAAAGAACAATTGGCATACAGAAAACCAGAAAAATACATTTGGATTGTTTTAATACTTTAGGAAAATGATACATGAGTCGGTTATGATGTGTGGTAATCAATCACACCTCAATACAATTCATGGTGTGAGTAGTATGACTAAAAGTTCCTATTATCAGTTTAAAATTTACATTTTAGTTCAAAACATGTCACTCACTAAAAACTAAGAAAACGCTTTTTGATTGTCTTTATAATTTATGAAAATTATTCTTATGTCCTTTATAATATGTTTGGACGATTATCACATCAAATCGATGTACGATGTGATGGGTATGACTCAAAAATCATGTTTTTGATTTGAAACGATATTTTAGTAAAGAAACACAACTAACATACTGAAAACTGAGCAAATGCATTTGGATTGTTTTGATACCTTAGAATAATGATCCATGAGTCATCTGTGACATTTAAAAATAAACCACACCTCAATATTATGAATGATGTGACTAGTATAAATCCATTTTTTTTTATTTAAAATTTACATTAATTTAAGTAAATATAATAAGTGACACACTGAAAACCAAGAAAACACATTCAAATTGTTTTGATAATTTAAGATAATTATCCATGAGTAATTTGTGATTTGTAGTAATCAACCAAACCTCAATCCGATGCATGGTGTGACTAGTATCACTAAAAGTGTCCATTATTAGTTCAAAATTGACATTTTAGCTAAAAACGTTTCACTCACTGAAAAACGCCCTCTGATTGTCTTCATAATTTTAGAGAGTGATTTTTAATTCCTTTGTGACATGTGTGAAGTAGTATCACCTCAAACCGATGTACAATGCGACCGATATGAATCAAAATGTATGTTTTCTGTTTGAAATGACATTTCAGTGAAAAAACACACAACTATCATACTGAAAACTGAGCAAAACCGTTTAGATTATTTTGATACTTTAGAAAAAAAAATCCATGAGTCATTTGTGATGTGTAGGAATCAACCACACCTTAATCCTATGAATTATTTGACCGGTATAAATCCAAGTATGACATTTAAACATGATATTCATTTTAGTAAGAAAACAAGGGACATACTCAAAACCAAGAAAACCCATTCATATTGTTTTGATATTTTAGTACAATGATCCATAACTCATTTGTGACATATAGGAATCAACCCCACCTAAATTCAATGCACAATGTGACTGTATAACTCCAAATGTGTCTTTTTTTTAAAAATTTACATTTTATTAATGTATTCTTTCATATTAATTTTTAATTTATTTCTTTATAGTATTACTAGAATAATATTTGTTTTCTTATATAGGTGGAACCTTTTTGTTGAGTTGGGATTATTTGTTTGACAACTAATACAATGGGAAAACATTTTTTAGTGGGGATCATGGATGTCAAAGGATGAAAAATTAATGTTATTAACTGTTTGTTGGATAATTATAAATGTAATTATATGAAAAATTGTTTGAAATATATATAGAATTGTTTTCCAAACCCTTGTGTGTGATGCTTTTTACTGTGTGCACTGTGCATGTACTGTTTTGTGTAAGTGGTGTGTGTGTGCTGTGCAGGTGCAGGTGCTACTGGTGGGTGTGCTGTTATATAAACAACACACCATAGGAATCTAGGCCTTTATCATCTCTATTTTGAGCACTAATAAAGGCCCCCTTTATTAGCGCTACTTTGAGCATTGATAAAATCACCATTTACCAGTGCTTGAAATAGCACTGATAAAGGGATTCTTTATCAGCGCTAAAATAGCACGGATAACGGGGGGCCTTTTTTAGCACTTTTTTAGCATGGATAAAGGACACCCTTTATCAGTGATTTTTTAGCGCTATTAATGAGAACCCCCCTTTATCTTTTCTGATATTAATAGCACTTTTCTAGCACTATTAAAATCTTTTTCTAGCACTGATAAAGCATTATCTGTAGTAGTGTTCTCAGAAGTATAACCTTTGAATTGCATCCTAGAAAGCTCTAACCCCATGGGTTCATCATCATTTATTCTTTTATTTAACAAAATTATTATTTTTCATATTCCCATATTTTTAGGTATTATAGGAAAACATTCCAAGCTACCATACTAAAGGGGATCAACACAGTGAGTAGATGATCTACCAATCGATTCTTTTCCACCTATAGCAAGAGCATAGGCCCATCCATCCTCGAGAAGCTAAATAAGAAAATCACATGGAATACCCTGTGTGTCCTCACCTATTTTGGAAGGAGGGTAAGTAATACCATCTGCCTTAAGTAGTGGGTAAAGTAAAGTAGATAAAAAAATAATATATTCAACAAGAATCCACTTTCACCTCAATAGGTAAGCCCAGCTTCAACCCCTTCCATCATCTCTGATGTCCTCCCCAACACCCATATGCATAAATTGATGCATCTCGCTACTCTAGGAACCAACTGATCCCAAAATCACTAGGCCTCCCTACCCCCATAAACCATAACTTCCCTCCAGGATCAACCATCCCTGGCTCTCACCACATCCGAGCCTCCATACCCTCACAACCACAAGTCTTGTAACCAAATCACATTACAAGTAGAATGAACAACACAATAATGGGATCTCAGCCCTAAAACAAGGCATCCAAACTTCACACATAATGATCTCTCATGGTTCCAAAGCACAAGGCACTCAACCTTTATAAGCAAGTGGGAAACTCATCCCATACAATGCATTATCTTTATCACAAAACCTATTATTATTCCATCTTAAATTAACCGGTTTATTATTCAAAAGTTCTAACTACGGGTAACCTAAGAAAAAATATATCAAAAGCTATCAAAAAATAAAATTAAGAAATTAATTTAACATATATTTAATACTTTTATCAACAAGCATCAACATGATTGAGGTTTATTAACCAATTCCATTAAACATGCTCACTTATATCAATTTGATTATCTTCAAATTATAAAACTAGGAACCAGATTCATTAAACACGCCTCTTTAACTTTGGAAAATTAATTAAAAAATTAATTCCATCTTTACATTATTTACCAATTTCCATCAAGAATAACATACTAAACCAATAAAGGTATAGATATCACACTATCTATCAATTCAATAGGCAAACCGTTATCACAATATAAAGAAACAACATACAATCGATACCAATTCTTTAATCTTGTTCAAGTATTTAATTATGTTAATTTCATTGTGATCCAAGGGGATATATCATGCAAACTCTACAATTGCATGTAAATAAATAGAAGCATCGAATCCCCTTCCTCAAAAGGTCATTAACGTTCTTCGCATGAGGATGGATCAAATCATTCGATCATGATCACCACTCCCACAATAACAGCACCCACCCGAGGACACCACAACACAACCTCACCAACAAACAACCAAGAAAACTCTATTAGAAACATGGATATCACGTTACATAAAATGGAAAAGAGAAACGGGAGGAAACAAATCGAAGAAACCAGAAGAACATAGGTAGATCATACCTTAGATGGAAGACAGACCACTACAGATCAAAGGAGGGAGCTAGGGATCCTTCCTTGACAAAGCAATCACCAAAATGAAAAAGAGAGGGTCATCAGGTCACTTGGGGTTGAGGGAGAACCACTATAGCCATATGTTTTGAAAAAAATTCGATATAATGGAAAACTCTTAAAACATATAGCATCGGGTCATTACACAACGTGTAATATCCTTTCACATTGTGTAATGCTTCATGGTCAAGTTTTTCCAAAAAATGCATCAACTCAATGCTGTATTTTATTTTTAAAAACCCTATGTATTTCATATTGTGAATCCCTCTTTCACACTGTGTAAAGGTCTACACATCATGAAGCCTTCCAAGAAAACCTATAAAACAGTATGTCACGGCGTGTAATGCTGTTACAAGACATGTAATCCCCTTCTTCTAGCTTTTACTTAACCGAACTTCTCCAAACTTCTTCCGAGCCACCATTGAGCACTTCGATATTTGAAAACATACAAAGGGTCGATCCAAATGGATCCAATCCCTTACATCAGATACCTCTCAAAAAATTCTCATCCTCAAGAATACAAAAACAACCCAGAGAGGAAAGTGAAAGGGGTCATCTCAAGATCCACCCCGCAAGATACCACTCAAATATTTCACCACTATAAGAGCTCACCAACTCACTAGAGGAACAAGCGTAAAACTAGGAAACAATAACTACCAGCTCCTAAACACTCTCCTGAGGGAGATACCTCTCAAAATAGAGAAATACATAATAAGCAACAAGATAAATCCATCTCAAAATAGAAAGGGTCTACAAACGCCAAAGGAACAATGTTACAAGGGAAGAGCTAAACATAAAAAATCACGGGATACTACGTAACTATGACTCATGTTCCCAATTAATCTCATCCATTTTACCATATTACCACAAGATATGAACCGAGGGGATAAAACACCCATGAAACAACTTCTCCTTGCAGTCCTGGATCTCTACATGCCTCTCCTCGAAGGTTGAATCATTTTCAACATCGATCTCACCCCAATCAAGGACGTGAGAGTCACCATAAAGATAACAATGGAGCTACAACATGTAAAAAACATCATGGATCCTGCACATATGCGGGGGTAGTGATACCCAATATTCCACAACTCCAACATGACCCAACACCTCAAAAGTCCCAAAAAACTGGGGAGAAAGCCTACTCCCACGACCAAACTTTCACTGCCCATGATGGGGAGTCACCTTTAGAAACACGTGATCCCCAACATCAAACTCGAGATATCTCCTCCTATGATCAACATAGTACTTCTGGCGATCCTCTGCTACATTTATCCTCTCATGAATCACCTGAACCATCTCTGTCGTACTCTATACCAATTCCGGCCAGAGAATTATTGACTCTTCAACCTCAGTCCAACACAACATAGAATGGAAAGGTCAGCCACATAAGGCTTAAAATGGCACCATACTAATGGTGTAGTGGAAACTATTGGTGTAAGTGAACTCTGCCAAGGGTAAGTGCCTCATCCATGAACCTCCAAAATCCAGGACATAAGAGAACCCCTTGTCTTTAAGATTCTAGATAGTCCATTCTGTATAACCATATTACTATGGATGAAAAGAAGTTCTACGGCATAACTGAGAATCAAAATCATGTTGGATACCTCTCCACACTCTAGAGGTAAAATGAGGATCTTGATTGGAAATGATCATCCTTGGGACTCGTAGAGTTTCACCACCTCCTCCAGATATTATCTCAAAAAAAATAAACTGATATCAACTCCATGATTGTTATGAAGTGGGATGATTTTGTCAAACGATCCACTTCCACCCATATAGAATCATAGCCTCCCGATGGTCGAGGTAAATAGGAAACAAAGTCCATTGATATGTCCTCCCACTTCCACTAAGGAACATCTAATGGCTAGAGAAAACCAGTGGGAACACAGTACCCTGACTTCACCTTATAGTAGACCAAACATCAAGACACAAACTTTACAACTACATGCTTCAAACCAGTCCAACAAAACTGACTCCTCAAAGCTCTGTACATTTTTGTCATGCCCGGATGTATCTATAAGGGTGACCTATAGAACTCTATGAGAAAAATCTCATGCATCACTAAAGGAACAAAAATCATTCCCTAAAACAACAATAAGTGTTTTCATCCTCATAACAACCATCGGGGGCCTCACCACAAACAACTTGGTCTTTCCAAACCTCCACCTCAAGATCCCCCAACCAGGAATCTTCTACTTTCTGCATTAGAGATGACTGCACCATCATATGAAAAATATAACCTCTACCCTAACTTCTACCATACATAGATGTAATAAAAAAATATATTCCATTATTCTCTAGGAATCAACAGATTCATGCACTACATCACTACGTGACTTCCGACTTAGTACATCAGCTACAACATTCCCCTCTATAGGTGTATATGAAATTTTGAATTCATAATCCTGTAAGAACTCCATCCACTGATGCTGTCACAAGTTCAAGTCATGCTGAGAGAAAATGTACCTTAGGCTCTTATGATTAGTGAATACCATGAAATGCTCACTAATAAGGTAACGTTTCTAAAACTTCTGGGGAAACACCACCACCACCAAATCCAGGTAGTGGGTGGCATAATTACATTTGTGGGGATGAAACTACCTATAACTATAAGAAATGAATGATATCTACTACATTAGAAAACAACCTAACCCCAAATGCAAAGTATCATAGAAAACCTTAGACAGAACTCCTTCTATTGGAAGATAAAGAACTAGAACACTAAAAAAATCCTTCTATAGACACCCAAAAGATGTCGGACACTGATCCGTCCATACGAATGCCTGATCCTTTATGGTCAACACTGTTAGAGGAGTCTCAACCTGAGATAAATTGGCTACGAATCACCTGTAATATCTTACAATACCAAGGAAACTTTGCACCTC
Source organism: Viscum album (assembly GCA_963277665.1). Lineage (NCBI taxonomy): Eukaryota > Viridiplantae > Streptophyta > Magnoliopsida > Santalales > Viscaceae > Viscum > Viscum album. The sequence continues at coordinate 824,730,374 of OY728155.1, forward strand.
TCCTACTATCTTGGGGGCTACCCAAGAAAAACGTATTCTATCTTAGATGGATCTATTTACACTCCCTATTGGGATAAAACATTCCCCAAGAAATGGACTTATTGATCCCAAAACTCACACTTTGACAACTTCCCAAATAGCTATTGTTGACAAATAACTCCCAAAATGGAACGCAGATGCTCTGCTTGCTCGTCCTTAGACACAGAGTACACATGGATGCCATCTATGAAAACCACCATGAAATTATCTAGAAACTCATGGAACACAGCGTTCAAAAACCCCATAAACACATCTAGAGAATTCGTCTCACCAAATGACATCATAATGAACTCATAATTACCATGAAGACAAAAAATCAGTCTTTGAGATATCATCATGCTTCAAAACCATATGATGATATCATAACTGCACATCAATCTTCAAAAAACAACTTACACCATTCAGTTGATCTAATAAATCATAAATCCAGAGAATTGGATAGCGGTTCTTCACTGTCACCTAGTTCAAGCAATGATAATTGACAAACAACTACAAACTGCCTTCAACATTCTTCACGAACAAAATTGGTTCACACCATGGTGACATGCTTGACTGAACAAAACGTCACTAAAATAAACCATCAAGCTGTATACGCAATACTCACTACTTGGAAGGCACCATCCTATATGAACACTTTGAGATAGAAGATGCACCTGGTTGTAACTCAATCCCAAACTCGATCTCTGGTTAAGGGGGTAATGATACAACCTCTTCTAAAAAGACATAAAGGTTCTCTTCTACGATACTAGGAAACTCCAACTGCTAAACCATCAATGAACTCAGAATTAGCTCAGCCATTAAGGATGACAAGGACAAAACACACCTTTGACCCATCCGAGGGTGGTGATCTCCAATAAACACCACTTGATCCCCATCATCGTCGAAGAACACCACCTGGCTCCAAAAGAAATCCATGATAGCATGCACCGAATACAACCAATCCACATAGAGGATGAAATCATATGGTTATATCTGTAAACATAAGAAATCTCCCCAAGAGTGGTGCTTCCCCATCACTAGCTCACAATATCTACATACTTCAAACAAGATAGATCGACCCACAACAGGCGTAATAAATTCCTTGGGCACTAGAAGAATCTCTACCTAATTCCCCAAATCATGGAAAAGGGCAGGTGATATGAAGGAGTGCATTTATCCTATATCAAACAAGGCATGCACCCAAGTAGAAAATAAGAAAAGGGTACCTCAAATGACATCTGTCTTTCCTAGAGGAATAAATGCTAATGTATGATGTTGACCACACTATCACAAAAACAGTTTTTCCCAGCGCCCCTTTTATCAGCGCTAACGAAAAAGCGCCGATAAAGGGAGGGGGGCTTTATCAGTGCTCCAAAAAGCGCTGATAACGGGTGCCTTTATCAGCGCTAAAAAAGCACTGATAAAGCCCCCCCTTATCAGCGCTTTTTTAGCGCTGATAAAGGGACCCCCTTTATCAGCACTTGTTTAGTAGCGTTGATAAAGGGGGGGCCTTTATCAGTGCTTTTTTTAAAAGCGCTGATAAAGGGTCGAATTCCAAAAAAAAATTAAAAAAATATATTAATATATTAATATATAAATTTACTTATATTGATATAGATATAATATATAATTTTTAAATATATTTTAGATAAGTATAAATGTACATTAACACTTAATATACATAATATATAAGATATTTAGTGAAAATAGATTCTTAAAAATTAAAAAAATATTTTTAATTAATAATTTGCTAATTATTATGGAGTAGTAGTCATTTAATAACAATTTGAAGACTAAAAAAATTAAAAAAAATTAAAAAAAGATCCAAAATAAGTTGAAAACGCAACTCAAACTTCAAAAGACCATAACTTGTGATCCGGGTGTCCGTTTGAGCTCTACCACATATCAAATCGAAGCTTACGACGAGCTCTACATCGCTATTATTTGGGGGATCCCCGATCAAGCGTTTTTAGAGGCCAAAAGAGGCCCAAAATGCCTCCAAAACTGAGTTTTTAATCGGGGTACACTTATTTTTTTAACATTTTGTGGGTTTTCAGCCTCATTTGAGGAGGTATTATTGACTTTTTTGGTGGGGACTGAATTTATTCCAGGGTATTACATTCATATTGATATTATGTCTTTAAAATTTTATCGTTTTTTATAATACACTTCTATTTATAATCAAATATATAACTATATGTACATATTTTTAATATATTCACACCTAAAAATTAAATTTTTAAAATAAATAATTAAACATATTTACATATAAAATATATTTTCTCTATCTAAATAATAACTAATATCCATTTTATTTAAAATACCAATATATGAATATTTATATAACTACTATATATTAATATAACTATATATATATATATTAATCTAGCTATACATATATATATTAATATAACTACATATATATTAATATTACTATATATATATATTAATATCACTATAAATATATATTAATATCACTATAAATATATATTTTCATATAACTATATATATATGTATATTAATATAAATATATATAAATATACGAATAAATATAACTAAATATATATATATAAATAGAGATATATATTAATATAACTATATATAGATATATTAATATGACTATATATATATTAATATAAATATATATTACTATACGAATAAATATAACTATATATATATAAATAGAGATATATATTAATATAACTATATATATATATTAATATCACTATATATATATTAATATAACTATATATATATATTAATATAACTATATATATATTAATATAACTATATATATATATATATTAATATAAATATATATTACTATACGAATAAATATAACTATATATACGTATATATATATATAGATATCATGAAATAGCAAACAAATCAAAATAGAGTAGTGGTAAGGGCTTAGGCGCGCATGAGGGAGGTCTCGAGTTCAAAACTTGCTGGAGGCAGAGGTGCACGCATGGGGGTGGATGTTGGGGGCTAGCGCTGATAAAGGGTGGAGGGGGTGCGTGTGGGCACTGGAGGGGCTAAAAAGTGCTGTTAAAAGGGTGATCAAGTGCTATAAAAGCCCTCCCATGATTGACATGATTTTTTTTAATTTTTTGTAATTTTTTTGTAATTTTTTTAAATTTTTTTAAATTTTTTTAAATTTTATCAGCGCTTTTTTAAAAGCGCTGATATATAACCCCTTTATCAGCGCTAAAAAAAGCGCTGATAAAGGGGTACTTTTATCAACGCTTTTTTTAGCGCTGATAAAAGGGGTCTTTATGAGCGCTTTTTTTGAGCGCTGATAAAGGGGACCCCCCCTTTATCTTCGCCGGCTTTAACAACGCTTTTCCTAGCACTGTTAAAGGCCCTTTTTAGCGCTGATAAAGGGTGTATTTATAGTAGTGTCATGACCTGCTCCAAAACCCATCTGACCCTGATGGATACCACCACCATAGACGTTCTCTTATATCTGAGGACAAGGAGAATCTCAAGGATTTCCTATGCCTGCCCCATATGATCTCTACTAATCAAAAACTAGTGCAACCTGTTATTGCTACCTCAACTGGAACTACCACAATAGAGGAACCTAGAGTTGAACACCTAGTTCATGCTGCCTATTTAGAAAGGTCAGACACTCTCACTATTGATGAACTTGACCTCCATAAGAAATACAAGTTCCTGATCCCTTGGCATTGGCCTAAGAGCCAATGCCCCTGAAAAAATGAGACATTGAGTCCTAGGACCTACCCCCAGTCGAACGAAATCCCAAATTCCCTAAAAACTAGGAACCTGAGACCAAAAATTTTATTTATGAGGAATCTTGATGATTCCCCTCTCAAGATGATATAGTTCTGGGTAATTTCCTCTCGATGACCACTTTTCTCGTTAGTACCTCAAGATATGTCTCCATCATAAACTGGGTGACCTGGAACTGGATCTTTGGATGCAAAGCCTCCTCAAAATTCCTCTCCTAGCCTCCTCATCTGGAAACATGTCCGAAGCATATCACATAAGGTACTTGAAATAGATTCCAAAATATGATACACTGGAGCTCCCCTGTCGAAGGGTAAGTAGCTTCTGGTGACTGGTCACCTTCGTGGTGGAATAAAGAAATTCAACTATGAAATAGTATCAGAACTCCTCCCACAAGACCACCGACTCCTCACAATATCTGAGGAACAAGAACCACCACTGCCTCACTTCCCCACACAACATCATCACAAAAAATGATACCCAATACTCCTTCTAAGAACATATCAAACAGAAGGATATCTAGACCTCCTCCAACCTGTATTCTATGACTACATTTAAAATTAATACCTCATACTTTTCTAGACTATGGAACTAAAACTCTTAGAGTGTCTTCCTCTAAGTGTTGTCATTTTCAACCGCTACTATGCGGCGATCTTCTGGAACAACCTGCTAAACATCTTCTGCACGAACCTGATGAGGACGTCGACCCAGAGCCATACATGAAAAAGGAAAAATAGTTAGATATCCTAAACCTATAATATGTAATAATTTAACATTAATTAATTTTTTTCTTTTATTCATTTTATGTTAACCTATACCAGGTTATACTCATTCAAACACTGACACAAAGAAGAATGATGCATGATCCTTTCCTAGGTCTTTATGCTACAACAAGAATCACCTCATTTAGTATCGACTATAACTTAAAGGTCTTTGCATCAGATTATAGTGGGAACTAAATACCTATGTCTCAGCCAGTCTCTAGTTTTCATAAGACTTGTTAAACTTAGTTGACAGTCTTTCCCAACCAACCCATGCAACCTCACTAGTGCCTAACTCTAAACTCCATCTTATCCCTCAATTGGACCTCTGATACCACTCTGTCATGACCCCCTCCCCACAAAGTATTCCCCTCTTGGGATGATAATATGAGAAGAGAGATAATGACCCCCCCCCTCGAGTCCTGCCTTCAGTAGGCCCTAGGTTGGCGACTAGTACTGAGTGTATAACAAACACACATATGGGAGACATTACCCTCTAATAGAAAAAATGAAGAATAGAGAGATAAGATATACACCAAAAAATAATTCTCAGACTATAATATTAAATAAACCCATGTACATAAATTTAATGTCATGAAAAACTACTACAACTGAAAGGGAAAAGTTGAAATTACTAAAATAAAGTAAAACAAAAATGACCACGAAGCCTAAACTACTCCTATAAAACCCCAAGGTAGTAGTAACCAGACTGATCTTTAACCTATTCCAAGTGACCTGAAAAATATTTTATATAACATTGGGTGAATATAAGAGTATACCCAGTAGGATCCTCCCCATAGCCCCTCATGCAAAAGTAAAGAAAGCATGCTAAAGCACAGTGAAAAACAAGTGAAACTAACTCATTACCTAACAAATATACTATGTTCCCAGCCTCACCATGGTTACTCTCACCAAGTATCACATAAAAGAGTATATAATATAATAAATAATGTTAAGGGTACCCCACTACCACTTCCCCACTTGTTTGCTACTTTCCCCCAATACCACAGGTCCTAAGCATCTCTCTCCAAAAAGGCTTTCCTGTAAACACCTAGGAGAAGCACCACAACATGAAACTCATGAAAATCACCACCACAAACACACAACCAAAAGAAACTAGGTAGTTTTAAAGATCCACCGTAGCTCTTATAACATGTATCATACATCAGGTATTATACCACATGCCATTGAAACCCATACACCGAGTAAGGATCCTCAAACCATTACAGCCTATACTAGTTACACCTATAGTAGTCTATAGAAAACTATATCCAGAATATATGTGTGTGAAATAACCACATTCCATTACAACCTTCTACACACATATATGGAAGAAAATAACCATTTTTCATACCAGCACAATTAACTACCAAAAGAAGAGAGTGGGGCCAAATCGGGTAGTCATCCATCCACCCTCCCACCATAATTTTAGGGAAAACACCCCCAAGCACTCATAATCCCTAGGGTGTTAGCTTCCCTAACCAATAGGGTGGGGTAAAGTATAGAAACAAAAAAAATATAGGGTATAATATAGCTCACAAATACACTATGGGAAACACCTAGTCTCAGACTCATCTATAGCTAACGTCTCTTGGAATCCCAAATTCCATTGCAAGACTAGATATCCTATAAGCACACAACCATTGAAAGAGAAATATTAAGTTAATTTATTCTTTCAATCAATTTTACTTTACATTAATTAATTATTTAAACATTAATTAAACATTAAAAAATTTCACATTACATTTCATTATCATTCCAACAAAGTCCATGCCCTCTAGGCATAACCAAACCAAGTTCAAAGTTCCTCAGAAGTATAACCTTAACATTTCATCCTAGAAAGATCCAACCCCAGGGGTTCAAAATCATTAATTTATTTATTTTACAACATTACCATTTTCCATATTCCCATATTTAATGATATTTTAGGGAAACATTCTAAGCTACCAAACGCAAGTGGATTAACATGGAGATCAGATGAACTACCCATCAAGTCTTTGATACCTATTGGAAGAGCATAGGACCACCCATCTTTGAGAATCTAAACACTAAAAGAACATGGAATACCCTGCATGTCTTCTCCTCTTTTGGAAGGAGGGTAAGAAAGATCATCTACCTCAGTAAGTGGTAAAAGTAAAGTGTATAAACAAATGAAATTCAACAAGAATCCACTTTCACATCGAAGGGTAGTCCTAGCTTAAACTCATTCCATCATCTCCGATGTCCTCTCCGACACCCATACCCATAAATTGATGCATCTCACCACTCCAAGCATCTACTACTACTACAACCACTGGGCCTACCTGCCCACACATACCACAATAGCCCTCTAGGCTCAGTCATCCCGGGCTCTCATCACATCTAGCCCTCCCTGCCCCCATAAGCACAAGTCTTGTAAATAGAGTGCATCAAAAGCAGTAGGAACGACATAGTAACACATTCTTACACCAAAAACAAGGCATCCAGCCTTCACACACAACTAGATCTCATGGATCCAAATAACAAGGCACTCAGACTTTATAAGAAAGCAAGAAACTTAGGCCCTATAAGGCATTATATTTATAACACAACTGGTTCTTATTCCATATTGAATTAATAGATTCATTATTCAAAGGTTCCAACTATGGGAAAACTAAGTAATAAGCTACCACAATCTATCAAAAAATTAATCCAACAATTAATTTAACATTCCATTAGTACTTTTATCAACAAGAATTAATATGCTTCAGGTTCATTAACCAATTCCATTAAACATGCTCACTTGCATTAATTTTATTATCTCCAAATCAAAACAACAAAAACCACCCGAATGACCCAAAGACCTTATTTTTATTGATTTTTGATAACCCCCCTTTAAAGGGATGAGGAGGAACCCTTACAAGGCCTGTAGGCTTAGAGATTACATGTCCCATAGGTCTTAGGAAATATATAGACTATACTTGGAACTACTCTTCCCCAACTTCTTCATCATGATACCAGATCTCCACCTTCTCATGGCTTGTTCAGCTAGGCTTCCCATGCAAGAATAGGCTGGTCCCCATGGAAATTACATACCCTCTATTTATAACTAATATTCTTAGCTTCTGCTCTGGTGAATAAGCCTTCTCTGAATCCTCATCCAGAGTCTGATCCTTGTAGAGTTTGTCTGATCATTTAAGCACAATTTCAGGTGGCCTGAAGGCCTTGAGGTGGCCGAAAGGCCTTACTTCTCTGAAGTCCTTGGGTACCCCTAAGGCCTTAAAGGACCCAAGGCCCAAACCGGTGGCCCGAAAGACAAAATAGATGAATAGTACCGACTACTACAGTACTGAACCGTTTCTTCTATAATACCCACTACAGTGCTGGTAAAGTACTACTAAAATACTACTATAGTACTACTACAATACTTGGAAATTATATCTCCACCCAGTTTTGTACTCGGGTCTCTGGGATACACTTTCTGAGTCCTCACTAATTGGGCTAAGGATCTTGTGAAAAACAACAACAACCAGATTCATTAAACACGCCTCTTTAGCATTGTCCAACTAATTTAAAAATTAATTAAAGCTTTATGTTATTTACCAATTTCCATCAATAACAAAATTATAAACCAATAAAGGAATAGATATCACACTATCTAACAAATGAAGTGATAAAGGGTTATCATAGTATAAAACAACAACATATGATTAATACCAATTCCTTAATCTAGTTCAGGTATTTAATTAGTTAAATTTCATTGTGATCCAAGGTGATAAATCACAATAAACCTACAATTTCATGTAAATAAAGAGAAGCATCGAATCCCCTACATGAAAAGGTTGTTGATGTTCTCCATATGAGAAAAGATCAAAGAAATGGATCACAATCACCTCTCCCGCAACAACTGCATCCACCCAAAGACACCACGACACAACCAAACCAACCAAAAACTAAGAAAACTCCATTAAAAACATTTATATCATGCTCCATCACATAGAAAATAGAAACACGATTAGAAATATCAAAGAAACCACAAGAACAGAGGTAGATCATAACTTAGATGTAATATGGATCTATATGAATTGAAGGAGGGAGCTATGGATCATTACTTAATGAAGGAATCCATAAAATTTTGAATAGAGGGTCATCGAGTTTCCTGGGTTTGAGGGAGAGCCGCTCTATAGGTTTTGAAAAAAAACCTTGCAGTTGGAAAACACTTAAAACATACAACGTCGGGGAATTACATGACGTGTAATCCCCTTTCATGTCGGGTAATTACTCGAGGTTGAGTTCTGCTGAAAAATTAATCACCTCAACACTTTATTTTATTTTTCAAACTCTGTAGTATCTGACGACGTGTAAAAGTATGCATTTCGCAAAGATTTCCTGGACAACCCATGAAATAGCATGTCATGTCGTGTAATTCTGTTACACGATGTGTAATCTCATCCATCCAACTTTTACTTAACTAAACTTCTACAAACTTTTTCTGAGCCACCTACAAGAACTTAGATCTTTGAAAAAACCCAAATAGTCGACCCATACAGATCTGGGACCTTATAGTTCAAAAGTCTACATATTATTGGAGAGCGATGGAGGAGTTGGAAACCCTGTACTTAGATGAGTGGGTGGTTGATGGTGGAGGTTTCTTGTTTCAGATGATGGTTCAGTCTTCTTTGATATGGAGGGTGGAGGATTCTCAGTGGGAAGATTCATAGGTAGAGGTGATACATGATTGTGATGGCCATGGTGATGCTCTAGGGGGATGGTAGGAGGACGGTTTGAACCAGTTGATGATTCATGGGAGGTTGTTTGTTTTAGTAGTGATGCATGAGGGAGTCCTTCATGAGTTTCATATCTCACCTTTAGAGGTACACCAAAATGTTTCCAAGATGTAATGTGGTCTTATGTGTCTATTTTGGTGCCCCTAAATGAAACAAGTAGTTTTGGTGTTTATTTCTCAATGTTTGGTTTGTCAGTAGGTAAACACTAAGCATATTGTTCCTAGAGGTTTTCTTCTGCCCTTTGAATTTCTCGAGTGGAAATGTGATGAAATCTTGGTGGATTTAATCACTGGGATACCCTGAGATCATGGAGGTTGTGATTATATCTATTAATCATGAATTTATTGAATAAATTATCTCACTTTATAGTGATTAAGGAGTCTATTATAGTGGATTTTTTTGGAAAAGAGGTATGTGGATGATGCGGTGTGGCTGCATGGAGTCTTGAGGTCCATTATCTCGAATTGGGATCCACATTTTACCTCATGATTATGGAGGGTATTTCAGTATGTTTTTGGTACTCAGTTACACGTTAGCACCGCTTTCCACCCTCGGTCGGATAGGCAGACATAACAAAATATATGTACACTAGAGGATATATTGTAGGTGTGTGTCTAAGAATTTGGCGGATCATGGATATGAAACCTTCCCTTGGTTGAGTTTTATTATAATAATATATATCACTCATCCATCGGTATGACCCTATTTTAGGTGTTGTATGAGTAGCCACGTCTTTCTCCATTGTGATGGAAAGAGGTTTGGGAGTTAGGAGTTCTTATTTCCAATGTGGTAATGAGCACAATAGAGAAGGTTAAGTTTTTTTGAGAGTGGATGAAAGCAATGTAGGATTAAAAAATATCTTATGATGATAGTAGGAGGAGGTCCCTAGAGTTAGAGGTATGATACAATGTGTTCTTGACAGTCTCCCATAGACATGGGCAGTGGAGTTTCGAAAAGGGGAGTAAGCTCTCACCCTAGTTTGTTGGACCCTTCAAGGTATTGGCACACATTGGAAAAGTGGATTACGAGTTGGCACTTTCTCTATGGCTAGACCAGATCCATGAAATCTTACACATATCTTAGCTTTGTTGGTATCTTCATAATGACTCCCATATCATTGATTGGGGAGAGTTGGATATCAAGGATGATTTCACTTTTGTGGAGTGTCTAGTATAGATCTAGGATCCTCAAGAGATAGTGCTCTGAGGACATACCATTCCCTTGGTTTTTGTGTTGTGGAGGCATGGTGGCTTGGAGGTGAGTACTTAAGAGTGAGATATGTAGATGTGTGGCCAATACCTGAAGTTGTTTTGAGATTTTCCTTGCTCTATTTTTATTTATGATGTGAGTTTTGGACCATGGTGTTTTATGATATATTTTTTATCCACCTTGATGTGATGTGTATAGTGTGATGTGTAATAATGTTACAATATGTGAAAAATGGTGGACCTGATTACTAATCATGATGCATTATACTGTGATACGATTAAAACCATGTGGGTGAGTTATTTCCACCTAGAGTGGATATTATCTTGACATGGAGGAAGAAATTATTTGATTCCTATGTTTAGGGTAGTACAATTTTTTCAGATGTTGTAGGTGTTGGGTTAGAAGGTTCATTTGGTGGCAGTGATTCATATGTAATGATATCCTTGAGAGGTATCTCGAGGGATGATTTTTCAGATCTTTTTCTATTTCCTTCACTGTTAGTTTTGAATTTTTGAGGGTGAGAATAGTTTGAGAGGTACCTGCTATAATGGGATGGAAATTTTAGCCTATTAAATTGTGGTAAATCTAGAATTTGAGGTGTTGAGGGAAAGTCTAAGGGTTTTTGGTGGTGGAAGGGAGGAGTTTTGAGGTGTTTTAGAGGAGGATATGAATCACCAATGGTGGTTAATTTTGAACTAATTATGGATATCCAATGGTGGATCATTTTTAGATAATGGGGGATCACCAATGGTGGATCAATTTGAACTAATGTTGGATCACCAATGGTGGATCATTTTGAACAATGTTTCTAGTTTTTCCAAAATTTACAGATTTTACACTTTTAGCATTTATTTGATGAAAAATGGTTATACATGCTAAATTAAAAAAATTTAAATATTTTTCAAAATCTGTTAACCATATCTTCAATTTCTAAAAAGTTTGGAGACCTTTTAAATGTTTTAACTATGTGTATTTAATAACATATAACTTTAATGGAAAATTAAAACCATATCTAGTACTGCTAGTTAGGGATATAATCTTTCAAAAGATAAGATATTTCCTTTATTTCTTCGGGTTTACTTCCTATTAAGGCTAGAGGTTCTAAATCATTCTTCCCTTGGAGTCATGGAACCTTATTGCAACATTTAGTTTGAGTTCCCCCAAATAGGTTTCCTCATGAACATGAACCCCCTATTTTTTCCGCAACAAGCTAGTGTAAAGCTTCTTTATTAAAAGTAAGAATTTCCTCTTTTTTACTTTCTATGTATCATGTGGGATGGGTTACTCTTGTTATCTCTTAGGAATATAGTTTCATCCAGCTTAACCAAGATAATTAAATAGTTTAAATGGAATGGAAAGGGGTAGGGTAATTCTTCAAATTCTTTTAAATCTTTTTTTATTTTATGATATTGAGATTATCTATTTTTTTTGTATCACTAAATACCATGGCCGTTAGTAGACCCTATTTTTTGAGATTTTTATATATTTTATGATTCCCATGTTGTGTGATTTGTTGTGAAACCACTGTAAATAAATGGTTAACCACTTATACTCTGCTAATAAATTGGTTTCACTATGATATATGGCTTTTGTGATAAAACCTTTAAATAAATATGTGGAATTGAATTAAATAATTTATCCCTAATTTGTAAAATGATATGTGTGTAATGAAACAAGTGTTTGGATGTCGTTCTATACTATGGATTATTTGTATTGATGCAACACATGGGTAATAGCTATATTATGATATGTGTACAGTGGGGCTACAATGGTGGTTGTGGTGTGATTGTGCAGTGGGTATGTGAAATTGTTTTCAATGTTATAGAAGGTGTAAGTTTATGAGGCTATTGGTACATGGAAGTTATACTACCTATTTTGTGCTATGATGTTATTGTTTCCCAAGTAGTGTTGAAATTAACATGGATTTGATAATAGAATAATAAAATCTAACACTATGGATTAAATGGTGGGTTGTTAAATATAAATTAATGGGATGGAAAGGGTTTAATGCATGATATATTTTAATGGGTTGATAACATATAATCTATAAATTGGTTTTAAATGAAGATGGTTTGTGACTTATGTCTTTTTGTAGGGTTTTATGCATTCAAAGGAAGCAACAAAGTAAGGGAAAGTTGTGAGTTTGTTGGTACCATTGTTGTGAACCCCTAGGATGGGTGTGTGTATATATAATATATATATATTGTATTTACTTGTGGTTTCTTTACACACACCACCCATATTGAGCACCATGTGCTTACACCCATATATATATATATATATATATATATATATATTATATTTGGGAGGTGTTTTTCCCACATCTTGATAGGAGGATAGATGGCTAGCTACCAACTGTTTCCCACTCCCACTTTTAGGTATTGGTGATATGCATGAGATGTGATGGATAGAAGTCAAAAGTTCCACCATCTTCGTGCAATGATATGTAATGGCCCAGGTGTATTTGGGTGAAATGTAGTGTGATGTATTATGTCTAGGGCCATTCACGGTTAGAGGAGGGCATGTAGTTGATTTCCTTCATTTTCACAATACCCTGATACATTAGTTATGAAATGAGATGTGATGTACTAGGTGTCTTCAGGAAAAGTGCGATGTTATGTGATGGAAAAACTATTTTCAGGTGGGATGTAATGTTATATGGTGTTTTTTAGAAGAGGTGGGAGTGCCAGGATGTACGAAATTAGGGTGTGTGAGTGGAAAATCAGTGGTAAAGTGTGGTGGGGTGTCCTTCATTGATATTATTAATATTATAATTTTATACTTGAATGCATTATTTTGTGATCAAGCCTTGGTGACATTGGGGTTTTTGTTTATATACCTATATAGTCGATGTTTGGTTCTATTACTTTCTCAAAAGTGAATTAGTATGCACTTTTCACATGTGCATGAGAGACTTTGGTTTTCCTACTGAGTATACCTGTATGTTCACCCTATGTATATAAACCGATTTTCAAGTTTCCATGAGGACTTTGTGGACTGTACTAGACATTAATATCTCATAGCTTTGGATAGTTTTTGTTCCACTGCTTTAGTTTTTATTTTGGGTACTGAATTTGGAGGCTTTTATTTGTATCAATTTTATTTACACATGTATTATGGGATGTTTTTGAGATTTATTATATATATGTCATGGATTTGATTGCGGTTGATTCATCTTGTCTCCCGATCCTATTCCTATTATTGAGGGTAATGCCTCATATACATGAGATTTTTATACCTTCAGTGCTAGTCCCCAACCTGGGGCCTACCAGATGCAGGAATTAGGGGTTATTATCTTTCTCCCCTCATTGCGGTATCTTTGGAGGGAGGGGTTCATGAAAATGACCTATATATTTTTTAAAGTATATAAAGTTACAAAATGTCACTCTCTTAGTTTTGAATATCTATCATGTGTTCACATTGGGAAAAAAGAAATCTGTGAATGAATCATAATGGTCATTTTGTGTATAATGAAATTATCATCATAAGGGTAATTTATTTCTAATTTTTTAGGGATTAAATAATTACCTTAAATTCTTGCACGATGTTAATACAATATGTATTTAATTAAAAAAGAAATAAAATGAATTATTTTTAAAATATTAAAAGTAATATAATTTGAGTGAGTTGTAGTGTTACATGATCATTATAGATAAATATAACATATTAGTGATGTGTAAAAGTAGTATATTCGAATTTAATCTTTTTCTTGGTGTCTTTAAAGTCAAATTAAATGAAAAGTTTCAAAATTGACATTAATGGTATTTTATAATAAATAATATTTTATTAAATGATTTAAAATTCATAAAAAACATATCTTCAGTCATACAAATGGAATATGTTTGAGCATATTAGCCATCGTACATTTATTAGTCACTTTTCCATTTTTGGAAATATTCTTATCCCTTTATAATTAAAATAGTTTTTACTATAGATTAGGTATAAAATAAATAAAGGGGTTAATAAAAAATAAAAAGTTTAAAATGACACCAAAACATGTATAAATTTCATTGAATAATTTTATTTCAAACATATACACTTTTTCTATAAATTAATGTCTATCTGGAATCATTTGTCTTGAGAATGAATTTAATCTTTTAAGAAATTCCATGTGCGTTCTCTCCCCCCCTTATTAAAGGGAACCTATCCTTCCTCTTACTTACTAAACTTTGATCCATCTATCTTGACCGCACCTTACCAAGATAACTTCTCAAATTTATTATCCACATTCTATAGGTACTATTATTCCTAAAATACTTACCCTAGGACCCTTAATAGGAGATTTAAAGGAGTTCTTTTAGAGAATAGGTAGTCACCTTAACCAATCACTTTGCATTTTTATAATTCTTCTTTAAATCCTCTAAATCTATGGTATTTATCATAAAATAATAACTTCACTATCCTCAACACACTAAAGTGTTATTATTATTATGAAATTACCATTATCCACCCTCATTCCCATCAAATTGTAAGTGAAAGCATCACTTGAGCGTATATACAACTTGCCATTTCCATATAGCGATACAATTTATTTTCCACCACCGTATTTCATAAATGGTTACTATGATGCATTTAATATTTATTGATGATACATATTACATAATCATACTTATTTAATTATAATATGGCATCCAATTTGTTAACTTATAATCCATTGGAAAACAATAACATCGCTCATGTTTACTTGTGAACTACTACCTCCTCAAAGTGATGCAATTTGTTTTTCATTTTTATTTTACTTAGATGAAAATAATTTTAGGTTTAATTAATGAACATGATTTATATGATATATTAAATATTCTGGAAAGGTGAATTATTATTTACCTTTCTTTTTTTCTATCCATCGAAAAGTGAAAAACAACATTCAGGTGTATGTACGACCTGCCATCTCCATGGATGGTGTAATTAAATTTTATATATCTAGGTTTATGGATGAATATAAATATATGTATAATAAAAATTTTCTAGATTATGGAAACATGATCAAAGTACCAGGACCATCACTATTTAACTGGAATAATTATGATAAAAAAACTAGTTAACACATGAAAATGACGCTTTTAATAAGGAATTATTGATAAATGTGTGTTAAAATGTTATACTTAGATCATATAAGATATTATAAGTATATATATCATTCTGGTATAGAAGTATAATAAATTTAAATTATTATATAGGATTCTAAAAGGACTTATAATGCAAGTCGGACCTAAGATAAGGGTTTATTTCACAATATCATCATTATTCGGGATTTTTTATGTTTAAGTCTCTAATGAGGGAGTTATTTGATATTTATATCTTAAACATAATCTATTTTATTCTTTTTTTTATTTCATTAAATTAAAAGTTTCTATTTAATTTTACTCTCTTTAATTATGTTGTATTTGGTTCCCTAGAAACAACTACTTTGAACTTTGGATTACAAATATATTAAAAGAAGTGAATAATAATATAAATGTCTTATCACATATTTTTTATTCTTCTATATAACATTGATGTGATAAAATCCTGGAGTACCTTTCACATTGATAATATCGTATCAGTTTCCTCCTATGATGTGAATCTTGAAATGTAGTGACAATATTTTTAAATATAGTTATGTGGTTGAATAACGTATTATGAAAGGGAACATAGTATATAGACCATCAGATGTGATTTATAGTGACCACATCATTTTACACATATCATTACATGATTTTAAGAATGATAAAGTATCATGTTACAAGATAAGGATCGTAAAGTCTAGTGACTTGGAAGACAAGGTATATAAAACTGAAAAAATGGGACTAAATAAAACATTTTGTTATATAATCTTCATAAATTTCTTCTAACTTCCATTGTTATCATATATAATCATAGGATAACTTAAGGATAACATGAACAAACAGATGAGCTAAAAATCCTAGTAAGGGAATAAACATAAGAATAAAGCTTTAACACATGGATTAAAAGGAATTACATAATGATATAAAAAGGCATGGAACATATGGAATCATAAAATATAAACATGGAGTCATAGTAACGTGGAAGAAACATAAAAAATGAATTTAGCATGAGTTAAGTATCATTACACATATAGGAACATAATTCAATGTTAACAACCAAAACCATTGCACATGATATCACGAGTTAAGGCTAATCGCTAAGACCATTGCACACAATGTCTCATGAGAGTAAAATTTTCCCAATGAAATGGAGTGCTATCTGAGTTCACCCATTATAACTTTTTCATGATTATTATTTCTATATATATAACCATACATAAACATAAGGGTTACCCATGGTAAGAATTGGGAATCCTAATCATTCTAAAAAGCATATCAAATAAAAGTATCATAAAAATTTTCATTAGGGAAATTAATTATATAATTAATGGGAAATAATAGGGTGTAATAGGAATATATCATTAAAATTGATGTCAAATTTAAGTAATAACATGTAAAAAGAGTACTTAAGAAACTTTAGAATTAAAACATTCTAGTGTGGTTAAAGGAAAATATCAAAGGTCATTTTAACATAAAAGGGTAAAATCTTTTATATAAAACCAGAAGTGAACAAATAATGTTTTTATAATAAAAATAGATCTTTTATAAAACTAATGGCGACTTAAAAATAGATTATATAGTGTACTTGATAATGGGTAAGAATTCCGGAAGTTCCCCTAAAATGGGCTTGCTTATCGAGAAGAATTGAGGAGGGAATTATTTAAAAACATGTATATCCATGAATGATAACGATGAATGGATATTGATAAATAAGTTTTTATAATATAAACATCATTTATAATATGTTCATAAAAATAATATATAACTTCATTTTGGGTAAAAAGAAACATAGAACAACCTGAAGAAATAATGGGGGTTCGAGTAGAATCACTTACCTTAAGTTCGAAGGTGTCTTTAACTTGATCTTAATGTATTGGACAACCAAATTATATTAATTAATTAATATTTAAATAACCTATTATAAAATTTATTTATTTATTATAACCTTATTAAGTTCATTCATGATCTTTTTGGTGGGTTAAGAGGTTCAATTTCATTGTTTTGGGAGCGTTTGTATCCTTAGTTTTCCTGATTGATTTTATTATATACATTTAAGGATAAACATGTAAGATGAGAATGATTTTATAGAATTGGATTTATATGTTATTAGTGAACATCCATAATATTACATGGTTACAAAATTAATTTGTTTATATGTAGTGAATTTGAATCATTAATGACAACTATTTTGGTTAATTGGCAGTTTTTGATGACAATGAACACATTTTAATTTATAAGTTAATATCATGTGTACAAAATATTTTAGAACCTTGAATAAGAAATAAAAAATATATTATAGTATGATTAAACCATAAATTTTTTTTCATTACCATAATTGAAGATGGTAAAATAAATTGAAAACCTGTCATCCTTGAATGTGATGAATTAACACATCTCAGATGGTGTTTTAATTTCTAGTTTAAAAGAAGGGGGAAGGGGAGATGATGATGAATTATTCCATTAGCATAAAAAAATTATTTTAAATTTTAGGTAATGGAGTTATCACACCATTTTAATGATGATATACATAAAAAAGGATCATGAAAATAAAATAAAATAAAAGAAAATAAAAGAAAATAAAAGAAAATAAAAGAAAAGAAAAGTGGAATTTACCTCTTGAATACAACTTCCTTGAGAGCCTCTTTAGAGAAGACGTTTTGGTATTTTTATGAGACCTGGAGATCCTGGATGTGATATAAGGGCTTATGTAGAGATTTTATCATAATTTGGATTAGGCAAAAGTCTTGAGAGGTGTGAGGAGATGAGGTAAATAGGGGTCGTATTTATAGTGGAGGAGAGGAGGGGTTTCCCATTATTTAAATCGCTAGTTTAATATTTTAGCTCAAGACTATGAATATTATTGATTAATATGACCAAAAAAAGTAAATATAGAATGTTATTTCAAACCAATGACCATTTACATCTTCCATGCCTCAATCATGATGTAGAAATTCATTAATTTAGCATTTATTGTAAATTGTCATATTTTACTATTCACAAAAATTCGAGTATTTTTGAAAAATATCAAAAATTCACCACAATAAATTTTCAACTTATAGAATTCAAAAATTAACTCCATTTTATGAAAATAATTTTCTAAATATATCAAATTTAATTTTTAATTAAAATCATAATTTACTTGAAAAATACAAATTTTAAAATTAAACAGCTTTTTCTAACACTTTGAAAAATTAATTGAGGTCTCTTAAAATTATATTATAATCATAAGTTTTCAAAATAATTATTTATGAATTCATTTTATGAAAATAAACTTTCTTTTATTTTATTAAATTAAACATAAAATTGTAATTAAAAATATATGACTTAAAAAAATGTATCACTTAATTCATAAATTTTAAAATATTTAGTTACCTATACTATGATATAATTACATCATATTTTCACTTATAATATGGATAAATTTATTAGTGAAGTTACTATTCAATCGTCTGGTTTACTATTCATAAGGATCACATTACTATCCCAAAGGTCAAGTCACTATTTCATCAGTATACGTTTCTTAACTTATAGAGGTACCATTTATTTCCTTCATTCTTCATTTATAAGGTTTGTATTGTGTTCTATAAGCAATGTTATATGTTTATGCTATAAGAAATAATTATAAGAAGGGAATCTCATTGATAAAACATTAGGTTGTTCCACTATAGTACTTTGACTAGGTGATTAGTCTTGTTACATATAACATTATCGCTATGATCCAATATCTTCACTGGCTACTTCTGATAAGAAAGATCATTATCCAACTATACCACCTATTAAGATAGTACATGAGAAGGGTTTGGTATATACTTCTTTAAGAGGGATACATGGAAGACATCATGTACTTTAGACATGGTAGGTTGAAGTTCTAGTCAATAGGCCACAACTTCGACAAGATCAAGAATCTCGAAGGTGCCGATGTAAATTGGACATAGCTTTCCATCCCAAATTTCATGACCTTATTATATGGAGATATGCATAGGAATACCATGTATCCAACATTGTACTTGAGGTCCCATCAACGATTGTCTACATAACTCTTCTGTCGAATTTGGGCTGCCTTGATGTGATGATGAATGGTTTTTTACTTTCTCCATCATTTCTTTAACCATTTCAGGTCCTAGTAGCCTACTCTCACCGAATTCATACCAACACATCGGTGTTCTGAAAATTTTCCCCTAAAGGGATTCATATGGTTCCATTCAGATGCTCAATTGGAAACTATTGTTTTAAGGGAATTTGACCAGTGGAAGATGTTGGTCCTATCCTCCTTTTAATTCCATAGAACATGATATCAACATGTCTTATAGTGTCTAAATAGTTTTCACATATTGGCCATCAGTTTGAGGATGATAGGCCATACTGAAGTTCTATTTAGTTCTTAGAGCATGTTAGAGACTTTTCCACAACTTAGATATGAATATAAGATCCCTACCAGATATAATAGATAGTGGAACTCCATGTATCCTTACCACCTCTTTGATATATATCAATAAAAGTTGATTCAATGAGAAGTCCTCTCAAATTGTGATAAAGTGAGTTGTCTTTGTAAGACGAACCACAATGACCCATATAGAATTATTTCCTTTTTATTTCCTTAGAAGTCCAATGAAGAAGTCCATGGTTATGTCCTCCCACTTCCATGTTGGTATGGGTAGTGGTTTTATCATCCCCTTAGACTTTTTATTTCATCCTTCACTAGCTGACATACCAGACACTTTGATGTATTCTCAGCAATCTCCTTCTTCATATTTTCCCACCAAATAATTATCCCAGAGATCTCGATACATATTTGTGATCCCTAGGTGAATAGAGAAGGTTGAAATATGTATGCCATTTAAAATATCCTTCTTTATCTCTAGATCGGATGATACATATAATTGTGACCTGAATCGTACGACTTCATCCTTGTCAATCTTGAACTCTGATTATTTACTATTTCTGATATATTCCACCCTTTTCTGAATTTCCACATCATTTCTTTGAGAATCCTTTATTTTATCCATGAGGGATGGTTGAGAAATCATTTGAGAAAGAAATGATGATATTTCTCCCTTAATGATTAACATGTCCATACTTTGCAAATTTAAGAATAATGGATCCTTTTTAATTATCATCATTGATAAAGATGGAGGATCCTTTCTACTTAGAGAATCCGCTACCTTATTTGCCTTACTGGAATGATAGAGTATTGAGAATTAATAACCCATGATGAGATCACGCCATTTTCACTGGAACATATTATGATCTTTCTTTGTGAATATATATTTGATACTCTTGTTATCAATATATATCTCACACTTCTCCCCATAGAGATAATGCTTCCATATTTTCAACGCAAAGATCATAACCGCCAAGTCTAGATCATGCATGGGATAGTTTTTCTCATGGATTTTTAGTTTCCTTGAGGTGTAGGATATCACTTTATCATTTTGAATTAGCACACAACCTTATCCGTTATTTAAATAATCATTGTACACCACAAAGATTTTTCTACTTATCGGTAATGTGAGTACTGACACAGCGATAAGACTTTTTTTCAGATCCTTAAAACATTCCTCACATTCTTAAGTCTAGATAAACTTCACTCCCTTCCTTTTTATCTTGGTCATTGGGTTTTAAAATCATGAAATGTTCTTAAAAAATCATTAATAATGCCCAGCTATACCCGAAAAGCTAAGGATCTTTGTTAAAGATGTTAGCATATGCCACTCTTCAATTTCCTTTGTCTTATAAGGGTCTATAGATATCCCTTTTCTGGTGATAACATTCCCCAAGAAAGTTAATTCCACCATCTAGAACTCACAATTACCATACTTTTCATATAGTTTCTCCATTTTCAAAATCTTCAACACAATATTCAAATTCTCCTCATGTTCCTACTTACTCCTAGAGTATATCATAATATCATCAATAAAGACTACCAAAAATTTGTTGAGGTAATATTTAAAGACTCTATTCATTAAATCAATGAATATTTTTGAAGCATTAGTGATTCTGAATGGAATCACTATGAACTCATAGTGTCCATACCTCGTTCAAAAGGAAGTCTTGGGAATATCTTTCTTACTCACCATTAATTGGTGACATCCCGATAGAATGCCCACCTTAGAGAAATAACTAGCCCCATGTAGCTGATCGAACAAGTTATCTATTTGAGGCAGGGGATACTTGTTCTTTATCGTGATTTTATTATGCTCATGATAATCAATGCATAAGATCATTGATCCATCCTTACTCTTAACAAAGAGGACTGGTTCCCCCCATGGTGAATCACTTGGGCATTTAAAACCCTTCACTAGATTCTCCTGTAACTGCTTTTTTAGCTCTTCCAGCTTAATGGTGGCCATTCTATAAGGTGTCTTTGGTATAAGAAGGGATCTAGGAATAAGTCCAATTGAGAACTCAACCTCTCGATCAAGATGAATACCAAAAAATTCTTCAAGAAATACATTAGTGTAATCCCTCACGATTGATATGTCTTCAATAAGTATTATCTCCTTTGTCTCAATAATTTGATGAAGATATGATTTATCAAAAGAAAACATTACCCATACTTGATAAAATGATTCTAAAGGAGATTCATCATACTTTTAACACTTGTACATGATTAGATGATACTCTGGGATGTAAAGAATGACATCCCTTTAAAGATAGTTAATGATGGATTTGTATAAAGATATCCAATCCATGCTCAAAATAGCATCAAAATCCACCAGAGAAAGTATGAAAATATTTTATTGTAGGTTAAATTCATGATCATTTACCGGGGTGGAGTTATAAAGCTTGGATGCAATAATTTCCCCATTAACTATTCTCATAGATAACACAACCTCCAAATTTTGAGGTGGTTTTTGAATAGTTATACTAAACTTGAAAGATATAAAAGAATGCATAGAACCATAATCAAATACTACATTTTCTATTCTTGAATGAGTAAATAGTGTACCCGTCACCACATAATTGTCTAGCTCTATCTCATTAGTAGTGATAGCATAATACCATCCTTGTTTTCTGGGAGGCTGTTGTTGATTTTCTCCTACAACCCTTGGCTTAGGCAAATTGTTCACATAATTCCCATGTTCCTTGAAATTGTAACACTACACTATAGGATGAGTGTTGATCTAAACCTTCATTTATTCTTCCATGTTAGTGTGATTCTTCATATAATTCCGGTAGTTATTAGCCAAATTTCCCATTATTTCACATTTTAAGCAATTCTTGGCCCCCTTTAGACAGTTCCCAGGATTCTTCTTCCCACAATTTTGACACGTGGGATGTTTAATCTTCTTTCTATAATGGTATTTATTTTCCACAACACCCATATTAGTCTCTATTTTCTACTTTTTTTCATCAGGACCACAAGAACATTGAGAGTCTACGATCTTTATTTCAATCATAAGGGAATAATGTACAATCTTCTCATAACTATCGAAGTCTCAAATTGCCAATGATTTTCATAGACTTGGATTTAGTGCACTAAAGAAGTGACCCAACATGATTTTGGTGTTCATTAAAAATACAGAGGTGTTTTTTTCAAGCCTTGTGAAGTTTTATTCATACATCCCAATAGAATCATCTTCCTTCTACTTAAGTACGAGGAACTCTCTTTACATATTGAGATGGAGGGTTTGAGGAAAATATTTATTGAAAAATGTTTTCTTGAATTCCTCCCAATCCATGGAATCAATTTCTTACCGGGACTTCATATTCTTGTTTAGTGTCCACCATTGATCAGCTTTCCCATCAAAACGATAGGCCGATAGTATGAATTTCTTTTCTTCTGATCCCTAGAGGTTATAGAATATCTTTTCAATGGAGTTAATACACTATTTGGTGAGGAGGGTATCAGAAGATCTACTAAACATGGGAGGCCTTTTCCACTTGAAGTATTCTATGGAAACTTTCTCTTTCCTTAGAGGAGTATGTCATTCCACATGATTCAAGTTATTATTCCTAACTTGAACCATCTATGAAAGTACCGTCTTTATGTTTTGAGCACCCATTCCCATCATATTTGGCATATAATTAGGGAAATCTTCACATTCCATATCACATAGATTGTTGGAATGTGTTTTTCTATTTACTACCATTAACTAAAAAAATAAAGTGCAATTAGGGGGCTTGAAGACTTAGATAATAAGAATAAAATGATACTTTAAACAGAAAAGGATAAACAAGTAAAGGAAACGTATATTGTAACTTTTGATTCCCTAGGTTTAAATCATGTTTATCTTTGATCTGTTTCTTAACTTATATTCTTATGGGTTATTTTTTTATTACCCTAATAATGGTTCATATTCATCTCATGAATTTACCAAAGCATATCCCTTGGGAGTGTAAAACTAGGAGTGCAACAAGGCCTGTTGTCATGCACCGATTCCCATTCTAGTCTAGATCAAGGTGGTATTTTTGGGTTTTTCACATAGATACATATATATCAGATCCACATCCACTTGTTCGTATCCATATAGGGTTTTATTTACTTGATAAACCACTTACTCTATACTCACCAAAATTTAGGGATGTTTTCTTATACTTAGTCTCATACCTATGTTTCTTACTAATGTGCTCTATTAAAAATATCCAAAAATAACTAGACCATCCCCTGATAGCAACTATAGTGACCCCATCCTCTTACACATATCATTACATGATTTTAAACATAATTAAGCATCATATTACAAGCTAAGGATCATAAATTCTAGTGTCTTGGAAGACTAGGTACATAAAACTGAAAACATGGGACTAAATAAAACATTTCTTTATTTAATATTCATAAAGAGATCCTAATTCCCATTGTTCTAATATATCTTCATAGAATAATTAGAGGTTAACATGAACAAAGGGTTGAGATAAAAATACCATTAATGGAATAAACATAAGAATAAAACTTTATCACATGGGTTAGAAGGTATGACATAATGACATAAAATGGCATCGAATATATGGAATCATAACATATAAACATGAGATCATATAAAAATGGAGTCATAGTAATGTGTCAGAAACATAAAAAATTACTTTATCAAAAGTCAATGATCATTTCAAAAAGTGGATCACAAGTTAAGGTTAACCACCAAGACCATAGCACATAGTAGCATGAGTCAAGGTTAATCGCCAAGACCGTTGCACATAACCTCTCATGAGACTAAAATTTACCCAATTCATTTGATTTCTATTTGGGCACACCCTTCACAACATTTTTATGAATATTTTTTCCACATATAAAATCATACATAATCAATCATACATAAATATATGGGTTACCCATGGTAAGAATTGGGTATATGAATAATTTCATAAATCATAACAAATGGGAGCATCATAAAAATATCCACAAAGGAAAGGAATTAGATATTTCATGGAAAATAATAGGGTAGAATAATTATATATCATTAAAAGTGATTTTAAATTGAATTAATATCATGTAAAAATAGAACTTAAGAAACTTTAGAATTAAAACATTTTAGTGCTGTTAAAGAAAAATATCAATGGTCATTTTAAACATAAAGGGGAATAATAATTTATATAAAACCAGAAGTGAACCAAGAAGGTTTTCATAATAAAAATAGTGGTTTTATAAAAATAACAGTGTATTAAAAACATATTATATAGTGTACTTGAAAATGGATAAGAATTCGGAAAGTTTCCATAAAATGTGCTTTCTTGTCAAGAAGAATTGAGGAGGGAATCATTAAAAAACATGTATATTCCTGAAAGATAATGATTAATGGATATTGATACATAATTTTGGATTATATAAATATAATTTAGAATATTTTAATAAAAATAATAGATAAATTCATTTGGTTAAAAAGAAATATAGAACAACTTGAAGGAATAATGGGGGTTCAGGTAGAATCGCTTACCTTAAGTCTGATGATGTCATTCAATTGATATTAATATCATAGAAAACCAATTTAAATTCATTAATTAATATGTATAGAACCTATTATATAATTAATTTATTTATTATAACCATATTAAGTTCATTCATGATCTTTTTGGTTAGTTAAGATGTTCAATTTCATTGTTTTGGGAGCGTTTGTTTCCTTAGTTTTCATGATTGGTTTACTTATATACATGTAAGGATAAACATGTAAGATGAGAATGGTTGTATAGAGTTACATTTATATGTTATTAGTGAACATATATAATTTTAAATGGTTATAAAATTCATTTGGTTATTTGGAGTGAAGATGAATCATTAATGATAACCCTTTTGGTTAATTGGTGGTTTTTGATCTCAACGAACACATTTTTCTTTATAAATTAATTTCATTTGGAAAAAATATTTCAGAACCTTAAATAAGAAATAATAAATACAGTATATTATGTTTCAACCCTAAAAATGGTTTCATGATAGGAATTGAATTTGGTAAACGAAATTGAAAACCCTTCGTTCTTGAATGTGACGAATTAACACATCTCAAATGTTGTTTTCATTTATAGTATAAAAGGAGGGGAAATGAGAGATGATGATGAATTATTAAATTATACCAATAAAATTATTTTAAATTTTAGGTAATGGAGTTATCACTCCATTTGGATGAGGATAGATGATGATATAAATTAAAACAAAGGAACATGAAAAGAAAATAAAATAAAAGAAAAGAGGAATTTACCTCTTGAATATATCTTCTTTGAGAGCCTCTTTAGGGGAGATGTTTTGGTCCTTTTATGAGACCAATAGCTTTTGTACGTGGGAGAGGGTCTTAGAGAGATATTTTAGAAGAATTTGTAATATTAACAAGGCTTTATAGGTGTGAGGAGAAGAGGTAAAGAGGGGCGGTATTTATAGTGGAGGAGAGGATGAGTTTCCCATTATTTTAATCATTAGTTTAATATTTTTGCTCAATACTATGAATAGTCTTGATTTCATTGACTAAAAACAGTAAATAGAGTACTTGAGTTCAAATAAATAGACATTTACATCATCCATGACTCAAGCCTGATGCAAAAATTCATTTATTTAGCATTTATAAAAAATTATCATATTTTACTATTCACAAAATTCAAGTATTTTAGAAAAATCCAAAAAAATCTCCCCAAGAATTTTTCAATGTTTAGAATTAAAAAATGAACTCTATTTTACGAAAATAATTTTCTAAATATGTGAAATTTTTATTTTTAATTAAAATAATAATTTACTTGAAAAATACAAATTTTAAAATTAAAATTTATTTTATAACACTTTGAAAAATTAATTAAGGTAGATTAAAATTATATTATAATCATAATTCATAAAAATAATTATTTATGAATACATTTTATGAAAATATATTTTCTTTTAAATTATTAAATTAATCATAAAATTGTAATTAAATATACATGACTTACAAAAATACCAACACTTAATTAATAATTTTTAAAATATTTAGTCACTTATACTATGATATAATTATATCATATTATCACTTATAATGTGGACAATTTTTTTAGTGTGGTTACTATTCAATTGGCTAGTTTACTATTCTTAAGTATCACATTACTCTTTCAAAGGACAAGTTACTATTTCATCGTTATATGTTCCTTAACTTTTAGAGATACCATTTATTTCTATCATTCTTAATTTATAAGCTTTGTATTGTATTGTATATGTAATATTATCTTATTATAATATAAGTCATAATTATAATAAGGTAATTTATTTGATAAAATATTGGGTCATTACATGAGTACTCATAAGAATATGGAGCTTATTCTCAAGAAGTTTTCACTTGGTAATCTACAAGATGGGATATTATAAGTAAAGAACCACCCGTAGGAATTATTCTTGTTTTGGTGTCATCGAATATTCTTATCTATGAGAATTTTTAATGGTACTTAGACTTTAATATTGTCATCAATGCATGTCATGACTTGTTCACTTAGATTTACTAACAAAAATTATCATTCCATATATTGGTGGGAAGTAGGGTACATTGGGTGTGTAAAAAATGACAAGTTTTTAATGGATAAGTCGAGGAAGGATTTGTCCCTTTCATCTTTATGGAAGTTGATACCTTGGCCATTTTATAGAAATATAGTTGTTGCATTAACTTCTATGGCCATGATGAAATGATGTTTATTTTAGATAGTCAAAGAACGATGTATCAAACATATATGTTGATACGCAAATGTGAAACCTTCTTGATGAGATATTGTGATTAAGGGATTACATTACACCATGAGTGTTTATATGTGGTTTTCAATGTTGCGATATTATGTTATTTATCTTGGGTGATTTGACCCATTTCTAGATAGTAATTTTGGACTTTAGGCATACTCACCTAATTCCAATGAGAAAGAATCCTAGAGGGTCACAAACTAAGTGTTTCTATTGACCTTGATTAAATTATATTTGAATTTAATTTATGGAATAAATATTATTCTCAATAATTAGAAATAATTTTATTCAAGTTTAATTGATCGTGTAAATTAAATAAATATTTATTCACAGTATTATTAATATAATATATATATATTTATTTTAATATTTAATAAATATTTATTCACTAGTTTGTAGATAATTTTTTTATTTATGAATAAAATGTTTATTCAGGTATTCAATAAATTCCCAAGAGTTCGAATAGACCAATACCGTGTTGGGTAATAAATATTAATTTACAAGCTCGGAAAATAATATTTGTTTTTATATAAGTTCGTGAACCTACTATAAAATAATAATAATTACATTATTATTATATGATATGGGGTTTGATAATAATTATTATATTATTTATGGGTTGGTACATAATTAAATAATATTTTTAGCCTAAACTATAGCTCTATAAATAGATGGTTATGCCTATTGTGTAAAGTTAATCAAAAATTGAGAATAGAGAATTTTTGTGCAGAAAAAACCTCTCTCTCTCTCTCTCAAATTTCTACTCTCTTCCTCTCAAGAATTATTATATCTCCTTTAATCCCAAAGTATCTTAGAGTGGTCAAGAAGAACAATGCAAGGCAATTGATTCATTATGATAGCACCCGTAAAAAAATTGGCATTGCTAAGAGATCAAAGGAGCACATGTGGATCACTGGTAGAGGGATTCTGCACTTGAATCCTTAAAACAGAATGAAAGTAATATGAGAGGAGTTTTTGGAATATCAACAACAAGACTGAAGAAAGTATCCTAAGATGAGGTAATCATTACTTCTAATCATAAACAAATTAATTATAAATTTATTGTGAAATATCATCTCTCTAGGTTATGAGTGTTTATTTCAATATTCGATTGGAAAAATTTCATTGGTCATGGAATTTATGTCATTGAGAATATTTTGAATGATCCATCAGATTGAAAAAACCATTATGGTTATTTTCCAAACTAGGCACTTTTTATGTTCTTGAAACCTATAACTGGTATGAGAGTAGTTTCTTTCAAATTTATAATAATTTATTTGATTTTTCATCTATGTGAAATAGTGGTTAGATATTTTATTTCTAGATTATTCCTTATTTAATCTGATTTTAATCAATATGATTCTACATATTAATATTTTTGGTTAGTGTTTTATTTTCTTAAAGTCCTAATAATAGATGAAGAATGATCGAACATGCCATCGGGAAGTGCCAAATTTTTGGCTGGTAAGATTTGGTTACATGGAATGTTCCTATAGTACACACCATGTACCCAAGTACTCTGTATCTAGATGTTCTATAGGATATATTACATGAAAAAAGTAACTACATGTAGTGAATTTAATTCACATAGTGTGTAGACATGGAAAGTCTGGAATACAAGTTATTGGATTAAATGGTGTGTAGCTGAAGTAAACATCTTATAATCTACACAGTTTATCTGTGAATTTCATGCAATCTGTGTGGTCATCATACATGGTCAAACCACATGATAATGACAACTCAAAGTTTTAATGATATACATGATGTGTATGCATTTTACATGGTGTGTAGTTTATCAATTCCTATGTCTGAAATAAATGCTGAGCCCTTCGATGAGTCAAGCGAACTCATGACAAGAAGAACACATGACATGTATCTAGCATACACATCATGTGGTTCCGTGTTCATTGAACACATTGAGTCCTTCAGCGTGTTTCTCAAACACATGAAATTCAGACCACATGATAAGTAGCTCATTAGTACATGCTGTGTAATGCACCGAGATGCACACCAAATCCCCAAGCATGTAAACAAAGAACACGAAAACTGAAATACATCATGTGTAGCTTGTAAGTATAGAACATTTAGTTTTCCAATAAAGGAAAAAATTAAATAAAATTAAATTAAACAGCTTTAAAACCTTATTACTTTGATTTCCATGTTATGTGGTTTGTAAATTTAATAAGGGTTTCAAAGAGTTTTAAATTCTCAATTAATTTATTGTATTAAATATTCAATTATTTGTTCTTAAATTTATTTTCCATTAACTACATTAATTATGGGAATCTCCAAATTAATTTGGATAGTCACTAAAATGGAATGGAATTAATTAATTAATTTATGCAATTGAGTTTATCTTAATAATAAATAATGATTAAGAAATGAATGTTAACTAGTTTTACTTTTTCATATTCATTGCATGAATGACCATTCATGAGTTATAATATGACCAATGTATGTTTAGAATTAATTTAATTTAATTTATTTTAGGATTTTTCAATTATTTATTATTAAATTAAAATATGATAGCCTATGAGTCATCCCTCTCTAATTATTATATAGGACATTCATGTACAAGGTTATTTATGTAATCCTATTTAACTAATCCTTTGTTTCCCCTCAACTACGTGTGAGTTATAACTACATGTAATTAATGGAGTATCCTAAAAAATGTAGAGGTAGGACAAGAAGAAACCATTATGATTCCAACCCAGGTGACATAGGTGGAAAGGTAGAATGTTGTGAACCATCCCAAGAACGAAACAAGGAGTTATTCCACTGGGTTATATGTTTATTTATTGTTCTCTCAATAAATCAACCATTTGATAAACTCATGACCAGGCTAATTAATTAATTAATTATTTCTACCAACACATTATCTAATTTATGGATACAAGATCACGATCAAATATATAAATGAATTAATATTCAAAGATGGAATCTAAATAAATGGATCATGTATAAATGTTTTATCCAACACGGTTAATTAATTAATTAAAACCCACTTAATATTAATAAAACTTGTAAAGGATAAGACAAGATAAAATTTATGCATAATAAAAAAAAATCCCTCAACTAAATATTAAGTCATAATTAGCCTTTAATTACTTGATTAGGAATGAAACCAATAAAACTAAGTGTTTGAATACTATTTTTGGACACTTTATTTTATATGGGGAGTTATTATGATGGTTTTTTGTTAAATTAACAATTTTACATCATGAGGAGTATCCCTTTATAGACTTAGTGTAATTTAGAGACAAGTGTTGAGAAAATCCAAGTCAAGATTTTTGGATTGGGGAATCCACTCAATGGATAAAGGAGATACAATACTGCAATTGGTAAATACTTTCCCTCCTAAATACCTTAAAGTTTCTTGACCAAAACTTTTTGGGTTTACGTGAAGGGGAATATGGATCCTTTCCATTAGAATGTGTAAGAAACGAAATATTATAAGTTCAATGGTAAGAGGTATTTGGACTTGATAAAATAGCAAGAGAATTAGGAAAATTAATTATTATTACTCACATAATTTTTAATCAAGTAAATTTCTAATCATCTATTTTAATTATTATAGAAAATGGTAGGAAAAAAATTGTGTGATCATTTATTAGCTTAGGGTATGCGATTATAAATATTAATTTCAAGATATGATAGAATCATTTTCATGATGCAATATTATCTGAAAAATTTCCATATGTTTTTAAATACCCTATTTCTATTCTTCTACCTCAGTGAGTGAGAGAAGGTGAAAAGATAGCCTATTAGAGATATATTTATGATTATTCCTATGTCCATTTTACTATATTATAAACTATGTCCATAAATTTTATGACACAAAATAAATATATTGATTCTTTCACCATAATATCTCATCTCCATTATCTTGAGAAATAGAAAGAAAGGCTTGAAATAAATAAGATTGTCAATGCACTATATCAGTGTAAACTAGAAGAAATAAATCTAGAAACTAATCAAGATTTCCCAATGCTTGGGTATATTGACCAGTTAGTGAAATTGGGTTTCCACTTGGATAAGAAATTATCCATTAATCTTATCTTTTTATCTTTACTGCCAATATTATCCTTATTTGTCCAACTCCTAATAAATGAAATAGATTAGTTACTCAGAAAACCTTTTTTCATACTTCACCAAGCTGATAAGGACTACTTGAAACCCATTTCTCCACCTCTTATGGTGATAAATTTGAAATAAAAGGTTGAATATCACATAGATAATATAAATCCAAAAGATCAATTATAGCATCCTTTAAAGAGATAAAGTATTCGAGGGTAGAAGAATGAACATGGGGATATATCCTTATCATGTCGAAATATTGGACACTAGAAAATAAATTACAATGAATAAAAAAGCAAGCAGTTTCATCCACTTCAGGTATATTCATTATGTTTTGATTCATCACTTGTGTATTAAATACACTATTCTTACAACATAGATGTATTTACGTATAGTAAATGAGCAAGAATTGAAAGGTTATAAATTTAACTCAAAAGGATATGAGAAAGGGTGATTCCTATATCATCCAAGGTGAGATCTCTACTCCTCATTACTAAAATAGAATGATTAATGTTTGTAATGAGTATTACCAAAACATTTATCTTAGTTTCTATGGGACACAATGAGACATTATTTAACATTTGGAATAAATTTTGTTATGGTACTTAAATACAAAACTATTGGTTCAATAGATCTTGAATCTCATATATCCATCACAATTAACGATGAATATAAAATATAAGTCCCTTACCTAATTGAGGAAATATAATTATTTATCAAATATAACTGAATACAATTAACTTATTTATGCCCATAAAAATATTTTAGTATCAATTGAGATAAGATAATAAGAATACAAACAAACTACATATCATGTTTTAAATAAATAAACCTTTATAATTAAAGGTACATCAAAATACTTTTGATGTTAGTTAAAAATGTCCACATGAAATATTCTAAAGCTAAAGGTAACTTTATATAATTATTCATATTCCTTTAAGAAATCTTAGAAATTATTAGTGAAGTAAATGACTGAACTTGGTAAATATTAATAAACCTATGAGATGGATTATCAAAGAATATCTTATCCAAGTATTAATTGATCATATATGTGGATTAAAGGTAATATGAAAATCAAATTTCCTTAAACACATAATTATCTTGATGGTAGTAATAGGAAGATCAATTCTGAGTCTTATATATATTGATAATATTCTATTATTTATTCAAAGACATGTTTTTCAAATTGAAGTGAAATAACTAGAACATACACAAAATAATTTTTCTAATGGATATCATATCATTTTAAATACGATAATAATCTATTAAGACACTACCATAGGTTTTTGTTGTATATAATTTGTTAAAATATGGTATTAGATACAAAATAATATCAAAAACACTAAGGTTCATTTGAGTTAATGATCATATGGACACTTAGGATATTAAGTCCTAGTCAATATTGATTATATTTTTATAAAGGAAGCTGATATCCTTGAAAATAATGGGAGAAGACTTGAAATCTATGATTTAAGGCTCTGGATGCAGATAAGTTGTTATAAGAATACTAGACTCCATATAGATTAGTGGGAGGTGTAGTTACAGAGACACATACTTCATAGAAATTTTTAACCAAAGAGGTGGTTTATGTTCACCATAGTTAGTGATACCTGTATTATTCTATTTGAATAAATATTCCTATAATGAAAAAAATAAATGGTAATATGTAAGGTTGAAAAGTATGTATAAATTCAAGTAATTAACTCGATGTATCAAGATTCTGGGACTCCACATTTTAAAGGTTTTTGAGACTTAATACTGTTTGTTAGTATTCAAAAGAAACCAGAAATGGATGGTATAAGATAGTACTAATAAATAATGATTGAATTTTGAAAGGCTTATTCTATGAAAAAACCTATACACGAATCATCATGAATAAAATCCTTTTTGAACTCTAATTTGTTGAAGCATATTTTTATGATCATCATATTGTACTATTGATTTTAAGGATACCACACCTAAAGTAAATCTTGTGGTAGATGTCTATATTATGCAACCAAAAAGAGAAAATCTGGTATATGCCTATTTGAGATGACATAAAAGGGTAAGTGACGTCCATAAATTCAATTAATATATATAGATTAAATCAGTTCATTTATGAATAAATCATGCACAATGATCATAAAATATTCATTTGGAAATGAATGAGTGAGATGTGTCTCTATTTGTTTTCAGATTCACTAGTGGTTCAAGTTCTCTTTCATCTTGGATTCACGAGTATTGTTCCTATATATTGTTATAGAGGTTCATGGTGGTGATTGACAATTATGTATCCCTAATTTGGTAGGTTTCAGCTTGTTTTAGAAGAATTTTTTAGTTTTTGTCTGGTGATTTGGTTTTCCTTTCTTCCAGTTCCTAGAAATCTTTAGATTTGATGGTGACATTGTTGGATCTATTCTTCAAATTATTCAGTCGATTTATTATAGGTGATGATGTAGTTTTATTTAGTGAATGTTTTTATTTGGATTCTATTCTTTTATTGAGTGGTGTTTGAGGGGAAATGGATGAAGTAGTTTTAGAGGTGATGAATTCTGGTTTCTATTAGTTTTCTCACTGGTGAAGTTGTTGACAATTATGGTGATTAGGCAAGTTAGGGTGAAAGGCTTGAGGAACCCGTCACCTTGTAGTTTGAGGCCTCTGGCGGTGGCTTGTTTTTCTGAAATTTGAATTTAGTGGAGTTTTTCACGTCACATACAAGGGTATTTTTTTTGTAATTTCACATTATAGTTAAAGTTTTATTTTTGTGATGTTTTGATTTTAGTATCTAGAAATGGTAATTATGAGGTTCCCACTAATACTAAAGTGGATTTTTTTGAAAATAAAAAAGGGTTTGGAGGCTATCTGGTTAGTGGGAGTTCTATAAGTTTTCAATATAGACATGTTGATAACATATGGAAAACAAATATTTTTTCTTACTAGTTTGTTAAGACCAATGAATGAAACTTCTCTAAGTATGACTTAAATAAGTAAACATGTCCTATGTAACAAGTTATATAAGATAGATCCATGAGTTTTCTCAATTTAATAATAATACATATATTAAATAAGTATTTAAAAATAAAATTTATGACAATTTAAGACTGAATTATTATTGGCATATAAACCTTCCATCAGAACGTACATTGGAATATGAAGAGATTGTGGAGATTAAAATAAATTCATAGTCCTGAGTTCTAGAAATTCATCTCTTGTTCCATAATCTGTATTGTAATTTGATATGATTTTTTAATAAATCAAATTATCTGAATATGAAATAGATCCAACATAACAACAACAACTTGCAATTCGAACTATCAGATAGAACATTTCAAAGTATGACTAGATGAGTTCTTAGTGTCTAGAGAAGAGGGAATACTAGTGATTAAGTGAATAGAACACCTGTCTTCATTTAGTTCAATTTTGTTTAGTATCATATAAAAGGATAAGTTAATATTCAAGAAAAACTCATTACTTATAGTGGTATCATTATACAAAATATACTAGTATGTTTTAGATTTTGTTATCGATTAAGGAGTGGTTTATCAACATCATGTTCTGATTTTGGTTTATAATAAATAATTTCTTTATAATTGTCATGATAATATTTGGCTATGGATTTAGTCAAGATTTCCAGACTTTGAAAAGGTAACAATAGGTGGATAATTTTTTTATATCAGTA
The DNA here is from genome assembly GCA_963277665.1 of Viscum album. Classification (NCBI taxonomy): domain Eukaryota; kingdom Viridiplantae; phylum Streptophyta; class Magnoliopsida; order Santalales; family Viscaceae; genus Viscum; species Viscum album. The sequence continues at coordinate 824,765,752 of OY728155.1, forward strand.
ACTTAGTGATTTTTTCAAGATAGTAATATTGCAGAAAAGTGATTCAACACACATACATGTGGCTTTACCAACCCTATATTTAGAAACATGATACTCCTAGAATCAATATCCATACTCATCTAAATAATTTTTTTTTCAGGTAAGGACTAACTAGTTATTAGCAGTTGGATCTTGTGATAGTAGGAGTTGTTGGAGTTGGGGCCCTGGAAATAACTAATTTGTACTTTGAATTACTTGTATATTCAAATAAGTGAATTTCAATATAAATATCTTATCACATGTCATTTTTTATTCTACACAAAATTGATGTGATATAGTCCTGGAATATTTATCGCATTGATAAGGTCATAAAAGTTCCACGTTATATTGATAACCTTGAAATTATATGATGATATTCTTAAATATAATTTAGTGGTTGTATAACATACTATGATAGGGAACACAATATATAGACCATTAGATACGAGTACTCATAAGAATATGGGTCTTATTCTCTTGAAGTTTTGACTTGGTAATATAAAATATGAGTGATTATAAGAACACAACCACCAGTAGGAATTCCACATGTTTTTTTGTCATAAAATATTCTTATCTATGAGTATGTGTAAGGGTCCTTATACTTTAAGATTTTCATTAATGCATTTCACGAATTGCACACTTAGATTTATTTGAAAAAACCATCATGCCATATATTGGAGGGAAGTAGGGTAAATTGGTCATGAATGACATGTTATTAATGGATAAGTTGAGGAAAGATTTTTCCCTTCCATCTTTATGAAATTTGATACCTTGTCCCTTTGATTAAAATATAATTGTCACATCAAATTACATGTACATGGTGCATAAAAATTTATTTCTAGTATTCAAAGAAATATTTATCAAGCATATAGGTTAATAACATAGATATTATATCTAATTGATGATATATTTAGATAAAGGGATTACATTACATAGAAAATTATCATATGTGGTTGTCGAAATTGCGACATTAAGTTCTTTATCTTGGGTTCCATTACCTATTGTGAGACAATAATCTTGGAATTTAGGCATACCAGCCTAATGCCATTGAGAAATAATCCTAGAGGGCCACACAATAGGTGTTTCTATTGATCTTGATTAATTCTATTTTAATTTAATCAATGGAATAAATATTATTCTCAAGGTTGAGAAACAATTTTATTCAAGTTTTATTGATTGCATAAATTAAATAAATATTTATTCACGAGATTGTTAATAAAATTTATTCAATAATTTTATTTAATATTTAATAAATATTTATGTTCTAGTTTGTGGATAAAAATATTTATTTATAAAAAAATTTCTTTTGGGTTTTCAATATATTCCGAGGAGTTTAAATGGACCAATTCCATGTTTGGTAATAAATATTATTTTACAAGCACATAAAATAATATTTTTTATTACGCAAGTTAGAACACACACCATAAAATAATAATAATAATATTATTACATGACATTAAGCTTAATAAATATCATTATATTATTTAAGTTTTGTTACACAATTAATTAGAATTTTTAAACTAAACCCTGAATCTATAAATAAATGATTATATCTATTGTGTAGAGTTAATAAAAAATTGAGAATAAAGAATCATTGCGTACGACATAACTCTCTCCCTCTCCCTCTATTTTGAATTCCTCCTCTATTTATCTCAATAATTAGAAGAAATACTTCAAGGATAAAGGATCTTGGAGTGATCATGAAAAAAATGCAAGGAAATTTATTCTCCATGATAGAACCCAAAAATCAATTAGCATTTTTCAGAGATCAAAGGAGCTCATGTGGATCTCTACTAGTGGGATTCTATAATTCAATCCTTACAGAGAAACAAAAGTAATAAAAAAGAGTTTTTTAGAAGATAAATAATGTCATTGAAGAAAGGATCATAAGATTTGGTAATCATTTATTGTAATCATAATTAAATTAATTATAATTTTAACATGAAAGATCTTGTCTTTGGGTTTTGGGTTCTTTATGTCAATATCCAATTGGAAACTTTTCATTGGTCATGGTGTTAAAATAATAAAGAATATTAAAAATAATCTATCAGGACAAAAAAATATATTTATTAGCCTAATATGGTTCTTCTACTATGCTTAGAACCTACAAAGTATTCAAGAGACCAAAATACTATTTTAAGGAAAACTGATTTTATTTATCCTTTTGGATGAAAATCCTTTCTATTCCATGTCCATGTTATCTAAAAATGTATTCATGAATGTTTTTAATATTATCTTATGATTATTCAATTTCATTTTCACCCATGTTTTACTTTATTACAAAATTATTAAAAAAGAATCTTCTTGCAACTTTCCAAATGAGGTACTTTTTGAACTTTTTATAAAAAAGTGAATGCAATGTTTTTTAACTTATACGACATGAGCATAATTTCATGATATCATGGAAACTTTTTTCTTTGAATATTCATTTAAAAATTTAAAAAATTCATTTTATGGAAAGTTTTTTCTTTATTATTTGGAAATTTATATATTTTGAATAAGTTATTTCAAAATAAAAAGGGTATTTCTCTTAAGACATATTCCAGAGATCTTTTAAAGTTTATTCTAATATGCCAAAATTATTTGGTAAATATTATTATTTACTATATATATAATCTTCTTATACAATTCCCCATATTACCTTGGATATATTATGATCCTATTTTGGGAAATTATCAACATTTCATATGCTAGATTTCCAATATGAATGTTTACATTGATTATATTTCACCCATTTCATATGATGAATAAATTAGACTTAGTAAGTGATGTGTGGGAACTTATATATCTCCTACATGCATTGGTACGTTTCATGAGAAAAAATATTTTGGGTATTTTGCATACAACTTACCATTTTATATATGTTTTCTTCTTGAAAATCGTTGATGGTAAGAAGATTATGTTTGAAATTATGCATTTAATCATTCTGAAACTAGTTATTACTTTCCTTGTGATTATTTATATTATTATGTTATACAAGAATTTAGTTCCCTATTTTATGGTATTAGTTTTATATAATATTTGATTATTGTTTATTTTTTATGTATTATTCACATTTTATTTACGTTGTGTTAGCATCCACTATACACATACTGTTACTGTGCATCTCAACTCACCCCTTTTTTATTTCTCCTTTGCATAAGATGTCAGGAAGTGTATTTTGATTAATATGTAGGGATATTTTAAAGTAAATAATTTTATTTTCAATAAAAATACTATGTTTCATTTTAATTTTTCAAATATATATGAGATTAAAGTATGTATCTAGTTTTCCAAGACTACTAAACAACTCGATCCTTTAAGATGCAAATGCTTGTATCTTGTACCAATGTAATAATGTAACCACTAACATTGGGTACTATTTATATGGTATTTATATCTAGTATGAGAGTATGTTTAGTAGAAACATTGAGAATTAGATTTAAGAAAACATAAATTAGGGAATGTAACCCTATGATGGATTTTTAGAATATTCCCAAATAAACAAATTTTATCATTTTGAGATTACTTATACATAAATTTTCAATATATGTTAATATTTTCACTAGTCTTGAAATTAAACATTAAGATTCATAATTTTAAGATATAATATTGTGTATTATATTGTTTAGAAGTGGTTCTTAGAGGAAGGAATTGAAACTGTATCAATGCACATAATCCATGTAGGGATTTCCCTCATGGGCATGATAATAAAGTTGGAGTTGGAGCTACATATAGAGTTGAGAAAATTATAAATATTTTTGGATAGATGAATCAGGTTATAACTAATAACTTTACTCATATGGATCAGCCTATAGATCCGAAAAGCAGTGTAGCAATGTTAGACTACTTCATGCATCATCAACCTCCATTATTCAATGGAATTATGAATCCATTTGTATATGAGAAATGGATAAATTCATTAGAGAATATATTTCTCACTTTTGTAAGTAAGGAAAAGGAGATGGTTGTCGTGGTATTTTAGAATCTCTCAAGGGATACAAATCCATAGTGGTCATTGATTCAATACACTAAGGATGATGAGGTAATAGGGAGAATGGAATTTAAGGATTTTAAGGAACATGGAAAAATATTTTCCTCATGAATAATGAGTAGATATAGAGAAAAAATTATATAGTCTGAGACAAATAGAAGAGGAAAATGTTTCTAAGCATGAATCTAACTTTACAAGGTTATCAATGTAGGTTTCAGACTATGAATGTAACCCAAAGAGATGTTTCTTTTATGGGATAAATCTAATACTTCAAAAGTCACCAATATCCCAAAATTTATCCTAATATAAAGAGATATTATCATGTTCTATAAAGATATAGAAATAAAAATCCAAGTCATATGACTTTAAAGGAATGAAATATAAGAAATGGGAAACCAAACACTCTGGAAAAGGAATTACAGATAAAGGGAGAAGGGAAGGGTGGAATTCCCAACTTGTAATAAATGTGTAAATATACACCATGGAACATGATTGCTAGGAATGGGAGTTTACTTCATGTGTGGATAGAAAATCCACTGAGATTGTGATTGGAAGGGGAATAAATATGCTACCAATGTTCATTGCTTCAACTGTAAGGATATGGGTCACTATGAAAATGATTATCCTAGACTTAAAGGGAATTTCTCCAAGAAAAGGACAAGGGAGAAAGGATAATATTATGTGATCATAACAACTAAGATTTATGTTCCTAAATATATGGTGTTATGTACTCTAACCATAGCCTAAAATTTAGATAATGCTTTATTTGATTATGGATATTCACACCCATTTATATATACCATGTTTAATAAGAAAGTTTGATATTTCCCTTGCATTGTAGGAAGAGAGTTATCAGTTAAGACTCCTAGTGGAAGTACCACTACAACAAGGATGTATCAATTAGTTCCCATTATGACACGTAAACATACTATATTTTTTGAGTTTATTATGATACCTATGGTGGATTTTGATATAATTTCTGGTATGTATTAGATTTAAAAATACGATGAAAAAATTTACTGCAAAGAGCAGGAAATTATGATTTGTGATGAATATATGGAATTATTTATCTTTAGAGGGTATACTTGATCATATTAGTCATGTTTATATCCACCCCAGTAGTTATTATAATTGAAATTCATGGAGAAGAAGTGTAAACACAACCTATGGATAGAAAAGGTAATATTCAAATTGATAATTTACCTATTTTATAAGAATTTATCAATTTATTTTATAAAGAAATAACTAGGCATCCACCAGAGCCTGAGGTTGAATTTTACATTGATTTAATTTTTGATTCAAGACCTATTTCCAAGGCTCTCTATAAAATGGACACTATGGAATTAGTGGAATTGAAGAAATAACTTTAGGAGTTGTGCTATAGGGTATTTATATGTCCCAGTGTGTCACATTTTGGAGAACCTATTATTTCTATTAAGAATAAATATGGATCTATGAAGATGTAAATTGATTATAGGGAATTGGTTGTTTCATTATGCAGAATGATAAAATCATCACCTATGCATCAATAAAATTAAACACTTAGGAAAAAAACTATCTAACCCATGCTCTTGAGTTGGAAGCCAAAATATTTTCTTTGAATTTATAGAGACATTATCTCTATGGAGAAATGTGTGAAATGTACACAAATAAAAAGAGTTTGAAATAAATATTTTCATTGGAAGAGATGAACATAAGGAAAATATTATGGATTAAGGTACTTAAGGATTATGATTTCTCATTACATTACTAAATAGGAAAATAAAATAAGATAGTAGATGAAATGAGTAGGAAATATCATGGAATTATGAACAAAATGAGGACGTATAGGGATCCTATATTCATGGATTTTCTAAAGATAAATCTAGGAATTATTAAGTAAGGGGAGATATCACTCCTTTTTCAAATGTTTTCTAAAACATATTTATTATAAAAGGTTAAAATATCTCAGCATGATGATGAGAATTTTCCAAATAAAATTAAGTTCATGAATGATGAGAAATTATTAGACTTCATATATGAAGATAAAATTTTGAAATTTGGATAGATAATATGTGTTACATCTATACCAAAGCTAAAAAGAGAATTATTAGATTATTCGCATTGCTCAAATTTATATATATTCTATAATAGTAACAAAATGTATAGAGATTTGTAGGAATATTTATGATGGGATAATATGTAGTGGGAAATTTCTGATTATTTGTTAAGATGTTTAGTTTTCAATAGGTGAAGGATGAGAGATAAAATCCTAGAGGAGTCATGAAACCTCTAAATATTTATACATGGAAATGGTATAACATTATTATGGTATTTTTTTCACTAGATTACTAAATAATCCTATAAATAATGATGCAATATGGTTTATTGTTGATCCCCTTACCAAATATAAAAATTTCCTCACTATAAAAAGAAAATTTACCTCTAGAGAGGCTTACATGACTCTATATTAATGAATTTTTTAAGGATTTGTGGAACACTTATTTAAATTACATCTAATCACAATCCATAATTTACATTGAAATTTTGGAAAGTATTCAGAAGGATCTTGATACCAAGCTTCTTTTGAGCACAGATTGTTATCCTCAAGTGGATGGTTAGTCCTAAAGGACTATCCAAACTTTAGAATATATGTTGAGGTCATTCTGAATTTACTTTCAAGGTATGTGGAATCAATATTTACCTTTTGTATAGTTTTTCTATAGAAATATATTCCATTCAAGTACTCATATGGTGCCGAATAAAGCATTATATAGAAGAATATGTTGTACTCCAACTTATTGGGATGAAGTTGATGAAAAAAGATTATATTCATAGAACTTGTTGAGGAGATAATAAGAAAGGTAAATACTATTTAGAATAAAATTATTTTAGCTCAATGAAGATAAAAGAGTTATGTTAATAACCATAAGAAATATTTGAAATTTCAAGTGTTAGATCACATTATCTATGGAAGGGTGTTATAAGGTTCAGTTAGAAAGGGAAACTGTTCCCCAAGTACATCAGGACTTTTTAAATCCTATAAATAATTCGAGTTTTGGATTATCATTTGGAAATGCCACCAAGTCTCTCTAATGTACATGATTTATTCCACATATCATTGTTAAGTAAGTACATTCCATACCAAACACATGTTATAACCTCTCAATAAATAGAATTGTAACATAATCTATCTTACTTTGAAGAGCCTATCCAGATTCTAGACTCTATATAATAAGTGGTGAGGAATAAAATGACTTTGTTGGTAAAGATAATTTAGAATAATATAGAAGATGTGATGTAGTAACATGATGAAATTATGATGATGAACTACCCAAATATGTTCATGAGGTGAAATTATGGGAATTTTTAGGATGAAATTTTTTAGAGTGAAGAATGAATGACCCTTATATTTTATGATATATTTATTTTAAAATTAATTTAATCTCTTAAATAGTGTGAAAACACACAACCCTGAGTCTAAATGTACTATAATATAGAATACTATTATAATATAGCCATTAAATCAGTGGGTAGGAATTGGATTAACTAATTTATGAAGAATTTATGGTTTACACATGTTTAAAATAATTTCTTTGGTTATCAATTTATTATAAACAAAAAAATTAAATCATTTGAAAGTGAAAGTGATATTTTCTAAATAAATTATTTTTATGCACAAAATGCATTTTTATATTAATAAATCTAATTAATAAGTATTGGTGAATTATTTTAATAAAAATAATATATATATTATTGAAACGCATGGCCAATTGTCACCTATCGACCGGTCAAGGTTCTGGTGCTCTACTAATGTGTATAGCAGCACTCGGGTCGAATCCTCGGTGATGAAACTTTGTAATAGTCGTTTGTTTTTAGTTAATTGTATTCTGATTGGGGGTTTTTGTTGCAGAGATTAAGAAATAATTTATGGATGATGCTTGATTTAACAAATTGATAAATATTGGGGTGAATTCATCCTTAGGTAGTTTAGCTAGTGATATCCTTGATCTTTGCTTTATATTGCATTAAATTAACACCCATGTCACAAGATGATTTTGATCGGAATTCCCAAGTGTTAAAGCTTTAATCCAAGCCGTAACTTAATGTAAGTTTCTAATCATTACCATTACTTGTTTATGGTAGTGTATTTTTGGTTCCAATAATCCATGTAATCCACATATTAAACAAAACATGTCATTAATACATGACATATAAAGTTCAACATACACAATATTAATTTAAAGAACATTCGTCGAGCAAAAGCTCTCAATCACTTAACATAATTAAATTATAACTCAACCCAATTAAAGATGTACTCATCCATTAAAATGATTCCTAATCTGGTTATAATGATTATGATGATAAATTAAGAAGATAAGATAAAGAAATGGATAAGAAAATATTTTTGCGTCGAACACACACACACACGAACGATGATGATAATTAAAAACGGATTTTCGATTAAATGAGGAAGAAAAAGAAGGGAAAGGGATTCAACTGAATTTAAAATATTTTAAGAACATAAATACTAAACTACAGAAGGTGGATGAGAATAAGAGAAATTGAAGAAGAAACAAGAACTAAAATTTGATTGAAATGAAAACAAAGTTACACAATTACAATTGAAAGAAAACATAAACAAACATGAAAGAGAAGTGGAGGAGAGGTCTCTATTTTTGAAAAAAGATCAAAGAATATCCTCCCAGAACATTTTCAATGATCTAGTAATGCCAAACCTCCTCCTTAAGTGCTGAAGTGCCAACCCTTTTGAAAGGAGAGGAGGGGATGTATTTATAGCCCAAGGTGTTGGACTGTTTACATTCCAGAAATACCCCTCCACTTGTCCCGCCACTATGGACATCAAGAAAGCCGAATCTCGGAAAATATACTTCTTAAAAGTTGTAGATAATACAGTTTTCAGACTAATCTCAACATTTGGAGTCATTTGGACTTAAGGATCAAAAGTTATGGCCGGTTGATTAAACAAAGTTAAACTGTCCATTTCAATCCAGTATTTTTGAAGTCCAAAATGTGAAATGGTTTTTGAATATGAAGATTCCTTTAAATATGAATTATTTCTTCCCAAAAGTCGGCCGCCTATATATTCTATTTCACACTACAAAATATCAGCTCGATTGGATGCTTAAATCATGAGATATGTCATGCATACTATACTAATTTTAATTCTCGTCTAGAAAGGTAGTCTAGATTTTAAAGCTTCATTTGGGCCCCTTGTTCTTAGATTTGGGCCCTAAAATTTTAATACAAGATCCTTGAATTGTCCCACAAACTATGGTGGAGAATAATAGTATTTGGACTTCTGAATGTTGCCCAGTAAATCAATATTCATGAATAGTCCATTTTCTTCACAGATTCTTTGGTCTTGTTTGTGAGGACCATATGACCCTTCAAATGGAAGAATTGGCTCATAGCACCTTCCAATGAAATGTTTTATATTTAAAGTATAATCCTAAAAAACAAGAAACAGACAATTTGGATCAATATAGTGATATTTATTATTAAAACAGTAAACTGACTCAATTGGACTACTTCTAAAAATGCTCAAAAATTATACTTAAAATTAAAACATTAATATTTCACACAAATTATGAACATTTCATATAAAATAAGTAAAGGGGGTATATAATAAGACATAAAAATATTAACAATATTAAATCCCCAACACTTAGTATTGTGCATGTCCTCATGTGAAACAAATATAAAAACATGACAAAATCATATTTACTCACTAACAAATATTAATTTTTTTATCCAATTAGGGGAGGTTTAGACTATTTCACTCATCCATTTTGAATTCCACCACAAGTTGTTGTAGAAACAATGTTTCAAAACTAATTCATTTTTTCATGCTCAAATTTAGAAATGTAAAACGTGGACACTCAAAACCCACACCTCTCAATATGATAAAATTCATTTGTGGAGGTTCACTCTTTCACCAACCAAAAGTGAAAATATTAGAGTTTGAAAAGAGATCTCAGCTTCCAATCCCTATCCAAAGTGAACAAGAATCAAGAGGTCTTTTTAATGGGTTTTTCTGTGGCTATGGGACGGTAGGGATATAATGTCCAATAGAGGGAAGAAGAGGGTTAAAATACCAACATAGAAAAAGCAATGCACATTTTTTTTGAAATAAAACATGGAAGGAAATGAAAACAAATATTTACAAGGGAATGATTGTGTGAATAAAGACACAATAGAGGAAGAAAATATGAAGGTAATGAGAATATGAAATATCTACAAAACACAGAACTTCTTCTAATAATATAAGAATATAATGCAAGTGTTCTTTGTTTTCTTTTTTTCTTTGTTTTTTCGAAAGTTGACCTTGAAACAGATCTCACACTCATATCCCAACCCATGTTTGATCTCCTCACGACACTAATTATAATAGTTATAACAAGATCAAATGTTGAGAAAGAGTGATTTTTGACCTACCTAAGACACAACCAATTTTTCCATTTTTTTTGATTTTTTTCATCATTTTTGATTTTTTTTGAACACTTGTCAGTAACATTTACAAAATTACATAAATGGAAGTAAATTACATTCCCCAAAACACACCAAATGACAAACTCTCCCCATACTGAAATGGATGCTTTCCCTCAAGCAGATGATAACTCCTTGAAAATCAAAAATAGGGTACCCAAACAATGAAATCTATTCCCCCCACACTTAAATTTCAAAAAATTATGAAATGAAAATCCATGTTGATATTGGGTGGGAAAAGGTATTGGGCTTGTAATGTGGCTATCAAAGAAAAGGTTTTCATAGGCTCGAAGGGGCTTTCAAAAGTAGGATTAATGTAAGGGAAATGGGAGGCTATTTTGCTATTGTGATTCTCATGTGGTTTAGAAAATTACTCTCTCATATTAATACACACTAAGGTAGGAAATTCAGCTCGATGGTCCACAAACTCAAGACTCACAAATGGGGGTGAAAACGCACATTTTGAAAAGATGGCCATAGGTGGCCATGACATGAAAGAAAATGTTGTTCCTCACGGTTCGGGAAAAACATTTTCCAAATCAAAAATTGAGCATTCAAAATTTGTTAATTTTGACACAAAGGTCTTTATCCAAAGTCATGATGAAAATAAAAAATTTTTGAGATGAAAACATGCCTGTTAAATCCCCAAAATGGTTGGACAAAATTTCAAAACTCGACGGTGAGTAAGCATGACTCTTTAATTTTTTGTATATTTTTTTAAGTGATTGTTTTCTTGGTTTTTTTTAGTTTTTTAGGTTTTTATATTTTTTTGTTTTTTATAAAGATACACCCACACAAAAGAGAAAGTGAAAAAGAAAGGTTTTGATAAAGAAAGTGGTAAAAAAAATTAAAGAGAGAGGAAAAAGAAGAAAGAGGTAGAGAGAGGAAGAGATAGAGAGAGAGTTAAAGGGAAAGAGGTGCCCCTGGTTTAGATTTGGTGGGTTGCCATCTCCATCCAGTGGTGGGTCTACCGTGGATCCAATGGAAGTTGATGTTGTTCTAGGATTTTATGTCCTCTCATGGTTATGTTTCAACTGATGTCCATTTACCATAAATGTCCTTTTGGAGGAGGGGTCTTGGACTTGAACTGCACCAAATGGGTAAACATTAGTGATAATAAAAGGTCCTTCCCAACGAGAATCAAGCTTACCTGGGTGAATACAAAATTGAGAATTGAAGATCATTAACTTTTCACCTTCATGAAATAACTTTCTCAGGATGTGTTTGTCCTGGAGTACCTTAGCCTTCTCTTTATACAGATTTTAATTCTCATATGATTCAAGTCTAAGCTCATCCATTTCATCCAATTGAAACAATCTTTGTTCACCAGATTTTTCACAATCAAAATTACAGGTTTTCACAGCCCAAAAAGACTTATGTTGGATTTCAACTTTTAGATTACATGCTTTACCAAAAACTATCCTAAAAGGAGACATCCCAATGAGTGTTTTATAGGTAGTTCGATAAGCCCAAAGTGCTCCACCAAGTCTTTAAGGCCAATCTTTTCTGGTGGGTTTTACAATTCTCTCTAGAACTCTTTTCAATTCTCTATTAGAAAGTTCAACCATTCCATTTGTTTGGGGTTGATATGCAGTTGAAGTTTTATGTATAACCCCATTCTTTTTAAAAAGTGATTCCATGGTTCTATTACAAAAAATGGGTTCCTAAGTCACTGATCAAGGCACGAGGCGTGCCAAATCTATGGAAGATGTGTGTCTTTAAGAACTCACTAACAGTTTGTGAATCATCCTTTCTAGTGTGTTTAGCCTCGACCAACCTAGAAACATAATCAACTATAAGAAGTATGTATGAGAATCTATTGGAAGGGGCAAACAGTCCCATAAAATCGATACCCCAAACATCAAAGATCTCATAGAAAATTAAAGGCTTTTGGGGAATTTCATTTCTCTTTGAAATTGTGCCAAACATTTGGCAAGTGGGACATGATTGAAAAAACTCATGTGAGTCCTCAAAGAGTGAAGGCTAGAAGAATCCAGAGTCTAGGACCTTTCGGGAGGACCTTTGTGGTCCAAAGTGGCCACCTCCAGGAAGTGAGTGACATAATTCGTATATGGAAGAATGTTCATTTTCATTGACACATCTCGTTATTACCATGTCAGCCCCAGTTTTCCAAAGTTTATTTTCTTCCCAAAGATAGTATTTTTAATGACTTTTCAACTTCATTTTCTATGCATTTGAAAAATTTTCAGGAAAAAAACTAGAAACCAATTAATTTACAATTGGGGAATACCATGGTAACTTTGAAGTGAGAGATGAAATTTTCTCAGTGGGGAATTCAGGATCGATGATTCCAGAATGAGAAGAATTATAAATTCTACTCAAGTGATCAGCCACAGGGTTTTCAGTTCTTGGTCTATCTGTTATTTCAAGGTCAAACTCTTGGAGCATTAGGATCCATCTTATTAGCCTTGGTTTGGAATCAATTTTATTGGGTAAGAACTTTATAACATAATGGTCTGTGAAGATAATGATTTTGGCACCTAAGAGATAAGGCCGGAATTTATCTATGGCAAAAAAAACCGCTAAAAGTTCTTTTTCAGTGACAATGTAGTGAGATTGAGTTTCATCTAATGTTTTTGAGGCATAATATATGACATGAGGGATTTTTTCTCTTCTTTGACCAAGAACAGCCCCAATGGCTCTATTAGAAGCATCACACATTAACTCAAAGGGTAAGTACCAATATGGGGGTTGGATTATTCGGGAAGATGTAAGAGAAGTTTTGAGTTCAATGAAGTCTCTCTTGCAAGCCTCATCAAAATGGAATGTGACATCATTTTGGAGCAAACGAGTTAGTGGGAGGGGAATTTTACTGATGTTATAGATGAATCGCTGATAGAAACCGGCATGACCGAGAAATGAACGGGTGTCTCGAATAGAAGTGGGTGGAGGAAGTGATTGGATCACTTCAATTTTGGCAGGATCGACTTCAATACCATCTTTTGAAACTATGTTCCCTAGAATAATCCCATTTGCAACCATGAAGTGACATTTTTCAAAATTTAACACAAGGTTGCACTTGACACACTTTTGGAGGACAAGAGAGAGTGAATTCAAACAAGATTCAAATGACTCACCATAAATGGGGAAGTCATCCATGAAGACTTCCATGAAGTGTTCAATGAATTTTGAAAAGATACTCATCATACACCTCTGGAATGTTGCAGGAGCATTGGAAAGGCCAAAAGGCATTATTCTATATGCATATGTTCCAAAGGGGCATGTGAAAGTAGCCTTTTATTGGTCCTGTGGTGCGATTGGGATTTGGAAGTATCCAATGTATCCATCAAGAAATCAATAGGGTGACTTTCTGGATAATCATTCCATCATTTTATCAAGGAATGGAAGAGGGTAATGATCTTTTTGGGTTTCAACATTCAATTTTATATAGTCGATGCACACACGCCATTTGTTCTTCACTCGAGTTGTGACTACCTCTCCATGTTCATTTGTGACAACAATTATCCCACCCTTTTTAGGTACAACTTGAATTGGACTAACCCATTCACTATAATAAATTGGGTAGATAATACCAGCTTGAAGAAGCTTGGTGATCTCTTCCCTAACTACCTCAAGGATGAGTGGATTGAGTCTTCTTTGTGGTTGTCTAATTGGCTTAGATGATTCCTCAAGATTGATGTGATGCATGAAAAGAGCTGGGTTGATTCCTGGTATTTCATCTAGGGTCCACCCTAAGGCCTTTTTGTTTTCCTCTAACACTTGAACAAGTTTGGACTCCTCAGTTTCGGTAAGTGAAGAAGAGATAATGACAGGATAAGAGTGATCATAGAAAAGGAATGCATATTTCAGGTGTTCAGGAAGAGGTATCAGATCAGTCTCATATTTTATTTATGGGTTAGACATCTCAGGAAGGGATGAAGGGAGTTCAGTTGCTTCAGATTCATTCTCCTTATTATTGTCCTAAGTGGAGAAGTAGATATTAGAGTTGATGTGGGATTCAAGAGAGTTTTCAAGTTCTTCTAGATTGATGGAGTCTATGAATGAGAGGTTCACATCAACTTCCCCATTTATGACTTGGTTAATCATGGTGCATATTTCACAGGATCCTTTGTCATTAGAACATGAATAACATGGTGTATTGGGGTTCGATTGGCTCTTAGATGTGTCCTCAGAAGCATGGATTGAGAATGCAGAGTGATCCTCAGATGGGTATCGCATGGCTTAGAAAATTTTGAATTTGACCAGTTGGTCACCGAATTACATGGATAAGATGCCTGAATGGACATCAATCTTAGTTATCACAGTCATGAGGAATGGTCTTCCTAGAATTAGGGGAGATCGAGAAGAGTTCGTCTCACCTTCAATGTCAAGGACATAGAAATAAGCAGGGAAGATAAGATCATTGACTCGGACAAGGACATCCTCAATTATTCCCTCAGGACTAGCTGCGCTTCGATTGGCTAACTGAATGACAACACCCATTGGATGTAAGGGACCTGGACCAAGGTTAGAGAATATGGATTTGTGCATGACATTAATTGAGGCTCCTAGGTCTATGAGTGCATCATCAAATTTCGAACATCCAATTTGGCATGGAACCGTAAAGGTCCCTGGATCTTTGCACTTTATGGGAATAGACTACTGGGTGGAAACATTTTCGATGTTCCTAAGTTGCCTCTTGTGGGTACACAACTCCTTGAGAAACTTGGCATACTTATGAATTTGTTTTATGGCATCTAAGAGGGGAATTTTGACTCTAACATGTCTAAACATGTCAAGCATTTTAGGATCGGGTTCAAAGGGCTTCCTTGGTTTAGAAATAGCTTGAGGAAATGGAATTGGGTTCTTATGTGGAATAGAAGGAGGTGAGGGAATGGATTCAGGTTCCTTTTCAAGTTTCTCTTTCTTTTCATTTTTTAGGTCAACATTTAAAGAAGTATTGGAGGACTTATCTTGAGGCATATCAATTTTCTTTCCCGATCTAAGTAAAATTGCATTTACATTACCCTTGGGGTAGGGTAATGTTTGAGCTGGGAGTTGGGAAGAATTGGATGGTTGCTTCTGACTAAGGTGGGATGCAAGTTGACCAATTTGGGTTTCAATGTTCTTGAGGACAGAACGGGTGAAAGAGGAAAGATCTTCCACTGCACTTTCCCATGGTTTCTTAGAAGAATAGGCTTGTCCCGAATTGGGATTACCTTGATTTTGGTTCCTGGGAAAGCGATTGTATTGGTTTTGGAATTCAGAAGGCTCACTAGGATAATGGAATCTAGGAGGAGGATTGTTCCTTTGAGGTTTAGGAAGAAAAGGAAAAGGTTGTTGGAAGCTACCAACACCTTGACCATATTAGAATTGGTTTGGGTTTTGAGGAGGTAATTGAGGAGGATGTGATATGGGATTTCCATACCTAAGGCCTTGGTTATAGGAAGAAGAGAAGGGATCAGAGTGAGGTTGGTTGAAGTTTCTAACAAACTGACCTGATAGTTGAGGATTGGTATTCCGCTGAGCATATGCTGCATTGAGCTCCATTGGTCCAGATGAATCGGATTGATCCCATTGAAGTTGTGGACATGTGTCAGTTGGATGGGATGCAGAGTTGTAGATTCCAAAGTTTTTGACAGGTCCAAGAAACATTGATTGTGGAGAAGATGAGGTTGGGGATTTGGTAGCCACAGCTAGTTGTCGTACAAGACCTGTAAGTTCACTCATCCACTCGGTCATCTTGTTCAGCTCAATTGATTGATTATCTTGGGCTTGTTTTACTTAATCATGTGCTCTAGTATGGAATTGTTGTGTGTTTGAATCCATGTTACTTATGAGATCTCTTACTGCTGCAGGAGTTTTATCAACAAGAGCACCGCCACTTGCAGCATCTATGAGAGTTCTCTACATTGCCAATAACCCCTCATAGAAGTATTGGATCAAGAGTTGGTCAGGGATTTGATGGTGTGGAAAGGTTGTAACAAGATTTTTGAACCTCTCCCAGTACTCATGGAGTGATTCACTTGGGAATTGACATATACCACTTATTTCCTTTCGAATAGAAGCAGTACGAGAAGCAGGAAATAATTTCTCTAAGAATATTCGCTTCATGTAATTCCATGTGGTTATGGAATCAAAAGGTAGGTAGTAAAGCCATGACTTAGCAGTATAATCTAGGGAGAAAGGGAATGCTCAAAGTTTTATTTTTTCTTCAGAAACCCTTTGAGGCTTCATGGTAGAGCACACCACTTGGAACTCTTTAAGGTGGAGATGTGGATACTCACTCGCTAGCCCGTGGAAATGAGGAAGAAGATGAATCAGACCTGATTTGAGTTCAAAGTCAGCTTCTATGTTTGGATATTGAATACCAAGAGGTTGGTAATTCATATCAGGGGTAGCAATTTCTTTTAGTATTTGTTCTCTAGGATTGGCCATATCTAATTCAATTGGTTAGACAAGGATTGGTTCTTGAATTATTTGATTATCTCTTATGTTCCACCTAATTTGGGAAGTGTTCACTCAATTTTAGGGTCAAACAAATACAAGGGATTGTTTGGGAGGCTATAAGGAATTCAGAGAGATATTGGAAGAAAAAGGAACATAGGTTTTTCTTTGTAATTTTTCAGTTTATGATTTTTATGAGAAGGCGGGTTTTTCTTTGTGTTTCTTCTCAATTTTTTTAAATTTTGTGTTTTTGGGTTTTTATTACAATAACCAGAAAATAATGACTACTTAAAGCAACATCCCCGGTAACGGAGCCATTTGAAACGCATGGCTTATTGTCGCCTATCGACCGGTCAAGGTTCTGGTGCTCTGCTAATGTGTATAGCAGCACTCGGGTCAAATCCTCGGTGATGAAACATTGTAATAGTCGTTTGTTTTTAGTTAATTATATTCTGATTGGGGGGTTTGTTTGTAGAGATTATGAAATAATTTATGGATGATGTTTGATTTAACAAATTGATAAATATTGGGGTGAATTCATCATTAGGTAGTTAAGCTAGTGATATCCTTGATCTTTGCTTTATATTGCTTTAAATTAACACCCATGTCACAAGATGATTTGGATCGGAATTCCAAAGTGTTAAAGCTTTAATCCAAGATGTAACTTAACTTAGGTTTATAATCATTAACATTACTTGTTTATGGTTGTGTATTTTTGGTTCCAATAATCCATGGAATCCACATATTAAACAAAACATGTCATTAATCCGTGACATATAAAGTTCCACATACACAATATTAATTTAAAGAACATTCGTTGAACAAAAGCTCTCAATCACTTAACATACCTAAATTATAACTCACCCCAATTAAAGATTTACTCATACAATAAAATGATTACTAATCTGGTTATAATGATTATTATGATAAAATAAGAAGATAAGATAAATAAAGGTTAAGAAAATATTTTTGCGTCGAACACACACACACACTAACGATGATGATAATTAAAAACAGATTTTAGATTAAATGAGGGAGAAAAATAAGGGAAGGGGATTCAACTGAATTTAAACTATTTTAAGAACATAAATATTAAACTACAGAAGGTGGATGAGAATAAGAGAAATTGAAGAAGAGACAAGAACTAAAATTTGATTGAAATGAAAACAAAGTTACACAATTACAATTGAAAGCAAACATAAACAAACATGAAAGAGAAGTGGAGGAGAGGTCTCTCTTGTTGAAACAATATCAAAGCATATCCTCCCAGAACCTTGTCAAGGATCTATTAATTCCAAACATCCTCCTTAAGTGCTGAAGTGCCAACCCTTTTGAAAGGAGAGGAGGGGATGTATTTATTGCCGAAGGTGGTGGACTATTTACATTCCAGAAATACCCCTCCACTTGGCGCGCTGATATGGACATCAAGATAGACGAATCTCGAGAAATATCCTTCTTCAAAGATGTAGATAATAAATTTAGATGACTACTCTTAACATTTTGAGTCATTTGGACTTAAGGATCAAAAGTGATGGCCAGTTTATTAAACAAAGTTAAACTTTCCATTGCAATCTAGTATTTTTGAAGTCCAAAATGTGAAAGGGTTTTTGAATATGAATATGCCTTAAAATATGAATGATTGATTCCACAAAGTCGACCGTATATATCTCTTCTTTCACACTGGAAAATATCATCTCGATTGGATGCTTACATCATGAGATATGTCATGCATACTATACTGATTTTAATTCTCTACCAGAATGGTGGGATGAATTTTAAAGCTTCATTTGGGCTCCTTATTCTTAGATTGGGACCTTGAAATTTTTATACAAGACTCCTTGCATTGCCTCATAACTATGGTGGATTATAATTGAATTTGGACTTATTCATGTTTCCCATTAAATCAATCTTCATGAATAGTCACAGATTCTTTGGTCTTGTTTGTGAGGACCATATGACCCTATAAATGGTAGAATTGGCTCATGGTACCTTCTAATGAAATGTTGTATATTTAAACTAGAATAATAAGAAACAAGAAACACACAATTTGGATCAGTATAGTGATAGTTAGTATCAAAATAGTAAACTGAATCAATTGGACTACTTCTAAAAATGGTCAAAAATTATACTTAATATTAAAACATTAATATTTCACACAAATTATGCACATTTCATATAAAATCAGTAAAGGGGGTTTATAATAAGACATGAAAATATTAAAAATATCAATTATATTAAATTATTTTTTACCATTCATCTAATATTTTCTCTACGTATGATATAAGAATAAATCTAGTTTTAGGCTTAAAAATTATATTCTTTCTAACAGCGAGTTTCATCATTCTTTTCACACTTATTTTAATTTTTTATTTCCAATTATTGGTGTTGAATTTAATAAAATGGATTCCATATTTATAATTAGGAGGTTAAAATTTGGTAAATAGGTCCCTTTTATTTTTATGCACTATCAATAGTCATCGTGGTAAAATATCTCCCCACAGTAAAAGATAAAGCAAGTTAATCTAGGTTAAAAATAAGTGTTAAAGTCATATTTTTTTTATATAAATTTATATTGGATGAAGTTAATTATACTGTTTACACCTTCTCCTATAAATTTGAAATTTTAAGATACAACACTCCCTGAAAATGGCCTATATAATATTTAAATCAAAGAAATTTACAAAATGATGCTCTCTTAGTTTTAAATATATCATATGTGTTCACATAGGTAAAAAATAAAGTTTAGAATGAATATTAACGTTAATTTTTTGAATAATGAAATTATATTCACAATGGAAATTTATTTATAGTTTCTTGATATTAAATAATTAACTTAAATTCTTTTTCAACGTTAATACAATATTCATTCAATTAATAAAAAAATGAGCGATTTTGAAAATATTAAAAGTTATATAATTTGAGTGAGATATATTATTAATTGTTTTTAGATAAATATAACATATTATATATGTTTAAAATTATTATATTTGAATTTAATCTTTGCATTGGTGTCTTAATATTCAAATCAACTAAATAGTTCCAAAATTGAGATTAATGATATTTTTTAATAAATAATATTTTATTAAATGATTTAAAATTCATAAAAACATTATATTTGGACATGTTAATGGAATATTTCTTAACACATCAACCATTTCTATTTATGAGTCACTTTTCTATTTATGGAAACGTTCTTAACCCTTTATAATTAAAATATTTGTTACTACGGTTAAGAAAAGAAATAATTAACAAAGGGATTAATAATAAAGACAATGGTTAAAATAACACCAAGACCTATCTGAATTTCATTGGATAGTTTTATTTCAACCATAAACACTTTTTATTAAAATTCATATCCATTTTTAATCTTTTTTGTTGATAATAAATTTTTGTATTTTAATCTTGTAAGAAATTCCAAGTGTGTCCTCTCACTACCTTATAAAAGGACACCCCTCCTTCCCCTTCCTTATAACACCTTGAGCCATCATGATTGAAAATATACTAAACATTTACCTTATAAAATTCATTATACACATTATATGGGTTCTATTCTTCCCAAAAGATCAACCGTAGGACCCATAAGAGGAATCTAAAGGATTTTGTTCAAAGAAAAGGTAATCACCTTAATCGATCAATTTATTTTTTTAAATATTGTTTAACTCTTATAGATCTATGTTATTTATCAAAAAATAATAAATTATGTACCCTTAATACACTAAAATATTATTATAATTATGAAATCACCATTATCCACCCTCTTTCCCATCAAATGGGAAGTGAATGTATCATTCGTGCATATATACAACTTACCGTCTCCACATAACGATACAATTCATTTTCCACCACCATATTTCATGGATAATAATTATGATGAGTTTAATGTTTATATATGATAACTATGAAATAATTTAATTTCTTTAATTATAATATCACATCTACCTTATCACCTTTCAATCAGTTGGAAAATAATAACGTTTCTTGTGCATACGTGTAGACTACCACCTCCATGAAGCAATGTGATTTTTTTCATTTATCTTTCAATTTTATTTTAATAAGGATATATTTAATTAATATAAATGATTTATATGATATAATAATGATTCTATAAAGGTGAATTATTATTTATCTTTCCTTTGTTTCATTTATTGAAAAGTGAAAACAACGTTCATGCGTACGTACAACCAACAATATCCCTGAATGATGCAATTAATTTTTACATATAGAAATTTATTTATTAATATAAATACATATATAATAAAAATTACATATATTATGGAACCATGATCAATGTACAATGATGAAAATTATTGAACTGGAACACATATGAAAAACAAAACATCTAACTCCCAAAAACGATGATTTTAATAAGGAATTATTGATAAATGAGTGTTAAAATGTTATAATTGGATCATATATCATATTATAAGTACATATATGGTTATTTTAGATAAGTTTAACAAATTTAAATTATTTTACAGGATGATAAAAGCACTTACAGTGCAACCGAGACATGAGGTAATAGTTTATTTCACAATCTCATCATTATTAAATAATGATTATGTTTAAGTCTCCACTGGGGGAGTTATTTGTTAATTATATCTTAAATATAATATATTTTTTTTTTATTTTTTTATTTCTATAAATTTAAAGTTTTTATTTTATTTTAATCACTTTAATTACTCGTGAGACCAATAGATTATTTTAAGGAAAACTATATTTATTTCTCCTTTAGGATTAAAATCCTTTTTTTCCATGTCTATGTTTTAAAAAATGTTTTCAAAAATGTTTTTAATATCATCATATTATTTTTTAAAGTAATTTTCAAAAAATTTAGATTATTTTATAAAATGGTTCAAAAATAATCTTCTTGTCACTTTCTGAATGAGGTATTTTTGACCTTTTTACAAAAAAGTATAAATGAGATGTTTTTTAACTTATATGACATGAAAAAAATTTCCCTTCACCATGATAACTAATTGATTTGAATATTTATTTACAAGTTTATAAGATTCATTTCAAAAAAATTATTTACTATAATATTTTAGAAATTTTTAGATCTTGAATAAGCTATTTCAAAATGAAAATGGTATTTCCCTCAAGAAATATTCTAGTGATCTTTTTAAATTAGATTCATTTATATTAAAATTATTTGGTAAATATTATACTTTTTTGGGGATGCAGTATTCTCATACCATTGTCCATATTACATTGAATGGATTATGATAATGTTTTTGGAAATTATTAACATTTTTAAGCTATATTTACAATACAAATGGCTATTTTAACTATGTTTCACCCCTTTAATATGATGAATGCATTGGACTTAGTTTGTGATAGGCAGTGGCTGCTATACCCCCTCGATGCATGGGTAGTAGTCATGAGACAAACTAGTTTGGGTATTTGGAATATTCCTTACCTATTTATGTATTTTTTCTTGGAACCAGGTATTGAATGTAAGATTACGATGTCTGATATTATGAATTCAATCATTATGAAAATAATTATTGTTATCCTTATGATTATTTATACTATTATTTTGTCCATGTATTTTTACTCTATTTTATGGTATTAGTTATATATAATAATTTATTATTGTTTTTCTCATCCATATTACTCAGGTTATATTTACCTTTTTAGTTATCATTGAAAACCCTTAGCTTAGTGAATTTATTTACATAGTATTTTTATTCCTTATAGTTGAAACATTAGAAAATAGGCTAAGGGTTAACTGGAGTATTCTTTTCTTCCATCGCAGTGGTGGGTTTCTCCCATTAGCATTATCCAGTTAGGTTCCCTTCCTTCCCACACCTAAATCATTTCTTTAACCCATTGAGGAAATTTCCAAGATGCCTCTTCCCACATTTCTAACAAGTGGGATGATGTAATTTCTTTCCACTGTGAGATTTCTCCATTGGTCTACAATAATTGAAATCTAATCTATATTTAATATCTCCTAAACCATGATATTAACTAACCTCTTATAATGAAAAGTATTTTTCATTTATTATTTTTGGAGATTATATGGATTATTTTCAAGACCAGGTGCTAAGACAATATGCGATTCAAAGGCTTGGTTTGATAAGAATAAATGTTTGAAATATATTAAATATATCAAATAACACTCATGCACAATTTCACTAAAAAAGTGGAATAAATCCCCAATGAGGTCCTAGATCTTAAATATGAGGGCACCATTGAGTTTAGAATGTGGGGTTTACCCTAGGTGCAACAATATCTTTCTCCGTGAGGGTCATTTGTGAAAAGGTTATCACAGGCATAAATGAATAAAATAAATAAATAAATTAATTTTATTTAGTTATTTTTTTAAAAACCAATTTATCCTATAACTATATAGTTATAATATTTTCTTAGGTTTTGTTGCTCAAATCCTGAAGATATAGACGACTACTGGAGAGAATTCATGGAAAACAATGGATAATATGGACCATATCGTGGATTATTGTGCCGATGGAGTTTGTGGATCTCATCAATGATGAAAGCACATCACAATTATTAGTCAATAATAAATCAAAACTCTGGGTAGGATGTTTGATTTTATTTTTTCCATACCATTTCTTAATCCTAGACTAATTCATATAAATTCCAAGAACAGAATTGATATGCACATCATTGGTAGATTTAATTTGATGTAATTTTATAACTATCTATCATGATTTATTCCTCTTCATTATTATTCTTATACAATTAAAAATTGTGTCTGAAAAAAAAACGATAAAGTTTTTTCCTCATATCTTATGTCTTATGGTTTTCATCCCCCATTCTTTTTACATTCATTGAGAATGTTCTTTTGGCCTGTGGTTCGATGAATACCCAGTATTTGATCATTTCATGATAGTCATTCAGTGCAAAAAATTAATTCCTTGGATGAAATTTGTTATTGATAATGTGATAAAGGTAAAAAAATTCTAGTGGACAATCATAGGTTGATCAGAAAAAATTTATAGGTTCTGTTATTTTCAATTTTTGACACACAGTGTGGGTGGCTTGACGAGGTGATTTCTAAGAATATTCGATTCTGGATTCCATTTACTAATGATATAAAGGGATAGATAAACCCCAATCTATAGGTTTCAAACAAGGGAGATAGATCTAATGATTCATAGGGAAACATAGAAGATATCCCAATGGATCTAGAGAATCCAAAACTACACAACATGTAGTTTGAGAATATATGCTGTGTGGGGTACTCTCAGTGGTAGCTTGGGTTTTAAGATGATGTTAAGGATCACACGGTGTGTGACCTCTGTTACATGGATTGTGATCCTTCTCGGTGGGCTTCGTGCGTACTTTGTAAAGTATGTGGGCATGGAAAAAAGTACAAATCTAATGGTATTCCTTGTACTTAGACAAGAATACGACCACCTGTACATGGTCTAGAACACAGACACGACCACTAGTGTATAGATATGTATAATGAGACATTGTAAGATTTTATAAGATCTTTATATGCTCTATACCTTGCCTAGTTAATGTGATTTCAAATATTTACTTTTAGTGTGAGACTTTACCACACGGTAAGACTTTGGGATAGTTGGACAAACCATGTAACCCCAATACATACTGTGCACCCTTTTCAAGGGTGTTTGTAGCTCTTATTTTCTTTATTATGGACTAGTCTTGGTTGAGTGAGTTTCCTCTATCTATTCCCTTAGAGGTAAAACATGACATTTCATCCACATCATAGGATTTTGATCCCCTCTTGTGGCTAAGTCTCAAATAGAGTTTTTGGTGTCCCTATGCAAGGCTGGAGGGAGATCCTCTATCATCTTTATACCCTAGGTGGGGTTTGTGGAATCATAATGACCTCCTTGAGAAAGGAGTTGATCCTCTATCTAACAAGACATATCAGAAGGGTTCATAGTATCCTTGACATATGATCCCTTACATAGTGGGTTGATCCATATTGGGATCAAGTTATCCCCCCAGTAGTTTAAGGAATGACTCCCTATCTAAGTATCGGGGTATTTTTAGACTAGTGAGACTTCTTGGGTTGGCCATAATGATATAAACCTCTTCAGCAAGTATCTCTGGTGATAACTTGGATCATGGAGTGGATTCTTCTATAATAAGAGATGCTTCGAGTAGAATCCTGTGGATGGAAGTTAGTTATGGATACCTGATGGTGTGGTATCTTTTTTAAGTACATCTAGGTATTTTCTACTATAAATTGATTGTCATATTCTTATATTGAGATGAATGTAATTGATGATTTGTGTTTAGTTATTTTAGGTTGTCCTAATGGGTATTGTTATACTCACCCCTGTATGGGATCTACTGACACATGTCTTGTCTTTTGTAGATGATGATTTTTTTTGAAAATTTCCCTAGTTGATACAGAGCTGGTGGAGCATAGTTTGAGCTTGTTAAATCGAGGTTTTTTCTAGGAGCTTGCATTTGACTTTAGTCCCCACCCTTGGAGAAGGTTTTACTCTTTATAGTTTTTGGTTGGTCTTGTATTTATACCATTTTTCTTCTTTCAGTACATTAATGTCATACTTGGGCTGTGAGATTATAGATGTATACATGCATTGGTTTCAATTATTTTACATTTCAAAATTTTGTGCGGATTGGAGATGTGTTAGTGTGTACATGTAATTTAGGCTAATGTATCCCATTTGTGGGATATTCTTACTCAAAAATGGCCTCTATCCCTTGACCTATTTGAGGTGGAATTAGTGTAGTTAGGGGTAAGACCCTGGTGGTTTAGGTCATTATAGAGTGGTCTCAGAGCATCTAGTTCCACCTTAGGACCAATGTCAGTGATATTGGTTTAGAGAAACAATATTTATCATTTTGATTTAATCTTTTAGGTCATGGACTCCAGTTTTGGTGCAATGTCCGATGTATCCATACACTAGGACTCTAATCTCCTTCCTTTTTGACTTGGTACATATAGACATTGTTTGTTGTGATTTTTTTTGAACATGAATCGTATAGGAACATGTTGTGTTTTTGATATCCTTATTGATTTCTCTCCCTAGATATACTATTTTGACCATGGTGCATATTTTTTTACTTCATGATGCCTCAACATATACTACCAACCAAGATTACATTATGTGATAATGAGGATGATCTACCCTGTGAGGAGGCTATAATACAGGGGCCTATAATGGAGAAAGAACATATGTGTGGTTTTCCAACTATACCACCAACCATTGAGAAAAAAGTTAGTGTTAGAAATTCTAGTTGAGGATGCACATTGGTTGAGTTCACTACATGAGTTCCAAAGGAATCAAACTCCTAGGTTTTAGGGTGATTTAGACCCCCAATCAGTTGAGGATTGGCTAGAGAAAGGTACTTTAATTTTCTACCTTATAATGATGCTGAAATATCTAATGATGGTCCTCATGGAAATTATTATTCTTTATTATTCTTGGCTATGTTGGAGATTAGTGACTCAGTCATACAACAAGACAAATTTCACCTGGTCATATTTTAAGAATCTCTTTAATGAGTATTTCTATTCATCCATATTGTGATCAATATACATTTGGAATCTTCTGCATCTGTAGTAGGGAAGTTTGACCATGGTAGAGTATTTGGTGAGGTTTACCGATCTATCAAAATAATCCAAAGAAATGGCTTGAGATCTGTTCATCAGAGTAGTAACCTTTGAGTTGGTATTACATTGTGACATCAGGGCTTTAGTAGTATCCAATTTTATTCTCACCTATGTTGGGGTGCTTGATTGGGCCTTGATGGTGGAGAGCTTCCTAGAAGAATAGGTACTGATATTAGGGTTGGTAGTAAGAACCCAGGAGATGATACCTCAGTAGCAGGTGGTCTAGGATAGTCATAGTGATCCAAGCATTATATACACGTTAAGAGTCAATTCCAGGACATAATTTTAGTGGTGTAGGAATCATAGGATGGATTGAATCATCCAAAGTATAGGAAGTGTTTGCCATGTGATGGTCAGGGACATCTAGATCAGAATTGTCCGAACCATTATACAGCTGATCATGAGACTGTCTAGGGAATTATAGGGTAGATACAAAGGTTAGAAGAGGGTGGTCCATAGGGTGGAAAATGTTTTATAGGGGCTAACAAAGTATTAGGATGTGGTTTGAGGTTTGACCTGTTACCACCACCACCACTAGGTGGTCCATGCCAGGCTTAGGGAGCCAGTGATCAAGGATGAGGCTAGATACAAGGTATGGAGTCCTATGATCCCAAGTCTCTAGGGTTGGTATGAGGTATGATATGTGTCATTTTTGAATTTAGATTAAGTATTTATAAACACATGTAAAATTCATTCTTCCATTTCCACATATCTGGTTCGAGACTCAGAGATTCTGGTTGATACATTGGTTCGACCCCTTCACTTGGAAAATCTGATAGGCGGTTACATAGTGATTACACACTTATACTGATAGTGAAATCTAACACTTTGAGGTGGGAGTTTTAAATGGTATCTATTTGTAGCAGTGAAGATACCTTATGATGTTATCTTAGGTATGGAATGGTTCTCTAGAGTTCATGCCCAAATTTACTTCTTTAGGTGGAGGATGTGGTGTGTCTACAGTGATGGAATGAGGTTTTCCTTTACGGGTGAAATAGAAACCTTAGTGGAGTAGGATGATCTTAGGAATATGATATTGTAGCTAATTACTCACCATTTAGTGATATAGACTCCTAGAACAGTTGATACTTTGAGATTTTAGGTTCCTGTAGTGGTGGTAGAGTACGACGATGAATTTTATGAGTATGTACAAGGTTTACCTCCCCACCGATAGATAAAATTCATCATCAACTTGCTTCCCTGTATGGTCTCGATATGTGTACTGACATATCGTATGGCTCTTGCAGAGCTTAATAAGACATGGGTGTAGTTGGAGTACTTAAATGAGAAGGGATTTGTGAGACCCAATATTCCCCCTAGGCATCCCTAGTGTTGTTCTCCAAGAAAGTGTATAAGTTCTTGAGGTTGTGTGTAGACTACCTACACTTGAAACGAGTGACTATAAATAAAAATTATCCACTACTGAGTATCGATGAACTCTATAATCTATTGATAAGGTCAATATGGATCTCAAAGATTGACCTCATATCATGCTATCACCACATGTGAGTATGGGAATAAGATATATCGAAGATGACATTTAGATGTTTCTATGGTCATTATGAGTACTTGGTGATTATGTTTGGTGTGAACAATTCCCCAATAGTGTTCATGAGAATCATGAACTTAATCTTTAAATCTTTCTGAGATTGATTTTTGGTGCTTTTCATCGATGAAATACAAGTGTATTCTATTTTTAAAGAGAAACATGCATGACACTTGAGGATTGTACTAAACACACTTCGAGAGTAAGGACATTATAGATAACTCTCATAGTGTTATTTCTGGATTTGAGAGGTCCACTTTCTGGGACATGTCATCTCAGAGGCCGGAGTAGGAGTGGATCTAGTGGAGGTTGAGGTAGTGCATGCTTGGAATTCACCTAAAAGTGTTACCCATTGAAGATTTTCCATAAGTTGGCAGGGTACTATCAATGGTTTATACCCAATTTATCTAGAGTGTAAGAACCCTTGAAATATTTGACTCATAAGGGGAATCCTTTCATGTGGATGGAATGGTGCCAATAATGATTTCGAGAGTTGAGGTAGAGGTTGATGGAAACTCCCATCATGAGATTTCTAGAGGATGGTGTTGAGTATGCATTTTTTTTATGATGCATCAAGGATTGAACTAGGTTGTGTTCTGATGTAGAGGTGGATGGTTATTATCTATGGTTCAAATTAGTTAAGACCACATGAGTAGAACTATTAAACCCACGTTCCTGAGTTAGTAGTGGTAGTCTTAACATTGAAGATGCAGAGACACTACCTAATGGGCGAATGATTTATCATTTCTCTGATCACAAGAGTGTCAAGTATATCTTCTATCAGAAAGATATTAAATTGAGATAGAGGTTATGGTGATATTCCCTCTAGGAATATGACTTTGATATTTTCTATACTCTTGGGAAGGGGAATTTGATGATAAAAACTCTCAGTTGGAGATGTTTTTCTAAGTTGTTGACTGAGGTTTCAGAGAAGTTAGCCTCTATGAAGTTTTACTTTGTGGAAAGGAATGGTGCTTCATATCTATAGTTTATGGTAGTTTCCACACTATTTTTACAACATGTCATGGATACTCAGTTATGAGATACTGACTGTGAGACCTTATGTAATCATATATCCATCGAACATTGTCCTGATAATATTATGAAGTTGGGGAGCATGCTAACCTTTTCAAAGGATTGATGATGGTACCTTTGATGTTAAAAGATGAGGTGATGATGGAGTTTCATATATCTACATTGGAAGTATATATAGGTGTGGAACAGATATACCCGGACCTCCAACATCAGTTTTTGTGTCCAGGTATGAAACATTATGTTGTAGATTTTGTCTCTTGATGCCTCACTTATTAGAAAGTGAAGGATCAAATTCAAGTTCTAGCGTATTTATCTCAAACCGTTGAGGTACCAAAGTGGAAGTGAGATGATTTTTCCATGGACTTCACGATGGGGTTACCACATATATCTAGGAGACATGATTCCATTTGGGTTATCATAGAATGACTCACAAAGTTAGTCTAATTCTTAGATATTCGAGAGAAAATTTCAGTAGATAGATTGAGATGCCTCTTCATGGAAGAGATAGTATGACTCCATGGAGTCCCCTTTGTGATCATTTCGAATAATAAAACTTTCTTCACGTTACTATTGTGGAGAGTGTTGAAGGATGCTTTTGAGACTTAGTTATGCTTAAGCACAACGTTTCACCCCCGAATGATGGAAAAATAAAGTAGACAATTCAGGTCTTGGTGGACATGCTACCATCTTTCATGTTGGACTGTGGCCATAGTTTTGAGGACCATCTACCCTTGGTGGAGTTTTCATTCAAAAATAGATAGCATTCCACCATTGGTATAGGGAAATTCAAGACCTTGTATGAGAAACCCTATATGTCACCATTTTATTGGATTGATAAAAAAGAGTAAACACTCATCGTATCGGAGTTAGTGAGAGACACTATAGAGAAAGTGTAGATCATCCATGAGCATATGTGGACTGCACATATCCAACAGAAGTTTTATGAGGATCAATAATGGAGACCTCTAGAGTTCGAGGAGGGAGACTATGTGTTCCTGACGGTCTCAACTGAAAATGGATTGAGGATATTTGGACATAGAGTAAATTTATCTCTAAGATTCATGGATCCTTTCAATATACTATGTAGAGTTTGAGAGGTGGCGTACCACTTGGATCTACCTTCATATTTGAACCAGGTACAAGATGTCCTCCACGTGCCGCAACTAAGGAGGTATGTACAAGATCCATCACATGTCATGGACTGGGGTGAGCTAGACATAGAGGATTGAGATAACATTGAAGAGTACCCGATGGAGATCGAGGATCAACATGAGATAATCCTTCATGGGTGATCGATTCACCTAGTGCATGTACAATGTCAGCATGAGAATATTTAAGAGAGAACCTGGGTGCTAGAGACCTAAATGAGATAATCTTTACGTTCTTAGAATAAAATTTATATATATATTAAAAATATTAAATATAATGCACTTGTAGTTTTCCTAAAATATTGGAAAAATTCCCAAAAAATGGCCCAAATCAAAAATCCCAGGGCACCATCGAATTCAGAAGATGAGTTTTACCCTAGGCGTGACATAATATTTGTCGGTGCGGTGCATTTGTAAGAAAGTATCCATAGGAATAAATGAATAAAATAAATAAATTTGTTTTATTTATTTTTTATGAAATGACAAATTTATTCTATTATTATACAGTCAAAGTATTTCCTTAGGGATGCCGCTCAAACCATAGATATCTAGGTGACCGTTGGAGAGAGTTATTGGAAAGAAACGATAGAACTGGACTAGATCGTGGATTTTTTGACCAACAGAGTTCATGGATCTTATCAACTATGGTAGTTAAGCACTATTCTTCTTCAATGTTCAATCCACAATCCAAGTAGGATTTTTTCTTCTTTGTTTTCCATCACTTCTCTTAATTCCTGATGAACACAGATCAATTCCACGAACAGAATTGATACGTGCATGATCAATAGATTTAACTTTATGGAATTTTATAATTGTTTAGTGTGATTTATTCCTATTCATTTGTATTATTCTATGAAAATTAATCGAGGACAAAAAAACAAAGAATGATGTTTGTTCCTCACATCTCATTGATTATGGTTTTCTTCCCCCGTTCTTCACATATTCATCACATGCATTATTTTGGCTAATGATTCAATTAATACCAAGTATTTAATCATTGCATGACCATTTTTGAATTGAAATAGATCAATACTAAGGGTGTGGTACATTATCAATGATGTGATCATGGTGTTGTAACATAGGTGGATGATCAGATGTGGATCAAAATATATTTATGAGTTATGTTCTTCCCAGTTTTTTACCCATGGTGTTGATGGATCGAAAAGTTAATATCCGAGTGGGTTCGAGTCAAGATTTTGTTGATCAATGTTGGAAAGGTCCATAAGACCATCAATTAGTAGGTTCTAGAAAGGTAAAGGATCTATAGATGCACATTATGTCATGTAAGAGATCCCAAGAGATTTGGAAAATCAAAATCAACACGACATGTACTTCTGGATTACATGACATGTGGGGCCCTCTCAGTGATGGCTTAGGTTTCAGGATAAAGTTAAGGATAACACACCATGTGACCCCTATCACATGGCGTGTTAAACCTCTCAATTATATTATCATGTACTTAGGAAATTACATGGGCACAACCAAAAGTACATGACTAGTGGCATGCCATGTACTTAGACTTGGGCACGACCACCTGTACATAGGCCGATACACAGACATGATCACTGGTACATGGACATGGACAATAGCACTTGGTAAGGTGACCAAATATCTCTACATGATGTGTACCTTACTATATGTCATGTATTTAAATATTTACATTCCATGTGAGTATTTACCATATGAGAATACTTGGGGATAACTGGACACACTGTGTACCTCTAGTACATTCTTGTACCCCTATAAAGTGTGTTTTTAGCTATTTGTACATTTATTCTAGAATAGTCTTGGTTGAGTGAGTTCCCTTGTTCTATTCCCTTGAGGGTAGAGTGAAACATTTCATCCACATTATAGGATTGTGATCCCCTAAGGAGGCTGAGTTTTAGATAGAGTTTGCGGTGTCCCTTCATGATACTAGAGTGTGATCATCCATTATCTTTATTCCATAGGTGTGGTTTGTGGAATCAGCATGACCACCTTGAGTAGGGCGTTGATACTCCATCTAGTGGGGAATATATTTAGGGTTTCATGGTATCATTGGAATATGATCCCCTATATAGCATGTTGATCCAGATTGGGTTTGTGGTGTCCCCTAGTGGTTCTAGGCATGACCCCTATCTATGTATTAAGGTCTTCTTAGACCAGTGATATTTATTGTATGAAAAAAATGATCTATATCTCTTCTATGAGTGTCTATGGTGATATTAGGGGTCCTGGAGTGTATTCTCCTAGAACAAGCATTTCTTCAAGAAGAATCCTATGGATGATAATTAGTTTTGACTATCTGGTGGAATGGTGTATTTCTTGAGTATATCTTGGTGTTTTATGTTATACATTTATTATCATATTCTTGTATTGATATGAATTTACTTTATACTCTATGTTTAGTGTTTTTAAGGTTTCTTAACAGGTATTGTTATAATTACCCCTGATGGGATCTTCTTATACTTATCATGTCTTTTGAAGATGATGTACCTTTTTGTTGGTGTCCCTGGTGGATGAAAAACTGATAGATTATATCTAGATCTTGTTAGACTGAGATTCTTTTTAAGAGCTTACATTTAACTTTATTCTTCACTGTTAGAGAAGTTTGTACTGCTTACAGTTTTTGGTTGTGCTTATATTTGGCCTCCTTTTTCTCTTTCAGTACTTTACTTTCATACTCTGGTTTGGTATTATAGATGTTTTATTGCATTGGTTTATGTTTCTATACATTTCATACTTTTATTGTATTGGATATGTGTGCATGTGTACATGTAATTTTGGCAAATTCCTCCCATTTTTTGGATATTCAAACTCGCCATTGGTCTCCAACCCCTGGCCTTTCAGAGGTGGACTTGGGGTAGTCACGATCCAGACCCCAATGGGTAGGGTCCTAAAAACTCTATTTTTTTTACTTTGATGCCACATTAAAAAATTTTCTTATAGTTTTAAAAGTATCAAATTTCCAAAACTCTTCACAGATCAATCTTTAACCCACTAAAGAAGTGGTCAACTTTAATTTGGTGGTTAATGAAAAAAAAGAGTCATATTTCTCAAGTCTTTTGAATTTTTCTTAAAATTCCTTGATGGATTAATCATAATTGTTTTTGAGGCCAAGGAAATACCTCTATATTTTTAGTTAGGTAGTGTGAGGAAAATATTTATCAAAAAACATTTTTTGGAATTCTTTCCACTCCATTGATTTGATCTCTTTCCCAAGTTTTTTATTTTTTATTAATGTCCACTATTGATCATCTTCTCCCACTATATGATAAATAAATAGAACAAACTTATCTTTATTAGAGTATTTAAGGATAGATAAGATATTTTCAATTGATTTTATCCATTTTTCTATGATCATGGGATCATTAAATCCATTGAAATTCGAAAGCATTTGTCACGTAAATGTCTCAATTGAAACTTTCTCTCCACCTAATTCAATTTTATATTCATAAATTGAATTATTTGAGTAAGTATTTTCCTGAGGTTCTTAACTCCTACTATAATAGGGTTGGGCATATCATTTGGGAATTTCCCATCACATTGTTTGTTGACTTGGTTTTTCATATTTCCATCCATTGACCAAAATAATGGGAAAATTAGGGATGTGAATTATTAAACTATTAAAAACATAAAAGGGAAATAGTGAATGTTGAAGGGATGAATCATAATTGGAATAGACCCCTTAACATATTAATTTCTATGTTTTAATCTATGTTATTCATTTTCTATTTCATAACATAAAATTTTACAGGAATTTTTGTTACCTTTAGGATGGTTTGTAAGGAGATTGTTAATTAACCAAATCATATACATTGGGAGTGTCAAACTAGGTGTGCAATAAGGAATTTTTTCATGAACTATGTTATGATCAAGTTAATACCCAATGCAATTTTTTGGGTAAACTACCCCTAGGTACAATTTTTCTGGAGCCACATCCACTTGTATTATATAGACATGGATTTTGTAGCCTAGTAACCACTTACTCTATACTATACCAAAATTTAGGGTTGTTTATTACATAAAGACACCCATAATACAATCCCATAATATTAAAAGGAACAATTTCTTTTGGTAATTAGATACATAACACCATAAATTATAATAGTTATATAATATCATTATTTAAAACTCCCAGAACAAAACCTTAAAATTCCTCTGATCTCCTAAAATTTCACAGGATAATATAGGGATGTACATAAGAAAGGGGTGATCTATTAATCCTAGTAAGGGTGCAATAAAAGAATAACATGATGAAAGTAATAAATTTCAGTTAATAGGTATATTATAGTGAAATAAAAGGGGTGATAATCATAAACATGATAATTGAAGCATGATATAAGATGATAGCATCAAGGCAACATAGAAATGCAGCAACAACATAAAACATGAAATCATAAGAATGAGTCAAGGATAAATATCAAAAAATAATAAACTTGTGTTCTTAGGATAAACTACCATGCACCATGTGTTGTATCTCATGAGATAAAAACATTACCAAATGTATTAGAGGGATATATAATTTCGATCCCACACAACTGTCACATCCAAATCATGCACATTCATTAGTGTGCCACATAGATCAAATAACATAATAAAAAATTTCAACACTTTTAATCCCATGACTAAGGATCATGGGTTACATATATGGAAATCCCAAATTAATAAAGGATAGGTACATCTAGGTGAATACCCTTGAGGGAAAATGTGTATGAGCACTCATTACCCAAATGTTTGGAATTAAAAAATCATAGGATAATTTCGGCAACATAATTGGTGAACATAATGTTTCATGTAGAGGTTTAATGAGAGTTAAATGTGGTATTTTATTACTTGGAAATCGTAATTATAGTAAAATGGGTGTGAAAAAACACATTCTAACATGAAAAATTGGTAATCAAATGGACTAATACAAAGAAAGTGCTTGAATAAAAAGAGGAGGGGAGAATCCATTACCTTGAAAGAAGATTATAAAATATTGGGAGGAGCCTCTGAAGAGCTTGAAAACACATTGTGAGGGATTTATAGAGTAATATAGGTAGGAAATTCATTCTTAATGGGTTTTTAGTGAAGAGGAGTGAAAAGTTGGGTGGCTATTTATATCCAAATATAGGGTAATTATTTATTAATTTATAAACTTAGTATTTGGAGTCTATATGATAAAATAATAAAAACCAAAAAAATTATGATGGTTTCTACCAAATAATAGATTTATTAAATATTTTATTAGAATAGGAACCTAAATCCTTAAAATAATACCTTTGGTTATGTTGAAGTGATTCATGTTCATAAAAATTGATTTTAAAATCTTAAAATACAATATATGTTTTAGAGGACTCATTAAGGGTTTATAAATTTAACCAAATAAATTAAGAAAACATTATTTTAAAGTTAAAATATATATTTGGTTATTTATTCCCTTAATAACATTTATTACATCACTTTTGGGCTATTATGATGTGATAATACTAACTGTAAATTTTTACAATATTTCATTTTTACACAAAACTTCTACTGTGTTAGAAAATTTTGAAAAAAATAAACATTGGATAATTTAAAGGTTATAATTTCAAATTTAATATTTATATTATCAAAATAATTTTCTAAATGTTATAAGTTTCACTTTTTATTATAAATTCCTATTTATAGAAAAATACTACCGTTTTTGATATTAACCACTTTCAAACCCTTATAAAAATTATATTAGACTTAACTACTTTATATTATCATTTACATTTAAATAATTATTATATAATAATATTATTTTACTAAAATATCATTTATTTTAAAAATTATTTAATTTATAAAATGTGTATCTTAATTAAAACTGTATACTTACAAAAAATACAGGTTTGATTACTTCATGTCAAAATATGATTTTTATGAAACTCATTATATAATTATTGATAAATTAACAATAAAAATGGATAAATATAATAATTCTTTTATTAAAAATTAAATATAAAAAATCATATTACAAGGGTCTAGATACATATTCCCTTATTATTCTAGTGTATACCCTAAGTGTAAGTTGTACGATGATGGTGCGTTCTTAGGGTGGTTCAATGAACATGTTTTTTGTCGTGATTTCAATATGCTTGAAATTATATCATCAATAGTTTCATTTTATATTTTGTTGTTGAATCTCATATTGGTATTGATTAATATAAAATCCTAGGGATTCTATCTTCCTCAAAATCACTAATATATGGTATTCATAAGATAAAATCCTACTAGTTGAGGCCACCACTTCTTCCATCTATGTCAATTAGACTTAATCATAACCATTAATATATACTAATCTTAACGATCACTATAAAATGACTATATTATCAATTTTTATGATGATTAGTGGTCTTTTAAATTTGACTGACTATAATTTATAACCATCTAAAATAACCAAAGCTGCACATGCATTTTCTATAACTATATCACTTAATAGGGAATTTTTTCATTAAAAAAGTGAATTTAATTTATAAAAGTTTGAGTAATTACAATATATATATATATATATTTATATATCATGAAACATAAATTTTTTTTCTAAAAAATCCTTGGAACAACTGAAGTCAATATAAACTTGAAAAGTACCTTTTAGTCATCCTTTAAGTCCTTCACTATCATATTTCAAACCTGAGATTTTCCAAAAGGAAAAGACATGATGTATTCGTATTTATGAACTCCATATAAAATTAATCTTATGTTGAAATTGAACTTCCCTTGATGATGGAACTTAAAACTATGATCCATATCCACAGATGAAATATAACACTCTGTATCATTTACATCTAAAAAGCTGACATCCTCACTGTTACCAAAATTGAATTAAACATTCTCAAAAAAATCCTTCACTTATTTTTCAAATACACACTCAGAATTAACTCAATAAAACCTAAAATATAGTTATTGAGAGATTAAATATTTCTTCAACAACATATTTGTCTCAAAAAACCTTTTGAAATTGACTACTTTATCTTGCAATATATATAGATCTAAAGAAGAAAGTATTTACCTATTTTCACTCTTGATACTAACCTAAACAACCATATTTGTCTGTACCATGGTGAATAATAGTATAAGTAATATGGTTTGAAATATATAGTGTTCAAGAGATTAAAATTTTTTTACATAATGAAGATACAAGTGTTTAAATGTTGGAGACATATGGGATTCATTCATGCAGTTTTAGGTGATGATTGGGTTTCCCAAGAAAATATTTTAGTGTAATGATTTTGGATTTTAAATTGAAAATATGGATTCAAAAATTAAAATATGAAACAATAGTTTCTATAAAAATGTGAAAATATTAATAGCCAAAAAAATGAACAATGATTAACTAAAGCAAAATAAATACTTTAAAATATAAAATAAATTATTAACTAAAAAAATATAATCTTTAATTAACATTAAATAAACCTAGACCCCCATTAATAAAATAAAAACTAATAGTGGAAAATGGTTTAGTAAAAAATATCATGAATTTGATACTCAATATTAATAAATTATAAAGAGATATCACCTTTTTGGACATAATACCTTAGAAAATGATTCTTAATTTTTAGTTCTAGAATGGATCATTGAATTTTTAGAAATATTTATAGCATCAAAATTATCACATAAAACAGGAACATGACCAAAATTAAGTCCAAAATTTAGAAATATGTGCAACATCTAAAACACTCAAAGAAATTAACTACCAAAAAATATATATTCTTCCTCAGTAATTTATAATGCAACTAAATGTTGATTCTTACTAGACTATAAAAATACGGACTTTATTAAAAAGTCATAGGTTTCTGAGGTAATTTTTCTATCTAACATAAAACCTCTAAATTAAAAATTAGAATATGAAATTAAATCAAAGCCATGAGTTTTTGGATAAATAATATATATATAAACAATTCCATTTAAATATATAAAAATCCTTTTAACAATAATCAAACGAGTCTCTTATATATTTGACTGTAATCTTAGATATTAATAAACATAAAATATTATATCTAGACTTCTAATAGTTAGATATAAAAAACTACCAATCACACATATATATAATTTGTTATCAATTGTTTTACCAACTTCATCCAAATCAAGTTTTATATTAGTATACATTAGAGTCGTATATGACTTACTATTTTCAAGTCTAATTTATTTTCAAAAATTCAAAAATATATTTAATTTGATTCAAAAAATTTCCTAAATCCATTTGAAATATTTGAAAACCAAGAAATAAATTTCATTCTCCCATAATAATAATTTCAAAATATTTTTTCATAAGTTTTTAAAAATCATCATAAGGATTTTGATTAGTAGAAAAAAATAACATTATATATATAAATTTATACTAATAAAATATTATAGGAAAAGTTTTTTATACAACATAGAAGGATTATATAGTCCCACATAAAAACTATTTTCTAAAATAAATGAGCTCAAACTTTTATACAAATGCCTTGGCACTTGTTTAGGACTATAGAGTTCTTTAGTATGTTTAAAAACAGAATTTTTAAATTGTGTATTTTAAAAAACTATGGGATATTCAAATAAATTTACACCATTAAGTAACTATTTAAGAAGGAATATTTACCAACCATAAGGTACAATTTAAAATTCATATAATATACATAGTATAAAAGGATCCTAGTAGAGTTAGGTCTAGAAATAGTGAATTTTTTTTGCTGATG
Source organism: Viscum album (assembly GCA_963277665.1). Lineage (NCBI taxonomy): Eukaryota > Viridiplantae > Streptophyta > Magnoliopsida > Santalales > Viscaceae > Viscum > Viscum album. Next base: position 824,804,618 of record OY728155.1, read on the forward strand.
ATCTATACATTTCTCTTGATTGTATACCTTAGAAACTATCCTATATATTCATAGTAATTACCCTTTGATACTATTGTTTATTTATAAATACCCACTTAGTTCCTATTATAGTATGGTCTGGGGTCCTATAAACTAATTTCAAAACTTTATTTCTCTTAAACTGATTCATCTCTTCTTGTATAAAAAAAAATCACACCATATAAGGCTTATTCTATAGATTTAGGTTAAAACTAGGATATAAAGTAATATAACTAAACTAGGTTTCTCGAATTCTTCCTAGTCCTAACACCTTCATATAGATCTCCTTTAATAGTCTCTAAATGATGGTTCTTCAAAGTCCTAGGTTGTCCAGGTAAGACAATTTTAGGTTCCTATGTTTCATTTTCTTCAGAACTAGATTGATCACGATCTTATTATAACTTACCTTCACACTCAATATTAAAATAATCAAGTCTCATGTTATATAAATTATTGATATATTTATATGTATGCATTTTATTATGATCAAAGGGATCACTCTCATAAAACTTTATATGAACTGATTCTTAAACTATCCATGAATTTTTATTAAACACTCTAAAATATTTAGAAATAATAGAATACCCATGAAATATTCCTTCACTGTATTTTGGATCGAACTTAACAAGGTTTTCATTAGAATTTAAGATATAAAACTTGCATCAAAAAACATTTAAGTACCCAACTTTAGGTTTTCTATTATTTTATAACTCAAATGGTGTATTTTTAAAAAGTGGTCCAATTAAAACTCTATTAATAATATGAAAAGTTATATTAAAAACTTCTTCCCAAATATAAGTTGGTAAATTATACTCATTTAACATAGTTCTATCCATTTCTTGAAAAGTTCTACTTTTTTTTTTCAGAAATTCCATTTTGTTGAGGTGTTCTTAGAGAGAAAAGAGTATTTAACACCCAAATTTGGGTAAAAATAAATTATTACCAAATTATCCACCATGATAACTTCTTAATGAAATAATTTTAATTTTTATTCCATTCAAACCATATTAAAAAAATAATAAATACTAAAAAATATTCACTTTTATATTTTAAAATTAACCCCAAATAGATATTGAAAAATCATAAACTAAAAAAAGAATCTTCCAACCAAGATAGATACTCCAGAAGGTCTAAATAGATCCATGTGGATAAGTTTAAAGGGTTTAGATGTAACAACCTTATTGATCGATTATAAAGATATTGTGTGGTTCTTGCTAATTTGGTATTCATCATAATGTGTTTTCTCATTAAACTTAAGGAAAGGTAGATCAAAAATTAATTTCATCGTAGATATTTTTGATAATGAAAATAAATTAGAATGACCAAGACTTATGTACAATATCTAAGATTCACTAACTTCAAATCTTAGGCAATTAAAATTTTATTCACACAAGGAGATAAGGTATAAATTATAAACATTTTCTATTCTATTAGAGCTAAACATTACCAATTTTTTCTAAAAATAAGAACATGTATCATTAGGAAAATCAATGGGAAAACCATCATCATTGAGATGAGAAAAACTTATCAAATTTTTATTTAACCCTTTAACATAGATAAATTTATTGATTAATATAGAATTTGGATCTCCAAATGACCCTACTCTAATGATCTTCCATCTATCATTATCTCTAAAGGTGACTAAACCTTCATAAAATTTTGATAGTGTATGAAAGTTAGTAAATTATACGCTCATATACATTTAAAAACCACTATACATATACAATATGTCATTTGTGTCCATATTTCTTTTCACATAAAATATTATAAAACAAGAATATTTTTGGTACCCAAATGCTTTTGGATCCTAGTGTGTTAGTAGCCAAGGATCTGTGCAACATTATTTCTTTATTTTTTTCAGAAACTCCAGAATTAACTTTGAATAAGTATCTAATAATATAATATTTATATACATTACTAATTTCAGGATTCATTAAGAAAAAATAATTATCATAGTTACCTTTAATGATATAATAAAAACATATAACTTTGGACATTCTATTATTTTTTTATCTAGGAACAAAAAAGTTTTTGTTGAGTTTCTGATTTTCACCATTACTAAAAATTCCAGATCTTTATCTTTTTTGTATATTCTTTAAAAGAATATTTTATAAAGAATATCCACCCTTTTTAAATTCTCTAAAAATAATTTTTAAGGATTATAATTTATCAAGTAACTCTTTAATTTTACTATCAAGCTCAATACACATTAGAGCATATTTATTTGACTTTTGTTTCAATTCTAAGTGTTTTTTAACAAACTATCTTTCTAACTTAAGAAAAAATTGTGAATACTCTCAAAATATTTATCCATTTTATTTATTATTTCATATTTATATTCTAACATTGAAAAATATTAAATTAATTTATCATTTTATAAGTTTACAAAATCAGAATCATAAATAAAAGAATAGTGAGTGTGTACCTCATCTTACATAGCCATAAAACACATATTTGACTTCCCTTTATCTTATTCAGAACTGGAATAACTACTTGAGTATTCATATATTCTCTATATATCCATAATGAATTTATAAATTTTCTATATGATTATATTTTATCTATATCTTTTTATTTTAAATTTTTATTGTTTTCTTCATTTATAGACAATTAGGTTTGATATCTCATATATATTTACATTTATAAGATCTGATTTCATTTTTTTCATGAATAATTTTATTATAATCACTGAGTGGTTTATTAAAACCTTTTTTTAATATTATGAATCTTGTTTTGTCTTCTATATATATGAGTAAAATCGTATCCTAAATTTGAAAAACCAGAATCATCAAAGAATATAACATCCTTCTTGGACATCTTTTTAACTTTAGGAATAGAAAATTTAAGAGATGTATTTTCCTTATCCATAATTTTATGACACTTATATTCTAATTTCATCTCTGTTTCATACATCAGGATAGTCTCAATTAATTATTTTATCCTAAAATATTTAATAGGAGTTGAATGTATAATTGCAGATTAAATACCAAGTAAAACTATGAGAACTTTAAATGCTTGATTAGGTTCAAGTATGGGTGTTCAAAGAGAAGAATTTTTTTTAATATCTTGATCAATATTCCATTCCTATGAGAAATAGTTTCTCATTCATACATTATAAAATTATCTAACTTTAATGTAGCTGTATTTCCCTTCAACTATCCGAAATTATCAGTTCCTTTATATGTAACAACTATTCTTTTCCACATTTCATAGGAATTATCCCATTGATAGAAATGAGTGAATTTGTCTTGCCCAATTTCACAAATAATTTCATTCATATCTCTTGAATTCAGATCATATTCACCTTCTTTTGTAGGAACCCATTTTTCTAATTCATTCTTGGGAATTTCATATTCCTTGACAACCTTCATATAAACTGTCAAACCAATATTTTTTAAAATATATAACCATGAAAGATTTAAAACATCTATAATTTCACTATTGAAATATGGTTCTATGATCATTGAAATACTTTCTTTAGGATGATTCATCAACATTATTCTTCATCTGTATCTTTAACTCAAGCTTATTAGAACTAAAATAAATCTTCAAAAGCAAACTTTTTTCAACATCAATTATTATCCCAAAATGATGAAAAAGACACAATTGGGGGTGGGGTGGGATGAATTGTGTAATTTATAAAACACTTGATAATTTTAAAACTAATCACATTTATTATTTAATATAGAAACTACTCTCCTTTCTTTTAACAGATAATGAAGTAAAAAAATAAAATAAAATAACAAAAAATTTTTTTTAGTGGTTTAGGGAACAAAGTTCCTCTAGTCCACTCCTGAAAAACTCTCTCTATTTTTTTGTGATTTTCATTATCATATCATTTTCTAGGGGATGTTAGCAGTTGAGTGAGAGAAATTTCAATTTTTTATAATAACTTTTATAGGCCCTTAATGTAGTACTAACAATTGTCCTCAGAACAGTCAACACCGGAGTGTTCAGAACTGATGTGGCTCTATTTTTATATCTATTTTCCATATATTTTCTATGATATTATTATGGATTTAGATAATTAAATGATTTAATTATGTTTAAATGATGATTATATGTTTAATGTATTGATATTTTATTATTTCATTAAAATAAATTGTTTTCGGTATATAAATGTTTTAATGATCCTTTATTTTATTTTATTATATTTCAAGGAAAAATATTTTGTTTTCATAAATGTAAATTAATATAATATTTTTTTTTGAATAATTTATGTTTTTGAAATTTAATTCTATAACAATAATGTATTTTACTTGAAATATTCTTCTTAAACTATTTTGGTTATCTTAAGTGTCTAAAAAATACATGTTCTGATTTGTAAAAAATATTTGTTGGTATTATTTTTTGATGAGTTTTCAATATGGAATGTTATGAAATAATTTTTTGTGGATTTTTTCTTAGAAAATATTACATTTGAAATGGATTTTTACTTTATTTTGTGTGTGTAACAGTCATTTTTTTTTGAAAATTCACTCCACTATCTGTGTAAAATAAATGGTCACCATAAAATAATTTTTTGTAAAATAAAATTCAAGGGTAGTTGAATTACATAAGTATAAAACCACCATATGATAATTTTTGAATTATCTTATAAGATTATTTCAAGTTGGATGCCAAAGAATTTAGGGCTGGGTGTAAGATTGTTGAGTCCCTCTTCTTCCATGTCATAAAATTTGGAAAAACCTACATAACAGAATAACCATGTAAGAGAAAAACTATGTAAGAAAGTTTTTCTTATGCAGTTCTGTTTAAAAAATATGATTTATCTTTAAACCAACCTAATCCTAGAAATAATCTTGTGTGTGGATTCTTGTTAAAGATGTATCATTATCATGCTCATGAGAAGAAGACGTCGAGACTTGGTTTATTTTCAACATTGTTAGGTGAGTCGATGCTAAATCATGGATGTCACCAGTAAAATGAGACCATATATTGATTATGGTTGGATGATTTTGGGTAGGCCTATGATTTAATTTAATCTCTTCAAACAAATATCACTTAAAGATGTCACCTATCAATGTTAGGGATTTTTAAATCTATGAAGGGGAGGAAGAATTAGTATCAAGATCCCCTTGAAATTACTCAAATAAAATGTTTACTAAAAAATAAATCTGATCCTAAAGAAATTCTATCTAAGGATGAGGAAATATAAATTCCTCTAAGTTTGAAAGGATGTTTATCACCTTACGATGGGATGATATTCTCCAAAACTGAAGTGAGAAATGCTTGATATCAAGTCATAGTGCACCTAAAATACATTCTTGAAGATATGATGGTTTTTGGAGTAATTAAATCATAGATGATTTCCAACTATCAACTGATAAAAATTCAATTTCTTTATTAATGTGTATTTAATCACCCGGGTTGAATCCTCGATGATAGTACTATATTTTGAATTCAATTTTTTTTTGTTTTTTAATTTGAATGGTGGTTTTGTTTATAAATTTTAGGTGAAATAAATGAATGATGAATTTGGTTTAATAATTTAATAATTATTGGTGTGAGTTCTTAATTAAAGAGTAAATCTTATGATGACCTTGATATTTTCTATATATTGAATTAAATTAACACCCACTTCATAAGATTATTTTTTATTATAATTAATAAATGTTTTAAATTTAATCCAAGACTCAACTAGGGTAATTATTTAAATAAATTCCTTTTTATTTAAGGTTAAATATTTCATGAATCCATGTGTAATTTTGGTTCTAATAATCTATTGAATCCCTGATGAACGTTGTCATAAACGCTCGAAATAATATTTTTTTAAGTGAAACACAGTGTCTGACCTAGTTCATTCTCTCAAGGATGAAGTGAATTAAACAACTATTAATAATCATCAAATAAGTAATAAAATAGTTCAAAATTAATGAAATAAAATATGGTGGGTTTTTTTTGTGACTTTTTGAACAGTAAACTAAACAAGAAAATGAGAAGCAACAATCAAAGAGAAAATTTCTTTAAAAAAACATATATGAGAAGATATAGTTGACTTAATATACCCATTAACCATTAATTTACCATTATCACATCTAATTATAATTCATTAAATTATGATCCCATAACCTTGTTAACCTCTGAACCCTAATGAAATTAACACAACCACAAATATTTGTGAAAATGAGCACTAGGTTAACTTCAGGACCTCCAATCGCAGCACCCTACTTTGATTTTGATCCAAAATCCAACTTGTGATCTGTGTTAAATTAGGGAATAATCTCATAATTAGAGTGTATAATTAATTGAGTTTGGGGATGAGATTTGAACACTACAATTTTATCCCAAGATAATTGGTGTTTGCGGTTAAAGTTTCACGCTCACGATTTACACTAGTTTGACCACGCGGTCGAGTGAAAATATATCAAGTTACTTATAAATTAAAACTCAATTAATAGAACACAATTTATTAATTATATTATGTTTATAAATTAAAAATAAATAAATTAAGGGAGTGGGGATTAGATCAACTATGATTGGAATCACTCTAGCATGGTCGGAGTTGTCATTGTGGAGTCGTTTTGCATAAGTAATGGATTGATTTGGTAACACCCAATATTGACTCCACTATTAATTTCTAGAAGAAATAATAAGAATAAAAATACTAAAATAGAATAATATAAAAAATTAATTGAAGAAAATTCAAGTTACGAACATGAAAACAATGAAACAAAAAGAGGAGGAGGGAGAGGAGAGGCTTCTTGGAAGAGATCTTTGCACAAGGCCTCACTTATTCCAAGAGGTGTGAGATCTTATCAAGAGCTAAAATTTTATCCCAACCTTTAAAAATCCTCGACCATCCCTCCCATAGAGTGAAAATATCCTTTAAAGAGAGTTTTGGATGGATAGGGCTATAAAACATTTTTTAAATGTGAAAGGGAAATTCGTCCAAATTTTTTAATCCCATTTTCACCACATTGTTGACCTCTAAAACACATGAATTGAATGGAATTAAAAATAATTATTTGTGAGGAATTATTCACCTGATCCTCCCCCAAACTTTGGGCCAAATCCAAGCCTAGATGAATAAGATACATCCCAATCATTGAAGTGATTTGCAATCAACTGAATCCAGCCTAGGTTTGACTTCATATCCCATTTAGACCACTCAAATGCATGATCTAACTCCCATGTCCTGAATATAATTTTTAGTTCATTATGTAAAGAAAATGTTAATTCTAAGTGAAAATAATTTACAAAAATATATTTATGCCCGAAATACTACAATTAATTTTAAAAGGGTAAAACTAGAATTTCCATAAAATTTTCAAATGAATGATCTAATACCAAATATTATTTAAATTAAAATATTTATCACAATGTGAGGAAATTATTTCATATATTATCAATAAAATATTCAATAAAATTGTGTTTTATCAACCCCCCTACACTTACAGTTTTTCACTTGAGGGAAAAACCTCATATCATGTATTTGAGAAAATTGTCACAAGATATGCATGTTCATATTTCTCAATCCACAGTGGAAATGTAGGCAAAGTAAGAATCCCATCAAGAGTCAATATAAATAAATTTTAAATTCATTGTCTCATAAATTACGTTAGAACAATATCCAGTGAGATTTATAACACCAATCAAAGCGAAACAAGTCATGGGTCTACCATTACACTAATTATTCACATGTGTGTGACAACCATTCCAAGATCATTAATCCACCATTTATTTAGTATATTCAGGTCATTTAAAACTATAATTCTCATCTGGTTTGATTCACCAAACCTGTTCTGCATTCCTTTGCAATATAATTTCAAGACCCACTCACTTAAGCATTCCCTAAAGTCAAAACTTAAGCTCTCGACCTAGATATCCCCATATGTTGTACATTTCATCACTACCCTTATTTATTATTTTGTTTGTTTTGTTTTTTTAAGTTGCACTTGGAAAAAATCTCAGACTCATCTCTCAACCCTTGTTTAATCTCCTTAAGTCTCTAATAGTAATAGTTATAACAAGATCAAAGGTCAATGAAGAGTGGTTTTTGACCTGTCCAAGACACAACCCATATTTTTTTATGGTGTAAAACAATCATATAATAGGCACAAACACATAGGTCAATTTGGTATAATAATGATACCAATCGGAAGAGAAATGAACATATGGATCAACCAATGATTTTTTACCCAACTTGACTATACCTTCAATTGAGTAGGAAAAATTTCACAAGTCATGATTGAGTGAAAAATTGTGTGGAGAAATCAATGACATAATTTACCATGGATAAATATAAAAAATAATGATGTAAAAATTTAAAAGTATTTATAATGAATCAACCATTCATATCATCAACGACTTCAATTTTTATAAAAATCAACCCTTGACGATGAAATCTTACTCCTGTTTATCATTCTACCAATTAATTTTGAAAACAAGAATTTTCTATATGTTCCACATGAGAATGTTACATGATATATATATATATATATTATTTTTTTGTTTGTTTTTTGTTTTGTTTTGAAAATTTTAACCAAATATTTATTAGATAATGCACACAAAACACCCAAATGAAAATCCTAAATATTTACCCCAAAATGTTGTCCCCTCACCAACAATTAAAATATTTCATTATCCTCAATGTGAACCAATGATATGATATATATACATGAAATAAAAATTTTTAAATAGAACAAATAATTTAAAAGTTAAATGGTTAGGAAGAGCCTAATATGATAAAGTGATAATGGGGTGGTGTAGTGTGATGAAATTCACTACATCAGTAGAAAGTCCCTCAATATATTTATTGAAGCATTTCCCATTGTCTATAAAGATCCTTCTAGTGTCCTCTTGCATGATCTCCACTACACCACAAGGAAAGACATTAGATACAATATAAGGACCCAACTATATGGAACACAACTTACTAGGCATCAGCTTTAGTCATGAACTATAGAGAAGGAATTTATCTCCAACATGAAACTCCATTTGTTGGATCATTATATCATGATATGATTTTTATCTTTCCCTATAGAGCCTTGAGTTATCATATGAGTACAATCTAATCTCTTTCAGCTCTTGAATTTGTATTTTCGATTGAATTCCAGCTTGGAAAAAATCCATGTTGCATTTTTTTATAGCCCAATAAGCTCGATGATAAACTTCAATGAGGCGATGAAATTCATTCCCAAAGACAATACGAAATGGGGAAATACAAATGAGAGTCATGTATTCTGTCCTATAAGCCCATAGCGCATCATCCAAGCGCTTTCTCTAATCTTTCCTATTCGGCTGCACAATTTTCTCAAAAAATTGTTTCAACTCGCGATTTGAAACCTCAGCATAGAAATTTGTTTTGGGGTGGTATGGTGTTGAAGTTTTATGTGTTACCCCATACTTCCGAAGGAGGGAAGAAAAATTACAATTGAAAAAGTGTGTCCCTTGGTCACTGATGATGAAATTTGGTACTCCAAACCTACAAAAAATCTGTTCTCTGAAAAAGTACAGTACAACATGAGAATCATCAGTCCTAGTGGGCTTTCCCTCCACACATAATCTTAAATAATCAAAAGAAACCAAAATATACATGAAAACAAATGAACTTGGAAAAGGAACCATAAAATTAATTCCCCATATATCAAAAGTCTCACTAAATAATATGGGTTTTTGAGGCAACTCGTGTCTCCTAGAAATGTTCCCTGTGTTTTAGAATCCAGATAATGACTTAAAAAACACATGGGTATCATAGAATGAGATATTCAAATATAATACAGAGTCTAATACTAAACTAGTTGTTCGTTGGCATCTAAAGTTTCCTCCGCATGAAAGTTTATAGAAGAAATGTAGAACAGACTCAAACTCATGATCAAGAACACAACTCCAAATAACTTGATCACTACACATGCACCAATGGTATGTATCATCCCACACATAATTACGAGACTCACTTTTTAGTTGTTGGACTTGATGTTTCTTTAAATTTTTAGGGATTTTAGATGCAACAAGGTAGTTCACTAAATTAGCATACGAAGGATGAGTACTTGTGATGGAATAAAGATGCACATTGGGGAAAGTGTCCCGAAGGGGTAGCTGGTCCCAGGTGTCAGACTCTAGTGTGTGAGTAAGCCTACTCATGTGGTCTGCCACCAGGGTTTCAGACCCATTCTTGTCCTTTATTTCAATATTTAATTCTTGAATAAGTAGAAGATAAGTATAGGCTTTGCATCTGGTTTCTTTAAGTGTCACCTCAAAGAAACATGGTGAGAAAAAACAATAACTTTAGAGCCCAATAAATACGAATAGAATATATATAAAGAAAATATGATAGAAATAAACTCATTTTTCTATGGCTGTGTAGTTTGATTGAGATGAATCCAGTCTCCTCGATGTATAGGCAATCACATGTGCACGTCCCTCCACCCTCTGGGATAAGACAACTCCAACCACGAAGTTGGATTCTCCACCTATAAGTTCAAAAGGAATGTCCCATTGTGGGGGATATATAATAGGTAGAGTGGTCAAACACTTCCTATGCTCATCATATTATACCCTGAATGAATCATCAAACACAAAATCAGAATCCTTTTAAAGTAATCGCGACAAAAGAAGAGCAATCTTACTAAAATCTTTGATGAAGCACTGATAAAAGCTTGCATGCCCTAGGAAAGATATAATATCACACACACATTAAGGATAGGGTAAGGATGAAATAATGTCTATCTTAGATCTATCAACATGTATCCCATGTTTTGACACTACATTCCCTAAGACAATTCCATGATCTAACCTGAAAGGACACTTTTCAAAGTTCAAGACCAGATTCTTCTCAATACAATGATTCAAAATATTTTCTAAACTACTTAAAAATTTATCAAATGAGGATCCATACACTATAAAATCATCTATAAATACCTCTATGAAGGTCTCAATAGAATAAGAAAAAAAAAACTCACCATGCATCTCTGGAAGATACCCGGGGCGTTGCAAAGTCAAAATGGCATCCTCTGGTAGGAAAATGTGCTGAAGGGACAAGTGAATGTTGTCTTATCCTGATCCTATAGAGCTATAGGAACCTGTAAATATCTAGAAAATCCATCCAAGAAACATCAATGTGTCTTCCCAACCAGTCTCTCAAGCATTTGATGAATAAATGGGAGGGGGAAATGGTCCTTGTGAGTGGATTGATTTACTTTCCTATAACCAATACACAATCACCAACTGTTTTGAACCCTCATTGGAACTAACTCCTATTTATCATTTTTAACGATAGTAACACAAAATTTCTTAGGAACAACCTGAATAGGACTCACCCACTAGGAATCTGAAATTTGTTAGATTATACCTTCCTAGAGTAATTTTTTAACCACTTTTTTAACTACTTCCATAAGAGTTGGGTTCAATATTATTTGTAGCTGCCTAACCATCATATCCCCATCCTCTAAAAGAATAATATGCATGAAAATATATGAGATAATACATGATATGTCATCCAAGGTCCACCTAATTTCCCTAATGTTCTCCCTCAAAAGATTCAAAATATTTTCTTCATGTTCAAAAGTGAGATTATTAGAAAGGATAAAAGGTAACCTCTCACCATTCAATAAGTATGAGTATTTGAGATTTCACGGTATTGGATTGATCTCCAATGGGGGGGGGGGTGATGTATGGATGGAAAAATTGAAGGAATATAAATATGTGCACAAATAACATTAGTATCAGAATAAACTTCATTAGAATTAGAGAATAATTCATAAAATCCATCAGCATACTCAACAACCTTGTGATAATCATATTGAACATGATCAAAATCAGAATATGAATCCATTTCAAAATAAAATCTAAGAGAGTATTGTCCATTGGAAATAGGTGTAGAAGTACTCTTAGACATCAAACTTGAACCAATGCTCATAATTTCCCTAAGCATAGTATAATAAAAATCCATGGGTTTTTACTTGGTGGTTCAAAATGGGAGATAACAAAAAGAAGAAGGGTCTTATAAGGGTCACTTCATTGAATCCATAATATTAAATATCATAACTTCATCCCTAAACTCTATGGAAAGTGTACCCTCATGGACATTTATGATTGTTTTTGTTATTTTGAGGAAGATACTACCTAATATAATTGGAGCATGAGAACATACCTGATCATCCTTTGTGTTTAGAATGTTGAAATATGTAGGAAAGATCATGTATCTTACCTGAACAAGTACATCCTCAAGGACTTCCATAGGATATTATTTTGATTTATTCACTATCTGCACCACTACTCTTGTCGTCTTCAACTCACAAACCTGTAAAGAAGAGAATACCGAGTGAGGAATCACATTTATGGAAGATCACAAATCACATAAACCATTAGAAAAGTGTAACTCCCCTATAGCGCATGGGATGATGAATGTCCCTGGATCGTTGAGCTTTTTTTTGGCATTTCTAGATTTGGTGTAATGAGTGCTGACACATTCCTTCCAAGATTTATCCTCTCATTTCCCTTGAGCCCTATTCTATTTTTACAAAGTTCTTTTTAGAATTTTTCATACCTTGGGATTTTCTTGATGGCTTCAAGTAGAGGGATTTTAAAATCCACACACTTGAATGTATCCAAAACTTATTTTTGAATCTACTCTTTAGTCATATTCTTGGTTTGTACAACCTTTTTTGGAAAGGGACGGGGTTTAGGAGGAACATCATCAATCTTTTTCTTACCTTTATCTTTATCCTCGGGTTTCTCATCAGTTGCTATTGAATGTGGATACTATAGTGTTGAGGTGAATCCTGGTGGAATTGTAGGTGGCAAAGCATTAGTTTTTTGCTTCCCACTTCTCAATGTGATGGCACTGGCGTTACGATTTGGATTTGGAGTAGGTTGTGAAGGTATATTTCTATAATTTTTACTTACTAGTTCACGAAGGGCGGTGGAAATCTGGCTCATTTGGGTCTTCAACTCTCTCAACTCCGAACCTTGAATCTTCATCTGATTCTGTTGATTAAGAAAACTTTTGTTTAAAAGATAATCAGTATTAGAAGATACCTTTAGTTTAGAAGACCGTTTTTATTGGATTCTTGATGTTTAGGCTTCAAATATCCTTTTGGCGTTTTTGGAAACCCTGTTGGTAGGGTGAATGCTTTTGGAAGTTTTATTCAAAGGTGGTAATTTGTAGTTTTCCAGTGGCATAACTCATGTCTTATTGATCCTTACACCCTTGGTTGTATGTTGGTGCAAAGGAATCAAACGTATTTTGGGGATATGGTTTTTATTTCTCCTGATATAGTCTCCCAGGAAAAACTACTGCACAATCTTCTGTTTCTTATAGTTGGGGGACACAATCAGTTGGGTGGATTGTCTCAGTGAAAATGCCACTAGGCCTTGAAGAAAAGGGTTGGGATGTATTTTGTGCCAAAGTAATCTGTATCACCGTATTTATCAATTCTTTCAACATAGTATCTATTAAATGATTTTCAAGAGAAGAAGGACTTACCTGATGTACTCCCCTGACATGTGGTGCACCTCGATCACCAAATTGTGGAGAGTTTTGTGACATCTTGTCAATAAACATACATGCAGCTGCTAGTGTTTTGTTGACCAATTCTCCTCTAGCCACAATATCCATCATGATCCTCTTAATAGGTGTGAATCCTTTATAGAAGTTCTGGATGAGGAGTTTCTCACTGATTTGGTGATGTAGGAAGCTTGAACACAACTTCTTGAATATTTACCAATAGTCATACATTGACTCCCCATGTTCCTGCTTGATCCCTGAGATATCCTTTTTGATGGATGTGGTCCTTGATATTGGAAAAGATATCTATAAGAAAAGACGTTTAAAATCATTCCAACATGTTACATCTTCAGGGTGTAAATAATACATCCAATCATTACCAGTTCCATCAACTTAGAATGAAAATGATCTCTGTTATATTTGATCTTCAGAGACATTTCTTGTTTTCATTATTTAGTATACCACATTGAATTATTTAAGGTGTTTTTTGGGGTCCTCAAGAGATAATACATGAAACTTTGGATGTAGGTGAATTAATCCATATTTAAACTCAAAGACCGATTTGAGAGTTGGATATGCAATGCATGTAGGTTGATAATTAATATCTGGTGCATAAAACTCCCAAATTATCCTATTGATTTAGTTGTTATTAATTTTGGACATCAAGTTTGGTTTAATATTTGTTTCAGAAGAGTTTCCTATTTCAAAATTACTAGAGTGTAGGAGTTCCCCAGTTAGGTAAATGTCGACACTTCCTATAGACCGTGACTGTCTGATTCGATTCCTACTGCTGCGCTCAATCTCAGGGTCTAGATCGGGGAGATCCTTATGATGGGATCGTGTCATAAATAAAATAAAAGAGGGAATGAAAAAAATAATATACCATAATATCAAGAGTATACTCTTCAATTGATGGTAAAAAAGATAAGAAAAGGGAGAGGAAAGAAAGAAATAAAAACAATAAAAAAAAGAGAGAAATGGGAAAGGGGAAATAAGAAGTGAAAAAAAAGAATGAAACAAAAGAAAAAAAGTACCTATAATTAGTTGAATAAAACACATGACTCCTCAGAAACAGTTCCCATTTGATGAATTTTGTCACACATGCTCCCAAAAATATTTAGTTTTTATTTTCCTAAGTGTAACATAGTGGCTAACCTAGGTCATTCTCTCAAGGAGGAAGTGAATTAAACAACTATTAATTAGCTACAAGTAAGTATAAAAATAGTTAAAAACAAATGAAAAGAATAATGAATGGTTAGTTTTGTGAATTTTTGAATAGTAAACTAAACAAGAAAATGAGATGAAACAATCAAAGAGAAAATTTCTTTAAAAAAATTATATGAGAAGACGCAGTTGATCTAATCTAACACCTTTAACATTCATTTATAATTATCCAATATATTTTTAATTCATTAAATTATGATACCTAACCTTGATAACCTTGAGACCTTATAAAAATTAACACAACCACAAATATTTGTGAAAATAATCCCTATTAAATTCGGGACCTCCAATCACAGCACCCTACTTTGATTGTGATTCAAAATAAAACTTGAGATCAGTGGTAAATTAGGGAAGCATATCATCCTTATAGTTTAGAATTAATTGAGTTTGGGGATGAGATTTGAACTCTATAATTCTATACCAAGATGATTGGAGTTTGCAGTTAATGTTTCACTCTCGCGATTTACACAAGTCTGACCACACAATCGAGTGAAAATCGATCAAGTTACTTATAAATTAAAACTAAATTAATTGACCAAAATTTATGAATTATAGTATGTTTATGGATTTAAAATAAACAAATTGAGGTAATATATTCTAACATAAAAATAATAAAAGATAAGAATATAGAATATTAATTTAAGTAAATTTAAGTTAGAAATATGAAAACAAAGAAACACAAAGGGGAGGGAGAGGAGAGCCTTCTTGGAAGGGATATTTACATAAGAACTGACTTTTTCCAAGAGGTGTGAGATCTTCTAAAGAGACAAATTTTCATACCAACCTTCCCAAAGCCACAAACAGCCCTCAAAAAGAGTGAAAATATATTTTAAATAGGGTTTGAGAGGGAAAGGGTTACAAAACAATTTTTAAACATGAAATGAAAATTCATCTAAATTGTTTAATCCAAATTTCACTAGATAGTTAACCTCCAAAACGTGTGACTTGGATGGAATTATAGAATAATCATTTGTGTGTAGGAATGTTCCAAAGCTTTCCTCAAAATTTGGGCCCACTTAAATCCTAGATGAAGAAGATGCGACCTAATCATTGATGTGATATCCAATCTGCTGAATCCAGTCCAGCTTTGACTTCATGGATCATTTAGACAAATTAAATGCATGATCCATATCCCATGTCCTGAATAGATTTCATATCCCATGAATTCTGTAATATAGTTAAAAAATTATTAGTGAAAATAATTTAAAGACAAATATTTATGCTTGAAATACTACAATTAATTTTAAAAGGGTAAAACTAGAATTTCCATCAAATTTTCAAATGAATGATCTAATCCCAAATATTCTATAAATTAACATATTTATCACAAAGTGAGGAAATTATTTCATTTATTATAAATAAAATATTAAATAAAATTGTGTTTTTTCAATCCACATGTCAAACAAAAATGTCATTATTCTATGACATTTTAATTTCAACACACACAATATCAATTAAAATAATATTATACGACTACAAGATCTCAATCAATTAACATCCCAAAATTATGAATCACCACATTGGTAGATTTAATCAACCATATAGATGGTTATTATTCTAGTTTATGATGTTAATTTTTATAAGTTAAAAAGATAAGAAAAATAATGTGAAAAGATAAGAGCAGTGTTCCAAACACACACATGAATGATGGGGAAAGTTAAATTGGAATTTGGATTTAATGAGAAAGTGAAAGAGGGAAGATACTCCAACATAATTGATTTTTTTATGAAATTAATAAAAAATATAAAAAATTTGTATTAATAAATGATTCTAGATAATGGAAAAAATTCATTACATGGAATTTAAAGGAAAAAAACCAAGATGATTACAATTGAAATCCAATGAAAATGAATAAGAAGTGAAAAATAGAGGAGATATTTCTCCTATTTAAATAATATAGTTTCAAGTACTACTAGGAATTTTGAAATTATATGTTCATTTGAATGATCTTCATTATGTTTTGATTTTTAAGCCTCATGCAATTAGAAGATGAGAGTGTATTTATAATTCAAGGTGGGGGACTGTTTTCCTTCTAAAACCATCCTTCAATATTATAGACCATTTGAAATTTTTGATAGGTTAATCATGAGAAATATTTTTCTTCAATGTTGTATATATGGTTGTTTAAAGTATACCCTCCAAAATTTTCATCCATTTTACCTTTTTATCGAAATTTATGGCAATTTTGGTAAATAATGTATTGTTGTATAAAATTTTCCAAAAATTTTACATATCCTAAATGTAAATAAATTTATGGCTATTAATATTCTATTATTTTGGATTAAATTATTCTAAATTTTTTATCCTAAATATTTAATTTTACACCCAATATTTTAGATTAATTATGTGGATTTATTGGTAGAAAAGTCAGAAATGGCGAGCTTTTATTCAAAACAGGGAATGATTGTGGGATGGAATTTCATTAGTGAATTGGGAGTTTCTTTGATAGATTCAATGGGTCTTCTTGTGTGGTCCAAATGGAACTTTATGTGGATGAATTATTCAAATATCTAGTTGAATTATTTGTTTTTAATTTCAATTAGTATCATTAAAAATACTAATCACACCATTTGTATTAGTATATTGAGATATATGTTCAAAATATTAAATTTTAATTTCATTTAATTAATTCAAACAATTATATGTATTTATTTTTATGATCAAAACATTAACATTGAAGAAAAATTTGTCATTTTTATAGTCAAAATTATAGGATGGGAGTAACATAAATCCATGAATCAATATGCACTATCAACTCCCCAATAATTGAGATAGTTTATATTTACAGACACACAAAACACAAACACAAGAAACAATTATTTTCACTCAGCATGAAATATTTAAATTTTGTTTCTATTGATCAAGGGAGTCTATAATAGTTCACTTATCTATAATGAATTCAAAAACAATTGTTACAATAATAACATGTAAAAAATTCTTTTTTCATGTTCAAAATTAGAAATGGAAAATGTGGGAACTCAAAACTCCCTCCTCCATAGATGATGTAAATTTATTCAAGTAAGTTCACTAATTAACCATAAAAAAGTGAAGATCATAAATTTTATAAGAGATATCATCTTTAATTACCTATTATAATTTGTAAAATAATCAAGTGGTATTTTTTTGGGTAGTTTTAGTGGCTATGGGATGATAGGAATATAATGTCCAAAAGAGTGGAAAAAGTGGTAAAACAACAACAGGGAAAAAGAAATGAATTATTTTTAAAACGAGACATGGAAGGAAATATAAATACATATTAACAAGGGTACATATGTGTGATTAAATATGGGATAGATATAAATTTTGAATATGATTAAAATATGAATTATATACTAAAAACCAAACTTTTCCCAACGACATAAGAATATATGATGTAAGTGTTCTTTTTTTTACTTTAATTTTTTTTCATAATTTTACTTTGAAAAACTCTCACACTCATCTATAAAACTTTTTTTATCTCCTCACAACAATAATTGTAATAGTTATAAAAAGATCAAAGGTTGATAAAGAGTTATTTTTGATGCGTCCAAGACACAAACCATTCTCTTTTCTTTCATTCTTTTTTGTTTTTTTACACTTTTTTTTTTCATTTTTTTAAAAACATTAAAATATACTCAAAAGGACCAGGGATGAATCAGAGATCCACCCCTACCAAATTTTATTAAAAAATAAATTCAAGAAACAAAGAATCAGAAATGAGATTTACAAAGTTTGGTAAACACCATGCCACAAGCGTCTGCCTCAACAAAGCACATGCAACATTCAGGAGCCATAAAGGACCATTCAGAACTTGACTCTTCAACAGCCATCTTTGATAGAGCATCAGCCACTTGATTGGCCTCCCTATAAACATGTGTCACATCAAATATAATATCATCAAGAAGGTGAAGGCATTCATCCCAATAATTAAGCATAACCCATGGGACATTTCTGGATCTCCGTTTGAGTAATTCCACCGCCACCATAGAATCAGATTCTAGCCATATAAAATGCCAACCAAAATTAATAACATATTTTATTGCTTTGAAAACAATTAAAATATATTTTGTACAAAATGACACCAAAATATATATATTTCCAAACCCCAATAAATGAAAATCACTCCCCCACACTTAAATAGAAGTTTTTCCTGAAGCATTGGATGACAAATTTAAAATCAGAGAAAGGATACCCAAAATGAAATCCTCCCCCCCCATTTAAATTTCAAATAATAATGAAATGAAAATCCATATAGGTGTTGGGTGGGAAACGTTTTTGGTATTTTTAATGTGGATATAATTTTTTTATAGGCTCAAAGGGTATTACAAAAGGAGGATAATTATAAGGGTAATGTTATTTGTCTATTTTTATTCTTATGTGGATTAGAAAATGCCTCTATCATATTAATTTACACCAAAGTAAGAAATTTATCTCCAAGATCCAAAACAACATGAGTTAAAATCCATGTGTGGGGGGGGGGTAAACACATAGTATGAAAAAATGATCATAGGTAACCTTGGAATAAAATCTGAAGTTATTCCTCACGGTAGAGGAAAGAAATTTTCCCTAAAAAAATGCAATATTAAAAACTTTTTGGTATTGAAACCAAATTATTTATCCAAGTATGTGGTGGAAATAAAAGATGTTTTAGATTATAAGAAGTATTTTGACTCCACAAAAAGGTGGGAAAAAATTTCAAAATTTAGTAGTGAGTAACTGCAGATTTTTTTTGTATTATTATTATTATTTTTGAAAAACACACACACACACAAAAGAAAAAACTAATGGATAAAGAAATTAGTAAAATATTATAAAGGATATGGGAAATATATTGAAATAAGAATAAATATAGAGAAAGATAAGGAGGATGAAGAGAGGTATATGGAGTTAAAAGGGAAGAGGTGCCCATGGTTTGGATTTGGTGGGTCACCGTCTCTATTAAATAGTGGTTCAAATCTAGTGGTTTGGGATTTAGTGGAAGCAGATGTGGTTCCCATAGTGTGTGTCCTATCATGGTGATGATTTAACTAATTTCCATTAACCCTGAATTTAATTTTGGAAGATTTGTATTTGACTTGCACTGCACAAATGGGTAAACATTAGTAACAAAGGACCATCTCAATGAGATTTAAACTTACTCAGGTGACATCAAAATCAAAAAATTAAATAGAATTACATTTTTACCTTCATGAAATATCTTTCTCAGGATGTGTTTTTATGGGAGTGCCATATATTTTTCTTTATATAGATTATAATTATCATAAGAATCATTTAAAATCTTTTCTAGTTAATTCAACTGCAAAGATATATCTTCAATAGATTTTTTGACAATCAATACTACAGTTTTTCATATCCCAAAATGACTTACGATAGATTTAATCTGGTAAATTAAATTATTTAACAAAAAATATCCTAAATGGAAACTTCCCAATGCATGTTTTATATGTAGTTAAATAAAAGAAAAGTGCTTCACCAAGTCTTTCAAACCTATCTTTTCTTGTGGTCTTAACAATTCTATCCATCACTCTTTTCACTTCTCTATTGGAAAGTTTAGAATTTCCATTTTATTGGGGGTGTTATTAAGTTTATGTTTAATATAAAATCCCTTTCTTTTTCGAAATAGATTCAATGCATCAATTATATAAATGGGTTCCTATGTCACTTAGAAAGGAATGTGGAGTTCCAAATCAATGGAAAATGTTGGTTTTGTGGAACTAAATAACTATATGCGCATTATCTGTTGTAGAAGGTCTGGACTATAAAAAAATAAAAAAATATTCAAAAATAATAATAATATAGGATAATTCATTTGAAGGGGAATCATCCCATGCAATCAATTCCCCAAACATCGAATATCTCACAAAATATTAAAGGATTTTGGGGAATTTCATTTCTTTTGGAAATTTTGCCAAACTTTTGGAAAGAAGGTCATGATTGATAGAACTCATGCGAGTCATTGAATATTTAAGGTTATAATAATCTAGATTCTAGGACCTTTTGGGATTCCTTTTTAGTCTAATGTGGCCACCATCAGGCATTGAGTGGTAGAATTCTAAGATGGATGAATGATTATCTTCATAAACACATCTCTTAACAATCATGTCAGCCCCAATTTTACAAAAGTTTATTATCTTCCCAAAAATAGTATTTTGAATTAATTTTCAACTTCATTTTTTATTCTATTGATTTTTTTTAAGAAAAACTACAAAAAACAATTAATTTATAATTTTGGCATACCATTGTAACTTTGGAGTGAGAGATGAGAGGTGTTAAATGGGAAATTCTAGATTAATGATCTCATAATGAGAAGAATTAGAAATTATACCTAGGTGATCAACTATAAGGTTTTATTTTCCATGTATATATTTGATCTCAGAGTCAAACTCTTGGAGAATTAGGATCCATATTATTAGCCTTTATTTGGAATCACTTTTATAGAGTAAGAACCTTAAGGATGAATGGTATATGAAGATGATGATTTTGGAACATAAGAGATAAGTCTAGAATTTATACAAGGAAAGAACCATAGTTAAAAGTTACTTTTTAGTGATAAATTAATAATATTTAGTTCCATTTTATTATTTGAGGCATAATATTTTACATGAGTATTTTTTTCTTCTTTAACTAAGAATGATCCAAATGTCCCTTTCAGAATAATCACACATCAATTTGACTGGAAAGGACCAATATGGGGGCTGGATTATTGGGGAATATGTAAGAATAGATGTGAGTTCAATGAAGGATCTCTTTCAAGCCTCATCATAATGGAATGTAACATCTTTTTTTAGTAGACAAGTGAGTGGGAGGGAAATACTACTAAAATTTTGGATGAATTGCTAATAGAAACCGACATAAAGAAGGAATGAACATATATATCTAACTGATATGAGTTTAAGAAGTTATTGGATCACCTCAATTTTAGATGGATCAACTTGAATACCTACTTTTAAAATTATGTGTCCTAGAAAAATACCATTTACAACTATGAAGTGACATTTTTCAAAATATAACACAAGGTTACATTCGACACACTTTTATTGGAATAGAGAGATTGAATGTGAGAAGGATTAAAATGAATTTCCATAGATGGTAAAGTCATCCATGAATAAATCCATGGAATGCCCAATTAATTTAGAAAAGATACTCATCATAAAAGTTTGGAATGTTTTAGGACCATTACAAATTCTATAAGGCATTATCCTATATGCATATGTTCCAAAGGGTAAAGTGGATGTAATATTTTCTTAGTCCTAAGGTGTGATTGGGATTTGTAAGTAGCTATTGTATCAATTAATAAAGAAATAATGCAACCTTCAAGCTAATACTTCTATCATTTTAACAAGGAAGTGAAGTGACTAGTGATCTATTAGTGTTTCAACATTCAATTTCTGATAATCAATTCACACACTCCATTTTATTTTTACTCGAGTTGTGATCACCTCTTCATTATCATTTAAGAAAACAATTATCCCAACCTTATTAGGTACCAATTGAATTAGACTGAACCATTCACTATCAAAAAATTTATAGATAATTCTATCTTAAAGTATATTGGTGATATATTCCACAACTACCTCAATTATAAGTGGATTGAGTCTTCTTTTAAGTTGTATAATTGGTTTGGATGATTAATCTAGATGGATGTGATGCATATAAAGGGGATGCTTGATTCTTGGTATGTCATCTATTATCCAACCTGAGGCCTTTTTATTTATTTATAACACCTAATCAAGTTTGAAATCTGTAGTTTTAGTTAGTTTAGTAGAGAAAATGATAGTAAAAGAGTGATCATGAAAAAGGAATGCATAATCTAGGTGTATAGGAAGATGATTTAGATTAGTTTCATCCTTTATTTGTGGTCCAGAAAACATAGGAAGAGAGTAATATATTTCAGTTGGTTTTTATTCATTTTTCTAATTAGTGTACGAGGTGTAACAGTAGATATTTGAGGTGAAATGAGATTCGAAAGAGTTTTCGACATCCTTTATATTGATGGAGTCTATAAATGAAAGGCCAACATCAACTTCTCCATTTTTGAATTGGTTAAATAAGGTGACAAGTTCACAAAATCCTCTCTCATTGTAACATGAAGAACATAATGGAACATGGTTCGATAGTCTCTTAGAAGTGTCCCTATAAGTAAAAACAGAGAATTTAGAGTGATCCTCTTATGGGAATCACATGGATTTAAATATATTGAAATTGACCAGTCAATCACCAAATTCCATGGATAAGATGCTCGTATGGACATGAATTCTTATTATTGTTACCATAAGGAAATATCTTCCTAAAATTAGGGGATATCAAGTAGAATATATATCAACTTCTATGTCAAGGACATAAAAATCAACTCGGATGATAATATTATTGACCCATAAAAGGAAATCCTCAATTTTTCCCTTAGGTCTGGAAGTGATTTGATTGGATAATTGGATGACAACACTTAGGTGAAAGGTACCTAGACCAAGGTCAGAGAAGATGTATTTGGGTATGACATTTATCGAGGCTCTAAAATCTATGAGTGCATCATCGAAGTTGACACTCCCTATTATGCATGGAATCGTAAAGGTACCTAGATATTTTCACTTGATGGTAATAGACTACTGGGTTAAATTTTTTTCAAAGTTCATAAGATGTCTCTTATTGGTAAAAAATTATTTAAGAAACTTTTAATACTTAGGAATTTTATTATAAAATCTAAATGGGGAATGTTGAATTTAAAATGTATAAATATGTTTAGTATTTCAGGATCGGGTTCTAAGGGATTTTTCAGCTTCAAGATAGCTTAAGCAAAATGAATTGGGTACCTAAGAGGGATAGAAATAGGTGAGGGAGTAATTTTGGTTCTTTTTCTAATTTTTTTAGTTTCTTTTTCTATCTCAATATTTAAAGGGAATTTTTAGGATTCCACATGATGTATATAAATTGTTTTCTAGGTAAAAGTGTAATTGAAGTTGCATTTCCCTTAGGTTTGGGAAATGATTGAGCTGGAAGTTGGGAAGAATTGGATTTTAGTCGTTGAACTAGGTGGGATAAAAGTTAACCAATTTAGTTTTTAATGTTTTTGAAGCTAGAATGGGAGAAGGACGAAAGATATTCCACACCACTTTCCCATTGTTACTTAGAATAAGAGGCATAACCCACATTAGGATTTACTTGATTTGGGGTCTTAGTAAAGTTCTTTTATTGGTTAGGAATTGAGAAGGCTCACTAGTATAGTGTAATCCAAGAAGAGTATGAGTTTGATTTCTACTTTTATATCAGGGTACAAAAGGATAAGGTTGTTGGAACATACCACCACCTTAACCATATTATAATTGGTTTATATTTTGAGGATGTAATTTAGGGGGATGAGAGAAGGGATTACCATACCTCAATCACATGTTATATGTAGAAGAGAAGGGATTAGAGTAGGGTTGGTTAGAGTTTATAATGAACTGACCTAATAGTTGAGGGTTAGTTATCTGTTGAGGATATACTACATTGAATTCCATTGGATTAGAAGAATCTGATGGATCATCTTGTTGTCTTGTAAATGTGTCCGTTGGGTAAATTGGTGAGTTGCAAATTTCACAGTTTTTAACAGGTCCAGGGAACAAATATTATGGTAAAAATGAGGTTTGGGATTTGATAGCCACAAATAGTTGACGTGAATGACCTTTAAGATTGCTGAACTTCTTAGTCATATTTTTTGGGCTCTATATATTGATTCCCTTGGATTGGTTTGACTTTATCATGTGATCGAGTATTGAATTTCTATGTGTTTATATCCATGTTTCTTATGATATCTCATGTAGTAGTAGGTGTTTGGTCAAAAAGATCACCGTTAGTTGAAACATCAATGAGAGTTCACTCAATATCCAATAAACCCTCAAAGAATTATTGCATTAAATTTTTTTGAGTGGATTTGGTGGTGCAAGCATGTTTTCACAATATTTTTGAACCTCTTATAGAACTCAAGGAGTGATTCATTGGGGAATTGACAGATACCACTTATTTCCTTTCAAATAGAAGCAGTTTAAGAAGTAGGGAATAATTTATATAATAAGAGTTACTTAATGTCATTACATGTGTTTATGGAACTAGGAGGGAGGAAATAGAGTCATGACTTGGTGGATCCAACTAGGGATATAGGGTATTCTCTAAGTTTGATTTGTTATTCAGAAACCCCTTAAGGCTTTATAGTAGAGACAACACTTGGAAATATTTGTGTAAAAGATGGTGATCATCATCAGATAGCTCATGGAAATGAGGAAAAACAAGAATCAAACATGATTTGAGTTCAAAATTAGCCTCAATGTTTAGATATTTAATAACAAGGTGTTGGTAATTCATATCAAGGTCAATAAGTTGCGTATGGGTTTTTTTCCATTGGATTGACCATATCTAGAATAATTGTATGGGAAATGAATGGGTATAGAGTGATTTGATTATCCCTAATGTTCCTATTAATCTGGTTAATATTTAAATTGATTTCTTTTGCAAAAAAATCCAATGGATTTTTTGGGAGGCTATAGGGAATTTAGATAAATTTTGAAAGGATGAAGAAGGTGGGATATTATTTGTGTTTTTCCATTTTTTTGGTTTTATTTTTTTTGTTTTTATAAAAATAAACAATTACTGAATACTTATCACAAGATCCCCATTAAAAAAGTCATTTTATATAAAACCCCAAGTATTTATAATATATTTATTTTAGAATAAATTAAATTTCATCGATATCCTGTAATGCATGCAACACCGAGTTTAAACAAAACATGACTTAGTCATGATTTGCGCACTTTGTTAAGATTTAATTTTTAACACATTTAGAAAATTTATTTTAAAAAATTAACTTCATTTTTGAAATCAACAAATAAAAATTAGATGAGGGTGATTTTTTCGATTGTATTTGAAGTATTTCATTTTTTGATGAAAAATGAAAAATACTGGAATTTAATTGAAATTTCCATTTAATTTAAATAATTTATAATCTTAAATTATATTATAAATTAGATTTAAAGTAAAATTAGTTCAATTATATATCAACTACTCCAATTTATGTCCTTAAAATAATTTTCATATTTAATTTGGATATAAAAATATCATAAACTTTTGAACACGTTCTCTTTAAAAACCTGTTTTCTCGATATGTCAATAAGATTAATTTTAAATTAAAATTTTCATCTTTTTTGAATAGAATTTTTAAAAATAGTTTCCATATTTTAATAAGTATTACTTATAATTTATAATGAGGTTAACTTAATTTTTTACCAAAATTAATAGTGAAAATAATAAAAATTAATCACCATGTTTAAGGTAAAAAATTGTTTACCATGGGGTTACACTAAGAAGATAGGGGTTAAAATGGCCTACTAATTTGTCCAAAACCGATTTTATGGATATATTTTTGCCCTTATGAACTTATTGTTGATATTTATGAGTTTATGGGACACTTTCCAATGGAATTTATCTATATAATAAGTTATGTAAATAAAAAGACAAAAAAGGAATCTCCCTTACTTTTAATATCTATAAAGATTTGGGTTATGGAGAAAATAAAATATGTTTGGTTATAAATAACATTTTGAAAGATAAATGATTTTTTAACCTGATAGTTTATTTTAATTTTATGGTGATTAAATAATTAATTTAAATGCTTATGAAACACCAACGTAATAACTATTTAGTTAATAATTAAAAAAAATAAATGATACTAAAAATATTAAAAGTGAATTAAATTGAATGAATTATCATGTTACATTAATTTTTTAGATAAATATATCATTTTAAATAGGTATTACCATAATATATTCTAATTTCATCATTTTGTTGATTTTTTTTAAATTTAAATTAAATGAATAATTCCAAAAATGACATTAATGGTATTTTATAATAAATGATATTTTATAAAATGATTTAAATTACAAAAAATAACCTCTTCTGATAACTTAATTTTAAATATTAATAAATATAAACTATAGTCTATTAATATACCAATTTTTATTTTATAATTAATAAATAGACCCCTAAATATTAAAAGCTATGATAACTCGATTAAGGTTAAAGTAATGTTTTTTCACGTTTCATGCATTTGTGTTAAAATTAATTTCCACCATAAATAGGATTTATATTTTATAAAATAGATATCGTATTTATAATTAGTTGGAAAAAATTATCTAATAATACTCATTTTCTTTTAGACTTAAATTATAATTTACCTAGGTTAAAAATACTAGTTTCCGTAGTGAAAAACCAAAAAGATAAAAGTAAGGAAAACTAGAAGATAAGGAATTTTTTTAAAACCTAAGTTTAATTATGTGTTAGAAGTTTATTCAACCATATCATCCCTAAAAACCTTTAATTGTTAATTTGTAATCCAATTTTTGTATGAGAGGCCTCTTAATAGTGAATACCTTTGCGTATTTATAAAAATTCATCTTTTCTTTAACTATAAAAGGGAAGTCAAACCCCTCACTTCTTCACAACTCTAAATCCATTTTTC
The DNA here is from genome assembly GCA_963277665.1 of Viscum album. Taxonomy (NCBI): domain Eukaryota; kingdom Viridiplantae; phylum Streptophyta; class Magnoliopsida; order Santalales; family Viscaceae; genus Viscum; species Viscum album. The sequence goes on from OY728155.1 coordinate 824,831,773, forward strand.
TCAAGAAAAAAAATACCCAAATAAATTCAAAAATACCCTCCACTCATCTTATAATCCTTAATTTGTGCATAAATCCAATTTAATATGACCTTAGTGCAAAACTAAGAAGTATAAATGAATAAGAGGTAATGTTCTTCAAACAACATCTTTATTTTATTTCATTCTCCACCACATTCAATTATTTTTAAAAAATTATAATATAAAAAAATAATTATTTTACATAAAATAGGATGTTTTTATAATAAGTTAATTACCTCCAACTATATCCACTTTTTTCAAATGGGTTAGGAAATCATCATTCATTTGTACGGCGGACTACCGCCTCACAAACTATTGTCATTCGTTCTTCCATTATCACCTTTCACGGTTGGGTATAATGATGGATATAAAGTATATATATGATATTTACAAAATATTTAATTATTATATCATATCATATCATATATATATATATATACACATATATTTACCTTCCATTTTGTAGGAGATATGATAACAACGATCTTGTGTACGGAAGACTACCGCCTCACGGAGCGATTTAATTCATCTTTCACTAACAATTTACATGGAATTAAATAAGGTTAAAGTTAATGATTATATATTATATATATGAGAAAATTAAAATATTAATGAAATATTTATCATTCTGTAAATATAATATATATCATTTTCTTTCTTACCTTTTTCACTCCCACAAAAATGATAACATCGTTCGTGTACAAGTGGACTGCCGCCTTCATGAAGCAATGCGACTCTTTTTTCATCACCATAGAACATGGATTATATATATAATTATATAATATGGTATATATGATATTTTTATTATTATGGAACTATTATATATTACATAAATTCTTTCTATACTGATCATTTGAAAATAGAAAGGTTACTCATTTCCTTGTATGACCTATCATCTCCTTGATCATAACACAATTAAATTTTCATAACCATATTTCAAGATTGGTTTTTAAAGTATAATTTATGTATAAAAATGTTAATTATTTCATGATTATTATTCTGAATATTATGGATCTATATAACAAGTTTAAGAATCAGATCTTTACCGATGAAACACGCATGAGAAAATAGGGAAATTAACAAGTGAAACAATAAACATAATGAAAGATTATTAATAGAATAGTGATAATATGTTATAAAAGGATCATATATTATATTATAAATATTAATATGGTTCTAGTATAATTTATATACATGTTTAAAACCCATATAAACTAGGTTAAATAATATTCAATCAAAATTAATCATGAGGTAAGGGATTTCTTATCCCAATTTATATTTATTGGGTTAATCTTAGAATTCATTTACCATGTCATTATAAGAGTATATGTATAATGAATTTTTATTAAGTTATATTTTATTTCCAACTATTTTTTTTCATTTAAATTTTAAACACATAATTGATTCATTGATTAATTCTCACTTCAACATCATGATCATTATAATGGTTTATTTCACAATCTCATTCTAATTGTGATTGTTTAATCTTTAATTTCAGTTTAAGGTCATTATTTGAAAATTTTCTAAAAAAAACCTTTAAGTTTATTATACTTTGGTTATTAATGATATATTAAAATAGTAGTTCCAGTTTTTACACTTTGGTAGTTAAATTAATTTATAATTTTTTTAAGAAAATTCGAATTCATTTCTCTCTTCGGTCAGAATTATTTTATTCCAAGACCATGTTTTATAAAAACCATTAAAAATTGATTTTAACATTTTTAAAATGATTCATTAAAGGAATTTTCACCATTTTTTACACTTTTAATTTTTTTTTAAAATGAATAATATTTCTTTTTCAAAAAAATTTCTATTTAGATTTTACCAAAAATATGAAAGGCGTTTTCTTTTCATTTTTCAAACAAGTCACTTTCCTAACCTTTTAAAGTAAAAAAGGAGTATTATTTTTAAGTTGTACGACATGTACGGAATTACCCCCATCATGATTGTAATGACCCAAGTATTCATTAATAAAAATTCCTCTTGGTCTATTTAAATGTATTCTTATAGTTAAGTAAAATGTATGTACTTATTTGGTTCTATTTTTTGGATTTTAAAATACCATTAAGAATTGTGACCATTTCTAATATTTCCGTTGAACAGTGATCATATGATTAGTATAAATATAGGTCTTAAAAAAAATCCAATTTACTCCAAAAAAGGAAGCGATGGCCTAATCTAGTAGACTTTACCCATACGAAGCCCCTTTATGAGAGCTCATAAAGGAGGTGGCGTCATTGGGATTTTATCTTGTCCAAGCCCAATCTGAGATTTAATACAATAATCTCGAGTGGAACTGCCTACAAGAGAAGTGGAAGTTGATAGAGATTACCACTCGATCAATGTTATCCTAGCCTCCCCAAGAGTCTGTCACCATCGCGCACCTTACCCTAATGTATTATGCAGATGTTTTAAGGGGTTATGTTACAAGATCCTATTACTACGATTATATACATTATTCTTGTATAGGGAATATACCTTCTATTTATTATAGTTACTTTTTAAATAGTTTTTAAAGCACAAATAATATTTTTAGTTAATATTCAACTAAGAAATCTATTTTGATTAATTAATGTATTTTTGAATTAAATAATACTTTAATAAATTATTATTATTATTAAATTAATTTTTATTAAATATTAATTGCTGTAAAATTTTATGAATGAAATTATAATTCTTATTAAGGTTTGAAAGTGGTTTTTGTCAAAACCCATGAATTTTTGATAATTTTCGGTTTTTATTTTAAAAGTAAAAATTCATGTATTTATAAAATTATTTAGATAAAATGAATATTATTTTTGGAATTAGGATTTTGAAATTATCCAATGGTGAATTTTTCATAATTTTCTTAGACAGTCGATTTTTTGGGTAAAAATTAAATACCGTTTAAATTTTTTAATGTGTTTTATGACATCATAATGATCCAATAGTGACGTAATAAAATACTATAAACACTATGTTAGGAAAATATATGTTTTACCATTAAAATAATGTGATTTTTGATTTTTTTATTTATTTTGAAAAGCTTTAGTGGACCCTTCATGGCTTATAAAACATTTTGTCTTTTTAAATGGTTTTCCTTGAGAGTGTGACTCACCTCCACATAAGAAACCCTATTATTTTAAGAGGCTTGGCCATTGGCCTTATAAAATATTTTTTTCCACTATACTTCAGAAAATACCATGATCTGGTTTGCGGTTTTGTTTATTTTAATGTGAGGTGTCCCAAACCTAAATAATAAAGAATTCCTTGTCCTTTCCTATATAAACCCACCCAATATCCCACTTTATCTTCACTCAAAGGATTTGGAGTTCGTCCAAACTATTAAATCCTCTATATAGAATCCTCCCAAGGTGCCCCAAGATCCCAAGAATCCTCTCTCAAGCACTCTCAAGCCTTTGGGATCACATTTTCAAGTAAGGGATTCACACCTTTCCCTTTTTATCCAAGTTTCTTAATATTATTATGCCCTTTTATTTAAATTATAAATGTTGGGGTATGATTTCTCACCTCCCCCATACTTCCCTATTTATGTTTTAATTATGAGATACCCTTTTCTCTCTCATTAAATTCCTCCCATGTACACCCGTTACTATGTCGAAATTACGAAAGGAATTTCTCTCTCCCCATTTACATTCAAGCAATTATTTTGTATTATGAATCTGAATTCCATTACCTATATTGGGAGATGTATATATATGAATACCCTTACAATCCATTTCATGTACATATGATGAGACACCCCTTTATCTATCATCAACCATTTTTATGAAGTCTTATGTCACGACATTATGCTGCCAAAATTGCACCGCAATTTTCCAAGCCAAAATGATTGTGTAGTGAATCCAAAGACCATTTCTCTATCAAGGGTATTCACCTTTATACACATTTACAAATTGATGTAAGAGTTCCATGTATGAATTCTAAATTCCTTAATCATGTAATAACTTATGATGTTTTATGAATTCATGTTCTATGATCTTGTGGCACACTTATGCATGAAATGAACTCTTTAAGAAGAGTACACCCTAATAGCACTCCAATGCATTGGGTAAAGTACAGTATCATGATACGTCATGTGCAATGAGTGTTGACTCATGATAATTCAAGTGCAATGATGGTTTACTCATGCTTCATGTGAAATGATGGTTTACTCATGCTCTATGTGCAATGAGCCTTGGCTGATGCTAATTATATATTAAGTATTGTTGCCACATTTCCATGTTATGATTATCATGCTTTATCATGCATTTATGTTCATGTTTCTCTTGTTCTCCATTGATATGCCTATTTTCTAACATGTACTATATTCCTCATGTTATTCCATGTTTATTCCCTTACTGGGATTTATAGCTCACCCTTTTCTTATGAATATTCTCAGGTTATCCTATGCAATGCTAAGTATGAGGGAATATAGTGGTCATGTAAAGGAAGTTTTCTATGAAGATGTTGTGTTTAATGTTTTAAGTTGTTATGTAATGTTCCTAATCCCTAGAGACACTAGAACTCTCGATCTTCCATATTGTATCAAGTGAAGAGTTTATGTAATATATCCCATTTAAGCGTGTAATAAAGAGCAGGATTGTTATAATGACCATCATTTCATTGAATCTTCAATTTCAATTTTATGAGGATATTTTTAATGAAAATATTTTTAAAAGTTATTTTCATTGAAAATAATTTTCAAAATGTTTTTCAAAATGAAATGGATATTTTCTTCAAGAATATTCTTATAATTTTTTATGGAATTTCTATTCATCAATGACATGAAAAATTTATTATAATTATAATCCAAAGGGGACATGTTATTTCAATATCATCCTTATTATTTCATTTTCTGGTTTATGATTAGTTTGATTAGGGATGTTCTATTTTTATACCATTCTCCATATTACTCTGGATGGTTTATTATTTTTGTTTTTGATTGAGGAATGTATTAAAATTTTGTATGCTTGTTTTTAAATGAATTTTTATGTTTTTTTAATGTTTCTCCACATCATAAGAATAATGTAATAGAATTAGTATGTGAATGGTGGGGTCTTAACTATATATATCCCATTGATGCATCGACATGTCTCATGAGACAGATCTGTTGGGAAAATGAGACTATTATTTGCCTATAGATTTAAAATTTCTAGAGGATATTTTTTGATAGTGACCGTCTTTTAAATAGATCCTGATAGTTTTGATATTTGACATTATACATTACATAATCATTAATTTAGTTATTTATATTCCATGTGGTTATGTGATAATTTAGAATATCTATAGTTATTGTTTCAAGATCATGTGATAATTTATATGGAATTACTTGATCATAATTTATTCCTAACATATTATGCTCAAGTTATTAGTTAAATGGAATGTGTTTTAATTAAATTACATTCTGTTTTGATTATGCTTATTATTTCAGGATAAATTCCACTGTACTTAACCCTGACCCAACATTCGAGTTCACCCATATTTGTTTATACCCAAGAGTTTGAGGTTGGAGATAATAATCAATGGGACCAATATTTAGAGGTTAGAGATATGGTATTCCTCTTCATATCTCTATGGAATAGGATCATGAGATTTGGGAAGAAAGGAAAGATGAGTCCTAGGTACATAAAAACCTTCTTGATTATTGATCATGTGAGAGATGTAGCCTACCGACTAAAACTTCAACCTACCATGAATCAGGTATATCATATATTCCATGTACCCCTCTTGAAAAATTACATCTTGAATCCTTCACATGTACTAAATCATGAGGTGGTATAGTTGGAAAATAATCCTCTTACAATGAGCAGCCAGTAAAGATCTTAGACCATAGAGATAAATTTCTACACAATAAGACTACTTACCTAGTCAAAGTACTATGGTGAAACCATATGTATAGAGAGGAAACATGGGAATTTAATTAAGTGATGAAGGATAATTACCCTCACCCATTTTTAACTTAGAATTTAAAATGAATTTTTGGGGTGAAATTTCATAAGGGGTGAAGAATGTTATGACCCAAAATTATATCAATGGAAATTATCTTATTATAATTATTTCATATAGTATAAATCACATTAAATCACTTATAGAACACAATAAAAACATTATAAATAAATAATGAAAGGTATAAGAGGTATTTCTAGAAGTTAAAAAACCTGTACCAATGGAATAATAACTTGACCTTTTGAATAGTAATATGACATTTATGATTAGTAAACCAACCAATAGAATAGTAATATCATACATAAGATTATAAATATAATCTAGTCATATTATAAATGGTAATATAATATGACTATATCATAGTATAAGTAAACAAATGTTTTAGAAATTATTAATAATACACTGATTTTTTTTATAAAACATAAATGTTTTTTTTCAAATTTATTTTTAATATAATGATTTAAAAGAAAGTTTATTTTGAAAAAATTTATTCAAAAATTTATATTTTGTTATATAATTATTATAATATAATTTTTTGAGAACTTTATTAATTTTCAACGTGTTATAAAATCAGTTATAATTTTTAAAATTGATATTTCCAAGTAAAAAATGATTTTAATTAAAAAATTAATTTTCTCATACTTATAAAATTATATTCATTTAATAGAGTTCATTTTTCAATTCTTCACATTGAAAAATTTTTATGGTGAGTTTTTGGGATTTTTCTAAAAAACATGAATTTTTGGTGAATAGTAAAATTTGATAATTTATGATAAAAGTTAAATACATAAATTATTGAGTCATTGATGATGCATGTCCAATGTAATATTGAACTCTAATTAGTTATTTTAATATATTTAGTGAAAATTATCAAACTATTCATAGTCTTGTTCCAAAATAATTAACTAACGAATAAAATAATGAGAAAACACCTCTCCACTCCTCTATAAATACAACCCCTCACCACCTCTTCTCCTCACACCTTCCAAGAAATTTTACATTCCCAATTTATACCCAATACTATTACCAATACACATACCCATGTCAATGAGATTTTGGTCTCAACAAAATACCAAAACCAATCTCTTTTTGGAGGTTCTCAAAGAGAAGAATTCAAGTAGTAAAATCCTCTTTCTTTTTTTTTTTAAATTTCTTTTCATGTTTTTTCTTTGATTATTCTATCCTCAAATCACATTATAAATGTTTAATGATAAATATTATATCTTAAATATTTTTTTTATTTTATTATTTTAATGATATAATCCATTATCAAACCCATTATCCTCTCTGTTTTATTCAAAAAAAATGAAATCATTATTCGTGATGTGTTGATTTACCACTATCATGGACGATGCATTTTAATTTTATTTTACCGCCTTAATAGATGGTCATAAATCCATTAAAATGGTTTAAAGAAATTATAAAATTTATGTTATAACCGTTTTACTTTCTATAACTAATATATATACATAATACTAAAGGATAAAACAAAATGAGTTCGATGTGATCAAAAAACACCAAAATTAACCTAAACTGACTATCATTAACTTTTTATCTAATGATTCATCATCATACCATATAACATAATGATTTATAAGATGATTTAATCTTCCATATGTTCAATAATAAGATATAATTTCAATTTTGGTTAATTATCCTCATTTTACACAATCTTCCATACATGCATATAGGTAAACTGATCATGAAAACTAAGAAAATGAACACTCTTGAACGATTAAATTAAACTCTATAACTCATCATAATAGCCATAAGTGAACTTAATAAAATTATAATGAATAAAATACATTTAAAATATATTTTATGATTATTAATTAATGAATCTAATTTTATTATCCAGGATATTAAAGTGAAGAAAGTATTCAGATATAAGGTAAGGGGATTCTTGAACCCAACTATCTTTCTTTGGGGTTTCCCTCTTTCACTCCATTTTCAGGATGGATGTTTCATTAATGTTACATGAATGTAATTTATTTTCATTCCTTTTATTTTCTAGGATATACAATATTGACAATATAATTTTATGACAAAAGAAAATATTTTTAAAAAATAACTATTCTTTTGAAAAACACTTGTTTTACTTCTCTTGATATTGTTTCTTCTTCACTCACGATTAATGATTATTATACCAAGTTTGTTATTTCCTTTTTATTTTGGGAGCCACATGTTTTATTCATGAATAAATTCTTTATGAAATTATCATGAAAACAATTTTGTTTCCATTAGGTATTTTATATCCAAGATTGATATATGTTCTTTGTGGCATGCATGATAATGTAAATGTTATGATGTGACGAGTTTGCTCAGAATTATATAACACTCTAATTAATTGGGTAATGTGATGTATGTCATGAGATAATGTGTAATATTCATGAAAATAATGCTAGATATTTTAACAATGATGATGTTATGATGATTCACATTTGTCATGCATGGACATGATGCTATCTTTGTTCAAAACTATGCGTGGTAGTTCACCACTAAGACTTTATGTTTCATTTTTATGAATTTACACATTCCATGATTTTATATAATTCTTGCTATCATGATTGTGATTATGATCCGATTATTTTGTTATGATGAAGATGATTTTTATCACCCATATTATATTAATTCATATTCTTATATATCCTCTTACTTGGCTCATAACTCACCCCTCTTTGCTGTATATCCTTAGGTGATTACTAGTACTAAGGATAACACGAGGGACAATATGAAGCTATAGAATAAATAATTAAAAAATATATATGATTTAATATGTAAATGTTATGTATGGTTCTAATTTTCCCAAGACACTAAACCCTGGGATCTAGGTTTTGTAGCCCTATTATGTTGTTTGTCTTTAAAATGATGTAATATTAATGTAAGAAAATTAGGATCATTATAGTTGGTATCAACACACAGTTTTTTGAATTTGGGAATTTGTATTAGATAACATTAGAGAAAACCCTTAGTAAGAGACTAAGTATATAAAATCACTAAATAAGCTTTTTTTTAGAAAATTAGAAATATAGGGATCCCAAAAGATATTCATTTAAAGTTAATTTCATAGTGGGATAATTTATTTATTCATGACTTGTTAAATTATGTTTTGGTCACTCATTTTCTATTTTAGAAAATGGTGGGAACCAGGATAAACTAGGACAAAGTCTAGTGTGAGGGATAATGTGGTGAATTCCCATACAACATCTCCAATGAATTAGGTGGTAGAGTTCAAAATTTCATGGTAATGCTTTAACAACTGTCTCTGAATATAAATAATAACATATACAATGTGAAATGTCCTCCTTTATCTAAGAGGGAGAAACTGGATATCGATTATTTTATGAGGAAAAGACCACTTACATTTAGTGGGTATTTTAATCCAATATTCATGAAATAGCGGGTCAACTCAATTGAGAAAATATTTTTTGTACTTTGCAATTATAAGATAGATAAGGTGACTCTGGCCATTTATCATCTAGATGGAGAGGAAAACCAATTATGGGATTTATTAAGAATACAAAGCCAAAGGATAAAAATTGCAAAGATGGAGTGGGAAAACTTTAAAATATATCTTAACAAGTATTTCCCTCAAAATATTCATACAAGGATGGAGAGAGAATTTTTATATCTAAAGAAAAAGGAAGGTGATCTATCATGACTTATGATTGAGTTTGGTTATAAAAAATGATAGAAAAATAGATATATTATTCAGTGGTTTGAAACCACACCTTCAAAAGGCTCTAGAAATTAATGAATTAGGGATTTATGAATAATTTGTTCAATTTTATTTCAAAGTATAAATAGATTTTGATTAATAGTCCCATGGATATGGTGATAAGAAACAAATGATGCAGTTTAGAGCTGGAGGATCTAAGGAAAAAGGTGTGAATAAAACTCAACCAACCTCACATAAAAAAATAGGAAGAATAATCTTGGAAATCATCCCAAATGGATGGTGAAATGATTCAAGTTAGGGAGATAAGGCCACTAAGCTCATTAATGTCTAAGATACACGGGGAAGCAGAAAAATGTGGTGGAGGAAAAGAGAGCACCACACATGGTTCAATGCTTCAACTGTAGGGAGAAAGGTCACTATGCAATCTAGTGAACTAAACCTCCAGTCCTCGAGGGTAATCAGCATAAACAACCACAAAATACAAATGACCAAGGGAAAGCTTATTCCATCACTACTTCTAATGTGGATCCTGACAATGAAGCGGTGAGAGGTAGAATGTTTATTCATTCAAGAATGGTGAATGTACTATTTTATTTGAGTTCTACGCATTCTTTCATATTTTTCAAGTTTAGAAGAACAATTTAAAAACTGAAGTAAATGGGGAAATTATTGAATCGAATGTATATAACTTCGCCCCAGTTAATTTTTTTGGACTAGATCTCCTAGAAAGTTTGTCTTAATTCCTTTGGTAGAGTTTAATTTTATATTGGGCATGGATTGGATATCTTTATACAAAACTAACATTAACTATCAGGAAACGGAGATCACACTTCACATCCTGAGGCATCCTCCAATTCTATACAAGTGTAAGGAAGAGGATAAATCTTCTTTAGAATCATCATGTCAAGTTTTTATGTTATTACCATATGATCAATCATATCTAACTCAAATGATTGAGACAAAAGAGACAACCAGTATCGAAGATATTCCCATTATGAATGACTACACTGATACGTTTCTTAAAAAATTTATAGGTCTACATTCTAACCAAGATTATGAGTTCTCAATTGAAAGTATTCCGAGATATTTTCCTATTTAAAAGACACCTTATATAATAGCCACCACGAGTCGTAAGAACTGAGGATGTAGTTACAAGAGAATCTGGACCCGGGTTTTATACATCTGAGTGCTTCACCATGGGGTGAACTAGTCCATTTCATCAAGAATATGGATGGATAAATAAACCTTTTAATTTATTACCAAGATCTAAAAAAAATCATGATAAAGAAAAAGTATCCCCTTCCATTGATAAATGAATTTTTCAATCAGTTATGTAGGGCTAAGTTTTTCTCTAATGTGGAACTTTGCTCGGGATATCAACAATTAAATGTGAAGAAGGAAGGTATTCCCAAGACTTCCTTTCGAATGAGGTAAATATACTGTGAGTTCATAGTGATGAACTTAGTGCTCTCTAATTCTCCAGTAATAATCATGGACTTAATGAATAATGTATTTAGATATTACCTTGAAATGGTTGTTGTAGTTTTTATAGATTATATTCTGATATACTCTATTAAGAAGGAGGAACATGAAGAGAATTTTAATACTATGCTAAAGACTTTGAGAAGGGATAAAATTTATGAAACGTACAATCAATATGAGTTTTGGATTGAGGAAGTATAATTCTTAGGTAATGTTATAACCAATAAAGGAATATCTATAGACCCTTCCAAGATAAAGGCAATCGAAGAGTGGCCCAAGACAACATCTGTGTGGGAGATCCATAGTTTCCTTAGTCTAGATGAGTATTATAGGTGATTTGTGAAGAACTTATTACAATTTTTAAACGCCCTAAACAAGATGAATCACAAGGGAGAAATGTTTTTCTGGATTAGTGAATGTGAAAACTACTTCAAAGTGTTGAAAAGGAGGCTTATCACAACACAATTACTCACACTTCCAAAAATAGGGGAACTCTTTGTGGTATAAAAAAATGATTCAAATAATGGATTTGTATGTTTACTAATTCAAAATGATAAAGTGATAGTCTACACCTCAAGGAAGTTGGAAATTCATCATAAAACTATCCCATGCATGATCTGGAGTTGGCTGCTGTGATATTTGCTTGAAAATCTGGCAACATTATCTCTATTGGGAGAAGTTTGAGATACATACTAATTATAAAATCCTCAAATATATATTCACATAGAAGGATATTAACCTATTCTAGTAAATATGATGATAGATCATCAAGTATTATGATTTCTCAATCCACTACCATCCAGGCAAGGAAAATAAATTTGAGGATCCTTTAAGTAGAAAAGATCTTGCAACATTATCAATGATGATAATTGAAAGGATACAATATTATTATATTTTAAAAGGAAGGACATGAGAATCATTAAGGAAGGATCATAATCAATCCTTTCTCAAATTATTTTTCAACCATATCTTAGGGGGAAAATAAATGATTCTCAAAGAAATGATGTGGAAAATTAGAAGAAGGTGGAATCCATGCGAAAGGGTAAATCCTCAGAGTTCAAAATTGATGAGGAATAATTCATGATATTTGGGTCATGACTATGTGTTCCATCCAATACAAAGATAATGCAAGAGATTTTGAGTAACACACCTAGATCAACCTTTTCTATTCACCATGGGATCACAAAGATGTATCAATATCTTTGAGAGAAATATTGATGGGAAAATATGAATAAGGATATCATTGAATATAAATCGAAGTGCTTGGTATGTCAGAAAGTGAAGGATTAAATGAAAAATTATAAGGGGATGATTCAAACATTACTCATACCAACATGGGAATTGGAAAAAATCTCCCTAAACTTTGACACCAGACTTCCAAAGATATCTAGAGGAAACAATGACATATGGGTTGTTGCGGATCTTCTCATAAAGACATAGAACTTTACCCCTATTCAAGAGGAATTATCACTATATTAACTTGAACATATATATATTATAGAAACAGTAAGACTGTAAGGAGTAACAATATTTATTTTATCTAATCAAGATATAAGATTCACTTAAAATTTATTGAAAAATATCTTACATGCTATAAAAACTGAGCTAAAGTTCAGTACGACTTATCATCCTCAAAGTGATGTCTAATCAGAGGAGACAATTTAGAAACTAGAAGACATATTAAGAGAATGTTTTATGGAATTAAAAAGAGGATTGGACCAATATCTTCATTTGGCTGAGTTTTCTTACAATAATAGTTTCCACTTGAGAATCCAAACAGCTCAATATGAAGCTCTTTATGGGAAAAGCTACAGAACACCAACAAGCTGGGATGAATTTAGTGAACATAAGATACTAGGACCTGAAATAGTTTAAGAAATGGTGGAGAAGGTGAGAACCATTCAACAATACATCAAGGAATCCCAAATTCGATAGGAGATCTATGTAGAAAATTCTCGATGAGAGTAAGAGTTTGAGGTTGGAGACATGTTATTCCTCCACATATATCCATGGAAGAGGATCATGAGATTTGGGATGAAAGGAAAGATGAGTCCTAGGTACATCATCCCCTTATTGATTCTTGATCATGTCGGAGCTGTAACCTACCTACTAGAACTTACACCTACCATGTCTCAAGTATATGATATATTCTCTGTATCCCTCTTGAGGAAGTACATACTAGATCCCTCACCTTTACTGAATCCTGAGGTGGTATAGTTGAAAAATGATCCTCTTATGAGGATGATACAATTAAGATCTTGGACCATATAGATAAAGATCTACACAACAAGACTACTTACCTGTTCGATCTACTATGGTGAAACCATAAGTATGAAGAGGAAACATGGGAACTGAAGTTAGTGATGAAGGATAAGTATCCTCACATATTTCCATCTTAGAATGTAAAATAAATTTCTAGGGTGAAATTTTATAAGGTGGGAAGAATGTTATGACCCAAAATTTTATCATTGTAAATTAAATTCTTATAATTATTTCATATAGTATAAATCACATAAAATAACTTGTTGAACACAATAAAAACGTTATAAATTAACAATTTAAGCTATAAGAGATATTTATATAAGTTATGGAACCTATACCAATGGAATAATAACATGAAGTTTGGAATATTATATGACACTTATGAATAGTATACTAGCCAATAGAATAATAACCTCACCATGAAATTATAAATATAATTTTGGAATATTAAAAATATTAATATGATATAAATATATCATAACATTAGTAAATAAATGTTTTAGAAATTATTAATTAAGTGTTGATATTTTTATAAAACATGAATGTTTATATTCAAATTTATAATTAATATAATGATTTAAAATAAAATTTATTTTGATAAATTTTATTCATAAATTAATAATTTTTTGTCTAATTATTATCAGATAATTTTATGAGAATTTGATTAATTTTTCAATGTGTTATAAAATCAGTTATAATTTTTAAAATTGACACTTTCCATGTAAAAGATGATTTTAATTAAAAATTTAATTTCTCATAATTATAAAATAATTTTCATTAAATGGAGTTAATTTTTGAATTCTAATGTTTTTAAAAATGGTTAGGATGATTTTTTTTGTTTTTTATAAAAAACATGTTTTTAGTGAATTGTAAAATACGATAAATTGTGATAAAAGTTAAATACATAAATTATTGAGTCATTAATGATATATGAATGATGTAATATCAAAATATAGAACTATACTTAATAATGTTAATATATTTAGGGATAATTATCAAACTATTCATAGTCTTGTGCCAACAATAATTAACTAATGAGAAAACACCCCTCCCTACCCTATGAATACCACCCCTCACCACCTTTTCTCCTCACTCCTTCTAAGATTTTATCTTTGCCCAATTTATTCCAAATAATATTCGCAAGAAAATATCCCACATCCTAGAGCCTTTGGTCTCAAAAAATACCAAATTCAACCCTCCTATGGAGCTTCTCAATGAGAAGAATTCTAGAGGTAAAATCCTTTTGCATTTCATTTAATTTATTTTTATGTTCATATATTTTATTATTTTATCCTTACCTACCCCTGTAAAAGTCTCATGATAAATCCAAAATCTTCAATATTATGTAATTTTATTATTTTAATGTAATAATATATCATCATTCCTCGTCTCCACTCCCTTTTATTCAAAAAATTAAATCATCATTCGTGATGTGTCGATTTACCGCCGTAGTGGACGATGCATTTTCATTTTCTTTTACCATCATTAAATCTGGTCCTAAAACCATTATAATGGTTGAAAAAATTTATAAAATGTATGTTCTTAAATTTTTTCTGTTATGGAACTAAAATATATACATAATACTAAATGATAAAAAAACGTGTTTGTTGTGATTGAAAACCTCCAAAAATAACCTAAAATGATTATCATTAACTTTTTATATAATGATTCATACTCATAACATATAACATAATAATTTATAATATATTTTAATCTTATGTAAATTCATTAATAACATTTAATTTAAATTCTGGATAATTATCCTCTTTTTATAGAATCTTCCATACATGTGTACAAGTGAACCGATCATGAAAACTAAGAAAAAAAACACACCCGAATGAGGAAATGGAACTCTATAACTTCTAATCATGGACATAAGTGAACTTAATAAAATTATAATGATCTATAAAATGTATAATATATTCAATATTTATTAATTAATCAATATAATTTGATTATCTAGTATATTAAAGTGAATAAAGAATTCATACATAAGGTAAAGGGATTCTCAAACCCAACTCTATTTCTTGGGGTTTTCCATATTTCACACAATTTTAAGTATGAATGTTCCATTAATATTAATTAAATATAATTTATATCATTACCTTTTCTTTTATGGGATATACGTGCTTCCCAATCTGATTTTATGACAATTGAAAAGAATTTTCCAAAAGAACTCTTCTTTCTAAAAACACATGTTTTACTTCTCTTGATATTGTTTCTTCTTCACCCAAGATTGATGATTATTATACCAAATATGTCATTAAATTTATCTTTTTAGAGCCACAAGGTTAATTAATGAATGTATTCTTCAGGAAATTATCATAAAAACCCATTACTTTACATGGGTTATTTTATATCCTATAATGATATACGTTCTATGTGGAATGCTTGATAATATAAATGTTTTGATGTGATGGGTGAACCTGGAATTATATAGAACTCCAATGGGTTGTGTAATGTGATGTATCTCATGAGATAATGTGAAATATGAGTGACATAATGCTATATTGTTTTTAAAATGATGATGTTATTTTTATTCACATAGTTTTTGTGGGAACATGATTCTAACATTGTTCAAAACTATGTGCGGTAGTTCACCACTAATACATGATATTTCATTTTTATGCATTTCCATATTCCATGATTTTATCTACTACATCGAATAATGACAGTGATTATGATCCCTTGATTATATTATGATGAAGATTATTATGCTCACCCATGTTATATTGATTCATGTTCTTATCTATCATATTATTGGGCTTTTAGATCACCCCTTTTGATATATATCCTAAGGTAATTACTTGTACTAAGGAGAACATGAGGGCCAATATAAAACTAGAGAATAATGAATTAAATTTTTTTTTATGATTTATTATTTAAATGTTATGTATGTTCCTAATTTTACCAAGACACTAAACCTTTGGATGCTAGTTTTGTAGCACTATTAGGTTGTTTATTTTCAAAATGATGTAATAATATTGTAATAAAACTAGGTTAACTATATTAATAATTAAAATATAATAAAGGATACATAATATCTAGGTTACTAAGGTCGGAGTAGTTATAGTTTTTATTAGAGAATGTATTGTAAAAACATTGTGAACTAGATTTAGGAAAAATATAGATTAGGGATCATAAAACTATAATAGAATTTGTGGATAAGTATAAAAGAACATCCAAAAGTTTTAGTAAGGTTTAGATTATTTGGTTTTTCCTATCAATAGTATGGATACATTGACTAGATAAGTTTCTTTAAAATATGTACCCATGGGTAATAACTATGAAAAGGGATCATTGTTCTTGACACGATTGTTACCCGGTGTATAAATATGGGCCTTAATGCACACCTGGTATGAAACTCATGGGGGATATTCTTAGGATAATTCACATTTTATTTATTTAACTTTTTGAAGGATTTGAAACATAGATATCCCCAAGGAAACCATGTTTATGATTATGATATTTTCTATGCATAAAAGTTTCAATATATGCTATGTATTTGAAAAGATTTGGGATTATACATTATGTATCATAATGATATGATCTAATTTAGTGCATGTTATCATTTATAAATCATTCTTATGAGAACTAATTATAATTGAATCAATATACATAATCCAAAGGGTAAGAATTATAATCTCTTTGATGTATTTAAGCCAATATTTCAAGGGGAACTTGTATCCCAAACATTATCATCATATAAGGACATAGTATCATGTTATAATAATACTGAGGAATATTTATCTAAGTATTAGAGATTCTAAGGGAAGCAAGAGAAGAATAGGATGAAAAAAAAATACATTTAATGTTAATAAGGGAAAGACGGTTTTCCCACATGTGATAATTATGCAAAGAAAAACCCTTGTAATTACTTAAAGGGAATTAGAGTTTTTTTAAGAGTGAAGATAAAGTCTACCGTACTTGGGATTTAAAGTGAAATAAAAAAGTTTCCAATGTATAATTATTCAATTATAATGAAATGGGGCACTATACAAATCAATGTCCCAAGCTTTAATGGAATATACCTCAAGAGAGGCTAATGGGTCATGGTCGAGATTATACTATTACAACAGATTTAGAGGAATGGTTAATGTGATTGTATTTGGATTAAATAATTATTAAATTTAAGTATTTTAACAACGATTTCCTAGTTATAAGAATTATCAAATATATATGGATTATACTATAGTACTTTTTTGTTAAGGATTTAAAAGTGTGTGTTGAATAGTACCAATGACCAATAAATTTGAGTCTATTGTATGTTGAACTTCAAGGAAAAAAATGATTAAGGAACAGATAAAATTTTATATGTTCTTAATGTTGAGATAATGGTGTTAGGATAAAGATATGGTTGATATGTATAAAGTAAAATGTATAATAATGACCACATTGGAAATTATTAACAATTTTCTAGAAAATTAGTTTATAATATCATTAATGGAGTTTAGAACCTATTTATATTTAAGGAATATATCCAATAATCAATGTTTTACTTAAGGAATAAGTAAGAATTCATGTTTTCAATAATTTTTTAGGGTAATTCAGGTTAATGACATGTTTTAATAGAACACATAACAAAGGTATTAACATGTTTGGTATGTGATGATTAAGAGATAATTCATATTGCTTATGGGATTATTGATAAGTTCATTTTTGTAATTTAGTGAAATTTTTTATAAAGTTTTGGATATTTCTATTTTTTAATGGTCATAAGGATAACCATTTATGAAATTTTTTACGTTGATATTTGAATGAGGTTTTAAAGATTAATGTATTAATTCATCATTTGAAGAATTATGTATATTGGATAACTTGTGCTGACCATATTAGTTTTATAAAATAGTTTTAGATTTAAAGAAATTATTTCACTATTGTTTGAATCTTAATATCCATTAATAGTTAATTTTTATAATTGAGGCAAAAAAATTCATTTTTTGGATATTTATTTCTCGAAGTAAGGGATGAATTCAAAATTCTTCAAGGAACAAACAAAGGATGAGATTATACTTATGAAAAATAATGAAATCAAGTAAGTATATATTATCATGAAAGTTAAATAACTTTTGGAAAATTATCTTTTAATAAAATTTCTACCTATTAACATCATTTCTAATGATATCAGTGACCATTTTGAAATATATTTGGTTCATCGTTTTTTGGACGTTAACCTTCTTTAAACCACCCACTTTCTTGTTATCAATGACCTCTATCACATTGCAATAATACTTGGGAATTATTATACTCTTCCATGTACATGATTTAATTTCCCACCTATTTTATCTTTATTTGAAACATTTTTATGTTATTATTACGTATGACCTTTGTACATCCCTTTCACTCTTTAACATCATATTTTATTAACCCTTTTACAATGTGGGTTTTTTCAACAATGGTATTTTCAAATGTCAAACCATTGATTATCGAGAATAATTTTAATTTATTAAGATTTAATTTATTTATAGTTGGAATAATGTAACACCCCAATACTTTACAATATATTTATTTTAAAATGAATTTAATTTTTTTTGATAACTTGTAATGAATGAAACACAATGGTTAAACAAACCACAGTTTAGTTATGCTTTTCCTAATTAATTTAGAATTAATTTTTAATACCTTTATGAAATTTATTTTTAAAAAATATCATTATTAAATAATCATATCAAAATTACCTTAGGGTGAATTGTTTTTATTTTTAAGAAATATTTCATTTTTCAATGAATTTTGAAAAACATTGAATTTTAATTGAAAAATTCATTTTTATTTAAATAATTTTAATGATAAATTATATTTTGAATTGGTTTTAAAGTAAAATTAGTTTAATTATATATTTATTAATCCAATTTAGGTCATTTTATCATTTTAATATTGAATTTTGATATAAAAAAATTATAAACTTTTGATCTTTTTCTCTTTAAAATCCCACTTTCTGGACACGTCTAGTGGATTAATTTTTAATAAAAATTTTCCAATTATGTAAATTGAATTTGGAAAAATGAATTATATATTTTTAATCATAATAATTTATAATTTCCAATAATTTTAACTTAATTTTTGATCCAAATGAATCGTGAAAACAGTAAAAATAAATTAACACGGTTAAGGTAAAATGAGTTTACCTGTGTGTTAGACTTATAGGATAAGGGTTAAAATCACCTACCAATTTGTCGAAACCACCTTGGAGTGATTTATTTTGTCCCTTATGAAATTATTATCTATTTTTATGATTTTTTGGGAAACTTATATACACAAGTTACGTATATAATAAGTTAAGTAAAGAAAAAGAAAAAAATGAGTATTCCTTGATTTTAATATCTATAATTCTTTGGGATAGGGAAATACAAAATATGTTCAATTATAAATATTATTGTGGAATATAAATTATTTTTCTTATCATGATAATTTATTTTTATTTTTTTGAGATGTAATAATTACTTTAAATGCTTAATAAATTCCAGTATAGTAATTTTTTAGTTAATTATAATATAATATAAATGATACTAAAAATATTAAAAAATAATTAAATTGAATAAATTATTATCTTCCATTAATTTTTTATATCAATATATCATTTTAAATTTGTTTTAACATAATATATTCTAATTCTATCATTCCCTTTTTATTTTTTAAATCCAAATTAAATGTATAATATCAAAATTGACATTATTGTTTTTTTATAATAATTGATGTTTTATTAAATGATTTAAAAAACAAAAAATTATATATTCTGAAAATTAAATTTTAAATATTAATAAAGATCAACTGTGGTCTATTGATGGCCCAATATCTCTTTTATAATAAATATATTGACCCCTAAATAGTAAAAACTATGTTAGCATGATTAAGGTTAAAACGATGTTTTTGCACAATACTTGCGTTTGTGTTAAAATGATTTTTCAACACACATAGGATTTATATTTTTTAAATTAGATATAATATTTATAAAAATTGGTACCAAATTATATAATAATTATAATTTTATTAATGTCCAAATGAATAAATTACCTAAGTTAAAAATACTAGTCACCGTAGTGAAAAACAAAAATAGTAAAAGTAAGGAATCTAAAATGTTAAGGAAGAAATGTTTAAAAAATGTGTTTAATTGTGTTTTTGAGGTTTTTAAAGATCATATAACCCAAAAAAACCTTTAATTATAAATTTTAGATGCACTTGGGTTAAGGAAAACCTTCAAATAGTGAATACTTTTGGGTATTTACAAAAATGCCACTCCTCCTCAACTATAATAGGGAACTCACTCCCATAATTTCTTCATACGTATCAAGCCATTTGGTTAAACAAAAACCTAAAAAAATTACTTAAAAAATTTCCTTAACTCATAATTTGAGCCTTATTTTTGGAATAAATACAACCTATTAAGGATCTAGTTCAAACCTAAAGAGGATGCCCAAACAAAAGGTAATATTCTTTGATGAGTGTCTTTATTTTATTTATTTATACAACCCCTTAAATTATTATTAAAACATGATGATATAATAAACTAATTATATTATATATAATGAAATGTTTTATGATAATTTCATGACCTAAAAACATCTCCAATTCCGTGAAATTGATTACGGAATCATTATTTGTGGGTATTGTGGACTACCACCTCACGAACCTATGTCATTCATTATTCCATTACCACCTTTCATGATTGAGTATGTTGATGTATATAAAGTATATATATTTTATTTATAAAATCTTTATACCTGTGTAGTAATTATACCATATATATATATTTTTACCTTCCATTTTATGGGATACAATAACATTGCTCGTGTGTACAACAGACTATAGCCTCACAAAGTAATGTGATTCGTCTTTCACCAACATTTTACATGGAATGTTATCTGGTTAAATTTAATTATTATATGTGATATACATGAAAAATTTATGATATTAATGAAATATTTATCATTATTTAAGGATTATTTAAATTTTTTTCTTTCCTACCATTTCACTCACTTAAAGATGATAACATTGTTCGTTTATGTGTGGACTACTTCCTTCATGAAGCGATGTGACTCTTTTTTCATCACCATTCCATATGGATGATATATGTAAGTATATAATATGATTTATATTATATTTTTATCATTTATTTTAATATTATATATTACTTACCTTATTTCCATAATGATCATTGGAAAGTGGTAACATTAGTCATGTATACATACGACTTAGCGTCTCCATGATTGTAACATATTTAATTTATCATAACCATATTTCTTGATTATTTTTAAAAGTATAATTTATGTAATAATATAATAATTCTGTAATTATTATTATTGTGGATATGATATAACTATATAATAATCACAAGAACCAGATATTTCATGATGAAACACATATGAGAAAACAAGGCTATTAACAACCGAAACAATGAAATTAATAAAAGATTATTAATGGAAGAGTGATAAGGAATTAGAAAAGGTTCATATATGATATTATAAATATTAATATGGGTTTTTATAAGTTAATATTATTTTTAAAACCACTATATATGAGGTTAATGAATTTATATCAAAAAGAAGTGTGAGGTATGCGATTTCTTTACTCAATTTATATTCATTGAACGAATCTTCTACTTAATTGATTATGTAATTCTATGATTATGAGAATAATGGATTTTTATTAAATTATATTGTATTTAATTTTTTATGTGTATTAACAGATAAAACAAATAATTTATTCATTTATTATTTATCACTTCAATGTTAAGATCATTGTATAGGTTTATTTCACAATCTCATTCAAATCGAGTTTGTTTACTCTTGAATTTCAGTTGAAGGGAATTATTTAAAAATTAATAAGTGAAAAAATTTAATTTTATTATGTTCTATTTATTCATGATATTTTCAAGTAATAGTTACATTTCCCAATATTTTTCAGTTAAATTAATTTACAAAATTCTTTCAATAAAAGCTGTCTTCATTTCTCTCTTCAGTAATATATATGTTTTCCTCCAAAACCAAATTTCTTGAAAATTAAGAAAATTATTTTTATCCGTTTTAAAATGATTTATTAAATGAATTTTCTCCAAATTTTACTCTTTTTTTTCAATGTAATCATTTTTCATTTTTAAAACAATTCCTCTTTGGATTTTACCAAAAATATGAAAGGAATCTTCTTGTCATTTTTAGAACAAGACACTTTCCTAACATTTTTATAGTGAAAAAGGAGTGTTTTTTTAACTTATACGACATGTAATGAATTACCCATCATTATGAAATTATTTATTCGATGCTTCCATTACATGAATATGCGGATATTTTTAAATAAAATAATTTTAAAAGTGATTTTCAATGAACAAGATCTGCAAAAAAATTTTGAAAATGAAAACGATATTTTCCTCAAGAATGTTTTTAATGAAAATTTTATGGTATTTATATTCATCAAAAACATAAAACTATTATTTTACTTATAATCCACTGAGTATATGTTGGATCGATATAATCCTTATTCTATTCTTATATGGTTTATGATATGTTTGACTATAGATATGTTATTTTGATACCATTCACCATATTACTCTGGATGGTTTATCGTTATGTTTTTTGATTGAGGAAAGTATTCAAACTGCATATGCTAGTTTTTCAGAATGAATGGCCTGAAGGCCTTCCTTTTTATTTATTTTCTGATAACACCCCTTTCAAGGGATGAGGGGGGACCCTTACAAGGCCCTTAGGCTTAAGAATTACATTGCCCATAGGCTTGGAGACATTACATGACCCGCATGTCTTAAGGAAATCATATAGACTATAACTACTTGAAACTGATCCTCCCAGGCATCTGCATCGTGATCATCTCTACACCTTTTCATGACTGTTCAGCTAGAATTTCAATCTACAGAGGTGCACAGGCGCAACACCAATGGAAAATGCCATACCCTCACATTCTTCCAAAGTCCGTTTAGCCCTGCTATAGTGATTGAGCTCTGCTCTTCCCTCCTATGGAGTGGTTCCTTATAGAATCTGTCTATGAAACTGCAAATCAGGTGGACCTAAAGGCCTTGAGGTGGCATAAAGGCCATGAGGTGGCCTGAAATCCTTACTGACCCAAAGGCCTTGGGTGGCCCGAAGGCCTTAAGGACTCCAATCCCAAATCAGTGGCCCATGGTGAATAGTTCTGGCCATTACAGTACCTGCTACAGTACTGCTATAGTACTGCTACACCACTTATACAATACCAAAATTATGTCTCCACCTAGTTTTGAATCTGGGTCTCATGGATGCACTTAGAGAGACCCCACCAACTGGGCTGAGGCTCATTTGCACATATGATAGTTTTTCAATATGAATACTTATTCCGTTTTTGTTTCCCACTTAATATGAGTAATTATATGAAACTATCTTATTATGGATGAGGCCCATACATTTTATATCCCCTAGATGCATTGGAAGCTCTTTTGAGACAAATTATTTGGCCAAATCATACGGTTTTCTACACATATATTTAAACTATCTTGAGGATAGATCTTGACAGTAACTGTCTTGAGGATATATATTGATAGTTCAGACATCTATCAGTATGAATTACATCATTATGAATTCAGTTATTAATATTCCATATGGTTATTAGATTAGTTAAAAATTCCTTGGCTAGGTTTTCAAGATTATTTGGTTATTTATATGGAATTACTAGATAATCATTTATTCCTACCTTATTATGAACAAGTTATTAGTTAAATGCAATGTTTTTTAGTTACATACCATTACATGTTGATTCTAATTATTGATTCATGATATATTCTACTATACTTAACCCTTATTGAGGATTTGAGATCACCATTATTTTGTTTCCTTTCCCCATTATTTGAAGAAGAGTTCTTTAAATGAGTTTCAAGGATGTTGATAATTTTCTTTTATTATGTTCTCTTTTGTGTCTCCAATGAAAAATGGGTATAATGTATGTATCTAGTTTTACAAAAATAATAAACTTATCGTTCCATTAGTATTTGATTATTTATAATCATGCCAATATAATAAAGTAGACACCGACTCCAGGTTACTTGGATCGGATTCGTTACTTTTGACTAATGCATGATTATCACCCATCAAAAATTCAAAGGCCCAATGATTTTCAAATGAGTATAGCTGAACTTAGGTCAAATCCTTGATTGTTGTACTATATTTTAGTGTCAAATGTTTTTTTCTTTATCATTTGAATGGGGGGGGGGGGTTGTTTACAGATATTAGGTGAAATAAATGATTATTGGATTTAGGTTAATAATTTAATAATTTTAAGGAATATTTAATCATTAGGGTGTTAACTTTGTGATATTATTGAGATTTGATATATATTTTATTAAATTCACAACCACTTCAAAAGTTTATTTTTGATTTAAATTCTTAAATGTTTTGTCTTTAATATAAGACTCAAACAGGGTATTGATCCTAATCGATTATTATTAATGAAAAGTTAGATATTTCATCAAACCATGTTTACTTGTGGTTACAATAATCTATGGAATCAACATGTTAGACAAGAAATGTCATTAATCCATGAATTTTTAATCTCAATATACTCAATATTAATTTAAAAAATATTAAACAAGAAACATATGTCAATCACCTAACATACAAAAATTATGGATCACCTAGATAGTATATTTACTCATCCATGGATACATTTAGTAATACAGTTTGTTTTATTTATGTTGATAAGTTAAAAGGAAATAAAAAGAGTGGGAAAATATAAGTTTAGTGTGCCGAACACACAAAATAATGATGAAGAGAGTTAAACACACTTTTGGATTGAATGAGAAAGTGAAATAGGGAAGATATTCTAATAGAGTTCAATTTATTTTAATAAATTTACAAAAAATATAAAAAATTACGATTAATAAAATATTTTAGATAATAGAAACCATTCATTACATGGAATTGAAATGGAAATAAATTACATTTTTACAATTGAAAACCAACGAAAAAGAACAAGAAATGAAAAGTGAAGGGGGGGTTTATGTTGTTGAAACAAGAGTGTAAAAATTACTCCTTGGACTTTGGAAAGCATATGGTCATGTTACTGAACCTTCTTAAGTGGTCAACTTCTAACCTCTTTCAAGTATATGAGGAGAGTGTATTTATAGCTCAAGGTGTTGGAATGTTTTCCTTCCAAAATATTCCTTTAATTTTGATCAACCATTTGACCTTTTAGAAAGCTTAATATAGAGAAATATTCTCCCTAAATGTTTTATATATGGATTTTGAATATACAACCTAAAAATTTGGCAGACATTAGATTTTTTGATCCAAATTTATGGCTGTTTTTGTAAACCATGAATTGTTGTCCATAATTGTCTTGAAATTTTCCATTTCCTAAATATGAATGAATTTATGGCTATGAATATGGCTTAATTTTGGATCACATTTTACTTAAATGTTTTTATCCTACATCTTGAATTTATACCCTCATAATTTCATCCTAATTGGGAGGATTTTTTGGTAGAAAAGTAAAAAATGGTGATCTTTTCTTGAACCCATGAAAGAATTGTGGGATAAAATTTATGCATGAATTGGGCCTCATTATGGTTGACTTGGTCCTTGAAATTATTATCCATGTTGTAATTTAATATCATTAGGATTTTAATGTAGTATTAATTAATATATACTTATATATTTATCCTATAAAATATAGCATCCCACCTCTAGTTGAATAATTTTTTGATAGATTCATTGGGCCTTCTTGTGTGGTCAAAATATCCCTTAAGACAGAAAAATTAACCAAAGCCCCAATTGATATTTTTTCTAGAATATGAATAAGGAGCACTAAAAATCAAGAATCACATATTTTTTTTTAATATATTGAATTATATAGTCTAAATACTAGACTATAGTGCAACTGAATGAATTTAAATAATGTTATCTATATATGTTTATGATAAAAAATGAACATTGAATGTAAATTAATCATTTATTTAGTGGAAATACAGGGATGAGAGTAACATAAAATCCTGAATAAATATGTAATATCATTAAATTATAGAGTCAAATCAATTTTTTCTATATCAAATGAGTCTTTTCAAAATGCAAAGTAAAAAGAATTTGGTTTCTATATCATAGAAGGTAAAAAAGGGCGACCAAAGCCCAAATCCCTTTTGTGGATGAATATGGACCCTATTTTTTATTTTATTTCATAGTGAAAGATGAATTGATACATCTATAAGGATACTATATTTTGATAAATTGATTTTAAAAGAAACGGAAATCTCTAAACAAGCACTTGTAGCAGCCAGAATCAAAGTCGTTGTCAAAGCCAATTATGAATATGAATCAAAGTGTGGATCTGAAAGAGAGATGATGAGGCAATTTGTAATTTTACAAAATTAGGATTGTGGTTTTTTTCATGTTCGAAGTAATGTGTATTCTGGTATTTTTGGTGTGATTTACAAGATTTATTGGAGATGCAGTGGTCTTGATATAATCCATTATTATGGCTGGGAGGAAGGTTGATAATGAAATCAAGGTGCTTGAATGAATTTATAGGAGGAATCCAAAGTTATTACTGGTAGGTTATTTACTAGACATGATAAATCAAATGGGTTGTTAAGTAAATATGAGATGCTCTTCTTGAATAGCTTCATCACATCAGTGTCCAAGTCCAAGTTATGTTTTTATCATGTTGAACAAGAATGTTGACTTATTTCAATTAGAACATGGGTTCTCACTGACATTTGATCAATTAGAGGAGATGGATATATAAATTTTAAGGCAGTGTCTAAGGAATGAAAGGGGATGTGAGATACCAAGTCAAAAATAATGTTCTAGTGAGCTAAAATTATGTGCATATATTGAACAATGGAGATTAATGGGGAGGTGGTTATGTTATATGGAAAATTTAGTTGATTCATTAATTACCCAGTAAGGAGGAAAGGGATTTTGGAAGTGATTAAAAAAGTGACAAGTAAGTGAAATAATACCATAGGAAAAAGATAATTCTAGTGTAAATTGACATGTAAACGTAGAAAATTAATTCAATGGTTTTGGTTGAAAATAAAATAAAATTTTTCATGAAAAAAGTAAATAATTCATTAATTTAGGGGGATAAAATTCAAAGATTGAATTTTTCAAGAGAATTATGGAGTGGAATTAGAGTAGGAGCCGCAAGCAGTGCAGAATCCCATTAGGAGTGAAAGATCAAGAGAAGACTTCTCATCTTCTAATCATTTATTTTTGTCTTACTATATATTTGTTATATATTAAATTTCAAAATTATTATTGGGTAAATTATTCTTGAGGAGTTTAATTTTCTGGTTTCATATTTGAATTAATTTTTTCAATTTTTAAAATTAATTTCCATTACGTTAGAATTATCTTGTGAGATAAATTATGATTGTATAATTGTTTGTGATTCTAGTGATTTTTTTTCAAAATGTCATAATATTTCAATGTTATTTTATTAATAATAATTTGTTCAATTTTTTTTTCAATTGGATGAGTTTTGTAAGTGTAAATCTACAATAATCATCCATGTATAGGATAATATCTTAGTGAAGGAGATTGAACTAATCAATTTTGTAGATGTACATGTAATTAACTTTATGTGAAGGACGAAATATATTTTAAACCAAGTATTTGAAATTACCCTTGCTTTTAATCATTTTTAAACTCATAATCATTTGTTTTTATCCTTCTATTTTCTCATTATATTTTAAATAATCATCTTATTCCTCTTATCTTTTGTTTCTAAAAAATTTAAATCACTTTTTTTCCTGATCATTTGTTTCTGATTTTTGTTTTGTTTTCTTCTAGGAATCCACTTATAATTTACTTTTCTAAGGATTCAATAACATTCTTTATAATTTTTAATTTTATATAGGTTTAATATTTGGGTATTCAATGACATATTTATAAATTTCTAGCAATGTTTTTGGGTAAGTCTCCATGTGTATAAAATAGAGGAAAATATTAAAAAAAACATATTAATAAAATTGTTCCTAAATAAAAGAGTGAATCTATCTTGTGTTGTTAGAAATTTCTATTAATTACTTTATTGAATACTCAAAAGGTCTAGTTATCAGGATCTAGAGCTACTAAATATTAAAATTAAAAATCATTTAAGATATTTGAGATAACAAAAAAATTGTAATGGAAAATTTTGGAGAGGGAGAGTGGATGAAGTAAATAATTTTTTTTTCAACTATAAATTATTCATGATAATGAACAAACTTGGATGAGGTATTACTAACTAACTCAGGTATCTAGTAATCATTTTTCGATTATATTAAAACTTAGATTCCAAAACTATGAGCTTAAAAAATATCATATGTCAATATTTTATACATTTAATGGCCTTTCTAATAAATATTTGATGGCCTTCATTATATACTTTTATAACACTATGTAGTAGTTTCCTCTATAAGTGCTCACCAAAGATGAATATAGGATAATATTTTTCCCTTTTTTTTAAATTTAATGCAATAAATTGGGTTTTAAGTCTAGATGGGAATATATTTCAAAACTAGGAGAAATTTTATAAGTCACTATTCATGAAATTCTACCCATAAAGAATTAAGGGAGAGATTCGAACTAAAATCAAATGTTTTTTCAGGAGGATAGAGAATCCTTTTGTTAAAATTTGGAAGGATTTAGGGACCTACTTAGGTAGTTTCCTCATCACCAACCACTATCCCATCTTTTCAGGGATAATTTTTATGAGGGATTTTTCTTAGGAAAAAATCTATTTGATCAATCAACTAGTGGGAATTTTAATGATAAAATTATTCAGGAGTTAAGATAAACTTTACAAAATCTTTCTTTTAATTCTCCACAAAAAAACTCTATAAGGAAATGAGTTAATAAAGGAGGAAACAACACTATATTTAGTATGAAAATGAATTTCCAATTGGGTAAAATAAAGGAGACAATTCAATCTATAACAAAATAAAATGTAAAACCAAGTGTAAACCAAGTGGACTATCAAAATCAAAACCAATCTCTTATAGAGTAGTGTACTAATTGTGGGACATTCAGATTCTTTGATTTTTTTTAAAATTTGATATGACAACACAAATATAAGAACATTCCAAATTTTCAAGATATGTTTCTAGGTTCCAAGCCAAGGATGACACTTTTTCTAACAACTATAACTATGGTGATAAAATTCATCTAAAAATTTCCTAGGAAGAATAAGGAATGATAAGACAACCACCACATGGTTTCTTTCAACAACCCAATTTCCCAATTAAAAACCCATAAAGGGATGAATATTTTAATTTCCAAGGGAGTTTTGAGGGACATATGATTTATAAGATGGTTCAAACTATGAGTTTTATAGAATCACAATAAGAAAAACATAAAACTAAAATTACTAACTTTAAACACAATTTACTCAAATGGATTGAGATTTAAGTGGTTGAAAATAATGGTAGTTGAAAATTATCAATGAAATAAAGCCTAGGGAGATTTCCATGGAAGTGGTTGCTATGACTGGTTTAAAAACTCAATATTATGTTAGAGTTAGCCCTATGAGTGTCTAAACTAATAATTTGGAAGAATATTAACACAACAATCTGGGAAATACTGATTCTAGAAATTTTGATAACACTAATCAAACTCAAATAAATCTAGCTTTTCCATATGAAAATTAAGAAAAAAATTCTAAAATGAAAAGTAATAAAGGGAAAGAAAATTATATAGAATACACAGGGTAAATTATTTCTTTTTTAGGGTTTTCCATATTCATCTCTTTCCCTCAATTATTGAAATCCAAAAATAGAAAACTTGATTTTCTATTATTATTTGGGCTTTTCAAAAAGCTCTTTGTGAATATTCCTTTCTTCGAATATTTGATTCATATTCCATAATATCTTAAATCTCTCAAGAAAATTATTACAAATAAGAAAACCATAGAATAATTTTCTACTTACAACCTCATTGAAGAGTGTTGTGTTATTATTCAAAATAAAATCCCCCCAAATCTTAAATATCTTAGGGGTTTTGTTATTCCTTGAACCTTGGGGAATAATGGTCAGTTGAACTATCCTTGTGACCATGTTTTGAGCATAAATCTACTTCCATACTCACTTTTTCAGTAGTTTGGATTCTGATAATTACAACACTACATTGTGATCTTATAATTGGATAACCTATATTTTACACACCTCATAAAAATAGTTAATGATCTGCTTATAGGAGTTGGTAATATATTCTTAACTAATTATTTTCTTATCCTAGAAATAGAGTGTGGCCAATAAGTAACTATCATTCTTGGTTGGACCTTATTATCTACCATATGAGTAATTATAAATGTGTGAAAGGGTAGTTTGATTTTCAAGTTTAGTCAATAAAAAGAAGTCTTTCATGTGTTTAAGAATGTAAAAGAACAAATATTTGGTGATAACTATTATAGTGTTGAGATGTTAGAAGTTGAGGACTAATTTAGTCAACTTGAAAAATAATTTAATTAATCCTTAACTGAAGAAACCCATTTAGATGATTAAAATATTTTTTTTACCAACATCTTGAAAGTATTAAAAATGAAAATTTTGGTAATTTTCCAAATCAGGACAACAAATCTGTTCCATTTTTAGAGACCTATCATGAAGATAAATTTTCAATTCTAGAGCTTAGAAAATTTCCATGTGATCTTGAGGATGGATTTATTTCTCTAAAAAAACTTGAGTAACATTTTTATATGCGTGAGGGATATATTTTGAAACGTTTTGTTGAATTTTATTAAGAAAAGGTCTTAAAATAAAACTGAGATACTGAATATAATGAGCTATCCACTTTGGACAATAGTGAGGAAAGCCATGTTTTTGAATATGAAATTGATAATTTTTTAAATTTTTATAGTCATGTTAAGAAAACTGTTGAAGATCCTGGACATCATAGTGCCAGTAGACTACTATCCAGATAAGAGGCACCAGAAAATGAGATAATTTTTTTCCTTCACACCTAAAATATTCATTTCTTTGTGAGAACTCATCACCACCTATTATTATATTTATTGAGTTATAAAAAATTTAACAGGAAAATATATTATCAATATTAAAGAAGTAAAAAAATTATATAGGCTTGAAAATTTATGATATTGAAGGGTTTATTCCTTAATTTTGTATTTATAAGATCCCTATGAAATATTATTATAAAAAAAATATTCAAGGGTCAAATAAGGATAAATTTGTACATAAAATTTATTTTGACAGAAGTGGTTATCAAGATGATAGATACATGAATCATTTATCCAATCTCAGATATCTCTCTGTTCATCCTAGTCAATGTAGTTCCCAATAAGGGAGGTTTCACTGTTGTTATAAATGAGAAAAATGAACAATTTCAAGTTATAAAATCCCAAAAATGGACTGTCTGTATAGATTAGAGAAATATGAATTCCAAAACTATTAAATATCATCTTACAATTCGATTTATAGATTAAATAATTGAGAATCCAACTGGAATTTTTTTTTTGTTTTTTGGATGGATATTCTGGGTATAATCAGATCATGTTGTCTTCAAAAGATCTAGAGAGAACCACTTTCACATGACCATTTGGGACATTTTCAATCTGTGAAACATGTTCACATAGTGAATGGTTCGATCTTGATTAATTTAAATCTAGGTGACATATTTTTTGGTGTGCATGAAAGTTGAAGGTTTCATGACTTGATACCTAAATTCATGTTGTGAATCTTGTGCATCCCATTGGTTTTATTCATTTCATGAATTACCACATTTCTTTCTTTCAATTCTAATTTCACTTAATTTAATCATAGGGCTAGACCAGGTGCTTTTGGGTGTCTCCACTCATTC
The DNA here is from genome assembly GCA_963277665.1 of Viscum album. Taxonomy (NCBI): domain Eukaryota; kingdom Viridiplantae; phylum Streptophyta; class Magnoliopsida; order Santalales; family Viscaceae; genus Viscum; species Viscum album. The sequence goes on from OY728155.1 coordinate 824,863,906, forward strand.
TGTATAGTATCAGTCGACACTTGAAGTCCATATTGGTTGTGCTGTGTCTCTCTTTGTACCTGACCTTTCTGCTTCTTCAATTCCATTTATCATGAAAATGCTGTCAAATAATATTTATAAAATCCCATGATCACTTTTTTATTCTCATGTGATCCTTTATAGATCCATCGTATGATCATATTCTAGAGGCTAACCCGCATGTTTTCTGTGGTGTGGTGTGTGAGTTCTCCAAGGTAAGTGTTGTTTTATCTTCTTTACCAATATATTTACTTGTTGAATTGTTTATAATATATGGGAATCAATTCTAGAGACTCAATTGTTGTCTCTACTTTTCTTTTGGTGCTAGTACATCCCATTTTGAATGTGTTAAAATGAAATTTGAGGTAGGTGGTTCAATCTCAAAACTATTTTAGATGAACCTTGAATGCTTTGGTTTTATAAATTGTTTTATAAATGAATTATAATTATTTATTTATTTGCATGCGTGTAAAATGGTTTTTGAGAAAATGAGGTTTTCCCAAATTTTTGTTAAATAAAAAGGATTTTAAAATCATTTTGAAATGGATTTATGAAATAGTTTTCAAAGAATGGTTTTGATAAAATTATATGGAATATATAGCACATGGTAAGCCTTGGGTACTTAGGTGAAAGGTATAGAAATAGATATCATCTTCTATTACTATCGGGGGGTTCACTCAATTGAAGTTCCTTTTCTCCCTATACCAAGTGTCCAAGGGACATGTTATCCATTGTTGGGAGGTTCAATTTATGGGTTTTCCACTACTCTCTTGATTCGATGCATATATCTAGGGGCTTGATGTACACAATTGTCTATATTTGAATAAGAGTGTTCAAGATAGCCTGACCTATAGTTATCCCTTTTGTGATGTAATTATGATTTGGTATGAACTAATTGTATTTGATTACCTGTTTTGATATATATGGTATGCTTTGAAATGGTTTTACCAATATCATTTATAATTTTGAAAAAAGGGGATTGTTTTTCCATTATTTTGATATAAAAACTATTTAACTGATTATAATTCCATGTTTTCTTTTAAAGTCAAGCATGTTCAGATTTTTATACAAAGACTTATTATAGAACACATAGGATAGATTATACTGATCTTATTTAACTCACACACTGCACACCCATTCAGTGGGGAATCTACTTAGTTATGTCTTTTGATGTATGGAAAGGCAAGGAACCACAGTGAGGCTGTGAGGTTTTCTATCAGCTAGGTTAGGTAGCTGATGGTGAGATGCTGAGATATTTTACACATATCACATGGAGTATTAGTTGTTCATTTGGTTGTCCTTTTATTTTTTTGGACACATATCTTTGGTTTTACGTACCTTTTGATTTTTATCATTACTGGAGTTTCTCTTTGGTTATGAAATATATATTTATTCCTATTTCTATTTTTATTTTTCTTTTTATTATGTATATATATGCCATGTTTTCTATTTCAGGTTATGAAAAATCATTTCCTCTAGTTTTTGATGATATCGGCGTTCAAGTCTCTAGCCCATGGGGATTAGGAAGGATGTTTGGGTATGTAGAGGATCAGGTAGGGTACGAGATTGTAAAGGTATCCCGGGTTGGTTCATGTTACATAAGTAATATGAATTTAAGGAATTAATAGGTAGGTTGCAATGAGTGTCTAATGATATCTTACTGTGATGAGTTGAAATTACCATGGGATATTGGGATTTGTGTCTCTTGGGATCAGTTCTTGAACTTAATATTAGTTTTTTTTCATTGGGTTTTCTAGTTTATTTGGAGACTATCTTGTTCGTTGATTGTTTATTTTGTTTTTAGTGTGTAGTGATATTACTTAAAGATGTATTCTATGGGTTCCATAGGTGAAAATAATAGATTATATTCACGGGAATCCAATTTTTTATCAAAATCATAAAGAGGATATCATGTGAGTAGTTAGTTCGATGGACCAAAATGTAACAGAAGTCTAGAACATATTTTTTTGTTATATCTTGTAGATGGTTGAGAAATGGATTGATATTAGAAATTATTATGTGAGAGGTCACCATATTTTAATATTAATAATGATCCCTAATAATTTGAGGACTAGATAGACAACTTTGATCAGATCTTTGAAATCATTGATATGCTTGAGGCTATCAAGCTAAATTTAACAAAATTCAGTATCTAGGTTCCTAACAACGAATGGTGGGATTCTATTGTACATATATATAGACATGTGGGATTATATTGGAATGGTTTTAACACCCTCTTCATCTATTAGTTCTTTCCAGTGTCTATGAAGATAGAAAAATCTATGAAGTTCTTCTCCTTTCAGCATAGAGAGTATTCAATGACAATTTACTCCAATAGATTTCTGGAGATGGTTTATTATACTTCAAAGATGGTGAAGAATTTTCAAATGAAGGATTAGAAGTACCTATATGGTTTTCGATTAGATATCATATCAGATGTATTCATGATGAATATTTCTACCAATTTAGACATGGTAGATATGGATATGATAGTAAAAATGGAACCAATATGAATGATTATCCATTTTACCCATTATCTTATACCTAATGGTAGTTTCAATGGTGCATAGGAAAAGAAGAGGAAGTGGAATGAGCATAATAGGGGTTGTGGGGGTGGGTTTTAGTAGTGATAATCCTCTACACCATCAGTTACATATAGTAGTGTTCACATGAATATTGGTTAGTGTGGTAAGGTCAGGCACACCCGACATTCTTTCTCTACACCTTTGAAGATGTGTAATAGATGTGGTCGCTAGAACCATCTACCAAGGTTCTATTAGGCTGTGTGTATTCCTTATTATGTATAAAAATATTTGGATCTAAATGATTCTAAGAAATTTTTAAATGATTCAATTTCTATAAGGATCCAGTCATAGGCATTAGGAGTTAATCACATTTTCACAATGGATGTGTTATGATGGAGGTTGATGTGGGTCTGGATATAGTGACATGTACCATATTTGTTGGATCTTATATAAAAACTGAGTTATTTGATAATTAACCTCCCAATCATATATATCTTACCTTTTTGTTGATATCCATAAAATTATAATGGAGATTATAAACTTTTTATGGAGTTAGTGACACATATTTGAAAGAGGAAATAGTAAGGGTTTTGGTGTCGTACTTGTTTTCTATTTATTACTGACACATAGTTTGTTTGGTATTTCTTCCTTATTAATATATATCTATTTGAAATAATCATTGGTATGGATTTACTTATTACTCATCATGCTAAGGTCAATTTTTTTCATCGGAATGTATTTTTAATTTCCACCGACGAGTGATCATAGTTGTTTTAGGGAGGGTGGGATTTGAGGTCTGGTCATGTATGACCCTTCCACCTAGAGATTAGAAGTTTTTTATTAGTTATTTAAATTAAGAATGATTAAATTTATTATTTGGTAATATTGCCTTGGTTTTTTGGGATCTTCCTAATGTATTTACAGGAAACTTCTCCCGTCTTCCTCTTGAGAGGTAGGTGGAGTTTATGATTGATCTGGTGTCAAGTGTGAAACCGATATCGATACCTACTTATTATATGAAAACAATGGAGATGAAATAGATCAATATTTAGTTGTATGGTATGATGGTGAAAGGTTTTTTCCTCTCTAGTGTTTGTCCTTGTTCATCCCCAGTGCTTTTTTCCATTAAGGTTGATGGTTCACTTCGATTGTGCATGGACTATTAGAAGTTGAATCGGGTGATGATTAAGAATAAGTATACTTTACCCTATGTATATGATCTATTTGAAAAGTTAAAAGTAGAGAGGTGGTTTTAAAAAACCTATATTCATTTGGTTTATCATAATCTTTGGTTTCTAGAGCCCTATATACCGGAGATAGATTTTAGGAGTTGGTATGAGCACTAGTAATATCTAGTTATGATTTTTGGTCTATCTAATGTGTCACACCCGATTTTTCATGTCTTTGTTTTGATCTGGTTCATTTGAAATACCGATACTTTTCTTGTGTATTATGTGAGATTAATGTTGAGTTTTTAAGTTTCATCGGTTTCTAATCATCCTAATTTGGGTTCCCCATTTCTTGTTTAGGAGTTTTTGGAGAAAGAGTGGTTACTTCATGATTTGGGGCAACAATGAGCCCATTTCCAGTTTTAGAAACCAAATTTGTTTCTTTTATAACTCCTTTGTTTTTCAACATTTTTCACCCATTACACTTCCCACCTAGCCTAAAATGATATATTCAAACTACAATATCCTTTTGGACCCCTTAATAATTCATAATCATGGTGAATTGGGGTTACTTATTTTGGCATTGGGCCAGCCCATGGGCCCATTTCCGATTTTTAAAAAAATAATTTGTTTATTTTGTATCTAATTAAATATTTGATATGATTAGGTGATTCAACCTTCCACCCAAATCCAATATCCCGATCCTCACCCCCATAATCTATTTTCCCTCTTTGGAGCTCCGAATAGTCACAGAGTGGGGAAACATTCTCAATGTCTCTCAAATCGTCCAGAATTGACAAGGTAAATGGTATCATTCATAAATCAGTTGATTATAACTCTTTTGTCCACCAATTTTCTTTTCATGGTTAATCCATAAATTATGAGTCTCTCAAAGACGTTTCAAGCCATTCCATTTTATCTATGGGTGCAGATATAGTGGAATACTAAGAGTTTTCTAGTTGAAATGGTGAGATTTCTTCTCCTTTATTGTCCATCTTCTCACTCCTTTCAATATTTCTTGGTTTTATAATCTACCCTAGTCCTATTCGACTTAGGGTTCTTTTATTACATGATTTGTGTTGTGGTTTTTATTTATTTGGGTCTGGTCATCATAGTTTTAGGGGTTGTAAACCCTCGAATGGTGATTTTGGGAGTGCGTTTCCATTACGCCAACGATTTGAGGTAGGATGTCCACTGAACAAGCCTTTATCATTTATGTTTTATCATTATAATACTATTATAAACTTATTTATATGATATGTTCTGCTGTGAAACCTTGGTTTTAAAGGTTTTGTATGCAAATTATGTTTTATGACTTATTTTGTTAAAAATATTGTTGTTTTGGTATAAATGTGCACTCCACTTCTTTGATAAATTATTCCATGAGATTTTTCACTTGGTTTATAGTATTTTTAATATTTTTTAGTATATTTAATAACTTTATGGCGTTAAAATGGTATTTTATCACTTTTTAAGTGCTTAACATAAGTTGTTTTTTTAAAGAGTGCATGCCACGTGTTTGGTAAATTGCCCGGTTGGCTTTTATGTGTCTAGTGCAATTTAAAATGATTTGTTTGGGTTTATAAATACATTATAAGCATGTAAAAAAATTATTTTGGGATCCTTTTATGTATTTCAAATTTTTATTTTGTTTTACGAATAAATGGGTTTTGTTTTACACCATGTTTTTGCCCGAGTTGCCAGAAAATGGCCTGTTTCACATTCTTATGAAAATGGTTGTGTTTTGAATATGTAAACTGAGTGTTTTTTGTGATTTATGAATGTGGTTTGATTATGTATATGGTTTTTATACACCTATTTAAAAAAATTTAAATTCATATCCTTTTCAAATGGTAGTTTTTGAAAAATGTTTAAAGGCATGTTTGGCCTTTCCTAAAAATGAAGAATGAGTGTTTTACTTGTATATACCATGTTGTGTCAATTGGGATTATTTTATCATCCATGAAATGATTTTCTTAAATGTTTTTAGGGATTAAAAATATGGTTGGGTATGGTCTTGTTGTGTGTTTATAATTCAAATAGTGTTTTTGAATGAGTTTTATGTACAAAGCCTCAATACACTCCATGAAGTTGTTTTACGAAAATTTGTACTGGTTTATTGATTCGTTAAAGAAATGTGAGGTAATTTTAAGGGAATTTTGTGTTTTTTTGGTTTTGGAATGGAATTTGGATGTGAAATGTGTATTTTATAATATGTGTAACTTGATTGATCACTAAAGGGAATCCCAGGTACCTAGGTGGCTGGATGTGTACAAGTATGGTAGTGATTCTGTGGGGTTTAACCCCTGTTTCACGTAATAAGTTTTACGATGACAAAACTAACTAAAATATGATGATGATTATGTTTTGGGACCACTATATTATGGGTAATCTCTCTACTAGTGGCTCATGTACACGAGAACAAATATTTATTATGGTTACTTTCACCAAGATACGAGGTACCTGGGGCTCACAACTAACTAGTTCCTAGGGGTGTTCCTGTGAGTTGTTCTCATTGGATATTTTGTACTCACCATCAGCATATAGTGTGTATGGTTGGTAAATTCAGTAGTGTGTGTTATTTATTTAAAATTTTACAATCTTTAAAGCATCCCTCATTGAAACAATTTTCATTTTGATGTTGCACCTATTTGAAAAATTGTTACTTGCATTTTTGTTTATTAAACATACATGTTTTTGTCTAATAATTATTATAGCATGGAACCTCATTTGAAAAACATACATTTATATCTTCTATTTAATGCTATAAATTAACTTTTCTTTTATTTTAAAGGAAGTGCATTGGGAATAGAATATCGTGCTAACATACTGAGGTTTAATACTCACGCCTATAGTCTTCTTCTGTTTTTAGCCCTTGTGTAGGTTTCAGGTTGAGTTTGATCGCCTTGGGAAATGTGTGATCATTTTGTTGGAGAGTGACCAGTGGGGTCACATGGATTTTTTTGGTTAACTGGTTTGGTCATTTGAGTTTTTGGTTTAGTTGTACTTTCAGTTTCTTGTACAAATAATGTTCAGTTCAACTTTTATATAAATGTTTTTTTGGGCGGTCCATTTCATTCTAATATTTTATTGATTGTTTATATATGGGGGAAATCATTACCTTGTGTACTATATTGACGCCCTTGGTTCTTTTCACCATCCTGGGAGGATCAGGAACACCTCTTGGGACTTATCACGGGCTGTCCTGGGTGACCTGTTCAGGGTTGAATCAGGATGGTTCATGAAAAAATGGTATCAGAGGAGGTCGACTCTTAGTAGACCACTCTTTTAAAGTTCCCTTGTTATTTGGGGATGTCAAGGTAGATGAATTATGATTTTTGGGAATTGATGGGTAAGTGCGGGAAGAGCATCACGAACTCTTGCTTGTTCTGATCCTCTTGTTTCCTTGGGAGGTCTGGTTTTATTAGTGTCCTTTGTTCTTACTAATTGTTTGGTGTTGGGATATGATAAATGGAGTCTGACTAATGGAATCTATGATTTCACAGGGCCTGGAAAGCTATGTGAAGCCGGGGTATGATCCTAATATGTCACTCTGTGTTGGTGCAGTGTTTGACATATGGCCGCCAACCATATGGTCAAGTCACCCAACGACACTAGTTTCCTTTTGTGGGTTTCTTAGACCTTTCATGAATTCTGAATTTTTGTTTTGAAAATCCTTGTGTGAGAAATATGGAAATGGGTTTTAAAGGAAGGATTGGATTTAGAAAAGTAGATAAGGGGTTTTCAAATATTAAACATAAGAATGGTTTTCGTAAGGTTGTGTTTTTTTAAACAAATTTTGGGGAGGAAGTGGAAATGATTTAACGGGATTGGATTTTCCCTAATCAACTTGTGGTTTATTGAAATAAAATGTTTTGAAAGTGTGAATAATTTTAAAGTAATTCTGAAACATCATTTTAAATGGGGTGTTTTGGGATGTTGAAAAGTGTTTGAATATGACAAATAGGTTTTGAAAACTCAGTTTTGTGTAGTTGGTGTTTTTTTGGAAACGGGTTTTGGCTTTTTTGGTTGTCAAATTATGAAAAGAGAACTTTCTGATTTTTTTTTTAAAAATGGGGAAGGGCTATTTAAAATAGAATGGTTGTTTTTGTAGTTTATATAAAATTAAATGGTTTTTTTATAATCAGGTTGTTCTTGATGAAGTGAATTTTGTTTTTTGGAATATGAAAAGCATTTTTTTGACTTGGTGGTTTGTGTTCCTTTTGACTGTACATGTTTTTTGGAATGATGTTGTTTTGTTTTAGCCTTTGGTGTTTTCATGGGTTCTCACATGCATGGTTTTATTGATATCTGTATTAATGGTCTATATGGAATGGTTTTTGAGTTCCTAGGGTGGCACGTAAATTTTCATGTGAGTGAGACTTGATGAAACACCATTGGTGAATGTGAAAATCCACCAAGTTAGTTTTGTTTCAAAAGTATTTTTAGCTGAATAATTGTGGTGTTTGTTTTGAACCGACGGTTTTGTGGATGGTTTATCCTATTCTTAGAAGTATTGTCTATTCATTATGATTCCTAATAATATAGAATTCATACTATTGTTGTATCTTTAGATGAGATCTTGTTGGTGGCTCAGTTTTGGATTAATGTTAAGTGGGTTTCTAAAGATGTGTTGGATGTTGTGATGTGGCCACAAATAGTTATATGTTTGCAAGACTTCCAATTGATAAAACTAAGGATTATTTCTCATGTTTCACAAGATTTATCCACATCCTAAAATAATTCCTCATCTTGTTAGTTTAAATGGTAAGCTGTTTGGGATCAGTAAAAGTCCTTCCAGTTCATGATAATTCTTGTGGACATAATAGTTGTGTTCGTTGACGTTGATGTATTTCTCCGTATTCCTTGTCCATTCTGATCCTCATTCTGAGTGAGATATAATTTTGATATGTATCTATGTGTTCCTATTTAGATGAAGGTGTTTTGTTGAGCAAGTGAGTTTTTTTGAGTGGTGTGATACTTAGCACCTGATTGTGGGGCATCTGATGTTTCATGATTTAGGGCTCCAGCCATAGGCCTCAGTGTGAAGCTTTTCACGCAGTCAGGAAATCTACAGAGGTGAGGGGCACTTGAAAAGGCTCCTTCCTCCACCATTGTGGTAAGGTAGTTTCTATGTCTATATTTTGGTTCCTCATTACTGTGAATTTCCATTTGTCACAACAAGTGTGGTGGACTTACCCCTCACACAATGTCAATGGTTATGCCTTCATGGATGCAGGTTTCAGAAAAATGTCCCTTTGTGGACCGCCTCTGTAAATCGGGTGAGGTCTTGGTGTTACCTATTCATAGGTGGAGAGTTTTGGGTAGTTCCTTGGTTTCTTTTGTGGTTCCAGTGGCCAAATTGTTGGGTCCCCTTCCCTCCACTCCCTGAGTGGTGGGGGTCCGGATCCTTGCTGAAAGTGTTGGCCAAGTTCTCATCCCCTCTGTTCAGAAGTGGGTGGTTTATATGTTCATGTTGTAACCCTATTAACGTGGGTTGGTGGGTTGTTGTGGGAGAGTTTTTTTGGAATTGTGAATGTGAGGTAATGTTGAGTTCTTGTTTTTTTCGTTGCTATTTCGGTTCTAATGGTGCGGAGACACACCACATGTCTCGTTGATTTTTCCACCTATGAACTTGTCTAGTGCTAATTGTTTATTAATTTTGGGGAGACCATTCTTTACTACCCTAGATTACTTGGTTTTATTGAGTGCTCTTTAGTTTGGGTGATTGTTTGTTTCATTGGGAAAAGGCCCAACAATCGGGTTCTTGACTTGGTTGTGGAGGTGGTGGCTTTACCGTTCTGTTGATTTTCACAAAGTGGTTGTGAGTTGGTGTTTTTTTTTGGGAAAGAGGATTAAGTTATGTTGATGGAAAATTTTATTTAACTATATTTATAGGTTTTATAATGTTTATAATGAATCCTTATGGGTTTATCTTTCAGCTGGAAAGTGTTATGGCTTACCGAGGGTGGGAAGCTTTAATGGCAGGGAGAATTGTCACGCCTGATTTTTCATGACTTTGTTTTGATCCGGTTCATTTGAAATACCGATATGTTTCTTGGGTATCGTGTGAGATTAATGTTGAGTTTTTAAGTTTCATCTATGTATAATCATCCTAATTTGGGTTCCCAATTTCTTTCTTAGGAGTTTTTGGAGAAAGGGTGGTTACTTCATGATTTGGGCCAACTGTGAGCCCATTTCCAGTTTTAAAAACCAATTTTTTTCTTTTATAACTCCTTTTGTTTCAACCTTTTTCACCCATTAAACTTCAAACATGGCCTAAACTGATATATTCAAACTAAAATATCCTTTTGTATCCCTTAAGAATTCATAATCATGGTGAATTGGGGTTAATTATTTAGGCATTGGTCCAGCCCATGGGCCAATTTCCATTTTTTTAAAAAATAAATTTTTTATTTTATATCTAATTAAATATTTAATATTTTTTGGTGATTATACCTCCCACCCAAATCCAATATCACTATACTCACCCCAATTATCTATTTTTCCTCTTTGGAGCTCCGAATAGTCGTGGAGTGCGGAAACATTCTCAATGTCTCTCAAATCGTCCATAATTGACAAGGTAAATTGTATCATTCATAACTCAATCAATTATTACTCTTATTGCCACAAATATTTTTTTACCTAGTTCTTCCATAACTTAGGAGTCTCTCCAAGAAGTTTCAATCCATTCTATTTTATCTATGGGTGAAGATCTAGTGGAATACTACTAGTTTTCTAGTTGAAAATGTGATATTCCTTCTCCTTTATCCTCCATATTATTCCTACATTCATTATTTCTTAGTTTTATAATCTCCAATAGTCCTGTTATACTTAGGGTTCTTTTATTACATGATTTTTGATGTTGTTTTTATTTATTTGGGTCTGGTCGTCATATGTTTAGGGTTTGTAAACCCTCAGATGGTGATTTTGGGAGTGCGTTTCCATTACGCCAAGGATTTGAGGTAGGATGTCCATTGAAAAAGACTTTATAATTTATGTTTCATTATTATAATACTGTTATAACCTTATTTATATGATATTTTCTATTGTTAAACCTTGGTTTTAAAGGTTTTTTTGCAAATTATGTTTTATGACTTATTTTGTTAAAAATATAGTTGTTTTGGTATAAATGTGCACTCCTCTTGTTTGATAAATTATTCCATGAGATTTTTATCATGGTTTACAGTATTTTTAATATGTTTCAGTAGATTTAAAAACTTTATGGCATGAAAATGGTATTTTATCCCTTTTTATGTGCTTAACATAAGTTGTTTTTTGAGAGTGCATGCCACATGTTCGGTAAATTGCCCGATTGGCTTTTATATGTCTAGTGAAATTTAAAATGATTTGTTTGGATTTATAAATACATTTTAAGAATGTAAAAAAATTATTTTTTGATCCTTTTATAGATTTCCAATTTGTATTTGGTTTTACAAATAAATGGGTTTTGGTTTACGACCTGTTTTTTCTTTAGTTGCCAGAATATGGATTGTTTCACATTCTTATGAAAATGGTTCTGTTTTGAATATGTAAACTAAGTGTTTTATGGGATTTATTAATGTGGATTGATACTTCATATGGTGTGTATACACCTCTTTTAAAAATATTTAAATTCATATCTTTTTCAAATTCTAGTTTTGGGAAAATGTTTAAAGGCCTGTTTGGCCTTTCATAAAAATGAGGAATGGGTGTTTTACTTGTATATACCATGTTGTGTCAATTTTGATTGTTTTATTAGACATGAGATAATTTTATTAATTGTTTTTAGGGCTTCCAAATATGATTGGGCATGGTCTTGTTTTGTGTTTATAATTCAAATAGTGTTTTTGAATGATTTTTAGGTGCAAAGCCTCAATACACTACTTGAAATTGTTTTACGAAAATTTGTTGTGGTTTATTGATTCATTAAAGAAATTTGAAGAACGTTTATGGGATTTTTGTGTTTTGTGGGTTGGGAATGGAATTTTGATGTGAAATATGTATTTGATAATATGTGTAACTTTATTGAGCACTAAAGGGGATCCTAGGTATCTAGGTGGGCGGACGTGTACTAGTATGCTAGTGATTCTGTGGGGTTTGGCCCCTGTTTCACATAGCAAGTTTAACGATGAAAAAACTAAATAAACTACGATGATGATGATGTTGGGGGACCACTAGGTTATGGGTATTCTCCCTAATAGTGGCTCGTGTGAACGAGAATGAATATTTATTACGGTTACTTTCACCGAGATACGAGGAACCTGGGGCTCACAACTAACTAGTTCCTAGGGGTATTCCCATGAGTTGTGCTCGTTGGATATTTTTTACTCATCATCGTTATACAATGTGGTTGGTTGGTAAATTCAGTAGTGTGTGTTATTTATTCAAAAGTGTACAGTCTTTAAAGCATCCCTCATTGAAATGATTTTCATTTTGAAATTTCACCTCTTTGAAAAATTGTTACATTCATTTTTGTTTATTAAACATGCATGTTTTTGTCTGATAATTATTATAGCATGGAACCTCGTTTGAAAGACATACATTTATATCTTGTATTTAAAACTATAAATTGATGTTTCTTTTATTTTAAAGGAAGTGAATTGGGAATATAATATCGGGCTAACCTAGTGAGTTTTAATACTCACGCCTATAGTCTTCTACTATTTTTATCCCTTGTGCAGGTTTCAGCTCGAGTTTTATCGCCTTGGGCGATGTGTGATCATTTTGTTGGAGAGTGACAGAGGGGTTACACGGAGTTCGTTGGTTAAATGGTTTGGTCAGTTGAGTTTTTGGTTTAGTTGTACTTTCAGTTTCTTGTAAAAATAATGCTTAGTTCAATTTTTATATAAATGTTTTTTTAGGCTGTCCATTTATGTCCACTATTTGTTTGATTGTTTATATATGGGTGTAGATTTTCCCCTGTGTACTCTATTGATTCCCTTAGTGCTTGTCGCTATCCCGGGTGGATCGGGAATGCCTCTTGGGACTTGTCGTGGGCTGGCCTGGGTGACCGGTTCAGGGTTGACTCGGGCTGGTTCGTGACATAATAATCCCACAATAATGTTGGATTTGATGAACTAGATATTTTTTAAGGGTAATTATTTGGTCAAAGATGAGAGCACAATTTATTGATAAACAAAAAAGGATTACAAGAGGCGAAAATCTGGGATTTTTTTACAATCTCTATCAAAAAGGTATAGTAAGTCAGAAGGAATAGTGTCCATCCAAGTCATGCTCTGATGAACTCTTTTGTTGGAAAGAGCATCAGCAACAACATTCGCTTCCCGGTAGGCATGAGTAGCTATATAGTCCATCCCATGGAGCAAATTCAGACAATTCATCCAACGTGTGGTAAGTGTCCAGGCCAGATGGATGTTGCCATTCGAGAGGGCATGAATGATAGTGGTTGAATCACTTTTCTATCCAGATCTTTCTCCAACCTCTTTGAAGCGCAAAATCAACAACATGAATGACCCCCAACATTTCCGCCTACAGAGAAGAAGAGTGACCACATCCAACATAGAAGAAGCCCTTACACTGCCCAGCTGAGTCTCTGAAGATGGCACCGCATCTGGCAGGTCCTGGGTTGCCTTTGGAGGTGCCATCGATGTTCACTTTAGTCCATCCTGGCATTGGATATTGCCATAACACTTCAAATGAGTGTTTGGGATTTGGGTAGATGCCAGGAACACGGAGCTGTCAAAGAATCACAAAGTCACCAACTGAGTTGTTACAACAGTCTTTTTGTATTGAGGCAGCTTCATGAACCCCAAGAAGAATCCGATATTTCCGTACATTTATATTGAGAGGGTGATTATTGTGAATGAGAGCATTTCTAACGTACCATATCTCATGAAGATGCTCCACCACTACCACCAGGAAAAGATTTTTTATCTGCAGAGATGAACTAGATACTCAGTTAGTTTCTTGACACATGTTTTTTCATATTTGTGGACAATATATTAGTTTTCTCTATATCCAAACATGATCACAAGCACTATTTGAATTGGGTTTTGGGAATCTTGAGGAATCGCCATATTTATGTAAATATTTTGAAATAAAATTTTTGGATCCGAGAAGTAAGGTTCTTATGGAATGAAATTTATAGACATGGCTTATTAGCTAATCATAATAAGGTGAAGGCTATATTGCCTTGGGAGGATCCATAAAAAATCATCTATATTTAGAGATTCCTTGTTTTTTCTAGTTACTATCAGCAGTTCATCAAGGATTTATTAAATTTTGAATCACCCTTTACTTATATTACTAGGAAGAGAGTGAGGTTCACATGGGATGTGAAATTTTAGTCTTCTATCAATGAACTTAAATGGATTCTGACATTGGCTCGAATTCTAATCATACCTAGGCTTGGTAAGGTGTATGTCGAATACAGTGATTCTTAAGAAGCTGGTATTGGTTGCATACTTATGAAGGATGATCATGTTGTGGTCTATGACTATAATAATATTCATAAACATGAGAATAATTACCCCACTCATGATTTTGAGATTTTTGATGTTATTCATTTTCTTAAATGTTGGTGGCACTATCTATCTGGGGAGAGATTCCCAGTATTTTCTAACCATAAGATTCTGATATATATCTTTTCATTGAAATAATTAAATATTGGAAAGAGGTAATGTGTGGAATATATTCATACGTTCGACTTTAAAATCACCTATACCTCAGGGAAGAGGAATGTCATTGAAGACACTCTCATCAAGAAAGTTCCATCCCATACTAGTTTAGAATCAAAGGAAGAGTGAAACCTTATAAAGAACTTTAATTAGTTGCATATAGATTCTCAGTAGGATGTTTTTGGTATGGTTACAACTAGTGATCATTTGTCATCATTTCTCATTGTGTCAATTTTGAAATTTTAGTAGTAAGAAGATGAATTCAATGGAATTCTAGAAAACATATATGGTGGGGAGACTGTCTCTATCTAGTATAACTTTTTAGAGGGTATTCTCAATTTTTGGTATCATTTTTTCCTCCCAATATCTTTTAGGAAATTAGTTTTGTTCAACTATCATATTTTTTCCTATGATGTTATTTCAGGAACTACAAAAATTCATTTTGACATGAGATGGTGATTTTGGTGACCAAGTTTGAGGTGTGACATTGCCGATTATGTGCCCCACTATAACACCTTACAACAGATAAAGGAAGATCATATGAAATCTTATAGTTTTTGAAAACCTCTTCTAGTTCCAATTTAGAAAATTGGATAAGGTTTAAATGGACTTTTCTGTTTTATTACCATATAATTCTTGATAAAAAAATGATATACGGTTATTAGTTGATCAGTTTATGAAATAGGATCATTTATTCCAATAAAGGAAACCACTAAATTTGAAGATATGGTTAAGATATATGTGTAGGAGATTATGAGGTTACGTGAGATTCCTTTTGATATCGTCTCAGATTAGGGTCCCTGATTTCGCAATTGGTTCTGGAAAAGTCTCCTAGAGGTGATAGGGACTGACGTTTGGTTGAGTACAACCTACCGTCCATAGAAATTTGTTTATTCAGAGTGTGCTATTCAAATCCTGGAGGATTTTTTCCATGCTTACATCTTAGAATTTCGTGGATCATGGGATATCCATATGGGACTAGTCAATATTTCATATAACAATAATTATCAATCATATATCCAAATAGATCCCTTCAAGTATTTATATGGTCACCTATGCAGGTCACCTCTTTTTTGGGAAGTGGTAAGAGATGAACTTTCATATGGGAACTAGTCTCATTCAAGAGATGTCAGTGTGGATTTAGGATATACATTAATGTATGGTTATAGGTTAGATTCAGTATAAATCATATAAATATTGTCTATATAATCTTTTGGAGTTTTCCTTTGGTGATCAAGTTTTATTGATGGTTTCTCCTCACTTAGGTCACCAACTGCTTGAGAAATAAGGAAACATTTCTCTAAGATATATTGAACCATTTTAAGTCACTGAGAATCTTGGTTAGGTTTCATATGGTTTTTTATTATAGGATCAACTGATAGGTATTCATGATGTTTTCCACATATCTTTGCTCATAAAGTACCATACTAATCCATCTCATATTCTGAGTTGGGTGGATATTAAGTTAGAGCCTAATATTTTTTTTGGATCAACACATGGATATTATTGATTCATATGTAAAATTTTTATGTGGGAAGACTGTTCCATTAGTTAGAGTCTTATGGATACATGAAAATATTCTTATAATACATTGGAGCATGAAATTTTAGTGAGGGAGTAGTGGCCTCACTTATTTCCAGAGAACCTTTCTTCCACATGACATCATATAGATGAAAATTCTTATGGTTTGTATTCATTAACATCATAATTAAAAATATATGCCTATTTTAATGTTTAGTAGTGTTTTTATGGTTCTTTGGGTATTGTAGTTGGTTTGGGGATTTTATATTGAACCTCGATTGTGCACCAGCTGCTGGACACATTCACATTGTAAATTTGGTACATGACATGAATATATTTCTAGGTATATTCCATGATTCTAGTTCCAAACATGAAAAATTTATAATCCATTAAACATTCTCACAACATGAATGGGTCAATCAAGATTACTTTAACCTGATGTGGTTCATTTTTCTTCATGCATTCATGTTGAAGGATTCACAACATGAAACCAGTATTCATGTCATGAATCGTGTGCGGTATGTAGGTTTTATATGCTACATGAATAACCTAATTTCATTATTTTAATGCTAAGTCTACCTCCTCTAACCCAAGGGATACCCCAAGTGGTTTTTGGTGTCTCTGATCCTTCTAGATTTCATCGTTCATCACCTGATCTCCATATATTTGTATTGTCTCTCTTCGGGTAAATGACCTTTAGGCTTATTCATTTATTTTGGTCACAGTATTGGCTTCATACTACATTTAAATAGTTTGATGATCACATATAAATTCTCATGTGATCATTTCTATATCCTTCATGCGGTTATCACCCTGAGGATGACCTTCGTGTTGGTTGTGGTGTGGCAAGACGGTTCTGTGAGGTATTTGTTATTTTATCATCTCAACTGATCGCTTTACTTGTTGAATTGATTCTAAGATGTGAGAATCAATTATAGGGACTTTTTTGTCTTTAATTTCTTTTTGGTTTTGGTGGATCCCATTTCAGGTGTGTGTGATCCGAGTTTGAGGTATGTGTTTTCATCTCTAGCCTATTTTGGATGAACTATAAAAGCTTTGGTTTTATAAATTATATTATAAATGAATTGCAATTATTTATTGATTTACATGTGTGGAAATGGATTTATGATAAAATTTTGTTTCCCTATGTTTTTGTTAAATAAAATATATTTTTAAATGAGTTTGAAATGGATTTTTAGATGGTTTTCCAATTATGGTTTTGATGAAATTATTTGTAAAATGTATAAATGGGAAGCCTTGGGTACATTGGTGGAAGGGGTAATAGTAGGAATCATATATTTTTAATTTTGGGGGGGGGGGGGGGGGTCACTCATGGTGTCTTACTCTTCTACTTATTCCGAGTATCCTAGGGACTTTTTAAACACTATTCAAATGTTCAATTTCTATGGCGTTCCTCTTATCCCTTGATTCAATACATATGTTTAGAGAATTGATGTGCTTGATTTTCTATGCTTGGGTATGAGTGTTCTAGCTAGATAAACCTATAGTGACCCTTGGTGAGATATAACTAATATTTTCTTTGTAATAATTGTATTTTATTAAGTTTTTTGATATATCTAAATCCTTTCAAACTGTTATACCTATATTATTTAGAACCACAAAAAAGGAGAATGTTTTACTATGTTTTTTTGTATAAAAACAGTGGACCATATTATCATACACTATTTTCTTTAAAGTTTTTCATGTTTATATTTTTATGAAAAGACTTATTATAGAACAATTAGGTGGGTTCCTACAGATTTTTTTATCTCACACCTTGTACAACCCTTCAGTAGTGTGTAGATTTGGTTATTTCTTTTGATGTATGGAAAGATAAGGTTCCAAATTATGGTGGTGAGGTTTTTTATTATCTATGTTGGGAATATGGTGGTGAGATGTATTGGAGTTTCCACACATAACATGGATTAGATATACTTGGTTTGGTTTTTCTTTTGGTTTTTTCAGAAATCAATATTTGGTTTTACCTATCTCTCAAGCTGTTTTGCTACAATTGTTTCACTTTGGTTATGGAATATATATTTATTTCCATTTTCTATTCCTCCATTTCTTTCTATTATATATGTATATGAAATTTTGTTTACTTCAGGTTTGGAGAAATCATTCCTTCTCTTTTTTTGATGCCCAAGTTCTAGTCACAAGCCCAAGGGGATTGGAAATACCCTTCAGGTATGTGGAAGATCAAGTTGGGTACTAGATTCTAAGGGTATATTTGGTCAGTTCATAACATTTAAAAGGTGTTATAAAATTTCTAGGCTATGAAATTATTACCTGATATTCATAAAATATTTTTCTATAATCACTAGGCCTCATTTATCACTATTAGAAAAAGATACACTTTTCTTGTTTGATGAAAAATTTCTTGAATATTTTAACCTTTTTGAAGATAATCTCACTTATTTACCCATAATCGCTGCACCTAATTGGAATTTTCCATTTGATCTTATGTGTGATTATAACGATATGGTTTTAGGAGAAGTTATAAGAAAAATAAAACATAATATGTTACATGCGGTGTACTATGATAGAAGGTTACTAGATAATGCTCAATGAAATTACACTACTATCGAGAATGAGTTTTTGAAAGAATTTTTTTCTCAAGAAATGTTTAGGTAGTACTTGATGAATTCTAAATTCATATTATTTTTATAACATTCTTCTTTTAAATACATGAAATTAAAAAAAGAGGCCAAACCTAGATTTATTAGGTGGATAATTTTCCTATAGGAATTTGATATATAATTCAAAGATAAGCATGGATATAATAATTTACTGGATGATTAATTTTCTAGGAAATATATTACTCAAATTGATGATCCTAGGGAGATAAATTTGGCCTTTCTAGATAAAAAATTTATAGGTATTTCTTTCAAATAATATTCTTGGTATGCAGATTTTTTAAATTCTAAGCTATTGGATTCATTCCTAATTATGTCAACCATAAACAAAAGAATAAATTCATTTCTAATTTAAAATAATATTTTTGGAATGACCATTTTATTTTTAATAGGTGTAATAATTAAATTATTGGAGGTGTGTGTATGAGGAAGAGATGATTTCCATTCTTGAAAGTTTGCATTCTTCACCCTGGGGTAACCATCATGTAGAATAGAGGAATACTCAAAAGGTGTTAAAAGATATTTTATATTATACTAAACTCTTTAAAGATATCCGATGTTTAGTTTTAGGCTGTGATAGGTGATAATTATTAGCGAACATTTGTAGAAAACACGAGTTTCTTAAAAAATGAATTTTAGAGGTTGAGATTTTTTATGATTGTGGATTAGATATTGGGAGACCATTTACATATTATTATGGGAATGAGTACAACTTAGTGGATATAAATTATGATTTAAAAGGGGACGAGGCTATGTAATTTCCCAACAATCAATCTAGTAGTGTGATTGAATTCATTAAAATGAACATTTTTACAAGATTTTGGGTACCCAAAGATTTTATAATTGACAATGGGACTCACTTTAAAAATTGTAAGTTGAAATATTTGATGGAGAAATATAGATGTATTTATAGAACTAGATCTACATACAATACTCAATCTATTCTATATATTGAAATTTTATATTGGGATATTAAATATATTTTAGAGAAAACTGTCTCTAATTCTTGGAAGGATTGGTCTTTGAAACTAGATGAGGTATTATAAATGTATAAAACTGCCTTCATAATTCTAATAAATATGTCTCCATAAAGGATATTGTGTTTAAAGTCATTTCATTTACTTTTGGACATGCAATAAAAGTCAAACTGGAATGTTAGGGCATTGAACTGTGATTTTAAGACTAATGGAGAGACAAGAATACTTGAGATGAGTGACCTGGATAAAATTAGGAGATATTCCATTAAAAATCCAAGGAATTATAAAGATAATACTAAGTATTTTTATAATTCCATCTTTCAAAATAGATAATTTATGTTTGGTTAGAAGGTTTTGCTCTTTAATTCTAAGCTTAAACACTTTCCATGAAAATTTAAATTCAAGCGGTCTGGAACATTCACCATTCATAGAGTTCTTAAAAATAGATCTATTTTCATTTTTAGAGAGGAGAATAATCCATTTCTAGTTAATGGATATAGGATCTATAATGAACCATCATTTTCATACATAGATATTACATCTGTGGAATGAATATTCATTAAATTAAAAAAACACACAGATGAGGATTTTAAAGGTATAATACCTTTGGAAACTTAGAAAAATAAACAAATGGTTCATAGGTTAACTATATCATCTACCAATAAGTTCTTTATAACTAGAACCCTTCTTTGATATATCACACTTAATTAATTTCTTCATAACACATGGAAAGTATACATAATAACTGGTGAGATCAAACGACCATTAAGGGTAAATAAGGGAGACACGTAAGAATAACATGAGTATAAGGGTATGAGAACATGAGCACAACATTTTAAAACTAGACACTTCATATCAAACATCCTAATTTTTAACAATGACATAAATATTTAATGTTAAAAATACTTGAGTTATAAGGAAATCAATGAACATAAGAAATTAGAGCATAACATTGTAATAATATATATAATTGTGGAATATACATAATCATATAAAATTTAAGATTTAGGTTACCCACCAAGAATTTCATAACCTGTTAGGCTTGGGCTAACAACTAGTGTACCTGCTTCGGGCTTGGGATAACGTCCATTATACCCTCTTTCAGGCTTGAGTTAAACTCTAGTGTTTTGTAAGATCATATAACAATAATCATTTCCCAATGCATTGGAGGTAGATATATTTCTCACTTATCTCATAATTAAAACCATACTTATGTGTGCCACAATAACATAAAACATTCATCATATCATCACATAATTACACGTGTATAGAATATAGGTTTCATAAATATTTCATCAGTTCACCATAGAATAACCTATGGAAAATAAATGGGTTTAAAAATCATTCTATAAATATAAATATTAACCATCTAGAGAAATGGTAAGGATTATATCATTAAATATTATCCCTAGTAAAGGGTAAGTGATATCAAAAGATGTCATCTTAGATGAAAAATAATTTTAAAAAATCACTTGGAACATATCTTCAGAGATATAGCCTTTCCACTTTTAATAATACTTTTTAAAACATTAAACATTTTTAAAATCCCTGTCTTCAAAAATAATGTTGGAAACTTATAAAGGAAGCTTTACAAATTACTTAAAATAATTCTTGTGGAAAATACCATTTCTGTTTTTAAAATATCTTTTTAAAAATTAAAATTTATATAACATTTTGGAAATCCTTTTTGTTGAAAATAAAATTTGAAAATTATGAATTAATATTCAAAATAATTATTTGGTCTTGATGGTGGAAAATACTGTTCATGCGGTAGACATTAAAACCAATATCCCTTTCACATTTTTAGTAATAGAAAAAGTCCATTTTTAGAAAATTAAAAAAATATTCCTTTTAAAACATTTTTAAAAACTAAAAACACGGGTAAAAATTATCTTAAGCAATCATATAGGAATATTAAAACATTTTTAAATGTTTTTGTAAAATATAGACATAAAAGAGAAATGGTTTTCGACCAAAGATAGAAATAAAGTTATTTTTCTTTAAAAATATTCTTTCGAAATATTCAGTGTATAAAAAGATAAAAATTAAGGTTAAACATGTATTCTCTTGAAATAAATAGATGAGAATAAAATTCATGGCTTTCTTAATATATAGATCATAATATTTCATCATTTGAAACATAATCAGAAACAATCCCGATAAACGAAGGGATTGTACTATAAAACCCTTACCACTTTGGAAACATTAAATTATAAGTAATATTAAAGAAAAACATCCAATAAAACATTAAATATCACTAAAGTAATGATACTGAGGATATAACATGTAAAATTTTCTGTTTATAAACCTTATAAAGGAAGAAAAGGTCATAACATAACATATGTCTCAAAGAAGGAAAATTAAGACAAAAATCAATTACCAATTTGGTAACTTTTGAATAATAAACCACATGAAATAGATATACTCAAATGGATATGTAAATTATGATAATTTTAAGGTTAATAATCATAAATTAAATTCAAGGTAAGTATATACACCACATAAAATAAATAGGCTATGAATATGACTTCTGTCTCACAAAAGTTATAAGTGAGATGGAAACTGCTTACCTTAAGTCTTGAATTCTTAATTACCATTTAAAACCTATTATATAATAAATATACGTTTATTAATAATATATTATATAATAATTATATATTTCATGCAATATATTATTTAATTATGCCCTTTTATTACAAGTTTATTAACTATTCAATGTTAAAGTGTCATTTTAGGCAATAACTGGTTTGTTTTTCATGTAGGTTTGGATTTATTATTTTTGTCCCTTTTAATTTTATTATGATTATATCATATAAATAATGTTAAAAATTATATAAATATAATATATATATATATATATATATATATATATATTCATTTTTTATGTATTTAGAGTTATCCATAAAATTTGGAGATATAAAATCAAATACACCATTTATGGAGATGGTATGCCGTACGTATGCATGAATGCTTTTTATATTTTCTTGAAGGATTGAAATAAATAAATTTATATAATATATTACCATTAGATAATAATTTATATTTCATTAACATCACATATTTTTTTATTAAACCCGTCCTTATTAACTTCCACGTAAAGAGTGAACAAATCGTATTGCTTCATGAGACAATATTCTTCCGTACACACGAGCAACATTATCGTATTCCCATAGATTGGAAATTATAATGGTAAATAAGATATAAAAATTAAATAATTATAATAATATCATAAATATAATATATAAAAATTTAATCCATCATTATATCTATCCATGAGAGTTGGTGATGGAAATCTAACAGTATCAGTTCATGAGGCGGTAGTTCGTCGTACACACAAATAATGATTTCGTATCCCATTTTATAGAATAGGAGATGGTTGTAGGTTATATAATTAACATAAAAACATATATGTGTATTTAATATAATTATTTTATTATATCATCATGGTTTAATAATAATTTAAAGAGGTGGAGAAATTAATAAAATAAAATGGTCGGTTAGGGGTGTTACCTATTCTTCAAACAACTTCTTTAGTTATCAATAAATGGATTATTAGGTTAGATTTATGAAAAAAATATTAATTATAGGATGGGATGATGGAAGTGAGGAAGTAATTTTTTTAGGTTTGTTCTAAACCAATTAGTGTTGGATTTGTGAATATGAGATGAGAGTGGGTAGCCTTTTATAAGTGGGGTGTGTGAGACAATTGCAATTTATAAAAACAAAAGGAATTCCCAAACTTTTCACATTCCAAAAGGATAGAAAATTATAAATTGTAGTTACTAGATGATATAATGTCAATATAGGGCCATAAAATGTGTTTTGGAAAAGTTTTGGGTCATTTTTAGCCGTTATCTTTTTATTTTAACTACATGGTAAACCAATTTTTACCATAACCATGGTCAACAATTTTTACTTTTTTACCAACCATTATGGTAAAAAATTAATAAGTACTTATTATATAATATAAATCATTATGATTATATATATATATATATATATATATTGAAAAATTATATTAGAAAATGTGGAAAAATTTAATTTAAAATTAATCTCATAGACACGATGAGAAAGTTGGTTTTCAAAGAGAAAACATTCAAAAGTTTAAAAAGTTTTATATGAAAATTCAATATGAAAATGATTCCATTGAACTAAATTAGATTAATTTATATATAAATGAAATAATTTTACTTTTAAAACCACTCTAAAACAAAAATAAGACTCATAAATTCTTTAAATGAAAAGGTAGTTTCAATAAAATCCTGTATCTTTACTATTCACTGAAAATTATAATTTTCAAAAAATCCCAAAAATTCATCCTAAGATTATTTTGAAATAATTATTTCAAAAATTATTTTTATTTTATCAAATTAATTTTCTAAAAGTTTCAAAAATTATTTTTATTATTTTTCACAAGAAAAAATAAAAAATATTTTGTTTAGAAAAATCGTATTTTTGAAACAAATAAATACTTTATTGAAAATTAAGTACTTTTTTATAAATATATTTTATTTATACAAAACCATTATACTTATTATTAAAAAATTAGTTATTAATATTCATATAATTATGTTTAATGGTTATCCTAAAATGGTCTCATTTAAATAATTACATTAGTAGTTTGTCATAGTTTATTAAAACTCAGTGTTTCGTGTTATATAAGCTAAACTTGGTGTTGCGTGTGACAAGAGATATGAAATAAATTTAATTTATTAAAAAAAATAAATTCATAAAAACTTAGGTAATTAAATTCTACCCCCTTTAAAAAGAATTTCTCCCTTAAAAATATTTAGTATAATAAAAATATATAACGATACTTTTTCCTCGTCATTTCCCCACATTCCAACATAACATCTTCAAACTAGTGGTTTCACCAAACAATTTGACCAGGTGACTGATCTTGTTTCACAAAAATTTCTTTGTATGATCTAGAATATTCATAAGTTATTCCTCATAAGAAATATCTTACTCTATCAGTATGAACTTTATGTTCTATACGTGTATAGGTTCTGGTATGTACTTTCTCAAGAGAAATACAAGGAACATATGATGAACCTCAAAGAGGTTTAGTGGAAACACCAACTGATTGGATACCATCTTGATATGATCAAGAATTTCATAGGTACTGATATACCTAGTTCTTATTTTCCCTTTCTTCCAGAATCCCATAACCTTCTTTCATGGAAAAATTAATAGAAACACCTTATCACAAACATCAAATTATAGATCACACTAGCAATTGGACACATAAATTTTATACCATCTCTGAGATTCCTTGACGTGTTGTTGGATAGATATATCCTTCACTCAAATTTCTTCAGCTATCTCCGATCCCAAGAGCTTTATTTCTCCAACATTATTTTATCATTTAGGATCTATTCTCATCTTTCTATAGAGGGATTCATAAGGAACATCTAAATGCTTGTGTTATATAATATTATAGGAGAACTCTACTAGATTTAGTTGTTGACCCCAAACACTTTTTAAATCAATAGAACATGATCTCAATATATCCTACAGGGTTTTATTTTTTTCTCTTAGACTGAACATATTTTTGAGAATGATATGTAGTGTTGAAACATAACTTCTAATTCAAATCTTGTTGAATAATTCTTTTGAACCTTGAGGTAAACCTTGGATTCCTACAATATATAATTGAATTTGGTACTCCATAAAACCTTAGAACACCCTTAATGTATATTCTTTCAAAAGGATCAAGAGAGTAGTATTATATAATGTATATGAATCATTATGAGTTTATAAGAACATCAATTACAACCCATATATCATTATTCCCTTTAGATATTTTTGGGATTCTAACGGTAAAATCCATGGTGATGTTTTCCCATTTGTATTCTGGTATGAGTAATGGATGAAACACACCCTTAGGTTTTCTTATTTTAGAATTAAATTAATATTATACCAAGCCCTGAGATTTAAAATTTGAGATATCTCTCTTCATTTCATCCCACCATATATACTCTTTCAAATCTCTATACATATTCATACTTCTAGGATGAGTAGAGAACTAATAACTATGATCCTCCTCTAATAACGCTTTCAAATCGAGTATGGTTGGAAAAAATACATGGTTTCTAAACCTTATTATTCCATCAGGATGAAGATTAAAATCAAGAACACTTATAACCTCCCTTTACAGTTCAACATCTTTATTTTGTGCCATTTTAATGCTTACTTTGATAAATGGTTGAACATTCAATTGATGAAGATACAAATTTACCCCCTTCCTTCAGGATTTCCAAATTAATCCTTTGAAATTTTAGAAATATTATATCCATTTTGATCCTCATTGTGGACAAGCTAGTATAATCCTTTCAACTCAAGGTATCATCCACCTTGTTCGCTATCCTAGGTTGGTGATATATTGAGTAGTCATAATATTTAATCAACTCTAACCATCTTCTATGGAACATATTCAAGTGTTTATGTATGTGTATAAACTTTTAATTTTTTTGATCAGTATATATATCACAATTTTATCCATAATGATAATTCCTCCATATCTTTAACACAAAAAATTATGGCAGTTAAATCCAAGTTATGAGTTGGGTAATTTTTCTAAAAAACCTTCAATTATCTTGAGGAATAATCTATAACCATGTCATTATATAAATAACTCATATCAAGACCTTCTTAAACGAATCACTAAGGATTCCAAACTCTTATCCACTATAGGGTAATTTAAGAATAGGTGTTCTAACTAATCTTCTATTCAATTCCTTAAAATTTTCCTCACGTTCATCTATTTAGACGAACTTAGTTCCCTTCCAAGTTAGCATTGTTAGTGGATTAGATATTTATGAGAAATTATCTATAGACTGTCAATTATATCTAGTTAAAAAAGAAAACTACAGATCTCATTCATTGTGGTTGGTCTGGTCCAACACTCAATAGCTACTGTCTTTGATGGTTCTATCTATATTCCCTCCCTCGAGACTATATGACCCAAAAATGAAACTATTTGTAGCTAAAACTAAAACTTAGTAAATTTTGAATATATTATCTCCTTAATTAGGGTATTAATCACAATTATAAAGTGATATTAATACTCTTCCTTTCTCATTTAATATATAAGAATATCATCTCTAAATACTATCATAAACTAATCAAGGTGATATCTAAAGACTATATGCATTAAATCCATAAAGATTGTGGGGGAATTTATAATACATAATGGAATAACTATATATTCATACTATTCATACCATATATGGAATGTTTTCTTGTATATATCCTTGTTCTTGACCCCCCAATTGATGATATCTAAAATTAATTTTAATCTTATAAAAGTATTGAGCTCTGGGCAGTTGATCAAATTGGTCATTAATACTCATTAGAGGATACTTGTTCTAGACCGGGAACTTGTTTAGTTCCTAATAATAAATACAAGTTCATATCAATCCGTATTTATTTTTAACAAAAATAATAGGTTCACCCCAAGGTGAAATACTTTTACAAATTAATCCGTTGTTAAGGTTCTACTTGAGTTGATTCTTCAATTCCCGTAACTCAATTGGGGCCATTCTATAGGGATTATTTGAAATTGGTATGTAACCAAGTATGTGTAAAATTGAAAACTCAACATAATGATTCAGTAGAAGTCTCAAAAACTATTATATAAATATATTTACAAATTAAAACACCATTAGAATATCATTGATGTTAATTTTCTCCCCAACCATCTTAGATAGACACCCCTTCTGAATGGGAAACAAGAACCATATAATGGATATGGTCTCTATCAAAAGTTTATAGTTATCATCGTATTGATAGATGATTATTGATATATTTATAATATCAAATGTGAATTCACTTTGTTAAAAATTAATGTGATATTTATGTAGAGAAATAAAATCCATGCTTAGGATAACATCAAATTGGACCATAGGAAGAATGAAAATATTTATTAGAAGCACATTACCAAAAACATTTATCGAAGAGGAATCATATACTTGATATGCGATCATATACCATTGGGGATTTTAAATATTAATTATACATCTAATAATTTGGGTTTTATCTTTATACCATTAAAAAACTCTTCATATTTGAGAAATGGGTAGATTCCAAGTTAAATAAGATATTAGTAGTTTTATATTGAATGGTAAATGTACCTTTCACCAATTAAATATAAAACCCCTCATAATAAATAATTATCTTAAGATATTTAACCATATCCCTAATCTTAAAATGTTATTGATATTGATCATTTTTATAAACCCTTATATTTGGTCACTTGTTAGTATGATTCCCAAATTCGTTGCAATAAAATCACTGAAGTATGTGTGGTGCATTCTATGTAGATTTATCATTATATATGTCACTAGATAAACTCTTCCCATGACTTCAGAATTCATCCTCCAAATGACCTTCCTTTTCATGCTTAAAATATTTATTTTTCCCCTTATGAAAATTTCCTCCATTATTACTTCTACACTTTGAGCATGAGGGGAAGATCATCTTCTTCCCTCCATTATTTTTAGAGATTTCCTTTAATTACATAATTATTTTCTTATCAAAACTATAAAACTGATAGGGCAATCCAATCTCCATTCCCACCTCAATAGCACAACAAATGATTTCTCTATAGCTACCAAAGTCCCTTATGGATAATTCCCCATGGAGACATTGTTTTTATGTGACTAAAGAACTGATCAACCTAAAACTTAGGATGGATGATAATTCGAGATGCATTTATTTAATGTCTATTAAAATCTACTTGATAGAAACCAACTGATTCATCATCCTTCTTCTTTATCTCATGTAATTATTTCTCTATTATTGTATGAATAATTCAATGGAATTACTTATTTATAAATAAGCTCTTAAACTGAAACCACTGCATGGATTCAATTTCATCATGTTACCTTGTTTTATTGATGAGATTCCACCATCGATCCACTTCAACTTCCAAATGATAGACATGACAAATGATTTTTTCATGTTATGAACAGTAGAAAACATAAAATATCTACTAATCCATTTCAATGAAACTTGAATATCAGAATATGCATGGAAGGAATTTAAATGTCACCTCATCAAGGACTCAATTAAATGTTGTTCTCTCCTTTTCTCTTTTGAAAGTTCAGCATGATTCATGGATTGTGAAAGTTATGTGAGAATATAAACAAGATTTTTTATTCTATCTCCCATAAATTTTGGATACTCAGAAGGATAATAATTTCATTTTACATCATCCTCAGCAATAACACAATTCCTTTAGGTTCCAACCATTGACTAAAACCAAAAAGAATAGTGTATACAACAATAATCATTGTGGGGAACCACATAATCATGAAAAATAACTTATAATATGTCTAAATAATAATAGATCCTTCTTAAAATATTACACATTAGGTTTATCCTAGTTCATTCATTGTAATAATATATTTAAATCCTTCAGAATAATTCATAATGAATTTTTTAATTTCTAAAGTATATCCCTTGGATTTTAAAACTAGGTGAGCAACATGGCCCATTATTGTGCACCAGGTGTTGATTGATTCTAGCTCAATGCACTCTTTTTAGATTTATTAAACTTATATACCTCTATTATAGAGACACATCCACTTATAGTGTCTATAGTTGGATGTAATTTATTAGAAACCACCCACTCTATCCTTTATATAAATCCCATGACATTTTCTGATACTTTGTCTCATCCTTATACATTTTTTAGGGATCTCACTAAAGTTTTCTCATTATATTTTATAAAATATAACTAAACCTATCCCTTGATACCAATTATAGAAACTTATTTTTTCTCTCTCTCTCTCTATATATTACATATTTTAGATGAATATTCATTAAATTATAGAAATAGATGCTTGAGGATAGTGAATGTATAATTCATTTGGAATAATTGAAATATAAACAACTGGTTCATAGGTTAACTACATCATCTACCACTAATTTCTTAATAACTAACACCCTTATTAGACTTGTCATATGTAATAAATTTATTTATAACCTCTGGAAAGGAAATATTAGAATGGGTGAGTTAAAATTCTCAGTAATGGTAAACAAGAGAGATACATAAGAAAAACATGAGAATACAGGTATGAGAACATGGAAATAACATTTAAAAACCATAACCTGCATATCAAAGTTCATAATCTAGCATCATGGTATAAGGATTGGTTGTTAATAAGATAGGAATCATAACTAAATCAAATAAAATGATTCATGAGATAATAAAATTTTCATAAGGCATAGAATTGTGGAATACACATAATCATATAAAATATTATGTTAAGGATACCCACCAATGCATTCGTAACATGTTAATGTTGGGATAACCAACTATGTTTCTACTTCAGGCTTGGGATATCCTCCCATGTACCTTATTTTAGTCTTGGGATAACCTCCCATGTACCCTATTTTGTGTGTGGGATAAGCTCTATTGTACCCTTTGAGCTCATATAATATTAATCACTACCTAATGCATTAGAGGGAGTTATAGGTCCCACCCATATAATAATGAAAACCATACTTTTGTGTGCCACAATATCATAACACATCAGCATATCATCAAATCATTACTCGTGTAAAGAAAATTGATTTAATAAAAATTTCATCAATTCCCCATAGCATAACCCATGAAAAATAAATGGGTTTCATAAAAATTTCATCAACATAACAATTAACTATATAGAGAAATAATAATAATGGTACCATTCAATATTATCCCCATTAAACCATAAGTAACATCAAATGTGGTAATCCAATATGGAAAATGATTATAAAAGATCACTTGAAATGATTATTGAGGAATATAGCCTTTCTAATTTCAAAAAACATTTTAAAACATAAACAAATTCAAAATCATTTTCTTTAAATATAACCATGTAAATTTATAAAGGAAACTTTAAAGATAATTTAGAACATTTCTTATGTAAAATAAAGTTTCAATTTTAAAGATCTATTTTTAAAACTAAAAATTCATAAATTTCATGGAAATCATTTTATTTGAAACTAAAATTTAAAACTTATAAAGGAAGAATTAAAACAATTATTTAGTCATGAAGGTGGGAAATACCATTCATGTTGTACACATTAAAACAAATATTCCTTTCACATTTTCAGTAAAGTACAAATAGGTCATGTATGAAAATGAAAATAAAGATTACTTTTAAAACATTTTGAAAATGTCAAAAACTTTTAAAAATGACTTTAAAAAATCATGGGGGAACATTAAAAAATTTTGAAAATGTTTTTAGAAAACATATACATATAGGAGAAAGGGTTTTTGACCAAAGATATAAATAAAGTCAATTTTATCTAAAAAAAATCTTTTAAAATATTGAGTTTATAAAGAGAAGAAAATTAGGAGAAAAAATGTATTCTCATGACATAGTGAGAATAAAATAAATTTCATATGTTTCTTGAGATATGTTTCATAATATTTAATTAAATGAAACATAATCATAAATAATCTTGATAAATTATGAGATTGTATTATAAAACCCTTACCACATTGAAAACATTGTATTGAAAGGACCATTAATAAATAACATCAAATAAAGCAATAAATATCATGAAATTAAGGACATTCATTCTATATAGAATCAATTTGTGTGTATATATACCTCATAAAATAATATTTGTGCATAAAATAACATATGTCTCAATGAAGGCAAATTGAGAGAAAAATCCCTTACCGCGTTGGAAACGTTTGAATCGTAAACCCTATGAAATAGAGATTCTAAAATGGAAATTTAAATCACCATAATTTTAATTATAATTATCATAAAATACATTCATGGGAATTATATACACCACATAAAGAAAACATGTGGTGAATATGACATTTATCTCATGAAAGTAAAAAGTGAGAAAGAAATCCCTCACCTTATGTCTTGACCCCCTTAGCACGCATTAAAAATACACATATAATAAATAAATGTTTATGATAAGTACATTATAGAACCATAATTATATATCATACATTATATGATTTAATTATGACCTTTTATTACCCATTTATTTAAAATTTCATTTTAAAGTCACGTTTCGAGCAATAACTGCTTTGTTTTTAATGGAGACAGTAGGTCGTACATATGCATGAACATTGTTTATATTTTCTTGAAGAGTTAAAATAAAGAAATTGAAATAATATATTACCAATATAGAATCATTTTTATGTCATATATATAGCATATTTTCCTTTAAACCATCCTTATTACCTTTCATGTAAAGTGTAAATGAGTCACATCGCTTCGCGAGACAGTAGTCCACCGCACAATAAGCCACATTATCATATTAGCACAATAAAAAAGAATATAAGTATATATAATCTAATAATTCAAAAATTAAAATAATACTATAAATTTTACATATAAACATTTAATCCATTACTATATCCATCTATGAGAGGTGGTGATGTAAAACAAACAACATCAGTTTGTGAGGTGGTAGTCCGCCATACACACGAATGATGATTTCAATCCCATTTGATGGATGAGGTGATGGTTGTAGGTAATTAACTTAACATAAAAACATCTAAATTTATGGAATATACTAGTTATATTATATCATCATGTTTTCATAATAAATTAACGAAGTGGAGTAAGAAACACAATAAAATGCTCGATATGGGGTGTTACCTCTTCTTCACACAACTTCTTTTGGTTTGCGCCAAAAATATTATTTGGTTGGTTTTTTGACAAAAAAAAGGATTACCGGATGGATGAATGGAATTAATGAATTTATTTGGTCTGGTATTTTATGAACCAATTGGTATTTTCATGTGTGAAGAGGAGAGGAGAAGGGGTCACCTTTTATAAGTGAGGTGAGTGGCATACTTTAAATTTCTATAAATAAAAATGTGCACCCACATTTTTCACATACAAAAATACTAAAAAATGGTCCATTATCAAACCTAAAATATATAATTTCTAAATATAGGTCTCCAATGAGTGTTGGAAAATTTGTGGATCATTTTTATCACCCATATTTTTAATTTATCCCCTTATAAAACCATTTCTAACTTAAACAAGGGATGTTTTATTGTTTTTACCATTCATTATGTTAAAAAATTAAGTTTTCCTTATTATATAATATAAATTATGTTTATTGGAAATATTTAATCCATTTTTCAAAATTTCATTTAGCAAAGTGACAAAATCTAATTTTAAAAAAATCCTGTTGATGTGATGAGAATGCAAGTTTTTAAAGAGAGAATGTTCACAATTTAAAAACGTTTTTATATAAAAATTCAATATTAAAATGATCAAAATGAACTAAATTTGATTAATTGATATATAATTTAAGTAATTTTAATTTTAAACACATTTTAAAAAAAAATTAACCTTATAAATTCATTAAATGAAAAAGAAAATTTCAATAAAAACTGTATTTTTCACTATTCACTGAAAAGTTAATCTTTTTTAAAAAATAACAAAAATTAACCCAAAGATAATTTTGAAATGATGATTTAAAAAATAACTTTTATTTTATAAAATTATTTTTATAGAAGAGTCAAAAATAAATTTTATAATTTTTCAAAAATAAATAAATAAAATTCATTTTTTGAGAAAATAATATTTTCGAAACATATAAAGACTTTATTGAAAATTAAGTATTTTTTAATGAATATGTTTTATTTATATTAAACTTTTATAATATATCTTTAAAAATTAGTTATTAATATTCATATCACTATTTTTGATGGTGATGTTATACACTTATTATTTAAATAAAAATATTAATAGTTTATCACGGTTCATTAAAACTCAATATTGCGTGAAATGCAAGATAATATCAGAATTGTGTGTTATGAAAAATATTAAATAATTTTAATTTATTTGAAAAAATTTTATTAAAAACTAGTGGTTTTATAGGATCAAACATTTTTTGAAGGTTAACCAAATGACTTGACTACCTCTTTGTGCTTGAAAATTATGGAACCTTTGAGTCTGGATAAAGACCCTAAATTTAGCCATACATGGGTAGAAATCCATGGAAATTTTAATTTTCTATTTTATTTTAAATTAAAATATATATTCATATGTTTTATTCAAGGTTTACATTGTTTCTCTACTATTTTAGTGAGGACTGAGAGTATTGTACAAGTACCTTATGGGAAGAATTTTCAAAATCTTAGATAGGAATTCGAATAATTTTG
The DNA here is from genome assembly GCA_963277665.1 of Viscum album. Lineage (NCBI taxonomy): Eukaryota > Viridiplantae > Streptophyta > Magnoliopsida > Santalales > Viscaceae > Viscum > Viscum album. Next base: position 824,897,517 of record OY728155.1, read on the forward strand.
ATTGGAAAGAGGATAAGCTAGTTCGAACATTATGAATCAAACTTCCATCATCCTTATCTCTAGTTAATTTATTTATTTAACTCTAGATTCCAGAATCTCATGTTCATCCTTTTATTTTATGGGTGTTACATCTTGATGACTAGTGGTCTTTACTTAAGGAATAAAGGGGAGTTTTGGAACAAAATAAAAAGATTCACTACCCATGGGAGTATTATTTTTTAATTTTTATTTAAAAAATATTTATTTTTAATTTTCATGAATAATTCCTTGATAGTGGTATTTTTTTAAAATATACTCACACTGTGAAATTAAGTGTGGTGACATTAAACTACTATTCAAACTTGTTAATAGTGTTTTGGTACTGCAAAGTCATGGGTGTTAGTTCTCAATTAATTCTAGTTCACTGAAAATTATTATGAATCTATATTAAAATATAGTTTTAACACCCTTAAATCTTTAATTTTTGTTGGAATCAGTGCTTAAAAAGATGTATCTTGATCTAAATTGAACATTCTTTTGTTTTTGTAAAAATATAAAATGCATGTACATTTTAAATTCTTTTTTGGATTGCTGTAGTATGTGTTTAAATTGAATTGTACCCAATAAACCAGATTTTGATATACTAATTTTTTAAATCTGATTGAACTAAATTTTCGTTATTTAAATTTAGTTTTTGTTTCTTTTCTCTTTTTATTTTTTATACCGTGATATATATGTCTTTTGTGGCCCCACATATTCTCAAAAGTATATATTATTTGAGGGGGATCCAAATCTCCTTTTTATTTAAATTAAAATCTTGTTGAGATTACATGGATTTATTTTTTAATAATATAATCATGTTATTATTTTCATTCAAAGATTAAGGAATATTTTTAAAGGGGTTTTAACACATGGAATGTGTGGATTTTGTTTTCTAAATATGTTTTGATGAATTGTAATTATTCCAATCATAAAATTCTTTTTCCATCCTAAACTCACTTGATTGAATAATATAGTTTATAGAATATTCATTTCCATTTTTTCTTGGAAATTATATTTTTCATCAACACATTTTCTTTGTCTCTCTAACCTTTGTTTATGAGTCTTGTAATGATTCCAATGGTCGGATAAAGAGCTGAGATTAAAGGTATGATTTCTTTAACACATATTTTGGGGGTGATGATGATGAAATGAAATTGAGGATTTGTTTCAAGAATATGAAAATTTATCATTATATAACATGAATGAGGATGTATTTTTGATCATAAAATAACCATTCATATTGTTTTTAAATAGGGTAAAAATTTAATTTTTCAAAGGCATTTATACGTTTTCAAATTATTTTTAAAATTGGATTCTTTTTGAAATTAAGTTATTCTTGAATTATGAAAACTTTTTGATGTTTTATTTTTGATAATCTCAATGGAGGCGAGGTTTTGAAATATAATTTTTTATGGATTAATTTTTGAAACCATTCTTTGATAATTCTTAAAATCCATGTATAAGTTTCTCTTTGAAGTATTTAAAATGATTGAATGAATTATATTATAAAATCATTAGTTTCCTTTTGATCATGTTCATACAAGTTTCATTATGCCTATCTCTATACTATTGATTACATATGTGTTTTTGATGATAAAAAAATGGTATAATATTTTACACCACTATCTTATGTGATTTTGAATGATCACTAACACAAAATTGGGTTTTTAAAATTCTCTTTTCATGGATTTTAGTTTTTAAAATTTTGATGTTTATCATGGAATTACCCAAAAAAACTAAGGAATATAAGGGAGAATAATCATCATTTTTATTGGTTCCAACTATAAGGGACCACTCGGTACCCAGTGGAATCGGTGCAATGCAAAATATATCCATTGGTTTAGGGCCAACTTGGTTTAATTATCCCTCCAACGACTCTATTTAATCCCAAGATCCACTAAAAGCTTCCTAACCCCCTTGGAAGTAATAAATACACCCCTTGGAAACTTGGAAGGCTATGGTCTACTCTTTTCATGATTATTCCCCCATTTTACCATCTCTATAGATCACTTGTGATTTCTCATTGTATTCAATATCTCATACAATTTCACTCCCTCTCTCTCATGTATTTCTTTTATTTTTTATTATATAAGGAGTGTGGAGTGTATGATTGATAAGGATTTCACAAAGGTAAGCTACATTTGTTTTTTATCTTAGTCTTAAAATAAATTGATAGATCTTGCTTTGATGATTGGATTTCTATCCACAATTATTAAAATGTTAGCGGTTTTCTTGCTACACCCGCTAAAAATAATGTGAGAATAAGTTTGTTTTTCTAGTCCTTAGAACAAGGGATTAGTTTTTAAATCAATTACTTGGGTACCATTGACCCCAATGGAGTAAAATACTCTAAATAACTTGTGTTTAGGGACATAGTCACATTTCATTGGTGATTTCTAAATTTTTTTTATCAAACTTACTTATGTTATTTATTTTATTTTCAATGCGCTAACTTGTTTATCCAATTTATTCCAATAATAATTATTTATATTATACATAAATATTATTTATTATTTATCAATTTAAATTTTATTAAATTTAGTTTTAATTTGTAAATATATTTAAAAGGGTAATTCACTCCCTCTTTCCATCTTCACTATTGGAAAAAAATTGGCAGCAGAGACAACCTTTATTTTCAAAACCATAATCTATTAAAGGAATAATAATTTAAGGTGGGATCACTATATAATACCCAATGTTATACTAAGGGTTATTATCTGAGAATATCTCCATTTTTAGATGGGTTGGACTATGGTTATTATAAAACACATAATTCTACATTTTGTTGGAGTATAGGATACCCTGTTTGGAAAATAGTGATGCAAATATTTACCCAAAACCATGAGTTGGAGGATAATTGAACTCCACAAGAAAACATCACTTTTGAACTTGATGGAAAATCCATGAATTCTGTCCACCTTATCATATAAAATAATAATATTAATATATTCTAAATGTAAAACCACTCAGGAAATTTGGAAGATTTTAAAGGTTAACCCTGTGGGTACCTAATAATTGAAATATACTAGGCTTGATATGTAACAAAAATATTTTGAAATATTTAATAGGAGTTTAAATGAGTCAATTTCATAAATTTTTACTAGATTTATCAATATATTAAATGGTAGGAAATATATTTGTGATGTGATTTCCATAAATCCTATGAATAAAATCTTATGAGTCCTGTCAAACTCATGGGAACCCAAAGTCTAACACTCAAATTTTAATGCAATTAAACCTTATTTTATGTTTTTAAGTATGTAAATTATAAAGGTGAAGTTTGGGAGAGTTTGGAGAACATTTTTAGTGTTTTTGAGGATTTTATGTAGGTACACGGGTTGGGAAAACCATGAAACACTTGTAGGAAACTGTGAACATTAGGATAGGGGATAAATAGAAGGAGAACAGTTTGTTCAAATCATGCAAATGACTAGGAGGAACCTTTAAACTTGAGATAGTAGTATTTTTCAGGTTTGGATCATGGTTTGAAAACTATGTCATCAAACCATGTGAGGTCTTCCTTAAGGGAGATGCTGGAGCACAGTTAGTGCATAGTTTGACTAACTGTGCAACTAAACTATATGTTGGTCAAAAGTTAGATCCTTATATTTTGGATCTAAATTTTTTTTCACCTATAAAGGCTTCTTTTTTACCGAAAAATGGACATAACTCATTATTTCCCATATCAAAGGTTGGAGAACCTGTCCCCATCAAACTAGAAGTGATTTGGAGCCATCCCATGGTGTGTTAAAGCTTGATTCTTGCAGTAAGCCTTTGTTCTTGTTATTTCTTCATGAGTTTTCTTAGATATAATCTCTTTATCTAAGTTTCTTATATTTATACACACTATGTGTAGACTTAAGATTTTTGATTCCAAATATGATGAGGTTTGGTATTTTTTCTGATATGGGAAGAGATCTAAGGTGGGTCTTGGAGATTTAACCAAGTTTCGTGATCGTTCTTCAAGCCATTTCTGATTTTCATCTCAAAAACTGAGGTAGGTAGATACTCTCGAATCCTATATTATATAAATTAAAGGATTAGTTTCAAATTGGTTTATTTTCTTGATTTCGAAAGGTAAATTGTAGTGGAAAGCATGTTATAAATCTTCTTTAGTGACGTTTTTTGTTTTTTGGTGAAATTATAGAACCATGGTAATTGGTTGTGAAAAGTTCTTTGCGTTCTTGATTTTAAAATGACTAATTAAAATATGGTTTTTTGGATTTTTGAAATGTCTTGTTGGATAGGTTTGAATTAAAAAAGGATGTTTGATTTAAATGGTTTAAAATGGACTGTTTGAAATGTTTTTGGAATACATGTTTTTTGTGTGTGGGTTCATGTTCGATGTGCCCCTGAATAATGGACATGTAATAGTGGGGTTGAAGGGATGTGGACTTGGATTAGGGGCATGTGTCAGTGGGACACAAAGTGATTGGAAGAGATACCGTTCATGAGTATGGGTCTCTCAAACAAGAATGCATGTGTGGGTGTGTTGTGAGCCATGTAACGTGTATGAAAAAATTTAATGTTAAATTATTTAAAGAATTGTTTATGCACTTTACTTGGAAAAAACTTTACTAAAGACTTTCTTTATATTTTGATATAAATGGTTTTAGAAATTTTTTATTTAAATGTTCCTAACTGGTTCTATACTAGTGGCGTGAGTTGGGAAGTATTTGGGGAAAACCTACCGGATTATAGTACTCACCCCTATTTCGGAAATATGGGGATTTTGCAGATATTTTCTATCACGATATAGGAAAAGGTAAAGTAACACACATATTTAGTACCACTTAATGATACTTGGACTCTTTGGTAGAGTTAGATCTTGGAGCATGTGGAGATTTGGAGTTATGTGGTTGTCTTTGAGTATTAATCGTTTGTATTCTACTATTTACCTTTAGGGTTAACTTGTCTTTCACTATGGGACTATTTGGTTTGTTTTTATATAAAATAAATTTTGAGTTGTCTTTAATTTTAATCATGAATCAAGTAATGTTTTATTTGGTTATGGTTTTTAGGTAGGTTGTTTGTCTTCAAAGGGGAAATCATCCCCAAAATTGTAAATGAAGCCCTCAAAATTTATTCCCATCCTTTGTTATCTTATGGATGTCTCTTAAGGCCAAGTAATGTCTCACCACCCTATCAAGCCAGTTAGAAGGGGAGAGATGTTATAAGTGGTTTCATATTGGTCCCTCCTAATTTATTATGGAATAAGTGACATTAGTCTTGGTTGGTCTTTGAATTGGTATTCCTTTTCGATCCTGGAGTTGAATTTCATTCTGATATATTCCTTCAGTTGGGATTGTTGAAAGGAGTAGGATTGTCAGAACATGAAATTTAGATCCTAAAATTAAGAATCTAACCCTTTTACATTGAACTTCAAGTTTCAATGGAGTGGGGTATGAAAGTGTTTTTAAGACCCTTATATGATTTGGACCTTCATTTTCATGGGTTTAACCAATGAGACATGAGTGGCATGCATTATAGGATTGAATTCTACTAGGGTTGGATACCTAATTTTGAGTAATGATTTATTATTTTGTGTAAAAGTTTTTATTCTTGAAAATGGTGATTTTTTTTTTCAAATAATAGATTTTGAAAAAGGGAATGGATTTCATATTTTTAAAATGGGTTTATTTTCAAAAGCAAGTTCAAAATTTTAAAAAATGGTTGAACTTGGTAAAGGTAGAATTTTGGAGAGCATTGTTATGATAGTATGTTGTGATATATTTTCAAAATTTTATGCTTTCTATTAATAGAGAGTGATAATTATGTAGTTTAATTGTGTTTATAGAATATGAAACCTAGTATACATCATAGTAATGGATTGGAAGAGGCCATTGATAATGTGGTTCCACCTGATCCATAGAAGAACCAATAGTTGGTTCAAAGGATTTATTAGGATTTTTAAACCATTGAGTTAAGACTACAACCAAACACTATATTTATGACATCTTACACTACTATAAATCTCAGTTGAGGAAGGATGACTATCTTCATGATAAGAGGTGATAACTATAGTTTGAAGAGAATAAGGAAGAGACACACATATTCTCAAGGAGGTGGAACACATCGAAATCAGACAACAGAAGCAATTAATATTAATTCAAGACCCATGAAAAATCTTGGATGTTTTTAGTGTGGTTCACTGAGTCACATCAGGTGAAAGTATACATCACCACCAATATTATGCCATAATTACAACAATATATGAAATATTTAGCTCAATTATCATAGTGCTTTGAGGTAGAGTGTTCGGAAAACTCCCCTTGTGTCGCAGATGTACAATTTGACCAAATGAAGTTAGTAGAACAATTATTATCAATAGAACAGACAAGGTGATTCTAGGAATACCATGAATTTTTAGAAAGGGAAATATCAACAGGGCAAAAAGGAAAAAGTATAGCGATAATGAAATTATATGGAGCATATTAGGTGATTGTGGATGATCAGGTCAGACCATCAATGGTGAGAGGAATAATTCTTTTGAAATATACCCATTTTCAAGTGCTATTTGATATGGGTGAATCTAATTCCTTTATAGCTTCTCATGCTATTGATATGCTGAGTTTAAAGCCTTAGATGATTCCCTCTATGATTGAACATAGAACTCCTCTTGGGAAAAGAGAATGTATAACCTTTCCATGTAGATAATTTCTTATAAATATTGCTGTATTTAAGATGAAATGGTATTTTTATATAGTACATATGAATTTATATGATGTAATCATGGGTATGGATTAGTTGAAAACTTTTAATTATCACATCGACTATTATAGGATAATAGTGAGTTTTGTGACTAAGGATGGTGTCAAGAATCTCTTTAGAGGAGAAAGGAATATAAATGAAGGTGCAAGAAGATTTATGACACTGAAAATTAGAATTATCTCTTACTAGTTTAGGCATTGACTTTAGAATTGATGGAATAGACCAAGAATATATTTTTCCTATAAATTTTGGATCAATTTCAATATGTGTTTCCCAAAAATTTCTCCAGGTTTCCACCCATAAGGGAAGCAGAGTTTACAATTTATCTTCTTCTGGGGACCAATCCTATCTCAATTCCATATTATAGGATGGAACCAATAGAATTAAGGGAGTTGAGAGTGAAATTTGAAGAGCTGGAAAGAAAGGGGTTCATTTTGGCCGAGCACGTCTTCATAGGAAGCATCACACTTTTTCCTCAAGAATGGAGTTGGATTTCAAAGGATGTATGTGTATTATTATAATCTTAATCAAGTTCTGATCAAGAATAGGTACACACTTCCATGAATTAATGATCTATGTGATCAATTTAGGTGAGCTAAGTGGTTTTCCAAAATTAGCTTGCATTTAAGATATCACCAATTGCGATTTTGGATGGAGGACAATCCAAAGGAAGCTTTCAGAAGCAGATATGACCATTATGAATATGTAGAAATGCCTTTAGGTCTTAGGAATGCACAAAAAATATTTATACCATTCAGGAATTAGATATTGCAGTGGTATTAGGATTATTTTATGGTGGTTTTTGTGGATGACATATAAGTGAATTCAAGAAAAAGGGTGGGGGCATGAGAAACACTTGGCGAACATGTTGGGAATCTTGAGGGATCATCAGTTGTAAACCAAACTATCAAAGTGTGATTTTTGGATATAATAGGTATGATTTCTTTTCCATAAATATAACAACCCTACTCTTTATTACACCCAAAAACCTGATTTATTACATAAACATGTAGTTAAGACAACTCTAAGGATTGAGAGGTCTAGTGTCTTGGGAAATTAGGAACATTACATAACAACTCGTAACATAAAACACAACATCTTTATTGAAAACTTCTTTGGCATGACCACAACATTCCTTCATACCTACCACTGCATGGAAAAACCTGAGGACATGCATAATAAAAGGGTGAGATATAAAGCCCAATAAGGGAGTAAACAAGGCATAATATGAAGAATATAGTACATGTTAGAAAATAGGAATATCAATGGAGAATAATAGAAACATGAACATAAAGGCATGATATAGAATGATTATCATAACATGGAAATGTGGCAACAACATATAACATGATATTAGCATGAGACAAGGCTCATTGCACATGGAGCAAGAGTAAACCCTCATTGAAATTGTGTTAGAATGCGTAAAACCTCATTGAACGTGAATTAACATGAGTAAAACCTCATTTCAATTGATGTATCATGATACTAATCTTTACCCAATGCATTAGAGCGCTATTAGAGCCCACCTTTCTTAATTATTTCATTTTATGTATAAGAGTGCCACATGGGTCATATAACATGGAATCATTCAACATCATAAGCTTTTCTATGATGGAATAATGTGGAATAAATATATGTAATTACTCAATCCACCAGTACATGTGCTTACAAGTGAATAACCTTTATAGAGAAATTGGTATGGAATTCACTTATACGATGATTTTTTCATGGTAAATATTTGTGTAACATCAGCAGCATAATGACGTCAAATAGAAATCATAAAATGGGTTGATGAGAGAGGAAAGGGTATATCATCATTTATAAATGAAATGTAAAGTAATGGGGTCATGTAACATAATATTCCAACATAGGTAATGGAATTTAGATGCATAATATAAAAAACTTTATCGAATGTAAATAAGAAGAGAGAAATTACTTACAAAATTTCTGCATGGTAACAGGTGTACATGGGAGGAATTAATGAGAGATAAAGAGGTCTTTCATCAATCAAACATAAGGAACAAATAATACAGTAGGTTCAAAATCATACCACAACATTTTTAATTGAAAACAAAATGATATAACAATATAAAAAAATTTGGACAAAAATAATAAAGGAAGAAATCCCTTACTTGGAAGTGTGATCCCAAAGGCTTGGGAGAGGCTTGAGATAGGGTTATTGAGAGATTAGGGTGCCTTGGGAGGATTCTAGAGAGAATATGGAATAGTTTGGTAGAGATACAAAGGTTTTGAGTGAATAGGAATGGTAGATTGAGTGGGTTTATATAGGAAAGGATAGAGAATTATTTATTATTTAGGTTTTGGATAATACTTATTAAACTATTCAAAACAACAAACCATCTCATGGTTTCGGCACACATTTTTTGACAAAGGGGAGTGGAAAAAATTCTTTTATGAGGAAAATGGACGAACTTATAAAAATATTAGGATTTCTTATGTGGAGGTGAGTCACACTCTCATGGAAAACATTTTTAAAGTTTAAAATATATTTTAAGGCTTGGAGGGTCCACCAAGGCATCATAAAATTAATCAAAAAAATATAAAATCAAATTATTTTAAGGGTAAAAAATATATTGGAATAAAATCCCTATCATAGTATTTTATTACATCACTATTGAGTCATTATTTCATTATAAAACACATTATATATTTTAATGGTATTTAATTTTTACCCAAAAAATCGACTATCTGAGAAAATTATGAAAAATTAACCGTTAGGTAATTTGGACGTCCTGAATCCAAAAATAATATTAATTTCATCTAAATAATTTTCAAAATATGTGAATTTTAAATTTTAAAATAAAAACTGACATTTATTGAAAATTCATGGGTTTTGACAAAAACAGTTTTCATACATTAATAAAATTTCCAATTGTTTTCATAAAAAAATTATAAGATCATTTACATTTAATAAAAAGTAATTTAGTAATAATATTTTATTAAAATATTATTTAATTTTAAAAAAATCCATTAATTTATCAAAATAGATTTCTTTTTTTGAATATTAACTAAAAATACTATTTTTGATTTAAAAACCATTTAACAAATAACAATAATAAAATTATTGTATATTTTTTATTATATACAATACTAATGAACATAATCACAATGCCAGGGTCTTGTTACATAACACCTTATAACACCTACATAGACCTATGGGTAATGTGTGCGATGGTGACAGAGTCTTAGGGTGGCTCAGATAACATCGCTCATGTGGTAATCTATATTAACATAAACTTATCCCATAGGCGGTTCTGTTCAAGATTAACATGTAGAAGATCAGATTGGTCTTGGTCAAGAGATAAGTCCAATGATGCTACGTCCTTTCCGAGCTCCAACAAATGAGCCTCATATGAAGTAATTCTATTAGATGAGGAAATCTCTTCCTTTATCTGAGTAAATTGTATTTGTTAAACCCTATATTTATACTAATAATGTGACCAACATTCAATGACTATTTTAGAAATGGTAAAAATTAATAATGGTATTTTAAAATCCAAAAAAATAAAACCAAGTAAGTGTATATGTCTTATATAAGAATTTTACATAATAAGACATTTAATCAGCTGGTCGCACCACGTCTCAAATTGAGGTGGGTTTGATTCTTACACGTCACATATGACCCATGAATCGTTCTCCTAATGTTTCAATAGAAACCGAATGCGTTTGGTTGGTTTTCCATATGTACTTAAAATGTTGTCCATTTTAAACAAAAGAGATCCACTTAGAGTGATTCCGGCCACACCGTGCCTCAGATTAAGGCGGGGTTGACTCGTACATGTCACATATGACCCATGGATTGTTGTTCTGAAGTATATACACAATTCGAATGCATTTTGTCTCTTTTCTGTATGCCAGTTGATATTTTTCACTTAAAATGACGTCCTTTTGAAACAAAAGACAGACACTTTGAGTGGTGCCGGCCACACCACACCTCGGATTGAGGTGGGGTTGACTTTTACACGTCACATATGACCCGTGGATCTTCGTGATAAAGTATAGACACAATCCGAATGCATTTGGTTGGTTTTCCTTATTCAAGTTGATGTTTTTCACTTAAAATGACGTCCTTTTGAAACAAAAGATAGACACTTTGAGCGGTGGATGCCACACCATGCCTCAGATTGAGGTAGGGTTGACTCGTACACATCACATATGACTGATGGATCGTTTTTCTAAAGTATCAACACAATCTGAATGTGTTTGGTCGGTTTTCTGTATGCCAGTTGATATTTTTCAATTAAAATGACGTCCTTTTGAAACAAAAGGCAGAAACTTTGACTGGTTCCAGCCACACCGCGTCTCAGATTGAGGCGGGTTTGATTCATACACATCACATATGACCCATGAATCGTTCTCCTAAAGATTCAATGGAAACCGAATGTGTTTGGTCGGTTTTCCATATGTACTTAAAATGTTGTCCATTTTAGACAAAAGAGAGCCACTTAGAGTGATTCTGGCCACACCGTTCCATAGATTAAAGTGGGGTTGACTCGTACACGTCACATATGACCCATGGATCATTGTTCTAAAGTATCGACACAATCCTAATGCGTTTGGTCACTTTTCCGTATGCCAATTGATATTTTTCACCTAAAATGACGTCCTTTTGAAACAAAAGACAGACACTTTGAGTGGTGGCGGCCACACCGCGCCTCGGATTGAGGCGGGGTTGACTCGTACACGTCAAATATGATGCATGGATCGTTTTTCTAATGTATCGACACAATCTGAATGCATTTGGTTGGTTTTCCTTATGTCAGTTGATGTTTTTCACTTAAAATGACGTCCTTTTGAAACAAAAGATAGACACTTTGAGTGGTGATGGACACACCGCACCTCAGATTGAGGCGGAGTTGACTCGTACAGGTCACATATGATGCATGGATTGTTGTGCTAAAGTATCGACACAATCCAAATGCGTTAGGTTGGTTTTCCGTATGCCAGTTGATGTTTTTCAATTAAAATGACGTCCTTTTGAAACAAAAGGCAGACACTCTGAGTGGTTCCAGCCACACTGCATCTCAGATTGAGGCGGGGTTGATTCGTACACATCAAATATGACCCATGAATCGTTCTTCTAAAGTTTCAACAGAAACCGAATGCGTTTGGTTGGTTTTCCATATATACATAAAATGGTATTCATTTTAAACAAAAGAGACCCACTTAGAGTGATTATGGCCACACCATGCCCCCGATTAAGGCGGGGTTGACCCGTACACGTCACATATGACCCATGTATCGTTGTGATAAAGTATTGACACAATCTGAATGCATTTGGTCGGTTTTCCTTTTGCAAGTTGATGTTTTTCACTTAAAATGACGTCCTTTTGAAACAAAAGACAGACACATTGAGTGGTGGCGGCCATACCGCGCCTCGGATTGAGGCGGGGATGACTCGTACACGTCACATATGACCCATGGATCGTTGTGATAAAGTATTGACACAATACAAATGCATTTGGTCAGTTTTACGTATGCCAGTTGATGTTTTTCAATTAAAATGATGTCCTTTTGAAACAAAAGGCACACACTTTGAGTGGTGCTAACCACACCGCATCTCAGATTGAGGTGGGGTTGATTCGTACACGTCACATATGACCCTTAAATTGTTCTTCTAAAGTTTCAACGGAAACTGAATGCATTTGGTCGGTTTTCCATATGTACTTAAAATGTTGTCCATTTTAAACAAAAGAGAGCCACTTAGTGTGATTCTGGCCACACCGTGCCTCCGATTAAGGCGGGGTTGACTAAAACACATCACATATGACCCATGGATTTTTTTCTAAAGTATTGAAGCAATATGAATGTGTTTGGTTTGTTTTACTTGTGCTAGTTGATGTTTTTCACTTAAAATGACGTCCCATATGACCCATGGATCGTTGTGCTAAAGTATCGACACAATCTGAATGCGTTTGGTCGGTTTTCTGTATGATAGTTGATGTTTTTCAATTAAAATGATTTCCTTTTGAAACAAAAGGCAGACACTTTGAGTGGTGCTGACAACACCACGTCTCAGATTGAGGCGGGGTTGATTGGTACACGTCACATATGAACCATGAATCGTTCTTCTAAAGTTTCAATGGAAAACGAATGCATTTGGTCGGTTTTCCGTATGTACTTAAAATGTTGTCCATTTTAAACAAAAGATATCCAGTTAGAGTGATTCTGGCCACACTGTGCCTCTGATTAAGGCGGGGTTTACTCGTACACGTCACATATGACCCATTGATCTTTGTGCTAAAGTATCTACACAATCCGAATGCGTTTGGTCAGTTTTCCTTCTGCCAGTTGATGTTTTTCACTTAAAATGACGTCCTTTTGAAACAAAAGACAGACACTTTGAGTGGTGGAATCCACACCGCGCCTCGTATTGAGGTGGGGTTGACTCATACATGTCACATATAACCCATGGATCGTTGTGCTAAAGTATTAACACAATCCAAATGTGTTTGGTTGGTTTTCCATATGCTAGTTGATGTTTTTCAATTAAAATGACGTACTTTTGAAACAAAAGGCAGACACATTGAGTGGTGCCGGCCACACCGCGTCTCAGATTGAGGTGGGGTTGATTTGTACATGTCACATATGACCAATGAATCGTTCTTCTAAAGTTTCAATGGAAATTGTATTCGTTTAGTCAGTTTTCCGTATGTACTTAAAATGTTGTCCATTTTAAACAAAAGAGAGCCACTTATAGGGATTCTGAACACACCGTGCCTACGATTAAGGCGGTGCTGACTCGTACACGTCGCATATGACCCATGGATCATTGTTCTAAAGTATCGACACAATTTGAATGTGTTTGGTCAGTTTTCCGTATGCCAGTTTTTGTTTTTCACTTAAAATGATGTCCCTTTGAAACAAAAGACAGACACTTTGAGTGGTGGCGGCCACACCACGCCTTGGATTGAGGCGAAGTTGACTCATATACGTCACATATGACCCATGGATCATTGTGCTAATGTATAGATACAATCCAAATGCGTTTGGTTGGTTTTTTTTATGCCAGTTGATGTTTTTCTATTAAAATGATGTCCTTTTAAAATAAAAGGCAGACACTTTGAGTGGTGCTGGCCACACCGCACCTTGGATTGAGGTGGGGTTGACTCGTACATGTCACATATGACCCATGAATCGTTTTGCTAATGTATCGACACAATCCGAATGCGTTTGGTCGATTTTCTGTATGCCAGTTGATGTTTTTCAATTAAGACGACGTCCTTTCGAAATAGAAGACAGACACTTTGAGTGGTGCCGGCCTCACCGCGTCTCATATTGAGACGGGGTTGATTCGTACACGTCACATATGACCCATGGATCGTTCTCCTAAATTTTCAATGGAAAACGAATGCGTTTGGTCGGTTTTCTAGTAGTAAATGAAATCAAGGAGGGTGGGGTGCTGTCCGGCGGGGCTGTCCAGGGGGCTGTCCGGTGGGTGTCCGGGGGGCTGTCCGGGGACCAAGGAGGAGGGTGGGGGGCTGTCTAGGGGGCTGTCTGGGGGGCTGTCCGGGGGGCTGTCCGGGGTCCAGGGAGGAGGGTGGGGGGGCTGTCTGAGGGGTTGTTCGAGGTGCTGCCCGGAGGGCTGTTCGGGGGGGGGGGGGGTGTTCGGGGTCCAAGGAGGATGGTGGGGGGGTTTTCCAGGGTCTAGGACAGAGGGGGTTCCCAAACACATAAACACTAAAAGACAACAACATCCATAAAAACAGATAATATATAAAAATAACTCAACTCCAATACTATACTACGAGTCTAGATAAAACCAACAACTAGAATAGATTAAATATCAAATCTCAGTAATATCAGTCAAAAATGTAATGGATCAATTTGTACCACATCAACATCACCATCATCACCATCATCATCACCCTCGTCCTCGTCCCCATAATCGTCCTCTCCCTCCTCAGTTCCCTCCTCCTCGCCCTCTCCCTCCTCCTCACCCTCGCCACCCACCTCACCCTCCTCCTCTCACTCATCTTCCACATCAGACTCCTCCCCATCATCATCATCAAGCTCGAAATCATCCTGAACACCACTAGAACTGCCACCTGGTGCACCATATATAGAATTTATTGACGACATATACTCATCAAAAGCTGGGGTGGCCTCTGCTGGAAGTGTTGGATGTAGAACTTCAATAAATTTCATAAATGCACTGTTTGCCCTAGCAGACTGTTCTGCCGTCTATATGGCCCTTTTCTCAGAATATTCTGCCTATACCTTACATTATATAGCTCGGTGGCACTATAGATCGTACCTGAGGAGGGCCAAGACCCCATCAGGGCTATCCTAGGTCAGTAGCGTACTCTGCCAGGATGCTCCTCTCGCAACACCTGATGTAAATGATCTGTTGGCCTAAAATTGTCTGGTTCATGGGCATCGAGGGCCTCTAAATCAACCTGTTACAAATATAAATATATTATTAAGTTACAAAATATATATTAAAATTTAAAATCAACAGATTAAAACTTACAATCTGTTGCTGAGTCGCTTCGTTGACAGCACTTCCATCCTTCTTCCGTCTACTCGAGTAAAACAGTTTTTCTCAAGGCACACGTCCTTCAATATTCTATATTTGCCTCTACAATTACATTAAAAAATAAATTTATATGAAAACTTTATCAAATGATTATATAATTGGGAAAATAAAATAAAATTTAAGTCGTAATGAAAAATTATAAAAAATTGTCATACCTGCTTCCTCTCATGATCCGACATCATCGTACGTCCTTGTGTGTGGAGGTATTTTTTTGCATAAATGTTTTTTTTTATTTTTTCCAGATGATTCCTAAATAAAATTCAATAATGAAAATGATAATATTAATGAAAAACATTAATGTTATTATCTAAATACATCAAATGTAATTCATACCTTAAACTAGGTACTCGTCCAATGAGTAATTATCTGACGATACTGCTCTGTAGGACAATCATCCAAGACCGGTACCACCTCCAACTCAGTGCCAACTCTAGCACGCTAGCCAATATACAACTCATGCTTTTAGGCTCTCCAAAGCTCACATAAATCCTTTAGACGATCCGCTCTAGCACCCTCACCAACGAGAAAATTAAATCAAAGCTG
This sequence comes from Viscum album, assembly GCA_963277665.1. Taxonomy (NCBI): domain Eukaryota; kingdom Viridiplantae; phylum Streptophyta; class Magnoliopsida; order Santalales; family Viscaceae; genus Viscum; species Viscum album. The sequence continues at coordinate 824,913,352 of OY728155.1, forward strand.
GCATCAAAATATTAATTCATATAAATACAAACATAATTCATGGAATTAAATAAAATAGATTTTTTTACCCATATCTCTTCCCAAGATCTATCCTTGACCTCATGTGGAAAATTTCTCCACGACAGCGGGCTGACGGGAATGATTTCGTAGTGTTTGGCAAGCGTCGCCAAAAAACTCCGACATTGCTGCCCCGATTTCTCAACCATTTGGTTGTCTTCATTGTAATCCACCATAACCTGTGTGCGGCGGTTCCACCCCAAACGCATGCATGTACGCCCCTTACCCCACCTCCTATCAGTAGATGTATCTATCATGAAATAAAAACAAATATTTTATCAAAACGTGTTACAATGAAAATAAATATTGCTATAAAAATTTGTAAGGTTTTTATTTATATACCTGTGCTAGTCTGATCGTTGAGCGCTTCCAGATCCCCAGAAACTGATGGAACATCCTGTGGTGGAACAAGAGTTGAATATGATGGAATATAGAAGCTCAGAGAGATAGAAGTAGAAGGAAAAGAAGATCTAATAGTAGTATGTACGGATTCTAACTGGGGAGTGGGAATCATCATGGGATGTGGAAATGATGGACCAGATGATGCAGAAGGTAGCAAAAACATGGGAGGCCTAAATATCCCGTGTGTCCCTAATGACACACCATGATCAGAATGTGGGAAAGATGACATGACCTTGGGAGGGGCGGGGTCTAGTCGGGCACGCACAGCTGATCATCCACCTCTGGCATGAACCCTCCTCGTACCACCGACCTGAGTACTAGGACCAGTACCAGGCTCCTCGTCGAATAACTGTCGACGTATAGGTGGATCCTACAGAAATGTTTACAAAAAAATTAATCACATGACAATATATATTCTTTAAATATATATATATTTGTAATAAAGTACTCACAATAGGCACTAATGGTGGAACGCCCATCTCTGTCATCCAACGATTGTTCTCCATCATTTTTTTCCTTCGTCTCTCTTCAATTGGATGCATTTCCTGCTTTTGAAAACAAATATGTAATTAATTAGAAAAAGAAAACTAATGTGTAAACCAAAATACTAAATATTTGAGGAAATAGGGGGATTTATTGGTAATTTATCTATCAATTGTTTTAGAAGAGCTTGAATGAATTTAATAAATCATACAAGTTGTAATGTTCACCATGTTAGAAATATTGTTTGACTAGGTTTGAATACAGTTCAATTCCAAATTAGAAAATGAAATTCAAGTAAAACAGAAACCAATAAATATTGAAAATTCCCATAATGGTCAATTCAGCTAAAACATATTTGTGATCAATACAAAATCAATTTGAATATTACCAACCTTAACAACCCAACTCGAGGTAAACCAAAAGAATTGAGAACATGGATGAATGATTCAATATATTTCCAACCAAAACTTTAGGTTCACAATCGACTCTGACAATTGAGATATTGGAGTCATCAGAAGAAATAAATGTATTGGTTCTAATGGAAATATGGACAATTTCAATTCCATCATCACCATCATAAAAAATATGTCTTGGAATTACTTCAACTATGACACCAAATTCAGGTTGAAGTTGGTCTTTGACATAAAAAACTTGTTTAGCCATTGATGCCAACACATATGGTTCTTCGGTAGCAAGAGTGTGAGTCATATTAATTACTCGAAATCCACAATCATCAATAAATGTGCCATGTCTCGTCATCGAATCAAACAAATGCCATTTCATCATCGTGACTCGTCCATGAGAGTAATAATCCAATATTATTATTTTCTCAAGGACTCCATAATAACCCACATTTTAAAATCGCGGTCTACTATCTGATGCACTGGAATAACAATATGTTGTGGCAGTAACCATAACACCATCATGTTGTGTTCTCAAGTTCTTTACTCATTCAGTGACAATAAATTTGTACCCATTGATAACAATTGATTTATAGTCATGAACCACGGTATTAGGACCAAAAGCCAGAGCTCTTATTTCCTCAGAGACATAGTCAGTAGACAAACTCAATACCTAAAATATAAATGACTGTTAAACTTAATTAAATATTGAAATAATTAATTTAAAAAGTAATATTTTTACCTTCAATTTTAACCAAGCAGAAAACTCTTTGCTATGAAAAGTCTCTCTCCTTCTCAAAGATAAAGAACGATGCTTCCTATTTATCATTGTTTTATGTTCCCTGTAGATAAGAAATACGAATAGTTTAATAGATATATATGTAAGATATACATAATTAATTTATTTACCTGATATAGTCATTGAACAAATCGTAGTTGAACAAAACTGTACAATGTTCCATCTCCCGCTCTTCATGGCTTAATGTCTTCAATGTATATGATCCAAAAATTCCTCCTGTTTAAGGAAGTGATGGAAAAATGGGTTCAATTTTATAATACTGTTCTTCTTCATTTCACATTGGTCTGTTCATTCTTGTAGTAAGATCAGACAAATACATCGAGCAGAGATCCATACATTCTTGAGCCAGGTAACCATTCACGATAGAACCTTCGGGATGATTTCTGTTTCGGACATACGACTTTAATGTGAACATATTTCTTTCATTTGGATACATCCAACGAAAAGAAATAGGTCCTTCGAGAAGTATTTCAGTGGGAATATGGATAGTCAGATGCAGCATGCATGTGAAAAATTATGGAGGAAATATTTTCTCCAACTCACGCAAAATTAATGGGGCATATGTCAACATTTATTGCAAGAAAGACTTGGACAATTTCTTAGCACAAAGATCTCTAAACAAATGGAACAACCGAATAATAGCCACCCTTACATTATTGGACCAAAGATGAAGGATTGTTATTGGAAGCAACTCATGCAGTAGAACGTGATAATCATGAGTCTTCAAAGATTTTAGCTTCAACTCTCTTCTGTTGACCCGTTCAGTTATGTTGCTTGAATAACCATAGAGAACTCTAATAGTCTCTAATACTTCCAGAAATTGTTTTTTTCCATAGGTGTCATCACATAAAAAGCACATGGAAGTTGTCATTTATTTTCACTTATATACACATGATGCAATTCTGGTCTGATGCCCCAATCCACCAAGTCACGCCGAGATCGTAAATCATCTTTTGTCTTCCCCTTGACATTTAGAAGAACCAAAAGAAACATTTCACATATATTCTTTTAAATATGCATTATGTCTAAGAAATGATGTAACAAATTGGTTGACTAATAAGGCAAATCCAAAAAGATACTCCTCTTCCTCCAATTGTAACAGGTTTCAGTGGAAACATTCTTTCTCTTTCCAGATTTCATTTGACCCTTCCCGAACGAAAAAAATAAAATCTTTCAATTCATTAAGAACGTCAGTTCTAGACATACGCTGAGGTGGATCATCGGTCTCTATGGTATTATCAAATCTTCGACGATTCATTCCATAAGGATGATCCTTTGGAAAGAATTGTTGATGTCCCATAAAACTGAAACTACAACGACGTTTTAGTCTTCTGGATCGTGTATTCTTCATACAAACTGGACATGACAGTTTTCCCTTCGTGCTCCATCTAGACATAATTGCATAAGCCATAAAATCATTGATCGTCCACATAAGCGCAACACGCATCTGAAATATTTTTTTCGAACATGCATCGTATGTGCGCACACCCACATCCCAAAGAATTTCCAACTCTTTTATTAAAGGTTGCATGTATACATCAATATCAATGCAGGGATAAGAAGGAACAGATATGAGTATACTCATGAAAGTGAAATGTTTTTTCATACACAACCATGGTGGAGATTATTAATGTGTATAAAAACTAGCCATGTGCAGTGCGAAGTAAGCATCTGACCAAACAGATTAAAACCGTCACATGAAAGACCCAACCTCACATTACGCACGTCAGCTGCAAAATCAGGATGTCGATCATCAAATTTCTACCATGAAAATCCATCTACAGGATGAACCAACTCATCATTAGTCTTCTTTCTCTCAGTATCATGCCATCTAATTTTTATTGATATATCATCAGATATAAAAAGATTCTGGAGTCTGGGGATCATTGGAAAGTGCCACATTACTTTTTGTGGAACACGGGATGGTGTTCCATTATATTTTGACTTCCAGCGGGATGTGTCACATTTTATACAATCATTTTGTTCTGAGGTTTCCTCCCAGAATAAACTGCAATCTTTTGGGAAAGAATGAATATTGTTTCTTGAAAATCCAAGTTCCTCAACTAACTTCCATGCCATATAGTGTTTTGAGGGAATATCTGCATCATCTGGAAGTAAATCCTTCAAGAGGGTAAGAATTTAATCGATTGATGTATTAGAAATACCATACATAGTTTTACCATGAAACAATCGGATTAAAAATTCCATCTTTTTCATTTTATCGCATTGTCGATATACTGGAGTTGTGGAAGCATCATTCAATTTTTTCACCCTATAAATATCATCATTTTCACTAGATGCTTTAGCTGTCCCCATATCTAAGTCTTATTGAGCTAAAATACTTTCTATTTCATGATGATGAATAAACGGAAACCGACCATCTAACAAATTCTCTATTCCAATCCTTCGATATCGATCATCACCAATTTTAGATTTCATTTTCTCCCCATTGTGGTACCACACAAATTAGTTTTCTTGAAAAGCATTTTTGGTTATGTGGTAGCTAACTTCTTCACGGCTCAACCAAGGTCTACCAACACAATTGGAACATGGGAAGTGTATGTGACCACTATCTGAAGCATTGTGAAATGCAAAATCTATAAAGATCTCAAAATTGTTTTGAAAATTTCTTGATATCCGATCAGTTTCATACATCTGACTTCTATCCATTCTATAAAAAGAATTTATATAAGTCATTTTGTCATAAAGTATTCAATAGGACTGGACTTTAATAGAAAATTCATTTAAGTAAACGATAAAGGAAGGAGTTTCTAGTTGATGTAGTGAACTATTAAAACAATGTAAAGATATACTAATTAATTCAGTTATGTGTGCCTAGATTTGAGGTGAGATGTGTTTGGTAATTTTTTCATTTATCACATACTAAGAAGACACCATAGACCTGATAAAACACTCTTCAAGATATTACATTGTGAAGGCTTTTCATGAAAGATACAAAATGTGTAAATAAATTTTTTTAAATAAGTTATCGATTCTAAAAAATGGAAATATTGTGAAAATTTAGTACATTTCATAACACCCAAACTAAAGTCCATAGAAAGTCACATATCACCCCACTAAAAAAAAGGAAAACCACCTACCCCACTACCCCAACCATGTAAATTACCTCAATGAGGGCTTCTATGTCTATATTTGGGAAGAGGTTGAAGGAGTCTAACCTCGATGGGGGAGTTGTAGCCGATCAGACGGAAGACCTCAGGTTAGGGTTAACCTGCACGGGGGATTCTTGAAATCGGGGGAAATGCAGAGTTATTTGCTTCTGTGTAATCGGGGGCAGGCTGTCCACAGGGGTGTTGGGGTTGTCCAGGGGGTGGGCGGGCTGTCCACGAGGGTGGTGGGGCTGTCTAGGGAGGAGGGGGTGCCCAGGGGGGTGGGCGGGCTATCCACGTGGGTGGGGGTGGGGGGGGGGGGGCTTTCCAAGGGGTACAAGGTGTCCAGGGGGTGGGGGTGTCTGGGGGGGGGGTGTCCAGGGGGTGGGCGGGTTGTCCCCGGGGTTGGGGGCCTTCCAGGGAGTAGGGGGTGTTCAGGGGGTGGGTAGGCTTTCCACGGGGGTGGTGGGGTTGTTCAAGGGGTATAAGGTGTCCAGGGGGGTGGGTGGACTGTCCACGAGGGTGGCAGTGCTATCCAGGGGGTAGGGGGTGTCCAGGGGGGGGGGGGGGGGGTGGGCGAGTTGTCCATAGGTGTGTGACTGGGAGATATGATATTTAATTGGGTTGTCATTAATGTTATGAAAAACAAAAGATGGGTGTTAAGGATTAGAATAGTATTTTTAGTGAAAATCCAATTTGGTGGGATTAGTGACTTGATAACATGATGGTATCATGTTTGCAATTGGGAAAATGTTGGGGCATTGGATTCTAAAAGGCTCCCACAACCTTCCAAGGATATATTATTTCTAGAAAAATGTTTTTTGGGAGAAGGAATTCACCCTATATAGTTGATGTCACTTTTAGATCATGTGATTCCTTACTCATCAACATGACTAGACAAGAACCAAAACCAAAGAGGCCTCAAAACTATCCAAATCTCTAGAAGTAATGAATTCCCCATGCTTATTGGTGAACTATGGAAGTGATGACTTCCCACCTGCACAACCCCCCTCACCACCTCACCCCCAATAGACTCCCCCTGCACAACCCCCCTCCCATCCACCGACTGCACAACCCCCCCACCTGCACCCCCACTTGCACAACCCCCCCTCCCACACCCCCACCTGCACAGCCCCCTCCCGCCCACCCACTGCACACCCCCACCTGCACACCCCTCCTGGACAACCCCCCTCCACCCACCCCACCCCCACCCCCACCTGTACACCCACAACCTCACCCCTAACATACTCCCACCTGCCCAACCCACCCCCAACCAAGACACTCCCCTCCCCCACCCACTTCCATAGCCACCCCCACCTACACCCCCCACTTGCACAACCCCCCTCCCCCCACCCCCACCTGCACAGCCCCACTCCCCCACTACCACCTGTACACCCCACCCCCACCACACCCCCAACAGACTCCCACCTGCCCAGCCCACCCCCCAACCTGCACACTCCCCTCCCCCCACCTACTTGCACATCACCCCCTCCACTTTCACCCCCCACTTGAACAACCCCCCTCCCCCACCCCCACATGCACAACCCACCCCCACCCCCCACTTGTACAACCCCCACCTCACCCCAAACAGACTCTGACCTGCCCAACCCACCCCCCAACCTGCACACTCCCCTCCCCCCACTCACTTACACAACAACCCCCCTCCACTTGCACCCCCACCTGCACAACCCACCCCTCCCCCACCCCCACCTTCACAACCCACCCAACCCCACCTGTACAACCCCCACCTCAACACCCCACCAACACACCCCCTCCCCCCACCTAAACACCCCACCAGTACAACCCCTCCCCCCACCCACTACACCCCCAACACCTCCCACCAGAACAAAAACAAAAAACAAAAACAGAACAAAAAATTGATTCACACATGACACCAGAACAAAAATAGAAAACAAATAACAAATCGAATTGAAATTGTTGGGTATACCATATTGTACAAACCTTAGGTTTAAGAAAAATCAAAACATAAAATAAAAAAATTATATGCAAAACATTAAACATAACGTACTACTTACAGATTTGAAGTGTAGAACAAAATAACTTTGTGATTGAATATGGATCTGGTGGAATGATTTTCCAAGTGAGAGAGATATTAGGTCTCAACTTTAGTAGTTCAATCATGTGGATGAGATATCGGGTTTTCTAGGGTTTTAGGGGAAAACTTTACAAACAGTTTTTTAAAACCGTTGGAAAAGGTGAGCTTTACCAATGGTTTACACAAACCGTTGGGAAAGCCTTCCTATGTCATGGCCTTTACCAACTGTTTTAACAAACCGTTGGGAAGGGGAGAAAATTTTTTAGATTTCCCAATGGTTTCTTCAAACTGCTGGTAAATACTTGTTTTATACCCCTATACCAACATTTCTGTTGAACCGTTGGCATACAAGCGTTGGGAAAACCCAGCTTCCTAGTAGTGGATGTTCATTTTCTTTATTTTCATAATTGGTTCATTTGTTTTTAAGTAATGGAGTTCATGTTGGATGTTTATAAATATCCAGGATTGGAATTATATATTATTTATGAACATAAATAATTAGTAATGGTTATTTCTATCATTTGGTTTCATGTAATGAGGACGAATCATTAGATGAGAACCACTTCGATTATTTGGTGGTATTTGGATTACTATGAACTAGTTTTGTCATATAACTTTAATATATGTAAATATTCTGGTTCCTGAATGTTAATTATGTTAAAATACATATATTATTGTCTGGTTCAACCATAAATACGGTTTCAGGACCAGTAATGAAGAAGAAATTGAATAACAAAACTTCATCATCCACGAAGGCAATAAATTAGAACCTCATGGACGTTGATTTTGTTTATAAAAATAAATGGGAGGGAGTAAGAATATTTATGATGGTTCTTCCATTCACATGATATAATTATATTATATATATGATACTAGAGTTAAAATTTTCATTTGGACAGAGGAGGTGAGGTGAGGATAGAAAAGGAAGATTAATTGTAATGAAACCAAATGAAAAAGAAGGCTGCTTTACCTCATGAAATAACCTCCTTGAGAAAATCCTTAAGGGAAGGGGTTTTTCTCTTTTGGAAAGACCCAAATCTTCTTGGACGTGGAGAGAGACTAGGGAAGGGTAATTGGGCAGAACATTTAGGAGCTTCAAGGCTTATAGGAGTGAAGAGAAGATTGAGTGGTGAGGGGTTTTTATAGTGGAGGAGAGGAGTAAATTTTGAATATGTAATTCATTATTTTATTATTTCCATCAAGACAACCAATAGTGTTGTTTCATGTGACCCATAATAGTAATAATTACATGTGAGTTCAAACCAAGTGGCCTTACATCACTTTTTTTGTCATTAATAGTGTATTTATCTGATAATTTGTATATACGGTATTTTATCGTATTTCACTATTCATAAAAAATTCTAGAATTTCAAAAAAATCCCAAAAATTCACCCCTGATTTTTTTCGATATGTAGAATTAAAAAGTGAACTCCATTTTTCAAAAATAATTTTCTTAATATTATTAATTTTATTTTTAAATAATTTCATAGTTAATTAAAAAAATAACAATCCTATAGGTATAGTTAGTTTTATGTGACATCGAAAAATTAATTAAGATCCCATTATCATATTACCTTATGAAAATAAAATAATATCATTATTTACTATTCATAAGGGTCATATTACTATTCATATTAATATTCATAAGGGTATGTTACTATTCACCAAAAATCACGTTTGTTCTATCAGACTTCAAATGACTTACTGAACACAACTCTAGATGACCGGTATTTGAAATTGCAAACATAGAAGAGGCGAAGTTGTGTTTAATGGACAAATTATAAAATTTCATTCCGTATTTAATTTCAAAACCTTGGGGTGTTACATTCTCCCATCCTTAAAAAAATTTCATCCTCGAAATTCATAAAATATTACCTAAAAGGATTTGGGTATGTATTTAACATAAGCTTCTCAGGCCCCCATGTTGCTTCCTCCATCTTATGGTTACTCCATAAAACCTTTACCAGACAATTCGTCCGATTTCTCAATACTTGTTCTCTAGTATCAAGAATATTGATTGGATCTTCACAATAAGATAGATCTGGCTCTATTTATACTTATTCCTATGTGAGTACATGTGTTGGGCCTGGCAAGTAATTTCTTAACATTGACATGTGGAACACATTGTGCACCTTGGAGAGACTTGGCGGCATTGCCAAACGGTAAGCTACAACTCCAATTCGGTCCATAATTTCAAAAGGTCCGATGTACCTGGGACTTAATTTTCCTTCTTACCAAATATTATAATACCCTTCCATGGAGATACCTTTAAGAAAATGTGATCACCTTCTTGAAATTCCAAATCCTTTCTTCGGTTATCAGGATAGCTCTTTTGCCTACCTTGAGCTGTTTTGATATGGTTCTAGACAATCTTCACCTTTTCCGTTGTTTCTTCAACAAGTTCTGGGCCCACAAGCTTTCTTTCACCAACATCATCTTGGCAAGTTGGTGTACAACATCTCCTCCCATATAATGCTTCACAAAGAGCCATATGAATACTTGAATGGAAGCTATTATTGTTGGAAAATTCTACGAGCGGTAAATACTGATCCCACATGCCTTGAAAATCAAGTGAACAAGACCTCAACATGTCTTCCAATGTTTTAGTAGTCTGTTCTGATTGTCCACCAGTTTGTGGGTGGTAGGTAATGTTCAAACAAACATCAGTATCTATGGTCTTCTGAAGACTCTTCCAGAATCATGATGTAAAATGAGGTTCGTGATCAGAAACAATTTATGAGGTTACACCATGAATTCTAACAACTTCATTAATATATATTATTGCTAAATGTTCAAGAGGTAAATCTTCCCTTATAGAAAGAAAATGTGCAGATTTTGTAAGACGGTCAACAATGACCCATATCGTATCATTCTTTCTTGGAGTCTTTAGTAGCCCAATGACAAAGTCCATCATAATATCATCCCATTTCCACATAGGTATAGGAAGGGGTTGCTTGACTCCACCAGAATGTTTTCTTCTTGCCTTCACCTATTGACAAACTAAAGACCTCAAAATGTAATCAGCAATCTCCCTCTTCATGTTTTCCCACCAAAAATGTCCCTTTAGATCTCTATATATCTTGGTGCTTCCCGGGTGTATAGAGAAATTTGTGCTATGAGCATCGTCTAATAGTTCCATTTTAGCTCAGGTACTAATAGAATGCATAACCTATTCCCAAACTTTAGAACTCCATATTCATACACGAATTCAACCAGTCTCCCATCCTTAACTGCATTAATTTTCTCGTACATATTTTCATCATCAGATTGAGAAATTTTTATCTTCTCTAGTAAAGATGGTTTAACAATCATTTTAAAGATTTGTGATGTTTCCCCTTCCTTAAGAATTTCCATATCCATCTTTAGTAGATCCATGCGCATAGTATCTCTTTCAATCCTCATTTGAGTCATAAGTCCATGATATTTCTTGCTTAATGCATTTTCCAACTTATTCTCCAATCCTTGGTGGTAGTGTATTGAACAATCGTAATATTTGAGTAAATCGAGCCATATTCTTTGCCACATGTTGAGTTATTTTTGTGTGAAAATATATTTCAAACTCTTGTGGTCTATATAAATCTCACATCTCTCTTCGTAGAGATAATGCCTCAATATTTTCAGAGTAAAGATTACAGCTGCTAACTCATGATCTTCTGTTGGATAATTTTTCTCACGAATCTTCAACTATCGTGATGCATAAGAAATAACTTTATCGTTTTCTATAAGGAAACATCCTAATTCATTCTTTGATGCATTTCTGTATATTAAAAATACATCAATCCCATATAGAAGAGTAAAAATTGGAGCATTGACTAACCTTCTTTTCAATTCATCGAAGCATTCTGTACATTCTTTTGTCCACACAAACTTAACTCATTTACGTGTGATCTTGGTTTGTGGGTTAGCCAGTCGGGTAAAGTTCTGAATAAAATGCCGATAATAACCTGATAAGATAATAAAACTGTGTACCTCAGTTATGTTTGTCGGTGTGGGATAATCTTTTATTTCCTTTGTCTTTGCAGGATCAACTAGGATTCTATCCTAAGATAAAATATGGCCCAAAAAAGAAACTGATTGAATCCAGAATTCACACTTGCTAAACTTCCCAAATAATTTATTTCTTCTAAGTGTTCTCAGAATAACCCACAAGTGATTCTCATGGTATTCATAGATTTTTGAGTATATGAGGATATCATCGATGAATACCACAAAAAGTTATCAAGATATTCCTTGAAAACTCTATTCATTAAATCCATGAAAACATAGGGTGGATTTGTCAGTTTAAAAGGAATCACTATAAAATCATAATGCCCATACCTAGTCCGAAATGCTGCCTTATGAATGTCTTCCTTCCTCACATGCAACTGATGATATCTGGATCGAAGGTCAATCTTAGAAAAGTATTGATCTCCATGAAGTTGGTCAAATAAATCATCAATTCGGGGTAGAGGATACTTATTCTTTATTGTAATAGCATTGATTTACTTTTAATCAATGCAAATCCTCATGGATCCATCCTTCTTCTTGAAAAAGAGGATAGGGGATCCCCATGGAGAAACACTAGGTCTAATAAATCCTTTTCACCTAAATCCTCTAGTTGTTTCTTTAGCTCTACTAATTCCATAGTGGCCATTCTACAGGGAGTCGTTGATATAGGTCTTATATCATGAATTAAATCAATAGAGAACTCAAATTCCCACTCTAGAGGATGTCTAGGTAAATCCTCTGGAAATACATCAATGTAATCTTTCACTATGTGCACATACTCAATTTTAAGATTTCTTTCCTCGTCCATAGATATTGGTTTATCTTCCCCTCCAAGTATTGTATTCAGTAGATCTACTGGGGGTGGTTATAGATAAGAATCAAGTGGTGAATTTTCCTCCCTAAAGACAAGGAATTCTACACAATTTTCAAAAATTGCAACTTCCTTGTTCTTACAATAAATCTTCACATCATAATTTGACAGCCAATCCATACATGAAATTATATCAAATTCAATCATTGGTATGATGATAAGGTCAGCACCTAGAGAAATTTTTTTTGTCTGGATGGGGACTAATCGACATGCCTTTGTTGCAATGATACATCCACTAGGAGTTTTGACTGATAACTCCTTTATTAAATTAAATTGGACACATTGAATTTTCTTGAAAAAATGGGAATATATAAATGAATGTGATGATCTAGAATCAAATAAATTATTGTCTAAATTTGAGGAAATGATTAAAGTACCTGCCACCACGTCATTAGTAACTTCAACCTCTGTAGTTGTGATTCCATAAGCTTGTCCCTGATTCCTTGGACTTTTCTGTTGCATATTTACTTGAATCTTTGGACGATCATTAGAATTGTGTCCCAACTCTTGAAAATTATAGCATTGAACATAATTGGATTCCTTCTCCCCTTTGCAATCACAGAAAGATGGACTTTCTGACCACATTTGTAGCATACTCCTTTTCCTTTTAAGTATTCACCATGGTGTTTCTTTCCACAATTGTCACATGATGTAAATTCAACTCTTCCCTTCTTCCCAGTTTCTTTATTTCCTTTCCCAAGGTTTTCAGCATCCCTCTTCTTTTATTGATTTACCTTAAAGTCATAAGACTTAGAGAATTCTTTTTCTATCTTGATAGCATATGAAACTATATCCTCATATGATGAAAAACTTTGGGAGACCAGTGCCCACCAGAGGAATGGCATTAGGCCAACAAAGAATCGATCGATTTTTTCTCCTTTGATTTTGTATATAGTCCACAACATGTCTTGTTATCCTTGTGAAGTTGGCTTCATACTTGGCAACGTTTTCATCCTCCTTATACCTCAGATTCAAGAATTGTCTCTCCATATCTGCTCGCTGCTCATGAGGGAAATATTTTTCTAAGAATATTTCTTTAAAATACATCCATTCCATCTCTTCAATCTCTTCCACCTGCTTTGTGTATTGGATTAATGACCGCCATTGATCCGCATCTCCCGATAGACGATATAATGCCACAAAAACCTTCTCTCATTCATTACATCCCAAAGAAAGAAGTATCTTCTCGAGGGAACTTATCCACTGCTCAGCTACAAGTGGTTTTGTAGTCCCATTGAATGATGGAGGCTGTTGTCACATATAGTGATCCACCATAGCTTCTCCATGTGGTGGATCCGTATGCTCTATACGGGTAAGGTTATTATTCATAACTTGAGTAAGTTGTCCCAGTATAGTTATGAGTTTCTCAGCACCAGTTACAACACCGAAGACAACATCATTATCTTGCATGAGAGGAAAATCCCTACACGGGACACGTGTGTTCGTACGGTTTCAATTCCTTCCACTTGGAGCCATCTCTAGATAATGTCATACACTAGATTAGGGTTCGAATCATAATGTATAATCTTAACTTAACAAAATACTTTGAAAAAATTGAGATCCTACGAATGGCTAATCCCATATTCACAAATATGGTTTCTTTGAGGAATATTTTACATTTCAATCCTTCATAATGGCTTGTAAATAAAATGTGAATTATCTTAAGCATATCCCTCGAGAGTTTCATAACCACGAATGCAGCAAGGCTCGTTGTTGTTCACTAGCTCTCATTCGAGTCTAGCTCAAAGCGGTGTTTTTGGGTTTTACCCCTAGACACATCTCTGCTAGAGCTGCCTCTACCTGCTCATATCTATACATGGATGTATTGTTTGAAAGATCCAAAACATCTATTCCTTACCAAAATACCAGGAAATTATTGTAATTATATCCTCAAAGACTAAATTAGGGAATCATACCTAATTCTACATTTTCTAAATCTAGTTTCTAAGTATTCTACTAAACTTCCTTTGATATCAACTGTAAGGACCCAACCCCAGTTGCCCGGAGTCGGTGCCTGATTTGATTACGTTGTCATACATACAAGGAATACAATCCTGAAGGACCAATTAGTTTAGTATTATTGGAAACAAGATATATACATAATTTCAAATTTACATATGGAAAGGAAAAACGACACTAAATTATTCCACTAGAAACATCATGTCTCCTAGATTATGTTTGCATGTCATTCATAATTTACTTCTTCATGTCCTGAGAAAAATGAATCATAAGAAAAGGGTGCGATAAAATACTCAGTAAGAGTAATCAATACAGTGGAATATAATATAAACATTAGACATGGTGAACAATTGAAAACACCTGCCATTAATAATAAACATGAATATATTATGGCAGAAATATGAGATGAATAAATAATGCCATAATAAAACATAATCATGGGTATTATACTAGTCGAATAACCGCAAGATATTAAAATACTTGAATCTTAATGAGGAAAGTGCATATTCCAGACATTCTAAAACATTTTTCCAAGGCCTCAGCCAAGACTTCTAGTGATTAAGGCCTCAGCCAAAATCCATATATCACATTGGGAAAGGCCTCAGCCTATTCCACGTCTATTTGTCTCATGAGACCTACTGATGCATCGAGGGGATATAGCGGGCCCCACCCATCACATAATAAGTCCAATGCATTCCTTATATAAGAGTAAATCAACATAAACAACATATACATTCATATTGAAACTATCATATGAAATGTAACTAACTTTCCCCAACCATTAAACAGAAAAAACCAACCATTCAGAATAATATAGTGAATGGTTTTAGGATAGACCATCCAAAATAGAGTTATTCATAAACCATTAAATAAAATATGGTAGATTACTTCATAAATTATTAAACCCAATAATACCATATAATCAACAAGAGTGTCGAATTAGACAAAAATACTCTTATAAAATAATTAAGCAATTCTTGAGATAAATACTCCTTTATTTTGAAAAGAAGAGTTATTTTGGAAAAATATTTGTATAAAAACAGAAGTGAAGTAAGATAGTATTTTAATAATAAAACTAGTGTTTTTTTAAGAATAATGGTTTCCAAAAATATATTATAGATTTCCCTTGAAAATAGATATGAATTTGAGAAATTCCCTTGTATCGGGTTCGTATTTTTGGAAACAGTTTTGAGAGATTCTTTTAAAACATGTAACTATCCAAAAAATAGGGAAGGATTGTAACACCCGAGACTTTTATGTTATATAAATCATCAAAGGAATCTTTTTCTACACAACACTTGCTTGGCTTTCTTTACACGCAATCGCGACCTTCCTCGATAGCTTGCGTCGTACGCAATACCGAGTTTCACTAAACAACAATATGCTATTAAAACTAGCCGTTATGAATAGTAATAACCACTTTTTGAAATTTTATAAATTTTATTTTTCAAAATGGACTTCATTTTTGGACTCAGAATATCGAAATTAGCCTAGGGTGAAATTTTGGTATTTTTATGAAAACTTTCAATTTTTGATGAATAGTGAAACCACTAAGTGGTAGGTTAAAAAACTGAATTTTGCATAAAACTTAATTTTACCGCTTCTGTGAATGGAATTTCGAAAATCCGAGAGACACGGTTAATATCAAGGACTAAAATGTGGTTCAATGAGATGAAAATAATTTTTTGGTGAATAGTAACTTTTTACCTTTTTTTACCGCGGTTAATAGTAAATAGGGTAACTAAGGGTAAATATGATATTAATATTACCCTAACACATGTCCTAATTCTATTGGACAAGTGTAATTCGACCAAAAACAAACTTAGGAATAAAATATGACCATTTAGGCCCACTTGGATTAGATTAGGACATTTATTATTAATTTATTTAAAGAAGGGTTAAATAGTTAAATTTAAAGTTTAATAAGTAAATCATTTTTAATATGGGGTTATACATAAGATAAATTCGATTGTAAATATTCATTAGAAATCTAAAAAGATTTCCTACATGATGGTATTTTATTTGTAATTTTTAGACATCAAATAATTTAATTTATTTATGACACAATGATGATGCAGTAATTATCTTATTAATGAAATATTGACATAATTGATAATATAAATACCACAATAAATGTAATTTAAGACTTTTTATGAATTACACTAATTTTCTAGGTTACTATGATATATTAGTGTTGATTTAATCAACTTGGTTCGAACATATAATTCTGATATGACTTTCAAAAAAATCATATATCAAATAGTGTCAAAATTGACACAAAATAGTTTTTAAATCAAATATTATATTATTAATTGTTATTTTATTCCTAAAAATCGAAGGTTCGGCCAAATGACTTAGATAAGGATATATATATTAATAATAAACAATTTGGGGTTCGTTTGGCATGTTATAGTAAGTGTATTAACCATATAGTGAAAGAAAACAAAAAGACACGGTAAAAGTTAAATTAATTAACTTAGAGTTAAATCTAATTGATAAGGTTAAAATAATACCCCAAACTTGTCTAAATCCTATTGGTTGATAGGATTTCGACCCATCACCACTTCAGCTTCGAAATAAGACCCTTTGGAACCATTATAAACCGATTTTGACTTTAATACAAAATAATATTTTGAGATATTCCTAAGGTGCCCCTCTCCTCCCTTATAAAAGGGCACCTCCTCCCCCTCCTCCTCACACCAATTTGAGCACTCAAGCTCGGCCAACCCCTGCCATTTTCTCCTCTCCACTTCCCTAGAATAATCCTAGAGGTCCTGGTCTTCTCCAAAGACCAATCTTAGTTCCTTAAGTGGAGGATTCAAAGAGGCGTTCCAAAGAAGAGGAGCTTCGGACACGAACAAAGCAAATCGGACCTAAGGTAAGGGAAATATCACAATCTCATTTTTATCCGAGATTGTTTATTCGTAAGTATTTACTGGGGTGTATTTTATCATCCACATCCATTTTCCCTCAATATGTAATATTGTTTCCATCCACTTGAAATAGTTTAAATCCAATTTTACCCTTAGGTGAGTTTTTAGTAAAGAATATAAAAGGAATCTTTTGTCGTTTTTCCGTACGAGGTACTTTTTGACTTTTCCGACAAAAGTACGAAGAATGTTTTTTTTAACTTATACGGCATGAATGGATTTTTAAAACATTACTTCAAAGAAGCTTCCTTTACAAGTTTTCAAGTTTATTTTTAATCAACTTCTTTTATTTTAAAGTTGTATGACATGTTATGAAAGGAAAAATGTTTTTTAAGAAGAAAGGATATTTTCCTCAAGAATTCAATTCAAGTGTTTTATCAAAATTATTTTCCATCTAAGATAATAAAGGGTTCTGTTTCTATCCATATTTTTACATTGATTTTACTATGTTGTGATGGAATTATGTTTATGAATTCCTTTATCTTATATGAATTGATTTATGATGTCATGATGTTTCAAGAATCCCATTTTTGTTACATGTGTTATGCGATGATGTATGTTTTATGATTATGTGGCACACATAAGAAAGGATTCATTATAAGATGGGTGGGACCTATATCTCCCTCCAATGCATTGGGTAATGATTTTATATCTCATGAGATAGACATGGCTGGAACGGAAGGTTATTTCGGTTCAGTGATACAGGACTGAAACGAGGAGTGAACTCGGTTCAGAAAGGGACTTTGTCCACTAAGATAGTCTTGGCAATGAGTCATGACTAACAAGAAATGATTTTCCATGATTATGTGTGCATGCCACAAAGTTTCAAGTTTTATGTTATGATTATGGGGATCTCATTTTCACTTCTATGATTTATTCCATGTTAAGATATTATGATCTCTTTTGCAGGTTTTTATTTTCATAAAGATATGATATGATTTTTATTTCCTTTATTTGCCCTTACTGAGCATTTGAGCTCACCCTTTTATGTTTTCTTTTCCCCAGGTCAGGAAGATGGATATTAAGTAGAATATGCTAAAAGGGACCCTAGATATGATGAAATAAATGGGAGACACTGTAGAAGATTTATGAACCAGTTGTTTATGTTTCCCAGTTTCTAAAGACACTATACTTATACGGTCCTTTGTGGTTTTGTCATATGTTGTAATAAGTGCGCTTCAATTTTGAAGTATTAACAATGTATGTAAAGTGTGGGTCGTTATAGTTGGTATCAGAGGAAAGGTATAGTCAACCTTTGGAAACTAGGATGTGAAAGCCTTAGTAAGAACCCTAAGGATAAGTCTAAGCATAGAACACAATCTTAGAAATGGCCATGAATAACCTAGGATAAGACCATAAGCATGAAAATTTTATTCTTGAATTATGTGGTTTCCTATTATAATTAGTGTTGCTCACACTATTCTTCTTGGTTTTAGTCAATGGCTGGAACCCGAAGGAACCGTGTTAATGCAGAATGCGATGGGCAATGCAATGATTGTCCCCCTGAGCAACCAAACGATATGGGAGCTGGAATGCAAAATCTTGTAGCCATGCTCACACAACTTTCTCAAGCTATGAATCATGCGGGATTTCCAAACGAACAAAGGAGGGAGCAACATTCTGTTGAATCCTTCATGAGGCAGCGTCCACCATCTTTCAGCGGGTCTACTGATCCATTAGTTGCTGAACAATGGATTAGTACTACTGAAAAGATATTTTCAGTTCTTTAATGTTCTGAGCATGATAAAGTCATCCTAGCAGTGTATCGTTTGGAAGGAGATGCGGATCAATGGTGGAATCTTGTTAAGAATACGAGGCAAAGGGATGAAATTGAGTCTATGGAATGGGACGAGTTCAAGAACTTATTTTTCAATAAGTACTTCCCTCGTATTCTCCGAACAAAGATGGAGAAAGAGTTTCCTGAACTGAAGCAAAGGGATGATGAATCTGTTGGTACCTATGAAGCAAATTTTACAAGACTGGCAAGGTACGCTTCTGGTATTATTATCCAACCTGAGAGTAAGATCGATCGATTCTTTAGTGGCTTAAAACCTAGTCTTCGAAGGGCGTTAGCCATAAGGGACTTCAATAGCTACGAGGAAATCGTTCGATGTGCTCTCAAAGTCGAGATGGAGATTGGAGTAACCCATCAGTCACATGGGTTTGATAAGAAGAGGAAGATGGAATTCAAAGAAAAATCTAAAGAGCACACAGAAAAGAAGATGAGCTTTTCCTTATTCTCAAAGTGTGGAAAGAAACATGGAGGGAGTTGTCTTAAAGGGACAAGTAAATGTTTTAAATGTGGAAAAGAAGGTCATCGGGCATTTGAATGCCGTGATAATGGGAAGAAGATGTCTAATGACGCAAACAAAGGAAGGGATACACAGAATGAACCTACTACACTTCAATGTTTCAAGTTCAAGGAGATGGGGCATTATGCCAATCAATGCCCAAATCCAAGGGTTGATGATGATGGTCGACGTCAACAAACTCTTAAGGCTAAAGACAAAGGAAAGTCACATGCAATTTCTATCAGTGATGTGGAGTACGATAACGATGTGGTGAAAGGTACACTTACCATCCACTCTAAAGTAGCAAATGTTTTATTTGATTCTGGATCCACCCACTCTTTTATTTATGAAGACTTTTCTAAGGGTATCACCGTATTACCTCAACAATTAGATGTTGAGTTAGCTGTGACAACACCTAATGGCACATCAATCGCATCAAAAGTTTATAATTCTTCTCCGATCGAAGTTTGTGGGAAAGTGCTTCCTGCAAATCTTGTGATCCTTCCTTTAGTGGAATTTGATGTGATTCTTGGCATGGATTGGCTTTCTCTACATGGAGCTCATATCGATTGCCAAATAAGGGAAGTCACATTTCATATTCCAGATCAATCTACGATCGTCTATCGATGCAAGGATGAATATAACCTTCCAGTGGAAATTTCTTCCATCTTATGGGTCTTGATTCCACTAAATGAAGGTTATTTATCTCAAATGGTTGGTGAGAAACTCACGATTAAGAATATGCCCATTGTACGGGAGTTTGATGATGTCTTTCCGGAGGAATTATCGGGTCTTCCACCAAATCGTGAAGTTGAGTTTTCAATAGAACTCATACCGGGTGCTTTGCCTATTTCAAAGACACCTTATAGAATGGCCCCAATTGAGTTGCAGGAATTGAAGAAGCAACTCCAAGAGAATCTTGATAAGGGATTCATACGCCCTAGTGCGTCACCTTGGGGAGCACCTGTTCTATTTGTAAAGAATAAAGATGGATCAATGAGACTCTGCATTGATTATCGAGAACTTAACAAGATCACTATCAAGAACAAATATCCTCTCCCACGCATTGATGACTTATTTGACCAACTACGCGGAGCTCAATACTTTTCCAAGATTGATCTCCGTTCAGGGTATCATCAATTAAGGGTCAAAAGGGAGGATATACCAAAGACAGCTTTCCGTACAAGGTATGGACACTATGAATTTATAGTGATGCCATTTGGTCTTACTAATGCCCCTGCTATCTTCATGGATCTAATGAATAGAGTCTTTAGAGACTATCTTGATCAATTTGTGGTAGTCTTTATAGACGATATTCTTGTCTATTAAAAGAGCAAGGAAGAGCATGAAGATCACTTGAGAATTATATTGAAGACCCTGAGAAAGGAGAAGCTTTATGCCAAATTTACCAAGTGTGAGTTTTGGCTTCAAAAAGTTGCATTTTTGGGTCACATAATCTCAAAAGAGGGGATATCTGTGGATCCAGAAAAAACAGAGGTTATCGAAAGATGGTCAAGACCAACAACAGTAACTGAGATCCGAAGTTTTCTTGGTTTGGCTGGATATTATCGATGTTTTGTAAAAGATTTTTCACGATTATCTAATCCAATCACCAAGTTGACTCGGAAAGGAGTTAAGTTTGTCTGGACAGAGGAATGTGAAGAGAATTTCAAGGAGTTGAAAAGAAGGTTATCCAGTGCACCTGTGCTCACACTGCCTTGTAGTGGAGAAAGGTTTGTGATCTACAGTGATGCATCCAAGAAGGGATTGGGGTGTGTTCTTATGCAAAATGATATGGTGATAGCTTATGCCTCACGACAGTTGAAAATCCATGAGCAAAATTACCCAACACATGATTTGGAGTTGGCTGCGGTAATCTTTGCATTAAAGATTTGGAGGCATTACCTTTATGGTGAAAGGTGTGATATTTATACTGATCATAAAAGTTTAAAGTATATTTTCACACAAGAGGAGCTGAATATGCGTCAAAGAAGATGGTTGGAGCTGATTAAGGATTATGACTGCTCAATCCATTACCACCCTGGAAAAGCAAACAAGGTGGAAGATGCATTAAGTCGACAAGACCATGCTAGTTTATCCATGATGAGGATCACAAAAGATCCAATATTTATGGATTTACAACGGATGGATCTTGGAATTATAATGGAAGGGGAAAAATCTTATCTTTCTCAAATGAATGTTCAACCATCTATACATGTGAAGATTAAAGAGGCACAGAAAGAAGATGTCGAGTTACAAAAGAAGGTGAGAAATGTTCCTGAATTCAACCTTGATTGTGATGGGATAATAAAGTTCAGGAATCGGGTTTGTGTTCCTCCCATCCCCGAATTAAAGAAGGAGCTGCTGGATGAGGCTCATAGTTCATCATTCTCTATTCATCCTGGAAGCACGAAGATGTATAGGGACCTGAAAGAGTACTTCTGGTGGGATGGCATGAAAAGAGATGTTGCTGAATATGTCTCTCGATGCTTGGTTTGTCAACAAGTTAAAGCTGAGAGACAGAAGTCTAAGGGGATGTTACAACCATTACCCATACCCGAATGGAAATGGGAAAACATCACTATGGACTTTGTCATAGGACTTCCTAAAACATCCAAAGGCAATAATGCTATCTGGGTCATAGTTGATCGTCTTACAAAGTCTGCACACTTCATTGCTATTAGAGAGGATTTCTCTCTAGATCAGCTTGCCAGGATATATGTAAAGGAAGTGGTAAGATTGCATGGAGTACCACTTTCTATTATATCTGATCGAGATCCGAGATTTACCTCGAAGTTCTGGTGAAGTCTTCAGCATACTCTGGATACAGAGTTGAGTTTCAGCACTGCTTATCATCCCCAGACAGACGGTCAGTCTGAGAGAACAATTCAAACCCTAGAAGATATGTTGAGAACTTGCTCTATGGATTTCAAAGGAGGTTGGTATCAACACCTACCTTTGGTGGAATTTTCTTATAATAATAGCTTTCACTCTAGTATTCAGATGGCTCCTTATGAAGCTCTCTATGGAAAGAAATGCAGGACTCCAACTTGCTGGGATGAAGTTGGGGAAAGAAAGCTATTAGGACCTGATCTCATTGATGAAATGGCAGAAAAGGTCAGATCTATTCAACAACACATAAGAGCAGCTCAGAGTCGACAGAAAAGTTATGCCGACAACCGAAGAAAAGACCTAGAGTTTGAAGTGGGCGATAAAGTGTTCTTACGAATATCTCCCTGGAAGACGGTTATGAGATTTGGAAAGAAGGGGAAGTTGAGCCCTAGATATATCGGTCCTTTCGAAATACTGGATCGTGTTGGGAAGGTAGCTTACCGATTGGCGCTTCCACCGAATCTCTCTCAAGTTCACTATGTGTTCCATGTATCTCTCCTGAGAAAGTACATACCAGATCCTTCACATGTACTCAGCTCAGA
The DNA here is from genome assembly GCA_963277665.1 of Viscum album. Classification (NCBI taxonomy): domain Eukaryota; kingdom Viridiplantae; phylum Streptophyta; class Magnoliopsida; order Santalales; family Viscaceae; genus Viscum; species Viscum album. Next base: position 824,936,132 of record OY728155.1, read on the forward strand.
AGTTGTACCGCTGGAGCAAGATCTTTCTTATGAAGAACAACCGATAGAGATTCTGGATCGTAGCGAAAAAGTCCTACGAAACAAGACCACTCGCTTAGTGAAGGTTTTATGGAGGAACCACCAACTTGAAGAAGCTACATGGGAGCTCGAGGATATGATGAGGGAGAAGTATCCTCATCTGTTTGTAACAAAGTGACAAATTTCGAGGGCGAAATTCTTTTTAAGGGGGGTAGAATGTAACACCCGAGACTTTTATGTTATATAAATCATCAAAGGAATCTTTTTCTACACAACACTTGCTTGGCTTTCTTTACACGCAATCGCGACCTTCCTCGATAGCTTGCGTCGTACGCAATACCGAGTTTCACTAAACAACAATATACTATTAAAACTAGCCGTTATGAATAGTAATAACCACTTTTTGAAATTTTATAAATTTTATTTTTCAAAATGGACTTCATTTTTGGACTCAGAATATCGAAATTAGCCTAGGGTGAAATTTTGGTATTTTTCTGAAAACTTTCAATTTTTGATGAATAGTGAAACCACTAAGTGGTAGGTTAAAAAACTGAATTTTGCATAAAACTTAATTTTACCGCTTCTGTGAATGGAATTTCGAAAATCCGAGAGACACGGTTAATATCAAGGACTAAAATGTGGTTCAATGAGATGAAAATAATTTTTTGGTGAATAGTAACTTTTTACCTTTTTTTACCGCGGTTAATAGTAAATAGGGTAACTAAGGGTAAATATGATATTAATATTACCCTAACACATGTCCTAATTCTATTGGACAAGTGTAATTCGACCAAAAACAAACTTAGGAATAAAATATGACCATTTAGGCCCACTTGGATTAGATTAGGACATTTATTATTAATTTATTTAAAGAAGGGTTAAAATAGTTAAATTTAATGTTTAATAAGTAAATCATTTTTAATATGGGGTTATACATAAGATAAATTCGATTGTAAATATTCATTAGAAATCTAAAAAGATTTCCTACATGATGGTATTTTATTTGTAATTTTTAGACATCAAATAATTTAATTTATTTATGACACAATGATGATGCAGTAATTATCTTATTAATGAAATATTGACATAATTGATAATATAAATACCAAAATAAATGTAATTTAAGACTTTTTATGAATTACACTAATTTTCTAGGTTACTATGATATATTAGTGTTGATTTAATCAACTTGGTTCGAACATATAATTCTGATATGACTTTCAAAAAAATCATATATCAAATAGTGTCAAAATTGACACAAAATAGTTTTTAAATCAAATATTATATTATTAATTGTTATTTTATTCCTAAAAATCGAAGGTTCGGCCAAATGACTTAGATAAGGATATATATATTAATAATAAACAATTTGGGGTTCTTTTGGCATTTTATAGTAAGTGTATTAACCATATAGTGAAAGAAAACAAAAAGACACGGTAAAAGTTAAATTAATTAACTTAGAGTTAAATCTAATTGATAAGGTTAAAATAATACCCCAAACTTGTCTAAATCCTATTGGTTGATAGGATTTCGACCCATCACCACTTCAGCTTCGAAATAAGACCCTTTGGAACCATTATAAACTGATTTTGACTTTAATATAAAATAATATTTTTGAGATATTCCTAAGGTGCCCCTCTCCTCCCTTATAAAAGGGCACCTCCTCCCCCTCCTCCTCACACCAATTTGAGCACTCAAGCTCGGCCAAACCCTTCCATTTTCTCCTCTCCACTTCCCTAGAATAATCCTAGAGGTCCTGGTCTTCTCCAAAGACCAATCTTAGTTCCTTAAGTGGAGGATTCAAAGAGGCGTTCCAAAGAAGAGGAGCTTCGGACACGAACAAAGCAAATTGGACCTAAGGTAAGGGAAATATCACAATCTCATTTTTATCCGAGATTGTTTATTCGTAAGTATTTACTGGGGTGTATTTTATCATCCACATCCATGTTCCCTCAATATGTAATATTGTTTCCATCCACTTGAAATAGTTTAAATCCAATTTTACCCTTAGGTGAGTTTTTAGTAAAGAATATGAAAGGAATCTTTTGTCGTTTTTCCGTACGAGGTACTTTTTGACTTTTCCGACAAAAGTACGAAGAATGTTTTTTTTAACTTATACGGCATGAATGGATTTTTAAAACATTACTTCAAAGAAGCTTCCTTTACAAGTTTTCAAGTTTATTTTTAATCAACTTCTTTTATTTTAAAGTTGTATGACATGTTATGAAAGGAAAAATGTTTTTTAAGAAGAAAGGATATTTTCTTCAAGAATTCAATTCAAGTGTTTTATCAAAATTATTTTCCATCTAAGATAATAAAGGGTTCTGTTTCTATCCATATTTTTACATTGATTTTACTATGTTGTGATGGAATTATGTTTATGAATTCCTTTATCTTATATGAATTGATTTATGATGTCATGATGTTTCAAGAATCCCATTTTTGTTACATGTGTTATGCGATGATGTATGTTTTATGATTATGTGGCACACATAAGAAAGGATTCATTATAAGATGGGTGGGACCTATATCTCCCTCCAATGCATTGGGTAATGATTTTATATCTCATGAGATAGACATGGCTGGAACGGAAGGTTATTTCGGTTCAGTGATACAGGACTGAAACGAGGAGTGAACTCGGTTCAGAAAGGGACTTTGTCCACTAAGATAGTCTTGGCAATGAGTCATGACTAACAAGAAATGATTTTCCATGATTATGTGTGCATGCCAAAAAGTTTCAAGTTTTATGTTATGATTATGGGGATCTCATTTTCACTTCTATGATTTATTCCATGTTAAGATATTATGATCTCTTTTGCAGGTTTTGATTTTCATAAAGATTTGATATGATTTTTATTTCCTTTATTTGCCCTTGCTGAGAATTTGAGCTCACCCTTTTATGTTTTCTTTTCCCCAGGTCAGGAAGATGGATATTAAGTAGAATATGCTAAAAGGGACCCTAGATATGATGAAATAAATGGGAGACACTATAGAAGATTTATGAACCAGTTGTTTATGTTTCCCAGTTTCTAAAGACACTATACCTATACGGTCCTTTGTGGTTTTGTCATATGTTGTAATAAGTGTGCTTCAATTTTGAAGTATTAACAATGTATGTAAAGTGTGGGTCGTTATAAGGATTCTGGTTGGTGTACATATATATAATACCCAAACCGAATTTATGATAAGTAAATAACAATACATAATAATTTCATTGAGGATATTATACAATAAAAGTAACCTGAATAAAAATGGAAGTTCAGGTGGAAAACCCTTACCTTAACTCCAAACGTGTTCCGCTCTTGAACTTAAGCTCTTGGAATATGAAATTATAATTATTAATAACTTATTTAAGAACCTATTAGACATGTATTTAGTAGATAATAATTCTGTTTAGGTCATTTATAACCTTATTGCAAAGTTATTATATTGAATTTCGTTGTTCCGGGGTGTTCAATTTGTTTATTTTCATAATCGGTTCACTTGTTTTTAGTAATGGAGTTCATGTGGAATGGTTATAAATCTCCAGGATTGGAATTTTATATTATTTATGAACATAATGCATTGTTAATGGTCATTTATATCATTTTTTACATGGAATGAGGATGAATCATTAGATGAGAACCACTTCGATTATTTGGCGGTATTTGGATTATTATGAACTAGTTTTGTCATACAACTTAATTATATGTACATATTATGGTTTATAAATATTAATTATGTTGTAATAAATATATTATATTCTGGATCAACCATAAATATGTTTTTATGACCAGTAATAAAGAAGAAATTGAAGAACAAAACGTTATCATCCACGAAGGCTATAAATTGGAACCTTGTGGACGTTGATTTCGTTTATAAAAATAAAAGGGAGGGAGTAAGAATATTTATGATGGTTCTTCCATTCACATTATATAATTTCAGTATATATTTGATAATGGAGATAACATTATCATTTTCACAGAGGAGGTTAGGTGAGGATAGAAAAGGAAGATAAATTGAAATGAAACCAAATGAAAAAGAAGGGTGCTTTACCTCTTGAAATAACCTCCTTGAGAATCTCCTTAAGGGAAGGGGTTTTGGTCTTTTGGAAAGACCAGAATCTTCTTGGACGTGGGTAGAGACAAGGGAAGGGTAATTGGGAAGAACTTTGAGGAGCTTCATGGCTTAGAGGAGTGAAGAGAAGAGGGAGTAGTGAGGGGGTTTTATAGTGGAGGAGGGGAGTTAATTCTGAATATTTAATTCATTATTTTATTATTTCCCTCAAGAAAACCAATAGTGTTGTTTAATGTAAACCCTAATAGTAATAAGTGCATGTGAGTTTGAACCAAGTGGCCTTGCATCACTTGTGGTGTCATGAATAGTGTATTTAACTGATAATTTGTATATATGGTATTTTATTGTATTTCACTATTTATAAGAAATTCTAGAATTTCAGAAAAATCCCAAAAATTCACCCCTACCGTTTTTTGACGCGTGTAATTCAAAAGTGAACTCCATTTTTCAAAAAATAAATTTCTATATATTATTAATTTAATTTCTAAATAATATCATAGTTAATTTGAAAAATAACAATCTTAGAGGTATAGTTAGTTTTATGTGACGTTGAAAAATTAATTAAGATCCCATTACCATATTACCTTATGAAAATAAAATAATATCATTATTTACTATTCACAAGGGTAATATTACTATTTATATTACTATTCATAAGGGTATGTTACTATTCACCAAAAATCACGTTTGTTCTATCAGACTCAAAATGACTTACTGAACACAACTCTAGATGACCATGATTAGAAATTCCAGACACAGAAGTGGAAAAGTTGTGTTTAATGTATAGATTATAAAATTGCATTCCATATTTATTTTCAAATCCTTGGGGTGTTACATTAATTCGGAGGGTGCAAGGAAAATATTTATTGAAAAACATTTTCCAGAAATCCTTCCATTCCAATGCCTTGATCTCCTCCTCAGCCTTTGTATTTTTGATCAATTTCCACCATTGATCAGCTTCACTCTCCACATGATAAGTATCCAGAAGTACATTCTCTTGTTTAGAACATTTAAGGATTGATAATATATTCCCAATGGTGTTGATCTATCGTACGATGACAGAGGGATCGTACGATCCATTGGAAGTAGGATTCCTTTGTCTAATGAAACTCTCGATTGCAGATTTTTATTTCTTGGGGGGGGGGGTTGAAAATTCCTCTTGACCCATGTTTCTATTCAAATATTGAGTAAACTGAGAGATTATTGTGACAATGTTTGTGATTCATACTCTTATTGAATTGGTAATCTCATTAGAACAATGATCACATTGATCTTCAAATTAGTTGTTTGCCCGAGTCCTCCTATTACCAACCATTGGTTGGAATAAATGGAATGTTACGGTAAACACATAAAGGGGAATCTATTGAAAAAAATTATATATTTTAAATTACATTTATTTCCTTAACTTATGAATTTATTGTCTTTAATCTATGTTATCCATGATCTACTTCACAACATATATTCTTAGGGGATTTTTTTTATTCCCTTAGTAATTGTTCATACTATGCTTATAAATTTACCAAATCATATCCCCTAGGAGTTTCGTAACCAAGAGTGCAGCAAGGCCCATCGTCATGCATCATTTCCCATTCAAGTCTAGCTCAAAGAGGTGTTTTCGGGTTTTACCCCTAGATACATCTGTACCAGAGCAGTCTCTACATGTTCGTATCTAGATAGGGGTGTATTTTCCTACTAAACCACTTAATCTATACTCACCCAAATTTAGGGATGTTTTTATTATTCTTTGTTTTATCCCTAAGTATTACACTAGGGTTTTCTAATCCCAATCCCAAAAATAACTAAACCTATCCTTTGATACCAACTACAACAACCCTCCTCTTTATTACACACATAAACCCGATTTATTAGATAAACATGCACTTAAGACAACTCCAAGGATTTATAGGTCTAATGTTTTTTGGAAATAAGTAACATTACATAAAAACATACAATATAAAACACAACATCTTTATTGAATACTTATTCTACAATACCCCAACATTCCTTCATACCTAGCATTGCATGGGATAACTTGAGGACATGGATAAGAAAAAGGTGATCTATAATGCCCAGTAACGGAGTAAACAAGGCCTAACATGAAGAATATAGTACATGTTTGGAAATAGTCATATCAATGGAGAACAAGAAAAAACATGATCATAAAGTCATTATATGACATGACTAGCATACCATGTAAATGTGGCAACAACATTTAACATGATATTAGCATCATCCAAGGTTCATTTCACATGGAGCATGAGTAAAACCTCATTGAACATGTAATAGAATGAGTAAAACCTAATTTTACTTTTATTAGAATGATTGAAACCTCATTTAACCTAACTTATCATGATACTAAACTTTACCCATTGAATTGGAGCGCTAACAAGTTCTACTCTTCTTAATCATTTCTCTTCATGCACAAGTGCGACACATGGATCATATAACCTGGAATCATTCAACATGATATGATATTACAAGATTAAATAATGTGGAATAAATAAATGTAATTCCACAATCAAAAAAAAAATATTTTTATAAAGTTTAATACCCTTGATAGAGAAATAGTCATGGTATTCACTTACACGATGATTTTGGCGTGGGGAATTTTGGTGTAACTTTGTCAGCATCAGGACATCAAATAAAAATCGAAAAATGGATTGATGATATATAAAGGGGTATCTAATAATATATACATGAAATTGATATTAAGGGGTTCATGTATCATAATATCCCAACATATGTAATGGAATTTAGATTCATAATAGAAAATAATTGCTTGAATGTAAATGAGAAGAGTGAAATTCCTAACGGAAATTCCGCGTGGTAACTGGTGCACATGGAAGGAATTAATGATATATAAAGTCGTATATCATCATTAAAACATATGGAGGGAATAATGAAGGAGGATAAAAATCACACCCCAACATTTCTAATTGAAAAAAGGGTATAACAACATAAATAAATTTGGACAAAATGAGAACGAAAGAAATCACTTACTTGGAAGTGTGATACTAAAGGATTGAGAGAGGCTTGATAGATATTTATTGGGATCTTGGGGAACATTGTGAGGATTATATAGAGAGTGAGGAAGAGGTTGGTCGAGATACAATGGTTTTGAGTGAAGAGGAATGGGATATTGAGTCAGTCTATATAGAAAAAGAGAGGGAATTCTTTATTATTTAGGTTTTGGACACTACATATTAAACTAATTGAAACCAAAAAACATACTATGATTTTTCCCATAATTTTTTATAATGTGGTGTGAAAAACTTTATTTTATAAGTATAATGGCCTAACTTATTAAAATATTAGGCTTTTTTATATGGAGGCGAGTCACACTCTTAAAGAAAACATTTTAAAAAGTTAAAATATTTTTTAAGCCACAGAGGGTCCACTAAGGCAACATAAAATTAATAATACAAATCTAAAATCACATTATTTTAATGGTAAAACATATATTGTCCGAAAATACATTTTATAATATTTTATTACATCACTATTGGGTCATTATGATTTCATAAAAAAAATTATATATTGAAAAGATATTTTATTTATACACAAATATTTGACTATATTAGAAAATTATAAAAAATTCACCATTAGATAATTTCGACATCCTAAATCAAAAAATAATATTAATTTTTTCTAAATAATTTTCCAAATATGTAAATTTTAAATTTAAAAATAATCTACATTTATTTAAAATTCAAGGGTTTTGATGAAAACAGTTTTCAAACCTTAATAAGAAATTTAATTGTATTAATAAACTAAATTATACAACCATTTATATATAATAAAAATTAATATAGTAATAATATTTTATTAAAATATTATTTAATTAAAAATAAATCTATTAATTCATAAAAATAAATTTCTTAATTGAATATTAACAAAAATACTATTTGTACTTTAAAAAACATTAAAAAAATAACAATAATAAATTGAATGAATATTATTTATTCTATACAAAACTAATGAACATAATCATAGTGCTAGGGTCTTGTTACATAACCCCTTATAACACCCACATATGACCTAAGGGTAAGGTGTGTGTGGTGACAGACTCTTGGGGTGGCTTAGATAACTTTGCTCAGGTGGTAATCTCTATTAACATCCACTTCTCCCGTAGGTTGTTCTGTTCAAGATTATAGTGTTGAAGACCGGCTTGGGCTTTGTCCAGAGTGAAGCCTAGAGATTTTAACTCCCTTACAAGATCTAACAAATGGGCCTCTTATGGAGCAATTATACTGGATAAGGCTATCGGTTCCTTTGTCTGAGTAAATTGGATTTTTTAAACCCTATATTTATACTAATCGTGTGATCACTATTCAATAACTATATTAGAAATGGTAACAATTCATAATGGTATTTTAAAATAACCAGAAAGTGTAGCCAGATGCAAAACCTCTGACCATTTATTAAAATAAAAGAAAATACCCAGAAACAAGAATCACAAACCAAAACAACCATTACATATCCTCAAAATCACACCCATCCCCACTTTCATGAAAAGTAGATTCTTCTGCAGTCGCCATTTCCCATGCCAAGCTTTCATAATGCTTCAGAACCTTAGCATACTTCCTTATTAGGTTCAACCACTCCAGCGATTGAAATTCAGAAGGAGATTGCATGTTCCTGATGGTAGCTCTCGTAGCCATTGGTTTTGGCAGTTGGGAATAATCCTTCCTCATCTTTCCTCACGGAGAAGCACTCTTAATTTTCTCTGTTACCGCTAACATATTCTTCCCCCCTTGGACAATGTCGCTGTATGACAGATTTTAATTTTCTTTATCACTATCAGCAAGATCGCCCCATTGTCCATGAATCTGCACCTCTTGATACTTCACTAACTGGTCCCGCTGATCAACCATAGCCAAACAATGGGGGTACTCCACTACTTCCTGCACAACATTTTTCTCCTTCTTACCCGCTGTAACATCCTCACGTGCTTCAACTTGGCTGTTGTTAACATCATAGCCTATAGACGCCTGATCCAGAGCCATACTTCCTAATCCTTGGAATCCGTTACCCGTGGGAACATTTATCAAAACACCACTGCCAGACTTACCTTTGCCACTTCCATTTCCAGCAAAGGCCTCCGATGCTCCCATTGCTATCTTAGCTATAGAAGAGCCAAGATACTTCCCTACTGGAGTCCGCCTATGATCCTTTCCTATAACCAAAGAATCTCCCTGCCTGCCTTTAATCATACCACCACTGCCGCTCCACCTGCTCTGAAAATCCACACCATCACCAGTCTGCCTAATACCATCATGAGTAAGACCAACCTTCTCCTACATAGCAGAGTTCTCCGGCTCCTGCTGTGGGACAATATTCATCATCTCACCAGAAGGGCTTGCCACACCCCCACCAGCAGCAACCCCATGAATAATGTCTTTTGAAAAACTCCACATTTCCAGATCCTATCTAAGCCTATTTAACACAACAGACACCAAGGGATCTGCAGGAGCCCCTACGGATTTATCAGTAGGAATTTGGTCCCGAAGACCCACACTAGTATTCATACCTGTGACAGCCACGACACACCTCTCATGCATTGTCCCCGTATTCGGTCCTGATGACTGCCCACGCTTGGATCCATTTTGACATCACAAGGATGAGTGTCCCAATCGTTTTCTATTGGAGCAGTAGTCCAACCAGGATTCATAAATGACCGCTTGCTTCCATCTAATCTCCTCCCCAACAGAGATCCAAACCCATTCAACCGGAGGTCGAGAAATATCCACTTCAAAATAGCTTCGAGGGTTAATCAGGTGACTCAACGTAGATGTGCTCACATCAGAACACAAGAAGTGACCAGTCATGTTGCCAAGAAAACAAAGAATCACTGGATTTTGAAAGGGTAATGGGAGATGAGGAAAACTTACCCAGACCGGAAGGGAAGTAGGGTAACGATTCATATATAAGTTGATCATCCACTAAAAAGGAGAAATTTTCACCCATTGCATCACCGGGGAGCGCTGGACCATGCACTAACCAGATCTTCTTCAGAAGAAAACCAGATCATGAAATGATGATTATCAAGAAGACCAACTACTGTGAAATCTCTCAAATACCATTTACCAAAGACAAACCGATCAAAATCATCCACTGACGGCCTTTAAAAGTTGAATCGAGCCACCAGGGTCAGGCCTAGGTGCCTCGTCGCTTCAGAGAACTCTGACACAGAGATCGAAAGATGGGGATTTCCAAGGTGAAGATCAGGTACCTTTGGATTTAGCACAATCGCCGGGAACTCCAGAAGAAAATTAGGGTTCGTAAAAGGAACAAAAGCATTCCGAGACTTCAGAGGAGGATGATCCAAATCATCCTCCCCCTCCCAACGCTGCCAACGATGGGGGAAAAATCTTCACTCAGCATTCGCTAGGGTTCCGCCATCAGGAGGTACGAGTAGAAACGTGTTGTCGGTTTAGAGGGTATTGAGGCGGCCTTAACCCACCCCCTGTCGCACATCCCTAGATAGGCCCAAGGTGGCCATCCTTGGGCTCGGTCCAGTTCCCACGGATTCTAGGGGACGAGAGGATCGCTGGTGTATAGTGCATGTTGCCTTTAAAAGGACTCGAACTCGGAACCTCAATGACGGGACGCCACCGCCTTGAACCAACTCACCCATCCCTCGTGGGAAAACGTGTTGTCAGTTTAGAGGGTATTGAGGCGGCCTTACCCCACCCCCTATCGCACATCCCCAGATAAGCCTAAGGTGTCCAACCTTGGGCATGGGACAGTTCCCACAGAGTCAAGGGGACGAGAGGATCGCTGGCGTATGGTGCACGTTGCCTTTGCGAGGACTCGAACCCGGAACCTCAGTGACGGGACACCACCTCCTTGAACCAACTCACCCAGAAACGTTTTGTCGGTTTAGAGGGTATTGATGCGGCCTTACCCCACCCCCTGTCGCACGTCCCCAACTAGGCCAAAGGTGGCCAACCTTGGGCTTGGGCCAGTTCCCACAAAGTCGAGGGGACGGGATGATCGCTGGCATATGGTTCACATTGCCTTTGCGAGGACTCGAACCCGGAACCTCAACGACGGGACGCCACCGCCTTGAACCAAATCACCCAGCCCCTGTGGGAAAACGTGTTGTCGGTTTAGATGGTATTGATGAGGCATTACCCCACCCCCTATCGCACATCCCCATCTAGGCCCAAAGTGGCCAACCTTGGGCTTGGTCCAGTTCCCCTGGAGTCGAGGGGACGAGAGGATCACTGGCGTATGGTGCACATTGCCTTTGTGAGGACTCGAACCTGGAACCTCAATGACGGGACACCACTGCCTTGAACCAACTCACCTAGCCCCCATGGGAAATGTGTTGTCAGTTCAGAGGGTATTGAGGCGGCCTTACCCCACCCCCTGTCGCACGTCCTCAGCTAGGCCCAAGGTGGCCAACCTTGGGCTTGGGCCAGTTCCCACAGAGTCGAGGGGATGATAGGATCGCTAGCATATGGTGAACGTTTCCTGTGTGAGGACTCGAACCCAGAACCTCAACGACGGGACACCACCGCCTTGAACCAACTCACCCAGCCCCCGCGGGCCAAACGTGTTGTCGGTTTAGAGGGTATTGATGCGGCCTTACCCCACCCCCTCTCACACGTCCCCAGCTAGGCCCAAGGTGGCCAACCTTGGGCTTGGGCCAGTTCCCATTGAGTCAAGGGGACGAGAGCATTGCTGGCGTATGGTGCATGCTGCCTTTGCGAGGACTCGAACCCAGAACCTCAATGACGGGACTCCACCGCCTTGAACCAACTCACCCATCCCCCGCGGGCAAATATGTTGTTGGTTTAGAGGGTATTTAGGTGGCCAAAACGTGTTGTTGGTTTAGAGGGTATTGAGGCGGCCTTACCCAACCCCCTGTCGCACGTCCCCAGCGAGGCCTAAGGTGTACAACCTTGGGCATGGGCCAGTTCCCATGGAGTAGAAGAGACGAGAGGATCACTGGCGTATGGTGCGCATTGTCTTTTTGAGGACTCGAACCCAGAACCTCAACGACGGGATGCCACCCCCTTGAACCAACTCACCCAGCCCACACGGGCCAAACGTGTTGTCGGTTTAGAGGGTATTGATGCGGTCTTACCCCACCCCCTGTCGCATGCCCCCAGCTAGGCCCAAGGTTTCCAACCATGGGCTTGGGCCAGTTCCCACGGAGTCGAGGGGACAAGAGCATCACAGGCGTATGGTGCACGTTGCCTTTGCGAGGAATCGAACCCGGAACCTCAACGACGGGATGCCACCGCCTTGAACCAACTCACCCAACCCCCATGGGCAAACGTGTTGTTGGTTTAGAGGGTATTGAGGCGGCCTAAACGTGTTGTCGGTTTAGAGGGTATTGAGGCAGCCTTACCCCACCCCCTGTCTCATGTCCCCAACTAGGCCCAAGGTGGCCAACCTTGGGCTTGGTCCAGTTCCCACGGAGTCAAGGGGACGAGAGGATCACTGACATATGGTGCACGTTTCCTTTGCGAGGACATGAACCCAGAACCTCAACGACAGGACGCCACCGCCTTGAACCAACTCACCCAACCCCCGTGGGCCAAAACGTGTTGTTAGTTTAGAGGGTATTGAGGCAGCCTTACCCCACCCCCTGTCGCACGTCCCCAGCTAGGCCCAAGGTGGACAACCTTGGGATTGGGCCAGTTCCCACAGAGTCGAGGGGATGAGAGGATCGCTGGCATATGGTGCATGTTGCCTTTGCGAGGGCTCGAACCCAGAACCTCAACGACGGGACACCACCGCCTTGGACCAACTCACCCAGCCCTCACGGGCGAACATGTTGTATGGGTAATGAGGTATTGGGATGGCCTACCCACCTATGCGCCCCACGCCCCCAGCTAGGCCCAAGGTGGCCAACCCTTGGGCTTGGGCCAGTTCCCACGGAGTAGAGGGGACGAGAGGATCGCTGGCATATGGTGCACGTTGCCTTTGCGAGGACTCAACCCAGAACCTCGACGACGGGATGCCACCGCCTTGAACCAACTCACCCAGCCCCCGTGGGCAAACGTGTTGTCAGTTTAGAGGGTATTGAGGCGGCCTTACCCCAAACCTTGTCGCACGTCCCCAGCTAGGCCCAAGGTGGCCAACCTTGGGCTTGGGCCAGTTCCCACAAAGTCGAGGTGACAAGAGGATGACTGGCGTATGGTGCACGTTGCCTTTGCGAGGACTCGAACCCGGAACCTCAACGATGGGACGCCACCGCCTTGAACCAACTCACCCAGCCCCCGCGGGCAAACATGTTGTCAGTTTAGAGGGTATTGAGGCGGCCTTACCCCACCCCCTATCACACGTCCCTAGCTAGGCCCAAGGTGGCCAACCTTGGGCTTGGGCCAGTTCCCATGGAGTCAAGGGGATGAGATGATCGCTGGCGTATGGTGCACGTTGCCTTTGCGAGGACTTAAACCCAGAACCTCAACAACGGGACACCACCGCCTTGAACCAACTCACCCTAAACATGTTGTCGGTTTAGAGGGTATTAATGATGCTTTGAGTATGATTTTTTATTACTAGATAAATTTATGACATCATTGAGAAATAAGAATGTTCCACTCTAATGGAATAATTAATTCCATAAGTCTTTTAAACTGTAGAAAGTTCATCTTACATCAACACTGTCTTTATTTTTATGATATCAAGATGTGGTTTAACAGTGTATTGTAATTCTTCTTGATTAGGGTTGAGATATGTTATCATGCAAGGATATCATGTTTTTCTTATGGCTCAAGGTAGTTGTGAGTGAATGAGAAGAAATACCTAACACATGATTTGGAGTTAGCTACCATAGTCCATGCTTTGAAGACATGGCGTCATTACGTATTTGGTGAGAAATTTACTATGTTGACGGATAATAAATGCTTGAAATATATTTTCTCATAAAGATATTTAAATATAAGGAAAATTAGATGTATTAAGTATCTAATTTTTTTTTGAATTTGACTTGATGTATACACCGAGTAAAGACAATTTGGCAGCTGATGCATGAAGTAGAATGTCATATGCTCAATTTCCCAATAAGGCTTCAGATGAGTGGAAATTGATATTGATCCTAGTCGACATTAACCTGGACTGGTAAGATAGAGGTGACATTGTAGGTTTCTTTCTAGTTTTTCTTTTTCTTGATTTAGTGAAGATGGTTAAATCGATATAGACATCCAATGTAGAATGCATTGATATGAGGTCAAAACTCAATGGTGGGGATGCCATTAAGGGATAGAGGTTGGATCAGAGTTCCATGTTGTGATTCAGAAATCATATGGATTCACCTATGGATTATCTGGATAAAATTATTTATGCTTACCATAATTCAAGATGGGATGTTCATCTATGAATACATAATTTTTATAAGGCATTGAAAACATAGTTTTCATGGATCAACATGAAATAAAAGGTGAATGAGTTTGTTTTAAGGTTCTTAGCTTTCCATAAGGTTAAGGAAAAACATCAATGACCAATAAGTTTGTTACAGTTGTTACCTATCCCAATTTGGAAATGGAAGTAGATAACTATGGACTTAGAAACCGTTCTCCCAAGAATGAGTCAGAAACATGATGCCATATTGGTGAAAGTGGATCAGTTAACAATGTTTAATCATTTCATTCCTATTCATGAATCTGAAATGGTGGAGGAATTGTCAAAAATATATATCTAGGAAGTGGTAAAGAAGAATGACATACTAGTTTCAATAGTGTCATACAGAGATCTGAGGTTCACATATTGTTTCTGGATATCCTTATAGAAATCCCTTGGGACTCAGCTGACCATGAGTATGGGGTATCATCCTCATATGAATGACCAATCTAAACAGATGATACAAACATTAGAGTACATGTTGTGGGAATGTGTAATGGATTTTGGTGGATCATGGGAAGAGAAAGTTCCATCAGCGGTGTTAACGTATAAAAAATCTCAAGGATCGATACATATGGATCTGTTTGAAGCATTGTATGGGTATCATTGTTGTTCATTAATTGTTTGGGTGAAAAAAATGCAATACTTCACTAGTTGAGAAAAGATTTGTCAAATAAAAAATGGAGATGATTAATTTGATTAGAAAGGGGATAGAGATGGATCAGAGTCATCATAAATTTTATGAATATCCTCATTGAATGCCATTTTCGTTCATAGTGAGTGATCTTGTGTTCTTGAGGATCTCTCCAAGTTTTTCACATCATTGTTTTGGGAAGAATGGAAAGTTATCTCCTAGGTACATATGCACTTTTTGAGATACTAGAATGGGTTTTAGTGGTGAAATATTAGTAGGCATTTACACAATGGTTCAGTGCATTGCACAATATGTTTTATGTATCTCAGTAAAAATATTATCAATCTAATCCTTAACATGTGATTAGATGTGATCAGGTTGACCTAGAGCCAAATTCTTCATTGGTACATATCTCAGTGCAAATTTTGGATAGGTAAGATAATGTCTTGCATGGAAAAATCATCACACTATTGAAGTTTTTGTGGAAAAAAAGGTCATATTCAAGAAGATACTTGGGAACATGATAAATAAATTTAAGAGAAATATTAGGAACTCTTTCATGACATTGATGGTTTTCTAATTTCCAAGGATGGAAAGACCAATGGATGGGAGAATGTAGCACCCTCAGTTTCAAGTAAGTAACCCTTATTTTATGATTTTAATTATGTAAGGTATATGAGTGATGTTTGGGAGAGATGTAATAACCTTTTATTGTTTTGGGGATTTTATACACGTGCATGGTTGGTTCATAGTATGGGAAAACCACACAACACCTTAAGAAACCATGCAGATTGAGACTGGGGATAAGGAGAAGGAGAACAAGTAGGAAAACGGTTCTTCCAAACTATGCATCCACCTAGAAGAAACTATAAAACATGAGAATTTGGGATTTGGTATGGCTGGAACATGGTTTGTAATTCATGCAATCCAACCATGTAGGGTATAGTTTAAGGTATATGCAGAAGCATGATTAGTGAATGTTTTTACTAACCGTATGGCTAAACCATGCGCGGGTCAATTGTTAGATACTTAAATTTTGGATATAATATGTTTTAACCTCAAAAGTCATTGTTTTTACCCCAAAACGTCCTTAACCTTGTATTTTCCCTCTCAAAGTTTGTATAACCTCTCTCTATCAATTTAGAAGTGATCTGAAGCTGTTCCTTGGTGTGATGAAGTTTGATTCTTACCAAAAGCCTTTGTTCTTGGTAACTCTTTATTAGTTTTATTAGATTTACTTCTCCCTTTAACTTGTTTTCTTATATCTACACCCTTTTTGGGTGTATCAATGTTTTTGGATTAAAAATATGATGAGTTTTGATCTTGTTTTTGATAGGGGAAGAGATCTAAGGTGGGTTTTAAGAGATTTAACCCGGTTACATGACTGTTCTTCATGCTGTTGTTCATTTTAATATTAAAAATAGAGTTGGGGGGAATCAATCTAAACTCCTATATTTTATTAATTGAAGGATTAGTTTCTAATTGGTTTAATTTCTTGATTTTTATTGTGAAATTGTGGTGAAAATCATGTTATTATTCCTCTATTGTAATGATTTATGTTTTTTTGGTGAAATTATGGAATCATGGTGATTGGTTTTACAAAGAACCTTAGGTTCAATATTTTAAATTATTTATTTTAAAATATGACACTGATGAATTTTTGAAATGGACTATTGGAAAAGATTTCAATAAAACTAAATTTTTATTAAAATGGTTTGAAATGTCTTATTTTAAATGGTTTTGGCATACATGTTTTTTGGTTAGAGTTTATGTTCAATGTTCCCTTGAATAAGGGATGTGTACCAATGGGGTACGAGGGATGTGACCCTAGATTAGGTGTGTGTGGTAGTGTGACACAAGGTGATTGGACAAGAGAACACTCATGAGTACTTAATTGTCAAACAAGCATGCATGTTTGGGTTTTTTGTGAACGAAGGAATGAGTATTCCAAAATAGAATGTTAAATGACTTAAAGAACTGTTTATATACATTCCTTAGAAAGTTGTTTACTATAGATTTTATTTTTATTTTTATATAAACTACATTATAAATTGTTTTATATAAATGTTTCTATCTTGTTCTATCCTAGTGTGGTGAATTTGAAAGTCATTGGGGAAAAACTACTGGGTTTCATTACTCACCCCTACTTTG
This sequence comes from Viscum album, assembly GCA_963277665.1. Taxonomy (NCBI): domain Eukaryota; kingdom Viridiplantae; phylum Streptophyta; class Magnoliopsida; order Santalales; family Viscaceae; genus Viscum; species Viscum album. The sequence goes on from OY728155.1 coordinate 824,953,350, forward strand.
GAACTTTGGTGAATTTTCATATATTTTCTATTTACATATGGGAAAATTTTAAGTATCACACATCTTTAGTACTAATTCATGATAGCTGGGATGTTTGGTGGGGTAGGATCCTAGATAATGTAATTATTTGGATGAATGTGGTTGTATTTGAGTTTTAATAGTTTTTCTTCTACTGTTTACCATTATGATTGGTTTATATTATGCTATGGTACTCTTTGGTTGGTATTAATATAAATGAAATGTTGAGATTTATTTCATTTTTATCATGAATTATGTAGTGTTTTATTTCGATATGGTTTGTTCATTGGCCATTTATCTTTAAAGGGAAAATAGTACACCAAATCATAAATGAATACCTCAGTATTTATTTCTGACATTTTGCCTCTTGGGTATGTTTATTAAGGCATAATAACTTCTCAAAACCCTCTCAAGCCAATGAGAAGGGGCAGGATGTAACAAAAAGTTATGGATATCTAACAGGTGAGTGAAATATAGAATGTGTTAGTTGAAGAACTCATAGGTTCACTCATGAACTATGAGATTATAATGAAAAGGAAATATATAAAGTAATCTAGTGAGGTTAAGGAGAGAAAGGATAATATTTCCCTCAAGGAAACCTATGAGGAAGAATATGAGACTTATTTGAAACTAGAAAACTTGAAAAAAGGTATAATTTGTTTTGAAAATAAATAAATACCTTTAAAAAGAAAAAAAGGAGATGAAAATGGGGTAAATTTGCGGTAAGGTTCCATAGATGCAAGAAAAAGGGCCACATCAAGATGAAGTTCCCCTTATCCAAAAATATTGTGTAGGAAAAGAAAGAAAATAATAAGGCATTCAATCTGTAAACTTATAGTGCGAGCTATATCTCCCACTCCTAATCATCTAAATTAAGTGATTCAAGAACCCCATGCCTTATATCCCATGATGAGATAAATTATCATTCATCCTCTTATTATTATTTTAATTTATCTTATTCCTATAGTCATCTTGATTATGAAGATCTTAATTATGCTATAGAGTAATTAATGGAAGGATTTTTTTAAATCACCAAAAAAATCAAGGTTCTCAATAAGAATTATAATTTTTTTGGTGAAAAAGATCCACTGTCTAAATAAAAATTAGAGTTATCCTTGAAATTAAAAGAGAAACCAAATATACAAAAAATTAGAATAGAAAATTGAATTTCTTAAATAATATATTTCCATTTCACCCATGGTGAACCAAATTTAAATTCCCAATGACATGGTAATGGTAATAATAGACCTGGTTTTAATGAATTATTATATAAAAATACAATGAATACCATTATTGTTAGAGGTAGATATTAATTTTTTAATTGTTATAAAAAAATTTGGCACAACATTTATGAATTAAATAAAAATAATTATCTATAGGGAAATGTCTAAAAAATCCACAATTATTTAAATATTTTGTCTTGAATACCTTAAATTTATTATATAAATTCTTATACCAATAAAATGTGGGTTCTGAAATCTCTATTGGATAAAATCAATGGACTGAATCTCCCTTGTGTACCGAAATATTTTTGATCACTTTGTAGGTGTAAAGTCTTAAGAGTGATTCCTGATAATTTATATGGAATTTGGTTGGGGGGTGCTCAAGACACTTATGTTATAAAATCTCAATATTTTTAAAAATGTTTTCCAATATTAATTCACCACCATTTAAATTGTATTTATTTGACTTTTTTTATAATTTTTCAAACATAATAAATTAGTCTCTAATTCTTGACTTTAATTAATGATGAGATAAATTATTCTTTCAATATTTCAATATTCATTAAAGGTTAATCATTGAAAATATTTTTAAAATATTAATTTAAATTTATTTATGATATATTTAAATTTATTTTGGTGTTTACTTGGATTTGTTAATTTGTTCTTTAATTTGAACTTTTGATTGAATATTATTGATTTTTAAATCATTTTTTCAATTTATCTATTATTTGATTTATTATTTTGTGTGATCTTATGATGCTTCAAATTATTAAATTCATTAATCTATCTTAATTTTTTATGGATTCACTATGTTTAAAAAAATACCAATCATGAATATTTTAAAACTAATATTCATATTTGAGATATTCTAGAAGCCACTGGCTTGCTAGTGCTTCCTCACCAGATAGACGATGTTGGTTTACAAAACATAGTTACTATTTTATGCCCTCCAGCCAGCTCGTATAGTTGATTATCCAGTCAATAGAAATTTTCTTGGATATATTAGAATCTTGGTTTGGGTATTTTATTCTTAAATTATATACCTCTCTTACTTTTCCATCACTAAAATGAATCCATATTATTTCAATATTATAAAATCAAATACTTTTTCAGATAATTATTAAAAAAATATAATTTGGTTATGTATGTATATTATGGATCTTTCCATGGTATTATCTTTGATTTTTTTAAAAGGTTGAATGATAAGATTACTAAAAATTGGGAAGAATATAATGAAATTAATCATTCTTATATCAAAGTTATGACTTTATTTCCTAAGGATTTTATGACTATATTTCATGTGGTAATGCAACTCATTTTTAAAATTAGAACAATTTCATATTAATAACACCATTTTAATCTATTTGAATTTCATTATGAAATATGAAAATTACTTTCGAAAATCCTTTTGAATAGTTATTAATTTTAAAGTCACATTGTACACTTGATCACTTTTTAAACCATTTTACTTATGATTAACATTGTCCACTTAGATTATAATCTTTTTTTGTATTTTATTGTTGAAAGTTTCATGTTATTTATTGATTTAAATCATTTTTGGGGTTCCTTGTATTTATAATTCCCTAGTTAAGGGGAAAACCATCTAGTTTTTATGAATATATCCTATAGAAATAACATTTAAATATAAAATTCAAGCATGTTTTGTAATTCATGTAAAATTATTGAGCATTATTGACACTTATATTATTTTTTAAACAATAATTTATTTTTAACCTATTTATCTGATGATTTAAATATTGAAATATTGTCTTTTTTCTTATTTGAATATTTTTAAAATTATTTTAGAAAATTATTTTTTAAATAAAAGTTTTGTAATTTCTCATTCAATATTTTTCATTTCTAAAACACCTTACCTTATTGTTTTATTATGGGGAAGTTTAAAAGGGATTGAATATGTGTCTTTTTTCATTTAAATAATTAATCTTTTCTTTTAAACATTCAAATATTGAACATGTTGAAATATTATTTATTTTAAATATTTAGTATTTTGAAATATGATTTATTTTAAATCATGATCATTTTGAAATATTCTTTATTCTAAAACTTGAAAATAATTGATTATTTTCCCCATTTTTAATCTTGATCATATTGATATTTATTGGATATATTTTTATCTTTATCACGAGTTAAATGTTTTTCATCATGAATTTATTTTAAACCTTGTATTTTCATGATATATCCTTAAATCTGGAATTTCATATGATCATTTCATTTCCTATTTATTTAATTCTCACTTTAAATATTGTATCTCATTTAGATCATTAATCCATTTTTTTAATCTTGAAATAATTGATCTATCATTATCTATTAAAGTCATTAATCCCCTTAATCAATTTATTTTGAGATATTTGATTCATTTTTAAATTTTTTTACATCTTGAAATGATTGATATATTTCTTTTACTCTATTATATGATGTTTGGTTTTATTTTTCTCTTTTATCATTGAGTCATTAATTTATATGTCTTTGGTGGGTGCTTATACTAAAAAATATAAATCAATTAAGGGGGATCTAAATAACCTTATTTACTTAATTTATAATATTTCCAAGATTTCAAGTATTTCTTTCTTATGAATTTTAAATCGGGGTCATTTTCTTTCAAAATTTTAGTATGATTTTAATAGAGGGTTAACACATGGAATATGTGGATTTTTTTTTCCAAATATGTTTTGATGAATGAAACGTTTTTCAATCTTTAGATTACTTTTTCAATCTTAAACTCACATGATGAAATAAAATAGTTCTTAGAATGCCCATTTCCATTTTCCTTGGACATCATATTTATCATCAATACATTTACATTATCAATGTAACCTTTATTATGAGCCTTATGATGATTCCAATAGAGGGTGAAGTTGTTGATATGAAATGTATGATTCCTTTAACAGATATTCATTTTGAAAATATTTTTGGTCAATCCCCCTTTATAAATAATAAAAAAAGAGAAGATCTCTTTTGAAATGGGATAAGGGGATACCCATAACAAGTAGAGTAAAATTCCTATGAAACATGAATTGAAAATATTAATGATATTGAGTGTGCAATTTGAAGTAAATTTCATCAAAGAGGTAGAAAAAACTTCCTTGCCTCCCCCTAAAAAAATTCTACAGTGAAATCAAAATTTTGTGATTCATCCCCCCTTAGAAGATGTTGTGTTGTGTTGGACAAAAAAAACATGGTAAAGCAATCTTACCACCAAAATGAACATGTTGAAGGTGGTATAAATGATAGGTGAAAGCACAAGTATCTATCTTTTGATCCACTCACCCTAGAATTATTGTGATGAACTCACCACAATATCAAATAAATCACTATAAATAGTCAAATTCAGGCACTGATCTATCCAAAAAAGAGAAAATATGGATGAATTATGGGTATCATCATACAAATACGTATTTTGAGGCTTCCCACCCAAAAGTAACTAAAATAAGCTACACCATTATCTAAATGAAATGAGACAAATCATGTGATAATAAAGATATCTAGAACACAATCAAAAAACAGTAAGAATTAGCATGGATCAAAATGAATTGGATGAATGAAAAATGAAGTAGATATTTGGCCATAATAATGAAATGATTTTTCATCTAAGAGAATCCATCAAATCTTTCCCACATTAACCATCCATGTAAAATACTTCCATTTCCCATTGATCTCACATAACCTCAGTCCATTGTCCAAAAACAGAATCACCGCCTGGCCACTAAGAACCGTTCCTCGAGGAAATAGAACCATTTAAAACTATTACCCGAGAGAGATATAAGAACCATGGACATCCCTGTACTTTACTCTAAAGCTACCCTAAATCCATGAAACCCACACTGTTGAAACAAAAAAGCACCTGAATCTGGGAAGAAACCATATTTGGAGCATTGACATTGACTATGGACTAGTATAGTGACAATATTACCAAGACCATTCCCACAAGAACTAGAGTGGCTGGGAGATGACACACAAAGAGGGAAGAAAGAAACGTAAATATAAATACAATTGATATCAGGAAGAAGTGGTAAAAAGGTATGTTTTATATGAAGACATGTGGATGGATCATCCAATAGATCTATAGAATTATGATTATGAAACGAAATGTATGATTTAATTCAAAAATATTAATCATTATGATTTTATATCATGAATGAGGGGGAAATTTTTATTATCAAATAAACATTCTTATTTTTTAAATTGGGAAAAGTTACTATTTCAGTGGAATTTATTATTGTTTCAACTAATTTTTAAATTGGATGTTTTTTGAAATTAAGTTATTCTTGAATTGTGACAACTTTATGAAATTTTATTTTTTATAATAAAAAGGGGGTTACTTTTTGAAATCCAATATTTAATGATTTTTTCGAAAACTTTCTTGGATCATTCTTTATTTCCATTTCAAAATTACTCTTTGAAGTATTATGGATTATTTGATGAATTTCATTAAAAATGTTGAAATTCTGTTAGATTATGTTTAAATAATTTGAACCATGACTATCTTTTGACTATGGATTTATTATGTGTTTTTATCATAAAATATGGGATAATGTGTTACATCCCACTATCCATGGTGATTATTAATGAAAAAAACAAACAATTGTGGTTATAACACTCCATTATCATGTATTTTAGTATTTTGAATTTAATTGTTTTATCATGGAAGTAATAGAACAAACCAAGACATAAAAGAGAGAATAATCATCTTTTTTTTGTGTTTCCATAATGTAGGAACCACTAACTACATCATGGGGAATCACCAACCAGACGGTAGAGAACACTATCTAGTTAGTGGCACTCACCAACTACCTAGTGGATTTAATATAGCCTAAAAAATAGTCATTGGTAGAGGACCCCCCATGGTTTAATTTTCCCTCCAAACTATAATCTTTATAACCCCTAGAGGTTATAAATACATCTCCTTGGGTTCTTGAAAGGATATGGTTCACTCTAGTCAAGTTTAAAATATAATTTTAATTCACTATAGATAACTTGTGATTTATTTTTATATTCATTTTCTATTACATTTTCACTGCCATTATTTTGTATATATTTTATTATTAATTAGAAAAGGAGAGTAGAGTGTATTATTGATAGGTAGTACATAAAGGCAAGTCAATTTAGTTTTTATTTTGGTTCTTTTTTGGTATTTAAATTAAGGGGTGGTTATTTCTTGACCTTAAGGTAACATATTGGTTATTTCTTGGTCCTTAAAGAGAGAAACATTGAGTTTCAAGACACAACCACTACAAGTAAATAGATTTGATTACAAAAAAATACTAAAAAGAAAGTGAGATTGAGTTCTCTTTTTTGGTCCTTAGAACAATGGATTTAATTTTTAAATTGGTTATTTTGGTACCTTTGAACCCAAGGGAGTAAAATAATCTTAATGCTATAGACATGGAAATGTATGAATATTTTGTTGGTGTATTGATACCTCATCATGAAACTTCCTTGTGTAATTTATTTGATTTATTCTATACTAACTTATTTATCTAATTGTTTTCACTTATAATTATTTATCTCATGACTAACTCTTATTATTTATTTAATTATATCAGTTACAGAAATTTTACTTTTCGTTTATAAAGTTTTTTGAATGGAGATGTACCCTCTCTTTCCACCTTACTTTGGAAGTCATAAACCTATCTTACCAGAAAATTCATCACTTGATCAAGAATCTAAGGAAACCTGATAAGACCAAACCCTTGTCCAAAACCAACATGGTGTCTTCCAATAAAATATAGACTCATGAAATTATGTGTGAATGATATGGTATCACACCCATTTATTTATTTAAATATGTTAATCTTTTAAAACATTTAATCAAACAACTTTCATAGGTGAAAAAACCACAATTTAAAACCATGAAACAAAAAGTGTTTTTTTTTCTTCTGGAAACTAATCAAATCCAATACTTCTAATTCATAAACTGAAAGGTTTTTCAAGAAAGAAATCATCTAAAGTTTCCTTTAAAATTCAAAAAATAATTTAAGAAAAAAAATATTGCATGTTCTAACTCACAATAGATACTGAAGAATATGAAGAATTTGGTGTAGATCTTACCAATATAGAATCCATTTCTTGTTCTTTCACGAATCCCCAAAAAGGAATTATCAAAACATGATTGATCCAATAGATACAGTTATATCAAACTTGATATACATTTTTATTCCAAGGTAAATGAGTGGATCTTTGAAAAAGATAAGAATAAATAGAGGATAGGTCTAATACCTTCAATATCCTAAATCCAACACACATTGATTCATTGAAACCAGGTTCTGGAGGGAAGAGAGTCACAAAAAATGACAAATGGAAGAAAAAGAGTCATGATCTAAGGCTATGGAAGGGATAATAAGAGTTTTAAGAGATAATTGGGATAAAAATACAATTTTTTGGATGTTATTAATATAATAACATGGTTAGGATACACAATTTAATAATCTACTCACCAATCATGTGGGTAATACTAGAAAGAACCCAAGGCCACATGGCTGCGCTACATGGTTTAGAAAATCTTATACAAACCATTAAAAAAACTATATCCAAAAAACACTTAGATTTCATGATTTGCCATATGATTTTTCTAGACCATGAACCAAGACAATAACTCCCAAATTCCCTTATATGATTTTCTTGATAAGGTTTATGGTTTACCTAAACCGTTCTCAAACCATGCACCATTAAAACAATTCCAAAACATACCAAAACCTTCCAAAAACTCTAGTAATTTAACCCAAACATTATATATCTTCAAGATTCAAAATAAAAGAGTAACTTACCCCAGAAAAAAGGGTTTTACAAACCATTTTAATTGATTTTTTTAGTACTAACAGAGGTGAGAACCTAATAAAGTGAAATCTATAGTAGTGAAGATAAAAAATTGAAGGGAGGGTTTGGTAGTTTTTTTTAACATTATTTTTAGCATGGTTCCCCTGAAATGAATCATGTGATAGAAATTGAAGATCCTCACATTTATGATGTAATGAATAACTCCCTCACTAAGGGTTTAACATCAGAAGGTCTATGCTCTGTTCATTTACAAATGAACCATTTAAAACCACCTGATCCTGATGGATTGACAACCAATTTGTTTAAAAACAGTTGGTATATTTTTGGTTTAAATGTTTTAAATGTGGTGTTTCCCATTACTAATTGTAATATTAGGATTGTAAAATTAACTTTCACTCATATTTTCCTTATTGAAGAAATGGACCTCACATGAATCACTACTATAAAACAAGCCTTTAACAACTCTTGATTTTATCAGTGCAAGAAACAAGTGGTGATAAAGGCACACTTTATCAGCACTAAAGAAAGTGTTGATAAAGGGTACATTTTATCGACATATTTTTCTTGCCCAGAAAAAAGGAACCCTTTATTAGAATTGATAAAAGGAAACCTTTATCACTAGATTTGTTTTAGTGTTAATAAAGGGTGTCGTTTATCAAGACTTTACTTTTAACACCCATAAAATAATCCTTTATTAGCATTTCTTTAGCACTAATAAAATTCTGAATAAAATGAAATAATGAAATAAATAAAAATAAAATGATTTTCTTAAAATAATATTAATAATTTAATTAATTAAATAATTATTTATAAAAATAATTAAATTGATTATACTATATTCAAATTATAAATAGTATATATTAAATATATAGATATATGTGGAATAAAAATTAAACAAATAAAAATTAAAAATAAGTAAATTGTGAAAATTTTAAAATTTTTATTAATTAAAAAATTATTAATATTGTTAATAAATAGTATATATAAAATATATATATATATATATATGAATGTATATAAATACTATTTATATAATATAATATATTTATTCTTTACATTAAATAGTAATATATTTAGTGAATAATGGTTTATAAATAAAAATTAAAATGAATTGAAAATACTAACTAATTGCATCGAGTAATGGACATAATTGATTGTCATTTGATTTTTAAATTTTACACAGATCAAATGTATTATATTGATTTCACATATACATAATTAATGCATTTTTATATACATACGAACACACACAACTTTATTTTTTGGAATTTAATCAATTTATATTATTTGTTTTTATATATTTATTTACTATGTATTAATATTATCAATATGTATTAATATTTATTTCTATATATATCCATGTTTTAATGATTTATATTAATCAAACCTACAAAAAATTTTCAATATTGTACTCATTTTTAATTAATCTATTTTACTCATTTTTAACATGCATGCACATAAGAATAAATATTCATTAATAATGTTAAAAATATATTTTTTAAAATATATTTATAAATGTATATTTACTATTTTTATACATTTATAATTTATAAAGAAATAAATAATATCGGTTTAAAAAGTATTTAGATAATTATAAATATGTAATTATAAAATTATAATTAATTTATTTAAATAATGAATATATTTACTATATATATATATAATTATATAAATATGTATAATGATATAAATATTATTTTTAAAATAAGTATTTATATAATTATAAATAAATAATTATATATTCAAGGAATGATAAAACTATTATTTTATAAAAACTAATATTATAAGTATTATAATTATATATAATAAAAATACCTTTTCTAAAAAGTATTTTTTTTTAAAAATTATTATAATTATTTATCAGAGCTAAAAAAAGATCTTATAAATGTTATTTTCATCAGAACTTATTAACTTAGCACTGATAAAATGTATCCTTAATGATATATTTTTTGGAAGCATAGATAAAAGTGTCCTGGTCTATTTTAAGAACCCAAACCATTACGAACAAGTTCATGATGTCTGAAGATATCCATAGAAGTGACCTGCTACCGGAACCCCTCATTGCCAAATCCAAGCTCAAATATAGTCTATAATCAAGGCTCTAACTATTCCAAGGCTCGAGTCTAAGGCTTGAGTGATTCCAGGGAGGAACAAAACCAAGTCTCGAATGAAATCCAGGTTTTTCAATATCTCTAATTTCTCCCAGTTATCCACTGAACCTTCTCATCCAACATCTTTGTATCCCAATAAGTCCAATTGCATTATCCTATAATAAAACAACCCAAAATTAATTGTTTTTTAGATATATTTAAGTATTGTATTCCCCGATATATTATGGCTCTCGTTGGGACAACATTGGTACTGTGAGACTTGAAATATATCAAACCAAATATTGGGTCATGTTTTTTTGAGGTATAATTGGATCATAATTCCTATATTTCATGACATATACCTATTTTCAATCGTAATTTTTTTAAAAACTCATCCATATAGTGGTCAGTGTTGTCATTGGTTTGGAATATTCTATTAAAAATAACTTAACAACCTCTTTTTCATATTTTGATTGAAAAATTAATGTGCTATGATTTCCTTTATTCAATTATAAACCAAGGAAAATGTTTCAACAATCAAAGACATCCCGATATTTTACCTCATTTGATCAACAAAAAAATTCCATTATGCTTTATCCAATCCTCAAATATTAGGTATTTGACATATATGAGTACCAACATCCTTTGATCAATCTTCTTATTTATATAGAGGTTATGATCAAGTCTACCTATCAAAAAACCAATATTTCTTAGGTATTTATCCAACCATAAATATGAGGTCAATATGGATTTATTTATCTTATACAAATAATTATTTAACTAGACAAAATTTATTTCATTTTTATCCATATTAAACCCATCTCATTTCTCAATGTTTTCTCTCCCTTAACAACTCCATTGAGGAACATAGATTTGACATCCATTGGGTACAATTTTAACTATATTTGAACTCAAATATACAAATAATGAAAATAGTTTCCAACTAGGGATATTGGCATAAAATTTTCATAAATATAAATTCCTTGGATCTAAGAGTTCCCATTACACACTATCAATTGTTTGTTTTGATCCACTTTTCTATATTCAATGAGTTTATTACTAAACACCCACTTGGTTCTGATAACAATTTTGTCTTCTAGCCTTGGAACAGTTTCACATGCCACATTGTTCTTATTTGGATCAAGATCTTCACACATTGATTTGATCCAATTATCATGATTTTCGACCACTCCAAATGATTTAAGATCTACTTGGGGAAAATGATGTTTTTTATAGTGTCTTACTCCATAAAGTTTTCAATGAAACTTTATGATCACTAATAAAATTTTACACATTGATTTAATCCATTATTTTATTTGTTTATATTGATAAAAATATAGCCATCATTAAAACAATAACAAATACATTAATATATTTGAAAAATTACATAATTTATTTCAGTACAAATACAATAAGCACATTTTTTGTTTTACTTTAATATATCTAAAATCATATCATTCTTTAATATTTCCTTTTTATTCAAGCATTAGGAATATCGAATTACCATCCATGTTTTTCTAAAAAATGTGTGGAATAACACATTTTTGAGAAAACCATGGAGTATAACATACTTCTTTGAGTATTTCAATAAATATAGGGGAATGTCCAAAAGATAAGGAGGATGAGTTCCAAAAAACAAAATGGAATGATAACTCTTCAGAAGAGGAGTTTTTGAGGATGGAAATTGTCTATAACCTTTACCTTTGTTTGAATTCATAGGATAACACCTACCCTAATGAAGTAATTGTTTTATCAAATTATATTACCAAATTTCTTCATTCATAATGAAATTCTTTGAAATAATCAAAATTTGAGTTTCCCTTATTATAATTACCTATAACTTTCACACTTGATAATGGATATCTTATGTGTATTTTTTTATTGTACAAAATTAATATTTTATAAACCCATTAATATATCTTTACTATCTTTTAGAATATTCAATGATTTAATCCAATGTATCTTATTTTTTCATCATCCTTATAACTTGTTGATTGATTATTTGGTGAGATATATTTTCATTTTTTTATCATCATTATTTCATTACCATTGGCATATCCCTATGGTCAACAATGTTTTCACAATAATATAATTATCCATAGAATTAATGTATTTTTTCACATTTATGTTTAATTTATTTAATTTTAGTATTAGGAATATAATAATTGTTTTCTTATATATGTGGTTTTTTTTTTAGTTGGGATGGTTTGTTCGAAGAGTGTCAAGTGCATGAGGGGTTGGACTTCGAGGCTGTAACTGAGATATTGACAAAAAAGAAATACATCAAGAATGCATATAGCCATTCAGAAAAGGTAAATTCATACTACCTATTTAAATTATTTTGTAATCATTTTATCTATTATTTGTAAGTTAATTTCCTCATCATTTTTATCTGAAACTTAATTTTTTTACATATCATTTTGGAATTCATATTTTTATTTCATCTATCTTCAATAATCCATAAAAGAGGTAAAACTATTCATTCTTCCAATGTTACTATGTTTTCCATTTTCATTTCTTTTTTTTAAACTACCAACACTATGTACTAATTTGATGTTCTTAACTAAAAAATATTTTTTGTTACTGAAATATAGAAGAGCGGAGGAATCTCATGGGCCCATTTTAGTGACTTCTTGTGATATAATGTGCACATGAGCTTCCTCTGGTCTACTTCCTTTTCACAACAAGAAAGTTTTTTCGTGTCAGAACATTGGGTCAATATGAAGTGTGGGTAGTTTGACAAAGAATGACAATGTAAACATTGTTACATTTTTATTTTGGATTGTTTTAAGACTTCGGGATGCATAAGAATCAACCATACCTTAATCCGATACACAGTGTGACCGATATGACTCCAAGTATTTCTTTTTATTTAAAATTGACATTTATTTTAGTACAAATGTAAACTAAAATAATTAAAACTGAGAAAAAATATAAGGTCCCAGCCTTAAACCTTACTTAATCTTGAGTTATTACAAGATTACACATTGAGGATCTTTTCGGGTTTAGAGTTTTAGAGAATTAGATCATAAAACATGAATTACATTCCACATATAAACAAAGTGGTTACATAAAGATAATATTCTTCTTTCCCATAAATGGAAACATATTTAAAATAAAAAATGGATTTTTTCTTGACACAGCCTTGACACTATCATCATATCATATACCTTTCCCTTGACCTATGAAAAACATTTCAAAAAAACATGGGATGAGCATAAAAAGCTCAATAAGGGATATAAAAATATGGAAAGGAAACATGGGTACATATATACATAAGAATAAAATCATACTTTACCTATAAAACATAAGCACTTTAACATACCTCATCAAATCATGAATAAATCATAGAAATCATAAGACATGAAGGTAACTTGAAGCATTCATAACATTCTTACATAGGGAGTAACCCTCTTGGTTACGTTTGGAATACCCATCACAGTATATTCCCTAAATCTCTTCGGAGAAACCTTAACGTTTCAATCCTTCGTGTTACCCAATGCATTGGAGAGCTATATCAGGTTCAACCACCCTTAGTCTATCACGAAACCACCCGTCTTCATAATAATGCCCAAGAACCTCAACATAATCGTATCACATAAAACATGCATAAAGGAAACATAAAATTTCCACCTTTCAATCACAATATATCAATACAACACATTGATATAAAAACATTATGAAAACCATTTTCAATACCAAAATAAAATAAAAGTAAAACATGGTATTTATTTTTCTTTTAAAAAAATGTATGGCTTGTAGAGGATGCCGAAACTCAAATAATGGTCACGACGGCGGAGAAGTCGTCGTCGCCGCATACATACGAAAAAAACATTCCCTTTTTTCATTTAGTAAACGCTTCGTATAAAAAAGATTCCTTTTGAATAAACGTAAAAGTCAAAGGGGTTTATACACCATATAAAAGAAGGTTGTGTATAAAACAAAATATGCCTCAATGAAAGGAGATTGAGACGATGTACCATACCTCGGGTCCGACTTGACTCGGTCGTTCTTTAATCTCCTGAATAATAAACGTGAGTTAATTTCTTCTTGTTTAAGAACCTTTTTCAGGTTCATTATTCCTTTTATATCACTTATTGCCATGTCATGAACACTATGTAATTATTTAAGCTAATAACGGTTGTTTTAACGATCATTGGTACTTGAGTAAAAAATAAGCCCTTTATAATTACAAGTTGTTCAAGTATCCATTATATCCAGAATGGTATTCATGATGTAGATATCATATATGTCATATATATCCAGTACATGAATGCATTTATAATATTACATAATCATTTAGAGGTAAGAAATGAAATGCACCGTTCATGGAGATGGTAATCCGTACGTACGCATGAACGCTACTTTCATTTCTATTTCGTATTTTATAGAATGGAATCATAATGATATAAAGGTATATTATAATTCCAGTATAATATCATATATAATATCATAGATCCATCCTTTATACGTCCCACATATGGTATTAACGAATCTAATCAATTTGAGGGGGCGGTAGTCCGCACTTCCTTAAATGAAGATATCGGGTTTACCCATAATGGAAACCATAAAGGTATGCTCAGAATGAAAAATATATAAGCTTAAGGAAAACATAAACATATTATATATCATATATAAATATAGTGACATCTTAATGGCCACCTTTGAAGGTGTTAAAATAATGTTGAACAATCATCGTTTCGGGAGGCATAAATTCACCATCCACGGAAATAGTATGTCCTTTAACCATTAGATGTAGGTGTGTGTAAGTGTAGCTCAAATACTTATTATAAAAACATCCTAGTATATTGAAGATACTGGATTTGTTACAAAAGAAATAAATAAAAAGACTTTAGGGGGTTGGAGATGCAAAATAAAACAAAAGGACTCAAGTGAAGACATTACCTTAAAATCGGGTAACTCCCTTTGGTTTGAGCTCAAAGGATTCCTTGGGAAGACTTCTGCACAAAGTGAGGCTTCAAGGAGTAAGAGAGGGATGTGGAGAGACAAAATGGTCATTTTTTGGCTGATCCAAAGGCTTTGGGAGTGTGGGTAAGGAGGTAGAGGTGGGGGCCTTTTATAAGAGGAGAGGAGGGGCACTCTTGGAAAGTAAAGAAATGTTACTTTATTTTAAAATGAGTTTCGGATTCAAAAGGTCCCACATTGATTTAATTTGAGGGTAA
This sequence comes from Viscum album, assembly GCA_963277665.1. NCBI lineage: Eukaryota > Viridiplantae > Streptophyta > Magnoliopsida > Santalales > Viscaceae > Viscum > Viscum album. The sequence goes on from OY728155.1 coordinate 824,968,659, forward strand.
GGTGATAAGGGTTTGAAATACACCCATCAAATAGGTTTTGGACATGTGTAGTTTATATATTTTACATTATCATTTTATTTTATTTAAATCCTTTATTAATGAGGTAATCACTGCATCATCATGATGTCATAAATAATTTAATTTATTTAGAGTATAAAAATTATAAAACAACTACTATGATGTATGAAATCTTTTTAGCTTTCCAATGACTATTTATAATAAAAAATATGACTTGTATAACCCCATGTAAAAATTGTTTTAGTAAAACATCTCTTGTTTGTGTCATTTTTTACTTTAACATTAAATAAAAGGTATTTATGTCATTTTCCAACCAAAGTGGATCCATGGGGTCCCCAAGTTGACCCATGGATTGTCTTGGTCGGCCATGACACATAAAAGGAGGGTAGGACATGTTTCAAGCTCATATCATATTATTAAAACATTATTTTTACCTTAAACTACAATAATTACCACTAACCGCGATTAAGAACATAAAAGTTACTATTCACCAAAAAATTATTTTAATCTCATTGAACCACATTTTACTTCTTAAGGAAAACCATGTATGTCGGATTTTTGAAAATCAAATCACAGAAGTGGCAAAGTTTCATTTAAACGATAAATCAGTTTCTTTAACTACCACTTAGTGGTTTCACTATTCATCAAAAATTGAAGTTTTTCAAAAAGATACCAAAACTTCAACCTAAGCTATATTTGATATTCCGAATTCAAAAATGATGTCTATTTTAAAAAATTTAAAAAATTTAGGTTGCATTAATTAATTTAATAACTAATTCCCGTTGTCATGACAAATAACATGTTTTTATGAAACAATAAGTATCAAAAGATTGACACTTGTTTAAGTCCAATTTCAAAGTAAAATTGATTTTAATGAACACCATTGGATAAAATGGTAAAAATATATTCTAATTTCACTTCAAAACCAATTCAAAAGATAATCTAATCATATAAATAAATTAGATTAAAAAGAGGTTTTGAATTAAAATACAACATTTTTCACTATTCATTAAAAAAATGAACTTTATCGGAAAAATACCAAAAATTCACACAAAGTAAATTTTGATGTCCCAATCATAAATAATAAGTTTATTTTGACAAAAATAGCTTATAAAATTGTCAAAAGATAGATTTAAAAAGGGTTTTCCATCAAAAGGCAGTAAAACAATCTTTTAAGAATATTAGTGTATTCCATGCATAAGATTGTATTTATTTTCATTTTAAGCCTATAAAACACTATCTTAATAATTAATAGACATAGATAAAAATATATATTATTCATTACTTACTTTTGATGTTACATCCTTCCCCCTTTAGAAAATTGCATCCCCGCAATTTATTTACTTATCGAATAAATGGGGGTACTTATCCCTCATTGCATTTTCAGATTCCCATGTTGCCTCTTCCATCATGTGGTTTTTCCACAAAAACTTTACCTAATTAATAACTTTATTTCGTAAAAATTGATCCCTGTGGTCAAGAATCTAGACCGGTTGTTCTTCATAAGATAGGTTCTCTTCCAGCTGAACTACCTCTGGACTCAAAACATGAGATGGATCTGGAATATACTTTCACAACATAGAAACATGAAAAACATTGTGTACCTGAGATAAACTCGGAGGTAAAGACACTGAGTAAGAAACTGATCCAACTCTCTCCAGAATTTCATATGGTCCAATAAACCTTGGACTCAGCTTTCCTTTCTTACCAAATCGCATCACACTTTTCCATGGTGAGACTTTGAGAAAAACATGATCACCTACCTCGAAAGATAGATCCTTCCTCCAGTAATCCGCATAACTCTTCTGCCTGCTCTGAGCTGTTCTCATGTGTTTTTGAATCAAATGAACTTTTTCTGCCATCTCTTCTACCAATTCTGGTCCCATCAACTTCCTTTCACCCACTTCATCCCAAAAAGCTGGAGTTCAACACCACTTCCCATATAACGCCTCAAATGGTGCCATCTGTATACTGGAATGAAAACTGTTATTATAAGAAAACTCAACAAAATAAAGATGTTGGTACCAAATTCCCTGATAATCCATAGAACAAGCTCGTAGCATATCCTCCAAGGTCTGAATTGTTCGTTCTGAATGCCCTTCTGATTGCGGATGAAAAGCGGTACTAAAATTTAATTCAGTACCCAACGACTTCTGAAGGCCTTTCCAAAAGTTAGAAGTAAATCTGGGATCATGGTCAGATACAATGGAGAGAGGAACTCCATGTATCCTGACTATCTCTTTAAGATACAAACGGGAAAGTTGATCTAGGGAAAAAGTATCTCGTATAGCAAGAAAATGAGAAGATTTAGTCATGCGATCAACAATAACCCAGATTTCATTATTACCTCGAGATGTCTTCGGTAATCCCACAACAAAGTCCATGGATATATTCTCCCATTTCCACTCTGGCACTGGTAAAGGCTGAAGCAACCCTTTCGGTAACTGCCACTCTGCTTTAACCTGTTGACATGTCAAACACTTCACAGTAAAATCAGCAATATCTATTTTTATTATATCCCACCAGTAATACTCCCACAAATCTCTGTACATCTTAGTACTGCCAGGATGAACTGAAAACGGAGAACTATGATCTTCACATAACAACTCTATCTTCAACTGTGAATCAAAAGGCACACACAATCTCTTCCCAAATCTCAAAACACAATCATTATCAATGTTGAATTCAGGCCACTTACCTTTTTGAACTAGCTCTACCTTTTCATGCAACTCACTATCTTGTTTCTGTGCTTGCTTGATTCTGTCTGATAGAGATGATCTCACTGATACCTGAAACAAAACAGAAGAACATCCTGCACCAAAAACTTCTATGCCAATGTTCATCAAATCCTTAACCAAAGCATCACGTTCCAAACGCAACATTGTTAATGAAGCATTACTTTTTCGACTCAAAGAATCAACCACTTTATTTGCTTTTCCCGGATGGTAATGAATTGTACAATCATAATCCTTGAATAATTCTAGTCATCTCCTTTGTCTCATGTTTAACTCTTTTTGAGTGAATATATACTTCAAACTTTTGTGATTAGTATATATTTCACACTTTACTCCATACAAATGATGCCTCCGAATTTTTAAAGCGAAAACAATAGCAGCTAATTCCAAATCATGTGTAGGGTAATTTACCTCATGAGTTTTCAGCTGTCATGAAGCATAAGCAATGAACTGATTATTATGCATTAGGACACAACCAAGTCTTTTCAATTAAGCATCACTGTAGATAACAAACTCACCATTCCTGGAAGGTAGTGCCAAAACTGGAGCATTCACCAATCTTCTTTTCAATTCCTGAAAATAATCATCACATTCTTTTTTCCAGATAAACTTAACACCCTTCTGAGTTAGCTTAGTCATTGGACTAGATAACCGTGAAAAATTTCTAACAAACCTTCGGTAATATCCTGACAAACCAAGGAAACTACGAATCTCTGTTACATTTGTTGGTCTTGGCCAGTCATCCACAACTTTTGTTTTTGCAGGATCAATTATTACCCCATCTTTAGAAACAATGTGACCAAGGATAGAAATTTGTTGCAACCAAAACTCACACTTGCTGAATTTCCCATACAATTTCATTTCTTTTAAGGTTTGCAAGATAACCCTTAAATGTCTTTCATGCTCCTTTTTACTTTTAGAAAACACCAAAATATCAGCAATGAAAACCACCGCAAGCTTATCCAAGAACTCATGGAAAATTCTATCCATTAAGTCCATGAATATAGCATGTGCATTGGTTATCCCAAAAGGAATTACTACAAATTCATAATGGCCATATCTTGTATGAAGCGAAGTCTTCGGAACGTCGGCTTACTTTACCTTCAGCTGATGTTACCCCGATCTCAAGTCAATCTTTGAAAAATATTGAGCTCCCTGGAGCTGACCAAACAAATCATCGATATGAGGCAAATGATATTTTTTCTTAACAGTGATGTTATTCAAGGCTCTATAATCAATGCAAAGTCTCATTGAACCATCTTTCTTTTTAACAAATAAAATAGGATCACCCCATGGTGATGTGCTAGGTCAAATGAAACCTTTTTCTAATAAATCTTTCAATTTATCCTTCAACTCTAAAAGTTGAATTTGAGCCATTCGATAAGGGGGTTTTGAAATTGGCTTAGCATCAGGAACTAAGTCAACAGTAAATTCAACTTCCCGATCTGGTATTATTCCAGGCAACTCATCACGAAAAACATCAGGATACTCATTTACCACTGGCACATCATTAATCTGAACAGTTCCTTTATTTTCAACAATGTGTGCAAGGTAACATTCATTTCCATCTTTTACAAGTTTCTCGCCTCTTGATAAGTTATCAACAGTAAGGGTTCATTCTTGTACACAAACTGAAAGTCTTTCTGAAAAGAAACTTCTTTAGCTCTAAAGACAATCTTATCATGGTAAATAGAGAGCCAATCCATACCCAAGATAACATCAAACTCTACTAGAGGTAAAACAATAAGGTTTGCAAGTAGGTTCTTTCCACAGATAAGGATAGGAAGATTATTATAAATTCTTTTTGCCTCAACATTTCCCCCAGGTGTTTTTACCAAAAGTTCAGGAGTCATTTCTTGAGATGGTATTCCCATTTTACTAGAAAAGTTTTCTGAGATGAAAGAATGTGTATACCCTGAATCAAACAATACATTGGAATAATCTGAAAAAACAAACAAAGTACCTGATACAACTTCATTTGATGGCTCGCCATCTGCTGAAGTAGTTGCAAAGGATTTTACCACCCCTTTCTGCTTGTAGTCTAACTGCTTCCCATCACTCAAGCTCTTTGTCGGACACTCATTTGCATAGTGACCCATCTCATTACACTTATAACATTTCACTAACTGTAAATAAAATTTGGTCTTACCTTCACCTTGATCCTTTTCAGTGCAATAACGATCCTTATATACCATCTTACCACATCGGTAGCACTTTCCAGAATTCAGAAGACATTCCCCAGCATGCCTTTTTCCACATTTATCACAAACTGGAAACATAGTTTTCTTACCATCATACTTTTTTGAAGAATTCTTACCTTTCTCCTGCCACCTCGGTCTCTTCTTCTATTGGTTGTTATAGAACACTTGATCATTGGAAAACTCCGTTTCCACCTTCTCATCACATCGAACAAGTTTTTCATAACTTTTAAACTCAAGAGAAGCTAATGCCCTTCGATATTTTGGCTTTGATCCTGAGTAAAAATGATTGATTTTACTATCATGGTCTCGGATAAAATTTGGAGCATACCTTGCCAATAGAGTGAACCTTTCTTCATAGGAGGCCACTGAGTCTTCCTCTTGCCTCAATTCCAAGAATTGTTTTTCCATCCTAAGTCGAACAGCATTAGGAAAATACTTCTCAAGAAACATACCTTTGAATTCATCCCAGTCGAGAGAATCAATCTCATTAGCGTCCCTGATATTTTTAACCATCGACCACCACTGATCTGCTTCACCCTCCAAACGGTAAATAGCAAGACTAACCTTTTGATTGTCTGAACACCCCATGACATCGAAAATCTTCTCCAGTTCTTTAATCCACTCTTCAGCTAACACAGGGTCAGATAATCCTCTGAATGATGGGGGATGTTGCCTCATGAAATGTTCCACCACTGACATGTTCCTCTGCGGTTGATCTGGATGATCTCGTGCATGGATACCACAACCATTTATCACTTGAGTCAACTGTGCCATTACTGCAACAAACTATTCAGTTCCAATTTCGACCATCTCAGGATGCTGATTCGGAAGGTTATTTCCTTCTGTATGCCTTCTTAGCACTGCTTCCCTGTTTCCTCTGTGGAAAACCATTCTAAACAAACATGTATTAGATGAAGCAACATGGTAATCTTCAAATGCTACATCACTTCAAAAAAAATATATTTTTGGATAATCATTTAATAGAATTCTAACACCTAAAGTTATCTAAACCGACCTTTGATACCAACTATAAGGCCCCATCCTTAAACCTTACTTAATATTGAGTTATTACAAGATTACACATTGAGGGTCTTTTCAGGTTTAGAGTATTAGAGAATTAGATCATAAAACATGAATTACATTCCACATATAAACACAGTGGTTACATAAAGATAGTATTCTTCTTTCCCATCAATGGAAACATATTTAAAATAAAACATGGATTCTTTCTTGATACAGCCTTGACACTATCATGATATCATGTACCTTTCCCTTGACCTGTGATAAACATTTCAAAAAAACTTGGGATGAACATAAAAATCTCAGTAAGGGATATAAAAATATGGAAAGGAAACATGGGTACATATATACATAAGAATGAAATCATACTTTACCCATAAAACATAAGCACTTTAACATACCTCATCAAATCATGAATAAATCATAGAAATCATAAGACATGAAGGTAAATTGAGGCATTCATAACATTTTTATGTAGGGAGTAACCCTCTTGGTTACGTTTGGAATACCCATCACAGTATATTCCCTAAATCTCTTCGAAGAAACCTTAACATTTCACTCCTTCGCGTTACCCAATGCATTGGAGAGCTATATCGTGCTCACCCGCCTTTAGTCTATCATGGAACCACCCGTCTTCATAATAATTACCAAGAACCTCAACATAATCGTATCACATAAAACATGAATAAAGGAAACATAACATTTACACCTTTCAATCACAAGATATCAATACAAAACATTGATATAAAAACATTATGAAAACTATTTTCAATACCAAAATAAAAGAAAAGTAAAACAAGGTATTTATTTTTCTTTTAAAAAAATTATGGCTTGTAGAGGAAGCCGAAACTCAAATAATGGTCACGGCGGCGGAGAAGTCATTGTCGCCGCATACGTACGACAAAAACATTCCCTTTTTTCGTTTAGTAAATGCTTCATATAAAAAATATTCCTTTTGAATAAACGTAAAAGTCAAAGGGGTTTATACACCGTATAAAAGAAGGTTGTGTATAAAACAAAATATTCCTCAATGAAAGGAGATTGAGACGAAGTCCCATACCTTGGGTCCGACTTGACTCGACCGTTCTTTAATATCCTGAATAATAAACTTGAGTTAATTTTTACTTGTTTAAGAACCTTTTTCAAGTTCATTATTCCTTTTATATCACTTATTTCCATGTCATGAACACTATGTAATTATTTAAGTTAATAACGGTCGTTTTAACGATCATTGGTACTTGAGTAAAAAATAAGCCCTTTATAATTACAAGTTGATCATGTATCCATTATATCCAGAATGTTATTCATGATGTAGATATCATATATTTCATATATATCCAGTACATGCATGCATTTATAATATTACATAATCATTTAGAGGTAAGAAATGAAATGCACCGTTCATGGAGACGGTAAGCCGTACGTACGCATGAACGCTACTTTCATTTCTATTTCATATTTTATAGAATGGAATCATAATGATATAAAGGTATATTATAATTCCAGTATAATATCATATATAATATCATAGTTCCATCCTTTATACGTCCCACATATGGTGTTAACGAATCAAATCACTTTGAGGGGGCGGTAGTCCGCACTTCCTTAAATGAAGATATCACATTTACCCATAATGGAAACCATAAGGGTATGCCAAAAATGAAAAATACAGAAGCTTAAGGAAAACATAAACATATTATATATCATATAAAAATATATTTACATCTTAATGGACACCTTTGAAGGTGTTAAAAGAATGTTGAACAATCATCGTTTCAGGAGGCATAAATTCACCATCCACAGAAACAGTATGTACTTTAACCATTAGATGTAGGTGTGTGTAATTGTAGCTCGAATCCTTCTTATAAAAACATCCTAGTATATTGAAGATACTGGTGTTGTTACAAAAGAAATGAATAAAAAGATTTTAGGGGGTTGGAGAATCAAAATAAAACAAAAGGACTCAAGTGAAGACATTACCTTAAAATCGGGTAACTCCCTTTGGTTTGAGCTCAAAGGCTTCCTTGGGAAGATTACTGCCCAAAGTGAGGCTTCAAGGAGTAAGAGAGGGATGTGGAGAGACAAAATGGGTAGGGGTTGGCCGAGCCAAAGGCTTTGGGAGTGTGGGTAAGGAGGTAGAGGTGGGGGCCTTTTATAAGAGGAGAGGAGGGGCACTCTTGGAAAGTAAAGAAATGTTACTTTATTTTAAAATGAGTTTCGGATTCAAAAGGTCCCACATTGATATAATTATAGGTTAAGGTTATAAGGGTTCTAAATCCACACATAAAATAGGTTTTGGACATGTGTAGTTCATAGATTTTACATTATCATTTCATTTTATTTAAATCCTTTATTAATGAGGTAATCGCTGCATCATCATGATGTCATAAATAATTTAATTTATTTAGAGTCTAAAAATTATAAAAAAAAACTATGATGTAAGAAATATTTTTAGCTTTCCAATGACTATTTATAATAAAACATCTGACTTGTATACCCCCATGTAAAAATTGTTTTAGTAAAACATCTCTTGTTTGTGTCATTTTTTACTTTAACATTAAATAAAAGGTATTTATGTCATTTTCCAACCAAAGTGGCTCCATGGGGTCCCCATGTTGACCCATGGATTGTCTTGGTCGGCCATGACACATCCAATGAGGTTAGAACATGTTTAAAGCTCATCTCATATTATTAAAACATTATTTTTACCTTAAACTACACTAATTACCACTAATCGCGATTAAGAACTTAAAAGTTACTATTCACCAAAAAATTATTTTAATCTCATTGAACCACATTTTACTTATTAATGACAACCATGTATGTCGGATTTTTGAAAATCAAATCATAGAAGTGGAAAAGTTTCATTTAAATGAAAAATCAGTTTCTTTAACTACCAGTTAGTGGTTTCACTATTCATCAAAAATTGAAGTTTTTCAGAAAGATACCAAAACTTCACCCTAAGCTATATTTGATATTCCGAATTCAAAAATGATGTCTATTTTACAAAATTCAAAACATGTAAGTTTAATTAATTAATTTAATAACTAATTCCCGCTGTCATGACAAATTGCGTGTTTTTATGAAACAATAAGTATCAAAAGATTGACACTAGTTTAAGTCCAATTTCAAAGTGAAATTGATTCCAATGACCACCATTGGATAAAATGGTAAAAATATATTCTAATTTCAATTCAAAACCAATTCAAAAGATAATCTAATCATATAAATAAATTAGATTAAAAAGTTGGTTTGAATTAAAATACAACATTTTTCACTATTCATTAAAAAATGAACTTTATCGGAAAAATACCAAAAATCCACACAAAGTTAATTTTGATGTCCCAATCATAAATAATAAGTTTATTTTGACAAACATAGCTTATAAAATTGTCAAAATATATATTTAAAAAGGGGTTTCCATCAAAATGAAGTAAAACAATCTTTTAAGAATATTAGTGTATTCCATGCATACGATTGTATTTATTTTAATTTTAAGCCTCTAAAACACTATCTTAATCATTAATAGATATAGATAAAAATATCTATTATTCATTACTTACTTGGTATGTTACAAAAAATATTTCTATTATTTTGATAAATTATGTAAATAATCCATCAGTCATTTGGGATGTGTGGAAATCAGTCGCACCTTAATTGGATGCACAGTGTGACTACTATATCTCAATGGGTCCATTATCTGTTTAAAATCAACAGTTCAATTAAAAAAATATCACTCAATGAAAAAAAGAAAAAATATATTGGGATATCATGATAATTTAGGAAATATATTCATTATTCATTTTTGATATTTAGGTATTTTTCTCATTTCAAACTGATACATGATGTGATCTATATGGGTCAAAGTGCGTGCTTCCTGTTTAAAATGAAATTTTAGTAAAACAATGTGACATACTCAAAACCAACAAAAAACATTTGAATTATTTTGATATATTTGGAAATCAATCCATAAGTTATTTTTTACATATAGTAATAAACATCACCTCAATATTATGCATGGTGTGACCATTATGACTCCAAGTGTGCCTTTTTATTGAAAATTGACATCAATTTTAGTAAAAATTAGATCTGACCTACTCAAAATGAGACAAATGCATTAGGATTATTTTGATACTTTAGGAAAATGATCCATTAGTAATTTTTGACATGTATGAATCATCCAAACCCTAATATGATGCAAGGTTTGACCAATATTCTACAAGTGTATATTTTTAATAAAAATTGTCATCAATTTTAGTAAAAATTACAACTGACCAACTCAAAATCTAGAAAACACTTTCATATTTTTTGATACTTTTGGAAAATTTTATATATTTCATTTTTGACATGTTTGAATAATCCTCACCTCAATATGATGTATGGTGTGACTGGTATGACTCCAAGTGTGTATTTTTATTTTAAATTAAGATCAATTTTAGTAAAAATGACAACTGACCTACTCAAAACCCAGAAACTTATATTATATTATTTTGATACTTTATAAAAATGATTCATAAGTCATTTGTATGTGTATGAATCATCTAAACCTCAATATGATGCATGGTGTGACTGGTATGTCTCTAAGTGCATCTTTTTATTTAAAATTGACATCAATTTTAGTAAAAATGAAATTCGACCTACTCAAAACTGATAAAAAAATTCATATTATTTTGATACTTTATTAAAATAAAAAATAAGTCATTTATGACATGTAAAAATCATATAAACTTCAATATGATTCACATTTTGACTGATATAACTCTATGCTCATCTTTTTATTTTAAATTGACATTAATTTTTTTAAAAATGAAAACGGACCTACTTTAAACCAATCAAACACATTCAAATTATTTTTATACTTTAATAAAATGATACATAAGTAATTTTAGACATTTTTAAATCATCATCACTTCAATATGATGCACGGTGTGACCGATATGACTCTAAGTGCATCTTTCTATTTAAAATTGGTATAAATTTTTTAAAAAATGAGAGCCAACCTATTCAAAAACAAGAAAACTCATTTGGATTGTTTTGATACTTTATGAAAACAATTCACAAGTCATTTTGGTTTTGTAGGAATAATCCTCAACTCAATATGATGTGTAATGTGACCGTTAGAACTCTAAGTGCATCTTTTTATTTAAAATTGACATCAAATATAGTAAAAATGATAATTGACATTCTCAATACAAATAAAAAGTATTCATATTGTTTTGATACTTTAGTAAAAATATACATAAGTAATCTATGACATGTATGAATCATCTACACCTCAATCTGATACATTATGTGCCCGGTATGACTCAGTTTGTGTGTTATCAGTTTAAAATGGACAATTTAGTTTAAAAAATCTCACTCCCTACCAACTAAAAAACATTCTTGTATTTTCTTGTAAATTTATGAAATTTATTTATAATTAATTTTTGAGGTGTAAGAATTGGTCTCATGTCAAACTAATACATTATGTGATTGATATGAGTCAAGGTGTGTGTTTCCAGTATAAAATGACATTTTAGTAAAAAAGATAGGTGACGTACTCAAAACCAAGTAAACACATTCATATCATTTTGATACATTATAAATACAATCCATAATCTACTTAGGAAGTATATGAATTTTCCTAACCTCAATCTTCTGCACAGTGTGACCAATATGATTCCAAGTGCATATTTTTATTTAAAATTGACATCTATTTTAGTAAAAAGGACAACTGACCTACTCAAAACTGAGAAAAAACATTCAGATTTTTTTTCATAATTTAGGAAAATGATCCATAAGTAATAGTTGACATGTTGGAATCCTCTAAAAATCAATATGATACATTATGTGCTTGGTATGACACAACATGTCCATTGTCTGTTTAAAATCAACTTTTTTTGTTCAAAAAGGATCACCCACTGAAAGCCAAGAAAACACGCTCAAATTGTATTTATAATTGGGTAAAAATGATTCATAAGTCATTTTTGACATTTACAAATTGGTATCATATAAAACCAACACACGATGTGACCAGTGTATTTTAGAGTGCAAATTTCTAATTTAAAATGACATTTTAGCAAAAAAGACAAGGGATGTAATCAAAACAATGAAAACACATTCATATTGTTTTGAAACTTTTGGAAAATGATCCACAAGTCATTTGAGATCTGTAAGAATCATATTCATATCAATATTACCCATGGCAGGACTGCTATGAGTCAAAGTGTTTCTTTTCAATATATAAGTGTCATTTTCGTTTAAAACACACATCACATCCTCAAAACTGAGAAACAAATCCCATATTGTTTTTTCATAATATCTTCTATTACGTAATTAATTTCCTTATCATTATTATCTTTTAATATTTACTTAATTTTCATAGAGATAATTCTTACAGATGATCAATAAATGGTGAGATGTGCAAGAATCAACCGTAACTCAATCTGATGCACAAAGTTCTTTGTATAACTCAATGTTTAGTTTAAAATTAACACTTTCTGTAAATTTCTTTCTTTATATTATTACTAACATAATAATGTTTTTATTATAAGTGTGATTTTTTTGATTGATCAGGGTTTAATATCAAAACAAAAATGAAGAAATCTTTTCTTGAATGTATATAATAATTTTTACTTATGTAATTATTTAAACCAGTGTTTAAAATGTGTATAATATGGGGTTTATTTTTTTTATTTGTGTTTTAAAATTTATTTTATTTAAATTTTTTATTCATACTTGATTATTATTTTTTCTTGGTGTTTTTGGTGCTTTAGTGTGCTATTATAGCACACTACAAAGGTGCTGTAGTGTATTGTAAAAGTACACTACCGTATTCCCCTTTAACAACACATTAAAATTCACTAATAAAAGATTAATTTATCAGCATTTTATAAGTTCTAATAAAATGTTCCTTTATCATCGATAAAAAAATTCTTGGTAATAGACGAGGGATTTTAATATATCTCCAGCAGTCGGTACTTCTCTAGCACTGATAAGGGCCATTTTTAGCGCTGTTAAAAGTCTATTTTGTAGTAGTTAATCAACCCACCAAAACCCCAACTCAACTTTTAGCAGTCCAAGTTTGTCATCCTTAGCCTACATCCAATAGGCCAAGGGCATGTGACTAGTACAGAGTAGGTATATTAATGCGAGGCCTTAGCGTAAAGTACCTATAAATAATCATCAATTTCAACATATGTTGTAATAATAAAAGATAAAAAAAATACATGAAATATATAATTTATTCAAAAAATGATAATATCCAAATTAGAGTACAAGAACATAAGACAAAAATTAAAGGTGAAAATACATGCCCAATAAAACCAAAGGTAAAATGACCTAAAAAACCTAATTTGAAGAGAGATATGGAAAACCTATGGAAACCACTAAGCTACCTCCCCACAAACACCATCTCCACTCAAGACACCACCAAACTATCCTTCATTTTCATAAGATAGAAAACATGTTTGTGAAATTTTCATGCATGTGTGACTATATAAATACCTAGTAGGACACCCCAAAACCATAAAGTATTGAGTAAAGTCCCAAGTTAGGTAAACACCAAATTGGTAAATGATAACCCAATCTAAAAAGAAGAACACAAAAAGATTAACCCAAATATTATTTATGATAGAAAATTCATGATTTTATATACCTCCTGTAGTATCTTAGTTAGTCAACAAAATTTATCACCTGAAGAAACAATAGAAACCAAGATAATAATCTAATCTATGCTACCCATTTCATGACACCAAATATTGAGGGGGACCCGTACCATGCCAAGATACATGTCACTTAATAGATTATCAAACCTCTAATATAATTCCCACTCCTCATTGAAATATATCATAGATTTGGGGAGTATCAAAGTTCATAAATAGAGGAGCCCCACCCAGATGATTCTAGGATCACTAATTGGGGGAGTACCAAAATTTATTGACCCTATGGAGGACCTTAACCTTGTTGGGTGAAAGAGAGTACCAAATAGATTCCTAAATTATATATTACCCAAAAACATTGAATGTGGAAGAGAATAGAAATATATGGAATTATGGGGGACCTATGCCATGTTATAAATACATGACTAGGGGAGTACCGAAACTCGTGGAATAGTATAATCATTACACCTAGACCATGTCATCTAACCTAGAGATCTAAGGAAACTAAACTACCAAATCTACCCTACATATAACCATTAATGTCATAGAAGGATGTAACATTGTCTTCTACATGGAAAGGTACTCAGTATAGGCCATATCCTCACCATAATTCAACATACAAGTTAAAAGATATATAATGGCCTAGAAAGGGATCATGCCATGTCATCTCTAAGTTGGGCTCAACACAGTAACAACATGATCTATACTACCACACTACAGTTCCTGTACCACTGGTTTTGTGACATAATGGAACTCCTCACACCCCAAAAAGTGGCTATTATTTACCTCTCTATGTCATAATCCACACATCCATTCCATAACTGTCTCGTTCACATCAAAGTATAAACCATCACACTATGTCCACCTTTAACAGTATTAATTCAAAACATGCAGTCTCTATATAAGATTAATAACCTTCTACTCTTACATACCACTAAAAAACGGGTGGTTACAATGCAATAAGTAGTATTTTTGTGTGATCGTACCTTGAAGGTTATGGAAATTTCATAAGACCTTGTGCGATGGAATGAAACAACCTTTCATGACACAACAAAACCCTACTCAATGAAGACTTTCCACAATTATTATTTCCAAACAATTCAATTGTTTCTATACTGTTCCTCTACTACCGATACACAAAGGTTACGTTTCACCATCAAAAAAGAGATTATGTTTAATTAAATCATGAGAGACAGTAGGGTATTAAAGAGAAGAATTAAAAAATGAGATATAGAATATGGAAAACTAATATATAAGTATTCATTTCCAAAAAGAATAATTCTCAAAAGAATAAAAATGTATCTATAACTATAATATCATAAGGAAATGATGAGACAAGATTAAATTGATTCACAATTGTATCATGCAATAACAGATTATGAGATGAGAAGAAAAATCCTATGTCGGATCCTGTTCATAGATGATATATGAATCCATACTATATGATATCCAATAGATCACCACAAGATTATAATCCATCAAAGGTTAATACATGATGAATAGGGGTCTAAAATAGCACCACAAGAGTTTTAGACATTAAGGGATAAAAATAAAAATCTGAGGGAGGGAGAGTTTGAACAATATTTATAATAAAAACCTAAGATAATGTAATAATGATGTAATGTATATGATTGTGATAGAAAAATTTAAATCTAGAAAAAATAAACTATTTAATAGGTTACATAATTCCATAATGGCCACAAGTAAATCCAGGATCTGAAAACCTTGGTGTGATTAAATATTCTCCTAACTCCCAAGAAAACATGGAAAAACCTGCTAACCCCTCATAGATTGACTGGCTATTGCAGTGAAACATATGGTTCCATGATACAATCCTTAAAACTATGATAAACACAACATGAAACCCATCATCAAAATTTAATACATATTAAATAAGATAAAACTGATGGAACTACACATCTGATGCCTCCTACATGAGATTAACTCACAAGAACCACATTCCTTATGCCAAAACCTTCACAAACTAGGTTTAAGGGAATAATCATAGAGAAAACTGAAACACCACATTATAAGTTCAATCAACAATTTAAAAATTAAAAAATTATTCGAAAGACAAATCTATGTCATTACTTCCTCCTATACTTCATGGATTTTAATCTTGAAAAGAACAACCTACCCATAAAGATGAGGGTTTTGAGCTCATATATCAACTTTATATTCTGACTAGCACTTTTGAGGATTCCTATACATCCAAAAAAATTTCATTGAAGGTATAAAGGGTTCTCTTTAACACATCGATATTTGAAAAATATATTTTTTCCTCGAAATAAATAATGTTTTGATAGATTATTTCACACGAAACACTAAACTAAAATGAATCCTGATACATTAAAATAAAATTATAATTTTTTACCATTATTATACAACCATTAAATTAATAGTTATAATAGGAAGTAACATTATTATGAAATATATGAAGAAAAAGGAATGGAATTACATCAGGTAGTAGAAGTCACCCTTATGAAGATCATTTTTACGAGTACGTAAAGGAAGTTACCTTCATAAGGATTCCCCTTGGTGAATTCCAACCAAAACTCTAAAAATTATTGTATGAGGAAAATTATACATGAGAGAAGTTCAAGCTCATGGAAATTTGTACGAGATCTATGCATTTGAAATCACCACCCGCGATAGCCACCAGAGCTTATCTTATTCTTCTATTTTATGTGAGGATGTTGAGGGGTTATATAAGTATAAATTAAGATGAAATAAACATGTAATTATCAATGAAATAAATTATTTATATATCTCACATATTTTATATTTTTCACATTTTGATGTTTAAATAAAAGAAAGGTTATTTACTAGTGAGTTGTTAAAATCATTGAGATCATTTAAATTCTTATAAATGTTTTTTTATAAAATTGGAAATTTATACACTTTATTTAAATAAACTAAATATACTATATTATTGATATGAATAATATAACACCATTTTAATTAATAATTTATAGAAAATAAGAACAAGAATAGTTAGTATCTAAAAATTCATTTTTCCTTTTAAAAATAGTTTTTACTATTTCCATTTAAAATTTAAAGTCCAAAATCTTATAATCTTAATATAAAAAATTAACTTATTTTTATTTTTTTAATGATATTTTTTTGGATAAATTTTTTAGTTTTTTATGAAATAATTTATTTTTTAGTGAATACTAAACAACAGAATTTTTATTAATACCACAATATTTTTGAATATATCATGTTCTAAGAATGAATCAAAACAATTAGTTTATTTTTTAATATATAAGAAAATATTTATGGAATAATATGATCTATTTAAAAATAGAAATTTAAATGTTTAAAACCCATGTTTAAATTTTTTGGAAACTTAAGTAACATTTTACTCTAGAAAATGTTTTTCTTTATGTATATTAAAAATTATATTTCATCACTTATAAAACATAAATCTAAAAAATAGATTTCCTATTTTAGATGAAAAATTAAATATTATTTAATAACTTAAACTTCATTTTTATGCATACAGAATTATTATTAAGATTAAATTTAATTACCATGATAATGGTCAAATGGTTATTTTCATTGAATATTTTTTTAATGTTGTTTAATTGTTATGAAATAAAATAAAATGATATAATTTATATAATGAATTTTATATAATGTTTAGAAAAATATAAAAACATATTGTAAAATATATAATAAGTAATTCATGTAATATAATATTAAGAACACTCAATTGAGAAAACAAAATTTTTCTATAAAACAGCTTGTATATGTAATAAATTTTTTTATCGAAAATAATTTTTTTTATTTATAAATTGATTTATATTTTTTGGATATTATATTTAGGTCAATAATATAAATCTTTGTAAAGTGAGGTTACCTTATATTTTTAATAAAATATAAATTACTTTTGTAAACACTAGTTGTCATGAAAAAAAGGTAAAATGTAAAAATCTAGTGATGGAAGACTTGAAACTTGCTTAAAAAATGTGTGAAAATGAATGATAGATATTTTTTATACCTTATATCACCCAAAAAATCATTATTTCCCACCTTTGAATTCATTTACCCTAGAATTGTTTCTTTCTATCATTTAAAAAATAATGGGTATTTACAAAATTTCTATTTTCTTCAATTATAAAAGGATATCACTTCTACCACATTTCAACACCCATTACATATATTTAGATCTAACAAAACTCTACTATAGTCTATATTAATTCCTATCCCCACATCTTATAATCCTTGGTATATCTAAAACACCAAAGTAAGGAGCTTAAAAGTGTATCCCCTGGGAGAACATCCAAAGTGAGAGGTAATGTTCTCAACCAAACTTTCTGAGTCCTTTTCTTATTCCACCCCTCAAACCCATTAAATCCATGAATGTATAATGACATACATATTTTTAATACTATGAAATTTTATTATTTTAATTGATTACCACTTTTCTACTCTCCTCTAAATCAATTTGAAAAATGAAGACATCATCCTGAATATGTTCGAACTGCCACCTCTATGAATGACATGAATGATTTTTAATCACCTTAAACTACTGGTTATAAAATAATATTTAAAAAATTAATAATATATTTATAAAATTATAAAAATTCATAAATTTTAAATCATTCTTTATCTTCCTCTCGAGCTATGGAAAACTAATATGTTACTCGTGCGTATGTGTGGACTACTACATCTATGTAAGCGACATATTTCATTTGTCATTTTAATTATTTATTATATATCTGATTATATTAAAATATCTTTAACCAACATAAAAACATATAAATAATATAAAAAATCTTTTTTAATAATGATATTATGAAAAACTAATTACATCCATATCCATACCCACCCATAGATTATAACCATTTCATTTTTGAGTCATTTTAACATCCTACTTGAACAATGATATAAATTTCTATAATGGATGTCAATGGACTCTTAAATATGATGTTATTAAAAATTATTGAACAAATAATTTTTTTTATGGTTTTGTGGATGTTATATTTGTAATAACCTAAACTACTATAAATGAAATTTCATTTTCTAAATAACTAAATTCCTTATGAAGAAATGAAGTTATAGAAAAGATACGAACTAATTTGGATATTTATGATATTTATATGGTATATAATTTTTTATTGAAAATTAATAATAATAACTATTGATAATATAGAACCTTTACAATGAAAATTACAATTCATTTATGAAGGGTTATAATAAAATTAAATTGATAGAGAAAAAGGAACCAATGGACTCAACCAGTAGGATTTTACCTTATAAATCCCATTTATCATCAATTAAAAGATAGATATAATGAATATTATTTGAACTTAATGAAGTACAAGACTATATTTAACAATTAAAGCATGAATGAATCTGTTTATGAGAGATATTCAAGCTCATTGAGATCACAATCCAAACCATGTTCCATGAACCACCCCAAAAAAATTTCACCATCACACACCTTAGCCAATGGGCATTCCCTGGTGTAATGAAGGGTTATGTATCTAGAACATAACATTATGATTTTTTAATTTTTTTTAATAAAAAAATAATTGTATTCCCCATTTTTAATACAATTTTTTAAATGATTAAATAATTAGTATGATTGAAATTTGATTTTGATACGATGAAACCCAAATTGTAATTTTTGGAAAATATATACTTTCAAAAAAACATGATTTTTGATGAATTAAATAAGTCTTGAAATAAACTATATTTTTATAAAATATAATTAATAAATAATATTTACTAAATATAAATTATAATATGATTTTATCATGATTTTTTATAATGTTCAGAAAACTACAATTGTCAAAAACCAATATTTTATCAATAAATGTTGATTTTTTTGTTCAAATGTGTAAATTAACATACCTATAGAATTATTTGGATAAAATAAATAATTTTTTTGAAATTACAACATTAAAATTATCCAAAATTTATTTATTTTTCATAATTTTAGGATATAGTAGAGTTTTTGGGTCAAAATTAAGTCCAGAATAAATGTACAATGTGTATTATGCATCATATTGACATGAAATTAATGAAATATATTCCATAAAAGTTTTACACAACAAAATATATATTTTCCCTTTATTAATTTTTTTTTGAGGTCATTTGATTAATTTTATAAACACTTAATGAATCCTATAAAACCTTTATTATATTTTGAGGTTTTAAAATCAATTATTTAGAAACCTGAATCACTTACACATCCCCCAGAGTATTATTTTAATGTGTTTCGTTCCTATACTTATAAAATAAAAATAAAAATCATATTAGGTGGAAAACATGGGAATAAACCATGGCATGGTCTGTGGTTTTGATTACATTTTCATTTAGAGTTCAAAAACCTATGATTGGAAATTAATAAATAACTCTCTTATCTTTTTCTATATAAACCCACTGAGCCATCCATTCATATTCAGTAAAAACTATTATATCATTAAATTAATATAACTTTATTTCTCTTGATTGATTCTAAAATTCCCCTATGATATCAAAAGATCCTCCCAATATTTTAGAAGCATCATCTCAAGGTAAGGGATCCTCCACTTCTCCTCCTTATTCAATAACTGTTTTTATATAATGCCTTTTGATTTCTAATTTTTCAAGTTGGGATATATTTCTAGACATACCTATTACCATACTTATGTTTCCCATGTAATGAGATATCCATTTTTATCTCATTAAACCATTCTATAAAAATTTATGTACTACCTTTATGATGCCAAACTGATCCTACGATTTTCAAAGCCAAACCTTCTTACAGTGAATGACTATCTCGATTTTTAGTCTAGAATTTAAACATAGTTATAAATATCCATCATATATTTTGAATTTACTTGTATTAACCCACATACCTTAATCATGGGGTTAAAATTGATTAAATGACTCTTTATTTCGTATAATATATGTGGCACACTTTTTCATGTACACTATATGCATATGATGGGTGTGCCTAGAATTAAAAGGCCCCCAATGCATTGGGTAATGTTTTTATCTAATGAGATTCTGAATATGGTGAAAGGTAGGATACACTAATCACACTATGTTATGATTTATTTTTAGTAAGCCTTTATTTATGTTTATGATGTCATGTTTTATATTTCCACATTTATATGTTTCCTTTATGTTATCATGTTATATCATGCCTCGTTGTTCAAAATTATGATTATCACACCTATTGCATTACATTTATATGAATTTTGGATTACATTTACTACTTTAACATGTTCAATGATTTATTTATTTCTTATTGGGATTCATAGATCCACCTTTTCTTATATATGTCCATAGGTTATCCTGTGTAGTATAAAAAAACATTGGAATTTTAAGATCATATTAAAGAAGATTTCAATGATGTTGTTGTATTTTTATTGTTAGTTTCTATGATATTTAAATAATTTCCCAAATACATTACGATTTATGATATTATATTATTTTAATATGTGTTCCTTTATGTAATAAGTCATAAATCAATGCGTTTAAAAAATATATATTTTTATAATTGGTATAATAGAAATGTCTAGTTATATTTGGGATTAGGAATGGAAAAATACAATGAAATCCATTGGGATAAGAAGAAACATATAAAAGTACCCTTAAATTTTGGTAATGTATATAGTAAGTGGTCTCTATGAAAATATATCACAGTGTAAATACTTGAAGTGGATACAGATCTAGAATAGATGTTCCTAGGGGTAATATCCCCAAGAAGGGTGCATTGATCTTGAATCGTTCATCACCTGGTGCATGAAAATAGTCTATGATTCACACCAAGTTTTACACTCTTGGTTTATATTATTTAGTACATTCATAATCTCTATATGAACCATTATTAAGAGAACACAAATTTCCATAAGATTTTATGTTAGGAAATAGATCATTGATAATTTATATCAAAATATTGAAATTAATAGTTTAAAGGATATAATTCATTTATCAGTTATCCCATTAAGGTTAATGGCCTATATTTTCATAATAGCTTAAAAATAATCATCTCTAATTTTCCCTTTATTCATGATAATTAATGTTGATAGTAGGAGTTGAGTAAACAACCATTGTGAAGGAAAATATGATGATAACCCAAGAAATATGCCCAACTCCATACGAGCATGAATTTTGAACATAGTGATAATTATTTGTCAGTTTCATCAAGTTATGAACATAAAAAAAAATTATATGGAACCCCAAAATCCCCTTTAATAAATATAAATTTTAAATTTAGACATTTATATGACAAAGGACTCTTACTTTTCGTGGATCTTTCACTCATTTAATCACAAATCAATGAATCAAATATATTGAAAATATCTTCTATATCCTTAAATGCTTTGATCAAGTGAAGTATGTGTTGGGTTTGTACCATATCTAATTAGAATTTGATAAATTATGGAAGTGAGTAAAATAATTTAAACTTTAAATAGGGGATTGAAGCATTTCATTGGAATGAATTCCAGAAATTGTTTTCTGAGAAACATTTTCCTCCCACTCTCTAACTCAAAATGGAGAGGGATATTCTTAGCCTTAGGTAAAAGTAAAATGAACCCATTATGTCATATAACTAAAACATTACAAGACATTTATGATACACCTATGTATTTATAATCTCCTCATAATGTAAAATGGATCTATTATATGGTGGGATAAAGTTTAGTCTACAAGAAGAGTTTCCTATTTGAGACTTTGATAGATAAGAGGAAATTGTCCGATGTTCTATCAAATTCAAAATTGAGTTTAGAAAATTTCAAGGGTATATTGGGAATGGAGATATGAAATAAATAATGGAAATTAATTAGAGTGTTTCAAAGGAAAATTATCATATGGGAGAGAAATTCCCTTATCCCACTTGTGAAAAGTGTGGGAAGAAGTATCATAGAAATTGGAAAAATGGGACATGGAAATGATTTATGTGTGGGAAGTGAGGTAAAATAGATAGCGACTACTGATGGGAGAAACCCACTAATGTGATAGATTAAAGGAATGCTCTGGTCAACTCAAAACTATTATCCAATGTTTTAGCTACAAGGAATAAGGAAACTATGTGAATAAATTCCGTAATACTTGGGGTTGCGATGATAAATAATGATAAAAATATCCAAGGCATAAATAGGATAGGTTAGCATATGCAATCACAACTACTGAGGTTTATAATTACAAAAAAATTGTGATAGTTATACTAGTTATTCATTAAATAATTGTGAATTTACTTTTTGATTCTGGTTTTATGAATTCTTTCATGTCACACAATATTTATAGAACTATTCAAAAACTACCTCAAAATATGGGAGTTGAGTTATCAATGAAGATAAAAAATGGTTCAATTGTTTTATCCCAAGTATAAAAATCCTCCTATTTCTATATTTTTGGTATTAAATTCATAGAAAACCTTGTCATACACCCATTATAAAAATTGTCTTCTATTCTGGGCATTGATTGAATTTACCTGTAAAGTGATAAAATAAATTTATGAGTGAAGGAAATCACCATATATATTGAAAATATCCCTCTGATTCTATACAAGTGAAATGAGGAGGATGAATTTTATTTGGTACCATCATATAAAGAATTGATATTTTTTCCTTGAAATCAAGAGTATCTAGATAAAATGATTGAGACTTAAGGGAAGACTATCGTTGATGAAATGACCATTGTAAGGGAATTTACTAATGTGTTTCCAAAAGAATATCCTTGAATTCCTCCTACCAATGAGGGTGAGTTATCAATAGATATCATACCCAAATATTTTAAAATATCCAAGAATACATAGAGAATAGGCATTTTTTAACTTTAAGATAAGAATAAACAATTACCATATAATTTGGATAAAATATTTATTCACCCAAATTATTCATAGTGGGAAGCACCGGTATTTTTCTTCAAGAAGAAGGATAGTCAATGCAACTCTACATTGATTATTGTGATATCAATAATATCAATATAAAAAAAATATTCTCTTCCATGGATTGATAAATTTTTCAATCAGTCATGTGGAGTCTTACACATCTCCAAGGTGTATCTTTAGTTGGGGTGTTATCAAGTAAAGGTAAAGAAGGGGGATATCCCCAAGACTGAATTTCATATAGGGTACAATAACTATGAGTTTATAATGATTCTATTTGGAATCATTAATTACCCATGAATGTTCATGGAATTGATTAATGGATTATTTAGGGATTAAATATAAGTAATTTTGGTAGTATTTAAATATAATATTCTTATCTACTCCAAATGTAAAGAGGAACATGGATATTATTTCCATACTATATTGAAAACATTACAAAAGGAAAATATATATGTAATGTACAATAAATGTTAGTTTTTTTTGGAGAAAATAACTTTCTTATTTCACATTATCACAAAAATAAGATATCCATGGATCCATTTAAAATAGAGGTAGTTGAAGGATGTAGAAGACCATCATTTATGATGGAAATATGTAGTTTCCATGGATTAGTAGGGTATTACCATCAATTTTTGTGAAACATATAATGATTTTAAATATTACTAACCAAGATTACTTAAAAGGGAAAGTGATAAAGAAGAGTCTAATTACTACAATTATTCCCACATTACCCTCCAGCGAGGAAGGATTTGTGATATACAGTGTTGTGTTAAAAAAGATCTTGGGTTGTGTTCTCATGTAAGATTACAAAGTTATGACCTATGCCTACCACCAATTAAAGATCTAATAGAAGATATAATTAATGCATGATCTATAATTAGATGAAGTGATCTTTACTTTCAATATTTGGAGACATTATCCCTATGGATAAAAGTGTGAAATATATACAGATTACAAAAGCATAAAGTGTATATTTACACAAAGGAGAATAAAAGGAACCAAAAAATCTGGTTAGAGATGATTAATGATTAATATTTTTCAATCCATTACCAACCTAGGAAGATGAAAAATATTGAATATGCTTTGAGTAGAAAGGATCCCAAAACCCTATCCTTGAAAAGGATTGAAATGGATCTAATTATATTGGACATGAACAGGATGGACAAGAGAATAATAAAAGGTTCTTCATATTAACTAGCTAAAATAACTACTAAACCATCCATTATTAAGAGTATCATGTATACCTAGAAAGATGATGAGTTACTAAAAAAGAAAACAATGAATATTCTAGAGTTCAAATTAGTTGAAAACGGAGTTATAATGTTTGGAACCTTGATATGTGCCCCATTACAACTATAACTGAAGAGGGCAATTCTGGATCATTCAAAAAACTCATCCTTCTCTATTAGTCAAGAAATAACTAAGATGTATATATATTTGAACCAAAAATTTTGGTGGGATAACATGAAGAGGGAGATTGCGGAGTTTTTATCTCAATTCCTAGTATGCCAAAAATTCACGGATGAACAACATAATACTAAGGTTAGGATGAAACTATTTCCTATACTATTATTGAAATGAGAAAACATAACCTGGGATTTATTCTTTAGACTTTCCATGACCCCTAAGATAAATAACACCATCTATGTGGTATTTGATCACCTCACAAAGTTGTCACATTTCATTTCTATTAAGAGATATTTTTCTCTTGACCAACTCACAAATATATACTTAAGGTAAGTGGTAAAAACATCATGGAGTTTCAATATTTATTTTATATGATCAAGATTCGAGGTTTACATTGAGGCCTTGGTGTATCCTTCAGTATGTATTTGATATAGAACTGTACTTCAACACTACTTTTCACCCTCAGACAAATGGTCGGTCTTAAATAATCATTTGAACTCTGAAGGATATACTTATATCATGTTCAATGCATTTCTAATGATTTTAGGATCGACACCTCTCCCTAATGGGGCTCTCATATGACATAAGTTTCCATTCTAGTATCCAAATGGGACCTTATAAGGATATATATGGGAAGATGTGTAATAATCCGACATGATGGGATGATGTTGGAGAGAGGAAGACTATGAGACCTAATATTATCTAAGAAATGATAGAGAAGGTTCTAACCATCAAATATAATATGAACTCTATACAAAGTCAGTAGAAAATATATATTGACAATGATAAATGTGACCTAGGGTTTGATGTGGGAGATAAATTATTCCCGCATATATCTCCATGGAATAAAGTCATGAGGTTTGGGAAGTTGGGAAATATTTTTCCTAGATACATCATCCCCTTGGAGATCCTTGATCGCATCATAGTAGTGGCATATCAGTTAGTACTTCCACCTAACCCATCTAAAGTCCATGATGTGTTTCATGTATCCATCTTAAGGAAGTAGATACCAGAATCCTAACACGTATTAAACCTAAATGTTGTACTATTGGAAAATTATCTTTCATATGAGGAGTTTTTAGTGAAGATATTAGATCATAAAGACAATGTTATATGAAACAAGATAACTCACCTGCTCAAGGTTTTATGGAGGAACCAAAAGTTTGAGGAAGAAACCTGTGAACTTGAATTAAAAATAAAATATAAGTACACACATGTAATTTAGTGTATAAATTGAAAATTTTTAGGGAGAAATTTATAAAGGATGGAGTAATATAACAAATCAAACTTTTATAAATAAAATTCCATTTTTTAAATGAGTAAATACTTTATTAAGAAATAAAGTTATAGAAAAAACTGGCACTAATTTAGTTATTTATGATAGTTATATGGTATATAAAATTTAAAATACCGTTAATAATCATAAAAATTGATAATATATACATTATATAGTAAACATTATGATTATTATATTAAAGGTTATGATAAAGTCCATTTTTCATATACGAAGAAATGACCTCAACTAGTAGGATCATACCCTATGAAGACCATTTATCCTAAATTTTGAGGGAGATAACATCACTTTGATTTTCCCTTCACCAATACAAATATGAGATTCAACAATTAAAGAATAAACTAAACTATTTTTAGGAGAAGTTTATGCTCATCAAGATCACGACACAAACCTTCTTTGATAAACCACCCCATGAAAATATTACTATCATACACCTTACCTTTAGGGAATTCGCTGGTGTAATAGAGGTATATGTATCTTGAAGCGAATTGTATAAATTATAATATTTTTATTTTAATAACCAATTATTATATTTATCCATTTTTAATATTACTTATTAAATTATTAAATATTTAGTTTGATAAAATTAACTTCTGATATGATGAAAAACAAATTGTATTTTGGGGAAATATTTATATTCAATCAAACCCTATTTTTAATGAATTAATTAATTTTTTAAATAAATTATTTTTTAATAAAATATTATTATTAAATAATATTTAATAAATATAAATTATTATATAATTATAGGAAGTCAAAAATAATTTTTATAAGGTTTAGAAAATTGTTATTCTTAAAAACTGGATTTTTTTCCAATAAATGTGATCTTTTTTGATTTAAAAGTTTAAATTCACATACTTAGATACTTATTTGGTTAAAATAAATATTATTTTTGAAACAATTACATCAAAATTATTTAAAAATTATTTCCTAATAATTTTTAGGGACAATCAATATTTTTGGTCAAAATTCATTATGGAATAAATATATGATGTGTATTATTACATGATAATGATCGAAAAGTAATGTAAAATATTCAATAAAAGGTATCCATAACCAAATAAATACTTTCAATTTTAAATTTTTTTGTTCGGTTTTTTTATTTTCTTTATAAACCCTTAATGAATCCTCCAAAAACCAATAATAGATTTTAAATTAATTCCTTAAAAACATGACTCACTTACACATAACCAAAGGTATTGTTTTAATGATTTAGGTTTTCATAGTTATAAAATAATGAAAATAACTCATATATAGTTGAAACCATTGGAAAAAAACCATGTTAAATTTTGAGGTTTGATTACTTTATCATATAGAGTCCAAAACCTATGTTTGGTAATTATTAAAATCTATTTTCTTTTTCTATATAAACCCACCAAAACTACCATTACTCTTCACTCAAAAATTTTTTACAGTGAAATTAATATATCTTTCCCTCCATATAGGCTTCATTTGGTTCCCCCAATCTGTTAATAATCTTGTCCTAATATTTTAGAAGATTTCCCTCAAGATAATGGATCATCTCCTTCTCCTCTTTATTTAAGCATATTCTTTATGTTGTGCCTTTTGATTTCCAGATTTTCAAGTTTGGATATGTTTTTTCACATTCTTATTACTATATTTATGAATAAAAAGTAATTATTGATCCCTTTATATCTCATTAACTCCTTCTCTAATCCTTTATGTTCACCAGTTATGCTATTGAATTATCTTGTAATTTTCTATACCAAAAATTTGTGTAGTGAATACATATCTCCATTTCAACTAATGATTATTTTCATAGTTTTTCATATAAATAATTTATTTGGTATTTTCATTTATATAACCTTAAATTCATAATTATGGTGTTAATAGTTTTTAAGTACATCATTATATTGAATGATATTTGCAGAAAACTTTTCCCTATACATGATATGAAAGTTACAGGTGGCCCTGGAATTATATCACCCTCCAATGCATTGGGTAATATTTTTATCCCATGATATTCAATGTATGGTTCATGGTGGGTTATCCTAAGTGAAATACTTTTTTGTGGTCTTAGTGGTTATCCTTGACTTTTGTTTATGATTTTATGTTTTATGTTGGTGCTAGCTTCCTATGTTGCCTTTATCTTATCATGTTATATCATGCCTCATTATTCAATATTATGATTATAAAACCTCTTTTGTTACCTTTTTATGATTCTTGGATCTCATATACTACTTTACCTTATATTTTTATTTTTTATTCCTTTATTAGGAATTTTTTCCACCACTTTCTTATGTACATCCCTAGGTTATCCCATGAAAATTTAGAAGAATAATGGAGTTTTAAGAGCATGATAATAATGTTTTCAATGGTGTTATTGTATTTATATTGGATGTTTCAATAATATATACCACATTTTTCAAATAAACTAGGATTAATAATCTTATGGGATAATATTATGTGTACCTTTATATAATAAATCATTAATTAATGTGTATTAATGATATGAATGGTCATAATATTAATATTTAACTTATTATTATTATACCACCCTTTTTATCATTAATAATTTCCAAAATAAGCTCATCAACAACTCCATCATCATAAATCATAAATAAAATACTTATGGATTGTAATTGAAAAACTATAAATAATTATAAAATATATATTATAGTACCTATAATGATTTCAAAATGATAAAATTTGAATCTATAAAATGGAATTGGAACATCCATTTAAAAACTTGTACTAAAACCGAACAATTATAATAAAACCATATTATGAAAAAAATATGACTAACTAATTAATTTAAAATATGTGACTAAATATGAGGTCTAAAAAAGTTTATAGGTAAGAATAAGTTTCTTAAATAAGTGATTATGATAATTTTGTATGTAGGTGGTTTAATCACATTTGGTTAAGAGATATTAATGGTAAGGGGGTTTTCATCTCAATTTATATCCACTGATATATGATTCTTATTTTTTGTGTCCCATACTAGATTCCACGTCAAGGATCTCTAAGACAGTGGCCACAAGACCTCAAGCTTGGCTCCCTGAATGTCAGAGGATGTTGACCAATAATGAGGGCCTAGGGTGTGTCAAGGGATATAAGAAGATACAATATGATGAAGATCACGGTGATATAGCTCTTCAAAAACTTTCTTGGGAGTCAAGGGATATAAGAATATACAACATGATAATAAAAAATAAAAAAAGGCCAAAAATAGATACTACTAGAATCCTAAGCATAAGCTCGGGCCTCTTCACCTAAAATCTATCATAGAAATAAAAATAAAGAATCCAAATATGGACACTTACCAATATCAATACTTGTTATCATAAAGTTGAATTGGGTACCAAAAATGGCCCAACCAGGGTGTGAGATACAATATTAGTAGGCCACCACCAACAATTTGTAGATTAAAAAATTTAATGAAATATAAAATGAGAAGTGTGCTATAACTAATAAATTAAAGACATAACAAACAAACAAATAAACCATACTAGATTCCAATAGGACTTCCATCCAATTATACCTACTTTAGACTAAGCTGGTGTGTCTGAACCAAGGGATCATGTGAAGGTAAAGTGAGTGACCTAATGTGTAAGAAGATATAGTATCCCAAATATTGTTTTTGGGATTGAAATACATATCCTTTAGTTTCTAATACCAAAAGTTCATTTCTTAATTAAAACATTCTTTTTCTTGTTAATTCAACTAAATCCTTTTTATAAAAATATAGTGAGTCACCCTAATCCCATCCATGGAAAGTCTAAATGAATTATAGGTATCTCTTGAGGGGATTAGTATGATTCCAATGCCTAAGGAGTCCATCCATGGTGACCCAATAATGAAGCTTCCAGTGTCACTTTAGGTATGGTGTGAAAACATCACGAAATAACCTATGAGTCTATCCCTAACATCACTTATAGGGGATCAAGTCTCTATCATGGAATGTTTCAACCATCATTCCATTGACACCATCGAAGGGGTCTCCCCTAGGGAATTAGTTTCACTTGTATAGAGGTAACAATAGTTATCCCATGGATATCAGTTCCCAGGCATAGCTAGTGTCACCTCTACGTGTTTACAAACCATTAATAGATTCTAACAATAAGGAAAATTGATCCTGTGTAATGTTTCGTTAATTCAGAACAAGCTGTATCACCCATGTTTCTAGATGAGGATATTAATTGTTTAAAAATCCATAAGTTTTAACAATAAAACATTTATAACATAACTTAATAAGGTGTTCATGGTATTTAATTTGGTAAAACACTTATGGAATAAGGTGTAGGGCCTAATTCATGGATCCTAAAATTATTTAATTTAATTTATGAATTTGAGGCATTAATTATTATGAAACACCCCTCAAGGTTTGTTCAAGATACATAAGGCAAGGGAAAGGTAAGACTCATAGGTGGATCACACCCATCAGGGTGGCATGACTCAAGGAGATCAACCAAAGGGTTGGATTCACCACTAGATCAGGTATCATTTTTCATTGCAAGGCTTCCAATTTAATATAATTTAAAAAATTCGAGGCAACACCTAAAACGTATGGCTCATGGAATAATGAAGAATATTATATAATGAAATTAAATGAGGGGAAATAACTTATACCACCTACCTCTTCTTCGTAGTGATTCCACCATATAGCTTTGGCCTTTGATTCAATATAGAATGAAAGATGTCTAAGAAACTATCAGATTTCCCAAAAATAGTACAAATGATCTTTCACCTAAATTGTGAAATAGGGTATTGAAGCAATTAGAAATAGAAGGGATATGATTAAGGATGTTACCGCTATCTTCCCAATGGATTTTATGACAATAGAAATGAATAAATAAATGAGGAGTTATCTCAAAACCTACCTTTGAGGAGGGAAAGTCTTTAAGCATGGAGAGGAGAAGAGCCCACCATAGAAATAGGGTGGAATAAAATAGATTTAACTTAAAAAACATTAGGGGTATTTTCCTAAAAATCACCCACTTATACATGGTGGTAGAGTTTGGCCACACGGTTGGACAAACTGTGCTCCAACCATGCACCAAGACACTACTCTAGGGGACCCTCGAATGGGTTGGCCGCATGGTTTGGTTATCCGTGCAAATACCAGGGGAAATGAATCAGCTAGAAACTGAAGGTGGACCAAAAAGGAATGTGCCGAGTTCCACATGGTTTCAAACAAACCATGCATCCCCACTGCACCACACTACCTCAAGTCACATAGTTAGAATACTATGTGGGATAAGCTGCACGATTTCTACTAACCATGTGGCCCAGTCTTTTTCATCAATTTTCAGGGGCCTGAGATTCAAAAAATACCTGGACGCCCCTGAGACCTTCCTTAATCCCTTAGGAATAATTATTTGGTCCTTAAAAATAATTTAAACTAAAATGAAATGATATATTCCTTTGAGAAAATCTGGGATGTTACAATCTACCCTATTTTAAATGACTCATCCCCAAGTTTCATATCCAAGGGTGGTGAAATGTAACCAGAGATGATTTTTGGACACTATGCACATACATCAACCTAACTCTCCTAAGACATTTCATGTATGCACTCATGCTTCCACAACACTCAGACCAAAGGACTTGGCCTACCTTGGGGAGCCTTTATGCCTTGATCAACAATACGTATCAGATGCTCCTTGAAGGGTGAATTCTTCTCAAACTTGATATCCTCATGGTCAAATTAAAGAAATGGGTTAACATGATACTGTCGAAGCTAAAATATCTGGAAGAAGTCCATCATGGATTAATACCTCATTGCTAGCTGTAACCAATAAGCTACCAGCATGATGTTCTCCACTATCTAGAATGTCCTGACATATCAAGGTGATAACTTTCCCTCTTTCCTGATTTTTCTGTGACCCAATCTCGGTGATACACATTGAAGGACCCAATGTATCACATAAAATTATAGAGGTTGATGATAGAGATAAATATATTACTTGTGCCTAGAATAAGATGTATCTATACATTTTTGAATCAGTTTAACTTTCTCTAAAGTCACTTGAATGAGATGATGACCAAGTAAAGCTGCGTCACCTACCTCTATCCATCATAGAGGTGAATTAAAAAAAATACCATAAAGGGCCTCATACAGATAAATAAGATTCATTGACTAAAAAATGTTTTTGTTGGAAAACTCAAAAAGCAGTATATTATTTTCCCATGAACATATGAAATCAACAATGCAAGACCAAATCATACCCTCTAACACCCATATTGTTCACTCACACTGCCCGTCGATTTGAGAGTGATTTTATATACTCAAGAGAACTTGTATATACATTTACTTATTCAACCCCTTCAAGAAACATCAATTGAAGTTGGTGTATCAGTCCAATATGATAGAATGTGGAACACCATTAAGGTTAACTATCTTCTAGATGTATATCATTCGGAGCACATCGATAGAGAAGGAATCCCATATCGGTAGGAAGTATGAAACGATGGTGAAACTACCGATGATAACTCATATTTCATCACTTCCTCAAGGGAATTTCAGAAATCCATTCATGAAGTCAATGGTGAAATAGTTCTATTTCCACTCAGGAATGGAGAGAGGCTATAGAAGTATAGCAGGTCACTGGTGCTCTACCTTTCCCAGCTAAGAGGTGGAGCACCAAGTGATAAAGCTTGCAATTTACTTCTTGATTATTGGATACCAATACTAAAGGAAGTTATCTCTATACATCTTGTTGAGGCCAAGGTAAAATACCCAAACAAAGGCATGAAATTACCTCATCATCTATTCCTATATATCAGAAGGACCTAAACAAGTCCAAAAAGTATAGGGTGTCACTACCATTAACAACCCAACCAAGAGGTGGGTTCTCATCCATGATGCTATCCTTCGAGACAAGGCCTTAGGAATCAGATTACTGTCTCATATGGACCTATTTCATAAGAGAGGATGTCACATCTAGAGCTATTAGAACTAGATACCCATGCCATTCCTGAACCTCTCGGTGCATTTCAGAAAATAGTACCATTAATTACAACTCATTACCAGCCTCCTTGATGGATTTCATTTGATTGTTTGAGCTCAAGGAATTATCTATGACATTTACCTCTCCTCATATTTAAGAAATCTCAAAGTAGAAAGATTTTTGGTTTTCCACCCACCTTCCCTACCTCATATTCAAGTCTTGCTATGTGGGGATATATCTGAGGATTTTATGGTCCATGTAAACCAAAAATTACTCACCCAATAAGTAGTTCCTCCAATATAATATAACATGGACCATGACTGATAGTTCAGAGGCATTCATAGGGTAATTTCTCTCATGGGTTATTTGTTGGATGGACCCATATGCTAAAATCTAATCACCTTACATCAGAATATCCTCATCCCAATCCTTAAAGCATCACAATAAAGATTATAGCTACTACCTGGCTCAACAAAAATTCAAATCGATGCTGAATTCATTCTTCACTTTAACTCCTGAAAATATATCTCACAAGCTTCATTCTAGAATAATTTAAAACCCTTATTAGTCAATCCCATAAGTGGCATTGTTAGGTGTGATAAATTCTACATGAGTCACCTATAATAGCCCGAAATCCCTAAAAATCATCACAAATCAATCACATTTTTTGGGATTCTCCCAAGAAACCTTTGTGCTCACCTTCCCTGGGTCAATAGATTTTCCTTCTTTAGATATGATATTAGCCAAGAAGTGAACATTTTTCATCCAAAAGTGGAATTTTCCGAGCTTTTAATATAGATGATGATCTTAAAATTTTTTACAACACATTATCAATATGGTTGTAATGATAATTTATGGTTCACAAGTGCACTTGGATGTCTTATATGGAGACCACTTCAAAAGAATCAAGTTATGAGAAGAAAAGTTGATTCAACAGATACATGAAGACTGTCACTTTGTCCTTCAGGCCAAATGGCATAACCAGATACTTGTACAATGAGTACCTTATTTGGAATGTTGTACATGGTTTGTCTGATGGAATCACAAGTACTCGATGGTAATACAACCTCAAATGGATCTTAGACAAAAACTATGGCTCCTCAGAGATGGTTGAAGTAGTCATCTATACTAGGAAGTGGATACTTTTTCTTCACGATAAGCTGGTTCAGTCTATGGTAATCAACTTACAATATAAGGTTATAATCATCTTTATTGTATAAAAGGATTGGTGAACCCCATGGAGATGTGTTTTTATAGATAAAGCCCTTATCCCCTAGATCCTTTATTTGATTATTAAGTTTCTAAAGCTCTATAAGTTCCATCCTATATGGAGGAATGGAAATTGGTGCATCACCTAGTACAAGCTCAATGATGAACTTAACCTCTATCTTAAAAGGCAAGCCATAGAAATCATTCGTAAATACATCCTTAAAATGATCTATAATAAGAGGGAATTCCATGATCTTCTTTCTCTTATAACTCATAAAAAGACTAACCATTCTGGATATTTCTTCACCTAGTCAAATACTGTTGGGCATAGATCAACTTTATTGGATATCCCTTTCACCCTTATGGATATGCATGATACCATCGATGGATGTGAACGACACCCAACAGTGATAGAAATCCAGTTGGGCTTGATATGGCACAAGATAGCCCATATTGAATGACGTTGAAATCGATCATCTCGAGGAAGAAGAAACTCCACAGAATATGGTACCCACCTATTTCAAAGGGTAACTTTTTGAAATGTAAAATACCATTAACTTGAACTTCTAAAAACATGTCTGGAGTCATAGCAGTACTGGACTACTCTACTGATATGCCCAGAATTTCAATAGTTTCAACACATAGAAAAGAGTGCGATGCACCAATATAAAAAAGGGACGATACTAGAATGAAGGCTACTGGAATAGTAACTCTAACTATAGATTTTCATAGACCCTTTCACTCTAGAATAGGATTCCCAAATTAGATATCTTCTAAACCACGACCCTGAGATACTACATAAGTATCATGAGTAGGTCCACTCTACAGTCACTGAAACTCTGAGGCCTGACTAGCTCACCCAAGAACACCCCTCTGCTTGATCAACCGACAAAAGACTAGATTACTACCTATCAAGGAGTTTCTGATCCTACACCTGAAGGTGGTGTTATAATAGAACTCCTCTAACTTGTAAATAGAGTAAAAGATCGGTAGGAATGATGGTGGTGACCCATGCAGCCAAAATCCTTGCACTTGACCTGGTTCCTCTTACACCAAGGATTTTTATAGCCTGACCTACCACCCTGGTGGAACACCACATTTTCATTAGTGCATTCCACTAGGATTTTAATTCCCTTATGCGTAACCCTGAAATATTTCTTCCTGTCACTTGATATACCACTACTCTTCTTGGATATTGAACTACCATATTTTACATCACATGATCCCCTCATGTTCTGATTAGTAATGAGGTCTTGATTCAATATATATGAAATTATGGTCATCTAAAAGACATTAAATTGTAATAAAAGGGTGTACGCAAGCCCATACTAAAATCTACTAAAATTAGTTAGATCATCACTAGTTAAGGTCAGAAAAAATGATGTAATTCAGTAAAACGAGTTAAGTATTCCATCACTGACATGTCACCCTACTAAAGGCACATGATCTCTTGAACATGATATATTATCATTATTTGATGAAATTAGTAGTCAAATATTTTTGTATGGAAGTCCTACCATGATATACATTGATGTCAAATAGCCTGAGTAAGGATGTGTCCCCAACACTTGGAAAAGTCTCATAGCATGTAGGTGTCGTGATTGACCCTCTACTCTGGAGCCATCTCAATATTCTTGAAGATAGGAAACATGGCATTGACACATGATTTAGAAATTCATGGTCCACCACCCCATATGATGGTGGGACGATACTGCTACTGGAACTCATGGTTCAGCTCTTCCATGGAAGGGGAAAGTCTTGGTGCACCCTTTACTGATTTCATGAACTGCATGAATCTATCTTGGAACTGAGCATAGATGCCCAATGTAAGATCCATAGGAGGTTCCTCAAGTATAAATATAGTGGGAATAATGGGTGGTTCATTCCCCATAACCATAGGAGAATTCTCATCATCAATCACCTGGCGTATACCAGGAGGACGTCTTGGTGGCATAATTATACAATGGCCAAGAACACAACTCATATAGGATTTATAACAAATAGGAAAAGTGATAAAGAATTGATAGGTACAAGGGCTACCTATAAGCATGTCACAAACCTTATACTACTCCAAGAGTGAGGTCTAGATAAATAGATAAGGTTGAAGAAGATCATTAGTGACATAGCCTAAATCCCACTACTAGCATGGGTAAGGGTCAATGTCTCATTCCAAACATATATGTGGTCCATTTAATTTTTTATAGATGTATTAATTTTGATTTATTTGTTAATTTAATTTAACATTAAATGGTTTAATTATATGAATCACAAATCCTAATTTATAAGGACCCATACTCCTTATAAATCAATAGTTGGCATCCACTTAATCCTAACCATAACACATTCCAACCCATGCGACCAAGGGTCTATTGATCAACATTCCATAACTGGAAACTTATGGTGACTTCTTTAACTTATGTAGGAAAACACTGTTAGGTTAAGGTAGGAACTTTAAGTTTCAGTTATTTTTTTCTCAGTCTTTTAGAGAATCTTAAAACAAAAACAGATATAATAATCAAAACTCTGAAAGGAATAACAAACAAAGAACCCAAAATAATCTCATGAAAAATAGACATTTCAAGTAAAAAATAAATATGGCATTGAATAATTCATGAGATTTTAAAACTAAGGTTCCTTGTATGATGAATTTCCTTGGTATCCCCTTATATCAATAGAATGAGATTTAGAGGATACAAGAATATATCACATTCTAAATAAATATACAGAAATGAAAAAAAACACATACTACTAGCATTCAGAGCATTGGATTGGTCCTCTTCTACCAAACACCATCCTAGAACTAAAAATCAAACATTAGAAGATAACCACTTCCCTTAATCAATACATATAGTCATAATGTCTACTTGGGTACCAAATGTATTGTAAGAAGGATGTGAGATACAATATCAGTAGTCCACCACCAATGGTGTCTAGATAAAACCATTTCGTGAAATATAAAATGATCATTTTATAATAACTATAAAATTCAAGACAAACGAAATAAAAAATAGACCATAATGAGATCTAATTGGATACTCGTCCAATCAAACTTTCTTTGGCCAAAATTGGTGAGTCTAAACTGAGGGATTATATTATGGTAAAGTGGGCGATATAATGTGTAAGAAGATTGACTATAACCAATCATGTTATTGGGTTTGGTAGACATGTACTAAATTTCCTAGAGAAAAATATCATTTTTGAATTAAAACATTCATTTGGTCATTAATTCAATTAAAACATTTTTATAAAAAATAAAATGAGTCACTCTGAGCTCATCTGAGGAAATTTTAAAGGATCCCCATGTATCGCATGAGGGGATTTGTGTGAGAACAAAGCCTAATAAGTCTCTCCAAGGTGACCAAATAATGAATTCCCAAGTCTCACACCAGGCATGGTGTGAAAATAGCATTGGATAAACTACATTTCTATCTCTGGTATTGCACATATGTGCCCTAGTCTCTCTGAAAGAATAGTAAAACCATCAATCCATCAATCTCATCATAGGGGCCACCCTTCTGGGGGTAAAAATATATAATTTATGGTGATCCTGTACCAATAATAGTTAGTGTTTACCTAACATGTTTACAAACCATTAATAGATTCTAACAATAAGTAACATTGATCCCATCTAATGGGTCCTTAATTTGGAAACAGTTTTATCACCCATGCCACTAGATAAATATATGAATTAGTAAGAAAAGACATACTGTTTAACAAAACCATAATTTATAACATAACTTAACAAGGAGTCTGTGGTATTTAATTACGTAAACCACCTATGGAATACAGTGTAGGGAGTAACTCATGGATTATCATTTTATTTAATTTAATTTATGAATTATAAGAATTTATTATAAATAAACACCCATCAAGGAATGTTAAAGTTACCCAAGGAAAGGTAAAGGTAAGGATAAAAGATAGAGAACACCAATTGGGGTGGTGTGACTCAAGGAGAACAATCCAAGGGGTTGATTATCCACGATCTCATGTCACATTTGGCATGGTGAGTCTTCTAATTTAATTTAATTTAACAAATTTGTAGTGATGTAGGAATGATCATGCTTATGGAAAAAATGTTACATTTTATATAATGCTATGAAATGAGGGAAAACAATTTGGAACACCAACCTTAGCCTCATAGTGCTTCCTCCATCCACTGTTGACCTTTGATTTGAGAAATAATGGAATATATCGATGAAAGTTTCAAATGCCCTGAAAATGGGGGAAATGAGATTTCACCTAAATATAACAAACGAGGATATAAACAAGGATAAATATAATGGAGTGGATTTAATAGATTATATATAGCTTCCTGATGGATCCAACAGTGAGAGAAATGAATGATGAATGGTGGAGTTATCATAAAACCTACCTTAGAGGATGGGAATGCTTTGTGCATAGAGAGGAGCAGAGCCCTCTATAGAAAAAGGGAGGGTGATAGAGAGTTAAATTAAAAATATTAATGGGTTTTTTTTCATAAAATCACACACACAAGAAGTGGTGCATATTTTTCCAAATAGTGAACCAAATGTGCGCCAAGCCATTGCTCAAGAGGACCCTCACACAAGATATACATGTGGTGCGGTTAATAATGCACTGCTCATGTGAAATGAATTTGTCCAAAACTACAGTTTTCAGGCACGAACGTGTTCCTAGGTCTGCATAGTTTCATTCCAATCACAAGACACCCTACACCATATTGTCTCAAGTCACACTGTTAGAGAAACTGTTTGGGCTATGTGGAACAATTTCTACTAACCATGGGTCCCAGTGTGTTGCTTCAATTTTATGGGGTCTGGGCTTCAAACAAGCTTCATACACCCCAATACCTCATTTACTCACTTTTTCATCATTATTCGGGCTAAAAAGAATAATTTTAATCGAAATCAAATGGTCCATACCATTGAGAAAAGTTTGGTTGTTACAATATTCACTACTTATTTCCTTTTCTGGGGTATATATTGGCCATGATTTTTTTTAAAATTTAAACTCATTTTAATGTATTTACAAGTCCATCTAACATTCTATAATTCACAACCTTTCAATTCAAAAGTTACCAAAGTCGTAATGGTCTTATAAACTTAACTCACTTCATTGAGTAATAATGCATTTAAATGAACTTATTTCTTCCAATCATGGATGATTCCAACCTACGATTTTATTTCAGGGTACTTTCTATAACTCATTGGGGAGATTTTTTTTAATTTTAATTTGATAAATTAATTCATCAAAAATTATATCGTTGTTATAATAATTCTCTTCTTATTTAAAGGTGGTATTCCCCCTCTGTCTAAAATTTCCTTTCCCACCAATGTTATTCTTTATATTATGAATAAAAATTATACGTTATTTGATTTTACAATTACATTTAAATTTTCCTCCATAAAATTAAGTCTTATTATCCATTTTTTATAATGTGGATATTAAATGAAATTATTTAAAATTGTTAATTTTTTCTTTTTTCATGGTTTATCTTACACTCAAAATTTATTCTAAAATCCTTAATATAATTTTCGAGGATTTATTTTTGAATATCCTTTTTAAAATTAAACATTTTAAAATGTTTTTAGTTTACTATTTTGAAAATGAATTTTAAATGCAACATGTAACTTTATATTTTAAGAGTATAGTAATTTTTTTCCTCTAAAAACACTTTTAAAGTTTATCCCACTACATGAAAATTCTTATTTACAAATATTACTATCCATATTTTAAAATGGGTTCCCAAAAGATTTCAACACTTGATGGTTTCGGAAAGAAGAGGAAATATTCTTAGATTTTTTGAAAGTAAATGTTTTATTTTTGAAAGGAATTCACGATTTTAAAATGTATTTTAAAGGCTTGTGTTTTTTAAGAAATAATTCTTCAATATTTTAATGGATTATGAAATAAGGTTTTTGAAAATATCATTCTATTATAAATTTTTTCCTAATTTTTTTCTTTGAAGGATTATTTTTAAAAATGTTTTTTCAATCTCATATTATGTAATTTTAATGAATCCATTTTATGGAGTTTTCATGAGTTTCCCACAATGAGTATTTCCTATTATTTTTCAAGTGATTTATCGAATGATCTTAAAAGGGTATATTTCATCTAGGTATACATCCTTAAATATTTTTATGTTACATTGGGGATATTGTTTAGGCCAACATCTTACTTATTTATTTGGTTGGATTATGGAATGTCTTTGGAATGTTTTGGATGAAATCCATATCTTTTCCATTGGTTAATTTAGTGATATTTTAAGTAAGAATGTTTTCATGTTCCAAAGGAAAATATATGTTTGGATTATTATTATTATTATGATTTTTTGGGTCCTATATTTCCCTCAAATGTGTTGTTTAAGCTTTAATATCTCATGAGATAATGATGTGTGTAATTCTTGTATTTTTTCACAACATAAGGGGGGGACCTTCTTAGAGTAGATTCACAGCATAAATGGTGAGACATCCTAGATTACACTCAAAGAACAAAGGGTTATCCTTCTTAGATTATTCTCACAACATAAAGGGTGAAACTTATAGGATCTTTCTCAAAAAATAATGTGTGAGACTTCTTAGATTATGCTCACAGCATAAGAGGCACAACTTCTTGGATTAATTTCAAAACATAAAGGGTGATCATGTTTGGATTATTCTCCCAACATAATGGGTGATCCTTATTGTTTTATAATAAAAATATAAAGGACATTACTTATTGGATATGCTAAAAATATAATGATTCCATGTTCTTGTGTTTTGTTCAATATTTCTTTGTTATGCTATGTTTCCCTGACATTTCATTTATATATATATATATATATATGTTATCATGTTCCATGGATCATTTTATTATCTCAAATTATTATTCCATAGTTCAGGCTTCCTCAATTGAGATTACATGTCCTTTTATCATTATTATTTTCATGAACAGACATTGAAAACCCACTAAATCAGAAATTTAATTAGTCCTGACATGGACAGAACATCGTTAACAATCCAAAAGAACTAGAAAAGAGAACCATGGTATAAAAAATCATTAAGATAGAATTATTTCACCACAAAATTAACCAAAAATCATAAATAAATAAAAAACCATAAATGGTTGGTATTCCAAAACACTCATCAAGGGAAAAGTAAAACAGGGAAGTTATTAAAAAATATAGAAATGGTACAACATTTCAAGACATTACATGTTCAAAAACAACGGCATCAACAATATCTCATCATAAAAGGTCGATCACATACTCCCCCTATCACCACGAACTCTCAAGGTCCTACTATCCAGAACACCCACCACCTTCAAGCAATGATTTCCCTTTTCCTATACCTGGTAAC
This sequence comes from Viscum album, assembly GCA_963277665.1. Taxonomy (NCBI): domain Eukaryota; kingdom Viridiplantae; phylum Streptophyta; class Magnoliopsida; order Santalales; family Viscaceae; genus Viscum; species Viscum album. The sequence continues at coordinate 825,010,248 of OY728155.1, forward strand.
AAAAAGTCTAAAAGTTACCAAAAGAAAATGTAGGGTGTGAGTAACATTATCTTAATAGGATCCCACAATGAATTATATAAGAAGTTCATATCAAATAAAACAGTTATGCTTAATTTTAATAAAACATGGCATTGTAATCAATTTCATACTTTATAATTAAACTTTCCTTTTTGAAATCATTTCAATGATGAGATCAAATCAGGCACATGAAAAAAAGAATGAATAAGAATTTCATTGAACATGAATGAATAAATAAAATCATAAACATTTCATTATATATATAATTTCCCATAATAGAATAATGGTAATAAGACCTAGGGTTAGTTAGATCAAGGATTAAGGATCTTGGTATGTCTTAGTGAAATATAGTTCCTGTTGTGAACACTACCCAAGATCACATGCCCAGGGAAATATGATTCTCTCTCAAAGAATTAACACCCAAATCAAATTATTGATTAGTTTTCATGGAAATCATAAATCTATTTGTAGGAATATCTAATACATTTCTATAGTTCTTGTCTCGAACTACCCACTTCTTCAAAAATATATGTCTTCATGGTTTTAAAAAATACATCAAAGTTCTTGACTAATAATATTAATTTAAATTAATATTAGTGTCTGAGGATCAATACACACATCTATAAATAGGAACACCCAATGAAAAATATAAAATTTAGTTCCCTATTGGAATGTCAGGTTCTCATAATATCATTCACTAGAAATTAACAAGGGTGTACAACATGAGAAATTGTCTCGAAGTCCTATGAGACTCCACCCCTTATATCCTTAATCATTTGGGTCCCATAAAAATATATAATCTGGATATAAAATATATATATATATATATATATATATATATTAGTAAAACTATCATGCAAATTCTAAGTTCTCATCATATTTTGGAACTACTATGATCATTCAGTGCAATAATTACTCTTACGAAATTATCATAGACTATTCCAAATTGAAGATCGATCAATATTTGATAATAATTTTTTAATATAAAAAATTATGAATACTGATTATAATAAAGTTTATATTAGTTAGTTCTTGTGAACCAACTCCTACATACCACCACTTGAACTTGAACCAACTACCAAAAACCTTCATTCCTCTATAACTTACATGATTATCCCAGTTTTGATGATATTAATATTTAGTTATGGGGTCTTCAATGTTTTATTTTCTAGAAAATATACTTACTCTAACTTAACCCCTTTGAGAAAAATACATCAAGACATGATACTTATAGATTATGTAATATTTTACTTGGTGTGACCTTAGATATTTAGAGATATCCACCATTGCATTATTATCAAAATATAATGTGATAGGGTCTTTATTTCTAGTAACTATATCAAGAACCTAGAAAAAGTTGTGTATTCAAATGACTTAATTGGCTATATTAGAAGACACTATATACATAGAATCCACTATCGAATCACTGACTACTATATATTATGAACTTTTTAAGATCATAACTTCTTCATTGAGATGAAATACATATTATGACTATGATTTCATATCATTTTGATATTTTTGAAAGATAACATAAGTATAACCCATAATTACTAGATACTCATCTCTTCTAAACACTCAACACATATTCTTAGTTCTTCTTAGATAATTAACATAGACTTAACTACAGACCAATTCTACTTACCTGGATCAACATGATATTTTTATACTATGCTCATGGTATAATCAACATCAATCATTGTACATAATAAGACATTCATGATTGATCCTATCGAAGAAGAAAATATGATCCTACTCATTCCCTTTATATACCATTGTGGATGAGGAAACATTTTCTTGGAGAGACATATACTATGAGATACTAGAACCAATCATATCTTTTTTTTCCATACTTAATCATTTTAATGTCTAGTTAATGTATGTACATGGACTTAGTCAAATAATCCTCTTGGATCTATCATGAATGATATTGATCCAAAGAATTTAGGCTACTTCACCTAAGTCCATTATAGAGAAGAACTTTTCTATTAAGTCCTTATCTTATTTTAAGACCGGTACACCATTTTCCATAAGTAATATTTCATCAACATGTACTATTAGGATAATTAACGCACTTCTAATGAACTGCTTTTAAATAGATAACTTAGATTCATTCTTAATGAAACTAAATTATTTTATGGATTCATAGAATCAAATGTTCCATTTCCAGGATTCTTTCTTCAATCCTTACATGGACCTCTATAACTTGTATATCATTTTGGAATTTTATGAATTAAAAAATCTTTTGGTTATGTCATATAAACATATTCCTAAATGTACTTATTGAGGAAATATGTTTTTACATCCATGTTCAAAATTTTATAGCCATGATAAAATTATATAGTAAGTATAATTCTAATAGATTTATACATAGAAACTTGAAAAAGGCTTTTTCATAGTCAATACCTTAACACAATTTAATCCCACCACCACTATCCTTGATTTAGAGGTTCTTACTTTACTTTTCATGTCTACTATTCCATTGAATACCCATTCACACCCAAGAATCGTTATTTGAATAATAAGATCTATTAGAACCCAAAAAATGGTTATGATCCATGCAATCTATCACATAATTCATAAATTCTTTCCATTTTAAATATTCTGAGCTCTCCACTACCTCTTTGTAGGAGAGAGGTTCATTATTGTCAACTAACATTGATTCACCATCTTCAGGGACTAGAAAGCCATAAAATTGTTTTCCTTTTACCTATTTTGTTATCTTATATAGTAATCATGTTTCATGAAAAAATTATTCTATAGGGACTTGTGTAATCATTTCCAATACCAACTAATGTGTATTTTGAGGATCAACTCCATAGAAATTAATTATTCTCCCACCATCATTCATGAGGATATTCTCTCTCTCATGAAATATTTATTTCTTGCAAGAGTCACTTTATTGTGTGAGTGGCTATATCAGTATTATACCCATATTTTAATTGGATACAGTATAAATAAATTCTTCATTAACTAGGGTGAAAGTTTGTTACTTGATATGGTCTTAATAAATTCCTAACATCCCCATACATGAGCATGTGAAAAGAAAAAATTCATTTCATATATTAAATTATATGGTATTTTGTATTCCACCATAATTGGTAATTGGTGTAGAATATGTGATAAAACATGTAGTTAATATCATTAAAATGATAATGGTATATTTGTATGACACATCATCAACCTTACTATTACAACATGTAATTTTAGTGCCTTTGGAAACATGGGATAAACATATTACAACTAAGTGAATGATACTAAATTTTAGTGACTTGGGATACAACCCATGCAACCTCTTACTTTCAGGCTTGGGCTACAACCCATTTACCTGCTTCAAGCTTGGGCTAATCACCTGGGTATATTCATCTTATTAGTCTTGGGCTACATTTTGTGTACCTTCTTTCTTTCAAACTTGGGCTAAAATCCATATAACTTCTTATTTTTAGTCTTGTACTACCACCCATGTAACCTTATCACCAACATACCATTTATCATTACCCAATGCATTGAAGGGAGATATAGGCCCCACTAATATCATAATAAAATCATTTATACATATTCCAAAACATAATTAAACATTAATCATATAATAACTAATAAAATAGGTGTGTTTTATAAACATTCTATCATAACCCATGAAATTATATGGGTGATATGAACATGTAATAATATCTTAAGCTATTAAAATCAGATATGTTTCATAATCATTTCATCCTTTAATAACCTATTAATGGAAGGAGGTTTTATTGGAATTTTCTATGGCATAACCCATTGAAGAGAAATAGGTTTCATAAAAATAAAGTCATTAAAACACAAACCATTTAGATAATTAATATTAATGGTTTACTTGGATCAAATCCCAAGTAAATAATAACTCAAACCAAGGATGTTATCTTTTATGGAGAAGGATTTTGATAGATCACTTGGAACATGACTTTTTAAAACATACAACATTTCAAAAAAAATCCTTGAAACCACTCTGAGAACATATCATGGAAAATAATTTAAAATATCAATTAAGGAAAATATCTTTTCCACTTTTAAAAAATATTTCAAAAACAAAAAGCATTTTGGGAACCTTTTATTTTAAAATACTTTGAAAACTTATAATAAATTCCTGAAAACATTTTCAAAACCCTTTTTCCATGAAAACTTATAAAATAATATTAAATTATTTGAAAAAAAATTTTCCTTGAAAACATATAAAATAAGCTTAAAAACCTTTTTTAATGCTTTTTTCCATTAAAATTTATAAAATAAGAATGAAAACATTTTCCTTGAAAAGTTATAAAAGAAGCTTGATTTTTTTAGAAACCCATTTTTCTTGAAAACCACATTAAAACAATTAGTGTTCACAATTTTAGGAAAGTATGTTTTTTTAAAATATAACATCTAAATCTTGTAAAGGAAGCTTCAATGGAATGATGGTCATGATGGAGGGTAAATTCTTACATACCGAGCATTACATTTTCACCGTAAAATGTTTAGAAACACGCCTATACTGAAAAATGGACAGAGGATTAATTAATTAAAAATAGTTTCATTTAAAAGGTAATACATGGGTAAAAATTTATTTTAAATATAATAGGATAATATTATATAATTTTTTTGATACCCTTTTTACAAAACATGGTTTTGAGGGAACACATAATTATAACCGAAGAGAGGGGTAAAGTTAGACTTTTTAAAAAAACAGTTTCTGGACCATCTTATCTACCAAAGAGTAAAAAAATGGTATCATTACGTGGATATTTCATGAAAAACCAGAGTTTAATAATTATCTTGAGATTTCTTGAGATATGTATAATAATATTTCCTCAATAGGTGCATAATAAAAAAGAATCTCATTAAACGATGAGATTGTAGCTATAATCCATTACCACTTTGGTTACATTGAATCACAATAAAATGGAAATAATATAATTACATGAAGCTTATGATATCATCGAAATAATTAGATTTATTATATGAAAAGTCAAATGGTATTATATACACCTCATATAATAATATAGGTGCATAACATGGAATGTGTCTCGAAGAAGTAAGATTGCGACAAAACTACTTTACCAATTTGGTAACTTTTGAAAAATAAACCCCATGAAAGAAATCACATATAATGGATATGTTAATACCCAAAAATTTATTTATAATAATCATAGAATACATACATGGGAAGTAAACACACCACATATAAGAAATAGGTGGTTAACTTGTATTGTGTCTCGAGGAAAATAAAAGTGAGATAAGAAAATCCTTACTACTACAGTAACATTTTAATTGTGATAACTATGAGAGAATAACATAATTTAAATATTTTAATATAATTTAATAGATTTAATTAATTATATTACATGTTATAGGGTAGTATATACACCACACAAATTAAGTGAGTGGTGAATATGATAGGTATCTCATAGAAATAAAAAGTGAGATGAAATTCCCTTACCTTTTGTCTTGACTATCATCATGCTCATTAAAAAATCCTTTATAATAAATATAATTTTATTATAAATATATCATAGATACAAAATAATATATATAATACCATATATTGTTTTATTCTAACTTTATATTACCTTCTTATTAACAATTCTATGTTAAGGTTTCACTTCTTGTAATATTCACTTTGTTTTTCTCATGTTTATTATTTTGTTGTATATTTGGTACTTATATTTAAATCCTGATTTCCATAATTTAAAATAAGATATAAATATCATGTATATTTAGTACATGTTTATTATAATAATCTATATAATATGGAATTATGCATTGGAATTCACTATTTATGGAGACGGTAGGCTGTATGTACGTATGAACACTGTTTCCATTATATTTATGTATTGAATTAAGGAGAGTAATTGACATATATGAATATATATATATATATATATATATGTATATAATTATTATAGTATAATTATTATATCATATATATCATATATATCATATAAGTTTTCTAAACTCATCTTTATCTCATTTCATGTAGAGTGTGATCGAATCACATCACTTTGATGAGGTAGTTAACCATAATTTCATATATAAATTATGTTTCCAATATAATTTCCAAAAATGAAAGCGGGTAGAGGAAAAATGAACAATCATATTTTCGTGAGGTGGTGTTTTTCCATACACATAAACAATCTGTCCATTACCCATTAGACAGAAGTGTGTGTAAGTGTATGTCAAACCAATAGAATATAAAATATCAGTATATTGAGGATATTTATGTTTTTTATAATAATAGAATAATAAAAGTGGATGGGGTGTATAATGAAAATAATTTAAAGGATCTTGAGAATGTTTTACTACAATAAAATAGCTGTTTAGCGGCAGTTTATTAAACCAACGACAAAAAAACTGAAATAATTTTGTATTAGTTTGTTAAAAACTTCCAATAAATATTTCATTTTAATTAAAAAATACGCTTCTACTCCGACCCTCTCACCTTCAATCTCCCTCTCCACCAAAATTCCACGAGCTATGCCTTCCCGACCAACACTAAGACATCGAACCACTATGATTCCCCCATCTCTAGAGCTTGAGTATATCTTGAGCCCTCGGAGGAAAGCCCCCAATACCTAACCAAAACTAAATTAATATCCTCTTGACTGATCACCCATACTTTTCCCTCACCTAATCTATCTCCATCTCCCTCTCCCTCTCTCTCCCCAAGTTGTTGCATTCACTTGAGCCAACACTAGATTTGTGGTCAACCTTGAGCCCCCGTTACATCTCCCTAGTGGTAAGCCCTCCCTTATAGATATTTTTTTTATTTTCCCTTTTTATGTTTACCCCTATCTCAATTTATTATCAATTCATTCTTATTTTTGTGGTTTATTAAATCAATTATTAGTGAAAACAATGGATAGTGGTATGTTTCTCAATGAAAAACCATTATATTTAGAATCATGAGTGATTTTTTATTGAATTATTTAAATGATTTAATTTTGAAAATGATTGTATTTTTGGATTTTATATAAATAGCTTATAGTTTTCACTTGAAAATCACAAAGATTGAATAATTTTATTTTTTTGGTTTCTTGATTTTTAATTCATTTCTCTATGTAAGTGATGTGTTTGATGAGTTTCTAAAAAATAAATTGATGATTTAAGATATTTTTTATCTCAAAATATTTCCAATAAGGAAATCAATGTGTTTTATTTAAATTTTTAAAAACAAAGGATGTGTTCACTTTCTTAAAAAGTTGTTTTTAGGTTACAATGATTATTTGGGAAATCATGATGATATTTTTATGATTTTATTTTTTGAGAGGATTTCTGAACTGAAAATCATAAAAAATGTTTTAAAGGCCCACATTGCATTTTATAAAGGTGATTTTCTAATGTAAATATATACTTTAAGTGTGTATATTATTTTGGGATATAAAAATAAATATAAATTTCATAGTGCGGGGACTTGATTTATATATAACATTACATATTAAAATATGTTATTTATATAGTGGATTTTCTGTGATATTTTTTATACTTTTCTATTTGGAAATTTTATTATCTAACCTTAATTTTATATTTCATTGGTATATAGGTAGATAGGATATCTAGGATTAAATTCTATATTATTTTATGATATTTCACAAGTGAATGGGCCTCATATAGGACTACCATCCTCCTAAGGGATTTTTTTCCATTTGTTAGTCCATGTTGGGTATGATCGAGTGTTAGGTCTATTTAAAATTTTTAGGAACTGATGAGATAGATTCTGTTTAAGTTTGTTCCTATAATTTCCATAGTTTTCCTAGTTTATTCCATGGTTACTGGTTTGTGATTATATTATCACAACCATGATTCCTAAATTTCTATGATAACCGACTTATGTTTATTTGACATCAAACATTTATTTCAGATCACAACAACAAATTTGGGGATATGGTTATTAGATATATATTTTCTTAAAGATTTATTTTAGTGATGTTACTATTCTATAGATATAAAGAATTTATTTAATAATTAAACCAATTTTATAAATATAGAGACCCATAACTTACATACATTGATATTTCATCATAATTGAAGAATATTTATTACAAAATATAACAAAACCATGATAGGATCATATAGGTATATCATCTTTAGAAAATGGGAAACAAAACCACTAGTTCATAACATATCTTCATTTTCTCCAATTTATTTCATCATAACTAGACTTATTTTTTGGTATATAATACTTCATACCCTTATTCATGACCTGAAGGAAAAGAAAAATATAAATGGGTGAGTTTAAATGATCTGAAATGGTAAACATGGAGAACATAAAACAAACTATAAAACTTTTAATGTAAAAACATGAACAAAAATTCAAACATAAAAATATTGAGTCATGAAATAAATCTTGGAAGTACTTTAGGCATATATAATAACAAAACATTAACCATGATACAATAGAATTGGTATAAATCATATAATTGTGGAAAACTAATAAGTACATAATATGATATCCATAGTGGCTAGGTCATTGCTGCCAGGACCATCACAGTGGACGAAGTCCATTACTGAACTGGGTTTACTTACCATTCCAGCCATGTATTGATAAACCAGATTTACTTTTAGTTCTAGTAATGTATATATCATGAGATATAAATATTTAAAGAATTAATTAGAGGGATATATAGTTCCTACCCATCTCATAATTAAATCATTATCACATGTTCCACAAAACATAAATCATTCATCATAGCATCACCCATGAAATAAAATGGGATTTTTGAACATCATTTCATCATAACATAATCCATATAAGATAAATGGACTTCCTAAAATAATTTCATCATTAAATCAATCAAATAAATTAATAATATGGATATAAACATAACCCTATGTCATCATAGGTGGAATATAATTTTGATAATACTCTTGAATTTAATTCTGGAAGAATAATTCCTTTCTTCTTCAAAAACATTTTCTTATCGTGGAATTGTAAAATAAAATAATTTAATAGAAAATAAAATTTATATATTGTAAAGGAATATTAATAGAAATAATGCGTTATGAAAGTGAATAAATATATTCATGTCGTATAAGTTAAAAAAACTTTCTTCTCGTACTTTTCCCGTAAAAGTCAAAAAGTACGTCGTATGGTAAACATAAGATAGATTCCATACATACCATGTAGTAAAAGTGAAAATGGGTAAAAATAAAAATATTTTTTTTAGAATAATAGTAAAAATTTTATGAGAACATTCATATTTTACATGGAAATGGATGATAAATATACCCCTCGTAAATACTTACGGATAAAAAATCTTGGATAAAAATAATATTTTCAAAGTTATCACTTTCATAGTAATTTTTGTTAGTCAAAGGTGTAGTAACCTCTTGTATAATGGTTAAATCATGTTATTAAATTATACTAGTACCATATCCTTATTTATGATATCATATATGACCCTATTATATCATTTTGTAGGAAGTATTTCAATATTAAGATTACTTCATGTGTTAACTGCTTCATTTTCCCATTACTATTATTCCATGTAAGTCATGTTTGTTATGAATATGATATATTTTATTCATGAAATTAAGTTAATAATTATTTTTTTCACTCTTTATATAAATTTTATAATCATTATAGAATTTTTAACATCGAGAATGAATCACACCGCGTCGTGGAGATGGTAGGCCGCACATACACATGTGCAACAATATCATTATCTTGATGGTTAAATGGTATGTAATTGAATGATATATTAATTGTAAAGAATATTTTTCATGTTATATTCATTATTTAAATCCATTATACTCGTCATTATCCCATCCTAATAAAGTATTTTTGAATAACAAATTACACCACAACATGGAGATGGTAAGCCGTTCGTACGCACACATGGTGATATTGTTATTAATAGGATGGATAAAAGAAGTATAAGGTTGTAAAATAATTTTAATAACATATAATAATTTATAATATACTATATTTATTAATTTATTATAAAATAACCGTATAAATTTGAAGTATAAGAATAAAATAAATTGAATTGAGTTGGTAAAGCAATTACAACTTATTCGTTAGAATTCCTTTGGATCTCTTCTCAGGGACACTAGGGATGGACATTATGGTAAATAAGGACCTCAAAAAAATAACTAATAATGTTAATATAATAATTGGGTAGGGTTTATTTGATCCAGAAGGGTCAATGTGGTGTGAGGAAATGTGGGAGGAGATGCTTTTTAATAATAGTGGAGGGGCACTTTAGAATGGTATTGAAATATTTTCTTATTATAAAATGAATTTCATTTTCCAATGGTCCAAAAATAATTTAATTCGAAGATAAAATGGGTATTATTTTTAATAATCTCAACTAATAGGTTTTAGATATGTTTAGGTCTCAAATTTTACCTTATATTTTAACTTTAATTCTTATTTAACTAATTTAACTCTTACAATGTCTTCTTGTGTATTCATACTATATGGTTAATATAGTTCCTATAAAATGCCAATAGAACCAAAATTGGTTCATTAATGACATTTTAAACATTATTAAATTAATTTTGAAGAATCTTAGATTTTTAGGACTTTTATATCTTTTAATAAAATAATATTTTTTTAAACAATTATTTATGTTAAGTATTTACTATTCTGATAATGACTTTTTAAAAAATACGTAACAACATTATTATTTAATAAAAACGTCATTAATTAGAATATAAAAAGTAATAATCATTTGTAAAATTCATGTAAGGCATACAAAGTTTCAAAATAAATTTATTTTAATATTTATAATCTCATTTATTTAAATCATCCATTAATAAGGTAATCACTACATCATCAATGTGTCAAAAATAAATTTATTTATTTGGTGTCTAAAAATTATAAAAAAAATACCATGATGTAGGAAATATTTATATATTTCCAATTATTATTTATAGTTGAAATTATCTTATGTATATCCCCACATTATTTTATTATTAAGAAAATGCAAGTTTATGTTATGTTTCTCTTTACATTAAATTAATTTTTATAAAATGTCATTTTCACATTCAAGTGGTTCCATGGTGTCCCAAAATCCACCCAACGATTTCCATGGTCTGAAATATCTCATCCAATATGAAATCCATTTTTCAAAATTCAAAACACAAAAGTTTCAGTAATTAATTTAAAATTAATTCCTGTTGTCAAAACTAGATTGTGAGTTTTTAAGAAGTAATAACTATCAAAAGATTCAGATTTGTTTATGTCCAATTTCAATGGTAAATTACTTCCAATGAAAAAAAATTAGATTAAATTATAAAAACATAGTCCATATAAAATTTAAAACCAATTAAAAATATAATCTAACAATATAAATAAATTAGATGAAAAGGATGTTTTGAATTAAAATGCAGCATTTTTCACTATTCATTAAAATATGGATTTTATCAAAAAATACCAAAAATTAAACATAAGTAAATTTTTATGTACCTATTCTAAATAAGAATTTTATTTTTTCCAATATAATATTTAAAAGCGTTAAAAACTATATTTAAAATGGGTTCTCTATTAAAAGGCGCTAACACTGCATTATTTGAAAATTACTTCTTTTATCTGAAAATATGAACTTGTTCTTATATCATGTTTATAAAATACATAAGATGAATTTTAATTTCATATAAAATTCAAAATGTGTTTAATTTTATTCGTAACTAATAGTTTATATCTCATAATAATATTTTAACAATATATCATTGTTTAGTAAAACTCAGTACGATGTACGAGACAAGCTATCAAGGAAGATCACTCTTGTGTGTAACACAAGACAAGAATAGTGTTTCATATACTACAAGATAATATGGTGTTGAGAATTTAACAAGCTAATATTATTTTAAATTAAAACACAAGGCATCAATGAAACTAAAAAAAAGAATATATCCCCTAAAATCTCAAGGTGTTACATTCTACCCTGTGTTAATAAGAACTTCACCCTTGATATTCATGACTTAGAAACAAAAAGATAAGGATAACTCTCCCTCATAATATCCTCAAGTTTCCATGTAGCTTCTTAAAATTGTTGGTTCATCCATATAACATTAATAAAGCTAGTGGTCTTGTTTTGTTGAACTTTTTCACTATGATCCAAAATCTCTATCAGTTGTTCGTCATAAGAATGATCTTACTACAAAGGTACAACTTCTGGGATTTTTACATGTGAAGGATATAGTTTTTATTTTCTCAGGAGAGAAACATGGAACGCATCATGAACTTGAGAGAGATTTTATGGAATTTCGAATTGGTAATCTACCTTGCCAACACGACCGAGTATTTCGAAAGGACCGATATACCAAGGGATCAACATGCCCTTCTTTCTAATTCTAATTACTCCCTTCTAGGTAGATATTCGTAGGAACACCTTATCACACACTTCAAACCCTAAGTCTTTTTTTTTAGTTTGTTAGCATAACTTTTTTGTTGACTCTGAGTTTCTCTTATGTGTTTTTGAATATATCTGAACTTTTCTTCCATTTATTCAACAAGATCAGGTCATAGTAGTTTTCTTTCCCCAACTTCAACCCAGAATGTTGGAGTTCTACACTTATTAACATAGATGGATTCATAAGAAGCCATCTGAATACTGAAGAGAATGATATTATTTTAAGAAAATTACACCAATCGTAGGTGTTGAACCCAAACACCTTTGAAATCCATATATCAAGATCTCAAAATGTCTTCCAGTGTTTGAATTATCATCTTAGATTGACCGTCTGTATTAGGATGACAAGCTATGCTGAAACTCAACACTATTTCTAGAGAATATTGAAGACTTTTCTAAAACATTGAGGTAAATCTAAGATCTTGATCAAAAATAATAGAAAGTGGTACTCCATGAAATCTTACCACTTCCATTTCATATATCCTGGGTAGCTGATCAGTAGAGAAATCCTCTCTAATAGATATTAAGTGTGCTGAATTCATAAGACGATCAACTATAACCCAGATAGCATTACTTCTTTTGGGTGTTTTGGGAAGTCCAATGACAAAGTCCATAGTGATGTTTTCCCGTTTCCATTCTGGTATGGAAAATAGTTGCAACATCTCTTTATACTCCTGTCTCATAGCGTTAACTTGTTGAAAACCAAGCATTGAGGGATATATTCGATGACATGTCTTTTCATGCCATCCCACTAGAAGTACTCTTTCAGATCCCTATAAATCTTTTTTCTTCCTATGTGAATTGAGAATGAAGATCTATGAGCCTTATCCAATAGATCTTTATTTAATTATGGTATGGGAGGAATATAAACTCTATTGATGAACCTAATTATTTCATCACAATCAATGTTGAATTCAGAAACATTTCTCACCATCTTTTGTATCCCTAAATCTTTCTTCTATGCCTCCTTAATCATCACTTGTATTGATGGTTTCAAATTCATATAAGAAAAGATAGGATTTTCTATAGCCATTAACATTTCAAGACTCATCCTTTTCAAATCCATAAATATTGTATATTTTGTGATCCTCACCATAGAGATGATAACATGATCTTTTCAACTCAAAGCATCTACCACCTTGTTCGCTTTCCTAGTGTGGTAATGTTTTGAGAAGTTGTAATCTTCAATCAACTCCAACCATATTCTTGGGCACATATTAAACTCCTTCTGGGTGAAAATATACTTTAAACTTTTATGATCTATATAAATTTCACACCATTCACAATAAAAATAATGTCTCCATATCTTTGATGCAAAAGATTACCGCATCTAACTATACATTATGAGTTGGGTAATTTTGATCATGGATTTTCAACTACCATGTGGCATAATCTATCACCATATAATTTTTCATGAGAACACATCCCACCCCCCTCTTGTTTGCACCATTTTAGATCACAAACCATTCTCCATTATTAGGTAGTGTGAGCACAGGTGCAGTGAAAAACCTTCTTTTTAGAGCTTTGAAATTCCAATCACATTCCTCCATCCAAATGAACTTAACTCCATTCCGAGTCAAATTGGTGACTGATTAGATAATCATGAAAAATATTTCACAAAATGTCGATAATAGATAAACAATCCATGAAAACTATGGATCTCAGTTACTTTTGTTGGTCTCGAACATATTTTAATAACTTATATTTTTTCTAGATCCACAGATATCCCTTCCTCATCAGATTATGTTATCCAAAAATAAAATTTTCTAGAGCCCAAATTCACACTTGGAAAATTTGGCCTAAAAAATATCCTTTATCAGGGAATTTAGTACAATTATCAAGTGATCTTCACGTTCTTACTTTCTCTTTGAATATAAAAGAATATCATCTATAAAGAATGAAAAAAATTGATCATGATAGTCTCTAAAGACTCTATTAATTTGATTGATGATGATAACATGGAAATTAGTAAGACCTAAAGAAATCATAATAAATTTATAGTATTCATACCTTGTATGGAATGCCATCTTTGGTAAATCATCCTTTTTGACCCTTAATTAATGATATCCTGAATGAATATCAATTTTGGAAAAGTATTGAGCTATTCATAGTTGGTTAAATACATCATCAATGTGGGGAATAAAATATTTGTTCTTGATAGTGATCTGGTTAAGTTATCGATAATCAATGAAGAGTCTCAGTAATCCATATTTCTTCTTAAAAAACAGAGTAGGTTCTCCCCAAGGTGATACACTTGGGAGTGTGAATCCCTTATCAATATTTTCTTGGTGTTCCTTCTTTAATCCCTATAACTCAATTGGTTCCATTTTATATGGTGTCTTTGAAATAGGCATAGCACCCGGAATGAGTTCTTTTAAAAACTCAACATCACGATTTTGTGGAAGACCTGAAAATTCATTTAGAAAGATATCATAAAAGTCCCAGACATTAAGTGTATTATTAATTATGAGTTTTCCCTAACCATTTGAGATAAAAAACCTTCATTTATTAGAATCAAAACCCCTAATATGGATGAAATTTCTATCGGAAGGTTATATTCATCCTTGCATAGATAGCTAATCATAGATTTATCTAGATTATGAAATGTGACTTCTCATTATTGGAAATTGATATGAGATCTATATAGAGAAATCCAATCCAAGCCTAGAATCTCATGAAATTATTCTATAGGAAGGATCACAAGATTTTTAGGAAGCACATTCTCATAAACTTCAACTAAAGAAGAATTAAAAACATTTGATGTGACGGTTGTGCCATTAAGAGTTGTCATAGATAACTCAACATAAAAGTTTTGAGGTAATACAATGATAAACATAGAAATTTTTTTATAAATAAAAGAGTGGGTGGATCCAGAATCCAATAAAACATTTTCTACTTTAGAGTGGACGATAAGTGTACCTTTCACCACTTCATTATTGTACTCCACATCACTGATAGTGATTGCATGTGACTTTCCTTTTTCATTGGACATAATATTATTTTGATGTCTATATTTATCAATAACCCTTGGATTAGGGAATTCATTGGAATAATTCCCCATTTCCCTACACTTGTAACATTAAAGTGTAGGGGGTGCATTATATATAGCCTTTTATTGTTTCTTTTCATTTGACTTATTTTCCCCATTACTTCAGGATTCAACTTCCTGATGACCTTCTTTTACACAGTTAAAACGTTTACTAGACCCTTTAAGATAAATCCCTCTAGGTTTCTTTCCACACTTAGAATATAAGGGAAAACTCTTATTCTTTTTAGTGTGGTCATTATATTTTCCTTTGAATTCCATTTTTTTCTTCCTGTCAAACCCATATGACTGGTGGGTTACTCTAATATCCATCTCAACCTTGAGATCACATATAACAACATACTTTTAGCTATTGAAGCCCCTTATGGATAATGCCCTTTAGAGACTTGGTTTTATGACATTAAAGAATCAATCAATCTTACTCTCTGGTTTGATATTAATTGCATATGCATACCTTGTAAGTCTTTTAAAATTAGCTTCGTAGGTACCAATAGATTCATCACACTTTTCCTGAGGTACAAGGAACTCCTTCTATAACTTTTTTCAAAGAATATAAGGAATGTACTTATTGAAAAATAAGTTATTGATCCCATCCCATTCCAAGGATTCAATTTCATCTTACTGCCTTGTATTTTTAATTAGAGTTCACCGCTGGTCTGCTTCACCTTTTAAAAGATAGAAAACCAAAATTACTTTTTCATGTTCCAAAAAATGAAGGATGAAAAATATCTTTTAAATGGTACTGATCCGTTGTTCAGCAACAAGTGGATCCAAAGACCCATTGATAGAAGGTGGACGTATCCTCATAAAGGACTCAATAGAATGTTGTTCTCTTATATACTCATTTGGAAGTCCAAAATGATTTATAGCTTTTGAAAGTCTAACAATAATTTTTTTCAATCCATATACCATAACATTTGGATGATAATGAGGACAATCATTACATTACCCAGTTCATTGATCATTAATAAGGTTCCTTCATGTTCCATCCATCATATAAAACCCAAAAAGAATAGTGTGAGGGGGAAAATAATAATAGGAAAACAACATAATCAAGAATAAAATTTCAAATTAGGGCACTTTTGGTGCTATCCTAGGTTATTCATGGTCATTTCTAAAAAAATAAGATTATATATTATACATAGACATATCCTTATGGTTCTTACTATGTATTTCTCATCCTATTTTTCAAAGGTTAATTATACCTTTCCTCTTATACCAACTATAGTGACCCATACCTTACATACATTAATATTTCTTCAGAATTGATGTACATTCATTACTACCTAGAGAAAAACCATGATAAGACTGTATAGGTATAGTGTCTTTAATAACTGGTAATTATAACCAACTAGTTCACAAAACATCTTCATTATCTCCCATTTATTTTATCACAACTAGACTCTATTTTGGTATATCATACTCAATAACCTTCTTCATGACATGGGGAAAATAAACATATTAAAGGGTGGGATCAAATACTCAGTAAGGGTAAACATGGAAAACATATAATAATCCAAAAACATTTGAACATAAAAACATGAACATAAAGTTTAAACAAAAAAATATTGAGTCATGAAAGAAATATTGGTAGTACTAAAGGCATATATAGTAAAGGAACATTAACCATGATAGAATAGAATAGGAATAAAACATGTAATTGTGGAAAAATAATAATAACATAATATTATTTCCATATTAGCTAAGGGATTGCTACCAAAACCATCATAGCAGACAAAGTCCATCGCTTAACCGAGTTTACATGCAGATCCATCCATGTATTACTGAATCAGATTTACTATACATTCTAGTCATGCCTATATCATGTGATATAAATCTTTAACCAATTATGTAGAGGGAGATATAAGTACCACCCATCTAATAATAAAATCATTCTTACATGTTCCAAAAAACATAAATCATTCATCATAGAGTAACCTAGTAAATAAGATGGGATTCTTAAATATCATTTCAGCATAACATAACCTATATATAGTAAATTAACTTTATGAAATAATTTCATCATAAAATCAATTAAATGAAATTAATAATTGGGATATAAACATAAACATATGTCATCCTAGATGGAAAATAATTTTGATGAGACAATTGAACTTAATTCTTGTGGAAAATATCCTTTCTTTTCTAAAAATTCTTTCTTATCGTAAAATTCTAAAATAAAGGAATTTAATTAAAAATAAAGTTGAAATATTTTAAAGTAAGCTACATTGAAAAAATGTGTTATGAAATAATAAAAATCTATTCATTCTGTATAATTTTAGAAAAACATTATTCTCATACTTTTGCCGAAAAAGTCAAAAAGTGCCTTTTATGGTAAATGTAAGAAAGATTCCATCCAAACCATGTAGTAAAAGTAAAAATGGGTAAAAATGACTTTAAAAATTCATATTATAATAGTAAAAAGTTTATGAGAATATTCATATATTACATGGAAAGGGATGATAAATACAACCCCAGTAAATACTAACATATGTATAATCTCAGATAAAAATGAGATTAGAAAAGTTATCACTTACCTTGTACTTTTCATTAGTCAGGGGTGTGGTCACCTCATGTATAATGGTTAAATAATATTATTAAATTATAACAGTATAATATTCCTATTTATGATATCATATATGATTCTTGTATAACATTTTGTAAGTAGTATTTCAATATTACCATTGTTTCGCGTGTTAACTGCTTTGTTTTCCCATTACTATTTTTCTATGTAAGTCGTGGCTGTTATGAATTGGATGTATTTTATTTATGAAATTAAGTTAATAATTATTATTTTAACTACTCATATAAATTTTATTATCATTCTTGTATTTCTAACATGGAGAACGAATCTCACTGCATCGTGGAGATGGTAGGCCATACGTACGCACGAGAAACAATATCAATCTCTTGGTGGTTAAAAGCTATGTAATTGGATGGTATATTAATTATATATAATAATTATCATGTTATATTAATTATTTAAATCCATTATACCCATCAATATACCCATGATAATAAAATATTTTTGAATAAAAAATTACACCACGATGTGGAGATGGTAAGGCGTGCGCATGTAAACATGGTAAAATTGTTATTTGTAAGATGAATAAAATTAGGTATAAGGTTAAAACATAATTATAATAACATCTAAGCATATATAATATACTGTATCTATTAATTTATTATGGAATAAACATAGAAATATGAATTATAATGAGAAAATAAATTTAATTGAATTTGTAAAGCAATTACCTCTTCTTCATTGGACTTCCTTTGGATCTCCTCTTAGGGACAGTAGGGATAGAATTTTTGGAAAACTAGAACCTGCAAAAGTTAACTAAGAATTTTTATAGGATAATGGGATAGGTTTTGGTTGAGATATAAGGCTCAAGGTGGTGTGAGGAAATTTGGGAGGATATACCTTTTTATAAGAGAGGAGGAGGGGCCCTTTAGGAAGGTATTGAAATATTATTTTATAAAAAAATTTTTTGTGATAAAAAGGTCAAAAAATCATCTAACTCTAAGATAAGATAATGATTTTTTGAAATCCTCTCAACCAATATGGCTTATAAATGTTTATGTCTCAGACTTGACCTTATCTTTTAACTTTAACCCTTAGTTAACTAATTTAACTCTTACCATATCTTTTTGTGTATTCATACTATATGGTTAATATAGGTACTATAAAAATTCAATAGAATCTAAAGTGGTTTATTATTGACATTTTCAGAATTATATAAGTATTTTTTTTGGATCTTATATTTTTTTACTATTATATCATTTAATAAAATAGTATTTGTTTTAAAAACCCATTTTTGTCAATTTATTTTACTATTTAGCTCATGACATTAATAAAAATCCATAGCAACTTGATTATTTAAAAAAACTTCATTAATTAAAATATAAAAAGTAATAAAAATCCATAAAAGTTTTGTATGGAATAAAAAATTAATTAATTTTAATACTTATAATCTCATTTATTTAAATCATTCATTAATAAGGTAATCACTACATCATCGTCGTGTCATAAATAAATTTATTTATTTTGTGTCTAAAAACTACAGATAAGACACCATGATGTATGAAATATTTTTATATTTTAAATGACTATATAAAGTGAAATTTATCTTATGTATAACCCCATATTAAATTTTTATTAAGATGAGACAAGTTTATGTCATATTTCTCTTTACTGTAAATTAATTCTTATAAAATGTCATTTTCACATTCAAGTGGTTCCATGGGGTCCCAAAATCGACCCAAGGATGACCATGGTTGGAAACATATTATCAAATAGGATTGGAAAATGTTTTAAGGTAGTTTAATATTATTATAATATTATTTTTTACCCATATTTACTAGATTTACCCTTTAACCATAGTAAATAAAACAATTACTGAAGTTACTATTCATAATATCCCAAAATTAATGGTACCAATTTACACAAATTGAAAATTTTGATTCCAAATATGGAATAAAATTTTCCTAATTCAAAACAAATATTTTTCAGTAATTAATTTAAAATTAATTTGTGTTGTCAATGTTGGAAAGTGGGTTTTTAAGATGTAATAACTATCAATAGATTGAGATGTGGTTAGGTCCAATTTTAATGGGAAATTACATCCAATAACTATAATTGGAATAAATAATAAATAAATAATCTAATTACACTTTAATACCATTTGGAAAGATAATCTAACTCTATAAATAAATTAGATGAAAAAGCAGTTTTGAATTAAAATTCAGTATTTTTCACTATTTATTAAAATATGATTTTAATCAGAAAAATTCAAACAATTCAACATAAATAAATTTTTATGTCCCTATTCCATTGAAAATGTTTATTTCTTTAAATATAATATATAAATGTGTTAAAAACTAGATTTGAAATGGGTGGGCTATCAAAAGGAAACAAAAATGTATTTTTTAAAAAATACATCTTTTATCTGAAAAAATGAACTTCTTCTTATATAATGTCTGGAAAATACAAAGATGAATTTTAATATTATATAAAATTAAAAATGTGGTTAATACTATTCATAATGGCTAGTTTATATCCCATAATAATATTTTAACAATATATCGTTGTTTAGTGAAACTCGGTATGACGTACAACACATGCTATCGAGGAAGGTTTCTATTGTGGGTAATGCAAGAAAAGAATATTATTAAGCATATTGCAAGCTAATATAGCGTTTTATACAATGAAAGCTAATATTGGTGCAGTTTACCACATAATACATCAAATAAAATAAAAAAAATTATCTGTCCCATAAAATCTCGGGATGTTCCAATAAATCCAAAATCCCATTTTATAAATAAATATGGAGTTTTCAATGTGTAAATCAATAGCCAGGAAGTGTTTTTCCATTTGGTTTTGAATTTTTAATTTTTGATGTTATGTTTTACAAATTTTTTATTATTGAATATCATTAATTAAATGGGATGTATGGTAATATGTGAGTGGAAGTGAGATGTGTGATTTACATTTTGTCTTTATTAGACACCAAATCATGTTTTTTTTATTTTTTTTCTATAGAATTAGAAATTATCATTTGAAATATTGGGTAACATAGTGTGAAATTGTGATATTGATGTGATACTAGTTAAGAGTATGCATTGGATGTTATCCCATTATTTCCCTAGGATAAATTCAATTAATATAACAAGTGGGGGATGAATTGTTCTGATGTTAATTTTATTTGATTAAATGATATTAATGCCAAGGAGGAACCATTTCACTGATCCCAACTGACTCTCAGTTATTGTTCCCTTGACCACACAATCGTATTATGATCCATTCGTATCCCTCCCTGTAGCAATCAATACACCCTTCATCCCCCTTTATCATCTCTCACACCCTCCACTCCATCAATGTATGGCACACCTTCCACCAGCATCCTATCATCATATGATTCCATCACTCCCCATCCAACTACTCCTCTAGTGAGGGAACTAGTCATCTCAAAAAGATATTGGTGGGCGAAAATTATAGGTACAAATTTTAATGTGAATAAATTTATTGAATGTTTTTATACTACTAACGTTTTTTCATAAAAGATGAAAACACTATTACTACAAAGAGAAATATGAAAATATCTGTTGTGTGGAATTTGAACAGATAAAACATTGTTTCCCTATTGGACTGTTATGGGGTCTCCATTTATTATTTCGAAGGATTACTTGGACAGATTCTATGCTAGCTGGTGGAAGATATGGTTACTCTTATGTTTACCAATACAGATTGGACGCATGTGCCTCTAACTTAGAAAAATGAAGTTTTTTATTCACATATAATGGTAATTTTAAAAACTTATAGTGTAATTGAATGTCATTACATTATTTAATTATAATATTTTAAAAATATATCTCTTTGTATATATTTTTTCCACATTACTATTGCTGATAAGATTATACAAAAGTGGATATTAAAAAATTTGGGTTAGAAATAGAGGGATTTTAAATGGATATTATGGAATTAATTCAATGATACTTCATTGAGTAGTCAAAATCTATATGATAAGGTGCTCAAATGGGGTACCTAGAGAGAAAATAATCGTTTTTGTTCATAATCATCATCATGATAAGCACATGGTATTGCAATATATATTATTATATTAATATCATTTTATATATATACATGCATATGACAAGAATATGAAGTTACATACATTACTATTAAAATTGAATGTATTTATTTCAGGTTGTAACTATAAAAAATGCTTCAATTCAAGCTAAAAAAATATAATCCATCACACTTCTGGGTCAAAGTATTTTTCCAAAAAATAGATCGTCTCTATTAATATTTTCATTAGTGTAAATATTTATAAGATAAAATTTTATTTTTAATATATTAAATTGTTGATTTATATTTTTTTAATTCAATCAAATAATTTAGGGCACCAAGTCTTTTGTATAGAACTGTGGTTGGATGTTCATACAAAATCTAATGAGAGTTATGTTAATAAGCCCACCAAAGATGTTAGGGTATGAATTAATATTTCATTAAATATAATTTATTTTTAGTTGCCACTATGTTAGTACATATTACTTAAAATATTAATGTTATTTGATTTATAGGTAAAAAACAAAGAACTTTTGGATTCCAAACTATGTGATCTTTCTCATTCCCCCAGGATGACCTAGTTGGTCAAGTCCTTAGGCAGGAGCATCATGGTCGAGTGTGCTGGATGGGTTAGAGACCATTACTATCTAAGGTGTTTGATAGACCATGATGTATTACAACATCATCTACCCCTATTTTTAGTGGCTCCATACTCTAATATGGACTCTAGGAGTTTATTGCAATGCAAAATGTAATTAATGAACTTGTGGCTCATATAAATATGCAATACGGAATGGTTGATGCTCTTCAGAAATCATTGGTTGAATTATATCAGTAGATGACTAGATTTATCCCCGTTGGTATCTTATTGATGTCTATAAGTGAAGAGTTAAATAAAAAACCATCAAAATCATTTAGTATAAATAATTTTATTGGTTGAAATTTTAAATTTAAATATAAACCATTTTTTAAGTTTCAACATAATTTTCATGAAAGTGCCTTTAGCAGGAATTATATATCATGATGGAGATGAAGAGGAAGTTGATGAAGGTTTATCTAGTAGTGATTAGGGTTCACTATGGATTTGGATATGATGTTTAACTAAACTTATAATGGTTGCTCAAAACATTTCCCTAGTAATCCTTATTTGTTTTATCTTAATCTATAAATTTATTTTTTTACTTCCACCCAAAGTCCCCCATGATAATCCTTAGTATTTCACATCTTATATATATAATAAATCTCTCTCTCAAGATTCTTAATACTTGAGTTATTCTATTTTATCAGTTATATTTTCTATCTTTGTTAACATATATATATATATATTGCATTTTTTCTGAGCTTTATAAGTATGATCATAAAGCCTGTCAAGTTAAAAAATGGGAAGACCAAGTTTTCAAATTGGATATATTAGTAATCAAGTGACCAGTTCATGTTGTTGATTCTTAATAAATGATTTAGTGATCGAAATATTTTCCACTATCATATGTGTTGTGGGGAAATGGAATAGACTCTCATAATATACGGGAATGAGAATAGATGATGTGAGAGTAGTGGGATCATATTTTATGTGATATGTTTTATTGAGTTGGAGTATTTTTGTTTACATGTGACATAGTCAAGAGAATTAATAAATCATAATGTCATATTAAGGTATTTATATTTTTACCACATTTTTTTGAACCTATATATTTTTAAGGTTAAATATGGGATGTTTTGTACTTTTCTAGGCATGTTCATGGTTAATGCATAGTTAAGACAATCCATGTGGCATACCAAGATAATATGTTTGTAGTGATGTTTTGGGGATGTGGAATTTATCATGGTCTGTTCACATTTAGAAAGACTATTTGAATTAACCATGTGGCTTCCCATATAGATAGAAATAGGCACATGGTTGGTGAACAGATTTCTAAAAGATGCATCCAAACAATGGGATAGAAATTAATTGATCATTTTTAACACAATATGCCTCTCACTGGCCAAATTTTTACTCCGACTAATTTGTCTCTTGAACCTATGTATTCTTCTCGGAAACAGTTAGAATACTAACCCCTTTGGATTGGGATTGAAATGGTTATTGGGGTGTTAGATCTTAGAAACATAGGAAATAGATCAATCATTATTGTTCATCATAATGTTTCAAGATATCCTCTATTTCTATTGATATTAATGGTAGATTGGGGATGTTATTTCTCAATCTATAGGGTTTTTATATATAATAAGGTTGCATATATATCCATTTTGAGAAAGGAATGAAGGAACCATAAAAAGGAGTTTGATGTGAATTTTTATTGTTTAATCATTGTTTCAGATTTCATATACTCTCATATGATAATGTAGAGGTTATGATTTATTCTTTGATTTGGTTTCCTATTTATTGTAGACTTTTGGTGATTTATTTTATTGAATTCATTGGTTTTAATGAGTGGATTGATATGTATTCTATATTACTATATTTGCAACTTATAATGAATTTTGATATATAAATTTATTTATATATATTCTATTGAATTTGGTTTGGTTTGTTTATTATGAATTGGTTTATTTTTTGTTTGGCTGTTTTTCGGAAGCAGATTATGCATCTGTATTTTTGTTGAAAAGTGATATGTTGCGGCGGTTCAAAATGACACTATATATGGAAAAGTAATTTTTATAGGTGGTTTAAATTTCTGATATATTTGGATGAGATTTTTTAGCTGCTGTTTATATGGTCTTAATGAGTTTTTATGGTCCAAAAAATGGCCAGAGTATAGTGGCAGTTTAAATGACCACCATACTCTAGACATTTTTTTGGGAGCAGAAATTGCCGCTCAGACCCTAAAAACCACCGATAAACAATCTTTCTAGGATGGTTTCCAGAAACCGCTTCTAAATGTATTAAACCAACCAGAGTTAGATTCCAACACAAACTTTAGCATCAATTTAAACCACCACCTTATAAAAACCCATAGCTATTAGTCGATTTTGTTTTAGTGGTCGGTACCTCTTCTTTGGATAACTCCTTTAAGATTTCACAAAAGGGATTCCTTGGATTCCATTCATCCCAAAAGGAGGCTTCAAGTAGTAAGGTAGGGGTGTTGGGAAGTGGTTTGGGATGATCATGAATGAATATAAGTGGTTTGATATGTGTGAAGAATGGGGATATGTGGTTTCCTTTTATTGGGAAGGGATGGGACACATTTGGTATTTTTTAAAACAAGTTTGGTGTGCCCATGTTTTTAGACAAAAAAGTCATTATAAACCAAAAAAACTCAATAATGTAATTTTTGTGGACGAAATATGGCTATCTAAGGGGTTTTTGACAAGTGGATAGGTCATTTTGGGCTCTGATTTTATGGTTTAGTTCTTCGTGAAGTTAAATTTTACATTAATTGTTGTAATTAATTTTAACTACATTCATTATATTTTTGGTAAGAAACTAATTTTACATTATTAAGAATTATAAATTATTCTGATTCTAAATATGGAATCCATTTTTCTAAATTCCAATTAATTAATTAGAATAAATGAATTTAAAATTAATCCTGTAGATGGGACAACATTGCGTATTTTTAAAGTAAAAATAATCAAATGTTTGCAAAGTATTTATATCCAATTTCAATGTGAAATTGGACATAATGACCTAAATTCAATTAATTGATAAAAATATAATCTAATTAAAATTTAAAACAATTTAAAAATATAATTTAACCATCTAAACAAATTAGACGAAAAAATAGTTTTGAATTAAAATTCATTATTTTTCACTATTCATTAAGAAAATGATGTTTTTTTGAAAAATAGAAAATTTCTCCCTAAGATAATTATGACATTATAAATTCATAAATTAATTTAATTTTATCATATTTAATTTTTAAAGGCGTCTCAAATTAATTTTATTATTTTTCACAGGACTTGAAAAATAGTTCATTTGAGAAAATAATATTTTTAAACATATCAAGAGTTTACCAAAAATTATACCTTTCATTATAAATATGTTTTATTTATATAAAACTATTATACAAAATATTTTAAAAATATTTATTATTGTTCATTTTACAAAGTTTAATGACTAGGTTATAATTATCTCGTTTAAATATTTATAACAATAGAATAATGTTTTCTTAGAAACTTAGTGTTGCATGTTATGCATACCAAGTCGGTGTTAGATGTAATGTAAACTAATTCAGTGTTGTGTAAAAAATAATCCTTTTCAATTATATGTCATAGGAATGATTGACGTAGATCAATGAAAGACATCAATTAAAAATAATTTAGTTGAAAAAATATTTCAAAAAATATTGGGGTGTTACATTCTACCCCCTTTAAATATAATTTCTCACTATAAATTCATCCATGTTTCAAAAGGATTCATACCTGATATTACCATTCATAGAAACCCAAATTTTATAAATAAATACTAAAATTTCCTTAAAAAAAAGAAATATATAACTATAATTATTTCCAAAATTAACTCATAACTAGCTTCCCACATAAAAGAGAATAGTTGTGAAGTGAAAAATTCGACAGAGAAGGGAAATATCACCATTAATTTCTAATAGATAGTGATGGATGAAATGGTTTGGAAAAGGTTAACAATAATAAATCCATAAATCTAATATGATCTAAGGGGAAAATTGATTTATAAAAAATGAGGGTAGTGGGATAAGATTTTAGGTTTCTGGATGATTTTCCTAAAGTTGAAGAATTTCAATTAAAAAATAGTTTTACATGTTTTAAGAAAGACCTTACCCTTTTTTACTTGATCAACATCCAATTTATATATCTTTTTAAGAAGTGAGGGTCAAAATACATTATTCTTAAAGTATTATAGTTTCATGATATTCATGATAAGTCATCCATTCTATCTTCACCAAACATCATCACAAAGTGGTTAAAACATGTTATCCAATATCTAGGAATACTCATGTGGGGAGATAATACATTAATATCACAAGAATCAACTAATGTTTAACTTAAACTTTCCATAAATGGTTAACCATATAACCCTTCTGAAATAATAAATTCTAAAACACTATAATGATGGTCACAAAATCAACATACCGTTAACCCCCTATATTAAAAAGTATCTCTTAGTTGTCTCATTCTAAAAATAATTATTATATTGAAACATGTTAATGAAAAAAATTAACATAAATGATTACTGAAATCATAGGTGATTCAAAAAGATAATTCAACCTTTCCTCCTAAAATATAAAATTATCTTAAATTTTTTTATTGGAATCTTTGGTTAATCCTTGTAAATCCAAAAAATTAAAGCAAATTATTTAATCCAATTGTTTTTATATAGTGATAAAATCAATTCATAGACTCATATCAATTTCTGGTAAAGGATGAACAATTAGATTTCCATAGATATTATTTTTACCAAAATCCCATAGGAAATTTTAGACTATAGAGTTCCCAAAGTGTCAGGGTTCACTTCATTTATTGTGATTACCTAATCTTTCCCTTTTTTCCTTTATCTTTATAAGTTATTGGTGCTGATCAAAATTATTAACCCTCGTATTTGGGAATTTTTTGGAAAAATTAAAAATTCCATGCAATTGAAACACTAATGTATTAGAGGAGCATTCTATAGAGTTTTCTCATTATTCTCATCATTACATATTTTTTCCAATCACTTTAGAATTCATACACTCGATGAAATTTTATTCCATAGTTAAAATATTTACTAGCCCTATTAAAAAAATTCCCACCATGCTTCTCTCCACACTTAGAGCATAAGGCAAGGCTCATCTTCTTATTTCCATGGTTTTTAGATTGTCATTTGAAATCCATCTTCCTCTTCTTCTTAAAACCCTGATATTGATACATAAATCTAACATCCATTTCAAATTTGATTGAAAAAAAACACAATATATTCCTATATACTAAGGTATATTATATCGAATTCCCTTATGATACACGGATTTAATCCAACGAAGAACCTATCAAACGTAATTTTTATTTGGATGATAATTCTAGAAGTTTACATCGCAAGTCTTATGAAATATGCATCATAGGTACAGATAGATTCATCATTTTTTTCTTTAACTCAAGGAAATCCTTTTCCATATTAATAAAAAGAACATGAGGAAAGTACTTATTGAAGAATATGTTATTGAACTCGTCCAAATCCAGGTATACAATTTCATATTTCTTCCTCATATTCTTGATTAGAGTCCACTATTATTCTTCTTCACCTTCTACCCAATAAATAGATAGGATAACTTTCTGATGATCCAGACACTAGATAATATAGAATATCTTTTTAGTGGTACTAATCAAAGGTTTAGAAACAAGTTTATTAAATATCCGTTGAAATTAGGTGGTCATTTACTCATGAAGGAATCAACAAAACATTATTCCCTCCTTTTTTCTTTTTGAAGATCAACATGATTCATTGATAGAGAAATCTGTGTGATTATATCAATAAGTTTTTTCATTACAAATCCCATAAAATTCATATGATTAGGAGTACAATCATTTCATATTCCATCACATTAACCATTAACGCGGTTCCTTCGTGTTCCATACATTTACTAAAACAAAATATTATAGAGTAAGAAACATTTTTCATAGTGAGTAACCACATAACCATGAAAAATTACTTATTATTTGTCCTAGTTACGACATGTTCCTTAATATATGACCCCTTAAGTTTATTATAGGTTATTAATTGCCAAATTCTATTTAAATCCTTCATGATGGTTCATAGAGAGTTTTTGATTACCAAAAAAATATCCTTCAGGAGTGTCAAACTAGGTGTGTAGCTTGGCCCATTATCATTTACTAGGTTATTCCAAGTCAGGCCCGACTCACCATGTTAGAGTGGTTACTCCTAAGTAAATCTATGCTAGAGCCACATACACTTGTAGTATCTAGAAAGGGATATATTTCTATGAAACTACTCACTTTATCCTTTAATAAAATTCTATGAATTTTTCATAAACATTAACTCATCATTATATTTATCCTTAGAGGCATCCCTAGACATATCCCTAGAAATATTCCAAGGGATATCACTAATTGTTTCTCATCCTAGTTTCCAAAGGTTGACTAAACCATTACCAAGATACCAACCATAACAACCCATTCTTAAAGTAGAGAGAAATTATATTACTTTTTTGGAATACTTAATACATTAAAAAAAACAGATACCCAATGACCGTATTAGTTTAGTAGCTTTTGAAACATAGAACATAAAACTTATAACTCAGTGAAACATATTCAAATTTTATCAAAAAGATCTTCCCCTTATAAATTCTACTTAAGAACCATTATTTATAACCCAGGGAAAGGAAACATAACAATGGGGTGAGCTTAAATAACCAGTAGGGATAAATAAAAGAAATATATAGAATAATAAAAACATAAGGGTCAGGGAACATGATCATAACATATGAAGATCATACCCTACATATCAAATATCATAGACATGAGTCATGACATATATATTTGTAGTTCATAGGATATGAAACATAGGGGAATCAATTGAATAATCCATGAAATAATAACTGAGGAATAAGACATAAAATTTATATCATATGCATAAGAATATAAAAATATTATGTTAAGGATACCTAACAAGACCATTTTAACAAGTTAGTCTTGGGATACAACCCATATACCTACTACGTTATTTGGCTAACAATCTATGTACCCTTCTATTTTTGGGCTTGGGGTATAACCTATGCACCCTCTTACTTTTAGACTTGGGCTATAACCGGTGAACCTACTTTTCTCTAGGGACAATGAACTATTCAAATTTTTGTTTTCAGGCATGGGCTACAACCCATGTACCCTTTAACTTCTAGGCATGGTCTAAAACCTATATAGCTTCTTATTTTCTGGTTTGGGCTACCACCCGTGTACCCTTTGATCTCATATACCATTTATCAATACCCAATGCATTGTAGGGTGATATAGGTCACACCAATCTCATAATAAAATCATTCATACATGTGCCACAAGATAATAAAACTTTCATCATATCATGACCTATAAAAGAGGTGGGTTTCATAAAAATCATATCATAACCCATGAAATGAAATGGGTATCATAATCATGTAATCAAATATTATCCTATGGAAAATATATAGGTTTAATTATCATTTCATCCTAGAATAATCTGTGAAAGGAAGCGGGTTTTATAGGCATTTATTATGGTATAACCCATTGAAGAGAAACGAGTTTCATAAACATTAATCCATAAAAACATAAACCATTCAGAGAAATAATATGAATGCTTTCCTTGTATCATATCCCTAGTAAAGTATAATTGTAACCAAGGATTTCATCTTAGAAGGAGAGGTATTTAGAAAGTTCACTTGGAACATTTTTAAAAATTATAACATTTTAAAAATGTTATTCTTTGAAACAAATTTGCAAACATATCCTGGAAAAACATTTAAAACATTTCATAAGGAGAATATATTTTCCTCTTTGAAAAAATATTTCAAAAACATAAAGCATTTTTAGAACCATTTCTTTGAAAATACTTTGAAAACATATAATGAATTCTTGAAATTATTTTGAGAACCCTTTTTCCATGAAAAATAATAAAACAAGCTTGATTTGTTTCCTTGAATACTTATAAAATAATCTTGAAAACATTTTTTCAAACACCTTTCCTTTAAAACATATATAATAAGAATTAAAACATTTTTAAAATAAATTTTTCCATCAAAACTTATAAAATAAGCTTGAAATCATTTTTAAACACATTTTTCTTTGAAAATAACTTTTAAATAATGATTTTCCTTAATATTGTATTTTTTTTAAAAAATAATTTTGTAATCTTCTAAAGGAAGATTCAAGGGAATGATGGTCATGACGGCAATAAAATCCATACATGTCGAACATTCAGTTTTCACCACAAATGTTTTTTGAAAAGTGCCTCAACTAGAAAAAATCCATAAGATTCCTTATTTAAAAAGTATTTTTTTAAGGTAATACATGGGTAAAAATTTATTTCAAAGATCATAGGATAATTGTATAATATTTTTGGAAACCCTTTTTATAATTCATGGTTTTATAGGAACACATTTTTTCGACTGAAGAGAGGGGTTAAATTGGACTTTCTTAAAAACACTTTCTTGATCATATTATATTATAAGGAGTGAAAAAATGGTATCAATACTTGTATATAGAAAGAATAAATATAAGGTAATAAATATGATGATATTTATCGAGTGATGGATCATAATATTTCATCAATGGGAGCATAAACACAAACAATATCGATAAATAGTGAGATTGTGGCTATAAACTGTTTCCAAATTGGTAACATTGGATCGTAATAAAATGGAAAGAATAATATTACACGAAGCATAAAATATAATTAAAATTTTTATATTCACGACATAACTTGTAAAATTGAAATATAAACACCTCATAGAAAAATATATGTGCATAACATGGCACATGTCTCAAAGAAGGAAAATTGAATCAAAACTACTTTACTAATTTGTTAAATTTTGAAACATAAAACCCATGAAGAAAATTAAATAAAATGGATATTGAAATAACCATAAATTTATCAATAATAATTATATAATAAATACATGTGTATTAAACACACAACCTATAAGAAATAGGTGGTGAACATGGCTATTGTCCCAAGGAAAATAAAAGTGAGACAAGCAAACCATCCCTACTAGAGTAACTTTAGAGTCAAGATACCCACATCATTTAAATATTTTAATATCATTAAATAAAGGTAATTAATGATATAACATTTCATAGGGAATTATATACACCAAAAAAATGAAGCGATTTGTGAATATGTCATATATACCATGTAAATAAAAAGTGAGATGAAATTCTTTTACCTTGTGTATTGAATATCATAGTTTTCATTCAAGCCTCCTGTATAATAAATATAAGTTTATTATAAATATTTTAAAGAAAAACATTGTTATATATAATAACATATATGGTTTTATTATTACTTTATATTACCCACTTATTAACAATTCTATGTAAAGGTTTCACTTTACGTAATATTCACTTTGTTTTTCATATGTGTCTTAATTTGTTGTATCTTTGGTACTTATAGTTATATCATGATTTATAGAATTTATAACATGGTATAAATATAATTTATATTCATTATATTATTATTATATAAGTATCACATGGAATACGCTGTTAATGGAGATGGTAGGCCATACATAGGCATGAATGATGTTTCTATATTATTGTCGTATTGACAGAATTAGAGTAAATGATATATATATATATATATATAATTATTAAATTATATGAATCATATCATATATATAATATATGTTTTATTAGTCTATCCTTAACACATTCCATGTAGAGTGTGAACAAATCACATCGATTTGAGGGGGTGATAGTCCACACTTCCTCAAAAGAAATTATCGTATTTACACAAATGGAAAGTATAAGGATATGTGTTCTAAAATAATTTCACAAGATTAAATAAATAATAAATATAATAAATATAATAAATATTATATTTAAATAGTCTTTTCGTCATAATTCCCAAACATGAAATGGGTAAAGGAAAAATGAACAGTCATCGTTTCGTGAGGCTGTAGTTCGTCGTAGACATAAATGGTATGTTTGTTACCCATTAGATGAAAGTTTGTGTAAGTGGATGTAAAAAAATTATGATAAGAGATTATAAGTATATGGATTATATTTTTATTTTTTGTATAATAATCTATCAATAAATGTGGAGGGGGTGGGTAATAAAAATATGATATACAGCTTAAGGAAGGTTCTTACCCCTTCTTTTGGTAAGTCCTTTTGGTTTTCACTAAATGGCTTCCTTGGATTGCTTTTTTAGAAAAGAGAGGATTAATGGAGGAATGTAGGATTTTTTGGATGTGAATTGGGTATATCTTGGATTAGCATAAGTGGTTTTATATGTGTGAATAATGGGGAGAGGTGGTGGATTTTTTGGCAAGTTAGGGGTCACACTTGGCATTTTTTAAAAAATGAAAGTTATGTCCCCGTTTTTACCTAAAACAAAGTCATACCAAACCAACAGAACTCAACAATGGAAGGTATAAAGACAAAAAATGAGAATAAAATTGGTGTTTGACAAGTGTCTATATCTTTATAGGACATAAGTTTGATGTTTAGTTATTTTTAGGCTAACTTTTACCTTAATCATTGTAATTGATTTTATTTGAATTCACTAAAGGTTTTGGTAAAAAAATTAGTTGACCTAATTAGATATTATAAATTATCTTTATTATAAATATGCAATCCATTTTTCCAAATTCTAATCATATAATTGGCATAAATTAATTTAATATTAATTCCAAAACATGACGACATTGCAGGGTTCTTTAAGTAAAATATCCAATGAACTAAATTGCATTAATTGATAAAAGTTTAATCTATTCAAACTTAATATTTAAAAATATAATTTTACCAGATAAATAAATTATATGATAATTTAGTTTTGAATTAAAATTCATTATTTTTTATTTTTCATTAGAATATGATTTTTCTCATAAAAATCCAAAAAACTCACCCTAAGATAATATTAACAACATAAATTCAAAAATTTAATTTATTTTATCATATAAAATTTCTAGATGTGTCTAAAATTATTTTTATTATTTTTCAAAGACCGGCATGAAAAGTAGTTCATTTGAGAAAATAATTTTTTATAAACATATAAGGACTTTAAAAAAATTATATATTTCATTATCAATATGTTTTATTTATATAAGACCATTATAAAAAATATTTGAAGAGAATTTATTACTATTCATATTACTATTTTTAACATCTAGGTTATAATTATCTTGTTTAAAAAATTCTATTAAAAATATATGTTTCATTAAAACAAAGTGTTTCAAGTTGTGTGTGGAAAGTCATGTTGCATATAACATACACCATGTTGGTGTTGTGTTTAATGTAATAAAATTCAGTGATTTGTGAAATTAATGATTTACATAGTGAAATGAATAGAATAAATGAAAATTAATTTATTCAAAAAAATATTTTACAAAATCTTGGGGTGTTACACTTTCCATGTTAAGAATGGTACAATTCCTCCATTCACAAAAACCATCTCACTACAATGTATAAGGTGGAGTGAGATGAGGTTGAATTACAATATTTACATGATATTAAATAAAATCTTGGTTAATATATTCACCCCATGATAAAATCAAATATTTTTTATCATATTACATAATTGGTTCTCTAGTTAATTATTGAATTATTTTAATTTATTAAGGGACTCAGGATTATACCTTATTAAGTAGATATAAACATACATACTAAATTAATCAATAAAATTTATAAATTAAGAGTAAAAACTAATATATTCTATTGGAAAATTTCCCCCAATATCTATTTATTCAAATCATATAAGATCCATGGCCCTTCCAACCTATCCACTAAATAGTGGTTTGGTCATTTTTCCTTGAAACTAAGTATGAAAAGAATATAGCTCCAAAGATTCAAAATAACCATCTTGATAGAGATTTTTCA
This sequence comes from Viscum album, assembly GCA_963277665.1. Taxonomy (NCBI): domain Eukaryota; kingdom Viridiplantae; phylum Streptophyta; class Magnoliopsida; order Santalales; family Viscaceae; genus Viscum; species Viscum album. Next base: position 825,044,713 of record OY728155.1, read on the forward strand.
GAAAAATATCTTCTACATAGCTAAGATGGTGATTACACTTCTGGGTCTCAAATGAGGCATGAGAACATGGTTCCTTATCAATTTCCAATATTTGGTTTTTTGTAATTTAATACATAAAGACCACTATTTTGTTAGGTCATGCAATAAAACATTCCATATTCTTAAAAGAATAATTATTTTTTCCAAATTTGAAGATAAAACCATCCATGTCACATAAAGAAATAAAAAATATATTTTTAGTAATTTATGGAACACAATTAAAGTTTTCTTAAACCACTATAATTACTATTGTCAAAGAATCATGGTAGTATCCTATAGAAAATGTAGAAAATTTCACTCCATCAAATACTCAATGATCCACCTCTCCAATGAAAATATTTTAGAATACACTTAGTTTTATAATTTGGATATAGATTTAAGTACCAAAATGTGTATCTAATACCCAATGTGTAGATATATAAATATTACACTCAATTAAAAAACTCTCTTTTAGCCTCCCATTTCTTCTAGGTGAAGTTACTTATCTAGTGACCTAGCTTACCATAAGTAAGACATACTAATTCCTTTTATATACCTTTCTATTAGATATTTATCTTTTAAGAAGGATACTTCTTATGAGCTTTATACTTGGAGTTAGTATTGACCCCTTTTCCTTGATCTTATTTTTCTTATTAATCACAAGGATGATCAGTTTACCATAACCCATGTCCTTATAAACCAGAATAATGGGAGTTATATGTTCTAAAAGACTATTATCACTATTTTTAATGTTGTAATTCACAATAATATGGGAGAAAGAGTTAGGTAATGAGGAAAAAATAAGTTATCTTCATATATCATCTATGAATTTAATGCCCAGGATGTCTAAGAACTATATATAGCCAATAAGCTTGAATAATGGAGGCCCAACTAGGACCATATCTCTATGATTGAATGTGAACAGTTCATTTGAGATCTCATATCTCTATTTTCTCACCTTCTCTTGATAGATACCATGTAGGTGAGACATTATTATATTAAGATTCACATCTCCATATTGATTTAAAAGCGCATTGTACATGGAATAAATAAAAAATACAAAAAAATATATGGAATAATATAATTGTTTCTCAAAGAGAGATAATTGTTCCTTACAAGACTCTTGGATAAATGCATCAGAAATATGGTTTTCTAGTACATATAACTTCCTTTCAGGGTATAGACTAATGAACAATAACATTTCACATTATTATAAATTAATATTGGTTGGAAGGTTATGCTTATCAAGTATGGATCATAGTGATATGGTTGAAGTAATAATTTTCATTTCTACAATTAATAATAGCATAATTTTAGTTCTTCATCTGATTTATAAACATGATAATAAATATTTAAATTTTTTAATATCCCAAAATATTATAAAAAACTAATAGTCATCACCGTCAATTTCAAAATATCCAATTTCTTGGATGTTATAGTTGAAAGAATCCATATGCCACTTTTCATATCCTAGACTAAGGTATGTAAATCTATCTAAAAGTACTTAAGTAGGAATAACTATCCAAATGAATTAACTCATACTTAAAATATCTATTGAGTGGAATCCTCAATCCTAAAATCCTTTTTGTGGACTTCCATAACACTTTTACTACTAGTTTCACTATGTTTCATGGAAGAGATCAGACCTAAAATAAAACTTGGTTAATTCAACCCAAAAAAATACTGAAATCCATAATAATTAAGAAGCACTGTAATAGAGGTTGGTCAAGAAATTTGAAATATGGTCTAGTTTTTACCCAAATAGTGGAAGGATATACTGTCTTAATATATATATATAGTTGAAATATTCTAATTATTTTTTATGTAAAAAACCCATTTTTATCTTTATTTCATGATTTTTAATATTAAGTAAAATTAATCAAGTTATTAATCATATATTAGGTAAATTTTATGCATAATTGAATTTATTTTAGTAACATCTTACAAGATTATTAAATTCATCAATTCATGAGATGAAAAATAAGAATGAAAAATGAAATTAACCATGAAACATGATAGAAATAAAATATTAAGAGTGGAATCATCATGATATTTTATAATGGTTACATTATATATCATATGATAAACTAACCATTGACCTAGTGTGAGAACAATATGAACCATGACTTGGTTTGAGTTTCAGTTTTACACCTTTCCTCTCTTGTATCACTTAGGTCAGTTTCACCTCAGATCCAAATGTAAACTACCTCCACTTTATTGGGAACTAAATCCATTACATAAAAATTTACCTAAAAACTTGTCAAGGTAACTATAACACCTTAAGATTTTATGAAATATATGTATTTTTAAATAAATTTAATTTCATCGATAACTTGTGTTATACACAACAAAGAGTTTTAATAAACTATAACATAGTATAACATTATAAAATAACTGTTAAATTGGAGGATACTAATAGGAAAAAATAATCTATGAAAATTATATATTTTACACATGATTAATTTTTTTGTTAGCAATTTACTTTAAATGACAATATAATTAATTTGAAAGTAATATATTTTTTTCTTTAAAACTATTTTTATGTGCGTAAAGTATTATTAACTTAATAAATTAAATTATTCACTATTTTTGAATGATTTTAATGAAACTTATGTATTATATATTAAATAAAATTCTTGTTCATTCCTCTAATATTTTTTCTAATCATGACATAATAATCAATCCAATTTTATAATTAAAACCTATATTTTTCTAAAAAGAAGTTTCATCACATTTTGATAGATTTAATTTTATTTTTCCAATTTTAAAAAAATTATTTTAATAAATAAAATTAATTTTTTTAAATCAACATGTAAAAATTACTTTAGATATAATTTTTAACTAATTTCTTAAAATATTAATTTTTTAATGAATAGTGAAAATGTTGATCTTTATTAAAAACTGACTTTTTGTTTAACGAATACACCAAGATCCATTTTATTTTAAAATGGTTTAAAAGAAAAATTAGTAAAATTATATTATTATTAATCTAATTGGTTTAATTTTAATAAATTTCAAGTTGAATTTAGAAAAATGTTTTCAGGAAAACCGGTTTTTCATTGTTCCTGTGGGTTTGATTTCTAATGAAATTCTACCATTTTTTGTGAATTGAATTTGGTAAAATGGATTTTATATTTTGAATAATAATAATTTATATTATATAATAACTTCAACTTCAGTTTTTCCATAATTAATAGTAATAATAGTAAAAATTAATTACAACGGATAAGGTTAAAGCATTTTTACTAGAGGGTTTAGGAAAAAATAAGGGTTGGTTTACCAATCAAAATTGTCTAAATCCTATTGGATGGAAGAATTTAAACCTTATGCTATACCAAATTAAAATATATGTTCATTTTTAATAATTAGTCTTGGTATTTACTTTATAATTTTTTATTCTTTAAGGAAATTTCATAGTTGTTTCCATGTGGGTCCTCTCCCCCACTTATAAAAGGACAAATCCTCTATTATATTATCCACACTTAAATATCCTTTTGGTTCTAAAAATAATACCCAAGAAAAAAATTTAATTCCCTACCTACATTCTAGAGGCCTTTATTTTATTATTAAACACTCCTAATATGGCTTTCGGTGCAAATCTAAAGAGATTTCTTGAGGAAGTGGTATCATTCTTAATCGATCATTTTAATTTTACTTATTCTTTCACAAAATTAAAAATGTATTCAACCATGATGATATAATAAAATAATTATTTCCCATATCCTGATATTTAATTATATTAATTTCATAATCTATATCCATCTCCCCTTCTATAAAATGGGAAATGAAGCTGTTGATCATGTGTATGGTGGACAACCGCCTCGCTATCCAATGTAATTAGTTTCCCATAACAACCTCCAATGGATGGATATAAATATTTTTTTAATGTATATATAATATATTTATGGAATAATTATACTTCTGTGATAATAATATCACATATATCTTTTAACATTTCAATCCATTGAAAAATGATAACATCACTTGTGCGTATGTGTGGACTACCGCCTCCTCAAAGAGATATGATTTGTTTTTAATTTATTTTGACATGGTTGGTAATAAAGACTAATTTAATGAATATATATGATATATATGATATCACAATTTTTCTATAAATGTGAATTAATATTTACCTTTCTTTCTCTCCATCTTTGATAAGATGAACACATTGTTCATGCTTACACACAACTTATCATCTCCATGAATGGTCTAATTTGTTTTGTTATATCTAACTTTTATGTGTTAATATAATTTAGTATATAAGGAATATATATTATATTTATTTAATCACAAACATTATAGAGATTATGTATCCATATTCAGCGTACAAGGACCAAAATTTCCAAACCAAGACATGCATGAAAAGAATAACGGTTATTACCAGAAATGTTGATTTTAATAAATAATTGTTAATGAATGGTGATAAAAGGGTATTAGTAAAAAATATATGATATTATATATATGACTTGTATAATATAATAAATTTATAAGAAACCTATATATTTTATAAAGGACGTTCAAACATGTATGGAGAAATTCAACATTTAAGGTAATGAATTTTCATCTCACTTTTATTTCAATGGGACACATGGCATATCTAACAATTATTTCATTTGTGTTGTGTATATTCTGACCATAAATGTATTTTATGATTATTATTATAAATACTATGGTATTTTCATATCCATATAAGGTTCTCTTTTTTCAAGGGACTTACCATTGAAAATTCACTAAAGTGGTAGGGTTTTACATTACAAACTCACCATTTATCAAGATTCTTTATGATTTAGTTTATGATGATGAAATATATGATCTATCCAACAATAAACTCATGAATTTTATTATCATATTTTTATTTATAGAAATTACATGTTTTACATTCAATTTACACTCTTTATGCACTCATGATTCCCAAATAACGTTTTTAATAAAAACTGGCTTTATTTCTCTCTTCAGTCCTCAATTATTTCTCTTCCATGTTCATGTTTTTTAAAAATGATTAAAATAATGTATTTAATATTATCCAAATATTTTATTAATTTTTTTAACCATTTTTTTAATTTTATAAAATGGTTTAAAATAATTTTTTTTAATTTTCCCAAAAAGATACTTTTTATGTAAAATGTGAAAGGAATATTCTTCTTTAACATGGTCACTAGATATTTATTTCATTGAATTTTTAGAAGTAAAATATACCATAGGAAACAATTTTCATGGTTTTATTTAGGTTTTATAATTTCCATGAAAGATCATGAGATATCAACATCCATCGAAGAAAACGAGGTGAAATCCTATTTCTTATTATTCATAAAGGAAATATTACTCATGATGCACAAAATGTATCCTACCTCATTGTGAACATTTATCATAATTATTTTAAACAATTTTTAAAATTGAGTGACTAATGATATCCATTAACATTAATATTAATGTCTAAATATTATTATACATGTCTATAGATAGGAACATCCAATGACATATATAAATTTGGATTTACTACTAGTACGTCATGTTCTCATTATTTCCTACACTAAGAATTACAATGGAACACACCATTAGAAATCATCTCAAATTCCCGTTATTCACTTCCACTTATAGTATTTATCATTTTTTTCATGTTAAAATATTTCATATGTCTTTAGAATTTATATAGTATGAAAAATTTCATGGAACTTATGGGTTCTCATCATAGTAGAGAACTGTTTTGACCTTTTAGTTATATAATTATTCTTGGGACATTATCATAAACTATGTCACCTAATAGAATAATCATTGTTTGATATGAAATTTATTAATGTTAAAAAGGATGAATATAATTGATCATAAAGTACTTAAAAATTTATATCGGGAAACAACTCCAAAAAACCCGCACTTGCAGTAGAGGTAACTAATAATGACATTTATTCCAATAGCTCTAACATGATACTCATGATTTTAATGGGATAAATATTTAGTCATTGGGCTATCCTTGTTTTTATACATGGGATTTCTTATTACTAGAACTTCACCCATATGATTAAAATTACTTAATAGACAATACTTTCAGAATATTTCCTTTGTCTATTGGTATAACATTGACTCTTTGGAGAGATCCAACATTGTAGTGCTATCATAATATAATTTGATAGGGTCTTTACTTATATGAACCAAAAAAATAAAATGGGAAAATTTATTTATTAAAATAAATTATCTGTATACATTAACAGGTGATATATACTTATAATTAACTGTATAATTGAGGATAACTGGATGATTTGAACTCTTCCAGTTCCCAACTCCTCTCTTGAGACCAAATACATTTCTTGGCTATGATGTCAGATCATTATGATCTATTTAAAAAATGGAATTCATATAAACCCAAATTTATAAATCGTCATCTCCTACATACACCAATAACATATCGTATACTATTTTCTGATACTTAAGGCTATCTTTAATAAAAGGCCGATGCTATTCACCGGGATTAGCTTGATATCCTTCTACCTTTCTCAAGGAAAAGGGAAAATCGATCCAAGAAGAAAACATGAAATATAAAATTGATCCTATCATGGAAGAATATGAGATCATAATTAGTATTGATATCTCTCGTTCTTTGTATGAGGACCCATAATATTAGAGATAAGTATACTATGTGATACTGGAACCAATCATGTTTTTGATTTTTCTATATTGAATCCTTTCAATGTTTGGTTAATGTATGTACCTATACTTATTCAAAGTAACCTCTTAGAACTATCATGAATAACCTTGATCCCTAAAATTTATCAAGATTTACCTAATTTCTTAATTAAGTGGAATTTGTTAAATAATTTCTTAACTAACTATAATATTGGTACATAATTTCGGATGAGTAATATATCAACAACATATACTACGAAGATAATTACCCCACTCCCACTAAAATATTTGTAAACACATGGATCCAATTTTTTCTTAATGAAACCTAATTATTTTATAGATTCATCGAATAGAATCATTCATGAACAAGATGATTTATTCAATCCATAAATTGATCATTGCATATTGGATTTTGTTTTGGCATTTCCTAAAGTCAGAAAACATTCTTGTTATGTCATATAGACATCTTTCTGAAGGTCCCTGTTAAGGAAATCAATTTTGATATCCATATACCAAATTTTATAGTAATGGTAAGATTTTATAGTAAGTAAAATTTTAATTGATTTAACATAAAAACAAGTAAGAAATGTTTAGTCATAGTCAATGACTTGATGATGTTTAAACCCATCATCTTGTAGCCTTTATTTATAGGTACTTAGTTTTCATTATATATACATATTTAAATTTAATGACCACTTACACTCAAAAGAATTTACATTAACTAGAATTTTGATTAGAACCCAAACATGGAAATGATACATAGAATCCATCTTAAAATTCATGGATTATTTCTGTATTAAAGTTTATAAGATCTATACTTCCTCTTTATAGGAGATAGGTTCATCATTTTCAACCAATAATGAGGCACCATATTCAATGACTAGAAAACCGTATCTTTATGGTTCTTTTACCTCGATGGTGATCCTATGTAGTACTTGTGTTTAGTGAACAACTCATTACATTGGGATATATGGAATATATTCCTATACAAACTCTTGTGTATCTTGATCATCAACATCATCGAAGCCAATAATTCTCCCACTATGATTATTTATTATATTATCTATCTCAATATATATTTCATTTCATGAAAAATTAAATTTATTTTCTAAGGGTTTTTATTGGCAGTAACCCCTTATTTCCTTAGGATACCCTATAAATATATAATTCATTCCCTAGGGTACTAGTTTTTAGTTGATATGGACTTAAAAAATTCCATAAATCCATATATATGAATGTGAGATAAAATAATTTCTTCTCATATAGTTAATCTTATCTTACCATTTTTAATCTTAGTTGGTAATTAGTTTAGAAAATGTACTGGGACATGTAAGTCATATCCCCAAAAGGATAATGTAAGATCTTCATGGCTCATTATCTGCCTTATCACATTGAGAAAGGTACAATTCCTCCTTTTAATAACACTATTCTAATTTGGGTTATATGGTGGAGTGAGTTGAGATAAATTATCAAAATTTTATAGAAAATTTATTAACACTTTGTTAAGATTTTCTCCACCTTGATTGGAATGAAGATTTTTTATCTTCTTAACAAGTTGGATCTCTACTTCATTATGTAATTCATTAAATTTCTCAAAGTACATACACTAATTCCTCCCCATTTAGACATAACTGTATCAAAATCATGTCATGAGTAAAAATTATTAAGTAAGAATACCTATGATGTACAAGACCCAATTCACTCTTGAGAAACCAAACCCAGTTGGCCACATGGCCTCAAGTGCACCTCCCATATTCTAGAGGCAGTTGACTAGGAATAAGGGACTTGTTTGATTCCATGGGGAGACTATTATCTCTATTTAGAGTGGATCACTTCATTAAGAAATATATAAATGAAGAATCAGAAGCATGTTAATGAAGAATAAGGAAGCATAATAAGTATAAACATCCCTCTAATAGACAATGAACTCTAGGGATATAAATTATGACATATTGAAAATATGATGGAATGTATATACAAAAAGGGAAACATGTGTATATTTTATTATGAAGACAATACAATACATGGTATATGAAATAATGAAAGAGGAGAAAACTATCCAAGCATCCTGAGATATGGCTTGGTCATCTGATACTAAGATCCCATCCTAAAGAAAGAAGTCAGGTGTCTAAAGTGGGATTCTTCCCCTTGTACACACATATGATTATATAATCTATCTAGTTAATAATTGTTTATGAGATATGGGGTGAGATAAATATAAGTATGCCACCTCCAATAGTGTCTATAGAAAAACCTGTCTTTGAATGTAAACTATAACAACTTGCAGGTATAACAAAATTAAAATAGTACAATAAAACCAACCCATACCTACTTCACCCATAGTTGGTGTCTCGGATGATGTATTTATTTAATTAATTAAAGATAAATTTATAATAAGGAGATTCATATGAAGGTGTTAGTTGTACTGTAAAATATGATGATAATAATATAGGATTGAAGGTGTAAACAAAGTATACTTGACCTTAGGGGTAGATCAAACTCATAGGGAAAACTCAAGTAGTATAACTATGAGGGTATATGTGAAATCCAAGTCATAAATAAAAGGCATTCCACTATAAAATTTTCTAACATTGTCCTTGGGGATTTTACACAGTAATCCCAAGCTAAGTACTACTAGGCCAAATAGTGTGAATCCATGGTGCCACATGTCCAAATATATCTAGATAAATACAAGGAGTGAATATAAGGCACTCTAATTTTTGAAGTTAAACTGAAGGGATCCTAAGAAGCCATACCAACCATACACTAATAGACACATACCATGTTCCATGGTGGGTATATCCCTTGGAAATGTATTAATAAATTAATATTGCATCCTCAGAGTGCTTAAGGAATTCCATTGAGAATCTAAGGCTTGATTATGTATGAAGAATCCTATAAATATGAAATATGTTTGAATACAATAGGCACATTAAATATTAAATATATAACAATTAATTTAAGTTAATTTAATACTCATTCTAATAAAATTTTCTTTAGATTCATTACATTAACTTTCATCATACATGATAGGGTGAAATAATAAAATGAATTCAATTATAAAATTAATTTATAATTAACTCCGCCATGTGATATTTATAATTATATACTTCAAATGAAATGAATTAATGGATTATTTATTATGATGAAACAATTACCATAATAAAGGACATGTCAAATGCACCCGAGCGATGTTATACGTAATCTCAACTTGGTTCACTAGTTTCATAAAAAAAAACCAACTTGGGGTGGTGAACAATGAGGTATCAACCTCCAATAGTGTCAAGGATTGTCATTATATATTTATAATAAAACCGAGATAACCTAAAATAAAGTAGATTAATTTTTAAGAGCAACACATAATAAAATCCATTCGTGTACACCAGGGAAAATTTATAACTGCAGAAAGTCTGAGGTAAATGTCATAGAACACCCACTTCATACTTGTTGTAGATACCTCATCATTTATTCTCCATTATTTTGGATTTTATTGGAATAAAATATAAGAATATATGAATATCTTGAAAATAGGGTATAAGAGGTCACACCAAAATAGCATTTTTGACAAAAAGACAAATGAATAAAGGACATAAATGATTAGAGATCTTATGAAGAGGGATAAAATGAGATGAATTGTGGATAAATCTGATGAGGGATATATAATATCTATAAAATCCCAAATTAGTTAGGGGAAAGATTCAAAAGGGATAATAGAGGGGGGGGGGGTACTTCTATCCATTCGAGGAGAAAAGAAAGCGTGGTGTTGTTTTTAAAGGAAGAAGTAAAAAATGATAAAGTCAAATAATTTTAAAGAGAATCATGGTTTGGACACATAGTTTTCCAATTTGTGTGACACCCATGTGCTAGATACTATCCAAGAGGGTGGCCTTCATAGAAGGGAGATCACTATTTGTCCAACCCGCTCTACCCATGCACCCCACTCTGCCTAAGGAGCATGCCCCACATGGGCTACAACACACAGTTTGAAAGTGTCTGCATAGACCATTTTTTATCCTCTATCAAACATTGTAACACCCTAAATGATTTACATAACTATGTGGAAATTTCTATTGAGTTTTTACTATCTATGCAGACCAACTATTTCCTCGAAAATCTTGAGATCTGGTCTCCAAACAAGCCCCAAATTCTTGTGAACCCTTTCTTAGACCATACAGAAAATTTATAAGGACAAAATAAAAGATTTAAATTGAAATGAAAAAGTTTCATAGCTCCAAGAAAAATCAGGATCTTATTGTCGTCCCACCTCGATGGAACTGGTCCCCAGATTTCCCTTCTGGGCATGGTAGAAATTCATCTGAGAATAACTCTAGCCACAAATAATGCACATCAACTCCAACTACAAAGTATCATCCTATACATGGCCATGTTTCCATTTAAATTGTAGTAAACTGAAAAATTTCCTTGGAATACCTTCATGGTTCAATCAATGATACAAATGAGATAATCCTAAAAATAATCATCAAAATCCAATTCAGCATTCTCAAGTTCAAAAGTTTGTGATGGGTAGATTTGATGGAGGAAAAGCTGTGGAACGTGGAAGTATTCCGTCATGAAATGATACCTTTGAGGTAACAATGACCATTAGGTTACCACCCTGAATCTCTCTAAGATATCAAAAAGTTCATAAAAAGGAGGTGATATCTTCCCTTTCCTCTATATCCATCTATGACCAATCCTAGGTGATACCAAAAATAAGACACGATCCCGAACCTCAAACTATAGAGGTCATCGACGATGATATAAATTCGATTTCTATCTATACTAAGTAGTATCAATATGATTTTTGATCAAATTAAGCTACTCTAAAGTCTCTTTAACAAGATGAGGACCTAGTAGCATTTCCTCTCATACCTCTGGATAGTATAGAGGTGAACGGAATGACCTACCATATAAGGTCTCATATGGAGCCATCCGAATTGTTTTATAAAAGATATTAGAGTAGAAAAACCCAAAATAGGGTTATTATTCTCCCAAGAGCTTCTAAAATCATATACACATGCCCACAATATGTACTGCAACAATTTTATAGTCTGTTCTGATTGAGTATCAGTCTGGGGGTGCTAATATGTTCTTAGAAGCACCTGGGTACCCAGTGATTTCTGTAACTACTTCCAAAACCTCAATGTGAAATGAACATACATATTAAAAAATATAGTAAAAGGGACATCATGTAGGCATATAATCTAACAAACATATAGTCTTCCTAGCTCATCAATTGAGAATGTCTCCCAGATATAAAGAAAGTGGGATACTTTAATCAGTCTATCCACGAATACCCAAACTGCATCACTACCCTATGGAGAAATTGATAAACTAGAAAAAAATACATCGTGACATCATCCTCTTTCCATTTTTGGATTTGTAATGGCTGTAAAAATATAGCAGTCCAATGGTTCTCTACCTTCACCTAATTATAGGTGGAACACCTAGTAATAAAGCTTGTGATATGATGTTTCATCCCATGTCACTAATACCGATGACACATGTCATGGAATATCAAGGAAATTATTAGGAAAATTCCCATTATAAATCATGGGATTCTCATATAATCTCCAAATAAATGTTAGGTCTAACTAAGATACACCCATATATAAGAAGTATGTCATCTCTATCAACTAACCAATCTAGAAGAGGGCCCTCATTATAAATACATTCCCATAGGACCAACCCTTCTGTGGGTCAAAACCGCCTTCTCTTCACCCTATCTTGGTGTAAAGTGGTAAGTATTAAGGTTATAAGTAATTGATACCATTGAATCTCTTGAATATCTAGATTCATATCATAAAATAGGTCCATCAGTTTCTATTCATCACCAAATTCCATAAAGGCTTGTGGCTAATTTTGTTTCCTTTGTGTATTTGGTACCACATTTCCATTTACATGCCTATAGGAAAGTAAAAATTGAAAAGACTGGAGGTATTCAAACCATATCCACTTTTTATTATTAAAGAAATGATACAAAAAGATATATTTGAGGCCCTTTTGGTCTATAAACACCACAAAGTCCCCTGTCATAAGACACTGCCTCCATCAATGGAAGACATGAATGATGGATGTAAGCTCTAGGTTATGTGTTGAGTAAATATGCTTGTGAGATCTCAATTGGAAAGAACCATATATAATGACTCAATTCTCCTACATTAACACTTCACCCATCCCAATACATGATTCATTATAAAACACTGTATAACCACTACTATGATCTGAAAGAATCAAGATTAGTGCTAAAGTAAGTCTTCCATTTAGCTTCTGAAAGGCCTTATCGCAGGATTCACACCACAAGAACTTCACACCCATCATAGTCAGACCGGTAAGAGTTTCTGAATGGTTTGGGAATTATTATAAAAAATGCCTATAACATCTAGACAACATCATGAAATTCCATATATGAAACACATTTTTGGGATGCTTCTAGGAAATAACAACACTCACATTCTACAGGTTAATTGATATTCCTGATTTTAAGATTATATGACCCAAGGAGTGAACCTTGTCGATCTAAAAGTTTCACTTTGTAAGATTAGCCAATAATTGATTATCTCTTGGTGTATTCAATAAGATCTCAATATGTTTGACAAGGTATCTTAAAGTATGAGATTGCAACCATATTTATTCTATAAAAACCACATAGAAGGAATCCAAGTAGGGGTGGGAAACCCTCTTTATCATGGATATGAAAATAGTGGGCATGTTCATGAGACCATACACAAAAAATAGATACTCATATAAATTGTAAAGACTTAGGAATGTTGTACATAGTATATTTGAAGGCCTGGCTTTCACTTGATTATATCCCGATTTTAGGTTAATCTTTACGAACACTATATCACCTCAAAGATGGATGAATACATATTTTATTTCTAGAAAAGGATATTAGTTTTTAACCATAAGTTTATTCAACCATTATTAATCCACAAAATTAGGAAGGGTTCCATCTACCTTTTTAGAGATAAGTATCAGTGAAATCAAGGAAGAAGTAATGGGTTAGATAAAACCATATATTCTAAATCCTCTAGCTACCTCTTAATTTCCTAAATCTCTGTATGTGCCACTATATACAGAGGAATAGATACTAGAGCTAATCTTGGATGAATATCGAATGTAAAATCTACTATATCTTAGGAGTTATTCTAGAGAAGTCATCTTGGAAAACATCAAAAAAATGATCCACCACCTAGGAAAAATATTTTAGAGGTACTATCCAATAATCCAAGAAAATATGGAAAATCTAGAATGTCACTTCTCCTTGCCCGGAATGCTCTGGTCCAACTCGATCAAACTAGATATCCCATTCTTCATTATGTAAATATATACCACCCTCCAGAAATGTAAAATTAACCCTTCAATAATAAAAATCAATTTGTTAATGATAAGCCATGAAAAAATTCATCCCAAGTATGACATCAAACTCGATAATCTCAAGGATAAAGAAATTCCACAAGAAGTAATAACTTCCAATCTCCAAATTATATTCCATTCATTAGTGCAATCCCTCTGAATGTATGCCCAATGATGTGTCCAAATTCATCACCCAACAGATGTTTGAAATTTGAATCCCAAGACTTTCTGTTATCATTATAGAGATAAAGGAGTGTGAATCACCTATATCGAACAAAGTAGTTACGATAGTAGAGGATACTAGAATAGTACATTTTACAATAGACATTCATCCACTATACTCCTCAGATATCTACTGTAATTCTTGCAAATGGCCTGATCCATGACCCTAAGCTATAACTAGACTACCCTGAGAAGGTCCACTATCATGGCATTGAAAGTTAGATGTTTGGTCACCTTACCCATGTCCTCAACCTTGTCATGTTCAGCCATTGCTACTCCAACTTCCTACCTGATGAGGGGCCAATAATTATATTGATAGTGTAGCTGGTGTGGGTCCCTTCTACAAGAATCAGTTGGAAAGTTTTAGAAAAACCTTTTAAGATAACCCATCTGGCCATAACCATGGTACTCAAGTGGGTATATATCGCATTGTGGATTCACATTCCCCTGCCATCCACACTGATACAATATAATAGAGCTACCATTATAGATACCATGGCTTCCACTACTCTAACTATGATCCTCATAGAGACCCTTCTTGCTACTAGAAGAACTAATACCATGTATTGTCACTGAGCAATTATTCACCACAGTACCAAATTCCCTTAAGTTGTTCTCGGTGACAGGATCTGGGTTTATGATATCCAAAATACTCAATAGGTGGAAGGCATTCACATGATAATATATGGAATAATTGATCCCATACATGAATCATATCTTCCATGATAGTCAATCAATAATTTGTAATTCTACAAAGAGTTTAAGATTAGAAAAGAAAGTTGGATAGTCCCTGATATAAATAATACCATTCTCCAGGTGCATGAAATCATAGGCTTGGTAATTCTCAACATGTTTTTGAAAAATTAATCATAGAAGGATATTTGGAAGTCCATCTAGACAATGACTTCATAATGACTATCCTAGGTAATTACATCCCATCAGTTCTTGGAAGAATCACAAACATGTAGAAAGAGATCTTGAACCTCTTCTGTAGATGCATTTCCAAATTATTTAAGATAGATAAAATGGATTCTATCCATGACTCAATATCCTTAGTATTTCCTTCTCTCAAAAAGGTAGGAGTATGTTATTATTGAAACTCATGTGTAAGATCAAACATCACAGGGGTAGCCAGTGGATTACCCTATAAATAATGAATCAAGAATTGAAAAATCTATCAAAGATGAGTGATTGTTCCCTTTTCATGAATAGAAGGAGGATCCATAGGTGAATCTTTGAGGGGTAACAATAGTGGATCATGGCCTACAACCACGAGACCATGGTCATCTCAACCCTCTTGGAACATGAGGTGAGGTGTCATGGTGTCATAAATCTAAAAATTCCTATCTCACACCTCAGAAAATGATACCAAAGAATATATGATCACTAACATAAGTGGAGAAAAAGGAACGAGCACACTACCCAACACATTACCCCAACCACCCACATCTAAGGATAGACTATTAGTATGTGTTCATGTTTTTATTCAGAATGGTTTAGGTATATAGAGGGTAAATTTGAAGTTAAGGGGGAAAACACACTTTAAGTTACACTTCGGTTTTTATTTACCCACAACTATTTCATTTATAAGTCAGAAATTATATCTTAATTTAAAAAGTGAGTTCATGTAAAATATGAGGATTAATTAAATTGATTTTAATTTGCACTTTGTAATGTCCCATATACTTTATAAATTGATATTGATACAAATTTAATTACAAGAACCCCCCTTAAATTTGGTCTTAGAATGTTGTGGGTAAACATTTGATGGATTGATTCAATGAATTAACCTTTCAAATTTATAAAGGTTGATAAAATTTATAAATTGATGTTGTTACTCCTGAAATCACATCCAAAGACCATATCATGTAAACAAGGTTACATAGATTACGTGTTTTGAAATTTTATATTAAATATGACACCATAGATATATATATAAAACACCATTTATGTTGATGTTGACATTTTAAACAACCAATTTACCTTCCTTGTAGAAGACTTTAGTTCAAATGGCATATTCAACAACCATGGCTCACTCAATAATCATAAGAACCATAGGAAATGCATGCAATAAAATACACATATATAGTATGGAGTAAGCATGGAATATGAATCCTATGTGAATATAATAATGAGTGTAAAAATTATCCTTTATATACCAAGGCAAGGTAAAATATACATAAAAATTATCAAACCTTAAAATCTATGTATTCCACCAAATAGTGGAATTATATCAAAAGTAATAAGAAAAATACAAAATGAAAATTTTCTATTCCCTAGAGACTTGGTGTTTACCTCGAATAGGGGTTAACTACTCTGATGCAGGGCTTATAACAAAGTCACTACACATTTATAAAGTCATATATAAATTTTCTTAATAATAAGACAAGAAAATAAATTCTTTGATACCAATTTTTACATCCAATACCTGGTTTACTTTTGAGTAACCAAAACCTATTGGCCACCTAGCATCAAGTGCGCCCCCATATGCCAGAGGATAACGACTAGCATTGAGGGCCTATGGTGTGTCCATGGGGTTACTATGAACTCTAGTTAGTGTGTAGCAGAATAGTAATCAATATATAAATGAAAAATAAGGATCATTTAAGGAAGAACAAGATAAAAAAAGTAAAAACACCCATGTAATAAATAATGAACTCAAGGGATTTAAATTATATCATATAAAAAGAAGATTTCATGTCTCTATAAAAAATGGGAAAAAGGAATACATGGTTGAAGAAATATAGTACAATACATGATATAAAAAAGAATAAAAAAGGATAAAAATATCCAAGAATGCTGACCTCCATATCAATCATCTGCTACCAATCTCCCATCCTAAAGTAAGAAATCTCATGTCCAAAGTTAGAAACTTTCACCTGTTCACACTTGTGATCACATAATATTTATAGGTACAAATGGATTCTTAGATAGGGTGTGAGAAAAATATCATTATTCCATCACCACTAGAATCTATAAAAATCTAGTATGTGAATATAAACTATAACAGTGGGCAGGTATATCATAAGTAAGACAATACAATAAAACTAACCCATACATAATTTTTCCTGAGCTAGTGTTTATGATCATTCATTCATTTAATTAATTACAAATTAGTATATAATAATAATCCAACAAGCCTGTAACAAAGTGGTACAAGATCTTTCTTTGTATCCAAAAGACCGAGGATCAAATCTAGGTAAGGATAAATTTCTGGGTTACTATAGTAGCAATATAGTAAAGCACTGTAGCAGTGGAAGAACAACACCATAGGTGACAATATAGAAGTGGAGGTACTATAGTAAGTACTAAAGTGGTGACTGAACTATAGCAGCCTAGGTACTATATCAAAACTATTCATCAAAGGTCCCTTTGGGAAAAAAAATTGGCATTCAAGCCAAGTATTCTGGCCACTTGGCTTAGGCCTTCGGGCTATTTAATGGGTCTCCCTCTACCAAGTCAAAAGAGGTCTTTTATTTAATAATAAAAGTGAGACTTCAACTCCAAACTAAAAAAGATTATAATAAGAAGATTCATATGAAGGTGTTAGTCGTACTATAAAAGATAATGATAATAATAGAGGATCCAATGTGAAACCAAGGCATACTTAACTTCAAGGTTCGATCCAACTCACAGTGGTGACTCATACAGTCTATCTATAAGGGTATGAGTATAATATAAGTGGTACACAAACATAATTCTATCATAAAAGATCTTAATAGTGTCCATGAAGCTCATCAAAAGCAATCCAGGGCTAAGCATGACTAGGCCCAATGGGGTGAATCAATAACACCGCATGTCAGAAGACATATATCTAAATTCAAGGAGTGTATCCAAGGAATTAAAATTTCTAATGAAAAAGTATACAGATCTTGTGGTGTTCATCTAGATATCCAATAATATATAAAAAACATGTTCTGAGGTTGATATCTCCCTTGGCAACTGGCTCAATGAATCAAAATGGAATCCACTAGGGGATCATGGAATTTATTTAGGAATCCAAGGACATATAAAGGATGACCAATACTATAAAGATAAAAAAGGTCCATCCGCAATAGAAACCATATATATTTATTATATAAAAATTCTTTTTTTCCATGTAATACTCATGAACATTAAATTTTCATTAGGTTCATTCTATTACCTTTTATCATAGATGAAAAGTTGAAATAAATACATGAAACCAATTATAAAATTATTTTCCAATTTACCAGGAAAAGTGATATATATAATTATAAACTTTTCATGGAATGAATTAAAGATTTATTTATCTTGATTAAATAGTTATCTTAACAATGTTTAATTCGAATGCACCCGAACAATGTCATAGGTAATCCCAATACGGTTTAAGAAAGGGATAAATAAGAAAAATCTCAACTTGGGTTGGTTTACATTGAGTTCTAAACCTAAAATAGTGTCAAGGAGTGTAATTAGATCCTTAGAATACAACCGAAATAACATAAAATATATAACATGATTTTTTAGAAGCCACACCTGGTAAAACCGACGTGTGCACTACATGAAAATTTAAAAATAGTGAGACTTTGAGGGAAAAGTCAAAGACCAACTAACCCAAGCCTATATCATATGTCTCGTCTAGTATGAGCCTTTAGTTTGTCTTGAATCAAAAGAAAATTTAATAATAGTCAAAAAAACTATTTTTGGGAATAATAGCTCGCACTAAAATAGTTTCATCGATAGAAAGACGAATGATGAAAGGAGATGAAGGATAATAGATCTTACCTAGAGGGATATAATGCGATGAGAGATGGATTGGTCAAATTCTAAATAGATAAGATCCACCAAATCCTAACTTAGGCATGGGAAAACATCAAATTGGAGAAGAGAGGGGGGTGATGTTGTCCACTAGATAAGGAAATAAAGAGGAGTGAGGTTATTAAATGAAGAAGAGAAAAAACTAAAATCTAAAAATTTTAAAGTGGAACTCAGTTTGTACTCATGGTAAGACAAAAAAATCACCGACCATGAAGCAACTGCAATCTATGGGAAGTTGATCACATGATTTAGGGACCATAGTTTTTTCAACAGTGCTCAACCTAGGAGTACCCATTTTTCAAGGGAGCACACCCTTCACGTTCTATAGTACCTGATTAGACACACTGTGCACATCCCTTTCACTCCCCTATATGGATTTTTATAGTGCCCTATATATTTTATCTAACTTTGTGGAATGAGTTTCATGGTTTCTATTAACTATGTAGCCTAGGTATTTCCTCAAGAAGCCAAATCTATGGGCTTCGAACAAGTCCCGAATACTCTTGAACCATTTCATAAACCGTAGGAAACATTTATAAGGATGAAAAAATCATTTTAATATGAAAATAAATGGTTCCGTAACTTGAATAAAAATCAGTATCTTACACTACCCACATCTTGCTTCTACTTGAAATGGTCCACAAAAATTTATGCGTACAAATCATAGAAGCTCTATGGATCTTTCACCCTATCCACCAAATGATGGTTTTGTCATTTTACCTTAAAAAAATAATGAAGTATTTCATGATGTTTTATCTCAAAAGAGTCCAAATAATCATCTTGGTAGGGATTTTTGAGACACATCTCATTTAGATTACAAAGATGATACACCACAACTGGGTGTTAAATGAGTTGCGAGAACAAGATTCATTATAAACTATCAATATTTGGGTTATTTTAATTTAATACATAAAAACCATTATTTAGTATTTCCATATTGTGAAAAATGGTATCTTTGTAAAAGAATAATTCTTTATTTCCAAATTTGGAAAAAACAATCCATATCATGTAGAGAAACATAAGTGATGTCTTTAGTAACACTTGTCAGAAAAAAATAGTTATTTAAAACATATATCATTATGGAGGGAAATGAAAGGTGGTTGTCTCCTATATACATAGAAGTAAATTTCTCTCTATTGGTTGCTCAAATATCACCTCTCATCTGAAAATATTTTAGAATCTACATAATTGTTATATTCGTATAGAAAAATTTAGAACCACATACTATAGGTAATAAACAATATGTATATATAGAATGATTACACTCAATAATGAACATTCCTTTAGATACCCTTACTTTTAAGTTGAGATCCTCTTCTAATGGAAAATATTTCCACATGAAAAACATATTACTTCCTTTTACATACCTTCCATTTAAATATTGTTCTTTTAGTAAGGAATCAACTCTGGAACTTTTGACTCAGAGTGTGTCTTGGTCCCCTTTTCCATGTTCTTCATTTGTTATTCACTATAAGGACTCCATGTTTTGTCATTTTCCATGTCCTTATAAACTTAGAAAATGAGATTAATAAATTCTGATAAAGTTTTCTCATTATTTTTCATATTTAAATTCATAATAAATCTTTAGAATGATTTAGGTAGTGAGGATAGATTGAGATATATGTGTAGCTCATTTAGTAATATAATTACCAGGTTCTCTAAGCACTCTATGATGACAATAATAGTGAATACATGAGGCCTATCTAGAACCATCTCTCTAATATTTCATGTAATAAATGTATTCGAGATATCATTCCTATTTTTTATCACCATCTCCTGATAAATACCATGAAGTTGAGACATAAAACTATATGAATCCGTGCACTTGTATTAATTTAAAATATTATTGGGCAAGGAAGAGATGATAAAAAATATGAAATATTTGGAATCAAAAAAATTATTCTAATATAGAGATAATTATCCCTTAAAATCCTATTGGGTAGTTCCTTAAGGAATATGGGTATACAACACATATTTTATCCTTTCATGGTGTATAATAATGTACAAGAACCCTTTCAATTTTTAGAAATTCACACCAGTGAGAAGGTTATCCTTGAAATGTATTATTCACAGTGATTTGGTTGAATTCATAATTTTCAATCCTATAATTTAGAAGAGAATAATTTTAGTATATCATCTGATTTATTAAATAGATAATATATATTTAAATTTATTAATCTCCAAACATTTTATTCAAATCTAATATACCTCAACATCAATTTTAAAATATCCAGTTTATTGGATATTTTAGTGGTAAGTATCCCTATGACCCTTCTCATAACCCACATAGAGTTTTTCAAGATATTTAACAGTATTTAAGTAGTTATAACTTTCCAAATGCATTAACTCATAGTTCCTTGATCTATTTATTAGACTCTCTGATCCTTAAATCCTTATTTTGGATTTCCTCAACACTTTTATTACTTGTTTATCTAAGTATCATGGAGGTGATCAACCGTTAATAAAAGCTAGGTTAATTTGTACAAAAAAACAAGATAAAATTGATTGATTATTGAAATTAAACCCAATAGCAGTTTTTAAGAAATTTCAACTATGGTTTGGTTCCTACCCATGTATTGTTAGGATGTACTAACTTTATATATATAGTTGATGGATTTTATTTATTTTATGTGTAAGAAACCCACTATTATGTTTATTGCATTGTTTTTAATATTATGTATATTTTTAAGTGATTAACCATTCCTTAGATAAGGCTTATGCATAATCCAATTTATTTTAGTTCTATCTTTCATGATTTTTGAAATTCATTAATTCTTGAGATTGAGACAAAACATCCATAATGAAATAATCCAAGAAATCTGGTATTAATAAAATATTAAGAGTGGTATGACCATGATCTTTTCTAACGGTTAGTTTATATAGAAGATTATAAACTAACCATTTACCTAGTGGTAACAAAACATAATGTTGCATCTTTCCACCAGTCCTCCCTTGTATAACATGGATTGGTTTTTCATGGATCCAAACGTAAACTACCTATAATCGACTCGAAAATTAATTTTTTATTAAATGATGTTAGAACACCAACCAAAAATATACAGATCATGGAGGGAGAAAGTGGTGAAGTCCAAGGGCATCACCCTGGATAACATCCTTACATTACTATAGAAGAGATCCAATAGTGGAGTAAATCACCAATGGTTCCTCCTCCCTTCCTGCACAAAAAATTACATACACAAAAAAAATTATCTTCTCTCCAAATATTATGGACCCTACAACCTTCATTGATATCCTTAGAGCATCTTCTAACAAGATAGATCAAATTCCATGGAGTATTGATTTTCCCTTGTATAGACCACACCAATATATTGAAATCCGATTCTACCTCACATACCTGGAATCCAAATTTTCTGCACAGAGAAACTCTGGTGAGAAAGGCCCTCAACTCCGTGCAAATGGAATCCCTCAGACCATAGTATGTGTTGAAAGCCAGAAACACTGAACCATTTGAATCCCTGAGTTGACCACCACCTCGCATGCATCCATTCATGGAAGAACCATCAACATTAATCTTTTTACTGTTATTATGAGAATTCCACTTTACCCACTGACTCAGATAACTATTAGCAGAAATAGATCAATTAAGGAACCTATTAAGCACCTGATAATTCTTCCCACACTTCAAACATAAATCCAACTCGTAAATGAATACTATCACCTTTATCAGCAGACTAGAAAATGTAGGTCTCTTGTCGAACCTGGATGTATTCCGCAGCTCCAAAATGATCCAGCAAATGGCATTGAATGTAATGCGGTGAATTCTCTTCTGCATCTCTCAATGATAGGACCCCATAAAACAGAAAGAAGTAATGTCCCGTATAGGGTCGTAATCACTATTACATGATATTCGCGTATCAAAAGCAGACCACAGGCCAACATCCCAATCCATCATATAGAACAGATATAGGGAAGACTCACTGTTCAAACAATTATAGTAGAAACACTGTGATGCCAGAGAGATACCCTTTGCCTAAATATTGTCTTCCATTGAAATTAACCGATTTTGAAACCTCAAGACCAAAAAATTCATCTTCGTAGGGATGTTGTTACACCATAACCGAAAATACCATTCATCCCGCACAGATATTGGAAGAAACAATTCTCTAAAATCATGCCCATTAAAGAACCTAGAATATGACCTATTAAAACAAAATCTATCCACCTCATCTGAGAAAGAAATGCTATTAAATACTTCCATCTATTCCTTACCTAGAATGGCCTCCAGCATTGAAGGATAAGCGCTTGCCTCCCTAACATTCATGTTAGGACCCGAACATCCTGGAAACAAGAGTCTCTCTTCTACCCAGTTATCCCTCCAGAAGTTAGTTTTTCTTCTCCCAACCACACATTGGGTAGCCTCCTGAAGAGTTTTTAAATTCTGTAAAATACATCTATCCATCTTTGAGATCATTCCACGATGTCTTTTCCAATCTTCCCAATGACATCCATAAGAGTTTCTAAGTAATGTGTCCCACAACGACTCCCCCATGAGGAAGTCCCAAGCTAGTCATTCTTGCATGGCTTGCATGGACTCTTTGATGTACCTTAGGCCAATACCCCCCTCCACCACTAGTTTAGCCATATGGTTCCAGTATGCCCAATGACATAGGCTGATGGAGTTTACATCACATAATAAATAGTTCCTGATCTTCTCCACCCATTCTATGGTCCCTTTTAGAGGAGTGATGGTTGAGAGAAAGTGCGTCAGAATAGAAGAAAAAACGCTGTTGATTAAAGTGACCAGGCCACTGAAAGAAAGAAATATGCTCTTCCATTTCACAATTCTCCCCAGAATTCTGTTCATAATATCATCAAAGAAAGACTTTTTAATCTGTCCGAAAGTGATTGGGGATCCAAGATATATCATAGGGAGATGTTTCCCCCGAATTCCAAGAGTATCTTGAATTATCCAGCTTCTTCAAATAGAAAACTTGTTGGAGATAAAAAAACTACTTTTTCTTGAATTAATTCTTTTTCTGCTTATATCCCCATAAACCTCTATAATCTTCAAGAAGTTAAGAATAGAATTATGCATTTGACAAAATAGTATTCAATCCAAACCGTTCTTATTTAAGACAAATAATACTTTAATCAATTAATTATATTATTTAATTAAACAATTATTTTTATTTTAATTCTCATCCAATCTTTATTGACATTCTTATCCATTAAATTTTAAATAAATTAAATAAATTTATTTAAACCTATCCATGTACAAAACATGTACCTTGAAGGAAACACCACAAGTACCTATCTAAACTACCCAATGCTTATAATATTCATATGCTATTTACTCATATGAAATGTAGCATATAAATCTTATCATGGAATTTTATAATTTTTAATAGTAAAATAAATGATATATAGAACACATGTAGTTTACATTATGTTCTATGTTTTAATATGCATAGAGTAATCACTGTAATATGACTTATGCATGACATGAAATTCTAAATATTACAATGAAATTAATCAAATAATTAATATATATATATATAACCAACATCCGGATGTGTACATATTTTTGTAAATGACAGACTAAATACATGTTGATAAGGATTAAGAAATACAAGAAATTATTTTTAAATTCCTAATAATTTGGTTATATATATGGCATATACAATCTTCCTACATAACATGTATAGTTCTTCACTGTCTATACAAGACACACAACTAGGGACTCATCATGTTTTCATGATATATAAATTAATGTAGTACATGGTGTGAACTTATTCTACACTTCATGTGCTCTCTATGTTACATGCTCACTGGTCATGTAGGTCATGTATGAAAGTACACAACACCTCAATAACTAATGGAATACATGTCCTATATGAAAATTACACATCATGTATTTTTGACAAGCATACACTTGGAATACCTAATTTATACATGTTGTATTAAATACAAACCATGTGTAATAAATACACATGATACCGATTAATTCTGAATTAATTCATGAGTAATCTTGGTGAATTAAACATGGGAACATGATGTATACCAATGGGATTTACATCGTATTGTTTTGTTCCCTCTATCTACAATAATAAATACTTTTGTTTGGGATCTTCAAATAATATTCCTTCATAATTAATCTATTTATTGATTATATTTGAGATAATGAATAGGAAGAAGTGAATATATCTGGATTTGGACTGAAGAAAGATTAAACCAGAATTGAGAAACTAATGATAAATTCATAAAATAATAAATGATATTTAAATATGTATAAATAATTATGAGACTACTATGATACAAAATGAAGGTTTTAGGGGTAGGGGATGTGATAGGAGGGCTTTCCTAACTTGAAATTTTTTAGGTAATAGACGAATAATCAATGATACACACCAAAAATAACACCGTGACCAATAGAATTAAATCAATGATTAATTGACAGGATAACACCAAAACCCGACACATGATCATCTCATAATAATTTATAGTTAATTTAAGTAATTACATAATCACCATATGATGAATTATTACTTTGTTTATGAATCTAAAAAATATCCAAATCATACCACTGATGTGTTGTAGGAATCAAGTGTAGTTTCCCTATAATGGTGATCAACATGTTCTTCATGATCCTGTTAAAGTTAGCATAAGAATCTCTGGGTTCTTGTGAGGTATATCATAATTCTTGTGTTGTTTGTATTTAATTTGAACTATATATTTTTTCAAAAAAGGATTCTCTATGATCTCAATAGAATCGAGAGAGGTGGTGGAGGTGGATCTCTCTCTGTTGTTGAGAGAATTCTTAGTGTGTAACTCTCTAGGGACTGAGAGAATTCTTCAGAGTCATTTCCAAACCAACACATCAACTAGAGTTAGGGTTGGAAATCATATAATTGTTGTTAAATAGTGATGGGGTTAGAAATTAATAATTTAATATAGGCCTTTATTATTTCCTTAATCATTTGGGAACCCCATGTGTGTAATAATTATAATATTATTAATATTTTTATTAACATACAAACAATTAGTGAATTAATTAAATATTACTTATTCAAATAATATTTGATATATATTATTTATAACCAGAACATTAAACTCGGTTCTCAATTCCACCACAATATTTATTGGCTCTTGAATAATTACTATTTATTTAATAAATAAATATCAGTGAATTATTATGGTATAAATAAATAAATATTATATACACTAAATAGAAAATAAATATTTATTATATATTGTACTCAAAAAATATTCTATTGAATAACTAGTGACTGCATATATGTGATTGATCTAACTTAAACAATTATTAAACCAAATATGAGAATAATATTTATTTAAAATTCTAAATAATTAATAAAATTATTATTTAATTGACATTTTGGATACACTTAGTGTGTGACCCTCTAGGTCTCTTTCTCAGTGGAATTATGTGGACCCATCTAAAGTCCAAGGTTAACTTCAAGCAATATGTCATGGAACCCATATAAAATAATTTAATTAAAAATAATAATAAAACCTCATATAGATGATTACAGTGTAATATAATCTCTCTATCACAATATCTTAAATCACGTAGGATGCATGCTGGTGTCATCAACCCATTTCTTTGATATTCTTTTCTTTGAATTTCAAAAAACAAACATGATAATAGAATACCATGACCCTGTATTTATTTTGGATGTATCATTTATATCAAAGGTCATGATATATTAACTTCCATTAAAGAAAAGAAGGGGAAAATATTTTCTCATATTATTCAATAATTCAATATTACCCATGACACATAGAACATGTCCTACAACATAACATACATATGTTATCATGGGTTTTTTTCAATACAAAAAATCACATGACTAATAATATCCATTGATAATAATATTAAAGTATAAGAATCAATAAACATGTCCATAAATAGGGACACCTAATGGAATATATAAATATACATATCTTATTGGTTTGTTATGTTCTCATAATATCATGTACTAGAAATTACTAAGGGTTTACACCATGGGAAAGTGACTCAAAGTACTATGAGTATCCACAAGAAATAAAATGGGTCATTTTTGTCCTATAAAATCATATCATCCCAATATAGAACATATATATTAAGAAAAGTGTCATGGAATATCTGGGTCCTCTTCATAGTAGGAAAATGCTATGACCTTTTAGTGTGATAATTACTCATTGGAAATTAAAAAATTTTAATTCACATAGGAGAACAATCATGATGCGATAAGAAGTTTTTTCATATTAAAAATGAAGAATACAATTAATCATATAGTATATATAAATTGGATATAGGGCACCAAATCCAATACTCATGTAAAAATTGGGAAAGTTTTGAAAAATTATTGGTGTATTGAGTCACTAAACAGTCACCTACATAAAGGTTGATAAACATCATAGAGTAGGAAAATACCAATTAATATAGATAGAATTACTCCATTAAAAGATACTTGAAGTCCTTCCACTCAAATCCCTTATTCCGCTTTACTATAACTATAACATCCCACTATCTCCTGCTCAAAAACTCAAGTTTGGAGACAAAATACTTCACTTTAAAGGAATCCGATGTGTCAAAAATCTCAAATAGACATTAAACATTTACTAACAAACACTATGTCACCTAAGGATAATTTCTTCCTTATGTAGATATGGGTTTATAGTGGTGAAAATTCTAAGCCTTATTTTTTGTATCGTCCTTGTGATGTTCCAATCCTATAGATTTAATGGGAACATCTGAGGCTTCTTGGCCCATAGCTTGAACTACATGCACTACTACCACTACTAGGTTATAATAAAATAATGGGTTCAATTACTAGGTTTTATTACCAGTTTCAACTTGAAATATAATAAAATATCTTATTTGATTCATAATACTATAACAATCTACTGGTTGCATGGAAACATCAATTAAAATGGACAAGAATATCAAATCTATGTTTTACAACTCAAATTGGAAACAAACATCTCAGATAAAAGTTTGGAAATGTATATAAATAGATTAATTTATATCTCAAATATTCTTTTACTAATGACTGATGGTAGCTTAAGGCCCAATACAATGAGATTTGGCCACACACTTTCTTATACCCTAGCCCTCAAGCCCTTAAAATCCCATATCCTTTCATCCAAGACATCCCAAACTATATATAGACAATCAAGAAGAGACACAACCTAATTTGATACCAATTTTTTGTGAACCAACTTGGATAACCTGCTAAACTAGAACACTAATTTGTCTTGACATGATTTTAAGGTCTTTCCCAATCTTCACGGGCTGGTGATTAGCACCTTGAAAAAAAGACAATCAGTAGGGAATTATTTAACCAAAATAATAACAAAAAATTACAATGTAGAATAAATAAAACATAAAGGTTAAACATTAAAAAAACTTATTAAGAGAAAATTACCTGAGGTAGGTAAGCACAAGTTCTAGAAATGGTATACCATCCCACACATCACACTGTTAGTTACAACATAATTAACAATATATCATCATTATAAGTGGATCACAAACACTTCCTATCACCAATGAATTCCAAGGTCCTACTATTAAGGTTGTTTCTCTTTTCGTAGACCTGGTAATATAAATTCTAAAAACATCAAATGGAAAAATTAGGGTGTGAGAAACACTAGTCTAGTAGGATAAAAAAATTCTGTTGACAATCCATATATTTTAAGACAATTATGTTCAATTTATATAAAACTTGCAATGGTAATAGATTTTATAATTCATAATAAAATATACTTTTCAAATCATTTCAACAGTGATATCAATGAAGGTATATCAAGACTTTATTGAATAAAAATTTACTCAAACATGCATTACTAAAGAATTTATTTAATATTGGCATGTGAAAATCATTATCAACCATAAAATCATCATAATAATCCCTTGGGATAGTTATACCATGGATCAGGGATCCTCACACATCTAAGTGAGACACAGATCATTGTGTTCATACTTACATAGATATATGTCCTAGGGGAAATAAGATTCCTCTCCAATGAATGAAGCCCTTTCTTTAATCAATGTTTAGTTTCAATTTTCATCTTCAATCCATTTCAAGGTAGAGCTAATACATGCATATAATTCTTTTCCTATACAACCCACTTAACTATATAGGATCCCATGTGCTTCATGTGATCAATAAAGGGGAAAAATAATTCATATCAAATTAGTTTCATCTCTCAACATTAAAGAAATCCCAAATAATGTTTTGATCATTCCATTTAATTTTTCAGTACCAACATCAAATAGTTTTCATCAAAACTCTTGATTTTATAAACAATTCATTTCATTTAAAATCCATAAAAACATTTCATGGAATATTTTCTCAAGAATCTTCATAAGAATTATTCTTCCAATATTTCATTACAATTACGATCATTTTAGGAAAATAAAAACATTATTTGAAAATCAATAGTCAAATAGGTTTTACATACACCGTAACATTTTACAAAATTATCTTTATTCTCAAAAAGGTATTTAGAAATCAATTTTAATTTTATTCTAAATGGACCTTGAAACAAATATTCCAATGGATTCGAATTTTCTTACAAATCCACCAACTGACATTTATAGTTTTGTTAATCACCCAACAAGGGATCCACTAATAATGAGTATAAGGGATCGAATCAATAGAGAATGGATATATGAGGCAAAATTCTTAAATAATAATATCAAATTCACTATTTCAAGAAAATTTAGAGAGATAAATAAAATATTTACCTCATCGATTTGAAATGAACACAGAAAAACTAAAAAAGATCCAATAAAAAACTGAATTCCATGATGGATAAAAAAAGTTAGATGATGATACAAACCATATATCTAGCATCAAAAACCACAATCTAAGGTTTTATGAATGAAGTGAAGCGTGGTCTAGAAGAACAAAAATGAATGGAATGAAACATGAACAAGCCACAGATAAAATTGATTAAACACCAAAAATCCTTAAAAAAATACCTAGAGGAAAGTCATTAACAAAATCTATGTGAGGAGTCTCATTGGTTGAGATCATGTTCCCCCAAAAAGATAAATGAGTAAAAAATATGAGTTTTAAGTCTTAAAAAATAAATTCATATTAATTAATTCACATCGCATGATTTTGATGCATTGTTTTCCAAAATATGCATTCACCGTGAACCGCATTTGGGGATACTGGAGAAGCCACATGGTTTAACAAACCATGTTCACCCATTAAAATTACTCTTCCCATGGTTGTAAGGTCTGATGGCAAGGCCATAGAGTTTGAACTAATTGTGTACCTAATTGTGAAACCTCCTTTGGGACTCCAACTGAAGGTGAATAATTTTGAGGGTAGACCCATATGATTTTGGCTATCCATTCACCAACTATGAACATGCCCAAAAACCTCTAAAAATAACCTCAAGTCACCTAAAAAAACTATTAAAATAAACAAATGAATTATAGTTCAAGAAAATTGATAAAATTATATAATGTAAGAGTTAGGATGTTATAATTTACTCAGCCATATTGATTTATTCCCTCAGAAATCCTCCTCAAGAAGACTAGTTCACAAAGAGTTTATTTCACTGCTCTATCATCATATCCTCACACTCCCAATTCACATGATAATTTGAACAATGTTTCAAATAAATCCAAACCAAATATATATAATTTCCAGTAATAAGTTTTTATTGACAATCATCAACTCGAAACAAATGCTTATTAATGATCACATCAGGTTCCATATCGTGGTCTTAAAAATTCAAAACTTGAGATGGTTCTAAAATATATTTCTTGATTTGTGACAAATGAAATGTGTTATGGATTGAATTCAACTATAATAAAAAGTCCAAACCATATTCCATATTTATAAACAACTCAATAAAAAAAAGGTCCCACGTACCTAAATGCAAACATCCAAAAATTTATATGATGTTGGTGAACCAACCGAGAAGAGAATCACAAGAACACTCGGTCACCAACCAAAAAATCCAAAGGACACTAAATATAATTTTTATATAGATTGATATCAGCACTGTTATATTATCATTCTCTGAAGAGTCATATGGATCGTAATTTTCATAACCTAGATGAACCTTGTCCCAGTAAGAGAAACATCATTAATCTTCGATTAACAAAGTGTAGATTTACAAGGATGATAATAAAAAACCTAAAAACATTCCATTTTAATAGACTTAGGGTATCTATTTTTATATGCTAACTTTACCAAACCCATATGGGAATCCCATGCTCCTCCAAAGTCAGCGAAACAATGATGAATCGTGTCTTCATGAATATATATAGCTCATTTTATTTGTCCATTAGTTTGAGGATGATATGTCATGCTCAACTTAACATGGTATTCCAGCTCCTCTCGAAGGCCTCTCCAAAACTGATATGTGATCTAGGGATTCTTATTTGAAACAATTAAAGATGTAAATTTATGTAATCTCATGATCTTTCACATAAATATTCATTAATTCCTCATATTTGGTGGTATCATGAATTGGAATGAAGTTAGAATATTTGGTTAATTAGTCAATCCACACCCATAACACATAATTTACATGAGGTTTATGTGAGAAACAAAAAATGAAATCCCTCGATATCTCATCCCAATTCCAAGTGGATATGATATGGGGTTTTAGAAAATCAGAATGTTTTTATGCCTAAACGCAACCCACAGATAAGTATAAAAATTAGAAACAAAATATGTAACATCTTGCTTCATACTTGGCAACCAGGATCACCACCTCATATCATAAAACATCTATGTCATGACTGGGCACCCTGCCCACAAGGAATGATGATAATATCGCTTCACCACCTTTCTCTTAGAAAAAAAACATAATAAATTTCGTAGAAAATTTTACCCGTTGGGTATAAATAACATTCACCAATGGTCTACCCACAATATAAATATCCCTAATTCCTTGAAACTCATTATCAAGTTGCTACTCCTAGAGGATCATATCAATATGAGTTGGTTTCAACTGAACAGTTGATAGTGTAAACCTTGTATCATCCTCTTATATTCCTAAATGCATGTGAGAAAATAGTGTCATAAGATTCCACTCCTATTATGATTAATTAAAAATTATGATTGTATATTATTACTAAATGAATCATAAATAACATTCAATTTCATAGGGGTTTAGGAAATGTAAAATTAAAAAATTGTAGGTAATCCATCAATTACTTATTCAAAATATTAAAATATTTTCATGAAACGATATCACTCAAGATCTTGGGATTATATTAAATGGTAAAACATTATTTGAAAATGTTGTTCTAAAAAATCTGAAGAGGTTTCACCACAACTGACTGTTCTAGATCATGTGTGGGATGGTTCTTCACACGAGACCTATACTTATGAGAACCATAATAAAACACTTGATCATCCTAAAAAATAACTCAAACAAAAATCATACCTAAAGAATCAAAAAAGTCCTCATAGCCCTTCCCAGCCTTTGAAAGGGTAAAAAATAGAGCATAAGTTAAACAAAACTTTATGAAATTGAAGGAAGTCTAACATTTGGAATCCAAAATTGAGTTCCCTCCCTTTTGAGTAAGAACAGTTGATAGAGAATAAATCTTTCTCGAATTAGTATAAATTTCCTACTAAACCCAAGAAGACTTGAATCTCAAAGATAGTCCATTGTTTTTACCAGGACATAGAAGCTTCCATATTTTGAGGTTCAACTAAGATACTGTGTTCCAAGACCACATTCCCTAAAAACATCAACTCTCGAATAAAAAAATGGAACTTTTATAGATTTTTATAAAATTAGAAATTCCTAAATATATATAAATATTATCTAAAATGAAGTACATTATCCACTTCAGTTTTAGAGTAAACCAAGATTTCATTCTTGGATACCATATTCAAATAGTTGAGATATTGGTGTAAAATCATATTCATCACTTTCATACAAATTACTGGAGCATCATTCATACCAAATTGCATAACAAGATATTAACATTGGCCATAATTACCCCTAAAGTTGATATTTGGAATATCATACACCTTGATCTAGATCTACTAGTAACCACACAGATGATCAATATTAGAGAACCACTTCTCCCCTTCTATATGATACAAAAATCATTAATTTGGGAGAAAGATACTAGTTATTGATCGTAACATGGTTGAGCTTATGGTAATCAACACAAAAGTGAAGGGTCCCAGCATCCTTATAAGAAATTTTTTTTAGTACTACCCAATGTCATACCCCAGGTCAAATAGAGGCATTGGCCATCAATTAATCCAACTAATACTTAGTTCCTTTAGTTATAGAGGTTTCATATAGTAAGAGAGAATATATACATGTAGAGTGACAAGTACTAAATTGATTGAAAACTCCAACTCCCTCTCTGATGGTATACTATAAAAGTCATAAGATTTTTTTGAAACTAAAAATATAATGTGTAATGTTCTATATATGACATTTACTACTATAATTAAACAAAAAATGAGGATATCATCCTACCCAACTCTAGAAATAAGTTCCTAATCAACCTGACATTGGGTCCCATTCTCCCTAGAAAAATTGAAACTCTATATCAGGGGTAGTAAAGGTTGACCAAAAATGATAATATTCAATCCCATAATTGTGAGTGACTAACCATTCAATTCCAAAAAAAAAACAACACTAAGATTCATCTCAAAAAACTGAAATTTCCCAGATGAGATGAATCTTTGATAATGAAAAAACATAAGAGGGTCTTCAGATATCATACTCCCTCTTCATCTGAGAGGAGAAACAATGTCCATAACATTTGGATTGAAATATTTAGTATTATTTGACATTTTCACAGTGTGAGTTGATATAAAATAATTGGACTCACTAGTGTCAAATAAAATAGGCACTAATGTTAAATAAATAGAAATTTACTTCTCACAATTATATGTCCCAGATCTATTCCCACCAGAGACTCATCCACTGTGTAAAGTAGCTCCATTCTTAATTCCTATGGATAAATCCCATTATTATTGAATAATCTAACTTCACTATAGATCCTCTCGATACTAACGATCTCATTCCACTAAAAAGAGTCATCAAAATAGGGGAAACCTATGAAAGTGGCCTAAACAGCTATGTGAACTATAAATATTTTGTGACTCAATAGATGAATGCTTTGATTGACAAACCTTTAAATATTGTAAATAAGCCAATGGGAAATTACTATACCAAACATATGAACTATATAATGTTTTATATTTATTAACACCATTAATATTTCCACCACTAGGCTCATTTTTGATTTAGATTCTCTTTAAATAAACCATTAAAATATTAGTAGAGAAGGTAATGAAGTCAACCCTAACATAATATCTAAGTAAATTTATACCAGTTGATTCCTATCTAGAGAACCAATATAATTGGTAAAATTCAACATAAATAATTGTGTCTAGATATTAGATCGAAGAATCATATAGAAACTCTGAGCCTAATGCTTCTCATTCGATACAAGGGATGATACTTATAGAGTATGTGATTTGTATATTGGTGGGACCTAGA
Source organism: Viscum album (assembly GCA_963277665.1). Taxonomy (NCBI): domain Eukaryota; kingdom Viridiplantae; phylum Streptophyta; class Magnoliopsida; order Santalales; family Viscaceae; genus Viscum; species Viscum album. Next base: position 825,079,180 of record OY728155.1, read on the forward strand.
ATCATTGGAGAGAGACACCACTATAGTATTTTCCTAATATAATGTGATAGGGTCTTTACTTTTAAGAACCAAATTAAGAACCTAGAAAACATTTTAAATTCATATGGATTCTTTTTCTATATCATAAGATTCTATATACTCACAATTAACTATAGAATCAGTGATAACTAGATGCTGTGAAATCTTCTAGCACACAAATCCTATATTAAGATGAAATACATATCCCAACTACAACTTAATATCATTTGGATTCATTTTGAAGATACAATCAGTATAACCCCTACTGACTAGATCCTTATCTCCTCCACACAAAAGGATTATATCCTTAGTTCTTCTTAGATACTTAACATAGCCTTTAATAGAGACCAATACTATTCAGCTAGATAAAATTGATATCTTCCTACCATGATCAAGGTGTAGGAATATTTAATTATAATACATAAAATGGAAAACATGATTGATCTGATCGTAGAAGCATATGAGATCTTACTCACTCTCTCTCTCTATCCTCTTCTATTTGAGGAAACAATTTTTGGCAGTGATGTGTACTATGTTCCATTGAAACTGATCCTTCCTTGTATTATTATATATGAAATCATTTCAATACTTGATCAATGTATGTACATTTACTTAGTACTAAATCCTCTTGGATGTATTATGAATGATCTTAATCGTTAGAATGTTGGTTCCTCCACCTAAATCCTTCGTTGAGATGTAATTATTTAGTGATTCCTTAGTCGAATGTTAGACTAGTCATCATTTCAAATAATTAAAATGTTATCAAAATATACTACTGGAATAATGACAACATTTCCAAAAAAACTACTAGTGAAAAAATAGCTCTGATTCATTCTTAATGAAACCAAATTCACTTATAGATTCATCAAACTAAATGTTCCATGACCTAGATTCTTACATCAATCTAAACATGGATCTACATAACATGTGTTTAATTTTAGAATTATATGATGTCACAAACCATTCCGGTTGTATCATATATATATATATATCACAAGGTCCCCATTAAAGAAATATATTTCAAAATCCATATTCTAATATTCAAATTCATGGGATGATTATATTGTAAGTAGAATCCTAATGAATTTCAATATAAAATCCAGAGAAAGGGTTTTATCATTGTTAATTTCTTGACACTATTTAAATCCATTATCCACTATCCTTGCTTTATAGTTATTTAATTTGCCTTCCATGTCCAATTTTTTCTTGAATACCCATTTACACCCGTCAAGATATACATCATCTAGAACATATATTAAAACCAAAACTTGGTTATGATACTTAGAATACATCTATGAATTCATGGATTATTTACATTTTATAGATTCTAAGATATCTATTAAATATTTTTAGAATATAGGTTCATTATTTTCCACTAATAATGAGTCACCTTCTCCAAAGACTAGAAAATCGTATCCTTCAGGATATCTTACCTCCCTGTTTGACCCACACAGTACTTGTGTTTTAGGAAAAAGTTACTCTGTAGGGAGATTTGGAATCTATTCCCATTCTAAATATTATGCATATTGGGCATTAAATTCATCAAAAATAATATTTCTCCCATTAACCTTCAGGAGGATATGATCCCTCTCAAGAAATATTTCTTTTCATTAAATAATAACTTTATTATATGAGGGGCTATATAGGTCCTATCACTTGGTTTCATTTAGATACCATATAAAGATTTACTTCATTCCCCAGGGTTCTAGTTTTTTTCTTGTGTTGACTTCAAAAAATGTCTCAAATCCATAAGCACAAATGTGTGAAAACACATATTTCATTCCATATATTAAATCAAATGGTTTTACATTTTCCTTATTGGAACATGGTTTAGAATATTTTTTTGGAAACATGTAGTTCTTATCCCTATAAGGACAATAGAAGATCTATATGAATCATAATTGGAATTACCATGTCAAGCCAGGGATGATTCCTAATTTCTCTAGAACCATTTCTATTTGGTGTATATGGTCGATTGTGTTATGATAAAATCCCAAAATTCCATTAAAGGTTGATAATATATTTGTTAAGATATTCATTGTCTAGATCAGATCAAATCAAATTTATCTTTTTACCCAATTGGTTCTGTACTTTATTCTTTAATTATATGAATTTTTCAAAATACTTAGACTTATACCACATTATGTTGGTATAACTACATATAATCATGTTATCAATAAAAATATAAAGTAAGAATACCCACCTCTAGCCTCTACTAGAAATGGTCCCCACACATCAGTTCATACCAATCATAGAATCACCATGGAACTTTCACCCTATTCACTATATGGTGGTTAGATCATTTTTCATGGTAAAATATCACGAAATATTTCATGTGGTATTAGATAAAAATATTTTAAATAAACATATTGATAGAGATCTATCAAACACATATCATTTGCATTAATGAGATAGTGATGCCACATTTGAGTGTTAAATTAGTCTTGAGAACATGATTTGTTATCAATCCCAAAAATTTGGTTTTTATAATTAAATACATAAAGGACATGATTTATTTGTCCCATGACATAACAAATTCTACCTTTTTAATAGAATCAATAGTTATTTCCAAATTTGAATGAAAAACCATCCATGTAATGGGAAGAAACAGATACGGTGTTTTTATTAACACATAGAATAAAATAACAGTTCTTTAAAACCAATATGACTCCTAATAGTGAAGAAATTTGGTAGTGTATTATATATAAAGTAAATTTTTTCACTCCACCGGATTCCCAAATATCCACCTCTACTTTAGATTTTTTTTGGAATCTTATTGGTTCTGATAAATAGATTCAGAAGTGACAACAGAAGTTGTATATAATAACCAATGTGTAGATATTGAAATATTAAACTCAATTAAAAAATACCCTTAAGATTTCCCATTATTTTAGGTAATTTTTTTTCTTTTAGTGGACTATCTTTCAACATGAAAAACATACTTCTTCCTTTTTATTCCCTTTAATTTTATTCCTCTTATTATAGGAAGGATGCTACCCAAGTGATTTAGACATAGAGTGATTCTTGGGCCCCTTTTCCTTATTCTTCATTTTATTATTTACCATAAGGACTATGGGTTTACCATTCCCATTTCCTTTTAAACTTTGAGAATTATAGTAAGAAGTTTCAATAGAGTCTTCTTGCTATTAATCATATTGTAATTCATAAAACAAACCGGAGAAAATTTGGGTAATTAATGAAAAATGAGATATGTGCATAGATCATCTATTATTTTAATTCCCATGATGTAAATAACTATATGTATATTATAATATTGAATAATTGATTCCCATTTGGTTATGTCTCTCTAATATTGAATGGAACACTACATTGAAGATCTCATTTCTCTTTTATGGCCCCTTCTCTTAATATAGACCATAAACATGGGACCTCATGCTATATGTATCCATATCCTCATATTTATTTAAAATAACTTTGAACCTGGAAGTTAGAATAAATATTTCACAACTATTGAATAATCCAGTTGTGTCTCATAGAGAAATAATTCTTCCTCACTATGCTATTGTCTATGTGATTTTGGAATAGGGTTTTCTATTTTATATAATTTCCATTCATGGTATAGAATAATGTGGAATAACATTTTCAATTTTTGGGAATTAGTATAAATAATAGGTTTTCCATATGAAATATAGATCATATTGATATTATTGAAGTTATAATTTTTGTTTCTACAATTAAGAATTGTATAATTTTAGTATTTCATCTAATTTATAAAACAGAGAACAAATTTTTAAATTTATTAACATGCAAATATATTTTTGAAACCTAATATGCCTCACTATAATGTTTGAAATATAATATTTATAAGATATGTTAATGGACATGATCTATATTCCCCATATCATAACCCATATAGTGTTTTAACAGGATATTTAGAGGTGTTTAGGTAGGTGTAACTATCCAATGGCATTTACTCATAGTTCCTTGATCTATTGAGTGGACTCTCTAATATTAAAATCATTATTATAGATTAACTTAAAAGTTTTTCTATAAGTTTAACAAAGACCCATACAAGGTTAAAATTCTTAAATACAACTAGATTAAGTTAACCTAAAACTCAAGAAAGAAATTTCAAGGTAATTCAAATGATGCCAATGTAGGATGGTCATGAAGTTTTAACTATGGTTCGGTTCTTACCCAAGTTGTGGAAATCCATATTGGATTAATATATATAGTTGAATTAGTTCAAATATTTTATAGAAAAATAACCAATTTTTTGACTTTATTTCATGTTTTTTAATATCAAGTGGATTTACTTAAGTGATTAACCATGTATTATTAAAAGTTAACACATAATCCATTTTATTTTGGTTACATCAGATATGCTTGTTAATTTCGTTAATTAATGTGGTTGAACAAAAAAAACCATAAGGAAATTAACCATGTAACTTTATAGAAATAAAATTATAACAGACATATTATCATTAGATTTTATAATGTTTAGTTTATATAACAGATGATAAACTAACCATTGACCCAGTGAAAAAACAACATGAACCCTAACATGGTTTGTATTACAGCTTTCCAACCTTCCTCCCTTATATGGGTTTCACCTCAGCTACAAATGTAAAATTCTTCCACTAGAAAAGGATATCTATACATTACATCAACATTCCCTCACATGAATGTGAGATGAATTGAATCACCCAAATATTTGGTGAAATTTGATTTTAAAATAAATTTTATTTATTTGATAGCTTGTGTTACAAGAAACACTAAGTTTTATCAAACCATAATACAGTGTGCCATTATAACCTATCAATTAAATTGGTATGCACGAATAGTAAAATAGAAATTTTTAAAATTATATGGTTTACACATTAATAAAATAAATTCATTTGTTATCAACTGATTATAAATGTAAATGATAATCCATTTAATGTAAATGAAAAGTTTTTCTGAAAAACATTTGTGCTGGTAAAGTGTTTTTATGTTAATAAATTAAATTAGACAATATTGTTGATTTATTTTAAATAAATTTATATATTATATAATCAGTAATTTTTTTATCATCTATATTATATTTTTTCTAATCATGATATAAGAATATATCCAGTTTTATGCTTAAAAATATAATTTTCTAAAGGGTGGTTTTGTCACATTTTGTACACGTATTTTAAAATTTTCTTTTGAAAATTTATGAAATATTATTTGAAAAAAAGAATATAATTTTTTAAATCATCATTAAAAATTATATTAGGGTAAAGGTTTTATAAATTTATGAAAAGTTTAATTTTTTGATGCGTAGTAAAAAATATTGATTTTTAATAAACAAGTTTTTAGTTTAAAGCATTTACAAATTTTTTTTGTTTTAAAATGTTTTAAAAGATAATTTAGTTACATTATATTATTATTAATCCAATTTAGATTATTTTAATAAATTTCATGTTGAATTTAAACATTAAACTTTTTTATACTTATAGAAACTTTTTCTTTAAAAAACCGCTTTTTCATCACATTAGTGGGTTTAATTATATTTTAAATTATCCCTCTTCATTGAATTTTATTATATTAATTTTATTAAATAATTTTAATAAAAAAATTAATATTATATAACATGTAAAACTTTATTTTACTCATAATGAATATTATAATCATTGAATATTAATTATTGTGGTAAAGGTTAAAACTGGTTAACCGAGGGTTAACCAAAACTATTAAGTGAAACTTTTCCAGTAAGACTTGTCTAAATTATATTGGATGTAAATATTTAAACCCTATTTAATAAAAAATGTGAATATATTTTCATTTGTAATCATTTTTCTTTCGAATTACATTATCATTTTGTATTATTTTTGGAAATTTCCATGTGATTTCTAAGAGAGTCCTCCCCCCAATTACAAAAGGACACCTCCTCCCCTATCCTCTACACAATTAAAGATACTTTTGGTTAGTCCAATACTTAACCAAAAACATTTTTTAATTACATACACACATCTTATAGTTCTTTTTTTAAGAAATCCTCAAAAGAAAAATTTTAGTGATAACATGAAGAGGCGGTTCGAAGAAGATGTATCTTTCTTAACTAAGCATTTTTATGTTATTTATTTTTACCAAACCTTTAAATATTATTCCAATGTACTGATATAAAACATAATTGTATTTTATATACTGATATGTTATTATAATAATTAAATAGTCTATATCTAACTCATTTTCCCTCAAATTAGAAGCAAGACCGTCGATCGTGTGTATGGTGGACTACCACCTTGTGAGCCGATGCAATTTGTTTTCCAAAACCACACCTCATATATGGATAAAATGATTTATTTAAATTATATATATTATATTTATAACAAAATTATACTTCTTGAATTAGAATATCATATCTATCTTTTTACCTTCCAATTTTTTTAAAAATGATAATGTTAGTTAGGCATACATGTGGACTACTTCCTCCACAAGGTATTATGATAAAATTTTATTTTATTTTAACATGGATGGTAATAAGGATAGATTTAATGAATATATATGATATCTATGATATAATAATTTTTAATAAATTTTCACTGATATTTAAATTTATTTTGTTCCATCTATCAAGAAAATAAAAACATCATTCATGAACACGTATGACTTACCGTCTCTATAAATGTTGTAATTAGTTTATCTATATAAAATTTTATGGAATAATATAAATTTGTATAATGAATATATATAAATTTTTTATCATTATTAAAATTATAGATATTATGGAAGTATAATTAATGTAAAAGGACCAAAACTACTGAACCAAAGAATACATGAAAAACAGATTAGTTATGACCAAAAATTGGGATTTTAAAAACGAATTATTAAGAGTTTTTGTGTCACTTTTATTTTTATCAGACACATGATAAATTGACCACTTTTTGTGTGAGTGGTGTATATATTTCCATTATCTTCTTTTATGATTCTTATTATAAATACTTTGGGAAATTCAAATCTATATAAGGATATTAATTTCATGCCGAATACGACTAAAATTTACCAATGTGGTAAGAGTTTTATGTTAAAATATAATTATTTACCAAAATTTTTTAGGATAAATTTTCATATGATGAAAAATTATGATATTTAATATTCTCTAATTATTGTTTAAATAAAATTTTAACCATGTTTAAATTTTTTTAAAATGGATTTAAATTAATCTTCTTATTATTTTCCAAACAAGTTATATTTTAATATTTACAAAATTTTTTAAAGAAATATTTATTTTAATATATAAGACATGAAATGAATTTCACACCATCATGAACACTCAATGATTTTCAGTTTTATTTAAAAGTTATTATAGATATTTTAAAATAAAAAGTTTCCTGTAATACTTTTGAAATTTTGAAATTTTTAAGAATTGATTTCAATATAGAAAGGCTATTTTACTCAAGAATGGTTTAATGATATTTTTTTTGGAATTTATATTCATCAATGAATAAAATATTTGGTGCTTCTTTTGTTTTTTCATGGGATATGATCCAATTACACCATACTTATTATTTATCTAGAATTTTTATGATTATAATTATGAAACTTTTATGAAACCCAATTACTTTATATGGGTTATTCTCTAATTGATTGATGAAATTTTTGTGATACCCATTTTTTTAAATGGGTTATGATATGATGATATGATGAATGTTTACTGATATTATGATACAAAAATGTGTTGGTTTTTTCTGTGACGGGTGGGAATAGAATTACATAGACTTACAATGAATTAGGTAATGTTTAGTATATCCTAATATAATTATGGGAGACAATTCTATGTGCTTGATCTAATATGGGAAAAAAGATGATGTGTTTGATTTAGTATTAGATAAATGTCAATGTTCTTGATCCACAATGGGAAACATGGGTTGATTCCAAAGTCATTATGATTTGATAGTCATAGTAGTTAACCTTGATATTTAAAAAGGTTTCTATACTTATGATGGTTCTAAAGTTATAATACAGAAACCTATGGTTCATGATAGATTTATGATGATTTCTCACTCTTGTGATTCTTTCATTTTGAAATGATAATGTTTTATTCCATGAATCATATTTATAATCCATAATAGTCTAAGAATGAATTTTTTATGTATATTCCTAATCTCATACCCTTATTCTCATCTTATGATATCATATGATCATATATTAATATCTCTAATATTTAATCTTACTGGGAATCTGATATAACCTCTTCTTATATTTTATTTCCCCATGTTATAGGGGAAGGTTTAAAAAAATGTATATTTATTAAGTAAACTAAATGGTATAATAATTATATGATATATTTAATATCTTTCATGAATAAGAAGATTGTGTATCTAGTTTCGATAGACACCAAACCTTTATGGTCCTTGGGAAATTATTTGTGAAATGTATTAAATATTCATTTAAAAAGTTTTAATATTTGTAACATCCCGTTACACACTTTTAAGTAACTATCTCCTATTTTATTATTTTCTTATTTAATTGGGTACATCATGGAATATCGAGGATGGTGATTATTTGTTTAAAAAAATGGATTACTATTCAAATATGGATGTTTTTTTGAATTAATGGAATCCACGTATAAATGTGTTAATGTCTTGGTGAGGTTTTCCCCAAGTTCGACAAACACTGAAGGGGTTTTGAGTTTTCGTATTAGAATATGGAGTTTTTTTCTATGTACTAGAAAATTTCACAATGTGAAAATGGATTACCTGACTTGTACTTGGTCGTTAGAGACAAGTCATGAAATATTTTACAAGCATGAAAGGATTAAATTTCATGTACTAGATACATGAAATGTAATAATAAAAGATCAGTTTTTAATAAAAAATCTACAGGTTTTCAGCATACTTAATCATCGTGGATTACACGATGTTTAAAGGAGTTACATGTCATGAAACTTTCGGGATTTAAGCTTTTAGGTTTCCTTTAGGATGAAATTTTATTTCATTCACCCACATATATTTTCGATCTAAACCTAGTACCCTTATCTATTGAATTTTATAGTCTCGATTTGGGATAGATTACTCCATTCAATGATTGATCACCATGGACATGTGATTGCATCTCTTTGGGTAAGTGATACTTTCTGCTTCTTTTTTATTTAATCTTAGTAAGGCCATGGATTTGTGTTATCAAATCCATTGATCTATGATGATTTTTCTACTTATTGTTTTCTATATATGTGGGGTGATCTTATTTTGGGGGCTGTTTCCTTTATTGTGTTATGGTTCAGTGGTAGTTTTTTCTGAGGTAAATTTCATTTCCTCTTCTATTCGATCCCTTTTTCGTAAAATTCATTAATTTTAAGGTGTTTATATTGATTCTTTGTACTTCGTGGTTGCTGTTTCATTTTCATTTTTGTGGTTCCTTCAGGGGTGTGTGCGACCCTGAATTTTAAGGTAGGTGTTTCCATCTCTAGCCTTGGTTGATTAATATGTATTGCTCCTATTTTTATAAACCGATTTATGAAAACAATTGGCATGATTATTTTGTGTGTGTAAATGGATTTGTGAGAAAAGTTGATTTTACTAGGTTTTTGGTAAATGGAAAAAGATTACTTTCAAATAATATAAATGATTGAAGAAATTTAGTACATGAGAAACCTTGTTTAAATAGGTGAAAGGTTAATTTTAGGGACATCATATATATTATTGTCATGAGGTTTTATCATTGGGAAAATCTCTTCTATCTAAGAAATTTTTTCTAGGTATATGATTTTGACATTGTTAGAAGGTTCAATCCCATGGTGTTTCTCTTCTCCTTAGGCCTATGTTTTAAGGAATTATTGTCCCCTAGACATTTTTTTGTGGTACGAGAAGTCTGCTAGCCTGACCTCTGGAGTTCCTTGGTGTGATTTACCTATTGTTAGATTTTTACTATTTTGGATTTGATATGCATTATTGAATTTTCATAAATGATAATTTTAATTATACTTAAACTAATTTACCTGACTTTATTTTTAGTTTGATGGAAGAGGGAAATACTTACCATGTTCTGGTATAATTTATTTATTTCATATCATGCCTTATTTTATTTTAAAGGATCATAATTGAGTTATTTTATAAACAATTTTCATTGAACTACTAGGTGGGATCCTACTGATTCTATTAGTTCACACCTTGAACACTTCTTCAGTGGGGCATAGTAATTTTTATGTCTTTCAATGCAATTAAAGGAAAGGCGCAACAATGATTCAGTGAGGTTCCCTATCAGCTAGGATGGGTAGAAGGTGGAGATATAGTGTGATTCTTCCCTCACTTTAACATTGAGTACTTGGCTATTTTTCCTTTTTAGTGGTCCTTTGTAGTTTGACCAGTACATGGAGATTTATCATACTATTGAGTTCCTTGGTTTTTGGTATTTGTTTTCAATTTTAACATATGTCTATCTCTTTCAATATTGTCTCCGTTTTATATATATTCCATATCTTTGCTTCAAGATGGGATAAATTGTTCCCTATGATTTTTCTTTTATGCTAGAGTTGTATTTTCCAACCCATGGGGACCTAGGACACCCTTTGGGTATGTGATAGGTGTGGTAGGGTTCCAGTTTTATATGGTATTCAAGTTAGTTAGTAATTGTTTTGTATTAAAGCCCGAAGTGTTTTGGGATTTATCCTTGTCTTGAGATGTCTGGTAGACTAGGGATAGGATTTTCAAGAACTGATAGGTATGTTTCAGTGAGTGGAGGAATAATCTTTACTTATTGGGACTCATGTTACCATAGGATGTTGGGATGCATGTATCATATTCGTAGTTTTCATGTTAACCTCATTTTTTCATATAACTGTTCTAGTATTAACTAAGATTGTTCTATTGTTTTATCATTTTTAGTAGTTTGAATTATGCCTCATAGACGTTTTCTGCGAGTTCCTCAGGAGGGAGAAAATGTTGCTCATCAAGGAAATCAACCAATATATTAGAATCTGGTTGTTGTTATCATGTGTATAGTTTGTTCTATTGATCAAAATGTGTCACAAGTTTAGAACTTAATCATTGATGTACATCCTGATGTTTTTCAATAAAAGGGATCAATCAGGAGAGTTATTTCGTGAGAAGCTATTGTTCTTTAAAGGTATGAATAAACCTAAATAAGTAGGGTATTAGATTGAAAATATTGATCATATAATTGAATTCATGGATACTTCTGAGAGTATCAAGGTGAAGTGGGAAACATTTATACTTCAGTGTCCTAGAAAGCATTGGTGGGATTCCATGGTATAAGATAATAAACATGTGGTCATAGATTGTAAGGGATTCAAGAAACTCTTATTCCAGCAGTTTTTTTGAGAGTCACTAATGATTTAGAAGTACCCAGGGTTTCTATATTTATAGTAGGTAGAGAGTGTAATATACATACACCAACTGATTTGCAGAGATGGTTCATTTTCCACCAACGATAGTAAATATTGAACACCTGAAAGCTCAGAAGTACCTTCAAGGTTTGCGATCAGATATCAGTTCATAAGTATTTATGATGAAAAGTTAAACCTATGAAGAGATATTGGATAAGGATATGATCATAGAAATGAATATTGTTGGAAATTTTGGATCATTTGAATCTTCACTTTTAACTAATGGCCGCTTTAGTGGCACACCAGGAAAAAAAGGAAGTGGGAGGATCATCATAGGAGTGGTGGAGGTGGCTCTAAACAAAACAAATATTTAGAACCTTTTGTTTAATATATTGGAGGGCCTATGAATTTCTATTATATTGTCACAATTAGAAAAAAAATGATGTTATTTTCCATCACCTACATGGATATGTAACAACTATGGGAATTATGGTCATATGCAACACTTGTATTCGGATATATCCACTCCTCAATATGGTTATGGATACTTAAATCTAAAGGCAACTTTGGTTCCATTATATGCTTCAAAAACTAAAGGTCTCTATCCATAGGCTTAAGGAGTGAAGTACCTTCACACAATATATGTGTTTCTTGTGTAGTTAAATGTAGGTCCAACAATAGTGATAGGTACCATCATTATTGTATCCTCATCAGTGATTTCTTTATTTGATACTGGTGCCTCCCACTAATTTATATCTATTTTTTTATATTCTTAACCTTACAACATAAATTTTTTCCTTTTTTACAGAGTTAGTTACACCACTAGGAAAGAGGAAAGATCAAGGGGTTTCATTCTCCTTCTTGTGTGCTATAGATAGTTGATACAGAGATAGTATGGGATTTTCTTGTTCTTAATTTGGATCTATTCATCATCATCATCAGGATGGATAGGATTGTTTCCCCTCATGATGAGGTTCATTTTTTATCAATGGTGGGTCTTATTTCTTGTTGCCTATGGGATCACGTAAGTGTTTTTCGGAGAGTGGGATCAGAGGTATGGTCGTTGAGGACCTTCCCACCAAGATGTCATGAGTTTTTGTCTACTATTGTAGTTGATCTCAATGAAGTTTTTTTTTCTGTTTCTTATCTTCCCACAATTGTTCGAGGTTTTCTTGATTTTTTTCTAGATGATTTCATTAGGATTACTCTAGAGAGAGAGGTTGAGTTTATGATTGAACTGGTTCTCAGAACACTGCCAATAATGATACCTTCTTATCATATGAAACCAACGGAACTAAAAGAGCTCAAGATTTGTTTTGATGAACTGGTGAAAAGGGTTTTTTTATCCCTAGTGTTTCTCCTTGGGTGGACCTAGTTTTCTTTTCCAATATAGAAGATGGTTCTCTCTGATTGTGTGTAGAATATAGGATGTTGTACTGGGTAACAGTCAATAACAAGTAACATTTTCTTCAAGTGGTTGATTTTTTGATTAGTTAAAGGGGAAAAAGTTGTTTTTGAAGATTGATCTTCGATTGGGATATCATCATCTCAGAGTTTTGGAGTGTGATAAACCAAAGATGAATTTCAAGAGAAGTTATGGCTTTTATGAATATTTTATGATTCTTTTTGTTCTGACCAATGCTCTTATAGTTTTCATGGGTTTGGTGAATCATATATTTCATGAGTATCTCAAAAAATTTTTGATAGTGTTTGTAGACGATAATTTACTTTATTCAAGATCTGAGCGTGAGAACAAGCACTATTTAATTTGGTTCTCGAGATCTAGAGGACTCATCACTTGAATGGAAAGATTTTGAAATGCAACTTTTGGATTCAAGAAATGAATTTCTTGGGGAATGTGATTTGTGAGCATGAATTAGTAGTTGACACTGAGAAGGTGGAGGATGTTTTTTATGAGAAGAGCCCTAGAATGTTTTTTGAATTCTAAGATTCCTTGATATTGTAGGATACTTCCTATAGTTAGTCAAAGATTTATCAAAATTGGCATCAACATTGATTTAACTTAGCAAAAAATTGGTGAAATTTACATGGGATGTAATGAGTCAGTCTTATTTTGAAAAGATAATTTTTTTGACATCATATCCTATTCTGATTTTTCCTAATCCTGGTAAAGGATATCTGTTTTTTTATTTTTCTATCACTGGTTTGGGTTCCGTGATCATGAAGGATAATCATATGGTATCTAATGACTCTCTTTATATTCTGCCAGATGAGATGAGTTTCCCTACTCATGATTTAGAGATTTCCACAGTTATGTATACGCTTATGTGTTGGTGGTAACATATTTTTCGAGAAAGGTGTACCATCGTTTCTGACCATAAGAGTTTTATCTCAATATTCTACCAGGAATACATGAATCTTAGATAGATGCTATGGGTGGAATACCATTAGAGATTTGAATTCGATATCACCTACACCCCAGTAAAGGGAATGTCATGGAATATGCCCTTTGAAGGAAAGTTTCATCACAAGGTGTTTTGGATTCAAAATAAGAGTCTAACATTATGGTTTTTTTCTGAGTTGTATATGTATTACCAAGAGAATATTTTAGGTATTATTCTGAAAAGTATTAATTTATCATCATCTCTCCATGGGTGAATGCTATAGAATTAGTATCTAGATGATGAGTTCATAGGGATTCATGAAGCCTCATATGGCAGGGATACTGTGGTGGGTTTGTCTCTGTCTTCAGATGGTATTATTAGATTTGGGGAACAACTTGTTGTCCTAGATTCTATGAGAAGTTCATTTTTTTGTGATTTTCATAGTTCTTTATGGACCGTTCATATGAGCACTATGAATATGTATTATGACATGTGACCGAGATTCAGTTTTTTGGGTATGATTTGTGAAATTTTTGATTATGTGTCCAAATACTACACCTACTTCTAGGTTAATGTAGAGAATTTGATATAATATTGTATTTATAGCCTCTTCCATTGTTGTTTTGGAATTAGTACAATGTATCTATGGACTTTGTTATCATAATACCATAAACGCCCTGACAGTGGAATGCTATCTGGTTGGTGATTGTCCCCTGAAAAAGTAATCTCATTTTATTATGATCAAATACACAAAAAAATTAAGATCTAAGTAAACTATATATGCAGGTAGTTGTGAGGTTATATGGGGTTCCTTCTATCCTTATTTTAGACAGGGATCCTGAATTTATTTTGAGGTTTTGTAAAAGTATCCAAGAGGCCATGGGGACTCAAGTTACATTGAGTACAACTTAACATCCACATAAAGATAGTAAGGAAGATAACTCTATTCCTATATTTGAGGATATGTTTAATGCCTGTGTATTAGACTTTGGTGTATCTTGGGATAGCCATATTGGAATAGTAGAATTTTCTTATAGCAAGAGTTATCAATCTTCAATCATAATGGATCCCTTTGAGGATTTGTATGGATTCCCATGTAGATAAAAAATTTATGGGTAGAGGTGGGGGAGGATTATTTGGTAGGAATTTTTTTAGGAGATATCTATGAAGATTCAGGACATACAATGACATCTGGTTTCTATGTAGTGTCGACAGAAGTATTACAAGCAAAAAAATCATTATCTTTTTAGTTTTCTATATTTGAACTTGTTTTCATAAATGTTTCTCCTTGTTTGGATCACTTTCAGCTAGTAAAACAAGGAAAATAGGCTCTGAGTTATGTGGGACCATTCAAGGCCATTGAGCGGCTTGGATATGTTACTTATCTGTTGGAATTATTAGATCATTTGATTAGCATTCATGATGTTCTACACATATCATATCTTAGGAAGTATCATACTGATCCCTCTCACATTATGTTTTGGGAAAGTATTGAGTTAGAAAAAGACCTCTCTATTGTTGAAAAACTATATGAGATCATTGAATCTCATGTGAATGTATTACATAGGAAGTATATTCTCTTGGTTAGATTATTATGTTGTAACTTATATAATTCTCATGAGACTTGGAAGTTTGAGTCATTGGTGAAGGAGAAATATCCTCACCTCCTTATCAGACTTAATTCTTCCACATGAGTCCCCATGAATGAAATGTCTTATGGTGGAGAGTTGGTGACACCCCATTTCAAAATTTCTAGTAACCCTGCTATATTTACTCATTTTACTATTTAATAGGGTGTGTGTTGGGTCTAGTGAGGATGCAGAGTAATTTTGTAGAAAAATGAATTAAATTTCAAAGATTTATGTTTTTTGAATTAATGTATCCTGGTATATATGTGTTAATGGATTGGTGGGTTTCTCCAAGAGTTCAAATAAATTCAAAGATTTTGTGAGTTTTCTCATAAGAATCTTGTGTTTCTTGTTGTGTGTAAGGAAATTACACAACATGTAAATGGTTTATATGGCATGTGAACTATTTACATAACATGAAAGGGGTACACGCCATGTAATGATTACATGACATGTATGAATAAAATATCAGTTTTTATTAAAAGGGATAAGTGGGTTCTAGTGTATTTCTTCTTCATGGATTACATGAAGTGTAAAGGATTTACATGTCGTGTAACTATCTGGAGGTCATCTTTTATGGTGTTTCAAAACTAAAATTTTATTTCATTTTAACAAAGATCCTCTGGATCTCATCCTAGAATCCTTATTGTAATTTTTTGAGCCTCTATATGATTCAAATTGACCTGTTTGGTGATTTATCACCATTGTATCAGGTTTGCATCTTTTTGGGTAAGTGAACATTTCTGCTTCTTCATTTCATTGATTGAGGCAATATCACAATATTGTGTTATCTGATCTATTAATCCTTGGTGATGTTTATTCTTGTTTCCTTATAGATAAATGGGTCAATCTTGTAATAGTGTCCATTTCCATTTTTGGTTGTGGTGCGGTGTGTAATGACCCAAAGTTTCATTAATGGAAATCCCTCTTGATCTAACTAAATGCCTCTTTACGTTTATATAAAATTTCAACTTCATTGGTTTTATGTTAAGAATTTTGACCGTTGCTAATATAGCCGTTGAATAGTGATCAAATGATTAGTATAAATATAGGGACTTAACTAATCCAAATTTACTCAGACAAATGAAGAGATGACCTCATCAAGTAGAATTTCTCCATACAAAGCCCATTTGTTGGAGCTCGGAAAAGAGGTGGCATCCTTGGGGTTCACTCTTGACCAAGAAAAAGGTGAGCTTCATCATGTCAAGCTCGAACGAGACCAACTATGGGAAAAGTGTAATTTGATAGAAATTACCACTTGAGCGATGTAATCTGAGCCACCCCAAGAGCCCGTCACCATCGCACACCTTACCCTTTAGTCATATGCAGCTACTTTAAGGGGTTATGTAACTAATCAATAGTAGTATGTTCATGTATATTATTTTTTTATATAATAATGAATATAATTTCTTATAATTATTGATACATTTTAAATTGTTTTTAAAGTACAAATGGTGTTTTTAGTTATTATTTAATTAAGAAATCTATTTTATTAAATTAAGGGATTTTTCAATTAAGTAATATTTTAATAAAATACTATTATTATTATTAGATTAATTTTATTATATATAAATGATCATATAATTGTATGAATGCAATTATAATTTTTATTAAGGTTTGAAAGCCATTTTCGTCAAAACCTGTCAATTTTCAATAAATGTCGGTTTTTATTTTAAAAGTAATAATTAACATATTTAGAAAATTATTTATGTAAAATAAATTTTATTTTTCAAATCAGGATGTCGAAATTATCCAATGGTGAATTTTTCAAAATTTTCTGAGACAGTCAAAATTTGGTGTAAAAATTAAATACCGTTTAAATATATAATGTGTTTTATGTCATCATAATGACCCAATAGTGATGTTAAAAAATATTATAATCATTATTTTCGGCCAATATATGTTTTACCCTTAACATAATGTGATTTGGGTTTTTTTGGATTAATTTTCAAATCATTAATGGACCCCTCAAGACTTATTAAACACCTTGTCTTTTTAAATTAATTTCCATGGGAGTGTGACTCACCTCCACATAAGAAACCCTAATATTTTAAGACGTTCGGACTTTGGCCTTAAAAAATAATGTTTTCCTATTCCCTTTTCCAAAAACCATGGGCAAAAACCATGGGATGGTTTGTGGTTTGGATTAATTTTATATAAGGGGTCCCAAACCTAAATAATAAAGAATTCCCTCACATTTCTATATAAACCTACCCAAGCTCCCACTTCCTCCACACTCAAATCCTTTGGAGTTCGTCCAACCACTGCCCTACTCTCTCTATAATCCTTCCATGGTGCCCCAAGCTCCCAAGAAGCCTCTCACAAGCCTCTCTCTAGCCTTTGCAATCACACTTCCAATTAAGGGTTTTTCTTCCATTCTCATTTTTGTCCAATTTTGTTTAAGTTGTTTTCCCTTTTAATTTAAATTATGAATATTGGGGTATGGTTTCTCAACTCCCTCATACTTACCTATTTATGTTTGAATGATGGGATACCCTTTCTCTCTCATTAAATTCCTCCCATGTACACCCGTTACTATGCACAAATTCAGAAAGGAACTTCTCTCTCCTCTTTTACATTCAACAAATACTTTTGTATCAGGAATCTAAATTCCAATACAATTGTAGGTACATGTATCTTTATGACCTCATTACTATCCATTAAATGTAAATATGATGAGGAACCCATTTCTCTCTCATCAATAATTTTTATGAATTCTTATGTCACACCGTTACACTGCTGAAATCGCACCGATTTTCTAAGCCAATGTCCTTGTGTAGTGAATACCATGCCCATTTCTCCATGAAGGGTATTCACCTTTATGCACATTTACATATCGGTTGTAAAGTTTCAGGTATGAATTCCTCATTCCTTTATCATGGAATAAATTATTATGTTTTATGAATCCATGTTTTATGATCCATGTGACACACTTATGCATGAAATGAAATGTTTAAGAAGGGTGCGCCCTTATAGAACTCCAATGCATTGGGTAAAGTATAGTATAATGATACGTCTTGTGCAATGAGTGTTGAATCATTCTAATTCAAGGGAAAAAGGGTTTAATCATGATTTATGTACAATGAGGATTTACTCATGCTCCATGTGCAATGAGACTTGGCTCATGCTAATTCCATGTTAAGTGTTGTTGCCACATTTCCATCTTATGATTATCATGATTTATCATGACTTTATGTTAATGTTTTTATTATGATCTATTGATACACCTATTGTATAACATGTATTGTTCTCCTCATGTTATTCCATGTGTACTCCCTTACTGGGATTTATAGCTCACACTTCTCTTATGCATGTCCTCAGGTTATCCCATTCAATGAAAAGTACGAAGGAATGTAGTGGTCATGTAATGGAAGTTTTCAATAAAGATGTTGTATTTCATGTTTTATGTTTTTATGTAATGATCCTAAGCCCCAAATAAACTAAACCTCTAGATATTATTTGTTGTATCAAGTGAAGTTTTATGTAATAAATCATTTTTATGTTTTTAAAAAAAGCAGGGTTGTTATACGGTGGATATGGCATCCCTCATTTTTTCGACATAAATTTTCGTTAAATTGTAAATATAGAGGTACTTTTTTATTTTAGTTTCTTGGAAAAAATGATACACAAAACACAAAAACCCAAATAATTTTTATAATATAGATGAAATTATTACTCATAGGTTCATCCTATGTACATTTACTATATCTCATAACCTGGGGACATACATCTAAGGAAAGGGTGAGCATAAGGGCCAATATGTGAAAACAAGGGAAATAATTTACTTGTGATATTGTGAAATATCAATAAGAACTCTATGTAATATATAATGGAAATATAAAATAAAAAAGATTCATATCATTGAAAAAATAAAATGAATCATAACATGTAAATGTGCATACAAATTTTAGTTGAATCATTTATTAGTATATCACGATGGATTATCATTGAGGTGACATACAAATTACCAAGGTTATTCACCAAGGTATCATAAAACAAGTTATCTCCAAAGATTAAATACTAGACCAATTTCATTGGAGAACTATCAAGGAACAAACTTAATATGTGTTAATTAATTTTATCCACATTTATCATAAAAAATATTTCATCAATAACCTATAGAGAATAAAAGAAATGGGTTTCATATAAAAATAATGATGTTTTATAAAAAGTGCTTAAAGACATGATATTTTTGTCATTATTAACCCAAAAAATGAAAAAAGGTTTCATGGTTGTTAATAAAATAATAGAATATATCATTTTGAAATATAGATGAATAACCATGGAAAATATAGAGGTTTGGGTATTCACAAAAGAAAATGAGAGAATTTCATGAGAAAAAGAGTGAAAATTTGAGAAGAAAATCCATCACCATAATAGGTATGAAACATGGTTTTATAAAACATTAAAAAGACATTGGAAAGTGGTATATCATTTATAAAAGAATCATAATATAGTAAATGGATAGAATTAAATCAACATATGATCATTGTTTTGAAATTTGAAAGACATACCACATAAAAAGGGAACTTTAATGGAAAAGAGAAGTTGAGATTAACCTTACCATGAAGAGTAAGTCCTAAAACTAGATGATTTGGACCTTAGTTTCTAGAGGAAACCGTGTGAGGACTAGTTGGGGTGAAAATATTGGAGATTCATGGATTATGAATTGGAAGTGAAATGAAATTAAAGAATGTGTGGGTATTTATAACAAAAGTAGGGGATTATTTAATAATTTATGTGGACACCTAGGTAGTGTTAAATGAAAAACCATGGGATTTCACATGACAATGAGCCTGTACCCGAGTGGTAAGGGATCCATCTTGGCATCCAAGAGTCCCAAGTTCAAAACTAGGTGGAGGCGAATTTCCAAGTTACTGTAGAAATAATGGTGTAGGTACTATAGCAGGTACTATTTGGTTCTATAGTAGCCGAAACTATTCACCCGATTTCGGACTTCAAGCCACCTATTTGGCCCTATGGGTCTCAGGGTCATCAGTTAATCAAAGAACCCTGTACCTCAAGGCCTTCGGGACATAGAAACCATTTAGTAGCCTAGTTCACACAAAGAAGGCCCTAGAAAAGGATCATAGAAAAGAGGAGCAGTCACCAAAAGCATAAATAGCTGGATTAAAAGAATGATAGGGTATTGAAAATGCCATTGGGAACAGGAACCATGCATCTTTGTTCAAGGAAATGCTAGCCGATCAATAATTCATGGTTGGGAGCTAGAAATCAATGATTCATAAGCTGGGGAGGGGCAATTCTAGTGGGTTGGGCCTACAGGTCATGTAATGGGAATAGTATGCCCCTAGGCCTTCAGGTCATGTATTGGACTTCTGGTCATATCGATCCTTGTGCATTAGGTCTATGGGTCAAGTAAGGGTTCCCCTTAAACCCTAAAAGGGGGATTATCCACAATAAAATAAAAAGAAGGCCTTCGGGCCATTCAGGAATGGGCTTTCCTAGGGTATTTTCACATGTTATTAGATACTTAGGACACCTATTATGTTATTTTAATCAACAAGATTCGAATAGAATTTGATATGGCACATTGCATCATTATGATGTTATTAAACATACTGAAAAACTCAAACTATATTTTTACTATTCATGAAAATTTAATGTATTTTAAAAAATTCTTATAAATTCCCCATAACTTAATTTTTACAAATTGATTTTAAAAATTATATTTAATTAATCATAATAATTACTTAACTATAATAATATTAACTTTTAAATATATTAATCCTTATTTTTAAAAAATAATAGTGGGTAGAAAATGCATACATGAAATGCATTGTGAAATTTCTGATGCTTGAAAAGAATAAAATTATTTTATAATTTATATTTAAATAGATTTTTTTATTAATATTAGTTAATTAAAATAACCACTTTTCATAATAATTTGATTTACTATAATAATTATATCATTTTTGAAAAGTAAAATTTATGTATGAAAAAATCAATTTATTAAATTCGACAAATTTTTAGGAAAAACTATTATCAAAACAAAATTTATGGAATAATAATTTTTTTATACAAATAGATTACACATTATTTAACTAAGGCCTCAACACAGAACCCCTTATAACACCTATGTATGACCTAAGGGTAGGGTGTGTGATGGTGATAGATTCATGGGGTGGCTCAGCTAACATTTCATGGGTGATAATCTCCACTAACTTGAACTTATATAATAGACAATTTTATTCAAACCTCATTTGTTGGAGCTCGGATTGGTTATGGTCCAGAGTGAAACCCAATGATGCTGCCTCCTTCTCATGTTTGGAAAAATGGGCTTTATATGACATGTCTCAACAAGATGAGTCCATCAACCCTTCTTCCGACATTAATTTTCTTTTATCATTTCTACTTATAAAAAATAATTATAACGTCTCAATTATTATTAAGAGTATATATTCCAATGTTCATATTAAAAAATGATCATAATTGAGCAACGTTCATATACCAGTTGAAACTCGATGACCGCATTTCAAATTATACTCACTTAATTATTAATGAGTTGTAGTTTTGTTGTCCAATATAATATAACACACATTTTTAGGAAACAATTATCATTCAAAAAGTTTGTTTCATTACACTCTTCTAACGTTAATAAATTTTATCCCCAAAATTTGAACTCATTCCCTCATTTGAGAAAAGGTGTGGATATTTATTCCCCATTATTTCCTCTAGTTCCCATGTGGCTTATTCATATTTTTGATTCCTTAACAACAATTTAATGATCATTGTATTATTATTGAGTAGAACCTTGTCTCTATGGTCAAATATCTCTACTAGATGTTGCTCAAAATAGAGGTCATGTTCCAAATGTACCAGCTCAGGTTTCATTACATGTGACTGGTCTGATATTTCCTTCTTCAATAGAGAAACATGGAAAACATAAAAAGCATGAGCTAGTTTTGGTGGTAGTGCTAGATTATAGACCACTTCTCTTTTTGGATCAAGTATATAATTGTGGTTAATGTACCTAGGGATGAGATTCCAATTCTTCCCAAACTGCCTAACTCTCTTACAAGTTGAATTTCGAAGGGATAATTTATCTCCAACATCAAACTACTTGCCTCGTAAATAGTTCTCAACATAGATTTTCTGATAAATATTAGAATCCTTTATGTTTTTTGGATGGAATGAACTTTTTCTAGAATCTCTTTCACAAGATCATGCCCGATAATATTTCTCTCACCAACTTCATCCCAACAAGTAGGAGTTCTACATCACTTTCCTTATAGAGATTCATTGGGGTCCATTTGAATACTCGAATGGAATCTATTGTTATATGATAACATAAACAATGGGATATGTTGATCCCATTCACATTTAAATTCCATAGACCATCTTCTCGACATGTACGTGAGTTACTGAATAGACCTTTTAGACTGGCCATCAGTTTGAGGGTAATATGTCATACTAAAATTGAATTTAGTATTAAGATCATGTTGATAAATTCTCCAAAATTTTGATGTGAACCTTGGATCATGATCAGAAATGATAGAAAGTGTCAGTCCATAAAGTCCTTCAACTTCATTTATGAATATCTTAGCAAGTTGATCAAGATATAACTCTTCCCTAATAGAGAAAAAATGGAAAGTCTTGGTGAGATGATCCACTATAACCCATATCTCATTATTTCCTTCAGATGTTTTCAGGATACAAGTAACGATGTCCATAGTGATATTATCCCACTTGCAAGTTGGTATGGGTAGTGTATGTAATACCCATTAATGAAGTTGTCATTATTTACTCACTTGTTGACACACTAAGAATCTTATAGGGTTTTCAGAAATATCCATTTTCATGTTATCCAACCAATAATGACCCTGAAGGTCCCTATACATTTTCATGCTTTTAGGATGTATATAGAAATTAGATCTATGAGGAACGTCCATCAACTCCTTATTTATTTGTATAATATATGGAACACAAAGCCTTGTACACAATTTTATCCCTCTTTCATGATCAATATTGATCTCAAGAAACTTCCAGTTCTTTACAATCTATCTCATAGTCTGTAACAAAGGATATTCTCTTAGAGATTTCTTAATCCTATCCAGAAATTATGGTTGAGAAATAATTTGGGATGGGGTTGATGATTTACCTTCCCTTTTGATTCCCATGTCCAATTTTACTAGGTCTTTGATCAGATGATCTCTTAGAGTCCTCATCATCACCAACACAACATGGTCTTCCCCACTTAAGGCATTGGTGACTTTGTTTGATCTTTTAAAATGATAATGAACAATCATAGTCTTTAAGATGTTCCAACAGTATCCTAGGTCTCATGTTCAATTCCTTCTGTGTGAAAATATACTTTAATATTTGATTGTCAGTGTATATATCACATTTCTCCCCATAAAGACAGTGCATCCATATCGTCAGATAAAAAAGAACCACATATTGCTCCAGGTCATGCGTAGGATAGTTCCTCTTATGAGGCTTCGACTATTGAGATTCATAAGCAATAAACATTTAATTTTATATGAGGGAACACCCAATCCATTTCATAGATACATCACAAAAAACAATGAATCCTTCTCTGATAGAGGGAAAATTTAACATGAGTGTAGTAACCAATCTCTTCTTCATCTCTTGGAATGTTTCTTCAAACTCATTTTTTCAAATAAACCTTACCACTTTTCATGTTAAGTTTGTTAGTGTATTCAAATGTCAAGAAATGTTTTTAAAACCCCTCATATAATATCTTGTTAATCCAAGGACACTATGAATATTAGTTAATTTTTCATGATGATGTCACTCCTCCACAACCATTGTCTTGGAATGATCAAATGAGATTCCTTCATTGGTTACAATGTTTCCCAAGAAAAAAATATATTGTAACTAAAATTAAAATTTTATGAACATTCCAAATATCCTATAATTATTTATTATTTTCAATATTCCCCTTAGACAATACTCATGCTCCTTATGAATTTTGGAGTATATCATAATATCATTAATGAAAAGTACCACAATGTTTTCAAGGTAGTCCTCAAAGACTGTATTCATAAAATCCATAAATATAGAAGCACAATTAGTCAATCCAACATGCATAACAAAAAAATAAAAATTTACATAATCTAAATGGAAAAAAATATTTGGAATATGTTCTTTCTTCACCCTTAAATAATGATAATCAGATCATAGATCAATATTGGAGAATAATTGATCCCCACGAAGATGGTCAAATAAATAATCAACCATTGGAAGAGTGTACTTTTTCTTCACTATGATACTATTAAGTTATCTCTAATCAATTTATATCCTCATTGATCCATCCTTTTTCATTATAAGTAGAACAACTTCTCCCCAAAGAGACACACTTGGTCAGATAAACCCCTTCTCTGAAAGATCTTGGAGTTGCATCTTTAATTCCACCAGCTCCACATTTTCCATTCTATATGTGTTATTTGATATCAGATTACATCTATACATGAGTTAAATAGAGAACTCTTCCTATATTTATAGGTAAAGTTAGGGTAACTCCTTAATAAATACGTCAATTTATTTCTGAGCAATAGGGAAATTCTCTATTCATATGAATTTATTTCCTTACTCATCTTCACAGATCATTTTTATAAAGAAGGATACAAAAGGTACTTTTAGAAAAATATGAGGTCGATATATCTCTCATTTGGATACAAGTGTAGGTTTTCCATTCAAGACTAATTATATTTCCTTGATTCAATATTTTATCTTAGAATTATACTAAGAGAGTCAGTCTATCCCTAGTATAATGTCGAATTTCATATTTGGAATGACTACTAGATTTGCAATGAGATTATTCTCACCAAATTAAATACTACAGTTTCTATACAATATTGATGCATGGATAATCACTCCACAAGTATTTATTGACAATTCTATTTAGAGTAGTTTTGGGATTATTTCTATATTCTTGGAAAATATAGAGGAATTTAAATAGATGCATAGAACTAGAATCAGAGAAAGTACTTTATAGATTTCATAAAACAATGAGAGTCATTTTGACCACATCATTTGGATATTCTACTTCAGTCTTCATGATAGAAAAATAACAAACTTTCTCTGTTGTCCAATGATAAAGGTAGGGTTGATTCCCTTCTAATAACTTTGGATTTTGACAACGATTGGAAAAGTTCCCAAGATGTACACACTTGATGTGTTGGACTTCATGACAAGACTTTACCACCTTCCCTTTTTCAATAGTGTTGAGAAGTTAAGGGATTAACTCACTATGATACATCATAATAATTTAGAAATATCTTCCACACTTGTAAAATTTACACCTTTTGAGAAAGAAATTCCTGAAATTCTTCTTCCCACATTTGTTGCACATGGAAAGTTTCAATTTCATTCCACCTCTTCCTTGATCAAAGATCCTCCCATGATTTGCTCAAAAGAGCTATTATTTTATTTCAATCTATGGGACTAATACATCTCTATGAACTCCAGTTCAACTTTATTAGCATTCCTCATGATATCCTCAGATTTTTCATAGTATAAATTGGGTATAATCTTTCATAGATGGGATCTTAGTGCATTGAAGAATCCAACAACCTTCTTATCAGGATAAATGAAAAATATAGAGATGTAATGAGAAAATTTGGTTAATTTCATCTCATAGCTTCCCATAGATTCATTTTCCTTTTACTTCAGCTCTATGACTTCTTTCTTTATTATCTCTCTAATTGAACATGTTATTTTTTTTAAAATGGTTCCCCTAAAATCTTCCCAATCAATTGCATCAATCTCAACTATTTTCTTTGTTTTTTTAACCAGTGTCCACCACTAATCAGATTTTCCCTCTAAGAAGTACAAAACTTGGGTAAATTTCTGTTATTCGGAATAGTGGAGTATAAAAAAGATCTTTTCTCTATAGATTTTACGTTGTTCAAAAATAAAATGGTTAGTAGATCCACTGAAATAAGGTGTTTGTTAATGCATAAAGGACTTAATGGAAGGTTATTTCCATCAAGGTGAATCTGATATCTCTTATTGATTCATGTTGTGGTTTATAACTTGAGATAGTTGGTTCATAATTCTAATGAAGTTCTCCATTCCAAACTCTATCAGAGATCCATCAAATCTTGGTCAATTGTTCCCACCATTTACGAGTTTCCTCCTATTTCCCACCATTTTCAAAAATAAGGAATCTATTGTGAGAAACATTTTAATTTCAAAAATCATATACTTCTAAAATAATTTCATTTCTTAAAAAATCATTCTCAAATATTCTATTCCTTAATAATAAATACATTCTATTTAAATCAATCATAATGCTTCATAAAAATTGAATGATTAACCACAGATATCCCCCAAGAGTGTCAAATCAAGTGCATAGTAAGGCTTGTTGTCATGTAACAAGGTATACTAAGTATTGACCAACACAAATTTTTTGAGTTTTCACCCTATGTACATCTATTCTAGAACCTCATCCACCTTTTCTTATCCATACATGGATTTATTTTCTTAGGAGACAATTACATAATACTTCACCATAATACCAGAATGTTTTCATATATTTATACTTGTTTTAAAGGTTATTCCTATAGTTTTCAAATTCTAATTTACACAAATCACTAATCCATAATTTGATTCATACAATTAAATCCAAACTTTTTGTTAAATATCTTTTCACAACAATATACAAAGAGAGGATCTTTTAATGTTTAGTTTCTTGAGAAAAAGGGTACATAATACATGAAAACTCATAAAATTATTATAATAAACTTGAAATTATTCATCATAGAATCATCCTTATTACATATACATACTCTCATAACTTAGGGACATAAATACAAGGAAATGGTGAGCATAAGGCAGAGTGAGGGAAAATAGTGAAAACTACTTACTTGTGAGCATGAGGAGTGTGAATAAGAAATTGAGGAAATATATAAAGGGAATAGAAAAAGAAAAATAGAAATATCATAGTAAAAAGAACATGAATAATAACTTATAAATGTGGATACAAAATCTAATTGACTCATTCATAATCATATCACTAAGGTTTATCACTGAGGTTTCATAAAAATTACCAAGGTTATTCACCAAGGTATTGTAAAACATGTCATCTATAGAGATTAAATTATTTACCCAATGAATTAGAGTACTATAGGGGAGCACAATTCATATGTATTAATTAATGTGATCCACATAAATCATAATAAAATATTTTAGAAATTAATCGTGGAGAATTAAATAAATGAGTTTCATATCAAAATCATGAAATTTCTAAAAATGGTGCTTAATGATATGATATTTATGTCGTTATTTACCCATGAAAAAGGAAGGAAAGTTTCATTTATGTTAATACTAGAATAAAATAGATAATTATTAAATATAGGCCAATACCATTATAGAATAAATATTATTGGGTATTAAGAAAATAAAATAAGAAATTTATTTGAGAAAAAGAGAGAAATTTTAAAAAAATCCAGCATCATACTGGGTATAAAACTTGGTTTCAGAAAAAATTAAATATAAAGGAGAAAAGGGTAGTTCATTAATAAAATAATTATAATACCGTAATGGGACAGAGAAAATTGGACAGAAGTACCTAGTTTTGAAATTTGAAAGAAGTAGCACATAAAAAGAGAACTTGAAAGGAAAAGGGCTGTTGAGGTTTTCCATACCATGAAGAGTAACTCCTAAAACACTAATATTGGGACCTTAGGGGGATTTATATCATCTTTGGGGGATCCTAGGGGGATAAAAATACCATATATTGATAGAATATTAATTTTAAGTGAAAGGAAATGGAGAAATGAGTGGTTATTTAGAGAAAAGTGGAGGATTTGTTTAATAATTTCTTTAGACATATAGGTAGTGGTAAATGAAAAATCATGTCCTTTACCATAGTAATTCCCCATGGTATTGTCCACTCTAGACACCTATTATGTTATTTTAATCCAAAATATTTGACCTACAATTTATATAATATATTAAATCATTATTATGTTATTAACCATACTGAAAAACTTAAACTGTATTTTTACTATTCGTAAAAAACTAAAGTATTTTTGAAAATTATCATAAGTTCTCCAAAAACGTATATTGACATGTTGATTTCAAAAATAATATTTATTTTACCATAATAATTATTTAAATATGATAATTTAAATTATAGAAAATTATATTTATTAAAAATAATAGTGGATAAAAAATGCATAGTGAAAATGCAGAGTGAAATTTTTAACACTTGAATAAAATAAAAGTATTTTACCATTTGTATTTAAAAAGAAGTGTTTTAATCATACTATTTCATTAAAATAATTGATAAGTGTATCCAATGTAAACATTTTATGGTTATGATTTTTATCTAATTGAATAATGTTACAAAATTGTGGAACAATTTGACTTGTTTTATATCCTATGGAAAGAAATAATGAATTTAAGAAAAAGGTTTGAAAAGAGGTGGAAATTGGGGAAAAATACACTTCAATATGCAAGAAAAGTAAAGTGAAGCGACACCAGATTTTTGAGGGAGTCTGATTCTTGAAAAATTGAAGTAGAATGATTATACGTCCGTTATTTCATTACATTTTGTGACCTCATCAATTGAAGTAGAGTTGGGAAGAACCAGTCATGAAGTCAAAACATGTTGTGAAATGAAATAACATGTTGGGTAACTACATTACACGATATGAATTTTTTTTTAATTTTTTTTCAAGAAGAAATATGATGTGATTATCAAGATATGGAGATTTAAAAGTTACACCTTTTGAGTCTCCATTACTCATTGTGAAATGAGTCAACATTCTAAATACTGAAACAAGATTTATGCAAGATTTGAGGTGATTCAAAAATCATGGAGGAAACCTCAGAAAGAGATTAATAAGTGTGAATCACTATTACATGCCATATAATGTGTTAGGAAGAACCAATCCATAGCCGATAAATAGAGGAGTTTTCAATTGCTTGAGGATATCCTGCCAGAGACCAAAGCTTGGAGAAAGACGTTGCATCTTCAAAAAGTTATTTCATTATTTTTATTATGCATTTTATTTCAATCCTCCTTACCTATAAATATCTCATCATTGGAATGAGGGGGTAATTCCACAGTGTTCTAGTGTTATGTAATCAAAGGGGGAAGGTGTGTGAGATTTAATGATTTTTATTATTCATGTATTTGGTTTGAATGATATCATTAATAAATTTCATATAACTTTATTTTTCTTTCTTCATGGCCATTGATACTTCAAACTAAAATGATCCTTAAAATTTACCTACTGAAAACGCTAAAGTAGGCAAAAACATTGTGAATTTTAATTGATTTTTTTTAAATGATATTAAGACAAAGTTGATTAGAAAAAACCCTAAATTACTGGACCAAGGGAAATCGGGTAATGCTGTATTAAGGAGGGGATATTATGACCAATGGATATTTCTTGTGTCGAATTTGAAAAAAATCTTGAGTCAATCAACTTATTTTCTAAAAACCAATTACACCTGAACTCTAAAATTACACAACCCTAACACGCTTTAATTTTTTTTTCAAACCAAAAAATCTATATTCTTTTCTGTCATCATTATCATTATTAGATCAAATAGAAATAAATATTTATTCTCCTATTTATCTAATATAATAAAATTAAATCTCTTTGAAAACCTAATGAAAATAATTTCTCCGTCCGTATGGGTTCAACATCAATCATTCATAATACTACATTCTAATTAATTGAGTATGATAGTTTGAGTTTTTACAAAAAAATATTTTATAGTACCATATGTAATTAATGATTCCCGAAGAGGATATCAATAATCATTATTCAAAATAACTTAATTTTTTATAAAAATTATATCATTTTTGGAACGTACAACTTCTATCCTAAAAAATTCAATATATCTAATTCAACATATTTTTATGAAAAACTATTCTCAAAACAGAATATATAGAATAATAATTTTATTTATAAAATTTTATTAAACATTGCATAATGAATTCCTCGACACATAACCCCTTATATCACCCATGTACATCCTTAGGATAAGGTGAGAGATGTTGATAGATTTATGGGGTGGCTCACCTAACATTGCTCGAGTTGTAATCTCTACAGACCTGGACTTCCCACTTAAGAAATTTTGTTCAAGACACATTTATTAAATCTCGACTTGGGATTTTTTAGGATCGAATCCCAAGGATTCGACCACTTTTCTAAGTTCCTAAAAATGGGCTTCATAGGACATTGATCTACTAGATGAGTCCATCAAATCTTCTTCCTGCATAAAATTTCCTTTGTCATTTCTACTTTTAAATAAAAATTATTACATTAAAATTAATATTAAGAGTATAGTTTCCAATGATTATATTGACCAACAATCATAATTTACCAATGATCATATAACAGTCAAAACCCAATGGTCACATTTCAAATTATACTCACTTTATTATTAATGATATATAGTTTTATCGTGTAATATAATGTAACACATGTTTTTAGGAAACAATTATCATTAAAAAAGGTCATGTTGTTACAGTGGAAGTGGGTTTTAAGTTAAGTGCCATTTACACTTATCCAACATCTATTTTTGTTAAAGTAGATCAATTCTAATGTGTGTAGATTGATTCTAGGGCCTCTATTTGTATTATTTGATTCTCTTATTAGTGGATCCTTCATTGGCATATGAAAATCTATGTTTTGAGGGATGTGGTTCCTTCTTTAGCCTATGTTGATGAAATTTTATTGCTCTTATTTTTTGTAAAATGATTTTTAAAATAATTTGTCATGATTGTTTTGTATGTGTAAAGGGATTTATATGAACAATTTTTTACCTAGTTTTTGGTAAATGAAAAGGGGGTATTTTAAAAACATAAATATGATTTAGGAAATGCAGTATATAAAAACCCTTGGTATATAGGTGAAAGGTTTAGCTTAAGGATATTGTCCATATTATTTTCAGGAGTTTTGGTCTTGGGGATTATCTCTGATTCCTAGGACCATTGTTATAGGGAAATGATGTAGACATTTTTTGGAGGTTAGTTTATGGGTTGTTTCTCTACTCCTTAGGTATGTGTTCCAAGGATGTATTGTGTACTAGTCCCTTTTTGTTGCATGATTAATTTCTTAGCATGAGCTATTGAGTTCCTTGGAATGATTTACCAATGATTAGATTTGTAATTTTTTAGATCTAATATGAATTCTTGTATTTTAATAAATAATAACAGAAATTCTTCTTAAAACTAATATACATGTTTTTTTTGAAATTGATGGAAAAAGGGAAAAAATTACCATGATTTTGATATAACTACAGTATGGATTATCATGCCATGTTTTATTTGAAAAGATAATACTTGAGTTTAATACATTGACTTGTTAGGGAAAACCTGTGTTGGAACCTGCTGAGCCTATTGGTTCACACCCCACGCACTTCTTTGGTGGTGTGTAAACCTTTATATGGGTTTCAATGTAGGGGAAGGAAAGACACCACAATGAGGTAGAAATGTTATATTTCACTTGGGATGTGTATATGATAGTGAGATAGTGGGAGTCTTTTAAAGATTTCACCTGTAGTTTTTGGTTTTTTTTCCAATTTTGGTGGTTCTTTGTGGTTGGACTAGTACTTGGATATTTGTTCTACTCCTGAGTAATTTATTTTCCTATGTTTGTTTTTAGTTATAGAATATGTTTATCTCTTATACAATTGTATATGTTATATATATATTCCATGTATTTTATTTAGGTTAGTATAAATCATTCCCTTTGATTTCTGTTTGATGCATAAATTCTAGTTTCCAACCCATGTGGATTGGGAAAGACCATTGGGTATGTGACCGGTTGGGTCAGATACCAGTTTGAGAGGTTATTTAGGCCAGTTAATTAAAATATTTATGTTTAAAAAGCAAGGATCACTATATTTTGTATCAGAATAGTGTTAAGTAAATCTTTAGAGATTAGGTTTATACTAATTTAGTGATAATTATAGTGACAATTAAAAGTATAGTTAAATGTATTGGAGTTGTTGTCGAGGAATGAGTGAGTGGTTTCCAAGAAATTATATCCCTATTTAGTATTACAAGTGTATGTGGCACTAACATAGTTGTACCTAGGGGTAATAACTTTGAAAAGTACATGTTGCGATTTGACTTGATCATCACCTGGTGCATGACAATGGGCCATTCTGAAAACCCGGTTTAATACGAATTTGGGATATGTTTTAGAAATTCATAAACTGTTTACGAACTTCCACGAAGGATTTAAAAAGACAATGACCATGAATAACCTAGTTTAAACATAATATGTAATGATTTAGAAACCATGTTAGTTATTTTTAATGAATATGTGTTTTCCCACTATGATTATTGATTCTCACACTATGTTTTTTTTATTTTAGCTGATAAATAGAACCAAAATTGAATATTCTAACAATAAATGTGATGAAAAATTAAATGATTATCTACCTGAGATTACAAATGATATAGGAGCTAGAATAAATAATCTTGTTGATATTATAACACAGCTCTCTCAATCAAAAAATCATGATTAACATCCATACAATAATATGAGGTAACAATATTATATTGTTTCTTTTATAATGAAACATTCATCTCCTTTTATTAGTTCCACTTATCCACCAGTCAGAGAGTAGTGGATCAGTACCATTGAAAAGACATTTTCCATTCTCTAGTGTTTAGAACCTGAAAAAGTCATTTTTGATGTCGATAACTTGGAAGGAAAAGAAGGTAAGTAGAATCATATTTTTAAAAATACGAGGAAATAAGAATAAATTTACTCCACGAAGTGGTATGAGTTTAAGAGATTATTTTTCAATAGGTAAATTCCTTGCATTATTAATATTAAAATGGAGAAAGATTTATTTAAGATGAAACTAAAGGATGATAAATATATCGGTACCTATGATGAAAATTTTGTGATACTTTCAAGTTAAAATTATTGTGTTATCATCTAACATTAATGTATGGTTGATTTACATTTTGTTGGCCTAAAATGACGACTCTGAAAGGTTTTAGTTTTTAGAGACTTTAGTAGATATGATGAATTAATTTTTTGTTCTGTCAATATAGAAATTGAAATTGTAGATTCTTATTATTCCCATGGTTTTGATAATAAAAAGAAAAAATATTCTCATGAAAAATAAAATAAATTACATGGTGAAAATAAATTACAACTATCTATATTATAGAAATATGGGAAGTAACATGAAGGGAACTACATGAATGGAACTAGAAGGTTATTTAAAGGTATAAGCGTGAGTCATAATGCCTATGAATTTAGAAAGTAATGAATTGGATTGTTAAGGGATTGGAATAGAATAAGATAAACACTAATACACCACCCATGCTCCAATGTTTCAAATGTAAAGAGTATAGTGACCCATGATTCTTATACTTGGATGTTATATATTTTTAGATGAATATTCTATATATTATAGAAACATAATATTTGGGACCATAATAGATTAGTGACTTTGAAAACTTAGAAGACAATATTCTAAATTCATGGAAAATATTAAACATGACTTATTAATATCTTTCCCTTTTGTACACCTTCTTAAAAAACATATTTCATATCCTGGGGAAATGAAACATAAGAAATGATGAGCTCAAATTCATAGTATTGGTAAATAATGAATAAATGTAATCATAAAATGAGGATAAGGGTATGGGAACATGATGATAATATTTCATAACCATACAATGCATAAAAAAATTATAATATTGAGTCATGGAATTTATATTACCTATTCATAAGATATAAATCATAAAGAAATCAAAGAACATGATCTATGATAGTATACAATTGGAATAATACACATATTTTTGACATAAATATAATCATAGAAAATCATTTCCTTTTAAGTAATGGCTCTATGAAAAAACTCATAAGGGAACTCTATCGGTAGCTACACCTCCTGGGTGGGACACACCACCATGCCTAGTGGTATCTCTTTTCTCATAGTATAATAGCTTTAATCCCAAATCTATTATAGTAGTGAAGGTTCACTTACAAGACCATTATAGTAGATAAAGTCACTTACAAAACTGAGTTCACTCCTTGTTCTTGTCCTGTCTATATCATAAGATACAAATATTTACATAATTCTTTTTAGGGAGATATAGGTCCCACCTATCTTTGGATATAATTTAACCACTATCCATTGTTATAATTTAACCATCGTTCTTGGTTATAATTTAAGCACTGTCCTTGGGTATAATTTAACCAACATAACATAATTAAAATCATATATGTGTGTGCCAAAATATCATAAAACATTCATCACTTCATGAAACAATAAATGAAATGGGTTTTATAAAAATTTCATCATATTATATCCATTAGAAATGAGACAAGGTTCATAATCATTTTATACATTCATCATTGAGTAAACCATGAAAATAGGTGGGTTTTGTAAGAGTTTTTTCACCGTATAACCCATGGAAGAGAAATAGGGTTCGTAAATATCTTTTCATGAAAAACAAATCATTTAATGAAATGATAAGAGTGATATCCTTTTTTATATCCATAGTAATGCATTAATTAAATCCAAGTGTGTTGTCTTAGATTGAGATAGATTTTGAAATATCACTTGGAACATTTCATAAGGAAACTAATAATTCTTTGAAAATAACTTTTTTAAACATTATATATTTTCAAAGTCATTTTTTTGAAAATAATATTGAATACTTATAAATAAATCTTCGAAAAATCATTTATATATTTTTTGATGATAATATAGTTTCTTCTTTGAAAATGAATTTTTAAAATGTAGAAATATTTTAAAATACTTTTGTTTTAAGATAACTAGAATTTTTTTAAAGTAATAATCAATGATAATTAATGTCATTAATATGGGAAATTTATTTCATTCCATATATATTAAACAAAGATTCTAATGTCATTTTTGGTAGAATTCAAATCAGCATTGTTTGGAAAACAACACGAATAGTCCTTTGATAACATTTTTGTAAAAAGAAAAACAAGGGTAAAAATTTATTTTAAAAATCATATTATAATAAAAAAACTCAATTTTTTATAAAACATGGTTTTCAAAGGAAATGGATTTCCGAGAAATGTGAGAAATAATCATATTTTCTTAAAAAACATTTCTCAATTATTTAAACTTGCAAAGTGTGGGAAAATGAAAATATTAATCAAATATATCAATAATTAATAAAGTAGAATAAAATTCATGAGTTTATTATATATTGATAATAATATTTTATCATCTTAAACATAATCATAAACAATCCTGATAAATGATGAGATTATAACATAATTGTTTACCAATTGTGTAACATTAAATTGTAATAACCATAATAGATTAACATAAAATGGAACTAAAAATATAGTGAGGATAAATAAATTCATGATATTACATTTAAATGGATATATATATTCTTCTTATGAAAGATTATAGGTGCATAACATAACATATGTCTCAATGATGAAAAACTGAGACTAAAATCCCTTACTGATTTGTAATATTTTGAACCATAAACCCCACGAAAGATAAATCATAAAATAAGTTAATAAAAACAAATAGTTTTTTGAATAAGTATCATAATATACATTCATTGTCATTATATACACCACATATAATAAATTTGTGGTGAATATGACATTTTTCTCTCAGAAGTAAAAGGTGAGATGAAAATCCCTTAACTTATGTCTTGACTTCCTTCGTTCAAGTTAGAAACTACTTTATAATAAATATATATTTATTATATATAAATATATTAAATAATAATAATAATAATATATATGATATGATATGATATTTTCTTATGATATTATACTATTCAATTATTAACAATTTGTTGTTAAAATCACGTTTTGGGTAATAACTACATCATTTTTTGCATTTGTTATAACTTTTTATTTTTTGATCCTCTTACATATATCATGGTTTCATCATCTAAAGAACGTAATTTTTTTATAAATATCATTTATATTATATATATATATATATAATTATAGTAATAAAAAAAATTTGTTTTTGAAAATTAAATATACTATTCAAAGAGACGTTATACAGTACATATGCATGAACAATATTTCCATTTACATTTTAGATTGAAAGAAATAAAATTAAGTTTTATATATTAAAATCCAAAAATAATTTTTATTTCATATAAATAACAGATTTTCATTAAAACCATCATTAATACATTCTATGTAAAGCATGAATGAATCACATCACTTCACGAGGCAGTAGTCCCCCGTACAGACAAACAATGTTATTGTATTCCCCCAAAATGAAAAATAGAAAGGTATGTGTGATATTATAAAACAAAAATCATAGTAAAATCATAAATACCAAATTTATAATATATAAAAAACATATCCATCATTATTTCTAGACACAATATGTGGTAATGGAGAAACATAGGACATCGATTCACGAGGTGGTAGTCCATCGAACAAACAAACTTTGATTTCGTAACCCACTTGATAGAGGTGGAGATGTTAGTAAGCCATTACCATAAAATAAAAACATTTTAGAATATGTAATATAGCAATTTTATTATATCATAGTTATATAATAATAATTTAATAGGGGGGAAGAATAAGTAAAAAAAATGCTCATTGATGAACATTACCAATCCTTTAGGGACCATCCTTATGTTTTCACCAAAAGACTAATAGAAAATATTTATATACAATAAAGGCTTATATGATGATTTTATGGAATTTGGAAATTGATTTTGTTAGGTTTTGTCTGAATCAAAAGGATTTTATGGTGTGAAGAATAGAGGAAAGGGGGTCTCCTTTTATAAGTGGGGGAGAGGATATACTTGATATTTAATAAAATAATTGAGTGCTCACTTGTTTTTCATATGTAAAAAATAGTCCAAAATGGGATATTATAAATCATTATAGGTTTAATAGTTAAAATATAGCTAGAAAATATTTTTTTGAAAAGTTTACAGGTTATGTTTGCAATTATTATTTTATATTATCACCTGATAAACACATTTTACCTTAACCATGATAATTAATTTTTACTGCATTAAGTATTAATTTTGTTAAAAATTAATGTTGAAATTATTGGAAAATATAAATTACTATTATTTAAAATATATGATCACTTTTTCAAATTATCTTCACATATGTGGTAAAATTTAATTTTAAATTAATCCCACATTCCCGTTGACAAAGCTGGGTTTTAAAGGGAAAATGTTTAAAAGTTAAAAAAATATATATCTAAATTTAATATAAAAATGATTTCCATGATATAAATTGGATTAATTTATATAATTTTTAAATAATTTTTCTCTAAAAAAATTAATATTATAATTTAAAATTATAAATTCTTTATTGGGAAAGTAAATTTTCAATTAAATATTAGTATTTTTCACTATTCGTCAAAAACATTAAAGCTTTCATAAAAATACAAAAAAATCACCCTCATATAATTTTGATATGGTTATTGAAAAGAATATTTTTTTATTTGAATAAAATTTATAAAATTCTCAAAA
Organism: Viscum album; assembly: GCA_963277665.1. Classification (NCBI taxonomy): domain Eukaryota; kingdom Viridiplantae; phylum Streptophyta; class Magnoliopsida; order Santalales; family Viscaceae; genus Viscum; species Viscum album. The sequence continues at coordinate 825,116,884 of OY728155.1, forward strand.
ATTAGTTTTAAAATAAGCGCACCATAGAAAGGTGAAAAAACTATGTTTTATGAAAATATTGTTTTTTGGATTAAAATTGGATTTATTCTTACAAAATTTCTAGAAAAAATAAGATGAATTTTTAATATTTCATTGAATATATAATATAGAAATTTTATTAAAATGACTCAATAAAAGTGGTTTTTTATTTTACCAAGGAAAAACATAATTTTTTTTCCTAAAAAATTGTTTTTTAGAAAAAGATTTCCTTTGTTTTCAAGTAGTTTTTATTTTTATTTATAATTAAATGGTCTCTAAATAAATAATTATATAAACAAGTGTAAACCATATTTTCATAATTTATTTCACCTTATTCATACCCTATATTATAATGGCTAGTTGAGAACTATCATATTAAATAACAATATTTTAATAGTTTGTCATGATTCAGTTAAACATAGGGTTGCGTGTAATGTAATATAAAATAGAGATTGTGTGTAATGAAAGTTAAATTTTAATTGTATGTAATGAAATATAAATTCAATATTTTGTTTGATATAAAATATATAAAATTTTCAATAAATTTGGAAAAAATATTCCAAAAAATCTGGTGGTATTACATTCTACCCTCTTATTATAAATTTCCCCCTTCAAAGTCATCACTTTGGTATCAATAGGTAAGGAGAATTATACCTCATTACATCATCATGTTTACATGTATCATCATTAATCTAGTGTTTTTATAATAAAACATTGACCAGATGAGTATTCATGGTTCATAGAAGCTTTTCAATTCGATCCAGAATCTCTACCCGTAATTCCCCATAAGAAATATCATGCTCTGGTGATATGAACTCTAAGTTCAGTACATGTGGTTTATTAGTTATTTAGTTCCCCTGGTATGATAAATGGAACACATTATTAACCTAAGAAAGGTTTTCTATAAGTTCTAAATGATAATATTTAGTCACAACATTATCAAGTATTTTATTGGGATCGATATTCCTTGGGATCAGTTTTACCTCCTTTATTCTATAGAGAAATTAATTTAAAATCCTTCTAAAAAAATTACAATTATAGATCTTGTCAATGATTATAAAAAGATAATATCTGTAAAATTTATTCTTTCCTTACATGTTTTTAAATACTCTATCCTTCCATAAACTGATTTTTGTGGATCTATATTATTAATCAAGTGATATATATTTTTCGAAAGAAAACTTAACTTGAAGAAGGTGTTGATCCCAACCACATTTGAAATCGGTTGAACAATATCTTAACATATCCTCTAGAATTTGAATTATTCTCTCAAACTGACCATATGTTTGCAGATGATACGTAGTGTTAAAACTCATCTCTGTATCAAGATATTGATGAATTATTTTCCAAAAACATTGAGTTAAACACTAGATTCCAATGAAATATAGTTCAATGTGGTACTTCCGAAAACCTTTTCACATTATTAATGTATGTTTTGTAAAGATTATCTAAAGATAAATATTATCTAATATAAATGAATTGTGCTGACTTCACTAAGTGATCGACTAAAACCCATAATTTTCTCAACATCAAATACATGATAAACCCAATAGGTTACCAAATCCATTAATCAGATGTCTAAAAAGTATAAATGTATTCATCCTCAAATAAATTTACTTCTATAAACAAATAAAAATGGTTTCATTTACATAAACATAATAAAAAATATAATTAAATTTGATAAACTACTATCACCTGAAACCTCCAAATGGGTGTCAATAAATTTTAACTTATAATTGACCTTAAACTAAGAAACCCCTGATGGAATCCAGGAATATTATGTTAATCCTCTATAGATATATATACACTTTAAAATGTTTAATTTACCCAGTATTCCTTATATACTCAATGATATTATGCAAAAACAATTTTATTGGAAGACCAGTTTCATACTTATACTAATATAATGGCAAATGTGATTTCTTATTATTATTATAGAATCTATGTATAGGGATATAATCACATGTAATTTTACTATAATACTTTTATAGGTCTCTATCATAAAAATTTAAATAAGAAATTCCCATCTAAGGAGGGGAGAATGGGTTTTCCATTAATTGTCACGATTCACTAAATCCATTATGTTTGTATAATATTTCCATTTTTTATTATTTTCCAAAGTATTTCATGGTTCATAATCCACATATTCACTTTGATTGAGGTATATATTCACATAATTCCCATTATACTTTCATTTGTAACATTTGAGTATGGATGGTACAATCTGTGTAGCTTTCTCTATGTTTACATCATTATGAAACTTCTTCCCGTAACTTCAAAAATCAATTTCCGAATGACCTTACCTTCAACACTTAAAAAATTTACTAGTTCTATTAAGAAAATTTTCTCTATATTTATTTCCACACTTTTAGCATAATGGAAAGATCATATTCTTCTCTCGAAGGTTTTCATATTTTCCTTTGAACTCCATCTTTGTTTTATTTTCAAAACCAAGAGATTGATACATAACTCCATGCTCAATTTCCACCATGATAGAACATTGAAAATTTTCTTCCAAGCTATTAAATTAACTTATAGTTATTTCCTTTTAGATATTTGGGTTCAATCCATTGAAAAATATATCAAACTTAATTTTAGGTTGGATGATAGTACCAGATTCGTACCTCAGAAGTGTTATAAAATTTTCCACATAGGTAACAAAAAATTCATCATCCTTTTCTTTAAGTTGAAGATCTTCTTTTTTATCTTCATATGATGAAAACAAGGTAAGTTATTATTGAAAAATAAGTTTTTTGACTCATCCTAATCCAAGGATTCAATTTCATAATATTACCTACAATTCTTAATATGGGTCCTCCATTGAGATGCATAGCCTTCTAAATAGTAGACAAACAAAATTAATTTCTCATGATCTGAAGATTAGAGGAAAGATAATATCTTTCCAATGGTGCTGATCCATGTTCAGAAATTAGTGGATCAATTGAATAATGATTCATAGAAAAAAAGTTTAATCTATACATGGGGATCCATCCTGGCTCGTTCTCTCCTTTTTCTAATCTAGACATTTTTTATCCTTTTCCTCTTGTCTCTATATTCCCTAAATTCCCATACATGTTTGATGGTATTCCTAAACTTTCACTCTCATATCTAGAGTTCACAAAGGAATCCCTCTTTTAGGACTGACATTGGTATAACACCTCTAGAAACATAATTCATGGGTAGATTATTTTGATAGGTTTGTTTTTTTCTTTTTTGGATTATAGGAACATGATATAATGGCACTCCTTGAAAATAATCACATAATGGTTCAGCATTCTTTAAATTGTGATTTTTTCTAGGCGAACTCTAGTTTGGCCTGGGTATGTAATGGATCATTCTTATTTGTAATTAGGGGTATTAAAATTTCCACATGAAACAAGACACACTGTCCATGGATATTTGTGTTAGGATTTAGGAACTACCTCTTCATTTTCAGTACCCTTTAATTATTCAAATATCAAGAAATTTGGTTGGTTGTTACATGATGGTAGGACTAGATCTATATTCCTCATCATTTCTCATTTTATTTGCGTGGATAAGGATGCTTCCATACATCTAATATTTTCTTTTATGGATTGATATTGGGGAATAGTTTTGATATAATAAATTAGTTATTTTTGATACCTAGTTGAATTTCTATACCTTGTTAAAATGACTAGGCCATCTATCAAAAGGGTGTACACAAAGGCCCCTAATTTGGGACTAGAAGTGAAACTCATAAGGGTCATGTCCTGGAGGAAGTGGATTGGTGTGTTTTTATTATTTAGTTTTGAAGGAGCTAGTTCTAGTTTGTGATTTTATAGACCAAAGTAGTACTAAACCACAATCGTCACCCTTTTTAGAGGCCGATGTCTAACTGGGCTAATATGGAACTACATTTCCCCAAGAGCTTGATCTGAAAATTTTGGATTTTTATGGAATATTGATATGTGATTTTACTAATCCAACATTAAAGGTTATGTGTGATATAGAAAGGATTTAGGGGGTTTGTGAAGAAGGGATATTGGATCCAATCAATGCATCTATTGACACCTTCTTTCTAGAAGAAGTTCAAACTAGAAATGGAACCAATATCCAGAATGGGATAGAAGTAGTAGAGATGGTATATCTAATACATGTCTCTACTCTTTAAGTGGTTATCTAGTTGGAAAGTGAGTTTGGTCCTACAATTTTAATGGTCTTCGAGATGATGGTCCCATGGGGTGGGGTGAAGGTAGTGAATGATCCTTGTCCAGGAAAGGACATGTCAACTATAATTCTAGGAAATAATTTTGGCTCTCAGGATCTTGATGGGACTATCCCTAACCAAGAGATATAGACCAAGAAGAGGGTTTCAATGAAAGAAATGGTTTATATGGGGTAGAGTCAAGTGATGCGATATATATCCAATTATAAAAATATAGTGTTGAGGGATGTCATGGAAAAGGGATTCACATCATGAAGAATAAAAAAGGGTGGAAGGTGAACTAGGATTTAGTGAGAATTGTTCTGAAAAAAATACATAAATATAAAGTGTTAACGGATTACTCTTATCTTTCTAAAATGATGGAGACATGGTCTTCCAAGAAGGAAAATTACAAGGATAGGTAATGTAAACCTACTACCATTGATCAAGAATTAAAGTATAATTCAAAATATCATTATGGAACCTAATTGATCTACTATGGTATTTATAAGAAACTAGTAAAAGATGCTGATATTTTGGAAGAACCCAATCCAGTGCTGGGAGGATCAATAGTGATGGATCATTCATGGAGCAAGGCTAACACTAATCAAGCTTATTTTACTAGGGAAACAATGATTGAATAGTAGTGAGAGTCATGTAAGAAGGTTTCAAATAATAATAAACCATTGGAAATTATATTTGAATATGAGGAATAAATATTGGATAAGTTATTTTAAATTTATTCCTCCATAAAGGATTCTGACTGGATCCTAGAGAGAATTATTTTGGTGAAGACCAAAAAAGAGCAGTGTGAGTGGATCAACAAGAAATAGTTTATCTTGATAATAGAATTAAATAAAAATAATATAACATTGGATAAATTTTTATAAGAATGGGAATATATGGATTATTTCATTTAGTAACACTTCAAGGATGATTCTTCTACAAAGGTAACTGATCTTAAATGGTACTTATATAGGGATAAAGTCACCAATAGAATAAACATTTCATCCAATAATTATGTGATTTTTTTATATAAATATATATTGTTTTTAATTGTGTGGTGTATCAATTTTTCCCTAAAATGTTTTTATAAAACAAAAAAATGTATTTTTAGTTTGTATGTTGCACTGAGAATTAACATTGTTTCTTTGGGATCCACCTATAGACTAAAACTAATAGCATGGTGTGAGAAACACTAATCATTGCGAAAAACCACATAGTCTAAGAACATTTACGAGGTCTAAATAAGAACAATTTATTTTAAATATATGATAACTTAGGTTTATCTTATATAATTCATAGTTATATTATATTTAAATCATCCATGATATTTCATAAATAGTATTTAAATTTCCAATGAATATCCTCCAAGAGTGTCGATCCGGGTGTGTAGTGTGGCTAATTGTTGTGTACTAGTTGATGATATTGTCCAAGTAAATGTAACCATATAAGAGATATTATACCTAGATACATATTTGTTTGAGCCACACCCACTTTTATTATCTAAAAATGTATTTAATTACTTGGAAATCACTTTCTCTAATCTTTACCAAAATTTCAGGACATTTTCCAATACACCGACTTGTCCTTAAACATATTATTAGATACATTACTAGAAATATCCTTAAAAATATCCTTAGGTATCTCACTAAAATTTTCTCATCCTAGTCTCCAAAGTTTAACTAATTCTTTCCTTTGATACCAACTATAGAAAGATAGACTATTAATAAATTGATATTATGTCATTTTTGATGAATATTTAATACATTATGCAAATAGATGACTAATTAATATGTTAGTTTATTGCTTTGGATACTTGTAAAATAATATTCCTAACTCATGGATGATCTTTAATGTCCCCCATAAATATATTTCCCTTTTTTACTCCCACTTAAAAATATTTATTCATAACCAGGGGAAAAGAAACATAAGAAAGGGTTAGGTCAAATGCTCAATAAGGGTATACAAGGGAGATATGTAAGAATAACATGAGAATACGGGTATGAGAATGTGATCATAACATTTTAAAATAATAACATACATATCAAATAACATAATATTGAGTCATGACAAAAATATTGGAATTTTATAAGACCTGAATAATAAGGAAATCAAATAACATGAGACATGAGAGCATAACATTGTCACAAAACACAGATTTATGACATACACATAAGCATATAAAATCAATTGTTTTAGTATTATAGCCTCATTTAAAAAACTTATAAGGATTATTTATGGGTTTCTACAACACATGGGTGGGATAGAATACCATCTCTAGTGGTATTCCTTTTCTCATAGTTTAATGGGTTCAATTCCAAAACCATCTTAGTAGATAAGGGTCACTCCCAAGACAATCATCATGGATAACGTATCTAATTGAACAATGTTTTTTACCCATTTTAGTACTATCACCTCTTGGGATATAGATCATTACCCAATTAATTGGATGGAGATAAAGTTCCCACCCATCTTTAGTTATAATATAACCGAAATCCATTGTAATATGTTATCGATCATCCTTGGTTATAACGTAACCAACATTAAATAATGATAGTCATTCATATATGTGAGACAAGATCATAAAAATATCAAAATATCATTACCTTTAAATGAAAAGAGATTCATAAATAGTGCATTATATCATAACTAGTTAAAAAGGAGAATGTTTTAAAATTATTTGATCATTTCATCATAATAAAACCTATGAAAAAATGTGGGGTTTTTAAGAGTTATATCATGGTATAACCCATGGAAGAGAATAAAGTTCCATAAATATCTTTTCTTGAATAACATATACCGTTCAGATAAAGGATAAGAATGGCATCCTTTGTTTATATCCCAAATAAGTCATAAGTTATATCAAAGGGCATCATCTTTGATAGATACAGATTTTGAAAGACCACAAAGAAAAATTATTAATTAAAAGAACTATTAGTTATAAATAATGTTTCCAAACTTAAAACATTTTAAAAATAGTTTTCTTTGAAAATAATAGTGTAAACTTATAAATAAATATTTAAAAATTCAGTTAAAACTTGTATTGAGGAAAACATCCTATCCACTTTGAAAATTAATTTTTAAAACCTATTTTTTATGAAAACCCTTTTATTTTAAGACAATTTAATGAAAATATAAATTAATATTCAAAGAAAATAATGGTTATGATTATGTGAATTTTCATTCATGCAATACAAGTTAAAATAATGATTCTTTTTACATTTTTAGTAAAAGAAAAAATTGGAAATGTTTAGAAAATGAAATGAATATTCCTTTATTTATTTGTATAAAGTAAAAAATGGGTAAATATTACTTTCAAAAAGCATATTATAATAATGAAAAATTATTGAAAACATTTTTAGATTACATGGGTTCTGAAGAAAATAATTTTCTGACTGAATAGTGAAATAGCGTTGGATTTTATTAAAAACATTTTCAGAATTTTTTTATGAAATAGAGTGTGGTAAATGGTGCTATTATGTGGAGATATCATTGGTGACCATAATATAAGAACACTCATTAGTTTCTTGAGATATTTATTATAATATTTTATCTTCAGATACATAATAATAAACAATCCTATAAACGTTGATATTTTCATATAACATCTTTATGAACTTGATAACATTGAATCATAATCCCAAAGAAAGAATAACATAAAATGGAATTTAAATGTAATGAAGATAAAAAAATAATTATATTACATTTCAATGTGTTTGTAAATACACCTCATTACTTAATATTGTTTCAGGGAATAATGTATCTCATAGAAGGAAAATTGAGTCAGAAATCCCTTACTGATTTCTTAAATTTAGAAAAATAAACCCCATGGAAGAGAGACCCCAAAATTGATATGTAAACCACAATATTTTTTATAAAATAATCATAATATAAATTATTTTTTATTTTATAAACCACATAAAATAAATAGGTGTTTAATTTTTCATGTGTCTCATTGAAGTAAAAAAAGTGAGATAGATATCCCTTACCTTAGGTCTGGTCTTCCTTAATACATGTTTGAACCTAATAAATAAAGAATATAAGTTTCTTATGAATATATTTAATATACATAATCATATATTTCATACTATATATTATTTAATTATTACCTTATATTACTCATTTGTTAACAATTCCTTACTAAAACCGCATTTCGGGAAATAAGTGCTTTGTTTTTCACAGATGTTTTAACTTTTTATTTAGTTGTCCTCTTATTTTGATCATGGTTTCATCATATATAGATTGTAATAAATTATATAAATATCATAAATATTTATTATATATTTATTTAGATTAATCCATAAAATTTAGTGACAATAAATGAAATACACTGTTCATTAAGACGGTAGGCCATACTTAAACGTCAACGCTATTTCTATTTTCTTGTTGGATTGAAAGAAAGTTAATTAAGTGATTTATATTATAATTAAAGAATACTTTTAAAATAATATATATCTGATATTTTTATTTAAACCATCCTCAATACCGTCCATTTAATGCACAAAATAATAACATCATTTCACGAGGCTATAGTTTTCCGTACACAGGAACAACATTATCGTATTCCCACAAAATGGAAAATATGATGGTATGTGTGATATAATAATCCAAAAAACAAAATTAAATCCTAAATATAATATATATCAATTATAAAAAATATATCCAAAAATATGTCCAGTCTCAAGATGTGGTAATGGAGAAACAAGTGACCTCACTTTGCAAGGTGGTAGTCTATCGTATACATGAAAGATGATTTCTTAACCCATTTGATGGAATTAGAGATGGTTATAGGTCATTAAATTGACATAAAAATATATAACTATATTTTTTATAATGAAGTTACTATTTAATAATAGAATAATAATAATTTAAGGTGGTGGAGGATGAAATAAAATTAGAATGATCATTGATGAGTGTTACCTCTTCTTCGAGTATCATCCATTGGTTTGAACCAAAATACTTTTAGGATGACTTTATACCCAGAATAATTATTTTAGGACAAAAATAGGGGAGTTAATATGTTTTTTAGATAGGACATTTCTAAACCAAATGGGTTTGAATGTGTGATGAAGAGTAGAGAGGGGGTAAAAATTTTTATGTTAGGGAGATGACACACACAGTATTTTTGAAAGGAAGAGTGCTCCCATGTTTTTCTTATATAAAAGGGGTAAAAATGGTACATTATAAGTCATTAAAGGTGGTATTGTAGAAAACTATTTTTTTCCCTTGTATATCTTTTAAGTATTTCTAAAACATTTCTCAGAGATAGGCGTAGAGACATCGTACGATTCTGAGACCCGTTGCACTCAGAATTAATTCTATTAAAATATAAAAAAAAATATATTATATAGTGTTTGTTTGGTTAAATAAATAACATGGGATTACTCCTAAATGGTCATGAGATTAGAAATATGAGATCACAGTTAGATACAGAATGCAGTGTTAACCTTAGGCCTGACATAAAATGAGTTAGTACATGACGTTATATATAGAACTAGCCTTAAACATAACTTATTCTTGAGAATTTTGACTAGAATTAATTTTAATTCATTAAAAAAGATATTTTAGGTCTAGGGTTTTATAAAATCAGGAAAAAATATTACATAAACATTCAATACTGTAAATTAGATAAGTCTACACCCATCCATTTTTTTATAAAACAAAATCTATTAAAATGAAACATGGATTCTTTTCTAGACAAAACATTAAAAACATTCATCATAGCACCTTCTTTGTCCTTAGAAATCTTAAGATCGGTGAAAAACATTTAAAAACGTGGGATGAGCACCAAAATTTCATTAAGGGAAAACAAGGGAAATAGTTTACATGTGATTTTAAGAGATATAAATAAGAACATGAGGACTTTTATAAATATTTAAGAAAAGGGAATATCACAATAATAAGAACTTGGATCATAACATGAAAATGTGGCTACACCATTTAATTTAGACCATCATAAGAATATCAATAAGGTCCTCCCATAAGGTGTAATATCACCATGTTCCATCCCCAATGTGTCAAAAAAATTACAAAGGTTATTGATAAAGGTTTTATAAGAATCGCCAAGGTGATTCACCAAGGTATCGTAAATACTACTAAGGTTATTCACCACGGTACTATAAAACATGTCATCTCTAGACATTAATTTCTTTACCCAATGCATTGAAGATCTGTCATGGTGCACCCTTAATATGTCGTTATCTTCATGTGATCCACATAGATAATAATAAAAAATTTAATAAATAACCAAAGTGAATAAAAGTAATGGGTTTCATATCAAAATCACGACGTTTTAGAAATCACTTAAAAACATGATCATTATGTCATTTATTACCAACAAAAAGAGAATGAGGGATTTATTTATGTCAATTAAAGAATAAAATAAATAATTTTTGTGATTTTATAGATACCCCAATAAATAAAATATGATTGGGTATTCACATAAATAAAATAAAATAATTTATTGAGAAAAGGATAGAGATTTTGAGATAAAAATTCTGCAGCATAATAGATATGAAACCTGGTTTTTGAAAACATTCAAAAGAGAGAGGAAAATGGTATCCCATCCATTAATGAATCATAATATTGTATAGGTAAAGAATAAAATTGAAAAAAGAACATGTTTTGGAAAATTTAAAGATATAAAATTAAAAACAGAACTTGAAAGGAAAGAGATGTTGAGAGTTCCCTTACCACACAAGAAACACTAGAATAAATATCATTAAGGAATTAAATTATAAAAAATATAAAATATCATGAGAATATAATAATCCATGACATAATGAGTCAATGGGTTTTATATTGACCTTATAGGAAAATAAAGGTGCATAACATCTACACATTCTCCAAAGAAAGGAGATTGAGATGAAGTCCCATACCTTGAGTCCGACTTGTCTCGTTTGTTCTTTATCTTCCTTAAAATTGTGTAAGTCGTTTTAATTTGAGCCAAAATGATTCTTTGAGTTTTTTTATTCTAAATTTAATTCGTATAAGAGTAATAGAGGGATATTGGGAGATTATTTGAGTAGAATGTGGTTGATCCAATGGGCTTGAGAGGTGTGATTAAGTGGGTAGAGGTAGCGGCCTTTTATAAGAGGGAGTAGGGGAACATTAGGAAAAGTCTTGAAATATTATTCTATTATTAATTTTCTTTCGAATTCTAATAGTTTTAATGTGATAAAGGTTGAGGTTAATATGATGATGAGTTTAAATTATCTCATCCAATAGGTTTTAGACCAGTTTATGTCACATAATTAACCATATCTTTTAGATTTAATCCCTTCGTTAAAAACATTAATTCTTACCATGTATTCTTGTATTTTCATAATATATTGTTACTATAGTTACTATAAAATAGAATTAGAAAAAATTGGATGATTAATTTTATTTTTAACATTATATATGTTAGTTGGAATAATATTATATTTTTAGGACTATTATATCATTTATTAAAATAGCATTTGTTTTAAAAACTCATTTACGCCAATTTTGACACTATTTAGTAATTTTTTTAACGTCATAACAACTTGATTACATGGAAAAAAAGGAATTAAATCATCCCTCACATATAAATTTCATCCCAAAAATTCATGCATATTGTAAAAATCTTCAAATTAAATTTATTTTAATATTTATAATATTATCTATTTGAATCTTTCATTAACAAGGTAATCACAACATCATCATTGTGTCACAAATAAACTTATTTGTTTAATGTCTAGGAATTATAAATAAAGTACCATGATATAAGAAATATTTTTACATTTCTAATTACTATTTATAGTCGAGTAGATCATTTATATAAACTAAATTAAAATTATTTTATTTAGGAGATACATGTTTATGTTATATTTCCCTTTCCTTTAAAATAAATATTATAAAAGGTCATTATCACACCCAAGTGGCTCCATGAGGTCCTAAAATTGACCCATGGATGTCCATGGTCATACATATCTCATCTAATAAAATTATAGAATGTGTTATGGTAGTTTTATATTATTATAATATAAATGTTTTACCCTTATTTATCGGATTTAACTTTTAACCATGGAAAATAAAAAATAATTTCTGAATTTATTATTCACAATGTCCTAAAATAAAAGGTATATATTTAAAAAAATTGGACCTTATAATTCAAAATATGAAATACATTTTTCCAAATTCAAAAAATCGATGTCTTGGTAATTAATTTAAAATTAATTCCTATTGTAAAAACTTGAAAGAGGGTTTTAATAAGTAAAAACGTTCAAATGATTGACAAGTGTTTATGTGCAATTTAAATGTGAAATTACTTCCAATGAACATAATTGGATTAAATGAAACAAAATTTGTAACATCCCAGGTAAATAAAGAATAAAGAATTTTCATATTTATTAATATTTACGAATTAAATATTAATTTTAATTAAAAGGGGTTTCTACGTTCGATAGCATACTCGGTATGCAACGATGAGTTTCTTTGAAAACTTACGTTGCACAAAAGTAATAAAATAATATTATTTAAAATGTTAGTTAACGAGTAGTCGTTGTACTGGCGGGAATGGATATAAATAACTAAAATATGATTATATATGTTTTTAAATGTTTTTACATTTACCCAATAAAATATAAAGGCTTAAAATACGGAAAGAGTTCAATTTTAGGCATTTATACCCTAATTTTCACGAAAGGTCCACTTATCACCATTTCACAGAGAACCGTCATTAAATATAGTTTTGATCGATGTTATAAATTCTATTGGACCAAATATAACTCTTCTTTAGAATTGGGACATCAATATTTACTTTGTGTAAATTTTTGGTACCTTTCTGATAAAGTTCATTTTTTTAATGAATAGTGTAAAATGTTGTATTTTAATTCAAAAACTCTTTTTAATCTAATTTATTTATATGATTAGATTATCTTTTGAATTGGTTTTAAAGTGAAATTAGAAAAAAAATTTACCATTAAATCCAATAGGGGTCGTTGGAATTAATTTCACTTTGAAATCAGACTTAAACTAGTGTCAATCTTTTGATACTTATTGTTTCATAAAAACACGCTATTTTCTCTGACAGCGGGAATTAATTATTAAATTAATTAATATGACTTATATGTTTTGAATTTTGTAAAATAGACTTCATTTTTGAATTTGGAATATCAAATATAGCTTAGGGTGAATTTTTGTTAATTTTCTGAAAAACTTCATTTTTTGATGAATAGTGAAACCACTAAGTGGTACTTATAAAGACTGATTTTCCGTTTAAATGAAATTTTTCCATCATTGTGTTTTGAATTTCAAAAATCCGACATACATGGTTGTCATTAAGAAGTAAAATGTGGTTCAATGAGATTAAAATAATTTTTTGGGTGAATAGTAACTTATTAAGTTTTTAATCGCGATTAGTGGTAATTAGTGTAGTTTAAGGTAAAAATAATGCTTTAATAATATGAAACGTACGTGACACATGTCCTAACCTCATTGTATGTGTAATGGCAGACCAAGACAAGCCATGGGTCAACTTGGGGACCCCATGGAGACACTTTGGTTGGGAAATGACATAAATAACTTTTTATTAAATGTTAAAGTAAAAATGACAGAAACATAATATGTCTTACGAAAAGAATTTTTACATGGGGTTATAAAGATAATATTTTTTATTATAAATAGTCATTAGAAATCTGAAAATATTTCCTATATCATAGTATTTTTTTATAATTTTTAGATATTAAATAAATTAAATTATTTATGACATCATGATGATGCAGCGATGACCTCATTATTTAACGATTTAAATAAAATGGAAAGATAATGTAAAATCTATGAACTAAACATGTCCAAAACCAATTGGATGAGTGTATTTAGAACCCTTATCACCTTATCCACGAATTATATCAATGTGGGACCTTTTAAAACCTAAACACATTTTCAAATAATGTAATATTTCTTTACTTTCCAAAAGTGCCCCTCCTCTCCTCTTATAAAAGGCCCCCACCTCTACCTCATTTCACACACTTCTCAGGCCTTTGTCTCGGCCAACCCCTGCCCATTTACTCTCTACACATCCCTCTACTCATCCTAGAGGATTCCCTTTGGGCAGAATCCTTTCAAAGGAAGCCTTTAGGCTCAAATCAAAAGGAGTTACACTTTTAAAGGTAATTCATTCTCTCTTGTTCATTTGTTTTATTTTGCTTCTCTAACCCTGTAAAATCTTTTTATTTACTTCTTTTGTAACAACACCAGTATCTTCAATATACTAGGATGTTGTTATAAGATTTATTCGAGCTACACTCTCACACAACTACATCAAATGGTTAAAGAACATACGGTTTCCGTGGATGGCGAAATTCTGCCTCCCGAAACGATGATTGTTCAATACTCATTTAACACCTTCAAAGGTGGACATTATGATGTCACTATTTTTATATATGATATATAATATGTTTAATTTTTCTTTAAGATTATGTATTTTTCATTTTGGTCATACCTTTATGGTTTCCATTATGGGTAAACACGATATCTTCATTTAAGGAAGTGCGGACTACCGCCCCCTCAAAGTGATGTGATTCGTTAATGCCATGTGCGGGACGTGTAAAGGATGGATTTAAAGTTATTATATATGATTTTATACTGGAATTATAATATACCTATATATCATTATTATTTCTTTCCATTAAATTATGAGATAGAAATGAAAGTAGCGTTCATGCGTACGTACGGATTACCGTCTCCATGAACGGTGTATTTCATTTCTTATCCCCAAATATAATGTACTATTAAAAGTACATGTATATAATGGATATATATAATTAATTATATATCTAAATGATGAATATAATTCTGGAATTAAAATATACATACCTCTCATTTAGTTTTAATTCCATTAATATGACAAAGAAATGAAAGTAGCGTTCATGCGTACGTACGGCTTACCGTCTCTATGAACGGTGCATTTCATTTCTTACCTCTAAATGATTATGTAATATTATAAATACATGTATATGCTGGATATATATGATACATATTATATCCAAATCGGGAATTTCATTCTGGATATAAAGAACCTTTGACCACACGAACAACATGTAATTATAAGAAGTCCACTTTCGACTTAAGAACCAAATATTGAGAAAACAAACATTATTAACTTAAATGGTTACATAATGTTTATAACATATCAATAAGTGATATAAAAGGAATAATGAACTTTAAAAAGGTTCTTAATCAAGTATAAATTAACTCAAGCTTATTATTCAGGATTTTAAAGAACGATCGAGTCAAGTCGGACCCGAGGTAAGGGACTTCGTCTCAATATCCTTTCATTGAGGCATATTTCGTTTTATACACAACTTTATTTTATATAGTGTATAAACTCCTTTGAATTTTACTTTTATACAAAAGGAATCTTTTTCTACGAAGCATTTTACTAAATGACAAAAAGGAATGTTTTTTTACGTACGCGGTGACAATGACCTTTTCTGCCGCCGTGAGTATTATTTGGTCTTTGGCTTTCTCAACAAGCCGTAATGTTTTTAGAATAAAATAAATACCATATACTCTTTTATGTATTTTGGTATTGAAAATGGTTTTGAAAAAAAGATTCTATTATGTCAATATATTTATGATATATTGTGATTGAAATGTGGAAATGTTATCATTCCTTTATATTGGTTTTATGTTTTATGATTTTTTACTGGTACTTGGACATTTTAACGGGTGGTTATGTTATAAACCATATAACGGGTGGTGCCGTGAATACCAGGACGAGTGGTTATGTTATAACCTCCAATTCATTGGGTATGGAAGTCGGCCGTATGGCTATTCCATTAAGTATGTATGGAAATTGGCCGTATGGCTATTCCATTAAGTGATATGTGTGGAAGTCGACCGTATGGTTATTCCACTTAAGTATGTTTATGTCCCAAGTTAACTTTATATATGTTATGTGTTATTTTTATGGATTTTATGGTAATCCTTTGGTTATAAAAAGGTAAGTAATGATACTTTATTAAGTGAAGAGTGTTTACTAATTCATGATGGTGAAGGTATTACTTTGATAGAGTATATATGGTTTATTTGATGTTTGAAAAACTAACAGTTTTCATTCTTTCTGTATCCCTTACTAAGCTTTTTATGCTCATCCCAAGTTTTTTTGAAATGTTTTTCACAGGTCAAGGGAAAGGTACATGATATGATGATAGTGTCGAGGAAGTGTCAAGAAATAATCCCTGTTTTATTTCAAATGTGTTTTCCATTGATGGGAATGAAGAATACTATCTTTATGTAACCACTTTGTTTATATGTGGAATGTAATGCAAGTTTTATGATCTAATTATCTAAAACTCTAAACCCGAAAAGATACTCAATTTGTAATCTTGTAATAACTCAAGATTAAGTATGGTTTAAGGCTGGGGCCTTATAGTTGGTATCAGAGGTCGGTTTAGATTACTTTAGGAGTTAGAATTCTATTAAATGATTATCCAAAAAAAATTTGAAATGATATAGCATTTGAATATTACCATGTTGCTTCATCTAAGACATGTTTGTTCAGAATGGTTTTCCGCAGAGGAAACAGGGAAGCAGTGCTAGGAAGGCATACAGAAGGAAATAACCTTCCGAATCAGCATCCTGAGATGGTCGTAATTGGAACTGAATAGTTTGTTGCAGTAATGGCCCAATTGACTCAAGCGATAAATGGTGGTGGTATCCATGCACGAGATCAGCCAGATCAACCACAGAGGAACATGTCAGTGGTGGAACATTTCATGAGGCAACATCCACCATCATTCAGAGGATCATCTGACCCTGTGCTAGCTGAAGGGTGGATTAAAGCACTGGAAAATATTTTTGATGTCATGGGGTGTTCAGACAATCAAAAGGTTAGTCTTGCTATTTAACGTTTGGAGGGTGAAGCAGATCAGTGGTGGTATATGGTTAAAAATATTAGGGATGCCGATGAGATTGATGCTCTTGACTGGGATGAATTCAAAGGTATGTTTCTTGAGAAGTATTTTCCTAAGGCTGTTCGACTTAGGATGGAAAAGCAATTCTTGGAATTGAGGCAAGAGGAAGACTCAGTGGCTGCCTATGAAGAAAGGTTCACTCGATTGGCAAGGTATGCTCCAAATTTTATCCGAGACCTTGATAGTAAAATAAATCGTTTTTTACTCAGGATTAAATCCAAAATATCGAAGGGAATTAGCTTCTCGTGAATTTAAAAGTTATGAAAAGCTTGTTCGATGTGCTGAGAAGGTGGAAATAGAGTTTGCCGATGACCAAGTGTTCTATAACAACCAGTAGAAGAAGAGACCGAGGTGGCGGGAGAAAGGTAAGAATTATTCAAAAAGTCTGATGGTAAGAGAACTAAGTTTCCAGTTTGTGATAAATGTGGCAAAAGGCATGCTGGGGAATGTCTTCTGAATTCTGGAAACTGCTACCGATATGGTAAGATGGGACATAAGGCTTGTGATTGCACTGAAAAGGATCAAGGTGAAGGTAAGAACAAATTTGATTTATAGTTAGTGAAATGTTATAAGTGCAATGAGATGGGTCACTATGAAAATGAGTGTCTGAAAAAGAGCTTGAGTGATGGGAAGCAGTTAGACTACAAGCAGAAAGGGGTGGTGAAATCCTTTGCAACTACTTCAGTACATGTCGGTCCATCAAATAGAGATTCGTAGTTTCCTTGGTTTGGAAGGCTATTACCGAAGGTTTGTTAGAAATTTTTCACAGTTATCTATTCCAATGTCTAAGATAACTCGGAAGGGTGTTAAGTTTATCTGGACAAAAGAATGTGATGATTGTTTTCAGGAATTGAAAAGAAGATTGGTGAATGCTCCAGTTTTGGCACTACCTTCCAGGAATGGTGAGTTTGTTATATACAGTGATGCTTCATTGAAAGGACTTGGTTGCGTCCTAATGCAGAATGATCAGGTAATTTCTTATGCTTCACGACAGTTGAAAACTCATGAGGTAAATTACCCTACACATGATTTGGAAATAGCTACTGTTGTTTTTGCTTTAAAAATTTGGAGGCATCATTTGTATGGAGTAAAGTGTGAAATATATACCGATCACAAAATTTTAAAGTATATATTCACTCAGAAAGAATTGAACATGAGACAAAGGAGATGGCTAGAATTAATCAAGGATTATGATTGTACAATTCATTACCATCCGGGAAAAGAAAATAAAGTGGCTGTTGCTTTGAGTCGAAAAAGTAATGCTTCATTAACAATGTTGCGTTTGGAACGTGATCCTTTGGTTAAGGATTTGATGAACTTTGGCATAGAAGTTGTTGGTACAGAAAGTCCTTCTGTTTTGTTTCAGGTATCAGTGAGATCTTCTCTATCAGATAGAATCAAGCAAGCACAGAAGCAAGACCGTGAGTTGCAGAAAAAGGTAGATCTGGTCCAGAATGGTATGTTTCTTGAATTCAACATTGATAATGATTGCGTTTTGAGATTTGGGAAGAGATTGTGTGTGCCTTGTGATTCACATTTGAAGAGAGAGTTGTTATGTGAAGCTCATAGTTCTCCGTTTTCAGTTCATCCGGGCAGTACTAAGATGTATAGAGATCTGCGGGAGTATTACTGGTGGGATGGAATGAAAAGAGATATTACTGATTTTACAGTGAAGTGTTTGACTTGTCAGTAGGTTAAAACAGAGCGGCAGTTACCGAAAGGGATGCTTCAGCCTTTACCAGTGCCAGAGTGGAAATGGGAGAATATATCCATGGACTTTGTTGTTGGATTACCGAAGACATCTCGAGGTAATAATGCAATCTGGGTTATTATTGATCGCTTGACCAAATATGCTCATTTCCTGGCTATACGAGATACTTTCTCTCTTGATCAACTTTCCCATTTGTATCCTAAAGAGATAGTTAGGTTACATGGAGTTCCTCTCTCCATTGTATCGGATCGTGATCCCAGGTTTACTTCTAACTTTAGGAAAGGCCTTCAGAAGTCGTTGGGTACTGAATTAAATTTTAGTACAGCTTTTCATCCTCAATCAGATGGGCAGTCAGAACAAACAATTCAGACTTTGGAGGATATACTACGTTCTTGCTCTATGGACTATCAGGGAAGTTGGGACAAACATCTTTCTTTGGTTGAATTTTTATATAATAACAGTTTTCATACCAGTATACAGATGGCACCATTTCAGGCATTATATGGGATGCGGTGTCGAACTCCAGCTTTCTAGGATGAAGTGGGTGAAAGGAAGTTGATGGGACCAGAATTGGTAGAAGAGATGGCAGAAAAAGTTCAGCTGATTCAGAAACACATGAGAACAGCTCAGAGCAGGCAGAAGAGTTATGCTGATAACCGGAGGAAGGATCTACCTTTCGAGGTAGGTGATCATGTTTTTCTCAAAGTATCACCATGGAAAAGTGTGATGAGATTTGGTAAGAAAGGAAAGTTGAGTCCAAGGTTCGTTGGACCATACGAAATTATGGAGAGAGTTGGATCAGTTGCATACCGAGTGGCTTTACCTCCGAGTTTATCTCAGGTACACAATGTTTTTCATGTTTCAATTTTGAGAAAGTATATGCCAGATCCATCTCATGTTTTGAGTCCAGAGGTAGTTCAGCTGGAAGAGAACCTATCTTATGAGGAACAACCGGTCCAAATTCTTGACCACAGGGAGAAAGTGTTACGGAATAAGGTGATTCACCAGGTAATGGTTTTTTGGAAAAACCACATGATTGAAGAGGCAACATGGGAATCTGAAAATGCAATGAGGGATAAGTACCCCCATTTATTTGATAAGTAAATAAATTGCGGGGACACAATTTTCTAAAGGGGGGAAGAATGTAACATCCCAGGTAAATAAAGAATAAATAATTTCCAAATTTATTAATATTTACGAATTAAATATTAATTTTAATTAAAAGGGGTTTCTACGTTCGATAGCGTACTCGGTACGCAACGATGAGTTTCTTTGAAATCTTACGTTGCACACAAGTAATAAAATAATATTATTTTAAATGTTAGTTAATGAGTAGCCGTTGTACTGGCGGGAATGGATAGAAATAACTAAAATATGATTATATATGTTTTTAAATGTTTTTACATTTACCCAATAAAAGATAAAGGATTAAAATACGGAAAGAGTTCAATTTTAGGCATTTATACCCTAATTTTCATGAAATATCCACTTATCACCTTTTGATGGAGAACCGTCATTAAATATAGTTTTGATCGATCTTATAAATTCTATTGGACCAAATATAACTCTTCTTTAGAATCGGGACATCAAAATTTACTTTGTGTAAATTTTTGGTACCTTTCTGATAAAGTTCATTTTTTAATGAATAGTGTAAAATGTTGTATTTTAATTCAAAACCTCTTTTTAATCTAATTTATTTATATGATTAGATTATCTTTTTAATTGGGTTTAAAGTGAAATTAGAAAATATTTTTACCATTAAATCCTAAAGTGGTCGTTTGAATTAATTTCACTTTGAAATCGGACTTAAACTAGTGTCAATCTTTTGATACTTAATGTTTCATAAAAACACGCTATTTGCTCTGACAGCGGGAATTAATTATTAAATTAATTAATGTGACTTATATGTTTTTAATTTTGTAAAATAGACTTCATTTTTGAATTCGGAATATCAAATATAGCTTAGGGTGAATTTTTGGTAATTTTCTGAAAAACATCATTTTTTGATGAATAGTGAAACCACTAAGTTGTACTTATAAAGACTGATTTTCCGTTTAAATGAAATTTTTCCATCATTGTGTTTTGAATTTCAAAAATACGACATACATGGTTTTAATTAAGAAGTAAAATGTGGTTCAATGAGATTAAAATAATTTTTTTTTGGTGAATAGTAACTTATTAAGTTTTTAATCGCGATTAGTGGTAATTAGTGTAGTTTAAGGTAAAAATAATGCTTTAATAATATGAAACAGACCTGAAACATGTCCTAACCTCATTGGATGTGTAATGGAAGACCAAGAAAAGCCATGGGTCAACTTGGGGACCCCATGGAGACACTTTGGTTGGGAAATGACATAAATAACTTTTTATTAAATGTTAAAGTAAAAATGACACAAACAAAATATGTCTTACGAAAAGAATTTTTACATGGGGTTATAAAGATCATATTTTTGATTATAAATAGTCATTGTAAAGATAAAAAGATTTTCTACATCATAGTATTTGTTTTATAATTTTTAGACATTAAATAAATTAAATTATTTATGACATCATGATAATGCAGCGATGACCTCATTATTTAACGATTTAAATAAAATGGAAAGATAATGTAAAATCTATGAACTAAACATGTAGAAAACCAATTGTATGAGTGTATTTCGAACTCTTATCACCTAATCTTTGAATTATATCAATGTGGGACCTTTTGAAACCGAAACACATTTTCAAATAAAGTAATATTTCTTTACATTCCAAAAGTGCCCCTCCTCTCCTCTTATAAAAGGCCCCTACCTCTACCTCCTTTCAAACACAACTCAAGCCTTTGGCTCGGCCAAAACATGCCCATTTACTCTCTCCACATCCCTCTCCTCATCCTAGAGGATTCCCTTTGGGCAGAATCCTTTCAAAGGAAGCCTTTAGGCTCAAATCAAAATGAGTTACACTTTTAAAGGTAATTCATTCTCTCTTGTTCATTTGTTTTATTTTTCTTCTCCAACCCTCTAATCTCATTTTATTTACTTCTTTTGTAACAAAAACAGTATCTTCAATATACTAGTATGTTGTTATAAGATTTATTCTAGCTACACTCTCACACAACTACATCAAATGGTTAAAGAACATACGGTTTCCGTGGATGGCGAAATTCTGCCTCCCGAAACGATGATTGTTCAATACTCATTTAACACCTTCAAAGGCGGCCATTATGATGTCACTATTTTTATATATGATATATAATATTTTTATGTTTTCTTTAAGCTTCTGTATTTTTCATTTTGGTATACCTTTATGGTTTCCATTATGGGTAAACACGATATCTTCATTTAAGGAAGTGCGGACTACCGCCCCCTCAAAGTGATGTGATTCATTAATGCCATATGTTGGACGTGTAAAGAATGGATTTAAAGTTATTATATATGATGTTATACTGGAATTATAATATACCTCTATATCATTATCATTTCTTTCTATTAAAGTATGAGATAGAAATGAAAGTAGCGTTCATGCGTACGTACGGCTTACCGTCTCCATGAACGGTGCATTTCATTTCTTATCCCCAAATGTAATGTACTATTAAAAGTACATGTATATAATGGATATATATAATTAATTATATATCTAAATGATGAATATAATTCTGGAATTAAAATATACATACCTCTCATTTAGTTTTAATTCCATTAATATGACAAAGAAATGAAAGTAGCGTTCATGCGTACGTACGGCTTACCGTCTCCATCAACGGTGCATTTCATTTCTTACCTCTAAATGATTATGTAATATTATAAATACATGTATATGCTGGATATATATGATACATATTATATCTAAATCGGGAATTTCATTCTGGATATAAAGAACCATTGACCACACGAACAACATATAATTGTAAGAAGTCCACTTTCGACTTAAGAACCAAATATTGAGAAAACAAACATTATTAACTTAAATGGTTACATAATGTTTATAACATAGAAATAAGTGATATAAAAGGAATAATGAACTTTAAAAAGGTTCTTAATCAAGTATAAATTAACTCAAGCTTATTATTCAGGATGTTAAAGAACGATCGAGTCAAGTCGGACTCGAGGTAAGGGACTTCGTCCCAATATCCTTTCATTGAGGCATATTTCATTTTATACACAACTTTATTTTATACGGTGTATAAACTCCTTTGACTTTTACTTTTATACAAAAGGAATCTTTTTCTACGAAGCGTTTTACTAAATGACAAAAAGGAATGTTTTTTTTACGTACGCGGTGACAACGACCTTTTCCGCCGCCGTGAGTATTATTTGGTCTTTGTCTTTCTCAACAAGCCGTAATGTTTTTAGAATAAAATAAAAACCATATACTCTTTTATGTATTTTGGTATTGAAAATGGTTTTGAAAAAAGTATTTTATTATGTCATTATATTTATGATATATTGTGATTGAAATGTGGAAATGTTATCATTCCTTTATATTGGTTTTATGTTTTATGATTTTATACTGGTACTTGGACATTTTAACGGGTGGTTACGTTATAAACCATATGACGGGTGGTGCCGTGAATACCAGGATGGGTGGTTACGTTATAACCTCCAATGCATTGGGTATGGAAGTCAGCCGTATGGCTATTCCATTAAGTATGTATGGAAATTGGCCGTATGGCTATTCCATTAAGTGATATGTGTGGAAGTCGACCGTATGGTTATTCCAATTAAGTATGTTTATGTCCCAAGTTACCTTTATATATGTTATGTGTTATTTTTATGGATTTTATGGTAATCCTTTGGTTACAAAAAGGTAAGTAATGATACTTTATTCAATGAATAGTTTTTACTACTTCATGAAGGTGATGGTATTACTTTGATATAGTATATATGGTTTATTTGATGTTTGAAAAACTAACAGTTTTCATTCTTTCTGTATCCCTTACTGAGTTTTTTATGCTCATCCCAAGTTTTTTTGAAATGTTTTTCACAGGTCAAGGGAAAGGTATATGATATGATGATAGTGTCAAGGAAGTGTCAAGAAATAATCCATGTTTTATTTCAAATGTGTTTTCAATTGATGGGAATGAAGAATACTATCTTTATGTAACCACTTTGTTTATATGTGGAATGTAATGAAAGTTTTATGATCTAATTCTCTAAAACTCTAAACCCGAAAAGATCCTCAATGTGTAATCTTGTAATAACTCAAGATTAAGTAAGGTTTAAGGCTGGGGCCTTATAAAATTAATCCAATTAAACTTTCAAATTAAATAAAAGGAAAATCTTACTATATAAATAAATTATATTAAAATACATATTTGAATTAAAATTTACGAGTTTTCACTATGCATAAAAATCTGGATTTTATCAGGAAAATTCTAAAATTTCAACGAAATTAAATATTGATTTTCTGCTTCTAAGTAAAAGTTTTATTTTATTAAATAATATATAAAAAAGTGAAAAAATAATTTTCAAAAAAAATTCTCCATCAAAAGGTGGTAAGAAGACTATATAAAATATTATTGTATTTTATGCTTAAAATTGGATTAATTATCATTTTAAGCCTCGAAAATTCATTTTATAAATGTAAAAACTGTTGATAAATTTGTAAAATCACAATATACATAATTTTATTAATTCCATCCAATACAACAACTAGCTGTTAACTACCACTAAAAACAATAATATTATTGTTGTGTTATTTTTTGTCATAACTCAATGTTGTCTAAAACGTAAGATTTCAGAGAAACCCATTATTATGTGTCTGGTACGCTATTGTAAAAAGTGTCCACTTTAAACTAAAATTAATATTAAATTCAAAAATATTAATATATTTGAAAATTTTTTATTCTATAAATACCTTGGATGCTACATATTTCCCCCCTTTTAGAAATTGCGATTTCAAAATTTTAAAATTATGCTCGAAAGCTGCATTGAAAAACCATATCGGAAAAAAAGGTAATAAAATTATAACATTAAATGAAATAATGAGAATTTAAAGGGTACCATGATATAACACATACTTGGATTCCATGTTGGAAAACCTGTATATGTTAGAAAAACTAACCATCTTGTTCTGATGAAGAGTCATAGAAGACATGATTAGTAAAAAAGTTATCAAACAGCAGACCACAAACTTCTGATGGGTTAAACGGTATTTGATTTAGAAATATAAAAATTAAATGTATAATGTTTTTGTTTTAAGGTAATTTTCATAAGGTTGAGGAATTTATTTACGATCTCAGCTATGAACAGAAGGAAACATACTTACTTGTCAAGTAGAGTTTCCTCCTTTAATAAATATCTACCACAAACTCATCTTTTCTCCAAACAATGAGTATTCGAGATGACTTGGTCATAGCTAATGTTCTAGAATCAACTATAGAGAATCACATAATCCAAATATATATTTTCCATATCTTTAGACATTTCCAAAACCAAATGGTTAGTACATTATCAGATAATCACCAAAGAGAATAATCCTTTATAAAAAGAGATACTACTCTTAATCTCTTAAATTCAACAAAAAATACCCAAAGTTCAACAAAGACCATTCAATAAACAATTTTCCATAAAATTCAACAAAATAATCCAAAATAATATATAAACCCAATATTCATGATGATTTGATCATATAATATTCCAAGATAAATTTTAACATTTATCTCCAAATAACATCAACCTCTCTTAATGTCTCATACCAATAAGTAATTAACAGAATCACATGTTCTTAAGGATAGTATAATCATTTCCTAATTCCTATATGTAAAAAAATAAATAATTCAACATTTAATATTAAAATAAAACAGAAAAATATTCTATTTAACTTAATCATATAAAGTCTCCAAAATAGTGAACATCATCAAAAATAACACTTATCACTTAATCCCCAAAACATTTTCCAAACACATAGATATCTATTCAATAAAATATATTGCTCAAAAATAGAATTATACTTATTTAATCAACTCATTTAACTAAATATAATGAACCCATACTAACCAAGGACTTCACGTAGGTCAGTGGTAGGCAATAATAGAATATCACACTTCAGTTGTGGTTTTGATTTCTGCAGCCATGTCTGACGTGACATGTTTTCACACAGTCTGCTTGTTGTCCCCTTTTCTTGAAATATATAATTATTATAACATTTAGAAGATATGATAACATCCTATAAAATAACCACACAATGGTTTTATCATAATTCCTATATCATACCTTTCATTTGATCGTGAAAAATTAATAACTCAGAACAAGCTGAAAAATAAAAATGTCTCCAAAAATACTGTTAATCAACTTGAAATTTTATAACATAAGCCTCAAAAGGTTTTAGAATAAAATATAATTAGGATCAAACATATACTTATAAACCCATAAGAATACATCATAATCTCCAAAGTTGTCTAAGCCATAATTTTATACCAACTATAAGGACCTGAACTTAAACATATCTTATTCTAGTGAATTTTGTCTAGAATTGATTTTCTTTCATTCCCAAATATCTTTTTGTTATAGAGTTTTTGAGAATTTGGACACAATATTACATAAAATTTCAATATTAAAAAGTAGATAAGTCTACACACCATCCATTTTTATTAAAAAAAATATATTAAAATGGAACATGGTTTGTTTTCAAGTCTAAACTTCAAAAACATTCATCATATCATCTTATTTGTCCTTACTAATCTTAAGAAATGTAAAAAACATTTAAAAATATGGGATGAGAAAAAAATGATCGGAAAGAGAAAAAAAGGGAAACTATTTACATGTGATCTTTTGAGATAAAAATAATAACCTGAGGACTTTATAAAGGAATAAGAAAGAGTAATATCATAGTAATAAGACGTTGGATCATAACTTGAAAATATGGCTAAAATTTTTAATTTAGACATTCATAATAATATCACCATGGTCCATCCCTAAGGTTTCATATCACCAAGTTCCATCACCAAGGGGTCAAAAAATTTACCAAGGATATTCTCCCAGGTATCGTAAGAGTTAATAAGGTTATTCACCTAAGTATCGTAATGATTACCTAGGTTATTCACCAAGGTATCGAAAAACTTTTCATCTATAGAGATTAATTTATTTACCCAATGAATATCAAAAAATTCTGAGATAGAGTTCATGAAAAATTTATTCCTCAGTTCGTCTTTAGATAGTTTTGTGGTACATAATCTTGCTCTTATTCTATTTCCTTCAAACATATTTCTCAATGTACATTATTATTTTTTTCTTACTGAAGATATTTTTTTAAATCATCCATTTCCATAAACATATTGTTCTTCTCTTCTAAAAAACACTCTTGAATTTTTGTTATGGAACATTCATCTTTCCACTTCTTGGTATGTTTTCCAAGCCTTGTGATAGTTTTTATACATTCTTTCAACTCTCCTTTCAAATGATACTCTAATTGAGTTTCTTCATTATAATAACCACTTGTTCCGAATTGTTCATCATTTATTGTTGTAATAAATGTATTTTCAGAAACATAATCGGTATATTTTTTAGACATAGCTTCATTAGCTTCTTCTTCATCATCTTTAAATAATAAATTTTCATTTTGGATTTGGATAATTTTTTATCTGTCCCTAAGGAATATGATTTTCCTTTATCACCATGTTTATTCCATGTGATTATTAGCTTTCTTTCTTCTACGTCACTATTTTAGTATTTCTTTATTTATGGAAAATTTTCTCCATAATTACCAACTACTCCACATTCAAAACATTTTAAGGGAAGTTTCACCATTTATTTACCTATACCTCTTGTCACATTATTAGAAAACAAGTATAAAATATTGAAAATATTTTTACACACCTCATTTTTAGAGTTAGAATCACCTTCTTCTTCTTTAATAAGTATCTTCTTCGACTTCTATTTCTTGGATGCATTGAAATAATTTCTATATCATCTTTTTTAATTTTCATAACTTTCTCCATTCTCATTTAAAAAGTTATGAGAGTGATATGAATATCATTTAGAGATAATGATTTAAGAAATATACCTTCTAATGAAAAATCTTTAGCATCAAACTTATCAGGAAATATTATAAAGATATTTTCAAGAACTATAGATCTTTGAAATTTTCACTAATACATTTAATAGTAATGAAAATTTCATTTACCATGGTAAATAAGACCCCTACATATTTGTAATCACCCATGGTAAAATCTTCATACTTCAACCTCCACATTTGTAATTTCACTTTCTTCACTTTTGTATTGCCTTCATATATGTTTTTCAGCTTATCACATATAACTTTTTCTATGGAAAAGGAATTCACTCTTAACAATTAACATTTAGAAAGTGATGATAAAAAAGCATTGTGGGCCCTTCCATCATTCTCAAGATTCTTTTTATTAATAGATGTTAGAGGAAGGTTTTCATCAAAATAAGGAAACTCATATTTTGTAGCTTCGAGAACATCATTTCTAAGATACATAAGATAATAAAACATTATATCTTTCCAGGAATGATAATTATTACCATGAAAAATAGGAATACCATTAATTTTCACAAAATTCAGATTATCCACTCAAACCTTTGTTCAAGACATCAACAATGATTAAATGTAGAGAACCTTTAACTCTAATACAAATTTAAATTTTCAAATAAAGATAATTTTTTCACTGAGAATGGGCAGGAGAGAATCAATGATATAATTAATTTATGTTTCCTTGGTTATGAAAAAACCTTCTTATCCTATTAAAATTTTCATTCTTGCTGAAGACAATTAAAAAACACATCCACAAGATCTTATTTAGTTACACGGTTAACTATTCAATAATAATAGATATGTCCTTGGTATGGTTTGGAGTGATCTAATACAACATAATCCACTAGGAAAAAATTGTTTTGGGGGGAATATATTGAGTAGGATATGCCTATTCACTTTTGTAGAACTATGTAAACAATTCACTAGTCTGTTTTATCCTTCTATAACTAAGGATTTAATTCAAAGTTTTCGTAACAAACATGTTATTGTGCTTATTTTTTAATTTTCAAAAATATATACATTTAAAAAAATTCTTCACTTTTTTACCCAAAATCGAGTTAGAACTAACTAGAGTATGTAATAAAACTTAGTTCGATTTCCTTGTCTAAATTCCTAATCTGATTACGAAGTCTGATTACTCAATGTAAAAAATATTTATAAATCTATTAGAATATGATTAAAGAAATTCTAGAACAATAATCTCTATGTCTAGAAAGCCCAATATGATGATCCACCCTAATACGATGACCAGAAAAATATGATGATCAGCTGAAACATTGCAATCTTGTCTCTTCTCCTTTCACTTCTGTCTAGGATGACTCCTTCAAGAAAGACAATCCAGATACTACTACTTCTCTCTATAATTTCTTCAGCACTTCAAAATATTTCATATTTTTCATGAATATTACATCTATCAAAAAGTACAAAGTACATTCGCTTTTACTCTCCTAAACTATGGTTTGAGTGGGATTAATAGTATTCAACATGCTCAACCAAATTCACCTCAATCATACATTTATTTTCAATTTTAAGAGCATCGTGAATTCATTAACTCTTATTGTTTATTCTCAATCCTTCCTGAATTGACTAAAAACATCAATTCTATTATAAATTTCTTTAAATATATTAATCTGATTATGATTTTCCATTCCTATTTTCTATTTGGATTCTTCATTTTGATTTGTTAAAATCTATCTACCCATCCAAATTTCCTCATTATGATGGTAACATCATATTATTTCAACCTTATTCAACCACTTATACCTCTTATTTTCTAGAGAAATATGAATTGATATGAACTTCAATACAGTGGCGGTTGAACCACTTGTAAAAAAAATTCAACCTAATGAATGGTTGACTAAATTGTTGATGAAATTTTATTTTATTTTTGTTTTAGACCCAACAAATTCAAATCTTCTAAATAGGATGCCCATCATGATCAAACCGATCATTCTAAACATAGGTTGATTTTGATGATCCTTTTTCATCCAGCTAACTCCACTTCAATCAGATGTAACTTTTCAAGCATTGTGTGAATAATTTTTTTTAAAAAACGTGAGTCCGATTTTCACCAAATACAAGGTGAGGTGATTTATTTTAATATTAAACTTCATTGAAAATAAAATATAATACCTAATTATGATTATCATCCTTTTCTTCTTTATTCTAACAAAATATCCATTCAATATTTATAAAACAGTTATCTATAACATGAGGATGGGGTTTCCCCTATAAATATAGTGGTTTCTAATGATGATAATCTGGGGAAATATCTATTCTCTCATATTTTCGAGGTTTCACTACTAGATTTTTAAATGGAATTTGTTTGGATTATTTTCTTAGAGGATGTGCCACATTCACTAATAACTCTATAAGGTACCATCCAACTAATGGTTTCAATTACTGTGGTTTATTAACATGTCCCTCTTAAAGATTGATCAGACATCTTCTTAGGGGAATTTTACTATACAATATCTACAAATAATAAGGAAAAAGTTATCAAAAATCATAAGACCATATATTCCCTAATTAAATGATCAACGTATAACCAAAAATCTCTAATAAATGTTTTGTAAATGACTATAATTAGATTAATATTTTCCTTAAAGGTATTTTTTCTTAACCACCCATTGTATCCGAAGGCTCTCTATGATAAGAGATGGCCAAAAACATTCTCATAACCTACAATATATGTCCCAAAAATATTTTCTCATATCTATCATGATATCCCAAAATACCTAATGTCATACAAGAAGATAAATAACCTCCTTTGATACCAATTTTTCATGAACCAAGCAGAATAAAAAACTTAAATTTTAATGTAAATGAATCTTAACATGGATTGAAGTGAATTACCAATCCCCATGGGATGGTGAATAATTCCTAAAATAATACACAATTAATAAGAAATAATTTTACCAAAATAATAACAAAATGTCTTAAAGGGGAAGGAAAACCATAATTGAGCAATATTTCTAAAGTATCTTAAAAAAGTACTATAGATAAAAAAGACACAATATAATTATGCGATATTATCCAAGAAACTGATAGTCAATAAAAATATCATCAATAAGACCTCCGTGTAACAAGTGGTCCATATTCAGTGACTATCATTACCAACTCCTAAGGTTCCACTATCCAGAAAACCCACATTCTCCATGAGGTAATTTAACTTTTACTATACATGGTAAGAGAAATTATAAAAATTCCCAAAGGAATATATAGGGTGTGAGAAACACTAGCCCAATACATTCCCACTTTTACCATAATAATTCTATATAAAATCAACCAATTTTGTTCAATTTAAATAAAACATGGTATATTAATCAATTTAATAATTCATAATTAATTATTTTTAAAAGAATTTATATTGTAAGGTCAAATCTGTTATAGAAAAAAAGGCATGAATAAGAATTTTACCAAACATGCATGAACAAATCAATTCATAACTTTATATATGTTTAAATAATTCCCAAAAAAACCATGGTAGTAATCCATGAATTTAGTAAGGTAAAGGATCAAGGATCATCATATATCTTTGGAACATATTGCTCTAGGTGTGCACACATCTCGATATATCAAACATTGGGGGAATAAGAGTCCACCCTTAAATCAACCCCTTCCCTTTTTAACATTTATTTTATATCATCTTCACTGATCCATTGCTATGTAAAGATAATATATTCCTCACATGCTTGTCACAGACTACCTAGCTAACTGACCAAGATCCCATGTTGTTTATGTAATCAATCAAGGATAAGATTATTCATCTATAATCAGTTTCAACATTCATTATTTAGTCATTATAAATCATGTTATCAATATTCCATTTTATTAAATAATAGAAATCAAATAGTTTTTCTAAAAATTCATTTTTTTTATAAATTAATTTCATAAAAAATCTATGAAAACATTTCATGACTTCTTTTCTAAATAATAATTATTAAAATAATTATTAAAATGATTCATTTCAATTTAGGATATTTTTTTTAAATAAATAGTTTATTTGAAAATCCATTGTAAAAGAGGTTCATCACACACCATACCATTTCAAAAAATTTATCAACTATATAAAATAATAATTTTATATATAAATTATAATTCAATTTAAAATCAAGAATGAAAAAAAATCTTTAATTTATATTGATTTACATAAAAACAACCTACCTCAATTCAAGGTATTGTGAATCGCTTAAATAAAGATCCACCAATTGATTGTAAAAGTGCTAGAATCAATCAAGATATGATCTCTAAAACATAATAATCCAATAATATTATCTAATAAATCTTTCTTATAATAACAAGATAGAGACATATAGAGAGAAAAAATTACCTTATTGACTCCCAAAGAACCCAAAACAACCAATCAATATCCAAGAAACCAAACCCAATTCCACGACTGATCAATAAAAAACCCAATTAGATTATGATAAAAAAAATTATCTATTATTTAATTACCTGATCTAAGGTTCCACTCAATAATAGAAGGTAGGATCTCAAAGAAAAAAAATGAATGATATGAAATGGGAACAAAACATTGAAAAACTAGATCTAATCCTCAACAGTGCATAAAAAAACCCCAATAGAAAAAAAATCTCAAAAATCTCCAAGAGGAGTCTCTTTAGTTAAGATCATATTCCACCAAGAGATAAATGATGTGATATAAATGAGTTTCATGTTCTTAAAGAAGATATTTAGTTTAATTAATTCAAATATAATGTTTTTACAAATATGGTTTTACAAACCATGTGCTAACCATATGCCCAATTATGGTCTATTGAAGAAGCCACAAAGTTTATCTACATGATTAGTAAAACTATTCACCAATCATATGAACAAATATGTATTGGGTGATAGGGTTTAAGGAGAAGGTGGTTCAGTTTAAACAAACCAAGTTCACAAACATGCACCCTCCATTAGAATTATTACTCACAACACATGATTTCCTATATATATTTGTATAGTTTTACCTAATTGAGTGACACCCATGAACAAGCATAAAAACCTAAAAACATTAAAATTTCTCCCAAAAAGACAAAACAAATTCCCAAATGAATGACGGTCAAAACCAAGATATAAAATTACCTAAAATAAATAATATGGATTTTGTAATTATGCAATCCATTATTTTTAGATATTCCTTCTTTTAAGATATTTTTTCCTTTCTCCTGATTTCCCATGAGATTATGATCTAATACTTCTTGACATGTTGATAATATTTCCCCTATTGAGCATTTGGTCTCTTATATTTTTATGTTACCATTCCCCAGTTTATGAGATGTGTAAAATAAATGGTAATTGTAGAAGGTAGTCTAATGTTTTTCAATTTTAGAGAAATGTTCAAAAAATTGTAAACCTAGTTTGTTGTATAGTTGATCCTCAAAGACACTAAACCTTAAATTAGTTTTATTGTATGATTATTATGGGATATAATTTTTAAATTGATGAAATATTACTAAGTTTAGTCCAGGATATTTCACTTATCATCGAAGCCAGTTGTAAATTATGTATTTTTTGCAATAAATGTGAGACTACAGGTCTAAGGAACATCTATTGGTATCAGAGTGGGGTTTACTTATTTTTTAGGATTCTTTTAGTAATTATAATTTTTTGATTAGGATTAAATAAATTTAGTAAAAAACAGAGGGATTCATTTAATAGATAAGTCTCGGCATAGAAAAATAACATGAAATTTTGGTTAAATTTGGATCATGTGGTTTTCATAGAAATTAAATCCCTATTTAGATACATTAAAGTGGGTATAGATATGGTGTAGAATCACTTAGGGGTAATCAAAATATAAAATGTCAGTTGATTGTCCACTTGAACATCACTTGTTGCACACTGAGTGGGCCTAAGATAGCTTGCCTAACTAAAAAATCACGGGGGATATTGTTTGGTTGATAATATTCACCTTAAGAACCATTATAAGGGATTTTAAGACATCTCAATGGTATGGTTAGATACCCTAATATTAAAATGACTATGTATTTCTCAAGATAAACTGAAGGAGGTATTGGTTGGTCAAATTATATCATTGTTAAAAAAAATTATGGTTTCTTTAAATACGTTTTTAATAAGATACACCATCTTAGGATTAAATATTCAAATGAACGTTTAATATTATTAGATATTATCATAACCTTTTTCATTTTATTTCTTGGTTGGAATCAGAATCATAAAAATAGAGTTAAGAATGGTATGCCTCTAGAAATACTCAAACAATCATATTTGGGATAAATACTTTTCTAATATTATCAAGATTGTGAGGTTTATTTCTCATTGGAAATTATATTTTTATCCAAGTGTATTATTTATATTACCTTATCCATTATTATTAGTGAATAATAATTAAAATTTTTAGGAAGTGATTTATTTGGTGGGGTATAACATAAAACCCTGATATTTTTGGAATATATAAGTTATTTAATTTAATATCATGTTCCATTTCTTGTTTCACATGCAACACTAAAATAAAGAAACCATGCTAATTTTATAATAAGTTTTTTAAATTTACCATCATAATATTGATTTTAAATTAGTAGGTATAAATGAACAAATATTATTTTGGAATTGATAATTAAAAATGAAAGAAATAACATCGGGTTGTAAAAGGCTACCTTATGAAGCTCATTTGAATGAGTATGAAAGGAGATAATGTAACTAATGTTTTATTTAGATAAAGAAAAAGATTATTTAAAATAATTATGATATGAGAGAAATAGTTTGATAGAGAAGTTAAAGCTCATAGAAATTTCAATGGGATCCATGCTAGTAGAATCCCCACCAGCGATTGCTGCAAGATATTATCTTATATGTAGGACTTACACGAAGATATTGGGTGGGGGGTATGTAAATAGAATCTAATATGATATAAAAATTTAATTATCAATTAATAATATTATTCATAGATAATACGTATTTAATACATTTTACCTTTTCAAATTTTAATGAAAATTATATTTATTTATGAAGGAATTAATCAAATTAATGAGATAATATTGATTTATAAAAATAAAATTTTTATTTAAAAGTTTTTTATGCAAATTATTTAAAAAAATTAAATATAATACATTGTTTTTATGAAAATTATAACAACAATATAATTATTAATTAATAGAAAATCATTATAAGAGTAGTTTATTGGTAAAAATTCATTTTCTATATTCAAAAAAGTTTTTCATATATACTTTTATTGTAAAATAACTAATTTATATAATTTTAATATAAATAAATTGATTTAATTTTTAGATTTATATTTAAAATTTTATCTTCTTATTAATTTTTGTGATTTTCGTGAAATAGTTTATTTTAAGGTGAATAGAGAGAAAAATTGTTTTTAATAATAACAATTTTTTTTCCTTTATAATGATATAAAAATGGATAAATTTTTTTAAAAAATATATAATGACCAATAATGTATTTAATTAGTAAAATTATTAATTCAAAAGTACCATTTTCAATTTATAAAATTACTGTTTAGCATTTGGAACATTTATGTAATATTTTACTCAAACAACTATTTTTGTTCTCTTATATTAAAAAATAGATTTCATAATTTTTAGAAATTACATCTTAAAATTATTTGATATTCTATATCAAAACCTTCATATTATATAATAATATCAATTTCATTTTTAGTCATAAATTCATGATTACTATGAATAAATTTAATGACCAGGATTATGGTGAAAGGTTTATTTTCAAATAATGGTACCATTAACTTTATTTAGTTTTTATATAATAAATATATTTTTAATATTTCATATAATGAATCTGATATTATTTTTTAAAATACATAAAAATATATTATCATTCATTTTATTTTTAATTAATGTTATATAATATTAAGAACTATTAATGGTGAAAACAATATTTTTCTAAAAAAACATTTTCTATGTATTAAATGTCTAATTTTAAACATGATTTTTCATTATTTAGTAATTGAATTAGATTATATGAAAATTAATTTTATTATTCATAAAATAAAAATTCGGTAATATGTGTTACCTTATATTTTTAATAAATTTTAAATTACTTGGGGAAAAATTAGTTACCATTGTAAAAACCAAAATGGTAATTCTAAAAATCATGTGGTAAAAGACTTGAAACATGTTTAATAAATGTGTGAAAATGAATCATAGAGGCTTTATATACCATATATGACAGAAAAAATTCATTATTTACACTTTTTAGAGCCATTTATCCTTGAATAGAAACATGTCATCATTGAAAAAATTAATGGGAATTGAAATAAAAGTTATTTTCTTCACTAATAAAATGAGATCACTTCCTGAAAATTTATCCACCCATTATAAAAATTTAGATATGATAATAATATAATTTATTCTCTCCTAAAACCTTTCTTCATTTCCTGGATTCATTTTTCATATAAAAATACTATGCTAAGGAGCCTTGTGGTGTTTCTAATAGGAGAACATTCAAAGGGAGTGGTAATGTACTGAACCAAACCCTCTTAGTAATTTTATTATTTAACTCTCTAAAACATATTATATCCATGAATGTATAAAAAAATGACTATTTTTAATATGATTAAATTTTATTGTACTACTATAATACCACTTTTCTACTATCCTCGAATACCATTTGAAAATTTAAGACATTTTCCTGCATTTGTGCGGGCCACCTCTATCATGAACAACAATCTTGATATTTCATCACCACCTTAAAAAACTTGCTCTAAAAGAATATTTTATTATTAATATGATATTTATAAAATTATTAATATTCTTAAATTATTTACCATTCCCCATATTACTCTTGACCTATAGAAAAAACACGTCACTCATGTTTCCATGTAAACTATTAGATACACAAAATTGATGTATTTACCTTTTTAATCTAGTAATTTATTATATGTATAACTCTCTTAAAATATGTTTGAAAACCATAGATAATTTAAATAATATCAATTTTCATATGTAATAATGATATTATGGAAAAATAATTTCATTCTTATCCATACTCACTCAAAGATTATGGATTGTTCTTGTTTATTTTATTTTAATAACCCAATTGAGAAATCCTATACATTTATATCATGGATTAAAATTAAAACAAAACTAATTATTTTATTATAAATAAATTAATATATAATTTTTTTCAATGGTTCAAAAATAGTTATCATAATATTTAACTAATTATTATTATACCACCTGTTTGATCGTTCAAAATCACTAAAACATGCTTGTCGGGAACATCATTTTCCAAAATCATATCTAAAATACATATGAAATAAAATTATAACAATATAAATAATTATAAAAATAGATATTAATTTAACTATAATGATCTCATAATTATGAACTTTTAATCTATTTATAGGAATCAACACTTCCTCTAAAAAACTAGTAATAAATTGACAATGGAAGGTAATGACAACAGATGATGATAATAACATATAAAAACTAATATGTTTATAATAAATGAATATAAATTATATCAATAAAGTTTTTTTATTTACGAATAAGATTATAAAATAGGGTATTAATATATTTGTTTTAGTTATATATCATGTTATATCATGTTCGGTTAAGTGTGGTTAAAGGTAAGTGATTTTCATTTCAATTTTGATTTATTGAGATATAACACATATTCACCATTGGATATATAGGCCATTGATTTATTTTTTTTAATTATAATTCATTTTAAGGTATTTAAAAATCCTCCTAACATTATATCTTTCATGAGATTTCAATTGAAAATATACCAAAGATGTATGGTTCATGTTAAGTAAACTCCCTTCATTGAGTTATAATGATTCTTGTTGAATTGTTTTATTCCAAACAAAGTTACCTCTAGCATTAAAATTAATTTCATGGTAATTTCTATTAAACTTTGTGGATTATTGTATTATAATTAAAATATTTTACCATGACAAATTTCATTTCTAAAATAAATATTATTCTTAATAATAATTCACATCCTATTTAATGAAAAGTTCCCCTCGTTATCTATAATTTAATTTCATCTTAATATTCACCTTTAAAATTATGAAACCAAATAATTTGTCATCTCATGTAAACATTATATTTAACTTTTCATCTTTTCAAAATAAATTTTTATTATACCTTTTTATATTGTGAAATTTTAATCAAAATATTTAAAAATATTTTTTTTCTTTTCGTGATATTATGTTTTATTTTTCACTCCAAATTCATCCTAAAACCATTAATATAGTTTTATAGGTTATATTATTGAAGATAATTTTAAAAATTAATTGTTTTCAAATGTTTTCACTCACCTTTTTGAAAATAATTTTTTAATGTGACATAAAACATCATCATTTTTGAATATATTAATCACATTTACTAAAAAATATTTTATGGTTTCTCTCACTATATGAGAATTATTATTTAAAAAATTTTCTTTCAATGTTTTACAATGTTTTTAAAAACAGTTTTTAAATCTTAATGATTTTATAGTTAAACTGAAATATTTTTATTCTTTTAAAAAATTAATTTTTTAAAAACAATTTCCTAATTTAATATTAATTTTAAGTTATTATTTTAGAAAATAAATACTATTAGATTTATTATCTTCGTAAATTAATTCTTTAATTACAAGTTTCCCTTTTATATGGTTGTAAATTTTTTTAAGGATTATATTTTTAAAAAAATTACAAGCTAACATTATTTCATTTAAAAGAGTACATCTTTAAGTTGTTTTATACCCTTCAAAAAGGGGTGTTTCCTCTAATTAAAGTGATATATATTATTTTATTAAATGGTTGTTTTTAATATATTTAAAAATAATTAAATATCCTTATGTTATAGTATGTATTTTTTTTCAGGAAAACATAAAAATTATTTCCTTTAGATGGTTTAGGGAATGTTTTTTGATTTTTTTTCATGAAACTCATCTCTTTACCATGGGTTAATTATGTTAGGTTTGAAGTATGAATGTTTTCATCTTCTAATGAAACACATATTTATAGAGTATTTTTACTATGATGGTTTTGGTCCTATATCTCCTTTAAATTCAATAGCTATATTTTATATCTTATGAAATAATGAAGCATAGACATACACTGATTTGCAAACAATATAATTGGGAATCCTTCTTAGATTATGCTTACAAAATAAATCCTAATCCTTATTAGATTATGTTCACAACATAAAGGTTGAGAATTCTTGTATTATGTATGTGAGATAGAGGGTGCGACTTTATGGATTATTCTTACAATATAAAGGTTGATCTTTCATGGATTATACTTACAACCTATATATTGAGACTTTTTGGATTACTCTCAGAACATAAATGGTGAGAATTCATAGATTACACTCAAAACATAAAGGGTGTTCCATCTTGGATTCCACTTAAAACATAAATTTGAATATATCTTGGGTTACATTCACAATATTAAGGCGTATACATCTTGGATTACACTCTAAACATAAAGGGTAATACTTATTGGATATGTTCATAATATTATGATTCCACATCCACATGTTTTGTTTAATATTTTCAAGTTATGATATATTTACCTAATATTTAAATTTATTATATATGTTGGATTATGAATCATGTCTTATGTTATTATCTCAAAGACTTATTCCATAATATATTATTTTTTCATTTGAGATTACATGTACTTCAATCTGAAATATTTATAACTCTTATTATTCTGTGTTTTTTTAAAATATATTTCTCTAATGATCTTGTTTGTTTCATATAACCCTTGATGAAATGTTTATTAATTTTCCATTACTAATAATTTTTCTCAACTATTTTTGTGGTATCAATTACCTAGGTTGTGGGATGATTATAAAGTTTTATAAGTCCATAAGAATGTCCATTGTGGTTCACTTATGTAGAAATGTTCACAAGTATAGTAAATCATGTTGCTTATGTATAAAATCCTAAATTAAACTAAACATACCATTATTGAGATTTTATGATTATTATGAGATATAATGTTTAAATTATTTAAATATATGTATGTTTATATTGGGACATTTTACTTGGAATTAGAGCCTATGGTAATTTTTTTACCACTAGATCTAGGAGTATGGGGAAGGGACCCCTCAGTTGGAATTAGATCATGGCCTATTTATTTTTTAAGGTTATATTTTTTATTTATTGGTGATAATATTAGAAAAAATTAGTGAAAAAAGGGTCATGCCCTAGGGTTAAGTGTATGTATATGTAATCACCTTGATATTTTTTTAAAATTTTGAGTATGTAGTCATCCAAGAAATTAAATCCATGTATGGTTACATAAAATTGGATTTTGTTTCGGAACAAATGAACTCAGGGTTGGTAACCTTGAAACAAAATAGATGAAAATCAACTACACCTTCAGTTAGTGTACAATGAGTGTGCATAATACATTACATTGGGCTAGAAACCTCCAGTGGGTTATGATATTGTTGATCATATGATCTTTATGAACTGTTATAAAGAATTTGTGAATAAATATATGCTATGGTTAGAGATTATAACAGAAAAATGACTATAGACAATATAAGATAAATTGAAGGAGTTATAGATTGGTCAAATAATATCATAATTAAACCAAAATTATCATATTTTCAAGTAAAAGGTGTCATAAAAGAAGAAAAATTTGGAGTGAGTTTTCATGTGATCATTAAATCAGCATAGATATTATCTTAATAATTTTGGATATAGTTTTTAGCTGGAATTAGGTTCATGAAAATGGAGCTAAGAATGGTTTGTCTTTATGAAATTCTAAAGACGTGTATTTGGAGCAATAGTTTCTGGAGTTTCTTAAGAGAGTGAGGTTTATATCTCATTGAAAATTTTGTTTTGATCCCTGTATACCTTTTATATAACCTAATAATTTTTAATGATTAATAATTAAAATTGTGAGGAAAATATTTATTTAATGGGTAGAATGTAACACACTATGATTTTAGAATATATTTTTTTCTAAAAAATGTCACTACATTTGATTTATTATATCATACACCAAACTAAAAGGTAATGAAACCATGATACTTTTAAAATAATTTATTTAGATATGACTCTTATAATATAGATGTTCAGTTAAAGTCTATAAAAATAAGTAACATTATTATAAAATCTATGAATAAAAAAGGAAATAAATGGCATCACGCATCATGAGTCTCCCTTAATAAGATTATTAGTTAATAAATTGAAAAAAGATTTTATCATTAGGTTTATACCAAGATTAGGCCCGTGGAAAACTCCAAAAACTAAAATATAAAAGAAATAATATATGAGAAAAGTTCAAGCTTGTAAAAATTTCCATGATATTTACACTAGTTGATCTACCACCCACAACTTCCACTAGATCTTATCGTATGTTTTGTTCTTATGTAGTGATATTGAGATGTTATATATGTATAAAATAAGATGATATAAACAAGTATTTATTAATGTAATATATTTTTTATATATCATATATATATTATACATTTCAAAATTTTACATTCAAAGAATAGAAGGTCTAGTTTCTAATGCATTGATAAAATTAATTAGATCATTTTTATTCTAAAAAAATATTTTTTTAGAAAATTGGATTTTTAGTAATATTTACTAAATAAAGTAAATATACTATA
Organism: Viscum album; assembly: GCA_963277665.1. Classification (NCBI taxonomy): domain Eukaryota; kingdom Viridiplantae; phylum Streptophyta; class Magnoliopsida; order Santalales; family Viscaceae; genus Viscum; species Viscum album. The sequence continues at coordinate 825,158,260 of OY728155.1, forward strand.
TTATTGGTATGAATAATATAACACCATTATAGTTAGTTTTTGTTTGAAATATGATTAAGAATAATTAATATCTAAAAATTCTATTATCCTATTAAAAATAGTTGTATATATTTTTATTTACAAGTTAAATTTCCAAATTTTAGAATTTTAGTATATAAAAATTAAATTCATTTTTGAAAATACAATAACACAGTTATATTATAATTAATTTTTAGTATTTTATAAAATAATTGATTTTTAGGTGAATAATGAAAGATATAGTTTTTATTAATACAATAACATTTTTAACTTTATCATGATCTATGCATGACTCAATGATTTTATAATTTTTTTAATGAAAAAATAATATATTTAATGAATAAAATTATTCATTTTAATAAAATACAATGTTAAATTTATAAATCAAATGTGTAAGTTTTTGGAAACTTACGTAAAATTTTTTTCTAAAAACAATTTTTATTCACTGATATTAAAAATTATAATTCATAACTTATATAAAATAATTCTAAAAAAATACTATTTCATACTTTATATCTATATTTTCATATTATATAATAATTTTAATTTATCTTTTAGTCTTAATAGTATTATTATTAAGATTAAATTTAATGAACCTGATATTAGTGAAAGAGTAATTTTCAAAGAATTTGTTTATTAAAGTTGTTTAATTTTTATCAAATAATTTAATTTCATATATTTTATGTTATGAATTATATAGTATTTTTACACCTGTATAATAATATTTTTTCACTCATTTTATTGGTAATTAATGTTATATAACATTAAAAATAGTTAATAGTGAAAAACCCCATTTTTCAACAAAATAATTTTTATATGCATTAAATGATATAATTTAAAATTTACATTTTATTATTATTTATAAATTGAATTAAATTAAATATATATTAAATTTAGGTTCACAAAATCAAAATTTGGTATGTGGGGTTACCTTTGATTTTTTTTAAAAAAGGTGTAAAAATGAATATTATAAGGTTTTTTAATTTATATGTCCATAAAAATCAATATTTTCCTCTTTTTTTTCAATTTACCATTTAATAGTGTCGATCCATCACTAAAAAAGTAATTGATATTTAAAAAATAATGCATTTTATTTCCTTATAAAAGAAGATCACTTTCACCCAAATTTACCCACACATTTTGAAGATTTAGAAATATCAAACATCTAACTTATTAAATCATAAACCCTCCCCCCATTTCCTATAATCCATGGTGTTTTAAAACTCCCATGCTAAGGATCCTTAAGTTTATACCAAAGGGGGAACATCTAAAGTGATATTTAATATACTCAACCAAACTATCTTAGTCCTTTGTTTTCTTATATGCCTTCAAAACTGTTGTATGAATGAAATTATGATAACAACTGTATTGTAAATATGATGAAATATTATTATTATAAGGGAATATAAATTTTATTTCATTCCAAAAAAACCATTCATAAAATGAAGATGTCACTATGCAAACGTGGAGAATACTGCTTCCACGATTGACATGCTTGATTTTTCAACACCACTTTAAAAAGAATGTTCAAAGTGACTATTTAATGGATGAATATGACATTTATACATTTTTTTAAATTTTTATTCATTCCCAATATTCCTCATGATCTATGGGAAACTAATGTGTCACTCTTGTGTATGTACTGACTACCGCCTCCACGAAAGTGATGTATATTATTTTTTATTCTAGTAATTTTTTATATATATAACTGTATTAAAATATAATTTAAAACTCAAAAAAATATAATGAATATAATTATTCATTTTCAGTTTTGATATTATGAAAAAAGTATTACTTTCTTATCCACACTGACAAATAGATTATGGCTTTGTCTTGTTTGGGTCGGTTTGACTATCTATTTGAACAATGTTATCAATTTATATCATAGATGAATATGGGAACATGAATACTGATGTTATCAGAAATAATTTCACAAATGATATTTTTTTATGGTTTTGGAAAGGTAATATTAGTATTTATCTTATTATTACTGTATAACCATTTTGATCGTTAGATATTACTGAAACATGCTCGTCAGTAACTTAATCATCAGAAATCATAAATAAAATAGTTATGAAATGAAATTAGAACACTATAAATAATGTTATGACATATACTATACAAACTATAATTATAATATAATGATTTTCTTCAAATATATAAATAGGAATCAACACTTCCACAATGAATCTTGTATTAAAAAACAATAAAATCTTATAACATTCATTGAGGAAAATAAAACAAACTAATATATTTTTAATAAATGATTATAAATAAATATTATAAAAGATTATAGGTATGATTAAGGTTATTAAATTGGTTATATGGATAATCAATTTTTATAGGATGTTAGAGCGTGTTCGAATAAGAGCGATTAAAGGAAAGGGTTTTTGTATCTCAATTTTTCTTTATTGAGATAAGATTCATATTCATTACTTTTTTCATTTTTTGGTTTATATATTTCCATGGATTTATTTTTATCATATTTTTTATTCAGTATTACTAATTTAAATATTGATCACACATTCTATATTTCATGGGATTTATATTTAAAAGGATTTTTTTGAAAGGATCTTGTTAACTCAACTCCCATTGTTGATTTATAATGTTTCTTCTTGAACATCTTCATGAAACCATTTTCTCTTCCGATATAAAATTTTATTACATAGGAATTATATTTCACTTTTGGGGGAGTTAATTTTTAATTATAATATTAAAACTTCATTTATTTTTTAGACAAAAAGTATATCATTGTTTAGAATAATTCCCATCAACTTTAACGATGATTTCCCCTCTTTCTCTATATTTTATTTTATCTCCACTTTTCTCTTTTAAATTTGGAATCCCAATTATTTGTTATCTCATGTCAAAATTATTTTTTAATTTTTATATTTTAAAAAGTAATTTTTATTATACATTTTTATGCTAAAAGGTTTCAATTAAATTATATAAAATTAATAAAAATATTTTACCTTTTGTGATTGTTTGTTTTATCTTCCACTATAAATTTCTTATAACAAAATTGATATAATTTTCAACGCTCAATTACAGAACATAATTTTTAAAACTAAATTTTTTCAAAATGATTAACTTCAACATTTTCAAAATGACTTTTTCATGTGACCAGAAACATCATATTTTATGAGTATGGATAAATTTTTCAAAAAACTATTTTATGGTGTCTCTTTACATATAAACATTATTTTTTATGAATATTTATTTCAATGTTTCCAAATGTTTTCTCTAATTTTTAACTATTTAATATTTAGAAATTAAAATTTAATATTATTATATTTATTTAATGTAAGGGTTTGTTATTTAAAAACAATTCTTTACTTCAAAAAGAAAATATAATGGAATATGCTTTTATGAAATAATTATTTAATGTTTCTATGTTTTCTCAAATAATGTTTTTAAAACCATATTTACCTTCTAAAATTTTTCTTTTAAATTTCATTTAGTTTTTTTTTGGTTTTAATGGATTAAATTTAAAAATGTTTTTATCAAGACAAAATTGTTTAATTTTATAGAAATTGTTTTAAATAGTTTGTAACCCTTTCAAAAAATGGGTTATTTTCTATTATTTTTCTAATGATTTATCCAATGCTATTAAAAGGTTATTTTTAATCTATGATATCATCGTTAAATTTTATAGGATTTTTTTTCACGATACACATTAATTTTCAAAGGGTTAATTAAGTGATATTTTATGTTTGGGAGTTCTTAGGTTCAAATTCCTCACATATGTATGGATGATTATTATTATAAAATTTGGGGCCCTATAACTCCTTCAAATACGTTGGTTAAATTTTTGTGTTTCATGAGATAATGAATTTTTGACATACACTGTTTTTTACAACATATACAGGGTGACTTCTATGATTTTGATTATAATATAAAGGCTAAGACTTATTGTATTACCCTCATAATATAAATTATGAGACTTCTTGGATTACACTCAAAAAATAAATAGAGTGCCTTCATAGATCACACTCATTATAAAAAGGGTGAGCCTTATTAGATTACTCTCACAACATATATTGTTTGATTTCATGGATTGTTCTCACAGCATAAAGGGTCAGCATTCTTGGATCACACTCACAATATAAAGGGGGAAATTTCTGGGATTATGCACACAATATAATGGGTGGGAGATCTTGGATTACACTCAGAAAAAATGGGTTAGCCATCTTGGATTATTCTCACAACATAATGGTTTGGCATTATTAGATATGCTGGAAATATGATAATTTCATGTGTTTGTGTTCTATTCCATATTTCCTTGTTTTTCCACATTTTCATGAACTGTCTTTTTTTATACATTTATTAATATTATCGATATATAATGTTGTTAACCTAAAATTTTAGTCTATTTTTTTTATTTTATATTACATGCCATTATATCATTAATTATGGATAACTCTTATTTTCTATGTTTTTTATAATGAGATATTTCTACCCATATCATGTTTTATCTTAAGACTATGAACTATGCCTGAATGATATATTGATATGTTTTACCTCATTGAGTATTTAATATAATATCTTTCTTATATTTATATTCCATAGGTTATGAAGATGAGTATAACTTACGAAAAGTCTATAAAGAAGTGTCATGTGATTTAATAATAGAGTCATGTTCACAAGTATTATAAAATATGTTTCTTATATAGTTAATCATTAAAGACGCTAAACCTTCCCTTTTTGTGATTGTGTGACTATTATAGGATTTAATGTTAGAATTATTGTTGTATATGTAATATTATTTTGTAAAAAATCAATTATCATTGAATACAGAACTAAATTATGTGTTTTTATTATCTATCCTTAAATTGTGGTTTTGAGGAACCTTATCCTCTTTGGATGATCCTTGATTTCCACTAGGTGGTGTGAGAAGGTAGAATGTTTATTAATTCCAATATCACGCCCATCGATGATATGTGATAGATAATACACATACCTCCTCATCCATGACCTGTAGAAGACAATGTGCACCCAATATAACTATTGGAGAGACACTAAGTGGTATGAAACCTCACCCACCCAATATAGTATCTGAAATGAGCTGATTAATTTAGGGGATATATTGCTTCCCTAACCATGATTTTTAATATTTATACATTCATGAATAGATTATTTCCCTCCACAAACTCCATTAGAATAAATTTTCAGTCTTTGAGTTCTTATTATGGTTTTGATTTTTCCTCATTTTCTATTGGATCATGTATACCTTCCCTATCATCAAACACACAATATCCCGCCCCATTAATGATGTTTTTCTGACCTCTATCCTATATATAGGTGACCTATGGATCTCTTTTTAATTACCTCCTAAAAAATAGAAAAATAATAATTTAGGCATAACTATTATTGTATGAGAACTCTAATAGTGTTTTGTTGTCCTCCTTGAATCTGAAAAAATATACAACACAATCCCTCAACATATATTTACAAAACTAAATAGTCCTATAACTTTTCCTATACTTATGAGTGTGGAACACTATAGTCATCCATAATGGGGCCTAAAAATCCACTTAAAATCTACTACAAAATTATTAGATAAAATGAGTATCATGGAAATATATGATTATTATGACTAGAGATGATCATTGAAGGAATTCCATGAAGCTTGATGATCTTATCCAAATACAATAATACCATGCTTTCTACAAAACTCTTCATCTAAATAGGAATTAAGTGGCATGGCATAGTTAATAGGTCAATGATCACCCAAACTTAAATGTGACCATTTTCTATACATGGATGCCATATAACAAAGTCCATAAATATATCATCCCACTTCCATTATAGAACCTCTTGGGTTTGGGACAAACTTATTGGAACTTGATTCTCTTTGTTCACTTATTAAAATCTAATACATCATAATATGAGGTATAAAACACTCTACTTCAATCTTAAACAGAAAAAATGATGTTCATAGCCCTAGTACATCTTTATGAAACATGAATATACTATTATGAGAGAAGTATACAACTCAATAAACACCTCCTCATGCATCATGACTATAACTATTACTCACTCTCCAAAGAGGATCACATGAACCCCAAATTTAAAAAACCATATGGCTTATCACCTATACATGTTTGGATGCAAAATATCTCACAATTAATATCTCCAAATTAAACCTCCCTCACATGATATATAGGTGGAGTTGAAGCCAATATATATCTAAGGTAATAAAAAAACCCTAGTCGACCAAGGACAAACATAAACCGCTTATACACCTCCTATATCAACCGAGATCATGATTTCATAGTTGGGGATTCAACCAAAACATTTCCATTTATTGGAGTATAGAAAAATTCAAAGTTGTAGTCCTAGAATAACTCCAACTAACACCTCTAAATTATGTTTAGATCTATCTGAATTAAGATGTATATGAGAGTATTATGAACCATGTAGATTAAAATCGTTCACCAAGAAGGTATGTATCTAATTATATAAGGTGTACACTATTTCCACCATCTCTAAATTATTGGTGCATAAATTTACTTGTGGGGTATCACCTGTCAAGACTCATAATTAATCACTATATAATTTTACAACACCATACAAACAATCCTAGATCTATAAGAATCCTAAAACACTTCTAACTCAACGATTTCCACTAAAAACCTCATGATATAGGCACTGGACCACATCCTCTGTAGGCCATTAAAATCTATCTATCTTCACTCTGAGTAAACAATGGGATTTCAATTTCATTTTATGGTAGTCATGAGGGCAAAAATCGTAGATAATTTATCAACAAACTTTTGATAGTACCCCTATAAACCAAGGAAGCTTCACACTTCATATATTCTCTTGGCTGGGTCCCATGAAAAAACTACCTCAATATTCACTGGGTCTAAAATTACCCTACCCTATAAGATGACATTACCCTTGAAGTTGAACTTTTGAATCCAAACCTAACACATTTAAGAGGTTATGAAAGAGTTATTTCTCTTGAAGAATGTCATGGAAAATCCTTAAATTATCAACATACTCATTCTCCAATGGTAAATAAAATAGTATTTTATTGATGTATACCACAATAGATCAGTATAATAAGGGATGAAATTTTCTATTTATGAGGCCCATGAACACTATTGTTGTGTTCGTTACACTGAAGGGACTCACCAGAACCACATAATTTTGAAAGTGGAATTAACATTTCATATTTGGCACATCCACCTCAGAAAATTGAATATGGTGATAGTCAAACCTCATATTGTTCTTCAAGAAACAAACTTCTCCATTTTTATGGTTGAAGAGGTTATAAATCCTTAAAAAAGGATACTTACTATTGATTATCACTTGATTCAAGTGGTGATTGTCAATACAAATCCCCATTCCCCTATCCAACATCTCAGTTAATAACATTAGACCCAATATGATGGGAACACTAGGTATTATTAAATATTTTCCCATAAGGTGGTTTAATTGTACCTTCCACTAATTATGTTTTTAGGGTCCATACTATACGATAAAGATGATATTGGACTGGTAACAATGTGTATATAAATATATAATTTATCTTATAATAGAGGAAAAAAATAAGATATATCAATGGGGATGAAGTCTATATACTCCTCCATGGAAATATGAAGTTAATCATCTAAATTTTCCCCCACACATAGTTCAAAACTCCCTAACTAATTGGTGATCCACTAAAAATTCTCTCAAACAAACACTGCTTGTCTTGACAAAATTTCGCACTCACCCATGATGGAAAACCTCGATCGGTGTACTAGATGCCACATCACACTCTAATGGTTGTAGTCCATACATGAATGGACTAGGGATTTATTTTATATATTGAGGATGACATCATAGGTATTCATAATAACCACTTTGAAGTCTCATGAAAGTATCTTCCATCTATGAAAAATATCACATTGTCAGGGTATATGGATGAGCATGTGATCACTACTAATAAGAGTTTTTAATTACATGGTCATGCTAAAGGAAATACTAGAATAAAAAAACAACAGACTATAAATTAAAAAAAAAGGAATGGATCATGATTACATATTTTCATAAGAGTTATAGTTTATAGAAAGCATGGATCATACCGTGAATCATGTCATAAACTACTAGATCATATCCCTCTATCACCTATATCTATCCAGGTACCTTCCTACCAGCTACTTGAGCCTATAATATATTAACTAGGGGTGGATGGAATGGAAGTGAATTATAGTGAATTACACCTCTAGATCCTTCTCCTTGAGAACCTCCAATACCTCTATTGAAACCATCTCCATAAGGAAAAAACCACTCACCTAAATTATGTACCTAATCACATCGATGCCTCTAACATAGAGGTCTATATATTACCTAACTAACCTCTAATTATCATAGGGTTGGGGAATCACAAGATATATAACCTTTACCTCCATTGGAATACTACATCTTAACATATTAATTGACATATTATTTATGAAACTCTTGATCTACTGATCCCCGGGTCTAAGTCAATGCATGAGAATACATTTGATGATTGGAAATTGATGATTTTTGATAGTTGGATGCAACTAATGTCTCTTCTGTTGGATAAATTCAACTAGATCCAACTATATTATACTACATCTTTTGAGAAGTCCTAGATCAATAGTGTTTTCTCCAGAAACCTAAAATTGGTAGGTATTTAGAAGTAAATCACACAAACTAACATCTCTTTTTAAGACCACATTCAAAATAATATATAATTAATCATGTTGTGGGAGTACCTCATAAGGTCCGTAAACCTCAAATAATAGTTAGAAATAGAAATTTAAACCGTTTGAATCTCCCCAAGTACTATATGAGTAAAAACCCCAATTTATCTGGGTAATACACCTAAACAATATACAGTCAAACTCTTAATATGATTGTGTCACCTCATTATGAGTTTGGATGATCAATGTCGACTAAATACTCACCATTCAATAGAGATGGACTAATTCTGGCACAAATATTTGATCAAAGGATATCTAGAGTAAGATGAGCCCCTAAATCACTATATCAAGATAATAAAAAATTCCTACAGTTCAGGATTTCCTTAGAAAATTTGTGGTCACTTCTTTTTAAACTCTTGAAGCACACTCAACCAATACCCATGCTCATACCACCTTATTGGAATCATCTTCTATTTTAAATGTGGATGAATTATTGTCTAGGATATGAGTAGTGGGTTATATCACTACACTGTGGGAAAAGTAACTGATCTCCACTCACATGGTAGGGATATATCCTAGTTCTATCTGTGGATAGAATAATTTTCAGTTTGTTGGTCGATGTAAGGAGGCATGATCACTAGTACAATCACATCACGACTCTACCTCAGGATCCTAGATGGCTATCTACCTAGATAAATTATACATTTGGAAAGATATTACAGAATAATCAATGTATTTCTAGTGAGATGACCGAATAAAGACACATAAATAAAAAATAATCCCTATATTATTTATATACTATTTATTTATTCCCTATAAAATCCGACGTAGAGTGTTGAGACATTAAAAAGGTTATCAATTCCCTCGTGAATTGGTACATTCACTACTGCACTAATATAGAGTTCCCTAGATTGAATCCCAAACTCAAGACACCTAGACAAAATTTCCCTAGGTTCACAATCAAATCTCATATACATCTAACCCCAAACAATATCCCCATGATATACTAACTCTAATACCACTCAAATTTAACTAAACCCAAGGATACCCCTCTTGGGATGAATATAAACCAAGTATACCAACCCAATCAAACCTATAATAACCTAGGTATTGGTGACTATCACCATATGTGCATATCATACATGATGATAGGACTTGGACACAAGTAACTATACATAATCAAAAATCTCTACATAGGATATAATAATACAGGCTAGAAAAAAACCTAATATAATATATAATCCATGCAAAAAATAGTAAGATCCAAATAAGAGTATTAGTGAAGAATCTATAATTAAAAGGGAAAATAATCACCCAAAAAAACCAAAGGGAAACCAACCTAAAGGAACCAAGGTGAAGATATATTTATCATGGACTATCACCTCAAGTGAACATCATCCTCTAATGTCACTTCTAGGAACTAATACGATCCCACTTCACCAACTACATGTCTATCAAAGACACCAATGAATGAGGTTCTTTTTCAAAAATAAATCCCTATAAATTAAAATTTTTCTGTGTTTAAATAATATAGGTAAATAAAACTCAGTTTCCATAATTTATAAGAACATAGGTAATTGACTAATTACCCACATATATGAACACAGATAATTATTTACCCCAAATTTCCCTGTAGTTTCTTAAAAAACATAGGTAAAATTATTAGGTAAATATTAAAATGCATCCCATGTGGAAGAAACATATTTAAATTATATTTTTCTTATAGTGTACACATACGCTATAGATCACTAAAAAACTCAAAAAGAATAAATAAAGTCCCATGTTAGCTCAATGCCACAAATTTTGTTGATAAACCACTTGATGAAGAATAAAACTGAAAATAAATCCAGAAATGCTTTAACATAGGGAAATCATGACACAACACACCACCTTTTATAGCCCAAATAATTAACAAAACATCACCATGAGTAACCCAAGAATCCAAGCTACCAATATAATACAATTTACCCATGTCATCTCACTAAATATAGTGGGGGGGGGTCCATGATTCACTAAGACATGTGTCAAATGATGGATTAAAGATGCCTTGATAGAGGACTCTCTCCTTAGTGAAGAAGTTCATCAATTGATCGAATAATTAAATCCATAAATAAAGGACCCATAACTTGATGAATCATTGAACAACAATATATGGAGTACTAATCGTTACTCACACTTTAGAGGAACCATTCTTTCTTGGGTGTAATGGTGTAGTGACACTATACCAAAATTGTAGTGGAATTTCTACCACTGTATAATAGATAGTACCAAACTCTAAGAAAACATGGGGACCCTTTCCCTATCATCAACATGCAAGTAAAGAATTACTGAACCTTGGGGAATTCTCTTATCATAATACTGAAAACATGTCATAAACCATACTAAAATAATGTTATTAAACATATTAAAATCTGGAATCTTAATTATAATATTGAAGATTGATGTACCATCATGTTCTATATGTGAAAGAACTTAGGATTGGCTATCCCCTTTCCCTAATCTGACATATTGATGAAAAGATTTAAAATAGCACACCAAGAGATCATGATGGGTTATCTATCTCTAGGGACCAAGACATTCATGGTTTGATCTATACTTATATAAAGTAATGTTTGAGACATTGGTTTTGAGATTTCAAAAAACTCCTTACACTATATCTAGAAGTTTTAATCATCCTATCCATTCCACAATCCACACTTTCACCCCAAAACCATCACCTTCACATCATAACCAGAATAACCACACTGTGGTACACATTATATAGGATTAATTTAAAACACACAACCTCTATGTAATATTAACACCCCTATAATAATATATAGCACTAGGAAAGGTATGGTCACAGTGAAGTAATTAGTGTTTTGGTATGATCTAAAAATGAGGCATGGAGGAAATTAATGAGATCCTACATCATGATGTGACATTGTTTTTTCAAGAAGTAATAAAAATATTCTAGTAATGTCATTTAAATACCAAACCATCCCTTTCATATCTTCAATCTCATAATAAAAACCCAATGCCATGTTCTTCATTAAATAAAGGTATTTCAATCCATAAAATCCGGATAAATAGTTAATATTTCAATATAAAGATTTGAAAATGTGATATCAAATATGGGAATCTTGTCAATAAGGGTTAAAAAAAGAAAGTTCTCAAAAGAGTTGATATGGATTTAAAGAAGTAATTTAACAAATAAATGATTCAAAAAATGTAAATATATTCAAAATTATATTCTGAGATAATGGATCATGATATGATAAAAATGAACTACCTCAGATCACACTCATCGATGTTATACAAATACATTCTCTGGGATCACCATGGGATCACAACATGATAATTTATAAGAAAAGGATAATACAAGATGATTAGGTATCCAAATATTAATCAATATAGGAATAAAGGATGAGGGAAAAAAATAAAATACAAGGTATATAGGGATCAACCAATATTTATAATGAATATATAGGGTGTCCCATTCGGGGAATAATGTATAAAACAATAACAAGATTCTTTAAAACTAGAAAAAAAACCATGTCACAAATGTTTTCATCATTCCATAACACTCTTTTTTCAATCCAAGGTATGAAAACTACCAGATGATAAATTTATCATTTAACTCGTTGAAAAAATAATTCATACCTCATAACTCTTCAGAGTTCAACCCTCATTGTGGTTCATCTCAAGGTGGTATGGTGAAATCCTTAAAGAATAAAAAAAATGAAAAATCCATAATCATGGTGAAATGAATCCTATATAATATAAAAACAAGGGTGTAACCCATCTCAAACGTATTGCATGATGCTAACTTATGAATACCTCATTCCTTGGGTGGTAACCAAAATCGCCATGGAACGAGGGAACAATCAGAAATGAAAACTAGAAAATATTCCACAATGTAACTCTTGAACTCCTAAATTATTAATGAATTGGAGAAAAACACCAAGTAATTACAGCTTCCCAAAGTGTTTTGTATTATTTTGATAATTAAACACTTTAATGTTGTATAAAATATCATGGAAATCACTTTTTAATAGGTTCAAACAAGTGCTTCACAATGTTTTTTCAAAATATTAAATATATTTTATTCCATATTTCCATATTATAGATAATATTGTCATATATTTTGAAACTATTTTTTTATGAAATGAAACAAAGAGAAATACGATGAAATGTCTATTAAATTTGATATGATTAAATCTTATCATGGAATTGAGTGGTATTTTCTTAAATAAATAATTCTCATGTTTCGATTTTGTGATTATTATGTTAATACAATGAAACATTTGTTTTCTTGTGTTTATTTATTTTCCTTAATTAATGACTTTACTAGTTATGTATATAATAACCTTAACCTTTTACACATAACATGACACAATTTTATGAATAATTATACATTGGAAAAAAATCCAAGGATCGCAATGTCTAGTGTCTATGAAGAATATGTATATAAAACTGAAAACATAAAAGTAAAATTATTTAAAATTAATATTGAGATCTTAACATCCATTGTGCTCATATATTGGAAAAGGATAACCTATATATATCATGAATAAAGGGGTGAGATAAAAATCCTAGTAAGGTAATAATCATATGAATAGAGCTTTAGAATATGGATGAGAAGGAATGAAATAATGAAAATAGAATGTATGGAACATATAGAATCAGAAAATATAAACATGTTAACACATAAAAATGTATTCATAGTAATGTGGAATGAAAATATAACATAACTTTATCACGAGTCATGGTTCATTCTACCTGGAGGACTAGAAGTTAAGGTTAACCACCAAGACCATTGCACATGGTAGCTCAAGTCAAGGAAAACCTCCAATACTATTGAACATGGTTGCACAAGTCAAGGCTAACCACCCAGACCATTGCACATAACATCTAATTGTAGCACTATCTAGGAACACCCATCGTAACATGTTCATTAATATGTTTTCAACATAAATAATCATATATAGTCAATCATACATAAACCTAATGGTTACCCAGGGAAAGAAATGGGTATCATAATCACATTATAAAACATAATAAATGGCCATATCATAAAAGTGTCCATGAAAGTAAGGAATTAAATAATTCATGTAAACTCATAATTTAAAATTTAATATATCATGATAAGTGATGTCAAAAATAAGGGATATATTAAAAAAGTTTTAAATAATAATTAGAATAAAAATATTTTAGTGCGGTTTTGAAGAAAATACCAAAGTGAATTTAAAATGAAAAAGGGAATAATAATTTATATAAAACCATAAGTGAACCAAGATGGTTTTGATAATAAATATAATGATTTTATACAGAAAATTTTGGATTAAAAAAGATTATATCTTGCACTTTAAATTTGGAAGGAATTCTGGAATTTACTGTAAAATGGGTTTGCCTATTGAGAAGTATTGAAGAGGGAACCATTTAAAAACATGTATATACTTGAAATAGATGATAAAAGGGTCTTGATACATGAATTTGGTCTATATAAACTACATAATAAGATGTATAAAAAATAATAGATAATTATTTTTTAGTAAAAAGATAGATAAAGAAACATGAATGACTAAAGGAGGTTCAGATTAAATCCCTTATGAAACATCGAAAAGGTAACATGTGTACATTGGAGGGATTAAAGAGATATAAATGGTTATATCATAATTTATATATATCATGAGGGTAGCATGGGGAAGGTGTGAAAACATACCCCATCATTAGGTATTGAAAATAAAAACACATAATATAAAGGAGATTCTTGAATAAAAGTGAGGAAGAGAAGATCTTTTACCTTAATTATGAAGGTGTTATCCACATGATATTAATTTCCTGAATAATAAAACTAGGTTCATTAATTAATTATCCTAGAACCTATATTACTTTTAGTTATTTTATTATAACCTTTTTAAGTTCATTCATAGCCTTTTTGTTGGGTTAAGAAGATCAATTTATTATATGGGTGTGTTTGTTTGATGATCAATTCACATATATACATGAATGAATAATCATATAAATTTATGGTGGTTTTCTAGAATTTTATTTATATTTTTTATTTAATATCCATAAGGTTACATGGTCGTAAAACTCAGCTGGTTACATGGAGTGAAGTTGAATCCTTATAAAAAACATTATCTGATGGTATTTTTACTACTAGTATAAAAGAAGGGTAAAGAAGATAAAATAAAAAATTATTACATAATAATAACAAAATTATAGTAAATGTTTGGAACTCAAGTTTTCATTACATTTGGATGAGTATTTGTAAGGATATAAAATAAAATATAGGAACTTGATAAGAAACTAAAATATTTTAAAAGATGAATTTACCCATTAAAATAATCTTCCTTAAGAGCCTCTTAAGGTTAGAGGATTTGGTCTTTTTAGGAGAAAAAGGGATGGTGGACGTGTTGAAAGATCTTGGGTAGATATTTGAGAAATATTTAGACAAAGAAAAAGGGTTTATAGGAGTTAAGATTAGAGGGGAGTGTGGGTGGTTTTTATATTGGAGGGGAGGAGGGTTTTCATAATATTTTAATCTTTAGTTTATTATTTCTCCATAATACAAAAAAAATTGATTATTATATTACATAAAAATAGTAATAAGTTCGTGAGAGTTTGAACCAATTTCCATTTACATCATACATGAGTCAATCATGATTCAAAAATTCAGGTTTTATCACATATCTTAAATTATGGTATTTTAGTATTAATAAAAATTTAAGTATTTCAGAAAAATCCAAAATATTCACCTTAACCATTTTTCAATGTTTAGAATCCAAAAATAAACTAAATTTTATGAAAATAATTTTATAAATATTGAAATTTAATATTCAAATAAACTCATCATATACTTGAAAAAAGCATACTTTACAATTATAACTAATTTTATAGTACATTGTGAAATTAAATATGTTCTCATAAAATTATTCTATAATTGCAAGACCTCAAAAAAATATATATGTATACATGTTATGAAAAAAATTCTTTTTTAATTACTTAATTATATATATATTTTTAATTAAATATTTATGACTTATAAAAATACCAACACTATCATATTATCACTTATAAGATGGGAAAATTTTATTTATACTTTCATTTGTAAGGTTACTATTTACATGGCCGATTTACTATTCATAAGGGTTAAATTACTATTCTCAAGGTTAACATTACTATTAATAAGGGTTAGTTTCTATTCACCAAAAATAATATTTATCTTATAATACTCCAAACATCTTACTTATCGCTATCGTGAATGTTAGATTTTTTAAATTTAGAAACTATAAGTGAGAAATATTATGATTAAAGGTCATATGTACTTAATAGTTCATTATGTTGTGCTTTGATGTGATTATATAAAATAATTATAAGAAGGGAATTTCCATTGATTATGCTTTGGGTCTTTACATTCTCCCCCCTTATGAAATTTCACCCTCATTATTTTATTGTACATTCTAATCCATAAATAGGGGCGGGTAAATTTCCATCATTGTATCCTCCCATTTCTATTTTTCCTCTTCATACTTATGGTTCTTCCATAATACTTTGACCAGGGGAATAGTCTTGTTATGTAGAAATATATCTCTTTGATCAACGATCTTCACTAGCTGCCCCTCGTATAAAATTTCATTCTCTAATATTACCACCTCTAAAGATAGTACACGTAAAGGACCTATTATGTACTTTCTTGAGAGGGATACACGGAAGAAATCAGTCACATTAAACACGGTAGGTGGATATTCTAGTTGTCAGGACAATGCTCTGAAATGATTGTAGTTCTCAAAAAGGATTATGTACCTGGGTTATAGCTTTCCTTTATTCCCAAATATCAGAACCATATTCCATGATTATTTGTGGTGAAAACCACATCTCTAACTTTGAACTCAAAGTCTCATCAATTATTGTCTGTAAAACTCTTTCACTACCTTTGGGATGACTTGATGTGTTACTGAATGGTTTTCACCATCTCCACCATTTCATCATCCATTTCAGGTCCTAGAATCTTACACACACTAAATCTATCAAAAAAACACTACTGCTTTTCACCTTTTCCCATAAAGGTATTCATATGGTTCCATTCAGATGCTTGAGTGGAAACTATTGTAGTAGGAGAATTCAACCAGTGGAAGATGTTGGTCCCATACTCCTTTAAATTCCATAGAACTTTCTGTCATCATATCTTCCAATGTTTGAATTGTTCTCTTAGATTGGCCATTAGTTTGAGGATGATACGTTGTATTGAAGTACAACTTTGTACATGGATCAAGTTGGAGACTATTTCAGAACATTATGGTGAATCTTGGATCTCAATCAGATATAATAGATAGTGGTACTCCATCCAGCCCTACCAACTATTAGATATATACCCATGCCAGTTGATCAAATGAAAATTCCCCACAAATTGAGATAAAGTGATCTATCTTTGTAAGACGATCCACAGTGACCCATATAGCATTGTTTCCTATGGATGTCCTTGGAATTCCAGTTACAAATTCCATGGTAATGTTCTACCACTTTAACGTTGATATGGTTAGTGGTTGTATTTTCCCCTTAGAAATTTTCTCTCATCCTTTACATATTGACATACCATCCACATTGATGTATATTCAGTGATCTCCTTCTTTATATTGTCCCACCAAAAGTTCTCTCGAATATCTTGATTGATATTAGTGATCCTTGTGTGAATGGAAATGGTTGAGCTACATGCGTCATTTTGAAGCTCATTATTTTCCTCTGGATTAAATGGTACACATATTTGTGATCCAAATCTTTTAACTCCTTTCTCATCAAGCTTTATCTTAGTGGATTTACCATTTCTAATTTCTTCAAACCTTTTTAGAATTTACACATATTTTCTTTGTGCATCCTTTATTTTCTCAATAAGGGGAGGATGAGAAACCCTTTGAGAAAGGATGGATTATGTTACTCGCTTAATGATTCCCATGTCCATCCTATAAAAATCTGATAAGATGGGATCATTTTCAACTCTCATCGTTGATACAGATACATGATTCTTTCTACATAGAGCCTCTACCACTTTATTTGCCTTACCGAGATGGCAGTGGATTGAGAAGTCATAGTAAATGAGGAGATTTAACCAAATTCACTGGTGCATATTAAGATCCTTATGTGTGAATATATATTTGGGACTCTTGCGATCATTATATATCTCACACTTCTTCCATATAGATAATGTCTCCATATTTTCAATGAAAATATCACATATTCCAACTCTAGATTATGTGTGGGACAATTTTTATCATGAATTTCCAAATTCATTGAAGCATAGATAATGAATTTTTCATTTTTTTCAGATTCCACCAAAGGGTGACTTATAATATTTTTATTAAGAACATTCCCATCAACTTCAACATTCGATACAATACTCATAGAAGTTTTCCCTATTGATTTAATATCATTTTATTTTGGGACTCAATGTTATGAGAAAATAGAAAAGATATACGAATAGAATATGAGTTTAAATAAGTAATGGCATAAACTACTTTGAATTTGTGGTTACATTTAATTTATTCATCACTATCCACCTTAGCATAGGACATTCCATGATCCCTTGATCATGAAGATTGTTGATGCTCATCATGATTTTTAGTACTTGAAATAGAGAATCATATTGTATAATTTCCAACTACTCAAAATTAATGACATATAACTATGTACAGTGCCTTAGATGGAACTTTACTTCCATTCATCACTTTATTCATTTTTTCATAGCAATTGGATACTTTGTACCCTATCTTTCTACACTTAAAACATCTCACACTCTTTTTCTGCCATTTCCCTTGGTGCCTCTTTCCAAACATGTTGCAAAAATGATGTTGGGACTTCTTTCCCTTATCACCATTATCATATGAACATTCATGATATTTTATCTTCCTCTTCCTTCAATCCTTTGGGAATTCGTCCAAGTACCAATTTTTAATCATGTGTTTTGATAAATAGTTTATAAAATCATTATATGTCCTTCTCGAGCTCCCAATATATCGAGGATCTCATTTTGCAGTCATCATATGGCCCTTTTTATTGGGTTTTAACATGATTCGTCCTATTACCAGCCATTTTCTAGAATAAAAAGAAAAATTTCAGATGAATATCACATAAGGGGAAACCAATGACCTTAAAGGAATAACTTAAAAATTACACTTTTCTACTTAACTTATGTGTTTCTAGGCCTCAGTCTATACTATTCATGATCTATCTCCTAACATATATTCTTACAGGATATTTTTTTATTCTCTTAATAATGGTTCATATTAAGTTTATGAATTTACCAAAGGGTGTCCCCTAAGAGTTTCAAACCAAGAGTGAAGCAAGGCCCGTTATCATGCACCAGTTCTAATTTGAATCTAACTCAAACTGGTTTTTTTAAGTTTTACTCCTAGTTATATCAATACTAGAGCCACATATAAATATTTTTATCCAGTAAGGGATATATTTTAATGATTAATCACTTACTCTATACTTACAAAAAATTATGGATGTTTTCTTATACTTAGTTTCATCCTTAAGTTTCTTATTAAAGTTCTCTATTACTAATCTCCAAAAATAACTATACCATCCTTTGATACCAAATATAAATACCCCATCCTTTAACACATAACATTACAAGATTTTATATATATTATTACCTTGGAATATAGGAGAAGTATCATGAATCCTGGCATCTTTGATGACTAGGTACATAAAACTGAAAACACAAAACATTTTTTTAATATTCATATTGAGATCCTAGCTTCCATTGTTCTCACTCATCAACATAGGATAACTTGGGGATAAAATGAACATATGGGTCATCTAAAAATACTAGTAAGGAAATAATCATAAGAATATAGTTGCAGCAAATGGGTTAGAAGGAACGGCATAATGAAAATGGAAGGCATGTAAGATATGGAATCATAACATATAAACATGGGGTCATATAAACAAGGATTCATAGTAATGTGGAAGAAAAATAAAAAATTACTTCAACATGATTCAATTCTTGTTTCATATGGAGGATCCAAAATCAAGGTTAACCACTAAGACTATTTCACATGGTATCCCATGTCATGGATAAATGCCAAGACCTTTTCACATGGTAGCACAATTCAAGGCTAACAACCAAGACCGTTGCACATAACGTCTACTGAGACTCCAATTTACCCAATTAATTAGAGAACTATATAGAAACACCCATATTAACATGTTCATGAATATGTTTTCCACATAAATAAGCATATATAATCAGTGATACAAAAACAAATGGGTTACGCATGGAAAGAAATGGGTTTCATATTAAGTCATAATGCATAATAAATGGTCATATCATACAAGTGTCCATGAAAGAAAGAAAATAAATAATAAATGGGAATTATTAAGGAAAAAATTCAAAAATATTGATAATTAATGTCAAACATATGACACAACATGAAAAAATGTGTTAAAGAATCTTTATAATTAAAACATTTTAGTGTGGTTTTGAGGAGAATAGTAATGTGAATTTAAAATATAAAATAGAATACTCTTTTATATAAAAACATAAGTGAACCAAGAGTGTTTTAATAATAAATATATTGATTTTATAAAAAAAATGTTAGCTTAAAATAGAAGATTTTGGGCACTTAAAAAATGGGAAGGAATTCAAGAAGTTCATTTAAAATGGGTTTGCTTGTCAGGAAATACTGAGGAGGAAACCATTAAAAAACATGTACATCCCCAAAAGAGATGATGAAAGGTTATTTATAATTTAATTTGTTATATATGGACATAATTATAAGATTTACTTAAAATAATAGATAACTTCATTTGGGTAAAAATAACGATAAAGCATCCCGAATGAGTAAAGGAGGTTCGGGTTGAATCCCTTATGAAACATCGACATTGTAATGGGTGTAATTAGTAGGGATTAATGAGAGAGAGTGTGTATCTAATAATATATATATATATATATATATATAATGAGGTAATTATGAAGAAGGTGTGAAAACATACCCCATCATTAGTATTAAAAATAAAATGGCATAATATAGAGGAGATTCTTGAATAAATGCGACAAAGAGAGGATCCTTGACCGTAATCCCGAAGGCATTCTAAAATTGATATTAATTACCTGAATAATCAAATTAGGTTCATTAATTAATAATTCCTGAACTTATTTTACAATAAATTAATTTATTATAATATTTTTAATTTTATTCATGGCCTTTTTGATTGGTTAAGCGGTTCAATTTAATTGTTTACGTCCATTTGTTTCATGATCAATTAACTTATATACATCGATGAATAATCATGTAAAATAAGTATGGTTGTCAAGAATTGGAGTTATATTTTATTATTGAGAATTCAGAAGGTTACATATTTGTAAATATCTTTTGGTTTCTTGGGATGATGTTGAATCATTATATAAAACATTAGTGATAACCTTTTGGGTTAATTGGCAGTTTTTGATCACAATGAACACGGTTTTTTTAATAAATAAAAATCATGAGTAAAAAAAGATTATATAACCATATATGAGACATAATACATATATTATAGTCTATATAAACCATAATAATTTTTTCATGACAATAATTTAATATGGTAATAAAAATTTAAAACCCACTGTTCTTGGTTGTGGTAAATTTACACATACTAAATGTTGTTTTTACATCTAGTATAAATGAAGGGTAAAAGAGAGATGATAATAAATTATTCCATAATCGAATAAAAATTATACTAAATGTATGGTAATCGAGTTTTCATATCATTTAGATGAGGAGAGGTAATGATATAAATTAAATCAAAGGAACTTGAAAAGAAAGTAAAATAATTTAAAAGAGGAATTTACCTCTTGAATTAATATTCGTTGAGATCCTCTTAACATGAGAGGATTTGGTATTTTGAGTGGAACAAGGTTTTTTGGATGTGGGAGAGGATCTTGAGGAGATAATTGAGAAATATTCAGGCAAGAAAAATGGTTTGAGAGGAGTTAAGAGAAGTGGTGATTGTGGGTTGTTTTTTTATAGTGGAGGGGAGGATGGTTTTCTTAATATTTTAATCTTTAGTTTATTATTTCTCCATAAGAAAATAAATTTTGATTATTCCAAGAAAAAATAGTAATATGATTGTGTGAGATCTAAACAATGACCATTAACAACATTCATGACTCAAGCATGATGAAGAAATTTAGGTTTTAGCACTTATCGTAAATTATCGTATTTCACTATTCATAAATGTTTAAGTATTTTAGAAAAATCCAAAAAATCCACCCTGACCATTTTTTGATCTTTATAATCAATAAATAAACTCAATTTTTTGAAAACAATTTTCTAAATATGGTAAATTAATTTTTTAAATTAAATATTCATTACTTGAAAAATACATATTTTAAAATTATAACTCATTTTACAATACTTTGAAAAATTAACTAAAGTATCATTTAATTATAATATAATCATAAGAAATAAAAATAATAATTTATAAATAAAATTTAGGAAAAATAATGTTTTTTTAATAAATAAATTATTCATAAATTATTAATTAAATATTTCTAACTTATAAAAATTCCAACGCTATCATATTATCACTTATAAGATGGAAAAATTTTATTTATGCTTTCATTGGTAATAATACTATCTACATGGCTGGTTTACTATTTATAAGGTCTATTTTACTATTACTAAGTGTAACATTTCTTTTCATAAGGGTCAATTACTATTCACCAAAAATTATGTTTGTCTTTTCAGACTCCAAACATCTTACTAATCACAACCGTGAATGTCAGATTTTTGAAATTCAAATCACAAAATTGAAAATATTAGGTTTAATGGTCACATAGTACTTATTAGTTCATTCTATTGTGATTTTATGTGATTCTATGACATAATTATAAGAAAGGTAATTTCCATTGATTAAAATTTGGATTATTAAAATGTATTTATTCCCTCTCAAGGTCTCATATAGGGGGATTGTCTATAACCAAATCTCATTATTCATTTCGTAAAGGGCCTCAAAGGGGTTAATTATCCTTTACTAGTCTAAAAACCATATCAACTTGATTAAATTAAGCATTTTTATTCATTTTATTTTGTATCTTAATTTTACGGATGATAGTTTTTATTTTCTCAGGACTCTATGATCAATGAACATAATATTATTGGTATTCTGAAATCTTATGAAAAATAATTATGGAAGAAAATTAGTGAGGATAAAATGTTAATTATTTAGATTAGAATAAAACAAATGTTATCTAAGTATTTATTATAGATATTTTTAATTTTGTAAATATTGATAATTTTCATCACTATCTAGGTCTCTTAGAAATTATTGTGTGAAAAATCAGAAGGTGTTTGATTTTATTAAGGATCAAATGTGATGGAAGATGAGTGACTAAGGATCCAATGTGAAAGAATATGAGTGACTAAAAATAATTTTTTAAAGTGAAGGGGGAGTCAGAATGAAATTATAATAAAAATTTGGATTGTAGGGTATTCTAATACATTCATTGAGTTTTTTTTTCCTTTATCACTTTTCGAGGTGTCTAGTTCAATTAAGTCAATTTTTTGATAGAGAGAAAATATTGGTGATTGGAAAATTAATTGGAATAAATAGGGTTTCCAATAAATATTCAAGAAGAATGGGTGGATGGGTCTATGGGACATATATGATTTTAATCAATCCATTCAAAATTATCCATAGAGACTTTCAAATTACAAGGAATCGTTGATATTTAGACTGATTAAGGTGTGATATTTTCAATTATGTGAGTATTTATATATATGTTACCAGAATAGTTAATCTTTTATTTAGTGAATATTCTTGTATCATCACTAAATTTTATAGATGGGTTTAAAATGGATAAATTTTAATGACATATTTGTAGAGTTTTGGGGTGATAATAAAGGTTCCGGGCCCTGTGAAAGTGCCTATCGAGCATTTTTCAACTCACATTTCTATCATAATCAAAGTGTAATATTATATGAACATAATTACTATCATCATAACTAATAAAACTAAATAAAATATTAATTTATCATTACCCTAGAATTAATAATACATGACTATAATAAATAATTTATAAATAATTTATTTTTTAATAAATGAATACCTTTAATTAAATTTATTTCATGGTTAATTAATAAGATGGACTTTTCTTGTCATTTATTCATTTTATTGAAAGTATTTAATTATATAATCCCTCTTGTGGTGATCCACATATGCATCATGAACCTCTTAATATTGCCATAGAAATCCATGGGTTAAAAAGACTCTATTACTTTTATAATTCATTGTTGATCACTACAAGAAGCACTTTGAGTGGATGGAAACTTCTTAAACTCTCTAGTCTTGAGAGGTTAGTAGAAGTGGATATCTCTCTATTCATGAGTTCATTCAAGGAGATATGATCTCTAAAGCTTGGGATATTTCTTTCCAGACATTTCGTTGTGCACAATAAACATTAGGTATAGAATTGAAATGATCATTTTCAAATAGATCCGTCTATGATATATAATAATCTCAAATGGGCCCTTATTATTTATCTCAATCCCCAACGTACCCCATGTCTAAACAATAATAATATTACTCTTTACCATCCTTGAAATAAATTGTTTTATAAAATAAATATTATTTTCCTGAGTAAATAAATTAATATTTATTAAAATCATATTTAATATGAAAATGTTTTCTGAACCAGTAATATAAATCAAAAAATTCCCCTCATTATTTATAGGTCCATAAATAATGACTATATTTAAAAAATTAT
This sequence comes from Viscum album, assembly GCA_963277665.1. Classification (NCBI taxonomy): domain Eukaryota; kingdom Viridiplantae; phylum Streptophyta; class Magnoliopsida; order Santalales; family Viscaceae; genus Viscum; species Viscum album. Next base: position 825,182,674 of record OY728155.1, read on the forward strand.
TATCAATGCATTATTTACTTATAAATAAATAAATATTATATTTAAAAAATAAAAAATAAATATTTATTAATTATTGTGTGATAAATAAATAAATATAAGATTTCAAATAATCTATAATAAATAAATAAAATACATTAGTGTAATTTATTACTAACTTATGAAAAGAATATTTATTTAATTTACAACTCACCCAATATTCTTGTGAATAACTGGTGAAAAAATATATTCAATCGACTAAACACAAATAATTATTAAACCGCATATGAGAAAAATATTTTTCTAACATGTTAAATTCAAATATAATTTAACTGAGGTTCTGAAAACACTTAATTTGTGACCCTATAGGATCCATTATCTGTGGTATTAGGTTGTAACACTAAAATTCTAATGTTCGCATCTAGAAACATACCAAGTCAATAATTGATAATAAAGATAAATATCAAAATAAGAATAACCACATAAAAATGCACACTATGTAATATAATCCCACTTTTTTTAATATCTCCAATTAAGTAGGTCACATGATGGTACCATCAACAAATATTCTTGATGTCTCTTTCTTTGAATTTTTTGAAATGAACATGCCAATAAAATTCCATGAACTTGGTCTTAATAAGTAAATACTATTTAAATAAAAGGTCCCAATATAGAAACATCAATTATATAATAGAATGAAAAAATACATTCTCTCATTATTCAACAATACAATATTACTCATGACACACCCAATATATCCTACCTCACTGTGATCATGAATAATCACTATTATTTTCAATACTTGAAAATATGTGAAGCATAATATAAATGAATAATAATATTAATGTCTAAGTATAATTATGCATGCGCTGAAATAGGAACAAAATATTACATGTAAAAATATGGATTTCTTTCTGGTGGGTCATGTTCTCATAATCTCCAACTCTAAAGATTACTATTGGAGTACACTATAAGAATGTGTCTCAAAGTCCTATGAGCCTCCACCCATGTTAGACTCTATCATATGTGTCCCATCAAATGATATCATCAATCTATAGAACATATATTAAAAAATAATACCATGTAACTTATAGGTTCTCATCATAGTATGAATCTGATATGACCGATCATTGTGATATGTACTGAAAGACATTATCACAAAAATGTTACTTAAATGGATAATAATAATTTGATAATTAATTAATTGATATTCAATACTATTAATTCTGGAAATCGAATGTACAATGTATTTGGTTCTAGGGTACCAAATCCAATAAAATCCCACTTGAACTGGGCCAATATCAAGTAACTCAACTGTTTAGCGTCACATGATAAACTTTCTTCTACTATGATATGGCTATATGTATTAAGGACACTATCCTGCATATGTATATCTTATTATTACAACCTCATTTATTTGATAAAATCCATTAAAAGATTATATTTATGAGTATACACCCTCTCTTATAGTAGGTATATTGGAAAATTAAATTGTTAAAATTAATCATGATATGAATGAATTTTAATATCTAGTAAAAACTTCAAAAAACTAGAAGAAATAGTTGTTAAGCATTCTTCCTAAACCACACCACAAACCATAACAAACATATATTAATATCGATATAGACACTGCTATATATAATATGATTTATCATTGTATATTACGTTAGAATTTATATGATACCAAATAAAAATAACATGTAGAATACTATTTATATATCCCATAAAAAAACAATATACCCATATCTCTAATTTCTTGAAACTCATCTAGTATTTATTTCTCACAAATGTTCAGTTAGTTTTAACTACCATATTGTGTGGTTGTATTAGACTAGTTTGATATTTCCATTGTACGATTTAGTAATATGAAAGGTAAAACCAATGTACATATCATGGAATGTGAGATAGATTCCAATGTAATCATAGGAATATTTGTTATATAAATAAAAAAATACCATGTGAAACTATAACAATTCAAGTGAATTCTTCAATCTTGTATTTTTACTATAACATTTTATCTTTGTTATATTACTTGGATTATGTAACCCCTTGATATATACTGATAGATCTTATTCCATGGAAATTGTGATACTACTTAAATAATCTTTTGAGAAATTATTTGTCCTTATATAACCACAATACTAATCACATATTTTTCATATGTCATGAAACATATTTGTCTTGGAAATCTATATTACATTCAATAACCTCTTATAGAAACCAAAAAAAAATTCATTTTATGAATATATTCCCTGACCATTATACTCATTTAGATCCATAAATAGATATTTAGAACATTCATTCACAATTGATTTTATTTGATATCACCATACTTTTTGGTCACATCATATAGACATGTACTATAATGTAACCTCAAAGGGATGTGTTTTTTGAATATGATTCCAAATTTAATGATTATAATTGTAATGTCCTTGAAATTCCATGTAATTATTTTTTAATTATAGGGAATTATTATGAGACTAGGAACATTGAAGGCTCCTGATTCTTAGGCCTGGTTATCCCGGAATATAATTTTGAATTTTTTTATAGTTCATTTAAATAAATCTGCATGCGGTTTTTTATGATTTTTAAATTGGTACTAAGATCAAAAATACATGGGCACCGTTGTACTCAGAATGATCATATTCTCCTAGAGACGACCTAACATGGACCAGAAAGGGTCGATTATAAAAGACAATTTTTAGACTTTTCTGAAGAAAAATAAAATAACATAAAAAGTTATTTTATTTGTTTCTCATTTCCATTGAGCAACGACACATCAACACTGTGGTGCGGTGATGGGGAGACAACGAGTCACACTAAATGAATACCTTTTAATGAGCGTAAAGACCCATAAATGTCAAGGAAATCATTTTTCTTAAATTCATTGAAATTTTACGACTCTACAGTTTCTGATGGAACCTGATTCCGAGGCACGGTGTGCCTAGAATAATTTTCTTAGGTTTTGTTCGGGTACATTCAGTAAACGTACATCCGGGTTTTTCTGTCTTTTGAACCGGTGCCCGGAATTGAAATCCTAGGACACTGATGAAATCGCAGCGTGAGTATTCTCTTAAGGGGACCTTTACCATAGTTTCTTTTTGTACAGGATAGAAGTTATAATTCGAGGTTACTACGTAAAATTAAAAATTAAATAAAAATGTGTGAGTACACATTTTTATTTAGTTGGTGGTTATTATCTTCAAACGGAGGTTGGTGGTGGGGCCTACCCCCACATAACCTCTCATGAGTGGATTAAGTGTAGTGTGGACCACACAAACGCAAACTCTTTACCCCCCTATAAACTTCCATGAACCCCATTTAACTCTTAAACCTTTCACCTCCTTTCATTAAAGATGCCAAAACTCACTTAATTAATTTGAAATTAATTAATTGGCTCATCAAATTTGAATTATTTTGAAATTCATTTCAAGAATAAAAATAATATCCAAGATATTATTTTTGTGTTGTCACTTTTTGTTTTGGTGGAGCTTTGGAGAATAGGGAGAACATTTTCCCCATGAAGAAAAATGTACTCTCTCGACGAAGAACACAAGGCCCTCGAACATCTTCTTCTTTCTTATTCCTTTGCGTCAAGGGAGAAGACACCACCTTTGAAGAACGTCACCAACGACAACGACTCTCCCTCTGATGTTGATAGAATGAAACCGTCTTCCATGACACTGTATTCCGCGATTCAGTTTCCGCGACTACAACAACACCCCTTGAATCGAGGTAGGGAGTTTTGTATAATTATTAATTGAATAAAATTATACCCTCATTCTTGTAGAATGTTATGGTTCATTCTTTGGCCATTTGTTATCACCTAACACGGAGGGTGTGGGCCGAACAAACATGGACCAAAGACCCTCCATTGATTCTTGTTTGTTTGTTTGTGTTGGTGACGGAGGCGGTGTTTGAAGATGTGACGACGGCCGAAGTCGGCGGCGACAGGAGGCAGCGGCAACCAGAGGCAGCGGCGTCCACACACTGGCCGCATGAAGAGACAGGCCTGCCAAACCGGTCGTTCTGCTAGGAACCGTGACAACCGCATGTGCCGCACAGCCGAGGGAACCACGGAACGCAACCACGGGCCGCTTGCTGGACGAACCGGTTAGCTATGGCCGGCCAGGCAATAGACCGCGGTGCCTCTTGGTGCCGTACATCGGAGAAGGCTGCGGCCCGCTGTGCGGGCCGCTCGGCGGGCGAACCGGCCGGCCGGGCTGAGGAAAAACTGCGGCGCCTCTTGGTGCTATGTGCGGAAAAAGCGAGGCCCGCTCGCATGGGACAAAACTGGCCGGCTTCGGCCGGCCGGGCAGTAAGGAGGGGTGGCGCTGCTCGGCGCCGCTGGGAGAGTCGAACCTGCCCGCAACCCAGGCCGAGTCTACAAGTGGGCCGCGCCCCACTGATCTAGGCCAACCCCCCAACTGAGTCGGACCTATCAGGCTGGGTCCGCGGGTGGGCCGCGCTCCACCAGGCCGGGCCGACCCCCAGCCGGGTCAGACCCGCCGAACCGGGTCGGGCCGACCCGCCAGCCCACTGGGTGTGACATGCCAGACCCTTTTTCAGTCAAACGTAAATAACTTCTAGATCACGCATCCAATCGACTCGCCATCAGTGAAACTGGGATCCTCATGACGAGGCTACCCATTTAGGATTCTATAAGTGAGTTTTAGATGACATTGAAAAATGGTCAGGTTTGGATAGTGCGTAAATCCAATCGGGCCCCTAGAACGGAAAAGCCTATAACTCTCAAACCGGGCATCCGATTGACACACCATCTGTCGCGTTGGGTTTCTTTAGATGAGACAAAACTTCGGGATACATCAAATCAGGATTTCAGGATAGTTTATGTATCGACCCCCCCTTTTCTTGAGGAGCGGAACCTCCCAGAATCGAGCGTGCGGTGTGCGGGAACCCTGTAGCTGGCTGCGACTGCGATGAGGACTATCATACTTGAATCCTCTGTGGGTTCGACGATGATAAAAACTGTACCAGAATCCTATGTGTGTTTGATAGTTCTAATAGAGTAGCTGGTCCAGTATCCTATGTGGGTCTGACAGCTAAGATGAATCAGTAACTACATTTGACCATCTCTATTACTCTAGAATAGTTGGCTTGTATCTTTTGTGGGTTCGACAGCTTAGAAGAGATAGCTGGCGTGTATCTTGTGTGGGTCTCACAACTTAGATGAGATAGCTGGCCTATATCCTGTGTGGGTCCGATAGCTTAGCTGTCCTGTATCCTGTGTGGGTCCGACAGCTTAGATGATCTAATGGCTAAATCTGATCATCTATATCTCTCTACTATTGTGGCATACCTGTGTGAGCTGAGTCATGTCTTTCAACCATTATCATCATGGTGATTGACATCACATCCTCTGTGGATTCGGTTTGTGCTTGGGATCGAGAGTTAGAGTCGGACTGTGATTGATAACATAGGTATATATATGGGCATATACCTTTGTAGGGTTGGTTGATACTTCGTGTTTGTATCTTTCTACAGTGTTTTATCCTTTGTGGATTTTGTGAGACCTTGAGGGTCTTGGGGTCCCTACTGAGTATCGTTATACTCACCCATGCACGGGCTATGCCCGTACATTGTTGTGTTGGATGCAGGCGACGGACAACACTGACCAAGACGGAGTGTACGAGGACTGGAAGATACCCGGAGGTGGACCTCACGACGAGTCGGTACCCGGAGGAGACAGATGGACGTGGAGCACTGAGGAGGCTATCTGTTCCTACCATTCTGGTAGGATCTCTAGTGGAAGATCAAGGAGCTATTAGGAATCATCCATCTATTTTTTTTAGTTGTACCTATTTTTCCTTTCCTTGTACATTACTTTTGGGCTTGTATTTCAAGAACCTTTCCATTCAGCACTTTCTTTTGTATACAACTTTAACATAGTGTTTACATCCAGTTGTCTACTCTGTTGTTTTTGTTTACTTTTTAAAGGAAATTCATTTCCTTTCTATCTGGATTACGCCTTTGGTGCTACTCGCCAGCCCCTAGCCTAGTGAAGGCGGGCTTGGGGTAGTCACGACATGGGCCCCGAGGATGGGTCGTGACAAATTGGTATCAAAGGAGTCAGTTCTACCACAGAACTCAGCACTCTGATAATTATTTTCTATGAAGCAATAGTGTTAAGAGTATTGAGTGAGGTTTTTAGTCCAGGGAGTCCAGTGTTGTTGCGGCGGCCGACGTATCCATACACAAGGAACTTGACCTCTGATTCCCGAATCAGTGCCCGAAAACACAGATTGTGTTTGTGATTCCTTTGAAAAAGTTTTCATTGTGATTACATTGTGTCAGATCACTAGGTATACTATTTTAACCGTGGAACACCTGTTTCTTTTCAGGATGGCCCCACGAAGACAACCAGCTAGGGTTCCGAGTTTCATATGAGATGGTAGCCCACCAAGAGATGAGGCCTCGGTGTAGGGCCCCGTCACAGTGGAGGCACCAGTAGTACCACTACCCGCTAGGCCACCAATACCAACAACTCCATTAGCAGAGAGTGCACACCGCCTGAGTGTGTTGCATGAGTTCCAGCACCAGAGGCCGCCCATGTTACAGTGAGAGACAGACCCACAGGCAGCTGAGGATTGGATGGAGGCTATCGTCAGGGTTTTCATATTGGTAGGGACACCAGCCGATCTCATGGGGATCCTTACCGTGAGTCTCTTACATGTAGCAGTAAGTGGATGGTGGAGCATGATTCTCCAGGTGTATGTCGAGGCATCATTACTATGGATAGACTTCAAGAGTCTCTTCCACTCAGAGTTTTTTCTAGCCACCCTTCGTGAGGTGTAGATTCATAAGGGACTTCATCTGTAGCAGGGCAGTATGACAGTATCTCAGTACTCAGTGAGGTTCACCGACCTCTCGTGCTACTCCATGGATATGGTGTGAGACCCGTTCTTCAGGGCCTAGACCTTCGATTAGGGACTCAGGCATGTGATAAAGGATTCAACGATTCCCTTCAGCATCCTGACGCAGGCAGGGGTGCCGGAGAGAGCCCTTCTAGTGGAGGGTTTTCTCGATGATAAGTCACCATCGGTGAGACCCACCGCAGGGCGATGCAGAGTAGAGTCTTCTGCAGCTGGCAGTAGATAGTTGACACAGAGGTCCAAGCGGACCATACCATCAGGTGAGCGATCGCAGGATACAGGTTCGGTTATGCAGGGAACACGAGTCAGAGTCAGCTATACGAGGAGCAGGCAGTGCTATGCATGTGGCGGGCAGGCCCACATGGCTCGTGACTGCCCGACCCGCCATGCAGATGAGAAGCAGACAGTAGAGGGACCTCCCATGTAGAGGTATAGCTTCTGCCATGGTGGTCTGTCAGGAGAAGGCGGACGTGTCAGAGGAGCTGTCCGAGCAGCAGGTGGTGGATGACGTTTCGAGGCACTACCACCAGCACCACCACCAGGAGGTCCACCCTGACCATAGGGAGCTAGAGGATAGAGGCGGGAACAACTCCTGGCAGTCGAGGCCTATGACCATGATGCACCTGAGATGATTCGATGTACTATCTGTGTCTACTCCACCCTTGCTTCAGTACATATTGTCACAGGTTTGAGTCATTCTTTTATTTCCGCTGCCCTTGTTTGGAGCTCAGAGATTCAAATGGAGCTGTTGGCTCGATCCTTACGGGTAGAGAATCTTATGGGAGCAGACTCGACGATTATGCACTGGTTCCAGTAGTGTGAGCTTACTCTAGGAGGTGAGAGCTTCAATTGAGATATTTTTGTAGAGGCGTCGAGGTCTGTCGATTCCATCTTGGGTATAGACTGGTTATCCATAGTTCATGCTCATATTGACTGTATTAAGTGAAAAGTGTGGTGTATCCACATGGATGGGACCAGGTTCACCTTCACTATTGATAAGGGAGCCTTAGCAGCGTAGGATGGACTTACACAGAGGAGGGGTAAGCTAATCACACATCAGTTGGATAGTATCATCCTCGGAACGGTTAATGTGTAGAGTCCAATTTTTCCTATTGTTGTGGATCAGTACGTGGATTCTTTGCCTGACGATGTTCCAGGACTGCCTCCTTGTAGAGATGTAGACTTCTACATTGACGTGTACCCCAGGAAATCACCGATATCTACTCCAGCATATCGGATGACTCCCGTTGAGCTTCGTGAGCTGCAGGTATAGCTAGAGGACTTGTAGGGGAAGGGATTTATAAGACCCAGTGTTTCACCATGGGCGTCAACGATTTTGTTCACTAGGAAGGTAGATAGGAGCTTGCAACTATGTGTCGACTACCGTCGCCTGAATTAGGTGATCGTGAAGAAAAATTACCCAGTATGGAGGATTGACGACCTCTTTGACCAGCTCAAGAGAGCACGATGGTTCTAAAAGATATACCTCAGGTCATCCTATCACTAGATCAGAGTTTGAGATGAGGATGTGCAGAAGACGGCCTTCAGGTGTCGGTATGGCCACTACGAGTTCTTGGTTATGACCTTCGACGTAACCAATGCTCCAACAGTGTTCACGAGTCTCATGAACCGGATTTTCTAGCCTTACCTCGATCGATTTTTCGTAGTCTTAATTGACGAAATACATATTTGATCGACTAGTGAGGAGGAGAATGCCTACCATTTGTGGGTAGTACTGGATACACTCTTGATCGCACCAGCTTTATGGTAAGCTCTCTATGTTCTAGTTACGGATTCGAGAGGTTTACATTTTGGGACACATCATCTTGGAGTCTAGAATTGTAGTGGTCCCAGTGAATATTGAGGCAGTACTTTCTTGGGAGCCACCCAAGAGTGTTATGGAGGTATGAAGTTTCTTGGGTCTGGCTGGATATTATATGAGATTTGTTCCAGACTTCTCCAGAGTTGCAGTAGCGCTTTTAGCTGTGATGAATAAGGGGAAACCCTTCATGTGGTAAAAGAGATGCTAGCAGAGCTTTCATGAGCTGAGGCAGAGGTTAACCAGTGCACCCATATTGAGGCTACCAGAGGAGGGTGTAGGGTACATAGTTTACTGCGGCGCATCAGGGATCAGACTCGGGTGTGTCCTGATGCTGGAGCGAGGAGTGATCGCGTATGGTTTACGACGGTCTTGACAGCAGGAGCAGAACTATGCCACCCCTGACCTGGAGTTAGTAGCTGTGGTCTTCGCCTTGAAGATGTGGTGGCACTATCTGATGGGCGAGTGTTTCACAGTCTATTCTGAATACCAAAGTATTAGGTACATCTTATTGTAGAAGGACTTGAACCTGAGACAACGACGATGGCTCGAGTTTCGCCAGGAATATGAGTTCGAGATAGTCTATACTCCTGGGAAGGGGAACGTTGTAGCAGGTGCTCTCAGCTAGAGATTGGGCATTCGGCTGTTAGGAGACGTGACAGAGCAGCTGGCCACATCACAGATATCTTTTGTGGATAGAGACGGAGCTATCTTTCTGCAGTCTCTTACAGTCACTCCTCTATTCCTACAGTGATTCAGGGTTTCACAGCATGCAGACATTGACTGTGAGACGTGACGTGCTCAGATATCCTCCCGGAAGGCACCTGATAGATTTTCTGAAGGTGGGGAGCACGTCATACTCTTCCGAGTACGTACCATGGTACTAGTTCCACTATAGGAGGAGGTGTTGAGGGAGTTCCACACTTCCACTTTAGCGGAGCATCCAGGAGTAGAGAATATGTATTAGGAACTCAGACGACAACACTGGTGGCCAGGTATGAATAATGCAGTAGCGGAGTTTGTCTCTTGATGCCTCACTTGTTAGAAAGTGAAGGCAGAGCACCAGGTTCTAGCAGGCGGAGTTCATCCCTTAGAGGTTCCATTGTGGAAGTGGGACAGAATATCCTTAGATTTTGTGACAGGACTTCCACGTACATCCCGAGGACACAAATCTATCTGGGTGATCGTAGGCCGACTCACCAAGTCAGCCCAATTCTTACCGAACAGAGAGCAGGGCTCAGTAGAGAGATTGTGATGCCTCTACATTCAAAAGATCGTACATATTCATGGTGTTCTATAGACTCTCGTCTTTGACTGAGATGCTCATTTCACTTCCTGGCTATGGAAGGTGTTACAGAAGGGTTTTGGCATGCAGCTTCGCTTTAGCACCACCTTCCATCCTCAGACAGATGGTTAGACTGAGAGGACTATTCAGTCTCTCGATGACATGCTCCGTGCATGGGTCCTCTACTTTGGTCGTAGGTGGGAGGATCACTTACCTATTGTGGGGTTTGCGTACAACAAAAGCTACCACTCCACCATCGGGAAGGCACCTTACGAGGAACTGTACGGCCGACCTTGGAGATCACCTCTGTGCTAGAATGACCCAAGGGATTTAGCACTTTTAGGACTAGAGATGGTGCAGGCTACGACGGAGAAGGTGCAAATAATCTAGGAGGGGATTAAGACTACACAGAGTAGGCAGAAGTCCTTTGCTGATAGGAGATGGAGACCACTAGAGTTTGAGGATGGTGTCCACGTATTTCTATACATCTCACCTCGATGAGGTCTAAAGAGATTTGGCTGAGGTGGCAAGTTGTCTCTATGATTCATCGGACCTCTTCAGGTCCTCAGCAGGGTAGGCAAGGTGGCTTACCTCCTGACCCTTCCACCTCAGTTGCACTGGGTGCACGACATCTTCCGCCTATCTCAGCTAAGGAGATACATGCACGAGCCATCCCACATCATCGACCACATGGAGCTGGACATCGATGATGGGGAGACTTTCACAGAGTTCCCAGTAGATATCGAGGATCGACAGGAGCGGGTCTTACATGGATGGTCGATTCCTCTGGTGCGCATTCGCTGGCAGCACGGGAACCTCCAAGAGAGAACATGGGAGTGGGAGGCTCAGATGCATGCCCAGTATCCTCATTTTCTTCCCTAGTGTCTATTTTAGATTTACGAGGACGTAAATCCCTGAGGTGGGGGTAATGTAAAGATCCAGAAATTTCAAGGAAATTTTTTTCTTAAATTATTTGTAATTTTTACGAGTCCACAGTTTCTGACGGCACTTGATTCCGAGGCCCAGTGTGCCCAAAATAATTTTTTGAGGTTTTGTTCGGGTACATTTAGTAATTGTACGTGCATGTTTTTCTATCTATTGAACCGGTGCACGGAATTGAAATCTGAGGACACCGATGAACTCGCAGCGCTGATATTCGCTTAAGGGGACCTTTACTGCAGTTGTGTTTTGTACAGGATGGAAGTTATAATTTGGGGTTACTACTTAAAAATAAAAATTAATTAAAAATGTGAGTATACATTTTTATTTAGTTGGTGTTTATTATCTCCAAAGTGAGGTTGGTGGTGGGGCTTACCCCCACAAAACCTCTCATGAAAGGATAAAGTGTAGTGGGGCCCACATGAACTCAAACTCTTCACCTCCCCTTTAAACACCCATGAACCCCCTTTAACTCTTAAACCTTTCACCTCCCTCCATTAAAGATTCCAACATTCACATCATTAATTATCATTTAATTAATTGGCTCACCAAATTTGAATTATTTTGAAATTCATGTCCAGAATAAAAATAATAGCCAAGCAATTATTTTTGGGTTGTCACTTTTTGTTTTGGTGGAGCTTTGGAGAATAGGGAGAACATTCCCCCGACGAAGAACAACGTACTCTCTCGATGAAGAACACAAGGCCCTCGAACGTCTTTTTCTTTCTTCTTCCTCCGCATCAAGGGAAAAGACACCACCCATGAAGAACATCACCAACGACAATGAATCTCCCTCCGATGTTGATAGAATGACACCGTCTTCTGCGACACCGTCTTCCGCGACGCCATTTTTCGCGACTACAACAACATACCTTGAATCGAGGTAGGGAGTTTTGTATAATTTTCAATTGAATAAAATTATACCCTCTATCTTGTTGAATGTTATGGTTTGTTCTTTGGCCATTTGTTATCTCCTAACATGAAGTGCACGGGCCGAAAAAACATGGACCGATGACCCTCCGTTGATTCTTGTTTGTTTGATTGTATTGGCGATAGAGGCAGTGTTGGAAGAGGCGACGACGACCGAAGTCTGCGGTGACTGGAGGTGGTGGAAACTGGAGCCGGCAACATCTGTGTGAAGAGGCCGACCAGCCAAACTGGATGGTCCACTAGGAACTGCGACAACAGCAGGTGTCGCGCGGTGGAGGGAACTACGGCCCGCAACCGCGCACTGCTTGCTGGACAAACCAGCCGGATACGGCCAGCTAGGAAGAAGACCACGGTGCCACTTGGGGCCGCACTGTGGAAAAGACCGCGTCACCACATGGATCCATGTTATGAAGAATACAATGGCCTAATGTACGGGCCACTCGGCAGCTGAACCGGCCGGCCGCCTATGGGCCAGGCTAAGAAAAAACAGATGCGCCCCTTGGCGCCGCGTGTTGAGGAACCATGTCCCGAAAACAGCAGGACACTTGCGCCGGACAAAACAGGCCAGCTTTGGCCGGTCGGGTAGAAAGGAGGGGCAGCGCCGCTGGGCGAGCTCTACCAGCCTGCAACCCAGGCTTAGTCCGCCTGTGGGCTGCGCCCCACCAAGCCGGGCCGACCCCCAAACCAGGTCAGACCCTCCGGGCCAAGTCCAAGGGTGGGCCACACTCCACCGAGCCGAGCTCACCCTCAGCCAGGTCAGACCCTCCGAACTGGGTCGGGCCAACCCACCAGCCAACTGGGCTTGACGGGCCTGGCCCGTTTTCACTCAAACGTAAATAACTTCTAGACCGCATGTCCGATCAATGCGCCGTCAGCAGAACTAGGATCCTCGCGACGAGGTGGTCTTTTGTGATATACTAAGTGAGTTTTGGACGAATTTGGAATAGTTAATGTATCGATCCCCCCTTGCTCGAGGAGGGGACCCTCCCGGAATCGAGCGTGATGTGTGCGGGAACCCTAGAGCTGGCTGCAATTACGATGATGACTATCATACTAGAATTATATGTGTGTTTAAAAACGATGGAAACTATACCAAAATCATGTGTGGGTTCTAAAATTCTGACATAGTAGCTGGTCTTGTATCCTATGTGTGTCCGACAGTTTAGATGAATCAATAACTACATCTGATCATCTTTATTACTCTATAATAGCTAAACTATATCCTGTGTGGGTCGGACAGCTTAGACGAGATAGCTGGCATGTATCCTGTGTCGGTCCGGCAGCTTAGACGAGATAGTTGGCATGTATCCTATGTGGGTCCGACAGCTTAGTTGGCCTGTATACTGTGTGGGTCCGACAGCTTAGATGATTTAGTGGCTACATCTGATCATCTATATATCTCAACTATTGTGGAATACCTGTGTGAGATGAGTCATGTCTTTCAACCATTATCATCATGGTGATTGACTGTACTTCCATTCTGAATTTGGTTTGTGCTTGGGCTCGAGAGTTGGAGCCAGACTATGATTGATAACTTAGGTATATGTATGAGAATATACCTAAGTCGGGTGGGTTGATACTCCGTGTTTGTATCTTTATAATGTGGTTTATCCTTTGTGGATTTTGTGAGACCTTTAGGGTCTCAAGGTCCCTACTGAGTATCGTTATACTCACCCCTGCACAAGCTATGACCACACCTCATTTTGTTGGATGCAGACGACAGACAACGCTGACCGAGGTGGAGTGTACGAGGTCTAGACGGTACCCAAAGGTGGAACTCACGACGAGTCGGTACCCGGAGGAGACAGATGGACGTGGATCACTGAGGAGGCTATCTATACCTACCCTTCTGGTAGGATCTGTGGTGGATGATCCAGGAGCTGTTAGGCATCTTCCAACTATTTGTATTTTTATATGTACATGTTTTTCCTTTCCTTGTACTTTACTGTGGGTCTTGTATTTCCATCCCCTTTCCTTTTAGCACTTTGTTTTGTATATATCTTTACTTAGTTTTTACTTCCAGTTGCATAATCTATTGTTTATGTTTATTTTTTAAGGCAATGGCTTCCCTTACTATCGGGTTTACGCCTTTGGTGCTGGTCTCCAGCCCCTAGACTATGGAAGGTGGGATTGGGGTAGTCATGGCACGGGCCCTGCGGACAGGTCGTGACAATGAAGCTATTAAAAGTTTAGTGTAATGACTCATTAATTGAATAATATTAGATAAGTTTTTTCATAAATGGAACAACATAACGTTGTGATGACGCTGCTAACACAAATGATGGTTAACATTTCTCTTTTAATTAGATAATGGGTTAGAGAATAAGAGATAGAATTTATTTGAAGGATGGGGAGGAAATTATCTCCAATGAAGAACTTCGGCGAATCGCTAGTTAATAGGACACAACTCGAAGAATGGGACAAGGGATAAAAGAAAACCAATGGCTTAGAATAGAACGTGAATCCCTGCAGATAGATCTCTTTAGAAATGATCCTATCCCTGGTAGTGGTTTACTTTTTGTGTTTTGAGTTTCCCTGTTCTTCATTCTAAAACGAAAAATGAAGATCAAACCACGAACAAGTTGATCTGAGGATCACAGGTTATTGTAGGAAGGTAATCATTCTCAGGGTTTTTCATCAGAATTAATTTTTTTAGGATTGTAATCTTCTCCCCCATGTTTTAAAAGTCTAATGAAGAGGGTGCAGGCAAACATGAACAAGGCCTGGGCCCCTCCGTAGTGGGAGTTCTTGTGCCTTCTTCATGGATGAACCTCCAAGATGATGGTAATGTGTTTCCAAGGGCATAGAAGGGATGATTCCCCCCCAATGGGGGCCAAAGGCGCAAATAGTCCAAATAATGTACCACCGTAGGGGATCTAGTGGTCTTTTGAAAATCATGCTAGTGTGTCGAGGAGGATGGTGTGATAGGCTCGGGCCGCGGTGGTGCATCAGGAACTACCGACGCTTGGGACAACAGCTGGCGGAGGCGGGATGCCCCAAACCAGCTACGTCGGTGGAGTGGCCCATATATTGAGGTCCCCTACTTCGTGTTGGCATGAAATCTAGAGGGGACCGTGTACAGGACCAGATAGGGTGGTCGGATAAGCCTTTCATGGGACACATGAACCAGATTTCCTCCTGGTGTCTGAGATGGGGGAGACCTACCTAATTTGTGGGCCAGACCATGGGGTGTGAGCTGATTGGCTGAGAAACAAAGGATTAAGTAAGCTAGCCCACTGAGCGAACTAGGATGGGAAGAAAAGTCAGCCCTCTTGTGTGGGATGTGCTGGATAAATCTGGGTAACTGGGTGACTTGATGGACTGGACCCATGTCTAAATTTGGACGGGTCCAGCAAGGCCTAATGGGTCCATCCCATTTGCCAGGCCGGACTGGGATAACCCAGACAGAAATGGGATGGGTCAGGTTGGCTGAACTTGGTCAGGTCTTATTGGACCCCTGGGCCAGGTAGATAAGATCATTCTAACCAGGCCCAGACAAAACCGACCCCTATTTACTAAAATTCCAATATCTTTCCGAACGAGCATTTGATTGAGGAACCATTTTCGATGTTGGAACCCTCAGAACGAGGAAGTTATTTTGCATGAACTTTTGAGGTATTAATGGAAATAGAAATATGATTAATGGAATGAAGAGTGGATTCTTCCAGAATAGATTGTGCTACGGGTGAAAATCATATAGCTAGATGGGACCCGAAGACTGCTGAAAAGCGACCCTATGTGGATCAGCTACAAGCAAACCTGTGTGGTTCAGCCACAAGCAACCCTGTGTGGATCATCTTGAAGCCATACTGTATGGATTATCTACTCGAGATATTTTCTTGATTACCTCTAGGAGACTCTGTGTGGATCAGCCACAAGTGTCCCTGTGTGGACCATCTATGATGGCCTAAGTGGGAAGCGACTCTGTGTGACCCAGTAGAACCATGGTACTCATCAGGGATGAGTACCTGAATAGTCCAACTTGTTCATTGTTACGATCTATAGTCTTTCTTTCCATACATTACAGTATACCTTCATGAGCTAATAATACCTTGTTCATATCTAGTTTTTTGCCATTCCTTGGTGTTTTGGGGTCCCTACTGAGTATTGAGTTACTCACCCCTACATGGTATTCACCCACATGTGTTGTGCCCTGTGCAGGTGATGAAGTCTTCAACGGGGACCTTGTTGGTCCAAGACCAGGTGGTGCTCAATGATATGTGAATGATGGATACTTTGATGGAGACCTTGGTGGTCCTGGACCAGGTGCTGCTCAGTGAGATAGGACGGATGGGCATACTTCTAGGGAAACATGAATTTACCCTTCACCTACCCTTCTTGTGGGGTCTCGAGCAGACCGAACATAATATTTGTACCTCCCTTTGTGGTTTTAGGCTTGTATTATGGACCTATTGTACTTTCAGTTTGTTCTGTACAATCAGTAGTTGTCTTAGTGACCTTTGTGGTTTACTTACTTTTCACAATTTGTGCTTTGTGCATGTGTAAAAGTTTAAAGGAAAAAAGAATTCTATATTTGGGATATTCCTATTCGGTGAAATTCACCAGCCCATGGCCTATGGAATGAGGGCTTGAGGTAGTCACAACATGGGCCCTAGCGGATGGGTCATGAAGAAGTGGTATCAAAGGTGGTCAGTTCTACCTTAATGATTTGGGGTATGTGGTTTTGTTTTTGGGAAATTGTGTTAAATGTTTCTAGTTCTACATTTAGATTCAAGGAGTCTAGTGTCGATGTGGCGACTCGTGTATCCATACAGCAGGACCATGAATTCTGCTTTTTGGCTCTATACATAAAAACACTGGTTGCATGCATCATATAGTAATTGTGTGTTTCCTCATGTTCTTATTGTATCAGAGTAAGCTCACCAAGCACAATCTACTGAATGGGGTACATATTGATCTATATCAGGATGCCTTAACCCATACATCCAACTAGGATTCCCATGCGTGACTGTGAGGGAAACCCGCCTATCTATGAGGCATTAGTTCATAGAATAGTACTAGAGATGGCCCCATCTTGACTTTCTCTAGTGCTACAACCATCCATTGATCAATAGTTACTACCATTGTTACCAGTAGAGGACTCACTCATGATCAACGCCTTGCACTAGTTTTAGAGAGAGCGACATGCCAAGTTTAGGATAGAGGCAGATTCTTAGGTTGCTGAGTACTGGATGGAGGTAGTGATTCGAGCCTTTCATGTTGTGGGGATGACACTTGACCAGATGGTTGGTTTATCTACAAGATTTCTATAGGACTCAGAATGGAGATGGAGGAGTTTTACCATCCAAACACATGAGTAGGATACCCTCTTTTGGGATGTCTTCAAGAAGCTTTTCCATCAGGAGTTCTTCCCCACGACCTAGTGCTCAGTGCCCATAAGGATGTTTCTTCTCCTATAGTAGGGTATCATGTTAGTGTATGAGAACTCTTTGAGGCTTACATACCTCTCCCACTACTCTACTAATATGGCACGAGACCCATTCTTCAGGACCTATACCTTTGGTAATGTACTTCGATGGGAGATCAGGGTGTCGATGATTTCCCTCAGCATCCCTACTCCAGAGGTTGTTCTAGAGTGAGCTCTACTAGTATAGAGCTTTATCCCAGAGTAGTCACCCACGATATGAGCTACCACTAGGAAATAGGTGGCCGAGTCATCCATGGAAGGTAGCCGATAGTTGATGAAGAGTTTTTAGTGGGCCAGAATATCTGGAGGACCCCCCCAGAATTCTAGATTTGTGGTGCAATGCCACCTAGTAAGCATGATTCAGCAGAAGAGATGGCCGTTCCCCTCATGCGGTGGGCCGAGACACATGGCTCGTGACTTCTCGAACCGCCACATAGACGATCAGTGGATGGTTGAGGGATTGCTGAGTCAGAGTAAGAGATTTGAGGGAGGATTTCTACAGTGTGACAGACATGGTATAAGAGCAGGCCGAGTAGCAGGTGGTGGATGACAATTATAGGTACCACAACCACCACCCCTAAGTGGTCCACCATGGCCTTAGGAAGTATGTGGAAAGGGGTAGGCTCATCTTCAGGCTATGGAGGCAAATGACCATGGTTCTATAGAGATTATTAGAGGTATTATGAATGTCTTATTTACCTTATCTATAGTTATTATAGGCAGAAGTCCAAGTCACTCTTTCCTTTCCAAAGGCCTCATTCGTGGCTCAGAGATCCTGGTTGAGCCCTTAGCTCGATCCTTATAGTTAGAGACACCCACAAGAGGGGTTTCAACAATTACACACTACGGATTGCAGTGTGAGCTTACTCTTTGAGGTGATTGATTCAGATTGGATATCCTAGAAGTGGAGTCGAGGCCTTACAATTTCATCTTGGGAATGGACTTGTTATCTAGAGTTCACACTCAGATCGTCTGTCTTTGGCATAGAGTGTGGTGCATCTGTGAGGATGGGACAAGTTTTTCCTTCACCGGTGAGAAGGAAGCTTTTACAGCACAACACAGACTTTATCAGAGGATGAGGCAAATGATTACTCCCAAGTTGGCAAGCCTCACTCTCATTGCAGTGGACAATAGGAGGCTTCAATTTCTCGTAGTGGTGGACGAGTTTGATGACATATTTCCTGGGGATGTTACGGGACTACCACCTCATAGGGAGGTACACTTATATATCGTCTTGTACCTCAGGAAGACACTGATATCCCACCCAGAATATCAGATGGCTCTCACAAAGATTCATGAGTTGAGGGTACAACTAGAGAACCTTTAGGACAAGGCCTTCGTGAGGCCCAATGATTCACAATGGGAAACCCAAATGATGTTTTACAAGAATGCAGATGAGAGTTTGAGGTTGTGCATGTACTTCCGATTCTTGAATCAGGTGACCACAAATAATAAATATCCGCTATTGAGAATTGATGACGTTATTGATCAACTCGTGGGGGTAAGGTGGTTATCAATGATACACCTCAGATTAGGCTATCACCAGCTTTGGGTACATGATGAGGATTTACCGAAGGCAACATTTAGATAATGGTATAGCCACTATGAGTTATTGGTGATTCCATTAATAGTGAACAAAGACCAAGAAGTGTTCATGAGACTCATGAATAGGAACTTCTAGCCTTACATTGATCGTTTCATGGTGGTCTTTATTGATGACATCTTATTTTGTTCAACTTCTAAGAAGGAACATGCAATACATCTAAGGATGGTTCTAGACACATTATGAGAGCACCATCTCTAAGGAAAGCTCTCAATGTGTGAGTTATGGATATAGAAGGTCCACTAATTAAGACATTTCTTCTTAGAGGCTGGAGTTGTGGTGGATCTAGTAACGATAGAGGTAGTGATTTATTGGGAGCCACCCTTGAGTGTGACTGAGGTGAAGAGTTTTTGGGGTTGGATGTTTACTACTAGAGGTTCATGCTTGACTTTTCTAGAGGATAACTACACTTATTAGCTTTTACATAGAAGGGACAACCCTTTGTGTGGATGGAAAAGTGCCAGTATTGTCTCTAGAGCTAAGACAGAGACTAAAGAGCGCCCCCATCTTCAGATTACTAGAGGAGGGCATTGGGTCTATAGTTTTATATGACGCATTAGGGACCAAACTAGGTTGTGTCCTGATGTAGGAGTGAGCAGTGATCACCTACAGTTCATAGAATTTGAGGCAGGATGAGAAGAACTCTATGACTCCAAACCTTGGCTCTGCAGTGATATTCATTGCCCTACCGATACAGTGACACTACATTATAATAAAATGATTCATCATATACTCTGACCAAAAGAGTCTCATGTATATCTTATCTCAGATAGATTTGAATTTGAGATATCAATGCTGACTAGAGTTCTTCTTGTAATATGACTTTGACATAGCCTATACTAATGGGAAGAGGAATGTGGTGGTAGAAACACTCAGCAAGTGGTCCTGTTTGTAGCTACTAAATGTGGTAATAGAGCAGTTATCCATGATAGAGATATCCTTCATTGATTATTATAGAGAAACTTACTATCTATAGATGACTGTCACTCCACCAACCTTATAGTGAGTTAGGGATGCACAACTTGTTGATGTTGACTGAGAGGCTCGACATGCTCAGTTATCCTCAGGATAAGCTGTTGAAGGATTTTTGATAGGTTTGGACCACATCATCCTTTTGAGAGGGTGCACTATAGTACTGGTGGCATTGTTGGAGGATTTGTCGAAGGAGTTCAATACATCAATTTTGGTGGTACATACAGGTGTGTTAAAGATGTATCTGGACCTTTGATTTTAGTAATAGTGGCCAAGGATGAAGAATATGGTGGTTGATATTGTTTCATGGTGCCTCACATATTAGGAAGTGAATGAAGGGCATCAGGTTCCAGTAGTCTTGGCCCCGCCACTTGAGGTACCTGAGCGTGAGTGGGATGGTATCTTGATGGACTTCATGATAGGATTATAACACACGTTCGAGGGATATGATTCTATCTGGGTGATAATTGCCTGACTCACCAAGTCAGATCACTTTCTACCCATCAAGGAATGGGTATAGATAGAGGGGTTGGGAAGCCTCTACATTCAGGAAAGAGTGCAGCTTCATAGGGTACCTTTGAAAATCATCTCATATCATGATGATCACTTCACATACCTGATGTGGAAGTGATTACAGGAGGCGTTCGGGACTCAGTTTCACTTGAGAACAACCGGTCACCCATAGATGGATGGTCAGATAGACCAGACCATACAGACCATGGAGGAAATGTTTTGTGCTTGCATCCTCAATTCTGGTCGTAGTTGGGAGGACCACTGACCACTTGTGGTGTTTTCATACAACAATAGTTATCACTCCACCATTGGATTGACACTGTTCGAGGCTTTGTATAGGTGACCATGTAGATCATCTCGAGCCTTTACAACCCAGGAGATTCAACACTCATGGATCTGGAGTTTGTATGGGCTACCATAGAGAATGTTTAGATCATCTAGGAGTTAATGAGGACTATACAGAGAAGGACTAAATCTTATACCGATAGAAGAGGGAGGCCCCTGGTGTTTGAGGAGTGAGACTATGTTTTCTTTCAGGTCTCACCCCGATGAGGATTTGGTAGATTTGACCAGGGTGTCAAGTTATCTTAGAGGTTCATCAGCCCTTTCCACGTTCTAATCAATGTTGGTGAGGTGGAGTACCTCCTTGCTCTTCTCCCAAAGATGGATTGGGTGCATGAGGTTTTTCAAATGTTGTATCTGAGGAGGTAATGTCATAGTCCATCACACGTCAATGACTGGGGTGAGATGGAAATTGATGATGGGGAAATGTTTACAGAGTTCCTGCTGAAGATAGAGGATCAACAGAAGCAATTCCTTCATGGATGATCGATTCATCTGGTGTTCATTCGGTGGTAGCATGATAATATGCTAGAGATGACATGCGAGCAGGAGGGTCATGTTCGTGCTCAATATGCCCATTTGTTTACTTATCCCTTTTTTATATTATGGGGATGTGGAGAACTAAATTTGGGGGTAATGTAATATCTCAGAAATTGCTTTTAATTTTTTTTATTTATGTAGAATTATTAAGAGATCATGCACTTTGGTGGAACCAGATTTTGAGACCTTGGGACCCCATAATAGAATTTTGAACTTTTTTAGTTCATTTAAATAAACGTGCAATCAGGTTTTTAAAATTTTTAAACTAGTGATCGGATCAAAAATACAAGGGAACCATTGAACTCATAATGATGGGATTCACTAAGAAAGGAACTATCTTCGACTGATGACGGTTTATTGGAATGGTATGTTTTTGGAGATTTGGGAGGAAAAATAAATTAAATTAAAAAGTTATATTATATGTTTCTCTTCATCATTGAGCAGTGGCACGCCAAAACTACTGTGCGACAATGAGGAGACAATGAGTCTAGTTAATTAATTCCCATGAATGAGACTCTTAATTGTGAAGTGAAATTACTAATTAATTGATTTGTAATAGATACATTGTTTCATAAATGAAATAGTGTAACGACATGACATCACAACGTAATAGAAACACTGCGATGCGTTTTACTTAAAATGAGATAATGGGTTGAAGAATCAAAGCTATAATTTTAATAAAGGACTACAATGAAATTGTCTCCAATTAAGAATTCCAACGAATCACTAGTGACAACGACGCACCTCGAAGAATAGGACTAGAGATATAGGAACACCAATAGTGTCGAAAGGAATGGGAATCCCCACAAACGGAATGCTTCAGCAAGGAAGCTATCCCAAGTAAGGGTTTAGTTTTTGTGTTTTGATTTTCCCTGTTTTTCATTCTAAAACAAAGAACTCAGATCGACCCTCAGGCCAACATGAATAAGGCTCGGGCCCCTCCACCATGGATGTTCTTTTGTGTTTTTCATGGCCGAACCTCTGAGTTGACTACGAAGAATTTCTGAGGCTGTATCAGGGAAGTTGGTACCCCATGGAGGTAGGAGGAATAGAAAATCCAAAGAACGAACCTCCAGAGTAGACCAGGTGGTCAGTGGAAAATCATGCAGGTGCACCAGCACCGCCGATGACACCGAAGACTGGTGGTAGTGACCCACATTGGCACACCATTGTAGATTTATGAGGAAAATTCTATTGCCGGCTCGATCTATGGTGGTGCAGTATAATCCACGAGCACCTGGGGTGGCAACTGGCAGAGGCGGGACGTGGCCAACCTTCCATGTCGGTGGAGCTACCGACACCATGCATACCACAGATTCACACTGGCACATGGTCCATGAGGGAAAATGTGTGGGACTAGATAGGGAGGCCGACATATCCGGTCATGGGGCACATGAACTGAATGCCCTCTTGGCATCCATGCTGGAGAATACTGGCCCGCTGTGCAGGCTTGGATGGGGGTGAGAATTAGGTTGATGAGTGGCCTGGGTTGGAGCAATCCATCCCATTATTGTAGGCCAGGGCAATAGTATAAACACGGGTTGTAGGGCGGCCTGGGCTTGGAGTGAAAATAAGACTGCCAATGTGGGATAGGCTATATAAATCTGGGTCTCTAGGAGACCCATTAGACTGGACCCACAGATGAACCAGGCCAGGTCTAGCAAGGCCAAATGGGTCTGGTCGAGGGGACATGCCGTACTGGGCCAACCCAGAACCAAACGGGTTAGGTTGGGTCGATCGAACGAGGTCCGGTCATGTGGTACCCCATGCCCGGTTGGTCCAGTCGGTCTGATTGGGTCCGACTGGGCCCAGACACAACCAATACCTCATTACTATACCACCAATATCATTGAGTATGAGAGTCCAATTGATGATCCGTTAGCTATGTTCTAACCCTCATGACAAGGACGTTCTTTTGGGTGGATATAAGGAGGTTTTCATGGAAGTTGAAATATGAATAATGGATTGAGGTGTTGATTCTCCCGGAATCATGTGCACAACATGTAGAAATCCTACTGCTGGATGGGACCTAAAGACTTTTGAAAAGAGACCCTGTGTGGATAAGATAAAAGATACCCTATCTGGATTAGCTGAATGTGACCATTTTTGTATCAACTACAAGAAAACCTGTATGAATCAGCTTCAGGCGACCCTGTTCAGATGAGCTACAAGAGACCTAGTGTGGATCAGCTCCATGGGACCCTGTGTGGATCAACTACAAGAGGCCATGTGTGGACTAACAATGATCTCCTAGGTGGGAAGCATATCCGTGTGGCCCAGAAAACCCATGGAACTCATCAAGGATGAATAATTTAGTAGTATAAGGTGTTAAGTGTTACGAATGATATTCTTGCATTCAGTACAATATATTATACCTATGTGAGCTTATAGTACCAAGTGCATATCTTATTTTGTGGTCATTTTGTTGCATTTCAGGGCCCCTACTATGTTTTTTTTGCACCCCTACACATTTTTCACCCACACATGCCGTGTCCTATATAGATGATCTATGCTTTGATGGAGACATTGGTATATTGTTATTAGGTGGTGTTCAGTGAGACGGTACATACAAAAAATTTGGCAAAGACCTTGGTGGTCCTGGTCGAGGTGGTGCTCAATAAGACGGGACACACAGTCATACTTCTATAGCTATAATAACTACCCTTCAACTACACTTTAGTTGGGGTCTCAAGCAAATGGATTGTTCCTGTTGTACTTCCCTGTGTAGATTTTGGGCTTGTATTCTAGCCCCTTTTTCCATTCAGTTTGTATTGTACTCTCTGTATTTGTCTTAGTGATAGTAGTGGTTTACATTGTTTTTACTTTATACCGTATGATATTTTTGCATGTGTACAGGTTTAAAAGAAAATGCCTTCCCTTTTTGGGATATGCCTTTTCGGTGC
Source organism: Viscum album (assembly GCA_963277665.1). NCBI lineage: Eukaryota > Viridiplantae > Streptophyta > Magnoliopsida > Santalales > Viscaceae > Viscum > Viscum album. The sequence continues at coordinate 825,206,817 of OY728155.1, forward strand.
TAGTCGGCAACCCCTGGCCTATGGAAGGAGGGCTTGGAGTAGTCACATAACGGGCCCTGGGGGATGTTTCGTGACAATAGTAGCTATGATTTGAAGAATTTAAATGGATTTAAGTAAGATTTATTATTTTAAAAAGTCAACAAAAATTAGTTCCTTGATTTTACCATCCATTTATTTCTTCTGTTTAATACACACTGATGACTTTATATAAAACACCCAAATAAAAAATGAATTTTGGTATATGGAATATCTATTTAAATTCATAATAACATTTCAATAAAATCTACTTGGAACATACTTTTCACTATAGGATTTATTATTATTATTAAATAATATATCACCCAACACAGTGAATATAAATTTATCATTATGGTTTTAACTTTCCTTTGATGTATATGCCTCTGGAACAATTCATACCACTGACTTGTGTGGAGTTTAATGTTCTTATACCAAATTGATAATCTAAATCCAATATTCATTTGAAGCCTTGAATAATCCCACTTTTTTAAAAGGTATGGCCTTTAAAAATTTCATGTAGCTGGTATGAGTAATAAATTTCTACACCACAGATGTAAATTTTTACAGTAGCTATATGATAAAAAATTGAGATACACCTTTTGTTTCTTTTGACATACACTTAAAGATAACAAAATATTGAAAAAAGATTTAATCTAGAACACCATATGCTATATCATTAATACAATACCATAATAAAATAACATATATTACATCTATTAGTTAATGTAGTGGATATATAGTTAGTTGTTACACAGTTATTTTAGGAAATATGATTGAAAATAAATAACCGAAGACTTAAAATATTTATATTATTATTCATCAATTTTCCTTGTACTATCACTATGTCTGAGATGTGAATAACATCATATGAGTTTAGGAAAACCTTCACTAATTATTTTATGATTGATGGACTCATATTTAATATATAATCAGATATAACCACTTAATGAATATTTTATATTTTAGCAAGTGAATTTATTAGTTTCATATGTATTTCATAAAATTTCTTAAATGAATTTGATTAAGTGTAGGAATTTTTATCTTTCTTAACCTTCGCATTGTTTGTGGTCCGTAGATAAATAAAATTTGAATGATTTTTATAATACCTTCATTTCCAAAGGTGTATTTTTCTAAAACTCAATAACTATGTATATTTCGGTTGACACTCCCTTTTGAAAAGTGGAATAAAAGTCAAAAGATAATATACCTTAGGTATGTGGAGGATAAATAATATATAAAGGATGATAAGTATCCTAATCCCTATCCACCTAGAGTTATCCCAGATGGAGCCAGTGTGGTACACATGGATAATATACCTACGCCATTAGACATATAGAACATGCTTGAATTGTGAGACACACTATCATAGAAGAATTTCATATAAAATTACTACACATAGGGACATATATCTATATATAAATAGACCTATTGATATCCTCATTCGGGAATATTTGACGAAAGAGAATAAATCCATGAATCGTATTTTCTAAATCCAACACCCAATACACTAAACCTCTTAGTTATCTTCCTAATATTATAAAATAAGTGGAAAATAACTAGAGGAGCAGAGTATAGAGTTCAAAAATGGTCTAAAATACTAAATACACATGTGATGAACCCCTCCACCCTTATTCTAAACACACAACGGTGAAAGAACCCTTCATAACTAAAACTTCTCACACCAACATTCCATGATCATCCTAGGAGACCCATTATCATCAAGTAAAAAACATTCCCAATTCATGTCACATGGATCAATATGAGATCCCAAGTATCACCCGAGAGAGCTCCCATCTAACTTCCTAGGTAACATTTGATAGAAACCAGTTCTGACTGCCCATGTATCACTTGGGTGAGCTCCCTTCTAACTCCCAATTATCACTTAGGTGAGTTCCCTTTTTACCAACCAAGTATAAATTGGGAGAAGACCCATTATACTCACCTAAACTTTACCTTGGTGATGAAAATCTCATTTACCTATCTAGGAGTTCAATATCGAAGGCCTCTACCATGACCACCAGATCTATGGGGCTAGGGCATGGGAACACCAGCATGTGCTCTTGATTATTCATTCCCATGGTGAAGAAAATACTATATTTAACATCCTTAGTTATATTAGGGTCCTTATAATATTCATAATCATTCCCTTATATGGAAATTAGGATCCCCTCCCTATGGATGGTGAAAGCAGTTCAGGCAGTGACATTCATCCATGCATACTTCCTGAAATGTGAAGTAAATCTGGTATTGTCCACAAATTCAGTGGATGTGTAAGCCCCAATCAATTGTTTAGAAACATTTAGGATGATGATAATTGGTAAATCACATATTTTTTCTTGTCTTACATTCCATATCCTCTCTCTCATCTACAAGTATATGAGGAGAAAATATCCATTATAGGAATCCCTTCAAGAGTAATTTCTATTCCTTTTTTAAGAAATCATATTCCTCCTGCCTTTCATATCCTCACCCATTTCTACAAGTGGATAAATATAAAAAATAAAAAATGGGATTTCAATTTAGGTTTAAGTCCCTTAATTGAAATTATCATGTGATATTATGATCTTCGATTGTCACTTGTGACTTACCATAAGCACGAATAATGTGAGGATAGAGATCTGTGGTGAGCATGTCACTAGCACTAGCAAGGCATTATGATTCCTTTGTGGGTGTAATCAGAAAATTAGACAAACTATGTGGTCTTTGATTCCGTTATTTATGGTATTTGTAAGAAGTGTCTATTCGGTTGAACTCAAACACTTTTAATCGGTTGTCCTCTTTAGTCCATATTCCTACTAGAGCTATGTCCCCACTGTGGGGCAACATTCCCCTTAGGGACAATAATATCATCCTCAATGGTCTATATTAATAGTGATAGTTACCCTCATAGGGATATAATCTTTTTAATATAAATCCATTCACATTAGGCCATATGATTAATTGGATCTACTGTAAGGGGATACCCATGAGTAAGTCACATACCCTACTTTTCTTGGCACCTTTCACCTAGACATCCTGGATGAATGATGTTAAACCATATGGTTTGGTCTTTGTCACATGACGTTAAGAGATATGAAATATCCTATTACGTTTCATCAAAGTTCATGGGTTATGATAACTTTTACAAGGATACTTATGAAGCCTTATCATGGGACCGATCATGATATCAAAATTCTAACTTCCTCTCTAGAAAGTGATAAATTTCAGTGTGACCACTTATGAGACATTAAAACACAATTCGTTAAAATAAAACATCTATATGTAATTAACAATAAAATATGTAGACCATTTAATATATTTGAATGTATATATCATTATAGAACCTCAGATACATAAAAATAGTTCGATTGATGGATAACCTTTCATATATATAGATGGTTACTCCCACATGTATATGAGATTGATGGCATATATAAACTCACACAAAACTTATATTAGGGTTTAAAAAGGATTCATGAATATGACTTAAATCTATAAGAGAGTCATATAGTAGAAAATAATTCCCCTAAAAAGTGTTTTATGATCCCAATCACTCATCATATAGACCAATGTGAGTCTATAGGATCATTGGAAAAATTACCAATGATTCCATACCTATATGTTTCAATTTATTTGAATAAAACCATATTTTAAAAATCCTAATGAGGGATGAAAAAATGGTAAACCCGACATGAATCCTTTAATTAACTAAAACATAATGTCATGCACATGTCATGAAATTTCGTTTCATGCATTTATATGATAAAAAATTGGGCCCAACAAAGATATTTAAAACTACTACATCCAAATGTCTTTAAATACCTGTCAGGATACTTTGTAGAGTTCCTTTGTTTGTGCTTGTTCACTCAAATGAGGAACTATCCACAAAACTAACTTCTATTAAAAAAATGAATCATACCAATAAAAATATACTTATTAATCGAAAATTATAAGATATTATTACACATACTCTTAGTGGAACATTTCTCCCACTCAGCACCTTCATCCTCAGGGAGGAGAATGCATTGATGAATGAGTACCAAATGAATGGTACTATCCCTATATTGGAGAGTTCATGTGAAGCCCTCTAGGAAATGAATCCCAACCAACCATCCACCAAAAAAATGACTGGGGGTAATGAAACGAGTGATTACTATCTCCATTTAAAATAATTTTGGATGACTTTACATGAAACACAATAATATGTTCTTACCATGTCTAAGGAAGGCTAATCCGGAGGTCAAAATTAGCCACATAACCTGGGATTAGAAGTACCCCCAAAGGGTTGCGACCATCACTCACTATCGTCAACACCATATGACATAAAGTACTAAACATGATGTGGATGCTACCCCATGGGCTCCAACTCAATCCACCCAGGCTCCGGGTTCTTGTAAAACCCACCAAGGGAGAAAAGAAATCGAACTAGAGAATACACACAACCTCATTTCGTCCATAAAATCCCACCAATACACATTGGTAATATATGAGTATGCATGAATCTATTGTCTCACTCAACAAGATTGCTATTATATTATGATATCTTATATAGAAGTCATTGACATAACCCAGAAACAAATAGTGGGGATAGCATGCTTCCGCCAAATCATGAGACACCTAACACCATATTACAGTAGGAAATGGTGGACTAGAGTAATAATATACACCTTCTCCAAAAATGGAATAGACATGTATTCGCATTCCAACTACATATGTCACTCAGAACATCTTATTGGCAATGGAATGGAATGAATCCATCCCATCCCAGATTATAAAAACCTAGCAAGACATAATGATAATGGAAGATTGGTTAAATGGTTGTAAAACAAACCCATCATAAAAATTGGGTAGCTCATTTGTACAATGTAAAGATTAAACATGAGTGAGAACATACTACCACTCTCATCTTTGAGGGTCATCAATGAATTCCCATTGTAAATGGTTAAAAGTATCAGACACACCTCCCATTTCTAAATGGAGATTATCGGTCTATTTCAATGGCCACTTCGAAACATGCATATATTCTTTCCAAAACCCTAGAAAACTATTGGTATATTTTGGAAGCAGCATGAGAGTATCTCTAGAAGGATCTTGTGTATTAATGTCACTACATATATCATGAAACTCTAATCATTATTTCAATAAATCTTAAAAAAAATATCACCAATGGAAATCAAAGATATAAAAACAAGCCCACAACCTTTCTATGATAAATTATGGTGTTCTTGAGGCCCTTAAACATATATAAGTGAAAAAATACCTAGGCCAAGGAATATGTAGTTTTAGTTTTGAAGGTCCTCTCCACCACTATACTACTAGCTGCTTCTTAGGTCATCCCTGAATACTCAACATAAAGGCTTACTTTACAGCCATACTTAGATCGATCATGAGAACCCAACACTTGATGGGTGCTCTGAAAACTCTCCTCATAGTTAGAAGATAAAATGGTATAAAGGTAATCACTTTTTGAATGTACTCCTTGACTTTCCTGTCTAGGTTATACATCATAAGAATTCTCCCAATAGATAGGCATTAATCTATAATTGTAGTCCTCCCCATGATTTTGCTTTATGTGAAGTTACTACCTACATCGATGTTTCATTTTTATAAGAAGGTCCACCCTTTTTATAATCAAATTTAAGGAAACCCAAATATAATGAGGTTATTAAGAAGATGAGGCCATCTAGGCTTGATGAATTATCATTGAAAAGTGTTATTATTTTTTAAATAGAATGCATCCCATGGAAGTTTTCATTCTTTGAACTACCCTTGGATCCTTTAAATTTCATCACGATTGAGGATATTCCTATCAATCCTGTCACCAATAACAAAATCTTTTATAACACCCACTTTGGTTAGATCTAGTGAAGGAACATTTTAGGGAAGAAAAACCAAATGTTCATATTATGATAATGATAATGGCTAATGATAATATATTGGTTTTGTTTTTTTCCCTTAACCAATCCTCAAAATAACATTACTTAGACATTATTAAGAAATATGTTCATGAAATTAACCTAAATATTTAGGGTAATATTTCTCATTTGAAAGTTAAATTTGTTCCTTATGATGGATATACAAGTAACTTCAATGAAAATTAAGATCATTTTCATCAGATTGGCATTCTTCTCTTCCAGATACATGATACCCAAAATTGTGAAAATAAAAATATGGTCTTCTACATGAAAGTCCTAATGTTTTGCGCAATTTATGGTTGTTGATCATTGATTCCCCATTCAGTTTCCATTTCAACGGTTATGGTGATCATGGATAATTTAATTTAACATCACTTTCTGGTTACCCCCATAAGTGGATTCATGCAATTTAATCTCTTTGACCCAAATCTCAGAAGCAGGGTCTACCTACATTGGGGGGATTTATTGGTTGGAGTCGACCTTGACTAAATATTAGAGGCATCAAGATCTATTAGATAAATCTATTTAAATAATTTTACATAAGGAATATGATAATATTCAGTAGGAATTGTTATGGAGAAAATATAATCATTGAGTAAGAATGATTTCTTCTGAAATAAGTAGCTCAGATGTAGATATTAAATTTTAACAAGATCATGTTCGAATAAAGGTATACAAAATCAAGAGAGAATATATAATTTCCATAATAATGGAAATATAGTATAATCCCCCACCTATTGGGATAGGGGAATTTTTACAAAAAAAACTCCTTTAAGGATTCTAAATTTGGTTCAATGTGATAAAAAAATGACCATGTGCAACCCGATCCCATAGGACTGGGGAAATTACTATCCCAATTTTCTATCCCATAATGTCAAGTATTATTCTTCTTGTTACTAATTCCACAAATTGGGTAATAAAAATGTGATTAATCTATTTTCCCAACTTCCCCTAGGTGAATATACCCAATGAGGTTCATTAGGGATAATATTCAGGCCACCCCTTACATGAAAATCTCAATTGAATCCTCAAAAGAAAGGATGAAGTCATGAAAAGGATACAAGATAAATTGTTCTTAAAATTCCATAACCACTTATAAATGTCTTGAAATATCTTATGGCTATAACAAATGATACCATCAATGCATTATGCATAGATAAATGTCATTATCACGAGCCTTGTAAATGCTATAGAACTTGAATCCAATGTAGGAGATTATGATGAATATGTTTCCATTCAAAACAAATACCTCCCAAAAATTCTCAAGGAAAGTATAAATACCTAAAATAAAAGGATTGCGACATCTTTGTGGAATCCTATAGATACACCACTATTTCTCCCTCAACATGCTTCAAACAATAAAATAGGTATGTGAATTGTCACATACTACAGTTTTTTGATGAATTTGAACTACTTTCGATTATGTAAATATTTACTATTTATGATGAGGAGATGAAGGAGTTGAAGAGACTTAATGAAGCATTGAATAATTGAAATATCTAGGTGAGGAATTTTTTTCAAGAAGATCCACATATTTCCATCCATGTTGACATCCATCAATAAGACGAGATCAATATTTTAATGAGAGTAGGGACACGAAAAATTCTAAACCTTGGGTTTAAGCATCCATTTCATTTGGACCCAATGATAGTGTGTTGTTAGGAGTTGGCTCCATTAGGGGAATATGCTAGCCAAAATCAAATAAATTATCATTTTCTAACCAATTTAGTTTTTCAATGGAAATTACAAGACAAGCTAGAACATCAGGCCCTACCATTGCTTCCCCTATTCAAAGTCCTATTTAGTGGACTATCAACCAATGCACACCAACAATATTGTGCAATTAATAGCTCAATTAGAATCTATAGAAGGATGTTTTACACTAATTTATCCAGATATGAAGCCTCACCCTAAATGGTTATGTGTAACTCTTCCTCCTATTATCTTTATAAACTTTACATTTCTAATATTTAATGGTTTGGGGGATCAGGAAAGTATATAACACACTTAGTGTCTACGGTCCTATGATGGGGACCCTTTAATAGAAATAATAGGGTACACTCATGTGATTTATAAAGAACAAACAACATACATCCTTCATATGGTATGCCAGTTTACCATCCTGGTCAATCAATGGATGGGAAGCTCTTGGTCTCCAATTTCTCTATTAATTCAACTCAATTCTATGAATATTAACAATACTAGAGCCCTAAAATTGAAAATATCCATAGAATAAGAGAGTCTCATAATTCATTATTAGCGGTGTGGTTTGAATTACTCTATAAATGTGCGGCTTACTCAGTAATATTTATGGATCTATATATAAAGAATGTCCACGATGAGTTACAAAAAATGCCCATTCCTATAAAATATGTAGCTGGGTTTTGGGACCATGATATAGTTTCAAAAATATTTAAAGGAAATATCTTGAAAACCAAATCAATGTCTCAATTAATCCTAGTATATCAGAAATAGAGAATGGGTAATGTTGAATCAATGATAATTACATTTAAAAAAATCATATATCGCCCACAAAACCAAATATTTCACAAAATCACATGACATCTACTACGGAAAAATAATAGAAACAAAAACACCTATATAAAGATATGAAAAAGGAGTGGACACACATTTAATTTTAGGAATATATGAATACGGTTTATTCCTTTAGCAATGGATAATTCCTTTAATACTTTATAAAAACTATGGAGAACAACTTTTTAAAATTTCTAAAGCCCGGGAGGCCTGATTATGTTGGCATCAATGGAAAACCAAATTTGATCCCAGTCTATTGAATGCAGGACCACACCATGAAGGATTTCTCTATCTTCAAATATGTTCTCCAAAAAATGATTCATTCTAGGAAAGTAAAATTAGATAATCCACTAGAAAAAGTGGATTGTGTTTCTACTACAACCATTAAAGAATAAGTTGAATGGAAAGAAGTCACAATTAAGGGTCGAAATAAGTTTAAATATTGGATTAATATAAAGATGATCAGTATAAATCATGCAGTCCTTAGGGAATAGTTAAACCATCCAATTTCACCCCTAGTCAATTTCTCCACACCATTACTACCCTCATAAGTACTACAATATTCCAAGATTATACCTTATAAAGGATGGTGTAATAGTAAAATTAAAGGGCTCTAAAAAGGAATATAAATCTGCATTTGTGATGAAGCCAATTTTAACCCTTTCAGAATTCATTCCTCTAGTGATGGTACAATGAGCACTAACCCATGAAATAAAATCCTCATCAGATAAGGAATTATTCTCAAGTTACATTAATGTAATTAAAATAATGGAACCATTCTATGATTATGAGTATGGTTATGAACTTGGGTTCCTTGTGAATGAATTGGGATCCATAGGAAAAGGGTGTAAGAACAAATATAGTAGGGGAAGGCACAATTGTGGAAAAACCCAATATCCTGGACACATTCCCTCTAGATCAATGTATTCCACAAAAACTCATGAGATATCCCTAAGTGACCCCAATATGAACATAACAATGAACCCACATTTTATAGGAATCAACCAAACCCAATTGTTTTTGAAAACATTACTTGAGTGGGTGAAACTATCCAGTTGAACTAGAAAAATAGGTAGGCCAAGTCAGCCTAATCCCCTGATGAAAGGAGATCCCTCAACCCATATTCAAATGACTTAATTTACTATTTCAAGAACTTTTTCCCCCAAATTAAATGTTGAGGATAAATATACTGGAATAATAGGTAAAATCATGGCTCAATAGCATAATATCTTGAAGAAATTAGACCTTCTGATGACCAAGAAATCAATCCTGGATGCTCTCAGTTTATTAAAAGTCATCCAGGAATCCCTAACAGATGATTTTATAATCCCTCATGAGTGAAAGGATGAGGTCACCAAAAATTAATTGTATCATGTAGAGATAGATCATTTTGGGATGTGAAACATTTTTCTCCATCATAGAGAAAGATGTAGAGGCTATTATATAGGGGCATATTTGACCCTGGTATGTGTATGATAAGATAGACTACATTGAACTCCATTAGTATTTCATATATAACTATGAATGATTCAACCACATTATATTATATATATTTTTCTCTCCATTTTCATGAAATTTTGTTCCCTATCCACCTCGGAACTTCCAAGTTATGACAAGAGATAAAAAATAACCTCATTGTTTTCATACTCAAGACTAAATTTAGGGACCTTATATCCAACTCTAATTTTTTATTAGTGTAACATGAAAAAAATTTCAATTTTCTACTAGGATGGACTTATTTTCACCAATACATGATATTCCCTTCATCATATTTTCAATGTATCAACTACAATATTAATGGAAAGATCAGAAAATTTGCTGATGATAAATATCCCATTTATTCTTTTTAATATCAATATATTGATGAAATTTTTTACTAGAGAGAAGTAAAATTACCCATGATTAATGATTTTTCTCAAGTTACCATTCCAAATAGTCCAAAAATTACCTCATTTAGTCCATGAAAATATATTAGTGATGAATACATACTTCCCATTAATCACAATTAAATCATATGTTCAAATTTAGACATTTAATCATCAACTCTCATGATATAAATCATGTATAATGAAAAAAAAATGTTGAAAAGGTATCTGATTATCCCCTATGTGATGAGACTTCAGGTGAAAATTCCCTTACTTCATCCTCAGAGTGTCGTTAAACCATAAATTATTGACTGAGTTAAAAGGAGATACTATATTACGAATAGAGAGAAAGAATACACCTCCTTCACCTCCTGAATGTCAAAACATGAAACTCTATTCTAACATTAAAGATTCTCCTTCAATAATCATCCCTCCCTAGGTGGTTATCACAGAGGAAGAGTGTTATTAAGATGAATACCACATAGATGACCCTCTACTATTTGAGGAATTTGTCTTTACAACTATTGATGAATTATGATAGATAAATATGGTTACATGGGAGTATATGGGACTCACATTGATTAGTATGACCATGTCACTGGATAAGAGAGAGGTATATACCACTTTTAAAAGGAACACTTATATGAGTTTTCCTATAATTACATTGAAATTATAAGCCAAGATCCTAATGTATCCACCCACGAATTTAGTATATGAAAAGATCATCATGGTCGTAAGCAGGTGGCTCTAAGGGAACTTCTATCTCATGTGGATAATGTTGAATTCGAAGTTGGTAAACTCATCAAGGAAAAAATAATTTTTGAGTTAAAATATCCAATTATTATTTATAATATTTCATTTTCAAATAAGAAAAATGGAAGATCATATTTTGCATCAATTTTAGGGATCTCAACCAGTATTGTCCAAATTATGATTTCCCAATTTCTATTATAAAACATATAGTTGATGAAACTTCTAGTTACAAATTATTGTTGATTATATATGATTATTTATAAAACAACCAAATATGTATGACCCTTGAATATAAAGACTCCACTACTTTCAGGGCACCCCAATAGGTATATTTCTACTTGGAAATTCCCTTTGTTTGGATGAATGTTGGTGTCACATATGAATGATCCTAGAAAATCATTTTTAAAAATATCTTTATAATGTTTTTCAAATGATACATTAATGATTTGGTTGTAAAATATTTATAACATCATGATCATCTAGATGGTCTTGAGTCCGTATTGAACAATTTATTTCAACATAGCTAGAAAATGAATCCTTAGAAATGATCTTTTAACATTTACTTAGGGAAATTTTATAGCTTCATAGTATGCAATATTGGAATAAAATATGATCCTAAGAAGACTAAGGCTATCCTTTAAATGTCACCTCCTCAGAACCTAAATGTGTTGGGAGGACTACATGGATGTACTTCCTAAATTTGATGATTCATAAGAAATCTTTCTAGAAATGTCTTACCCTTCACCAAGCTAATGATAGAGGGATATATTTTTTTGTGGAATGAAGATTTGAAATAATCTTTTGGTATTTTTTATGAAATGTCTCATAAGTACAGTAGTATTAATTCCTCATATTTAAGGGAAACCACCCATTCCATACATGACATATTTAGAATGATCATTGGTAATTTTTCGTATGCCAATGAATGAGGCATGAAATGAGAAAAAAATTATTATCTCAATAAAACCATGTTCGATACTAAGACTCAATATTCATATATCGAGAATAATTTCATTAAATTAATATTTGGAGAACAATAAAAAAGGAAATATCTATAACACTATAAGGTCCACTTGGTCTCTTATAACAACCCCCTCAAATTTGTCCTTAATCTCCCTAATCTGACTAGATTCTTGGCATAATGGGTAGTTATATTGTACCAGTTTTACATTTAGTGCTTACCATAAAGGGCAATAATAGAGAATGAATTAGCTGATTTCCATCAAGAGCATCCATCAAGAGCATCCATCTGAAGAAATAATGACATAAAAATACACAATTTCTTTAATAATATATTTTTATTGTTCGAGGTTTACCCTAATCAAGGGAGATTTATTTTGATGGGGCATCCAGAATCCCAATAATAAATAGAATTGAAGACCCCATGATCTTAAGAGCCATATTGGGTATCATTATTATATATCCGCCAATGTCATTCCTATTTTATTAATTATGATTGTGGGAAGGTTGCACCACTAATGAGATGGGGTACCTATCCCTCATCATATGTCTTGAATTAGCACTAAAAATACCTGTGGACCACCTGAGGGTCAATGGAAATTCATAGTATGTGATCAAGAAGATCAAATGTGATTATACCACCAGAATGGAAGACATGATCCCCATATTTGACTATATATGAGGTTTGACGGAAGATTTTCTATCAGAGAAAACATTAACTCATTTCGCATCCTCAAAGAATGCGTAGGAAAATATTATAGAAAAGTATGCTATACATTTGGCAGATCCTGATCAGGATGAGAGAACCAATATTCTGCCCTATAGAAGGGTATCTCCATTTGTTTGTGATAACATTGAAGAGATCCACATGGTCAATTCAATCCCTAAAATAGATGTTCTAAAAAATGGTTTTATTAAGATCATATTGCAATACCATGGAAATGGGATTCATCCAACAAAAAGATCAAGAAAAGAGAAAATCTGAAAATGGGTTTCAATGTTACTCTTTAAGACTACTCAAATCATTATAAGATCCTATATAAATGAGTCTTTGATAGTGTCCTTATATAATGATTTTATGAAAAAAAGATAGTTTCTATTATTCATGAATTATTCACTTTTTTGTCTGGTTCCCACAATTCATTGATCAAACGTTTTCATCAAATTAGTATCCTCGGGTATTTCTAGTCTTCCATGAAATAGGATTTCATGAAATTCATCAAAAGGTTCCATTCATGTTAAATTCACGACAAATTAATCCACCATCCCCCATAGTTGTAGCACACCAACAAATATTATTAGCCATTTTTTGTATGGGGAATAGATATCATGGGGCCAAATTCCCATAATAAGACTAGTTAGTTCAAGTAAATCCCTACTTTCACCAACGTTTTCTTTAAATGGTACAATATAATACCCTAATTTAGTTTTCCTCACACAATTATAATATTTAATGACACCATTTTTTATTCTTATTAACTAGAAAAGATATATATTAAGAGTATAATAGTGAGTCTAAACATTCATTCCACTATCATATATTAGTGAAAGGAAATATAAAGGCTTTCAACCAAACTCTATCAATTATACTATAGAAAATGGTGGGAAAAGGAACAAAATCATAGCCCGGTAAACCTTTACATGCCTTGTGGTCTTGTTGTACTATGACTCAAACTAACAAACAAGAAACATTGTACTCATTAGTATATGGTATGGATGCTATCCATCAAATCGAGGTCCATCTTCCTTCAATTTTAATTTCCATTTGTGACTATCTATCCTTATACGAGCAATCTAAAAAGAAACTAAACCAATTATATAATTATATGAAAAAAGGTTATGCATGTTTCATAATTTATAGGTACATCAATAGTTAGTAGTATATTATTTTAGTATTAATATTTTCATCCATAAATTCATCCCAGGAAGATTGTTTTTATATCTTAGGCCCCCAATAATACCTAGGAATAATCCTCTAAGGATTGAACAAAAATGGGTGGGATATTTTGTCATTCATAAGGGATATTCAGAAGGTTCATATTCACTGATTACAATGGATGGTAAGCATATAATGCCCCTACCAATGAAAACTTTCTCAATAAATGTTTCATGTTTCCAAGACACTCACTACTTGTCCTTGTTAGAGGAACTAAAAAAATAATAAAAATATAACATCATCGTCACATTTTGTTAAATTATAGGACAACATCCTAGTCACATGACCTTAAACTACAGGACCATATCCTGGTCTCATGATGTTAAACTATAGGAAAATATTGACATCATAATTATTCAAACTATACAACACATCCTAATTACCGTAATATGTTAAACATTATGGTTAACATCCCTATTTAATGATGTAAAATTTATTCATTATTTAACCCTCATTTGAGAGGATTATTGTTCTAGGTGCCAATCTCTCACCACATGAAGCAGGTTCCATTTCCAAAACTACTTGTGCCTTGATTACTATTTCATGGGATATATAGTGATTCATAAGATATTCATTATAAGCCTAGCCAAAAAAATATCCTCTCTTCTATACATTACCTCGATTCATTTAAGATAATCCAACATGTGTCCCCACATTTACAAAAATATGATTAATATAAATTATTTCTTATATACTATCCAGTTATATATAGGTAATTTCCTATCCATGTGAAATTATTTCCCAAATTCTTCCTTCATGATCTATGGACACCCCTACCTTTCCCAAATCTCACTCAGTATCTTGATAATTTCTGATCTCTGCAAGATTTATTTAGCTATTGAAAGTAAGAGCCTCTATCTTTGAAAGAAAATTCTATTTTTACTATTCCTAATACACCTAATATGTCTCTTTATAATGTGTTCCACCAAATGGTTTGTCAATAAATATAATATTATTCCCTGAGATAAATTTAATTCATCTCCATATACCTTGAGAAAATAAAATCTGGAACAAATTTTTAAATAGAGTCTACGGTCATTCCTTATAAACTAGTCCCATATCATTTTCATAGATCTGAAATCCTAGAGATCCTGGATTACAACTTCCCTTTTTCACATCAATAATATATCCGATCTTTATTAGCCAAAAAAACATGAAATGAAAAAAATATCATACGCTCTAGAAATGAAACTTGGTTGGACTTTTTTTGCAATGTAGACAACTCCATAATCACTCATATTTCTTACATCAAGAACTAATCACATGAGCTTAGATATTTTAGATGTTCAATCCTTTTTTCATAGTTATATCGTGACACAACAAGGATAGATCATCGATCCTAGGTGAACAACCTTAAAATTCATGGTTGGTCCTTGATGCAAGACATTAAATGGTACCCCATTAGTCAATGATTCAGGACCATAAACTAAAGTCACCCATCTATATGAGAAAAAGGACATCAATCTAAGTGTACATATCGATGATATCTTTTATACTAGGATCGATCTATTTATTCACAATGGGTTTTTTATTTTCATTCATATATAGACTACCTCACTAAACTTTGGTGTCAAAAGCTATGTGACTTGAAACTATGGTAGTATGTTGTATAATATATATGCCCTTAAATTGCAGTTACCATCACATCCATGTCATAAAATATTAAATAATATGACACAATGTCCTTGTCATGAGGCATTTGTCTTTATGGTTCATATCCCTATCACATGATGTAAATCGACTTGATGGTTTGACCCACATCTAATAGGATCCTTATTCTTAGTTTTAGCCTTTTATCTTATGAAGAAACTTCCATAACTAAGACTACATGTGGATTTACTGCTATTTCATGGGATATTTTGTGATGTATGGATCACTCATTCTAGGATCATAATTGAAAAAAATCCATACCTCACATTAGAACTTGATTAGTATGGTGAGAATTAATCCCATGGAAATATGTGGGGCTGGATTCTAACTCTATTGAGATATATTGTAACACAATGACCCATCATTTTAGGCCCATAAACATAACAAAAAATTCCCCATTTCACCCACAAATTATCTCGACATTTGCAGGATATTCAAATATGGGTTCCCCCATTTGGAAACTGAATTGCCTATAAATGGAAAATGCAACAATAAATGTTTACATAATACATTAAAAAATTTCTTTCTCAAATAACATTACTTTTCATGAGAAACTCATATCACCAAAAGATTTCCACCATATATCAGTGAATATAGAATACTATTATGAAGGATACCTCTGTCTTGACTATGCATACTAAGTCCCAATATGGATCTACATAATGGACCGCTAATATGGCCTATCAGCCAAAGTCATATTCATCCTTAGGATAAGGTCACTCTATATAATTATGTATTGAAAGACATGAAATGCAATCTACAATTCCATCATGGTCAACAAGAATTATTCACATACCTTTTCTATCTCATCACTCTGAATTTGAGATCTCTGTGGTCATGACTTTCTGTTTCCATACCGCATCAAAATGGTGTTGGTGCATTCATGGTCAGTAAGTTTAGTTTATGTAATTACCCCCATATCAAGGATCAAAACTCTATAACCATAAAATAAGTACAAAATTCTTGTGGGTTTGGTTCCATACAACATCTCCCCACCTAGAGTGTCTACCCCATGCACAATGATACAACTGCTAGTGGTTGATAACCCCTCCTACATGTCCATACTACCATGAACATACATCTTACCCTTGATATCTCATCTGAATTAGATATTACCAATTATTCTTAAAAGAAAAGTAGGAACACGGAAAATTACAAGAAAGAACATGATTATTTCAATTAATTGGTCAAAAAATGAGAAAAAAATACACAAATTGTTGTCTCTATTCACTATAATAATAGATTAAAATATTATATAGATATAAATTTTTAGTTTTTTCATTGATTTATGATCCATATAAATATTTTTTTGAAATATCTATGAATTCATCCTCTACATCATGATAAAGATCATCCCTTACCATGAAAATATCTTTTTTTCCCCACATTTGAACATTATTAAGCAATTGGTGGAGTTTTACAAGCTATATTTGGATGAATCCAACTTTTTTTGTGGTGTATCATTTTTAGGGACTTTTTATCAATTCAAAATTGTAATTTTCCCAGCTTCATCGTTATAATGAGTCTCTATCCAAGATAATATTGCTCAATGTTTTTCATATTTTATATGCAATCATACGTCTACAAAGATTTGTTGTATCCTTTTATCTTGATTCCATAATCAAATGTATTTTTTATAATATAATTTTTTAATACTATTCCAATTTTCCATACAACAAATTGGTGAACATTCTCGAGATTTAGTAGAGTTATGAGGGAATTCATTAAGATCAATCTTAGAAAAAATCATTCATATATCTCACAAAATTAAGTGGCAAGTTAAAGTGAATGAATTATGAGCCTCTAGGTTCACCTTATAACTAATTTTTGATGGGGATATGTATTCCATAATTGATTCAATTAGAGAATTAGTTTATCTGATTACTAATAAAGATATGTTATCTAACCTTGCAACATAAAATAAATTAGAATGGAGGATTCCTATTTGGGATACACTTTTGATGCAGATAGAAGTGAAGGATATATGGAATTTGTTATAAACATTTTATGGCAATAAAGCGAGGGTCAAAAAATAATTGAAGTATCTAACAATAACCATGAGTTTATAGATCATCCATTCATTATAATTCTCCCCTAATAATCTTGAACTCTTCAGCTATAATGGGTACCCCTTTAGGGGGATGACCTTCTTGAGTTTACTCAGGGCCTTGACCGAAAGGCTTATTGAAATTTCTTTTTCCAAGGTCTTGATATGATGATCCTTCTATTACAGAGCATGGGGAGTCATATCTATATATTAAAAGAACCCCTTGGAAATATTTTTCGTAGGAAAATATATTAAAGTGACGGGTCTTGATTAATACTACAAACATGGGGATAACTATTCTGTTTTAAAAAATAACTTATATAAAAATCCTTATTGAAGTTATTGAGCTATTATTGAGTGATAAGGATATCAATGTGTGTGATAAAGTATCCCATTTTAACTATTAAAAAAAATAATTCTTTATATATTGATATATTCTAACCAGAGTGGATGTACGAGATACTTGAGATAGAGATGAGATATGTTTTATTAATGAATTCACCGTCCCTAATTCTAGAACATTCTCATTTGAAGGGAATGAGGGTTATGGGAGCCTCAAGGGATAATGTCACAAGATTTGTAGAGAAGTCATATTTTGATAATATTTATTACTTATATTCTTCGATATCCATGATCATCCCACCCTTAGAAATGATGATAGTTGGGGAAAGTGACTCCTTAGAGTTGAGAAGTGTCATCTTCACATCCACCATTAAATCAAAATCACCCCCATGACCCACATCAGGAAAAAAGCTCTTGATTAGATTTTTTGATATTTCAATGAGATCAATGATGGAATTTTTAGGGTCTTCTAATGTGTGTGATAAGTCTAGAAAAAAAATAAATGAGAAATTTTTTCATACCTTCTAGACATTTTGTAACAAAAAATCATAATTACGAGAGTTTTATTCTCTGCTATGGTTAATATGAGAAAGTAGGATCTCATACCTAGAAACCTATCCGAAAAAAGAACAAATATACCAACAAGTTTCCATTATTTATATGGATTTTTCTCCTAGATTGCTAGAGGATTATCACTAGATCCCTTGATATAAGAAAGGGAATCTTATTAAACAACACATGAGTATGGTCAGATTTATAATCTATAAATATGAGGGATAAGTGATTTTGTGAAAATTACCTTGTCGAATTACACATTTGTATATTTTTTTTCCAACCAACGATGTTTCAATTAGGATGGTTCTAGACTAACACTTTACTTCGAAAGTATATGTATTAGAGGAGGAAATAGATAATATAATTTTACAATTTCATACTCCATGAGCCTCTAGAATGAGGATAAATCTAATAACTCTATTGGATTAGGTCATGTGTCCCTCAAAGCAGTATCAGTCGAGGAATATCTGATAGATTCCACTCCGGTTGACTTTTACTCTTTCCATTCCCTATGTAATTCAAAAATATGTATTTTTCTAAATAACAACCTATTATTCACAAAACATAGGGAGGTAGATACATGTAAAGAGAATTACATCCTTAGGATCAATGAAATCATCCCACTCATTGATGGGTTGTTCAGAAAAACCTTTAGTGATTCCATGATCCATCATATCATTCACCAATTTTTTTGTGAGTAATAATTTATCAATGGCCTAAAAGATCATCTCAAACTCCTAAATGTATTTATGACCTCATTTGGGTTAGTATCTTAATGAATACCAAAGGGTTCTCGAACATCTCCAAGATATTGAATATATAAGAAAACCAAAAGAAATATCAATAAATCTTTGATTTTAGATGGATTTTCTTCCTAGAAGTTATCTTCCATTGGAATTATATAATTTGATTCCTCCCTATATGACATTGAGGAAGTCCCGAAATCCATCGAATAGATGGGTTTTTGAAGCCTTCTTTCTGTATTGGAATTTTGAACCACTAGAGCCTTTGTCTAATCATGTTAATAATGACTTGATTTCCACAACAACCATTAGAAGGTGGATCTCTTTCACCTCTAGATCACTTAGAAGCCTATGATCAAGTCCATGAAGTTGATATTAGATATTAATCACTTTCACCATCCAGACAAACCCTATTTCCACAATTTCTTTGTTTAGTGGTTGTAGCTGCACGGACTATAAGATCACCATTTTTCTAAAACTCCTAGGAACAACTAGAAATTCAAGAGTTGGAGTACCAGATAGTCAACTAGATGGATGTGTTCAGTGGTGGAGACTTGATATTCACCTTGGATACATATTTTTCCATGAGAGCCTAAATTGTTTTGGCCCCTATCAAATTATTCTCTGGTAAGACATCCATGGGAGGTGAAACTCTCTATTTCTAAAGGCACTTGAATTAGAATCCAATTATATAGGTATAATAGGATTCAAAAATTATCTCTACATCTATTTGAGTCTCCTTCACAAAATCCATCAAAGCCATCATATATTATCGTAACTCATTGTCACTGAATCCATTATCAATAATTGTTTTAATGGGAGGATTCCCTACTGGAATGAAGTTAAATTTACTTGATAGACTCCGATTCACCATTGAAAACCCATGATTCAGGTTTAGATGTATAATGTTTTAAAAGACTTTAAAAATCTTCCTAATCAACATCTAGGAATACTAAATTCATTGTATAAAACATTAGAGATGAATTTTTCCACTATTTATGCTCATGATATGTGTAACGCCCATGAAATGTGTAATGTGGACTCACCTACATAGATGTTTGTAAAACATTGATATATGTTCACCAAGATTGAATATTCAAACCCCATTCCAATTCCCTATAACAGCTCGGGTTCTATGATGAACTTTCATATACTCCAAAAACTGTTGGACCCACAAACTAAAAGCATGAATATACTCAACCACATCACTAAAAATTTGGAAAGGTGGGTCTCAATAGGTTTTCTAGACCTAATCATATAACCCCACTTGTCTTTTTTCCCCTCTTTAATACAAGCTAATATGTTCTCAGGATTACCTACTTTTCTATTGTAGGAAACCCCACCAAATGCTTATAACTATGTACTCATCCATTAGGATCTAAGAGATTATTCATCAATACATTAGGATGAACATCTTCCATTGGGTGATGGTCCTTCTCTATGATTAATAGGGTTATTTTAAATATATTTTGAGTCATGAATGTGTCCAATAAATATCATACCAATTTTCATTCCCAGGGACAATTTCATTATACATGGATTTAGGGATAGGCACTCCCAAGATCTTATAGATGTCCTATAAAGTAATTTCAACTTCCCTCTAATGTTGGTGGATCATTTGAGTCTATAAATTATATCTACAGAGTAGATATGAAATTATATCCATATAATTGTAAACATATGTATGGACCACCCATATAGATACATATATTCTGATCTTCTTTATCTTATCCACAAACTAAGTAGACATCTAACATACCAAATACGCCCATATGCATTCCAGTTTGACTGCTCCACCTACATGGAAGTCACAATATTCATTCCAACCGCTGGATTGGTTAGTAGAGTATTTAAGATTATTGGTTTTTGGTGTTGGTATTACCTACTAACTTCATGTTTTTCATTGACTAAATTTTCAAATATATAAACTCCTATGGTTTTCTCCCAATGAAACTACATTTAAGGAGTTCGGTTGTTATGATTTTATGATTTATTATTTTTTACCATTATAATTTGGAATGATTTATTAGAATGTAAATGAAACTACTATATTTTTATATTAAAAAAATATAAAAATAGTAGCTAAAGAGGTTGCAGAAAAATAGAATTTGTGAAGTGGATATAAGTTAGAAATGAAACACCGACCTTACTTAGAAATTATAAATGTTCATCTTTTCTCATCACTTCTGAAGTATTTCAATCCATAAATTCCCTCAATACATCGTTTGAGAATAAAACCATGAATCTTATTAAGTATGAATATTCTTAGTTGATAATTAAAATCTATTTTATCAAAAAACATTTTTTAAAATATGGTAAAAGTATTCAATTATCCCTGAACACCATGATTCAATGGAGCTCCCACTATACTCATAATTGACGACTGATAATTTTAATGTCTAAAAAATAGGAATCGATCAAAAAACTCATAACTATAATATGTTAATAGTCTTCACTTGATGAATAAAACATGTTGATTAGCTATATTTTGGTAAAATAATGGAAGATAAGAAGAAAAAAATGATAGAAGAAATAGTCATCCCACATCCATCTATTGTTAAATAATTACAAATATTGAGAAAATTATAGTTTGAAAGCAATGAAATAATCTTGGAAAATATTCACCAATAAATATCATAATGTCTAGACACTAAAACATTATCGGATCAATTATGAGGAATGTTAATGAACTTCAATGATAATATCTAGGATTGGAATCCAATCTTATTTAATCAATCCAAAAAATAACTTAGTACTTCTCTCTAATAGTCTACTTCTACAATAATAAAAATGTTGTCGTTCCTGTTTTCCACTTCCACAGTCTATTCATATTGTACTCAATGTGTGTGTGTTCCCAATATTAAATTACAAATTTTTTACTTTTTCTTTCCTTTAAAATATACAGCTAAAAGTAACCACTTAAATATATCATAGTCAAAAGAATGTGTTACTCTCATCCATTCTATAATATTCATTATGACCTTAGAAATATATCTCTCTTTTTCAGATACTGACACCTCACAAGAAATAAAAAACATTCTGCTAACATCATTTAACTCTTTATCTTCAAACTGAACTAAACCAACATATTTGTTGATCCTCCATCATAAAACATAATGTTATAACTCTTTATCTCAAAATCTCTAACCCAGTGTCAGCAACTGGAACCTTATTCACCACCACGTTCACCAGCGCAGAAGAGTAGACTCTTCTCTGACATATTTAATTTGATGATTCCAATATCCAATCATGTTAGACATTGATTTCACATTTTTCATGTTATATCATAATTAATGCGTGAACACTAACAAATCCATGAAAATTGGTTCCATTTAATCATTTTAACTCACATAAAATCCCCACAAGCCAAATATATTTAAAAACAGTTCGTATTAGAAAATCATTGAGAACATTACATATATTCATTTTAATCCTAACGCATAGAGAAATGGATTAGTCCCCTTTACCCTGATTGAACTTTCATGAAAACAAAACAACTTATCCAGAAATATGATCTTATGATTTTAAATCAGAAATGACTTTTTAAGAATCCATTGGGGTCAAAATAAATTGGGCAAACACAGCTCCCTCATATTCATCCTTTCTACGAACAGGTATCATGATTATTTGATAGGATTTTCTATAATTTCATTCAGAATATTGGATCAATAGTGTTAAAAAAATCATTCTTGATCTCAACAGGGACACAAACCATCCGTAAAAATAATTCAAGCCTTAGATATTCATCCTTGGTCATCTAATGTGAAAAGTGTCAAAGTCGCAAATTCATCTTCAACAACGGCCAAAAACTTGTCAAGAATGATACTCAGATCCAAGATTCATTCTTTAGCATGATAGGATGTCACAAAAGATGAGCACCGATTGACCCCAATTCATATCTTGGGCATGTCTAAAGCTCACATGTCATATCCTTCTAGCTCGATTTGAATGAGATCCTGATCCAACTCCATTTTAAAAAGCACAAACTAGTTCTCCATGTTCATTCTTCCTTATAAGGGATTTAAGTGGAAAATATTTTTGTATCATTGACTTGAGATCTATTAGAAGGGACATCAAGTGTTAGTTAATGTAAAACATGATCATATTTAATAATAAATTCATTCTAGAATCTTTAGTGGTAATGAAATACCTAAACAAGAGTTGGGGTGTCAGCACTAGTCATATCCAACATATGTGAGCTCACGGTGTTCAGAATAGGGTTATCTTTTCTGAACAATGATTTCAGATCATTGATCAGACCTGGTTTATTATTTTCTCAGGAAACACCAAGATCTGGTTCATTGATTAATGCAGGATATTTAAATCACAACCTTAACCAACTTCATCAACTCATTGTTGGTGAGCTCAGATAGCATCCATGGAAGTTGCTTCAGGTGGTGGTTCTCTAATTGGAAAAAGCTTCTCCCAGAATATTTTTAATGATTTTGGTTTTTCCCTATAGTCCTGACCTTTAATAATTCAGTTACATGCATAATCATTCATTTGGCTACATGGTTATCGGTGGGAAAAAATATGTGGTTTGGGGATTGAAATTGTTTCTACATGACCATATTTTATAAAATTCAATACATGAATGGATTCAGATATTTCTTGGTGGATTTCTCATAAATTTTACTATGAAAATACCATCCATATTTGGCTACATGGAAAATAGAATAGGTTTTATACACCGATTCTGGAAAATTTGGATATATGAAGACCATCAAAATTGGCTACATAACTACTTCAGGTTTCCAAAAAAGTATAATTTTCTCCAAAAGACAACATAAAACCACTGCATAAAATATTAAACATATACAAATTATAAACTCATTTTTAATTAATTAAAACATAAATGAAAAGTAAATGTAGTAAATTCATAATAATAAAATTATTAAAATAGAAAAATATTAAAATCTAGAAACATATAGAAAAAAATAATTAACTGATTACCCATTATAATTTAATATTACTAAATATTAAATTATTTAATGAAAATAAATTAGAGCTAAACTATAATTAATTAATTAAATTCAAAAACAATAAAATTATACATTTAATCTATGAGAATTGAAAAATAAATAAATATACTAAAAAATTTTAATTTAGAATAATTATCAAAATTAAAATACACACTCAATTCAATTTTTTTTATAATTATGAAATAATATACATTGATTAATCATAAAATTAAATCTTATATTTATTTAATATCATATAAACATAAACTACAATATATTAAAGAATTAAACTATTTTATAAATTAAAACATAGTTAAATTAAGGTAATATTGTGGAAAAATTATATTAAATCAACCCCACATAAAATTACCCCACACTATGATTTTTCTTGTCCCTAAGAAAATATTGAGTTAAATTTAGTGGAATTAAATGACTCTAACATTTTAAATACTAGATGGCCACATAAATTTAGTTTTCAAAATTGGTTTCCTACTTTGTTTTTTATCAAGTAATGAAAATTTTTACCCTCATGAAATTAAATATTTTATAGTGAAAAACTAATTCTAGTTTTACAAAGATAGATTAACTAAAAAATTTGAAAATTGATTAAACCCACTTCAATTTTAATCAAATGAAAGTACAAGATTCTCTTTACTCCCATGAGAAAAATATTACATAATTAGTAACCAAATAAATTATACACTCTCTTTAGATGAGAAAAAATAATAATTTAAAATTTTGTATTAATAACTCATCCAATAATATAAATAATAAATGATTTATTTCCACTTGAATTAGGATTTTATTTTCATAATTAATTTTCATGCATACGTTACTTGTTTAAATCAGAATTTAAAAATTTAAGGGCCGTAATAATTTTATAACATTAAGACAATATTTTACTACATTAAACCTATTTTCAAGTGGAAAATGAAAGATGAATTAGAAAACTAAACCCAAGGAATATTAAATAATTATACTCCTTAAATTGGGTACAAAACATTCAAATGTCAAAAAAATTAAATCCATTGAAAATAATTCAATGAAACATGAAAAACAATCACATTTTAAAAATATTATTTTTTTCTGATGGGTTCTCATTCCATTAATGTTTAACACATTAAAAGACTCCATACATAACCAAAAAAAGATAATATTTTCTCTAATGATAAATCAACTTTTAGAAAATATTTGAATATAGCTTAAAATCCCAAAAACATATAGAAATTTAATATACATGAATCAAATATGAAGGGTACCAAAAAATATCAATGTGTTTTTCCAAAAAACACAAACAACATCAACTAAAATTATGAAAAATAGTTTATAAATATTACCACTAAAATCATTAATCTTAAAAATAAATTGTTTAAACTAGTTCATGTTCAAATAAGTGTTCATTTGTTTCCAAGAAATCATTAAATGTTTAATAAAAACACATAATACAAAACATAAAATCTAACACCATTAACCAGCATTTTCAAATAGTAATTATTAAAAATAAAATACTCTTATAAGGAAATAGATCTTTAAAATAATGAAGTTCAGAGTGGTAACATCTACCATATTTTAGAGAGAATCAAAATTATAATAATTTTAACAAAATTCTCTCATAAATACAATCATTATTCATCTCTAAATAAATTAAATTACACGTTTATTCACATTAACATGTTACTATAGTTATCATGAATGAACCTAAATATATAAATAAGTATACATTTTATTTCTAGAAAATATCATATTATTTAAAATAAAACCAGAGTGTATAAAGAAGGGAGATTCATCAGGTTGCTTAAGTTTTTAGCTTCTATAGAGCATTGTATGTTGTAAAATATTTTCCCCAGTAGAAAGATAAAGTGGAGAAAATATACATGTTGAATATACTAGAGAAAAAAATCACATAGTAGCTTATAGATATCCTTTATATTATATATATTTTCTTTAATAAAACAAGAAAATTTAAATGATTTATTTTAATTTTAAAACAATAAGTGAAAGTGAATATAAATCGAGTAAAAAAGAAGAGAAATCATGGGTTAAACCTCCTAATGGGTGCTTTAGTTTATATTTTCCCTTTATAAATTTTTTTTATCTATACAGAACCCATCAGTTTCTTTAGGTTATATGGTAGGAAATACTACATATTTGATGTCCCATAGTCCATCTGCTCTACTCTTATGTTATGGTCCCCTCAGAACAAATTTATTATTACCTTCCCCCTTGAATTCTAGTACAAGTTCTTATTTGGGGATTGAAATGAAATATAAGGGATTATAATTTATTTTTATCTAGGAGGATAGTTTTCCTCAAATCCATCCACTTATTCTAGGGGAAACTTCAATAAATAAATAAATATCTTCAGTGAGAAACTTATCATCCTCATCTTCTATTTTCATTTCTAAACATTTTTCTATAGAATCTACCCCTAGTTCCAAATCCTCTTCATATTATCTAAAAAATATATTTTATTAAAAAAATCAAATTATTCATGGTCTTATGAAGTTTATTTCATTTCTATAGTGTAATAAGGGGATTTAGTGAAAATATGAAATTGAGAAATATTGATGGGGGTAAAGTCGGATATACCAAAATTCCAATGATGTAAATCATTTGAAAACCCTTGTTCAAATTATATAGACTTGGGGAAATAAATAAATTTTTGAAGTGTATGTTTGAAAATTATATTCTCAACCACTTGGATTTCCCCTTCAAATGTTAGGAAGATGAGCTCTCTAATATTGAACTCTGGGAAAAAAGTGTGAATTCTTAAAGTTCCTCACACAAATATTCCAATACATGAGGAATTTAATATTATTTTTTTTATCGAATCATTTTTTTGAATTAATATTTATTAGAATTATTTAATATTTTCTTAGTGTTGTTGGAAAAATTTCCCACTAAATCGTCCGAGGGTGAGAAATTTTCCATTTTTTCATGTTAAAATTTTATTGGGTAATTTTTCGAATTATATTTTCATTTGTTTTTTATTTTGTTTCCTAAAAACTAAATGGAATCCTTCCTAGAAAACAATGCTTATTAAATAGTTTGGTTTATTGATGTCATTATTACCTCAAAACTTCATGTTTTTAATCTCCTAAATACTAAAACAATGCAGTACATGAGGTTATATCCCACTAAGACCCCATCTAAAGAGTTATGTTGTGACAATTTTAGGACATAATAGTTTTTAATATTATAATTACAAAGGATTTATAAGAATATAAATTAAAATAATATAATTATTTATAATAAAAGAAAAGAAAATATTATCTAAATATACAATAGTGAATCATAGTGTGAAAAGTGGAGAGAAGAAAAAATTGAAACTGGATCTTTCCCCAGTGATTCTACCAGTTCATCTGTTCTTCACTGATTTGAATAGATTTAACTACATAAACTATCTTAACCCATATTTTTAGATTTCAAACCATGAATCTAATTAAGTTTGAATGGTCAATGTCAATAACTAAAATCTTAGTTGTCATCATCATTTCATTAAGATCGGTTGAAAGTATCCATCGATTACCGAACACCATGACACAATTGTGCCCCAACTATTTTTACAATTCTCGATCAATAATTTTATTGTGCTTAAAATAATAATTGACCAATAAAATAATAAATGAAACGGGATTAAAAAATCCATACTTGATGAATATCACATGAGGATCAGATATATGCTGATAAATAAATGCATTAGAAAAGAAAAAGTAAGGATATAAGAAACAACAATCCCATATAATTTAATTATTAAACAATCAGAAATATGGGGAGATTTATTATTTGACGGAAAATAAATATGCTCATAAAATATTCACCAGTTGATATCACAAGTTCTAGATACTAAAAACATAGATAATATTTTCTAAGGAATGAAAATGGACTTCAATCATCATCTACAGGATCAGAAACATGTCTTCTTCTATCTGTTGAGAAAATATCCAAGATATACTATCTCTATCTCTTCATTTCAATCATTTTATAAATGTTATTGTTTTTGTTGCACCCTTCTCCTATCCTCAATGTGTGTGTGTCCCCCATATGAAATTCCTGACTTCCTCTTTTTCATATTTCTTTTAAAAATCATAGCCAAAATCAAAAAAATAAATATATCACAATCAAATGTAATTGATACTACCAAATAACCTATCATAGTCTTTATAACCTTAGAAAATTCCCTCTCTCTATTAGATAATGACATCGTAGAAGCAATATAAACCTATAACTGACATCTATTAATAAAATATTATTAAACCTAAGTCAACATGTATTTTGGTTGATTATTTCCCTCTTAAAAAAATGTTCGACCTCCCCAACTTAAAATCTATAAACCACTTCAAATTCCATGTTTTCATTCAACACCACTTTCAACTAAAAAAACTAACAAAATATTATTTGATATCTTGAACCTATATCCTCTAATATCTAATCTTGTCCAACATAAATTTCTCTATTGTCAAGTAATCTCATCATTGATGCTCAAAACATAAAATAATATATGAAAATTAGTGAAAACTTCTCAACATAAACCCAAATCAAATCCCCATTATCCAAAAATCTTCAACCATGCTTCACCTATTAAAATCATTGAGAAAATTTGGTGTGTTAATCATCACGAAGAATGTTTTAGAAATGGATTGTCCCACTCTTCCCAGATTGATCCTACATTGAATGAAAACAATAAAAAATGAAATAGGATTATACAATTTTAAATTATAATTGACTATTAATATATATACTAGGATCAAACTGAAGTGGTCGGGCTTGGATCCCTCACATTCGACCTTGGTAAGAATGGTTTTCAATATTATTTGAGAAGAGTCCCTTTACATTCAATTGGAGGCCTGGATCAAAAGTGGTGAAAAACTTATTTGATATATCAGTGGAAACACTGATCATCTTCAAAAATGGGTTGAGCCTCATATGTCCATCCATGACCCACTAATCTATAAGGAATCCTAGACTCAATGTCGTCTTATAAAATTTCCATGAACTAGTCATGAATGAATCTCATATCCAAGATTTAGTATTTGGCGTGACATGATCTATCTCAAACCAAGAATGGGTTGACCCCAATTTATCCCATGTGACTGAATGAAACCCAAATTATATCTCTTTTATGATCGAGTAGATTGAGATCCTGTTCGAGAATCACTCTTAACAACCCAAACTAGTTCTTCTAGTTCATTCTTTGCCGGGGTGGCCTTAGGTGGAAACTTCTTTCAGATTTTTAACATTGGATTTGTTTGTAGAAATGTCTAGTGTTCTTCAATTAATGGTGACCTTGGATGGAATCTTAGTTTAGTCACCGCTTGTTAAATGGTAGAGTAATATATATATATATATATATATATATATAGAATCATGGGTACTAGTACTGGTCATCTCTAACTCGAGAGAGCTTACAATGTTTAACATAATACCCCCTTCCTTAAACTGTGATGCTTAATATGTGTTTAGAACTAGTTCATAATTTTCCCCAGCAACACCTAGATCTGATTCATCAATTCTCATAGGATCTTCAAACACTAGCCTCATATGGCTTTAACTTTTCAATTTTGGTGATCTTGAATAAAATCCATGATGGATAATTTGGGTCCTGATGTTCTATTTGGATCAATCTTCTCTTGAAATATTTTCTTCTTCTTTAGGTTCTTTTTTTCATGATTGACCTCAAAAGATTCAGTTACGTGGGTCTTCAACTATTCAGATACATGGGTATCAATGGGAAAAAGAAATGTGGTTTGGGGTTTCCAAATTTTCCCACCTGATTGTATTCTCTTGAATTGGATATGTGAATGAATTTATAAATGGATATGTAGGTTTTTTGTGAATTTAACTACATGGTTTCCCTCTAGATTTGGTTATGTGGGCAGCATAATAAATTGGCTATATTGATGTTCAATATTTTTTCTATAAAAACCCCTTAAAAATTATCTAGATAGTGTACTTAAATTTCCAAAAGAAAATAGTTCTCATCTAAAAAAACATACAAAAAATTGGGTAAAATAATAAAAAAATAAATAAAAATTAATTTTTTTAATTAATTAAAACATAACTGAATTACAATCTTAATAAATTCATAATAATTAATTTTTAAAGATAATAAAATATTATATATTTGTATCATAAAGCTTCAAAACATTAACTAATTATGAAATATAATTTATTATAACTAAAAATTAAATTATTTATGTAAAATAAATTAATGTTAAACTATAGTTAAAAAATAAAATAAATATACCAGGAAAGGATAAATTCAAATTTTCAGAATAAAAAATTAAACAAAAACACATAAAATTAATATTTTATAAAATTCATTAAAATTAGAATATTCCCTTAATGTTAAATAAAATTATAATTAAAACATGAAAGGAAAAAAGTATCTATAAAATAATGGTTTTATTTATTTATCACTAGATTAAAATAAAAAAAAATTAATAAATACAAAAAATACTATTAAAATTAAAACATAGTTAATTAATATAAATTTTGTCAAAAAATTGTGTCAAATCAATTCTAGATCACATATTGGTGAAATATGGAAGAGAAATAGCGTGTCTATGGCTCAAATACATGTGGATTTAGTGATAGATATCTCTTAATTTAGTTCATTAAGAAGACATAGGTTGTTGCTCAATCACTGATATACACACCCTTGGAATAAATATTAGTAATTATAATATCTGAATATCTAGTAAACTAGGAATGTTGCGTATACTTATCTATCCTTGGTATGAGCATATCCTTCAAAAGTTTGTGATCATATAATTTTATTTTTTCACTCTCTGGTTTCTCAAAATGGTAATTCTTCATATTTTTTAAAAGGATCACAATAATGCGATCATATGATCAACAATATCCTAGACCAATAATATCCAACATTTTGTCTATATGAGAACCGATCTGGTCTTCAGATTTATAAGTCTATTGTTTTTCCTTTGGGAATATGTGAGAAGAAAAATATGGATCTAATAAGAAGTTATTTTTCTCTTTAAATTCATCCATATTTATAGGGTTTATTTGGTGAATGGTTGACTAATTTGGACCTCAGTGTGTTTTCTTAGACCTGGACCATAATTTGATAAAGGTAAGAGATCCATCCAAGTGTCTCATGCAGAGGACCCCTCTCAGGTGCCTCATGCATGGCACATTATGTAAGTGCCTCACATAGGGAACTACCCACATGTTCCTCACATAGGGAACACCACCAAAGTGTTGTATACAAGGAACTCTTCCCAGTTACTTCATGTTTGGAACTTGGTTCAAACCACTTCACACATTTTAAATCACAAAATGTAATGTCATGAATCTAAATGCATAACATAATAGTACATGTAATGTTGTGAGGAAAATTTGAGAAAGTGAATAACTTTATTCATTAGAGTGAGAGAAATAATATGATAGAGGGGGTACCATCAAGATATACTCCATATTTATAGGTGATCCAATGACCAATGTCAAAAAATATTATGGAAAACTTGCATGAACTTCTTACATGAAAGGCCTATGTGATAATATTTTTCCAATATCGAATACGTAATAGATATACATGAGAATGTTTTACTCAATAGAATTGTAAATGATCTATGAAATCTAATCTATAAACTGTGAAACTAGTGGTCCATTATAAAGGGTTCATCCATGCCAATGTATCTCTACGTCAGGATCAGATCCTTCTTTTCCAATTGGATATAACCCTAAGGGGTGGGGGGAATTTTTTTACACTACCTTTTGACATGAGAATTAAAATTTTAAAGAAGAAGAACCTATGGTATATGAAGATAAGTTAATTTTATAATGGATGAGAAACATTGTTCTCTTAGACACAGCATAGTTTGTCCAAATGATGATTGTGTGGTATAATTTTGGTGAACTTGCACGATTAGGAACCTATCTCAGATTGGACCAGCACAACCCACTAGCAAAGAGGAATTGTGTGGAAACACTCCTTCATCTAGGGTCATGTATATTC
Source organism: Viscum album (assembly GCA_963277665.1). Lineage (NCBI taxonomy): Eukaryota > Viridiplantae > Streptophyta > Magnoliopsida > Santalales > Viscaceae > Viscum > Viscum album. The sequence goes on from OY728155.1 coordinate 825,239,054, forward strand.
CTATTAATAGAACCCTCATTCTCTTTATTCTAAACTCTTGAATGAATTTGATGACATTTGGTGGATTTCTCTCCCAAATCCCTTGCCCAATTCGTCAAACCTTTCTTGTATTTTTCTATGATTTTGAAATAGGAGTAAGATAAAAAATAGTAGGTTATAAAGTTTCCTAAAGGTAAAAAACAATAAATACATGCATGAGGAACCACCATCCTAATCCAAACACACTAGGGTGAAGGACCCTTTCCGAAATCAAAATATGTGTTCCATCCTTCTAATAGAATCATATGAGACCCCTTATCATGATTAAAGAAACTCTCCCTAGTTGTGTCAATTGGAACAATATGAATGCCCTTGTATCACCTGATAAATCTCCCTTATGACCACCTAAGTATCGATTGGGAGAGATTAATTTGTATTGACCAAGTATCACTTGGGTGAGTTCCCTTATGACTACCCAAGTATCAGTTGGTAAAACCCACTTCAACTAACGGATGTTTTACCTAGGCGAGGATACCATAATTTACCTATCCAAGAATTATATATAAAAGTCCTCCACTATGACCACCATATATATGTAGCTGGAAAATGAAACAACAAGTGTGTTAGAAACACCCATTTATTTTAAAATTACATTATCTTCTTTAGTGTATATAACATGTAACACTAAGAATAAACGAACCACAATATACTATTAAAATATTGCTATTTAAATATGCCTATTATAATCCATCTGTTTAAATTGGTGATATGAAAAGGAATAATCATATTATAAAACATTAACTATAGAGGTTTTATATAATATAAATTTGTTGATTAATTTTTAATATATAATTACTCAAATTTTAGTAAATTCATTTTCTACTAGAAAAATGTGTTTTCTTCACAAATTATTTGTACTGATTTTTGAGAGAGAATATTATAATTAGTTAAAGGAACTTATATAAATGTTTTTTTATAGAAAAGGTTATTATTATTTAAATAAAAATATCAAAATTATCTTTTGGAGAAATATTTGGTATTTGTTTTTTGAAAATAATGATTATTCAGTGAATAATTAAAATAACACTTTTTAAAAAACTTTCATTTCTATTCAATAAATGGAGTAATTTAAAATTAACATTATTATTTAAATTTTATTTAAAAGTAAAATAATTTTTATTTTGTTATATCAAATCTAATAAATTTCATTTTGATCATAATATTTCATGATTTTGGTATAAATCTATTGTTATGCTTCAAAACATTATTTTTTGAAAACTATTTTTAAGTGCATAATGTATATCCAAATAAATTAATAAAACTAATTAAATAAACCCATAGTAATAAGAAAAAATAAAATAAAATAATATATAATATATAATATATCTTTTTTTATTAATTTAAATACATATTAATATAATTTATTATCATAGAGTTAATATACCATCATCTATTACTTGACAAATGCATTTCTCAAAAAACCGTTTTTTGACATGTTTTGCAGGTTATATTTTAAATTGAATACTAAAAATTTATAGATTTTAATTTCATAAAATGGATTGAATAATTTTTATAATTATAATTAATATTATTTAACAATTTCACCTTACATTTTAACCATTATGAATATAAAAAATTGTCAAACAAAAACTAGTTAACATGGTCGATAAGTAAAATGGTAAAAGTGACTAACCATAGAAGTAAATGGAATAAAATGAATAAAACATGTTTATTTTTAAATATTGTAGATTTGGATCAAATATATCACCAATATAATCCCTTATTTATCAATTTCGTAGGCACTTGTCTCAAGAGTGGTTACCATTGTTGAATAGTCTTAGGTATTTACAAAAATTCCACTCTTCCTCACTTATAAAAATGAACATCATATCCTCTCTTTCACACATGTAAAAATCATTGAGTATCTAAAAATTCTGAAAAAATACCATACTTACTTTTCTAAAAATGTCATATAGGCCATGGTTTTAGGAAAAATCCAATATATTAAGTCTTTAAGAATATTCCAAAAGAGGTAGTACGAAGAAGAGGTATCATTATTAACTATGAATTTTGATTTTGTTTCTCCATCCTTATAATTAAAATATTATTAAACAACGATGATATAATAAATCATTTATCTACCATATAATTATATGATATCATGTGAATTTAATAATCTATATCCATCTCCTCTTCCATAAATTGGCAACAAAATCATTGTATGTGTGTACGATGGACTACCACCTCACGAACTAATGTAATTGAATTTTCAACATTTTATCTCATGAAAATTCATGATGATGAATTTAATTTTTATATATTATATCAATTTAATTTTAATAATTTATGAAAATTAATATATCATATAATTTATTACATTTCAATCCATTGAAAAATTTAAACGTGGATTGTTTGTACGACGGACTACCATCTTGCAAAGACATGTGATTTCTTTTTATTACAAAATGAAATTTATGGTGTATGTATGTGTACTTAAATAATTAATTTAAAATTTATGATATATTTGTTATCATTTAAATAATAAATAACACTTAAATTCTTTTGGTCAGTATTGATGAAAAGTGGAAACATCACTCATGCGTACATATAGTCTACTATCTCTATGTTTTTAACGTAGTTCATTTTTTATAACCATATTTTACAGTTAGTTTTAAATGTATAATTTTTCAAATATGATTATAATTATGACATGATTATTATTCATTATATTATTTATCAAAGACCCATTTTTTAATGATTAACTCACCGATTCCATTTTAAATTTATTAAACAAATGTCTCCAAAACATCAGACATTGACCCGATTGATTATGTAATTAAAAAAGTCATAAAAAATAATGGAATTATATTGTCTAATTATAAGATTTCAACCCCATAGAAACTTCTCAATAAATACAATAATTGATATAATTTTACTATATTGGAGAAAAAGGAAAATCATGAAATGTCCTAAATCAAGGTAATGTATTTTCATTATAATTTAATTTCCAAGGGATTATAGCCATATTCATCACATTCTTCTTTTATGAGGTGTATATACATCCCTTTTTACAAGTAATATCCTGAATATTTCGTAATTCAAGGTATTTTAGGTATCTATATTAATTATTTTATCGATTTTTATTTTACTTGAAATTTAACAAGTGGTAAGGAATTTCATAACCCAATTTCTTTTCATTGGGTTATATTACTTCCTCATTTATGTTTGATATTATATGATTATGTTTGTATTTTTTTTATTTTTTTATGTATTAATTAAACTTTTTTTATTTGTATTTAACTTTTATACTCATGATCTGTTCTTCGATTAATCGAAAATTCAACCATATGATCTATGTAAAATATTTCATCTCAATTTTCAATCTATTTAGTCATATTTGGTATTATGCACCTTTTTATTTTCATGAGGTATATAAATTGAAAAATTTTTATATTATATCATGAATCCATTTAAATAAAAGGTATTTAATTTTTCAATTTTTTTTATTTATTTCATGTGGGAATAATTAAAAATTTACCAAAGTAGTAAGGATTTATGATTCAATCTCATTTTAATTTGGATTATTTATGCTTGAATTTAAATTTAAGGAAATTGTTAGATCATTTTACAGTATATCTATTCAATTTAATTAATTTATGTTTATTCATGAAATTTTAAATAATATTTCCATTTTTTTCACTTTGGCAGTAAAATATGTCGATAAAATGTTCATTTAATAGCCATCTTCATTTCTCTTCTTTGTCGAAAATATTTGTTCTTCCATATATACATTTTACATAAATTATAAATACTATTTTTAGTATTTTCAAATGATTTTTTAAATAAATTTTTATGAATGTTTTTATTTAAAAAAAATGGTTTAAAAATAATAATTATTTTATTTTTTAAACATGGTACTTTTTGACTTTTTGTACAATAGCGTGAAAGGAATGTTTTATTAACATATACGATACCAACAAAATTTATCACCATCATGAAAAAAAAATATTTTGAATCAACCTTTTATAATTTTTATGGTTATCTTCAATGAAATATTTTTATACAATATTCTAGATGTTTTTTATTTTTATGGAATTTATTTTAGAGTGAAAAATGTATTTTACTAAAGAAATTCCATACAACATTTTAAAGACGTTTTCATCAACAAAAAAAACCTTTCATGTTGTGTATTTCTTATAAATTATTTATATATTTCTCTCACATATATACCTATATTATTATACCTTTCAGTGATGGAATAATACATGTATTATGTTCATTTCTAAAATGCCTCATTTATGAAATGTCCTAATTATGATATAAGGAAAGATTAGGTAACTAATTTATTTCCATAGACAATTCTTATGTTTATTCCTAATTATTATTTTTTCATTCTTATAGTGTTCATAATCTTAAACATGTTATGATATGTTCTCCTACTACAATGCATTGTGTAAATATTGATTCTCCCGTGACTTCATGTATGAGATTAAGTAGAAAACAATTTCCATTATGGGACTTTGTCCACTAGGTCATATTGTCAAGGCAGTTAGCCTTGACTTAGGTTTATGCCATGCTATATGTTGTGGAAAAATTTCATTTGATTCCATGATCTTATTATATGATGTTCTTATTTTATGCTCTCATGTTTTTTCCCAGGAACCTTTTCTTTTATGATATTAATTTATATGTTTGTCTTGCATATTATATTTCCATATCAAGTTATTTACTTACTATGATTTTTATCTCTCCCATTATTTTTTCTCTCCCTTCGTTATTGTGTGAAATGTTATGATATTATAGAATTTATATTCTCTCTATGAAGATTAAATTAAATAATTTTAATTTCACTTGTTTTAGGTTCCCATTATTTTAAATAAAGTTGTCCTTTTCGTTCCACAATTTGTATTTAATGGATATTTATATTTAAAAAAATAATGTAATAATATGTGTAAAAGGATTGGGTAACTATATTTAGTGTTCAGGGATTTTATATTGATTTTGTTGGATTAGGAAAATAAATTAGTGAGAAGTCTAGTGATATGTATAAGGATAAGACAATGTATATCAAAATATCCACGAATTTTGGTGAATTATAAAGAGAGTGGGTTTGAAAAAATTACATCCATGTCTTGATACTACATATATATATGTGGGTTTGGAATATTTATAACTAGGGGTAATGGGCACATTGGTATAGAATTGATAATAATCTAGTGAATGATAACAAACCTTGCGATACACCTATTTTGACACTTGTGGGGATATATTTTTGAAATTCAAAATATCTTTATGAACCATTAAGAAAGAGTTTAAAAAGAATTTAGGTTATAAAACATAATAAGAAACATTACCATGTAAAACCGAAATTGAAAACTAGAGTCTCATAAGTCAGGATATATGTATCATTCTCAAGTTATTCCTTCTAGATTTATATGTTTTTCTTGTTCATGTTAATGCAGTCTCATATTGTTCTTTTTATTACTCTTTAGTTAATGGAGAGAAATAATAGATATCATTCCAATAACCAATGTGATAGGAAATGTATGTGTTTACCTAAAAAGGTTCCTAATCGATTGGTAATATGATTTATACATCCATTGATCATTTAAAATTAGATATCTCGAATTATAAAGAAAAACATGAACATAAATGAATTTAAAAACAAATCAAAGAAGTGAAGGATGATGTATCATGAATTTTTAAGGATTTAAAGATTATAATTAAAATATGATTAAATTTTATTCAAGTCAATAATATGGGGAGAGGCACTATGGAAAATGAATTAAAATAATTTTAATAATATTTATGTTTTGAAAATGATGATATAAAGATGCTAATTGACGAAGAAAAATGAAGAGTTTTATTTACAGGACCCATGGAAACAATGTTCATCCTAAGGCACCACTAACAGTTCAATGTAATAGATGTGGGTAACATGGTCATTATCTGATTTAATTCTCTAATAGAAGGGTGAATTGTTAATGTAATATGAAATGAAATTCATTTAAGTGGAACAATTTAATTTTTTATGTGTTGAAATTCAAGAATTGTGTATTTTTTTATTCTAGCGATATGAATCATGAAACTTCAATGAATTATTCTATAATTGTTTTTCATTAAGGTTTTTCCTGAATATGTTGAATTCTACTAATGAACTAGAATGATGATTTATGTGTAAGGTCATATCTTTTGAAAAAAACACACGATTGAGGAAAAATAATATTTAATATGTTATTGACATTGAGGTAGTTATAGAAAATTAAAAAAGGTGGTATGATTACTAATGGTGTTTTCGAATATATTCATCATGTTCTTGATAATTTTACAGGATCATGGTGAATTATGAAAATGATTATCACTTTTTTCTCTATAGCTTTATAAAAAGTAAATCCCACATGTTCAGTGACATCCCATTGAATCTGGAAAGGGATTGAGGCTTGAACCAACAACCAAAGGGAGATACGGTAAATTATTCTACCACTGGACTATATGATATACTGGTTATTATGAAATTATTTGTACTCAAATTATTTTAATGATTAATATTTTGTTTATTTTTGGGAAAAATATTTTAGGATTAAATATTTTTGAGTTTTATTGATTTTGGGGGAATTAATGATATATTTTGAAATTATTTTTTGGGTTGAGGTGTAAGTAACCCTTAGTTATAACATTCTATTTAACATGAAATCTTAATTGGGCAGAACAAAATTAATGTTTTTGAATGTCTATGTTATTTTGGATGTAGTGATATTTATTTATTGAATGATGTATTGAAAATTTTTATTTGGAAAATAAAATGACGGTTTATATATTTTTTAGGCTATATATATAATTTCCTAATCCCAATTCACTTGTAAGTAACCGAACATTGTTGTCCACATGGACTCAAGAGTGCCTCCTCATACACTAGAGGCTTCCAACTACCAACGATGGTATATGATGGGATGGTGGTGAGGATATTCCCTCATGATTCTATTGATAAGGGGTGATTATAATAGATTAATTAGTGGAATCATAAATAATATATATATATATATATATATATATATCTCAAATAGGAATACCCAATAAGAATTACCACATCCCCTGTCACAAACAAAATGATATCATGGTACTATAAAAAATGAAATCAGGAATACTTGGTGGAAGGAATACAATATTATACATGTACAATAGAATGAAAAAAGTCCAAAAAATATCCCATGATCATCTTAAGTACTATTTCAATCTTCCTCTACAGAGCTCTCATCCTAGAAGATACTCAATCATCCAAAATATGGCTCTTCACATTGTCCCTACTTGCATCCCCGATGCCTATACAGGTACCAATAAATGGACCCAAGGGGTAAAATCAAGGCATACATAAATATAGATAAGTATATGAGTTTCTTTAACCTTCCATGGAATATATGTTTTATATTCTTGGTGAAGTTCATAAAGGTGAACCCTTGTCAATTCACCCTATGGAGAAAATAATACATGAGCCCTAGGCGCATGTCCAAGGTAGCCTCTATAATTGAATTGAAAGGATCCAAATGTAATAACCAAGTAATTAAGTAATATAAAGTCAAATCCTAGTATAATAATCCTAGGAATTCATTTAATTTAATTTCTAAAAATAATGGTGAGTCCTCACTGCCAAGTAGGGGTAATCAGGTCTATGAGAGGAGGACTAAATCCAAGTGTGGTTAATCACTTGGAAGACACATAAATGAATATTTGGTGTCCTTGAAGACCACATATGGGATGTCATAAAGGGAGTCAATGTATTGTTCCAGGGATTCTTCAACCTTAAAATTCATGGTCTACGACCATAATCAACTTTGATATAATTAATTAATTAAGTTCCCATTCTAATAAAAATAGCGAGGGCTACATTTTATACTAAATCAATGTATAGGTGGTATGACCATATAATCCATCCTCTATGTAGAAAAATTATCCATTTCATTTATGTAGGCAATCTAAAACACTATATAACTCTATGTAATTACAAATACTATTATTTGAGTGACTATCAAGCTACAACATCATCTCATTTAGTGTAATTTGACCATTTCATTATAGAGTATATTTCAATGAGATTACCTTGTAATGATTCGAATATATATGAGATGGGGAGGTGGTGAGTCAGTAATATATTTTTCTTCTATATTTCTTTATTTATGAAACAACCTTAAACTTCAATAAATTTTTTCATTCCCTACTAAAAATAATTCAAACACACATCCACAGGAACGTACGGATTTATAAGGATCGATACACAACAAGAGTAGCTACGTCCTTAGTATGGTTTGGAAATAATAAAATACCACACAATACACCAGAAAACAATCCTTTTTTCTATATTATAATGATATTGATATTCCCTTACACTCATGTAGAACTATGTTCAATATAATAGTTCATGTGACTCATGTAGCATGAAATGATGTAATAACATTTTTGTAACAAACTTGTGACGATGCTTCTTGATCAACATTCAAAAATATGAGAATTTAATATAATTCCTCAATTTATTACCTCAGATATTGTAAGAGCTTCTTGGACATTGTAATGACACTCAGTCTGATACCCCAGTCAGATTTCCAATAGTGACTTCTTATAAAGGAAATTGTACTTTTTTGCAGAATCTTAGTTTTTAGAAGTTGATTTCACGAAATAGTTTAATCCATTAAATAACTTCATTATACACATTCGAAAATAACATGTATACTCCATGTACTATCGTGAACTATGTATTGTGAGTTCTTAACAGAGAACATTCCCTTCACGGACTACCTCTACTTCGTGTATTACTGATTCCTCTGTAAACCACTAATATTATTTGTATCTACAAATCCACTAAAAAACTTTTAGCATCCATAGAAATAGTATTTTCCTCTCAGAAGTTTGGATTTAGTATTTTTGTGACTATGTTTCTTGGAAACCATTAAAATGGAACATTATTGACCACCCACCATTCTCTTTTCAAACAAAACTTTTTTTCTTCAGATCAGATTTCATTCCGACCTTATCAAAACCAAAAGTAATAGAATGTTTTCAAGGCGTAGGGTTTTCAAGAACTTATGAATTATCCAAATTATTAATATTCTTTAAACACATGAATTTTATGGATTTATTATTAACCTTTAAAGATAAATTTTGGTGAAATTTACCAGGTTCCTCTTTACGACATCTTTAACATTCATCCTATATTGATTTTTTAAAACTCATATCCCTCTATTTATCATTTGATTTTTTTTGACAAGTTCCAGCTTTTTTTCTTTTTTCTTTCATCTTTACTACTATACTTTCATTATGATTGTTTTCTTCCACAAGATATTTTTTTATCAAGTCATAAATAGCTTTTATCATCTTGAATTTATCATTAATAAAAACATCTTGATTATTGTTTTAATTTTTTCCATTCTTCAGTTTCCTTATATTTTTCTATTTCTGTCTAATCTATCTCAGACACTATTTCAATTATTAATTAACATGAAATTATATTTTAGTTTCTTTATCTTAATAACTATTACTTTCAAAATACTCATTATTAACTCTTTTATTTAACATATTCTATCAAGCCTTTTGAATATATTTTGTAGACTCAACATCATTTTCTTCTTCTTCACCATCATTAGATAAGAATCTTTTTCATTTATTTTTGAATTATTTTTTATATTTCCCTCTAGAAAATCATTTATACTTATCCCCCTATTTCCTTCATGACCTTATAGGTCTTCTTTCTTCTTCATCACTATTATCTTATTTCTTTATTTGGGGATAATTAGCTGCCAAGTGTCCAATGTCTCTAAATTCATAGCAATTTAAGAGAATTTTACCTTTATATTTACCTACACCTATTCTAAAAATTTTCGAACGCAAGGGTAAAATAACAACAAGATTTTCACATTCCTCATTTTCTGAATCAGATATAGTAACATCATCTTCCTCAAGAACCATATTATAATTTTCTTTCTTTGAATATTTGAAATAAATTTATTAATTATATTTTTTAACTCTTCATAAAATTCTCCTTTCCCATTTCATAAGTGATGAGTGTGTTATGAAAATCATCTAGAGATAAGGATTTAGGGTCTCCATATTCAAAAGAATGAACTTTAGCACTAAACTTATAAGGAATAATTTTTAAGGACATTTCAACAACTATAAAATCCTCTAACTTATCACCAAGACATATATTTGTGTTGTAAATGTCATTTAACTTGGTAAAGAAGACCCCAAAAGATTCATACTAACCCATTTCCAAATATTCATAGTCTAGCCTCCAGATTTGTAGTTTCTCTTTATTCACATTTATATTTTCTTTATAGAGGGTTTTAAACTTATCCTAGACAACATTAGATATGGATAAAACTTTCACTTGTAAAAAATAACTTTTAGAAAGTGATGAGATTAAATAATTATGTGTTCCTCCACCATTCTTATAATTCTTCTTATCGATAGGTGTAAGAGGATCATTTTCCTCTGTTGGAGGAAATCTATCAATTTTATCGTTATAAACATAATACCCAAGAGAGATAAGATAAGGATTCATTTTATATTTTTAGATATAACAGTTCTTTCGATTGAAGATAAGAACACATAATTAAGATTCTTTATCACAACTTTTCTTCAAAACATTTGAAATGAATAAAAAAAGGAATATTCATCTCCCATACCAATTAATATTACCCTTCAAGGATTGAAGTATCACTGATAGGGATAGAGGATGAATCATTTGTTTCTTTTTCTTTTATTTTTCTTTTCTTATGAAACTACCTTCACCACTTATTATATATTTCTTTCCCTATAGAAAAAAATAATATACACATCCATTGGAACATAAGAATTTACAAAGTTCACTACTCAAAAAGATTAGTTCCATCTATGGTATTGTTTTGAAATAATTAAATACAACATAATTTACTAGAAAACATTAGTTTTTTTTGAAATAAAATGACCAGGATATTCCCTTACACTCATGTTGCACTATCTTCAATACAATAGTTCATGTGCTTCAAGTAGCATGAAATGATGTAATACAATATTTATAAGAAACATGTTATTGTGGTTCTTGATCAACATTCCAAAATATGATCTTTTAAAACAATTCCTCAATTTATTTCATAGAAGATGGTGATAACTTCCTGGGATTTTTCATGATAATCCGTCCGATACCCCAGTCTGATTTCCATGTCTGATTGATTAAAACGAAAATATCACTTTTTAATATACTCTTAGTATCTTGAAATTGATTTTGAGATATCTTTTAATAACTTCACAAACATCCTTATACCAATCATGAACTATATTGTATCCTCTACATATTTCCTTTCACTCTATGGCATGAGTGCTTCATGGAAATCCTTCTCTTATCCAACTGCCTCTACTTCACAGATGGATGATTCCTCCACAAATGACTAATAATCCATGACCACTTATTCATTATAGGAAACCGATTCCCACAAAATTATTCCACAAACTATTCCCATGAACTATCAACTCTATAGAAATGATCCCCATGAACTACTATGATTCAAGTAATTCTCTATCTCAAACTTATTCTCCTTCAAATAATCCTCCCTCATGGCCACTTTTAGAATTACATAAATTATTTTCGTATAGATGATATCATGTAATAAAATTATTTCTACTTAATGACCATATGAGGGGTATTTTTATAGTAAAATAAGATCCATAAAACCTTCTTAATTTGATTTACCCAAAACTTCTATCTGGTATAGACTTTAAAATGGATTATAAGCCTCCTATGAACTATGAAATGGTTCCACCTTAATAATCTTCATCTATAACACTAACCAAATTGATTCACGTTTATTTTTTTCAGACAAAATACAAAATCATAAATAATTTAATCTTTAACCTTATTAGACCAAAATTCACTTCTTCGGAATTAGATAGAGATCAAATATTTTACTCAACACATACTCTAAGACCACATGATCTATTCATAGCATGATAAACAAGAGTATCATGAGAATTTTATCACCGAATCACAACATTCAAGAAACACTCGACTTATTTTATTAAAAATCACATCTATTATGATATTTAACATTTGATCCATCATTTTTAGCATCGTCATTTTATCAACGAAAAGTATTTTCACTTCCCTATCTTCTAGAAACATCACTCCTTCCAATTCAAATGAAATTTATTTATGAATTTTGATTATGATTTCTTGAATACGATGGTCAGTATGGTCATACACCTGTACAAATTGATGTGATTTATTTTATTCTTAAACATTCATGAAAAAAACACAATACTAAAATATTATTGTTTTTATTATCATCTTGGTACTAACATTCATCTCATATCAAACATTGGTTTAATTACACTTCAAGACATAACATTCATGGGACATCAAAGAGACACACCCAAAGGGGTGGCTCAGGTTGAGGCAGTCAAACTATGATGATGCAATTTAGGGGGAAAGGAAATCCTAAATGAGATAATAGAAATTTAAAAAATTAATATGACATTTAATTGGAATCCCTTTGAAAATCTACAACACAACATGAAGGCACATGATATAAACATCAAATATTTGACGGAAAACTAAAAGAGCACATACCTTAGATGGTTAGTAATGTAATTTTCCATTATGAACCTTTAATTCTGGGAAGAATTGGATAAATCAAAATAAAATACAAATACCATGAAAATATGGTATATTAGGTCACTTGAATTTATGATTCTATATGAAGAGATAAATGAAGAAATGAAGTAAAAGTATTGAAGATGTTACAGATACAAATCCATCATGATGAATGGAGGGTGAAACAGATGTTGGAGAAAGGTTATCTCCATAATATTAGATGAGATAAATGAGATTCCAATGAGAGGGGAGATGTGCTATGTGATTTGTGAGAAGAACATGGAGAGTAAGTGTTAAATACTAGGGGAAGAATTTAATTTCAACAATATTTACGTGTATCATGGTTTTTTATATAGTTTTCCAAACCATGAACAGACCATAATCCACTACTATCAATATGGAGCACCCTGACATGGTTATGTTCAAATTTTTGAAAACCATGCACAACCCATTATTTCTCACTATCCAAGATCATTTTCCTCAACAGAGAAACGAACACAATTAGAAAAATTATACAATAATAGTTCATTTCAGTTTTTCAACACACCCACATGATTTTTAACATCCATGTATCCTCCATCACAAGATTTTATAAATTATTATCTACCTATATAGGGATGAAAAATTGATCTTCGCTGTTATTACTAACCATGTTACAACCATGAACCTCTGTCCACGTCTCCAAAAAAATGGACCTCTAATTTCTGAAAAAGCCCATAATTCTCTTGAAACATTCTTTAAACTCTTAAGAAAATTATTTAAAAAAAATATTGTTTAAATACAAAAATAAATGAACCCATACTTTTATAAAAACCAGGGAAATTAAAACCTCCCCTACTTAAAAAATATTATTCTTGAGTTTCCCTTATAAGGGTGGTTGAATATTTTCAGGGAATAGTTATGGCCACTAATAATGTACGTCAACCTCTCTCTCCAAGAACTCATCATGTACATGGTGGTGATTCTATAGAAAAATAACTAGAGCAGATAAAAAACATATAGAAGGCATTATGCTCTGACCCATTATACACACTAGATAATCCTCAAAATATGAATCATCATCCAAATCTTCCTCTTCAGGATGAACAACATGAGATGGATATAAATATTAACTGTGAAGTGGTGAAACATGGTAGATAACATGCATGGACTGTTACATATAAGGAAACTAAAACCGATTGGCTATGATCCCTACTCTCTTTAAAACCTCAAAAGTTATAACAATGCAACGTGATAGATTTTCATTCTTCCTAATCCTTTGATGCCCCAATCTAGTAAAAAATATTAAAGAATACTCGGTCCCAAACCTCTGACTCCTGAGGTCATCAACTACGATCAATATATAAATTTTTCTTATACTAAACCATACCATTACAATTAATAATTATATGTACCAACATTGAAGTCTCCTAAATGAGATGATTTCATAGTAGTGTTACCTCTGCTGCCTCCAACCAGCATATTGGTGAATAAAACAACCTAAATTATATTTCCTTATAAGAAGACGTATGTATTTTCTATTAAAATCTATTATTTTCAACCTATCTGACACGATATTTTATAGAACGCCATGAAGAAATATGGACTCTCTAATGTATAGCCTCGCTAGATCATCAAATAATAAGTTTTATTGAATAGGAAATGAGTAGGTGACCCTTGTCAGCATATATTCAATCACCCATAAAATGTCATTTCTTTGAGGAGGTACTGGTAAGAACATTACTAAATCCATGGGGAAATCATTACACTTCCACTCCAAAATGGGTAATGACTGTAAAATCTCATAAGGTAATTGGTGTTTATCCTTCACCTACTGATATATGGAAGAATGAGTAATTGAACCTACTATCTTTTTTCTGCAGGCTAGACCACTAATATTGGAATCTTATGTCACGATATGTATTTGTAAGACCTGAATGTACTTCCCATGAAGAGGAATGAGATTACCGCATAAACTCATCTCACACATCAGTAGAAACCCAAACATGTAATTGAATGTGAAAGATCTCATCCCTATCAATGGACAACCCTAATTATGGGTCCTCAACTAAAACACGTTCCCTTAGGGCCAAAATCTCATGATATGGAAGATGCTATATCTTTACTCTATCTTTAAGTGAAGAGGTTACTGATGAAAATGTGAGTATTGGCTAGCATAATGATCATGAATCTCCAAGAACATCTCAAAAAACAAGGAGATCAACTTCCAAAAACTATTCACCTCTTGAACCAATTACTTTTAAGTCATCCTACTGAGAATATATTCAACTTAATTAACGTTTCTTGGAATATATGTAAGATCTAAATGAAAATATTATAGGTATTTAGCCCACCAACATTTTATAATATTAAAATCACACTGAGTGAAAATATGTTTGAGGACTTTGTAATCCATGTATTCAATGAATCTCTCTTTGAAAAAGAATTTCCTACAACATAGTAATTTGTGAACAAAAAATGATATCTTGAGGTCACGTTTAAAGTAACTATACTCTTGAGGTCTCAATTAGAGTGGATCATATACATTGAATCAAGAATCATCTATTTGAACTGCTCACTACACGATGCATAATGCATCATAGTAAACTATATAGCTTCTTCTAGGCTTTGATAGAATCTAGATCCCTAATGAAGTCATCCTTCCATTAAACTCTTGATTTTATTTCTCACAGACATCAGAAAATATAGAATTAACACCTTTATTATTATAGCTAATAATTGGTGCTTTTAAGGTTAAAATGTATGAAATAAGGCACTTATAATATTTATCTATCCCTAAGAAACTTTTTATGTCAACGATGTTCTCAAGATTATTCCAAGAAACTGTGGCTATAACTTTCTCTGGGTCCATAGACACCAATAATTCCGATATGAACTGAACTAGGAAGTGATCCTTATTAATCAAAATGTGGAATTTTTTGTGATCATATCTTGTATATGGTGATCTCTCAGTGTAGTCAATACAATATCCTGTTGATTGGAATGATCTTGTATAGTATGAGAGTACAGTAAGATGTCATCCATGAAGACTATAACCAAAGAATTTAGATAGAGGTGGAAAACCAAATTTATTAGATCAATAATAATTTTCACCATGTTTGAAAGAACAAAAAAATAAAAAATGCATTCATACATGTAAATCCTTCAATCGGAGTATGATGAATAATACTAGAAAGAATAAAGGTCTAAATACAATCCCGCCAAAAACAATAAATAATTGCCCCCTGCTAGAAAGTGGAGACAACAAAAAATGCAGCTCTTTGTATAAAACAAATTCTATCTAGCCCAAACATAGCTATTTCTGCTCTTAACCCATGAAAAACCTTATCAAACGATCGATCGTCTTCAAAAGACATGACATGTATGAGAAAATCCCCTTGTCAGGGTGAGTATAATAATAACCAGAAGAACAACCTAAAATTACTATGAATAAAGCATCTAGATTAGTAATATATTCACACTACATGTCAATAATAATATGAGACATATAGTAAAACATATAGATATAATCATGGAAGATTCTTAGTCTAAAGGTAAGGTCAAAAAAAACATTTCTATCCAAATATTCTACATGATTGTATATGATCAAACTTTCCTAGTAGAAAGAGTTCCATGAGTTTGATGGCTATATATCATTCATACATTTTAGAGTGTTTTAATATATAATTTTTTGTATTTAACTAATTATTCCTTCCAAATTTTGGAAAATTTCATGCATTTTTTAATTTTAGGAAGGAACAACTAATATTTTAAAAATGTATTAAAATAAAAGAAATTAAGAGTTTAAAGACACTTTAGGTGGCGAACAAAGTGTAATAGCCTGACAATTTTTTTCTGGATGTAGTGGAGCTATGGAACCGGAGAAGGACATTTTACATCATGTATTTTAATTACATTTCGTGGTTTCATCTAGATAAACATATTACATCCATAAATGTTGTGAAGCAATACGTGATGTGAAGTAGTTAACCATAATTTACAGAACTACTCATCATGAAAGTTCCAATCAAAGATGATTTGAAAAATATATTTCTCATGTGGATTACATGCTGTGTCAAAATTACATATTGTGATAACATCAGTAATATGAAAAATATATACTCATTTATGATAATTTTTATGGGATGGATTATAAAACCACCCCCTAATCCACCAATTTGATAATTATAGATGGAGGGGGCTGATGAACGATGTTCGTTGAAGGTGAAAACACCCACTAATATTACACAATACCTATTTTTTATATAATTTTTGTTGATTATTTTTATCACTCACTCACTGTAATCATTATAGGGTGATTTCTTTTTGTCATGGAATAAAACATGAAATTAAATTTTATGTATGGGGTATTTTATTTTTTTCAGTTATTGTTGGGGTTTCTTGTTTGGTATTCATTTTAAACACTTCCCGAATTTTATTTATATGACCATTGTGAGTAGTGTTTGGGAGTGGGTTTATTTTTTTATTTTTTTTAGAATGACCATTTCATAAGCTAATAGAATGAACTTGTTTAATGATCTATATAAGGTCTATATTTCTTCCATGACCATTGGGTTTGCAGTTCCAAATAATTAAATAATGTTTCAGGTTACCCATACTTTGTAATTCAAATTATATGACCATGAGAAAAGGAGAGTTTTGGATGGGGAGAATCTTCCATGACCATTGGACTCACTAGGTCTAATTCAGATTACTGTATGATTATTAATTGACTATTTTATACCTTGTCAACCCATGAACCTAGATTCACTACTGCCTAACACCCATTCTATATTTTCATTTCCCAAATTCTCTACCAATCACGTAATCCATAGTTTTGATTAAATTTATTTATATTATAGTTTTATTAGTTCTATTTTATTTAATTGATATTTTCTCTTACCCTATCTCTATTGGTTCAACCTCAATCTTGTGTTTTCTTTACTACTATATAGTTTAGTTATTTGTTTGATTCATGTTTTAAATCTCTATATTTGGTAACCTTGTGGGAATTAACAAAACATTGTGGGATATAAAATCAATAATTCCATTTTTGAGGATATGAGACGCAAAGTTATTGGTTGAATATTTTTTAAAAAAATTATCATCTTTTTTTATTCTAATTTTAGAAGAGGTTTTTTATTTATTTACTTTTTATTATTTCATAACACATTGGTTATTTATGATTATGGTGATAGGGATGTATGACATGATGAATTCCATGGATTGGTTCTCCTTCCTACATGATGATATGATGTAACTACTCAATTAATTTTGAATGATGAAGAATAAATAAAAAGAGTTCCCATAATCATACCGAATCATTGAATGCACGAAAACCTATAGTCTAGGGCTAGATTTCTGTGAGGAGCATCATGAACCAAGAAGCATGGAAAACGAAGTAGAGGTGTATATAGATTGTGTAGTTTATTTTTATACTAATCATTATGCCCATTATTTTTCAGGTTCATAAGATGATGGAGAGGTACCCTTTATTTAGAAATTGAGTGGTTCAAACCAGAATACATAAAATTTTAGAAATAATAAGATAATAAGGATAAACCAGCTACACCATATGTTGAATACACTTATGAATAGAAAAAATAAAAAATAAAAGAAGAAATTGAGAATATAACCATGGAAACTGGATAAATCATCGAATAAGTATAAGTCATACAAAAATAGTTGAAAAATAAGAATTTTACTTAGTATGGACTGATGAAAATATCTTGTTATTGATACTCATACTATTCAAACTCCATTCACTGCCTTTGAGTTCTATAAAAATTTCAACAAGGAGATGTCAAGTTGATATGGGTAGATTTCAATATTGGAAATGGGTGAACAAAAGTTGGTTAGTGTTATATAAAACAATAAGACCTACGAGCCTTGAAAGGGTTCCACCTCACCCCATGAATGGTGGATTATCAATCAACAATAAATAATGAAGGCCTTTGGGCCATTGGAGGAGTAAAAGAATCATTAAAAAAGAGCAGCTTCCTAGAGGCCATATTATGTTTTACTACTTTCTAGGAATTTATATTTATTACATTCTTATAATTTAGTTTCATATTATTATTTAATTTCAATTCTCATTATATTTTTAAGAATGTTGAAATGAAATATAATTTCAATTGTTTCTATTAATTTTTATGTCAATCTAAGGCACCAGTAGTAGTAGTAGGCATAATGGAAAAGATGTTGTAGGGCGAATATACATCATGAACTATATTACATTTTGTGAAATAAATGAAATATGTGTCATGTAATCAATACACATCATGGTTTTGGGGTAGAAAGAACCTATCTAATCCATGATTAAAGAAAAAATTTCAATGTGACTTGGTGTTTGAATTAAGAATTTTTCTACTATTTTTCCAATATTTTATTTGTCTTTTTAACAACCAATTGCATGCTCGCACATGATTATTTCTTTAATCAAGAGAACTATGGGACATAAACTACCTACGATAATTATAATTAAATGAAATTTAAATTTATTTATTAATAAATATTTATTATAAAAATGGGTAAAATAATTTCTAGAGATGAGTATGTGGATTAGGTTGAGATAAATCATGATTTAGAGTGTCATATTGATCTATATAGATGAGTTTTTCCCGAGAAATGGACTACCTTAAATTTCATATATTTGAATTAAATGATTTAATTATTAATATAAATTTCCATGAGTAGTTGAACTATACATTCATATCATTCCTAATACACCCACTAAGGCTAATATTTTCTTTTCATTCTACAATATATTTTTCTAAAACTCTGAAATGTTTTCTTCAAAAACATTCCTCGTTTCTTATCAAAGTTTCGAATAAAAAGTGTCAATTTATAATGATTTAGGTGATATTTTTTAATTAATTATCCTTATACCCACCTTAGATTAATCATTTTATACATGGATAAGACATGAAAAGACTTTTTTTCAATTATTCCACGTTAAAGGACAATTTTATCCATTACCACCTTCCTATTAATATTTTTCATGATATTGAAGAGAATAAGTGCGAGGACAAATTTTCTTGGGAGTATTAGGAAATAATTTATTGAGGAAACTTCTTGAGTTTTATTTTTTTATTTGTATATATGATATGTATTTATCATTTTAATTCAGTATTAACCTATCTTGTTAAAAAAATTGAAAAAATTGGGTTGAGTCTTGTGTAGTTAAAAAATAAACATTTCCAATATCTAAAATATTTTGATCATATGTGGGTAAGTGGTGGATTTGAGATATGTATTTTAAATAACATTGAAAACAGAAAAAAAACAAAAAAGAAAAAGGGGGTTGATTCATTCATTATGATTACATATATTGTGGGCCCACATTTGATCTTTTTAGGGGGAAGAGAGATATTAAATCATTAAATAGAGATTTTTATTATACTTATTTTCTGATAACTTGCATTAATATTTATAGTAAAATCCCGTTTTTGAATTTGTTTTTTATTTAATTTACCTACCTACCCTGGTGCGTGAGAGTCATTTGATCCTAAATGGTGAAGCCCTCATGATTATATGTGATTTTTTATTTATGTGGTGAAAATTTTAGATTTAATTCAAACCTATGTTAAGGGACACATTCTTGAGGTATGTGAAAACAATATTTTAAATTTTACCCTAATGATGAGCATAAAAATTAATGTTAGTTAAATATAAAATGGTATTCATATTAATAATGAATTGAAAAAAAATTATGATTTGAATGTTTTACCAGTTTCAATGGAGAATATTAAAGAACATGACTGACTTGTTTCTTTAGAATTTGAGGTGTTGATGAATTTTTCCTATGTGATGCTTAAATATTTTAATTTCAATTTGATCAATTGTTTTTATTGTAATTGAATTTTAATCATGGTAATAAAATCAAAATTTTTAGTAATTATAGGTGAAATCATTGAGGATAAGTATTAATTAATGTGTAAGGATTCTTGAAGACAATAGTTCATGCATACTTTTTAGATTGCTTATATATATATATATATATATTTTTGTATTTAATTTATTATTTATTCCATATGATAGAAAATTTGGTGCGTTTTGTGAATTTTTGAAGAAACAAAAAATATTTGAAAATGTATTGAAAAGTGATGAAATTATGAGCTTAAAGACAGTTGGTTCCGTGAGCGAAGAGAAGGAGGATGACATTATTTTTTTGTGGATGTAGTGGAGCTATGGAATATGAGAAGAAAATTTTCATGTTATATATTTAAATTACACAATTTCATTTTATCAGGAAAAGTAGATACCATCTAGAATATTCTGGAAGTTAGTACATTCTATAAAGAAGTTACACATTGTGAACAAAAATACACATCGTGATTGTTTTGAAAAAATTAGATATGAAAAATATGATATTGATGTGGATTACAAATCAAGTAAAAATTACAAGTCATGACACCTTGGTGGATCTTAAAAATAGATAAACATTTACAAGGGGTTTATCAAGATGGATTATAAAACCACACCCTTATCCACCACTTTGAGAGTCTATAATGAATGGGATTGATGAACGATGCCTCCTAAAAAGTGCACCCTCACTACGAAGCCCTTTTACAACTTTTCTATGGGATTTTATTCATTATTTTTCTCATTCTCTTATGGTTAACATGAGCTATTTTTTTGTGCCGTTAAAGAATGATGAATGGGGATTGAATGTTTGGGGTACGTTATTATTGATTTAAATTAATGTTGGGTTTTCACGTTTGTTCTTTATTTGTACCTCTTCCCTTATTCAATTTACATGACCATTATGAGAGGGGTTAGGGAGTGGGTATAATTTTACTATCCTTTTAAGCATAAATATTTCCGAAGATAATTTAAAGCATTTGTTTAATTTGATTTTTAGGGTTTAGAGTTCAACCATAACCACTAGGTTTGTATCCATCCTATTATAAAATTAATTTTTTGGGTTACCCATCCTTCAAAATTCGAATTAACTAACTATGAGGAAATTAGTGTTTTGGATATGGAGAATTCATTATGTCCATTGGACTCACTATGACGTGAATTTGATGACTACAAGTATATTAATTGTTTATGTTATTCTATTTAAACCCATGAACCACGATTCATTCCTGCTTGAAGCACATTTTATATTTTCATCTCCCATTTTCTCCACGAATCACATGATCCATAATTTTGAATTAATTTACTCAAATTATAATTAGTTTAGGTCTATTTTATTTTATTAATATTTTCACAAACCCTATATCTGTGGGTTCATCCTCGATTTTGCAATTCCAATACTATTCTATAGTATTATGGTTTGTTAATATCATAATTTAAATTTATAAATTTGGTAACCCTATGGGAATTAATGATGCATGTCAGGATAGAAAATATTTTATGTTGTTCTTGGGGATAGGGTTAGAGAATTGTTTAGTTGAATAATTTTTACAAAATATTTTATCATCATTTATATTTTCTGATTTTAGTATATGATTTTTGTTTATTTACTTTTTTTACATTTTACCATACTGGGTATTTTTTGTTCTGATAGAAAGGATATAAAACATTATGACTACAAAGGAAAGTTTAACCTTCCTACAATACGATATGATGTAGCTACTCACAATGATTTAATTGTGACCAATAAATCCAAAGAGTTCCCATAACCATAACCAATCATTATTATGCATAAAACCATATTGCCTAGAGTTAAAATTATATAGGAGAGCATCATGAACCAAGAATCATGGAAAATGAAGAAGAGGTATATACCACTTCTAAAGTTCATTTTTTTGCTAATCTTAATGACCTTGATTTTGTAGGTTCATAAGATTATACTGGATAAACTAGCTATAGAAATTTAGTGTTTTAAAGTACAATTTAGAAAAATATAATAAGAATTAAATAAAAAAGAAGAACTAGATGTACCATGTGTTGAATAGATAAAGGAATAAAATGAGGTTTAAAATAAGAAGTAATTGATGAATTAGATATTGAAAATAAAGCGATCATCGAAAAAGTACAACACATTTAACCAACAATTGGGAAAGAAGAATTGCATCAAGTCTGGAATGATTCCTAGATCTTGTTACTAATACTCATACTGTTCAGACTCTGGTTACCACCTTCGAGTACTATGCCAATTTCAACAAGGAGAAGTAATGTTAAGTTGTGTGGATTTGAATGTCAGAATTGTGTCAACATTATATGGTTAATATTATACCACACTCCGATCATCTAACCTATGTATGGTCAAACTAAATGACTATTAGAAATTTTTTTTAAGAGGCTACCTAAGTCTTTACTAATTTCTAGGAATTTATATTTATTAAAATTCATAAAATTAATTTTTTTTATTAGTATTTATTATCAATTCTCATTATTATTTGGATCATTTTGTATGGACTAGTACTTTCACTTAATTCTATTAATTTTCACGTTAATCAATGGTACCACCTACAAAAACAGTCAGAATTAAGAAGATGTTGAAGGACCATTACATTTTTTGAACAACATTAAACATCACTAAATCAAAAAATACACATCATGTAATCAATACACATTGTGAATCTTGTGCAGGAAGAACCTATGCAGTCCACTTTTGAGGTGTTAATTACAAGGGGAGTATGTGTTTCATTTCATAATTTTCTTAATATATTCTCCACTTTAATTAAGAATTTTAACTATCAATTGTATGAACACACTTGATTATTTCTTCAATCAATAGAACTTTTAGACATAAAGTACATTGAAAAATTATCATGACATGACATTTCAATTTCATTATCAATAAAGTTTATTGATACAATTTTGAAATAAAATTAGTTGAGATGAACATGTGAATTGGGATTTTACAAATTGCGATTTAGGGGAGTATATTTAGCAGTGTAAATCAAAATTTTCTTCAAATTAGCCTGCATTGAATTTTTTCTATTTTTAGTAATTTATTTAATTATTTATATGTATTTTAATAGTATTTGAACCAAACATTCATATTATTCCCAAGACACACACTAAGCCTAATATTTTCTATTATTTATATAGAATATTTCTTATAGAAGTCAGGAATGTTTTCTTATAGAACATACTTTTCATCTTTTCATACCTATGGCTCAGTTGAGTCATTTTAAAATTATATAGATGTTTTTTTAAAATGATTTCCTTGGAATGATTGTGAATTAATAAATTTTAGTCTATTAGAATTCTTAGAAAATATTATTAGGAAATGATATGTGTTACAAGCCTATTTTCTATATTCCTAGTTTCCTCTAAATATTTTTCATGATCTTGAAAATAATAAGGGTGGGTGATGGATTTTTTAGAGGGTATTGAGATATATTTTATTGAGGAAATTTCTAGGGTTTACCATTGTAATTTAAAGAGTGGCCATTTTTTTCATTGTAATTTCCAATTCACATATTGCAAAAAAAATAGAAAAAAATTTGGGTTGTGTCTTTGGAGGATCAAACATCACCATTTTCCAGATCGGGGATATTTTTATTGTATGTAGTTAGATGATTGATATGATATCTTTCTAAATCATAGATTTTTTAAAATAAAAATGAAAAAAGATAAATATAGATTGATTATTTCATTATGCTTATATATATCATGGGCCCATGTTGAGATTTTGGGAGGAAAGAGAGGGAATGAAACAGTAAATGGATATTTTTATTATACTTATATTTTGATATCATGCATTTCTCTTTTGATTAAAACGTAATTTTTGAACATTATTTTATATACAATTTAGTTAATTACCATGGAACATCAAATTCAATTAATCCTATATGGTATAGTCCTCTGGATAATATGGGAATTCTTCATTACGTGGTGGATATGTTGGATACCTTTTATTCTTAGGGTCACTGACATATTCTATAGGAATGAGCTGAAATATATTTAACTTTTTACTCTGATGATGATTGATAAATATTATTTGGGGAAATCATAAATGGTATGTATATTAATAATGAATTGAAAAATTAAAATAGATGATTGAAAAGTATTAGATAATTTATATGATAACGATAAAATACTTTATATAATTGTTTCTTTGGAATGTGAGGTATTGATTCATTTTTCATGTTTTATTCTTGAATATTTTAAATTCCATTTTATCAATTTTATTTTTTGAAAATGAATTTGAATCATGGTAAGGAAATTTACTTTTAAACTATTTTGGGATTCCATACTTGATGAAAAGTATGAATTTTATGTGTGGGGGTATTTGATAATTTCATTTGATGAATAAATTTGAGAGTTTATTAATATATTGATTTATGAATGTAAATGTTTATTCTTTCTCAATGTTGGAAAATATGACGTGTTTTGTAATTTTTAGAAAGAAAAAAATATTTGAAAAAGGATTCAAAAGAGATGAAATATGGATATTAAAGACACTTCATTCCATGAGAAATGTAAATTATGTTGACACCAGATTGATGATGATGTAGAAGAGTTGTAAAGCGAGATATGGATAACTTCTTGTTATGTATTTCAGTTACACATTGTGATTTCATCAGGAGAATCAACATCCATACCTAAAATCCAGGAAGCCAATACACATTATAAAGCATTTACACGTCATGTACACAAATACAAGTAATGAATGTTATGTAAAGAAGAAGATATGAAAAAACTGCTATAAATGTATATTACACATCTTGTAAAAATTACACATCATGAAACCATAAATAATTTGAAAAATAGAAAAAAAATTAGAGGGTTTTTACAGGATGGTTTATAAAAACACCACCTCGTCTTCCACATTTAGAATTCTAGATGGAGGGAAATGATGATGGACACCTACTGAAGATGCATGAACCCATTTTAGAGCCTTTATCTCAAATTTCTATAGTATTTTTTCATTATTTTTCTAAAACTCCCTTGGTTATCTTGAAAAGGAGATTCATTTATTCTAGGAAATGTGTGATAAAAGGGGATTGAATGTATGAGGTGTTTTATTTTTGATTTAAATTAATGTTGGGGTTTCATGTTTTTTTTCTACATTTACGTCTCTTCCCTGATACTATTTTCATGAAAATTGTGTGCAAGGTTAGGTAGTGAATTTAGTATATTTCTTTCTTTAAGGATGACCATTATCTGAGTTTATTAAATGACCTTGTTTCATGTAATATCTAGGGTTTCGACATATTCCTTGACCATTGGTTTTGTCTATAACCTATGTTTAAATTAGGTTTTTGGTTACCCATACATTGTTATACGAAGTACCTGACATTGAAAAAAGGAGAGTTTTGGATCCAGAGTGTTTTCTATAATCATTGGACTCACTTGGAACTGATTTCAATGAGTGTATGATTGTTAATTGATTATGTTATAACTTGTCAATCCATAAACTAGGATTTATTGCTTCCAGACACCCATTTTATATTTTTCACTCCCACTATTTCCTTTAATTACAAATTCCATAGTTTAGATTTAATATTTTCAAATTATAATTATATTAGATCAATTTTATTTAAATCATATTTTCTCCAACCCTATCTCTGTAGTTTCAACTTCGAACATGCAGTTCCTATACTACCCTATAGTTTAGTGGTTTTTTATTTAAATTTCTATATTTTGTAACCCTTTGATAAATAATGACACCACACAAGCAATCAAATATTTGGATTCATTTTAGGGGATAGGTGCAGAGAATTTATTGGAGGAATAATTTGGGAATTTTTTTTAACATTTCTATTTTATGATTTTTCATAAGATTTTTTATTTACTTTTTATTACATTTTACCACACATGATATTTTTGGTTTTGATGGAGGGATAATGGACATGATAACTACCAATGATAGTTTCTCTTCCCTTCTGGATGATATGATCCATCCACTCTAGGATGTAATAAGGAAGAAAAGCCAATATAGAGATCTTCCCTAATAGTAGACAATATTTTAATGCTTGAGACCCTTTATCTTAGAGCCATATTTTTATGAGGAACATCAAAAACAAAGAAACATAGACAATGAAGAAATGGTATATACCACATTTGAAGCATATTTTTATAAAATTCAGGATGCCCTTGATATTTTTGATTTAGAAGATGATGAAGAGGGTAACCTTGCTGCAGAACTTGAGTGGCTTGAAGCAAAAGTCAGTAAAAATCAACAAGAAGAAGATAAAAAATGAAGAACCACCAGCTCTGTGTGTGGACTACATAGATTAATAAAGGGAAGTAGCAAGAAAAGAAGAAATCGAGGGGATTTCTATGGAAATTGAACCAATCATCGAATAATTCCAACACATGAATCCAATAGTTTAGAAAGAATAATTTTACTGAGTCTATACCAATGATGAGATCTTATTAGAGATACTCATAATTTTCAGACTCTAGTCACCACATCTGAATTCCATGTAAATTTAAACAAGGAGAATTTGAGTTGATATGGGTGGATTTCAAAGTCGGAATTATGTAAAATTGATCATGTTAGAATAATTCCACACTCCAATCTATTAAGCCAGGTATGGTCAAACAAAATGATTATTAAAAAATAGAAGCTTCAAGGATGCAACATGAGTTCTTACTGCTTTTTAGGAGTCTTTATTTTTTTCATTATAAGGATTTAATTTCATATTAGTGTATAATTTCAATTCCCATTATATTTTTGATCATATTGAAAGGAATTTTACATTCCCTTTTCAATAATTTTTAAGGTTAATCAAAGGAACCAAAAGCAGTAGTTGGAATAATGGAGAAGATGTTACAAGACCACTACACATGGTGAACTAAATTACACATCGTGAAATAAAAAAACCCAATCCATGTAGTCAATAAACACCATGAATCCGATTTAAGTAGAACCTATACATCCCATACTTGATGCATCTATTGTATTTGGAGTAAGCATTACTATTTAGAATTATTCTACAATATTATCCACATTAAATTAGAGGTTTTTATCTACCAATTGCATGACTAAACATGATTCTTTCTTTAATCAATAGAAATATGAGACATAAACTACCTATAAAAAACACCATGCCCTAAAAATTGAATTTTTGATTAGTAAATTTGAATCCAAAAATGGGAAAATTAATTATTAGAGATGATTATGTGGATCAGGATTTAAAAAATCCTGATTTACGGGAGTATTTGATCATTCTTAATGATTTTTTTTGGGAATCGACCAGTCTTAAATTTTTGAAATTTTCATTAATTGATTTAATTATTCAAACACATTTCCATTAGAAGTTGAATCAAGCATTCATCTCATTTCCAAGTCTTCCGCTAAGCCTAATATTTTCCATTATTTCAATGTTATATTTATTGTTAAACTCAGGCATGTTTTCTTATATAAATTTCTTTTCATCTTATCAATGATATGAATGAATATATTCACTCTAAACATGATTAATTAAATCATTGTATAGCCTTTATTGATAGAAAAAAATTTCATTAATAAATTTTATGCCTACAGAATCCATGAAAAACCTTTTTGGGAAATATGCCATGTTACATGCCTATTTTATACAATCACAGATTCATTTAAATATTTTCCATGATTTTGAAAAAAATAATTCTGAGTGTGGGATTTTCTCAAGTGTAATAAGATATACATTATTGAGGAAATTTCTGGGGTTTTTCATTATTATTCATGGAGTATCCATGCATTTTTTATTGTAATCCATTATTCACATACCTTTCTATAAAATTGTAAAAAATCGGTTATTTTTTGGGAAGATAAAAAATCACCATTTTCAGACCTATAATCCTTTGATCTTATTTGGTTTTGTGGTGGATGTGATATTTGTGTTAAAAATTAATTTCAAAAAATAAGAAAATAAGAAAGGGAAAAATTGAGAAATAGAGGTGTATTCATTCATTATGAGTACAAATATCATGGAACCTATTTGATATTTTTGGGGGGAATAGAGAGATGACATCATTAATTAGATATTTTTATAAAAAATATATTTGGATATCATGAATTACTCTTTAGAGTCAAACCTGATTTTTGTTCTTTACTTTTTATATCATTTACCAACCAACCATGGAGCATCAGATCCATTTGATCGTAAAAAGAAAATCCATCATGATTATATGTGATTTTTTCTTTACATGGTAGAGATGCCAGATTCCGTTCAAGCCTAATATAATTTACATGTTCTTGTGTTATATAATGAAATATATTTACATTTTTAAATAGATGATGAGAAGAAAAATTCATGTGAGGTAAATAAAAAATTGTATAAATATTAATAATGAATTTGAAAATGAAAACTGGTGGTTGGATGAGATTAACTATTTCAAAAGAGAAAAGTAAAATACATGATAGATTTGTTTCTATGGAAAGCGTCTCATTGTTGAATTTTTCCAATGTGATGCTAGAATATTTTAATTTCCATTTGATCAATTGTTTTTTTTAAATTGAATTTGAATAGTGGTCAAGAAATTGTCCTTTTTAGTTTATTGAGATTCCATTATTGATGACAAGTATGAATTCAATTGTGGGGATATTTGAAGATTGTATTTCATGCATACATTTTAGATTTTTTTTAGTATATAAATTTCTATATTTAATTAATTATTCATTCCATATGTTGGAAAATTTGACGTGTTTTGTTATTTGTGATAGGAACAACAAAAATTTGAAAAGGCATTTAAAAGAGATGAAATTAAGAGCATAAATTCACATCCTGCTGCAAGAAAAGTGAAGAGGCATGAAAAATGATATTTGAGGATACCATAGTGAAGTGGGGAGAGAGAAGGAAATTTTGAAATAGTGTATTTCAATTAAACATGATGATTTTATCAGACGTATCTTCCATTTGGACAAGTCATGAAGTCAATACACAATGTTAAGTAGTTACACATTATATTAAAAAATACACTTCATGAAAGTTCTAGTCATAAAAGATATGAAAAAGCCACATCAAACAGGAATTACACATCATGTAAAAATTAATCATCATTACACTCTCAAGAACATAAAAAATTGATATATATTTTCAATGGGTTTTTGGGATGGCTTATAAATCCACTCCCTTTTCGACCATTTCGAGAATTATAGATGCAGGATATCGATGATAGATGCATGTGGAATATGAACATAACCATTACAACGCCCTCCCACCCCTTTTTATTGGATTTTGTTTATGGTTTTTCCAATATCTCTTGGTTAGCTTGAGTGTGTGATTTATTTTTTCATGTCAAGCATGATAAAGATAATTAAATGTATGAGCTATTTTATTTTCAATTGAAATCAATGTTGGGGTTTCATGTTGGTTCTTCAATTTTACCTCTCCCATGATTCTGTTAGCATGACCATAGTGAGAGGGGTTAGGGAGGCTATTTAATTTAATTCTTTCGTTGAGCATGACCATTACTAGAGTTGATTGAATGAATTTGTTTAATGTGATATCTAGGGCTTATAATACTTCCATTACCACTGGTGTTTTCTCTTCCCTATGTTTAAATTAGGTTTTGTGTTACCCATCCTTTGAAATATGAAGTACTTGACCATATTAAATTTATATTTTTGGATGGATAGTGTTTACCATGACCATTGGACTCTCTAGGACCCAATTCTGATGAATGTATGAGTTTTAATTGATTATTTTATACCATGTCATCCAATGAACCTAGATTCATTTCATCTGAGCTTCCATTTTATATTTTCTTCTATGAGTTTCAAAACCAATCACATGCTCTATAGTTTAGATATAATATCCTCAAATTGTAATTAGTTTAGGCCTATTTTATTTAAAAAAAATCCTCTAACCTTGTCTTTATGGGTTTCACCTCAGACTTGAAATTCCTATTGTACCATGTAGTTTAGTGGTTTTTCTGTTTTATGTTTTAAATTTATAAATTCAGTAACCACGAAGATATTAACAGTGCCCCAATGGATATGAGAGTTTGGTAACACTGATGGACTCTCTCAAAGATTTCATTATCATAGTGTCTCTTCATAAGGAAGTATAGAGTGGATATATAAAGAGATTGATACAAAAGTTGGTATCACACCTAGGGCCAAGGGTTAAACCATTAACGAAATTTAGATTAACCTAATAAGTAGGGTATTGAAATCATGTATAGTTGATCCCATTGATTTTTTTAACCCCACATAGGGTATAATTCAATGAAGGATCTTATCTATTGCCTAAAAGAGGGATTACTATAACTATATCATAGTATAATCAATTATAGAGGATCAAAATCCATTTTGTAGGACTTAATTCCATACATTACCATCACAGGGATGGATTTATAGAATCCAACCTTAAATAAACCTGTCCGTATTGAGGAGAAAAAGGTATCCAATCCATCATTAAAAATGTACGTGGCTTGTATAATTAGTCTTTTACCTTCCTATATCCATGACCATATACCACTACAAGTTACCATGTCCATCTTTCTGTTCCCCTCTACTATGTTCATGCCATGTACCTAGTCGTGTCTGAGTACTGGGTCATTCCTGTGTACTGTATCCATGTCCATGCTCCTATATGTGTTCATCCCCATGTATCCTACAAGATACATGTCAAGCTTCCTGCCATGGGTTACATGGTGTATGGTAGGGATAAGTCATCCTGTGATCATTATCTCTTCTACCAAAATCCCAACAATATAGCCAATGCCCCACATAGTGTGTATATCTTTATTGCATGTCGTGGGGTGTGTGATATTTTATAAACAACTAATATCCTTCATGTATCACTATACACTAACTCAACATTTTATTCATTTTTAAATGATAGTGGAAAATGTGGATTAGGTCTGTCGGAGACTCACTATCATCACACTATGGAATTTGGTCATCCTATTCAATTTTGAAACACCATAGTAACCTGAACCATTTCCATGCACCAAAATGAGGAATAAGGGGCATTTAATCCCATTTGATCAAACTCCGTTCATCATATCCTATCTTTATTCCTTGATCATAGACTTAATAGAAAGTAGTACCTATGATATCAGTTTTTTGTTTCGAAGAACGCCTATACTATGATTGAATACTAGGTATTCGTCAAAGTTTGGGTCGAAGAATTTGCTGGAAATGAACACGAAAAGAGATATGGGAGATATCCATAAAACATAAAATAAGAGAAAAGAACATTTATATTTTAGGTTAGATAAGATTAATTTACATTTGAAAAATTAAATTATAAGAAAAAATAATAATTAACAACATCATATCCCTAAATCCTTGAAAATGTCACATACCCACAGAACATTCAATCTGAAAAGTCAATATTTTTGTTGATTTCTTTTTTATTCATCATGGGATAATAAAATAGATATTAATCCATATAAAAATGACCTACCTTGAGTTTGGATCGATCACCAATGAAGAATGATCATACTTCATTATTGTTGGAAAGATACATGAACTCCAATTCCATTTGTGATCGTTATGATAACTATTTAATACCCCCGATATGATATTTTTTTCCAATGGTTCTTGAAGCTCTACTTTCAAGGTCGACTGGGTTATGTGGCTAACCATGAGACTCATCCATGAACTTTTATTTATATGTGAGTACTTGGTCGCTGCATCAAAATTTGTATATAAATTAAATTAAATTAATTCACTTTATTACATTCATATATGATGAATATTTAGAAAACAAATCACTTTGAAAAACATTATGTCGTGAATAATATAAAACCCATGATCCCATCACAACGAAGTACTCATATTTTTAATTTGAGTCTAGGTTTTATATTTATTCTTTTATTTTAAGTTACTTGTGCTCATGTCTTGTTAATATATTTAATATTTATCAAATATAAATATTGGACTCACCAGGCCTCATGATCTTGTACTATCTCATCTCCCAGCTATGAAAATATTAATAGATATATATAAAAAATATACAGTGAGAAAACAAGATATTATATTCAACTAGCTTATGTATTTTCTTCCTGAAATTTAAAATGGACTGTATTAAAAGTTTTGGGAAAAGATCTCACTTTTGAGTCTCCCTATCCCATGTTCTCTCCTTACAATTCCTATACTGCCACCAGAAATGCACCAAAGGAATAACTCTCCCATGAGGTATCCTCTATTGATGATCCTAAATCTCCAATAGGTACTCATCAAAGATAGACACATCCTAGATTTATAGATTCCCCAGTCGATAACATGTGATGTGTCATGCCCATATATCCTCATCTATGGCACAAGAAAGACATCATGTACCCGGTCTAGCTATGAAGGTAGATCAAAGAGGTATGCAGCTTCACTGACTCTATGTAGTATCTAGAAAGGGAAAATTAATACCAATGATAGATTTAATCCTTGAAGAAATCTAAATAACCCATGTTAAGCTGAGGAATTTAGGAACACATGGTATCCTTCCTCGAACTCTGAAGGTTTAATGGATCTGAATTTTTTGGTTCTATTTTTATATTTTTTTGAGAAAAATTCTTAGACCATGTGCTAAGAAGACATGCAATTATGAGGACCAGTGTGCATGGAGTGGTTTGGAGAAAAATGTTATGTTTTAATAACGCACTTGAGAAAATTTCATAAAAAATGTAATAACTCCTAAATGAGTGACTATATCAGAAATTTGAAGGCTCTGTTGCATTAAGGATGGCCGGTTTACCCTAATCGTGAATAAAGTTTAGTCGGTGTGGGTCTACAGCGATAAAACCTGAAAAGGATGTAACCATAAATAAAATAATTAAATAAAAACATTTTTTCAAAAATACTAATAAATAATTAGTTGTAACTCAGATTGGAAATCCAAGACCACTTTTCAGTTCATAACAGGGTGTTTTTGTTATGTGAGTCATAACAACGATTGGCGTGGGTCAGCAATGAAACTTAATTTTTTGGATCTTTTAAGAATAAAATATTCTGAAAGAATTATATTATTGTTAATGTTTCAACGTAACACAACATCGCTGTGATGCTCTGACTCAACAACACTACAACACTGCTATCAGACAATACTGAAATTCATTTAATGCTGAAATGAATTTAAATGGTGAAACATGCTTCACACTGAAACATGTTTTACTTCTCTATCCATCAGTAGGGACACAGGATTGGGTGAATGATCCTAGAGAATTTACTTCAGAGAATTGTACGAGAGCCTTATTGAAATCCTCTGGTTGGAAAGTGGTGGAAAATAACAACATGATTAATTAAGGAGAGGGGATCAAGGATCGATGAACAATGATGACACAATTACTCTTCATCAACAATCAATCCAAATACCGGTAGGGTTTCATGTTTTTATTTCCTTCCCCCCAATTCCTAATATTCTACAATGAATGCAGACCAATCCACAAATAGAATGTCCCACAAATTAGTCATTGTTGCGGGATGAGTTTTACCTGTTTTCGCGGTTACGAGAGATTAATATTGTATTTTTTGTTGGTTTACATTTACCTTTCTAACAAAAACTAACCCCGATCACCATGAAAAGTGATTGAGATCCTTTACTCCTTATTGGTTCATGATTTTCTCCATCTGTTCTCCTTTCATCACATGCATTCTTCATTTGGATCGCGACTCAACAATTCATGATCGATCGATTGTTGCACACCCGATTCTTGGCACAATGATCTGGTATCGTGGATATGAGACTTACACGGAACGAAAGAGGTGCAATGATGACGATGTCATATAGATCAATGAGGTATAGAAGATATCACTGTTCGAATGAATTTTCATAGGGATAGATCATGGTATCGATCCGAGACCATGATAGTAAACTTGGTGACCCCAATATCATGAGGCAGCTTTCAGATTGAAAATTGGAGTACTGGAGAAAACTTGGTGGCATGTGGAAGGGACCACCAGGAGCCGCAGCCCAATGTGGTGGAGGATGGCCTCCCACGGTGGCATATGTAGGAGCCCACGACGAATTTGTGGGGATATGTGGATGTAGATACCCACTACATTGATCATGGTGACACCCGTGTCCACCAGTTTCATGCAGCTGAACCACATTCATGAAGGGGGGAGGGAGGGTTCGCGTGAGCAGAACCAACTGGATGGAAGCCACATAGTCAGCTCACCGCATGACCCAGGTAGACGTGGCAACAGCTGCATCATGAGAAAGTGAGCCGAACTACTTAGTGGGTCGGGATGGATAGACTGGGCCACCCCAGTGGTCCCGCGGTCTTGGTACAACGTCCTAGCGGATCAGGTCATGCCTGTCTGATGATATTGTACTGGATCTAGACCCCACTGACCCCTTTTAACATTAATGGCCACAACTTCTATGTTTTAATTCCGTTTTATGAGTCGTGTGTAGTGTTTATACAATCAACATGATGTGACTATTTTTGGATACTCTATGCGACCTTTCATAGTGGTTGTCGTACAAACTACTAGCCCAAGTAGTAGGTTCTCCCAGAACGAGTGAGCTAAGGATGGAATCTTGTGGTTGGATATATAGAGACGTGGATTAGGTACCCTGCATAGAGGCTGAGTAGGTATGATTTGAAGACACATAGTAGTTCTAATTTGTGAAGGCAATGTAGGTATCCTGCAAATATGCCAAGTAGGTCTTCTGTGAAGAAGTGGAGTAGGTCTTCTACAAAGAGATGGAGTAGGTATCCTACAAAGACGTGGAGTAGGTCTCCTAAATAGATGTAGAGTAAGTCGCCTATGAATATTGTATGTCTCATTGGATTTGAATATTCCTCTAATTTCTTAATTATATTCCTGATTTAGAAATTCACCTGGTGTGAGAAGAGTCTAGTGACTCTATTAGATACGATATTGATGCTCCTTGTCTTAAAAACATTGGATATGTCAGGGAAACATTAAGACATACCAAGACCTAGTATTTCGTCAGATACTATTGGTAGACTAGTTCTATGTGCTTACTATCAGATAGCTCGAGGAGTGAGATCTCCCGGATCGATCATGCTATAACCGGAACCATATGGATGGCAGTGCATGTGATCATGAGTGTTAGAATAGTTTATGAGTATACAAGAATTCTCTTGTTGTATGTGTAGTTGACACATACCTATGTTTAGCTTAATGTATCTTCTTAACCATGTTTCCTTTGTGGTCTATTAAGTTTTTTTCGTGGTTCCCTACTGATTATTGTTTTAATCACCCCTTCAATGGACTTTACTGCATTTTCATGTCATATGCAGATAATAAATGCTTTGATAAAGTCCTAGGTGGAACAAGTCCTTGTGATTCTTATAGTGACCCAACATATGAAGATTATTTTTGCAGCTTTGGAATTGTGTTTATGTACCTATCATTTAAATAGGTTTTTATACGGAGGGGTTCTATAGACTCAAACATTTAATTTCCCCTTTTGTTGGTCATCTATTCTGGCCCTATTTACCTTAATATTTCTTATGTTATTCTTTGGGAATGTTTACTTACTGTTTTTACTTTCATGGATTTGTGGTTAGGTTGGGTGCATGTATATTGGTACTTAGAAAAATGCCTCCCATTTTTATTGGTATATGAATACTCAATGTTAGTCCCCAACCCCTATCCTATGGGTGGTGGGAATGGGGTAGTCACGGGTCTGGACCCATGGGATGGGTCATGAAAAAGTGGTATCATAGGGTGGTTGGTTCAACCTTTGGAACACAACATCTATGAGTTTGTTTTGGGGAATATATTTAAGTGTTTTGCATTCAGATTTCAAGAAAAGGAATCCAGTGTTGTTTTGGCAACTAACGTATCCATACACATGGACCATGAATTCTTATTTTCGACTTGGTATATAAATATAGTAGTTGTAGGAAAAAATAATGGTACATCAATTGTATTAGAATGGGTTATGTTTTCCATTTCATTATGGAGTCATCTCACCAGAAGTACTCTATTGATCATGGTACATCTTGTTTTTCTTCAAGATGATTCCATGTAGATAGTCAGCCTGGATTCCACCATGTGATCATGAGAATGATCCATGAGGTGGAAAAATATGGGTACAAGGATTTGTACTAGAGATAGTACCTCAAAGTGGTGTACCATCTATACCAACACCATCATATGAGCACACAGTACTCATAGTACCAGTGGATGAGATGCACCTGTTGAGTATAATTCATGAGTTTTAGTGACAGATACCCCTCTAGTTCTGAGGAGATCCTGAATTTCATGTGGATAAGGATGGGATTGAGGTGGTGACCAAGTATTCAATACAATCGGGACACCATTTGATTATATGGTGGTCTTAGTAGTGAACCTTATGTGTGGCTCAACAGGGCGATGTAGAGGTTTAGATTACCTAATCTTATGACGAGGTGACTCTTCCATTGATTGATTTTGAGAACCTTTCTTAGAGAAGGGACCATAACTATACAACCTAAGGGATATTCATCCCTAAGAGCATCTACAGCTTCCGTATGATGACTTGTATGTAGCTGAGTATTCATAGAGGAAGACTAACCTTTCAAGTTACTCGATGAATATGATATGACCAGTTCATTAGAGCTAGAACCTTCGAGCAAGGTGTGTTTAGGGACATCCAATACATCACTATTATTCTGTGCATTCCTACTTTTGCATGGGTTCCAGAGTGAACCTTTGTGGTTCAACATCCTTTGGCTGAGTGGATACATATAGTGGATGTCAGTAGTAGGAAAAAAAGAGCAGATAACCCAGGAGCAGAAATCTGAACTCAGTCATAGAGACATGGATGTGTGAGAGTTCTGAGAGGAGGTCCCACTATAGGGGATCATAGATACGTGATCATAGGGTGAGTCTAGTCGTAATAGAGGGAGGAAATTATTTTCATGAGATGGTATCGGACATCTCGCTAGATATTGTCCATCCCATCATGCTATTGATAGGAAAATGGTGTATGGGCCACCAAGGTAGAGACTGTGGAATGAACATATGAATCTGTAGTGTGGAAAATGTGTCATAGGAGTTGGGAGAGTAGTAGGTGGTGGTATACATTTTGACATGTTACCAACACTACCCCCATGTAGTCCACACCAGGTTCAAGGATCTGGATGACATGGCAAGGGGAAGCTGCATGCAGCCAAGATATATGACTCAAGGGATTTATGAATGATTTGAGGTGTAACACCCCAGGAAAATAAAGAATATGACATTTTCATATTTATCCATATTTGTGAATAAAATATTAATATTACTTAAAAAGGGATGCTATGCTCGATGGCGTACCCAACATGCAACAACAAGTTTCTTGGCAATCTTACGTTGCACTCTAATAACATAATAGTATTATTTTAAATGGTAGTTAACATTGTTTCGCGCAGAATCCGGGGATGACCTCCTGGACAGGAGATTCAAACGTTCCGATCGGTTTCTAACGGGTTTGTTCGTAGAACCGGAAACATCCAATGATTCCACATCCGTTTGGACCTACTTTCCAAAGGCAGGCGTTCATTAGCTTGTGGGCTAATGAGGCTTAGGAATTTGCATTGGTCGAGAGGATGGGAGGTCGGACTCATCACACCTTTTTGAGGGGAATTATTGTCTACTCTGGGACTCTCTTTATAGATTTAAGTTAAGTTCGTGAATCCTTATTACATTACCAAGTATGAAATGAGCTTTCCTTTAGTTTTAACAATCAATGATTAAATATGCAAGAAATTTAGAGAATCTTTTATATGTATTCGAGGTTCTTCATCAATATAGAATCATCTATATTTGTTTAGAGATTCTTGGTCAATGGTATCCTTCAAAACATCTATATAAAAGTCTCTTGGTCATTTTGATGACCAGGCTGGTTTTAAAGCCACTCAGTGGGGCACTTGAAGTTTATTGTCATTCAGAAGGACAGAGATTATTTCAATGTTTGGATCGAACCCATAAATGGGCTACCTACGTATCCTTTGTTTTGAAAAAGGAATCAGAACCCACGTAGTTCGAGGAATGGGATATGATGTTTTATGATTGATGGCTCAAAGATGAATGTCATAATTACTTTTACACTCTAAGCTCACGTGAGTCATGCTCGGTGTGAGAAACAAGAGGTATTGGTAAAATTTAGACAATTGTGCCATAAAAGATGCAATCATAAGAATTTGTTTTGGGGCTTATGTATAGATGACTGCCCAGATAGACGAAGGTTTAGGATTTACTTTTAGGGAGAAAATCCAAGAACAGGGTCCACAAAGTTATATGTGCTTCATGGAGATTTGAATACTCTAATCTTGGGGCTTACTCCTAAGGAGGATGCCCAAGTTAGGAGGGGACTTATGATTGGGTTTTATTCCTGAAAAGGAAACCCAAATCAAAGGTAATTTATGACTGGTTAAGAGAAATTTTAAGAGACTTGGGGCTTACTCCTAAGAAGGATGCCCAAGATTTATGACTAGGACTTATTCCTGAGAAGGAAGCCTAGGTTAGGGGACTTGGGGCTTACTCCTGAAAAAGAAGCCCAAGGTTATGACTGAGTCTTATTCCTGAAAAGGAGACCCAGGTTAGGGATTAAGGTTTGGGGCTTACTCCTGAGGAGGATGCCCAAGATTAAAGGACTTGATTGGGGCTTATTCTTAAGAAAGATGCCCATGATTTATGACTAGGACTTATTCCTGAGAAGGAAGCCTAGGTTAGGATTAAGGTTTGGGGATTACTCCTGAGGAGGATGCCCAGGTTAAGATTCTCTCATCTTAAAGGATGAGGTTGAATGAATGAACTCTCAATCTTTAGTGACATAAAGATGTTTAAATCACTAGGTTTTGAGAGATATTTCACAGAATTCCTTTCAGATAAGGATGTCAAATCAAGAAATCATGCCATAAATGGCTTTGAAGAGTATCTTGAAGACTGAATCTTGAATAGGAAGGGTGAAATGGCTTAAGAGGGGTAAAAATGGGCAAGATGGGCACCCAAAAAGATAGGGGCGCGCAAGTCTTGAAAGGCGCGCAAGTCCTGCGGCGGCGCGCAAGTAGTGGTCGCGCAAGTATACTTGCGTGACATGAGGGGTACTTGCGCGATTTTCAACCAGTATTGAAATGCTTGAGCGACTCATTATTAAACCCTTTACCATCCTCTTGAGGTTCTTCCAGAAGAGGGACGCGCAAGTTATATTGAAGGAATTAAGTAGGCGCACAAGTGTTTGATAAGTTTCAACACTTAGGCCTTCATTTTTCTCTTTAGATCTTCCGTTCTAGGTAAGAAATTACCTTAGAAGTGTTCCGGAAGCTTTGAGAAGAGACTTGGGCGTCGGGAGCTTTAATCCGAGTTTCTGGAAAAAGATCCTCCCGAATGGGGGGCCCACATGGTCTATTTATAGGCAAAAGAAGACCCTAGGCGGTTACCAGGCGGTTACCGGGCGGTTATCACTTAGGTCGCGCAAGTCACTTGCACGACCATAAGCCACCGCGCAAGTACTTGCACGACCACTAGGCGGCGCGCAAGTGTACTTGCGCGACCATGAGGGAACTTGCGCGACCTATGGGCATTGTTCTCCTTGTTCATCCCTTTGTCGATTTTTGATGTTTCTTAAAAGGATGAATCACATTGGACTCAGATATTCCCCTTTTCCGATTTTTAGATTCTGTGACGAAAGGAGCGTCAACAAAAGTCCCCCCTCAGAGTTGGATCCGGAGAGAAATGAGGATTTGACTCTGAGGAAATTGAATCCATCCAAAGGAAAAGGGGGAGCACAAGACTTTAGGGCACAGAGGGCAGTGCGCAAGTGTGCTTGAACTTGAATTTTATTCAGAGTTCCTTTGTCCTTTGTGTGGGCAGTTTAAAGTCATGCACGCCGGACATAAAGGGGCTAATGTTTAAGGTCGAAATAGCTTTGACCGAAAAATGGATTAAAATGGATTCAATTCCTTGACAATTTATCTGAAAACATATTTACCATACTCAAGTATGAGGGAAAAAAATGTAAACTATGGCTTAAGAATATTTGAATCTGAGGAATGATATGAAAAAAGAGATAAAAGGCATTAGAAGAAGTAGTTTTCAAGAATGAAGTTACTATTATTTAACAAAACCCGTTAGGGGGTTGAAATATGCAGGGCCACCTATGGGCATTGGCTGCGTAGTCAAATAAAATAGCATCTTTTGGCTGACAAGTCTGTTATGTGGATTGTTTATGCAAGGCCACCTATGGGCACATGCTGCATAGTCAGGCAAAAGAACTCCCAGAAATTTACTTTCCTAGTGCTAAAAGCCAGTGGAAGTTTATGGAGATTCAAATTTTCTAAAGCATAGAGTTTGTTGTATAGAAAGAGGTACATGAATATGGAGAAGATATTTCCAAACAAGAATATCAAAGAACTGGATGAATATCACTCCTACGAAGGTCTTACCCAAACGTAGGGAAGAAGAATAAACCATAGACTTGAATACTTTTAGATCATGAAAAAGGATATGGGACAAATACGTTAAGGATGGCTATTTTTGCGGATCCCTACATACTGTCGTTTAAGACAAATAAGGACAAAAGTGGCATTCTTCCCAAGAATGAAGTTACTATTATTTAACAAACCCGTTAGGGGGTTGAAAACATGCAGGGCCACCTATGGGCATTGGCTGCATGGTCAAATAAATAGCATCTCTTGGCTGACAAGTCTGTTATGTGGACTGTTTATGCAAGGCCACCTATGGGCACGTGCTGCATAGTCAGGCAAAAGAATTCTCAGAAGTTTGACATTTTTGTGACTATAAGTCATGAAAAGGGTTATGAAGATATGAAAATATTTAAGGTTAGGATTATAATACATAAAGATGGGTATTTTCCAATGTATATAGAGATACATAGGTCAATGAAAACCATAATCATGTTGTGGCTGGGTCCTGAATTGAAACTTGGACTTCACTACGTATCTCATAAGAATGAGAATCAAGCCATACGTAGTTCTTGAAATGCAGTTTAACGTCGTGCAGGACGAAAGTATGAGTGATCTTAGTTTAGGGTCATAGAATTCGGACCATAATAATGAATACACAGTGTGTGTTTTCATGAAGACTTTTCAGCCAATGGACTGAAAGTGAAATTTGGGGTTAGGCCCAAAAGACTTGGGACTGGATTCGAGGGACACTCGAATGTTCCTACGTATCCCATAAGGATGGGAATAAAGTCCACATAGTTCTAGAACTACCCTTTGTACAAATTTGGTTCGTACATGTGAAGGGTGAAAAGGGGACTTTAGTGCAATGATGGTTTTAACCTAAGATAAAAAGTTTAGGCATTACCATGTATGTACGTAGTCTTTTGAAAAAATGAAAACCATGATTGAAAAAAGAATCAATGTTAATAATGGTTCCTTCTCAAATGAGGAAATCAAAGAATATTGTAGTTTATTGTCGTACCGGACATAAGTGTTGTATAGTTTAACGTCATATAACAAGGACGAAAGTGAATCAATGTAAAGATATTGATTCCAGGGGTGGTTTCACAAATCATCATCATATGAGATGGTGGTGAACCAATGTGAATAGATTGTTTTTGGGCTTGAACCTTTGGGAGGTTGCCTACATACCCAGCCTGGAGGGCAAGGATCAAAGTCCGTGTAGTTCAATTAAAGAATGAATCAATGATAAAGTTGTTCTTGTGGACAATGATCTAAAAAAAATGTTGTTGGGACTTACACATGGTTAGTGGCCCAAAGGGAGTGTTATGGTTGATGTTCGCTCTAAGCTCACGTGAGTCATACTCGGTGTGAGAAACAAGAGGTAATAACAACCTTAACGATGCACAGTTTAATGTCATGTAGGACATATCAAGGACTTTCTGTACAGTTTAGCGTCATGTAGTTAGGACGATGGGGACAATACAGTTTAACGTCATATTGGACGAAAGGGGGATTGTGCAGTTTTAATGTCATGCTGGACTTTTGATGATTATATAGTTTAACGTCTTTCCGGACGTGAGGGACTTTTATACAGTTTAGCGTCATGTAGTTAGGACGTCACAGTTTAACGTCTTGCTGGACATATTTGCAAATAGTTTATGGTCATATACATGGACCAGGGATGATGCAGTTTAAAGTCATACGGGACCATTGCTGTATAGTTTAAAGTCATATAGCAAGGACGAACTGGTGCTGTACAGTTTAAAGTCATGTAGCTAGGACTAAGGTGAACCAATATGAGGATATCAGTTCTGGGGATTCTTTACAGTTTAATGTCATGCTGGATGATGAAAGCGCCACACAGTTTAATGTCATGTTGCTAGGACACAATATAGTTTAATGTCATCTTGGACAAAATATAGTTTAATGTCATCTCGGACATATACAGTTTAGTGTCATGTAGGACATATTAGTAACCAATGTGACAGTTTAACGTCATGTTGGACGATAAGGGAACTGACACAGTTTAACGTCATGTTGGACGATGAAAGTGCCACACAGTTTAATGTCATGTTGCTAGGACACAATATAGTTTAATGTCATCTCGGACAAAATATAGGAACTTCTATACAGTTTATTGTCATGTAGGACAAAATCAGGGACTATGCAGTTTAAAGTCTTGCAGTTAGGACTATTGGTGCTGCACAGTTTAGTGTCATGTTGCAGGGACATAAGTGCGAATAGTTTAAGGTCATATGCATGGACCGTACAGTTTATCGTCATGCTGGACGTATTATAGTTTAATGTCATCTCGGACAGAAGTGTGACACAGTTTAATGTCATGTTGGACGAAGTTGTAGTTTAAGGTCATACTGGACCATTGCTGTATGAACCAAATGTAAGAGTCTTGGTTCTGGGAACAATATTTTGTGTTTATACAAAATACTTATTCAGAAATTTGGCATTAGTTGGAGTCGTGATGTGTTCTCCATCCATTGAAATCAGAGAATACGCTCCATTGGAGTAGACCTTATGTACTGAATAAGGTCCTTCCCATTTTGGTTCAAGCTTGGGAGGCTTCTTTCCTGGTATCATTGGTGTTCTGAGAACCAATACCAATTCTCCCTGAATTAATGAACGAAGACGAACTTTTTTGTTAAAAGCTCGTGCTATTCGATTCTGATAGATTTCCAAGTGGTGCAAAGTGCACAATCTTTTCTCATCTAACTGTTCCAATTCATTCAACCGCTTTTGGGATTGCTCATCTGTTGATAACTGATCACAAATGGCTATTCTGAGTGAGGGCAATTGAACTTCAATTGGCAAGACTGCTTCTGTTCCATATACCAATGAATATGGAGTAGACCCCGTTGCATTGCGAGTGGTAGTCCGATAAGCCCATAAAGCATGATAGAGTTTATCAGGCCATGACCTCTTATCTTTATCCACCATCTTTTGCAGTATATTTGAAAGAGTCTTGTTGAAGGCCTCTATCTGGCCATTAGCCGCTGCATGATATCGAGATGAATGGTTGGACTTAATGTTGTATTTTTGATACAATATCTTTACCTCAGAAGAACAGAAGTTGGTGCCATTGTCTGTCAATATGGTATGAGGGACACCAAATCTAGTAATGATGTTAGACTTGATGAAGCTAACAATGCATTTAGAACTGACTTCTTTGAGAGGTACTGCCTCTGCCCATTTGGAAAAGAAATCAGTAGTAGTAAGAATGTACTTAAACTGCTTGGCCGTAGCTGAAGGGTAAGGTCCCACCACATCCATTCCCCATGTGGAAAATGGCCATGAGTATTTAGCTGTATGAAGCAACTCTGGAGGTTGATGAATGAAATTGGCATATACTTGGCATGAATGACACTTCTTTGTGAAATTAACACAATCTTGTATCATTGAAGGCCAGAAGTATCCAAGCCTTCGAATTTGATCAGACAATCTATGTCCAGATTGGTGGGCACCACAGACTCCTGCATGCACTTCTTTTATGATAGCCATTGTCTCTTCACCATCAATACATCTGAAGAGAACTCCATCAAAACAACGTTTTTAGAGAATTTTCTCGAGGTGGTTTGGACCATCATAAAGAGTAAAATTGACCACACGTCGCCGAATTTGTTCTCTATTGGCTCTATCAGGTGGAAGTGTTCCATTTTGAATGTATTCCCTGATAGGTGACATCCATCCTGTAGTATGACCATATGGTTCAGGAATGGGACTAATTTCATTAATTTCTTCTGTTCTGACTTGAACATAAGGTGAAATTGCACGACGGTGGTCAATACCGATGGTTGTCTCGTCCCGATTTGGATCTGCTAAAGTTGTGGCTATATTAGCCAGTGCATCAGCTTGAGCATTTTGTGATCTTGGGACATAAGAAAATGTCGGTTCTGAAGGGAATTCCGACATTAACTCTCTGACGTAATCATACAAAGGGATTAATTCTTCTTTTCTGATGGCATAATCCTCATTGACTTGTTTGATTACCAGGTCTGAATCACCTTTCATCTTTAAGTGATT
Source organism: Viscum album (assembly GCA_963277665.1). Taxonomy (NCBI): domain Eukaryota; kingdom Viridiplantae; phylum Streptophyta; class Magnoliopsida; order Santalales; family Viscaceae; genus Viscum; species Viscum album. The sequence goes on from OY728155.1 coordinate 825,283,818, forward strand.
CACTTGTGCTTGAAGTGCTAACTCCAAGCCTGCAATGAGAGCTTGGTATTCAGCTTCATTATTGGTACCACCTTCCCACAACAAAAAGGAATAAGGTAACACTGCCTTATCTGGAGAAATGAGCACAATTCCTAAACCAACTTTGTTGAATTTAGGATTTTCCATTTTCTTCCCTGTTGGACTTCTAGAAGCACCATCAAAATACATTTCCCATGTTTGAGGACTCTCTTGAATAGAAAAAACTTCCTCATCAGGGAGTTCGATATCTGAATACGTGTCTTCCACTGAAGGGTGTTCAGCCAGGAAATCAGCCAGAGCTTGGCCCTTAATTGCCTTTTGAGACACATACTGGATGTCGAACTGCTGTAGAATAACCGCCCACCTTGCCAGACGTCCTGTAAGCATTGGACGACTAAGGATGAATTTGAGTGGATTATTACGAGATACCAATTGGACCTCGTGATGTTGCAGGTAGTGTCTCAGTTTCTGAACTGCAAAGATAAATGCTAGGCAGCATTTTTCAATACTCGAATACCGGGTTTCTACTTCAAGCATAGTTCTACTAAGATAGTAGAGACTATTTTCATTCCCAGCATCATTCTTTTGAGCGAGAAAGGCACCCAATGATCGCTCTAAAGCTGTCACATAGAGGATAAGAGGCCTACCCTCAACAGGTGGCATGAGTACTGGTGGACTTAAGAGGTATTTCTTGAGAACATCAAATGATTCTTGACATTCTTCAGTCCACTGGTAAGTGACTCCTTTCTCCAATAATTTGGTAAAAGGTAAACTTTTGCCTGCCAAATTGGCGATGAAACGCCGAATATAGGCTAAGTGTCCTTGAAGTCCTCTTAATTCTTTCAAATTCTAAGAAGGTGACATACCAAGGATTGATTTGGTCTTCTCAGGATCGACTTCAATACCACGATGGCGTACAACAAAGCCGAGGAATTTTCCTGAGGTTACCCCAAAAGCACATTTTAAGGGGTTCATCTTCAAATTATGTTGTCGAAGCTTGTGGAATATGATTTCCAAATCAGCCAAGTGATCAAAACGTTGTTTGGATTTAACCACCAAATAATCTACATAGCATTCAACAAATTTCCCTAGAAAAGGTTTGAAGATACGATGCATGGCGCGTTGATATGTTGCACGCGCATTCTTTAAACCAAAGGGCATCACCCGGTAACAAAACACACCTTGAGGAGCTCTGAAGGCTGTATATTCCTCATCTTCTAGGGCCATTCGGATCTGATTATATCCAGAATATCCATCCATGAAAGAAAGTACTTCATAGCCAGCCGTCGCATCAATTAAGAGTTCTGTAATCGGAACTGGAAAATCATCTTTGGGACAATACCGATTAAGATCTCTGAAATCGATGCAAACCCTAATTTGTCCGTTCTTTTTCTTTACTGGGACAATATTATCCAACCACTTGGGATATTGAACTTCTCTGACGAAGTTAGCTTTGATAAGCTTATCCACTTCAGCCTCGATTTTGGAAGCATAGGTTGGGTGTGTTCTTCTCGCGGCTTGCTTGAATCCTCGATGTTCTTTTGGCAAACCCAAATGATGGATGGCAACATCAAGATCAAGGCCAGGAATCTCTGTATAATTCCAAGCAAAAATATCTTTATTTTGCTTTAGAAAAGAAATATACATCTCTTGTTCTTCAAGGGTCATGGCCGCACTAATTAAAGTGGGGCGTGGATCTTTCTCTGTACCCAGATTTACTTCTCTGAGTTCATCCACAGTGGTAGAGATACCCTCTTCAAATGCTGGAGGAGCATCTCTAAGATCTTCCTCTTCCTCTTCATCATGTGTTATTTCTTCCGTTTCTACTTGCAAAGTAGATGAAAAAACGAAATTCTCAAGATCATAAGAGATGTCAAAATTTTCACATTTTGAAGAAGAAGCTTCCATTTCCGACTCTATTGATGAAAAAGGGTCTTCTTTGGGAAATAAAGAGGAGATGATGGATTGAGAATCGACATCAACATTCACCTCCGGTGTTGCTATAACTTCTTCTGGCCTGATTAGCAAAGTATAGACTTGTTGGATTTCAGCAGATGAAATGAAAACGTCACCACTTATGCTTTCATCACTGCTTGGTAAGTTACCAATTTCTCCCATGTTGTCTGGCTCGATTGCCGTAATTGACATTATGGATCTTTCCATAAGAGTATTTTGATTTGGGCCTATTTTGTCAATTTGACTGATAGGTAACACATAATCTGTACTCACATGTGAAAATGGATTTATTGGAATTTTTTCCAAACCATATGGAGCATTAACTTTGGTAATTTCCTTCATTGTAGATTTTTCTCTTCACTTCATGTGATAAAATTCCGCCTCAATGTATTGAGACTCACATGTTTTGAACGGGGCCTTATCACCATACAATGTTCCAACTTGACAATCGAAACAGTATTTGAGACATTGATGGTATGATGACGGAATAGCTGCATGCTGATGTAACCAGGGTCTTCCAAGCAAGATATTGAAAGATGAGTCTTGATCAACAATCATGAAATCTGAATTGGAAACAAGATCTCCAAACTGAGTTCTGAGCGTAACTTCTCCCAGTGGTTCTTGTTCATTTTTATCATATCCTTGCAACATCAGGGTGGAAGGAGATAAATCAAATTCCGTGAGGCCCAATCGACGAAGTGTGCGAATGGGCATGAGGTTGACTCCTGAACCATTGTCAATAAAAGCTCTTCGAACATCTATACCATTGACTTTGCCAGATAGTTACAAAGGTTTTATGTGCCCATGCACAACATCATCTTCATCTTTATCAGTAAAAGATATCACTACATGGCATTCTGCAGGATTATTCTCTATGTGATAAATTTCAGCTGCAGCAATTTCAGCTTCAAACTCCTGAGGACTTGACAAAGCTTCGATGAGTGCTTCCCGAAGATCTTTTGATAGATTCAAAGCATACAAAATTGATAATTTGGCTGGTACTTGGGCCAAGTGTTTCAATATATCATACTTTTGATCTAGAGGCCTGCGTTTCCCAATAGGAATATGCGGTTTAGCAGGTACCTTGGAAGCAGATGCTTTGGAAGCTGATGCATCTTGTATTGAAGTTGGCAACATCTTTGGTTTTGTAAAATTAGACTGATTAGATCCATTTACTTGCTGAGATAAAGAAGATGGAACCTTTAATCGGTCTTCCAAAATAACTGTGCTGAAGCTGAGTTGACCATTGGCAGAAGAACTTGCTTGTTCATTTTGAGCTCGCTGAAGGGCTCTACCATGAGTTTCTGCTGCATATACAGTGCTAGCAGGGGTAGAATTAGAGTAGTGGCTTCGGAAAGATCCACGTCTTCCCCTATATCCTGAACCTCTAGAACTTCCTCGGGTTCCTTTATTTGATACAGGGAATTCAGGCTCATCAAGACTGGAATATGAATCTGTTAATTGAATCATATTAACAGAACCAAAGATTAACTCTTCGTCTGATAAAGACTCTGCCTGGTTAGCCTGTTTAGGCTGTGCCGTTTGGTGGGACGGTGCCCGTTGCTTTGAAGTAGATGGCATGAAATCTGCCAGAGTCAAAGACAATTTAGGCTTTGATACATACTCATCTTCTCCTGATTCCTCTTTCTTTTTTGAATTGCGATGCCCTTTTGAGGATTTGTCCTTTGATGGAGGCTTTACTGCAGCTTTTGTAGGAGACACAATTGGCTTCTTCAATTGTGTTCGCAAAATGGAATGGGTCCGATTGATTGTCTTTCTGACCATCCAATCATCATATTTTTTTGCAGTTTTGCTTTTGACTTCCTGCCACTCGCCTCCTTCCTCTGGATCTGTAGCGGTAATACACGCTATATGAGACAACCCTGCTTTTTATTACAACTTAAACATGCTTTATTACATAAAACTTCACTTGATACAACAAAGAAGATCGAGAGGTTTAGTGTCTTTGGGGATTAGGATCATTACATAAAAACTTTAAACTTGAAATACAACATCCTTATTGAAAACTTCCTTTACATGACCACTACATTCCTTCGTACTTAGCATTGCATGGGATAACCTGAGGACATGCATAAGAAAAGGGTGAGCTATAAAGCCCAGTAAGGGAGTACATAATGAATAACATGAGGAGTACAATACATGTTAGGCAATAGGCATATCAATAGAGCATAAGAGAGACATGAACATAAAGTCATGATAAAGCATGATAATCATAACATGGAAATGTGGCAACAACACTTAACATTGAATTAGCATGAGCCAAGGCTCATTGCACATGAAGCATGAGTAAACCCTCATTGCACTTGAAGCACGAGTAAACCCTCGTTGCACTTGAATTAGCATGAGTCAACACTCATTGCACATGACGTATCATGATACTATACTTTACCCAATGCATTGGAGCGCTATCAGGGCGCACCCTTCTTAAACATTTCATTTCATGCATAAGTGTGCCACATGGATCATAGAACATGGATTCATAAAACATAAACATTTCTTCCACGATAAAGGAATGTGGAATTCATACATGAAACTTTATAATCAATATGTAAATGTGCATAAAGGTGAATACCCTTGATGGAGAAATGGGCATGGTATTCACTACACAAAGACATTGGCTTAGAAAATCGGTGCGATTTCGGCAGCGTAACGGCGTGACATAAGAATTCATAAAAAAGGTTGGTGAGAGAGAAAGGGGTTCCTCATCATATTTACATGTAATGGACAGTAAGGAGATCAAATATATACATGTCCCAACAATAGAAAAGGAATTTAGATTCATGATACAAAAGTATTGCTTGAATATAAAAGAGGAGAAAAAGGTTCCTTTCGGAATTTCAGCATAGTAACGGGTGTACATGGGAGGCATTTAATGAGAGAGAAAGGGGTATCCCATCATTCAAACAATAAGAGGGCAGTATGGGAGAGGTGCGAAACCATACCCCAACATTCATAAATGAAATTAAAAGGGCAATACAACTTAAAGAAAATTGACAAAAATGAGAAAGGAAGAAAAAACCCTTACTTGGAAGTGTGCTTCCAAAGGCTAGAGAGAGGCTTGTGAGAGGCTTCTTGGGAGCTTGGGGCACCTTGGGAGGATTCTAGAGAGAGTAGGGCAGAGGTTGGACGAACTTCAAGGGCTTTGAGTGAGGAGGAAGTGGGAGCTTGGGTGGGTTTATATAGGAAAGGTGAGAGAATTCTTTATTATTTAGGTTTGGGACCCCTTATATTAAAATAATCCAAACCACAAACCATCCCATGGTATTTGCCCATGGTTTCTGGAAAAGGAGAGAGGAAAACAATATTTTACAAGGCCAAGGTCCGAACTTATTAAAAAATTAGGGTTGCTTATGTGGAGGTGAGTCACACTCCCATGGAGATTAATTTAAAAAGGCAAAGTGTTGAATAAGTCTTGAGGGCTCCATTAATGCTTTGAAAAGTGAGTCAAACAAACCCAAAACCTCATTATTTTAATGATAAAACATATATTGGCCGAACCTAAGGATTATGGTATTTTATTACATCACCATTGGGTCATTATGATGTCATAAAACACATTATATATTTAAAAGGTATTTAATTTTTACCCAAAAATTGGACTGTCTCAGAAAATTATGAAAAATTCACCGTTGGATAATTTCGACGTCCTGATTCCAAAAATAATATTTATTTTATCTAAATAATTTTCTAAATATGTGAATTTTCACTTTTTAAAATAAAAACCGACATTTATAAAGAAATTCACGGGTTTTGACAGAAATGGCTTTCAAACCTTAATAAACATTTTAATTGCATTCATAAAATTATAAGATCATTTATATTTAATGACAATTAATTTAATATTAATAATAATATTTTATTAAAATATTATTTAATTCAAAAATCCTCTAATTTAATAAAATATAATTCTTAATTAAATAATAACTAAAAACACCATTTGTACTTTAAATACTAATTACAATGTATCAAAAATGACTAGAAATTATATTCATTATTATATATAAAAAAAATAATGTACATGAACATGGTTCTACTTATTTGTTACATAACCCCTTAAAATAGCCGCATAAGACCTAAGGGTAAGGTGTGCGATGGTGACAGACTCTTGGGGTTGCTCGGATAACATTGCTCGAGTGGTGATCTCTATCAACTTCCATTTTTCCCGTAGACGATCACGTTCGAGCTTGACTTGATGAAGCTCAGCTTGGGCTTGGTCAAGGGCAAAGCCCAAAGACGCCACCTCCTTTCCGAGCTCCGACAAATGGGCTTCGTAAGGGGCAATTCTACTGGATGAGGCCATCGCTTCCTTTGTCTGAGTAGAAAATTGGTTCGTTAAAGCCTTATATTTAAACTACCCAGATGATCACTGTTCAACGGATATAAAAGTAACGGTCACAAATCTTAACGTAAAACTTAAAGAAGTTGACATCTTATAAAAAAAAATTTCATAAAGAAACATTTAACTGGATCAAGAGGGATTTTCCATTAATGAAACTTTGGGTCGTTACAACATTCCCCCCTTAAGAAATTTCGCCCTCGAAATTTTCCTTTTCCCACACTAAAACAAATGTGGGTAACTTAGCTTCATCATATCCTCCGACTCCCAAGTTGCTTCTTCAAACTTGTGGTTTCTCCACAACACCTTGACGAGGGGCATTGTCTTATTTCGTAGAACTTTTTCTCTACGATCCAAGATCTTCACTGGTTGCTCCTCATAAGAAAGATCGTCTTCTAATTGTACCACCTCGGAAGAGAGTACATGTGAAGGGTCTGGTATGTACTTCCTTAAGAGGGATACATGGAAGACATCATGCACCTTGGCCATAGTAGGTGGAAGTGCTAGTCGATAGGCCACTGCCCCAACACGATCAAGAATCTCGAAGGGGCCGATGTACCTTGGACTTAACTTCCCTTTCTTTCCAAACCTCATGACCTTCTTCCATGGAGATATGCGTAAAAACACCATGTGTCCGACTTTAAACTCAAGGTCTCGTCGACGATTATCTGCATAACTCTTCTGTCGACTTTGGGCTGCCTTGATATGCTGCTGAAGGGTTTTCACCTTCTCCACCATTTCTTCGACCATTTCTGGTCCAAGCAGCTTACGTTCACCGACCTCATCCCAACATGCCGGTGTTCTACACCTTTTCCCATACAGGGCTTCATATGGTGCCATTTGGACGCTCGAGTGGAAACTATTATTATAAGAGAACTCAACTAGAGGAAGATGTTGATCCCATCCTCCTTTAAAGTCCATTGAGCACGCTCTCAACATATCCTCAAGTGTTTGGATAGTCCGCTCGGATTGGCCATCAGTTTGAGGATGATAGGCCGTACTGAAGTTCAGTTCAGTATTCAGAGCATGTTGAAGACTCTTCCAAAACTTAGAGGTAAATCTTGGATCTCGGTCAGACACGATAGATAGTGGTACTCCATGCAGCCGTACCACTTCCCTGATATATATCCATGCCAGTTGATCCAAAGAGAAATCCTCTCGAATAGCAATGAAGTGTGCAGTCTTTGTAAGACGATCCACAATAACCCATATTGCATTGTTGCTTTTGGATGTCCTTGGAAGTCCAGTGACGAAGTCCATGGTGATGTTCTCCCATTTCCATTCTGGTATGGGCAATGGTTGCATCATCCCCTTAGACTTCTGCCTCTCTGCCTTCACTTGCTGACACACCAGGCACTTTGATGTATATTCGGCGATCTCCTTCTTCATATTATCCCACCAAAAGTTTTCTCGGAGATCTCGATACATCTTTGTGCTCCCTGGGTGAATAGAGAAATTTGAACTATGTGCATCATCCAAAAGTTCCTTCTTCAGCTCCGAACTTGATGGGACACATAGTCTTTTCCCAAACCGCACAATTCCTTCTTTATTAACATTAAACTCTGAGGATTTTCCCTTTTTGATAGCTTCCACTTTTTCATGGATTCTTGCATCATCCTTTTGAGCATCCATTAACCTTTCCAAAAGAGATTGTTGAGCAATCATTTGTGAAAGGATTGATGATGTTCCCTTCTTTATGATTCCCACGTCCATCTTCATCAAGTCTAAGAAGATTGGATCCTTCTCAATTCTCATCATTGATAGAATTGCTGGATCCTTTCTACTTAGGGCATCCGCCACCTTGTTCGCCTTCCCAGGGTGGTAATGTATTGAACAGTCATAATCCTTTATGAGCTCTATCCATCTTCTCTGGCGCATATTAAGCTCTTTCTGTGTGAATATATATTTAAGACTCTTGTGGTCAGTATATATCTCACATTTCTCTCCATAGAGATAATGCCGCCAGATTTTCAAGGCAAAGATCACCGCCGCCAACTCCAGATCATGCGTTGGATAGTTTCGCTCATGGATTTTCAACTGCCTTGAGGCATAGGATATCACTTTATCATTCTGCATCAGCACACATCCTAAGCCCTTCTTCGAAGCATCACTGAATACCACAAAAAGCTCCCCACTTGTGGGTAAAGTGAGCACAGGTGCAGTGATAAGCCTCCTTTTCAACTCCTTGAAGCTTTCTTCGCATTCATCACTCCAAGAAAACTTTACTCCCTTTCGAGTTAGCTTGGTAAGAGGGTTGGACAATCGTGAGAAGTTTCTCACAAATCGTCGATAATATCCAGCTAACCCCAAGAAGCTACGGATATCAGTTACCGATGTTGGCCTCGGCCATCCCTCAATTGCATCTGTTTTGGAGGGGTCCACAGATATCCCATTGCTTGTGATGATATGGCCCAAGAATGAGACCTCCTTCAACCAGAACTCACACTTGCTGTACTTGGCATAGAGCTTCTCCTTGCGCAAAGTCTCCAGTACAGTTCTTAAATGCTCCTCATGGTCCTCCTTGGTTTTGGAGTATATTAGAATATCATCTATAAAGACTACCACAAATTTATCTAGGTAATATCTAAAGACTCTATTCATCAAGTCCATGAATATTGCTGGAGCATTGGTGAGTCCAAAAGGCATTACTATGAATTCATAGTGCCCGTACCTTGTACGAAAAGCAGTCTTGGGGATATCTTCCTTCTTCACCCTTACTTGATAATATCCCGACCGCAAGTCGACCTTGGAGAAGTATTGTGCTCCACGCAGCTGATCAAACAAGTCATCGATTCTTGGGAGAGGATACTTGTTCTTTATCGTGATTTTGTTAAGTTCACGATAATCGATGCAAAGCTGCATTGACCCATCCTTCTTCTTGACGAAGAGGACTGGTGCACCCCATGGTGATGCACTTGGGCGTATAAACCCTTTATCCAGATTCTCCTGTAGTTGTTTCTTCAGTTCTTCAAGCTCAACCACAGCCATTCTATATGGAGTCTTGGATATTGGTAGCGCCCCAGGTATAAGTTCAATTGAGAACTCAACATCTCTTCTTGGAGGAAGACCAGGAAGTTCCTCGGGAAATACTTCAGCGAATTCCCTCACAATAGGCATTTCTTCAAGGGTGGTTTCTTCCTTGGACTCAATCATCTGAGCCAGATATGCGTGCTCATAAGGCAGTAATATCCATGCTTGAGATGATGGAGCAAAAGGAGATTCATATTCCTCCTGACACTTGTAAAGAATCGGGGGTCGATTCTCCATATGGAGTGTGATTTCCCTCTCCCGACAATTTATGTTGGCTCTATATAAGGAAAGCCAATCCATGCCAAGAATTGCATCAAATTCCACCAAAGGGAGTATGACGAGGTTCGCTGGGAAATTCAATCCACAGATTATAACAGGGGAGGACTTATACTCATGGGATGCAATGATTGCCCCATTTTCCGTACTCACTGACATCTTTACTTCCAGGATTTGTGGTGGTGCAGGGATTGTTCTACTAAACTTTTGAGATATAAAAGAATGCGTAGAACCTGAATCAAAAAGTACGTTCGCTATTCTTGAATGAATAACTAGCGTACCTGTCACCACTTCGTTGTCGGGGTTCACTTCGGCAGAAGTGATGGCAAAAGCTCTTCCTTGCTGTCTTGGAGGTTGTTGATTGCCTCCGATAACCCTTGGATTAGGGCACTGATTCGCAAAATGACCCGGTTCTTTGCATTTGAAGCATTGAACAACGCGTTGAGGTTCGAACGGAGCGTTCCTCCCCTCCGTCGCAGCCGCGGGTCCTTCTTGCTGACAGTTAACAGCTAGGTGCCCTTCTCTTCCACACTTGAAGCATTTTCTTGTCCCCCTAAGGCAATTTCCAGGGTGCTTCTTTCCACACTTTTGGCAAGTGGGGTGCTGGAATTTCTTAGCGCCGTTGGATTTATCCATCGGTCCACCAGCATTGAAGTCCACCTTCCGCTTCTTGTCCCCATGATACCCCTGTGATTCTCCGATCTCCATTTCAACCTTAAGGGCACATCGGACAATCTCCTCATAGCTGTCAAAGTCACGGATCGCTAATGCTTTCCGCAAGCTAGGCTTCAGCCCACCAAAGAAGCGGTCAACTTTGCATTCGGGGGTAACGACAAAGCCGGAAGCGTATCGTGCAAGCCTTGTGAAGTTTGCCTCGTACGCTCCCACAGATTCTTCATCTTTCTGCTTGAGGGAAAGGAAGTCCCTTTCCATCTTAAGACGGAGGGTGCATGGAAAATATTTATCGAAAAACATCTTCCGGAATACCTTCCATTCCAAAGCCTCGATCTCCTCCTCAGGCTTCGTATTTTTGATCAATGTCCACCATTGATCAGCTTCACCCTCCATACGATAAGCCGCCAGGAGAACCTTCTCTTTTTCAGAGCATTGGAGGATGGAGAATATCTTCTCAATGGAGTTTATCCATTGTTCAGCAATCGTGGGATCGGATGATCCACTAAAAGTAGGAGGCCTTTGTCTCATGAAGCTTTCAATAGCGACTTGTTCTTTCTTAGGGGGGGTTGAACGTTCCTCTTGACCAGTGTTTCTATTCAAAACTTGAGTTAGCTGAGAGAGAAGCGTGACAAAGTTCGCGATTCCCGCTCCCATTGGATTGGGCATCTCATTGGTACAATCATCACACTGATCTTCACAACGGTTGTTAGCCCGAGTTCTCCTATTACCGGCCATTGGCTGGAATAAAAGGAAAGTTAGGGGTAACACATAAAGGGTAATCCAAAGACAAAAGTTGATGACTTATAAATAAACTTTAATCTCTTCAACTCATGAGTCTATAGGATTCAATCCAGGCTTTTCATGATCTTCCTTCTAACATATATTCTTAGGGGCATTTTTCCCTTAATAAGGGTTCATACTAAGATTGTGAATTTATCAAAACATATCCCCCGGGAGTGTCGTAACCAAGAGTGCAGCAAGGCCCGTTGTCATGCACCAGTTCCCGTTCGAGTCTAGCTCAAAGCGGTGTTTTCGGGTTTTACCCCTAGGATACATCTGTGCCAGAGCCGCCTCTACCTGCTCGTATCCAGACAGGGATGTATTTGTTTGATAAACCACTTACTTAGTACTTACCAAAACTTAGGGGAGTTTTTATTATTCTTAGTCTTGTATCTAAGGTCTTACTAGGGTTTCCTAATCCCAAAAATAACTAAACCTATCCTTTGATACCAACTGAGACAACCCTGCTTTTTATTACAACTTAAACATGCTTTATTACATAAAACTTCACTTGATACAACAAAGAAGATCGAGAGGTTTAGTGTCTTTGGGGATTAGGATCATTACATAAAAACGTTAAACTTGAAATACAACATCCTTATTGAAAACTTCCTTTACATGACCACTACATTCCTTCGTACTTAGCATTGCATGGGATAACCTGAGGACATGCATAAGAAAAGGGTGAGCTATAAAGCCCAGTAAGGGAGTACATAATGAATAACATGAGGAGTACAATACTTGTTAGGCAATAGGCATATCAATAGAGCATAAGAGAGACATGAACATAAAGTCATGATAAAGCATGATAATCATAACATGGAAATGTGGCAACAACACTTAACATTGAATTAGCATGAGCCAAGGCTCATTGCACATGGAGCATGAGTAAACCCTCATTGCACTTGAAGCACAAGTAAACCCTCGTTGCACTTGAATTAGCATGAGTCAACACTCATTGCACATGACGTATCATGATACTATACTTTACCTAATGCATTGGAGCGCTATCAGGGCGCACCCTTCTTAAACATTTCATTTCATGCATAAGTGTGCCACATGGATCATAGAACATGGATTCATAAAACATAAACATTTCTTCCACGATAAAGGAATGTGGAATTCATACATGAAACTTTATAATCAATATGTAAATGTGCATAAAGGTGAATACCCTTGATGGAGAAATGGGCATGGTATTCACTACACAAAGACATTGGCTTAGAAAATCGGTGCGATTTCGGCAGCGTAACGGCGTGACATAAGAATTCATAAAAAAGGTTGGTGAGAGAGAAAGGGGTTCCTCATCATATTTACATGTAATGGACAGTAAGGAGATCAAATATATACATGTCCCAACAATAGAAAAGGAATTTAGATTCAGGATACAAAAGTATTGCTTGAATATAAAAGAGGAGAAAAAGGTTCCTTTCGGAATTTCGGCATAGTAACGGGTGTACATGGGAGGCATTTAATGAGAGAGAAAGGGGTCTCCCATCATTCAAACAATAAGAGGGCAGTATGGGAGAGGTGCGAAACCATACCCCAACATTCATAAAAGAAATTAAAAGGGCAATACAACTTAACGAAAATTGACAAAAATGAGAAAGGAAGAAAAAACCCTTACTTGGAAGTGTGCTTCCAAAGGCTAGAGAGAGGCTTGTGAGAGGCTTCTTGGGAGCTTGGGGCACCTTGGGAGGATTCTAGAGAGAGTAGGGCAGAGGTTGGACGAACTTCAAGGGCTTTGAGTGAGGAGGAAGTGGGAGCTTGGGTGGGTTTATATAGGAAAGGTGAGAGAATTCTTTATTATTTAGGTTTGGGACCCCTTATATTAAAATAATCCAAACCACAAACCATCCCATGGTATTTGCCCATGGTTTCTGGAAAAGGAGAGAGGAAAACAATATTTTACAAGGCCAAGGTCCGAACTTATTAAAAAATTAGGGTTGCTTATGTGGAGGTGAGTCACACTCCCATGAAGATTAATTTAAAAAGGCAAAGTGTTGAATAAGTCTTGAGGGCTCCATTAATGCTTTGAAAAGTGAGTCAAACAAACCCAAAACCTCATTATTTTAATGATAAAACATATATTGGCCGAACCTAAGGATTATGGTATTTTATTACATCACCATTGGGTCATTATGATGTCATAAAACACATTATATATTTAAAAGGTATTTAATTTTTACCCAAAAATTGGACTGTCTCAGAAAATTATGAAAAATTCACCGTTGGATAATTTCGACGTCCTGATTCCAAAAATAATATTTATTTTATCTAAATAATTTTCTAAATATGTGAATTTTCACTTTTTAAAATAAAAACCGACATTTATAAAGAAATTCACGGGTTTTGACAGAAATGGCTTTCAAACCTTAATAAACATTTTAATTGCATTCATAAAATTATAAGATCATTTATATTTAATGACAATTAATTTAATATTAATAATAATATTTTATTAAAATATTATTTAATTCAAAAATCCTCTAATTTAATAAAATATAATTCTTAATTAAATAATAACTAAAATCACCATTTGTACTTTAAAAACTAATTACAATGTATCAAAAATGACTAGAAATTATATTCATTATTATATATAAAAAAAAATAATGTACATGAACATGGTTCTACTTATTTGTTACATAACCCCTTAAAATAGCCGCATAAGACCTAAGGGTAAGGTGTGCGATGGTGACAGACTCTTGGGGTTGCTCGGATAACATTGCTCGAGTGGTGATCTCTATCAACTTCCATTTTTCCCGTAGACGATCACGTTCGAGCTTGACTTGATGAAGCTCAGCTTGGGCTTGGTCAAGGGCAAAGCCCAAAGACGCCACCTCCTTTCCGAGCTCCGACAAATGGGCTTCGTAAGGGGCAATTCTACTGGATGAGGCCATCGCTTCCTTTGTCTGAGTAGAAAATTGGTTCGTTAAAGCCTTATATTTAAACTACCCAGATGATCACTGTTCAACGGCTATAAAAGTAACGGTCACAAATCTTAACGTAAAACTTAAAGAAGTTGACATCTTATAAAAAAAAAATTTCATAAAGAAACATTTAACTGGATCAAGAGGGATTTTCCATTAATGAAACTTTGGGTCGTTACACTATATGAGCTGAAGAACCCTTCAATTTGACTTGTCCCAAGTCGACCATCTTTTGTAGGAGGTCTTTAAAGACAAAACACTCCTGGATGGGATGTCCCAACATTTGATGAAAGGGACAATAATTGGGACGGTCTTCATCTCCTTCCTTGTTTGGTCTCTTCGGCACTGGTAATTGAACCAAATTATTTTCCAGAGCTGAAATGAAGTAACCAGGAACTTGCTCACTTCGGAAAGAGTATGTTTTACTCTTCATATCCTCAAATTGTTTTCGTCGTTGATCTTTTTGATCATTTGGACGAAACAGCCTTTGTTGTTGGCGTTCAGGAGGTGGAGCCCTTCGAGAAGATGAAGGTTTTGAAGTAGAAATAGGTACAGGTGCCTGTTTAAGCATAACTGTAGCAGTTTCTGCTTTACCCATTCTTCTTCCTGGAGCTGATGGAATTACACGAGATTTAACCTTAGCCTGCATAAGGGAATCTTCAATCTGTTGAGCGATTGAAGTAAGGTCTCGAAACCCTCCTGTGTATTTCACAGGGATCAATGGCGTGCGTAATTCGTCACGCAAATTTTCCACACAGATTGGCAACAATTCCTCCTGAGGGAGTGATAAACTCAAGGAATACGTTAATCCCTTCCAACGAGCAATGAAATCAGAGACTCTTTAATTCTCCCTTTGCTTGCAGTTTGTAAGATCGAAAACTGTCGTTTTTGGCAAAGTTGAGCTAAACTGAAGGAGGAATTTTTGACGAAGATCCTCCCATCCGATGACTGACCGGGATTGCAAGCTTGTATACCAGACAAAAGCTGGTCCTTGCAAGGTTCGCACGAAGCATCTGAGTTTCACTGCTTCTTGTTGCTCTGGAGTTCCCATCATAGGATCACAACAAGACACGTAATGCGTCAAATGTTGTTCAGGGTCGCCTGATCCATTGAAAGTAGGGAAAATAGGGTTTCCAAAACTGGATGGAGGAGAAATTGAATCTACCCATTCAGGGTAAACTTTCTTTTCAGGTTGAACTTGCGCCCGTTTCCCTTCCAGAGTTTCTAACCGAGCTTTTAATGACTCAATAGTAGTTATTAACTTTTGAGAAACGTCAGGTTGAACTTGGTTTTGGGTAGGTGCAATGAATGGAGCTTGGACAGACGTGGTGGTTGGTGCTGCAACTGATGGTAGTGCTGCCAACCGTTGTTGCGTTTGACCCGTAGGATTAGACCTCTGCGGGTGTACTGACAAAGGAGGATATTCTTGATCCATCTCAGTAGTTACAACAAATTCCTTCGGCTGTCGGACTTCAGCATTCTTAAGAAGAAGACTACTCTGAAGTAGTTCTGCATTCAACCTTTTTAATTCTTTCATTTCTTCCTCCTGTTGTGCAAACCTTTTCTCTAATGAGAGCGATTGACCTCCTTCAGAGGAAGGGTGAGAAGTAACCTGATTCATACCTTTCCCCTTATTGGATCCTTTTCGGAGAGGGGGAAGTGGGTTACTTGAAGGAATACCCAGATTTTGGGTAAGCCTTTGATTACGTGTGCGCACACCTTCTTCATTTAGGTCTGTGTGCGCGACTTCTTGAGCAGGAACCTCTTCGTCTGATCCCTCTGATTGAGCCTCATCTGGTGAATCAGCAGCAACGGCAGTGATGACATTAATGGATGCATATTGCATGGAATCCTTTCTATCAGCATTTCTGTGATATTGTCTCCTTCTATGTCCATGATAAGACATTGCATTCCGTTGACTTGATCCCTCAGGAATTTCTTGGAGAACCGTCACTTGGAGAGAATCTCCTGACATCTTGGCTCTTCGTTCCTCTTGAGGCTTATTCCCTAATCGAGAGAATACTGACTTTCTCTGAGGGAGGGATTGAAGATTTGAAAAAGTCCCCAGTCCGGTGGACTGGGGGTGTTCCTGTTGCTTCCGCTCAACTCCTCGAATCCCATTCGTTGATTCTGAGGGTTGGGTTAGAGAAGTCCCCAGTCTGGCAAGCTGGGGTGTCTCTTGACATGCTATGTCTGAGATCTTTTTAAAATCTCTCTTGATCTTGCGAATCTTAGTTCGGAAATTAGCTGGATGCATTAACCTGTATCCACTTTTATCACCTGGTTCAACAGACCGTTGGATGATTTCCGAAACTTCTGTCATTTGATGACGTGTTTGCTCCAGACGAGAGGCTTGTGCAATATTCTCGCCTGCTTGATGTAGGAGCAATTCAACAACCTGTTCTCTATATACTTGACTTTGAGAGGAACTAGTTGAAGCTTGATCTCGAGCAAGCTTTTGATTATGAACAAAGCCCATTGACTGTGGCCAGCCATGGGCAATAACATTGCATGAGACCATTTTCGGCGGGCTCTGCTGACCGGAAAGCACTGTGAAATGTAGTGCTCCGTGAACACCCCATCCTCTGATATGAACATTAGATGGAGCATTGGAAATTAACTGACGCAATCTTCTTAGTGCGCCAAGGCATGAACGTTGAAGGGTTCTCTGTTGCTTTTCAGCCTTCGGATACCGAGAGACTGATAGAGATGCCAAATCAATCTGGCATTGTAACCCTTCTATTATCTTAAGATGATTTTCATATTCATCGTAAGATAATACCTTCTTCTTTAATTGACAAATAGTTTTCCATATGTTAAGATGAATATCATGGATTCCATCATCCGTCAACATCTTTGCAATGTCATACTATGAATCAGCCAAAGGCCAAAATATGACTGGTACTTCACCTTTTGCCAGTTTTTTCCTCATGTTCAGCATTTCCTCTTTATCATTAAATGAAGATTCTTCTACCTGTTTGGACCAGAGTTGGTGTTTCCTTGTTGCTTCATCAGATTCAAAAAGATTGGTAGAGGAATCACTATTCATGCTGGAAGATGAATGACCCAGGGAAGGTTCGGAGAATAACCTGAACCCCAAGCTATCTTCTGATGGAGAAAGAGTTTCACCTGCCGATAGTAAAACTTCAGACATGACTGGTTTTACGTTTGCAAGTGCCTCGAGATAGGAGGGATTTCTCGTCACTACATTGCCTTCTGAAGAATTTTCGAGACAATGTGAATCACTACTGCGGAGAGGACTTTCGCAGCGAAGTTCATCACCATGAGGAGGACCTTCATGATGGGTTACAGCAAAAGATGAAATCTCTTGCTCCTTGGCCATCTGACCACACAGAGGGTTCCTGTGGCTCTCATCTGAAGAAGAAACTTCAAGATTGACCGAATTTTCATGAAGCAAGTCTTCATGAGGAAGTGTCTGTTGAAGACCTTCGAGATTAATGTTCCTGTTATTGGGAACTGAGGGAGTAGAATCTTGAATTCCGACAGATAAATGTCTGAGGGCTTCAAGAACTCCAGCATCGAGCAAGGCCTTGTTGCAGATTGGCCTTTGATCTCCTGACTGTGCTGGGCGGATCTTTTTATTAGATGCCTTCTTACTCGCTTTAGAAACCACTTGATGACGAAAGTGATTGCTCTGAGCAGGTGTATATGCCTGATCAGGAAAGATGGTCAGGTTAGGCTGACGATCATCGCTCAAATCAGGTGTATGTGCCTGACTTGGTTGTCCATATGATATGGGGGAGTAGGCCCCACAACCCTCTTGGACTGGAACAGATGTGTGTGTCTGTTCCGGAGTGAATTGTTGATGTGTCACTCCACTGCTAGGGATAGATTTATGTGTCTGTCCCTGAGATGATGCTGAAGCTGTTATGATATCCTGGAAAGCATCCAGTATATGAGCAGGAATTTGCTTCTGCTCTTTCACCATTGACAAAATCTGTTTGGTGACTTCAGCCGCCGGAATGGGGATATAAGTCCATTCCGGGCTTGGAGTAGGTGTATGTGCCTGCTCCTGTCCTCCTTTTCCTATCAGTGAATCCTGACAGTACTCAAGTGTGGAGGCAGAGAGTTTAGTCTGCCTCCTGTTTGTCGTCGTGGCTTTCCGACTGACTTCTCCGTGCGCTACCAAGCGAGACTGTTGGTAGGCTTGATTAGTATTAGCAGGTGTATGTGCCTGCTGATTACACTTCGCCAAACGCGGTTGACGAGATCCACCATATGTAGTCAGACGAGCCTGCTGACTAACTGCTGATGTATAAGCAGGTGTATGTTCCTGCCTATGGTACTCCGCCGGAATTGCCTGGCGGGATCGGCTTGATGCTGCCAGATGAGTCTGCTGGACAGCGGGATTAAAACGGGCAGGTGTGTGTGCCTGCTCGTTGTTTTCCACCAAGTTAGGTTGGTGGACTTCTCCGGAGATGGCAGGGATGACAACCTGCCTATTGTTAACCGGATTCCGTCTCTGGCGATTCATCTTGCCTGCTCGGGTTCTAGGAACCTGAGCTGAACGCCTGGAGTCGGTACCCTCATCATGTTGAGGGCGTACTACCGCACGAGTCTGGCAGCGATTGTTAATGGGAGCCTTTGAGAAGGACTCTTGTCTTTTTGAATTAAGGTCCTGCGGGACCTGCTCATTCACTTCCTCGGAGTAAGGGAGTGAATGGAAATTGCGTTCCGGGGATAACGACCCAAAACGGTTGGAGACGGTAGTCAGCACCGTCTGCTTCTTGATTGCTGGTCGCCGTTGTCCGGACGACCAGGTAGAATTGTTAACTTGGAGGGCTTGACGAGCGGCCTCCAGAGTTGGGATAGTACCGTTGCGATGGTACTCCTTAACCAGTGCATTAGAAACACGACGTTGAAGATGCTGAGTTGGTGATGTCATCCTCAGAGCGGATGACGTTCCAGCAGGAGTAGCAGCATTGGTTTTCACAGCAGCAGACCTCACAGTAGAGGTGTTCCCAGCAGCTGTATTCACAGGGGTGAATTTAAGGAAAGCCATTTTTGTAGAAGATCTTGAAAAAAGAGTTCCTGTTCCATGTAACATACATAATCAAGATGAATCCGGCTACTGCATCTTTTGGATGATCATATGTCAATGATTGCCTTGTTGGCCCAAAGGGCCTAACAGATAAGAAGAACATCACTTTAATTTGGTTAAGGATTCACGTCGGGTTCACCATTTTTGTTTCGCGCGGAATCCGGGGATGACCTCCTGGACAGGAGATTCAAACGTTCCGATCGGTTTCTAACGGGTTTGTTCGTAGAACCGGAAACATCCAATGATTCCATATCCGTTTGGACCTACTTTCCAAAGGCAGGCGTTCATTAGCTTGTGGGCTAATGAGGCTTAGGAATTTGCATTGGTCGAGAGGATGGGAGGTCGGACTCATCACACCTTTTTTAGGGGAATTATTGTCTACTCCGGGACTCTCTTTATAGATTTAAGTTAAGTTCGTGAATCCTTATTACATTACCAAGTATGAAATGAGCTTTCCTTTAGTTTTAACAATCAATGATTAAATATGCAAGAAATTTAGAGAATCTTTTATATGTATTCGAGGTTCTTCATCAATATAGAATCATCTATATTTGTTTAGAGATTCTTGGTCAATGGTATCCTTCAAAACATCTATATAAAAGTCTCTTGGTCATTTTGATGACCAGGCTGGTTTTAAAGCCACTCAGTGGGGCACTTGAAGTTTATCGTCATTCAGAAGGACAGAGATTATTTCAATGTTGGGATCGAACCCATAAATGGGATACCTACGTATCCTTTGTTTTGAAAAAGGAATCAGAACCCACGTAGTTCGAGGAATGGGATATGATGTTTTATTATTGATGGCTCAAAGATGAATGTCATAATTACTTTTACACTCTAAGCTCACGTGAGTCATGCTCGGTGTGAGAAACAAGAGGTATTGGTAAAATTTAGACAATTGTGCCATAAAAGATGCAATCATAAGAATTTGTTTTGGGGCTTATGTATAGATTACTGCCCAGATAGGCGAAGGTTTAGTATTTACTTTTAGGGAGAAAATCCAAGAACAGGTTCCACAAATTTATATGTGCTTCATGGAGATTTGAATACTCTAATCTTGGTGCTTACTCCTAAGGAGGATGCCCAAGTTAGGAGGGGACTTATGATTGGGTTTTATTCCTGAAAAGGAAACCCAAATCAAAGGTAATTTATGACTGGTTAAGAGAAATTTTAAGAGACTTGGGGCTTACTCCTAAGAAGGATGCCCAAGATTTATGACTAGGACTTATTCCTGAGAAGGAAGCCTAGGTTAGGGGACTTGGGGCTTACTCCTGAAAAAGAAGCCCAAGGTTATGACTGAGTCTTATTCCTAAAAAGGAGACCCAGGTTAGGGATTAAGGTTTGGGGCTTACTCCTGAGGAGGATGCCCAAGATTAAAGGACTTGATTGGGGCTTATTCTTAAGAAAGATGCCCAGGATTTATGACTAGGACTTATTCCTGAGAAGGAATCCTAGGTTAGGATTAAGGTTTGGGGCTTACTCCTGAGGAGGATGCCCAGGTTAAGATTCTCTCATCTTAAAGGATGAGGTTGAATGAATGAACTCTCAATCTTTAGTGACATAAAGATGTTTAAATCACTAGGTTTTGAGAGATATTTCACAGAATTCCTTTCAGATAAGGATGTCAAATCAAGAAATCATGCCATAAATGGCTTTGAAGAGTATCTTGAAGACTGAATCTTGAATAGGAAGGGTGAAATGGCTTAAGAGGGGTAAAAATGGGCAAGATGGGCACCCAAAAAGATAGGGGCGCGCAAGTCTTGAAAGGCGCGAAAGTCCTGCGGCGGCGCGCAAGTAGTGGTCGCGCAAGTATACTTGCGCGACATGAGGGGTACTTGCGCGATTTTCAACCAGTATTGAAATGCTTGAGCGACTCTTTATTAAACCCTTTACCATCCTCTTGAGGTTCTTCCAGAAGAGGGACACGCAAGTTATATTGAAGGAATTAAGTAGGCGCGCAAGTGTTTGATAAGTTTCAACACTTAGGCCTTCCTTTTTCTCTTTAGATCTTCCGGTCTAGGTAATAAATTACCTTAGAAGTGTTCCGGAAGCTTTGAGAAGAGACTTGGGCGTCGGGAGCTTTAATCCGAGTTTCTGGAAAAAGATCCTCCCGAATGGGGGGCCCACAGGGTCTATTTATAGGCAAAAGAAGACCCTGGGCGGTTACCAGGCGGTTACCGGGCGGTTATCACTTAGGTCGCGCAAGTCACTTGCACGACCATAAGCCATCGCGCAAGTACTTGCACGACCACTAGGCGGCGCGCAAGTGTACTTGCGCGACCATGAGGGAACTTGCGCGACCTATGGGCATTGTTCTCCTTGTTCATCCCTTTGTCGATTTTTGATGTTTCTTAAAAGGATGAATCACATTGGACTCAGATATTCCCCTTTTCCGATTTTTAGATTCTGTGACGAAAGGAGCGTCAACAAACATGTAGCCATTGTATTGGCGGGAATGGATATAAATAACTAAAATATGATTATATATGTTTTTAAATGTTTTTACATTTATCCAATAAAAGATAAAGGCTTAAAATATGGAAAGAATTCAATTTTAGGCGTATATGCCCTAGTTTTCACTAAAGGTTCACTTATCGCCTTTTGATGGAGAACCATCATTAAATATAGTTTTGTTCACTCTTATAAATTCTATTGGACCAAATAAAACTCTTCTTAAGAATTTTGACATCAAAATTTACTTTGTGTAAATTTTTGGTATCTTTCCGATAAAGTTTATTTTTTAATGAATAGTGTAAAATGTTGTATTTTAATTCAAAACCTCTTTTTAATCTAATTTATTTATATGATTAGATTATATTTTGAATTGGTTTTAAAGTGAAATTAGAATATATTTTTACCATTAAATCCAATAGTGGTCGTTGGAATTAATTTCACTTTGAAATCAGACTTAAACTAGTGTCAATCTTTTGATACTTATTGTTTAATAAAAACCCGCTATTTTCTATGACAGTGGGAATTAATTATTAAATTAATTAATGTGACTTATATGTTTTGAATTTTGTAAAATAGACTTCATTTTTGAATTCAGAATATCAAATATAGCTTAGGGTGAATTTTTTGGATTTTTCTGAAAAACTTCAATTTTTGATGAATAGTGAAACCAATAAGTGGTACTTATAAAAACTGATTTTTCCGTTTAAATGAAATTTTCCCATATTTGTGTTTTTAATTTCAAAAATATGATATACATGGTTGTCATTAAGAAGTAAAATGTGGTTCAATGGGATAAAAATATTTTTTTGTGAATAGTAACTTATTAAGTTTTTAATCACGATTAGAGGTAATTAGTGTAGTTTATGGTAAGAATAAAGTTTTAATAAAATGAAATGACCTAGACACATGTCCTACCCTCATTGGATGTGTCATGTCCGACCAAGACAATCCATCGGTCAACTTGGGGACCCCATGGAGCCACTTTGGTTGGGAAATGACATAAATATCTTTTTATTTAATGTTAAAGTAAAAATGACACAAACCTGAGATGTTTTAATAAAACAATTTTTA
The DNA here is from genome assembly GCA_963277665.1 of Viscum album. Lineage (NCBI taxonomy): Eukaryota > Viridiplantae > Streptophyta > Magnoliopsida > Santalales > Viscaceae > Viscum > Viscum album. Next base: position 825,306,430 of record OY728155.1, read on the forward strand.
CATGGGGTTATACAAGTTATATGTTTTTCTATGAATAGTCATTGGGAAGCTAAAAAGATTTAATACATCATAGGATTTTTTTATAATTTTTATACATTAAATATATTAAATTAGTTATGACATCATGATGATACAGTGATGACCTCATTATTTAACGATTTAAATAAAATGGACAGATAATGTAATATCTAAGACCTAAACATGTCCAAAACCTATTGGATGAGTGGATTTGGAACCCTTATCACCTTATCCTCTAAATAAATCAATGTGAGACCTTTCAAATCCGAAACGCTTTTGAAAATAAAGTAACATTTTGTAACTTTACAAGAGTGCCCCTCCTCTCCTCTTATAAAAGGCCCCCACCTCTACCTCCTTACCCACACTCCTAAAGCCTTTTTCTCGGCCAAACCCTACCCATTTTTTCTCTCCACTTCCCTATCTTACTCCTTTAATCCTCAATTTGGGAAGATGTCTTCCCAAGGAAGCCTTTGAGCTCAAACCAAAGGGAGTTACCCGATTTTAAGGTAATGTCTTCACTTGTGTCCTTTTGTTTTATTTTGCTTCTCCAACCCCCTAAAATCTTTTTATTCATTTATTTTGTAACAAATACAGTATCTTAAATATTCTAGGATGTTGTTATAAGAAGGATTCGAGCTACAATTACACACACCTACATCTAATGGTTAAAGAACATACTGTTTCCGTGGATGGTGAATTTTTGCCTCCCGAAACGACGATTGTTCAACATTCTTCTAACACCTTAAAAGGTGGACATTAAGATGAAACTATATTTATATATGACATCTAATATGTTTATGTTTTACTTAATGGAATACCTTTATGGTTTCCATTATGGGTAAACACGATATCTTCATTTAAGGAAGTGCGAACTACCGCCCCCTCAAAGTGATTTGATTCGTTAATACCATATGTGGTACCTATAAAGGATATATTTAATGATATTATATATGATACAATACTGGAATTAAAATACTATTATGTATCATTATGTTTTAATTCCATTAAATATGAAATAGAAATGGAAATAGTGTTCATTTGTACGTACGACTTACCGTCTCCATGAACGGTACATTTCGTTTCTTATCTCAAAATGTTATGTAATATTATAAGTACATATATATATTGGATATATATGTAATATATTACATCTAAATTATGGATATCATTCTGGAATTATAACATATATATATATATATCTTATATTTTTTTAATTCCATTAATATGAAAAAAAAATGAAAGTAGCGTTCATGTGTACGTACAGCCTACCGTCTCCATGAATGGTGCTTTTCGTTTTTTTATCTCCAAATGATATGGAATAGTATAAAATTAATATTTACTGTATATATATATGATATTTTATTCATTAATACTATTCTGGAAATTATTTACTTATAACTACGTGGGCAATCTTTTTTCAAAAAAGTTAATTTTTGACTCATGTACCAAACATCGGCAAATACGTCTGATATGAACTAACATTATTAAACAATTATTATAAAATTATAATATGTGATATGAACTGAATAATAATCTCTAAAGGAGGTACTTAATAAATTATTAATTGACCAAAGTTTATTATTTAGGAATATAAAGAAACGAACAAGACAAGTTGGACTTGAGGTAAGGGATCCTACTCCTCTCTTTCTTTTTAAGTACACTCTTTTATGTCATTCCTTCTAAGATCATCTTTCTTGTGATAGGATTGTTCTTTTATATTACTCTTACTGAAATTTTTATGTTCATATGATGAGAGACCCTATTCTCTCTCATCAATCCATTTTGGAAGTTTTGAGTGGCGCCGTTAGGCTGCCGAATTTTCGTAAGAGATCTAACCTCTCTCTTTCTCTTTAAGTACTCTCCTTTATGTCACTTCTTTTAATATCCTCTTTTTTTATGATGGGGGAGGTTATTTTATATTCCTATTTCTGAACATTTTATTGTAATGTGATGAGATACCCTATTTAATCTCATCAATCCATTTTTGGAAGTTTTAAGTGGCGCCGTCAGGCTGCCGAGTTTTCATAAGGGATTTTTCATCTCACTTTTATTCCTGTGAGATTTATGCTAAATTTTACACAATTTCCTTTTAGTGGTGTATGTATTGACCATTATTTTACTCATTGTGTAATATTCTTTCATTTATGAGTATTTACATCAATGTTGTATTGTCCTTCTTTCACGGGGTGTTTGTTTCGAAAGATACCCATGTCGGTAAGGGAACCTTTCACCCTCCTCTTTTTAAAAGACTTCTTTTGTTGGGTCTTTTAATTTACATATTGTTATTTTGGGATATGTTCTCATATATCCTTATTGATGTAAATTTTATGTCAAAGTGATGAGATACCCTTTTTTTGATGTGACGCCGTTAGGCTGTCAAGGGAACTTCTTAACCCAATTTCAATTTCTTTGGGTTCAGCATGTAGTTATTGAATATGTCATCCTTTGAATATGTGTGAATGACCTTTGATTATTTTACACTTAATATCCATTTATATTTGGTTTATTCATTTGTCACACATAATTTTGTAATTTATTTATCCTTAATCCAAGGATACCGTCTTTGTAAGGGACTTCGTCTCAATCTCCTTTCATTGAGGCATATTCTGTTTTATATTCAACCTTCATTTATATGGTGTCTAAACCCCTTTTACTTTTACGTTTATTCCAAAGGAATCTTTTTTATACAAATTGTTTATTAAATGATAAAATGGAATGTTTTTGTCGTACGTTTGCGGCGACAATGACTTCTCCACCGCCGTGACCATTATTTGAGTTTCGGCTTCCTCTACAAGCCATACCATCTTTTTATAAGAAAAATAAATACCATGTTTTACTTTTATTTTATTTTGGTATTGAAAATGGTTTTCATAATGTATTTATATCAATGTGTTGTATTGATATCTTGTTATTGAAAGGTGGAAATGTTATGTTTCCTTTATGCATGTTTTAGGTGATATGATTATGTTATGGTTTTTGGGCATTGTTATGAAGACGGGTGGTTCCGTGATAAACTAAGGGCGGGTGAGCCCGATATAGCTCTCCAATGCATTGGGTAACGTGAAGGAGTGAAACGTTAAGGTTTCTCCGAATAGATTTAGGGAATATACTGTGGTGGGTATTCCAAACGTAACCAAGAGGGTTAATCCCTACGTATGAATGTTATGAATGCCTCAAGTTACCTTTTATGTCTTATGATTTCTGTGATTTATTCATGATTTTATGAGGTATGTTAAAGTGCTTATGTTTTATGGGTAAAGTATGATTTCATTCTTATGTATACATGTACTCATGTTTCCTTTCCATATTTTTATTTCCCTTACTGAGCTTTTTATGCTCATACCAAGTTTTTGAAATGTTTTTCACAGGTCAAGGGAAGGGTACATGATGTGATGATACTGCCAAGGATGTGTCGAGAAAGAATCCATGTTTTATTTTAAATATGTTTCCGTTGATGGGAAGAATGAATACTGTCTTTTATGTAACCACTTTGTTTAAATGTGGAATGTAATGCATGTTTCATGATCTAATTCTCTAAAACTCTAAACCTGAAAAGCTCCTCAATGTGTAATCTTATAATAACTCAAGATTAAGTAAGGTTTAAGGCTGGGGCCTTATATTTGGTATCAAAGGTCGGTTTAGATAACTTTAGAGGTTAGTGTATTCTTTAAGCATAAGTGACATTACCATAATGGTTAAGATTTCAGAAAGAGTCCAAGATTTAGATAAAGTGAATGAGTAAGTATATCTTAGTGTTTATCTTTCTCATTATTACATGATGGTTTTGTTGATATACTCACACTGACATTTTTGGTTTTAGTAAATGGTTGGATCTAGCAGGAACCAAAGTAATAGTGGATGTGAAGGAAACTGTGACAGTTTTTTGAGCAAGCAACTGAATGATATGGGAGCTGCAATGAGAACTCTTGTGATTATCCTCAACCAACTATCTGGAGTCATGATTGACCACCTAAACCTTGGGGATTTCTGTAAGGAATCATATATGCGAGAAACAAATCCCTACAGAATTACAGGTAATAATCATTATGGTAAGTGTGTTCAGAAACCTATGTGTCAAAGATGTGGAAAGAAACACCTAGGAAAATGTTTCAAATGGACAGAAATATGCAATAGATGTGGAAATGAAGGTCATAATGCAAGAACCTGCCATGGAAAAAGGAAGCATCCATTTGACTCGAGGAAAGGGAAAGAAGTTCTTTCTGAGGGATCAATTGAATGTTTTAAATGTGGTGTGCATGGTCATTATGAAAACACATGTCCTATGAAGAAGTTTCATGAATGGGATCACCAAGAGCGTACAAATGTTCGTTTACCAATACCTAATGCCATTCCGATTGAGGATGAAGAAACTGACAATGACCAATCAAAGGAAAGAGGTATTTCAGAAAAAGATGGAAAGGATTGGTTAATGGATCATGAAGAATGTTGAATGAGTAAGATGTCAACATATAAGGGCTTCAAGAGTTATGGTGAAATTCTTAAGAGTATTAAGTCTCTTTTGATGATGGGGTTACATTAGAAGACTTTTTATATTATGTGTAACCCTGATATTTAATATATGCAAATTTTATTCAAGGAATAGTTATCTTTTATTTTGTGGACATGGTTATAAAGAACCATTTGGGTTTATATGATCCTTACTTTTGAGGTAATTATGGGTTACTATATGTTATGATTGAAGTGAAAGGGATGAGATAAAATTGAGGTTAAATTACGTTATGGTTATTTTTGATGATTTTATCCCTTTTTGGGGAATGATTTGAGAATTTTATAATTTTGGAAAAAGGACAACACGCAGACCGTGTGACTACCCGTCGCGTCGGTCAAAGCTACGGGAATCGAACCCACAACCAAAGTGCGACTGGTATTTATCACCTACCACTGGACTACGTGAAGTCCCTGGTTAGTTTGACTGATTATTTTTAGTTATATGATTTTATGAATTAAGAGTAAGTTGATTTTGGGTTATTTATGAAAATGATTAACCTATCATGGAGGATATGTGATTAGGTTAATTAGTTTTCAATACGAGACTTTAGGAGCAACTGATGTTGTTTGGAGATAAATGTTATGATTTAACATGGAAGACTTTGTGACTAAATCCTTCAAATATTTGGGTTTCAATCTTAGTTTGGTTTACTTTGAAGAATTTTATGGACAAATTGATTATAGAATGGTATTCATTGAACTTTGGGTTTTGTTGGACAAATTTTGGAGATTATGAATAGATTTTCTTTTTATAAAGGGTTATCCTTTTCTGGATTATCTGATCTTGTACTAACTTTTTTGGTTTTGGTTTTGGTTAAAGTCTAAAGACATGGGAAGTATATAGTTATCTTTTGTGGATTACGTGACTCTCTAGAAGTTGATTATAGTACTCTTAATACGAACAAGTCTCCCTAAATACTAATCTTTTGGAAAAAAATGTGAGTTTGATTAAGGAATCTATTAAAAGTTGAAAGTCAACATGATAAGTGATTATGTTTCCTTATGAATAAAGTCCTCAATAAAAATTAACTTAAAACAAAATTTTTGTCTATTAACTTTTCCTACTAGGGAATTTAATACCGTTTAACCCATCACAAGTTTGTGATTTTATTATGGTTAACATTCTCCTAGACATGTTTACTATCACTCTCCCTCAAGAACATGACCCTTTGATTTTTATTCCATGTCCATGTTTTTCTACATGGAATCCTAGTATGGGTTAACTCGGGTGACCTCTGTACTTCTCTTCCTTTATTTTAAAGTGATTGTTTTACCGACTCTTGTTCCGATGTGGGACTTTCAAGGATGTTTCCAAGCTCAATTTTAAAAATTGCGAGGACGCAATTCCCAAAAGGGGGGAAGGATGTAACACCCCAGGTAAATAAAGAATATGACATTTTCATATTTATCCATAGTTGTGAACAAAATATTAATATTACTTTAAAGGGGACCCTATGCTTGATGGCCTACCCCACACGCAACAACGAGTTTGTTAGGAATCTTACGTTGCACTCTAATAATAAAATAATATTATTTTAAATGGTAGTTAACATGTAGCCGTTGTATTGGCGGGAATGGAAAGAAATAACTAAAATATGATTATATATTTTTTTAAATGTTTTTACATTTATCCAATAAAATATAAAGGCTTAAAATATGGAAAGAATTCAATTTTAGGCGTATATGCCCTAGTTTTCACTAAAGGTTCACTTATCGCCTTTTGATGGAGAACCGTCATTAAATATAGTTTTTTTCACTCTTATACATTCTATTTTACCAAATAAAACTCTTTTTAAGAATTGGGACATCATAATTTACATTGTGTAAATTTTTGGTATCTTTCCGATAAAGTTCATTTTTTTAATGAATAGTGTAAAATGTTGTGTTTTAATTCAAAACCTCTTTTTAAGCTAATTTATTTATATGATTAGATTATATTTTGAATTGGTTTTAAAGTGAAATTAGAATATATTTTTACCATTAAATACAATAGTGTTCGTTGTAATTAATTTCACTTTGAAATCAGACTTAAACTAGTGTCAATCTTTTGATACTTATTGTTTCATAAAAACACGCTATTTGCTCTGACAGTGGGAATTAATTATTAAATTAATTAATGTGACTTATATGTTATGAATTTTGTAAAATATACTTCATTTTTTAATTCATAATATTAAATATAGGTTAGGGTGAATTTTTGGGATTTTTCTGAAAAACTTAAATTTTTGATGAATAGTGAAACCACTAAGTGGTACTTATAAAAACTGATTTTTTCGTTTAAATGAAATTTTTCCATATTTGTGTTTTGAATTTCAAAAATACGACATACATGGTTGTAATTAAGAAGTAAAATGTGGTTCAATGGGATAAAAATAATTTTTTGGTGAATAGTAACTTATTAAGTTTTTAATCGCGATTAGAGGTAATTAGTGTAGTTTATGGTAAGAATAATGTTTTAATAAAATGAAATGACCTAGAAACATGTCCTAACCTCATTTTATGTGTCATGGCCGACCAAGAAAATCCATGGGTCAACTTGGGGACCCCATGGAGCCACTATGGTTGGGAAATGACATAAATATCTTTTTATTTAATGTTAAAGTAAAAATGACACAAACATGAGATGTTTTACTAAAAAAAATTTTACGTGGGGTTATACAAGTCATATTTTTGACTCTAAATAGTCATTGGAAAGATAAAACTATTTCCTACATCATAGTATTTTTTTTATAATTTTTAGACATTAAATAAATTAAATTATTTATGACATCATGATGACGCAGCGATGACCTCATTATTTAACGATTTAAATAAAATGGAAGGATGATGTAATATCTAAGACCTACACATGTCCAAAACCTATTGGAAGAGTGGAGTTCGAACCCTTGTCACCTTATCCTCGAAATAAATCAATGTGGGACCTTTAAAATCCGAAACCCTTTTGAAAATAAAGTAACATTTTGTAACCTTACAAGAGTGCCCCTCCTCTCCTCTTATAAAAGGCCCCCACCTCTACCTCCTTACCCACACTCCTAAAGCCTTTGGCTCGGCCAACCCCTACCCATTTTGTCTCTAAACTTCCCTCTCTTACTCCTTGAAGCCTAACTTTGGGCAGAAGTCTTCCCAAGGAAGCCTTTGAGCTCAAACCAAAGGGAGTTACCCGATTTTAAGGTAATGTCTTCACTTGTGTCCTTTTGTTTTATTTTGCTTCTCCAACCCCCTAACCTCTTTTTATTAATTTATTTTGTAACAAATACAGTATCTTCAATATACTAGGATGTTTTTATAAGATGGATTCGAGCTACACATACACACACCTACATCTAATGGTTAAAGAACATACTGTTTCCGTTGATGGCGAATTTCTGCCTCCCGAAACGATGATTGTTCAACATTCTTCTAACACCTTCAAAGGTGGCCATTAAGATGACACTATATTTATATATTATACCTAATATGTTTATGTTTTACTTAATCTTCTTTATTTTTCATTTATGGTGTATCTTTATGGTTTCCATTATGGGTAAACGCGATATCTTCATTTAAGGAAGTGCGGACTACAACCCCCTCAAAGTGATTTGATTCGTTAATACCATATGTGGTACGTATAAAGGATATATTTAATAATATTATATATGATACCATACTGGCATTAAAATACTATTAGGTATCATTAAGTTTTAATTCCATTAAATATGAAATAGAAATGGAAGTAGCGTTCATACGTACGTACGACTTACCGTCTCCATGAACGATACATTTTATTTCTTATCTCAAAATGTTATGTAATATTATAAGTACATATATATAATGGATATATATGTAATATATTTCATCTAAATTATGTATATCATTATGGAATTATAACATATATATATCTCTCTCATTTTGTTTCAATTCCATTAATATGACAAAAAAATGAAAGTAGCGTTCATGCGTACGTACGGCCTACCGTCTCCATGAATGGTGCTTTTCATTTTTTATCTCCAAATGATATGGAATAGTATAAAATGAATATTTACTGTATATATATGATATTTTAATCATTAATACTATTCTGGAAATTATTTACTTATAACTACATGGGTAATCTTTTTTCAAACAAGTTCATTTTTGACTCATGTACCAAACATCGACAAAAAATTCTGATATGAACTAACATTATTAAGCAATTATTATAACATTAAAATATGTGATATGAACTGAATAATAATCTCTAAAGGAGTTATTTAGGAAATTATTAATTGACCAAAGTTTATTATTTAGGAATATAAACAAACGAACAAGACAAGTTGGACTTGAGGTAAGGGATCCTACTCCTCTCTTTCTTTTTAAGTACACTCTTTTATGTCATTCCTTCTAAGCTCATCTTTATTGTGATTGGAATGTTCTTTTATATTACTATTACTTTAAATTTTATGTTCATATGATGAGAGACCCTATTCTCTCTCATCAATCCATTTTGGAAGTTTTGAGTGGTGCCGTTAAGCTGCCGAATTTTCGTAAGTGATCTAACCTCTCTCTTTCTCTATAAGTACTCTCCTTTATGTCACTTCTTTTAAGATCCTATTTTTTTATGATGGGTGATGTTATTTTATATTCCTCTTGCTGTAAATTTTATTGTAATATGATGAGATACCCTATTTTATATCATCAATCCATTTTGGGAAGTTTTTGGAGGCGCCGTTAGGCTGCCGAGTTTTCGTAAGGGATTTTTCATCTCACTTTTATTCCTATGAGATTTATGATACATTTGCCACAATTTCCTTTGAGTGGTGTATGTACTGACCATTATTTTACTCATTGTGAAATATTATTTCATTTATGAGTATTTACATCAATGTTGTATTGTCCTTCTTTCATAGGGTGTATGTTTCGAAAGATACCCATGTCCGTAAGGGAACCTTTCACCCTCCTCTTTTTAAAAGACTGCTTTTGTTGGGTATTTTAATTTACATATTGTTATGTTGGGATATGTTCTAATATATCCTTATTGATGTATATTTTATGTCCAAGTGATGAGATACCCTTTTTTTGATGTGACGCCGTTAGGTTGTCAAGGGAACTTCTTAACCCAATTTTGATTTCTTTGGGTTCAACATGTAGTTATTTAATATGTCATCTTTTGAATATGTGTGAATGACCATTGATTATTTTAAAATAAATATCCACTTATATTTGGTGTATTAGTTTGTCACACATAATTATGTTATTGATTTATCCTTAAACCAAGGATACCATCTTTGTAAGGGACTTCGTCTCAATCTCCTTTCATTGAGGCATATTATGTTTTATACACAACCTTCTTTTATACGGTGTCTAAACACCTTTGGCTTTTACGTTTATTCAAAAGGAATCTTTTTTATACGAAGTGTTTATTAAACGAAAAAAGAGAATGTTTTTGTCGTACGTATGCGGCGACAACGACTTCTCCACCGTCATTACCATTATTTGAGTTTCGACTTGCTCTACAAGCCATACCATCTTTTTAAAATAAAAATAAATGCCATGTTTTACTTTTCATTTATTTTGGTAATGAAAATGGTTTTCATAATGTATTTATATCAATGTGTTGTATTGATATCTTGTTATTGAAAGGTGGAAATGTTATGTTTCCTTTATGCATGTTTTATGTGATAAGATTATGTTATGATTTTTGGGAATTGTTATGAAGACGGGTGGTTCTGTGATAAACTAAGGGCGGGTGAGCCCGATATAGCTCTCCAATGCATTGGGTAACGTGAAGGAGTGAAACGTTAAGGTTTCTCCGAAGAGATTTAGGGAATATAATGTGGTGGGTATTCCAAACGTAACCAAGAGGGTTACTCCCTACGTAATAATGTTATGAATGCCTCAAGTTACCATTTATGTCTTATGATTTCTGTGATTTATTCATGATTTTATGAGGTATGTTAAGTGCTTATGTTTTATGGGTAAAGTATGATTTCATTCTTATGTATACATGTACTCATGATTCCTTTCCATATTTTTATATGCCTTACTGATCTTTTTATGCTCATCCCATGTTTTTTAAAAGTTTTTCACAGGTCAAGGGAAGGGTACATGATGTGATGATAGTGTCAAGGATGTGTCCAGAAAGGATCCATGTTTTATTTTAAATATGTTTCTGTTGATGGGAAGAATGAATACTATCTTTTATGTAACCACTTTGTTTAAATGTGGAATGTAATGCATGTTTCATGATCTAATTCTCTAAAACTCTAAACCTGAAAAGATAATCAATGTGTAATCTTGTAATAACTCAAGATTAAGTAAGGTTTAAGGTTGGGGCCTTATATGAGGTGCAATGTTTTTCAACTCATAGATGCCATATTAATAATCATTGGTGAAATTAATTATTCCTTATCATAGATATTTTTCAAGACCTCGAGTTTTCTATTAAATTATTTACTTGACCCTTAATTCTAGAGATACCTATGGGAGGAAGCTTGATAATTGTAGTAGTGTTTATAGTGTTATCTGACCCTAAAGGTGAGTGTTTTGGTTAGAACCTCTTGGATTTAGTGTCGAGTCCTGATGATGTTAGTCTGGGTATGGACTGGTTATCCATAGTTCATGCTCAGATTTACGATTTTAGGAAAAGAGTGTCGTGTGTTGGTAGTGTTGGAATAGAGTATTCCTTGGTCAGAGAAAAAGGAAACCAAGACAGCACATGATAGACTCCTATATTGTAGGGTGCATCTAATCACTCTTTATTTAGATATCCTTACCTTTGGGGAAGTGGATGTTATGTGTTTTCAGTTCCCATTAGTAGTGAAAGAATAAGATGATGTATTTCCAAGAGATGTTTCTGGGTTTACCTCCTCATAGGGAGAAAGAATTATGCATTTTTCTATGCCCTGATATAGAACTGATATCTTCACAAGTATGTTGGATGGATTTTGAAGAGCTTCGCAAGCTGAGGGTTTAGTTGGAGGACTTACAGATGAAGGTATTAGTAGGACCCAATATTCTAGGATATTTGTGGATTACCAAAACATTAACCAAGTAACTATGGAGAATGATTATCCACTACCTACTAGTCAATGAACACTTCAATCAGTTAAAAGGGGAGCCTTTTAAGTTGATAAAAAGGTGCACACAAGCTTTTAAGTAGTTAACAATGAGTTTGAAGAGCACCCCGATCTTGGTACTTCATGTGGAGAGAGATGAGTACATAGTGTTCTGTGATGCATCATGGACTAGACTTTTTGGTGTCCTGATATGTAGGAAAGTGATGATTGCATATTGTTCATATCAATTGAAACTACATGACCAGAACTATGCAACTCCCAATCTTGGGTTGGTAATGTAAGTATTTGCATTGAAGATGTGGCGACACTACCTAAATGGTGGACGATTTATCTTCTACTCAGACCACAAGAGTCTCAAGAATATATTCTCTTATATGGTTATAAACTTGAGATATAGTCATTGAATATACATCATCTAGGACTATGAATTGGAGATATACTATACTATTGAAAAGGGAAACATGGTTTTAGATTCTCTCAGCAGGAGATCTAGTTCATAGTAGCTAAATGAGGTGATAGAGTAGTGGCCTTATTATAGTAATCCTTCAGGGTTAGAGATGATGCAGGTTACCTCTAATTGGTTATTTTTACCCCCAACAATTACAGCGAGTTAGGGATTCAGATATTAGTGATACCGATGGTCAGACTTCACACACTCTGTTGTTCATGGGGAGTGGAACTAATGGATTTCAAATGGTTGGGATCACTTCATTCCTTTTTGGGGATGCAAAATAGTAGAAGTGGATTCCTAGATTGTTGAGATGCACCAGAATATGAATTTGGGTGTCAATGCGGACACTGAGGATGATGGAATAGGTTGATGTTGGGCATACCTTTTGATACAAAATCTGAGCACTTGTTTGAATGATTTTCCTTTTTTTTAGACTCACCAAGTTGAGCCCCTATTATTGGAAGGATTTTCTATTTTCATCCATAGGGTGATAGGTGGGGAGTGAGAATGGATATCAAAAAACATCATGATGGTTTTACCACGTTTGTCCAGGGGACACAATAACATCCGGGTGATCGTTGACCGACTCACCAAGTCAGCCAATTCTTAGTTATTCAGGATAAGAATTCCTTAGAGAGTTTGGGATGCCTCTACGTATAGAAGATATCTATAGTCCATATAATCCCATTAATGATAGTTCTAATATTGATGCTCTCTTTACATCCTAGTTGTGGAGATCGAGGATCAGGTAGAGAGGACGTTATGTGGTAGTTGATTCATTTTATATGTTCCCAGTGGCAACACAAGAATCTATGGAAGAGCACATGGGAGTGGGGGGATTGGGTTTGTGATGATACCCTCATCTATTTGGGTATCCCTTGGTTAATATTTTTGGGACACAAATCCTTAAGGCGAGGAGAATATAACGAATCATATTTTCCTGGTTTTATTTTTAAAAAATTTCTAGGAAAATTATTAGACTATGTGCTAAGATGGAATGCGATAATGAGGCCCAATGTTACTGTATATGTTCAACAAAAAATGTTATGTTTTTAATAATGCGCATGGGTGGTTTTCATGACATATTGGGATAACTATTAAATGGGTACCCAGATCTGAAATCAAAATTAATAGTTGCATTCAAGATGGTTGGTTTACCATAGTCGTGAAGTAACTTTAGTCGTCATGAGACTCTAGTTATAAAAACGAAAAGGATGTAATTGTAAATAAAATTATTAAATAAAATTATTATTTTAAGATCCCAATAACTCCTTAAGGGTAACTCATATTGAAAATCAGAGACCAAAATGGAATTCGTTAGGGGGTGTTTTCCTTAAGCAGGTTCTAACATTGATCCAGACGGGTCGACTCTGAACCTGAACCCAACTTGTCCATTTTTTACTTAAATGACCATCACATCCTTACATTATGTCGGTTTGACAAGCCGTTTATGACGTTGGGACCCTCTCAATGAAGTATTTCTTTTGATATACTCCACATAACCTTCCAAATATGTTGGAGTATGGCTTATTGTCTTGAGGAGTAGGTTCTAGTGAAATGATTGCGCTAATGGCAGGATCATATGGATAACTATGTGAAGACATGGAGAATATCTCATCTGAAGGTGCAGAGTAGGTCTCCTACAAATATGCCGAGTAGGTATCTGGATACTTAGTGGAGTAGGCATCCTATGAAGACGTGGAGTAGGTCTCCTGCTAAGACACAGAGTTGGTCTCTTGTGTAGATGTAGAGTTGGTCTCTAGCGATGAATCAGATTAGGACTCCTACGAAGACAATATGTCTCACCATATTTTAATATCCCTATAATTACATAATTATATTCATGATTTAGACATGCACCTTGTGTGAGAAGACTTTAGTGACTCTATTGGATGTGATATCAAGAATCCTTTTCATTGCGAGACTATATGTCTCAAGGGAAAGTTTTGACATACTGGGACCATGCGTTTTCTAGCTTACATTTGGTAGATTAGTTCTACATGCTTACTATCAGATAGCTCGAGGTGGGAAACCTCTTGGATCGAGCATATTATAAGATAAACCATATTACTGGTAGTGGATGAGACCTTCAGTCATGGAACCCTTTATAAGTATACCTAAATGCTCCTGTTATATGTGTTGTTGAAAAATACATGTGTTGAGATGACTGTATCTTCTTAGTGGTGTTTCCATTGTGGTATTTTACTTTGTGTTTCAAGGTTACCTACTATGTGTTTTTTTACTCACCCCTGTATGGGAATTTATGGTTCATGTATTGTCTTGTGAATATGATCAATGAATTGATGAAGTCTTGGGTGGATCGGGGCCCGATGGTGCTTAGAGTGACCTGAAAGACGAGGTGTGCTTCTACACATTCAGATAGATATTCCTATACTTACCCTTTAGGTAGGGTTTTTTTCCGAGGAGTTCTAGATACTTTTACTTTTACATTACATTTTTGTTGGGCATGTGTTCTGGATCTGTTTACCTTCCAATTGAATTTTTATACCTTTTGTTTGTTTACATAGTGTTTTCAATTTCTATTATCTTTGGATTGGAGTTGTGTGTGTGTGTGTGCGTGCATGTACTTACCAAAATGCCTCCCATTTGTTTAGGATATTCCTACTCAGCACTAGTCGACAACCCCTATCCTATTGTAATTGGGATTGGGGTGGTGATGGATCGGGTCCTAGGGGATGGGTTGTAACTGATGGCCTCCATCGTAGATACTCACAGGACTACTGAAATCTCTGTGCATTCCTCATCTACTTCGACCCGATCTTCACCTTCTCCATCGTAGCTTGCACCAACTATTGGCCCCTGATCATAGACTCTCATGGATTAGTTTAACTTAGTGTGGACCTACAGGTTCACCCATAAAAATCCTCAAATAGTTATATTCCTATAACTCCCCAATATTTTATGGAATTTATCTTTATAAAAAATTAAATTAATTCAATAACATACAATTCATCCATCACGAAGCTTAAACGAACCATGATATACTATTAAATATTGACATGACCATTGAAATAGTAATGTTCCCATTAGGAATATTAAAATGTCCATTTTAGTAATAACCACACCTACTAAACTATAAATAATATTTAGGTATCTTATAAATTATAATATGATATATTTATATCATATAATAATTAAATAAATGTGTTAAAAAAATGATAAATTAAGTGTTGGTATTTTTATGAGACATAAATGTTTATTTAAAGTTTTATTACTATTATAATGACTGAAAATAAAAATTAATTTTATAAAATAGTTTCATGAATTAATATATCTGATTATATAATTGTAAGATGATTTTGTTAGACAATAATTAAATTTTCAATGTGTCATAAAATTGACTATAATATTTAAATCAGCATTTTTTGAATTAATGGTGATTGTCATTAAAAAATAACAATATCATTTTTAGATAATTATTTTTAAAAAATGGTGTTTATTTTTAAAATCTATGCATCAAATAATGTTTAGGTTGAATTTTGGTATTTTTATGAAATAATTGAATTTTAGGTGAATAGTGAAATATATTAACTTGCATTATTTAACATTATTAGAAAATATATGAATTACTGAGGCATGGATAATGAATGGATGAGTTAAGATCCCATTAAATTGAACTAAAATTCTCTAGTTACTTTAATTATTCAAAAGAATCAACGATATTGATATCCTGGATACAAAATAGTAATCAAATGAATAAAATAATCAAAAAACACTCTTCTTCTCCACAATAAATACCACTACTGACCCCTAATTCTTATTACTCCTTCTAATCCATGAATCATTTGTAAATTATTCTAAATTTATTTTTTTATGCCTATTCCCCATGTCCAATATATTCTAGTCTTCCAAGAAATATCAATTTCAAGTTTCTTAAGGAGGTTTCCAAGGAGATGATATTTGAGAGGTCAAATCTTCCTTCATTGTCTTTTAATTTATTTTATTTTCTTGTACTCTTTTATCCTTATCCATAAAAAGAAACATTGTATCTTAAATATGATATATATACTACAATGATATTTTTTAATCCAATATTCATCATCAAATCTCTTCTCCTCTCCAATTTAATTCTAAAAATTTGAAACATCATATGTGAGGTGACGATTCATCACCTCCAAGGACGACAAGTTTTCATTTTTAATTATATCCTTAAAAGCTAGAAAAAAAATAATTTTTATGGTTAATAAATCTTATAAAATGTGTATTAATAATTATTTAATATTTTTTAACTTTTATATATGCATATTATTAAATAAAACAATACTAGATCATGATGGTCTTAAAAATCACCCAATTGAACTAATCATTTTTTATTATCATTTTATTTAATGAATCATATTCATAACACATAACCAAATTATATATGAGAGAATTTAAGGTTAGGGATTTTCATAAATTCTAAATAATTTCAATTCTAGAGAAGTTATTCCAATTTGATAAGAACTCCCATAATTATACAGATGGGAACCGACTATAAAACCATGAATTGATCACTTTGGGAACAAAAAATGTAAAAATTATAACTCATTGTAATAACCATAAATGAAATTAATAAAATTACAATAAATCAAATAAATTATATATATTAATTAATTAATGAATCCGATTTATTTATCCAGGATATTAAGTACAAGTTCAGAATTATTTTAGATATAAGGTATGGGGTTTCTCATCTCACTTTTATTTCTTTGAGATATGCCTTATTCACCACTTATTTCTTTTGTGTGTTTTATGTATACTACCCCTTTAAGTTTTTTTATCATAATTCATTAAATATCAATATTTCCTGTACAAGGGATATGATTATTGGGTTAGCTATATACTATTTTAATATGTAGTGTTTACATAGAATATTTTTTTATCTATGGAAATATTGAAAAATATATATCATCTACTCAATAAAGATAGTTTGATAAAGAATATTATTCATGAAATAAATATTTGTATGAATAATTATTTGGATTTGTAGTGACAGGTGGGTCTTAACATTATATATCCCCTCGATGCATTGACAAGTCTCATGAGAAAATATAGTTGGTGACTAATACATTATGTTTATTTCCAACCAGGATCAGACGAGTTTCTATCCATTGATATAATCCATCTTTTGACAGGTATTTATGGTATTTTTTCATGTTTTGAATAAATGGTGTCTAAAAATTAAGCATTTCATTCCATATTATGTTATTTATTAATATCCTTGAGATTTTCATTATGAGAAAATCTTTGGATTTAGTTTAATTCTTAGTTTATTGATTAAATTGAATATTTCCTTCAATTATTTCACCTTCATT
This sequence comes from Viscum album, assembly GCA_963277665.1. Classification (NCBI taxonomy): domain Eukaryota; kingdom Viridiplantae; phylum Streptophyta; class Magnoliopsida; order Santalales; family Viscaceae; genus Viscum; species Viscum album. Next base: position 825,323,757 of record OY728155.1, read on the forward strand.
TTTTCTAAGGACTTTTTTATTATGATTTAGTTATTATTAATTCATGTTTCTACTATATTAATCCCTTACAAGGAATTTTAGTAGACCCATTTATTTGTTTTCCTTCCCCAGGTTATGAAGATGAAATCTTTGCATAAGTGTCAAGGATGAAGTTTATTTTTCATGGTTATGTTCTATGTTTAATTACCAGTGTAATAAGGGATCCATGTATATATCTAGTTCAATAATACTTCTAAACTAATCAATCCATGGTTATTTCATCTATTTTATCTATTACATCATAATAATATAACTGTCGAATCGTAGCTACTGGGGGGAAAGGTTGTTAGAGCTGGTATCAGAGCTAGTTTAGTAGAAAAATTAGGAACTAGATGTAAAATGAACAAGAAAATTAAAATAATTCATCACAGTAAATTTTTGGCATAGTTCTCATAATTATTATGGTCTAAATCAATGTTTGATATTATTTGGTGATGATGCCTTTTGGAAGAAAGGGTATCGATACCCTTATAAAATGTAGGGGTTTCCCTACTGACCAAGTCCACAGAGTTGGTGTTGGAGGGGAGTTGATCATAACAATATTATGGAATCTAACACAGTTATGATTAATATCTATACAAAACCTATTTTAGATCTTTTCATGTTGTAGAATACGTCATATTTTAGTGGGAATAATAATCCAGTGGTAGTTGAGAAATTAATCATGTCCCATGAAAATATATTTACTGAATTGGGATGTGATGAAAGGGAGATGACAGTGACAAGATATACTTCCTTAAGGTTGATGCTGATAAATGGTGGTAATTGATCCAAAATACTATGGAGGAAATGAAATAGAAGTCATGGAATAGAGAAATTTTATGACACATTTTTGAAAAAAAAATTGTTATGAGAATCGAACCGAAATGAAAAGAAAATCTAGTATCTTAACGAAAATGGAAGAAGAGACTGTTACAAAGTGTGAGAATGCCTTTTAAAGACTAACCTGGTATGCTACATATTATATTTGTGATTCTGAAATCACTATTGATCATTTCATTGAAGGTATTAATCCAAGTATTCTAAGGGAACTGTTGGAGTTGGTGTCCTAGAACCAACTACCTTATACTTTATTCATTAAAAATTTATTATCACATCTTGATTGTTCTTCTGTGTGAAAATAAATGTGATAATTTCCTAAGTATAGTTGTTGCATTAAAGGGTCATAACAGATCTCTACTCTGATGAGAACTCGGAAGTGCCACAACACTATTCTTGAATATATGTTCTATGGCCAGAAGATGTTATTTGAGGGATATACATAATACATGCCATTAGGAGAGAGCAATCATAAAACTTTGAGGCACATTCTCATGGTGTGCACCCTTGTTAATTTCTAGAAGGATATTATGATAATGAGACCCGCCAATAGGAAATCCACATTTCACAGTGTCATTGGATGTTTCAATATGTGGACGTGTGTATTGGTCCTTAGACTTTAAGATTATTATTAATGGGTATTGCAACTCGCACACTTAGATGTATTGATGAAAACTATGACGACACACTATTCGCCGCGAGGTAGGATACGTTGGGTGCATCAAGAGTAATACTACATTAATTGATAACGAGGGAAAGGATTTTTCCCTTCTATTCCATAAAGTAAGTAGATATCTCATAACCTTTGATGGAATTGATATATCCTAAAGAAATCCATTCCCATTGTGAGAAATGGTCATTTTCCATTCTGGGAATTCAAAGAAAGAATAATCAAGCACATGGGTTGATGGAACCATTATGAAACCCGCTAGATTCGAGATATCATGAAAAATGTACTATATTACACGACAAGAGTTCGTATTAGGTGACACATCAATGCAGCTTCAACTTGTTTCTCTTGGGTGCCTTAACCCGTTGCTAGATAGTAATCTTTGAATTTAGGCAAACCCGCCTAATTCCAACAAGAAAGAGGCCTAGAGGGTCACACACTAAGTGTATCAAAGTATCTCAAGTAGAATAAAAATTATTTCCTATGTGGTTTGATAATTATTCAAGGAATCCTAAATCGTTTTAAACATGGAAGAATAATAAAATGAAAAACAAGATATACCCACCCTGTACATTGAATGTACAAGTCGTATGGTTTTTATATTGGAAATGAAATGAAAAATGAAAACAAGATATACATGTTCTGTACATTGAATGTACACGCCGTGTAGTTTTCTTGGAAAATGAGTACACACTGTGTATTAATGATTACACACTATGTAGTTTTTCCAGTCGAGATTTTGCGGAAATAATATCATTTTATTAAATGATATTTTTTATAATTAGCCTTGGTTCATGTCAAGGAATTAATCATTCGACATGGGGGGTTTAAATAAGATTAAATGAAATAAATAAAATGAATAACATGTCTATTTATTGTCAGCACTCTATAACCTCAAAACCGATTATAAATATCCCCACAACCCTACCACGTTTCAAGAGATAATTTTTGTGCACAACTTTTCTGGAGTGTTGTCTCAAGGATGAAATAACTCCTTCATCCAAGAACGCTCTCAAGACCGAGAGAGATCCTCCTCCATCAGATCAAGGCGATCGAAGGTAGACAATTCAAGTGAAGGCTCTTCCTTGCTAGCACCAGTAAATCCATTTGGCGACATCCAAAGATACGTGGAGCATGTGTGGATCACCTATAGAAGAATCCTACACTTGGATTATATGAACCCATGATAGATTACATCGGATATGAACCAGAGACAACAACGAAGAAAGAATTCCACCAAGGTAATTCTAGTCAATTAATTAAATTAATTTAAACCAACATAAGATTATCCTTATTTTGTGGTTCTGGGACTCCCTATTTCTTTTTAGATCTTTGTTCTATTCAAAAGATCTAGATTTTTATTATCATGATGGATCTAGGATTTATCGTTGATAACGCTAAAATTAAAGTTAGGTTAACCCACCAATGCGCTTCTGCTGCGCCCGGAACCTACAAGTGGTATCAGAGCAGGTCATATCGTTGATTAAAATTATTTTGTTTTTTTGGTGATTTACACATTTAATATTTTAGTTGTTTCAATTCAAGTTAATCGTTCATTAAAATCTGGACCTAGAGATATGTTCCTCCCCTCTTGTTTCTAGTTCACCTTACAGAAATGAATTTTTCATTTAATTTTGATTATAATAAAATAGAAGATCTCATCTGGAGGTGTCAAACGCTCCTTATCGTAAAACACTAGAATACACGACATGTATTCAGCAGTAATGCCATGTAGTCTAGGTTCAATGCATTAGACTGGTCTACCAAATCAGGACGTTTATTGGATCCTATCTAAGTCATTTATGACACCGTGTGTTGACAAGGAACAAGTGGCACATAGTTTCCAGATTACTTGTCGTGTGGTCCACTGTACACGGTGTGTAGTCCCTTCGGGTTAGGTTTGGACTGTGTACCTCGTACACAGCTTTCCCAACTAGAAATCATGTAACATAGATACTACACAGTGTGTGTCTAAAAGAACACTTTGTGTACTCTTAAAATTTCCGAAGTACATCTACATGCTATGTCCCAGGGCGTGTATTTAGGATGGATGGTGAACAAAAGTACACATCGTGTAGTCAAAACTAAACACTGTGTACACATCCAAATTATGCAGATTTATTAAAATTTATTATTATAATATACAAATCCTTGAGACATGTACCATAGTGCAGGTGTAATTATAAGGCAAAACATGTGATAGGTGTTTTATATATATGTGTTTAATTTAACATCTGCGTAATGCATGGAAATTCACCGGAAAGGTTCAAGGTGTTTTACCAATAGGTCATGGGTTATTTTATCTACTGCTAGATAAACTAATCAATATAAATGCTCATTATCATACCATTTATTTTATTTCTTCCAGTTTCATGGTTTAAATTTATTGTGGGTGTGTTTCCACAATCACACAATTAATGAATTATACAAGAATGCAAGATGGAACAAAAATAAGACCGAATTATACGTAAATATTATCTTATACATTGTTAATATCTTAAGTATATACCACTTAATATTAACAAGCATGTAATCAAGGATAATAAATTGGAAATTTATGTATAAGGATAAAATCCTTCAAAGAAATATTTAGTCGGAATAGCCTTCCATAATCTTGGTTAGAATCGAACCATAGTACAAAGTTCTTGACCAACCCTAGTTGGGGTACTTTAAATTATCCAGGAATTCTAATTCAAGGTTTTGGGTTGACTTGAATTTGTTTGAATCAAGGTTTGACTACCACAGTAGGACTCAGTGTGACCAAGAGGCAAAGGTTGAGGAAATCTAAAATAAAAGGATTTCAGGATTGGGGAGTCCACTCAGCGGATCATGGAACTGCGAGTTAATGCAGTTGGAATTTGGGATGCCTACCTAAAACCCTTTAAGTTTCTTGACCAACCATAGTTGGGGTAATGCGAAGGGAAATATGGATCCTTACCACTATAATATTTAGGCAACATAATATTCCGAAGTCAATAGTGAGGGCTATTGGATTTTGATAAAATAGTTGGAGACGAATAAGTATTAATTTATTTATTTTCTCATTTTTTATAATAAAGTACTAAAAACCTTTCTCATCTTAATTTGTAGAAACGACAAGAAAAATGTCTTCAAACATATCATTGTGAACCATAATCAAGAAGGAGAACCTTCTCACCGAAACCAATTTCCATGAGTGGCAGAGGCGCTTACGAGTCATCCTTCTCCACGAGAAGAAGTTTTATGTATTGGAAGATCCTATTCTAGTTGCACCAGGAAATGAGGACAGTAATGAGGAACTATCTCTCTATATGAAACATATGGATGATTCCATATATGTCCAATGTTTCATGCTATCGGCCATGTCTAATGAGCTCTTGCAGTAACATGAAAACATGGATGTGTATAACATGATGTCTCTTCTTAAGGATCTCTACCAAGAGAAGGGGAGACAAGAGAGATATGGGATCTCCAACTATTTGTTTACAACTAGGCTTGGAGAGTTTGCATCAGCTGGGCCTCATGTAGGCATGCTCATTGGCTACATTGAACGCCGGAACATCTTAGGGATTAAGTTCCTGGATGAGTTGTGTATAGATCTCATCCTATAATCAGTGCCCAAGACCTTCTCTTGCTTTATTTTCAATTATAACATGAGCAACAGTGAGAAGAGTCTATCAGAACTTATGACCTTAATTCTCCAGGGAGATAAGGACATGGGGTATGACAAAACCGCATTCCTTATGGTGAATAAGAAAAGGAAGGACAAGGCAAAGAGGCCAAAGACTTAGAAACAGTCTGAAGCTCCTGAGCACCGTCCTTCCAAGAAGTAGAATATCTCGAGGCATGGAACGAAATGGGAGGCAATTTGTTTTCCATGTGGCAAGCAAGGACACTGGAAGAGGAACTGCAACCACAAGAGTGGGGATGCTAAAGGTTCTTTCATTATTGAGTGTAATATTTCTATTTTTACACATTGGGTTTTAGATACAGCTTGTGGGGATCACATCTGTATTCAAATGCAGGAACCAAGTAGATTTAGAAATATTACCTGAGGATAGGTGGATCTTCGAGCTGCCAATGGTGAGAGGCTGGCTACATTGGCCATTGGCGATTACCACCACTCATTGCCGACTGGGATGATTTTGATTTTACATAACTGTTATTATATGCCTAGTGTTACCAAGACCATAATATCTGTAACTTTTTTGGATATAGATGGATTTATTTTCATGTTTGGAAATAAGGGCTATCTCTTTTATACGAAAAACATATTCTATGGTATGTCACATTTAAATAATGGTTTGTATGTATTAAATTACGAAAACCAAGTGTTGGAAATCGATAACAAAACAAACTCATATGAGTCATACATCACCCAGGTGTGGCATCACCGTCTCGATCATGTAAAAGAGAAACACTTGACAAAGCTCTACCAAGATGACTATTTAGACTCTACTGAGCTAAAACCACTTGATTGATGTGACGCTTATTTACAACGTAAAATGACCATGCCATCTTTTGGTGGACAAGGTGAAAGGGAAACAGAGCTTCTAGGATTGGTTCACACGGATGTGTGTGGACCATTTCTAGTAGAAGCTAGAGGTGGATATTACTACTTCATTACCTTTACTGATGATTTGAGTAGATATGGATATGTCTTCATAGTGAGGTATAAGTCAAAATCCTAAGATAAATTTAAGGAATTCATGAATGAAGTAGTGAATCAGATAGGTAAGAAGATAAAGAAACATCGATTGGATCGAGGTGGAGAATATCTGAACCAAGAGTTCATCGATCTTCTATAGGAGTCTGGGATTCTATCTCAGCCCACTCACCCTTATACACCACAGTGGAATGGTGCTAGTGAAAGGTGGTATTGCACCTTGTTTGACATGGTGAGGTCAATGATTAGTCATGTAGATCTTCCATTATCCTTTTGGGGATATGCATTACAAACTGTAGCACACAAATTAAACCGAGTATGAACTGAGGAGGAAAATGGAATTCCTTATGAGTTATGGAACGGAAATAAACCCATTTTTTCGCACAGATGTGTATGGGGATGCGAGGAATTCGTTGAGGCCTTCTTAGGATACAAACTATCACCCTTGGGCATGAGGTATATCTTAAAAGGATATCCCAAGGAAATGAAAGGATATTACATATATAACCTTTCAGAAAATAAAGTGATTGTTGCCAGACAAGGCGTATTTCTTGTGAGGGAGAACAACCTGAAAAGGGATAGTGGGAGCAAGATTGACTTGGCGAATTTGATGCTCAAGATACACAAGAGTTGGTACAGGAAAAAGTTCCACGTGTCCCCATGGAAGAGGGTCCAAAAACACAAGTATTGCATAGAAGCTCAATAAGGGTAAGGGAACTAGAGAGATTTGGTTTCCTTGTCCCTAAGGATGGTGAATCATTATTGTTGGACAATGATGAACCTCTCTCCAACAAGGAAGTAGTAGAACGCATCGAAGATTCATGATGGCAAGATGCTATGAATTCTGAGATGGATTCCATGTATCCGAACCATGTCTCGGTTCTGGTCGATGAGGGAGTTGATGTAAAGCCTATTGGATGAAAATGGGTATTCAAGAGAAAAATGGACATGGAAGGTCAATCTAGCACCTATAAAGCAAGGATAGTGGATAAAGGATTCAAACAGTGTCAAGGAATTGTCTATGATGAAACCTTCTTGCCAGTTTCCATATTTAAATCAATAAGAATCATACTTACCATAACAGCTTACAATGACTATGAGATTTGTCAGATGGATGTCAAAACGACATTCCTTAATGGGAACCTTCAGGAAGATGTCTATATGACACAACCAGAATGGTTTGTGACACCAGGTAAAGCCAAATGGGTCTGCAAGTTGCATAAATCCATTTATGGATTGAAGCAAGCATCTAGGTAACAGAACATTCGATTCGATGAATCCATAAAGGAATTTGGTTTCTTTAAGAACGAATGTGATCCATGTGTTTATAAGTGGTTTAGTGGAAGTGCAATCATTATCATAGTAATATATGTTGATGACATATTTCTTACTGGAATTGATGTACCAGTCTTATAGTCAGTTAAGGGCTAGTTGAACAAGTGTTTCTACATGAAGGACTTGGGTGAAACAGCCTACACTCAAGGGATCAAGACCATTCAAGATAGATCCAAGAGGCAATTTGGACTAAGTCAGGTTACATTAATTGACCAGATACTAGATAGATTTTGTATGGAACAATCCAAGAGGGGATTGGTTCCAGTGTCACATGGCCTACATCATTCTAGGAAAATGTGTCCTCATAAACAATAAGAGAAAGATATAATGAGTAAGATACCATACACTTTAGCTATAGGATCCATCATGTATTCCATGTTATGTACCAGGCTTGATTTTGCCTATCCACTGAGCATGGTAGGAAGATATGAAGCAGATATAGGAGAACAACATTGGACTACTGTTAAGATTATCCTTAAGTATCTGAGAAGAACTAAGGACATGTTCCTGGTGTATGGAGGAGACAAGGAGCTTGTCGTCAGAGGGAATGCTAATAATGGTTTTTAGACAGACCAAAAACAATATGAAGTCGCAATATGGATATGTTTTCTATCTCAATGGAGGATCTGTGAGCTGGAAGAGTTCAGAGAATCCAGTTGTCGCCGATTCTACAGTGGAGTCTGAATATATAGCGGCTTCTGATGAAGCCAAGGAAGCCGTCTGGATTTGGATTTTTTTTCCAGGATCTTGATGAGGTGCTTAGGAGTAAAGATGTTATCATATTTTATTGTGAAAATACTACAGTGGTGGATCTTGAAAAAAAAAACAGGTCACATAAATGGACAAAGAAAAAAGTCCATAAGTATCACCTCTTGATTGATTTTTATCAAATGGGTGGGGTTGTAGTGAGAAGGGTGTCCACAAAATAGAACATGGTGGAACCTATGACTAAAGGCCTATCGTAGCAGAAGCATGAATATCATGTGAGAGATAGCGGGTTAAAGGTTGTCAGTAGTTGGCTCTAGTCCATGTGGGAGTCTGTTGGAGTTGGTGGCCTAGAACCAACTACCATGAAATTTATTCATTAATAAATATCTTATCACATCTTGATTTTTCTTTTGTGTGATAATGCATGTGATAATTTCCAAAGGATAGTCTTTGCATTAAAGGGTCATAGCGGATCCCTGTTATGATGAGAACCTGGAAGTGCCATAACACTATTCGTAAATATATGTTCTATGGCCAGAAGATGTTATTTGAGGGACACAAATAATACAGGCCATTAGGGGTGAGGACTCATAAAACGTTGAGCCACCTTCTCATGGTGTGCACCCTTGGTAATATTCAGGAGGATATTATGATAATGAGACCCGATAGTAGGAAATACACATTTCTTAGTGTCATTGGATGTTTCTATCAATGGACGTGTGTATTTGTCCTTATACATTATGATTATTATTAATGGGTTTTACAACTCGCACACATAGATGTATTGATGAAAACTGTGACGACACACTGTTCACATTGAGGTAGGATACGTTGGGTGTGTCACATGTAATACTATATTATGGATAATGTGAGAAAGGATTTGTCCCATATGTTCCATAACGAAAGAAGATATCTCAGGACCTTTGATGGAATTGGTGTAACCTAAATAAATCCATGTACATGGTGAGGAATGGGAAAGTTAAATTATGAGAAGTCAAAGAAAGAATAATCGAGCACATGGGTTGATGGCACCAGCATGAAACCCACTTGACTCGAGATATCGTGACAAATGGAATATATTACACCGTAAGCATTCGTAGGAGGTGACACGTCAAGGCAGCGTCAACTTCTTTCTCTTGGGTTCCTTGACCCATTCCTAGATGGTAATCTTGGACTTTAGTCAAGCCCACCTAATTCCAATGAGAAATAGGGAAAGAGGGTCACACACTAAGTGTATCCAAGAATATCAAGTAGAATGAATATTATTCATGTATGTGGTATAATAATTTTTCAAGGAAGCCTAAATCATTTTACTGTTGGAGGAAGAATAAAATGAAAAACAAGATATACACGCCATGTGCCTTGAATGTACACACAGTGTAGTTTTCATTTTGGAAAGGAAATGAAAAATGAAAACAAGAAAAACATGCCATGTATATTGAATGTACACACCTTTTAATTTTAATGGAAAATGAGTACACGCCATGTATCAATGATTACAAGCCGTGTAGTTTTTCCAGTCAATATTTTGAGGAAATAAAATCATTTTATTAAATTATGTTTATTATAATCCGCATGGGTGCATGTCAAGGAATTAATCATTAGACATGGGTGTTTTCAATAAGAGTTAATGAAATAAATAAAACTCGTAATGTGTTTATTTATTGTCATAACTCTATAATCTCAAACCCGATTATAAATATCCTCACAACCCAAACACTTGTAAAGAGATAATTATTGTGCACAACAATTTTAGAGAGTACTTTCAAGGATGAAAGAACTACTTCCTCTAAGAATGCTCTCAAGACCAAGAGAGATGCTCATCCATTGGATCTAGGCGATCAAAGGAGGACATCCAAAGAAAAGGCTCTTCCACGTTATCACCCGGAAATATCTTCGGCGGTGTCCGGAGATATGTGGAGCACGTGTGGATCACCATTAGAAGAATCCTACACCTGGATTCTATGATGCAATGACGGATCACATCAGATCGAGAATAGAGACATCAATAAAGAATGAATACCATCAAGGTAATTCTTTTCAATTAATTAAATTAATTATAACAAACATGTGATGATCCTGTCATTATGGTTACAGGACTCCCTCTTTCTTTTTTTCGCTCTTCATTCTATTTTGAATATCCATCATATTATTATCATGAAGGATATCATATTTATACTTGTTAACGCTAAAATTAAAGATGGGTTAACCATCCCACGTGCTTCTGCTGCATCCAGAACCTACATGAACTTGATTCTAAAAATCCTTCATAATATGATTAAATTGTATTTAGTGCCCTCAAAAAAGGGAATGAATTATCTCAATCCTATATGTTCAATTTAAATCATGATAGAATGATGCCTTCTAATAACCACATAATAGGTAAATCATAAAAGAGGAACAGGGTAAAAATGAAATTTACATTATGTTAAAATTATGGAATGAATCATCTTGGGAAATGCTTGAAAGGCATGAGAGTTTCTAATAGGTATAGAGAAGAAGGTCATTTAGGTAATTAATTGTAGGGAAATAAAAAAATAAATGATGTTAAATGCTTCAAATATATGTAAATGGGTCATTATTAAAATCAATTCACTCTGTGCCAAGGGAATATACAACAAAAGAGGCCAAGGGGAGATTTACAAGCTTATGTGATCACTACAAATGCGGTAGAAATACCCAATGATGTGGTAACATGTACATTAATACTATATTATAATCTATCAAATAATTATTTTGATTCTAGATATTCAAAATATTTTATATCTACCAAGTTTCCTAATATATGAATATATTACCCTTTTGATTCAAAAAGATATTTTTCAGTCAAAAATCTTAAAGGAAGTCTCTTTTCTAAAAAGATGTGTCGGGAAGTCACAATTATTGAATATAAACATTCTTTATTTACTGGCCTTATTATTTGAACTATTTTTTTATTTGATATAATCTTTATTATGGACTATCATTCAAAATAAGTTTTAGAAATTTATTGCAAGAATATGAAAATTAAAATTTTTGAGGAATATGAAGAATCTCTTTTATTTATATTAGAAACTTCATAATATGACTATTATCTAGACCCACCCTCAATATTTATACTGAATGAAATTATTGTGGTGAAAGAGAAAAAAAATCTTGGGATGAAGAATGTAATTATAAAAGTTTGGATATAATTGTTATGCAAGAATACATTGATACATTTCCTAAGAAATCTTTTGGACACCCCTGAGAGTGTGAGGTTGAGTTTACCATTGATTTAGTCATTGATTCATGACCAATATCAATGAATCCTTATAGAACATACACCATGTAATTAGTGTAAATGAATTAACAACTAGAGTAGTTGAATAATAAGGGATTTATTCACCCTAGTATTTCTACATAGGGATCCATTGTTCTCACTGTTAAGAAAACAGATGGATCCATGAGTCTATGTGATGAATATTGAGAAATCAATGATATTATAATGAATAAAAAATATCTTCTACCACTCATTGATAATTTAATTTATCAACTTCAAATAGTTAAATATTTTTTCAAATATTGAACATTATTCTAAGTATCATAAATTGTTGGTAAATAATGAATACATTCTGAAGAAATATTTTTGAATGGGCTATGGAAATTATTAGTTTAGAGTAATTCCATTTGTATTGACCAATACACCCTCAAGGTTTAATAATTTGATTAATAGAATACTCATAGAATATCTTTATTATTTTTTGGGTACACATTTATAATATTATAGTGTATTATAATACCTATGAAGGCCACGAGATTCACATTCAGATCATTTTTGAGTCTCTTTGGAAGATTGAGTTATATGGTAAATTTAACAATTGTGAATTTTGGATTTAATAAATTTATCTTCATGGAAATATTTTATCTAAGGAAAGAATCTTGGTTGATCCTATAAATACTAAGTCAATACAAGAATGACTTATTCTAGTGAACATAACCATGGTACATAGTTTCATTGGTTTAGTAGGTTAATATCAGCATTTCAGTAAAAAAAATTCCCGATGGGATAAACTGTTAATCAAGCTTACAAATAAAGGGGTTATGTTCATATCGGAGGAATAATGTGCATAATATTTTGAATAATGAAATAAAAGGTAAGTAATTTCTCCTATTTTGAATCTACCATCAGAATATGATGGGATTTTAATATAAATCGATGCACCAAAGTAAGGACCAGGTTTTGTATTTATAAAATTTGATAAAAGTATTTTATATGGATGAATGTAGTTGAAGATTAATGAGCATAACTGTATAACTCATGATCTTGTGTTAGAATCAATAATATTATCATTTAAGATTTGGAGGTACTTTATATATGGTAAAATATGTGAGATATATACCAATCACAAGAGTTTGAAATACATATTTACATAGAAAGAACTCAAAATGAGGCAAAGATGATGGATCATGTTACTAAAATATTATGATTTCTCAATAAACTACCTCCCAGGAAAATAAAATAAAGTAGAAGGTTCATTAAGGTGAAAATATCATGGAATTATATATTAAAAAAGTATTCAGAGAGATACTATGTTCATTGATTTTGTAAATACGGATATGTTAATTGTTAAAGAAGGGTAAAATCACTTCTTTTTCCAATGATTTCTAAAAAATTCATTACTATATAAGATAAAAATTTTTCAATCTAATGAAGACAGTTATCAAATGAAAATTAAATCCCTTAATGATGGATGATTTGAAAAAAATTTGTATGAGGATGGAATTCTAAAATTTTGAAAGAGGTTATAGGGTTCGTCGATAACTAATCTAAAAAAAGGAAACTATTAGATGATCCATTTATCTCAAATTTACATGTACACCCTTTTAGTAACAATATGTATAGAGATATGAAGGAGTGTTTTTGGTTGGATTTAAGGAAGTGTGATATTCGGGAATTTGTGTCAAGATTCCCATTTTTTCAAAAAGTTAAGGCTGAGAGGCAATTTCCTAGAGGTTCCATTTAACCTATACCTATTCTTTTGTGGAAGTGGGAGAGAATTACAATGAAATTTGTCATATAACTACTATAGACACCTAAAAAATGATTTGATATGAGTTATTAATGATCATCATACAAAACTGGTAAATTTTATTTCTATATGAGAATATTCAACTCTTGAGTGCCTAACAAGACCCTATATTAATGATGTTTTGTGACTTCATGGTTCACCAATATCGATCGTGTCAAATCAATATCCTCATTTACCATCAAAATTTTGATAGAGTATTTAGAAGGCTCTAAATACTAAGCATGATTTGAGTACTACTTATCATCCTCAAACTTTCAGACATACTGAAAAGAATTTTCTAATATTTAAAAGCAATTTTAAATCATTCTCACATTACATTAAAGGTATGTGGGATTATTATTTAACTTGGGTATATTTTTTCAACATTAATTGATTCCAATATAGGTTTAAAATAATGTAATATGAAGCACTATATGGAATGAGATTTTTTAGACTAACATGATGGGATGGAGTTGGTGAGAGGAAAGTATTGTCCCGAGACATATTAAATAAGAAAAAAAGGTAATGACGATTTTGAATCATATTAAATTAGGTCAAAGTACGTAAAATAGTTATATTGATAACCTGAGAAAGGATTTATAATTTGAAGTGGTATATCATGTGTTTCTGAAATTATCTCAATGGAATGGTGTCACAAGGTTTTGTGTGAAGGGAAACTAAGACCCATGTAAATTGGAAAATTTGAAATTTTTAAAGAATTAGTGTTGTATCTTATTGATTAGAAATTACACCAATTTTATCCAATGTTCATAACTTATTATACATGTCATTGTTAAAGAAGTACAATCCATTACCAACACATGCACTCACACATGAAGTAATAGAACTAGAACCAAGTTTTTCTTACACCAAAAATCTTATTATGATTAATAACACTAGATATAAAGTATTTAGAAATCAATTGATTTGACAGGTAAATGTTATTTAGAGAGACCCTAAAATGGAACCAGTAATGTGGGAGCCAAATGATGTTATAAAAAAGAACTACCCTGATCTATGTAAATGGAAATATTGATGAAAAATTCTGAGGATAAAAATTTTAAGGAGGGAAGAAAATAGCAACCCAGGATTTTAAGGTATGTATCTTCTTAAGTAAATCCAATTTATTCAATAGCTTACATTACATGTTACACCGAGCTGAAATCAACCATAATATACTATTAAATGTTAACATGAATATTGTAATAGTAATGTGACTGTTAGGAATAATAAACAAAAAATTAGAAAAATTACCTCAACAATTAAAGTATAAATAAAATTTAGGCATCCCATAAATGAAAATATAAGGCATTTATAACATGTATTAAGTTAATAAATATTTTAAACAAAATGATAAATTAGGTTTTAGTATTTTTATGAAGAGTGAAAGTTAAACTACCATTTAATAATTAACATATTTATTTAAAAGAAATTTTATTTTAAAAAAATAGATTAATGAAGTACTATTTTGATATATTATAATTATAAGACAATTTTATGAGAGCATAATTTATTTGTCAAAGTTTTAAAATATCAGTTACAAATTAAAGTCTATATTTTTTGAAAAAAATATTGATTTTAATTAAAAATTAAATTTCTCATATTTAGTAAATTATTTTCATATAATGGATTTTTCTTTTAATTTGTAAACATTTTTAAATATTTCGGGTGAATTTTTTGTATTTTATGAAATAATTTAATTTTTGTTGAATAGTGAAATACAATAATTTTTTATATTTAAAATTATAAGTAAATAAATTGAATATTGGGTCATGGATGATGTATGGATGAGTTAATAAAGCAATATTTGGAGATAAAATCCTCCATTTACTATATGTATTCACAACACTGAACACTATTGATAGTCTTGGGGAAAAATAACAAACAACTGAATAATGTAATCAAAACCGCCCCTCTACTCCACTATAAATACCACCCCTAACCACCCCTTCTCATAACACCTTGTAATCATTGATTATTGTATAAATTATAACAAAATTAAATTTCCAAGCCTCTTCCTTATATATAATACCTTATGGTATTAACAAATACCAAATTCACGTGTCTTAAGGAGGTTTTCAAGGAGACGATATTCGAGAGGTAAAATCCTCCTTCTTTATATTATAATTTATTTTTTTCATATCCTCACACAAACTACCATATAAAATGTATAATGGAAAATTTAGTAAGATATATATACTAGAATTTTATTTTTCTAATGTAATATTCACAATAAAATCTCGTCTCCTCTTCTTTTAAATTATAAAAAATGAGAACAATATCCATGAGGTGTCGATTCACCACCTTCGTGGATGATGGGTTTTTGTTTTTCATTACCTCATTCAAGGATGGTCATAAAAACATTTTTATAGTTAAAAATATTATAATATGTGTATTAAAAATTATTAAATTTTCTAGAACCAGTATATAAACATAATATTAAATAAAACAATATCATTTCATGATACCTGTAAAAACAACCAAAATAAATTAATCATTTTTAATTAACATTTTTTCTTATGAAAAATCCCCATACCATATAAGAAAGTCATATAAGATAGAATTTGAAATTTTTTATGTTCATTAATTATAAATAAATACGGTTTTGTAGAATTCATTTCTATTTCATAAGAACTCCCATAATTATACAAATGGGAACTAACCATAAAACCATGAAATGAAGGATCTCAGAAGAATGAAATTAAACATTATTAATCATAAGAATTTAAATAAAAGAACACAATAAAATTATAATATATAAAATATATGTTTCTTATTATGTAATTAATGAATCTAATTTATTTATCTAGGAAATTTAATACATGTGAAAAACGATTTCGGTCACAAGGTAAGGGTTTTCCCGTCTCACTTTTATTCATATGAGATATTCCTTATTCACCGATTATATATTGTGTGTGGTGTATGTATACTGACCCTTTTATTTATGATCATCATTCTATAGATATTTAATTAAATATCAATATCTCTTATATCATGGATATTATTATTGTCTTAACTATAAACCATTTTTATCTGCAATGTTTAATTTGAATGCAATTTTAATTGGGGAAATGTTGATAGATCCATATCATCTACTCAATATGGATATTTTGATAAGGCATATTGTTCATTAATTAAATATATGTATGCAGAGATATTTATAATTGTATTGACAGGTGGGCCCTAGAATTCTATATCCCTTCTTGGCATTGACATGTATCAAAAGATAAAATAGTTAGAGACAAACCCTTTGTGATTGTTTGAAAAAAAAATCATTTGAGTTTCTACCCATTGACTTATAACATATTGTTAATGGTATTGATACTAGTGGTTTATGTTACAAATACATGAATTCTAATAATTAATGATTTCCTACACTCATATATCAGTAATTACTATTAATTAAATTTTCACTATGATAAAATCTATGGATGCATTCTCACTCTTAGTTTATTGATTAAATGCAATGTGTCTTTCAATTATTTACCTTGAATTTTTTATTATTACATATTTATTATGATTCAATTATTATTGATCCTTGTTTCAACTATGCGAAACCCTTTCATAGAATTTGATCTCATCCTTTTATTTATTTCTGTACCTAGGTTATGAAGATGAAATCTTCGAATAAGTAGTAAGGAAGTAGTTTATTTTCCTTGGTTCTATTCTATGTTTAGCTGTCAATATAATCAAAGGGTTGTGTATGTATCTATTTCTTCAAGACTACTAAAAATACGAATCCTTGGTGAAGTGATATAATTTATCTATGCTATTAAAATAAAATGAGCATCGACTCTAGGCTACTGGGGTAGGGGTTGTTAGAATTATGTTGGTGGAATAGTAGCTGATATTGTATGCAAAATACATCAAGGGTAGATAATCCTCTAAATTAAGGAAAAAATCATTATGAATGAACAAATCATGTAATCTTAGATCATAATGGTATGATCTATTTTTCCATTGGTCTATGGGTGAATTATCATGTTCAAACACAACTGAGTCCCAATGGCCTCCTACAATCTCTTCCATAACTATGAAGTGAAGTGATTGTCATGGTCGGAAACAATCATTGAGGGAAATTGTGGGAGCAATAATATATTCTTCATGTAAATTAATCCCAAGATTTATACATAACCCTGGTATTGTATAATTTAGAAGTTGGCCAACTTGGCGAGTCATTTTACAATCACATAGATGGATTGATTTCCTAGGGATGTATGTAGAAATCCTAGAATGAAGTCTAAATATAATCCATCAAACATAAAGTATTGAACCTAAACGGGATGAAATAAACCAATTGGAACCTGGTTCACTATCTTTAACTATAGAAAATTGGGGAATTGAGAGTCAAATTTCTCTACAAAATTCATCATTTCTGGCCACTTAAACTGATGTTGGAGGTCCTGTAAGACCTTTTCCCTACCTTGGTGTACTATAAAATGGGATGAATGCAACTCACTCATCACATCATTTAAAAACATAACTGGTACAATAATATATTCCCTAAAAGGATACAATCCTACCCACCTTTCAAAAATTATTTAGGAGTATCTCCAGTAGATATATCAGTATGAAATGTCTCACAGTTTATATCTCTCTATAGAGATTAAAAACATTATAAAATTGGTGGTGTAACAACCTTAGAATGAAGATGTAAAGCACCCTCCTTGTCTAATAATGAAAAAATCTACAAGGATAACTTCTTTGTATCCTCAGAAAACTAATTATAATAAGATCTATTGATTATAGCTTCATCCACCACATTCCCTTTCCCATGATTGTAGTCTATCCAATTGTCATATTACAGGAGGAACTCGAGCCATATTATCTATCAAAAGTTAAGATCCTTCTTAAAAATATATTTGTGAGACTATTATGTTTAGTCTATATGACAAATTTCACACCCATAAGGTAGATTCTCGACATCATTTGGGAAAATACTACCACTTCCAACTCCAGATCAGGTATAATTTAGTTATAATATTATGGTCTCAACTTACTAGAAAGTGTCTATCACCACCTACCTCTACATTAGAAAAATTCAAGTTTGGTCCTATATACCTCACATACCACTATGTACTCAACACCATCATCTAGAAATCTCTTGATAGGGGAGCTCAACAACCTCTTTTACATCTCATGAAAAGATTATTTCCACCCTTTTTCAACATGAAAGGATTCCCCTTTTTGATAAAAGATGTAAAAAGTGACAATATCCCAGAGAAATAGGGAAATTATCCCATATGGTATCCTACCAACCCAAAAAAACTATGTGCCTATATCACACTATTGGATGGATCCTAATATAACAATTCAATGAAATTTTATAGTTCAACTTATACTTCATCATCATAGATAACATGTCCTGGAAATTAGACCACCTGAATCAGAAACTGAAACCTAGAAAGCCTACCATAAAGATTGATCAATCAAAGAGTGTCTAGAACATACTATAGTGTCTAGCATGATACTCCTTAGATGTTGAGTAAACTATGATAACATTGATGAGGACGACCAAAAACCAATCTAGAATAGTCTAGGAGATCTAGTTCATGTGTTCCATAAACACTACTATGGCGTTATTCAGTTTGAAGGGAATCATCATATACTCATAGTGACAGTACATATATCATAATGTCATCCTAAATATATCTTCATTTCATACTCACAACTAGTTAGAGAATCATATGAGGTCAATCATTGAGAAACACTACTCTAGAATCAACTTACCAAAGAATTTTTTGATCCTTAGTAGGGTTAGATCCCAAAAATATATACATAACCTCAAGATCCAATCCTCCTTCTTGGAAAAAAACACAGAGGATTCAACGGAAAAACATTGTTTTTTTTTAAATCCCTTTCTCTCCATGTCCTCCAACTGCACCCAAAACACATGTAATTCTGTAGGAGCCATCTAATATTATGGAATAGATATTGGGGTCCTCCCTTGGTGCATTTCAATAAAAAATTCTATCTATTAGTGGGGAGGTAAGACTGTAACATCCACTGGAAACAGATCCTTGTACACATCCACAAAAATATGGAATTGACATCCCAAAAAATCAATTCTCCAGAAGTCAATCTAGCCAATTGGTGAGTAATCAAATACACCACTCTACGTATTAGTCCATCCTATTCCACTTAGGTCTCTTTCTCAACTATGAAGGAAAACCTGAACCCTTAAAATCATATAGAATTCATCTTGTTCCAAAAAAAAGTCAATATGGCCATGAATGGTATATAGACAATTTATGATTAATATGATATTGTAAGGCCTCCCCATTTACAAAATGAGATCTAACAAGAAACTATCTCCTATATGTATCAAATTAGGCTTATTAAAAAGTTTGTGATAATCGAGTCATATCTAGTAGGAGTCTCCAAGCATAAGGGTTTAGCGAAGGACTCAACCAGAGCCTCTAGGTCTCAATCTAGGGATATAGCAAGAAATAGGTCTCTTTAACACATGTCTATTAGAACTACATATATGGTAGAAAATAAATAGATCATACCATTAATCAACTGAAGAGCTACTGGATAATAGGCCTTTATGGCCTATCACTACCCTCGCCCCTATCTACCTACTCCCTAACCTTGGTGCGGACCACACAGGGGTTGTCATGACCACAAGTCAAACCATCTATAAATTTCAATTTCTCTCTTGGATACACTACCATATACACTAACCTAGATACCTATATTCTCCTACCATTTCCTCTACATAGGCGGCCTATCCATTGTCTCCCTATTAGTTATATGGTGGGTCAGAAAATCCCACACGAGTTGTTCCAAACCATCACAAGAGTAGCACTGCCACTCCGAAAGCTTACTAGACCCATACTAAGATACCTAAACCCCATACCCTTGGTCCTAGGATAACCTCCTAAAATATCTCACATAACCTCATACCTAATTATTAAATCAATTACATGCTAACAATGTCTCATCCCTTGTTTTTCAACTGCTAGCACTAACATTTGGTGTTGAATCAGCATGAAATCAGTCTAACAAAAAGGTATGATGTATCACCACATCATATGTAGGAATTAATAAAGTTATTAAACTAGCCTAGATGTGTCTATGTAAACATAGGTAAAAGTTCCACTACTAAAATAAAATATCCCAAACCATATCTATTGGGTATTAAGAGAGGTTGGTAAACCTTGATGAATACTCAGCCACAATATTTTTTACCTTATATAGCTTTAAAATATCCATGGTACATATCACTCTCATCATAGTAGGAGAGTACTAATCTACAAAGAGTAACTTAAAATATATCAATGAATGTGTCACCTCCTCACAGTATAGAACAAACGAGATCAACCAAAAACCTATGAGTCCATGAATAATGTTCACCTCCAATGCCATTATCTAGTCTACATGTGTCTTAATGAGACCAAAGACACACATAACCACCATGGGCAAATACTGAGGAGACTATGGTTTTGGATCACACCTAAACCTAAGGGTTAACTAATAGTAAAACTCATGAATCACGCTCTGCAAACACACCTCATCTTTTAGAAATACAAATACCATTCAATACTCGACAGATGGAAATATAAATTAAATGCCACCCATAGGAACTATCTACTGAATCACCCCCTATATCAAAGACTCAACTCTAATTATATCTTCTTAATTATCTTCCTACTAAATCATAGATGGAAATTTCCATGTAGGCATCTTAAAATAGACAAGATATATGCCAGTTAACTATTATATCTAGAGAGAAAACTGAAATACATAGAAGTATAACCCTAGACTATAAGATACATGTACCAATGTTTATTTCTAGCAACCAATGTATATATTTATCAAGTTAAAAGGATAGTAATCAGAGTCCTAGTGTATTGATACTCCAGCCACTAAACCAACACTCGGCTCCCTAGATTAAAATCCGAACTCAAAACACTTATAATTATTTTCATAAAAACCAAACCAATATCAAATCTTGGAAAAAATCTAAACTATGGTCCTATGATAGAACACAAACTGTAATACAAGTCTATTATCACCCCAACCACTATTTCACACCTAGATGGAGATAAGAAATTTGTGACTACCCCGATCCATCCTATAATAGCCCATGTTCTAGTGACCATCACTTAGTAGGCATAAAACTCACATGGGAGGCCTTAGCCTAAGAAACCTATAGACACAGACATATATCCAAGACCATAACGTGATGAAATTTAAAATACAACTGCTATTAACATGCATATATACTTCTAAATACCATTATCAGAGTATGATGAATAATAACCGAAATTATAAAGATCTAAATAGATGACCACTAAAAATTTAAAAGAAGTGAAACCTGCTAGAAAGAGTGGAAAATAGTCAGATGTGACTCCTGGTATGAACCATTGTTTTTATAGACCAAACTAATCTTTGTATACCCCTGATCCACCAAGTATACCATCAATTTTTCAATCATATTCATAATACATGACATGTGTGGGCATAACGCATGCAATGGTGAGTATATAAATATCGAGTAGGATTCCCCAAAATCACTAAGATGAAATTATTGAGAGTAGTCTACTCACAACATGATATGTCAATATATTAATAAGGCATGAAATAATACATCAATGTAATGCCCCAACACCAGAAGTGAAGAGTTAGTGCATTATTACGTATCATTGGTATGATCACAAAAGATCAAGTCTCAAAAGACCGATTAGTTTAGTATCCTTTTAAGTACTAGATACATTCATAAGGTTTACCTTAAATCATAAAATGGAATACTAAAACAACATTGTTTCCAAAGACAACACCGATATCCCATAGAATATCCCTCCAGGTCAATCATAATATTCTTCTTCGCATCCCGGGAAAAACAAAAAATAGAAAGGGATGAGCTTAAATGCTCAGTAAGGATAATAATATAGCATAAAATTTAATAAATAAGCATTGTCATTTAAGGAAATGTATAATACTAAAACAAAAGTCTTTTAAACTTGAACATCAGCGTAATATGACAAAGCTAAAACTCAAATACCGCCAATTGCTTATTCAAATGGATATTCTATTAGTCAAATAATCACATGAAATATCATTACCCACTTTCATAATGATGGAATTCATAATTCCGTACTTTCATAACCACATAGTCAAGGCCTTGTGCCAACACTACAAATAAAATTTTGTCAAGTCCTTATGCCAAGACACTAGTTTATCTCATGAGACCTACCGATGCATCGATGAGATATATCAGGCTCCACTTGTAACTTACTATGTCCAATGTATTCCTCATATAAAAAGGTTTAAACATAACATAAACATTTGTATTAAAAATATCATACGAAATGTAAATACTTTATCCATAAACCGTGAATGGTACAAAAATAGTACATCCACAGTAAAAAATATCACAAAATATTCAATACAATATCGATATTTTGTATCATAATAAATAAACTTCAAATAAGATTATGATCCATCAAAGGATGTTGACATAGAACGAAATAAAAACATTTTTTTTGAGAAATATATCTTTATATTTTGACATAATTTAAAATTAATTTAATTATAAAAGAAAAATTTATTTTGATAATAATATTATAATCCTGTAAGTGAATCTTAGACGATGTTATAACGATGGAAAATAGCCGCACCAGCCATATAAGTTAAAAAACATTCTTACCTTATATTTGTCGAAATGGTCAAAAAGTACATTGATTGGAAAACGCCAAAAAGATTCCTTTAAAAACATATAAGGTCAAATAATGGTATATATGACTTTATCCAATTGTCAAGTGAATAGTAAAAATGTTTTGAAATACATTTTTAAGAAACTTGGATGTGGATGATAAAGAGGTCACAGTAGATACATACGTAAAAACAATCTCGGATAATAAAGAGATTGTGAAATTAGCTCTTAACATGTACTTTTATTTGGTCGAGGTTAGGTTAACCTCCTTTATAATGGTGAAATAATTGTTATTAAATTATACAAGAATCATATACAAGAATATGATATCATATATGATCTTTTAACATTTCTTTGTTAATAATATCTTAGTATTATCGTCGTTTCGGGTGTTAACGAATTTGTTTTCCTTTATATTATTTATTATGTGAGTCATATTTGTTATGGATAGGATGTATCTTATTAATATATAGAATAGTATAAAATCATTAAAAATTATTTTTAATCATCAAATGAAAATTATTCTTGAATGGATACGATGGGGAATGAATCTTATCGTGTTCGTGGAGACGGTAATCCGTATATACCCACAAGTGACAATATCGTTATTTTGATATGGAAATAATATATAATTGGATGTTATATCATATATAAAGAATAATTATCATGTTATATTTATTATTTACATCAATTACACATCATTATTATAAAAATCCAAATAATAATGTATTGAATAACAATTACACTACGACGTGGAGATGGTAAAACATACATACGCACGTATAGTGACATGTCATTCAAAGGATAGATAGAATAATGAATATGGTTGTAACATATTTATAATAACAAAAAATTATATATAATATACTTGATTTATTATTTTATAATTTAAACAACAAAGAAAGAGGAAGGGGAAAAAGAAAGGAACTTGAAAGGCTGATGAAATATTTACCTCTTCTTCGGGATCTTTCTTTAAATTTGATCAAAAGGGCTCCATAGGTTGGTTTTTTGACTAAAGTAAGGCCTTTAAGATTAAGGGAGGACAATTGAGAGGGTATTAGGACATGGTTAGGCTAAGCCAAATGGCTTTGAAGGTGTTAATTAGAGAGAAGGGTAGTGCCCTTTTATAAGTGGTGTAAGGGGAACCATAGGAAAAGATAGAAATATTATTTTATAATAAAATAATTTTCTGTTTATAATGACTCAAAAATGGATTATTTAGAGGATAAGGTGGGGAGGGGTCAATAAGAACTCAAACAATATGTTTTAGACAGGTTTGGGTCACTATATTAACCTTAACTTTTAGATTTAACTCTTAGTTAAATAGTTTGACATTTACCATGTCTCTTTGTACTCTTTTATTATATGGTTAATAAACGTCCTATATACTTTCAAGTAAACCCAAAGTGGTTAATTAATGATAAAACTATCATTATATAATTATTTTGGAGGAACCATATATTTTTAGTAATAAAAAATAAATTAATAATATAATATTTGTTTTAAAAACACTTTTATGTCAATTTTGACACTATTTGGGATTTTATTTTTTCTAAACTCATAACAACATTATTATTTCCAAAAAAATTAATCTAACCAACCCAAATATGTCATATTAAAATATAAAATTGGTGGAATTCATGAAAAGTCTCAAATTACATTTATTTGGATATTTATTATATCAATTATTTAAATATTTTATAAATTAGGTAATTACTACATCAGTATTGTGTCATAAATAAATTAAATTATTTAATGTATAAAAAATATAAATAAAATACCATTATTTAGGAACTATTTTTAGATTTATAATTAATATTTATAGTCGAATTTATATTATCTGTTACTCTATATTATAAATGGTTTATTTATTAAACTTTGAATTTTACACTTTTAACTCTTCTTTGAATTAAATAATAATAATTGTCCTAGTCTAATCCAATTGAAACTAATGGATCAAATTTTATTCCTAGGGTTTTTTGGTCAAATTACACTTATCTAAAAGAATTAGGACTTTGGTTAGGGTAATAATAATTACATTTTTACCCTTAATTACCCTATTTACTTTTTAGCATGTTAAATAAAAGTAAACAGTTACTATTCAATGAAAATTATTTTCATCTTATTGAACCACATTTTACATATTGATATCAACCATTTCTCTTGGAATTTTGAAATTCAACTCAAAGAACTGATTAAATTATGTTTTATATAAATTTTCAAATGCTCCTAGGGGGTTAGTAAAAAAAGGTAAAACGTTCAATTAAATTTTTATATATCTAAAATTATTATAAACTAACTCCAATGAATTAAATTGAACTTATATAGGTAGTATTTATATATTTTGACCTAAAATAATTTTTAATAAAAGAAATAATTGTTTAAACACAAATTCAGTTTTAAACTATAACTCAGTGTTTTTCACTATTCATAAAAAAATTGAATGTTTTCCCAAAATACCAAAAATTCACCGTAAGATAATTTGGATATTCCGAATCCAAAAATTATGTCCATTTTGAAATGAAAAATTTATAAAAATTAAAAATGTCGGTATTACTATTCATAACAGCTAGTTTGATTGGTTGTGGTGTGTTAGAACTTGAAGTTGCGTACCACACATGCTATTGTATTATTCAAAAAGAAACGTACTGTGGAAACTTGGGGTGTTACATTCTACCCTCATTCAAATAATTTTGTACTAGAAATTTCTAGAGTATTACTGCCTAAAAAGACTCAGGTGGTTCTTCATCATAGGTTCCTTAGGTTCAAACATTTCCTCTTCTATCTTATGGTTTCTCCATAGAACTTTTACCTGATGAGTCGTCCGATATCTCAACACTTGTTCGATTGTATGAAGAATCTTGACAGGCTCTTCACAATAAGAAAGATCAAGTTCTAGTAGTAATTCCTCATAGGTGAGTATATGCGTTGTGTTAGGCATGTATTTTCTCAAAAAATTTACGTGGAACACTTCACGAACTTTGGAGAGACTTGGTGGCATTTCCAAACAGAAAGCTACATCCCCAATTCGTTCTAGAATTTTGAAAGGTCTAATGTACCTAGGACCCAATTGTCCCATATTACTGAAACGTATAACACCCTTCCATGGAGATACCTTCAAAAAAAATGATCTTCTACCTGAAATTACAAATCCTTCCTTCAGTTATCAGCATAGCTCTTCACTCTACTTTGAGTCGGTTTGATGTGGTTTTGGATTACCTTCATCTGTTCCATCGTTTCCTCCACCAGTTCTTCGCCTACAAGTTTCCTTTCACCAACATCATCCAAACAGGTTGGTGTGTGACATCTCTTTCTATATAACACTTTATATGGTGCCATCTGAATACTTTATTGGAAGCTATTATTATATAAAAATTCTTCCAGAGGTAAATATTTATCCCACATACCTTGAATGTCATGTGAGCATGATCTGAACATGTCTTCTAAGGTTTGAATAGTCTATTCTGATTGTCCATCGGTATGGGGTGGTAGGCAGTTCTCAAGGGAAGTTCAATATTCAAGGCTTTCAGAAGACTTTTCCGGAATATTGATGTAAAACGGGGATCACGGTCAGAAACAAGTGATAGTTATACTCTATGAAGTCTGACAACTTCATTAATATATAGTCTTGCTAGATTCTCAAGTGGTAAATATTATCTTATTGAAAAAAGATGTGCTGACTTGGTAAGACAATCCACAATGACCCATATTGCATCATTCCTTCTATGAGTCTTTAGTAGTCCCATGACAATGTCCATCATAATATTATCCCATTTCCACTCAGGTATGGGAAGAGGTTGCAAGACTCCTCCAGGCTGTTGCCTTCCAGCTTTCACTTATTGAAAAACCATACATGTAGAGACCCAAAGCATTATGTACACAGACATTACATTAATTTTGCAGAATAATTAATACATAACAAAAAAACTGACACCAAAAGACCGTAATAGTTTATTGTCTTTGGAAACTTGGAACATAATCTTCAAATCTAGGTGAAAGATCTTAAACATATCCCATAAAGATATTCCATTTTTTTCTTACCTAAATCCTTTCATTATATCTTGGGGAAAAGAAAACATATAAAGGGTGAGCTCAAATTCTCAGTAAGGGTAACCATGGAGAAAATAAAACAAACCATATACATTTGAACTTCAAAACACGAACATAAAGTTTAAACATCAAAATATTGGGTTGTGAAATAAATCTTCGTAGTACGTAAGGCATATATCATAAAGTAACATCAATAATGATAAAATAGAATGGGAATAAAACATGTAATTGCAGAAACCATTAAGCACATGATATGATTTCCATAGTAGCCAAGGCATTGCTACCAATACCATCTTAGTGGACTAAGTCCCTTTCTGAATCGAGTTCACTCCTCGTTCTAGTCCTGTACCACTGAACTGGATTAAATTACCATTCCATCCATGTCTTTCTCATGAGATATAAATCATTACCCAATGAATTGGAGGGAGATATAGGTCCCACCAATCTCATAATGAAATAATTCTTACTTGTGCCACAAAATAAACATAAATCATTAATCAGAACCCAAAGAATAAAATGGGGTTCATAAACATCATTCCATCATAACATAATCCATATAAAACAAATGGATATCCTTTCATCATAAGAAATATGAAACCATGTAAATAATAGAGACACTATACATGAAACATACACATATGAAATAATGTCATCTTATATGGAAAATGTTTTTTATAAAACACTTGAAATGAATTCTTGAGGAAAATATCTTTTCTTCTTCCAAATCATTTTATTTTCACAAAATGAAATGAAATTTTAAAAGAAAATGAGTTTGATGAAAATATTCATGAAATATTGTGGAGGAATATTTATAAAAATAAGGCTTTATGAAACTGTAAAAATCCATTCATGCTGTATAAGTTAAAAACCATTCTTCTTGTACTTTTAACGGAAATGTCAAAAAGTACCACGTATGGTAAACAAAAGAAATATTCCTTCCATAACACAAATTAAAAGTAAAAGAGGGGTAAAAATGACTATAAACATACATGTAATAATATTAAACACTTTATGAAAAACGTTTTTATGGACATTGATAAAAATATAACCCCAAAAACTACTTACGTATAAGCAATCTCAGATAAAAATAAGATTTTAAAATTATCCCTTACCTTAGGTCTGATACACTTCGTATATATCTGAACCTCCTGTATAATGATTTAAATAATTTCATTGACTTATTATAGAATCATATTCATTTTTATGATATCATATATGGTTCACTTATGACTTTATATTACTCGTTCTTCTGTAAATTCTTTGTTAAAGCACCATTTTGGGTAAAATCGTTTTATTTATAGTATGTGTCTGGAATTGTTGTTCTTGATATTATTATTACTTATATCATGATTTAATTACTTCCAGAATTTAAATCATGATTTATATATCATATATATTGAGTATATATATATAATAGATAGATAAATGAAATGAAATACACCGTTCATGGAGACGGTAGGCCATACGTACGCATGAATCCTGTTTTGCTTTCCTTATTGACTTGAATGGAAGTAAGTAGATGAAATATATATATAAATAAATCCAGTAGCTTTATCATGTCATATATTTCATTATTATTTATTATATATACTTTATAATCATTCTTTAGAGGTTAACATGGAGAACGAATCTCATCGCGTCGTGGAGACGATAATCCGTACGTACACACGAGCGATGATATCATTCCCAAAATTATTGAATTGAATTGGAGTTGTTGATATTATATATCTGAATCAGTATGATTTTATAATAACTATACATAGTTATTCTTTACACCATTATACCCATCCAAGTAAGGTGGTGGTGGGAAAACAGATTACACCACAGCGTGGAGAGAGTATTTCGTACGTACGCACGCGCGATGATTTTATTTTCCGTAGGATTGATAGAAGGTGAAATGGGGATGATTCATATAAATAATAACATATCAGTATATTAGTTATACTGATGTTATTACTTTATAATGAAACAACTAAAGAAGAAGAAGTTGAAGAAGAAAAAACTTGAAATAATCGGTAGAAGATATTACCTCTTCTTTGACGCACCTCTTTTAAGCTTCCTTTTAAGGCACTAGAGTTGGTATTTTGAGGAGACCAGAACCTCTAAAATGTTTATATGGAATTTTATAAGGGAAATGGGCAGGGTTTGGCCAAGCTTGAAGGCTCAAAATTGTGTAAATAGAAGGGGGAGGAGGTGCCCTTTTATAAGGGAGGAGAGGGGCACCTTAGGAAAAACATAAAATATTTTTATAATAAAGTCAAATTCGGTTTATAATAGCTAATAATTTATTTATTTTAAGGCTAAAGTGGGGATGGGTCGAAATAATCTCAACCAATAGGTTTTAGACAAGTTTAGGTAACTATTTTAACCTTATCATTTAGATTTAACTCTAAGTTAAATAATTTAACCTTTACCGTGTATTCTTGTTTTCTTACACTATATGGTTAATAAACTTACTATAAAAAGGCAAAATAACCCCAAGTGGTTCATTATTAATATATATAACCTTATCTAAGTCATTTTTCCGAACCTTATATTTTTACGAATAGAATAAAAATTAATAATATAATATTTGTTTTAAAAACTATTTTATGTCAATTTTGACACTATTTGTTAATTGTTTTTTTTGAAAATTATAATATCCTTATTAGTTAAAATAATGTTAATTTAATCAATAATAAACTGTCATATTAACCCAAAAAATTAGTGGAATTTATAAAAAGTCTTAAATTACATTTATTTGGGTATTTATAACATCAATTCTGTTAATATTTCATCAATAAGGTAATTACTACATCATCATTGTGTCATAAATAAATTAAATTATTTAATGTCTAAAAATTATAAATAAAATACAATTATGTATTAAATCTTTTTTTCTTTCTAATGAATATTTATAGTCAAATTTATCTTATGGGTAACCCTATATTAAAAATGTTTTAGTTATTAAACTTTGATTTTAACTCTTTTAACTCTTCTTTAAATAAAATAATAATAAGTGTCCTAATCTAATCCAAGTAGACCTAAAGGGTAATATTTTATTCCTAAGGTTTTTTTTGGTCTAATTACACTTATCCCATAGAATTAGGACATGTGTTAGGGTAATAATAATATCATTTTTACCCTAATTACCCTATTTACTTTTAACTGTGGTAAATAAAAGTAAAAAGTTACTATTCACCAAAAATTGTTTTCATCTTATTGAACCAAATTTTAATCATTGATATTAACCGTGTCTCTAGGATTTTTGAAATAAACTCACAGAAGTCATAAAATTAAGTTTTATGTACAATTGAAAATGCTCTAAGGAGGTGGGAAAAAGATGGTGATAAGTTCAATATAATTTTTATATATCTAAAATTATTATAAAATGACTCCAATGAATTAAATTGAACTTATATAGGTATTATGTATCAATTTTAACCAAATATAAATTTAAATAAAATAAATTATCATTTAACTAAAAATATGTTTTTAAATTTTAACCCATTGTTTTCACTATTCATAAAAAGTCGAAAGTTTTCAGAAAAATACCAAAACTTCACCCTAGGCTAATTTTGATATTCCGAAGCCAAAAATGAAGTCCATTTTGAAATATAAAATTTATAAAATTTCAAAAAGTGGGTATTACTATTCATAACGGCTAGTTCATAATAATATTATAAAAATATCTTATTTAGTGAAACTCGGTATTTCGTACTACGCACGCTATCGAAGAAGGTCTTGATTGCGTGTAATGCAAGCCAAGTCAGGGCTAAGTGTAGTGAGATCTCTGTTTAGTGTTTAGTATAACATTATCAAAAATTATTTCATTTATAAATTAAGAAAAATCTATACTTAATGTTGCGTAGAATAATTTCCACAAAACGAACTTGAAATTGTGTGTAACACGAGCCAAGAATAGTGTTGCATATACTGTAAGATAATACGGTGTTGCGTATAGTTCAAGCTAATCTCGGTGTAGTGTATAATAGAAGACATCAATG
Organism: Viscum album; assembly: GCA_963277665.1. Taxonomy (NCBI): domain Eukaryota; kingdom Viridiplantae; phylum Streptophyta; class Magnoliopsida; order Santalales; family Viscaceae; genus Viscum; species Viscum album. The sequence goes on from OY728155.1 coordinate 825,354,700, forward strand.
AAATTAAAAATAATATATCTCATAATCTCATGGGGTGTTACAATACATCTTGACAAAAAATTAGCAATCTCCCTCTTCATGTTGTCCCACAAAAAATGTTCCTTCTAATCTATATACATTTTGGTCCTCCCATGGTGTATATATAAATTGAAGCTATGTGAATCATCCCACAATTCTATTTTTAGATAAGGTATATCGGGAATAGAAAGTGTCTTCCCAAATTTCAAAATCTCATCTTCATATACGAATTCACTCATTATCCCATCATTCATAGATTTAATTTTATTTTAAAACTCCTAATCATCAACCGGATAACATTTTATCCTTTCTAATAAAGATGGTTTGGCAACCATTTGAAAAAACATTGATGTTTCACCTTCCATGGTTATTCTCATATCCTTATTTACAAGATCCATGTATATAGGATCCTTTAAACTCTCATCTTGTTCAAAACTCGATGATCTTTTCTGCTTAATGAATCTTCCACCTTATTTGCCTTCCCCAGGTGGTATTGTATCATGAAATCATAATCCCTGAGGAGTTCAAGTCATCTCTTTTCCCTCGTGTCGAGTTCTTTCTGTGAGAAAATACACATCAAACTCTTGTGATTAGTATAAATCTCACATTTTTTACCATATAGATAGTGTCTCCAAATATTCAGAGCAAAGATTATAGATGGTAACTCAATATCATGAGTAGGATAGTTTTTCTCATGAATTTTCAGCTCTCATGATGCATAGGCAATAACTTTATCATTCTGCATAAGGACACAACAAATTGATTTCTTCGATGCATCACTATAAATAACAAATGAAACATTCCCCAATGGTAGAGTTAATATAGGAGCATTGACTAATCTTCACTTCAGTTTTTTAAAATATTCTTCTCACCCTTTTTTCCAAACTAATTTAACCCATTTACGTGTGTGATTTGTTAATGGGTCAGCCAATCGGGAAAAATTATGAAAGGAACATCAATAATAACCTACTAAACCAATACAATTTCGTACCTCAGTTATACTCGTCGTTGCTGGCCATTCTTGGATTTCCTTGGTCATAGAAGGATCAACAGAGATTCCATCCTTGGAGATAATATGGCCAAGAAAAGAAATCTCCTAAAGCCAGAATTCACACTTTCTAAACATCCCATATAATTCATTTCTTCCCAGAGTCTTCAGGATATTGCGGAAGTTATTTTCATGATCTCGTTATCTTTTTGAGTATACCATGATATCATCAATAAATATAACTAAAAATTCATCAAGATATTCCTTTAAAACACTATTAATTAGATCCATGAACATAGAGGGTGCATTATTCAATCCAAATGGGATTACTGTAAACTCATAATTCTCATACCTGGTTCGAAATGCTATTTTTTTAATGTCTTCCTTCTTCATACACAGCTGATAATATCGAGATCGAAGGTCAATCTTTGAAAAGTATTTAGCTCCATAAGGTTGGTTAAATAAATCATAAATGTGAGGAAGGGGATACTTGTTCTTTATTGTTATAGCATTCATCTCCCTGTAGTCAATGCAAAACCTCATAGATCCATCTTTCTTCGTAATAAAAAGGACGGGGTCTCCCCATGGAGAAATACTAGAGCGATTAAATCCCTTATTTCTCAATTACTCAAGTTTTTTCTTTAGTCCAACTTGTTCCAAAGTGGCCATTCTATAAGGGGTCTTCGATATGGTCCTTGATCCCATAGTTAAATCAATGGAAAACTCAATTTCTCATTCTGGAGGATGTCTAGGTAAATATTTTGGAAACACATCAACATATTCTTTCACAATAGGTACATCCTCTATTTGACCATTATTTTCCTCACCCACAGTTATTTAATTCTCTTCCTCCCCAATAATTGAATTTAGTTGAGCTACTAGGGGTGGATCTAGATAAGAATTAGGTGGTGATGATTCTGCTCTAAAGATAAGGTGTTCTTTATCATCGTCATAAAAAATAGTAACTACCTTATTATTACAATAAATTTCTGAATCATGGTCCGAAAGCCTATCCATACTGAGGATTATATCAAATTCAATCATGGGTATGGTTATGAGATCAGATGATAAAGAACCTTTATATACCGTAATGGGGACTGATTCAGAAAACATTGTTGCAATGATACTTCCCTTAGAAGTTTTGACTAACAAATCCGTTGTTAAATAAAATTGGAAATATCTAATTTTCTTAGAAAACTGGGAAGATATGAAATAATGTGATGATCCAGAATAAAATATTGCATTTCTTGAACTTTAGGAAACCATTAAATTACCTGCCACTACGTCTTTCGAAGCTTCAACCTCAGTAGTAGTGATAACATAAGCATGACCTTGATCCCATGACCTTTGCTAAGGTAAGTTCCCTTGGATCTTAGGGAAATAATTTTCATAATGCCCCCTTTCTCTACAATTTTAGCATTCAACAATGAAATCCTCTTTCTTCCCCTTGCAATCATGAGCTATGTGTATTTTTTCACCACACTTGTAACAGACTTCCTTTCCCTTCACGAAAGTACTAGGGTATTTCTTCCCACATTTACTGCAGGATGGATATTCAACTTTTCCCTTCTTCCCCTTATTTCCATTTCCAGAGTGTTTTGTAGATATCTTCTTCTCTTGCTTTGTGTTAATGTCGTAAGTCTTAGAGAATTCATTTTCTGTCTTAATAGCACATGAGACAATATTTTCGTACGACGAGAAGGATTGTGAGACCACTGATCGATGGAGAAATGGTTTTAACCCATCAAATAAATGATCAATTTTACTTCTTGGGTTACATATATAATCTGAATCATGCATCTCTAACCATGTAAAGTTAACCTCATACTTTGCAACATTCTCATCCTTTTTTTGCCTCAGACTCAGAAATTTTCTTTCCATATCTGCTCGATGTTCATGAGGAAAGTATTTTTCTATTAAAATCACTTTAAACTATCTTCATTCCATATTTGATAATTCATCATCTTTCATTGTGTTTTGAATCAATGACCACCATTGATCAGCATCTCCAGTGAGGCGGTAAACTTCCATGACAACTTTTTCCCTTTCACTACTCCCCAAGCCATGGAATATTTTTTCTATTGAATTTATCCATTGCTCAGCTACTTATGGATTTGTACTCTGATTGAATGTTGGTGGTTTTTTTTCATGAAGCTATCTATCATTGATCATCCACACTATGGATCTGGGTGATCTATATGGATAAGGTTATTATTCTTAACCTGAGTGAGTTGTTCCAGTATGGTGATAAGCTGATCAGCACCAGTTGTATCACCAGCTCCACTATAATTAACTTGATCAGGAGGAAAATCCCTACATGGAGTGTATTCATTGATATGTTTTCCATTCCTTCCACTAGGTGCCATTTCTAAAAAATGGCAAAAACTAGATTAGTTAATGAATCGAAATACAAAAATACAAACTTGAAAAACACCAATCATAAATTGAATAGTTTATGGATATAATCCACAATCATAAAAATGTTTTCTTTGATGAAGTATGTAATCATAAACCATTCATAATGGTTTAAAAAGAAAATGATAATTATCCTAAGAATATCCTCCGGGAGTGTCATAACCAAGAGTGTAGCAAGGCCCGTTGTCGTGCACCAGCTTCTGTTCGAGTCTAGCTCAAAGCGGTGTTTTTGGGTTTTTTCCCCAGGTGCATCTATGCTAGAGCCGCCTCTACCTGCTCGTATCCAAAAAAGGATGTATTTCTTGTAAAACTCACAAAATATCTTCAATACCAAAATTCTAGGAAGTTCTTCTATACTAAACCCCAAGTTCTATGTTTAGGCTATGTGCTCTAATCAGAGTCTATCTAAATCTAGTTTCCAAGGTTTGTACTAAACTTCCTCTGATACCAAATATAACACCCCACCCCCAGAAGCACAAAGTTGGTACATTATTACGTATCATTGTCATGATCACAACAGATCATTTCTCGAAAGACCGATTAGATTACTAGCCTTGGAAGTACTAGAAACATTCATAAGGTTTACATTACATCATAAAATAGAATACTAAAACAAGATTTTTTCCATATAAAACACTGAGATCCCATAGACTATCAATGCAGGTCAGTCATAATATACTTCTTTGCATCCTGGGAAAAATAAAACATAGAAAGGGGTGAGATCAGATGCTCAGTAAAGATAACAATATAGCAGAAAGTTTCATAAACAAGGATAAACATTTAAATCAATTTATAAGACTAAAACAAAAGCCTTAAAAACATGAACATAAATATAATATGGAAAAGATAAAAATCAAATAATTCCATTTACTTATTCACATGGATATTCTATAAGTCAATTAATCACATGCAACATCAATAGCCACATTCATAATGATGGAATTCATAATTCCAGACTTTCAAAACCACATAGTCAAGGCCTTGTGCCAAGAATACAAATAATTTTTTGTCAAGGCCTTGTGCCAAGACACTATTTTTTCTCATGAGACCTACCGATGCATTGAGGATCTATAACAGGCTCCACCCATCACTTACTAAGTCTAATTCATTCCTTATATGACAAGTTTTAAACATAACATAAACATTCGTATTAAAGATATCATACGAAAGGTCAATACTTTATCCATAAATCATGGTTGTTATAAAAATAGCACATCCATAGTCAAACATATCACAAAACCTTCAATAAAATATGAAATTTTTTTATCATAATAAATCAACTTCAAATAAGCTTACAATCCGTCAAAGGATGTTGACATAGAAGAAATCAAAACATTTTTTTGAGAAATATCTATTTCTATTTTGAAATCATTTAAAAGTCATATAATTATAAAAGAAAACATTAATTTTGAAAATATTCTTATAATATTGTAAGGGAATCTTTGACTATGTTATAACAGTGGAAAATAGCTGCACCCACCGTATAAGTTAAAAAAACATTCTTACCTTAAATTTGTCAAAAATGTCAAAAAGTTCCTTGTTTGGAAAATGATGGAAATATTCCTTTCCAAACATAAAAGGTCAAATAAGTGTATAAATGACTTCATCCCATTTTCTAGTGAATAGTATAAAGGTTTTGAAATACATTATTAAGAAACATGGATGTGGATGAAAAATAGGTTCTAGTAGATACTTAAGTAAAAACAATCTTGGATAATAAAGAGATTCTGAAATTAACACTTACCATTTACATTTCCTTGGTCGATGGTAGGTTAACCTCTTATATAATGCTAAAATAATTGTTATTATGTTATAAAAGAATAATATACATTAATATGATATCATATATGATTTTTTAACATTTCTTTGTTAATAATATATTAGTATCATCATCGTTTCGGGTGTTAACGGATTCGTTTTCCTTTATATTCTTTGTTAGGTGAGTCTAATTTGTTATGGATGAGATGTATCTTATTCATTTAGAAAATAATATCATGTCATTAAACATTATTTTTAATCATCAAATGAAAATTATTCTTGAATGGATACGATGGGGAATGAATCTCATCGCGTTTGTGGAGATGGTAATCCGTACGTACGCACGAGCGACAATATCATTTTTTTGAAATTAAAATAATATATAATTAAATGATATATCATATATATACAGAATATTTATCATGCTATATTTATTATTTAAATCAATTACAAATCATTATTATACCCATCCAAATAATTATGTATTGAATAACAATTACACCAGGACGTGGAGACGGTAAGCCGTACGTACGCACGTATGGTGACAAGTCATTAAAAGGATGGATAGAATAATGAATATGGTTGTACCATATTTATAATAACATCAAATTATATAGTAGATACTCGAGTTATTATTTTAGAATGTAAACAATAAAGAAAGAGGAAGTGGAAGAAGAAAGGAACTTGAAATAGGTGATGAAATATTTACCTCCTCTTCCGGTTCTTCTTTTTTATTTGATCAAAAGGGCTCCATAGGTTCCCTTTATTACTAAAATATGACCTCTCAGTCGAAGGCAGGATAGTTTAGAGGGTTTTGGGGATGGGTTTTGCCCATCCAAATGGTTTAGAAGGTGTGAATTAGAGAGAAGGGGGAGTGCCTTTTTATAAGAGGGGTGAGAGGCACCATAGGAAAAGATAGAAATATTATTTTATAACAAAATCATTTTCGGTTAATAATGGCTCAAAATGGATGCTTTAATGGATAAGGTGCATATGGGTCGCAAACTAGTCAGCCAATATGTTTTAGACTAGTTTGGGTCACCATATTAACCTTATCTTTTAGATTTAACTCTTAATTAAATAGTCTGACATTTACCATGTCTCCTTGTATTCGTATATTACATGGTTAAGAAACTTACTATATATTTCCCAGATAACCCCAATAGGTTAATTAATGATACACCTATCATTATATAAGTCATTTTTCCGAAAAATAGATTTTTATGAATATAATATCAATTAATAATATATTATTTGTTTTAAAAACTCTTTTATGTCGATTTTGACACTATTTGGTATTTTGTTTTTACTAAATTCATAAATGCATTATTATTTCGAACAAATTCATCTAAACAATCCTAATAATTTCATATTATCCTATAAAATCAGTGTAATTCAGAAAAAGCCTCAAATAACATTTATTTGGGAACTAATAATATCAATTATTTTAATATTTCAATAATTTGGTAATTACTGCATCATCATTGTGCAATAAATAAATTAAATTATTTAATGTCTAAAAAATATAAATAAAATTATATTATATAGGAAATAATTTTATCTCTATAATGAATATTTATAGTCGAATTAAACTTATGTTTAACTATATTTTAAAAATGGGTTTGTTATTAAACATTGAATTTAATACTTTTAACTCTTCTTTGAAATAAATAATAATAAAATTTTTAATTGAATCCAAGTGGACCTAAAGGTTCATATTTTATTCCTAAGGTTTTTTTGGTCTAATTACACTTATCCAATAGAATTAGGACATGTGTTAAGATAATAATAATATCATTTTTACACTTAATTACCCTATTACTTTTAACCGTGGTAAATAAAATTAAAAAGTCAGTATTCACCAAAAATTATTTTCATCTCATTGAACCACATTTTACATACTGATATCATCCGCATCTGTTGGATTTTTTAAATTCAACTCACAAAAGTGATAAAATTATGTTTTATGTAAATTTGCAAATGCTCATAAAAGGTGGGTAAAACACGGTAAAAAGTTCAATAAAATTTTTATATATCTAAAATTATTATAAACGGAATCCAATTAATTACATTGAACTTATATTGGAATTATGTATATATTTTTACATAAAATAAATTTAAATAAAATAAATAATTATTTAAATAAAAATTCTGGTTTTTATTATAACTATGTGTTTTTGACTGTTTATCAAAAATTGAATGTTTTCAGAAAAATTCCAAAAATTCACCCTAAGATAATTTCGATATTCTAAACCCAAAAATGAAGTCCATTTTGAATGATAAAATTTACAAAATTTCAAAAAGTGGGTATTACTATTCATAACGTCTAGTATGATTGGTTGTGGTGTGTTAGAACTGGAAGTTGTGTACAACACACGCTATTGTATTATTAAAAGAGAAGCATACCCTGGAATCTTGGGGTGTTACAATAAAGATATAATCAAAGTATAAAATAAGCCTCAATGTAATGTCACAACAACATTTCCAAACAAACATTAGTCATGGGAGTCTATAACCACACTAGCCCAGGAGAGCTCACTTGACTAGTCTAAAAGCACTCATGGGATATTATAGCATCTCGCCTTTTTGACACATTAACTATCATTACATTATACAAAACTGAGCATCTTTAAATTTTAGTGTCTTGGAAACCAGGAACATAATACATGACAACATAAAACATTCTTCTTAAACACTTAAAAGGCTTCATCATTGTTCATCCTAAGCTCATTACAACATCTCATAACCTTGGAGCATACATAAAAGGAATGGGTGATCAAAAGTCCCAATAAGGGAAACAAGGGAAACATTTTACATATGAACTTGAGATACATAGAAAATCCATGAAAAATAACTTTAAGGCATGTGAAATAGATCATGAGGAATATCATAATAAAAATAGCGTGTTTCATAACATGAAGATGTGGCTACAAAATTTAACATATAAAATCATTTCTCTTTCACCATGGTCCATCCCCAAGGTGTCATTAAAAATTACCATGATTATTCACCAAGTTATCATTAAAATGGTCATCTCTAGAGATTAAGTCTTTACCCAATACAATGCAGCGATATTAGGGTTCACCCTTAAATTTTCCTTTATTGTCATTTGTGCCACATATATAATCATTAAAAATTTCATAAATAACCTATTTAGCATAAAAGAAATGGGTTCTATTTCATAATCATATCGTTTTAAAAACTGCTTTTAATACATGATCTTTATGTCATTTTAAACCCACGGAAAAGGAAAGTGAGTCTCATGTAGGTAAAACCAAGAATTTAAACTATAACATTTTGATATATATGTGAATACCCCTGTAGAAGAAATAGCTTTGAGTATTCACTTAATAAAATAAAAGAATTTGAGAAAAAGAGAGAGACATTTTGAGAAGAAAATTTTGCAGCATAATGGCTATGTTATAGGATTTTAGAAAACATTTAAAAGAGAGGGGACATGGGTTACCCACTAATAAATGATCCATAAAATGTATAGGGACAGAATATAAATGATATAAGAACATGTTAATGAAATTTTAAATATATTCCATTTCAAATGAAAAACCTGAAAGGAAGACAAAAATAAGATTTCTCTTATGAAAATTCGGCAGCCTAACGGCGTCACTTAAAACTTCAAAAAATGAATTGACGAGATAAAAATAGGGTATATCATCATATGAACATAAAAAATAAGTATGATAGATATAGATATCATACCACAATATAATAAAAAGGGACATGAAAGACGTGACATGAAAATAGATCTTGAAAATGATAAGGGTGAAAGAATCCCTTAAAAATTCGGCAGCCTAACGACGCCACTTAAAACATTAAAATACTGAAATGAAGAGATAAAATAGGGTCTATCATAATATGAAAATAAAATATCAGTATGATTTATATAGATATAATTCCACAAAATAATAAATAGTAACATAAAAGAATTGACATGAAAATAGATCTTGAAAATGAGATTGGTGAAAGAATCCCTTAAAAATTCGACAGCCTAACGACGCCACTTAAAACATCAAAATAATTAATTGGAGAGATAAAATAGGGTCTCTCGTCATATGAAAATAAAATATCAGTATGATATATAAAGAGATCATACCCCAATAGAATAAAGAGGAACATGAAATAGTTGACATGAAAATAGATCTTTAAATTGAGAAGGGTGAAAGAATCCCTTAAAAATCCGGCAGCCTAACGACGCTACTTAAAACATCAAAATTCTGAATTAAAGAGATAAAATAGGGACTCTCATAATATTAAAATAAAACATAAGTATGATAGATATATATATATATATACCCCAACATAATAAAAAGTAACATGAAAGACTTGACAGGAAAATAGATTCTGAAAACGAGAAGGGTGAAAGAATCCCTTGAAAATTCTGCAGCCTAACGACGCCACTTTAACATTATTAAAATGAAATGATGAGAGAAAGAGGGGGTCTCTCATCATATTAACATGAAAAATACATTAGTATGAATATAAAATAACATCCTCCAACATAATAACATGGAGAATAAAATATATGACATAAAAGAGAGTACTTTGAAAGAAAGAGGGGGGTAGGATCCCTTTCCATTAAGAGTAACATCAAAATCTTGATGTTTGGGTCCTTGGGAGGATTGAGGGCACCTTGGGAGGACTCCTTGGGAGGTAATAATACCAGAACTTCGTTTAGGAGGATTTTGGAATGGAATGGATGAGATAATGGATTGGTATTTATAGGGGAAGTGAGGGGACAAGACATTAATGGCCAAGGGACACCTTAATGGTGGTATTGGAAAAACCATGGGCATTCCCATGGTATTTTCCCATGGTATTGGCCACTCGGGACACCTAATACCTTATCTTACTATTTATAATTGTACCATATTGATTACATACTTAATATATCATTTAATGATGTCATTAAACACCTATAACTTAAAAACTGTACTTCCACTAATCACTGAAAATTCAACTTTCTCAGAAAAACCCCAAACTTTCACCTTAACCAAATATAGATTCTTTGATTACAAAAATGAAATCCATTTTATAAAAATAATTTTCTAAATTTTTTTAATTTAATTTTTAAATAAATACACTATTCACTGAAAATTCATTTTTTTCAGAAAATTACCATAACATAAAATCGATACTCTCAGTTCAAAATTGAAACCCACTTTTTTAAAAAAAAAATTCTAAATAAATTTAATTTAATTTTTAATTAAAAACACTATTCACCCAAAAAAAACTAATACTTTACTAATAATTTATGAAACTATTATTTACCTATTTTATTGAATCACATTACTTAATCAAGGTGCCTAGATTATAAGAATACATTATTTAAGTTAGATTACTAATCCATTTGGTCACATTACTAATCCTAAGCGTAAAATCACTCTTCATAAATTAATAATAACCAAAAAATACGTTTATCCTATTAGAAACCAAATTTCATACTGAAGATAATTGTAGAAGACCATTTTTTGAAAATCATTACACATTTTTAATTATTTGAGGTTTACCTAAATATTTTTAAGATATATTTTTTCTAAAATTAAAAAATAATATGCTTACTATATTTATCCGGACATTTGAAATTTCACAAACATCATCATATGAAGAAATCAAAAAAAAATTTTACATCAAAGTACTACACAAGGTGATTACGATTATAACGACCTGAACCTGGAGACACATAACTGGAGCCCCGTACCCGGTTCACCACATGACCTCAAGTGCATTTCCCCAAATGCCAGAGGCTGCCGACTAGCAGTGAGGGCCTTGGTGAGTTAGTGGGGAAATTATGCCCTCATTGGGGAAAGTTTGCAGTGGAATGAAAATAACATAACAATAGCGGAAGAAAGAATCAAAACACGAAGAGTGAAACTAAACAGCGGAAGAAATGTATGATATAATAATGATGCAGCATAACACATGTATCTATGGAAAGCAGTAAGCAAAATAACATACTGAAATACAACTGAAACCAATGTACTAAACGTAAACAACAACTCCAGCAGCATCGTGAGCCAAATCCCGATCCCCTGCTCTCCTTCTCCAACCAGCAATCATGTACCTAAGGTAGAAGGACCACAAACCCTATCTACACCTGCAACTATATAATCTATTATGGTCGAAAAGAAGGACCCAAACAGGGTGTGAGACTAATCCCAATAGGAAACCACTTCATGATTTGTGCCATACTGTCAGTGAGTGATATGGAAAAAATAAAGGGAAATAAGTAGAGTAATGGACTAAGAGTACACCAGGAAATAATCCTGCCAATTACCATTCACATTAATTTAATTAAACAAACAATAAAAAAATATTAAATCATTCTATTCCAAGGTAAGAATGTAACACAGTAGGTATCTCAAAAGAATACAAAAATACAAGAAGTACGAAGCCCAAGCTTGTTCTTTGGCTTGGTGGACTCATCACAACCAACCATCAAAATTCACACTGACCCTCTGGCAGGCTCAAACTAACAGACCCCTTTAGTCAAAAAATCAAACAAGGCGCATACACTCTCGGAAGCTCTCATGTCAATTCCCATATGGTCTTGCAATGATAGCTACCGACTCTATGAGGAAGCGCTTACGTCTAATTCCTCATATGGTCTCGATGCGTGTATAAACTATGAACACTCATGGGAGTCACAAAGTCCTATTCCTGTAGTTCCTTCATACAAAATTAAAACCAACGGACCCTCTAGAGAAGCACTTAGTCATCTATTCCCCCTTTGATCTACCGCACTAGGTTCTCACAGCCCTAAGCAGTTGAGTCGTGCGTAATTGACAGTCAGTAGCCCAAAGTAAAATTAGAAACTACTTGTCAAATAGATACCATGCATCGAAAGCTTTTAAACAGCATGCAACACATGCAAACAGTTATAACAAGTAATCTAGAAATTGCAATAAGTGTTTCCTTATAGGAAAACGGTACCCAACGACGATAAATATCCAAACAGGGAGAAGCACCCATGTTTTATCCTCAAACATGAAACCAAGCATATATTAGCAACAATTAATCATATGTTAATATGAAATCTAGGGAAAATAAACAATAGGATCAAAATCCTAAATTCGGGATACCCGATACATCGGTATTTGGCACTTTTACAGCCAAAACTCAAAGAACTTCAACATAGGGCAACAAAACACCTACCTCGATCCTTGAATATTGATATAATTGAACCTTGGCCTGTGAATCGGCCTATAAGATATGAAAAAACATCTAAAGACTATAGTTACTCGACCAACCTCCAAATACATCTCAGAGAACAGAGACATAAGATGCCACTTACTGCTGGCCTTCTGAACTGCCTGCAACTGAGTCCTCCAGCTCAGTGCGTTAGAACAACATTGACTTTACCAGGAGTATAAGAAAGCTCGATGTCGAAAGACTGTAGGTAATCGACCCACCTTCGCTGTCTCAGATTCAAGTCACACTGAGTGAATATATACCTGAGGATCTTGTGGTTAGTATATATCACAAAATGCTCTTCAATGAGATAGTGCCTCCAACAACGCAAAGCATGAACAACCGCAACCAACTACATGTCATGCGTAGGATAGTTCTTCTCACGGGGCCTCAACTACCAAGATTTGTACGCAACAACACGATCTTCCTGCATAAGCACTTCTCCAAGCCCGATGCCAGATGAATCATAGAAAACTATATAACTCTTTCTCGGCTCTCACAGAACTAGAATTGGTGATGAAGTCAATCACCCCTTCAGCTCCTGGAAGGCTGAGTCGCATGCTTCTGGTCAAACTTACTTCACACCTTTCAAAGTCAAGCCCATTAACGGTGCTTCTAAGCATGAGAAGTCCTGTATAAACCACCTATAATAACCATCAAGTCCCAAGAATCTTCGTACATCGAATAAATTCTTCGGCTGCTCCCAGGTAACTACTTCTCTTGACCTTCTCTGGGTGTAATGATACTCCTGTCTCTGAGATGGAATAGCCCAAGAAGTGAATCTCCTCCATCCAGAAGTGGAACATTGAGAGATTAGTATATAACTGATTCTCTCTTAGTGTACTCAATATGATCATAAGATGGGTAGCATGGTCGAGTCGAGTGTGAGAGTACACCAAGATATCATCCACAAAGACAACGACGAAAGAGTCCATGTAAGGATGGAAAAATCTGTTCATCTGCTCCATGAAAACTGCTGGTGCGTTCGTGAGGCCGAACGACATAACCAGATACTCATATAGACCATACCTTCTTTTTAAAGCTGGGAGAGTTATATTAGATGGTCTGACATGCAAATGATGATAGCCATATCTCAAGTCAATCTTCGAGAATACCCTGGCTCCGCGAAGCTGATCAAAAACATCATCAATCCTTAGCAATGGATATCAGTTCTTGGCAGTCAACTGGTTCAGATTCCGATAGTCCACACAAATCCGTAAGGTACCATCCTCCTTCTTCACAAACAACACAGGCGAACCCCAAGGGGATGTACACGGTCGGATAAAACCCTTCGCATGCAACTCCTCCAACTGCTTCTTGAGTTCATGCAACTCAGGCGTAGCCATCCTATTTGGACGTATGGATACCAGTGCTACTCCTGGCACAAGTTCAATAGAGAAGTCTACCTCACGCTCCATAGGCAACCCTAAAATGTCTTCTGGATGGATATCTGGAAAACGATCAACTACCGTAGGAAAGTCCATCTGAGAAGTTACCTATTCATCTAGATATAAACTAGCAATCTGGGCTATAACACTACCCAACCCATGATACTCTGGTCCAGCTCTTCTTGCCTGGACATCCCATTCGCCCTTGTGAAGAAAGGGCCCTTCCTCTAGTGACGTGAAAGTCACCCTGCGGTGATAAAAATCGACAAAGGCCTAAAAAGGAACTAGCCAGTCCATTCGTAGAATGACATCATAACCCGTCATCTCAAGGACATAAAGATCCCACAAGAAGTGACACCCACCAACCTCAAGGGGGCACTCCTTTCATTGACACACAATAGTAGTTCTATTTCCCAAAGGAGTGTCTAGTGCCAACGTATCCTCAAAAGTAAGGACATAAATTCTAAGGCTCTCCATAGTGTGAAAAGAAATAAATCTATGAAAAGGTCCAGTATCGAAAAGTGCAGAAGATAAAACTGAGGCTACTAAGATCGTACCTCGAACTGTGGAAGGTCCAGGATCCTGCTACCGATGGATCTTCTCTACCACAAACATCTGGCCAGTACCGCGGCCCTGTGTAGCATCTTGATATCCCTAAGCTGATCCTCCCTAAGCCTGACCACCGCGTCCACGACCTCTACCCAAGCCTGAACGACCTGAAGAACTCCATCCCCCAATCTGTTGTGGAACTGGTAATCCTTCTCCTGTACTAGGAGTAGAAACCGATCCTCCATCACTAGCTGCTGGAAGAAGAACCCTGCAAAAACGTTGCAGATGACCCATCATTCCGCAAGCTCGGCACTCCACTAGATCTCTCAGGCACTGAGGATTCTTATGTCCACTCTTTTCACACTGATAGTACACCACCTAGTTGCTAGAAGGAAGATACATTCTTCCTGAATAATTACATCGATTCCTCGAGTCACCTCGAGTAGACTCTCAGTGGAATTTCTTGCTGTCACTATGCAATGAATCAGTCTTGGATACTGAACCGCCCTGGTCAACAGCTCCAGTATCCCTCAGATTCCATTTAGTGATCAGCTCTTGGTTGACTATTAGGTTAATAGAAGTCAACTGGAAGACGTTCACCTATGATCTGATCTCTGGTTTGAGGCCTTCCTCAAACTTCCTTGCCAAAACAGCTCGTCATTTCTCAGAACGGTAGCGAAACACGGTAACTCAGTGAAACGGGAGGAATACTCCATAACCAAAAGAGTACCCTACTACAGATTCATGAACTCTCTGGCTTTGTCGGCCCTCAGCATCGTCGGATAGAAGTAGTCATAGAACATATGATGGAACTCGTCCCAAGCCACAGTCCGTTGGTGCCTTACCAGTGAGACTACATCCCACCACCTCTTGGCAGAATGTCACAACATGTAAGTCGTGAGCTTCACCCTTATATCTGGGGGTGTCTCCAAATGCTTGAAGGTGGAAAGCATGGTTTCTATCCATGACTCGACATCCTGAGGTCCTCCATCCCCTGTGAAGGTGGGAGGATGCTACTGCTGGAAGATTCGCTTCAGCTCTTCCATAGACGGGGCAGGATTTTGAGCTCCTTGGATGGTCTGCATGAACCTTATGAAACCCTCTCTAAACTGAGCATCGACACCAATGTCTGGAATCACTTCAGGTGCCATGTCCGGAATGATGGTTGGAACTACTGGTAGTCCCTGGTCTACCGTATTAGGCGTACAGTCACTTCCTGGTTCCTGGCGTGCAATTGGAGGACATATTGGTGCCATAGCTCTGAGAAAACAAAAGCACGCACATATTTAGGATTAACAAGGACATAAACACAAGGGTAAAAAATGGGAACAGGATACATAAACACTAATGTTTTCAAAAACATGACTAAACAGTGTGTATTTAAACTACAAGGCGTGTTTGTTTAAGCCATTCACATGGGCATGTACTGCTGGCACTACTGGTCGTGTAACACCCCAGACAACACAGCGTGTTGTTACAACCCACGGTGTGTAATTGAACTCCAATCCCGTTCCCGAATCTCTTTACACAGCTAACATACATGGTCCTCCTAATTCTAATCTACATGGCTTGTTCACTAATGAAACGGCATGTACTAGACATGTTTTGGCGTGTACTAGACATGTTTCCCCGACCCGTATTGTTAATGACACGGCCGGTTACACGGTCGACTACTACATGGTGTTTATTTATCGTACACGGTTTGTCCCGAAGTCATTCTACAGACCTGTTTGTTTGTTCACATAGTTATTAACATGTTTTAAAAACTACACGATGTGTATTAATAAAGTACATGCCGTGTATTCTGGATTTTTCTGGGCAGTAGCTCAGAAACTGCACTAAATTCCAGAAATAGTGAAACACAAACATCTATGTGCCAAATTCTGATCTGTGGGGGCGCATACTCCCTGCGAATCAATGCTTTTCATCATAACAATTTATATATCAAGTAAAACAACATAACAAGTAAGTCCTTCATAGAAACTATCAAGAAAATATGCATAATTTATCACGACATCTATCACCACAGCATGAAATTATAATGCACCATAGATGGCATGGTAAAATGAATGACGTGTGATTTCTTACCCATTGCATATATGATACATTGGATGGCACACCCTCATCTCATCGGGTTGCAACAAAATAGAACCACAATAATATAAACTGTGACAACACAAAACATGTGCATCACCCAACGGTGAAATATAATAAACTGTAACACTTTCGAAAACTGAAAATTCCAATTATGAGGTAATATAGATTTTCCCTGTACACGGGTTAATTACTCCCGCGCATAGTTAAGTACTAACTACCCATTTATTCCTATACCTGTCTATTGTCGCAAAATAGTAAGGCAATAAAAAAGAAGAAAACTGCCTCTGATACCACTTTGTAACAACCTGAACCCGGAGCCAGATATCTGGTGCCCCATACCCGGTTTGCCACATGACCTCAAGCGCGTTTCCCCAAACTCCAGAGGTTGTCGAATAGCAGCGAGGGCCTAGGTGAGTCAGTGGTGAAAGTATGCCCTCATTTGGGAATGTATGAAGTGGAAGGAAAATAACATAACAATAGCAGAAGCAAGAAACAGCACACGACAATTGAAACTAAATAGCGGAAGCAATGTATAATATAATAATGATGCAGCATGGCACATGTATCTATGGAAAGCAGTAAGAAAAACAATGTGATGAAATACAACTGAAACCAAAGTACTAAACGTAAACTGTAACTCCAGCAGCATCGCGAGCCAAATCCCGGTCCCAGGCTCTCCTTTCCAACTAGTAATCAAGTACTTGAGGTATAAGGACCACAATCCCTATCTACACCTGCAATAATATAATCTGTTTGGGCGGAAAATCAGGACCCAAATAGGGTGTGAGACTAATCCCAATAGGCAACCACCACAAGATTTGTGCTCTACTTCCAGTGAGTGATATAACAAAAATAAAGGGAAATGAGGACAGTAATGGAGTAAGAGTACACCAGGAAATAATCCTTCCAATTACCATTCACGTCCATTTAATTAAACAACCAGGTAAAAACTAGCAAAGCATCTTATTCCAAGGTAAGCAAGTAACACAGAAGGTATCTCAAAATACTACCAAAACACAAGAAGTACAAAACCCAAGCTTGTTCTTTGGCTTGGTGAACTCATCACAACCAACCATTAAAATTCACACTGAGCCTCTGGGTGGATCAAACTAGCAACCCCCTATAATCCAAAAATCAAACAAGGCACAGACAATATGGGAAGCTCTCTCACGTTAATTCCCATATGGTCTTGCAACGATAGCTACGTACATTCTGAGGAAGCGCTTACATATAATTCATCATGTGGTCTCGATGTGTGTATAAACTAAGAACACTATTGGGAAGCACAAACTACTAATCCCGTAGGTCATGCATACAAAACTAAAACCAACAGACCCTCTAGTGAAGCACTTTATCATATATTCCCCCTTTGATCTCCCACACCAGGTTCTCACAGCCTTGAGCAATCTAGTCGTGCGTAATCGACTGTCAGCAGCCCAAAGTAAAATCAGAAACTACTTGGATAATAGCTAAAATGCATCAAAAGCATTTAAACAGTAGGCAAAACATGCAAACAGTTATAATAAGTAAACTAGAAATTGCAATAGGGGTTTCCTTATAGGAAAATGGTGTCGAACGGTGATAAACAACCAAACAGGGAGAAACACCCGTGGGTGATCCTCAAACATGAAACCAATCATATATTAGAAACAATTAATCATAATATAACAGAAAATCTAGGGCAAATAAACAATAGGATCAAAATCCTAAACCCGAGACACCTGATACATGGGTATCCGACACTTTTGCAACCAAAACTCAAAGAACTTCCTTTTAGGGCAACAAACCACCTACCTCGATCCTCGAAGATCGATATACTTGAACCTTGGCAAGTGAATCGTCCTAGAACAAGTATATCTGCAAGAACATCTAAAATGTTCAACCTCAGATAACCCATATGAGAGGAAGAATCAGGAAACGAGGTGAAAGAAGAACCAAGAACTCACCGCTGCGATTCTTATACAATTGATGGAGTTCGATTTGGACAACCGATGACGGATCGGTGTATCGGAAAAGAATCGGCCTCCTTGGATGCTCTAGACGGAATTAGACAGAGAAGAATATGTTTATGAGCATTAGGCGTGACCCCAGTCTGATTAATGAAATAAAAAAGAAAGTACATGGCGTGTACTTGGGTTTTCCGTACTCCACTTTTTGCGGCTGCCAAATCACCCCTACACAACGTGTGTGTTTCCTGGACACAACCAGCGAACAGATTCGAGCGGTAGAGGAGTACAATGCATGTACTCATGAAGTACATGGCATGTACTCTGAAAATTTCCAGATTCTCAATTTTTCCTTAAAAATACCATAAAAGAGATCTGTACCTAAAACTGAAGCCCCGGGTTCTTATAATGGTTTCCTTACATAGCCCCTTATAACCCCAGCATAGAACTTAAGTGTAAGGTATGATAAGTTGAGAGAATATGAGGGAGGCTCGGCCAACATCGCATGAGTAGTAATTTCTATCCATTTAAACTTCTCACGAAGTGGATTTCGTTCTAGCTTCACATGATGAAGTTCGGCTTGGGTTTGGTCTAGAGCAAAGCCCAGGGGTGCTGCCTTCTTCCCATGTTCCATTAGATGGGCTTCAATTGGCCCAAGACTACTAGATGAGGCCATGAAATCTTTTTTATATATTAATTAACCAAGATCAATTGCATTTAGAGACAATAGTTGCAACATTTAGTTTCCAACGGTCATACTAACTAACGATCATATAATAGTCAAAACCCAATAGTATCATTTTAATTATACTCATTTTATTAAAGAAAAATGTTTTGTTGAGTATGAAATAAAATAACACAAAAAATTAGGAAACAACATTTGCTCAAAATTTCAGGTCGTTACAATCATTCCCCCTTAAGAAATTGGGTCCTCGCAAATTTTAAAATTGGGCTTGGAAATTTCATTGAACGTCCCACATCGGAAAAAGAGTCATTAACACTATTTATTTAAAAGAAAGAAAAGGAAGTAAAAAAGGTCACCCGAGTTAACCCATACTAGGATTCCATGTATTAAAATATGGACATGTCACAAAGGGTCAAGTTCTGAGGGATAATGATAGAAAACATGTCAAAGAAGAAGTTTACCACCCGAAAATAGCAAACTTGTTATGGGTTAATCGATCTTTGATTACCCAGTATGAAACTTAAACCAACAACGTTTTTGTTTAATTTTCATTTTAATAATTTTAAGGAATTCATTTACTACATAGAATAAGAACACAGAGAAATATATTTACCTTCAAGTAGAGTTTCATCCTTTATTAAGTTTATACCAAGACTAATCTTTTCTCCAAATGATGAGCATTCAAAAAATACTTTCTCTCATCAAAGAATAAGAATAATCTTCTAGAGATTCACTTAATACAAAAAATAATAACTACCTATATTTAAACATTTATCCCAAAAATAGAAAGTGTAAGATAAAACAACTCTTCAAAAAGAAAGAACCCCAAAGGAAGGGAAACTACTTTAAATCTTCAAAGTTCCACGGTACTACCAAAAGTTTATCATAGACCATTCCATAAATAATTGTCCTTAATTACTAAAAATAAACCAAACTAAGATTTAAACCCAAATATAATGAGTATTTGATAACATAGTCTTCCAACATTCATAATTGAAATTAAAATGACAAAACAACTTAAAGAAAATTGGACAAAATGAGAAAGGAAGAAAAAAACCCTTACTTGAAAGTGTGATTCCAAAGGCTAGAGAGAGGCATGTGAGAGGCTTTTTAGGAGCTTGGGGAACCTTTGGAGGATTATAGAGAGAGTAGGGAAGAGATTGGACGAACTTCAATGGCTTTGAGTGAGGAGGATGTGGGAGCTTGTGTGGGTTTATATAGGAAAGATGAGGGAATTCTTTATTATTTCGATTTGTGACCCCTTATATTAAATTAATCCAAACCACAAACCAACCCATGGTTTTTGCCCATGGTTTTTGAAAAAGGGAAGAGGAAAATAATATTTTATAAGGCCAAGATCCGAACTTCTTAAAATATTAGGGTTGCTTATGTGGAGGTGAGTCACACTCCCATGGAAATTAATTTAAAAATACAAGGTGTTTAATAAGTCTTGAGGGGTCCATTAATGCTTTTAAAAGTAAGCCAAAAAAACCCAAAATCACATTATTATAATGGTAAAACATATATTGGCCGAATATAAAGATTATAGTATTTTATTACATCACTAGTGGGTCATTATGATGTCATAAAACACATTATATATTTAAACGGTATTTAATTTTTACTCAAAAATTTGACTATCTCAGAAAATTATGAAAAATACACCTTTGGATAATTTCGACATTCTGATTTCAAAAATAAAATTTATTTTATATAAATAATTTTCTAAATATGTTAATTTTATCCTTTAAAATAAAAACCGGCATTTATAAAAAATTCACGGGTTTTTGACAAAAATGGCTTTCAAACCTTAATAAAAATTATAATTGCATTCATACAATTACATGATAATTTATATATAATAAAATTAATCTAACAATAATAATATTTTATTAAAATATTATTTAATTCAAAAATACCTTAATTTAATAAAATAGATTTCTTAATTAAATAATAACTAAAAACACCATTTGTACTTTAAAAACTATTTACAATGTATCAATAATGACAAATGAATTTATTAATTATTATATACAAAAATAATGTACATGAACATAGTACTATAAATTATTTACATAACCCATTAAAACAGCCGCATAAGACCTAAGGGTAAGGTGTACGATGGTGACAGACTCTTGGGGTGGCTCAGATAACATCCCTTGAGTGGTAATTTCTATCAACTTCCACTTCTCCTATATATGGTCTCGTTCGAGCTTAACATGGTGAAGCTCATCTTGGGCTTGGTCAAGAGCGAAGCCCAAGGACACCACCTCTTTTCCGAGCCCTAATAAATGGGCTTTGCATGGGGAAATTCTACTGGATGAGGCCATCGCTTCCTTTGTTTAAGTAAAATTGGATGTGTTAAAGCCCTATATTTATACTAATCATGTGATCGCTGTTCAATGACTATAAAAGTAACGGTCACAATTATTATCATAAAACCAATTAAGTTGACATTTTATAAAAACATTTTATATAAAGATACATTTAATAAGATCAAGAGGGATTTTGCATTAATGAAACTTTGTGTCGTTACAATATTCCCCCCTTAAGAAATTTCAGCCTAGAAATTTTCCTTTTCCCACACTAAAATAGATGTGGGAAACTCAGCTTCATCACTTCCTCCGATTCCCAAGTTGCTTCTTCAAACCTTTGGTTTCTCCACAACACCTTGACGAGGGGCATTATCTTAATTTGTAGAACTTTTTCTCCACAATCTATGATCTTCACTAGTTGCTCCTCATAAAAAAGATCACCTTCCAATTGTACCACCTCAGAAGAGAGTACATGTGAAGGGTCCAGTATGTACTTACATAAGAGGGATACATGAAATACATCATGTACTTTGGCCATACTAGGTGGAAGTGCTAGTCGATAGGCCACAGCCCCGACACGATCAAGAATCTCGAAAGGGCCGATGTACCTTGGACTTAACTTCCATTTCTTTCTAAACCTATTGACCTTATTCCACGAATATATGCATAGAAAAACCATGTCTCCAACTTTAAACTCAAGGTCTCATGGATGATTATCTTCATAACTCTTCTGTCAACTCTGGGCTGCCTTGATATGATGTTGAATGGTTTTCACCTTCTCGACCATTTCCTCGACCATTTCTGGTCCAAGCAGCTTACGTTCACCGACCTCATCCCAACATGCTGGTGTTCTGCACCTTTTCCCATACAAGGCTTCATATGGTGCCATTTGCATGCTCGAGTGGAAACTGTTATTAATAGAGAACTAAACCAGGAAAAGATATTGATCCCATCCTCCTTTAAAGTCCATTTAGCACGCTCTCAACATATCCTCAAGAGTTTGGATAGTCTGCTTGGATTGGCCATCAGTTTGAAGATGATAGGCCGTACTAAAGTTCAGTTCAGTATTCAGAGCATGTTGAAGACTCTTCCAAAACATAGAGATGAATCAAGGATCTCGGTCAGACACAATAGATAGTGGTACTCCATGAAACCTTACCACTTCCCTGATATATATCTGTGCCAGTTGATCCAATGGGAAATCTTCCTGAATAGAAATGAAGTGTGCAGTGTTTTTAAGACAATCCACAACAACCCATATTGCATTGTTGCCTTTGGATGTCCTCAGAAGTCTGGTGACAAAGTCCATGGTGATGTTTTCCCATTTCCATTCTGGTATGGGAAATAGTTGCATCATCACCTTAGACTCCTTCCTCTCTTCCTTCACTTGATGACACACCAGGCACTTTGATGTATATTCAGCAATCTCCTTCTTCATATTATCCCACCAAAAGTTTTCTCGGAGATCTTGATACATCTTTGTGCTCCCTGGGTTAATAGAGAAATTTGAACTGTGTGCATCATCCAAAAGTTCCTTATTCAACTCCGGACATGATGGAACACATAGTCTTTTCCCAAACCGCACAATTCCTTATTCATTAACATTAAACTCTGAGGATTTCCCTTTTTTGATAGCTCCCACTTTTTCTTGAATTCCCACATCATCCTTTTGAGCATCCTTTACCCTTTCCAAAAGAGACAGTTGAGCAATAATTTGTGAAAGGATTGATGATGTTCCCTTCTCTATGATTCCCATGTACATATTCATCAAGTCTAAGAAGATTGGATCCTTCTCAATTATCATCATTGATATAATCGCTGGATCCTTTCTACTTAGGGCATCTGCCACCTTGTTCTCTTTCCCAGGGTGGTAGTGGATTGAAAAGTCATAATCCATGATGAGCTCTATCCATCTTCTCTGGAGCATATTAATCTCTTTCGGTGTGAATATATATCTCTAACTCTTGTGGTCAGTATATATCTCACATTTCTCTCCATAGAGATAATGCCGCCAGATTTTCAAGGCAAATATCACCACCGCTAACTCCAGATCATGCGTTGGATAGTTTCGCTCATGGATTTTCAACTGCCTTTAGGCATAGGAAATCACTTTATCATTCTTCATCAGCACACATTCTAAGCCCTTCATCGAAGCATCCCTAAATACCACAAAAATCTCCCCACTTGTGGGTAAAGTGAGCACAATTGCAGTGATAAGGCTCCTTTTCAACTCCTTGAAGCTTTCTTCGCATTCATCACTCCAATAAAACATTACTCCCTTTCGAGTTAGCTTGGTAAAGGGGTTCGACAATCGTGAGAAATTTCTCACCAATTGTCGATAATATCCAGCTAACCCCAAGAAGCTATGGATATCTGTTACTGATGTTGGCCTCAGCCATCCCTCAATTGCATCTGTTTTGGAGGGATCCATAGATATCCCATTGCTTGTGATGATATGGCCCATGAATGAGACCTCCTTCAACCAGAACTCACTCTTGTTGTACTTTTCATAGAGCTTCTCCTTGCACAAAGTCTCTAGTATAGTTCTTAAATGCTCCTCATGATCCTCATCAGTTTTGGAGTATATTAGAATATCATCTATAAATACTACCACAAATATGTCTAGGTAATCTCTAAAAACTCTATTCATCAAGTCCATGAAGATTGGTGGAGCATTGGTGAGTCCGAAAGTCATTACTATGAATTCATAGTGCCCGTATCTTGTGCGAAAAGCAGTCTTGGGGACATCTTCCTTCTTCACCCTTACTTGATAATATCCCGAATGCAAATCTACCTTGGAGAATAATTGTACTCCACGCAGATGATCGAACAATTCATCAATTCTTGGGATAGGATACTTGTTCTTTATCGTGATTTTATTAAGTTCATGATGATCGATGCAAAGCCGCATTGACCCATTCGTCTTCTTGATGAAGAGGACTGGTGTACCCCATGGTGAAGCACTTGGGTGTATAAACCCTTTATCCAGATTCTCCAATAGTTGTTTCTTCAGCTCTTCAAGCTCTACAACAGCCATTCTATATGGATTCTTGGATATTGGTAAAGCCCCGGGTATAAGTTCAATTGAAAATTCAACATCTCTTCTAGGAGGAAGACCAGGCAGTTCCTTGGGAAACACTTCAGTGAATTCCCTCACAATTGGCATTTCTTCAAGGATGGTTCCTTCCTTGGACTCAATCAATTGAGCTAGATATGCGTGCTCATAAGGCAGTGATATCCACGCTAGAGATGATGGATCTAAGGGAGATTCGTCTTCCTCCTTAAACTTGTAATGAATCGGGGGTCGATTCTCCACATGGAGTGTGATTTCCCTCTCCCAACAGTTTATGTTGGCTCTATATAAGGAAAGCCAATCCATGCCAAGAATTACATCAAATTTCTAGTATAAGGAGTATTATGAGGTTCGCCGGGAAATTCAATCCATGGATTATAACAATAGAGGAATTATATTCATGGGATGAAATGATTTCCCCATTTGTCATACTCACCGACATCTTCACTTCCATGATTTGTGGTGGTGTTGGGATTGTTCTACTAAACTTTCGAGATATAAAAGATGCATAGAAGCTGAATCAAAAAGTAAGTTCTCTATTCTTGAATGAATAACTAGCATACCGGTCACCACTTCATTGTCAGGGTTCACTTTGTCAGAAGTGATGGCAAAATCTCTTCCTTGCTACCTTGGAGGTTGTTGGTTGTCTCCGAAAACCCTTGGATTAGGGAACTGATTTGCATAATGACCCATTTCTTTTCATTTGTAGCATTGAACAACGCGTTGAGGTTCGAGCAGAACGTTCATCTCCTCTGTCATTGCCACGGGTCTTTTTTCCGACAGTTAACAGCTAGGTGCCCTTCTTTTCCACACTTAAAGCATTTCCTCGTCCCCTTAAGGCAATATACAGGGTGCTTCTTTCCGCACTTTGGTCAAGTGGGGTACTGGATCATCTTATCACCATTGGATTTATCCATCGTCCCACCACCATTGAATTACACCTTATGATTCTTATCCCCATGATACCAATGTGATTCTCCGATCTCCATTTCGACCTTGAGGGCACATCTGACAATTTCCTCATAGCTGTCGAAGTCACGGATCGCTAATGCTTTCCGCAGGCTAGGCTTCAGCCCCCCAAAGAAGCTGTCAACCTTGCATTCGGGGGTAACAACAAAGATGGAAGTGTATCGTGCAAGCGTTGTGATGTTTGCCTCGTACTCTCCAACAGATTCTTCGTCTTTTTTCTTGAGGGAAAGGAAGTCCCTTTCAATCTTAAGATGGAGGGTGCACGGAAAATATTTATCGAAAACATTTTCCAAAAATCCTTCCATTCCAACACCTCGATCTCCTCCTCAGGCTTCTTATTTTTGATCAACATCCACCATTAATCAGCTTCACCCTCCATACGATAAGCTTCCAGGAGAACCTTCTCTTGTTCAGAACACTAAAGGATAGAGAAGATCTTTTCAATTGAGTTGATCCATTGTTCAGTGATCGTGGGATTGGATGATCCACTAAAAGTAGGAGGCCTTTGTATCATGAAGATCTTGATAGTGACTTGTTATTTCTTATGGTGGTTTGGACGTTCCTCTTGACCTGTGTTTCTATTCAATGCTTGAGTTAGCTGAGAGAGAAGCGTGAGAAAGTTCGTGACTCCCGCTCCCATTGGATTGGGCATCTCATTAGTACAGTCATCACACTGATCTTCACATCGGTTGTTAGCCCGAGTCCTCCTATTACCGGCCATTGGCTAGAATAAAAGGAACGTTAGGGGTAACACATAAAGGGTAATCTAAAGAAAAAAGTTGATGACTTATAAAAAAACATTCATTTCCTTAACTCATGATTCTATAGGCTTCAATCTAGGTATTTCGTGATATAATTTCTAACATATATTCTTAGGGGGATTTTTTAATTCCATTAATAAGGGTTCATACTAAGCTTGTGAATTTACCAAAGCATATCCTCCGGGAGTGTCGTAACCAAGAGTGCAGCATGGCCCGTTGTTGTGAACCAGTTCCCGTTCGAGTCTAGCTCAAAGCGGTGTATCGGGTTTTACCCCTAGGATACATCTCTGCCAGAGCCGCCTCTACCTGCTCGTATCTAGACATGGATCTATTTTCGTGATAACCCACGTACTCAATACTCACCAAAACTTAGAGAAGTTTTTATTGTACTTATTGTTGTATCTAAGGCTTTACTAGGGTTTTCTAATCCTAATCCCAAAAATAACCAAACCTGTCACCTGATACCAACTATGACAACCCTGATTTTTATTATAACTTAAACATGATTTATTACATAAAACATCACATGATACAACAAAGAAGATCGAGAGGTTTAGTGTCTTTAGGGCTTATGATCATTACATTAAAACTTAAAACATGAAATACAACATCTTTATTTAAAACATCCTTTACATGACCACTACATTCCTTCATACTTAGCATTGCATGGGATAACCTGAGGACATGCATAAGAAAAGGGTGAGCTATAAAGACCAGTAAGGGATTACACTTGGAATAACAGGAGGAGTACAATACATTTTAGACAATAGGAATATCAATAGAGCATAAGAAAAACATGAACATAAAGGCATGATAAATCATGATAATCATAACATGGAAATGTGGAAACAACACTTAACATGGAATTAGCATGAGCCAAGGCTCATTGCCCATAGAGAATGAGTAAATCTTCATTGAACATAAAGCACGAGTAAACCATATTTGCACATGAATTATCATGAGTCAACACTCATTTTACAAGAAGTATCATGATACTATACTTTACCCAATTCATTGGAGCGCTATAAGGGCACACCCTTCTTAAACATTTCATTTCATGCAAAAGTGTGCCACATGGATCATAAAACATGGAGTCATAAAACATAACCATTTATTCCAAAATAAATTAATGTGGAATTCATATATTAAACTTTACAATCAATAATTAAATGTGCATAAAGGTGAATACCCTTGATGGAGAAATGGGCATGGTATTCACTACAACATGACATTGGCTTAGAAAATCGGTGCGATTTCGGCAGCATAACGGCGGGACATAAGAATTCATAAAAATGGTTGATGAGAGAGAAAGTGGTTTCTCATCATATTTACATGTAATGGAAAGTATGGAGGTCATATAGATACATGTACCAAAAATTGTAATGGAATTTAGATTCATGATACAATAGTATTGCTTGAATGTAAATGAGGAGAGAGATGTTCCTTTCGGAATTTCGGCATGGTAACAGGTGTTCATGGGAGTCATCTAATGAGAGAGAAAGAGGTCTCACATCATTCAAACATAAAGAGGGAAGTATGAGGGAGGTGCTAAAACATACCCCAACATTCATATTTAAAATTAAAAGGGAAAAACAACTTAAATAAAATTGGACATAAATGAGAAAGGAAGAAAAAAACCCTTACATGGAAGTGAGCTTGAAATGGCTAGAGAGAGGCTTGTGAGAGGCTTCATGGGAGCTTGGGGCACCTTGGTAGGATTATAGAGAGAGTAGGTCAAAGTTTGTACGAACTTAAAAGGCTTTGAGTGAGGAGGAAGTGGGAGATTTGGTGGGTTTATATAGAAAAGGTGAGGGAATTCTTTATTATTTAGGTTTGGGACCCCTTATATTAAATTAATCCAAACAACAAACCATCCCATTGTTTTTGCCCATGGTTTTTGGAAAACGGAAGAGGAAAATAATATTTTATAAGGCCAAGGTACAGACTTCTTAAAATATCAGGGTTGCTTATGTGGAGGTGAGTCACACTCCCATGGAAATTAATATAAAAAGACAAGGTGTTTAATAAGTCTTGAGGGGTCCATTAATGCTTTGAAAAGTAAGACAAACAAACCCAAAATCAAATTATTTTAATGGTAAAACATATATTGGACGAACATAAAGATTATAGTATTTTATTACATCACTCTTGGGTAATTATGATGTCATAAAACACATTATATATTTAAACGGTATTTAATTTTTACTCAAAAATTTGACTGTCTCAGAAAATTATAAAAAATTCACCGTTAGATAATTTCGACAACCTGTTTCCAAAAATAACATTTATTTTATCTAAATAATTTTCTATATATGTTAATTTTCACTTGTAAAATAAAAACCGACATTTATCAAAAATTCAAGGGTTTTGACAAATATGGATTTCTAACCTTAATAAAAATTATAATTGCATTCATACAATTACATGATCATTTATATATAATAAACTAAATCTAATAATAATAATATTTTATTAAAATATTATTTAATTCAAAAATACCTTAATTTAATAAAATATATTTCTTAATTAAATAATAACTAAACACACCATTTGTACTTTAATAACTATTTACAATTTATCAATAATGACAAGAAATTATATTCATTATTATATACAAATATAATTTACATAACATAACCCCTTAAAACAACCTCATAAGACCTAAGGGTAAGGTGTGAGATGGTGAGAGACTTTTGGGGTGGCTCAGATAACATCGCTCGAGTGGTAATTTCTATCAACTTCCACTTCTCCCATAGACGGTCCCGTTCGAGCTTGACATGGTGAAGCTCAGCTTCGGCTTGGTCAAGAGCAAAGCCCAAGGACGCCACCTCTTTTCCGAGCTCCGATAAATGGGCTTCGTATGGGGAAATTCTACTATATGAGGCCATCGCTTCCTATGTCTTAGTAAAATTGGATGTGTTAAATCCCTATATTAATACTAATCATGTGATCACTATTCAACGACTATAAAAGTAACGGTCATAATTCTTATCATAAAACCGATGAAGATGAAAT
Organism: Viscum album; assembly: GCA_963277665.1. Lineage (NCBI taxonomy): Eukaryota > Viridiplantae > Streptophyta > Magnoliopsida > Santalales > Viscaceae > Viscum > Viscum album. The sequence goes on from OY728155.1 coordinate 825,383,883, forward strand.
TTTATAAAAAAAAATTATATAAAGAGACATTTAATAAGATCAAGAGGGATTTTCCATTAATGAAACTTTGGGTCGTTAGAATTTGTTGGTATATACATATAATTCCCCATACTTAACTATCTTTTCTCATGGAAAAAAATAATATCATGACGTAACTAACAATAGGATTATACCAATGTACCACCTATATCCATCATTTTCACCTTCAATTTCATGGTGAGGTGGATGAACAGTTAAACGAGATTTCACCTTATTGTTTTATTTTTTATTTAGTTTAGTGAATAAACACTAGTACTGAACATATAAATATTTTTTGGTGACAACATAATCTTTGACTAAATGATCATTGTGTTACAATCATTTCACTTTTCATATTCAACACTAATTAAAATTATATTTTAGTTTTATCTTGATTACAAAATATATGATTTATTAACTTTTATTTATTATTTTTATTAGTATCCCAATATTTTATTAAAACCAAAATTACCTCACTATTGGTATTAGAATACCCTCTTACGTGGATATTTTTGTGGAAAAGATCAACATACCCCTTCTCATTACCCGAATGAGGTCTTGGTTAATTACTTGGAGGTATTTAGGTTGGTAGGTCTTTGAAAAATATATTAACTCACAGATACGTGGTCTGTTGATTCAGCCCCCCAATCAACGAATCATATGTTCAAATTTCGTCAACACTTCCCACCAATTTAAAAAAGTATAGAGAAGGCTACATATCATAATGTGAATCTAGTTAATTCAAACCAAGAAATTCATTATAAATATTCATTAAATGGAAATGTATTGGATTGGGAAGGATCAAAAATTACTATCAAGTGGTTTCATTATAAATCTTGTAATGGAATCCTATATAGACCAAAAAAATTTATTTGAAATTTTCTATCTTTTATTAAAAAATATCCCATTTTTTCTTATAATAAGAATGTTATTATGAAGTTTAATTTTCTTCAGTGATTAACATTTTCTCAATAAAATTAATGATAATTAAATTTATTAAATTTATTATTGAATTCTTGTTAATTATTTTAAAAATTTTTGAGTCCCTCCTATTAAAATAATAAACTAATCATGAAAAAATATAAAATAATAAATAATGTCATATAATCATGAGAGTTATCTAATAGTTGGTTTATCTAGTGCTTGATAAACCAAATATGACCCTAAGGTAATAATTCCTTGAATTTACACTCGTTCATGCTGAAACATTCCACTTCTCCATTTATGCACCTTCTGAAATGCATTCACCTAAACTCCATCTTGAACCACATCCACTTTCTTTATAGATCCATCCATTACGTATGATTTACTCATATATAGTTTAGGGGAACTAATGGATTCGTTAAGGGGGATTATATAAAGAAATTATGATAAGATTACCCTTTTGTATAAGTAGAGGAGAGGATGACATACATGACATCATTTAATTCAATAAATTTTTACAAAAAATAGGTTGTAGTAATAAATTGAATGAAAATAATCACATAAAGTTGTTAATCTTGGATCATAATCATCCCCATACTTGTAAAAAATATACATTTCACACAATCTACCATTTACTTAAATTCATCCTTAAATTAATATTAAAACATCTTGAATTATTCCAATTAATTAATTAATTAATTAATTCTTATATCTTATCTGAATCGTCCTAGAAATTCAACCATACATAAAATTCAATAAATTTATTTTATATAAACTAAATAAGTAATCAATTTATACTTGAAGTAAAAATAAAAAGTGATTCTTAAATTAATACATAATTAATTTAGAATTTATTATCCATTAAAACATTTATACATGGCCTTTATCCGACTTTAATACCATTATTAATTTTATTTTCTCAAAAATTAATTTATAACTGTACATCATGGAACGACATGTACAACTTGTAAAAAATATTAATTGTTCCATGTGTATTAAACACCCCAAATGTGAATTAATAACACATGGTATAGGAATTAATTAATGATTATTCACGTGATTTAAATAGATAATGTGTGAAATAATAAATTTCATCAAATTTGAATTAATTACACCCCACATGTTAATTAATTACATAGTATATATGAATTAATTACACACCTATTGGATTACACAACATGTGAATGAATTAAATGACCACCATGTTTTTTATATTAAAAACACAACATGTTTAAGTATTACATGACTTTAATATTTTTTTCATTAAATACACCACATGTGTATTAATTATATTACCACCACATAATGTGAAATAATTACCATGTTTCTATGTTTTCAGTTACACATGTTGGGTTATAAACACATATCATTTCATTGACAATGTGTTTTCCACTATTAAAATGCATGGACCACATGACATTTACATAGATTACATTTCGTGTTCTCTGACATTCCATGTGCCAGCCTGGTTGTAAAAACATGGTGTGTATTTAATGCATTATACATTCATTTACTATTTTATGAAAAAAATTACCATGGTTCTTTATTGTGCTATTAACACTGGTACAAGGAATGTGCCAATTGGATACACACCTTATGTTCTAGAATTATCTATCTAGAACTCTTTGAACCCGCTGATTGAATCTTCAAATGTTCTTTTTGTATTTTTAACATGTTCTTGGTTATATGATCGAGAATGAAGGCAAAGAAGAGGAGGCTTCCATGTTCCGATGTAAAGAACAAATAATCTAGAAATTGAAACTAATAAAAATTCATATGGTAAATAAAAAATTAATAAATAATTACAAATTTATTATTTAATTTCTATGATACCTGTTCAAGGTTTAAATGCAGTTAGAGGGAATATTGGGCAATTGCTAATTCAAAATTTTTTCCACAATCAATGAATAATAAAAGATATACAAGATAAATGTTCTTATAACAAAAAAATTAAATCAATAATTAAATAACTGTTTAGTTTGAAATAGGAAGACATGACCATCATGGTTAATTTTTTGCTAATTTATTTGAATAAATAAGTAACTTTTATGAAATATATTTATTCATTGATAAATCATTGGTATCCTTATTTTCATTCCATCATTTTAGATAGGGGATTCAATTATATAATCTCTTTAGCAGTGATCCACATATGAAAAACAATATTATGAGTGTAAATGTATAAATAAATCGGTTATAGCATGAAATATTCTCTCATTTGTGTGATTAATTGATGATCTCCACTACAATCACTTCGGATGAAAGGACTTTTCATGATCTCTCTAGTCTCGAGAGGTTTCTTGGGGAGGACCACTATCAATTCATAAGAATGATCTAAGAGAAATGATCTCTCGATATTGGGAGAATTTTCATTATAATTTTTATTGCGCACAAAAACCATTAGGTTAAAAAATGACCTAATCAGGTTTAATTAGTGTCAATGTTAGGGAAAACATTATTCCACATGGGCTCTTATTATTTTTCATAATCCCTAGACAACCCCATTCCTATATAGTATAATTATTATTATATAAATGACATGAGATAAACTGAGATATAATAAATATTATTTCCATGTATAAGTTTGTTAACATTTATTCTAATAATATTTAATACGTCGTTTATCATTTAAATATTAAACTTGATTCTTCAGTGTTCCTCATTCATTATCAAGCCTTATATAATGACCATTTATTTTATAAATAAATACAACTATGTTATACCACAATAAATAAATATATGCTATATTCTTAAAATAAGAAATAAATATTTACTAAATATTTTCATAACCAAATAAATAAATAATTGTAACATCGTGAATGATGAAAAATAAAAAAAATTAATATATTTACACAATTAATAATTACATTAGGAAATGAATATATATTTAATATTCAACCCACATAATATTTTATTGAATATATAGTGACTGAATATATGTGATAAACTAAACATGTATAATTATTAAACCATGTATAAGAATAATATTTATTGAATAAGTTAAATTCAAATAGAATTTAAATCAGGTTTCGAATACAGTAAATATGTAACTCTATGGACCCCTTTCGAAGTGTCACTAATTTGTTACGCCAAATGTAAAATTTTTGAATTTATAAGAATTAAAATAAACCCATAGATAAATATGTTAAAATTCACAATGAAAATAACCTCATATGCACAAACATTGTGTAATATAATCCATTTATCATGATATATTTGATCTAGAAGGTTGTATACATGCTCCATTAACTAATATGATGGATGTATCTTTTATTGAATATATGAAAATGAAATTAGAAAAAAATGAAATCGTTAGGTAATTAAAAACTAAATTACATTTTAATATAAATGTCTGAGATATCAACTTTCATTAAAGAACAAAAGAGACAAGTCATTCCTCGTATTATTTATCAACGTAACAATAAACCTGATGCCCAAACATATATTTCCACACCATGAGCATATTTCATCATGGTTTTCTTCAATATAACAAATTTAATATAATAATATGAATTATTAACAATGTAAAGTATAATTATCATTTCCCAAATCTACAGATAAGATCATTGAAGGAAAAATATAAATTTTTATTTTCAACTGGTTTCTCATGTTCCCACAATATTCTCTTATGGATACTAAAAAGGGTGTACATGATGAGAAGGTTTCTCAATGTACCATGAGTATCATCCCAAGATATCCTATATCATTTCTATCCTTTAAAATGATATCTTCCAGACATATAAAATATATTTAATAATTCTATCACAAAACCACTAGGTTCCCATTATAGCAGGGAACTACTTTGAATTTTTAGTGTTATAAGTACCCAGAGACATTATTACAAAGATTCCATATAAAATAAATAGTATCATTTGATAATTAATTAATTAATATTAAAGTCTATGTTTATTTCTATAGTTGATTGTAAATAATACATGGTTCTTGAAAACCAATTCTAATAAATAAATGGATGCATAATTTTTGTATGTTCAAACATATTTATGTCTATTTTATCTTTCTTTGAGGCAGCATTGACTATATAAATTAATAATAGTTTTTTTAATTTTAATGGGTATTTAGTATAACCTATTTTAATTCATAGAAAGATAAATAAATATTTAAAATCCTATTACCTTCAAGGTCAGGCTTAGATAAATTAATTTTATATTTACTACTGGGTGGAATTTATTTTGTTTATAAAGAATTTTATAAGTCCCATTATAAAATAGATAAAAAATGGAACTTAATTTTTAAATGGATTCATATAATCATGAGGGGTTTTAAAATAATTGGAATATAACTATTAAAAAATTATTTATATTTCATGTTGTGTACTTGTTATTGGCTGTTCATCAGTTCTATAATATTTTTCCCATCATGGAATTTCTTATTATATAGATTGATTTATTTATGGTCTAACACCCTATGATTTTGTAAAATATCTATTTTCAAATAAATTTAATATTTTTTATTTTTTAAATTTCATGGAACACTATATTTTTTTGTGTTACATGAAAAAATGATTTAGATTATGTTATATAAAACAACGAGTTAATCTTGTAGCGCACACAATCTCCAGTTTAAATAAAATGTCACTCCTTATTAAAATATAATTCTTCAACAGAATAGTTGTCACATCCCTATTAGAATAGATGTTATGAATATGATTGATTAAATTATAAAAATATATGGATTACAAATGTATATATAATCAATTCCTTGGTGACCAATTAATTAGAAATGATAATATAAACCATTTGAAAATAAATGGAATCTTTTCTCTTAAAAACTATTATTATCCATACAAACATTTTATATATCAATAAAATAAAGGAATCAATTTTTGAGAATGATTTTAATGAATATTATTTTTTATAAATTAAATAAAATTATTAACATAATTTTATGTTTTTTCTTGATAAAATATATGAATTAATTCAATGTCTTGATTAAAAACTACATTTTTCTAAAAAAACAGGTTTGACGCATTATTCACACTTATTTTAATTTTTTTTTCTTATTTTAGATTTTATTTTAAAAATTAAATTAGTTTTTGAAATTATAATCTCATAATTATATTGGAGTGATTTTTTGGGGTTTTTTTGAGATGATAAATTCATATATGAATATTGAAAATACTAGTTTTCATTAAGCATTTCTATTTCTTCTAAAGAATTTAAAACCCCAAAAAAAATTTAAAATTGTTTTATAAAGAAAAATTGATTCAATTATATATCTACTAAAATATTTTATGTCATTGGAATAATTTCAATATGTACTTTTTATATAAAACCTTTTTAAACTTTTGAACATTTTCACTTTAAAAACCCACTTTCTTGTCATGTCTGTGGGATAAAAAAATATTAATATATTAATATTATATTAATGTAATATTTAAAATTGTATTATTTATTTATAATTTTAATTATATTAATAATATAATATGTTCATATTAATTTATTACCATTATGGATAGTAAAAACAGTAAAATATATTTACATCGGTTAAGGTAAATGTGGGTTAATCAGGGGTTAAATTAAAAGGATATTGATTAAAATTCACTCAATAATTTTCCAACACACATTATATGGAAATATATATAAATTTAACATTCTAGTATCTATAATTTTCCATTTTTAGTCGTGTTTCCTGTGAATAACTTGGTTATACATTTTACTTTATAAACAATACAAGTATGCTTCTTACCTCACTTATAAAAGTGCCCCAACTCTCATCTCCACCTCAGAGACTCAAATACAATTTTTTAGAGAATAACAACCCAAATGATTTATTTAATTCCATAAAATCATCCTATAATCATTATTTTGGTCATAAAGAAACCCTATCATGAATTTTGGTGTCAACTAAAATAAGTTTCCGGAGAAGAGGTAACCTCCCTAAATGATCATTTTTTTCATAAACCTAATTAAATTAATATGAAAAAAAATGATAAAATAATTACATATATATACTTTAAATGTATTTATATGTTATAATTTTAGTGTAATAACCTAAACTCTTATCCTCTTCCATCAAATAGGTTATAAAATGATCATTCATGTGTAGGGTTGACTATTTCCTAATGAACTAATGGCATTACATTTCCCATTAAAAAATCTCAGAGTTGTAAATAAAGATGGTTTAAATTTTAATATAATATATTTATTATATTATTATGCTTCTATAATCATGATATCTCATGTTCCTTTATAATTTCCATTCAGTGGTAATACAATAACGTTGTTCTTGTGTACGATGAACTACCACTTCATAAAGTGATGTGATTCATTCACACATTACAAAGAAGATAAATTGGATGTGTTTAATGAAAATATTTTTTATATATAAAATGGAAATTATTATTTAATGTTAATATATTATTTACCATTTTTATATCAAACTAGTAAGAAAATTGAATCAACTTTTATGCGTACGTACGGACTTCCATCTCCATGAATGTTGTAGTTCATTTTCTATATCTAGATTGTAATCAATACTATAAATAAATATATACTAAATATATATGATATTTTTATCATGATTACAATTAGGGATATTATGGAACCATGATCAATGTAATTTTTCCAAAAAAAAAAAATCAAAACATAAACAAAAAAAAGGAGTTATTATCTGAAACATGACATTAACATAGAATTGTTAATAAACAGGTAATAAAAGGTCATACGTAAATCATATATGGTATTATATATATATATATATTTATTGTTATATAATTCATTTATAATAAAAATATATTTATTATAAATGAGGTTTGAATGTGTATGAAGGAAGTCGAGACTTAAGGTAGGGGATTTCCATCTCACTTTTATTTTCTATTAGACACATTTCATATTAGCCATAATGTTTTTGTGTTATATATAATTACATATATGAATTTAATTATTTTTACCATGAAAATTATTTTGAATTAAATATCGATTTTAGGATATCACTTTCATGGTGTTTATATTTTCAATGTTACTAATGCAGTAAGGTATTTTTATCTCAATTTATATTCTTTGGGATATACATTATGTTATCAACTATCCCCATTTATAATTTGTTTATAAAACAAATTTGAAATTTTATATCATGAGTTTATTTATATTAATCATATATTATGTTTCATTTAATTTTATTCCTTCATAGGGATTTTATTCAAGTTTCCCATAGGGGTAATTAATTTTTGAAACAATCACATTATTTATGTACATGAATATGAAGATGAAATATTATGATACATATATCAATAAGCTCATGAATTTTTTTTCTTATGTTTATTTGAGGAGAATATATTTTTCTATTTACTTACCTCTTTTTATGTTTTCAACATGTGAAAATATTGTTTATAAGTAAAACTGAATTTATTTATATCATCAGTTTAAAACTGTCATAAACTCACAATAATTTAAAGATTCATTTAAATGTTTTCAGGCTTATTTTCAAAGAAAATGATTTTAGGAATATTTTATTCCTTAAAAAGTGATTTTATTAGTGGAAATGATATTTTCCTCATGAAAAATTCCATGTAGGTTATCTTTAAAAATCATTTTCCATTTAAGATGAAATACTTTTGTATTTCATATAATTTACTAGGGATACGATCTAGGGAAAAACATTTATCTCCCTAAATGGTTTATGATCATGATGATAATATTTTCGTGAAACCCATTTCATTTCAATGGGTTATATTATGATGAAATGATGAAATGATTATGAAACCCACATCTTTTCCTTGAGTTATTATATAATGAAATATTTTATAAATTCATTTCTTTTCATGGGTTCTAATAAGATCAATGTTCTATGAAATTGTGGAAAAAAATGTATTAATTTATTTATTAGTTTGTCATATATATCAACCCAATGTAATGGAAAATGATGAATGTTATATGTGCTCAAAAGGTAAATGAGAGGTTATCCCAATACTGAAACAACAGGGTATATAGGAGTTTGTCCCAATCATAAAATAACAGTTTATACAAGAGGTTATCCTAATAGAAAAACTGGAGGCTATAAAAAAGGTTATCCCAAGTCCAAAACATGAGGGTACACAGTAGATTATCCCAAAAACAAAATAGGTACTTGGGTGATTAACCCGAGTGTAACATGTTATGAATGTCTTAGTTGATATACTTGACAAAATATTTTATTTTCTTATTTATATACCCAAAATATATGTCTTATGACATTGTTATTCTTTCATTGATCATATTCGTTGATCCCATTAGGATTCATGTCTTAGGAACTACCAATATTTATTATGTGACCCATTTTTATGATCTATGATATGTAGGGTATAGTTTTTTAATGTTATTCACATCTTATCATTATCATATGATCATGTTAGATTGATATCTCTTGTGTTAACCCTTACATAGTATCTAAGATAACAATTTCTTACGATTCCTTTCCCCAGGGTATAAATAATGTTTATAAGTAATTTATGACCAAGATAATATGTGGAAAGATCATTATGTGATGTGTTTAATATCATCATGAAATTATAATATTTTATGTATAGTCTCCAAAGGCACTATACCATTACGATCCTTAGACATGTGTTTGAGTAATGAATTAAATATTCATATAAAAATCAGTAATATATATTTATGCAAAGCATGGGTCATTTTATTTGTTTCGGGAAAAGAATAAAATATCCATGAAATTATTAAATGTCATGTAACAAAGGATTCATGATGAAAATTTAGGTTGTACCAATTAGGTAATATTCATCCACATGATATTAGGTTTTCCATGTTTTACTGACAAGTAAAACAATCTGGAATCAATATATTCAAGTTTTTATTACAACATTTATTATTTATTAAAAGGTAATATGTTTTTTCAGATTGAATAGGGGTTAAAGAAATACAGTTTTTTGGATTGATTTTTTTTAGATTTAGAGAAAATTCATTATTCTTTGTGAAAATGTAGGATCTATAATGTTAGAAAAAATTGAATGATGGTTAAACAGTCTCCATGTTAGCTGAAGGTAGATTTTGATAAGGAAACATCTATTGGTGAAAAAATAGTGACTTTAATAGCCCAACCCCTATCAACCTACCACATCACCCAGGTCTTCCCACCATATGGCTTAAGGTGAATTACAGATCCCCTTACACTGTAAACAAGAACAATATCACCAATGTTAACTTAGAGGGATATTACTCCCACAAAATGTTATAAAACATTCTTAGGTTTACTTATAATATTACCACATGACCATCCTATATGTTGGATGCCCAAGGCATCAAATAGACAATTACAATAATATAAAACAATCCAAACATAGTATATGTGAAATCATTATAAAAGTATTCCATAACTAGTACCAAAATAAAACAAAAGCTAAAGACCCTATAATTCAAATACATAAACATGATTCTCAAAGTACATATTTGGCCAAATTGGACAATACAAAACCAAAAATCCCAAACCTCCCCAAATTTTGTGGATCCTAAAATGCTATAACTAGGATTACTCAATGTGGCCTTCGACCACTACCAACCTGTAAAATGGGAGATTATATAAGTATCAAGAAACTCTTCTATAAGATAAAAATCCATTAAATTTAAATCTATCAGATAAAACCAAGTCGGCATACACACAACTACATATAAAGGGTATGAGGACAAGCCTAGTAGGATACCATAATAAATTTACATATAACTAGACATAATGAAAACCAAATATTCTAGATTGGATATAATGATTTAAAAATAATTTCTTGTATAATAATTTTGTAAATCAATCACTTTTCATAAAATGATCAATGATGATTAGTGACATAGTTTATATAATCTCATGTATAAAGGTGGTTATATAAAGATAAAAAAATGATAAAAATCAACAATTCATTGTATTAAATTATAAAAATGTCATAAACAACTCTATGTAAACTTGCCTCATGGGGGAGCTCAAACCCAGGGGGATTTTGGTCTATGAATCAATCTGTAATGTCCCAGTTCCGGGTGCCACTCAACGGGTGCCCCGAACTCGGTTTGCCACGTGAACTCAAGCACATTTCCCCAAACACCAGAGGTTGTTGACTAACAATGAGGGACCTGGTCTGATTGTGGGGAAACTATGCCCTCATTTTCCAAAGTGCATCGCAGTAGAATAGATAAATAACATACAACAACATCGGAAGCAATAAACCACGCATTTAAAATAAGAAACAGTAGTAAAATATAACCAACAGTTATATATATGATGATGCAACTTGTCTCATGTTCTAAGGAAATAGCCAGAACATGTTACACAACAATACAGTACAGTACAATACATTGTTCCACAAATCAAAACAAAACAGTTGATAGCATCACAAGCCTAATCCCGGTTCCATGTTCCCCTACTCCTTAGCAGAAATGAAGTACCTATAAAGGGACCTTTCCCCTTATCCATACCTGCAGAAACATAATCTGTTTGTGCCGAAAAGCATGACCCAAACAAGGTGTGATAAATAATCTCATTAGGCACCCACCAAAGGCTCGTGCTCAATTGTATGCAAACATGTGACAACAGTGTGCAAAATTAAATTAAATAATCTAAGTAGTACTCAAAAGTAAATAACTTTTCTATTTATATTTTCATTTAACATTCATTTCATTATTTATTATTAAAAAACCACCACAGTGAATTTCTATGTAAATATTCAGTGTCCTAATACAGGGAACCCTTACCCTCAGGTAAAGAGAATCCAAACTCAGGAATCTGCCCACAGGTATATTGAATATTTCCTGCAGGCATACGAGGTGTCGGCCATAGGCACAGAATTAACTACCCACAAGCACGGAAGAAGTTTCCCACAGGCTAAGTAGTATGTTTCCCACATGCTAATCACAACACTCCCCTCAGTCTAATCAAGTAACTGGGCTATTCCCAACATGTAAACAATAAATATACATGAAATAAAAAATAAATTCCTCTCAATGAAATTCTATAATCATTTCTATAAAGGCATACCCTCGGGTATCCTATCCAAATGGATAAACAGAGGAACGCACCCCTAGGGTGGTCTTGGATCCAAGAAGTGATCCCAAACAACAATATTATCACATTTAAATTACCTATACATGTATAAATATTTTATTCAACATGGCCTCAGCCATACGACACCCCATTCATGGGCGCGTATCACAAAAATACACACAAACTCACAACAGTTGGAAATTAAACACCAAGCCACCTACCTTAATCACCCACGAACGGTATACGTGAACGTCGATTCCAGAAACCCCAAATACGACGTAGATATGAGGTGTAATAAAACCCGTTAAATTGTAAATAACCTCCCTTAGAGGACAAATTGGTAAGAGACACACCAGGAGGAGGAAGCTCTTACCTGTGTGGTTCCAACGAGATCGACGGAGGTGGAATCAGATTCCCGGTTCATGATAGATGGATCCTTGAAGATTCGGTCATCCCCTCCCAATTTCTCATCCAGTTCTAAGACTTCCCTTTGAAAAGGGTTGGCTACTGCCCATTTTATGAAAAAAAACAAAGTACACGACATGTATTTCTAAGTACACAGTGTGTACTTTCCATTTTTTTAACTGTTCCTCTGGCGACTTCCCACCAGCGGGGCACTGTTCACCTTCCAACATGACTACACGATGTGTCTCCTCGAGTACACGGCGTGTTCTATCGCACAGCTAGCCACCGCCTTACTATTCGCTCGTCGACTGACTACACGAAGTGTAAGGGAACACTACATGGCGTGTAGTCGGTCTTTCCACCCTTCGTTTCCGACATGCCTACACACCCTGTGTACTCATCCCACATGTCCAAAAGTACATAGTTTGTGGAAAAGTACACGACATATAGCCCTAACATTTAGTATTGTTCCTTATTTTCCTTTTTTTCTCAAAAACACTTAAGGAAATGAGAAAGAAGAAACCCATGCCTCAAAAATAAGAATCGGGTTCTTAGAAACTTCCCCCTTTAAAGCAATTCGTCCCCAAATATCCCTTCTAAGGGTGGTGAAGATATAGCCATGAACAACTCCGGCCACTAACCACGTATGTCGGTCTCCCACTCCCACGTTTCGTCTTGCACTCATCCATGCTTCCATAGCACCCGTACGAGAGGAAATGACCGGCCTCGGAGAACCTTCGTGCTTCTATCAACAATACGAAGAAGATGCTCCTTAAAGGAAGCATCTACCTCAATCTCAACCTCCTCGGGCTGAAAGACATGAGACAGGTCTAAATTATAGCGACACAACTGAGATACATGGAAGACGTCGTGCATGGCTCGGTACCTCTGTGGTAACTGAAACCGTAGGCAACCATCCCGACTCTCTCCAGAATCTCAAATTTCCCCACGTACCTTGGTGAAAGTTTACCCTATATATTGATCCATTTGTGTCCCAACCGCGGTGAAACACATAAGAAAACATGATCCATAACCACAAACTCCATGGGTTGTCTACGACGATTAGCATAAAATTTCTGACAAGACTGTGTTGTAGGCATCCGCTTCTGAACCAACTGGACCTACTCAGAAGTCTCCTGCACTAGACGTGCTCTAAGTAAAGCCGCCTCAACTGCCTCTAACCAGCACAAGGGTGATCGGTATGGCCTACCATATAAAGCATCATAAGTTTTCATCTCAATAGTTGCCTGAAAACTATTATTATAGGCAAAATCGACTAGGGGTATATGATTCTCCCAAGAGCCCCCAAAGTCTAGGACGCATACATGCAACATGTACTCAAGCACCTATATCGTACGCTCTGACTGACCATCAGTCTAAGGGTGGTAAGCTATGCTAAGAAGCACCTTGGTACCTAGTTCCCTCTAAAAACTCTTCCAGAAGCGAGACATAAAATGGGCATCCCTATCTGAAACAATAGATCAGGGGACCCCATGAAGATGTAAGACCTCTCGGATATACAACTTCCCGAGCTCATCAACTCCGAAGGTCTCCTTGATTGGAAAAAAGTGGACTACCTTTGTGAGTCTGTCCACAACAACCCACACTGCATCACTGGCTCAAGGTGACCTCGACAACCCCGTCACGAAGTCCATCGCGACATCATCTCATTTCCACTCTGGAATAAGTAACTGATGTAATAGTCCGGCTAGCCTCTGATTCTCCCCCTTCACCTGCTGACAGGTGGAACACCTCGTAACAAAACCAGCAACATCCCTTTTCATTTCACAGCCACCAGTATTGACGTCTCAGGTATTAGTACATCTTGGTAACCCCAAGATGAACTGCCCAAGCTGAGGCATGAAACTCCTGCATCATCTCCTTGCATATATCTTATGGAACCCACACTCATCCATGGAAACGAAATACCTCATCATCCTCTATCATCCACCCAGGAGAAGGGTCCTCACGTACCACCAAATCTCGTAGAACTAGGCCTTATGAATCAGATAGTTGTCTCATCCTCACTCTATCCAAGAGGGTAGAGGTCATAGGTAAAGAAGCAAGATAGTTGTTCCCTTGTATTTTGTGCACCTCTAAATGAATCTCAGAGAACAAAGCCATAAGCTTCCATTCACCACTGGCCTCCTGCACTTCCTGTATCTGAGTCTTCCAGCTCAGTACATCAGCTACTGCATTACCTTTAACAGGTATATAGGCAAGCTCAAAATCGAAGGCCTGAAGGTATTCAACCCACCTTCACTATCTCTAGTTCAAGTCACGCTAGGTGAATATATATATAAATCTTTTGTGGTCCGTGAACACCACAAAATGTTCTCCCAAGAGATAATGTCTCCAACAGTGCAATGCATGAATGACTACAACCAACTCGAGATCATGCGTCCGGTAATTCCTCTCATGTGGCCTCAACTGCCAAGACCCATATGCAACAACTTGATTGCCCTACATCAAAACTGCTCCAAAACCAATCCTAGATGCATCACAGTAAATAGTATAACTCTGACCCTGCTCTGGGAGTATCAGGATTAGTGATGATATTAACTTTCCCTTCATATCTTGGAAGGCTGTCTCGCAAGCTTCTGACCAAACGAACTTCACACCCTTCTTAGTCAAACCCGCCATCAGTTTTGCTAAGTGGGAGAAGTCATGTATGAAGCGTCTGTAGTGACCATCCAACCCCAAGAAACTCTGTATTTGAAATAAGTTCATAGGCTTCTCCCAGGAAACTACTGGTCTCACCTTCTCTGGGTCTACTGCAACTCCTGCCTCTGAGATGATATGACCCAGGGAGTGTATCTGGTCTATCCAAAAGTGGAACTTTGAGATCTTAGAATATAGCCAATGCTCTCTCAGTGTACTCAATATGATCTCAAGATTTGTGGCATGGTCGTGTCGAGTGTGAGAGTAAACCAAGATATCGTCCACGAATACCACCACAAAATAATCCAGATAAGGATGGAAAACATGATTCAAAAGAACCATGAAAACAGTTGGTGCGTTCGTGAGTCCGAACGACATAACCGTATATTCGTGTAGACCATACCTACTCTTGAAAGCTGTTAGAGGTATATCAGATATTCTAACGCGCAACTGATGATATCCTGATCCCAATTCAATCTTCAGGGACACTCTTATCCATGAAGTTGATCAAAAAGATCATCAATCATTGGAAAAGGATATCGGTTCTTAAACGTCAACTGGATCAGCTTCCGATAATCCACGCAAAGTCGGAGGGTACCATCTGCCTTCTTCATAAAAAGGACAGGAGAACCCCAAGGAGAAGTACTGGGTCGGATGAAACCCTTTTCCTGTAACTCCTCAATCTATCTCTTGAGCTCCTGCAACTCTGGTGTATCCATCCTATAAGGAGGAATGGATACTGGTGCTTCTCCTGGAACAAGATCAATAGAGAACTCCACCTCACGCTCTGGAGGAAGACCTGGAAAGTCATCCAGGAAGACATCCCTAAAAAGATCAACCACTTGAGGGAAATTCTTATGACAAGTCCCTTGTTCTCCCAAATATAATCTCACAATCTGGGATGTGACTCCACCTCACCCACGATGCTCTGGTCTAGCTCGACTCGCCTGAGCATCCCACTCTCCCTTGTATAAAAACTCTGTTCCCTCTGGTGACGTGAAACTCACCCTACGAAGATAGAAATCCAAAAAGGCACAAATGGGAACCAACCTATCTATCCTGAGAATGAAATCATAGCTCTTCATCTCTAAGACATAGAGGTCCCAAAGGAAGTGACACCCACCAACCTCAAGGGGGAACTCCTTGTAAAGACGCACACTAGCCGTTCTAGTTCCGAATAGAGTGTCTAATGTCATAACAACAGAAGAAGTGGAAGTACCAGGCCCAAGGATCTCCACAACGGGTACAGATATAAAGCTATGTGTAGCACTCATATAAAAAAGAACAGAAGATAAAACTGAAGCTACTAGAGTTGTACCTCTAATGGTAGAAGGTCTGGGATCCTGCTCCTGCTGGTTCTGTTGCACTACATATGCCTACCCAGTGCCGCGACCTAGAGACACAGCCTGGCTACCCTGAGTTTTCCCACCCTACTGCCTTAGAGATCCTGGTGTCTGGCTACCATGGCCAGGACCACCATCTCTGCCAGAACACCCTGACGTATTCCAGTTCCCCGACTGGTAAGAAGCTTGTGGTCCTGCCCCAACACGCGAAGTTTTCACATAACCCCTCTCACTAATCACTGGTGGAAACACCCTGCAAAAGCACTGCAGATGACCCATCCTTCTGCAAGATCGGAACTCCACTCGGTTTTATAGACACTAATGTCTCTTGTGCCCCTCTTTACCACACTGGTAGCACAAGACCTGGCCACCTGAAACATTCTTCTGGCTGGTACTGCCACCATGAGAGAAGTCCATCTGTCTCTTCCTCTTAACAGTAGAAATAGTACCAAAAACTGGTGTTGAACCGCCCTCACCCACACCACTAGATTTCCGCAGGTTCTTCTCTGTAATCAGTGACTGGTTCACAATAGAGTGTACTGAAGGAAACCTGAAAACATTCACCAGTGCTCGAATGTCATATCGAAGACCATCCTCAAAGCATATGGCTCTCAACGTCTCATCGCCCACCAGAATGGGTGCAAAAGGATGAAGCTCGGTGAAACGAGCAGAATAATCCATCACCGACATAGTGCCCTGCTGCATATTCCTGAACTCTTGAGCTCTATCTACCCTCAGCATCTCTAGGAAGAAGAAGTCATAGAAGGAAGTCTGTAAATCTTCCCATGCCATGTCTCTATGATGCTCTGACTTGGTGGTAACATCCCACCATCTCTTGGCGGAATCACACGACATATTAGTCAAGAGCTTGACACTCCACCCTAGAGGCGTCTCAAGATGCTCGAAAATAGTCCGCATCGATCCCAGCCAAGACTCTGCAGCCTGTGGTCCGCCATACCCTGAAAAAGTAGGCAGATGCTGCTGCTAGAAGATACGAGTCAGCTCTACCATAGATGTGGAAGCCGACGGTGCTCCCTAAAAGGTTTTCATGAACCGCATAAAGCCTTCACAGAACTTAGCCTACATGCATGTATCTGGTATTATGGCCGGCGCCACATCTAGATCTGCTGGAGGATCAACTGGTAGCCCATGGCCCACCATCTGTAGAGTATACTCGTTTCCGCTCTCCTGGCGAACAACACATGAACATCTCAGAGGCATGACACGACAAGGTCAAATGCACACCTTAGATCAATATTATCATAGTATAAATATGAAGAAACCAAAACTGAAATAGGGGGAAGAAGGAATTCAAAATTGCACAACAAGACTACACGGAATGTATACAGACTACACGACATGTACCTAACTTTTAATCCCCTACCCGGGTCCTTCTACATGGCCAAGCCACATGGCTCTTGTTGAACAAAACTACATGGCGTGTATAAAATCTATTCGGCATATATGGTGTAACTTTTCAACTGGCAGTGCCGTTTGTGACACGACTGACTACTCGGCTTGAACTACATGGCGTGTTACACCCGCACACGGCATGTACACTACTCCATCTCCTCAGCCACATGGCTAAGTCCACACGGTCTGTCCTCGGACAAGACTACACAGCATGTCCCATGGGTACACGAAGAGTACTAGACGAGATTCGCTGATCTGTGTTGTTAGTTACACAACTGGATACACGGCTCCAACTACACAACGTGTTCAATATACACACGGTGTGTACACAAAGGGGTTACACCGACCCATGTTATTAGTTACATGGAAGGGATACCAGGTTAGACAACACGGTGTGTTCCACAGTGGACACAGCGTGTATGTATTAAGGTCTCCCTCGTTCATGTTGTTCGTTACATGGACGGACTCCAGGTCAACACTACACGGTGTGTACTTACCCTAAACGGCGTGTAATTACACTACACGGCGTGTTCGCCTCAAGCACTTCCCTTACCCATGTCCCCTCCCACATAGTCTTTGACACGGGAAAATACTACATGGAGTTTACTTAGGGTACACAGAGTGTACTGAAATATTTCTCTTTTCTTCCCGAACAGAAGAACATACACGGCGTGTTTAAGGTACTACACGGTGGGTATACTGGGTTTCCTGATAGTATTCCTCAGAAACTTCTCCGGAACCCAGCAAATACTAAAAAACAACACCTAAGTGCCAAATTCTAATCTGTGAGGGCCTATACATCTCATGAATCAAAGGTTGTCACCTTATATGTGTTATAACTGGATAAATAGCCAATTATCCACCAAATTTCAGTCAATGAGGGCCCATACTCCAAAAAAACCAAAGTTTTGCATCCATTCTATAAACAAGATCACACTATAATACCCTATCAAATAGCTCGTATCTTTCCAAGAATCTATCACAACCGCATACTTTTACTAGCACAACATCTATCACATCAACAAGCAATTTCTAATGCACCTACATCGCATGGAAACTATGCATGGCATGCGATTTCTAGCATGTACATAAATGATACATGAGATGAAATACCCTCATCTCATCGAGTTGAAACTAAATAGAACCCGTGGATAAAATATAAACAGAACAATACAATTGCATCACCCAAAGCTAAAATCAAAACAACTGTAAAATTTTCAAAATCAAAAGAATTGCAACACGAGGTAAATTGGCTTTTCCCAGTACACAAGTTAGTTACTCCTGGGAACAACTTATTACTAACTACCGCTCTCATCCTATCCCGGACTAAGGATCCAAATAGCAATTCAATAAAAAGAACTCCTCTAATACCACTTTCTAATGTCCCGATTCCGGGTTCCACTCAACGGGTCCCCAGAACCCGGTTCTCCATGTGACCTCAAGCGCATTTCCCCAAACGCAAGAGGCTTCCGACTAGCAGCAGGGGCCCAGGTCTGATATTGGGGAAACTATGCCCTTATTTTTCAAAGTGTAGCATAGCGGAATAGATAAATATCATACAACAACAGAGGATGCAATAAACCACAGATTTAACAAAAGCAACTATAGTAAAAGATAACCAACAGTTATATAGATTATGATGAAACATGTCTCAGGTTCTAAGGAAACAGCCAGAACATGTTACACAACAATACAATACAGTAAAATATAGAGTTCAGCAAAGCAAAAAAACAGCTGGTAGCATCGTGAGCCTTAGCCTGGTCCCATGCTCCCCTACTCCTCAGCAGCAATCAAGTAACTATAAAGGGACCTTTTACCTTATCCATACCTGCAGAAATGAAATCTGTTTGGCCCGAAAAGCATGACCCAAATAGGGTGTGAGAAATAATCTCAGTAGGCACCCACCAAAGGCCCGTGCTCAACTGTATGTAAACATGCAACAATAATGTGCAAAAGTAAATTTGATAAACTAATACGTACTCAAAAGTAACTAAAGTTTCCTTTTATATTGGCATTTAACATTCATTTCATTATTTATTATTAATAAACCACCACAGTGAATTTCTATGTAAACAATCTGTGTCCTCAGACAGGGAACCCTTACGCCCAGGTAAATAGAATCCAAACACAATAATCTTCCCACATGCATATCGAATATTTCCCACAGGCGTACGAGGTGTCGCCTACAGGCACAAAATCAACTTCCCATAGGCACAGAAGAAGTTTCCAACAGGCTAAGTAGTACGTTTCCCAAAGGCTAATCACAACACTACCCTCAGGCTAATCAAGTAACTGGGCCATGCCCAACATATAATCAAGAAATATACATGCAATACAAAAGAAATTCCTCTCAAGGAAATTCAATAATCATTTCTATTAAGGCATACCCTCGGGTATCCTGGCCATACGGCTAAACAGAGAAACGCACCCCCAGGGTGGTCCTGGATCCAAGCAGTGATCCCAAACAACAATATTTGAAAATTTGAATTACCTATACAAGTCTAGGTATTTTATTCGACAAGGCCTCAGCCATACTACACCCCATTAATGGGATCGTATCACAAAAATACACACAAACACACAACACTTTGAAATTAAACACCAAGCCACCTACTTTAAACACCCACAACCGGTATACGCGAATGTCGATTCCAGAAATGCCCAAAGACGACATAGATTTGAGGTGAAACAAAACCTGTTCAAATGTAAATAACATCCCTTAGTGGAAGAATTGGCAAGAGACACACCAGGAGGAGGAAGTTCTTACCCGTGCGGTTCCAACGAGATCAACGGAGGCACAATCAGATTCCCGATTCACGATCGATGCATCCTTAACGATTCGGCCTTCCCCTCCTGAGCTCCCATCTGGTTCTAAGCCTTCCATGTGAACATGGTTTGCTACTTCCAATTTTAAGTGAAAAAAAACAAAGTACACGACCTGTATTTCCAAGTACACTGCGTGTACTTCCCATTTTTTTAACTGTTCCTCTAGTGGTTTCCCGCCAGCGTGGCACTGTTCACCTGTCGACATGACTACACGACGTGTCTCCTTGAGTACATGGCATGTTCTATCGCACAGCTAGCCACCGCCTTACTATTCTCATGCCGACTGACTATACGACGCGTAAGGGACCACTACACGACGTGTAGTCGGTCTTTACACCCTTCGTTGCCGACATGGTTACACACCCTGTGTACTCATACCGCATGGCCAAAAGTACATGGTGTGTAGTCCTAAAATTTAGGATTGTTCCCCATTTTCCTTATTTTCTCAAAAACACTTAAGGAGAATAGAAATAAGAAACCCATACCTCAAAAATAAGAATCGGGTTCTGACACATTCACAGAATAATATTTTAACTAAGTGAACCAAAATATGTAATATTCCCCAAGCCTCTTGAGGTCACTAAAAATAAACCCTTGATATCACATTCCTATGGTTATGGAAACATGAATACTATAACCCATGTAATCATGGTCTCCTATGTGCACCCACAATTTCATTTTTTTGAACCAGATTCTCATAATCATGTAATAAGATTTCATAAAAATCCTTTTTAATTTTCATTAAAATATACTTTTAAAAATTGGATTTATCTTGAATATATTTCATTAAATTGTTATAGTAAAACATTTATTTTAATTGAGAACATTAATAAAATTCTATATTTTTCATAAAAATCCCAGAAAACATCATAAAATATTTAAAAACTCTCAAAATATATAACCATGAATGGTAAGTTGATAAAAATCAAAAGAAAACACAAGAACCAAGGATATCCAAAGGAAAATGTTATATATGTAGAGGCACCTACCTCAAAAGCCTGAAATGTTTTCCCATTCACAAAAGATCATTATAAGGGAATACGACGAATCCTCATTGTTATGAACATCCAATAAATTCATCAAAAACATAATCTAAACCCTATGTTTAGACCTTTATGGCCATTTGTGTTTGAGGGATGATAAATAAATGGAAGAACCTGGGAAAAGTGAAAGGAAGAAGGAAGAAGTTATGGACAAAAATGACATTAACTTATATTATCAGATGATTTGTAGAAGAATCATTAATATATCTTGGAGGAAAAAGGGATCCATGAATAGAGTTATTATGATGAAAAATTGGGTTGAAAATGGGTGTTAGATGGGTAAATCCTAATTGGGAATAGATTTTTATTTCTTATTTTTTCTAGGTGGAAAACAACTCATGTCCCAATTCATGGCTTGAGGTGTGGATGAGCATCACCAAGTCCTTATATGGTGTAACATATGTACTACACTATTGAGAACCTCCATGGGTAAGGGCATAGGGTTTTGGGCCCCCAAGACTCCTTAGAATAGCCTCAGTGCCGCACTATAAAGCACCACTAGAGGTTGATATCAGGGTCCCGACCCGTAAAGTCTCCCTGATGGATCACCTCCCATCACCCCATTACATTGATGTATACTAGAGCTCCACAACATGATAACATAAGAAAAATGAATAATTTTCCCAAAAACCATATAATCATTACAAAGGATAAAAAACCCAAAAATTGAAGCTACTAACTAGAAAATACCATTTCAAAACTTAATCGCAACCTGGAAGGTGTCATAATTATCCCTACTAGGTCCCTTTCTACCCCCAAAAATTCATTTTATCTCATATTTGACCAAAAGTTGAGGAAATTGATTATTTATAATGGTCTCACACTCACAAGTCTTATGTATATCTTGACCATTCTTCCAAAACACATGTACTAGAGGGATTATATTACCTCATCACACCATGATATGACATTTTAGAATATTAAATGGTTGTAGAACCATAGAGGTGCTTTTTTCCAAGTCCAAACACTACCATTCCACCATATGAATGGATCTAGATGGTACTTTTCAAGATATGAAATGTGGAATATTTAATGGATTGAGGATATCTGAGCTAGAAAGGCTAATCGATATGACACATTTTCAAGATGTTGTATGATCTTGAATGGCTCGATATAACCATGTTTCATCTTAAATATCTTTCAAAATGAATATTTCTATAGTTGAGAATAGAACATGAGAAAACCCCAATTAAGAATAAAAAATTATAGAATATGATAATAATGATCTGTATAATATTTTTTGGTGAGTCAAATTTATATGCAACCTCTTTAAAATCCCTTGATCTCTTCTTTTTTTTCTATAGAAAATGATCAATCCAAGTAATGAGGGCTCTCATAGCATATACCGACAATGATGGAACTATAACAGCTATATGTATAGTTTTTTTAAAGGGGCATCTTTGTTTAGCCTTGGAAGATAATATTATATGAAAACATAGCTAGTGAAAAGTGTTTCTCCTATGAGACACTAATGTCAAGGGAACATGTTTGGTGTATCTCCTCAATTAACTGGATAGCCTGCTCTCTCTAGCCATATATCTACAGATGGTATCCCATGTTCAATTTTATTTTAAAACCCAATACCACTTAAATTATATTCCTAAAAAGGGATTTGAATCATGGGTCTCTGTCTGAAATAATCACTAGAGGTTCACTATGAATATGAATATCCTTTTGGATTTAAATAATTGTAAACTCTTACAAATTCATTGACCCTTTAATAGGAATAAATTGTGCTAATTTCAATAATCAATTGATGGTTAATTGTATATAATCCTTTCCTCTAAGATTTTGTGGTCCTATAATAATTATGTACATAGATATCTCATCACATTTGAAGATATAGATTGGAAGTGGTTTAATTACATGGCCAATTTGTTTTTCTCAAAATTGATTCTATAATAAGTGATACATTGAGACTAGAAGTCCAAGACTAATAATTTCTTATCAAAACACAAATATTGGGGTTTCATATTGTAGAAAATATTGGTATCTCCATGGTGAACAACACAAATTGAGTGTTGGACACCACTAATCACATTCTACCTCAATATTAAAGGGACAACCAACCAATTTATGAAATTGGAGGCTAATATTGGGAGATCGAGATGAATCACATGACTTGTCCCCATGATTTGAATAATTTCTTATCCATCGATAATAAGGCTCATTATTATTCAAATCTATATATTCTAATAAAGAGAGGAAATTATTTGGATAATTTTTAAGACAACCTTCCCACTCTCCCACTTGATTTGTAGATAAAGCTTAGTGAACATTATTATCAAACACTACCCTTATCCAAAATCGTTCACTTATTTCATACACAATTTCATTTTCAATATGTAAAAACCCTTAATCCCCTTCCAAAATTATAATCCCTGTCAAAATGAAAAGTTTAATGATACTATACCAACTAATTGTTTATGATATTGACATCTAAATTGGTAAAGGTATATTTTAGATTATGCCTCACTACCACCAATTCAATGTCATTAATGGGGAAGTTCATTTGATGATGGCTCAACTGACATTATCTATAGGCCACCATGTGGTCACCCTAAATCGGGATTACCCCCATCCCAACACCAACCCCTTCATAAAATATGATATATCACTTTTTTGGTTATGGAGAATAAAAATAGGCCACCAAGTAAACCTCAACTTTATTTCCTCAAAATATCTTTTATGTTTCTCATCCCACAAAAACATCCCATCATTTTGGGTTATGGATGTCAAAGGAGGTGATGTCCTAGAGAAATAACACTCTAAGTTATTATAATATCATATTAATCCCAATAAACTCTAGATACATAATATGTTATTGGGATTATCCAACAATACAATTTCCTGAGTCTTCCCTATTTCCACTACAATTCCTTGTTTGGATACACATGATCTAGAAATTTCACATCGTGGATTAAAAACTGATATTTGGATAACATTCAATATAGACGGTAGTCTATCAAGGTCCCTCAAAAACACCAAAATGGACCACAGGGCCCCCATTCAAAAATTATTAAAACAAAATATCATTAATGAATACTAAAATAAAGATGCTATGATACATATGATGGATCTAATTCATCATGGACATAAATAAAGCATGGGAATTATTTAGGCTAAATGACATAACTAGGTACTTTAATTATTCTCATCAACACTAAAAGTTTGTATAAAGAATTTATTCTTCAATCACCCATAAATTTTAGTACCTCAACCATTGGTTAATCATTGCAACCCATTGGGAATCCCTATGCTGATGATAAAATCAATGATTTGGGGAAACAAATAAATATTTACAATAATCATGAGTTAAATTTTCCAATTTTCAATAAAATATCAAAGTCTTATGTTTGTTGTCTTTTTAAAAGGCATAAATGATATGCATGAGGAAATGCTCATGAATATGAACCCCTTACTCTTGATATTATCTAACTAGACCTTTAACTTCATCAACTCTATATGGTTCATTCAACAATATGGTTTGGAGATTGGTCCCATCCTAGGATGTAGGTCAATTTTGAAATCCACCTACCATGGGAGTGGTATCTTAAAAATATCACTAAGAATGATATCAGGGTACCTATCCGTCAGTATTCGAAGCTGGACACCTAAACCCCATTCAACCATATTAAGAAAAATATTAGAAAACTGACATTAAGTAAATACTAGCAATATATGAATCAAAAATTATTTACCAAACCTAGAATCCCACTCATCCTAAAATACATGAGTGGTGCCCAAATAAGATAGAAATAAATCCATATAGTGGTATCCGCCTATCTAACTATATCATACATTATCTAATCCATGCTGAAGATAAGTCTGATGATATTCATTTCCTTTACTACCAAATACCTTTTAACCTCATCAATAATGATAATCAAATGGTACATAGATTAATTAAAACCCTTCTCTAGTCTCTTTCTCAAGGGGGAGGAGAGATCCATTACATGGGAAATTAACTCATATTTTATTTCCAATGAATCAATTATAATATCTGAATTAAATTTATGGGATTAAATTTTTTAAAAAAGATAAAAAAACAATATATTAATCAATAAACACCATAACTATGATGTCCATTGGCCCCAAATATAACGTCTATGTCTCGTGATCTTCATATAAAGAACACATAATTTTTCCCACACTAATGTTTTTTATTAGTGTGAGATTCCAATTTCACTTGGGAATGAGGTCACACTTCTTTTGAAACATATGACCTCACCTAGGAACCCTTGGTATAAGTGGAACCCACTTTACTACCCCATGGAGAGTACATACAATACTGCTAAAGATTTCTTAGGCATCCACACTAGTGGAAGGTCCTTAGAGATTCCTGTAAATACTTCTTGGTGTGATCTATATTTTCACATTGATAACAAAATACTAGATTTCATACTAATGAAGTTTCTAGAATTGAGTTACAGGAACACCACATAGTCCCACTACTGCCTAGTTGAGGCTCCTCAAACTTTCACTTTGACCCTGAAGAGAAACTCTAGAATCTTCTCATGATATTCGAGGCACAAATCATACTGATTAGAAATAATATATTTTTTATTGAAATAAATTAATTTTCTAAAAAATCAAAATATGTTTCCAAATTTAGATGAATAATCCAATAATTTATTTCCTGCTTCAACCGTATCTTATAATGACACACATTCAAGTAGTATTCAACTCAGAGCTCTGGTAAAAGATATACTGGATCTATAAAATGAGTGGAGTACTCCTTCATTGATCAGTTTCTATTATCTACATTCATAAAATCAAAAACATGAAAAATTCATAAAATATATGGGTAAAATTGTAGGCTAAACATATTCTAAAATATAGTCTAATAAATATCATTATAAATTTCAATAATATTTATTGATTCACACTACCATTGATTTGACCATTCGAGTACATAATTTTAAAATTTTACCTTTTCTGTCATAGGTGTATAGATAAATTGTAATATATATTTAATCATTCAGAACCATTAATTCAGTTTTTGGGGCCCCAGGTCACCCTAGAACATAAGTAAACCATGTTTCACTCAATCATGGTCACAACCCGTTGATCTGAAATACAATGGATCACTACCTTGACTGGTATACTTAATAGTAATGAATTCAAATTTTATCAGTTTATATTCCAAATTAGGATTAGAAAATGGAGTATTCTCTATGAATTTGTCCCTATATATTTTAGGGGTCTCTTAGGGAGGAATGTTATAAAAACACTTGGTAGAGGAATCCAATCAATACATAATCCATTTAAAATAATATCCCAAAAAGATAACACAGGGAATTAAAAAATAGAACTTAACTATCTAAAAATCCATCAAATAAATCATAATAAATATTAACCCAAATAGATTCCTTGACCATCCAAGTAACTCAGGGTCAGTTTTGAAAATGATATAACTAGGAACTCTCATTCACACTCAATAAAGCCATGATTTTATAACTCTATACTAATACACACCCCAAATATCAACCTACATATGATAACATTTTTTAATGAAAAAACCCAGTTCAACCTACAACATCACCTGGGACAATATGACTTAATGATTTAGGTGTGTTCTGGATCACCCTAGGTTGGCGACTAGTGATAGGGTATCAGTGCTAACTCAGAGAGAATATTTTTACCCTCAAAATATTATAAAATAGGAGAAATATTTCTATCAATGAATCTATTAAGACTCATCCATTTTTTGGATTTCTATTCCATCAAATAATGTGATTTAATAATATAAAACAAGAAAAAATAGAGAAAATGTAGTAGCAACACAATAGTAAACCATAATAAGAATAAGAATATAATGAAGGCTAGAATGAATAGACATCACACAATTAAACATGAGAGTAAAACTACATCCTATATTGGATTTTAAAATACACAATAACATGACAAAAAATAACCCAAAGGAAGAGGATGCCAAAATACATGAACCAAGATAAGTCTATTTAGACCTTTTCCAAAACCATACTATAGTATAGAATATCATACAAGCATCATTAATTTATTTTATTAGATGAAAATCCATTTCCTTTACATTTTTAGATTTAACTAGGTTTACATGTTCCAAATAACATATTTAGGGTGTGAAGCCAATACTAGTTGGATACAACCATTTATCTATGTATAAATTTTTAAAATGAAAATAAATGATTATATAAAGGAAGCATTGTTTTTAAAATCATTACTCTGGATAATTTTATAAATATTTTGGGTTTTATTAAATGATCCTTGAAGATGAGTGACATTCTATGTACAATCATAAGTATAAATTTGGTCATAAATAGATAACCAAATATTTAAAAACAATAATGAAATAGAATAAAATTAAAAAATTTCAAAAACAAGATAAAAGAAACATTCCACATTGGGGATATTTGGCCTATGGTTTATAGGTTTCATGTACCCTCTCATGAAATAACCACTAACCTATGTGATCTTAAACATATAATAAAATCCAAAACACTTTATTTCATTAGAAATGACCCATACTTATTGCATTCTAAATACTAGAGTAGTACTCATCTTATAACCCATGCATAGAGGGTCTCTTATATGCGCCCACAATTTTATTTATCAAAACCAAAACCCCATGATCATTTAATAAGGTTTCCAAAAAATACCCTTTCAAAATATCATTGAAATATCATTTAAAAATAATTTTTTTAAATAGATTACGTGAAATTATTTATAGTAATGAAACTAATTTTCCAGTATTGGAATAAGAGAAATCACTATTTTTTTACATAATCTATGTTAAACTTTAGATGATTTTTAACATCACTAAAAAAAACCAATCTTGATAAATCAACTAAAACCAATTAAAAAACAAGAAAAAATTTATGACCAAGTAAAAATATATATATTTAGATACACTAATATCAAAATAGATAAAATGTTTTGAAATTCACAAAATATAACTTAGGGGAAGAAGTGGAGTCCTCACTAACCTAATCATAAAAAATCATAAAAAACCCAACCTATTCCATAGTTTTAGATATTCATTGTTATTATGGTTATATAGAAGAGAAATTAATGGAACAATACAGAGGAAGTGTGGGTAAGAAGTAATAAATCCAACATAAATCATAGGAGTAACTTAAATTTTCACATAAACTGAAGATGAATCCAAAATAAATAAAAACTGAGCCACAACTAGAGCTCATATAATATGTAAATTTGCAGAAAATATGGGTTAGTTGGGTTAAATCATAATATGGAAAATATATTTTTTTCTTTTTTTTCAAGGAAGGTAGAAGCTCACTATGAGACCCTTTGATTTTGATGTGGATCTACCTCACTAGATCCATCTGAGTTAGATCCTAGGCATTTCACAGAAAAGAACCTTCATGTAATAGGCCCTAGGGTTTTGTGTCCCCATGAATCTACCATATAACCTCAGTGATGAATAGTGTGGAACCCGAAAGTGACAGAGATAGGGGTTTAAAACCCTGGATAATTTGATATAGTACCCTAGGTTACACTGAAGCACCTTCTGACATACCCTCATGACAATGCAACCTAGAGGTATATGGCACGGTGAATTGGGGAAAGGGAGTATTTCCACTATAAAAAATTGACACTCCAAAAGAATACAAAACCTATAAAATAAAGAACCTAACCTGAATAAATAATTTTAAAACATACTTGTGGCTCGTGATGTTTCATAATGAAAATTTTAATAACTTTTAGAGATGAAAATGATATCTTTTTTGGTGTATTTTTGTCATAATAGATAGTCCGTAATGATCCATTTCAATTTTTTATTATTTTTACTCAATAATCCATAGTGGTGGATAAAGATGTTATGTAGATGAATTTTATTTTTTAAGGGGATTATTTATTGGTCATTAATATTCTTCATCAAGAAAATGAATTTAACGTCGAATCTTCTAAAAAAGATTTTTTTTCATTATTAATGGCATTAAGCTTCATTAATTTAACACACCATCATGTTAAAAGAATGAAAAACTAGATGTCACACATCTATACCAAATATTTATTGGTTTATAGATAAAATAATTATATTATCTCCAATATTAAGATATTTTAGTTTCTTAATCATTTTGATTCATCTACAATTTTTTTAGATTTTCTAACATATAATTTTTCTAGTTTCTTGAACCTCATTATATATTTTTATTTTGTATAATATCCAGTGATTTTTTTTAAAATATGATCTAAATGTTAATATATACATGATTTGGGTTTAGTATACAATAAATACATGTTTTTTCCTAGTATTCATCAATATATATATTTTTGATGCATAAGATTAATTCTTTTTGAATAGGTAACATGAATTTCCGTAGAAGGTCTTCCATGATGGATTTAAAAAATAAAATAAGTGAAATTAGTTTTCTAGTAAGATGAAACATCCCATAAAACTATAAAAAATGGTAGTATACAATCAATCAATAGTGATAGGTTGTTGGGAAGACATTAGTCCTTGGTCTAGAAATCTAAAATATGTTTTTTCCCCTAAAATTTACATTTGTAAAAATCAAATTCAGACACATGATATATGTATAAGTATATTAATATAAAATAAAAAAAAATATCCTTAATATGATGATTTTTAAATACTAAAATAATATCATAATTAATAAAATTAAAATATAATACTTGGATAGTTTTATTGTAAATTATGAGGGGGACGTCCATGTGATAAAAGAAGGGAACTCAAATTTAATAATAGATTGAACATTGTTATAGTATAAATATATGAAATTATAATCCACATGTGAATATCCTGAACATTAAATATAATATCATCTTACACTATCATAAACTCATGAATTTAAATATATAATGATAAAAAAAAGTTCAGGAATCATGAAAATGGGTGTAAGAATGCGAAGACTCAGTAGGTTTATCCGTTAAATCCAAAATAATAAAAAAATCAATAAAAAATAACATAACAATAAGAATATAATATACCAGTTCAACTGTGATGTGTAACAAGTATGTCTATAAAATCTAACCTTTTAAAAAAATTCCAGAAGAACAAGATCATATAAAAATCACAAAAAAATCACACTCTATGAAACACATAATACATAAGTAAATATATTATTTCAAACACATCAATAATATATAAAAATAAGCGACTATGCGTACCAAATACCACTAAATACTCATGAAAATTCAAAAATCCTAATTCTTTTCTATTATTTATGATGCTTCCCATCAAAGAACAAACTCATTTAGTTCCTTGGGTAATGCATGTCAACATAGATTATATGGTAAGTTTAATCATCTAACAAATGAGTTTGTTTTATAGTATAAGACAACCTTATAAATTAAATTCACATTTATTAAATAATTATAGATAAAAATATTCATTTTATTTACATTTATTAACTCTTCAGTTGTTATAAGACCCATTATGAAAGGGATTAGTTGATTTTTTTTGAATAGATATCATGATTGACATAAGTTATCCCACACTAATAACACATGTAATCTCATGGTTGTTTCATATAGATTTTTATTTGTGTGATCACACTATATTTTATTGCTACATATGAGAGAACTTTTAAATTAAATTCCATTTTGGATGTTGTGAATAGATTTTATGTGTAACCTTTCTACAGAAACAAAGATATAAATATAAGGGTTCATCTCTAGAATGTAAATCATTTAGAAAATTAATTATAAAGATAGGTTTTAAAATCTCAAAAGCTAAATGTATGTGGTTCACTGAATCATCAAAACCAGAGGTATGGGTATACTACAATGTTACTAATATATTTTGGAATCACATGTTCATCAAAAATAGGACTTGGGTTTACTGAATTTTCACCAATTACGATTTTGATTCAGTGGATCATCATAAATTAAGATATGGATTTTATAACATGTTTGTTGTGAGTTAATAATTCATTAGATTATGAAAAAAAGTTAATATATTATCTTGTCACCAATAAAGGGATGGGTTCAATCGATTTTTACATATAGATTTAAGGAATTATTGGCTTATCAATGATGATTTTATGGTTTTTTTGGATCATCACTAGTATAATTCTTTATTTACTAATCACCATTGAATATTTAGATTCACTAATAGTATATGTCCAATAGTATACTGATTATTTAAGGATACACAATATTTTCAATCCATCAAAGAAATATTAAAGGTTTCATTGAAGCATAAGGTCTCTTTAGAGGGGAAACTATTTTGATAATTTTTAATACGATCCAAGAAGTATTAAATGATTAGTAGGTGAAGTGATGATGGGATATGTACCATGAAAGGTGTTTCCTAAGTACCTATATCATGGGGATCAAAACACGTATTGTTCATTAGCACAATTTATATCCAAGTGACAATGAATTTCATAAATTTTAAGGTCATGTGATGAGGACCAAATGTGTGCCTATTATGGTCATGAAGTATGATCCCATGGTATTCCTTTTAAGTTCATGTAGGTATTAATTTTTGTTTCCTTTTCAGGTAATGTATCTAGGATTATTGCTAATTATAGTTTATGGTCATATGAAAAGTAATACTAGGTTAAATTAACCTAATAATGGTTTTGTGTTGGGATTATGAATGGGTAGTCCTCTGTGGTTACTCTTGAAAAGTATGTTTGGTGAAGTCATATAGGGACTTACACAATAACGGTAGTTTATTTAGAATCAATTGTTATATGAAACACGAGGAAGGTTAACATGGCCATGGGAGGTGGGAAATAGTGTTAGAAAACTACGGTATATACTAAAGAGTCAATCCATTTAATAAAATTTCCTCAACTATTGGTGATCCACCAAGAAGGGGATGTATATGAACCGATTTTATATGCTTTATGAATACATTGAGTAGTCTCAAAGTGCATTGGAGCTAAAGCGGGAAGGGGAAGTTTGTAGTGGACCACATAAGTGAGACAAATAACATGATTTGGGAAAATATAAATGGAAACATAGATATAGGGCCCTATAGATGAACCTAGGATAGGTAGGTGACCTTTATAAGGATGATCCCAAAAATCCTTAGTCTATAAGTGATTGAAAAGGATGAAACATGCCTCATAGATGGGTTACATCCCATTGAAAAATGTGAATACATGAATGTGAATAAGTTTTACTATATTATTTGAATGTTGGAGCCTATAATCTTGGGAATCGCTTAATGATTAACATATATGTTCATGATCCTTATAGAATATGGATGATATATGTGTGAAATAATTTTTTTATCATGTTTTAAAACATGAAAGAAATGACAAAAAGTTATAATCATTAGTTCCACTGGTTGAGTACATCCACAAGTATAGGTAATTCTTAAGTCCCATGTTCCTTTAAACATTTTGCGCCTCAAGTAGAATTTTGTATAAATTTTTTATTTTTTGGAGTATTTTTTACACTACAGGATTGTTTTTTAGGTCATGATCAAGGAGGTACATGAAATTCCATGCATCAAAAAGTAGAGTTTTATCATTTATAGTGTCCCCAAATTTTTGAGAATACAATATACTCTATCCCCTTTACCATTGAGGTTTTGGAGGTATTTATAGTCAAATTTCCGGAATATGTTGAAGTCTTGGATACATGGGTGTAAAATTTATGTGTTCTCACAAGTTATAGACATAGATTTGAATGTTTTTCATAATGGAGAGAGTTTATTTATGGTTAATTTCCCTAATTCCTCAATTAAAATTTCTATAAGTATTGTTGAATTAGATATATTCCATGATACCCATGATATTTATGGAAAATTAGTCTCACAATGCATTAATTGTATGGAGGATTTATTTATGGGCACAGAAAAAATTTATGTGCATTCTATAGTAGAAACTTTTGAGAAAACACAAGTGGTGAATTATCAAAAATTACTTTTCCCCTAAAACTTGTAGATATTGATTTTTATTTTTATTCTAAAAACATTTTGGTGAAAACAATATAATTCTTAAGAATTTGGTACTTTCAACTACAAAAGAATTAAATTATGAGGTTAATTTGTGTTGATTTCCACATATTTTTGTGGATTAGAAGTTGAAAGGAATTTTATGGCCCATTAGTTAAAATATTCCATTCCTTCATATGAAACCACTAATTGAACAACATCCTATGGAAAATCATATATTCTCATGAATGTAATTCTATAATGAGGTTCCTTTCATAACTATTACAGTCTTACCAATCTGCAATACCCGATTACATGTATATATTTTTGTGTGATCTTTTTCTTTGGATTTATTATAGAAAATAAAAGTAAATATTTTCAAATCAAAGTATCCTCCATTAATCAATTTAATGACTTCAATACCATATGAATGTATTTATAATTTAAAAAAAACTATTTCATACAAATTCATCAGTTCACATTCCCAATTTTCATTATCCTTTCATATTTTTTATTGGTTATATATAATAAATTAAAAAATTATCATCACATTTTACTACTCAAAAGGAATTTTAAGGGATATATATAATATTAGGTGACACTAGGATTAACCCATGGTACATTATTACATATCAACATGATAATCTCATGGTCCTCTTTAGACTAGAGCTTCAATGATATCCTCTATTGGACTGGTTTCCTATATATGGTTTTGGAATCTAATATAATGATATATTATTTTCTTTATAAAAAAATGTTACATGGTAATATTTTGTGACATTAATTTGGAATGTCTAGAAAAATTTCGCCAATTGTTCAAATAATTTAGGAGGAATATGAGGGGATTGAGTAAATCTAAAATTATTCTTCATTGATAAGATTTAGATAGATATAGAGATACGAACCCACAATTATAGATTATATAATGATTTTTTCCTATTTTCAAAAGAAACATGTTGATGGATGGAGTCTATAATGGGTCATTCACCAAGGAGGTAACTTCCATAATGATTGGTTATTTTCTTTTTCAGTATTCTAATGTTTTTAAGAGTTTGTGATTCCATTACAAGTAGAAAACCTATTTTATGTGTACCAAGACTCACAATTTATTGTCTATCAATAAAATTACATCTTTCAATAGTTACAGAGCCACTGGTGATCAATGAAAAACAACATCCACATTTTAAACTAAGAATATGGGAATACTTTTTGGGGCATGTGATAGATTAGCTCTATCCCCATCGTTGGGGACATGCATGATGAATTTATCATAATGATTAAAATTTAGAATGAGTTTATACAAACCAATTATTTATAAGAGGATTTTCTGATGAATGAAAATAAGATTCTAGGAATAGAACTTCTGTCTCACTTAATCATCCCACTCAATAAATGCGTAAATTAATTTTTTGAATAAACTAGATCAAATATGATGTAATGATGTCAAGGAAACTATTATTTCCAATATATTAATGATGATAAAGGCTCACACCTTATTCATGGGGGTATAACACATCATATATGGATATATTACTAAACCCGAGGTTGCCTCAAGTTTTGATATTTAATGTTTTTTCTCATGTTTCTTAGTTTGTGAATTTTTCCTATATGATATGTTTTAACATGGACTAAAGTATTTACCATCATAATGAAATAATTTTTATCATAAGGGAATCCAATCAATTTCACTATGCTATTCTTATATCATATCCACTATATAATGTTCCATTTTCAAATGAGGAAATACCTATAATGTATTTTGGGATTGGTCTTGTTTTTATATGGACATATGGATGATCGATTTGGTTGATAAAATTTCTAAAATAAAATGATGATACCACATTAAATAATTTTCTAGAATCCACTAAAAATTTCATGCTTGAAACTAAAATCCCTGGATTCTAAATAAGTTTCTAATATGATTTGGCATCCATCCAATTTCATTTCAATTCCCTATGATATTCACCATGGGAAAAATTAGGATAATTCTAGTGAAACTGACATGGATTTATCATTTGTTATTTTTATTAGAGATGGGATACAAGTAGTTTGAGTGGTCGAGTTTATCCTTTCAAGACCATATTCTCCATATGAAGTTTCACAAAAATTTGGATAATTGTAAGGAGTGTACTCATTTCCCTATATTGGGGTACGTGATGAGAAACATCTTAATACATAAATTAGTTTGGGTTCATGATGGCATAGGATGATAAAAATATTCATATCATTATTATATATGACTGTTCCATAAAAAAAATATATTATTGAAATATTATAAGAATAATGTAATATGTTACCTAAATTTATTGTTATGGAGTGGTTTGGTGATTATTTAGATCACCTTTCACACAATGTTCTTAGTTAGGGATTCCGAGGGACAAGACTTTTGAAGAAGAGGATAACATTGAAAAATGGAAAAATCAACATGTAGAATCCATAAATCTAGAGAAACCCTTAGGTGATTATGACTTTGAAGGGAATTAGGATATAACTAAATGAAAAAATAAGGCTGTTAGTCAAACCTTCAATATTCACTTTAAAATGTTTGAATAAGGGGTATATCAAGGTAGGTTTATCCACAATAACTATACCCTAATGAAAACTGGGATAGTGCTACTGAATATTCACCACCCTCTGTTTTTAAGACCGATAGGTTTAGTCCCAAAAGCAATGTAAAAAACTAGGTAGTGTGAAGGTGATATTGGTGAAATGTCTACACTAAAATATTTGAAACCAAATTGGAGGAAATTAGAGGTGAAGTAGTCAGGCCGAGTAGGATTTTTAAATTTTTATGTGTAAAATTTTTTGAATACTTGGAACTTGATTCTATCATAAATGAAATTCTTGTGATCAATTAATTGCATTTAGATCAAAAAATCAGTATTGATAGAACTAGAGGTAAGAGTGGATGTGCCTAGCTCTTGATATAGGATGAAAACACTGGTTTATAATTAGTATAATAAATCCCATATGTATTCTTAGTATAATGATCAAATGCCCAAAATAAATTGACTTGAACTCTAACAGACCTCCATTAAGGTGATTTCTATAGATGTATTCACCATGGAAAAACCATTCCAATTGGGTTGAGAGGTGCTGGCCTCAGAGGTAACACATCTCTATAGACAAAAGGACATAGTGAATACTAATATAATGATACTCTAAAAATAGTTCAATCATTCTTAATAGTTTTTAGATTGCTTGAAACACTATTTTGAAGAACTTATGAGGTAATTATTTCATTTTTATTATTTTTGACTCTTAGATTTAGAAAAGGACTCATGTAATAGGAGTTCCCTTTACCTTTTAGTATTTAAACATTTAGTGTAGGTTCTTCATTTTATATTTGAATAATTTATTTGTTATTATGTTCTAATACATCTACATGATTTATTGAGAAATCAAAATAATGAAAGATAATGTTTTTTTGCGATGAAAAAAATGAATCATCCATTTCGTTAAGTTATACAAATGAAGGCTTCCTGATCCATCAGATTAATATACCTTGATGTCTTGTAGTGATTTAATATAATTACCTAAAACGTGAATAAAATATCTTAAACATGATGAAGATTAAAATTATTATAAATTATGAATTATTTTACATGATTCAAGGGTAGAAAATAATTTGATGTCAAGAACCAACTTGAGATAACCCAGATTTGGTAGCTCGAGCTGGCCAATGGCGTGGATCGATGTGAGTTTGCAATCCCCACTAGCAAGAAACATGTTACTATGCCTCAAATGTATGAACATGGGAATGATTCAGAACCATAAAATAATAGTTACAAGGATCTTCCCTAGATAATTCAATCATTAACACTCTATAAGTTGGATAACCACATATAAAAAAAAAATAATGAATAATTAAAATAAAATTAAGCATAAGTATATAACAAAACCCATAAACAATAAACCAAACCTAATAATTATATCAAAAATATATCAATTATAGCAATGTAAAATTTCAATACAAGGACCAATAAATACTAATAAAAAACAAAATTTTCACATTTATGGGGAATAATGCATAAGACTAGTAAAATGAAAAATAATAATAAATACCATATGCACATATCTCTACATGTAAAGAAAATGTCTCCATTTATTTGCATCACCGTACTCAAAACAAAAAAATTTCCAACCATTCTATCTAATATGGTCCTATATTGAATGAGAAATGTATAAAAGTGTGATAAAAATCCCAATAGTTTAGATCCCCACACACCATGAATAACTTTTAAAAGTAAATATTTTTCAAGATTTTTTGGAAATAAAATTATAAAAATAAGCCTTTAATTTTTATGTAAAACAAGTAGCATGAGGACATAAATTAAGTTCATTTTATCGAAAGTATAATGTTAACACATTTAAATTGTTTTATAATGTAATGACATTTTAATTAAAAGAAATAGTTTCAAAACCTTAATTTCGAAATGTACTCATTTCATAAGTAATAAAAAATAACACACTCTTTAACATAACTTTTAAATTACACAATGGAATCACAAGAGAGCTGAATTTATACATTTAAAAAAATACCAATTGTTTTTAAACACTAACATAATAATTTCAAATCAACATGTATAAAAAATATATATGTGAGAAAAATTACTACTTTGATATGATTGTAAACAACAATTTCATCCACTCAAGTAAATGAAATATAACATTATTTCATGGGAGTAACTATAGGTAAATATTGTTAATACAAACCCAGGTCCTTGTATTATCTTATGTGTAAAAATAGTTGTATCTTTCAAGATGTACGATTACTATGGAGAATGTTGATAATGAATAGTAGGAAAAGTGATATATCCCTCATGTCTAACTATGCCAAGATCTCTAAAGAGAGTATCTCCAATTCACAGTGGGAAATATTGAAATTACATTTAGAGTGGTTTACTAGTTAGTTGTTTAATCCAATGATATAGAGAGAACATAAATTCCTATTAGATAATTTTCTAAGGTACTTATCTAAGTACAATAGGTTCCCATGATTATCCAGTAGGAGTTGAAAAATATTAATCATGTAATAAAGCACATAATGTTTTAATAATACATAAAAACATATGGTAAATAACAATTATATCACATCCTCACCCCAAACTACCATTATAAAAGAAAAACCTTTTTCTCATGAAAACCAACATTATAAGAACATCCCCAAATGTGT
Source organism: Viscum album (assembly GCA_963277665.1). NCBI lineage: Eukaryota > Viridiplantae > Streptophyta > Magnoliopsida > Santalales > Viscaceae > Viscum > Viscum album. The sequence continues at coordinate 825,422,526 of OY728155.1, forward strand.
TAATCCAATAAAATAAATATAAAATAAAATAATTTTTTTACAAAATAACATAAAGGGGATTACATATTAGGTCTATTTCATCAAGAAATATATTTTTATGAAGTGACAACCAAGAATTCACAACCTATATAAAAAAACCATGTTACAAAAGCATCACTAAAAATTAAATAAATAAAACACCATCAAAGAATCTGAAAAAATTAATATGCACATGGAAAGATTAAAAAGAATCCAAACCACACACTAAATTTGTAAAAAATAATTTAAAACATAATTTCACTCCCTTAAAAATAGTATGTGAAGAAAAACACCCATTTAATTATCAAAATGTTTAAAACGTGGCTCTTAAAAATGTAAAAATTAGTTTATAAGTATATTTTATATGAAAATAGATTTTGAGCATAGAATCATTTGAAAATACAATTCTATTTTATAGAAAATGAATGAAAAAATAGCATCCCATGAAAAATATTAAGAAGATGCACTTTATATAATTTTTAAAGAGTAAAATTATGAGGTATAAATTTTAAATAAGTACATAGATTTAAATTTAAAATATATGAATGGATTAACCTACCAAAATCCATTGAATTTTATATCTAAGGTGTTATTCTACCATTAGTATGTAATATAATCCCCCAAATAAAGATTTATAACCTTCAAATTAGAACCCCCTCAATTAAAATGGACTGAAACCATGTGATAGATTTCAATGACATTCATAGAGAATGAAATAAATAATAAAATAAATAATATGAAGATTAGATTTGGTTTATAACACATTAACTAAAGGAATCATCCTCAAAACCTCAATGAAATCCATGGAAGAGAAAATTATGAGGGGATAATGAATGGTGGATAACACCTAGGCTGCTAGAAGTTGAATTAAAAGAAAAAGGGACCTTAAAGATTTTAATTTTAATAGTGGAAATATATAATTCATAAATTTTAAGAATATAAATAATTCATTGTATAGTGACCATGTCATTCATTACTTGGAGAACCTTTCTTAGGAAAGAACAAGTATCTCACACCTTATGTCAACATGTCATGGCCATTGTTTTTATTACCAAAGATACCATCATGAGTATCTCGTGGTGATTTCCTCCAGAGTACCATCCCCAATGTAGCTTCATATTTATGGTTTTATTCACCCCTACATCACATATATATTATAAAGTAAAATATCCTTACATACCGAATGAATCTTTGGCATGGAGGGTTTATTTTTATGTGTCATAAGAAATTATCATACATTACTAAATTCTAACATTTCTGTATCCTCCACAAAAAAATAAAAAACAGTGGGACCCTTAAAATTAATATGGTATGTATTGACCCTTAGTAATGGTTATGGAATAAAATCCCCTAGCCACTACATGACTTCAATTCTAGACATAATTTTCTGACCATTCACCACTGCTAGGCTATCCACATCTAAAAAATATATCATCCAAAATGTTTATTAATCATGTAATGTATCCCTTATCTATGATGTGGCTTCTTCCTCCATGCTTATGTTTTCCCAAATGTTTTAACCTTTACACATTAAGAAGTTATTGTTATATTCATAACTTCTCTATTTGAGTACTTCCCAAGAAACATCACATTATGACGCCTCTTGAATATAGTGTGATCATTGACCACTCCAGACATGAAGATTCGCTTACATCCCTACATGTTTTTATGAACCTATCACAACCCGACCTAATGAAGCTTGAGCTATAACCCCCCAACCCAACTCTAATAGGCAAAGGGATGGTTATTATCAATGAGTGGGCATAACACACAAATGGGAGGCCTTTTCTAAAGAAACACATATAAACACACACAAAAACCACCATGCCAAAGTATAGAAATATTAAAATTTGTAAACCAAAATACATCCATAAATATATCTCAAACCAGAGTACAATAGATGTAATATAAGAAGAAAATGGAGAAACACATTACCACCAAAACTATAAAAGTACCCAACCTACTCAGAATTAAGGGATCATTATCAAATGAAACTACCACAAATTTCCTTGACCCAACTCCAATAAGAACATTGGACAATCATCTATAATAATCCCCTTCTACCTATGGTCCTCCTAAGACTCCATTTATAGTCATAATGTTTTCATAAAAATAATATGTGGGAAATGCCCATTTATGGGTGAGTATAACAATACTCTTTAGGCTCCCAGAAACCCCAAAATAAAATAGAGAAACTAAAAGGAAATTGTTTGCTTAAACTAGCTTGAGGGAACCTGGATGAGATAGGAACACCATATTGATCAATACTCAACTATATAAGACTATTAATCTTTTCCTATAAGAGAATGTATACCTAGACATGATACAACACCGCAAGGACTCCTAGAATCACCCATATATACCTTTATAAAACTGTAAGTTTCATAAGGTATCGAACTCAGAGACCGATACATGTTTCTACTTTAGGCTCTACTGTTAACAATAAGGATATCACACTCGAGGATCTCAAATATCTCTCAAAGAAACCATACGAGAGATAAAATCCACCGAGAACAACTTTATCATTCATTATGGTACATCCAAGAGAATTCACTCCATCAGTAATAACTCACCATGTCAAACTCTAGTGCCCAACACTAGAGGCCATGTCATCTCTTTCTTGCACCCTCTATAAGCTAATAGAAAACCATGTGAATAGGACCTCCCCTCTTCAATACACATAGTTATTGGGGAAATTCACTATTCTACGAACCAAATTTATCCTATATAAAGTGAGAGAAATGAGGGACATGAACCTCGCCACTACCCTATAGCCGAGGATTTACTGGCTCTTAACCAACCCATGAAACATCAGTCACTCCTGTTTGGATTGGCCCATAGCTCAATCTATCGAGGGAGTGCTATCTCCTTACAAGGTACCATATATAAACAAGTGGAAGGGACTTGTCCTCAAAACTGTTCTCTGCAGTGGAGGGAGCTCCGAATCTTGTGGAGGACCCACTCCCAACTACTACATGATGAGAGGGGAGTATTACTCTATCGATGAGGACCCACACCCTGGTATGATAGGGGAGTTCCACTTAATAAATTGAGTACCCACACCCTGATATGACATTGGAGTTATACTCTGTAGACAGAGGACCCAAACCACAGAATGATGGTGGAGTACCAGTTTGAGGCTAGATGACCCACACCCTAAAAAACATGTATATAGGACTCTAACCATGGAAGAACATGGAAGTCCTAACTCCACAGATATATAAACCACATCCTATCATAGAAGGGGAGTACCCAATCTATCTAAGCACCACATATGGAGGACCCTCACCCTTTCATAGTAGCGGAGCACTGACTCCATGGAAAGAGTACCCACCCCCTGGTCTAATAGAGGAGTGTGTACTCTATCTGACTAATGAGTATGGAGGAACAACATCCTAAAAAGAAATGGGAGAATTGTCTCCAACTACCCAACTGATATGAGCAAACTATACCCTAATTCCACAAGGTACTATTAGTCATATTCTCTCTCTATCTATCTCTAAAGCCGCACCTATCTATGGAATCCGCCCAGAACCACTGGAAGGTGAGTTACAGTCATCATACCTTACATCCTAACACTGGAAATGGTAGGGGACCCACAAATTTTTACAATAGAGGATAACAAATCTACTATCCTAAAGTGTCTCAGGGACCCACATCTATTAGTGTTAGGAAATGTAACTTTCCAGGATTTAATCCCAGTGATCCACCTTGATCACTATCCAAAGTAAAGTACTGTTACTACAAATTCATTCTCTAATCACACCATATCATATATTTCTAGCCAAAATGGATGGAACTATCACATTATTCATGAAAAAATACATTGGAATGGATAATCAGAAGAGAGAATTCAAGCACTACAGAAGGAGATAAGCTTTAAGGAAGATATAGAGAAGATCCCAAGAAAGTACATGGCATAAATTGTGTCCCACACATCGTGTTAACCAACCCATTCCCTAGTTCAAATCTTATTCTGCAAGTCTTGGATATCCTTGTGAGAATACATGGCATGTACAAGTTGTACACAATGTGTCTTCCCTCACCCGGTCCCCTAGCTGGGTTCTTCCTCCACATGGTTTGGATATTCGTGCCTCAAACATGACCTATAATCCATGGTATATGGCCTGTATAGGATAAACCACTATTTGGCCATGTCATTTTCCCATGCCCATTTTTCCCACCCCAATTCCCATGAAACAACATTCCTATCAATGTTCTTTGGCCACACTACTTGATGTTATAAATGATAGTGTAACCTCTGTACACAACATGTAATATCCAAAAGAGATATTATCAGAATAGGAAGAACAAATGATGTTTTATATTGAACCACATGATGTGTAAATTATAATTATAATGGAAATTCCCTAAGAAGCCACACAGATCTCCAAAGTTTTCCCTAAAACCTACTGATTGACATAGAATGGATGTCTAGTTGTCGTAATAGGGATCAAGAACCATAAATAAATACATAACAAATTATATTGGGATGTAGAACTAAAATACAACTATATAATGGTGAAATGAGAAATCTATGTGTCCAAATCCACACTTAATCAAATTTGTTCTCAATCTGATGATGATCGACATCAAAAATGGAGATCGACAACACCTCTTCAATTAAGATTTTCCTTCGGTTTGATCATCACATCAAATGGGGAAGGTATTGAGGTTCTCCTCTCCTATTTATTTCAAAAAAAGGGGTGGAAAGGGGGAAATGAGATAATAATTTTACTTATTTAAATTAACAAATACCCATTTAACACCCCTCTAATAACTCTCCTCTATCCAAACTTCCTACACTAAAAATTTTCATGTCACGCCTTGGTTAAACATGATGTTCTGAAGTCATACCTGGTCTCAAAATTCCAACACGAGACACCTATTTGGGTTTAATCCAAATTATGAAGAGAAATTTTTTTTTGAATGAATAAATATATTTTATATTTTATATATACCCATACCGAGGATATCTGAGTCACAAAATCCCATGAAAACTTAGTTATTTTCATAAAAAATATTCTAAAAAATATTTCATACTATTAAAATTCAAAAATAGATTCACTACATTCTTCACACCTTAAGGATTTTCATTGTCAAAAAGAGAAATCCTAGGTATAAGGAAATGAAACAGATATCTCCACTAGAAATCCAACACTAGTGAGCTAGCCAAGCGTTCCCATGCTTCTTACAAGAATGAACTCAGGGGAACCACCGAGGACAAATTACTCACACATATAGGTCCAACGAGGTTGACATCATGAAAAAAGCGGTACATGTCTCTTCATATTTGATAGGTTGCAAAACACCAAGAACCACATTCTATCTATAATTATTGGGTCCAGTGGTACACCATCTCGATATCATTACATACATACCATTGTAACCACATAGATCACATCCACCCCTAGATGAACTGCCCCATGACCTCCTTAACAATCTTGTATACTAAGTCGATGAAAAAAACATGAGCGTATTAATGAAGAACATAGGGTTTCCCAAGTTTAGACACAATGTCTTACCTGGAAAATACTCTACGAACCTCTAGCCGTGACACATATCGCCGAACAAAAAACACTACCACACCATCTTATGGAAGCCTAGATCAGTTTGGATTTTAGGAAACAAATCCACACTATGGAAACATTTTAGTGTCTAAATATTCCACTATATAAAGGTTTTATGAAAGTCTCCCCCTCCACTAGAGATGAAAAGAATACATGTCAAAGAGAAAGGTTCCAATTAAAATTATAAGACATGATTTGACACTCCAGTTCACAACCTCATCATTAACAACCATGTTAATGTAACTGATCAACCACACCTCATAACTATACAATTTGGAAGGCATTGACTCGCGCACCTGATATTAATTTCTTCACAAATACATATATTTGTGGGGAAAGTGTACCTAATCCTTGTGAGTCATATTATACATCAATAACACTAACAATAGGTTCTACCAATTCCCCGCATCACCCTAGTTTAACGTCGAGAAATAAGTGGAATGAAAAGAGTACCTCACAATAGTGTCTATTAACTACTATTGTAGAAAGTAGAAAGGCACATAGCCTAAATCTATTCATACTTATAGAATCATGGTCAAAGGCCTCTATGTTTACATCTTTTCTCACCCACATCCTCTATCTCTCAAAGCCTCACATGGACTTCTTAGGGGTAGTGGTGGAAACAATTCAAGTTGTATACCAACATTTGCTACTCTCCTAGCTCCCCTCTACATAAACCATAATGCAGAACTCCGTACTCCAAATGAAACATATGACATGGAAGTCTATCAAAATTCTACCCCTCATCAGTCCAAGAGGTCATACAATATATAGAAAGATGTCCGGAGCCGTTGCAAGAATGAATCTACCTCGCCTAAAACTGACTTGGTACTTAGTGCAACTCGTATGATATTGTCCCACATGTCTAGTTTGGGCATCTTTATGCCTCATGTTCTAGGATGTTTTTTACTATAATTATCTAGCCATTGTAGATGCCTCATCTTCATGAACAACACTACTGGCTACATCTTACCAACCATCCACCCAGAATTTCAATACAACGTGAGGTTGCTCTAGAACCCCATAATATGAGGAAAAGGATAAGGTGAACACACATACTCAAACACATAAATGGAGGCCCATTTCATGATATTTTGATATGAATAAAGGATCTATAACTATATCCAGATTGTATCACAAAATGGTTTGTGGGCCTTGATGAATACGCTGCGACAAAATTGCTACACTTCCAAAACTGCAAGTGGACCTAGATACGCACAGATCTGAATATTATTGGATAATTTTTTTTACTAAATACCCTCTAAAGCTCCACATAAGTGAGAAATTCCACATTGGGGTTCTATATCACTATTATCAACTATTGGTTCTCTGAATCCTATGGAATGATCGCTGCTAGGACCACCATATGTTGGGGTGGTGTCCTAATCATGGGAAGACAAGTGTGACTACCTCGATCCATTCATGAACTACATGGGGGTCTTGATCACCCTAATACCTCATAGGTAACTTCATCTAGAAGTTGTAAAGTGCACATAGACTTTGTACATCCTTAGTCTATAATGCTAGCACGACCTACTACTCAACTATTGGTGGCTCAACTGGTGGACCACCAAAATGTATGTCCTCAAAACCAGTTCCCTATACCAAGACCTCATTGTGGGACATATCGACATCACAATACTTTCGTGGTAACCTATTTGGATGTTTTCATGGTTGAATTATAAAATAAAATCATGATGCACTATGATCATATAATATTTCTTGGTAGCTAATTGAGAAAAGATAGTAAAAATCACAACCTAGTACTATATTTGGATTGTACCATAATTTCTTTACAAATATTTCCCCATTGTACCAAGTACACAAGTAGTTTATTGGAGTCATAGTGAGTTGATAAGTTATCCACCATACTAACCATAGAACCTCTATCCTGATTAGTGCTCAAAACACCCTAATGTTATCACGTTGTAACCAAAACCAAGCTCATGACACTATAGTCCCAATGTGAAACCCATGATGATACCACTCTTTCACGACCCATCCTAATGGGGCCTGATCCAAATATCCCCATTCCCACCTACAATAGATAAATGTATGGAGACTAGAATGGAGTATGAATATCACACAAATTGGAGGTCATAATTAAGGTACCTGTAGGCACACACCCACAAACAACTCCATACAATGGTCAAGAAATATAAATAGTTAAAAACCAAAATGCATGAATACATATATCCCAAACAAGAGTAGATAAGAAGTGTTGAAAGAATATAAAGGTTAAAAAATTTCCACCAAAAAATATAAAATCATCCAACCTTATTAGATGGAGGGGATCAATGTCATATGAAACTTTCATAATTCTCCTTGGACCATCTCTAGTAAAATAATTCGAGTGGTCAAATACACAACATGTGTTGTAAAATCACATGCAATGGTGAACATTACAATACTAAGTGATCTCCAAGAAACCGAAAATAAAAGGGAGAAAAATAACAGAAATAGTTTGCTCGACCCAAACAGAGGGAACCCAAATGAGAGAGAAACTCCATCTAAAACCATCTTCAACTATACATGACTAATCGGCTCAGTCCACAAGGGGGTTTCAACCCTAACATGTGATAATACTGTACCAACTTTCAAAATCACCAAGATATACTTTTATCAGACTCCAAGTCTCATGAGGTCTCAACCTCACATCTTAAAACATGATAATACTCGAGGCTCTAAAGGAATCAAAAAACCCGTAAATCTAAATCCATGATCTCAACCATCCCATATGGAAACCTTTAAATATATAAACTCCCTAAATAAAAAATTAATCATTCTAAATGTTACATCTGAGAGAACATAATCTATAAATAATGACTCACTAGGTAAAACTATGGTTCTTAACACCAGACGTGCTGTCATCATTACCATGCACCATATGAAAGCTAAAAGAAGACCAAGTGGAGTGGCATGCCTCTCTCCAATACACATAGTCAAGGGAGAACTACTCCAAATTATGAATCGAGAGAATCCTCTCTAATTAGAGAGAATGAAGTGACCCACAACATTCCATTGTCATATAGTCAAGGGAGTGTTAGATACTAACAAACCTGGGAAACTTCTATCACTCTTCTATTGAGTGGCCCACAGATCACTCCATTGAGGGATTACGAACTCTTAATGAGGCACCGCATGTACACAAGTGGTGAGGCCTACTCTTCATAATTGTACTCCATAATTGAGGGATCTCTAACTCTAATGGATTAATCAATTACCAAAACAACACAAAAATAGAGGAGTACTACTTTGTAGATTAGGATCCATAGAACCTAACGATACGGTTGTTTTACTCAATAGATAGCACACTCACACCCTAATATGACAAGGGAGTACATCTTTGTTGATAGAGGACCCACACCCCAAATTGTCAGGGGAGTAACACTCTATGGATAGAGGACCCACACCATGGTACAATAGGGGAGTAACAATATACTAGTACTATCACTGTTGGGGACCCACACACTAACAAAATATGGGAGTATTGACCGCTAGATAGAGGACCCAATCCCTAGTATGACATGGGACTACCAATTATGCTTGAAAAAATGTATGTAGGACCCTCTCCCTAGAATTATAGGGGATTTATGACTCCATGAATTGAGGTCCCATAGAATAACATGGTATGGGTGTACCAAATCTATCTAAACATCATATATGGAGGACCAGCACCTTATCATTGTAGGGGAGTACATACCCCACTGATAGAGAACTGCACCCTGGTCCAAAAGGGGAGTGAATAATCTAACTAGTGAATGAGTATGGAGGGCTTCACCCTAACATGATAGGGGAGATCTATTTCCAACTACACAAATTATATGAGAATCCTATGCCTAAATACCACTATACAGTACTTATACCATGGCCTCTCTCTTGAAAAACAATAAAAATCTCTATCATCGATGAAAAACAGCTGAAACAAGAATCACACCTATCGTACCAAAAATCCAAACAATTCCATATGTATGGGTCCTATACCTTGTTAAAACAGACGATCAACACTCTATCGGCCTAAATATTCTAGGGTATCCACATCTTAAGGTGTTAGGAAAGGGCACCGAGCCTGATGTCAACCTAGTGATCAACCTGGATCACTACCCAATGTTAATCACCTCTAATACATTATCATAAAAAACTAAAACAAAATCATATCTCATATTACACTATGGATTCCATCATTACATTATATGTGAAAAAAACACTCATGTTAGGTTACTAACATGCTTCAATATAAGCCCTGAAGAAGGAGATGCACAAGGGGAAAGATCTCGAGAAAATAAAAAAGAAATTAAATTACATACATTGAGTCCTACACCACATGTTAACCCTCCCATGCACCTAAAATTGTCCTATAATTCATTTATTGGTTTTTCATGTGAGAATACACCATGTGTACATGATGCACACGATGTGTTGGGCCTCTCCCAGGCCCCCCGACCATTTTCTTTTTCGACACAACTAAGAAAACAATGTCCCACACATTAATTGTACACCTAAGTACATAGAATTTATAGTAAAAATATCCGTTTGGATATGTAATTTATATAAGACAATGTCTTAAACCATGCACATAGGTAATTTGGTTGTGTACTTCTAGACAACTATGCCCCATGATACAGCATCCCTGGCCATTTCCTCTGTTCACACAATCTTGGGTCACTAGAGGGCGTGTTACCCCAGTACATGGTGTGTAACCCCTAAAATTAATCTTCCTCAAATGGGAAGAACACAATATGTGTTCCACTAAAGCACATTCCATGTAAATGGGAATTGTTACTATAATTTCCTTGTGATCCATCCTAATCTCTATAGTTTTCACCGAAACATACATATCAAGATGGAAGGGATCTATAGTTGTTGTAAAAGGGCTCTACAATAATAATGAAATCCATAAAAATGGGGGTAAAAGATTAAAAAGTAAAATATTCGTACCTCTTGGTGAAACATTAAATCATTAGGTTCTAAATGAATCTTAGATCTTTCTTCTTCTTAATATAATGGTGATTAATTTCAAAAATAGAGAGTAGAATCACCTTTTCACCTCAGATTGTGCCTTAGTAAGAGTATCTCTCCAAAGAGAGAAGGGATAGTGGTTCTTCTCCCTTGTTTTATAGACAGAAAAGGGGTTAGGTTGGTGGAAATGATTCGTTAATTTTTTTATTTAATTAACATCTACTCATATAACATGCAGTTATCAAATCGCCTCTAACTAAACTCCTAGAATTGAAATCTTGTAAATTGTGCCCAGGGTAAACATGATATTCTGAAGTCAAACATAGTCTCAGAATTCTAATCCAAGACTTCCATCATGTGTTAAACAACATTTTAAGAGAAAGTATGCCTTAATGAAAAAATATATTTAATATTTTAAATATCACGACCTCGAGGCTCTATGGGCCCCTAATTTCCACACCAACATAATTTTTTGCTTCAAAAATATTCTTATAAATATTACAAAGTATTATAAGTCAAAACCCAAGTAACTAAATCTTCCTTGTACATGATGTGTCTCTAATATTACCTAACACTTCAGGGCAGTAAGGAACATTAAAAAAATTTATAGTAATCCTATATCATGAGATATAATAAAATGTCAATAAGTAGATGAAATAATAAGGAATGATATTTTTGGGGATCAATAATTCTCCCCACCATGAAAAATTTTCATCCTAAAAAAGTACAGTGTATTTTTTTTGTAGAAAAATATTAAAAAGAAATGATAAATTTTCACATAGTCAAAATAATAAACATTAAACATCATAAGACCATATTTTAAAACCCTATACATAAGTGGAGTTTACCATGTTATAAAAAATACATTAATACAAAAACCAAGTATCACTGTATTGATGATCTAAACAAATGAATACACCTTGAAAAATAAAAAAACCGATTAAAAAAGAATCAATTCAAATAACCATATTATCCTACGCCAAACATATCATATTATGTGGCATAGTCCTGACATTAAAAACCCTTTCTAACATTTAAAAAAATTACTAATGAAAATAAGATCAATAAAACCATATTTCATAATCAATTTTCCCATGTGAATGCTAAAATCCAATTTTAAATAAATGATTTGATCATTTTAAAACAAAAAATGAAATAATACACCAAAAATCATTTGAAACCATAATATCAAGTATTTTACTTAAAAAAATTAATATATCAAGTGATAAAGGTAAAAAACTATGTAACTCAAAAAATGTAATTTCCTTTAAAAGTTAAAATAGAAGAAAATATTCCCATCCACATGGTAATTTACGACCAAATTAATCAAAACAAATTACAAATAACATATCTTTTTAAAAGTATAAGTCTATATGTAGATATATAGGTATTCATATTTATTTAATGAATCCTTTATAAGGGAAAAAATAAAACCAATCAATTAAAATAACACACCGGCTAGTGAAATTAGACATCTAGGATATAAGGAATACTAATTTTTAAACGGATGTAGTAACTTTTTAACCATTTTTTTTACCACTCAAATATGTCATATAACCAAATCATGAGAACTTATTTTGTGAATATTAAATTGATGTAATTCCAAACACATTGTATTAAATATTAACAAAATAATAATAATTACAAGTCCTTCAACCAAACATCTAATGAATTTTATATTTAACAATAATATTTGTACAACAAAACCATTTGACAAAGTAAAATCATTCACATAATGAATTTTATAGATTAGTGAAAATGATTTTCAGTATTTTTAAACCTTTTAAATTCTAACACTACAAAACTAATTAAAATTCCAACTCATGGTACATTTTAATCCATTAATTAACATAAACCATTACAAACCTTGTAGAATTGTTAACAATTCCCAAAAGAACATTACATATTTTAAAACCAAAGTAAATCATCATTAGGAATCTTTGACATTAAATGAAAATTTGTAAAATCTATTATTATTAGGAATGTGTGTTTTCAAAAAAGTGAACACCAAATGCAACAACACATGGTTTGAGAACAATCATAATTAAATAAAAATTATAATTAATTTTTTCCATTCATCCTAAATTATAAATAAACCAGGGTGAAATGTACATGAGATCTCATAAACATCATTGGAAGCAATCATAATAAATATGTGAGATCAATAAAAATAAAAATAAGAATTAAGAAAGAAAAAACATCAAAACCACACCCGCCAAATATATATGGACTTTGTATATGGTATTTATCTCATGAACCTGACCTGTTTAACTAATTGGTTCCCAATCCATCTTCCTTAAAATAATATATTATGCTTAAATAGAAGGATCAATAAAACCCAAAACTGTAATTATAAATTCTCAACATCACTAGACACTCAATGATTAGTACTAAAAGGGTTGTCCAGATTCTTCCTCATAACTATATCAAGAGTCCCGATGATCTTATCTCATTTCAACCATAACACACCAAGTAATATAAAATAAAACCAAGCTATGATTATATTATTTTATGAACCAACCCACGATTCCCCTTATTCTAGTGCGTGGTCCGGTTTCTGGTATGTCCAAAATCGAATTCATGATCTCCTAGGTTGGAAACAATTGCTTACACCTCAAATTCATGTGCAAGTGAGAAACATTATTTTCGATGAAACAATAAAAACAACAACGAACTTACATATAAATTCCAAAATGATTACTCCAAAATTCAGATAATCACAATAAATAAAATAATTATTTAAATAATACATGAAATCAAATGATCCATAACCATATATCATAACCCATAAACTATAAAAAAAACAAAAAAGTATAACAAAAAATCTCAATATATTCATAATTTAAATTTTAATACAAGGAGAAATACAAATAAAGAGAAACCAAATCAATAATTTCAACATGTCATAATAATAAAAAATTCCAAAATTGAATAATTACCAAAACCACCCAGCTACATGTGTCAAGAAAAATTATTACTTTCTTGGAACCACCACCATAGTCAAACAAAAATCTAAATACCAATTGTTACATCAATGAAAAAAATACACTAATAATAATATTTATAAAGGTGTGAAAAAAAATTCATTGTCATTCACATCCCCATATCCCATACATATCTTTTAAAATTAATATTTTTCAATGTTTTTTAGAAATAGAACTAATAAAATAATAATATCATTTTTAAGTAAGACAATTCAAATGAGATAAAAACTTATATTCATTTTTTCTAAAGTACACAATTCCTCCATTTAAGAATAATCAATATTTGAAAATATTTATGAAGGTATGAAATTTGAAGTAATATAAATATTTTTGAAACATTACTTTGGAAATTCCCAAATTGCATTATTAAAATAATATAATATTTAGTGTCCCATTAAAAATAATAAAATATATCATGAGAGAGATAAATTTATAAATTTAAAATGTAAATAATTTTTTTTAATCAGTAACATATTTATTATAAATAAAATTTCTTGAAAACATGCACAATTAGGAAAAATTTACTACATTAAATTGATTGTAAATAGTAATAGCATCAAATGATGGAAAGGAAGGATGACCTAATGTCCTAGGATAAACCATAGGGACCAAATGTCAATACACACTAAGATCCACAAACTATATTATGTGTAAAAATAATTTCATTTAACTATAAAAAAGACTACTGTGGAGAACATTTTCAATTCCTAATGATTAAAATGATATCTTCATCATATCCATCTATGAATAGGCATATAAAGGTGGGTTTTGTAAATTATTTGATGGGAATATCCACATTCTTGTTAGAGTATTACTATATTTAGGGTTGAAATACATATAAAGGGATATTATATTAATTCCTAATAGGTAATTATCACAGGTCCTTAGTTAAGTAACCAAGGTTCCCGTGATTAAAAAACTATATGTGAGAAATACTAATCATTCAATAAATCACATACGATCTCAATGATACATAAAAACATATATCAATAATAAATCATAGAATATGATCACCCTCAGATACCCTTTACACAATTATATCTCATTCATCAAGAACAACAACATGATAAGTACATCCCCCACCTATGTTAATTCCATCAACTAGACATAAAATAAAATATAACTATATTTTACATTAATTCAGGGTGGAGCTCACTTTTTTGTGTCTAGCACATTAATATTTTTATTTTTTATATGTTCTAATTGAGCCTTTATAGACTCTTTAGAAAAATATTTATAAAATCATAATTGAAAATAAAATCATTTAAACCTCATCTAATGATATCAAATAAATTAATAGAACATGGAAAACTTGATAAAGAAGTAAAACACAATAATATTTTATAAAAGATAAATTTAATAAAAAAATGATAATATTAGTAATTGTTTTAAAATAAAACATGACATTAATGATCAACACATTTAAATGGATTCTTATTTATTTAAACAAACTGAATGTAAAAATTGTTTATATTAAAAAAATTAGAGCATATAAAGATCCAAAATATCTTTCTTATATAATAACAACCAAGATGAAAACAATATTTGTATGGAATTTATCTCTTGATATACGTTATATAATTTATGAAGAGTTCAATCATGAGGAGGAAATAATAAATTAATAAATGGATGTAAATTTAAATTTCTATTCCTGGAGAAAACAACCTCAATTTTCTAAATTAATAATATGAAAAGATGTGATGTTATTAAACCATATTTAGTAATGATAATCATCTAAATTATGATTTGAGAACATGGTTATTTAAGGAAAAAACAAATCATAAAATAAAAAATAGGAATAATGAATGGGGTTTAGAACACTTTACCAAATGGAATCACCCCCAATGCTTAAAATCCATTGAAGATCCAAGAGATAGAGAATAAATTTTTTGTTAAGAAATATGTTTTTCAACATGTTGAATTGGAGTCAAAAGGATCCATGCTGATTTTAATTTGATAAGGGTTAATATAGGATGTTAATTTTTTTATCTATACATAATTCATCACACATTCACCATGCATTCCATAACATGGTGTACCATTTCCATGAACTTCCAAGAATCCATCTCCTTAGGCCATCACAATGTTTCTATCCTTTTCATGGTGGAACCAGCCTTTAAGAAACACTCAAAGTAACTACTTCATGAGGACCCTCCTTGGAGTAGAATAATATTTAAAATGTGATACCCCCCATGGAACAACTTTTTGGGAAAGGGAATGATCATGATGTACCAAATTACACTTATACATGATTATTTTACTATAACATATCATAGGGAAGTTGTAAACTTTACCGAATTATAACCATTATGTGTATTCCACTCCAAATTTACAAGAATTACGACCCTCACACATCAAACTGTATGAATTTGACCTTACCCAAGGTAAGAATATGAACTCCCTTAGTCATGACATGAAATAACATCTAAACAAAACTTTTATACCATTAATCACTTCTATGTTATCCAATTTCAGAACCTAAAACTTCTAGAATGTTTTTTAATCATTCCATGATTCCATTGGCCATGACATGACCTCCCTATCTAGACATATTTTTTAAAAAAAATCCTTAGACCTTTATCTAGGGACCCAATGTTTTTCAATTGAAATTTATTTCTTATGATTATTTCAAATAATCACATTAAATTATAACACAATGAACTTTTATGTACTATGTGACCTTTAAAAATAATTTTTCCACTTTTCTGATTTGAATTTTTAAAATATGACATACTAGGTTGAGATCAGTATGTTATTTCGAGTCTAATATGACCAAATAAATTTTTGGTGAATAGTAATATACCCTTATGAATAATAAATTTACCACTAAGAATAGTAAAATACGCTAATAAATAGTATCCTTACCTATGACATTATATAATTAATATTCATGTGGAAAAATGATATACCTATATATGGGGATAAAAAAATAAATGTTTTAGAATTTTTGTTTTTCTAGTAAATTGAGATTTTAATTAAAAATGAAATTATTCATATTTATAAAATTATTTTTGAAAAATGGATTTCATTTTTGGATTAGAAATGTTTTAAAATGGTTAGGGTGAAATTTTGGGATTTTTCTGAAATACTTGAATTTTTAGTGAATAGTAAAATACACTAATTTTCCGTATAAATACATTATAATTTAAATGCATTATTCCTAACATATTAAGTGGTTTATGTACACAAATATAAAACTCCCATGAACTTATTACTATTATTGGTCAAGGAATCATCAATAATTCTAGTCTTGAAAGAAAATAATAAACTAAAGAATTAAATACTATGAAAACACTCCTCTCATCCACTACAAATACTAGCCCTCCTTAACTATTTTCTTAATTCCTCTCAAGCCTTGTGCCTTACATAAATTTTTCCCAAATCCTTCCCCAAAATCCTTCCCCATGTCTATCAGCCTTTGGTCTCCGAAAAAGACTAAAAACTCTTCCCTTAAGAGTTTCTCAAAAAAGATAGACTCAAGTGTTAAATACCTCTTTCCATTTATTTTATTTCTCGACAAGTTCATTTCTTTTATTTTTTCATTCCTCCCATACCTTCAACCAAATGATATGATAAATATAGTAGAATAAATTTACTGTATTTTTTTTGTACTAATGGGATAATTCATTATCATCTCTTCTTTCCCATTCTTTTATACCAATGAAATGAAAACACCATCCGAGATGTGTTAATTTATCGCATTCACGGACGACGATTTATGAATTTCAATTACCATATTATATTCTGGTCTTGAAACCATTTTTATGGTGGAATAGTATATCAAATATTTATTTTATCTCATATGTTGTTTGGGAATCACCTTTCACACATTAGGTAAAATACTAATGCAAAATAAGTAAATTTTGAGAATAAACCGCCAAATTAATTCAAGCGTTTATCATTAATGTTTTATATAATGATTGAAATTCACTAAAAGTAACCAAATTAAATTTTCAACCTTGTAACCTTTTGGATGTAAATTAAAAAATATAACTTCAATTATGGACATCCACCTTTATCAAACACGTTTATCTAAACATCAATATATGGGAACCAATCATTAATACCATGAAAGAAAATGGACCCGAACAATGAAATTGAACCACATAACCAATCAAAATGGATATAAATGAACATAAATGGATTATAATAGTTATTATACATATATAATAGGTTCTATAATTCTTAATTCACTATCCTAATTTTACTATTCAGGTCATTGATATCAAGTGGAGAACACCAACAAACTTAAAGTAAGGGATCCTCTCTATTCCACTTTTATTCATGATTTTCCTCTATGTTATAAACTTTTATATGCAGTTACTAGTTATGGGGTATGATTAAACACCTCTCCCAAACTGTACTCATAATTTTTAAATGATTATAAACACATTTATCTATCATTAATCCATCTTAAGTACACATGATACCATGCTATTATTCCGTGAGGGATTCAACCCGAACCTCCATTATTACTTAAGGTTTCATTGTCTTTCATTTTACCTAAACGGTGTTATCTATTATTATTATTTTAGTTTTCTAAATGATATGTGAATGTTCCATACTCATTTATCATGTTCCATTAATCATTTATTTTCAGGTATATACATGTTATTAAGTGATTCCCTCCTCAATATTTCCTTGTAGGAAAACTTATTTGAAGGAAAATTCCTGAATTCTTACCCGATTTCAAGTGCACTATATCCTCTATTTTAGGACACCTTTTTCTTTAAAAAAATTACATGTTTTATTATTAAAACCTTATTGGTTATCTTATATTTTTATATAAAATATTTTTCCCTTTTTATTTTAAAATCTCTATAGTATTTTCCATTAAACCGTACAAAAATGTTTTTATGCTAAAAATTTTCAAATACATTTCGTACATGTTGTCACTTTTGTTTGACATCACATACCATGATATATGACTATTTTACCATATTAACTTCCACATATGTTCTATTTACTTTCTTTCATGGACACTTTTATGATACTCCCATGATTTATTCATTATCAAATGGTTGTGGTACCCAATTCTTTCCATAGTAACCCTTATATTTTTGCAAGATTGATTATGTATATTTATTTATATGGAAAAAATATTCATAAAAAGTTAATATGGCGGTGCCCAGATAGCACTCTAATGAATTTGGTAAATTTGGGTCTCATGAGACATTATATTTTACGGTCTTAGCAGTTTTCTTTGGCAAGTGCTACTATGTGTAACAGTCTTGGCCTTTACCCTTGGCTTATGCTACTATGAGAAACATTCTTGGCTGTAAGACTGGACACATACTAAATTCTTATTCTGTCATTCAGTCATATTACTATAAATTCATGTTTATATGATTCCTCATTTATATGTTATGATTCCATATGTTAAATTCATTTTTATATCATCATGCCATGTCATCTATGCCATGTGCTAATGCTTTGTTCTTATGGTTATTCCCTTGCTAAGAATTTTAGCTCATCCCTTTGTTCATGTTATGCCCAGGTTATCGTATAAAAATATTTGAAAACAATGGATTATAGGATCTTGTTATTGGGTTCAAATAATAAAAAAATTTATAATGCTTTTTTATGTACCTAGTATTCCAAGACACTAGGATAAACGATCCCTGTCTTGTACTCTGATTTATAATTTTCCTCAAAATAATAAAATTTTATATGTAAAAGGATACTATTTCTATATTTTGTATCAGGGGGTGGTCTATTTATTTTTGGAGATTAGGAATATAGTACCTTAGTGAGAACCTTAATGATGAAACTAATAATAGTAAACAATAGCTAAATTTTGTTAAGTATAGAGTATAAATTTTATCAAGAAAATACATCCATGTAAGGATACAAATAGGTAGATCCAGCTCTGACATAGATGTACCTAGGAGTGAAAACTCTGACAAGGAGTTTTGAGCCTAACCAGTGGGATCCTGGTATATAGAAATAGGCATTGTTTCACAATTGTTTTTCACTCCTGGAGGATATGCTTTGGTAAATTCATGAGTTTAGTATAAACATATATTAAGGGAATTAAAAACCATAATGATATAAATGAAGAAATAAATTAAGTATAACATAATTTTAATCCTTAGGAATCACAATTTAGGATATACTTTTCCTTTAAAATTTTATCAATTTATATTTAAATTTTCCTTTTTATGATCAATAGATATGTTTTCAAGCCCTCTAATTGTATGTTATTTTTCATTGTTAATGGAATGAAATAGAATAACATGTTTGGAAAACCAATGTGATAGGTAATATAAATATTTAGCTAATGATATGCCTGATATGATGGGAACTGGTGCTCAATACATCATGATAGCACATGCTCAGCTGGATCATGTTATGAATAATAACCTGAATCATGTGGAACACCCTCCTCTTACAAGGAAGGAGAAAGTTTCCATTTAATCCTTCATGGTGAAAAGTCCTCCCATGTTTAGTGGATATTTGGATCCCATCATCATGGAATATTGGATTAACTACATTGAAAATATATTCTCTACACTCCAGTGCACAGAAGAAGAGAAAGTTATATTATTGGTCTATCGTTTGGATGGGGATGCTGATCAATGGTGGACAATAATCAAAAATACAAATTCCCAAGAGGTAATTGATTTGATGTATTGGGAGGAATTCAAGAGGATGGTTTACATTAAATGTTTTCCACAAACCCTCCATCTTAAAATAGAAAAATAGTTCCTCAGACTCATGTAGAAGGAAGATGAGTCCATCGAGGTATAAGAAGAAAAATTTACAATGCTTGCAGGGTATGCCTCTGGATTTATCATGAACATAGAAAGCAAGGTGGGCCAATTCCTCCAAAGACTAAAAAAGAGTCTACAAAAATCATTGGCGATTCGAGACTTCAACTGTAATGAGGAAATTGTTTATTGTGTCCTTAAGGATAAAATGGTGATTAGAGACTCTCAGTGGTTTCGTGGACCCCATGAAAAGAAGTAGAAAATGGGGAACATCATCATAGGTTCATCAAACAAATCCCTTGATGTAAAGAAGCCCAAATATCCCGCATATAATAGTTTTGGGAAGAAGCATCATGTTAACTATCTAAAGGGAACTACGAATTGCTTCAAATGTGGAAATCTAGGAAATATGTCTAAAAAGCCAATGAGATATGAAGAATCCTGGTATTGTGGAAGAAGAAAGGAAGGTTCATATTAACACTTAACCTATAGCGTAGTGTTGAAAATATAACAAGTATGAGCATTATGAAAAAAATTTAACTAAGACAAGGGTTGGGGTAGAAAATAAACAAAAACCACAAAGGGAACAAATAAGGGCTTCTGTTATCACTGCTACTGAGGTGGGGCTATAAAATTATGAGGGGACATGTGAAATAGTTATTCATTATATAATAGTGAACATACCATTTGATTATGGTTCTACACATTCATTCATATCTTTCAAGTTTAGTATAACTATTCAAACAACACCACAATATTTGGAGGATATGATATCAGTGAGAACAAATAATGGGGAAATTATTGCATCCATGGTTTATAACTCCACCCCAGTTTTTTTTGAGGATTTAACCTCCCAAAAAATTGTTGCATACTTCCTTTTTGAGATTTCGATAATATCTTGGACCTAGATTGACTATCACTATAAAAATCATACATCAACTCTCAAGAAAGGGAGATCACTCTATACATCCTGAAGCATCCTCAAATTATTTACAAGTGTAAGGAGGAAGAGGAATCTCGTTTAGAATCATTTTCTCAAGTGAGGTTATTCATTTCTTATGAGCATGAATGTATAACTCAAATGATTGGAAAAAGGATAGAATCATTCTTCAATACATGCCCATCGTGAGGGATTACACAGATGTATTCCCTAGAGGGTTGTATAGTATTCCTTCTGATAGAGAGGTTGAGTTCTCAATTGCACTTATTCGTAGATCTCCACCTATAAAAAATACACCTTTTAGAATGACCACTATAGAGTTGGGAGAGCTGAAGAAAAAGTTAAAATAGAAATTACCTCAAAAAATTTGTGGTATTATTTATTGACGATATTTTTATATAATCCAAGAGGAAGGAAAAAAAATAAAGAGTATTTGAATACTATGTTAAAGACTTTGAGAAAGGATAAGTTGTATGAAATGTAGAATAAATGTGTGTTCTAGATGGAGGAATATTCCTTCACGGGGTATGTTATCACCAGTAAAGGGATAACTGTAGACCCTTCCAAGACAAAGGCAATTGAAGTCTGAACCAAGAAAACATATGTAATGGAGATCCATAGATTTCATGGTATAGCTGGTTATTATCGATGTTTTTTTAAGAACATTTAAAATTATTTAAAACCATTGACCAAGCTGACACGAATGGGAGTAACCTTTTTTCAGACAAAGGAATGTGATGACAGTCTCAAGGAGTTGAAAACGAGGCATACCACTGCGCCATAACTCACACTCCCATCAAGTGGAGAAATAGTTATTGTGTAAAATGATGCTTCAAAGAAGGGATTAAGAGATGTTCTAAAAAATGATAAAGTGATATTCTATGCCTCAAGAATGCTAAAAATCCATGAGGAAAACTATCATATGAATGATCTGGAGTTGGTAGGAGTGATCTTTGCATTAAAAATCTGGCTGGATTATCTCTATAGGGAGAAGTATGAGATATATACATACCGAAAGAGTATAGAATATATATTCACACAAAAAGATATTAATATGCACCAACGATGATGGATATATCTCATCAAGTATTATGAATGCTTAATCTACCACCACCCAGGTAATGAAAATAATGTGGTAGATGATCAAAGTAGAAATGATCCATTATTTTTATCAATTGTGAAACTGAAAAGGATATGTTCTTCATATATTTTCAACAGATTGGAATGGGATTATTAAGGGAGGAACATCACCAATCCTTTCTCGGATTATTGCTCAACCATCCCTTATGGTGAAAATAAAATATGCTCAAAGAAAAGATTTGGAAGTTCTAAAAAGTTTGTATTCTACTCAAAATGGGAAATCCTCAGAGTTCATGATTCATGAGGAAGGGGTTATAAGATTTTGGTTATGATTATGTGTAACATGTGATCCGAAGAAAAATAAGGATCTTTTTAATCATGCATGTAGCTCAACCTTCTCTATTCTCCCAGGGAGCACAAAGATATACCGAGATCTTGGAGAATAATTTTTGTGGGACAATATGAAAAGGGAGATTGCTGAGTATAATTCAAAGTGACTATTATGTAAGCAAGTGGATGATGGGTGTAAAATGTCTAAGGGGATTATTCAACTACTACCCATACTATTATGGATGTGGGAGAACATCAGTATGTACATTATCAATGGACTTCTACGGACATCCAGAGGAAACAATGATATATGGGTCATTGTGGATATTCTTACAAACATAGCTCATTTTATCGATATTCTAGGGGAATATTTAATTGGATCAACTTGCATGGATATATATAAACAAATTAGTAAGGTTGAATGGAGTAAAACTCTTTATTATATCCGAGAGAGACACAACATTTACCTTGAAGTTATAGAAAAGTCTCTAAGATGCTCTAATCACTGATCTGAAGTTTAGTATGGCCTATCATCCTCAAACTGAAGGCCAATCTAAGAGGAATATTTATACACTAAATGACATGTTGTGAGTGAGTTATATGGAATTCAAAGGATTATGGGACCAACATATTTTATGTGTTTAATTCTCCTACAAAAACAGTTTCCACTTGAGCATCGGAATGGAGCTATACGAATCCCATTATGGGAAAAGGTTTAGAACACTAGTGTTTTGGGATAAAGACATTAAGAGTAAACTACTAAGACCTGAAATGTTCGATGAAATGGTGGAGAAGGCAAAAAATATTCAACAACACATTAAGAAATCCCAATGTCGATAGAAGAGTTATATAGAAACTTTTCATCGAGTCCTTGATTTTAATGTTAGAGACATGGTATTTCTATACATATCTCCATGGATGAAGGTCATGATGTATTGTAAGAAATGGATTCTAGGTCCCAGGTACATCTTCCCCTTCTAAATTCTTGATCATGTTGATGCTATAGTGTAACGACCCAAATATTCATTAATGAAAATTCCTCTTGATCTAATTAAATGTTTTATTGTGGTTATATAAAATGTGAACATCATTGGTTTAATATTTCTATATTTTAAAATACTATTAAGAATTTTGACCATTGTTAATATAGCCATTTAATATTGATCAAATTATTAGTATATATATAGATCTTTAACAAATCCAATTTTTTCTGTCAAAGGAAGCGATAACCTCATCCAGTAGACTTGCCCCATACGAATCCTATTTGTCAGAGCTCAAAAAGGGGGTAGAATCGTTGGGCTTTAATCTTGACCAAGCCCAACCCGATCTTGAACATGACAATATTGAGCAGAACCCACTATGGGAGAAGGGAATGTTAATAGAGATTATCACCCAATAGATGTTATCTGAGCCACCCCAAGAGTTTTTCACCGTTACGCACAATACCCTTTGGTCTTATGCGGGTGTTATAAGGGGTAATGTAACAAGATAATAGCACTATGATTATGTGCATTATTTTTGTATATAATAATGAATATACATTCATTTTATTATTTTTACTTTGTAAATACTTTTATAAAACAAAAATAGAATTTTTAGTTTATATTCATCTAAGAAATCTATTTTGATGAATTAGTGGAATTTGGAATTAAAAAATATTTTAATAAAGTATTATTAATAAATTACTTTGTATTAAATAAAAATTATCGAACAATTTTTATGAATACAGTTGTAATTTTTATGTAGGTTTGGATGCTTTTTTGTTAAAACCCCAAAATTTTTGGTAAATGTCGGTTTCTATTTTAAAAGTTAAAATCAAAATATTTTTAAAATTATTTACATAAAAGGAATATTATTTTTGGAATCAGGATGTCTAAATTATCCAATGGTGAATTTTTCATAATTTATTAGAAAGTACTATTTTTTGGGTAAAAATTAAATACAATTTAAATATATAATGTGTTTTATGACATCATAATTACCCAATAGTGATGTAATAAAATAATATAAACATTTTTCTCAGAAAATATATGTTTTACCATTAAAATAATACAATTTTGGGTTTTTTGATTAATTTTACAAAGCTTTAGTAAACCCTACAAGGCTTATAAAACATTTTGTATTTTTAAAATGTTTTCCTTGAGAGTGTGAGACACCTCCACATATGAAAACCTATTATTTTAAGAATTTAGTTCCTTGAAATTATAAAATATTATTGTCTACTCCACTTGGGAAAAATCATGGGAAAAAACAATGAGCTAGTTTGTTGTTTTGATTAGTTTAATGTGTGGTGTCCCATACCTAAATAATAAAGAATTCCCTCCCATTTCATATATAAATCCACCCAATCTACCACTTACTCTTCGATCAAAGCCTTTAGAGTTCGAACAGCCCCTGTACTCCTCTCTCTATAATCCTACAAAGGTGCCCCAATCTCCCAAGAAGCATATCTCAAGCCTCTCCCGGGCTTTTGGTATCGCACTTCCAAGTAAGGGATCCTCACTTTCCTCTACTTTCAAATTCAAGAATCTTATTTGAAATCAGTTCTATTAATTTAGAATCATTAAAATTTTATTCTTTTATAATAATTATATTAATTTCCATGTGATTTTATTTTAGTGAATGATTATTTATCCTTCCTCATTTTGACCCTTACCTAAGTTGTTACAATGCTGAATGTTCATTAGGGATTTCTCCCTTTCTCATTTTGTCCAAATTTCATCAAGTTGTCATACACTTTTTTAAATTAAAAATTTTGGGGTACGATTTCTCACCTCCCCCATACTTATCTCTTTATATTTGGATGATGGGATACCCCTTTCTCTCTCATTAATGTCTCCCATGTATACCCGTTACCATGCCAAAATTCCGTGAGGAATTTCTCTCTCTTCTTTACATCCTAGTAATTCTTTTGTATTATGCACCTAAATTCCATTACCTTTGTTGGGACAAGTATCTATATGAATCCCTTACTGTCCATTTCATTTAGATAGGATGATACACCCTTTTATCTCTCATGTACAATTTTCTTGAATCCTTATGTCACACCGTTATGTTGTGGAAATTGCACCGCATTTTTCCAATCCATTATCATTGTGTAGTGCATACCATACCCATATATCTATAAAGGGTATTTACCATTATGCACATATACATATTTAATGTTTCTTTCATGTATTTAATCCACATTACTTAATCGTGTAATAACTTATGATGTTGATTGATTCCATGTTATATGATCCATGTGGCACACTTATGTATGAAATGAAATGTTTAAGAAGGGTGCACCATGATAGCGCTCCAATATATTGGGTAAATTATAGTATCACGATATTCCATGTGCAATGGGGGTTGACACATGCTAATTCAAGTGAAACGAGGTTTTACTCATGGTTCATGTGCAGTGAGGTTTTACTTGTTCTCCATGTGCAATGAGCCTTGGCTTATGCTAATTCCATGTTAAGTATTGTTGACACATTTTCATGTTATGACTGTAATGATTTATCATGAATTTATGTTCATGTTTCTATTGTGCTCCATTGATATTCCTATTGTCTAACATATATTGTATTCCTCATGTTATTCTATGTTTATCCCTTAACTCGAATTTATAGCTCACCCTATTCTTATGCATGTCCTCTGGTTATCCCATGCAATGATAAGTACAAGGGAATGTAGTGGTCATGTAAATGAATTTTTAAATTAAATATGTAGTGTTTTTTTGTTCTAAGCTATTATGTAATGTTCTTAAGACTAAAATACACTAGACCACTCGATCTTCTATTTTTTATCAGGTAATGATTTTACGTAATAAATCAAGTTTATGTGTGTAATAAAGAGATGTTTTGTTATAGTTGGTATCAGAGGATAGGTTTAGTTATTTTTTTTGATTATGATTAGAAAACCCTAGTGAAGCCATAGAGACAATACTAAGTATAATAAAAACATCCCTATGTTTTGGTGGGTATTGAGTAAGTGGTTTATCAAGAAAATACATCCTTGTCTGGATACGAGCAGGTAGAGGCAGCTCTAGCACATATGTAACTTAGGGTGAAAACCCCAACAAGGACTTTTGGGCTTGACCTGGGGTATCCTAGTACCCGAGAATGGGCCTTGCTGGACTCATGGTTATGACACTCCCAGGGGATATGCATTGGAAAATTCACAGGATAAGTATGAACCATTGTTATGGGAATTAAAAAAATCCCTATGAATATATGTTAGAAAGTAGATCATGGATAATGTAGATTTAAGTTTATAGATTCATAAGTCAAGGAAATAAAAATTATTTATAATCCAACCGCTTTTGTCCTTGGATTACCCCCTATGTGTTTAGTAGTTTAACATACACATCCCATGTCTATATCGGATAAGGTTGAACTAGAATCAAAAAGTGAAAGGTAGGGTTATCATTCATGGTTCTACGAATTCTTTTACATCCTGAAAGATTTCTAGAACAATCCCAACACCACCACAAGTCATTGAAGTGAAGATGTCGGTGAGTATGGCAATTGGTGTAATCATTGAATCCCATGAATATTACTACTACCCTGTCATAATTTTTGGATTGAAATTCCCAACGAACATCTTCATACTCCCTCTGGTGGAATTTGATGTGATTCTTGGTATTAATTAGCTTTCCTTATTTAGAGCCAACATAAGTTTTCGTGAGAGGGCAATCACTCACCATATGGATAATCGACTCCCGATTTTATACAAGTGCAAGGAGAAAGATAAATCCTCTTTAGATATATCATCTCAAGAATGGATATTACTACAATTTGAGAATGCATATCTGGAATAGAGGATTGAGTCTAAGGAGGCAACCATCCATGAAGAGATTCCTATTTTGAGGGAATTTATTGAAGTGTTTCTTGAGGAATTTCCTGGTCATCCTTCTAGAATAGATGTTGAATTATCAAATTGATCTTATACCTAGGGCATTGTTAATATCCAAGACTCTATATAGAATTGATATTGTGGATCTTGAGTAGATAAAGAAAAAACTACAGAAGAATCTAGACAAAGGGTTTATACACCCAAGTGCTTCACCATGGGGTGAACCAGTCCTCTTCTTCAAAAAGAAGGATGGGTCAATGCGCCTATGCATCGATTATCGTGAGATTAAAAAATCCCAATAAAGAATGAGTATCCTCTCAAAAAAATGGATGAATTGTTCAATCATCTACGTGGAGCATAATACATGTCCAATGAAGGTTTGTGGTTGGGATATTATCATGTAAGGGTGGAGAAGGAAGATATCCCCATGAATGATTTTCGTACAAGATACAGGCACTATGAATTCACAGTAATGCATTTTAACTCACTAATTATCTAGAAATGTTAATGTACTTAATTAATAGAGACTTCATATATTACCTCGACAAATATTTGGTAGTCCTTATAGATGATATTCTAAAATAATCCAAATCCAAAGACGATCATTAGGAGAATCTATAAACTGTACTAGAAACCTAGAGAAAGGACAAGCTCT
The DNA here is from genome assembly GCA_963277665.1 of Viscum album. Lineage (NCBI taxonomy): Eukaryota > Viridiplantae > Streptophyta > Magnoliopsida > Santalales > Viscaceae > Viscum > Viscum album. The sequence goes on from OY728155.1 coordinate 825,450,611, forward strand.
ATGAAAAGCACAACAATAGTGAGTTTTGGTTTATGGATGTCTCATTCTTGGATCATATCATCACTGGGAATTAGATATATGTGGATCCCTACAAGATAAATGCAATAGAGAGATGATCGAGGCCAACATCAGTAACAGATTTCCGTAGCTTCTTGGGGTTAGCTGGATATTATCAATGATTTGTGAGAAATTTATCATGATAGTCCAACCCTCATACAAAGCTAACTCAGAAGGAATAATGTTTTCATGGAGTGATGAATGTGAATAAAGCTTCAAGGAGTTAAAAGGGAGGCTTATCACTATGCCTGTACTCACTTTACCCACAAGTGGAGAACTTTTTGTGGTATTCAATTATGCTTCAAAGAAGGGCTTGTGTTGTGTGTTGACGAAAAATGACAAAGTCATTACCTATTATTCAAGGATATTTAATTTTCATGAGAAGAGTTATCCAACACATGATCTGGAGTTGGATGTGGTGATATTTGTTTAAAAAAAATTGCGGAATTATCTCTTTGGAGAGAAGTGTGAAATATATACAGGCCAAAAAATTCTCAAGTATATATTCTCACAGAAAGAGTTGAACATGCACCGACGAAGATGGTTAGAGTAAATCAAGGACTCTGACTGCTCAATCCATTACCACCCTGGGAAATCAAACAAGGTGGTGGATGCTCTAAGATGAAAGGACCCAGTGATTCTATCATTGATGAGAATTGAGAAGGATCCAATCTTCTCAAATTTGATGATGATGGAAATGGGAATCATAAAGAATGGAACATCATCATTCCTTTTTAGAAATTTTTTCTCAACCGTCTATTTTGGAAAAGTTAATGGAATCTCAAAAGGGTGATGTGTGAATTCAGAAGAAAGTGGAATCTATCAGAAGAGGGAAATACTCAGAGTTCAATGTTAATGAAGAAATAATTGTGAGATTTGGGAAATGACTATGTGTTCCATCTAGTTCCGAGCTAAAGAGAGAACTTTGTAATTCCCCGACCCCATTTACCCAGAGTCGGTGCATTATTACAAAAAATTGGCATGATCACAAAAGATCAAATCCCGAAATACCGACTAGTTTAGTAGCCTTGGAAACACTAGATACATTCATAAACTTTACATTACATCATAAAGTGAAAACTACAACAACATCTTGTCTCCACAATCATATACCCTTATACTATCCCTGAAGTTCATTCATAAAATACTTCTTCACATCCTGGGAAAAATAAAACATAGAGAGGGGTGAGCTCAAATGCCCAATAAGTATAACAATATAGCGTAGACATTCATAAAAAAGCATACACATTTAAGAAAATGCATATCTAAAAAAAGCCTTTTAAACGCGATCTTTAGAATAATATGGAAAAGATAAAATAAAATAATGCCATTTACTTAATAACATTGATATTCTAATAGTCAAATAATCACATGCAATATCAATAACCCCTTTCATAATGATGGAATGCATAATGCCAGACTATCATAATCACATAGTCAAGAACATGTGCCAAGACTACAAATAAGATTTTGTCAAGGCCTTGTTCCAAGACACTAGTTTGTCTCATAAGACCTACCGATGCATCGAGGAGCTATAGCGGGCTCCACCCATCACTTATTAAGTTCAATGCATTCCTCATATGAATAAGTTTAAACATAACCTAAACATTCGTATTAAAACTAGCATAAAAATGAAAAATACAAATCTATAAACCATGAATGGTATAAAAATAACACATCCATAGTCAAACATATAACAAAACCTTCAATACAATATTGATGTTTTGTATCATAATCAATAAACTTCAAATAAGCTTAAAATCCATCAAAAGATGTTGAAATAAATGAAATCAAAACTATTTGAGAGAAATATCTCATTATTTTAAATCATTTAGAAGTCACATAATTATAAAATAAAACAATTAATTTGAAAATATTCTTATAAGCTTGTAAGGGAAGATTTGATGATTTTATAATGGCGGAAAAAAGCCGCACACGCCGTATAAGTTAAAAAAGACATTCTTACCTTAATTCTGTCGAAAAGGCTAAAAAGACCTTGTTTGGAAAACGATAGAAAGATTCCTTTATAAACTTCCTATAAAAATTCAAAAAGGGTATAAATGAATTTATCCCATAGTCTGTAAAATATTAAGAATTATTTGAAATACATTTTAAAGAAATTTTGATGTGGATGATAAAGAGGTCCCAGAAGATAATTACGTATAAACAACCTCGAATAATGAAGAGATTGTGAAATAAGCCCTTACCTTGTACATTTCCTTGGTTGAAGTTAGGTTAACCTCTAGTGTAATGGTAAAATAAATGTTATTAAATTATAAAATATTCACATACATTAATATGATATCATATATGATCTTTTAACAATGCTTTTTTATAATATTTTTGTATTATCGTTGTTTCGGGTGTTAACTTACTCATTTTACTTTATCTATTTTGTTACATAAGACGTGTTTGATATGGATAGGTTATATATTATTCATATATAGAATGATATCAAGTCCTTAAGCATTATTTTTAATCATAAAATGAGAATTATACTTGAATGGATACGATGGAGAATGAATCTCATCACGTTCGTGGAGATGGTAGTCCGTACGTACGCACGAGCGACAATATCACTTTTTTGATATTAAAATAATATATAATTGGATATTATATAATATATGAAGAATAATTATCAAGTTATATTTATTATTTGAATGAATTACACATCATTATTATACCCATCCAAATAATAATGTTTTGAATAACAATTACACCACGACGTGGAGACAGTAAGTCGTACATACGCACGTATGGTGACATGTCATTCAAAGGATGGATAGAATACTGAATATGGTTGTACCATATTTATAATAAATCATAGTATATAGAATATACTGTTGTTATTATTTTATAATGGTAATAACAAATAAAGAAGAAGTTGAAGAAGAAAGGAACTTGAAAGAGGGTGGTGAAAACATTACCTCTTCTTCAGGTTCTTCCTTTTGATTTGATCAAAAGGGATCCTTAGGTTGGATTTATCATCACACTAAGGCCTATAGGTTGTGGGTTGGGAATTTGATAGAATATTTGGGCAGGGTTTGTCCATTCCAAAAGGATTTGAAGGTGTTAATTAGAGAGAAGGGGAAGTGCCCTTTTATAAGAGGGGTGAGGGGCACCTTTGGAAAATCTAGAAATATTATTTTATAATAAATTAATATTCGGTTTCTAATGCTCCAAAGTGAATTATTTAAATATTAAGGTGGTTATGTGTCACAATAATTTCAACTAATAGATTTTAGATAGGTTTGGGTCACATTATTAACCTTATCATTTATATTTGACTCTTAGTTAAATAGTTTGACATTTACCATGTCTCTTTGTATTTTTATATTATATAGTTAATAAACCTACTATATACCTCCAAGATACCATAAAGTGATAAATTAATTATTGATATATCATTATATAAGTACTTTAGCCGAAAATTAAATTTTTAGGAATAAAATATCAATTAATAATATAATATTTGTTTTCCAAACTCGTTTATGTCAATTTTGACACTATTGGGTATTTTGATTTTGATAATTTCATCACAGCATTATTACTTCGAAAACAATTTATATAACCAATAATATTTTGTCATATTAACCTAGAAAATTAGTGTAATTCATAAAAATTATCAAGTTACATTTATTTTGATATTTATAATATCAATTATTTTAATATTTCATTAATTAGGCAATTACGGCATCCCCATTGTGTCATAAATAAATTTAACTATTTAATGTCTAAAAATTATAAATTAAATACCATTATGTATTAATTCTTATTATATTTATAATTAATATTTATAATCGAATTTATCTTATGTATAACACTATATTAATAATGTTTTAGTAATTAAACTTTGAATTTAACTCTATTAACTCTTCTTTGAATTAAATAGTAATAAATGTCCTAATGTAATCCAAGTGGACCTAAATGATAATATTTTATTCCTAAGTCTGTTTTTGGTCGAGATAAACTTGTCCAATAGAATTAGGATATGTGTTATGGTGATATTAATATCATATTTACCCTTAATTACCCAATTTACTTTTAACCATGGTAATAAAAGTAAAAAAGTTACTATTCACCAAAAATTATTTTTATCTTATTGAACCAAATTTTACTCCTTGATATTAACCATGTCTCCCATATTTTTTAAATTCCACTCATAGAAGTGGTAAAATTATGTTTTATGGGAATTTCCAAATTCTCCTAGGAGATGGGTAAAAAACGGTGAAAAGTACACCAAAATTGTTATATATCTAAAATTATTATAAACAGACTTCAATGAATTACATTGAACATATATATGTATTATGTATACATTTTGACCTTAATTAAATTTAAATAAAATAAATAATTATTTAAATAAAAATTCTGTTTTAAACTATAACTCAGTGTTTTTTCACTATTCAACAAAAATTGAATGTGTTCAGAAAAATACGAAAAATACACCCTAAGCTAATTTCAATATTCCGAATCCAAAAATGAAGTAAATTTTTAATGATAAAATTTATATAATTTCAAAAAGTGAGTATTACTATTCATAACGGATAGTTTTATTGGTTGTGTGTGTGTTAGAACTCGAGGTTGTGTACAACACACGCTACTGTATTATTCAAAGAGAAGCGTACCGTGGAAGCTTAGGGTGTTAAATTCTCCCCTCATTCAAATAATTGCTTCCTCGATATTTATAGAATAATGCCACATGAAAAGACTCGGGTGATTCTTCATCATAAGTTCCTCGGGTTCCCACGTTGCGTCTTCCATCTTATAGTTTCCCCATAGAACTTTTACCAGACGATTCGTCCGGTTTCTCAGCACTTGTTCTCTACTATTAAGAATCCTGTTGGACTCTTCGTATTAAGATAGATCGAGTTCCAATTATAATTCCTCGTAATTGACTACATGCATTGGTTCATGCATGTATTTTCTCAATAATGATATGTGGAACACATCGTGATCTTTGGAGATACTTGGAGGCATTACCAAACGGTCTGCTACAACTCTAATTCGTTCTAGAATTTCGAATGGTATGATGTACCTGGAACTCAATTTTCCTTTTATACAGAAATTTATAACACCCTACCAAAGAGATACCTTCAAGAAAACATGATCTCCTACATGAAATTCCAAATCCTTCCTTCGGTTATCAGTACAGATCTTATGCCTACTTTGAGCTGATTTGATGTGATTTTGGATTACCTTTAACTTTTCAATCATTTCCTCCACCAGTTCTAGGCCTAAAAGTTTTCTTTAACCAACGTCATTCCAACAGGTTGGTGTGTGACATTTCTTTCTGTATAACGCTTCATATGGTTCCATCTATATACTTTAATAGAAGCTATTATTATAGGAAAATTCTACCAGAGGTAGATATTGATCCCACATACCCTGAAAGTCAAGTGAGCATGATCTCAACATGTATTCTAAGGGTTGAATAGTCCATTATGATTGTCCATCTATTTGAGGGTGGTATGCAGTGCTCAAACAAAGTTCAGTATCCAAGTTCTTCTGAATACTCTTCTAGAATCTTGAGGTAAAACGGGTATCACAATCAGAAATAATCGGTATGGGTACTCAATGAAGTCTCCCAACTTCATTAATATATATTCTCTCTAGACGTTCAATTGGTAAATCTTCCCTTATAGCATGAAAATGTGATGACTTGGTAAGAAGATCAACAATGACCCATAATGCATCATTCCTTCTAGGAATCTTTGGTAGTCCCATGTCAAAGTCCATAGTGATATTATCCCATTTCCACTCAGGTATGGGAAGAGGTTGCATAACTCCTCCAGGATGTTTCCTTCCAAATTTTATTTGTTTACAAACCATACATCGTGACACAAAATCAGACATCTCCCTCTTCACGTTGTCCCACCAAAATTGTTCCTTCAAATATCTATACATTTTGGTGATCCCAGGGTGTGTAGAGAAATTGGAACTATGAGCATCGTCCAAAAATTCCCTTTTTAGATCAGATATATTGAGAACACAAAGTCTCTTCCCAAATTTCAAAATTCCATCTTCAAACACAAATTCACTCAATCTCCCATCATTCAAAGCTTTAATCTTCTTTTGAAACTCATCATAATCGGTCTGAGAACTCTTTATCCATTCTAGTAAAGATGGTTTGGAAACCATTTGAAAAATAATTGATGTTTCAACTTCCATGGTGATTCCCATACCCATCTTTACTAGATCCATGTATATAGGATCCTTTTCAAATCTCATCTTGTTCAAAACTCCATGATCTTTTCTTCTCAAAGCATCTGCCACCTTATTTTCCTTCCCCGAGTGGTAGTGTATTGTGCAATCATAATCCTTGAGTATTTCAATCCATCGCCTTGGCCTCATGTTGAGATCATTATATTAGAAAATATACTTCAAACTCTTGTGATCAGTATAAATCTCATATTTTCACCATAGAGATAATGTCTACATATCTTCAAAGAAAATATTACAGCTGCTAACATAAGATAATGAGAAGGATAGTTTTTCTCATGAATTTTCAGCTATCGTGATGCATAGGAAATACCGCTATCATTCTGTATAAAGACACAACCAAGTCCTTTCTTCGATGCATCACTATAAATAACGAACCCATCATTCCCCGATGGTAAAGTCAATATAGGAGAATTGACTAATCATCTCTTTAGTTCTTCAAAACATTCATCACACTCTTTTTTCCAAACAAATTTAACCCCTTTACATGTGAGCTTCATTAATTGGTTAGCCAATCAAGAAAAATTCTGGACAAAACGCTGATAATAACCTGATAAACCAATAAAACTACATACCTCAGTTATAATCATTGGGGATGTCCATTCTTGGATTACCTTGGTCTTAGAAGGATCAACAAAGATTCCGTCCTTAGAGACAATATAGCCATGAAAATAGATCTCCTGAATCCGGAATTCACACTTTCCCAACTTCCCATATAATTCATGTCTTCTAAGAGTCTTCAAGATAATGCGCAAGTGATTTTCATGGTCTTCATATATTTTGGAATATACCAATATATCATCAATAAATAACACTAAAAAATCATCGAGATATTCCTTGAAAACTTTGTTCATTAGATCCATGAAAACAGAGGGTGAATTAGTCATCCCAAAATGCATTACTATAAACTCATAATGCCCATACCTGGTTCAAAATGCTGTCATCGGAATGTCTTCCTTCTTCAGACACAACTGATGGTATCTAGATCGAAGGCCAATCATTGAAAAGTATTTAGCTCTATGCAGTTGGTCAAATAAATAATCAATGCGAGGTAGGGGATAATAGTTCTTTATTGTTATAGCATTATTTCCCTATAGTTGATACAAAATCTCATGGATCCATCTTTCTTCATAACAAAAAGGACAGAGGCTCCAGATGGAGAAACACTAGGGTGAATAAATACCTTATTACTCAATTACTCTAGTTGTTTATTTAGTTCAACTAATTAAACAATGGCCATTTTATAAGGGGTCTTTGATATGGGCCTTGAACAAGAAATTAAATCAATGGAAAACTCAATTTCTCATTCTGGAGGATGACCAGGTAAATCATCTGGAAACACATCAACATATTATCTCACAATAGGTACATCATCTATTTGAACATTATTTTCCTCACCCACATTTATTTCATTATATTCCTCCCCAATAATTTAATTTATTTGAGGTATTGGGGGTGGATCTAAATAAGAATCAGGTGGTGATGATTCTGCTCTAAAGATTAGGTGTTCCTTATCATCATCATCAAAAATAGTTACCTCCTTCTTCTCATAATAAATTTTTGAATCATGGTCTGAAAGTCAATCCATACTGAGGATTATATCAAATTCATTCCTAGGTATGATGACAAGATCCACATATGAAGAACATTTATGTGATCTAATGGGGACTGATTCCCAAATTTTTTTGCAATGATACTTCCCTTATGAGTTTTGACTGACAACTCCTTTGTTAAATCGAATTGGAAATATCTAATTTTCATAGAAAACTGGGAAGATATGAAACAATTTGATGATTCAGAATCAAATAATGCATTTACTAAACTTGAGGAAACCATTAAATTACCTTCCACCATGTCTTTCAGAGATTATACCTCAGTAGTAGTGATAACATATGGTTAGCCTTGATCCCTTGGCCTTTTCTGAAGTAAGTTCCCCTGAAGCTTAAGAAATTCATTTTCATAATGTCCCATCTCCCTACATTCATAGCATTGAACATCAGTAGCTTCTTTCTTCCTCTTGCAATCACGAGTTTGGTGCCCTTTTTCACCACACTTGTAACACACTCACATTCCCTTCAAGCAAGTACTCGGGTGTTTCATCCCACATTTACTACAAGATGGATGTTAAACTTTTCCCTTCTTCCACTTATTTCCATTTCTACTGTGGTCATCAGATCTCTTCTTCTCTTGTTTTGCTTTAAAGTCATAAGACTTAGATAATTATTTTTCTTTCTTTATAGCACAGAAGACAATATCTTCATATGAGGAGAAGGATTGTGAGACCAATGATAAATGGAGAAACAGTTTTAACCCATAAAAGAAAGGATCAATATTAATTCTTGGGTTACGTATATAAACTATATCATACCTTGCTAACTTTGTAAAGTTAGCCTCATACATTGCGACATTCTCATCATCCTTTTGTCTCAAACTTAGAAATTGCCTTTCCATATCTACTCGATGGTCACAAGGAAAGTATTTTTCTAAAAACAGATATTTGAACTCCCTCCATTCCATATTTGATACTTCATAATCTTCCTTCATGTTTTCAATCAATGACCACCATCGATCAGCATCTCCAGTGAGGCAGTAAACTACCATGACAACTGTTTTCCTTTTCACTACTCCCCAAAGCCTGAAATATTTTCTCTAGGGAACTTATCCATTGCTCATCTACCAATGGATTTGTACTCCCATTTAATGTTGGAGGCTGTAGCCTCATGAATCGATCTATCATTGATCCTCCATGTTGCGGATCAATGTGCTTCATACGGGTAAGGTTATTAATTATAACCTGAGTGAGTTTTCCCAGTATGGTGATTATATGATCAGCACTAGCTGTATCACCGGCTCCACTATAATTATCTTGAGCATGATGGAAATCCCTACAAGGAGTGCGAGCAATGATACGATTTCCATTTCGTCTAGTATTCACCATTTATAAACAATGGAATACACTATATTATTTTATGAATCGCAATACATAAATACAAACATTTAAAACACATAACATAAATTGAACAGTTTATGGATATAACCCATAATCATAAAAATGTTTTCTTTGAGGAATTATATACTCATAAACACTTCATAATGGTTTGTAAAGAAAATGAGAATTATCCTAAGAATATCCCCCAAGAGTGTCGTAACCAAGAGTGCATCAAGGCCCATTGTCGTGCACCAATTACCATTCGTGTCTAGCTCAATGCGGTGTTTTCTGGTTTTACCCCTAGGTACATCTGTGCCAGAGCCGCATCTACTTGCTCATATCTAGGCAAGGATGTATTTCTCAGAAAACTCACTAAATCTACACAATATTAAAAATCTAGGAAGTTCTTCTATACTAATCCTCAAAGTCCATGTTAGGTCTATGTTCTCTAATAAGAGATTATCTAAATCTAGTTTCCAAGGTTTGTACTAAAATTCCTCTGATACCAACTGTAACGCCCTGAACCCAGTTACCTAGAGTCAGTGAATTATTACAAAACATTAGAATGATCACAAAAGATAAAATCTCAAACATCGATTAGTTTAGTAGCCTTGGAAACACTAGATACATTCCTAATGTTTACATTACATCATAAAGTGAAAACTACAAAAAAAATCTTGTCTCCACACTCATCTCCCCTTATACTATCCCTCCAGGTCATTTATAAAATACATCTCCACATCCTGGGAAAAATAAAACATAGAAAGGGTGAGCTCAAATATCCAGTAAGGATACCAATATATCATAAACTTTCACAAATTAGCATAAACATTTAAGGCAATGTATAAATAAAACAAAAGCCTTTTAAACTTGAACTTATGCATAATATGGAAAAGATAACATGAAATAATTCCATTTACTTATTCACATGGATATTCTATTAGTCGAATAATCACATGCAATATCAATAACCACTTTCATAATGATGGAATGCATAATTCCATACTATCATAACCACATAGTCAAGGCCTTGTGCCAAGAATACAAATAATATTTTGTCAATGCCTTGTGCCAAAACACTATTTTGTCTCATGAGACCGTCCGTTGAATCGAGGATCTATATAGGGCTCCACCCATCACTTATTAAGTCCAATTCATTTCTTATATGAACAGGTTTAAACATAACATAAACATTCGTATTAAAACTAGCATACGAAATGAAAACTACAAATACATAAACCATGAATGGTATAAAAATAACACATCCATAGTCAAACATATCACAAAACCTTAAATTCAATATGGAATATTTTTATCATAATAAATATACTTCAAATAAGCTAAAAATCTTTCAATGGATGTTGACATAAATTAAATAAAAACTATTTGAGAGAAATATCTCATTTTTTGAAATCATTTAAAATTCACATAATTATAAAATAAAACATTTACTGTGAAAATATTCTTATAAGCTTGTAAGGTAATCTTTGAAGATTTTATTACGGTGTAAAATAGTTTCACCCTCCGTATAAGTTAAAAAAAATTCTAACATTAATTCTGTCAAAAAAGTTAAAAAGGACCTTGTTGGGAAAATGACAGAATGATTCCTTTATAAAATTATTATAAAAAGTAAACAAGAGTATAAAAGACATTAACCCATATATTTTTAAATAGTATGAATGATTTGAAATACATATTAAGAAACATGGATGTGGGTGATAAAGAGGTCCCAGTAGATAATTATGAATAAACAACCTCAAATAATGAAGAGATTGTGAAATAAGACCTTACCATGTACTTTTCCTTTCTTGAGGGTACGTTAACCTCTTGTATAATAGTGAAATAATTGTTATTAAAATATACAAGAATCATGTACATTAATATGATAGCATATATGATCTTTTAACATTTCTTTGTTAATAATATCTTAGTATTATTGTCATTTCGGGTGTTAAATCAGTCATTTTCTTTTATATGTTTTTTTACATAAGTCATGTTTTTTTGATAGGTTTTATATTATTCATATACAGAATGATATAAAGTCCTTAAAAAATATTTTTAATCATCAGATGATAATTATACTTGAATGGATATGATGGGGAATGAATCTCATCGCGTTCGTGGAGACAGTAGTCCGTGCGTACGCACGAGAGACAATATCAATATTTTGATATTAAAATAATATATAATTGGATAGTATATCATATATATAGAATAATTATCATGTTATATTTTTTATCTACATGAATTACACATCATTTTTATACCCATCCAAATAATAATGTTATGAATAACAATTACACCACGACGAGGAGACGGTAAGCTGTACGTATGCACGTATGATGACATGTCATTAAAAGGGAGGATAGAAGAATGAATACGGTTGTACCATATTTATAATAACATCACAGTATATAGAAGATACTGGAGTCATTATTTTAGAATGGAAATAACAAAGAAAGAAGAAGTTGAAGAAGAAAGGAACTTGAAAGAGGCTGGTAAAAACATTACCTCTTCTATGGGTTCTTCATTTTGATTTGATCAAAAGGGATCCTTAGGGTGGCATTATGATCAAACTAAGGCCTCTAGGTTAAAGTGAGGGACGTTGATAGAATATTTTGTCATGTTTTGGCCGAGCCGAAAGTCTTGGAAAGTGTAAATTAGAGATAAGGGGGGGGGGGGTGTGCCCTTTTATAAGAGGGGTGAGGGGCACCTTTGGAAAAGCTAGAAATATTATTTTATAATAAATTCATATTCCATTTCCAATGGCTCCAAAATATATTATTTAAATTTTAATGTGGGGATGGGTCTAAATACTTTCAACAAATATATTTTAGATAGGTTTGGGTCACTATATTAACCTTATCATTTATATTTATCTCTTAGTCAAATAGTTTGACATTTACCATGTCTCTTTGTATTTTTATATTATATAGTTAATAAAAATACTATATAACTTTAAGAGAGCCTTAAGTGGTCCATTAAAGATACACCTATCATTATATAAGTCCTTTGGACTAACCATAGATTTTTAGGAATATAATATCAATTAATAATATAATATTTGTTTTAAAAACTCTTTTATGTAAATTTTGACACTATTGGGTATTTTGTATTTGATAATTTTATAAAAGCATTATTACATCAAAATAAATTTATATAACCAATACTAATATGTCATATTAACCTAAAAAATTAGTGTAATTTATAAAAAGTCTCAAATTACATTTATTTTGATATTTATAATATCAATTATTTTATTATTTCATTAATTAGGTAATTACTACATCACCATTGTGTCATAAATAAATTAAGTTATTTAATGTCTAAAAATTATAAATAAAATACCATTGTGTAAGAAATGTTGTTATATTTCTAATAAATAATTATATTCGAATTTATCTTATTTATAACCCTATATTAAAAATATTTTAGTAATTAAACTTTGATTTTAACTCTTTTAACTCTTCTTTGAATTAAATAATAATAAATGTCCTAATCTAATCCATGTGGACCAAAATGATAATATTATATTCCTAAGGTTATTTTTGGTCTATATAAACATGTCTAATAGAATTAGTACATGTCTTAGGGTAATATTAATATCATTTTTACCCATAATTACACTATTTACTTTTAACCGGAGTAAATAAAAATAAAAAGTTACTATTCAAAAAAAATTATTTTTATCTTATTGAACCACATATTACTCCTTGATATTAACCGTGTCTCCCAGATTTTCAAAATTCCACTTAGAGAAGTGGTAAAAGTATGTTTTATGTGAATTTTCAAATTCTCCTAGGAGATCGGTAAAAGACGGTGAAAAGTTCATTAAAATTTTTATATATCTAAAATTATTATAAACTAACTCCAATGAATTACATTGAACTTATATAGGTATTATGTATCCATTTTGACCTTAATTAAATTTAAATAAAATAAATTATTATTTAACTAAGAATTTGGTTTTAAACTATAACTCAGTGTTTTTTCACTATTCATATAAAATTGAATGTTTTCAGAAAAATACAACAACTTTACCCAAAGCTAATTTTGATATTATGAATCCAAAAATGAAGTCTATTTTGAAAGATAAAATTTATAAAATTTCAAAAAGTGGGTATTAATATTCATAAAGGCTAGTTTGATTGGTTGTGGTGTGTGTTATAACTCGAAGTTGCGTACAACACATGCTACTATATTATTCAAAGAGAATTGTACCATGGAAGCTTAGAGTGTTACAAACTTTTGGATGATGCAAATAGTTCAAATTTCTCCATTCAACTAAGAAACAAAAAGATGTATCGGGATTTTCTAGAGCATTATTGGTGGTATAATATGAAGAAGGATATCGATGAGTATAGATCAAAGTGCCTCGTGTGTCAGCATGCGAAGGAAGAGAGGCATACGTCTAAGGGGGTGATGCAACTATTGCCTATACCAGTATGAAAATGGGAGAACATCACTATGGACTTTGTCATTGGACTTCTAAATAAATACAATAGGAACAATTCAATCTTGGTTGTTGTGGATCATCTTACAATGTCTGTACACTTTATTGCAATTCAGAAGTATTTCTCATTGGATCAAATGGCATAGATATATATCAAGTAAGTAGTAAGGATGCATGGAGTACCACTATATATTGTATCCGATTGAGATCCAAGATTCACCTCTATGTTTTGGATGAGTCTTCAACATGCTCTAGATACTGAACTGAACTACCGTATGGCCTATCAACCTCAAACGAATATCCAATTTGAAAAATCTATTCAGACATTGTAGGATATGTTAAGATCACGTTCAAGGAATTTAACGAAGGTTGGGATCAACATCTTCATATAGTTTAATTCTATTACAATAACAGTTTCCACTTGAGCATCAGAATAGCACCATTTGAAACCCTATATGGGAAGAGGGGCACAACACTGGCATGTTGGGATGAAGTTGGTGAGCATAAGCTTCTAGGACCAGAAATGGTCGAAGAAATGGTGAACAAGGTGAAACACATTCAGCTGCATATATAGGCAACCCAGGGTGGACAAAAGTGTTATACAGATAACTATCAAAAAGGACTTGAGTTTAAATTTTGATACATGGTATTCCTATTCATATATCCATGGAATAAGGTCATGTGGTTTGGAATGGATGGGAAGTTAATTCCTACGTACCTCGGCCCCTTTGAGATTCTTGATCGTGTTGGGGATGTGGCCAATTTACTAGCACTTCCACCTACCATGGGAAAAGTACATGATGTCTTTAATGTATCACTCTTAAAATAGATCATATCAAACCCTTAACATGTACTCTCTTTGAAGGTTGTATAGCTTGGAGATGATCTTTTTTACAAGGAGAAAATAGTGAAAATCTTAGATTTTACGGAATCATTCTTTGAATTAAGACAATTCCCCTCGTCAAGGTGTTGTGGAAAAATGACATGTTTGAAGAAGCGACATGGGAATTAGAGAAAGTGATGAATCAGAGTTACCCACATCTGTTTTAGTGTGGGAAAAGGAAATTTCAAGTGTGAAATTTCTTAATGGGGTAAGATTGTAATGACCCAAACTTTCATTAATGGAGATTCCTCTTGATCTAATTAAATTTCTTATTATGGTTATATATAATGTAAATTTCATTATTTTTATGTTTCAAGATTTTAAAATACTATTAATAATTGTGATCATTGCTAATATAACTGTTGAACATAGATCACATTATTAGTATAAATGTTAAACTTTAAAAAATCCAATTTACTCAAACAAAGGAAGCGATGGCCTCATCCTGTAATCTTTCCCCTTACAAATCACATCTTTTGGAGCTCAGAATGAAGGTGGCATCATTGGGCTTCATTATTGACTAAGCCCAAGCTGAGATTGAACACACTAAGCTTGAGCAGAACTGACTATTGGAGAAGTGAAAGTTAATAGAGATTACCACCTGAGCGATGTTATCCAAGCCACCCCAATAGTATATCACCATCATGAACCTTACCCTTCGGTCTTATGTAGGTGTTATAAGGGGTAATGTAATAAGACCTTATCACTATGATTATGTGAATTTTTTTGTATATAATAATGAATATACATTCATTTTACTATTGTTACTTTGAAAATAGTTTTTTAAAACAAAAATAGTATTTTTAGTAAATATTCAACTACGAAATCTATTTTTATGAATTAATGTATTTTTGAATTATATAATAGTTTAATAAAGTATAATTAATTAATTATTTTTTATTAAATATACATGATCGTACAATTTTTATGAATACAATTGTAATTTTTATTAAGTTTTGAAAGATGTTTTTTTCAAAACCCATGAATTTTCGGAAAATGTCTCTTTTTATTTTAAAAGTAAAAATTCATAGAGTTATAAAATTATTTACATAAAATGAATACTATTTTTGGAATCAGGATCTAAAAATTATCCAACAATTAATTTTTCATAACATTTTGAGACAGTTGAATTTTTGGTTAAAGATTAAATATTGTTTAAATATATAATGTGTTTGTATGACATAATAATGACCCAATAGTGATGTAATAAAAAAAATTTAAACATTATTTTTTCCAATATATTATCTACCATTAAAATAATCTGATATTGGGATTGTTTTATTTATTTTACAAATATTTAGTGGACCCTTCAAGGTTTATAAAACATTTTGTCTTTTTAAATTGTTTTCCTTGAGAGTGTGACTCACCTCCACACAAGAAAACCTATTATTTTAATAATTTCGGTCATTGTCCTTATAAAATACATTTTTCCACTCCCCTTTATAAAAAATAATGGGCTGGTTGTGATTTTGAATAGTTTAATATGTGGTGTCCCAAACCTAAATAATAAAGAATTCCCTCCCATTTCCTATATAAATCCACCTAAGATACCACTTCCTCTTTACTCAAAGCCTTCAAAGTTCAACAATCCCCTGACCTCCTCTCTCTATAATCCTACAAATGTGCCCCATGCTTCCAATAAGTCTCTCTCAAGCCTCCCCCAAGCATTTGGGATCGCATATCCAAGTAAGGGATCTTCACATTCCTCTCCTTTCAAATTAATGCATCTTATTTGAAAGTAGTTCTTTTAATTTCTAATGGTTATAATTTCATTGTTTTATAATAATTTTATTACAATCCATGTGATTTTATTTTAATGAATAATTATTCATATTTCCTCATTTTTACCCTTACCTAAGCCGTTACTATGCCGAATTTTCATAAGGGATTTATTCCTTTATCAATTTTTCCAATTTTTGTTAAGTTTTTATGCACATTAGATTTCAATTAAAAATGTTGGGGTATGATTTAACAACTCCCCCATGTACCCCTCTTTATATTTGGATGATAGGATCACCCTTTATCTCTCACTAATTCCTTCCATGTACACCCGTTACCATGCCAAAATTCTGTGATGGATTTCTCTCTCCTCTTTTACATCCATGTAATTCTATTGTATTATGATCCGAAATTCCATTAAGTTTGTTGGGACATATATCTATATGACACCCTTACTGTCCATTTCACGTACATATGACGAGACAACCATTTCTCTCTCATAAACAATTTTCTTGAATCCTTATGTCACACTGTTATACTGCCGAAATTGCAACATGTTTTTCCAAGCCAAGATCATTGTGCAGTGAAAACAATACCCATGTCTCTATAAAGGTTATTCACCTTTACTCACATATAGATATTTAATTGTAATTTCATTTATTTATTCTACATTACTTAATCATGGAATAACTTATGATTTGGATTGATTCTGTGTTATATGATCCATGTGGCACACTTATGCATGAAATGAAATGTTTAAGAAGGGTGTGCCCTGAAAGTGCTCCAATGCATTGGGTAATGTATAGTATCATGATATTTCATGTGAAATGGGAGTTGAATCATTATAATTAAATTTAAATGAGGTTTTACTCACGCTTCATGTTCAATGAGTGTTTACTTAGGCTTCATGTGCAATGAGCCCTGGCCCATGCTAATACTATGTTAAGTGTTGTAGCCAAATTTTCATGTTATGATTACCATGCTTTATCATGCCTTTATGTTCATGTTTCCATTGTGCTCCAATGATATGTCTATTATCTAACATGTATTTTATTCCTCATGTTATTCCATGTTTATTCCCTTACTAGGATTTATAGGTCACCCTTTTATTATGCATGTCCTCAGGTTATCCCATGCAATGCTTAGTACAAGGGAATGTAGTGCCCATGTAAAGGAAGTTATCAATAAAGATGTAGTGTGTTTTATGTTCTAAGATGATATGTAATGTTCATAACCCCCAAATAAACTAGACCTCCTGATCTTCTATGTCGTATCCAGTGATGATTTCATGTAATAAATCAAGTTTAATTTTCCAATAAAGAGTAGGGTTGTTATAGTTGGAATCAAAAGATAGGTTTAGTTATTTTTGGGATTAGGATTAGAAACCCCTAGTGAAGCCTTAGAGACAAGAATAATTATAATAAAAACATACCTATGTTTTGGTGGGTATTGAGTTAGTGGTTTATCAAGCTAATATATCCCTTTCTGGATAAAAGCAGGTAGAGGTGGCTAAGGCACAGATGTACCTAGAGGTGAAAACCCCAACATGGAGTTTTGGGCTTGACCCAGGGTATCCGGGTACACAAAAACAGGCCTTACTGCACTCTTTGTTATGAAACTGCCAGGTGATATTCATTGGTAAATTCACAATCTTAGTATGAACCATTGTTAAGGGAATTAAAAAAATCACTAAGAATATTTCTTAGAAAGTAGATCATGGATAACATAGATTGATGTTTTTAGATTCAGAAGTTAAATAAATAAAAGTAATTTATATGTCATCTACTTTTGTCCTTGGATTCCCCTTTATGTGTTTAATATATTAATGTACTCATCCCATGTCTATATCGGATAAGGTAGAACTAGAATCCAAAAGTGAAAGGTAGGGTTATTGTTCATGGTTCTACACATTATTTTATATCTTGAATGTTTAGTAGAACAATCCCAACACCACCAAAAATCATGGAAGTGAAGATTTCAGTGAGTACAGAAAATGGGACAATCATTGAATCCCATGAATATAACTCCTACCCTATCATAATTTCTAGATTGAACTTCCTAGCAAACCTCGTCATACTACCTCTGGTGGGATTTGATGCAATTATCTGGATGAATTGTCTTTCCTTATTTAAAGCCAACATAAATTTCTGTGAGAGGGAAATCACTCTCCATGTGGAGAATCGACCCCCTATTCTATACAAGTGCAATGAGAATGATGAATCTTCTTTATCTCCATCATATCAAGTGTGAATATTACTTCCCTATGAGCATGCGCATCAGGATGAAATGATTGAGTCTATAGAGGCAACCATCCTTGAATACATGCCTATTGTGAGGGAATTCGCTGAAGTGTTTCCTGAGGAATTTCCTGGTCTTCCTCCAAAAAGAGATGTTGAATTCTCAATTGATCGTATACCTAGGGCATTGAAAAAATCCAAGAGTCTGTATAGAATATATTTTGTGGATCTTGAGGATCTGAAGAATCTACTACAGGAGAATCTGTATAAAGGGTTTATATTCCCAAGTGCTTCACCATGGGGTGCACTAGTCCTCTTCATCAAGAAGAAGGATGGGTCAATGCACCTTTGCATCGATTATCGCGAGCTTAACAAAATCACGATAAAGAACAAGTATCCTCTCCAATGAATTGATGAGTTATTCGATCACCTTCGTGGAGCATAATACTTCTCCAATGTAGATTTGCGGTCGGGATATTATCAAGTGAGGGTTTAGAATAAGGATATCCCCAAGACTTCTTTTCAAATAAGATACGTGCGCTATAAATTCGTAGTAATTCCATTAATACTCACTAATGATCCATAAATATTCATGGAAATGATGAATAGGTTCTTTAGTGATTACCTTGACAAATTTGTGGTAGTCTATATAGGTGATATTATAATATACTCCAAAGACAAGGAGGATTATGTGGAGCATCTATGAACTATACTAGAAACCTTACGAAAGGAGAAGCTCTATGGAAAGTATAGAAACTGTATGTTCTAGATTAAGGAGGTCTCATTCATGTGCCATATAATTAAAAGCAATGGAATATCTGTAGATCCCTCCAATACAACTGCAATAGAGGGATGGATGGGGCCAACATCGGTAACAGATATCTGTAGCTTCTTGGGGTTAGCTGGATATTATCGACAATTTGTGGAAATTTCTCAAGATTTTCCAACCCTCTTACTAAGATAACTTGGGAGGAAGTAAAGTTTTATTGGAGTGATGAATGTGAAGAAATCTTTAAGGAGTTGAAAAGGTGGATTATCACTGTGGACGTTCTCACTTTACCCAAAAGTGGGAAACTTTTTGTGGTATTCAGTGATGCTTGAAAGAGGGACCTGGGCTGTGTGTTGATGCCAAATGACAAATTCATTACCCATGCTTCATGTAAATTGAATTTTCATGAGTATAATTATCCAAAACATGATATTGAGTTGGCTTCGGTGATATTCTATTTAAAAATTTGGTGGCATTGTCTCTTTGGGGAGAAGTGTGAAATATATAGTGACAAAAAATGAATCAAGTTAATATTCACATAGAAATTGTTGAACATGCGCCAACAAAGATGGTTAGAGCTGATCAAATACTATGAATTCTCAATAAATTTCCACCCTGGGAAAGCGAACAAGGTGGAAGATTCTCTAGGTAGAAATAACCCTGCGATTATATCATTTATGGGAATTGAGAAGGATCTAATCTTCTTATATTTGATGAAGATGGACATTGGAATCGTAAATAAGGGAACATAATCAATCCTTTAACAAATTATTTCTCAACCATCTCTTTTAGAAAAGATAAAGGATTCTCAAAAAGATGATGTGGGAATTAAGAAGAAAGTGAAATCAATCAGAAGCGGGAAATCCTCAGAGTTCAATGTTAATGTAGAAGGAATTGAGAGATTTGGGAAAAGATTATGTCTTCCATCATGTTAATAGTAGAATAAGGATCTTATGGATGATACACTTAGTTCAAAATTCTCTATTCATCCATGAAACACAACGATGTATCAAGATCTCCAAGAGAATTATTGGTGGAATAATATGAAGAAATAGGTCACTGAGTATACATCAAAGTGCCAGGTGTGTCTCCAAGTGAAGGTAGAGAGGCAGAAGTCTATGGGGGTGATGAAACCATTTCCCATACTAACATGGAAATGGGAGAACATCACCATGGAATTGTTCACCGGACTTCCGAAGACATCCAAAGGCAACAATGCAATCTTGGTTGTTTTGGATAATTTTACAAATTCATCACACTTTATTTTAATTCAGGAGGATTTCTCATTGGATGAACATGCACAGATATATATCAGGGAAGTGGTAATTCTACATGAAGTACCACTATCTATTGTATCCAATCGGGTTCCAAGATTCCCCTACATGTTTCAGAATAGTATTCAACATGCTTTAGATAACGAACTGAACTTTAGTATAACCTATCATCCTCTAACAGGTGGCCAATTTGAGCCAACTATTCAAACATTTGAGGATATATTAAGATCATGTTCAATGGAATTTAAAGGAGGTTGGGATAGACATCTTCTTCAGGTTGAATTCTCCTATAATAATTGTTTTCACTCGAGCATCCAAATGACACATTATGAATCCCTATATGGGAGGAGGTGCAGAATACTAGAATGTTGGGTTGAAGTCAGTGAGTGTAAGCTGCTAGGACCAGAAATGGTCAATGAAATGGTGGACAAGGTGAAAACCATTTAGCAGCATATCAAAGCATCCCAGAGTAGACAAAAGTATTATGCAGATAGCCATCGACAAGGCCTTGAGTTTAAAGTTGGTGGCATGAAATTTCTCTTCACATGTATATGGATGAATGTCATGAGGTTTGGAAAGAAAGGGAAGTTATGTCCTAGGTACATCACACCCTTCGAAATTCTTGAACTTGTTAGGGTTGTGGCCTATCGAATAGAACATTCACCTACCATGGCCAAAGTACATGATGTATTTCATGTATCCCTCTTATGTAAGAACCTAACAGACCCTTCCCATGTAATCTCTTCAAAGGTAGTACAACTAGATGATGATCTTTCTCATGAGGATCAAACAGTGATGATCTTAGATCGTAGAGAAAAAGTTCTATGAAATAAGACAATTCCCCTCATCAAGGTGTTGTGGAAAAACAACAAGTTCGAATATGTGACCTGGGATTCAGAGGTTGTGATGAACCAGAGTTACTCGTATCTGTTTTAGTATGGGAAAAGTACTTTTTGAGGGAAAAATTTCTTAGGGGGGGGGAAGATTGAAACGACCCAAACCTTCATTAATGAAAATTTTTCATGATATTATTAAACATCCTATTATGGTTATATAAAATGTGAACTTCATTGGTTTTATGTTTCTGGATTTAAAAATAAAATTAAGAATTTTGACAATTACTAATATAGCCATTGAATAGTGATCACATTATTAGTATACATTTAGGGTTTTAACAAAACCAATTTACTCATACAGAGGATGTGATGGCCTCATTTAGTATACATTCCCTATATGAAGCCCATTTTTCAGAGCTCAAAACAGAGGTGGTGTCATTGGGATTCACTCTTGTCCAAGCGCAATCCATGATTTAACATGTTACTCTTGAGCAAAAACGACTACGAGAGAAGTGGAAGTTAATATAGATTACCACCTGAGCGATGTTTTCTGATCCACCCCAAGAGTCTTTCACCATCGTGCACCTTAGCCTTTAGTCTTATGTGGTTGTTATAAGTGGTAATGTAACAACACATTATAACTATGGTTATGTGCATTATTTTTGTATATAATAATGAATATACATACATTTTTTATTGTTACTTTGTAAATTGTTTTTAAAAACACAAATAGTATTTTTAGTTCATATTCAACTAAGAAATCTATTTTGATGAATTACTGGATTTTTGAATTAACAAATATTTCAATAAATTATTATTAATAAATTACATTATATTAAATATAAATGATCTTACAATTTTTATGAATAAAATTTTAATTTTATTTAATGTTTAAAAGCTGTTTTTGTCAAAACCCAATAATTTTCAGTAAATGTCAGGTTTTATTTTAAAAGTAAAAAATCACATGATTATAAAATTATTTAGATAAAATGAATATTATTTTTGGAATTAGGATGTTGAAATTATCTAATGGTGAATTTATCATAATATTCTGATACAATTGAATTTTTTGGTAAAAATTAAATACCGTTTTAATATATAATTTATTTTATGACATCATAATGACCTAATAGTGATGTAATAAAGTATTATAAACACAATTTTCTCCCAATATATGCTTTACCATTAAAATAATGTAACTTTGGGTTTGTTTGATTTTTTTTTAAAAAGCATCAGTGGACCCCTCAAGTCTTATAAAACATTTTTTTTATAAATTATTTTTCTTTGAGAGTGTGAATCACCTCCACATAAACAAACCTATTATTTTAAGAAGTCATGTCATAGTAATTATAAAATATTTTTTTCCACTCCCCTTTAGAAAAAAAAAATTGGCACAGACCATGGGCTGGTTTGTGGTTTTGATTAGTTTAATGTGTGGTGTCCCAAACATAAATAATAAAGGATTTCCTTTCCTTTCCTATATAAACCCACCCAAGCTCACACTTCCTCTTCACTCAAAGCCTTCAATGTTCAACCAACCCCAGCCCTCATTTATCTTGAATCCTCCCAAGGTGACCCCATCTCCCAAGAAGCCTCTCTCAAGCCTCTCCAAAGCTTTTGGGATTGCACTTCCAAGTAAGGGATCCTCACTTTCCTCTCCTATCAAATTAAAGCATCTTGTTTGAACGTAGTTATTTTAATTTTGAATGGTTATAATTTAATTATTTTATAATCATTGTATTACTATCCATGTTATATTATTTTAATGAGTAATTATTTATCATTCCTCATTTTGACCCATACCTAAGCTGTTACTATGATGAATTTTCATAAATGATTTATTCCTTTCACATTTTGTCCAATTTTCTTTAAGATGTTATGCTCTTTTTCAATTAAAATGTTTTGGTATGATTTCAAACCTAAAACATACATCCCTCTTTATGGTTGGATGATGTCATAACCATTTATATCTCATTAATTCCTCCCATGTACAGTCGTTACCATGCCGAAATTTAGTGAGGGATTTCTCTCTCCTCTTTTACATCCAAGTAATTATTTTGTATTGTGAACCTAAATTCCCTTATGTTTATTGGTACATGCATCTATATGACCCCCTTATTTTTCCATTTCATGTAAATTTTATGAGACACCCATTTGTCTCTAATCAAACATTTTCTTGAATCCTTATATCACACCATTGTGCTGCCAAAATTGCACCACGTTTTTTCAAGCCAAGATCATTGTGTAGTGAATACCGTACCTGTGTCTCTATAAAAGGTATTAACCATTATGCACATATAAATATTGAATGGTAAATTCATTTATTTATTCTACATTACTTTATCACGAAATGAATTGTGATGTTGATTGATTCCATGTTATATGAACTATGTGGCACACTTATGCATGAAATGAAATGTTTAAGAAGGGAGCACCCTGATATACCATCAATTCATTGGGTAAAGTATAGTATCATGATAAGTAATGTTCAATGGATGTTTCCTTATTATAATTCAAGTTCAATGAGGTTTTACTCATTCTTCATGTGCAATGAGGGTTAACTCATGCTCCATGTGCAATGAGTCTTTCCTCATGCTAATTCCATGTTAAGTGTTCTTGCCACATTTCCATGTTAATATTATCATGCTTTATCATGCCTTTACATTCATGTTTCTCTTGTGCTCCATTGAAATGACTATTTCCTAATATGTACTGTATTCCTCATGTTATTCCATGATTATTCCCTTACTAGGCTTTATAGCTCACCGTTGTCTTATGCATGTCCTCAGGTTATCCCATGCAATGCTAAGTTCGAGGGAATGTAGTTGTCTTGTAAAGAAAGTTTGCTGTAAAGATGTTGTGTGTTTTATGTTTTAAGCTGTTATGTAATATTCCAAGTCCCCAAAGACACTAGAACTCTTGATCGTCTATGTTGTATCAAGGGAATATCTTATGTAATAAATCATGTTCACGTGTGTAATAAAGAGCAGGGTTGTTATATATAGCCTATCGACTGGAAGTTCCTCACACCATGTTCAAAGTACATGATGTCTTCCACGTATCTCTCTTAAGGAAGTATATACCCAATCATTAAAATGTACTCTCTTTAGAGGTTGTACAATTATAGAATGATCTTTCTTATGAGGAGCAGTCAATGAAGACCATGGATTGTGGAGATAATGTTATACATAGAAGGACTACTCACCTAGTCAAAGTATTATTGTGGAACTATAAGTATGAAGAGGTAACATGGGAACTAGAGGAGGAAATGAAGGAAAAGTACCCACACCTGTTTATGGCCTATAATGTAAAATGAAATTTCAAGTGTGAATTTTTTTATGGGGGGAATAATGTAACAACACAATGAACTACTACATACTATTTTACTTTTAGACATAATTTTGACACTTCTGTGTTTTGAATTTCAAATATCTGACAAACACGGTTGCGATCAGTAAGTTATTTGGATTCTAATATATCCGAGTTATTTTTTGGTGAATCATAATATACCCTTATGAATAGAAATGTTACCCTTATGAATAATGACATAACTAATGAATATTAACCTTACCTATGATAGTATGTAAATAAGATTCAAGTGGATGTATGATATACCTATATATGATCATAAGAAAATTAATGTTTTAAAATTGTTGTTTTTTGAGTAAATTGTGATTTTAATTAATAATTAAATTAATCAAATTTATAAACATATTATTAAAAAATGGATTTATTTTTTTGATTCTACAAATCAAAAATTGGTTAGGATCGTTTTTTTGGATCTTCCTAAAATACATGAATTTATAGTGAATAGTAAAATACATTAATTTACTGCATAAATACATTATAATCTATATACACTATTCCTAACATCATAAGGGATGTAAGAACCCAAAAATCTGACTAAAATTTACATATGGCTTTCCTGGTCATGGAATCACCAATATTATTGGTCTTGAGTGAAATTAATAAATTAAGGAATTTTATATTATGAAAACTCTCCTCTCATCCACATTAAATACCACCCCTCCTTACCTATTACTTTCACTCCTCTCAATCCTTTTCCTTACATATATTATTCCCAAATATCTTTCCAACATCAATATTGACATCCATCAGCCTTTGGTATCCTAAAAATACCAAAACGTCTCCTATTAAGTGGTTCCAAAAGAAGATAAACTCAAGAGGTAAATCCCTCTTTCCAATTCTTTTATTTCCATTCATGTTGTTTTCCTCTCTTTTTTCCTTCCCCACCTCCCCTAACCCATATGGTATTATAACTACAGTAAAAAAAATGTTCTATAATGTTTTTATACTAATGTTATAATTAATTATCATCTCTCCTTTTCCTTTATTTTATACGAATGAAATGAAAACACTGTCTGAGATGTGTTAATTTATCACATTCAGTGACGATGTTTTCTCAATTTCAATTACCATATTCCATTCTGGTCATGAAATTTTTTTATGGTTGAACCAGAAAATTATGTATTTTTTTCTCATATGTTGTTTTTAATCCACTTTCACACTTGATGTAAAAAAATAATGAAAAATATGTTAATTATGAGAAAAATCACTAGATTAATTCAAGCATTTATCATTAATGTTTTAAATAATGACCCAACTTAACTCCAAGTAACCAAATTAAAATTTCAACCATGTAACCTCATGTATGTTCAATGATAAAATATAACTTCAATTATTTACAAACACCTTCATATTACATGTTTATCCAAACATGAATATAAGTGAACCGATTATTAAAACCAAGCAAGCAGAACCTAACAATGAAATTGAACCTCATAACCAATAAAAATGGTTATAAATGAAATTAAAAAGAGTATATTAAATATTTTACACATATAATAGGTTCTATATTTATTAATTAATGAACCTAATTTTACTATTCAGGCCTTTGATATCATTTAGATAACACCAACAGACTTAAGGTAAGGGATCCTCTCTATTCCACTTTTATTCAAAATTGCCTCTATCTTATGCCCCTTTATGTGTAATTAATAGTGATGGGGTATGATTATGAACATATCCCAAAAATTCATCATGATTTTTAAATTATGAGAAACTCATTCATCTCTCATTAATCTTTCTTAAGTACACATGATATATGATAACCCTGATCTTTTATTACACAATTTTACATAATTTATTACATAAAAATCATTTAATTAAACATATAAGATCGATATTTCTTGTGTCTTTGGGGATTAGGACCATTAAATAACAACTGAAGATATTAAATACAACATCTTTATTGAAAACATACTTTACATGACCACTACATTCCCTCGTACATAGCATTCCATGGGATACCCTAAGGACATGAATAAAAAAAGGATGAGCTATAAAGCCCAGTAAGGGAATAATCATGGAATAAAATGAGAATATAATACATTTTAGACAATAAGAATATCAATAGGTCATAATAGAAGCATAAACATAAAGGCATGATAAATTAAAATAATCATAACATAGAAATGTGGCAACAACACTTAACATGGAATTAGCATGAGCCATGTCCCATTGCTCATGGAGCATGAGTAAATCCTCATTGCTCATGAGGAAAGAGTAAAACCACATTTCAATTGAATTATCCTGAGTAAAAACCCATTTCACATGATGTATCATGAGACTATTCTTAACCCAATGCATTGGGGTGGTATAAGGGTGCACCCTTATTAAATATTTCATTTCATGCATAAGTGTGCCGCGTGGATCATATAACAAGGATTCGTAAAAGATAATAATTTATTCCATGATAAAGTAATGTGGAATTAATACCTGGAACTTTATAATAAATAATTAATTGTGAGTAAATCTGAATACCCTTGACAGAGAAATGGTCATGGTATTCACTACACAATGAAATTGGCTAAGAAAATCGGTGCAATTTCGACAGCGTAACGGTGTGACGTAAGAATTCATAAAAATGGTTGATGGGATAGAAAGGAGAATATCATAATATGTACATGAAATGGAAAGTAAGGGGGTAATATAGATACGTGTCCCAGTAATTGAAATGTAATTTAGAGTCATGATAAAAAAGAATTGCTTGAATGTAAAAGAAGAGAGAGAAATTTCTTTCTGAATTTTGACATAGTAACAGGTGTACATGGGAGGAATTT
This sequence comes from Viscum album, assembly GCA_963277665.1. Classification (NCBI taxonomy): domain Eukaryota; kingdom Viridiplantae; phylum Streptophyta; class Magnoliopsida; order Santalales; family Viscaceae; genus Viscum; species Viscum album. Next base: position 825,478,133 of record OY728155.1, read on the forward strand.
AATGAGAGAGAAAGGGGTCTCCCGCCATTCAAACATAAATAGGTAAGCATGTTAGAGGGGATAAACCATAACCCAACATTTATAATTTAAATTAAAAGGGCATAACAACATTAAAAAAATTGGACAAAAATGAGAAAGGAAGAAAAACCCTTACTTGGAAGTGTTCTTCCAAAGGCATGAGAGAGGCTTGAGAGAGGATTCTTATGAGCTCAGGGAACCTTGGGAGGATTCTAGAGAGATTAGGATAGAGGTTGGACGAATTTCAAAGGCATTGATTGATGATAAAGTGGGAGCATGGGTGGGTTTATATTGGAAAGTTGAGGGAATTCTTTATTATTTAGGTTTGGGACACCTCACATTAAACATATCCAAACCACAAACCATCCCATAGTTTGTTCCCATGGTTTTTGGAAAAGGGAAGTATAAAAAAATATTTTATACGGCCGAAGTTCCAAATTCTTTAAATAATGGGGTAGATTATGTGGAGGTGAGTCACACTCCCATGAAAAACAATTTAAAAAGACAAGATGTTTAATAAGCCTTGAAATGTCCATTAATGCTTTGTAAAATAAGTCAAACAAACCCAAAATTACAATATTTTATTTTTAAAACATAAATTGGCCGAACATAATGGTTATAGTATTTTATTAAATCCCTATTGGGTCATTATGATGTCATAAAACACATAATATATTTAATCGATATTTAATTCTTACACAAACATTTGATTGTCTCAGAAAATTATCAAAAATTCACCATTGGATAATTTCAACATCACAATTCCAAAAATAGTATTAATTTTATCTAAATAATTTTTTAAATATTTTAAATTTCATTTTAAAAAAAACTGACATTAATTGAAAATTCATGGGTTTTGACAAAAACGGCTTTCAAACCATAATAAAAATTACTATTGCATTAATAAAATTATAAAATCCTTTATATTTAATAAAAATTAATTTAATAATAATAATAATATTTTATTAAAATATTATTTAATTCAAAATTCTATTAATTCATCAAAATAGATTTCATAGTTGAAGATTAACTAAATATACTATTTGTGATTTAAAAATCATCTACAAGGTAACAATAATAATATGAAGGTATATTCATTATTATATACCAAAATATTATACATAAACATAGTGCTATTGTATTATTACATAACCCCTTATAACAACCGCATAAGATCGAAGAGTAAGGTGTGTGATGGTGACAGACTCTAGGGGTGGCTCGGATAACATTGCTCGGGTGGTAATCTCTAACAACTTCCATTTCTCCCGTAGGTGGTCTCAATCGAGCATAACATATTCAATATTGGCTTGGGATTGGTCAAGAGAGATGCCCAATGACGCCACATCCTTTCCAAGCTCTAAACAATGCGCTTCATATGGGGCACGTCTACTGGATGAGGCCATCACTTCCTTTGTCTGAGTAAATTGGATTTGTTAAAGCCCTATGTTTATACTAATCACGTGATCACTGTTAAATGACTATGTTATCAATGATCACAATTCTTAACATAAAACCAAATAAATTGACATTTTCTATAAACATTGTACATAAAGAGATGTATAATTAGACAAAGAGGGATTTCCATTAATGAATGTTTGGGTTGTTACAATCTTCCCCCCTTAAAAAAATTTTGTCCTCAAAATTTCCTTTTCCCACACTAAAACAAATGTGGGTAACTCTGGTTCATCACTTCCTATGATTCCCACGCCGCTTCTTCAAACATTTGGTTTCTCCACAACACCTTGACGAGGGGAATTTTCATCTTTCTTAGAACATTTTCTCTACAGTCTAAGATCTTCACTTGTTTCTCCTCATAATAAAGACCATTCTTTAACTATACCACCTCTAAAGAGAGTACACGGGAAGGGTCTGGTATGTACTTCATTAAGATGGATACATGAAAGACATCATGTACATTGGCCATGGTAGGTGTAAGTTCTAGTCGATTGGCCACAACCCCGACAGGATGAAGAATTTCGAAGGGGCCGATGTACCCTGGACTTAACATCCCTTTATTTCCAAACCTCATGACCTGCTCCATGAAGATCTTCATAGAAATACCATGTCTCCAACTTTAAACTCTAGGACTCATCGATGGTTATCTGCATTAGTCTTTTGTAGACTCTAGGGTGCCTTCATATACTGTTGAATGGTTTTCACCTTCTACACCATTTCTTCAACCATTTCTGGTCCAATCAGCTTATTCTCACTGACCTCATCCAAATAAGTCTATGTTCTGCACCTTTTCCCATAATGAGCTTCATATGGTGGCATTTGGATGCTTGAGTGGAAACTGTTATTATAAGAGAACTCAGCCAGAGGAAGATGTTGATCCCATCCTTTTTTAATGTAATCTGAGCATGCTCTCAACATTTATTCAAGTGTTTGAATAGTCAGCTCGGATTGGCCATCAGTTTAAGGATGATAGGCAGCACTGATGTTTGGTTCAGTATTTAGAGCATGTTGAAGACTCTTCCAAAACATAGAGGTGAATCTTGGATCTTGATCGGACACAATAGATAGTGGTACTCCATGTAGCCTTACCACTTCCCTGATATATATCCATTCCATTTTATCCAATGAGAAATATTCCCGAATAGCCATGAAGAGTGCAGCCTTTGTAAGACATTCCACAACAACCCATATTGCATTATTTTCTTGGGATGTCTTCATAAGTCTGGTGAAAAAGTCCATGGTGATGTTTTATCATTTCCATTCTGGTATTGGCAATGGTTGCATCACCCCCTTAGACTTTTGTCTCTCTGACTTCACTAGCTGACACACCAGGCAATTTGATTGTCTATTCAATGATCTCCTTCTTCATATTATCCAACCAATAATCTTCTCGGATATCTCAATACATCTTTGTGTTTCCTGGGTGAATAGAGAAATTTGAACTATGTGCATCATCCAAAAGTTACTTCTTCAGCTCTGGACTCGATGGAACACATAGTCTTTTCCCAAATTTCACAATTCCATCTTCATCAACATTAAAATCCGAGGATTTTCATTTTTCGATAGCTTCCACTTTATCCTGAATTCCCACATCATCTTTTTGAGCATATTTTAACCTTTCCAAAAATGACAGTTGAGAAATCATTTGTGAAAGGATTGATGATGTTCCCTTATTTATGATTCCCATGTCCATCATCTTCCAATCTAAGAAGATTGGATCCTTTTCAATTATCATCAATTAATGAATCATTGAGTCCTTTTTACTTAGGGCATCTGCCACCTTGTTCGCTTTCTCAGGGTGGTAATGGATTGAGCTGTCATAGTCTTTGATCATCCTTAACCATCTTCATTGGAACATGTTCAACTCTTTCTATATGAATATATACTTGGAGCTTTTATGGTCCGTATATATTTTATACTCCCCCCCCAAAGAGATAATGCAACCAAATTTTAAAAGTGAAGATCACTACAGCCAACTCGAGGTCATGTGTTGGATAGATATGTCTATGAACTTTCAATTTCCTTGAAGCATAGGTAATGACATTATCATTTTGTAACAACACACATCCTGGGACCTTCTTTGAAGCATCACTGAATACCACAAAATGTTGTCCACTTGTGGGTAAGGAGATCAAAGGTTCAGTAATAAGCCTCCTTTTCAACTCCTTGAAGCTTTCTACACATTAATCACTCGATTAAATGTTTACTCCATTCCGAGTTAGCTTGGTAAGAGGTTTGGACAGTCGTGAGATATTTCTCAGAAATTGTTGATAATATCTAGCTAACCCTAAGATGCTATGGATATCCATTACTAATGTTGGCCTTGACCATCCCTCAATTTCATATTTATTTGAGGGATCTATAGATATCTCATAGCTTGTGATGATATGGCCCAAGAATGAGACCTCCTTCAACAAGAACTCACACTTTCTATACTTTTCATAGAGCTTCTCCTTCCGCAAGGTCTCTAGTACAGTTCTTAGATTCTCCTAATGATCCTCCTTAGTTTAGGAGTATATCATAATATCATCTATAAAGACCACCAAAAATTTGTCGAGGTAATCTCTAAAGACTCTACTAATCATATCCATGAAGATTTTTGGAGCATTAGTGAGTCTGGAAGGCATTACTATGAATTCATAGTGCCCGTATGTTATGAGAAAAGTAGTCTTTGGGATATCTTCCATCTTCACCCTTACTTGATAATATCCAGACCGAAAAACCCCTTGGATAAGTATTGTGCTCCATGCAGCTAATCGAAAAATTCAACTATTCATGGGAGAGAATACCTATTCTTTATTGTGATTTAGTTAAGATCACGATAATCGATGCAAAGGTGCATTTACCCGTCTTTCTTCTTAACGAAGAGGACTGGTGCACCCCATGGTGAAGAACATGGGTGTATAAACCCTCTATCTAGGTTCTTCTGTAGTTGTTTCTTCAGCTCTTCAAGCTATAAAACTTCCATTCTATATGGATTTTTGGATATTGGTAATTCCCCAGGTATAATATCAATTGAGAATTCAATATCTCTTCTAGGAGGAAGACCAGGAAATTCCTCGAGAAGCACTTCAGCAAATTCCCTCACAATATGCATGTCTTCTAGGATGGTTACCTCCATATACTCAATAATCTAGACCAGATACGCATGCTCATAGGGTAGTAATATCCATGCTTTACATGATGGAGCTAAAGAAGATTAATCTTCCTCCTTGCAGTTGTAAAGAATCAGTGGTCAATTCTCCACATGGAGAGTGATTTCCCTCTCACGACAATTTTTGTTGGCACTATATAAGGAAAGCCAATACATGCCAAGAATTGCATAAAATTCCACCTGAAGGAGTATGACAATGTTTTATGGGATGTTAAATCGATAGATTATGATAGGGGAGGAGTTATATTCATGGGATGCAATGATTTACCCATTTTCTATACTCACCGACATCTTCACTTCCATGATTTGTGGTGGTGATGGGATTGTTCTACTAATCTTTCGAGATATAAAATAATGAATAGAACCTGAATCAAAAATTATATTCTATATTCTTGAATGAATAAATAGCATACCTGTGATGACTTCATTTTTAGGGTTCACTTTGACAGCAGTGATGACAAAAGCTCACCCTTACTACCTTGGAGGTTGTTGGTTGCCTCCGAAAACAAATGTCTTAGGGAACTGATTTATAAGATGCCCTAGTTCTTTGTAGTTATAGAAATGAACAACATGATTAGGTTCCAACAGAGTATTCATCTCCTCTTTCACAGCTGTGGGTTTTTATTATCAGTAGTTAACAGATATGTGCCCTTCTCTTCCACACCTAAATCATTTCCTCGTCCCCTTCAGGCAATTTCTAGGGTGCTTCTTTATGCACCATTAGCAAGTGGGGTGATGAGTCTTCTTATCACTTTTGTATTTATCCATCAGAACACCATCATTTAATTCCACCTTATGCTTCTTATCCCCATGATACCCTTGAGATTCCATGATCTCCATTTCAACCTTGAGGGAACATCAGACAATTTCCTCATAGCTGTGAAAGTCACGGATCACTAGCACATTCCATAGTCTAGGTTTCATCCCACTAAAGAAGCGATCAACCTTGAATTTGAAGGTAACGACAAAGCCAAAAGCATATATTGAAATACCTGTGATGTTTACCGTGTATGCTGCAACAGATTCGTCGTCTTTTTTCTTGAGGGAAAGGAAGTCCCTTTCCATCTTAAGCCAGAGGGTGTGCAGAAAATATTTATCGAAAAACATCTTCCAGAAATCCTTCCATTCCAACGACTCAATCTCCTCCTCATGATTTTTATTTTTGATCAACATCCACCATTGATAAAGATTCACCCTCCATACAATAAGAATCAAGAAGAACCTTCTCTTGTTCAGATCATTGAAGGATGGAGAAGATATTTTCAATGGAGTTGACTCATTGTTCAATGATTGAAGGATCAGATGATCCATTAAAAGTAAGAGTCCTTTGTCTCATGAAGCTCTCGATAGAGACTTGTTATTTCTTAGGGGGGTTAAACATTCCACTTGACCCATGTTTCTATTCAAAGCTTGAGTTAGCTGAGATAGAAGCATGACAAAGTTTGTGATTCCCTCTCCCATTGGATTGGACATCTCATTAGTACAGTCATCACATTGATCTTCATATCGGTTGTTAGCCCAAGTCCTCATTTTACGAACCATTGGCTAGAATAAAATTAATGTTAGGGGTAACACATCAAGGTTAATCCATGTAAAAAACTGATGACTTATAAACAACTTTTATTTCCTTAACATATTAATCTATTGTCTTCAGTCTATGTTATCCATGATCTACTTTCTAATATATATTCTTAGGGTTTTTTGTCCCTTAATAATGGTTCATACTAAGCTTTTGAATTTAACAAAGAATAACCCCCCCAAGAGTGTCATAACCAAGATTGAAGCATGGCCCTTTTTCATGCACCATTTCTCGTTCGCGTCTAGCTCAAAGTGGTGTTTTCAGGTTTTACCGCTAAGATATATCTGTGCTAGAGCCTCCTCTGCCTAATCATATCCAGACAGGGATTTATTTTTTTAACAAACCACTTACTCAATAATATCCAGAACTTAGGGATTTTTTTATACATACAGTTGACTTTAAGGCTTCACTAGGGTTTTTAATCCTAATACCAAAAATAACAAAACTTCCCTATGATACCACCTATGACAACCCTAATATTTTATTACACAATTAATCATAATTTATTACTTAAAAATCATTTGATAAAACATAGAAGATTGAGAATTATAGTGTCTTTGTGTCTTAGGATCATTACATAACAATATAAAACATTAAATACATCATATTTATTGAAAACTTCCTTTACATGACAACTACATTCCCTCATACTTAGCATTGCATGGGAGAATCAGAGGACATGCATAAAAAAAGGGTGAGCTATAAAGCCCAGTACAGGAATAATAATGGAATAACATGAGGAATAAAATACATGTTAGAAAATAGGAATCTCAATAGAGCACAATTGAATCATTAACATAAAGTCATGGTAAATCATGATAATCATAACATAGAAATGTGGCAACAACACTTAACATGGAATTAACATGAGCCAAGGGTCATTGCACATGGAGAATGAGTAAATCCACAATGCACATGAAGTACGAGTAAAACCTATTTGCACTTGAATTATCATGAATAAACATCCATTGAACATGAATTATCATGATACTATTTTTAACCCAATGCATTGGAGCGCTATAAGGGTGCACCATTCTAAAACATTTCATTTCATGCATAAGTGTGCCACATGGATCATATAACACGGATTCATAAAACATAATAATTTATTCCATGATAAAGAAATGTTGAATTCATACATGGAACTTTATAATCAACAAGTAAGTGTGAATAAAGGTGAATACCCTGGATAGAGAAATGGTCATGGTATTCACTACACAATGACATTGGCTTAGAAAATCAGTGTAATTTAAGCAGCGTAACGACGTGACGTAAGAATACATAAAAATGGTTGATGAGAGGGAAACAGTAATATCATCATATGTACATGAAATGGACAGTAAGGGGTCATATAGATACATGTCCTGACAATTGAAATGGAATTTTCAGTCATGATACAATAGAATTTCCTGAATATAAAAGAAGAGAGAGAAATTTCTTTCAGAATTTCGGCATAGAAACACGTGTACATGGGGGTAATTTAATGAGAAAGTGGTCTCCCATCATTAAAACATAAATAGTGAAGTATGGTGGAGGTTCAAAACCATACCCCAATATTTATAATTGAAATTAAAAGGGCATTACAACATTATGAAAATTGGACAAAAATGAGAAAGGAAGAAAAACCCTTACTTTGAAGTGTGCTTCCAAAGGCTTGAGAGATGCTTGAGAGAGGATTCTTGGGAGAATGGGGAACCTTGGGATGATTATATATATATTAGGGAAGAGGTTGGACACACTAAAAAGGCTTTGAGTGTGGAGAATGTGGGAGCTTGTGTGGGTTTATATAGGAAAGGTGAGGTAATTCTTTATTATTTAGGTTTGGGACACCTCACATTAAACTAATCCAAACCAAAAACAATCTCATGGTTTTTGCCCATTTTTTTTTTTGAAAAGGGAAGTGGAAAAAAAATATTTTATAACTAAAATTTAATAAATTCTTAAAATAATGGGGTTTCATATGTGGAGGTGAGTCACACTCTGAAGGAAAACAATTTTAAATGACAAGATGTTCAATAAGCCTTGAAGGGTCCATTAATTCTATATAAAAAGAGACAAATAATCCCAAAATCATATTATTTTAATTTTAAAACTTATATTTTCAGAATATAAGGCTTATATTATTTAATTACATCACCATTGGGTCATTATGATGTCATAAAACACATAATATATTTAAATGGTGTAAAATTTTTACCCAAATATTTGACTGTCTCGGAAAATAATAAAAAAATAAACATTGGATAATTTTGATGTCTTGATTCCTGAAATAATATTATTTTTATCTAAATAATTATGTAAATATTTTAATTTTCACTTTTAAAATAAAAACCAACATTTGTCGATAATTCATGGGTTTTGACAAAAACAGCTTTCAAACCTTAACAAAAATTACAATTGCATTTATAAAATTATACAATCATTTATATTTAATAAAAATTAATTTAGTAATAATAATAATATTTTATTAAAATATTATTTAATTCAAAAATACATTAATTCATCAAAATAGATTTCTTAGTTGAACATTAACTAAAAATACTATTTGTGCTTTTAAAACCATCTACAAGGAAACAATAATTAAATGAAGGTACATTCATTATTATATAAAAAAATAATGTACATAACCATAGTGCTAAGGTCTTGTTACATAATCCCTTATAACACCGTAATAAGACCAAAGAGTAAGGTGTGCGATGGTGACAGACTCTTGGGGTGGCTTTGATAACATTGCTCGTGTGGTAATCTCTATCAACTTCTATTTCTCTCGTAGGCGGTCCCACTCAAGCATAACATATTCGAGCTCGGATTGGGATTGGTCAAGAGAAAATATCAATGATTCCACCTCCTTTTTGAGCTCTGAAAAATGGGCTTCGTATGGGGCATGTCTACTGGATGAGGCTATCACTTCCTTTGTCTGAGTAAATTGGATTTGTCGAAGCTCTATATTTATACTAATCATGTGATCACTGTTCAATGGATATATTAGAAACGGTCACAATTTTTCACATAAAACAAAATATGTTGAAATTTTATATAAACATTTTACATAAAGAGGAATTTATTTATATCAATAGGGATTTCCATTAATGAATGTTTGGGTCGTTACACGATACCATTCCAATATTCTGTGAGGGATTCAACCTGAACCTCTTTTATTCCAGCGGGTTTCATTATCTTTATTTTTACCCAAATGAGGTAATCTATTCATCTTATTTTAGTCTTATAAATTCAATGTGAATGTTATAAACACATGTATCATGTTCCGTTCCTCACTCTCTATTAAGGATATACATGTTTTTAAGTGATTCCCTCCTCAATACTTTCCAATAAGAAAACTTTTTTTATGGAAACTTGCTGAATTATTTCCTAATTTAAAGTGCACTCAATCATATTATTAGGCCACAATTGTCTTTATATTATCGGAACATTTATTATTAAAACTTGTTTGGTTTATTTATGGGTTTATATATAATATTTTTCCCTTTTCTATATTTGAAATCTCTATAGTATTTTCATTTAAACAGCACTAAAATGTTTTAATGCTAAAATTTATCAAATACATTTCATACATGTTTTCACTTATTTTTGAAATAAAATACCATGATATATGCCAAATTTACCTTATGAAAATCTATATGTTCTAATTCCTTTCTTTTATGGACAATTTTATGACACGCCCATTGGGTATGCTTTATGACATGATTGTGGTGCCCAATTCTTTCCATGGGTAATGCGTTTGTTTATGAATGATTGATTACGTATAAGTATTTATTTGGAAAACATATTAATGAATAGTTAATATGGGTGGACTTAGAGAGTGCTCTAATGCATTGGGTAAATTTTAGTCACATGAGACATTATGTGTGAAGGTCTTGGCAGTTAGCCTTGGGTTGTGGTACTATGTGTGACTGTCTTGGCGTTTAGCCTTGGATTATGATACTATGGGAAAAATTATTAGATGATAGCCTTGAAATGTACTAAATTCATGTTCTGTGTTTCTACAACATTACTTTGAGTCCATGTTTATATTATTCCTTGTATATATGTTATGATTCCATATGTTATATTCCATTTTATATCATCATGTCATGCCTGCAATCTCATGTGTTAATGGTTTGTTCTTATTGTTATTACCATACTCAGTTTTTATCTCATCCATTTAATCATGTTATCCCTAGGTTATCCTATGAAGATGTATGAGAACAGTTGAAGATAAAAGATCAATTGGATTTTAAATAAATTTTTTTATAATGTTTATTTACGTACGTAGTCTTCCCATACACTATACTTAACAGTCCTTGGATTGTACTCTGATATATAATTATCCTTACAATTTTTAAAAGTTATATGTAAATGGATAGGTTTTCTATAATAAATGTATTAAGAAGTTCCTCATACATTCACGACATAACCATTTTATGAATTCCCAACACCAATCATTTTGTGATGCCTCTTAGTCCTAATGTGATCCTCGATCAACAAAAACATTATAATTTACCTATGATAATCTATTATTTAATTCACCCATGGCCATGAATCAACCTATTTCTAAAGCAAAACCAATATTCACCAAGGAATCCCAAAAAAACATTAGTAAAATTATATCAAAATATAAAACATAAAATCAACAAAAATAAACAAATAATAGGGAAAGGTCCTGATTATGTGTGACCTGAGAGGCCAGTTATACTTTTGATGAAAACACTCATATAAGTATTTTATTTTTATATGCACCAAATCCATCACTGTGATTTTATATTAGTTTGGTGGGTTTTAAATGAATAATAAATCCCTTCCTAGATGTTTACTCATGGATGGATACAGGTTAGTTATGTGTGCCTGCACCTTCACCATAAACCAAGGTTGATTTATTTGGTGAAGGAATTCATACACATATATATTGGGGGTGTATTAACTTGAATTATATAGGTGATACCTCTTCCACCCAGTAGGTTAGTTCACGATAGAACCTTAATCAAATAAAAACTATTTAGGCTTGTGTCATCTTAGAATGGACCCCTTCTGGTGATTCCAAAAATTTTGATGGAGGATCTACATTCTTTCTCAATAGATGTTTTTCTAGAACTCATTTTTTCATGAAGCACTTTTGATTATGTGATTCCATTCAACAAATAGATCCTATAATCTATAAAAACCGATAATTTCATTAATTAAAATTTCCCTTCTTATAATTTTTTCATGTAGTATAAATTACTTACATCACATAGGGAAACCAAAATACATTATACTATTAATTAATAACGATACATTATTTGAAAAAAATGGATTATAATAACATTGTGTCATAAAATACATTCATTTATTAATATTTTGTTTTCTTATTATTATAAGATAATTTTATTAGATTTTAATTAATTTTTGAATGTTTTACAAAAAATATAATAATATTAAGATCAGTTTTTTGGAGTGAATAATTATTTTAATTAAGAATTAAAATTTTCATATTAATAAAATTATTTTCTTATAATGGAATCTATTTTTGAAATCTAAACATTGAAAAATGGTTGGGATTATTTTCTCTGTTTTTTCTAAAATAATTGAATTTTTAGTGTATAATGAAATATGATAATTAATAGTATTTAACAAATGCATGAATTATTGAGTCTTGGAAGATTTATGGATGAGGTAAGAACCCATTTTTTCAAACTATCTTGAACCATTTACTATAATTAGTCATATAAATTAATACTATTAAAATTCTTGAACCAAATAATAAACAAATGAATAAAATAACCAAAACACCCCTCTCCTTAAACAATAAATACCATCCATCACTACCCCATCTCCTCACATATCTAAAGACTTGAATATTTTATAAATATATGAAAATTTCATTCCAAATCCTCTCCCCTATGTTCAAGAGCTTCTGCACTAATGAACAGACCAAAACCTAGTGGCTTAATAAGGTCCCCATGGAGATGATATACAAGATATATAATCCTCCACCATTGTCTTTTACATTATTTCTTTCTTCTACCTCACCCATTACTCCACAATAGAAAGTTACATGACAATTAAAAAATAATATATATACTATATTATTATTTTATTAATGGAATATAAATCATCAAATTCGATATCATATTATTTTATTCTAAAAATGAAAACATTGTCTATGGCGTGTTGATTCACGGGACGAAGTGTTTTTGTTTTTCCTTAAAACCTTCAATGCCCTCCAAGAAACCATTTTTTTAGTTAAAAAGATTAAAAAAGGAATATTATAAGTTTTTATTGTTTTTAACTAATATATATTTATAATATTAAATAATAAATCAAATTAGTTCATAATGGCCAAAAAACCACCAAAATTAACTAACATTTTTCATTAAAATTTTATCTAATGAATCAATATATTATATGAAAAAATGATTAATGGGAGATTTTAAAATTAATATGCATATTAATACTAAATAATTATACTTATAATTTTTTTATTCCATTTTACAAGAACTCCTATAGTTAAACTCAAGGGATCAAATCGTAAAATCATGAAATGAACACTCCAGGAATGACAAAATTGATTCTTATAAATTGTCAAAAAAATCCATAAAAGAACATAATAATCTTATAATAAAAAAATTATAACAGGATATTAATTAATTAGTTAATTTTTATAATTTTATTATCCATTAAATTTAGTGCAAGTGAAGAACACTTTTGTAAAAAAGGTAATGGATTCTCTCTGAACGTTCATTTTTTCATTCTGGTTATGATTTCTCTCTATTTACCTCAATGAAATTTTGAATTCTTCGTAGGTAATCATCCTACATTCTATGTGTGTATTCCAAGGATGTGTACCTCGATCAATTATTATTTATTTTATTGTTAAATATATGTTTTATAAGGTCCCCATCTCAATTCCTCTCGATGAGCATGTTCGATTAAAGGGAACATCCCAATTTTTTACTCATTTTCATGTGCACAACATAATATATTTTCATCCATAAATATTTTTCTAAAATAAAAATTTTTTATCATGAAAACCTAATTTAGTTCATTTACTATTTTATGAATACAATCATTCCTTTGTATTCATTTAATACTCTTTTATATTTTCTCATAAACTTCTACTAAGTGGATCTTTTCTAATGTTTCCTAAACTCATTTTTTCATGTTATCACTTTACATGGAAATAATTTATAATTATATATTCTTATTTCTCATTATAAATGTCCATGTATGATTTAAATCCATTATTTCATGGAATCCATTATGATATATACTTTTCCATGAAAGTTATTTTTTGTTAATATTATCCTTGAAAAAGGCATGAGCCCCCCAAAAATAAGAAACCATTCAGGAGGGAGGATGTATTGAAACCCAAGAGCACGCCCTACCCAAATACCTTGAATTCCAAAGGAAGTGAACACACACTATCGAAGATAATATGAACCTCTCTCTGTCAACTGAATCTAGTAAGAGCATCGACAACATAATTGGTCTCCCAAAAACATAATTGGTGTTCTCAGATAATGATCCATTGAATTGGTAAATGTTTAGTCTCAGATAAGTCATGTTGGGATATGGTGTAAACCTAATTCCCATATAGGCCCACATGGTATATATTATTTTTAGTTTGCATTTAATCATTTTTATGTCATGTTATATATTGCATCCACATTCTTTTGTATCCATGATTACATGATCCCATGTTCTATATGTTATTCTTCAATATATTTATTATTATTCCATTCCATTTTATGCGATATTGTAATGACTTATAACTCATATGATATTATTTATTCCTATATTTATTCCCTTATTGAGATTATTAGCTCATCAACTTTTTCATGTATTACCTGTGTTATCCTTTGAATATGTAAGAGATCAAAGGAAGTTAAGATCTCATTAAGGATTTTAAATAAAATGTTTTTTATTTTGGTTCCATGCTTACTAATTATATACCTGATCTTCCAAATACGATATAATTTATGATCCTCAGTTATTATACGATGATCAATTATGCTTAATATCAAGTTATAATATTGTAGAAGGATATGGTTTCTATACTTGTTATTAGAGGATGGTCTAGTTATTTCTGGATATTAGGACTAGAAATCTTTAGTAAGAACCATATGGATAATTTTTTCACCAAGAAAAACATAGATTGAAACCTAGGTAATCACAAGTTGGGATATAACATTCATTTATAAGTTTATCCTTCTATGTTAAATAATTTCTTTTAATATGATTATTTGATAATTATTCTTTCCCCCTTAAATTTGCATTAGTTTTCTTAAATAATGGTTATAAATAAGAGAAAAAATTTATAAAATTAATGTGATTGGAAATGTGATGATTACCCTAATGAAATTATAAATCTAACAGGAATGAGAGGCCAAATTTTTTTAACATTACTATAACAATTTGATCATGTTATGAATACTAACTTGAATCGTGAAGAATGAACTCCTTCTCCTCCGAAAGAGAATGTTGCGGTCGAATACTTCATGCAATAAAGGAATCCTGTCTTTAGTTGATCTATTGATCCCATCATTATATACCAATGGATTAAATACATAAAAAAGATATTATATATACTTCAGTTCTCAAAAGAAAAGAAAGTTGTGCTGTTAGTTTATCATTTTGATTGGGAAGAAGATCAGTGGTGGTCACTGATAAAAAACACAATGTCTATGGAGGAAATTGATTCCATGGATTGCGAATCATTAATGAAAATATTTTCGAATAGATATTTTCTTTGAACTGTCTATCTTATGATTGAGAGGATTTCCTCAGACTAAAGAGAAAGGAGGACGAGTGTATTAGGGTGTATGAAGAAAACTTCACAAGACATATACATTACACCTCTAGCGGTGTAAAAACATTGAATTAAAAGTGAATCATTTCATTAGTGGACTAAAGATGGGTCCATGAAATGTTTTGGTCATTTGAGACATTGATATTTATGAGGAGATTGTAAATTGTGCCCTTAAGGTTGATATGGGGATTATATACTCTCAATGGTCTCATGGGACCAAT
Source organism: Viscum album (assembly GCA_963277665.1). NCBI lineage: Eukaryota > Viridiplantae > Streptophyta > Magnoliopsida > Santalales > Viscaceae > Viscum > Viscum album. Next base: position 825,493,345 of record OY728155.1, read on the forward strand.
GATAAAAAAATGAAAATGGTGTTTAATATGAGAGGATCAAAAGATAAATCCCATGATGTAAGAAAAACCAAACATCCCACAAGTAAAAAATTATGGTAAGAAGCATCATGGTAAATGTATAAAGGGAACTAGGAGATTCTTCGAAAGTGGAAGATAGGGGTATTATCCTATTTATTTCTAGTGGATATAAATAATACCACAAAAGAGGAACATGGTATGAAGGTTCAGATAAACACTCAACATATAGTTCAGTGTTTCAACTACAATAAACATGGGAATTATGTGAGACAATGACATATGATAAGGGTTGTTGGAGTAAATAAAAACAACAACATCCATGGAAGAAATTAAGGGAATATACACTCACTACTAATGAGGTGTAGCTTAACAGTGTTGTGTTTATAGGTATACTGGTCATTGACTTAATAGTATTAAATTCAATATTTTATTAAAGTTATATTCATTCATTCAAATCATGAAATTTTTGTAGAGATATTAAAAAACCACCTCATAATATAGAGGATGAGTTATCTATGAGAGAAAAAAATGTACAATCGTAATATAGATGTATGAGATGCTCAATTACAAGGGGGGGTGAATTGTATGTTTAAAAACATCAGTTTTTAACCTTAAGAAAATATATTTTTAACATGGTTAAACACAAAAATCCTCTTTTCATATTATACAAAATGATAAATGGAAGGGCCTAAGTCCAATAGTAAAGAACCTAAACATAAGAAAGTCTATCATAAGGAATTATTCTACCTTAAATCATATAGAATCTTATTTATCAGAGTATATAACTAGAAGAATGTATAATAAAGTTATACTTTCATTCTTTAACAAAATACAGCAGAATTAAAACTTCTAATGAAAATAAGTAAACAAGAATGAACTATTTTAACTCAAAGAGAAGGGTATCAAACAACCTTGTATAAAGGAACCTCGATTTATACTTTCAAGAATGTCTGTATTACCCACACTAGGGTTATCCCTTGATAAGAATATTAGAGTCTATCGTTCTATGCCTGCAAGCCCTCAAACTATAAGGTAGTCGGTACCTCTGTATTCTTATCCCTAGAATCCCTCGATTGTACCCAACAAAAATCAGAATCACACTTGGATAAAAAAGTTGTTCACTGATGAACAGTATGCTCAAAGATCAGAAAAATCACGATAGTCTTTATCTCTATACATCAACGCATCCATCACTTCTCAACATTGTTAGTATTATTTGAAATGTTCTAATGGATGGGATATTTATAGACAAAAATCCAAATGGTCATATTCATCATTGAATTTACGAGGGGCATATACACATGTCACATAAACAATGGTTACTTTGAAATAGATTGTACAACATCATTTCAAATAAGATAATATTAATTTGTTTATGAAAAATAATTAAACTTGGATCCAATAAAGTTTGAATGATATCTTATGGAAAATATGTAACCTTAACAAGTATAAATAATAAAATTCTAAATATAGTGGGAAATGAAGTCTAATTATATTTAAAAACAGAGTCTGATTATGTATACAAATGGATACTGGTAAAATAAAAATTTGGATTTAGAATTCGAATAGAGAAAAAGTCAGATTATGGAAGAATTTTGAGTCAGAATTTCTAAGAATTTGGAATCAAAATTTTTGAGAAATCAGAATCAAAATTTCTAAGAATCCATAGTCAGAATTTCAGAGAATTCAGAGTCAAAATTTCTGAGAATTCAGTGTAATAATTTCTGATAATTAGGAGTCCAAATTTATAAGAATTGGAAGGAAAGTTTTCAGAGAATTCAAGGGCATAATTTCAGAGAATTCAGAGTCAGAGTTTTTGAGAATTCCGAGTTAGTATTTCTAATAATTATGAGTCTAAAATCAGATGGAATTGGAGTCTAAAAATAGTGGAACTTGGATTCTAAGAAACTCTATGTATATGAAGATTAGATAAGGATCTGATAATTCTTAAGGTAATTTGGTTTTCAAAAAATATGATCAAACTTAAATAAATAACATTAAGCATAACATATAAAATCATGTTTGGGTTAAAAAATAGATTTCCTTAGAGAAACAAATAATCTTTAATGAAAAAGGGTTTGTGATTTTCAAAACATAAAGGATTGGAGAAGTTATAAAATAACCTATTTACTTAACAATGATACCCTTTTTGAAAATCACAAACCACTTTCCAAAAAAGAATATTAAGTTTGTAAAATAAAAAAAACTTATCTCCTTCATATTTTTGTCTTAGTGAATATGACTGACGCCCCCTTAGGTTTTTTCACCTTAAAGATCATATTATTTTTCTTAAGAAACTGTCTTGAGAAGTAAATTCCAATGAATAAAATCTTCTATTAGATTAATCTCCCCATCTCTTAAGATATTTATTATTTTGAGTAAACTCCCCCATAATATGATATTGTTTTTATGATTTCTCCACCAATGTGATTTTCAAAAAATAATGGAGGGAAAAAATTGGTACCATAGAGGTTAAGAAAAAAATTCATATGAAACAAAGTATAACAATGAGATTTCATTATCTTTGAATGAATTATTTTAGTACAAAAATGATCTATGTTTTTATGTTAATCAATCATACTTATCCATATCTGGAAGAAGCTTCTTGAGGTTAGACTTCATCTTCTTATCTCCTTATGTTCTTCTTAGTAAATTATGAGTAAGTATTCTGTCTCTTGGATATTTTTCATGAGATACTGAATCCTTTATTCTTGATACTTGATTACTTATTCATACAATTTGACTTTCTCTATTAACAGATCTATGGTATTTGTTTCTCTCTTTTGGGAAATAGAAACGAAATTATGTTTCCAATAGAGATATGTTTCTTCTTGGATTCAAGAAGATTGCTATTGATTATGCTTTTCTTAAAACATTGTGAACATCTCATCAGACTTGTTGAAGGTATCTTTGGTTGAATCCATATAATCTCCAAAAATCTTATGATCTTCTAGTAATTATTTTGACCAAGATATAATATTCTTGTAATAAATTCAATGAGCTTCATAGTTGATCATGAAGGTTTTGAAATACGTTTACTGCTTTATTGACATTTCCATTAACAAATTTGTAGAATATTTCTTCATTTTGATTGATTAATGAATAAGATGACACTGGGATTCAATATTTTTGAATGAATAGTATTGAATCAACAGTATTATTTAAATAATTCACCAAAAATTCATGTCCCATTGATGATGATGATTCATAATAGGAATCAATTTTTTCTAGAGGGGTATCTTTCAGTTCTTCAACAATCTTTGACTTACATGATTTAGCTACATCTTTTTATTGTGTATCATGAAGGTGTAATTTTCTTTTAGCAATAGCCTTTCAACAATATTGGCTACCTCATGATGTTGTTCTTGAACATTAAATCACTCTTCATCTTCTTGGACAATGTCATTATTTTTCTCACTATCTTCAACAGAATGAATCTTGTTAACTTCCTCCTCTTTAGAATTTCCTTTCTTTTTATCTGGAGCGATTTTTGTGGAAGAATATTGTGATATTATTATTGAGAGTTTATCAGAAGGACCCTTCTCTTCATGATACTCTTCCATCGTTTTTATCATGTATTTACTTTATTATTATTATTATTATTGATGAATTTCTTCATCTTCAAACTTTGGTTCCGAAACTGAAGCATCATTCAGAAAGGATTCTGGCACCTAAACTTGTTATGAAGCATTATAAACAACTTTTAACAATGATTGAAAAAGCATAGCCTCTAATTATTTTTCATTATGAATTTTCTCTTTTTCTTGTTTCTTGATATTTTCAGCTTCCAATCTTCAAACCCATAGCCTCTGTAGTGTCATGTCAAAAAATAGGATCACCTTAATTTCTAAATTTCTTCTGCTCCCTCTATTCAGCAACCACTTCATTAGAAAATTTATTTTCTATCTTTGGTTTATGGGGTGATGATTTAGGTTCCCCAAAGGGTCAATTGGTTGTGATTTAAAATATTTATCCTTTCTTTTCTTCGATGGTTTAGCAACTACATCTTTCATAGATTTAGAATGATCATCTTTATCAGGAAGATAATAAAACTCTCTGGATTTAACATTGAATTCTATTTTTATCCTTCTTAGCATATCATCAATGAGTAACATAATCATTAAATTCTTATACTTTAAGGTGCAGGGAATGTTTAATGATTCTAAGCACAAGACTATAATTTTTCAAATAATCATTGGATATATTAAGATCTTAGACATTATATTTCCAATCTTGATGTTGGAGATTGACAGAAGGATATACTTCATAAAATTTAAGTTCATTATGTTCATTAAGAAATCTAATTTAATGATATCATATATTTAAAGTGAATCCTTATCACCCTTCACTAGGATATGGAATCCTTGCATCCAAAAAGAGACCAACCTAAGGTTTGTTGACAAATGAGAAATCATGGGTTTGTTGACATTCATCATCACAAGGCACTCCATGACTATTAATTTCTCAATGGATCCTTCCATATTAGGAAGCCTATGTGAATAGAGAATAAATTCACCTGTATATGGAATATCTAGGATTCCGACTACCTTGTGGAAAGATAGAGAGTATGATTTTCTATAACTTCGAAAATTAATGAACTCTCTTCCACTTTCCACATAGAAGCTAACTGAATCATATAATTTTACTACAAAGTTATACTAAAGCAGATCTTAATTAATTTATATAGAAAAAAAATTCTTTTTCCATCTGTTCAACTTAATAATTTTTTCAATCATTGAATTATACATCACAAATAAATATTGACCCACTTATGTTTCTCGAAAAATTAACCAATAATTCAGTTCCTTGTGAAACTAAGGATTCATTAGAGTCGAAGGAGATTTTTCAAGAGGCATTTGGAATGTGTGGAAATTGTATAATCAGAATGAAACACATAAAGAGAGGTAGATCCCCAATGAAAAAATCTTATATAACTGATGTTGTAAGAGGATATGGGGTCTATTTAAATAGGATTCACTGCGATAGTTATAATTCTCAAATAGATATAATGACAGGGATTAACATGATATGATCTTATGGTTGATATCAATTCCAAATAATGATTTTGAACGTTCTAATATTTTAATGTTTTAAGGAAAAATCAGATTTAAGGGAAGTGAATCAGATGGATATTTCTTAAAAAAAGATATAAATATCAACAGGTAAAAATATAGTTATGAATATTCAAGTAAGGAAAAATACCTTCTAGATTACATAGATTTTTTTAGGATTTATAAGGTTCTTCTTGAATAACTTAGGTTCCTAAAATTTTTATTATGGAAATAGTATTTTAGTTTCTGAAAATGTTGAGAAAATCAATTTTTAGGTTTTTTTTGTTAACATATGTTCTCCCCCTATGAAATAGAGTAAATTAATTTTAGGAGATAGGTTTTATAAAAAATTTAATATAGAATATTACCTTAAGTTTATCATTCATATCTTTTGTTTATTGTATTCAAATCTTTCGTAGGATAAATATTTTGTATATTTTTCAGAAAGTTGATCTTGAGTTCTGATAAATTATAAAAAAATATATCCTTTAAGTGTGTGACCCATAAAAATGTGATGCTTAAAGACTGTGTGATTTTGAAGAGAGTGACGTGTAGGGTTTTTTCTTAGGGAAATGGAACAAGTATTATCATATATTATCTATGTTTTGGTAAAAATTATTCCACAGTCTATGATTATGTGTTCCATCCACTACACTTGAGCACAACAACTTCCAACAGCTACATATTAAACATCAGTAGTGGAAAGTTCTACTAGGAGATTATTCTTTCATGACGAAAAAATTAATGAATATCCTAATAAATGAAACATTACAGATGTAATTTTCCTATCCAATATAAATCCACAAAAACCATCATTTGAAAAACTTTTTAAGACAGAATCATTTCAGAAGAATAGAAAAGTCCAAATTTCATGGTTCCCTTTAAATGGTGAAAATTTCTTTTCACTGATTTTAAATGAGATTCCTTTGGATGAGATTGATATATTTAACATAATAATACTGAAAACATTATATCTGTATGGATAGAATTTAAGTATAATAAACCTCATATTACTCCTCTAAATGATGTTTGATATATTTGTTTCACAACTTCATCAAGATAATGAGAAATTGAGGTATTTATTGGAGTACATATAATTTTAGTTTTGTCATATCCATACATTTAAAAAGATATTTAATATACGTATTTTGATATATATAAGATTATTTTGGTTTTTTTGATTTTTGAAAACCAATGGAAAATGTTAACTAACACATCATAGTCATTTCAAACTCATATTTCATGAAATTTGGGAATTAATCAGATAAATATTGTTTATTTGATCTGAAAATAATATCATCAATATAAAATTGAATAATCAAAAGATTTTTCTTATATTTTTTTTATAAAAAGGGTCAGATTAGTAGTTCCCTTAACATAGTTGTTTTGTAACAAAAATCCTGTAATTCTATCATACGAGGCTCTAGGGGCTTGTTAATGTCCATATACAACTTTACTAAGTTAGAAAACATGTTTAGGATGTTTTGTGTCTTCAAATATAGCAGGTTGTTAAAAATAAACTTCCTATTGAACATATCTATTAATAAAATCACACTATACATCCATTTGAAAAAGATTGAAATTGTTGAATCCGAAAATGGCTAGTAGAATAAGAATAGATTTCGAACTAGATAGTGATGAATAGGTTTCTTTATAGACTATTCCCCTTTGTCGATTATAGCCTTTAGAAACTAATCTTTCTTTATTTCATACAATGATTCCATTTTCATCTCATTTATTAAGGAATACCCATTTACACAAATCGCAGAAGTTTCCTTTGGTCTTTATACCATCATAAATACTTTTTTCCATTCGAATTCATTCAGATCATATTCCATTGATTTAATACAATCATCATCACCTAAATCTTCCATCTAAAATTAAAATTTTAATTTCCTGGTGGGAAATTCAGAAATGAAGAAAATGTTAAGAGGTATTAGGTAATAAAGACCAAGACAATCTACTCTTACCAGACTACCACATTCAATAGGAAGCGATCCTAAATTAACTAATAATGAGGTTTGATTTAAATATCCTACCCCTAATGAGATAAAGTCACCTTCCTTGTTTTGTTCTATCTAGGTGTGAAGAAGAGTCTCATGTGGATGGATAATTCTTTTGCATTTTCTCAAAATATAGGATAAAGACCATGGTATATGAATATTTCTCAACATCGAACCCAGAATTACTGTTGAGTTACTATCCACTAATTGCAAAAAAAATCATGTTTGGAATAATTCGATTCAATTCAACAGAGCGTACACATCCACCTTCATAGAATCACCTCAGAGAAAATTATCACTGAAATACAAGATAACTGAACCACGTTGATCTAAAATGATCCCTTATCCCTTAATTACATATAATTCACAAGATACATCAACATTGAGCTTCAGTACTTTTTCTGGTTGTCTACATTTAATCCATCTACCATGCGTGGTTTGATTCTAGTGAACTACCATGCTGGATGGGCCTCCGATGAGATCTCTAGGGGATGTTCTGCTTTTAAACCATTTGCAAAGAGATAAATTTTCCGAAACCAATCCTTTGATTTTCAACACGATTCCAAGATGAGAGATAGGGTTATTGTCATATTGAGCTCGATTTCTATCCATCCCGATGGTCTAATCTCCCATTATTAGGAGAAGAGTTGTAGCCTTCTATTCTGGTTCGTTGCTGACTGTTCTCATAAACCAATTTTCAAAGAGCCATTCTAGATTTCTATTCTGAACACCCACAATAGTAAACTCTCCTAGAACAATTCAAATTGCATCATCCCAATCACTCTCTTAAAAAATCTGTGTTGAGTTATCTTCATAGTGATTTTTTCAGCACCCACATATAAAATAAAGAGAAATTCCATTCATTTTAATCTAATCATATTTATGAATGGATTTATTCTAGAGACTCCATACCATGATGTTAAACATTGTAGGTATATCCTTACACCTGGAAATATCATTCTGAGCTACATAAGATATATTTTAGTGAATCACTTCTCGATACTCCTTTGATAAAAACTCACTTGATGAAGATATTTTAAATATAGGATTATTTTGTTTAGAATTCAACTAAATGTTATTAAAACCCATAAGTTGTTAACGACCTCTATGAATTGACTGAAGTTTCATGATTCAGTGAAATTCATGTTTGACATCTGGAATCCAGGGAACCCAATAAGTGAACGTGCCCAATTTCAATTCCATAAATTTATCCATTCCTTTCAAAAAAATCCATTTTGAGGGCCTCATAACCTAAAGCATCATTAGTTCTATTATGTTATAATTGGGAAAGAAATACCTGATGATCTACTTCATTTATTAAAGAACTGTTCATCTAAACGTGTTGATTTAAATCACCAATTATACTATCAATGTGATGATTCTTAAGAAACAACTGACATGGGTTTTGTAAAACCTGTTCATCAACATAAGGTAAAAAAACATTCGGGGTAAATACTTTAGAAACATTTTCATGAGTATTTTTTTATTAGATGAATCAAGAATCAATGTCTGATAATCAGGATTGGAAAACACATCAGAAGATATAGGTTGGGGTTGTTTAAAAAAAGTATTAGTTTCATCAAATTTAAAATTCATTAATTCTTCAACAGAACAATAATTTTTGTTAAAAACAATATAATCCTTAGATGTAGTGGAGTAACCTTATAAAATTTCTTTATCGGATTTGGGTGTGGATTTATGTAATTTATCTTTATTATTCAAGATGAATACATGGCATCCAAATACTTTGAAGTAAGAAACTTTATGTTTTCAACTAGTCCAACATTCATAAGGTGTTTTATTAAGAAAAGGTCTAATTTAAACTTGATTTATAATAAAAAAAAGTAGTACACACAAATTCATCCCAAAAATTATTAGCAATATAATATTCACTCAACATAGTTCTAGTTATCTCTTGAGGAATTCCATTTATTCTTTCAATAACACCATTTTTTTATGAGTTCTTAGAGATTTTAATTTTTTATAAATGTTGTTCTTACTACAAAAAGATTCAAAATCAGAATTTTTAAATTCTCCTACATGATAAATATGAATATTTACTAATGGAATTCTTTTCTAATTTTTATATTTTGGTTGAAAAATATATAAAATATGAAAATTCTTCATATTTGTTTTCTAGAAAAATACACCCATGAAAATATAGTATAATAGTCAAAAAAACAAATACAAAGTATTTTCCTCCAATACATCTATTTTGTGTTGGATCAAAAACATACATATACACTAGTTGTAATGCATAAAAATTTGAGACATCACTAATTTATTTAATTCTAGACTAATGTTTCTTTCTAAATTGACAAGGTTCTCAAACTTTTGATGAATCAAATCTAAGACCTGGTAGATCCTTATCAAGTCTTTAAGTTGAGATTTTTCGAAGGTTTCTATGATTTCAATGTCCTAATATTCTATGGAATAACCAAGATTGATCTTTCATTACACTATGATAATGTTGATCTTTGATCCTATGGTATTCTATGTTTAGTATATAAACATTCTCCTTCTTATGGGCATAGAGAATAAACCCTTTCTGGTAATTGTGTACTAATCATTTATCATTCCAAAAATTCACAAGGTTAACTTCATCACATAATTGGATAATTCTTATAAAGTTGTTATTATGAATATTTACAAATAAAACTTTTGAAATTAATACTTTTCCAAGAAGAACCATGATACCTATATCAAAAATTTCTCATTCAGCATTATCTTCGAAGGTTACTTTACCACCTTTTGTATTGATAAAATTTTAAAATATGTTTTCATTACCATTCATGTGCCGACAATATCCACTATCCATGTATCATGTGTTGTTGTAGGAACATCGTTTATTTTCCTGAAAATAGAAAAGTTGGACTTTCGGAATCCAAACATTCTTGGATCCCAGATTGTTAGAATGTATAATAATAGGAATCCACATTTTTTTATAAAAATAAGCTTTATGAAAACCTAAGGATTGAATTTTATTTAAAGAAAAAAATTTCTCCCAATGTCCAATACATTGAACCTTAGTTTAAAATCAGCACATTGGGGATCAAAATAGTTATGACTGAACATAGGTTTTTAATGAGTATAACCAAATCTAGAACAATTCCAATGTGGAAGAAGCTATGAACACATTTTAACAAATTCTATCCTCCTAGAAGTGAAATTTGATAAAATTTTCATTATGGAAAATATTTAATATTTTATCATGACGACTAAATTCTTATCCTCATGGTCATTAGACATAGAGTCCAAGTTATTCTCTTAAACATTTTTCTAATAAATACCATTTTGAAGATCCATAAAAGCTTATCCTTCTCAGAATTAACCTCCTTAATTTTTTTATAAATATTTATAAATTCAAGAGTTTTATTATTATGATATTTAGAAAGATCTAATACTTCTTTTGTTAAAACATAAATTCTAGAATTCTTCTTCTCTATCTTTTTTTTATCATATAGTTATTATTCTCATGTAATTTAGAAAATCTAGAAAATATTTCAAAAGAAGGTAATGTATTATCTTATGAGGAGGAAGATTATTCATCATAAGATACATAATATTCATCCTTAGGAAAATTAGTATTGAATGGAATAGTGGTTAATGATTCAACATTACATACCTTAGCCATAAGACACTGATTTTCAATAGGTAATAAAGTTGTAATACCAATATTCTTCTTAATAGAAGATTCATATTTTGAGGATTCATCTGAAGAGTCACCACCACATGCTTTCCAGGTGTCATTATCCTTCAAGATTTTCTTAGACTTAAATTTTTGGTAATTTTTTTGTTCCTTTTAGAATGATTTATCCTTTCTATCTATTCTCCTGAGCATATGAAAATACGGTCTAATATGTCCATCTCTTTTTCATTCATAACTGGTTACTTCAAAATATTTCATATCCTTTATATATTTATTCTTATATATGAACTAAAAATCAATCTTTCCCACAATCATGTTCATCCTTCGATCAATATTAGCTAGTTTATTCTTAGACTAGTCACTGCCAGTTGATTCAGATATTACAACATCTTTCTTACCTTTATATCTACTTTCCCTTTTTGAAATCATGGATTTAGATGTTATAGTGAAATAAACACATCAATTAACATTCTTCTTCTTATTAAATAATTTCATGTCTCTTCATTCTTTTTTCATTCTAAATAAGAGTTCCAAATAACATATAAAGAGTTGTGTTAGATACTTTCCTATTTTCATCAATAGGTTTTCTTTTAGATTCTAAGTCATTGGGAATAATATAAATTATTTGTCCACAAGAACTTCATAATCAAGTCCCTTTTCTTCCTGTTTGCAACGCTTTAACTAGGGTATGTACATCTGTCTGTGGAGGGCATGCAACTATTGCCCTGTATTTCTGCTTTCCAAAGGCGGGTGACATCAGTCGCCTATTCAGGGATGTTTTCTCCATGATAAAAACCGGATGATGGGATGTGGGTTCTTCCTTCTGTGGATTCCTCCTCAGCACAGTTCACCTTGTCTGAGTCTCCCTTATAGATTAAGATGTTGTTCGTGAAACTCTTCCCTATTCCATTTCATCATGGATACCGGTTAATTACACTACTTCTGTCGGAAAATTCCATGGGGTCCGGTCAGGGCCGCAACATTCGATCGGGGGAGTATTCACGTTGGACATCACAGTCATGTCTGCGTGCTGGAACACTAGAGTGCCTGAATTTCATTCCCTTATTATAGGGCTTATCGAGTGCGCGGAAGCAAGAGATATCCCACGTTGATTGTGGGGAATTATATGCCATATGAATTTATCTGAGGTTTTCCTCAGATTCCACCATTTAACACAGGGTATGCTGCGATTTTAACATCTAGAGGGGATGTATCAGACTAATTAGAACACTGACTAGAGTGGATCAGATGGGTTCAACCTCTACAGGTAACACTAATGCTAGGATATGAACTGTCATGATCTCACCGGGATGTGGAGGCTTAGGTAAGAATCAAGATGGATGATGGAGAGTTGAATGAATTGGAGAGAGAATGAGATGGAAATGGTGTGAGGTCGATAGTGATGTTGAAATTGAGACTTAAAGAGACTTCTTATGTATCCCTATGGTATGGAATCAATGTCTGCATAGTTCATTGAGACGATAGGACACCTGAGGAGGCGACCCATGGGAATTTATGCATGGATGGGACCCAAAGGAAGTGGAACCTCCGGGATGGGGCATGACCTTCCTGATACACATCGGCTCGAGGGAGAGATCAGTATGAGACATTATCGATGGGCTTGAACATCAGGGAGGCTTTTTATGTATCCTCATGGCATGGAATCAATGTCTATGTAGTTCATCTTATGACGATTTAACATATATTGGAGACTTCAATGGCTTACCTTTGATTGGGAACTTCAATGGCTTACCGCTGAATGGGGTCACTATGTCTTACCACATGATGAATACAGAATGACTTACTATTGGATGGGGGTACAACGGTGTACTACTAGATGTGGTCACAACGGATTACTATTGGATGGGGTTGAACCTCATAGAGGCTTCCTACATACCCTTTCTAGGAGACAAGGATAAAAGCCCATGCAATTCGGGATGGTGAATGCAGTTTAATGTCGTATGAGACGAAAAAGGGGGAATGCAGTTTAATGTCATGCTGGAAGAAGGTGGTTTGATGTGAAGGTGGTCAGAACCAATGTTTAGTGGGATTGAACCTTATTGAGGCTTCCTATGTATCTTTCCTTGGCAATTATTAAAGACCACATAGTTTAGGTTGGGGGTTAGCGCTTACTCTCTATGATTCCCGGAGTGGATGTCATAATTGTTGCTTACTCTAAGCCCATGGGAGTCTTGCTCGGTGTGATAAACAAGAGGAAGCAACGACCTGATGATCACATCATCAAAGGTGTGTCTATGGGAAGTGAAGTGGGTCTTACACGTTGTTAGTGACCCAAAAAAGAAATGGGGGCTTATGTGTGGTCCATAGCCCAAATAGGAAATAGGGGCTTATGTGTGGTTAGTATCCCAAAGAGGAAACAGGGGCTTATGCATGGTTTGCAGCCTGGGGAGATCGAGATTGGGACATACTCTATGGTGGAGGCTCGGTGGCGACAAATCCCAAAGGGAGATGGATTTGGCACCGACGAAGAGAGGAAGAGCTGGGATGCTACCTCTTATAAGAAAATCTAGTGGCTTACACCAAGGTGGTTGCCCTTTCCCTGCGAACAGATGCCACACTGATAAAGAGGATCTTATTCCATGTAAAGAATGATTTCACTCTCATGGAGACTAGTGGGCATGCTGAATTTCCATGGTGGAAAACCCCATGTACGATGCATGGGGTGAGGTCACTGTTTAACATCATGTGTTGAGGACGATGGCGCTTTCCAGTTTGACGTCCAGCAGCTCGGACGAGGTGGGTTCACTTCGCACCCATAGGACTTACATAACTGACACACTTTACACCTTGGTGAATGGAAGGCACCGACAACACAATGACTAGGGGGTGTCATGCAGTGATCTAATGGGGAGCACATTAGCGTGGGTATGTGAAGAATAAATATCTATTAGTGTGCCTATGCGAAGAATCATGAGGCGAAAAAACACAATGGGAAGCACCCCCCAAGTGAAATTGAAGTAAATACGTGAAAACCGAGAAGGTTGAATAGGAAATGAAGTCTAGGATCAATGCTTCTCATAGGCAGAACCCTCGTGAGGCGCTGGTGCTTAATATATTGTAGGGGCTTTGCGAAGGGGTATGCTTCGTGATGTGAAGTGGCCTAGCATATATGTACGGTATAGGTGCATTTGGAACGTGCTTCGTGAAGTGGAAAGGCCCTTGTAGAGTAGTACTTCATGAAGCAAGGGTGACTTGTGAAGCATATCATTATGAAGAAATGATCATCACAAAGTACAGTGACCCTGACTTAGAATGTGGGTCACATGAGCATGGAGGGTGCTTTGCGAAGAATAAGTGATCTGCGAAGAGCCGAGTCCCCTTGGGGATCCCTTTCCTTCACAGTGGCCCATGGGTTCCGAGAAGGGAACCCCTCTTTGAAAAGGGGTGGAATTAATGGAAAGGGGAAGGCACTTTGTGATGAAAAATTACCTTGAAAAGCTCCTGGTTCGCAGAGAAGAAATTGCTTCGCGATGTGGGAGCTCGGAAGGAAAATGGTTGGAGGATCCATCCTTTGGGCCCGAGGGGATCCCGATATTTATAGGAAAGGGGAACTGTGAAGCATAGCCTGCTCGACATGAAGATATAGCTTGTTCTGCGGTAGGTTTGCTAATGTCAAAGGCGTTCATGGAGCATCCCGCCTCCTTGCTCTGTGATTGGTTCGTGGAGCCTCCTACCTCCTTGTTCCGTGTCGGGTTTGCAGAGGAGAAGCTTGGTGCCTGTCGCGATGTCGCGGGGCTCTGCGAATGAGCTTCGCAAGGCACTACCTAAGGGTTTCCATTTATTCTTCTTCTTCCAAAATTTTGGAACAAAATACCCCCCTCATACTTAGAGTTGAGGAGAAAATGAGGGTCAAATTCTGAGGGTCAATCGCCAAAATCCCTCAACCAATCGCGAAGCTGACTCATGATGGAGTCTTGCGAAGTGGATTGGCCACGTGGGGGCTCATCGTGTGGCAAATCCCGCAGCGGTTGGATGCACTGCAAACCACTAGGGGTCCTAGCCTATAAATAGGGGAGTTGACCTCTCTTTTGTAATGTATCTTCTCTACGTTTTTTTCCTTTAGCGCTCTCAATTCACAAAGCACTACATACTCCGCAGTTTTTCTTCGTGAATTGGGCCTTCTGAATCATAGAACACAGTGAGTCTCTGACTCCACGGTGGTGTGCTCTATAACTTGCATATGAAGGTCAGTGCAATGCTTCATGATTCTGTTGTTGGGATCGAGTTCCACGAACGGTCTCTATGAATGATCTTTATGAAAGGGCTTTGCGAACCAGGACAAAAAGTGTCCAAATGACCTTGATTTGTTGGTGAAACTATTGTTAGAATGCCAAAGGAATAATCCACTATTTAAGAGGCTTCCTCTATATGGCTTTGGCCTGAGGGATGTTGTCTTCATCCTTGAAGAAAGTAGGGACAAGCCTGCTTACTAGTTCTGGAGCACATCATGCCAGCGCCAGTGGTTCGGGGCGGCTGACAGCCATGACCGGGAGGACTTCATGCCTGTAAATGATAATGGCATGTACAATCCCTTGAACAATGTGGACGGGAAGAAATTACAGCTGGAGGCCTCCCCCCCCCCCTCTGTACCAGGCGATCTTGATGGTAGCCCTAAGGATCTCAGGGAAGGGATGGTCCGATGATTGGGATCTACGCCAGGGCGGCAACGTCCCAGTTGACTAGGCATGGGCCTACTAGGTAGGTGCCTTGTGTGAAGAGTTCAAGGTAGATCTTAGAAGAGTGGGCCTGTGTGGCGTGACTTCGGCTTTCCAATTCCATATCGATCAACCTAAGAACCTGATGCTGGAGTTGTCGAACAGGTGGTCATCGAGGACCAATACCTTCCACTTACACCATGGGGAAGTTGGAATCAGATTACTGTATGTGCATCAGATCTCAGGGGACATAATACTAGGGGCTATGTATGATGAATTCCTCCATGTTATGGGTCTGTGGGAGGATCGAGATCAAATTCCACCACTGGAAATGGAGTTGATGGAGCTGGTGCCGGGAGAGGGCAATGAAGCAGTGAGGGATGTCCATTTCAGGCGATAGATCAGGCTATTCTTGAACATCCCGAAAGATAGGCAATCTACAGTGAGGCCACAAACTTTCCCGAAGGGGGCTCAATGGGGCAAGGAACACTCATACTGGTGTCTCTTAGATAATATCTAGTAGAAGACGTGGGGATTCATTGTGAGTACCGACCAGAAATTGGTAGTCATGTTGGTTGTATTCATTGCATCTCCCATTTGCAGTTGGATCCTACTAGTGACGGATACGAACACGGGCGTGCGACAAAGCACATTTATCATGGCATCCATGTTGACGACATGAGGGTAGGTCAACCTCGGGATCCCCATGCTCTCCAAGATGTACAAGATATTGTGGCATATCAAAGAGGGGTTGAGGTCATAGAGGATATGCGGGACACTCTACCTCTTGTATGGGAGGGGGCTCTATGAATATCCTAACCCCATCTCCCCTTCGGAATTGAACTTCTGCCCATATATTCTGAATTTTTTAGGGAGCTTTCCAGCCAAGATGATCGTCAAGGAAGTACTGAACCATGTCTGGAAGGTTGAGGAATTCAACTTTCATCCATTCCTGTTGCCAACTAGTGCGTTCACTGACGATGGCCACAGAATGGAAGAGAACTGGTCCTATCTCCTGGACTTTCAAGTTGGATTCATAGTGGAAAAAGTGGACTATGATCCCCTCTGTGAGTCATACACCCTCACCGATTCTCCCGTTAATTTATATACAATCAGCGACTGAACCCACCAATCTATTTGGGGGAGTTCCACAAGGAACATCCATGTGTGATGAGGCAGATGTGGCTCATGTTCACATGAGAATATGGGAAGATGTGGAACTATCTGCCTCTGCCCACCGTCATCTTCAGTTTGGTGGTGGAGTACAACAAAATCTAGGAGGCAGCCTACCATAGGGAGATTCTGAAGTAGACAACCATTCAGGCCGGTGATGGTGTGCCTCCCCAACCTTGAGGTCAGGGCCAGAAGGCGGTAAGGAAATCATGTAGTGGCAGGGAAGCTGTGGTGGCGAGGCCTACACAGGTTGAGGGTGAGGTAGTGGAAGTGCATCCAACAATGGTAGCAGACTCGGTGGTCACAGAAGAACAATTTTATCTAGAGGGGAGGCCACTGAGTGGATTCCGTATAATATCCACTTAGGCTCTGGGGAAGCGGCTATGCTACATAGATATGTCATAGAATGCTGTCTTCCCTGAGGCATGGGACATATAGGAAGTCAACAAGAAATTCCTCCACCGGTCCATGATATGGAAACACCTGAACAGTCTTGGGATCGATTTTTTGGGGATATACTCTATCTGGGCTGGCATTACAATGTCCCAGGTGGAGGCAGAGAAATACTTGGCACAGCTGGAGGAGTTTGAGCACTCTCTGGGTTCCCCACCTCTAATGATAGATCAAGTAAATGTGTTGTTAGATCAAACGACCCCTCCATAGTTGTCAGCTGTTGAACTGAGAGAGTGCTTACCTCTACGGGAAGAATTAGACAAGTCCTCCTGGGGTGAGGAGGCTAGTAGAGGGAGCACATTGAAGGAGGATGAAGATGGTGATTCGAACCTAGATCTTGAAGAGTTTGCAGAGGCACTTGAGGTAAAATCATTAATCCCTTCACTAGGATATGCTTCTAGGATACCATATACCCCTTACTAATGTTAAAACTATGTAGGAGAGCCTCATACACAGACCCCCTTGTCGCCCTTCAATAGATGCAGATGTGGGGCCTTCAGGATCTATGCCCGCGGCTGCATCGATTACCGAGTCCTATGGGGCCAGGACACCCGAGGTGTCTTATCTAGAGTTTTTAGACCTTTCAAAAATATACAGAGGGCCATGCCTCATGGTCTCGGTGGAAAAACCCAGGAAGAAGACTGAGAATTCAATCTCTGTAATTCTCCTTTACAAAATTAATGACTTCTACCCATCGATCAAATTAACTGACATTCAAAAACTTCTTAGTAAACATAGTTCTTTAAATGTCATGGGATGCCTGGGCGAGGTTAGTTGGTAACTCTGGCGGTGCTTTCCCCAGGGGGATTTTGGTGGTCATGGAGGTGGATATCTACACTGACCAAGAGATGATGCTCTCGATCACTTGTGGGACTATTAGCAGGGCTGAGCCTATAGTAATTGATGTGGGATTTAACGGTAAAGATCGATCAGACCGCACGGGTCATTCCATACCTGATCAGACATTAGATGTGGACCGTGCCGATGAGTTCTTTGGGGCGTTCCTAGAGTATAAACCTTCATACCCTGTGGATTGGGAAGAAATGGCCTCTAATGAAGAGGTTAGAAATACATTCCATTTTCATTCATGGAAGTTGATCGAGCACTTCATCGATGACACCCATCAAACATAATGGATAGTCCAGAAGGAGGGAATTTGTTCACTACTGCGTGAACGGTGTGCTAAGGGGGCATGAATTCCCAACGTCCCCACATGGTCATCCTAGATTTTACGGTGGAGGATATTCTAGAGTATGATTGTGGCCTTGGCGTGGGTCAGCAGTGGTGAAAAGCTGTGAACCTCCAGAGGCTTCAGGTGGCTGAAAATGAGATTCAATCACTGCACATCCGGGCAGATGAACACTCTTCTTCATTCAATGTGCAGTCAAAGACTATATCGGGGTTGAGGGCCCAGCTGGTGACAGCCGAAGAGCACATCAGGAAATCCTCCGAGAAGATGACCATTATCTGAACCAACGAGGAGTAGGCCCGAATAGTAGTTGATGAAATGAACCCCATCCCTGCCGAAGAGGTGCGGGAACTAAACATGCGACAATGAGTCCTAGATGCCACAAGAATGAGGGTGGCGGAGCTGAAACATTCTTTTGACGGGGTGAACCCATCCATTTGAGGGGTTGATCCTTAGGTACTTTTATGCATGCATCTTTTGAACACAATATCACACTTTGACAATTTATGCTAGATGCATGCATGAGTTCCGTTATTCGTTATGTTTATTTCATTTTTTTCATATTCATGGAACCTCTAGAGATCTGTCCCTAAACTCACGTGGGTCGGGCCCGATGTGAGAAAAAATGGATGGCCACTATATCATTACACTAGAATATAAGAGTGCAAACCATGCTCTGATCATCCGGGGTTTGAAAAACCAATCCAAATTTACGAGAAGAAAGTGAGAGGCCTGACTGGAGGATGAATCTATCCGAATAGTCGAATCATCCCTTTCCTGGTGTGCGCTAGTGCACAAGTGGGGTAACTCCAGGGGAATTGGAATTAATCCAAACATTGGGGAGTGGAATGTGTGAATCACGATACCAAAAATTCGGAACACTATAGGGATGGAGAGACAATGAAGAATAATTGTTGACAATTTTCGAAACATAGTATCCTTATTATGTTAGCCGGAAATTGGGATAACAAATGAGGGAAGACCGCTGACCGTATTCGAAACATAAGGCATGACTCGAAATGTCATCCATTATTCTTCTAGAACATTGGGCCAAGATAGTAGTCAATCCATAGGCCGAGAATCCATAAAATTAGTGGGTTCCTTTAGATGTGAAAGAGGAAGAGGGTCCAAATAAAGGGAATGCAAAAAGTAGGGAGTGTGGTGTGATGGGTTGTTAGAATGGAGTCCAACACTCTTGAAATTACACCGGCATGGTGAAGATACATTAGGTGGGCACATCTGTCTGATCAGGGATCATACCTACTTCTGAAATAGAACTCTCTGGTAAGGACCTGGAATGAAACGTAGTTTTATGTCATACAGTGAGGATGGTGCACATAGTTTAAAGGTCATACTTCCTGGACCGAGATCAGGGGTGAGGGGTAAGGAGGGTTTATCACCCTGGGGCTGGGCCAAATAAGAAATTCATGGGCATCTCTACGTACCCCATAAGGATGAGAATAAATCCAAATTATGATCTTGAGCATGGTGTGGCTGGAGGCCAACAATGATAGGGGAATTCCTCTCTATCAAGGGATCTGGTTCATCCCATGGAAAACATGGGGAATCCTAATCTTGTTAATGGTAGAACCATAGTTTAGTGTAATGCATCAAGGACATGGGGTCTCATATAGTTTAACGCCATACAATAGGGCGAAGAGTGAAATGGAAGATCCCGCGAGGGGATTATGTGGAATAGTATTTATAAACCTAATGTGAATGAGGACATAAGGAGTATGCACCACACCACGTATCTTCATAGGAAGATCTTTAGGTAAGGGGACCAAAAGTGAAAGTTAGGTTGGGCTCGAGGCAAAGTGACCGAGCATTCTTATGTACCCCATGCGGTTGGGAATAAATCCATACATAGTTCATGAAGCACAGCATGGTCAGAGACCGACACTGGTAGAGAGAATCTTCTCTAGAGAAGAAACTGATGCATGCCATGACTAAAATAGGGCATCCAGAACATATTTAGGGCAGAACCACAGTTTAATGACATGCATTGAAGACATGGATACCCCATAAGGAAATGTGTGGTGCGGTTCATACCCCTATGTGAATGAGGACCATAAGAGTCCACACCACACCACATGCTCTCAAAAGTATTCCTATGTTGAGGGACTGCATGTCAAAACTAGGTCGGGCCAAGAACGGGTTGTTTGGGTGTTCCTACGTATCCCATGAGGATCAGAATCAAGCCATATGTAGTTTTAAGAGTGTATTTTAACATCATACATGATGAAGAAAGGCCTGTGTGGCATGGTTGTGCTAGTACACGTCCAACCAAAACACCTAAGCACACATGAGTCACCCTAGATGTGAGAAACAAGGAGTAGGGATGTGACTTTCCTATCACAGGAAGGAACATGTTATGGGTGATGGGATGCTAGGTTAATGACGTCCCAATGATGTTTACCCGTATATATAATTCACCTAGATGCGCAATGGGGTAAAGCCGAGTATGTTGGAATTCCACTTGGACATAAGGAAGCGGATATGTGGGAATAATGATGCTCGAGATCTAGAAGACAATGATGGTGGTGTGACGATATGGGATAACTGTTGACCATGTTTGAAACACGGTATCCATTTCGTGTTACCCTGGAATGGGGATAGACAAATGAGGGTCGACCACTGACTATGTTTGAAACATGGGACCTGTCAAAACGTCGTCTGAGGTCCTTAGGGACGTTGGCCCAAGATGGTAGGTAAGCCAGTGTGGCATGGGACCAAGCTATAAAGGCGGTCCCTTTAGACATGGAATAGGATAAGGATCCAAATGAAAGGATCTCAAATCTTCTACATGGAATGAGGGAATGTACCTGTGAAAATTCCAAACTTTGGTCACTACCACAATGCATCTGATTACAACAAAAAGACATATTAGATAGAGGGTGTTGAGTCCCCCTCCAAGGACAAGGGTCCTGATGTTGCATGCTTCCCCAATTAATGGTCATAGGAATGGAGATTAATGGGATATTTCTTTAATGGATTGGGAATCGAGTGGTGAAGTAACCAAATCCAATGCCTAGTTCCCATAGGGAGATCTTAATTTAGGGTCATAGAACTCGGACCAGGTTGGGAAAAGACATGGGGGCAAACAGTATGACTATTGAAAAAACCTGATGTGAATGAGAACCCATGAGGTAGTTTCCAGACCACATGTTCCCAAAAGGGGTCCAGCCTAGGGGCCGAAAGAGAGAGGACATGATTTCAGATTCATGGTGTTGGAACCGAGGTCAATATTTTTGGTCATTCCTATGTATCCCATGTAGATGGGAATCAATCCATACGTAGTTATGGAAGCTATCGTGTAGTCTAACATCTTGTGGCAAGGACACAGAGTGATATTCTTTTATGGACATAGAACTTGGACCATAGATGGTAGGGAATTCGGGGGACACATGTTGAGGTAGTTATAAAACCCGACGTGAATGAGGACCTAGTGTACAGATCATCATCTGTTCCTTGGGGAGGTTTTTGGTTGAGGGACCGAAAACAGAGGTTAGGCTGGGCCCGAAGGAAAGTGATCGAGCGTTCCTATATATCCCATGAGGATGGGAATCAAGCCATACATAGTTCTTGGGGTGGCCCTGTAAGGAAACAGTTCTAGGTATGAAAAGGATGTGTGGTTCTGGACCTCACACATTAAGAAGAAACATTTGATAGATAATGTATGTCCATTAGGATGGATGTATGTTGTTTCTTTGTGCAGCGATGGATCTAGGAAAGAATGTCCAGGAATCCACACAAGAATCATGTTGTATGAAGGTGTTGACAAATGGTATGGTGTTATACCAATTCCAAACATGATGTCCCCTCGAGTGAGGAGATCACAGTGCAATGCCGTTTTTCATCATGCGGCCTAAACAATAATGTCACAGTTTAGAGTCTGGTGATGGGACCATCCAAGCATTTTTAACGTCGTGCAATATGGATTCAATAGTTTAAAGTCATGTGGGACTAGAATTAATAGTTTAATTTCATATGGCTCAGACATATACAAAAATTACGAGGTTCAAAATGGAATGTTCACAACTTGATAAAGCATACCCGATGTGAATGAGGACATAATCCCATATCACTCCACGCACGATTCCAAAAAAGAAACCGAGGGACGAAGGGGAAAAAGTGGTAAGAGAAAATGGGGTAGGAGAGAATAGATCTCAGTTGAGCTAGAACCGATCACGAGTGTAACACTCCAAGCTTCCACGACACGCTTCAATTTGAATAATACAATAGCATGTGTTGTATGCAACATCATGTTCTAACACACCACAACCAGTCGAACTGGCCATTATGAGCAGTAATAACCAATTTTTGAAATTTTATAAATTTTATTTATCAAAATGGACTTCATTTTTGGATTCGGTATATAAAAATTAGAATAGGGTGAATTTTTGGTATTTTTCTGAAAACTTTCAATTTTTGATGAATAGTGAAAAAACACTAAGTTATAGTTTAAAACCAAATTTTTATTTAAATAATTATTTATTTTATTGATATTTAATTAATGTCAAAATAGATACATAATACCTATATAAGTTAAATCTAATTCATTGGAGTTATTTTAGAATAATTTTAGACATATAAAAATTTTATTTAACTTTTCACCATCTTTTACCCACTTCATATGAGAATTTGCAAATTTACATAAAACATAATTTTACCGCTTATGTGAGTGGAATTTCGAAAATCTGAGGGACAAAGATAATATCAAAGATTAAAATTTGGTATGATCTTCCTTAAGAGGGATACATTAAAGAAATCATGTACTTTGGCCATGGTAGGTGGAAGTGCTAGAAAATATGTCACAACCCCAACACGATCAAGAATCTCAAAGGGGGTGAGGTACCTAGGACTTAACATCCCATCCACTCCTAACCACATGACATTATTCTATAGATATATGTGTAGAAATAACATGTATCAAACTTTAAACTCAAGGTCTTGTCGACAGTTATCTGTATAACACTTTTGTCCACCCTGGGTTGCCTTTGTATGTTGCTGAATGGTTTTCACCTTGTTCACCATTTCTTCAACCATTTCTGGTCCTAGCATCTTACGCTCACCAACATCATCCCAACATGACAGTGTTGTTCCCCTTTTCCCATACAGTGTTACAAATGGTTCCATTCTGATCCTCAAGTGGAAACTGTTATTGTAATAGAATTAAATGATAAGAAGATGTTGATCCCAACCTTCTTTAAATTCCATTGAACGTGATCTTAACATATACTACAATGTCTAAATAGATTGCTCAAATTGGATATTCGTTTGAGGATGATAGGCCATACTGTAGTTTAGTTCAGTATCGAGATCATGTTGAAGACTCTTTCAAAACATAGAGGTGAATCTTGGATCTCAATCAGATACAATAGATAGTGATACTCCATACGCCCTTACTACTTACATGATATATATATATATGTCAGTTGATCCGATGAGAAATCCTTCCGAATAGCAATAAAGTTTGCAGACTTTGTAAGATGATCCACAACAACCAAGATTTCATTGTTCCCTTTGGATTTAATTAGAAGTTCAGTGCAATGTCCATAGTGATGTTCTCCCATTTTCATGCTGGTATAGGAAATGGTTGCATCACCCCCTTAGACTTCTACCTCTCTTCCTTCACATGCTGACACCCCAGGCACTTTGATGTATACTCAGCGATCTCCTTCTTCATATTATACCACCAATAATGCTCTGGAAAATCTTGATACATCTTATTGTTTCTTAGTTGAATGAAGAAATTTGAACTATGTTCATCATTCAAAAGTTTGTAACACTCCAAGCTTCTATGGTGCACTTCTCTTTGAATAATACTGTAGTGTGTGTTGTACGTAACTTCGAGTTTTAACACACACCACAACCAATCAAACTAGCCTTTATGAATAGTAATAGCCACTTTTTGAAAGTTTATAAATTTTATCTATCAAAATGGAATTCATTTTTGGATTCAGAATATCAAAATTAGATTAGGGTGAATTTTTTGTTTTTTTCTAAAAACATTCAATTTTTGATGAATAGTGAAAAAACATTGAGTAATTGTTTAAAACCAAATTTTTATTTAAATAATTATTTATTTTATTTAAATTTAATTAAGGTAAAAATCAATACATAATAACTATAAATGTTAAATGTAATACATTAGAGTTAGTTTATAATAATTTTAGATATATAAAAATTTTATTGAGCTTTTCACCGTCTTTTACCCATCTCCTATGAGAATTTGAAAATTTACATAAAACTTAATTTTACAGCTTCTCTGAGCAGAATTTAGAAAATCCTGGAGACATGGTTAATATCAAGGAGTAATATTTGGTTCAATATGATAAAAATAATTTTTGGTGAATAGTAAATTTTTACTTTTATTTACCGCGGTTAAAAGTAAATAGTGTAATTAAGGGTAAAAATGATATTAATATTACCCTAACACATGTCCTAATTCTATTGGACCAGTTTATATCGAAAAAAAACAACCTTAAGAATAAAATATTATCATTTTGGTCCACATGGATTAGATTAGGACATTTATTATTATTTAATTCAAAGAAGAGTTAAAAGAGTTAAAATCAATGTTTAATTACTAAAATATTTTTAATATAGGGTTATAAATAAGATAAATTCTATTATAAATACTCATTAAAAAGTTAAAAATATTTCCTACATAATGGAATTTTATTTATAATTTTTAGACATTAAATAACTTAATTTATCTATAACACAATGGTGGTGTAGTAATTACCTAATTAATGAAATATTAAAATAATTGATATTATAAATATCAAAAAAAATGTAATTTGAGACTTTTTATGAATTCAATTAATTTTATAGGTTAATATGACATATTATTATTGGTTATATAAATTCTTTTCGATGTAGTAATGCTGTTATGAATTTATCAAAAACAAAATACCCAATTGTGTCGAAATTGACATAAAAGAGTTTTTAAAACAAATATTATATTATTAATTGATATTATATTTCCTAAAAATATAAGTTTCAGCCAAAGGAATTATATAATGAGAGTTGTATCATTATTGGATCACTTGGGTGGGTCTCTGGGAGTTATATAGTATGTTTATTAACTATATAATATAAAAATACAAAGAGACATGGTAAATGTCAAACTATTTAACTAAGAGTTAAATATAAATGATAATGTTAATATAGTGACCCAAACCTGTCTAAAATCTATTGGGTGAAAAAATTTAGACCCATCCCCACACTAAAATTTAAATAATCCTCTTTGGAGCCATTATAAACTGAATATGAATTTATTATAAAATAATATTTCTAGCTTTTCCAAAGATGCCCCTCAACCCTCTTATAAAAGGGCACTCCACCTTCTTTCAAATTCATACCTTCAAAGACTTTTGGTTTGGAAAACCCCTACCCAAATAACATATAAACTTCCCTCACTCCATTATAGAGGCCTCCCTTTAGTTAGAAATCCAACTCAATGATCCCTTTTGATCAAATAAAAAGAAAGAACCAGAAGAAGAGGTAATAATTTCACCACCCTCTTTCTAGTTCCTTTATTCTTCCACGTATTCATTATTTGTTATTTACATTATAAAATAATAACTCTAGTATATTTTATATAATTTGATGATATTATAAATATGGTACAACTATATTCAGTATTCCATCAATCCTTTGAATGACATGTCACCATACGTGTGTACGTACGGCTTACCGTCTACACGTAGTGGTGTAATTGTTATTCAAAACATTATTATTTTTATGGGTATGATAATGATGTTTAATTGATGTAAATAATAAATATAACATGGTAATGATTATTTATATATGATATAACATCCAATTATATATTATTATAATATCAAAAAAAATGATATTGTCGCTCGTGCGTACGTACGGACTACCCTCTCCACGAACGCGATGAGATTCTTTCTCCATCATATCTATTCAAGTCTAATTCTCATTTGATGATTAAAAATAATATTCAAGGAATTGATATCATTTTGTACATGAATAAGATATAATATATCCATAACAAACACATCTTATCTAACAAAACATATAAGTTAACACATGAAATGACGATAATACTAAGATATTGTTAACAAAGAAATGGTAAAAGATCATATATGATATCATATTAATGTATATGATTCTTGTATAATTTAATAAAAATTATTTCACCATTATACAAGAGGTAAAACATACCATCGACTAAAGGATAGTTCATGGTAAGTGGTTTTCATCTCACTCCTTATTCCTGTGAGATTTGTGCCATATTTCCACTATTACCTTTTCTGTGGTGTATGTACTACCCATAATTGTACTATTTGTGTAATACAATTTAATTTATGTGTGTTTACATATTAATTGTATGATACCTATTTCATTGGCTGTATGTTTCATATGTTACCAAATTAGAAAGGGTAATTTCATAGTCTCTTTATAATCCAATGTTGTTTTTACGTAAGTATCTAATGGGACATATTTATTATCCAAGTCCATTTTTCATGAAAGGATTTTCAAATGGATTCTTTTAAGTCACTATTTTACAGAAACATCATTTCAAATGTTTTAAATATTTATACTTCTAAATATTTCTCATTATTGTCCATGTCTTCAAAATGGTTTTTAAAGATTTATTTATATGGAAACGAATGTTTTAAAAATGTTAATTCCTTTCAAATGTTTCAAAGTGGTATGGGAAAATTTGATTAAAAAATGTATTTGAATGTATTCCTTTCTAAATTGTGTGAATTTTAAACGTTTTCATGAAAAGGGAAACTTTTCTCAAATAGTTTTACAAATAATTTTCATCTCTATCAACCTCCTTTGATGGATTTTAAAATTGTTTGAAGATGATTTATTATGATACAAATCATACATATTTTATAGAAGGTTTTGTGATATGTTTGACTATGTATGTGTAATTTTTATACAATTCATGGTTTAGGGATAAAGTATTGACATTTCTTGTGCTAGTTTTAATATGAATATTTATCTTATGTTGAAACATTTTCATATAAGGAATGCATTGGACTTAGTAAGTGACGAGTGGAGACCGCTATAGCAACTCAATGCATCGGTAGGTCTCATGAGACAAACTAGTGTCTGGGAACAAGGCCTTGACAAAATATTATTTGTAGTCTTGGCATAAGGGCTTGACTATGTGGTCATGATAGTCTAGCATTATGAATTCCATCATTATGAATGTGGTTAGTGATATTGTATATGATTATTCGACTAGTAGAATATCCCTGTGAATAAGTTAATGGAATTACATCATTTTATTTTTTCCATATTATGCTGAAGTTCAAGTTTAAATGGCTTTTGTTTTAGTTATACATTGCCTTTAATGTTTATTCTTATTTATGAAAGTTTCCGCTGTATTGTTATTCTTAATGAACATCTGAGCTCGTCCCTTTGTATGTTTTATTTTTACCAGGATTCCAAGAAGTGTATTGTGATTGATATGCAAGGTTAATCTAAGGGAATAATGGTGTTCATAAAGGATTATTTATGTTGTTTTATATGTTATAATGTGTAATCTAACATTCAAGTATGTAATCTATTTTCCAAGACTGCTAAACCAATCGGTCCTTCGAGAAATGATTCCTTATAATCATGCCAATGTATTAAAATAATGCACCGACTCTGGGTATGTGGGGTTGGGGCGTTACAATTGGTATCAGAGAAAGTTTATCAATAACCTTGGAAACTAGATTAAATAAACTCTGATTAGAGCGCATATCCCTAAGTGAGAATTTGAGGATTAATATAGAATAAATTCCTAGAATTTTTGTATTGTAAAGATTTTGTGAGTTTTCCAAGCAACACATCCCTGTCTGGATACGAGCAGGTAGAGGCGGCTCTGGAACAGATGTACCTAGGGCTAAAACCTGAAAACACAGCTTTGAGCTAGACTCGAATGGAAACTGGTGCACAACAATGGGAATTTCCGCACTCTTGGTTACAATACTCACGGGGGATATTCATTGGATAATTCTAATTTTCTTTACAAACCATTATGAAGGGTTTATGAGTATATACTTCCTCAATGGAATTTTTTATGATTATGGATTATATCCATAAACTCTTCAATCTAAGTTAGGTATTTTACAAGTTTGGAATTATTCATTTAAATTCATAAACTGACCTAGTGTATTCCATTGTATAGAAATGGCACCCAGTAGAAGGAATATGAACTCCAACAATACGTATGATCCAAAGAGTAATAAGGATCATATCTTTCTTGGAATTAAGCCAAAATATAGAAGGGAAATTATCTCCCATGTATTATAAACAAATAAAGAAATAGTATCATGTGTTAAAAAGAAAAGTAATGAATTTTCTGAGTCCTATGGATTTGAAGGGAAGCAAGAGAAGAAAAGGGATGGGAGAAATATGGATAAAGGGAAGAGGGAAAATAAGAATTTTCCCAAATGTGATAACTGTGGGAAGAAACACCGTAGAAATTTCCTGAAGGGAATGGGAGGTTGTTATAAGTGTGGAGAAAAAGGACACCATGTACGTGACTTCAAGGGTAAGAAAATGGTTTCAAATGTATAATGATTCATCTGCAAGGAGTTGGGACACAATGCAAACCAATGTCCAAATCATCAGAGTATACCCCAAATGATGCTATTGGATAATAATCATGTTATGATACTACTGCAGATGATGAGGAATGATTAGAGTTCTTATGTTGTTGTTAAAGAATTATGTCATTTGAGTGTTGTATCAACGATGTACTGGTTATAGTAATTATGGAGTATATAAGGATTGTACTACAGTACTATTTTATTAAGGACTTGAGATTGTGTGGAACCAAGAAAAGTTGCTCAATAATTGGTTAAATTTATGGAAAATATATAGTTGAGAGAAAGATAAAACATAATATGGTTCTGATAGTGGGGTAGTGATTTTTGAGTAATACATGTTTGATTTGGATAAATTATATTGGAAATTCTTGACTACCTTAAAACTGAATAATGATTTGTATATTCTATAATTGTTTTAGTTTACAACATTTTTGGGTTATAGGAGTATATATAGTATTATATAATAAATAAGGGAGAATGAATGTAATCAATAAGGTTTTATGGTAATTCAGGATGTTGTAGTGTTTTAAAAGAATACATGATGAAGGTGTTCACATGTTATTACGTGGCCAAAAGGATCTTCATTGTGTTTAACATCCCCATAAATTTTAGACAGTGAGTAGGAAAAAAGTATTTTGGATAAGTCTAGATTGAGATTATTTTTGGATTTCCATAAAAAGGATAACCTGCAGGACGGGCGATAACCCGTTGCATTAGACAAAGCAGCAGGAATTGAACCCACAATCATAGTGTGACATGCCTTTATTAACTACCACTAGCCTACAAGAATTCCCTGGTTGTTACAAAATAGTTTTCATCATTTAAATGGTATATTTTTATATTTGGAACCCTATAAGATTAAGATAAATAGAGTATTTTTATGTTTTATTATATTTTAGTGTGAAAGATGAGTTTGTGGTAGAAATTAGTTTAAGGATGGAACTCTACTTGTCAAGTATTTTTTTGTCTTCTCTTATTCTATGAAGAAATTAATTCTTAAAAATTAGGTAAGGGATCTTAAAACTAAAAATGTTTTATCCTAATACCTTATGTTTTGTTGAACCGATGATATTTTAAATCATCATAGATTGACGGCTTTGAGGACCGAAATTTTACATTTGTTTGTGACTGATGACCTCAATCACTCCTTATAAATATTTACATTTTTTTGTTAATTATGTTTCTATAATTTCCACTTATTTTCTCCTATTAGAAACCCTAATTTTGTGGTGACATTCTCATTTCCCTTTCACTCTAATTAAAACTAAATTTTATTAACCCTATTTCCGATATGGGTTTTCCACAAAGGTATTTTATATTTTCTACCTTTTATTTTCGAAAAACAATTTAAAATTGCATGGACACAATTTATTGAAGGAGGGGAGAATGTAACACTCCATGGTTCCGTGGTACGCTTCTCTTTCAATAAGACAATAGCATGTGTTGTACGCAACTTCAAGTTCTAACACACCACAACCAATCGAACTAGCCATTATGAATAGTAATAACCACCTTTGAAATTTCATAAATTTTATTTTTCAAAATTGACTTTATTTTTGGATTTGGAATGTTGAAATTATCCTAGGGTGACTTTTTGGTATTTTTCTGAAAACTTTCCATTTTTGATGAATAGTGAAAACACTGAGTTATAGTTTAAAACCGAATTTTTATTTAAATGATTATTTATTTTATTTAAATTTAATTAAGTTAAAAATAGATACATAATACCTATATAACTTCAATTTAATTCATTAGAGTTAGTTTAGATTAATTTTAGATATATAAAAAGTTTATTGAACTTTTCACCGTCTTTTACCCACCTCTTAGGAGAATTTCCAAATTCACATAAAACATAATTTTACCGCTTCTGTGAGTGGAATTTCAAAAATCCGAGACACACAGTTAATATCAGGGAGTAAAATGTGGTTCAATAAGATAAAAATAATTTTTGTTGAATAATAACATTTTTCTTTAATTTACCACGGTTAAAAGTAAATAGGGTAATTAAGGGTCAAAATGATATTATTATTACCCTAACACAAGTCCAAATTCTATTGTATAAGTATAATTCGACCAAAAACAACCTTATGAATAATATATGAACCTATTTGTTTCACTTTTATTAGATTAGGAAATTTATTATTATTTAATTCAAAGAAGAGTTAAAAGAGATAAATCAAAGTTAAATAACTAAAAAAATTAATATATTGTTATACATAAGATAAAATATATTATAAATATTAATTAGAAATCTAAACATATTTCATACATAATGATATTTTATTTATAATTTTTAGACATTAAATAATTTAATTTATTTATGACACAATAGTGATGCAGTAATTACCTTTTTAATGAAATATTAAAATAATTTATATTATAAATATCAAAATAAATGAAAATTAAGAATTTTTATAATTTAACTAATTTTATAGGTTAATATAATATGTTAGGGCTGGTTAGAGGAATTTTGTATGATGTAATATGTTGTTATGAATTTAGAAAAAGCAAAATACCAAATAGTGTCAAAATTGACATAAAGGAGTATTTAAAACAAATATTATATTATTAATTGATATTCTATTCCTAAAAATATAAGGATCAGCCAGATTACTTAGATAAGGATATATATATTAATAATGAACCACTTGGGGTTCTCTTGGCTTGTTATAGTACGTTTATTAACCATATAATATAAAAATAGAAAGAGACATGGTAAATGTCAACCTTTTTAACTAAGAGTTAAATATAAATGATAAGGTTAATATAGTGACCCAAACCTGTGTAAAATATATTGGTTGAGTGGATTTCGACATGTCCCCACCTTAGCCTCTAAATAAGTCACTTTGGAGCCATTATAAACCGAATATAAATTTATTATAAAATAATATTTTATGTTATTCCTCAGGTGCCCCTCACCCCTCTTATAAAAGGGCAGTCCCCCTTCTCTGAAATTCATACCTTCAAAGCCTTTTGGTTTGGCCAACCCATACCCAAATAACCTCTCAAATTGCATCACATAATCCTAGAGGCCTTCCTTTTGTCATAAATCCCACTTAAGGATCCCTTTTGATCAAATCAAAAGGAAGAACCCGAAGAATAGGAAATAATTTCACCACCCTCTTTCATGTTCCTTTCTTCTTCCACATATTATTTATTTGTTATTTCCATTCTAAAATAATAACTCCACTATATTCTATATAATATGTTGTTATTATAAATATGGTACCACCATATTCAGTATTCTATCCATCCTTTGAATGACATGTCACCATACGTGCGTACGTACGACTTACCGTCTCCACGTCATGGTGTAATTGTTATTCAAAACATTATTATTTGGATGGTTATGATAATGATGTGTAATTGATGTAAATAATAAATATAACAGGATCATTAATCTGTATATGTGATATACCATCCAATTATATATTATTTTAATATCAATGTAATGATATTGTCGCTCATGCGTACGAACAGACTACCGTCTCCACGAACGCGATGAGATTCATTCCCCATCATATACATTCAAGTGTAATTCTAATTTGATGATTAAAAATAATTTTTAAGGACTTCATATCATTCTAAATATTAATAAGATATAACATATCCATAAAAAACTCATCTTATGTAACAAAACATATAAGTTAACACCCGAAATGACGATAATACTAAGATATTATTAACAAAGCAATGTTAAAAGATCATATATGATAACTTATGAATGTATATGATTATTTTATAATTTAATAACAATTATTTAACCATTATAAAAGAGGTTAAACGTACCCTCATCTAAAGTAAAGTTCTAGGTAAAGGGATTTCATCTCACTCCTTATTCCCATGAGATTCGTGCCATATTTCCATTATTACCTTTTGTGTGGTGTATGTACTACCCATAATTGTATTCTTTATGTAATACAAATTTATGTGGGTTTACATATTCGTTGTATGGTACCTCTTTCATGGGGTGTATGTTTAGTAAGTTACCAGATTGGTAGGTGTTAATTTCATAATCTCTTTTTTATCCGAGGTTGTTTTTATGTAAGTATATAATGGGACATATTTATTATCCATGTACATGTATCGTGAAAGTGTTTTCAAATGGATTCTTTTAAGGAACTTATTTACAAAAACCTCATTTCAAATGTTTTAAATTTTTATTCTTATAAATCATTCCCATTAATGTTCATGTCTTCAAAATGGGTTTTAAGGATTTATTTATATGAACATGAATGTTTTTAAAATGTTAATTCATTTAAAAAGTTTCAAAGTGGTATGGGACACTTTGATTCAATAATGTCTTTAAATATCTTCCTTTATAAATTGTGTGACTTTGAAATGTTTTCATGATAAAAAGATATTTCTCTCAAAGAGTTTTACAAATCATTTTCATCTATGTCAACATCCATTGATGGATTTTAAACTTGTTTGAAGATGATTTATTTTGATACAAATATTCCATATTGTATTGAAGGTTTTGTGATATGTTTGACTATGGATGTTTTATTTTTATACCATTCATGGTTTAGGGATATAGTATTGACATTTCATGTGCTAGTTTTAATACGAATGTTTATGTTATGTTTAAACCTTTTCATATGAGGAATTCATTTGACTTAGTAAGTGACGAGTGGAGCCCACTATAGCTCCTCGATGCATCGATAGGTATCACGAGACAAACTACTGTCTTGGCACAAGTCCTTGACAAAATATTATTTTTCGTCTTGGCACAAGGACTTTGACTATGTGGTTATGATAGTCTGGCATTTTGCATTCCATGATTATAAAAGTGGTTAGTGATATTGCATGTGATTATTCTACTAGTAGAATATCCATGTGAATAATTAAATGGAATTACTTCATTTTATTTTTCCATATTATGATGAAATTAAAGTATAAAAGGATTTTGTTTTAGTTATACATTTCCTTTAATGTTTATGCTTATTTATGAAAGATTATGCTGTATTATTATCCTTATTGAGCTTCTGAGCTCACCCCATTCAATGTTTTATTTTTCCCAGGATTCCAAGAAGTGTGTTGTGATTGATATTCAGGGTTAATCCAATAGAATAATGGTGTTCATAAAGGATTATATATGTTGTTTTGAATGTTATAAAGTGTAATGTAGCATTCATGTATGTGATCTATTTTCCAAGACTACTAAACTGATCGGTCCATTTGGACTAGATTTTTTGTAGTCATGCCAATGTATTAAAATAAAGCACCGACTCTAGGTAATTGGGGTCAGGGAATTACAGTTGGTATCAGAGGAAGTTTCGTAATAACCTTGGAAGCTATATTTAGATAAAATTTGATTAGAGAATATATCCATAAGATATAATTTGAGGAATAGTATAGAATAACTTCCTAGAATTTTGGTATTGTAGAGATTTTGTGAGTTTTCCAAGAAATACACCCCTGTCTGGATACGAGAAGGTAGAGGCGGCTCTGGCACAGATGTACCTATGGGTAAATCCAGAAAAAACCAATTTGAGCTTGACTCGAATAGAAATTGGTGCACGACAATGGGCCTTGCTGCACTTTTGGTTACGACACTCCTGGTGGATATGTTTAAGATAATTATCATTTTCTTTACAAACCATTATGAAAGTTTTATGAGTATATACTTCCACAAAGAATTTGTTTTATGATTATGGATTATATCCACAAACTGTTCAATCTACGGTAGGTATTTTACAAGTTTGGAATTATTCATTGCAATTCATAAACTGACCTAGTGTATGCCATTGTATAGAAATGGCGCCTAGTAAAAGGAATGTGAACTCTAGCAATACGTATGATCCAAAGAGTAAGAAGGATCATATTATTCATGGTATTAAGACAACATTTATAAGGGAAATTGTCTCCCATGTATTCTCTACATATGAAGAAATAGAATCATGTGTTAGAAATATAAGTAATGAATTATCTTAGTCCTATCGATTTGAAGGGAAGCAAGAGAAAAAAAGTAATGGAAGAGAGAAATACGGAAAAAGGGAAGAGAGGAAAAAGAATTTTCCCATATGTGATAACTGTGGGAAGAAACACCCTAGAACATGCCTGAAGGGAATGGGAGTTTGTTATAAGTGTGGAGAAAAAGGACACCATGTACGTGACTGCAAGGGTAAGAAAAAGGTTTCAAATGTATAATGCTTCATCTTCAAGGAGTTGGGACACTATGCGAACCAATGTCCAAATCATCAGAGTATGCCCCAAATGATGCTATTGGATAATAATTATGTTATGATAATACCACATATGAGGAGGAATGATTTGAGTTTTTATGTTTTTATTAAATAATTATTTCATTTGAGTGTTCTATCAATGATGTACTGGTTATAATAATTATGGCGTATATAAGGATTATACTACAATACTATTTCATTAAGGACTTCAGATTGTGTGGAACCAAGAAAATTGGCTCAATAGCTGGTTAAATTTTTGGAAAATATTTGGTTGAGAGAAAGATAAACCATAATATGGTTCGGAAACTGAGGTAGTGATTTTTGAATAATACATGTTTGATTTGGATAAATTATATTGGAGATTCTTGACTACCTGGAAACTAATTAATGATTTGTATATTCCATTATTATTTGAGTTTACAAAATTTTTGGATAGAAGGAGTATATATAGTATTCTATAATGAATAACGGAGTATGAATGTAATCAACATGGTTTTAAGGTAATTCAGGATGTTGTAGTGTTTTAAAAGAATACATGACGAAGGTGTTAACATGTTATTACGTGGAAAAAAGTATTTTAATTCTGTTTAACTTCCCTATAAATTTTGGACTGTGAGTTGGAAAAAAGTATTTTTGATAATTCTAGTTTGATATTATTTTGGATTTCCATATAAAGGACAACCTGCAGGTCAGGCGATAACTCGTCGCGTCGGAAAAAGTGCAGGAATCAAACCCACAATCATAGTGCGACATAACTTTATTACCATCAACTAGCCTACAGGAAGTCCTTGGTTGTTACAAAATAGTGTTCATCGTTTAAATGGTATATTTTAATATTTGTAACCCTATAATATTAAGATAGATAGAGTATTTTTAAGTTCTATTATATTTTAGAGTGAAAGATGATTTTGTGGTAGAAATTAGTTAAAGGATGGAACTCTAAATTTCAAGTATATTTTTTTGTCTTCTCTTATTCTATGATGAAATTAATTCTTAAACATTAGGTAAGGGATCTTAAACCTAAAAATGTTTTATCCTCTTACCTTATGTTTTGTTGAACCAATGATATTTTAAATCATCATAGATTGATGGCTTTGAGGCCCGAAATTTTATAGTTATTTGTGACTGATGACCTCAATCACTCCCTATAAATATTTATGTTTTTCCTCACATTACATGTCTATAATTGATTCCAATTATCTGCTATTATAAACCCTAATTTTTTTGGTGAAATTCTCATTTCCATTTCCCTCTTATTAAAACTAAATTTTATTAACACTATTTCTGATATGGGTTTTCCACAAGGGTATTTTATATTTTCAACCATTTATTTTTTATTTTTTTTCAAATTTAGAGGAAAAAATTTATTGAAGGAGGGGAGAATGTAACACCTCAAGCTTCCACGGTACGCTTCTCTTTGAATAATATAATAGTGTGTGTTGTACACAACTTCAAGTTATAACACACCACAACTAGTCGAACAAGCCGTTATGAATAGTAATAACAAATTTTTGAAATTTTATAAATTTTATTTTTCAAAATGGACTTCATTTTTGGATTTGGAATATCAAAATTAGCCTAGGGTGAATTTTGATATTTTTCTGAAAACATTCAATTTTTGATGAATAGTGAAAACCACTGACTTAAAGTTTAAAACTGAATTTTTATTTAAATAATATTTTATTTTATTTAAATTTAATTAAGGTCAAAATAGATACATAATACATATATATGTTCAATGTAATTC
The DNA here is from genome assembly GCA_963277665.1 of Viscum album. NCBI lineage: Eukaryota > Viridiplantae > Streptophyta > Magnoliopsida > Santalales > Viscaceae > Viscum > Viscum album. Next base: position 825,530,084 of record OY728155.1, read on the forward strand.
GTTTGATTTAGTTTAGAATAATTTTAGATATATAAAAATTCTATTGAACATTTCTCCGTCTTTTACCCACCTCCTAGGAGAATTTGCAAATTCACATAAAACTTAATTTTACTACTTTTGTGAGTACAATTTCATAAATTTGAGACACAGTTAATATCAAGGCATAAAATGTGGTTCAATAATATAAAAATAATTTATGGTGAATATTAACTTTTTACGTTTATTACCACGGTTAAAAGTAAATAGGGTAATTAAGGGTAATTAAGGGAATTATTATTAACCTAAAACATGACCTAATTCTACTGGATAAGTATAATTAGATAGAAAAAAACCTTATTAATAAAATATGAACCTCTTTGGTCCACTTGTATTAGATTAGGACATTTATTATTATTTAATTCAAAGAAGAGTTAAAACAGATAAAATCAAAATTAAATAACTAAAACATTTTTAATATAGGGTTATACATAAGATATATTAGATTATAAAAATTTATTAGAAAGATAAAAATATTTTCTACATAATTATATTTTATTCATAATTTTTAGACATTAAATAATTTAATATATTTATGACACAATGGTGATGCAGTAATTACCTAATTAATGAAATATTAAAATAATTGATATTATAAATATCAAAATAAATGTAATTTAAGACTTTTTATAAATTAAAATAATTTCATAGGTTAATATAACATATTAGGGTTGGTTAGATGATTTTTTTTCAATTAATAATGCTATTATGAATTTAGCAAAAACAAAATACCAAATAGTATCAAAATTGACAAAAATGAGTATTTAAAACAAATATTATATTATTAATTGATATTCTATTCCTAAAAATCTAAGGATCTGAAAAATGACTTATATAAGGTTATATATATTAATAATTAACCACTTGGGGTTCGGTTGGCTTGTTATAGTATGTTTATTAACCATATAATATAAAAATACAAAGAGACATGGCAAATGTCAAACTATTTAATTAAGAGTTAAATATAAATGATAAGGTTGATATAGGGACCCAAACCACTATAAAATCTATTGGTTGAGTGGATTTTGACCCATCCACACCTTATCCTCGAAATAATTCACTTTTGAGCCATTATAAACCGAATATGAATTTATTATAAAATAATATTTTATGTTTTTCCTAAGGTGCCCCTCACCTCTCTTATAAAAGGGCAATCCCCCTTCTCTCAAATTCATACCTTCAAAGCCTTTTGGTTCGGTCAAAACCTACCCAAATAACCTATAAACGTACATAAATTCATCCTAGAGGCCTTCCTTTAGTCATAAAGCCATCTTAAGGAGCCCTTTTCATCAAATCAAAAGGAAGAACCCAAAGAAGAGGTAATAATCTCACCACCCTCTTTCAGGTTCCTTTCTTCTCCCACTTATCCTTTCTTTGTTATTTACATTCTAAAATAATAAAACCAGTATCTTTTAAATACTATTATGTTATTATAAATAGGGTACAACCATATTCAGTATTTTATCCATCCTTTGAATGAAATGTCACCATACGTGCGTACATACGAATTACCGTCTCCACGTCGTGGTGTAATTGTTATTAAAATCATTATTATTTTGTTGGGTATGATAATGATGTGTAATTGATTTAAATAATAAATATAACCTGATAATAATTCTATATATATGATATACCATCCAATTATATATTATTTTAATATTAAAAGAATGATATTGTCGCTCATGCGTACGTACGGACTACCGTCTCCACCAACGTGATGAGATTCATTCCCAATCATATCCATTCAAGTATAAATATCATTTGATGATTAAAAATAATGTTTAAGGACTTGATATCATTCTGGATATGAATAAGATATAACCTATCCATAACAAACTCGTCTTATGTAACAAAACATATAAGTTAACACCTGAAACGATGATAATAGTAAGATATTTTTAAAAAAGAAATGTTAAAAGTTCATATATGATATCATATTAATATATATGATTCTTTTATAATTTAATAACAATTATTTCACCATTATAAATGAGGTTAAACATACCCTCGACTAAAGGAAACTACAAGGTAAGGGGTTTTAATCTCACTCTTTATTCTCGTGAGATTCGTGCCGTATTGCCACTATTACCATTTGTGTGGTGTCTGTTCTGCCCATAATTGTATTCTTTGTTTAATACACATTAATTTATGTGTGTTTACATATTCATTGTATGATACCTCTTTCATGGACTGTATGTTTCGTATGTTACCAAATTGGTAAGGGTTAATTTCACAATCTCTTTATTATCCGAGGTTGTTTTTACATAAGTATCTAATGGGACATATTTATTATCCATGTCCATGTTTCACGAAAGTGTTTTCAAAGGGATTCTTTTATGGAGTTTTTTTAAAAAACCATCATTTAAAATGTTTTAAATATTTATTCTTCTAAATCTTTCTCATTACTTTTCCTGTCTTCAAAATGGATTTTAATGATTTATTTATATGGACATGAATGTTTTTTAAATGTTAATTACTTTCAAAAGTTTCAAAGTGGTATGGGACACATTGATTCCAAAATTTATTTAAAATTATTCCTTTCTAAATTGTGTGATATTTAAATGTATTTATGAAAAAGGGATATTTCTCTCGAAGAGTTTTACAAATCATCTTCATCTATGTCAACATCCTTTGATGGATTTTAAACTTGTTTGAAGATAATTTATTGTAATACAAATCTTCCATATTATATTGAAGGTTTTGTGATATGTTTGACTATGGATGTGTTATTTTGATACCATTCATGGTTTAGGGATAAATTGTTGACATTTCGTGTGTTAGTTTTAATACGAATGATTATGTTATGTTTAAACCTTTTCAAATGAGGAATGAATTGGACTTTGTAAGTGATGGGTGGAGCCCACTATAGCTCCTCGATGCATTGGTAGGTCTCATGAGACAAACTAGTGTCTTGGAACAAGGCCTTGAAAAATCTTATTTGTAGTCTTGGCACAAGGCCTTGACAATGTGGTTATGATAGTCTGGAATTATGCATTCCATCATTATGAAAGTGGTTAGTGATATTTCATGTGATTATTCGACTAGTAATATATCCATGTGAATAAGTAAATGACATTACATCATTTTATTTTTTCCATATTATGATGAAGTTCTAGTTTAAAAGGCTTTTTTTAGTTATACATTTCCTTAAATGTGTATGCTTATTTATGAAAGTTTCCGCTGTATTGTTATCCTTACTGAGCATCTGAGCTCACCCATTTCTATGTTTTATTTTTCCCCGGATTTCAAGAAGTGTATTGTGATTGATATACAGGGTTAATCCAAGGGAATAATGGTATTTATAAAAGATTATTTATGTTGTTTTGTATGTTATAAAGTTTAATGTAACATTCATGTATGTAATATATTTTCTGAGACTGCTAAACCGATCGGTCCTTCGGGACTCGATTCGTTGTAATCATGCCAATGTATTAAAATATTGTACCAACACTGGGTAACTGGGGTCGGGGCATTACATTGAAATGTATGGGTGTTTCTACATATCCCATGAGAATGGGAATCAATCCATACATAGTTCTATTAAGTTCATTTTAACATCATGCAGGACAACATACAGTTTAACGTCATGCATGCGGGACAACATGATGGAGGGACTAGCTCTTTAAAGGGGAGTATGTTATGTGACAATTGTAAAACCGGTATGAATGAAGGCCTAAGACCACACACTCCACATCACACAGTTCTATAAGTGTTGGGCATAAAAAGAAAAACAAAATAGATAAATTAGTGGAACTCCAGATGGACCCAAAGACAAGATGTCTGGGCGTTCCTACGTATCCCATCAGGATGAGAATCAAGCTAGTCATAGTTCTAGAATATAAGGTATAAGGTGATATTAGTTTAACATCTTAGAGCTCATACCAGTGGAGAATCAAAACTATTCCAAGTGAGCATAGACCTTGATCCAGTCCCTAATCCCTTGTGCGACAAACTCGGTGTAGGAAATAAGGGAGGAAGAGGTTTTTAAATTACCTGGAATACACCCCAAGGGGTAGTCGGTGTAGAGCCTTGAATGATTACTTACCATGAATTTGTCCTCCTAACATGCAAATGCGCACTGAGGGAATGTACCGTGAGGGTTGAAATTCCACTTTGACACAAAAGGGTGGAAAATGATGTGAATCGTGTAACTGAAATTTAAGGCTTGAAGGGATTGTCTTGATGATGGAGGATAATTTTTTACTATTTTTTAAAAACAGTGTTCATATAATGTGACCTGAAATGGGAAAAACAAATCAACATCAACCACTGACCATATTCGTAATGCGGGTCGTGTATTGATTTTTTGTCTGAATCCCAAGAGGTTGTTGGATCGTAATGGTAGGAGCACCCTTAGGCCTAGAATCCATGCCATTCGAGGGTCCATTAATATGTAAAAGATAATGGAAGCCCAAATGAATGGGAACACAAAGCCTAAAAATAGATGAAAGCATGAATATGCAGAACCCGACACTCTAGGCTCTAAACCAGGGTAATCTTGGGCACATTGGTGAATCACTGAAGAGGGCCAAGGGACCTGAATTAAGGGTAGTCGACTTAAAGTGATGATAGTAGGGAAATGGAGTGAAGGATGCTCAGGAGAGAGAGGTATGTGTCTTGGTTGTTATAAACCTGACTTGAATGGGGACATAAGCCTATACCATACTATATACCCCTCTCCTAGGAAACACCAGGCTCTGGGGCAAAGATTATGGGGAGGTTTCTAAGAGATGGGGTTGGACCCGAAGACTAGACATTCAGGAGGTCCTACCTATCCCACGTGGATGATAATCATGCCACACAAAGTTCTAGGGAAAGATGACGTGTAGTTTATTTTCATGCAGAAAGGACACAAATAAGGGTAAGATACTCCATCGAGGGACGCGTACGGAATGGTGAGTAACCCAATGTGAATGAGGACATAATCCCATAGCACACCATAAAATCCTAAGTGATAACTTGGTCCAAGGGCCCGGGAAGGCCGAGGGACATGAGGCTAGGCCATAGAAGGAATGTCACAACCAGCTTATAGTTTAGAGTCTTGTAGTAAAGATGATGTTTATTTTAGTTTAAGTTCATAGAGCTCGGATCGGAGATGCCTAGTTTAATGTCATATGCGTGGGATAGAGATGGAGAATAACTGTGCCTATGGAAGAACACAAAGAAGCAATGATAGAGGACAATTGTTTAATAGGTTCACAACATAGTATCCATCCTTGTGTGACTAGAGTTTGGGGCGAACAATTGAACATCGAACGTTGACCATATTCACAACATGGGACTTGTATCACTTTTCAGCTCTCAATCCTCAAAGATGTTAGCCCACAATGGTAGGAGAGTCCTTATGCTGATCATCCATGCCATTCGGGGTCCCTTTTGGATATAGATAGTGATGAAAGCCCAACTGATGGGGCTCGAGAAGCAGGGAAGGTCCGGAGCTCGTGGGACAAATGATAAATGGAGGGAAATATGTCTCAAGGGGATATAAATGGTGTGGAAAAATATCCTGACATGAATAAGGATGTGAGTACATACCACACTGCACAATCACAAATGAGAACTCGGGGTAGGGCGCCGAAGGGGTCGAAGGACCTGGGGCTGGGTTCCTCGGCCAACTGTAGACACATGACCTCTCATGCGGTCATTGCCTCATCCTAAATACTAAACCCATGTGAGAAATGACCGGTGTGGGAAACAAGGAGTAGTATTAGGGTCTTTCCATCAAATAAGGGTCTGACAGTTGGAATTACACTCCTTCTTGAGGAAAACTGAGGTTTGAAGGGACGAAGGGGAATAATGAACTACTATACTCCTTGTTCAGGACATTTGGGGGTGGTGACTACAACAAAGGATAACTGTTGACCAGGTTCGAAACACAAACATCTAGTCGTGTTACATGGTACATTCATGATGAAATAGACGTGAATGAGGGAAAAAGCCTACACCACATGATGTCTTTCGTCCAAATGGAAGGTCCAGATGTTTGGGGCTGGGCCTTTGGACGAAAAATACAGGCGGTCCTATGTATCCCAGGAATATGGGAATCAAGCCATACATAGTTCTGAAAGGGATGTGTAGTTTAACATCATGTGGTAAGTACGTGGGAGGATTATAAGAATGAAGAGTGGCACATGGCACAACCTTTGTAATCTTCCCTCTAGTGGGGTAAAGAAGCTTGGGCGGTGTCACATGAGATCCCCCAAGGGATATACCCCCAAGAGGGGTAGTCAAATGAGAAGAGCATGGGGCTGGACATAGGATGAGGTGTCTGATCATTCCTATATATCCCACGAGGGTGGGAATCAATCCTCACATATTTATTACAATGTAGTTTAACATCTGGCAAGATGACACACTATTCAATGTCATGTGAGATATTTCATGGTTTAAGGTTGTGTAGGACCAGATATTTTAATGTCATGTAGGACCCTAATGCAGTTTAGGGACATGCAGGACCATTACAAAGTTTGGGATCATGCACGACCATAATGTTTAAGGTTATATAGGACTGTAATGAAGTTATAGGGTTGTGTGAGACCATTACTCTATTCGGGGTCGTGCAGGACCATACAGTTTAAGGTCATGTAGGACCATAGAGTTTAAGGTCAGGAAGGACACTACAGTTTTGAAGTTCCTAATCAGGATCTAAGTATCACTGATAGGGGGAGGGGTGAATCAGTGATGTCTTTTACTTTTTATTTTTCCTTCAATTTGAAACATCCTTCTCCTCCTATTAAAGAGTTTCTTCTCTTCTAAACACACAAAACCACAAGAACAAAATATTTACAAGGTTCACTACTCACCATGAGTAGCTACGTCCTTGGTATGGTACAAAAATAATCCATTACCACTAAATCTACTAGAAACCAATCCTTTGACGGGGAATAAAATGAGTAGGATATACCTATACACTCATGTAGCACATGGAAAAAATCTGCAAGTGTGTGTGCACCCTCTTAGCACAAATTTGGAATTACAGTATTTTAGTGCTTCTTTACAATTGAAGAAATGTATTCTCTGAATTAAATATCATCACTCTATTACCCATAATCCGGTAAGAACTATATTACACACAACATAATACTTGAGAAGGCCATAATTTTATTGTGGAACCTTTAGGTTACCTTGTGCACAATTCAAATGGCTTATGTATAAAAATTTCTTTTTTGCGTATGAATCCTTTTTCACGCAACTTTCCACTTTTTGCGCAACTTATCATTTTTCACTCACCATTCCTCTTTTCATGAAAACCTCTTTCTTTTCACACAACTCACATAGCCTATAATTTTATGCACTTCAGAGCTCTAGATTTCTCTATGTGTCGATCCTTAACAAATGATAGGGGTCACCTCGTATTTACATGCCTTTTTAACCCTATGCGAGAAACCCTAATCCACATGTAAAACCCTCATCATGCGCGTAAAAACTCTTTCGCACAACATCATATTTCACACAATTCCCCAATTGTTCGTGAACCTCATGCCTTCTCCAATTATAGAGCTCCGGATCTCGAAACACCTCTTGTGTGAAAAACTTCATTCCTCTATTTTGTACACCATTCCATTCCATTAAACCTTTTGAATGATGTAAGGTCCTTCCCATTTGGGATTCAACTTGGGTGGTTTCCTGCCATGTATCATTGGTTCCCTTTGGTCCAATACCAAGTCACCTTGAAAGATGAAGTGGAGGTGAAATTTATTGTTTAAATCTTCGACTATCTTGTTCTGATGCCTTTTTAGGTTGTGTAGGGAACGAATCCTGTTCTCGTCGAGTGCTTTCAAATCATCCATACGGATTTTAGCTACATTATTTAGCTCTTGTTGATCCTAGAAAACATCACGTAGTGAGGGTAATTGAATCTCGATGGGTAGGATGTCCTCCATTCCATACACTATGGAATATGGGGTCGCCTGGGTGGAATTACGAGTCATCGCCTGATAAATCCAGAGGGAATTTGGGAGTTTGTACGACCCAATCTTCTTATTCTGACCAACCATTTTCTGTAAAATGATAGAGAGGGTTTTTTTGAATGCCTCGATGTATCCATTTTCTTGCACATGATAGAATGAGGTATGGTTAGAACGGATGTTGTACTTAGCATACAATTTATTCAGCTCAACTAATCAGCAGTTCATACCATTATCGGTGAAGATGGTGTGAGGGACTCCAAATCGGTAGATGATTTTGGAGCTCACATAGTCGAAGATGGAACAAGCCTTGACCTCTTTGAGTTGAACTACCTCGGCCCACTTGGAGAATAAATCTATAACAGTCAGGAAGATTCTGCACTGGCGAGCTGTCTCCGGTGGATATGGTCCCACAACATCGAGGCTATGTACTGCGAATAACCAAGATTACTTAGAGGAGTGGTTGAAATTTAGTGACAGATTCAGGAAGATAGCATGAATCTAGCACGCATGGCACCTTTTGGTGAACTCGATGCAGCCATCGATCATGGAGGGCCCAAAATACCACAGTCTATGGAGCAGCTGAGATAGATTCGACCGAGACTGATGAGCCCCACATGAACTGGCATAAACCACCTACATGACCTTGGAAATCTCATCTACTTGAATACTATGGGGGAGGACCTCATCAAACCCGCACTTGTATAGGATCTACTCATGACCAGGGCTCTCCTAGAGGGTGAATTGTGACGTGCAACAGCGGATTCGCTCGCACTCAGCCTGATCTGTCAGGAGATTACCATTTCGGAGGTACTAAATAAAGGAGTTTATCAAGTCAATATTCACTTCAATAACAATATCCACGGGACCTGGGGGTCCTAACGTTGAGGCACCAGTGGTAAAGTGGCTTACCTGTAGGCTGTCATCATCACCTGGAGTGACATGAGCAATGAATCTTCTGTGTGCCACATGGATAATCTTGTCATCTTGTTTGGGCTCAGAAAGCGATGTAGCTTGGCTAGCCACGACATCAACTCTACCATTCTGAGATCGAGGGACATGAGTAAAATCTTTCCGAGATAGGAATTGGGCCATTAGCTGAAGAGTGAGTTCCAACAATGGCACGAGCTCTGGATTTCTGACAGTATAGTCACCATTGATCTACTTGATGGTGAGTTCAGATTCACCTTTCATAATAAAATGAGGATGTTCTATCTCGAGGGCCAGCTCGAGGCCATTGATGAGATCCTGATACTCTGCCTCATTGTTGGTGTGTCCTTCTTACAATAGTAATGAGTATGTTAGAATATCTTGTGCTGGGGTAATGATGATGATACCCAGACCTACTCTATTGAGCTTGGGGTCTTTGACGCTTCTGTCGGTGGGGATCTAAGAAGCACCATCGAAGTTCATTTTCCAACACGGGATAGCCTGGTCTACCGAAAGAATTTCCTCATCAGGAAAATCATGGTCCATGGGCGGGTCCGCAGGAACTGTATGGGATACAAGTAAGTTTTCCAACACTTTCTCCTTAATATCTTTCTATGGGAAAACCTGATGTCGAACTGTTGGAGAATCACTGCCCACTGAGCTAGAAAGCCTGTCAATATGGGGTAGTCTAGGATGTACTTCAGTGGATATACATGGGACACCATATGTACCTCGTGGTTCCTCATGTAATGTCACAATTTATGTACTGTGAATACCAGTGCAAGTAATCTTTTCTCGATAGGGGAGTATCTGGTCTCCATATCAATGAGCATGCGACTATGTTAGTAGAGGCTATTCTCAATTCCCTTGTTATTCATCTGGGTGATAATGGTGTCGAGATATCGCACTAGTGTGGTCACTTAAGGGACTAATTACTTTCTAGAGATGGGTGGAATTAATACTGGAGGATGGAGAAAATACTGCTCGATTTCCTCACAAGAAGTTTGACACTCTTTGTCCTACTCATAGATGGTTCCCTTCTTCATGTGCCAAGAATAGGGAATACACTTGCCGACCAAATTCACGATGAATCAACACATATAGGCTATTTTACCTTGGAAGCCTCGATTCTATCAAATGTTTATCAGAGGAGACATCTGGCTAATGGATTTGATCTTCTCAGGGTCAATCTCAATGACCCTGTATCTAACAAAGACACCAAGAAACTTCGCAGAGGTGACCCCAATGGCCCCATCAATTGGTTCATCTTATGGTGATGGGAACAGATGAAGCCGAACACCTTCTCAAGGTCTTTGATATGGTCCAGACACTGGTGAGATTTGACCACCAAGACATCCATGTAAAATTCCACCAATGTTCCATGGATCAACTTAAATATGCTATACATAGTCCAATGATAGGTGTCACCCTAATTCTATAAACTGAAGGGCATGAATTTGTAACAGAAAGTACCTTGTGGTGCCCTGTAGGATGTAGAATCCTCGTCCTTTGGGGCCATTCAAATCTCATTATACCCATAGTACCCATCCATAAATAGGAGGGCTGGGAATCTAGATGTGGCGTCGATCAACAATTTTGTCACAGAAAGGGGAAATCAACCTTCAGACAGTGACTGTTGAGATCCCAGAAGTCAATGAAAACCATGATCTGTCCATTCTTCTTCTTTACTGGCACAATTTTGGCCAGCCACTTCAGGTACTGGACCACCTTAATGAAATTGGATCTGATGAGATTATCAACATCTGCCTCAACCATGGCACCATGAGAAGGGTGCATCTTTATGGGAGGCTTCTTGAACCCGCGATGATTTTCCGGTAGACCGAGGCAGTGGATGACTACCTAAGGATCTATTCCTGGTATCTCGTCATAACTCTAGGCTAATACATCACAATGTTTTTTAAGAAAGTCTATGTACTACCTTTTCTCCTCGAGGGGTATGGAGGCAGTAATCAATGTGGGTTTCAGGTTTGCCTCTCAACCGAGGATCACCTGTACTAACTCGTCAACTATGGAAGAGACTCCCTCTTAAAAGGTAGAGGGAGCATTGTATAAGTCATCTTATTTACTTATAGAGGGGGGATCCTCAGTGGGAGGAGTGTCCTCTAAGTCGGAATCTTTCGATTGGATGTTGGTACCTGCCTGAGTGGCATTGGACACTCCATCAGAGAAATCCTATGCTACCACAACCATAACGATGAAGGAAGATGATCCAATCCCATTTAGTCTTAGGCCCAAGGGGCCACAACTGATGATATCAAAGAAATAGTGGTTCTTCTTCTTGATCTAATTAATTCCAACCTAGAAAAACAAGAAATTACGACGTATTACCATTTCCGTGGGGCTGACATCCTGATACCTTATAGGAGTAGGAGGATCCAGGATCACATGAGCCTGGGTTGTGTAGGATTATGAGGCGATCTTCATGCATCTCTTGGACTTGAGAATTTCCTCCCACCTCATTCTAGAAACAAAGAATCATTGTCCCATGTCTGAATTTGTAGCCTCCAAGAGATGGATTGGAATGACGTATCCATCATCCAGATCTTCCCACAGGTCGATCGAAGCTATAGGATGTTCAAGCTTGTTAGTATAAATCTAATTGTCCATGCTCTTGTAGAAGTCAACATCCAGATAGTTGGATTTATAAGAGGAAAAGGGGGATGTGTTACCTTTAAGAACACCCACTCGTCCATTAAGGGAGTACTTACGGCATTGGTGATATGATGAAGGAATTGCTGCATGCAGGTGGATCCACGACCTACCCATAAATGCATTGTAGGTGGTGTCCTGGGAGACAACCATAAACTCAGTGATAGTAATTAGGCCACTAAACTAGGAATTCAAATGGATCTTCTCGACTAGTGTCTGCTCTGTCCTAACATATCCTTTGATTCTTAGGACATAGGGACTCAGATCATCTTCATACAATCCTAGTTTTCACAACGTTCAAGTTGGGATTAAGTTGATTCCAGATCCCATGTAGACATGAGAGAGAGACAAACCTACACGCCATTAAACTGGATGGTGATGTACAATGGGATAATGTACCCTTGTATGGTAGAGCCTTTATCTTCTCAAAAGAAGGAGAAGATGGCCTGTCATTCAACATTCTCGACTGCCTCAGCATGAAAGGCTTCTGCGGCTGCTACCTCCATCTCAAACTGGATGGGGCTTCATAAAGCCTTGATGAGGGAATCATGCATATCTGATGATAGGTGAAGGGACTCTAGGATGATGAAATTTGTTGGAATGCTAGAAAGATGTTTGAGAATAGCATACCTCTGTGTCAGGTGTGAACTTATGCTTACAGGAGGCCACTCTATGAAATGAGTTATGGTGGGCCCTGCCAACTGACCCAACTACTGACTCATGCTAGGAATATCCTACTACTCACTAGTCGAAGTCTGCAGAGTGACTACTGGATGATGGCCAGAAGATTGAGACTAGCATGTAGCAAAGAGTGGCTGGTCATGACACTATCAAGGTGGCTATGCCTGATCCAACAACACAAATGGAGACAAAGGTGGACCTGATGTCACTAGATGAGAAGGTTATGTATTCTGAGTTCTGTGCTGGTCCTGCGGCCTGTTTTCAGTCACATATAGATCCTGGCTAGAAGTATTGACTGAGGGCCTTCAATGGATCATATTTTCATAGCTCTGTCGATGATGATGATGGTTGGGTATGTTGGGAGGATATGCATGGCGCACACAGTTATTAGGAATCATTTAGGGATTTACCAGCTCTCTGATATTAATGGAGGCATACCCTTGACCATTACTCAAGGATTTGTACACTACTGACTGATTCTGGGAGGGATCACCATCTCTGCGGGCATGAAGTCGCTAAGAGTACAAGATTACTATGTCATTGGTGGGGGACTTTGGATTCCCTTATACTACCGGTGTTCTCTTTTCTTATAAGGTTACTGCTGAGACGATGATGGAAAAGTAGTTGTTGTAGATTATAAAGGCTCGAGCCAATTCAGGCATGCAAGGATAACACCTTGAGCACATGTGACTATTTTACGAGCCATCCAGTCATTATACTTCGAGGCCCCTCAGTTGTAAACCTGATTCCACTTTCCATCACTGTCCCTGGTACTATCTGGCCTCCCAAAGACACATGCTGTACATGACTGTGCTCGGCCCAATCGGAAAATGTCGGTATCCCCAAGGTCTTGAATCCAGTTTTTATACACATAGAACTATTTGAGGGTGTTCCCCAGGAACCAATGGTAGGGGTATTAATTAGGGAAATTAGCGAGCTTCGCCTCTTCTGGCCTCCTGCACTCATGAAAACATACAATATCCGGCTCTAGGGCACTTCAGAATTAACTAGGTACTTGTGCCTCGCTAAATGAGTGGGTCTAGTCATCCTATACGAGAAGGGGCCCCATGGTCCCAGACCCTAATGAGGGTATGGAGGAGCCTACCTAGGAGGAGGAGCTTGATTATTTTCCCTAGAGGGTGGTGACACATTGCGTGGGGGCATATGCTGATTCTGCGGTGGGTGTTTCTGGGCCGAAGGCTGCGCCTGAGGTAGAGTGATTTTGAAACATTGTGGAGGTGGCTCTGCTAGTAACAACTCTAGTTTCCTAGGGCCTTGATTTGAACTAGTGTTGAAGGCTCGGCCCTGGCGGTCCTTCTTACAGGGATTGCAGGAGGCAACAAACATACCTACTTAGTTTGCTTTAAGGATTTCTCTAGGTGATTTTCCTTATCATAGAATTATCAGAATCTCCTGGGGTAGTTCTAGGTGATCATAGAGGGTACCAGTTCTGTCTTGAAATTCCCTACGCACATCATCAACAATTGATCTTGATTCAACTACATGTCAAGAGAGTATGAGAGTCCTTTCCATAGGGCGACAAAGTCAACAACGTGTTTATTAGGCCTATGTTTTCAATTTAAGTGGTCCGCGATACTCATCTAATGAGTGGTTGAACTGAACTGGTAGAGTAATTGACTAAATACGTCCTCCCAACTGGCCTCTGACCCGATGGGGAGCTGGCTCTATCAGAATAATTCCAACCCTTCCAATTTTTGTACGAAACATTGGATTTTGGCGGTTTCTTGCTGCGCTATAGTTCCCAACATGGGACCACTCCTTGATAAAATGTGGACCATGTGTTATGGAGGCTCCCCTATCCCATTTATGTTGGAAAAGGTGGTATTCCCAAAACTCGGTGGTGCTGGCATATCATCCACCCATTCCAGTCATGACTTTCCATCTTGTGGGATTGCCACATGCCGAGTCTCTAAAGCGTCAAAGAAGATGATGAGTGTAGCCATTTGATCATCTGGGTAGGGATTCCTATCTTGAAGGGGTTCCCTGACCACCAATGAATTGGTAGTTCCATCAACGTGATAAACTGGCCCAGTGGTTCGTGGTGCGGCTAGTAGAACGACCTATGGTGCCACTGGGGGAATCCGAGATGTGTCCCAAGGATTGTCACACCGTTCAAGAAGATTTGGTGACACATACTAAGACCTATGGCAGTAAGTTCTAGCCTTAACCATGTCTTCATGGGAAGGATGGTTAGGGGTCACTGCGGGAAGTTCACCAAGGGGTGTTGTGCCTACCCCTACTGCCCTGGAAAAGGATCACCGTAGTCTGGTTGTTGCTCCATAGCCCGTTCAACAAGGATGTCGTCGAGAACCTTCTTTTGTTCGATGAGTTGCTGATGCATCATGGGATTTTCATGGCCATCTTATTCCTTATACATATATTCATATGGTTTGAAGGGTTTTATGGCTCTGAGGAGTTCCATTACCTTATTTGGATTTTGGCTGTGGACTAGTGTCCTAGTGGGCACGGGAAGACCCAGTAGATTTCTCTATTGGTGAGTGAACCTTCCTAATGGATCCAATATTTGTGGCACTCACTCAGGGGGTAAGTCAAAATCAAGGATTTCCATCTCATTCTCTCCCTCTGGTAGGTTAGCCATATTTACCATGACCCTGCCTGGTGGCATATCCTCTATGTCATCGAAAAATCGTGTTGGCGCTAGATGGAACTGAAATGGAGGTTCGTGTAATGCCCCCAGCCACAAATTTGAACATGGGGAGAAGCCTCCATGATTATCATACAAAGAAATTTAAATACCTTGACGCATTGTTGCTGGAGGGTCGTATGGCGGTCAGATGATTCAGGGTGTTGGGCTACAGGGAGTGCTGCCAAATCGACCAAACGACATTGTTGGACGATATCTTTGATGTGTGACTGAATCTTGGGGTTGGTCACTCGTAAATTATGAAGTCAGAAATGAGTTTCCCAAAGGGTCTAGAGAATGCATCCAACCTTCTCTTTGGTGAGAGCTTCTGGCACCCTTAAATTTGGCACTACAACTAGCCAGAACATCTCGGGGGAAATGTTCTATTGGGAGGATATCCGACAAGATCCAGGGTCCATATTCAGGGTCTGGCCTTTCATTTTCCCACTCATCTATTAGAGGTGGATGGGGAACCCGTAGTGGTACAGATGCAGACCACTAAGATGGTTGGCTGGCTGGCATAGAATACATCGAATGAGCTGGCAAGCCACCGCATCTCAAGCCATCCTCCGAAGAGTGGAGCGACTTCTCCACCACATTGCAGTAAGACGGGCTGATGACCGTAGTTACTACTGCATGGACTAAGGCTATTTTCAATGGGTTTCACTGCTTCTTATCCACCATTAATCTCAAAAATAGCTCTATGTGATCTCTAGTCGAGGTAGAAAGTGCTTCTAGCAATGGTGGTGACGATTGTATGACTGTAACCTATAATGTTTCCATATCTTCATCCTCTTGGATATACCTGTAGAGGGGGTGGGAATCTGATGGACCTCACATTCTAGAAGTATGAGGATGATGTGGCTTGTTCCTACCCCGGCCCTTGACATGGATGATCTAGGAGAGTGTTCAATTGATGAGTCGTATTCCGCCTCAAAATTTGAGAAGTAGAATGCTTTGACCTTAGTCTGAATCTTATCGGTGTTATTTTTATAGCGGTGATGACCCGCACTCCTTCCCGAGATAAATATTTGGGACATGGAATATTTCTCTCAAAAGGAGGCCCTTAGGCTGTACTGGTACTTGGGTAGGGAGGACTCCCGCCTGAGTAAGCTGGAGTGCAAGGAGCACCTGGACATATATCAAAGGGAACATGGGGAGGACCTCCATGTCCGCCGAAATATATGCGAAGAGGACCTCCGTAGTAAATGATGGAGTGGGTAGGTGTAACACCCCAAGGTTCCATGGTACATTTACCTTTGAATAATGCAATATCTTTCATTGTACACATCTTCGAGATTCTATCACATCGCGACCAATCAAACTAGCCGTTATGAATAGTAATAACCACTTTTAGAAATTTAATAAATTTTTATCATTCAAAATGGAAACAATTTTTGGGTTCGGAATATCAAAATTATCTTAGGTTGATTATTTGGTATTTTTCTAAAAACATTCTGTTCTTGGTGAATGGTGAAAAAGACTAAATTTTAATTAAAAACATCTTTTTTAATCAAAATAATTTATACTACTAAATTATACTATTGATGTGTTTTTATGTACAATTAGATTATATTTTTACCATTTAATACAATTTGGGTAAATGTATGTAATTTCACATTTAAACTGGACATAATCATGTGTCAATCTTTTGATAGTTATTATTTCTTAAAAACACGATTTTTTGTTTTGACAATGGAAATTAATTTAAAATTTATTTCTGGCACTTCTGTATTTTGAATTTCGAAAAATGGATTCCATATTTAGAATCATGAGGTCAATGTTGTGTAATTATGATAATTTTATTTTTATACATTTTGAATAATTACTTCGGTAAATATTTTATTTAACATGGATAAAGGGTAAATCCAATAAATAAGGGTAAAAAATAATATTAAATTAACCTAACACATGTCCTAACCCTATTGGATGATACATGTCCGACCATGGGAATCCTTTAGTCGATTTTGGGACCCCATGGAACCACTTGTAAGTGATAATGACACTTTATATTAATTAAGTTAATGTAAATACAAAAATGACATAAGCATATATCTTTTAGTAAAAGAATTTTTAAACAGGGTTATATATGTTATCTCTTAGACTATAAATATTAATTAGAAAGATAAAGAGATTTACTAAATAATGGTATTTTAGTTATAATATTTAGAAAATATATAATTTAATATATTTTTGACACAATGATGATGAAGTAATTACCTTATTAATAAAATATTAAAATAATTGATATTATAAATACCCAAATAAATGTAATTTGAGACTTTTGATGAATTAAACTAATTTTATAGGTTAATATGACACGTTATAGTTGATTAAATTAATTTTTTCGATGTATTAATTCTATGATGAATATAGAAAATACAAAATAGAAAATAGTGTCAGAATTGACATAAAAGAGTTTTGAAAACAAATGTTATATTATTAATTGATATTCTGTTCCTAAAAATCTAAAGATTGGAAAAAGGTCTTAAATAATATTATATATGTCATTAATGAACCACTTTAGGTTCTCTTGGATGTTTATTGTAAGTTTATTAACCATATAATATAAATATACAAAGAGACATGGTAAATGTCAAACAAATTAACTAATAGTTAAATCTTGAAAATTAGGTTAATATAGTGACCCAAACCTTTCAAAAAAATATTGGTTGAGTGGTTTTAGACCCATCCACACCATTTCCTAGAAATAAATTATTTTTGAACGATTATAAACCTAAAATGATTTTATTATAAAATTAATTTTCAATCTTTTTTTAACGTTCCCCTCACCACTCTAATAAAAGGGCCCTTCTCCTTCTCTTGAATTCACACCTTCAAAGCCTTTTGGATCGGCCAAAACCTGCCAAAATATCCTCCCAACTATCCTACCATCATTCTAGATGCCTTACTTTAGTCATAAAGTAAACCAATGGAGCCCTTATGATCAACTTAGAAGGAAGAACCCGTAGAAGAGGTAAATAATTCATCACCTCTTTCAGGTTCCTTTCTTCTTAAACTTCCTATTTCTTTGTTGTTTCCATTATAAAATAATAAATCCAGTATATTCTATATAATGTGATGTTATTATAAATATGGTACAACCATATTCCTTATTCTATGCATCCTTTGAATGACTTGTCACCATACGTGCGTACATGCGACTTACCATCTCCACGTCGTGGTGTGGTTGTTATTCAATACATTATTATTTGGATGGGTATAATAATTTTGTATAATTGATGTAAATAATAAATATAGCATGATAATTATTCTGTATATATTATATAACATCCAATTATATATTATTTTAATATCAAAATAATGACATTGTCGCTCGTACGTATGTACAGATTACCGTCTCCATGAACACGATGAGATTCATTCCCCATCGTATCCATTCAAGAAAAATTTTCAGTTGATGATTAAAAATAATGTATAAATACATAATATCATTATGAATATGAATAATATACATCATATCCCTAAAAAACATTACTTACATCACAAAGAATATAAAAGAAAACGAATCAGTGTACACCCGAAACAACGATAATACTAAAATATTATTAACAAAGAAATAATAGAAGATCTTATATGATATCATATTAATGTATATAGTTCTTGAATAAATTAATAACAATTATTTCACCATTATAAAGTAGGTTAACCTACCCTCAACCAATTAAAAGTACAAGGTAAGGGTGAATTATACAATCTCTTTATTATCCGAGGTTGTTTTTACATATCTTCTAGGACCTCTTTATCATCCACATCCATGTTTCTTAAAAATGTATTTGAAAACATTTTTACTATTTAGTAGACAATGGTTTAAAGTCATTTATACCCTTATTTGAACATATTTTTTTTGAAAGTAATCTTAAAGTCATTTTCCAAACTAGGTACTTTACGCCCTTTTCATCAAAATTATGGTAAGAATGTATTTTTTTAACTTTTACATCAGGTGAGGTTATTCTCCACCGTTATAACATCGTCAAATATTCCATTAAAAGATTATAAAAATAATTTTAAAATAAATACTTTCTTCTACAATTATGTAACTTTAAATTAATTCAAAGAAATAAAGAGATATTTCTCTCAAACAGTATTTATTTCATCTATGTCAACATCCATTGCTGGATTTTATACTTGTTTTAAGTCAATTCATTATGATAAAAATCATCTATATTTTATTGAAGATTTTGTGATATTTTTGACTATGGATCTGTTATTTTTATATCATTAATGGTTTATGGTTAATGTATTGATATTTCTCATGCGATTATTAATTCAAATGTTTATGTTATATTTCAAACTTTTCATATGAGGAATGTAATGCACTTAGTAAGTGATGGGTGGAGCCCTCTATATCTCCTTGATTCATCGGTAGGTCTCATGACACAACTATACGTGGAATTGGCCGAGGCCTTTCACAATTTGTTATATGGATTTGGTCAAGGCCTTAATCATTTTTATATTTCGTTGACGAGGCCTTGACAAAATGTTTCAGAATGTTCGGCATTATACATTCCCTCATTAAGAAAATTATATTGATGGTTCATGTGGTCATTCGACTAGTAGAATACCCACGATTATGTTTTATTATGAAATTATTTACTAAAATCATATTCCTTCCATAAAAGTGTTCATGTTTATTAATGGTAAAGGAATGTGTTTTCAATTTTTCACCATGCTTAATATTTATGTTATATTCCGCTATATTGCTTACCCTTACTAAGAATTTGAGATCACCCCTATCTTATGTTTCATCTTCCTAGGATATTAAGAATTTAATTATGAGTGACTTTTAGACTTAATCTAGGAGGCTTGGATGTTTCTAATGGAATAAATTTATGTTGTATTTCTTTTCAAGTTGTAAAGTTGAACTTATATATGAATATTGATTCTAATAATACTAAATTGATCAGTCTTTAGGGACATGATTTACTTGTCATCATGCCAATGTTATGTAATAATGCACTTACTCTAGGTAACTGGGGTCAGGGAATTATAGTTGGTATCGGAGGAAGTTTAGTACAAACCTTGGAAACTAGATTTAGAAAAACTCTGATTAGAGCACATATCCCTCAGATATACTTTGAGGATTAGTATATAATAACTTCCAAAAATCTTGGTACTATTGAGATTTTGTGAGCTTTCCAAGATTTACATCTCTATCTGGAAACGAGCATGTAGAGACGGATTTGGCATAGATGTACTTAGGGGTAGAACCCAAAAAAACTGCTTTGAGTTAGACTTGAACGGGAATTGGTGCATGACAATGGGCCTTGTGGCACTCTCGGTTACGACACTCCCGAGGGATATGATTAGGATAATTCTCATTTTATTTACAAACCATTATGAAGGGTTTATGAGTATATACTTCCTCAATGAAAACATTTTTATGATTATGGATTATATACATAAACTGTTCAGTTTATGATAAGTGTTTTACAAGTTTGAAATTATGTATTTATATTCATAAAATAATCTAGTTTATGCCATTGTTTAGAAATGGTTCCTAGAGGAAGGAATGGAAACCGTATCAATGCATTCAATACATGTAGGGATTTCCCCCTACTCAAGATAATTATAGTGGAACTGGTGATGCAACTGGTGTTGATCAGCTACTCACCATACTGGGACAACTCACACACGTTATGAATAATAACCTTACCCGAATGGAGCACCCTGATCCACAACATGGAGGATCAATGTTAGAATTCTTCATAAGGAAACAACCACAAAAATTCAATGGGAGTACAAATCCATTAGTGGGTGTGCAATGGATAAATTCCTTAGAGAAAATATTTCATGCTTTGGGGAGTAGAGAAACAGAAAAAGTTGTCATGGTAGTTTATCGCCCAACTGGAGATGCTGATCAATGGTGGTCATTTATTAAAAACACAACAGATGATTAAGAAGTGTCCAGTATGGAATGGAGGGGGTTTAAGGATCTCTTCTTATAAAAATACTTTCTGTGTGACCATCGAGCGGATATGGAATGGAAATTTCTGTGTGTGAGGCAAAAAGAGGATGAGAATGTCACAAAGTATGAAGCTAAATTTACAAGGTTGGAAAGGCATGCTGTAGATTATATAAATTACTCAAGAATTAATATTGATCATTTCTATGATGGGTAAAAACCATTTCTCCATTGATAATTAGTATCACAATCCTTCTCATCGTACGAAGATACTATCTCATGTGCTCTCAAGAATGAAAAGGAATTCTCTAAGTCTTATGACTTTAAAGAAAATCAAGAGAAGAAGTGATCTGCTGAACACTATGGGAAAGGAAATAAGGAAACATGGAATAAGGGTGGAATTGAATTTCCACCCAGTGATAGTTGTGGAAGGAAGATCCCTAGTTCCATTCTAAAAGGAAAAGGAGTGTGCTAAAAATGTGGACAGAAAGTCCATCTTACTGGTGATTGTAAGGGAATGAATGATGCTACCAACATTCAATGATGCAATTGCAGGGAGATGGTACAATATAAAAATGAATTTACTATAAATCAGGGAAACATAACTTAGAAAAGGCCAATGGATCAAGGCCAAGATTATGTGATCACTACTGCTTAGGATGAACCTCTGAAAGACATGGTGGTGGGTAATTTAATGGTTTCCTCAAGTTTATCCAATGCTGTATTTGATTCTGGATCATCACATTGTTTCATATCATCCTAGTTTTCTACGAAAATAATATATTTACAATTTGATTTAAAAAGGGGTTTATCAATGAAAACTCTTAAGGGAAGTTTCATTACTACAAATTTTTGTGAATCAGTTTCCATTAGGGAATATAAATTTTCTTTATCTGCTGATCTCATCGTCATACCCATGGTTGAATTTGATATAATCCTTGGTATGTATTGGATTTTGGACCATGATGAAAAAAATTATTCTAATAATAAGGAGGTTATGAGGGTTGATGATGATGATAAAGAAAACCTTATCTTTAGAGTAGAAATGTCACCACCTCATTCTTATCTTGATCCACCCCCAGTTGCTAAACTAAATTCAATTATTGGAGTATAATAGATTGAAATAACTATGGGTGGGGAAAAGAATGTTCAAATAGAGGATATACCTGTTGTGAAAGGTTATATTGATGTGTTTCCATAAGATTTACCTGGACATCCACCAGAATGAGAAATTGAGTTTTACATTGATTTAATTCCTGATTCAAGGCCCATATCAAAGACCCCTTATAAAATGTCCATTGTGGAATTAGTGGAACTAAAGAGACAACTAGAGGAATAGTGTAATAATGGATTCGATCACCATAGTGTTTCTCCATGGGGAGCCCCTGTTCTTTTTGTAATGAAGAAAGACGGATCTATGAGGTTATTCATTAACTACAAGGAGATAAATGCTATAAAAATAAAGAACAAGTATCCCCTAACTCACATGGATGATTTATTTGACCAACTTCATGGAGCCCAATATTTTTCAAAGATTAACCTTTGAACTAGATATCATATATTGTGTGTGAAGAAGGAAGACATTATGGAAACAGCATTTCAAACTAGGTATGGGAATTACGAGTTTACAGTAATTCCTTTTGGTCTTACTAATGCACCCTCTGTTTTCATGGATCTAATGAACATAGTTTTCAAGTAATATCGTGATGATTTTTTAGTGGTATTTATTGATGTTATCCTATTATACCCCTAAACCTATGAAGATCATGAAAATAAATTTCACACCATTCTGAAAACCCTCAGAAGAAATGAATTATACATGAAGTTTAGCAAATGTGAATTATGGCTTCTAGAGATTTCATTTCATGGCCATATTGTCTCTAAGTATGGAATATCTATTTACCCTTCTAAGAAAAAGGAAATCCAAGAATTTCCAGCACTGACAAGTATAACTGAGGAAAGCGGTTTTAATGGTTTAGCAGGTTATTATCGACATTTTTTCTAGAATTTTTCCCGATTGGCTAACCCATTAAAGAAGCTCACACGTAAAGGGGATAAATTTGTTTGGACAAAAGACTGTGAAGAATGTTTCAAAGAACTGAATAGAAGATTAGTCGATGCTCCTATCTTGACTCTACCATCAGGGAATGACATGTCTGTTATTTTTAGTGATGCCTCAAATAAAGGACTTGGTTGTGTCCTTATACAGGATGATAGAGATATTGCCTATGCAATACGACGACTAAAAATTGAGGAGAAAAATTATCTTACTCATGATCTTGAGTTATCAGCTGTAATCATTGCTTGGAATATTTGGAGACACTATCTCTATGGTGAAAAATGTGGGATTTATACTGATCACAAGAGTCTGAAGTATATTTTCTCTTAGAAGGAACTCAACATGAGGCAAAAGATATGGCTTGAAATACTCAAGGATTATAATTAAATGATACACTACCACCCAGGGAAGGAAAATAAGGTAGAATATGCTTTGAGCAGAAAGGATCATAGAGTTTTGAACAAGATGAGAGTTGAACGGGATCATATTTTCATGGATCTAGTTAATATGGATATGGGAGTAACCATGGAAGGTGAATCATCAATGAATTTTTAAATGGTTTCCAAACCATCATTACTAGAAAGGATATACAATTCTTAGGCTAGTGATGAGGAATTTCAATCGAAGATTAAATCTGTGAACAATGGGAGATTGATCGACTTCATATATGAAGAAGGGATTTTGAAATTTAGGAAGAGACTTTTTGTTCCCGATATACTTGATCTAAAAAGAAAACTGTTAGATGATGCTCACAGCTCCAATTTCTCTATAAACCCTGGGAGTACAAAGATGTATAGATATTTTAAGGACAATTTTTGGTGGGACAACATGAAGAGGGAGATTTCTTATTTTGTGTCAAGATGTATGGTTTGTCAATAAGTGAAAGATGGAAGGAAACAGCCTGGAGGAGTCATGCATCCTCTTCCCATAACTGGGTGTAAATGGGAGAATATTACGATGGACTTTCTCCTGTGACTACCAAAGACTCCTAGAAGGAACGATACAATATGGGTCATTTTTTATCGTATTACCATGTAAGAAAATTTTCATTCTATAAAAGAAGACTTTCCACTTGAATGTTTAGAAAGACTATATATTAACATAGTTTTAAGAATTCATGGAGTAACCCTATATATTTTTCTGATTTTATACATGTTTTACATCAAGAATCTGGAAAAGTCTTCAGAAAGCCCTGGATACTGAACATTGTTTGAGCATAGCCTACTGCCCTCAAACCGATGGACGACCAGAAAAGACTATTCAAACCATAGAAGACATGTTTCGATCTTTATCACATTACTTTCAAGGTATGTGTGATCAATATTTACCTCTAGTAGAGTTTTCCTAAAGCAATAGATCTTATTCAAGAATTTATTTGGCACTATTTGAATCTTTATATTGAAAGAGATGTTGTACACCAACTTATTGGGATGATGTTGGTGAAAGAAAACACGTAGGCCTAGAAATTGTTGAGGAAATGATTGAAAATGTGAAGTTAATCCAAACCCACATCAAAGAAGATCAAATTAGGTAGAAGATCTATGCTGATAACCGAAGGAAGGGTTTGGAATTTCAGGAAAAAGATCATGTATTCAAGAAAGTCTCTCCATGGAAGGGAATTATACGATTCGGTAAGAAGGGTAAATTGGGTCCCCGGTACATCAGACCTTTTGAAATTATAGAATGAATTGGGGTTTTAGCTTACCATTTGACAATTCCGCCAAGACTATCCAAAGTTCATGATGTGTTCCACGTATCACTGTTGAGAAAATACATGCCTGACCCAACGCATGTACTTACCTATGATGAATTAGAATTGGAACCCAATCTGTCTTGTTACAAAGATCCTATCAAGGATATTCATACAAGAGAACAAGTGTTGAGAAACCAGATGACTCATCTGGTAAATGTTCTAAGGAGAAACCATAAAATGGAACATGCAATGTTCGAACCCAAGGAACATATGACGAAGAACCACCTGAATCTTTT
The DNA here is from genome assembly GCA_963277665.1 of Viscum album. Taxonomy (NCBI): domain Eukaryota; kingdom Viridiplantae; phylum Streptophyta; class Magnoliopsida; order Santalales; family Viscaceae; genus Viscum; species Viscum album. The sequence continues at coordinate 825,554,947 of OY728155.1, forward strand.
TATGCAGTAATATTCAAGAAAATTCGAGGACAAAATTATTTGAAGTAGGGGAGAATGTAACACACCAAGATTCCACGGTACGTTTCCCATTGAATAAAGCAATAGCTTGCGTTGTATGCAACTTTGAGATTATAACACATCGCGACCAATCAAACTAGCCTTTGTGAATAGTAATACCATCTTTTTGAAATTTTATAAATTTTTTTCTTTTAAAATGGACTTCATTTTTTGGATCAGAATATCAAAATTAGCTTAGGGTGAATTTTTTGTATTTTTTTAATAACATTATGCTTTTGATTAATAGTGAAAAATACTCAATTGTATTTAAAAACAACTTTTGTAATCAAAATAATTTATAGTGATAAATTATACTATTTCGTGGATTTTAAGTATAATTAGATTATATTTTTACCATTTAATCCAATTTTGGCCATTGGAAATAATTTCACAATTAAACTGGACAAAAGACAGTGTCTATCTTTTGATAGTTATTATTTTTTTAAAACACGCTTTTTATTTTGACAATTAGAGTTAATTTTAAATTAATTTCAGCCACTTCTGTGTTTTGAATTTAGAAAAATGGATTCCATATTTAGAATCAGGATTTCCAAATTTTGTAAATAGGATACTTTTATTTTAGGCGTTTTGAATAATTACTTCGGTAAATATTTTATTTACTATGGTTAAAGGGTAAATCCGGTAAATAAGGATAAAAAACAATATTATAATAATATTAAATTACCCGAATATGTGTCCCAACCCTATTGGATGATATATATCCGAGCATGGGCTTTCAAGCCTGGTATTCAGGCCACATGGCCTTGGGCCTTCAGGCTATGTAATGGGTCTCCCTCTACATAGTTTAAAGAGGTCTTTTATTTAAATAATAAATTGAGGCTTCAGCCCCAACCTTTGAAAAAATTAAAAAAAATACATATCTGACCATGGGAATCCTTGGGGTCTATTTTGGGACCCCATGGAGAAACTTTTAAGTGATAAAGACACTTTATATTAATTATGATAAAGTAAATACAAAAATAAAATAAGCATATATCTTTCAGTAAAACAATTTTTACATAGGTTTATATATGTTATCTCTTCAACTATAAATATTAATTATAAATCTAAAACGATTTACTACATAATGGTATTTTATTTATAATTTTAGACATTATATAAGTTAATTTATATGTGACATAATGATGATGCATTAATTAAATTATTAAGGAAATATTAAAATAATTTATATTATAAATACCCAAATAAATGTAATTTGAGCCTTTTTATGAATCAAACTAATTTTTAGGTTAATATGACATGTTAGAGTTGACTAAATGAATTTTTTTCGAAGTAATAAAGTTGTTATTAATTTAGAAAAAACAAAATAGAAAATAGTTTCAAAATTAACATAAAAGTGTTTTTAAAACAAATATTATATTATTAGTTGATATTCTATTCCTAAAAATATAAGGATCATAAAAAGGTCTTAAATAATATTATATATGTCATTAATGAACCTCTATAGGTTCTATTGGAAGTTTATAGTAAGTTTATTAACCATATAATATAAAAATACGAAGAGACATGGTAAATGTTAACTAATTAACTAAGAGTTAAATCTAGAAGATAAGGTTAATATAGTGACCCAAACCGGTCTAAAACCAATTGGTTTAGTGGTTTTCTAACCATACCAACTTTATACTCTAAATAAATCATTTTCGAACTATTATAAACCGAAAAATATTTTATTATAAAATAATATTTCAATCCTTTCCAAAGATTCCCCACACCACTCTTATAAATGGGCACTTCCCCTTCTCTCAAATTCACACCTTCAAAGCCATTTGGAACGTCCAAAAACTACTCAAATATCCTCCCAACTGTCCTCCCTTAATCTTAGTGTCCTTACTTTACTCGTAAATCCATCCTAATGAGCAATTTTGATCAAATCAATAGGAAGAACCCGAAGAAGAGGTAAATATTTCATCACCTCTTTCAAGTTCCTTTCTTCTCCCACAACCTCTTTCTTTGTGGTTTCCATTATAAAATAATAAATCCAGTATCTTCTATATACTGTGATGTTATTATAAATATGGTACAACAATATTCATTATTCTATCCATCCTTTTAATGACATGTCACCATACGTTCGTGCGTACAACTTACCGTCTCCACGTCGTGGTGTAGTTTTTATTAACTTTATTATTATTTGGAAGGGTATAATAATGATGAATAATTTATGTAAATAATAAATATAACAAGATAATTATTCTGTATATATGATATACCACACAATTACATTTTATTTTAATATCAAAATAATGATATTGTCTCTCATGCGTACGTACGGATTACCGTCTCCACGAACACGATGAGATTCATTCCCTATCGTATCCTTTCAAAACTAATTTTCAATTGATGATTAAAAATAATGTTTAAATAGTAAATATAAATATGAATATGAATAAGATACATCCTTTCCATAACAAACAGTACTTATGTAACAAATCATATAAAGGAAAACAAATCAATTAACACTCGAAACGACGATAATACTAAAATATTATTAACAATGCAATATTAAAAGATCATATATTATATAATATAAATATATATAGTTCTTGAATAATATAATAACAATTATTTCACTATTATACAGGATTTTAACTTATCCTCGACCAATGAAAAGTACAAGGAAAGGGTTAATTCTACACTCTCTTTATTATCCAATGTTTTTTTTACGTAAGTATCTACTGGGACCTCTTTGTCATTCACATCCATGTTTATTAAAAATTTATTTAAAAACATTTTTAATATTTACTTCAAAATGGGTTAAATTCATTTATACCCTTATTTTAACTTATATGTTTTGAATGGAATCTTTCAGTCGTTTTCCAAAAAATGTACTTTATGACCTTTTCGACAAAATTACGTTAAGAATGTCTTTTAACATATACAACGGGTGCGGTTATTCTCTACCATTATTACATCATCATATATTATCTTACAAGATTATAAGAATATTTTTTAAATAAATGTTTTCTTTTATAATTATGTAGCTTTAAACGATTTCAAAAAAAAGAAAGATATATTTCTCTCAAAAAGTTTTGATTCTATCTATGTCAACATCCATTGATGGATTTTATAATTGTTTGAAGTCGATTCATTATGATACAAATCTTCCATATTATATTGAAGGTTTTGTGATATGTTTTAATTTGGATGTGTTATTTTTATACCATTCATGGTATATTCTTAAAGTGTTGACATTTCATATGCTATTTTTAATATGAATGATTATGTTATATTTCAACCATTTAATATGAGGAATGTATTGGACTTAGTAAGTGACAGGTGGAGCCTGCTATAGCTCCTCGATGTATCATTAGGTCTCCTGATACAACTAGAGGTGGAATTGGACGAGGCCTTTCCAAATTTGATATATGGTTTGGGCCGAGGCTTTAATCATTTGTAGACATCTTGGATGAGGCCGGGACAAAACGTTTTAGATTGTCTGATATTATACATTCCCTCATTATGAAAATAATATTGATGGTTTATGTGGTCATTTGACATGTATAATTCTCATGATTATGTTTTATTATGGGATTATTTACTAAGCTCATATTCCAGTAATAAACGTTTTCATGTTTATTACTTGTAAAGGAATGTGTTTTCAATTATTCACCATGCTTAATATTTATGTTATATTCCACTGTATTTCATACCCTTACTGAGCATTTGAGATCACCCCTTTATTATGTTTCATTTTCCCAGGATATGAAGAAGTTAATTATGAGTGAATTGCAGGCTTAATCTAGGAGGATTAGATGTTTATAATGTAATATATTAGTGTTGTATTTCTTTTCACGTTGTAAATTTGAACTAATGTATAAATATTGTTTCCAATAATAATAAACAGATCAGACTTTCGGGACATGATTTTTTTGTGACCATGCCAATGTTATGTAATAATGCACCGACTCTTGGTAACTGGGGATGTGGAGTTATAGTAGGAATTTTGTTGGAGCAGATAAGAGCTTGGATGGGACCTCCATGCTCTCCTCCCATGGCAGTGTTAGCGCGAGGAGGGTCCTCATACTGGTCAAGCTGAACACGAGTAGGACCTCTATGATGGGTACTACCGAAGCGATGTTGACCTTCACTCCACTAATTTCTGAGGCAAGGAGGACCTTCTCCAGCTACTATAAGAACATGCTAAAGTCCCATACACTGAAGATTGACCAAATGCGTAACATCTCTATATCTGCAGTCTGTGGTAGGAGGAATGAACTCATACCCAATGTAACGAGCGCGGGAGAGTCTTCCATATTGAGTGTCATTTCCATGGGGAGGACCGTCGTTCGGAAGGAAGGTAGCATGGGTAAGACCTTCATGCCGAGCTTGGAAGTGTAGAAGACCCACATTCTTCACGGTGGCAGCATGGGGAGGACCTTCGTACTTGGTGTCACTACCACATGTTGGTCCGTAGTGGGTGCTTCCTGCGCCGGTGGCTGAGAGAGTCGACCCAGCCTACCCATTGGGCAGTTGGGGCCTCAATCAGGGCCATTTATACAATTTCCCCGGCTAATTGGGAACATGAGGCTGATGATTCATGTAAATGGAATCGTGATCCATAATAATTGATAACATGAATTCCCCTTGGTGGGCGTCCTCCTCAGCCTGCGCCCGACGTTGGTGTTGGGTCAGCCGGACTGGGGCCGGTGGTGCAGGTACATAGCTTACATGCAATTCAGGATGCAGGACTAGGTGGTGGCACTAGCACAACCTTGTGTGGTCCTTCCTTGGGGACCCCTATAATGGGATCCCGTCCGGGCTCACCCGACATCCCCTACCTTGTCATCAAAGGGGAGGGAGTCGTCGAGATGTTCCAGTTAGACATTCCCAAAATGGTTGTATGTTGGAGTGGGGATCAATGGATCCCTACTTGGCTCGTGGGGCAGTGGTGGAAATGAGGCACATACACCTCTAAATCCTGGTGGGCCATATCCCGAGTCGGGATAACACCCTCCTCATCGTATCGGTGTACGAGGCTACTTATCATCCTTTGTTATATGAATTCATTAGGGGAGATGGGGGATGGGAACCCAACAACTATGGGTGTGGATGTCATCGTAGAAGCGATGAGCCACATGGGATTTCCGTGTTGGCGTTACCCCTACCCTTACATCTATGGGCGGGTGGCGATTGGATTTCTGGTGAAACAGCTTGGTTCCTTGAAAGCATGTAGATTAATCCATTAGTGCTAAAACAAAGAAATCAATATCCAGTTCCCTATCGAAATTTCATCTCCCAAGGCCGGTAAGAAGGTTCCACACTAACAACATCACAGACCGAGATCTCAAAAGTTTTGATTTCCCTAACTTCTGGTGATTTTCATGCCAGACCCTCTATTTTCATTGTGGGAACCAATGCTGGATAACCGGATCTGGTGACACACTAATCCACTGATGTCACGAATGCTACTAATCTCCAAATTGAGGATAATAACTTCACTTCGAGTTCACCGTTTCTGTTTCTAATTCTTTCACCAGGGTGCATGCATCTGTCTATGGTGGGTGTGTAGTTGTTTCCCTATATTGTTTCTTTCCAAAGGCGGGAGGCATCCATCTCTTATTCAGGTATGTTTTCTCCTTGATCGAAACGAGATGAATGGATGTCGGTTCTTCCTTCTGTGGGTTCCTCCTCAGAACCCGTCACCTTTTCCGGGTCTCCCTTATAGACCAAGACGTAGTTCATGAAACTCTTCCCAATGCCATTTCATCATAGACACCAGTTAATTACACTTCTTCTATCGAGACATTCCAAGGGGTCTGGTCCGGGCAGCAAACTTCGGTCAGGGGAGTAGTCACGTTGAACATCACTGGCGTGTCTGGATGATGACACACTAGCATGTCTGGGTTTCTTCATCTTATTATAGGGCATCTCGATGGCGCAGAAGGTTGGCTCCTCCCATGGAAAATGTGGGCAATTATATACCATAAGCATGTATTTGAGGTTGTCCTCATCTTACCATGTTTAACATAGGGTAAGTTGCGAGTTTAACATCTAGCGGAGATGGATCAGACTGATTGGAACACTGGATAGAGTGGATCAGATGCGTTCAACCCCTGGAGGGAACACTGATGCTTGGAGATGAACTAGCATGATATCACTGGGATGTGGTGGCCCATGTAAGAATCAGGATGGATGATAGAGAGTTGAATGAAGTGGAGAGGGAATGATATAGAACCTACGTGGCGATGACAATGATGTTGGGCTTGAGCCTTGAATATACTTCATACGTATCCATGTGGTAGGGAATCAAAGTCCACATAGTTTGGTGAGATGATGGGACACCTGAGGAGGCAACCTGAGAGAATGGTCGTATGGATGGGAGCCGGAGGAAGTGGAACCTCCGGGTTGTGGCATGACCTTCTCGAAACACATAGTCTCGAGGGAGAGATCATAATAAGACGTGACCAATGGGCTTGAACCTTAGATAGGCTTCCTACATATCCCCATGGTAGGGAATCAATATCCACATCGTCCATCTGACGAGAAATTACCATTGATTGGGCAGTTATATGGATTACCATCGGTTGGGGAACTTCAATGGATTACCATTGGATAGAGGCACAATCTTTTAGTGCTGGATGGGGGAACAATGGCTTACTGCTGGATGGGATCACAATAGCTTATCACTGGATGGGGTTGAACCTCATAGAGGATTTCTACGTACCTTTCCTTGGAAAAGATCAAGGACCACATAGTTCCGTAAGGGTTTTGGTGAGCCGGCGTGATGATTGTAGACAGCAATGGTAGTTGGGATTGAACCTCTAATAGGCTTCCTATGTAACTTGTCATGTCAAGAATCAAAGACCACGTAGTTCAGGAAGGATTGAGAACATCTGTGAATGGGTTTTGAACCAATGGTTGATGGGATTGAACCTCAGGGAGGCTTCTTACATACCTTTCCTTAGTATGGATCTAAGGCCACGTAGTTCCAGATAGTGGTTGGGGTATACACTATAGGATACCTAGAAAATATTTCATAGTTGATGATTACTCTAAGCCCACATGATTCATGCTTGGTGTGACAAACAAGAGGCAACGAAGACCTGCCAATCATGTGCGAAAGATGAATCCATGGGAAGTACACTAGGGACTACACATAGTTAGTGGCCTCAAATGGAAATAGGGGCTTACGCGTAGTCCACAACCTGAGGAGATAAAGATTTGGAATTACTCTAGGGTGGAGGCCCAGTGTCATCAAAGCCCAAAGGGAGAGGGATTTTCCACCATGAAGATATGAGGAGTGGGGATGCTACCTCTTTCAAGAAAAGATAGGGCTTACACCTAGGTGGTTTCCCTTTCCCCACAGACATATGCCACTCCAATAAAGAGGATCTCATTCCAGGTGAAGAATGATTTCACTCTCGTGGTGACCAGTGATCATAGATAATGCCCGAGACGGGGCACCCCATGTATAATTCATGGGGAGAGGTCACATTTTAATGACATGTGCTAAGGACGATAGTGATAGGAATTTTAACGTCTTGTAGCTCAGAAAAGGTGGGTTCACTCCACACCCCTAGGACTTACATAAATGACACCCTTTTACACCTTGGTGAAGGGAAGGAACCAACAACACCATGACTAGGGGGTGTCCTGGAGTGATCCAATGGGGGCCCATGTTAGCGTGGATATGTGAAGAAACAATTGTTGTCTGCATACCTATGCGAAAAAGCATGAGGCGAAGCAACACAATGGGAAGCACAACCTAAGAGAATTTGATGTTACTTAATGAAATCCTAGAAGGTCGCATGGGAAAAGGAGTTGTGGAGAAAAGGGGCTCATAGGTAGAAGCCTTATGAGGCGCTGGTGTGTCATTAAGTGGCGGGGCATCGCCAAGGGGTATACTTCACAAAGTGAAGTGTCCTAGCCTAGGCGTAGGGTATATGTCTATATGGAAAGTTCTTCTTGGAGTGAAATGTCCCTAGAAGTGAAATAATTTGCAAAGAAAGGGTGCCTTGTGAAGAATACCACTTTGAAGAAATATAATTCACAAGGCACAGTGAACCTACCTTATCATGTGAGTCACGTGTTCATGGAGGGTGCTTTGTGAAGCATAAGTGCTCCGCGAAGACCCAAGTCCCCTTGGGGAACCATTTCCTTCGCGGAGGCCTGTGAGCTCGACGAACTGCATCCCTCTTTAAAGAGGGGTGGAATTCATGCAAAGGGGAAGGAAATTCACGATGAAAAAGTACCATGAAAAGATCAAGGTTCATAGATTAGAAATTGATTCATGATTTTGGATGGCAGAAGGAGAAAGGTTGGAGGATCCATCATTTGGGATCGAGGGGAGCCCGATATTTATAGGAAAGAGGCCCCATGAAGTAGAGCTTGCTCAGCATGAAGGCAATGGTTTCTCCATGGTGGGTTTACGAATGTCAAAGGGGTTCACTGAGCATCCTGACTCCTCACTCCGCAGCTGGTTCACGAACGTCAAATCGGTTCGTGGAGTATCCTGCCTCCTCGCTATGTGGTGGGCTCACGAATGTCAAAGGTGTTCGCGGAGCATCCTACCTCCTTTCTCCACAGTGGGTTTGCGAATGTCAAATAGGTTCGCAGAGCCTCCTACCTCCTTGCTCCACAACGGGTTCACGGAGGGGATGCTTTGTGCAGACCATGATGTTGTGATGCTCCACGAACGAGCTTTGTGAGGTAGTACCTAACGGTTTCCATTTGTTCTTCTTCACAAATTTTTGTGCCAACACTCCCATATATCGAAGAGTATTGAAAATAGTCATAAATCAATGTTGCACTTTGCAAAATGGATCTCCATAAGGAAACATAAAACCATGATATTCTGCTCTTAACATAGCTATTCTAGTTTCTATCAGTTTTGAAGTTCTAAAGTGTGTAACTTCAAGTTTATTCCAAATTCTATTGGATTATTCACAAGAAGATGTCTGAATATAGATATTTCGGGTCATGGAACATAAAATAATATTGTGTACCTTTTAGATTAGTTGATATTCTTGTTTTTACTAATTTGGAAATATTCTGATTTCTTTGTAAGGAATCTTATAATCTCCAGTGATTATGAAAAAATATCCACTCCAGTGTTTATAAAAAAAGACTTCATCCTAGATCTCCAGTACTCGTAATCATTACCATAAATAATTGGTGGTCTAGTAGGATTAAGATAATCTATAGAACTAATGTTTATTCCTATCATTTAATAAGAAAAATAAATTTCCAGAAAATGGATTTGTAACAAGAGTTTATATAAAATAGTTTAGAAAATCATAAGAAAAACGTGATAAAGTAATGAAACACAAGAAAATTTAATCATGAAAACTAATATGTATGATTATTTATTTTAGAGACCTCATATCATACTAATTGTAGGATCAAAATATATATGTATGAGATATTCAATTATAAGTGGGTAGGGGTTAATAATATGTTTAAAAAAATACAATTTTAACTTTAAGAAAATCAATGATTATCAAAATTAAACATAGAAACCATATGTTTAACTTAAGGAATCATGAGAAAGTTAATATTAGGGAATGATTCTACCATAAAGCGTATAAAATATATTTTATCAGAGTATACAATTATAAGAAACTATAAGAAAGTTATACTTTTTTTATTTAACAAAATAATATGAAATTAAAACATCTAACAAAAACAGGTCAACAAGTAAGAAATATTTTAATTGAAAGAGAAGGTTATCCAGAACCATGGATAAAGGACCTATGAATTCTACTTTCAAAAAACACTGTCTTACCCACAATAGGGTAAGCCCTCTATAAGAATATCATAGTTTATCTTGCTATCCCAACAATCCCTCAAACTTTAAGGTAGTCGGTATAACTAATTTTATATCGTATGAATCCTTTGATTGTTCATGGAAACAAATAGATTTGTACAAGGCCGAACAAGTTGTTCATGGCTGAACAAGATGTTCACATATGGCAAAAACCATTAGATAATCTCTCTCTCTATAAAAATTTGAACATCCAACAAATCTCAACAATGTTAGTCTTATTCCAAATCCTCAAATGTCTTGGGTATTTATAAACAAAATTGCCAATGGTCATCTCTTCCTCCAACAGTCATATTGTTCATTCAATTTCAGAAGGACCAGTGCACATGTCACTTAAAAAAAGTTGAGTTAGAAACAGATTGTATGACATTGTTTATTGTATGAAAATGTTATTATGTATACGAAACATAAGTGGAAAGGGATCAGATATAGTTGGAACAATATATTAAAGAAAATAAGTAACCTTAACAAGTATAAATAATTATATTATAAATATAGTGGGAAAAAAATTCTGATTTTCTATACAAATAGAGTCTGATGATGTATAAAAAAGTGTCTGGGAGAATACAAATTTGGGGTCGAAATTTGAATTGAATCCGATTATGATTTTTCAAGAATTTAGTGTTAGGATTTATAAGAATTTAGTGTCTGAATTTTTTAGAATTTGGAGTTATAATTTCTGGGAATTCAGTGTCTGAATTTTGAAGAATTTAGAGTCAGAATTTTTTAGAATTCAGATTTATAATTTCTAGGTATTTAGAGATAGAATTTCTGAGAATTTGGTATCAAAATTTATGAGGATCTGGAGTCAAAGTTTATGTGAATTCAGAGTCATAATTTCTATGAATTCAATTTCTGAAATTAGATGGAATCAAAGTCTAAAAATAGATGGAACCGGAGTCTAAAAATAGTGAGACATGGATTCTAAGAAACTATAAGGTTCCAATGTTTATATAAGTATCTGATTATTCTTATGTTAATTTGGTGTTTTGAAAAATATGATTAATCTTATATAAGAATCATTAAGAATAACATATAAAGGCATGTTATGGTTTAAGAAAATAAATTTACCAAGAGAATGAAAATAATCTTTAAGTAATTTTTTTTTTATTTTCAAAACATTAAGGAATGGAGAAGTCATAGGATATCTTATTGACTTAAAAATATGTGGCAATTATTTCTCCCAACTTATATAACTCATCCTTAGTTAATGTTTGTAGAATGTACCTTACATAAAATCTTCTATTACTTAATTTGGTTGAATTATATGACATATTGGGATTGGAATGGCTATATTTATATGAAGACCACATTAACTATTAATAAAGGGAGATCAATCTTAAGATCTCTTGGAATCCACTAATTCAGTACAAGTTAATTAGGGGGATGAATATATTTGTTAATTATCATCTCAATTGTGGATAATATTTCTTTATGAGAAATTATATCAAGCTCAAATTATTTATAAAATGAATAAAATCCTTATTGAAGACATACCCATTGTTGGGGACTACATTGATGTGTTCTCGAAATAAATTTCTCAGCCTTCCTTCCGAATGAGAGGTTGAGTTCCCAATTGAAAGTATTCATGGATCTCAACAAATATCGAAGAATACTTACAAAATGGCCACCACTGAGTGGGAAAAATTGAAGTAGAAATTACAAGAGAATCCAGAAAAGGGTTTTATACACCGGAGTGCTTCACCAAGGGGGTGCATAGGTCATATTACTTAAGAATAAGGATAGATCAATGCACATCTGCATTGATTATTGTGGGCTAAAAAAGCACCATAAACAAACAAGTACCCCTATCCTAGATAGATGACTTTTTAGATCACCTAAATGGGGAATTGTATTTCTCTAAGGTTGACCTTTAATCAATATTTCACCTATTAAAGGTGAAGAAGGAAGGTATTCCCATGACTTCCATTCGAACAAGGTATAGAAACTAGGAGTTCATTGTGATTCCTTTCACACACTTCTACAAAACATGCCTTTAAAAGTGAATTCCATTCATAATGATAGACAAATGGATAGATAAATTCTCCCTTTATCAAGGAAAAAACAAGCGCAGATAAAAATTACCTTTTATGAGTTCTTCTTTAGCAATGATAAATAGTACCCTTTATCAGCGCTTGTTTTTAGTACTGATAAAGGGTACCCTTTATCAGTTCTTTATTTTTAGCGTAGATAAAGGGACACTTTATCTGTGCTTTTTTTAGCGCTAATAAAGGATTTCCTCAGTCAGTTCTTTTTTAGGAACCATAAAGTCCAAAAATGATATAATTAATTAAATAAAAAATAAAAATGAGTATATTAAAAAAATATTGAAATTTTTATTAATTAAATAATTATTGATTAAAATGAATATACTGATTATATGATATATAAATTATAAATAATAGTAAATATTATGTATCAATTATATATAGATATGTAAAATGAAAATGAATGAAAAAAAATTTATAAAAAAATTGATAAAAATAATTAACATTTAATTAATTAAATAATTACTGAAAATTATTAAGAAATAGTATATACTAAAAATATATATGAATATATATAAATATGATTTATAATATAAAAAAATATTTATTCCTTTACATTAAATACTAATATATTTAGTGAATAATGGTTTATAATTAAAAATTAATATAAATTAAAAATACTGACTTATTGAATCGAGTAATGGACCGAATTGAATGTCTTTGGATTTTTCAATTTAACATAGACAAACGTGTTTAATATTAATTTCACAAACATATATGTAATTAATGACTTTTTATATAAAGCATACACACACAAATATTTACACAACGATTGAAATCTTATTCAGAAAGGCAAATATTATTTATGAAATTTACTCAAATCTTAGTATTCATTTTAGAATTTAGTAATAACATGACACATTTAATATATTAGGTTTCGAATCAAGAAATTTAATTTATATATTTTTAAAATTATTAATTTTGGGTATTTTTTATTCCTTTCTAATATGTTTTATTTTTTATTTTCTATTTTTTTGGGAATTTAATAAATTTCTATTATTTTTTTTTATATGAATTTATTTAATATGTGTTAAAAAATTTAATATGTATTCATATTTATTTCAATATGTATGCATGTCTCTTTAAAATAATTTGTATTTAATTAATAAAACTTGTCAATTTTTTCAATACTATTAAGGTGTACTTATTTTTAATTACTCTATTTCATCCATTTTTTACATGCATTAACATAAGATTAAATATTCATTAATAATGTTAAAAATATATTTGTAAATAAATATTTATAAATGTAAATTTACTAAATTTATACATTTATAATTATAAATTATTAAAAATTATTTTGAAAAATTAATTATATTATTATAAATAAAAAATTATAATAAGATTATTTAAATAATTAATATGTTTCTTATACTTGTTTTTATATAAATTTATTAAATTTTATATATAATTATTTAAATATATATAATTATATATATATATATAATGAAATAAATATTATTTTTTAAAATGTATTTATATAATTAAAAATACATGATTATATATTTTAATAGTTATAATTTTTTTTAAATATATTTAAAATAAGAAAATATTTACTATATATAAGTTATTAAATATATATATTTACATTAACATATTTAATTTCTTTATTTATAACTATAATTATGGATCCATTATCTGCACTTATTGATTTAACACTAATAAAATGGATCTTTATCAGTGCTTTCTTAGAAGCACTGATAAAAGTATTATAACCTGATTTAAGAACCCTAACCATCGTGAACCAGTTTGTGATATCTGAAGCTCTCTATGGAATCCACCTTCTATCGGTTCTCTGAATTTTCAAATCCAAACATGAATCTTGGTTGAAATCAAGGATCCAACTATTCTATGTCTTGAATCCAATGATAAAATGATTCAAGGGTCAAAAAAAACCACAGATAAAATAAAATCTAGGTTTCTCAATATCTCTACATTCCCTCGGTTATCTACTGAACCATCTTAGTCCACATCTATGTATCCCAACAACTATAGTAGCACTATCTTATAACAAAACAACCCAAAATTCTAGGTTTTTTAGATATATTTATGTATCAGATATCTCGATAGCATGTGGCTCTCCTTAGGAGAATTTGGTACCGTGCAACTCTAAATACATCAAACCCAATATTGGGGAATGTTTTTGAAAGGTTTAATAGGCTCCTAATACCTATATTCTATGATTTATACCTCTTTACATTCATTAACTTTTGAAAAATTCATCCATATAGAGGTCTATGTTTCCATTGGTTTGGAATATTCCATTGAAAATAACTTGGGAACCTCTTTTTAAAATATGGATTTAGAAATTAATGTGATATGATTTCCTTGATTCACCTTTAAACCAAGGAATATTTTTGACTCAACAATCATATACATCTTAATATTATACCTCACATGGTCCACAAAAAAATTGCATTGTGATTTGTCCAATCCTTATATATTATGTCTTCGACATATTAGAGTACAAACAACCCATGAAAATTCTCCTTCTTGATGTATAGGTTTTGATCAATTATACCTTCAAAATAACAATGATTTATTAGGTATTGATCAATCCATAAAAACCTAGTCCTACATGTATTATTTATCTAATAAAAATAATTCTTTAAATAGAACACCTATCTATTATTTTCCTCAATAATAAATCCATCTAGTTTCTCAATGCATAATCCCCCCTTAAGAACTACATTGAGGAACATAGATTTGACTTCCATTTCGTATAATTCTAACTACATTTCCACTAAAATTGATATTAATATTAAAATAGTTTCAAAAAGGGATATATAAAAAAATTATCATAAATATAAATTCCTTTAATATAGTAATTTCTTTATCACACCATACATTATTTATTTTGAGCTCCTTTTCTATAGTCACTGAATTTATTATGGAACACCCACTTGGTCCTAATAAAATTTCTTTCTTCAATCCATTGAACAATTTTCCAAGTCACATTGTTCTTATATAAATCAAGATCATCATTCATATATTAGATCGAACAATCTCCTTTATCATCCTCTCTAAATCATTTAGTCTCTACCTGAAAAAAATGAGGATTTTGTAGAGTCTTACTCCTCCAATTTGTCATCATAACTATCCAATTACCAAATAAATTTTATTTATTGATTTAATAGTTTCTCATATTTATTGTAGTTAATAATCCTTCTTCATTTTCCTCACCATCAATGTATTATTTTGATTCTACCTCAGCCCCATGTTTTCCCCCTATGCTACTCAATTCATCATTATTTTCCTATGATGTTTCATCCTTATTTTAATTATTAACAATATCCCCATTCCAATTAAATAAAAAATATCCATCAATTTTTTCATGCCAACATAATAACCAATCAACCCATCCTTTTTATGTTAGTATTTAATTTTCTCATTAATAATATGATTAATTTTTTCACTACCAAAAATCAATTTCCAATTTCAATAACAATTACAATAAATTTTTTCTAACCCTAAATCGAAAAATAGTTTGTCTTGTTTTCTGTATCATTGTAAAAAAATAGAAATATTTGAAATGATAACCAACTCATTAATACTTCTTAAAAATAACTTCATTTATTTCATCACACATAAAATAATCCCTATTTATGTTTTACTTTAATCCATCTAAAAATAGATCATTCATTAACATAACCACTTAGTTCCTCTATTAAAATTCTATGATTAACATCCACATAATTATCCAAAATCGAAGGAATTAACCCTTTCATAGAACGCAATAGTGTAAAACTTTCTTCCTCATTAGTTTCATCTTATGAATAGTTATTATTCTAATTTTGTTCTTGGGACTTATCCACCATCAATTTTATGTTGGTTTTACTACTATAAGGAGTATCCATCCTTTGGATCACTACTACATTGAGTATTTCTAGAAACATAGGTGCATGCCCATAAGAGATGGAGGATGAGTGAAAAAATAATAAAATTCAATTATAACTATTATGAAGATGAGGTAATGAGGACGATAGTTGTCTAAAATGTTCATCTTTGGATGAATTCATAGATAACAACTACCATAGTGGAGTAATTATTTTATTAAATTAAATTACTCATTTCCATCAAAGTAGACTAAAAGTATTTGAAACAATAAAATGTTGGTGTAAATTTATTATAATTATCTATAACTTTTACCTTTTATAATGAATATCTTATGTGAATTTATATATTTATTATAAAAAATAAATATTTTATGAACCCAATATGATGGATATGAATCAAAAATAGATTCTTGCTAATAATTTGATGAACGATTAAGAAGATGTTGTTAAACAGTTCCTCAAGTATGAAATATAACATTCATTTGGATCTCCAGAAATCATTTTTCTGTGTTAATGTTCCATTTATTCAGAAAAAATTATGTTGTAAGAGTTGGAGGAACATTTGATTTTTCACCGAATATATTAGAGCTATAAATTTTGGAATAAATATACAGAAAAAATAAATGTGCACCCCAATTGGGATGATACTATATTCTATGAATCATTTTATATGAATAAAAATGTAAATGTTGATATAGATCACATGTAATAAATTACAAGTGAAATTGAAGATGAAATTTGGGACTTTCAAAAGTTGTTTGAGAATTTAAATAACTTTGCATATAAACCATTGTATACCGGTTTTAGTAAATAAAAAACATTTTCAGATGTATTGAAGTTATATAATTTGAAATATAGAAGATTAGGAGTGAGATTAGCTTTATAGAAATATTTATTCTATTGAATTATATGCTACTAGAAGAAAATAAAATACCATGTTTAAGATTTGATTCAAAATGAATGCTAAATTAAATGGGTATGATCTCTAAAAAATACATGATTGTCTAAAGGATTGCATATTGTCTTCTAAGGACCATCAATCCCTCAAATAATGAGCTAAGTTTGGCATGGATCGATGAAAGAAAAATGAATCAAATACTTTGAACTATTTATTGTAATTTCCTATCATTCCATGGTAAAGAATACTATATAGATATCTTCAATCCCCAAGAAAATTGACATGGAACATAGATACAATAATTAAATATAGGAACCTATGTCATTTAAAAGATTATACTCAATAGAAGAAAATTGATTACTAGTATCCTAAATTTGAAAATGAGCCGAGAAACATTCATATTGCATTATTTATAGATGGAATAAATCATTTTGGTGTTTATATTAATACCCACATTACATGGATTTTATGTTGGTAAATTATAACTTCCTTCCATGGGTATGCATAAAGAAAAAATAAATTATGTTTTATATACTTATATCTAGACCAAAGAGACCAAATAATGAAACTTATGTCTACTTGGATGCATTGATCGAAGATCAAAAATTGATGTGGCATTTAGGTGTTACAACGTGTGATGCTCATAGATTTAATGAATTAAAATTTAAGGCCATGTTGTATAAGATGATAAATGACTTCCCTACTTATGGAAATTTATTAAGTTATAGCATTAAAGGAATGTTGGGGTGTCCCATTTGTGAAATATGCACATGGATAGTTTGGTTGAAAGACTCCTCAAAGACTCCATTTTTAGGACATAATAAATATTTACCTAAATAACATAAATATAGATCCTAGATGATAAAATTAAATTAGAATATCAAACAAGGATCAACTCCATATCCTATATTGGGTGATCAAATGTTCAATAAAGTAATAGATATTGACATCATTTTCAGTAAACCATTTTAGAAAAACCTTATAAAACCAGTCCAGAAGAAGTGATATATTTTCATTGAATTATCATATTGGAATGTGTGTATGTCAGAATTTTTCTTAATGTCATGAATATAGAAAGAATGTATTTCATAGTGTTATTATCAGGTTAATAAATGTTATTATATAAATGAAATATGGAATAAAATCTCGTTTGGAAAATATTGACAAGGCGATAAGATAGGATTTGATAGTAGTGAATGATAAAGGGTCAAATTTTCTTCCTCTAGTAGCTTACACTCTGTAATCCCTGTAGATTTTATGAGAAATATTTTTTTTAATTTTATTGATGTTTTGTGTTGTATGCTACACGAAGATTATCTTACACTATACGCAACACTATATTACCTTCTAGAATATGAAACACTATTCTTGGCTTGTGTTACACACAAGATAAACCTTCCACGATATCTTGCATTGTACGCAATACCGAGATTCACTAAACAATGGTATGTTATTAAAATATTATATAAAATAGCCGTTATGAATAGTAATACCCACTTTTTTAAGTTTTATAAATTTTATCTTTCAAAATGGACTTCATTTTTTGATTTTGAATATCAAAATTATCCTAGGGTAATTTTTTGTAATTTTTTCTGAAAAATTTCAATTTTTGATGAATAGTGAAAAACACTGAGTTATAGTTTAAAACCGAATTTTTATTTAAATAATAATTTATTTAATTTAAATTTATTTTAAGTCAAAATTGATATATAATACCTATAGAAGTTCAATATAATCATTTTAAGTCATTTTATAATAATTTTATATATATAAAAATTTTATTGAACTTTTCACCGTGTTTTACCCACCTCATCAGAGAATTTTCAAATTTACAAAAAACATAATTGTATCACTTCTGTGAGTGGAGTTTCAAAAATATGAGAGATATGGTTAATAACAAGGAGTAAAATGTGGTTCAATAAGATAAAAATAATTTTTTATAAATAGTAACTTTTTACTTTTATTTACCACTGTTATAAGTAAATAGGGTAATTAAGGGTAAAAATGATATTATTATTACCCTATCAAATGTATTAATTCTATTGGATAAGTGTAATTCGACCAAAAACAACCTTAGTAATAAAATATTACCCTTTAGGTCCACCTGGATAAGATTAGTACATTTATTATTATTTTATTTAAAGAAGAGTTAATATAGTTAAAATCAATGTTTAATAACTAAAACATTTTTAATATAGGGTTATACATAAGATAAATTCGACTATAAATATCCTTTATAAAGAAAAAATATTTCCTACATAATGGTATCTTTTATAATTAAATAATTTAATTTATTTAGGATATAATGGTGATGCAGTAATTACCTAATTAATGAAATATTAAAATAATTGATATTATAAATACACAAATAAATGAAATTTGAGACTTTTTAGGAATTATACTAATTTTATAAGTTAATATAACATATTAGGGTTGGTTAGATGAATTGTTTTCGATATAATAATGTTTTAATGAATTTAGAGAAAACAAAATTCCAAATAGTGTCAAAATTGACATTAAAGAGTTTTTAAAACAAATATTATATTAATTATTGGTATTCTATTCCTAAAAATGTAAAGGTCTGCCAAAAGACTTATATAATAATATAGATGACATTAAGTTACCAATTGGGGTTCTATTTGTAGTTTATAGTATGTTTATTAACCATATAGTGTAAGAATACAAGAAGACACAGTAAAAGTTAAATTATTTAATTTAGAGTTAAATCTAAATGATAAGGTTAAAATGAGAAACTAAACTTGTCTAAAACCTATTGGTTGAGAGTATTTCGACCCATACCCACTTTATCTTATAAATAAATCAATTTTGAGCCATTATAAACCGAATATGACTTTATTATAAAATAATATTTTATGTTTTTTCTAAGGTGCCCCTCACCCCTCTTATAAAAGGGCACCTCCTACCTCTACTCTTCACACAAATTTGTGCCATCAAGATCATCCAAACCCTTCCCATTTAACATCTATAGTTCCATAAAAATCTACTAGTGGTCCTGGTCTTCTTCAAAGACAAACTTTAATGCCCTAAGATGAGGTTAAGAGGAGGCGTGTCGAAGAAGAGGTAATCTCTTCTACCGATTCTTTCAAGTTTATTTATTCTTATACTTCCATTTCTTTAGTTGTTTCATTATAAAGTAATTACATATGTATATATAATATACTTATATGTTATTATATATATTAAACAACCCCATTTCACCTTCTATCAATCTTACGGAGAATGAAATGGTCGTGCGTGCAAACGTACGGAATATCATCCCCACGTCCTAGTGTAATCTGTTTTTTCTACCACCACCATACATGGATGGGTATAATGGTGTAAATAATAACTATATATGGTTATTATAACATCATAATTATTCTGAGATATTATATCATCCACTCAAAATCCATTCAATAATTATGGGAATGATATCATCGCTCCGGCGTACGTACAGATTACCGTCACCACAACGTGATGGGATTCATTCTCTATATTAACCATTCAAGAATTATTATAAATTATATATAATAAATAATTATCATATATATAAAATAATAATTCTACTGGATTTATTTATATATATATATATATATGTCATCTACTTACTTCTATTCAAGTCAACAAGGAAAGGAATACAACGTTCATGCGTACATATGGCCTACCGTCTCCATGAACGGTGTGTTTCATTTCATTTATCTATATATCATATATATATATATATACTTAATATATATGATATATATATCATGATTTACATTCTGTAAGTAATTAAATCATGATATATGTAATAATAATATCAAGAACAACTAGTCCAAACACGTATGATTTTACCCAAAACGCTGCCTTAACATGGAAATGACAAAAGAACTGGTAATATAAAGTCATAAGTGAATCATATATGATATCATAAATATTATTATGGTTAGGTTAGAAGTTAATAATATGTTTAAACACACTATACATGAGTTTCAGACATGTACAGAAGAAATTGGACCTAAGGTAAGGGATAATTTTTCAATCTCATTTTTATCCGAGATTGCTTATACGTAAGTTTTTATTGCGGTTATATTTTTCATCAATGTCCATAAAAATGTTTTTCATAAAGTTTTTAATATTATTACTTGTATTTTTAAAGTTATGTTTACCCCTCTATGACGTTTACTTTGTGTCATGGAAGGATTCTTTCTTTTGTTTACCATACGTGGTAATTTGTGACTTTTCCGTTAAAAGTACGAGGAGAATGTTTTATTAACATATACTACATGAATGGATTTTTATGGTTTTACAATGCCTTATTTTCATTAATAATTATCTACAAGATTTCCTGAATGTTTTTGACAAAATAATTTTCTTTTAAAATTGCATGGAATTTTGAGAAAAGAAAATCATTTTAAAGAAGAAAGGAAATTTTTCTCAAGAATTCATTTCTAGTTTTTTATCAAAATCATTTTCCAACTAAGATGACATTATTTCATATGCATATGTTTCAAGTATAATGTCTCTATAATTTACATGGTTTCACTTTTATTATGATTAAATGACATCTATTTGTTTTATATGGATTATGTTATGATGTGATGATGTTTATGAAATCCATTTTATTCTTTGGGTTATGATGAATGATTTATGTTTATGTTTTGGAACACGTAAGAATGATTTCATTATGAGATGGGTGGGACCTATATTTCCCTCCAATGCATTGGGTAAAGATTTATATATCATGAGATAGACATGGTTGTAATGACAAGTAAATTCGGTATAGTAATACAGTGCAGGAACAACTGGTAAACCCGATTCAATAATGGACTTTGTCCACTATGATGGTCTTGGCAGCAACACATTGGCTACTATGGAAATCATAACATGTGCTTAATGGGTTCCACAATTACATGTTTTATTCCCATGCTATTTTATCATGGTTAATGTTCCTTTTTGATATATTCCTTATGCACTACCAAGATTTATGTCATTACTCTTGATTTTGATGTTTTATGTTCATGTTCTTACGTTCAAATGATTAGGGATTGTTTTATGTTCTCCATGTTTACCCTTAGTGAGCATTTGAGCTCACCCTTTTTATGTTTTCTTTTCCCCAGGATATAAAGAAAGGTTTTAGGTAAGGAAACCAAAGGGGAATATCTTTATGGGAGATGTTGAAGATCTTTCACCTTGATTAGAAGATTATGTTTCGAGTTTCCAAAGAAACTAAAATAATACGGTCTTTGGGCGTCTGTTATTGTTATATATTAAGTATTCCGAAATAGTAATTTAATGTCAATGTACGTCAAATATGGGTCTCTACACACTCTTTCAATACAAGAATGATTAAAATTTTTTCTTTTCCTTAATAGTGTAATATTTCTATAGGGGTATTCATTATACATAAAGAATGTTGTGTCAATGTATAATTTGAATATTAAATAACTAAAATAACATGACATTCATTTTTTGATGAATGATTAAATTTGTGTTGCTTTTCATTTCATTCTACCTCAAAAATTTTTCCATACATTAACAAGACTCTACATATTTGTCCAATCCTTATAATGAACTTTTATAGACTCGATGATGTTTCCAACCATGAAAAAATGAGATTTCAGTCATATTATGGGAGTTAGATATGTTCTTCCAACCATAATTATTTAATATAATGGTCTACATGATGGTTTACTTAGTTAGAGAGGTTTAAATATGTGGTCTTGTCCATTATAGATGTATGTATCACATCGAACGATATATGCTAATTTGTAAAGTTTATATCAAGAATAAAAGTTTGATAGATGATTATAATGAAGAATGATATATTATTGAATAATATATTGAATTTTTTAATGATTACTGATCATATGTTGATAACATGGATCTCCAAAATCCCCATCACATCATATTTCATACGGGATAATATATTTCTTAAAGATATGTTGTATCAATTGCCTTGATAGATTTGAAACAAGAGGGAATTTTTATTTTACATAATAGTAAAGATGTAGATCCATAAATTCAATCCCACAATGAAATTATTAGAGATTTGAATCCATCAAGGGATGAAGGATGTATATTAATACACATAATAAATAAATTTAGAATGGTTCTGGGGTCAAATTTATAAGGAGTTATCTGAAAATACGAATTCAATTATGAAATGAATTCAATGGCTACCCAGGGAACCAAATGAAAATTTTATATCTTACATTGGGTTTGTAATAAATAGTAATTTTTTCTATACAACATAACTTGATGACTGCATTATGATGAAAAATAGTCTTGTTAAACTTATGGCTAAAGTGCTGCACATATCTGGTTCCAAGGATAAAAATAAAATTTATGAAAATATGTCAAATATAATAATTATATAATAAATATACAAGTTTTATTATATAAAATTTCATCTGCCAATATTCTATTGAAAATGGATTGAAAATATTTGTGCAACAAAAGTTGATGGAAAGGGATTCGTGAAGGTGAATTTCATTTTGGAAGGTAGAAAGAATGAGTCATTAATAATGGAATCAAAAGCAGGGAATGCATTAGATGTCTAGGATTTGGAAAACATGAATTAGTCGATTGTCCTAGTGGTGACTAAACAAATTTTAGTTTAGATAAAAATTTAATCGAGGACGACCCTTTAAATTGAGATCACAATTAGTTCATATTGGTCCTTGTGTTGAAACATTATTGTACATTATAGGGGACAATAAATAGGGGATTTGGATTCTTGATAGAGGCACCAAATCTATAAACCCATTAAAAAAAGTGTGTTCAATGAAAAGGAAAATGTCTTTTTAAATATATTTTGTTTTTAATCATAATATAATATTTTCTCTACTACATTTACAAAATCTAAGTTAAATTATTGACTACTCATGTAGAAAATTCCTTCTTCACATGATGATGTTACTGATACCTTGAATGAACAAATATATAACATAGGAAATCCTTTCATAATACTTATAGGTAATTCTAAAAAATATTTTTTTTTAGTACCAAAAATTATATAATTTAATTTAAATTTAATTATCATTATTATTTAGAGAGTTCATTTATTTTAGAATATTTCTATACATCATTCATGCCTTTAAACACCAAAAATTCCACAAAATTATTCTCCAATAAAACCCTTTTCACCCATATAGTGTTGAATTTATAACCTCCCGTAAAGTTCCCTCTATTTCCTTTCCATGAAGAATAACAATGCTACCTCTTGTCAATCATATACGTAATCTAAAAGTTTTCATAGTAAAATCATTTTCCATATAATTAATGTATTGTTTCATATATATGTTTATTGTTTTGTATTACTAACCTAATTTTTTTCTTATACATATGGATTATTTTGTTTGAGTATGAGGGGTCTATCCCTATTTCATGCCTTTAAGCACAAAAACATCTATACACATATTCAATTTCAAAACCTTTTCAACATAAAGTGTTAGGAATTTACCAATTTCTTTCAAGTTACCTCTAGTTATTAATAATAGTGTTAATCAAGATGTTTGAAAAGAAAAATCATTATCCATAGAATTAATGTATTTTTTCATATTTGTGTATAATTTATTTCATTTATGTATTACTCATATAATAATTTTTTTCTTATACCGGTGGATTCTTTTATTTGAGTTGTAGCTGAGATAATATTAATAAGGAAATGCATCAAGAATGCAAACAACCATCTTGATGAGATGAATTACTACTACTTATTTAATAATTTTTTTCATAATCTTATCAAAAATATTTAAGTTAATTTTGTTATGTTTTTTATGTAACACTTATTTAGTTTTTTTTAAAATATATTTTTAAAGGTCATATATTTCTTTCAACTATGTACAATAATCCCAAAAAGAGATAAAATGTTCCAAACAACCAATGTTTCCTTGATTTACATTGTATTTTTTTTGTCGAACATCCAATACTAAATATTGACTCGATATTCTTAACCAAAAAATGTTTCTTATTTTTAAAATCTAGAAGGGTAGAAGAAGCTCACATACCCATTTTGGGGAATTCTCATGATATAATAGGCATATGACCTCTCTATTATCTTATGGATTTAAATAAGGAGAAATGTTTTTCATCTAAGAAAATTGATTAATTATATAGTTTTGGTTGATCAACAAATAATGGCAATGAAAATAATGGTACCATTTGTAGTCAAGATTATTTTGAGACTTTATGATGTTTAGGAATCATAAACACCTCTATATGACACACGGTGTCACAATTAGGACTCCAAGTGCTTTTTATTATTTATTTTTGGAAATAATGTTTCTAAAAAAGACAACTGGCATACTCAAAACCAAGCAGAAAATGTTATGATTATTTTAATTCTTTAATAAAATGATTCATAAGTCATTTGTTATGGGTAGAAATCATCTTCAGCTCAATATGATGCATGGTGTGACTGGTATGACACCAAGTGTGTTTTTTATTTAAAATTGGTACCAAATTTAATAAAAAGGAAAATTTACCAACTAAAAAACACACCAAACACATTCATATTAATTTGATATATTAGGGAAATTATCCCTAAGTCATTTTTAATGTTTAGGAATTAGCACACCTCAATATGATTCACGATGTGCCCAGTATGAATCAATGAGTCTGTTATCAGTTTAAAATCAACATTTTAGTTCAAAACATTTCATTCACGAAAATCAAAGAGACCACAATCATATTATCTTGATAATTTATCAGATCAATTTATATGTTATTGTTGACATGTAATAATTAGTCTCATGTCAAAATGGAACACGATATTATTGATATGAGTCAATGTGTGTGTTTCTATTTTAAAATTACATTTTAGTAATGAAGACAAGTGATGTACCCAAAACTATGAAAGAGAATTTGTATTTTTTTATACTTTAGGAAAAAAATTCATAAGTCATTTTAGATGTGTAGGAATTATCTAAACCAAAATCTAACACACAGTGTGAGTGGTATGACTCCAAGTTGGTATTTTCATTTAAAATTGACATCATTGTTTGTAAAAATGACAACTAACATTCTCTAAAATGAGAAAATTTATTTTATTGATTTGATACTTCCAAAAAATGATTGTTAAGTCAGTTGTAATGTGTATTAATAAGTTGTACTTTAATTAGATGCCCGGTGTGACTGGTATGACTCAATGTGTCTGTTATCATTTCGAAAACTATATTTATGATCAAAATGTGTCACTAATTGAAAAAATTTAAAAAATGCTTGGATTTTATTGATAATTTAGGAAATCGATTCATAAATAAATTTTGATGTTTATGAATGGGTCTCACATCAAACTACCACACAATTTGATCAATATGGGTCAAAGAACATGTTTTTAGATTGAAATTAGATTTTATTTAGAAAATGGAAATAATCAAAATTGAATAGATACAATCTGATTGTTATTTATAGTTTATGAAAATAATATATATGTAATTTTAGATGTGTAGGAATGATCCTAAACTCAATCAACCATGAGGTGTAACAGGTATGTCTAAAATTGTCTCTTTTAATTTAAAATTAACATCAATTTTTTAAAAAGGACAACTGACCTATTGAAAACCGTGAAAAATTATTCATATTGTTTGGATACATTAGAAAAATGATATATAAGTCATTTGGGACATGTTAAAACCAACCAAACCTCAATATAATATGTTGTGTGACCAGTAAGTTTCAAAGTGTTTGTTATGAGGTTAAAAATGACATTTTAGTTTAAAAAATTTCACTCACTGAATACTAAGAAAACACATTCATATTTTCGTGATAATTTATAAATTGAATCATAAAATAATTTTTGACATGTAGAAATTGGTCTCACATCAAACAAAAAAATTATGTGATCAGTATGAGTCAAAGTGAATGTTTCCAATTTCAAAGTATATTTTAATAAAAAAGTCAAGCGATTTACTCAAAACTGAAGAGACACATTCATATTGTTTTGATACTTTAGTAAAATGATCCCTAAGTCCTTTGAGATGTTTAAGAATTATATGAACCTCAACATGACACGCGATGTGGCCAGTATAACTCCAATTGAATATTTCTATTTATAATTGACATCACTTTTAGTAAAAAGGAATGCCCAGCTACTCAAAATAGAGAATAATCATTCATATTATCTTGGAACTTTAGTAAAATTATTGATAAGTCATTCTGGGATGTTTAGGAATTAGACACACCTCAATCAGATGCACAATATGACTAGTATTTAGTTCAAAAATTTTCACTCATTGAAAACTGTGCAAACACACTCATTGTGATTTGATAATATAGGAAATCAATTCATAAGTCATTTTAGATGTGTAATAATAGATTTCAAATAAAACTGACTCATAATGTGATTGATATTTTTCAAAGTGTATGTTTCCAGTTTAAAATGAAATTTTAGTAAAAATGATACGCGACACACTCAAAACTGAGAAAACACATTCAGATTGTTTTGATACATTGGAAAAATTATCCATAATTCATTTAAGACCTATTGAAGTTATCCAGATCTCAATCTATTGCACAGTGTGACTAGTATGACTCTAAGTGCACCTTTTTAATATATAAGTGTCATTTTAGTTTAAAATGTGCATCACATCACTAAAACCAAGAAAAAATCCTTGATTATTTTATCATCATTCTATAGGCTATTACTTAATTAATTTCACTATCATCTTTATCTTATACATATTTAGTTAATTTTCCAAGAGATATTTCTTTAAGAAAAACAATAAATGGTGTCACATGCATGAATCAACCACAACCCAATCGGATACACAATATTAATGGTATGAATCAATGTTTAGTTTAAAATTAATACTTTATGTTAAATTATTTTTTATAATATTTATAATATAATTTGTTTTCTTATACATGTGTTTTTTTCATGATTATGGGTTAGGATCAAAAGATAAAAGAAAATTTATTTTTTGAATGTATGTAATAATTTGTACTTCTTTAATGTTATAAAAAAATGTATGAAATATCTATAATATATAATTTTTTCTATTATATTTTATTTAAATTTTATTTTATTAAAATGTTGTATTGGGACAAGATTTTTCTATTTTTGTTTTGTTTTTGATGTTGGAGTGTTCTATTATAGCACTCTACAAAATTCCCTCTTATCATCACTTTTAGAAGTGTTGATAAATGGGTCCTCTATCATCACTTGTAGAAGTGTTGATAAAGGGAACTTTGATCAGCGCTTTTAAAATCTCTGATGAAGGCCTAATTTATCACCACTAAATAAAAGCATTGTTAACTATTTTCATTTTTTAGTGATTCTAAAAAACTATAATAAATGAACCCTTTATTAGTTCTTTTTTATCACAGATAAAAGACTAGAGAGTTTAATATCACGTCAGTATTCAGCACTTCATTAGTGCTGATAAAGGGCATTTTTAGTGCTGTTAAAGTCTTTTTTAGTAGTAGTGATACTGAATAACGATCTTAAAATTTTCCTTTATATAATTA
Organism: Viscum album; assembly: GCA_963277665.1. NCBI lineage: Eukaryota > Viridiplantae > Streptophyta > Magnoliopsida > Santalales > Viscaceae > Viscum > Viscum album. The sequence goes on from OY728155.1 coordinate 825,583,021, forward strand.
ATATATTATTTATATATTACATCATAAAAATTGTGTTAGTCTTTATAGATGACATTGTTATATATTCCAAAAGGAAGGAGGAGAAGGAAGAGCATTTGAATACTATAATAAAGACTTTAAGAAGGTAGAAACTATATACAAATTAAAATAAATTTGAGTTCTACATGGAGGAAGTATCATTCCTGTGGAATGTGATCACCAACAATGGAATATCTATAGGCCCTTCTAAAACAAGGGACATATTTGAGTGTCCCAGACCAGCATCTCTAATAGAGATCCATAATTTCTTTGGTATAGATGGGTTTTACTAATGATTTGTGAAAAAATTCTCATGACTTCAAACCCTACTAACCATGATGACGTGAAAAAGAGTAAAAAATTTTGGGACTAGTTAATGTGAAGAATTATTAACAGATTTGAAAAACAGGTTTATCACTATACCAGTACTTAAAGTTCCAACATGTTGGACACACTCTATCATATACAACAATGCTTAAATCAGGTATTTTGTAGTTCAATGATGAAAAATGTTGATGTTATACCCTATGCTTAAGGAAGATATAATTTCATGACAAAAACAATCTTACACATGATCTAGAGTTGGTAGTTGTGATTTTTGCATTGATAATATTGTAGGATTATCTCTATGGGGAGAAGTGTGAGATATATAATGCTCAAAAGAGCCTCAATTATATATTCACACAAAGGGAGATTAATATGATCCACAGAATATGGTTTAATCCAATCAAAGATTAGGACTAATCAATCCAATATCATCCTGGAAAATTGAATAAAGTGGTTCATACTCTAAGTAGAAAATATCCAGCAACATTATCAAGGACGAGAATTGGGAGGGATATAATCATCTTAGATTTTTAAAAGATCTACACTAGAATTATTTAGTAAGTAAAATCATAAATACATTTTCGAATTATTTATCAACCATCCTTTATATAGAAAATAAATGGTTTCAAATAAATAATGTGGATATTCAGAAAAAGGTTGAAACTGTAAGAATGGATAAATCCACAGTGTTCAAAATTAATGAGGAACGAAAAGAATGATTTGTGTCATGTATATGTTAGAAATGGACTCTAAATGATGCACATAACTCAACCTTCTCTATCAACCCATAGAGCACAAATATGAATCAAGATCTAAGAGATAACGATGTGTGGTATAGTATGAAGAAGAAGAACACTGAATATAGATCAATGTTCCTAGTATATTAGCAAGATAAGTATTTAAAGAAAATTTATAAGGGGATGCTGAAACTATTACCCAAACTGACATGAAAATGGGAAAAATAACTATTAAGTTTTTCACTGGTCATCAAAATATAAGAAGAGGAAATAATTCTATATGTGTAATTTTGGATCGTCTTACAAATACTACTAACTTTATTGCAATTTGAGATGACTTATCACAGACCGACTTGCATGGATATACATCAATGAAGTGGTAAGCCCACTTGGAGTACCATTATTCATTGTATTTGAACAAGATATGAGATTTCAATCTATGATTTAGAAAGTTCTCCAAAATTATCTAAACATTGAGATGAATTTTAATATGGATTATCATCCTAAAACTAATGGCCAATCTTAGTAGACTATTTATACACTGGATGAAATATGGAGAGTATGTTATAGGTTTTTCAAAGGAGGACAGGACCAACATCTTCCTCTCGTCAAGTTCTTATACAAAAATACTTCAAAATCAAGAATCTAAATGTCCCCATATGAATCCATTTATAAGGAATAATATAGAACACTTACATGCTAGTATAAATTCAGTGAACCCAAGCCGCTAGGAGCCGAAATAGTCGAAAAAATGGTAAAAAGTGTGAAAACCATTCGCAGAACATCATGGAAACCCAAACCTGATAAAAGATATATATTTATAATCATCAATGACACTTAGTGTTTTCATTTGGATATATGTTATTCCTCCATATATCTCCATGGAAGAGAGTCATGCGATTTGGGATGAAAAGATAGAAATATCAAACGTTCAATGGCCCCTTTGATATTCTTCATCACATTAGTGCTATGGAATATCATTTAATACTTCTACCAACCATGTCTCAAGTACGTGATGTATTCCATGTATCACTATTTAGTAAATACATATCTTATCCCTCAAATTTACTATATTCATAGGTGCTTCAATTGGAAAATGATATCTTTTGCGGGGAGCAGTTAGTGAAGATCTTGGACTGTAAAGATAAATTTTATGAAGAAATACCACTCACCTAGTCAAATTTCTATGATGGAACCATAATCAAGAAGATGAAAAATGGGGACCAGAGGAACCGGTAAAGGATAAGTTCCCTCACTTTTTTCACCATTGTATGTAAAATAAAATTTTGGGGGTGAAATTTTATAATGAGATAAGAATTTCATGACCAAGATTTTCATCAATGAAATTTCTCCTTAATATATTTATATCATGTTTTATAACTCTCATACATCACATATGGAACCCAACAAAAACACTATCCAGGTAAATGAATAATGATACATCTATCATCAAATAAGACAATAAGAATACCAAATTTTGCAAATAGTAAATAATAAAATTCAGATCATCTAGAATGGACACAATTATGAACAAAGCTATAGAAATAATGTATAATATTAATATTAATGTATTATTTTTTAATATTATAGTACAAAAAAGTTATCTATCATGCAAATCAAATGGTGATATATTTATATCATATAATGAGTAAGTAAATATTTTTAAAATGATAACATAAGTTGAGGTATTTTGTTAAATGTAAATGTATTTATTCAATTTTTTTAATTAAAATAAATACTTATAATAAAATTTATTTTCATAAATAGATTCATAAAATCAATATTTTTTTCTTGGTATTTTAAGATAATTTTATTTCACCTAAACTAATTTCGAAAAGTGTGATATAATTAGTTATAATATTAATATTTGTATTTTTAGAATAAATGATGATTTTAATTAAAAATTAAATTTATCATATTTATAAAATTATTTTCATAAAATGTATACCATTTTTAAATCTACATGTTGAAAACATCTGGGGTTAATTTTTTGATTTTTTCTATAATAGTTGATTTTTTTGGTGAATAGTAAAATAAAATAATTTACAGCATTTATCAAATATAAGAATTATTGAGTAATGGATGATGTATTGATAAGGTAGGAACCCATTGGATCGAAATATCCTGAAATATTTACAATACGTCGTCATAGGAATCAACAGTACTGATATTCTTGAGATAAAAATAATAAATAAATGAATAAAATAATCATAACACGCCTTTCCTCCCACTATAAATACCACCACTCACCACCCCATCTACTCCCACCTCCAAAGACTTAAATCATGACTAAATTGAACCCAATTTACATCCCAAGACTCTTCCATACATCCAAGAGCTTATCGTCTAAAAACAATCCCAAACCCTAGTAACCTATGGAGGTCTTCAATGAGACGATATATATTAGGTAAAATACTTTAACTTTATATTCTAAATTCATTCTGTCATAAACCTCTCCATTTACTCTACAATACAAAAGGTACATGATAACTATTATATCATATATATACTAGAATATTAGTGTGTTAAATTAATATCAATAATAAAATATATTCTTTACTCTTTTTATTCTACAAATTAAATCAAGGTTCCTGACATGTTGATTCACCATCTTCGTGGATGATGAGTTTTCATTTTCCATTAATCCCTTTAAAAATGGTCATAAAACTATTATTATGGTTAAAATAGTTTGATGAATTTATATTTTATTTTATTACCATGTTATAGAATTAATATATTTATATAATATTAAATAATAACAAAATCTAGTTCATGAGGAATAAAAACTTCCAAAGTAAACTAATCATTTTTCATTAATGTTTTATCTAATAAAACAATATAATATCTAAAAATTAAATGATAAATGTGACCATTTAAATTTTTTTAATTATATTGATAATATATCATTCCACTTTTGGTTTTTTTTTCTTCATTTTGAAATGAACATCAATAATTAAATACAAGGTAACCGATCATAAAACCATGAAACAAATGCTCCCTGAAAGATGAAATTGAATATTATAACCCATAAGAATCCATAAATGAACTTAATAAAATTATAATAAATAATGTATATGTATAATAGGTTGTTAATTAATAAATAAATTAATATAATTTTATTATTTAGGACATTAAGTTCAAGTACAGAACACGTTCTTACATATGTAAAGGGATTCTGTCGGGACCTCATTTATTTCCTTTGGGTTACACTTTATCTATATTTACCTAGATATAATTATGAATTATTCTTATTTAATCATCCTAATTTATATGTTTATTTTCAATTCATATATAACTAGTTAAATTATTCATTATTTGATGGGGAAATAGATGTTTTATATGGTTTCGTTCTCAATTCATCTAAATGAGCATGCTCGAATAAAGGGAACATCACAATTTCTTACCCATTTTCATGTACACTCTATAAAATGTATTAATAAATAATATATTTTCTGAAGTAATTCTTTTTATAATTAAAAAATATAATATTTTATTTCTTTTTTTATAAAAATATTTATTATTTTTTATTATTTAAATACTCTCATATATTTCCTATTAAACCTCACCAAAGTGGCTCATCTTTGAAGATTTTTAAACACACTTTTTACATGTTTTCACTTCAGGTGAACATAATTTATCATGATATATGACTATTTTCCTTTATTAAGGTACAAGTATCATTTAAATCCATTCTTTCAAGGACCCCATTATGATATTACCTAGGATTATACCTTTTGACATGATTATTATACCCATTTCTTTAAATGGGTAGCCCTTATGTTTGACTCTTTATGCAGAAAACATATGAATAAATATGTTAGGGTTGGTACACCCAGATAAATATAAAATTAATTGGGTAATGTTTAGTATCATGAGACGTCATGTTGGGATAGGGAGTAAAAGTAATTCCTTTATGGGAGTTTTCCCACCATGTCATATAGTCTTGGAGTTCATCCTTGACTTATGTTTATGCTACATTATATGTTTTTTCACATTTCTATGTAGCCATGATTACACGATACCATTTGTTATATGTTATTCTTATATATATTTAATCTTATGTCATGCCTTTTTATGTAACCATGTTATTCCTTCTCACTCATGTTATATTATTTATCCATTTGTTTACTTCCTTATTGTGATTATTGGCTCATCCATTTTTTCATTTATTCCCCTGGTTATCCAATGAATATTTAAGAACTCAAAAGATATTAGGATATCATTATGTACTTTGATTAAAATAGGCCTTTATTTCGGTTCCATTATTTCTAATTATATACCTAATCATTTTATAGACTATACTTTATGATCCATGGTTTTTGTTTGATAATTAATTATTCTTAAAATCATATAATAGTATGTGTAAAAAGATAGGGTCACAATAGTTGGTATCTGATGATGGTATAGTTATCTTTGGATATTATAACTTTAAAACTATATTGATAACCCTGAAGATAATTTTATCACAATGGATAACATATATTGGAACCCATGGAGCCACATGTTATGATATACTTTTCATTTATCAGTTTATCATTAAATGTTCCATGATTCATTTTATATACTTATTAGATAAATATTAAATCCCCCATAATTGTACTTTGTTTCTCTTAGATAATGAATTAAAAAATGAGAACATATTCTAACGATCAATGTGATAGGAAATGTGAAAATTTTTCTAATGAAATACCAAATATGATGCCAAAAGGAGCTCAAATCATCATGACCATACTAGAAAAACTTGCTCATGTTAGGAATAATAATTTTTTTCATATGGAACTCTCTCCTTCTTCCAAGGAAAATAAAGTTATGGTTCAATCGTTAATTTAACAAAGACCTCTGATAATTAGTGTATCTTCTCATCCTCACATAATAAAATAGTGGATTAACTACATTGATAAAATAATATCTATCCTCAAATGCTTAGAAGAACACGAAGTCATGATGGTAGATTATCATTTTTATAGGGAAGATTATTAGTGGTGGAAAATAATAAATAACACAATGTCTAAGGATGAGTTTTATTCCATGTATTAGGAAGAATTACAGAAATTATTTTCCCTTAAAACTCCGAATTAAAATAGAAAGGGAGTTCCTCAGACTAAAGAGAAAGGAGGATGAGTGTATTAGGTCATATGAAAAAAACATCTCAAAACATGAATGATACACCATTTTATTTTTCATGTACACTGAATGAAATTTTGATCAATTATATAGTGGACTAAATTTGAGTTTTAAAAAAAGTGTTAGTGATTAGATACTTTGAAAAATATGAGGAGATTGTTTGTTTTTCCCTTGATGTAGGGATAGAGATTTTATACTCTCAATGGTCTAGTGGTACCGATGATGAAAGTGGAAAATTGAATTATTTTTATTGTAGAATCAATAGATAAATCCTATGACTGAACGAAAAAACAACATCCCATGTGTCAAAATTATAGGAAGAAGCATCGTAGTAATGTTATAAATGGAAAAAGGATATTCATAAAATGTGGAAAAGGGGGGCATCAAGATAATTATTTATAATGTTATATAAAGAATCCCATAAATGATGAAGAATAAAGGACGGTTCAGATCCACCCACATCATGTGGTCCAATGTTTCAACTACAAGAAAAATGGGGATTATCTGAGGATACTGGATAAGCCAAGGGTTTTTAGAGGAAAACCAAAAAACCCCTTGGAATCAAGGAAGGGCATATGATATAAATACTACAAAGTTGGATCCCAACAATGATGTGGCGATAAGAATGTTCGTAATTCATTGAATAATATAAAATGTACTATTTCATTCAAGTTTTATGCATTCATTCATATATTACATGTCTTGTATAACTATTCAAACACTACCTCAAAATATAGTGGTTGAGTTATATGTGAAAACAGAAAATGGGGATATAGTTGCATCAAAAGCATATAACTACTCCCTAATTACTGTTTGTGGACTAAAACATCCAATAAATCACATCTTTCTTTGGTGGAATTTGATGTTATATTTTTAATGTATTTGTTATCCTTATATAAATCCATCATCAACTTTCAACAAAGGGAGACAACTCTTTACATCCTGAAGTATCCTAAAATTCTATACAATAATAAGGAGGAGGATGAATGTCCTTCAGAATTACCCTCTCAATTATAAATATTATTTCCATATAAGAAATAATATCTGGCTAAAATTATTTAGAAAAAGGGTAGAATCGTTATATATGTCATCCCTATTGTGAGGAACCACACTAATGTCTTCCATAAATAATTACTTAGTCTTCCTCATGATTGGGAGGTTTAGTTCTTGATTGAAATTATTCCTAGATCTCTACCTATATCAGATATTCCTTATAGAATGTACACCATTGAGATGGAAGAACTGAATATGTAGTTAAAATACAATGTATAAAAGGGTTTTATAAACACGAGTGTTTCACCATGGGGTGCACTTATCAGATTTGTTAAGAAGAAAGATATATCAATGTTTGTTTTCATTGATTATCTTGTGATCAAAAAATCATGAGAATGAAAAATTGTCCCCTACCAAGGATAGATGACTTATTCTCTCAACTACCTGGGGATAAGTATTTCTCAAAGTTGGAGATTTGGTCAGGATATCACTAATTAATGGTTATGGAAGACAATATTTTGAAGACTACCTTTCAAAAAATGAATGGACATAATGACTTCATAGTGATTCCCTTCAGAATTTCTATTTCTCTATAAATTTTTATACACATAATGAATATAGTCTTTAGCTATTACCTTGAAAAAATTTTGGTAGTCATTATCAATGATATTCATATATGTTCTAAAAAAATGAGAAGAATGGGGAGACTTTAAATATTTTAATAGTGAATTTTTTAAAGGATAACATAAATAAAAAGCCTAATAAAGGTGATTTTTATATCGAAGAAGTATAATTCTTGGGAAATTCTTTCACCGAAAAATAAATATTTTTGGACCCTTATAAAATAATGGCAATTGAGGAGTTGCCCAGAGAAACATCTGTAATATAGATCTGTATTTTCCATGGTCTATCATGGTATTACTAATGATTTGTGAATAACTTTTCATGATTGTAAAAACCACTATCCAATATGAATTTTAAGAGAGTATTTTTTTAATTTACCAGTGAATGTGAAGATTGCTTCAAAGAGTTGAACAATAGACTTGTCACTACCCTAGTAAAAACAATTCCAATTAGTAGGAAACTAATTATGTTATATAATGAAGATTAAATAAAGTAAATAGGATATTTACTAATGTAAAATGATAACTTGATAGAATATTCCTCATGGTAGTTGAAATTTAATAATAAATAATATCTTAAACCTTACTTGGAGTTGGAAGTTATGATATTGGCATTGATAATATTGTGACATTATATCTATGGGGAGAATTGTGAGATATATACTAATTAAAAGAGCCTAAAATAATTATTAACATTTAAGGATCTTAATATGAACCAATGAATATAGATAAATATCATATATGATTTTGAAAACTAAATCCATTATCATCATGGTAAAGTAAATAAAGTGGAATATTCTCTACATATAAAGGATCTTACAACTTTATGAATGATGTAAAATGGGGGTGGGGGAATCTTGTTATATTTTCACAATATGGGCATGGGAATCATTAAAGAATGTAAATCATAAATCCCTTCTCAAATTATTTCTCAAACATCCCTTGTAGAGGAAATAAAGGATGTTTAATGAAATGAAGTACAAATTTAGAAAAGAGTGGACACTATAAGAAAGGGAAAATCCACAACGATGAAAATTAGTGAGGAAGAAGTTGTAAGATTTGTGTCATAACTACATATATCATAAAATTTGGTGTTAAAGAAATAACTTATGAATGACTCACATAGCTCAAAATTCTCTATCCACCCTAGGAGAATAAAGATATATTGAGATATCCAATATAACTATTCAGGGAAATATATGAAGAAGGGTTTCACTAAATAAACATCAACATTTTTTGTTTGTTAGCATGTGAAGGATGAAAGAGAAATTTATTGGGGGATGATATTAATGTTAAACATAGAAACATAGAAATTGGAAAACATCACCATGTAAATTGGCACAAAACATAAAAATAAATCCATAGGAAATAATTATACATGAGTTGTTTTGGATCATCTTACAAATTTATCTCAGGTTATTGCAATTCAAGAGGATTTGTCAACAAACCAACTTGCATGGATATACATCAAATAAGTGGAAAGGATACATGGAATACCATTATCTATTATTTATAATGGAGATATGATATTCACCACCACGTTATGGAAAATCCTCTAAAATATTGTAAACATTAAGATGAATTTTAGTATGGATTTTCATCGTCAAACTGATGTCCAATCTGAGCAGACTATTCAGAAACTCAAAGACATGTTGAGAGCATACTCTATGGACTTCAATGGAGGATGGGACCATCATATTCCTATGGATGAGTATTCATATTACAATAGTTTCCACTCAAGAATAAAATGGCTTTATATGGATCCCTTTTTGGTGAAAGATGTAAAACAAAAGCATGTTGGGATAAATGAGGTGAATGCAAGCCATTAAGACATGAAATGTTTAATAATATTGTAAAAATGGCGAAAACCATTCAGTAATACACACTACTAAAAAATAAATTATTTGCGAGTGTTTATTTTTTATGAGACCTCGTTGGAAATAACTATTTACGATAGTTCCCCAGTGTGAAAAACTCATCACTAAAAATAGTGTAATAAAAGTTTTTTTGATAGGTCATCAAATAAACTATCTTTTACGGTGATGAGATTTTCCATCACAAATAGTTATCTCAAATGTTAACTATTTTGGCGGGTTACTAGACCCTTTTAAATTGATTATTTGTGATGGTTCAATCTCCCATTGAAAATAAATTTAAAAAATAAAATAAAAAACAAAAAAAAATTTAAAAATAAAACATTAAATATTTATATTTATATTTTAACATAATAAATATCTCCACAATTTATCCTTTATGTGGAGGGGGAGGAGGAGGGGGAGGATCATCTAGAAGAAGAGGTGGTGGGACTTCCATCCCTAATCGTAGATCAAGATTCCAAATGTACCCATTCTACTACTCTAGCCATCGTCACATCTTCTCATGTTGGCGGTGGAGGTGTAGACGAAGCTCATCCTACTCCCTATGCATGAAATCAATAACCTCACTATGGTCTATAGCTTCTATTCATATTGTGATACATATGGAGATGACTCTCCATGAGAACCCGTTGAGCTGGTCTTCGACGATGCAATTGTACGATAAAAACCTCCAGTCATCAGTTGAGAACCAATACCAACCACTAAGCCATTCTAGAAAGAATACAATGTTTCCTTCGTCCTTTCTACATCATCAAAACATGTCCGACTAGTGGTATGACTCTCAACATCAACATGATTATCATCATGTGTCTAAGAATTTACAGACTCATATGACTCATTCAATTGAAATTTGAAATTAAAATACTTAAAATATTATTTTATGTTAATTTTTAAGCTCAAAAAACTATCCTAACCATAATATGAGGTTGGTGACCACATTTAATCTCTCCAGTGATTGGAATATTTTACATCCTCTTATTAATGTAAAGAGTTTTAATTTCAGGATGTTCAACTACATATATGAGTTTGAAATAAATTGTTTTTCTTCTATGTTATATAAATTATTTCAAAAAAAAAATACTTATCACATATCGTCGATGCATACTAAATATATGAATAATAGGAAAATGCATCACATCTACCTCCCCTAGTTCTACCAACCTAATGATGCTTTCCTTTGAATACTATCAATCATCCAGTATGAACAGAATCCTTCCCAAACCTCATATGAGATTTAATCAGGTCAATGGGTGCAACAAGACTAATCAAAATCTACGACTCTAACCTTCTTCATTGATTTTCTAACTCAAATTATGAAAAAACTAATGATAATGCTCATGAAAAAACACCTCCCAGACCTCAGTAATAGAACTCAAGATTCAATCATCAACAAGATACCATAAAAACTAATTTTTTTTTAATAATGTAATGTTAATAAGTAAATAAAATTTATAATAATTATTCTTTATTTACATTCAATTTAGCGATCAAACATGTGATGTCAAACATCAATTGGAACCTGAGCCCATGTCTTCCATGACAGACAAAAAGGTTTCTGCAAAATATTATTCCCCTAACCAATAACTATATGTGAAACTATATGGAAAAAATTGAACAAATAATAAATAAATTAGTATATAAAAAAATGAAAAAAAATGAAAAATAACTATAATACACAAATAAACATACCTCTACATGCATGGATTGAAGTCAAGACATTTCCATTTCATGGGAATAGGTTTAGGAGTCTTCAATATGGAATGACCTCGACCCCTCAAAGTCGATGGGGAAATGCTAGGAACCTAATGGTCTGATGACTTATCACCAGGTTCATACCTCGGTAGAACAACCTCTTAGAGGTCATGAAAGACGTCATCATATGTCTCATCAGCCATATGAAACATGAAAAAAGAATTCATCAAATAATTGAAGATGATTATAGATATGTATTTATTTTGAAAATAACAAAAACTAATTGTGACTTTTTCTATATTAATACTCATCTTATTATATGAAATTTTCAATATATTCATATTCCTCCCAGTACCGTCAATTTCCATTGAAGTTTTAGCTCCGTCCTCACCTGTTAATTCAAGTTCATTTGGGACATCATCAACATTATTGTCACCATTGACCATTTATTGTTAGGGTTCATCATCAATATTCTTGTCTCTTCATTGATAAGATGTATTCAGATATTTCTCTTGAAAATTTTCAATTCCTTCCTCTCCCGTTGGACCACATTCATTTTTCATAAACTGATTTTTGTGGGATTTTATTTTAATAATGATCCACCGATCCAATAACTATCTTGAAGTAGCATAACAATTGGAATAATTTATTTTGTGTTCTTAATGAGCCAATTAAAATTGTGTATTTATTGAAAGAATAATTATATATTAAATTTCAATGATTGCACGGGGTATATTAACCGAAAATACTCTATCAGAATCAATACAATGACATTTAATCATCGTTACAAAATTCTATTCTAGATAACACAACTCAATTATTTCATCCAGTATGCCAAAAAATTCAGCATCACTTTCTATATGATGAGAAACTCTCTAGAAAACAACACTATTAATTTTTTTCTTGATTAACTATATCCATGTATATGATATCAAAAACCATTCATCATTTATGCATTATAAGATTTAACCATTTTGGATGGTGGGTTACTCAATACACAGAATCGATTATCAATTTTATTAGCATGTTGTGAAACCTGTAATATTAAAAAATAATTAAAAATGTAACAGATAATATATTTATTTCATATGTCAAACAATAAAAATTTTTCTATACAAATCATTGAAACCAGTATAAAAAAGTATGCTTATGATGTTCTTATAGAGTAGCTGATGTATTTTGTGAACATTTTTCCTTGATATGATCACCATGTAATGTATAAATAAAACAGTGTTAATTTATTTATTTTTAAACAATTAATGAATATGTAGAAGTGGGACTCATAGTACAAATCATGTCATTTCATCATAATTGAGGATAACATATGCATAAATCCGATGTAATCTTCACGTGAAAGCTAACATTCAAAAACACCACCAAATCCATGTTATGGATGATTAAAAACTGATAATTGAATTTTCAATGCATCATCAACAGTTCCCCTTTTTTGACCCATCTGATTTTGTTTTGATGGGTATTTAGTTTGGAAATAATGGGATCAGAAAAAAAAGTTCCTCATGTAAATATAATTTTGTAATTGACCCTTCAAATGATGCTTGTTAATATATATTTTTTTTCAGTCTCTAAATACATCTCTCGTATGGATACATCAATTGGGACCGTATCGTCCCTCTAAAGTTTGATTCATGTAGCAATTGTAATACAATTTTTTTTGAATAAAATAAATATGGTTATTTGTTTCTAGTTTGCATAAAATTAAAGAAAAAACTTGTTGAATTCTACTAATTTCATCATTGTGTGTTGTTTCCCCACAGATATATTGTAAAGAATATGTTATTTATATTATTTCATCGATAATAAATGAATTCAACAAACCACTAAATACAATATTTAGATGTCTTTCCAATATAACATGATAATCATGGTTTTTTAATCTAGTAATATGATAGTTTCTGGTATATCATAAAAAAATAGAAACATAACTATTTTGTAGTCCCAAATCCATAATACACTAAAAAAATAATAAATGGTTTCATTTGGGATGTTTATAATCCATTTTTGGATTCATTAACTTCTATGATATGACATTTTCAGACAACTCATGTTTTGGTTGCCAACATATTTGGAAAAGATCTAATCATGCATTTACATTATCTTTGGTCTTACTAGGTGTGTCCCAAATTGTATAAAATATATTATCAAAAACATTATTCTCAATATGTATGATATCTAACATGTGACAGACCTACAAATTAGATCAATAATGAAGATCCCAAAAAATACATTGTTTTCTCCAATTGTTTTGTTTCCCAAATACAACTATTGTATGTTCATTTATTGTCAGTGTAAAGGAAATGGAAGGTAACTAAGAGAAATTATATTTTATGTCAACACCTAGTATCAATGTTAGATATTCATCTCTATCATTATCACCTTTTCTGAAATGTTATTTTTTCCTCTAAAAATAATGATCTATAAAAATATATCCTGGAAGAAAGTAAAAAAATAAGATTTCTTTCTAATGATGATAATAAATATGTTTTATCACATATATAGTACATTCATAATTTTTAATGACATTTACTCCAGCCAAATAACATTCCAAATGTCGTGAAGAAAATAATTTTCCGCATTAATATAGCTTTCATTAAGAATTTTTTTTCCATAACATCATATGTACTTACAGCAAGACTCCATAACAAATTTAACTCATATTTAAATGGATTCAAATAATAATTTATATTATTTTTTGGATTTCGTGGAATTATTGTGATCAAAAGGATATATGGATCATTCATCAAAATTCAAGGAGGTAAATTGTACAACGTGATAAGGAGAGTCCAACAAGAATATTGACTACTATAAAAACCTAATGGAAAAAAATATCAGTAGAAGGACCTAGTCACATGATTTGTGTTCTGAAAAAATACCAATGTACTTGGACAAAATGTTTCAATGAATCACCATCACAATGATTATTTATGATTTTACTGGTGAAAATATATTTTTAGTTACATGACATGAATGATGATATGTTCTGATACATTAATATATGCTACAATCTTAGTGTAAGTAAATAATACCTCATTTGTATAACAAAAATCAATACAAACTTCTCTAATTGTGCCTATTAGTACATTGATTGTCCACATGTAGGAAAAATAACCAATGATTTACATTCACAACAATCTAAGATGAAATCATTTTGACACCCATGAATATTCTGATAACCAAGAACCAAATTATGAATAATCAACTTTCTCTCATTGAATTTTTTTTCCAACACATTTCTTTTAGGTAACAGTTCTTTAACCAATTTGAAAATCTGATCTAAATAGTTTCTTGGAATTAAATTATATGATTTAATAGCCATAAAATTTTCAACCGCTTAAAATTTCATTATCTTACAACTAGTATATAATGGAGCTTTTTCATACCACAAAAACTAATAAAATTTAGATGGTTTGACCTCTAGAGTTAAAGTAAAATCATCTAGAGTTTCAATTTATTGAAAAGGTGGGAAAACCACATCATGTACTAAATTTTTAAACCGGGATGGATCTTGAACTAAATTATTAGTATCTTCTCTAGAATTGTGTTCACCATGTTGATACCAACAAACACAATTTGTTCAAAAACCAAAATACAATATATGACTCAGAGAGTTGTAAAATGATTTAAACCTCTGCAATTCACATTTCTTACATGGACACTTAATTGTCCCTTATAAAACAAATTTTGGTTCTTTGATGAAAATTATAAAAAAGCGTCAACACCCACAACATATATAAGATTTATACAAGAATTGTTTAGATTTCAATGATGCTTTATCTAAACAAGATCATGTAATAAAGACTTTTATTGACATCTTTGTTCCATATTTCTCAAAAAATATAAAATAAATATATTTTTGTGAATAATTTTATATAATTAAAAGAAAATATAAAAAGGATTATAAAATTTGAAAATTACAATTTACATGCTAACATTGTCAATTTTATCTATTTACCACTAATTTTAACTAATTGCCACTTTTTTAAAAAAATACACAATTTTACTAATTATAGTTATTTAATATTCATTTTTTCTAATATATAATAATTACGGCTACATTTTACAATTTGTTTCTAATTACCACTAATTTCTAATAATTATAGCAATTTACTATTTGTGTTTACTAATTTATCGCTAATGTTTACAAATTAAAACTGAATATTTTTAATTTAAAATATTTATCACATGTACTCTTTCATCTTCATATGTTGTTACCCCTACCATCGACTCATCTCCTCCTCATACCGATGTTACTTCCATTGACGTGTCACATCTAGCCTACACTAGTTCTGGTGACCTCATGACAAATTTTGACACGGTTGGAACAAATTGTTCATTTCAAATCACCTGAAGATTGTAAGTTTTATGATTTACAAAAAAGTTGTAAATACTTGTTTTTAAAATATTCAAGTTATGAAACCAATATTTTCCAACCAGGTCCAAATTTTTCATTGCACCAATTTTTTTTCCAAACTTAGGCAAAATTTTCAATTTCATTACCTTTAAATTGAAAACCTACTTAAATATCATTTTTCTATTAGTTTATAACAAAAAATATTATTTATGACTACATACCACTAATTACCACTAATTATTACTAAGTACCTCTACTAACCACTAATTACAACTTTTTATTACTAATTATTACTAATAACCACTAATTATCATTAATTACTAATACTCTTTACTTAATTATAGTTATTTAAACATACTTACCTCTAATTATTACCAACTAACATTATTTTCTAATAATTATAGTGATTTTTCATTAATTGTTTTCTGATTATAGCTAATTTTTACTAATTGACATTAAATATTACTAATAATAGTGATTTAATGTTTCTTTTAATAATTTTTTTAATTACTAGAAATTTTTAATAATTTTAACTAATTAGCAGTAATTTTTAATATTTAATGTAATTTAATGATAATTTTTAAAAAAATTTGGCCAATATTTAATAATTATAGTGATTTAATTTTAATTTTTACAAATTACTGCTTATTATTACTAATTATACCGGGTTTCCACTACATTTAACTAATATTTACTAACCCGTGTTCTGTTTTAAAAATTTTTAATCATTGAGAAAAAATTTTACTAATATTTACTAATTATAGTTTATGTATATTAATTTTGTCTAGTTATTGTGTTTTACAGATAAGTTTTATTAACTACTGCATATTTTTACTAGGTGTTATTCATTACCACTAATTTAAAATAATTATTCTAATATATCCCTATTTTTTACTAATTACCATTAATTTTTACTAATTATAGTGATTTATCACTAATAATTATTACTTATTACTAATTACTATTAATTATTACTAATTATTATTAATTAAAACTAATTACTACTAATTATTAATATTTTTTACAAATTATTTCTAATTTTAATTAGTTTATAACAATTTATTACTAATATTTACTAATTACAACTAATTTTAATAATTACAACTAATTATTGCTAATTACAACAAATTATTACTGTATTCCACTAATTTTTACTATTTTTTATTAGTTTATAACAATTTAATAATATTTATTTCTAATTGCAACTATTTTTTACAAATTACCACTAATTGTTACTACTTGCCATTAATTTCTAGTAAATTTTACTAATTATTAATAAATATACCAAATTACGACTAATTATTACTAATTACAGCTGATTGTTACTAATTACAACTACTTATTACTGATTACCACTAACATTGACTAATTAACACTGATTTTTAATAATTACTTCATATTGTAACTAATTAACAGTAATTATTACTAAATGCTTATAATCATTACTACTTTTTACAAATTTTCACTAATTTTTACTAATTAAAACTAATTTTTATTAGTTTTTGACAATTTATTACAAGTTTTTACAATTTACTACTAATTATTACTAATTACCGCTAATTAATACTAATTAGGACTAATTATTACTAATTATCACTAAACATTACAAATTGCCACTAATTGTTACTAATTTATATTATTTTATTACAATTTATTGCAAATTTTTACTAATTACCACTAATTATTTCTAATTACCAATTATTATAACAAATTTTTACTAATTAATAATAATTAGTAGTAGTTAGCACTAACTATTATAGATTACCACCAAATATTACTAATTACCGATAATTTTTATCAATTATATGCAATTATTAATATATACATCCAATTGTAATTAATTAAAACCAATTATTACTTTTTTAGATAAATAAAAAATTATTACAAAATAAAACAGTTTATTTTTATTTAAAAACATTACTGCAAATTAAAAATAAATATTTCTAAAAATAATTAATTCAAAAAATACAAATAATTCTAATTAATTATAATTACTGCTAATTAATAATAATTAGTACCAAAATAAAATAAAAAAAACTAGATAAAAAAATTATATAAATATAATAAAACTAAATCTTTTTTGTAGAGGAGAAGCTTGAAAGCTGTTCCCCTATAAAGTTTAAAACTATTTAATGTTTAAACAGAAGAATGTGAGAGTAGAGAAGGTGAGAGGATTTCAGAGAAGAATGGAATGGAAAAAATTCATGGGGGTGTATATAGGTAAGATTATTTTTTTTGGGACCTATCATTAATAGTACCACCGTTATTAATTACAACGGCAGTAAAAAAGAGTATTTGCAATGGACCCCAATGTAAATACCATCTACCGACATGTTATTTGTTACTGAATTAAATCCCTTCACAAATAACAATAAATGATGAAAATTATATGGGGTGGTTCTCATCATAAATGCATTCCAGCTGAAAATTTATTTGTGATGGGAGTAAACTCTTGGTGCAAATAAGAAAACAAAAATGTATTTGCGATACACATATATCCCCGTCACAAATAGTCATATCATTGTTTGGCATGTAGGGTGATTTAAAGGTATTTGCAATGAGAATATATTCTAATTAAAAATACTCTTTTTTATCAACTATTTGTTAAGGGATATGATTCCCATATCAAATAGTTTGTCGATGAACTATTTGTGACGGGTGGATGACCCGTCCTAAATAAACTATCGCAAAAGTCACTTTTCCGTAGCGACTTCAAGGAAGCCCTAAGTCGGCCGAAGATCTATGCTCATAACCATCGATGTGGCTTACAGTTTGAATTTGGAGACATGGTATTCCTTCTCAAATCACCCTGGAAGAGTGTCTTGAGATTTGGAAAGAAAGTAAAGCTATGTCTCTGGTACATCATCCCCTTGAAGATGCTTTATCGCATTAGAGCTATGGCATATCGACGAGTACTTACTCCAACCATGTATCAATTAAATTATGTATTCCACATATACCTCTTGATCATGTGCAAACTAGATCATTCTTATGTACTAAATTCAAAGATGGTAAATTTGGAAAATGATCTCACTTACGAGGAGAAATCGGTGAAGATATCAGACCATAGTGATAAATTGTTTTGTAATAAGACTAAATACCTAGTCCAAATACTGTGGTGGAAACATATTTACAAAGAGGCAACATGGAAACTGAAGATATTATTGAATGAAAATTACACTCACCTATTTTCCCCATAGTGTATAAAAAGAAATTTTGAGGGTGAAACTTCATAAGAAGGGAAGAATGTAATGACCAAGAATTTCATCAATGAAATGACCCCTTATTATAATTATCTCATGTAGTATAAAGCTTAAAAATTACACGGGGAACCTAATAAAAACATTATCATCATAAATGAATAATGATACATTAGTCAACAAAAAAACCAATAAGAATTCAAAATTTTAGAGAAGGAAAACAAAAAGAATATAAGAAAAATTGGATCTTCTAGAATTGCTACACTAATGAAAAAATATTTACAAATAACCCAAAGTGCTAATATAAAAATATTAATATAAAATATGAATGTACAATTTTTTTTGGTATTTTATAAATTTAATGATGATATATTTAAATCATATAATCAGTAAATAAGTATTTTTGAAAATATAGTTTAAGTGTTTCTATTATTTGAAGTGTATATTTTTTCACAATTTTTTAGTTATTATAATTATTTAAAATAAAATTTATTTTCATAATTATATCTTTAAATTAATATGTTGTTATCTTATGATAATGAGGTAATTTTATATGACCTAATTTAATTTTACAATGTTTTATAAGATCAGTTATAATATTAAAATCAATATTTTTTTAATAAATAGTTATTTTAATTAAAAATTAAACCTCTCATATTTAGAAAATTATTTTCATAAAATTGATTCTTTTTTTTAAATCTACAGGTCGATAAATGTTTTATTTGAGTTTTTTGGATTTTCAAAAATATTTGAATTCTTGGTGAATAGTGATATATAGTAATTTGTAGTATTTAACAAATACATGAATCATTGAGTCATAGATGATGTATGGATATGGTAAGAATCCACTGGTTCAAAATATTCTAAACCATTTTTTATACATAGTCATATGTATCGACACTATTGATAGTCTTGAGCTAAAATAATAAAAAGTGAATAAAATAATCAAGAACACCACTCTCCTGTAACCATACATAAGACCCCTAAACATCCCTTCTCATCTAACCTCCAAAAAGTTTAATATAGTTCAAATTATACCAAATTCAATTCCCAATCCTCTACTGCACATCTAAGAGATCCCTGTCTCAACAAGAGACCAAACCTGGTTCCTTAAAGCGGTCCTCAATGAGAAGATATACATGAGGTAAAATCTGACACTAATCTTTTATATTATTTCTTTCTTCTTCCTCACCCTTTCCTATATAATACAAGGTTACATGATAACTCCAATATCACATTTATACTATAATTTTATTGTCTGAATGAAATATAAATCATCATATTCATTCTCTTCTCCTTTTATTCAACAAATTAAATCATCATCTGTAATGTATTGATTCGCCATATTTGTAGATGAAGAGTTTACATTTCCCATTAAAACCTTCAATGATGAATAGAAAACCATTATTATAGTTAGAAATTTAATGAATTTATAATATATCATCTTCTACTATTTAACTAATATATAAAAATAATATTAAATAATAAAACAAAACTAGTTCATGATGACAGAAAACAACCAAAATAAACTAATCATATTTCATAAACATCTTATCTAACGAATCATTATAATCTATGAAAACAATTATAAATAGGAATTGTTTTTTAAAAATATGAATATTAATACCATATCATTCCACTTTTGATGTTTTTCGGTTCGATATGAACTCCCGTAATTAAGCTTAAGGGAACCAATTAGAAAATGATAAAATAAATGATACTAAAATGACAAAAATGAATCTTATAAGTCATCCAAATGGTCATAAATGAACATAATAAAATAATAAATAAATAAAATACATGTATAATAGGTTATTGATTAATTAAGTAGTCAAATTTGATTATCCATGAAGTTATGTTCAAGTACAAAACCCTTTCAGGTTTAAGGTAAGGGAGCCTCTCCAAACCTCCATTTTTCCTTCGACTTATGATTTCCCTCCCTTTACCCTAATGTATTTCAGAATTATACTTATTTACTCTTCCTAAATTCTCTGTGTATGTTCCAAATACATAATTACATGGTTTATAAGGTTTCATTATGAATTCCTCCCGATGAGCTTCTCCGATTAATGAAGAAATTCCTAATTTCTTAACCATTTTAATGTACACTCCAAATATATTTTAAGAATCAAATATTTTTCTACAATCAGAATTTTTTTCGTGAAAAACTATCTTATTTCATTTTTGGTATTATGAAAATAATTATTCCCTTTTCTTCTTTAAAATTTCTTTTATATTTTCTCTTAAACCGCACCATAAAGGATCATTTCTAAAGATTTGTAAACACTATTGTGACATGTTTTCAATGTAGTTGGGCATCATTTATCATTAACATTACCTATTTTCACTTCTGAATTTTTATGTATGATTTAAATCTCTTCTTTTAAAGGAAACATTATGATATTCTGGTTAGTTATGCCTTATGACATGATTATGATACCCATTTCGTTCCATGGGTTTATCTTATGTTTATTCCTTATGTTTTTTTATTCATGTGGAACACTTATCTGTTAACATGTTATGATGTGTGCATATAAATAGTTCTCTAATGCATTAGGCATTGTTTAGTCTTGTGAGAAGACTTACTAGTATCTAGAGTAAACCTAATTCCTTTATGGGACTTTTTCCACATATTATATAGTCTTGGAAGTTATCTATGAATCGTGTTTATTTCATGATAAATGCTATTTAAATATTTCTATGTAGCCAGGATTACAAGATCCCATGTTCTTTATGTTATGCTTACATATGTTTATTCTTGTTCCATGCCTTTTTGTGTCATGATGTTATTCAAACTAACTCATGCACAATTTTTTATTACTATGTTTATTACCATAATGGGATTATTGGAGTATCCCATTGTTCACATATTTCCTAGGTTATCCTTAGTATATGTAAGAGCTAAAAAATTAGGATCTCTTTATTAATGTTATGTAAAAAAATTAATTAATTTGATTTCATGCTTTTTAATGATGTACAAAATCTTCTAAAGTTACTAGAGTTTAAGATTATGGGTTTGTAATTTTTTATTAATCGTAATTACAAACATGTAATGATATTTATAAAAATATAGGGTGTTTATTTAGTCTTTCATTTTCTTACACTATGTTATAAGTGTTGTTTAAGAAAAAACTATTGCAAAATCTTAGATCCTTTAACCTGAGGACCAAAGAATTCTTTTTTTGGGGAAAATCAACGTCATTCTATAATCCTTATAAATGAATAGGTAAGGGTTATACCCAAGTAATAAAAACTATGATTTTTCTAGATTCAACTCTTACTCAGGAAATATGGATTCGGGTTTTACATGTGATAAATACACATAGTGTAGTAACCAAAGAGAGGGGTAACTAGATGTTGTTTCCTATC
Source organism: Viscum album (assembly GCA_963277665.1). Classification (NCBI taxonomy): domain Eukaryota; kingdom Viridiplantae; phylum Streptophyta; class Magnoliopsida; order Santalales; family Viscaceae; genus Viscum; species Viscum album. The sequence continues at coordinate 825,605,350 of OY728155.1, forward strand.
TACCAGTGATTTTCTAACTTCCAATTAATTTCCTTGTACCTTAATTTTAAAATAAGTCATATAATAGGGGATCTCTAATTTTACTACCCAATGCCTACCAATCTTGTGTTGAGTAGAGTTTCCAAATGGTTATTTTTCTTCTCAAACAGATGGACCTCAGACCCCCTCTATCTTCACCTGATGTGCATGTCCTTGAATAAACAAATGAAGGGAAGATCATGGATTGGCTTCTAAAAATACATAGGCATATGAAATGTGATATACATACATGGAATAACAATAATCCTTCCCACTTCCAATATATGAACCCTCTGAAATTTTAAATCAAATCAAACAAGACCAGACCCATGAAAATATGGGATGAGGAATCATTCTAATCCCTATGCAATAAGAAAATTGGGTTGTCTAAGATTATATAGGATTAGTAGAGGGAGACATGGGATCAGTCCATGACTATGTTTTTAAAATAAGTGAATATGAATACCATGCATTTCCAAGCATGATTCAAGGTAAAAAGTTGGGTCTATTTTCCAGAAAGTCACTCAAATGTTAGCTCATTCACCAATTATCTAAGGGTAGTGAGAGGTATAGAAAAATACCATTTCAAATACTTATATAATAAAAATAACTTGTGTATATAGGAATTGTACATGAGGGTCTATGTGGATTTATTCAAAACTATCACTTGTGTGGGTTCAGAGCAGGACAACTCTTTTATATAAGGAATCCTTGATGAGAAGTAATCATTGGATGATGTCAAATCCCTTAACCCAAAAATCTTCCCACGCCATGACAGATTACCTAGTTCTTTTTATATTTTTATTAGGTTCTATTTATAGATCTAACCGAGGATATTACTTATTTCATTTATGGTGGAGGCATCCCATGGGTGTCCTGCAAAACTATGGTGGTGTTAATACTTAAAGTGAAAAACAATTATTCTCTATAGAAAGTCAAACCTATTAGTATGGGAAAATTTTTCAACTGGTACCCCACAAGTATTCTTAATAATAGAATACCTTCACACCTCAAAAAATGGAATTTTGATGTGAATCCTGTTTTCATCTTGGGGTAGTCTATTTAGAGTTCCATTGGAAGAACTAATGAATGATAGTTTTCATGAAAAATAACTCTTTAAGTTCCAAAACATCCATAAAAATCAACATGAATGATATTACTTTACAAATAGAATAGGTTATCCATATATGGTGGTGCATATTAATTTATAAAAAGACAAGGTTGGTCCACCTGGGTACGAAAGGGTTTAAAATCTCAGTTAAATTTTGATCACAAAGTACGTTCATAATAAATATGGGATTTAATCAAGGTAGGATCCATCTATGTAGGATCATTCTAATGTTATCTTTAGAATTATAGATTATTTTGTATAAGAAACAACTAAAATGACCTATTTTATACACATATATGTAGATTTATTTGGAATAGATCTTATTTTCTTATATTTTGGTCACACAATCTTTTTATATTTTTATATACGTTTAATTATACTGTTTCTAAGAAGTTTAATGATTTTTTCTTTGCAGGAGAATTCTATAATCGTGGTTAGGTCACCATTTTTTGGTCTTTGAAAAAACAAGTTTTTTATATCATTTTTATATTCTGGTAATGTATTTTGGACTAAATAGTGTCTGTTAGTTTATGGTCATATAATTTTCAATAAAATATTGTTAAATTTTATGTTCATATAACCTTTCCCATGGGGTTTTTAAATTTTATAGTTTTATATAATTCAGTATGAGTTACTGGTAGTATTTGGCTAAACGACCTTGACCACTGATTACAAATAATTAAAGGTCTTGAAACTTTGACAAATATTTGATGATAATTTATGGTTTTTTATCTTATAATATAATGGGTAATGGTTTACACACCTGGTGTGGTAATCACTAACATTGTGTGAATGAATAAATTAATGGTGAAGTGGTAAAACATTATGAAATATTACCTTAAAATTGTAAAAGATATGTAGACCCACTAAGTATGAATCAACTCTTGATAAAGACAAATGTTGATATTACTAGTCTTGTAATTTTTTTTACTCTTTAATGTATTCCTAATACATGAAAAGATTTGTATTATTGAGTTAAGAGTGTAAATTTTAGAAGGATTCCCTTTACAGTGTATTGGCCGAAAAAGTGTTTTATTTATTCTATATTTTAATGTTATACACTTTGGATTAAAATAGTAAATCTTAAAGTTAATGGTCATAAAATGTTTACTGAAATATGGGGCTTAGTTTCTAGTAGTAGATCTTGGGTCCAATAGGAGGTTTCTGATCCCAAAATAGACGATGAACAACCAGAATGGGAAATCATGTGAAAAAATTAGAAATTTTGAAGGGTGGGAATGTACATGTATCTTAAGGATATTCTACTTAGGCTATAATGAAGATTTTTCTAATTTTATATTAATCATGGACTTAAATTTTGGTTTTATTGGTATCATATAAATAAACCTATGTGAATATTAAATTGGGGGACAATGAAAACATCATTCATTTTGTTAAAAATTATTATTTATTGAATTTTATGGTCAAAAATATTTAAGATATCCTGGATCCTTGTTTAAGGTCATAGATCATGGAACCAAAGGGTGATTTATTTTCTATCAATATAGAATATAACCCCTTGAATTCTGAATCAATATCCAATATAAAAAATCTGAAATGATAGTAATTTGTATTTATTTTGGGTTTAATATTCTTTGATCATAATAGTCTTTATAGTTTATGTTCAAAATTCATGTGAATAAGTTATGTTTTTCATGTAACCTAACAAATAAACCATTGTGAATAATAAATAATGGTTCCATTCAAACACCTTCAACATTTTCGTGAAGATGAAATATGATTTTTTTAGGTTATATATCATTGATCATAGTATAAATTTTATTTTTTCTGTTATATCTTATTATTATGTGTTACTCCATGTTTAATGTCATTGAGATCAAACCATAGTTGTAGAAAAGTTTGGATCACCTAATAAGGCTAAAAATAATCTGACATTAATAGATAATAAAATATAAGTTTGAGTGAAATTGATTTTTTTGAGATAGAGTGGTTCACCTGGTGAACATAACAATCCTAACCAGAATTTTGATAGGTTTTTATTACCAGATTAGATTTAATTTTAAATTAAATTCCATTTTATTTTATTATTATGTAATATGAATTAATGTATGATAAATAAAAACATTTATGATTCCTTGAAGACTAGAATATTGTTTGGTGTAAAAAATATACGAATATATTTGAATCAAATATAATGGGATGTTAATAGATAGGATGGGAAAATAGTTGGACATGATATAATAATGAGCTCATTACTATATCAAATGGCAGGTATAATCAGGATACCCATTGAGAAAGTTTAGATAATAGGTTCCACTGTTATACTATAATGTAGAAATAAAATTAGATGGTATTTTATTCAAGAAAAATATATAACCATGAATGAGTATACATAGTCCATATATGTGGTGTGCGTTCTATCACCATGATGAAGGGAGCTTGTTAGATTAGATTAACCCATTAAAAATTACTCTGTGATGTTTTAAAGAATTAAAAAATCTCAGATATGATGTATATTATATAGAAGGTAAGTGTTCAATTCTTTTTAATGTTTTAGATTTAGGATAATCAAAGAAAATTAGAATGCATTATGATAAAGTTATTGAAAGTCATTAAGAGATTGTGGTTAGGCCTGTGATTGGATATTGTAGAATCTCTACACATAGTGTGGTTATAGGAATCAAGTCACATATATTTTGATATTATTTCTTTGGTGTGGATCTATTTAAGGAAACTCAATATGAATCGGTGGGGAAATATATTAATGTGATTATGTTTGATGTCTAAGGATCCAAAAGCACTTGTTAAAGACGTTGGAAAACACATGAAGCCATTAATAAAAAGATCTCTAGGAATGAAACATAAACCATTTATAATTAGAAAATAATCAACACTATGAACCTTGCACTGATGAACCTTTACATCTATCCTTAAATATTCATTCGATGAAGATAATATAGTGGAATTTATCAGAATTCCTCCTCCATGTTGTATGCATGGGTTGATCAAAATTTCACAATGTTTTGAAAGCATCATCCTTAGATACATGGTATACTATTACATCATTAGGAAAGGATGATGGAAGAATAAAAATTCAACAAGAACTGGATGAATGGACCTCATGAAAGGATCACGTAAAAGGAAACCATATCTAATTGTCTTTCTCTCTTTTTATGGCCATAAAGGATTCTCCTCATGAACACATGAATTTACTCATACATTTTAAAATGTAAAAGACAATAATATGGTTATAATAACATTATAATCCAAAAATCTTACTGTTAAGATGATATTATATTCATATAAAAAGTAATATTAATGACAACAAACATGGAGGAGATCTCAATTTTATCCATTTAACATTGGGATACCCTGATAATCATAGGGTGTTATGAATCATACAATAAGATTTATTAGGACTTAATAATTTCCAATATCATATAAAATGATAATAAAAATAAATTTACATTATGATATCCTCTTATCATATGTAAAAATACCTCTAAGAAATAAAAAATATTTTATCATGCAATATGATATCCTATATACCATCTCTTATGAAATATACTAAACTCTATATGTAAATATTTTTTTAGGGATGTCTCAATCAATTTCACACTTACCATAAATCCCCATAGGCATTGTTCCATTTCACCTTATTTTGTTTTATATATAATAAATTTTTAAACTATATCCAAAATTACTTTTGGATATCTTACTAATCAATTTTGTAAATAAATCATAAAATTTCACATGTATCATATCATATGCAATGCCTTTTGAACATCCTTTCAAAACCCCTTTTAGATAAATTCTGAAAAACTTTTATAGTATATCTTGAATCTTCATAAAACTCAATTGTGATCTAATCTACCAACAAATATGACCCTAAATGTTTTTAGGGGTGATAAAATATGAATTTCAGATTTCATAATTATAGGAAAAGAACGACATGTAGAATATAATCAATAATAGTCAAGCTATAAATGGATCTTCCTTGATCTCAATTAAAAACAAGTATTTCCATATCCATGTATACCTATTATATTATAAATAAGAATTAGCTTTTATAAGATCACTTTATCATATATATTGGGTAAACATGGGATAAATATTATTTCAATCTCATATATTCTACTCATTCATTCTCGATTCTCCAAGTATAACCTAAATAGGTCCACAAATACCACAAAAATTATTTAACCTTATGTACGAGAACATCCCATAACCCTTATCCAATATTTAATTGAATCAAAAGTCTTGTCTAGGTATGATTGTATAATCCATATATCATCTCAATAGAGGACCTAGATGATACTCTTATCATATAGGGGGGGAAATCACATTAGTCTAAGATCTTATCGATGAAATGATAAAGAAATATTCAAACACCCTTTTATTTTATAATACTCAAGTATTTTTTAAAATATATAGTAATTTATGAAGGTTATCATGTTATGAATCTCATTAACATTAGTTACTAGGGTAAACAAATTTTAATGACACACCCTAGTTTATAAAAGACATAGTTTCCTCCACTATATGGAATATATTAGGGGGTTATCCAACACATAAATCTCGTTTTGTTCCTCATGAGAATATTTCACATATACATGTGAAATCCTAATAATTCTAAACATAAAATTTATTCAAAAAATAATAAATTATGAAAATATGCTAAGGATTACTCAAAGTCATTATTTCATTTGTCAATTTTCTTTCCACTACTTGAGTATATGTTGGGAACATAAAAAATCAAAAAAAATATTTTAGATAGTGTATAAAATTATAAAATTTATATTCAAAAATTACTTAAACGATTTTTAAGAAACCATATATATGCTCTCCTTTCATCCTATCCCATATACATGATCACAAATCTATCTATATGTTTACTACACTTTTAAGGTTTTATTAATCTTATAACATTTCTATGAAATTTCTATAAGATCTCTATGTGATCATCTATAAAAAAATATTTCACTAAACTTCTTTATTGCATAACATTTATGATGTAATTTGGTATTAATAATGGTAATAAATTGAAATCTCATTCCTAATGTTACACTCATTTAATATTACATTTACATTTCATAACATCATGACATAAAATGTTGTGGTGTTAATAAATTTTTTATCTACCTAAACCTCCATCTGTTTGGAACACCATTATAGTTAAGGTAAAAAATTCCATAAAAAATTTTCATTGATCTCATCTAAGAAACCAAGTTAAACTATTTACATTATTTATTTACCAACACATCCTAAAATCAATTTTGATAAAAATTAACTTTTATAAATCATTATATTAGATAAATGAAACCCATTAATATTCACATTACCAACATACCATATACTTTTTAGAATATTATGTTATACTTACTTTTAATTTTTGTCTTACATAACATTTTATTTGTTTTGTTTTTAAACATATATTATTTTTTGTATGTTTGAAATTTTCTAAGTCCAAACATACTCTCATCATCCTCTGAAAAACTATATTATAATTAAATATCATGATTACATAAATAATATATTTAGTTGTAATAAAATACAATTTATTTCCTTTAGTGAAAATATTTTACCCAAAAAAACAATTTTATCCATTTATGGTATTCTATGTGTTTGAAAAAATATTTTTTAAAATAAGATTAATTATTAAAATAAACAAAAAAAGTCTGGAGGGATCTTATACCTTGTATTTTAACAAAAATCTAGATAAACTATTTTATCCAATATATAATGTTTTAATACATATCCTCTTCAAAATCCTATTAAATAATCTGATGAATCATAAACTATGTGTATCAAACCCATTATCTCATATTATTTATAAAAAATAATTTTTAATAAATAACCTATCATTTAATATAATATAAATGAGATAAACCTAAAATACCATAATTTAGATCAATATTGGATTGATATTTTCATTTTCATTGAAATCCATGATTTCAGAACCCTTTACATTATAATTTTTCAACAACTATTTGATTCATTATTTTTAGAAAACTACAAGCTTGATAAATTATTTTCATAATTTTTTACTCCTGTGTATTTAGAAAAATTTTAAAATATATAATTGGTATCACATAAGATTAAAATTTTAATGATATATTTCTATAAAATTTATATTTCACATTGAATAACAATGAAGTTTCTCAAATCCCTTTAGATATCCTGGAATATACCATCACATATGGAAATACTGACATCCTTCTTGTATCTTTCTTTATGTTCCAATAACCTTCATTGGCTACTTGTAAAAAATTGTTGGACATTCCAACTAATTTTTTCTTGTTTTAGTTGTGACATTTAGCCACTTTTTTTCAACATAACATAAGAACCAAATCATCCCATGGATTTGTTCATCTTTCTATAATACATTGATATAATAGGGTAACCATTTGTTAAAATAATTAGAATTATTGGATCACTTCCAATGATGGTTCCAAATTTAATTACATAACTAGTAAAATATATAAAGGATACCTTCAATCTCACCCAATCATCAACACACACAATTACAATAAGTATACAAGTGTAGACGAGGGTTCTTTTTATTATCATGAATCTAATACTTTTAACAAAATAATCGAATCATTTTATGCTACCTATAAACATATATCTCCAATTGTTAAAAAATACAACATTTTATTTACTCAAGAATTTTTTTCTAAAAAATATTGATTTATTTAAATAATGATTCTAATTTTCTATACCAGTATAAGGAGTTACCTGTATTAATATTCTCCTCTTCAAGTATTTACAATAAATTTATCTTAAAATATAATAATGGTTCAATTATGTCTACAAAATAATATTTTTTAGATGAGTACACATTATTACATTCATTTTATATATAATTATATTAAATTTATACCACTAAATTGGTAACCTCTTTAATATTTTTCACATCCATTAGTGGACCAAGATATATATTTCACTAGTAAATGACCCCTATTTGGTGTGAAGATCATCAATTTTTCTATTTAGGTAGCCAATCATATCAATAATATCATATATGACTCTTTTATGGTTGAGTGGACAACTATTTATGCAATCTATCATATAGAGAAAATCAACAACATTCCTCTAGTATATTAACTCTCCTGTTTTACCAGATAATTGTTACTAAGATAAAATTTAAAAAATGAGTCACATAACATTTATGATCACCTTATCACCAATTTCATTTTTACAATATAATTTAGGGGAACCCTATTTTTGGCATGAACCTACTCAGTTGGATGATTGAGGTATTAGAAAGTGTTAAATTTGAAAGGAATCAAACACTTAACAATTTTTTTGGGATTTAATCTCACCATCGTATCTCATGTATTCCATTTTATGTGATCATTATTTTAATGATTTATTATAAAATTATATCCCTTCCATGAAATTGATATGTTGAAACAATATTTTGGTGTAACTATATATAAAATTTATAGCTTTTTTTAGGAACTATAATTTAATTCGACCTATGTTTATATATATCTAAGTTAATTTCAGGCATAATTTATATGAAACCCTTTAATGTGAAGTCTTAAAATCACTAGAAAACAATAATACCTATGATAATGATCTTGGTGTGACAAATAACAAAACCTCACATTTATATACAAGGCATAAATCACTAAGAAATCTATCTATTTGGCCAAATATCCCTCCACCCAATGTACATGACTAAAAAGAGAACTCAATTTCATGACAATTATAAGACCTAATATGTGTAAACTATAATAAAAATTTAAATTAACGATCATAAACCAATACATGAAAAATTTTATCTAGAAGAAAATAAAAGAAAATTCACATATACCATGTATCCACTTTTTTTCATATATGATAATTTAAAGAATCATTTTAACACCTAAAACAATGAATAAATTCATTAATAAGAAACACATATATACATGAATAAATCATTGAATCAATTAAATGAACGGGAAATTTATATATTTAAACATCATATATTTATGTATGTGTGATGACCCAGACCCTCGTGGTCTATAACATTGCCAAATTCTGGATCCTATGGGTGACATCTCAGTGGAGCGATGTCATTTCGGCGTGCGACAGATTGGCACAACCGATTGGTGTCACCCAGTCTTGTCGGGTTTCTCTTCAATTGTTTTTCCTGTAATGCCTCTTTTGGGGTTTTCAAAAATTTTTTCAAGTGGTTCAAAGGCATTTAAAATCCCATAATTAATACCCAATAAATTTATAGGTACCTCCTCCATGGAGAATTAAATAACAATTATTTCCATCGTGTGTAACCACCCAACTGCGTGGGGAACCACGATCTGAAATTATAGTCGTTCAAATCCCCATATTCCGTAACAACAGGATCTTATCTATATATCGCACTAGAATTTATTCTTCCTTATTCTTCCTCTTGGCTGGCTTCCTTTCTTCTTAGTACGTTTGAAGTTCCTGACATCCCTCCCCTACAAGTCGTGCTTTTCCCTGATTCTTGTCACGTGGAGAAGAACTTTGATCTTTGATCAATCAAGTAGATTTTTCCTTCGCCTCTCTTTTCTATGTATCATGCGAGGTGGGTATGCTTTTTTCTCTATGGGAATTGATGAAACCAAACTTAATTAAGATAATGAATAGACTTTTAAAGAATGAATGGGGGGTGTGATCGATGTTTCTGATGTACTACTTTTATGTAGTATGTGTTGTGAATTGTGTGGGCCTATGCTCACTAAAAATCATAGCCATTGGTGGTCATTCCTTGTGCACTAATGAACCTTTGTCTGATATGATAATTAAATTACTTAACCTGAAAATTGGTTAATCATGTAAATTCAGTTGGTTTAAATGGATGTTCAGTAAAACAAGAAACTTGTTGTGACCACCCCCATTAACAAACAAAAAGAAGAAGTTAATGAATGTTGTGCTTAAACCTGGAAGTTTTCCACTCTGTTTGGTGGTGGGTGTGTGGTTATTCCTGGTGCTTATGGGATTATGTGAATGGGGATGGGATCTTATATTGTGGCATGATTGTTGGTTGTGAATTTGAATCAGTGTGGTTGCTCTGATGTGACATAATCTCAGGTGGAATCCTCTATCATTGAGAAATGGTGGGTTCCTGGTTTTCGGGACATGGGGCTGTGTCTCGGGGTTTGCTTTGTCACCAGTACTTTGAGGGATCTCACTTATCCCTTTTGGGAGGTTTTCATTGCTTCCAGAACTTAGAGGGATTTCACTTATCCCATTGTCATTGTGACCTTACAAGAGAACCGAGTGTGAATGCCTAAATTGTTGTTTGGATGTTTTTTTTCTAGCTTGTGTTTATGGCTGTTATTTTCTCAGTAGTGCAGAATTCATTCTAATGGGATCACTTCAAAATTAAAACAAGAATGGTTGAGTGGGGAATTGGTTTGAGAATGAGTTGTGACTTGGCTGTGAGTGTCGTGGCTTATTTTGTGAATGAATAGTAACAAGGGTGTTTGTGCTTAGGTTTGGGAGCCCCTAGGTTGGGATGAGTGCTTGTTACCTATACATATATCTGTAGCTTTTATGTTTATTATTCACACCCCAACCAAGTTGAGAACTTAGTACCGAACACCCCATCTCATGGGGGGTGTTTTTTCCAACACTCCTATGAGTGGCTCTTTATTAGCTCATTTTCTGCTCCCTTTGCTGAATATCCCAGGACACTTCGGGTGGTCTGTGATGGATGAGGTCAATTATTATCCTAAGAATCATTAGGAAGGGTAGTTTCGGTGGTTGGCCCAGGTGTCTACGGCAGGATGTTTCCCAAGAGTCTTCGGGATGAGGCCCAGGTGTCTGCGGGTAGGTTGTTTCCCACGTGTCTTTGGGATGAGGCCCAGGTGTCTTCAGGAATGGAAGTAGTTGTTCTGGCCTAGGTGTCTTCGGGCGTGGTAGTAGTTGTTCTGGCCCAGGTGTGTACAGGTGGGGTTTGGCAGTGGGACTGCGGTGAGGTTGAGGCCAAGGTGCATGCGGGCGGGGATTGGCAGCGGGACAGCGGTGAGGTTGTGGCCTAGGTGTGTGTGGGCGGGGTTTGGTAGTGGGACTACGGTGAGAATGGTGGGATTGGTTCGATACGTAGTATGTCTTCAGTAACCCATGGGAAAGTGGCATGGGGTACCCAAATATCGATGTGTTATTACTATACTTTACTTGCATTGCATTATTTGGGGAGTTTTCCTTGGTGAGACGTGGGTGGATAGTTTTTCCTTGCTAGGTGATTTGGTTTTTCTTTTCTCGCTTGGAATTAGAATGCCTATCCACTTTTGCACGAGAGTCATTGGTTTTCCCTACTGAGTGTACTTGTATGCTCAACCTACGTATATAAAACTATTTTCAGGTTTCCAGGTGGACTTTAGGGATCGTGCGGGACCGTACTAGCTTGGACCTTGGGGCAGTTGCTGTTGTCGTTTCCCTTTTTCTTAGTACATTACATTTGGAGTTTTTGTGGCTTGTATCTTTTCCTTTTGAACATGCATATGGGAGTATTTTACTTTTGGATTTACCTTTACTTTCAGCTTCAGTATTGTTGGGTTTTCTATCTTATCTCTCGATCCTATAAAAAATAAAAAGGGTAATACCTTTCATTTTGTGTGACATTCTATACCCTTGGTGTTGGTTTCCAATCCGGGACCTATTGAAGGTGGGTTTTGGAGGTCATTATCCCTCCTTTAACTTAAATAAGGAAGGGCCTGGCAATCAGCTGACCCTTCCCTCTTTTTGGTGAAGGTGGGTCATGATAGAATGGTATCAAAGGAGTAAAGGTTGAGGTATAGGATAGAGTCTTGAGTTAGGGACAGTGATGATTTCATGGGGTGGTAGGGAAACAGTGTTGGGTGATCTTGGTGCATGAAATAGGCCAGGGAAGACCGGCTAGGACACGAGATTTTAGGGTCCCTTGTGATTCGACGCAAGGACTCTGGACCTACTGAACAACCCAGTGAGGCTACACTGATTGCTGGGTAGAGACCCAAGGAAAGGTACATGCATCATAATGACTTGTGTTCTCATGTTTCTGGGGTGTTTTCGGGATTTGAAATGAATCGGAAGTCTAAGAAAATTTTAAGAGAAATATTCTGCACTACTCGGTCTTAGGCATTGCTTATTTACATTGCAACTATGGCACCGGGGAGATGACCGTGAGTTTTGGGGGTGATCGAGGCCCAGGAGGTTGACTTGGCCAATCGGTAGAGGATCAACTGAGAGGAGGAGGAGGATAAGTGGAAGAGGAAGATTTGAGCCTTTTAGCGATAGAACTTTGGAAAGTACGAGGGCATAACCTTGGATATGGAGACAGAAAGCTGGGTCGAGGAACTAGTGATCGCTTTCAGCCTGATTCGGGCTCCGACGAAGTACTGGGTTCCTCTGACCGTCAGCCAGATGTATGGAACAACGCATCAATGGTGGACGATTTATCTTGGAGAGAAGGGGGAAGCTAAGGTTACATGGGCTGACATCGAGAAGGAGTTCCGGGCAGAATTCCTCTCTTCCACGATGAAGGCCGATAAGAGGAAGGAGCTACTCTCCCTCCAGTAGTGGAGAATGTCAGAGAGAGAGTTGGGGATCAAGTTCAAGGGTCTCCTTCACTTTGCTCCAGACCTTTTTCTCGATGAGGAGTATCGGGTGAGACGTTTAGAGGAGGCACTCTGACCTTCTCTTCAATACGTTGTTACCCCCTTCACCCTACCGACATACTTAGAGGTGCATAAGAAGGATGAAGTGGTGGAGAGGATGCACACACTAGGAGGTGTGTCACGAGAGGGGATCCAGTTGGGCTCCTCAAAGGGGAATGCTGTCAGTAGCAGGCCTCCAGCATCAGGGCCCTCTAGGTTCTGACCATCAGGGAGCAGGCCGCAGCAGTTCTAGTTTCGGTCTCCCGGCCCCCACCCTTTCCCTTTGGGCTTGGGACTGAGGTGCTTCATTTTTGGAAGCCATGGGAACCTTCAAAACTAGTTCCTGGACAGAGTACAGTACGGTTGGGGTGGGCAGGTCCAGCACCCACCTCAGTAGCAGTAGTTCCGGGCTAGGCACCTTCAGCAGCAGCAGCAGGGGCAGCAGGCTCCCGCTCCGCCGAGGGTCGACGTTGTAGGAGGAGGCCGACCTCAGGGTGCTCCTCAGGGACCTTTCCCCGGGCGTGGTTGGTGAGGTGGCTGACAACCAAGAGGCAGAGGAGCTAGGCATGGGCAGTTGCACGCCGCGGAGGCAGCAGTTCTACTAGGTCCAAAGTTCGTTCGAGGTATGATCAACTTGTTTAGTACCCTTCAGTATTCCTTGTTTGATATAGGAGCTTAGCACTCCTTTGTTCCACCCAGTATGACCCATGCTCTGGGTTTAGACACTGAGAGACTTCCAGTGCCCCTAGTGCTGAGTACACCTATCAGAGGACAGACCGACTTGTTCTATGTTTGTCGAGGATACAGACTCATGATAGGGGCACATCTGTCAGTCATGGATCTTATAATGTTGCAGATACAACCATATGATTTCATCCTAGGCATTGACTGGTTGTTCTTTGTTTTTTTCGTCATTGAATGATTCCCAGGAAGGGTTTTGTTTTCATACTTGTGTGGCTGACGGGTGACTGTCATCGGAGAGTGATGTTTCTAGGGAAGAAGAAAGTGAGGGGAAACCCTCCTCTCCTTGCTGGCTAAGCTATCAGTAGAGTCGGTGGATGCATGAATGGTTTAAGCCCCAATAATCATCAGCTAATTTATGGACATCTTCCTTGAATAGGTGGAAACTCTTCCCCCTCAATGTGATGTTGAGTTTAGGATAGACATGTAACCTGGTGCTCAACCAATTTCGATGGCCTTCTATCGGATGACACCTTCAGAGTTTTGGGAGTTACGTATCCAGATTGGTGATCTGATGAAGAAGGGTTTTTTTTCGTCCAAGTGCGTCCCTGTGGGGTGCTCATGTTTTGTATGCAAAGAAGGTGGATGGTGGTCTAAGTCTGTGCATAGACTATAGGAGGCTGAATCACATGAAATTCAGGAATCGCTACCCTCTCTCGAGGATAGAAGATCTCTTTGACCAACTGAGGGGAGCAGGTTAGTTCTCGAAGATCGATCTGCGGGCTGGATATCACCAAGTAAGGGTGAAAGAGGGAGACATCTGAAAGAATGCCTTCAGGAGGAGATATGGGCACTATGATTTTGTAGTCATGTTGTTCAGCGTTAAGAACAAACCAAATGTGTTCAAGAGGCTCGTGAAATCCATTTTTCGGGAATATATGGACCGGTTTGTAGTCCTGTTTATTGACGATATATTGATCTACTCAAGATCAGAGGAGGATCGTGATGAGCACTTAAGAACAGGTTTAGAGGTCCTCCGACAGCACCAGCTCTATGGGAAGTTGTCCAAGTGAATGTTCTGGACGTGATAAGTGCATTTCCTTGGGCATGTGGTGTCCAATCAGGGGATAGAAGTGGACCCATCGAAGGTCGAGGCGGTTGTTTCCAGGGCTGCACCCAAGAACGTAATGGAGGTTCTTAGTTTCCTCGGGCTGGAAGGTTACTACCGGAGGTTCGTGCCCAACATCTCCCGAGTTGTGGCACCAATGACAGCCTTGATCAAGAAGGAATAGTCTTTTGTATGGGACAATCAGTGCGAGGCAGCCTTTAGCTATCTGAAGGGGAAGTTGTTTAGTGCCACAGTGCTAAGGGGGCCAGAAGAAACGGCAACATATGAGGTGTTCTGTGATACGTCAAGGCAGGGCCTCGAATGTGTGTTGATGCAGCAAAAAGGGGTGATCTTTTATGGGTCTAGACAATTACACCCTCTTGAGCGTAATTATGCCACCCACGATCTAGAGCTTGTAGACGTCATCTTCGCGCTGAATTTGTGGTGGCATTACCTCATCGGGGAGCTCTTTGTGGTCTTCACGGATCACAAGAGCTTGAAGTATGTCTTCTCTCAGCGGGACTTGAACTTAGGACATCAATGGTGTATAGAGTTCCTTCAGGGCTATGACTTCGATATTTCCTACACCTAAGGAAAGGGGAATGTAGTGGTCGATTCCTTGAGCAGGAAGTCGCAGAGGGGGGTGGTTCGAGAGTCGACATATGATTAGAAGGTGATGGAGTAGTTGACTGCCATGCACCTGGACACGAGGGTGGATAGAGGTAGAGGTTACCTATATCAAGTGACAGTGCAATCCTCTCTTCTATGGTAGGTGGAGGAGTCCCAGTGGGGGGACTCAGAAAGCGAAGTGATGCGTGACCTAGCTAACTAGTGCAATGCTCCGGAAGGGTGGAAAGAGGATGGTCAGAACCGGATGCTTTTCCAAGGAAAGATATTTGTTCCAGAGGAAATGCATGGAAAATTTTTTAGTGAGTTCCACAACTACCTCTAGCGGTGCACCCAAAAGTTTCCATGATGTACTAGGGAATGAGGAGATATTTTTGGTGGCCCGGGATGAACCGGGAAATAGCAGAGTTCGTAGCGAAGTGCCTCATGTGTCAGCAGGTGAAGGCCAAACACTGTGTTCTAGGCGGTTTTCTGCAATCTCTAGATGTCCCCGAGTGGAAGTGGGAGGACATCTCGAAGGATTTCATCACGGGACTACCCAAGGATCGAGGGGGATGTGACTCTATCTGGGTAGTGGTGGACCGGTTGAGGAAATCAGATCAATTTCTGAAAATCAAGGAGTCGGGTGTAGTGGATTCATTAGCACGAAGGTACGTGGATGAGGTGGTGCAGTTGCATGGAGTTCTGAGATACATAGTCTCAGATAGCGATGCACAGTTTACCTCATGAATCTGGAGAGTGTTGCAACATTCTTTTGGTACCCAACTACGTCTTAGCACTGATTTCCATCCCCAGACAGATGGAAAGACGGGGCGCACCATACAGACCTTGGAGGATATGCTGCGAGCATGTGTTCTGGACTCAGGAGGATCATGGGTGCGACAGTTGCCTCTGGTAGAGTTCACCTAAAATAATAGTTATCACTCTACCATTGGAATGGATCCATTCTAGGCCTTGTACGAGAGGCCATTTCGCTCACCTGTGTGCTGGACTGAGGTTGGGGAAGTGAGTGTTCTTGGCTTGGAAGAAGTGCAGAGCACGATAGAGAAGGTTAAACTTATATGGGAAAGGATGAAGGCGGCACAGGACCGACAAAAGTCATATTTCGATAATAGGAGGAGACCCTTGGAGTTCGGGGTCAGGGACCATGAGTTCTTGAAGGTCTCCCCTCGGTGTGGAAAATGGAGGTTCAGTAGGGAGTGAAAGCTCTCTCCCAGATTCATCGAACCCTTCAAAGTATTGCAGCAGGTTGGAGAAGTGGCTTATCGGCTAGCGTAACCACTACCGCTACTGAGGATACATGACGTATTCCATGTTTCCCAGCTCTGTCGGTATCTACATGACGATTCACACGTCCTTGACTGGGCAGAGCTAGATATCGAAGACAATGCAATGTTTGTGGAGTGACCACTGACGATCGGGGATCGTGAGGAGAAGGTGGTTCATGGATGAACCATTCCTTTGGGTCGTGTGTTGTGGAGGCATGGTGGGCTTGAGGAAAGTACCTGGGAAAGGGAAGCATAGATACGTGCTTAGTACCTAGATTTTTTTTCGAGTTTTGTGTTGTTCTAGTTTGTACATGTTGTGACAGAACGCTTTACCTTGTTAACTATGGAATGCATGGTTTTCCTTTTTCTGTGGACGTGTGAGAAGTATCCTGAGATGTGGGGAGGGGAGGACCTAATCCCTAGTTAAGACGCATTAGAGTGGATGCGCCTAAACTCGCGTAGGTGAGTCAGAGCAGCCCAAAGCGGATAGTGTCATAACATGGAGGAAGGAAAACCCTCACCACATGAACGAACAATTTAATATTTTATTTTACGGTGATTGTAATTGTTCAAGTTCACTATTGAGAGGTATCTTCCGAGGTGGTTGTTCGGACCCACCCCTCTTTTCTTCAGGTCTGGTTTTAAATTCTCGAGGGATAGAATGATTTGATAGGTATATGATGTGATGACCTGGACCCTCGTGGTCTATCCCTTTTTCAAATTCCGGATCCTAGGGGTGACGTCTCAGTGGTGGGACGTCATTTCGGCGTGCGACCGATCAGGGAGACTGATCGGGGTGACCGATCGGCGTGACCGATCAGCGTGACTGGTCGGTGCGACCGGTCAGTGAGACTAATTGGCGTGACCAGTAGGCACAACTGCTCGGCGCGACTGGTCAGCAAGACTGATCAGCGTGACAGATCGGTGCGACCGATCGGTGTCACCCAGCCTTGTCGGGTTTCTCTTCTAAATTTTTTCCCGTAACGCCTCTTTTGGGCTTTTCAACTTTTCATTCAAGTGGTTTAAAGGCATTTAAAATCCCATAATTAATACCCAATAGATCCCAAGGGACCACATCCATGGAGAATTAAATAACAATTAATTCCATCGTGTGTAACCACCCAACCGCGTGGGAACCATGATCCGAAATTAAAGCCGTTCAAATCCCCATATCCCATGACAACAGGATCTTATATATATATCACATAGTAATTTATTCTTCCTTCTTCTTCATCTTGGATGGCTCCCTTTCTTCTCAGTATGTTTGGAGTTCCCGACAGCCTTCTCTACATGTCACGCTTTTCTCGGATTCTCGGCGTGTCGAGAAGAACATCGATCTTTGATCAATCAAGTAGGGTTTTCCTTCACCTCTCATTTCGGTGTATCATGCGGGGTGGGTATGATTTTGTCTCTGTGGGAATTGATGAAACCAAACATAATGAAGATAATTAATGGACTTTTAATGATTGAAGGGGGAGTGTGATCGATGTTTCTGTTGTACTACTTTTATGTTATATGTGTTGTGAATTGTGTGGGCCTATGCTCACTGAAAATCATGGCTATTGGTGGTCTTTCCTTGGGCACTAATGAACCTTTTTCTTCTTTGATGATTAAATAAATTAACCTAGAAATTGGTTAATCACGTAAAATCAGTTGGTTTAAATGGATGTTCAGTAAAACAAGAATCTCTGTGTGACCAACCGAATTAACAAACAGAAATAAGAACCTAATGAATGTTGTGATTGAACCTGGAAGTTTTCCACTCTTTTTGGTGGTGGGTGTGTTGTTCTTCCTGGTGCTTATGGGAATATTTGAATGGGGATGTGATCCTCTTTTGTGGAAATGTTTTTGGTTGTGAATTTGAAGCTGTGTGGTTGCTCTGCTATGACACGAACTCAGGTGGAATCCTCTATCATTGAGAAATGGTGGGTTCCTAGTTTTGGGGACATGGGGTTGTGTCTCGGGGTTTACTCTTTCTCCAGTACTTCTAGGGATCTCACTTATCCCTTTTGTGAGGTTTTCTTTGGTTCTATTACTTTGAGGGATCTCAATTATCCCTTTGTCGTTGTGACCTTACAAGAGAACCGGGTGGGAATGCTTAAATTATTGTTTAGATATTTCCTTTTTCTTGGATTGTGTTTATGCCTGTTAGTTTCCCAGTAGTGTAGAATTCACCCTAATGGGATCACTTGGACATGAAAACAAGAATGGTTGATTAGGGAATTAGTTTGGGAATGAGTTGTGACTTGGTCGTGAGTGTCGTGGCTTCTTTTGTGAATGAATAGTAACAAGGGTGTTTCTGCTTAGGTTTTGGAACACCTAGGTTGGGGTGAGTGTTTGTTACCTATACATATATCTGTAGATGATATGTTTCTTATTCGCGTCCCACCCAAGTTGAGCACATAGTGATGAACACCCCATCTCATGGGGAGGGTTTTTTTCCAACACACCTAATAGTGGCTAGTTATTAGCTCCTTTTCAGATCCCTTTCCCGAATGGCCCAAGAATTTTGAGGCAGGCTATGATGGCCTGAGGTCCATTATTAGCACAAGAATCTTTGTGCAGGGTAGTTGCAGTGGTTGGCCTAGGTGTCTACGTGTAGGTTGTTTCCCAAGTGACTTTGGGATGAGGCCCATGTGTCAGCAGCCAGGTTGTTTCTCAAGTGTCTTCAGGATGAGGCCCAGGTGTCTTCGGGCATGAAAGTAGTTGTTCTGGCCCAGGTGTATTCGGGTGTGGCAGTAGTTGTTCTGGCCCAGGTGTGTGTGTGTGTGGGGGGGGGGGGGTTGGCAGTGGGACTGCGATGAGGTTGTGGCCTAGGTGTGTGCGGGTGGGGTTTGGAAGTGGGACTGCAGTGAGGTTGTGGCCCAGGTGTGTGCGGGTGGGGTTTGGCAGTGGGACTGCGGTGAGAATGGCGGGATAGGTTCGATGCGTAGGATTTCTTCAATAAGAAGTGTTAAAGTGGCGCGGGGTACCCAAATATCAATGTGTTATTACTATACTTTACTTTCCCTGCATTATTTGGAGACTGTGCCTTGGTGAGACTTGGGTGGATAGTTTTTCCTTGCTAGGTGCTTTGGTTTTTCTTTTCTCAAAGGGAATTACAATGCCTCTCCTCTTGTGAATTAGAGTCTTTGGTTTTCCCTACCGAGTGTACTTTTATGCTCACCCTATGTATATAAAACTATTTTCAGGTTTCCAGGAGGACTTCAGGGATCATGTGGGACCGTACTAGCTCGGACCTTGGGGCAGTTGTTGTTGTCGTTTTCCTTTTTATTGGTACATTACCTTTGGAGTTTTTTTGGCTTGTATCTTTTACTTTTGAACATGCATATGGGAATGGTTTACTTTTGGATTTACCTTTACATTCATCTTTGGTATTGTTGGGGTTGTAATATTATCTCTCGATCCTATAAAAAAATAAAAAGGGTAATGCCTTCCATTTTGTGTGAGATTATATACCCTTGGTGCTGGTTGCCACTCCGGGACCAATTGAAGGAAGGTTTCGGGGGTCATTATCTCTCCTTAAACTTAAAGAAGGAAGGGCCTGACAATCTGCTGACCCTTCCCTCCTTTTGGTGAAGGCGGGTCGTGACAATATGAATAATTTAGAAATAAATAAATTATAAAAAATTTATACTTTAAGAATGAATAAATAAAAACAATTCCATTTTATCTAATACAAACATTTCATATAATATTTTACATGGATATAATATTTACACCTTAATATTATAAAATATAACAAATTTTATGGAAAAATTTAATAAAAAATAATAAATATTTCTAATTTAATGTAAATAAATTCTGTTATTTTAATATCATGTATTTGATTTTAATGAAACCTTTGATCATATTATCCAAAACAATTGTGCAACAGTTCAAATAAATTACAAAAATTATGCCTTAATATATATATTTTATGTTTTAACTTCTTTAAATTAATAAAAACTTTATAATTTTCCATGCATTGTCGACATTATATAAATAAATAAATAAAATTTATATTAATTTCCAATATGCACTCCTTTATATATTCTAATTATATTACATTCAAAATATATGATATTTTATAAAATATAAACATTTTATATTCCAATCCTATTATGTAAACTACAAATCTAATCTAAATATCACTTATTTAATATTATTTAAACCTTTATCATGTTAATTAGGAAATATTATTTTGATATGGTTTAAATAATTCATCAAATAAGGCCTTTAATTTGAACATTTTGAATTAAACATTATGAGTTATTTATAATATTAAATATAGAGTTGTTTTTATTTTCACTTATTTTATAATTTATATACAATTGATAAATTTGACTTATAATATTTATATTAAAGGATAAAATATATATTATTAGTCTTTCCATATTGCTTTTAAAGGTACACAATGGTAACATTTAGGATTTTTGGATTTTTTAATATTTTTTTCATAAACATTTAATAATTTTGTAAACAATTGATAACTTTTTTATGTTATACCAACCTTTATACATTTAATATATATCTGAAAATATGTTTTAGTATAATTTATAAACAATTAATAAATTATATTTTTCATTTTTTGGACCTAAACATGGTTTATAACTTATTGGGGGGTGAATGAATTTATAATAATTTTAATTTTCCCCTTATCAATGACCTTGTACCATATAGAATAAGGAATCTTCTCTCTACTTCTCTCTTAATCAGAGTCTATATGAAAAAATAGAAGCAAAAAAATAGAGATGGATATGATTTTAATTAGTTCACCCAAATATAATTATCCAAGGTTAATATATGGAAATGTCAAATTCACATGAAGCACAAAAGATCACTTGTTTATGGTATTATGTTTCGAAGTGGTTACACTAACCCTCAATATTTACAACCAAGAAAAGATGGAAATATCATTAATCTTCGTAGACTTAGGGAACATAATTCTCATACCAGTGATTCCTTATATGTCTATGTAATGAGGATGAGAACTAAACGATGTGTATTTTACCACTATTTTCATCTTTATTATTCTTGAATAACATCATTATCTACATCCATTAAGATATCTTCTGGAACACCTATTATTAGTATTCATTGTATAATTAATGTTGGAATACCTCTACTTCAATTCTATGAAACAAAAAAAAACCCTACCCCATTCATATCTCCTTTCCAGATGTATGGAAGTAGAATAATATCTATTTGTTTCTTTATTTGATGAAATATCTTCAATGATTCATCTAAGACATTTAATCTTTATTTTGGGAAGGTTTATTTTCTTAATTTTATTTTAAAAACAATGAACATTCATTTTAATGATAAATCATTTTAAAATAGAACATGTTTTCTTACTACATTCCATGCATGAAAAAATGTCCCTCGAAATCAAGAAAAAAAATCATTTCATGTCACAGTCATAATCTCATAGAAAATCATGAATTTAAAAATACATGCAATATGATGTTGTAAACCTCTCCACATCACCTTCTTTTATTTCCATGATTTGAAAAATGGAATTTTCATTCTAAAAATTATCTCAAAATAACCTTTATATAGGTAGAAAAATATTTCTTAAATATTCATTGATAGTTGGTTTTATTATCTCCATCATTGGTAGGCTACATGATCAACCAAGTTTTATGAGAGATAAAAATATATTCAGATTTCTACTTTTATCCATCCTTTAAAAAATATAAAGTCTCAAATAACTCATATTTATATAGAGATAAATTGTATATAAGTCAAAAAACACTCATAAAAATTTAATATGATTCATATATAATAACTAATCACTTTATAAAACGTCAAAAGAATCGTATTCTCTACATGGTGACTCGTATGCACAAGATGTTCAATCATATATTGATTCTCTCTGGCTCATAAACAATTCCCAACTTTTCTAAATTTATATATTTTAGGAATAATGACTCATACAATGTATTATATGACTCATATATATAATCTTTTATAACTTATATGCACCTTTGGATGTCTCATACTTAGTAGGACTTAGCTAAATTTTCCAAAATTTCATCAAAACAAGTTTTCATAGAATTCATTCAATGTAATCAGAAACTATTCCATACTTTTTTGAAAATAAATCCAATCACTAATAAATAAATTAGTAATTAGTAATTATACTTTAATTTCAATTGACACAATTTAAGTACCCTTATAAGTGTATTTTTCCATTATCATGCCCTTTATGTTTGTTTAATACTTTAAAACTTTGTAATACAATAATTTTAATGAAATTCAGAACCAGACAGTTTAAACATAAACACAATACAAACCTATTTACATCAATTATTATATAATTAATTTACAAAAAATAAATTATAATCCCCTAGTAGTCTAGCATTGTGAGAGAAACAATAATTAAATGGAAAAATTCTCATGAAATACCTCATGGAACTCCAAACCCATTAGCACATTCCAAACTCCATTGAAGATAATTTCTCTCATTAATAATTAATTCAATAAACATTTCTCTCCCTTAATAAATAATTATAAAAATATATTAACACCTTCTTCTCTAATATATGAATATCTTCTTCCCTTTTTTTAATGAACTTAATTTTCACTTATTTGATAGTTCACAAAAGAGAGTTTGAAAACCAATCAATGAATATATGAGATAAAACATATTACTATATTGAATGAAACAACTATAGAGGAGTTGAGGTTCCTTCCCCAACCCATCTACTTAGAATTTTTTTTGGAATCCAATATCCAACTGATTCCTTACAAAATCCTCCATGGGTAGTACCTTGGCCAAAATACCAACAACTTGACATTAAGTAGAAAAATACTCAAACTTCACAACTTTTTTATTTCACCTTCACATTTATGAAATAATATTGAATTTCAATTTTATTGGTCCTCGAATGATGAATAGTATTTTTCTTAAATTTGTAGTAATTTAGCTATCAAAGATGATTGGAATTTGATATTCCACTTTAAACCCAATGACTCGAAAATTATACCACATCTATAACAATTGGGTACAATCTTGACTAGTTTCTAAATATTCAGCCACTTCCATGATTAAAGTGATATAAAATTTCTTCTTATATATCCATGTGATATAAGAACTACAAATATATATTACACCTTTAGAATTTGATATTCAATCATCCACAGAAACATCTCAATCATCATATGTATATCCCAATAGTTTATTCAAAGAAGTTATGTCACAAAACAACCGAAAATATAATATTTGTTTTATATAATATAGTAATCATATCATATATTTTATATGAAGTTATTTTCGATATCTTTGATAGTAGTCAACATTACTTGTTGACAATATAATTTATGGTCAAGAGGCATTCAAGTACAGTTATCTCCCAATGATTTTGGCAACAAAGTGTTATATTGACCTCATTGCCTTACAAATCTATTGAACATTTCTCATTGGTAACAATAATTATTACAATTATCCTTGAATCGTCCATCTTAAACCTTTTTATCACATACATGAAATTTTTTATGAGAAAAAATTACCCCCCCCTTTTTAGAACCCATAACAACCAGTAAAAATGATAATTAACTTATAAAAGACATTTTGAATTGATAATTCTTGAATTATGAAAATTTATTACATTATTTAACATTAGATCCTCCAAAAATGGTTTTATACAAACAAATAAGTACATCAATATATTCATATTTATAACTCTTAATATATAGGTGTTGATCAACCCTGGTTATTTAAAAACCAATCCTCTTTATGTACATTTATAGACATGGGTACGAGGCCCTTGATGAATATTTTAATCTATAAAAAACATTTTTTTAACTAGAAACCTTTTTTTCATCATCATTAACTATAGAATAATTTGGTTACTCTATATATAATTCCTCTATAAGGACATTAATCAAGAATATGTATATGATATCCATATGATATAATCTCATAAATCTTTACACTAACATGGCCAAGAATAGTCATATAGTTCCCAATCCGAAAACAAGTAGAAATAATTTTTCTCTTTAAATTAATTCTATTAGGTAACATCCCTTTCACACAAGAAATTATTTATTCCTAATCACCATTGCATCAATATTAGAATTATTTTACAAAACCCATTTAGTTTTGATAACTTTTTTATATGCTTTGGAACAACTTCCTTAGTCATATTATTTTCAATTTAGCCAAACCCATAATACATATACATGTCCCAGTTTTTATCTCTAGAAGGATCATCAATGATCTTAGAATATACATAAATTTGAATGGTTACTTTATAATACTTTATCCACATTGTTTTAGGGGGGTTTCTAGTCACAAACAATGTTGTTGTCACCAATTTCTTCCATATTAGTTATCTAGTTTATATCTATTATTTATGATATATTTTATTTTATATTGTAGATTTAATCAAAGTCTTATATATCCCCTTAAGCTCCCCATTCCATTTAACACCCCAAGATATCAGAGTACGTTATTTCTTCAAAGTAATCCAATAAATTTCACTACACACAACACCAAGTTCTAGCACCCCATGACTTACCAAACTAGCCGTTCAAAAGTGGTTATGAATAGTATTAACTGAATTTTGAACTTTATAAAATATTTATCATTTTAGAACCTATATTATGAGTTTCTTAGACATAATGTAAGAACAAATTCATTTTTTCAGATAAAATAATTAATTTTCAAAAAAATATAATTTTACTACCTTTTAATGGTGAACCTTCTGTTAAATCCAACATTTGAAACTTTTATATATTTAATTTGAAAAAAATATACTTATTCTTTATAATTTTGACAAAAGAGTTTTTTTTCAATATATTTTTTCTGTTTTTCTAATAACATTCATATTTTGGTGAATAGTGAAAATACTATAATTTAACTGAAAACAATTTTTTCAATCAAAATAATTTATAGTTTTAAATTAAACATTTTAATGGTTTGGAATTATAAATAAATTATGTTTTTACCTTTTAATCCAATGCTGGTCATTTTATGTAATTTCACTTTTAAATTGGACATAAACAAGTGTCAATCTTTTGACAGTTATTGTTTCTTAAAAATATGGTTTTTGGTTTTGACAATAGGAATTAATTTCAAATTAATAAATGAAATTTATATTTTTTTAATTTGGAAAAATAGACTTCCTTTTTGAATTTGTAATATCAAAATTATCTTAGGGTGAATTTTTGGTATGTTTCTGAAAACTTTCAAATTTTGATGAATAGTGAAAACACTACGTTATTGGTTAAAACTGACTTTTCATTTAAATAATTATTTATTTCATATAAATTTATTTTATATCAAAATAGATACATAATACCTATATATGTTCATTTTAATTAATTGGATTCATTTTATAATAATTTTAGATATATAAAAATTTTATTAAAATTTTACTGTCTTTCACCCACCTCCTAGGAGCATTTGCAAATTTGAATAAAACATAATTTTACCACTTCTATGAATTGAATTTCAAAAATACATGAGTCAAGGTTGATAACAATAAGTAAAATGTGGTTCAATAAGATAAAAATAACTTTTGGTGGATATTAACTTTTGGCTTTTATTTACCATAGTTAAAAGTAAATAGGGTAATTAAAGGTAAAAATGATATTATTATTACCCTAACACATGTACTAATTGTATTGGATAACTGTAATTCGGCCAAAAACTACCTTAGGAATAAAATATGATCCTTTAGGTCCACTTGGCTTCGATTAGGACATTTATTATTATTTAATTCAATGAATAATTAAAAGTGTTAAATTCAATGTTAAATAACTAAACCATTGTTAATATAGGGTTAAACGTAGGAAAAATTATACTATAAATGTTAATTAGAAAGATAAAAATATTTCCTACATAATGATATTTTATTTTAAATTTTTAGACATTAAATAAATATTTTATTTATGACACAATGATGATGTAGTAATTCCCTTATTAATGAAATATTAAAATAATTGATATTATAAATAACCAAATAAATGTAATTGGAGACTTTATACGAATTACACTAATTTTATAGATTTATATGACATATTATAGTTGATTAAAAGAAATTTTTTTCTATGTTATAATGCTGTTATGAATTTAGAAAAAATCAAAATACCAACTAGTGTCAAAATTGACATAAAAGATTTTCTAAAACAAATATTATCTTACTAATTGGTATTCTATTCTTAATAATCTAAGGTTCGTCCAAAGAGCATAAATACTATTATATATGTCATAAATGATCTACTTGGGGTTATTTAGTAATTTTATAGTAATATTATTAATCTTATATTATAAAAATACAAAAAGACATGGTAAATGTCAAACTATTTAACTAAGAGTTAAATCTAAAAGATAAGGTTAATATAGTGACACAAACCTGTATAAAACCAATTTTATGATAGTTTTTTGACCCATCCCCATATTATCCTTTAAATAATTCATTTTAGAGACATTATAAACCTAAAAGGAATTTATTATAAATAAAATTTTATGATTTTATTAAGATGCCCATCACCCCTCTTATAAGAGGGCACTTCCCCTTCTCTCAAATTCACACCTCCAAAGTCATTTGGATCAGCCATCCCCTACCAATATATCCTCCCAACTATACTAACTTCATCCTAGAGGCATTTCATTGGTCATAAACCCATCCTATGGATCCATTTTGATCAAAATCAAAAGGAAGAACACGAAGAAGAGGAGGTTAAACATACCCTCGACCAAAGGAAAGTTCAAGGAAAGGGGTTTTCGTCTCACTCATTATTCCCATGATATTCATGATATATTGTCACTATTTCCTTTTTTGTGGTGTATTTACTTCCCATAATTGTATTCCTTGTGTAATAAACTTTAATTTATGTGTTTTTACATATTTATTGTATGATACTTCTTTAATGGGGTGTATGTTTCGTAAGTTACCAAATTGGTAAGGGTTAATTCTTCAGTCTCATTATTATCAGAGATTGTTTATGTGTAAGTAATTTATAGGAAATTTATATTATCTATGTCAATGTCTCATAAAAGACATTTCAAAATGATTCTTTTAAGTTACTATTTAACTAAAACATCATTTTAAATGTTAAATATTTATTCTTCTAAATCTTTCTCATTAATATCCGTGTTTTCAAAATGGGTTTTAAGGATTTCTTTATATATATATGAATGTTTTTAAAATGTTAATTCCTTTCAATATTTTCAAAGTGGTATGGGACAATTGTATTCAAAAATATCTTTTATGTGATTTCCTTTATAAATTATGTGACTTTTAAATGATTTCTTAAAAAATGGATAATTCTCTCAAAGATTTTCACCGATCATTTTCATCTATGTCAACATCCTTTTATGTATTTTAAAATTGTCGGAAGTTGATAGAAATAATCCATATTTTATTTAAGGATAAGTGATGGGTTTTATTGTGGATGAGTTATTTTTAGGCCATTCATGGTTTATGGATAAAGTATTGAAATTCTGAATGCTAGTTTTAATACGAATGTTTATGTTATATTTCAACCATTTCATAAGATGAATGTGTTGGACTACTATGTTATAGGTTGGGGACTAGTAAAATTAATCCCTCCGAGTTGGGGTTTGGTTACCGTTGACTCTCCGGGATGGAGTCTGGTTACAAAGGCTCTCCGTTTTGGAGTCCAGTTACAGAGGCTCTTCGGGATGGAGTTTAGTTACATAGGCTCTCCAGGTTGGGGTATGGTTACAGTTAGCCCCTAGGTCCTGGCACGAGGCCTTGACACAGAAATTAACGTTCGATACTATACATTACCTCATTATGAAATTAGTTATTACATGTGATTATTAAACTCTTATAATATCCATGTGTATGTTATTATGGTAATATTTGATTTATTTTTTCCATATTATATTAATGTTTATGTTTTGAAAGGCTGTTGTTTTTGTTACATATCTTGCCTTAAAAGTTTAAAGATTCCGCTAACTTATTTACCCATACTGAGCATCTGAGCTCACCCCTTTCTTATGTTTTATTTTCCGAGGATATGAAGAATTTAGTTATGAGTGACTTGCAGGCATAATCTATGGGGCTTGGACATTTCTAATGTAATAATTTTCTGTTGTTTTTCTTTTAAAGTTATAATGATGAACTTCATGTTTGTAATCTATTTTCCAAGACTACTAAACTGATCGGTCCTTAGGGACATGATACCTTATAATCATGCCAATGTATTAAAATAATGCACCGACTCTGGGTAACTGGGGTCAAGGCATTACATTTCTACCCACATTACGATCAATATTTCTACACAATTTAATTAAATATTTTTTACAAAATCATCTCTCTTGATAGAATATTCTGTTCATTATCAACAATAATTACATCTTGTATTACCATAATTTTTATAATCCATTTTTATTCAATTTATATTTTTTTTATCTTGTATTAATATCGAATCAAATTATCTTTATACCCATGATAATTGTACATTATTTGAATCTCTTTGTTGTGAAAAAAATTTACTTCTAAAGACTTTAATGTACATGAGGGTTGGACTCTTTCTATACCACATCTTATTGGGGTAATGCACGTAGTTTAGATGAAGTAAAGATCAATTAGATATATACACTGATATAAGAACTACATATGTTCAATACTTATATGGTGTATTCTTTTCAAGGGGAATTTTATGTGCCATGTTATTGATAATATAATTATTTCTTTTAAAAACTAAATTTCATTATAGAGTTCTTATTAATGAAACTGGATGTTTTATCCCTTGATTTTTGAGGTAATATTCAACATGATTATTAGTAAAATCTACACCATTATATATATGTATTGTTTGAATGTACAGTCTGTAAATTTTCTCCATGAATCTCTAATAAAATTTGACACACCAGAACACATTAATGTTTTGAGAAAAAACCTTCATACATGATATCTATCTTTAATCATTAATAAATAAGAAAAATTAAATTTCCCCAACCGTGGATTTGGGTTTCATTGGACAACACACATCAAAATTAATTGGATTAAGAAATATTGTTGAATTATTCTCTTCTATCTTGTATTTTATCCAAATAATATCCCCATTTTAAAAATTATCACATGTTTATATATGATCATGAGTAAACTTATGAATCTCCTCTATATTTTTATTATATAAAAAATTTCACTAATGATTTTTAGCTCTAATTGAGATTAATCTTTTTTCCATAATTGGGTTTCTTGTTTCTTTAATAATTTGCACATGTTCACATCTCCAAAAATAGGATTGAGGTTCCCTTTTGTGTTCCTCCCTTGCAAAAAAACTGACCCATCTCTTCCTTTGATTGTGTTTTCTTTTCTTATGAAATTCCAATGTCATTCTGTGAGTCCTAATGTTAATCTATAGCAATAATGTTATGATTTCAACCATTAACTAAGAAGACACCATGGTACCTTAGATCTTTTCTACCATTATTTAACTTCCGGGTGCTAATAATTTTTATCCCTTCATCATTTCTAAATAAAACAAATCTATATTTATTGTATTAGACTCTCCTGACAAGGTCTTTATTCAATATAAATCAAGATTCTCACCAACTACACAGAATAAAGATTTAGGACCTATATGATTCCCACAAGTCTATTTTAAAAGGGTTTTATTCTAGGATCTTTACTTATTGATCTATAAAAACTAGTTCACCATTTCTTTTGGTAGATAAGCATGTGGTTCTTCTAGACTGATAGATCCTTCTTCATTTTTCAAAACTAAAAATCTATTTTTGTTTTTATCTTATTTTATTAATCCCCATATTTAGGTGTACTCTTTCATTGGGTATCCCTTATGACACATTATTATATTTTTTATGTAAAAATAATTTCACTATACCTTAAATCTTTACATAAAAATAATATTTATTAAAATCATATTGAACAGTTGAAATTATGATCCTATTTTTTGTCTCTATTTTCCTCTAATGTATCTCTTACCAATGGTTCACACATACTGGGTATACAACATATTCCCACAATAATTCCACATGATATTTTTTGTCTTTTTTTCAACCTTTAGTGAATCAATTATGTTGTTTATATGGGTTGTCTATAAAATATTCATTCAGGGTGTTGGTGCTTTAGGTTATTCTTCAACCACTACTTCTCCTTGATTTATATCATTCCCCAAAACTAACATTCCTTTTAAATTAAAATTTTACACATGTGGGATATCAAAATATTCTTTATTATAAACCCTTCAACCATCCTCAGCCTCATTGGGAGCAAAATCACTTGAATTCACCATTTCCATATCAGGAGTGATGACTCTTTATTGATCGCCAAACTTCCACAGAAATATCTGAAAATAACTATAAATTTACTCTATTCTTATAGGTTATTCATTTAATGTGTTGGTTTCTACATCAATAATCAATCATGTTATTTAATTTTGAGAAAATGATCAACTTATTTTCCTAAATTTTGAAATTTGAGTTTTTTAATCTATGATTTCATTTCAGACTTTGAATCATCTTTTTACTAGATGTAGTACATGAATTCCGGCATAATAATATTACCTTTTATTGTTTTAAATCTCAATATGTCAATTTTCATAAGAACCCCATATAGTTAATCATTAATACCTGTAAAAGTTTATTCCCTAGAAAAACATTCTTTGTATTTTATGATTACCTATATTCAAGGTCAATTTATATTAATAAACTTCATCTAATAGTAAGATTATTCTTATACATGAAATTATATGTGATAATGTCCTAAGAATATCTATTTCACTAAAAGGTTGCAACATTTCCCCCACTATAATGATAGCATTTATGTATTTTGATAATATTCTGTAATAATTTTTCTTGGGTTGGATGATATCATCTATACAATCATAGATGTTACTTGCTATAAGGGTTATGGGACTCATAATACATTGATAATTCTTCACATTATTTTTATCCTTCGTAATCACTAAGACAATGATGTTATGAAAACCATAATTTCCAATAATAAATCCAAAATTATATGTTTCATTGGGTGTTCTATTCTATGGATGTGTGTAATGGTCCTTCACATTCAAGAATATTTTTATTGTATATTGTGAGTAATTTTATTTATTAATTTATATAAACCATAAAAATATATTTCCATGAATATGTTTGGTACCTTCGGTGTGTCACAAAAGATATTTTTTAATTAATAATGTAGGGAAGGATTAATTACTTTTGTTTTAATGCAATTTGATATATTGAGTCCTTTTATGGGAATGGAACTACTTGATCATGTCCTTGGACATGGTGTCCTATCAAAAAGATCAATTCTATACAGTCAAAAAATAGAAATTGAGGGCATAGGTTTATAATAATGGTATGCAACCCATCCCCCAGGGATCATGCCCGACTACCCCAAGCCTGCCTTCCATAGGCCAGGGGCTGGCGAATAGCATCGAAATGGTGTATCCCTATAATGGGATGGCATTTCCTTTAAACATATACAAACATGCAATCCAAGAACATAACATGAAGCAACCATGGAGAAAACTGTTGTAGTAAACAGTGTACTGAAAGTACAGGGGATAGAATACAAGCCCAACTCGAAAGTACAAGTACAAATAAAAGAGAAAACAACTACTGTAATGTCCACCATGGATCCTACCTGAAGGGTTGTTACAACTCATGATCAGTAGTCATTGTGTCACGTCACATAAAATGGTCCACCTCTGAGCACCGTCCAGTCCTGGATCACTCAGCCTCGATCAACATTCTCCCTCGCCTGAACAAGGCACAGAAAGTTGTAGGCATTTCCCATTCACGAGTGAGTATAGGAATACTCAGTAGGGAACCAGAGACCCCTGAAGGTCTCCCAGAGTTCCACAAATGAAAAACCAAAAAGAAATACCTTAATCACAAAGCATGAAGCATTAGTCATCAACTCTACTTAGGTATATTCCCATACATATACCTATGTTATCAAAATATAATTCTCTCATACATGAGGAAACATAAGGCTCCAACTTTTAAGACATTTCCAAAACTAATCTACAATGGAAGAATACCACAAGGGTATCACAACGAAGGTAACACCATGAAGGTAAAAGTACCACAAAGGTAACACCACGAAGGTAACACAATAAAGGTAAAAGTACCATAATGGTAACACCATGAATGTAACACCACAAAGGTAAAAGTACCACAAAGGTATCACCATTAAGGTAACTCCAAGAAGGAAAAATACTCAACTCACACCAGGTATATAACTTAAGTAAATATCTATAGATGATTAGTCTCAAAACTAGATCATCTTATTATGTCAAAAGGCTCTACTAATGACCCACACTATATTGATAGATGTGGACACACACAAGATTTCTAGGAGCTTACCCACACAATATTGATAGATACAGACCCATACATGATCAAAAATAACTGACCCACACAGGATTGATAGATGCTGACCCACAAAGGATCGATGTTCTTTCATCACATTATAGCCAGCCATGAGATTGCCGCACTGAACACGCTTGATTCCAGGAGGATCCTCTCTTAAATTCATCAGTAATACCACAACCACCACTATGTTCCATGAATAATTATCCAAAATGACCTCCATTTCATAAGGGTCCCAACGTGATAGACAACACGTCAATCGGATGCCCGGTCTGTGACATATAAGCATTTTAGTACCGAGGGCCCAGTTTGATTCGGGTTCGATCCAACTAGGATGTACTCAAGCATTCTACAAAACACATGTGGAGTATATAAATAAAAAATTCTTGATCTAAGAATCCCATCGTCCCAGACGGTTCATCAAACGGACGCCCGGTTCACATGTCATGGCTCTTTTAGCAAAACTGGACTTAAAAGGGCCACGAGTCCGGTCCATCCTGGTCGGACCGATACGGCCCGACCCACTCTAAGGGATTATGATTTAGAGAATGTGTTAGCCTTTAGTTGTTATTATAATGAAATTTAACTTATTTTTCTATGGGTTTTAAATTATGTTGTTATATTTTAACATTGTAGTTTACGATATATTTTCAAATTTTAGATTGAAATAGTCTTACTGGTTAACATGCTATGTGTATTTAGAACCTTAGTTAAATTATATTTGATTTTAACATGTTTAGTAAATATTATTCCCATTCATGGTTTAGTAATTTATCATGGATCAATGATCCAAAATATTTATTCGTTAGCTATTTGAGAGAATATATATTTTATTTGAATAATAAATATATATATATAATCTATTTTAGGGAATGATGTATTTATTTATTTATTAGTTGATAATGTAGTTATTTTTATTTATTTTAAAAAATAGTCATTATTTATAATTTGATAAATATTAACGATTATTAGTGTAAAAAGTTTAACTGTCCAATGTGAAATAACATATTATAATTTTTTTTTGAAAAAAATATTAATTTATTAATTCAAGAAAAGAAAATTTATTTATTCAATGGTTTAGGGAAAGTAAAATAAATAAATAATAATAAAAATATATAGATATAATGATAACTTGGAAATATAATAATAATAAGATAATTTGAAAAAATAATAATTTTATAACACTATGTCTATAAATAATAATTTATATCATTCTAAAACCGTATCTTATACATTATAATAGGTGTGAAAAACAAATTATATAGAGAATAATCTTAATACCTATAGTTATCATCTCTTATAATGATCTCACAAATTGTGAGAGGTCCTTATCCTCCACCTTCTTGAGTGTAGTGAGAACAAAATAAATCGTACACCTTGAAAGTATTCTTATGGTGATGAAAAATGACTGACCCAAGTATTAGAGTCTTATATGTTAAAACTCAAGCAATTTTTTCTCGTGATGCTCATATGTTCACGAAGATTGTGTGGATCACTACTAGATGGTTTTTACCAATGTATCCCTTCACCATAATTATTACACACCAAGAAGTTGTTTAATAAATTTTCAACTAAGAAATAATTATAAAATTTGGTAATAATTAGTCTACCAAAATTATTTTAAATTATATGAGTTGATCTTGTGTCATGTATCCCAGGGTCTCTATTCCATCTAGTCCATAGTGGAAATCCATAGGAGCTAATGAAAACCCATTATTTGGAATGCATCCAAAAAATTCCCTTATACCCTAAATCCTTCATGTTGTATTAGAGTGGTCACATATCAATTTATAATTTGTTATTTTTCTTTGATCGATTATATATATTTTATACTAGTTTTCAATTCCATTTTAATCAGTCTTTAAATATGAATTTTATTATTTTATCATCTTCTTATTCATTATAACACAAGAAAATATCATATGGATTAATAATACATGTATATACACAGAACCAATCTAGATTTTCCATGTATTATTGCTAGATTACATTGGATTACTCTATGTGGGTTCTTTAGGTACACACTCTCTTCTAGTGTAAATTTCATCAGGATGGACCAAAATATATCTATGTCATCCTGAAATAAATATAGTTGATATATATTAATAAACACCACATGTTGATCAAGCTATCAGAAAACATTGTTTTCGTGAATAAAATCCATATAACTCAATTACACGTAGTGTAGTCCATGAGTTTTCATGGTGGAAAACATGTAGTCAAAGATACATCATGTTTATATTACATGATTCATGTGCCTAACAACTATAAAACTAGTAGGTCATGTATCATTTAAATACATTATAAATATTTACATAGCTTGTTCATCGGGTTTTGTTGTGGATATATGATTAAAAGACATACGTTAAATGTAGTTGGACTTTATACACCGTGTACCCATACTATTTGTACATAATTAAAATAAACTATTTTTTCGATTTTAACCCAATCAATATGTTTTCATGTTACATTTCATTAAAGAGAATATTGTCTGATAGGTTATATATATATATTAAATAATTAATTAATTTCTATGTAATATTCTGAACAACATATCATGTAGGGCTATAATACCTCAAATATTGTACATTCATTAAAAGCATGACATGCTATGTTAATTAATATACAACTTTAAACATTTACAAATCACATAATTATGTAAATAAATGTGTCTACTATATACCTTACGAGTAGATAGTATACAAACAAAATACACATCATGTAGTTCTTATAGGGACCCATACATTTCATACATAGATATTTCATCATTTTAGAAGAATATTAATTACATCACATAATAATCCCTGCAAGAATTGTATATATATAATTATATTGCAAACATAGATACAAAAAAACGGTTTCATTAGTGATTTACATCATTCCCTACTTACTACTTCATAACTATCAACCTTCTTAGACATATCGTACATAATACATTTCTTCATAATAAGAAGCAAGGAAATATAATACAGGGCATGCCTAGATGCTCATGTCCTAATGGGCATACCTAATTTTTTTTCTTATAAATATATTTTTCTTTTGTTTATGTTTGGTTTTTCTTGTAAATAAATCAATCAATAAAATCGACTTATTTAAAGGTAATCATATATTTAAATTTCATGGTGAAATATCCCGTCCTTAAATAAAATTTTTCACAATAATTTTAATTACTACTCCCTAATGATAGTTTGTGAGGTTATGCATAACATATTTATAATTTGATATATAACTTTTAATATGATAATTATCATACTCTCTTAGGCTAGAATATATTAATAATCTTTCATCAATAAAAATTATTCTTTCATTCAATAATATAATCTAGTATATATATTCCATAATCATATAGTATCGGAAATATAACATGCCAAAAACCATATAAATCTATTAGACATTAAAGCATAATAAGTCCATACATTATTTTAGAAATTAAAAGTATATTTAACCCTATAATAAAGTTAACTACTAATTCATGTGGACTCATAGTAGTCAATAAATATCATAATCAAAAAATGATATAAAGTTCACCAAAAAATATCATTGAACAAATTTTCATTAAATCTATAATCAATTTATAAGATACCAATACTATCCAAATCCCTTTTATTAAAACCAATCAACCTTTTATTGTATCAAAATCTATAATATATAGAACCTATGAGTTTTTCATCCCTAAATAATGTGTTCTCCAATAGTTACCCCTAAGAAATAAACCATTCAACTAAAAATATTTTTCAAGGTTGTTTAGTCATTTAAATATATGAATCCAAAACATTAATAATTTACTTTAGAAAAATATATATAGGTTTTACATAATCCTAATAACATTTAGCAGAGAATCATCGATAAATATTACATACTTATGAGAATAGATAAGACTATCAAAATTTAATTTCTATTATGAAATGAACACCACTAATTTAGATAAGGCTAGGAAACTCAACTTTTTTATCATAAAAATTGTATACTAATATTCTCAATAATTTATGTATTCTCTTTTAAAAAGTTAGAAGAAATATTTGTTTCTAGATACATACCCATCACAATTTAATTTGCATGATACAATTTGAAGAAAATAATAAAACCAAAATGGGTTAACATAAGTGATAAAAAATAAAGACCATAACAAAATTATTTCAATTTCATTACATGACAAATTATACAACAAAATAAATTAATCTACTAAATTATTATATTAGATTTAATCTAAAAAAATACTCTTAGTTTAATCTTATTTCCTTTAGGTTGGGGTCTCTCGTGATTCTTATCTATAATCATTATCATAATTAATCCTTCGTAATGGATTGAAAAGAGAATCCGATTAACCAATTCATATCCCCAATAGTGATAAAACAAGAAGTGTATCCCAAAATCATTGTTATATACTATGTGATAATCGAGTTAGATCCCAATTTACAATTTTCATGGAAATTAATCACAGTTAAATTGGTTATTGAGCATACATCAACTTGTAGTGTCAAGAAGATTATGTTATTTCGATGAAAACAAATATATCCACTTTACTAAAATTTCCTGATGTTATCCAATATGTAGTCATACCCCTTATACTTATCTTTTGTAATTTTAATTAATGTTATCTTATCCCAATCCCTAAAATATTCAATATTACTTCAAATAGCCTATTGTTTTATCTATAGAATTGAAATTTTTATCAATTTTATCTTATCAACAATTCATCAAATTTAAAACTCATAAATTTTCCATAATTTATAACATCCAAAACATCAAAGTCATCTAAACCCTACTCTGATACCAATTGTAGCACCCCAAACCCACACTCCCAAAACTGGTGTCATAAACAAATAATTTATATACTAGGTTTGATACAAACTATAGTTTCTTAGATATAATTATCCCATATTTACATGAAAAATATTAAATGATCTAAAGACTAAGGAAATTTCAGTAATTTACTTTTAATAAACATTGATTAATCATAAACTAATAAAAACCTTGTATTTCTAATTTAAAAGAAGAAAAATCCACTATTAAAATCACTATAACATTTCTTGTTCATCTCCGTAAAATTTTTCAGACAATTGTTCTTGTTATACATAACACATATAATAAATGTCTTTATAACATGGGAAAATGGAAACCTCAAAAGGGGTGAAAAAATATGCATAATAAGGGAAAACATATGACTAAGGAAATTAGGATACAAATATAGAATCAATATTATGGAAGTAATAAGTAATCATCATTATTTAAAAATTAGTTGAAACTGGTAGAATAATATGTATGTGGAAAACAACGAAAATAAATATATTATATAGATAAAAATAGTTGAACTCATGTTGATGGAATGAATAATTCCAGAAATCTTGATTTAACCATGAATATCTTTGCCAATATGTCATTCTTTTCCACATGTTTGTATCTTAGGCAACATTCTTTTCATGATATCCATAGTGAATACATTTTGTATAATTGAGTAGGAATACTGAGAATACCCAAACATGGTGGTCTCATGAGAGTTACCTATTAATTTTGGGGATATATAATGATGAGCCACATAAATAGCATTTTTATGTCCAAATCACTCATCATACAGGTTAATGGGTGAATAATACATAATCAAAAATTTCAACAATCATCTCATTGGTAATAACAACAATTGAAATGAAAATAATTTCCCCCATGTTAATAAAATTTTAAAAATGATCTTAACTCTTCTGGATACATATTGTGGAAGGTTACAAAATAAAAAGTTAAATTTCCAAAGAAACATACAAACATTTATAAAAAAATAAAAAATAAAATAATTTTTAAGAGTTCCCAAATCAATAAAATAATAACATTCAATATTATTACGCCACAAACTAACACTATATGGAGAAAGGTATATAAATTTGAGACAATAATTTTTCTAATAGATCTAGGAGAACACCAATCAATCAATGGAAGTAAATATATAGTGCTCACATAGTAATTTAATTGAATAATACTCATTATTATAAAAGAGGAAGATTTGGAAAGACATAGGAAGGGATGGATAAATTATTTGATAGAAAATAAATTATATAATTCATCTATAGAACCATGGTAGATTGTATAAATATTATATATGACCAGTGTTACATAGGAATATTATAAGTAAGTTTAATTAGATAAAAAATTTATTATAAATGATTGCATCGAAGGATATAAAACAATTTGGGATCATAAATCTAATTGATTGATACATCATGTTCAATCAACAATATATATATATATATATTAAATGATAAATCATGTAATAAAAAACCTATGAGTGTAAAAAAGTTTGAAATATGAAACTAAAAAATAGAGGTAATGATTAAAAAGTGATTTTATAAAAAATAATTAACATTAAAAAAACACATAAAATTGCATATCACATTCAAAAGTAACTTATGAAAAATTGAATTGAAATATTTTGAAAACATTTACTTTAAAAAAGAATCTATAATAATTGTTTCATAAAAATGAAAAAAAAATCTATGGGAAATGTATAGAAAAAGATAAAATATGTTATTATGTAAGAAACCATTTTAATACATTGATGTAAAATTTCTTTTAAACCCACATTGTATAAAGAATTATAAATCCTTCATTGTATTAAAACATTATAATAAAAAAATTCTATTATAAAAAAACAATTATAAAATATTATGGTGGGGAACTGGGTCATGTAAAAAAATGTTCAAGATAAAAGTTTTAACTCAAAG
This sequence comes from Viscum album, assembly GCA_963277665.1. Taxonomy (NCBI): domain Eukaryota; kingdom Viridiplantae; phylum Streptophyta; class Magnoliopsida; order Santalales; family Viscaceae; genus Viscum; species Viscum album. The sequence continues at coordinate 825,644,752 of OY728155.1, forward strand.
GAAAAATATTTGAGCTATCAGTATTTATTTTGGGAAAGATACTATATATGATAAGAAATATTGAATAAGTATTTATGGGGAAGGAATGAAAATTAATAGAAAACAAAAATATGATTCCACCAAATACAATCAATTGTATAATTTTTGAAACTCGTATGAAATATGATCAAGATTATGATAATAACTCAAAGAATGCATGTTTAGTTACCAAAAATATATACCATTGGGAGGAAATTTGAATCTATGCCCATTCAAACAAAGGAATATGATTTTTATTAGTAAATACCCAAAAAAATAGGATAATAAAAAATTTATAAGTAGTAAATAATCATTATAGTTGAACATAGTGTACAAAATGTATTTTTTCTAAAATAATCAGAATTATAACCATGAAAATGGATATTTTATATAAACATTTTAATCAAAATCCCTAGAATGATAAAAATTCCAATATAGTAAAAAATTGTATAAATAATGAGAGAATCATTATATTAAAAATTAAATGGGTATTAATTATTATAAAAAATAAAAAATATGGTGCATGAAATAAAAATGTATAAATAGTTGAAATTTGTAATAAAGAAGCCCTCACCTTAATTACTTCTTAGTCGAAATTTCCTCTACCATCCTCTATAAAAACATTAACTCTATTAATGAACCATTATAATTTTCATATTTGTAACCTTTTATAGACTTCATTTTTAATGTTTCTCTACATTTATATTAGATTGTCACTACCTATTTTCAATATTGTGTGTGAGTAATCTTGATCTAGTTGAACTAGTTACATAAAAATATGGATTGGATATTCATTATTTATAAAAATATAAACATCAAAAGATAATTATTGTTACTATAATATATGTTCCCTGATATTTATAAATATATAATTTCATTCCATGGTAGTTTTGGTTAATAATTCTGAAGAAAAAAATCAGTGATGATCATGATTTTTTGATTCATAGTGAACCAATTGTGTTTTCTTAATTAATGAGTATATATATAATGTTCCCACTACAAAAATAAAAGAAACCCAGTATTTACTTATATATATCATATATTTATAAAAATTAAATTTCAATATTCTTCCATTAAATAATTTTATTATGTTGTTCTTGTGGGTGGTAAAACCAATCTAAACATGAACATTGCATAAATAGTGGAAGATTATGAAGAAATTTAGTTATAATATCATTATTAAAAAAGAATAATGTTATTATTTTTGGTGTATTTAAATTTAATATATCAATTTTATGTATTTGGTAGATTAAGATAACATATATGATATTATTTCATAGTATGAATAAATCATTTTTTTGTTACAATGCTCTTTTGGACTTCTTATTTTACCACAATTTTTTATTTCCCAAATTATTAATTTTCTTGTCTATTTTTCTTTATAGAACCTTAATAATTTAATAAAAACATATTTATACATTAAAATAATTCCCATGACTATACTTGTAATGTGGTGATAAAAATAAATGTGAAAATTGATCATTTCATGCCAGTGGTAATTCACATTTCCGTTTGTATAATGATTTCATTTTCCATTGAAAAGAGAAAGGAAGTAATATGGTTAATTATTTAGGAATCTAAAATATTTATTAAATATATTTCCAATTCCATATTACAATAATAAAATTTTGATAATGAAGGAAAATGAAACATGTTGTGTTGTAGAGACAGTAGTTTACACATCCCATGAATGATGGTTTTAATTTTTCTTAAAAGGGAATTGAAAAGTCGATATTTTTTGTACCATCATTATAACAAAATAACTCTTTAAAAATGATACCTATATTGAAATTTTAATCTTATTTAAAAAAATTATTAGAATAATGAATTAAATTAATGAAATGGATATGAGAAAAAGTTTTTATAAATTTATACCACACTGTATTGATTATATCTTTCTAAAAGGGGGATAATCCTTTGAGGGATGATCTTTCAACATTTACCATGGGAAATAATTTGTTTATCTAAGGTACCATATCCATTATTCGTGAAAATACAATGAACCTTAATAAAATATTTTTTATAAATAATTAAAAAATTTATAACCATTTTATCAAATTAAATATCTAAATATCTTTAAAAAATTTAAAAATTATAAATGTAAAGCGTATTAAAAACATTTTTTTTAATAAAAATATGAATTTATTTAAAAAATGCTAATTAGATGGTGTTCAACAAAAATAAATATTCTCAAAATTTTAATTTGACTTATAATGTACATTTCATCATGAAAAATGTTTTTCAATAATTTTTAAATAATACATATAAACTGATAATTCGTTAAAATACATGGTATTTGTGAAAACGACATATTGAACTATTCACCCTAAAATCAATAATTCCAAAAAATGAATAAAATTAATCTTATAATAATATTTATATGATAAGGCCAAAAATCCGTTTATTTTTATCAAATAAAAAATCTCAAAATTATTAATTTAACATTTAAATAAAATTAAGAGATATAATGAAAACACTTTTTATACGGAAATAACTTATTTTAAATATTAATTATTGTAATTAATATTTCATATAATTTACCAATTACCTATGTATTAATAAATTAATTAAATAAAATATATTTTATCCTCAATAATAATAGGTTTCTTGGAATAAAAACTCATAACGTATAAAAAGGAAATAATTATTAAAAATACATTTCAATGCATAAAGTGATCATTTTAGTTTTTTAACTATATCAACTAAATTTCATAGGTATTAATGTTAACCATTATTTTCTTTTATATTAATATTTTATAAATAAAATACACATATTTTTTAACACTAATTTAATTTTTAGTTTTTAATTATCATATATAATATTTATATTTTATCAAAATATATTATGAATTGTTTATATTTTTTGTTTCTTGTGAAGCATACCATCAAACACATTGACTAATTAGAAGGTAATAATATATTGAAATATTTGGGTATTATAAAAATAAATAATAATGGATAACATCCTTGTCATATTACATAATAATATATAATAATTACCTTACCACATGATCTTAAACAACATTGTATGGTCCTGCAACAAAATCATAAAAATTTGAATAATAAAATATGTGGGATTTGACTCCATAAATTTAAGGAATGTATGAATCCTCCCATTGTTTCAATCCAAATTTTACCCAACATCATAACCTCCTCATATTCATCCCCATGAGGTTATATCCTATATTATCCTATATATCATGTTAACCTGGTCTATATTTTCTGATTATTGTCCTCACTAGACCAAACCTACAATGAATCAATTCCCCCATATGGGGGTATGTATTTCATCTGGTAATATATTATTTCATTCATTAGTCCATATTTATGGAAAAACCTTACTATGCCTAGTGTACCACATTCCTATTGATATATTAAACCCCACCTATCACATGTCCATATTTTTAACGACCCGTCCTCAGGGCCCATACCGTGACTACCCCAAGCCCTCCTTCCATAGGCCAGGGGCTGGAGACTAGCACAAAAGGCATAAATCCTGGAAAAGGGAAGGAATTTCCTTTATAAAAGTAAACAAACACAACAAAGTACACAAGTGAAGTAAGAACTAATTAAAGCTGGGTACAAGTAAGTGCAGAAAAGTAAATGGGCCAGTATAAAAACCCAACATAAAGTACAGTACAACTAAAAAGAAAGTACAGTAGTAGTATAGTAAAACACCAACACCGAGTCATCCTTCGGAAATCCCACCTGAAGGGTGGGTATAGATAGTCTCCTTAGCTCCTCGGGTACAGCCGTCCGCTCTGTGTACATCCCGCCAAGTGGTCCACCTCCAGGTATCGTCCAGCTCCATAGGCCTCCACCTCGATCAGTGTCGTCCGTCGTCTGCATCCAACACAGCATAGTGTGGGCATAACCCATGCATTGGTGAGTATACGATACTCAGTAGGGACCCCGAGACCCCCGAAGGTCACTCAGAATCCACTAAAAATACACCACAAAGGAAAGATACAATCACAAAGTATCAAACGACTCTACTTAGGTATATTCCCATACATATACCTAAGTAATTATTTACAAATCGGCTCCAACTCTCAAGACCAAGCACAACATAGTCCACAAAGGAAAGCACAACCCAATCCACAAATGAAATCACAACTCAGTCCACACAGGAAAACACAACCCAATCCACACAGAAAAACACAACCCAGTCCACATATGAAAGAAAGTCAGTCACATTGATGATAAGGATTGAAGTCAAGACTCATCTCACACATGTATACATCTTTCGTATAGCGATAGAGATGATCAGATGTAGCCACTGATTCATCTAAGCTGTCGGACCCACACAGGATACAAGTCCAGCTAAGCTGTCGAACCCACACAGGATACAAGACCAGCTACTCTGCCGGACCAACACATGATACAAGTACAGAGGTCAATACTTTCAGACCCACACATGATACAAGAATAGTAGTCATCATTGTCAAACCCACGGAGGATCCCAGTACAGTAGTTATCACTGTCGAACCCACGGAGGATTCCAGTACAGCATTCGATGTAGTCACAGCCATCCCTAGGGTTCCCGCACACAGCAAGCTCGATTCCGGGAGGGTCCGCTCGTCGAGAAAGAGATTAGATAAATCAACTATCAATATGTCTATAGTTTATGTATCCCAAAGTTTTTTCTTGTCAAAAGAAACTCAATGCAATATATGGTGCATCAATCGGACGCCCGGTCTGAGAGTTATTGGCTTTTCCATCCCAGGGTCCCGATTGGTTTTTTAAGCTAAAATCAACCCGACTGCACTCCAACTGCATCCAAACCTCAAGTGGAGTAAGACAAAATAAAAATCTCAAAAAAAAAAGGATTTCAACGCAAAATACGGCACGTCGGTCAGACGTTTGTTCTTTATGTTATAAGTGTTTCCACTCCAAGGGCCCGATTGGTTTCGGATTCGAACCAACCGGGCTATACCAAAACATTACCGAAACCTCAAGTGTAGTATTCCAAAATGACCTTCTTGATCCAAGGATTCCTACTCAACTGATGGTGTGTCAATCGGAGGGCTATAGCTCATGTTATGGGAAAAGGACCGAAAATGGTCTGAAGTGGGGGGTCTGGACCCGGTCCGACCAGGCCCAACCCCCCCTGGGTCGGCCCGAACCGGGGTGACCCAACCCGGGTCTGGGTCCAGACCGGGAGCGCGCGGCCAGGCTCAGCCGGCTGGCATGGCCCAGTCCGCGTTACCCGCCCCGGCCTGGCTAGGGGTGGTGCGCTGGCTCGGCCAGTTGCCCGAGCGGGGGGCGCGACCCCCGCTTTTCTGCAGACACGGCGCCTGGGTGGCGCCCTGGGTTGTCCCACATCCCACACGGTCATGGGATCCACCCCCCTTTCCGTTGCGGCATCAGCGGTGGGGGGCTTCTACCGGCGGCATGCCGGGCCGCCGCTGTGGTACTCTGCGTGCCACCGGAGTCATTCTGGTGGTCCGTTTTTTCTCCCGTCTGCGCCTGCGGTTGTCTCGGGACCCAATCTCCACTGAAAGGGCTCTGATTTTCCATTGCGGTCACATTTCATCGTTATCAATAACCCCTCGCATCAAGAACAAAATAGTGGTGGGTCTGGGCTTGTTCGTTAACCCGTACCCACCGTGTTAGAGGTTCAATTCTCCGCCCAACAATTTAAACGCCAAGTACGAGGGTATAATTCTCATAAAAGAAAAATATGAAAAAATTTCCCCTACCTCAACAATCAATGTCTCACATCGGCGTCGTGGTAGATGGCGTCACGTGGAAAGGGATCGTAGGTGGCGTCGGAGTGCACCGAGGAGGAAGCGGCATCTCCTCTCTAGCCGTGAAGAAAAGAATGGGTGGTGCAACGTCGTTATTCGAGGAACCCACGTACTTCGTCGAAGGAGACGTTGTTCTTCGTCGAAGGTCGGCATTCTTCCAAAAACTCAAAAGCTCTCCCGATCCTTCATTGCACAACGAAAGATCTTCCACAAAATTAAAGAATAGGCTCCCCTTATTATTTAATTACACATGCAAAGAAACTCCCAAAATTTAAGTCACCACATTTAATAACGTGTTGAAAAATAATAAGGTAAGGGAGAGGGAAGATCCCTATTAATTAAACACATTGGAAAATAATTAATAGGTAGGGTTTGCCAAAAATTAAAGAGGGGTAGAGTTAGAGGTAAATTTAATGGATGGGGCTCATGTGGGACCCACCTCCCTAACATCCACCCTTGGGTAGTTAGGTGGCTGTGGGTCCCACCCTTAACTACCCATGGGAGGAATTTAACCTCCCTACAAAAAAATTGTACAAACAATTTTATTATCCTCTTAATTAAACCCCAAAATTAACATCAAATCCACATAAAATGCAACTACGGTAAATGTCCCCTTAAGCAATTACCTGCGTTTCGAGTCCATCGATGCCCTCGGATTTCAATTCCAGGCACCGGTTCACAAGATAGAGAAACCCGCTCGTTCGTTCACTGAACGTACCTAAGCAAAACATCGGAAATTGATTCTGGGCACAACGAGTCTCAGAATCAGGTGCCATCAAAAATTGCGTACTCGTAAAATTCCAAAGTATTAATGAAAAAAATATTTACTTGAAATTTTCGAGTCGTTACAATATTCCTTATGAAAATAAACCATCCTTAATGAGCTATATTACCTTAGAGATCAACTAAAAAGAGATTATTTTTTGTATACCCCACATCAACCATTACTTGGAATTGTAATCCTAGATGTATACTCTACATGAAATTAAACATCATGGAATCGATCCAATTTACATGTCCTGAAAGGGTGTAATGTGACCAATTATGTACTAATGAACTACATGGGAATTAATTCCTTTTTCGAGGATATGTTAGAAGAAAATTTTTGGCCCAGATATCAACGACATCAAAAATTAATTCCATCCTAGATATTGATAAAATCTCAAGTGATCTATTGTTTTTTCTTAAACCTTAGTTCCCCAAATTGAGATTCACAGATCAGTGAATTAAATAAGGATACCCTTTAATATATATAGAAATTTTCATAAATAAATAGAAATGGATAATGGTTTTCACATGGGTAACCCGTCTAATTCTTGGTTTTGTGAAGGATTCAATAATAATTTTTATAACTATATGAGAGTCTCAGAGTAGGAAGTATTTCTCCATTGAAGGGTAAAATGTTCTTGACCTCCGATAATCTCAACCATTATAAATTTAAATGTATCACTGGTAAGAGACCCCAGTGAACACCTACAATTAGAAATCAGGTTCACAATGAGTTTTATTATCAATGATAGGGGAGTCCTAAGGTGTTTCTAATTACATGATAAAACCTCACCATAAAACTGATTGAATCACTGGTGTAATTGAATAATAAGAATGTTTTTATCATAAAAACACAATATGATTAATCATAAGAGAAATTAATCGAGGATATATGATAATAAATCATGATATAAGTGAGTATAAGATAAACTTTTGATACATTAATGTAATATGATCAAAAAATATAAATATCTTACCTGGTAAAACTTATATCATATGTATTTAATTAGGACATAAATCTTTTGGAATACCATAATAATTTGGTATCGATGTAAACAATATATAATTATCAGATGTTTTGAAGAAATAATATATTAATATTTTATAATATAGAACCATGACAATAAAATATGAATTTGAAATCATTTCTTATGTCATGGATCACTACCAAAATCATTCTCACATAGTATAAAGAGTCTAATAATATAGTGGATTGGGTTCACACCCCATTCTATTACACATTTTATCATGAGATATAAAGATTTACCTGATGAAATAGAGGTATATATAAATCTATGTCCAGCCATCACATAATGAAAAACCTATGCAAATGTTTCCAACATGAAAGTAATCACACTTATAAATAAATCATATCATAATTAACCATTTTTAATGATACAAGTTCCATAAGAATCATCACAAAGAATAAACATTAAACATCCATAGAAAGGTGGTGGAATATCTTATTTAAATATATCCTCATTAAAGATAATGAAACATTAACGATATTGAAATTGAGGAAAAAATGAGGTGTATTGAAAATTTTAAAAGAAAATAAGAAGTAATATTTTTTTAGTTTTGTAATCACTTTTTCTAAAAAAACTATTTTATATTTCAATGGTTTTAAAATTAATAATATGATAATATTGGAATGAAATTTTTATAAACTAATCCCCTGAAAACTATGGAAGAATGTAACTATAAAGAATCCATAAAAGGTAAGGGTTGAAAAGATTTTGTTTACAATTTTGTAATTAAATAAGATATAATAAAAAATGAACATAAGTAATCATTTAAGTGGAGATAAAGACATCAAAATAAGAAAAAATAAAAAAAAACATGGACCTAGAAAACAAATATTCCTAATTAAAAATAAGAGATAAGGTTTCTTCCACATATAGCAAACAATTTCAAAATTTTATAAATGAAACGGATATAAAATGGAATAAATAAATGTAAACTCTGAAATTTACTTCATGAGATGAATATATATGGGGTTCTAGTGTTAAAATATATTCTATTTACCCTTATATAAATTTAAACCTATAAAATTTATTTTTTATAGATATATATGAAAATAAACCATTCAAAATTTTCAAATTAATGAATCATTGACATTGGAAGTGGTAAAATATGATGGATTATTAAATACCATGAATTGAAATAAATACACAGGGTATTATATACAACATATAAAAAATGAGAATTTTTATTATGAAACACATGTTAATAAATGGAAATAGTTATGAGGAACCATTTACTTTACACATGACTTACAAGAAAAATCATTAATCACCTGTTACATAATGATATCCATATGAGTCAGTTATTAAAAAAAATTTATACATATTTATTACCTTAAATATTATTCTATTATTTTCATTTATTAAATATATATTTTTTCTATAATTTATTTACCTAATAATATGATTACAGTTTTAGTAGTTTAAAACTAGCTTCTATATAATGATTTTTCTTCCAATCATCTGACAATAAGCTCATAATTCTAATTTTAGTAAATTATTTGTAACAATAGTTCTAAAATTATTTATAAAGATTCATGTTCATTTTTTTAAAGATATTGGTATGGTTCATAAGAATCAAATTAAAAACACAAAAAGTTTATTGATAAAATCAATAGTAAAATATATATTATAATGATAATTGTTTTTAGTTTAACTCACCAAGAATCTTTAAAAAATGTATTAATATTATATATCGTTTATTACTATAATTTATGGTTTATTTCACATTAATAAAATAAATAGTGGAGATAATATTGCAGCATTCATGTAAAAAGTTGATCTTACCAAAACTAGAACATGTTATTCTAATAAACGTGTAATAGTATAGAGTTTTAATATGGTAACATAATTTAAATAAATTAATAATTATGTTTACATAATATCATTCAATCTGAGGGTGATATTTAGAAATAGTTGATATGATAATTATTTAAAAAAAATTATGAAAGACATGATATTTAAATTGAAGAATTTTTTCCTCCTCAAAAAGGGATTCTTTGAAATGAATTACTTATGTATTCTGGGTTTAGAAGAAATTGAATATGTAAGATAAATTTAGAATAAGAAATAAGATCTTGGATATAGATTTAAATATATTATTTTAATTCGTTAAAATTGGTTATGGAGGGGGCCTTTTTAGAATATGAAATATGATCTTGGTCCCAGGCCAGGTGTGTTTCCAATCCCATTATCCATAGAAGGCGCCCTTCTCTTATCAACAGTTTTACCAAGCCCATTCTCTAGATTGAATGACCTCCTAATCATGGATCCACCCAATCTGTTTTAGGTTGAGAAGTAGTTAGTCCATGATTCAAAATTTTATTATATATTTTGAACTGTCATATGTATTTCTAGATATCATATTATCCATTTTTTACACCTATATATGTCCTTACTTTTTCAATAAAATTAAATTATAATATTTTTTATTTCCCTCTCAAAATTCATTTTATATTTCTAATGATATTCCTTCATTATATAATTATAATTGGAAGTATGATCTTCTAGTAAAATCAAAAGTATTGTGATCTCACAACATTTTTGTTTTTATTTACATGAGGTTTTATTTATTTTTTAATTTTCATAATGATGTTTTATAGTTCATGTTAATAATGTATGAATTTTTAATTTTTTTTAAATACTACATATTAATAAAATAGAGAATTTTTTCATTTCAATTCAGTGTTGAGGGTGAAATAAAATATTCAACACATTAATGAATTGTAAATTCAAATTCTTCCAACATAATCCTTTTTCTAGTAAGAATTATGTCCCAAAGTATCCTAATTTATGGATCATTACTTAAGAGAATCCTTAATTACAATTCTATCCCAACACCTGATACACATGAATCAAAACCAACCATTATCTTCAAACTCATAACCAATAAATAAAATATAGTAATGGTTTATTGTAACTAAATCATATTTTGTACCTATAATTTAACTCATCAAATGAATTGTATGGAATTTTGGCATTGTAGTTTAACCATTTAAAATAAATCATACATTCATTAATACTTTAAACATTTCATATTCATGAATAAAAATTTTGAATACACTAAATAAATGAAAACATAGTTAACTTAAACATGATATAATAATTTATAAAAATTTCAAAAATAAAAATTATAATCTTTTTATATTTTAGATATTTTTTTAACATTACATGACATAAATAAACATAATCATTGCTAATTTTTTTAATTTGAAATCTATTATATTATCAGCATAAATGATTTTAAAAATTAACTCCTCCACATTTATTATACATAATTGTCATGAAAACATTTATAATAATGTAAAAATGATGAATTATATATACGATATTTACAAAAACTTATTACAAAATATTTGTTTTCATTTAAACCTACTTATAAATTTTACCACATCCTATTTTAGTAGTTTTAAAATAAATTTATAAATAAATACATTTATTAAATATATTTTACAAATCAATCTAAAAAAGTAAAAGAATTATATTTTTAAATTTTTAAATAATTATAAAACTACCATGTAAATTAAAATTAAACAAAGATCTCATCCACAAAAACAATTTTATTTATGGATTAAATAACCGTTTATATTTAGCATGGTTCTAAAGTGATCATGTTAGTGTATGTTATTTGATTTTTGTAAATGAAATAATTTTTCTTTAACATAGAAAATCATGGATATTTTACTTACAAACTATGAAGTGGATTCTTTTGTGTTATAATAATAATAGAGTATGACCATGTATATTTTATTTCGACAATGAAATTTTATGAAGAGACTTCATAACTCATGATTATAAAATAATTATGTGGTTTTTCTAATCTATAACATGGGATTTTTACGGAAATAAAATTTCAATAAAACACACACTTATTTTTGGAAAAAAATAAATAACTATTTAATCATTTTTAAATGTATATATTTTTAGTAAACATTTTCCCTTTTTATTTTCTAAACCATGATTTGGTTTTATAATTCATATAAAACTACATTATTTTTTACTTAAAATACATATTGACTATATAAAATCTATAATCTGAAATGATGTAACAAAACATGTCATGTTTATAACATTTTAATACAATTTTCTATAAAAACATCAGTCCACATTTAATGTAAGATGATATGATATTATTAATGGGTTATATAATGAAAACTAATTTAATTCAGAGTTTTATATATTATCCAAGACATATTTCTCCTAAGATCGAACCATTAATTTTGGATTGAATATAATGAATGAAAAGTAAATAGAATTTCTTTATTGAAACCAATCTATACAAGATGAAATGCACAATCTTGGGAATGATATATTATAATCTTCTAATAAACTACATCCTCCAATAGTATTTGTAGGTAGTATTAAATTTCCAAACATTTGGGAATGAATTTCATTGAGAAATTATTTTCTAGAACATTAGGTTAAATAATTAGTAAAAAATGATAGATTTTATGATCTCTATTTTATTGAGTCTTCACAAAATTAACTTCATATTTTAATATCATACTTTTTTAGTATTTAAACACATTTTATATACATAAAATGATCCTCCATGGATGTAATGATACATACTAGAGGGACCCGTGTCGTGACTTCCCCAAACCCACCTCTAATAGGCCAATGGCTGGCGACAAGTTCTGAGTAGAAATATCACAAAAATGTGTGGAATTTTACTAAAGTACTATTTCACATGCACTCAAAAACAATACCACTAAATACTTAAATTTAAAAAACTGAAAAAAAATGCATGCATACATCTAATATTCCACATTAGAGTATGATAGTAAAGTACGAGAAGTGGGAAATGGTCCAAATAAAAGCCCAACTAAAAGCTATAAAGAGTCAAACCTACTCCAAGGGCGAGGGATATGAAAAATGAAAGCTGAAAAAAAACACTTCTGCCCAACAAAATCCAGATATACTCCAGACGTTCATTATCCTATAAGGACACTGTCAAAAGGACCGTTATCTGCATAGTGCAGGCAAAGACTGTGAAGGGATGAATATAAAAACACTCAATAGGACAACCTAAAAAATCTACATATAGAGACCAATGAATAGTTATCTCAATACAAGATATAAAAAAAATTATAACACAAAAACATAGATATACTCATGAATGACACAATGCCACTAGGTGGTAATAACCAACTTCTATCCACATGATTCTATTCAATGTAATACTCATTTAGAGAGAAATCACTCCATGATAAATTCTACCATTTGAGAAACTCTAAGAAGATGTCTAGGTCATTATTACCCACCTAAGGAAGCTCACTGGTCTAATAGAACCATGATACACAAAATAGGGGTCATGTCCAAAAATACTAGAGGACACGACAAACCCGGTCTAGATCAACCCACTCTATAAGATATTTTTTGTCAACAATTTCAAAAACCCTGTTGATATGATCTTGCAGATATAAGAGAAAATCCATGTAAAATTAGTTCACACTAATTCTTAAAAATCCAATTAGGGATCAAATTATGATAGAGGATTGCACTCTAGTGATATGGAGGGACACCACAACTATATCTGAGACTCTACCACTAGAGGGGATCAAAATATAGTAATGTGTATGCCATGTCGCACTGTATCCTTGAGGTAAAGTACCAATGGAATTCATTCCCCCAATAATGGTTCAAACTATGAAATTAAAGAGCCTCAATAAAACATGGAAGGAGGTATGTGACATGTCCCAAGGGGTACATGACATGTCTAATTGTCCCCTTGGTTGCTAGTGTGGAAGATCCTCACACTGCATGTAGTATCCATATACACAATGTGTAGAAGTAGTCCATGATATTTAGAGACACGCAATATCTTACCCATGTCACCTAGTCATATCTATGTACCATATCCATGTATATATATCGGTCCATGTATGCCAAGCCGTGTCTGTGGGTAATTATACAATGTGTCCATGACCCTGTAATCCAACCCATGTATGTGTACTCTCTAGAGTACATGGAATGTTACCTAGGAAGGGTCAGACACCGTGTAGGCCTAGAAAAATGTAGTTTGATACCTATCTCTTACATAAAACCCTTGCCACTACTCATGGGGGCCACATGTCGTGTAACCCCAGATTACATGCTGTGTTCTACATTATTTTCCAAATTCCCTTATTCTTTCTATGTATTTTATCCAACACCTCTAGCCTTCAATCCAGTGATTGTTTTTCTAAAAAACTCAAGATCCAATTTTTGTCATACCTTTACATCATTGAACAACACAACTCACCCTCAGATCTTCTAATAATATACATGAAGTTTCATTCTTCGTTGTGTATGGAAGAACACTGAATTACAAGGAATCATGCATATATCATCTCCTAATTCACTTCTATAACCACTTTTGTACCTCCATCACATTGTTTTAATCCTGGATATATGATATTAGATTTTTGTTCCAGGAAATGGGTGTGCAACGATCAATCGACTGGGATTTTTCGAACCTCATGACAAATAAAGAATGTTAGTGGTGAATCTCATAATCTGGGGATAAAATCACATGAACAAATGATAGTATCAAACCTAGATTTATGTTTATGTCAATTGAGATTCGTTTCCATAAGATAAATAATGAAGATATTGATAACGATAAGAAATTATATCCAAATAACCATGTAATATACCCATCCACAAAATACACTCAATCCAAAGATCAATCCATTGGTCAATTGATCCACATTCATTATTGGATACAATAATAAGGAAGAAATCCAAATAAAAAAAACCCTACCTTGATTCGGTTCTATCTCTAAATAATAAAGACACATCGTTCGAGGTGGCAACATGATATGTCGAATCAGTTGCAGATTGACTATTGATCCATGATCGCGTCATCTTTCACTCAATAGGATTCCTCAAATACTCTATATAATTAATCTAGATACATTATAGGTTTTTATGGATAACCCCTAAAATTATGACATAAGGATATTTTTAAGGATCGACCAAATAATTGTTTCAACAAAATAAAATAAAATAATTTTATTTAATAGTTTATTCATTTCTGCACCCAAGAAATTTTTTCCAAACAAACAACCCATTCTTGTAAATCTTAAGTTTTTCCATGGGTAATACCACCATTCTAAATTCCATGATGCCCTTTTATTTTAGATTTGGGAACCCATATAGGAGTTTTTCATGTTTTTCGGGAAAACTATATGTGCGTGCTATGAAATATTTTTAATATATTTCAAGAATTTATTTTGGTCACATTGGGCCATAGAATTGAATGACGTCTTAGTGCATGGTATCCAAAATAATATATATAATAAACAAAAATAATTCTAGGAAAATAAAATACATTACATTCTCTCAACCATGGCGATTTATATCCCCAAATAGATAAAACAAGGGCTACTCTAAAAGGTGGAGGTACTAAGAATGAATCTCATCCTCCTGCACCTATATGGACTCATAGATATGCCCATGCTACCAGTGGACACATACGTAATGGAATCAATCACCCCTGAAGGATCCTCTCTTACTGATCATTGATCTCTACTGGGTACTTAGTAATGTTTTTTCCATCCTCAATCTCTAGCTCTCCCTAGTTGATAACATGTGATGGGTCATGCATGTACATCCTCAGCTGCAACCTATGGAATATGTCATATACCCGATCCAACTACAATGGTAAAGCTAAGATATATGAATCATACCCAAATCTATAAAGAATCTAAAAAAACAATGAATCTCAGAGACAACTTATTTTCATGTCCAAATTTCCACAATCCACGTGGAAGTGAGACCGTCACTAACACATGGTATCCTTCCTTGAACTCTAAAGTCCTTTGTCACATATCAGTATAAGACATTCTGCAGCTCTATGTAGTCTTCATTCTTTCAGGGATGATCTACACCTTCTCTATTTTGGCTCATAAACATTCTTGGTCCATAAGCACAGACTCTTTGGGGTTATTCCAACAATGTGGTGACCTACAGGGTTTCCTGTACAAAGCCTCGAATGGTCTTATATTGATGACGTTATGGTAGCTATTGTTTTTTTAAACTCTACAAGTTATAGGAGATCTTACGAACTACAGATAAAGTCCAACATGTAATATCACAACATGTCCTCTAGAACATGAATGGTCCACTTAGAATGGTCATCATTTTGGGGGTGGAATGATATGCTCAAGCGTAACTAAGTACCAAAAAACTGTTCAAATCACTTAAAAAATCATGATGTAAAGTGAGAATCATGTTCTAAAATGATATTCTATGGAACTCTATGGATTCAGAATATCTCTTTAACGTAGAGGCATCCCAAGATCTCTATTGAGATCCTCCCTCACACATCTAAGAAGTGGGCTGACTTGGTGCATAAGTCAATGATCACCCAGATGACATCATTTCCATTGGATGTACATGGTAATCCATCAATTAATGACATATATATCCCATATCACTCACATTCATTCACATTAATGGATTGTGCTAATCCCATTACAACTTAGTTATCAGCCTTCACTTTCTGACAAGCATTGCATCGAGAGACAAACGCTACAACTCCTTTCTTCATCAATAGCCACCAAAACTAGCATCGATGGTATTGGTAAATCTTTTCCAAACCTTGATATACAACCAATAAAATTTTCTGAAATAATCCTAGAACCTCCTCTAACAATTCCATTGGTACCTTCATGTATCCTATGAAAAAAATGATGTGATTCCCACCTATATAATATCCATCAGAATCATGTCCAGTGGATATCTGAATATGTAAGTTGTAAAAGTAAGTATCTCGATGTTGAGCATCCATAACACACTATAGAAGTGGTAGGGTTACAAAAATATACTAAAGATATGAAGCAATGTCCCTATCCACAATGGAAAATTGCAATGAGGCTAACTGCTCTAACATCTTGTTCATAAACTATGACCTGGATCTCTGGAAGAGAGAATATACTGCCATGGTCCCTTTAATAGGACTATAGAAAATATAAATGTCATAGTTCTAGTGTAACTATAATCATCACCTCTATCTCAAGTTTAAACTCTTCTTTGATAATATATACATGAGTCTCTTGTTGTTAGAGTACATGATAAATCACATTCCTTCAGGTAGTGTCTCCACATATTCAATGTAAAGACGAATGCTACTAAATCGTGGTCATGAGTTTTTTTGTTATATTTATATGAAATTAAATGGAATGAAACATAGGCAATAATTTCTTTCTTATTCATCAGAACCCAACCATTTATTGTCCCTGTTGTATCATAAAACACTATGTACTCAACACCCACCTCTTGTAAGCTCAAATGGTAATGCTTGTCAACCTCTCACTCAGCTACTGGAATCACTACTGACACTTTTCCATTCATATGAAAGTCTACCGTTAGTTTTTAATGCTTTAAAGGATGATTCCACTCTAGACAATTTATGTAAAAACCCTTGATAATACACATCCCATCCAAGGAAACTCTACACCACGGTGACACTGTTGGGTGGATCTAAATCAAAAATTTCCTCAACCTTCACTACATCCACTGCAAATGTAGTCTCTAAGATGAATTATCCCATAAAATGGATCTTTTGAATCCAATATTATCACTTCAAGAGCTTCTTGTAATGTTGGTTCTCTTGAAGTGTGTCTATGAACAACCTCAAGTGTCTCACATGCTCTTCCTCAGACAATGAATACACCAGGATGTCATAGATAATGACTACCTTGAACCGTTCTAAGAAATTCTAAAATATTAGGTTCATGAGTACCATGAGAAATGATGGTGCATATTTCATGCCAAAACAATAACCAAGTAATCATAGTGATGGTAAAGACATCTGATGGTCATATTCATTATATCCTCATCGTATACCCACAACTTGTGATAGCCTGATCAGTGGACAATCTTCTAGAACCACCACACCCGTTTTAATTGATCAATGTGGTCATTGATCCTAGGTAATATATATTTTTACTTCATAGTAACCATATTCAAGTACCAATAATAGACATACAACCATAAACTTGTGTCTTCCTTCTTGGAAAACAAAACTAGATCTACCTAGAGTGAAACACTGGGTCAATCAAATCCCTTTCCCTATAAGTCCTCCAACTGCATCCTTAACACTCAATGATCTATGGGTGCAATTCGATTTGGTGGTGTAGATATCAGTGTTATCCTAGGATGAAATTTGATGCATAAATCTACCTCTTATAGGGGAGGTAATCCTTGTATGTACTCATGAAAGACTTCCTTGTAATCTGCCTACACTGTAAGAAACTAATAAGCCAAAGCATCCACTATCCCTATATTAATTATAGAAAATTGGTTAGTAATTGATTGTATTATCCTATTCCTGACCTCATCTGTCTCTATCAAGGATTCATTTTCCACCACAAAGGAAAAAATTGACATGTTATAGAGGAAACATTGCATCCTTTTCCTAAAATAGTCAAATTGGGTCTGAACTGTAGATAGCGAGTCCATACCAAAGACAACATCATAAGGCCTCATTTCTGAAAAAAATGATCCCATACAAAACCCTCACCTCCAATATTCAGGTCACACTATTGGAATAAGTGACAAATTTTTGAGTCACAACCTGTCGGAGACTCCAATGACAAGGTTCGAGCCAAAATCACAACCGAAATCTATAAGTCATTAACTATAGAAGTGTGAAATAAGGTGTGAATAACACTTATATCTATCAGTATGACAACTAATGTTGAAAATACATAGATGATACTTCTTATTATCCTTAATGACATGAGTTCATAGGCATCCAAAGCTCAAATCTATCCTCGCCTCTGTCCAAAATCTCATAGAGCCTAGAATAGACCACCTGGGGTGGGGGTGGAAATAAGTCAAACCTATGACCAACTCCTTCTACCATTCTGACCACTCAACATGTCTTCTTCCCTCTTGAATACCCTTATTCAAAAAATTTCTCTATTGTGTTGGTACCTCATCCATCTCTAGATCTATTGTATGATGGGTCTAGCAATATCGTGCAATATTTCCCTAAGCATTTTGGAGAAACACAACCTTTCTCTTGGGAGATTCAAGCTACCTTGGGAGCCCTGCCCCATTGACCATAATTAGAGGGATCACCTTATAAAAAATATGAATCACTTGGGTCCATGTGACATTCATTTTAAACCTACTATAGAGGTATCAACTACTAGTCTCCCACTATTGGTGTCTGCTCTTCCAGAAAACATTCTACCAACAAGTCTTTATAAATCACTCCAACATATGTGTAAATGCAAAGAGATAGTACTGATGCCTTGATGTCCTGGGGAAATCTCTTATCAAACATTTGATCCCTAATGAACTACTCTTATACCATTTCCATGGAGTAACAAAATAGATTAGTGAATCTCACTGAGTACTCTCCCATGGTCATACTGCCATGTTGTAGATGTAGAAGCTCTTGTATGCATACCGATAACCATGTGGGTGAATAGAAATCCTATTTGAAGAGATGCTTGATGTTTTCTAGTAGAGATTTGTTTTATCATGTGCCTGAGTCACCAAGATCAACAATATCCCCATAGATCCCTGGAAAAGACACATTGCATGTTATTCCATCTGATTAGTAGGCTCCCTCATAAGGAAACAATGTGTGTGACTACCTATAGACCGTCCTCAGCCACTTGTGGGTATATATCACCCTGAAACCTTAGAGTATTTTTCCTATAAAACTAAGGAAACTCACTCAAATTACGTTCATCCTAATTTGGTTTTGATGGTTCTATATTTTTCTCAGTTGGTAGTTATATAGATGGTAAACCACTGAGATGTTCTATCTTTAGTACAAGTCCTTGTTCTAATGCCTTCTCACTAGGCAGATCATCCATGTTATCACATGGTGTAATCCTGGATGGCTATCTACATGCTAGAATCCATAAATTAAACAAAATTTACCATGGAAAATAGTTTATATCTGGTGAGATAACTCAAGAATTACATGGAAAACACAACCATTCCAATATGATTCATGTACCATTACTTTACTTCAACTAGTTGTAACGCCCCGACCCCAGTAACCCAGAGTCGGTGCATTATTACATAACATTGGCATGATCACAATAAAGATCAAATCTCGAAAGACCGATTGGTTTAGTAGCCATGGAAACACTAGATATATTCATAAGTTTTACATCACATCATAAAACGAAAAACTACTACAACAACATATTGTCTCCATAATCCACACTCATATCCCCACATAATATCGCTGCAGGTCATTCATAACTTACGTCTTCACTTCCTGGAAAAAATAAAACATAGAAAAGGGGTGATCTCAAATGCCCAGTAAGGATAACAATATAGCGGAAACTTTCATAAATAAGAATAAACATTTAAGGCAATGTATAACTAAAACAAAAGCCTTTCAAACATGAATTTCAACATGGTATGGCATAAATAAAATTAAATAATGCCATTTACTTATTCACATGGATATTCTACTAATCGAATAATCACATTCAAAAATCAATAACCACTTTTATAATGTTGGAATGCATAATGCCAGACTATCATAACCACATAGTCAAGGCCTCGTGCCAAGACTAAAAATAAGATTTTGTCAAGGCCTTGTGCCAAGACACTAGTTTGTCTCATAAGACCTACCGATGCATCGAGAAGCTATAGAGGGCTCCACCCGTCACTCACTAAGTCCAATGCATTCCCATATGAAAAGGTTTAAACATAACATAAACATTCGTATTAAAACTAGCATACGAAATGTAAATAATTTCACCATAAACTATGAATGGTATAAAAATAGCACATCCACAGTCAAACATATCACAAAACCTTCAATACAATATAGAAGTTTTGTATCATAATAAATCAACTTCAAATAATCTTCAAATCCATCAAAGGATGTTGACATAGATGAAATCAATATACTTTTTAAAGAAATATCTCCTTTTAATTTGAAATAATTTAAGATCCATATAAAATAAAACATTTTCTTTGAAAATATTATTATAAGATTCTAAGGGAATCTTTGAAGATTTTATAACGGCAGAAAATAGCCGCACCCGCCGTATAAGTTAAAAAAAACATTCTTACCTTAATTCTGTCGAAAAGGTTAAAAAGGACCTTGTTTTGAAAAAGACCGAAAGATTCCTTTATAAACCACTTATAAAAGTCAAAAAGGGTATAAATTACTTTAACTAATATTCTAGTAAATAGAAAAAATGTTTTGAAATATATTTTTAAGAAACATGGATGTGGATGATAAAGAGATCCCAATAGATTATTACGTATAAACAACCTCAGAAAATGAAGAGATTGTGAAATAACCCTTACCTTATACTTTTCCTTGGTTGGGGTAGGTTAACCTCCTGTATAATGGTGAAATAATTGTTATTAAATTATACAAGAATCATATATATTAATATGATATCATATATAATCTTTTAACATTGATTTGTTAATAATATCTTAGAATTATCGTCGTTTCGGGTGTTAACTTACTCATTTTCTTTTATATGTTTTGTTACATAAGCCGTGTTTGTTGTATCTTATTCATATCCAGAATGATATAAAGTTCTTAAACATCATTTTTAAATCATCAAATGATAATTATACTTGAATGGATACGATGGAGAATGAATCTCATCGCGTTCGTGGAGATGGTAGTCCGTACGTACACACGAGCGACAATATCATTATTTTGATATTAAAATAATATATAAATGGATGGTATATCATAAATACAGAATCATTAACATGTTATATTTATTATTTAAATGATCTACACATCATTATTATACCCATCCAAATAATAATATATTGAATAACAATTACACCACGACGTGGAGACGGTAAGCCGTACGTACGCACGTATGGTGACATGTTATTCAAAGGGTGGATAGAATACTGAATATGGTTGTACCATATTTATAATAACATCACATTATATGTGAGATGCTGGAGTTATTATTTTATAATGGTAAGAACAATGAAAGAAGAAGTGGAAGAAGAAAGGAACTTTAAAAGGGGTAGTGAAAACATTACCTCTTCTTCGGGTTCTTCCTTTTGATTTGATCAAAAGGGCTCCTTAGGTTGGCTTTCTGATCAAAATAAGGCCTCTAGGTAGTAGTTAGGGATGTTGGTAGAGTATTTGGGCAGAGTTTTGCCGAACCAAAATGCTTTTAAAGTGTGATGAAATGAGAAGGAGGAGTTCCCTTTTATAAGAGGGGTGAGGGGCACCTTTGGAAAAGCTAGAAATATTAATTTATAATAAATTCATATTCGGTTTCTAATGGCTCCAAAGTTGATTATTCAAAGGTTAAGGTGGGGATAGGTTTAACACCACTCAATCAATAGAATTTAGACAGGTTTGGGTACTTATATTAACCTTATCTTTAAGTATTAACTCTAAGTTAATTAGTTTCACTTTTACAATGTCTCTTTGTATTTTTATATAATATGGTCAATAAACTTACTATATACATCCAAGAGACCCCCAAGTGGTCTATTAATGATGAACCTATCATGATATAAGTCTCGTGGCCGAACCCTAGATTTTTAGGAATTTAATATCAATTAATAATATAATATTTGTTTTAAGAACTCTTTTATGTCAATTTTGACACTATTCAATTGTTGATTTTTGTGAAACTCATAACAGATTGATTACTTCGAAAAAAGTCAATTACATCAATCCTAATATATCATATTATCCTAGAAAATTATTTTAATTCATTAAAAGTTTCATATTATATTTATTTGGGTATTTATAATATCAATAATTTTAATTTTTCACTATTATTGTAATTAATTTATCATCACTGTGTCATAAATAAATTAAATTATTTAATGTTTAAAAATTATAAATTAACTATCACTATGTAGGAAATCTTTTTATGTTTCTAATGAATATTTATAATCTAAAATCCAACATATATAACCTTATGTAAAAATTGTTTTGATAAAAGATATATGCTTGTGTCATTTTTGTATTCATTTTAACTTAATTAAAATAAAGTGTCATTATCACTTACAAGTGGATCCATGGGGTCCCAAAATCGACCCAAAGATGTCCATGGTCGACCATGTATCAACCAATAGGGTTAAGACACGTTTTAGGGTAATTTAGTATTATTATAATATTATTTTTTAACCCTTACTTACCGGATTTACCCTTAACCATGGTAAATAAAATATTTACCGCAGTAATTATTCAAAATGTCTAAAATAAAAGTTACCTATTTACACAATTTGAACATACTGATTCCAAATATGGAATCCATTTTTCTAAATTCAAAATGCAGAAGTGGCAGAAATTAATTTAAAATTAATTCCCACTGTCAAAACAAAAAGCGTGTTTTTAAGAGATAATAACTATCAAAAGATTGACACTTGTTTATGTTCGGTTTAATTGTAAAATTATGTCCAATGACCAAAATTATATTAAATGGTATAAATATATTCTAAATATACTTTAAAACCACTCAAATTCATAATTTATCACTGTTAATTATTTTGATTAAAAAAGTAGTCTTTAATTAAAAATTAGTAATTTTCACTATTCATCAAAATATGAAAGTTATCCGAAATGTACCAAAATTTCACCTTAGGCTAAATTAGATAATCCGAATCCAAAAATGAAGACTATTTTGAAATATAAAATATATATAATTTTAAAAAGTAGGTATTACTATTCAAAACGGCTAGTTTGATTGGTTGTTAGAACTTGGTGTTGCGTATAACACACGCTATCGCATTATTCAAAGAGAAGTGTACCGTAGAAGCTTGGGGTGTTACATTCTCCCCTCCTTCAAATAATTTCGTCCTCGACATTTCTAGAATACTATCGCATGAAAAGACTCGGGTGGTTCTTCATCATAAGTTCCTCGGGTTCCCACGTTGCCTCTTCCATCTTATGGTTTCTCCACAAAACTTTTACCAGACGTGTCGTCCGGTTTCTCAGTACTTGTTCTCTCATATCAAGAATCCTGACGGGCTCTTCGCAATAAGACAGATCATGTTCTAGTTCTAATTCTTCATAGGTGAGTACATGCGTTGGGTCAGGCATGTATTTCCTCAACAGAGATATGTGGAACACATCGTGAACTTTAGAGAGACTTGGCGGCATTGCCAATCGGTAAGCTACAACCCCAATTCGTTCTAAAATTTCGAAGGGTCCGATGTACCTGGGACTCAATTTACCTTTCTTACCAAAACGTATGACTCCCTTCCACGGAGATACCTTCAGGAAAACATGGTCACCGACTTGAAATTCCAAATCCTTCCTTCGATTATCAGCATAGCTCTTCTGCCTACTTTGAGCTGCTTTGATGTGATTTTGGATTACTTTCACCTTTTCCACCGTTTCCTCCACCAGTTCTGGGCCTACAAGTTTTCTTTCACCGACGTCATCCCAACAGGTTGGTGTACGACATCTCTTTCCATATAACGCTTCATATAGTACCATCTGAATACTTGAATGGAAGCTATTGTTATAGGAAAATTCAACCAGAGGTAAATATTGATCCAACATACCCTGAAAGTCAAATGAGCAAGATCTCAACATGTCTTATAAGGTTTGAATAGTCCGTTCTGATTGTCCGTCTGTCTGAGGGTGGTAAGCAGTGCTCAAATGAAGTTCAGTATCCAGGGATTTCTGAAGACTTTTCCAAGATCTTGAAGTAAAACGGGGATCACGATCAGAAACAATTGATAAGGGTACTCCATGAAGTCTCACAACTTCATTAATATATAGTCTTGCTGGACGTTCTAGGGGTAGATCTTCTCTTATAGCAAGAAAATGTGCTGACTTGGTAAGACGATCAACAATAACCCATATTGCATCATTCCTTCTAGGATTCTTTGGTAGCCCCATGACAAAGTCCATCGTAATATTGTCCCATTTCCACTCCGGTATGGGAAGAGGTTGCATGACTCCTCCAGGTTGTTGCCTTCCAGCTTTCACTTGCTGACAAACCATACATCTTGACACAAAATCAACAATCTCCCTCTTCATGTTGTCCCACCAAAAATGTTCCTTCAAATCTCTATACATTTTGGTGCTCCCAGGGTGTATAGAGAAATTGGAACTATGAGCATCATCCAGCAATTCCCTTTTTAGGTCAGGTAAATTGGGAACACAAAGTCTCTTCCCGAATTTTAAAATTCCATCATCATACACAAAGTCTCTCAATCTCCCATCATTCACAGCTTTAATTTTCTTCTGAAATTCTTCATCATCGGTCTGAGAACTCTTAATCGTTTCTAGTAAAGATGGTTTGGCAACCATTTGAAAAAGCATTGATGTTTCACCTTCCCTGGTTATTCCCATGTCCATCTTCACTAGATCAATGAAAATTGGATCCCTTTCAATTCTCATATTGTTCAAAACTCCATGGTCTTTTATACTCAAAGCATCTTCCACCTTGTTTTCCTTCCCTGGGTGGTAGTGTATCGTACAATCATAATCCTTGAGTAATTCAAGCCATCTCCATTGCCTCATGTTGAGTTCTTTTTGTGAGAAAATATACTTCAAACTCTTGTGATCAGTATAAATCTCACATTTTTCACCATAGAGGTAGTGCCTCCATATTTTCAAAGCAAAGATCACAGCTGCTAACTCGAGATCATGAGTAGGATAGTTTTGTTCATGAATTTTCAATTGTCGTGATGCATAAGCAATAACTCTATCATTCTGCATAAGGACACAGCCAAGTCCTTTCTTTGATGCATCACTATAAATAACGAACCCATCATTCCCCGATGGTAGAGTCAATATAGGAGCATTGACTAATCTTTTCTTCAGTTCTTCCAAACATTCTTCACACTCTTTTGTCCAAACAAATTTAACCCCTTTATGTGTGAGCTTCGTTAATGGGTTAGCCAATCGGGAAAAATTCTGGACGAAACGTCGATAATAACCTGCCAAACCGATAAAACTGCGTACCTCAGTTATACTCGTAGGTGTTGGCCATTCTTGGATTGCCTTGGTCTTAGAAGGATCAACAGAGATTCCATCTTTAGAGACAATATGGCCAAGAAAAGAAATCTCATGAAGCCATAATTCACACTTGCTAAACTTCCCATATGATTCATGCCTCGTCAGAGTCTTCAAGATAATGTGAATGTGATTTTCATGATCTTCGTAGGTTTTGGAGTATACCAAGATATCATCAATAAATACCACCACAAATTCATCGAGATACTCCTTGAAAACTCTATTCATTATATCCATGAATACAGAGGGTGTATTAGTCAATCCAAACGGCATTACAGTAAACTCGTAATGTCCGTACCTGGTTCGAAATGCTGTCTTCAGAATGTCTTCCTTCTTCCCACACAATTGATGGTATCCAGATCGAAGGTCAATCTTTGAAAAGTATTGAGCTCCATGCAGTTGGTCAAATAAATCATCAATACAAGGTAGGGGATACTTGTTCTTTATCGTTATAGCATTGATCTCCCTGTAGTCAATACATAACCTCATGGATCCATCTTTCTTTTTAACAAAAAGAACAGGGGCTCCCCATGGAGAAACACTAGGGCGAATAAATCCCTTATTACTCAATTCCTCTAGTGGTTTCTTTAGTTCGACTAACTCTACAGTGGCCATTCTATAAGGGGTCTTCGATATAGTCCTTGATCCAGGAATCAAATAAATGGAAAACTCAACTTCTCGTTCTGGAGGATGTCCAGGTGCAAATCACTTTTTTTGGATTTTTAAAAGCCGGTTTGAGGGTTATCCGGTTCCCGATACAGCCGCACCCAAAACCATCATTCAAAATTCAAATTCAACAAAACAGCCTTGAACTTCACCCCATGCACACCTCATCGCCTCGTAACTCGTACCCCTGTCACGTCGAAACATGAACCAGTCATCAGAGCCCCACAATCATCACGCTGGTCACCGGCGAGACCATCGGAAAATCGTCGTCGGAACCTCATTCGCAGCACCATCCGACCACCGTCATCACAAACTTACGAAAATCTCAGGAGCCCGAAACAAGCGCTCCTCATCGATGTCAACAAACAGGGCCGAAAGCCAGTCCATACCGAGGATTATATCAAACTCAATCATATGTATGACGATGAGATCAGCAGATAATGAAAATTTATGTGCTCTAATGGGGACTGATTCACAAAACATTGTTGCAATGATACTTCCCTTAGGATTTTTAACTGACAACTCCCTTATTAAATCAAATTGGAAATATCTAATTTTCTTAGCAAACTGGGAAGATATGAAACAATGCGACGATCTAGAGTCAAATAATGCATTTTCTAAACTTGAGGAAACCATTAAATTACCTGCCACCACGCCTTTTGGAGCATCTACCTCTGCAGTAGTGATAGCATAAGCTTGGCCTTGATCCCTTGGCCTTTTCTAAGGTAAGTTCTCCTGACGCTTAGGACATTCATTCGCATAATGTCCCATCTCCCTGCAATTGTATCACTGAACGTTGGTGGCTTCTTTCTTCCCTTTGTAATCACGAGCTTGGTGGCCTTTTTCACCACACTTGTAACAGACTCTCATTCCCTTCAAGCAAGCACCGGGGTGTTTCTTCCCACATTTACCACATGATGGACATTCAACCTTTCCTTTCTTCCCCTTATTTCCATTCCCAGATTGATAAGCATGCCTCTTCTTCTCTTGCTTTGCTTTAAAGTCATAAGACTTAGAGAATTCCTTTTCGGTCTTGATAGCACATGAGACAATGTCTTCGTACGATGAAAAGGATTGTGAGACTAACGCTCGACAGAGAAATGGTTTTAACCCATCAAAGAAACGATTAATCTTACTTCTTGGGTTGCGAATATAATCTCCAGCATACCTCGCTAACCTTGTAAAGTTAGCCTCATACTTTGTGACATTCTCATCCTCCTTTTGACTCAGACTCAGAAATTGCCTTTCCATATCTGCTCGATGGTCGCGAGGAAAGTATTTTTCTAAAAATAGATCTTTGAACTCCCACCATTCCATATTTGATACTTCATCATCTTCCTTCATGTCTTGAATCAATGACCACCATTGATCAGCATCTCCAATGAGGCGGTAAACTCCCATGATAACTTTTTCCCTTTCACTGCTCCCCAAAGCCTGAAATATTTTCTGTAGGGAAAATATCCATTGCTCAGCTACTAAGGTATTTGTACTCCCATTGAACGTTGGTTGTTGCTGCCTCATGAATCGATCTAACATTGATCCTCCACGCTGCGGATCAGGGTGCTCCATACGGGTAAGGTTATTATTCATAACCTGAGTAAGTTGTCCCAGTATGGTGATTAGCTGATCGGCACCAGTTGCATCACCAACCCCACTATAATTATCTTGAGCAGGAGGGAAATCCCTACATGGAGTGCGTGCATTGATACGGTTTCCATTTCTTTCACTAGGCGCCATTTCTAAACAATGGCATAAACTAGATCAGTTTATGAATCAAAATACATAATCCCATACTTATAAAACACTTAACATAAATTGAACTATTTATGGATATAATCCATAATCATAAAAATGTTTTCTTTGAGGAAGTATATACTCTTAAACCCTTCATAATGATTTGTAAAGAAAATGAGAGTTATACTAAGCATATCCCCTGAGAGTGTCGTAACCAAAAGTGCAGCAAGGCCCGTTGTCGTGCACTAGTTCCCGTTCGAGTCTAGCTCAAAGCGGTGTTTTCGGGTTTTACCCCTAGGTACATCTGTGCCAGAGCCGCCTCTACCTGCTCGTATCCAGACAGGGATGTATTGCTCGGAAAACTCAAAAAATCTCTACAATACCAAAATTCTAGGAAGTTCTTCTATACTAATCCTCAAAGTTCATCTTAGGTCTACGTGCTCTAATCAGAGTTTATCTAAATCTAGTTTCCAAGGTTTGTACTAAAATTCCTCTGATACCAACTATAACGCCCCGACCCTAGTTACCCAGAGTCAGTGCATTATTACATAACATTGGCATGATCACAAGAAAGATCAAATCTCGAACGACCGATTGGTTTAGTAGCCTTGGAAACACTAGATATATTCATATGTTTTACATCACATCATAAAACGAAAAACTACTACAACAACATATTGTCTCCATAATCCACACTCATATCCCCACATAATATCCCTGTAGGTAATTCATAACTTACTTCTTCACTTCCTGGGAAAAATAAAACATAGAAAAGGGGTGAGCTCAAATGCCCAGTAAGGATAACAATATAGCGGAAACATTCATAAATAAGAATAAACATTTAAGGAAATGTATAACTAAAACAAAAGCCTTTCAAACATGAACTTTAAACATGGTATGGCATAAATAAAATGAAATAATTCCATTTACTTATTCACATGGATATTCTACTAATCGAATAATCACATGCAAAAATCAATAACCACCTTCATAATGTTGGAATGCATAATGCCAGACTATCATAACCACATAGTCAAGGCCTCGTGCCAAGACTACAAATAAGATTTTTTCAAGGCCTTGTGCCAAGACACTAGTTTGTCTCATGAGACCTACCGATGCATCGAGGAGCTATAGCGGGCTCCACCCGTCACTCACTAAGTCCAATGCATTCCCATATGAAAAGGATTAAACATAAGATAAACATTCGTATTAAAACTAGCATACGAAATGTATATAATTTCACCATAAACTATGAATGGTATAAAAATAGCACATACACAGTCAAACATATCACAAAACCTTCAATACAATATAGAAGTTTTGTATCATAATAAATCAACTTCAAATAATCTTAAAATCCATCAAAGGATGTTGACACAGATGAAATCGATATTCTTTTTAAAGAAATATCTCCTTTTAATTTGAAATCATTTAAGATCCATATAAAATAAAACATTTTCTTTGAAAATATTCTTATAAGATTGTAAGGGAAGCTTTGAAGATTTTTTAACGGCGGAAAATTGCCGCACCCGCCGTATAAGTTAAAAAAAACATTCTTACCTTATTTCAGTCGAAAAGGTTAAAAAGGACCTTGTTTTGAAAACGACTGAAAGATTCCTTTATAAACCACTTATAAAAGTCAAAAAGGGTATAAATGACTTTAACTCGTATTCTAGTAAATAGTAAAAATGTTTTGAAATACATTTTTAAGAAACAAGGATGTGGATGATAAAGAGATCCCAGTAGATTATTACGTATAAACAACCTCGGATAATGAAGAGATTGTGAAATAACCGTTACCTTATACTTTTCCTTGATTGGGGTAGGTTAACCTAATGTATAATGGTGAAATAATTTTTATTAAATTATACAAGAATCATATATATTAATATGATATCATATATGATCTTTTAACATTGATTTGTTAATAATATCATAGAATTGTCGTCGTTTCGGGTGTTAACTTACTCATTTTCTTTTATATGTTTTGTTACATAAGCCATGTTTTTTGTATCTTATTCATATCAATAATGATATCACGTCCTTAAACATCATTTTTAAATCATCAAATGATAATTATACTTGAATGGATACGATGGAGAATGAATCTCATCGCGTTCGTGGAGACGGTAGTCCGTACGTACGCACGAGCGACAATATCATTCTTTTGATATTAAAATAATATATAAATGGATGGTATATCATATATACAGAATCATTAACATGTTATATTTATTATTTACATGAGTTACATATCATTATTATACCCATCCAAATAATAATATATTGAATAACAATTACACCACGATGTGGAGACGGTAAGCCGTACGTACGAACGTATGGTGACATGTTATTCAAAGGGTGGATAGAAAACTGAATATGGTTGTACCATATTTATAATAACATCACAGTATTTGTGAGATACTGGAGTTATTATTTTAGAATGGTAAGAACAAAGAAAGAAGAAGTGGAAGACGAAAGGAACTTTAAAAGGGGTGGTGAAAACATTACCTCTTCTTCGGGTTCTTCCTTTTGATTTGATCAAAAGGGCTCCTTAGGTTGGCTTTCTGATCAAACTAAGGCCTCTAGATTGTAGTGACGGATGTTGGGAGAGTATTTGGGCAGAGTTTGGCTGATCCAAAAGGCTTTGAAGGTGTGAAGAAATGATAAGGAGGAGTGCCCTTTTATAAGAGGGGTGAGGGGCAACTTTGGAAAATCTAGAAATATTAATTTATAATAAATTCATATTCGGTTTCTAATGGCTCTAAAGTTGATTATTCAAAGGTTAAGGTGGGGATAGGTCGAAAACCACTCAACCAATAGAATTTAGACAGGTTTGGGTACTTATATTAACCTTATCTTTATGTATTAACTCTAAGTTAATTAGTTTCACTTTTACAATGTCTCTTTGTATTTTTATATAATATGGTTAATAAACTTACTATATACATCCAAGAGACCCCCAAGTTGTCCATTACTGATGAACCTATCATGATATAAGTCTCTTGTCCGAACCATAGATTTTTAGGAATTTAATATCAATTAATAATGTAATATGTTTTTTAAGAACTCTTTTATGTCAATTTTGACACTATTCAATTGTTGATTTTTGTGAAACTCATAACAGATTGATTACTTCGAAAAAAGTCGATTAAATCAATACTAATATATCATATTATCCTATAAAATTAGTTTAATTCATTAAAAGTTTCATATTATATTTATTTGGGTATTTATAATATCAATTATTTTAATTTTTCACTATTATAGTAATTAATTCATCATCACTGTGTCATAAATAAATTAAATTATTTAATGTCTAAAAATTATAAATGAACTATCCCTATGTAGGAAAACTTTTTATCTTTCTAATGAATATTTATAATCTAAAACCCAACATATATAACCTTATGTAAAAATTGTTTTGTTAAAAGATATATGCTTGTGTCATTTTTGTATTCATTTTAACTTAATTAAAATAAAGTGTCATTATCACTTACAAGTGGATCCATGGGGTCCCAAAATCGACCCAATGATTTCCATGGTCGACCATGTATCAACTAATAGGGTTAAGACACGTTTTAGGGTAATTTAGTATTATTATATTATTATTTTTTAACCCTTATTTACCGGATTTACCCTTAACCATGGTAAATAAAATATTTACCGCAGTAATTATTCAAAATGTCTAAAAATAAAAGTTACCTATTTACACAATTTGAACATCCTGATTCCAAATATGGAATCCATTTTTATAAATTCAAAACACATAAGTGGCAGAAATTAAGTTAAAATTAATTCCCGCTGTCAAAACAAAAAGCGTGTTTTTAAGAGATAATAACTATCAAAAGATTGACACATGTTTATATTCGGTTTAATTGTAAAATTATGTCCAATGACCAAAATTATATTAAGTGGTAGAAATATATTCTAAATATACTTTAAAACCACTCAAATTCATAATTTATCACTATTAATTATTTTGATTAAAAAAGTTGTTTTTAATTAAAATTTAGTAATTTTCACTATTCATCAAAATATGAAAGTTATCCGAAATGTACCAAAATTTCACCTTAGGCTAAATTAGATATTCCGAATCCAAAAATTAAGTCTATTTTGAAATATAAAATATATATAATTTTAAAAATTAGGTATTACTATTCATAACGGCTAGTTTGATTGGTTGTTAGAACTCGGTGTTGCGTACAACACACGCTATCGCATTATTCAAAGAGAAGCGTACCGTAGAAGCTTGGGGTGTTACACCAGTATTTGCATGTACTGAGTCGAAGGGTAGGTATAAGATCCCTACTATATATATACATCAGCCATCAGACCATCACTAGAGTCTTTGGCCTAAATTACAAACACAAAACATATCACACTACTACCCAAAAAAATCTCACAAACTCCCTATTCTAAAGTAGAACTGACCCGATATGAAACCACTATTCATAACCCATCCTATAGGGGACGTGTTGCGACTAAACATAGGGAACCTCCAATAGGTTGGGGACCTACAACCTGTACTGATTAGGCATTTCCCACAATTGGGAGGCATTTCCCTAAGGTACCTATACACATGCACACATTTCCAAGGACACACAATGCTAAAAAGTAATCAACTAAATGAATTCATTCATAAATATAAGATCCCATGATAATTTAAGATAGTAAAGTGTGGAAAGAGAAAAAGTTTCCAAATATAATCCCAACCAAATGAGTCTAACCTGATCCAAGATTGAGGACTAAGTCAAACGAAATATTTTAGAAAATACAACATCCTGATAAGCTCTATCAATAGTCCACCCACTCCCTGCCCTCTATGGACACCTTCAAAAGTGTCATCATCTTCACAAGACATGACACTTGAGGGAAAAGCCTATTTAGGTGAGAGTATAAAAATACATAGTAAGACACCCCACAAACACAAAAAACAAATAAAAAAGTGTAGTTAGCTAAATACATGATATATCAATCATTTTTAATAGAAACACCAAGATATTCTCGGAAAATACACCACACCTCCTAGGGGTCACAACCAACTACTTTCCACAAGATTCTTTTGGATATATCACTCATTATGGGTGAACTCACTCGATGAGACACACTACCATATGAGACACTCGTTGAAGAGGTCTTGTTCATTGACCTAGCCTAAGTAATTGTACTGGTCTATGGAGACCACGATACACATATATGAAGTCATACCCAAAACCAATGGGGGACACCATGAACCCAGTTGGGATCAACCCGCTGCAAAGGAGATCTTATGTCAAAAATTCTACAAAACCTTTCAATATGGGCTGATGGATAGATGATAAATTCCCTCTATAGGGTGGAAACACCAATTCCAAAAAATCCAACTAGGGAACAAAGGATGACAGAGGATCTCACTCCAGTATCGTGGAGGGAAACCACAACTCAATCTAGGACTCAGCCTCTATAGGGTATCAAAATCTAGTAATGTACATGTAATTCCACATCTTAACCTCCAGGGAAAGCACCAAGGGAATTAACATAACCTATACTAGTCCCAGATAATAAAATTAAAAGACGAAAGAAATCTTGAAGGGGGTTCATGGTGTGTCCCGGTGGTATAAGGTTTTTCCTGATATCCACTTAATTTACCATGTGGAAGAGCTTCACAAGACATGTAGTCTCCATATACAGGGCATATAGAGAAACATGAAATATTACATTTTTTTCTTGGCCATGTTTGTATAATGAATTTATGTATATTTAGAAGTTTGTGTATGTCAATCCATGTTCATGGGTGGGGTACACAGTGTTTACATGGCCTTGTACTCCAACACATGTCTGTTTACTCTCTGGAGAACACACTGAGTTAACTGGGGAGGGCCACATATTGTGTAGATAGGGCCACATTCCTTGTGATACCTATATCCTACCTATACCCAAGACATGACTTAGGGTTCCCACATACCTTGTAATCCTGAATACAAACCGTGTTCTGAGGTATTTTCCAAAGTTGTAGATTCTTCCCCCACGTTAAATATGGAACCAACGACCTTTGATCCAGTGATCGTTTCACCATAAAAATCAAGATCAAAGTTCATCCATACTTTTCCATCATTGAACAACAATTCTCACCACTATATCTTTTGACAAGATGGATCGTGTTGTCATTCTTTAATATATACCAGAGAACACCAGAGAATGAGAAATCAGGCATCCACTATCACCCAATTCATTGCTACAACCATCATAACACCTCCATCACATCGAGCCAATCCTAGATCAATGATATAATAATATTACACCTAGAAACAGTTGTTAAAATATCAATCGATCAGGATTCATCTAACCCAAGGACAAACAAATAATACATGTGGATAATTGCAAAACCTGTGGAGAAAAGCACATTAACAAATGAGAGGAATAGACCACAATCAATGTTCGTGTTGATCTCGATTAATTTCCATAAGATACAAAATGATGGGATTGATAAAAAATTAATTCTTCCCCACTCACCCCCTAATATACCCATCCTAAAAATATGCACGATCAATAGATCAATCTGTTGGTCAATTGATCTGAATTCATCGTGTGAATCACAAATCAGGAAGAAATACATCTAAAACAACATCATACATTGATTCGGTTCGATCAGTGATGAAGAAATATGTGTTATCGTCATCATTGGAATGATCTGCCGAAATAGTTTAACATTTATCATTGATCCATGATATCACTGGCATTCACCCAAGAGGGTTCTAAAGAGGCTCTCTCCAATGACTCTCCATAGGTTCTAGAGTTATAGGGATAACCCAAGAATTCTGAAATGATGATAGTTTTAAAGATTCACCAAATTAATGAATCATTGAAATGAAATGAAATAATTTAATTTAATTATATATTCATTTCCACGTTGATGACGAAATTTCCAAAAAGGACCTCCGCAGTATAATGTTATATCACAATTAGGGTGAAACTGCCATTCTAAACACAATTGTTCCCTTATATTTATGATCCTCGAACCAGTTTATGATTCATTCCACCTTTTAAGGAAAACATTGGGTATATGCTATTAAATATATTTAAAATATCTCAAACATTTATTCTTCACACACCAAGCCTCAAAATCGCACACCATATTAGTGTCTAGTCTCTAAAATAATCTATATAATATCTAAAAATAATAAATGGAAAATATTAGATGTTATAGTGACACTCAAAACATTTGTCAATATTTTTTAGTATTGATAAAACATTTGATAAAAGATTCAAATGTTAAATTTTTATGATTCGAACCTCAATTGTTTTTCTAAAAGAAACATTATGCGTTTAAAATCAATTGGATACCATTAAATGATATTCCCAACAAATGTATATGGCTTATAGAAAGAGAAAAAATTAATTATATAAATTTTTAAATTACTCATGTATCACTAAAGCATATTCACCTTAATTATAGTATGAATTACAATATTGTAGGGTATAGAATAGATTATAGTATACTAATTTATTATTACAAAACTTTTTGTTATATTTTACAAACATAAGATATTTTAAGGTTTAGTTTCTTGATAAAAAAGGGAATATAATACCTCAAAACACAAAACATTCTTATAATCCACTTTAAAGTATTTATCATAGGTTCATACTAATTACATTTACTACATCTCATAACCTGGGGACATACATCAAAGGAAAGGGTTAGAATAAGGCCTAGTATGGTAAAGCAAGGGAAATAGTTTATGTATGATCACGAGGAATAGCAATAAAAACATAAGAAAATACATATAGGAAATATTAAAGAAAAAAAGAGACATATCATAGTAAAAATAAAATGAATACTAAAATATAAATGTGTCTACAATATTTAATTGAGTCATTCATAAGCATGTCACCAAGGCTAATAATCGAGGTGTCAAAAACATTACCATGTTTATTTAGTAAGGTATCGTAAAACATTTCATATATAGAGATTAAATAAATTACCCAATGAATTGGAGAACTATCAGGGAACACCCAAATTTTTTTAATTAATGTGTGCCACATATATCCTAGTAAAAAATATCATAAATAACCTCTTAAGAATAAAATAAATGGGTTTCATATCAAAATCAAGTCATTTTAAAAAAAATTGATTAAAGAGATGATCTTTATGTCATTATTAGACAAAAAAGAAAGCGGGTTTAATATATGTTAATCCCAAAATAAAATAGATCATTTTTAAATATATGTGAATTCCCTTGGAAAAAAAGAGTCTTATGTATTCACAAAATAAAATAAGATAATTTCATGATAAAAAGAGAGAAATTTTGAGATGAAAATCCAAAAACATAACGGGTATGAAACATAATTTAAGAAAACATTAAAAAGAGATGGGAAAAGGGTATCCCATTAATAAAATACTATTAATAATGTAACATTATAGAATAAAATTGACACAATACCATTATTTGGAAATGTGAAAGATATACTGCATAAAAAATAGAACTTGAAAAGAAAAAAAAGTTTAGATTTCTATTACCTTGAAGAGTAACTAAAAAATACGAAGATTTGGGCATTGGGAGATTAATGCCACCTTTGGATGACGTTTTGGGTGGTTAAAATATTAGAGATGTAGGAAGGATTAATTGTAAATGGAAGAAAATGGAGAAATGGGAGAGTATTTATAAAAAAATTTGACGATTTCTTTAATAATTTCCTTAGACATCTAGGTATCAGAAAATTCATAACCATGGGATTTCCCATGTTTTCCCATGGTATTTTCCACATGGGACACATATTATGTTATTTTAATCTACAAGAGTTGTCTATCATTTTATATTTAATATTTAATCATTATGATTTCATTAAACATACCGAAAAACTCTAACTATATTTTTTCAATTCGTAAAAAACTAAATTATTTTATACAATTATCATAAATTACCCATAACCTAATTTAGAGTCGATGATTTAAAGATGAAATTTATTTTATCAAAATATTTATTTAAATATGATAATTTTAACTTTTATATCTAAAAATTTGTATTTATTAATAATAATAGCTGATAGAAAATGCATAGTGAAATTATAAATTGAAATTTATAACACTTGAAAAAACTAACAATATTTTGTCATTTATATTTAAAAAAGTGTGTTTTAATAATTCTATTTCAATAAAATAATAATTATCCATAAAACATTAATTTATTATAAAAATTATATCATTTTTGAAAATTCTAAGTGAAAATCTTTAAAAGATCCCAATTGGAAATCTCCACTATCTTCAAATCATCTCATATGAAATTTTGTTCAAGCCTCATTTGATGAAGCTTGGCTTGGGATTGGACTTGAGCGACTCCCAATGATGCTACCTCTTATCCATGTTCTGACAAATGGGCTTTGTACAACACTAATCCACTGGATGTGGCCATCAACTCTTCTTTCTGCATTAATTATACATTATAATTTCTATATATAAACAATAATTATAATGTTAAAATAATTATTTAGTTTATAGTTTCCCATAGTTATATTGCCTAATGATCATAATTATCCAATGGTTATATAACAGTCAAAACCAGATGGTCACATTTCAAATTATACTCACTTCATTACTAAAGAGATATAGTTTTTCTGTGTAATATCATATAATATTCGTTTTTAGAAAACAATTATCATTCAAAAATTTGACGTTGTTACATTTTTTCCCCTTATGAAAATTTTCCACATAAATTTCAGCTCTCTCCCTTAGTAGAGAAAAGGTGTTGGTACTTCTGCCTCATGGTTTCCTCTGGTTCCCACATGACTTCTTCGTATTTTTGGTTCCTCAACAAAACATTAACGAGGTGGGTAGTTTGTTTGTAGCATCTTGTATCTGTAGTCCAATATCTCCATCAGATGCACCTCATAATAGTAGAAATGTTCTAGTTGAACCACCATCAGATTCAGTACATGTGAAGGGTCAGGTCTATATTTTTTATAGAAAGATATGAGGAAAACATCCTGATATTGAGATAGGTTTGGCCAAGTCACTAGCCAATTGGCCACTGCTCCTATGAGATCAAGGATATCACAGGGGCTAATGTACCTTGGGAATAGATTCCCTTTCTCCCCAAACCGCATGACTCTATTCCTAGTTGAAATTCAAATGAGTAATTTTTCTCCAACATCAAACTCCAATTACCTTCAATGGTTTTAAGTATGTATTGTCTAATAACTTTGACAATAATTTATGTTTTTTTAGATGGAATTAACCTTTTATGTCATCTTTTGAACTAGATCAGTCCCAAAATGCATTATCTCACCAACTTCATCCCAAAAGGTAGTCGTTCCATATACAGTCCCAATATGAATTATCTCACCAACTTCATCCCAAAAGGTAGTCATTCCATATATCTTTCCATATAGATCTTCATAGGGTGCCATTTGAATAAATTAATGAAATTTGTTGTTTTATGAGATCTCAACTGATGGGAGATGTTGACTACATACACCTTTAAATTCCATCAAGCATGTTCTCAGTATTTCCATGAGTTTCTGAATAGTCCTCTCAGATTGGACATCATTTCGAGGGTTATAGGTTGTACTGATATTCAATTTGGTATTCCTAGAATGTTGAAGACTTCTTCATAATTTTTATGTGAGCCTTGGATCATGATTAGAAATTATAGAACGTTTCACTCCATACAATTGTCTCACTTCTTTAATGAATATCTTGTAGTATTGGTCAAGAAATTTATCTTCTCCAAGAGAGATAAAATGGATATTTTGGTGAGACAGTCCACTATAACCCATATCATATTATATCCATTGAATTTTTTTAAGAGACTAGTAACAATTTCTATAGTGATATTTTCCAACATCCATTCTAGTATGGGTAGTGGTTGTAACACCCCTATGAGAAGTTTTCAGTCTACCTTCAGTTTTTGACACACCAAGATCATCATATTATAGTAAAAAATATCTGTTTTAATGTTTTCAAAAAATATTGATCAAGAAGATCTTTATACATTTTCATTCTTTGAGGATTTGTAGAGAAAGTAGAACTATTATCTTCATCCATTTTCTCCATTATTTCTAGAATAGATAGAACACATAGCCTTGTCTGAAATATCCATACTCCTTTATAAAAAATATTGAACATAGAAAACATAACTTTCTTTACAACCTATATATTCTTCTATATCAAATGATATACTCTTTGAGGTTTCTTGATATTATCTAGTAATGATGGTAGAAAATCATTTAAGGTAGGGTTGATGATATACATTCCCTTAATGTTTCCATGTCTTGTTTTACAAGGACTTTTATCAAAGAATCTCATTGAATCATTAACATTGAAAACACATCATGTTCTTTCCTTCTTAATGAACCAGTGAATTATTTTCCTCTTCAATGATGATAATTAATTGAATAATCATAGTATCTAATAAGATCCAATCATGTCCCATATCTCATGTTCAACTAATTTTGTTTGAAAATATACTTCAATCATTGATAGTATTTTTATATATCACATTTCTACCTAAAAAGATAGTACCTAAATATCTTCAGTGAAAAAACAACAACAGCCAGGTCCATGTCATGCATAAGATAGTTCTAGTCGCGAGGCTTCCATTGTAGAGATGTATAAGAAATAAACTTGTCATTTTTCATGAGGTTTCACCTAAGCCCTTTCAAAGATGAATTGATAAAAATAATTACTCCTTATCAGAAATACACTACAGTTAACATGGGTTTAGTAACCAATATCTTCATTAGCTTTAGGGAAAATTCTTCCCAATCCATTGTCTAGATGAACCTAATCCCTTTTTGAGTTAACTTGGCTAATAGATTAGAAATTCATGAATGTTTTTGTCACCAAGATTATATAATATTTCATTAGTACAAGGAATATATGAATCTTAGTAACTATTATATGATGAGGCCACTCCTCCAAGACCTGTGTGTTATAAGAATAAACTATGATTCCTTCATGAGATACAATGTGACCCAATAAATCATATTTTTATACCAAAATTCAAATTTTCTGAATGTTCCAAATAGCCTATCCTTCTATATAGGATTCAATATAACCGTAATATTATTCTCATGATCCTCATAAATTTTTAAATATATCACAAAATAATCAATAAAAACTACCAAAAATATATCAAGGTTGTCCTTGAAGGCTATATTCATTAAATCCATAAATATAGTAGGAGCATTAGTCAAGCCAAAGGTCATAACAAAAAATTCATATTTAACATATCTTGAACAGAGGGAAGTCATTGGAATATCTTATTTCTACACCATTAATTGATGATAACCACATTGAAGATCAATCATGGAGAAGAATTAAGTGTGACAAAATCTGGTAAAATAAATCATCAATCCATGGAAGAGGGTACTTTTTCATTACAATGTGACCTAAAACCTTGTCCCAAAACACTCAAATGGCACCCCAAACTCTAGGGATGCCCACCCAAAGATCCATAAATGATTTCAACACAATATAGTGACACCATGGGTGTCACAAACTCTCGACCATGTAACTTTCTCCCAATAACATTCACAACAACCATGAATAGGACTAGAAGAAAATTAAAACCACCAAAAAACAAAGACTTTCATAGTACACTAAACCTAAACCTCAACCAAAAGATCCAACATTGACAAATAAATTAAAAAATGAAAATTGTTGTTGGGGTGTGACAATGGTCAATGTAGTTACCATGAAAAGGCTTTACTCTCACTTTCACACATTTAATTTTACTCTAACATGCATGATTAGTTGACATTTGAGGAATGCATTGTAAATAGTCATTTGAGGAAAGCATGTTCACTTTTGAACATGAATTATTTTAAAAATCCAAATATTAGTGTATTTTTCTTAAAATTAATTATATAGATAAAAAAATAAATTCCGATTTTTTTCGTCATACAATCAATTTCATATTCTGTCACAATATATTTATCATTCAATAATAAATTTTCATTCAAAATTTAAAATTCAACCTCAAAATTCATAGATCTTTGATGAAAATTTTCATTTTAAATTTCAACTCATGAATGAAATTAAATTAAAAAAATAGATTGATAGAATTAAAACTAAAATATTAATCTATTTAACAATTATTATTATAGATTAAATATTTGTAATTAAAGATTCATAGATTAAAAATAATGTTTGGAATTGAAAATTATATCAATAAATGAATAAATCATTGAAATAAAATATTTTGAGACCAGTAATAATAAAGTTATATATATAAAAAATTCAAAAAATAGTCACTATTTTACTCATTATTTTAGTGAATTTTTTTTATTTTTAATGAAATGAAAGAAAAATGATGAAAAAATCATCACACATCACTCCCTTGCACTTGAACTATTTCACTGGTAATAAATTTTATCACAAAATTTAATATAATAAATAATGAAATCATCCTTCCACGATATAAACTATAATTTAGAAAAGATTTAAAACACATATTCTTCAAGTGTTTAAAATATCAAGCCTCATTTTAGAATAAAACAACTGTCTCATTTTTATTCAATCAAAGATCCATGTTATGGAGTGGATTTAATATTATTTATGTAGAATCAATGTTTTAACCCAAAGAAAATCCATTTTCCTTATGCCATATGTTTCCTCATACCAAAATTCGATTTCCCAAATTATTGATACAACTAAAATGAATATTTTATAAGTCTATTTACCCATTCAAGTATTTAGTATTCCTCTCACCTAAATGAATTCATTTTTAACTTAGATGATTATTCATTCATTTTTTAATTTTTATATTTTTTATGATCCATGTATAAATAGAGCATTGTTTAAAAGAACATATTGAAATTTGTTCAAATGCTACTCACACACATAGTTTCACCATTTCAAATATTCATTATGGTTTCCCAATTGACCATTTAAATACAGGTTCAAAGGAATTATGATTTTTTTTGAGTTGGATCATTATGGTGTTCCACCTTTTATAGGTCAGCTCACCTCAAATTATATTGTAAATTATAGGTGAATTACATCATAATTCTGGTTCTATAGAAATTTTTTCAGTCATGGTTCAATTCATGGTTTGAAAAAATATCCTTGAAAATAGTAAAAATTCACTGAACAATCATCCATGTCTTATAATTTCATAATAATTGATTTCCTCATCTATTACATGGTATTTTTCAACTGGGCAGGGTAGTAATTATGTTCAATAATGGTTTGAGAAATCAATAATAATCTATACAAGAAAAACAATGTAATGTATTTCATGACATTTTTTACACTCTAAAAATTAAAAAATAATTACCTACAAAACTATGTACAAATTCTTGAAATTGAAGTGATATTTTTTATGTATAATAAAATGTGTTTATTTACAATAATTAAAAAAAATTATATATATATATATATATATATTCTTTCTGAATTTTATTTCATATATTTAATAAATTATTTACAAGATACATACTACAAAAATTGTAAACACAATTTTTTTTTTACTTTTTTTATATATCATAAGAAATTAGAAAAATTAAATAACCACTCTAATGGGTATAATCTCCTCTACTACACTTTTTCACTATTTATTTATATTCTTGATTGTATTCATAAAAATTACAATGATCAAATAGTGTAAAATGGTACACACATCCTTGTGATTATTAGTTAGTAGGTTTACGTTATGTTAACTGCTGACAATGTGTTGTTTTCATCAATACATAATGTTGTTATTTAAAGAGGCAGATTTTTGGGAACAATACTCTATCTATTTATGATAATTTTGATGCTCACAAATTCCATTAATTATTTTCTAATGATTTTATTTTTTAAGAATATTGCAGTAATATATTATTCATTATATTATTATTTAGAGATAAAATATTTAGATTATTGAACAACGAGAATTAATTTCTAAGGTATTCACATTTACTGCGTTATGGAAACACTATTCATGCTCTACATATTCAGGATCTGCTTTAGTGCATTCTTGAAGCATATTTTATACCCTACATGGAGAAATGTAGCGTAAGGATGAAATGCAGTGTATAATTTATGAGATAAGAGAAGAGTATGGCTAATCCACCATATGTTATCTGCATGGTAGGAAAAAAAACCCTATGTTAGGAAGGAACCGTACGTTTGGGTTATTGGAAAAGTA
This sequence comes from Viscum album, assembly GCA_963277665.1. Taxonomy (NCBI): domain Eukaryota; kingdom Viridiplantae; phylum Streptophyta; class Magnoliopsida; order Santalales; family Viscaceae; genus Viscum; species Viscum album. The sequence goes on from OY728155.1 coordinate 825,687,767, forward strand.
TGGAAGGAGAACCATATGTTAGTGTCATACATTATGATTTTTTATCAAAAGTAAGGTTTATCAACCTTACTTTTATAAACAACCATACGTTCTTAGAAAAGTATGGATCAATTATCTTTCATTTGGAAGCTTATAAAAGTATGGATATTTTAACAACCTTACATTTGAAGAAAGTGACATGAACCTTACGTTTGTGATCAACCATACGTTGACAACCTTACGTGTGAAGTATACATCATTAACCTTACGTTTATGATCTATGTTATGTTCAGAGGATGCATACTGTACAACTCAACCATACATTTTGGCATCAGTGAGTTTAAAGTCGATATTATTTTGTAATGATCCGCAAGATGATTATTAGGCTAATTTCAATCCAGATTTAAAACAGTTTATTAAGCGTGACTTTGAATGATTCAAATCCATTTAATCAATGGTTTAAGGATCAAAATAAAAGGATCATTTTATTCTGAGTCTTCAGGTAAGTTACAACTACTCTGTAAATTGAAATGTTTGAATATCGCGAGTCAAAATGCGACTTTTGTGGATCAAATTTTGCAGGAGATGTGCTTGTCATTATATGAGCATTTTTTAATAGAAAAAGAGAGTAGAAGGTTTTGTAAAAAATCAATCATTCTTAAAAAGGAAGAAAAATAGAGACTTTAAAAAACATAGACCTGCTGATTCAAAGGAGCGACAAAGCTCTGATTATATAAGAAGAAGAATCACAATAGAAGATTCACTCATCCTACATCGAAGATCTACTATGAATATGCTACTACTAAAGTTGTGAATTATATTTCTATATTTACCACCACATGATCGACTCAGAATGACTCTTTTGTGAAGATCATTATTTCTGAAGGCGATGATCCATCTACTATCAATTTCATGCTATTTCAATTGTGAGGAACATTTGGAAATTATTTTCAAAGTACAAAAAACTTTCTTTTCTATTCATGAGTGATAGGATTTTCGTACTAAGCTCTATAGGTTATGTGAGTGAACTAGAAGGCATTGTTTTGGCTTAGATTATAAAGGTGTCAACTGCCTATACTCTGTTGTTGAAAGGTTTGTTGAAATGAGTACCAGAGAGTGAGAATCACCAAGCTCATGGAGTAGAGCGTTGGTGGAGTGGACTAGGGGCCATATGTTCCCCGAACCACTATACATCTTGTGTCTCTTCATATCATATTTCTACTGAATTAATCTATCTGATTAAAGATTAAGAATATAATATGATCTCGCAATGATTTTTGAAAATCCATAATTCACCCCCCCCTCTTGTGAATATTTATTATAATCCGATCCAACAATTGGTATCAAAGGTGGAGCTTTCTGATAAAGCCTCAACAAGCTGAAAGTGATTATACAAACAACAAGATGAATAATACAGAAGATGGAATGTCTATAGTTAGAGGATCGTACTTCAATGGAGAAAATTATGGATGATAGATGTCTCGAATGAATATCTATCTGAAAAACCTTTGATACAGAGTATATTCTAATATTCAGACTCCATATGAAATAACAGAAAAACCTGAAACATGGAGTGCAGATACTGAAGAAGAATATGATCTGAAATCAATGAAAATGAATGCTATTATATGTGGTCTAGGACATGATTAATTCAACAATGTATCTCAATGTCCGACAGCATATGAGATATGGAAAACTACTGCTGTTAGTTATGAAGAAACTAACAATACCAAGGAAGTGAGATACGCAACTGCTAAACTTAAATTTGATATATTCAGAATGTTTGAAGGTGAATGTATTACTCAAATGAATGAAATATTGATAGATATTGTCAATAACATAACCACTTTTGGAGATCCCAGTAAACAAGATTATCAAGCATTAAAAGTACTGAGGGTACTACCTACAAGATGGAAGGGAATCACTACTGCGATCAGACAGTCAACACCTGTGAAAGACTTAACCAAGATAGAACTGATTGGAAAACTAATGATGTATGAAGCTGATATACAAGATGAATATAATGATAATTAAGTGTTTATAAAGAGAGATGACACTCCCTTGAAAGTGTCCTCATAGAGAAAAACAGAAAGATGAAGAAAAGTGTAAAAGTGAAATCAGAAAGTTCTGATTTATCAAATTCTGATGTGGAATTGGCTCAGCTAGCCAGAAAATTTACTAAATTATATAAAAAGAATAAGGGATTCATAAAAACATTCAAAAATGATGACAAGGAAGTCAGATGTTATGATTGCAAGAAAATGGGTCACATCAGACCAGACTATTCTCAGGTAAAATAAGACAAGGAAAAGAAATTTTTCAAAAGAAATGATTATGAGAATAAGGACAAGAAAGAAATGAAAGATACATGTAGTGTACTTGAATACTCCAGTATTACTTCTTAATTAGACTCAGAGAAGAAAGAATTAAATCTGAAATCCAACATGTGTTTCATGGTAGAAACAGATGAGGTACAATCTTACTACTCTTCTGACTCTAGTTATGAATATAGTTACTCTAATAAGAAACATGTAGCCTACTACAATATTCTTGAATAAAAATATGATTCTATATTTAAGAAGCACATGTCTTTTAATAACATTCATATGGTGGTTTCTGATGAAAGAGATTCAATGCTGAAACAATATAAGGAGTTAACTGAATAGTTTGACTCAATTAACACTAACAATATAGATTATGAATCAAAGATAAAATCACTGAAAACTAAAGTGGAAACTTTTAAAAATGCATCCCTTGTTTTTACTAAAGGATAAAATACTTTAAATGAAATTCTTGGGAAAATTTCATTAAAAAGGAAAGATTTTGAATTGGCAGTAAGGGTGAAAACCCAAGATGTACAAGAATTATTTTATTCCAATTTAAAAAGACTAAATTGTAATTACAGGGGAACAATGGGACAGATTTCTAAAAATTGTTTCTTAATACAACCCCAAATAAGTTTTATTAAGAAGGATTTTATATCAAATTATTTATTTGACTCTTGTGAAATTAGAAAAACAAGTAAAGTCTGGATTCCCAGATCTCTGCTGGCTAACACCCCTAGACCCAACAGAATATGGGTACCAAATAAATTTGTGTAAATACCTTTGTAGGAAGCAGGTCACAAAAACCAAAAGGGCGTATGGTATATGGATAGTGGATGCTCAAGAAATATGATTGGAAACTCATCAAACTTCACTACACTGACATAAAAAGATGGTGGACTAGTTACATTTGTTGACAATTCCAAAGGGAAGATCATTGATATTGGAATAGTTGGAGGTCTAGAAGCTGTCTCAATCAACAAAGTACTTTATGAACAAGGATTGGAACACAATATGATAAGTATCTCTCAACTATATGATGATGGTTATGCTGTTGATTTTTCTAACAATTTCTGTTCTGTTTTAAAAAATAAAGTGCTTAAATTTAGAGCACCGAGAACTGACAACGTGTATACCGTGGATTTAAATTCCTTATATAAACAAAAAGTAAACATCTTAAAAACTAAAGTGAGTGAATCTTGGATCTTTCATAGGAGACTTGGACATTTTAATTTATATGTTTTACCTAAATTATCTAAGAGGAAATTAGATTCTAATTTTCCTAGTCTCAAATTTGAAAGTAATAGATTCTGTTAAGCATGTCATCTTAGAAAGCAACACAAATCAGCATTCAAATATATTAACAGAATTTCTACATCTGAACCTCTAGAACTCATCCATATGGATTTGTTTGGAGCTTCAAGAGTAGAAAGCTTGGCTGGTAAATTATATGTATATGTTTTAATTGATGACTATTCTAGATTTACATGGATTTTCTTTTTAAAATTAAAAAATGAAGATTTTACTTTTTTTTAATGTTTTTGAAAAAATGTTCAAAATGAAAAAGGTTTTAAAATAATTTCATTAAGAAGTGATCATGGTGGAGAATATGAGAATCAGGAATTTAATTCCTTAAGCTCAAATATGGGTATTAAACAAACTTTCTCTGCACCAAGAACACCTCAACAAAATGGAATTATTGAAAGAAGAAATAGGACTATTCAGGAAACTTATACGACTACGATAAATGAGTATAGTCTTCCAACCTATTTTGGGGCAGAAGTTGTAAGAATAGCCTGCTATATAACGAATAGAGTTTTAATTAGAACTCTTTTGAAAAATACAGCCTATGATCTTCATAATAATAAAAAACCTAAATAAATCACTTTATAGTTTTTGGATGCAAGGTTTACATCTTGATCACCATGGACTATATTGGTAGGTTCGATCCAAAATCTGATGAAGGAATTTTCTTAGGATATTAAGCTACCTCTAAAGCTTATAGAGTCTATAATATAAAGTCAAGGATTGTTGAAGAATCTGTTCATGTGAAATTTGTGGAATTTGATCCCTTTGTGAAACGGACAGATCAAATGAATGAATCTGACTCTAATGATAACATGAGACTTGAGAACATAAAAAATTATTTTGAAAAAGATATAAATGAAATTTAGTCTAGTTCAAAAGAACATGATACTAAATAACCTAGGAGGGGACTACCTAGACAGAATAGAACCCTAAATAATCAACCTTTAGAAACTATAATAGGTGACTTAGATACATGAATAAAAACTAAAAGAAATATAGGGAATATTGTGGAATTCTCTGCCTTTCTACCCCAATTAGAACCCAAGTCTATAGAAGTATCTTTAGTTGATGAAAGTTGTATGATGGAAATGCAACAAGAATTAAACCAGTCCAAAATAAATAAAGTCTGGGAATTAGTTGAAAGACCATAGAATTATACAGTGATAGAAACCAAATGGGTATTTAGAAATAATCATGATGATCAAGGAATAATAACTAGAAATAAAGAAAGACTTGTAGCAAAATGATATAATCAGGAATAAGGTATAGATTTGGATGATACCTTTTCACCTGTAGCTAGATTAGATGCCTTTAGAATCCTTTTAACCTATTCATCTCATATGAACTTTAAATTTATTCAGACATATTTTTAGTCTACCTTTCTAAATGGTTATTTAATGGATAAATTTATGTTGAGCAACAAACTGGATTTGAAAATTCTCAAAAACCAAATTCTATTTTTAAACATACTAAAGATCTTTATGGACTTAAAAAACCACCTAGAGATTGGTATGAATGATTAATCTCTTTTCTATTGAAAAATTATTTAACTATTGGAATGGCAGATACAACACTTTTCATGAAAACTGTAAATACTAATATTTTATTTGTTCAAATTTATGTTGATGATGTTATTTTTGGATAACCTAATAAATCCATTTGTGTAAAGTTTTCAATGTTAATTCAAAAAGAATTTGAAATGAGCATGATGGGAGAATTAAATTTTTTTTGGACTTAAAAGTTATCAAAAAGTTTTTGGAAATGTTTTGAATCAAAGAAAATACATTACTAATTTGTTAAATAAATTTGGACTTGAAAACAGCAAGACATATACAACTCTTATGTGTACCAATATAAAAATTGATTTGGATGAAATTCGAAAATCAGTTGACAACAAGTCATATAGAGGTATGATTGGTAGTTTATTATATCTTGCTACTAGACATCCAGATATAATTTATTTAGTATTTCTTTTTGTAATATTTCAATCTAATCCTATAGAATCTCATTTAACTGCTTTTAAAATAATTTATTGATATTTAAAAGGAACTATTTTTCAATCACTTTTTAATCCCATAACTTATGATTTTAATTCGATTTAATATTCAAATGATGAATTTGGGAGTTTTTGATTAGATAAGAAAAGCACTTCGGGTACTTGTCACTTTTTATGAAATCCATAGTGTCATAGTCAAGTAAGAAACAACATTCAGTTGCCTTGTCAACAGCTGATGTAGAATATGTTTCTACTGGCAATTGTTGTGCAAAAGTGTTGGGGATGAAAAACACTCTTATGTACTTTGTACTATATTTTATTAATAGGCCTATTTTATGTGATAATACTAGTGAAATAAATATTTCAAAAAATCCTTTTAATTATTATAGAACTATGAATATTGATGTCAGACATCATTTTCTAAGAGATCATGTTCTTAAAAGGGATATATCTTTGGAATTTGTAAGTAATAAAATACAATTTGTTGATATTTTTATGAAACCACATCCCATTACAAGGTTTGATTTTATTAAAGCGGAGCTAGGTTCATTTAATATTAAATAACATTTTATTTTACTATGTTGTTTCTTTATTTTAATAATATTTAAAATAATTTAGTTATTTGTTTTTTAAATAGAATATGTTTTTCCCCACGTAATGAATTTTATTTATATTTAGAATTTATGTAATGATTAATGAAAACACGGGAATCAAGGCTGTTAGAAACCTTTCGAATTTTGAATTGTTTCATTTCCACCAAAACCATTTCGAACCCGCAAAACCACACCACTGCTTTTCAACCATAATCATTGAACCTCTGAAACCCCAACCTTCAAACCTTCATAGATTTTCACAAAAATGGAAAAGACTAAGAGAGATTATGAGGTCGATACCATCAGTGCCATGAAATATTGCTCAGAAGGAAGGAAAATATTACAGGGAAAAGTGATTGATCTAGAATGGCTATTTCAGACAAACTTGTTGTTAAAACAAGCACTGTCGTTTCAGAATCTCGAACAAAACATCAATAGTGAGAATATAGAATTTTTGTTTGAGGTAGAACTTCAATATCTCTTCAAAACTATTCAATTCAGTTTGGGAGATCATTCTGACACCATGATGGCTAAGATAAAGGTTATGGATTTTTTGATCTCTTCAGTTGAAATTAGTCTGATACTGAACTTCCCTCATGAGGGAGTGTTTCATTTTGATTTAAAAATATAGGATATTCTATGCATAAATCTGAAGACATTATTTATTTTTTTGGATCTACTAACATATGGAAAATGTTAGTTAAGGATTTTGTACTAGATCAGAATATTATTAGGAAATTTGTATAAACAGGGATAGCACCAAGAATGTCAGAGATTGAAAAGATATTGTATCCCAACATATACATAGTCTATCTTCTACTCAGTGATATAAAATTAAATTTTCTTAGGTACATGGTGAGTTACCATAGTTACTACTATCATTGTGAAGCCAGAATGAATTTCTACCCTTTTGGTAGATTCATTTCCAAACTTTTGTTCAAAAAGGATATGGTGAGATAGGTGGATACCAGAGTAAGATGTCATCAGAGTAATGGTTTCAATGTTGGAACTTTAAGAATAGTTGGATATTTCTGGAGCACATTAAAAGGGAAACTTTTTCCAGAAGGATTTAAGGATGAAGTAGATAGTGCTCAAGCTCAATCTGCTAAGTCCATAGAGGGACAAGCTGAATTGAGAGTAAGCACAACTGCAAGAAAAATAAGATTTGAAACTAAAGACAATCATGCAGGATGTAGTCATGAGGGCCTTCAGACTCAAAGAAAAAGAACTGTAAATGAGGAACTTGTTTCCCATGTACTGACAACAAGAGATTTACTTTCTTACAGTTTTGTAAGAGAAGCTGTTGTTGAAAAAGAAATGGAAGCTATTATTGAGAGGTATGAACCAATATAAGTACCTTGGATTCACTCTAGAATTCTAGAAGAAGCTGAAATAGAGACTCAAGAACAAGATGTGGCTGTTACAGAAGATGACCCTGAAAGAATTGAAGTTGTAAGAATAGAACCAGAAGATGAAGCTTCCATTGATCAAGAGGCAGTTTCTGGAGTAGAAGTGGACAGTCCACAATTAGATAAAGTGAAAATATTTAAGATGTTCAAATAGAAAAAGTGATTCCTGATATACAGAATGAAAGTCCTTCAGAAGTACAAATAGAAGTTCTTCAAGAGGATTTTTCTATGGAAGAGTCTGGAAAAAGCCTCAGAGGAAAAATCTGTGGACCAACCAGTTAGAGAATCTAAGGGGAAAGAAGATGATGAATCCTTACCCCTAGTGTTGGTACATCCCTTTCATTCTGAAAAGGAGAATCATGCACAATGTACCCCTGAAACAGATATTGAAGAAGTTTAAGAAATTTACACGAAATTACAGTGGATGGAGAAAGAGAATGTTTCTCAGAGGAGAGCATTGGAAAAGGAACAACTAAAATTCCAGAGGCTACAAAATAGTATAGTTTCTAAACAATAAGTTAAAATTTTTATGAAGGATATGTTGAATGCTGTTGAAAAATTAATGTTTTAAATGGTTATGAAGTCCGATTTATCATATCTCAAATTATTTATGGAGGCAAAATTTGCACCTATCAGGATTAGTGAAGCTAGTGAATCAATTACTTCTCTTTATTTAATCAGAATGTTTCAGGATATCACAACTGCAATGAAAAACATGAATGACAGATTGCATGATCTTCAATGTAACAGTGCTCCTTTATCAGTCTTGTTGGACAATAGGAAATTTTGTGTTGATCAGCTCACCTCAAATGAACCAGGAATCAGATATGTTTTAAATAAATTCATAGAGAATTTGTCTTTTTTTAGAAGGAAGAAAGAATACATGAGTTTTTCAGAGTCAACCTCATAGAATACATTCATATGACTCAAGAGAACATGGATATTATTGTTAGTATTGGTGATGGAATGATGGGAAGACTCAGAGAGCAGATATCATAAATCAAGGATGTCGTTCTAATTAGATAGACTCTATCTGAACCCTAAACAGACCATGACTCTTCTGTTTCATTCTTTTTGATGTCACAAAAGGGGGAGAAATTTGGAAAAAAAAGTTTTGTTTATTTCATTTTATTTTTTTATTATTGTGGGAGAAATTAAAATGGATAAATTATGTGAAATCTAATATTGTATTTATCTTTTCAAAATTCAAAACTATATGCAATTAATTTTTGTAAGTTAATTTTGTTGGTTATTTTATGGGTTTTGTGATCATCAAAAAGGTTGAGATTGTTGAGCAAATTTTGTTTTCAATAATACATAATGTCTTTATGTAAAGGGGGATATTGATGAGAATAATACTCTATCTATTTATGATAATTTTTGATTCTCACGTATACCCTTAATTATTTTCTAATGATTTTATTTTTTATGAATATTGCAGGAATTTATTATTCATTATATTTTTATTTTGGGATGAAATATTTAGAATCTTGAACAATGAGAATTAATTTCTATGGTATTAACATTTAGAAAGATCTAGAAACAATATTCATGCTCTACATATTCGGGATCTGCTTTAGCACATTCTGGAAACATTGTTCATACCCTACATGGAGAAATGTAGCATAAGGATGAAATGCGGTGTATACTTTATGAGATAAGATAAAAGTATAGATAATAAACTATATGTTATCGGAAAAGTATAAAAAAGAACCCTACAATAGGAAGGAACCCTATGTTTGAAATATTGGAAAAGTATGGAAGGAGACCCATACATAAGTGTTATACATTATGTTTGTTTGTTCATCAACCTTAATTTTGTAGACAACCATACGTTCTTAGAAAAGTATGGATAAAGTATCTTTCCTTTGGAAGCTTATAAAAGTATGGATCTTTTATCTACCTTATGTTTGAACAAAGTGACATGGACCTTACGTCTGTTATCAACCATACATTGATAACCATACGTGTGAACACTACATCATCAACTTTACTTTTATAATCTACGTTACATTCAGAGGAAGCATAATGTACAACTCAACCTTATATTTGGCGATAGAGAGTTTAAAGATGATATTATTTTTCAATGATCAACAAGCTGGTTATTAGGCTGATTTCAAGATGTATTTAGAGCAATTTTTAAGTGTGAATTTGACTTATTCAAAGACGTTTTATCAATGTTTTAAGGATTGAATTAAATGGAGATTTTTATACCGAGTCTTCAAGGAAGTTATGAATACTCTGAAAATTCAAATGTTTGAATATCATGAGTCAAAAATAGACTTCTGTGGAACAACATTTGTAGAAGAAGTGCTCTTCAGTATATGATCTTTTCTAAAAAGAAAAAGAGAGTTTAAGGATTTGTAAAAAATAGATCATTCATAAAAAAGGAAGAAAAACATATACTATCAAAAGAATAGACCTGTTAATTCAAAGGAGTGACAAAGCTCTGTTTATTAAAGAAAAAGAATCATGATAAAAGATCCACTCGTCCTACATCAAATATCTACTGTGAATCTAATACTGCTGAAGTTGTGAATTATATTTCTATATTTACTACAACAAGATCTACTCAGAATGACTCTTTTGTGAAGATCATTATTTCTAAAGGCAATGATCCATTTACTGTCAATTTCATGCTTTTGCAATTGGGAAGAACATCTGGAAAGTATTTTCAAAGTAAAAAAATCATTATTTTCTATTCTTGAGTGACAGACTTCTCATAAAATGATGTGTAGGTTCTGTGAGTGAACCAGAAGGATTTGTTTTTCCTAAGATTGTAAAAGTGTCAACTGCCTATCACTACAACAAAAATTGGTTTTAGCGGTGGTTTATTAGCGGTGGTTCTGGTAACTGCCGAGAAACATTTTTTTTAACACAGCCAACCCTTCCCCCCCCCCCACCCCAACCCCACTATCTCCACTTCCCCCGTGACCCCGGCCCCCCATTACCCACGCGACCCCATTACACCAGCGACCCTGCAACCCCGACGAGCCTGGCCCCCCAAGACCCCGGTGACCCCACAACTCCGGCGACCTTGTGACCCCACGACCCTGGCCCCCCATGATCCCGGTGACCCCGTGACCTAAGGTGTTATTGAATATTTTTCTCCTAAACTTTATGTATTATTTGCATATGTGGTTGTTCCAATATAATTCATTACTATATTTTGTGTTCCTATGTAAGAAAAGTGAGATTAGGACTTAGATTGATGAATAAAACCCTTTAAGGATTTTGTTGGTTCCATTGATGTTTGAGATCATACCTTGGTCTACCCTTGGGTTATGAACACTGCTTAAGATTGGTGAAATGTTTTTTAAAATGTTTCAATAATATAATTATGAAAGTGAATGGTTAGAGAGTTGTATATTGGTATGTATTCAAGTTTAATGGGTTTTTTGAAATATGGAACTGGAATTTTTTTAAATGGATAGTTGGATTCTGAAATGGATTGAAATAAGCATTTTTCACTTTGATTTGGTTATGGTTTTCCATGAAGGACAAAAATGTTTTGAAAGTGGGTATTGTTTTGAAAAAGAGGTGTTGACCTCAATGTTATAGGAAAAAAGTGGTTATCTTAATAAATTTCAAACGGTGATTAGAAATGAGGCTGTGGTTCCCCTTTTTTGAAAATGATTTAAAATACCCCTTTATGGTTGTAAATAGAAATAAAATTCATGGGACAGGTTGGGTTTTTAAAAGAGGAAGACTCGTTTTTTGAAGGGTGGATTCAAGATTATTTCAATTTAGTATCTTGAATTGTGTTATATTCCATGATTTGATTTTAAAGATATGTTGAGAACATTTCCATTTAAATGATATATGGGTTAGTGAGATAGAACCCCCGAAAAATAGGTTGGCATGTTAACTTTTTTTATTAAATGAAATAAGTGATAAATGTGTTTTGTTGATGACATAACATAAGGGGGAATTTTATATAATGTGATTGTGTTAAATGAGTTATGGTATGGAATTGATATATGTGATAAATGAGTTGTGATTGTAAATGTAATATATGTTAATTGGTTATTAATTATAAATGGGATATAAATAGTTAGTTATGGGAATGATCATTGAAGTAGATTGATATAATATATTATTTCATTCTTGGATAGTAACCTAGATAAATCATTTTGAAAGATTTTGGTGTGTCAATCCACTATGATATGAAGAGTTATATTACATGTTTCATTAGCAGTAATCAATTTTTTTAACACCAACTTGTCCTTGATTTTTCCAACCATAGTTAGTATATCTTTAATTCTAACTATATTTAGAACTAAATCCCATGTGAATTCATGAAGATCTCTGTATAGGGATGTGAAAACTACCAAATAATCTTGGTACACTATACCAGCTTTAAATCCCACCATGTAGATCATACAAAATATTAAATCAATGAAAGACATGTACATGATCTGAATAAACTAGAAAAATTATATTGTAATAATAGTCATGTTGAATTCTATCCATTTAAATCCTCCTCACTACCACTATCTATGAGGTGTGTTGACACTGATGGTATGAGGAATAGTTTACACATATTGATTAACAATAGAAGAATGACGGATGTATCCAATAAAAAAATATCATATATGATATCCATAATTTCCTTATTTAGAAAAATGGTACCCCAAACCATATATGAATTATGTTTCGTGTTCATGATATCCTTAACTTATGTATATAAATACTTCTCAAATGTCACAAGATAGTTATTGCTTCTCTAATGAGTCTCATCCTAATAAAAATAATTTTTCCTAGATGCCTCTTAGTTTTCCTAAGTCTTTTGTTATGAACTAGTCTAATAGGACTATTCCATCTGACCATATAAAACTAGATGAAGAGTTCATCTTGTTGCACCAACTAGTCATAGAATTTTATGAAAATATATTTTAAGATTCCCATTCATGGAACAATTGTGTAAATTCTATAGTGGTGATGTTAATTAATTATTCATGTGTATATTCAATAAGCACTCTAAAAAACCTGGTCAATTGATATGATATGGATTACAAGAAACTCATCTCATTGATCGATTTCCTCTTAAATTACTATCATTGGACTGACACTACATATTGTGTTTAAATCCCATGTTGATGCTCCTTGTTTCACATAGCTGAACAATGGTGTCTCCTAAACTAATATTCCATCAAAAGTATCTTCCACCAACCAACTCCTTATTATCAATTTCTAGGTGGCACGTAATATAGAACATTAAAAATATTGATAGATCCTTAGTTTTGATACCTTAAATAATGATCTATTCATTCATCCATTTTCTAGCTGTTTCCTCTCATGAACAGTGAAAAAAGTGAGTGAATTTTGAAGTATATTTTAATCTCTTATACACATACATGTTGAAATTTAATAAATTATTCCACATTTATTACCCTAATGATTTTGAAGAATAATTATTTTACATTACAAGTATACAAATACTTTCCAAGTGAGGTATTGAAACAACATATCCAAAAAAAACTATGTCTAATCATTCTAGCATCATGTACTCAAGAATATTCATTCCAACTTTAAATTTTATCTCATCTGGTTTCCCATCAATGTTAAAAAAACTGGACCTCCTATATGAAAACACATCTACTTTATTGGGTCTAAAATCCCCTTAAAAAGTAAGTGGATTTTATTTTAGAAGTTCTATTAAATGACTTACCTAAATGAAGTTCCAAATTTACAGGTCCCTTAACAACTTCCACAAAATCATGTTTTACTCTCTAAAAAATATCCTAGTTTACTTGTTGTCCTAGAGCATCTACGTTCTTAATTTCTCTATCCTTTGGAAACATTATTTTCATCCTCATGAACTATGATTTCAACCATGTTATGCTTATGTTACTTTTTGTTATCTAATATTATATTTTGATGATATAAAGGATTTCAGAGGTCAAGCGTTGAAAATTTTTAGATTTGGGAGAAACATGATAGGAATACTGTTTAGCATAACTTTTAATATTGACCATGTGGTAATTGAGAAATATGGTATTGTTATCACATTGTTTCTCTTTACCAAAGAAACTTCCCTTATCCCAAACACTAGAAGTTTTTATTGACCCTTTGTGCAATGGAGAGGATCTTTCCTCCATTGTTTTTTACTGTCATGATGCATTTAACTGTGAATTTGGTTGAAGAAGCTAAATTAGGAGGTCTCGTTCATTATCGATGGATGTATCCAATTTAGAGGTATTTTATTTATATGGTTTTCATTTAAGTAAAAAAATTTGGCATATAAATAAATGCATAATATTATTATTTTATTTCATAGATATCTTGGGAATTTGAAACCATATGTGACAAATAAAGCTCAACCAGAAGGCTCTATTGACGAAGGATATTTGGCTGAGGAGTGTCTTACCTTTTGTTCCTGATATTTGGATGATATTGAGAAAATATTAAATCAAGTTGGGCATGTTGACAACACATCAACTCAATCTCAAATGCATCAGAACTCAAAAATATTTTCTGCTATTGGCCGATCAGTTGGGAGGACCTCAAATGTGATACAAAAAGAATTGGAATTATTACAGGCACATAGATACGTGCTGCTGAATAGTGAAATTGCAAATCCATTTATTGAAGCGATGAAGATACAAAAAAAGTGATTAATGAGAGTTCGAACACAAAATGAGAAAGATATAGCAAAAGCTGTGAATAAAGATCTTGTAGAATGGTTTGCATGACGTGTATGTTCAAAAATATTGCAATAAATACGAATATTAGTTTGACACATACATTTTGTAAATATATAGTAAATTATATTTCTTTTTTTAGATCATGAATACTAATACTCGAGAAGACTTGTCAGAAGATTTGAAGTTTCATGATAGAGGTCCTATAAAACAAGTTAGAATGTTTTACCCTTATAATGCGAATGGATTTAGATTTTCTACATTCGATCGAGAAGTGGGTTTGAAAACACTGAATAGTCATATAATTTTATTTACTGAAGTGAGATACTATGGAAATCTGCATGATATTATTAAATTAAACTACCACGGACATTTTTCTATTGTTTTATTCAAATTCAAATGGGTCGATATTATCAGAGGTGTTAAAAGAGATTCCTTGCAATTTACTTCATTGAACTTCTCTCACTTGGTGGATGTTGGTGATCATAAACTGCATGATCCATATATCATAGCATTGCAATAAAAAATGGTATATTATGTGAATGATGTTTTGGATGAAGGGTGGAGTGTACTTGTTCACATAATACAAAGAGATTTGTATGATATAGGTGATGAAGTGGAATATTTGACCTCGGAAATTAAATTTCATCAACAACAGGAAGCAACATTATTTGTCCATCGTGATATTGAAAATATTAGTCTAGAAAGGATGAATAAAGTGGATGAAGCAATGGAGCAAGAAACCGAAATGATTGAAAGGAAAATGATTGTATGTACAATTATTTATTCATTCAGCAACCACTTGTTTCATATCTGCAGTCATTTATTATAATTGTTATATTTATTTTTCCTATTAGTACTAGGCATATATTATCATTTTTATTTTTTTTCTGCATATTTTTTTTAAATATATATATTTTGAAATCAATTTTAGTTGACTAAATGATAGAAATGCCAAGGAAAAAAGCGTTACACTATTTCATCTAGTTCTGCGACAAATGACGATCCGCCTGGCTCCCTCCCCACGGCATCTGAGGCACCATCTGCCTACACCCCTACACCATCTCCCCATGCACCATCTCTCACACCATCTGTGGGTGTCCCATTTGAGGCTGAGTCATCGAATCCCCCTTTATTGGCCTTATTAGTGGGGAGGTGACACGCCCCTTCCAGTTCATCATGGACATACTGAAGTATCACTGTCATAGGTACAAATTTTAATTAAATAAATTTATTGCATTTTGTTTATACTAATTGTTTTCTCAGTGACGTTGAAAAAAATGCAACCATAAAGAAAAACATAAAAAGTTCAGATGCTTGTAATATTAATGGTGAGAATATAGTCATGCTATTTTATTCTTATGGGATCCCTACGGATGACGCCGCGGGGTTACTTGGCCAGATTCTAGGTCAGCTGGCAGCAAAGCCCATTTCCCTTCTTATTTCTTATGATGATTGGAGGCATATTCCTCAAAGATAGAGAAATGAATTTTTTGATTCCCAAATAAAGGTAATTTTATTAAATTATTGTTTAATTTAATGTCATGTTGCTAATATATTCAAAATGAATTTCTGTATATAGATGTTCTTCCACTTTACAGTTGCTGATGTGATAGCACAGAAGTGGACTTTGAAAAATCTTGGTAAGAAATGGAAGGATTTCAAATGGAGATTGTGGTGTTATGTCAACGATACCTCGTTGACCATGCCACAAATGTATGAAAAGCTACCTAGGGGGTTACTGAAAGAGCAGTGGAACATTTTTTTGACAGACATCGTGATGAGAAGCGGATGGTATTGAAATATATATTATTATATTATCCTAATTTTACATTTATACATGTATATGAAGAGGAGATGAAATTGAATACATTATTGTTAAATTTAATTTTATTTATTTCAGGATCTCTCAAGAATTAATGCGTCAAACCAGGCTAAAAAAGTCATCCCTCACACTACGAAAAAAAAAGATTTCCTAGAAGCCGAATGACATTGGTAATATTTTAATTATTTTAAATATTTATAAGATAATATTATCTATTTAATATATTGATTTATTGATTTATCTTTGCTTAATGTAGTCATAGAGTTTAGGGCACAAAGCATCCCAGACTGAACTATGGTTGGATGTTCACAAAATATCAGATGGAAGTTTTGTTAATGAGCCTGCCAAAGAAGTTGGAGTATGAAGTAAATTTTTTAATATAATAACTTATTATCCGTTTTTAATATGTTAATATATATTGATATTTTATTTATTGTAAAAATTAAAGAAATATGGGATGCAAATACTGGGCAGTCCTACCCAGTCTCCCAGGATGACCTAGTTGCTAAAGTCCTAGGGAAGGAGCATCCTGGTAGAGTACGCGGGATGGGTATTAGACCCGTACCATCTGACGTCTTTGGCATGACAATAGAGATTCTAGCAGCATCTACTCCTGGTTATAGTTAGCCCATACCCGAAGATGCTCAAAGGGAGATTGTTTCTCTACGAACAACAGTTCAAGATCAGGGGGCTCAGATATCCACTTTGCAGCAAGCGATGACTGCTATACATCAGAAGATGAGAAGATATTCCCCCAGTGGTTGTGCATCGACTGGTGGTCAGCAGGTAAATCCCAAAAAATCAAAATCATTTAGTTTTAAAACTTTCATTGGTTTTAAGTTTTAATATAAATATGCAACAATATTTAATTTTCAATATAATGTTATTACAGGTGACAGTCGAATGTGGAGATGGAGGTGGAGAGGGTGATCATGCATCATCAGACCGTGAGTAGAGTTATATTGTCGATGTTTTGAACAAATATGGGAATAATTGTTTTTTATATGTACCATGTGTGGAACATAGTTCCACCACAAATTTTCATGTCCTATGATTTTCCTGATTTCTCATGTTTCCTTTTATGCATTTTATTTATTTTTGATGTTTCCTTTTATGTCTTGATTTCTCGAGTGTGCTATACATCATTCCAGTTAGGCCTATTCTTGAATTGGTAGTCGAGATTTTGGATGAATTGGAGTTAAACCCATTCTTTATGTGTTGAATAAATTCTCGATGCTTAATATTATAATATGTAATTATTCAATGTCATCATCCAAGATGGTAAACCCTTCTCAAAGCTATCATATCACCCAAGGTGAAATAACATCCAACTATAACCTCAAACAACAAGAACAACAATCCCACACTGAGAACCTGAGTTTTCCACCATATATGGGTTAGATAATCCCATAAACAAACACATTACCAAAGTTCCACTAAACTAGTTCCCCAAACCAGTGTGCCACATGACCATAAGAATGCCTCCTCATATAAAAGAGGCTTCCAACTAGTATTGAGGGTCCAATGAGGTATGTGGGGATAATATACCATTTTTACCAGTGTAAAACAATTGTATAAATCAATTTAAATGATAACAAAGTATGTTATAAGAATAATCATGCATGATGTATTCAATTCCAAAAAATTATGTAAATCCCTGAAACCAATATAGTAAACATGTTAGTTCATAAAAGTGTCATGTGTTAAGGAAAAAACAAAATAAAAAACCCCATAAAAATCCTAAAATGGGACTTGTTGTCCATCCAGTTCCCTCATACATGCTCCTTAACATATCCCAAACATACCATTTATCAAAAGTAGTTATCCCTAATACTTCCCTACAACCACGAGATCTAATTAGGTATCAATTGTATCCTAAAAGGGTGTGAGTATAGGTTAATAGGACACCACCAATAGTGACTAAACAAATAAATATTATAATAACAATTATACATTGTGTCTGGTTTGTCTGGTTTGATTTGTTTTTCGGGGCAGTGGGGCAGTGGAAGCAGTAATTTTTTTTGTCACCTTCAATAGTATTGTAGGATTCCTTGGATAAACTCCTTGGATATAGATTTTATAAGTAGGTTCTATGGTTAAATACCAAAAGGACCAGTCACTGCTTATCCTCATTTTACCTTAGATGAACTCCTTGGACTCAGTTGGTGCCTCCTTGTGGAATTACTTGGACTATTATACTTGAATTACACACTTAACCCATTCCATTCTATAGTTATTACTGATTTGGTGACACTTGAGGTCAACATCGCCATGGTTATTACCTTGGGACTTCACTATTAATCATCATTATAGGTTTCCTTGTGATAACTTTAATAATTTACTATTCATAAAATGTGATATGTTATAAACTGGAAACAATAAAATAATGGATTTATTACATGATCATACAATAGTTGTGGCCTGAAATTGGTACTGGGGTAATTAGGTACATTGTTCTACTTTAATTAATATATGCATGCCAAAATACTGTTACATTTCCATTACATTGGCCAGATGTTATAGACACTGTTGGTTGTGGCCCACATAGATTTATCTCACACCCTATCCAGGTGTCCTTTGGTACAAATACTATATTACATGGTTGACGTTTTTGACAACGGAAACCATACAACTTCAAAAAGATGATTTCATTCTATTTAGTAGGGATCTTGAGAGATGAGGACTGAGTTGGAACTTAGTACGCATGGGATAGTATTTTGATTTCATTCAAAATTTAATGGAACATGTTAGGCCTACGGTATTGTATCCATGTTTTCCAATTTTCAAGTGAAATTACAAATTATCATAAGTTTTTGAATGTTATTAAAGTTATTTTAATTATTGGTACTATTGTCTCTATTTTTATATTGTGCCTTCTATTTACTTATATTTATTCCATTGTTTACCTATGTTTACTTTTATACACTACGATACACTTTAGTAATGAAGGAATAATCTCCCTAAGAACACACCAGAGTCCATTGTTTATAATTGTATGCCTCTAGAGTTTAGGGGATTGGGATTGATGCCTCGTGGACCACCACGATCGGGGTACCCATTAGTTGGCACCCTGGTCTTTGATGTCACAATCACGAAGGCTCTCCAAGGCATGTCAGTTCCTTTTGATTCTGTGATTTGGATGCATAGATGCATACATGAAAATACATTAGAGTGGGAAGTACATGTGAATTCATTGGGGCCAAGACACTTCTCTGATGATGTTCTACTAAAATATGAAGGGAAAGTAGTGGAGTAATTTTCATAAGGAGGGGAGGTTGTAATATCCTAGATTTTTTTCCAAAGGTACACACAATTGATTATTGGTTCTGATTCCTTAAAAATGTCTCATATGTGATGCCTAAATGGTTCAAGTAGGTCACGAGTGCATCCCAGACTAGTTTATATCCTATATACATAGAATGGGAAGGAAATATTATTCCACACTATCTAAGGAAACCAGGATTCCCATCCTACATAGTTTCCCTGAATAGTGAGGCTGTAGACAGTGGAATAGAGGTGGCCACATGGTTTGTCTGAAAACGTGCGACCCCATGAGATCACCCATGTAACAAACTATAGGCCTTGGAAAGTGTAATTTAGAATGTTATACACGCGGTTAGATAAACAGTTCACCTAATTGGGAGGGTTCACCGTTTATAGAAGTGACTACTGCACAGTTATTGGCCAATTTGGACAACCGTGCAACCAAACCGTGTGTAGTTGTGTTTGAGCCCGAAATTCCTAAACAACCCATCTTAAATGATTTTAAACAATTTTTATTCCTACTTATTTATAAAATAGTTTTCTTCTCTCCACTTCATTCATGGACAATCTCATCTATTATCAATAGTTTTTGAGAAATCTTCCTCCACTAGGGTCAGAATCCTTCATCATCAGAAGCAATTAAAATCCCTTAGTAATCACTTCCTTCCACTCCAATATATTTCAAGGTTCCTTTATCAAATGCTGTGAAATTTAGGTGAGAATCTATTCAAATTATTTTTGAGTATTTTGGTAAATCATTCAATTTTGATTCATTTTAGGTCGAATCAAGCCTTGATAATGGATGAATGGAGTGATACAATATCGAGGTAGTTGGTTTAGGGCATGAACATTTGTTTCATCCCAATTTAAATAGCTTGTCATTGTTATGCTCTCCGACCACTTTTGGAGAGGTTAAACTTGGTTCAATAAATTAATTTAAAAGGTTCTTTTTGACTATTGTGACATTACAATATGATAAAAACCATTAATTGTTCACCTTGACATTTGGGCACCACCATGATTTGTTTTTCAGGGAAGTGGTGCAGTGGAAGCTGCAATTTTTTCTGGTCATCTTTTATCGGCGGTTTTAACTGCCGCGAATAGTCTATAGGTAAAACTGTAGTGGTGGTTAAAACTGCTGCTACACGTAACATACTTACGTTTCACGGTGGTTTTAACTGCTGCTACATAGCCGCATCCCCCGCCTGCATACCGCGGCGGTTATTACCGCCGCTAATAAATTAAAATTCTAGTTTCGTAAAAACCGCCGCTAAAGTGGAGAGAACCACTGCGAAATGCGGCCTCTATGATGATTTTTTAAAACCACCGCTAAATGGGAAAATATCCACGAATTGTTTGCCAACGCCAAATTTTGCGTCGATTTCTGTTAACCTCCGCCAAAACATGTAGCGGTGGTTTAAACCGCCGCTAAACGCAAAAAGAAACTGCCGCTACATGGTGGTTTTCTTGTAGTGTATACTCATTTGTTGAAAGGTCTATTGAAACAAGGACCAGATAGTGAAAATCACCTAGCTTGTGTAGTAGAGAATTGGTTTAGTGGGCTAGGGGCCTTCTATTCCCCGAACCACTATACATCGTGTGTCTCTACACTTCATATTTCCACTATAATAATCTATCTGATTAAAGATAAAGGACAGAAAACAATTTCACAAATGTTTTTGAAAATACATAATTCCCCCCCCCCTCTTGTGTACATTTAGTAAAATACGATCCAACATTAACTCCTAGGGTACTTTTTACAACATTGAAAAAGTATCTTGTGTGGTCTTAATATATAGAAATCCTATATAAACAAATTAAACATTAATTTTTTTTATTTAATCGAAAATATAAACATGAAAAAGAGGGGATGAGGACTCTTGAGATGTTCCCTCATATAAAAGGATATAGTTCTACTTTTCACATCGTTATAGTTTTGGGGTCATTCCTAGTATTTTGGTGGGATGAGATTCTATATTAATAACCACCAAATGTTTTTTCTTCTAAAACTATTGTTATATTGTTATTTCTAAAGATACCCTTAAATAAATTTCCTTACATATACCCCTTTATTAGTGGGATGTCTTTGGTAAGGTGGGGGTGGTATGATAATGTATAGAACATGAGCCTAAGTTTGGTAGGTGAGGACTCTTCAAGTGCATGTAAGAGACTCTAGATCAAATCCAAGAAGAGAATTATTTCTAAGTACTATAGTAGTACACTAGTAGATACTATAGTAGGTATTGTAGCAGATACTATAGAAGTTAATGTAGAATTTACTATAGTAGGTACTATTCGATATTGTAGTAGTCAGAAAAATTCACCAGTTTGGACCTTAGGTATTTAAAGGTCTTCGGTCCACCCAGGTCCTTCAAGATAAAAAGGAATTTCATGTTACATCAGGGCCTTCGGTCACCTCAAGGATTTCTGACCACATCATGGCCTTTGGGACCCATAAATGAAGATAAAACCTGGGCGGTTTCATAAGAAAATGGCTCTATATGAGGATTCAGAGCATGAGCATTCACCAAAGTAGAGCTAATTCGAATTAGTAGAATTGTAGGGTTTGGAATTACTATCAGTACCATGCATATGTAACTATACACAGGGAAGCTAGCCAACCCGCCTGACGAATGTGGATACCTAACCTCAATATATATGTTGGGGAAGGGAATTTCCTTGTAGTCTGTTTGGGATGAATTCCTCTAAGGCATTTAGGTAATGTAATGTTCCTCTAAGACTATGGGTCATGTAAGGGTTCTACTTCAACCCTTATAAGGGGGTATATAATAAATAAATAAATAATGGACTTTGGGCCATTCAAGATGATAATTTATAGAGTATTCCACATTTACTCCACAATTTTAATCACATTTTCATGATCAATTGAGTCCTCCACTTATGATGCATCAAAATATTCAAACAATGGGATGAATGTAGGAAAATAAAATTGGGGAGAAATCATAACCCAGTTAGATCAGGTCATGATATCCCCCTTCATTTGAAAGACTTTTAATTTTTTTTCTTCAAAGGGGTCCACTAGTGATTCTCCTTCTATTGTTATGCCTTACTCTAGTTGATGTATGGTGTGAAGTTGAGGGTGTATTTGGTTCACCACAGGTCCTAGAACATCTTCTTCTTTTACTTCCTAGGTAGTATTGTGTTTACCTTCATGGAATGGTTTCTTCAGTTTTTCTTCAAAGTGTCCAATCTTCTAGTCTATTCTAGGTTTTACATACACTAAAGAGTATTATTCGAGAGTTTATTTGAGTATTTTTTTAAATTAATTTATATCCATCTCCTCTTGTTCATCTAGTATAACCTCTTCCTCGATTTCTAGCTACATCAGTTTATCTACTACTCTATCCAGCTCTAATATTTCACCAAGGGGAGATACCTCTGGGTCTTAGTCCTCTATATCTAGGGTAAGTAAAAATTATCATGTGTCTGGAAAATAAAAATTATGGATATCAAGTTATCAAATAAAATTTGAAAATTTTAAATATTTTATGGATTGAATCACACCCTCATACGACCCAGTTTGAAACTCTTTTTCTCATGAAACACCATTGGAAGGTCATTTGAATTTAATGTGGGTTGTTGTTATTTAATTCTATGCTTAATTTTGAATCCCTAAAATCCTTCTTATTTATTGTCCATGATATGAATCAGTTGGAATGATTCTAAAAAAATCAAATCTGGGTTTATTATTTGATAGTTCGGTTTTATTTTTTTTTCAGAAAAAATCATTTATTTTAATAGTATCTACATCTTGAATTTCTGTATGTTGGTCTTTTCCTTGTGAAATACCTATTTTATTTTATTTTGTGTAGATATAGAAAATAGTGGTAATTCTAGAGTCTCTTAAAATATATGATCATCCACTTTATTTACATCGTCGAGATCCTATAACAATTGTTATGATTCTAAGGTTTCCTTTAAAATAACGGGGGCATTACAATATAATTGGGTTCCAAAAAAGTTAGAGAATGAAAAAATTGTAAATAAGGACTCCCTCATGTTTTTCAAATTTGTGTTTCATTGTGTGAAATAACAGACCGATAATGCGGTATTCAAGAGTGAACATGGAAAGGTCTTAAAATTATAAAAAATCTTTATCCCTTTATTCAAAATAATCATAGGAAATGACAAGTGGATTTAACTCCATAGATTATTGTTGTTTCCTTTTCACCAAAAGATCTTGGAAGAAAGTGGCTATTTCACTAGAAATTCTACTTAAATTCTTCTTCATTTATTCATTTTCCCCAAATTGTTGGTTTTATTTCACTTTAAAAATCATAATCATAGAGAAGTAGATCTGATTTTTATTTGATGTATTATATTATCGATTTTCATTGTGTGGGGGGCATGTACTGCTGATTGTAGTTCGATCTATTCCTATAGATTATTCTATCTGGCCACCTACAGGTGTATACCGATGGTTTCTTTTGTGGTTTCCACTAAGATTTTGTATTTATTCCAATGGGGATGTGTGTTGGGTATGGAATTAGTGATCTATTCTTATAAAATTGTGTCTTTATGTTTATTTCTAGATATGAAAAAATAAAGAAGAAGAAAATAAAAAGAGAAACGAAAAAACACTAATTAGAGATTTGTTAAAATTGTAAAATACTAACACTAATATTTGGTAACAATACCAAGTTGATCACATGGTTTTTGAGAAATATGATGAAATGGAATATTGAAAACCTCAAAATGTATTATAGTGTATGACCAGGGTCATCTCTATAAGGATCTAGCCTTAAATCTTACATAATATTGAATTAAATTAATTATTCACATTGAGGATCTTTTCAGGTTTAGAGTTTTAGAGAATTAGGTCATAACTATTAAATTACATCACAAAAATAAAAAGTAGAGACTTCTACTTAGTTTCCATTTTTTCACAAAATAAAAACAATTTGAAAAAACAGTGTCGTGTCTAGTTCCATGTTCAAGACATAATTAATTTTTTGTGATCACAGAATTGACCCAAATCATCTTTAAGTCTTGTCAAAAACATTTCAAAACATGGGATGAGAATAAAAAGCTCAGTAAAGGTTATAAAATAAAGAAAGAAATCATTAGTCCATAAATACATACAAAACAAAGACACTTTTACATACCTTATGAAAACATATGATTTATGAATAACACGTAGAAAAGATAAATCATAAAGGTAACTTGTGGCATCAATATTATACTTACATTGTAGCTATCACAACTACATGGGGAGTTACATTTGGAATACCCATCACAATATATTCCCTAAATCTCTTAAGAGAAACATTCGTGTATACCTCTGTTATGATACCCAATAAATTGGAGAGAAATCTTGAGATTATCCACCCTAGGTTTATCACATAACAACTCGTATATGTAAACAATGCCCAAGAACCATAACATATTCATAACATATGAAACAAACATAATGTAAAGATAACATTTCCACATTTCAATCAAAATATATAATTTAAATATTTTGACATAACAAATCCATTATCAAAACCATTTTCAGTACCGAAATATTTAGAAGTGTATATGGTATTTATTTTCCTTTTAAAAACATTATGACTTGTTAAGTAATCCAAATATCAAATAATAATCACGGTGGCAGAAAGGACGTTGTCACCGCTTATGTTAAAAAGAAAAATTCTTTTTTCTAATTGAGTAAAACTCTTCATAGAAAAATTTTACATTTCAATGAAATTAATAGTCAAAGTTGTTTATACACTGTATAAAATAATGTCGTGTATAAAACAAAATATGCCTCAATGAAAGGAGATTGAGACGATGTCCCTTACCTCATGTCTGACTTCACCCATTCATTTTTTAATATTCTGAATAATAAAATAAAGTTAATTTATACTTTATTAAGAACACTTTTCACGTTTTTTATTACTTTTATATCAATTATTACCATGTTATAAACATTATGTAATCATTTAAGTTAATAATTGTCATTTTGTCGATATTTGGTACTTATGTCAAAAATCGACTTCCTATAATTACACGTTGTTCATGTGGTCAAAAGATAATTATATCCATAATGATATTAATGATTTAGATATCATATATATCATATATATCATATATATCCAGTATATTGATGTATTTATAATAGTACATAACATTTGGAGATAAGAAATGAAATGCACCATTCATTGAGACGGTAAGCTGTACGTACGCATGAACGCTAATTACATTTCTATTTCATATTTTTATGTAATGAAAACATAATGATAAAATTGTACATTATAATTCCAGTATAATATCATATATAATATCATTAACTCCATCCTTTTACATTCCACATAGGGCAAGAATGAGTCACATCACTTTCAGGTGTTGGTAGTCCGCACTTCCTCCAATGAGATTATCGTATTTACCAACTATGGAAAACATAAAGGTATTCTATAAATAAAAAATATAGAAGAATAGAAACAACATAAAGATAATATATATCATATATAAATACAGTTCCATAATAATGGACACCTTGAGAGGAGGTTAAAGATATTTGAAAAATCACTGTTTCATGAGGCAGTAGTTCACCGTCCATAGAAACAATATGTTTTTCACCCATGAGATAGAGGTTTGTGTAATTGTAGTTCTAATAATTATCATAAAAAACTAGTATATTTAGGATACAGGTTTTTTTATAATAGAAAAGAATAAAACTATTTTAGGTGTTGGATAAATAAAATAAAACAAAAGTATTTAAAAGAAACTGTTACCTTTAATTCAGGTAACTCCTTTGGTTTGAACCAAAAGGACTTCTTGAAGTTCATTTTTTCCGAATTTATGGATTATAGAAGGAAGAGAGGGATATAAAGAGATTATTTGGGTAGGGGATGGATGATACAAGGGGCCTGAGAGGTGTGGGGAATGGGTTTGAGATGATGGATTTTTATAAAGGGGAGGAGGGGCTCTTTTGGAAAGTGTGAAAATATTATTTTATTATATAATGATATTTGGTTTATAAAGGTCCAAAACTCATTATAGTCGAATCTAAGATGACTAATGTTATAAATAAAATCATAAAATAAGAATTTTACCTGTTTTAGATATTGTTTTAACATTATAAATATTATTTATTTAAATCATTTATTAATGAGGTAAATACTGCCTCGTTATTGTGTTATAAATAATTTAATTTATTTGATTTAAAAAATTATAAAAAAATACCATAATGTATGTAATATTTTTAGCTTTATAATTAATATTTATATTCTATGATATATCATATATAAGCCCATGTAAAAATTAATTTACAAAAAGATATTTGTTTATGTCATTTTTTTCTTTAAATTAAGTTAATTAAAATAAAGTGTCATTATCACTCCCAAGTTGCCCCACGAGGTCCCAAAATCGACCCAAAGATGACCTAGGTCGTATATGTATCAAATAATAGTATTATGACACATGTTAGAGTTATTTAATATTATTATTGTAATATTTTTCCCCTTATTTACCAGATTTACCTTTTAACCATGGTAAATAAAATATTTACTAATGTAAATATTCATAATGCATAAAAATTAAAGTTATCTATTTACACAATTTGGACCTCCTGATTTCAAATATGGAATCCATTTTTATAAATTCATAACACAGAAGTGGTCAAAATTAATTTAAAATTAATTCCCGTTGTCAAAATAAAAGGCTTGTTTTTAAGAAATAATAACGATCAAAATATTGACACTTGTTTATAACCAATTTCAAAGGGAAATTAATTTAAATAACCAAAATTATATTAAATTTTAATAATATAATATAATTACACATTAAAATAAATTAAAAATATAATCTAACCATATAAATAAAATAGATTAAAATTCTATTTTTTATTTAAAATACAACATTTTTCACTTTTAATTAAAAATTGAATTTTATCAGAAAAGTACTAAAAATTTACCCAAAGTGAAATTTGATGTCCCGATTATAAAGAAGAATATTATATGGTCAAATAGAAAATATAAATGTGATAAAAAAATATTTGTAGAGGGTTCTCCATTTAAAGGAGGTAAATCAACCTTTTAAAGTAAATTATGCTTAAAATTAGATTCAATAACATTTTAAGCCTCCATATTTTATTGGATAAATGTAAAAACATTTAACAAAAATGTATAATCATATTGTAATTATTTCAGTTCATTCCCACTAATTCAATTTCTAGGCATTAACTACCATTTAAAATAATATTATTATATTTTTATTGTGAAATGTAAGATTTCCAAAAACTCGTTGTTGTGTATCGGGTAAGACATCGAACATAGAAACCCCTTTAAAGTAAATTTAATATTTAATTTACAAATATTAATTAAAAATAAAATGTATTATTTCTTTATCTACCTGGGATGTTGCATCTTTCTCCCCTTTGAGAAATTTCATCCTCTCAATTTTTCTTCACTTATCAAATAAGTAGGGGTATTTATCTCTAATAGAATTTTCAGACTCCCATGTTGCCTCTTCAACCATATAGTTTTTCCACAAAACCTTTAACTGATGAATTACCTCATTTAGCTACACTTTCTCCTTTCAATCAAGAATCTGGACTTGTTCTTCCTCATATGGGAGCTTCTCTTCCAACTGAACTACCTATGTAGTCAAAACACGTGATGGATCTAGAATGTACTTTCTCAACATCAAAACATGAAAAATATTGTGTACCTAGGATAAACATGGATGTAAAGCCACTCTGTATGAAACTGATCCAATTTTCTCTAGGATGTCAAAAGGTCTATTAAACATCAGACTCAACTTTCCCTTCTTATCAAAACCCATCACACTTTTCCATGGAGAAACATTGAGAAAGGCATGATCACCTACCTCAAAAGAGAGATCCTTCCTTCGGTTATCTGAATAACTTTACTGCCTGCTCTGAGCTGTTCTCATGTTCTTCTGAATCCTCTAAAAATATTCTACCATCTCTTCTACCAATTATGGTCCAATCAGATTTCTTTCACCTACTTTATCCCAAAAAGCTAGAGTTCGAAAATGCTTTCCATATAATACCCCAAATAGATCCTTCTTTATACTGGAATGAAAACTATTATTATATGAAAATTCAACCAAAGAAAGATGTTGGTCCCAACTTCCCTGGTAATCCAGTGAACAATGACATAGCATATCCTCCAAAGTCTAATTTTTTCATTCTGAATGCTCATCTGATTACGGATTAAAAGCAATTCTAAAATTTAATTCTGTACCCAATGAATTCAAAAGGAATTTACAAAAGTTTGAAGTAAACTTGGGATCATGATTAGATACAATGTAGAGGTGGAATCCATGTAATATGACTATCTCTTTAACATTCAACCGTAAAAGTTGATCTTGAGACAAAATATCTCGAATAGTAAGGAAATGAGCAGGTTTAGCCAATTGAACAACAATAACCCATATTGCATTATTACCTCGTGATGTCTTCAGTAGTCCTACAATGAAGTCCATGGATATATTTCTCCATTTCCACTTAGGAACTAGTAAAGACTAAAGAATCTCTTTTTCTATCTTCTGCTCTGCTTTAACCTGCTAAAAAGTCAAACACTTCACAGTAAAATCAGCAATATCTCTTTTCATTCTATACCACCAGTAATACTTCAAATGATCTCTGTACATCTTAGTACTTCCAGGATGAACTGAAAACTTGGAACTATGAGCTTCACCTAAAAACTCATTATTCAACTGTGAATCACATGGCACAGATAAACTTTTACCAAAACTCAAATCACAATCATTGTCAACATTAAAATTAGGTAACTTACCCTTTTGAGAAAACTCTACCATTTTCTATAACTCATTGTCTTCCTTCTGTGCTTTCTTAATTAAGTCTGATAGAGTAGATTTAACTAAAACCTGAAACAAAACAAAATAATTTCTAGAACAAACAACTTCTATTCCAAAGTTCAACAATTCAAAAACCTAAAGGATCTCGTTCCAAACATAGCATTGTCAATGAAGCATTAGTTTTTCGACTCAAAGCATCAGCCAATTTATTTTATTTTCTTGGGTGAAAATGAATTGTACAATCATAATCCATGATTAATTTGTACCATCTCCTCTGTCTCATATTCAATTCTTTCTGAGTGATTATATACTTCAAAATTTTGTGGTCAGAATATATTTCCCATCTTACTCCATAGAAATGATGCCTCCAAATTTTTTAAGCAAAAAAAAACAGCCGCTACTTCTAAATCATGTGAATGGTAATTTAACTCATGAGGTTCCAACTGAAGTGAAGCATAATCAATTACCTGACCACTATACATAAGTACACAACTAAGTCCTTTCAACGAAGAATCACTGTAAATAACAAACTCCCTATTTCTGGAAGTTAGTGCCAAAACAGAATCATTCACCAGTCTTCTTTTCAATTCCTAAAATAAATCATCACATTTTTTTGTCCAAATGAACTTAACACATTTTCAAGTTAACTTAGTCATTTGACTAGATAACTGTGTAAAATTCTCAACAAACCTCCGGTAATAACCTTCCAAACCACGAAAACTACAAATCTTGGTTATATTTTTGTTTCTTGGCCATTCTTTAACCACTTTTTTTTTATCAAGATCAACAGTTATGCCATTTTTTGAAACAATGTTACCATGAAATGAAATTTTTTGTAACTAGAACTCACACTTACTGAATTTCCCATATATTTACTTTTGTTTTAAGGTTTTCAATACAACCCTTAAATGACTTTCATGCTACTATTTACTTTTATAAAAAACCAAAATATCATCAACGAACACAACCACACACTTATCCCTGAACTCATGGAAAAATATATTCCTATGATCCATGAATGCAGTAGGAGAATTGGTTAACCCAAAAGGCATAACTACAAATTCATAATGGACATATCTAGTATATATTGGGGTCTTCGGAATATTTTCATCCTTTACTTTCAACATATGGTACCACAACCTCAATTCAATCTTTGAAAAGTATAGAGCTCCCAGGAGATGATCAAACAAATCCTTGATATGAGGCAAAGGATTGTTTTTCTTAACAGTGATGTTATTCAATGATCTATAATCAATGCAAAGTATCATTAAACTATATTTATTTTTACAAATAAGATAGGATCACCCCATGGTGATGTTCTAGGTCGAATGAAACATTTATCTAGTAACTCTAGAAATTGCTTCTTTAACTCTAAAAGTTCAATTTGAGCCATTTGATACGCGGGTTTTGAAATTGGTTTAGCATCACGAACTAAGTCTACTGTAAATTCAAATTTACGATGAGGTATAATACCTATAAACTCGTTTAGAAAAAAATCAAGTTACTCATTTACCACTGGAACATCATTAACTTCAACACATCCTTTATTTTTAACAATATGTGTGAGTTACAATTCATTTCCATATTTTACTAGTTTCTCAGCTTTCTGATATGTTATCAAAAGTAAGGGTTCATTCTTATACCCAAGATGAAAATAATCTTGAAAAGAAACATATTTAGCTTTGAATTCAATATTAGCATGATAAACAAAAATCCAATCCATACCCAAAATAACATCAAACTCTACTAGAGGAAAAACAATGAGTTTAGTAGGTAGAATCATTCCACACAAAAGGACTAGAAGGTTATTATAATTTCTTTTTTGTTTCAAAATTTCTTCCCGATGTTTTTACCAAAAGTTCAGGATTCATATCTTGATATGGAATTCCCAATTTACTAGAAAACTTATCCGAAATGAATGAATGGGTAGACCCCAAATCAAATAACACATTAGCATAATCTGAACGAACAAACAGTGTACCTGATACTATTTCATTTGATGGCCCAACATCTGCTGAGGTAGTTGCAAAGGACTTCACCACCTCTTTCTAATTGTAGTCTGGTTTCTTTCCCTCAGATGAGTTCTTTATTGGACACTCATTTACATAATGACCGATTTCATTTCACTTAAAACAGTTTAATGATTGTAAATCAGATTTTGTCTTACCATTACACTGCTCTGTTTCAGTGCAATTACGAGCCTTATGTCCCATTTTACGCCATCAGTAGTAGTTACATGAATTCAAAAAACATTATCCAGCATGATTTTTACCTCAATTTTCACAAACTATAAACTTATGTTTCTTAGCATTATCATTTTTTGAAGTGTTATTCCCTTTCGCCTACCACATTGACCTCTTATTCTATTGTTTGTCAGAGAACACCAGATTATCAACAAACTCCATTTCCACCTTCTGTGCACATCGAACAAGCTTTTCAAAACATTTGATCTCAAGAGATGATAAAGACCTTCAATACATTGGCTTTAATCTTGAGTAATAATGGTTGATTTTACTATCAAGATCTCATATGAAATTTGGAGCATAACTTTCCAGTCGAGTGAATTGTTTTTCATAAGTAGCCACTGAGTCATCTTCCTACCTTAGTTCTAGGAATTATTTTTCCATCATAAGATGAACCACATTTGGAAAATGTTTCTCAAGTAACGTACCTTTGAATTCAAACCAATCAAGGGCATCAATCTCCTCACTATCCATGATATTTTTTACCATCAACCACCACTGATCAGCTACACCTTCAAAATGGTAAACAACATGACTAAACTTTTGATCTTATGAACACCACATAACATCGAAGATCTTCTCCAGTGATTTAATCCACTCTTATTCTAGAATAGGGTGGGATGATCCTATGAATGATGGGGGATGTTGCCTCATGAAATTCTCCACTACTAACATGTTCCTCTTTGGTTGATCTAGCTCATCTCGTGCATGGATACCACCACCATTTATATCCAGAGTCAATTATGTCATCACTGCAACAAACTGTTCAGTTCTGATTCAGACCATCTCAGGTTGCTGATTTGGAAGCTTATATTTATCCTGATTTCGTCGCAACATATCTACCATGTTTCCTCAATATAAAACCATTCTGAACACAGAAATATCCTAGGCAAAGCAACATGGTAAACTGTAAATTCTATATAATTTAAATATTAACATAACGTAATTTATGGATATTAATTTAACAATACCCTAACTCCTAAAGTTATCTAAACCAACCTATGATACCAACAATAAGGACCCGGCCTTAAACATTACATAATATTGAAGTAAATTAATAATTCAAATTGAGTATCTTTTCAGGTTTAGAGTTTTACAGAATTAGGCCATAATTATTACATTAAATATCAAAAATACAAAGTAGATAGTTTTACTCAATTTATTTTTTTTCCACAAATTAAAAAATCTTTGAAAAAAGTGTCATTTTTAGTTCCACATTTTATATAGTATGACTTTTCCTTGATCACATCCATGACCCTATTCATCATTAAGTCCTGTGAAAAAAAATTTCAAAACATGGGATAAGCATAAAAAGCTCGGTAAGGGTTATAGAATAAAGAAATAAATCATTAGTCCATCAATACAAACGAAACATAAATTATTTTACATACCTCATGAAAACATAATATTTATGAATAACACATAGAAAATATAAATCATAAAGGTAACTTGTGGCTTCCGTATCGTACTTAAATTGTAGCTATCATAGCTACATAGAGAGTTACATTTGGAATACCCATCACATTATATTCCCTAAATCACTTAGGAGAAACATTCGCATTTACCTATATCACGTTACTCAAATAATTAGAGAGCTATCTCAGGCTCATCCACCCTAGGTTTATCACGAAAACACCCGTATACATAAACAATTCCCTAGGAACAAAACATTTTCATAACATATGAAAAAAATATAATGGAAAGATAATATTTCCACATTTTAATTACAATATATCATTTAAATATATTGAAATAAAAAATCCATTATCAATACCATTTTCAATACCAAAATACATAAAAGTTTATATGGTATCTATTTTCCTTTTAAAAACATTACGCCTTGTTAAGGAAGCCAAAGATCAAATAATAATCTCAGCGGCGGAAAGGTCATTGTCACCCCTTACATTAAAAAGAAACATTGTTTTTAGTCGTTTAGTAAAATGCCTCATAGAAAAATATTACATTTGAATGAAATAAAAAATCAATGGTGTTTATACACATTATAATATAAAGTTATGTATAAAACAAAATATGCCTCAATGAAAAGGAGATTGAGACGAGGTCCCTTACCTTGTGTCCGACTTGACCCGTTCATTCTTCAATATCCTGTATAATAAACTAAAGTGATTTTCTAGTTTCTTAAGAACATTTTTCAGGTTTATTATTCCTTTTATATCAATTATTACCATGTTATAATCATTATGTGATCATTTAAGTTAATAATTGTCACTTTGTCGATATTTGGTACTTATGTCAAAAATGAACTCCTTATAATTACAAGTTATTCATGTGGTCAAAAGTTCATTATATCCATAATGATATTCATGATTTAGATATCATATATATCATATATATCCAGTATATACTTTAAATTATAATAGTACATAACATTTGGAGATAAGAAATGAAATGCATCGTTCATGGAGACGGTAAGTCGTACATATTCTAGAACGCTACATCCATTTATATTTCATATTGTAATGGAATGAAGACATAATGATAAATAAGTAAATTATAATTACAGTATAAAATCATATATAATATAATTAATTCCATCCTCTATATGTTCCACATAAGGCATGAATGAGTCATATCACTTTGAGGGGGTGGTAGTCTGAACTTCCTCAAATAAGATTATCATATTTACCCACTATAGAAACCATAAAGGTATTCTATATTTGAAAAATATAGAAGAATTGAAACAATATAAATATAATATATATAATATATAAATACAGTGCCATCATAATGGAAACCATGAGAGGTTTTTGGAGATATTTGAACAATCATTGTTTTGTGAGGTAGTAGTTCATCGTCCACAGAAACAGTATGTTCTTCCACCATTAGATAGAGGTGTGTGTAGGTGTAGTTTGAATCATTATCATAACAATATCCTTCTATATTTAGGATACTAGTGTTTTATTAGAATAGAAGAATAAAAAAGTTTTAGTGGTTGGAGAAGTAAAATAAAACAAAAGAATTTAAGAGAAATCATTATCTTTAATTCGGGTAACTCCCTTTGTTTTGAACCAAAAGAACTTCTTAAAGTTCCTTCAGCCTATGTTATGGATACTAGGATAAATATAGGGATCTTGAGAGATTATTTGGGTAGGGTTTCGATGAGTAAAATGGTTTGGGAGTTGTGAGGAGTGGGTTAGAGGTGAGGAATTTTTATAAGGGGGGGAGGGGCTCTTTAGGAAAGTGTGAAAATATTATTTTATTATATAATGATATTAATTTTGTAAAGGTCCAAAACAAATTAAAGTAGAAGATAAGATGAATAATGGTCGAAATAAATTCATCCAATAGTAATTGGACAGGTTTTTGATATTTTTTTAATATTTATAATCTTATTTATTTAAATCATTTTTTAATGATGTAAATATTGTATCATTATTCTGTCATAAATCACTTAATGTATTTGATGTTTAAAAATTATAAAAAAATAACATAATGTAGGAAATCATTTTGTCTTTATAATGAATATTTATAGTCTAAGATATAACTTGTATAATTCCTTGTAAAAATTAATTTACAAAAAGATATTTTTTATGTCATATTTGCCTTTTAAGTTAATTAAAATAAAGTGTCATTATCGCTCACATGTGGCCCCATGTGGTCCCCAAATCGACCCAAATATGACCATGGTAAGGTAGGTATCATCCAATAAGATTAGGACACATGTTAGGGTAATTTTATATTATTATAGTAATATTTGTTTACGCGTATTTACCAGATTTACCCTTTAACCATGGTAAAGAAAATATTTACTAAAGTAAATATTCATAATGTCTAAAAATTTAATTTACCTATTTATACAATCTGGACCTCCTAATTTCCAATATGGAATACATTTTTTCAAATTCAAAACATAGAAGTGGTATAAATTAATTTAAAATTAATTCCCACTATCAAAATAAAAGGCGTCTGTTTAAGAAATAATAACTATCAAAATATTGACAATTGTTTATGTCCAATTTCAATGTGAAATTAATTACAATTACCAATATTCGATTAAATGGTAAAAATATAATCTAATTACACTTTAAAAAAAATTTAACAGATACTATAACTATATAAATAAATTAGAAACAGATACTATAACCATATAAATAAATTAGATGAAAATGCATTTTTGAATTTAAATATTACAATTTTCAATTTTCATTAAAAATTGAATTTTTTCAATACTAAAAATTTACCCAAAGTTAATTTTGATGTCCCAATTCTAAAGAAGAATTTCTTTTTGGTAAAATAGAACTAATAAAAGTGACCAAAACTATATTTAAAATGGTTCTCCATTAAAAGGTGGTAAATCAACCATTTAATGTAAATTATGATTAAAATTAGATTCATTAACATTTTAAGCCTCTAAATTTTATTGGATAAATATAAAAACATTTAACAAACATAAATAATAATATTGTAGTTAGTTCAGTTAATTAACGCTAATATAATGTCTAGTTGTTAAATATCATTAAAAATAATAATATTATATTATTATGGTGCAACGTAAGATTTCCAAGAAACATGTTGTTGTGTATCAGGTATGCCATCAAACATAGAAAGCCCTTTAATGTAAAATTAATATTTAATTTACAAATATTTATTAAAAATAATATTTATTACTTTATTATTTACCTGGGATGTTACAATATCTCAAGGAGAGGTATTTTGAATTTTCACTATCTATTCACTTATGTTTCGTTGTTGTCATTTTTTTTAATTTTAAAAACAATGATAAAAAAGGAAATTTTTTTGTTTGATTTTTTTATTAATGTGAAATAAGAGAAAAAATTGAAATTATTGAAGGGTGAATGGAATAATGGGAGACATTAACGGATTCAACCTTTTTATCCTTCCATGTCTCACAACCGTGACCCCTGAATTTTATTATACCTATGTGTCAATTAACTACACATAACCTTATAGCTTAAATTCTGTGAATGAGAATCAATCTCAAAGAGAATATCCTAATAGATCAATGCATCACTCTCTAAAATGGGTCACAATCATGATACCATCATCCATTTTGATCACTACTCATACCATACTAGATTGATCCAAATAGTGATAGAGAAAAAGTATTAATATGTATGAAAGGAAATAGGAAGGAATGATACATGATGTATTATTTCCACCTCAAAATCCTGCTATAAATAAATCCCTAGAATAAAATGTAAGGATTGAGGATAGTTATGTGGACTTAGTGTCACTAATTTTCATCCATTGAGTAATCCTCTGGTCATTTTTTCAATATTGATGAGTGATTGAGAGATCATAAGACTTTATAGTGGTGAGTAGCACGAAGAATAAGTTGGTTGGAGAAGAGGAGAATAGTCAAATAGAATAACATAATGAATATCAGAATTTCAGTTGAAATACAAAAATGAAAATTATTGAGATAACCTAGTTGAAATCAGTAGATGTTGAATAATCTTAAAGTGGGAGTGATGTGCCGGATTTTTGTATACAATTTCTGACATTTTAAAAACATGTTTTCACCAAATACCTTTGTTATTGTGGATAATTTTTTTTATTTTGGCATTCATTGTGATTTTCAGATGTTTTCTAGTGAAATTCACAAATCAGGAAGGTTCAAAACAAGAATTGACATATAAATGATGTGTACTTTATCAAGTATATGTTTTCTGCCTTCAGTTAGACATGGATCTACCATAATGAGTACACACCATTGTAGATTACCAGATATAAAACACCATGTACTAGTAATTCACACACCTTGTTCATTCTTCTAGAAGTTTTTGGTGACTTAAATGGTCTTAGAAAACCATTTGGGGTGGAACTACACACTGTGTACCCCCACCAACCAACAACTGATTATTCAATGTCAAGGGGTAGAGTGTAAGACCACCTACCCGAGGAAAATAATAGAAAATGTTTTGAACCAAATACACGGCATGTAATCTATGTTATAGGATGTGTAGTTTGAAATTATATAAATAGATGGGAAACCCTCCATGTTCATGGTTAGATATTCAGGTGGAGGTGTTTCCTCTCTTTAATTCGAATCTCCCTTGAATCTATTTTACATTTTCCTATCCTGTTTTCAATTTGTATTTAGTGTAACTCTACCTTCCCCCTTCTTCATCTCATATCCATGGTAGGGATTGAGTTTCCTCTCAATATATACACAGTGAGCATGGCCATAAGAGGTTAATCCCCTTGTGTTGGGGTTGTAATAATATTATGGCTGTGTTTTTATATAAATTATGTTATTTTATTTTTATTATGATTATTATTTTTTGTTACATTCATCATTTCAATTCTAGAATCATCATTGGTATCATATCGGATCAAGAATGACACCGCTGGTGAAAACTAATGGAGTCGCAATCGGTGAACCTGTGCCCATTGGGTAAGCTTGTTTCCACTTTTTGAGGGGTAAGTAACTTATCATGTTTTATATTGGTAATCTCCTAACCAGGGGACTAATCTTGACACTATGTAATTGATTGTTGTTAGACAAAAACATCAATTGAATTGAATCACTATGGTAAATGAATATCATTAATAACTGTAATATTAAGGAATTATTGTTTCAATAAACCCTAATTATATTGAAACCCCAACACGATGTTTTCATATTTTTCTGTAACTTATTATGTTTTAATTTAATTTTCAAAAATATTTTCATTATTTTTTCATGATTACTTCACTTTTTTATCTGGATAATCGACTGAGTTTCACGGATTCGTGTTGGTGGCATTACTTATATGGTTTCCTTGTAGAATCGACCTCGAATTCTAATGGCTATTTTAGTTAGTTGGTTCATAAGGGAAATTTAATTTCTAATTTCGACCACACATATTAAAGGGTTAGACCTCAATTTTGGGCACCATTGCTAGGGTTACAGTGATAAATAACACAATTCTTAGTCAAAGTTTTTTTTACATAGAATATTTCTTTCTTCTTATTCATTATTTTTATTGGGAACCGTGACCCCACATCCCATGGATTACTATCTGACTAGGGTGTGGTAAAATCTTCATGGAGTGGATTTTTACCCATATGATCTAGATTCATTGTAATCTTGCTGAGAATATAATTATCCATACATGGATAATGGGTCCAATTATGAGGAAAACCCATGTATATTATTCACCTCACCATTATATTCTTATCCTCTAGAACCAACATTAGGTAATAAGTAAAGGTTATTATCAATTATGGAGGCATTTACCACCATATAGTTGGACCAAATTGAAATGTTGGGATAACTAGAAAATATGGTAGAATAGATATGTAATATAATTTCCAATTTCGATACTTCGATTGAGTTTGAGGATGGGTATTCAAATCATTTCTCAACTGAGGAGACATGTTTTGATGTCACCCCCAACTGACATTCACTGTAATTTTATAAGCCTGAATTTTAAAACTCAAACATTGAATATGGAGAAACATCACAACATGTTAACACTAAATTGGACCAATTCTTTCTTTCTAACCCATCAGTTTATTATTTACCTGTTTCAGAGGAGCCCTCTAATTATTATCAAGCATTCAAAATTTCAAAGCAGGAACCTCAGGAGGTGGAGAATTCTTTGGATCAAACCATGAACCAACTCCACCTTTGACATCTAATTGCTATGGAGCATGACTTCAACAAGCTTCTTTCCAGACCACATGAAGATCATTAATTTTAGGTAAAAGATAAAGGCTCTGAACACGTGTGGTGTTTCATGAAATGAAATCCACATCCTCATTCAGATTATAGGTATGTAACCTTTTCTCAGGTCAAGAAAAATATCTAAAACAAAGACACATTATAGGAGGCAACCCAATCAATCTCTTTTATATTCTTTTCTATTTTTAATATCCACACAACGTGTACATATTCTACACGCACTGTGTGCCATTCCTTTCATCCAGATAGCTATTTGAATAAAATAAAATTGAGCCTACATGTTGTGTGTATCCTTACACATGGCATGTATGTATCATTTTAATGTATATCTTAAAAGAACATTTAGTATGAATATTAATTATTTTAATTAATTGAGATGAGGTCTGTGCTGATGGAAAATATGAGGGAGTTTTTCTGAGCCATCATTGGTTCAAATTGCCCCACACATGACTTTGGTACAAGGTTCATTCTTTTTGAACCCATGTTTTAATTAAAATGTCATTTGAGGTATTTTCAAAATATAATAAAAGTATTTCAAAATAAAATTAAACAGATAGTAGGGTTGAATTCATTGGCAAGGTCCTAGCCTATGGGTTAAGAAGACCCGGGTTCAGGTCATGATAACCAGTTCATTCTGATCCTTTATCACTTAATTAAAACCACATGATGTGCATCTTAAGAAACATTGTGTGTGCCATGTCTTTGTAATAACTCAAAATATTGTCCAAAATATGAAATCACATGCGGTTGAAGTAGGATTAATGGAAGCGTAACATCTCGGGGTACAAAAAACCCACACTCAAAATTAGAAAATCTATCCATTTCATCCCAATCATTGAAAAATTAAAAGAACTTGTCACATGTCATTATTTTTCCCTTATAGTGCTGTAAATATATTTTAAATATATAAAGATAATAAAACCTTGTAGAACTACATCCATAGCTCTAGTGGTTGAGGGCTTGTGTTCAGATCTGTTGATCCCCAGTTGGAATCACTACCCAAGCACTAGACTGAAGGTAGTAGTTCACTTTTTTGAATTTTATAACACACGACATGTATGTATCTCATACATTATGTATATAGTTTTTCATTCATTTTTAATTAATATATTTTTATATTTATTTTTAAATTATAAATAATTATAATTATATAGTTTATTATGATAATTATACTGTTAGTATTAATAATATTACTGAAAAAGGTATGAAATGGAATGTATGGAATCCCACATATTTTGTATCATGTCTATAAAAGAAAACATCACTAATTGTGAAGACCCCGTGTTGCGATCCCCTTTCTCCATTTCCTTCTTCCATACACAACCTGCACCCCCTCTCCCTCAGATATTCACTATTTTTGTGATTTAAGACACCAAATCATCCTTATTTTTATCTTCATCCCTGATATGTGATACTAAGCCCTTGATTTTTTATTTTTACATGCATTTGAGGTGTTTTTGGGATTGGGTGACTATTCGGCTCCCAACACACAGTACATGTCCATGAATGAAGAACAACTTTGTGTACTCTATTTACATGACCACACATAGGTAATTTACAATTTGAAAATACATTATTTGTACGTTCAGAAAGCACCTTGAAAAATTACATTCCCCATTTCAAATAAAATTCAATGTGTGACCACGTACACAGCCATGATCCCATGTACATGTACATGTACATGAGGTGTATGTTTGGAATACGCCAAATAATTCTATTCCCACCCTCAGTGGTCGAGTCCGTGTATGGGAACACACACACACAACACCCAATGTTCGTACACATGACATGTATTCCTTAATACATGTACCATACGAGATACTTCAAGAAAAAATGCCTAAATGGAATGTTTATCCAGAGTAAAAAGCATTCGAACCCGATCACACTACGCACTGTGTACCCTAGAACTACATGCCATTTAACTATGTTTTTATGTTTTCTCACTTTTCTTATTTCTTTTTAACCTACTTTTAATTTTTTTTTATTTTCTATCTATTTTAGCTATGGAATATGGAGATCGAGTGAGTGTGATGCACCTAACACCAGTTGCTAATGGGGAGTGACCCACATGATGCTAGATCCAGCTTAGGCCTCTTATGAAACCCTCTATTACTGTGACTCTTTCAGTCTCCCAACCACTTTCCTTGGTGATGTTGCCTCCTCTACTCCTGACACCAAAACCTTTGACATCTTCCCATTCGACTGAAATAGTGACACCATCTTTGGAAGATGCCTCTCCACCTACTACAACATCAAAAACATCCACAACTACTGAGGGATCCAATATAGTAGGTCCCACTTCCATTGTGGCACCTTCAGATCCATCCACAACCCCAACTCTACCCACACCACCATATACTACTAGTTCCGCCTTAGAGATAGATCCAACATTTGCTGCTGTATCCACTGCTACTATTCCACCACATCCAACTCCAGCAGTAACTTGACTCCAACCACACCCCTACCTGGTCTTTGTTGAGGGACATCCTGTATCAGACAACCTACAACATCTTTCACAGTGCATGATCCAGTTGAGATTTGGATACTTGGACACCACTATTCCCAAACATTTTGGTGTTTGGGATGAGTTTATGGAGATTCTAAGCCATACAGACCTACTAAACACACTACAGGTTAGCACTATGACATTTAGAGATTTATTCTTGACGTTCTTTGTAGTATTTGAGTTAGATGGGCCCACCTACCATCATACTCCTAGAAATGTGACCAATCCATTTCAGTTTAGGCTAGGAAGGCACCATTTCTCATTTACCATGGTCAAGTGTGTATGAGGGTACAGATTTTAACCCCTTAGAGCCATCCCAAACCTTATTTCCACCCTCACCTGACCTGAGTGATCTAACCTCATTTCCATGTGGTCAGATCCTACTGGGTCTAACCATAGGTATACCCCTACTTCTCAGAAGTCCACACTTATAATTTCCCCTCCTCTTCATCTTTTCCACCACTACTTCAACACCATCCTTTTCTGATGCCATGAATACATGGGTGTAGTTTTTGGATGAGACATGGATCGTCTCATTTGTATTGTTCAACATGACTATCCTGACCTCCATTATCTTGTCGCAACCAATTTTCATTCCATGATCCACGAATATTTGGGAAACATGAATGACAGTTTCCATAACTCCAGGTTATCACACTATCAATGGTTGTTTGATCCATACCTCTTTCATGAACACTTAGGATCTCCTCATCATATGGATATTGTCTTGTTTATCCACTTGAGGATTATCGATCATCGGGGTGATGACAATCTGCTCATATAGGACACCCCAGCTTATGTAGGGGAAAGATATGCCTTAGCTTCGCATGCTAATGTTTCTGATTAAGTCCCAACCCATCCACACCTCCACCCGCACCCTCGGTTGATCAATGTATTTCCTGTCGCCCGACCACTATGGAAAACCATGTAAACCAACATGATCACCACTAGGAAACCATGGCTTAGTCATAGGCCTGATTTTAGAATATGTTTGACCTTCTTCTTTAGCATTGATGCACACAAATAACCCCTGAAACTACTCCCCCATCAGATCCTTAACCATCAGTAGTGTTTCCTTCATTCATCGCTCTGGTCATAGATTCAGTTCTCATATCCACTACTATACCAAATTCCCATACTATAGCTCTTGTCTATGACTTTTTAATCAATCCCACATCATAGACTATAGATCCAGTACCTTTAGTTTCCATTATAGTTGATAATACTCTGTAAGATCCCCTTGTCTTTTTACAATTCCTCCTCTAAGGAGACCTAGTGATTGGGTTTTCACATTTTTTATTATATATATCTCATTTGTTCTAGGCTTGGGTTGTGATGTCTTGTGTGTATGTGGAATAATTTTTTAAATTTCATAGACACTGACAAGAACTCTAATGTGATTTGGGAAACTATTTTTTAACAATTTTCATAATTTCTAACTAACCATAAGGGGAGTATTACTTGCAAATTTCTTTTTTTATTGTACATTGGGAATTTCTACTTTCATTATTCTCCTCATCCTGGACCACTTGTGTTTTCCATGTACACTTCTCTTCCTTCATGTGGAACTTGGGGGACCACGTGAAATATTTAGTGTGGGGGAGAGTCTATAACAACACAAGTATTTTCCCTTGAAATGATCTAGAATACATAATTAATAGATGAAATATTTTAAAATTTGGATTTTTTTTGTTAATTATAATTAAAAATAATAAATACATAAAAGAAAATTTTAAAAGTTACATTATTATTTTAAAATTTTATTATTTTTAAAATGATTTCTGATATTGTTTGATTCTAGATTTAAATTATTAAAAATTTACATTTATTAGACTAATCATTTTTATTCATGTCATGATCCGACTTACACATTATATCCCCATTCCTATGAGTTATTCTAAACATGATGAAATATTATTCATTATACCATCGTTCTTGAGATAATATTTGGAAAGGCATGACTACTATAACATGCATGTTTTTCTCTTCAAAATATAAATATTTTTGAATCAAATCAAAATGATTGAGGAATTAAATTATTTTTCAGACCTTTTGACCTTGCGACCCACTCTACATATGACATTCATAAAATCCTTAGAAACCAAGATCTTCCTTTATAGGAAGACACATTACAAGGGAATTTATCCTTCATACCCTAATTATTTGATAACATTGCATGATTATTCATTTTAGGATTAGAGAGGGGGTTTGGCTATTCATGGTACATTTTGGTAGGCAGCCATGAAATTTATGTGTGTGAGAGAGTGCCACTCATTTATTTGGGAAGAAGGTTTCTGAAATCACTATTCATTTTATTCATAGTGGTCTGCTAAAAAAGGTCTAAAATTCAAAAGAGGGTCCAGAATCATTCATTTCACTTTATTGATGGTTTATGGAACCATATTAAAAAAAGGACATATCATGTTGATGATTCCCTTTGAGAGATCTAGATTGGGGATGCATTTTTAATTGAGATTTTTTATTGAATATCATAATTTATTATTTAATAATTTATCCTCCTTTTTCAAGTCTCTAGGATTATGTTTCACATCATTACCTACCAACCGGAATCCTTAAAATCATTTTAACCATATAGAAAAACCTCATGATTCTTGTGATTTAATTACTAAAGTAGATAAAGAGAATAATTTCAGGCCAATAGATATATTGAATATACATGAGATTTGGAATAACTCTGATTAAATGATCTTGAGTGATGATTGTATTATTTAATGGTAAGGTAAATCATCACACGTCGTGTTTATTTATGAAAAGTTGAACTATTTTAATAAAAGAGAATGAAAATCTATAATTGAATTAAATAGGACGCATGGCTAGAATATATATGAAATTGAAATAATTTTTGTACCTTTTTAAAATCCTCTATTATGGGTCTATTATTTAAGTATAATTAGTTGAATGATTCCATTTGTAGAGTATGGATTCTATTGATTAGGAGTTGAGATTTTTATTAAGAGAAAGAAAATGTCTATGTGTGGGGGGATTTTTATGTGACTGATTTTTTATACCATTTCAAACATT
Source organism: Viscum album (assembly GCA_963277665.1). Lineage (NCBI taxonomy): Eukaryota > Viridiplantae > Streptophyta > Magnoliopsida > Santalales > Viscaceae > Viscum > Viscum album. The sequence continues at coordinate 825,732,340 of OY728155.1, forward strand.
TAAAAAACATTTTTTCTCCAAAATACCTATTGTACTATGTATAAAATAATTCATTTGGGCGTTCATGGGGATTTTCAGGTTGTTTCCAGCCAAAGTCACAAATAGTGATTGTTCATAAAAAGAATTGACGTATACATGACATGTACATTATCAAATACACATTGTGTACCTTAACTCATACATGTATCAACCATAATGAGTATATGACCATATATCTGACTAGTTACAACCCTCCATGTACTACCAATTCACATTATGTGTTATCCATTTCAGGATTTTTTGGTTGCTGAAATGGACATGACACACCATGTGGGATGGAACTATACATCGTGTACCTCCACCAACTGACCACTAATGTTTCAAAGTCAACGGGTATAATAGAATAACACCTTTTGGTTAAGAAATCATACAAAATATGTTAACTCAACTATATGGCCTATACATTATGCTACATCCCATGAACATTGATATTATAAAAATAGCGGGGAAACCCTCCATGTTCGAGGATAGATATTCAAGGGGAGGTTTGGTCGCTTTGCCATTTTAATTTCCCCCAAATCCATTTTATTTTTTCATCTCATGTTTTCAATTACTGTTTAGTGTTACTCTCCCTTCCCCTTTTTTACTCTTGAATCCATGGTAGGGATTGAGTTTTGGCTCTATACACACATCGTAACCATTTTTAAAAGAGGCTAGTCCCCTTATGTTGGGGTTATAATAAAATTTCATGTGGTTTACGATTTAAATCTTGAATTTTTCATTTTATTATCATTTCAATTTTCAATTCCTTTAATCATTTCAATTCTAGATGCACCATTAGTGTCATATCAAATCAAGAACCACACCAATGATGAAAACTAATGGTGTTGAAATAGGTGAACCCACGACCATTGGGTACTTTTGTTGCCACTATTTTAGGGGTAAGGAACATACCATGTTTTATGTAAATAATCACTAAACCATAGGATTAATTTTTACAACATGAAATTGACTATTATTAGAAAAATAAACAACAATTTAATTGGACATCATTGTAAATAAATATCATTAATAATTTTAATTCTAAAGAATGATTATTTCAATAAACCCCAATTTAATTAAATCACAGACTCGATGTTTTCTGATATTTTGGTTACTTATTATCTTTTAATTTAATTTTCACAAATAGTTTAACTCCTCAATCTTATTCCATTAACATTTTCATCTAGATAATCAATTCAAATTCACTGATTTGGGCTGGTCATATTGCTTCCCAGTTTTCCTTATGATATCAACCCAAACATTCACTAGATACATAGTTAGTTGGTTCAGAAGGGAACATTAATTTATAATTTGGACTACACCTTACAATGTGTTCATTATCGAATTATGGAATCATTGCTGGGGAGACACAGATAAACAACACAAGTATGAGTCAAAGGTAGTTTTACTCGGAATATTTATTTTACACTTGTTAATTGATTTTCTGGGGATCCTTGATCCCACAACCCATTGATTATTATCTAAATGTGGAGTCGTACGGTCTATATAGAGTGTATTTTTATCTTTATGATGTAGTTTTTTTGTACTCATACCCAGAATAGAATTATCCATACAGGAATATTAAGTTCCAATATAAAGAAAAACCCATGTACATTCTTCACCACACCCTTCTCTTCTTCTCCTAAAAACTATCTTTAGTTAATACTGAATGATTATTTCCATTGATAGTGGAATTTACCACACAAATGTTGGACCAAACTCAATGGTTGGGCCATAAAGCAAATTTGTTAGATTAGCTCTATAAGATAATTTCCAATTTTGATACACTTGTTGAGTTTGAGGTTGGGAGTTCTGATCCTTTCTCAACTGAGAAGACATGTTATTTCATGGGCCACACTTATAATTCACTAGAAATATATGAATATAAATTTCAAACCTCAAACATTTAATATGGGGGAACATCACAACATGTTAACAACTAATTTGAAAATTTGTTTCTTTCAAACCCCTCGGTTGATTATTTACCTATTCTGGAGGATTCCTATGATAATTTTCAAGTATTTATCATTTCAATGTAGCAACATTAGGAGGTGGATAATGTGGCTGATCAAACCAAGGACCAAGTCCACCATTGGAAGCCAATGGCTACAAACCAATGCTTCAATGAGATTCCACCGAGACCACATGAAGGTCATGAATTGTGGATAAAATATAATGGTTCTAGGCATATGTGGTGGTTAACGCTGAGAAAGCTGCATCTACCATTGGATTATGAGTAAGTACACCAGAATCAGGTTGATCCATAGACCTTAAATAATAGTGCTTGCTAGGTTGAAACCCAGTCAATCTCTCCTCTCTTCTTTTCAATTTTTAATAACCACACTGTGTGTTCTTATTCTAAAATGTTGTGTCGCATTCTTTTATTCCGTGAAACTATTTGAATAAAAGAAAAATGAACCTACATGACATTTTTCCTTACACATGGTCTGTAATTTAATTTTTAATATATATTTTATTATGAATTTTATTCTAATTAAATATTAATAATATTAATTAACACAGGTGAGTTTTGTGCCTATGGAAATGTTGATATAGTGTGTTCGAGCCATAACCAGTTTGAATAACTCCACACTCCCCATCTGTATAGGGTTCCTTATTTTTGAACCCATGTTTCAATAAAAATGGTGTGTGAGGTATTTTCATAATCAAATAAAAGGATTTCAAAATAAAAGAAAACCAATGGTGGGATTGAATTGGCTGGTAATGTCATATCCCATGGGTAAAAAAGACTCGGGTTAGATTTATGTTAAACGGTTTAATCCCATACTTTTTCACTATATTAAAAACACACATCATGTATTTATATACACAAAGTTTGATTCATGTATTTATAATAAAACAAAACGTTTTCCACAATACTAAATCCCATGTGGGGAAAGTGGGACGATTTGCATAGTAACAACATCGGGTTTAAAACACCTAGGCTCGAACTTAGCTAATCTATATATTTCATCCCAGTCATTCAAAAATTAAAACCACACGTATTTTATTTTTCTTTTACCCATGTATGGCTTCAAAAATACATTAAATATATAAATTTAATAAAACCATAGATTACTACAACATTTTATCTAGTGCTTGAGGGATTGTGTTTGAATTGGTCAGTTGCCGGATAGAATCACACCCCAATCACCAGAACGAAGGTTGTAGTTACCATTTTAGAATTTTAGAAGACACTGACATGTGTGATTATAATAAAATACATTAATAGATTTATATTTATTTAGTAAATAATATATTTTTATATTTGTTTTTAAATTTTAAATAATAGTTTTTATATAGTTTATCATAATAATTATTCTTTTTATAAAATTAGTATTACTAAGAAAATATGGCATGGTTTGTACTGCGTCCCACACACAATCCCACTTATAAATGTCAGGATCCCTAACCAGTTTGACCTCGTTTTGTAGCCCCCCTTCCTGGTTTCATTCTTCCATACACAATTTAGACCCCCTCTCTCAGATCATTATTTTTGTGAGATTTAGGACACCAAATCAACCTCATTTAGACCCTCATACCAGAAATGTGGTTTTAAACCAATGATTTTATAGTTTTACAAGAATTTCAGGTCATTTTGGGATCAAGTGACCATTCGGCACCAAAATCGTAGTACATGACCTTGGATGAAGAACACAAGCCATGTAATCCATGTACACTACCACACATGGGTAATTTCAAATTTGACAATACATGGAATGTACATTAAGTACATGCTCTAAATAGATTTATTTCCTTTGTTAAAAGATAAATCCATGTCCTACCAAATACATGGCCATAATTCCATGTACATATACATGGAATGTTTGTTTTTTATACGCCATGTACATGTGTTCCCACCCCCAGTGGTTGAGTCTATGTATGGGAACCTACATGAAAAACACCCATTGTTATTAAAAATGGAATGTATACCTTAATAAATGTAATGTACTTGATAGTTCTTTAACACAATCTCATTGGGTATGTCTATCAAGAGTACATGGCTTTCGAAAGCAATTTCACTCACATCATGTACCCTAGATCTATATGCCATATAAATTTGTTTTTATGTTTTATCACTTTTCTTCTATATTTTTCTTATCCTTTCCTTTCTTTATTTTATTTTAATTATAATTCATCTTCGGAATATGGAGATTGAGCAGGTGGGAAGTTCCTAATACTAGAAACTGATGGGGATCGAATAGAACAAAATCATATCCAGCTTAGGCCTATAGTTGAACCCTCTGTGATCGAGACTCTTCCAGTATCCGAGCCTCCGTCCCTGGTATTGTTGCCTCCTCTCCTCTCAACACCCACACATTAGACATCTTGATGTTTAACAGACACTCAGAACTATCTTCGGTAGCCACTGCTCCCCCTACTATAACATCCACAACATTGATAGATTCTAAGGGCTCCTAAACAACATCGACCACATAAAGTGATGCACCTTAGGATCCATCCCCCTCACCACCTCAAACCACACAACTATAAACTACTGGAATGACCTCAAAGAAATCTCCAACATTAGCTGCTTCATCCAGTGCCACCGGAGCCTTATTGTCACTATCAGTAGCGGTGGATCCACTATAGCCATCTCTGGATGCAGCTCGACCTCAGCCACACCCATACCTAATCTCCACTGAGAGACATCCTGTGGAAGACTGACTACAAATTATTTCATAGAGCATGATCCATTTGTGGGGTGAATACTTGGACACCACTATTCACTAGAATCTAGGTGTTTGGGACGATATCGAGGATCTTATATGGAATACTCAAATGCTCGACACACTATTGGTTAGTAGCTGAAATTTAGATAATTTTTCGGAGTTCTTAGAGACATTCATGTTTAACTGGCTGAACTACCATCAGAAGCCTAATGATACACCCACTCATGTCTCACTTAGGCTAATCAAAAAATAATTTCCCATTGACCATGGCTAAATTTGGATGAGGGTGAGGGTTCTACCCCCATCCAGCCACGCCAAACATTGTTTCCACCCTCACCCAGCCTGATCACTCTTACCACGTTGTCATGTCGTTGGAGCCTGCTGGGATTAACAACAGGTACACCTCTAATTCTTAGTGGAACAATATCACCATTTCCCCTCTTCTTAGATTCATCCACCAATGCTTCAGTACCATCCATTTTCATGCCATGAGGTCATGGTTTTCCTGTTCATATGAGATATTGATCTTCTCATTTTTATTTTTTGGCACAACTACCTGGAACTGCCTTATCTTTTTTCCACCCACTTCCATTCCATGATCCATGACCATCAGGGAATCATGAATGGAGGTTTATATGAAACTAGGATTGCACACTATCTAAATGTTTTTTATCCATCCATCCCCCATAATCACATAGGATCTCCTCAGCATATGGGCTTTCTCATGCTTATCTACATGACGATAGACGAGAGTAAGGGAGACAAATTTTTTCCCATGCCAGATGCCCCAGCTCTTATAGGCGTGAGAGATGCACCAGCATCCCCTACTGGGTTTGCTGACCATGTCCCACCTCATCCACTATAGGATGTCACATCTCCCTTACTCCCCACTTCTTCCTCCCTTCCATATTATTATTTCATACCATATTTTTATGGACCATTCACATCTACCTCTCCACCCGCTCCACTGGCTGATCTCCATATCTCCCTCTGCCAGGCTAAAATGGACTATTGTCCCAACCACCATGAGAACCACTAGGCTACCATGGCTTAGCCATAGGACTTGTTTAAAAAGATATTGGGCCTTCTTCTTCAGTATTAAGGCATTCATATACCCCTTGAACCTTATCCTCCCCCATATCCTCAGCATTCGACAATGCCTCCCCCAATAGTCACTCTAGCCACAAATTTGTTTTCTTATCTACTGCTGGACCGAATGTCCAAACTACTACTACTAGCCCTGATTTTTCAGTCAGACCCATGTCACAGAGCATTAAGGTAGTGCATATAGTTTCCACTATTGTTTATCCTACTGTACAAGATCCCCATGTTTATGATTGTGCCTCTTCTAAGAAAACAAACAAACTATCTTCGCACTTTGTTTCATTATATATATAAATATATATTTTGATATTACTATGTTGTGATGGTCTATGTGTATACATAAATATTTTTCCATTTCATCGAAACTCAAATATACCCTAGGGTGATTTGGTAATCTCTTACGATTACATTCCATCATTTTTTGGTCTCCATATTCAGATTATTATTTTGGAGTTTATTTTCATTATTTTAATTTGGGAATTTCTACTTTCAGTATTCCCCTCATCCTCGGTCACTATTGTTTTCCCACACTCTCTTTTCTTCCTTCATGTTTCACTTGGGAGCCATGTGCAATATTCATTCTGGGGGAGTGTTCTTACTTACCGTAGTCTTTTCCCTTGAAATGATATAGTATACATAATTGATAAATAGAATATTTTAAAAAGTGGAATTTTTTTATTAATTATATTTAAAAATAATTAAGGCATAAAATGGAATTTTAATTGTTAAATACTTATTTAAAATTAAAAACAATTTTAAAATTATTACAGATATAGTTTGATTCTTGGTTTAAATTCTTGGAAAATTAAATTTATTAGAGTGGTCATTTTTATTCATTTCATGGCCTAATTAACCCATTTTATCCATATTCTCGAGAGGTATTCTATTCTTGTTGATGTATTCATTCTTATACCCTTCTTCTTGTGAGATTTTTTGGATATGTATGACTACTAGAACATGTGATTTTTTTTACAGAACATGAATATATATTAAAAAAACAAAATGATTGAGTAATTCAATTGTTTTTTGGCCCCTTTAACCTTGAGACCTACCCTACATCTGACCTTCGTAAAATCTTTAGAAACCATGAAATTCCTTGATAAGAAGATAGGTTACAGGCCTCTTTATCCTTCCGAGCCAAATTAATTGATAATATTTCACAATTATTCATTTGATATTTTGAGACGGAGTTTGTCTATTCATGGTATATTTTGGTTAGAATACCTGAAATTATGTGTGTGGGGAGAGTGACACCTTTTCATTTGGGAATAAGGGTTCCAAAACCACAATTTATTGTATTATTTGCAGTCTAATAAAAGAATTATCAAAATTCAAAAGAGGGAACTTATTTTTTAATTACAAATGATTGATGGCTTATATACCCATGTTGTAAATGGATATATGATGGAAATGATACCCTTTGAGAGATATTTATTGGGGATTATTTTTCATTGATATTTATTATTGAATATTGTGACTTATTATTTAACTATTCGTCATCCCTTTTCACGCCTCTAAGAATATGTTTCACATTATTACCCATCTACCTAATGCCTCAAAATCATTTGATCCTTATAGAAATACCTCACGATTTTTTTGATTCTATTTTCAATGTATAGAATGAGAATACATGCAAGCCTCTAGATAGAGTGCATGTAATTGAGATTGATCATAACTCTGATTAAATGATCATGAATGTTGAGAGTGGTATTTTTGTGTGTGTTACATCATCATCAGGCTCATTTTTTTATGAAACGATGAAAATGTTGAATAAAATAGAATAAAAATATTTCATTGAATTATATAGGAGGCATGATTTGAATATATTTCAAATTATAATATGTTTTTTTCATTTACTAAAATCCACTGGTATGAATCTATTAATAAAGTATAATTAGTCGAATACTTACCTTATTAAAGTATATATTTTATTAATCAGATGTTGCGATTTTTCATGAGGTCATGAAAAATAATATGTGTGGGGGAGTTTGATGTGCCCAATTTCTGTATACCATTTTCTTACATTTTAAAAACATGTTTTCATCAAGTACCTATTGTATTATGGATAAATTAATTTATTTTGGTGTACATGGGGATTTTTAGGTGTTTTCTTTCCAAAGTAACAAATCTAAAAAGTTTTGAACAAGAATTTCCATATACATGACATGTACTTTATCAAACACACATCATGTACCTTTGGTCATACACAGATCAGCCAGAATGAGTTTATACCCATGTAGCTAACCAAATATAGCACATTGTGTACTACCAATTCACAGGTCGTGTCTCCATTCGAAATGGATTTGGGGGGTAAAATGGAATTGACATGCCATGTTGGTGGCACTAACCACCGTGTAACCCCACCAACGGATCTTCATCACATCAAATTCACGGGGTAGAGTGGATGAATACTTTTTAGTGGATATTTTAGAGAGAACGTGTTCACCAAAATGCACGTTGTGTACTATATTGTATACAGAATTTAGTTTGAAATAGTATAATTAGAGGGGTAGACCTCCATTTTTGAGGTTGGACATTTATGGTGAGGTTTTGTTGTACTGTCGTTCGAATCTCCCCCAAATACATTTTATATTTTCATAAACTGTTTTCAATTTATGGTTAGTGTAATTCTCTTTTACTGCTTCATCCTCATTTTTTTATGGTATGGATTGTGTTTCATCTCAATCTTTAAGGTGTGACCATCGTCATAGGTGGCTTGTCCCCTAATTTTAGGGTTGTAATAAAATTATTGGTGAGTTGTAATTTAAATTTTGAATTTTTATTTTTATTATGATTTCTTTTTTATAATTAATTTAATGATTAAAATTCCAGAATCACCATTGGTGTTGTATCCGCTGAAGAATGCTAGAAAATGTAAAAAAATAAAGGAGTTTTAATAGGTGATCCCATGACCATTGGGTAATCTTTTTTCCACTGTTTTAGGTGCATGGAACACAATGTATTTTATGAAGATGGTCACCAAACCAAGGGTTTAATCTTTAAAGCATGTAATTGATTATTATCAGATAATAAACATCAACTAAATTTAATCCCCCTCGTAAATAAATATTATTAATAATTTTAATTCTAAAATATGATTATTTCAATAAACCCTTATTGAATTTCAACCACAACAAGTTATTTTATTAGTATTCTATAACTTATTTGGTATTAATTTAATTTTCACAAATACTTTCATTATTTTTTCATGTTCTCTAGACTTTTTCAACATGATATTTGAATAAGAATCATTGACTTGTGAAGTTTATATTGCTTCTTCATGTTCCCTGTGAGATCAACCTTGACTTCCACTAACTACCTAGTTAGTTGGTTAAGAAGGGAACATTAATTTCTAATTTAGACTACACCTTGCGACAGTTTCAGTATTAGGGAGTGAGAAAAATATTTACATAAAAGAAGCATTCTCTTCCCTAACATTCACTAGAATGAGGAGAGATCCATCACTGGCTTCAAATATGTTCCACCTATCATGACCAATACATGATATGGACTCAATAAATGGATTATTTTCTACTAAAATTTTTTTCTATGAACTTACTCAAATTCATTTTGGAAAATTCAGAGAAAAAATATTTTTGTGCATCACAATTCTATTGTAAATTCATTGTTTCTTGGAATGATCTCTTAATAAAATTTTCATGTTGTAAAATTTGGCTATGTTGTTATTTTTCATAATTTCAATAATCTAGGTGTAGGTCTATTTTGGATTGGAAATCTGGAACTCGAAAAGAGTGTGAGATTCATCTTTAATTACACCAGCATAGAGGAAAACACCACAATCAATTTTATAAATTTATTCAAGGATTCCATTTCTTTTTTAGTATTATATATATATATATATATAATTTTGATTCTTTTTGTTCTTTTCATTTTATTAATTTTTTTTTTCCTTTTTACCCACCGGCCATCTCTAAAGAGGGTGTAACTTCTTCTTATGCATGTTTTTATTCTCTAGAGAGAAGGGGGTGTCATTAGGGTTTCCTCGGATCTACAAGGGTTAAGTGGTTAAGGGGTTTAGAGAATTACATCTAGGGTAGGCACAATAGTGTCTCTCTGATTCTTCAGTCGAGTGCTAGTGCGACTCTAGTTTCTTCAGTCGGTATAGATTTATCTCTCCACTGTGGACTGGGGAAAAGCTTAGTTTCTTTGGACATCCTCAGTTTTCATTGGACATCTTGGCACAACACTGGGGTCATCTTCTATAGTGTATCTACTACGCATATTCAATTTAACATCATGCAAATAGGATTTTAATATCATTGAAAAGTGTTTTTAATTGTATCACTCGTAAATGGGGTCATTTCATCTCCCTAAAAAAGTGCTGATAAAGGACCCCCTTTATTACCACTTTTTTAGCTCTGATAAAGGACTAACTGGCTGCAATGTACTATTAATATAACTTCAAACCCAGTAAAAACTAGAAATTTTAACAATTCTATATATATTCCATTGATATCATGAATACAAAAATGTCCACCCATGTTATATATAAAAAACACTACTATTTACATTTGAGACAATTTTTTTATATAATTACATTTAAAATTATCCAATAAAAATTTTAAGACTTTAATATTTCATATTTCGATTCCTATGATCCCCTCTCAAAATTGTCTGCCCATGGTATTAGTTTCGAAACAATTCATCTCAACCTGAGTGAAATATTCTTCCAATAAAAGAAAACAAATATAAAGTAAGTAATACGTTAAATAAATAAATTAAACATTAATAAAATTTCAATATTTCATAAAATAGACACATTTGGAGTTATAATGGTCCCATGATGAATCCTATTGTGGAGGAGATGATTCATACGTGTCAAAAAGGATTTATGTAATATTTTCCAAAAATATCTAAACATTCTTATGTTTTTTTTCTCAATTTTTAGTATGTTACATGTTCTTTTATAAAAATTAATCTCTATTTTAAATAATAAATGTTTTTAAGTTATAACAATCATACCGTGCATCATATTGGGGTGTGAATGAATCATACGTGACAAAAATTACTTAGGGATCATTTTTAAAACTTATCAATACTATCCAAATGAAAGTATGCCAGTTTTGTTTTTTTTACTAAAATGTATTTTCAAACTAGAAACAAACAATATGAGTCATAACAATCGCATCGAGCATTGTATTTAAGTTATTCTACTTCATACATGTCAAAAATGACTTATGAATACCTAACATAAATGATCAAGAAAATACAAGGATGTTTTCTTGGTTTTTAGTGAGTGAAATGTATTGAAATGAAATATCAATTTCAAACTGATAATGGACAATTTTTGTCATAACAATCACACTGTGTGTTAGATTTAGGTTTGGTTGATTCTTACACTTTAAAAATGACTTGTCGATAATTTTTATAAAGTATCAAAACAATATGACTATTTTTTCTTGGTTTTAAATAGGAAACTTATTCTTTTTTATTAAAATTAATGTCATTTTTAAATAAAAAGACACACTTGGAGTAATAACGATCACACCAGGTGCCACACTGCGGTAAAGTTGACTTATACACATCAAAAATTACTCATGGTAATTTTTATAAAATATCAAAATAATCCAAATTCATTTTCTCAGTATTCTCTATAACTCTTTTTATTTTAACTTAAATTAAGGTTGATTTTAAATAAAAAGACACAAATGGAGTCATACCAGTCACACATTGCATCATATTGAGGTGGGGCTAACTTCTATAAGTCAGAAATGACTCGGGATCATTTTAATAAAATATAAAAACAATCCGAATTCATTTTCTAATTTTGTTTAGTATGTCAGTTATTATTTTTTACTTAAATAAATGTAAATATTAAATAAAAAGGTACACTTGGAGTCATACCGGTCAGAACGTGTATCGTATAGAGGTGCAGATAATTCCCTCTCATAAAAATGATATTTATATATCATTTTAAAAATGTATCAAAATAATAAAAATGTGTTTTCTTGGTTTTCAGTATGCGTTTTTTGTTTATTTCCTAAAATGTCATTTCAAACTAGAAACATAAATTATGAGTCATTTTGGTTGAATAGTGTGTTAGTTTGATTTGAGTCGACTTTATACACAAAAAAACGTTTTTTGAATCATTGTCCTAAATTATCAAGACAATAGGAACATGTTTTCTTGGTTTTTAGTGAGTGACATGTTTTTAACAAAAACATCATTTTTAAACTGATAAGTGGCACTTTTAGTCATACTTGTCGCAGTATGCATCACATTGAGGTGTGGCTGATTCCTACATAAAATAATGACTCGTGGATCATTTTCCTAAAATATTAAAAAAATAATGACTTTGCTTTATTTTTAGTATGTCACTTGTTCTTTTTTCATAAATTAATGTAAATTTTATATAAAAAGACACACTTGCAGTCATACCAGTCACAACATGTGTTGTATTAATGTTAAGTTGACTCGTACTCATCAGCAATGACTCTTGGATAGTTTTCATAATATATCAAAACAATCTGAATTTTTTTTCTCAGTTTCCAGTATGTCTTTTATTCTTTTTACTTAAACTAATGTAAATTTTAAATAAAAAATACACTTTTAGTCAAAAATGGTACATAATTTATCAAATTGTCAATTGGTAGATTCCTATATGTTAAAAATGACCTATAAATAATTTTACTATGGTATCAAGAAACTTTGAATGTGTTTACTTAGTTTTTAGTATTCCAGTTGTGTATTTTTATTGAATTGTCAATTCAAATTAGAAAACCACAATTCGTGTCATAACGATCGTATCTTCACTCAGTTTTATATGAAACTTCTTCATACATGTTAAAAATTAATTATGAAAAGTTGTACAAATTTATCAAGACAATAGGAGCACATTTTCTTTGTTTTTATTGACTAGTATATTTTGAAATAAAATTTCAATTTCAAACTGATATAGGACACTTTCAGTCATACTTGTCACACCATTTGTCATATTTATGAGTGTTTGATTCCTACACATAAAAAATGACACATACCTAATTTTCCTGAAGTATCAAAAAAATATTAATTTGTTTTCTCAGATTTCAGTATGTCAATCATTATTTTTTCATTATTTAATGTCAACCTAAAATAAAAATACACACTTAAATTCATACCAGCCACATCGTGTATCAGATTAAGGTGTGGTTGATTAATAGACATAAAAATCACTTCTTGATAATTTTCCAAATGTATAAAATAATCCCAACTTTTTTCTATGTTTTTAGTATGTCAATTATTATTTTTTACCCAAATTAAGGTCTATTTTAAATAAAAAGAGTCACTTTGAGTGATACTGGACACTTGTTCTTATTTCTCGATTTTTAGTAGTTCAGTTTCTATGATACCAACTATATTGGCCCATAAATTCAATACATAGATATCATGTATTAGTTTTTTAATATTCATTACATAACATAATGATGCATTCTAGAATAGTTTAGGTCTATTTCATTTGAAAACATAGAAACATAAAAAACTAGTTCATAAAAGTCTCTCATTAAGTTATTATTTAATAGAATAATTCTTAGACATATTATTTATAAAACCATTCTTAATAACCTAATTATATGGAACATAAGAAAGGGTGATCATAGATTCTCAATAAGTGTAAATAATTGAGCTGTCAATGATCATAAAAGGATAACATGGGAATAAAGATGTTAGATGGTTATATTAACACTAGAAGTTCATTCTCTGCATATCATTGATCATTATAAAGATTCATGGATCAAATAATGGTAGTTTATAAGACATTAATATTAAAGGATCAAAGAATATTATAAACTTAAAACAGACACTTTGAGTCATACCGAGCACACTTTGTATCAAATTGAGTTGTGGTTGATTGAGTAGTGGATGATACCTACATTGTTCATGAAAATTTTCTTGATAGATATTTTTGTAAGTAATGATATGAATTAAACTACGGAGAAATCCCTTGTTAGATGAATCCTTATGACTAATTTCATATTTCATGCAACATGGGGTTTTCTCCTTCACCCGAAGGGAACATGTTCTCTCTTTTATGGCTTGTTGCATATTGTTTAAAGGAAAGTATGACTTATCAAAAGTTATATAAAAAACTTAATAAGTATTAGATAATAATTATAAATAAATTAAATTCAAAATAGTAGATAAAATGTTGAAAAAATTAATTAATTACATAAGTAGTAGGAATTCACTTTTATGCATCCTCGACCCATTTCTTATTATCATTATCTGAGTTACAACCTTGAAGTCCAATCACTCACGAGCATTATCAGTTTCAAACAAACTTCCCCAACTCAAAAAAAGAATCCATCTATATAAGAAAATGATTCTTATATGATTACTACTAAATAGAATTAAATTAATCAAAAATATGAAATAATCCAACACTCTTATATACGTCACATCTTCATTCTATTTTTGTAAAAATTAAAAAATTACATTATGTGTGGACAATTTTTTGGATATCCATGCATTGAATTCAGAAAATAAATCATTGGAGTATCCAAATTTACAATAATGAGCATCTAATAATTCCTAAAAAAAGTAATATCTAATGAAAGAAATAAATATATACTTGAAAAGATTTAAATTGTAATTTTTTACCCTTTCCTCATTGGTATTCAATAGATTTTTTTCATTCAAATGTTTTTTTTAAATGATTTATCCAGACTTTCCTCTATTTCATCCTTTTTTGGAATATATTTTTGTTTGTTCGATATAGGTGATGTAAGGGATATGGTGTTGAGTTGTTTTCATGGTAAAATTCCATCAATTGTTTTTTTATGTATATTCTTTCAAAAAAAATATGAAATTTATTTCATCATAATTAGCATAGTATATCAACTTTTGGAAAATAAAATCATGAAGACATAACTCATGTATACATTTACAACTGAGGCTCCTAGCTAATCATAGTCATGGATTTTATTTACATTCTCAGCATGAATTTTTTTTCCAACCTACTCTCCAAACATATTTTATTCGAAATCAAAAATTTGACTACTTCCACATTTTAACTTCGCATCCACATAATCTTTAAATTCTAGTAAATGCGAACATAGAATGGTCGAGGTAATGGAGCTTTCAATAGGTCTTTTTGATCAGTTGGACGATCCTTTCGATGTTTTTGAGTCTTTCTTTTATATCACCCCTCCATTTTTTCCTTCGTTAATAATATTCATTAGTTCAAACCATTTTTCATTAATTTTTAAAGGTTTATCATGAAAAATAAATTATAAATATACACCTCCTTGGAAACTATTTTTTTACAAGATGTGATGGTCATGTATTGAATTTCCCAATATCTTTTTTGACCGTATGAATATCTTCCTCATCAAAGATAATAGGTATCTTAGTGCTTGAATCATGGTATAAACTAATCAGCACTCTCAGATGAATGGTTGGAAGTGTTCTGTTGTGTAGCATGTCTGTTTGGATGTTGAACACTATAGCTCTCACTATAAGGAGACAAGTGGGTGTTGATAGAAATAAACCACAGTCATTTTCACTCTTTATAATTTCAGTATAAGAAAGATATCAATATCTATTTGATTCAAATTTCATCAAAAGAATTATTAGAACATTGATTACCTTGTCTATGATCTGTCTTTGAGGGGAATATACCACCTCAAAGAGAGTGGGTGGGATAGGATCTCCACAAGGTGGTTGTTCTTGGGTTGTTTCTTCTATTTTTTCCCTCCCATAAAAGATTCTAGCATGGATCTCTTCCATTATAATTTTTCTTCATGGTAATCTAGTATTTCTATAATCTGTTTCATTTCATCAACATTATCCTCCTCTTTTTTTTCTGAAAAAAATGTTTGGGGTGTCACCCCAAAACCCACATCTCTAATGTGGCCATATTGTTCTAGTTGGTTCATTGAAACTGGAAGTACATGTTCATTCGGTAATGGTGTTACTAATTCTTGTGTGTATGTCAGATAGAAAATATAGAAAAAATAAACAATCATAATTATGTAATTGTGATTTCATGAAAAATATTTTTTTATTATGTTATACTTACACATGTTTTCCAAAATATTTTTGTGTTTCCACTTAATATTATCCAATATTTATTTACATGTTCCTCCTTCCATATCACATGGTGTGTTATTGAAGTGTCTTTGGATTCAGAGTCATCAATCAGTGTATTAAAAGAGGTACATAATTATAGTGTTGTTTCATGTCACATAAAAATATTAAGGTATATTTAAAATACATACCAATTTTTTTTCAGGTGATGGGTAAACCTTCTTTGTTTACAGTAGGCGTATGTTAGTTTTCCTAAAAATTCTTTATTTCCATCACACAGTTGATATTTCAAAAAAAAATATTGTTAATCTATGTGATGAATACACATATAGTTAGAAAACATATTATTTTCCACAATGAACATTAAAATAAAAAATTTGACGATGCCCAGTAAATGAATCCAATGTTTCATTGGTTATAAGGTGTGCATAGATTTGCGGTAGGTGTGATTTTATTTTCCCATCAACAAATTTAAGATGATGTATAGATATAATTGAGTGAAATAATATATGAATCCTTCCAATAATAATTAATAGATATTTTTATGGGATTCATCTACTATAAATAAACCCTATAATGGATGATAAAGATTATGTTAATGTTTCACTATTTTGCTTTTTAGTAAAATAATGAAATGATATCATAATGTTACTGTAATCTCTACCCACATCAGTTTCTTAATCATGAGAACAAAATGGTGCCAAAAATCTACATCAATCTGCATGCATTGTTGAGTGATTATTTCAATGTAACTACTGAATATGGCATTTTTGGGGTTATCATGATAGCCCCACACATTCCATCTAACCTCAAATTTGATGCCTTTGATTCATAACTTAATAATATTTTCTAACACAGTCCAAATATGATGCTATTATTTTTTCTACCTATTATGGCCCTCATCTCCTAACATTTTCTTGGATTCAACATCATCAATATGTTCCTCTAGAGTAGTAGCATCAACATGGGAATATGGTCATTGTACCACTATTCCAGGAGTAGAGGTAAGTTGAGAAACCTATTGTTCCTAAAGTTTGGGAGCACCAGCACGTGGAGAAGGTTATTGTTCTTATGCACTATGAGAAGCAACAGGTTGAGAGACCCGTTGTTCCTTAATATTGGGAGAAACAACATGTGAAGAAGTTATTACATATAGTAGTGATTTATTCTTTAATTTATATTACATAAATTCATCAGTAAATGGATAATAACATTAGGAAACATTATGTATATTAAACAATAACATAACTATTGAACTCTATATTTATTTTTTATTGTTGAAGGTACTTGACCCCTCAATAGACTATCCAAATACCTTCTTCATGGTCTCCTCTAACATACACAACATCATCTATATTAGGACCACTGTAAAGTTCCTACAACTTCAAAATGAATGGGTCATCCTCAGTTAAATTTTCGCATGAACCTTTAATGGTTTTGGTTGATAACAAAACAATTGACCACTTTCAGATATTAGGTTTAATAATATAAAATACTTGTACTGTCTATAATTCTATTATAAACAGTTCATATTTTCACCCTTTTTTACTAAAATAAACATTAGTGAATCAAAATTCATTTTTTACATAAATCCTATCATCGACCCACAAGCATTGAAAAATCAGAAATTGGAATGTTTTATAATCCAACTCTCAAATTTTTTTTGATGATGCCAAAGTATGAAATATTCATGTAAATTGTATTTCTCTCCTTATTATGAGAAACATGCATCACATACCCCAAAACTATAACTCCTCTACTTTTTATGGTATTTTATTCATCCATTTCCCATTAATATAAAATTAAACCATTAATTACATAACCATTGTATGATAATAAAAACACAATTGTTCCTCTAGCTAAAAATCAAAGTCATGCTAAAATTGAATATGGATTTTTATTTGACTCTTTTACAATATGGTCCTTAAAACATCCAATAATCTATTGATTATTTGTATTTTATATCCATATTTTCATCGCTTGATGGATTCAAATTCCTAATAATTTCTTTGTGTGTTTTGACATATGGGAAAATCATTAAATTGTTATGCAAAATCTAATGGAGGGCCTAATCCCGATCTATAATATTTATTTTGACAACATATATTCTAGAAATTTCTTCACCCACATGCCACCCAATGTGATGAGATTTTTGAAGACCAATGCTTTCCACAGTAGATATGTATTCAGTATACAATCCAATGGCTTCATCAATAATATATCACTCTATAATAAAACCATCTATCTAAGTTTCATTTTTTATATACCATTTGAAAATATTTATATTTTGTTCAATGGGGTATATCTATCTATAATTTATAGGACCACATAATTGATTATATCTCACCATGTGAACCATCATATTAAAGAATGTTTCTAGAAAGAACATATCCAATTAAAAAAAATATGATGAGAATTTCACTTTCCATAATAAGAAAATTCGATGGTTTTATAACTCTATATATATATATTTGATGAAAAAGCATATCTTGGTTAATGTATGATAGAAATTATTTCGAACAATGCAACATAAAGCTCTAAGAAAGAGATCTTGCATCAAAACGTTGAATTCATGTGATTTTGACCCTTTAACTTTTAATCGGTCACTGACATGATGTTCTTGATATTTGATGAATACCCTTATGGAACCATAATGTCATTAAAAAGGTTTCAAAACTAATATATTTCCTCTTTAGAAATATTGTAAGTAGTTGGTGGAAGAAAATCTTATTTTCCACCCTTTAGTAATGCCAACTCATTTCGTATTCCCAATTCAACCATGTCCAATCTATCCTTAATTCAAAAAAATTTCGACGTGTTTTTAAAAATGTCTATGACTCTATCAAATGCATATTTTTATGAATGCATAACATCAATAAAATGATTAATTTATATAAAATTCTAGTATGGTAATTCAAAAAAACAAAAATATTTTTCAAACTAAATTTCGTATTGTTTTTTGAAAATGGATGATCAAAATTAGTGCCCACATCTTCTACTTTATCATATAGTTGATCACCAATTATTGGAGACGGTGTCATAAATTCTTCTAAAGTTCCATCAAATGATGTTGTTTAACAACATTACTTATACCATTGAGGTAGAAATCAATGATTTCCTAAAAACATGATTTATAATGAATGTTTCAACCGAATTGACTATGTACTTAGTTCGCAAATGGGACACCCTTGAGTTAATTTAATGCAATATCCTCAAAAAAATTCATAAGTGTGAAATTCATTTATCGTCCCATACAACATATCTGTCAACATGAAATATTCATTTACGTAAGCATATGATGTAAAACCTGAATCACACAATATTTTGAAATTCATCATCAATGGATACAAATAAACATCAATATCATCACCTAGTTGTTTTGGTCATGATATATGCATAGATTTCATAATTTATTATCATTTCGTGCATAACCGCACAAGAGAGTTATAATTTACAAACATAACCAACCTTGTACTATGAGTGCTTCTTTGAAAACCAAAAGGTTTCACTCCATCTGTAGGTAACACAAGATGAAGGTTTCTCATATCATTTCCAAATTCAAGATACTCATGATTAATTCTCTTCCACTGAGGAGAGTCTGTCAGGTTACATAGTTTCCTATATTTAATTCATATATATGCATGCCACATCAATTGACCTACAGTCTCCCCACTTATATATAGGATCTTAAACCATGGAATGATTGGAATGTACCATACAACATTCATAGTTCTGAATTCATCTTTCATGTATTGAGAAGAACCTCACATTTGGAATTTTGTATGTGATTTTTTTGTCCTTATGAAATAGAATACAGTCATTCGACCAGGTGTCTGTTGTTTCATATATCATACCGATCGAGCGTGGCATTAATTTGGAATCGTATGTTTGGATTGGGATCACATTATCTTCTAGGATAATTTCCTTCAAGATATAATGTAATTCTGTTAAACTAGAATCACTCCATTCATTGACTTCATTAAAATTCTTTAGCTTTTTTATAACTGAAAATGTTATATATTTCGTGCAACTAGAATACAACAGTGACCCTGCACAAATATTTAGTGACACTCCTAAATACTATGAAAACCATAAATCTTTGAATAAGTAGAAAGTGTGTGAGCTTACTAATGTATTATGTATCTTGACTACGTTTTTAATTCATAGGGTTTCCATGCATCCCCAAAAGTGGAAGTGAAATACAAAAAAGTCAACGATCATCACATGAATAAAAATAATATAAGTATTAAATCGCGTGTAAACTCTAACACCCACACAATAAATAGACCATTCTCATATCCATGAATAGTCATTAAGAATTTCATATAAATAATCAATTGCATCCCTCTGAAGGAAAAGTCCTAAATAGACATATCAAACAATGGTAACCCTAATTTAAACAATATAGGTGATGTTAGATGAAAAGTATGGTTTGGAGTTGCTATGGGGTTAAACATTAACTCTCTTTTAATGGGATTGAGGACATGATAGATATTCTATATGTTGGATAGATTTAGTGGAATTCCCTTTTCATTTTTTTAATATTTATATACTTTTATTCCTTAAATAATGTATTGGTTTTCCGAAATCTATATAAATATAAACATAAAAGATTATGGAAAAACTAAATTTCAGATTTCCCTTAAAATATATTTAAAAATCACATTTGAAATCCTATTAGATAATACCAACCATGTACACAATTACCTCTTTAAAATAACACACCCTTTTCAAAATAAACCAATTAATTCCAAGCACTCATTCATTAAAAAATTATTCATTTTTAGAAATTCAATACCAAATTCATGACCCAACAGTCTTAATCGTTTAAAATTAGAAGAAACACACTTTATTTAACAAATTTTCATTTAAACATCATACAACCCTTGTTAAAATGAAACCACCATTAAATATTATTTCAAAACATTGACATCCCATTGTGAAGTCCATCCGCGTGAGTTCAAGAACACTTGGAATGAATCCTAAGCCCATTCCATGGGTTTAAATAATTTTATAGCTATTTAAAACCCATAAATGGAATGTTGAGAACATATTAATTTTTATGAAAAATTAAAAAAAACATGAATCATTTTAAAAGAGAATCATAGGAATTTTCGCAAAGACATAAATCCCAAGAGGTGCACTTTATAAAATGTACATGAATAAAAAATAACCAAAATGTTATAAATTATAAATCAATAAAAGTTTTACACACGATAAAAAATATAACATTAAACCAAAAATAAAATTATTTGAAATAGAGGAAATTTATTGTAAATATCTTAAAAGAACACAAAATAAATATTGTCTCTTTATTCCCTATGGTGACTTCTACATAGAATTATCATTATATCATTAACAAGTGACTAGGGAACACCAATATAAAAGTATGAACCTTTCCTTTTACTTGTATAATAGAAAATTAAGTCTATATATGCACCAATGTGTATATGTATTGTGTGAAAATATATCCAAGTAGTATATCATCAACGATTTTAAACCATTCATTTTGTAAGACAAACCAAAAAATTATAGTTTTAGGGAAAATAATGAAAATAATTTAATTACATAGGGTTGAGTAAATAAAACTAACAAAAAATATATTTTTATTTTAAATAAAATATAATTTATCAAGATTCAATTATATGATAAAATAGTAATAAAATATCAAGCATCAACCATTAAGGGGTTCCAACCAAAGGCTTAAGGAGACTATCTTAGTCAAAAAAATATATTGAATCATCACACTAGAATATTTTTGCAATATAAATGAAACACAATCATCTAAAAAGTTTCAAATAATATTCACAAAAAACCAATAAAAACTTTACCAATCAAAAAACTAGTGTCTCACACTAATGAATCAAACCAAACACATAATTCATGCATCAAAAAATATTTTGAATGCTAAAACGATATAATTAATCTTTCAATATCTATGCATTCCGAATCAAATAAGGACATACCAAAGATTTAGAGGTCCAATGAAATTAGTAGGGTTCATTGGTGGTAGAGTTGGGGTAGGAAATAGTTGCGGCAACAGATTTCATAGAGGGGTTTGCGACAAAGATAGGGTTCGTGGAGGAGGTGGTTTTGTTGTGGAGGAAGTTTCGCTGTGTAAGATGGGTGTGCGGTAGAGGTGGGTTACGGTGTGTGGTGGACGTGGGTTCATTGCGAAGTTGGGTTGATTTTAAAGGATGCTTTTCATTAGAGGTTGTTTCACGATAGAGGGTGGTTTGTGGGGGAGGAGGCTTCACAATAGAGGCGGGTTCTTCAAGGAAGAGGGGTTCACGGCGGCGGAGGAGGTATTCGCAGTAGCAGAGGTTTCAATGGAAAAGGTGGTGTCAATGATGGCAGAGGTGAGGTCAGTGTAACACCCCAGGTAAATAAAGAATATGAAATCTTTATATTTATCCATATTTGTGAATCAAATATTAATATTACTTTAAAGGGGATTCTATGCTCGATGGCGTACCCAACATACAACAACGAGTTTCTTGGGAATCTTACGTTGTACTCTAATAATAAAATAATATTATTTTAAATGGTAGTTAACATGTAGCCGTTGTATTGGCGGGAATGGATATAAATAACTAAAATATTATTATATATGTTTTTAAATGTTTTTACATTTATCCAATAAAGGATAGAGGCTTAAAAAATGGGAAGAATTTAATTTTAGGCGTATATGCCCTAGTTTTCACTAAAGGTTCACTTATCACCTTTTGATGTTGAACCATCATTAAATATATTTTTGTTCACTCTTAAACATTATTTTGGACCAAATAAAACTCTTATTAAGAATTGGGACATCAAAATTTAGTTTGTGTTAATTTTTGGTATCTTTCCGATAAAGTTCATTTTTTTAAATGAATAGTGTAAAATGTTGTATTTTAATTCAAAACCTCTTTTTAATCTAATTTATTTATATGTTTAGATTATCTTTTGAATTGGTTTTAAAGTGAAATTATAATATATTTTTACTATTAAATCCAATAGTGGTCGTTGGAATTATTTTCACTTTGAAATCAGACTTAAATTAGTGTCAATCTTTTGATACTTATTGTTTCATAAAAACACGCTATTTGCTCTGACAGCGGGAATTAATTATTAAATTAATTAATCCGACTTATATGTTTTGAATTTTGTAAAATAGACTTCATTTTTGAATTTGGAATATCAATTATAGCTTAGGGTGAATTTTTGGTAATTTTCTGAAAAACTTCAATTTTTGATGAATAGTGAAACCACTAAGTGGTACTTATAAAAACTGATTTTTCCATCTAAATGAAATTTTTCCATCTTTGTGTTTTGAATTTTGAAAATCCGACATACATGGTTGTCATTAAGAAGTAAAATGTGGTTCGATGGGATAAAAATAATTTTTTGGTGAATAGTAACTTATTAAGTTTTTAATCGCGATTTGAGGTAATTAGTGTAGTTTAAGGTAAAAAAATGTTATAATAATATGAAATGAACTTGACACATGTCCTAACCTCATTGGATGTGTAATGGCCGACCAAGACAAGCCATGGGTAAACTTGGGGACCCCATGGAGCCACTTTGGTTGGTAAATGACATAAATAACTTTTTATTTAATGTAGAAGTAAAAATGACACAAACATCATATGTTTTACGAAAAAAAAATTTACATGGGGTTATAAAGATAATATTTTTGATTATAAATAGTAATTGGAAAGCTAAAAAGAGTTCCTACAGCATAGTAATTTTTTTATAATTTTTAGACATTAAATAAATTAAATTATTTATGACATCATAATGATGTAGCGATGACATCATTATTTAACGATTAAAATAAAATGGAAAGATAATGTAAAATATATGAACTACGCATGTCCCAAAACTTATTGTATGGGTGTATTTCGAACCCTTATCACCTTATCCACGAATTATATCAATGTGGGACCTTTTAAAACCGAAACACATTTTCAAATAAAGTAATATTTCTTACTTTACAAAAGTGACCCTCCTCTCCTCTTATAAAAGGCCACCACCTCTACCTCATTTCACACACTCCTCAAGCCTTTGGCTTGGCTAACCCCTGCCCATTTACTCTCTCCACATCCCTCTCCTCATCATAGAGGATTCCCTTTTGGAAGAATCCTTTCAAAGGAATCCTTTAGGCTCAAATCAAAAGGAGTTACACTTTTAAAGGTAATTCATTCTCTCATGTTCATTTGTTTTATTTTGCTTCTCCAACCCCCTAAACTATTTTTATTTACTTCTTTTGTAACAAAACCTGTATCTTCAATATAATAGGATGTTTTTATAAGATTTATTCGAGCTACACTCTCACACAACTACATCAAATGGTTAAAGAACATACGGTTTCCGTGGATGGAGAAATTATGCCTCCCGAAACGATGATTGTTCAATACTCATTTAACACCTTCAAATGTGGCCATTATGATGTCACTATTTTTATATATGATATATCATATGTTTATGTTTTCATTAAGCTTCTTTTTCTTTCATTTTGGGCATACCTTTATGGTTTCCATTATGGGTAAACGTGATATCTTCATTTAGGAAGTGCGGACTACCGCCCCCTCAAAGTGATTTGATTCGTTAAATACCATATGTGGTACGTATAAAGGATTGAACTATGATATTATATATGATATTATTCTGGAATTATAATATACCTTTATATCATTATTATTCCATTCTATATAATACAAAATAGAAATGAAAGTAGCGTTCATGCGTACGTACGGCTTACCGTCTCCATGAACGGTGCATTTCATTTCTTACCTCTAAATGATTATGTAATGTTATAAATGCATGCATGTACTGGATATATATGAAATATATGATATCTACATCATGAATACAATTCTGGATATAATAAACATTTGGCCACATGAACAACATGTAATTGTAAGAAGTCCACTTTCGACTTAAGAACAAAATATCGGCAAAACAAATATTATTAACTTAAATGATTACATAATGTTTGTGACATGGTAATAAGTGATATAAAAGGAATAATGAACTTGAAAAAGGTTCTTAAGGAAGTAGAAATTAACTCATGTTTATTATTCAGGATATTAAAGAACGATCGAGTCAAGTCGGACCCGAGGTAAGGGATCCTACTCCTCTCTTTCTTTTTAAGTACACACTTTTATGTCATTCCTTTTAAAGCTCATATTTCTTTTTATTGGGATGATCTTTTATATTAAACATACTGTAATTTTTATGTTCATGTGATGAGAGACCCTATTCTTTCTCATCAATCCATTTTGGAAGTTTTGAGTGGCGCCGTTAGGCTGCCGAACTTTCGTAAGAGAACTAACCTCTCTCTTTCTTTTTAAGTTCTCTCCTTTATGTCACTTCTTTTAATCTCCTCTTTGAAATTTTGGGGGACATTATTTTATATTCATATTTCTTTACATTTTATTTTAATGTGATGAGATATCCTATTTGATCTCATCAATCCATATTCGTAAGTTTTATGTGGCGCTGTTAGGCTGCCGAGTTTTCGTAAGGGATTTTTCATCTCACTTTTATTCCCGTGAGATTTATGCTACATTTGCCACAAATTCCATTGAGTGGTGTATGTACTGCACATTATTCTAATATTTGTGTAATATAATTTCATTTATGAGTATTTACATCAATGATCTATTGTCCTTCTTTCATGGGGTGTATGTTTTGAAAGATACCCAAGTCGGTATGGGAACCTTTCACCCTCCTATTTTTTTAAAAGACTTCTTTTGTTGGGTATTTTAATTTACATATTGTTATGTTGGGATATGTTCTCATATATCCTTATTTATGTAAATTTTATGTCCAAGTGATGAGATACACTTTTTATCTCTCATCAACTCATTTTGATGTGATGTCGTTAGGCTGTCAAGGGAACTTTTTAACCCAATTTCGATTTCTTTGGGTTCAACATGTAGTCATTGAATATGTCATCCATTGAATATGTGTGAATGAACTTTTATTGTTTTACACTTAATATCCACTTATATTGGGTGTATTTATATTTGTCACACATATTTTTGAGATTTATTTGTCCTTAATTTAAGGATACCTTCTTTATAAGGGATTTCATCACATTTGACATTTCTATTGAGGGTTCATTGTTGTTATGCACCAATTCACTCTTATATGGTGTATATACTGTCCTTTGGAGTATTATATCATGAATACATTTATTATCATGATATTATAAAGTTCTTAGTAAATGTTATTCCACTATTATTTTTATTCAAGAGTCTCTCATTTTGTTGAAAACTCTTTAACAAAAATATCATTTTAAATGTTTTAAAGATTTATTATTCTAAATCTTTATCTTTAATGTCCATGTTTTCAAAATGGCTTTCAGTATTTATTTATATGGAAATTAATGTTTTAAAATTATAATTCCGTTAAAATCTTCTAGGTGGTATGGGACACGTTGATTCAAAAATCTCTTTATTAAATGTTTTAAATGGTTTTGGAAATGGTTTCTTTTTGAATGGATTCATTATTTCAATATACTAAAATGTTATATTGTGATTGAAATGTGGAAATGTTATGTTTCCTTTATGCATGTTTTATGTGATACAGTTATGTTATGGTTCTTGGGCATTGTTATGAAAACGGGTGGTTCCGTGATAAACTAAGGGCGGGTGAGCCCGATATAGCTCTCCAATGCATTGGGTAACGCGAAGGACAGAAACGTTAAGGTTTCTCCGAAGAGATTTAGGGAATCTACTGTGATGGGTATTCCAAACGTAACCAAGAGGGTTACTCCCTACGTAAGAATGTTATGAATGCCTCAAGATACCTTTATGTCTTATGTTTTTTATGATTTATTCATGGTTTTATGAGGTATGTTAAAGTGCCTTTGTTTTATGGGTAAATTATGATTTCATTCTTATGTATATATGAACTCATGTCTCCTTTCCATATTTTTTATAACCCTTACTGAGCTTTTTATGCGCATCCCATGTTTTTGAAATGTTTTTCACAGGTCAATGGAAAGGTACATGATGTGATGATAGTGTCAAGGATGTGTCAAGTAAGAATCCATGTTTTTTTTTCAATATGTTCCCGTTGATGGGAAGAATGAATACTGCCTTTCATGTAACCACTTTGTTTAAATGTGGAATGTAATGCATGTTTCATGATCAAATTCTCTAAAATTATAAACATGAAAAGATCATCAATGTGTAATCTTGTAATAACTCAAGATTAAGTAAGGTTTAAGGTTGGGGCCTTATAGTTGGTATCAGAGGGAGGTTTAGATAACTTTAGAGGTTAGGGTATTCTCTAAGCATAAGTGACATTACCATAATGGTTAGGATTTCATAAAGAGTCCTAGTTTTAGATAATGTGGATGAGTAAGTATATTTTAGTGTTTATCTTCCTCATTAGTACATGATGGTTATGTTGATATACTCACACTGACCTTTTTGGTTTTAGTAAATGGCTAGATCTAGCAGGCACCAATGTGACAATGGGTTTGAAGGAAACTATGGTGGTTCTCTGATTAAGAGACTGGATGAGATGGGGGATTCAATGAGGAATCTCATGATTGTTCTAAACCAACTATCAAGGATTCATGATCAACCACTTCAACCTTGGTTATTTCTCTAATGCATCATGTACGAGATAGACAACTCTATGTGGAAATTCAGGTAATAATTATTAAGGTAACCATTAGGGTTTATATGATCCCTACTTTTTAGGTAATTATGGGTTACTCTATGATATGATGGAAAATGAAAGGAATGAGATAAACTTGAGGTTAAAATATGTTATGATCATTTTTGAAGATTTTATCTCGTTTTGGGTGATGTTTTAAGAATTATATAGTTTTGGAAAAAGAAAAACACAAAGACCGTGTGACAACCCATCGCATCAGACAAAGCTGCGGGAATCGAACCCAAAACCAAAGTGCGACTGGTATTTATCGCCTACCACTGGACTACGTGAAGTCCCTGGTTAGTTTGACTGATTCTTTTTAGTTATATGATTTTATGAATTAAGAATAAGTTGATTTTGGGTTATTTATGAAAATGATTAACCTATCATGGAGGATATGTGATTAGGTTAATTACTTTTCAATACGAGACTTTAGAAGCAACTGATGTTGTTTGGAGATAAATGTTACGATTTGACTTGGAAGACTATGTGACTAAATCCTTAAAATATTTGGGTTTCAATCTTAGATTGGTTTACTTTGAGGATTTTTATGGACAAATTGTTTATCGAATGGTCCTCGTTGAACTTTGGGTTTTGTTAGAAAAAATTTGGATATTAAGCATAGATTTTCTTTTTAATGGGTTATCCTTTTCTGGATTATCTGACCTTGTACTAACCTTTTTGGTTTTGGTTTTGGTTTTGGTTAAAGCCTAAATACATGGGATGTATATAGTTCTCTTTGGTGGATTAGGTGATTCTCTAGAAGTTGATTATAGTACTCTTAATGTGAACAAGTCTTCATAAATACTCGTCTTTTGGAGAAAATATGAGTTTGTGTAAAAGTTGAAAGTCAACATGATAAGTGATTATGTTTCCTTATGAATAAATTCCTCAATAAAAAGTAACTTAAAACAAAAATGTTGTCTATTAACTTTTCCTACTGGGGAATCGAATACCGTTTAACCCATCACAAGTTTGTGATTTTCTTGTGGTTAACTTTCTCCTAAACATGTTTTCTATCACTCTCCATCAGAACATGACCCTATGTTTTCTCCTCCATGTCCATGTTTTCCTACTTGGAATCCTAGTATGGGTTAACTAGGGTGACCTTTGTACTTATCTTTATTTATTTTAAAGTGATTGTTTTACCGACCCTTGTTCCGATGTGGGACTTTCAAGGATGTTTCCAAGCCCAATTTTAAAATTGCGAGGACGCAATTCCCAAAAGGGGGGAAGGATGTAACACCCCAGGTAAATAAAGAATATGACATCTTTATATTTATCCATATTTGTGAATCAAATATTAATATTACTTTAAAGGGGATGCTATGCTCGATGGCGTACCCAACATGCAACAACGAGTTTTTTGGGAATCTTACATTGCACTCTAATAATAAAATAATATTATTTTAAATGGTAGTTAACATGTAGCTGTTGTATTGGCGGGAATGGATATAAATAACTAAAATATGATTATATATGTTTTTAAATGTTTTTACATTTAACCAATAAAGGATAGAGGCTTAAAATACGGGAAGAATTCAATTTTAGGTGTGCATGCCCTAGTTTTCACTAAAGGTTCACTTATCACCTTTTGATATTGAACCATAATTAAATATAGTTTTGTTCCCTCTTAATCATTCTTTTGGACCAAATAAAACTCTTATTAAGAATTGGGACATCAAAATTTAGTTTGTGTTAATTTTTGGTATCTTTCCGATAAAGTTCATTTTTTTAAATGAATAGTGTAAAATGTTGTATTTTAATTCAAAACCTCTTTTTAATATAATTTATTTATATGGTTAGATTATCTTTTGAATTGGTTTTAAAGTTAAATTATAATATTTTTTTACCATTAAATCCAATAGTGGTCGTTGGAATTAATTTCACTTTGAAATCAGACTTAAACCAGTGTCAATCTTTTGATAATTATTTTTTCATAAAAACACGCTATTTTCTCTGACAGCGGGAATTAATTATTAAATTAATTAATGTGACTTATATGTTTTGAATTTTGTAAAATAGACTTCATTTTTGAATTCGGAATATCAAATATAGCTTAGGGTGAGTTTTTGGTAATTTTCTGAAAAACCTCAATTTTTGATGAATAGTGAAACCACTAAGTGGTACTTATAAAAACTGATTTTTCTGTTTAAATGAAAATTTTCCATCTTTGTGTTTTCAATTTCGAAAATCCGACACACATGGTTGTCATTAAGAAGTAAAATGTGGTTCAATGGGATAAAAATAATTTTTTGGTGAATAGTAACTTATTATGTTTTTAATCGCGATTAGAGGTAATTAGTGTAGTTTAAGGTAAAAATAATGTTTTAATAATATGAAATGAACTTTACACATGTCCTAACCTCATTGGATGTGTAATGGCCGACTAAGACAAGCCATGGGTCAACATTGGGACCCCATGGATCCACTTTGGTTGGGAAATGACATAAATAACTTTTTATTTAATGTAGAAGTAAAAATGACACAAACATCATATGTTTTACGAAAACATTTTTTACATGGGGTTATAAAGATCGGATTTTTGATTATAAATAGTAATTGGAAATCTAAAAGGATTTCCTACATCATAGTAATTTTTTTATAATTTTTAGACATTAAATAAATTAAATTATTTATGACATCATAATGATGCAGCGATGACATCATTATTTAACGATTAAAATAAAATGGAAATATAATGTAAAATCTATGAACTACACATGTCCAAAACTTATTGGATGGGTGGATTTCGAACCCTTATCACCTTATCCACGAATTATATCAATGTGGGACCTTTTAAAACCGAAACACATTTTCAAATGAAGTAATATTTCTTACTTTCCAAAAGTGCCCCTCCTCTTCTCTTATAAAAGGCCCCCACCTCTACCTCATTTCACACACTCCTCAAGCCTTTGGATCGGCCAACCCCTGCCAATTTACTCTCTCCACATCCCTCTCCTAATCCTAGAGGATTCCCTTTGGGAATAATCCTTTCAAAGGAAGCCTTTAGGCTCAAATCAAAAGGAGTTACACTTTTAAAGGTAATTCATTCTCTCATGTTCATTTGTTTTATTTTGCTTCTCCAACCCCCTAAACTATTTTTATTTACTTCTTTTGTAACAGAAACAGTATCTTAAATATACTAGGATGTTGTTATAAGATTTATTCGAGCCACACTCTCACAAAACTACATCAAATGGTTAAAGAACATACAGTTTCCGTGGATGGCAAAATTATGCCTCCCGAAACGATGATTATTCAATACTCATTTAACACATTCAAAGGTGGCCATTATGATGTCACTATTTTTTTATATGATATATCATATGTTTATGTTTTCCTTAATCTTCTGTTTTTTTTCATTTTGGGCATAAATTTATGGTTTCCATTATGGGTAAACGTGATATCTTCATTTAAGGAAGTGCGGACTACCGCCCCCTCAAAGTGATTTGATTCGTTAAATACCATATGTGGGACGTATAAAGGATGGAACTATGATATTATATATGATATTATACTGGAATTATAATATACCTTTATATCATTATTATTCCATTCTATAAAATACGAAATAGAAATGAAAGTAGCGTTCATGCCTACGTACGGCTTACCATCTCCATAAACGGTGCATTTCATTTCTTACCTCTAAATGATTATGTAATGTTATAAATGCATGCATTTACTGGATATATATGACATATATGATATCTACATCATTAATACAATTCTGGATATAATAAACATTTGGCCATACGAACAACATGTAATTGTAAGAAGTCCACTTTCGACTTAAGAACAAAATATCGCCAAAACAAATATTATTAACTTAAATGATTACATAGTGTTTGTGACATGGTAATAAGTGATATAAAAGGAATAATGAAATTGAAAAAGGTTCTTAAGGATGTATAAATTAACTCAAGTTTATTATTCAAGAGATTAAAGAACGATCGAGTCAAGTCGGACCCGAGGTAAGGGATCTTACTCCTCTCTTTCTTTTTATGTACACACTTTTATGTCATTCCTTTTAAAGCTCATATTTCTTGTTATTGGGATGATCTTTTATATTACACATACTGTAATTTTTATGTTCATGTGATGAGAGACCCTATTCTCTCTCATCAATCCATTTTGGAAGTTTTGAGTGGCGCCGTTAGGCTGCCGAACTTTCGTAAGAGATCTAACCTCTCTCTTTCTTTTTAAGTTCTCTCCTTTATGTCACTTCTTTTAAGCTCCTCTTTGTAATGTTGGGGGATGTTATTTTATATTCCTCTTGCTGTACATTTTATTTTAATGTGATGAGATACCCTATTTGATCTCATCAATCCATATTCAGAAGTTTTATGTGGCGCCGTTAGGCTGCCGAGTTTTCGTAAGGGATTTTTCATCTCACTTTTATTCCCGTGAGATTTATGCTACATTTGCCACAAATTCCATTGAGTGGTGTATGTACTGCACATTATTCTAATATTTGTGTAATATACTTTCGTTTATGAGTATTTACATCAATGATATATTGTCCTTCTTTCATGGGGTGTATGTCTTGAAAGATACCCAAGTCGGTAAGGGAACCTTTCACCCTCCTCTTTTTTTAAAAGTCTTCTTTTGTTGGGTATTTTAATTTACATATTTTTATGTTGGTATATGTTCTCATATATCCTTATTGATGTAAATTTTATGTCCAAGTGATGAGATACACTTTTTATCCCTCATCAACTCATTTTGATGTGATGCCGTTAGGCTGTCAAGGGAACTTTTTAACCAAATTTCGATTTCTTTGGGTTCAACATGTAGTCATTGAATATGTCATCCATTGAATATGTTTGAATGACATTTTATTGTTTTACACTTAATATCCACTTATATTGGGTGTATTTATATTTGTCACACATATTTTTGAGATTGATTTGTCCTTAATTTAAGGATACCTTCTTTATAAGGGATTTCATCACATTTGACATTTCTATTGAGGGTTCATTGTTGTTATGCACCAATTCACTCTTATATGGTGTATATACTGTCCTTTGGAGTATTATATCATGAATACATTTATTCTCATGATATTATAAATTTCTAACTAAATGTTATTCCACTATTATTTGTATTCAAGAGTCTCTCATTTTGTTAAAAACTCTTTAACAAAAATATCATTTTAAATGTTCTAAATATTTATAATTCTAAATCTTTATCTTTAATGTCCATGTTTATATGGACATTAATGTTTTAAAATTATAATTCCGTTAAAATATTCAAGGTGGTATGGGACACTTTGATTCAAAAATCTCTTTATTAAATGTTTTAAATGGTTTTGGAAATGGTTTCTTTTTGAGTGGATTCATTATTTCAATATACTAAAATGTTATATTGTGATTGAAATGTGGAAATGTTATGTTTCCTTTATGCATATTTTATGTGATACATTTATGTTATGGTTCTTCGGCATTGTTATGAAAACGGGTGGTTCCGTGATAAACTAAGGGCCGGTGAGCCCGATATAGCTCTCCAATGCAATGGGTAATGTGAAGGAGTGAAACGTTAAGGTTTCTCCGAATAGATTTAGGGAATATACTGTGATGGGTATTTCAGACGTAACCAAGAGGGTTACTCCCTACGTAAGAATGTTATGAATGCCTCAAGATACCTTTATATCTAATGTTTTCTTTGATTTATTCATGGTTTTATGAGGTATGTTAAAGTGCCTTTGTTTTATGGGTAAAGTATGATTTCATTCTTATGTATATATGAACTCATGTTCCCTTTCCATATTTTTATAACACTTACTGAGCTTTTTATGCTCATCCCAAGTTTTTGAAATGTTTTTCACAGGTCAAGGGAAAGGTACATGATGTGATGATAGTGTCAAGGATGTGTCAAGAAAGAATCCATGTTTTTTTTTTCAATATGTTTCCGTTGATGGGAAGAATGAATACTGCCTTTTATGTAACCACTTTGTTTAAATGTGGAATGTAATGCATGTTTCATGATCTAATTCTCTAAAACTCTAAACCTGAAAAGATCTTCAATGTGTAATCTTGTAATAACTCAAGATTAAGTAAGGTTTAAGGCTGGGGCCTTATAGTCAGGGCAGAGGAGTGTTCGGTGGCATTGGGGTCAGCTTCTATGAGAGCTTGAGGTGTGTGAGTTAAGAAGCCGACTATGAGGGTTTATTTATAAAATTTGGTGATGCTTTTATCAGCTGTAATTAAAAAGTGTTGATAAATTTATATTTTACCAGCGCTAAAATAGTCGGTGTTGATAAAGATATGATGTTAATAATTTATTTATATTATTATATATATTTATAAAGTTATATATATATATAATAAATAAATATATTTATTTATATATATAACTATAAATAAATATTTATTCATTTATATTTATATATCTAATAAATATATTAATTATATATACTAATAAAATTATAAATATAATTAATATATTTCTTATAATTTCATAATTATTTATATAAATAAATACAAATATATGTCTTTACAGTTTTAATTATAAATAAATATATATTTTCATTTAAATAATTATAATATTATGAGAAATATATTTATTATATCTAGAATTATATAAATATTTATAATTAATATATTTATAATACTATACATATAATAAATATATTTCTTCAAATTTTATTATCATTTAAATTAATATATTTTACTAATTTTAAAATGATTTCCCCATTGGTGCAGCCTAGTGGTTGTATAATGTGTCATTTTTTGGGATCTCTTAGTTTTGAGCCTCCCCATCTGCAAATTAGATTGATTTATGTTATTTCCACGTCCCATCACTATTGTAAAAAAGGTAATTTCAAAATTATAATAAATATATTTATTATATATATAATCTTATTAATATATATAATAAATTTATTAATTATATATATTTATATGATTACACATATAATAAATATATTTCTTATAATTTTATAATTATTTTAAAGAATATATATTAATTTATAATTAAATTATATATATTTAAATAAATATAAAAGTTTAAAAAATATTTTTATTATATTTATAATTTTATTAATATATTTAATTAATATATTTATCAAAAAATGTATAATTATTTAAATATATCTGCATTTATTTATAATTATAATAATAAATATTTTTATTTATATGTAAATATTTTTACATATTTATGAATAAATATATTTAATTTTATATATTTATAACATTATATGAAAAATAAATATAGTTTTTAAAATTATTTAAATAAATAAATAAATATTTATAATTATATATATAAATAAAAATTTATTTATTTTTAATTAAAAATTATAATAAAAACATATTTCTTTATAGTAATAATTATAAATATATATATATATATTAATTTAAATAATTATAAAATTATGACAAATATATTTATAATTTTATAAATATATATAATTAATATATTTATGGTAATTTTATAATTATTTAATTATATCTATATTTATTTAGAATTATAATTATATGTATATGTATTTATTTATAAATATTCGAATATAGATATATATAATTTGTATATTTATTATAGTTTTTTAATTATTTACATATATCTATATTTATTTAGAATTATAATTTTTACTATTTTTATTTATTTATAAATATTTCTTTATATTTATAACTATAATTATTTGTATATATATATACATTTATAAATTTTTAGGTATAATAACTATATGAATTATAATTTTATAATTATTTACATATATTTCTATATAATTATTACTATAATTAAATATTTTTATAAATATTTTTATATAATTATAATTATATATATTTATATTTATAAAATTATAATAGATTTATTTATTATAATTTTATATTTACATAATATATATAGTTATAATTATAATTAAAATTAAATATATGTAAATAATATTTATACATAATTACAATTTTATAATTATAAATAAAAAATATTTATTATTTAAATATATTTATTTTAATCTTATAAGTACTTTTGTGAACATCATAGATTCATGGGTATAACATGAGTGAATCATTTACCTTATAAAGTATAGATATTAAAAACAAGTCATCACATATGGACAACATGAATAATAATAATGGTGTAATGTAAAAATGAACATTCATGATGAATATAAACATATATTCGGGTCAATTATACGTACACATCAATATATTTATTTACAAAATTCATTGGAAACAAATTTTATTTAAATATATATTTATTATTTTTATAACGATAATTATAAATATATATTTAAAATTAGATATACTGAAACAGTTCAGGGTCAAGCCCCTTGTTATTAAAATAAAGAAAAGGAAACAAGAACATGAAAGATGGATTGAGTTAATAGAGGATAATACCACATCTAAATGAAAATATAATAACTCAAGTAACACTGTAATATTGATTAAAATTATGTTTAGAGACATCAAACTCATCAACACACACCCACTCTAATTGTGAATTCCTCTGATTAAAAATCAAAGTAAACATCTCTTTAATCATCTCCTATTCTAGAGTGAACATAGTCAATCTTGAATCCATGACTCGCCCACAACCTCGATTTGAAGCATCATGGCCACCCCGAACTCGACACTTTGGAAGCCTACCCTATCCCTAGTTTTTCTGATCCTTTATTACATCATGATCACCAATTTCATTAAGCATGTCTGTAGAGACATCATCATATAGAGAATCAAGTTCTTGAAAGCTATTACCTTATGAAAAATTCTTTAACTTATCAGATAACTGATCAAAAACAATTTGTTAATTATAATAAAATCTAGTTTTCCTTGGAACTATTTAGAACCCTTCATTATCAATATCCCACTTGATTTAATAGCTTCCCGAGATCAATCCCTCAAGCAGACCTACTATGGATTTTATATTTGATTCTCCATCATAAAAATTCAATCTATTAGACAAAGAAGAATCATATAAAATTTCAATGATCTATTATTTACCATTACTAATTGTGGCTTCCTTAGTAGCAACTTGGACATCAATCTCTCTAACACCTTTCTCACCATGTTTTGAAAGATTGAAAGGACCACCCTCTTTCCTATCAAGTGGAGCATTATCTTTATCCAACATTGCACTTTTCCCATCACCATCAATAGTTACCTCATCAACAATATCTTACCAAAGTCTCCACATACCAGAGCCATGTATAGGGATCTGTCTGATTCCCCCCCCCCCCCATCCAATTTCACTACGACATTAGCCAGCTATCATTCAGATTGACCAATATCATGTCCATCAATAGTGGAGACAATCTCTAACTACTCATCTTTTAGTGTTTTAGCAGCACCTGATTTCATACTTCTATTGAAACAATAATCCTTGTCATGGACTTGAGTATGAATAACCTTATAGACAACAAATCTCCTAAAATTGGAAAGAACATTCTAAATAATATTGCATTCCCTGTATAATTTAGAAACATTGTCATGCACAATTTTGAATTCAAACTCAACTTCACCAGTATACAGAAATACCCAATTATCCAGAGTTGAACCCAAATCAACTTACACCAAAAAGTGAGAAAAGTGACCAAACCTAGCAGTCGTAGATTCCTTATTCATTTTAATGGGGACACCAATCGACATGGGAATTTTATAAAGTATTTTTGGATTCAAAATGATGCAATGAATACCATAGAACTTTTAGTAGATTTGACAAGAAGAATTACATACATCGAACAGATTATATTTTTGGTCCCATTCCTTGATATGAAGGAAACCAAGCTTATGGGATATAGAATCGAAATCCCATTCTTGCCTCTTGAACACCCTAGATAGAAGATGATATGATTGAACCCTCATCCCACCAATACACATATCTAATTACAAAAGCCCCAAATTTATGATAACTGATCAACCGAATGAGTAATCTTCACCAGAATGGATCCCCAAGGAAACTTATGTTGCACAATGATAGAGTGTTTACCAGTAAGAAGTCCCTCTGATACCACATCCTGATCTACCTTAACATGGGAAACACTTCCCCTATGATGAATCTAAAAAGTATCCAACACTTTATAAATGGGGAATGAGGTATCGACATCTTTTTCCACTAGACCCTCGCTACCTTACTGCTTCAATAGACCATCACTAGTCATACCCACATCACCAACCTCAAGTGGAAAAATATTTTTCTCCTCAGCACTAGTAACCCAAACATCATGATTGGATCTAGTGCCAACAACATCATCTACAATGAGGTCACACTGTATCACAATCTGATCTCACTTTAAACCATCACAAGCTCCATCAACATTTAATCCCTCACTGACAACATCATCAAATAGATATCTTTTCGAACCAGCACCATCTGCATTGCACTTCGAACAAGTGCCAACCACAATAGGTGAACTAGTGCCAACAGTATCAACATTCCATCCAACATCAACCAAAAATCCAACACCAACTACATCATCATGCTTCAAAATAGTGTCGGTCATATCAGATCCATCATCAGTTATATCATCATTCTTTGAAATAGTACCGACATCATCATGAACAAGATAATCTCACTTCAAATAAGTTCTAGATGCATCACCCTAAAATATATCTCACTATTTTGATCCATCCACTACCGGATTGGTGCTAATAAGAGTGCCGATAAATCTACCATTTATCAGTGCTAAAATGAGTTCTGATAAAGGGTGCACCTTTATTAGTTCTCTTTGTTTCCCTCATAAAAAGTAGATTTATTAGTGCTTTTAGTTTTTTCTGATAATGATCCCCCTTTTATTAGCACTTTCAATTTTCCATTGATAAATTATGGTACATCCCTTTCTCGGATCTTTGGTTTTTTGGGGCTTTGTTAGCAGCTTCAACAGGTGATCAAAAGTTCAACATTGATTTCCTTCAATAATGGATTATTTATTTAAATATTTCTACATGATATACTCTCTATCATCCATGATGTTCATGCTTTATTGTGGTGGTGGTAAAAATTTTCTTTCTTCCTGACTTGTAGTGGTGATTTCATATCTTCTCTGACATAAACATTTCTAGTAATGTTTTTTCATTTTCAGAGGTGGCGAAATCTTCTATGGTAGTCCATGACATCATAACATGGATCTTAATTTATGGTGGCTGATTTGTGAATTCAAAGGGTGGTGGTGACTCAAATTTGGTTGTGGATCATGATTGAGGTTCTCAAATTTGGTTCGACCATCATCAGAGCATACATGGGGTGAATCTATCTTTGGTGCTTCATTGAGAATCAGAATTTTCAGATCATGGTTTTTCTGTGTTTCATAACATGTTTTGATGTGTGAGTTTCATCTATGGTGAGGTTTAGTTCACACAATCTTTTCTTAAACATCATTATTTTAAAAATCCCAATTTTAGTGCAGATTTGTTATAATTAATTACAAAAAATAAAAAAAGATTTTAATTCTCAAATTAAACCTGTTCAAAATCAAAAAATAAAATAAAATTTAAATACCTTCACAATATTTTTAAAATTTAAAAATCACTTTAATTTCCAAATCTAAAATTGAACTCTAAAATTAACAGTTATTTGGAAAACAATTTCATTTTAAATTTAAATCCATGAATAACATTAAATTGAAAAACATTTATAGAATTAAAACTAAAATAATAATCTATTTAAAAATATGTGTTCTATACTAAATATTTACAATTTAAAATTCATTATTTAAAAATAATTAATGGCCATTTAATTGATATTAAAATTGAATAAATTTCTAAAAAAAATTAATCTGAGGTAATTGAAAATTAGGTTCCAGAAATTAAAAAAAACAACAGACACTATTAAACCTGATATTTTAATTATTTAAGGTTATTTTAAATTAAGGTAAGACAAAAAATGGTTGAAAAATTTATCCCACATCACTCTCTAATATTTTAACCACTGCACTCATGGGAAATTTTATCATTAAATTCAATATATTCAAATAGAAAATAAATAAAAACAAATCATCCTACTAAATCTAAACAAAAAATTTAGAGAAGAATGAAATAACATATTCATTTAGTGTTTGAAATAACATTCCTCATTTGTGAATCAAACAACTTGCTCATTTTTATTCAATCAATGTTTAATTTTGGATCATATTAGATTTATTAGAAATCAATTTTTTAACATAAATAATTTTAATTTTTCAATTTAATTAGTTTCCTCATGCCGAAGTAAAATTTCCCACATTATTGATACAACTCAAACGAACATTATATAAGTTAATTTCCCTATTCATAGATTCAATATTATCTTCACCTAAATGAATTCATATTTGACTTAGGTAGTTATTAATTTTTTTGATTTTTTACCTTTTCCCATATATTTATGTTCAGGTCACTGTGTAAAAGAACTTATTGAAATTTATGTAAAGGTATACTCACACACATTGTTTCATTCTATAAAATATTCATTATGATTCCCCAATTTCCCATTTTATTCTATGTTCAGTGTATAAATACCAATTTCATTTGAGTTGGCATCATATAATACTTCTAATAAAGGTTATATAATCTCATATTATGTTTTAAATTCCATTGACTTTATGTTATAATTCTGGTTCTATAGAAATATTTTCTCTCACACTCTATTTTCTATTTCTAAAAACAATATTCCTTAAAAATAGCTGAAAATTTACTTAGCGATCATCAATGCCTTTTGTTGTTATATCAAGTGAATTACTCAACTTTATCATGGTCCTTTCAAACTAGAAAAACAATCAATTAAGTGAAAATATAGTTGGAAAATAAAAAATCTATACAAGAAAATATAAATATAATAATTTCAATACATTTTTACACTAAAAAATATAATTTTATTAATCTTCTACCAACACTTTTTTCACTATATAGTTATGTTCCAACATGTATACATGACAAATACAGTGATCAAACAATGAAAAAGAATATAAAAACCCTATTGTTTATTTTTCTAGATGTTCAAGTTATATTCCCTCTACGTTCTCTTTGGAAATTCTTGAGCTTGTCCCTTTTGTGGTTTCTATTTAGGGAAAATCTATTGCAACAAATTAAACATTGAGAAATTCATATTAAAATGAAAATGGGAAATGAAAAAGAGGGTTGAATTATTTTGCATTGTTGCATCCCAATAAGGGTTGTAGTTGGACTCTCCATTACAAGATAGTCTGGAGGTCATCCCCAATCATTTTTAAAGTTTATGTTCTATGGTAAGAACCAACACATTATAATTCTTCCATAATTTTGATCTCTTATTCTTCCTATAGGTCCCATTGTATTGAGTTTTTTAGGTATACCCACTAATTAGTGTGATATATTAGGTAAGGTGGGGAGGAATGATGATGTTTAGGGTATCCTCCATTTCGTTCACAACTATTTGGGAGTCTGCCTTATATAGTGGATCCTCTAATAGTGTGGCTTCTCATTATTCCAACAATGGGAAGTCGATGGATAATTAAAATAGAAAAAATCATAATATGGGGAGTTTATGTCAAGATATCCCCCTTCATCTGGAGTATCTTATACTTCTATTTGTTTAGGAGGGACCACTGGTGATTCTTCTTCTTCTATCATTCATTTCTCTAGTTGATGTGCAGTGTGATATTGACAGAGTAGATGGTTCAACATAGGTCATAAAACTTCTTATTCAACCACTTCATGGGTGGTAGTGTGTTTACCTTCCTTGAGTATTTTTCTAGGTTGTTCTTCGAATTGATCAATCTTCTAGTTTGTTGTATGTTTTCCATCCACTATACGATCATCTTCTAATGAGGATTAGTGTTTTTTATCAAATCAATCTTTATCCAAATACTCTAGTTCTTCTAACATAGTATGTTACTTAATTTTTTATATCTACTATTTCTGTACAACTATTTCGTATATTATTTTTTCTTCATATGGAGATACCCATGTTTCTTTATCCTATACATCCAAGGCATGAAAAAATGATTCTAGTTCTGGATTCTAAAAAACATGGACATAATTTCATCGAACTGCTTTTGAAATATTTGAAGAGTTTACAGATTGATTCACAACCCCAAATAACCTAGTTTGAAACAATATTTTTTATAAAACACATATGGATGGTCATTTGAAATTAATGTGGATTGAATTTCTTTAATTTTGTTCTTAATGCAGTTGAAAGTGCCCAGTCAGTGTAATTGTATCACTGAGTGGGGGAGGGCTGAATCCAGGATACTTTTTCTTTTATGATTATTTTCAATTGAATCAAATTTTCATCCTATTAAATATTTATTTCCTTGATAAAAAATTTGAAACACACATCCACGGGAACACAATTATTTAAAAACTTCAATTTTCAATAAAAATAATTACATCCTTGGTATGGTTTGGAAATAATCCAATACTAAATAATCTACTATAAATAAATCCTTTTGTGTGGATTAAAATGAGTAGGATATAGTCATTCAATTGTGTAGCACAATGAAAGAAATCTAATAGTTCATGTGGACCAACTTGAAAAATTTATGCTATACTATTTTGGTGTAAAAAACATGTAACATATGTTACATTTCATTTCTAAAAATGTATTACATGAAAAAAAATCTTTATTTTCTTACCCAAAAGATTGTAATAATATCAATGAAAAACAGTACCTTCAATTTCTATCATTTTCACAGATATTTTTAGAAATTAATATAATATTAATATGTTGATTCCACTACAATGATCTTCACACTTGAAACCTTCCACTATGCCAATTTGTTTCTACCACAAAAAGTATCTTGAATCATGAATTCCTTCTTGTCTTTGAGAACATTGAACACCATATTTTTCCCTCAATAATTTTTCCGTGATGTTAAACTTTGCACAGAATTAATTTTAGTTCTCATTATTACAATTCAATACATGCTTTCAAATCCTTAATGAAAAATTAATGTAGTATAATCCTATTGTATATTATAATTATTATAAACAGATAATCATTGATAAAATACTAAAATAATATAATTATTGAATAAAAAACAAAAACAATAATCATTTATCTTTTTTTGTAATATCATAATCATGACCATGATACATTGGCTTTTTCAGGTATATTTCCTTTAATGTTTGGACATTTATTTTCATAGTGCCCCATATCCTTACAGTATAATCATTGTAAACTGGAAACTCTTTAATTTCCCTTGTAATCCAATAATGGTGTAATTTTTCTATGAACTTATCGAAAACACTCTTTCCCATCAATAAATTATTAGGTCTTTTGGTTTCATAATTATCAAATGTTAGAAAACCATTCTTTCCATTCTTCCTTTTACCTATCATTTTTTAGTTATCCTCTTTTTCTCTTT
Source organism: Viscum album (assembly GCA_963277665.1). Classification (NCBI taxonomy): domain Eukaryota; kingdom Viridiplantae; phylum Streptophyta; class Magnoliopsida; order Santalales; family Viscaceae; genus Viscum; species Viscum album. The sequence continues at coordinate 825,775,081 of OY728155.1, forward strand.
CTTCCCTTCAAAGCCATAATACTTAGATAATTATTTATCTATCTTGTTATAATATGATAATATGTCCTCATATGTTGATAATGTTTGAGAGATTTGTTATCTTCGAAATATTGACTTAAAACAATCAAATAAATTATCACTCTTACCCATTGGATCATGTGCATTGATTATGTTTATATTACTTCAACTAGACGACATTTCAAACTAATAGAACAAACTAGAATAGATCATATCATTTTGAAAAATATTTTATTTTCACAAATATTATAAAATAATTTACAAAAATTTGAAAATTATTCATAGATAATCTCATAATCATAAACATGGTTTCATTGAGGATATATATTTTTTCAAATCCATTATAATGGTTTCAAATGAAAATATCAATTATTCTCAGAATATTCCATAGGAGTGAGAAAAATGGTTTATAGTGATTCCCATTTTGATGCACCGAGGGATGGTCAACTAAAATCCAATGTGCCATTTTCGGAGTTATTACCATTATGTATATCTATGCTAGAACCTAATCAACTTGTATTATCAAGGCAGTGATATACTGCATGGAAAACCCATATAATCACTACCATAAAAAACATTAGGTTGTTCTTATATACTTATCCAAAAATAATACCATTGTGTTCTGATCCCTAATGTATGTATTTCGTAAATCATGTTCTTATGGAATCTTCTAAAAATACATTTATACGAAATTTAATGACCAAAACCTCAATTACCTATAGACTATGAATGCTTTATCCCACTGGAATAATTAAAAGGAATAAAATCCCAAATAAATAATCACTTTATTATTTTTATAGAACTAGATACACATAAGATACCAATTTTACATGGGAAATACGAAATAGAACATAAAAAATAAAATGATCATAATCCTTTAAACTCAATCAAATATCCCTTCTCTATTTCCAAGAGAAAGGAAAAAAAATAAAGGATAGATTGAATGCTTCTTAAGGTTTAAGTGTAGAAGTTGATATCTAGAATTCATTAGTATAATCAATATTGAAATGTATCTAATTAAAACAATTTATATTTATCCAATGAAATCATAATAATATGGAAAGAATAAACAATGATTCTTGTAATTCCATATAAATAATAACATTATCTGGAAATCCTAACCATAAATATTCAAACAAATCAAATAACAACATGTAATATCAATAACTAAATTCATAATGATTGAATTCATAATTTCGACATATGAACAATAAATATATATCATCAAGACAATTACTTTCAAGATCTATCCTCAAAACATTTTCTATCTATGGGTAAAAATCCATCTAATTTGGAAAAACATATTTGTCTCATGAGACTTGTCAAGGCATTGAAGGGGTATATAAATTACATTCCCCTATTATCAAATACTAAGTACATTTTATTGTTCATAATATGGGTATAAACATAAAATAACAGAAATATTCATATTAAAAAACTAGAATATGATATTTTAATACTTTACTCAATAAATAAACATAACCATAAACCATATAGAGTAAAATGACAATCGATATCAAATTAGAACATACACATTCAAACTGATCATAACAATTCAAATAATAAATAACCATGATATCAATACAAATTACCCAATGTATTTTCAATCTAATAATTGGTTTATTTCATTTATTGATATAAATACATTAAAATTTTCCTAAAAATATTTTTGAGAAAATATATTTCTCATTTTGAAAAATATTTCTAAAAATTGATTAAATGAAAATAACTTTTAAAAACGTTTTATATAAATAGATAATCATAAAATTATAATGTAATATTAAAATAATTGATGATATTAGTGGAGGTTAATTATATACATACTAAAAATGTTTAATGAACAATCTTTTTTCACTGTAAAAATGCTAGTAAAGTTCACTCTTTGGAAAAAGATAAGAAACATCCTTTAATAATTTTGGTAAAATACAAACATGAATTGTTACGAAAATGATATATGATTCATTTTAAAACATATTAAAAATAATTAAAATGTGTGAAAATACTCTTAATCAATAATTTTTTAAACCCTTACAAATTTTTTTTTAAAAAAAAATTTTGAAAAATTTATTTTGTAAGAAAACTGCTCTTGGCGGAAGAGAGAAATCAAGTTGGATTTTCTTAAAAAAATTATAAACCTATTTAGCATAAAATAGTGAAAATATAGGAATAATAATTTTATAAATCAACAATAACCATAGAATTATTAAATCAAATGGGTTCATTATAAAATTTTTAAATAATTTATGTTGACTGAAATTCAAGAGTAATCAATCTCAGTTAAATTTAGATTGTAAAATAAACCCTTACAATGACCATAAAATTGAATTGGAAATTAATAAATGACCGGATTGTGAATATAAAAAATAAATAACCATAAAAATGGTGTATTTACAAGATATGGAAATAAAAATTTACTATATATATAATCTTAGAATAGCATAATCAATATGTAGAAGATTGACACAGTGAATAGGAATTGAGTTAAGAAATCCATTACGAAACACTTCCTTTGGATTGAAAATTATTTAAAATTTTATATATTGGTTTTAATTTTTTTTAACTTATAAAATAATCTTATTAGTACTTATAATATCTTATATGATATTTTTATAACATCTTAATACACTTGTGTTAAGAATATTTCATTATTTTGGGTCTTAATTGTGTTATTTTCTCACCCGTGTTTCATCATGAATGTCCCAACTATTTATCTTATCATATAGTTACATTATCTAAATAATAATAATACTAAAATAATTATAATATTTATAAATCAATTATACTTTTAAAACCCTTAATGATAGATGGATATGAAAATGACATATGTTCCGATTGTGGAGACAATATAGCGTATGTACGCATGTGAAATGTTTCCATTTTCTAGTGATAATTATGTAAAAAATTTAAGTGTTAAATAATAATCAAATAATTATCATAATATCGTATATACAATATTATATACTTAAACATATCATCGATGTTCTGTGGGGATAAAAAATATCACATCGTTTCATAAAGGCGGTAGTCCATAGGTACCTGATGTTATCATATTTAATTGAGTTAAAATATAAGAACATAAATGATATATATTATATTTAGAAAAATTATAAACATTTAATAAATATAATATTTGTGTCATTTATTTCACATATAATCCTTAAATACAACCTTATCACATTCCATGTAAAGTGTTACTGAAAGACAGATCAAATATTTTCGCAAGGTAGTAGTCCCCAGTCGACACAAGCAACGTAATCTTATAAACAATTGAATGGAAGGTAAAAATATATATATGATATAATAATACATAGGTATAACTATTTTATAAATATCATATATAAACTTTAGATCCATCTTCATACCCATTTGTGAAATGTGGTTACGAAAGAAAGAACGTCATCGGTTCACACTGAAGACTTGAACGATGAATTTGTAACCCATTTGATGGACGTGTAGATGGTTTTATGTTATGAAAATATTATAATTTATTCCTAGTCTATGATATATACTGATATTATTATATAATAATTTTATTTGAAATGATTTATAGAGGTGTTGAAAGAATTAAAATTAAGACACTTATTTGAGAACGTTAACTCTTCTTCGGGTATCCTCTTTATGTTTTCACTAAATCCTTCCAAGGATGTATATACAAAAAAAATAGTTCATATAGGAATATGGGAGTGAATTTGGGAGGTGATTTCGGTAGTTATGGGGTAAAAAATAGGTTTTAATGTGTGAATGAGATATGAGATAGGGTGGCCTTTTATAAGTGTGTTGAGTTACACTCTTGTATTTTCTTTGAAATGTTTCAATCATACCATCATTTTTATCACACAAAAATATTTCAAAATGGCCTATTATTGAAATTTTAATATTTAAGGTCAAACTATTAACATAAAATGGGGTTTTGAAAGGTTATTAGGTAATTCTTACCCTTATCATCTTTGTTTAACCCCCCAATAAATCAATTTTTACCTTAACTACGATAATTGATTTTTACGGTTTTCACTAGTCATTTGGGTGAAAAAATAATTTTACCATAATAGATATTATAAATTATGCTGATTAAAATGAAAATATTTACAATAGTCTAAATTTGATTAATATTAATCAAATTTAGCTAATGTAACTATAAATTAAATTAAAAATATAATTTATCATTATAAATTATTTTAATGAAAACGTTGGTTTAAATTAAAATTCACTACTTTTCAGTATTAATCAAACTGTTAAACATTTAATAAAAATACAAAATATTCACACTAAGATAATTTTAGTATTTTTATTTCAAATGTGAAAAAAAAATTTAAATTAATAATTATAAAATTGTTAAAAATTATTTTTTAATTATGTGTGCAAAACGTGATTAAACTGTTTTTAGAAAAATGTTGCTCTTGAGAAAATATTTATTTCTATTTTGAATGATTCTTATTTAATAGCTAATAAATACATATCTAATAAAAAAATTCAACCTAAATAACTTCAGAATTTAATTAATCCTATTCGTAACCTCTATTCAAACAGCTAGGTGATAATTATTATATTGAATAATAATATTTTAATAGTATTTCACATTTCTTTTAATCATGGTATAGCATGTAATGAAATAAAAACTCTCTATTGTGTTTTGAAAAACATAAAAAAATTGTTTAATGAAATATAATGAAGAAATTAAATTTATTTAAAAACAAATATATCAAAATATCATGTTTTTAAAATTTATTCTAATCTTGGAATTGTGTGTTGCACACGCTTACAAATATGATGTTCATATTTTAGAATTCTGGGCTATTACATTAGATAAATATTTTCAAAAAATAAATCTAATTTTTCAAATAATCATGTAGAAATTATCTAATGGTGAATTTTCCATAATTTTCAATGAAAGTATAATTTTGGTGTAAAAATAAACAATGATATATATATATATATATAACATATATTAATCCCTCACAATAACCCAAAAGTTATGTAATACATTAAATAAAATGTATCCATAATAAAATATATATTTACCATTTAAAATAATGTCTTTTTTGGTTATTTTATTAATTTTATAAAACATATATGAATTCTACAAGACCTATATTATATTTTAATGTTTTAAAATCAAATATATGTAAAAATTACTCACATCCATATAACCTAGATTATTATATTAATAGGCTCAGTTACTGGCCAAATTAAATAAATAAAACCAATCCTTTTGTATGAAACCATGGAATTATTTTTGGTTTTAATTACATTAATATGTATATTCTAAAACCAATGTTTGGAAAATAATAAACAAATACTTTCTATTTTCCTATATAAACCCAACTAAAATATCATATATATTCTCTCAAAATCCTTTTATCATGAATATAATTTATCCTTAACTATTTAAAAACCTCTTGGGTTCCGCTAAAAACTCATGAATGTCATCCCAAGCTTTTGGAAACACCCTTTAAAGGTAAGAGATCCTCTCATTCTCCCCATTATTCAAGAACCTCCATTTTGTAATTTCATTTTATTTCAAATTTTCATGTTAGTTTATCTTATACCTCATAAATATTAAATCCATTATGATTTACAAGTTATTATAGGCCACATTCACTCTCATTAATATCGAACATGATTTATTATATACACCCAATATGTTGTTGAAATTATCTTATGATTCTGCCATGGAAAAAATACTCAAGAACCATATTTGACTTAAAACGTTTAATTACCCATTTTTTATTTTGTTTTATGTTATTACATATCTATATTACTTACCTTAAAATTTAAAATGGATGAGATACCAATTTCAATATCATTAATCTCTCCAATGATTCATTATGCACACCTGTTTTTCCCATAAAATGTCTATGAATGTTTTTAATTGAAAACCTTTGTATTATGATTTCCATCACAAATTACAATCAAACGTATTCACAAAGACAAACATATACATATTTTAATGAGTAATTATATTTATGTGTTCTTAACACTAAAATAATTGGTTAAAATGTAATAAAATATGTTCCAATGTTGAAAGACATATGTGGAACAGTTATATAGGAACATGATATGGAAGTGATGTGTGAGCCCAAAATTATATAATACTCCAATTAATTGGGTAATGTTTTAGTCCGATTATAATTCATGTATTTAATTATCATGTAAACCAAAACTATTAGGGGACTTTTCCCCCTATTTTAAGATGTCTTGGAGATTAACCTTGAACTAGGTTTCGGATGTCATGTTTAATCTTGTTTCCAAATTCTTATGTTACCTTTGTGTTATAATCATAAATCATGATTCAATATTCATGTTTATGATTTTCACGCATTCTATGTCCCATTTATATTATTATTTAAAGACATGTAATACGTTCATCATGTTATTCTCTTTCTATTCCCTTAGAGGGATTTATTGATCCCGAGTTTATTATGTATGTCCCCAGGTTATCCATTGTAGTTTTAGAAGATAGAGAATTTCAAAATCATGTTAAGTATGTTTTCAATAATTTTGGTGTATACATATCTTAATTTTTTTCATTGTGTTCATACTTTCCAAAATACACTAGGAACTATGATCTTCCCGGTTGTACTAAGTGTTTTTTATTTTATGAATCATGAAACAAAGTTTATTAAAGATATGGGTTGTCATAGTTGGTATAAAAGGAATGTTTAATTAATTTTGGGATTATGATTTGAAATATCAAGTGAAAGTTTTAGCGATAATACTAAAAATAGTAAAAATCCATAAATTTTCATATAATATCGAGTAAATTGTTTCTAATAAAATAAATCATTTTTCGGGATATAATAAGTTGATGTGGCTCTAGAATAGTTGTACATTGGGGTAAAAACCTCAAAACATGCTATTTGAGCTTGACTTGATCATGAATTAGTTTAATAAAATGGGACTTGATGCACTCATATTTTGGGACTCACAAGTTATATGCTTTGGTAAATTCACAAGCATATTAGAAACTATCATTATGGGAAGAAAAATTCCCATATGATTTCATATTAGTAAATGGACCTGGTATAACAAAAATTGATAACTATAAATTGATCGGTTAAATAATATTTGTCATTAATGAGTTATCCCTTTAATATTCTTGGTTTTCCATTTATGTGTTTTGTAGTTTAAAAATAATCATCCCTAATTTTCATGTTATTCTAGTTAATGTTTAGAAATTATAAAAAATTATTCAACAAACAATGTGATGGGAAATGGGGGAAATACCCAAATAAAATGGCTAACATTATGTAAGATCAAGTAATACATATTGTGGTTATATCAAAATATCTATAAAAATAATTATTAACAACTAGAATATTGATAAATGTCCATACACACCATAGAAGAAAAGGATGACGTCTAAAGGAAGCTCATCTGATGAAGTTGATTTTGGAAAGAAGAACAATTTTTTTTGTTCACAAGGTGTGGATAGAGGAAATAAGGGAAATTCCATAATCTAACTAGGTGATGATTTAAGTGTTAAAAGAATGGGCATAATTTATCCAATTTCCATCGAAAAATAAATAACATGATTGAGGGAAATAAAGTTCAATATTAAATACCGTTAACAGTATATGTAATAAATTTGTATATGCTGGGAATAATCAAAGACAATTCACAATTACAAGGACTAACAGGTATAGTGAGAATTAATGGTCTCCAATAGCATGGGAAAATGGAAATTCCTATGCTGAGATGGATCATGATGACTGAAGTACATGTAAACTCCACTCTAGAGTAGTGTATGTCATGTTGTATTTCAATTCATTCTATGTTATAATATCATTTATGTTTTATTAGAGTATTGATTTACCACCGGGAATGATTTTATATCATCCAAAAAAAACTTCTATGATTATTATATCACAAGTTGAAGTTTGTAAAAATTTTCTTCTTAGAAATCATATCAATCTCCATTTAGTCTAATTTTATATTTTCATTGTTATAGAATCATTTCCATTTTATATATTTCCAATATAACTTTCCAAGGCAAATAAATCTCCCTTTGTATTATGAAACACCCTATGATTCTATATAATTGGAAGAATGATTATGATTTTACTTTTATACTATCATCTCAAGAATATATATTGTTTTTCTTGATAAATCATTTATAGCTCAAATTATTGAGTCTAAAGAAAATAAAATCCTTGATCACATGCCAATTGTAAGGGAATTTTCTAATGTGTTTTCTAATGAATTTCATTTTATTCCTCCTAAATGAGTGGTTGTGTTCTCAATTGAACTTATACATGGACCAAGTTACATTCATAGGTAATTTTATTTACATCAATGTGATATAAGCGGACCCTTAAAAAATATAGGAAATTAAAAGATGACCTTGACCAACTTTTTCAAAAGGAATTCAATGTTTCCTTGGATTAAAAGGGTGTTATTTTCGATTTTTGAGAAACTTATCAAACTTTTAAATCTGCAAAACCAATCAATCTGGGAAAGGATTAATGTTTGACAAGAATAATGAATGTGAGGAATGATTCAATGAGTTTAAGAGTAGGCTAATCACTGCACTTTTTCTCATATTTCTAACTACTGGTGAAGGATTTTTTTATCTACAATTATGTATTTGAAAAAGTATTTGGTTTTGTAGCCATGAAAGATGACAAAGTGATATCCTATGCATCCAACCAACTAAAGAACCCTGATTAGAACTTCCCAAATCATGAACTAGATTTTTATGTATTGATCTTCATGTTAAATATTTGGAGATATTATCTCTATGATGATAAGTGTGATATATATATTGACCATAATAGCCTTAAGTATATATTCATAAAAATGAGATTAATATGTGCCCACATAAATGGTTAGATCTTATCGGAGATTATGAATTTTCAATCCATTTCCATCTAGGAAATTCTAATAAAGTGGTAGAGGCTCTCACTATAAGGGATCCCAAAACTATATATTTGATAAGGATTATAGGGAATAAAACTTTATTGGACATGAAATGGATGGATACGGAAATTTTGAATGTGTCTTCATCCAACCTTGAATAATAACCTACTCAAACAACCATTATTAAGATAATCATGTAGGCACAAAAATATGATGAGTTTATATAGAAGAATCTGGAAAATATTCTAGATTTTAACTTTTCTAAAGACATAACTTTGGATGATGCACAGAACTCATCATTCACTATTAATCCATGAAAGACCATTATGAATAGAAATTTGAAGGAAAATTTCTGGTCGGATAACATGAAGATATGTATTGAAGAGTTTAAATCACAATGCTTCATATTCTAATAAGTTAAGGATGAATGAAATAGGTGTAAAGTTATGATTCATCGATTTCTTATACTATTATAAAAATGGGAAATAATAACCATGTATTTTTTTAGGACATCAAAGGATATCTAGAAGAAATAATTTAATAAGGCTGGTAGTCAATCACCTTAAAAATTCATCAATTTTCATTTATACCAAGGAATATTTCTATCTTGACCTAATTTCTATGATATGCATTAGGTAAGTGGTATGACTGAATGGGGTTCCAATCACCACTATAACTGACTGAGATCAAAGATTTGCAATGATGTTTTGGATAACCCTATAGGATTTGGTTACATAATTGAAATTCATCATGGTTTATCACCCTCGGACAGATGGTCATTGTGAAAGGACTATTAATACTCTATAATATATGATATTGTCATTTTAAATGGATTTACTATGATGTTTGGGACCAACACATTCCCCTAATAGTTTTTTCATATAACAGTAGTTTCCATTCTATCATTAAAATGGAACTGTATGTGGATATCTATGGTATGGGGTTCATACTTCGAAATGATAGGACCAATATGAAGAGTGGAAGCTAATGGGAAATGATGTCATTCTAGATATAACAGAGAAGTATCCAAGCATTTAGCATCACATGAAATGAAAAAATAAATAAATAAATAATCTATGATGATAATCATCGATGAGTCAAATATTTTGAGGATGATGATAAAGTGTTCCTTCATATGTACCTATGGAAGATAGTCATTAGATTTAGGAAGAAGTAAAAGAATAATACTAGATACATCAGACCCTTTGAAATAATTGTCCACATCAAAGCTATTAACTATATAATAACACCCTCACCAAACATATCACAATTAAATGATGTATTCAAAGTATCCCTCTTGAGGTGGTACATATAAAAACTATTCATGTACTGAATATAGAGCTCATGACAGTGGAAATATATTATTCATATAGGATAAAGAAGAAATAGCATTGACCTATAAGATCGTACCCTATGAATAACATTTATCATAGATTTTGAGGAGACAAAATTTATTTCCTTTATCCTAAACTAATACCAATTGAAGATTCAAAAACTAAATTATGATCTAAATTGTTTATAGGGGACGTTCAAGCTCATTGCAATCATTACCCAAACTAGGGTTACAGAACCACCCCATGAAAATATCACTGTCTCACACCTTACCCGTAGGGAGTTTTCAGAAGTCAAATTGAAAAATACACATCAAAAGTAATAATATGAATATATATAATATATTTTAAATAAAATGTTTAATATATTTATTGAATACCATTTTTAATTCATAAGTGATTAAGAAATGAGTTTGATAAAAATTATATTTAAATATTAAACAAATAAAATTATATTTTTTGGTGATATGAAATTTTAGTAAACATATTTATTTTTACTAATTCATTCATTTTTTATATAAATTATATTTTAATACAATATTCTTATTCAATAGTATATAAATGATAATATAATTTTAAGAAGTGATAATATAATTTTTATAAGGGTATGAAAACTGTTATTATAATAAAACCAGTATTTTTAAATAAATAATGGTTTTGAATTTAAAATTGAAATTCATCATATTTAGAGGTAAATTAATTTTTTTGGAATCATAACGTCTAAATTATCTAATTGTGATTTTTCATAATTTTTTGAGACAAATGATTTTCGGGGTCAAAATTAAAAACAGTATAAATATACTTTTTTTATTGTAAAATCATAATTTCCCATAAATAATTTAATATGTTCCATAAAATATATCGACAACCAAATATATATTTCTACTTTCATATAATTGTTTTGGAGTTTATTTTATATACCCATTATAAACCCTCCAAAACCAATATTAAATTTCAAGGTTTTAAAATCATTTATTTCTAAATATGAGTAACTTCCGAATCACCAGTGGTATTATTTTAATTTTATCAGTTAATTTCCATATAAAATAATGATAAACAATACTTTTTTTCAAAAGCATTGGGAAAAACATTGTAAGGTTGGTGGTTTTCATTTCATTGTTGTATATGGTCCAAAATCAATGTATGGAAAATAATAAAAACCACCCCTATCTTTTTCGATATAAAACCACCCAAACCCTGATAAACATTCACTAAATATAATTGTATCATGACTATACTATACCATATACTGACTATATCCCTCCAAAAGTTCCACCAATCACTCAATAATCGCCTCCCAATATTATTGAAACACCCTATCAAGTTAATGAATCCTCTCCTTCACCTATTTAGTCAAGAACTTCTTTTGGGTTATGGCCTTTTTTCATACATTTTTTCTTGTTAAGGTACATTATAAAACATCCATCATAATTAAATTATTAATATAATGTGGTTAGAGACCCTATTCACTTTAATTAATCCCACCCATGTTTCATGATGTACACCCATTATGTTGTCGAAGTTGTCCTGAAATTTTTCCATACCAATAATTTATTCAAGTTCTCTTTTAACTTATTCCTTATAATTATAAATTTATCATATTTAGTTATGATATTACATATACCTACTAATTAATTTTTGATTTATAATTTATTATAGACCCTTTTCACTCTCATTATATAACAACCCTGCTCTTTATTTCACTCTTAAACATAATTTACTACACAAAACATTTTCATGATACCATATAGAAGATCAAGAGGTATAGTTTCTCTTGGGATTATAAAAATTACATAATAACTTAAAACATGAAATAAATATATTTATTGAAAACTTATTTTACATGACCACTCAAATTCTTTCATACTTAGCATTTCATGGGATAACCTAAGGACATGCATAAGAAAAGGGTAAGCTATAAAGCCTAATAAGGGAGTAAACATGGAATAACATGAAAAATACATTACATGTAAGGGAATATGCATATCAATTGAGAATAATAGAAACATGATCATAAAGGCATGATATAGAATGATTATCATAACATTGTAATGTGATGTCCACATTTAACATGATATTAGCAAGAGCCAAGGATAATTGCACATGGAGCATGAGTAAACCCATATTTCACATTAATTACCATGATTAATCCCTCATTTAACATTACATGTCATGTTAATAACCTTTACCCAATGAATTTTAGATCTATCTGGGTGCACCCTTCTTAATCATTTCATTTCAGCAAAAGTGTGCCACATAGATCAATCAATATGGATTCATTAAAAATCATAATTAATTTCATGAAAAAGAGATTTGAAATATATAAAGTTAACTCCTCAATAAAAAATACCTGTGAATAAATTTTAATACCCATCATATAGAAATCGGTATGGTATTCAATTACATGATGATTTTGGAATGGAAATATTTGTGTCACTTTGGCAGCATAACGACGTCAAATAGAAATCCTAAAATGGGGTGATGAGAGAGAAAGGGGTTCTCATCATTTAAACATGTAATGGACAGTAAGGGGTCATTGAACATAAAATCCCAACATATTTATTTTAATTTGGATGCATAATATAAATGAACTTCTTAAATGTAAATGAGAAGAGAGAAATTCATTACGGAATTTCGGCATGGTAATGAGTGTAAATGGGAGGCATTAATGAGAGATAAAGAGGTCAACAATAATTAGAACAAAATGAGGTATGTATGGGGGATGTTATAAATCATACCACAACATTTTTAATTTAATAAAAAATGTTATAACATCATAATGAAATTTGGAAAAAATGATAAAGGAAGAAATCATTTACATAGTAGTGTGATCCCAAAGGCTTGAGAGGGGCTTTAAAGAGGCTTCATGGGAGATTGGGGAACCTTGTGATGATTTTAGAGATATAAGGGAAGGATAGGGACGTTATACAAGGGTTTTGAGTAAAGATAAGTGGGATATTGGTTGGGTTTATGTTGGAAAAAGAGGCAATTCTTTATTATTTAGGTTTTGGACACCACACATTAAACTAATCAAAACCACAAACCAACCCCTAGTTTTTGCCCATGGGTTTTGAAAAAGGGTAGTGGAAAAAATATTTTTTATGGAAAATGGATGAACTTCTTAATATACTAGGCTTGATTTTTTGGTGGTGTGTCACACTCTCAAGGAAATCAATTTAGAAAGTTAAAATGGTTTATAAGTTTTGGAGGGTCCATTAATGCGCCATAAAATTAATCAAAAAAATCTCAGATAATAATATTTAAAATTTAAGACATATATTGTCCAAGAATAAATGTTTTATTATTTTATTACATCATTATTTGGTCATGATGATTTCATAAAATGCATTGTATATTTAATGGTATTTATTTTTTACCAAAAACATTAAATGTCTAAAAAAATTATGAAAATTTAACCATTAGATAATTTAGACATCCAAAATAAAAAAATAATATCAATTTTATATAAATAATTTTCTAAATTTGTTATTTTTTTATTTTAAAATAAAAACCAATATTTATAAAAAATTCATTGGTTTTGACAAAATAGCTTTCAAACCTTAATAAAAATTACATTTGTATTCATAAAACTTATAAGATCATTTATATTTAATAAAAAGTAATTTAGTAATAATATTTCATTAAAATATTATTTAAATAAAAAATTATTAATTCATCAAATTATATTTTTTAATATAATATTGACTAAAAATACTATTTTTTATTTAAAAACTATTTACAAAGTAACAAAAATAAAATGCATTTATATGATCTATACAAAAATAATGTACATAATCAAAGTGATAGGGTCTTGTTACATAACCCATTATAACAGCTGCATAAGACTGAATGGAAAGGTGTGTGATGGTTATTGACTCTTGGATAGGATCATATAACATCATTCTGGAGGTAATCTCTATTAACCTCCACTTCTACTATAGATGTTCTGCATAAGATTAACATGTTGAGGATCCGATTGGGATTGGTAAAGAGCGAAGCCTAGTGACACCACATCCTTTCCATGATCTGACTAATGGGCTTCATATAGAGCAATTCTATTGGACGAGGATATCACTTCCTTTGTCTGAGTAAATTGGATTTTTCAAAGCCTTATATTTATACTAATCATGTGATAACAGTTCAACTACTATATTAGCAATGGTCATAATTTGTAATGGTATTTTAAAATCCAAAAACACAAAACCAAGGAAGTGCATATGTTATATAACAATTTTACAAAATAAGAAATTTTATTCCACCAAGAGTAATTTTCATTAATTAAAGTTTGTGTTGATATAATCTTCCCCCTTAATAATTTTTCCCCTAGAAATTTCCTTTTCACGCACTAAATCAAATATGGGTAACTCCACCTCATCACATACTTCATTTCCCACATTGCTTATTCAAACATGGGGTTTCATCACAACACTTTCACAAGGGGCATTTTCTTATTTCGTAAAACATTTTTTTACTATCTAATATCATCACTGGCTTCTCTTTATAGGAGAGTTCATTATCCAATGGTACCACCTCTAGATTGAGTACATGCAATGGGTCCATTATGCACTTCCTTAATAGTAATACATAGAATACATATTGTTCTTGATAGAGGTTTAATGGGAGTGTTAGTCGATAGTCCACTACTCCAATGCAATCAAGGATCTTAAAAGGGTTGATGTACCTTGGACTAAACTTCCCTTTCTTCCCAAATTTCATAACTCTATTCCATGGTGATATGCGGAGAAATACAATGTATCTGATATCAAACTGTAGGTCTTGTCGACGATTATTAGCATAGCGCTTTTTTCGACTCTGATCAGCTTTAATGTGTTACTGGATGGTCTTAAACTTACACACCATTTCTTTTACCATTTATTGATCAAGGAGTTTTCACTCCCCAATATCATCCCAACTTGTCGGTGTTCTTCACCTCTTCCCACAAAGGGATTCATAAGGATCCATTTGGATGCTTTATTGGAAACTTTTACTCTAAGAGAATTAAACCATATTAATATTTTGATCCCATCCTCTTTTGAAGTACATTGATCATGATCCCAACATATCCTCAAGTGTTTGGATATTCCACATAGATTTTCCATCATTTTGAGGATGATTAGCTGTATTGAAGTTTAGCTTAGTGTTTAGAGCTTGTTGAAAAATCTTCTAGAACATGGATGTGAATCTTGGATCTCGATCGGATATAATATATAGTGATACTCCATGAAAGTTACCACTTCTATAATATATATCTATGCTAATTGATCTAATTATAAATTCTATAAAATTTCAATGAAGCATGCAGCCTCTATAAAACAATCCAAAAACAACCCAGAGTGCATTGTTTCCTTTAGAAGTATTCGGATGTTCAGTAACAAATTCCATGTTGATGTTCTCCCATTTTCATGCTGGTATAGGTATTGATTTCATCATCCCCTTAGACTTCTTCCACTCAGCCATCACTTACTGACATTCCAGGCACTTTGATGTATACTCAGTGATCTCTTTCTTCATGTTATCCCACCAGTAATGCTCTTGGAGATATTAATACATCTTTGTGTTTCATAGGTGAATGGAAAAATTTTAACTATGTGCATCATCCAAAAGTTCATTATTTAAATCCAGATTTGATGGAACACATAGTCCTATCCCAAATCTCACAATTCTTTCTACATTAACCTTGAATTCCATGTATTTCCCTTTTCTTATTATTTCCACATTCTTATGAATTCCCACATCATACATTAGATCAACCTTTTAAATTTCCAAAATAGATATTTTGGGAAATAATTTGCGAAATGATTTATTATGTTCCCGTATTTATGATTCCCATGTCCATATTAATAAAATCTATGAATATTGGATCCTTTTCATTTTACATCAATGATATAATCTATGGGTACTTTCTACATAGAACATCCACCACCTTGTTCTCTTTCCCAGGGTGGTAATGGATTAAGTAGTCATAGTATTTGATCGACTCTAACCATCTTCATTGGTGCATGTTCAACTCTTTGTATGTAAATATATACTTTACACTTTTGTGGTCCGTATATATTTCACACTTCTCCCCAAATAGGTAACGTCGCCAAATTTTCAATGTGAAGATTACAGAAACCATCTTCAGATCATTTGATGGATATTTTTTATCATTACTGTTAAATTTACTTGAAGAATAGGAAATAACTTTTTCATTTTGCATCAATGCACTTCCCAGACCCTTATTTGAATAATCCCTGAATACAACAAAAAGTTCTCCACCAGTGGGTTGTGTGAGCACGAGTGTAGTGATAACCCTCCTCTTCCACTCCATAAAGCTCTCTTCACATTCATCACTTTATGAAAACATTACTCCCTTCTGAGTTAGCTTGGTAATAGGGATGGACAATTGTGAGTAATTTTTTACAAATCGGTGATAATATCGAGATAACCCTAGGATGTTAAAGATATCTGTTACCGATATTGGCCTCGTACATCCCTCACTTTCTGTTGTCTTTTAGGGATCCATAGATATCTTATTACTATTCCCATAATGAATATGTCTTGATTGAATCAAGTTAATCTTATATGTAATATATCTTTTTGATGATATCTCACATCGGTAATATGTGGTAATGAGGAATGGGTAATAGGATTCAGAGAAAATGTATCCCTCTAGGTGGATCTTTCTAGGAATATGGCCCAATGAAGATGGTTGAAGACTAAAGGTCTTATATTGGTACCCATTTAGGCTTCCAATATATCCCTTTGGGATTAAAATAAAATCCAAGTTGTTCATAATGGAATTGAACATATAACAAGGGGGAGGGACAAGGTTTTTTCATTAGGAATACAGACCTTTGAGGTGCTGTCACTAAATGAGTGTGGCCCTTTGTGAAGAAGCTAGCAGGTTAGGGGGTTACACCAAGTAGTAATTCCCAAGTTACATTTAAATAAAATTATGATCTTAATGGGTTTCTAAGACTATGTGAATCATTCTTGGTGTAGGAAATAAGTGGCATCAGAATACTTTCCATAAATCATAAGGAAATCTAAATAATAATTATACCGAATATTTATTCCCATTAGATATCTACATTCCTCATCTTATTGTGGATGAGGTAGATATTTTTATGTAAAGAGAATTACGTTGTCCAAAAATATCGTCTTGGGGATAACTCCAGAATAAAATATCAATAGAAATAAATTATTTTCATCCACTAGGGGATGAGGTAGATGATACAGTAAGGTATCCATGAATAAAGATGGGTTTTACTCATTTTAATCATTTTGTTATTTATAAAACTAAAAATGAATACATATTCAATTATTGTATTGAATAAAAAGAGATAATTCCTCATTCGATTCACATTTTGGGCAGTACATAGGGGTGGGTGATGCTTCACATAATGGAAATGTTCCCATCACTACCTATATGATTAATTCCCTCTTTA
Source organism: Viscum album (assembly GCA_963277665.1). Taxonomy (NCBI): domain Eukaryota; kingdom Viridiplantae; phylum Streptophyta; class Magnoliopsida; order Santalales; family Viscaceae; genus Viscum; species Viscum album. The sequence continues at coordinate 825,792,716 of OY728155.1, forward strand.
ATAATGGTTTTCATAATTTAAAACACACAAATGATCTTAAATATTATGAGGGTTATGTGTAAGAAATAATTTACTAATAGAATTAAAAATTGAAAGGGTGACATACTGGTGAGTATGATTCCCTTAACAAACTGGTCTAGAGTTCTAGGAGGAGGTCTAAATTTGGACCTCCTCAGGTCATGGTATTATTCACAAGGAATCATGATAGTGTTTCATAGTGGGGAAAATAAGAATCACAACACTATATGGAAGGATAATAATTGAATCCAAAAATAAAATAAACTCATGATACCCCATTTTACATATATTTCTACCGTACAAGATATGGAATTTCATAAAAAGGAGACTCTTCAATAAAGAGGTTCCTTCATGAAGGGATTCCTTGTTAAATAGAAGTATCTATTTTTGTGAAACTAGGCTAGTCTCCCCTTCCAAGGATGGCTCCATTTTTTTTAATTAATTTTAAATTAACAATTACTCTATGGGGAATTACTCATTCATTTATATAAAGATAGATACATGAATTTTATGGTGAGATTACTATAATGGACGTTTCTTGCTCTGTTTTTCTATTATCTCCTCATTGTTATCATGTTATATTATCTCATTTTCATAAAAAACATCAGATACTTATTGGATATGAAATGGTAATCTCTTTCTTGAAATTATCATTCTCATAGAATAACTAACATTATATGGTGGTGATAATTGATGCCTAATCCATAATAAATTTTCATTTATAGATGGTATGGAGTTTTGCCCTTACACGGAATTTTTTTTTCATTTGCTGGGTCATGTAGTTAACACCTAATTCTGAAAAAAGATTTCATTTTCAATGGTGAAATTTTACCTCCCCATACCACGAATTGTTTAAATTTTTTTGGGTCCTAAGTTATTTCATTGAGTAGAAAATGGGTTATGTTTGTGATGGTGGTAAGTCACTAGCTCTGGATACAAATAGTTTACATTTTTTGGAGGCGTTGTACAATGGATAATTTTCATAATTACAACTGCCTTTTGAGGAACTTTATGATTTCAACGAGGTTTTCATTAATTTTATATATTTAAACAAAAACTCACTAGTTTTATTTCTATCTTCTGAGATTCTATCAATATTTTTTCTTTCATACCCCTTGAATGATTCGGGCCCAAATCATATATCTTTTTATATGAGGATAAATATTAAAAATAATTTTAGAATGATTTTTTCTGGGAAAAATTAATGGAACTATCTGCAATCCCAAGAGTTAGTTTGAAGATATAAAAGGATGAATAACAAAAGTGTTTCAATCATAATAAAACTAAAAAGAAAATAAGAATCATTATCTCTATTACATCATTAAGAAAAGGTATTGTTAATACAGTCTATTTTGGATCACAATATCAATATGATCAAAATGAATACCACATTTTGGATTTCAAGTTGATTACTAGGTATTTAAAAGAAACACTGGTTTATAGTCTGATGTAAAAATAATTGAATAACTAAAATTTATGGGTTTCTCTAATACTGATTTTGTTGGAGAATGTAATAATAGAAAACTTTCATTAAGAGGGAGTGTATTTCTAATATAATGTTATGTGGTCTTTAATAGTATAAAATATTGTTCTATAACATTATGTAAAACTAAAGATGATTATATTTCACCCACAAATGTCTATATACAATTTTTATAGATGAATGTAGAGTAAGAAAAATTAAATTTGAACCTTTAAAAACTCGTTAAATTTACTTCTGATAATAAAAGTGAGATACATTATTCCATGAACCCAGTTCGATAACCAATGTCCAACATAGTGATATCATATATAAATTCATCAAGTATAATGTTTCTAATTGATATTTAAATGATGAGTATATTTCCATAAAATATAATATTTTAAATATATTCCCAAAAGTTAATTTTAAGGATATATATTTATTTTTAAATATAAATATAGTAATTTAAAATGTCCTTATAATATAAGTAAGTCATTGGATATACCACTATTAATTTTATTCTTTTGTAAAATGGGGAGAGAAATAAAAAACCATTTACCTTATCAATTTTGTATATGAATCTATTGTCTTAAAAAATGGGTTGACATAGACTTATGTGAAGAAAACCAAAAGCATTAGAAATATATTTCTTCTAACTAAGGGATATAATTATCTAAATAAAATTTATTTATCTATTGTTGTGGTCTAATAAAACTGATTTTGGAGAAAATACATTTTTTTTTAAAACTAAAAAAAATTAAATAGATGTTGGTGTTGAATAATCCAAAAGGGGGACATTAAATAACCCTTATAATTGCTAAATGTGTCAGTTTTATTTCTAAACCTCTATAAGATAATAATGTTTTCGATAAATTATTGATGTTGGAGGTTTTATTTAGATATTTCTAGACCAAATAAATATTATTGGAGGTTATATAAAGATATATTCAGAAGTTATCCATTTTTTCATCTAATAATATCATCCATTTATTTTGGTGAATATTTGGTTTCCATATTTCTATGGTAGACAAGTGAAATCTGATGTTACATGAGTCCAAAATTCCTTGTGACTAATGGGAATGTAACAAAAAAAATTAGTATTATAAAATTACTTTAACTTGTAAGATTTATTATAAAATATTGATGGTTATATAAAAACATTTTTATCACATTACTAGACTCAAATATAGAGATAACACATAGGTTTATTTGAATAATGTAGTCCATAAGTAATGTGATTATAAATTCATGTTTAGAATCAGTGCATCAAAAATATTCAATGGTTGTGAATTCAAAACTAAATTAAAATGTCAAAAGTAAATTATATGATTCTATTTTGGTCTTCTAAAGTAAAAAATCATAATTTTTTTAGAATAATTTCTCATTCTTTCTAAGTCTAGATGAATGTGAAGTATCTATAAGTTAACAAATTTGATGAATATTTTAATGTTTCCTAAAATTGAAAATGTAAATAATTTTATATAACAATTAATGATATAACTCATATATAACAATTCTATGAAAAATTACAATGAAATGTGGAAAAGTTAAAAAAAATATGGGATGAATAAGTGAACTAATTTCATCTGTAAGGGTTTCTGAATAAATATTTTACAATTTTATTTAGAATCATTATGATACATTATTAAGAAGATAGTGTTTATTTAGTTATATGAATCATATTTTTTCAAAATTAATATTTACATGATATATAAATTAAAACTATATAAAACAATCTATAATGTATTAATTTAAAGTATGGATAACATGAGAAATAAATATAAGATGCACATCAGAATCATAGAGAGGTTGACATATTTATTTTGAAGATAAAAATTAAAAAGACTATTTCTAAATTTTTTAGAATAATTTGGGATATGTTCAATTATTTTGATGTCGGAGTATAATATGGAACAATATATTTTGGATGTTTTAATAATGTGGAATTGGTGTATAAAACAGATGAAAAATCAGAATGAAGTTCCTGCTATAATTAATTTTAATTTATGGATGTCAAAAATCTTGAAAATTACAAAAACAAACATCACTGATAATTTATTTGAAATCATTGTCCTGTTTATGATGTAATAGCAGAATTTTAGAAAAAAATCATGTATATGAAGTTTTTATTCTTGTTAACATTAATTAAAACATTAAAGATCATTAATTCCAACATACAAAAACTATTTGAGAAATTCATACATGATATTTACATAGGAATTGAATATAGTGGAAATAATATTTATGTTGTCCTAAAGTATGAATTATAGGGCCATCGTCACCAAAACTTATTAATGTACATTTAATTATTCAAAGAGATACATTAATTTTATCTCAGAGATTAATTTTTTTACAATACTTATTTAGAGAGCTTAACCATAATGTTGTAAAAGATATGTTTTGTTGAAGATAATGCAGAGTGATCTAAAATAACTGTAGAATAAAATAATATTGACTAAATTATGGAGGACGATTATGTTGAGAGACTAAATTCAGAAGTTTGAAATGTCTATGTGCCTAATAATGAAGTTTGGAAAATTTAGTTTGTGAGCCTGTTTGGATTGATATCATTTAATACATATAAGAGGAGAAAATTTAATTATATAAGTATTATCGATTTAATTAAATATTTATTATTCTATTTTTATGTAACTTTGTAAACATGTGGGAACCAATATATTAAACCATTAAAAGATATAAGTGTTGGAAAACACTTTTATGTAAAAAGTGACTCCATTAGAAAAAAATTATGGGTGAAGGATGTTTTATTACCCTAAAATATTTTTTGAATGAAGATTAAATATTAGAAAATAGGATGATATCTTCCCCATTTTAATCACTATGGATATTAGTGTAAAATATATGTCTCAAACAAGACATGAACACATTTTAACAACCAATGCTTTCACCCAAGGAATAATTAAAAGGGAATTTTTATATTGGAATTTATTGGATTGTTTGTTATTGATGAAAAGATTCAGAATGTAATTGTGAGATTTTGAATGCTTAGAAACATAGTTTTTAGATCTTTTTTTAATCCCAAGAGGTTCCTTTAGTGTCTCATTGAGTTTTTAAAGAATTGGACCCCAGAATCTCAAAATGGAAGTGGACTGATAGGGGTGTACAATTTGTCTGAACCTGTGAGATCTTCCAGCAAAAATAATTCAAATTATGTAGGTGAGAAGATCTGAGGCGCATGATATATGCATTGTTTTCTAATCCATACAACTATACCTGATAGTAAGTGTCGTGAGGTCAGTATTATTTCACTTTTCATCACACGGTTGGTAGAAAATCGAGGAAAACCATGCGAAAAACCTACGAGGTGTTAGGTTCCTAATTAGTGGGAGCTGCATGGATCAGACACAATTTGAAAAAACTTGCGGCCAAACTATGTGGGCTAATTTTAGGGGTGAATTTATCCATTTTCCCTTAATGACATTTATAATTCCCTTTCTTTTCTTCCTTCCTTATTCTCATATAGTGTATGTAGAACCCCCTCCCATTGCTTTCTTTTATGGTTATCCTAGGATATTATTAATCTCCCTAATATTCATCAGAATCGGGCATCATCAGTCCCTAGGGGTTCCTCTTGGTGATTTATTCATTCATTTTGAATATTTGTCAATCTAATTTCCGATTTAAAAAGTTACCATGGTTCAATCATGTTTCCCCTATTTTTTTGTAGGATTTTTATGTCATATATTTCTTTCAACTAGGCTGAATCAAACCTAAATATTAGATGAGTTAACCATATTAACCATGAGGTAGGTGTTATAAGTCACTTCCAAAATATTTACATTGTATTATAAATAGTGTTTTTGCACCACATGCCATCCATTGTTTCATGTTTCCATAAAAAATTTCATAAATCTTGGTTATATTACCCACATTGTATTACTGCTATTGATCCATGATTAGTAGTTTGGGGTTTTTATCCTTGATAACGGACACCCATAGTGTGTGTTGGATTCTGTTTCCTCTTTATATTTAATTTTTTATGTTCCTAGAGTTCATTTTAAAAATTAATTTTTAATTTTTAATTGATTATCCCCTTGTAATCCAAAGCCTAATTGATAAAGTCACATTCAATGATTATTGTAAAACCTTATATTGTTTTTTCATGTTTGGTTGTTTCATTTCTATTATTTTTACAGAATTGTGACGTGATTATTTAGTGTGATTTTTAATTGGTTTAATTTAATTTTATGATAAACAATGTCATGTTTTTATAATAATACCCCTTAGATTAGGTTGACTTTATTCAAAACTACAAAGTGAGTATTAGTGATTTAACTCATTCGTGTCCATTTTTTGTTGGGTGTTTCTCTATGATGTTTTTTGTTTGTAGATATAATTTATGTTTAGGACATTTGATTTATTAATGTTATAAAATAAAATTTCCCTTTTTCAATGTAAATTATTTTTTGAATCAATGCACCTTATAAGTGCAAGAATTGAACAACTTATATTTAAAGTGTTAATGGAAAACTAACCACTTATGTGCTTGGATAGTTTATAAATGTATTTTCTCAAGTATCTAATTACCCAATTATTCATGATACACTCAATGTGACTTACTAACACTTTTATTTGAATTTCCATGTTTTGTTAGAATGGATGGAATGTATCAAATTGAATGTTTTTCATTCCATGAATGAAGTAAATGTTTTAACTAAATGATATTGAATTTGGGGGTACAACCATGACTGTTTCAATAACTATGTAAGAATGGATTATGTGTAATGTTATAGTTTTGATGCCCTCACTTATGATTCGTATTAGTAATTATAAATCATCACAGGTAATTCCTTGTGAATATTTATTTTAAATATTATTATTCCTTGTACATAGAATGTGGATGATGGTAATGTTTATGTTGAGTATGGAAGTATCAAGCTCCCTTAGATTGGATTTTGAGATAGACGCCTAAAAATAGTGATACAATGTGGATGTTGGTCAGGGATGACAACCTCCCTTGTGAGTATTGTCATGATAGCACAATCGCTTATGTTTGATTGTTGACATATAGGAACACCTATCGTATCATATGATGAGCATGAAATATCTTGATAATTATGGGTTTTAATATACCATTTTTCATTGGTCTAATAGGATCATTAAACTGGTTATAGATGACTGAGTTACACCTCGGTCTGTCCAACACCTAGTATTCAAAGTATATCTTCACTCACATCTGCACATACATGGTTAATTTAGGTGGATGAAATAAATTAATAAAATATTTATATTATTACTCTATATATAGTTACTAATCCGAGAATTATTCTATCAATGATATGATGTATATAGAGCCTCTATGTATCATTTAGGAACCTGAGCGGACAGGTGTTTATTTATACATCTTGTTGGATATCTTATTATATGTAAACTAGAAAATTAAAATTTGAAGAATGATTTTATTTGTAGACCCCATGGTTTATAACCTACTAGGATTTATATCTCACACCCTGCTGAAGATTCCATTTCACTAGGGTACTTGAGTAGATAACATATTCATAAGAAATTTTATTATTTCTCATGTTGTATTCTTGTACTTTGGTGTTAGGGGTATAGGAATGAGCTGGAGCTCAGGATTCTCATGGAGTTCCCCATTAGATATTTTTACTTATTATTTTATTCATGTTCTATATTATATAATACATCCTACAATATGTATACTATTTTAGTTTATGTATAACAACCTTTATATGCATGCATCGGTGTTTTCTATATTTTATTATCCAGTTTATATTATTATTCTACTATTTTATCATTCATTTATTACAACTTTTTTATGTCTATTTTTTATTGTTTTATATACTGATGTGTTAATTTGATCACAAGGGTAGTGTCTCCCCATAATCTCCTCTTTATACCCTTACTTCTAGTCAGTAACCTCTGCCATATGTGGAGGTGTTATTGAGGCCATGTGTCCCACCGATCTATCTACTAGTTTAGTGGTATGTTAGGCCAGGATATTACCATGTGATATCAATAGTGGTTTTTTCTCTTGCTATATTCTTCTTGTACAAAGGAGATTATGAATGCTTTAGTGCTAGGTAAATAGTCATGTTTGGGATTGATCCACTCATGTATCGGGAAAATTCTAAGTATCTAGGGATGAGATTCTTGTTCAAGCTAGTTTCTATTGTAGTTGACTTTAATTTCATCCTGGGTGACTACTGTATATTCCACTACATTGTGATTTATGGAATTTATGGAATTATTTCTTTAGATCAATAAGAAAATGATGTAGCATCACTTGTATCATTATAGGAACATAGAAATACATATTCCATACATATTCAATGCCATGTATTTTCATTGGTTGGTTTGTTACTGATTCTAATTGTGTGCCTTGGGTGTCATTTCATGCTCTTGTTTCCTTTTCCATGCAAGCTTATATAACAATGATTGGTGATTATATGATAGGTTTCATTATTATTCAGTGTGTATTCCATATGTATTATGCTTTTATGCTTATTATCATGTTACAATGTTTTTATTGCATGTGATAACATGACAAGTATTGTTGTTAATTTGCAATTGGTCACGTGGGATAACTTTTTTTGTTGTAAGTAAATAGTAACTAGTTTTCAGTTGTATGGTTTATAGGAGCCTTATAATTGGGAAAAGGTAAACCATTTATTCAAATAATCATTTTCTATTTAATTATATATCTAGAGGTTAGTGTTAAAATAATAAATTAGCTAATTTTTAGATTTCAATGTGAACTGGTTTCGATTAAATGGGAGTTAGTCTGCTATCTATAAAATGTATGGGGTCCATAAATAAGCATATGGAAACCCATATAATCAAACCATTATATATAACCGTGATATATTTTCTAAATCCTTATAAATGTAAATGATGTTTAATTTTGATTGGAAATGAATTGGTCACCCCTAAAAATACTTGTGACTCTATCACATGAGAATGGGGATCATCTTCTTAAACTTTAAAATAAACAAATGAACCCAAGTAGGTTTTTAAGGAAATTTTTATTTTGATATAACCCTCTATGTGTGGTTTGGAACATTAATAAATAAGAAACTTCTACTAGGTTTCATTTTAATTAACCCAATTTTGCTATGTGGTACCCTCATAGATCGCCTTATCAATTACCCAGTGTTTTGGTTTTATAATTGGTTATTTATATTCTATGTTAAATATTTTAAAAGATTTATTATTGAATTTAAATAAAAATAATGATTTGAAAGTGGAACCTTAGGTGGTATCCTTATCTTCAACCATTACAAAAGGGTTGTTTATCCTCTCATTTTAGTTTCCTTTTGATGGAAGTGTGGGCATTTTCAATAGGCCTTTCTCCTTTTTAACATGGGATTAAATGATAGGATTTTGGGATAGTGAAATATATTTGTAATTACCTAGTGATATGGTTGACACTTATGCTTTTTTATAGGATTTCCCAAGGTAGGTATCACCTTTAGAGATTAAACTCTATGATAACAATTATGGGTTTCTAATGTATGGTACATTTAGGGTGTAATTTACCCTAGTATGACTATTAGCTTCTAAATGAAATCAATTTTTATCAAGTTTTAATTGTATCCTTAGCCTTTTTATGGATTTTATCGTTGGGTATTTCTCAGTTTCATCATGTTTTACATGCCTAGCACATGGTCAGATGCTTAGTAGGTCATGTGATACTCTCTTAATCCTTACTAATAGATGACTAAATATATCTTCAACCAGGTTAACTATCATATGGGGTAATGTGAAATGGTTCTGAATCTATTATACCGACCACCTAATACATGGATGAATAGGTAATATAGACAATGGATAGTATTGATTATGGTTTTCTTGCTTATGAAAACTCAAGGTAGTGAAAGTTCATACACATAGTACCTTTCGAGTTGTTAAACAGTGTAGTGAACTAGTTGAGTTTGGTTGAATTATTGATCCTTAAGATGTGATGTATTTTTTGGGGTCATATCTGTAGTATATTTATCTATACATTAAAATAATCATGTTTTTTACAATTCTTAGGATGGTGTTCTAGGAGGATCAGCTATTTTGACTTATCAATCAAGTTGGTTTTTGGTATTTTGGAAAATGTTATGGTGTTCGCGATCCTGAGTTAGAGAAGTTTCACCCATGTTTCTGAGGTATATCTGATCTAGTCTACTTGGGATTATCATTTCTATCTCTTCTTTAAAAAATGAGGACTCTCCTAAAGTGCGTATGGTTACATCAATTTCATTGAATATGTGTCCTTCTAGGTTAAAAGAACACAGCCCAAAGGACCATCAATCTTTATTTAATTCCCTTGAGGCTTACAAATTAAAAATCATGTTAGTTCTTTCTTTGGAGCGTTATTTTTATGTGGTTGGTTGTGTACACAACCTTTTATAATCATCATCGGTCTTGGATGGACTTTGGTGGTTGAGTTTGAGAAATTGTGGGATTCCTCGGGTGGTAAATGATTGTGATCAGTCTATGATGATGCGTTAGTAGGTGAAGTTGATATTCTCCTATGACATCATCCAGAAGTGATTTGGCAATTCATTTGTTCCTATAATTGGGAATAGTTGGTTCAGAACCATATTGATCACATCATCTTGGATAGGTTGGAGGTGTCTCAAATTATTTGGGTGATCATTAATATCCTCTTTGTGTACTCTTCATTAAGATATGAGCATGTCCCAAATATTAAAACCAACATTGATTCACTAAGAGAGCATCAGTTATACACAGTGATAAAGGTGTCATGTGTTTTTCTTCATTAATAAGTAGTTGTTATTAGAATTTGTTAATGGAGTCTTGGTTTCTATTGAGGCATTGTTAATCCTTGGTGATAATTGTGTTCCCATGCAGTAATTCCATGGACTGACTCTTGGAAACTAGTCTTTTTTTACTTGACCACTATGTGGACGCCACTCAGGGAATAGTCAATGGTCCAATGTAGACATCTAGTCCTTGTTCCATCTTCTCACTTATAAACAAATATTATGGATTACATTGGGTTAGTTCCTTGGACTCCAATTAAATGATTTTGAAGTTATCTCAAACTCAGTTTCGGTCTCAGAGGTGACACTTAAAGGTTAATAATTCCAATGACCTACATCTAGATTAAAAATTTGTTCATGCAAAGGTATGTAATTTTAAAAGATCAAGTGATGGTTCAACCATGGAATTTCATCGGATGCTAGGTATTGGCTTCGATGAAAGTGATAATGGATAATTCCAGATGCCTTGGAAGATGGAAATATTATTCAGCTTGTAATAAGACATCCATATAATATGAGAACCTTGAGAAGCATTAGCCACATGTTTCATGACTAGTTATCCTTCTTGTTTGAGGTATACAGTCTAAAGAATCCATATTAAAGTACATCATTCTGTTATGGCGGGTGTGGTGAAAGGGTCAACAGCACCTTCTGGGATAGCTTATAGGACCATTTTCAATTAGTCAATCGTGATTTAAATATTTTGGTATAATGAGGACCAATATATTACCTCATAAGTAATTGGGTTCACCCATATATAGGAAACACACTAGGATAATTTCTATGATTCTTGGAGGTTCTTTTTGTAAGGAAATTCTGACGGTGGATGTACTATGGATCCGAATTGGCCCATTTTTTATGCTCATCCTATGTCAGAGAGGCCCATAAACTAGGTGTCCAAGGATATGACGTCTTGAAGGTTCCTCTAGATAAATAGGATTGGGTGGAACTGTTTCATTTTTTTATTTGGAAAATGAGCATTGGATTAGTTTTTAATGGATTACGTCCCCTATTCTTAAGTAATTCTTACATGTGTGTTGGGGGTTTTGAAACACAATGCATCCATTTGAACAATACTTCATGACCCAAATAGGATAGGTGATTGTTTTTATATTTTCCAAAGGGTTCTTTAGGATTAGATGTTAAAAGGTGGGGAGGTTGTAACAACCTATGATTTGAGCCATAGTAGAATTCCAAGGCAATTTGTATTTTGGTATTTATTGGATGGGTCATTATTTAATTTAATATTCAGAATGTTATTAAGAGTGTTATAATACTTAAATGAGTTTTTTATTCTTTTTATAAGGAATGATATTTTTCTTGGGTTTCTCATTGTTTTTTTATGTTTTGGACCCGGAAAACTCAAAACGGAAGAGGATTGAGAGGATCACACTGTTTTTCTAAAACAGTAAGACCCTATAGCAAAAACCATATGACTTGTGCAGGTTAGAAGATGTGAGGTACATGTGCAACATATGTATTTACAAACTATTAACCTATCCTACAAGGTTATTGCCATGTAGGCTTTATGATTTCACTATTTATCACACAGTTGGTGCACTATTGGGGAAAATAGTGCAAACAAATTGTGTGAGGATAGGGTTCCAGGCAGTGGGAGCCACAAAGTTGGTGCAAGGTATAGAAAACCATGCATCCCATTTTTTAGAGTGAATTTACTCTATTAACTTAATGGTTTTTATAATTCCATTTCTTTCCTTCGTTCATTCATCTCCTCTAGGTTATTTAGTGCCCTCTCTAATGGGTTTCTCCAATTCTTATCCAAGGATATGATGGATATCCTTCATATGTCATCTAAATCCAGAACCATTTATACCTATAGACTCCTTTTGATTACCTCTTTATTATATTTGAATAATTATACATTTAATTTCACATCAACCATGTTTTTGTAGTGATATCTCATTTTCCATATTTTTAGGGTGCATGTTTGGTTCTTATATTTTTGCCAAAATGGGTTTAATTAGACCTCAATATTTTATGATTAGAGTTTCCTAACCATGAGTTAGGAGTTCTATGGATTTTTACACATTTTTATGTCATATTATAATTATAATCATTTATATGCATGCCGACCTTTCAATGGATTTCCATAAAAATGTTTCCTTCCAACTAATTTGTACTATGAACCGTTTATTACTCTTTTGGAAACCTGTTTAGTAGTTAGAGGTTCTCAAACATGACTAGAATAACCCCTTGGGTATGTTATATTATGTTTTCCCTTTATATTTAATTTTTTAAATGCCCAAAATTACATCAAAGAATTCATCATAGACATAAAATATATTTTTCCATTGTAATCCAAAGCCCAATTGATAATGACACCTCATAAGTTCCATGTAAAACCTTGTATTTTATTTCAATATTTCTTAATTTAGTGAACTAAGATTTTATTATAGATTAATATTCTTATTTTGGATGAATGAATCAAAATTTTTTATGATTTTATAATAAAACCCCTCAAATGAGGTTCATTATCTTAAAAATTAAAAGTTGATTATTGTTTATTTAAAACATGCTTGGCCAAATTGATTGGGTGTTTCTCTATGATGTTGTTTTTGGTAGAAATATGGTATGTTTTGGACGATCCCTTTATTGATGTTATAAAATTTATTTTCCCTTTTTCATGTAAATTATTTTTTTAATCAGTGAAACTTATAATTTTATGACTTGGCCAACTTCTATTTTGATGAGTAATGGAACAAGAACATATTATGTTATTAGCTTTCTTTATTAATGTATTTGATCGAGTAGATAAATGGAATCATATTCATGAAACCTTTTATGTTACTTATTGAACCTTTTTTTGAATTTCCATGTTTTGTTAGAATAAATGGAATATATCAAATGGAATGGTTTTCCTTTCAACAATGACGTAAATGTTTTAATTAAATGAATTTGAATTGGTTGTTATGACCTTGCCTATTACTATAATTAAATAAGAAAGGATCCTTTGAAATGTTATAATTATGATTCCTTTAGTTATGATTTGGATTTATAAATTTAAACCATGATAAGTATTAACACATGGATATTTATTTTAAATATGCTTATGCCTTATACATAGGTTGTGGAAAATGGTAAGGGTTCGGTAGAGCGGCATCACCTATACTTACATTGGGATTTGAGCATGATGTCTAACCCCAATGAAACAATATAGATGGTGGGAATGGCAAACCACCTCCCTTGTGAGTGGTAATATGATAGCGCACTCACTTCTATTTGAGTGTTGACTTGAAAACACACTCACCATCTTGAGTGATGAGAATGGATTATCCCCCTCATTATGGGATGTAGGGAATGTACCCATTCTTCTGATCTTATTTGATAATTATACTCATTATGGATGTCTAAGTTACACCTTGGTCCATCCAACACCGATTATTCCATGTATGTGGCAACTTACATCCACACATACTTTTTTGTATGGGTGGATCCAATATATAACTAAAATATTTATATATTTTTACTATATAAATATTTAATGATCATTGACTAATTCCATCAATGATCTGATGTGGGTATAGACATCGTGAATCCTTTAGGAACCTAGCTAAGTAGGTGTTTAACTATTCACCTTGTTTATTATCTTATTACATTCACATTGCGTACTATATATTAATGAACTATTTTTAGGTATAAAAAATCATGGGTACCTACTTTGATTTATATCACACAACATGTTTAAAAATCCATTACACTGGGGTACCCAAGTAGATCTCGTGTTCACAGGACCTTGGATTTTTTCTCTTATTGTATTCCAATATATGGGAGTTAGAAGCATAGGACTGAGTTGGGGCTAAGGATATTTGTGGACTTCACCCTAAGGTCTTTTAGTTATTTTCATTATTTATGTTTTGTAATATATCATGTTACCTTCTATATGTATAATGTTTTAGTTTATGTACCTCTATATGTACATGGATTCATTATATACATTGACATTTTCCATCATTTATTATTAAATTTATAATATTTTCCACTATTTTTTATTTCATTTATTATTACTTCTTTTATTATCTGTTATTTATTATTTCATATACCTATTTGATAAATTGATCATAAGGGTATAGTCTCCCCATTATTACCTCCTTATACCCTCGTAGCTTTTCAGCAGTCTCTATCATAGGGGGAGGCTTTCTTGATGCCCTATGTCCCACTTGTTCGACTACCGGTTTAGTGGTAAGATAGTATGATATATTACACACATCAGCGATTAGATAACCATATTTTTTTGAATCCATGGATGAATCGTATGTTAATATTGGTCATTTATATTTATATTTTTTATGGGTCTGGGAGAGATATAATTTTAAAGAAGATCAAGACTCTAACAATTCAAAGAGAAGAATTTTAGTTTTAAGGAAATTAGAAAATAAGATTATTTATTTACTCCCTCTCAGTGTTATATCATATTCCTAAACATCTCATTAGGTAATGAATTTATATATGTATATAGTGTATTCCAAACCTCCATATAATCTATATGTGGTTAGATATCAATATTGAACTAATGTTTCAAAAATTATAGTTTTTTAATGGTTTTAGAAGTATGTAAACCATTTATTAGTGTATCCTAATATTATCCAATTTTATAAATCATTAAACCAATTTTTATTTTATAAAATGAAACCAATTCTCAATGTTATTAATTTTTTAGTATTGTATTGGATTATTTGTAAGCTTAATGTTACCTTTTTTTATACCATGAGACCACTATGCTCTCTTTCACCTCTATTATTTGAATTTCATCGATAGAAGATGACCTCATTCTTCTCTCACATTAATAAATTTTACATTAATTTTACAAAGGTATATTCTATACTATTTCTTACCAATCATCCAAAAACATTTTTCTAAAAAAGGGTTCTCTATAACATGTTCATTTTTTCTATAACTTCTCACATACCACCCATATCTAAATTTTACTTTTAATTATGGTCTTTTTCGCACCAAAACCAATCTAAAATCATACATACCATAGAAATATCTTATTATTAATTTACTAATAATGGATATTATTGTTTTAATGATTTGTTTGAAATACTGCATAAAAATAGGCTTATAAAACAAATTTCAAACATGTGATGGTAAATTTAAAAACACATTTCATTATTCTATGTTGTAATTTTTGATCCATACCACTTATATATTCAAGAATCCCATTCATAGTTATAAAAATTATTATAATTTAAAAAATATTGAAATTTTTATTTTTGTCCCTTCTTTGAAACACTATTGTAAATTTTATTAAGAAATAATAATAAACATAAAAAATTTACTAAATTTCAAAAAAATAAAGTAATTTATTTTACATTTCATAGAAATATCTAGACCTAATTACATAAATATTGAAAAAAATTCATTGATTAATTTTTTTCACTAAAGTTGATTCCAAAAATATATACAAGTGGATTGAAGTAGAATCATGTATATGATTTCACAAAATTGTAATGATCAAAATATTATGTTATAAATTTTATATTTTAAAATATATGTAAAAATGAGTATAACAATATCATGTTTTTTCAAAAAATATAAATCCTCTTTTAATATTTATAACCATTCCATTATCATTGTTAAAATTATAAACCATTAATTATAGAATTTAGACATCCTCTTTATGAACTCTGTTAAAAAATTTGATATTTGTACCCATTTTTTATATCTTTAAATATAATTCATTAGACACCTGAAAATTTATTTATCACAAGTTTAAAATCTATTATAAATGGTTCATCTATATTATTCCCTAGAATTTGAGTGTAGTATTTTCATACCCAATTACCATTTTTTAAAATCACATTACCAATATCATCATATTTAAATTTAAACTCTAGCTTTTTTATTTGGTTTGATCATGTATTCTGATAGAAAAAAAAATTTCAATTTTTTTAGGTGATACCACACTTAGTTTAGGACATATACTATTGAATCATTCTTTCTGGCTTCCTAAAATTATTCTTGAAAAAAATATTATAATAGATTATTGTTTTCAAAATTTCTCATCCTCTGAGTTTTTTTGGGTGTTATTTTTTCTCTGAATAAATTAAACTAATTGATTTCAACCCCTATCTTTCTCCCATAATTAAATGGTTGAGTTTATTAAAAACTTAAATATTCTTTTGTTTAAGCCTTGGAATTATCCAAATGAAAAAAATATTTAATGTTCTATAAAATATTTATCAAGACGTACTAAATCGTTATATATTTTCAATAAATACAAATTTAAAAAAAAATATAATTTCTCTTCAATCTCCATAGAAACATTTTTTAGAAAGTTTTATTAAGAATATTATTAAATTATATTATATTTTCTTTGTTTGTAACTAAGAATGAAATAAAATTAATTTTTAATTTTGAAAAAAAAATAAGGCAAAGTGAGATCCCATGAAAGTACATGATAGCAAACCGAAAACACCATACGAGATAGTTAAACCATTAAAATCATTTTTAATTCTATTAAAATAATTATCCCTAAATAATTTCAATTGGAGAATAATTTTTTATATATCTAGATAATCATTGATATGTTCTTCGAAACAAAAAAGTCATATCGCACCATGTTTGAATTTACTCCTCTATTTTTATCTTCAATGTATTGAATCATCTTAACAGAATATGGTCGTTCTTGATGATCGCTGTTATATTAGATATATAGTATCAAATTTTAACCACTATATTTCGTTCTTGTTTACCAACCAATGAGACCATGTATTTGATTCCATGTCTATTGAATTAGTTCTTATCTTTAATTAATTTCATTCTTCAGTTTTTTATAATCAAAAGATCTTCATCAACTAACTTGTTTTATTTTCATCTTAACTATGAATGATTTTCATGAATCCTATCGAATAAATTTTTATTTATAATAAAATAATGATATAATATATTTTTATCAGAAATGAAAAATAAATAATATATTCCTTGATTAGTTCCCACATTAAACATACGACCAAATAAATCAATGAGAAATAAATCCTTGAATTGTGTGGAGACATTATTACTATTATTATAATTATTTTCACCAACATTTTCTATCGTAAAATAATAACATTCCATATCCCAATATATCTTTATATTAGAAAAATATACCACTCAATTATTTTATGATATATTATCTAAATTATTTTTATAATTATGGAAGAATATTTTATGCAACTAGTAAATTTATCCATCTACTGTGAGTTTTGATGTATTTTCAATTTTTTTCAATTGATATAGATTAAAAGTATTCCACTATCCTCAAAGAAATAAGTTTGTAACTATACATTTAGTATAGAAACATTATTCATTAAATGTTACTTTAGGTCCTAAGTCATAATGTTCCCATACATGAATGATTTTTTTTAATTCCATCAATATAAAGTGCAAACATATTCTCCTATTATTCAACAGAATGATTTTTTTCTTCTTTTTTTAGTTTTTGAAGCACCAAAATTCTAAAGAGTGTCCTTATATCTACAAAACTCATAAAATTAATCACTGAGATCATATTTTTAGTAATATTGGATTAATACCCATTATAAAGAATCTATTGTTTTTTTATTATTCATCACTATTTTAGAACTTTTGTAAGGGATAACCTTCCTTTTATGTATTTTTAATTTCTTTGAGAATTCAAGTTTGGTCTATTAATAGTATCTTTTTTATTCACTATTTTTAGTTAGAGTAGTGATGTACTCATACGCTTCTTTCACTGTGGAAAATTTAATTCACCAAACAATTGAGATACATTGTCCCCATTCCCTTGTCATCAAGAATCCATTATATTTTTCCTTATTCCTATTTTCTACACAATTACATTTTTTAACAAACTATAGATAAATAATATAAATATCCTACAATATAATTTCTTATTCGAGGATGGAGTTATTCCCACATTCATGTTTATTGACTTTTAGATGAATATCCCTTCCAATAACACAATAATTAATCAAAATAAGTCATAGTGTGGCTTGTGTCACTATAAAATTTTCACATAATAAGGACAAAAAGTTTCTTACATCCACATTACACATTCATATCCTAAAAATAATTATTTTTCTAAAAAACCCATGATGATAGATAGTTAAATCTTATCATTTATTTCAATTATAGTTTTTTCATACAATAATTCATAGATCGTTCTTCTTAAAATCTTGTTGTAATTTTACCCTTTTTATTTTTTTAGTTCTCATTTGATACCATATTAAAAAAAATCATGCTCTCAATCTCATTCATTATATTATTAATACATGAATATTATAGACTAATTTTTTCTTTTATAGTAGATATATTTAAATTCATCTTCATAAATTTTCTTCAAAGTAAAAAATTATTCATTATGCGAGTGAATTAAATTTCTTTATTTTTCTACACAAGATTTATGATTATTTATTACAATTTATTTATCATTTACAATAAACATAAACTCTATAACATATATTGTATTTTTATTAAAAGGTTATTTTTCACAAAAAGCATTATCAAACTATTTTTTTATGATGTTTTAAAAACTCTAAATACTTCTTCAAACATGGCCATATTTTGATTTTTTTTATTTCTTGAATTTTAGTATACTCTATAAAACCTTGAAGAATAAGTTTTAGTAGTTGCACACAATTAATATTAATTAAAAATTCACCCTATAATTCATCATTGACCAAGGATTCCATTATGGAATCATCCCATTCTGATTTGAAATCGAAATCACCATATTTCATTAATATATCATAGTAGTGTACTAATTGTAAATAATTATTTTGAAACATTCTTGTCAAAGTCTCTCGATATATTAAATTATTTTAATTTGTAAACTTCATTGGCATCAATTTTTAACAAATAATCCAAATATTATCACCATCAATCCTCCCAAAAAAATATTGCAATGATGTGTATATCTTATATTTATGAGAATAAATCCAATGGAACCATTACTTCAGACCTTCCTTCTCGTCATTGTAATTTTTTAGCGATGAGTTAGAGAAATTCAACACACATAAATTATTCTATATATTCACTATGTTTGATGTGATATTTTTCAACATATTTTATTCTGTTATTTTCTACTATATAAACTTTTCTCCCTTTTTATTTTTCACACATCTCCTAAGTAACAAAATTACTTTTCTAATCAAGAGATCCATTGCATGTTTCAGTATTTAAGTTTCAATACATTAACATTTTATAATGGTTAAAATATCATCAAGATCATTTTCATGAAATAAATTTCCTTTTTTCTTTTTTATATAGAAAAATAGATTCAACTACATTAATAGATCAATTGTAATAGTCATTAATGTTTTTTAGTATTAATAATCTTGTTATTTTATTTATTATATAACATTTTAAAATTTTCTTTCTTCCACATACTGTTCTTTTGAGAATATTGTAAAACTATTACCTTATGAAAATAATAGATGTATAACTAATAACATTCAAATAAATACAATTTGATAAGGATATAAATAAAAGAATTTTTTTATTTCATATTCGTTAATATATTTCTCATTCAATTATTTCATAGACATCTAGATATGATTAATTTGTGGTATTTCATGGATTTTAGTATTGAAACATCAATGTATGCTGATTCTGGATGATATATCATGTAATTTCTCAAGATTTAATAATTATGATTATAATGATATTGTTAATTTTCATATATTGATGTAATTATTCATGTTATTGATAAACATGTGATATATTAAATAATATTTAACTTTTCAACCCTTATACAACTTGTTCCAAATTTATGATGAAGCTCTATTGGATTGGATTGTACTATGGATAAGTGGAGTTAAATAAGTTGTAATTCTTTTATAGTTTTCTCTGTTAGATATAAATCCCAAATATATAATTGGATCTGATAAACTAAAATTTCAATCTCAAACTTACTTAAATGATTTGGAAATTAAAGAACACGATAGATGTGATATTTTTATAAGGATTGATTATAACATGGATACTTAATCCTATATGTGGTCTTTATAAATTCTAGTTATAAATTTTCCACATGAATAAATTACCAATTACATGTTATGAGAGATGTATCATCCTCCACCCAAAGGTGTGTCCCAATATACACAACATACCACTACATATTAAATTGACTCTCTCTAGTGTGCAATGTCAAATAGAACATAGTGAGTATGGTCATATTATATTTAGATATACTAAATAAATAAGTAATAATTTTATCATTAAACCTATAAATAAATAGAAAGAGTTTTTGGGTACCTCTTTAATATCTTTTATGTCTAATATTTGGTGTTTAACCCAAATCACTTCATCGTGTTAACTACATCAAGAACATAAATTTCGTATTATGAATTATATGTCACTAAATAATTTGTATCTATAGATTTGATTTAGAATACCTAAACTCTTCTTTCTTAGTATCTATCTAACCCATGCTCTATAATTTTTTGTTTTCTCCATCCTAATCAAGCATTCCAAAAATATTTAAAAGTGACTAATTCTTGAATGAAAAGTCCCAAATAATTTTCTAAAATATTCCTTTAACTAATTTATACATTATCATCCTACAATAACTTACGCATTCATCTTTTCATGTGCATATATCCTCAATGTTCATCAAATAAAATTCTAAAAATAATAAATTCAGCATTTAAGTTTATTAAATATAATTTCACAAGAATTTTTTTATATTTTATCATCAAATTTATTTCGAAATATTTTCAATTAGAAATCCAATAATATTTAAGCTAGGATCTCATATTTTTATCTTCAACTAACCTAGATTTAATCATAAGATAATTATTACCTCGTGTTATTGGAATTGAATAACATCATAACATAAACCGTGTTATTATTAGTAAGTATCTTCTTTAAATTTTTCATCTTCACAAACTTTTATAACAAAATCATATATACAAAAGTTAGTGTGAATCATAGACTTTCATAGGATTATATGGTGAAAAAAATCTTAAAATTCTACCTATTCATAAGATTTTATAAGTCTTATGTATTTTATAATATTTTTTTTCTTCGCATAATTTCATCATTATTCATAACAAAAAACTTATTAATGATTCCAAATATATTTACCTATTGTTTAAGATTCTTAACATTAATTAATTTTTTCTTAGAATTTGTAGATATATTATAAAGATTTCAAATATCATACCTATTATCTTCTTTAACATATTTCATTAACAAACCTCAAAATAAAATATTAAATATCATAAATAATATTAAGTGAATTAATATGGATGCCCAGACATTTTTTAACATCCTTATTTTGAGAAAATATTATGCATATTTGAGTAATTCCATTCATAGTAAGAAAATAATATTATATATAAAGGTAAATTCACTCATGCATTTTCAATTTTTTGGTTTGGGGAAAAATAAATTACATATTCCATTCTATTGTTTATTTTTCCAACACCTTGGTATAAATTAAACTTATGACTATAGGAAAAATAATTTTTATTAATATTTCCCCATAAAAAATAATTCTAGAAAATGTGAAAAACTTCATAAAACATAATCATTCATATCAAAATAATTATCAATGTCTTGAAATACATTATAAAAATTATCCAATGATTCATAGTCATATTTAAAAACTAATAAAATACATCAAAAAATCCATTTTACAGTTCAATCTCCCTATTTAGATTATTTTTTAATAAAAAAATTATACATGTAATTAAAAAAACATATTCCTAAAATCATTAAATCATGGCCTTTTTAAATATAATTTTCCTAACAACACACTTCTAGATAAGGAAAATACTTTTTGATAATTGGATCTCTCTATGAAAATTAATGTTTTCCAAGTGACTTAAATCCCCCCACCCCTCAATCCATGATTTCATATGAGTTTTGACCCCATATTTTTAATAACCACAGCCTTGAATTCACAACATATAATAATATTTCTGGTATAGAATTTTTATAAGAAATAAATATCTAAAGAGTTTTTGGGATTCGACCAACAAATACTCATTTGAGACGGGAAATTAAACATAATGTTTTAGTATTGACCTAAGAAACATTCTCCTTGAAATTTATATTGTAAACACATTTTTAATATGGTCTATTTTTATAAAAAAATAAATCATAGCATATAAATTTTATACTTTTTTGATTGAATTATATTTAATTTCAATAACCTTTTATATTGAATACTAGATAATATTTCCATACAAATCACTAGTGCCTCAAGTTTCATAAAAAATAATCAATGAAATCTCATTTTTTAAATTCAGATCATCAATTTAAACATTCATTGATATAATTTGAGTACAAGTATGTGTCTCAACAACTTATTGATCCTCAGATGTGTTTTTAGTCACTGAATTGTACTTCCAATTTTTCCAACTCAAATATATTTCACCTAAAAATAATGTCCCAATAGATTCAGATTACATATCAATGTAATAATGAACCCAATATGCATGGGAAAATTCCAGATTATTCATTTATATAGTGTTTCTTTACAGGAAACTATTTCTTAGTATACTATTATAATATTTGAGAGTCTTTTCTCAAAGTTATTAGACTACATTAGATCAATCTAAAATCATTCATAATTATTCACTTAAAATATTATTTTTTGACATTATTTTTTAGATTAGGAATATTTTTCATTGTTATTCAAATATATATCTATTTAACACTTCTAATAATTTCATAGTTTCTCAAACTCATTCCAACTAATATCTGTATTTGACTTCTTTGGAATATTTCATGTTGAATTTCATCAACAGCTATTTGATATATTTTTATTTGGTGTCAATGAATTAAATCTGTAGTTTTTTATTACATGTAATCCCTTAAAATAGTACATTTTAAATAGAAACATTATCAAAAATTGAAATTTCATTTTTTTAAACCCCTTATTATCCTTATATTTGTCAATTGAAAATATTATGTCATCAATATAAACGATAATAATTATAGTAATTATATACATCTCTATCATAGAAAAAATTACATCATTCTTCACTATTTAAAATTTCATTCTTCTTATACTATAATATAATTTAGAATACCATACTTTATAAGCATGTTTTAGACTGAAAAGTTCCTCATTAAACTGAATACATTTCTTCTATAATTATATATAATAATGCCTTTATGTTTTTCAATAAAAATTTCTTCCTCTAGTTCACCATTAAAAAGGAATATTTCAAATTCATATAATATACTATATACTTTCTACGAGATATGTTTTCAAGTATTCTTGATTCAAGTATTAAACCTGGTGTAAGATTCTATTAAATGAAAACCATTTACATTAAAGAATACCCTTTTTATAGTTATCTATATTTGTTTCTTAACATCACATCTATCTAATTTGTTTTTATGTTAAATACCCTCTTGGTACCTATTAAATTATTTCCATGACGTCTATGTCTAAACTCCTATGTTTTATTATCCTCTATCAGACCAATATCATTGTTAATAGCATGTCTCAACTCCCCTTGTTCAACAGTTTTTTGAATTTTTTTGTCTTAATGTATTGAATAAAAGATGTACGGTTTTACCTTCTAATTATTGTCCTTATTTATATATAATAACATGGATTCATAATAATATATTACAGTTTAAAATGATATTTTTCCTTCAATATTTTATTCCATCATCTATTGAATCTTCATCTTTATGAAAAGTTTGATCTAAATCAACATTAATAGAAATTACTTCCATTTCATATTCTACTGCACTACCTTTTTCTAAAATATACATGTTGTACAATTTATTATTATGGAATTATATTAACTTATTCATAACCTATTTGGATTGATATATAGCAATTTTCACATTATAAATAATATCATAACTTTTTAATCACATTCGACCATCATTTATATCCTCTATAATTTGATATTAATCGCATAGAGAAATAATTGTTTATTTATCATTGAATTTACCCATGTCATAATCATTATTATTATGGTAATAAGGACTAATAAATAATTTATCACACATCATTGATGGATTTAATTAATTTTATATTTTATTTTATATTATATCGCATTAAGGATTGAGTAAGAATTTTTCTTGTAAATTAATCAAACTATGCACTAATTCCTTCTAGAAAATTTATTATTTTTTCCCTCAGTAAGCATTGCTCTACCTATTTCAAAAGAACTCTAACTTTTCATTGTGTAAATTCCATTCTACAAGAGAGTTAATGTTACACTTTAAAAGTATTTTAATCATTTCCTTATGAGATAGGTTTTAAAAAATTATTTTTTCACATATATTATATGATCCCATCCTTTTTATATAGACACATATCCCTTTTTATCATTTCTTCTAAATTTTTTTGAAAAACCCTACATATTTACACATGTGCACCATAAAAATTAAATTTTCAATATTGATTAAATCATCATTAAATTAGATAAAATATAGACCACTATTAGTAGTCTATTATCGCATAGGACTGTATAAGTTAGAATAAATTATATCAAGTGTGTTAGTTGATTGAATATCTACAATTTTATAGGTTTAATGGGTTTTTAATTATTGAAATGATTTCACCGATAACCTCTCTCCCTCTATTTAGTTCAAGAAGATATCTTACAAAATCATACTTTAAAATACTAATCATATTTCTTTAACAAATACAGTCATCTCTGCCAATCCCAAACATTTTTTCTTCCTTAGAAAATAAATAACCATAATCGGTAAGATAACTAAATTTGGATATATTACCACTTATTCCTTTTTACATTGTTTATTATGCTTTCATCCATTGATACTTTAGTTGAAAAATGATTATTTATGGTAAATAATATCATATTTATCAGCATATAGTTGGATTAACATAATAGATTTTTTAATACCTTCAATAACAAGAAATTCGTTCGACGTTGTTTCCTGCCCCCAATTTTTTTAATTCCAACTCCTATAATTTTAAGTGAAAATTCATTTCTAAGAGAAACTCATAATATATAGTTATCTTCAATAGTTATTTTATAATTTTTTCACCATTTAATTGTGAGAAACATCCATTTTCATGAACTAAATGAACTTGTCCTATTGATGCTTTCAGAGAAACAATAACAAGAAGTTACATTTTTATATTATTTATTTTTTCGAAAATAATATTTATATTTTCGACATAAGGAAACTATCTAAATGATTATTCATGAATTCTTCCACATAATAACCTTACTTGTTACATCTTCCACATATTTCTTCTATGAAGTGAAGTCATTTTTGTGTTTATAGGCTTAAAGATTTTGTTTCGACATCTTACTTTTTTGATGATTTAATAAGATATTTTTAGATTTTCCCCCTGATTTAGGAATTCACCAAGGATGTGACATAATATGCCAGAATGAGCATGATTTGTTCCCAAACACATTACAACACTTATCTTATCCTTATAACATTTTTCCTATATTGATATGAATTTTATCCATATTACTATAGTTTTTATTTTGTAGTTATATTTAGGGTTTCCTATTATATTGGGGAGAGAAATCATATTGAGATACTATTTTTGTACTTTAATATATTATGGGTTTTCTCAACACCAATCACGGCACAAATAGAACCATATTTGGTATTTGATCTAATTCAATAGGGAAAAAATTATATTTGATACTATTTTTATCTGGATTTTTGTTAACCTGCCTTTTGGGATTCACAAATTCAACGATATATGATGATTATTTTTAACTTCCATAACTATATATAATTATTTTCTTATCTTTTTCATGTAATTTTTATCTTAAATATAATGTGATTTTATTTTACATAACTACTATTTTCTCAAAGAATCTTTTTCTGTTAAATATTTTACCATTTTACCATTAACAGTAACATTTCGATTGAATTATTTGATTTTATAAACATACTCATATTCCCTTTTAACACAAAATTTTCCCTCAATATTTTGATTGTTTTTAATTTTTAAAAATCTATGCTCCTTTTTGAGTTCATTGTTATGCTTGTGACATTTTTTTATGTTAAGATTTCTATAGATGTTCTTTATATATTTTTTCACCACCTCTTCTTTAATACATATGATTTATTTTCCTTTTCCAACATGATTAATTATGTTTTAAAACAATTAAATTTATTATCCTAATAAATTAATACTTTATATGATGTTATCTATTATTATTTTCTCATTAAACATCTAAGGGTCTTTTAATTAAATATTTTCATCCCCCTGTAGATTTGTAAACATCCAATGACTATTAATCCAATTTCATTATTTAGGGTTATTACTCTTACACTTCATCATAATACAAAAAACCTTTATTAATTATAAACATAATTAAAAAATTACCAATTACATAAAATTTAAAAAAAGTGGATATTTTCTAACACCCAAAGTCTTTAAAATATATTTCTATTAAAATAAAAATATTTTCATGGATAACATGAAATGCACGCCACACTAGGTTTAAAAAACAAAACTTTTCAAAAATTTATCTGATGAAATAAAATTTATTTTTTGAATCATAATATTTATATCATATTAGGCTGATTTTTTAGAATTTTTCTAAAAAGTTTTATTTTTTATGAATACTGAAATATATATATTTTTAATTAAAAACATCATTTTAGTTTAAATAATTTATAAATTGAAATTGTATATTAAATTATTTATTAAATTAAATTGTTTAAATTTTATAAAAATTAATCCAATTTAGTTCATTGTAATAATTTTCATAAATAATTTTGATTCAAAACCTTTATAAAATTTTCAACATTTTCCCTCTAAAACCCCACTTTCTTATCATGTTTGTAGGATTAATTTTAAATTATATTTTCCACATATATGATTTTAATTTTTAAAATGGACTCTATATTTGGACTCAAAACAATTTTACTATCAAATAAGCATAAAAACATTCCCAAAATTAATTTTGAAGATAATAAAAAATAATTACCTTTGGATGATTTCATTCTCTTTGTATGAATCTCATTTCATGTATTTTAGTAATGATTACATATCATCTAGGGATTCATTTAATTTTCATTTTTTTAATAAATTTCTACTTTTATTATTTTTTTAACTTTTTATATTGACTATGCCTTATCTTTTCATGAAATTCAATATATTTAAATAGCATATATGTTCAGTAATTTACCATTCTAAATTAATTGTGATTATTGATTCATTATATCTTCCATTGTATGTAAACCAAACAAAGAATTCAATCTCACCATTATTTTTTTTATTTCACCTTGTAATAAATAAGAATACATGGATTGGGTTTTTATGGATGTGCTTTATTTGATGTTTTTATGTATCGTGCTTTATTTTATATTCCAAATGTTAAATGGGTATAATGTATGTATCTAGTTATCCAAAACAAATAAACTGATCAGTCCTTCAAGATTTGATCATTTCTATCTATTCCATTGTAATTAAATAAGCCATAGGCTCTAGGATACTGGGTTCACAGTCATTATAGTTGGTATCATAGGAAGTCTATTAGAAACCAAAAGAAATATATTATGGAAATAATATATTATGAGACATAACCTTATAATAAAATTTGAGTAAAATATAGGATAAGATTATAATATTTTAATTTGTAATTGATTGTGTGGGTTATCATATAAATATATCCTATAATGGATAATATATGTGAAAGTGGTTCTTTATTATAGGTAGTTATGGGTAATAACTTGAAAACGGGGGAACTGTTATAGACTCAATCGTCACCAGTTGCATAATAACGGGCCCTTAATGCACACATGGTTTGACACATCCATGGGATATGCATAATAAATTCAAATTTTCCATACAAACCATTAAGAATGATTTGAAAATAAATATTTCCCAAAATAAAAAAAGGTTAAGATTCTGACATCAACAATGCATAAAATGTTAATTTCATTTAAGTGTTACACCATATTTTTTCTTATACATTATTATTTAAAATTCATAAATTTATGATCTAATCTAATTTATTCCATTTTTTAGAAATGAAACACAGAAAGGGGAAGGGTGTCAATACTCGTGGATATTGTAAAGAATTACCTACCGATAAAACCAATAAAAATGGTATTGGAATGGAGAAAATTATTATTATCATATGGAATCATAATCATGTTATGAACAATAACCTTCCCTGGATGGAGAAAAAAGTCTCATGGTTTGAATATTCTATGTTAGATCACTTTATATGATTTAAGCCCCCATTATTTAGAGGGAATACGAATCCAATGAACAACGATAAATTTACTTAGTCTCTAGGTAATATATATATGGCAATAGGATGTGATGAAAAGAAAAACGTTTCACTTGAATTGTATTGTCTCATATTCGATGATTAGTAAAGGTGGTTATGGATCCATACTACTAGGGAAGAATAGGAAATAGAAACATAGAATTCAAAGCTTTTATAGAGACATTCAATGAAAAATATTTCCATCTTGAGTAACAAAAAATATGATGATAAATTACATATTCTTAAATAAAAAAGGAAGATGAAATTTTTATTGATTTTGAATGTACGAAAACAAGGTTATAGAAGTATGGTACATATTACATATGCAACACTGTGCACAAGATTGATTGTTTCATGTAAGGGATTAACAAGATTCTCTAAAGGGTGATTGTCTCTATAACTTTTCATAAAATGTTCAAATAATTCTATGTGATATGAAAATAGTGAGGGTATAGTTTCGAAAATAAATATTCATGGGAAATCAATTGAAGAATAAGTAAAACAAACACCATAAAATAGGAATTCATTAAATAATAATATATGAAAAATTAATTTACACCTTGTGGGAAGTGTGAAAAGAATCACCCTTGGAAATTTTTGAATGGATTAGGAGTTTTTTAAGTATAGAGATAAGGGTCACAATAAAATGAAATGAAATGGGAAGAAAAAAAGGAAATTATGTTCAATGATTCAGTTTTAATGATATGTGGAACTACACAAACGAATTCCCCAAGAATAAATGGAATCCAACATAGGAGAGAACAAGGGGATATGGAGAAACTTATGTGAACACTATGACTAATGTGGACATACCCAATAATGTGGTGGGTTGTACAATAATATTAACATAAAATTTAGATAATGATTTATTTGATATTGGACCATTGCACTCTTTTATATCTTCCCAGTTTTCCATGAAAATTAGTCATTTCCTTTTTAATTTATGAAAGGAGTTAATAGTCAAAACTCCTAGGGGAGTCTTAGTGAAATAAGGATACGTTATGAAGTCCACATTATGATAGGTAAATGTACTATATTTTATAACCTTATTATCATACCAATGGTTTACTTCAATATAATCCTTGGTAAGGACTTTGTTTCAAAATATGATTTAAAAATTTATTTTATGATTAAGGAAATTTAATTTTTTTAACGAAGTCGTAGATTTAATTATCATTAGAGTAGGGACTTCATCATTTGATTCATATCTAGATCAACCCCCAATATTACTTTTGAATGATACTATTTGTGAAGAATAGAAAACATACCCTGTGGATGAAGAATGTAAACTTCTAATTGAGGATTTACTTCGTCTATAGAAATACAAGGATATATTTCTTGAAAAAAATTACATGTACATCCATGAGAGTGTGAATTTGAGTTTTAAATTGATTTAATCCTTGATTAAAGACCAATATAAATGAATATTAATTGAATTGAAATTTTTGAGTTAGTTTAGTTATAGAAACAATTAGAGGAGTTGAATGATATGGGATTTATTATCCATAGTGTTTTTCCATGGGGATCCTCTATTATCTTCATTAAGAACATAAATGGATACATAAGTCAGTTCAGAGATAATTGGTAAATCAATTCCATTGTGACAAAGAATAGTTATCATATTCCATTAATTGATTAAATATTTGATAAACTTTAGATCTTTTAATATTTTCCAAATATTGACCTTTATTATGGGTATCATAAATAGCGAGTAAATAATGAGTACATTCTAATGACAGATTTTCAAATAAGGTATGGATATTGCGAGTTCACTGTAATTCCTTTTGTATTGACTAATGAACACTCTATTTTAAATGATCTAGTAAGAGTACTCCAGGAATATCTTATTGATTTTTTGGCACTAATTTAAAATATATATTTATATTTTAATGTATATAATGATTATGATAATCTATTTCATATTATTCATTAGACTCTTAGAAGGAATGATTTATTTGGGAAATTTAGTAAATGTGATTTTTGAATTTCGGAATATTCTTTTCTTGGAGATATTTTCTCTACGAACGAGATCTCATTTGGTCCTATAAAGACAATGTATTTTAGAAAATAGCCAACACAAAAAAACATAACTGAGGTTTGTAGTTTCATTAGCTTGGCAGGTTACTATCATCGATTTGTTAAAAAAATAAAAATTGGATAGCATGTTTAACATGGTTACACATAAAGGGGTTAAAAAATTTGGTCATTCAAATGTGAATACTTTTACGATGAACTGAATAGGAGATTGGTCAATGATTTTTTTTTGAATTGACCATCAAAATGTGATGGATTTTTTATATGTAATGTTGCATAAATAATGAACTTTGTTATTTCTTAATGAAAAATGATAATGTTATTTTGTATTACTCAAGGAAGTTGAATACTTATGAATAGAACAATTCAATCAATGATCTTGAGTTATAAGTTGTAATATATTCCTTGAAGATATGGTGATATTATCTATATATTGAATGATAGGAGATATATGTGAATCATAAAATCCAAAACAAAATATTTTCAGAGAAATATCATCTTATGAGACTTGGGTGATGGCTCAAGATAAAAATGGAGTATGATTTCTCAATATAATATGACCCATGGATAAAAAATACAGTAATGGGTTCATTAATTAGAAATGATCATGGATTTCTTACCCAAATGAGGTTGGAAAGGGATAACATGTTCGTAAATTTTGATAATATGGATGTAGGAATACATATAGAAGAGGATACATCACTCATTTTTCAAATAATTGAAAAACCATCATTATTAGAAAACATTAAATTTTCTCAAATAGATGATGAGAAATTTCAGATAAAAATTATATTTGTGAATGTTTCAAATTTTCAAAATTCATTTGTGAAGATGGTGTTCTCAAATTGGGAAAGAGATTTTATATTTCATCTATAATTGGCCTAAGAAGGTTAATTTTCGATAATTTTGATAGATATAATATTTATATATACCCTATAAGTACAATGATGTATATGGATTTGAGGGACCATTTTTTGTGTAATAACATGAAGCATCAAATTATATATTACGTGTTTATGTGTTTTTTTGTCTACAACTAAACACTATGAGACTATATCCAATAGGAGTAATGTATCCTCTTCTTATTCTTGTGTAGGAATGGGATTAAATTATTGTTTATATAATCATAGGACTAAAAACACTCATATAAATAAAGATTTGATATAGGTTATTGTTGATTTTCTAACCAAATCTGCACATTTCCTCTCAATAAGAGAAGATTTACCACTTGTGTGCCTTCCAAGGATATATATTAATGATTTTTTAAGACTTTATGGAAAATCTATTTACATTATGCGTGATTGAGAACACTTTTTTAAATATTAAATCTAGAAAAGTATTAAAAAACATCTTGATACTGAGCGTAATTTGAACACTACCTACCATCCTGAAACAGATTGATTTTCTGAAATGATTATTCAGAAAATGTAATATATGTTGGGGTCATTCTCACTTTACATTAAAGTTATGAAGGATCAATATTTATCATTTCTATAGTTTTCGTAAAATAATTTTTCCCAGTGAAGTATTCAAATGAAGCCAAAATAAGCATTAAATGGAAAGAGATGGTGTACTCCAACTTGTTGTAATGAAGTTGGATAAAGGAAACTCATTGGCTTGGAACATGTTTAAAAGTTAATAATAGAGGTAATGACTATTCATTACCACATTAAAACTTCTCATTATAAAAGAGTTATGTCAAAAATTTGAGAATGGATTTGGAATTCCAGTTGGGAGTTCATGTTTTGATGAAAGTATCTCTATAGAAGTGTGTTATAGGGTTATATAATAATGGGAATCTGATCCCAATGTACATTAAACCCTTTTAAATTAAAAAACAATTCTGTTTTTTTCTTGTCATTTGGCTATGCTCCCAAATCTCTCAAAAGTACATTATGTGTTCCACATATCATTATTTAGAAGGTACCTTTTAGACCAAACACATGTGATCACCTTTGATGAAATATAATTTCAATATGATCTATCTTACAATGAAGAACCCAAAAATATAATTTATACTATATATCAATTATTATGGAAATTGATGAATCATCATGTAAAGGTACTTTGGAAAAATCACAAAATGGCATAAGTAGTGTGGGAACTAGAAGATATTTTGAAAATGAACTACACTAATATATTTAAGAGCATTTAAATAGGAAATTTTAAGGATTAAATTTCTGTATAAGGTAATAATGTTACAATATGAAACTTTGTAATATATTTATTTTAAAATAAATTAAATTTTTTTGATAGCTTTTGATGCATAAAATAGAAGGTTTAAACAATTCAGGGTTTAGTGAGCTTTTATAGACTTAATCTGAATCAAATATTTAACTCATTTAAAAAAATTATTTGTGAAAATAATAATTATTTTGTGAAATAATAATATAAAAATTATCTTTGGGTGATTTTTTGGGATTTTTCAAAAATGATTCATTTTTAATAAATAGTATAAAATTTCTAATTATAATTGAAGCCTAACTTTTTATTTAAATAATTTATAATGTAAAATTATAATTTAAAGGGGATTTAATGTAATTTTATTTCAATTTTATATAAATTAATCTAAATTATTTCATTTTAATAATTTTTTTATGGAATTTTGACATAATAATTTTTAAACATTGGACAACATTCACTTTAATAAACCAATTTCTTATCGTGTCTCCATGATTAATTTTAAATTAAAATTTTCTACATATATGAATTGAATTTTGAAAAATTGTCTCCATATTTTTAATCATAATAATTTATACAATATAAAAATACCAACTTAATTTTTGATCAAAATGAATAGTTGAAATAGTAAAAATTAATTATTGGGGTTAAGGTAAAAATGGATTTAATGAGGGTTAAACTAAAAAGATAAAGGTAAATAATGACCAAAAAACATTTCAAACACCAATTTTCTAACCATATTTAGATCATATCTAATCTATTCTTTATAATACCCCATTTTTCTTGTGTCATGAGAAAAATGTGGTTATACTGAATCATTTCATAAAATTACAAGTGTGTCACTCCCCTCGCTTATAAAAGGTCACCCCATGTCCTATCTTCCATACACTTCCACTTTAACGCCCTGACCCTAGAAGCCACGAGTTGGTGCATTATTACATATCATTGGCAAGATCACAAAATATCAATCCTTGAAAGACGGATTAGTTTATTAGCCATGGAAGTGCTATATACATTCATAAGGTTTACATTGCATCATAAAATGGAAAACTAAAACAAAATTTATTCTATAGAAAACACTGGGATCCCATAGACTATCCATGTAGTTCAGTCATTATATACTTCTTCACATCCTAGGAAAAATAAAACATTGAAATGGGTGAGCTCAAATGCTTATTAAGGATAACAATATAGTGGAAACATTCATAAATAAGCATAAACATTTAAGTAAACCTATAAATCTATAACCAAATCCTTTTCAACATAAAATACATCATAGTATGGAAAATATAAATCAACATAATTCCATTTACTTACTCATATGTATATTCTACTAGTTGAATTATCACATGAAATATCAATAGCCACTTTCAAAATGATGGAATGCATAATGACAGACTTTCATAACCACATAGTCAAGGCCTTGTGCCAGGAATACAAATAAGATTTTGTCAAGGAATTGTGCCAAGAAACTAGTTTGTCTCATGAGACCTACCGATGCATCGAGGAGCTATAGTGGGATCCACCCATCACATACAAAGTCCAATGCATTCGTCACATGAAAATGTTTAGACATAACATAAACATTCGTAATAAAAATGGCATAAAAAATGTCAATACTTTATCTATAAACCATGAATAGTATGAAAATAACACATCCACAGTCAAACATATCACAAAACCTTCAATATAATGTGGAAGTTTCGTATCATAATAAATCAACTTCAAATAATCTTAAAATCCATCAAAGGATGTTGACATAGATGAAATCAAAACCCTTTTTCGAGAAATATCACTTTCAATTTTGAAATCATTTAAAATACATATATAAAAGAAAAAATTTTAATTTGGAAATATTCTTATAAGTTTGTAAGGTAATCCTTGATGATTTTATAATGGTGAAAAATATCCACACCTATCATCAAATATAGAAAAACATTCTTACCCTATTTTTTTCAAAAATTTCATAAAGTACCTTGTTGGAAAATGATAGAATGATTCCTTTCAAACCATTTTATAAAAAGTAAAACAAGGGTATAAATGACTTTAAACCATATTCTAGTAAATATTAAAAATGTTTTGGAATACATTTTTAAGAATAATGGATGTGGATGATAAATAATTCCCAATTGATAATTACATATAAACAACCTAAAATAATGAAGAGATTGTGAAACTGACCCTTAACTTGTAATTTTCTTTGAGGGATGATAGGTTAACCTCCTATATATTGGTGAAATAATTTTTATTAAATTATACAAGAATAATATACATTTATATGATATCTAATACGATCTTTTAATATTTCTTTGTTAATAATATATTAGTATTATTGTCATTTCAGGTGTTAAGTGATTCGTTTTCCTTTATATTATTAGTAATGTAAGTAATGTTTCTTATGGATAGTATGTGTCTTATTCATATTAAGAATGATATTAAGTCTTTAAACATTATTTTTAATCAACTAATGAAAATTATTCTTGAATGGATTACGATGGGGAATGAATCTCATCGCGTTTGTGGAGAAGGTAATCCGTACATACCCACAAGTGACAATATCATTCTATTGTTATTAATATAATATATAATTGGATGTTACATCATTTATACAGAGTCATTTTCATGTTATATTTATTATTTAGATCAATTAGAAATCATTATTATACCCATCCATATAATAATTTATTGAATAACAATTACACCACGACGTGGAGACTGTAAGCCGTACACACGCACGTATGGTGACATGTCATTCAAATGATGAATAGAATAATGAATATGGTTGTAGGATATTTATAATAATATCACATTATATTTAATATACTGGATATATTATTTTATAATGGAAACAACAAAGAAAGAGGAAGTAGAAGAAGAAAGGAACTTGAAAGAGGTGGTGAAATATTTACCTATTCTTCGGGTTCTTCCTTTGGATTGGATAAAAAGGCTCATTATGTTGGATTTATGACTAAAGGAAGGCCTCTAGGATAAAGGTATTACATTTTAGATGGTATTTAGGCAGAGTTTGTCCAAGCCAAATGTCTTTGAAGGAGTGAATTTGAGGGAATGTGGAGTGACCTTTTATAAGAGGGGTGAGGGGCACCTTAGGAAAAGCTAGAAATATTATTTTATAATAAAATTATTTTCGGTTTTTAATGTCTCCAAAACGAATTATTTGATGGAAAAGGATGTTATGGGTTTATAAACACTCAACCAATATGTTTTAGAGAGGTTTGGGTCACTATAGTAACCTTATCATTTAGACTTAACTCTTAGTTAAATAGTTTGACATTTATCATTCTCCTTTTATTTTTATATTATATGGTTAATAAACATACTATATACTTCCAAGAGAACCCCAAATGGTTCAGTAATGATACACCAATAATTATATATGTATTGTTTTGGATCCTTAGATTTTTAACAATAGAATATCAATTAATAAGATAATATTTGTTTTGAAAACTCTTTTATGTCAATTTTGACACTATTTAGTATTTTGTTTCTGCTAAATTCATAACAACATTATTACTTCGAAAAAAAATTAATCTAACCAACCCTAACATGTCATATTAACCTATAAAATTAGTTTAATTAATAAAAAGTCTCAAATTACATTTATTTGGATATTTATAATATCAAATATATTAATATTTCATTAATTATGTAATTACTGCATTATCAGTGTGTCATAAATAAATTAAATTATTTAATGACTAAAAAATATAAATAAAATACCATTATGTAGGAAATATTTTTATCTTTGTAATGAATATTTATAGTATAATTTATCTTATGTGTAACCCTATAATAAAAATGTTTTATTATATAAACATTGAATTTATTACTTTTAACTCTTCTTTGAATTAAAAAATAATAAATTTCCTAATCTAATCCAAGTGGACCTAAAGGATCATATATTATTCCTCGGGTTATTTTTGGTCTAATTACACTTCTCTAATATAATTAATACATGTGTTAGGGTAATAATAATGTCATTTTTAAATTTAATTACCCTATTTACTTTTGACCGTGGTTAATAAAAGTAAAAAGTTACTATTAGCCAAAAATTATTTTCATCTTATTGAACCACATTTTACTTACTAATATATACTGTGTCTCTCAGATTTTTAAAATTCAACTCACAAAAACGGTAAAATTATGTTTTATGTAAATTTGAAAATTCTCCAAGGAGGTGGGTAAAAGACGGTAAAAAGATCAATAAAATTTTTATATATAAATAATTATTATAAACTGACTCCAATGAATTAAATTTAACTTATATATGTACTATTAATATATTTTGACCTAAAATAAATTTAAATAAAATAAACAATTATTTAAATAAAAAGTCGGTTTTAAACAATAACTCAATGTTTTTCACTATTCATTAAAAATTGAATGTTTTCAGAAAAATGCCAAAAATTCACCCTAAGATAATTTTGATATTCCGAATCCAAAAATGAAGTCCATTTTGAAAGATAAAATTTATAAAACATTAAAAAGTGGGTATTACTATTCAAAATGACTAGTTTGATTGGTTGGGGTGTGTTAAAACTCGAAGTTGCGTACAACACACGTTATTGTCTTATTCAAAGAAAAGATTATCATCAATGCTTTGGGTGCAACATTATCCCCTCCTTAAAATAATTTCGTCCTCGAAATTTATAGAGTATTACTACGTAAAAATACTCGGGTGGTTCTTCATCATAAGTTCCTCGGGTTCCCACGTTGCATCTTCCATCTTATGGTTTCTCCATAAATCTTTTACCAGACAAGTCGTTTAGCTACTCAACACTTGTTCTATTTTATCAAGAACCTTGACAGGGTCTTCACAATAATACAGATCGGGTTTCAATTATAATTCTTCATAGGTGAGTACATGTGTAACGTCTCGGTTTCAGAAGCCACCCAGAGGCACCCCGTACCTGTTTGGTCACATGGCCTCTAGCGCATTTTCCCAAATGCTGGAGGCTGTCAACTAGCAGTGAGGGCCATGAGTATGATAGTGGGGAAACTCTTCCCTCATTGGAATAGTACACAACGTAAGTGAAAACAAATAACAACAATAGCAGAAGCAGTAGCCATCTATATAAGAGTAAACAACGGAAGACTGATAAATAAACAACTGGAGCAGAAATATATGTAAATGATACATGATACACATATGTCTAGGAAAACATCCAAACAAGTCACAATGCGTAATACATTACTAAACCAAAGTACAAAAGAAAAATAGATGAGCAACTCCTCAGCATCGTAAGCCTCAGCTTGGTCCCATGATCTCCATCTCCAGTGTAATCAAGAACCTGAAGTAGAAGGGCGGTTGCCCTTATCTATACCTGCAATAATATAATCTATTTGGGATCAAAAGTGTGACCCAAACTGGGTGTGAGACAAAGTCCCAATAGGAAACCACCAAAAAGATCTTTGCCTAACAGTCAGTGAATATATGGCAGGTAAATTATTGTAAGTGGTAAACAATAATTAGTAAACATGATAATACACAACAGTAATCAATCCACAATTTCTAGAATATAATCCACAAACATGAAACAACCACTCAAGTAAGAAGAACAAAAAGGTAACCTCTGGGTAGTTCTCACGGTCTACCTCTTATGGTTTAACCTATAAGTACTAGCAACCCTCTAGGAGGCACACACAGTCTCACCCCTCTGGTTCAGCTAAGGAATAGACTCTCTGAGGAAGCACTCACCCTCAAATCCCCCTATAGTCTTGTATCGTACTAAAGGCTCTCTGGGAAATCCCTCAATGTCAATTCCCCCTGTGGCCCGCGTCGAGGAACTACAGACTCTCTAGGAAAGCACTCAACATTAATTCCCCCTCTGGTCTCGCATCGTAAATTAAAGACACTCTATAGAAGCCCTCATGTCCATTCTCCATATGGTCTACTACACTAGGTTCTCACAGCCCTGTGTAAAACAATCATGCATAATGCATATATCGGCCAAAGTAAACCTTAAGAACTAATTGGCTACCATTATAAGACATAACAACATAACAGTACAATAGTTCCACTATCCTACAACTAGGCATGGCAACTGGAAAAATGCCGAACAAGCAAACAAGCATGGAAAACCATCCAGAGTACAGTACAATTTACCCTATTCACAAGCAATTACCTCTACTCAATAAATCAAGCAAAGCAGGAAAACAATAAGGGCAAAATAGGAAACACACAATACCTTGTTCAAGGGTATTGGTGGAATTTGCACAAATTATTCACAGACTTCCTACGGATATGAACAAACCACTTACCTCGATCCTAGGAGATCGATATACTTGAACCATGATGATTGACTCCCCTTATAATTTTGAAGATCTGAGAAAACATCCAAAATGATCAACCCATGATATCTTGAAGAAGATGAGGAATTGAAAAACAAGGCTCTAGGAGAAGGAATAACTCCCCGTTGTGGTTCTAACGCAATAGACGGCGGTCGATTCGGAGAACAGAAGGAGGCTCAGGAATCTGGAGACCAATCGCGGTCGTATGGGTTGCTCCCGGATGAAGAACCTGAAGAAGGAGAGCATTCTGTCCGTCATGTGCAACTCTGGTCCGTTTAATGAAAAAAATACACGGTGTGTACTTATGGGGTATACGGTGTGTGCTCTATTTTTCTGTACTCCTCTTTAAGCGGCCTTCACATCACCCCAACACACCGTGTGTATGGCCCGGACATGGCCAGCACATAGCCTGGCGTGGAAAGGGAGTACACGGCGTATACTTGAAAATTTTCCAGAAACCCCTCTTTTCTCAAAAACACTATGAAAAGAACGACATGCCTGAAAACAAAGATCCTGGTTCTTATAAATCTTCCCCCTTAAATAAATTCATCTGTGAATATCCCTAATGAGGTGGATAAGGAGAAACCCCAAACAACTCCAGCCACTGCGATCGTATATCATCCTCCCTTTCCCTGGTCTCGTCTTATACTCTCTCGTGATTTAAAAGCACCCATACTATAAAAATAGATCACCTATGGAGAACCTTCATACAGTGATCGACAATCCGGATAGGATGCTCCTCAAACGATGCATCCACTTCAAGCTTAACCTCCTCGGGCTGATATATAAGAGACGGGTCTGAAAAGTAACGTCGGAGCTGAGAGACGTGGAAGACGTCATGCATGGCCTGGTACCTCTGAGATAACTGCAACCGATAGGAAACTGGCCCAACTCTCTCCAATACCTCAAATGGGCCGACATACTGTGGTGAAATTTTACCCTATCTCTGAATCCTTTTTTGTCCCAACCTGGGTGCAACACGCCAGAAAACATGATCCCCGACCTCGAACTCCAGAGGTCGTCTCTACTGATCAGCATAAGAATTCTGTTGAGACTGTGTTATAGCCATCCTCTTCTGAATCAACTCTATATGCCTTGAGGTCTCCTAAACAAGACGAGGTACCAATAAAGATGCCTCTCCTGCCTCCAGGTAGCATAAAGATGATCAGCATGGCCTACCGTACAAAGCCTCGTATGGTGCCATCTGAATAGTCGCCTGAAAA
Organism: Viscum album; assembly: GCA_963277665.1. Classification (NCBI taxonomy): domain Eukaryota; kingdom Viridiplantae; phylum Streptophyta; class Magnoliopsida; order Santalales; family Viscaceae; genus Viscum; species Viscum album. The sequence continues at coordinate 825,832,881 of OY728155.1, forward strand.
CTGTTGTTGTATGCAAACTCCACTAGAGGGATATGCTTCTCCCAGGAACTGCCAAAGTCTAGAATTCAAGCTCAGAGCATATCCTCAAGCACTTGGATCGTATGCTCAGACTGTCTATCTATTTGGGGATGGTATGTTGTACTCAGAAGTGCCGGTGTACCCAAAGCCTTCTGAAGTCTCTTCCAGAAACGAGAAGTAAAGCGTGCATCCCTGTCCGAAACAATGGAGTGGGGGACTTCATGCAAACGCACTATTTCTCAGATGTATAGTCGTCCTAGATTATCAACATTTTAGGTATCCTTGATTGGTAAGAAGTGAGTAACCTTCGTAATCATGTCAACGAAAACCCAAAAAACATTGTTTCCTCTAGGTGATCTCGGCAATCCGGTCACGAAGTACATCACGACATCGTTCCACTTCCACTCCAAAATGGGTAACTATTGTAAAAGTCATGTTGGTCGTTGATGTTCTGCCTTCACCTGCTCAAAATTAAAACACCTCATGATGAAACCAACAACATCCCTCTTCATACCTGGCCACCAATACTGGCGATGAAGATCCCGATACATCTTAGAGACGCCAGGATGAATTGCCCAAACAGGGGAATTAAAATCCCAAATCACCTCCTCTCGTATGTCTGTTGGCACCCATATGCATCCCTGGAAATGCAAGATCTCATCCTCACCCACTATCCATCCAGGAATCGGTTCCTCTCCTAACACACTCTCCTGCGGGACTAAGCCCTCGGAGTCTGATAGCTACCTCATCCATACCCGATCAAGAAGTGTAGAGGTAACAGCTACAAAAGATAGGAAAGTCTGTCCTTGTCTGTCTGCAACTCCAGATGCATATCATAGAATAGATCCATAAGCTTCCACTCACTTCTGGCCTTCTGAACTGCCTGAATCTGAGTTCTCCTACTCAGCACATCTGCCACTACATTTCTCTTTCCCGTCATATAGGCAGGCTCGAAATCGAAGGACTAAAGATACTCAACCCACCTACGCTGTCTCAGATTCAGATCATGTTGGGTAAAGATTTACTTGAGACTCTTGTGGTCAGTGAAAACCACAAAGTGCTCTCCAAAAAGTTAATGTCTCCAACAGTGTAAGATATGAACAACAACTGCCAACTTCTGGTATTGGGTCGGGTAGTTCCTCTCTTGTGGCCTCAACTGTCGAGACCCATACGCAATGACTCAATCTCCCTGTATAATCACAGCACCCAGATCAATACATGAAGCATCACAATAGACTGTATTGGTCTTTCCGGGCTCTGGCAAGAAGAGTATAGGTGCTGACGTCAACCTTCCCTTCAGCCCCTTAAAGGCTGACTCACAAGAATCTTACCATAAGAACTTCACACCCTTCTTGGTCAGACCTGTCATTGGTGGTGATAGGTGTGAAAAGTCATGAATGAAGCATATGTAGTATCCATCCAGCCCTAGGAAACTCTGCACCTCAAAAACGTTCTTTGGCTACTCCTAGGAAACTACATCTCTCACATTCTCTGGGTCCACGGATACACTTTCCTCTGAGTTGACATGTCCCAAGAAGTGAATTTGATCCATCCAGAAGTGGAACTTCTAGATTTTAGCATAAATTTGATGCTCTCTCAGTGTACTCAGAACGATCTCAAGGTTGGTAGCATGGTCGTGTCGAGTGTGAGAGTACACCAAGATATCGTCCACGAAGACCACGACGAAGGAATCCAAGTAAGGATGGAAAACTCGGTTCAGCAGTGCCATGAAAACTACTGGTTCATTCGTGAGACCGAATGGCATAATTGTATACTCGTAGAGACAATAACTTCTCTTGAAGGTTGTCAGAGGTATATCTGATGGTTTGACGTGCAAATGATGATAACCGGACCTCAAATAGATCTTCGAGAACATGCGGGCTCCTCAAAGCTGGTCGAAGAGATCATCAATCCTAGGCAAGGGATATCAGTTTTTGACCGTTAACTGGTTCATCTTCCGATAATCCACACAGAGCCTAAGAGTACCATCTTCCTTCTTCGCAAACAGGACATGTGAACCCCATGGAAAAGTAATGGGTCGGATGAAAATATTTTCCTGTAACTCATCCAAATGCTTCTTGAGCTCCTACAACTCAAGTGTAGACATCCTATAGGGAGGAATAGACACCGGTGTCACTCCTGGCACGAGCTCGGTAGAGAATTCTACCTCACACTCTAGAGGAAAACCTGAAAAGTCATCTCGAAAGGCATCTCATAAACGATCCACCACTGGAGGTAAGTCCAACTGTGCAGTCCCCTGATCATCTAGATAAAGACTAGAAATCTGGGTTGTCACCCCTCTTAGCCCATTATGCTCGAGTCCTACTCGAATCGCTCGAACATCCCATTCTCCTTTCTGAAGAAAAGACTCACCCTCTGGTGAGATAAAAATCACCATATGGTGATAACAGTCGACGACTACCTGGAAGGTAACCAACCAGTCCATCCCATGAATAACATCATACCTTGTCATCTATAGGTCATAGAGATCCCATAAGAAACGATACGCTAAAACCTTGAGAGGTCACTCTCTACACTGACGTACAATAGATGTCCTCATCCCACAAGGTGTGTCTAGTGTCAACAAGTCGACAGAAGAAACGATACAGAGCCCCAGGCTCTCCACAACAGCAACAGAGATAAGGCTATGCATAACACCAGTATCGAAAAGAGATGAAGATAAAACTAATGCTACTGAGATCGTACCTAGAACTGTAGAAGGTCTAGGATCTTGCTTCTAATAGGTCTGCTCCACCGCAAAAGTATGGCATGCCCTGTGGCCCTTTGACCCTGCCTGACCACTCTGTGTTGATCCTCCCTGCTGACGCTGAAATACTGGTTACTAACCGCCACGACCTCGACCTCCACCTCAGCCCGAACGGCCAGAATAACTCAAGTTCCTCGACTGTTGATAAATTGGTGGCGCTGCTCCTGAATGAGGAGTCATGTAAGAACCACCTTCACCAGCTACTGGCGAGAAAACCTAGAAGAAATGATGAAGGTAACCCATCTTGCCACAAGATCAGCACTCCACTAGGTCTCTCTGGCACTACGGCCTCGTGTACCCTTCCCTTCTACACTAGTATCATACTACCTGGCTACCTGAAGATGTATCTCGCCTCCTCGAATCACCGCGCGCAGACTCCCTACGACGCTTCCTGAAGTATACTGAAGGAACACTAGTTCTGGAAGCAGAACTGGCTTGGCTCGTAGCTTCGGTGTCTCTCATATTGTGCTCCGCAATCAATGCTTGGTTGATGATGGAAGTGATGGAAGTCAACTGGAAGATATTCACCTGTGAGCGGATCTCCCGCCTGAGACCATCTTCAAACTTCCTTTCCATGAACACCCCACATCCATCCCGAAGAGGTGTAAAATGCTACAGCTCGGTGAAACGAGAGGAATCCTCCATGAAAGAATGAGTACCCTTCTCTAGACTCATGAATTCCCGGGCTCGATCGGCCCTCAGGGTCTCCCGGTAGAAGTAGTTGTAAAACACGTGTTGGAACTCCTCCCAAGCCATAACCTGCTGATGACCCGCATGTGAGATCATGTCCCACCACCTCTTGGCGGAGTCTCAAAGCATATAGGTGGTAAGCTTGACCCGCCTCTGTGGAGGTGTTTCCAGATGATCAATGATAGTCAGCATGGCTTCCATCCATGACTCTGCAGCCTGTGGTCCTCCTTCCCCCGAGAAAGTAGGAGGATGCTGCTGTTGGAAAACCCGCGTCAAGTATGCCATAGTCGTGGCAGGAGGCGGTGCTCCCTGAATGGTCTGCATCATCATCATAAAGCCTTCCCAAAACTACACATCAGTTCCTGCAACTAGTAAAATAGTCGGTGCCAAGGCTATCATGACTAGAGGATTGGCGGGAAGTCCATGATCAGCCATACCTGGCGTGTGATCACCATCCTACAATTGACATACAACCAGAGGCGTGTATAAACTCAACACGGTGTGTACTTAACCTTGATCCCCTTCCCAAGTATCCTTTCACGGCTAACCCACATGGTCTTCCTAAACTGGGACTACATGGCGTGTTATCTGTGGACACAGCTTGTATTCGACAAGGTTTCAACGTCCCGTGTTGTTAGTTACATGGCTGGTTACACAGCTGAGACTACACGGCATGTTCCGAACAAACACGGTGTGTACTTGATGATTTTTCCTGACCCATGTTGTTGGTGACACTCCCAACTACACGGTTGAACCTTACACTGCGTGTTCCGAATAAACATGACCTGTAGAAGAGGAGAGAACATTGTCTCGTGTTGTTCGTGACACGGTCGGGTACTGAGAACAAGGATACATGGCGTGTATGACACGAGTTCCCTGACCCGTGTTGTTAGTGACACGGCCTGGTAAACATCTTACTACTACATGACGTGTACCTACCGTACATGGCGTGTTCCTTGAGATTTTTCACAACCCGTGTTTCTGCTCACACGGTCAGTGACACAACTTTAAAAACTACATGGTGTGTATATATAAATTACATGCCATTTATTCGGGTTTTTTCTGGGAAGTAGCTCTGAAACTACACCGAATCCCAGAAAACAATGAAAAACGAGCAAAGAGGTGCCAAATTCTGATCCAGGAGGGGCCATACTCCCCACGATTCAAAGCTTGGAATCCAAAACTATCACATATAAGGAAAAAACAGGTCAATGAATCACCAATTTTTGATTCAAGAGGGCCCATAACACCTCAAGAACCAAAATTTGACATTCATTTAAGTAAGGTACAAAACAAACAATTTCTCTATCAAATAGTAGAGACTCTATCAAAGAATATATCACAACAGCATGCAGAATCTACACAAAGTCTATCACAACAACATACAATCGCTAATGCACCCTAGATGGCATGGAAAGAATGCATGGAATGTGATTTCTAATAAGTGCATATATAATTCTTGAGATGGCATACCCTCATCTCATCAGGTTGTGACAGAAATAAAACCATAATAGCAACAACAATAACAAAACAAGGCATGTGGATCACCCTTGGTGAAATCATATCAACCGTAAAATCTCAAAACCCAAAAACTACAATAAACAAGGTAGTGTGACTTTTCCCTATACACGGGTTAGCTACACCTGAGCAAAGCATAATACAAAGTACCAAATCCATCCTATCCCTGGGTAAAGGCTCCAAACAGTAAATCAGGATAAAAGAGACCCTCTGATACCACTTTGTAACGTCCTGGTTTTGGAAGCCACCCTGAGGCGCCCCGTACCCAGTTGGTCACATGGCCTCAAGCACATTTCCCCAAATGCCAGAGGCTGCCGACTAGCAGCGAGGGCATTGGGTGTGATAGTGGGGAAACTGTACCATCATTGGTAGAGTACACAACGGAATTGAAAACAAATAACAACAATAGAAGAAGCAGTAGACATCCATATAAGAGTAAATAACGGAAGACTGATTAATAAACAACTAGAGGAGAAATATATGTAAATGACGAATGATACGTATATGTCTAGGAAAATATCCAAACAAGTCACAAGGATGATTACAGTACTAAACCAAAGTACAAAAGAAAAACAGATGAGAAACTCCTCAGCATTGCAAGCCTCGTCTTGGTCCCATCCTCCCTGGCTTTAGGGAAATCAAGAACATGAAGTATAAGGGTCCTTTCCCTTATCTATACCTGCAACAATATAATCTTTTTGGGACCAAAAGCATGACCAAAATAGGGTGTGAGACAAAGTCCCAATAGGAAACCACCCAAATATTTGTGCCTAATAATAAGTGAATATATGGCAGGTAAAGTACAATAAGTGGTAAATAATAAGCAATAACCAGGATAATACACAGCAGTAATCAATCCACAGTTTCTAGAATATAATCCACAAACATGAAACAACCACTCAAGCAAGAAGATCAAAAAGTTAACCTCTAGGTAGTTCTCACAGTCTACCTCTTAAAGTTCAACCTACAAGTACTAGCAACCCTCTGGGAGGCACACAAATTCTCACCCCTCTGGTTCAGCTAATGAATAGACTCTCTAAGTAAGCACTCACCATCAATTCCCCCTATAGTCTCGTATCGTACTAAAGGCTCTCTGGGGAAGCACTCAATGTTAATTCCCCCTATGTCCCATGTCGAGGAACTACAGACTCTCTGAGGAAGCACTCAGAGTCAATTCCCCCTATAGTCTCGCATCGTAAATTAAAGACACTCGGGAGAAGCCCTTACATCCATTCTCCCTATGGTCCACTACACTAGGTTCTCACAACCCTATGTAAAAAAATCATGCATAGCATGCGTATCGGCCCATGTAAACCTCAACAACTACTTGGTTATCATTACAAGGCTTAACAGCATAACGGTACAATAGTTCCACTATCCTAAAATTAGGTATGGAAACTAAAAAAATGCCGAACAAGAAAACAAGCATGGAAAACCATCCAGATTATAGTACAATTTACCCTATTCATAAGCAATTACCTCTACTCAAGTAATCAAGTAATGCAGGGAAACAACAAGGGAAATATAAGAAACACGCAATACCCCGTTCAAGGGTATTGGTGGGATTTGCAAAAAATATTCACAGACTTCCTACAGAAAGGCACAAACAACCTACCTCGATCCTAGGAGATCAATATAATTGATCCATGATGATTGAATCCCCTTAGAACATCGAAGATCTGAGAAAATGTAGAAAATGATCAACCCATGATATCATGAAGAAGATTAGGAATTGGAAAACAGGGCTCTAGGAGAAGGAATAACTCACCGCTGTGGTTCCAACACAATCGACGTCAGTCGATTCGGAGAACAGATGGAGGATCGAGAATCCAGAGAAGAATCATGGTCGTACGAGTCGCTCCCGGATGAAGAACCTGAAGAAGGAGGGCGTTCTGTCCATCAGGCACCACCCATGTCCATTTAATAAAAATAAAATACAAGGCATGTACTTCTGGGGTACACGGTGTGTACTCTATTTTTTCGTACTCCACTTTAAGTGGCCTTCGCATCACACCTACACACCACGTGTGTGGCCCAGACATGGCCAGCACATAGCCTGGTGCGGCAAGGGAGTACACGGAGAGTACTTCAAAATTTTCCAGAAACCCATCTTTTCTCAAAAACAACAGGAAAAGAAAGACATACCTGAAAATGAAGATCCGGGTTCTTACAACATGCGTTGGTTCAGGCATGTATTTTATCAACTGTGATACATGGAATACATCATGAACATTGGAGAGACTTGGCAGCATTTCCAAATGGTAAGGTACATCCCCAATTAGTTCTGGAGTTTCGTAAGGTTCGATGTACCTGGGAAATAATTTTCCCTTATTACCAAAACTTATAACACCCTTCCATGGAGATACCTTCATGAAAACATGATCTCCTAACTGAAATTTCAAATCCTTACTTCGGTTATCGACATAGCTCTTATGCCTACTTTGAGCTGATTTAATGTGGGTTTGGATTACCTTAACCTTTTCCATCGTTTCCTCCACAGTTTTTGGGCCTACAAGTTTTCTTTCACCAACATCATCCCAGTATGTCAGTGTACAAATTCTCTTTCCATATAACACTTCATATGGTGTCATCTGAATACTTGAATGGAATCTATTATTACAAGAAAATTATACCAGAGGTAAATATTGATCCCACATACCTTTAAAGTCATGTGATTATGATCTCAACATGTCTTATAAAGTTTTAATAGTCCATTCTGATTGTCCAACAGTTTGGCGGTGGTAGGAAGTGATCAAATGAAGTTCATTATCCATGTATTTCTGAAGACTTTTTCAGAATCTTGATGTAAAACGTGGATCATGATCAGAAACAATCGAGAGGGGTACTATATGATGTCTCACAACATCATTAATATATATTCTTGCTAGACGTTCAAGTGGTAAATCCTCTCTTATAGTAAGAAAATATGCCGACGTGGTAAGACGATAAAAAATGAATCATATTGCATCGTTCCTTATAGGAGTCCTTGGTAGCCTCATTACAATGTCAATTGTAATATTATCCCATTTCCAATAAGGTATGGTAAGGGGTTTCATTACTCCTCTAGGTTGTTTCCTTCCATCTTTCACTTGTTGAAAAACCATACATTATGAAAAAATATCTGCAATCTCCCGTTTCAGGTTGTCCCACAAAAAATGCTCCTTCAAATCTTTATACATTTTAGTTCTCCCAGGGTGTATAGAGAAATTAGAGAAATGAGCATCATAAAAAAAATTATTTTTAGATTAGGTATATCAAGAACACAATGTCTCTTCCCAAATTTCAAAATTCCATCTTCATGTATGAAGTCACTCAATCTCCCATCATTCACATCTTTTATCCTCTTTTGAAACTCCTCATCATCAACCTGAGAACCTTTTTATACTTTTTAAAAAGATGGTTTAGTAACTATATGAAAATGAATTGATGTTTCACCTTCAATGGTTATTCCTATATCCATCTTTACTGGATCCATGAAAATATTATCCCTTTCAACTATCATCTTGTTCAAAACTCCGTGATCTTTTCTGATCAAAACATATTCCACCTTATTTTCTTTCCATGGGTGGTAGTGTATCATGAAATCATAATCCTCGAGTAGTTCAGGCCATTTATTTTTCCTCATGATGAGTTTTTTCTATGAGAAAATATACGTCAATCTCTTATGATCGGTATATATGTCACATTTTTCACCATATAGATAATTTCTATATATCTTCAAAGAAAAGATTACATCTACTAACTCAAGATCATGAGTTGGATAGTTTTTATCATGAATTTTCAGTTGTCGTGATGCGTAGGCAATAACCCTGTCATTATGAATAAGGACACAACCAAGTCCTTTCATTGATTAATCAATATAAATAACAAACCCATCATTCCCCGATGGTAGAGTCAGTATAGAAGCATTGACTAATATTCTCTTCCATTATTCAAAACATTCTTCACACTCTTTTTCCAAACAATTTTAACCCCTTTTCATGTGAGCTTTGTTAATGGGTTATCCAACCATGCAAAATTCTGTGCGAAATGTCAATAATAACCTGCTAAACCAATAAAACTATGTACCTCAGTTATACTCGTCGGTGCTGGGCATTCTTGGATTTTTCTTTTCATTGAAGGATCAATGGAGATTCCATCATTTGAGATGATATAGACAATAAAAGAAATCTTTTGAAGCCAGAATTCACACAATCTAAACTTCCCATATAATTCAGGTCTTCTAAGAGTCTTCAGGATAATGCGCAAGTGATTTTTATGATCTTCGTAGATTTTGGATTATACTAAGATATCATCAATAAATACCACTACAAATTCATCAAGATATTCCATGAAAACTCTATTTATTAGATCCATGAAGATAGAGGGTTCATTAGTCAATCCAAAAGGAATTATTGTAAACTTGTAATGCACGTACCTGGTTCAAAATGTTGTTTTCACAATGTCTTCCTTCTTCACACAGAACTGATGATATCAAGATCAAAGGTCAATCTTTGAAAAGTATTGAGCTCCATGAAGTTGGTCAAATAAATCAGCAATGCAAGGTAGGGGATATTTGTTCTTTATTGTTATAGCATTGATCTCCCTGTAGTCATTGTATAACCTCTTAAATCCATCTATCTTCTTTTCAAAAAGGCCAGGGGCTCCCCATGGAGAAACACTAGGGTGAATAAATACCTTATTACTAAATTCATCTAGTTGTTTATTTAGTTTCACTAATTCCATAGTGGCCATTATATAAGGTGTCTTTGATATAGGCCTTGATCCTGGAATTAAATTAATGGAAAACTCAATTTCTCGTTCTTGAGGATGTGCAGGTAAATATTATGAAAACATATCAACATATTCTTTCACAATAGGTACATCCTCTATTTGAATATTATTTTCCTCTCCTATAGTTATTTAATTGTCTTCCTCCCCAATAATTTAATTTAGTTTATCTACTGGGGGTGGATCTAGATAAAAATTAGGTGGTGACATTTATGCTCTAATGATACGGTACTCCTTATCATCATCAAAAATTGTAACCACCTTCTTCTTACAATAAATTTTCACATCATGGTCTGAAAGCCAAACCATACCGAGGATTATATAAAATTAAATCATGTGTATGGTGATGATATCAGTATATAAAGAACATTTATATGCCCTAATGGGGATTGATTCACAAATCATTGTTGCAATGGTACATCCCTTATAATTTTTTACTGACAACTCCCTTGTTAAATCAAATTGGAAAAATCTAATTTTCTTAGCAAAATGGGAATATATGAAAGAATGTGATGATCTAGAATCAAATAAAGTATTTTTCACACATGAGGAAACCATTAAATTACATGCCACCACATCTTTCAGAGCTTCAACCTTAGTCGTAGTGATGGCATAACCTTAGCCTTGATCCCTTGGCCTTTTCTGATGTAATTTCTCCTGATGCTTAGGAAATTAATTCACATAATTCCCCCTTTATCTATAATTTTAGCATTCAACATAGACAGCCTCTTTCTTTCCCTTGAAATCATGAGCTTGGTTTCATTTTTCACCACACTTGTAACAAACTCACATTCCCTTCAGGCAAGTACTAGGGTGTTTCTTCCCACATTTACTGTAGGATGGATATTCAACTCTTCACATATTCCCCTTATTTCTATTTCCAGAGTGTTTAGTAGATCTCTTCTTCTCTTGCTTTGCTTTATAGTCGGTCGACTTAGACAATTATTTTTGTGTCTTGATAGAACATTAGACAATATCTTCATACGATGAGAAGGATTGTGAGAATAATTCTCGACGGAGAAATGGTTTTAACCTGTCAAAGAAACGATAAATCTTACTTATTGGGTTACGTATATAATCTACATCATGCCTCTCTAACCTTGTAAAGTTTTCTTTATACTTTGCGATATTCTCATCTAACTTTTGCCTCAGTCTCAGAAATTGCCTTTCCATATCTGCTCGATGTTCATGAATAAAGTATTTTTCTAATAAAAAATCTTAAAACTCCCACCATTCCATATTTGATACTTTATCATCTTCCTTTTTTTCTAGAATCAATGACCACCATTGATCAGCATCTCTAGTGAGGTGGTAAACTTCCAGGGAAAATTGTTCTCTTTCTCTACTCCCCAAGGCGTAGAATATTTTCTCTAAGGAATTTATCCATTGAGAAACTACTAGTGGATTTGTACCCCCATTAAATTTTAGTGGTTTTTTCCTCATGAAGTGATCTAACATTGATCCTCATGCTACGGATCAGGTTGATTCCATATTGGTAAGGTTATTATTCATAAACTGAGTGAGTTTTCCCAGTATGGTGATTAGATGAGCAGCATTAGTTTCATTACCGGCTTCAATATAATTATCTTGAGTAGGAGGGAAATCCATACATGGAGTTTGTTAATTGATATGGTTTCCATTCCTTCCACTATGCGCCATTTCTAAACAATGTCATAAACTATATTTGTTTATGAATCAAAATATATAATGCCAAACTTGTAAAATACTTTACATAAATTGAAACATTTATGGATATAATCCAAAATAATAAAAAATGTTTTCCTTGAGAAATTATATACTCATAAACCCTTCATAATGGTTTTTAAATAAAATGGGAATTATGCTAAGGATATCCTCTGGGAGTGTCGTAACCTAGAGTACATCGAGGCCTGTTGTCGTGCACCAGTTCCCGTTGGAGTCTAGATCAAAGCGGTGTTTTCGTGTTTTACCCCTAGGTACATCTGTGCCAGAGCCTCCTCTACCGTCTTGTATCTAGACAGGGATGTATTGCTTGGAAAACTCACAAAATCTCCAAAATAACAAAATTCTTGGAAGTTCTTCTATACTAATCCTCCAAGTCTATCTTAGGGTAATGTTCTCTAATCATGGTTTTCTAAATCTAGCTTCCAAGGTTTATACTATGCTTCCTCTGATACCAACTGTAAGGCCCCGACTTCAGAAGCCCAGAATCGATGCATTATTAAAAATCATTGGCATGATTAGAAAATATCATGCCTTGAAAGACCGATTATCTTAGTAGCCTTAAAAGGACTAGATACATTCATAAGGTTTACATTACATCCTTAAATGGAAAACTACAACAATATTTTTTCTCTAGAAAACACTGAAATCCCATAGACTATCCCTACAGGTCAGTCATAAAATACTTCTTCTCACCCTAGGAAAAATAGAACATAGAAAGGGGTGAGCTGAAATGCTCAATAAAGATAACAATATAGCAGAAACATTCATAAATAAGCATAAACATTCAAGGAAATATATAAAACTAAAACAAAATCCTTTTCAACAAATACATCATCATAATAAGGAAGATATAAATCAAAATAACTCCATTTAATTACTCACATGAATATTCTACAAGCCTAATAATCACATGCAATATCAATATCCAATTTCATAATGATGGAACGCATAATGCCAGACTTTCATAACCACATAGTCAAGACCTTGTTCCAAGACTACAAATAAGATTTTGTCAAGGCCTTATGACAAGACACTATTTTGTCTCATTAGACCCACCAATGCATCGAGGATCTACAGAGGGCTCCACCCGTCACTTACTAAGTCCAGTGCATTCCCGATATGAAATGGTTTAAACATAACATAAATATTCGTATTAAAACTGGCATACTAAATGTCAATAATTTATCCATAAACCATGAATGGTATGAAAATAACACATCCACAGTCAAACTTATCACAAAACCTTCAATACAATGTGAATGTTTTGTATCATAATAAATCAACACCAAATATGCAAAAAAATCTATTAAAGGATATTGACATAGATGAAATAAAAACCCTTTTCGAGAACTATCTCTTTCTATTATGAAATCATTTAAAATTCATATAATTATGAAAGAAAACATTTATTTTGGAAATATTCTTATAAGGTTGTATGGGAAGCATTGATGATGTTATAACTGTGGAAAATAGCCACACCCAGCATATACGTTAAAAACATTATTACCTTATTTTTTTTCAAAAAGGTCATAATGTACCTTGTTGGAAAATGAAAGAAATATTCCTTTCAAACCATTTTATATAAAGTCAAACAGGGGTATAAATGAATTTAAACCCTAGTCTAGTAAATAGTAAAAAAATAGGAATTCATTTTTAAGAAACATGGACATGGATGATAAAGAGGTCCCAGTAGATAATTACGTATAAACAACCTCAGATAATAAAGAGATTATGAAATTAACCCTTACCTTGTAATTTTCTTTGTTAGAGGGTAGGTTAACCTCTTGTATAATGGTAAAATAATTATTATTAAATTATAAAAGAATAATATACATTAATATGATATCATATATGATCTTTTAATATTTCTTTGTTAATAATATTTTAGTATTATCATCGTTTCGGGTGTTAACTTATTTATTTTTCATTATATGATTTGTTACGTAAGTAATGTTGATTACAGATAGAATGTATATTATTTATATTAAGAATGATATTAAGTCTTTAAACATTATTTTTAATCATCTAATAAAAATTAGTATTGAATAGATTACGATAGAGAATGAATCTCATCGCGTTCATGGAGACTGTAATATGTACATACACACAAGCAACAATATCATTATTTTGATATTAAAATAATATATAATTGGATGGTATATCATATATAATGAATCATTATCATGTTATATTTATTATTTACATCAATTACATATCATTATTACAACAATCAAAATAATAATGCATTGAATAACAATTACACCACGATGTGGAGACGGTAAGCCGTACGTACGCAAATATGGTGACATGTCATTCAAAGGATGGATAGAATAATGAACATGGATATACCATATTTATAATAATATCAAATTATATATAATATACTAGATTTATTATTTTGGAATAGAAACAACAAAGAAAGAGGAAGTGGAAGAAGAAAGGAACTTTAAAGAGGTTATGAAATATTTACCTCTTCTTTGGGTTCTTCCTTTTGATTTGATCTAAAGGGATCCTTAAGTTGGATTTATGAATAACAAAGTCCTATAGTATGAAGGTAGGATAGTTGAGAGGGTATCTGTGTAGAGGATGTTCAAGAAAAAATGCTTTGAAGGTGTGAATTTGAGGGAAGGGAGAGTGCCCTTTTGTAAGAGGGGTGAGGGGAACCTTGGGAAAAGAAAAAAATATTATATTATAATAAAATAATTTTCGGTTTCTAATGGCTTCCAAATATATTACATAAAGGTTAAGGTTGGGATGGGTCGAAAAGCACTCAACCAATAGGTTTTAGATAGGTTTGGGTTACTATATTAACCTTATCTTTTAGATTTAACTCTTAGTTAAATAGTTTGACATTTACCATGTCTCTTTGTTATTTTATATTATATGGTTAATAAACTTACTATATAGTTTCAAACGAACCCCAAGTGGTTAATTAATGATACAAATATAATTATATAAGTATTTTTTCTGAACCTTAGATTTTTAGGAATAGAATATCAATTAATAATATAATACTTGTTTTAAAAACTCTTTTATGTCAATTTTGACACTATTTGGTATTTTGTTTTTTCCAAATTCATAACCGCATTATTACTTCAAAAAAATTAATTTAACATACCATAACATGTAATATTAACCTATAAAATTAGTGTAATTCATAAAAAGTCTCAAATTACATTTATTTGGATATTTATAATATCATATATTTTAATATTTCATTAATTAGGTAATTACTGCATCATCATTGTGTCATAAATAAATTAAATTATTTAATGTATAAAAACTATAAATAAATTACCATTTTGTAGGAAATATTTTTAAATTTATAATTAATATTTATAGATGAATTTATCTTTTGTGAAACCCTATATTAAAAATGGTTTAGTTATTAATCTTTGAATTTAACACTTTTAACTCGTCTTTATATTAAATAATAATAAATGTCCTAATCTAATCCTAGTGGACCTAAAGGTTAATATTTTTTTCTTAAGGTTTTTTTGGTCGAATTACACTTATCCAATAGAATTAGGACATGTGTTAGGGTAATAATAATATCATTTTTACCTTGAATTACCCTATTTACTTTTCACCGTGGTAAATAAAATAAAAAGTTAATATTTACCAAAATTTATTTTCATCTTATTGAACCACATTTACTTAATCATATCATATAATCCTCTCGAATTTTTGAAATTCAAATCAAATAAGCATTAAAATTAGGTTTTATGTAAATTTGAAAATGATCCTAGGAGGTGCGTAAAAGACGGTAAAAAGTTCAATATATTTTTTATATATTTAAAATTATTATAAACTATCTCCAATTAATTAAATTGAACTTATATAAGTATTTTGTATCTATTTTGACCTAAAATAATTTTAAGTAAGATAAATAATTATTTAAATAAAAATTTAGTTTTATAAAATAACTCAGTGTTTTTCACTATTCATCAAAAATTGAATGTTTTCAGAAAAATACCACTAATTTACCCTAAGTTAATTTTGATATTCTGAATCCAAAAATGAATTCCATTTTTAAATATAAAATTTATAAAATTTCAAAAAGTGGGTACTACTATTCATAATGGCTAGTTTGATTGGTTGTGGTAAGTTAGAACTCGAAGTTGCATACAACACATGCTATTATATTATTCAAAGAGAAGCATATCGTGAAAGATTGGGGTGTTACATCCACATCCTTCTTCTTCATCCAATACCTACAAAAATCACTTTTCAACTTATTTCCCCTCATCCTAAAATCCTTATTGTTTTCCAAAATAAATCCGTGAAAGGATTTCTTCCAAAATTAATGAGGATACTTGAAGAAGAGGTAACTCCCTTCAACGAGCGTATTTTTAATTTCTTACTCCACCCCAATCAATTATTATTAACACATGATCAAATAATAAACTAAATTTATTAACTATACTTTTATATTGATATATTAATTTAATTAATTATAACCACCTCAAAATCCATGAAATGGGTTATGAAATCATCATTCCTGTGTGCGGAGGTCTGCCACCTCGTGAAATAATGTCATTTTTTCCATTGGTACCTCTCATGGTTTGGTATGATGATGTATACAAGATATATAAATATATGATATTTATAACATTATTATACCATTTTAGTCATTATTTTATATATTCCTTTCTGTTAACTATACATTCCATAATAAATACGATAACATCGCTCATGTGTATGGTGTACTACTACCTCGCAAAGTGATGTGGTTTGTCATTCACTAACTCTTTACATGGGTGGTGATAAGGAGATATTTAATGTCTATTTTTCATATTCATGACATAATCATTATATTCACAACATTTTTATCATTATATTAAGACAATATATATAATTTTTCTTTTTACCTTTTCACTCGATGAAAGATGATAATTTCAATTGTGTGTGGGTGTGGACTACTCCCTTCCGGAAATGACGTGACTTGGTTTTCATCACCACACCACATGGATGATATTTAAAATTATATTTAAATAAATATACCATATATTTTATATTATTTTCATTCTTTAAATATAATATATTACATATATTTTATCTATAATAATCATTGGATAATGGAATCGTTACTCATGGGTATGTACGACCTACTGTATCCATGATCATAATGTAATTCATTTCCAAAAACATATATCATTCTTGGTCATAAAATAAGAATTTAAAAATAAATAAGATAATTATATCAAAATTATTACTCCTAAGTTTATTAATCTATGTAATAGTTGAATGAACCAGACTGATGAAAAAACGGCATGAGAACACAAGGAAAATAACACCTGATATAATGAAAATAATGAATGATTATTAATAAATAGGTGATAAAGTGTTGTAAAAGGATTATATATAAATTTTTTAATTTTAATATGGTCTAGAAAGAAGTTAATAAATTTTTTTAAAACAACTATACATGAACTTGATTAATGGATAATCCAAATGAAGTGTGTGGTGATGGATTTCATCTGAATTTGAATTCTAGGGAGAATTATTTGTTATATTCAACATTTTTATTTTATGTGGTTTATATGAATCCCTATTGACATATAATATCATTATTTGCTCAAAATAAAGGTATTTTATGATTGACATAGAATTATTCCATACAATGGGATTTGGCATCACAATTATTATGTGGTAAAAGTGATTGTATAATCTTGCTTTCTTTTATGATTGTTAACTTTTTCTTGAAATAATCAAATACTTGTAAAAAATTCATTGAAAATTAAATTTATCATAAATATACATATTATTTCATGATCAATATAATTATTCCATAAACTATATATTATTTACATACAATGTTGACTTTAAATGTTATTGGATTAAAAAGGGGTAACATTGATATATCTTAATATTTTATTCATTATAGATATCTGATGATAAGGAACAATATTCATGAGTTAAATCAATTATTTGATATGTGAGGAATGTTTGGAAATATATATATAGGTGGGTCTAGGTATAGATATCCCTCGATATATCTATATGTCTCTTGATATAAATGAGTTGTAATAAACATTTTGAGTTTTTACCTAGTTGCATTTATCTTTCTTGTTAATGGTCAAGATAGTATCATTATAGTTATCCCAAATAGATATATTTGTAACCAAAAAATTTAAACCTTCTTGTGAATGGTAATAATGGTAGAGGCATCATGTTGGGGAGACATGACATCCAATAATTAGGCATTTCCTTCCTTGAGAATTTAGTTATCATACATTCCATGAGTTTTTCTCGATGATATTATCTATGAATTCATTTTATTCCCTTATTATTGAATAAATGGCATATATTTTTAGATATTTACCTTTAAATATTTTTTATTAATTATCTTATCATGATATAAAATTTATATCCATGGAAATTTTTTCAGTTATTAACCTTTACATATTTATTGTACTTACTAATACAGGAAATGTTCTATTATATATAACCATTACAGTGTATTTTAAATCACCCATATTTTATTTCCTTTCCATAGGATATGAAGAATAATTCATGTAATGGGTTTCCAAGGATGAAGTTCATTTTATATTGTTTTTTACTATTAGTTATTTTCTATTTTCAATGTAAAAGGGGTATCATGTATATATCTTGGTCTCTAAAACTACTATATTGATAAGTACTTTGGAATTCAGCCCTATGTTTATATTTCAATTTAATAATGTAAGGAACTGACTCTATAATTCTAATTTCATGATTATTATTGTTTTCCATTGAACATAATTATGAAATTTTATATTTTTATTTTGATAAGAAACAAAATTCTCGTATATTATTCTGTTTTTATCTTCATTGTAAAATTCACAAGAATCCTTATATACATCATCAATCATTTTTATTTTTATGATTATTTTAAAGGGAGTATCATGATTTATATCATTCTTGAATACTTATTATTTTCTCATCTAATAAGAAATATAAATGTTATTCTATTCATTAGGTCTTGGATCCTTTTTGTATTCCGTGGGAGAAATTTTTAGTTCAAACCTATCTTGAAAATTCATCATCATTTTTTAACAATAGTGATGTATTCTATATTCTATATACAACCACCTATATTGTTAACTACCTTATTCACCAATATGAAATAATCATAAATAGTTTTTTATTTATCAATGTTCACATCCTAAAATATATTTATTAATATTTATATCTTTTATTCCAAAACAATCACATTTACATTAAATATACATTCCAACATATCCAAAATATCATTTGACATTTATAGCCCCGATAAATTTTTGTACACATTTTATGATGATTCTCCAAAAATTATGTATCCATATTTGGAATAAAAATTATTATTCTTATTAATTTAAACTGAAATTAAAGTATAAATTTAAATTATTGCAGATCCCATGGTAGCTATATCATGAGCTTCATGTTTGTATGATAAAATATAGGGTAGAATCATTATCATCCATCAAAGAATTTTTTTTAATCAATGTTAGAAATAAATATTTTATTTGAATAATATATACTGTTGGACTCACCTATTTTGATAATCCCAAATCATGTTTAAATATTGATCATTGTATATTAAGTCACTTACTATTCTTTTTAATCTACATTTATAATTATATTATTCTGATCAATGTATACTCTTAAGTCTCATGACTTTGCTGCATTAGCTTACAGTTTATATTTACTTAAATATAAGTTCACTGTTAAAGGCTACTGGTAAGAGCCTTCTGTTCAAGGTCATCGTTATAGCTCACTGTTACACAAATTCACTGATCCTAGAAAGTTACTGTTTAAGATATATTGTCATTAATATAGGCTACCGGTAAAAGCTTACCGTCCCAAGTCTACCGTTGATCTGCGTATCAAAGCTCACAGACAAAAAGTTACTGTCACAAGGTCACTGCTGGGACAAAGCATCTGTTAGAAGTTCACTATCAGACTCTTTCTCCGATCTTCTGTTGAGAACATCACTGTTCAAGTCTACAGTTGGAAAGGTCACTGATGAATTAGTCTGATGTTACATAACTACCGGTTAGAGGATTACTGTTAAAGGACTACTGTTGTGCCTATCGATGAGGTTCACAATTGAATAGTATACCGTTGAAGTCCGTAGTTGGAAAGACCACAGTTGCAGTCTACCGTGTGACATGCATCTGCTACCAGTCTAATGATATTCTATTATTTTCTTTACCAATTTTATTAATACTATTATAACGATCATGTCTAGAAAAATAAATGCACCTGACATTATTTAATGTCATTTGCAGGTATATCAGGAAACAGTACAATGTACGAGGAAGACCACACGTGGATGAAACATTTTTTCCTATCAGCCCCTACTGAAACAAATGAGAAAAAAAAAAGCTGAACTGAAAAGAGTATATATATATATATAAGAGAGAGACATTCAGAGTTCAGAGATATATACACAAAATCAAGAAGAGTGGTGTGGATATATTGAATATACACAGAACACTCATAAGAGAGAACCATATACAATCTGAAGAAGAACCTTCAAGCACTCATTCAGAAGAACATAGAGCTTCATGAAGATCGATTGAAATTATCTCTTTCAAGCTGTCATGGTGTAATGAAAAAATCTAAACATCAAATAATCTAATCATCTCTACATCTGGAATTCATAACCAGAAAGTTGTGACACTCTGTTTCGGAGTCAACTTGCAGATAAGGACAAAAACATCATCTCTTTCATTGAAATGAGTCCAGAGGTGATCTGCCAACACAACAGAGCATTCTAAACTCATCCCTACTATATTTATCTCTACTATGTTTAAATACATTACATTTGTGAGCAGTGTGTATGTGTTACACACACAAACACTTTTACTTGAACCAAGGGATATTGAAAATCCCCATTCTAAACTCCCTTTACATTTTTCTCCCATGTATAACTGTGGAAGAAGCCTTGTGTGGCTTGGAAGATTATTTTCCCACGTAGAACTGTGGTAGAGGTTGAAAAACCTGGAAAGTTTGTGAAAACTTTTTTAGAGCCCGATACAGGCTGTGTGTCAATTTTAATATAATTGCTTGGTGGCAGGTGATCACCAAGTAGAGAGGACTAGGTCTTGTATTAAGACTGAACTTCTTGTTTAAATTGTTATGTTCCCCTTTCATTACATTGTTTAACATTTATCCACTATGATTATATTAGCAAAAACGTAAATCTATTTTTACATTCACACTAATAGTTAGTCCTGGTTAGTGTGTATATCTGAGTTATTTAGTAAACTTGTTTCAAAAGTGGAATTAGTTCTCATACTGACTCTACTGAGGAGTAATCAACCTTTGAGAAACCTGTTAAACAATAAGTCACTTATATCTCTACTGCCTTAATTGACTGGGCTGTTTTAATTTGGGGGACTTTAATCCTAAATGTTTTTAACAGAAATTTAAAATTGGAACTCAATTCACCCCCCCCCCCCTCTTGAGTATCAACTCCGACCAACATTTGGTATCATCAGATTATATTGTTATTTATAAAAAGCTTTCAAACCCTCTGTTTTTTCAAACTGTGATTTTAGTTTTACCTTAAAGATCTTAAATTTCTGTTAGTTCTAAATTTTCTCTCTTTAATATATTTTCTAAAATCTAGTTATGGACAATCGACTAGAAGGTGCTACTACTAACATGCCACCTTTCTTTAATGGTGTGAATTATGCTCAATGGAAAATTTAAAGGAAAATTCATTTGGAAATTATTAGTTTTGATATTT
Organism: Viscum album; assembly: GCA_963277665.1. Taxonomy (NCBI): domain Eukaryota; kingdom Viridiplantae; phylum Streptophyta; class Magnoliopsida; order Santalales; family Viscaceae; genus Viscum; species Viscum album. The sequence goes on from OY728155.1 coordinate 825,854,066, forward strand.
GGCCTACTATAGAATCAGAATATGAGATCCCCAAAACTGCTAGATCTACTTGTGATGATGCTACAAAGTCTGATTATAACAATAACTGTAAAGCTATGAATGCCCTTTACTTCTCTTTTGGAGATGAGGAATTTAACCGAATTTCTTCATGTAAAACATCTCATGAAATCTGTGACACCTTGGCAGTTTATCATGAAGGAACAACCAACATGAAGGAAATGAGATTAAATACTTATACTATTAAATATGATAATTTTAATATGATACCTGATGAACCCATTTCTGAAATGTACCTTAGGTTTAATGAGATTGTCAACACCATGAGTTCACTAGGAAAAGCTGTTCCAGAAAAGTAGAAGATCATGAGAATATTGAGAAGTTTACCTGACAGATGGAGAGGCACTTCTATGTCTATCCGAGAGTCATGTGACATCAGAAAGCTACCCATTATGGAGTTGATTGGTAAACTAATGATGTATGAAAAGTAACTAAAGGTGAAAAAAAAGAATATGGTGAATCCAAAAGAAAATTTGGGGCATTCAAGTCTACTGCTTCAAAGAGAAAAGACAAAAAGAAAATACATGTACCTACTAAAAGTTAAACTAGTGAAAATTCAGATTCAGATAGTGATAAAAAATGGCTCAAATAGCCAAGAGATTTAAGAAGTTCTATAAGAAGAATAATTTTTTCAGATAACCAAACTACAAGGGTATGTATGATCAACAAGGTAAGTGGAAGAATGATTGGAAGAAATCTGATAAGAAAGATGATATAGTATGGTATGAATGCAAGAGGAAAGGACACATCAAGGCTGACTTTCTGAATCTACAATTCAAAAATAAATATGATTATAAGGACAATAAGTATAAGAAAGCCACAAAAGCAACCTGGAGTGCTTCAAAAGACAGCACAAGTGAATCAGAAGCCACTAATTCTGAAAAGAATCATGCAAACATGTGATTCATGACTAACATATCTAAGGTACTTGTTTCCCCTATTCTAAATGATTATTATTCTGGAAATAACAGTGATTCAGATAATGATGAAAATATGTATAAGGATGAACCTTTTGAATATTTCAATATACTGGAAGATACCTACAATGAACTGAAAGATAAATATAAATCTTGAAAGAAACAACATGCCTGGAAAAGTAATATTAAAATATATCTAAGTGTAGAAAAAGAAAATAATTCTCAATTGTTGAAAGAGAACACTCAACTCAAATTATCTAATGAAAAATTAAGAAAGGATATTGACAAGTTCACTACTGGTAGGGATACCTTGAAACAGTTTCTAGGAAAACATATTGCTCCAAAATATACATCTAGTCTTGGATATCATCCTGGACAGAGACAAATTAGCAAAACCAAATTTGTTCCAAAATCTGGACAGTTCACTGCTAATTCTGGATCATCTTTTGAGAAACAATTTTCTAAAGGACCAAACAAATTATTTATGTCTCAAAATATGTTTGTTGTTTTTAGAAAACCTATAAGGAAAATATGGGTTCCCAACGTTTTATTGGCTAACCTTTCTGGACCTAAGAAGATCAGGGTACCATAATTATCCCATGTTTAATCTATTTTGCATGGAAGTTGCTTAAAGAGTTCCTGTAAGACCCTATAGTACTTGGACAGTGGATGTTCAAGACATATGACAGGAGACTATTCCTACTTCAAGAGTCTAATTAAAGATGATGATGGGAATTTCACCTTTGGTGACAATAAGAAAGAAAAAATCATCATCTTAGGCCATATTGGTAACCCGGATACAATATTAATTTCTAAAGTACTTTTTGTTTATTGATTAAAGTATAATCTACTTAGCCTATCTCATTTATGTGATGATAAACTTAATGTTATATTTTAGAATGATTCATGCAATGTTTTTAATTCAAAAAATGATTTAGTTTTCACTGCATGTAGAAATGAGAATGTATATGTCGTTGATTTATACCCCTTAGCCAAACAAAATGTTTCCTGCTTAAATGATTTTCATAAAGAGTCATGGTTGTGGAATAGAATATTAGGAATCTGTAATGTGCACTCACATAGGAAGTTATCTAAGAAATGCTTGGTTAGAGACCTACCTAAATTAGAATTCCCAATTGATAAATTGTGTAATCCCTGTCAGAAGGGAAAACAACACAAAGTTTCTTTCAAACCAAAGAAAGATGTTTCAACTTCTCAACCACTTGAGTTGGTTTAAATGGATTTGTTAGGACCATCAAGAGTTTCACGACTAAATGGTAAGAACTATGTTTATGTTCTTGTAGATTACTTTTCTAGGTATACTTGGTTATACTTTCTAGCTCACAAAAGTGAAGCTTGTTCCTATTTTGTCAAATATTCCAAATCTGTAGAAAACCATAGTGGACTTAAGATTAAGACCCTGAGAAGTGATCATGGCTGAGAGTTTGAGAATTATGACTTTGAATCGTACTGCTCACATAATGGCTATAGTCACAACTTTTCATCCCCCAGGACACCTCAACAAAATGGAGTTGTAGAAAGGAGAAAAAGGACCATTCATGAAATTGTAAGGACTATACTTAAAGAGTATGACATACCCATTTATTTTTGGGCTGAAGCTATAAATACAGCTTGTTATGTTATCAATAGAGTTTTTATTAGGCCGATTCTAAAAAGGACCCCTTATGAAATTTGGAATAATCGGAAGCCTAAGGTTAATTACTTTAGTGTTTTTGGTTGCAATGTATTTATTCTTAATTCTAAAGATAATCTTGAGAAATTTTCTCCCAAAAGTGGTGAAGGAATTTTCCTGGGTTATTCTATTTCAAGTAAATCGTATAGAGTGTTCAATAAGAAAACCAAATGTGGGGAAGAATCTGTTCATATCAAATTCTCTGAGACTGATCCGCATGAGCCTAAAACCTCTCTTGAAAATCTTGAGTAAGATTTTTCAAATCTAAACTTTAATGATAAAAATAGTGAATCCCCTATAAATGTATCCAATTATGGAAATTTTCCAGAATCTTCTCCTACCGATTCTGAACCAACAAGCAACAATGAAGAATCTGGTTCAATCCCTACTAGAGGTACTAGGACTCTCAAGAATCATCCTCTAGATGCTGTTGTAGGTGATTTGAAAAGAGGAACACAAACTAGAGCTTCTCTAAGAAACCAGGTTGAACATCAAACTTTTCTTTCACAGCTTGAACCCAAAAATATTAATGATGCTATCAAGGATGAATTTTGGGTAATGGCTATGCAAGAAGAACTAAATCAGTTTGAAAGAAACAAAGTTTGGGAATTAGTGGAAATACCCAAGGACACCTTGACTATAGGAACTAAATGGGTGTTTAGGAACAAAGTAGATGAGTCTGGGAATATAGTTAGAAATAAGGCCAGGTTATTTTCACAAGGATATAGTCAAGAGGAAGGAATAGACTATGAGGAGACCTTTTCACCTGTAGCTATATTAGAAGCTATTAGGATACTACTTGCTTATGTAGCTCATCTGAATTTCAAACATTATGAAATGGATGCTAAAAGTGATTTTCTAAATGGGTATATAGTTGATGATGTGTTTGTTGAACAACCTCCTAGTTTTACAAATCCCCATTTTTTCAATCATGTTTTTAAACTATCTAATGCTTTATATGGCTTAAAACAAGCTCCAAGAGCATGGTATGATAGACTCATCTCTTTTCTTATTTCAAAAGGTTTTACCAAAGGGATAGCTGATCCTACTCTTTTTATTAAATTGATTTCTAAAGATGTTTTGATAGTATAAATTTATGTGGATTATATTATTTTTGGATCTTCTAAAAATTTATTATGTGTTGATTTTTCAAAAATGATGCAAAATGGGTTTGAAATGAGTTTAATGGGAGAACTAAATTTTTTCCATGGATTTCATATCTATAAAAATAAAATTTGCATTGTTTTGAATCAAATTAAATATATTAAGGATCATTTAAAACGTTTATATCTGAATGGTAGTAGAAGTAGTGACACTCGTATGAGTACCACTTGTAAGTTGGATGCTGATGAAGCTGGAGAACCAGTGGATCAAACCAACTATAGAGGTATGATAGGTAATCTACTCCATCATACATCTAGTAGATCTGACATCATGTTTAGTGTATTCATGTGTTCTCTCTTTCAATCCAATCCAAAAGAATCTCATTTAACTGCTGTAAAAATAATTTTTAAATATCTCAAACATACTCCTAACTTAGGATTATTTTATCCAAAAGGACAATCGTTTGATTTTTTGAGTTATTCTGGCGCTGATTTTTCTAGTTGCAAGTTATATAGAAAAATCACCTCTAGGACATGTCACATTTTAGGCAAGTCACTAGTATCTTGGTGTAGTAATAAGTAGAATTTTGTTGCATTATCTACTGCTGAAGCTGAGTACATAGATGCTGGTAGTTGTTGTGCTCAAATTCTGTGGATGAAACACACTTTACTAGACTATGGATATCAATTCAAACATGTATCTATAAAGTTTGACAATACAGGTGCTATTAACATTTCCAAAAATCCGGTATCTCATGCTAGGACAAAGCATATCGATGTGAGACATCACTTTTTGAGGGATCATTATCAAAAGGCTGATATCACTCTTGAATTAATTGGAACTTAACATCAATTGGAGATATATTCACAAAGCCTTTGAATTCTGAGAGGTTAAATTACATCAAACATAAGTTAGGTATGATTAATCTCAGCACAGTGAAACCTCACAGTTAGACTTCAAAATTAAACTTCACAGTTGAACCTCACAGTTAGACCTCACAGTTAGACTTCACAGTTAAACCTCATAGTTAGACCTCACAGTTAAACCTCACAGGCAGACCTCACTATTATACCTTACCGTAAGACCTCACTGTTGTACCTCACTGGTACATCTCACAGTTGGATACTTCACTATTTGTCTTTATTTTTGCGCGAATTCGAATCGTTTTTATTCATATTTATTATTTCTATTTTATTTTGTTTTAATCCCTAAATGGTAAAACCAAAGGTGACGAATGTATCTCAAATCCACCTTCCTCTCTCAATCTCGAACCTTGCTCTCAAAATTCCTAAACCCTAACCCTTCACCTGAGCCCCAGAACCTCTCTCAATCTCTATGGCCAGAAAAAAGCGACACCCGACTGTCAATGAGGATACGCCAAGGCCAAAGAGTACTCAAGCCGAATCCAGTGGCACCAGTAATAATCTGACGGGACCTTTCAACCCGCATCTGACCAAGAGACAAATCTTTTTTGAGAAGGAGTTAAGTGAAGAATGGCTGTTGTCGAGTAAGTCATTAGTGTTGAAAGCACTAGATGAACAAGGATGGACTGAATGTTTTACCAACAACAATGGACCATACTACCCAAATCATGTGAAAGAGTTCTATAAATATCTGAAGTTCTAATTGGAAGATGATGTGCATAAGCTAATATCCAAAGTCAATAGAAATGAATTCTGTTTCACATCTGCTGAGTGGGCTGCCTATTTGAGAGTCCCTCATGAAGGAGTGTATGCTTACTAGTCTTGAGTGGCTCCTCTGGATAGTGTTGTATTTGAATATGAAAAAGCTCTGGAAGAACTGACGGGAGATGGAAAATCAAAGAGGATCATTGTAGCTGAGATGAATGGAGAAGGCAGGCTTTTATTCAAGTTTATTCAGCATGTAACTAGTCCAAGGAGAGGAGATTTCACAGTACTAAAGTACCAGGACAAATTCATGATGTACTTACTAAATCATGGAAAGAAGATTAACCTATGTAGTTTACTGATGGAAAATTTGGAAGATATGACTAAGGAAAGCTCAAAGTCCAATTCCCTATTCCATGCCAAGCTTATTTTAGTAATGCTAAAGTTAAACGGTGTGGCTGGAAGTTAAGAAGAAATGATAGTGTCCACGAACAGTGTCTGTATCTCCAAGGTGATTTTCAAATTCATGAAAATTAGCTGGAATCCTTGGAAGAGGACATGGGTAAATGATGAAGGAAAGGTGTATGAAACATTTGACCCTATTACACTTCCATCTAGGCCAAAAGAGAAGATAGATCTAGGTCTGAAGCCTGATGAGCTAGAACTAGTTTATCCAGATGAGGAGTAGGCTGAAGGAGCTATGGACCCTGAAAGAGAGAACACCCCCATTGATGATGGGAGTCATCCTGACTTGCCTCACAGTCCTGTAAGGACAGTAGCTTTCGGAGCAGCTAGCCCTCCAAAAGAACTGCCAAGAAGAGAGACTGTACTAAATGATAGTGACACTGATACCACTGAGGAAGAAGAAGAAGCATATTAGAATATTGTCAAGGACACCTCTGAAGAGGATGAGGAAGAGTAGTCTTGTGATAGGGAGGAAGGAAATGAGGTTGTTGCTGAAGCTTATGAAGAGAACAATGAAGAAGAAGAGCTCAGTTTGAGCCCTATGATAGATAATACAGACAATATAGTGTCTGATCAGGAAGCAGAAGTGGCATCTACTGCCATTGATAAGGAATTCATTGATGACTCAGAGAAGGATAAGGCTCACCCTACTACTGAAATAATAGAGAAAGTTATTTTTGAATATATTGGAGTTGCAGAGGAGTTTGTAGAGTTACCTAGAGCAGAACAGATAGAGGAGATTCCTCGAGAGAGAGCTCTAAGTGAGGGGTAGCATCTTGGTTTAGTTTCTATGTTGTATGACATCGAAGGTTAGTCATCAGATCCAGGATATATGGTACTTGGACTCAATTATGGAGATTCTGATGAGGAACACAAGCCCTAAAGGGGTTCTGTTATCCTACCTGTTGTGGCTGACAATTTGGCAACCAAGGAGGACCTTGAGTCCTTAAAGGCTGAAATGAAAGAGGAAGTGAGAGAATCCATAGTAGATTTGAAGAAAATCCTAGTTGAAGAACTAGGGAGTGTGGAGAAATCCCTGGAGTTGTCTCTGGGATGTGCTATGTCAAGTCCAGGGAAAGAAATGCTGAATTAAATTAAAGTGTGCCACACTGAAATTGAAAGCTGGACAGGAGCTGTGGTTGCTCTGAGACAATTAGTTGCTTCATTGACTTCCATGAGCAGTTCTCAAACCCAAGTGAATGCTGAGATTCGTTATATCAAAGAAGTATTCCAGCGGTTTGTGGAAGTTTTTGAGGCTTTTAAGAAATCATTCAAAGATCATATGAACAGTCAGTATGCGCTTGTTCAGAAGGTGATTGGCAACTTGACTCGTTCTTTCAAAGAGACAGTGGATTTCTCAGTCAAACCCCTTCCTTCATCTAGATCCTTTGTGACCATTGACCAGATCAGGACTGTGATCCAGAAAGATATTTATCAGGCCAGTACCAGTGGAACCTCTGACTCTCAGGTACTTGCTACCACTAGGGAAGTCAGCAGTTTTGTTTGTGACCACCTGTGGGAAGCTACTGCTTCTCAAGAGTCTATTATGAATAAGGTAGGTTACAGCTTTGAGAAGGTCTATACCAAGCATCAAATGACCAACCACTTCAATATCTTGATAGATAATATGAAGCTGCCTCCATTGAATCAGGCATTCAGGGAGCAGGTCAGCAAGCTGAGAGATTTGACCCCAGCTTTGGATAAGTTTTTGGAGAAATAAGATGATTTTTTGTTTGCTATGGAAAGAGGAGGAAGCATTAATCTGGATTTCAGAAACCTTCTTCTACCCTTTCTCCATGTGGACTGCACCCCTTTCATCATCCCTCCTAAATTACCTACATCTCAACCCAGTGGTTCTTCCACGATGTCTCCTGCTGAAGCTATCAGAAGCCTTACTCCACTAATCTCTCAACGAGCTACCCATTACAGACCCACATGAGCTTCTGTTGCTGCCCCTCCAGTCATTCCTATAGCCATTCCTAAATATACTAATCCACCGGCTCATCCTCCCTCTTCTTCCTCCAAAGAGAAAGATCCCTTGTCTGAGACTGATGTGGATTGATTATGTTTATGTCTTTTGATAGGTACTATGTATTCTTTTTTGGGTCATGTACTGAACTGTTTATTAATACAATCTTTCTATGTTCTCAAATTTGTATTTCTTTTTTCTAATCACAAGGGGGGAGAAATATTGTGCTCATTTGAGAATATTGTGCTAATTCTAGACTAATCATGTGATTGGGGTGATATACTACTATACTTCTATGTTGAATCTTATATGTCTTTTTCTTTGATACCATGTAATAATATTTTCTGGTTTTACACTCTTATTAATCTCTGATACTTGGGACATTTTTTTAACAATTTCATTATATATGACATCTATCTTTAATACACACTGACATAATTTTTTATTATCAAAATGGGGGAGATTGTTGGACTCACCGGTTTTGATAATTCCAAATCATGTTTAAATATTGATCTTGATATATTAAGTCAGTTACTAATATTTTTAATCTACATTTATAATTATATTATTCTGATCAATGTATACTCTTAAGTCTCATGACTTTGCTACATTAGCTTACAGTTTATATTTATCTAAATATAAGTTCACTGTTAAAGGCTACTGGTAAGAGCCTTCTATTCAAGGTCACCATTATAGCTCACTGTTACACAAATTCACTGATCCTAAAAAGTTACTGTTGAAGACCTACTTTCACTAATATAGGCTTCCGGTACAAGGTTATCATCCCAAGTCTACTGTTGATCTGTTTATCAAAGCTCACAGACTAAAAGTTACTATCACAAAGTCACTGCTGGGACAAAGCTTCTGTTAGAAGTTCACTGTCAGACTCTTTATCCAATCTTTTGTTGAGAACTTCACTATTCAAGTCTGCAGTTGGAAAGGTCACTGATGAAGTAGTTTGATGTTATATAACTACAAATTAGAATCTTACTGTTAAACATATACTGTTGAGCCTACCGATGAGGTTCACAGTTGAATAGTCTACCATTGAAGTCCGCAGTTGGAAAGACCACAGTTGCAGTCTACCGTGTGACATGCATCATCTACCAGTCTAATGATATTATATTCTTTTCATTTCCAATTTTATTAATACTATTATAATGATCATTTCTATCCAAATTAATGAACCTAAAATTATTTAATGTTATTTGCAGTCATATCAAGAAATAGTACGATGTACAGGGAAGACCACATGTGGTTGAAACATTTTTTCCTATCGGCCCCTACTGAACCAAATGAGAAAAAAAATCTGAACTGAAAAGAGTATATATATAAGAGAGAGACTTTCAGAGTTCATAGATATATACACAAAAACAAGAAGAGTGGTGTGGATATATTGAATATACACAAAACACTCATAAGAGAGAACCATATACAATCTGAAGAAGACCCTTTAAGAACTCATTCATAAGAACATAGAGCTTCATAAAGATCGATTCAACGAATCTATTTCAACCTGTCGTTGTGTGACGTAAAAAGCTAAACATCCAAGAAGCTGATCATCTCTACATCTGGAAGTGAGAACCTAAAATTTTCGACACTCTGTTTTGGAGTCAACTTGCAGAGAAGGACCAAAACATCATCTCTTTCATTAAAATGAGTCCAAAGGTGATCTTCCAACACAACAGAGCATTCTAAACTCATCCCTACTATCTTTATCTCTACTGTGTTTAAATACATTACATTTTTTAGCAGTGTGTATGTGTTACACACACTGACTCTTGTACTTGAACTGAGGGATACTGAAAATACCCATTCTAAATTCTCTTTAAATTTGTTTCCCATGTATAACTATGGAAGAAGACTTGTGTGGCTTGGAAGTTTATTTGCCCACGTAAAACTATGGTAGAGGTTGCAAAACCTATACGGTTGGTGAAAACTGTTATAAATCCTGATACAGGCTATGTATCACTTTTAATATAATTTCTTGGTGGCATTTGATCACCAAGTGGAGAGAGGTAGTTCTTGTCTTAAGAATGAACCTCTTGTTTAAATTGTTGTGTTCCCCTTTCATTACTCTATTTTACATTTATCCGATGTGCTTATATTAGAAAAAACATAAATCCATTTTTATATTCACTCTGATAGTGAGTTCCGGTTAGTGTGTATATCTGAGTTGTTTAGTAAACTTTTTTCAAAAGTGGAATTAGTTCTCATACTGACTCTACTGATGAGTAATCATCCCTTGAGAAACCTGTTGAACAATAAGTCACTTATATCAATACTGCCTTAATTGACTGGGTTGTTTTAATTTGGGGGACTTCAATCCTAAAAGTTTTTAACAGAAATTTTAAATTGGAACTCAATTCACCCCCCTCTTGAGTATCCACTCCGACCAACATATACAATCAATACTCACATAGAAGTTGATCTAAACAATGGAACAAAACTATGTTATATTCAATTAGAAGTTCCCTAAGAGCGGATTGGACAACCGGGAGGAGGTCTGAATTAGTTGTACTTATTTTATAATTATGACTTTTATAAATAATCCCCAATGATCTATTATTAAAAAATCACTAAATTTTAAAATTTAACCATAAATAATTGAAATAGAAATGTAATAATTACAAGGATAGTATATTTAATACATGGTAAGTTTACAAAATTGGAACTTACATAATTATTTTGTTGGTTTTAGTTAGAGTCATCAATTTTAGAAAAGAATAAATATTTATTTACAAGTGGTGGGAGTATCACCCTATACCAAAATTTGATTCCTAACCAATAGACTATACCATAAAATATTAAACTATCAACCACTAAGGTATGTAGTAAAATATAATTGGGCTATTGAGATCCACTATTATTCAGAATTTCTTCATCCATAGATGATGATATTAATCTTCAGAATTAAACCAAATAGGATTATTATATGATCACCTATTATGAACATTGTCTTCTCACTGAAAATTAATTTTTATTAGAAGAGGTAAAAATTTCTTATGATGATTTTATATGGGATGAGAATGTTCAATCCCAAAATATTCTTAAATTATAACAAACATACATTACTAGGGTTAGGATATGAAAGAAGAAAGTATTTTATTATAATGAGAGGTATCACCATTATCCACCAGTGATTTTAATTGTTTTTTAACCTCTCCCAATGTATAAATAATAGTATTCTAGTGATGAACTATTTGTTTTTATTTTTGAAACATATAGATAATGGGAAAATGATTCACTGATAACCCACACATGAAAATAATAAATAATATAGAATTTAATTAAACCATTTTTAGAGGTATATAGTTTATTTTTTATATTGACATCCTAGTAAGAGTATACCTTGATGTATCCCTAAGGGATTTCTACTCTTCATAGAATGCATCATAATCTAGGATAACTTTTTAATATTTTATTATTATGAGACAACCATTTTGAATTCATTCTTTTGAATAAGTGTTATTATTATTTAATTTTTATACCACTTCTAGAGGGATCCATTAGAACCATTATCCTCATCCCCGGTAGATTATGGCTAATAGAATGGTCGATTGGTCAACCTTTGATATTGAATGTTTAACCCAAATCAGTCGGTTGGGTTTACATCATCCAGAACATTAATTTTCTTCATCTCCATTTAAAAAATTTAATACTCATGTCCTATTGATTTCCCTTTACCCTTGGGTCCCCACCCTCGAGAAATACTATCATTATTATGGGATACATCCTTGGACTCCATTTTCTAGACCCCCTAAATGGTTTGTACTGTTTTCTTCTCCTAATATATAAATAAGCTATGTAAAAAATGATTATATACCAGAGTATTACCATAATAAATTTTCATTCCATGATCTATTTGAAAATTATACATTTAACAAATATTTATTTTTCATCCCTCATAACACCTATCTAAAATTTTAAAAAATAATTTGATAATAGAAGATAATTTAGTAAAAATACCAAAGATTTCATTAAACATTGATCACCAAAATTAATTTTAAATATTTCCTTTGGAAATAAAGGAATAATTTTGTAAAGGTGTCTTATTTTTCATTTCTCAACAATTTTTTCATTTATATTCATTTATAATTATTTTAATTTTTCTAATATTTTCCAACATTGAATTTCAACTTGAGTAATAATAAAAAACATATTACATGTATGAAAATAAATTTTTTTTTCAATATCATTCTTTACAAATCTATATTACTATTAAATTATTGAGTAATATGTTAAAAACATTAAAATTTTAATTTATCAACTACAATTTTATATTTTACTACCTCACCATAGAGTAATATATTATGTGTCTTATGATATATTTCATGCATCACAGCAAATGATAAACCTTTTCTAACTTCTTCATTCTATAAAAATATTACACATATTTATATAAAATCATACTTACTAGTAAAATAATTCAATGAATACAAAGATATTACTTCATACAGTTTTTAGGTTTTAAATTCTATTTATAAATATAAATATATATATATATAATGTATTATATTTCACCGGTAATTTATCCATCACCTTTAAATGAAAAAATATGTATAGAGGAAAGCTCACTAATTTCTCTATTTCATCCTCAAATATAAATTATAGTACTTGTGTAAGACATCATATGACTCTTTAATAATCTCAAAAATAATTTCAAAATCCTCAAATGAAATCTCAATGAATTTCAATTATTATCATGCATAGTTGATGAAAAACATAGTCCTTCAACAATTCCATGGGAACTTTATATGGAATACAATTACCTAATAGGGGAGATAAATGTGTCTAATTATATTCTCACTAAAAAAATTATAAAATAAATAACACCTTGGACCTTTCAATATGAATTATTCATATAAACATCAAAATATGAAATTTAAATATGATGAAATGAGGATTTTACTCAGTACACCTAAAAAATATTTATAAGAAGAATAAACCAATAATATATTGATGTATTAAGTTAATGACTATTTTAAATCCCTTTTATAAGATAAGTAATAACATAACAGGGTGGTGGTAAAGTCCTAGGGTAGAAACAATAATTCACAAAAGACCACTGAGGTTCACCAAGAATGCTACACAAAAGATCTTGGAATATTACTAGGGTCACTCAGCAAATTCTATATGCATGATCATCTGGAAGCATTATTATTTTACCGAAACCCCCTTCCCTCCCTTTCTAAGTATACAAGAAATCAAAACCTTTTACACCATTCCCTAGTTTTCTTAGTTCCAATTATATTTCTACAAAGTGTACCCATGGTCTCCTCATTTGTTACAATATAAGAAGGTGAAGTGTTAGTTTATGCTCTATTTTACAAGGTCACTATAATCCCCTTTAGGTATCCCACTAAGATTAAAACATAAGAAAATTAACTAAATATAAGACTAATTAGATTCCACAAATGTTCTCTACGTTAGAAAATTTTTAATGAGACCCCTTACAACAATTTATTAAATAATAGGGTGTAAGATCCATTCTACATGGCACACTAGATCACCATTTTATCATAGAAAACCATGAATATACCCAACCACTAGGGTGAAACATTACCCATTTTCCAACTCAAAAGTGACCACTTCTCCATATATTCACAAAGGAAACCAGTTTGACATTTCTCTATAAGGTTGACTACATCATCCATGATTATTTAAGGAAATTAATTAACCATATCTTCAAAATGTTCTACACTATTCTCTATCATTATAGGGAAAAAAATTTACCCAAGAATCACTATGAAAATAATATGTACCTCATACACTTCTAAGGAATAACCCTTCACTCAGTCCAAAACTATGGTGAATCTCTATAATAGGGTAATATTGACACACTGATTTTCGTAGCAGAGCATTATTTTCCAAGACATCTTACCTAGGAATCAAATTATAAAGTCTCTACCCAAAATTATTGAATTCAAATGACTACAAAATGAACCCATATGTTGACCCATTAAATTATATATTCCTGTGATAAAATGGTACTCAATCATATGCCTCTAACTATATTGGGTCCTAAAGTGATTTTAAATATTATATCGCAAATTTAATGAGGGTATTTATCATGGGTATGTTGGTGAATCCTATTTTATATCATGCTTTAGAAAATGTATAACCCATACTAAAAAACAATCATATTGGAAACTTGGTGGACACCATTTTCCACTCAATGACTCATTAAGGAATTGGATTTCTTATGAGGTATAATCCTTAACTATGTTTCTATTAATGGTTTCATAACCATAAGACATCAATGAGATAAAAACATCCATCTATGATAATCACATAATTAAGTCCCAATAATTTTATAATAAATTAGTATCCCCAAGAGTACACTTATTTCAAATAATATCATTATAAAATTAAATAGATAACTTCACATCTATATTTTTGTTGTACATATTTATTAATATTCTTAGTTCATTCTCTCCAAAAAAACTCATGATGAAAAATGTTCCACCTGATAGGTCCACTCTCCAAATCATCCTAGCTTTTACTACATCTATAACAATATTAAGACTCTTGGAAGCCAATCTATAAGCCACAATACCTTCTTATTGGGGCGAGAAACCCCATGTATTTATCATAACATCATTCCGATCATCATTTTCTTGAACGAAATAAATTATTAGGGCATCTCTAATGTGTAAACCTCGGTTTCTTCTCTGTTTCACAGCTTAAATGACACAAATGTCATAGTAAAATTATTTAAAACTAAAAAAATAATTTCATTACCACCTAACATTAAATTTTTTAGTGATATCATGTTACATGACATTAAAACATGCCACATGAAAGAAATGGAATATGAATCATATTACCTAGGACATGCAAGAATCATCCCTAATATTTAAACACAACAACCAAACCTTCAATTAATGCATTAGGTACATATTCCTAATGAAACATCCCTTCATTGTTCCATATTACTGATAAGGTCACGTCATGTTCAGTGGACACCATCCTTATGATTCAAGTCATCCATACCCCCCATATGGCCATATTACTAGTGAAACTAACCCCTTATCATTGGGATATATTCCCTTTAAAGTTATCCAAAAAGGGTTCCCAATGTGTAATCCCCACATCGACCCATTATGGGAACCTTATACCAAGATGTTCACTCATGTCATTTTAAACAAAATGGTAAAGGACCTTGATACATGAACATAAATGGATCATCACATGGTAATGTAATGATGATCTTAAAAGACACCACATTTGTCCTAATCGCATGACCTAGAAATGTATGACTTGTCCTGTTATGTGGAACCAAACTTCTTGGGTCAGGCTCGTTTTTCAAGGATATTTATAAATAACCACTCATGTGAATGATCTAAATATCATGAATACCTACAAAATCCACAGATGGAAATAAATTCTAGACGTCCTGGAAATAAATCTTTATGTTATGGAATGATTAGCTATTAAAAATGGAAAATATGAATAATTTCTATTGTATAAAAATATATACCATTAATAGATAACTTCAGATACATACAGGTGGTTACATTAATAAATAATAGTTAATACATATATATATGGTCAAATTAATATAAAACATTGATCAATAACTTCTGATGTGGTAACAAGATGCATAATGCCATTCAAAAAGGATTAATGAATATTAATTTGACCTATAAGAGAGTCATGGGGTAGGAATTATTTATCCTCCATAAGTGTTTGTTAAGGTGAAAATCCCATCATATTGACTAATTTATATTCTAAAGTGTTTCTAGAAATGTCAAAGTGATATCCTACCTTTGGGAAATAGGTTTTCCCCAACTCTAAATGACATGGAGTGATCACTCGTTGAAGTTTATAATCATAAATAAAAATAGTGAACCTAAAATATATAATTTTCAAATGAATGGGAATTAATGAACCTAATCACACTTATAATACATTACAGAGGAATTTTATTGATCCTTGTAATTTTAAGAGAAATATCCCCTTTCAATAAAAAAATATGGTATCCTAAATTTGTCAGACATACACTTAAGATAATGAAATTTTGTGGCCCAGATGACTAAAAGGATGATGTCTCCCAATCATGGATTTCATTTCAAGTTGATGGATTTATGGGTTCAGGTGTATCGACATAATGAAATAATAAAAAACATAATTGTTACACTCAAGAGTCTCTAGGAAAATATCCCCCATATGTTGTCTACTCAGTAGTGGGTTATTGAGGTGGTAGATGTAGTTATTTCCACCTCCATCGGTTTTGAGAGACCCTCCCCCTAGTGTAATAATTTTTACTTCCTTTATCATAGAGAGGAATGTCAAAGGTATATTATAGCATCACCACTTAACCGAGGTCTCCAATGAGTGTTCTTGGAACTAAAAATCTCCACTAGTAATGCCACACACCCCATATCCTTGGGACTGCACATAGCAAGCTTCCCTAGAGATCCCAGTCCAAAAATTTGGGCCTTAGAACCAAAAATAATATTTAACAAAGGGAAAAAGACCTCCCATCACAAAGAACATTACCATATCTTTATGTCCTGTAATTATTTTTATTATATTATCCTCATGGAAGAGATAAACTATATCATAATTCATATAATACAATCCTTCCATTTCTCCTTGTTAGTATTGGATGGATTAGGATTACATATTATATAATCCACAAGGTGTAAGAATCAAATTTTTTCCCTAATTATGAATCCAATAAACATATACTAACAAAATATAGAGGATATAAAGGGGACCATATTCCCAATTAAATGGTATAGTGATAAAATATCCTCTTTCTTCTATATAATCCCATCAACAAATCCTAATGGAAATGGATGGCTAGACCTATATATTTAAACACAACTTTTAATAATAACATTATATATATAAGTGATATTATAAAAAAATCAAAGATAAATCCCAATGATCCATATTGAAAATTACCATATTCTACCTCTGAATTATTTTAAAGCAACTCCTTTTTCTGTTTTATATATTAATCAGGTGTGGCTCAATATTTTCTCTCCCATTTAAGAGTGTCATTAGTATGTTTTGAAAAATTATATTGAACATGATTGGGAAAATATGTGTATTCCATGTGTATTGCACTAAAATATACCATATGGTACTCTATGGAAGGATTATATCCTATATGAGTGGATAAATATTCCCTATAACATCCTGAAAGTCTCTTAGAAGAAATCCAATATACATGCCCCTCTGTGATTTAGGAATTATATAATTATATCCTAAGTGAAACACATTGGTAGACCCATATACTTAATTATTATATTATATCCTGACATTATAATCTGGTGTAAAGAAAGGGGAAGTTTTTTTTAAACCATGCCTATTATTTCAAAAATTATTATCTTGATTTTGGTTTTCATCTACAAAATATAGGATCAGGTTAAAGTGTATGTGAGTATTATGTATTCTTTTGTCATAAATAGATAAAATTTTTCAAATTGAGATATGAATATGTGTAGATTTTTTAAAGGATAAAAACATGGGCAATTTATATTTATGGAGAGAATATATCCTATAACATGGTTGATGAAGAAATATTGAAGATTATCGTATTTTTAGAAGACTATATAAAAATATATTAAATTTTCCTTAAGTTTATATAATAATATTTATTAGAGAGAATCCTAGGAATTATAATTTGTAGTTTTAATAAGTTTTACCCAAAAACATACAATCATACCTAGTCATGGAAACTAGCACAACTTCAAGTGCGATCTAGTACAACCACACTTACCCAGCCTTGGGGACATATAGGATCTGGATCATTGCTTGGTTGGATGATGTGAAAATGTGTATGTAAGCACAAAAAACACCACATAGTGGGTAGAAGGTGGTTATAATCTCTAGTGTTGTTTAGAAAAGGAGGCCTGAAGTGACTACTGGATATATCTTGGTATTTTTCTAGCTAACTAAAGAGCTGTGCAATGTTATAAATGATATTTGGTAAAATTTCTGCTTCTATGTTGGACTATGGACATGACATATAATTCACCAGCTATTAAATAGTGAAAATTAAGATGATTAATCTAATATAATTCAAGTGAGACATTGGATTGATTTATCAACATCATCATTATAACAAATGTAGATAGATTTTTTTACATAACATATTGATCAACCGCATGAGTTCTAATTGAACACATGATAGGTATGAGTGAATGTATAATGAAGAACCTGATTTACCATATGATGAGTGTTTCAATCAACCATAGGAATGTAAGACCAAAAGTTATGAATGAACCACATTAATAAAACATGGTTTACCAAGAGCACACAAATCAAACTAGAAACTTCCTCAATCAGATCGACATGTGATGAAGGAGTGATCATGAGGCTTTATTATAGTTATACCTTCTTTTATTTGGGCCTATCATGATTGATTTCATATTAAAATATGATGTGTGACTGACCTTATCCAATAAAAAGGATTTTAATTATATATAAACTACCTAGATGTTGTGACATGCTTTGAGAAAATGAGATTGATCTACCGTTCCATGTGATACTGACAATGTGAATTCCAATACCTTCCATGAATGGTATTACCATGTGAGAAATTGAAATTGAAGTAATGTTTTAATGAGAGGTTTAGATGAATAAATAGTGTTCTTGAAAATGTTTGAGTTCATTATAATGTAATTTCATTATACATGAATGTGTATTCACATGAATGGATTTGATTCGATTACTTAATGGTATACAATGGTGTCTATGTTTATGTTAAGCTATTTATCCACCATCAAATCTACACATATGATGAATTTCAGATTCACACAAACTATCATTTATGTATTAAGGAATTCAATTTTACATATAGATTTAATGCATGAAAATTATTATGGAGAGAGAAGGTTTAATGTAACTTATGTGGATGAATTACAAGATTACTAAAGGTGTAATTTTTTTGGGATATGAATGATATTCCATAAATGAAGGAAGAAGGATACTATTTTAAATTCATGTTCCCAAGTATACATTGTGATTAAAATGTCGGAATATTCTTTGGATAGTATGACTAATTAATGTTCTATGAATTTTTCATATTTGAATTTATGTGGATCATGCATAATTTCATGTGGTCTCAATCATTTATAGATGGTGTTTAATAAGAAATTAAAATTTTTATAATAATTTGTGATTTAAATAATATTTATTCATGTCATATTCTATAAATATATTTTGAAACAATGGCTTATAAATAGTGTGGGAATTTTTTTGAAGAAACTAACTTCGTACTTTTTTCATAGTGTTCACAATAAATAAAGAGGTAGAACATGTAACTAATTTAATTTCCCTTTTAAGGTATTTATTCTTGATGTTGATGTAGTAATCTTGTGATGATGTTTCATGGAATATTGTGAAATCTATATTAAGTGAATAAGTTATTTTCACAATCAAAACCCAGATAAATGACTATAATATGAATATATATTTTTTACCCAATTATTTGATATTATTTTATATGTGAAGGATGCACTAATTGTGAAGAAAAAATGGGAAATTTGTAAGGGAAATTCGAAGTGTTTTCCCACAAATAGTGGATCATTTGATTTTACTAGTGGATCTTATAATCACAAAATTTACAAGGTCATCCCCTGAAATAGATATATACATTGTATAGTAAACCTTTTAAATTTTTTATACTCTATTGAGTGTTCTTGTGTGAGGTAAAAAAAATATTCTCTTTATTCAGTGATGATGGTTGTTTAAACGATAAAAAAATTAATATTCATGGATACACCCCTCTATAATTCAAGTGATATTATGTTTCTAAATTTGGTATCAAGGATGGATTTCCTTTATTCTAGTTTTTTTTTTATCATTTTCTTAATTTTATATAATATTTAAGATGCTACTGATTATTTTTTTTCATAATATATATTTTATATTTATTAACCAGAATGATGTTAATATTCTTGACCAAAGTATTTTCATATTTGTAATGACCAAATGTTTTCTTATGTATTTTCTATCATTAATTGTGTTTTTTAATTTATAGTTTATTTATTTATTCTGCATAATTTTGATACATCCATGGAAATATAGAATTAGAATAATTTGGAAAATAATATTCATGATAAATAATATTTTTTATCTTCTTACTTTGTTAGTTAATTTATAATATCTAAAGGCTACAAGACAGAAAAATAAATCTAGGATAAACATTAAAAACTCTATGATGGTATAATAATTTGAAGTGGTCTAATTTATAATTTTAGTGACATGTATGAAAATATACCAATTCATCGTGATGAGATTATTGATAGATTCATCACAATGGTAAATGAAGTTTTGAGTACTTCGAATGGTTATGGTCATAGTTCAAAAAAATTAATAATTGAAAATTTTATTTATCTTATATGATATGACTGATGTTAATGTATTTTCATTGGATAAAATTGATTCCGGTGATATTCCTTTTAATTATTTAGACATTATTTTAATTTCTTATGAAATAAGGAATAATGTTTGTACTAATAAAAAGGTATGGGAAAAAAGTTTCATTTAAAGAATGAAATTTTTAAAAAGATAAGATTTTTTTATAAGGTTGATGATGCTAGATTTAAAAAACATTATTCATATTAGAATGTTTCTTTAATTAGATGATGTCAGTCATATATAGAAATTTTTTTAGAGGAAATTGAATGTTCAGTGGTTATATATTATATAAAAGCCTTAATTATGATCTTTTTAGAAGGAAAATAGAAAATCAAGACAATGATGAAGAATATGGAAGATATAAGAGATTCTAAAAAAATGCATAGAGGGAAAAATTATTTTTTATAATAAAGGGAAATAATTTATTAAAAAAATTAAAAGTGATTTTATTTGTCCAAATATTAGGATGGTGAAGGTTGTGATGAATAAAAATATGTTAATAATGATAATGATATTGGGGAAAAATTCACATCAGTAAAGTTAATAATAAATATTTAAATAGTGATGAATGTAATTCTTTTTATAATTGAAGATGATAAAACTCAAATATAATTCATATTAAAGAAATAATTATCATAAATCCTCAAAAAAATCACAATGTGTAAAAGGAATAACAAATGTTTTAAGAGATATGATCAATCGACTGTCATTGTGGAATAATTCCACAAAGAATAAAAATATAGTATTTTGAATAAGATTAAATATCTAAAAATCATTCTAATGATAAAAAGACCTTAATAACGAAGATAATAGAACTGATTAATTATTTTTAGTAACACCATGATAATATTGAACTAAAATCAGTTAAAATTAAAGAAGAACTAAACCACTTTAGTCTCATTTTTGAAAACTAGATTCAGGAAGATAAATTGTACTCAAATAAGAATAATGTATGAGAAGATCGATAGAAAAAATAATTTTAGATTGAAATAGTGTTTAAAATATTGGATAATAGTATGACTAGAATAATTATGTCGAAATAAAAAAATTTGGTAAAATCACATAAGAATCTATAATTTAGAACATCTAGGAATTCGAATATGAACTCAAAGTCATACTAAGTTAGAGGATTGATCAAAATAAGAAATAAGTACATTATGAATTAGATGATTCCATATGTTCATCCAGAAATATTTTAATAAAAATGATCCAAGACATAGGATTAAGGGATGGGGGAAAGGCAGAGGCACTATACTGAACAACATTCTATTTTAAAACTTAAATATGATTTTTTATATATTTCTATAATGTTGGTGGCTTAGACAATATAGATATGATGCTTTGGATTAATTAACATTATCATAAGAAGACTAGAAATATTATAAAATATATAATAAGTGGGATTTATCCTCAACAAAGGATATTGATTCAAAAAATTATAAAAAATATGAAACAAGGATTGGAGAATATTAAAATAATTGAAGAAGTTTGTGAAAGATGTTATCATATAGGTAACCATTAAAATGGATGTCTCAACTTTCATCCTTCTAAATTTGGAAATTATGCTACATAGAAAAGGGTGGAATGTAATGAAAATGTTGTTGTTGTAGAAGTTTCACTTAAAGGATAAAAGAAAAAATGTCCATGGATTTTGAACATTTGGTACTCCTAACATAAAATTAAAGACTTGATGTTTTTGAATGATATTAAAAATTATAAATATATATATATATATATATATATAATATTATGATTTACTCAATATTAAATGTGGTGAATCTGTAGTTATTGGAAAATAAAAATTAATATCCAAAAAATACCATTTCTATTGATTATATAAAACACATGTTTTTTAGTGTGTATTGGATTTATGATGAATGGAATAAGGTGGTTTTCTTTAATTATTGATATTTAGTGAAAAATCATGAATATGAAAAGGTTGTGACGAGAGGGAATAAAAAAATTGAATTTTATTTTCTGTTAAAGATTCATAAAATTTTCGTTAGTTAACTATGAAAATAGAATATGAATTTTTACAAAGATGAATTAGTTTTCTTCTCCAATGGAATATGAGAAAACATACTCAATGAAAACGTGTTCATATTATACCTAAGATAATTATATAGGTATTTTTAATTTTTTAAACATTTCATAAAGAAAATGTTGTTGATTCATCACATAAGAACATTTTATCAACAAATCTCAACCTTTGGAGATAATTAATTGTACTATAAGTGCTCCCTTGAGAATATAATCAATAAATAAATATGATTATTTAATTTTTATTATTTTTGGATTTACTCACATGACATGTAAAATATTTATGAAGCATAATTCAAAGGATCTCAATATTTCCATCTATTTTGGGAAGAGAGTTGAAAAATAATGTGGTTACCCTTTGAATATATTTTCAATACATAATATTATAGAGTACAATAATAAAATGATTCAATATTTTCATGAAATTTAATTAATCATGAACTCAATGAACTAAACATAAAAATTATTATTAAGTATCTAAATATAATAACATTTTATTTGAAGATATATCTCAAAAGATATTGATTTTGAATAATACCTCTTTTTTAAAAAAACTAATGGAGGATCAGTTAATCGTAAAAATAATTTTTTATAGAAAAACTTTTGATATGAAACTATAACATATGTACTAAAATAATGCCTCATGAAATATATATATTAGAGTGTTTGGATGTCAATGTTTCATTAAAATTAATGATTAAAATCTTAAAATGTTTTAAAAAACTTGTGTGGCTTGAATGTTTCATAAATATTCTACAAATGGAATTGAATACCGTTGCTAGGAAAATTAATCTAGAAAATTTATTATTACAATATATGTAAATATATAGTAATATATAGTTAAGTAAAATGTTTTTGATAAATAATTTTCTTAAATTAATGTTCATGTTAATTCTATTATATTTCCTAAATAAATTTAAATAAAGGATGATAATATTGAAGATATATTTGATGGAGAAGAAGATGAATCCATTTAAAATGATGATGAAGAGTTAAAATAAAATGATCGAAGGAAAATAATTAAACTTTAGGTCTAAAAATTAATTGTAAATTGTGGTTAGTTGGTTAAAATTGAGAAAAATATAAGGAAACAAATCACAAAATTTATTATTCTCTCATATTGGACTGAAATATTTCATTTAATGTTTGTAGAATCAGGAGTAGGTTATTGTTATGAATGTATAATTACACTAAATTGATAATTATGATAATTTAAAGTTCATTTCAATATGAAAACCTAATATTGGTATTGGAAGAAATTGGTTATTTCAAAATAAGTTAACTTAAATGGGTGAAGTAGTGAGACATTCAAAAAAATATTAGTTTATAAAAAAATTAATATTTGAAGGAGTTGAATTCAACAGGACCGTTGTTTCTTATTTAAAGGCTTGAAATTATTTTAATTGTTTTTCTATTATTACCAAAAGGTAATAAAAGACATTTTAAATAGATATCAAGTCTACTTTTATCAATGGTGAGATAGAATAGAAGGTTAATATTGAGAAACTATGGGGTTCTTTCTTAGAGAAGATGAGAATTATGGTTACAAGTTAAAAAAGGATTTACATGGACTGAAAGAAGCTCTAAGATAATGGTATACGATATTGGACACTTATTTGAAGGGGTCGAATTTCAGAAACGGAATAATGTACTATAATATCTTTATCAATTAGGATAAATAAATATATCTTAGATTTATTATATATATAATGTCTTATTCACTAGAAATTATGAATAAATGTGTGATGTGTATTCTATGGACACGATGACTTTATTTGAAATTTACATGTTAGGATAAATGATGTATTTTTTTATCTAATAATTTTATAATGAGAATGATCACATTTTATTACATAAAAGAACTATGAGAATATTTTGAATTGATGTTTAAGATCTATTTTCTATAATAATTTTAGTGGAAAAAAATTTATCAAATGATGGATAATATAAATATGTTTATCCAAGGGAATTTAGAAAGTAAATTTTACATTATATATATCTCACAACTTTAAGTAATTATTTGATATATGATTTCACTATTTGAATCATGTATCAATTTATGCCTAAATAATATCATTTGTTAATAAAAGTATACAGTGTGTAAAATAACTTTTTGGATGAAATATGAGTGAAAATAGAAGTTAGATATATTTTATTATATGAATGTAGATTGGGAAGTATGTGTTGATGATAGTATATACACACCCAATATATTTTTCTTTATTAATGATAGGTTTTTTTGTTAGAACATTAAAAAGAAATGTTATGTGACATTAATCACTTTTGTGGAAGAATAAGTCATAGAAAATCAGGTTATAAATCACTTAGAGTGGATTATGTTATATTATGAATATTTTATGGATGAATTAAAGTTTAAAAAAAATATGTATTATAATAATTAATATATTATAAATGTTTTGGGTAATCATATTCATCATTCTAGAAGAATTAACATTGAGATTAAATGTTGAATATTTTTTAATATAAATCACCATTTTTAAAGAAAACATGTGCTTGGTTCTCAATATTCGTGTCTCTTACATCATGTTCACTCATTTAAACATTGAATTAATGAATGATGATTCAACTATAAGTGTGACATGTTTGAAATTGATTTATGTTCCCCTTATGAAAACAAAATAAAATGGGGTTAATGGTTAGTCTATGTTTGATATTATGAATAAGTTCCTCTAGATTTTGGTTTCATCTTGAGAATTGATATTAGAGTTGGTTTAAGTGGATGTGATTATTGTGTTTCCTTTTTTTACCTTGTAAATATTTTTCAAATTTATATCCTATGATTCTTGGGATATTAATAATGTTTAAAACATCTCTTATTAATTTTTTAGGAAGTCGCATTTTCTAAAACATAGTTGTTAAAGGAATAGTAAAGATAGGGATGTTTTTAGAAGTCAATGGAAAAAATATTAATATTAAATGATGTTTATTTTATGAGAAGGTTTTTGAAAAGGATACATATTTTTAGAAGGATATGTAGGTATTGAAATTAGTAATTTTAATAAGTGTTAAAAAAATTGTCCAACCATAACAATCCATGGGGAACCATCACTACTGTTAGTTGGATGCATTTTAACCAAAATTGGATTACCACGGATCCATAGAAGTAAAAGAGAATATTTCGGAATGATAGAACAAAAAGGCATGGGAATGAGAACAAGGTGGAATTTAGTGGGGATACTTTGGTTATACTCTCTGGTGTAAGTCGATACAGTAGGAATGAGGAGTCCACCAACACCATATGGGTCATATTATGCTTGACTTAGGATGTGTGAAAATTCATAAAGGAGTTACAAATTAATTTATTACTAATTTTGAGACTATAGGCATGGTATATTGTACACCAACTATTAAGTAATAGAAAATAAGATAGTTAGATAGACCAAGTTGAAGTAATGTGTTTGACTGATGACACATCATCATTTTTATCATTTCTAATGATAGGGTTTTATACACATCAGTTAGATCAAAAATAATAATTCTAATTTAATACAAGATTTTTATGGGTGACTGCATGTCCAAGAATCTAGTTTACCATATGAGAAATTTTTCAATCAACCACATGCTTGTTTGACCTCATGTGATGAAATGACCACATGAAGACAACATTATTGATCATTAGTACACTTAAATCAATATGTACTACCATAAGAACATCAACTGATTAATGAATGATTTACCATGTGGAATTATTATATATGTACCTACCATGAGAGGGAGACATTGTGATAGATTTCGACATACTAAAGGTAGTGTGATCAACCATACATATAAGAGATGACTCACTATATATACAACACTTCCTTGTGTTTTTAAATGTATCTATTTCATAAGATTGATCTTCCATACTACGTGATACAGACCAAATAACTTCCAAGACCTACTATTAGTTTTATTGTTCATCTGATATGTAGAATATGATTTTATGTATTCATCAGAAGATTAGATGGATAAACCAAATTGTTTCTGATGTGTGAGTTAATGATACCTTCAAATCAAGATACATGATTGCATATTTTTTATCATGCATGTAAGATAGTTTTTTAATGATAAGATACAATATCTAGGTCTATTCTAATCTATAATAACACTATGAATTCCACACATAAAATGCATGTGATATTCAAATAAATTCTTATTTATTATTTTGGGGAAGTGTATGTCATGTATATATTTGATGCATGAAAATTATTGTGTAAATATAAGGTTCAATGGTATTTATGAGGAATAATTAATGGTCAATAAATATATAATGTTTTATGAGGTAATGAATAACCCATAAATAATGGAATATGACTGATAATTTAAATGTAGTGTCTGACACATGAGTCAGGTTTTAAAAGAATGTTAATTTCATAGATTAAAATAATAAGAAATATTTTATCATTCCATTTATTTTAATTTGTGGAGATCATACATAACAACATGTTGTTTATAGAATTTATGAAATATGTTCTACCCGAAATCCAATAAAAATAACTATTAAAAATTTTAAATTTCAAATATGAATGTTATATTTTGTGAATATATTTTCAAATATGGAAAGAGATCATTTGTTAAGTGGTTTTTTAAAGATTGTTTTTTTGAAAATTGGTTTTGATTTTCTCAAAAGATGTATATAAGAAAACAAATTGATGCTTCATGTAATATTTTATTGTTTTTATTCTCTATGGTGATACAACCTACCTATTATGATGTTATATATATAATAATGCATGTGATTTGAATTGAAAAATATCTCATCACAACCAATAACAAGATAATTGACTTTAGAAATAAAAAATCCATATTTTCACCCAAATAATTAATATTATTTTATTATTTTAAGATATAATAATTATTAAGGAGGTGAAAAATATAATGGAGACATGTAAATGGTGTTATAAGGATTTTCACAACTTTTGGTGGATCACTAAATTTTACTAGTGTATTATTTGGGATGGAAGTTTACTAGATTATATTTAGTACTAGCAACTAACCTTGGTTTTTATCATTATAATTTTTATATTCCTTATATGTGTGCCCTTGTGTGTGGTAAGAAAAATAATAAATTCAATCTAACAAGAATTGAATTCTTTTAATGTGAAAATTATAAAATTTATTAATCAATGATTTTACCCACCCACACCTCAGTGATTCAATTTATTTTTTATTCCTATCAATATTAAATTCTTTTCTAGTCTCAAGTCAATTTTTCAGAATATTTTGATTGAAACATGGGAGTATCCTAGGATGGATCCCATTGATTGTGGTCATTTTATATGATGTGTGATCCCAGCCACCCAAAAATGACCATCTAATAATAAATATTTATAAGGGATACATATAATATAATAGTAGGCTCATATCCCTTCTATGATATCTACTCTAATTCTAGAGGCCCATCAACACCCCTTAGAAGTGTCCCGTGTATGTTTTTGGATCATTATCAGAAATAGATAGAAGTATCAATGGAATAGGTCCTATCAATTATATTTTGATAAGATACTTTATAGGTCCCCTCTAGATTTATTATTATAGAGGACATCCAAATGGAAATAAGAATATTGATCTTGTGAACTCTTCTAAAGGTTTGAAATTTTAAAATCCTTCTGATGGATAGAAGATCAATATATTGGATGGTATT
This sequence comes from Viscum album, assembly GCA_963277665.1. Lineage (NCBI taxonomy): Eukaryota > Viridiplantae > Streptophyta > Magnoliopsida > Santalales > Viscaceae > Viscum > Viscum album. Next base: position 825,881,964 of record OY728155.1, read on the forward strand.
TTACTCTTGGATTCATTTAATATTTGAAACATTGAATATTCTCCTTACAGAAACTATAACTTCTACTAGGAAGTTACTACCTAGATAATATTCTATATAGGCCCTCTATATAAGTAAAAATTAATAAAAATTCAAGTCATTCACATAATGAAAAATATGAAATGACTATTTATTCCATCATCATGGAATACACTATAAAGGCCCACTCCACTATGTCATCTTATTCTAACAAGAATTTACTCCCCTGGTTAGAACCACAATTAATATTACTTTATTTTGTGTGGAACACTATAGATAGTTTACTCCCATACCAAGTTCATTATCACTAACTAGTGATGTCTCAAACTATTTATTTGTGTATCAAAGACTTCATTCATTATCTCTTCTTACCTAGATAGATTATCATTGATGAAATGGAGGAGACAACAAATGATCCCACTCATCCTGATAATGTAACAATAAAGGTAATAATTTTGTCATAACAGGTAGGGGGATCTGCCTCTAGGAATTAAGATGATTCCAGGATTATGAAGAAATATCTCTCATGTGATAACTAATATATAATGTTCTAAATAATTTCCATCTTTGACTATAATATTATAAACTTTTTTAGTAATTAGTGTGCTTATTGTCTTCATCTGAATTGTTAGATGTATTATTTCCATCTAAAAGAAAAACATCATTCTTTTTAGGACTATACCAATAATGCTAATACATGTAGGAAACATTTACATCAAATTTATTTGACTACAATTTCAGCTATATGATACCAAGATTAGGTATGTTAGCATATATATCTCTAAAAATAAAACCTCATTGCTTTTAAAATTTTCTCTAAAAAATTTGTAGAGCCTTATCTTATGTACACCTAAATGGATGGGGTGAACATTAAGTAATTAATTTTACACATCTCATTATAAAATATAGTTCATCATGAATTACTTTATATAACATAATTTATATTAGATAAATGTTAGTCCAATGATTAGTTCATTCAAACTATTATGTCATAAAACCAAACATTCCTAGGACATAGAAACAGTTTACATGGAAGGATCAGGTCATCGATTGACTCCTACACCCAGAATATCAAAAAGACAAAAGATCATATTTTATCAGAAATAAAAGGAATTTGGAAAAAAAACAACCTTTATTATATGTAATCTCAAGAATTTATCATATACTTCATATATATAATTCTAATATTAATTAATGAAAGATAAAAAATGTGCCCACAATATATTCCACAGTAGTTATGCGAGAGTAGGCCCATCCATTAGTGTCAAATGGGGTAGTTTTTTCCCACCCTCACCGCATTTGGGATCATAAAAACATAAATATATCAGATTTTTGTTAGTATAAAAACTAAATAAACCATATTCAATAGGTATAGGGGAATTTATATCATAATAACTCCCTTAAAATCCCCAATCAAAGTCAATATTCTTTAGAATAATGAAAATATCATAAGAGATTCATTGTAGTTCCCCTGACATCATGATCAACCCACCATGTTTCATACATTTTCAGTGATAGTCAATGGTAACTCCCATATAATTAAAATAACAATAATTTTCTAGAGAAAATTGATATGATTAGGTGAATCATCATAGGGTACACTTAACAAAATAGTCTACCAAAAAGATAAAGACCAAAGAGGGTTGTCATTTTTCATTTGGTGCATATTTAGAAGGTATGTGATTTCATTACCCTTGTAATTAGAATACAATCCATGTATCATAATTAACATAAATTAGAAACATCATAATTATCCTCATAAATAACATAAAATATTATTCTAATATGTAAGGAAATAACATAGAACACTCTCTCTAAAACATGGCCCACCATCTAAGGAATCCTAAGATCCTTTCACTCAATAAAGTTTCACCAAATATTAAGATAATTTTTATTATTAAATCTACTTATTTTTAAAACTCTTAAAGGTTTTCTTCCTACTATGTACAACTACCGGGTACAATCCAATGCATCCTCGCCAATAAATGATCAACTATAAAGAACAAATCCATAATTTAGGGAAGAGTATCACAAACTGACTGTGTTTTTTTCAAAATATTGGTTTATTTAAATATAGTCTATGAAGATTAAATGGATTTATTTTTAACAAGGTCCATCCAATCCCATTTTAGTATATCTACCCCTAGCCCACTCGAATGTGATATTAGTAGAAAACATAGGTTAGTCGACTATATATGGCTTTATCCACTTTCCCTACTCAACCATATACCCAACTGCCGGTCCCACATGAACTCCATCACTCTATTAAATCCCATTTAAATTTAATAAAGTCCATGCAATGATATAGGGAACTATGTTATTCAGAAAGAAAATAAAATCTTAAATTGGTTGATATGACTCCTCCTCTAACAAAATTTGTGGACCAAACATTCCCAGTATTCAATGTTACCTAAGACCTAGAAATATTTCTATGTTACTTTGTGTCTCGGTGTGGACATGTGATGGTAATAATTGAGAATTAGAAATATCCAATATTTGGTTATTTTTTATGATATGATAAATTCCAACCATTGTTTAGATATTCTAACCTACCAACTGGGTCTGTTTTAGGATAGTATAACCTCATTCGACAGTTTCCCTACCAATATAGCTCTATGATAAGAAATAGGATACCATTGGGACCCTCTAATTACATGAATAATAATAATAAATGGTTTATAGACATAAATTCTAGATGGAAGGGTCATACTACTTCGTGAACATGAAACTACTGTAAGAATTGCTATTAGAAGTCTGGATAGAGAATCCTTGGGATAAATTTCAAATACCAATGATTACACTAAAATATCTTAATAGATTCAAGGATTTTTTGTCAATTAAAATTTGTATGATATATGACAAAATATAATCAATTATTAAATCTCAATCGATTACTACCTCATAATGAAGAAGGATTTGAAAAGTATAGAAAATAATTGTTTCCCTTAAGATAGCTCTAATTCAAATTTTGAAATTAAAAACCATGTAGTATCACATAATACACCCTATTAGTTTAAAAAAAACATCCCCATTTACTCTATAATAGGGAATAAAATAGTGAATAAATACATTATGTGAATTTAAAAAGAATTAAGTTTGTTATTTCTGAAAAGGGGAAGTCACAGGTTACTTTATCGATACCTATGAAAAATAATTCCTCAAGAATCCTGAGGATAATGAACCCAATGAAAAATGACTCAACTATTTCCTTGATTATTTAAAATACCATAAAAATTAGGTCATTATATCATAGATTACGTTTTATTTAAAGTCACCCTCTATAAAATTATTGAACCTGGGAAAGTAATCTTGGGAAATCCATCAACACAGGCGGATTGGGTATCTTCCCTATCACCAGAAAAAGTAGGATAATGGTAGGAATTATGAAGAAATAGTGGAGAAAAAATTGGATAACTATATAACCTAATAATATTTTAACATAGAACTTACTATCCTTGGGAAATAACTAAATTAATCAACAGTGAACCCAATTCCTTCTTCAATAGCTAAGTGGAGTTCATTAGTGTAACAATCCTCTAAATTTATTCTTCATGAACATGTGATACTAGCTAATACAAGAGTAATGAACTAAAGAAGGAAACAATAACAATTATTATACTGAGACAAACTCTTCCAGTAATCCTTACTCTATCATTGCGATGATGAGATTCATCCCAACAAATGTGGAAATGGGAATCACACCATGAAATTTAATCCTCTTTAGATAAGAAATCCTAATATGGTTTATTCATTATGATTCATTTGGATAACACATTCTACAATGAATAATATACATGTGAACATGTACACCAATACTATAATTAATGAGTAGTGTAATAGGCCATATAATCTAAGTATGTCATTGAATAATTATCTGAAACGAAACACGACACACATTCCATGTCTCCACTGATCCATATGGGCTATAGAAACTTGGAGGCAAGTACATAAAAATTCCCAACATGAGAATTAATCAACTCTTGAATCATACAGGGCCTATTCAATTCCAACAATATTATAAGATATCTTGTAAACCATAATGTTATCATATTAACAAGGAAATATATGATGAAAAACTAAATTCAATTTTAAATCCATCAATATATCGTTGAATTGTGGTCAATGAAGGGAAACACCAGTACATGTGGCCTCAACTTCTAATCCCTAGGACAAATAATATTCATGTCATAAAAAGTGTAGAACCTGAGACAAAAAGTCTGATATCATGAAAAAATTAACCATTTTCTCAATGAAGAACTCTATTCTTGATTTACTCTACCTTTAAAAGGAGCTTCAATAGGCTCTCAATAAGTCTCACTTAATCCCTTAAAAGTATTAGGAGAAACTATTTTTATTTAAAGTATATCATGTATATTCTAAAACTACTAAATTCTATATGGTTGTAAAGTTAAAAATACAATACACGTAGATATATATACATGAAAAATTATTCCCTTGTAAGTATCAAAGAATCTAGATGATGTTAACATCCATTGGCCTCTCATCAAAAAAAGTTTCAAAATTAGTCTCATGTCAGTCTAAATCCTTCGATGATTAGGATAAAATGTATATGGATTGAATTCATATACACTATATAACCAAGGGTATGATCAGAGTGACTAGAGGCCTCTTGGTAAAATCATTCATAAATACTATTTCTTTTATCTTATCTCTTACTCTATGATCATGGTCATATTCCATCATATATATTTCAACACTCTAATGATAAGACCTTAGCTCATTATTCATGTTACAAAACCCTTGTCTTACCATCAGTTCCTAAAATTATCTTTCAATATAAAATTATGAGAAATGTATGGTGATAAATCACTTTTTAACTCAAGATAAACTATGTATATATACTTGAGATTCTAGTAAAGGGAAGGTAAGTAGCCTATTACAAATAATGTCATCTGGATTAATTCCCTAATTAATTTTAAAATGGATTACGCTAATCCATTTAATGAACTAGGTTAGGACATATTTACTATAAATAGTTTTGATTCAATTCCTCTATATTTTGGTGGTCATTATGTCATGTGAATCTCATATGAGAAGAAAAATAATTTTATCATGTTACTATCATTTGATAAGGTTGGTGAATGTTCTATTGGAGAATTCTCTTCTAATAGACAATTAGATGAATGAAACACCATCTATATTGATCAATCTTCATCATGATCATAGATACAAGATGGTTAGTCTTACCAATATTTTGACCACACATATAAGGATCCTCAATCATATAGGCATAAACCCTCAAAGATGTAGTCATGGATAATGTTTTGGCACATTTCACCCATCTTCAAGATATCTGCGGAATCTCTTAAACAAATCCATTTTAAAGGGTAATGTGTCATTGATAAATATCATAATTCCATTAATGGAAATTCTGGCCCATCAACAACAGGATTATATAATTTCCCCATTTCCTCTAACAAATCATTGGTTGTCAGAAAATCATCTTCCCTATATGATAGTGGGGATGAGATTGTTATAATATAGGACTCTCTCAATAATGGAACCACTATATTTACACACTTAATCTCTAAAGACAACCAAAATCAATTTAAATAAGATAAAAACTCCTCTTATTTATCTTCCAAATACTAGAATTTCCCTTTATATTCTACTCTTTAAAATATTTCATTATCGTTAAATGTATCAAAAGATCCCAAAGAATACCCTCTATAATTGGAGTCCAGTTTCACCTCTTATGTTGATGATATTATATAGCTTAATTTATTTATATAAGAAGACATGTGGAACCTATTGATTACTTATACCATGAATCATGAGGTCTAACAGATGTATACCATATTATTGAAGAATAATTGTGATGTATTCACCTAGAACATTTTACAAATTCCTAGACATTATCTAGATATGGGAACCAATCATTTGGGTCTATCAAATGATTAGTGTCTCTTAAAATTTGTGTCTAGGAAAATGATTCTGACTCATGCTACCAATTTGTAAGCTTTTATTGATAATATCATCAAATTACATATCTCTAAACATTTCCATTTCCCAAAATGGATTGACAAAATAATTCTCATTATGAAGACAAAAGGGAATAATCATGTTTATATTATCTTCTAGGATATCAACCAGCATTTTCTAAAGGTTTATTTCTCATTTATGATCCTAAGTAATTTAATTTATGTAAAAGATTATTTTTATTCCCTCTTATTTATGGATGGGTACAATAGTTATCACCATAAATTGATGTCCCTTGAAAGTGAGAAGGCTGCTACATTTAAGGCCCCCTAATAGGTTTATTTCAATATTGTATTTCACTTATTCCGGAATAATGTTAGTTCCATATATTAAAATTCCATAAAGTATATATTTATGAAATTTCTAATGATATCCATGTAATTATATATGAATTATTAGGTGGTTAATTGTAAATAATGGTTAGTCCATCTTGTAAATCTCAAGACAATTTTCAATAAACTATGATAGCCCAAATAGAAGATACATACCCTATAAAGTAATTATAAGGTAACATAATGGAAATTTTTTATCATCATTTTATGGAATCATAACATGAATACTAACCATGATAAAAATAAGGTGATCCTTGACATGACACCTCATTATAACCTCATAAAGATTATGGGTCTTCTTGGATGCATTTACAATATCAGTAACATCATATCTAACAATGTAGTAAAATTCTTAGAATTCCAAAAAATAATGAAAATGGGGGTCACGTATCATTTGGGAGAGTATTTTAAGAGATCCTTTAATGATATTAGTCATAATATATTAATTCAACTAATATTTATTCCACCCATTAACGGAAATACTCTCATTAGGAACATGGAAACCATTGATTGAGAAATTTATTCCCTTCATTCATATCAGAATGATGTAGGGAAATAGAATATTCTATAATATCTTATTTGAAAAATTATATCAACTAAGACATGGTACTCCAATATTGAAATGAATTTACCTTTATAAAACATCATGGGGTGAATTTTGAGGCACTACCATTAGCATCTTGAGGTTCACTTGGTCTCTCTCATTGAACAGATCAAATACATCCTCATTTATCAAATTCATAATAAAATCTTGTTTGTGGTTTGATCATAATAAAATATTATAAAATTAATTTCATGTCATATAAGATGATAAAGGGAATGAACTCTAATATTTATTCATATCACAACATTACCTATGTAGAAAACATGAATATGAACCCCCCCCCCCCCCATAATCGGTTTCTTTATCTATTCATAAAACTTCCCAAATATATGTTATTTTTTATGGTTCCTCTATAATCCCAATAGGAAGAAGAATGGAAAACCTTAATAATAACATAGATGTCATGGTAATTTTAATCTTATCTATTTTAAATGAATCCCTACCATATTCCTTCCATGTTGTCAATAGGACACACTAAAAATGAGTTGGAATATCAAAATATCATTAATGGAATACCTCTTGAGTAGAACTACTCTAGAAGACACAGCCAAGGAAAAAAGAGAATATTATGATGGGGAGTGAATATCATTCACTAAGATGTCATGAATTAATATAGACACCTTAATAAATTAATAATTTATTTATTATTTCTAATATCCATTAAAATAAGAGTTACCCTTCCCAATATATAGAAATTACATGTTGATTTCTATGAAACATTTTATTCAAGAAAAAAACACTCTCATCAAATTTGTAAGATTCTATATTTCTAGACACTGATAACATGGGACTGTATGAATTTCACTATGAGGTTTAAAACCTACCAGATACATTATAGTTTCATCCATAAATGCCTGAATCTAATACATACTACCAAATAATTTTAGTAATTATCCATTTGGGAAATGGATGCTTTATGGTTATATAACACAGCTAAATCTCGGTAGTTAATGTATATTCATACTACAACCACTTTATTATCCAAATGATATGAGCCTATATCACTTGTGGATTTTAGTATAAATTCTCCAATGAACTACATGAAGTTAAAAATAATATCTATCTTTAGTGTCCCCCATATAATATTGTTTCATAAAAAAACAAACATTCCCCCTTCTATGTTGGAATGGTTTTATCATCAATAAAACAATTATCTCAACAAATCATTTCAATTATATGAAATTATAAGTGAACATATAAAGAAATTAAATAGAACTATTTCTAATATAATATATAATATAGTGAATAAGCACAATAATTCTTGGCTTGATATATATCTATGAACTCTATGGGATTATTATACGACTACTGATAATATTATGCAAGTGACCCCATATTTTCCAATGTAAATTATAGCAGTAGTGTTATCCATAAAAGTACACATTTCCTCAAATTTTATCACTATCTACAACCAACTATCTAACTATTAATATTCCTAGTATAAACTAGAAGAATTATAATGTCTTGGTGAACAAAGTGACAAACATTTCAAGCCCAATAAATTTTTTAAAACCAAATTGTTTGAGAATTAAATAATAAGGTTAACCACTTCTCAATTATCTAAGGATGAATAATACATGATCTAATAACCCCAATGATATTGGTGAAGATGTGTAAAACCCTAAGATTTTATGAAGAAAATTTAAATAAATTTAATCATTTCAATTTTTACCCTAGATGAAACACTGAGTTTATCTTTTATTATATTTAATAATGGGTTTATATGTTACACCCTGACCCCAGTTACCCAAATTCGGTGCATTATTTTAATACATTGTCATGATTATAAGGAATCATGTCCCGAAGGACCGATCAGTTTAACAGTCTTGGAAAATATATTATATACATTAACGTTACATTACACATTAAAACATAAAACACAACATAAATAATCCATTGTGAATGTCATTATTCCCCTATATTTACCATACATACCGAACATAATACACTACTTTGAAAACATGTAAAAATAAATCATAAAATGGTGTGTGCTCAAATTCCCAGTAAGGATAACAATATAGAGGAAACATTCATAAATAAGCATAAACATTTAAAGAAATGTATAAAACTAAAACAAAAGCCTTTTAAACATAAAATTCAGCACAATATGGAAAATATAAATCAAATAATTCCATTTTCTTATTCACATGGATATTCTACTAGTCAAATAATCACATGTAATATCTATAGATAATTTTATAATGATGGAATGCATAATGTCGGACATCATAACCACATAGTCAACGACTCGTGCCAATAATACAAATAAGATTTTGTTGTGGCCTTATTCCAAGACACTAGTTAGTCTAATAAGAGCTACTGATTCATCGAGGAGCTATAGTGGGCTCCACCCGTAACTTAATAAGTCCAATACATTCATCATATGAAAAGGATGAAACATAACATAAACATTCTTATTAAAACTGGCATACGAAATGCTAATACTTTAATTATAAACCATGAAGGGTATAAAAATAACACATCCATAGTAAAAAATATCACAAAACCTTCAATCCAATATGGAAGATTGTATCATAATAAATAAACTTTAAATAAGTGTAAAATCCCTCAAAGGATTTTGACATAGATGAAGTCAAAACTACTTGAGAGAAATATGTCAATATATTTTGAAAATCATTTAAAAATCATATAATTATAAAATAAAAAATTTATTTTGAAAATTTTGTTAAAAGCTTCTAATAGAAGATTCAAAGGTGTTATAACAGCGAAGAATAGCCGCACCTGCCATATAAGTTAAAAAACATTCTTACCTTAATTTGACGAAAAGGTCATAATGTACCTTTTTGGAAAATGACGGAAATATTCCTTTCAAACCATTTTATAAGAATTCAAACAAGGTTATTAATGACTTTAACCTATAGTATCGTAAATAGTAAAAAAAATCAAATACATTTTTAAGAAACATGGATATGGATGATAAAGAGATCCCAGGAGATACTTTCGTAAAAACAACCTTGGATAATAAATAGATTGTGAAATTAACCCTTACCATGTAATTTTACTTGGTCAAGGGTATGTTAACATCCTTTATAATAGTTAAATCATTGTTATTAAATTATAAAAGAACCACCTAAATAAATATGATATCATATATGATCTTCTAATATTTCTTTGTTAATAATATTTTAGTAGTATCATTATTTTGGGTGTTAACTGATTTGTTTTCCTTTATATGTTCTGTTACATAAGCCATGTTTGTATTGATAATATGTATTTAATTCATATCCAGGATGATATTAAGTTCTTAAACATTATTTTAAATAATCAAATAAAAATTACTCTTGAATGGTTACGATGGGAAATAAATCATATCGCGTTTGTGGAGATGGTAATTCGTACGTACACACGAAAGCTACTTCCATTTAATTTTTTTAATTTAAAAAGAAAGAGAACCAAATGATAAACATGTATATTATTATTCCAGTAGAATATAATATTTTATATACATTATGTATGTTCATTAACACCATCCTTTATATGTTCCATGTATTGTATGAACGAGTCATATCACTTTGAGGGGGCGGTAGTCCTCCCTTCCTCAACTGAAATTATCAAATATATACAACATGAAAAGAATAAACATATGATATAAAATTGAATTACTGAATATTATAGATAAAATAAATATCATATATAATTATTGTTCCATCATAATGGCCACTATAAGAGGTGGTAGTAGAAGATTGAACAGTCATCATTTTGTGAGGCAGTAGTTCGTCGTCCACATAAACATTATGTTATATACCCATTAGATGGAGCTGTGTGTAAGTGTAGTTAAAATACATGTCATAACAACAACATAATTTATTTATCATACTTGTGTTGTTATTAAAGAATGAAATAAATAGAGTTTATGGGGTTGGAGAAGTAAAATAAATGAAAAGAACTTAAGAAGAGATGTTTCCTTTAAATCGAGTAACTCACTTTGGATAGAACCAAAGGGCTTAATTGAAGTGCCTTCTACAAAAGTTAAGGCTTCTAAGAAGAATATAGGGATGTAGTGAGCTTAATTGGACAGAGTTTGGAAGAGCCAAGGGGATTGATAGGTGTGAGAAATGGGTTATAGATGAGGGATTTTTATAAGGGGGAGGAGGGGCTCTTTAGGAATGTTTGAAAATATTATTTTATTATATAATGCATTCCAGATTATAATGGTACAAAACTCATTAAAGTCGAACATTATATGACTCTTGTTTGATATAAAATCTTCAAATAAAAATTAGACAGGTTTTGGATATTTTTTTAATTTTTATAATTTTATGTATTTAAATCATTTGTTAATGTGGTAAACACTGCATCATTATTTTTTCATAAATAATTTTATTTATTTGATGCCTAAAAATTATCAAAAAAATACCATGATGTAGGAAATATTTTTATCTTTAAAATTAATATTTATAGTCAAAAAGATAACTTATATAACCCCATGTAAAAATTCTTTTTCTAAAAGATATATGTTTTTGTGATTTTGGCATTTACTTTAAATTATTTAATATAAAGTGTCATTATCACTATCAACTGGTTCCATGTGTAACACCCCAAGATTCCACGGTATGCATCTCTTTGAATAATACAATAGCGTGTGTTGTACGCAAATTTGAGTTCTAACACACCACAACCAATCAAACTTGCCTTAATGAATAGTAAAATCCACTTTTTGAAATTTTATAAATTTTATCTTTCAAAATGGACTTCATTTTTGTATTCTGAATATCGAAATTAGATTAGGGTGAATTTTTGTTATTTTTCTGAAAACATTCAATTTTTGATGAATAGTGGAAAACACAGAGTTATAGTTTAAAACCGATTTTTTTTAAATAATTATTTATTTTATTTAAATTTATTTTAGGTCAAAATAGAAAAATAATACCTATATAACTTCCATGTAATTAATTGGAGACAGTTTATAACAATTTTAGATATATAAAAATTTTATTGAACTTTTTATCGTCTTTTACCCACATACTAGGAGCATTTTCAAATTTACATAAAAATTAATTTTACCACTTCTGTGAGTTCAATTTCAAAAATCCAAGAGACACGGTTGATATAAGTAAGTAAAATGTGGTTTAATAAGATGAAAATAATTTTTGGTGAATAGTAACTTTTTACTTTTATTTACCACGGTTAAAAAAAAATAGGTTAATTAAGGATAAAATTGAAATTACTATTAACCTAACACATGTCATATTTCTATTGGATAAGTTTAATTTGACCAAAAACAACCTTAGGAATAATATATGATCCTTTAGGTCCACTTGCATTAGATTAGGACATTTATTATTATTTAATTAATAAAAGAGTTAAAAGTGTTAAATTCAAAGTTTAATAACTAAACCATTATGAATATAGGGTTACACATAAGATAATTTCAAATATAAATATTCATTAGAAATATTAAAATATTTTGTACATAATGGTATTTTATATATATTTTTTAGACATTAAATAATTAGATTTATTTATGACACCATGATGATGTAGTAATTACCTAATTAATGAATTATTAAAATAATTTATATTATAAATATCCAAATAAATGTAATTTGAGACTTTTTATGAATTAAACTAATTTTTTAGGTCAATATGACGTGTTAGTGTTGGTTAGATGAATTTTTTTAGAAGTAATAATGCTGTTATGAATTTATCAAAAATAAAATACATATTAGTTTCAAAATTGATATAAAAGAGTTTTTAAAACAAATATTATATTATTAATTGATATTATATTCCTAAAAATATAAGGATCTGCTGAATGACTTATATAATGATAGTTGTATCACTAATGAGCCACTTGGGGTTAGCTTGGAAGTTTATAGTAAGTTTGTTAACCATATAATATACAAATACATAGAGACATGGTAAATGTAAAACTATTTTACTAAGAGTTAAATCTAAAAGATAAGTATAATATAGTTACCCAAACCTGTCTAAATCCTATTGGTTGAGTAGTGGGAATATCCTTTAAATAATATAATTTTGAGCCATTAGAAACTGAAAAGTATTTTATTGTAAAATAATACTTCAAGATTTTCCTAAGGTGCCCGTCACCCCTCTTAAAAATGGGCACTTCCCGTTCTCTAAAATTCACACCATCAAAGCCATTTGGCTCTGACAAACCCTAAAAAAATACCATCAAAATTGTCCTGCCTTCATCCTAGAGGCATTCCTTTAGTTATCAAGCCATCCAATTGATCTCTTTTGATCAAATCAAAAGAAATAACCCGAAGAAGAGGTAAATATTTTATCACCTCTTTCAAGTTCCTTTCTTCTTCCACTTCCTCTTTCTTTGTTGTTTACATTATAAAATAATGAATCCATTATCTTATATATATTGTGATGTTATTATAAATATGGTACAACCATATACATTATTCTATCCATCCTTTGAATGACATGTCACCATACGTGCATACGTACGGCTTATCGTCTCCACGTCGTGTTGTAATTGTTATTCAATACATTATTATTTGGATGGATATAATAATGATATTCAATTGATGTAAATAATAAATATAACATGATAATGATTTTATATATATGATATACCATCCAACTATATATTATTTTAATATTAGAATAATGATATCGTCGCCCATGTGTACGTACGGATTACCGTCTCCACCTACACGATGAGATTTATTCCTCATCGTATCCATTCAAGACTAATTTTCATTAGATGACTAAAAATACTGTTTAAATACTTAATATCATTATTAATATGAATAAGATACATCCTATCCCTAACAAACATTACATATGTAATGAATCATATAAAGGAAAACTAATCAGTTAACACCCGAAACTATGATAATACTAAGATATTATTAACAAATCAATGTTAAAAGATAATATATGATATCAAATTAATATATATGATTCTTGTATAATTTAATAACCATTATTTCACCATTATACAGGAGGTTAACCAAACCTTGACCAAGGAGAAGTACATGGTAAGGGTTAATTTCACAATCTCTTTTTTATTCGTGGTTGTTTTTACGTAAGTATCTACTGGGACCTCTTTATCATCCACATTCATGTTTCTTAAAAATGTATTCCAAAAAAATTACTATTTACCTAACTATGGTTTAATGTCATTTATACCCTTGTCAGAATCTTTATAAAATGGTTTGAATGGGATCTTTCTGTCATTTTCTAACAAGGTACATTATGACCTTTTCGAATTAAATAAGGTAAGAATTGTTTTTTTACTTATACGGTAGGTGTGGTTATTTTCCACCATTATAACATCATAAAAGATTCACTTAAAAGCTTATAAGAAAATTTCCAAAATAAATGTTTTATTTTATAATTATATGAATTTTAAATGATTTCAAAATAGAAATAGATATTTCTCTAAAAAAAGGTTTTGATTTCATCTATGTCAGTATCCTTTGATGGATTTTAAGCTTATTTGAAGTTGATTTATTAAGATACAAAACATCCACATTGTATTGAAGGTTTTGTGAAATGTTTGACTTTGGATGTGTTATTTTCATACCATTTATGGTTTATTGATAAAGTATGACATTTTGTATGCCAGTTTTAATATGAATGTTTATGTTATGTTTAAACCTTTTCATATGAGGAATGAATTGAACTTAGTAAGTGACGGGTGGAGCCCGCTATAGTTCCTTGATGCATCGGTAGGTCTCATGAGACAAATTAGTTTCTTGGCACAAGGTCTTGACAAAATCTTATTTGTATTCTTGGAACAAGGCCTTGAATTTGTAGTTATGAAAGTCTGGCATTATGCATTCCATCATTATGAAATCGGTTATTGATATTGAATGTGATTATTCGACTAGTAGAATATTCATGTGAGTAAGTAAATGGAATTATTTCGATTTATATTTTCCATATTATGATAAGGTTTATATTGAAAAGGATTTTTTTTAGTTTTATAGAGTGCTTTAAATATTTATGCTTATTTATGAAAACTTCCTCTATATTGTTATCTTAACTGAGCATCTGAGCTCACCACTTTCTATGTTTTCTTTTTCTTAGGATGTGAAGAAGTATATTATGAATGACCTACAGGGAAATTATTTGGGATCTCAGTGTTTTCTATGGAAACATTGTTTTTTTAGTTCCCCATTTTATGATGTAATGTAATCCTTATAAATGTTTTTAGTACATCCACGGCTACTAAACTAATCTGTCTTTCGAGACTTGATCTTTTGTGATCATGCCAATGTAATGTAATAATGCACCGACTCTAGGTAACTACTGTCGGGGCGTTACACCATGGGGTCCCCAAATCGACCCAAGGATGCCCATGTTCAGATAGGCATCGACCAATATAAATAATAAACTTGATAGGGTAATTAATATTATTATAATAATATTTGTTTACCCTCATTTACCATATTTACCCTTTAACTGTGGTAAATGAAATATTTACTGAAGTAAATATTCATAATGTCTAATAATAAAAGTTACCTATTCACAAAATTTCAACCTCCTGATTCCAAATACGGAATCCATTTTTTCAAATTCAAAACAAAGAAATGGTAGAAATTAATTTAAAATTAATTTCTGTTGATAAAACAAAAAGAATGTTTTTAAGAAATACTAACTATCAAAAGATTGAATCTTTTTTATGTCCAGTTTAAATATGAAATTACATACAATGACCTAAAATATATTAAATGATAAAAATATAATCTTATAATTTTTTAAAACCACTCAAATGTATAATTTAACAATATAAATTATTTCGATTAAAAAGTTGTTTTCAGTTAAAATTTAGTAATTTTCACTATTCATCAAAATATTAAAGTTATTAGAAAAGTACCAAAAATTTATCCAAACTAAATTTTTATGTCTTACTTCTAAACAATAATTCACTTTCATTAAATCAGATATATAAAAGTGTCAAAAATTGGTTTCAAAAAAGGTTCTCCATTTAAAGGCGGTAAAATTTCATTTTTTGAGAAATAATTATTTTATCATAAAAATGAATTTGTTCATATATTATGTCTAAGAAACACATAATATATATTCTAAAATTATATGGAGTATATAAAATTCAAAATTTAGTTAATACTATTTATAACTGCTTTTTGAACGGCTAGTTTGGTAAGTCCTGGTGGGCTCAAACTTGCATGTTTTTGAATTTCTTTGAAGATATAATGTACTATGAAATATTGGGGGTTACATTATATTTCCTCAAAAACAACACAGGGTTTATCTTTCATTACATGAAACACCCAGATTAAATGAATCATATAATTCTATTAAAACAACTATATTTAAAATTATAGTTATCACCTAGCATTTGGAATATAGGTAATGAATAATATTAAATAAATTATGAAAATATATGGTTTAAATAATTATATAAAATTTATTAATTAGTTTGTAATTAATAATAAATGAAAATTAAAACTATTTAAAAATGAAGGAAACCTTTTTCAAAAAAAATTATGCACAAAATTGAGATTTACCTCAAAAAATTAAAAAAAATAAATTCATGTGAATGATTAGAATGAAAATTATAAATTTTATATTCATTAAATTTTTTTGTAATTCATATTATTTTTTTCTAGAAAATAGATACGAATATATCCAATTTTATACTTAAAATAAAATTTTTTATGAATACAGGTTTATCTCCACTTCAATATTTACATTAATTTTAATTTTTACCACTTTTAAAAAAAATATTTGACAAAATAAAAATAACTAAAAATAACCATTTCAAAACTTTCTTGGATTTAATATTTTAGAAATTTTTTAAAAGATAAATTTTTTAATGAATAGTAAAAATATCTGTTTTTATTTTGAATTGAATTTATTATAAAGAATTTAAAAACATAAAAATTATTTTAGTGTGTTTTTAAAATAATAATTATATTAAATATCTATAAAGTATTCCAATTTATGTAATTATAATCAATTTGATATATTACTTCTATGTAAAATCATTTTAATCTTTTGAATCTCTATTCTTTCAAAAAATGATTTTTCCTCACATTTGTGGGATTAATTTTAAATTAATATTTTCCACTTCCAGGAATGTAATTTTATAAAATTGATTACAAATTTTTAATCATAAAATTATATTTTATATTTTAATTTTAATATAATTTTTAACCATTTTTAATAGATAATGTAATAAAAAATAATTACTATGATTATGGTGAAAATGGGTTTACTGAGGGGTTAAACTAAAGTGATAAGTGGTAAAATGACCTAGAATCTTATTCAGCACAAATTGTTTAGAAATATTTCAAAACCCAATATTCTATTTTATATAATGATCCATATTTTAGCATTGATTCAAGTGAGAAATATTGGTATTGATTTTACTTTTTAAATCTTACAAATGTGTCACTCGCCTCGCTTATAAAATTCCACCCCTCACCTCTCCTATTCACACTTCAATAACCATGTGGTTTGGCCAATTCCTAATAAAATACATTTCTTAGTTCCTCTCATTTTATATGAATTATATTATTCATAAATCTAACCAAGGAGGTATTTTAATGTAGACCAAAAGAAGCTTTCTGAGGAAGAGCTAACATCCGTAATCGTGGGTTTCATTTTATTTCTTCATACACCACATTGAATTCATATTAAACCATACTGATAAAATAACCCCAATATATTAAATATAATTATATTTTTTTATGTTATGTTCATGACCTACAACCATATCCTCTTTTATCAAATGGGAATAGAAACTAGTGATTGTATGTACGACGGACTACCACCTCATCTCTCCACTATAAAATAGGTATTTAACAGCACAAAAAATGGCTTTTATGAACACTAGAGAACTGATGACTACTAGATCATGATTAAAACCCCTAGACATTTAACAATTCTAAAAAAGAACTGATAAATCTCCATTTTATTAGCACCTATAAAAATAATGAAAAATTAATCCTTTAGTGGTTCTTTAAATGTTTTGATCAAGGTAAATACTACAGTTTTCAATAACACCACACTGTTGAACCAAAAAAACTAATAAATCAGAAATATCATGTACAAATATTTAATTTAAATGAAATAAAATTTACAATACAAATACATGAGAAGTTGAACTATATAAATCACATTTCAAATGTTGGTTTAAATAATTACATAAGCACAAATTATTTCATCAATTCAAAAACAACAGTTTTCCTTTTTTTGCTCCTATGCCCTAAATGATAAAAAATAACCTGTATAATAAAACAATTCTTATTTTTCTAATATTACAAAGAAATAAATTAAGATCAAGTAATGATTTTAAACTAAACTTTGATTCATAAAAAGAACATTCTGTATTAGATTGACATGTGGTTGATTCTTACACATCACACCATTTCTTGTTCATCATAAAGATTTATCTCAATTAAAAGTAACAAAATATGTATAAGATAAAAATAATAATGAAATTAATTATGTAATAGATTATAGAGGGATAAAACAATATAAAAATATATTCTCAGTTTTGGTGGTGTGATGCGCATTCTAAACGAAAATGGAACTTATATTTTGAAAAGAGGAACATGGAGTCATACCAATCACACCATGAATTGGATTGAGGATCAAATGATTTTTACATATCTCAAATGAATTATTCATTTTTTCTTAAATTATCTATGTAATCCAAATGTGTTTTCTCAGTTTTGAGTTTATCGCTAGTATTTTTTTACTAAAATTCCATTTTAAACTAGAAACCCATACTCTAACTCGTATTAGTCACATCCTATGTCATTTTGACATGATACCAATTCATCCACATCAAAAATGACTTACTAATTGTTTTACTAAATTATAAAAACAACACAATATTGGTTTCTCGATTTTCTGGGAGTGACACTTTTAGAACTAAAATGTCGATTTTAAACAAATAATTGACACATTGAGTCATATCTGACACATCGTTTATCAGATTAATGGGAAGTTGATTCCCACACATCCCAACAACTTATAAATCATTTCCTAAATGTGTTAAAAAAAATTAATGAGTTTTCTCAGTTTTGAGTTGGTTAGTTGTCTATTTTAATAAAATTGATGTCAATTTCAAATAAAAAGACACACATTGAGTAATATTGGTCACACCATGTGTCAGAATGAGGTGATGCTAATTCCTACATCTCCTAAATATATTATGGATCATTTTCATAAATTATGAAAACAATATGAATGTATTTACTTATTTACAACTAAATAACTTGTATTTTTTTACTAAAATGTCATTTTAAATTGGAAACCCGCACTTTTACTCATACGAATCACATCATGTATGTTTTTTAAATGACACCAATTACTACACATTGAAAATTACTTACGAATCTATGTCTTAAATTATCTATTAAATTTTAGTGTGTTTTCTTGTTTTCTAGTGAATGACATTTTTGAACTAAATTCTTGATTTCAAATTGATAACAGAAACATTCGGCCATACTGGGCACATCGTGTATCAGATTCAGTTTCCTCTAAATTTATACATTGGAAATGACTTATGGATAAATTTTAAAAATTATAAAAATATTTTTAATTTTTTTCTTAATTTTTATTATATTAGTTATCATTATCACTAAAATTGATGTAACTTTTAAATAAAATAGACACCCTTGGAGTTATACTGATCACACCATGCAGCAAATTGAGTTACATTGGATTCATGTACCTAAAAATTACATATGGGTTGTTTTTATAATGTATCAAAAAAATAAGAATGTATTTTATATGTTTTCAGTAGATCAGTTGTTATTTTTACTAAAATTGATGTCAATTTCAAATAAAATGGGGCACTTTGAGTCATACAAGTTACATCGTGGATCAGATTCAGGTTTGGATGATTCCTAAAAGTCAAAAATTACTTATGTAATGTAATAATAATTTATCAGAACAATATGAAAGCATTTTTTCATTATTGAGTTGGTTAGTTTTCATTTTTACTAAAATTGGAGTCAATTTTGAGTAAAAAAGAGACTTATAGGGTCATAACACTCACACCGTGTGTTGAATCAAATTGGGCCTAATTTATACACATGAAAAAATGACATTTGGATCGTTTTCATAAAGTATCAAAATACTAAAAAAATTATTAATTTTGATTCGGTAAGTTTCTATTTTTACTAAAATTAATGTCAGTTTTAAATAAAAAGCCACACTTGGAGTCATAATGGTCACACCATGTGTCGAATTGAGGTGACATTAATTCTAACATGTTAAAAATGACCAATGTATCATTTTCATAAATAATTAATACAATACAAATGTGTTTTCGTGGTTTTCAGAAGGAAATTTGTCATTTTTACAAAAAAATAATGTTAATTTTAAATAAAAATACGCAATTTGAGTCATACTAATAATACTTTTCATCGTATTGAGGTACGTTTAATTCCAATACATAAAATATGACATCTGGATCATTTCAAAAATTTATCAAAACAATCTGAATGATTTTTCTTGGTTTTGAGTAGGTTAGTTGCCATTTTTACTAAAATTGATGTTAATTTTAAATTGAAAGACACACATGGAGTCATACCTATCACAATGTGAATCGGATTGGGGTTTGGATGATTAATTCATGTAAAAAATGACGTATGGATTGTTTTAATAAATTATCATAACAATATGAATGTTTTTCCTTGGTTTTGAGTTGGTCAGTTGTCATTTTTATTAAAATTGATGTCAATTTTAAATAAAAAGATGCACATGGATTCATACCAATCACAACGTGCATAAAATTGAGGTGGCGCTGATTTTTATACATCAAAAATGACTTATGTATTATTTTTTTATTGTAACAAAACAATCAGAAATACTTTTATCAATTTTGAGTATGTCACATTTTTTACTAAAATTCCATTTTAAACTAGAAACATGAACTTTTACATATACTGATCACGTAGTTTATCGGTTTGATTGAGACCATTTCTTATATGTCACAAATGAATTATTAATCCATTTCCTAAATTATAAATAAAATATGATCATGTTATTATTGTTTCCAGTGAGTTATTTTTTTGAACCAAACTATTTATTTTAAACTGATAACAGACAGATTGAGTCATGGTGATCATATCATGCATCAAATTGGGGTGAGGATTTTTCTTACTCATCCAAAATGACTTATAAACCATTTCCCAAAATTATGAGAATAATTGGAATTTTTTTTATTAGTTTTGA
Organism: Viscum album; assembly: GCA_963277665.1. Taxonomy (NCBI): domain Eukaryota; kingdom Viridiplantae; phylum Streptophyta; class Magnoliopsida; order Santalales; family Viscaceae; genus Viscum; species Viscum album. The sequence goes on from OY728155.1 coordinate 825,903,078, forward strand.
ATATGTCAGTTTTAATTTTTACAAAAAATATAATTTTAATTTTATATAAAAAATTGGCTCCTTGATTCATACCAGTCACACCATGTGTCATATTGAGTTTGGGTTGATTTTTACACATCCTAATGTCTCAAAATAATAATAACTGCCAATTTAACCATGTTTATATTGTCTTTCTATTTCAAACTACCTACACTTCATATTGACATAATGTTTTATCCAAACAACCTTTCTTGTTGTTGAAAGTCAAAATAATAGAGAAAGAAAATGTTCTCATTATATCTTGAGAATTTATCACAATAGGCACATGAGATTCCCCACTATTCTATATTTCAATAAAAAAGCTATTTCAGGTAAGAAAATTGAATCAATATACAGTGTTGGTAGTTTGACAAAAATGGAAACGAAAATAGAAAATGTGGTTATATGGTAAGAAAGAATAATTTTATTTTTTTGGCTTGTTTTATAGTTTAATGAAAAATATTTCTTTAAAAATAACTGTTAAGAAAACTAAATAAAAAATATTTATAAAAAATAAAGAAACTAATATAAAAATATTAGATAAAATTATGACAAAAATAATTAAATGTTGAGAAGTAATTCTCATTTTTCTAATGGTTTTATGTATTCATGGATGCATTTTTGTGTTTTCACTCAAAATTAAATTTTTATAATCATACACTTTTAAAGAAAAAAGTGACAAACCAAGTTCAAAAACAATTTTATATTACCGATTGATTGATGTGAAATTGTTTCCTAACAAATTTAATCTATCTAAATAGTTTCCATGAGATATTATTTACCTAAGTGTTTGGATCCTCTGTCAAAAGATCTTCAAACCTTAATGTCATCTTGTCTCGGTACTAGATGCACTCCTTTAAGTGGATCTTTCCAATATTGAATCCCCTTAAGAGGATCAGGTCTTGCTTATTGATCCAGGTGATCGACATTTTATTAGGGGACACCCTTAGATCATGTCCCATAATTATTTCAGACTCTTCATAAAGAGAACTAACTGATAGAATAGATTCCATCATTACCTACTTCGTGATCATAAAAAATCCAAAGGATTTTGGGAATCTCCTACTACTGAAGGACTACATTGGAGTGGTGGGTTCACATTTCTCTAGCTTGAAATTTTAATTCCTCACAGCTCTGGTCACCATTGGTAGAATTAAATATGAGTAATCCTTTTTATATTTATGGTTTCCCCTCCTTCTCTTACTCCGCCTCAGAAATGGATACCTACTTCCTTGAACCTGGTCCACTTTATCAACTGTAAAGTTACTATAACATTCATCACATGACCTATTGTCATGAACCTTCTCCTCTGCAGAGTTTCTGAGTAGTTCTTTTTCAGAATATTGGATTGCATCATCATATGACTGGAGATTAAAATGGTTACCCATCGTGATACCTTCCACCTCCTTATAACTCTTTCTAACTATGGAATCCCTCCCTTTAATCTATTCTGAAACATTTCCACATGTTGAAAATGAGACATCTAAGGGCGTCTTGGGACCACCCTCATCCATATTCTACAGTTCCACATCATATTAATGATCACTGACAACCTGGGGACCTCAAGAGGGGGATCCAAAACACCAACATATATTGTCTTATCAGAGCTCTTATGCACCTATGGATGATGCACAAGAGTTTAGGGTTTAACCATATCCTTTCTCAACCAACTGAAGTTAGAATACATTCCATGACTATTGGCACTAGTTTTAGTACATGATCACACTGTCTTGGGGTAAGAAGTAGCCTCAGGTATCTTGGAGCCTCCACCATCAACCATTTGTGTTTCCACCATGTTATGACTGCTTCCCATGTGCTTCTCCTCCAAAACATATCCCCTTTGCCCAGAGTACAGGAAAAGGATAATGAGGTTCTCCTAGATCTTTCCTCAAGTGATTGAAAACATCAGACCCTAATGGATTCACATCTTATGATCCACACTTCATACCAGTTAGGGATTCAATCTCAAAGACCTCACCCTCTAGTATCTGACCAGATAGGCATGTCTCAAATCCATCCTTTGATTCCTTATCCTTCTCTAAACCCATATAATTTGACATAGTTTTATTCTCCCATTGATAGGTTTCCATAGAATGGCCCAACCGTTTACATAAAGAACATAAATCAGACTATGATTCAAAATCTACACGCTGTTTTTCCTAAAACTCTTCAACAAATATTATCCAAACATAATCGAAAGGTACTATGGATGCATCCACTTCCACATATACATGCGGGTTAACGGTATGTAATAGGGACTCAGGGTGTCTATCTCAGCATAGGTATATACTGACTATATTACCTATAATTTTAATCAATGAGGGATTTTGAAATGATAGAGGAATATTAGGGAAACATACCTAATTCACCACTGTAGGGGAATCACACTATATATGGAATTCGTATGTCCATCAAAATAGGTAGAACTGGGATCCATTAAGGATATTGGAATCAATATACTAGGATTTTATTAAATCATCCTCCGATGAAAAATGGATCATTATATGCTTGTTGTCGATCAAACCTACGATTAATCAATCGTATAAATTTGATGTCGTGAAGACATCCCAATCAAAAGAGTCGATCAAGGACCATTTCTGCTAGATCCGAGCAATCTAAGTAAAATTCAATTTCAAGCATGAAGTCCAATCCCTTGTGATCAAGAGAATCTTTGAACAAACCCCCCAACTCAAAAAATATAATCCACCTATACAAGAAAACAATGATTATATGAGTACTAAAAAACAAAAATATGATAGAACACGTTAATTATTATGATTATTAATTTATTTTAAAAACATTGTTGACTGTAGAGATATGCTTGTGTTAAAGCAAGAATAATTTTAAAAAAATACAAATAGATATTTCTAAACAATAAATAAACAAGTGAGGTGGATGATGGGAAATTTATATACATTGTATTGAAGCATTGAATCATATAATAGAATATAAATATATCCTACTACATTCATAAAATAGTCATTTTGTATAATAAATAAATAAATACGTATAAGATATCCATTATGAAAGGTGACAGTAATGGATAATTTTATTAATGGAAACTATAAATTTTATTATTTCAAATGATATCAATTTTCTTTGAATAAAATGGTTAATTAAAATTATGAAAATAGTTACTCCACTATTGTAGGTTTTATCATGTGAATTTATCCAAAGGTGAAAGTTATTGGCAATTTTCATCTGCATAATCTCATCTTCCTAATAGTTATCATTCTATTTTTTCTAGTACTGATACTCCTTCTCTTGTGAACAAATCCCTATGTAGCTTGAAATACTCAATGAAGTAGTCATCTATATTATTACTACTTCTTGTAAAATAACCATAAAAGAGATAGGGATGATTCCAAAGAAACAAATTTCAATAATAACTATTCGGTAGATGAAACTAATGAGGATGAAAATTAAACTACATTATGTTATCGAAAATGTGTAATGCTTATAATTAATGAGAATTATATGGATTGTAAATATATATTACAATTTCTAGAACCAAAATTCAATGTAGGATAATGATGTTTTTTTAGCTAGATTAAAGTAAACCATACATATGTCTATTAGATGTGTGATAAAATAATTGAATTTATTTTTAAGAAGTATTAATGAGTGGGTTATAATTTCATAGATGAATATATTTCTATCAACTTTAGGAAATACAAGAAAATATGAAATAATTTAATAAAATGTTATTGGTGATCAGAAAGTTTCAGTGAAAACTTGATAGAGTAAGACTCTACAAAAAACCCTCATTTTTTCCATGTATAACCTAAATCATTTGGATTGGATAAAAAGGATTGTAATTGAATAAAATATATTCATGTGGAGCTTGATCCAAATAAATAAAATGTGGAATTGAAATTTATTCTATGGATGGAAGATAATAATGTTATCAAAACCAAGTGGTTGTTCAGTAATAAATGCAATGACAATAGAAATGTGGATCAAAATAACAAATGAAAATTTTTCATAGGGAACTCCTAGATCATAGGAATTTATATTCATGATATTCTTACTCCCATATCCCTATTGGAAGATATTTTAAATATTTGGGACAATTTAGTGCAAATGTAGTTATAGGTAAACCAAATGGATCCCAAATATATGTTCCTCAAAGGAGTTCTTAAGGGGGGGTATACATTGTTAAACCAGATGAGATTATTATGGATGAAAATGATATAAAGGTGTGTTAGTTAATTAGTTTTATATATAGGGTAAATAAATACTTGAGGGCTTGGTTTTTAACATTGGATAAATACCTAAAAATTATGTTTTTTATCATGGTAGAGTTGATCACACCCTCTACATAAAAAATGAAAATGATAAATGGAGTTTTGTAATCATATATGTTGAAGATTTAATAATTGAGGATCTGAAAAAGCACAATGCAATTTTTCTGTATCTCATGAGGTATGATATCGAGATTTATATAATTGCTAAAACATTTTACTAAGTTTATAAAAGAATCTTGTAAATCATTGCACATTAATTCCTCGTACCAAATTTAAAAAAGAGAATCCCAAGATATTTTAAATAAAACATTCAAAACAAATGACAACCCCGACTGTTATATGGAAGAATTTTTAATAAGTTAACGATTCTAAAGAGGTAAATCTCATGGAATATAGGTATAGGGAGCCTATTATACCTCACAAAAAAATGACCCAATATTGTGTTTGATATATTTCAAGTTGTGTAGTACCAATGTCTTCCAAAGGAGACTAACATGCTATTATGGTAGATGATACTTCAATATATCTAAAAACAATGAATTTTTCATTTTTTTTATTATAGGATTATGCAATTAGACTTGATGGGATACACCAATGTGGGATGAGACGTTTTAGTAGATAACCGACCGAAATTAGAGATATCGAAAATCTTGGATTTTGTTCAAGCCGATCTTTTTTCCCGCCCTTGAATCACTTGAGCATTGGATTCAATCCTCAGTATAGTTGAAGTCTTTATTCTATCCTATATTTGAGTTTGGATTCGACAAAAAGGGGTTCCAACAGAATTTCTCTTCAATGGAGATTTTCGGATATCACAAACTAGTTTCTGATAGTCAGGGTTTTTAAAATTGATTGGGACACTTTTATCATAACTTCCAAAAAAGCACTGATAAAGACACATATTCTTTTTACTAATTTAGTAATAAAAGACAAAACTAATATTTATCCTAACTTTTTAAGCACTAATAAATATAGAGACTTATAAGTGCGAAAAAAGAGGTGATAAATCAATCTTTATCATCACTAAAATTTTTGCAATGATAAAGCTTTATTTTATCAGCACTTATATAGTGATGATAACTCCTTATGTTAATCACTACTAAAACAACAACGATCAATACATATAATACTTTAAAAAAAACTAATACTTTTTAAAAAAAATCTATAATTATTATATATAATTATAATACTTAAAAATTAATTTTTTTAAATTAACAATTTTATAATTCTTTGAATATATAATTATTTATTTATAATCATATAAATAATTTTTAAAAAATTAATATTTATATCATTATATATTTTTATATAATTATATATATATAAATATAGTAATTATATTCATTATTTAAAAAAAATTATTATAATTTTATAATTATTTATATATTATTATATAAATAATTTTTCAAAAAATATTATTTATTTATTTATAATTATTAATCTATAAAAAAGTAAATATACATTTATAAATATATTTATTTATAAATATGTTTTTTCAAATTTATTTTTAACATTATTAAGGAATATTTAATCTTAAGTTCATTCATGTTACAAATAAGTAAAATTGAATAATTAAAAATGAGTAAAATATTGAAAATATAGATAAGATTGATTAATATAAATCTTTAAAAAATGGATCTATATTGAAATAAATAAAAATACATATTGAAAATTATAATACATAGTAAGTAAATATATATAAAATAAATAATATAAATTGATTAAATTCCCAAAAATATATTTCTATATGTGCGTATGTATATAAAAAATTCATTAATTACATATATGTGAAATCAGTATATTACATTTGATATATGTTAAATTGAATAATCAAACAACATTAAATTATTCCCATTACTCAATAAAATTAGTTAGAATTTCTGATTCACTGTAATTTTTAATTATAAAGAATTATTCACTAAATATATATACTATTTACTGTAAAGCATAAATATTTAGTAATATATAAATCATATTTTTATGTATTCATATATATATTTATATGTTTAATATATACTATTTATTTACATTATTGATAATTTTTTAATTAATAAAATGCTTAATATTTTTCTCAATTTAGTTATTTAAACATTTTATTTTTTTAATTTTTATTTTTCAGATATCTATATATTTAATATATAAAATTTATAATTTATATATATTTTACACAATTTAGTAATTTTAATTAATAATTAATTAATTAAAATAATTTTTCAGATTATTTTAATAATATCATTTTATTTTTTTATTTAATTAATTATTTCAATTTATTGGAAATTTTATCAGTGCTAAAGAAATGCTGATAAAAGATTCCTTTATAGGTGTTAATAAAAGAGCTAATAAATGGGGTACTTTATCAGTGCTAAAAATAAATTGCTAATAAAGACATCCTTTATAAGGGTTATAACAAATGCGCAGATAATGGTTTCCATTTATCAGTGATAACAATATGTGCTCATAAAGGATTCCTTTTATCAGTACTACAAAAAAAGAACTTGTAAAATGAATTCATTATTTGTGCTTATTTTAGTAATGATAAAGGGTTCCTTTATCACCTCTTTTTTCTTGCACTGATAAAAGTCAACACTGTTAAAGACTTTCTTTATAGTAGTGCAGGAACAGATGTTATTCATTTTGTGTCACCGACTTTCACATATAAATATATTGAAATATTTATGTTTATATATGATATTTATGATATTATAATACCTTTAGAACTATAATAATACTACAAATTTATTACCTCATGGTTCGTTGGAAAACAATAATGTCACTTGTGTGTCTGGAGAACTATCACCTTATAAACTAACGAGATGTGTTTTTCATTTATCTTTTAAATGTATTAGAAAAAACATTGATTAAATAAATATATATGATATTTTTAATCTAAATATACTTTTTTAATTATTATATCACATATTCCTTCTAACTTTCCATTCCTTGGGTTATATGATGACGTCGTTCGTGCATACGGCAGACTTCCACATCACAAAGTGATGCAATTAGTTTTTCACTAACTATTTTCGTGGAATGTAATAAGGATATATTTAATGAATATAATTTATATATATGAAATAATAATTACTTTTTAAGGGTTAATTAAAATTTACCTTCCATTTTTTCAATTCATCGAGAAAATTTAAACAACATTCATGCATACATACGGAATATCATTTCCATGAATTGTGTATTTTATTTTCTATCTATAACATTTATTGATTAATATAAATACATATATACTTGATATATTTTTTATTTATGTCATGGGTAAAATTATGGATATTATGGATCCATGATAAAATTAAGATGAATAAAAATAACAAATCCAAAAATTCACAGAAAAATAAACTTGTTATAACCCAAAACATGATTTTAACACGGAATTATTATTAAATGGGTAATAAATTGTCATATGTAAATCATGTGTAGTATGATTTATATTATTATATTTTTTTTACATATTTAAAATAAACCTATATTTATTATACATGTGTTTCAAATGTGCAAGATGGATGTTGACCCTTAAGGTAAGTGATTTTCTTCTCACTTTAATTTTCGGTGACACATATGCCATGTGGACCATGGGTTTCTTTTATGGGGTGAGTATACTGACTAATAATATATATTATGGTTACCCTCATGAATATTGTTAGGATTTACATATCCATATTAGGATCTCTCTTTCATGGGGTTTATAGTTAAATAGTTACCAAATCGTTACGAGATTTTTGTCCCCATTTGTATTCTATGGGACATGAATTATTTTATTCACCAATATAGTTTTATAGGGTGTTTATATATTCCCTCTAATAGGTTGTACCATTAATCTATGTATTTTAATGATGATAAAATTTTACATAGATTTTATTCTTTAATGGGACCTACGATTCAAAAGATACGAAAGTTGTAAATTTTTTTTGTTACAACCTCATTGTTTATCAAGATTGTTTATGAAAATACTTTAAATGATAAAATATTATTATATATATCAAAATAAAATCATGAATTTTAATCTCCTTTTGTTATTTCATTAGAATAATATTATTTACTTCATTTTCCTCTCTTTATGTTCTCATAATTATAAAATAATTTTTTAATTTTAACAGTCATTATTTGTTTCTTCTATCAAAATCCATTTTTTCTCCTATATCCTAGTTTTTTAAAATTGTTTTCAAAATTTTTTAATGTCAGTAGGGATTTTTAAAGTATTATTTACACTTATTTTCTATCTAAATATAAATTAAAATTAACCATTATGTCATTTTCAAAACATGAACCATTTAGATTTTACTAAAAATGTGAAACAAATCATTGTTGTTACGTGTATAACATGATCAAAATTTTCCACAATCATGACCACTCAATGTTTTAATTATTCCTTTATATGTTTCAAATTATATTTTAAAATAAATTAATTTCTAAATTTCTTATGAATTTATAATTTTTAAAATGTGATATTCAATGAAATTTTATATTCCTCAAAAAAATGATTTTTAAAGATTCCCTAATATGATTTCCCAGTTATCCTAAAATAAAAATATTTTAGAAATTTATTTTGTTTAAAAAAATCAAATTGGAAAGGATATTTTACTCAAAAACTATTCCAAGTGATATTTCAAATTCATTTTTCATCTAATATAAAATCATTTGAAGATACTATTTCTTTACATGGGATAATATTTAATGATATTATCCTTAATATTTATATAGATGTTTAATCTATATGTTAATGAAATTATTATTAAACTCATTTACTTTTCATGTTTTATAATACAATGAATTGATAAAATGTTTATACAACCCATTCTATTTACCTGAATTATAATGTGATGATATGATTTATGTTTTATGATATCTTGGCACATATAAATATGGTTTTCATAGTTATATAGGTGGGACATATTTCTTTTTCTAATTGATTTAGTAAATTTTAATATCTCATGACATAACAATGGGAAACATGTTTTTGGGATTTAACTTATATGGTAAATAGGTATGTATTGATGCAATATGATAAATATAAGCATCTTGAACCACAATAGGAAACATTTGATAACAAAAGATCTATTATGATACTAGTTATAGTAGTTAACCTTAACATACAAAATGGTCTTTTATATTTATAAAGGTTTAACACATTCATGAAATGATTTTTTGATTCATGATTGATTTATGATGATTTATCACTCTTATGGGTCATGTTTTTTAAAATGACAATGTTTTATTCCATTAATAATGTTTATGATATATGAAATTTTGGTTATGAAGTTAGAATTTTTTTTCATGATCACATTCCTTTGTGATTATATGATTCATCCATGTGATCATAGATTTATATCTCTTATCATTACCCTTATCGGCCATCTTAGCCCACCCTTTCTTATGTTTCCTTCCCCAAATTATGAAGAAAGTCTTATATAGAATATGAATAAGACATTTACTATATGGGACTATATTTTTGGTAGAAATTGAAGATATTTGATTAAATAATAATATTATGTTTCTAGTCTTCATAGAAACAAAAATATTACCATCCTCAAGTGTGTTCTTATAAAATTTATTGAATATTCACCTAAGATTATGTGATATTTTTATATAGAAATTCAGGTTCCTTATAGATTGTATCAGAGTAATGTTTTTGTTAACCATTGGAAACTATGATGAGGAATTGTTAGTGAGAACTCTAGAGATATATTTATGTAAATATCTAAGGATAAGTCTAAGGATGAGTTAAAGCATACAAAAATTTCCTTGAATTTAGTTAACTGATTGAGGGAATGGATTCTAAGAAATCATATCCCAATCTGGATAAAAAAAAGTGAATGTGGCTCTAAAATAGAGGTTCCTAGGGGTATAAGCTATGAAAACTATGCATTGTGCTGGACTTGATTATCAACTAGTGCTTAAAAAAGGGAAAATCATCACACCTTTTTAGACACTCCTGGGGGATATACATCAGTTAATCCAAATTTTCATTAGAAAACACTGTGAAATAATTTAATATATGATCATAATCTATGAACTAGGTTAAATGTATGGTTACATAGATTAAAAATATAATTTCATAATTTAAAGATCCTATAAATTATTTTTCATGATTATCTAGTTTTCTACTATGACTAGTGTTTCTCGCATTAATGTTTTGATTTCACTCAATGGATAGAACCAAAAGTAACCATGTTAATGTTGAATTTTATGGGAAATGAAATGGTTTTCCACTTGAGAAACCAAATTCTTAGGGCATTATAATGTAGATACTTTTTTCTATGAGTGGAATAATTTCTCAAGTCATAAACCTTATTGAGCTCCCAATTAATCAAAATATGGAACAACATTATATTGAATTATTTATGAGATAAAATCCACCTTATTTTATTTGGCCTTCATATGAAATAGTATCTAAGAGATGGATAAACACCAATTAAAATATATTTTTCTATTCTCCTTTTTTTGGAATATGAAATCTATGTATTATATTTTTTTTATTTCGAAGATGGTGTGGATCAATGTTAGAACCTTATTATGAATATGATTGAAGGGGATGAAAATGAATATTTAGAATGTGTTGAGTTTAGGGGGATATTTATTATTATGTATTCTCCATGTATTCTACATACAAATATGGAGAAAGAATTCCTTAAACTTTAAAATAATGATGAGGAATCAATTGGTACCTATAAAAAACTTTATAAGGATATCAATGTACACTTATAGTTTAATCATTTATCAATAACTAAAAAATGATTGATTCTTTAGCATCATAAAACCATGTATCTAAAAATAATTTCCTATAATAATCTATAATAGATAGAAATAAATAATTTATTATTAAATCACGGTAGAAATGAAAATTGGACATTTCCATTATTCCCATGGAATTGATAAGAAAATGAAGATCAGGTCTGATGATAAGTTAAATAAATCACACAATGGAAAGATATTCTAGCCCTAAATATGATAGAAATGTAGAAAGAAGCACAAAAGTAATTACTTGAATAGAGATGGGTGGTGATTCAAATGTAGAAATTTGGATAATAAATCCTATAAATTTAGAAATGTGCTTAATGAGATAGTTAATGCAATGGATTATAAATGGATGAAAACTAATACACCACTTACACTCTAGTTTTACTAGTGTAAGGACTCTTAGAATTTTGAAAATCAATACCCCAACTAAATGGATAATGTGGATGATTAGCCATAATAACCATTGAGGAAAAATGAGAAATGGAAGGATAATGAAACAACAATGGATGAAGTGAATTATAATAATTAAGGAAATCATTTCCTCCACAACATTGTTGGAAATTTTATGTTTTATTTTTTGTGAATGAGACCAATAAAAATATTTTGGATCATCTATTAGTGAAATTTAATGTTATCATCTCCCTATAAATTAATTCTTGAATAACTAAATAACATTTTATATTCTATTAGTAAAATGAGGAACCAACCAAAACAATGATTTTTTTTCTATGATAAGATCGTATATGGGGTATAAATTGTGAATTATCTTTTGAAAGTGTATATATCACCATATATATTAACCCTAAGAGTTATATATACCATCTTGGTTTTATGAGTTTATGGTTGATCATAATTTAAGATTTATTTAAATCAATATTTTGGTTTACATTCAATGGATTCTGTCAAGATTAAGGATATATTAAGATATATGTGAGTCAATACCAAAATTTAGTTTTGAATATGTTTTTTTTTGACAAAGTTTTTTTTAGTAATTACTTTAAACATTGTGGACATATTATTAAAGGTACTTGTAACCATTAGGGTTTATCTTATAATTTATTTTTAGGTAATTAAGGTATTTCCTCGATTGATTAATAAATTAAACACCCTTCATCACAATAAGAGAAGATTTCTATCTGGATCATCTTGAAATAAAATACATTCTAAAATTGGTATTTTTTTTAATAGAGTACCACATTCAATTTTAACACATTATTGTCATAAGTTTACCTAAAATTTTTAGATATTTCTTTTTCAATCTCTTGATACAGAGTTTCATTTCAGAACTACGTAGGATTCTAATATGTATGGATATTTAAATAGAACAATTCAATCCCTATAGTATATAATGACATCCTTTTATATAGATTTAAAAGTTTATTCAGATCCAAACATTCCTCTAGTTTATTTTTCATAATATAATATGTTTCACATCAGAATTAAAAATGAACTTTAGTAACCCACTATAAAACATATTTTTGAACTCCAATGTACTAGAATGAAGTTTCATAAAGAACTCTATTGGGACCTAAGTAAGCTAGTGAAGTGGAATCAAGGGATTGATGCATTCATAAATACATATAGAAAACACAAATTATAATTTAATTCTTTTTTTACAATAATCTTTGTGATCTATAATTTTAATTTGGTGATAATTTATATCTAAAAATGTTCCATGAAATACATAATAGTAAACTAATCCAGGGGTATATTAATCCATTTGAAATTATTGATTGTATCTCTATTGTAGATTATTTCTTGGTGCTAATAACAAACCTATCTCAGGTTCATGATGTGTTTCATGTATCTCACCTAAGGAAGTAAATACAAAATCCATCACATGTACTTAATTCAATGGTCTTACTGATGGGGCGTGAACAGTCTTTTAAGGAACAACTGGTGGATATTTTGGATCATATAGAGAATGTTTAATAAAACAATACCACTCACATGGTAAATGTTTTTTTGTTAAACCAGAACCTTGTGGATGTTATATGTGAACCTTATGATTTAATTATGCATAATTATACCCAATTTTTGGTACTATAGTGACAACTTTTGATGGCCAAATTCATTTTAAGGGAGGTACAATGTAACACCACAATATTCTGTGAATTATTTTTTCAAATATATTAAATATTTTTCTGTATTTTTCATGAAACACAAAACGGAATTTAGATTTTGTTACACACAACAGTGATATTATATTATCTTACATGAAACACTTAGTTTGTCTTGTTTTACATGCGTCTCTATGTTTAAACAAAATGTTACATATAATTAAAATATTTTTTTCTCAATATGATTATTTTCACCTAGAGATTGGAATGGTGTGTGTGAGAAGTATTAAATAAATTATGAAAATATATCACTTACCAATTGATATTAAATTATATTTTTGGTGATCAAGTTTCTATAAATTATAATAAAAAACTACTAAAAATAGGGGAAATATTTTCTGGAAAAAATCTATTTTTATGCACACAAACGCATTTTAACTCAATAAATTTAAAAAATCCACTTCTTAAATTATTTTCATGAAATTTTTATATTATGTAATCAAAAAAAATTATCATTAACAATATGTTTTTTCTAGATAATATATTATAATTAATCAGATTTTATTCTTAAATTGTATTTCTTTAAAAAGAAGTTTTGTCTCGTTTTTCACAATTACACTAAAATTAATTTTTGAATCATTTATAAACTTTATTTGAAAAAATAATCTTAATTTTTGTAATAAAAACTTCAAATTTATGTTATTGTTATTTATTTAGATTTTTCCGATAAAATAAAATTTTGATGAATATTTAAAAGTAGCGACCTAATTATGAATTTTCATTTATTTTAATGAATTTAAAAACATTAAAATTAATTTATTATTTGATAAAATTAAAATAAAATTCAATAATATATCTATTAATACAGTTATGTAAATTGTATTCAATTAATTTTTTAATTTGGATGCCAAAATGTATAAATCATTTGGAGCATTTCTTTTTGAAAACTCATTTTTGCATCACGTCTGTGGGATTAATTTTAAATTAATATTTTCTAATTTATTATGGAATTTAAAAAAATTGATTCCAAATTTTTTATAATAGTAATGTATATTATTTGATATGGTAAACTTAATTTTTTTCAAATAATAATTTTGAAATCAGAACAAATTAATCACACAGTTGCAGTGAAAACAGTATTACTTGGGGTTAAACAAAGAAGATAAGGGGTAAAATGACCTACAAAATTTTCCATCATAAATTGGGTTGAATTATCAATTTTTTATAATTTTTTATGTGAAAACATGGGTACTCCATTTTCTTTTAAAAAATATAAGTGCTCCACTAACCTCACCTATAGAACGTCACCCACACTCTTCTTCTAATGAAACATCAAACATGCTTTGGTTAAATGAATAAATATTCAAATAGATTCTTTATTTCCATCCCCTAATTATACAAGACATATTTTTAGTCATAAATCCTCTTTGGGAATTTTTTGGTGCAAACCTAGAGAAGTCTTTTGGAGAATAGGTAATGTCTTTTATCGAGAGTTTTATTTTATTTCTTCCTCGTGCTCATTAAATTATTGTTAAACCATGATGGTATGATAACCTAAGTATATTACATTTACATGTATTTTTTAATGTTATTTTCATGACCTAAGCCCATCTCCTCCTCCCTGAAATTGAAAATGATATTGTTGATCTTGTGTATGTCAGACTACCACCTCGCAAACCAATGTTATTCATTTTCCATCACCACCTCTCATGGATGGATTTAATAATGGATTTAAATTTTATATATAATATTTATCATATTTTTAGCCATATATTATTATAATAAAATATCTAAATTATTACCTCCAAACCCATTAGAAAATAATATCATTGCTCGTGTGTACGGAGGACTGCCTCCTCGTGAACTGATGTGATTTGTTTTCCATTTCTTCATCACTAGGATGGTAATAAAGATATATTAATTTAATATATATGATATATTTAAAATAATTATAATTACTATATTATTACATCACACATACATTTTTACATTCCATTCCATGGGGGATACGATAGTGGCGTTTGTCTATACGATATACTACCTCCTCACAATGCAATGGGATTCAGTTTTAACT
Organism: Viscum album; assembly: GCA_963277665.1. Classification (NCBI taxonomy): domain Eukaryota; kingdom Viridiplantae; phylum Streptophyta; class Magnoliopsida; order Santalales; family Viscaceae; genus Viscum; species Viscum album. Next base: position 825,918,224 of record OY728155.1, read on the forward strand.
AACACTTTACAAGGAAGGTAATAAAGATAAATTTAATTAGAATAGGTGAAATGTATGAATCATAATTACACAATAAATATTATTTATTATTTTACACAATCTATTTCCATTCATCAATAAAATGAAAACCTTATTCATGTTTATGTATGGCCTACTATCTCCATGAATAGTCTATTTTATTTTTTATCCCAAACTTTTATAGATTAATGTAAATACATATATAATAAATATATGTGACATTTAAATACTTTTTTAAATTCTATAGATGATATAATATTTGACATTGTAATAGGACTGAAAATAAAAAATCCAAATAGACAAGAAAAAACGTAGAATGTATTAGCTGAAACGTGAGTTTCACAAATAATTATTAATAAATTGGTAATAGGTGGCCTTAAGTAAACAATATATGGTATGATATATTTAATTACTTTTCATTAATATATTTTTTATATAACTATATTTAATCTACATTAGTTTCAAACATGTATGAAGGATGTTGAGACTTAATTTAAGGGATTTTTGTCTCATTTTTATTTTCTATGAAGCACATTCCATATTCACCAAATGATTCTTTTATGTGGTTTATATACTTCCCCTGAATGTTTTTATGTTTCTAGTCTATAAAATAATTTTTATTTAAATAACCATTTTAGGAACTATACTTTATAGAGTATGTGCTTCAAAAGTTATGAAAGTTGAAATGAGTTTTTGTCTTAATATTTCTTCTTTAGGACATAAGTTATTTTATGCACCTATATTTTTTTATGATGTGTATATACATACCATTTGACATGTTATATAATTATTATCATTATTTTCATGATACTCATAGTTTCATTAGATTTTATTCATTAAGGGGTCCTATGATTCTAAAGATACCAAAGTGGTAAGGGTTTGAAGTAAAAATCTAATTATGTATCAGGATTGTAAATGATTATTCTTTTGAGGATGAAATCTTGTGATCTATCTCTCAAAAAACTCATCAATTTTATTATGCTCAAGTTATTTTTCGATAAAAAATATTTTCCCTTCATTTTAATATCATTATGGGCACATGGTTCTAGAAAAAGGATTTTAACACCCCCATGATTTTGGAAAAATATTCCTCTTTAATAATTTTATTTATTTGGAAACCAGTTTTGCATGTACACTATGTGTAAACAAACTATGATATACTATTAAATTATTTTTACTCTAACACTCCCATTATAACCTAGTCATTTAATTGGATGGTATGAAAAATAATTACCTTATTATGTAATATCTGTATTAATTATTAGAAAATAAACACTTAATTTTTAGTAATGTCATTTAATAATTCAAAAATATTTTTTCTTCAAATAATAATTTTATTTATTCCAATGAGAAAATAAAAGTAATCAATTTTAAAAAATTTAGAAATTTTATTTTACTAAAAAATATTTATTTTTTAATATTTCATGTAAAATTTTCATGGGATCAATTTTTCATAATTTTCTAAATTTTTTCAAATTTTAATGATTAATGAAAAATACTGATTTACCTTGACAACTATATTTTCTTTTAAAGAAATTAAAAATTAAAATTATACTTTTTATTAGTTTTAAAATATAATTATCTACTTTTTAAATTAAATATTTTAATTTTGGTCTACAAAATATATTTTTTACTTAAATTTAGTATAAAACATTTTATACTTAGAAAATGATTTTTTTTTTGAAAAATTGTTTATTGTTGAATTTTTCTTGATTAATTTTCATTCAAATTATAAAACCTAAATGTTTGTAATTTTGAAAAATAGAATTCATATTTTAAATTAAAGGGTATGAATCAAGAAAATATAACAATTTTATTTTTGCACAACACTAAGAGTAACCTTAGTAATTTTTGTAAACAAAAAAAATTGTAAATCAGATAATTAAGGGTAAAATTTATTCGATAAGGTCTATAAAATTACCCTAAAACATGACCAAAATTTCTTGGATGGGTAAATTTTGACCATAATCATTCATAAATCTATTTTAAGACCATTTGAAGCTGCAATTAAAAGATTATGACATTTTTAATATTTTATTTAATGAAAAGTAATATATGTCACATTCTTGTTTTAAATAAGTGTAATATTTTTATATTGTTTTATACAGAGATTATTTTGGACTATAAATAGTACAATTAAGGATAAAATATTTTTCATCATCAATGTAATATATTTTAATTTATAGAGAATAAATCATCACCCTAAATGCTTGCACAATGCTAATGTCATTATTATTTAATTAATTAAAAAAACAAAAAAGTTATATTAAATATATTAAGATATATTTAATTTGATATATTTAATTTCATAAAATAATTATATATAATTCCATAAAATATTTATTTTATAATAAAATATTTGGTCAAAATTTGAATTATATTTTGGATGTTTTTAAATTCAATGTAATGAATAATGTCCAAATTGACAATATTGTTATTTCCTGAATAAAATATTTTATTAAAATATTTTCAAATAAAAAAATATCATATAATCATAAAGGGGGTAATATATGTCCTAATAAATCATCCCATTTTCATTTTGAGTCCATTTGAAAGAATTTGTCTCTAGATTTGTCTTACAATATTTTTATATTTTATTAAATTCCAAAAGTACCCCTCACCTCAATTATAAAAGGGAACCCCTTCCCTAGCTTCTTTACATAACTTATAGCCATATAACTATCCAAATGTATTATAATTTATCATCTTAACAACATTATATAAGTTATTTTGGATTTTTACTTCTAAAATACATACCCCAGATCCCTTAATATAAGTTATAAAGGAGATCCTTCATATATGAGATAATAATCTTTACAGATTCTTTCAAATTTCATTCTTCATATAAATTATTCTAATATGTTATACCCATACAGAAATAATAAATCTAGTGTCACATACAGAATTATATTTTATTATTATTATATTACAACCATATTAAACAATTTATCCATTCTATAAAAAAATAAAGCACCATGAGTATGTACGTACGACTTGTCATATCCAGAAAGTGTTGTAATTCATTTTTCATCACCATTTTACAGTGATGGTTTTAATTATGGAAGTAATGGAAATATTGTTTTACTTATAACTTGATACTTATTTTTGAAAATATAGATATCATCCATTTCTCTACCCATTCACCAGTAAGGCAATGATACCATCGCTCATGCATACATAGAGCCTTCCATCTGCACGAAGTGATGCGACTCATTTTCCTTATCAAACATTAAATAATGGTTATAAAAAATTATTAAATATATAAATATGATACATATATAATTATTAATGATATTTATATGATTAATCTATATCCCATGTACTTCAGCATGAGCTTATGTGATAAAAATATACTTGGAAACAATCAAGAAGATAATACCTGAAACAATGTTAATAATGGAATATTATTAATGTGTGGGTTAAGAGGTTATATTAGTATTATAAATGATATAATATATATTATTATGTTTCTATTAAAAATTAAAAATATGATTTAATTCATTGTTTTGGAGTTTAATTCACCATCAACTAAATGAGTAATGTAAGGGATCTCTCTGATCATCCATATTTTCTTTGGGTTACGCATTCTCTCTATTTTCCTTAATTTATCTATTAATTATTTTTATATAATTATCCTATATTATTTTAATATTTATCACACACACAAATATATATATATATATATCAAATTTAACTTTCTTTTCTGGGGAATTTCATTTTTTAAAACATTCCCCTCTCAATTACTCTCGATAAGGAAACTCGATTAAAGGGAACTTCTCTGTGTCTTACCCGTATTCATGTACACCACATAAAATAATTTGAGCCTCATAATATTTTAATAAAATCCCTAAACATGTCATCAAATAAAATTTGGTAACATTTTTTGTATTTATGGAAATAAAAATACCTTTATATTCTTTTAATATTCATTATTTGTTTCCCTAAGACTATTCTTAAGCGGAACATTTTTAAAGATACCAGGACACATTTTCATGTTTTAAATTCAAATGGATATCATTATTCATGATTAATTCATATATATATATGTTATTAATGTTAAATTATAATCTAAATCCATTCTTTGATGTATAAAACTATATTAATCCCTTTGGTGTTTCCTTATAACATGATCATGAAATCCATTTATTTCCTTGGGGAACCCTTTTGATTATTCCTTATGTTTGATTCTTTATATGGAACACATATTCATATACATTATATGATGGGTTCATCTCTACGGTTCTCCAGTGAATTTAATAATGTTTTATACATAGTAAATTCTTTATATTGGATTAAGGAGTAAACCCAATCCATTAGGGGAATATGTCGACCATGTGATATAGTTTTGGTTGTTAAACTTGACTCTTTTTGATAACATGGTATATATTGATTCCATTTAACATTTCTTCTACAATATTATGATTACATGTTCTATATTTTATGCGTCCATCTGTTTATTCATGAATTATTCATTTTATAGTGTATGTTATTCCTTCTAAATCTTTTGTTATGCTTTATTCCCATTTTTATTCCCTTACAAGGATTTGTTTCTCGTTGTTTTTTACATATATATTCCAAAATTTATTCTTAAAAGATATAAGATCTAAAAAAAAGTTAGGGTGTCATTATGGACATTAATAAAAAATATGTTATATTCTCCTTTGATGTTTTATAATTATGTACCCAGTATTACAAATACACTAGGCATTTTGATATATAGTATTTATTTCGTGGATAACTATGCTTAAAATAATGTAATAATATGTATAAATTAATCGGGTATCTATTTTTTTCATTGTAGGATTTTGTATTTATCATTTGTGGATTATGAAATTATAACATTCATAAGAACACTAGGGATAAATATATCACCCTGTAAAACCCATATTCAAACCTAGGGAACCAAAGGATGGTATAAAATTTATATTTATAATTTATTCATTCGATGTTCATAGTTTCCATTTTATATTCTCATTATGTAAATATTTAATCCTCCTAACTTTTTTTCTTTTCTATTTAAGGCTATACAATAGGAGAACCCAGGGAAATAAACAAAGTAATCGTGTTGGTACCAACATTTTCCACAAATGAAAAGGGATTTTCTTTTGTGTTTTTTGTCAAATTACAATAGGTTTATCAAATATTTTTCAACGAAAGAGATTGTATATTGTAAGTGGTGTTAGTTTTAATGGTGGTATTATTTTTCAATGTTTGAAAAACAATTGGACCTCAAAATCCTAATGAAGGGGTGATATTTATAAAGCAGGGATTTATTAGACTGAATCTCCAAAAAAATTGAAATTTCATGGATATAGTAATGATTTATGTTTTACAAATATGTATAGATTTAAAAATTAATTTGTTGTCTTAAAGGATTGAAGGTTCTCAAATGAGGTTTCATGAATAATATTTGAGGTGTGATTTTGTGGAGGTAATCTACATGAAAATTAATAGCTTATCACATAGAATAATTTCACTATAATTTCATAAAAAATGAAGCTTCACAAACCTTAATGATGAGGTTCATAAAAAGGTCATGTAATGTATCAAAGCATCATGAAGAGGAATTATCTATAAATAGGTTGGCACATATTATTTGAGGCATGGATTGAAATTGGAAATCAGGTGAATTGATATGATTTCATGAAGATCTTATAAGAAAGAAATTATTTTCAAATTAGTAATTCTTCATGAGCTGGAGAGTCGTGAAAAGTTTGGTTAATAAATAATTAACAAATAGAAATTTTAGAAAAATTATTTTCATGAAGACTAAGTGTTTTATTATAGTTTCGATTTCCATAAAGTCTTTGAGATTTTTTATGGCTATCAGTTCCTTGAAGGATTGGATATTTGGAAAATTTTGGACCTTATTGAATGTATGTCATTTAATGAAGGCAAGTTCATCCTTAAAAATGGGGGACTTCATGAATTAAACAGTTTCAATAAGGGTATATACATAAAAAACTGGTTTTGGACATCTGTTTTAATTAAAAAGTGCATTTAGGAGAACAAATTCAGCGCTATGGTGAAATAATAGTCTCATAATAATCAAGTACAAAGACTTATCTGTCTAATCTATTGAGTAAAAAATCAATTAGATAAATATATTAAAACTTCACCCAAGTCAATGAGAAAGGGGATTGAATTAAAGTGATCCATGGGAGGTAGGGTGTTATAACTAAAACTCTTGAAAGGGTATTTTTCTTGGTATGGAGTAACAATGTGTGATATTTTGTAAACAAATTCTAGTGTAGATTATCAGGTTCAAGTATGACTATCACACTATTAGTTTATGCTCCATATATTATCCAGTAGTGGTGAACCAATTAAAATTTATCTTTTGTTTTCTATTTCTGTATATGGGTGTTTAACATTTTCACAATTCCTACATATACATTTAATCAGTTTTGACCAATGTGGGGATAATATCAGTCTCACTGAAAGAAATATTTACAACCCTTATTTAACCCTCCCCTCTTAGAGTTCTCTAGGGTCCTATGGGTATCATTGTGTATAGGTTATTGGTGTTAAATTTTTTTTCTATTGTTTCCAAGTAAAATTAATTGAATATTAAAGGATTTATGATATTTAATTGAAATAACAACTATATTTTGAATAATAGAATGAAATTTCCTTTGTGATATCATGGAAAGAATGTTCTATTTTCTATAAATCAAGTGATTTATTTTAGTGAAGTGACAGGTCTTTCAATGACTAAAATTGATAGGACAATTTTTGGTGCATCAAAATTCTCATAGTACAACACTATCTGATCAAATACATTTCTTGGTGATGAGATTCACTATAGAAACATCCATGTGGAAGAAGAAATAAAATATATATGAAGGTAATAACATTATAAAGGAGCCCGACCATCAGGTTTTTCACAAAAAATTTTGTCGAGGCATGGTTTTTTCCCTTTAATACTTTGGAATATTTCAACATATATTTCAAAGCTAAGAGATGAGACAACATGCGATTCCAAGGCCCAGTGTACCTGAAATAAATTATACAAAAATAATAGTTGTTTTTATACTATTAACATAATTAAAAAAGGATATCTATTAAACGGTTGATCATATCTGGAATATGGGACCACGGCTGGGTCCGGAATGTGTTTTTTACCCTAGGTGCTACATAAAGAATCTCTGTATGGTATGTTCGGACCCCTCTCTCGTTAGCGGTAAGTAAATGGATGAATTAATTTCTTAATTCATTAATTTAATGGATCAAATCCAATTGACTATCAAATGTTAACTAGGATCGGACATATGAGTCTATGGTTGAGCTCAGAGTGTGTCTATTACCCTAAGAGGGATAAAAACTTTGTCAGCGCAGGTCCGCTATGAGAAAAGTCACTCAGGGGAAAATCATCATTTTGAAATAACCACTTTGTGATTTTTTAACACTGGAAATCTTTTTGAATAACTTTCAAATGAAGGTTCAGAATAGATATCTAAGACTTCCGTTTAATTTGAAATGGGGTGTTTTTCCTAGGCGTGATATAAAATGAGAGGTCACAATAGTTTCAGATTCCACGCTAAGCAGATTCTTCAATAAATAGACAAATAGGAGTTTGGAGTTAGGGTTTTCCATTCTATCTCCTCTATCTCTCTCTCTCTCTCTTCCACTCTCTCTCAACTATTCTTCAGTGTTCTTCTTCGTTCCACACCAAATTGAGGAGCGACCTCCACTGGAACCTTGGCGGATCGAAGCAGGAGCGTCGTGGACATGCCACCAATGACAAGTGACCGATTTGAGGTATACTTTCTGTTGCTTTTCTGCACCTTCATCAATTTCATCGGTTTTTGTCAAATTAATCATTTTAAATTCTATAATTTTAAAATTAGGACGATGCCCAAAAGAACACGGCCACCATCCTAGTCCCCTTATAAATCCCATTCTTGAGCATTCGTCATCAAAAATTTCGGACATGCCAAAATCGTGACAGAACGACGAGCGAGTGGAGGCATTGTGAAGATCCGGCACTGAGAATTATGAAACATGTTTTGGATCCTTTTTTCGACCACTGGTGTGGTTGGGGGGACCAACTAAAGGTCTGACTCTGTCAAGGGGTGGTGGTCGGAGGTCGATCAGAAGGTGCGGTGGAGCACGACAGACGCATTTTGGTGCATGGTGGAGGCTCGGGACACGACGAATGAGGTCTCTCTTTTCGAGGCCGGCGGACAGCCATGCCAGAAGGCACTGGCTGTGAGCCCAGGTGGTGGAGCATCGCGGGAAGCTAGTGTGTGGTGGTGCGCTAGTCAGGAAGGGGAGGCATTGGCCTCAGCTGGTCGCAGTCAGGGGGAAATCTCGAGGCGTTGACCTCAGGGGGGAGCCGCAAACAAGGACCTGCGTTCAGGGGGTCCTGTTGGTGCGGCGTGCGGAAAGGGACTGGCTGCGCGGCCCATCTGGGTGGAAGAACCGGACGCTAGGGTCTGGTTTTTTTGAGGTGGTCCATATCCAGCGGGCCGCGGTGAGTTGGGCCGGACCCGCGGCTGGGCCGCGGGCCGACTAGGGTGGACCGGCCCAATTTGGGCCCCCTTTTATTCAAATGGGTGTATCTCCTAAATGATGCGTTCATTTGACGTGTCGTCGATGGACTTGGGTTCTCCTTAGCGAGGCGTACATTTTGAAGTGGGTTTTAGAAATTTTGAGTTCTTATCCCGAAGGTGGGTGACCCGAAACACTTTCAGTTAATAATAATAAATTATTATAAAAGTTTGTAATGGAAGTATTCACGATCCGGACATCTGTTTGACATGATGTCAAGGGTGCTGTGGCCCTGGAGTTGAGAAGGTCCTTAAAAATTTGGTTTGGAACCATTTCAGTTTGGTTTCATTTCTCAATGGCATGAAATTGTTAATGCAAATAATTAATTAATTACTTAATTTATTAATTATTCTTGTGTTGGGCCTAACTCATGTTTGGGATGTCTGATTGACGTGCCATCAGTGTCAGCGGGAACCGAGTCCTCATGCGGTCTTTTTGAGATGATTTCTGTAGCATTCGAGTTAGAGACAAGGTGCGGGTCCTACAGGGCCTGGTTCACATGTTTTATGGTGAAATGCCACTATTTCATCCGACATCCAATTAGAGTGTTTGGGCACTTGTTTCTGAGTGTTCTTCCGATGGGATTGAGACAGCGCATTTCGCCTACCTAAATACAGTCCTGAGGCATGGTCCCCATGAGGTGGCTTTCGGATATATGATGTGTTTTTACGACGTATGCTTCATAAGTCAGTTCAGGGAAAATGAATAGCCTATGCCTTGTGGTTATCTGCAAGGAATGAAATGGTACGATCTGTGTGGAATGTTTCGGTGTTGAGATGTGGGCCCCACAGGGCCCCATTTGCATAACGCTGGGAGTTGCAGCTTCTGCATTAGGAGTCCATTTTGAATGAGTGAGTAGTCAATCATATGTGTTTTCCTGCAACGATTGTAACGGTGTACTTTTTTTTGGGTGTGCGGAGCATCATTCGAGATCTCATTAAATGTGGAAACATGAAAGGGTGTTGGTTGGAGGTTCCTTTTATTCTCTCTGAACCAACGCATGGTAACGATGATAGTGACACCTAGTGATGGCACGAGCAGTGCAGAGTCATCAGACTAGTTCTGGGTTTACCCTCTTGCGGGGCCATGTTGTGGGTTACCCACCTGTTTATCAGGGTTTACCCTCCAGCGGGGCTGGGCAGTGGGTTACACGTTGACCTTAGGGTTTAACCTTCAGCAGGGTTGGGTATTGGGGTGCCTGTTAACCATAGGGTTTAACATCTAGTGGGTATGGGTAGTGGGTTACCTGTTGACCTTAGGGTTTACCATCCAGTGGGGCAGGGTAGTGGGTTACCCGACAACCTCTTAGGGTTTACCCTCCATCTAGGCTGGGCAGTGGGTTACCCAACGACTTATTTCAGACTCAACCCTTTCTATGAGGTTATTCAGTGAATTTTCTTCGTGATTATTAGATCAGGACCCTTGGTTTTATGGTTTAGTGATGAGACAGCTTTGATGTGTGGGACGTTGGGGAATTAGTGATGGATATCCTTAAAACTATTGGCAATGTTTCCTGGATGAGCTTGAAGATGAATATACCCTTGCACACTCTTTTAGGTTTATTTTTGAGCATATATATATATATAAACCCTACTACTGTTCCCTCTCCTTGGATTCATTTTCCCTCCTTCTAGGAGGGGCGAAAACGCGCGGGGTATTCCACCTTCTTTTTGTGTCTATCTCCTCTTGGATTGTACGAGTCTACTTCCTTTCTTTTGTTGGGTTGTGTTTCACTCTCTCTATTGTACTATTACACCATTCTTTGTTCTGTCTACTTCTCACCGTTTTAGTACCTTTTTTGTTGCTCCCTTGATCTTTTGGGGGCATCCTACTGAGTATCTATATACTCACCCCTACATGGGCTTTGCCTGCACTTAGTGTGACCTTGCGGACGATGGACAGGTCGATTGAGACTATGGAGGAGTGTAGTGGACATAGGATCTTGGGTTGTGTTCAGTGGTCGTATTAGGACTTTCAGGTGTGAGAATCACCAGTTTTTTACTTTCGTTTACCTATTGTCGGGTTGTGGCACCTTTCTAGTTAGGCGCGTGTTTTTTCCATTACTGTTCAGTTTACTTGTCTGTCCACTTTTCATCACATTACTTGTTCGATTTTTAGAGGTCGATTCATGGTTTTTGGTTGGGATATTTTATTTTCTACTTTTGTTTACTTTTTTACTCTACGCTTCTGCATTTAGTGGGTTGTGTGTGTGTACAGGAACTTAGGAAATGGCCTCCCCAAGATTCTTACGCCTTTGGCGCTTGTCTCCAGCACCTGGCCTATGGAGGCGGGCTTGGGGTAGTTGCTGCTCGAGAATAGTAGGGTCAGGTCCTGAAAAAGTGGTATCAGAAGTGGTTTTTTCCTTGGAACGTTGTTCAGACGATCCCTAAAAAGGAATTGGTTGGGTTTTAGGGAAATAGTGTTAATGTGTCTCGAGAGAGGCTCTTAGGCCAGGGAGTCTAGTGATGGTGCGGCGGCCGACGTATCTATTCACAAGGACCTTTATTACCCATTTGTCGACTCGGTGTGCTGAGACACTTATTTTAGGGAACATTAGTTTGTACATCATATAGGATTGAGTCTTTGACTATCCTTCTTGAGTCTTCTCCTCATCGTTGTTGATATATATATGCTCATTTGATTGTGGTACTCCTTGATCGGATTCAGGAAGTCTCCACGATGATATCTAGCCGGGATACTAGCTTCGGTTCATGAAGACGATTCTGTGAGTGACGAGGCCCCTGTTCAAGATCCATCATATGATTACCCTTTCTCTAGGAGGACAGGCAGTAGCACTTCCACCTGTGGAGTAGCAGATAGTACCGGCAGTGAAGGCCGATGAAGAGCGCAGGCTGGGTGCGCTACCTGAGTTCCAGCGTCAGAGACCTCTGAGGTTCCATGGTGATCCATACCCTCAGATAGTGAAGGGTTGGCTAGAGTCAGTGGTTCGCATCTTCAGGCTTGTTCGGACACTGACGGGTTAGATGGTGGCTTTGACAAACATTTTTTCTACCAATAAGTTTGACGTTAGTAGAGCCAGGGTTACTCAGATACACAATGAGTTGGTACTCTCGTGGGATGACTTCTAGCAATTGTTTCTTGAGGAGTACTACCCCTCCTTCTTACGCTTTATACAGTTTCAGGAGTTGCTGGGGATTCAGCGGGGAGTGATGGGAGTGGCTGAGTACGCGACTAAGTTCGCAGACCTTACTCGGTACTCTATGGATGTGGTCCATGATGGAAGCTTATGTGCACAGAAGTTTGAGCGAGGTCTCTATAGAAGAGATTCGTGTAGGCGTAGTGCCCTTGTGAATCCTTTCCCATCTTAGGGAGCTGGAGCAGGCACTAGTGATAGAGAAATTTCTGCTAGAGGGACACCAATTGGAAGGGCCTGGATGCCGGAGGTCTCCCCATGATGAGACTCGGGCACATGGTTGGGGACACCATAGAGCACCGAGTTATCCTAGGGAGTACCAGTGTTATGATATTAATGTGTGAGGTCATGTGGAATGAGACTACTCGACCAAATGTAATAAGTTTTCCAGATAGTTGGTAGATGCACCACCACAATAGAGGCAGTGTCATAATCAGAGAACTCCCTGGTTAGGACAGGGTGGTCCCAAGGGAGTCAGTGTTGGAATAAGAGAAGGAAGAACTCTGGTTTGTGGACGACATTTTGAGGTCCTTCCACCACCACTAGGCGGACCTTTTTAGGATCAGGGAGATGACGGACGGGGCCGCGGGCGGCTGTGTGCTATGGATGTCTATAATCCTGCATTGCATGAGATGATAAAAGATACGATTTGTGTCTTTTTCTAATTTTTTTAGTATAAATTGTTAGGAACTGCATGAGGTACTCTTTCTGTATAACTCCTTGTTCGAGGAGTTACTAAGGGTGACGTCGGGTGTCTGTGTAACCCTATGTTGGTGTTGTTTGACGTAGATTTGAATGCATGGGAAAGAGGGGTTCTTTCCCCACTAATATGCATTTTTGTGATGTGATTGAAACTATGAGGTAGAGTCAGTACCACCCAAAGAGGATAGTATTGTGGTGTGTTGGATGAGTCCATCTGACATGTGCATTCATGGCGGGGTTGTGCGGTGTAGTTTCAGAGCAGGTTCTAGATTTTCCAGTGGGGCTTTTCTGCTTAAACACCCCTTGCTTGAGGTGCCACTAGTGGGTTTAGCAGAGTGCCTGTTTTTGGGATTACTCTCCTTCGAAGAGGTTCAAAGACATGTGGGGTATTCCACATGATTTTCATGTCTAGCCTCTAGTGGTTGGATGAGTTTTCTCACCTTCCCTGTTCGTTGGTACCTTGTGTGCTCTAAGTCAATCTTGATATTGTTATCAAGTACAGGTCAAGGTGATGGACACCCTATAAACAGAACTATGTGATTCACTATGTGGTGCTGGTAGTGGTAGTATTTTCCCTAAGAATGTAGAGATGCTATATTTTAGAAGAGCACTTTGTGGTTTGCTCAGACCACCAGTGTCTCAAATGTGTTCTCACCCAGAGAGACTTGAACCTGAGACGACGTTGCTGGTTGAAATTTCTGCAGGACTATGTTTTCGAGGTAGTCTATGATCCAGAAAAATGGCAGTGTTGAAGCAGGTTCCCTTAGCAGAGAGTCACAGACTCATCAGGTGCAGGAAGTTTCATAGTATTTAGCTTCCCTGCAGTTTACCTTGTTGTACCAAGAGGGTGTAACTTTTCTTCAGTCGATAGTGTTAACTCATCCACTTCTTGAGCATGTAAGAGATTCTCAGTTGTGATGCACCAACTGTGAAAACATGTGTGATCAGATATCCTGGGTGTTTCACCATATGGTTATTCTGAAGGAGGGAATCACAAGACCATGTTCCAGGAACAAACTGTGATTTCGGTCGCGATGTGGAAAGCAGAGTTTCAGCTGGGGAACTCACTCGTGTTTCTTTGGGCCGTTAGGGAATCATGAGAGAGAGGGAGAGGTTTCCTATCATCTTGCCCTACCTTCCCAGTAATAGGAGTTGGAGCACGACATCTTCCACGTGTCGCAACTAATGAGGTGTGTGTGTGTTCCTATGTATGTCATCGAAAGTAGCAGACCTTATGAGTACGAACCATCTCTTTGGTTTGCGTGTTGTGACGTCATGGTGATGTGCAAGTTTTCTTGGGAGTGGGATAGCTATGTGTGAGCTCTGTATTCCGAGTTGTTTTTCCTAGTTTTTATTTTTGGGGATAAAAAGCTTGAATGAGGGGATGATTTAGAGACCATGTTTTTCCTTCTAAGACTTTGGAATTTTTCTACATATATTTCTAGAGCTATGAGCTGAGACAGCGTACAATTCCAAGGCCCGGTGTGCCCGGAATAAATTATAAAAAAATATTAAGTGTTTTTATATTATTCATGAAATGAAAATAGTATATCTCTTAAACGGTTGATCATATCAGAAATCTAAGACCACAAATGGGTCTGGAATGTGGTTTTTACCCTAGGCACGACATAAATCATATCAACGGGAGATTTTCGGACCCCTCTCTCGTAAGTGGTAAGTAAATGGATAAATTATTTTATTAATTCATTCATTTAAATGCTCAAATCCATTTAACTATGAATCGGTAACAAGGATCGTAAATATGTGTCCACAGTTGAGCTCGGAGCATTTCTTTTACCCTAAGAGGGGTATAAACATTATCAGTGGAGGACTGCTTTGAGAAAAGTCACCCAGGGGAAAATCGTCATTTCGAAATGGGCACTTATTGATTTTTTATCACTAGAATTCTTTTTGAATAACTATAAGACAAAGGCTCAGAATAGAAATTTGATACTTTTTTAGAATTCAAAATGGGGTGTTTTTTCTAGGCGAGATATAAATTGAGAGGGCATGACAGTTTTGGATTTCATGCTAAGCGAATTCTTCTATAAATTGAAAAATAGGTGTTTGGAGATAGGGTTTTCCCTTCTCTCTCCTCTCCCTTTCTCTCTCTCACTTCCACTATCTCTCATATATTCTTCGGAATTCTTCGCCATTCTTCACTGAATCGAGGAGCGACCTCTGTCGGAACCTTGGCGGATGGAAGCAGGAGCATCGTGGACTTGCTGCAAATGATGCACGACCGATTTGAGGTAGGCTTTATATTCCTTTTCCGCGCCTTCGACAATTTCTTGAGTTTTTGTAAAATCCATCATTTTAAATTCTATAATTTTATAATTAGGATGATGGCCGAATGAACACGGCCACCGTCCGAGCCCTGTTCTAAATCCCATTCTTAAGCGTTCATCATCCAGAATTTTGGACGTGCCAAAATCATGATGGAATGACGAGTGAGGGGAGGTGCTGTAAAGATCCGGCCGCGAGGATTCTGAAACAAGTTTCAGATCCTTTTTCCGGCCACTGGTGTGGTTGGAGGGACCGACTGATGGTCCGGCTCCAGTAAGGGGTGGTGGTCGTAGGTCGAGCTGGAGGCGCGGCGGAGTGTAGCGGCCGCATTTTGGAGCCCGACGGAGGATTGGGACCCAGTGGAGGAAGCCGGTCTAGTCGAGGCCGGCGGACAGCTGCACCGGCATGCGCTGGCAGTGAGGCCAGGTGGTCGAGCGGTACGGGCGGCCGGTGTGCAGCGATGCGCTCGGCCAGCAGGGGAGGAGTCAGCCTTGGCCGATCGTGGTCAGGGGGAAAACCCAAGTGGCTGATGTTAGGGGGCAGCCACAGGCAAGGACTTTTGTTCGGCAGTTTCTGTTGGTGTGGCGTATGGAAAGGGACCAGCCACGCGGCCAGTCTGGGTAGAAGAACTATACCCTAGGGTCTATTGGTTTTGAGGTGGGCCGCGGCCAGCGGGCTACGGCGAGCTGGGCCAGACCCACAGCTGGGTAGTGGGCCGGAAGTCTGGACCGGGCCGGTCGGGGGGACCGACACAATTTGGGCCCTCTTTTGTTCAAAGGGGAATATCACTTAATCGACTCCTCTGTTTGACACGTTTTCGACAGCCTTGGGTTCGTCTTGGTGAGGAGGAATTTTTGGAGTGGGTTTCGGAAATTCTGAGTTCTAATCCATAAAGTGGGTGACCCGAAATTATTTCAGTTAATAACAATAAATTTTTATTAAAGTTTTCAATGGATGTATTTGTGAGTCGGATGTCCGTTTGACGTGTTGTTAGAGGCATTGTGGCCCTGGAGTTGAGATAGTCCTTCCAAAGTTGTTTTGGAACCTTTGTGGTTTTTTTTCGTTGCTCGGTGGCACGAAACGGTTAATAATAATAAATAATTAATTAATTAATTAATTAATTATTCATGCATCGGACCTAACTCATGTTCAGGATATCTGATTGACATGCCGTCAGCTGCAGCATGACCCCAGTCCTCATGCATAATTTTTGAGATGCTTTTCGTAGCGTTCGAGTTGGAGACAAGGTGCAGGCACCATAGGGCCTGGTTCACACGTTTTACAGTGAAATACCACTTTTTCACTCCACATATCTTTCGACTATTTGAGCACTTGTTTATGAGTGTTCTTACGAGGTGATTGTGAGGCGCAATCTGCCCACCTAAATTCGGGCACGAGGCGTGGGCCCTACAAGGCAGCTTTCGGACGTATGATGCATTTTTACAACTTATGTTGCTTAAGTTTGTTCAAGGAAAATGAATAGACTATGCGTCATGGTTATCTGCAAGGAACACAATGGTAGGATTTGCGTGGTGTGTTTCAGGGTCGAGGTGGGGGCCCCACAGGGCCCCGTTTGCATAACGCTGGGAGTTGCAACTTCTTTATCAGGAGTCCATTTCAAATGAGTGAGTGGTCGGACATGAGTGTTTTTCTACAGGGATTGCAACGGTGTAATCTATTTGGGCATGCAGAGCCTCATTTAAGATCTCATTAAATGTGGAAACATGAAAGGGTGTTGGTCGGGGGTTCCTTTGACGCACTCCAAACCAACGCATGGTAGTGATGTTAGTGACACCCAGTGATGGAACGGTCAGTGAGGAGTCATCGGACAAGTTTTGGGTTTACCCTCCAGTGGGGCAGGGTAGTGGGTTACCCACCGGCGTATCAGGGATTACCCTCCATTGGGGTTGGGCAGTGGGTTACCCGTTGACCTTAGAGTTTACCCCCCAGTGGGGATCAGTAGTGTGTTACCCATTGACCTTAGAGTTTACCCTCCATAAGGGCTGGGTAGTAGGTTACCCGTTGACCTTCGGGTTCACCCTCCTGCCGGGCTGTGCATTGGGTTACCCGATGACCTCTTAGGGTTTACCCTCTAGAGGGGCTTGGCAGTGGGTTACCCGATGGCTTCTTTCAGACTCAACCCTTTTTATAAGGCTAGTTAGTGAATTTTATCCATGATTACCAGAGCGGGACCCTTGGTTGTATGGTTTAGCGATGAGACAGGTTTGACATGCGAGACTGTTGGGGCATCAGTGATTAATATCCTTAGAACTGTTGGAAACTTTTCCGGGGCTGATCTTGGAGATAGAGATCCCCTTACACACTCGTTCGGTTTTCTTGTTGTGAATATATATATATACATCCTAATTTTGTGCCCACTCCTTTGGTTCGGTTACTCTCCTTCTAAGAGGGTTGAAAACCTGCGGCTTATTCCACGTGCTTTACATGTCTAGATCCTCTTGGATTGGACAAGTCTACTTCCTTTCTTTTGTTGGGTTGATCTGCACTCTCTCTATTTTACTCTTACACTATTCTTTGTTCTGTCTACTTCTCACCATTTTAGTACCTTCTTTGTTTCTCCCTCTATCTTTTGGGGCATCCTACTAAGTATCTTTACACTCACCCCTAGTTGGGCTTTGCCTGAACTTGGTGTGCCCTTGCAAACAACGAACAGGTCGATCGATACTACAGAGGAGCGTAGGGGACTTAGAAGCTTGGGCTGTGTTCAATGGTCTTAGTAGGACATTCAGGTGTGAGACTCACCAGCTGTTTACTTTCATTTACCTTTTGTTGAGTTGTGGATCCTTTATAGTTGGGTGCGTGTTTTTTCTTTTACTATTCAGTTTACTTGTCAGTCCACTTTTTAGCACTATACTTGTTCTGTTTTTAGAGGTCGATGCATGCTTTTTGGTTGGGGTATTATAGTATGTACTTTGGTTTCCTTTTTACTCTACTCTTCTACATTTATTGGGCTATGTGTGTGTGTACAGGTACTTAGCTAAAGGCCTCCCCAAGATTGTTATGCCTTCGGCACTTGTCGCCAGCCCCTGGCTTATGGAGGCATGCTTGGGGTAGTTGCATCCTGAGACCGGTAGGGTTGGGTCGTGAGATGTTTTATGATCAAAAAATGGATATATAAGAATATACATATTGTTTCTTTAATCGCTCTAATGATGTTGTTGAAGCTATTCAGGTGCTTAGGGAATAAATCGAGGATATTTCCATTGTGAATAAAATGTTGACAAGGATATTGACTCTATACAATCTAAAAATTTCATACCTTTAAGGAAAGTTATTTTCTAGTCATTCTATTTGTTATATTCTAATAAGTCGAATGGTTTATGAAATTCATGTCAAATAAGAAGATACGAAAATACATGTAAGCAAGGAACTAAAAATTAAATATATGGAAAAAATATCCATCTAGGAGGTTATTTATGATAGAGATGAAGTATATGGTTAACTTATTTTCCATTTTTCAAATAATTCAATAGTGCAATTAATGCAGATTCCTCCAAAGAAGTTCCTGCAAAAATGATACTAAAAATTTGGAAATAAATTATAGAGAAATAGCTTCATCTTTAAAGAGAAATAAAATAATAATGATTTTTTTGAGGATGTAAAACTAAAGTTTAAATATAATACTGATGATTCCATGATGGCCACAATTGAAAAGGTTGAACCTAAAAATGATGAATACAATCAGTCAAATAGTGTGGTTAATATCGAGTTGGAAAATGAGGGTGATGTTGGTGACCATGACATTAAAATAAAAAATAAAATGATTGGAGTCATTTTGAAAGAGATAACATAGTATGTGGATCATCATGAACTAAATATTTATTGAATAAAAGGAGAGGTAGAATAATATTTGAAAACTCGTGTAATCTCAAAAGAGGTTATGGAGTTTAAACTCAAAATCAAATAGATGGAATGTTATCAATGGACATAAATTGAGACTCGTGGAAAAGGTTAATATATTTGATGGAATTCAATATGATTCAATTTAATTAAGAAGTAAAATAGAAACTATATCAAAATCAAGGGAAATAATAAATAAATTATAGTTTTTGATGTTTTCATATGCAAAGATTTTGGAAAGAGTAAAACGTTTTTCTCAAAGATTATTGAAACACCTGGATGATCAAAGATATAAATTTATGGGGAAAAGTGGAATTGGATGATATATAGAATCATATATGTCTATAAACCTGGTGATCCAAAGTAAAGGGAAGAAAAACAATGGATATATCACAAATTATCTTGATTTCCTAATAGATATAGCTTCATAAAAAATAGATAAGAAAGCTCAAAATAATACTCAATTATATAGAGATATTAATTGATATAATAACTATACAAAAAAATTTTATAAGTGGATGAATTGAATTGAGTTGATATTTACTCATATTAAATGTCAATGTTGTGTCTTTCTGGGCCACAACATGTCTTATAGTGAAATGAAATGGACCCATTTAGAATGGTAAATACCTTGAAGTCAAAAAATGAGCATAAGACCATATCCTTAATCATATATAAGAAATAATTTATATGGATGTTTTTTTCACTATTACAACATTGACCATAAGTATATTCATTGGAGGTAGAGAAAAAATTTGAACAATAACTACAAAACTCTATGACAAGTCAATACAAGTCAACCAAGTATAATTACCAAAGAAAATAGTTATTATCATCTGAAAGAAGAATATAATTTTTACTCAAACATTAATGTAGAAAAGTGATTTTAAATTCCATATTTTATATTCATTCAATTAGGTGTCTCTTATAAGAAAAATAATAATAATGAGACATCATACCTGAAATAAATTTCTCTCAAAGCTACAAATAAATACACAACCTATATTAATGATAAAGGATTCTCAACCCACATGATATGAAATTAATTTATTTTATAAAAATTTAAAATAAAAGGGTTTCTAGAATATTGAGATTCAGAAACGATGGTTCCTTACAAACAAAAGGAACAGGACAAAAGGAATTTAAAAATTTTGAGCTAATTGAAAATGAAGTACTCTATGTGGTTAGTCTGATTAAAAATCTCCTGAGTGTGAGTAAAATTTCTCACCCAGGACAATTAGTGACATTCAAATATAATGGGTTCTCCATTTAAGAGAATATGGGTAATTATCTCAAGAAATTTTATAAGAAAATGGTAAATTACCAGGTAGAAAGAAAATAGAACATCTATTTTATAAAAAATATAAAGAAAACAATATATAACATTTGAGTTTAGGTCACATTAATCAACGTATAATGGAACATTTTTCTAACATAAAGGATTTTTCAACATTCCCAATCTAAATCGTGATCAGTAAATGACAAGTGATTCTTGCATGTGAGGAAAGATGGTCAATAATTCTTATCAGTCGAGGAAAAAATGAGCATCAAATCTATTTGACCTTTTCTACACAAATGTGTATGTTATAATGAATACTGATGGCGAATGTGGTGATATGTACTTAAATATTTTTATTTATGATTATAGTATTATGGAATGTATGATGTTTATGAAGCTAAATTGAAAGTGATTGACTACATGAGGAAATATCGATTAGCAGTTGAAAATGATAATGGTTGCATAATCAATAAAATATGATCTGAAAATATAACATAATTTACATCAATTATATTTTAAAATTATCTCAAAAAACATTAGATCATGAATGAGTTTTATTCAGTTATAACACCTCAATAATATGGGGTTATTGAACCTATAAGTCTACATGTGAATAATATGGCTTGAACTTTGATAATAGAGAGTTGTGTTTATCATCACCATTGGGAAGAGGATTTTAATGTTTTTGAGTGAAATCAAAATAATATAGGCTTATTTATATGAGAGTACAAGACACCATATGAGATATAGGATGGAAAAAATACATCACAAAATTATTTTCATGCTTTTTTAATTAAGTGTTCGAACTGGAAAAATAAAAAAAATCTAGACATAAATGGTGATGTTATATATGAGGGAATGTTCCTTGGATACTCAGTTAAGAGTAATGTATAAAAATTACACAATACCATTGTACAAATATTTTGGAAATAAATTATGTCATGACAACTACGGATAAACCTACAAATTACTTGAGGAGCTCATATGTTAATATGATTGAAGATGAAGAAAAAATTGGAATAATGAATGATTATGATATAGAAATTGTGAAAGGATTTCCTAAAATTGAAGGTTTTACAAATGATGTTTATTTAAAAGTAGAATCATAAGAGAAAACCATTATTGTAGAAACTCCATTTGAACATCGCATTTGAAATAGAAGAAAACAATTTTATTAATCCATCATATTAGGGGATTTGACCACACCAAAAAACACATTGATAATGGTAAATGAAGTACATTCTAATAACCTATAAATTATCGACCAAACCACATTTAATGAATCAAAGAAGGATGAATCATTTTGAAAGGGAATGAATTTAATAATGGATCATATTGAAAAAAATAAAAATTTGATTCTTGTCAAGAGACCGTAAAATCACAATGTGATTTGAAAAAAATGGATCATAAAAAACATATTTTATGCTAAATAAAATGTTATTAGAAACAATGAATGCTTGGTGCATAATGTATTTTCATAGATTAAAATCGTAGATATTGAAGAAATTTTTTTACAAGTATCTCTAATTGATACGACTGGGATCTTCCAAGCCATTGAAAATAAAATAGGGTAAAAACATTATCTGGTGGATGTGAAATTTTCATTCTTAAATGGGGTTCTTGAAGAAATTAATATAGAACAATTAAAGGGTTTCATAATTGGAAATTATGAAACAAAAGATTGTATATTAAAAAAAATTGTTATTTTATAAAACAAGCTCCATAAGAATGGTATTCATGGATGAATGATTATATGAGGAATATATAATTTAAAATAGGTGGTTTCTATTATAATATCTATGTGAACAAATCTCAAGGAGATCAATTTATGGTGATTCTGCATATGGATGATATTATCATTGGTGGAAGTTGTAAATGATTACTAGAAAAATTTTCTAATCATATGAAATCATAATTGAAAATATTCATGATTGGAGAACTCCCATTTATTAGGGTTGTAGGTGATTCAAATGAATTATTACACCTTCATTTCTAAGGCGTAGTATGCAAGATAAGATCTGAATAAATTCAACATTCATTAATCCAAACTAATTTAATATTTCATTTTAGTTCTTAAAAAAATAAGGAACCAATGAGGATGGGAAATATGGGAATCCAACCCTTTAAAAGAGGATCATTGTATTCTTATTATACTTGATTTTAACAAGGCCAGATATCATCTTTTCAACATGTTTAGAGACTCTATTCAAAATTAATCAAAAGGAAAGGCATTTTAAAATAGTTAAAAATAATGATTTATATTAAATTTACTCTCAAATTTTTATTGTTCATTTCAATATGAATATAAAATGAATTATCCTAATTTTCTAATGTTAACTAAGCTATATTTGTGGGGCAGAAAAATTTCACAAGTGGGGTTTCATTTTTCATTGGAAATAAATGTGTGGGATGGTAGAGCATGAAACAAGAAAGAAAATATCTTAGTATAGATGAATGATAATATATCTTTTTGAAAAAATCATGCACTCAATTTGTTTGTATAGATAAATAATTGACTGATATTGGTGATGAGGTGAAACAAATGATGGTGATTCACTATGACAAAATGAGTATGATTGATCTTATCAAAAATTTGATGCAATAGTCTAATAACAACTATATTTTGATAATATATAACTTCAAAAAAAATTAAACAATGTGTGATTAAAATGGATCATTTTGGAACTAATGTTCGAGTGACTAACATCATGACGAAGCCTTTGGTAGCACAGATGTTTCAAAAAGATCAGTTGAACCTCAATGTTCGGCCACCTCCTAATTCATGAGGTTGTTATGGCTTATCGCCTATCCTCAATTTTGTTAACTGTTTTAATCTATTTCTTGATATTATGCAAGTATATGGGGGATATATGTTCTAGGGGTGGTTGTTTGTATACTAGGGTCCTCAAACAAAAGTTTTGGGTTTATTTCCAAAGGGGGAGAATAAGATTCAATTAATTATTGGTTTGAAAGATAGTTTAGTAGTATCTTGAGCAAGAAATTCTGTTTTTCATTATTTTTTTGATATATTTGGATTTTGTCATGTATACATATAGTAATGGTTGAGTTATCTCACACATATTTGGTTCTTCTTCAACAGTTGCGATTTTTTTGTATTTATCATATATTTAACAAGAAACCCAAAAGGGGTGATTTTTAGAACCATGGTTTATCTGAGATGAAAATAGACTGTATTTTTAGTTTATTTTCAATACATGATGGTCGGAACAAATCTTTTTCAATAAACTGATCTTATAGTGCATTTAGATTTAGTGTTGAAGGTGGAATCATTTCCCAAAGTTTGAAAATTATTTGATCTCAAAATCTAGTGTAAGGGGTGAGCTTCAGGAATCAAGAATTTCTAGGAATGAATCATTAAAAACATGTAAAAAGCATGGATTTCACAATTATTTAATATTCAAGAAGATATACTTCTTCGTGAAGGAATTTGGTGTCATAAAGGGTTGAATGTTCAAGATATATATTTCACAAAGAATGGTTAAGGTGTGATGGAATGATGGTAATCTACACAACTATGAGAAGATTAATGAACAAAAGAATTTAAATATAATTTTATTATGAAAACGAGATTCATGAACCTAGATGAATAGTTTTTTCGAAAATTTAGTGGAGTTCATGAAAGCTTGTCAAATATGCATTGTATATAAATATGATTTCACACATCATATGAGTCATATAGAGAATTTAGGAAAAGGGTTAATTTAACTAATTTAATGAAGCTCTTATCATATGTTAATTATTCATGAAACTATAAATACGCATGAGTATAAGAAATAAAAAAACTATGCTTAAGAACAAATTCAAACATTCACATTTCAAAAATGGTAGTTGCGTGGATAGTAAAAGTTTAATGATGGTTCTCAGTTTCATGAAGGTTGCCAGCTTCATGAAAGATAGTATTTATTAAAAGTATGGGATATTCTTAAAGGTTGGGTGCTTCATGAAATTTTTTATTTTCCTGAAGGTTTAAATATCTCTAAAAAATTGGGTTTTATGAATTAGGTAGTTTCACGAAGTGTACTTATGAAAATAGATAGTCTTGATCATTTTGTTTTAGTGAATAGTGAATTCAAGTGCATTAATTTAAGACTACGGTGCATGAAGTGTCTCATGATAGTTAAGGACAATGACATAAGTTGCCAATCTATTGAGGAAACATTCATGTTGATAAACTGAGTAAGACTACACCCAAGAAAGTGTTCAAGGAGGATGATGAAAGCAGTCTAGAAGAAGGTAGTTTTATATCCAAAAAATTATTGAAAAGTCTTTGTTCTTAACATGGAGTGACCATGTATGATCATTAGAAAACTAGAATTTCTATAAATGTTTATTTTATTCAGTTATCACTAACACAGTATCGATGTATTCTCCTTTTACTAGACCATAGTGGTGAACCATGTATAAGATACCAACCTTTTACCTATATGTATTGATATAATTTATAGGTTCTTGTTTTCCCTTTTAAGTATATCTTGTTTGGGTTTTATATTGGGTATGTTTACCTGAAATTTTGATGTTTTTGAGGGGTTTTGGGAAGTGCATGATTGGTTCATGGTTTTCCCAACCTTTCACTCTACCCCAGTAAACCATGTAACACCATATAGAGATAGATTCCACGGTTGGTGCACAATTTTGTCAAACAATGTTCTCTCTTTGGATTAACCATGAACTACCCCTAGAAGAGGTGCATGGTTTAGGTTCACAGTTTATAAAACCATTCCCCTAACCAGGAAATCATGTGTGTGGGTTTAAATATTTCAAAAATTATAATAAAATTTCTCAAACCCACAGTACTTATTCCAAAATAGAACCAACTCAACCCTAAACTATTCCACTCATTTTTTGAGGTTTCTGTAAGAATTAAAAGGGATCCTGAGCTCCCATATTGACAAATCAAAGACCATATTGAATATTTTCACTACTCCCAGTAAGATATTTTCATCCTTCATGGTTTTCTCCCTCTCTCTCACACATATTTATATCATACTTTAAAATAATTGTTTTCTTCAATTGGAAAAGGATTGAGATATTGGTATCCATGGATCTACTCAGTTGGATCATGGACCTATGATTCAAATCAAGATCTTGTTCATCATCATGATATTGGTCATTCAACTTTAATTGGGTATTTCTGTTAGTGAGTGTATATAAATGATCTTGAATTAGGTGGTCTAAATTGGAAACCACAAAGTCTTGATTTATGTATGTGTATATAATTATGAAATTTTAATTTCCATGCTTGGGAAATTACACTGATTATTGAACTGATATAGTTTAATTATCATGCGATTATTATTTGGGTAATATTAGGGCATTTTAAATTTTTATAATTGGATAAATTAAAGGAATTATTGTGTTTTTGAAATCAATTGGATATTGGTATTTTGTAAGTAATCAATTACTATTATAATAAATTAATTAACAATGTGGTTTATGATATTTTTGACTTAACCTAGATGGTTTAATAGTTAATTGGCTATGTTTCTTTGAAATGATTAAAGGGATGATCCAAGATTAAATTGATAATGGATTTGGTACCCCATGATGAGAATGTTTTCAAAAAAGGTTAAAGATGCTTAACGTTGATATTTATGAAATTGTGATATGTGTGATATTGGGATACATGTGATATTGTGATATACATGTGTGGGACATGGATTAAGACTTCAAAATCCCATATTTAGTTGATTGATATACATTTTTGGGACATTGATAGATTCATTAAATGCCAACAGTGACAAATGGGTTAGGGGACATGGAATGATGCTTCAAATAACCATAGGGAAAATAGCCATGGAATTCTTGGAAAAAATGTAAGCATTAGAATATAGGTGCAATCATCTGTAATATTAATTGAATTGAAATTATAAATGATAACAATGTTATTGTGATATGTGATATCCCTTAGAAATATTTCACAACATGGCATCAACTGATGTAGATATTGATGGTTTGGGTATCCTTAGAAACATGATGGTTTATGTGGTTGAATAACGTATAATTTTTTATGTAAAACATCTAACATATTTTTGATTCCAATTATTTATACAACTTCATACACTATTATTGAATAGAAATTGTTCTAGATGTCATTGGTGGTGGCCTACTTTGTTTTACTTAAATCCTAACTGGGCTTCCTGATCGATACCAAAATAGGCTTCATGATTGTATGCAAGGATAAGGGAAAGAGCACTATGATATATGGTTGGGTGACTACTTTGTCATGATGTGGCAAATTGATTATTATTTTAAGGTTTATTTATAGTTTAGGGAAGACACTAGGTCATCTCTCAAGGAGCTTTGATAGTTTTTGAGTATGTATTTTTAATAAGAATTACTAAAAGAGGGGGTGATTTGGAAAATAGTTTTATGAAAATAGCTTAACATAAAGTGTTTAATAGTTGATACAATATGGTGGAGGTTTAATAATTATGAGATAAGTAGACCACTTCAAGTTCACTAAACATCTTCGATAGTTCATTCTTATGAAAATTTCATATGGTTTTTTTTAATTCTTTGGTTGAGGGTTGTCAAGATCTTGATTCCCCTCTTGCCTCTCTAAATGTTGCATAAAGTCCCATCCCTAAACACAACAATCATTATGTCAAGGTTTGGACTTTAAGAGCTGATTAAATTATACCAATTAATACTAATATCTTTTGTATGTGTGAGAGAAAGTGGTTACTTGTGTTGCCCAATCGGAACAACTCAAGTTTCCCACTTGAAATTTCAACCCAATCGGTGTTTAAATGAAAAGAGATTCACTTAATTAAACCCAAGAAATGAACTCAGAGGAGAAACATTTTTAGATAAAAAATAAGTTAAATAATACACACACAAAATACCCAAAACCAATAGAGTATCAAGTGTCAGAACTCCCTCCCAAGTATGTATAGCTCCCTCAAACTGATCACCCACCGTTTAGATCACCAACGAGAGGAGGAGAAGGCTCGGGTATAAATCCTTCATTGTTGATCCCCCTATGATGATAGGGGCCTTCAGAACTTCAATTATAAGGAGATAACTCCTTTGGGTCTCCAAAATCCCAGTGCTTTGCCTCTTGGTAAAACTTGCAAATGAGGATCCCAAGGTGCCATTTTATAGGAAAATGGGAATATGGTTTTGAGCACACAAAATTATAAAAACCACTTGTCACCAGTGTTTTGACCTCTATACAGTCTTATCTCGATTTGAGGAAAATAAAAAAGTCAAATCCCCACATCTTGGCTGTCTCCACTGAATGCATGGCATAAATTGGACAACTATTGACCGAGATATGGATAGATCACAACACACAACTTTTGACATCGTACAGATTCTCTGTGCTGGATAGATCAGGTTGTTTGGGACACTAGATGCCTGAATGAGTCCTCGGATACATCATAAGAAATGTATCCCAATAAAATTTGGACCAGACCAAAAAATATCTGACAATTTGTTGCACGGTCTAGTAGAAGCGTGTGCAATAATGCACTCGTGTGCTTGGATCCTACGCAGTTTGACCCATTTTTCTTGGACATCATCATGGGCCCTCCAAATAACCTCCTACTGAAATGGAATCATCTAAACATGTATCATTTCCCTTTTTAACAGTTATAAACACAAAATATATTATACAAAAATGGAATGCATCTTGTAATTATTTTTATAATTTTCAATATAAAACAAGTTCAACACAGTAGTGTAAAGGTGAAAATTACACAGTGAATAATGGTACGATCACACCCCCACACCTAAACATTTGCTCTCCTGGGAAAAGTCACATATCCAAATAAAATGAGGCATATAAATATTCCCAACATCATGATGATTTAACATTCGAGGAAATTTTAATTCATCAAAATAATGATATCAATGCACGAACCACACCAAAGAGTTTTTCCTAGGGAAAAATATGTCTCATAAATCATATCACAATGAAATTCAAAGAGATTCAGGACACCAACATGAGAAAAGAATTAAAAAGTGAACCATTCCACTAACTCTCCATTTGTGTGTGTGAAAACCATTCCTTTCTATTCTTTACACTTCCTATCTGATTAATATATATTATTTTAAAATTATTCAGCATTAAAAAAAATTCACCGAACGTTCCCTACATCCTTTGCAATCATATTTAAAGACCCACTCACTAAAGCATTTTTAAAAGTCAAACCGTAAGCTCCTGACCTATATATCCCCATATGTTTTCCATTTCATCACTCCCTTCATTTATTATTTTTTTAATAGTTTCATTTGGAACAAATCTCACACTGATCTCTCAACCCTTGTTTGATCTCCTAACGACACTAATTTCACTAGTTATAAGAAGATTAGAGGTTGAGGAGGAGTGGTTTTTTACCTGCCCAAAACTCATACATTTTTTTAGGGTGTACAATAGTCGTACATTAGGTACACATGCATAGGTAAATCTGGTATAGTAACAAAACATATCGGATAAGGAACAAATGTATGAAAATATAATTTAAAGCTGAAAAATATTAACCGAACATATATTTACCTTATATTGAGTAATAAATATTCACACTTCGTGGTTTGGTGCAAAAATGTATGGAGATATTAGTGACATAGTTTTCCCAAAAAATACTTACATAAGGGGCATCAATCATCTCAAATGTTTCACAGTGATACAACCATTTATATCATTGACAGAAACCCAATTCACTAAAAATCACTCTCTGATGTTAACTTCATACAAATACTCTTTTTCACCATTCTTTATGGTATTTTTAATTTTCCCCCTTTTTGGTCACCGAATCATGGAACTTTGAAATTTCTGATGGAGGGAAAAATGAAAATACCATAAAGAAGGAAAAAAAGAGAAGAAATAAGAAAGACAATAGAAATCCTAATGAACTAGAAAAGATATGGAAAACTGAAAATACCATAAATAATGTGAAAAAGAGAATAAATAAAGAAAAAAATGATGAAAATTCCTATTTAACCCATGAATGTACCCACCCCACCCCCCCCCCCCCCCCCCCCACACACACCTAGAATGTGCAGTGTCCTCACTGTAATAAATGAGAAGGTTAGAAGTAATGATAAAACCTGGTCTGTTTCACTGGTATGTTTCTTCTTGAACATAGATTTCTTCCATTGTGAACTCTGAAAGGGATTTGTGGAACTGTTACAGCTTCAGCCCATAGACAGTGAAGGTTTTCTTGGTTTCTTCATTTTGAACCTGAACAACACCAAATGTAGACACATTAATAACAGTGTATGGGACAAACCAGCTGGAACGAAGCTTACATGGATGCAACTTTAGCCTTGAATTATAAAATAGGTCCTTCTGACCAATGTGGAACTGATGATGATGTATAATAATACCGTTGGAATCCTTGGTTCGCTCCTTATAAATTCTGGATTTTTCATTTTCATCTCTTCTCATTTCCTCTAACTCCTGAATCTGCAGCTTCCTTTGGGCACCCATACCAGAAAGATTAGAATTGCACTGTTTGATGTCCTAGTTGGCCCGGTTCTCAATCTCAACATGTAGGTGAAAACTCTTTCCAAAAAAAGATGATTAGGTGACATTCCAATGGGAGTTTTGAAAGCAGTACGGTAGACCCATAATGAATCATCATGTCGAAGACTCCAATCTTTTCTTTTGGGTTGAATCGTTTTTTCAAGAATATTTTTTACCTATCTATTTGAAACCTCGGCTTGACCATTAGTTTGTGGATAATATGTAGTATACACTCTATGACCGACCCCATACCAACGCAAAAGTGATTGCATTGTTCAGTTGCAGAAATGAGAACCATGGTCACTAATGATGAACCTAGGTAAGTCAATCCTTCAAAATATTTGGGTTCTCAAAAATTCTACAACTACCTTAGAATAATTAGTACTTGTAGCTCGTGCCTCTACCCATTTTGACACATAATCAACTGCCAGAAAAATGTAAAATTTTCCAAAGGAATTGGGAAATGGACCCATAAAGTCACTGCCCAAACATCAAAAATGTCATGAAAGAGAAACAATTTTTGTGGAATTTTATTTCATTTAGAGACATTCCCCATTCATTGGAAATGAGTATAATATTTTCAAAAATCATGGGCATCCCAAAAAAGTGTTGACCAAAAGAGACTAGAATCAAGGACCTTGCGAGTAGTCCATTGGGGACCAAAGCGCCCCCCACAAGAATGAGTGTGGAAGAATCTAAGGACAGATTAAAACTTGCTATCGGGAAGACAACGCCTAAGGACTTGATCACTACATGTGCGCAAGAGATATGGGTCATCCCAAATGTTCCAACGAGATATATGTTTTAGGCGTTTGGCTTGGTTTTTATTGAAATAAGTAGAAATGCAAGATGCTACAAAATAATTTACAATTTCGGCATACCAAGGAGTAACATATTGCACTTTATACAATTGTTCATCAGGAAACATTTCATTAATGGGAATCCATGGGGATGAGTCAATTATTGTGGATGGGGGAATCCTACTGATATGATCTTCCACCACATTCTCTAGTTCTTTTTTATCTCTAATTTCAAGATTAAATTCTTGAAGGAGGAG
This sequence comes from Viscum album, assembly GCA_963277665.1. Classification (NCBI taxonomy): domain Eukaryota; kingdom Viridiplantae; phylum Streptophyta; class Magnoliopsida; order Santalales; family Viscaceae; genus Viscum; species Viscum album. The sequence continues at coordinate 825,948,624 of OY728155.1, forward strand.
CATCCAGTGAATGAGACGTGGCTTGCCATCCGGTTTCTGAAGGAGATACCAGAGGACTACATGGTCTGAGAACACAATGACTTGGTACCCAAAAACATCTGATCTGAATTTTTCCAAGCCAAACACAATGGTAATAATTTCTTTTTTTAGTTTTCATGTAGTTTTCTTGGGCAGGGTCCAAAGTATGTGATGCATAGGCAATGACATGTGGAGCTCGATTGACCCTTTGTGTTAAGACGGTCCCAACTGCATAGTAAGAGGAATCACACATGACCTCAAACGGTAAATCCCACCGAGGTGGTTGGATTACTAGGGGTGACATGAGACTCCATTTTAACTTATTAAAAGCTTCCTCAAATTCTTTATTAAAAACAAATTCTTTTTATTTTTGGAGTAATTGGGAGAGGGGGAGTGAAATTTTACTATAGTCACGAAAGAAACGACGGTAAAATCTAGCATGACCTAGGAAAGACCGCACATCACATACATTTTTGGAGAATGGTAAGGAATAAATGATATCCACTTTTGATTTATCTACTTGGATTCTGTCCCCAAAAATGACATGCACCAAAACTATACCTTTTCGAACCATGAAATGGCATTTATCATAATTTAATACAAGATTAATTTCAATACAGTGATGTAGGACTGAACCATGAATACTCAAACATTCATCAAAATAAGATCCATAAATAGTGAAATCATCCATGAATACTTCTATGAGATTCTACAGGAAATCCAAAAAAATACTAATCATGAAACGTTGGAAAGTACCTGGAGAATTGCACAGACCAAATGGTGTCCTCCTATAGGCAAATGTACCAAAAGGTCAAGTGAAGGTTGTCTTTTTCGGATCCTCGATGGAAATATGGATCTGAAATTATCCAGAATACCCATCAAGGAAACCGTAGTGGTACTTACCCTCTAACCTCTCTTGAGTTTGTTCAATTAATGGAAAAGGGAAATGATCCTTCCGAGTGTGATGGTATAGTCGGCGATATTCTATACAGACACGCCAACTATTCTGCACACAAGTTGGAACCAATTCATTGTTTTCATTTTTTATTACTATAAGTCTGGTCTTTCTAGTAACTACATGAATGGGACTAACACATTGGCTGTCAGAGATGGAGTAAATTATTCTAGCAGCCAATAATTTTGTTACCTCATTTTTCACAACTTCTAGAAGGATTGGGTTTAATCGACATTGTGGCTGCCTCACTGGTTTAGCCTCATCATTTAACAAAATATGATGTGTACAAATTGATGGGATAATTCTAGTAATGTCAGCACGTTTCCATCCCCAAGATTGTTTATACTCTATCAAAAGTTCAAGCTGTTGCAATTCATGCTCATGAGGGAGTGAACTAGCAATGATGACAGGCAACTTGTTTCCATTCTCAATAAATGAATATTTTAAATCTTGAGGAAATTGTTTCAGTTCTAATTTAGGTAGATTTTGGATTTATGGGGGTGTGTTTGAAATTGATAGATCACTAATCTCATCTAACTACTCAATGGTATCATCATTGAATGAATAATTACCTTTTACAAGTTTAGAAATATCATCGATGGTTAGTGGATCCTTAGTGTTCAAGAAATCATTATTCAATAAACAACCATGATAGTTTTCTAGACCACTACAACAATCAATGCATGAATCATTTCCTAGCATTTCTATCAATGAAGAAAACTCAGAAAGGTGATCAAGGGAATGAAAATTTGTTTTATCATGGTTAAGGAGTACATCAATTGAATTAACAAAGATAGATGAATGTTCTTCTGAGGGGTGCCTCATGGTATCAAGGATGTTGAAATAGACTATGCCAGTACCAAATTCCATAGATAATGTACCATTATAGACATTAATTATGGATTTGGATGTTTTCAAGAAGGGTCTCTTCAATATAATCAGGGCATGTCCATTCATCCTATCATTCTCCATTTTAAGCACATAAAAGTCAGCAGGAAAAATTAAAATTTTTACCCTCATAAGAACATCCTCTAATACACCAGAGGGGTGTGTGGTACTCTGGTTAGCCAGTTGAAAAATAATTCCAGTGGGCTTCAGTTCCCCGACCTGCAATGTAGTGTAAATAGAGTGAGGCATCACATTTATAGATGAACCTAAATCAAGCATATAATTAGGAAAAGAATACTGCCCTATGGTGCATGGAATTGAAAATGTTTCAGGATCATTGCACTTGGTGGGAAGTGATGGCTCTATCAATACTGAAACATTCCTCTCCAAGCTCACCTTCTCATCTCCACGAATTCGCCTTTGGTGTGTACAAATCTCCTTCAAAAACTTGGCATACCATGGAATTTTTTTCACAGCATCAATCAATGTGATGTTAACATTCACTTTCTTGAAAATATCCAATATTTCATTATCAAGTTCAGTTTCCATTTGTTTTCCTGGTTGGGTGGACCTTTGAGGAAATGGAAGAGGAGTGGTTGGGCTTGGTTACTTATCAATATACACACTCTTTCCTTTAGAAGGGATTTTCTTAGGACAAGGTTCTTCAACATTTGGAACATTTTAAATGGTTGGGATGGAGGTTTCCTCATGGGGGATGACTCTAATGGAGGATTCATCTTAATTTTTTGTTGTTTTCCACTCCTAAGGGTCATGGAACTAACATTTCCTTTATCCCTAGGGTTAACTACTGGTTTAAAGGGATGTTTACCTAAACTCTGACTTTGAATTTCACCCACTGAGTTATCAAGTTGGCCTAATTTGGATTTAATGTCTTTTGTGGCTCCCTGGGTGGTTTTTTGGAATTGAATATTGTTGGAAGACATTTATTTCTTCATATCATCTAGGCTAGGTTCGGATTTTGGAGGGGTTTGTTGGAAAGGCCTTTGGGGTGGTTGAGGATTTATGGGTGGTGGTGGTGGATGACTACTCTGACCTGGTTGGTTCCATTGTTGTTGAGGATGGTTTGAATACCCCCTTTCCTATAGGCTTGGTTATCCTCCCACCCAGGGTTGGATGGAGAGTAAGGTTCTTGCCTAAAGGGTTGGTTATAGGGGTGGACTAGAAATATTGACTCACAACTCTTAGAATTTTCTCTCAATTGGGGGAATTTTTCTAAGTAATGAGTGTCAAAAGAACATATACCATAATCGATTAGAGGAGGAGATTAGGATTTCCCTTGGGAAAGAGCATGTTGTCAACGAAGTGTAGTTACCTCTTCGAACTTTATGTCCACCTACTTCTCGAATTCAGTAATTTGTACCTCATGGAGACCTCGAATCGGTACATTGTACCATGAACCAAATTGTTGTGTGTTTTGCGCCATGTTATAAATTAGTGTTCGTGCTGAAATTGGGGTATTATCATGTAGTGCACCACCTATAGCAGCATCGATCATATTTTGATCAATAGGGATTAAACCTTCATAAAAATATTAAATTAAAAGTTGATCACTTATTTGGTGGTGTGGGAAACTTGAACATAACCTTTTAAAGTGTTCCCAATATTCATGTAATTTTTTACCTTGCGATTGTCTTATCCCACACATTTATTTCCTTATTGTTTCAGTTCAATAGGCTGAGAAATATTTTTCAAGGAAAAGTCGCTTCATGTCCGCCCATCCTCTTATTAGGAAATTAACATAATATAACCAATATTTTTTTGTGTCTTATAATGAAAATGGTAATTCCCTTAACTTTACTTCTTCTTCATCCACATTTGAAGGTTTTCATATAGAACACATAGTGTGAAATTATTTTAAATGCTTGTGTGGATCCTCTCTAGTAAATCCATGGAATCTTGGTAATAGATGAATTAAACCAGTTTTTAGTTCAAAATTGGGTGCCTCTCCTTGTAATTTAATATTGGGGGGTTGGATATCAACATCATGCGAGGTTATTTCTTTTAGTGTTATAATATTTTCATCCATGTTATTCATGTTAATTTCAGCTTTAATGTGGCTTCTCGATGAAGAAGAAGAAGAATAAGAAGGATCAAGATGAGTGTTGATGTTTTTTGCATCCCCCTTCAAAGGTTCCTCTTGTGTATCTCAGGGTCATTGATGTAGGATCCTCTTCGATTTGGGTTCAAAAGAGTGTATGTCTCCCTGAGTATAACGCTTCATGCACCAAACCTATACAAAAAATAGATCATAATATAAAAAGATAGGTTGAGGTATAAGATAAAACAAATAAATATTCACAAAAATTACAAAAAAATGAATAAAAAACATGCATTAAAACCAACATGATCCTCGGAAACGGTGCCAAAATTTGACCGCGCTATCGTGAAGTGGCAAATTTATTATGATTTTAAAGTTTATATATAGTATAGGGAAGACCCTAGGTTAACTCTTAAGGTGAGTTGACATGCTTTGAGTATGTATTTTTAATAAGAATTACCAAAAGAGTGGGTGATTTCGAAAACAGTTTTAAGAAAATAGATTAAATTAAAGTGTTTAATAGTTGGTAGAATATGGTGGAGGATTAAGAATTATGAGATAAATTGATCAATTCATGTTCACTACACATCTTGGATAGTTCATTGTTCTGAAAATTTCAAACAGTTTTGTTTAATTCTTTGGTTGAGGGTAGTGAAGATCTTGATTCCCCTCTTGCCTCTCTAAACGTTGCACAAAGTACCAACCCTTGCAACAAAAATCGTGTTGTCAAGTTTTGGACTTCAAGAACAGATTAAAGGCTACCAAATAATACTAATATATTTTTTATGTGTGAGGGAAAGAGGATCCTTGTTTTTCCCAATCAGAACAACTCAACTTTCCCACTTGAAATTTCAACCCAATCGGTGTTGAAATGAAAAGAGGTTGACTTAATTAAACTCAAGAAATGATCTCAGAGGAGAAACATGTTTAGATAAAACATAACTGAAGTAATCCACAGAAAAATTACATAAAACCAGTAGAGTATCAAGTGCTGGAACTCCCTCCCATGTATGGGTAGCTCCCTCTAAATGATCATCCACGGTTTACCTCGCCATCGAGAGGAGGAGAAGGCTCGGGTAGAACTATTTCATCATTGTTGATCCCTATATGATGATAGGGGCCTCTAGAACTACAATTATGAGGCGAGAACTCCTTTAGGTCTCCAAAATACCAAAGCATTGCCTCCTGGTTGAACTTCCAAATGAGGAGCCCAAGGTGCCATTTTATAGGAAAATGTGAAGGTGGTTTTGAGCACATAGAATTCTTAAAACAACTTGTCAACGGTGTTCCGACCTCTAGAAAGCCTTATCTCTATTTAGATAAAATAAAAAAGTTGTATACCCACCACTTGGTTGTCTCCACCGAATGGTTGGAATAAATTGGACACCTATAGCCCGAGATATAGACATATCATATAACAGAACTTTTGACATCGTGTAGATTCGGTGTGCTGAACAGATCAGGTCGGTTGGGCAAATAGATGGTCGAATGTGTCCTGGGTTCATCCATAAGAAATTTATTCCTATATAATTTGTACTACACCACAAAATATAATCCCAATTGGATTCACAGTCGAGTAGAAGTGTACGGATTAATCCACTGGTGTGCTTGGATCCTGTGCAGTTTGGCCCATTTTTCTTGGAAATCATCATGGGCCCTCTAAATCACCTCCTCCTGCAACGGAATCATCAAAAAAAGTATCATTTCCCTTTTTAGCAGTGATAAAAAGAAAATAAATGATTCAAAAATAAAATGAATCCTTCCATTATTTTTCTAATTTGTAATATAAAACATGTTCAACATAGTGGTGTAAAGGTGAAAATTACATAGTGAATCGTTGTATGATCATTGGGTCTAGATGGAAAATGGATGATGGAATTGGACATGGTTTCATAACCTTTTTGGTAGTGTTAGTGTGTCTTTATGTCAGTTTTTAATTTGATAATTTTCATGAACTTTTTTTAACAAATCTACTATTTTGTTTGGGTTTTTTATTCCTATTTTAGTCATCATTTGGTACTAGATTATCTAGTTATTGGTTGTATTATTTTGGCCATTTTTTATTTACATATAATGTTTATTACACTTTGATAAATTGGGTGTAGCCTCCCCATGGTCATGTTTAGACCCTCATTTCTTGTTGGCAGCGTCTGGTGTATAGGGTGGCATGCATGATGTTGCGTGACTGACTGAATGAGGGAATCGATGTGTGGCACCCATTTTGGGACATTTCACCAAGTAAAACAACTATTTTTTATTTCAATTTATCTATATATTGATATTCAACATTTCCATGATTCCATCAAACATGTATAACGAATTCCTACCAATCTGGTTACATGAACTATCTCATTGAAAGAAAAATTTTACAACCCGATTCACCCCTCCCCGCTCAGAGAGTTATAGGGTCCTTCAAGTGGTATCATAGTATAAATGTTATAGGTTCTAAATATATCCCATTTTTCATGAATTATTTAGTTAATTTTATAGTAGTTTTATTTTTTTATGGAAATAGCATCCATATTTTGAAAAATCTATTCAGATCTCATATGTGATATATTGTGATTGAAGTTCTATTTCTAGATTTCAAGGGATTCATGTCAGTAATGTGATAGGTCTTTTCGTGACTAAAATAGAAAGCAAAATAATTGATACAGATTCCAAATGTAAAGACCCATATTTTACATGTAAATATTTTTTTAATTATATGCAATTATTATGAGTCTTCGAAAATTGACATCGTGTAATTTTGAGGCTCGGTGTGCCCGAAATGAATTTCTAAACTTTTTAACGTACGTTCAGTAAATGCGGGAGTGGAATTTTCTAACTTTTTAATCGGTGCTCAGATTAAAAATCCAAGGGAACCATTAAATCCACTACGTCAGAATTCTCTTAAAGGAGGCTTTACTTCAACCGTAGTAGGTCTAGAGAAAAAGTTAGATTTTGGGACTTTTTAAAAGAATAAATAAAATAACTTTGTTATTTTACTTTCTTTCTTTTTACTTCAATAGACAAGCGGCAATGTGGGACCAATGACGTGTTAATCTAATAAATGGCATGACCTTTAAATCCTATATAACAACAACATTGGGGAATTAAGAAGGTTCTTAATTAATGATCCCCCCATTAATTCCACGAATTGTTCTCTCCCTCCCCCTATCCTATTTATATGGAGCTTGGGGAGAGGTATCATCACTACTTCACCAAGAAACAAAGTGCTGAAAAAGTGCCAAGATGTCAAACCCTTGGAGGATGGAGCCAGTTCAGGCTAGTGGTGTTGAGTGATACGGAAACCCCTAACTGAAGATAGACGATCGAGCAACATTATTGGAGGCTAGTTGTGGGGGATGGTAAACACCGACCCACTTCATCAACTATAGGAGTTTCTCTATCATTCTAGAGGTAGGGTTTAATTTTGGTTTTAATCTCAAGAGTTTTAGAATCATTTTCCCCCCGTCATGTGGATTAAAAGATAATGTGGAGGGTGCGGGCCTAATGAACCAGGCCAAAACCCTTCGCTACCTTGCTACCCTTGAATTCTCCATGGAAGACCATCGGCACAACATCACTCTTCGGTTACGATGGAGATGGCGCACCATCACGTGCCGCAAGAGTAGGTGGTGGCACTAAACTATGGCAGTCAGCGGAGTGGCCATCACTGGCCAGCCGCGGAGGAGGTGTGGCGTGCTTTCGCGTGCAACTGGTGAGCAAGGGGTCGTGGTAGAGGCCACATCGGATTATGGTGGTGGTCGATGCACCGGTCAACCACGAGGAAGGAGACAGCGCACCTACGCCGCTGGAGGAACCGGTCACAACTCTTCATCTGTGGAAGTCAGAATATGTGGTAGGCACACTAGAAGGTAGTGGAAATGGAGGGCGACATGAAAAGTGTTCCATCGGTAGAGCTGCGACTCTGATACTGTGGCGGTGGGACCCACGGGTGACTTTCCAGCACCAAAGGTGCTGCTGCTTTGCCTAATGAAAGGAGGAACCCCCCCCCCCCACCCCTTTGCCAGCTCAGGAACACTGCACCTCCCACGGGCCACACCCCATGCGGCCCGATGGCCTACCAAGCGGGCCACGTGCCTTGCAGGCTGGCATGCTCCCTTGCAGCTCAGGTTGTGCCACCTTGCGTGTCGGGCCACCCCTTGTAGTTAGGGCTAGACCACGGCCCAGTAAGCTGAGACCTCCATGGCCCTGCCAAGTCAGGTTGAACCTGTACCGGGTCAGGTCAACCTGAACAGGGTCGGGTCAGGTCGGGTCGGTCTAGACCTTGGCCCCACTGGACCCAGAAACACATAAAGGGCCATAACATGAGAACTGTGAGGCCATTTTATGAATCATTTGTGGTCATGAAACCATTGGAGTGAGATGGTCCCTTTGGTATACTCCACATGAGTTTTGAAGATATTTGGAGTATGTCCAAGTTGGATCGAACCCGAATCCAACCGGGCCCTCAAAGCTAAAATGCTTATAACTCACAGACCACGTGTTCAATTGACGAAACATCTATCTCATTGGAACCCTTAAAACATGGCGGTTCTTTGGGTTACTCCTTTTTGGAGATTAGTGGTGATCAAGGTATGACGGGTCTCTCAAGGGGAAGAATCTATGGAACTCGAGCACACCGGGTGCGAGGAATCATCTGGATAGATATAATGTGAAGAAAGAACATGAATTTTGTGTGGTTTAGAAACTATCAAAACCTGTATGTGTCAACTCTCATCGATCCTATGTGGGTTAGCGCATACCGATTCTGTGTGGTTCAGATCCTGTGTGGGTCAGCACTCAGCTATTCTGTGTGGGTCAGTCCATACCGATCCTGTGGGGGTCAGATCCTGTGTGAGTCAGCGCTCAGCTATCCTGTATGGGTTAGCGCATACTGATCTTGTGTAGATCCAATCCTGTGTGGGCCAGTAGGGGTAATTTACCTATGGATCCTGTCTGGGTCAGATCTTGTGCGGGGCAGTAGAGGTTAGTTTCCTATCAATCATGTGCATGTCAGAAGCAGTGCTACTTAACAAAATAAGATGATCATGCCTAACAACTAATCATTTGTACTTTTGTATTTAAGTTATACTTGGGGTGACCTGAGTCATTTACCTGTGTGTTACTTCTTCCTTCGTGGTGTTGTATTCATGGTGTTACCTATGTGATACTTTTATCTTTGTGGTGTTTCCTTTACGGTACTATTATCTTTGTGGTGTTACCTGTGTGGTACTTCTACCTTCATGGTGTTGTCTTCATAGTGTTACCTATGTGGTACTTCTACCTTCATTGTGTTGTCACCGTGGTGTTACCTGTGTGGTACTTCCATCTTCGTGGTGTTACTTGTGTGGTACTTCTATCTTAGTGGGGTTACATGTGTGGTACTTCTAGAATCGTGGGGTTACCTATGCAGTATGTCACGAACCAGGCCGGGTCGTCATCCGACCCGGCACCCGACCCGGTCCGCGACATGGCCCGAAGGGCGTTCCCGATCCCCACGGGCTGGCAACTAGTGCCGGGCATCAAAACAAACCAGTTGGGAACGGTTTGGCCCATGACAAAGACAAGCAAAAATAAATCGAACAAACAGATAACTAAAGGAAAATAAATTGAACAAGGCGGCAGCGGATAAATGATTAAACAAAGAAACGTGACATACCTCTGGTGACCCCACGGATCACCACGGTACGACAACCACACTCGCTCCCAAAAGCGATCCAAGACTAAACCCTGCAACTGAAAAGTAAAGTAGGCGTGAGCACCGAGATGCTCAGTAGCAAAGCCAAGAAAAACCACGCCCAATGCCCTTACCTTTAAAAAGAAATCCAATCATGCTAGTTTGAAAATAAGACATAATAAAATATTGTTTTCTCTTCTTTTCAAATTCAAGTCACGAGTTTGCATTTTCAAATAAAGCATTTCACTCTTACTATATTTTCAAAATAGGTTCCAAGCGTGCATTAACATTTCAAAATGAAAAGAAACCAGTATGGAATAAAATGTGATTTTTACGAAACAAGTCACCAGGTATGAAACAACTGGAAAGAAAGTTACATCACAAGCAGCATGACAAAAAGTGAGCACCATGGGTAATCCCTAAAGGCAGCTAGAACAAGTGGGAACCTAAAGACCTCGTACCTCAGTGAAACGTGGCTTAGAAGGCCACGACCCTCAGAAAACATGGCTTAGAAGGCCACGACCCTCAGAAAACGTGGCTTAGAAGGCCACGACCCTCAGAAGTTCATATGTTTAGTTAGTGTTGTCATGTCAATCCTGCTAGACAAACTGGGACGAACCCCTGCCGTGTCATCTAGCGTACTAGTCCTGGTCACCCACCTAGATACCCGGGTTTTCCCATTGTGCTCTATTTCAAATGGTGGTGAGTTTTCTTTATCAAGCAATCAAACAAATACATTACACTTTCTTTACCTAAAACTCATTCAACCTTTCACCACCGCACTCCCTACTTAAGTGCATTCCCCTTCTTTACACCCCACAAACACGCACAAGCCTTTACACTAGGAACACATCACAAACCACTCATCAACTCTTGCATCACATTTTATTTTCAAATTTAGGGGAATAACTCAAAAAGGGGTTTTCATATTTCGCAATCCAAAACTTAAAGTGCCAAACGGGCCTCAATAGAGTTTTTTTCTATTTCATAAAACATTCTTAAGATGTAAAACATGATTAATTACATAAAGGGAACACTTTTTAAAAACAACCAGCCAGAAGGCCAAACACCTTTGGAAATAGACATTACCAATTCAAACCATTTAAGAAATCAATTCTTTTCCAAGAAAAGTCACTTAAGACCAACGGCTTTGAAATACATTTCAATTTACCAATGCAAGGCATAAAAGTTTCTAGCAACCGCAATCAGATTCCATAGCATGTATATATATATATAGCATAGTGTGAAACATATTCTTAAAACAGTCAAGCAATTATGAATTTCAAATTAAAAGCTTAGGCATAGGGGACCTACCTCAAAGCACGCAGCTTTTGACGATGGCAGCCCGAGACCGCTTCACCTACACACATATACATTTTCATATATATATATATATCCTTTGATCCAGACACATATTCCCCGCGCCATGAGGAAACATGTGCAAGGAGGATATGTATATATATACATGCCTACCCATGTATATATATGTAGGCGTTTGTCGTCAACCACACGAACTCACCATGCGACGACCAACGCGCTACAAAATAATTTAATAAAATAATTAAACACTGAACAATCTATAAAACATTTCAAAATAACACAACAAGGGTTTGCACCAATAACACACTCAATTTTAAGTAGGAAAAGCCACTTTAAAACCAAAAGTACATTAAAGCGACATTAAAACATACTTTCAATCTTTTAAAAGAATTTACAATAGATATTGAGAAATGCACAACAATGCTAACATGCTCAAAGTGGTACATTTCCCATCAAAAATCCTTTTTAAACACACACGCACCTCAAGTACCTACAAAAACACATTTCACACTATTCAAACAATTGATTGAACACTTCCAATGATTTTCACAACAAGGCACATACACACAAATGCACTCATTTGAATATTCAAACTCACTTTTGAAAACGCACGCCAAAATAATATCCAAACATGCTTCACACACTTGATAAGATTTAATAAACCACTTGAAAATTTTATGAAACAACTTCAAACGGTATCACAAGACTTTGAACGCAAAAGCCCACCCAACATCCTCTTCTAAGGCCAAACGCACGCCAATAACATGTCAAAACATAATTCTTAGCCCTTGCGCAACATAATAAAACACTAATAATCAGCTCAACGAAGGTTTTCACAATAAATTGCACACATATAGTATAAACATTCTACTAACCAATCAAAAGGGTATTAAACCTCAAACAAAACTAAATCTGCAGCACACAAACTAATAAATAAACATGCTAAATTGGTCAAACTCACAAATTAATTTTCCAAACAATAATTACATGCAGAACCACCTACCTCGGTGTAGATAAACTTCACGAATTTGGTGCGCAACTCCAATTGCTCACCAGACGCCCCGCAATAAACTCAGATTGAACGCTGCGGCGAGAGTGCGGGAGGCTAACGGAGTAAGAGCGAGGGCTTCCGTAGGTGTGCCGCGCGCTAGGGAGGTCACCGGAGGGTCCGTCCGTGAAGAAGGGGCGCCGCCAAGGGAGGGTGCGGGGCAGCGCGAAGCGGCATGAGGAAGAGTGTGGGGGCGGCGCGCGCTGCTTGCTGGACGGGAGGAGGTGCGCCGGTCCGGTTCACCGGAGGAGGAGAGGAGGGCGCCGATTAGGGTTAGCGGGGGAAGCTGCGGCGCGACCAAAGGAGGAGGCAGAGGTGTAGCGCGTAGGGGGGTGGGGAAGGAAGAAGCCGAGCGAGAGAGTGAGGGAGGAAAGAAAAGGAGAGAAAAAAAAAGAAAAGGAAAAAGGAATAAAAATAAATAAGTAAAATGAAATAGAAATATAAATGAATAAATAAAATGAATAAAATGAAATGAAATAAATAAATAAAATGAAATAAAAATAAATAAATAGAGTGAATAAAATGAAATAAAATAAATAAATAAAATCTGAAAGAATAACAAATCCCTAATTAAAATATTAACTAAATTAATAATAATAAAATTATCACCTGAGAGCGGACACCGCACACGGTCTCACGCGCGGGGTCGCGCGCATGGTTGCGTGTCTCAAAAATAACACATTCAATAACAAACAATCCCTTAACAAAAATTAGGGGTTGTGCAGGGCGCGCATACGCTCGCGCGTTCGTATAAAAACGAGGTTTTTCTTTTAATTTAAAACCGGTTCAAAACACAAATTCAAAAACGAGACCCAAAATAATTAAGTTAAAATAATGCATTGGTCAGGGTGTGACAATTCTCCCCACCACAAAAACTTTCTGCCCCCAGAAAGTCACCTAGCCAAACGAGGAAACAAAGTTGAGTTCGAAACTGAACGAGGCCAACAAAATCACGAACTTGGTATGACTTTTCACTCCATTAGTCACACCCGACCGTCTCTGAGGGGAACTGAAAAGAAAAGAACCATCAGGAAACGAGTAGGGTTCTCCCCACCACAAGAACCCAACTATCACAACCGACATTGAGGCTCTTAGCATGAACTAACTCTGGAACTGCTAACTTGATCCAAGAGGGAACCACCACACAGACCAAACCTAGAAAGAGGAACTTCACGATTCATGGTGGGTCTCCCCACCATTTAAGAACTGACCAGCTGAAGCCAATTAGCACAGAATAATACGAGAAACCTAGCACAACCGACCCATGAACTCTCCGCATAAACTAGACCCCCCACCACATGGGGTCATCGCCGAAAGACCCCAAACTGCGTATCGGACCAACCCCTATTCATTATTTTCCAAGACGCAAGTGTCTCCAAAACGAGAACATCCTAAAACAAGAACGGGTCACCAAAGGAGCTAGCCACATGAGAGAGAGATAATCATCTTGAGACTCACAGCCATAAAGAGACAACTCCAAAGCTCATATTTGGGGAGGCGCAACTACTAAAATTTCCAAAAAGATGAGATCACCATGCCTTCTTACCACCACAGTGGGGTATTCAAAGAACAAAGACCACAACGAGAAAAGGAGACCTTTGCACCTCTTACAGAAAAACAGAACCTTCAAAGACAGGAGAGCTACAACAAGGAAATTCACACCGTCCCCATTTCAGCATTGGAGACAAAAAAAATTAAACCAAGGTTCCCCACACCCAATGATTCCTGACTGCGTGAAAGGCTTCGCTCCGAGACCTGTGGTTGGAGCTCTGATGTCTTGAAGCATCTGCTGCCCCGCAGTCAGGAGATGACATTCTCCTGTCGAGACTCCTCCTGACGAAGCCGCTAGTAGAACCTCTCTAAGTTTCCCAAACAGCAACACCGACAGCAAGTCTTTAATGGATGATGATGAAAAAGAGGCTTAAAGTACCCAAACCGGCCACACAAGAAGCGAACAAGAGAGTGGCCCGACTAATAGAAGATGGAGTTGATAATGAAACTTGTCTGAGATGGGTTCCTCCGGTTCGCTCTCACAGAATGGGGAACCATCCCAAACACCAAAGGGAACCGGTCCTTGAACAATAGACAAAGACCCCACACAAGAGAAACTTTAACTGATTCTGCGACATTATCTTTGGAGAAAAGGGAACCAACTTCTTGAGATGCCCAACGTTGGCCTTCACTATTCATTGGCATTGCTGGACACTCACGAGCCTTGTCGCTTCCATCACCTTCGCTTCCACAAATATAAACCAACAAATGAGAGTGGTCCTAAACACCTTCCAAGTCATACCATCGTGCGATGACACCAGGGTTATCTCCTCCACCAATCCCAAGTTGCACCTTCAAATGGACCTGAACCAACACAGACTCTCTTAGCTTTGGGAGTTTCCAACAACCTTGAAACACCAACGATTTCACCAAGCCAGTTTGCTACCTTCGATAGATCACTATCACCATGGTAGCTGGACAACAACCGAAAAGAATTCAATTCCACCACTCTGCTAAGAGTCTAGGTAGAACCAACAACTAGAAGTGACTCACTAGAACTTTCTGGGACTTTTCTGGGTGGCATACTCAAAAACAAGGGACACAAATCCGAATCAAAACTCATCATAAATCAAAATTTCACACCTCAATCACAAACGAAAGTTCAAACTCAAATCTCTATTCCAACCACAATTCAGTACGTCAAAACCAAGAACTCACGAAAAGGAATACCCAACACGAAAAGAGAACGCTAAACAATTTCTCACTCACTTTTCTAAACATTTGAAAAACCCTTTTTGAAAACCATCTTTCAGCAAACAAAACAACTTAAATATCCACCATCGGTATCCCATGAAGTCTCACACATACATATCCTTGTGCTAGCTCAAGCACCCATCCACTCACGTCACCAATTTCCCCACTTTCCACATGCGCACCTCAATGTGTGATCACTCGTAGGAATACCAAGGGTAGATTAAAGACACTTATCATTTCCAAATCAGACCATTAAGCACAAAGCACAACTTCTCAACCAATTTGAAAAAGTAACTTATCATTAAGGCAATACATTTCCAATTTCCAAAAACATTTCCAATTCACATTCCAAAAAGTGTTACTGAGATTTCAAAACAACTTCCAAAACACCCCTCATTTTCCCTTTTGAAACCACACATTTGTTAAAAGAAAACAATTTCCATTTCAAAACCACTTTTTCACTCTAACACCACATTCCCAATTCAAACCACCTTCACAAAAATCCATTTTCATTTTTGAGATTTACTCACACCAACCAAAATTAAGGTCAAACATAACTCACATTAAAACATCCAAAAATAAGGGACTAGTGGCGATACCAACCCGGTAACATGGCTTAGCAGACCATGCTCCGAGAAGGCATCCACCACAGGAAGCATCTTGAACCGTGCACTCGGGTCGTACATGGGTCGCTACTCCATGCAAGTCTGCCGCGTAACACTGGCTCACTTCCTTGGTCATCCCTCATCCACACATACCAATCCAAAGAAGAAAATTCAAATCCTGGACTACCCCTGGAAACTCGAGTCTCGGGACGAGCAAGGGTTCATGACGTCCTTCCCACACCTACCTCTCGAGTCCCGACACACCTAATCACCAAGCTACTTGACACCCCAAATAACAAGGGCACCTCTGATACCATTTTGTCATGAACCAGGCCGGGTCGTCATCCGACCCGGCACCCGACCCGGTCCGCGACATGGCCCGAAGGGCGTTCCCGATCCCCACGGGCTGGCAACTAGTGTCGGGCATCAAAACAAACCAGTTGGGAACGGTTTGGCCCATGACAAAGACAAGAAAAAATAAATCGAACAAACAGATAACTAAAGAAAAATAAATTGAACAAGGCGGCAGCGGATAAATGATTATACAAAGAAACGTGACATACCTCTGGTGACCCCACGGATCACCACGGTACGACAACCACACTCGCTCCCAAAAGCGATCCAAGACTAAACCCTGCAACTGAAAAGTAAAGTAGGCGTGAGCACCGAGATGCTCAGTAGGAAAGCCAAGAAAAACCACGCCCAATGCCCTTACCTTTAAAAAGAAATCCAATCATGCTAGTTTGAAAATAAGACATAATAAAATATTGTTTTCTCTTCTTTTCAAATTCAAGTCACGAGTTTGCATTTTCAAATAAAGCATTTCACTCTTACTATATTTTCAAAATAGGTTCCAAGCGTGCATTAACATTTCAAAATGAAAAGAAACCAGTATGGAATAAAATGTGATTTTTACGAAACAAGTCACCAGGTATGAAACAACTGGAAAGAAAGTTACATCACAAGCAGCATGACAAAAAGTGAGCACCATGGGTAATCCCTAAAGGCAGCTAGAACAAGTGGGAACCTAAAGACCTCGTACCTCAGTGAAACGTGGCTTAGAAGGCCACGACCCTCAGAAAACGTGGCTTAGAAGGCCACGACCCTCAGAAAACGTGGCTTAGAAGGCCACGACCCTCAGAAGTTCATATGTTTAGTTAGTGTTGTCACGTCAATCCTGCTAGACAAACCGGGACGAACCCCTGCCGTGTCATCTAGCGTACTAGTCCTGGTCACCCACCTAGATACCCGGGTTTTCCCATTGTGCTCTATTTCAAATGGTGGTGAGTTTTCTTTATCAAGCAATCAAACAAATACACTACACTTTCTTTACCTAAAACTCATTCAACCTTTCACCACCGCACTCCCTACTTAAGTGCATTCCCCTTCTTTACACCCCACAAACACGCACAAGCCTTTACACTAGGAACACATCACAAACCACTCATCAACTCTTGCATCACATTTTATTTTCAAATTTAGGGGAATGACTCAAAAAGGGGTTTTCATATTTCGCAATCCAAAACTTAAAGTGCCAAACGGGTCTCAATAGAGTTTTTTTCTATTTCATAAAACATTCTTAAGATGTCAAACATGATTAATTACATAAAGGGAACACTTTTTAAAAACAACCAGCCAGAAGGCCAAACACCTTTGGAAATAGACATTACCAATTCAAACCATTTAAGAAATCAATTCTTTTCCAAGAAAAGTAACTTAAGACCAACGGCTTTGAAATACATTTCAATTTACCAATGCAAGGCATAAAATTTTCTAGCAACCGCAATCAGATTCCATAGCATGTATATATATATATAGCATAGTGTGAAACATATTCCTAAAACAGTCAAGCAATTATGAATTTCAAATTAAAAGCTTAGGCATAGGGGACCTACCTCAAAGCACGCAGCTTTTGACGATGGCAGCCCGAGACCGCTTCACCTACACACATATACATTTTCATATATATATATATATATCCTTTGATCCAGACACATATTCCCCGCGCCATGAGGAAACATGTGCAAGGAGGATATGTATATATATACATGCCTACCCATGTATATATATGTAGGCGTTTGTCGTCAACCACACGAACTCACCATGCGACGACCAACGCGCTACAAAATAATTTAATAAAATAATTAAACACTGAACAATCTATAAAACATTTCAAAATAACACAACAAGGGTTTGCACCAATAACACACTCAATTTTAAGTAGGAAAAGCCACTTTAAAACCAAAAGTACATTAAAGCGACATTAAAACATACTTTCAATCTTTTAAAAGAATTTACAATAGATATTGAGAAATGCACAACAATGCTAACATGCTCAAAGTGGTACATTTCCCATCAAAAATCCTTTTTAAACACACACGCACCTCAAGTACCTACAAAAACACATTTCACACTATTCAAACAATTGATTGAACACTTCCAATGATTTTCACAACAAGGCACATACACACAAATGCCCTCATATGAATATTCAAACTCACTTTTGAAAACGCACGCCAAAATAATATCCAAACATGCTTCACACACTTGATAAGATTTAATAAACCACTTGAAAATTTTATGAAACAACTTCAAACGGTATCACAAGACTTTGAACGTAAAAGCCCACCCAACATCCTCTTCTAAGGCCAAACGCACGCCAATAACATGTCAAAACATAATTCTTAGCCCTTGCGCAACATAATAAAACACTAATAATCAGCTCAACGAAGGTTTTCACAATAAATTGCACACATATAGTATAAACATTCTACTAACCAATAAAATGGGTATTAAACCTCAAACAAAACTAAATCTGCAGCACACAAACTAATAAATAAACATGCTAAATTGGTCAAACTCACAAATTAATTTGCCAAACAATAATTACATGCAGAACCACCTACCTCGGTGTAGATAAACTTCACGAATTTGGTGCGCAACTCCAATTGCTCACCAGACGCCCCGCAATAAACTCAGATTGAACGCTGCGGCGAGAGTGCAGGAGGCTAACGGAGTAAGAGCGAGGGCTGCCGGAGGTGTGCCGCGCGCTAGGGAGGTCGCCGGAGGGTCTGGCCGTGAAGAAGGGGCGCGGCCAAGGGAGGGTACGGGGCAGCGCGAAGCGGCATGAGGAAGAGTGTGGGGGCGGCGCGCGCTGCTTGCTGGACGGGAGGAGGTGCGCCGGTCCGGTTCACCGGAGGAGGAGAGGAGGGCGCCGATTAGGGTTAGCGGGGGAAGCTGCGGCGCAACCAAAGGAGGAGGCAGAGGTGTAGCGCGTAGGGGGGTGGGGAAGGAAGAAGCCGAGCGAGAGAGTGAGGGAGGAAAGAAAAGGAGAGAAAAAAAAAGAAAAGGAAAAAGGAATAAAAATAAATAAGTAAAAGGAAAAAGGAATAAAAATAAATAAGTAAAATGAAATAGAAATATAAATGAATAAATAAAATGAATAAAATGAAATGAAATAAATAAATAAAATGAAATAAAAATAAATAAATAGAGTGAATAAAATGAAATAAAATAAATAAATAAAATCTGAAAGAATAACAAATCCCTAATTAAAATATTAACTAAATTAATAATAATAAAATTATCACCTGAGAGCGGACACCGCGCACGGTCTCACGCGCGGGGTCGCGTGCATGGTTGCGTGTCTCAAAAACAACACATTCAATAACAAACAATCCCTTAACAAAAATTAGGGGTTGTGCAGGGCGCGCATACGCTCGCGCGTTCGTATAAAAACGAGGTTTTTCTTTTAATTTAAAACCGGTTCAAAACACAAATTCAAAAACGAGACCCAAAATAATTAAGTTAAAATAATGCATTGGTCAGGGTGTGACACAGTAATTCAACCTTCGTGGTGTTACCTTTGTGGTATTCTTCCCTCATATATTAGATGTGTAATGTCTTGATAACTTAGGTATATGTATGGGAATATACCTAAGTAGGGTTGATGTATATTTCTTCGTGCTTTGAGATTGGGTTCTTGCTTTGTGGTATTTCCTTTTTGAACTCTAGGAGACCTACTTGGGTATCAGTGTCCCTAATGAGTATTATTTTACTCACTAATTCATTGCCTATGCCTGCACCTTGTTGTGTCCTGTTCAGATGAGGGACAACATTGATCGAGGCTGAGGAATCCAGGACTGGACTGCACATGGAGGTGGAATATTTGGCATGACGTGACGTAGGGACTACTAATAATGAGATGTACCTACCCTTATGGTAGTATCCTCGGTGGACGATCCAAGAGAAATTTTTCCTATTTTACTTGTATTTTACCTTTCAGATGTAGTTTTTCTTTTACATTTTGGCTTGTATTTTAGCCCCTTTACTTTGAACACTCTTTTTACTACAGCAGTTTACTTAGGGGGTGCTTCTTGTTGTGTTCTTGGACTGTCTGTATGTACAGATTAAAAGGAATTGCCTTCGCATTTTAGGGATATGCCTTTTCAGTGCTAGTCGCTAGCCCCTGCCCTTGAGAAGGCTGGAATAGTGTAGTCACAGCACAGGACCTGATAAACAGGTCATGAAAAAGTTGTATCAGAGGTGTCAGTTCTTCCTAAGAACATGGACTATGATCTTTTCAATGTGGAAATAGTGTTACCTTTTATGAGTGTTGTTTTCTGTTTAGGGAATCTACTGTTGGTGTGGTGGTCGACGTATCCATAGACTAGGACCCTGAATTCTGATTTCCGACTCTTTGCACGGAAACACTGATTCTGTGTGTTTTTGAAAGTGTTTTTCCTTAGTTTCTTTGGAGTCAGCTCACTAGATAAAACTTAATGACCATGGGGAATCTATTCCTTATCTGGATGTCTCCATGTAGACATCAATATTCGATTCCTGAGAGTGTACAAGGTGACGGCCCACTGAGCGATTAGGCCTCCGTGTAAGGCCCTGTTATGGTGTTAGAACCTTCGGGTGGTGTACTAGCTATACCCATGATTGTAGGTCAACAATTACAAATGGAAGTACTAGTAGAGGATACATGTAGGCCTAGTTCCTTCCACATGTTTCAGTATTAGATACCCCCCAGGTTCTAAGGCGACCCTGACTCACATGCGTCTAAGGACTGGCATGAGGAGGTGGCCATGTTTCCATCTTGCCCGGGCACCATTTGATCAAATGGTGGTCCTAGAAGAAGATCCTACTAGATGGATCAACGAGATGATTATAGGGTTTGTATTACCCTGGTCAGACAAAGATGTGACTTTTTCAATGGACAAACTTGAGAACCTTCATCGGAGATGGGGGTCTCTTGCCATAAAGAGCTAAGGGATGAGTGTTCCTTGGATCTTCTACAGCTTCGACAGGATGACATGTCGGTAGTTTAGAATTCATTGAGGCATACTGACCATCCCAGGTACTTTTTGAATATATTATGGTCAGTTCTTTAGTTCTTGGACCTCTGAGCGAGGTGTGTTTAGGGACTTCCGAGCTGGCACTATTCCTCTATGCATTCCTAATTTTGTTAAGGTTCTAGAGAGAACCTTTGCAGATAAAATTTTCTTGGCTGAGCAGATGTACCCAGTGAATGTTAACTGTGGGAAAGCAGGAAACCAATGCTAGTCTCAGAGACCGGGGCATATAAAATGTTTCGGGAAGATGAATTGGTAGGGACAGATGAATCTGCAGGGCAGTTGACATGGAATTGGAGCTAAGAGAGTATAATGATGTGGTATACATTTCGACATGTTAAAACCACCACATCAATGTTCTACTCACCAAACATAGGGAGTAGGAGGACAGAGGAAGGGAGTAGTTGCATGTGGTCAAGGAGTGTGACCCAAGGGCTCTGGGATTGATTAGAGGTATGATATGTGTCTACTACTAGCTTCCATATTAATAGACATATGAATTAATCAAACCTCTTTCCCCGAATATTTTTCAATAACTAGAGTTTTCGGTTAAACCGTTAACTTGACCATTAAGTCTGGAGATACCTTTGGGATGAGACTCGATAATCACACTTATAATGACGGTGTGATCTAAACCTTAAAGCGAGAGTTTTGGTTAGAACCTGTAACACCCCAAGATTTTATGAGATATATTCTTTTTAATTTATTTGATGTCTTATATTGTACACTACACCAATATTATCTTGTAATATACGCAACACCAAAGGGAGCTTCCACTACATGCATCCTTGACTAGGCTTTCATTACACGCAATCGCGACCTTCCTCGATAGCGTGTGTAGTACGCGATACCGGGTTTCGCTAAACAATGATATATTGTTATTATATTATTCGGAACGGGTCATCATGAATATTATTAACTAAATAATGAATTTTATAACATTTTTATTCATCTTACACATTTTCTAGAACATGGTATGAGAATAAAACAAATTTTTCGGGTAAAATAATTTTTTTCAAAAAATGCAGTTTTGTCATCATTTGATGGCGCACCCACTTTAAATCAATGTTTTGGCATGTTTATAAGTTCAATTTGAGAAAAAATAATTCTTATTTGGAATAAATATATAAAAATTTTCTTTTGATAAATTTTTCATATTATTCTGATAACTTTCATATTGTAATGAATAGTAAAAGCACTCTATATTTCAATTAAAAACAACTTTTTGCATCGTAATAATTTAAATGGTTAAATTATAATATTTTATGGTTTTAAAGTATAAATAGAATATATTTTTACCATTTAATATAATTTATATAATTATCATTTATTTTACATTGAATTCATAGATAAGATAATTTCAATCTTTTGCAATATTTTAACTTTTAAAACTCGTTTTCTTAACAATGGAATTAATATTAAATTAATTTCTGCAACTTCAGTGATTTGAATTTGGAATAATTTTTTCCATATTTGGAATCAGTAGGACCAAATTATTTTAATAGGCTACTTTTTATTTTTTGTCACTACGAATATTAACTACGGTAAATTTTATTTACCATAGTTAAAGGTAAATCAAGTAATTAAGGGTAAAAATAATATTATAAAATTACCCTAACACGTGTCTTAATATAATTTTATGGTTATATTTTGTCCTAAGGAATATTTGGGACTAAATGGAATCCATTTGAACCCACATGGTTGTGATTAAGACATTTAATTTAATTTATTTTAAAGAAAGTGAAATATGTCTCACTCAATCATTAATAATTAAAGTATTTTTCATATAAGGTTATACAGAATATAAATTCTATTATAAATACTAATTTTAAAGATAAAATGTTTTTCATTGTTATAGTAATTTATTTGTAATTTTTAAGAGATATTTAATATTCTTATTAGCTTATACATTAATGATGCAGAAATTATTTATTTAGTGAAAAATTGGTAATATAGTTTTTATTAAAATAATAATACCCCTTAAAAAGCTCCAAAACCTAACCAAAATTTATTTTTCTTATATATATAAACCATAACCATCCTATAGTTGTATTTTTGACGATTTTGAGCTTTATAAATGTGATTATAACACTTATATTATTTTATTGTAAATGATATCAAAGTTGTCACCATCATAAATTAATAAATATAAAAAATTTCATGTTGTGATTTTAAGATGCTAAATTCGAGTAAAAGTATTATTTTGAACTATATTTGTTTTAACATCATCATAGTATTTTAGTTTTAATTTTTTTGCAACTAATAATTATATTAAAAGATTATACAAAAATGATGTTGTAATTGTTTTATTAAGAGAAATACCAAATAAATGGTTTTATAAATAATAAAATAAACATTATATGAATTAATTAATGTTATAAACAAATTTTCTAGATGTCTATGACATTTTAGGAATCTATTAAAAAAAATTTTGAATACATCCTCTGTGTGGATTTTATTTAAATTCAAATAAATGAATAGTGTCAAAATTAACACTATTGTTATTTTATAAAAATAACATATTATTAAATTGTTTAAAAATCTGAAAAATATTTAAAAATTATTAAATGAAATTTATATGGTATAAAATTTCATAAATTACCCAATTGTGGATAATTCACAACACATAAGTAATTATTTGTAGCAATTTAAAATTTTGAGTATTACTACCACAAATAAAATTAAATAGATTAAATAAAGATAAATCATGTTGATAAGGTTTAAAATAAATTTCCAACATGTATAAATTTTATTTTTTGATGATATTAAAACCCTATATCATCTAATATTATTATTTGATTCATTTTGGATGTTTTTATGTGGGGTTTGAATTTATATTAAATTAATATTTTTGAGGTTTCCAAAGGTGCCCCTCTCCTCCCTTATAAAAGGGAACCTCCTCCCTCTCCCACTCACACCACTTTGATCCTTCAAGCTCCACCAACCCCTGCCTATTTCTATTCTCCACTCCTCTATAAACATAATAGATGTCCTGGTGTTCTTCAAAGACCAACTTTAGTGCCCTAAGAGGAGGTTTAGAAGAGGCGTATCGAAGAAGATGTAATCTCTTCTACCGATTCTTTCATGTTTCTTTATACTTATACTTCCTCTTATTTAGTTGTTTCATTATAAATTAATAACATAAGTATAAATAATATACTGATATGTTATTATAAATATGAAATAACCTCATTTCACCTTTTATCCATCCTACGGAAAACGAAATCACTGCGTGTGCATACGTACGGAATACCATCTCCATACCGTGGTGTAGTTTGTTTTTCCACCACCACCATACTTGGATTGGTATAATATTGTAAATAATAACTATATGTGGTTATTATAACATCATATATATTCTTATATATTATATCGTCCACTCCAATTCCATTCAATAATTATGGTAACCATATCATTGCCCGTGTGTACGTAAGGATTACTGTCTCCACGACACGATGAGATTCATTCTCCTTGTTAACCATTCAAGAATGATTATAAAGTATATATAATGAATAATAATTATATATAAGACATAATAATTCTACTTGATTTATTTATATATATATATCATCTACTTCCATTCAATTCAATAAGGAATGGAAAACAGTGTTCATGCGTATGTACGGCCTATCGTCTCCATGAACGGTGTGTTTAATTTCATTTATCTATCGGTTATATATATATATAATGAATATATATGATATATAAATAATGTTTTAAATTATGGAAGTAATTAAATTATGATATAATTAATAATGATATCAAGAACAACAAGTCCAAACACGTAGAATAATTGAAACGAATATTACCCAAATCATTGCTTTAACATGGAATTGGAAAATGAACAGGTAATATAAAGACCTAATTGAATCATATATTATATCATAAATATTACTATTATTCTTTAATAAGTCAAAGAAATTATTTAAATCATTATACAAGAGGTCCGGATACGTACAAATCATATCAAACCTAATGTAAGGGAAAATCTCACAATCTCATTTTTATTCCAGATTTTTTACACTTCAGAATTTACTGGGGAATATTTATCATCCACATCCATGTTTCCTCAATATGTAAAATTATTTATATCCTCTTAAACTTTTTTAAATCCAATTTTACCTATTGGTGAATTTTTATTAAAAGATGTGGAAGGAATCTTTTGTCATTTTTAGTACGAGATACTTTTTGACTTTTCCAGCCAAAGTACGAGAAGAATGTTTTTTTAAATTATACAGCATGAATTGATTTTTATTATTTCATATAACATTATTTCCATGAATCTTCCTTTCAAGTTTTGAAGTTTATTTTTAACTAAAATCTTTTAGTTTAAAATTGTATGAAATGTTAAGAAAGGAAAAATGTTTTTCATGTAGAAAGGATATTTTCCTCAAGAATGGAGTTCAAGGGTTTTATCAAAATTATTTTCCATCTAAGATAATATAGGGTTCTGTTTCTATCCCTATTTTTACATTTATTTGATTATATTATGATGGAATTATTTTTATGAAGTACTTTTATCTTATATGGATTATGTTATGATGGCATGATGTTTAAGAATCCCACTTTTATTACATGGGATATGCGATGATATATGATTTATGATTTTCTGGCACACATAAGAATGGTTTCATTATGAGATGGGTGGGACCTATATATCTCTCCAATGCATTGGGTACAGATTTATATCTCATGATATAGACATGGCTGGAATGGAAAGTTAATCTGGTTCAGTGATACAGGACTGGAATGAAGAGTGAACTTGATTCAGTAAGGGACTTTGTCCACTATGATGGTCTTGGCAGAAATGCCTTGGATATTATGAAAAACATAACATGTACTTAATGGTTTCCACAATTACATGTTTTATTCCCATGCTATTTTATCATGATTAATGATCCTTTATGATCTATGCCTTATGTACTTCCATATTTTATGTCATTGCTTAAGATTTTAATGTTTAGATTTTATGTGCATGTTTTCACATTCAAATTTTTATGGATCGTTTTATTTTCACCATGTTTACCCTTACTGATCATTTTAGGTCACCCTTTTTTTGTTTTCTTTTCCCCAAGATATAAATAAAAGTTTTCGGTAAAACAAAATGAGGAAGAACCTTATGGTATATGTTGAAGATCTTTCACCCTGATTAGAATATTTTGTTCCGAGTTTCCAAAGACACTAAACTAATATGGTCTTTGGGAATTTTTTTATGTATTAAGTATTCTGAAAAAGTAATATAATGTCCATGTTCATAAAGCTTTGGGTATCTACAGTTGGTATCAGAGAGAAGGTTTAGTTAAACTTTGGAAACTAGGATGTGAAAACTTTATTGAAATCTCTAGAGATATTTCTAAGGTATGTCTAGGGATGTCTCTAAGGTTATGTATAGGTATAGGTTATAGTCCTATAATTATGGTAATGATCAGAGAATTAAACCTAAGATTTTAGAGATTGAAAGTACTCCCCTTTATTATTTTGTTTTCCTAGCATGATTTTTTCCTCTCAAACTATTCGTTTTTTGGGTTTTAGAAACTGGCAGGAAAGAAGAATATTCATGCTAATGGAGAATATGATGGACAATGGAATGATATTATTCCTAATAATCCAAATAAAATGGGATTTGGAAGTCGAAACATTGTTATTATTCCTAATAAGAAATCTCATAATATGATCAATAATATCTACTTTGGTAAGTTTCCAGACTCAGCTAATAATAGAAAGATGTAGTTTTATGATGATCATAGAGGAAATAAAGTTCAATTTCTCTATTGTAAATCATGTGGGAATATGAATCAAGGAGAACGTTTCAAAGAAATTGGAAGATTCTTTGGGTGTGGAAAAGAAGGACCCAAATACAGTAATTGCAAAGGAAAAGGTTCAGTTAACACCATGGATAAGGATAAAGGTATTTCTACGACATCAACAATGATTAAATGTTTTAAATGTGGAATGTATGGGAATTATTCAAACCAATTATCTTATGGAAAATATCTTGAAGAGAATCAGTATGGTCATATGAGTAGTATTTATGTTGATGATGAAGAAGAAACTAAAAATGATATATGAGATGAAAGAATTACTGAGGAATAAAATGATGAAGCTCGGTCATTGGTTTAATAAGGTAGTGGAATGGTTGGGTGTTTATCCAGAGTTATGTTGTCTAGGTAATTTAACGGTACTATATAATAAAGAAACATATAAGGATTGTTACACTATTGTTTTCCTAAATTATTTGAAAGTATATGTTAAATGGTAATGGTAACCATGAAAGGTTATTCAGATATTTTTGGAAAGTAGATGATATGCGCATAATGAAGGGATAAAAAGATAATGAGATTTTGGATATTATTAATGATCTCATGACTGATATAAGGACAATGTGATATCATGGTTTGAGTATATAGAATTTTGGAGATTTTGGTATGTGGAAAGAGTTACCTTTTGACAGCATTCATGTTTTCACTAAGGTTCTACGGTAATTTATGTTTCAAGAGAATATATGATTATGGTATTCACATGTTTGAAATGTGACCAACAAGATATATCTTATGATATATGGGGGATAAATGATGGTATTCATATTATTGTTATATGAACTTTCTGGTAATTATTTTTTTACTATGAGATTGGACAAAAGTATTTTTTATAAGCCTAAATGTTGTAATATATTAAATTAGAAATCAGATAGTATTATTTAAGGATAGAACTTGTTTTTAAAAATTATTTCTCTAATGTTATAATAGTATAGTTTTAGAAAAAGGATAACTTGTAAGATGGGTGACAACCCATCGTGTCGGACAATGCTGTTGAAATCAAACCCACAACCGAAGTGCGACAGGCCTTTATCACCTACCACTGGCCTAAAAGAAGTCCCTGGTTAGTATAAACCAGATTTATTTTATTAAGTACTATGATAAATAAAGTATAAGTCCTTTTTTGGAACCATATACGATTAATATTACAATAGATGGACTTATGTATATAACTTTTTCTAACCTTATGTTTGAGACATATGGAATGACCTATCAATCTATCGCATGATCTACTAACACTTCAAAAAAGAAAAATTCAACTTCATATCTTTAAGAAATTAAGTGGAAATTTTTCAAGCCACGAGCATTGATAAGATTGTACCAAAATCAAGTAAGCATTTCTTTTAATTCAAAAATTCTTCAACATTTGTAAAATGATCCTGAAACCCAAAAATGTTGTCCTAGTGCCCTCATATCTAATGAATCAGATGGTACCTTATATCATCACAAATTTATGGCTTTGTGATTGTTGTATTATTCATAGCCATGTCCTATACCACTCTTCATCAGAAGTTGATGGTTATATTTCTCTTCCATATCCATATTTTCACTTATGTTCTCCTATGTGGAAACCCAATGATGAGTTAATTTGGGTAACTATTACGTTTCTTACTTCAATTTTTAAAATTAAGTTTTTTTATTCCTTTTAACGATGTGGGTTTCTATGAAAGAAACTATCAAGTAGTAAACGATTTATAACCCCGACGAATTTTGAGGGAGAAATTCATTTTAAGTGGGGTAGAATGTAACACCCCAAGATTTTATGAGATAAATTATTTTTAATTTATTTGATATCTTATATTGTACACTACACCCAGATTATCTTGTACTATATGCAACACCATAGGTATCTTCCACTACATGCAACCATGACTTGGCTTGCATTACACGCAATCACGACCTTCCTCGATAGCGTGTGTAGTACGTGATACCGAGTTTCACTAAACAACGATATATTGCTATAATATTACTATGAACTAGTTGTTATGAATAGTATTAACTAAATATTGAATTTTATAACATTATTATTTATCTTACACATTTTCTAGAACATGGTATGAGAACAAAATAAATATTTCGGGTAAAATAAGTATTTTCCAAAAAATGCAGTTTTGCCGCCTTTTGATGGCACACCCACATTAAATCTAGTATTTGACATGTTTATAAGCTCAATGTGAAAAAATAAAATATTTATTTGGAATCAGGATATAATATTTTACTTTGGATAAATTTTTCATATTATTCTGATAACTTTCATATTTTACTAAATAGTAAAAGCACGCTATATTTTAATTAAAAACAACTTTTTTCATCATAATAATTTATATGGTTAAATTATCATATTGAATATTTTCAAAGTATAAATAGAATATATTTTTACCATTTAATATAATTTATGTCATTATCATTGATTTTACATTGAATTCATAGGTAAAATCATTTCAATCTGTTGCAATATTTTAACTTTTAAACTCATTTTTTTAACAACGGGATTAATTTTAAATTAATTTCTGCAATTTCTGTGATTAGAATTTGGAAAACTGGATTCCATATTTGGAATCAGTGGGTCCAAATTATGGTAATAGGCTAATTTTTATTTTTTGTCATAATGAATAGTAACTACGATAAATTTTATTTACCATAGTTAAAGGTAAATCAGGTAATTAAGGGTAAATATAATATTATAAAATTACCCTAACACATGTATTAATATATTTGGATGATTATATTTCTTCCTAAGGCATAATTGGGTCTAAATGGAATCCATTAGAATTGACATGAATGTGATTAAGACCTTTAATTTATTTTATTTTAAATAAAGTGAAATATGTCTCACTCAAACTTTAATAATCAAAATATTTTTAATATAAGTTTATATAGAATATAAATTAAATTATAAATACTCATTTAAAATCCAAAATTTTTTTCGTTGTTTTGGTAATTTATTTGTAATTTTTAAGAGATGTTTAATTACCTCAATAGATTATACATTAATGATGCAAAAATTATTTATTTAGTGAAAAATCTGTAATATAATTTTTATTAAAATAATAATACCCATTAAAAAACTCAGAACCTGACCAAAACTTATTTTTCGTATATATCTAAACCATAACCATCCAATGGTATAATTTTTGACCATTTAGAGCTTTATAAAAGCGATTATGACACATATATTATTTTATTTTAAATGATGTCAAAGTTGTCACTGTCATAACTTAATAAATATAAAAATTTACATGTTGTGATTTAAAGATGATAAATTCGAGTAAAATTATTATTTTAAAATATATTCGATTTATCATCACCATAGTATTTTATTTTTAATTTTTATAAAATTAATAATTATATTAAATGATTATACAAAAATGATGTAGTAATTGTTTTATTAAGAGAAATATCAAATAAATGGTTTTATAAATATTAAAATAAACATTACATGAACTAATTAACATTCTGAATAAATTTTCTAGATGAATATGACATGATTTAAATCTATTAAACATTTTTTTCGAATATATCCTCTTTGTTGATTTTATTTAAATTCAAATAATGAATAGTGTTAAAATTAACACTATTGTTATTTTATAAAAATAACATATTATTAAATTGATTAAAAATCACAAAAATATTTAAAAATCATAAATTTAAATTTATATGGTATAAAATTTTATAAGGTACCCAATTATGGATAGTTCACAATGGATAAGTAATTATTTGTAATAATTTAAAATTTAGAATATTATTACCACAAACAAAATTTATTAGATTAAATAAATAAAATCATGTTAATAAGGTTTAAAATAAATTTCCCACATGTCTAAATTTTATTTTTTTGATGATATTAAAACCCTATCTCATCTAAGCTTCGGATTTGAGTTATTTTGGACGTTTTTATGTGGGGTTTGAATTTATATTAAATTAATATTTTTGAGGTTTCCAAAGACGCCCCTCTCCTCCCTTATAAAAGGGAACCTCCTCCCTCTCATCCTCACACCAATTTGAGCCTTCATGCTCTTCCAAACCCTATCTATATTTCTTCTCCACTCCCCTAGAAACATAATAGAGGTCATGGTCCTCTTCAAAGACCAACTTTAGTGCCCTATGAGGATGTTTAGAAGAGGCGTGTTGAAGAAGAGGTAATCTCTTCTACCGATTCTTTCAAGTTTCTTTATTCTTATACATCCTCTTATTTAGTTGTTTCATTATAAATTAATAACATCAGTATAACTAATATACTTATATTTTATTATAAATATGAAACAACCTCATTTCACCTTCTATCCATCCTACGAAAAATGAAATCACCACGCGTGCGTACGTACGGAATATCGTCTCCACGTCGTGGTGTAATATGTTTTCCCACAACCACCTTACTTGGATGGTTATAATAGTATAAATAATAAATATATGTGTTTATTGTAACATCATATGTAGTCTGAGATATTATATCATCAACTCCAATTCCATTCAATAATTATGGGAACGGTATCATCGCTCGTGCGTACGTACGGATTACCATCTCCACGACGCAATGAGATTCATTCTCCATGTTAACCATTAAAGAATGATTATAAAGTATATATAATGAATAATAATGATATATATGACATAATAATTCTACTGGATTTATGTATATATATATGTCATCTACTTACTTCCATTCAATTCAATAAGGAAAGGAAAACAACATTCATGCATACGTACGGCCTACCGTATCCATGAATGATGTGCTTCATTTCATTAATCTATCTATTATATATATATACTGAATATATATGAAATATAAAGAATATTTTACATTATGGAAGAAATTAAATTATGATATAAGTAATAATAATTTCAATAACAACAAGTCCAAACACGTACGATAAATGAAACGAATATTACCCAAAACATTGCTTTAACATGGAATTACCAAACGAACGGGTAATATAAAGACCTAAGTGAATCATATATTATATCATAAGAATGAATATGATTCTGTAATAGGTTAATGACATTATTTTAATCATTATAAATGAGGTTCAGATATGTACAAAGCATATCAGACCTAAGGTAAGGGAAAATCTCGCAATCTCATTTTTATCTGATATTGTTTATACATCAGAATTTACTGGGGAATATTTATCATCCACATACATGTTTCCTCAATATTTAATATTATTTATATCCTCCTACAATTTTAAAAATCCAATTTTACCTATTTTTGAATTTTTAGTAAAAGATAAGAAGGTAATTTTTTGTCATTTTCAGTACGAGATACTTTTTGACTTTTCCGAAAAAAGTACGAGAAGAATGTTTTTTTAACTTATACAGCATGAATGGATTTTTATGATTTAATAGAACATTATTTCCATGAATATTCCTTTACAAGTTTTTAATTTTATTTTTAATTAACTTATTTTAGTTTAAAATTGTATGACATGTTAAGAAAGGAAAAATGTTTTTGAAGTAGAAAGGATATTTTCCTCAAGAATGGAGTTAAAGTGTTTTATCAAAATTATTTTCCATCTAAGATAATACAGGGTTATGTTTCTATCCCTATTTTTACATTTATTTGATTATGTTATGATGGAATTATTTTTATGATGTCTTTTTATCTTATGTGGATTATGTTTTGATGGAATGAAGTTTAAGAATCCCATTTTTATTACACGGGTTATGTTATGATATATGATTTATGATTTTGTGGAAAACATAATAATGGTTTAATTATGAGATGGGTGGGACCTATATATCACTTCAATTCATTGGGTAATGATTTATATCTCATGAGATAGACATGGATGGAATGGAAAGTTAATCCTATTTAGTGATACAGGACTGGAAAGAGGAGTGAACTCAATTCCGTAAGGGACTTTTTCCACTATGATGGTCTTGGAAGAAATGCCTTGGATACTATAAAAATCCTTACATGTGATTAATGGATTCCACAATTACATGTTTTATTCTCATTCTATTTTATCAGGATTAATGTTCTTTTATTATCTATTCCTTATGTACTTCCATGTTTTATGTCATTGCTCGAGATTTTGATATTTAGATTTTATGCTCATGCTTTCCTATTCAAATGTTTATGGATTGTTTTATGTTCTCCATGTTTAACCTTACAGAGAATTTTATCTCACCCTTTTTATTTTTTCTTTTCCCCAGGATATAAATAAAAGTTTTAGGTAAAAAAAAGGGGAAGAACTTTATGGGAGATGTTAAAGATCTTTCACCATGATTAGAAGATGTTGTTCCATGTTTCCAAAGACTCTAAAATAATACGGTCTTTGAGAATTTCATTTGTTATGTATTAAGTATTATGAAAAAGTAATGTAATATCCATGTATGTCAAGCTTTGGGTCTCTTCGTAACCTCTTTGTGGAATTATCAAGGCCCTACGACGTTAGTTTGGGAATGTAATGGACATCCACAGCTCATACTCATATTGACTGTATTTGGAGAAAAATTGTGGTTTATATACAATGTTGGAATGGGGTTCTCCTTGGTCAGAGAAAAAAAGGAAACTCAGATATCATAGGATAAACTCATGAAAAGGATGGTGCAACCGATCACTCTTGAGTCAGTTAGTCTTACCCTCATGGTAGTAGGAGTTTTGAGTTTTCAGTTCCCAATAAAAATTGAGACATAGACTGACGAGAATAACTATGCTACCCATGACCTAGAGTTAGCAGTAGTGGTCTTGTCGCTTAAGATGTGGTGGCACTACTTGATGGGTGAATGGTTTACTGTTTAATCTAATCACAAGAGTCTAAGGTACATCTTCTCATAGATGGACCTAAACTTAAGACAACGACGATGGCTAGTGGTCCTCCAAGGTGATTAATTTAATATATCTTGTACTCCTAGGAAGGGGAATGTGGTAGCAGACACACATAGTAGGAGGTCTGGTCTACAGCTATTTTTTGAGGTGTCAGAACCACTAGTCGCGCTGCAAATACCCTTCATGGATAAGGAGGGAGTATCTTACCTCCAGTCTATGACTGTCACTCTTCCAATTCTTCAGCGAGCTTGGGAGGCACAACTTGGGGATATTGACTGTGAGGCTCGACGTGCTTAGATATCCTCAGGATGATCTCATGAAGGATATATTGAAGGTGGGTTGAAGGTTGTTCTCTTTAGAGGACGCATCATTGTATCAGTGACGCTTCAGGATGTGGTGTTGAGAGAGTTCCATAAATCCCCATTAATGGTACATTCTGGATTGGAGAAGATGTACTAGAACTTCTGGCATCAGTACTGGTGAATAGATAAGAAGGAACCAATGGAAGAGTTTGTATCTTGATGCCTCAATTTTCAGTAAGTGAAAACTACACATAACATATAGAAGTCTTATACCAATAAGAGACGGAGACCCTTGGGGTCTGAGGAGGGAGACCATGTCTTCCTATAGGTCTCACCCCGACGATGATTTTGGAGGTTTGGTCAGGGCGACAAGCTATCTTCGAGGTTCATCGGACCTTTATATATTCTCTATAGAGTGATAGAGGTGGTGTAAAATCTATCTCCTCCCCCATAGATGAAAAAGGTGCATAATGTTTTTCATGTTTCGTTGTTGATGAGATGCATGCAAGACCATCTCACATCATCGACCACGGTGAGCTGGACTTTGATAATGAGGAGTCATTTACGGACGTTCCAGTAGAGATTGAGGATCGACCAGAGTGAGTCCTTTGTGGGTGGTCAATACCTCTGGTTCTCATTCGTTGGCAGCACGAGAACCTCTAAGAGAGAACTTAGGAGTGGGAGGCTCTAATTTGTACCAAGTACCCTCATATGTTTTCTTAGCCTATCTTATGGATTTTGAGGAAGAAAATCCCTACAGTGGGGAGAATTTAATGAACTGGAATTTAAATGAAAATTTATTTGAAATTATATTGCATTATTACGAGTCTTCTAAAATTGATGGTGTGTGATTCCGAGGCCTGGTGTGCCCGGAATGAATTTCTGAACTTTTTTTAAGGTACGTTCGGTAAATGTGTGAGCGACATTTTTTAACTTTTGAACCAGTTCCCAGATTAAAAATCTGAGGGCACCGTTGAATCCGCAGTGTTGGTATTTTCTTAAGGGAGGCTTCACTTTGATCGTAGTAGGTCTAGAGGAAATTCGAGATTTCATGACTTTTTAAAAAATAAATAAAATAACTTTGTTGTTTTACTTTCTTTCTTTTTCCACCAACAGACTAGCGACAATGTGGGACCAACGATGTGTCAAGAAAATAAATGTCTTGACCTTTTAGTCCTAAGTAAAAACAACGTTGGGGTATTAGGAAGGTTCTAAATTAATGATCCCTCCATTAATTTCATGAACGTTTCTCGCTCTCCCCCTAAATTATTTATATGGAGCTTGGGAAGAGGTATTGACACGACTTCACTAAGCAAAAAAGTGCTAACAAAGAGTCGAGACGTCAAACCATTGGAGGACAGAGCCGGTTCCATCTAGCGGTGTCCATCGATGCCAAAACCCTGAACCAAAGATCGATGATCGAGCGACGTTGTTGGAGGCTACTTTATGGGGATGGCAAACACTAGCCCACTTCTTCAATCGCAGGCTTTTCTCCATCATTCTTGAGTTAGGGTTACTTTTGGTTTTAATCTCAGGATATGTAGAATCCTTTTTCCTCCCTCGTGTTGATTACACTCTAATGTGGAGGGAACGAGCCTAAAAACCTGGCCCGAACCCTTCGCAACCTTGCTACCCATGTGTTCACGACGAAAGACCGCCAGCACAGCGGCACCATCCAGCTACGATGGAGGCGACACGCCGTCACGTACTACAAGATGAGGCCACAGAACTAAGCTACGGTGGTAAGTAGAGGGGCCATCACCAACCGTTCGCGGGGGAGGTGTGGTGTGTCATCACGCGCCACTAGTGAGGCAAGGGGTCGTGACCAAAGCTACTAGGGATGAAGGCGATAGTCGTCACCCTGGTCGGCAAAGAGAAAGGTGGTGGCGCACCTGCGGCACCGGAGGAACTAGCCATGGATCATAACCCACGGTGGTCAAAAGAGGAAGTCCGCACACCAGATGATAGAAAAAGCTGAGGGTGGTGCGGCCAGCAGGCCATTGGTAGAGCCATGGGTCTAATGCCGAGGTGGCGGGACCGCAGCGGGTTACGCGGGTGACTTGGAAGCACCGAACGCGCAGCCGCATCACCTACCGAATCGGGGGAAACCCCTACCCACCCCCCCTACCAGCTTGGGTGGACCTCGGGCCATGCCTCTTGTAGGCTTCACCCTACACATCTGGGCCATAAACCCAGGGGCTCGCACACCCAGCGGGCCGGGCCGCCCCCTTGTTGGTCGAGCCGCACCCCCCTTATGTGTTGGGACACCCCCTTACATGTCGGTATGAGCCCCCCTTGCGGGTCGGGCCAGACCACGGCTCAGTGGGTTGAGCCCACCATGGATCCACCTAGTTGGGTCTGACTCGGACTGGGTCGGGTCAGGTCGTCCCAGACCGGGTCGGACCAAACCCGGGCCCGACTGGACCCAGAAACACTTAAAGGTCCATAACTTGAGAACAAGGCATCTATTTGATGAACTGTTTGCGTTGTTGAGACCCTTGGAGAGAGACAGTTAATTTAGTATAATCCACTTCAGTTTTGATTATAGTTGGAGTATAGCTGGGTAGGATCGAACCCGAATCCAACCAGGCCCTCAGAAATAAAATGCTTATAACTCACTGATCAGGCGTCTGGTTAACGCACCGTCAGTCACGTTGGAACCCTTACTAATTGGTTGTTAATTATGTTACACATTTGTGGAGATTAGTGTCAATCGAGTTATGACTGGTATACCAAGGGTAATAATCTACCAAATTCAGGCGCACTAGGTGCGAGGAATCCTATGGATGGCTGTAACATGAAGAAAGAACATCGATATTGTGTGGATAAGCATGTATCATATCTTGTCTGAGTTATCCCTCAGTGATTATGTGTGTGTCCGCATGTACCGATACTGTGTGGGTTACCAATTACCGATCCTATGTGGGTCAGATCATATTTGGGTTAGTGCTCAGTGTTCCTATATGGGTCAGCACATACAGATCATGTGCGGGTCAGATCTTGAGTGGTTCAATGCTAAGTGATCCTGTGTGAGATAGAAAATACCAATCTTGTGTGGGTTAGATCCTGTGTGGGTCAGTGGGGGGGTTAGTTACATATCGATCCTATGTGGATAAGATCCTATGTGGTTTAGTAGGGTTTAGTTACCTATTGATTCTGTGTAGGTCAGAAGCAGTGCTACTTAATAGAATAATATGATCTATACTTATGACTAATCATTTGTACTTTTGTACTTAAGTTATATCTGGGGTGAGCTGATTCATTTACCTATTTGGTATTTCTTCCTTTGTGGTGTTTTATTAGTTATTTTACCCATGTGATACATTTATCATCATGGTGTTACCTATGTGGTACTTTTATCTTCGTGGTGTTTCTTATGTGGTACTTCTACCTTCGTGGTGATTTATTCAGGGTGTTACTTGTGTGGTAATTCTACCTTCATGGTGTTGCTTTCGTGGTGTAACCTTTGTGGTACTTCCATCTTTGGGGTGTTACATGTGTGGTACTTCTATCTTAATGGTGTTACCTGTGTGGTACTTATATCTTCATGGTGTTATATGTGTGGAACTTCTACTTTAATGGTGTTTCCTCTGTGGTATTCTTCCCTCATGTATGACATGAGTAATGTCTTGATAACTTTGGTATATGTATGGGCATATACCTAAGTAGAGTTGATGTATATTTCTTCATGATTTGAGATTGGGGTCTTTCTTTTTGGTATTTCCTTTGTGGAACTATAAGAGACCTATGGGGGTCCTGAGGTCCCTAATGAGTATCTTTATACTCACCCCTACACGTGCTATGCCCGCACCTTGTTCTGTCATGTGCAGATGATGGACAACATTGATCGAGGCTGAGGGAGCCAGGACTGGACAGTACCCAGAGGTGGACTATTTGGTGTGACATGACGCAGGGACTACTGATCGTGAGAAGTACCAACCCTTTTGGTAGGATCCTTAGTGAATGATCCATGAGCTATTTTACCCTTTTAAGTTGTATTGTACCTTTCAGTTGTACTTGTACTTCAACAGTTGGGCTTTTATTCTAGCCCCTTTACATTGAACACAGTTTTTACAATAAGTGTTTACTTAGTGGAATCTTCTTTTTGTATTCTTGGACTATGTGTCTGACTACAACACTATCTGGTCCAACATATTCAATGGTGATGAGATACACTACATCCATGTCCATATGGTAGAAATTGGAAAATATATACAAAGCTGATAACAAGTTAAAGAAAGGAAATTTTCAATTTTTTCAAAATCAGTTTGATTGTTTGAAAATGAATCTAGTTTAAATTAAGATTGTTTCCTTAATCACGTTACTGAATTTTTTAGAGCAAGTTGACAATATGGGGATGAAATCAAGTATTTTTAAATTATGATGAAAATTGTTAGAGGACTCGCGCCTCTATAAAATACAATAGTGTTATCACTTTCTGAAACAAATCTATTTAATATTACTCTTGATGATCTTATTAGAAGTCTAGTGGATCATGAAAAGCATGTCAAACCAAAAGTTACATCAATCTAAGTAAGAAATAAAATGGAATTCAAATCCATGTAAGAACCAAACATTTTCAAATTTAGTGATGATTGAGATGATATGGACGATGAACTTCATTCTCATTAGGCTAAAACATTTAATAGAGGGAAATAATTATTTTAAGGAAAGATTAATTTGGATTATTTTTTGTGTGGTAATATAGATCATAATTCCACTTGGTGTTTAAATAGATTTGATGATGTTGAATGTGAAGTATAAATCATGAAGAGGCCTCAATGGAAGTTTCTGCAGAATTAAGACATCAAATTAGGAATGAAATTATATATAAATAGATTCATATGAAAATATGATCAAAAAATAATGAATTTTTATGTAGGATATAGAACTGGTTTTTAAATATGATATTCAAGAGTCCATGATGTCTACATTTGAAAAGGTATAACCTTATAAATATGAAGACAATCAATCATACGATTTTGTTAACCTCAATATTGAACTATAGTGTTCTCTTGATGTTATTTAAATTAAAATAATTATTAAAAGAATCATGGGATCCATGTTGAAAGAGTTAATAGAGTATGTGGATCTTCTTAAAGTAGATATTGATTGATTGTATGTAGAATAAGAATAACATTTGA
Source organism: Viscum album (assembly GCA_963277665.1). NCBI lineage: Eukaryota > Viridiplantae > Streptophyta > Magnoliopsida > Santalales > Viscaceae > Viscum > Viscum album. The sequence goes on from OY728155.1 coordinate 825,987,318, forward strand.
AACTCTTTTAATATTAGAAGATGTTGTGATGTTTAAACATGGAATCAAAGAGAAGTAAAAATCCATAAAGGACCTTACATAAATACTGGAATAATATGTTATGATAATTGATTTCTATAAAAAAGATTTAATTTCATTAAGAAGTTAACTAGAAGCTAAATAAAAATTAGTGGAAACGAATAAGAATTTAATATTTTTAGGTATTATAGATGTAGTAATTTTGGAAAGCGTTAAATGTGGTTCTGAAGGAGTAGATAAACAATTTCATGATAAAGTATATCAATTTATGGGAAAAGAATGAATTTTATGTGATATTGAAACATTGAATGATGGAAACATGTTGAGCCAAAGAAATAATAAGTGGAAATTTGGACATGTCTTAAAGGAACATGATGCCCTAACAGATACAACATTGAACCGAATAATAGAAGAGAGTTGAAAATAATCCACAATTATCTATAGAGGAGCATTAATCAAAAACCTATAAAATCAGTACTTGTAGAATAATGGAATTGAGAATATATTTCATTATATGAAATGTCAATTTTATGGCTTCTTTTCCATTCCATATCATACTGTGAAGAGGAAAGGAGCTGTCGGGATGGAGAATAACTTGGAAGTCAAAAATGAAATATGATACCATATTCTTCATCATATAAAAGATATAATTTCTATATATATTATTTTCACTATTCTAACATTTTCCCCAAATCGTTTCATTGTAGGATGAGGAAAAGATAGAATGATAATTGTAGAACGTAGAGACAAGTCAATTTATGTCATTCTTGAATAATTGAACTTGAAAATAGGCATCCTCCTCTAGAATAATAATATTAGTATGATTAAACCATGCATGTTGAGAAGAGATTGGAAAGGTCACCTTTTACCTAACTAAATCTGTTATCTATTTGAATGAACTTAATTATACTGAGAAACCTAACCTGGAATAAATTGTTCTCAAATCTACAAAATATTGAAAAACCTAGATTATTGATATTGGATTCACATACCACTTGATAAAAATGAATATTTGTTGAAAATTTTAAAGAGAAGTGTTCATGGGATAATAATATTTGACAATGAAGGTTTCTTACAAAATTAATGACAATAGAAATAAATAATAAACAAATGATATACTAATGAAAATATAAGTACTCTATATGGATGCTTTTCATCAAAATATCTTAAGTGTGAGTCAACTCCATGACTCAATACTGGTAGTGAAATTCAATTAGAAGAGGTGCATCATCAAAGAGAATATATGTAATTATCCCATGAAAGGTAGCATGAAAAATGGTAATTTCTTACAGTGTATGAAATGAAGAAAATACATGTCTCGTTACAACTGAAGAGGAAAAAAAGTTATAGCACCAGAGGTTAGGTCACATTAATCAACAGAGCATGGAAAATTATCCTAGATAAAGTCTATTTTTGAAATTCCAACTTTCAATTGTGGATGATGAAATACATGTAACACACACTTGTGAAGAAATGTGTTCCAAAATTATAATCATTTGAGGATCCAAAGGACACCAAATCTACATGATCATGTCCATGTAAATATGTGTGGCCTAGTTAATGTGGTTAGAACATATAGAGTAAGGTAAATAATTATTTTTATTAATTATTTTAGTAGACTAGAATGTGTGATGTTTATGTAGCTTGAATAATAAGTTCTTGATTACATAAATAAATATCCCAGAAGTGTTGAAAATGAGACCGACTCTATAATCAAGATGTTATAATCTCCAAATAAAAAAATCACATCCATTAAATTTGAAAACTATCTTGGAAACATGTGACCTAGGATGAGTTTCTTCAATGAGAAATCATTGAAAAATGGGTTCGTTGAATACATAAATTTAGAGGTGAATAATATGGCTATAATTATGGTAATTGAGAGTTTTTGTTACTCGTGATTACAAGAAAGCGGTTTTTAAAGCTACATTGTAAACTCAAAATCAAATATGTCTATTTTTATGAGAGTAAAGGACATCATATGATATATGGTATAGAATAAAGGCCTCACTAAATTATTTTCATGTTTCTTATGTAAATATTTCATCCAAAACAAATAAGAAAATCAAGGAATGTGTACTGATGTTTCAAATGATGTAATGTTCCATGGATACTCAATGAATACTAAATTATACAAATTCTAAAATATTCATCTTAGAATGATTATGGAAATAAATTATTTTAGGATCATTGAGGATAAACCTATTAATAACTCTATGATATCATAAAGTGATATGATTAACGAAGAATAAGAATATAGTGGAAGAGGTATAGATTAGAATTCAAAAATTATGGAAGGATTTCATAATATTCAGGATTCAGAAAATGATGATGATTTAGAAGTACAATCAGAATAGGAATTCATTATTTAAGAAACACAATCTGGTCCTCACAATAGAATTATAAATGAAATGTTTTAACAATAAAACATCATTGGGGATTGGACCACACTTATATAGTTGAGGATAATAGGGAATGAAGTACATTTTTCCCATATAAATTATTGAACCAAACTTTTTTGAAGAATCAGTGCTGGTTGAATCAGGGGTTTAATCCATGAATTAAGATATATATTAGATTGAACAAAACCAAACTTGTGATATTTTCATGATACTAGAAAATCACAATGTTATTAGAACAAAATCGATATTAAAAAAAATCAACGAGCTGGGAAATGTGATTAGAAATAAGGAATGCTTGGTGTTTAAAGGCTAGACACATATTGAAGGAATTTATTCTCAAGAAACGTCTACTCTATTAACTCCACTAGAGTCAATTAGGTTCTTCTTATCCATGGTAATTCATAGATGGTACAACATTAATCATATTGATGTCAAAACGACCTTCCAAAATGGTTTTGTTGAAGAATAACTCTATATTGAATAAATAGTGGTATTTATGTGATTAAATGATGAAAAAAGGATTGCAGATTAATGAGAGAAAATTAGGTTCTAACACATTAAATAATAATTTGATATTTACATTATGGGTGAACGCCAATTATTTTTGTGGATGCTGGTTATTCAAAAGTAGGATTACACCTTCCTTTATTTGATAAAGAATGCAAGATAACTTCTAATGAAATTCAACATCTTGGATTCCAAACAAATATCATTCCTGATTTTGGTTGGGGAATAACTTGGAAAGCCTGAGGATATGAAATATGTAGATCCAAACTTGTATAGGAGGATCATTGGAATCATATTATACATGACTCAAACACAACCAGATATCTTTTTTGAAACTTTTTAGTGTCATGATTCAAAATAAATCTAAAGGAATATAATTTAGTATTTTTTAACAAAAAAATGAAATATATTCAATGTAATCTCAATTTCTTCTTATTATTTTTAATAGTAAAATATAATTAATTTTCATCTTTTTATGATGATGATTGGTATATTAATTTTTTGGATCAAAAATCATAAATTGGGGTGACTTATTTATTGGAAAACAATGTGTGGGCTGGTTGAGCATGGAACAGTAAAGAACTTCTCTTAGAATGGATAAAGAGAAATATATATCTATGAAAAAAAGGAACACATATTTTTTGGTGGAAGAAACAACTTACTGATATTGTTGATGAGGTGAAATAGCCTCTAGTGATTTTTTGGGACAAAAAGTGGGTGATCAATCTTATGAAAAAATATTTTTCAACATTCTCAAAAAAAATATTGACATTAGATATTACTTCATGAAATAAAAATTTAAACAATGTGTTATTAAAATGGAGCTTGATGGGACAATTTATCAAGTGTCTGGCATCCTAACTATGCCTTCGGTAAAACCAATGTCCAAGAAACATTGGTTGATCCTCAGTGTTTTGTCATATCCTAGTGCATGTGGAAGTTATGTATTATCCCTTCTCCCTATGTTTGTTATCTGTTTTCATATGTTTACGGATGTGATGATGTTCTATGGGGGAGATTTGATCATGGGGGATGTTTTTTTCATACTAAGTTTCACATACAGTTTCTTTGGGTTTATTTCCTAAGGTGTAGAATTAAATTAAATGAATTATTAGTTTGGATTATATGTAGGTAGTCTTTCAAGGCATAAAATTCCCATTTTTAAATCTTGTTTTCTACATCGAGATTTTATAACATAGAATTAAACCGATCAATGATTTATCTCACGTTGATCAAGATTATTTTTGAGTATGATGCTTTTTTGTATTTATCTATAGATTTAAAAGAAACCCAAAGGGTGACATTGTTGGAACCATGGTTTTTTAAATCTAGAAACATATTGTGTTTTGTGATTATTGTCAATCCACACTAGGTTGATCGAGGAGTTTTCAAGAAAAGTGATCTTATAAAACAAGTGTCCTTGGTGTTAAATGTGGAATCATTTCTCAGTGTTTTCCAAATAATTTTATCTGAAAATATAGTAGAAGGATTGAGTTTTGTGAAGCATGGTTTTTTAGGGCTAACACATTAAAAATAATAAAAATTAATAGATTTTATGATTATTTATGTTTCGAGAAGATGTGGAGATTCATGAAAGAATCTAGTATCATGAAGGTTTGAAGGTTTTCGAAAGGGGATTCATGAATAATGGATGAGGTGTGATGGAATTATTGTAATCTATTAAACTATGAGAATATTTATGAATGGAAAACATTCAGTATAATTATTATTAGAAGAGGAGCTACAAATACAAGAATTAATATTTTAAAAAAAGGTCATGGTGTGATTGAATGATTTATGATGTTTTATTCCCTATAAATAACCATCTACACATCATTTGATTCATGAATATAATATGTAAAAATGGTGAATTTTTATGATTTTAAAAATGTTATATGAGAAGGTGATTATTTATTAATCAAGAACTATTTTTGAGAATAACAATGGGAAAAGTATTCCTAAGAATATAATGACCCTTATAAAATTTATAAATAGATTTCTTGTGAATACTAAGTGTTTCACAATAGTTTTGAGTACCATTATGTATATGATCCTTCCAATGTCTCAGAGTTTTGTGAAGGTTGGGAGATTTATGAATGTTGGGAGCTTTGTAAAAGGGTTTCATTTATTAATGGCTAAAATATATTTAAAACAAAAAGTTAGTTTCATAAATGAGGGAGTTTCATGAAGATTACTTACAAAAATAGTAGGATTTGGAAATGTTTTCTGAGTGAACAGTGTTTTCCAGTGCATCAATTCATGGCTATGTTACAAGTATAGTCTTTTCTAATTAAGAACAAAAGCTTATTTTTCCAATATATTTAGGTGACTATCAAGTCAATAATCTGAGTAAGACATCTCCCATGTTAGTGATTTACTATGTTTAATGAAAGTGATCTATGGGAGGATGGTTTTATGCCTAAAATTAATGAAAAGGTTATCTTAGTGTAATTGAATGAATGTTTCTGATCTTTTTGATTCCTCTATTTATATTAAATCTTATTGTATTTATGTATTACTGAAATAGTGTCAGTATAATATCCTTTCACTAACCCTTAGGGTTGAACCAAGTAAAACTATTGTGTCATGTTTCTATTTCTACACAGGGGTTCTTAAAATTTTCTTGATTCCATTATAATGTTTTTATAAGATTTTACCAATGTGAAGAATTATCTATCTATATAAATGAAAAATTTGACACCCCAATTCACCCCTCCCCTATCAGGGTGTTCTAGGGTCCTATAGATAATTCATTTTCTAACTTTTATAATGAGATTCCAAACCTGTTGTGAATAGGTACTCATAAAATCATGATAATACTAGATCAAATCTATTTTGTTATGAATAATAACTTGAATCATGTTGAATACCCCCTTCCCCCTTCCCAAAAAAAGACAATGTTTTGTATAAATCTTTCATTCAACAAAAGAATCTTATCTTTGTAGGAACTTATGATCCCTCATCATGAAATAGTTTATTGACTCTATTAAGAATATATTCTCATTACTCCAATTCTTATAAGAAAATAAAGTCATGTTGGTGGTCTATAATTTTGATGGAGAAGATAATCAAGGGTATACGTTGATAAAAAACTAAGTATAAAGAAGAAATTTATTCTAGGGAATTTAAAGGTTTCAAGAAAAAAAATTCCCATATCTCTCTATATTATGATGGAGAGGGAGTTCCTCGATCTAAATTAAAAAATAATATGTACATATTTTTACATATGATTAAAATGTTACAAGTCCTAGATGATACACCTTTAGATTTTTCATGAGTACTGAAAACATGATTAATGTTGAGTCTACAAAAATACTTTATGAATAGAGAATTTGATATATTTGCGGAGAATTTATTTTCTTCCCATTAGCTTTAGATCGATATTAGAGACTCTGAGTTCCCTTTTGGGATTAGAGATAAAAAGTGTAAGATGGAGCTTTATATGGAAGGATCAATAGATAAATCCCATGGAGGATGAAAATCCAGCATCCCATGTATCAAAAGTGTGGGAAGAGTCATCTTGTTAATTTTATAAAGGGAACCAAAGGATTCTTCAAATGTGGAATTGAGGGGAATGAGGATAGTCATAGTCAAAATGATTTAATGGCTCCCAAAAATTAAATGGAGTAAAGAATGTTTTATATTAACACTCATCCAATAGTTTATTGTTGCAACTTCAAGGAACATAGGAATTTTTCAAGAAAATTCCCTAATCCCAATGTTTCTAGAGACAATCAATGAAAACAACCTCCAAGGCACCAAGGAAAGGAATATTCAACCACTTATACTGAGGAGGAGTCTGAAAATGATTTGGTAATATGTATGTTGAATATTCATTCAGTAAGAGTGAATGTACGCATTCATTGTAGTTATATGAATTCTTTAATATCTTGAAAGCTTAGTCGAACTATTCAAACACTACTTTGGAATATATATGTTACATTATCTATGACTGATAATTATTTTTATTATAAATGGTGCCCAAAAAGCTTACAGATGAGAATTTATGGGGGTTAGAAGTGTTTTAAACCAAAGGCATATCCTTGAATAATGTCTCTACAATCCATAGGCAAGGATCCTAGGCTATCGTAAATCCTAATGTCTTCCCATGGCTTCCCCTGACAAGAATATAAATGGTTAAATTATTGAATATAAATTATATAACTCTTCCCTGTTTAGTGTTTGTGAATTTATCATCCCATAAAATCCCATCAAATATCCTTTTGGTGGAATTAGATTCTATTTTGGGAATGGATTAGACATCCCTCTACAGATCCAACATTAACTTTAAGGAGAGGTAGATCACCCTTCACATCCTGAGAAGACTTCCAATTCTGGAACATTGGAATGTGGATGATTAATCTTCATTAGACCAGTTAACTCAAGTTTTGATATGATTTCCTTATGGGAAGGAATATCTATCTCAAATTATTGAGGAAAATTGGACAATCATTCTTGAATGCATGCTCATTATAAGGGACTACACGGATGTGTTCCCTAAAGAATTCTTCAACCTTCTTTTGGATGGAGTGGTTGAGTTCTCATCTGATCCCATACCTGGATCTCTACCCATATCAGTGAATCTATATTGGATGGCCTCTATTAAGTTGGAATAATTATAGAAGAAGTTACAAGATAATCTGAGAAAGGGTTTCATATTCTTATGTACTTTATTATGGGGTGTGATGGTCCTATTATCCAAGAATATGGATATATTAATATTCATATGAATTGACTATCATAATCTCATCACAATAATGAAAAACAACAAGTATCCCATTCCAATGATATATGACTTGTTTTATCAGCTAAGTGGGGCCAATTATTTCTATATGGTGGACCTTTAGTTGGAATGTCACCAATTAAAGGTTAATAAGTATGATATTCAAAATAATTACATTAAAAAGAAGGATAGAAACTATGATTTCATAGTGATGTTCTTGTGATTCACTAATTCTTCATCGATATTATTGGAATTAATGAATATAGGATTTAAATATTAGAATGTAAAATTTGTGGTTGTATTTATAGATAATTTTATAATATACTCCATGTTCAATACGCTGAAAGATGATTATTTAAATACATTTATAAGGACTCCATGAAGGGAGAAACAAAAATAAGAGTATATTAAATTTGAGTTTTGGATTGAGGAAATATCATTCTTGGGGTATGGTATCTCTAGAAACAAAATTTCTATTGACCCTATGAAGAAAAATATATTGAGTAGTGGCCTAAGATAGAATCTGTAATAGATATTCATAGTTTCCTCAGTCTATATGTGTATTACCAATGAATTTGGAGTAACTACTTACAATTATAAAACTCACTGAATATGCTGACTCAGATGGGAGTAATTTTTTTATACTGGTGAATGTAAATCCTTTTTCAAAGTGTTCAAAAAGTTCTTATCACTACACCCTTACTCACACTACCCAAAAGTAATGGAGAAATTATGGTATAAAAGAATACATAAAATAGGTTATTAGTATGTTTACTAATGAAAAATGATATAGTGATATCTTACACAACAAGGTAGTTGATAGTTAATGTGAAAAACATTCTCACGCATGATCTAGAGTTGGAATCTATGATCTTCGCAATGAAAATCTAGTATCATTATCTCTTTAGGGAGAAGATTGAGATATATACTGATCATTAGAGCCCCAAATATATATTTACATGTAAGGAACATAATATAAATCAATGAATATGGTTAGATCTCATCAAAAAATATGACTTCTTAATCCACTACCATTGTGGTAAATCAAATAAAATAGAATATGTTATAAATAGAAATGACCATGTAACATTATCAATAATGATAATTTATAAGGATCTAATATTCTTAGACATACAATGGATGGACATGGGAATCTTAATGGATGGAACATCATCATTCCTTTCTCAAATGACTTTTCAAACATCCCTCATGGAGAAGGTAATGGATTCTCAAGGAAATGATGTGTAAATACAAAAGAAGGTGGAATATATCAAAAAGGAAAATCTTTTGAGTTAAAATTTGATATGGAGGGATTCATATGGTTTGGTTTATAACTATGTGTACTATAAAATCTTGAGATAAGGATATATATTTTAATGATTTTCATTTATTAACCGTGTCCATCCACCCAGGGTGTAGAAATACATATCATTATTTCTAAGAGCACTATTGTTGGGAAAATATAAAGAATAAGATTATTGAATATACATAAAAGTGTCTGGTATGTTATCATGTAATGGATGAAATGAAAAAAATACTAAAATTGTGATGCACCCATTATGAATACCTAAATGGAAATGGGAAAAAATCACCATGGACTTTCTCACTAGACTTCCAAACACATCCAAAGGAAAAAATTACATATGGAATTTTGTGGATTGTCTGACAAAGTAAGATCACATTATAGAAATTCAATAGGACTTCTCACTTTATCACCTTGCAGGGATATACATTAGATAAGTATAGAGGTTTCATGGAGTACCATTATCAATTGTATCTGCTCTAGATCTGATATATATCTCTATGTTTTGGAAAAGTCTCAAACATTCTCTAAACACTAAGATGATAATTAGTACATCTTATCACCCTAAAACTAATGTAAAGTTTGATCATACCATTCAGACACTAGAATACATGTTGAGTGATTGTTCAATGGACTTCAAGAGAGGATGGGATTAGTATCTTCCATTGGTTGAGTTCTCTTACAAAAAAAATTAACTCAACTATATAAATTGGACTATATGAAGCCCTTTATGGGAAGAGATGTAGAAAAGAAACACACTAGGATGAATTTGGAGAATATAAGCTATTATGTCCTAATATAGTCAAATAAATGGTAAAAAGGTTTATGTCCATTCAACAACACATCAGGTCTACCCAAATCCGATATTAGTGTTATATAGACAATCATTTACTATATTTAGAGTTTGAGGTTTGATATAAGGTATTCCTTTTCATATCTCCATAAATGTGAATAAAGGGATTTGGAAAGAAGTGAAATTTAATTCACTACTGTATTGAACCCTTTTAGATTATGGATCACAACATATAGGAGGAATATCAACTAGAACTTCCACCGAAAATGTATAAATTATTTGTCGAAAAAATCCCTCAAGGCATCATTGAATCATTTTTGGCTTGGTTATGTTTGTTGAAAAAGCGGGCCTCGATGTTTTGTTTGTTGGCATGGTGGGTTTCTAAGTCTATTGTGAAGGAAAAGGGGCATCCGTTGTGAGTTTTCTGTTTCAAGATATGTTGTTGAAAATCCATTATTGACAGACGAACCTCAAAGAAGGAATGGATGATCTGAAGATGGTGAAAAAAGAGCAGATACTAGGTGGCGCCATTTTCTAGTGGTTTCCAAATTTTTGGGCCTGAAATTCAGAAAATTGAGATATTTGTTGTTGGAAAAGGAAGGTGTGAGAAATATTGGAGTGGTGTTCAAAAAACATGGAATGTGAGTGAACTTTGTTCTTCATGCAACAGTGAACGTGGGATGGAACTTTTGTGCAAAAGGTGTTTTCAGATCAGAATGCTGAAAATTAGAAAAGGCATGTGGTGCATGAAAAATCTGGTGATGTCTGTGAAAAATGGTTCATATGAAAATAGGATTTCTTGAAAAATAAATTTTTTGCACGACATGATGGTTTTTACATGTGGGGACCGGTGAAACCTTTAAATAAGAGGTGGCCCCCATCATTTGGATGGCTCAAGGCTCGGAAACGATCTGAGCTATGGTGCATGTAAAAAATATGCAAAGGGAGTTGCATGAAAAATATAATATTGTGCATAAAAGATATGGTTGCATGTAAAATGGAGGTCGCACAAAATTGTTGAGGTTGTACGAAAAAGTTCATTTGGTATTGTGCGCTAAGGAGGATATTTTTTACACAAGGCAAGGGAATTTCACGTAAGGCACAGTAAGGGCTGCGCTTAAAATTTGAGGTTACCAAGTTTAATTATGTGGTAAAGTGGTATTCATATATGGATAATTTGATAACTTCAAAAGAGCATCTACATACATTTGAGTATGTATGTTTCCATTCAAATTAGAAGACCTACATTTCTATAAACTCTAAGAGAATCTTCGGAATAAGCATTAATCTCACATCGTTTGAGAGAGAAGTGATTTATCAAATTTTGAATGGTTGTAATCAAGGACGGAAAGTGATTGCACATCATAATTGTAAATAGAATTACTATTATAGTGGAATTATTACATCCGCACATTACTGGTGTATGGTCCTTGGATGTATCCCAATGAAGGTGAACCAAGTAAAATTTTTGTATAATGTGCATTTTTTTAGATTCATTCATACTCTTCAATAGGAAGGAGTTAGAGAAGTGATTTTCGTCTAATAGAAAAACAAAATCAAAAGGGGAAGTTGTTTTAATTTTTCATAACATGATTCACCCCCCCCCCCCTCAGGGAATCTATCCTAGTAGACCTTACAATGTACATGATGTGTTCCATTTATCCCTCTTGAAAAATAACAAACTAGATCCCTCACATGTAATGAATTATGAGTTCGTACAGTTGGATAATTATATTTCTTATGAGGAGTTGTTGGAAAATATCATGGAAGGCATTGATAAAATTTTATGCAACATGACCACTCACCTGGTGAATTTACTATAGATGAACCAAAAATACAAAGAGGCAATGTGGGAACCATAGGAAGCGATAAAGGAGAAGTACCCTAAACTATTTTCATCTTATTATGTATAATTAATTTTCAATGGAAAATTTTCATTATGGAATAATGTAACACCCTTTGATTATTATGAAACATTCCACTTTAATAGTTTGATTTTTTCAGTATCTTTTGTTGTACACAACATAGAGTTTAAATAAACTGTGATATACTATTAAAATATTATTATTCCTACATGACTATTATAAACTATCCATTGAGTCAGTTATTATGAATAGAAATAACCATATTATGAATTATTTTTATTAATATTTAAAAAATAAACACAAAAATTTTATTAAAGCCATTTTATTCTTCAAAAATATTTTTTCTTAAAAATAGTATTTTATTTATATCTTTTATAAAATAAATATAATTAATTATTAACTTTATAGAAAATTTATTTGAAAACTTAAACATCTTTTTTGAATTAAACAAGTGAAAATTATCTTATGATGATGTTTTGGTAACTTTCTAAAAAGAGTGAAATTTTAATGAATAATGAATAATACTTATTTAAACTGAAAAATGTATTTTGTTTTAAATAATTTAAAAATTCAGATTCTATTTTGGATAATTCTTATAGTATAATTATTTATTTGTTTTTATAAATGTTATAATTTTTTTCTTTGAAAATAATTATATACATAAATTTAGTATAAAAAATTTTATAATTAAAAATTGAATTTTTTTAGAAAAAATATTTTTCATTGACTTTTTTGGTTTAATATTAAATTAAACTCTAGAAAATCTATTTTATTTTTATTTTTGAAAAATGGATTCCATATTATAAAGAAAGAGGTTCAAATTTAGTAAATAAACCCCTTTTATATTTGGCCAGTATGAAAAATAACCAAAGTATTATTTGTTACCAGGGTAAAGGGGAAATCAGGTAATTAGGAATAAAAATAATATTATGATGACAATAAAATTAACCTAAAACTTGACCAAATTTAATTGTATGAGTAATTTCTAACCATAATAATCCAAGGATCGAGTTTATGAATATTTGAAGGCGTTTGGATAATAGTATGTCCATTGTAATATTTTAATTAATGAAATGTAGAATAGGTCATACTCTTATTTCTAATAGTGTAATGTTTTTAATATTAAATTATTAAGATGATATTTCTTACTATAAATATAATTTTGAAGGCTAAAATATTTATGTTCATCTTAGTAATTTATTTTTTATTTTTAGTGAAGAAACATTTACCTTACATTCTTTCATAATGAAGATATTTAATGTTATTCATGGATTCTATATATTTCTATGACTTTTTTAGGATATAAAAAAATATTCTTATAGAGTTTGACATATTGTTTTGATGTTATTAAATTCAATGACATGAATAGTGTCAAAATTAAAAATAATAATATTTCATGAAGATAATATTTTAATAAATTATTTAAAAATCCCAAAAAAATTATATAGTCACAAAGGGGATAATATATGGTCAAAAATGAAATATAGTGTTCATTAATAGTCCCTATAGAATCATTTACCTCTAGGATAGTCTTATTATATTTTAGTAGTTTGATAAATTTTAAAATTTTCTTTCACATTAATTATAAAAGGGTGCTTCTTCCTTCACTTCATCCCACCACATTAAGCCATCAAGCTCAGCCAAACTCTACCCATTTATCTTCTAAAAATAATTTTTTAAGTTCTTTTGATTATTTACCTTATAGAATACCTACCCTAGGTCCCTTAAGAGATGTTATAAATTATCTACTTCATAAAAGATGGATCCCTCTTTACTGATTCTTTAAAATTTATTTCTTATTATACCTATTATTAATATGTTATACCCATTCTAAAATAATAACTACCGTAACATATATATACTAATATTTTTTTATGATTATGAGGCAATAATATTCCACCTTTTATCCATCTCGTGAAAAACTAAATCACTGAGCATGTGTACGTATGGTTTACTGTCTCTACATAGCGGTGTAATTAGTTTTTCATCACCATATTACATGGATGGTTATAATGATGTAAATAATGGATACATATGATACTTATGACCTGATATCTATTTTTTAGAAATAATATATCACATATTTCTCTACCTATTGACCATTAAGGGAATGATATCGTTGATGGTGTGTACGTATGCCCTACTATCTCGACAAAGTGATGAAACTAATTTTCCATATAAAACATTCAATAATAGTTATAATAATGTATTTAATCATAAAATATGTTTCTTATAGATTTATTATTATTCTATAGATGACTAATCTATATCCCAAATACAATAATCGAAGATTACATAACAAAAAATGCTTGTAAAAATAAAGAAGTTAACACCAGAAACAATTGTAAGAATAAAATATTATTAACTATTTGGAGGTATGAGTTTATATAAGGATTATTTATGATATAATAAATATTAATATGGTTCTAGTGTAAATTAATAACCTATTTTAAACCACTATAAAAGAGGTTAAATCAAATTCATCTAAAGGAAATCACAATTCAATGGGTCTTTCTAAACATCCATATTTCTTTTGGGTTACACTTTCTCTAAATTTTCCTTAATTTACCTCTTAATTATTCTTATATAATTCTCCCATATTATGATTATATAAATATTAAAAGGTTCTCTTCCCAATTTCTCTCAATAAAAAAACTCTATTAAATGGAACTTCTCTATCTCCTACCCATTTGCAAGTACACTTCATAAGCAGTTTTAAGCTTCCAATTTTTTTAAATACATAACTTTATCATAAATAAAATTTAGTATCATTTCTGTTTTTTTGGAAATAATTATACCTTAATCCCATTTAAATACTCTTTATTATTTCCCTTAAAACTATGCTTAAGTGGCACATTTATAATGGTATATAGCTACTATTTTTACTTTTTCACTAAGATGAAATTATTTATTTAAGATTTATACTTAAATTTATTTTATGAATGTATGAGAATAATTTAAATCCATTATTTCATGGATAACACTATGATATTCCCTTATGGTTTTTCTTTGTGACATGATTAAAAAACCCATTTCATTTTTTGGGTAACCCTTATGACTATTCCTTATGTTTGATAATTTATGGGGCACACATATTCATATACATGTTATGAGGGTTTAACCTGGGTTGTGATCCAATGAATTAGGAAATAGTTTAGTCTCATGAGACATTAAATATAGAATTAGGGAGTAAACCTAATTCATAATAAGACTAGATCCACCATCTGATATAGTCTTGGAAGCTATTCTTGACTAATGTTTATGTCATGAAAACCATATGGTTTTGCACGAAATAGTTAACGCTTGTTGGAATTTTCGCGCAAATGGTGTTGTGGGATCAAAACACCAAAAAATGGAAAAGGCATGTGGTGTGAAAAAAAATTAGAGATGTTACTGAAAAAGGGTTCATGAAAAAAAAGCGTTGCTCGCAAAATTAGAGTTTTGTGTGAAAAAAAGTTTTTTTGAACGGAGGTTAGAGATGCCTATAAATAAAAGGTTACCCCATTCATTTTGATTTCTTATGTCATAGAGAAGATCTGAGCTCTGGTGTGTGTAAAAAATACGTAAAGAGAGTTTCATGAAAAATGTGATGTTGTGCATAAAATATAAGGGTGTGCGTAAAATGGATGTTGTGAAAAAATTTTGAGGTTGCACGAAAATGTGGATTTGGGATTTCATGAAAAAGATGAATTTTTCGTGCAAGGTAGGGGAAGTGCGCACAAGGAATAGTAAGGTTAGCACATATAATTTGAGGTTTCCCAGATCAATTATGTGGTAAAGTAGTATTCATATTTATATGAAAGTATATCTTCAATAGATCATCTACTTAGAGTGGAGGATTCAAGTATTAATTCAAATGAAGAGGCCTCTATGTCTATAAATTGTGAGTGAATATTCTGAAGAAGTAGTGAGCTCACATTAGTTGAGAGAGCAGTGGGTTCTCAAATTGTTAATGGTTGTAAACCAGGAGGGACAATGAGTCCACTTCGAACGTTTAAATTGCAATGCGCTTATAGTGACTATGGTATAATGACATATTTCTGGTGTATGATCCTTGGATATAGACTAGTGAGGGTGAACCAAGTAAAATTGTTGTGTCATGTGCATGCTTTAAGATTCATTCATACTCTACAATGAGAAGGATAGAGAGAAGAGTCTTTTTTCTAACAACAAAACAAGATCAAAAGGGGAAGTTGTTTTAATTTTCCATACCCTGATTCACCACCCCCCCCCCTTCAGGGTATCTAGCCTAGTGGACCTAACAATTGGTATCAATGGGAAAGGTTTTTTAAGTGTTTCTCTCTCAAATGGAGGTAAGAAATCACAAAGGTATTCGCATATAAAATGGAAAAAATTACATCTATGGAAGAATCGGATTCAACACTACTTTCGGTCATTGGGAATGGATGTGTTCATGGCAGAAATGCATGGTATAATAGCTGATTTTAATAGTGATTGATTATCGGATTCCGAATGAATAGAATTGGATACTGAAGCTAAAGGAATCAATTCTGTATAGGGATCCCTATCCAATGCTATCTATATTAAGGTGATGTCATGAAAAATGTCACATGCAATATGGGAAAAACATTTGAACATATATGAAGGAGGTTTTATGGATAGAGAAGAAAAGATACAAGTGTAGTGGAACAAGTGTGAAGATCTTATAATGAACATGAATGAGTCTATTGGTTCATTTTTTGATAGGGTAAATGTTGTAGTGGAAGACATGAGAGGTCGTGGTATGGTAATTAAAGAAATAAAAAATGTGAAGCGCATCCTGAGGAAACTTCCACCTTAATTAAATCCAAAATGTTTTAGTATTATTAGTCAAGGATCTGAATAAACTAACCCTCTATAACCTTCATAGTACCCTTATAGCATATGAAAAACGAAATGATGATAATGATGGTGTGGAAAAGGTGAAATTTAATGAGTTGGAATTCGATGCTATGAACAAGCTCTCTATTGAAGATTCTCAGGAAGAAGAAGAGATAGATGAGGTGACATCATTCCTTCCCTAAAATCATCAACGATGAAAAGGATAGTTTAAAATGAAACATCCATTTTCTTGTTTTTAATGTGAAAAAATTGGGCATCTTATGGCAATGTTCCCCATGAATTTCCAAGAAGATGATGAGGATGAAGGAAAATTTCCCAAGAAGAATTCTTCAGCCTATGTGGAAGGTAAGAAATAGTTCAAGGGAAATTTATTTAAGAAAAAGAATCTTTTTTCACAAGAATTTGAATATTCAGATGAGTCTGATGTTGAATAGGTTGAAGAGATAGATAAATTCAATGATCATGGAGATAATTCTATGGTGGAAGTTGTCGGTAGTTCTCAGAAAAAGGAAGAAACTGACAAAGAAGAAGAAGAAGAAGTTGAAGAGTCAACATGGAAGTTGAATTAGAAGAAAATATTGAAGAGATAGATGTTTGGAGAGGAAAAATGAAGAAAGCCAATAAAGTGGTACATGATGCCAAACTCTACATGCAATAGCAAGAAGAATAGAAGTATGAGCTCATAAAAGAAATTAAAAAACATATGTATCCCAGTCTAGAGAGCTTAGAAAAGGTTGATGGAAAAGAGCACAAGGTTGAATAAAAGAAAAGGGAGATTGATGGATTGAAAAAAATGAAAGATCAAATCAAGTGTATCGAAGAACGTGAAGAAGAAGTTTTCAGCCTTTGACAAAATGTTAAGGATCAAGTAAAAATTATTACTCCCATTTTGACATCGAAAAATAAGATCACTCAAAATATAGAAAAATTAGAAGTGAAGAAAAGTGGTCCAGCAGAAAAGAAACAATAATCATGTGAGGATGTTAAGAGTAATATGGGGCATGATTGAAAACCAAAATATGTGAAATTTGAGGTCAAGCCGCAAGCACTCATTCCAAGATCGAAGGTTGATTTGGGAAAAAAGTATAATTAGAATATTCATAGATCCCAAGGGGAAACTAGCAGTTTAGAAGTGACACGTATGAATGAACCCTATATCAGGTGTTATTATTGTGTAATTATAGAATATTCATAGTATGTGTGTTCTAGATCCAAGAGATACCGAAAGGAACAAGAACAAAAATAATTCCAAACAAAACTTGACATTATAGAACATCCTCTGAGGGATATTGTTTTTGGTGCAGGGAATTTGTTCACATGGTTAGATATTGTGTATCAACCATGCAGAGGAATGTGCCATGGAAAAATCAAAAATAGTCACATATAGCAAATCAAAAAATCAACAGGTGAGTTGAAAATTCAAAATCGATTTTCATATTTTTAGGATGAAGCTAGTCCATCGCACTCTGGGGAAGATCAATATTATCAAACTACATCGAGTGTGAGATCAAAGACATGGATCAAAAAGAAAAAAGACTAGAAGGTGCTGGTGGTAGAAATCTTCTTTAAAGCATCAAACAATTCTAGTATATAGATCTTTAATAGTGGTTTCACATCACACATGATAGGTAATATGGATCTTGTTACATGTATAAAATAAGACAATGAAGGATTCTCCATGTTTGGAAACGATGAAGGCCTAAAGATTATTGGCTCGAGAATGGCTATGTTTGGGGAAAAGAAATGAGACGTGCTGATATCTTAGTAGTAGACAGTCTCAGTTAAATTTTTCTTAGTGCTAGTCAGCTATGTGACTTAGGGAATTCTATAAGGTTTACTAAGAAAATGTGTTTTGTAAAAGTAATATATAGTTCAGTGGTTCATCAAGGAAAATGATCAAAGGGAAATATCTATTTGGTAAGTAGAGAAGAAGATATGTGCTTTATATCTAGAGAAGAAAAAACTATGGAATAATTGACTTGGTTATCTATGCCTAACATCCATGGAAGATCTGTTAATGTGTGATGTAGTAAGAGACCTCCCTAATCTATCATGTGATTTTACACATATGTGCGATTCATGTCAACAAGGGAAGATCATCAAAAATATGTACAAGGAAAAGGAAAATAAATCAACAAGGATGCTTGAATTGGTGCATGTTGATGTTTGTGGACCTATCACACCAAGAGATATTGATGAAAAGAGGTATTACATTCTTTTCATTGATGACTATAGAATAATCTCATGGTTATTCACCATTTCCCATAAGTCCAATGTGTTCAGTTTCCTAAATAGTATCTATGGGAATCTAAGAGGATGCTTGGGTACAAAATTCTAAAGTTCCATACAAACAATGGTATGAAAGAAACAAATAGTTAGGTGGAAGAATATATCAAGAAACAAGAGAAAAGGCATCAAGTTTCTTTAGTGAGAACCCCCCAACAGAATGGAGTGGTTTAAAGGAGAAATCAGAACATCAACAACATGGATAGAATGATGCTCATTGAAGAAGACCTACCAGGGAAATTATGTAAGGAAGCAATTTTGACATCAATATAAAATTATATTAGGGCTCTATTGTGTCTGATGGAAGGAAATACTCTATATGAGATATGGTGCTGAAAGAATCCAACAGTGTAGTACTTTATAATCATTGAAAGTAAGATCTTTATTCTCAGCAAATAAATACATAAAAAATTAGAGTCACAAGGAGATGAGGGGATATTCCTTGGCTACTCTAGAAAAAGAAAAGAATACAAATTTTTTAATAAGTGGATGTAAAAATTAGTTGAGATAAATGATGTCACTGTAGTGGAGAATGAAGAGAGCATTCAATAGTACAGTGAAAAATTTCATGATGAAAGTGAAGAGGAGGAAAGCAATTAAGGGGTGAAGAAGTATTCAATGTTGATTTAGAAGAAGATACTAATAATGATCATGAGGATGTAAAATTTTTATCTCTACATAAGCCAAGGAGTCTAGCTGATATTGAAAAGAAGAATATCATTGGTGATTAGTTTGCTCTAGTTCAGACAATAATAATGAAATATCTATAGTAGACATCCTTCCTAACTCAGGTAGATCCTAAATTCTTTTTTGATGCAGAAAAAGATGAAAACTGGGTTTAGTCTATGAATGAAGAGCTAGATCATATTGAGAAAAATCATACGTGGGATATTTTTTTGAGTCCATCAGATAAGAATGTCTCTAGGACTAAATGGTTCTTTCACAAAAAGGTGAATGAATATAAAATAGTGATTTAAAACAAAGCACAACTACTGTTAAAAGTACACTCCCATATATAGGGTATAGATTATGATGAGACATTTTCCTCAGTTGCAACACTGGAGACAATTAAATTATTCCCACTCATTACAGTACAACAGAAGTTCAACGTGTTCCAAATGGACGTCAAATCTAAAGTTTGATTGGGGTTCTGATGGTGTAATTTTATATTGAGTAGCCAGATGGTTTTCTCAATCATGAAGATGAGAACAATTTTTTTCAATTGAAGAAAGCGCTATATGTGTTGAAATGAGAACCAATATCCTATAATATGAGGCTTCATTAGTATTCTAAAAATCTTGACTTTTAGCATGGTGGAGTTGATTATGATAACTATTTCAACAACCAACAATAAAAAAAGTATGATGGTTCTAGTTTTTTTCGATGACATAATATTTGGTGTATTAGATGAAGCTTGGTTAAGATAGATTCTAGATTTCATGAAAAGTGTTTTTGAAATGCCAATGATTGGAGAGATGAAGTTTTTCCATGGTTTACAGGTGACACGAAGAAGGAATGGCACTTTTATTTCTCATTACAAATATTCCATGGAGGTTTGGAGAAGATTTGGAATGGAAAATCCCAAGGATATAAAGACTCTAGTTTCTACCCAGATGAAATTATCAAATGATAATCATCAAAAGGTAGTTAATGTAATAGAATATAGGCAGGTTATTGGAAGTTTGTTGTAACTGACAGTGATAAGACCTGATAATTTTTTCACCATATTCAAAGAAACACGTTATCAAATAAATCCTAATAAAATACACATTCTTTAAATAAAAATAATACTTTGGTATATTAAGGGAACTATGGATTTCGGTTGGATTTATAATGATAAATATCATCCAGATCTTTTGGGATATATAGATGCAGAATGGTTCAAGTTAGCAGACGACTGGAAATCTATGTCGAGAGGTGATTTCTATCTTGAGGGGGGTCGTATTTCTTATCTATTCAAGAAGAAAGATTTCAAAGCACTGTAGAATATCAGTATATTTCATCCACCCAAGCATGCACATAGTTATTATAGATGAAGTAACAGCTTGATAATATGGGATTTGAAATGAAGTCTCCGATCAGAATCCAGTGTGATAACTCAAGTACTATAAATATATAAAAAACCCATACATCACTCAAGGACAAAGAAAATTGAGATAAAGTATCATTTTATCAAGTAGAAGGTTGAGCAGGGAATCGTAATGTTGGGGTATATTCCAAAAGAGCTATAGGTTGCTGACATTCTCACAAAGGCCTTACCCATGGAACCCTCTGAGAGGCATCTACTAGCTTTGGGAGTTTAGTCAACTCCCCGCACATGAAAGAGTGTGGTTGCAGGATACTCTCTCCCCGAGGTATGGTGTGTTTTTACCAAATGTGAAAATCTATGGTCTTTCCAATTTTTCATACCACAAAAGAGTGAACTTTGGGTTCATTGATAAAGGGGGATAAATTTTGGTTCTTTGAGGGGGAGAAAATTTCTTAGTTTAGACATGATGAACAATGAGATAGGGGGAGCAAGGAGATAGAGGGAGATTATTAAATATAACTATGCTAGAAGTGATCAATCAAAGATTAGATATAAGGATGACTGAGATTCATGTTGAAAGTGGAAGAGTGGTTTTTGAATGGTATCAATTTTATCAAATATTAGAGGTCATGCTGGGCGAGGTTTGTGGTGAATGTGGAAGAGTGGTCCTAGAATGGTTTCAATAAGTGGTTTCAGGAAAGAAGTGACTCATTCATAAACTTTTCATTATACTCTTGTTTCTCACGCTCAACATTAATCATGTGGTCTTAGAGTATGAATTGAGTTAATCATTAATAACTATTTATTTTGAAAGAGGCGAATGGAGGCAGAAGGTGGATGGATGTATAATGAAGTATAAATTTTTGAAATAGTTTTCAACAAATGAAAAGGGGGATATTTTTTGGAAAAAATATCTCAAGGCATCGTTGAATCATTTTTTTGATTGATTGTGTTGGTTGAAAATGTGGGCATCAAAGTTTTTTTTTATTGACTTTGTGGGTTTCTAAGTCCAGTTTTATGACAAAGGGGGAATCAATCCTACATTGTTAGGTTCAATATATTTTTTTTACAATCTATGATTGACAGAAGAACCACTATAATGGAATGGAAGATCATAAGGTAGTGCAAAAAATATAAGATACAAGATGGCATTCAAATCCATGATGATGCTCAGTATTGAAGATTTTCATAAAGAAGAAGAGATAGATGGGGTTGATTTCATTACTCTCATGAAACCTTCAAAGTGGAACTAGAATGTTTAATTTGAAACTTCCACTAGCTTGTTTTCGATGTCGAATGGTTGAACATTTTTCCACAACGTGCCCCATGAAGTTCCAAGAAGATGATAAGGGTGAATCCAAAATTTCGAAGAATAATTATTCAGACTATGTGAAAGGCAATGAATATTTCAAAATAATTTCCTCTAAGAAAAATAATCTTCTTTCACAAGAATGTGATAGTTCAGATGAGTTGGAGGTTGAAGTGGTTGAAGAGATAGAGAACTGAAAAGATTGTGGAGGTAATTATATGGTGGTAGTTGTTGATAGTTCTTAGAAAAAGGAATAAACCAATAATGATGAAGATGAAGATTAAGTTTAAGGAAGACATGACATGGATATGGAATGAGAATTGGCACTTAAATAGATATATTTTTGGAGAAAAAAAATGAATAAATCCAAAAAATTGAAACATGATTCCAAACTCTACATGGAATAGCATGAAGAAGAGAAGTTTGGTCTGGTAAAAGAAATTGAAAAACTTAATTCTTCCAGGACAAAGTGCTCAGAAAATATTGATAGACAAGAGCTCAACGATGAAGAATAAAAAGGGGGGTCGAAGGATTGAATAACAAAGTGAAAGATTAAATAAAGCGTATTAAAGAACTTGAATAAGAATTTTTTGGTCTTCAACTAAAAGTTAAGGTTCAAGGAATAATCATTTCTCCCAATATGCCATCTACAACGTAGAAAACTCAAAAGAAGAAAAAAATTGAAGTGAAGAATAGTGGTCTTGCAGAAAGGAAGAAACAATCGTGCTCTGATGTTAAGACTGATGTGGGTCTTGATAGAAAACAAAAATCTATGAAAGTTTCTATTAGACCACAAGCACACATTCTAAGATTGAAGGTTGATTTGGGAACAAAGAAGAATCAGAATATTCACATATTCTAAGGGGAAACTAGGAGTGTAGAAGTGACATGTAGGAATTCACCGTATATTAGGTGTTATTTTTGTGGAAAGATGAGACATTCACCAAATGTGTGTTCCATAACCAAGAGATATTGAAGGGCGCAAGAACAATAGTGGAAGCCAAAGAGAGCTTGAAATTATAGAACATCCTTTGAGGGATATTGTTTTTGGTGCAGATAATTTAGGCACAAGTCTAGATATTATACATAAATCATGCATGGGAATGTTCCAAGGAAAAATAAAAATAGTCGCTAGCATCAAATCAACAAATCAACAGGTGAATTTGAAATTCAATATCTATTTTCAGTTCTACAGGATGAATCTAGGCCATCACACTCTGAGAAAGATCCCGATTTTCAAACTACACTAAGTGTGAGATCAAATACATGGATCAAAAACAAAAAAGATGAGAAGTCGATGGTGGGAGAAATTGACCTTAAAGCATTAGACCGTTCTGGTGTATAGATCCTTGACAGCGGTTTCACATCCCACATGATATGTAATAAGGATCTTATTACAAGACTAAAATATGACAAATATGGATTTTCATGTTTGGAAATGAAGAAGGCCACAATATTATTGGCTTGAGAAATGCTCTGTTTGGGGGAAATTAAATGAGATGTGATG
This sequence comes from Viscum album, assembly GCA_963277665.1. Taxonomy (NCBI): domain Eukaryota; kingdom Viridiplantae; phylum Streptophyta; class Magnoliopsida; order Santalales; family Viscaceae; genus Viscum; species Viscum album. The sequence continues at coordinate 826,010,902 of OY728155.1, forward strand.
ATGTCTTAGTTGTAGACGGTCTCAGTCACAATTTGTTTAGCATCAGTCATCTATGTGACTTTGATAATTCTATAAGTATTACTAAGAAAATGTGTGTCATCAAAGTAAGGGATGGTTCAGTAGTTCTTCAGTGAAAATGAACAAAGTGAAATCTTTATCCGCTAAGTCGAGAAGAAGATATGTGCTTACTTCTAAGAGTTGAAGAAAACATGTTGTGGAATAAATTACTTGGTCATCTATTCCAACCATCCTTATAATATCTAGTTAATTATGATGTAGTAAGATACCATGCTAATCTATTGTGTGATCATACTCATACATGATATTCATGTCAACAAGAAAAGATCATTAGAAATTTTTACAAGGAGAAGGAAAAGAAATAACCAAGAGTGCTTGAATGGGTGCATGATGATGTTTGTGGACCTATCACACCAAGATACATTGATAGAAAGAGGTATTATGTTCTTTTCATTGATGAATATAGTATAATTTCAGGGGTATTAGTCATTTCCTATAAGTCTGATGTGTTTAGTTTCCTAAAATACTATCAAAGTGAATATGATAGGATGCTTGGGCATAAAATTATAATATTTTTTATGGACAATAGAATAGAATTTAGAAACAGTTAGCCGAAAGACTATCTTGAGAAACATATGATAAGGACTCAAGTTTATTCAATGATAACTTCCCAAAAAAATCAAGTGGTTTAAAGGAAAAATCAGATCACCAAAAACATGTCTATAATGGTGCTCATTGAGAAAGACATAAAAGAGAAATTTTGGAAAGAAGATGTTTTGACATAAGTCTAAATTTATAAAAGGGCTCTGTTGTTTCTGAAGGAAGGAAAGACTTTGTTTGAGATGTGGTCCGGAATGAAGCCAATAGTGAAGTACTTTGGAATATTTTGAAGTAAGTGATTTATTATCAACAAAGAAAAACACATGAAATTTGAGTCACAAGGAGATGAGGGGATATTCCTTTACTACTTCAGAAAAATAAAATCATACAAAAGTTTTAATAAGAGGCTGGTAAAAGTAGTTGAGAGAAATAATGTCACTGTAGTAGAGAATGAAGAGAGCATTCAACATCACAATGAACAGTTTCCTGATGAAAGTGATGAGGAGTAAATCAATGCATGGGGAGAATAAGTGGCTTATAATGATTCATAAAAAGATACTGATGATGAAAATGAGAATGTAAAATCTGTATTTTCATAGGAGCCAAGGAGTCGAGCTGAAATTGGTATCCAGAACATATTTGGTGAGTATTCATCTCGAGTTCAAAGAATAATAATGAAATATCTACAGAAAATGTATTTTCTTTCTCTGGTGGAGAATAAATTCTTTACTGATGCAGTTGATGAGGAAAACTAGGGTCATTCTATGAATGAAGAGCTCGATCATATTGAGAAGAATTAGATGAGGAATATTGTTTTGAGGCCAGAAAATTAGAATGTCATCGGGACTAAATGGGTATTTCACAATAAGGTTAATGAAAATGGAATAGTGATTCAAAACAAAGAATGACTACTGTATAAATTATACTCTCAGATAGAGGGTATATATGTTAATGATACATTTTCAATGGTTGCAAGGCTAGAGAGAAACGGACTATTCCTAGCCATTACAATGAAACAATGGTTCAAAGTGTTCCATTTCGACATAAAATCTAAATTTTTAATGGAGTTCAGGAGGGGGAAGTACATATTTAGAATCCAGATGGTTTTCTCATTCATGAAGATGAGAAAAAAGGTTTTTGGTTGAAGAAGGCACTATATTAGATGAAACAAGCATTAAGATCTTGATATTAGAGGCCTGATCAGAATTTGAAGAATCTTGGATTTTAGTGTGGTGGAGTTTATTATAATCTATTTTTCATCACCGATTGTAAACAAAGGATGGTGGTGTTGGTTTATGTCGATGACATAATATTTGTAAGATCAGATGAATCTAAGTGCAGACAGTTTTCTAAATTCATGAAAAGTGAGTTTGAAATGTTAATGATTGGAGAGATTGAATTTTTCCTTGGTTTACATGTTACATAAGAAAGGATTGGAACTTTCATTTCTCAATCCAAATATTCCATAGAGGTTCTGAGAAGATTTTGATTGGAAAATTACAAAGATATTCAGAATTTGGTTTCTACCTAGATGAAATTATCAAAAGATAATGATGTAAGGGTAGTTAATGTAACACAATATAGGTAGGTTATTGTACGTTTAATTTAACTAACAGTGACAAGACCTGATATTGTTTTCACCACATTTCAAGTAGCATAATATAAAATAAATCCAAAATAAATCCACATTCTTGTAGTGAAAAGAATAATTCAGTATATTAAGGGCACTATGGATTTTTTTTATGTATAGTAACAATTATCATCCAAATATTTTAGGATATATAGATACAGATTGGGTTCAATCAGCAGATGAAAAGAAATAAATGTCAGGAGGTGATTTCTATCTTGGGGGTTTTTGTATTTCTTTGCCAAGAAGGAATAAATATTGAATTTCATTGAGCACTGCATAAGAATAGTATATTGAGGCCACACAAGAAATCACATTGTTATTGTGGATGAAGCAGAAGCTTGATGATATGGGAGTTGAAGTGATGTCTCTAATCGAAATCCAGTGCAATAACACAATTGTTATAAATCGTAGCAAAAAAAAATTACATCACTAAAGGACAAAGCACATTTAGATAAAGTATCATTTTATCAAGGATAAGGTTGATCGGGGAATCTAAAAGTTAGGTAATGTTCCCATAGAACTACATGTTGCAGACATTATAATAAAGGACTTAGCCAAGTATGCTTTTGAGAGGCATCGACTAGATCTGGGAGTTTAGTCGACTCCCCATACATGAGAGAGTGTGGTTGTGGGACACCCTCTCCCAAAGGTATGGTGTGTTTTTCCCTAATGTGAAAATATGTGTTTTTTCAATGTTGCAGACCACAAAGGAGTGACCTTTGGGTTCATTAAAAAAGGAAGAGAATGTGTAATTCATTGAGGGGGAGAAAATGTCTTAGTTCAGACATAGGGAGCAGTGATAGAAGGGCAGAAATGAGATAGAGGGAGAGTATTAAATATGATGATGCTTTAAGTTATCGATCAAAGATTAGATATCACAATGGCTGAGGTTCATGATGAAATTAGAAGAGTGGTGTTTGAATGGTATTAATTCAATAAAATATTAGATATCATGATGGGTGAGGTTTGTGATGAAAGCAGAAGAGTTGTGTTGGAATGGTATCAACAAGTGGTATCAAGAATGAAGTGACTCATTGATAAAATTTTCATTATACCATTATTTCTCATCCCGAGCATTTCTCATGTGGTCTAAGAGTATTTGTTGACTAAATCATTGATCACTATCTATTTCTCAAGAGGAAAATAGTGGCTAATGGTGGATAGAGATATAAATAAGTGTCAATTTTCGAAAGATTTGTCAACAAACCCAAAGGGGAGATTGTTTGGAAACAATCCCTCATGGAATCATTGAAGCATTTTTTGGTTGGTTGTATTTATTGATAAAGAAGGCCCTGATATTTTTTTTGTTGAAAAGGTGGGTTTCTAAGTCTAGTGTGATGACAAAGGGGGGTTTCTAAATATCCCCATTAAGTGGAGAATCCCTACCAAGCATAGCTTACCCTAACACAAAACATCCATGCACCACTTCTCTAAGAACATCCTCCTAGATGAAAAATGTAGATTCATCCCCTAGTTCAGTCCATGCTCCCATAGAACCCTTTCGAAGTTGAATTAATTGAACCTATTCTTATAAGTATACACAATTCCTATGTCATTTTAAATGTTCCCTAGAAAATTGAATTTTGAAGCATTAAGAATCCAAATGTCCCCAAGAAACTAGACTCACTGACCACCCCAACCATTTCTTGTACAACAAGATCCTCGAACATACCCAAAGGGAATTCTATATGTTTACGGATTGTCTCTAGGGATAAGTGCTTCATGGAATACTCAAGTAGGGTGAGGTTCTAGAATAGGTAACAAATATCTTCGTCAACCTAGTCACTGATAGTGAAGGCTTGGGTGAATAGAATCAAGCTTCTAGCTATGTGACCCGAAAGTATGATGAATGTTTGACCTACTGGGAAGTCACACACACCCATGGTTTAATCCATTCCTTATTATGAAGTCCATAACCTCTTATAGTTGATGTTCCTTCTCTTGTTGTTGCCTCTACATCAACTACACAGCATTCCAAATCTCATAAGAGTGGGAACTAACAACGTAAGGGAAAATAGAGTCCCCCACTGAGGCCGAAACTATAACACCCTAATATTTTGAAAATAAATTTAATTTTGATTGCATGAAACATTGAGTCTCTACAAAACACCATTTTTTTATAACCTATCTAGTAAACGTAATTTTTCCACCTCTCGGATTTGAATCTCAAAAAAATACCAACATAGTTGCGTTCAGTAAGATATTTAGAGTCTGATAATACAAAAATAATTTTTGGTGAATAGTAATGTTACCCTTATGAATACTAATTCACCCTTAGGAATATTAATTTTACCCATATGAATAGAAATTCAACCATATGAATAGAAACTTGAACCTTATGAATAGTAATCCACCCTTATGAATTGTGACTTGACCCTTATGAATAGTAACATACCCTTATGAATAGATACTTGAGTATTAATGTATCCTTATGAATAATAACCTCCCACATGTAAGTACAAATATAATTTAGGCTCCTTATAAAAGAGAGTGAATATTTTAAAAATTAATAATTCAATGTAGGTATTTTTTTAGGATTAAATAATGAATTAAAATTTTATAATTAATATATTAACTGAAAAGAAAAATAATTTTCATAAAATGTATTCCTGAATAAATATTTTGTTTTTAGATGATTATAATATAATTTTATGAGTCCCTAGTTAATTTTTCAAAGTTTCAAAAATCTATTATAATATTAAAATTGGTATTTTTTGAGTAAATGATGATTTTAATTAAATATTAACTTTCTCATATTTAGAAACCTATTTTAATAAAATGGATTTCATTTATTGATTCTACAATTTAAAAAATAGTTTGGATGAATTTTTGGTATTTTTTTGAAATAGTTTAATTTTTGTTCAACAGTAAAAAAATAAAGTTTTTATAAAATACGGCATTTTTTGTGCATCATCATGAAATTATTTTGATATAAAAATTTATTTAATCTATTTAATAACTAAATAATTATATCACTAGTGGAATATTTTATAGAATTAATTTGGATCATGAAAGGTATATTGTTTCACGATAAGTATAAAAATCATTGTGAGTGTCGACGCAGTGCATGTGCATCACTGACAAAGTCAAAAATGGTAATTCATATATAATAATTGGGTGCTAAAAATTATATTCAAGAATTATATATTAATTGATATTAATTATTTATCTCTTTTATTTTTAATTTCTAATTATAATATTATATAACATTATTATTATCCAAATGAGTGTTCAATGCTTTTGAAGGGCAGGAAAAGACAAAATAACAAAGTTAAAAAGATGTCTTGATTTGTATAAGAGTGAATACACATAATGAATAAATTAATAATTTTCTTTGTACCTAATTAATTTATCTTTATGATAGTCTTTTATTTTTATTTTTATAAATGAAATAATTAACATTAATTCTTATGCAACACCGATGTAGTGGTCGTGCAAGCATAAGAAAAATAAATCAAATGGTTTTATTTAAATTTATAAGAATTATTAAATGACTCATATTTTTAATGAAACATTTTATATAATCAATTATAGACTATTATATAGTTTTTATTCGAATTTGAGACATTTTAGACCCACATGAATCAATTTAAGGCCTTTGTTATATTTTATTTTAAAAGGAAATAAAGTTGTCAATTTATAGTTTTTCATTTAATAATTTTGTTATATCTTATTTTCAAGAGGTTTTATTAAAACAATATATTCATTGGAAATATAATAAAATTATATTTTTCATCGAATTTTATTTTAATTTTTTTTATAAAATAAAATAAAATAATTTCTTCCACAAAGATGATGCAATATTAATTGAATTAATGAATAAATAAAATATATTATTTTGAAAATAATAAAATAAATATAATTTTATATTACTAATCTAATTCACAGATTCCATAGATTACTATGAAATTTTTATGATGTAATAAAAAAATTTATTCTATTTTTAAAAAAAAATTATGTTTTTAAATTCATAGATATGAATAGTTTTTATCTTGACAAAATTGTTTTTCATGAATAAAATAATATATTAAATTATTTAAAAATCCTAAAATTATTCAATAATTCCAGAAATTATAATATTAGTTTGAAAGTGTAATCCCCCATTAGTTTTAGTCATTTTTGGATTCTTAAACCCTAAAATATATTAATTATACTTTGATAATTTTCATTATTCCTAAGTTACCCCACACCTCACTTAAAAATGGATGTTCATTGACAAATTTCATGACCATAAGCCTTCTTGATCGGCCATCCTCTACCAATTTCCATCCTACTCATCCCTTGACACATTATCTTTCTCATGGACTACCAAAAAGACCACTTCCAATATTCTTATTATGGTTTCAAAAGAGAAATATTTAAGAGGTAAGATTTATTCTTCTTCTCTTTTAAATTATTTCTCACTTATACCTTAACCCTACCTATTATACAATAATTCATGAAAAATATAGTATCATATATTTACTATAATTTTGTTTTGATAATTTATAATTCCATCATCATCTCTTCATTTCCCTCCTTTTATAATATAAATGAGAATGTCATCCTATCACAACCTGTCCCCCGGGGCCCGTGTCGTGACTACCCCAAGCCTGCCTTTCGACGAACAGGGGCTGGCGACTATCGCCGAAGGCATCAACCTGTAAGTGGAAGAAATTATCCTAGATACCTATAGGCACACACATGTCCAACCAAGTCCCAAATCACAAAAAGGGAAACAACAAACCATTTTATAACTGAGTACAAGTATAGCTGAAAAAAATTGGGCGAGAATACAAACCCAAGAAAAAGTAATGAAAAATGTAAAGTAAAAAATGTGATCTGATATCCATATGCAGTAAACCCCACCTGATTGTGAGACTAGGGAAGATACTAGATGTTTAAATAACATGTCTTGTCCACCCAGTCCTACTCGGCCTCGCCTGGTCCTAGGCCACCAAGTCCCCTATCATAGCGTTCGTCCATCCTGTCTCCCTAGGCACCCATTTCGAAACGTCGGTCATCTGCACCAGACACAACACGTGCAGGCGGAGCCCTTGAAGGGGTGAGTAACACAGTACTCAGTAGGGTACTCATAAAAAGGAATTAATGAACAACATTTCCTCAAAGTAAAACAAAAAAACACAAGACAACTCAAACTAAGTATATTCAAGGGTAGTAATAGTAGCATCATCAGACACTTTGTGTCAAGTACCGTGGGTCTTCTACGTCACACAGAGGTGCTCCCCACCATGGGCCTTCAAAGTCAAACAGAGGTTCTTCCCACTAGTTTTTCGAGTCACACATAGTAGAAAATAAGCATTCCTCAGGTCTTAGGCAGTCATAGGGTTCATTACGTAGCGTGCATGGGAAAACTGCTCCTCAAACCATTAATATTATTTCAACTTCCATGAATTATAGAAAAAAAGTAACTCGATTATCCATCATGTCATAAGGGTTCAAACTCAACACATGGTGCTTCAACCGGACTCCCAGTATGTAGGTTATAGGAACATTAGTGTTGGGGGCCTAGTTGGATTTGGGTACGATCTAACCCGGACAAACACCAACTTTCTCTGAAAATCATGTGGAGTATCATAAAAGGACTGTCTTATCCTAAGGATTTGGGTGCCACTGACTGCCCATCAATCGAAAGTGCAGTTTACAATATATGAGCGCTTTAGTAACCCGGGGACCAGTTACAATGGGTCCCAGTCCGACCTGCTCGGACTGACCCAACCAATCTGGCTCAAGGGTTCCACCTACCTCGGTTCATTAAGAAGGACTCGACCTAACCTGGTGCAGGTCGAGGTTGGTCTGGTTCGGTCTGGCTAGTGGGCCAGGCCCAATAGGCCTTACTGGACCTGGCCTGATTGACTGAGGTTCTAGCTTGTCGAGTCACCTGGTGACATGACCTAATTCAGCTCAGCCCGAAGAGGGTGCAGGTTCGGTCTGCCAGTGCAGGTTTGGCCCATTGGGCTCGGGTCTGGCATGTCGGGCAGTAAGAACGGACCGGCCCGGTGAGCAATGGGTCTATCCCGTAGTGCGGGTCTGGCCAACTGGGGGTTCGCGCCCCATCTAGTCCACAAGAGGAGGACCATTCCACCTTGTTGTATGCGGGAAAGAGCTGCGTACGTTGGTCCTCAACGCGGTCGAGCGATCGCGTCCGCCGGCTCGGCCGACATCATCTCCTTTTATGTCGCGGCCTTTCATCCTGAATGTTGTCATTGCGTAGCACCTCCCACTTGTGGCCACCACCGAAGGCCACTTTCGGTAGTCTCCAGTTCCACCTTCGGCGTCGGTACACTGATGGATTCTTCTGTAAGCCACCGGATCCGCACCGGTGGTCCGTTCTTTGTGTTTCTTGCGCCCGCATTCTCCAAGTAACATCTTCTCCACCGGGATGGTCTCAAAACTGTCTTCATGTCGATTCAAGAGTTTGTACACAAAGAACACCCATGGGAGAGGGGCTTGGTCCTTGTTCGTGTCAGAAAATGCCCTCCGCATTAGAATTTAACAAAATAAGGGAGGTTCGAGGATTTTAATTTTAACAACAAAGATAATTAAATCCCAAATAATGAAACCCCAAAAAAGACACCCTCCTGTAAGAATGCACAGTCTGTGGATAAACCTGTTCGTGGGTAAATTCATGCTCGTCATTTATAAATAAGAATAGGAAAACTTTAAAATCAAAACCACATACCTCTTATGACATCTGATGTCATGACCTTCATCCTTTAGGGGTTAAGACATCAAGGTCGCTTCCCGGATCCAATCTTCAAAATGCTTCTAAGGTGGAGAGGATTCACCAGCGTTCGTCATTCTTCATAGGGGGGGAAGTCCATCAGAGGTTTTCTAGATAATCCTCCAAATTTTAAATCCATACTTCCCCAGCGCGTTGAACAATAAATAAGAGCACACCGCAGCATTCTCATTATGATGCGACGTCGCATCATTACAGTGTTTCATTTATGAAACAGTGTTGTTGTTACACACCTTTAAAGCGTCATTATGATGTGAGGTAATGATCTATTGATGAGTCTCATTGATTCACATCTTCATCGCCATGTCTCTACCCCGCACTGTTGCCATCCGCCTCTCCATGGTGAGAAAGAAAATAAAATAATTTATTTAAATTATTTTACTATTTTTCATGAAAGGTTTGAAAAATAACTTTTCCTATCATCCCTTTCAAAACAAAGTTAAGTCATTTCTAGGAAAATCCAGGCGTTTTGAATTCAACAGTGCCCTTGGATTTTCGATCCAAGCGATGGTTCAGAAAGATATAAAAATCATGATTGCACGTTTACGGAATGTACCTTAAATAATGTTCAAAAATTATTAACAATCACCCTTGACCCACACCAGTCGAGGTTAGGCTTCTCCTAAGGTAAAGACACCCCCAATGAATCCAATGGTACTCTCAGATTTTCAATCTCAGTTACTATTTAGAAGATAAATTATTTAACAATAAAATATTGGTTATTTAATTATTTTATTTACGGCCAAAAACTAACTTCCACTATTGGCATGTGCCTGCCAATGTTAAGGTCTTCCTAAGTAAATCATGCCCTCACAAGTTTATAATTCGTCTCAAATTTTTAATTAGAGTCACCATTCATGAGTTATAATCATTTGAAAAATAAAATAATTTTATTTAATTATTTTATTAATGGTTATGCCATTTTCGGGTTTTCTCACTAGAGGTCTGTGCCAACTAAACTGAAGTCACTCCTAGGGTAAATCAGCTATCATGAATGCAATGGTGCACTCGGATTTCTAATCTAGGTAATCTTTTAAGAGTTACTCCACTTTTTTCACAAAATTTACTCATGTTTACTATTTAAAACTTAACATTTTTCAGTGGATCATTCCAGACACTCCGGGCCTCAGAATTATGTGTCATCAAATTTCACGGTCTCGAAATAAATCTATATAATAAAAAAAATATACATAAATTATGATAAATTACATTCTCCCCCAACATAGGTCTTTAAATCCTTTAAATCTGAAACAAAAACTAAACAAAAAGATGGGGGTATTGAGCATGAATCTAAGCTTGTCTCTCCCATGTGCTCTCCTGAAGATTCTTGGGCTACCCCTAAACATCCACTAGAGGAATCAACCATCCATGAAAGACAAACTCCGGACAATCCTCTATATCCATTGGGGAACTCTGCAACCATTACCCCATCGATAATTCATAGCTCTCCATAAATGATGATGTGTGATGGATCATGAATGTTCCTCCTCAGGTGTGGTATATAGAAAACATCATGCACCCAGTGTATCTATGGTGGAAAATATAGGCGGTATGCCACCTCTCTAAATCCACTAAGAAACTCAAAAGGTCGAATGAAACTCAGATATAGATTGTTTCCCCGGAAAAATCTCCACAATCCTCTTCGGGGTGAGACCCGAAGGAACACAAGATCTCCCTCCTCAAACACCAAGGGTCCGCGTCTCTTATCGGTATAAGACTTATTTCTACTCTGTGCGGTCTTCATCCACTCTGGGATGATCTTAACCTTATTAGTGGTAGCCTGTACCAACAATAGGCCCTTGAGTGCCGGCTTCCCTTGGTCTATCCAACATATGGGTGATCTACAACGCCTCCCTTGAAAGGCCTCAAAATGGTGACATGCCAATAGTGGATTGATAGCTATTGTTGTACACAAACTCCACCAGTGGTAGGTGGTCCTCCCAACTATAACAAAAATCTAGGACACTAGCATGAAGCAAGTCCTCTATGGTCTGTATGGTCTACTTCGCATGCCCATCTGTCTGGGGGTAAAATTTGTGCTCAATCAGGTGGGAATCTAATTCTCTGCTTTCACTTGCTGAAAAGTGAGTCATCATGAAACAAACTCGGCCACCGTTTTATCATCCCTGACCACCAGTACTGACTTAATAGGTCCTGGTATATCTTCTCCACACCAGGACACACTTCCAAAGAGGATGTATGGGATCCCCTCAACACCTCCTCCAGTAATGTCACTGATTCCACCGTGCATCCTCTAAAAATGGATGACATGCTACCCACCTATCGAAAATCCATCTGAAGCATGACCTAAGAATATCTGAGCACATCAGAACTCTCATTCAATGTACCCATGTTGTGCCACCCAAACTAACTGAAAGAGTGAGGGAGTGACATTATTAGACTGGAGGTAAGCTGGTCCATCTCTATCCATGATGAATATCGGAATCCTGACTAGATGCTTTGTCACCTCACCTAGCATTCGTAACCCATACCTCATACTGAGCATGTATTCCACCACATGATCCTTCCTAGAAGTATAGACTATCTCAAATTATTAGTCCTAGAGGAACTCCAACCACCTTCATTGTCTTAACTGCTGAAAAGCCTACGTTCACCTTTACATGCACACGGAAGGCTACCCCCCTTTAACTAATTGATGTTTCCATCAACCCTTTGGTAGTGGCTTCTTGTTTTCACAATCTCCTGGTCTCGGCACCAGAAGACTACGAACAACCTCAAAATCTAATATACCTTCCTGGAAAAAAGCAATAGGGCTACCCATGGTGAAATTCTAGGTCATACGAACCCCTTCTTCTACAAGTCCTCCAATTGTATCCCCAGCTCGCGAAGCTCTGTGGGAAAATTTGATACTCCGGCGTGGATATCAGTGTCATCCCAGAGTATAGTTTGATGCATAAGTATACCTATATCTGAGGAGGTAGACCTGGAAACTCATCTGGAAAAGCATCCTCATACTCATCCACCATTATAGGAAAACCTGGGCTCCTCTCCACCATTGCATAGAGGGTGAGGCTAGACAACTGATGAGTGATCAGCAGCACCCTCTTCTGAGAGAGTCTGTCCTAATCTGCAAGGGTTTCATTTTCACCAGTGAATGAAAAATTGGACCCATTTGTGCAGACACACTACACCATGTGCCTAAAACAGTTGATCTGATCATGGACTATGAATAACTATTCCATACCCAAGATGACATCGTAAAGCCTCGATGCTTCAACTAAAAGATCCTATCCGAAGATCTCTCCTCCTAGAGTAAACTCACACTGCCAAAACCAGTGTTCAATCATCGAACCCCATCTCATAGAAGTCTCTATCCCTAAGGATCAATCCAATAGATCTAATTGAATCTTCATGCTCTGAATGAGAGTTATGGAAAGAAATGAGTGACTAGCACATGTGTCTATAAGTACTACATCTATGGTGGAGAAGACACAGATCATACCTTAGATCATCTCTGGATAACCATGGTCATAAACCTCTGTAGCCTTGAGCTGATCTCGCCTCTGTCCACCTGCTCCATGAGGATGGGGTGGACCACCTTTGTGTGGTGGCGGTAACACCTCAAATTGACACCCACCTCCTACTACTATGCCAGCCCCCCTACCACGTATGCCACCCGGCGGACCTCCTCGCTCTAACCACTACTGTTGTCTTGACATACCCTCAATCATATTATATTCATCTATAAGGTGGGTAGATTAGTCACATGTCATGGGTCCCTACGCACCGCATGAAAAGCAAATCCTAGCCCCCATCTAACTACCTCGGGCCTAGGAGCCTCGCTCTACCTACCCTGAGTCTGGGGGTCAGCCTCTAAAGGACTTGGCCCACATGGGACCACCCTTCAGTTATCTGCTCTAGTCGAAGACTCTTCTACCTAGGGTTTGTTGGTAGCTCTAACTGCAGGTGCCTACTCCTCCAAGAAGCTCTCCATCAGAAGGGCTCGCTCTAGCACCCTGGCCTGAGTAGGGATGTTGAGAGACACCAAAGAACCCCTAATCACACGCCTGAGTCCTTGATCAATGTTTTGAGCCATGAATAAATGGTCTTTCACCATATCTGTAGAGTATTAGGAATGCTCCGTTAACCTTGCCGAGTACTCAACCACCATCTTGTTATCCTATTTTAGGTGATGCATCTCCTGAATGCGCATGGAGCACAACGTCCAAGGAAAAAACTACTCCCAAAAACTCATCTTGATGTGAACCCATGTGAGGGTCTCCTCATAATGAGTCTAGATAGTGAAGCTCTACCATGTCCCTACTAAGCTCTGAAGTAGGCTCAATTCCCAGATTTCCATCTAGTCAGGCAGTGTCCTCACTAAGCAGAATAGTCGCGTAACAACCTCTAACCAGTCCTCAGCGACCTGAGGATCCGTCTCTCCCCTAAACCTGGGAGGTCTCTATATATGAAACTCATGTAGGGAACTAAGACTATGAACATCCTCTACCGAAACTTCTGGCAGTAGATGTTGACCATCGGGTGGTGGTAGCACTGGTGCACCACCCGGTGGGACCATCTCAAGAATTGATCCCTGAAAAGACGCCATGTCGCTAAGCGGGTTGTCCTCATGACCTCGTATCAAGAACCTAGCTTGTAGGGTATGTGGAGGAATCCTGAGATAGATTAATATGTACCAAATTCAGAACATTATACCTGGTGAGATGACTCTTATTTAAAATCACAAGACACTTATGAAACTAGTGTTTTCATGTATTGACCCAAAAAGAGAATTCAATGTCCTTGTGTATGGATACTTCAGCCACCGCACCAACATTGGACTCCCAGAATCTGGATGTTGAACTCACAACAGTTAAAATTGTTTCCCCAAAATAAAACACAGAATCTCAGTACATGAGGGTGAACCAACCCCTCTAATACCACTTTTTCACAACCTGTTCCCCGGGGCCCATGTCGTGACCACCCGATGCCCGCCTCTCGAAAGTGAGGGGCTAGTGACTAGCACTGATGGCGTTAACCTGCAATTGGGAGGCATTATTCGGGATACCTGTACATACACACACATCCAACCAAGTCTCAAATAACAAAAGGGGAAACAACATACCACTGAATAACTGAGTACAAGTACAACTAAAAGAAAGTGGGCTAGAACACAAACCCAAGAAAAATTACTAAAAACTGTAACGTAAAAAAATTTATCTAATGGCCATTTTTAGTAAACCCAACCTAATCATGAGAGTAGGGAATCTATTGGATTCTGAAGTAGTACGTCAAGTCCACCCGGTCCTACTGGGCCTTGCCTGGTCCTAGGCCACCAAGTCCCCAATCATGGCATCTATCTGTCCCATCTCCTTGGGAACCCCTGTTGAAACGTCGGTTGTCAGCACCAAACACAACACTTGCATGTGGAATCCATGAAGGTGTGAGTAAAACAGAACTCAATAGGGACCCAAAAAAAGGAAATAACACAAAACAATTCCTAAAAGTAAAACACAAAACACAAGATAGATCACATCAGGTATATTCAAGTGTAGTAGCAGTAGCATCATCGGAAACTTCGTCAAACACCATGGTTGTTGGAGAAATCCTCCTCTATTCAGTACAGTGGGTCTTTTGTGTCACAAAAAGCCGCTTCCCACTAACCTTTAACTGATAAGGTACTCCACCCCATCACGTACTGTGGGTCTGCTGGGTCACACAGAGATGCTCCCCACCATGGCCTACTGAGGTACTTCTCCTGTCGAGTACCGTGGGTCCGCCAAGTCACACAGAGGTGATCCACAATGTGGTCTTTTCAAGCCACATAGAGGTTCTTCCCACTAGGCCTTCGAGTCACACATAGTCGAAAATCAGTAGTCTTCATGTCTCATCCAATCACAAGGTTTTGTGTGTAGTGTGCTTGGGAAAACCGCTCCTCAAGACATTATTCGTATTTCAACTGGAAAGAAGTCTCACAAAGAAATAACTTGATTATCCTTCATGTTAAAAGGGTTCCAATGTAATAGATAGTGCGTCAACAGGATTCCCAGTATGTATGGTATAATAATTTTAGTACCGAGGGACTGGTTGGATTTGGGTACAATTCAACCTGACCAAACTCCAACTTTTGCCGAAAGTCACATGGAGTATCTAAAAAGTACTGCCTCATCTTAAGTGTTCTGGTGCCACAGATAGCTCGTAAATCAGTCTTGTGGTTTGCAAGATACTAATTTTTTAGTAACCAGGGGTGATTGCGATGGGGACCTTTCCAACCTGGTCTGACTGACTCGACCAACCTGACTCAGGGGTGTTCCGCATACCCCGATTAATTAAGATGGACTCAACTCGACCTGGTGCAGGTCGAGGTTGTTCTGGTCCAGTCTGGCTAGTGGGCCAGACCCAATTGAATTTGCTGGACCCAACCCGGTCGGCTGAGGGTCTGGCCTACCGAGTCGCCTGTCGTCCTAGCCTAGTCTGGCCCAGCCCACTGGTGCGGGTTTGGCCCGTTGTGCTCTGGTCCGGCCCACTGATCAGTGGGACCAATCCTGACCAGTAACCTTTGGGGTCCGGCCCATTGGGGGTTCGCACCCCATCCGATCTGCAAGAGACAGACTGGTTCTCCTTGCTGGATTCGGCCGAGAGCTGTGTCTGTTGCTCTCCGATGCGGTTGAGCGACCATGTCTGCCACCTCCAGCCGCCAGCTCGGCCAGTAGATTCACCTACTATGTCGTGTCCTGGTCCATCCATGGCCTTCCGTCCGGAATTATGTCATGGCATGCCACCTCCCATCGGCGACCACCACTGCGGGCCACTTTCGGTAATCATCGGTGCCACCACCGGTGCTGTCCTACTGAAAGATTCTTCTGTGGGCCAC
Organism: Viscum album; assembly: GCA_963277665.1. NCBI lineage: Eukaryota > Viridiplantae > Streptophyta > Magnoliopsida > Santalales > Viscaceae > Viscum > Viscum album. The sequence continues at coordinate 826,026,727 of OY728155.1, forward strand.
CGGGTCTGCACCAGTGGTCCATTCTTCATGTTTCTTGAACCCTCATTCTTTGAGGAACATCTTCTCCACCACGACGGTCTCTGTACTATATTTCGGCTGATTCAATAGTTTGGCCATAAATAACACCCACGACAGAGGGGCGCAGTCCTTGTTCATGTCGGACCATTCCCTCCATGTTAGAAGTTAATAAAACAAGGGAAGGTTGGGGATTTTAATTTGAACAACAAAGATAACTGAATCCCAAATAAAGAAACCCCAAAGAAGTCACCCTCCTGCATTAACACACAGTCTGCGGATTAACCTCTTCGTGGGTTAATCTGTGCTCGTCATTTAGAAATAACAATAGGGAAACTTTCAAATCAAAAACCCCTAGCTCTTAAAATGTTCGATGCCATGGCGTTCATCCATGAGGGATTAAGACGTTGATGTCGCTTCACAGTTCTGATCTTTGAAAGGGTTTGAAGGTGGAGAGGATTCACCGGTGTTTGTCGTTATTCGCTAGGGTGGATGTTTGTCAAAGGATCACCAGAGACTCCTCCAAATTTATAATACATACTTCCCCAACACATTGAAGTATAAATAAGAAAACACCGTAGCTTTCCCATTATGATATGACACTGCATCATTATGTTGTTTCATTTATAAAACAGCGTTGCGGTTACGTGCCTTTAAAGCATCGTTACACTGTGAGTTAACATTCCATTGATGAGTCTCATTGATGCGCACCATCTTCACCTTGTCTCTGTCCCATAGCGTTGCAATCCACCACTCCAAGGTGAGGAAGAAAATAAAATAATTTATTTAAATTACTTTATTATTTTTCTCAAAAATTCTGAAAAATAACTTTTCTGCTCTCCCTTTGCTGGACAAAGTTAAGCCATTTCTAGGAAAATCTTGGTGCTCTAATTTCAATAGTGCCTTTAGAATTTCAATACAAGAAACATTTCAAACGATAGAGAAACCATGGTTTCACGTTCACTGATCATACCTTAAAAAAGTTCAAAAATTATAAACAGTCACCCTTGACCAGCTCTGGTCGAGGTTAGGCTCCGCCTAAGGGAAACATGCCCCCACAAATCCAACGGTACTCTTAGATTTTCAATATCAGTGACCATTTAGATGTTAAATGATTTAACAATAAAATAACTATTATTTTATTATTTTATTTACATCCAAAAACTAACTTCCATTGTTGGCCTGCACCAGCCAATGTTAGGGTCTGCCTAAGGAAATCATACCATCACAAGTTCAGCAGTGGTCTCATATTTCTAATCTGAGTCACCATTTGTGATTTATAAGCATTTGAAAAATAAAATAATTTTATTTATGGTTATTCCATTTTCAGGTTTTCTAACTGGATTCATGCACCAACTAAACATCAATCACGCCTAAGGTAAACCCGTCTTCCTGAATGTAATGATGCCCTCGTATTGTTGATCTAGGCACCCATTTAATAGTTATTGAACTTTTTTTAGGAAAATTTCTCATGCACGCTATTTAAAGTTTAACATTTTTCATTAGACGGTTTGGGCTCTCCAAGCCTCATAATTACATGTTGTCAAAAAAAAATTCCTTGCAATAATTCAATATAATAAAAAAATTATACCCAAATATTGGGAAATTACACATCTAATATGTGTTAATTATCACATTTAAAGAAGATGAGTTTCGAATTTGCATTACTATCTTCAAGACTGGTCCTGAAACCTTTATACTTGTTGAAATAGATCATAATTTATTTATTTAATCTTATTTAATGTTCTGTAATCCTTACACACTCATAATATAATATATTAACACAAAACAAGTTCATGATGCACAAAACCCCCAATTCTATCCCAGCATTTGTCATTAACCTTAATCTATTGATTCATCCTCACAATATAAAAAAATCATTATAATATCATTCATATCTCTATAATTTCAATAATATTATATATTAACAATTCTTTATGTTTAACCACATTTCAAATAAACTTCCATTCATAAATACAAGTAAATCGATCTGGAAAACCAAGATATAAAATTCTTCCAACAATAAAATCGAACCTCTTAAACCCATCCAAAAGGCCATGAATGAGTATAATAATGATAAAATAAATAAATTAAATTTAGAGTAGGTTCTATATTTATTAATTAATGAATCTAAATTTGATTATTCAGTTCATTAAGATCAATCTAAGAACCCATTCAGGCATAAAGTAAGGGGTTTCTTCATCTCACTTCTATTTTTATGAGATATTCCTTATTCACTATTATTACTTGTGTGTGGTGTATGTATACTTCCCATTGATGTTTTATATCATGAATATCTATTTTTCATGGTATTCATTTTATCATTTGATGATTATTAATTTTGGGGGCATATGATTCAATTGATTACAGAGTTGTATGTATTTCTTACCTAAACCTCCATTTTCATTCAGGTTTCTCTTATTCACTATCCACCTCAATGAAATTATTATTTGTTCTTATTTACTCCCACTAAATTATGATTCAATTTTCTATATGTGTTTACCAATCATAATCCTTTATTTTTTGGGAAGTTTCATGTTTTCAAAGAATATTTCAAAAATTCTTTCGAAACACATGACCGATTCAAGGAACACCTCGAATTATTACCTATTTTGAAGTTCACTCTATAATATGCTTTATTCCATATTTATCTTTATAAAATCAATAAAATTGACATCAAATATCTATTTTTGTTAAATTATGGTTTTATGAAATAAAATATTACTTTCTTCATTAAAATCATTTAATATTTTCCTTTAACCGCACTAAAATATTTTACTCTTAAAGCTTCCTTAAAAACTATTTTTAAATGATTTGAACTCAATAAGAATTTATTTATGCATAAAATATAATTCCAATGACCTTAAATTTTAGTTTCTTAGATATAAGTTTTTAAAATATAATTTCATGGAAAATAAAAATGATTTTCTAAAATAACTCTTCTTTCAAAAGTAAAAAGGATTTTTCTCGTCTCACATTAACATTTATGAAGTGCATGCCTTGTTCCCCACTTATTCTATTGTTGTGGTGTATTTAATTCCCTTGGTCATATCATATTAATAGTCTTCTTATTCAAATGATATTCTAGGGGATTACGATTTGAATATTCCAAGGTGGTATGGGACACATTAGAATGTTTAAGGATTATTTCCTTGGATATTTTCCAATGGTTTCATTTAAAACTATCTTCCTCTAATACAACATCCCATGTTTAATCTTGTACTTCATTGAGATTTATATATTATGTTGTTTTCTATATTATTTGGTTGAAGGGTTTCTGATTCATCTAACTATGGATGTGCTATCTTGATACCATTCACCAATTTATTCTGAATGGTTAGTGTTTATGTTCAATGATTGGTAAAAGTTATTTACATTTCATATACTACTTTTGCTACAAATATATATATATGTTGATTATGTTCACCCCTTTCATATGAGGAATTAATTTCACTTTTTATGTGATGGGTGGCATCCACTATAGCCCATCGATGCCTCGGTAGGTCTTATGAGACTAATAGATTTGGACTTAGCTAAGGCCTTGCTCGATTTGAGATATGGTTTCGGATGAGACCTTAATCATTTTTAAAAATCTTGGCTGAGGCCTTTACGGTATGTTTTACAATGTTTTTCATATGAATTTCCCTCATTATAAAGTTATAAATTCATAGTTCATGTGGTTATTCAACTAGAAGAATACCCATTATTGTGTTTTCTTCTAGAAAGGTTTTCTTAGATCATATTATTTCCATATTATGTTCATGTTTATTTTTAAAGTCATGTGTTTTAAATTATTCACCATGCGAAATGTATATGTTTATAAAATGTTTTTCTTATATTTGTTACCCTTACTAAGAATTTGAGCTCACCCCTTTCTTATGTTTCATTTTCTCAAGACATTAAAAAGTTTATTATGATTGACCTGAAAGGATAAACTTAGAGCTGTGGATGTTAAAAATAAAAATTATATGTTGTAATTATTATCAAGTTGTAATGTTAAACCTATGTATGTATTTGATTTTTCCAAAAACAACTAAACTACTCGGTCTTCTGGTATTTGATTCCTTGTAATAATGCCAATTCATTAAAATAATTCCCCAGCTCTCGACTTTTGGGGTTGGGGCATTACAATTGGAATCAAAGGAAGTTTAGTAGAAAATATTAAAGCTAGATTTATAAAATGTCGATTATGGAACAACACACTCAGATAGACCTGATGATATACATATAAGAATATCCTAGAATTTTGGTAAGGAATGTATTATTTTGACCTTCCTAAAAAATAATTCCCTTTCTAGAAACTACAAGTGGACATTGTTCCATCCCAGATGTACCTAGGAGTAACAACTCTGACAAGGTGTATTGGGCTTGACTTGGGGTATCCTGGTACATGAAAACGGGCCTTACTGTGCACCTAGTTTGACACTCCCAAGGTATATTCCTAGGATAATTCACATTTTTTTCATACATACCCTTACGAAGTCTTTATTCTTCCAAAGTAACTAAAGTATATGGTTCTAGGATTTACAATCATAACTTTATAATATGCGCTATACCATGTTTTGAGTTATAGAAATTTCATAATTTTATGAGCTAATATATCATATGGAATGGATTAGAAATGGAACCTATCAGAAGGAATGAGAACATCACCAATGCATGTAATGAAAAGAGTAAGAAGGAACATATCTCTAATGGTCTTAATCCATCATTTGAAAGGAAGATTGTATCCCAAGTATCCTAATCATATGAGGAAATAGTATCATGTGTTAACAAGGTATGTAAAAACATATCTAAGTCCTATGGCTTTGAAGGGGAGAAAATGAAATATAGGATGGCAAAGAAAACATGGATAAAGGGAAGAGGGAAAGATGTCTTTTCTCGCATGTGATAATTGTGGAAGGAAACACCTTGGAATATGCTTAATAGGAAAATAAGTTTTCTTTAAGTGTGGAGAGAAAGGTCACCATTCTCATAATTGAAAGAAAAGAAAAGAATCTTCTTATATTCAATGATTCAACTATAAAATATGGGGTATTACATAAATGAATGTCTCAATCATCATGGAAATATAGCTCTGAAAAAGAAAAGGGATCAAGGTCGAGCTGATGATGTCACTACAGTTGAATTAGAATAAATAATTCATTTTTTTTATGGATTCAATAATTATGTTATGATATTCCTTTTTTAAGAATTATGAGATATATATGTATTGTATTGCAGTACTATTTCATTATGTATTTGAGGTTGTATGGTGAATGCTAAAAAGAGAAAGTGATTCAATAGAAAGATAAATTTTTTATAAAAAAACATGATTAAAAGAAGGAAACAACTTAATATATTTATAATGATAAAGATAATGATGACCAAATTATTTATTTGGATAAGTACTAAATACCTCAAAAACTGATTGTTCACTTGTCGATAAGTGTTCTTTGCTATCATTGATGGAGTTTATAATGTTTTTGGATATAATGAATATATTCAAAAGCATGTGTAAGGATAAATTCCTGTTTCCCATAAGGTCATACGGTAATTTGGTTTATTACCATCTTTTAAGAGGACACATGACGAAGATAATCACATGTTTGGAATGTGAACATTTAGGGATTCTTTGCGTTGATTAAAGGAAAATAAGGTAGGATATGCATTGAGCATGATTGATCAGGGAGTTCTAAAAAAAATTAGGATTTCCAAGGACCATGTTTACATGGATCTAGAAAGGATGGATATGAGAATGATCCAAAATTATTGGATTATGATATTTTGGAATGTTAAAACATTTAAGAAATGTTTTAAGTTGATCATTGTAAGAGGTTTTAGAGCTTAATGTCACTACATGATGCAACTTGTGCTAAGAGAAGAAGTAAAGATAGTTCAAGGTGAAAATAGAAAATAAGATTGAGTTTATGAAATAGAAACATATACTTATACTCTTATAGAGTGAAATAATTCATCAACTAAAGGAAAAGAGTCTTAAATAAAAACATTGTTCTATTATCATATATTTTTTTCATGATATCAATGAAATTTTTCAAAACTGTTGTTTATATTTTTTGGTAATGATCATTCATATGAGCATGTTCTCTATTGGTTTCCATTAGAACATAATGGTTTAATTTTTCTTCCCTTCCCATTTTATCCAATAAGAATTTTTAGTTTTGTAGTAACGGATACATTTCCCTTTCCCACCTATTATGAGTAAATTTTAACCATATTTCGGCTGTGTGTTCCCCACAAGGGAATTTTCAAATATCAACCATTAACATTCATAGTTAAATTTCAAAATTTCTTGGATTAAATTTTTATAAGCAGGGGATAATGTAACACCCCAATATTTTAAAAATAAACTTAATATTGAATACATGAAACACTTAGTCTCTACAAAACACTATTTTTTTATAACCTAGCCAGTAAACATAGTTTTTTCACCTCTGTGATTTGAATTTCGAAAAACTGACATACACAATTGGGTTTAGTATGATATTTAAAGTCTGAGAAGGCAAACATATTTTTTTGGTGAATAGTAACTTAACCTTATGAATAGTAATGTTACCCTTATGAATAGTAATGTACCCTTATGAATTGTAACTTGACCCTTAGGAATAGTAATTCAACCTTATGAATAATAACGTGACCCTTATGAATAGTAACTTGACCCTTATGAATAGTAGTATACCCTTAAGAATAGTAACTTGAATAGTAATGTACCCTTATGAATAGTAATATCACACATGTAAGTATACATATAATTTAGGCACCTTATAAATGAGAGTGAATATTTGAGAAATTAATAATTATTTGTAGTTATTTTTATAAGTAATAAATGATGAATTGAAATTTTATAATTAATTTATTAACTTAAAAGATAATTCATTTTCATTAAATTTATTGATGAATCAATATTTTATTTTCCTATGATTATGAGATAATTTTATGTGACTGTAGTTAATTTTTCAGAGTGTCATACAATCAGTTATAATATTGAAATTGGTAATTTTCGAGTAAATGATGATTTTAATTAAAAATTAAATTTCAAATATTTAGAAAATTATTTTCCTAACATAGAGTTTTTCTGTATTCTACACATCCGAAACTGGTTTCAAAGTTTTTTTGTGACTTTTATGAAATGGTTTTATTTTTGTTGAATTGTAAAAAAATAATGTTTTTATAAAATACTAAATTTTTTGTGACATCATCATGAAATTATTATGATATTAAAATTTATTTAAAAGATGTATTAACTAAATAATTATATTACCATTTCTACATTGTATAGAGTTAAATTGGAACATGAAAATAATTTTTTTTGAAAAGATGATGCTTTTGTCAAAGGACCAAAGCACTAAGATATATAAAGATTAAATGTTTACAATAGTCTAAAGGAGGAGAATTTATTACAATAATTTTGATACAGGGGGAGAACTCAGCTGGAAGATACTCAATACACATTCTATTATTGTAGACACCCTTATTAGCAAGACCATTTGCCACCCTATTCGCCTCTCTATAGGTATGAGTGATAATATGATTTAGATTAGATAGGTGTTTGAGGTAGTAGATCCATTAAGAACTGAGGGTCCACACAAGGTGAATCATACCATGCCTTAGAGACTGGACAATGGTATTTGAATTAATTTAAATCCAGACGTTGGTCTATCATCTTTTTCTAATCAAATCAACATAATTGATAACATTGTAAATCTCTGCTTCTATGGAGGATGCATGACCACATGAACCAAAGAAGCATCTATGTATGTCACTATTTTGATTTCTACAAATGATATCATAGCATTCAGGTTCTAGATTCCCTTTTGAAGCACTATCCACATTGATATTGATCCAGCCAGGAATAAGAGGTTTCTAGAAGTATTCTAAAAATCCTTTCGTCATGTTGTATATTCCTTTAATACCAATCCATTATAGGGTAGTGAAATATTTATTAGTGTTGTGACAAGTCCCTATTTGAATGGTTCTAGCATCCTTGATATCAGTGTAAATATGAATTTTAGCTTCATGGAAACTGAACGTGTTATTTTTATGTATAATAGAATTTATTTCATTCCAAATAAGATGGATCGGTTATACCATAGTGGTGATGAAAGGTTGGTAAATTTGAGGAGAGGTATCCATAGTACTGCATCTTTGATGCTATAGTCCAATAGAGCTCAAACCTATCCATCTTAGATCAAAGATATCAAAAATAAAATTCCATAGAGTAAAAGTAATAACATAAGATAGAAATAGGTGATAAACATCCTCTATATTCTGGTTACACTTGTGACATTTTTAACAAAGCTGAATACCACACATATAAGGATTGTAATCCATGGGGATTCTATTACGAGCAATTCTCCACACTAGGGTGAGTCAGGATGTTCGAATCCAACTTTTGTAAAAGTTCTTAACCCAGTGTAAATTAGTGCTCTGGGTGTTGACATTATAATTATATTACAATTTAGAGGTTAGAATACCATTATATGCTGGTTCCCAAACCAAAAAATCCTCAGTGGGGATAAAGGTATAGTTGTTAATAATATTTGAGATTTCTCAGGTAAATTAATATCAGTGTAGATTAAACAATCATTAATGGAGATGTTTATATTAGTGGGTAATTTCCATGGATCAATCATGTTACAAAGTGTGATTCAATTCCAGTTGTCCAACCAAAACTGCAGTAATGAGACTCTGTTAACTATCCATCTAGAGCAAGACATGATTTTTTAAAAAGTGTGTTTGATGGAATGCCATATAGAGGATTCCAAACTTAAGTTTTTTCCTTTTCTAAGTTTATTGTAAAATCTTCCATGAAGGAAATCATAAGCCTGAGAATTTTTGTTCATAATATTCCAGGTAATATTTTCTTGAAGGGCCTCATTTAAATGTTTGATATTCTTAATACCAAGGACACCATTCTCAGTGGTGAGCAGCAAGTTTTCCAAGGGATAATGACAAGTTTCCCTTAAAGAGTGCCTCCACTCCAAACAAAATTTTTAATTTTTCTATTTATCTTTTTGACAAGATTATCAGGTCATTTATAAACCATCATAGAGTAAACCATTTTAGAAATAATGGTGTATTTCACAAGTCATATTTTCCCTACCATTGATAAATTTTGGCCTTTCTAGGAGGAGAGTCGTCTATTGATCTAATAAGAAATACTCAAAAAATAAGTGTTTTTGGGTCTTCCCCAAAATATGGGGACCCTAATATAAATAAAGGGGATGGATCCTTCATTTATACCCAAATCATTCATAATATCAACTTTTCTATTGATCGATAATCGTTTACTAAATAAAATGGAATCTTAACTCTAGTTTATTGATTGACCGGAGACGTCTTCATAATGGGAGAGGACATGTTTAAGCTTTATTATATTCCTCTTGTCACCTTGGAGGAAGAGAATTATATCATCAGTGTATAAAAATTGTGAGGGAACATTCATATACATAGAGGCAAAGATGGTCTTGAGCTCACCCCAACATATTGAATATGTAATTAGTCTGCTGAAGTAGTCTTCAGAAATAACAAAAAAGATGGAAGAAAAGGGGTCTCCTTGTTTAACACCTTTTATACAATTGAAATAACCCTTTGGGGAGCCATTGATCAGAACAGAGATGTGGATAGAGTTGAAAAGAGTTGTAATTATTTTTACCAAGTTATCATTAAATCCAAAGCTATAATGGATTTTGCAAATGAAACTAAAATCAATGGTATCAAAAGATTTTCTAATGTCTGGTTTAACAGAAACACTTCCCCCTATTTGGTTTTTTAGAAAGATTTTACTTTCAAAGGAAAGGAGAATTTAGTCTTGGATATTCCTTCCTTTTAGGGATCTAAATTGGTTCCAAGGTACAATTTTGTTGGAAATAGGTTCCAATATCATAGCTAAGTGTTTGGAAATAATTTTATATACAGTGTTGATAAGGGAAATAGGCCTAAAAAGTAGAATTTACGAAGAATTATCCACTTTAGGAATAAGGGAATGAAATTTGGCATTAATACCGTAAGGGCGCTAGCCACTGATGAAGAAGTATTTGACTAGGCGACATACATCATTGCAGATAATGTCACAATGATGTTAAAAAGTCATTGGGGAAGCCATCAAGTATGGTAGCACTATCTAACTTTAAACTAAAAACCACATCCTTAATTTCAGGATCAATTGGAATACTATTCAAGTGGTCATTATCATTGTCCTCAACTAGGTAAATAATTATATCAGTTTTTATATCCTTGTTTAGAGTAGGTCCATTAAAGATATTGCTAAAGTAGGAGGTGACATGATGAGCTAGTCTTTCCTCATTATCAATGATATTATCCCCATATTTTAAGTAAGGCTATAGGTCTATTGACCTTTCTAATCCTTTGCGTAGCATTGAAGAATATAGAGTTTCTGTCTCCATCCTTGAGCCAGTTGACTCTGAGAGTTTGTTTCCTAATATTGTATCTTAAGGTGATAAGAGAGTTTAGTTTGTTTCTTTTGTCCACTTCCTGCATTGAGTCAGTAGAAAATTCATTATGGGTTGATTCATTTTGGATTTGATTGAGAGAATTCTCAAGGGAGATAATTTCATTATCATTTTGTTGAGTTATGTCTTTACACCAAATTTTCAGTTTTTGCTTTAGAAGTTTTTTCTTTATAATGCAGACAAAGGAATCATTTGAAGTGATTGAATTAGAAGTGTCTTTGACAATTTTTTCCCAATCATCAATAGTGTTTCAGACATTATTTAATCTAAAAGGAATAATTGTCTTGTTGTCTCAAGTATTGAGGCCCACAAAAATTGATGAAATGTACATTTTTTTATGATAAGTATAAAAATCAATGTCAATGTCGACGCAATGCCTTCACAACACTAAAAAAGTCAAAATTGGTAATTTAGATATAATAATTGAGTTCTAAATATTCAATTTAGTATTTATTTATTTATTTTTATTTATTTTTTATCACTTTTTTAAAATTTATAATTTTAGTTTTATATAACATGAGTATTATCCAAATGTATTTTCAATGCTTGTGTAGGGCAAGAAAATAAAAAATAACAAAGTAATGAAGACGTCTTGTTTTGTATTAGAGTGAATATACAAAATGAATAAATTCATAATTTTATTTTGAACCTAATTATTTTATCTTTATGGTAGTGTTTTATTTTAAATTTTTATACATGAAATAATTAACATCAATGCTTATGAAACGTCGATACAACGCTTATGTAGGCATAAGAAAAAATATAAAATGTTTTTAATTAAAATTATAAGAATTACTAAATGATCCTTATTTTTTATAAGACATTTTATATAATAAATTTTAGACTATTATATTGTTTTGATTCAAATCTGGTACATTTTGGACCCACAAGGATAACATTAAATCCATTATAATATTTTATTTCAAAACTAAATCAAGTTTTCACATTGTATTTTTTAATTTATTAATATTGTTATATGAGATTTTATAGAGGTTATATTAAATTAAGAATATTCAGTATAAATATAATAAAATTATCTTTCTCATGGAATTTTATATTTAATTTTAAGACAACAAAGAAATACCATAATGGCTTTCACAAAGATGATGTGGTATTAATATAACTAATAAGAAAATTAAATAAATGGTATTAAAAATAATAAAATAAATATAATTTTATATTTTTAACCTAATTCACATATTCATTAGATTAAGATGACATTTCTATGATGTAATATAAAAATTTAATATTTTTTAAATCATTTTTTTGATGTGTTTAAATTCATATATATGGATAGTTTTTATCTCAACCAAATTGTTTTCCCTGAATAAAATATTTTATTTAATTATTTCAAAATCCCTAAACAATTGAAAAAGTCCAAAAATGATAATATAAATTCTAAAATTTAATCCCCCTTAGGTTTTAGGCCTTTTGGAATTCTTAAACCCTATAATATATTTATTATATTTTAATAATTTTTTGTGATTCCTATGTTACCCGACATCTCAAATATAAAAGGAGGTTCCTTCCTTCAAAAATTTCATAACCATAAGCATTCTTGTACCGAAAAACTCTACCAATTTCCATCCTCATCATCCCTTTACAGATTTATTTGCTTCTTGTCTCAGAAAAAGGCCACTTCCAAGAGCCTTAAGGTGGTTTTGAAAGGAAAGTATTCAAGATGTAATATTTATTCTTCTTCTATTTTCAATTATTTCTCACTTATACCTTATCCCTGCCTATTATGAAGTTATTCATGAGAAATATAGTACCTTATATGTACTGTAATGTTTTTATGATAATGTAATATGCCATCATAATCTCTTCTTTTCCATCCTTTTATAATATAAATGAGAACGACGTTTGATATGTGTTAATTATCATCTTCAGGGAAGGTGGGTTTTCAATTTGCATTGCTACCTTCAAGATAGGTTATGAAAACATTCTAATGGTTAAACTAGATCATAAATATATTTATTCTTATTTAATGTTATTTAATCCTTACACACTCATAGTATAATATAATAATACAAAAAAAATTCATCATGCACTAGACCACCAAGTTAATCCAATCATTTGTCATTAATCTTTATCTAATGAGTCATCCTCATGATATATAAACAAAATATTTATAAGATACTATATATATATATATATATTTAACTTCCCTAAGAATATATATTAACAATTCTTGATGTTTAACCACATTAAACACGAACTTCCATTTATAAATACAAGAAAACCGATCATTAAAACCAAGGACGAAAATGCCTCCAAAATAATAAAATTGAACATCTTCATACCATCAAAAAGGCCATGAATGAACCTAATAATGTTAAAATAAATCAATTAAATGTAGAGGAGGTTGTGTAATTATTATTTAATGAAGCTAAATTTTATTATTCAGGTCATTAAGATCAATTTAAGAACACATTCGTGCATAAGGTAAAGGGTTTCTTCATCTCACTTCCATTTTTGTGAGATATACTGTATTCACTATTATTACTTGTTTATAGTGCATGGATACTACCAATTGATTTTCCATATCATTATTCTATTTATTTTCAAGATATTAAATGTATCATTTTATGATTATTAATTTTTGGGTCATATGATTCAATTGATTACATGGTTGTAAGTATTTTCTACCCGAACCTCCCTTTTTATTCGGTTTGATCTTATTCTATAGTCACCTTAAAGAAATTATTATTTAGTTTAATTTAATCCTCAAAAATTTTGTTTTAATTTTCTATTTATGTATACCAATCATAATCCTTCTTTATTTTTTAGGGAGTTACATGTTTTCAAAGAATCTCTCCAAAAATTATTCTCAAATGCAAACCTCGTTCAAGGAACTTCTCGTATTCCTACTTATTTGGAATTTCAATTTATAATATATTTTATTCAATATTTATCTTTCTAAATTTAGAAATTTTAACATTAAAAATATATTTTGGCTCATTTATGGTTTTATGAAAACAATTATTCCTTTGTTCTTTGAAATCCATTAATATTTTCCTTAAACGCACTAAAATGTTTTATTACAAAAGCTTCCTAAAAACTCATTTTAAATGATTTCACATCAATAAGACTTTATTTAAGCCTAAAATATAATTTAAATGACCTTACATTTTATTTTCATGGATATACATGTTTACAATCTTATTTCATTGAAAATACAAATTTTTTTCCAAAAGAACTCTTTCATCAAAAGTAAAAAGTGTTTTTCTCGTCTCACATTAACTTTTATGAAGTAATGCCTTGTTACCAAATTTTTCCATTATTTTATTGTATTTAATTACCTTGGGTATATCATATCACTAAACACTTCTAAGGGATTACTATTTGAATGGTTTAAGGCAGTATGGGACACTTTAGAATGTTTAAGCAGTATTTCCTCCAGAATTTCATAATGGTCTCATTTAAAAGTATCATCATAAAAGACAACATACCTTATTGAATCTTTTACTTAATGGAGATTTATCTATTATTATATCATCTACAATATTTTGTTTAAGGGTTTAGGATTCTATTGACTATGGATGTTCTATCTTGATACTGTTCACCAATTTATTCTGAATGGTAAGTGATTATGTTAAATGATTGGGGAAAGTTATTTACATTTTATTTGTTAGTATCAATATGAATGTATATATTGATTGTGTTCACAACTTTCATAAGAGGAATGCCTTTGACTAATTATGTGATGGGTGGGGCCTGCTATAGAACCTCGATGCATCAGTAGGTCCCATGAGAATAATAGATATTGACTTGTCCGAGGTCTTGCCCATTTTGAGAATATGTTTTTGGCTGAGGCCTTAATAATTTTTACACGTATTGGAAGAGGACTTGATGGTATGCTTTAGAATTCCTGAAATATAAATTTCCCACATTATAAAGCAATAAATTCATAGTTTATGTGGTTATTCGACTAGTATAATATCCATGACTATGTTGTATTATGTAAATGTTTACTTAGCTTGTATTCCTGCCATATTGTGTTCATGTTTTTTTTCAAAGGCATGTTTTTTCAATTACTCACGATTCCTAATGTCTATGTTTATAATATTTTCCACATTATTTCTTACCCTTACTGAGTGTTTAAGCTCACCCCTTTCTTATGTTTCGTTATCTCAAGACATGAATATATTTATTATCATTGACCTGCAAGGATAAACATAGAGTTGTTGATGTTCCCAATTAAACTTGTATATTGTAATTATTTTCAAGTTGTAATGATGAAATTATGTACTTATCTAGTTTTCCTAATACTACTAAACTACTCAGTCCTTCAGGTTTTGATTCCTTATAATCATGCTAATTTATTAAAATAATACACCAGCTCCAGGATTCTGGGTTTGGGCATTATAGAAACCATCTTTCACCCATAGAGAATTAATATCACCTAAGTTGGTAGTTAAACATAGGTCATACCTAGTATTATTGGCCCCTATGAAATTGATAAGGATTATTCCCCCATGAACACCATTGAGTTGGTGGATCACTTTTTAGTGACCAATGGTCAAGCATATAAAGAAAACCCCCAGGATGCCTCTAGCTAATGTCATTGAAAGAAAGGGAGAAGACATGAAAACCACTAGAATGTTCAAATAGTTTCCTTGAACCCTACTATGATTGATACTGAGACCAGGTAGAAAGTTTTACACATATCACAGTTGGAACTATGCACTCATCCTTTTTCATCTGATTCCCTTCCACAATCATATTTGTTAATTGACTGAGTAGATCAGTAGTGAGTGCATCTTGCTCAGCCACATATAGATAAATAAAGGTATCATCCAACTAATATTAAGTCGATAGTGGTTCAAAGAAGGTCATCCGATCATCAATAAGATATTTCTATTACTAGTCAAAAATCAAGGGATCAACCAACATCATTCGTCATTCCTACTTCCAAAGATCTCCCCATATCGGAAAACATGCCTTTGGCCTAGAAATATGGTGTGTTTAAGAACATAACAAACACACCTGGAAGGCTCTTGATCCTCAATTACCTCCTCTTATTGAAAAAAATACATGATTACCTTGAAAAATCCTCAAAAATCACCATTAATTATGAAGTAGAGGTAGCTTCTACATAGGCCTATTAAACATTGGTGACTGACCAAGGGGAGTGCCATGCCATCATCTCATTCTTCAGATAATATAAAGGTTCCCTCAGGCAAGGACAAATAATTCCCACTTTACATCACAGGATAGTTCAATGTTGTGGATATATTCCATTGTCTAGTGGACATGGTTTTTTGGATTCACCTCGTCCTTACCAGAAATATCTAAATGTTGGGACTGAAAGAAGTAGATAAAACTCCCCCTGAACTGAAATTTTAGGGTTATGATAGAAGCAAGAATTAATTTTGTGGATAGATATATTTGAAGATTTTTTGGACAAAAAGTGATGAATTAATGGTAGTCTCATAGGATACCTCTTATGGCATGTTATTTCATAGACCATATTTCCATTTTCATGTGGAATTCACCTCCTCGTATCATCAGTTACTCAAGTAATGCCTTAACAGTCGAGCAGGGGTCCTCTAATCTAATGTATCTCTTATAGACTTCTCTAAAGCCTACTATTTTGATGTCGGCTACTGCTAGAGGGAGTGGAATAAATTTTAGAAAACCAGGGTTAAGTTAACTAGAGGACGGATATACCATTCATCCATTCTATATGTGGATTTGGATTATTCTTTCATTCTCCAAATCTATCAGCTAGATCCCACAACACTAGACATGGGACGTTTCAAGGTTGACTCTAATAAAAATGGTTTTGGTATTCCTAAAAATAAGTAAGTTCCATATAATACCTCATTCTTGTATAAAGTATATGACTGGGTTAAATAAGAACCCCCCACTCTTATAAGGTATCAAGTGGTTTGAACTATGGAGACCATTTCTTGGCATTCCCGCATGATTGGCGGATCTATGTTAAATCAAAGTAATCTGACTCTCCAACACTACTTTGACATCAAGAATGGGACTCACAGTCAAAAGATATATGGAATTATTTCAACCACTTTGGTGGGCATGGATTTGAGAAAGAATTAAACCCTTATTGATGATTTTGTGTCTTCTCAAGAAGACATATGCGCTCCCCTAAATCAGTTATCCTAGACGAATCATCTCCCCCAACTGATTCTACAACCTCATTTGATGAAGAGGTTTTGGAAGATTCCACTCCAACATTTTAATTGGGTGTCCCCACCAACATTTATGAGTTGATTCAGGTATACCTTAGTACTGAAGAATACCTGACTCTAATGTTTATTATTGCATCCATGTCCCCAAAATAGCAGTAGTAGTATATGGATTTCTTATAGAAGAACCATGATGTATTTTCTTTAAGTTATGATGATATTACAAAACTATAACCTCAGGTCACCTTCCACTATTTGGGCCTCTTGGTGAGTCATCGTGGGTTCAAGAAGCCAACAAAAAATATGGAGCCTTCCCATGGTCCATTGTCGAGACTAAGGTTGATAATATTATCAATGGAAACACATTTTGGTAATTCCAATACCCCAAGTGGCTATCCAACATCATCCCACTTAGGAAGAATATTGGGCATATCAGAGTCTGTATCACCTTTCGAGAACACACCCACCATTATCCAAAGGATGTTTTCCCCTTCCATTGATAGAGATGTTGATCGATGTTTAAACCAGGTTCTGAACCCACTTCTTTATGGATGGATGCTCTGGGTACAACTAGATTTGGATACCCCTGAGGATTAGGATTTTCCTAACTCCATAGCACCACAAAGTACAATTTTCTATTAGGTGATTCCATTAATACTAAAGAACACTAGATCCACTTATTAGTGGGCTAGTAACCATATCTTCAAACTAATTCTTGGGATGTTTTTGGAAATCAACATAGAATAATTGGTGGTAAATTACCTCCATCGTTAGGACCATCTTAGATAACTCATGAAAGTGTTTGTATTCCTCCGCTCTTGTAATTTAAAGTTGAACCCCATGAAGCGTGCATTTTTTAATACCTTTGAAAAGTTTCTTATCTTCATAATATGATATAGAGGCATCGATCTTGACATAGATAAGATCAGGTCCATCATCTAAATTCCTCTCATGACCAACCTTTTTTAAATTTTGAGGCATATAAGGTCACATATCCTACATACGCTGATTAAATATAAATCTAGATAGTATGTGTACACACTTCTTGAGGCTCGTGAATAAAGGAAACATATACCAGTGGGATGAGTAATGAAAAACCATGATTAAGGAAATAAAAAAGTTTTGTTGAAATCTATATTTTTGATTCTACCAATCTCAATGATGCATATAATAATATACATGACCACCATGGATTGGTAATGTGGTTCCCTTAAAACCTAGAAGAACAATAAGGGAAAGGAAAATTGTTTATAATATATTAGTTGTGTGCTTCTCTGCATGGAGACATGATACTCCCCCATCGAGAAGAGATTCCTTGTGATAATTTCTGTTGTGAACAAATTATGGCATTATCTATATCATAAATAAATACATATGGTGTCTTATGTGCACCTATTAAAGTATATCCTGGCTCTCCCTTTGCTGATGGGATGATTTAAACACTAGTGATTTATCCCCCAGTTTTTTGTCATCATATTCATTTCATAGAAATATATCAAGGGTTAAGAGTTGGTAGATATCCTGGATGCCCATCAGACCCTAGAGTAATTTCCCCCGGAAGATGATTTTCTAGGTGATTCCATACCCTCAGTAGACCAGTATATTCTTGGTTATGAGATTCATTTTTATGGGTCCTTCTGGAGCCTAGTCAATAGAAGTGTCAATGATCCCATGATCAACAAAGTAGGCTTGGATATCATATTCGTCACCCTACCATAGGCCATTATGTTATACTCATTCCTATCGATAGAAGGATACACCAATAGAGAGGAGGAGAATTAGGCCCTCATCCCTGGTACCAATACAACTATGGATATTGATATCCCCCACCTACATGTTAATGGGAGACTCTTAGTAAATCATCGATAATATTACTGGTGATTATATTTTCAAATAGTCATAACTTGTTCCCCTAATGGAGTACACCTGTCAACTGATGCCCTAATTTTCTACCTAGTCAATAGTTAATCATATCCCCTGGTTGTAGAATGGTCATGCCAACTCCTTCGAAATATTAATCGCATCCCTCGTAGATCTTGACTAGGATGACATTTTCAATCATGTAAAACATCATAAAATCATCACTCCATTCATGTAAAATGATTATTTTAAGAAAAAAAGTGAACCAAATGGATTTCAGTGCTTCTATATTAGGGTCGTTGGGTTCCCCCATAGTAGAGGAAATTTATAATTAGATTATTCCTTTCATAGACTATCACTATCATGGCACTCTCTCGTTGGATTGAACAATGAGTGATTAAATCCACTGAGGCACAATACAGTTCACACTCATAGGTGGCCTAACATCAAGCAGAATCTCTAAGGATGTGGTTTGTATGGAATTATCCTCCATTTCATCCAAGTATATGAGATACCATAGGTTATGATAGAATTCCATGTCAGGTCATGTAGTGCACACTAGGTAGGATTGAATCTCTCCTACAAGATTTGGAGGATGTGATGCTTTTGGTCTATCATGATCCCCAACTACATCGAGTATTCCAAGATGTTTCATTCATTTTATATTCATGCCAACTTCATGCATAAACTACTAGAACTCTACAATACCACCAACTATTCTTGTTCTTTTGTAGCATTGGGACTTTGAATTTTAGGTCCATATCCACCAGAAATAGCATTCCAGATCAATTTTATTTTAACTGCGACAAAATATTTCTCCAAGTGGGTAGAAGTGATTCCCCTAAATTTAAGACCATGTCCATGAATGAATTCATGAGCTCTCACACCATTCACTAATTTGGAGTTCCTCACAACATTCTCAAAAACAATGGCACTGACTTATGGGTTGTTGAGATGTGGAGGATATATAATAAATACCACATTCGTTCCAACCATACATACCTCTACTATACATTTTCCAATCAATAAATTGAGGCATTTAACAATACCACCTCTAACATTCTGTAGAAAACGGTGGTCCAAAATAAGAAGTTTTGGATAGATAATCTCCTTAATTCCCTTTGGTCCTACCATATTTCAACTCGAAATTCCACCCATGTGACCTGATACTCCCTCATGTACAGAACATAGGATGTTCTTCCCATTAAGGTTCAGTTTCCATCGCTATAAACTACCATTTATAACCAGGATTGTAAGATCCTAGTTTTTGGAAAGGTAAGTGTTTGTTGTATTTTGGTTTGAAAACTTTATTTTTTGGGCTTTGAAATGATTCCTGAAGGTGTGAGGGGCCTTGGGGGTGTTCTGGGGGCTCGGGGCACAGAAGAAGGAAAATCTGGACAAGACAGGCTAGGGCGCACGGCCTGCGCACGGCCAAGAAAACTGTGCGGCCTGCCTAGGCTAAACTGTGAGATCCTTCCTCCTCCGGACAGAAGCATACGCACGGTTTGCGCACATTTTTCTAAACCATGTGGCTAAATCATATGAACCCTCCCCCTCCAGACAGTGTCATGCACATGGTTTTCACATGGTTTTCCAAACCATGCGGCCACTTAATGTTGGGAAAAATTACAAAATTTCCACTCTGGGATTTTAAACCCAAACTCAGGATTTTCCTCTCCATCCCCCCCCCCTCACTATCCTAGGATGAACTTGGACAACCCAATCTTTCCAAGGGTGGTTCTTTTTGGATTCTAAGGCTGTTATGGTTCCGTTTTTTGCAGATCGAAGCTCTGGGTAAGGCTAATCTCATCCTTGCTTCTCTTTTTGGTTTAGGGTTTGTATCTTCTCTCCCTCTCGTTCTGAAGCTCTAAAACACTAATTTTTGGGTGTGCTTTAGGTTGAAGCTCCAAAGGTTGGTTGGATCGAGGTCTAAGGACTCGATTGAGAGTGCATTCAACCGCGGTTTTGAGGTAGGTGGTCTACAAGTGATATCCCAAAGTTATTTGGGTATTTGTGCATGTTTAATTGTGTTCTTGCTTTCCTTTGGTTATGTTTTGGAATAAACGTGGCATGTTTGGTAATAATGGTGTTTAAAATGGAAAATGGGAACCCTCACGATCCCCGTGGGATGTATTGGGATAGACTTGACCTAATTGGGGCCATCCATGGGATGTGCTGTCATTTCATGGATTTAGGGATTGATATTAAACAAGTGAGCTTGTTGTAATGAATTATAGAGCCCTTGATAAATGTGTTGGAATGATTGGTTGAACATGGAATAGAAGTTAGGTGATGCACCTAGACTTGGTAATAACCTAAGGGTTAATGTGGAATGGGCTAAATGATTGATTCATGGGAATGATGAACGGTTTAAACGGGTTAATGCGTAAACGGATTAAAGACCATAATGGGATAGATTATGGGTTTAATGTTGAATGCTTAGTGAGATAGGCATAACACATGGGAATTTGGTGAATGGATAAATGATGTGAAATGGTAATGTGTTAATGGGTAAAGTAATGATGTGGATTCCCATGTGAGTTATTATGAATAGTGTTGTCGAAGGGCAATGGTTTGGATGGTTTATGGTTACTTATATATATAATCATGTGAACATGGCTTCGTAGAGTGGGGTATGACTTGAGGATCTACGCCCACGGCTCGAGTGAAGACTGAGGTTCTAATCTCCACCCTAAATGCACGGGTTAGTAAAGGGGACTGAGGAACTATTCTTTTAACGTTTGCATCCACCCAGACTGAGGCTTCGAGGTGAGGTTATGGTTGTTATGAGGGGTTAGTCCTAGTGATATAGGATAACGATGTGTTTACCCTCTTGAATGTGTTTGTTGGTCTTAGACCCATGTAATATAGTGTATGAGATTAACCCATGTAAATGTGATGAAATAGTAAATGGTGATAATGGGTGTGTAATGAATGGTAATGGAAGTTGAATTGGCTTGGCTCAAAACAGGATAATGGTACCTTAAATAATTACTTGGAAATAATCATTCATATTCCTTTACACGCACTATCTATTTAGACTAGATTTTTGTAGACACCGTTGGTGGTGGCCTACTGAGTTATACTCACACCATGCTCAGGCAGCCGTTGGGTACCCGAGCAGACTTCATGTTTGCAGTTCAGGAGAAGGTCAAGGGTCCTTGATAGATAGTGAGTGGACATAGGTAGCACTTGTTGGAGGATCCGGACTTGGAGTTGGGACCATTTTGGGGATTTTGGTCATTGTCCTCATTTTGGGATTTTGTTCACTTTTGCACTTGTAGTATGACATGACATATTTTATTGATGGAAATGGATGTTATACATGTCCCTTGTTATTGATTATTGTTTAATTTATTTTGTGTCTTACTCTAATAAAAAGGGGGTATAGTCTCCCCACTTGACCACATTGACCCCCAATGCTAGTCGGTAGCCTTTGACATATGGGGAGGCGCGCTTAAGGTCATGTAATCACCCGGCTCGGAGCACCGGTTTAGTGGCTCCCAGGTCGGAGACGTTACAAAGTGGTATTAGAGGAGGTCTTTCTTATCCTTCTCTGAGGTCTTGTTATTTGGGATTGGTAGCCAAGGTTTATGATGTGTCGGGCCTTGGTAATGAGCTTGTGCTTGGGAGTAGTTATCCCATGTACGGTGGAAAACCCAAGTCACCCTTAGTGGAAAATGGTGTTCTTGATTGTGTGATGTTATAGTTGATGATACTTCACTGTTGGGTGATGCACATGTGGTTTGATGTGATTGTTTTATGACATTTGGATCGTGGCCTTAATGGAAAGAGTATTTTAATTCATGCATCATTATAGGAACCTAGGGAGATAGGTTACATGCATTGTGTTATGCACACGCATGGGGTGGGTGTGTGAGGTAGGAAATTAGGGTGCATCATGCATTTCATGAAACTAATAAATAATGAGAATAATTAAATGAAACAAGTTGGAAAATGTCATTGGGTTAGTATATGAAATGGGTTGTTGTAGTTAGTAAAGAGCTTTTGATGGGGTCATGAAAGTTTATGGTATGGGTGCTGAATCTCGTGCTTGGCATTGTAGAGAAATCCCACCACGACGTTGGTTACCAGTTGGGAAATGGGAGGGTGTTGTTGCGAACACTCCTAAAGTAGAGGAGCAAGAAAATGTGGCGATCAATGAAGGTAGAGAAGACCAGTTCTGAGAGAACTTGACTTTCCTTATGCAGATGATGGATCGGGACCCAGGGCGGGTTGCACCGAGTATGTTTAAACTGACCAAGGAGTTCCAGTTGCAACACTCATCGTCTTTCACTGGAGAGGGTGGTCCAGAGGTAGGGGAGTTCTGGTTAGATTCTGTCCAGACGATACTGGACCATCTAGAGACCCCTGTCGAAAAGCGGGTGAGGCTGGACGCTTATATGTTGCGGGGCCAGGCTAGGCTTTGGTGGGACATTCGGGCTCAAATCGAGCAGGCTGAGGGAATTTCATGGAAGGTTTTTCGAGAAAAGTATTTGGGGGAATTTCTACCCAAAGACCTCAAGACAGGAGAGGGCTGCAGATTTTATGAGCTTGACTCAGGGATCGCTATCGGTGATGGACTATACTAGTCGCTTCACTGACTTGATACACTTTGTTCCAGTGTTAGCAGGGGATGAAGTAGAAGTAGCAAGGCATTTCTAGGATGGGATGAGACATGAGATCAGGTATCAAGTAAACATCTTCCACTTGAAGAGGTTCGTAGAGGTAGTAGATCATGCAATTATCTCAGAAGGAAACCTGAAGGGAGATTCGGGTAGTGGGCTTGTGGTGCCAGTAGGGCAGACGAGCGGTGTAGCTACCGAAGGTTGGAAGCGACGCCATGAGATATCACAGCATGGAGGAAGTGTGAAAAGTGGCTGGAAGATAGGGTCGTCCTCTCAGAGTGGAAACCAGGTGTTCTGCTATCAGTGCGGTAGGTCAGGGCATATGCGTGGTCATTGTCCTCGACCTCTAGTTGAGTGTCATTCGTGCGAACGGATGGGAAATGTGCAACAGTTCTGTAGGAGACCTCAGCAGGTGGGAGAGTATGATGTTGGAAGGCAGGTATGGGATACTAGAAGGGGATCAATTGCCTCATATCAGGCAGGAAGTTGGAGCTCCACGGGCCTTACTGGTAGGGGTGGTGGACATGGAACTCCAGGGCAAGATCGTTCATGATAGCAGGGCTGTGCAGCACAGGGCATTCAAGCTGGAGCCCAGGGTAGAGGGGCTAGTCAGCTTTAGGAAGTTCAGTTTGTGCCTGGTGATGGCGAGGCTGGACCATCGACTGTTTGAGGTACAATCCTTGTAGCTTCTACTTTTTCTAGTGTGTTGTTTGACATAGGCTCCACGCACTCTTTTATCTCTTCTCAACTTGTGGTAATGATGGGTTTACCTGTGGAGGTGATGTGTGGGGTGATGTCAATTGACACTCCGTTGGGGGTGCGGGTTGAGGATATCAAGCAGTGAAAGCGATGTGCCTTGGAAGTTGGTGGGTATAATTTTTTGTGGGACTTTTTCATTCTCAAGATGTCACGTTTTGACATAATCTTGGGAATGGATTAGTTGGTGTTGTATCGGGCTCACATAGACTGTTACCATCACAGTGTATCGTTCAGGTCGCTTGAGGGTGATTCTTATGTCCACCATGTTGAATGGGATGTTCGAGAAGGGTGTGTAGGACCATTTGGTCAGTGGTTGAATAGACTCACGGCTCGAGTGTCATGTATCATGCTTGATGATAATGAAAGAGGAGAAAAGTATGTATTTTATCCCGTGGTGGATCAGTTTCAGGACTTGTTTCCTAACGATTTCTTGGGGTTACCCCATGAGAGGGATGTTGAGTTCATGATTGAGTTGCTTCCGGGAGGGGTGCCATTTTCTCTTTCGCCATACTGAATGGCACCGGCAGAACTCTAGGAACTGAAGGTTCATCTTGAGGAGTTGGAGTGTAAGGGGTTTATCCATCCTAGTACGTCTCCTTGGGGATCTCTCGTTCTTTTTGCAAAGAAGGCCGATGGGTCATTGAGGTTGTGTGTTGACTATCGAAGGTTGAATCAGATGACGGTGAAAACCGGTTCCCTCTTCCTAGAATTGATTACCTATTTGATCAGTTGAGGGGTGCATCAGGGTTTTCTAAAATTGATCTGAGGTCATGTTATCACCAGTTGAGGGTGACGTCTTTCGACATACCGCGGACAGCTTTCCAGAGTCGGTACGGGTTGTTTGAGTTTGTGGTAATGACTTTCATCTTGACCAATGCACCAACAGTGTTTATAGATTTGATGAACCGGATCTTTCATACCTATCTAGATCAGTTTGTGGTTGTCTTTGTTGAAGATATCTTAGTGTACTTGAAAACTCATGACGATCATGCCCAACATCTTGACATCGTCTTGGGTACACTAAGATAGCACCAGCTATACGCCAAGCTATCCAAGTGTGAATTCGGGATAGGTGAGATACATTTTCTGGGTCACATCATCTCAAAGGCAGGTGTGTCAGTGGATCCAGAGAAAGTGCAGGCAGTTGTATCTTGGGAGCAGCCCAAGAGCGTTTCTGATGTTCAGAGTTTTCTGGGTTTGGCCAGGTATTACCAAAGGTTCATTCAAGATTTCTCTCACTTAGAAACACCAATCTCAGGCTTGACCAAGAAAGTAATAAGGTTTGAATGGTTTGAGTCTTCTGATAATTCCTTCCAAGAGTTGAAGAAGTGGGTAACGACCGCACCTATCTTGATCTTACCTAATCCAGGTAATACGTACATCATCTTTTGCGATGCATCCAGAATTGGATTTGGGGCTATGTTGATGCAAGATGAGTGGGTGGTGGCTTACAGTTCAAGGAATTTGAGACCCCATGAGTGTAATTATCCCACTCATGGCCTGGATTTGGCTGCAGTAGTGTCCGCCTTGAAGTGCTGGAGGCACTATTTGTTGGGAGAACAGTTTACTGTGTTTACCGACCATAAGAGTTTAAAGTACTTCTTCTCACAGGGGGATCTGAATCTTCGGCAGTGAAGATGGGTTGAATACCTCTAGTCATTTGACTTTGAGTTGGTGTACATGTTGGGAAAGGGAAACAGTGTTGCTGATGCTCTGAGCCGGAAGGTTCAGAATTAGGTGGTTCAGGAATCCAATATCGAGTGGAAGGTGATGGCCTTGTTTGCAGAGATGCACCTCGAGGTGCATGATGAGAATGGTCAGGACACTCTTTCTTCCTTAATGATGGATTAGAATATTTTAAGTAGAGTTAAGTAAGGTCAGCTTGATGATCCCGAGTGTTTGATAATGAAGGAAAAGCTTAAAGGTGCGGAGCTACCTTCTGGTTAGGTCGTCAGTGTGGATGAAGTTGTTTTTGTTCGTGATCGTGTGGTTGTGCCAAAGTGTGTGTGGGAATAGTTTATGTGTGAGTTCCATGCATCAAAGTGGGTAGTGTATCTTGGTTTGATCAAGATGTACTGTGATCTACGAAGGATGTTTTGGTGGCCAGGGATGAAGAAGGAAGTTGCGGGCTTTGTGGCACAGTGCCTTACCTGTCAGCAGGTGAAAGCCGAGCATCAACGACTAGGTGGTTTGTTGCATCCATTGCCCATTCCAGAATGGAAGTGGGATGATGTGAGAATGGATTTTTTCCTGGGTCTTCTGAGGACGCCATAGAAGAATGATGCAATATGGGTGGTTGTGGGTCGGTTAACGAAAGTGTCTCATTTCTTACCGATTCAGGAAACCCATACAGTCGACCAGTTGGGTGAGCTATATGTTTGGGAAATATTGTTATTTCATGGGGTTATGTGGACCATAGTTTCACACCAAGATCCTCATTTAACATTGCGTTCCTAGAAAGGGTTACAGAAGGCACTTGGTACGCATGTTTTTTTGAGTACAGCTTTCCACCCGCAGACGGACAGCCAGTCGGAGCGTACAATCCAAGTGTTGGAAGACATGTAAAGAGCTTGTGTCTTGGACTTTGGTGGTTCTTGGGAGAGGCACCTATCGTTAGTTGAGTTTGCCTACAGCAACAGTTTTCAGGCTATGATTCAGATGGAACCATTTGAGGTTCTTTATGGGAAACCATGTAGATCTATGTTGTGTTGGCTAGAGGCTGGTGAATCCAAGTTATTGGGGCCAAGTCTCGTGTAGGAGACTTTAGAGAGAGTTAAGTTGATCAGGAATCGGATGGCTACATCTCAGAGTAGGCAGAAGTCATATGAATATCGGAGGTGTAGACCTCTTGAGTTTGAGGTGGGTGATAAAGTGTTCCTTCGGGTGTCGCCAAGGTTGGGTCAACATCGGATATGAAGTCAGAGTAAGTTGGCGCCCAGTTATGTGGGACCTTTTGATATTGTGGAAAGGATCGGAATAGTGGCTTACCGATTGGATCTTCCACAGTGGTATGGTGGGATGCATGATGTGTTTCATGTGTCGCAGCTTTGACGGTATCACCCTGACTCATCTTATGTGGTTGATGTTGACTATGTGGAGCTTGAGGCTGGTGCATCCTTTGAGGAGCATCTGGTTCGTGTGGTGGACCGTAGTGAAAAGGTCTTGTGAGGAAAGGTTGTGCCATTAGTACGAGTACTATGGAAGCATGGGAAAGTTTAGGAAGAAAAAGGGGAGCAGGAATCAGATATGTGGGCTAAGTGGCCCAAAATCTTTTCTTTGGTGGAGCAATCAGGCTTGGGAACTCGGCTCGAGGATGAGCCGTTATAAGGTGGGGAGATTAGAAGATCCCGGTTTTTGGAAAGGTAAGTTTTTGTTATGTTTTGGGTTGAACCCTTTGTTTTTAGGGCTTTGAAATGTTTCTTGAAGGTGTGAGAGTCCTTGGGGTGTTCCAGGGGATCGGGGGTTGGAAGAAGGAAAATATGGGCAAGACAGGCCAGGGCGCACGACCTACAAATGGACAGGAAAACCATACAGCCTACCCGGGCTAAACCGTGCGACCCTTCCTCCTCCGGACAGAAGCATGAGCACAGTTTGCGCATGGTTTTCCAAACTGTGTGGCTAAATCATGTGACCCCTCCCCCTCAAGACAGTGGTATTCACATTGTCTTCCAAACCGTGCGGACATACCATGCGGCCACTTAAAGTTGGGAAAAATTACAAAATTGCAACTCTGGAATTTTAAACCCCAACTCGGGAATTTCCTCTCCACCCCCCCCCCCCCCCCACCCTCTCTACCCTAGGACGAACATGGCCGACCCAAGCTTCCCAAGGGTGGTTCTCCTTCAATTCTAAGGTGTTTTTGGTGCCGTTGGTTGCAGATCAAAGCTCTGGGTAAGGCTAATCTCATCCTTGCTTCTCTTTTTGGATTAGGGTTTGTATCTTCTCTCCCTCTCATTCTGAAGCCCTAAAACCCTAATTTTTTGGTGAGTTTTAGGTTGAAGCTCTGTAGGATGGTTTAATCGAGGTCTAAGGACTTGATTGAGAGTGTGTTCAACCGCGGTTTCGAGGTAGTTGGTCTACAAGTGATATCCCATAGTTATTTGGGTATTTGTGCATGTTTAGTTGTGTTCTTGCTTTCCTTTGGTTATGTTTCGGAATAACCTTGGCATGTTTGGTAATAATGATGTTTAAAATGGAAAATGGAAGCCCTCATGATCCCCGTGGGATGTGTTGGGATAGACTTGACCGAATTGGGGCCATCTATGGGATGGTCCGGCATTTCCCGGATTTAGGGATTGATATTAAACAAGTGACCTTGTTATAATGAATTGTAGAGCCCTTGATAAATGCGTTGGCATGATTGGTTGAACTTGGAATAGAAGTTAGGTGATTCATCTAGACTTGGTAATAACCTAAGGGTTAAAGTGGAATGGGTTAAATGATTGATTAATAGGAATGATGAGTGGGTTAAATGGGTTAATGCGTAAACGGATTAATGACCATAATGGGATAGATTATGGGTTTAATGTTGAATTCTTAGTGAGATAGGAATTTCACATGGGAATTGGGTGAATGGTTAAATGATGTGAAATGGTAATGTGTTAATGGGTTAAGGCATGATGTGGATTCCCATGTGGGTTGTTGTGAATAGTGTTTTCGAAGGGAAATGGTTTGGATGGTTGATGGTTACTTATATATATAAGTAGGTGCACATTGATTCCTAGATTGGGTTATGACTTGAGGATCTACTCCCACGGGTCGATTGAAGACTGATGTTCTAATCTCCACCCTAAATGCATGGTTTAGGAAATGGGACTGAGGGTCTATTCTCCTAACGGTTGCACCCACCCAGACTAAGGCTTCGAGGTGAGGTTATTGTTGCTATGAGGGGTTAGTCCTAGTGAGATAGGATAACGAGGTTTTTACCCTCTTTCATGTGATTTTTGGCCTTAGACCCATGTAACATAGTGTATGTGATTAACCCATGGAAATGTGATGAAATAGTAAATAGGGATAATGGGTGTGTAATAAATGGTAATAGAAGTGGCATTGGCTTGGCTCTAAACTAGACAATGGTACGTTAAATAATTACATAGAAATTATCATTCATATTCCTTTGCATGAACTATCTATTTAGACTGGATATTTTGTAGACACCGTTGGTGGTGGCCTACTGAGTTGTACTCACACCCTGCTCGGGCTGCCGTTGGGTACCCGAGAAGAATTCATGTTTGCAGGTCAGGAGAAGGGCAAGGGTCCTTGCTAGGTAGTGAGTGGACATAGGTAGCACTTGGTGGAGGATGCGGACTTGGAGTCAGGACTATTTTGGGGATTTTGGACATTGTCCTCATTTTGGGATTTTTTTCACCTTTTCACTTTTAGTATGACGTGAAAAATTTTATTGATGGAAATGGTTGTTATACATGTTCCTTGTTGTTGATTATTGTTTCTGCTATTGGTTTATTTCTGTTGTGGATTACTCTATTAAAAAGGGGATATAGTCTCCCCACATGACCACATAGACCCCTGCTACTAGTCGGTAGCCTTTGGCGTACGGGGAGGCGTGCTTAAGGTCATGTAACCACCCGGCTCAGAGCACCAGTTTAGTGGATCCTGGGTCGGGGATGTTACAATAATTCATTGGAAAAAAATAATAGAAGCTTATATAGATGATATGGATTCCCTCAAATGGAACAAGCTCTAGTTCATGTATAATATAGAGAGGCACTAGAACATGATAGATAGATCCTTCAATGAGTAGTTTGGATTTCTTTCGTTCTTTTAGGGTGACATGGTAATAGTTGTCATAATGACAATTATACCTAGAATGAAGTCACCAAATTTGTAGCCCAAGTGGTAAGGGCCTTATATAATTCATAAGGTCTATTAAAATAGAGCACACACTTTGGTCACTATGGATGAATAGAGTATCAAACCTCTTACCAATTACATGTTTCTCAATAAGTATGTTGCATAATGAGGAATGATGGTACATACTCTATAACCCTAAAATGGGAGTCTAAATCCAAGAATCGTGACTCTAAACTATGTGAGAATCTTCCCAAGAATGTGTTGTATAGTGGTGGACCCCCTTGGATCTCCATTCACATCATCTTTATCACTCTTCCACGATACACATACATTTGGGGTAACACTCAACCTAGGTCTAAGCATTATGACCTTAACTATTTACATCTCTTAGTTTTATTTGTAAAACATTAAACTAAAAAATCAGGAAGACCTCAATGTATAATCTTAAACTGTGGTTTTATGCAATACAAGATCTGGATGCCTCTTAATAAGAGTTTTTTTTTACCCCTTCCAAAACTAAGATTCCCCATATATTGAGTATGATATTTTTATCAAACATTACCCCATGTTCTGAACATGATATGACCCACGACAATTATGTGATGCCTAAATTCCATCACTATATAGGATTTCTCATATCAGTCCCTATCCTTTACAAAACCATTTTCCAAAACTATGTATGGATT
Source organism: Viscum album (assembly GCA_963277665.1). Lineage (NCBI taxonomy): Eukaryota > Viridiplantae > Streptophyta > Magnoliopsida > Santalales > Viscaceae > Viscum > Viscum album. The sequence continues at coordinate 826,057,113 of OY728155.1, forward strand.
TACTTTCATCCTTAAGGTATATAAAGAGATGATCGAACATCTCATATCTCATCCCATCTAAAAATTCATCAACTCATCATCCACTATTCTCTATTCATGGTCTAAGAAATACATATTTTAAACTATGTGTTGTTTTCCTCTTGGTAAATTTTTGGTGTGAAAACCACTTTGAGTCTATTCAGGTAGAGTCTTATGCCATTCATTCCACTCATATTCCATTTGGAGAAAAAATCACCACATTGTCTAAAAAAATTGACTTTAAACTATTCTACATGTTTCGGACCGTAGAAACCTAAACTGTGTATTGCTGACTTTGGGATTGCTTCCTATGGTGTTGGGACTCCTTATCCCTTATCACACTGGGTTTAACTCTTACACCACACAAACTTACTCAAAATACCTTCCCATAGTTAGTACATTATAAACCTATACAGTGTGAATTTACCTCAGGATCGCATAGTTTGTTCATCCCTATTGAAGCCTATACATCGACCATGATCTAGAACTATTTATGGCTTGGTGATTTTCCTCGTGGGATATGTAGTGACTCATAGACTTTCTATCTTCAAGTTTATCCATATATTCACCGCAAAACAGTCTATTTTCTATGGTGTTATCACCCAAAAATTCTCATATGGAACTCACTTTTAAGTGTAAGCCACATTCATATACCTTAACCCATTAATGAGTCAACATTCCATCATATCCCGATAGGAGGAATATAAAAGAAGGAATCTTAGGGAATCATCCCTACACCTATGTCCTTGGTGAAACATTAAACAACAATCATACCACATATAAAATTGGGATGCCTATTCATGAGAGAATATTTTACCCCATATCAAACTAGGATGCCCCATATAAAAAATATGGGACGAACAAACTCCTATATTCATAGTACATAGCGTGAAACTATAACCTTTCCCTATATTAATTCAAGATAACCCATATCCTCCTATGATAAGATTCAGTATCTTGTTTTGAGAGAGTAAGACCCTTCTGTAATAACTCTCTTACCACATCTTTCATCAAGACTATGTGGATCTTGATTCCCATCCTTAGAGGAAACATACTGATTCCTAGATATTTTATCTTTATTCCATCACCTTCATCAACTCATTCTAGGATCCCTCCTCTCCATCTAATCTCACGACATCAACCAAAGGTTTGTATTAGAAAAAAATCAAGGAAGAGGGTACTTATGGCCCTTTATTCACATAATGTTATCACTTATCCATATCACAAAAAGTGTCAGGGACACCCATTCCCCTTCAGTTGAAGTTATCTGACCTTAAACCATTAATTTCCTTATTCCAACCTCTATGATCATAACCTATGATCCGAGGTCCCTAAATCATACCCATAAACTAGATGTGAGTCTTCTTAGAAATGTTCTTGTGGTGGCGGGCCTCCTTGGTCCTCATTCATGTCATGTTTTCAACATTCCACACTACACATATCTATTTGAAGAACCCTATACTCCAAACTCTTCATCCTTAAACAAGGAGCAGATGGTATAGACTCCATATCCATAAATTGGGAATCCATGTCCAAAAATAATGACTTTAAACTGTGTGCAATCTTCTTTATAAATGTATTTTTGACTATGGGGCCCCTTTGGCTCATATATTTTGAGTTTTTATTCTATTGTACCATACATGCCCATTTTAGTATGCTCACGTTATGGTCCAAACTCTATAAACATAATATGAGAGTCATAGTCCAATAATCTCATCCTTAAAATTATGAACATGAAAGGTGCCTCTGAGATATTCCATATAAAAAAGACTCTTAGGTTCCTCATGAAAGCTTGTTCACATGTCCTTTCACAGGAAGTTAAACTATAGACATAACCCATGAAATAGACATGGGATACCCTCTTGACATGAAACGAGGAAGAAATTATGGTCATCTCATTATGTAATCCACGTATACTATGTACCAATGACACAACATAAAACCATTTGATACGTCATACTCATCGTACGATGTTAAACTACATGTCTAACTTCCTTAGCACATGACATTAAACTATTTGTTCATTTTACCATTGCACGATGTAAAACTATGAGGCATATAAGGTGATTTCCCAAGAATCAATTTATTTATGATTTGGTCACCTACTACTTTTTCATGTTCTTTTATTTTCATTTGGTTTCCAGACGTCTCTCCCTTGGAATGATATTTTGACCTTTTTTTAGGATGAGGCGCCAACAACAATATAATCTAGGTTATAGTGGTGTAATTCTAGGAGTGTTGTAATACATTTGAATATTCCCCCACATCATATCCATGCTTTTCATTCCCTTTATCTAGATCCTCACCCTCATCCACCTTTGAAGGGACTCACTAACAGAAATGGTATTTGGCTAAAATGGATTACCTGTCATCTTGTAAACACCCTAGTGGACTTTGGACGAGATTTTGAGATAGGTTCTGTGTTTCGAACGTGGTCAGTGGTTGACCCTCATTTGTTTATCCTTATTCCCATCTAATGGTATAGATGCTATGTTTTAATCATAGTATATATTTATTATGTATCACCACACCACACTCATTGTGTTCCATATTTTGGGTATCATGATTCACACTCCTCATTCCACTTTGTTCATCTAGAATTCAACACCCTTGTCATTACCCCCTTCATGCCCTAGAGCATATTGGAAAATCATGTCAGTTTTCTAGAGAGTCATGTTATCCTGCCTTATCCCCTCTTCCCCTAAGAGATCTAGGTGTTCAGTCAGCAATAGAATACCCTGAGTGTTTTATGATTTTCTAAAACATTCATTTAAATGAGAAATCGCATGGTAGTCCCTTGTTTATCAAATGAAGAATATATCACATGTGCTTAGGTATTGGTCATTGGATATCTTGTGAATATTATTGAAGGGTGAACAAAATAAATGTTTTCAAAGTGGTTATGATTTTTGATAAAACAAACAAAATTTTCAGAGGTTCATCCCCACATTAAAGATTCTCCTTTTCAAAATATCATCAAAGATAGACCACAATGATCAATAACTCATGATCATCTAGCCTCACTAGGTCTTCTCACTCTTTATCATTTTAAGGACGGGACTCTTTGCCTCTGATATAATTATGGTACTGCATAACCATTTACTCATACACCAAGGATTTCACCTCATCTACCATTTCCTAAATGACCGCTAATTGGGCCTTCAAAGTATTAATGACCTCAGCCTGAGTAGCAGCCACTGCCACATGGTCTTGTATGAGCCCCTCCAAATGGATTATATCTCCTTCAACTACCTCAAGATCCTTCTATCCCTGGACATTTTTTTATTCTAGGAAAGGTCAAGCACCTTCCATTCTGAATTTTCCCACTCAACAAGGATGTCTCAAGCCAATACGAGAAGGATTCTGGAGTCCACTCCACTGATCCTAAAGATGAAAAGAGATCGGAAGAGATATCCCACCCTATTTGGTAGGTTCACTATCAGTTTGTGGGTGATGAAGTTATAAACATACCTCTATGCCTTGCAATGGATGATCTAATTCTCCTCAGAAACATCTGAGTCAAAGTACTTGAAATATTCAACTATCACAGGATCATAAAGAATGAAGATCACAAATTGATTATCAGATGGATCATCCAAATATATATTTTTAGGTATAATTATCAGGGGATATATTCTAAAAATCATATCCTCGATATACTCTCCACATATGGTGGAAGCCTCTCCATCTCCTTGTGGATCTTTTGAGGTTGAAGAAACTTTCTCGTCTCCCTCATTTCCCCTATTGATGTCTCGGTCTCATCCTCAATTCATCTAACATTCACTAATGGAACTTCAAGGGTTATAAAATCTAATGCATCCTCCCTAACCACTCATGTCATTGACACAATTGTTTCCTCCTCTATAACAAATTTGACTCCAATAGTATCCTATGCTAGAACCTCTATACCAGGCTCGGCCACCATAGACAACTCAACCATCCTGTTTGGGAGAACCATCTCAACCCCCACTATTGATGGTGTGATCTCAAAGGTATCGTCCAATGGAAAAAAATTAAACTAAATACCACGGTCACCTCGACCATTCATGTCAGATATTAGTATCCTCCATCACCACCTCATCCCCAAGAGCGGTTAGTACAAGAGTTGATGTTCGTAATTGAGTCTTCATCGCTATTTGGACTACTATTTCAAGATGTATTAATCAAGAATAGAATGTAAGGTCAAAGGATAAAAGGTAATAAAGGAGGAGGAAGCTTATGTGAATAATACATCCTAGCGAGGATCTCTTGTAGGTTAGTGGGTAATTCCTTGGGAAAAGATCCCTCGGAGGTCACTACCTTAGTTATAGGGGCCAATTGTTGGAATCTTGATACTCTGACATTAAGGAAGGCCCCCCTATTACTACCTATATTTTTTGAGGTTATATTTCCGGTTTCATGAGACCTATAATTTTCCTCTCCCTCTTTGGTTCCCACTGATTCATACACAAGTGAATGAAGGGATCAAGTGATGAGTTTAAGGGATATGTGATGTCAAAAAATGAACAAAAATCAGAGAATTTTCCTAGTTGGTAGTAAGATGTATGTCTTTATCTAAGATATAATAGGAATCACTTATTTGTGAGTCCTCCAAACCATCTCTCTTAACCACAATAGAAGTTGCACATCCCATAAGGGAGACTATAGGATATGATATGACCAACAGTGTCCTCAACTGATTAGTTAGGGTACGTGCGGTACTCTGGGAGTAGATCATGTCCCCCATCTCTTCCATATATTCTATTGACTCGGCATGAGGAGCATATAAACCTTATTTTATGTATCCCATCTTGGTGAGGTATATCCCATAAGTGTTGAGGTACTTCAACACCCCTTTAGGGGTGGCGAGATTCTTATGATTCCCCTAGTCCCACAGGCATCGAGAAACACAATGTCTTTAGGGAATTTGGGTGATGTACCCACTTACTAGGACCTTGAAAAACTCCCTATAGACCACCCTAGAGGGATCCCCTTCTTCCCATGACTACTTTGCCATTAGAGTTTGAGCCTATTATACAAATCCTCTCCCTCCAACCTTTACCTATATTAGTTCAGGTATCATTTCACTCGCTGCTAAGATGTTACCCATAGGGCTAGATCTGCCTCCAAAACATGCTCCAACCACCACTCGACCATGGCCCAATTGTTGTATGGATTCTATTTTCCCAATAAATTTACTTCAATGCATCAACATCTCACAAATATCTACACTCTCCCAAATTATCACGTATTCATGAATGATTCCATATATAGTAGTAGGAGGTGGCAACTTGTTAATCATTTTATCATCTTCTCATGAAGAAAATATTGAGGGTCAAGCCCTCTTTATTGAACAAAATAACCTCTTTTACAACTATGTAAGAGAGATCCTATTACAGAAAAGGGAAAAATTACTAAGAAAATAAAAGAAGAAAAAAGGTCAAAATTGGTCAATAAGTCTAAATGTTCAATCACCCCCTCTACCAAGAAGTTTCACTGTGATGGAAGTACAACATGTCAGATCACCTCTCTAACTCATCCTCTCATCTGAAAATGTGCCAAATATGACTTGGAAATGAATGTTTATACTCATTCAACACTTCTATGGATACCTTTAGTGTTAAAAACTACATTAATAAAAAAAATCAAACTGGTACAGATTATAAAGTTTGCAAATTGGCTCACAGTCACCTTTTTCCACTACTACCCATCCTCAGATGTCTAAGAGGTACGATCACATTATGATGGTTCATGTACCATCATAAGTCACCATAATCATTCAGAGAGTAAATGCATCAAATGTGAAGTTCGCTACCACTTTTTCTCTTTACATAATGTCTATCATACACAACTTTATCGGTAGACTCCTATAAATGTTTAGAATTTTTGGTTGAAAGTTTTTAGTTGGTGGGGGAAGTGGGGTCTGGGTATTCATATACCCCCCATGTGAGTGGCCACCCATCTATTTAAGAATTTAAGGGGCCCCCACACACAGATCTGAGAATTACCTTCATAGATGTGGTGAAGCACCTTGTACAACTTTTCTAATATAGGGACAGCTAGGTTAATGTGCTTCCACATTGCTAGCATCCCCACCATGATAAATGATCTCAGTTTTACCTACATATGTGTTTTCCCCTCAAGGAAAATCCATCAATAGATGATCATGGTAATAAATCCTATCAACCAGCTTCATGATTGATTTTTTATCCCCATAGTTTCCACTATATTCCCTTTAAGATCTTCCAGTAAGAGTGCTCCTTGGACCACTAGTATAACCCAGGGCATTTGTGTTTCCTCCATAGTGGATTCTCTACTATATCCTCCACTCACATTGTTATTATTCTGGTACATTCTGTAAATACTAAAACCATTTCATGAATGGAATATTCTTCATCCCCAATTCATCTATGTTCATCCCATGCACCAACCTTAGTAATTCCATCACATGATCTAGAATATGATCATGGTCCTCACACACACCCTCTATGGGGAGTATTTTTTTTCATACATATCCCCCAGAATTGGGATCCCATCAATCGGGTGAAGGTCTCATAGAGTGATTCCAATTTCCACATGATGTAGATGGAAAGTTTTTTCCCTAGATACCACCATCTTAGTAGATCAGGCATGATGTACTAATTGAAATAAATGTCAAACTGTGAGGCTCATGATTCATATTATAAAAATACTTACTTTAGATCAGCCTCAAATTAATAGTGCGATGTTCATTCCCAATAAGACCAACCTCATTCATCAGTAAAGTTCATTCCCTATTTCATATACCATTTTTCATTATATTCTATCAGATGTCCCCCAAACCTGTCTTGAGGATCATCTCATATTGCGGGGAGGATGCCTCAACCTCAAAATTATCCCCATTAATGTTATTGAAATGGTTATAGAGAGTTTATATAGTGATTAGAATGTTTTTCTTTCAGATGTGTCCTCTAATAGCCATATTACACTGGCATTCTCTTGATTGGATTCTTAACCCATAGTCCAGTTCGTCTATTCTCACCGTAGGGGTATAAAAATGGTCACTCAACACGAATCTATAGAGTGGTAGCCTATTGCACATAGGTTACTTATTAAATGAATATTTTAGTAGTGTAATGAGGGATTCTTGGGATAACATGCTCCAGAAAATTTCTCTAATATTGAGGTTCCCATCCATTTACTCTCGATCAGCATTAGTAGTGTTGGCTCCTGTAGTGTCCATTTTGTTTGAGACTTAGAAGTTGTATAGGTCAGATTCAAAAAGATATATTCTCATATATTTATTTTTTGGATATTTATTCCTAAATATCAATTCTTGAATTTTTGGTTCCCAGATTTCCTATTCGTGAATCACCATTAACAAAACTAGACTCATGGAGAATGTGAGATTTGAAAGTTTTTTTGATAGAAATCAAAAATTAATCATGAAGGGTGTGATTTTCCTGAAAATATAATGTATAATTTTCTAATAATAATAGTCTAGTGATCTATTAAAATTTCCCCCTCCACTATTTATAGTTTTATGGACCACTACAATATTTTTCATGGCCCTTATAGAGCTAGTATCATGAATGGTCTTCATGAGTTAGCTTCATGAAAGTGAGCTCATTGACAATTTTCAATTACTATCCCCCAAAACCAGAGCCTCATTTTCCTTATCAGATCCAATTCTTAGGGGGGAATTTTTTTTATGCGAAAACTATTGTTTCACTGGAATGGTTGAGTAATGAATGACAATTTTATGTGAATTTGATCTAAATGGCCACAAAATCCATCTCAGGGATATTTTTTTGCCAATATATACTCCTTTAAAAAAATTTGGAAATCGTGAGGTTCTTGGGTTTGGCAGTTACTTCACAGATTCATTAATACCTGACAATACCTATTCACAAAATCATTTCAAGTCATATATGGATTTAAAATTTTTTATCATTTGATTGTATATTTTCATGAATGACATTTTGACTCCAAGATCCATGCCCATTCCTAAATCACAACATGTTTCATGAGTGCCTCCAACACTGAAGAAATAGTTTTTCCAATATACCCCTCGTCTATCTAACATTTTAGAGATGGAAAATCAAATATCTACTTCTAAAATCACTCTCTTTTCATGAACCACCTGAGCATCACTAACAAATATGAATATGGATCACTCATGATATACAGGCTTCACAAAACCTCCTCCCCTATGTTCGTGAAATACTACACCTAGAGTGGATATTATTTTTTTTGTAATGTCTCAATCCCTTCAAGGAAGAAGAAGGTCCTTTATGTTTCTTGAGGATTCTCTAAGAATTTAGCCTTCACAAATCACTTCCCCTGTGATTCTTGACATTAACCTGAGGGATGGTCACTTTGTTTCATCTAGAATACTCCTTTTTGAATCCCCTAACATCTGCAAGGACCACATTCCTTACAAGGATCTCCATTCTAAACCTTAAATATTTATGAAGAAATTCTCTTAGATCTCTCCATGGTGCCTCCCTTCAACTAACACCCCTTCATGAAGGCCAAGTGATCAGAACCCCTATACCAATCCAGAACTAGTTCAACTAAACCTTGAGTACCCATGTGACTGGTTCAACCCATTATTGTGCCTTCCCACTTCACTCCAAGTGAATATTGAGCTTCAAACATGCATTTTTCTTTGAATAATTGGTATTTTAACCCCTTTTTCTTCTAATAATATGTCCCATTACATGGGCCTCATGATAGAACACTCCTCCAGGGAAGTTCCAACATCATGCCCCACCCAAAGGAACATGAGCGGTGGTCAAGTATTCCATAAGGGTATGGAAAGAGCATACACACATCCAATATATATGAAGTAAAACATACTAGATACTCATCCAACTCATAATACATTAAACTTTATAAAAACATCCATAGTACATGAAATAAAACTATTGTCTTACCTTATGTTATAAGAACATAATGCCCCATGTTCTTTCATAATGGTATTCAACCCTCTCTTAACATAGGTTACAAGCCAACACAAGAGGATTCCAAAACACCCCCAGATGGAAGATTCTATTCATAAACTACATAACATCCCTTATCAACACTCCATTTACAATATTATCATTATTACCAAATGATGTTTAATTGTATGGATTGGTCTGGTCACACAAACCTAAACTGTGGCATTGAACTATGTGGGTTTTTACCCATATCTTCTATGTAGGGTACATTGTACTCCTATCTGAGTTTCAATCCCAACCATTAGTAAACCCAATTGTGATATCTTTATTCATAAGGAAAAACCTTTCAAATCCACCATACAGGGAATTCAATCCACATTGGTAAACTCAGGTGTGAAATCTTACCTCCTAGGGATTCTTCTTATTGATCTAACTTTTGGGGCGTTCTGATCAATCAATCCCATATCCACAAGACAATATAGTCATGCTCTGATCTATCTCAACCATGCATTTGGATCCATCTCTACAAGACATAGAACATGTGACATGACCCAAAATACCTACCCTATATATAATTATGGTATTAATTAGTAAAAAATCCTTGGAAAACATAATCCCCTTGCATAAAACATGATTCACATAACACGGGATGTATTGGGTTTACATACCTAAGATTCCTCATAATATATGCCATCCCAAGAAGAATAATTCATGTGAATAGTGTGCCTAGTGTCCAAACATTCATAGTGGTGCACAATGTGACTACCCTCCTAACCAATGTTTACTGACCTATAAAGAAAAATTTAATGTAATTAAATATTGTACACAAATTGATGGCACCATGAATGAGTTCTACAAACATGAATAAAATCTATGAGGAATACCATGACAAGGAAACGATCTCCAAGGCGGACTCCATTAGAAGGAGGAACTGCTATCTCATCATCTTGTTTCAATCAAGGAGCATACATCAACCATTTAAATTTATGAAATTCTCCCACCTTTTGAAAGTAAAAATAAGGGAAAATATAAATCCTGTATATATTAACGCATAAGAAGTACTTGAAGAAATATTTGGAAATATCCTTGAGAATAAAATTTTTAGGTCATTTCATATCATATCATTAATTATCTATGGATCTGATAAATATTGATGTTGTTATTTATATGGAGTCACCAAATATTGGGTTGGATGTGAAGATTTTTATTGGATTTGAGGGATACTAGAGAATTTTTATAGAAAAATCATTAGGATTACAACCCCTTTGACTGCCCTGATGTAGAAAGGGCAGCTGTTTACCAAGACCAAGAAGTTTTAGAGATCATTCGACTAATCGATGTTGAGGTTAACCAGTGCTCCTATGTTTGGACTAACATAGGAGGGTGTGGAGTACATAGTGTAGTGTGATTCCACATGATCAGGGCTCAGGTTATTGTTAATGAAGAGGCGGGAAGTGATCACATATGGGTCAAGATAGTTTTGACCCCGTGATAAAATATATATACAAATCATGACCTATATTTGGTAGAAGTAGTCTTCAGCCTGAAGATATCGATGAACTATCTTTATGAGAGCACTTTATTGTTTACTCATACCATCAACTTATTGGGTATATCTTCATGCATAGAGATCTAAATGAGAGGAAAGGGGTATGGTTGAATTTATTTCATGACTATGACTTTAAAATAGTCTATAATCATGGGAAGGGAAATGTAGTAGCAGATACCATTGGTAGGAAGTCTCATTCTCATTTAGAGAGGGAGACATCTGAGTTGTTATCTTATTTGTAGCAGACCCAAGTGGAGGATAGGGGTATATATTGTCTTCAAGAAATGGTGTTGACTCCTCCACTTCTCCATCACAAGAGGGTGGTTCAATTGGTATCAATCTACTATGTTGTTCTCTATGACCTTATATATTTAGAAGATTCACTGGATGAATTTTCAGAGGGAAGAGACATTTTATCCTCTTATATGGATGTACGGTGGTTCCAATTTTAGTATTCAAGGATTTGGTGAGAAAGTTTCATACTAATATTTTGGTCGTATATACCATTATATTGAATATTTACATGCACCTTCAGGGATAGTTATTTTGTTCTGGAAAGAGGTGTAGCATGTTGTGTTCGTCTCTTGGGGTCTCACTTGTTAGTAGGTGAAGGATGATTACCAAGTTCCAGTAGGTTTGATGTAGCCTTTTGATGTTCCGAAAAGGAAATGGGACATCATGTCCATGGGATTTATAATAGAGTTACCACAGACTGTAATATTCTATAATGATATCTAGGTGATTGTGGACCAATTTATGATGTCAGAACACTTCCATTCCATTAAGGATAATATTTCAATGGATATTTTTTAATAATTATATGTGGGGGATATTTTTTGGCTCCAAAGGTTACCCTTAATGATTATCTTCCACCATGATGTGTAATTTATGTCACTATTGTGGAGAGACCTACATGAGGCATTCAAGAACCCATTTGTGGATGAGTACAGAATTTCACCCCTAAGTGGATGCTCATAACAAGCGCACTATCTAGGTGTTGGGGGATATTCATAGATATTATGTTTTAGACATCATCTAGATCTAGTTGTATCACCTTGAATTGGTTGAGTACATTTATAATAACATCTATCACTCTATGATCAGAATGTAAGATTTCAAGGCCTTATATGAGAGACCTTATAAATCACCCTTATGCAAAAAAAATATTACAAATACATCTATTTTTTCCAAATATGGTGCAAGAGACAATATGGAAGTTCCAAGTGATTAATGGTAAAATGAGTACATTATAGAGATGATAGAAATATCACATAGATTGAAGTCACAGGACCTTCGAGTTTGATCAGTTAGAATTTATTTTCTTAAGATTCTCTCTAGGATGAGGATTGTGGAGGTTATCCATGGAATAATGATATCCCTAAGGTTTATCATGCTATTCGAGATTCTATGGAGGGTTGGTGAGGTTTTGTACCACCTAGCCTTACCCCTATAGTTGGATCGGGTTCATGATGTATTCCACATGTCACAACTGAGGAGATATGTTCATGATCATATTAACATCATTGATTAGGGTGATTGGTATATCAAGGTTGGATCCACCTTCATAGAGTACATATTATAAATTGAGTATCGGTGGGACAGCATCCTACAAGGATGAACCATCCCCTTGGTTTGTATGTTGTGGCATCATGAGAGGATGCAAGATAAATCCAATGAGAGGGAGAGTTAGATGTGTTCTCATTATCCCCACATTTTTTGTTATATTATTCTTTTTAGTGATGAAATTCCCTATATGGGGGAATAGTTTAGTGACCCTATTTTCCATTTTAAGCCTTTGAAATATGATAATATATATTTTGGAGACTTGTAATGTGAAGACGCAAGATTCCAAGTCTCAATTACCCTAGAATTAATATTATAAAAATATTTATAAAATTTATATCACATCTATGATGTTTTTAATAAACAATTATTTATCTTATAAGAGTTGTATTTGATAGAGAATAAATGTCTATAGTTGAATTCAGAATATGGGGTTCACCCAAGGCACACCCAAATGTTGGACGGCAAAATAAATTTTGATAAGGCAGTCATTGGCGATGCATTTAATTTAAATAAATAATTAAATTTATTTATTTTATATTATATTACCTAATGTAAATCTTATATAAATACACTCTTATGAAAAATGTCTCATGTTAGCCACATAACCCTGGGAGGACTTGAGAGGAGATTTAGGGCATTCTTCCATGGTGGATTGGGATTGGATGAGGAACAATTACCAGATTAAAGTGGATCGATGGGTAGTGAACGCAATGGATCACCCTCATTGATTTTTAATGTGTTCATAATAAAAAATCAATCCTAAATAAAGGGTGATATTTTTTGTTTTGGTTCCCACCCCTTTTGAATCAAATATTGAGTATGTATTTTGTCACGTCCCAGATCTAGTGTTAGAGAAGCACTACTCTTAGGGTGATTTACTATATTTAGGGATACAATCGTATTACTTCATCCTCGACATGGATTGGTTGTATTTAATGCAGGATATCATGGATTTCTACATAAGTCGGGGTTTTTTCTCTGATACTAATGGAGAAACATTAGTGTTTTTTGGAAAGAGATACCCTCGAATGGTTTATAGTTGTGTCTTTTCCTTATCATCCTTGGTGATGAGATGATATAGAGTCTATTAGAGGTTTAGCAGTTTGTGTTTCCTAGGTTCATAGAGGAGTACCCTGAGTTATTTCTAGAAAAGGTTATAGAATTACCCCCTCAATGAGATATTGATTTTGGGACCGAGCTACAACTATCCATGTCTCATATTTCAAGGTTTCCATATAGTATATACCATTATAATTTGTGAGAGTGTGTATTCAACTTGATAGTATTTTGGGGTTCGATTTTGTTCAGCCAAGCATGTAACTATGGGGTGCACCAGTTTTGTTTATGAAGAAGGATGATAGCAGTTTGTAGTTGTGTATCAATTATCATCTCTTAAACCGAGTGAAATTAATGAACTACTGTCATCTACCACAGATTAAAGATTTTTTTGATCAAATGAAGGGTGCAAGTTGATTCTTGAATATCAATTTATGTTTAGGGTATCATCAGATGCATGTAAAGGATGGGGATATCCTGAAGATTACTTTTTATTGTTGTCATGGGAATTATGAGTTCATTGAGATTTTATTCGATGTGATTAATTATCAATCTCTAATCATGTGTTTAATGAATGTTGTGTTCCATGAGTTTCTGGATAGGTTCATAGTGGTTTCCATCAACGATATCCTTGGGTAATCCACATTTGAGGAGGAGCATTCAGAGCATCTAAGGGTTGTTTTGGGGGTTCCTCATTGTCAGTATCTATTTGGGAATTTGTCTATGTGTGTGTTTTGGTCTCAAGAAGTCTATTTATTGGGGAATATTGTGTCCCGGCAAGGAGTATCTGTTGATCCTTCAAAGATATAAGTAGTTTTGCCTTGGGAATCCCCAATGAAAGTTGCAGAAGTGTGATATTTCCTTGTTCTTAGAGGCTATTATAGGAGGTTATTAGAATATTTCTCTCAAGTTACAACTCATATAATAGAATTAACTAGGAAGGATCTGTCTTTCTTGTGGACTTATAAGTGTTAGGAAGCTTTCAAGTATCTAAAGGATAAGTTGGTTGGTGCTACAGTTCTTTATCTATCAGAAGTAGTAGTTTCGTTCAAATTTTTTTGTTATGATTCACGTTTGGGGTTGTGTTGTGTTTTGATGTGGTATAGGTTGATCATTTCTTATGGGTCATAGAAGTTTCATCCCTATGAGCATAACTATTTTACCCATGATCTTGAGTTGGTAGCGGTAGTGATTTACCTGATTTTTTGGATACATTACCTCATTAGTGATAATTTTTTGGTCTTCATCAATCAAAAAATATTGAGGTATGTTTTACCCCATAGTGACTTGAACATGTGCCAACACTAGTTTATGGAGTTATTATAAGATTAAGAATTTGATATTTCATATACACCTGAAAAGGGGAACGTTGTGGCTGATGCATTGAGCAGGAAGTCACGTAGTGATGTAGTGCATGAATATAGTGATTCCTAGAGAGTGATGGAAGAATATTAAACATTACATATAGATATGGTAGAAGTTGGGGATAGAGGATGTCTTTTCCAGATGATAGTGCAATCATGTTTGGTGCATCGGGTGTAGGAATCCCACTTTTGAGATCTTGAGGTGGAGGTCTGGACAGTCTGAATTGTTTGTGGTGAGGCCCCAGATGGTTGGTCTATAGATGAACAACACTGAGTTTTGTTTTAGAGAATACTTTTCATTCCTTTGGTGATTCATGATATATTTCTAAAAGAGTTCCATAGTTCACCCTTAACAGTACAACTTAGCATGACAAAGATGTACCAAGCTTTGAGGAGTCCGTTTTTGTGGCCTAGGTTGAATTGTTTAGTTACAGAGTTTGTGTCTTAATGTTTGGTATGTATGAAGGTGAAGGCCAAGCATCATGTTCCTGGTGGTTTTCTCCAACCATTAGCTATTCCCCAATGGAATTTTGAGTACATCTTGATGGAAATTGTAACTGGTTTACCTCTATCTCAGGGAGGTTATGACATTATATGGGTAGTAGTGGATCATTTGAAAAAGTCATCCCAAATTATAGTGATCAAGGAGTCGAGCTCAGTGGATGTTTTGTCAAGGTAGTATTTAGAAGATGTGATGAGACTCCACTGGGTCCTAATGATGATCATTTCTGATCAAGATCCTCATTTTACCTCTAGGGTGTGAAGAGGTCTCCAACGCGATTTTTGTTCTCAACTATGGATTATCAATGCTTTCAATATATCGATAGATTGTTTAACTAAACAGACCATCTAAACTCTTGAATACATGTTGCGCTCTTGTGTCCTGGATTTTGGAGGTTTTTTGGATGAGGAACTTACCCTTGGTAGAGTTTGCTTACAAAAATAGTTTTCACTCCACCATCAGTATGATTCCATTTGAATATTTATTTGGATAACCTTTCCATGCTACATTGTGTAGGAATGAGGTCAGAGAGTTAGAAATTCTCAGGTTGTAACTAGTATAGAACACGACAGAGATGGTTCAAGTGATTCATGAGAGGATGAAAGCAACGAATGATCGTTAAAAATATTATGTCAATCATAGGATCAGACCTATAGTGTTTGGTGTTGGGGGTCATGTGTTTCTTAATGTGACTCTCCATTGTGGGTACTGAAGGTTTGTTCATGGGAGTATGCATTCTCCATGGTTTTTGGGCCTTTTAGGTGTTTTATTGGGTTGGAGTCATGGAATATTGGATAGAACATCCCTCGCAGATGAGCTGGGTACATGATGTTTTTCATGTTTCATAGCTCCACAGTTATCCTCATGATGAATCTTACATAATATATTGGGGTGATATTTTCATTGATGATGATGCAACCTTTGAGCAGTGGCCTGTAGAGATCCGGAACCATAGGGAGAAGGTGTTGCATGGGAATTATATACCCATGTCCCATGTCTTTTATCAGCACGGTGTCATGGTAAGAGAGTACTTGGGAATGTGATGGGTAGATACACGCTCAATACCCCGAGATTTTTGATATTTATCTCTTCACATGTAATGTTGTCCCTTATTGGTTGTAGACCTTTTCTAGTAATGAGATGTATTTATTTTGTTTCTTGTTGTGTCTTGATTTCTTTTGAGAGGTATCTCCCTCAAGAGATTGTTTAGGAGTTGGTTCTAGTTTCCACGTGGTTTCGTTTTGTTCCTTTGATGAATCGGCTGACCTTTTATGGTGGTGATAGATTTTAGAGGTATATCACAGGGTGGATGTTTGAATGACCCAGTTTCTATTTCCTCTCTAGGTTGGATTTGGATTCTAGAGAATGTGAATGTTTTTAGAGGTATATGATGCAAGGGTTTGAATCCTCATGGATTAACCCTTTCTGTGATTTTGAACACCACAGTTCTTAGAGGAGTCTTGGAGGAAGTATGGTGGTGTTTTGATACTAGAATATAGAATCAGGGATCTTTCACATCAAAAAATACAGTTACACAATGTTAATGGGGTTTTCATGACATGTAACACTTCAGGGTTCAAAAATAAAATAAAGTGTTGAGGCGATGATTTTTTTCAGCATAACCCAACCCTGAGGCATTACACAATGTGAAAGGAAATTTCATATCATGTAATCCCCCACTATTGTGTGTTTTAAAACATTTCATTCACTCGGTTTTTCACAATCTCTATAGTTATATCCCTCTCTCTTGACTCCAAATTACTTGGCAGACCCCCCCCCCCCCTTCAATGTTTGGGGATTCTTTCATCCTGGATCAATTATCCACTTCCCCCCTTCAATCTGTCTTTAATATAAGGTAAGACCTACCTCTATTCATGTGGTTTTTTAATCCATTTCCTCCCATTTCTATTTTCCATGTAATGGAATGTTATCTCCATGGTTCAAATTGAGTTTTTCTTAGTTTTTGTTAGTGTGGTGTTGTCGTGGAATATTCGGGTGGATGCAGTTTTTTGCAGGAGAGGTGATCAAGATATGTTGTGTTGATCCATTCTCTAGTGAAGAACATTGAACACCTTTTGAGGTAGGATATTATTTTCTTCTATATTTATTTTCATAAAATCTTAGAGGAGGCATGATTTTTTCATTCAAATCGCAATGAAATTGACCCAATAATTACTTGAACCGGATTAAATAATTTTTTATCGATCGCATAGCGATGTTGTTGCTTTGTACCATGGAAACGGTTTTCCTCTTTATTTTATAGATAGCGTGATATATATGATTTATTTGTTTATCTTATTCTCAATGAAAATTGGTAAAGAAATTGAAGTTGTAATTAATTGATAATTAAATTGTCTAATTGATAAAAGAGGCATGAATAATGAGTCTAGTTGTTATTGTAATAATTTGATGATAATCTAATTGATGCAAGTAATAATGTTTAATTGAATTGGTTAATGAACCTGAAGAATGTTTATGATTATGTATAAAGGATTAAAGTCATGATAAATTAATTTTTTAGTTAATATGTGATGGATTTTGATAGCCTTTTGTTTAGGTTTCCCGTAGATGGAACATGTGAATAATGAATATATCAATTCAAGGGGGAATAAAGAACAAGTTGTGTGATAGATGTAATGCCCTGTAGGTTTTTATTTTTCTACATTATTATGAAGGTAGAGTGCCTTGTGATTAAATCCATGTGATATTTTTGTGTGTGATGGATGAATTCCATGCTTTAGGTTGAGAGCCTAGTTTCTTTATTTGTTTCCATATACTTTTGATGTGATGTGAGCCTAGGACAGCAGAGCCTGGAGGGCTATTGTGGTACATGGGGTAGAAAGGCCCAATTTTTGTGGAATTATTTCACACATAGAGAGGTGAGATGCCTTAGTTTATGCATGCGCGTGTTGGGGAGGACATCAAGGATGATGGAATTGGTTGAATCCAGGCTTACCCATTGATGTGAAAGTTGAATTCATATTAAATCTATTGATTTTTTAACTGCTTTACTTCCCCACTACTTGAGGTAGATGGTCTTTCTTACCCTCCTTCTAGAAGAGGAAAAGCTGTGTGGGGTGTTCCATGTGCTTTCTGTGATTATCTTTTCAAGGATAGATGGGTCTACGCTCCAATTATAGGTGGAAAATACTCGACGGGAAGTTCATCTACTCACCATGTTGATACCCTTGAGTTTGGAATCTTATAATTTTTTTTAGAATACCTATAAATATAAAAAGTGGTAATGTTGTTAATTAAATTGATAAATGATTTTTAACCCCTGGGTTTTGAGATTTATTAGATGCAATACTGATGTTATATTTCTCAGAAACTATAGACTCGGTTTACTCATTCCGGAAGGGCATGAAACTTTGTTGTGGTTCTAATGACATATAATGAAGAAATTTTTAATGGTTAATTAATTGTTAAAGAATTAAGTAAAGTAAAGTTCAACTAATAAAAAGGGATAAAGTAACATAATATAGATCTTTAAATGGTTGTGTGATTTTAGGATATCTAATCTTAGTAGTGCCAGTTGAGAGTTCAAGTGACGTTAGCTATAGTTGAGTCTAAGACTAGGTTATTCCCATAGTGTGGTTGTGAGATATATTATATCATGTACTAATTTTTTTCAATACACTACCCCACCATATCAGTTAAGGAAAATGACACCCTGGGTATTCTGAGTCCTTGGGGATTTTTTTTCCCCAACGTATCGGTGGGAAGATGGATGGATGACTACCCCCTTTAACCCTACTATATTATCTTGGTACTTACTTGTACTGGTATGTATGGAAGTTAGTTTTCCCCATATATGTGTGTAGAGGGTTGTAATGGCTTATGTTTATTTAACACACATATATTCTAGATATAGTTTCCTATGTAGTATTATAGGTATAACGTGTATAGGATATGATGGATTGATGATCCTTACTCGGTTAATGGGATTTAATGGCTTATGGTATAATACCCTATGTATGATACACATTATGCAGGCAGTGGTGGATCTCAAAAAAATACCTAGTTACTTTTGGTTATGTAGATGTGGTGGTTTTTTGCATGAGGTTCATGTTGTGAGGCTTCACATAGGTGTCTTTTGTCTGGCCTTTTTCGAGTGAGATGCTCAGAATGTTGGGGAAAAGTGGAAAACTAGTTGAGAATTGGTAGTGGGGTACCCATTATATTATTTATTAAATTATATACTCTTGTATGAGATACTTGGTGGGAGTATCCATGGTGAGGTTGGGAAGTTAGTATACCTATTTAGGTTAAGAGTTATTTTCACTTGGTGTTCACTGTTCTTAGCATGATTTCTTTACTTTTTCTCAAGAGGCTTTGGGGAGGATCCTACTAAGTATACTGTTATACTCACCCTACATTATATAAAAATTTTTGTAGGTCATTTGGGGAAGGTTGGAGATTAGGATGCTTACTACTATCACAATATTTTGAAGGAGTTATTTGGGCTTTGTGGCCATTGTTTTTTTACTTTCCTTTATGGTACTTGCAGATTTCCTTTTAGTAGTAGTAGTTCTTGCATGACATTACATATCTTCACTTTTGTTTCTTTTATATTGTAGTTTGATCTGGATTTGGTTGGTTTTATCTTATCTCTCTCTTTTTTATGTATTATTTTATAGGGTAATGCCCCCCCCCCCTCATTTGTGTGTTTATTATAACTTCGGTGCTAGTCACCAATCCAGGGCCTAATAGAGGCTGGAATCAGGAGGTAGTTATCTATCTTCCCCCATTTTCAGCCTATAAGGGTTAAAGATTGAGGGGATTGGGTCATGGAAAATTATATTATTATCTATTGTCCTGAAAATAGACATCTATGAATTTTAAACATCAATCCATTAGTCTAGTAATTTATTTCGGAATATAACATGATATTAACACCCCTAAAATTGGCAACAGGATCACATAATATTTATAAGTTTTCCCACTATAACTATTTTATATTTCACTATTAGTTTCATTTTTGGTTCAATACAATAGAATCAAATAATTTTAAATTAATTCATAAATGGTTTTATAAAACAAATCTACTAAATATACTAAACCTACAATTTTCCGTCTGTGACGTGCCTCGCGTACCATCCTCCATGATTCCACTCTCTTTTAATTACATGTACACCTTCGATACACTGCGACTCCATCCTGCATCTACGTCTCATTCGTGCATCATTATTCCTAGACCGAGAGAACCCTATCTTTGAGGACTCTGCCGTGCAGCTTCGACTACGCCTCCGCTCTGCATCCTTCCACAGGATGAGAAAACCACAATCATTCATTCGCTACATCCCTCCCTGAGATCCCTCTCCGAATACCATCTCCCCCTCCCCTCAGCAAATCCTCTCTCAATTCACGACTATGACTCTACATGATCCACCAGGCATAGGGCCCTCAATGAATCACTTCATAATCCACTGATTTCATATGACATCAACTGATTCCTTCAAGATTGATTCATGTCGATAATTTTGTCACCTTATTTGGAGGTAACTGTGCATTTACCGAAATCTTAATTTACTAGACTAAGGTTATTCCATGGGTATCTTCTATTTTCGATTCATGTTCATGTTGTGTCTCACGCTGTTGAATAATAATGCATGGATTTGTCGTATTCCATATTATCTTCGAATTTCAGCTCTTCCATATGTTTATCTTTGGCCGAAATAGGTAACCCGAGCCTATCTACTTGAATCCCAAAAAAAATATGGGTTCTATGTTCATGCTATCATATCTATTTTGATGTTCATAATTTAAACATCTGTAATTACAAAATTGTAATTATACCTTTACACATTTTTCATCTCTCTTTTACGCAGCATAATATATTCTAACAGGTGACTGATAATCTATTTATTTGTAGTAAACAATTTTCACAGTATTATTTTCCCACGGTTAATGTAATTATCATTACTGAAACTACACTCCTGTGTGCACATCTACAATTATATAATTGAAATTACCTTAAATAATTACAATTACCTTTTTACACATCTTTGTTTTTTCCAAACCTATGAAAATTGCATCAACTACAATTACTTATCTGGCCTAATTCTCTATTTGCAGTGCAGCTTCTATGCAAACATCATTCACTTACATAGACACATATTCTACAACCTCTGTGTATAGAAGGAAATTCAACTTTCTTTGACACCACATAATATCATCTGAAAGTTTCCTTCTAATCTATTAAATTGCATTAATCCATTTTCACTTTATTATTTTTTCACAGTTCAAATAATTCTAATTAATAACACTTTACTCCTATCCAATTAAACATTTACACAAATTTTTTTTCCCTATGGACTGTGAATTACATTATTAGTACATTCAACTGTCCATATTTTACTTTGAACACCTTGACAATCATATATAAGGAACAAAATTGCAAACCTGATTTCCCCATCAAGCTATGGAAAAAAAATGTTACAGTCGAGGGAGGATAACTATGGAAAATAAAATGTTTGTTGGTTCTCTGTTCTGTTCCTTTTAAATAATTAAAATTACTACAATTTTTCACATTAGTAGTATTCATCATTACTTAGAATTTAACATTTCTAAAATCTACTGTAAAATCATCAATGTCTTCTACTATTTTTTTAGGTACTAGGTCACCATAAACACTATCAACTATTTGAATCACAGATGCAGTCATATAAATTCCATTGGGATCTCTATCTGTTAATGGTTTTTTGTGACTTAATTTTGTAGAATAAAACACTACACTAAATAACCGGTTTCCATACTAACATAAATTAGACGTATTTAACTTCTATTTTGACCATAGTGACTATGAAATTTGTTCTTCCACTAAATACAAACATGAATCACCCTACAAACTCTGCAAAGCTAAGGTTACAGCAGATCCAACTTATGAAAAAAACATAAATATGGTAAATGATCGGTTTTCTTCTCTATCTCATGTCCTAATTCATATCATTGTTTTACTATATTTATTAATTAAAACCGACACAATAATAGTGTCAAAATAAACTGAAATTTGTTTAATGATGTCTACATAAATGTCAGGTACTACATCAACTAAACCATTGTCACCTGATGGCATCACACATGCAGTTGCATGAATTTCATTATCATCTTTTTCTCTTAATGGTTAGTTCTTATTATTCTACACATAATAAAACATTAAACTACCAACTACTTTTCATTCTAAAACAAATGACTAATACCCACCTTAATCATTGATGATAGTGCCTATAATATCTACTCCTTGACCATATACAAACATGTATGGCCCATCAAGCTCAAGAGATGCAAGGTTATAGTGGATGGAACTTCAAAAGGAATGACATAAAGTTTGTAAGTCATCTATTATTTTTTCATCAAATTGTCTAACTAATGAATAGAACACAATACAAAGTTTGTCATTACAGTGCTATTTTTGTTTATAATTGTGATACTAAATGTCATTGTCTCATTAGTACATCTCATTACAACTGCCAACATAACAGTGCCAATATCTACTGTAGATTCTACATTGATATCTACCAATATGACTACAAATGAATTAACTAGACCACTATCAACTTATGGCGTCACACACGAACTCACATGAATACCATTGTTGTCTCTCTATGTCAATGGTTAATTATGTTACCTTTTACATAATAGTACACAACACTTGAAACTGTTGTCCGGACTAACACAGCTGATGGATATGTAACTTCATATTTGACAACAATCCCTTAACATGATGCTCCTCAATCAAATACAAATATGTTTGGCCCATCATCCACCAGACATGCAAGGTTACTGTGGAGACAACTAATAAAGTAACAACAAGTAGTTTGTAAGTACTACTTTTATGTTAATCATAGAATTTACTACTTATTATTATTTTTTCAATATTTAATTTCATTATGTCTTACATGTTAAAAGCGTCTACAACAAGTGTAAATTATTCAGTTATATCTTCTGATGAGTTTGTTGCTCAAATAACTGAACTGGTATCAAACTATGACATCACACATCAGGTCACAGGGAAGCCTTTATCCTATTTTTCTGTCAATAATCACTTCTGTTTCAGTTTCAAAATAAATAACAATACTGCAGATTTAATTATTTCAGTGGCCACAAAATCAACTCCAACTCTTACTATAATATCTTCTGTAACGTGTAACAATCAGTCTACTAATAAAATTTCTGCAATGCTACCAACAATTTGAGGTAGAGATGGAGTCACACATGTACCATCATTTACATTATGTATAGATGGTTAGTTGTTTTTAAATTTACCAGTATCAATTATTACTATTCACGGGGAAATTAATAATTACATAAAAAACTGATATTAAACTTCTTAATTGATCATAGTGTCAGAACCCTCTTCTTGCCCATCAACACTGTGTTCAAGAACAAACAAACGAAAATAAATACCATAGGAAATGACACTA
Organism: Viscum album; assembly: GCA_963277665.1. Taxonomy (NCBI): domain Eukaryota; kingdom Viridiplantae; phylum Streptophyta; class Magnoliopsida; order Santalales; family Viscaceae; genus Viscum; species Viscum album. The sequence goes on from OY728155.1 coordinate 826,080,497, forward strand.
TCTCCACTACCATTCTGTAAGTAGACTGTAAACGATTTTTTGATGAACAAAATGTTGGTTGTTTAAACTCGGAATTCACCATATAACTGTTCGCTCAATTTTTTTCATAGCTTCAATGATTGATGAAGATATATCAACAGATGAATCTCTATCTCCTCAACACAGTAAGGCCGACAATTGTCTCTAGAATTTGATATCCCTATTAGTTAATTTTTTATTTCTAATGGTATCTTGAACATATAGATTTAGTGTTACTGATTCTTTTCATGAAAATGAAAATTTAGGTATGTCAATTAACAATATTCTCTATAATTAGAAATCAAATTATGGTTAATTTTTCTTATACATGTGAACCTAACATTTCCTGTTTCAGAAAACTCAATAGAGCAGTATAATGCTGATATCACAGGTTAGTGTGATTACTAAACCTGCATTATTGTTCTATAATCAACCATCATCTTCTCAGAATATCACCATGATTTTTTATTAATATGTTCTACATTATATTGTTTGTCAATCAGGTTATTCATACATTGGTGACCCTTCTAAAGTCTGTCAATATTGTCACTCTTTTATGCGGTTTGATGATAAAAATAAGAACTACAGCAATAGACAAAACCCGTGTTTCTCACAATGCTGCTGGATGGGAAAAATATATTTGGACTTACTATCGTCATGTCCTGCATACCTAAGGATGTTGGTATTCAATCGAACTACAACTGAGTCTCGATCTTTCCAAGACCACATTCATGTTTATAACTCAATGTTTGCATTCACTTACATGGGTGGAAAGGTAGATAGGTCATTCAACAATGGTCATGGTCCATGTATATTCAGACTACATGGAAAAAACTACCATCGCATTGGTAGTTTATGTCCACCTGATCGATAACCGCCATGTTTTGAACAACTATAATTGTATGATACTACACATGAATGTCAGAATAGGGTCCTCAGAATTGGGTATTAGTCTATTTGAAAATTACATACTAAATTTTCAAACCATTCGTCATTTAATATTAGCTAATAGTGCGATTGATGCTGCTCTGATGCCAGTAATCAACATTCAATTACTAATAAAAATATTGTACTTAAACTACAACATATGCTACATGAGAACAATGATTTGGCAAGAGAATTCATAAGTGCAAGGGATGTTCTTAATCATCGTGAGGTACCAGCATTAAATCTACGGCTACTTAAAATAAGACATATAAGTGAAGCCACATATAACCTACCGAACACTTTTAAAATTTCCATGTCGATTATCGGTGATGTTGAAGATCTCAACCAAGAATGTGATATCATCATTCAAAGGAAAATCAGTGATTTACAAAGATTATATTATCTTCACCCATTATATCTTCCATTGCAATGCCCCTTGATTTTTATAGGAGGTCAGGATGGATATGTTGACAATCTATTGCTTTGAGCTACTCCTTTCACAACAAGTACTACACTCAGGAAGGTAACAATGAGAGAGTACTTCTTCTTTTCACTTGTAATTTCATAAAAACAATGGATCAACCATATTACATTGTATAAGATTGTTGTAGAATTTTATTGTTGATTCTTATACAATGATTGAGTCTCAAAGACTATTTTTCATTCCATTCAATCAAAAAAGGTTGAGGGTTGAATTATACAATGGGTTGCAAGATGCATTTCTACGAGGTGACCATGAAGGGTTATCCTATGGAAAGTGTATCATTTTACCTTCATCATTTATTGGTGTACCTAGGTATATGATTTGGAATTACCAGGATGCAATGTCTATTTGTAATTGGGCAGGGTATCCAGATATATTTCTAACATTCACATGTAACCCAATGTGGATTGAAATTACTCGATTTGTTAGAAATAACAATCTTCATCCAATTAACGACCCTCAGATATTATCTAAAATTTTCAAAAGTAAGGTTGATCATCGTATGAAATATTTAAGAGAGGGATATTTATTAGGAAAATCATGAGCAGGTAACGATCTATATATTTAATATTTATAGCTTTTTAATTCATTTCTTATATTATATCATCTTCTATTAACGTTCTATAACACTATTTTCCCCATGGAGTCTCAAAAATGTGGCTTGCCTCATGTCCACATCCTATTATTTATCTTCCATGAAAACAAATGTAACACTCCTGTAGATGTTAACAGAGTAGTTTGCACTGAAATTCTGAATCACTGTGCAAACCCAAAGCTGCCTGAAGCTTTTAAAAAATTCATGATGCACGACCCTTGTGGTTATTCCAACCCTTCCACCCCTTGTATGAGAAATGGAAAATGTACAAAATTTTATCCAAAAAAATTTGGCACACAAACTACATTTAACGAGGATGGTTATGTGGTATATCATAGAAGAGATGATGGACATACGGTTGTTAGAAATGGTGTGCCTTTGGATAACCGGTTTGTGGTACCATACAGTCTTGTTTTGCATTTAAAGTATCATGCTCATTTGAATATTGAGGTTTTAAATCAATCAACTTCTATCAAGAACCTCTTCAAATATATTAGTAAAGGGAATGATCATGTTACAATAGCACTCTATGAGTGAAAAAATATTGAATATCCAGACAAAAATGTGGATGAGATAAATATGTACTATGACTTCGGGTACATAACTCTTTCTGAGGCTTCATGGAGAATATTTTCTTTTGATATCCACTACATATATCCACCAGTTGAGAGGTTAAGTTTCCACTTTCCAGGAAAAAATATAGTAACTTATAGCGATAATGATAATATTAAATATGTCATCATTCATGGAAATATTACTGAATCAATGTTCATTGCATGGTTTAAAGCAAATAAAACTCACTCATAAGGTAGATGTCTCAATTATGCAGAGTTTCTAACTAGATTTTTCATCCACTTAAATGAAAAAAATGGACTCCTCGAAAACAAGGATTCAGTATTAGTAGACTATACTATGTCCCTCCAACAACTGGAGAGTTGATTTACTTGCGGTTACTTCTAACAAAAATAAAAGGAGTGAATTCATATGATGATATGATAATAATGAACAGTATTACTCATGCAACATTTAGAGAGGCCTGTTATGCTTTAGGACTACTGGAAGATGACACTGAATTTATTGAAGCTCTAAGGGAGGTGTCAGCCTGGGGAATGGGACATTGTTATAGAGTTTGTTCGCAAGCATGTTATTTTCAAATAACATATCTCGCCCAAACATTGTATGGAATCAAACTCAGGACTTTCTCGGTGAATATATTCTGTATGGCCAAAGAAGAAGGCTAGAAATGCCAGGTAATTCTATATGTTTCTCATAATATTGAAGATATCTCAGTTCATTCTACATCATTTATGATATATTTTAATTATTATACATTATTGTAATGATAGGATATAGTTTATTTTAAAATTCTCTGAAACTATATGCATAATTTTTATAGATTTGACAATGACAGGTCATTAGAGGCATATGTATGCTCTCCTTGAAATTGAGAAGATTTTACAGAGCAATGGTACTTCTATACTGTTTTATCCACCTATTCTAGTTCCAGATTCTACAATTGATAGTTTTCCAAATCGTTTAGTTGTAGAAGAACTACATTACAATAGGAAGTTACTTCAAAATGAATATAGAACTAAACAGAATATGCTTACTGATGAACAGAAACATGTGATAGATGTCGTTGTGTCTTCATTGTATGCCAATTCCAGAGGTTTCTTCTTCTTACATGGGTATGGAGGCACGAGTAAAACCTTCATTTGGAATATGCTAATAGCTTTTCTGAGGTTAGAGGGATCTATTGTTCTAGCTTTTTCTTCAAGTGTAATAACATCATTACTGCTTTCGGGGGGACGAACTGCACATTCTAAATTTCATATTCCTATATCTATTACTGAGCAGTCAGTTTGCAATATTCAGCAAGGTAGTGATATTGTGGAACTTCTACACTTAACAAAACGTATTATTTTGGATGAGGCGTCTATGGTTCATAATTACTACTTTAAAGATCTCGAATGTAATCTAAGAGATATAATTACAGTAAGAAATGTTAATGCTCCAAATTTTCCTTTTGGTTGTTTAACATTTTTATTAGGGGGAGATTTCAGGAAAATACTACTAGTAATACCCAGTGGTAACAGAAGTGACATTGTCTTTGCAAGTATTAAGTCTTCATATCTGTGGAAACACTGTCAAGTCTTAACTCTAAAAAGGAACATGAGATTGCATTCGGCTACATCCACAAATAATTCAAAGATTGTCCATGAGTTTGAAAGATGGACCTTGGAAATTGGAGACGGTATAGTTGGAGATCTGAATGATGGTGAAGTGGTCATCCAAATTTCTTATAAGTATCTTCTTACCAACTCTGAAAATGATATGGATACAATTATTGACCATACTTATCCTGATTTCACTGACAATTTTGGTGATGTCTCCTATCTGAAAGACCGTGTAATTTAGCTCCAACCTGTGATGTTGTTCAACAAGTAAACGATTACATGTTGTCTCTCACTGAATTTGATAAGAGATATTACTTCAGCTCAGATTTTGTTTGCAATTCTAGTTTTGATACTGGTAGGGCGGCAAACATATACACCTATGAAATGTTGAATGGAATCAATGTCTCTGGGTTGGCAGCCCACAAAATTAGTCTACAGATTTGTGTTACCATTATGTTACTCAGAAATGTTGATCAATATATTGGTTTATGTAACGGCACTCGTATGATTGTTACACATTTAGGTGATCATGTGATCAGAGCAAAAATTTTGACTGGCTGTAATTCGGGGTATTCGGCTTTCATTCCAAGACTAACTATGACACACTCTGATGATAGATGGCCTTTCAAATTACAGAGAAGGCAATATTCATTAACAATTTCATATGCAATGACTATTAATAAAGGTTAAGGACAATTATTGTCTTTTGTTATGTTATATATTCGTAATCATGTGTTCTCTCATGGTTAATTATATGTTGCGGCTTCTAGGGTTACATCACCAAATGGTTTGAAAATATTAATACAGGTTAACACTAACACGTCTACTGGGTTCACACATAATATTGTGTATAAAAATGTATTTGATAACTTTTATTAGGTATAATTTAAAATAATCTATTTATATTTTACTATGGATTTCCTATGCATGATGTGTTCTTAAATGGCTTCTTTTCGTGCTTACTATGTTTATATTTTCAATATTAAATGCAACAGTGCAGAGAATAAAAATGTCACGATCAATGACCCTATTGAATGAGATTGCACCAGAGGATGATGAGACACTACGAATTGAAGTTCATTTTCTGAACATGTGGTGCAATTCGTCACCCAAATCTTCCAATGATGTCTTCGCGGTTGATCTAATACTATGCGACAAAGAAGTAAGTTTACATTACATGAACAACTTTTGATTTATTTTTATATTGTTCCGTTATGTTATATAGGTCTTTCAACATTTACACATGTTGTATCTATCTGTCATCTATCATCATTCTTCTTTACATACTAATATACTTTTCAATATACATTATTTAGGGAACTAAGATTCAGTGTACAATAAGTAATCTTCACCTTATCTCAAAGTACAAACATTATTTGTGTGAAGGAATGTGCTATATGATACAAAACATCCAAATAGCTTCAACCCAAGGCAATTACTTTAGAAGTAGACATCCCTACAGAATCATGTTTACATCCACGACATTTATTCGACCATGTGATGCAAACATACCATTTTTTAGTTTAGAATTTACTTCATATGATCCGATTATTCAAAGGAGGATTCCAGAGGAACAATTAAAAGGTATATTTCATTAACAACTGTTTTTGACTATTCTATGTAGTTGACTTCAATAAATTTATGATTACAAGAAATTCTTTATCCTCCTTAATTTTTTCAAACTTAGTTTATTTCAGATATCTACTCTATAGAAATTATTGGACGTCTACGTTACACACATCCAGTTCAATCTATGGGACATTCCAACCTACGGATGAAGATTCTTCTAGAGGATGACAGGTTATTAATTTTCTTTTCTTACTATATAACAATGCAGCAAAACAATTATGCCTTAATATTACTTTATTTCCATACAGAGGTATGAAACTTACCTGTAGTTTATGGGGATACTTTTTGAATGAAATGACAAGTTATTTGGAAAATAACAAAGAGTCATCATCCATTATTATATTACAACTTGTACGTGTGAAGCGAGTTGGAAGTATGGTTTCTAACTACATTGTTCATTTTGAGCTCTTAGTAAATCTATGTTTTTTTGAAGTGGTTGATTTGAATGTTTAATTAGTTTAAATCATTTCAATTGTTTGAAACTTCTTACAGTGACTGTTATTGTGACTAATACTATTAATGCTACAAAAATTCTGTACAACCTAGATATTCTAGAAGTAAACAAATTCAGAAGCAGGTGACCTTTGAACTAATCTATATTCAGTAATTTTACATTTTCTTCTTTTTACATCTAAAATCTAATACCGAATGGTAGTTAATATATTTTTTTGAAATCTTTTATCGTATATTTTTCAGGTTTGGGTTGGCAGTTGAATCATAGTTCAATACTCCACCACCGATAACTGGGAACCCTTCTATAGATGTACCATATTGGAACAACAAGAAAACTATTTCAGATGCCAAAAACTGTACAGATGTAATAATAAGAGATATGAATGTTAAAAATTCAATAATTAGTATTTTTAATTGTTCAATTATATCCTCACCTAATCATTATATTATTTTGTACTCAATATTTTATATCCTACACGATGCATACATGCTGTAAAAATAAAAAAAATCAAAGCACCTATAGTTGGTTTTATGAGTCATGAATTTCTTGAATGAAGAAAGTACACCTTTCAGATAATAGAATTTGGTGCCAAAATTTTAAAGTATCTCCTCAAAGCACTACTCCCAGGTTACATTCATTTAAATTATTAAATTTCTTATTATCAATTCCTTACTTGCAAACTAATAAATTAAAATACTTATTGGTACTAAAAATGTGGTCATCATTTTATATTCAACTGATTTAGAGTGAAACTAAATGTTACTGATAATAAAGACTCTTTTTCAATAGTTTTGTTTGACAAGCAAGTCATGCAATTCATACACAAGACAACTGCTGACATGAGAGCAGCACGGATATAGGTAAAACCAACTATATCTATCATGCCAATAAATTTTAAAATTATTATTCCTAACATTGAATATCATTTCATAATTTGATAATCAGGACGATGATGAATATGGATTTCCTCCTAAACTGAACATTTTCAAATCAAATACAGTGCTCTTATCAATTGAAATATCAAATTTCAATATTCAAAATCATCAACATTCAATAGAAAAAAACACATACAAGGTAATTTTCACTAGAAACAATGAAAAATATATTAGGAAATTCAATGGCAGCTTTGCATACAATCAGGTAATAGGTAATATCTATTCCAAAATTCATTTATTTTTTAAACCTTCAAAGCATTAATCCTATTGTAATTTTTATGAAATATGATCAGAGCATTGACTTTACTGAAGTAATTAGTGATGTTGAACTGAATCAGGTACAATATTTTCAATTCTCTTAATTCTTTTTCCCTATCAGTAAATAAAAACATACTAGACTATTGGTCTTAACATTCCATTGTAGGATCATCCGACTGTTGAATATTTTCAACCCACTGCAAAGCCTCAATCAGGATTTGTAACATCATATTCAGTTATTTCAATAGTTCACTTTAATATATGTTACCTTACATAAAATACGTTTAGTAATTTAATTTTTCCTTATAAATGTTTTAAATTGAGTAGTGGGTCATTATATTTTGTTTCGGTTAATATTTTCTTTCACTTGCATAGAAATCCGTTGACTGACTTCGATGATGAGGATTTAGTCAAGCAGAATGTGTCAGTGATTGGTGAATCTACACCACCATCAACTAATGCCACTGAAGTTCATATTCACATAAAGGATAACTTAATGAAAAAAACTGAAAAAGATGACTGAAGGTTTGTCTTACGGTACATATGCATTTTGGAAACACTATTTCAGATATCTCTTAATTTCACATGTCTGGTTACAAAATATTTCTCCACTGCTATGTCTGCTTAAAATGTAGTTTACTAAGGCACTAATGATATTTTAATTTCATAAATTCAGTAATGTTGATGGAAATATTATTTGTTTTCCATGAAAACATATTTCTGCATGTCCAAATAATATGTTCTCTTGGAATAACCTTATCTTGAATGGTTATTAATGATGTCAATCTTCTAGGTGAAATTAAACCCTATAAAATGCACCAAACATTCTTCTGCATCTATATTTCAAACAAAGTGTTCATATGTTATCAAGTCCTTATCCAAAGACTCATTATTTCTGGGGGTTGATTATAATTTTTTAATTCTGGACGTTATTTATGCAGGATTCTTTTCATGGTCGAAGGTTTTCTTCTATTGTGGGACGGTTTTCATGGCGGTCATTTTTTTAGAATTGGTTTTTCATGCTAGACATCTTTATTTCTGGACGTTTTGTTGTACTTTACGATTTCCATTTTGCTGGATGGACTTAAGGCTGGACCTTACTCAACTGATTTCAATGTTTTCCCTTCTATTCTTGAATAAGTTTATATTGTTTAGTATTACCCAAATCAGTTGTACTATTCCTGTTACTGATTTATTTTAAATGATTTAGATATCTTATAACATACCTATATTTTTCTGCTGCTCCTCAGTAAGCCTTATCCTGCTCTGCCTCCTCCTCCTCCGCCTCCGTATCAGTCAGACTTAATAAAGTGTATGATGAAGAGCCCAATTGTGTTGAGTCGTCCGCAGTTGGGTATGGAGTGTGTGTCGCTACAGATTCTGCATGAAATATGGAGATTAAATTGTGTGAGATTTCCGGAATATGTGTAATATATACAATATGTTCAGTCTATCCCCTCACATATTTCATATATCAGTTTATTATTGTTCCAAATTGATTTCACACATGGACTAAATTATACTTTGATTGCACACACATTCTGGATAAAATTTAGATTCTGGAATTTTATTACTGTTGTTATTTTATTCTCATACACAATACCTCTCATCTACTTATTTTTTCCCATATACTTTCAACCTTAATCTAGAATGTCATCTCTTCACTCTTGAAAAAAAAATCACCACCTCCATGGCCATATACATATAGTTCCAAGCCAACAAGGGAGCCCAAACAATCCAGATCTTTGACCAGTGGGACACATAGTATAGCCCACTAGATTCCATCCAATTCATCCTGTCGTGCTTATAACAGTTCAAGGATATGATTAAACAGACCCATCGTTGCCTTCTGGGTACGTATGTAAGGTATCTGACCTCTTATATCAAAAATTGTTTTCTTTCATGTTTATTCATTTTGTTTGGTTCTGTTATGATTGTTTGTGCTTATTCATGTTTATTCATTGTATTATACAGAAGCAAATGATTTATGTAATTGAAGATGAAGAAGTGAAATACATATAAATGTGGGGTCATTTATTTTATCAAAATGTGAGGTATGTTTTCCAATCCGCATTAAATACTTATTTTAATTGGAATTTTAGTGTAATAAACTACAGGCCTTTCCTGAATAAACTATATTCCTGAATAAAATATGTTATGAATAACATACGTTTTGACAACTCCCAGGAAAGGGTCAACAAACATACCTTAAGGGAACTATACTGGTATGTTTTATGTTATAATTTTTTTTGTATTACATTGAGTTGTCAATCTATAATTTTTAACTAATATTTCGGTATCCTAATTACTATAATCAACGTCTCAAACAGGTTTCATTACCTTAACCATACATCATCCAATGATATTAAAGATAATGGTCTAGAATCCTCAAAACAGAAAATTTTACAGGTCTTCACACTCCTAATCTTGATTTTCCTCTATTCTTTAGTCCATTTCCATATTCTTGTGGCAGTTGTTATGAAGATAAATGAATTTGAATTTACAGGTACCTATTTCTTAGCAATTTGGAAGACATATTGATGAAAGTTAGAAGAATTGAGTTTGGATTTTCAAGTATTATTGGACCATTTTGTTCTGTTTATTTGTTATCTTATTCTCTTTTAGAATCTATTTATGCTTTAGTTTAATATTTTTACTTTATTATTTACTTCTACGAATAAGATGTCACAAATTTTTGTGACTTTTTACATGTTACTGTAGATTTTTTCTTTTCTTTTTTTACATTATCATTTACATCATATTTTATTAGAACTTTATTTTTGATAGAATTAGTAGTGTAACAGGCTTTAGAGTTGGTGTAGGTTTGGAATAAACTGTCATTCCTTTAATGATGCAACTCATGTTTCCAACCCTCTTTATTTATTTCTGTTTCCAATGAGTTTTCAAATAAATATTCTCTTATTTTTTTTATTAAAGTGTTATGAAATCCCATCAACCTTTTTCTATTTACCCATTTTAGGTATGAACAAGAGGTAAAATAGGAAGAGTGATGTTTAGAGGTCGGGTCGTGAAGAAACTGGACATCGAAATCAGAGGCAGATCCATCATGTTCCTTAGACTTGCAGAGCTCTCCATCAGCCGATATGAGATGCTCGCAGAGGGCTCTTTTTAATGCGTTTTAGTCACAAAGTTATCTGTCAATCACTACACAATGGTCGTAGAGCTCCGTCTCAAGTGCATCATAGTTATAGAGTGCTTCACCAGCTGCTCAACAGCAACCACAGATCTCTCTCTCCAGTGCTTTGTATTCATGAAATGATCCTTCTGCTACTTTGTGAGGACCAAAGAAGAGAATTTACCCACTGCTTCGCGCCAATAGTAGATTCAGAGGGGCGTTGCTAGGATTCTTTGCACGGTTGCATTGTTAGATAGGCTTCCATAGAATTTTCCGAGGGTTTGTATCCCCAAGAGACAAATTTTGACGCCAAAAAATTATTATATGAAATCCACCTATAAGATTTATGTTTGGTCTCTTCCAACATCCTTATAATAAAATTAATTTCAGTATGCTACTATGTTAAGAAATACCTAGGACGCTTTCAATGTTTTAACACTTTTAAGAGCATTTTTAAAGGATTTTTGATCGAATACAATATATTTTATTTTCATTTTGACTACACATCATTTCATATTGATGTTTAGTTTATCCATAATATGTTTTCCAATCTAATCAGTTCTTCCATGTTATGTTTTTTATAACTTTATATTCTCAATTACATGATCATTTATCATAATTATCAAAATTTCAAATGTCAATTTCAATGTTCTTTTCATTCATTGAATTCATATCTCCAAACTGAAAATCTTTTTTCATTTTTTATTGATTCTTCTATATTTTTTCAAATTTATTTATCCATAATGTAATCTACTATCATAATGATGTTTCTATATTTTGTCTAATTGTATTCTAATAATAAGTATCATTAATTTTTGATTTAAAAATATTGAATATTTATGTTTATTATTAACATTGAAATGTTGTATTATCGTCTTAAAGAAAGCATTGAACCATATCAACGTGTGAATGCATAATCTATGAATTGTGTTATATCACCTTGTGAATGCACAGGCGAGTACAAGTATCCTAATAAAATAAAATACACTAGAGGTTCTTTTAAAACACACACATAACCTTATTACAACACCAACACCAGAAAATTACCCTCTTATAACCATGGTCATAGTGTGTGGATTGAGTAAAAACTAAATCCCTACAATGGGTATGAGTGTGATACATGGGGAAGAAGGAAAACACACTGAAACAGAAATAAAACATAAGAAAAAAACTATTGTCTTCAAGAGAAGATCAAGTCGGAAAAGCGGCAGCACCACCCCTGGAATGTCTACATGAAAATTGTGAGGATTTCCATAATATTTATATAAATTATATGTACATGGTGTATTTTTGGAATTACATGGTGTGTACTCTTAGTTAAATGGTGTGTACTTTGTTTATCCATTGTTGCCTTTGTTTTTTTCTACTGGTAGGTGACCAGCTATGTCGCCCATTGAATTTTATGTATCCGCAGTCAGTTCGTGGAAGTAAATGATGTGTGGAACCAATGTGTATTATGTATATCCTCTCTATCATCCTCTAAAAACGTATTAAATAGAATAAACTACATATATAATTTATATGTTTTTTGTTGTTTCTATTTCACAACATGGGTGTGTAATTGGATAAGTTGAGCCTTGCACCTTGCAATTTGTATATTGTGTGTGTTTATAAAGTACACACTGTGTATTCTTGAATTTTTTTTCTGATTTTTCCTAATGATTTATTTACACTAAAAACTATATAAAAATATCATGAACACAAAAATAAATAATTTTATCTATAAAACAAAAAATATCTAATGTAAACTAGTTTTGAGATTAATAAGGTGTATAAAAAGTATAGACATAATGGGTACATTAATATGTCACATTAAAAAATTAATACCTTTATCTATACATTAATTATATTATTATTTTCTTCCTTCTGAACCCATTAAATCATTGATCATAATATTACACACTAATTTTGAAAAAATTATAACCCTTTTTAATATGACCTATTAAGAATTGATTTATCTTTAAAACCATCATCCATGGTTGAATTAAATTATTCATTATCAAAGTTGACATTTTTATATTTGAAAAATATTCTAGGACCTATATTTTTTATTTCTAAAAAGACGTAATATAAATCAAACTATTATAACGTATGGTAATTCTATGACCAGGTCCTCTATAAAATGATATATTGATATATACTTTTTAATTTGAAATTCATAGGGTCAATATCTCTTGATATATCGCTACCATATATATTAAATTTTAATAATAAATATTATTGTGAAACATACATTCCTTCACTATAAACATGTATAAATTTTTTTTGCAAGAAAACTTGTATAAAATTGTGACGTTTCTTTAAAGAGAAAATCCATAGACCTGAACACATATTTATTAAAATTCGACCATAAGATACCACAATTTTTCATGAAAATGTCAATTGTAATCGATAATACTCCACCAAAACCCATTACTCATTATATCTATCCATTAATAGAAGAACCTCTGGTCATAATACATAGCACTGAAACATTTTATTTTCCTTTATCCTTATTACAATATATCTATATTCATTCATTACATAATATTTAATCCTCTATTCAATTACATTTATTAAAAATGATCTAGTGAAAAAACAATCAATTATGGTTATGATTTAATAAAATCATCCTTTAATATATCATACTCTAATTGAATATCATAGGTTCTTATAGCCCTAGTTTTAATCCATTGATATCTCTGATTTAATAAAGAAAACTCCTAATAGTATTAGTTTATTGTGTTTTGGGAATACATGTTTCATTAAAATGATAAATAAGAATGAGTCTTAGAATCCAAGAACAATTAATGAAATTTCTATTATATTATAGGGAAAATCAAATTTTAAACCACTATAAATTAATATTTTGGTAAACGAAAGACTTTACACATTAGCAACTTAAGAATATTATTGGGAATTTTTTTATAGAAATCTCCAATGGTTAGTTTAATGTCTAGAATAGAAAAAAACATACTGTCAAATATCCCAAGACAGTTTAAAACCATAATTATTGTTAAAATATTATGTTACACACTATGGTTTAAAACTTTATATAATTATATTTTTTATTTAGAATATAATTTATGAATAATAAAAAGGATTATTTCTATACAAAAAGTGTATAATTAGTTAATAAATATTTTTATAGAGATTATAGGTTTTAATAGTATTAGTTATTTAATAGATTAAATTATTAGATTGTATAAAATTACAAATATGTGTTTATGGGTAAAATCATGAAGACGTTAATGTTTGGTAATATATGTGGTTTCAACTATGATCTTAAACAATTAAATGAACTATGTTCATTAGTCTATAAGGTGAAGAGGCTAAAACAATTGGTTCATAGTTAGGATAAACCTTAGTAATAATTATATAATGATTAAAATTAACATTTATTTCATTATGTCTCCAAAGTTTACTTTATTTAGTTCTATTAGTAATCCCAAATAGACCTTGGACAATTTGGGGATTCTCACTCCATTTTCCATTCACTATTCATGTATATTTTTTTCTATTTATCCAAATTAGAAGAAATGATACAAATAATGTATCATCTCCTCTTATTTTTAATTCATTTATCATTTAATTTGAAGAAATCATATTCCTAAGAATGAAAGTTTAAATTAATTTAAGAAAAATACTCCAAAATGATGCTCATGTTACTAATGGTTCCTTAGGAGGGATAGAAAGAGTTAAAATGGAAAGTTTACCAATATTTAATTTCCTCTTGAAAAGTATTTTGTGGTTTGAACTATTTTTATATATTTTACTTATTTTATGGTAGTTTTTTAGTTTATTATTACAGGAAATATTTTTCAATAGAAACGTGTGGATAATGAATTTAAAAAGAAAAATTGTTTTTAAACATTACTATCTCGATGGATTTTTATGAATGGTAACAAATTCTAATTAACTACAGGTTGTGCTATTAGTATTTTTCCATATTATGTTAATTATAATTATATATTTTGTTCCCTATAAAATAATGTTCCATTTAAAAATTAAAATTCAATTAGTGACCATAAAATTAGGAGTTAGATGACTAACTGGGATGAAATTTATTTTCAATGGTATTTTTTTATGATTTTGTATGTTATTTTTTTATAAGTGAGTAGTTTGGTGTTTTATAAACCTTTTAATGAAACTTTTAATTAATTTAAATTAATATAATTATTTATAAGGAGTTTTTAAATATCATATATAGATTAAAATAAGTTTATTGAGTTATTTATCATTTTTGGTTAAAAAATAAATTTGTTCAAATATGTCTTGTTCTTGAAAGAAAAATTAAATAGAGGGATATGAATTTTTGGGTGTTATTAGGTTTTTTTTTTGTGATTTGGGTTATAATTATATTATATCAAAAAAAATCGAATAGAAAATATTAGTTATAGAATTTCATTAAATCAACTATAGAGGCTTGTAGATTATGGTTTGGGGTTTTTTGGGGAAATAGTTCAATTATGACAAATATAACCATGGTTGAGAAGATCTATTTATCACTTATGATTTTTATGGAATAACAAATATGTTAAAGGTATGGGTTTATCATAATTATATAGTCAAAATTTATTTTGATAATTTTTTATGTATTCTCTTGGCATGTGATATAAGATAGTATGTTAGTTTTTATATAGTAATGATCAATTATTGGAGGAGTTTGGGAAGAGAATTTTGGAAAATGGGTGTTGATAGAAGATGTTAATAATAAACACTATTTAAAGTGAATGGAAAAAATAAGTCTAATATTCAGTCTAACCATGGTTGGATATCAATCCATTTTACATCCTTAAGTGCATGTTTTGGGAAATATGTAAGGCAATCCATAGTATTTAAAAAAATAATAAATAACACTAAATTAAATGTTTAAGTCCAATATTTATTCTCCAATCAAATTTATAGTAAATATAAAAATAATAAATATTAATAATAGTTATATACAATCATTTATAATATTTTAAATCAATAATATTTGGAAAAATTTTAAACAATAAATATTTTCATAGAATAAACATAAAATTCTAAATTGAAAAATGTAATTAAAATATATCATATAACATTATATAAATAAAAAATTAATAAAATTATTAATATTAATTAATGAAATATAAAATTAAAATATTAGTATTTAATTAAATCATATTTTATAAATAAGTTATGTATTAATATATAAAAAGCTAATAATTTTTATGATAACAAATAAATAATTATTAGCATGTATTATTTAAAATTATCTAAATTAATAATATAATACAATATTATTTTCGAATAATGGAATATTATATATAAGAATTATATTTAATAAAGAAAATTTATATTCTAAAAAATATATATAATTAATACAACATAATATTTTTGAAGTTATACTAACTTTTAAAGATCTTATAAGTTTTCTCTAGTTAACTTTTAAAAATTAAATCATACATATTGTAAGGTAAACTGTTATTTAAATTTTATATAACTAAATAATTTGAATTTTTATTATTTGTTTTATATATTATATGGTGATAATATTTGAAAATAAAACTCCCAAACATTAGTCTTGATTCTCCAAAACAACATAGACAATATACTTTAATGATATAGTTCTAAAGACATTTATGTTTAAAAAAGTTATGTCCATATAAAAAAAATAAAATAGAAAATTTGTGGTAATTATAATGTTAATTTATATTTTGGGATATAAATAAAGAGAATTAATAATTAATAATATGTAGAAATTATTACACTATATTAATTGGTAAAAGGGTGTAATTCTATTTCAGTTATGGTATTATAATTTTATGATTTAGAGAAATCAATAAACTATGGTTTTTCTATTAAAGTAATCCATCAGGAGAAACATTTATTTTTTTGTGATATTATGAATATAATATTCAATTTATATAATTTAATATTAATATAATTTTTAATATTTATTTCTTATCGATTTTTTGCTTATCAAGGGTTATGTATTCATCCTTGACATTGAGTTCTTAATATAATGAATAAGATTCAATTTTCATCAAATTATCCATTTATATTTCTATACTACAAAAATTGAATGTATAATGAAAAATATTATTCTACTACAAGAGTCTCAATCTATTTTTAGAGGGTAAGAAAGTGAAATCAGATGTTTACAAGTTGATCAAAAATGAAATTTTTTTCATAAAGAAGTATATTAATGAATTATATCAAGATACACTACTAAGTACATCACTTTTATGATGAGGTATAGATTTCAATCCTAATAATTGGAAGTTAAGAGTTGAATGTTATTATATTTTCAATGATTTATTTAATAATCGCATTCAAACAATGTGAATATCACATTGAGAGATTGATTCTTAAAGAACCATCATAAAGTTGAATTGAAAAAGGTTTTTTTATCTAAGTTCAGTTCATCATCGATGATACATAATCTATATGACATTGATCCTACACCAAAAGGTATATTTCTCTCATTGTCACCATTTTATCATATAGAGAATTTAATTACCTTTTTTTTAATGCATGGTATAAAATTTTTTATAAGATAACTCATTTAATAGTTTGGGATTTTTTTTCATTTTTTATACAACATAATCATTATAATGGATGATATGGATTCACATTAGAGTTGATATGTGATTATAATAATAAAAATATTGTAGTTTTACAATATATAGAAAAGCATGACATGATATAGATAATCAAATTATATCATTTTCAAGTAATCTCATGCAGGAAATACATTATCTGGAATAAGAGGGAAGTATCCCCAAATTATTTCTATATCGAAATTATTGTGAGGTAAATTAAACCGTGATCACTTAGGTTGTGTTTCAATAATGGGAAATAAATAATGAATTAATTTTACACAAGTGACATTTACTATGGATTTAATCAAACATTAATTGAATTATATAGTTTTTTGTAAAAGTTTCAATAAAATGGTGAATATGAGGGATTCCTATGGAGTGAACTACACAGTGAAGACAACCCCATGAGAGTTAAGTCCAAATCCTATTTATTATTAAAGTTGTGATTGTTGTTTAATATTTTTCTTCACATCATAATGTGTCATGGGTTAAATAATACCATGATGATATAAAATAAACCATGTCACTTTCACATGGGTGATAGAAGCTTGATAAATTGCTAGTTATAGATATTTAAGGCATTCCACAATGAAATTAATGTGCCGCGATACAATGACTGGAGAATATTAGTGGATCCATGATTCTATAAAAATTAAGGTGACATATTTTATTCAATATACCAATATTTATTGCCAATCAAAGTTATATATATAGATGTTTCTAGAACATTTGAAATCAATTTTCCATATTTTAAAGATCTCAAGATCATAATAAAACTAGGGGTTTCATGCCATGATATATTTTATGTTTATAAATAAATATTGGACCTAATAAGAAATAATTTTTGTTATGAAACAATGTGGGACCTTGTCTATTATTAGAATATTCCAAGGAGTATTTATCAAGAATTTGAGGATAAGAGAAATGTTGAACCTGGAGTCTAAATTTTTAAGGAATGTGAGGTACATGAAGAGTATATCATAAAACCTATTAGAACTTGTTTTTTATCTTATAATAGGTGTTGAATGTAATCCTATTCCACCATTCCTATATCTTTTGATGATAAATTAAAACTATGGGTAGTGGGGTCACAATAACAACACCCCAAGGATTATACACTAGATAATAAGTTTCTGTAAACCACGTATAAACCCTTTGTTGTGTTTTTATTCTCTCTAAATAATTACTAATCACTACATCATTACTATAAAAATATATTTTCATTAATAGATAATTATAGTTTCATTTATTCAAATTTTTATTTTATTTTTAAACATTAATCTATCCCCATATCTCTTTGTTAGTATAATCTTCCTAGGTCCTATCAAGTGGTATCATAGAAATATCAGATGAATATATTTTTGAAAACTCTAACAGTTTTATACCAAAAACTTTTTTCAAGATAAAAATTTATTGTTTATATTTTTTAGTATGATATTACTTTTAATTGGTTCTAAATAAATTATTAATAAATGGTTATAATTAGGATTATTTTGGATCTCATTTTTCTTTAAATTTATCATATCATTAATCGATGAGATCCATGGACTGAATGAATATATTCAACAAAAAATTCTATTTGAACTATGTGGTTTTGTATTGGATTTATTTATAATATAAGTTAGATTTGTTTACATGAAGTGAGGTTTTGAGTTAATTTAAATGAAAATAAATGGTAATGAATAATTATAGTAATTATAATGGATGTATTATGGTTATTGTGGAAAAAATAACTTGATATATTTATATATAATTTCTATTGAACGAGGTTCATGAAGATTAAGTAATATAGAATCATTGGATGTTATAATACTTGTGACATGCTTAATATGGATTTATATGATCATTGAATAAGGGGGATATTACATAAATAAATTTGAAAAATATTGTAGAATACTTTTGAATGTAATGTACATTACTTCATTAGGTATGAATTCACATTGTGTTTGGGGAGTACATAGTGAGTTGGAAAGTGGAAAAATTCCATGTTTATTTAAGGTTTTCAAAATATTGAGGTTAAATTTGTAAATGTCTGAATAGGGGTCCACACATAAGGGTTACCTCATGAAGCAAAATAATACTTTATGGTACATCACTTTGCAAAATTTATAAAAGTGTTAATAAGAATAATTTTATGATTCATTGTGAAAATTCAATGGCCATATCATGAATGGGAAATATTTAAGGGTTTTCAATAAAATTTAAGTTTTTATACATTATTTTTGTGATAATAAGAATACATATAATGTCGTGATGTTTATCTTTTCATCATAGAATGTATAAAAATGGGGAGTTTTCCAAAATATGATTATGAATTTAGTTCATCATGAATGGTGTAACATCATGGGTATGATGGACACAATATAAAGAGAAAAAGTAGGAGTTGCTGAAGATAATATGAAAGAGTCTATCGAGTGACATTAAATTAAATAAATTATGTTATTAGAAGTCACGATATGAAAATTATTCCATGCCATTAAAAGATGTATGTGGATTTCATTGGTTATATCAATTTAGATTAGAAAATTCCTTGGGATAGGATCATACATAATGGGAGATATTGCTTATTGGAAATAATAGAAAGTGGGTTGAGATCTCTTCATTGAACTTTACTATGAGAACAAATTAGAGTGGTTCATTGTATATGATAAATGGATCATGTGGTGATACAAATTACTATTAAACAATAGGTTTTAAGAATAAATAATATATAGAGAATCATTATAGGATAATTTGAGGGATTATAAAGACATTGTTGTGTAGATTTTGAGGATCTGGTGGTTGAATGAGCATCACTCCATGAATGATGATACATTTTTGTGATGATAAAGATTAAGTAGAACAAAAAATTATGATGAAGGGAGTTATTTTCTGTATATGTTATTTCAAGAATATTTGAATAGTTATATTGGATTTTAAAAAATTATAAGATAATTAGAGATATCGTGAAGTTGACTAAGCATTATTATCATATAGTGACCATATTAGAAGGGGTTTACACAATGAATAATCTTAGTGGATTAGATTATGAAAATTTCTCAAACCATGTGATTAATTTTTTGATATATAATTGTCTTTATAAAACCACTTGAAGTAGTTATAGAATAAATAAAGAGTCTAATCATACTTGATATTCACACTTCCATGAAGAACAACATAGGTGATCCATTAAGTACATTGTCAGGTCCAATTCATTAAATATAGAAGTAATCATAAAGGATTTCCACTACAGTAGTTGGATAAAGAAGAGGAGAGTGTATAATAAGATAATTATAGTATATATGTTTTTCATCAAGAGAAATAATTGAAACTACTATGATATTATTAAATGCATTGATTTAACTCCCACATAATAAAGTTTATATAATCTAGCATTGATAAAGTATATTGTACTAAATATAATCTTAATGAATCATTAATCTGGATATGTAATGAAAGCATAATACCATGTTGTTAAAAATAGAACATCATGTCTATAAATTTTTATAGAGACCTTATGTCCATAAACAGACCATGAAATCATCGTATAACTGCACAGAGGATAAAATGAGAGAGTCTTATGTGGATCAATATTGTTCATTTTCAAAACCTAGTATGGGTAGTTCTCCTTGGAATGGAGTAACCATAGAAAAAAATACACATCCACCAAAAATTAATCTAGTCGATTAAACAACACTCATACACCACCATCTATATTTTTTGTGTCTTATCTCTTAGTTGTGAAAAACATAAAATATTTAATTCTTTATGATTTAATTTCTTACATATTCATACTTTTATTTAGCAATATTGAAAATATTTTGAAGATATATTGAACATTTTCTTCTGATTAGGTTCTAAATTATGAACAACCATAATAATAAAAAGATAAAAAGTTAAATTTGATATCCATAGTAATTCACCCCCCCCACACACACACCCACTCATCAGTGTATATTTAGAAATCTTTTTTCCCACAAGTTGTATCAAATCATAAATAGTTTTTCTTGAGGTTAAATCTCTAAATTGGTTTTTTTATTTTTTTTTAAACATGGATTTAAATATATATCCTCTATTTTCTCATGGAAATACCATTTATGGATGGAAAAATAGAATTTATTGGATTTTATAGTATTGTGGTGAATATATCATGGAATATGTACACTGAGAAGCTATTTTGAGAAATAATGATGAATTAATACATGATAAATAGACCAAAAAGAATAAATTATAGTGGATTATCAAGCATGGTTTTCAATAATACTTTCAATTTTTCTAAAGTTGATAATTAAAATTACTAGATGTAAATTTATTTGTGATGTAAAACTCTATAAAGATAAATAATTTGGATGTGTTGAAAAACTAATGAAAAAATATTTAGAATACTATTTTATATCAAAAGGATAAGAAATGAGAATTAAATTTAATGTCCTTGAGAATAAAAACCCATCCACTCTGGTAGGCATTATTAATATCAATGTAAAATTTTCTTCTAAAATTATTTTGGATTATACTTGTACAAATAAAAATTTAAATTCATATTCAGGAAGATAAATAATTGAATATTGCATGGAATAAATAAAAATGAAATATACTTATTAATCTAACATATGTTTTTATAATGGCTAAAAGGAAATACAATAATTATATAAAAATATGTATCAATGGGAGATTATTAATTAATTGGACCACACATTAATATAAAATATGTTTATGGGGATTAAAATATTGATGTAAGTAAAGGTGTCCTTAAATGGATAGTTTCAAGGAATAAGTGAAAAATTGAAGTTCAAAGTTATCTACTAGAAAAAAATGAATATGAAGTTAAAAAAGGATGTCCATGGAGAAAGAGGAAAAATAAAGGATTATCATTCTCAAAACAAAACTTGAAGATATGATATAATATTTATAATAATATGTATTAAGAATAAAAAAATAGCTTCCCAATTAATGGGGAAGGATATGATGATCATGAATAGGGAATCAAAGTTAATTTGATTTAATTTAAAGGATAAGGTTGGAAATCCACCTATAGAAGAATAAATTAGTGTATTATGTGAGACTCTACATATTGGGTTTCTTTTTTAATAAATTATTCATGAAAAAATTGGAAATTAAAACTCATGAATAAAGATATTATTAATGTTATACTTTTATTTACGATTGAGAAACATTATGAGTGTTTTTCTATATTCCCAAGGGCTTGATAGTGGAATAAAATATAATACAACAAAATCTCATCCATGGAAAGGAAATACTAGATATATTTTTAATTTTAGGTATTTTATATATCCAAACCATGGAAATATAAGAATACATTACATCAATAAAGGAATTAAATGATTCATAAGTAATTCAATCCTACCTATGGAAAATGGAAACAGAAAATATACCTAAGGAAAATATATTTTTCTATAAAATAGTTTCACTATTTTGGAGAAAAATAAGAATAATTAATGTTTTTAAAATATAAAACAATGGACTTACCACATCAATACTTATGGAAGGAATAAAAGAAGATATAAAAGAAAAAAAAGGAAGCTAATCCATAACAGAGAAAAAAAGATGTACACTTGAAGAAAGACTCACTATGGATAAAAACATCTAAGGAAAACCAAGTATAATTTAATTGGGATAGACGTGAAAAAAATTATGAGTTTTTCCTTAAATCACACCATAAGAAATTATGTAATGACTAGTGGAAGATCCCTCATATGGAAGAGAAAGAATGAAGGAAGACGAGACAATAGTGTATCGAAGGGAGAAACATTTACAAGTAAAATCAATCTTGCATTTGGAATGGATCCCAAGAAAATTAATCTGAATACTTTGATGGAAAATATCTAGAGTGGAGTTTGTACAAGTGTTATTGTAAGAATAATAACCAAAAAGTCTGTAAATAAATATTGAATCAAAGGGTTGGTTTTTAAAAGGGTAATCACGTTCCTCGATATGAAGATATTTAATAACTAACCCCCTCCCCCCATGTTTAATTTTTTTTAATATTTTTTTATATTTTTAAGGATTATGGGTGATAAATGATCAATATGGTATGATTATACTAAAAGAAGTTGTTATTGTGCTGAATTAGATAAATAAAAAAGTGGGGTAAGATTTACTCTAATTCTTAATTGATGTCAAGAAAAAAAGTAAAAATTGTATTAAAGATACCATCTGACTAAAAAATTAGTTTCAAGTGACCACATTACATTTCAAAGCTAAATAATTAGTTTCATACTATGATAAGTATGGTTAAATGATGTATATCCCATTTTGGACTTAATGTAGTCTCAACACCTTATCTAAAATATATCACATTGTTAATTCATCATTGTTGAATAAAAAATTATAAAAATAGTTATCCTAAGTTGTATTAAAAAAATAAATAGGATTAATATGAAAATAATAAATAGATCATTCATATAACTGATGTTAATTTAATCATCTACTAATAATGTCATATCAACTATTTTTTTTTCTAGATACCAAAAGTGGCTAAGAAGTATGTTTCATAACTAAGTGGTAGTATGTTGTATTTTCATAAAATAAGTGTGGTATATTTTGAAAATGAATGTGGTTTCATATTGGAGTAAATTAAAATAAATCCTAAGGAAGAATTAGAGCCACTATAGTGGATTTATTATGGTCTTTGTTAAAGAACTACCTTGATAGATTAATATATTAAATATATAGAATTAGAAAAATGAATCTTACATAATCTTGTATCAATAGAAATTATGATCAATGTAATATTTTTATTTTATCTTCATATGGTTATAGAATAAGTGATATCTTATAATAAGTATTTTAAAAAAGTATGGAAGATGATCCGAAATTGAAACCCAAATCACCACATGTGTTAAGAAATCCAATGGTAATTAGAGAGTTCATAAAATGATTAAAAATTAAATATTGCTCCTTGAATAAATTAAATACTCAATGACCATTGGATATAGTAGGAAAAGTATATAGAGGCTTCCATATGTAATGTTTTCCTTATAGAGTATAATAATACAACGGGGTAAATTCCATTATTGAAGGTGTAAAAGTGTTAATAAGTGATATAAGGAATATTCATCGTCTAAATTTAGGGGCTAAACCATGAATTCATGATATGTAATTATTTCCTATGAAATGTATGGTTTTATAATTTAACACTAGTATATTGAAAATACCTATCATAATTTGACCCAAGGATTTACATAGTGACATCTATGTGCATGGGGAGGTACCATAAGTTATGATTAGGAGTGTGTTAGCTCATTAATTATATCAAACCCTAGGATGGGATGACAACAAGAATATAATACATAAAAGTATAAGAATATAATACATAATTTTCAATAATTTCCCATAAAATTAAAATAAATATGTTGGAAGACATCATGTCGTAAGAAGCTAAATCCACCATGAAGAGATCGAGGTGGATTATAATGCTTCTACTAATTTGGATATGTGTATAGAATTAAAGAGGGTCACATGATACTAGTTGATATGGTTGAATGGAAATAATGGACTAAAATTTGAGATAATTTCGTGGAACATTGAAATTTCAACAACTTTCAACATTTTTATATGGAATATAAGTTTAAAATAAAACTAAATAACATCTCGTAAATAACTTTCTATGAAACCTCTTTATTTATTTCTCTTAATAAAAAATCAATTAAAAAACAATTCCCAAAATTTATTTTTAGTAAATAAATCATATCTTTCATTTTAAAAAAAAACTTCCTACACTATTTAGCAATTCATGTTGAATATATAGAAATATCATAACCAAAATGATTAATATGCAACATAGAACCTAATCAAATAAAGTATTATAAAGAATAAAATAAATGAAATGATTCTATAAACTAATCAATTGATAGAGGATGTAATCAAAGTTTGTAATAAGTGTAGTAAAAAGATATATAAAATGGAAATATGTGGGTGAATTTACTTTTACAAAAATAACAAAAAACAATTGAACATTAAAAAATGATATATAATATATTGAATCAATTAAAAACTTTTTAATTTAAAAATAAAAGAATAATTGTTTGAAAATGAAACAATATAATTAAATATAATAATAAAATCAGAAGAACAAATAAGGATAAATTTAATAATAAATTAATTAAATGGGTTTCAAGGATTAAACAAAATATTAATGAATTATTGAAAGTGATAAAAAATAAAATTTGGAAATTAAATGGGATAAAACAAAGATAAATTAAAGAATAAATCTATTTTTTGTATGTTCATAAATAGTAGATTGGAATATAATATTTAAAAATATATGTAAATATATGTTTATATACATGTGTATGGGTAATATGTAAATATAATGAGATATGTAATTTTAAAATTAATTTCTAATAGCTTCAGTAAGGTTAAACATGCACTGCTTAAGGGTAGAATTGAAATTATAAACACTACATAAAGGTAACACACATTTTATATATGTTGTGTAAGGGTATAACTATATTGTGTAGGGGGTAGCAAGTAGATTTAATATTGCGTGTAAGGGTAAACAAGTTTTATATAAGCATGAGTAAAGGTAAACTAAACTTTTATGTTTTGTGTAATAGTTAGAAGAATTATTAATAATATGTGTAAGGGTAAACATGAGAGTATATAGGTCATGTAAGGGTAGAGCTACTTGTGTAAAGGTAAATTGAATAGTTATATAAAAGTAAATAGAAAAACCCATTCACTGCATTAAGGTAAAACTTAATTTAAACATTCCATTTAAAGTTAGAAACAATTTAACATAAAGGTGTCTAGTAGATGCATAAAGGTAAATATAAACATGTGAAAAGCTAAAAATAATATTGCATAAGGGTATAACACATTTCATAGAGGTAAATTGTAACTTTCATGCACTATGTAAGGGTAGATTAGAACACAGTGTAAGGGTAAGTTTCTTTTTCAAAAAGTATTGTAATGGTGCCTTTAAGCTTATGTAAACGTAAATATAAAATTATAATACATGCATAAGGGTAAAATAGAACTTGCGCTAGGGTAAAGAAAAATTAATAATAGACATTTAAGGGTATATAAAAACATTAGAAAATTAAGTTTTCAAAAATATTCACCTGATGAAATATATTTTTTAATAATAATAATAAATGATGAAAATTTAATGAATAAATAAAATCCAAAAAATTATAATTATCTTAAAAATGAAACTATGAAATATAGTAATTATTAAAACATAAAAAAATTAATTGGAATTAATCCACTCCAAAAATCTCCCAGTTTTTGATAATTATGAAAATAAAATTTTCAAAATTTCTCACCCTTTTTAGAATTAATCAACAAGATTAAAATTAAAAAAAAATCCCCCTAATGAAAGAAATAAGGGAAAATTAACAAATTGTAAGAACATTTTCTTCTAAAGAATAAAAAAATTTATCATATGAATACATTTCCATTAAATTAAATAATGATATAATCAAAATATATAGCACCCCCTAAATTAATTATTCTAAAAATAATTTCATAAAAAGAGCCATAAAAACAAATAATATGATATTCCATAAAATATTAAATGACATGAAAATAATTAAATATATTGTTAGAATAATCAGGTAAACCAAACTATAAAACCTTGAATACTTTCTCACTAACCAAACTGAAATATATTTTAATGAAAATTCCATCATAACATATTATGAAACAATAAAAATATGTACTTTCATCATAAAATAATAAATATTAATAGATAATAAATATTTTAAACCCCATTTTCTTTATTAAGGATTAATAAAGATTATATTCATAAACCATAGAAAATTCCTCATGAGTTACATACTAAGTGGACAGTAAATCCCACTCATCATGGACAAGATTGATAAAGGATTAGAAAATACAATCAACCATTTTTGTCATAAATTTATAAGAGAATATACAATATAAATTACTCAACTTGTTTTTGTAACACCCTAAGATTTCATAGTATATTATTTCTTCAAAGTAATTCAAAAACTTTCACTACACACAACACCGAGTTCAAGCACACCAGGACTTACCAAACTAGCCGTTCAAAAGAGGTTATGAATAGTATTAAATAAATTTTTGAACTTTATTTAATCTTTATAATTTTTTAATCCATATTATGAGTTTCTTAGACATAATGAAAAAAATCATTTTTTCAGATAAAAGAAGTATTTTTAAAAAAAATGCAATTTTGCCGCCTTTTAATGGAGAACCCTTTTTCAATCCATTATTTGAAACATTTATATATTCTATTTGAAAAAATATACATCTTATTTAGAATTGGGACATAAGAATTTAGATTTAATATTTTTTGGTGTTTTTCTCAAAACATTTATATTTGAGTGAATAGTGAAAAATACTATATTTTAACTGAAAACAACTTTTTTAATCAAAATAATTTGTAGTGTTAAATTATAAATTTTAATGGTTTGGAAGTATAAATGGATTATATTATTACCATTTAAACAAATGTTATTCATTGGAAATAATTTCACTTTGAAATTGAACATAAACAAGTATCAATATTTTGTAAGTTATTATTTCTTAAAAACGCGCTTTTTGGTTGTAACAACGGGAATTAATTTTAAATTAATAAATGAAACATATATGTTTTTAATTTTGTAAAATAGACATTATTTTTTAATTCATAATATCAAATTTAGCATCGGGTAATATTTTGGTATTTTTTTTGAAAACTTTCAATTTTTGATGAATAGTGAAAACACTGAGTTATTGTTAAAAACTGAATTTTTATTTAAAAAATTATTTATTTTATTTAAATTTATTTTAGTTAACAATAAATAAATAATACCTATATAATTTCAATTTAATTCATTGGATTCAGTTTATAATAATTTTAGTTATATAAAAATTTTATTGAACTTTTTACCGTCTTTTACCCACCTCCTAGGAGCATTTGCAAATTTACATAAAACATAATTTTACTACTTGTGGGAGTTGAATTACAAAAATCTAAGAGACTCGGTTGATATTAGTAAGTATAATTTAGTTCAATGAGATGAAAATAATTTTTGGTGAATAGTTATTTTTTACTTTTATTTACCACGGTTAAAAGTAAATAGGGCAATTAAAGTAAAAAATGATATTACTATTACCCTAACACATGTCCTAATTCTATTGGATAAGTTTAATTCGACCAAAAACAAACTTAGGAATAAAATTTGATCTTTTAGGTCCACTTGGATTAGATTATGACATTTATTATTATTTAATTCAAAGAAGAGTTAAAAGTATTAATTTAAAACTTTAATAACTAAACCATTTTTAATATAAGGTTACACATAAGATAAATTTGACTATAAATATTCATTATAAATATAAAAATATTTCCTACATAATGGTATTTTATTTATATTTTTTAGGCATTAAATAATTTAATTTATTTATGAAACAATGATGATGTAGTGATTACCTAATTAATGAAATATTGAAATATTTGATACTATAAATATCTAAATAAATGTATTTTGAGACTTTTTATGAATTAAACTAATTTTCTAGGTTAATATGACATGTTAGGGTTCGTTTGATGAATTGTTTTCTAAGTAATAATGCTTTTATGAATTAAAAAAACAAAATACCAAATACCGTCAAAATTGACATAAAAGAGTTTTTAAAAAAAATATTATATTATTAATTGATATTCTATTAATAAATATCTTAGGTTCGGCCAAACGACTTATATAATTATAGGTGTATCCTTAATCAACCACTTGGGGTTCGCTTGTAAGTTTATAGTATGTTTATTAACCATATAATAGAAAAATACAAAGAGACATGGTAAATGTGAAACTATTTAACTAAGAGTTAAATCTAAAAGATATGGTTAATATAGTGACCCAAACTTGTCTAAAACCTATTTTTTGAGTGGTTTTCGAACCATCCCTACCTTATCCTTTAAATAATCCATTTTTGAGCCATTATAAACCGAAAATAATTTTGTTATAAAATATTATTTCTAGCTTTTCCTAAGGTGCCCCTCACCCGTCTTATAAAAGAGCACTCCCCCTTCCCTCAAATTCACACCTTCAAAGCCTTTTGTCTCGGCCAACCTCTTCCCAAATACTCTCTAAACTATCCTCCCTTCATTCAAGAGGCCTTCCTTTAGTCATAAACCCAACTTAAGGGGCCCTTTTATGAAAAAAAGGAAGAACCCGAAGAAGAGGTAAATATTTCATCACCTCTTTCATGTTCCTTTCTTCTTCCACTTCCTCATTATTTGTTGTTTCCATTCTAAAATAATAAATCTAGTATCTTCTATATACTGTGATGTTATTATAAATATTGTATAACCATATTCATTATTCTATCCATTTTTGTAATGACATCTTACCATACGTGCATACGTACGGCTTACCGTCTCCACGTCGTGGGGTAATTGTTATTCAATTAATTATTATTTTGATGGGTATAATTATGATGTTTAATTGATTTAAATAATAAATATAACATGATAATTATTCTTTATATATTATATACCATCCAATTATATATTATTTTAATATCAAAAAAATGATATTGTCGCTCATGCGTATGTACGGATTACCATCTTCGCGAACGCGATGAGATTCATTCCCCATCATAATCCATTCAAGACTAACTTTCATTAGATGATTAAAAATAATATTTAAATACATAATATCATTATTAATATGAATAAGATGCATCCTATCCATAACAAACATTACATACGTAACAAATCATATAAAGGAAAACGAATCAGCTAACACCCAAAACGACGATAATACTAATATATTGTTAACAAAGCAATGTTAAAAGATCATTTATGATATCATATTAATGTATATTATTCTAGTATAATTTAATAAAAATTATTTAACCATTATACATGAGTTTAACTTAACCTCTACCAAGTAAAAGTACAAGGTAAGGGTTAATTTTACAATCTCTTTATTATCCGAGGTTGTTTTTATGTAAGTAACTATTGGGACCTCCTTATCATCCACATCCATGTTTCTTAAAAATTTATTTAAAAACATTTTTACTATTCACTATACTATGGGTTAAGGACATTTATACCCTTGTTTGTATTTTTATAAAATTGTTTGAAAGGAATCTTTTTGTTGTTTTCCAAACAAGGTACATTTCACCTTTTTGAAAAAATTAAGGTAAGAATGTTTTTTTAACTTATACTGTGGGCGTGGATATTTTCCGCTGTTATAACATCGTCAAAGATTCCCTTAAAATCTTATAAGAATATTTTTAAAATAAATTTTTTCTTAAATTATTTCAAAATAAAAAGAGATATTTCTCTAAAAAAATGTTTTTATTTCATATATGTCAACATCCTTTGATGGATTTTGAGCTTATTTGAAGTTGATTTATTATCATACAAAACATACACATTGTATTGAAGGTTTTGTGATATGTTTAACTATGGATGTGTTATTTTCGTACCATTCAAGGTTTATGGATAAATTATTGACATTTTGTATGCCAGTTTAATACGAATGCTTAGGTTATATTTAAACCTTTTCATATAAGGAATGCATTGGACTTATTAAGTGACAGGTGGAGCTATCTATAGCTCCTTGATGCATCGGTAGGTCTCTTGAGACAAAATATTGTCTTGTCATAAGACCATGACAAAATATTATTTGTAGTCTTGGCACAAGTCCTTGACTATGTGGTTATGAAAGTCTGGCATTATGCATACCATCATTTTGAAAGTGTCTATTGATATTTCATGTGATTATTCAACTATTAGAATATCCATGTGAGTAATTAAATGGAATTATTTTGATTTATATTTTCCATATTATGATGAATTTTATGTTGAAAAGTCTTTTGTTTTAGTTTTATACATTGCCTTAAATGTTTTTGATTATTTATGAAAGTTTCCTCTATACTGTTATCCTTACAGAGCATTTTAGCTCACCCCTTTATATGTTTTATTTTTCCCAAGATGAGAAGAAGTATATTATGACTGACCTGCAGGGATAGTCTATG
Organism: Viscum album; assembly: GCA_963277665.1. Classification (NCBI taxonomy): domain Eukaryota; kingdom Viridiplantae; phylum Streptophyta; class Magnoliopsida; order Santalales; family Viscaceae; genus Viscum; species Viscum album. Next base: position 826,111,614 of record OY728155.1, read on the forward strand.
GGATCTCAGTGTTGTCCATGGAAACAATGTTATTGTAGTTTTCCATTTTATGATATAATGTAATCCTTATGATTATATCTAGTAATTCCAAGGCTAATAAACTAATCAATCTTTCGAGACTTGATCTTTTGTGATCATTCCAATGATATGTAATAGTGCACTGAATCTGGTCTTCTAGGGTCTGGGTGTTACAGTTGGTATCAAAGGAAGTTTACTACAAACCTTGGAAACAAGATTTAGGAAAAATCTGATTAGAGCACATATCCCTAAGATAGACTTTGAGGTTTAGTATATAAGAACTTCCTAAAATTTTGGTATTGTAGAGATTTTGTGAGTTTTACAAGAAATACATCCTTGTCTGGATACGAGCAGGTAGAGACGGCTCTGGCACAGATGTACCTAGGCGTAAAACCAGAAAACAACGCTTTGATTTAGACTCGAATGGGAACTGGTGTATGACAATGGGCCTTTCTGCACTCTTGGTTACGACACTCTAGGGGGATATTCTTAGGATAATTCTCATTTTCTTTACAAACCATTATGAAGGGTTTATGAGTATATACTTCCCCAAGGAAAACATTTTTTATGATTATAGATTATATCCATAAACTGTTCAATTTACATTAGGTATTTTACAAGTTTAGAATTATTCTTTGTAATTCATAAACTGACCTAGTGTATGCCATTGTATAGAAATGGCACCCAGTTGAAGAAATTTGAACTCCAGCAATACGTATGATCCAAAGAGTAAGAAGAATCATATATTTCATGGAATAAAGCCAACATTTATAAGGGAAATAGTCTCCCATGTATTCTCAACATATGAAGAAATAGTATCATATGTTAATAAGATAAGTAAATAATTCTATGAGTCCTAAGGCTTTAAAGGGAAGTAAGAGAATAAAAAGGATGGAAGAGATAAAGATGGATAAAGGGAAGCGGAAAAAGAAGGATTTTCCCATATGTGATAACTATAGGAAGAATCACCATGGTAAATTCTTGAAGGAAATGGGAGTTTGTTATAAGTATGGTGAAAAAGGACACCAAGTATGTGATTGGAAGGGTAAGGAAAATGATTCAAATGTGCCATACTTCATCTACAAGGAGTTGGGACACTATGCGAATCAATGTCCAAATCGTCAGAGTATACCCCAAATGATGTTATTGGATAATAATAAAGTTATGATACTACCAAATATAAAGAAGAATGATTAGATTTCATACGTTGTTATTAAAGTATTGTTCCATTTGAGTATTTTATTAATTATGTACATGTTATAAGAATTATAGAGAATATAAGGATTATACTGTAGTACTATTTCATTAAGAACTTGAGATTGTGTGGAGCCAGGAAAAGTGACTCAATAGAAGTTTAAATATTTGGAAAATATATGGTTGAGAGAACGATAAACTATAATATGGTTCAGATACTAATGTAGTTATTTGGGAATAATACATGATAGATTTAGATAAATTATTTTGGATATTCTTGACTACCTTGAAACTGATTAATGATTTGCATATTCCATCATTGTTGGAGTTTACAACATTTTTTGATAAAAGGAGTATATCCAGTATTCTATAAGGAATAATGGAGCATGAATGTAATCAATAAGGTTTTATGGTAATTTAGGATGTTTCAGTGTTTTAAAAAAATACATGATGAAGGTGTTCACATGTTATTACGTGAAAAAAGGATCGTCATTGTGTTTACCATCCTTATAAATTTTGGACTATGAGTTTGGATATAAGTATTTTGGATAAGTTTACTTTAATATTATTTTTGTATTTCCATAAAAATCACAACCTAGTGGTTGGGTGGTAACTTGTCACGTCCGGAAAGGCTGCGAGACTTGAACCCGCAACCAAATGGCGATAAGGGTGTATCACCTACCACAGGCCCATGTGATGTCCTAGATTGAAAAATGTAGTTTTTTTAAAGGTATTTTAGATGAATTATAAATTCATTTTTCTTGGAATCCTATACAAATAGGATAAATAGAATATTTTTTTATGATCTATTATCTTTTAGAGTGAAAGATGAGTTTGTGGTAGAAATTAGTTAAAGGATCGAACTCAACTTGTCAAGTATATATATATTTTTTTTCTTCTCTTATTCTATGAAGAAATTAATTCTTAAAATTTAGTTAAGGGATATTAAACTAAAAATTTGTTATCCTAATACATTATTTTTTGTTGAACCAATGATATTTTAAATCATCATAGATTGATGGAATTGAGGCCCTTAATTCTACAATTGTTTGTGACTGATGACCTCAATCACACCCTATAAAAATTTATGTTTTTCCTCCAATTATATATCTCTAATTTCTAACAATGTTCTCATAATGGAGATCATAATTTGGTGGTGACTTTTTCATTCCCCTTTTGCTCTTGTTAAGACTAAATTATATTAACCCAATTTCTGATGTGGGTTTTTCCACAAATGTACTTTCTATTTTCAACCTTTTATTTTTTAAGAAAAATTTCAAATTGTGAGGAATCAATTAATTTAAGGAGGGAAGAATTTAACAACCCATGATTTTCTAGTATGTTATTTCTTCAATGTAATTCAATAACTTGCACTACACGCAACATCGAGTTCAAGCGCACCACGATTTACCAAACTTGCCGTTCAAAAGACGTTATGAATAGTATTAACTAAATTTTGAACATTATATAATCCTTATAATTTTAGAATCCATATTATGAGTTTCTTAGACATAATGAAAAAAAATCATTTTTTTAGATAAAAGAACTATTTTTTTTTAAATGTAATTTTACTACCTTTTAATGGGGAACCCTTTTTAAATCCAATATTTGAAACTTTTAATTATTCAATTTGACAGAATAGACTTCTTCTTTCGAATCGGGGCATAAGAATTTAGTTTCAATAAATTTTGGGTGTTTTTCTGATAACTTTCATATTTGGGTGAATAGTGAAAATATTATATTTTAACTGAAAACAACTTTTTTAATCAAAATAATATGAAGTGTTCATTTATACATTTTAATGTTTTAGAAATATAAATAGATTATATTTTTACCATTTAATCCAATGTTATTCATTAGAAATAATTTCACTTTGAAATTGAACATAAACAAGTATCAATCTTTTGTTAGTTATTATTTCTTAAAAACACGCTTTTCGGTTTTGACAACGGTAATTAATTTTAAATTAATAAATGAAACTTCTATGTTTTTAATTTGGTAAAATAGACTTAATTTTTGAATTCAGAATATCAAAATTAGCTTACGGTGAAATTTTGGTATTTTTTTGAAAACTTTCAATTTTTGATGAATAGTGAAAAACACTAAGTTATTGTTTAAAACCGACTTTTTATTTAAATAATTATTTATTTTATTTAAATTTATTTTAGGTAAAAATAGATAAATAATACCCATATAAGTTCAATGTAATTAATTGGAATCAGTTTATAATAATTTTAGATATATAAAAATATAATTGAACTGTTTACCGTCTTTTACCCACCTCCTAGTAGAATTTTCAAATTTACATAAAAAATAATTTTATCGCTTCAATGAATTGAATTTCGAAAATCCGAGAGACACAGTTAATATTAGTGAGTAAAATGTGGTTCAATGAGAAGAAAATAATTTTTCATCGAATAGTAACATTTGACTTTTATTTACAACGGTTAAAAGTAAATAGGGTAATTAAAGGTAAAAATGATATTATTATTATTGTAACATGTGTCCTAATTCAATTTGATAAGTGTAATGTGACCAAAAACAGCCTTAGGAATAAAATATTGTCCTTTAGGTCCACTTGGATTAGATTTTTACATTTATTATTATTTAATTCAAAGAAGAGTTAAAAGTGTTAAATTCAAAGTTTAATAACTAAACCATTTTTAATATAGGGTTACACATAAGATAAATTCAACTATAAATATTCATTATAAAGATAAAAAAAATTAATACATAATGGTATTTTATTTATATTTTTTAGATCTTAAATAATTTAATTTATTTATGACACAATGATGATGCAATAATTAAAAAATTAATGAAATATTAAAATATTTGATATTATAAATATCCAAATAAATATAATTTGAGCCTTTTTATGAATTACACTAATTTTATAGGTTAATATGACATGTTAGGGTTGATTTTATGAATTCTTTTCGAAGTAATAATGCTATTATGAATTTAGAAAAAACAAAATACCAAATACTGTCAAAATTGACATAAAAGAGTTTTTAAATCAAATATTATTTTATTTGTCAATATTCTATTCCTAATAATCTAAGGTTCAGAAAAAAGACTTATATAATGATATTTGTATCATTAATGAACCAATTGGGGTTCTCTTGGATGTTTATAGTAAGTTTATTAACCATATAATATAAAAATACAAAGAGACATGGTAAATGTAAAACTATTTAATTAAGAGTTAAATCTAAAAGATATGGTTAATATAGTGACCCAAACCTATCTAAAACCTATTGGTTGAGTGGTTTTAGACCCATTCCCAAATTAGCCTTTAAATAATCCTTTTTTGAGCCATTAGAAACCGAAAATGATTTTATTATAAAATAATATTTCTAGCTTTTCTTAAGGTGCCCCTCACCCCTCTTATAAAAGGGCACTCCCCCTTTCCTAAAATTCACACCTTCAAAGCCTTTTGGCTCGACCAAAATCCTCCCAAATACCCTCTAAACTATCTTCCCTTCATCCTAGAGTCCTTCCTTTAGTCAGAAATCCAACCTATGGTTCCTTTTTGATCAAATCAAAAGGAAGAACCCGAAGAAGAGGTAAATATTTCATCACCTCTTTCAAGTTCCTTTCTTCTTCCACTTCCTCTTTCTTTGTTTTTTCCATTATAAAATAATAACTCTAGTATTTTCAATATAATATGATGTTATTATGAATATGGTAGAACCATATTCATTATTCTATCCATACTTTGAATGAAAATTCACCATACGTGTGTATGTACGGCTTACCATCTCCACGTCGTGGTGTAGTTGTTATTCAAAACATTATTATTTAGATGGGTATAATAATGATGTTTAATTGATGTAAATAATAAATATAACATGATAAGGATTCTGTATATATGATATACCATCCAATTATATATTATTATAATATCAAAAAAATGATATTGTCGCTCGTGTGTATGTATGGATTACCGTCTCCACGAACGCAATGAGATTCATTCCCCATTGTAATCCATTCAAGACTAATTTTCATTATATGATTAAAAATAATGTTTAAAGACTTAATATCATTCTGAATATTAATAATATACATCCTATCCATAACAAACATTACTTATGTAACAAATCATATAATGGTAAATGAATCAGTTAACACCTGAAACGATGATAATACTAAGATATTATTAACAAAGCAATGTTAAAAGATCATATATGATATCATATTAATGTATATGATTCTAGTATAATTTAATAACAATTATTTCACCATTATAAAGGAGTTTAAACTATCCTCGACCAAGTAAAAGTACAAGGTAAAGGTTAATTTTATAATATCTTTATTATCCGAGGTTGTTTTTATGTTAGTATCTACTGGGACCTCTTTATATTCCGCGTTTATGTTTCTTAAAAAAAAATTCAAATTTTTTTTACTATTTACTATAAAATGGTTTAAAGAAATTTATACCCTTGTTTTAATTGTTATAAAATGATTTGAAAGGAATCTTTCCATTGTTTTCCAAATAGGGTACTTTTGACCTTTTCAACAAATTTAAGGTAAGAATATTTTTTTAACTTATATGGCGGGTGTGGCTATTTTCCATTGTTACAACATCGTCGAAGCTTCCATTACAAGCTTATAATAATATTTTCAAAATAATTTTTTTCTTAATTTATTTCAAAATAGAAAGAGATATTTCTCTAAAAGAGTTTTTGATTTCATCTATGCCAACATCCTTCGATGGATTTTAAGCTTATTTGAAGTTGATTTATTATGATACAAAGCTTCCACATTGTATTGAAGGTTTTGTTATATGTTTGACTATGGATGTGTTATTTTCATACAATTATTGGTTTATGGATAAAGTATTGACAATTCGTATTCTAGTTTTAATATGAATGTTTATGTTATGTTTAAACCTTTTTATATGAGGAATGCATTGGACTTAGTAAGTGAGGGGTGGAGCCTGCTATAGCTCCAAGATACATCAGTAGGTCTCATGAGACAAACTAGTGTATTCTCACAAGGCATTTACAAAATCATATTTTTAGTCATGGCACAAGTCCATGACTATGTGGTTATGAAAGTCTGTAATTATGCATTCCATTATTATGAAAGTGTCAATTGATATTTCATGTGATTATTTGACTAGTATAATATCCATGTGAGTAAGTAAATGGAATTATTTTGATTTATATTTTCCATATTGTGATGAATTTTATGTTGAAAAGGCTTTTTTTAGTTGTATATATTGCCTTAAATGTTAATTCTTTTTTATGAATGTTTCCATTATATTGTTATCCTTACTGAGAATTTGAGCTCACCCCTTTCTATGTTTTATTTTTCCCAGGATGCAAAAAAGTATATTATGACTGACCTATAGGGATAGTCTATAGGATCTTAGTGTTATCCATGGAAACAATTTTGTTTTATTTTTCCATTTTATGATGTAATGTAAACCTTATGAATGTATCAAGTACTTCCAAGGCTACTAAACTAATTGGTCTTTCGAGACTTGATCTTTTGTGATCATGCCAATTATATGTAATAATGCACCGAATCTGGGCTTCTGGGTCGGGGCATTAAAGTTTTTATCAATATATGACTATTTTTCATGGAGTATTATACTCACTTCACTTTTCTAAAATTATAAAAAAAAATTAAAATAACATTAAACACATTTTATAAATCAATTTTTCATAATAATATTTTAAAAATGATAAACTTCTCAAGATTTCCATGATATTATGAGAATTTAAAAAATTATTTTGAATAAATTAAAGACAAAAAATTGAAAATATATAAGTAGATAAATTATCAACATATTTTAGTTTCATTAAATCACTAAATAATATATTTATTACAGATAGGGTGAGGAAATTTTATAGAATAAAGAATTTTAAAAAATAAACAAAAAAATAGAAATGTGAAAATCAAAAAAGGTATCATATCATATTTTTAGAAATAAATAAAATATGAGAGGATATTTAGAAAAAAAATATTAAAAGGGTAACTTAAAATAAAAATAATGAAAAAACATATTCCCCTTAAGATCAAGTTTGATGTATAAAGCCTCTCTAGGAAGGAAATATCTAGGATCCACCTTACATGGATCATAAATATTAAGCTCAAGGTGGGAAATATTTAATCAATAATTTATATAGGGTAACAATACATGTATTTTCAATCCTCCATAGCATATATTAATAACTATTAGTGAAAAAAACCTATAAGAAATCATTTAAAAATATTTTATATACCCTAAATGGTTTAATAATGTTAGAAAAATATGTTTTTGGAATGGTAACAAATTTAGGTTCATAAATGTTGTAAATTAAATATTTAGGGTCCCAAATTTTATTATAATTTAAATACAGTTTATAATAAATATATATTAACTTAGACCTTCCTTATCTATATTTTTTCAATTAAACTCAAAGATAATATGAAAAAATTTACGATAATACTTAAAAATATATTTTTAGAAATATGGTTTACAAAAGAAGATTTTTTAAGAAGATTCATTATCATTTGAAAATAATAAACCATGATTAATTTTTTATGAATTTTCAACCTAGTATAATATTTAGATATTATTACCAATTAATCAATTAAGAAAGAGAGTTTTTATGATTCTTGATTTCAGTTTTAAAACTTCAACATTGGGATGATTTTAAAATTTAAAAAATAAATCACTCTATTCATTTAAAAGTTGATCTATTTAATTAGAAATAATATATTTCCCATTTATAACACATTAATATTTATTTGAAATATTTTCAGATTTTAATATAAGATATTGAGAAAAAATTATAATTCATTATTATAAGAAAAAGAGTATGAAGTAAATAATTAATGAGAGGAGGAAGAGGAATGAGAAAAATAATTGTAAATAACCTCTTCACCTACCTCAAGTTGAGACATGAGGCATTTAGGATTTGAGTTTCTTGTTTCATAATTTCACATTCAATCCTTTCTATCACTCCATTTTGAGAATTTTATATCCTTACTTTCAACTTCTCTCATCATGTTTATCTTATATTTAATGAGGGAACCTATGAGTTCCTCACCTGATTTTGGTGACCTTTAGTTCCCAAATACATCGTAAAACCCAAAGGATTCTCATGACCAAATTTTATGTTTCAATAGAGTCACCAAGATCATTTTATAAATTAAAAGTATCACAAAATCTGATAAAAATAGTTTTTATTTACTCCTTGGGATGCATGGAGAAACATTCAATGTCTTTTCTAAATATATCTAAATGGGTATATATGACTTTGTTAGTTCCTTCAGTAGTTACTTCTAAAAGTTTCCAAATTTCATAACCTATTTTTAATGTATAAATTTGATTAAATTCATTTTAAACCAAACTGTAATGCAAGGCATTCAAATCATTACCATCCAATTCAAAATAAAAAATATCATATGGGGTCTATATATCTTTTTTCAGTTATAGGGATAGAGTCATGTAAAAAAATATTATAAACAGGATATCTAATAGATAAATGAAAATTATTCATGTGATTTTTCCAATTACCATAACTACTTCCATCAAAAAATAATTCATGGCCCATGGATTATCGTTCAGGACCTTCATGAGTGTTTGAAAAAGTTATTTTAAATATATATCATTATTTAAAAAATTGGTTAATGATTTTGAAAATTAATTCATTGAAATAATTTTAAAACAAAGTAATTATAAAATCAAACACCCCCTAATAACAACTTCTGTTTATATATAGGTAAAATGGAGAGAGGAGTAGTGAACTTCCCTTTAAAAAATATAATTAAAATAATCTAATTTTGAAAACAACAATATAAAATAATGAAGAAGTTAAAACTATTTAAATATAAAATTATATGAATTAAATTTTGAAATAGAAACAATATAACTTAATATAATAATGGAAGTGGAATAATAAAATGAAGAGTGATTCAGGAAAAAATTGATTAAGCGCCTTTGATGGTTAAACAATGTATGGATTAATAATTGAAAGTGATAAATAAATAAATTTCAGAAAATAAATGAGAAATATATTTGGTACGTTCAATAATTGGTACCAAAGGAAACCTTATATTTACCACCTCAAATGTTTAAGTATTTAATGTATTATTTCCTTGGATTTACTGGTGTCTAAGACACCAAAAATATCCTTTTTTTATTTTATATCAAGAAACCAGATACAATAAACGCTATCTAATTAATAAAAAATATAGAAACCCAAAATGAATAGCCCTTTTCCTTTTAAATTAAATAGAAATAAAACTATAGTCCCTAGATTTAATGGTTGTAAAAACAAAAAAAATAAATATGGGGAAGATTAACATTGAATATTAGTCTCTAATACCCCAAATAACAAGATGAAACAATAAAAGAGATTGATAAAATAATGTGACTGGGAAATTTATGAAATTTCAAAAACACACATTGAAGGAAATAAAAAAATATTTAGAAAGGGAGTTCTTTGGGAGATAATGAGAAATTAAGCATGTTTTAAATTGGATGAGGATATTTTTATATATTATTCATGTTTTTGAAGCCACACTAAACCTTTATTTATGTCCTTAAATTTCTTTAGTATTGTTTTGAAATCACTCAGGTGTCATAAAGTCGAATTCGTTCATGTCTGGTGTATTTTTTACCAGCATTTGTTCTTACCCACTTGATCCCTATAAATATAAATTCACTCAAAAAAGTAAGGGAAATAATTAGGAAATTAAACTTCAAAATAGTAATTATAATATTTTAGAATTATCGAGGAGAGAGAGAAATAAATAAATAAATTTAGCAACAATACTGTAGTTTGAATTTAATACTATTGGAAAAAATCAAACTTATTTAAAATCACTTGTTAAAGAGTTAAAAACCATTCCATAATAAGAGGTCAATGATATCATAGAAAACTCACACAGATTCAAACTATAATAAAAAATATTTAAATTTATTTCCATTCTAAAATGTGATAATATCAACCATCAATGATACTGCATTAAAATCAAAAAACGTTTTTTAATAACTTATTTATACACACACATGAATTTAGATACATTAAAATCAAATAAATCATCCTAAAAAAATAAATTTTAAATATTTGAGTTTCATACTATAAAAATATGTGTGAATGATGATAAAAATTAATATTGAATTAATTTTTTTTAACAAGGTATAAACTATTATCATAGATTTTATATCATATATATAAATTTCTAGAATCATTACAAAATATTAATTATTTGAAAAAAAATAGGAAGAAAATTTAAATATAAAAAAAACATGAAACAGAGGAGTCTATAATTTCATATTCTCAACTCAAAAAAAGTGGAAGGCTTACATGCAGGCATAAGGGTAACACTTAAATATAATGAGATATGTATATGGATATATTTTTTCATTCCTTGTGTTAGGGTAAACATGTGTTCTATAATGGTAGAACTGAAATTATAAAAAATTTGTAAAATTAACCCATATTTTATATACACTGTGTAAGGGTGGAATTGAGTTGAATAAGGGTAATAAGTAAATTAAATATCATGCATATGGTTAAACAGATTTTATAGAAGCATGTGTTAAGGAAAATAATATTTCATGGTATTTTAAGGGTGAGAATAAATATCAATAACATATGTTATGTAATGGCCGGACCACTCCGGCCCATTCTTTTATCAAAAAGATGGTCTTGAAGTGTTATGGAGGGTAAAATGGACTTTTCCCACACTTTTCCAAATTTTGAAACTACACGCCATGTAGTGTGAGTACACGCCATGTACCCCCTCTCTGGGTATACCCCGTGTTGAAGGCCATGTCCTTACCTTGTGAAATAATTGGGTACATGCCGTGTAGTCCCTCCCCGCGTATGCGTTACCCTCAAACCATGTGTTGACCATTCAACGGTCGTGTGCTGTGTTGGAGTTGTGTTCTTCCCATGTGAAATAAATGAGTACACGCCGTATACCCAATACTACACGCCGTGTAGTGTCTCCCTGTGTATGCGTTACCTTCAAACCGCGTGTTGACTAGTCAACAGCCGCGTGCCGCGTTGCAAGCCGTGTTGGAAGCCGTGTGGTGGCCGCATGAAATGGCCAAGTACACGTCGTGTACCATAAAGTACACGCCGTGTACTTTTTCTTTTCACACCTATAAAAGGATGGGTCCCCTCATCCTTTTCAACACACCCCTCTCCTCCCCTTTCCTCTGAGAAGAGCTCTCCTAAGAGACTCGAAGGCTCCTTTTCTTTCATAACTTCTTCCTCCAAGCTCTGATTTACGATCTTTTAGTGGCCACGAGATCGTAAAGACGAGGTAGAACTTATGAGCTTGGATCCTTCGGCCTTTCCTTCCCAGTTCCCACCCAAGGAGGTTTTTCCAGGTTTTTACAGAAGCGACGGACGCCGATAGACATCTTCTAAAGTTGATCCGGGGAGGAGTGTTGTTATCAGAACCTGTTGAGGTAGGGATCTTACCTTCGTCTTTCTAAATTGTGCATCATGTGGGGTGGGTATCCTCTTGTTTTCATGATAAACGGTTGAACCATTAAACGAAGATAATAATTGGTTAAAGAACGGGGATAGTGAAGTTGTTATGTTTATCTTTATTTATCCTATTGTTATGTTGTGAATTGAATAGGCTTATGCCTACTAAAAATCGCGGTCATTGGGGGCCTTTTCTTGCGCAATTAAATGTGATCCTATCTTTCTAGACCGTTTTTGTGAATGGAACATTGTGGAATGTGGAAATTGGTTAATCACGTAAAGTTGGATGATTAAATGAAAATCTGAAACCCTTGTGTGATCACCCTAGTTGAACAAAATGGAATAATGAACATGTGGGTGTTGTCTTGGATACGTGGCATGTGATGGGGATGTTCTTATGGGTTGTTGTGGATTGGGTGAGCAGCGGGGTTGCGGTTGGCTTGGTCATGGGTTGGTGTGAATACTATGTTAGTGATGGGCAGCGGGGCTGTGATAAGTGGTATAAAAGGGGTGATGATGTACCGTGTGGTTGTGGTTATAGTGGTTGGTAGTGGGGCTGCAAGGTTGGGTTTTAATGTGAACAAACTATGGGTTGTAATTAATAAATGAAAGTGGAAAAGTTAGTGAATGGTGGGGCATGATAGTGTAATGGGAATAATAGTTAATGAGGTTGGTTGGTCAATAAAAAAGGACTTGGTTGTGTTGCTTGTGTTTTCCTAACTTGATTTGTGGATGGACGGGATATGTTTTATGAATTATCGATGTGGTTGGTTGTGGATAGATGCCCAGTAGTTAAGTAATTAATAAACTAATTCTGTTGAAACATGAAAACCTAAATGGGGTTGGTGTTGTTTGTTGTATGCATGCTTTGCAGTAGCAGTGCTGAGGCACATGCTCAGTTCTCTGTTTAGAATCGATAGTTTGGGCTAAGTGTTTGGTATATATATATATATATATCTTTGTGTTTTATCTCACCCCACCCATGTTGAGAACTTAGTGCCGAACACTCCCATTTCATGGGAGAGGTTTTTTCCCCTAGTTACTAGCTCCTTCCTGCTCCTTCTTCCCTAGGCTGTGATGGATTGAGGCGACCTTACACCTAAGACCCTTCAGGTAGGTTTCGATTGGGGTGGTTTTGTCCCAAGACTCTTCGGGAAGGTTTTTTTTTCAAGAATCTTCGGGATGAGACCCAGGTGTGTGCGGGTGGGATACGTGGTGGTGAGGCCCAGGTGTGTGTGGGCGGGATACGTGGTCGTGAGGCCCAGGTGTGTGCGGGCGGGATACGTGGTTGTGAGGCCCAGGTGTGTGCGGGCGGGAAGAGTGTGGTAGCTTCAGGACATTCGTCGTTAGGAAGAGCACCTAGCTAGTGGGGGAAAATGGTGCAGGGTACCCAATACTCTTGTTCCTATATTCTACTACCTATTGTGACTGTGTTTTTGGTGAGTGTGGCTGGCGAGGTAGGGTGGATAGAATTCCTTATTAGGTTTTGGTTTCTTCTGTTGTTCTCACAGGACATTAAGATGTCTCCCCACTTGTGCACGAGAGCTTTAGGTTTCCCTAGTGAGTATACTTTTATTCTCACCCTACATTTTCTTTCAGGTTTCTAGGAGGACTACCAGGGCCGTGCGGGACCCTACTAGTCGGGACAGTTGGAGTTTCTACAGCTTTCTGTACTTGTTTTCTTTTGGTACTGTACTTTTTGAGCTTCCTTGTACTTATACCTTGTTTCAGAACTATTTAAACATGCATGTGGGATTGGTTTGGGTTTGTTTCTATACCCTTGTTCTTTTCCTTCTTGGTGGTTGACTTGTCCTATTTCTATATCTTAAATAATAAAAAGGGTAATGCCTCCCATATTTGTGAAAACTCATACCCTTGGTGTTTTTCGCCACCCCGGGGCCTACTGGAGGTAGGACTTAGGGGTCATTATCTCCCTTTCACCATTGCCATCTCAAGAGGGGCATCATTGGTGGGAGGGGGTTGTGACAGAATGGTATCAAAGGTGATGGTTGAGAGATGCGATGAAGTATGGAGTTAGGCACAATGAGGATTTCATGGGATGGTAGGGCAACAGTGTTGGCTAATCTTGGTTTGTGACATAGGCCAGGGAAGACCTTCTAGGACACGGGATTTTAGGGTCCCCCGTGATCCGATGCAAGGACTCTGAGCCTACCGAATGACCAAGTGAGACCACATTGATTGCAGGGTAGAGACCCTAGGGAAGGTACATGCATCATCATGATTGTGTTTTACTTGATTTGGGCGTTCTGGGAAAGAAATTGAAATAATGTGATAAAATAAAACCTTGAGAAATTTCCTTACTACTTGGGATTAGGCGATCCTTATTTACCTTACAGCTATGCCACCTGGACGTCGTCCCCGGGTGACTCAGACGGCAAAGGCCCAACAGATTCAGGCAGTCGATCAGTTGAGGATTGACCGATAGGAGGAAGATAGCCAGTGGCAGAAGACTCATCGTTCTTTTCAGTGGAAGAACCTCAAGAATTGTGAGGGTAGTACTTCGAATACGGAGACGGAGGGGTGGCTTGAGGAGCTGGGGATCGCTTTTACCTTGATCCGTGATCCAAGGGAGTACTGGGTTCCCCTAGCAGTCAGTCAGCTGACAGGTGCGGCGCGACAATGTTGGATGCTCTACCTCGAAGAGAGGATAGAGGCAGAGGTTCCATGGGCTGAATTTGAGAAGGAATTCTGAGAGGAATTCCTTTCTTCCATGATCAAGGTGGAGAAGCGACAGGATTTACTCTCCCTCCAGCAGGGGAGAATGTCTGTACGAGAGTTGGGGATAACGTTCAAGGATCTCCTACACTTTTCTCCGGATCTCTTTTCGGATGAGGAGTCTCGGGCGAGACGTTTGGAGGATGCGCTTTGTTCTTCGCTCTAGTATGTTTTCACCCCCTTCACCCTTCAGACGTACTTGGTAGTACAGAAGAAGGCAGAGGTTGTAGATAGGATGCACTTGCTGGGAGGTGTACTAGGAGAGGGGATCCAGTCAGGTTCGTCGAAGGGTAAGGCAGTCAGCAACAGGTCTCCTGCGACGGGACCTTCCAGGTTTAGGCTAGTGGGGAGCAGGCCCCAGCTGTTCCAGTTTAGATCTTCAGGTCCTCGTCCCTTTTCCACGAGCCCATGACCGAAGTGTTTATCTTGTGGAGGTTTTGGGCACATTCAGAGTCGGTGCCCAGCCCGAGATCAGTACGGTGGAGGTGGGCAAGTTCAGCGCCCACCTCAGCAGCACCAGTTGCCGGCGAGGCCCTTCCATCAGCAGCAAGACCATGCTCCTCTGAGGGAAGACTTTGCGGGAGGAGGCCAACCTCAGGGTGCCCCTCAGGGACCTCGACCAAAGCGTGGTCGGGGAGGTGGATGACATCAGAGAGGTAGAGGAGTTGGGCATGGACAGTTTCACGCAGCAGAGTTGGCAACTCCAGCGAGACCAGAGGTGGTACGAGGTACGATTTGTTTTTTCAGCACTCTCGTTTCTACTTTGTTCGATTCAGAAGCTTCACACTCATTTGTTGCACCTGTTCTAGCCCAAGCTTTAGGACTAGACGTAGAGAGGATTTCCATACCACTAGTGATGAGTAAACTAGTTGGAGGCCAGACCAGTGTATCTTGTGTTTTTCAGGGATGTGGGCTGACGTTGGGACCACATCAATCTAGTAGGGACCTTCCTCTGTTATAGATGCAGCCATATGATGTCATCCTAGGCATCGACTGGTTGTTTTATGTTAGTTCCATTATCGACTGCTTCCAGAGAAGAGTCGTGTTCTCCAACGTGGGCGGGCAGCGTGCAGCTTTTGTTGGTGAGAAGAGCTATCAGGTGGGAAGCCGACATGTGAAGCCTCTCCTTTCTTTGTTAGGCGGGTTCCCAGTGGTTCAAGCTGATGAAGAGATGATGGATATCCCATAGTTTTTTGGGGAGTTCCTCGATGTTTTTCCCGAGGAGGCTGTGACTCAACCCCCCCCCCCCCCCCGACGTGATGTTGAGTTCGAGATAGACTTACAGCCTGGTGCCTGTCTGATTTCGATGGCCCCTTATCGGATGGCACCTTGAGAGTTGCAGGAGTTGCGGATTCAGATTGATGATCTGATGGAGAAGGGTTTTGTTC
Source organism: Viscum album (assembly GCA_963277665.1). Lineage (NCBI taxonomy): Eukaryota > Viridiplantae > Streptophyta > Magnoliopsida > Santalales > Viscaceae > Viscum > Viscum album. The sequence goes on from OY728155.1 coordinate 826,127,398, forward strand.
GACCCAGCATGTCTCCATGGGGTGCTCCAGTTTTTTTCATGAAGAAGGCAGATGGTGGCCTCAGGCTATGCATATACTACTGAAGGTTGAACCAGGTAATGGTCAAGAAACGTTACCCCCTCTCAAGGATAGATGATCTCTTCAACCAGCTGAGGGGATAAAGTTGGTTTTCTAAGATTGATCTACGATCGGGATATCATCAGCTGAGGGTGAAGGATAGTGACATATCGAAGACGGATTTTAGGTGCAGGTATGGGAACTTCGAGTTTTTAGTGATGCCGTTTGGAGTTACGAATGCACCATCTATGTTCATGGGACTTATGAACTTTGTCTTCTGAGAGTTTCTGGACCAGTTTATCGTTGTGTTTATCAATGACATCCTAATCTACTCAAGATCATAGGAGGAGAATGTTGAGCATCTCAGGGCAGTCTTGGAAGTCCTTCGACACCCCCAGCTTTATGGGAAACTGTCGAAGTGTAAGTTCTTGACACAAGAAGTACACTTCCTTGGGCACGTGGTGTCTCAGCAAGGAGTGTCAGTGGACCCGTCGAAGGTGGAAGCAGTTGTTTCTTGGGAAGTACCCAAGAGTGTGGTAGAAGTTCGTAGTTTCCTACAGTTAGCAGGTTACTATCGGAGGATTGTTTTGGACTTCTCTTGAGTTGTTTCTTTATTGACAGCTTTGACTAAGAAGAACCAGGTCTTCCTATGGAGCGAGAAGAGCCAGAAATCTTTCGACTACCTGAAGGATAAGTTGTTCAGTGCTCTCGTACTCAGGTTTCTAGAGGAAGGGTTGTTGTATGAGGCGTTTTTTGATGCTTTTGACCTTGTTTTGGGGTGTGTACTAATTCAGAAGAAGGGTGTGATTGGTTATGGGTCTAGGAAGTTGCACCCTCACAAACGTAACTATGACACCCATGACCTGCAGCTTGTAGCAGTAGTGTTCGAACTGAAGTTTTGGTGACATTACCTCTTTGGGGAGTGCTTTGTGGTCTTATCAGATCACAAGATCTTACGTTATATCTTCTCCCAATGTGACTTGAACTTGTGGCAGTGGAGATGGGTTGATTTTCTCCAAGACTATAACTTCGAGATCTCTTACACTGAAGGTAAGGGAAACTTTGTGGCTGATGCACTGAGCAGGAAGTCACATAAGAAGTGGTTCGAGAATCCACTGATGCTTGTAAAGTGATGGGAGAGTTGGCTGCCTTTCACTTGGATGCAAGGGTAGAGGGTGTTAGAGGCTATTTGTTTAAGATGACGGTGCAGTCCTCCTTGTCACAGCAGGTGGAAGAGTCTCAGTGGGGGGACTCTGAGGCAGAAGTGATACGGGATCGTGTCGATCGGAGAAATGCTTCAGAAGGATGGTCAGAGGACAGCCGACATCAGATGCTTTTCCATGGAAGTTTGTTTGTTCTGGAGGCGATGCGCGAGGGAGTTCTCCCCGAGTTCCATAGCTCAGCCTTGGCAGTACATCTGGGAGTTTCAAAAATGTACCAAGGCCTGAGGGAACAATTTTGGTGGCCAGGGGTGAAATGGGTAGTGGCAGAGTTTGTGGCTAAGTGCCTTGTGTGTCAGCAGGTAAAGGTTGAACACCGTGTTCCTAGTGGTTTGTTGCATCCCTTAGATTTCCTCGAGTGGAAGTGGGATGACATCTCGATGGACTTCATCACAGGACTACCCAGAACTCAGGGTGGTTATGATGCTATCTGGGTGGTGGTGGATCATCTGACGAAATCAGCTCACTTCATAGAAATTAAGGTGTCGGGCCCGGTGAGTACCTTAGCACAGAGGTACGTAGATGAGGTGGTGCGTTTGCATGGAGTTCCGAAGACTATCATCTCAGACCGGGATACTCGATTTACCTTACAATTCTGTAGGGGGTTACACCATTCTTTTTCCACCCAGCTATGTCTTAGCACTGCTTTCCACCCCCAGACCAATTGGCAGATAGAGCGGACTATCCAGACATTGGAGGACATGCTGCGAGCATACGTTCTGGATTTCGGAGGATCATGGGTACGACACTTGCCTTTAGTAGAGTTTTCCTACAAAAATAGCTTCCACTCTACTATTGGCATGGCACTGTATGAGGCTTTGTATGGAAGACCATGTCATTCACCCATTTGCTGGGCAGAGGTTGGTGAGATAGGTTATCTTGGGCCAGAGGTAGTGCAGAGCACCACAGAGAAAGTCCATCTTGTGCGTGAGAGGATGAAGGTGGCTCGGGATCGATAGAAGTCTTATACTGATTGTTGGAGGAGTCCCTTGGAGTTCGAGGTAGGAGATCATGTGTTCTTGAAGGTTTCCCCTCGATGGGGGAAGAGGAGGTTTGGGAAAGGGATCAAGCTCTCACCTAGGATCATCAGACCTTTTGAGGTGTTGAGGCGAGTCGGCGAGGTGGCATATCAGCTGGCCCTGCCACCTCAGTTGGAGAAAGTTCATGACGTCTTCTATGTCTCCCAGCTTCGTCTGTACTTACACAACGACTCTCCCATTATCGACTGGGGAGAGTTAGATATGGGAGACGACGCGACCTTCGAGGAACTACCATTCAGAATCGAAGATCGTAAAGAGAAGGTGCTTCGTAGATGAACCATTACCTTGGTTCGTGTGTTGTGGAGGCATGGCGGCCTCGAGGAGAGCACTTGGGAGTGGGAGACCCAAATGCGCACTCAGTACCTGGAGTTTTTTTGACTTGTGTTTTTCCTTGTTCTTCTGAGCTTTGTTTTTGTACTCTGTACCTTTGATATATGGAATGATTGACTTGTCGGTTATGATACCTTTTGTTTCCTTGATCTCTGGAAGTGTGTAACATGTCTGGGAGTGTGGGGAAGGGAAAAACCTAATCCTTAATCGAGATTCATTAATGTGTATGCAATTGAACCTGGGCAGGCGATTCAGTGCCACCAAAAGCGGATAATATCTCGATATAGGAAAAAGAATTTTCCCCAACCCACGTGTTCGGGAAGTGTGTGGGTTGTGCGGTGTTGGGGGAAGTAAAGGTTGAAAATCCTAATGTATGGAAGTGGGAAGACCCAATCCTTAATCGAGACACATTAATGAGGATGCGATTGAACCCGTACAGGCGAGTTAGTGTCGTCTAAAGCGGATAATATCTCGACATAGGAGAAAGAATTCCTAACACCTATAATTAGGGTTTATGGTTGGGTTCCTGTTATAACAAGGGCCCTAAGAGGTATCTTTTTGGGTTCCTCCGGGTTGGATTTTGAATTCTCAGGGATGAGAATGTTTTAAGAGGTATCTGATGTAATGGCTCGGACCTCTCTGGCCCATTCCTTTGTCAAAAAGAGGGTCTTGAAGTGTTCTGGACGGTAAATTGGACTTTTCTCACACTTTTCAGAATTTTGAAACTACATGATGTGTAGTGTTAGTACACACCATGTACCCCCTCGATGGGTATACCCCGTGTTGAATTCAATGTACTTACAATGTGAAATAATTGGGTACACACCGTGTACCCCAAACTACACATCGTGTAGTACCTCACCGTGTATGTGTTACCCTCAAACCATGTGTTGACCAGTCAATGGCCATGTGCCGTGTTGGAGTCGTGTTCTTCCCGTGTGAAATAAATGAGTACATGCCGTGTACCCAATACTACACACCGTGTAGTGTCTCCCCGCATATGTGTTACCTTCAAACCGTGTGCTGACCAGTCAACAGCCACGTGCCGCGTTGCAGGCCGTGTTTGAAGCCACGTGGTGGCCGCGTGAAATGGCCAAGTATAGACCGTGTACCATAAATTACACGTTGTGTACTTTTTCTTTTCACACCTGTAAAAGGATGGGTCCCCTCCTCCTTTTCAACACACCCCTCTCCTCCCCTTTCCTCTGAGAAGAGCTCTCCTAAGAGACTTGAAGGCTCCTTTTCTTCCATAACTTCTTTATCTGAGCTCCGATTTACAATCTGTCAGCGGCCACGAGATCGTAACGACGAGGCGAAACTTCTGATCTTGGATCTGTCAGCCTTTCCTTTCCATCTTCCACCCAAGGAGGTTTTACTAGGTTTTTTCAGAAGTGATGGACGTCGACAGACGTCTTCTAAAGTTGATCTGGGGAGGAGCGTTGTTATCAGAACCTGTTGAGGTAGGCATCTTACCTTCGTCTCTATAAATTGTACATCATGCGGGGTGGGTATCCTCTTGTTTTCACGAGAAACGGTTGAACCATTAAATGAAGATAATAACTGGTTAAAGAACGGGGATGGTGAAGTTTTTATTTTTATCTTTGTTTATCCTATTGTTATGGTGTGAATTGAATAGGCTTATGCCTACTGAAAATCACGGTCGTTGGGGGCCTTTGCTTGCGCAATTAAATGTTGCCCTATATTTCTAGACCATTTTTGTGAATGGAAATTTGTGGAATGTGGAAATTGGTTAATCACGTAAAGTTGGCTGATTAAATGAAAATCTTAAACCCTTGTGTGATCACCCCAGTTGAACAAAATGGAATAATGAACATGTGGGTGTTGTCTTGGATACGTGGCATGTGATGGGGATGTTCTTGTGGGTTTTTGTGGATCGGGTGAGCAGTGGGACTGCGGTTGGCTTGGTCGTCGGTTGGTGTGAATTCTATGTTGGTGATGGGCAGCAGGGCTGTGATAAATGTTATTAAAGGGGTGATGATGTACGGTGTGGTTGTGGTTATGGTGGTTGGCAGTGCGGCTGCAGGGTTGGGTTTGAATGTGAATGAACTATGGGTTGTGATTAATAAATGAAAGTGGAAAAGTTAGTGAATGGTGGGGCATGAAAGTGTAATGGAAATAATAGTTAATGAGGTTGGTTGGTCAATAAAAAAGGACTTGGTTGTGTTGCTTGTGTTTTACTAACTTGATTTGTGGATGGCAGGGATATGTTTTACGAATGATCAATGTGGTGGGTTGTGGATAGATGCCCAGTAGTTAAAGAATTAATAAAATAATTCTATTGAAACATGAAAACCTAAATTGGGTTGGGGTTGTTTGTTGTATGCATGCTTCACAGTATCAGTGTTGAGGCACATGCTCAGTTCTCTGTTTAGAAGCCATAGGTTGGGCTGAGTGTTTCATATATATATATATATATATATATATATATATATATATATCTGTATCTTTTTGTTTTATCGTTCCCCACCCATGTTGAGCACTTAGTGCCGAACACTCCCATTTCATGGGAGAGGGTGTTTTCCCTAGTTACTATCTCCTTCCTGCTCCTTCTTCCCTAAGTTGTGATGGCTTGAGGTGACCTTACACCTAAGACCCTTCTGGTAGGTTTCAATTGGGGTGGTTTTGGCCCAAGACTCTTCGGGAAAGTTTGTTTTCCCAGGAATCTTTGGGATGAGGCCCAGGTGTGTGCGGGTGGGATACATGGTGGTGTGGCCCAGGTGTGTGCGGGTGGGATACGTAGTGGTGAGGCCCAGGTGTGTGTGGGAAGGATACATGGTTGTGAGGCCCAGGTGTGTGCAGGTGGGAAGAGTATGGTAGCTTCAGGATGTTCATCGTTAGGAAGAGAATCTAGCTAGTGGGGGAAAATGGTGTGGGGTACCCAATACTCTTGTTGTTATATACTACTACCTATTGTGACTATGCTTTTTTGAGTCTGGATGGTGAGGTTGGGTGGATAGAATTCCTTGTTAGGTTTTGGATTCTTATGTTGTCCTCACGGGACATTAAGATGTCTCCCCACTTGTGCACGAGAGCTTTAGGTTTCCCTACTGAGTATACTTGTATTCTCACCCTACGTTTGCTTTTAGGTTTCCAGGAGGACTACCAGGGTCGTGCGGGACCCTACTAGTCGAGACAGTTGGAGTTGCTACAGTATTTTGTACTTGTTTTCTTTTGGTATTGTACTTTTTGAGCTTCCTAGTACTTGTACCTTGTTTCAGAACTATTTAAACATGCATGTGGGATTGGTTTGGGTTTATTTCTATACACTTGTTCTTTTCCTTCTTGGTGGTTGACTTGTCCTATTTCCCGATATTAAATAATAAAAAGGGTAATGCCCCCCATATTTGTGAAAACTCATACCATTGGTTCTAGTCACCACCCCGGGGCCTACTGGAGGTGGGACTCAGGGGTCATTATCTCCCTTTCACCATTACCATCTCAGGAGGGGAATCTTTAGTGGGAGGGGGTCGTGACATGTTAGGACAGATATGATATTACATAGGTTTCTATAAGGGTATATGTCATTATGTAAAGGTAAATTGAATAGCTGTGTAAAGGTAAATTATAAAATTCATGCATTTCATAATGGTAAAAATTAATTTTAACATATTTCCTAAGGGTGTAAATGATGTTGTGTAATGCTAGTTAGAAGATTCTTAAAGGTAAAAAAACATGTGAAAAGGTAAAGACAGTGTATCATAGGGGTATAACACATTTTGTAATGGAAAACTAAACACTCATGTGTTATATAGGGATATATTATCACATTGTGTATAGGTAAGTTTAATTTTCAATAAGCTATGTTAGGGTACTTTGATTCATGTATAAAGGTAAATAGAAAATTATTTGACATGGGTAAGGGTAAAGAATAACTCACATAATGTTAATGAGTAATTAATAGAAGATATATAAAGTTAAATAAAATCATTAGAAAATTAAATTTTTAGAATATTTAACTAAAAATTAAAATAAATAATAATATTTAGAATAATATTAAAGGATGAAAAATTAATGAAAAATTAAAATCTCTAAAATTATAACTATCTAAAAAATGATGTTATGAAATATATTAATTATAAAAACATAAAATTGTTAAAGTTGTAAGGATCCACTATGAAAATGAGATCCCCTAAGTCATTCTAAAAATTATTTACCGTTATGGGAAACTCTTAGAGATCTAACTAGATTGACACTAGATAAGGTGTCTTTGAAAAACACTCTATGTAGCACCACTTTGTGAAACTAGGACATTAGAATTTAACACCTCTTTGGGAATCGAGTCAAAGTGAATATTTTGTATGGAATAACTCCCCAAGGTAACTAGCTAGTGAGGGCCTCTACACTAGTGTAACACATATCCAGTACAACTATTTTCAACTAAGGATCCAATGAAAAGTCAAAGAGTAAGTGAGTAATCAAACATGCCAAGAAATTAAAACTAAACAACTACAGTAAATTTCTCACTACAACAAAAATTGGTTTTAGCGGCGGTTTATTATCGGTGGTTCTAGTAACCACTGCTAATCATTTTCTTAAAATGGTTTCGCGATGGCTTATTATAAAACACCGTGAAACATTCTTTTTTTAACACAGTTGACCCTTCCCCCCCCCCCACCCCGACCCCGCTGTCCTCACTTCCCCGGTGACCCCGGCCCCCCGATACCCTTGCGACCCCGCGACGCCGGCGGCCCTGGAGACCCCGGCCCCCCGCGATCCTGATGACCCCGCGACCTAAGGTGGTATTGAATATTTTTCTCATAAAATTTATGTATTATATGCTTATGTGGTTGTTATAATTTAATTCTTTACTATGTTTTGTGTTCTTGAGTAAGAAAAGTGAGATTAGGACTTAGATTGATGTATGAAACCCTCTAAGGACATTGTTGGGTCCATTGATGTTTGAGATCGTACCTAGGTCTACCCTTGGGTTATGAAAACCCCTTATGATTGGTGAAATAATTTTTAAAATGTTGCAATAATTTAATTATGAAAGTGAATGGGTAGAGAATTGTAAGTAGGAATGTATTCAAGGTTAATGGGATATTTGAAATATGGAATTGGTATTTTTTTGAAATGGATTGTTGGATTCTGAAATGGATTAAAATAAGAATTTTTCACTTTGATTTGGTTATGGTTTTCCACGAAGGACAACAATGTTTTGAAAGTGGGTATTGTTTGGAAAATGAGGTTTTGACCTTAATGTTATAGGTAAAAAGGGGTTATCTTAATAGATTTCAAATGGTGATTAGAAAAAAGGGTGTGGTTCCCCTTTTTTGAAAATGATTTAAAATCCCCTTTTATGGTTATAAATAAAAATGAAATTTTTGGGACATGTTGAGTTTTTAAAAGACGAAGACTCATTTTTTGAAGGGTGGATTCAAGATTATTTCAATTGAGTATCTTGAATTGTGTTTTACTCCATGATTTTATTTTAAGGATATGTTGAGAACATAGTCATTTAAATGATATATGGGTTAGTGAGATAGAACCCTTGACAATTAGGTTGGCATGTTAACTTTTTTTATTAAATGAAATAAGTGATAAATGTGTTTTGTTTATGACATAACATAAGGGGCATTTGATATAATTTGATTATGTTAAATGGGTTAAGGTATGGAATTGATATATGTGATAAATGAGTTGTTATTGTAAATGGAATATATGTTAATGGGTTATTCATTATAAATGGGATATAAATAGTCAGTTATGGGAATGATCATTGAAGTAGATTGATATAATATATTATTTCATTCTTAGATGGTAACCTAGAGAAATTATTTGGAAAGATGTTGGTGGGTCAATCCACTATGATGGGAAGAGTTACATTTCATGTTTCATTAGCAGCAATCAAATTTTTTAACACTAACTAGTCCTTGATTTTTACAACCACAATTAGTGTATCTTTAATTCTAACTATATTTAGAACTAAATCCCAAGTGAATTCATGAAGATCTCTGTATAGAGATGTGCACACTACCTAATAATCTTGGTGGACTATACCAGCTTTAAATCCCACCATGTAGTTCATACAAAAGATTAAATCAATGAAATACATGTATATGATCTAAATAAACTAGATAAATTATACAATAATAATAGTCATGTAGAATTCTATCCATACTAATCCTCCTCACAACCACTATATATGAGTTGTGTTGACACTGATGGAATTAGGAATAGTTTCCACATGTTGATTAACAATAGAAGAATGATGGATGTATCCAATACAAAAATATCATATATGATATCCATAATTTCCATATTTAGACAAATGGTTCCCCAAACCACATAATAATTATGTTTCTTTTTCATGATATCCTTCACTTATGTATAAAACTACTTCTCAAATGTCACAAGATAGTTATTGCTTCTCTAATGAGTCCCATCCTAATAAAATTAATTGTTCCTATATTCATCTTAGTTTTCCTATGTCTTTTGCTAAGAACTAGTCTAATAGGACTATTCCATCTGAGCATACAAAACCAGAGGTAGAGTTGATCTTGTTGCACCAACTGGTCATAGAATTTTATGAAAATATCTTTTTAAGATTCCCATTCATGGAACAATGGTGTAAATTCTATAGTGGTGATATGAATTAATTATTCATGTGTAAATAAAATATGCACTATAAAAAACCTAGTCAATTGATGTGATATGTATTATAAGAAACTCATCCCATTGATTGATTTTCTCTTACATTACTATCATAGTACTGAATCTACATATTGTGTTTAAATCCCATGTTGATGCTCCTAGTTTCACATAGCTGAACAATGGTGTCTCCTGCACTAATATTCCATCCAAAGTCTCTTCCTCCAACCAACTCCTTATTATCAATTTCTATGTGTAATTTAATATAGAACATTAAAAATATTGATAGATCCTTAGTTTGGATACCTTAAATAACGATCTATTCATTCAGTCCTTTTTTAGGTGTTGCCTCTCATGAACAGTGAAAAACGTGAGTGAATTTTGAATTATATTTAATCTCTTATACACATACATGTTCAAATTTAACAAATTATTCTAGATTTATTACCCCAATGGTTTTTAAGAATAATTATTTTACATTACAAGTATACAAATCCTTTCCAAGTGAGGTATTGAAAAAACATATCCAAAACAACTATGTCTAATCATTCTAGCATCAGGTACTCAAGAATATTCATTCCAACTTTGACGTTTATCTCATCTGGTTTCCCATCAATGTTAAAAAAAACTGGACCTCCTATAGGAAAACACATCTTCTTTATTGGGTCTAAAATCCCCTTAAAATGACAGTGCATTCTATTTTATAAGTTCTATTAAATTATTTACCTAAATGAAGTTCCACATTTACAGGTCCCTTAACAACTTCCACAAAAATCATGTTCTACACTCTGAACAATATCCTAGTTTACTTGTTGTCCTAGAGCATCTACATTATTAGTTTCTCTATCTTTGGGTTATAGTAGCTTCATAGGCGGATAAAAGATGGAGGCTTCTACAGTATCATTAGCTTCCTACTTACAGAATCAAGTAAATACTATTTGGATCCCAACATCACTGTAAAAAACTAAGCTGTGATAAAATGTGTTTGGTGCCAATTTTTTTCTATCATCATGGGGATAGAGGAGAATATTGATAAAGTGGATTTTCTTCTCTAACTCTTTTATGGCTTGGGAAAAATTGTTCACCATGATGAGTTGTGTGTCTATTTACTTATATAGTTTTTATTCATGCAAGTTGTACCGGTATAGATGATGTTTAAGGTTTCTCTTTACAATTGGTGAACATTGTTTAAGTTTATGATGTGTGGACCATAAGCTGGTTTAGCCTACATGAAGAGATATTTCAAGTTAACCTAATATGAATTGGTAAACTATGGTATCATGAATATGGATAATCTCATAATTAATTATAACTCAATAAAACTAATCATAATGACCATATTAGAGGGGAATAGGGTGTTAGATAATAGAATAAGTAGGATCTCACCTAGGTGTTCTAGAATATGTCTCTATAAAATAATAGTAGTATTCTCATTTTAATTTAATAATTATCTGATAATCATTAAATCATTTTTATAAAAAAAGGAAAACAGTTCAAATTTCCCAATAATTCCAAAAAAATAAAGGTGTAGATATGGTCTTGGAACATGGGTCATTTAGTTTATAGTCATGAAGCCCATACCATTTTCTTTGTGATTTAGAGTCACAAAATCAGGACCAATTAAGTGTTATATCCTGTTATTTCTATGCTTCTTCATCAAGATTGGAAACATTATTTTTTCCTCATGAACTATGATTCCAACCATGTTATGCTTATGTTACTTTTTGTTATCTAATATTATATTTTGATGCTATAAAGGATTTCAAAAGTCAAGGGTTGAAATTTTGGAGATTTGGGAGAAACATGATAGGAATACTATTTAGCATAACTTTTAGTATTGACCATCGAGTAATTGGGTAATATGGTATTGTTAGTACACTATTTCTCTTTACCAAAGAAACTTCCCTTATCCCAAACACTAGAGGGTTCATATCTAACTCAGGGGCTCATCTATATTATATTATGTTTCTGTAATCTTACACTATCGTACATATGAATCTCTTTCTCTATTTAGTAGTAACTATGTGTTTTAATTTCTTTTATTATTATATAGGCACATTGTGATATACATGGATAAAATTTGGATCACATTACTGAGGAACACACCTAAGTATGTTAAGGGTTTGAATGAGTTTTTAGATTTTTCAATTTCTAATCGATCCGTTGAAGGGAGAATAAGATTTCCATGTCCTAAATGTAAATTTAGAACATGGTTGAAGAGAAATGAAGTTTATGAACATTTAATACTGAAGAAATTCCCTGGTAAATATTTGTGTTGGGTTTGGCATGGAGAATCAAACGTTATAGAAAGATTTAGTACTGATGTTAAACCACAGAATGAGGTCCCAAGTCCATCGACAATGGAAAATGAAATGAAAAACCTCATAAATGATGCATTCGGCACTACAAGACACCACTATCAGCATCAAAACATATCAGAACAACTAGAAGAGGGTGCTACAAATTGCAACATGACAAGTGATGTTTTTGAGACCGTAACACAAGTAGATCAAGATTGTAACATATCATTGGATCCTCCTCTTGATTCTGTGGAGATAAATTTAAGAGAAAACCTCACTGAGGAAAATGTGTTTCATGATTTAGTTGACGATGGAAATCAAGAGTTGTATAGTGGGTGTTTGAAATATTCAAAGCTTTCATTTATGCTGAAGTTGTACCACATAAAATGTCTATGTGGAATTACAAATAAGGCAATGTCCATGATATTGGAATTGATTCGTGATGCATTTCCTAAAGCAAAAATCCCATAATCTTTTTATGATATGAAAAAAGTTGTTAATAAGCTTTGTATAATTATAAAAAAATACATGTGTGTCCCAATGATTTTATGCTTTATTGGGGAGAGGATTCAAGTATACGGAATTTCAAGAAATGTTCTTCTTCTAGATGGTAGTCAAAGGGTAATGTTGGAAGTCTAAATGAACATAATTTCAGGGAGAAGAAGAAAATGAACACACCTACAAAGGTTTTGCGTTACTTTCCCTTGAATCCTCGATTGCAAAGATTATTTGTGTCATCGAAAACCACCGAACACATGAAGTGTCATTATGTATATAAAAACAATGATGGGTTAATGAGACATCCACGAGATTCCCAATCATGGAAGACATTTGATTCATTACATCTAGATTTCTCATCTGCTCCTAGGAATGTTTGATTGGGATTGGCTGCTGATGGATTCAACCCATTTGGGACTTTGAGTACCAGTTATAGCATTTGGCCAGTTGTTTTGATCCCTTATAATATGCCTCCGTGTATGTGAATGAAACAATCATCTTTTATCATTTTGATGATTATTCCTGGAAAACAAATGCCTGGAAATGATATTGATGTATACTTGCAGCCTTTGATTGAAAAATTGCAGGAGTTATGGAGAAACGGTGTTGAGAAACTTGATGCTTCTTCTAAAACAATGTTCAAAATGCATGATGCTATAATGTGGACCATTAGTGAATTCCCTGGGCTTGGGAATTTTTTTGGTTGGAAAAGATACATGGGTTTGTCTTGTCCCATTTGTAACATTGATTTTGAGCCCAAACAGCTACCTCACAGTAGAAAATGGTGTTTCGTGTGCCATCGAAGATTTCTCGATGCATCTCATAAATTTCAGCTAAACAGATCAAAATTTAATGGTTCCATTGATCGTAGACCACCTCCAAAGTTGTTAATTGGTTCTAAAATATTGACACAGCTTGAAAATGTTGAAACAGAATTTGGCAAGGTTCATTATTTTAATAATAGAGGAAAACGGGTCTGAAGTGCATCGTACAGCTAAATCAGAACGCAACAATGGAAGAAAAAAATTATATTCTTCAAAATCCCATATTGAGAATTTAATTTGTTGCGAAACAATCTTTATGTGATGCATATTGAGAAGATTTTTTGTGATAATTTGATTTTCACATTACTTAATGAGCATGGAAAGTCGAAGTATCATCTCAATGCTCACAAAGACTTGCAAGTAATGAACATAAAACGTGATCTCTATCCAGATGAGAATGAAAAGTATGCTCCATCCATTTTTTAATGAAAAATAGGGATAAAGATACATTCCTTCGAATTTTAAAGAATGTGAAAGTATCTGATGGGTATTCGAGTAATATCTCAAGGTCTGTTGAATTGATGAATCATAAGTTACATGGATTGAAAAGTCACGATTCACATATTTTGTTACAAAAGTTACTACCATTGACATTGCATACATTATTACCTGAAAAAGTTACTACTATTGTACTTCAATTCTGCACATTTTCTGGAAATTATGTGTGGTATACATCATTCCAGTTAGGCCTGTGTTTGAATTGGTAGTCAAGATTTTGGATGACTATGAGTTAAACCCATTGTTGATGTGTTGAATAAATTCTTGATGCTTAATGTTATAATATGTAATTATTCAATATCATCATCCATGAAGGTAAACCCTTCTGGCGTTGGTATCCTATGACACCGTGAATCAAAAAAACATGTGGATTGATAACTCTTTATTAGGAACTATTTTCTATGAAACCAATAGAAAATGATTTTCATTCTCCATAACACAAACATAAACTTGATTTCTATATGAGTCTAATATGATTCATGTTATATAAATTCTGATTTCCTAAAATTATTCATGAATATATAAAAAATTACATGTCGTTCCATGAATAAAACCTTAGAAAACAATAATATCTCACAACTAGCATATCACCCAAGGTGAAATAACATCCAACTATAACATCAAACAATAATAACAATAATCCCACACTGAGAACCTGGGTTTTCCCCCATATATGGGTTATATAATCCCATAAAAAAACACATTACCAAGGTTCCACTAAACTAGTTCCCCAAACCAATGTGCCACATGACCATAGGAATGCTTCCTCATATTCAAGAGGCTTCCTACTAGTATTGAGGGTCCAATGAGGTATGTGAGGATAATATACCATCTTTACCAGTGTAAAACAATCGTATAAATCAATTTAAATGATAACCAAGTATGTTATAAGAATAATCAAGCATGATGTATTCAATTCCAAAAATTGGGTAAATCCCCGTAACCAATATAGTAAACATGTCAGTTCATACAAGTGTTGTGAGTTAAGGAAAAAACAAAAAAACCCATAAAATCCTAAAATGGGTCTCGATGTCCATCCAGTTCCCTCATACATGCTCCATATAATATCCCAAACCAATCATCTATCAAAAGGATTTTTCCCTTATACTTCCCTACAACCATGAGATCTACTCAGGTATCAATGGAATCCTAAAAAGGGTGTGAGTATAGGTTAATAGGACACCACCAATAGTGTCTAAACAAATAAATATTATAATAACAATAATACATTTTGTTTGGTTTGTCTGGTTTTATTTGTTTTTCAGGGAAGTGGTGGAGTGGAAGCAGTAAATTTTTTTTCTGGTCATCTTCAATAGCATTGTAGGATTATTTGGATACACTCCTTGGATCTATAATTTATAAGTAGGTTCTATGGTTAAATCCCAAAATGCCCAATCACTACTTATCCTTGTTTTACCTTAGATGAACTCGTTGGACTCAGTAGGTGCCTCATTGTGGAATTACTTAGACTATTATACTTGGATTACACACTTATCCTATTCCATTCTATAGTTATTACTAACTTGGTGACACTTGAGGTCAACATCGCCTTGGTTATTACCTTGGGACTTCACTATTAAACGTCATTATAGGTTTCCTTGTTATAACTTTCATACTTCACTATTCATAAAATGTGATATGTTATAAACTGGAAACAATAAAATAATGAATTTATTATTTGTTCATACAATAGTTGTGGTCTGAAATTGGTACTGGGGTAATTAGGTACATTGTTCTACTTTAATTAATATATGCATGCCACAATACTATTACATTTCCATTACATTGGACAGATATTATAGACACTGTTAGTTGTGGCCCACTAAGATTTATCTCACACCCTATCCAGGTTTCGTTTGGTACAAAGACTATATTACATGGTTGAAGGTGTTGACAACAGAAGGCATACAACTTCAAAAACATGATTCCTTTCTATTTAGTAGGGAGATTTAGAGAAGAGGACTGAGTTGGAACTTAGTACACATGGGATAGTTTTTTGATTTCATTTATACTTTAATGGAACATGTTAGGACTACTGTATTGTATCCATGTTTTCATATTTTCAAGTGACATTACAGATTATCTTTAGTTTTTTAATGTTATTAAAGTTATTTTAGTTATTGGTACTATTGCCTCTATTTTTATATAGTGCCTTCTGTTTACTTATATTTATTCAACTATTTACCTATGTTTACTTTTATACACTGTGTTACACTTTAGTAATGAAGGCATAATCTCCCAAAGAACACACCGCAGTCCCTTGTTTCTAATTGTAAGCCTCTAGTGTTTAGGGAATTGGGCTTGATGCCTCATGGACCACCAAGATCGGGGTACCCATTAGGTGGCACCTGGGTCTTGGATGTCACAATCATGAAGGCTCTCCAAGGCTTGTTAGTTCCTTTGGATTTGGTGATTTGTATGCATAGATTCATACATGACAATACATCGGAGTGGGAAGTATATGTGAATGCATTAGGGCCAAGACACTTCTCTGATGATGTTTTATTAAAATATTAAGGGAAACTAGTGGAGTAATTTTCATATGGAGGGGAGGTTGTAACATCCTAGTTTTTTTTCAAAGTTACACACAATTGATTATTGGTTCTGATTCCTTCAAAATGACTCATATGTGATGCCTAAATGGTTCAAGGAGGTCTCGAGTGAATCTAGGACTAGTTTATATCCTATATACATAAAATGTGAAGGAAATACTGGGCCACACCATCTAAAAAAACCATGATTCCCATCCTACATAGTTTCCCTGAACCGTGAGGCTGTAGACAGTGGACTAGAGGTGGCCACATGGTTTGTCTGAAAACGTGCGACCCCAGTAGATCACCCATGTAACTAACTATAGGTCTTGGAAAGTGTAATTTAGAATGTTATACACACATTTAGATACAAAATTCACCTAATTGGGAGGGTTCACCCCTTATAGAAGTGACTACTACACAGTTGGTGGCCAATTTGGACAACCGTGTAACCAAACCGTGCGTAGTTGTGTTTGAGGATGAAATTCTTAAACAACCCATCTTAAATGATTTTAAACAATTTTTCTTCCTACTTATTTATAAAATAGTTTTCTCCTCTCCTCTTCATGCATGGATATTCTTCTCTCTTATCCATAGGTTTTGATAAATCTTCCTCCACTAGGGTTATAATCATTCATCATCAGAAGCGATGAAAATCCCTTAATAGTCACTTCCTTCCACTCTAATATATTTCAAGGTTCCTATATAAAATGCTGTGAAATTTAGGTGAGAATCTATTCACATTATTTTTGAGTATTTTGGTAAATCATTCAATTTTCATTCGTTCTAGGTCCAATAAAGCCTCGATAATGGTTGAATGGAGTGATACAACATCATGGTAGGTGGTTTAGGTCATGAACATTTGTTTCATCCCAATTTAAATAACTTCTCATTGTTATGCTCACCGACCCCTTTTGGAGATGTTAAAATTGGTTTAATAAATTAATTTAAAATTTTATTTGTGACCATTGTGACATTACCATATGATAAAAACCATTAATTGTTCGCCTTGACATTTGGGCACCACCTCAATTTGTTTTACAGGGCAGTGGTGCAGTGAAAGCAGTAAATTTCTTTTTTCTGGTCATCTTTTAGTGGCAGTTTTAACCGCCGCAAATAGTCTACAGGTAAAACTATAGTGGCGGTTTTAACTGCCACTATAGAGCCAGATCCCCTGCCTGCATACCGCGGCATTTCTCTCCACTTTGTCGGTGGTTTTTACATACAATGATTTTATTTTATTTGCGGCGGTTATAACCACCGCAAATAAAATAAAATCATGGTTTTGTAAAAAGAGCCGCCAAAGTGGAGAGAACCGCCGCCAAATAAGGCAGCTACGATT
Source organism: Viscum album (assembly GCA_963277665.1). Taxonomy (NCBI): domain Eukaryota; kingdom Viridiplantae; phylum Streptophyta; class Magnoliopsida; order Santalales; family Viscaceae; genus Viscum; species Viscum album. The sequence continues at coordinate 826,144,650 of OY728155.1, forward strand.
CTTTTTTAAAACCATCGCAGATAGTTCGCCGATGCCAAATTTAGCGACGGTTTTTGTAAACCGCCGCCAAAACATGTAGCGGCGGTTTAAACTTCCATTAAACGCAAAAAAAACTGCCGCTACGTGGCGGTTTTCTTGTAGTGTCCCATATCCTCCTACACCCTCACAAGATACAACTCCTTTAATAATCTTAACAAATAAAATATAAATCATTTTCTTTAAGCAAAAAATCCATATCAAACATTAATATGAACAAAGGGTCTTGGAAGGGAGATTCACATATTCCTTGAAATATCATATAAAAGTTCCCAACATGACTTACCAAAAATGAATCTTGGGATACTAAGGCATTAACCCAAAATTTTTAATTCATTTCAAAATTTACTTTACACTAAAACATTTTTTAATCACATCCAAGCTAACATTAAATCATTTGAAATTTCATTTCAAATTCCATCTTTTTTAACTCAATCTATATAAACCACATTTTTACTCAATTTGTGAACAAAATGAGGTCAACACCTTAAAACACCATTTTAAACATTAAAACACACCTAGTAGGAATTTCAAAATAGATGTCATTAAAAAAATCCCCTTGAAACATAGGAAAATAACTGAACTTCAATATTTCAAGCGATGCAACCATTATGAATTTATGAAATTCACCCCAACTACAATGTATAAATTTCATCTAATAAAACATTGAATTTTAAACAATCAACAATTCATGAACATGGAATTTAAAATAAACTTATGAAAACACTAACCATAAAATGGGTGGAAATATTTTAAAAACCATTCTGAAATACATATCCTATGATAGAGAAGGCTCAAAAAAATTACAACACACTATCTATACACCATAGAAATAAGAACCCAGCATTATATCCCACACTAAACCTTGTTTTTCGCTGAGAATCCACATTAGGATTTATATTATAAAACCAAGATAATAATAAAAAAGATATATATTTAAGGGGATGTGAAAATAAGAAAAAATATGGATTTCTATAGAGGAATCCCTCAAAAATGAGGGAGGGGATATCAAAAATTAAAGAGGAAGGAGAGGTTCCTCCCATTATTTTTTGTAGTTCATCTGAGAAATAAGGAGGGAAGGGGGTCAAAATCCCAAAAAGGAAAATAGGGGAAATGGTAGTTTTCCATTTTAATGAAATTTTCGAATCACATACAGTTAGGACATATGGTTTTTTAACTCATACACCAACTTTATAGTTTCCACTACCTAAGAAAATTTACCCTTCATGGTTTATCCATGTAGTTTTCCAACAACATACCAACTAGGTGAAATAGATCTGTTAAATAACTATAAGACCTATGATGGTTTTCTCCTAGGTCTCGCATAGTTCATTTGAAACAATGGAAAACCAATTCATGGGAAAAGTTTTATATTCTAAATGAATTAGAAAGGTACAACCTCTCAAAAAAATTCTCTTTTTCTATTATCCTGTAAAAAACCTATTTAATATAAGGAAATTTCAAAAATTTAACAAATTCTAAATGAAACTCTCTATAACTTTAAATTACCCCAATATAAGATAAAATAATACAAAGTAATACACAATATTGAAATGTTGGTGTCATAATTTTTCTCATTCATAAATATTATATAAAAATCAAGTGGGTCTAGAGAATTATATTTTTCTATTTAGGTGAGTGAAAATGAAGATATTATGTATGTTTCAATGATTGGGTGGTTGATTGATCATCACAATGTAAATAATTATAACACCCCCTGATCATGAATATAAAGTTTATGACTATAGTTTGATAAATGGATTCATGTTTTGAATATGTGGTTTCCCAAATATATAGAATATTTAATTAAATTTTCAATGTGAATGGATGGAATGATATTTTAGAAAGTTAATTATACATGATTGAAATAACACAAGCATTTTAAAATGTGTGGTAAACCTATAAAAATATCAATGGGTTAAATAGGATAATTAATTCCAACGATCAGATTATAGGTGGGGTATATATAAGGATTTATAAAACTATTTGTTAAATTTTTATAAGAGAGGTAAAGTCTAGAAAAAATTTATATATCTAGTTAAGTGATGAATATATCCAATAAAAATGTGTATTTTATTGCATAATCTAGTTTGTTCAAAAGGGTATACTTGATGAAGGAGTATAAGTTCCACTACTATATCATTATAAAGAAGATAATTGATGTAATAAATTAATTCTTGTGTGGAATTATCTTTATCTGAAGGAAGAACTATGGGAACTGTGGTATTTTGAATGACATGTACACATCCCTTATATTTAGGATTTCATCTCATTTACTATTTTAGAATGATAGTTCTTAAAATTTAATATTAATAGAAAAACAATTCAAGATTTATGATGCAACCATAGTTACATGATGATCTAAGAAATAATTTTATGTATGTAAACTATTAAAGAGACCTAAATGTCTATAAACTAACCATTCCTTCATCAAATAAATCTATATAATAGAATATGTGGAAGTGGACCTTATATTAATAGTGTTTCTTACCAAAAACGTATAAGGGTAGTACATCTTGGCATGGTGTTACCATGTTCAAAAAACATGTATCCAACAAAACTGAGTATACTGGGTATTTTTTACCCTGAAACACCTCTATGTTTATGCTCCTTGTAGTTGGTCTTAGTGGTGAATCATATTAAATATTCATGTTATTATGATTTATATTCATGCAATTTTATCCTTGTTATTTATTGTGATTCAAAAATTGTGAATCATATATTAAATGTGAGTATCCCAATGAGGGGACAATATCTATACAATATAAGGGACTAAAATGTAATGATAAGGTTTCATATAATGTGCCAACTTATTCATCCCCACCCCCACCCTACCCCTCCTCTCATATCCCTATCATTCGTTTTCTTCCAAACAGAGTCCCTATATTCAGTGAAAGATGATTTCATCAATGGATATAGGGGATACTCCCATATTTTCAATTACTTGTGTTGGATGTTATTATCATCACTGAGAATAGTGTTAATATTCCAAAATTTTGAATGACATTCATGAAAATTGATATGAATAATATAAAATCTGAAGGGATAGTGAATAATTTTTTACTCTCATCACACTCATAGAAAAAGTTGACACAGGTTATTATATAGAGATGAAAAAACATAAAATATTGAAAACTCCATAACATCCATGACTGATACAATAAGGTGAAAGTGTCTTATTGATAAATATTTCAAGATTATCTAATTGATAGAATATAAAATAGTGAATTATTTAATTATTTGGTTTAAAATATAAATATTAATTAAAAACATCAGTGAAGTTCTATAAGATTCAAAATTCATGAATACATTTATGATAATCCATTACGATAAATTCAATGAAAATATTTTAGCCCTTTAAAATCAATTCATTGATGATTGAGCTGGGGAGATTTTCAATAAGGTTTTTATTAATTATGAGATGATAAGAGGCATATACATAAAAATTAAAGTAAAATCCAATAAGGAGATTACATTCTTTTATTTACAATTGATTGAATTATGTTATTTCAATGAAGTCTCATATTGAATAAATAGATATTTAAGATGATTCTATTTCTTTTATAAAGTTTATCTATGTAATATTAAAAGCAATGATATGAGGAAAAGATAAATATAGAGTAATAAATCAATTTAAATGCATTAATTGTGAAATTATTTGATATTTTCAGTAGGTTTCCTTTGGAATTAAAAATACAAAAAGAGATAGATTATCAGTATAAGAGATCATCTATTAATGGAAATATTTCCAATGGTTGAAATGGATGAATATTCATAAGTCCACAGAAAATAAAAATATAAAATGAAGATAAATCCCTTATCACAACATAAGTCCAAAACATGAAATGAGGATAGAGAAATAGAATAAGATAATTCAGTGGCTGAAGAGAAAACAAAATATATGGATAAATCGAATCGTGACAATGATCCCTTGAGTAAGGAAAAAGGAGATGGAACCATTAAGATATAAAATAATGATGAGAAGATTATAGAGGAGTTTCAAAATAGATTGGAACTTATAGTATGATTTAAAGATTATAGAGGACTAAAATTGGATAATAATAAATTTAATATAGAGAATAATTTATTACGAAAATATATTTATGTTTCAAAAGAATATAACATATTATAAAGGTATAAATTGATTTAAAGAAAATTATATGATATCTTAATTAAATTGTGAATCTAGGGACAACAATCTTGATATTATCACTATAAATATTAATAAAATGATTGAATAGGTGAAGGATTAGGAGAAAAAGTTAATTGAAGTTGAGAATACCTTGAGAAAATCCAAAGTTGTGAAGTTTAAAAATTTTGTGAACAAATTTAGTTGAAGATCCAAAATTTAATAAAATGTTTTTTAACGAAACTAAAAATTCTAGTTATAATATTATGATATGAAGGAAAAAAATTTACTTAAACATACAATTATAGATGTGGTAATAATGATGACGGAATAAATAAGTTGAATACCAAACTAAAAAAAGATGAAACCATTTTTAAAATCATGGATAATCCTAAAAACTTCAAAGGAATATATTTTTTGATAGAGAATAATACTATGTCTAAGACTAACAGAAATCTCATAGAATGGTAGAATATTCTTACAAATAAGAATATTGAAAAAATATAGAATGCGAAAAATTATAAATAACAATAATTAGTATAATTTGAGAAACCATTTTATTATGTAAGGATATTTCACTTGGATTGATGATGTTGGTTTTGTGGTGTCTATGAACACAAATTATAAGTATGTTTGTATAATATCTTGATCTTTTAATCAAATTGGTATATTAAACCAAGGTGTATTAAATATAAAACTAAAATAATCTAACCAATATCACATGCAAAAGATAATGTACAATTGAAAAAATCAATTGATTCTCTTGAGTTGACTTGTGGGTGTTATTATCAACCTATAAACACTATGAAAAAGAGTATCAATAAACTAATATAGTAACTAATAAAAAATTAAGGATCAAAATATTTTAAGAGGAGTATAATCAAGAACATTCAATGGTGGTTTATTTGTTCTATAATGCAGAAAAAGGGGAGAAGTTGTGGATCCTTGATAATGGTTACTCTTTACATAAAATCATAAATAATAACTACTTGAAAGTCATTGAGTGGTATGATACATGAATTTTCTCTTTTAGAAATGGAATATCACAAAATGTTCAAGGAGTTAAATACACAATGATTGGCAAGAGGAAATCCATTGATTATATCTTTTTATATGGGATAAGGTGCAATATTATTACTATTTATCAACATTATGATATAGGAATAAGGCGGTCTTCTGTATGAATAAATGTTTCATAAAGAAATTATGTAATTAATGATTATATCAAAAGGGTAGAAAACAAAATTAAACATTTTATCAATTTTAGAATTTAAAAAAATATTTTTATGAGTATAAAAGAGTAAACCCAAATGTGGAATAAAATACTTTTCATTTCTCAGTAAAAGAATATGTCTAAACATGTCAAACATGATGTTTTTAGTAATGTACCATAAGTTTTTTTGGGAAATAATCAACACCTGTGCTACATGTTATATGGAAAATATATTAAATAATAGTCACAATCCAGTTAAGATCATATCAAATAAACCTATTGAGATAAAAAAAACTCGGATGTGTGTGGACTGGTGGGATTAAATTAAACAAATAGAGAAAATAATGGAGTTTATACCTAAGAACCAACTACGTTATACTTTCAACTGTTGGTATATTAGATTCCATGAAAAAATAATAAATATGTTATTTCATAGTTTAAAATTTTCAATGTATAATTAATGGGATAATGACATAAAGTATCCTCTACATTGAAAGGTTCTAGCGGTTCCCTATTATAATGAAAACCTTGAAAATTTTGTGAACGCATTCCTAAACATCTTGTGTAAGGTTGGGATAACAATCTCTAAGGGGAAATACAGTATGTTTACTATTAGGTGGGTGCACTCATAAGAGGATGAGACTTTATCTCATGACTTTATCACTTGGTAATTTTAAGACAAAAGATTATAAGGACTAACCTGCCAATATGAATTTCATATTTTTAAGTGTTATTAGATATTCCTATCTGCAAATTTTTGTAATTATTTTTCAGATTTAATATTATTATTGTTATTCCATATCACAATTCACATACCTTTATGTATTGAAAAAATCATGATGAAATATGTTCATAGGATGTAGGATATGTTAGGTATTTCATGAATGATATTTCATTAATGAATAATTCATGGAAGTATTTTTCACTTCCATTTTTATATAAGTTGATATCTCAATCCCTTTGTTTGGAATTTAAATTTTGAACTAATATCTATGTCTATAGTTACTAAGGATTTCATTTCAGATAGTTTAAGAAAGATAAAACAATCATATAGTTTGTTGATAGTAATATATATCCTGATTGATTTATAGATACCTAAAAAAGGTATTTTATTACCCAATGAGCATCTTTATGTGGTTATTTGTCATTAAAACATTAACTTCTTCCTCAATCGGTGCTTGGACATGTTGTTAGATACTAATAATGGAGTTTAAGTAAGCCTGTTTATTACAGTGGAGGACGAGTGTATAGACCCTAACCCATTTTCCTAGATCCGGTGCATTATTTTATTACAATTGAATATAGACAAGGAATACGCATCCTGAAAGACCAAATATTTTAGTATTTTTGGAAAACTAGATTCATACATAATTGTTACCTTACAACATGAAATAAAATACAACATATCAACTTCTTTTGAATTACACATAAACTCTTAGATTATCCCTAAAAGTCATTCATAATAGACTTCTTCGTATCATGGGGAAACATAAAACATAACAAATGGTTGAACTAAGATGCTCTGTAAGGGTAAGTAATATAGCGGAAGCATAAGTAATAATGCATAGTGAATAAATAAAATTATGCATGCCTTTAAAACATAAACTTGGGCATAATATGGAAGGAATAAAAGATGAATAAATAATTCCATAATAAAACATAGTCATGGATAAAATACTATTATAATAATCACATGGACTATCAATTACTAGTTTCACGATGAGGGAATTCATAATTCTAGACATCATAATAACACCTTCAAGGTCTCATCCAAGACACCATACATAGGGGGTAAAAACTCGAGGTCTTTTTCCTCATGTGACCTACCGATGCTTTGAGGGGCTATAGCCCCCCCCCCCCCACCCCATTACTTACTAAGTTCAATGAAGTACTTTTATTAAATTGTTGAAATATAATACACATATACCTTCATATTTAAACTAACATATGAAAAGTAAATAACATTCCCCAATCAGTAAGCATAAACACTAACCATTCAGAGTAATATGGTGAATGGTATCGATATTTTGCATCCACAGTCAAACTAATCATAAACAATTCAATAAAATATGGTATATAATATAATAAAATATTAATCCAAAATAAACTTTATAATCAAAAAGGGTTTTGAAATAAATGAAAATACTCCTATAAAATCATCGTGTAATTCTTAAGATAAATACTCTTTTACTTTGAGAAAAGAGTTCTTTTGAAAAAAATATTTATATAAAACCAAAAGTGAAATAATGTAATTATTTCATAATAAATTGATTTATTATAGAAAAATAATTTCATCTTAAAATAGATTATAGAGTTCCCTTAAAAATAGGTAAGAATTCGAGAAGTTCACTTGAATCGGGCTTGCTTATTGGGAATAATTTGAGAAAGATCCTTTTAAAGCATGTAAATACCCATAAAATAAAGAAGGCTTATAACTAGTACATATATATAGAACATTCTCATATAATTTATGGGGATTAAATAAGAATAATTAAGAATTTAATTTTGGTAATGACGAGTAACCTAAAAGAAAATGGTGGTTCGGGTAGAAAACCATTACCTTTTGAATGAACATGTTCTGAACTAGACCTTAACATCATAGATAATAAAATTAAATAAATTAATTAATTAATTTAGAACCTTATCTAAATATATTTTATTTATTACAATTTTATTATGTTAATTTATGGCCGTTTTGATAAGTTATATGATACAATTTTATCACTCAGGAGCATTTGTTTCCTTGGGTTCTCACAGTCGGTATACTTGTATATGAGTTTGTATGTTCATGTGGGATGGATATAATTCTCCAGAATTGAATTTATATATTATTAATGAACATAAAAAACATTAAATGGTTATATATATCACTTTTTTACATGGTATGAGGATGAATCATTACATATGACATTTAGTAAAAATCATTTAGATTTTTACGGCGGGTTTTCAATCACAACGAACTAGTTTTGTTCTATTATTTAATATCATGTACAAGTGATAGTTATTGTAACGCCCCGGTTCTGGGTTCCACTCAACAGGTGCCCCAAACCCAGTTCTCCATGTGACCTCAAGCGCATTTCCCCAAATGCTAGAGGCTACAAACTAGCAGTGATGGCCCAGGTCTGATAGTGGGGAAACTATGCCCTCATTTGTCAAAGTGTAGCACAACGGAATATAAATAAACATACAATAACAGTGGAAGCAGAAACAGTATATATAACTGAAATGGATAATTGATAAAAAAAAAAGGGAAACCAGAATTCATATATATATATATATATATGAAGATCTAGCATGTCACTATTTTATGAAAACAGCCAGAACATGTTACACTACAATACATTACAAAAAAAAGTACAAGTACAGAAAAGAAAAACAGAACAGTCAGTGGCATCACGAGCCAATGCTCGGTCCCATGCTCTTCTACACTCCAGCAGCAATCAAGTACCTATAAAAGAACCATTTCCCTTATCTACACGTACAGCAACTTAATATGTTTGGGCCAAAAAGCGTGACCCAAATAGGGTGTGAGAAATATATCTCAGTAGGCACCCACCAAAGGCTCGTGCTCAACTGTGTGTAAAACATGCAACAATAGTGTGCAGTAGTAAAATGCAATAAAGTAAGAATTACTAAACAGTAACTAAATTAACCAATTATATTGCCATTTTAATATTCATTTAATCATTTAATTTAAAATATCACCACAGTGAATATTCTAAGTAAACATCCAATGTCCTCAGACACGCAAAACCTTACACTCGGGTAATCAGAATCCAACCCGCAGGCATTGCCCTCAGGCATAACAGAAATTTCCCTCAGGTGTACTAAGTGTCACCCTCAGGCATAGAGTCTATCGCCCACAGACATGGAAGAAGTTTCCCTCAGGCTAGGATAACAACTTCCCTTAGGCTAAGAAAAACAACACCCACGGGCTAAGTAAAACTCTGCCCTCAGGTGCAAGTAACCGTGCCATGCCCATCATGTAAATAAAAATTCACAAGCAATTCCTCTCAAGGAAATTTTACAATCATTACTTTAAAGGCATACCCTCGGGTATCCTGGCCAAACGACTAAACAGAGGAACGCACCCCGGGGGTGGTCCTGGGTCCAAGCACTGATCCCAAACAACAGTTTTACAACTTTAATTAATCACCTATACAATTCTAGGTATTAAAATTATCCACGGCCTCAGCCTCACGACACCCCAAATATGGGTTCGTAGCAAAAAAAACACACAAAACGCACGACAGTTGGAAATAAACACCAAGCCACCTACCTTATACGCCCCTGATCAGTATACTCGAACGACGTTCCACGAATCTTCCTAGAACGAGGTAGATCTGAGGTAAAATAATTCTCCATTTAAATTTAAATAACTGTCGTTAGGGAAATAGTTGTAAATAATTGCTTAAGGAGAGTGGAGGGCTTACCCGTGTGGTTCTAACGAGACTGTCCGAGGTGGAATCAGATTCCAGACAAACACTCTACGGATCTTCGAACCTTCGGCCTCCTCTCCCAAGCTCCCTCTTCCCGTTCTAAGCCTTTTCTATGAACAGGGGAGGCTACTGCCCATTTTAAGCAAAAAAAAACAAAGTACACAGCGTGTACTTCTGAGTACACAGCGTGTACTTCCCATTTTTAAATGGTTCTTCTGCTGGATTCCTGCCAGCGTGGCACTGTTCATCTACTGACATGACTACACGGCGTGTCTTCATGAGTACACGGCGTGTGTTGTCACACAGTTGGCCACCGCCTTGCTATTCGCATGCCGACTGACTACACGGCGTGTAAAGGACCACTACACTATGTGTAGTCATTTCCTAAACCCTTCATCGCTGACACGTCCACACACCCTGTGTACTCACTCCACATGGCCAAAAGTACACGACGTGTGGACAAAGTACACGACATGTACTTTCAAAAATTTAGGTTTTTTCCATTTTAGATATTTTCTCAAAAAATACTTATGGAAAGAGAAAAGAAGAAACTCGTACCTCAGAAACAAGAACTGGGTTCTTACAAACTTCCCCCCTTAAATAAATTCATCCTTGAATTGCCCTTCCAAGGGTGGAGAAGATAAATCTGTGAAAAACTCTGGCCACTGAGCATGTACGTCAGTCTCCCCCTCCTAGGTTTCGTCCTGCACTCGGCCATGCTGCCATAGCACCCATATGAGAAGAACTGACTAGCCTCGGAGAACCTTCGTGCTCCTATCACCGATAAAAATCGGATTCTCCCCAAAGGACGCATCCATCTGAAGATCAACCTCCTCATGATGAAAGACGTGAGATGGGTCTGAATGATAGTGATGCAACTGAGATACATGGAAGACGTCGTGCATGGCACGGTACCTCTGCGGTAACTGCAACTAATAGGCAACCAGCCCGACTCTCCCCAGAATCTAAAATGGCCCCGCATACCTAGGTGAAAGTTTACCCTGTCTCCGGATCCACTTGTGTCCTAGCCTCAGTGAGACATGCAAGAAAACATGATCCTCGACCACGAACTCCAAAGTTCGTCTGCGGCGATCAGCATAAGACTTCTGATGAGACTTCATGGTAGCAATCCACTTAGGAATCAACTGCACCTTCTCAGAAGTCTCCTATATGATTCGTGGTCCCATTAAAGCTGTCTCACCTGCCTCTAACCAGCACAAAGGTGATTGGCATGGCCTACCATATAAAGCCTCATAAGGTTCCATCTCTATAGTTTCTTGAAAGCCGTTATTATAGGAAAACTCAACTAGGGGTATATGCTTCTCCCAAGAGCCCCCAAAGTCTAGGACGCATGAACGCAGCATGTCCTCAAGCACCTGTATAGTACGCTCTGACTGGCCATCGGTATGAGGGTAGTAAGCTGTGCTCAGAAGCACCTCTGTACCCATTACCCTCTGAAAACTCTGCCAGAAACGAGACGTAAAATGGGTGTCCCTATCTGAAATGATTGAACGAGGGACCCCATGAAGACGTACGATCTCTCGGATATACAACTTCTCGAGCTCGTCAACACCGAAGGTCTCTTTGATCGGAAAAAAGTGAGATACCTTCATGAGTATATCCAAAACAACCCACATGATATCATTGCCTCAAGGTGACCTTGGAAAACTAGTCACAAAGTCCATTGAGACGTCATCCCATTTCCACTCCGAGATGGGTAACTGTTGTAAAAGCCCACCTGGTATCTGATGTTCCGCCTTCACCTACTGACAGGTGGAACACCTCGTAACATAACCACCAATACATCTCTTCATACCCAGCCACCAGTACTGACGTCTCAAGTCACGGTACATCTTGGTAACCCCGGGATGAACTTACCAAGCTGAAGCATGAAACTCCCTCATTAACTCCTCGTGTATATCCCCTGGAACCCACACTCGTCCATGGAAACGCAATACCTCATCATCACCTATCATCCACCCAGGAGGAGGTTCCTCACTTGCCACCGACTCCCATAGAACTAGGCCTTCTGAATTAGATATTTCTCTCATCCTCACCCTATCCAGAAGGGTATAAGTCACAGATACAGAGGAATGATACATCTACCCCTGACTATCATGCACCTCCAGATGCATCTCAGAGAACAATGCCAGAAGATTCCATTCACCACTAGCCTCTTGCACTGCCTGTATCTGAGTCTTCCTGCTTAGTGCATCAGCTACTGCATCACCTTTACCAGGTTTATAGACAAGCTCAAAATCGAAGGACTGTAGGTACTCAACCCACCTTCTCTACCTTACATTCAAGTCACGGTGAGTAAAGATATGCTTGAGACTTTTGTGGTTGGTGTAAACCACAAAATGATCTCCCAATAGGTAATGTCTCCAATAGCGCAACGCATGCACAACTGCTGCCAACTCAAGATCATGAATCAGGTAATTCCTCTCATGTGGCCTCAACTTCCGAGACTCGTAAGCAACAACTCAATCGCCCTGCATCAACACACCTCCCACCCCAATACCTGATGCATCACAGTAAACTATATAGCTCTTCCCCTGCTCTGGGAGTATTAAGATCGGTGCTGATGTCAACCTTCCTTTCAGGTCCTGAAAGGCTATCTCGCAAGCTTCTGACCAAAAGAACTTCACACCCTTCTTAGTCAAGCCCATCAACGGCGCTGATAAGCGGAAGAATTCCTGGATGAATCATCTGTAGTAACCAGCTAGCCCCAAGAAACTCTGTTTTTCAAACACGTTCTTAGGATGCTCCACAGAAACTACTGCTCTCACCTTCTCTGGGTCTACTGCAACTCCTGCCTCTGAGATTATATGACCCAGGAAGTGAATCTGGTCCATCTAAAAGTGGCTCTTTGAGATCTTAGCATATAGTTGATGCTCTCTCAGTGTACTCAATACGATCTCAAGATGGGTGGCATGGTTGTGTCGAGTTTGAGAGTACACCAAGATGTCGTCCACGAATAATACCACAAAAGAATCCAGATAGGGATGGAACACATGATTCATCAGAGCCATGAAAATTGCTGGTGCGTTCGTGAGTCCGAACGGCATAATCGTAAACTTGTATAGACCATACCTTCTCCTGAAAGCTGTGAGAGGTATATCAGATGGTCTAACACGCAGATGATGATATCCTGATCTCAAGTCAATCTCCGAGAACACTCGTTCTCCACGAAGTTGATCAAAAAGATCATCAATACTTGGCAAGGGATATCGGTTCTTGATCGTCAGCTAGTTCAACTTCTGTTAATCCACACAAATTCTGAGGGTACCATCCGCCTTCTTCGCAAAAAGGACTGGAGAACCCCACGGAGAAGTACTGGGTCGGATGAAACCCTTTGCCTGTAACTCCTCTAACTGTCTCTTGAGCTCCTGCAACTCAGGTGTAGCCATCCTATAAGGAGTAATGGACACTGGTGCTGCTCCTGGAACAAACTCAATAGAGAAATCCACCTCTCGCTCTGGAGGTAGACGTGAAAAGTCGTCAGAGAAGACATCCCTGAAACGATCAACCATAGGAGGGAAATATATCTGACAAGTCCCCTGGTCGTCCAGATATAAGCTCGCAATCTAGGCTGTGATACCACCTCGCCCATGATGCTCTGGTCCATCTCGACTCGCCTGAACATCCCACTCACCCTTGTATAGAAACACTCCACCCTCTGGTGACGTGAAACTCACCCTACGACGATAGCAGTACACAAAGTCTTGAAAGGGAACCAACCAGTCCATCCTGATAATGACGTCATAAGTTGTCATCTCTAAGACATAGAGGTCCCAAAGGAAGTGACACCCACCAACCTCAAGGGGGAACTCCTTGCACTGATGCACACCAGCCGTTCTAGTCCCCAGTGGTGTGTCTAGCATCATGATATTAGAAGAAGAAGAAACACAGAGCCCAAGGCTTTCCATTGTGGGTACAGATATGAAACTATGTGTAGCACCCGTATCAAAAAGTACTGAAGATAGAACAAAAGCTACTAGAATACTAACTATGACTGTAGAAGATCTGAGATCTTGCTCCTGCTGGGTCTGTTGCACTGCATATGTCTGTCCAATGTCGCGTCCCTGCGACACAGCCTGACTACCTTTAGCTGTCCCACCTTACTGCCTCTGAGATCCTGGTGTCTGGCTTCCACGGCCACGACCACCATCCATGCCTGCACACCCTGACGTATTCCAGTTCACTGACTGGTAAGAAGCTGCTGGTCCTGCTCCCGCTCGCAGAGTCTACACAGAACCCCTCTCACTAGCCATCGGTGAAAACTCCCTTCAAAAGCGCTACAGATAACCCATGTTGCTGCAAGCTCGGCACTCCACTGGGTCTCTTGGACACTACGGTCTCTTGTTCCCCTCTTTACCACACTGGTAGCACCTGACCGGCCCACCTGAAGAAACTTCATGGCTGGTACTGCCACCCTGAGAGAATTCCATCTGTCTCTTCCTCTTACTAGCAGAAATAGTACCAGTAACTGGTGCTGAACTGCCCCTGGCCCACACCACTAGATTCCCTCAGGTTCCTCTCTGTGATCAGCGCCTGATTTACAATAGCATGTACTGAAGGCAACCTAAAAACATTCACCAACACTCGGATGTCATAATGAAGACCATCCGCAAAGCGTATGGATCTCAGCGTCTCATCGCCCACTAGAACGGGTGCAAAGTGCTGAAGCTCAGTAAAGCAAACAGAATAGTCCATCACTGACATAGCGCCCTACTACAGATTCATGAACTCTCGAGCTCTATCTACCTTCAGTGTATCTGGGAAGAATTAGTCATAGAATACTTCCTGAAAATATTCCCATGCCATGTCTCTGTGATGCTCTGACGGTATGGTAACATCCCACCACCTCTTGGCGGAATCATGCAGCATGTAAGTTGGGAGCTTGATCCTCCACCCTGGAGGCATCTCAAGATGCTCAAAAATAGTCTGCATTGATCCTAGCCAAGACTCTACAGTCTGTGGTCTGCCATCCCCTAAAAACATAGGCGGATACTTCTGTTAAAAGATATGAGTCAGCTCATCCATAGATGTGGCAGCTGGCGGTGCTCCCTGAAAGGTCTGCATGAACCGTAAAAATCCTTCACAGAACTGCGCCTCTGCGCCTGTGTCCAGTATAATAGCTGGCACCGCATCTGGCTCTATTGGAGGATCCACTGGTATCCCATGGCCCACCATCTCTTTAGTATAGTCGTCGCCACTCTCTTGGCGAACAACGCGCAGTCGTCTAGGCGGCATGACACTACAAGGTCAAAAACACACCTTAGAACAAGATTATCAAGATTGAAAACGAAGAAACCCAAAAGGGAACAGGAGGAATAATGCATTCCAAAAGTTAAAAACAAGACTACACAGCATGTATACTAACTACACAGTGTGTACTTGACTTCCCTTCCCCTTCCCGGGTCCTTCTGCACGGCTAATCCACACGGATCCTGTTTGAACAAAACTACAGAGCGTGTATATTATTTACACGGCATGTATGGTGTTATTTCCAACTACCCGTGTCAATCGTGACACTGCTGACTACTCAACTTGACACTATATGGCGTGTTACACCCGCACACAGCATGTACACTACCCTGTTTCCCAGTCACATGGCTAAGTCCACACGGTCTGTCCTCGGACAAGACTACACGGTGTGTCCCACAGGTACACGGCGTGTACTAGATGAGCTCCACCGACCCGTGTTGTTAGTTACACGGATGGGTACACGGCTCAACCCACACTGTGTGTTCTATATACACACGGCGTGTACTCGAAAGGATTACCCCGACCCGTGTTGTTAGTTACACGGCCGGGTTCCCAGGTCACACTACATGGCGTGTTCCTCACTGGACACGGCATGTAGTTCTTAAGGTTTCCTCCACCCATGTTGGAGTTACACGGTGGACACCAGGTCAACACTACACGGCGTGTACAGAAAATACACGGCGTGTTTTCCCCAATCTCTTTCCTTCCCCATGTCGCCGCCCACACGGTTTGTGACATGGGAAGAGACTACATTGCGTGTACTCATGGTACACGGCATGTACTCAAAAAGTTTATTTTTCTTCCCGAACAGAAGAACAAACACGGCGTGTATACTGGGTTTCCAGATAGTATGCCTCAGAAACTTATGCAGAACCCAGAAAATACCTCAAAACAACACCTAAGTGCCAAATTCTGATCCGTGAGGGCCCACATTCCCCAAGAATCAAATTTTTACATCTAATCTATGTTATAATAAAATAAACAATCAATGATCCACCAATGTCCGGTTAATGGGGGCCCATACTCCCCAAAAACCAAAATTTAGCATCCATTCTATAAACAGGCTCACACACAAATACTCTATCAAATAGCAGGTATTTATCAAGTAGCTATCACAACAGCATGCTTTTCTAGCACATCAACTATCACAACAACATGCAGTTTCTAATGCACCTACATGGCATGGAACTATGCATGGCATGTGATTCTAGCATGTGCCTAAATGATGCATGAGATGGAATACCCTCATCTCATCGGGTTGCAACTAAGGAGAACCCATAGATAAAATATAAACAGCACAATACAAGTGTGTCACCCTTCGGTGAAAATCAATTCAACCGTAAAATTTGCAAAATCAAAAAAAAATCAACACGAGGTAAATTAGATTTTCCTTGTACACGGGTTAGCTACACCCGGGCATAGCTAATTACCAACTACCATTCTCATCCTATCCCTGACTAAGGCTCCAAATAGTAAGTCAAAGAAAAGAACTCCTTTGATACAACTTTGTAACGTCCCGGTTCTTGGTTCCACTCAACGGGTGCCCCGAACCCGATTCTCCACGTGACCTTAGGTGCATTTCCCCAAATGCCAAAGGCTACCGACTAGCAGCGAGGGCCCAGGTCTGATAGTGGGGAAACTATTCCCTCATTTTTCAAAGTGTAGCACAGCAGAATATAAATAAACATACAATAACAGCGGAAGCAGCAACAATATATATAACTGAAATGGATAACCGATAACCAAAAAGGGAATCCAGCAATCATATATATATATATGAATATGTATCATGTCACTATTCTATGAAAACAGCCAGAACATGTTACACTGCAATACAATACAATATAGAGTACAAGTACAGAAAAGAAAAACAGAACATCCAGCGGTATCACGAGCCAATGCTCAGTCCCATGCTCTCCTACACTCCAGTAGCAATCAAGTACCTATATGAGGACCCTTTCCCTTATCTACACCTTCAGCAATGTAATCTGTTTGGGCCGAAAAGCGTGACCCAAACAGGGAGTGAGAAATATATCTCAGTAGGCACCCACCAAAGGCCTGTACTCAATTGTGCGTAAAACATGCAATAATAGTGTGCAGTAGTAAAATGCAATAAAGTAAGCAGTACTAAAAAGTAACTAACTTAACCAATTATATTTCCATTTTAATATCCATTTAATCATTTAATTTAAAATATCACCACAGTGAATATTCTAAGTAAACAGCCAATGTCCTCAGACATGAAAAACCTTACCCTCAGGTAATTAGAATCCAACCCGCAGGTATTGCCCTCAGGCATAACAAAAATAGCCCTTAGGCGTACGAAGTGTCGCCCTCAGGCACAGAGTCTATCACCCATAGGCACGGAAGAAGTTGCCCTCAGGATAGGACAAAAACTACCCTCGGGCTAAGAAAAACAATGCCCATCGGCTAAGTAAAACACTTCCCTCATGTTCAAGTAATCGGGCCATGCCCAACATGTAAATAAAAATTCACAAGCAATTCCTCTCAAGGAAATTTTACAATCATTACTTTAAAGGCATACCCTCGGGTATCCTGGCCAAACGGCTAAACAGAGTAATGCACCTTGGGGGTGGTCCTGGATCTAAGAACTCATCCCAAACAACAGTTTTACAACTTTAATAAATCACCTATACAATTATAGGTATTAAAATTAGCCACGACCTCAGCCTCACGACACCCCAAATATGGGTTCATAGCTCAAAAACACACAAAACGCACGACATTTGGAAATAAACACCAAGCCACCTACCTTATACGCCCTTGATCGTTATACTCAAACAACGTTCCACGAACCGTCCTAGAATGAGGTAGATATGAGGTAAAATAATTCTCCGTTTAAACCTAAATAACTCTCGTTAGGAAAAGAATTTTCAATAACTGCTTAAGGAGAGTGGAGGGCTTACCCGTGTGGTTCCAACGAGACCGTTCGAGGCAGAATCAGATTCCAGACGAACACTCGGCAGATCTTCAAACCTTCACCCTCCTCTCCTGAGCTCCCTCTTCCCGTTCTAAGCCTTCCCTGAGAACAGGGGAGGCTACTGCCCATTTTAAGCAAAAAAACAAAGTACACGACGTGTACTTCCAAGTACACGGCGTGTACTTCCCTTTTTTAAACTGTTCCTCTGGCGACTTCCCGCCAGCGTGGCACTGTTCATCTGTCGACATGACTACACGGTGTGTCTTCACGAGTACACGGCATGTGCTATCGCACAGCTGGCCACTACCTTACTATTCACCAACCGACTAACTATACTGCGTGTAAAGGACCACTACACGGCGTGTAGTCGGTTCCTACATCCTTCATCACCGACATGGCCATAAGCCCTGTGTACTCACTCCACACGGACAAAAGTACATGGCATGTGGACAAATTACATGGTGTGTACTTTCCAAAATTTGGTATTTTCCCTATTTTCCATATTTTCTTATAAAATACTTAAGGAAAGAGAAAAGAAGAAACTCGTAACTCAAAAACAAGAACCAGGTTCTTACAGTTATAGAATAATTACATAAGATATAATAAATATTTTAGAATATGGTCCAATCATAAAAATGGTTTCATGACCATCATTGAGGGATAAATTGAAAAGTAAAGGTTCTCCATCCACAATGGTTGCAAACTGTCACCTCTCGGACGATGATTTAGTTTATAAAATAAAAGAGAGAGAGAGATAGATAGTAGTTTCAGGAAGGATATTATATTAAAAATATATCATTTCATTATATATATGGTACTAGATTTATCATGATCATTTGGAAATATGAGGTGGGTAGAATATAATAAAATAAAATAAATTAAAAATGAAATTAAAATAAAAAGGAAGACTGTTTACCTCTTGAAATATCGACCTTGAGAACCTCTTTAAGGAAAGGGGATTTGGTATTTTTGGAAATACGAAGATCTCTTGATCATGGGTAGAGACTAGGGAAGAGATTTTGTGTAGAACTTTGACAAGATTCAAGGCTTATAAGAGTGAAGAGAATAGAGATTGAGGGGTGGTTTTTATAGTGGAGGAGAGGGGTTATTTTTTAATGTCTTATTCATTATTTTATTATTTTTTTCAATACAATAAATATTGTTGATTTTTGTTAAAAAACATAGTAATATGTGAATGTGATTTATAAAAACGTGTGATTATATCATATATAAATCACCTATGACTAAATAAATCATGTATTTAGCATTTATAGTTAATTATCATATTTTACTATTCACTAAAAATTCAAGTATTTTAGAAAATCTCAAAAAATCACCACAACCATTTTATGATATGTAGAATTTGAAAATAGACTCAATTTTATAAAAATATTTTTATAAATATGTGAAATTTAATTTTTAAATAAAATAATTATTTAATCTAAAAATGTAGATTTTAAATTGAAAACTAATTTTACAACACTCTGAAAAATTAACTAAGGTCTCATAAAAGTATCCTAAAATAATAAATAAAACACGGTATTTATTTATGAATCCATTTTATGAAAAAAAAATCTTCTAAATAATTTTATTGATTATAAAAATTTAATTAAATATTAATGACTTACAAAAATACCAACACTTGATTAATAATTTTTAAAATATTCATTTACTTATACTAGTATATCATACTTTCCCTTATGGGGTGCCAAAAGTTTATTTATACTTACATAGATGTGGTTTTTATTCATTAGGATTATTTATTTTTCATAAGGGTTATATTACTATTCCTAAGGTCACGTTACTATTCACAAAAAATGTAAGTTGATCCTATCAGACCATAAATATCTTACTGATCGCAACCGTGTATACCTATTTTTAGAACATTAAATCATAGAGGAGGAAAAATTATGTTTAAAAGATATGTTATAATAAAAAAAGTGTTGTTTTGAAATGATTCAGTGTTTCATGCAATTCATTCTATATTAAATTTATTTGTAAATCCTTAGGGTGTTACATTCTATCCTCATTCATAAACTTTGTCCTCAAAATTACCAAAAGGTTGCCTCATAAAAATATTTGGGTAGGTATCTATCATAAGTTCCTCAGTCTACCACATCACCTCTTCTATTTTATGATTTTTTGAACATGCCTTTACCAGTTGAGTCATCTGATTCCTCAACACCTATTCTTTAGTGTCCAAAATATAGATAGGCTCTTCACGGTAAGATAAGCCATGTTCCAATTCTATTCTTTCATAAGTGAGTAAATGTGTTGGGTCTATCATGCAATTCCTTAAAAATTAGATATGGAACACATTGTGTACCTTATAAAATCTAGGTTTAATTTCTGAATGATAATCCACAACTCCAATTCTCTCCAGAATTTCAAAAGTGTCAATGTACCTGAGGTTTAGTTTCCCTTTCTTCCCAAATCTTATAACACCCTTCCATGGAGATACTTTTATAAAAACATGATCTCCCACTTTAAATTACAAATCCTTTATTCAATTATCAACATAGATCTTTTTTCTACTTTAAGCTGCTTTGATATGTGTGTGAGTAGTCTTTATCTTCGTTGTTTATTCCTCCACAAGGAATGGTCCAACAAGCTTCCTTTCACCAACTTCATCCCAACATGTTGTTTTACGACATATCTTTCCATACAATTATTCATATGGTTCCATTTCAACACAATAATGTAAACTATTTCTGTAGGAAAACACCACCTAAGGTAAATATTGATCCCACATACCTTGAAAATCAAGTGAGCAAGATATCAACTTGTATTCTAATGTTTGGATCCTCCTTTATAACTTCCCATCAGTTTGAGGGTGATAAGAAGTACTCAAAAGAAGTTCATAATCTAAATATTTCTGAATAATATTCTAGAATCTTTATGTAAATCGTGGAACACGGTCCAAATCTATTGAGAGAGGTGCTCTGTGAAGTCTTAAAACTTCATTAATATAGATTTGTGAATGGTGATTCAATGAAAAATCCTTCCTTATAGTGAGGAAATGAGAATATTTTCTAAGTCGATACACAATTACCCATATTACATCATTATTTCTTGATGTTTTGGGTAATTTGATGAAAAAATTCATATTAATGTCATACTATTTCAATGTAGTAATAGGAAGAGGTTTCATGACTCCTTAAGTATGATGTCTTTCTACCTTCACATATTGATAGACTAAACATCTTGATACATATTTAGTAATTTCCCACTTCATGTTGTCCCACCAGAAATGTTCCATCAAATATGTATACATCTTAGTGCTACCATGGTGTATAGAGAAATTAAAACTATGGGTATCAGCTAATAACTCCCTTTTTAGATCGTGGAGAGAGTAAAAACATAAAATCCTCAAAAATTTCATAATTCAATCCTCATACATGAATTCTTCCAACATCCCATCATTCACATCTTTAATTTTATTTTGAATATTATCATCATCAGACTGAGAACTTTTAATTATTTATAATAAATATAGTTTGGAAGCCAATGGAAAAAAGTAGTGATGATTCACCTTCTATGATAATTCTTGTATCCATCCACACTAGATCTATGTACATAGGATCCTTTTCAATCCTCATTTTTTCATAACTCCAAGATCATTCCTGCTCAATTCATCAACCTCCTTATTTTCGTTCCCTAGATTATAGTGTATGGAACAATCATAATCCCTAAGTAGCTTGATCCATCACCTTTTCCTCATTTTGAGATATTTCTATGAGAAGATATATTACAATATTTTATTATTAATTTATATCTCACATCTTTCTCTATAGTGATAGTGTCTCCATATCTTTAGAGTGATGATTTTGGCTGCTAACTCAAGATCATGAGTTGGATAGTTCTGTTCAATAATTTTGACTTACTTGATGAATAGGTAATAACTCTATCATTCTGCATAAGGATGTAACCAATAAATTTCTTTGATGAATCACTATAGATCAAAATCCACCATTTCCTAATGGTAAATTCATGATTGGAGCATTCACTAACCTCTTATTAAATTCTTTAAAAAATTCTTCACATTCTTTTTTCCATACAAACTTAACCCCTTTAAAAGTAAGCATGGTTATTGGGTTGGCTAATAGGGTGAATTTTTTAATGAAATTTCATTAATAACCTAATAAACCAATAATTTTTTGTATCTCGGTTATGTTTATTGGATTATGCCATTACTGAACACCCATTTTCTTTGTAAGATCAACTGATATTCCGTCTTTAGAGACAATATGGACAAGAAAATAAACTGATTGAAGCAAAAATTCACACTTGCTAAACTTCCCATATAATTCATTTCTTCTAAAAAAAATTTGAATAATATTAAAGGGATTATAATAGTATTTGTAGATTTTTTATTATACAAATATTTCATCAATAAATACCACAAAAAGTCATGAATATATTCTTAGAAAACTCTATTAATCAAATCCATGAAAATAGAAGGTGCATTAGTCAGTCCAAAAGGCATTATTGTAAAATCATAATTCTTATACCTAGTCCAAAAGACTATCTTTAGAATATCTTCCTTACTCACATTCAAAAGATGATATTCATATCGAAGGTCAATATTAAAAAAATATTGGTTTTTGTAAAGTTGATAAAATAAATCATCAATCTGAGGAAGAGGAGACTTGTTCTTTAACAAAATAGCATTGATATCTCTATAGTCAATACATGGTCCCATAGATCTATATTTTAAAAAGAATATGATCTCCCCATGGAGAAACAATATGGTTAATAAACCCCTTACTACTCAACTCCTCTAGTTGTTTCTTCATCTCTTCTAATTACACTATGGTGATTCTGTAAGGAGTGTTGGATATAGTCCTTGAACCAAGAATTAAATCAATAAAAAACTCAATTTCTATATCTATAGGATGTCAGGGTAAATCCTATGGAAACACATCAATGTATTCTTTAAGAATAGGTACATCCTCAATTTGATCATTTCTTTCCTCACCCATAGATAGTGCATTCTATTCCTCCCCAAGAATTGAATACAGTAGATCTACTGTGGGTGGATCTAGATAAGAATCAGATGGAGATGTTTCTTCTCTAAAGATAAGGGACTCTATCATTCTCAAAAATTGTAACAACATTATTATTACAGTAGATATTTTCATTCTAATTTGAAATCCAATTAATATAGATTATTATATCAAAATAAATCATTGGTATAGTGATAAGTTCAATAACTAAAGCATGTTTATGTTTCATAAAGGGGGCTGATTGACACATCTTAGTTACAATGATAATTCCCTTATGAGTTTGGAATGACAACTCCTTTATTAAATCAAAAGGTAAATGTCTAATTTTAATGGAAAACAAGAAATATATAAAATAATATGATGACCCAGAATCAAATAAATCATTGGCTAAGTTTGATGAAACAATTAAACTACCTACCACTGCATCATTAAGAACTTCAATCTTAGTAGTTGTGAATGCATAAGTTTTTCCTTTCTCCCTTGGCCTTCTTTGAGGAATTTTCCCTTGAAACTTAGGACAATCATTCTTATAATGTTCCATATCTTTTCAATTGTGGCATTGAACATTGTTAGCTTTTTTATTTCCCTTACAATCACGATCTTGGTGGCCTTTTCCTCCACACTTGTAACAAACATCCATACCCTTCAGGAAAGTACTAGGGTATTTCTTCTCATAATTATCATATTATAGAAAATCAAATCTTCCCTTCTTCCCTTTTTCCTTACATCATTTTCCAAAGTGTTCACCATCCCTATTCTTCTCTTTCATTCCTTTATGTTTTTAATAATTAAAAATTATTTTTCTATCTTGATTACACATAAGAATATATCTTTATATGATGTGAAGGTTTGGGAAACTAGTACACTTTAGAGGAATGGTTTTAATCCATCCATGAATCGATCAATACTTCTCATTGGATTGTGTATGTAGTCAGTGGTAGGCCTTTATAGCCTTGGGTAGTCATCTTCATACTTTGAAACATTTTTATCCTCCTTTTGTTTCAGACTCAAGAACTGCCTTTCCATAGCCGCTCACTGTTCACAAGGGAAGTATTTTTCTTATAATATTTCCTTAAAATCTCTCTATTTCATATTTTCAATATCTTTCTCTTCCTTTGTGTTTTGAATCAATGACCACCATTGATCTGCATCTCCTGATAGACGAAAAACTTCTATGACAACCTTCTCGTTTTCATTACTTCCAAAAGAGAGAAATATCTTCTCTAATAAAATTATCCACTACTCTAATACGAATGGGTTTGTAGTCCCATTGAATGATGGAGGATGTTGTCACATAAATCATTCTGACATTCCTCCTCCACATTGTGGATCAGGATTCTCCATATAAGTAAGTCTATTGTTCATAACCTAAGTCATCTTTCCCAATATAGTAATAAGGTGATCGACACTAGTCATAGCTTCAGAACCAACATCATTATCTCTCTTTAGAGGGAAATCCCTACATGGGATACGTGCATTCATGAGGTTTCTATTCCTTTCACTAGGTGCCAATTCTAAATAATTGCATACACTAGATTGAGGGAAAAATTAATTTTCAAACATTCATAGTGGCTTGTAAAGAAAATTTGAATTATCTTAAGCATATCTACCAAGATTGTAAAACTAGTTGTGCAGTAAGGCCCGCTTTTGTGTACCATGATACCCTAAGTCAAACCTAAAACTCCTTGTCAAAGTTGTAACTCTTAGGTACATCTGTGTCAGAACCACGTCCACTATTAGTATCTAGACAACATTTTATTTTCTAGAAATATCCAAAAAATATACACCTTACCAAAATTATAGTATGTTCTTGTATGCTTATCCTCAAATTATATCTTAGGGGCTTGTTCCTTAATATATGTTTTCTAAATCTAGTTTCCAAGGATTCTACTAAACTTTCTCTGATACCAACAATAAATACCCCAACCCTAGTTTCCCATATCTGGTGCCTTATTTTATTACAATTTCATATAAACATAGAATATGTATCTCGAAGGACAGAATAGTTTAGTTGTTTTGGAAAACCAGATACATACATAATTGTCACATTACAACATGAAATGAAATACAACATAACAACTTCTTTTGAATCACACATGTTCTTCTAGATTATCCCTACAACTCATTCATAATATACATTTCCTCATCCTAGGAAAAAATAAAATGTAATAAAGTGGTGAGATATGATTCTCAGTAAGGGTAATTGATATAGTGGAAGCATAAGTAATAAGGCATAGTGAATAAATAAAAGTACACATGTCATTAAGACACAAACTTGAGCATAATATAGAAGGAATAAAATATGAATAAATAATTACATAATAAAACATAACCATGGATAATCTAATAGTAGAATAATCACATGGACTATCAATTACTAGTTTCATAATGAGGGAATGAATAATTTTAGATATCATAATCATATAATCAAGGCCTTGGATAAGACACCATACATAATGGGTAAAAACCTAAGCTAGTTTTTCTCATGAGACCTACCGATGCATCAAGGGGATATAGAAATCCACACCCACCACTTATTAAGTCCAATAAATTAATTATATGAAAGGGGTGAAAAAATAAATATATACATTCATATTGAAATTGACATATGAAATGTAAATAGATTTCCTTAATCAGTAAACATAAACACTAACCATTCAGAGTAATATGGGGAATGGTATCAAGAAAGTACACCCACAGTCACTTTAATCATAATCCATTCAATAAAATATGGTATATGATATCATAAAATTTTGATCCCAATTAAACATAATAATCAGTAATATTGTTGAAATAAATTAAAATACTCATATAAAATCAATGAGTAATTCTTGAGAGAAATAATCTTAATTTGAAAAGAAGAGTTATTTTGGGAAAATATTTTTATAAAAATAGAAGTGAAATAAGATATATTTTTAATAATAAAATGAGCTATTTTAGAAAAATAATGGTGGCTTAAAATAGATTATAGAGTTCCCTCAAAAATAGGTAAGAATTTGAGAAGTTCCCTTGAATTGGGATTGTTTATCAGGAAACATTTGGGAAATATCCTTTTAAAACATGTTAATCCCCATAAAGGAAATAAGGATTCTGATTGGTATATATATATATAGAACATTTGAACATGATTTATGAGGATTATATAACAATAATTAATAATTTCATTGGGGTAATGGGATAAAAAGAGTAACCTGAATGAAAATAGTAATTCAGGTAGAAAACTCTTACCTTATGTCTGAACATGTTCTCTACATGAACTTAACATCTTGAATAATAAAATTAAATATATTAATTAATTAATTCATAACCCTATCTATATGTATTTTATTTACTACAATTTTATTAATTTCAATTATGTTTGTTGGCATTGAATTTCAGATAGGGCCATGAGTGGGGTCTTTTAAAGAAACCAAAGGCATCTTGTGACTGGACGGATAATTTCGTGATGTGAGAGGGAGGTGCACTCAAGAATGATGGGGTGCACACAAGATTCCCCTCAATGCACAAACCCTTTTGTACCCAATGTGACATCAAATTAAGGCTTCTACGGTGACCTTCCACAAACACACCAAGGTAGTGGTGCGCAAGAGTCCTATTGTGCTTGCAAGATTTCATATGGTACTCAAACCCTTGTGAACCCAATGTGACATCAAAGGGACCCTTATGTGTCCACATTCTCAAAAAACCATCCAAGGAAAGGGTGTAAAGAAAGAGAGTCCAGCGCACAAGGTTCCCTTAGGTTCACAAACCCTTGCGACATCAAACAGTCATTTGCAAGAAGCCCCTCTTGTGTACTACCTCTGGGGTTTTAGGCTATAAAATGAAGCATACCCCCTTCCCTTCGAGGATGGTTATAGAAGACGAAACCATGTTCAGCTATGTGAAAGACACCTCTTTCGCAGCCACGTGAAAAACACTATGTCCTTAAGGTATTGGATCGTGCACGACAAGTCCCCCTAGGGTTCTCCTTCGGGTGGTCCCTGTGGGATTAATCCATGTCTATTTCCTTTTACCCTAAGTCATTTATGTGCAAAAGATTGATCTTCCATGCAAGTTCCCCCTGCATCAAAATTATTTTGCGCGCATCCATCCAGTTTGCGTGCAGCTGTTTCATCTTGTGTGAAACCTCTCATCTTGTGTGTGTCCCTCCTTTTGTGCTCTATGTGTTGTCCTTACCTTAAGGCACCATGTACGAGCCCCTCTTGTGCGCAACACACCTGTGTCTCACACCATTCTCCCATACGATCCTCCAGGTTTATACGAAGTTTTTTCAAGGTCCCTTGAGCGGTGCTTCATGTTGCGTTGCTTAGATTTATGCTTCTTTGCATAGGCATTCTAATGTCTATTTCTTCTTCACATAGCCACGCTAATGTGGTCCCCTCAATGGATCACTCCACAACACCGCCTCACCACAGCATTGCTGGTGCCTTCCATTCACCAAGGGTTGAAGTACACCAGTTATGTAAGTCCTAGGGGTGCAGAGTGAACCCACCTCGTCCAAGCTATAGGACTTCAAACTTCCAAGTACCATCATCCTCATCACATGACATTAAATTGTGGCCTCACCCCATGCAATACAAGCAGGGTACCACATCTCAGAAATTCTCCACGAGAGTGAGATCTTCCTAAAATGGAATGAGATCCTCTTTGTTGGATTGGTTTCTACCCACAGAGAAGGGAAACCATCTTGGTGTAATCCCATAGCCTTTTTGTGGGAGGTATCATACCTGATCGTCTTATCTTCTTCGATTCCAATGACTGGAGGAGGGATGGGCATCGGGACCTTAGATATCCCACCCCTCTCCCTCTAAGATTTGTCACCGTCGAGTCTTCGTCCTTGAGTAAGTTCCAATATCCATCTCCCTAGGCTAACAACCATACATAGGACCTTATTTCCTCTTTGGTCCACTAACCACGTGTAATACCCTCTTCACTTCCCACAGACGCACCTTTAGTGACGTGATTGTTAGGCATTTTCTACCTCTTTTTTCTCACACTGAGCATGACTCACATGCTCTTAGAGTAAACATTGACCATGGAATTCTTCTGGGATCATCCTAGAGCGTAAGACCCAATCCACTGATCTGAACTACAAGGAATTTGATCCTTTTCTCCTATGAAAGGTACGTAGGAAGCCTCCCTGAGGTTCAAGCCTAACACCTATTTGTTTCGACCACTTCACATTGGTATACCTTCATCCCACATGATGTTAAATTGTATCCACCCTTCTGAACTAAGTGGAATTTGAACCATGCCCCTTTCCAAGATAGGTATGTAGGAAGCCTCTCTGAGGTTCAAGTCCAACACCCATCAGTCCTGACCACTTCACGTCGGTCCACCCTCCTCCTGCACGACGTTAAACCGTATGCCCCTTTTCGTCCATAGAGTCGTTAAACTGTACCCATTTGAACTATGTGGGATTTGAGCCTGGTCTCCCAGAAAAGGTATGTAGGAAGCCTCCCTGAGGTCCAAACCCAACCAAAGGTAATCTATTGTGTTCCCCAAATAACAGTAAGACATTGTGTTCCCTAATCGATGGTAAGCGGTTGTGTTCCCCAATTGACTGTAAGCCGTTGTGTTCCCCAATCGACGGTAAGCCATTGTGTTCCCCAATTGAAGGTTAGTCATTATGTTCCCCAATCGATGGTTAGCCAATGTGTTTCCCAATTGACGTTAAGCCATTGTGTATCCCAATTGATGGTAAGCCTTTGTGATTCCCAACTAGAGGTAAGCTGTTGGAACCCCAGTCAGCGGTAAGTCATTATTAACCCTAATCAGTGGTAACCGTTGTCAACCCCAATCAGTGGTAAGTCATTATAGCCCCATCCAGTGGTAAGCCGTTGTAGTCTGCAATCGACAGTAAGTCGTTGTAGTCCCCTTCTTTGGGACCCACATCATTGGTCATCCCCCATGGCTTCAGACCAACCTAAGCTTCTAACCACGTGTAATCCCCAGTATATCATCAGGTCGATGTCCTCTACACACACCCCGATTCTATACCCCCATCCTAAACTACATATAATATTATTCCCTACCATGAGGATACGTAGGAATCCTTCTTGAGGATCAATCCCATCGCTCATGTCCCATCGTGGTCTCTCCCTCGAGACTATGTGTTTCGGGAAGGTCATTCCCCAACCTGAAGGTTATACTTCCTTCGGGTCCCACCCATGTGTCCACCTTCATGGGTCGCCTCCTCAGGTATCTCATCACCACACCGAACTACGTGGACTTTGATTCCCCGCTATTGGGATATGTAGGAAGTATCTTTGTGGCTCAATCCCAACATTACCGTCATTCTCACATCGGTTCCTTCTCATTATTTATCAATTCTCCATCATCCATCTTGATTCTTACCTGGGCTGCCACATCTCAGTGAGATCATTCCACCAACTTTCTCATTTCTCCTAGTAGTAATCATGTTAATAACCACACATTATCCTTAGTATCAGTGTTCCCTCCTTGGGTTTCAGCCATCTAATTCACTCCCGTCAATGTTCTGATTAGTCTGATAAGTCTCAAATAGACGTTAAACTCGTGGCATACCCTATGTTAAACATGGGAATATGAGGAAAACCTCAGATACATTTCTATGGAATAAAATTCCCCTCATTCAATGTGAGATGAATTGGGATTCTACACCCTTGAGAAGCCTTATAATAAGAGGAAGAAACCTAGACACATCAATGTTTCAGCGTCCAGATATTCTAGCGATGTCCAACGTGACTACTCCCCTGACCGAAGGTTGCTGTCCAAACTGGACCCCTTGGAATGTCCTGATAGAAGCAGAGTAATTAACCAGCATACATGAAGACCTGGAATTAGGATGATTTTCAGAAAAAATGTCTTAAGTCTATGAGGGAGACCCGGACTAGGTAACGAGTTCCAAGGATGAATCCATGGAAGGAGGAACCGATGTCCCATCATCCTATTTCGATCAAGGAGGAAATGTCCCTGAATAAGCGACAGATGCCACCCACCTTTGGGAAGTAGGAATGTGGGGAAACATATCAGTATGTCCTTAGAAAGATGGATGTGTTCCCCGAAGAAAGCATAAGAAACAGAAATGGTGAATCCGACGTGAAATTATTCTCCTCAATGTGGAGATTAGTAGAACTCGATACATCAATGGATTAACATCTCACTAGATCCAGTTATCTAGTGCCAAGTCCTGCCAAGAAAATAGTGGTCCTAGCGTGAAACTCATTGGAAGTAGGGGTAGTTGAATGTTGTAATTCTTGGTATGCGACGTTGTCAACGTGGATTCTTCTTACAAACCATGTAAGACGGAATGGCACTGGGGAACTGGATGTTGCTTTCCTTTTTTTAGCATTAATGGTTAAATCTCCCTGTTTTGTAGGACCCAAGATTTCATAACAGGAAACCAATCATCGCCCACCCACTAATGTAGGGGTAGAAAAAAAATCAAAGTCGCAATCCCATGTGACCTCATCTCCCCCATGGAAGCCTCCACATCCACGATTGTTGGGTGCCCACGCCCCATCTCCCCATCTGAATTCATTTTAATATGGGTAATTAATGACCTTGTTCGACGATACGAGGAGGATGGGATTATCCCAACCCAGGATATGGACCAACAAGACTTAGAGTCTTCTGCGCATCATCACCACTACTTCCCCCAAGGGCCATATAGGGAGTCGCTACTCCCCACTCAAATGTATAATTATTTTGGGATCCTCTCCTTGGAACTCTTCGATGACTCCCTCCCCTACGCCAACGAGGTGAGGGGTGTTCGGGCTAGCTCAGTTAGATTCCCGCTCTAGGGGATCCCAAGTAGGGCTCCCACTAGGATGCGTCAGCACCACCACCCGACCCCATGAGCTGAGAAGTAGGTGAGATATGCACCCGCACCATCGGCCGTAGTCTGGTTAACCCAATGACAGCATCAGGCGCAGGCTGAGGAGGACACTCGCTGAGGGGTGTCAGTGTCAACAACTACCATGGATTGTGCTACCACTGAAGCATATCATTAATACCTTGCTTATGTCCAGTGGGGGAACTCGTATTCCCAGACTGGGTTGAGGCCCCAACCACCTCACGGGTAGGCTGGGTTGACTCTCCTAGTCATCGACACAGGTGGCATCTATCACAGGCCGACCCATGGCAATGACATCCAGTATGGAGGTCCTCCCCGTACCATCATGAATGAGAGTGTGGGCCCTACCCACTCCCAAGCTCATCATAGAAGTTCTCCTCATGCCATCTCTAATCCAATTTAAGTTCCTCCTCACTGCATTGACACCCAGTATGGAAACCTCTTCCACACCCATGAACTCAGGTATAGAGTCGTTCCTCCTATAACAGGTTACCGATGTGAAGATACTACCTTTCTGGTCAATCTTCATCATGGGGGTCTTTCCCATGTTCTTACAGTAACCAAAAAATGTCCTCCTCATCCCAGTAATTGAAGAAGTATAGGTTTTCCTCACTTCATGGGCACCCAACATGGGGGGTCCTACCCATTTTCATCTCGACTAGTACAAGGACCATCCTCTTACCAACACTGCAAAAGGAAAAAAGCATGGAGGCCCTACCCATGGCCTCACCAGCTCTAGAAGAGGTCCTACCTACTCCAGTACATCTTGCAGAGATTCCCTCTTCATGTCAGCTAGTGGACACGATGGTCTTCCTCGTGTTCCCATTGACATTTATCCCAGTGCTCCTCGCACCCTAGCTTTCCCAAGAAGAAGTCCTCTCCGCTCCAGCATCAATTCGGTCGAAGGTCCATCTCGAGGAAAAAATCTTCCATATCGCAAAGATCCATCCCAATGCAGGAGGGTAGGTCTCTGATTCCATAAATGGATCCCAGAGAAGATTTATACCGCAATTAAGATCATCTTCTTCTTAGATACTGATATGGAATGAAATTCAGAAATGGAACCCTCACCTTGATCCTTTGTGTCGAGGGATGGGGAAGGAATGAGGCATAGCAGCCTCATCCTTCCAGAAAGTGAGGTCCACTAAATTCCAGCCTCCCACCACAGATACATCTTGAAGGAGGAAGATTTTTTCCCTTCTTAAGGCATGGCCATGCAATCCTCCATATCGTCAACAAGGACATTCTCTACCTAAACCATAGATCATGAAGAGTTATTCTAGGGACTAATAAAGGATGGACAACAGTATGGACCACCATCAGTGACTGCAGCCCCTGTGCCAGAATCCATCGTCGCCAGCCTATCTTACTGAGATGTAGTGGCTCAGTCGTCTCATTCATCACAGGATAGACCGAGATGTGGTGGCTTGTCAACTTGTTTGTTGTTTTCTCCACCGGACGGTCTATCATCTCAATGGTCTGCTTCAATGTTGTTATAGATCCAATATCCACCCCCAGTAGATGAGTGGGGAAGCAAAGGACAATATCCCGAGTCTAATCCAAGGATATTTTGGGACATCTTTGCAGAAGATCATTTCCTGGAGATTTTTTGTCCAATCAGAATCACAAACTTCAGTGCACCGGAATTGCTTACCCATGAGGATGTCACGTGCTTTCACCAAACCCTATGTGTGATGCACTTCCATATACATTATCTATGAGTGTATTACCCCAAGGGTCAATCACACTTCAAATATATTGACCAGCAATATTGTATGTTCTACTTGGCTATGCTCCCTATGGCCCAGCTCCCTGAGTCACCCGGTCACCACCGGACCCTCCAACAACAATGCGTTCAGAGCTCTAAAGTGATCTGTAGAATTATCAAGGATGATTCGCCCCATATTTATGTCCATGGTTGGGGGAATTATTTTTCCCTCTATCTCAGTTCTATCTGACGCTATCCCGATTTTCCAAGCAATATTAATGATATGCCTCTAGGTAGTGTCGCGGTTAACATGGCTGATCTATCGTAGGGGGAGAAAAATATACAGCTGCTTGATGAGAACAGACCCCATGGGGGAGTTCCATAACTATTGGATCCATTGGGAAGGGTTACCTTTCAGCAAAGAAATCTATTGGGTATTCTCGTGTCCACCAAGGCATTAGTCCTCAGTCGGAATCCCAATAATGGAAAGAAACATCTCAAGGCCATCAAACCCTCTGACTTGTCTAGCTTAGTGCAGAAGATGGAAGATGGTCCTAAATAGGTTGTGTTGCATCAAAAACTCTTGGGGAATAAGAATATGGTTTATGACCTCCTTGCTAAATGTGTCACAGAGCGGCGACCGGACTGCGGTGGTCCTCAGCCAGGGTAGTAGAGGCAGATAATGCTTTCCCCCAGCGAGTTTCCCCCAGGATACCCTGACCATCCTACCCACATAGATAGGATAGAAGCTAGAGATTATGGAAAGATAGAGGAGTATGTATCACCAACTCCACCTGAATGGCGCGATATTACTCAAGACGTAGCTCTGTTCCCCTAGCCACTCTGAAAGTCATCCCACCAGCCGCTCCACGAGCTGTTGGACCTTCTTATCATGTTGAAGAGAATGCCAATGCACTGGTGGTCAGGGAACCTCGTCAATACAGGAATCCCCAACCATATGATCTGATGGTAGTTCTCATTACTCACCTGGAGGAGTTGGAAACTTGACAGTTGTTAATATCGCTTGATGGCAGGCCATATCCGACGTGGGTTGATGATATGCCAACACCCCCAAGTTTTGTAAATCCCACCTTATCCCCCTTTAATAGTATGGGTGACCCGCTGAATCATTTTTCCCAATTTATCTCAAGGTGCAGACCCATGCTAGGAACTCCAATGCATTAAGACGCTACCAAACTCCGGTGTTTCATACAGGCATTGGAAGGGCCTGTGTTTGTTTGGTATAGACATCTACCCATTAGGACGGTCCCCATCTCGTAAGATCTCCATAGATGATTCCTTTACCAGTCCAGATCTACCACCCAGAATACAATTATTGCAGACCTCTTCAAGTGCAAGCAGAGGCCTGACGAGCGTGTCGCGGACTTTTTTCCCCAGTGGAAAGGCATCACCTACTCCTTGGATATGCCACTGAATCAGGAATAGATGCTCAAGATGTGTGTGAGAAATGTCAAAACCAAACTGGTCTCCCCTCTCATTACTCAGAATTATCCTGGGGAATTCTGAGAATTCATTGATAAGGCTCAGCATCTAGAGGAATCCTTGCAGTAGGCCAATAAGACTCATCTATTTCCTCCTGTAATTCTCGCAAGAAGGGATGTTAAGGCTAAGCCCACCATGGTGGCATAAATAGAGGCTCCCAGGAATCCAGAGTTGTTACTAGTTGATCTAACTCCACAACCTCATAGGGGGCCTCCACCTCTGGATTATCCTTCATCCCAGAAGTGCCCACCCCAGAACCGGTAGGCACCCCCTAAAAACATGTCGCCACCACCTAGGCGAGATAACTAGGTTCTACATCCTCTACAAGATCCTCCAACCCCTCGTTAGGGCCAAGCTCTTAGAGCACCCTTCCCGAACAGGAGAAACTGCACCTACTCATTCAATGAGGTTTAGGACCCCAGTTATTTCCAAAGGTCCTTAGAGTAGGGAATCAAACAGTTTCCCGAATACAATAGTCCAAAAGAGGCAGATCTCATTGATCACCCCAATTACTGCCCCTAACACTGGATCCTGGTGCACACCCTCAAATAGTGCCATGTGTTTAAAAATTAGCTTAAATACCATCTTGATAACAACATATTCAAGTTAGTCCTAACTCTGGCACAGGTGGAAAGTGTATTTATGAATCCACATAGCGGTAGTGATAGAAAAGGTGAGTGGCACCAGGTTTCTAACCGTGGGTCCTAGAAGTATGAAAACTGGATGGATCATAAAGAAATCGTCTATGTCCATGGTGCTATCCCTATATGTCTGAATCAACCTGAGCCTTCATAGGATGTCGTATCACCTGCAATTGCTACTTATTCACCTATGTCTCATCCCCCCTCTTCGTAGGAGAGTAAGCATCGACGATGCAAGGTAAAACAAATTCCCCCACTGATGCCATCACCATCCCATATTCTTGGTGATTTCATGCCCTAAGAGAGGGATATTCCCCCTAGAATCCATCAAGTGGTGGAGGATTTTTTGAGTGACGATCTAGGGTATGCTTTAGTAAACATTGTGGAGATGGTAAATCCCAACGTGATTTCTGACGGCGAAGAATGCTAGATAAATACTACCAATGTCACCAGTCGTTGCCAATGGATATCGGGACGTGGCTATATGGGTTGTTGGAGTTCTTCGGTTAGTACTTCCAGTCAGGTTGTGAATTCCATCGAAACTAAACAGCAGTCCCAATGTAGAGCATAGCATGCACGGCCTTCTCATCTGGTGTTATCGGGTCCGCCTTGGCCGCCATTTGTGTTACTTGATTAGGCGGAGCCAACTCGACCACACCGTGATCATCCACACTCTATTATGGAATGGCCTCAGTCATCTAACCCACAACTGGTAGTTACTCCATGAGATTCAACTTGTGATCAACGAGACATTCCCAACACTAGTCAGTTGTTGGTTCATCCAGAAGCTCCTGTCATACCCCCTACCACAGAACAACCTCCTGTAAGTAGAAGTTTATTATTAGCACAGATGTATGATATCCTTAATCATTTTCCATAATTCCTACGTGGCCCTCTATCCTTGAGGATCTTTTCCTATCAGTGGATATGCATGAAGCCCTCACCGAATCTTTAAGAATCCCCCTCTAATTTGAGATGGAGGTAGCAGTTGTAGAAGCCTTCCATGCTGAGGTAGTTAAGCATGCAAAATGTCATGACATTTTCTATTTCTCTACAGAAGATTAAGGGTCTACCATACAGGGGAACATCTACCCATTGTACATCATTGGCCACTTCAATGGCATGAAGGTTCATTGATGACTTGTTGACATAGGCTCTAGGATCAACCTAATCCCAACCCAGACACTTCGAAAAATGGGGTTGTTTGAGGATGATCTGAGTCCCTCTGACCTAAAAATCTAAGGTTATGATCAAACAGAATAGAAACTGGTCATCAAGATCTGCCTGAAGACCCAGATATGTGGCTTGGTGGCTAGCACCGAGTCCATGATTGTCTCATAGGACACCACATACAATGTGTTGATGGGTAGTCCATAGCTTCACATGAATGCGGTAGTTCCTTAATCATATCACCAATTCATTAAGTACTCCCTCAATGGTCGAGTTGGCATACTCCAAGGTGATGCATCTATATTTTCCTCTTGTGAAGCCCGCTACCTAGATGTTGACTATTACAAGATTAAGGACAAGAAAATTCAATCTAACGAGGTTGAGCACGCTATGGTTGTGACCAACCCGTGGACAGACCTAGATGATGCTTACATTTTTCCAATCCAATGATTGGAGGCTACGACCCCAGATATGGGGTAATGATTTGTTGTTTCTGGAATGAGGGGGAAGAACATTCCCAATTCTATGTGATGCTAGAATATCACCTTGTATTCCTACAAAAATCAGCCTCAGGGTGATCCCAGAGCCCCTACCCCCATAAGGTATCGGTATGTCTGCCCCATGGAAATAGTAATACTCCATACTTTCTTGTTTTTTTTTGGGCTTGGATAAACCATATCAATACAATGAACAACTATTGTTTTTATATCATCAATCATGTCCCCTTAGGCCAAAGACCAGATGGGATCAGATCAATAGCTTTCATCGTTATGGTTTTAGCAGTGCAGGAGTCCCCCGATGCAGTGTCTAATGCCACTCAGGCTGGAACAAGCTTCCCATAGGGATCATTTGACTTAGAGGAATCTACTCCCATCACGGATCCCTCATCCATATGTGAAGAAGAATATTTTTAAGAGTCACCTCCCTCTTTTGAGGAGGGCGTCTCTACCATGGTCGATGAACTGGTACCGTTGAACCTCAATAGATAGATGGATCCAAAACCCACATTGATCTGTTACGCTATGTCTGTCGAAGAGAAACGCCAGTATGTGGACTTCCTGGAGTTATAACGAGATTCCAAGACTAGATCCTCATGTTGTTGTCTACCATCTCGGCCTCCCAACAAATCACTACGGGTTCAAACAACCTCCTAGAAAGACACATCCTTCTCATGGGACCATGGTCAAGGTCGAGGTTGATAAGCTCATTAGAGCCAATTTTTTCAAGGAGGTACAGTACCCTAGATGGTTATCCAACATTGTGCCCATCAAGAAGAATAATAGACATATCGGAGTCTGCATCGACTTTTTGGATCTCAACTGTCACTATATAAAGGATGATTTTCCCCTTCCCATGACAGAATTTTTGATTGATGCCACCACTGGGTTCCATTCCCTCTCCTACATGGATGGGTATTCCAGGTATAACTAGATTTTAATGGCTCTTAAGGATAAAAATTCTATAGCCTTCAGGGAACCACAAGGTACTTTCTACTGCCAGGTAATTCCTTTCAGTCTAAAGAATTAAGGTGCCACCTATCAGCATTCCATGCACTGCATATTTAAGCTGATCTTTAGGGAATTTCTAGAATTCTACATGGATGATCTCATGGTCAAATATCTCCAGCATCAAGACAATCTCAAAGACCTTGAAAAAGTGTTAGACTTCCTCCATTCTCTCTATATTAATATGAACCTATTGAAGGGTTCCTTCAGGGTCACCTCTAGGAAGTTTCTCGGCATCATTGTAAGATATAGAGGCATCAAGATCAATCCATAGAAGATTAAGGCCATCAATCATATTTCTCCTCCAAGAAACATTAGGGATCTATGAAGATTTCAAGTCCACTTGGCCTGCATATTCCAATTCATTGTGAATTTGGTCAGAAAGTGTAATCCCTTTTCTTAGCTCGTGAAGAAGGGAACTGTCTATTAGTGGGACAATGAATGTCAGGCTGATTTAGAGGAAATAAAGTAGAAACTATTAAAGCCTCTGGTCTTGTTGCCACCCGTTTCCAAAAAGTTGTTGGTCCTTTATGTGACTGCCTTAGAATGATCCCTCGGCGCCCTTCTCACCCAAAAGAACAATGAGGGAATGGAGAATTGTCTCTACTATCTTAGTTGCATGCTCCTTGATATAGAGACCAAATATTCCTCTATCGAGAAAAGATGCCTTGTGCTGGTATTCAAAGTGAAGAAATTGTGACATTACTTTTAGCACCATGAGATACAGTTAGTGTCCCGAGTGGATCTACTGAAGTACATCCTGAACCACCCCATGTTGATAGGTCGTCTAGCTCGATGGGTAGTAATCCTCCAATAGTTCGACATCAGTTTCGTCCCCCAGAAGTCTATTAAGGGGAAAGAATTGATAGACTTTGTTGTCGCCCATCCATCTCTCGCAGACCAATAAATAGATCTTTATTTTCTTGATTAGAAAATTCTATTGGTAGACCAATCCATTTCATGATAACAAATTCACTTTGATGGTGCTTCCCGATGTCCTATTG
This sequence comes from Viscum album, assembly GCA_963277665.1. NCBI lineage: Eukaryota > Viridiplantae > Streptophyta > Magnoliopsida > Santalales > Viscaceae > Viscum > Viscum album. The sequence goes on from OY728155.1 coordinate 826,183,053, forward strand.
CAGAAAACTCAATGATCCCAGGCTCAACTGGGTGGGCCTCGGTATCATCTTCATCATTCTAGCATAATCCATTTTTCGTATTCATTCATTTTGTCAGAAGTTTGTACCAACAATGAGGCATAGTATCAGGCTCTCATCACTGGTATCAAGATGTCCCTAGAAATTGATGTTCCCCACTTTCATGTGAAAGGGGACTCTGACCTAGTCATTAAGAAGATCAATGGTGACTATGTCATTAGGAAACCAGAGATCGTGCCACTGTTGGAATGTACCCTCCAGCTGATATCCTAGTTTCAGTCTCGGCTAAAATTTACCCATGTCCCTCAATCCCAAAATGACAGAGTCGACACCTTGGCTAGCCTAGATGCATCTCTTACAGAGCTTGATCATGTTGATTTGATTATACACACGGCACACTAAAGATTCATCACCCCTGTCACTCCAAATGAAGATGATAGCCCACAGGTTGGCCACCTTACCGCTGGTGCCTCCATGTCTGGACCTCTAGGTCCCTATGATGTAGTGATGGAAGTGACTTCTAACTGGAGGACCCCCTTTATCGAGTACCTATAGTATGGTAACCTCTAAGAATATTGGTCTGAGCACAAGCCAATCTGACATTGCACATTACTTTTTACCCTCTAGAGTGATATCTATCTTGAGAAAATTCTCTACAAGCATGGGTTTGATGGGGTGATCATCCATTGCATTCAAGAAGGTGAGATTTCTCAGGTCATCTAGAAGTTTCATGCTGATTCTGGCAGGTCTCATCAGACCGGGCTGAAACTATCTCACCAGATCTAGAGGTTGGGGTATTTTTTGACCTCCCTGATTCGTGACTGTACTCATTTTTCCAATAGGTGTCATTTCTTCCAAATTAATGATAAATTTCTGTATCAGATGCTAGATCCCATCCACACTACCAAGTACTCTTGGACCTTTGTGGTTTGGGGACTTGATGTCGTGGGACCATATCCACGGGCGACAGCTCGCCAGTACAGGTTCATCCTGACTGCTACAGATTTCTTTTACAAGTGGGCAGAGGTAGTTATACTCAAGGAGGTCAAGGATTATTTTATTATTAAATTTGTGAGATCCAACATCATCTATCAATTTGGAGTCTCTCACGTTGTCCTCACTGATAATGGGACTAACTTTCAGGTGGACGAGTTGAAGAAATTGTACGCAAGTTACAACATCCATTCTAACCATATCTCCCGCTATCACACATAAGAAAATGTGAAAATCGAGGCGTTCAAAAAAAACCTCTCTAACATCCTACAGAAAAATGGTTGGTCAAAATAAGAAGTGTTGGCCAGACAAACACCCCAATGCCCTCTAGGCCTATCAGAAAATGACACTCAATTCCACAAAAGTAACCCCATATTCCCTGGTGTATGGAATGGAGGTCTTTCTTCCCATCTAGATTCAATTTCCTTAATTACACATAGCTTTATATGATCTAAAAGAACTAGATAATGTAGCTAAAATCCATCTGGATGAATTGGAAACACTCGACGAGAATTGTCTTTGTGCCCTGCACAATCTGGAAATGCATCAAAATAAGATATCTAGAACTTTCAACAAGAGATTTCACCTCTTATATTTTTACAAGGTGACCTGGTGTTGGCCTTGAGATCACCAATTATACCCGGTAGGAAACCACCCAAGCTAGAGCCCAAATGGGAAGGACCTTATATCATTCACATGGTTTACCCCAATGGTGCGTACTCCCTGGTTACCATGGATGGTGAGCATATAACTCCTCCCACCAATGCCAAATTCCTCAAGAAGTACTTTTCTTGAGTAAGTGAGGGTCCTACATGACCTTAAACTATTACATCCTGCCTAACATTAAACTGCTTTGTCGTCCCACATGAAAAAAAATTGAAAAACGATTCAATCTCTATGACCATTAACTAAGATCTATCTGGTCCCATATAACCTTAAAATGTTCCGTGTTCACCACATGATGTTAAAAATGCGATCCGTCCAAGATGAAAGACATAAAGACTACTCACAACTCGTCTTTCATGATGTTAAACTGTGAGTAGCAGATATACCATTATGGTCCGATCTCTACGACCTTAAACTAAAATCTCTCTGTGCCCATGTCCTCACCGCATGACTTTAAACTGCATTGACCTTTAATAACTATGTATGGCTTGATTCCCATCCTCATGGGATATGTAGTAATACCTGGACATTTCATCCATAGGCCCAGACCCAAACTTTAGGATCTCCCCTTAGGTTGAAACACATGGGGTGGTGCAGACTTTTTCCCTCATTCACATTGAGTTCATCATGACCGCACGATCTATCCCTCTCCTTGGAGATCTCCACCTCTTTCATTATCCTGCATGACGTTAAACTGCACTGGAACATTCATGCTTCACACATTACCTTTATTTTGGTCGTCATTATCTTTCATATCCAAAAAGACACCCGAACAGAAAATATGTTTGGCCCTAGGGCTCTCCTACCATTTCTGGCAAACGTCTTCGAGGATCTCGAACGACAAATTGATACAAGACCTGTGTTTCGAATATGGTCACTGGTCGACGCTCATTTTTTCTTCCAAGTCACATGATGTGGATGTTGTGTTTCGAACGTGGTAAATAGTAATCCTCCATCATTTTCACTACCCCTATATGTCCTAAATATTGAGTGATTCATTTTGTCATACTATCCCTTCAAACATCAGTCTGCCTCAGGTAGAAGTGTTAGTCTAGTTATCATACCCATATATGATGGGGAGAGCCTAATCCTATCCCTTTTTCCCCACACCAAGAATTGCTCATGTGGGATTAGGAGCTTTGATAAGGCAATACCCGCATAAAGGGTAATGTATCTATGGTCTGAGCCCTATAAAATTAATCTAAGATCACCTTCATCATCACCACAAGACATTAAACTACAAACTGGATGGGACTCCCCATATTAGATGCCTTGTCCTTTTCAGACCCTTATCACAAGTTCTCATTTATAATTTTATGGTGTGGTATGAGCTTATGTCCTCATTCATGTCGGGTTACTCGCCATTTCATACACATTCCTCGTCAGGATACCTTGGCCCTATCATTGTCTTTATCGCATGACGTAAAACTGCACAACATATTCTAGAACTACGTATGGATTGATTCCCATACTCATGGGATACGTAGAAACACCCGAGAATTTATTCTTTGGGTCTAGACCTATTTATTATAAATCTCCTCATATTTCTGAACCCATATCCTATGTTCCTTGGGAAGAGGTATATGGTGCAGTATGATCTTATGTCCTCATTCATGTCGGGTTTGTGACAACCAACGCCACGTACCTCTCCCTCTTAAGAGCTCTTCCTTCCACCTGTTTTACACTCATATTTTCGAGTCATTTGTTCTTGAATTGGGCCCCTCAACCCTCGTTGGTAGTTTACCAATGTTCCCAGGAGAACTCTGGTTTAGGACCTTGAGTGTTGAATTCTACATAGACGTGTTATCACCCATTTTTAGGCTTCATTTTCCCCTTTATTTGGGATTTCATCATCTTTAACTTTTGAAAGGACCCTTGAACAGCATGGATGCTTGGCCCCATCGACCTCCAACCATATTGGGCTAAAATCCTAAAAAAATTTGAATGAAAAATTGATACAAGTCTCACCTTATGAATATGTTCCTTGGTCAACACTCATTTTGTGTTCCCATTTTAGGTCACGCGATATGGATTATGTGTTTTGAACACGATCAACAGTTATTCCCAATTGTCACATAAACCTCATCAAGACCTAAATCTTGGTTGCATGATTCACATCATTTTCCACTCTATCATGTCCAAGTGGAATTTCAACACTCTCGGTGCTATCTCTCTCTGCATGTTTGCGCGTTAGGAAGAAAAAAACAACAGTGAGGCATCATTCAAAGCTCCGCACAGTTTTCCCCATTTCACGTATTCCATGTGTTGAAAAGTCATTATCCTTCCTTGTTTCCCACATCGAGTGTAGCTCACATGGGCTTAAATATTTGGTCATGGTTTACGCCCATTTGAAAGAGTCTTGATTTTCTATGGTCCAAGTTCTAAGACCATAAAACTAAGATCTCTTTGAGTCCTTTCCACATGATGTAAAATTCCATGAAATACCTAGAACTATATACAACTTGATTTGAATCCTCATGGGATACGTAGGAATGCATGGGCATATTTTCTTTGGGTCCATCTCAGTTTCCCCCTAATTGTATCTTCTGTTTGGTCTTTGGGGCCAGACTTTCATAGAATTGTGTGAGGTGGCAGTTTGGGCTTATATCCTCATAAACATCGGGTTTTCAATAGTTGCACCACGTACTCCCCTTTTAGGAGCCAGTCTCACTTGCCTCTCATCCTATATGATGTTAAACTGCACCCTCAGAACTACATATGGCTTGACTCACATCCTCATGGGATACGTAGGAACACCTAGATATTTTGTCTTCGGGTACATCCCTATATTCTTAACCTTTTTTTGGCCCCCGGCCCAAGGTTTCTTCCCCAGAATTGTGCGTGGTGTGGTATGGGATTATGTCCTCATGCATGTCTGGTATTCTTTATCACGCCATGTGAATTCTATTCAGAACCTTGTTTCTTATATATGTGTCCAAGACATATGACTTTAAACTATGTTGCCTAGTCTCACATGACTTTAAACTGATACTTATTTACTACAAGACATTAAAATGAGGGGTTTGGTCCTATCATATGACCCTAAACTATGACATTATTGTTCTGTCCACACGACAAAAAACGGTACTTCATTGTGTTGTCCTCAATCAAGGGGACATCATGTTTGGTAGTGGTTTTCAACCATAACATATGTCAATTCATGCATATGGCTTGATTCCTGTAGCGATGCCTAGACTCTCCATCCTAGGTTTATCAATTCACAAAAAAAAATAGGCATCCATCCTAAAGAAAAAAACAAGATCTATCAAATGCCGCTTCTTTGGGTGTGTGGGCCGGACCTGCATGATAGTATTTTCCTTTGCATTGGTACCCTAACTTTCCACTTCTATAACTACGTATGGCTTGATCCCCATCATAATGGGGTATGTAGGAATGCCTGGGCACTTTGCCTCAGGCCCATAACAACTTTAATTTTCGGTCCCTTGATCAAAAACCTCCTTAGGGAGAACATGGTGTGATATGGACTCCTATCATCCTCATTCACATCGGGTTTTTCAATTACTACACCTCATGTCTCCCTCCCTCCTTTCTATATATGTTCTGAGCTCTAACACTTTTAAACTAAGACTTGACCATTCTTATTGCAGGACACCCAACTACACAACATTTTCTAGTACTATGTGTGCCTTGATTCCCTTCTTCATGGGATATGTAGGAACACCCAAAAATTATGTCTGTAGGTCCAGCCCTATGATTCATAAATCCTATCCCCTTTTAAACCCCTTAGTTCGAGCTCCTTTGGAAGAATGTGGTGTGGTGAGCACCTCTTGGGTTCTCATTCGCATTGGTTGTTTCAACAACCGCACAATGTTTCTTTCTTGTCTCTTCCCAGCTTGGTCTGGGTTTTATGACCCTAAACTAAGATCTCTTTATGGTAACTATGCATCGGGTTTAACTACTTCACCACCCTGTGAGCATTTCATTAAATCCTATCCCCTCTTAATGTTCTACTCTATGAGCTTAAGCTGGGAGCATGAAACCTCAAGACCCTTTTCTTTAGAAAGGGATTTGACTCCCTCTATCTGATACGTCTTGTTGTTTTACTCAAATTTGTCGTGATAAAGAGCACAAATTTTTGAATTTTCACATGGACATTCTCTCGTTTCATGTCAAAGATTATTGATCCCTTTATTTGGATCCTCATCCTATTTTATTTCTGAACGGATACCCTTTACAATCAGTTCTCATGCCACATTGGCTCACCTACTATCTTGGGCCAATGCCCTGGAAGACCCTGCATGACATTTTGCGACAGGTCTTATGTTTTGAACATGGTCAGTAGTCGACCCTCATTTGTCTGTCCCCATAAAAGGAAAAAGAAAAATGGATGTTGTGTTTTGAACATGTTCAATAGTTATCCTTTATCATCACACCACCATCATTGTGATCCAAATCTTAGGTGCCATGATTCACATCATTCCACTCCCTTATGTTCAAGTGGAATTCCAGCACACTCGGTTTTACACCTTTGCGCATCTATGTGCATTAAATAGGGTCAATAATTTTGGGATATCATTCACCTAGCATTCCACTGCCCCTAATGTCTGCCTTCCTATTCTAGGGAAATTGTATCGCTACACCTTGTTCCCCACATCGAGCATGACTCGGGTGGGCTTAGTAGTTTTGGTGGGGTGTGTACTGATGTAGTTGTACCATGCAGACTTTTCGTACCGCATGAAATTAAACTATGAACCTAGAACTACATGCGGATTGATTCTCATCATGATGGGATACATAAGAACTCATGGGAACTCTTGCTCGGGAATATCCCAACTTTCATTTTTGGTCCCTTGACCTAGAAAACTTCTTCTGGGGATATGTGGTGTGGTGAGGACTCCTTATGTCCTCATTCACTTTGGGTTTATAGCTACTGCATCATGTACTCCCTTCAGGGGATATCCCCTTTGACTCCATATCCTACCGCATGACATTAAATTACATGAGTCCACATGTCCTGGACGCGTGACATTAAATTGTGGTTCTACCCAAAACTAGTTCAGGATGCCCCATGTTAACTATGGGATGTGTTAGCTTCTTCACTAAAGAGGATTCCCCCTACCAGCGTTGGTCTCTGGCCACACTATTTTTAATAACTATGCTTGGATTAATTTCTATCCTCATGGAATACGTAGTGACATCTAGGAAATTTACCTTGGGCCCAGCCCCAGGTCCTTTAAATTATGTGCACCATCCCCATCATACGATGTTTAAACTACATGTATACCATCTTTATTAGTATGACATAAAACTGCAATTCATTCTAGGTCTTCACTAGATAGGTCATGTTTGGAAATAGGTATGATCCCTAAAAAAACCAATGTGCTCGCCCAATGTGTTTCCTCCACGGTGGTGTAATTTCAAGATTTTTGGATTCCCTTTGAACAACTCATCACTCCACCCTCCACACTTGGTGTTCCCTTTATTTGGATCCTCATCATCTCTCATGCCTTAAGTAACCCCCTAATATTACAGATTCTCACCCTATGGCTCACCTACTGTCCTGGGCTAACATTTTGGAAGGCTAATGGATAGAATTTTGAGTCAGGCCCCGTGTTTCGAACATGTTCAATAGTCGGCCTTCATTTGGTATCCCCATTTCAGTCTAATGCAATAGGAATGCTGTGTTTCGAACATGGTAAATAGTTATCCTCCATTTTCATGCCACCCCTATAATGTTTTGAATTTTGGGTATCATGATTCACACTTTCCACTCCCCTATGTTTGGATTTATTCTAATTCCCCTAGCATTACCCTGCTCATACACTAGAGCACGTTGGGAAAAACAACAATTTAACTATTTTGAGAATATAATTCTCCACTCAGGATTCCCTCTTTCTTCTTGAAATCCCGAATGGGTTATTTACACTCTTGATTCTCGAAGACATGTTGGAACTCACAAATTTAAATGAGGAAATGATACGGCCTTCCCTTGTGTCTCACATCGGGAACGAACCGCATGATCTTAGGGATCGATTGGCAATCACTTCACGATTTTGGTCAAAATGCATCGAAATAAATGACCAAACAAGTTATTATTCCATGCACACGGTTCATAATAAAAAGAAACAATGAAGGATAGGTTCATGAGTTCAGTCAAAATAGGTCCCATAAGGATTAGTATCTTTGATTGATTTCTCCAGTGTTGCCACCTTTTGGCTTGTTGCCTCCAGGACTGCCTCCCACCCCCTGAGATCCCTCTCTTAATTAGAAACTGCAGAGCATAACTCATTATCCCTAGTCTGTGCTCGTGCTTGTTCAGCTTAGAGATAAATCATTTGGTGACTCACCTGCACTACCTACTCATGGGCATCCGCCAGCTGGGCCCTCAACTGTCCAATGAGCTCAAAGTGAGTTGTGATAAATGCCTTCATTTCTTTTGCTTGATATTCAAGGAATCAAACTTCTTTCTCAACCTTAAGTAATATTTAGATATTCTATGACTTCTTCGGGCATCGGACGATGTCGGAGTGTTGTCTATTCTACCATATTTTCTCAGCCATGTAATCATGGATCATTATATGAAGATATTGAGCATATACCCATCAAGCACAAAGAAAATGTAGCCAAGTGTGAAGCAACCCCATCCGGTTTATCCATTCTTCATTTGGATGATTGAGAAAGAATTTGATGTGCTTCCATGCCTTGCTCCACATAATGTGTCTCTCCTCAGCCACGTTTTTGTTAGAATCATCTATCTCTTCAGGGTTTGCAGGCCTGTACTTAGGAAAATTAGCCAGGAATTCAATGGTATGGTCCTCTTCTAGAATTTTTTCATCTCCAGCAACTTTTCCCTTTCCATACTAGAGTTCCTCCCTAGCAGTATTATTGCCCATGATTACAGCCTCCAGCTCACAGAGTACTAGGGTGGGGTTGGCTCGAATAGTTGGCTCTGTAGGAGCTGATGTAATGACTGGAAGGGCTCCTACAGATGTTCCAGACTTGATGGTTTGCTCAGACTCCAACCTCGCAATTACTATATTTGGAATCAGTATACTGGTTAGCTGAATTGTCTAATAAAAATTAGATCCAATGAAGATAAATACTTACGTGATCCAAGCGCGGTAGTATCAAGTTCCTATGTCATGGCAGGAGCCACCGTTATAGGAGATCTCTCGGCACTTGTTAACTTAATCACCAGCATTGGCTCCTCCTGAATGATAGGATCGATGGAAAACTCGGAGGCCGCCACTTCATATTTTCCCTTCGGGTCATCACCACCTACTCCAATCATATCCAGTTTCACACCTTGCTCGGTTCCGAATATATGTTATTGAGGATGTTCTCTTGCCTTCATGGGCACATCTTCGTACCCCATAGGGAATGATTCCTATGCGCCATCATCCAAGTGTTCTTAAAAAGTATGAAATTTGGTTGATAAGTTAGGATTGTGATAAGGGAAAGGCCAGCGGAGACAAAATTTAAACTCACCTCAAGCTGCTCAGCCAGTTCTGCATTGGATCTTGCAATTTCACCACTCTCACGTGGTATTAGCTGGAAAGTAGGTGTTTCTAAAGCTCCTTAACCACTGTTACCTTCAACCTATTCTTCCTATTATTCTTTTTCTTCATCTTATTCTTATTCATCTTCTTCCTCCTCTTCCCCTTCCTCTTCCTCCTTCTCCACATCTTCGTCCTCAGATGGCAACTTTTCTGGGTCATGTTCTTGGTCGAGCATCACTTTCACCAGGACGTACGGGTATTTATACTGCCCCCACTGGAATTCATACATATCCTTTGCTGTCAGGTATGCATGCTGGTGATGAAAGTTTACCCTATTTGCCACCTGGATGCACCCTATGTCTGGAAAGTCGAGCCCAGTACACACCAGCCTCCACCACAAATCTTCGGTGGACATAGATTATCATTGCATCCTCCAAGAAGACCATAGATATGGGAATATAGCATCGGTAGTTGGATTTAGGAGGTTCCTGGTCTGCTTCTCAGGAAGTTCCCTAGCTGTCACATGAGGTTGCCCGCAGGACTAACCCTCCTCAAAAGGAGGAGGCACGTTCTCGCCTTGCGATGCTCCTACTGATAAAGTTCCAGCCTATTCTGTTCTAGCCACCTGGACCATTCTTCATCTCACCTCTCCTGTAGCACTTCGTCCACCTCCCTGATCTTCAAGATCCACACTAGTCATTTTGATTTGCCTGATGCATTTATGTAGAATCTCCTTGGGGAATATTTTTCTCCAGTGTTCAGCATACTCCTTTGATAGGACTGTACTAACATCAGTAGGGGAGAGTGATGATTTCACCCAGGTCTGCAGTCATGAACATAAGCCACAATTGGCGAAGAATATAGGGAATTCACTCTTCCTGAACCTTGGTATAAACATTCTTTGTCATCTGTTTCATGCACCTGAACTGCCTAGAAAACCTGGTCAGCATGTATAGTTTGCAAAATATTTTTTCCATCGATCGGGCTAACAACACACCACCCCTGATGATTTGTAGGTATTCTCTCTCCTCCAATGGGCCATGCCCATCATCTACCATCTGACCAACTGGGGTCCAAAATGGGTGAAAGTCGAAATGGGTATGGCTACCAATCATGATCTTGATACCTTCTTCTCTGAGTGATAATGCGTGGATTCCATCAATATTGAAGAGGGATGGTCGCATACCATCACCTAGTAGGTGAATGGAATTCAGGAAGTCATACCCCCCCCCCCCCCCGTAGTGGGCTGCGATCCAGCCATGAAGGATCTAGAATAGCTCACATATCCTTATGTGCATACTTCCTCTCGAGATATGCCCCAGAATTCTATTTAGCCTAGCCAATATGGGAAACCCCAGGTTAACCTTTTTCTTCTCTGCCATGATCTCGTCCATCACTAATTTCCTTGGGCAGACCCCCATCCTCATATCACTCAATGGCAATAGACACCCACTCAAAAACGCAGCAAGGAACCTAGCATATTGTATATTCGGGTCCTGAATTTCGTTTATGTTGAATCCCCGTGATCGATACTCTCCTGCCTGCAGGACCATAAAATATGATCCCACCTTTCCCCTTTGAGATGTGTTTGGGCATTTCTTCCCTTGTTTTGGTATATTCACATCCTTATCATGCATCATAAAAAGACTAAACAATCCTAGAAAAGATATGTCCTTCAGAACAAATTTTATTTTCAACTCCTCCTTAGTCGCTCCAGAAAATGCCACGTCGGGATGGGGGTGTGAATTATATCCCCCGGGTGTTCCCTGTTGGGAGTAACTCGTCATATTGGTACCCCTACAAGGGGATTCCCCCAATGCAATGGATGTCCCACAGACTGATACCTACCTCCTTGTGGTGGAGGTGGAAGGTGTTGCTTTTGGGAGACAAATGAATGAATAGTTTTGGTACCAGGTCCTACTGCCGGTAAAAGTGAAATTGGGATGTCCAAATAGATTCAAAAGGCCCGATAGACCGCAGCTCTAGCCCGATCTCATTTCATATTTGGTGTACCGAGTACATCAGTGCCCATTATCTTATGAATTTTTCTCCAGACTTGAAGTCCCATTCCTACCAACCCTTCATCTCATTAGTAATTCTGCTTCTGAAGGTGGTCACATAAAGAGCTGGATATTACTCGAGAATCGGATCGCTCCATACAATAGTCATAGTCTTCGGGTTCCGGACGTAGATGGATTCATTCTGTGTTTCATTGGCAGGATGGTTATTGTTCGTGATGAGGAACTATGGAAGGTTATCCTCACATGTCACCCATGACAGCGGTGTATCAGTTTCAAAGCCAAGCATCAGGACCTCCTCCTAAATTCCAATGTTCTATATTGATAGGCTATCACTCAAAATGTAATATTTTGGAGCTTGTGTAAGCATAAAAAAGCATTTCATTATTAGAAATGACCCACCTTACATGAAGAATCTGGGGGTTTGTGATCATCTGAGTCCCCCTTGGAGCCGTAGTGGCCTCCCTCTCGATGTCGGTCTATTGGGCGGCCATTTTTTACATGTTTTTAGAAATCCCAAGTGATGTGCACGAATGAATGGATAGTTGTCATGCAAAACAGCTGGTGGCATGCAAGAATGCTAGTCTGCATGAAAACATTTAACGGTATGAAAGTGACCGGGGCACGTGCAAAACTCAAGATCGGCTGCAAAAACATGTGCATGGATATGGAGATTTTTCACGCATGAGAGAAAAAACTTTTTTTACAGAAAAGTCAAAGTGGGGACCCAAGGGGGCCCTCAGAGTATTTATAGATGCAGACCGCAACTTGCGTGCGTGTGGAAGTGGTTTGCACACCCAAACTCCGTTTTTGCATGCACCGACCAGACGCTTCTCTATTTTTGCAGTGTGACCCTCAAAATCTGACCTTTGGGTCCCCCTTTAGATTTAATTCTATGGGGTGGAATTTGTTGACACTGAATTCAAATATGGCCATGAGTGGGATCTTTTAAATAAACTAAAGGCATCTTGAAACTGAACGGATAATTTCGCGACACAAGAGGGAGGTGCATGCAAGAATTATGAGGTGTGATCAAGATTCCCCTCAGCACGCAGACCCTTGGGTGCCCAATGTGACATCAAATGAATGCTTCCATGGAGACCCATCGAAAACACGCCAAGGCACTGGCGCGCAAGAGTCTAGGTGTGCGTGTAAGATTTACTGCGGCGCACAAACCCTTGAGCACCTAATGCAACGTTAAAGGGACCCTTTCGCGACCACCTTCTCAAAAAACCAACCAAGTCAAGGGCATTAAGGAAGAGTGTCTGGTGCACGAGTTCCCCTAGGCACGCAAACCCTTGCGTGTCCAATGCGACTTCAAACAGCCATTTGTGCGCAGCCCCTCTTGAGTGTCGCCTCTGGGGTTTTTGGCTATAAAATGAATCATACCCCCCACCCTTAGGGGATGGTTACAAAATAAGAAATGACTCCCTAATGTGAAAAAGACACCTCTTCAGTGACCGCTTGAAAAACATTATGGCCTTAAGGTATTGGATCTTACTAAGTAGTTCCTCCTTGGGTGGGACCTCTTGGGGTTGATCCTCATCCATTTAATTTTACCCGAAGTTATTTTTTCACAAAATATTCCTCTTGCGTGCAAGTTCTCCATGCATCGGACTTATTTTACAGGCATCCATTCAGTTTGCACACACCTATTCCATCTTGCGTGCATCCTCTCATCTGGCGTGCATCCCTCCTTATGCACTCCATGTGTCGTCTTTACCATAATCCACCATGTCCAATCCCCTCTTGTGAGAAAGAAACCTTTTTTGATCACCTTTATCCCAAATGACCCTCTAGGTTTGTACGAAGTGATTTCAAGGTCCCTTGGCCAGTGCTTCACGTTGTGTTGCTTAGCATTATGTTTCTTTGCATAGGAATGCTAATGGCTATTTCTTCTTCTCATAGCCACACTAACATGGGGCCATCATTGGATCACTCCACAACATAGCCTCACCACAACATTGGTGGTGCCTTACCTTCACCAAGGGTTGAAGCGCACCAGTTATGTAAGTCCTAGGGGTGCAGAGTGAACCTGCCTCGTCTAAGATGTAGGACGTTAAACTACCAAGTACCATCATCCTCAGAACATGATGTTAAATTGTGGCCTCGTCCCATTCAATACACATAGGGATCCCCACATCGTACATTCTCCATGCTCGCTCGTCTCCATGGGAGTGAGATCTTCTCTTATGAAACGAGATCCTATTTGCTGGAGTGGCGTTTGTCCGCGGGGAAGGGGAACCATCATGGTGTAAACCCTAGCCTTTCTTGTGGGAGGTAGCATCCTTACTCCACATCTCTTCTTTAGTTCCAAATACTAGATGAGATATGGGCACAGTGACCTTTGTTATCCAATCCCTCTCACTTTGAGGTTTGTTGCCATCAGGCCTCCATCCTGGAGTAAGTCTCAATCTCCATCTCTCTGGGCCTCTAACCACGCGTAAGCCCCTGTTTCCTCTTTGGGTAACTAACCGCATGTAATCCCCACTTCCCTTCCTGAGGACTCACCTTTCGAGATGTGATGGTTAGGTATTTGTTGTCTGTTGTTTCTCACACCGAGCATGACTCACGTGGGCTTAGAGTAATCATTGACTATGAAATCCTTCACGAGTCGTTCTAGAGCATTAGCCCCAATCCACCATTCCAAACTATGTGTACTTTGATCCTTGTCTCCTAGGTAAGGTATGTATGAAACCTCCCTGTGGTTAAAGCCCAACACCTGTTTTTTCCGACCACTTCACTTCAGTTCACCTTCATCCTGCACTTCATCCTGCATGACATTAAATAATATCATCCTATCTGAACTACATGAACATTGATCTTTTCCCCTTTCCAAGAATGGTACATTGTAAGCCTCCCTGAGTTTCAATCCCAACACCCATCGGTCCCGACCACTTCACGTTGGTCCACCCTTGTCCTGCACGACGTTAAACTGTATTCCCCTTTTCATACCGCAAGACATTAAATTGTACCCATTCAAACTATGTAGGCTTTAATCCTTGTCTCCGAGACAAGGTACGTAGGATTCCTCCCTGAGGTCCAACCCCAACCGACAGTAATTCCTTGTGTTCTCCAATTGATGATAAGTCGTTGTGTTCCTCAATTGACAGTAAGCCATTGTGTTCCCCAATCGACGATAATCCGTTTTGTTCCCCATTAGATGGTAAGACGTTGTGTTCCTCAATCAATGGTAAGTTGTTGTGTTCCCCAATCAATGGTAATCTGTTGTGTTTCCCAGTCGATGGTAAGTCGTTGTTTACCCCAATCGATGGTAAGACATTGTGATTCCCAACTAGCGGTAAGCTGTTAGAAACCCAGTCAGTGGTAAGCCGTTGTCAACCCCAAGCAGTGGTAATCTGTTGTAGAGCCAACCAACGGTAATCCATTGTAGTCTGTAATTGACGGTAAGTAGTTGTAGTACCCTTCTCTAGGACCCACATCTCTGGTCCACCCCCGTGGAGTCAGACCAACCCAAGATGCTAACCACATGTAAGCCCAAGTATATCATTGGGAAGATATCCTCTATGCACACCCTGATTCTATACCCCCATTCTGAACTATGTAGACATTTATTCCCTACCACAGGGATACTTTGAAAGCCTCCTTGAGGATCAAGACCATCACTAATGTACCATCGTGATCTCTCCCTCGAGCCTATGCGTTTCAGGAAAGTCATGCCCCAACCTAGAGGTTCTAGTTCCTCCAGGTCCCACCCATGTGTCCATCTCCATGGGCTGAGTCCTCAGGTATCTCATCACCTTAGTGAACTACGTGGACATTTATTCCCCACTACAGGGATACATAGGAATTATTTTTGAGGCTCAAGCCTAACATCCCCATCATCCTCACGCCAGTTCCATCTCATTATCCATCAATTCTCTATCATTCATCCTAATTATTACCCTAGCCGCCACATCCCGGTGAGATCATGCCACCAAATTTCTTGCTAATACTAGTAGTAATCGAGTAACTAACCACACATTATCCCCAGCATTTTTATTCCCTCCTGGGTTTATACCCATCTAATCTACTCTCGTCAGTGTTCTAATCAGTCTGGTCTGCCTCTTCTAGATGTTAAACTCACGGCATACCATGTGTTAAACATGGAAAGCTAAGGAAAACCTCAGATACATGCCTATGGCATAAAATTCCTTTCATTTGACATGGTATTCCTTGGGCTTATGCGCCCTTGAGAATCCCAATCATATGGGGATGAAACCCATACGCATCAGTGATCCAGCGTCCAGACATGTCAGCGATGTCCAACATGAATACTCCCCAGACTGAAGGTTGCTTCCTTGACTAGACCTCTTGGAATGTCTTGACAAAAACAATGGCCTTTTTTATGAATCATAAGATACAATATTATTGCATGGGATCATTCATTTCCTTGGGTGTTCATGATGAATATACTTATATATGAGTATGGAAGTTCCTGTGAGATGGATATAATTCTACAGAATTTAGTTTATATATTATTAATGAACATACAAAATTTTGAATGGTTATATATATCATTTGGTTACATTATATGAGTATTAATCATTAGATAAGAGATTTAGTGGTAATCATTTAGATTTTTACGGTGGTTTTTCGATCACAACGATCTAGTTTTGTTCTATTATTTAATCTCATGTATAAATGACGGTTCCAGAATCACTACATAAGATATAATAAATATTTTAGAATCTAGTTCAACCATAAAAATGGTTTCATGACTATAATTTAGGTAGAAATTGAAAAATGAAGGTTTGTCTCCCATTAAGGGTGTAAATCGACACCTCTCGGACGATGATTTTGTTTTTAAAATAAAAGAGAGAGAGAGATAGTAGTTTGAGGAAGGATATTCCATTAAACTGATATCATTCTAGTATATAGATGTACTAAAGTTATCATGATCATTTGGATAGAGGAGTTTATGAGAAGATAAGAAAATAAAATAAATTGAAAATGAAATTAAAAGAAAAAAGAAGACGAGTTTACCTCTTGAAATATCCTCCTTGAGAACATTATTAAGGGAAATTGTTTTTGTATATTGGGAATACCAAGATCTCCTAGATGTGGGTAGAGACTAGGGAAGTGTATTTTCTCAGAACTTTGATAAGAATCAAATCATAGAGTAATGAGGAGAATAGGGAGTGGGGGTAGTTTTTATATTGGAGGAGATGAGTGATTTTTGAATATCTTATTCATTATTTTATTATTTTTCTCAAGACAAGAAAAATTGTTGATTATTATGACCAAAAACAGTAATATGTGCATGAGAGTTTGAAATAATTGTGGTTAAATCTATCATACATCACCTATGGCTCAATAAATCATGTATTTAGAATTTAGCACAACATATTGTATTTTACTATTGACCAAAAAATCAAGTATTTTAGATAAATCCTAAAAAATCACCCCAACCATTTCTCAATGTGTAGAATTAAAAAATGGATTTAATTTTATCAAAATAATTTTATAAATATGTGAAATATAATTTTTAAATAAAATCATTATTTACTCTAAAAATGCAAGTTTTAAATTTAAAACTGATTTTACAACACTCTGAAAAATTAACTAAGGTCTCATAAAATTATCCTAAAATCACAATACAATAAAGTATTGATTTAAAAATCCATTTTATGAATATAAATTTTCTTTTAAATAATTTTATTGATTATTAAAATGTAATTTAATATTTATAACTTAAAAAAATCCCAACACTTAATTAATAATTTTTAAAATATTCATTTACTTATACTATTATATCATACTTTCGCTTATGGGATGCCTAAATTTTTTTTATACTTACAAGGGTGTTGTTACTCTTCATTAGGTAGATTTAATATTCATAAGGGTAGTATTATTGTTCCTAAGGTCTAGTTACTATTCACTAAAAATGTAAGTTGATCTTATGAGACCCTAAATATTTTACTGATCGCAACCATTTATGTCTGTTTTTTGTAAATTCAAATTAGAGAGGTGAAAAATTATGTTTTATGGCTAGGTTACAATAACGAAGTGTTGTCTCGAAGAGACTCAGTATTGCATGCATTTCATTCTATATTAAATTTATTTGAAAATCCATGTGGTGTTACAGAAGAGTCCTAGAGGGTTACACACTTAATACCCTATTTTTTATGATATAATCAATTTTAATGGAAAGGGGAGTATAAATATAATTGGGGACGGAATCAGAAATAGAATAAAAAAATATGTTTGGTGCACTACTATAGAAATGACTTTACACAGCGTCACTATTTAACAGTGCTAAAAAAGCACTGATACAGGTGGTACCTTTGTCATTGCTAAAAAATGATGATAAAATGTACTTTTAATATTACTAAAAAAGTTATGTGAAAAGTACCTCTTTATCATGATTTTTTAGCATGGATAATAGAACCCCCTTCAACAGCACTTTCTTTAGCGTTCTTAAGGGGTTTTGGTGCATAAACCTATTTTTATGGTAGTGGTGTGTGTGTGTCTGTGTATATATATATATATATATATATATATATATATTTGTATGTTTGTATTAACAAATCGATATATATTATATGTATATTCTAATATATATATATATATATAATATGTAAATAAATAAAAATAAAAATAATTATATTTATGGATACACAAATAATATATGGGTGTGTGTGTGTGTGTTGTATATATGTATATATGCATTTATTTATTTATAAAGACACACACAAAACATATTTTAAAAAAGTATTTAAAAATAATAAAATAAATATATATTAATATATAAATAAATATATGTTTAAAAAATATAACTAGATATATATATATATATATATATAACATAAAATGGAGAACAAAGCAACATCAATGAGTGATAAGGGTGCATGCACGCAAGGGAGAGGTCTCAGATACAAATCCAAGGGGAGACAAAGGAGTGTAGGTGGGTTCTCAGTGCTATTAAAGTGGTGCACCTTGTTCTATTAAAGGAGGGTGTTGTGTGGGGCATATGGAGATGTTAAAGGGGCCTAAGAGTGGTGATAAAAGTTGTGGACCTCCATCCCCAATTTTTTTAGAAAATTTGAAGATTAAAAAAATATTTTTTTAACTTTTATCATTGTTTGTTTAGAATTGATAAATGCCCATTTTCTTAACACTCTGTTAAAAGGGCCTTCGTGCGCTGATAATGTAACATCCCGGACCCAACCAGCCACCCGAATAGTGCCGAACGGGTTGGGTGTTACTACCTTAGGTGCACCTCCCCTGAACGCCAAAGGCTTCCGACTAGCAGAGATGGTCTATTAGGTATAGTGGGGAGGTTATACCCTCTCGGAGGATCATAATAAGGGTACTGGTCCAAGTATAACAGTAAAGATGCAGCGGAAAGAAGGACTCAGTAGACTCGAACCAGACCCGCAGAGCGGAAGCATAATCAATATAGATAAACAATAGAAGCAATAAATATAACAACAACAGCGTAAATAAACACAAAAGCATGCTAATAACATGTAACTACCAATGAATAGTAAAACATGCATCCAGAGCAGGTCATACACAACTAAATATACAAAGGGTGCCAATGGCTAACCAACAGAAGCTACAACAAGCATGCCGATATAGAAAAGTAAACAAAACAAAGTAAACCCATCTAGACATGACCTCAAGGTCCATACCATCTTCATGCAATAACTAATGCAGCCTAGCTCATGAAGCTGACCACTTTCCTGCACATAAATTCATAAAGTCTGCACGCATCCCGAGGGGCCCATGCAGGGTGTGAGACAAACCTCGGTAGGATACCACCCAATGGTGTGTACCAAATATATGTGTTTAAGTAGTCATGTATTTACAAGGAAAGCAGTAAGCAGTACAATACACAACTAAACACAAACTCCACTGGTGCTCAACAGCCACCATGCAGCATCACCTGCTTCGGCCAACACTGGACTCTATGTCGTGTAACCCGACACCACGTGACACCTGACACCTCGTGTCTCAAGTACCGACATCCCGAAGCCACGCCCAAAAATTGTAACCTAGCACCATGTGCCTCCTAACACCATGTGTCTCAAGTACCGACGTCCCAACGGCACACCCAAAAATAGTAACCCGGCACCATGTGCCTCCTGACACCTTGTGTCTCAAGTACTAATGTCCCGAAGGCATGCCCATCCTCTAAAGTCTCCTCACCTCCCACGTGGCTTTCTACGGTAAGCACCCCCAACCAAAATTCCTAACCATAACTACGGGGGCCTCTACCCACACGAGTGGTCAAAACCACCTCATCACGGAGTATCTCTGTGTGCACACTACTCAAAGTCCTGATGAGCATTAATCACCAAAATAGTTCTAAGCCACTAATACGTCTGACACCTCGTGTCCCTGCGACCATGTCGCTCAAGTCCGATGGCTTCGCCATCCTAGTATCCTGGGCCATGCCCAACCTGACAGTCATAATGCCTCAAGCCGACGTCCATGACGCCTAATCCCATGGTCAAAACCACCCAAAGTAACCCGGACAA
Organism: Viscum album; assembly: GCA_963277665.1. Lineage (NCBI taxonomy): Eukaryota > Viridiplantae > Streptophyta > Magnoliopsida > Santalales > Viscaceae > Viscum > Viscum album. The sequence goes on from OY728155.1 coordinate 826,202,694, forward strand.
AGCCCCAACCTGTGATCAGCATCACTTAAGCATAACCGGGCCAAGCCCAACACAACCCAAAGGGTCCAGAGGATGCAATCCATCAATTGCATATATAACATATTTAAACAGAAAACATAAACCGGCATAACAAACTAAACAGTTTAATTGCACTCTACCGGGTGTTGTCCCATACCAGCACTGAGGTCTTAAATGCCTCCAACAATTTATATCAGACATCAATAAATTAAACTAACAGTTTATAACATTAACATTTCAGTTAAAACAATTTTGGCATTCCCCGGACAAAATGCCCCGATGAGCAACGGCCCCTCACCCGGCCCCGCTCACACAAACTGGTAACAGGGAATACCCAAAGGCATCCCAGAGGTCCCATAAGCGATACAGTATGAAAAAGAAGATAAAATGGGTCCCGCTCAAAATACCCAAAAACACGCCGAAGGCCACGTCACCCAAACAACCACGAAAACATAAAATGAGTTATGCATCACCTACCTGAGACTCATACGATGCTAGTACTCCAGTAACACCCGCCAATTCGGTCTAAAACGTGGTAAATCTAAAAAATATTCAATACCATTCAAACGCCTATAACTCATTCTAGAATGAAAATCAAACAAAACGGCCAAAGAGGCACTACTGGAAACTACCCCTTTCCCAACGCTTTTTTACCAACGGTTTAAACAAACCGTTGGTAAAGAATCCCTTTCCCAACAGTTCAACAGAACCGTTGGGAAAGGGGTGTCCAAGACACCATTTCCCAACAGTTCTACAAGAACCATTGGGAAATGGTCACCATTTACCAATGGTTTGTTTAAATTGTTGGTAAAGGGTCTCTTGGACACCCCTTTCCCAAAGGTTTTTAAAACCGTTGGGAAAGATTTTCCCCAAATACAGATTCAGCCACTCTCTCCCCCATTCGCGACAAAACCCTAATCTGTCCATGGCTCTGCTGCTCTCGCGACTTCCCCCATCTGAACCTGTCAAACTACATCCAAATCATCTCAAATCAGGTATTATATTCTTCATACACATAAAATATTTAAGTGCTACCTTGTTTTTATTGTTATTAATCTCATATTTTAGTTTTAAGTTTTGATTTTGATGTGTATATCATTTTTTTGTGTTTTGATTTAATCTAGACTTTATCCATTCCAATCCATTTAATTGATTAAATCCTTAACCCTCCATCGAAGAAGAAGCATCTCAAATTCATTGCCATTGGATTATAGATTTTCTAAGTATGTGTTTTTATGCTTTTTCCCATCTTGTAATTAATTGTTACTTGGAAATTTATTTATATGTGTTTAATAATTTTTAGCAATGTTTTTATAAATTTTTTCCTTAAAATTCCTTGAGGAAAGTGTTTTATTAAAATAAAAAAAAATTAATAGGGCTTGTGTAATGTAATTTGTTATAGTACACTATGTGACTATATTTGGTATTTAGTAACACATGAGATAACTGGTGTGTGAGAATGTGTTGTGAAAGAGATTCCAAGGTTGGTTCAAGATTATATTTATGTTTAGAGCCTATTAATGAGTTGTTTTAAAGATATTTTGAGATATTTACCTTATGTTTATTGGTGAAAACTGGGATCTGTAGAGGTGGTTCATGATTAAGACATATAATTACTGCTAAACATGTGGATAAACCTTGCATAGTAGTGAATTCTGGAGATTTTTGATGTTTTTAGTCATTTTTTATTTGGAGTTTCTTTTGATGGTGATGTTTCTTATTGTTACCTATGATGGGAATTTATTTTAGTTTCTAAATCAGCTGAGACTCCCCCACCATGCACAATGTATGCAACCTCTAACCTTAATTAATCATTCTATTTACACAGCGTATGCAACCTCTACCCTCATTTAATCAGTGAACTCAAGTCATTAATTTAAGCCTTCATTCTCACTAGCATGTAAGAAATTTAATGATGTAAACCCATACTCACATGATTTCTTACCTTATATAGTGTCCAACATATGGAATAAGAGCTTTTGAATTCATTAGTTAACCAGGATCATATATTCCATTTCCCCCAAGATTACAATACTAATATAACTTTAAGGTCAAATAAATATGGTTCTCAATGTACGTTGTATATTATGTGTCCTTTTTGGCCAATACTCACTTTTATGAGGGTGGGGTGCCTTTCACTACCCATTCTGGCATGTGTAGACAGCCATAAAAATGTTAGATAAGTCACAAGTTTAATTCAGTAATGTTGTTATCATTGACATACTTTATTAAGAATTTCAAATTAAAAAATAAATGTTTTTGTCTATACTGAATGAAATTAAATCTTTTTACAATCCATGAACAACCTATTAGTGTAGAATCCTAAAATTTATTCACCCATGGGGTGCGCTTGACTTGGGGAATTAATTGGGTAATGAAAGGTATGGCCATAGAGGTGTCAATAATGAGTTATTGAACATGAGTGAATGATTTCAGATGACCATAACACATGATGGGACCTGATCCATGTGCCTCTTATAGACCTAATGAAAATGAATATAAATAAATTTTAATTTAATTTATGAGTACTTGTTCTTTACATTATTTTAATATTTCACTACATCAACTAGAAACTTCTTCCTTTATCGTTTACTTAAATGTATTTTCTATTAAAGTTCAATCCTATTGAATTTTTTATGACAAAATAACTTATATAAATTCTTTTTACAGAATGGACAGAAGTTGGATGTATGAAACCGATCAGATCTCAAGTGATTTTCAAAACAATTTGGAGAGATTTATAGATTTTTCATTTCACAATGCTTCAGATAGTGGTCTTATACACTACCCATGTTCCAATTGTGTTGGTAGACCTTGGTTGAGCTGTGAAGAATTCAGCTACCACATAACCAAAAATGGATTTCAAGCAAACTACTTTGTGTGGTATCACAATGGGGAGAAAATGAAATTTCAAATTGGGGATGATCGAAATGAAAGGACTGGAATGGAGAATTTGTTAGATGATTGGTTTCTGTTTATTCGTCATCATGAAAAAGAAAGGATTTCGACTCAAGAAGACTTCGATATGAGCACAGCTAATGCATCTATTGAAAATGATGATATTGATAGGGTGAAAAAATTGAATGATGCTGCCACGACTCCAGTATATCGACAATGCGATAAAATGAAAAACTGGAATTTTTAATCTGATTGGTTCATAGGAAAACTATGTATGGGATTTCTAATACAACAATCGATTACATTTTTACCATATTGAAGGATTTACTTCTAGATGATGCAGATATTCCCTCAAACCACTATATGGCATGGAAGTTAGTTGAGGAACTTTGATTTTTAAGAAATAAGATTCATGCTTGTCCAAAAGATTGCAGTTTATTCTGGGAGGAAACTGCTGAATTAAATGATTGTATAAAATGTGTCACATCTCGCTGGAAGTCAAAATCTGATGGAACACCATCCAGTGTTCCACAAAAAGTAATGTGGCACTTTCCATTGATCCCCAGACTCCAGAATATTTTTATGTCAGGTGACATATCAATAAAAATGAGATGGCATGATACCGAGAGAAATAAGACTAATGATGAGTTGGTTCATCCTGCATATGGATTTGTGTGGCAGAGATTTGATGATCGACATCCTGATTTTGCAGATGACGTGCGTAATGTGAGACTGGGTATTTCATGCGACGGTTTTAATCCGTTTGGGCAGATGCTTACTCCGCACAGCACATGGCCAGTTTTTATACACATTTATAATCTTCCCCCATGGTTTTGTATGAAAAAACCTTTCACTTTCATGAGTATACTCATATCTGGTCCTTCTGATCCCGGTATTGATATTGATGTATACATGCAACCTTTAATAAAATAGTTGAAACTTCTTTGGGATGTTGGTGTGCGCACATACGATGCATGTTCGAAAGACATATTTTAGATGCGTTTTGCGCTTATGTGGACTATCAATGATTTTCTGGCTTATGCAATGATGTATGGATGGAGCACGAAGGGAAAACTGTCATGTCTAGTTTGTATGAAGAATACACTATCCATAAGACTGAAACATCGTTGTATTTTCAGTTTTATGGGACATAGATGATTATTTCCAAAGGATCATCCATATAGAATGAATCGTCGAAGATTTTATAATACCATAGAGACCGATGATCCACCTCAGCGTATGTCCAGAACTGACGCACTTAATGAATTTAAAGATTTCAGTTTTTCGTTCGGGAAGGGTCAAATGAAATATGGAAAGAGAAAGAATGTTTCCACTGAAACCTGTTACAATTGGAGGAAGAGGGGTATCTTTTTTGATTTTTCTTATTGGTCAACCAATTTGTTACTTCATTGCTTAGACATAATGCATATTGAAAAGAATATATGAGAAATGTTGCTTTCAGTTCTTCTAAATGTCAAGGGGAAGACAAAAGATGATTTACGATCTCGGCGTGACTTGGTGGATTGGGGCATCAGACCAGAATTGCATCTTGTGTGTATCAGTGAAAATAAATGGAAACTTCCATGTGCTTCTTATGTGATGACACCTACGGAAAAAAAAACAATTTCTAGAAGTATTAGAGACTATTAGAGTTCCTTATGGCTATTCAAGCAACATATCTAAACGGGTCAACAGAAGAGAGTTGAAGCTAAAATCTTTGAAGACTCATGATTATCACGTTCTACTACATGAGTTGCTTCAAATAACAATCTGTCATCTTCTTTACAATAATGTAAGGGTGGTTTTTATTCGGTTGTGCTTTTTGTTTAGAGATATTTGTGCTAAGAATTTGTCCAAGTATTTCTTGAAAAAAAAATTGACAGATGCCCAATTAATTTTGTGTGAGTTGGAGAAAATATTTCCTCCATCATTTTTCACATGCATGCTGCATTTGACTGTCCATATTCCCACTGAAATACTTCTCAGAGGACCTGTTTCTTTTCATTGGATGTATCCAACTAAAAGAAATATGTTCACATTAAAGTCTTATGTCCGAAACAGAAATCATATCGAAGGTTCTATCGTGAACGGTTACCTGGCTCAAGAATGTATGGATTTCTGCTCGATGTATTTGTCTGATCTTAGTACAAGATTGAACAGACCAATGAGAAATGAAGAAGAACAGTATGAGAAAATTGAACCCAGTTTTCCATCACTTCCTCAAACAGGAGGAATTCCGGGATCATATACATTGAAGACATTAAGCCATGAAGAGCGGGAGATGGCACATCGCACAGTTTTTTTCAACTGTGATTTGTTCGATGACTATATTAGGTAAATAAATTGATTATGTATATCTTACATATATATCTGTTAAAATATTCATATTTTTTATCTACATGGAACATAAAAAAATGATAAATAGGAAGCATCGTTCTTTATCTTTGAGAAGAAGAGAGACTTTGCATAGCAAAGAGTTTTCTGCTTGGTTAAAATTGAAGGTAAAAATATTAATGTTTAAAATAATTATATCAATATTTAATTAAGTTTAATAGTCATTTATATTGCAGGTATTGAGCTTGTCTATTGACTCTGTCTCTGAGAAAATAAGAGCTTTGGCTTTTGGTCCTAATACCGTGGTTCATGACTGTAAATCAATTGTTATCAATGGGTACAAATTTATTGTCAATGAACGATAAAAGAACATGAGAACACAACATGATGGAGTTATGGTTACTATCACAACATATTGTTATGCCAGTGCATCAGATAGTAGACCGCGATTTGAAAATGTGGGTTATTATGGAGTAGTTGAGAAAATAATAATATTGTATTATTACCCTCATGGACGAGTCACAATGATGAAATGTCATTGGTTTGATTTGATGATGAGACATGGAACATTTATTGATGATTGTGGATTTCGAGTAATTAATATGACTCACACTCTTTCTACCGAAGAACCATATGTGTTGGCATTAATGGCTAAACAAGTTTTTTATGTCAAAGACCAACTTCGACCTGAATTTGGTGTCATATTCAAAGTAATTCCAAGACATATTTTTGATGATGGTGATGATGGAATTAACACTATCCCTAGTGCCATTGGAACCAATCCATTTATTTCTTTTGATGACTCCAATAACTCAATTTTCAGAGTTGATTGTGAACCTGAAGTTGTGGTTGAAAATATATAGAATCATTCATCCATGTTCTCAATTCTTTTGGTTTACCTCGAGTTGGGTTGTTAAGGTTGGTAATATTCAAATTGATTTAGTATTGATCACAAATATGTTTTATCTGAATTGACCGTTATGTGAATTTTCAATGTTTATTAGTTGCAGTTTTATTTGAATTTCATTTTCTAATTTGGAATTGAACTGTATTCAAACCTAGTCAAACAATATTTCTAACTTGGTGAACATTACAACTTGTATGATTTATTAAATCCATTCAATCTCTTCTAAAACAATTGATAGCAGACTTGACCATTGTGTGAATTTTCAATGTTTATTGGTTGTAGTTTTATTTGAATTGCATTTTATAATTTGGAATTGAACTGTATTCAAACATAGTCAAACAATATTTCTAATTTGGTGAACATTACAACTTGTATGATTTATTAAATCCATTCAAGCTCTTCTAAAACAATTGATAGCTGACTTGACCATTATGTGAATTTTCAAGGTTTATTGGTTGTAATTTTATTTGAATTTCATTTTCTAATTTGGAATTGAACTGTATTCAAACATAGTCAAACAATATTTCTAACTTGGTGAGCATTACAACTTGTATGATTTATTAAATCCATTCAATCTCTTCTAAAACAATTGATAGTTAAATTACCAATGAATCCCCCTATTCCCTCATATATTTAGTTTTTTGGGTTACACATTAGTTTCCTTTTTATAATTAATTACATATCTATTTTCAAAAGCATGAAATGAAGCCAATTGAAGAGAGATGAAGGAAAAAAATGATGGAGAACAATCGTCGAATGACGGAGTTGGGAATTCCATCATTAGTGCCTGTAGTGAGTACTTTATTTCAAATTGATATATTTAAAGAATATATAATGTCATGTGATTAATTTTTTTGTAAAAATTTTTGTAGGATCCACCTATACGTCGACAGTTACTCGACGAGGAGCCTGTTACTGGTCCTAGTACTCAGGCCGGTGGTACGAGGAGGGTTCGTACCAGAGGTGGATGAGCAGCTTCGCGTACCCAACTAGACTCTTCCCCTCTCACTGACATGTCATCCTTCCCACATTCTGATCCTGATGTGTCATTAGGGACACATGGGATATTTAGACCTCCCATGTTTTCGCGACCTTCTGCATCTTCTGGCCCATCATTTTCACATCCCATGATGATTCCCACTCCCTAGTTAGCATCTGGTCAGACAGTTGTCCCATATTCTTTTCCTTCTACTTCTGTCTCTCCGAACTTCTATATTCCATCGTCTTCGACTCCTGTTCCACTACAGGGTGTTCCATCAGTTTTTGTGGATCCAGCGGTGCTCAGCGATCAGACCAGCACAAGTATATTTATAGAACCCTAAAAAAATTTATAGCAATATTTATTTTCATTATAACATGTTTTGATAAAATACTTGTTTTTCTTTCATGACAGATACATATACTGACAGGAGGCATGGGTGGGGGCATACACGCATGCGTTCGGTGTGTAACGGGCGCACACAGGTTATGGTGGATTATAATGAATACAACCAAATGGTTGATAAAACAGGGCAGCAATGTTGGAGTTTTTTGGAGATGCTTTCCAAATACTCCGACATCATTCCCATCAGCCCGCTATCGTGGAGGCATTTTCCACATGAGGTCAAGGATAGAACTTGGGCAGAGATATGGGTAAAATAATCTGTTCTATTTAATTCCATGAATTATTTTTTTATTTATATGAATTAATATTTTGATTTCATCTTCGATTTAATTTTCCCAATGGTGAGGGTGCATGACCAGAACGTCTAAAGGATTTAAGTGAACTTTGGAGATCCTACAAGCATGATTTGTATATTTTCTGGGTTGATAGAGTTGGCACTGAGTTAGAGGTGGTACCAGTGGTGGATGATTGTCCTATATAGTAGTATCATCAGATGATTACTCATTGGACGAGTACTCAGTTTAAGGTATTAATAACATTTGAGGTATTTAAATAATAACTTTCATGTTTTGAATTAATACTATCTTTTGCATTTTCAAATTTTATTTAGGAATCATCTGGAAAAATAAAAAGAACATTGATGCAAAAAAATACCTCTACACACTGGGACGCACTACGATGCCTGATCATGAGAGGAAGCAGGTATGACAATTGTTTGTAAGTTTTCTTTACGACTTACACTTTCTTTTGTTTCCTCAATTATTTAATAGTTTACTAAATTTTTTATATAAATTTAGTTTTCAATGTCATTGTAGAGGAAAAGACAGAATATTGAAGGACGTGTGCCTCGAGAAAAACTATTTAGCTCGAGTAAACAGAAAAAGGATGGAAGTGCCATCAACGAAGCGACTCAGCAGCAGATTGTAAGTTTTAATATGTTGAATTTATATTTTAATATCTATTTTGTAACTTAATGATATATTTATATTTGTAACAGGCTGCTTTAGAGGCCCTCAATTCCCAAGAACCAGACAATTTTGGGCCAACAGATCGCTTACATCAGGTGTTGGGAGAGGAGCATTCTGGCAGAGTACGCTGCCGACCTAGGATAGCCCCAACAAGGTATTGGACCTCCTTAGGTACGAGCTGTAGTGCCACTGAGATGCAGTAAGTTTGGGCACAGGCAGAACAGGCTAAGAAAAGGGCCACAGAGATGGCAGAATAGTCTGCTATGGAAAACAGTGCGTTTATGAAATTTATTGAAGTTCTACGTCCAACACTTCCAGTAGAGGCCAGCCCAAATTTTGATGAATATATGTCGTTGATACATTCTATATATGGTGCACCGGGTGGCGGTTCTAGTGGTGGTCAAGATGATTTCCAGGTTGACGATGATGATGGCGAGGAGTCTGGTGCAGAAGAGGAGGGAGAGGAGGAGGGCGAGGTGGGTGGTGAGGGTGAGGAGGAGGGCGAGGGCGAGGAGGAGGGCGCTGAGGAGGGCAAGGATGATGATGGGGACAAGGACGAGGGTGATTATGATGGTGATGGTGATGTGGGACAAATTGATCCATTACATTTTTGACTAATATTACTAAGATTTGATATTTAATCTATTTTAGTTGTTGGTTTTATCTAGACTCATAGTATAGTATTGGAGTTGAGTTATTTTTATATATTATATGTTTTTATGGATTTTGTTGTCTTTTAGTGGTTGTGTGTTTGGGAACCCCCTCCTTACTGGACCCTGGACAACCCCCCACCATCCTCCTTAGACCCCAGACAGCCCCCGGACAGCCCCCGGACAACCCCCCGGACAGCCCCCCCACCCTTCTCCCTGGACCCCGGACAGCCCCCCGGACAGCCCCCCAGACAGCCCCCCCCCCCCCCCACCCTCTTCCTTGGACCCCGGAAAACCCCCCGAACACCCCTCGGACAGCCCCCGGATAGCCCCCCCCCCCCCCCCCACCATCTTCCTTGGACCCCGGACAACCCCCGAACACCCCCCGGACAGCCCCCAGACAACCCTCCGAACAGCCCCCCGGACAGCCCCCCCACCCTCCTCCCTGGACCCCGGACAGCCCCCTGGACAGCCCCCCAGACAGCCCCCCACCCTCCTCCTTGGACCCCGGACAACCCCCTGAACACCCCCCGGACAGCCCCCCCCCCCCCCCCACCCTCCTCCTTGGTCCCCGGACAGCCCCCCGGACACCCACCGGATAGCCCCCCCACCCTCCTTGATTTCATTTAATACTATAAAATCTATAATATATATTTTATTTATTTTCATCATGATAATCAATGTAAATCACATTTACACATCTAATCAATATCATAGATTCTGGGTATGTTATAAAAGAGATGTATTCATTGGGCATGACATTGTTAGCTCCGAAATGTTTTATAGCATGATAAACTAAAATCTAATCCATAATAAGAATGATATAAAAATATTTTATATGAATGTCCACAAGATTTTAAGTAAATATCATTCCACTAATAGACACATGAGGATTCTCATAAAATGGACAACATTTTAAGAACATATGGAAAACTAACCAAACGCATTCGGTTTCCGTTGAAACTTTAGGAGAACGATTCATGGGTCATATGTGACATGTACGAATCAACCCCGCCTCAATATGAGATGTGGTCTGGCCGGCACCACTCAAAGTGTCTGTCTTTTGTTTCAAAAGGACGTCATTTTAAGTGAAAAACATTAATTGGCATACGGAAAACCAACCAAACACATTCTTATTGTGTCAATACTTTAGAACAACGATCCATGGGTCATATGTGACGTGTACGAGTCAACCCCGCTCTAATATGAGGCCCAGTGTGGCCGCCACCACTCAAAGTGTCTATCTTTTGTTTAAAATGGAAAACATTTTAAGTACATGCAGAAAACCAAAAAAATGCATTCGGTTTTTGTTGAAACTTTAGGAGAATGATTCATGGGTCATATGTGACGTGTACGAATCAACCCCGCCTCAATCTGAGACGCGGTGTGGCTGGCACCACTCAAAGTGTCTGTCTTCTGTTTCAAAAGGACGTCATTTTAATTGAAAAACATCAACTGGCATACGGAAAACCGACCAAACGCATTCGTATTGTGTCGATACATTATCACAACGATCCATGGGTCATATGTGACATGTACGAGTCAACCCCGCCTTAAAATGAGGTGTGGTGTGGCCGCCACCACTCAAAGTGTCTGTCTTTTGTTTAAAATGGACAACATTTTAAGTACATACGGAAAACCAACCAAACGCATTCAGTTTTCATTGAAACTTTAGGAGAACGATTCATGGGTCATATGTGACGTGTACGAATCATCCACGCCTCAATATGAGATGCGGTGTGGCTAGCACCACTCAAAGTGCTTGTCTTCTGTTTCAAAAGGACATCATTTTAATTGAAAAACATTAACTGGCATACGGAAAACCGACCAAATGCATTCGGATTGTGTCGATACTTTAGAACAACGATCCATGGGTCATATGTGACGTGTAAGAGTCAACCCCACCTCAATACGAGGCATGGTGTGGCCTCCACCACTCAAAGTGTCTGCCTTTTGTTTCAAAAGGACATCATTTAAATTGAAAAACAACAACTGGCATACGGAAAACTGACCAAACGCATTCAGATTGTGTCGATACTTTAGCACAACGATACATGGGTCATATGTGACGTGTACGAGTCAAACCTACCTTAAACTAAGGCACGGTGTGGCCACCACCATTCAAAGTGTCTGTCTTTTGTTTAAAATGGACAACATTTTAAGTACATACGGAAAACCGACCAAACACATTCGTTTTTCGTTGAAACTTTAGGAGAACGATTCATGAGTCATATGTGATGTGTACGAATAAACCCTGCCTCAATCTGAGACACGGTGTGGCCGGAACCACACAAAGTGTCTATATTCTGTTTCAAAAGGACGTTGTTTTAATTGAAAAACATCAACTGGCATACGGAAAACCGACCAAACGCATTCGAATTGTGTCGATACTTTATCACAACGATCCATGGGTCATATGTGATGTGTACGAATCAACCCCACCTCAATCTGAGACACGATGTGGTCGGAACCACTCAAATTGTCTGTCTTCTGTTTCAAAATGACGTCATTTTAATTGAAAACATCAACTGGCTTACAGAAAACCGACCAAACACATTCGGATTATGTCGATACTTTAGAACAACGATCCATGGGTCATATGTGATGTGTAAGAGTCAACCCCGCCTCAATCCGAGGAATGGTGTGGCCGTCACCACTCAAAGTGTCTGCCTTTTGTTTCAAAAGGACGTCATTTTAATTGAAAAACATCAACTGGCATACGGAAAACCGACCAAACGCAATCGGATTGTGTCGATACTTTAGAAAAATGATCCATGGGTCATATATGATGTGTACGAGTCAACCCCTCCTTAATCTGAGGTGCGGTGTGGCCGCCACCACTCAAAGTGTCTGTCTTTTGTTTCAAAAGGATGTCATTTTAAGTGAAAAACATCAATTGGCATACGGAAAACCAACCAAACGCATTCATATTGTGTCTATACTTTATCACAACGATCCATGGGTCATATGTGACGTTTACAAGTCAATCTCGCCTTAATCTAAGTCATGGTGTGGTCGAAATCACTCTAAGTGGCTCCCTTTTGTTTAAAATGGACAACATTTTAAGTATATACAGAAAACGAAACAAACGCATTCGGTTTCTATTGAAACCATAGGAGAACAATTCATGGGTCATATGTGATGTGTAAAAATCAACCCCACCTCAATCTGAGATGTGGTGTGGCCGGCACCACTCAAACTGTCTCCTTTTTCTTTCAAAAGAACGTCATTTTAATTGAAAAACATAAACCGGCATACAGAAAAATGACCAAACGCATTCGGATTTTGTCGATACTTTAGAACAATGATCCATTGGTCATATGTGACATGTAAGAGTCAACCCTGCCTTAAAATAAGTCGCGGTGTGGCCGCCACCACTCAAAGTGTCTGTCTTTTGTTTAAAATGGACAACATTTTAAGTACATACGGAAAACCGACCAAACACGTTCATATTATGTTGATACTTTAGCACAACGATCCATGGGTCATATGTGACGTGTACGAGTCAACTCCGACTCAATCCGAGGCATGGTGTGGCCTCCGCCACTCAAAGTGTCTTCCTTTTGTTTCAAAACGACGTCATTTTAATTGAAAAACATCGACTAGCATACGGAAAACCGACCAAAGGCATTCGTATTGTGTCGATACTTTAGGACAACAATACATGGGTCATATGTGACGTGTATGAGTCAAACTCGCCTCATTATTAGGCACGGTGTGGCCGACACCACTCAAAGTGTCTGTCTTTTGTTTCAAAAGGACGTCATTTTAAGTGAAAAACATCAACTGGCATACGGAAAACCGAACAAACACATACGGATTCTATCGATACTTTAGAAAAATGATCCATGGGTCATATGTGATGTGTAAGAGTCAACCCCGCCTCAATCAGAGGTGCGTTGTGGCCGCCACCACTCAAAGTGTCTGTCTTTTGTTTCAAAAGGATGTCATTTTAAGTGAAAAACATCAACTGGCATACGAAAAACTGACCAAACGCATTTGGATTGTGTCGATACTTTAGAACAACAATCCATTGGTCATATGTGACATGTACGAGTCAACCCCACCTCAGTCTGAGTCATGGTGTGGCTGGAATCACTCTAAGTGGCTCTCTTTTGTTTAAAATGGACAATATTTTAAGTACATACAGAAAACCGACCAAACGCATTCAGTTTCCATTGAAACTTTAGGAGAACGATTCATGGGTCATATGTGACATGTAAGAATCAACCCCGCCTCAATATGAGATGCAGTGTGGCCAGAACCACTCAATGTTTTTGCCTTTTGTTTCAAAAGGACGTCATTTTAATTGAAAAACATCAATTGGCATACGGAAAACCGACCAAAAGCATTCGGATTGTGTGGATACTTTAGAAAAATGATCCATGGGTCATATGTGATGTGTACGAGTCAACCCCGCCTCAATCCAAGGCACGGTGTGGCCGAAAACACTCAAAGTGTATGTATTTTGTTTCAAAAGGACGTCATTTTAAGTGAAAAACATCAACTGGCATATAGAAAACAGACCAAAAGCATTTGTATTGTGTCGATACTTTAGGAAAACGATCCATGGGTCATATGTGATGTGTACGAGTCAACCCCACCTTAATCGGAGGCATGGTGTGTCCGAAATCACTCTAAGTGTCTCTATTTTGTTTAAAATGGACAACATTTTAAGTACATACGGCAAACCGACCAAATGCATTCGGTTTCCGTTGAAACATTAGGAGAACTATCCATGGGTCATATGTGACGTGTAAGAATCAACCACGCCTCAATCTGAGATGTGGTGTGGCTGGAACCACTCAAAGTGTCTGCCTATTGTTTCAGAAAGACATCATTTTAATTGAAAAACGTCAACTGGAATACGGAAAACCGACCAAACGCATTCGGATTGAGTCGATAATTTAGCACAATGATCCATGGGTCATATGTAACGTGTACAAGTCAACCTTGCCTCAATCCGAGGCGTGTTGTGGCCGGTATCACTCCAGGTGTATGTATTTTGTTTAAAATGGACATCATTTCTGGTAAAAATATATGGTATACAAAAAAACGATCAAATTATGAATTGACTTCCAGATTCCAAATATAATTGTCATCTAAATTTTAAATTTAATTCTAAATGAATTATGTATGTTTATAATTACGTTATGAATTCTATTTTAATTATGTATGTGTATAGTTTCAGGATGCATTATAAGTTAAATGTGTATGAATTTGTTCTCTATATGTATGTGTTAGTTGGTTATTGTAGGTACAATAATTGTATATGTATGTGTTAGTTTATTATAGGTACAATAATTGGATCGAAAATGGGAGGGCATAAAATGAGGCCTGCTATGCAAATTGCAGACCTGCTGTGCAAATTGCATGCTACTGTGCAATTTTCACAACATAGGCTATGCCAACGGTTCAAAACTATTGGAATAACATCTTGGTTCCTTTTTTTACCAACGGTTCATTGAACCATTGGTAAAAATCCTTTCCCAATGGTTCAATAAACCATTGGGAAAGAGGGGAAACCTTGGGATTTCCCAACGGTTCAAGCCCAACCAGTGGGAAAAACTATCCCAACAGTTTGGTACAACCGTTGGGATAGGTTAGGCTTTCCCCACCCTATCCCAACGGTTCACAGTAAACCATTGGGAAAACCATTCCCAATGGATTTCTTCCCTACGGTTTGCAGAACCGTTGGTATAACATATACCAACAGTTCTAAAGCCTTTCCCAACGGTTCCAAACCGTTGGGAAAGTGTTTATTTCCAGTAGTGAGGAATTGAGGACTTACTGTGGGGGTTCCAACGCACTAATCGGAGTTCGGATCGGGTCCCGGATGGACGATCGGGAGGAGAAGAGAGGTTCGGCCGGCCTAGTTCGTGTATCCAGGCGGAGGAGATGAGTTCTGCCTCAAAAACGAGGCTACTTCTTGTTTTAAGAAAAAAAAAGTACATGGCATGTACTTTAGGACTACACGCCATGTATAGTTCATTTAACTATTCATACAATGGCAGGATTCCGCCGACTTACTTTTTGTACCTGCCGACATGAGTACACGGTGTGTACCTAGGGGTACACGGTGTGTACCTAGGGGTACATGGCGTGTACGTTGTTCCTATTCCCTACCTCGCTGACTGGCCCACACGCCATGTATATTCCTCATACACGGCCAGACTACACGGCGTGTCCAAAGGGAACACGGCATGTACCTGGTTCTACCCAGCCAACGGCCTAGACGCCATGTATGTCCCTCATATATGGCTAGACTACACGGTGTGTCCTAGGGGAACACGGCGTGTATCTGGTTCACTCGGCCAATGGCCTACACACCATTTATGGCCACCACACGGTCGGGGATACACGGCGTGTTGAAAACTACATGCCGTGTAGTAAGAAATTTCTACACGGTCACCACACGGCATGTACTCGGCGAGCACACGGTCGTCCACTCGCCTGCACATACACGGCGTGTACTCAAAGTACACGGTGTGTAATCTATAAATTTCCAAAAACTGCCCATTTAATCCAGTTTCCTCAGAAACCAGTCAAAAATTTAAACAGGGTGGAGATTTTGACCCGTTCCAAAAACCGAGGTTCTTACAAACTCCCCACCTTAACGTAGCTCATCCCCGAGCTACAAAACGAAACCCGGAGATGGCACTGAACACGCCCATCCCAGTTAAACAACCTGGACTACCCCGGTCCCAAGGTTCTAGCTAAATTCCTCAAGGGGATCCCCACCTTAGGAATTTCCTTCTCGGTCTCAACCAAACAAAATTTAAAGCAAATAAGGTTTACTAACCTATTTTCCGGACGCATAGTCCTCCCGTGATGCATCATCATCCCTACACCTCATTTGTTCTCATGTGTACACCCAACATATCCCACACCGCATCGGTGTCCGCCTCTACGAGGTCCTGGTGCCTAGCACCTCAAGTAACCAGCATCCAAGATACCCCAATTCCCGCATAACCTCAAGTAACCCGCATTTGCGATGCCCCAATGCCTTTGGCACCTCAAGTAACCCGAATCCGTGATGCCTTGATGCCCTCGGCACCTCAAGTAACCCACATCCTCGATTCCCCGATGCCCTCGGCACCTCAAGTAACCTGCATCCTCGATGCCCTGATGCTACGCATCTCATACATATATATATAATATATCACACACCCGATATGGTACCAATCCCACTGACTAGAATCTAGTCAGTCCACAAAGATCCTGTGAACCGTGTGCACTCAAAATAGACATACCTCTACAGGTCATGAAAAAAAGGAAACATGGAGATCACGGCCACACCGCGGTGTACCTCTAACCGTCATCGGCTCACCGGCCTGCTCAGCCTCTGGCAGCTCCACAGCGTGCACCTGGCCTAAAACACGGATGCCTGATGTCTGACCTCCTTGTGATACTACTCCAGTCATCGGCCACTAACCCCTCAACTGTGTCCCACTGTCTCTGTCATGACCTTCGCGCACAGCTGAACCCTGTCTACCCTCTCTGGGTACCGTACCTGAACCAACTCTAGACGCTACAGTCTGTCCTGGTCCCTGTCTGTCGGCCATCTGAGAAGGCTGCCTGCAAAACCTCTCCAGATTCCCGTCCTGTCCACATGCCTGGCACTCCTTCGGAGGCCTATCGCACCGAGACCAAACATGCCCCGACTGTCCACACTGAAAGAAAATCACTGAAGAACTGCCATGAGGTGGTCTAGCTGAATCCCTAGCCTGACTGCCCTGCTGGAACTCATCCCTCCCTCGCTTCCTGCTGTCTGAACCATCACCTGAATCCACCGTCCTGCCCAAGTAAGACTTTTCTCTCTCGTTGCCCTCGACTATGAGCGTCTGGTTCACCACCTCGGAGAAAGAACCCAGCCTAAAGATGTTCACCTGGACCCAAATAGCATGTCGTAAACCATCCTCGAAGCACCTCACCCTAGCTGCGTTGTCGCTTACCATACCAGGTGCAAAGTGAGATAGCTCAGTAAAAGTAGCTGCATAGTCCATGACGGACATGTCTCCCTGCTGAAGACTCAAGAACTCACAAGCTCTCTCTGCCCTTAATGTCTCCAGGTAGAAGTGCTCAAAGAACCTGTCTTCTAAGTCCTTATAATCCAGTCCCTCGTGCTTATGATCCTGTACCTGTACATCCCACCAACGCTTTGCTGGTCCTCTCAGTATGTATGTCGCCAGCTTGACCCTCCACTCTGGAGGCATCTCGAGTTGCTCGAAAATCATCTGTATGCTCTCTATCCAGTTCTCAGCTGCCTGTGGACTACCCTCACCCTGGAAAAGCGGTGGGTGCTATAACTGTAACTCCCGTGTCAGATACGCCATAGAAGGCTTTGTACCCTACACGCCTCCGTCAATCCCCTGCAAGACACATACCAGGCTAGTTCGGAGCTGCTCGTCGAGCCACAGCCCGAACAATGCCATACCCGGTTGTTGTCCTGCCCGCACTGGATCCTGAACATGTTTCTGTCCCTGATCCTGTACCTGTAGCTCGTGCTCAGCCTGTACCGAATTCTGACCTTGATCCTGCGGCACTGTATCATCTCCTGTATGACGCTCTATTGAGCCGTGAAGGAGTAACCTGCTGAATACCATAAATGTTCAGACAGATCATACATATATATAACAATATATTCTACACAAATAATTAAAGCAGTAAAAGGCAGTTCATAACAACTAACCTTACTCCCCCCTCACTGCAACCCATGCCCCATGGCATCCCGGCCTCACGGCATCCTTACCCGCCCTCAACAGAGCCAAGTATCAAAAGTACCTTGGGCCATGCCCATCCCGACAACTCATGTTGCCTCAAACCGATGACCAAGTTGCCCAATCCTGACAGTTACACTGCCTCGCCCATAGTACTTGCCTGCTCTCATAAGAGTCAGACCCAAATATCCTGCAGCATGCAATTCTACAAAATATAAAGCATGGCATACTCATTTTCACAACTAGCAGTTCTATCGGGAATTTCACCAATTCACATTTTAAAGCATATAAAGCATGGAATTTGATATTTCATTCACATGGCATTATCACTTCACAAAGCATACATGTAATTATGAAATTCAAATACCCTAAAACTTTCCTATCAAAATCCAAGCAACCCAACCTTGCCATACCGGGCCAAGGTCCAATTCTCCCTTACCGCACCGGGTCAAGGGTCACATATCAAAATCAACAACATCACACATCAAGTGAGCCACCAAGGTGGAAATCATATAAACTATAATTTGGGAAAAAGCAAACATCAATTCCCACCCGCGGCAACTAGGTTCATCCCTCATACCTGGGGCTGCAGGAACCCAAGCACAAGCTAGTAAATCAGTCCATGTAACAAACTATCTCCAGTCTACCATATCCCCAAAAAGTAAAACCAGCAGAGAGAAACGAGAAGCCTCAAACTCATTAGTATCCAGTAAAACGCTACTACTAAATCCCTATCAAGAACTCCTCTGATACCACTTTGTAACATCCCGGACCCGGCCAGCCACCCGAACAGTGCCGAATGGGTTGGGTGTTAGTACCTTATGCGCACCTCCCCTGAACGCCAAAGGCTGCCAACTAGCATCGAGGGTCTATTAGGTATAGTGGGGAGGCTATACCATCTCGGAGGATCATAATAAGGGTACTGGTCCAAGTATAACAGTAAAGATACAGCGGAAAGAAGGACTCAGCAGACTCGAACCAGACCTGCAGAGCGGAAGCATAATCAATATAGATAAACAGCGGAAGCAGTAAATATAAAAACAGCAGCATAAATAAACACAAAATCATGCTAATAGAATGTAACTACCAATGAACAATAAAACATGCATCCAGAGAAGTTCATACACAACTAAATATACAAAGGGTGCCAATGGCTAACCAACAGTATCTACAACGAGTAAGCATACCAATACAGAAAAGTAAACAAAACACAGTAAACCCAGCTAGGCATGACCTCAAGTTCCATACCATCTCCATGCAATAACTAACGCAGCCCAACTCCTGAAGCTGGCCTCTTTCCTGCACATAAATTCATAAAGTCTGTATGGAATCCTGCCTTTTTATAACATAAACCTTCATTACATTTCACAAAACTGAGGATCTTTAAGGTTTAGTGTCTTGGAAACAAGGAACATAATACATGAAAACAACATAAAACATTCTTCTTAAAAACTTCAAAGTATTATCCTTAAGTTCATCCAAGGTTCATTACTGCATCTCATAACCTGGGGACATACATCAAAAGAAAGGGTGAGCAGAAGGCCCAGTAAGGCAAACAAGAGAAACATTTTACATGTGAACTTGAGATGCTTCAATAAGGTCATGAAAAGAACTTTAAGGCATGATAAAGAAATCATGAGGCATATCATAACGAAAATAAAATTTTTCATAACTTGAAGATGTGGCTACAACATTTAATATTGACAATCATTTCGTTTCACCAAGGTCCATCCCCAAGGTGTCATTAAAAATTACTAAGGTTATTCACCAAGGTATCAGTCTAAAAGGTCATCTCTAGATATTAAGTCTTTACCCAATGAATTGGAGCGCTATCTGGGCGCACCATTGACATGTAATTATTATCATGTGAGCCACATATATATCATCATAAATAATTTCATAAAAAACCCATATAGCATAAAATAAATGGGTTTCATTTCATAATCATAACGTTTTAAAAACTTCTTTAAAGACATGATCTTTATGTCACTTTAAACCCACGGAAAGGGAAAGCGGGTTTCATGTATGTAAATACCAAAATTTAAAATAGAAAATTTTGATATATATGTGAATACCCCTATATAAATAAGAGATTTGAGTATTCAATTAATAACATAAAATAATTTTGAGAAAAGAGAGAGTCACTTTGAGATGAAAATTCTACAGCATAATGACTACGTTACATGGTTTTAGAAAACATTGAAAAGAGAGAGGACATGGGTCACCCACTCATAAATGATATATAAAAATAGTATAGGGACAGAATATAAAGTATATGAATCATGGTAATGAAATTTTAAGTACATACCACTTGAAATGAAAAACATGGAAGTAAGACAAAAATTAGATTTCTCTTATAAAATTTCGGCAGCCTAACGGCGTCACTTAAACTTCAATAAAAATGAATTGACGAGATCAAATAGGGTCTCTCATAATATGATCATAAAATATCATTATGATAGATATAGATATCATACCCCAACATAATAAAAAGGAACTTTAAAGACTTGACATGAAAATAGAACTTGAAAAATGAGAAGGGTGAAAGAATCCCTTAAAAATTCAGTAGTCTAACGGCGCCACTTAAACATTCATAAAACAAAATGATGAGAGTAAGAGGGGATCTCTCATCATATGAACAGTAATAGGAAAGTAAGAGTAATATAAAAGAACATACTCCAACATAATAACATGGAACATAAAAGGAATTACATAAAAGAGATTACGTGAAAAGAAAGAGAGAGGTCGGATCCCTTACCTTAAACGTAACTCTTAAAACTCAATGGTTGGGACCTTGAGAGGCTTGAAGGCACCTTGGGAGGACTACATGGGAGTTAAGGAGACCATAACTTCGTTGAGGATGGTTTTGGAGTCGAATGGATGAGAGGAGGGCTTGGTATTTATAGGGAAAGTGAGGGGACAAGGCATTAATGGCCAAGGGACACCTCATTGGTGGTTTTGGAAAAACCATGGGCTTGCCCATGGTATTTGCCCATGGTAATGGCCACTTGGAACACCTCACACAATAATTCATCCCCTTTAGTCGACCATCCCTTAAAATATCTCATGACATCATCATGACACAGTTATGATGTCATTTAACATACCGAAACCCTAAAACTGCATTTTTACTATTCACTGAAAATTCATCTTTCTCAGAAAAATCCCAAAAATTTACCATAACATAATATCGATGCTCTGAGTTCAAAAATAAATTCCATTTTATAAAAATAATTTTGTAAATATTTTTAATTAAATTTTTAAATAAAAAACTTTATTCACCCAAAAAAACTAATACTTGATTAATAATTTATGAAACTGTTATTTAACCATTTTATTGAATCACATTACTTAATCAAGGTGTCTAAATTATATTAAAACTTTCTTTAAGTGAGATTACTAATCAATTTGGTCACATTACTAATCCTAAGCGTAAAATCACTATTCGTGATTTACTATTCATCAAAAATTAAGTTGACCTTATTAGACTCCGAATTCCTTACTGAACACTTTTGCAGAAGACCATTTTTTGAAAATCATTACACATCATTAATTATTTAAGGTTTATATAAATATTTTAAAATATCATTTTTCCAAAATTCATCAATAAAATACATCCTAAAATTATTCGGACATTTGAAATTTCACAAACATCACTAAAGGAAGAAATCTCAATTTATTCATCCGAAAGGATTACACAAAGAAGCTACAGTCTCGTCACATAGACCCTTAAAACACCAGCATATGACCTAATTGTAAGGTGTGATATGGTGAGAGAATCTGAGGGAGGATCAGATAACATTTCCCTAGTAGTAATCTCTACTAACTTGAACTTCTCCCGCAGGCGTTTCCGTTCAAGCTTGACACACTGGAGTTCGGCTTGGGCTTGGTCCAAAGCGAAGCCCAAAGATGCCACCTCCTTCCCAAGATCTGATAAGTGGGCCTCATAAGGTTCGAGTCTACTGGATGAAGCCATCAACTCCTCTTTGTGCATTAACCATTAACATCTCTATCAAATCATTAAGATTATGTTAATATACTATTTAAAAAGTTTGGGTTGTTACATTCTTCCCCCCTTAAGAAATTTCATCCCCAAAATTTTATACTTGAGGCCTAGTCGAAAAGGTGAGGGTACTTTTGCTTCATTGTTTCCTCAGGCTCCCAAGTCGGTTCTTCATATTTATAATTCCTCCACAACACTTTCACAAGGTGGGTAGTCTTGTTTCGTAGAACCTTGTCTCTACGGTCTAAGATCTCCACTGGCTGCTCCTCATAAGAGGGGTCATGTTCCAGTTGTACCACCTCTGGGTTCAGTACATGCAAAGGGTCGGGTATGTACTTCCTCAAGAGAGATACATGGAAGACATCGTGAACTTGAGCTAGGTTCGGTGGAAGTGCTAGACGATAGGCCACTACTCCTATGCGATCAAGGATTTCATAGGGGCCAATGTACCTAGGGATGAGCTTCCCTTTCTTCCCAAACTGCATGAATCTCTTCCATGGAGAAATTTGAAGGAAGACTTTATCGCCAACACCAAACTCCAAGTCCCTTCGACGGTTGTCAGCATAGCTCTTCTGCCGACTCTGAGCATACTTTATGTGTTGTTGGATGGCATGAACCTGTTCTGCCATCTCTTGCACAAGATCAGGCCCAAGAAGCTTTTTCTCACTAGTTTCATCACAACAAGTAGGAGTTCTACATCGCTTTCCATACAGAGCTTCATAGGGTTTCATCTGAATACTCGAATAGAAGCTGTTGTTATAGGAGAACTCAACTAATGGGAGGTGTTGATCCCATCCACCTTTAAATTCCATTGAGCATAATCTCAGCATGTCTTCGAGTGTCTGAATATTCCTTTCAGATTGGCCATCAGTTTGAGGATGATAGGTCGTACTAAAATTCAATTCAGTATTCAGAGCATGTTGAAGACTTCTCCAGAATTTTGATGTAAATATTGGATCACGATCAGACATGATGGATAGTGGTACCCCATGAAGCCTTACCACTTCCTTTACGTATATCTTGGAAAGTTGATCCAGATATAAATCTTCCCGAATAGAGATAAAATGGGTGGTCTTGGTGAGACGGTCCACAATAACCCATATCGCATTGTTTCCTTTGGATGTTTTTGGGAGACCAGTTACAAATTCCATAGTGATATTATCCCACTTCCATACTAGTATGGGTAGCGGTTGTAATACCCCCTTAGAAAGTTGTCGTTATACCTTTACTTGTTGAAACACCAGGCATCTTGTAGTGTAATCAGAAATCTCCCTCTTCATGTTATCCCACCAATAATGATCACGAAGGTCTCTATACATTTTAGTTCTTCCCATATGTATAGAGAAAGTAAAGCTATGAGCTTCATCCATCAGTTCTTTCTTTATATCCAGAATATATGGAACACATAGTCTTGTATGAAATTTCAATACACCCTCTTGATCAATATTGAAATCAGGGAACTTCCTATCTTTTACAGCCTCCAACTTCTCCTATAGCAATGGATCTTCTTTTTGAGCCTTCTTGATCTTCTCTAGTAATGAAGGTTGAGAAATCATTTGGGATAGGGTTGATGATGTCCCTTTCCTTATAATTCCCATGTCCAGTTTTACTATATCTTTAATCAAGGGATCTCTTAGGATCCTCATTGTTTCCAGAACAACAGGGTCTTTCCTTCTTAACACATCCTCGACTTTGTTTACTCTTACAGGGTGATAATGAATTGAACAATCGTAGTCTTTAATAAGCTCCAAACATATCCTTTGTCTCATGTTCAATTCTTTCTGTGTGAAAATATACTTTAAACTTCGGTGGTCAGTGTATATATCACATTTCTCCCCATAAAGATAGTACCTCCATATATTTAGAGAAAAAACAACTGTCGCTAGCTCTAGATCATGCGTAGGATAATTCTTCTCATGAATATTCAACTGTCGAGATGAATAAGAAATTACCTTGTCATTTTTCATGAGGACGCACTCAAGACCTTTCAGAGATGAATCTCTAAAAATAACAAATCCTTCTCCGATAGAGGGTAGTGTTAACACAGGTGCAGTAACCAATCTCTTCATCAGCTCTTGGAAACATTCCTCGCATTCCTTTGTCCAGATGAACTTAACCCCTTTTTGAGTCAACTTGGTTAGCAGATTAGAAAGTCGTGAAAAGTTTTTCACAAACCTCCTATAATATCCCGCTAAACCAAGGAAACTACGAATCTCAGTTACTGTTGTGGGTTGAGGCCACTCCTCCACAACTATTGTCTTTGCAGGGTCAACCGATATTCCTTCATTGGTTACGATTTTCCCTAAGAAAGCCACTTGTTGTAACCAAAACTCACACTTGTTAAACTTTCCAAAGAGCCTCTCCTTCCACAGAGTTTTCAAAATAACCCTCAGATGATCTTCATGATCCTCACTACTTTTTGAATATATCAAAATATCATCAATAAAAACTACCACAAAGTTATCAAGGTAGTCCTTAAAGACTCTATTCATCAAATCCATGAAAATGGCAGGAGCATTAGTCAAGACGAAGGGAATAACAGTAAACTCATAATTCCCATATCTTTATCAGAAGGCAATCATTGGAATATCTTCCTTCTTCACCCTCAGTTGATGATAACCAGATCGAAGGTCAATCTTGGAGAAGAATTGAGCCCTACGAAGTTGGTCAAATAAATCATCAATTCTTGGAAGAGGGTATTTGTTCTTCACTGTGATCCCATTCAGTTCTCTATAATCAATGCATAGACGCATTGATCCATCCTTCTTCTTCACAAAGAGAACTGGTGCTCCCCAAGGAGACACACTCGGTCGGATAAACCTCTTCTCCAACAAGTCTTGGAGTTGTTTCTTTAACTCTTCTAGCTCCACATTTTCCATTCTATATGGAGTCTTTGATATCATTTGAGACCCAGGTATGAGTTCAATGGAGAACTCTACCTCTATTTCTGGGGGAGGTCCAGGTAACTCTTCAGAAAATACATCCATGTATTCCTAAACAATCGGAACATCTTCTATTTGTATTCTCCATTTTCCTTCTTCATCATCACCGATTAACTCCATAAAGAAAGCTATAGGAGGTGCTTCTAGATAGGGATCAGTTCGGGATATCTCTCCTTGGAAGATAATTATAGGTCATTTATTCAATACTACTGAGATTTCCTTACTTCTTCATTCGATCTCAGCATTATACATTGAGAGCTAGTCCATCCCTAGTATAACGTCGAATTCCAACATGGGAATGACTACTAGATTTTCGATAAGATTGTGCTCACTAAAGTAAACACTAGAGTCTCTAAACACTATTGATGCATGGATAATCCCACTTGGAGTCTTGACTGACAACTCTACCTCAAGCAGTTCAGGGATTGATTCTATATTCTTTGCAAACTTGGAGGAAATAAAGGAATGCGTAGAACCAGAATCAAAAAAAGTAGTTGTTAGTTTTGAGAGGACAATAAGAGTACCTGCTACCACATCATTCGGGGTTTCAACTTCAGTTGTTGTTATATAAAAAGCACGACCTTTCTCCCCTGGCCTTTGCTGAGGTTGATGGTGATTCCCCTCCACTGCCCTTGGATTTGGACAAAGATTAGCATAGTGCCCAAGCTGTCCACATTTGAAGCAATAGACTTTGGGTAAGGCCAGAACCATCTTTCCTCTGTCATTAGTGTTGGGGAGTTGAGGCTTCACCTCACTACGACAATTCCGAGCAATATGGCCTCCTCTTCCACACTTGTAGCTCTTGCCACTTCCGATCAAGCAGTTCCCCGGATGCTTCTTCCTGCATTTATTGCATGTGGTAAGTTGCATTTGCTTTCCACCTCTTCCCTGACCAAAAGTCTTCCCTAAACTGGGCTCCAACAATCTCTTCTTGTCATTTGATTTATGATACCATTGTGCCTCACCAAACTCCAGCTTGACTTTCATTTCACTCCCCACGATCTCCTCATAGCTATCATAGTCCCAGTTGGTTAAATTCTTCCACAGATGAGGTCTCAGTCCACCGAAAAATCTATCAACCTTCCCACTTGGATCCATGACAAAGCTATAGGTATATCGTGAAAGTCGGGTGAAGTTCATCTCATAGCTTCCGACAGATTCGTTCTCCTTCTGCTTCAGCTTGAGAAACTCTTTCTCCATTCTCGTTCTCATGGAAAGAGGGAAATAATTATTAAATAATATTCCCCAGAACTCTTCCCACTCCATAGATTCCATCTCTCCTCTAGGCTTCGTGTTTTTGACTAGTTACCACCACTGATCAGCTTCTCCCTCTGGGCGGTAAACAGCAAGGGTGACTTTTTCTTGTTCCGAACAAAGGAGTACAGAAAAGATCTTTTCAACGAAGCTTATCCATTGTTCCACAACCAATGGGTCAGTAGATCCACTGAATGTTGGTGGTCGTTGATGCATGAAGGACTCAACAGATTGTTGTTCCCTTTGTGGTGAGGTTGGCCTCTCATCTTGATTCAAGTTATTACTCATAACTTGAGTTAGTTGGTTCATCATTCGCATGAATTTTTCCATTCCAGCTTACATCGGAGGGTCATCAGCACATGGTGCATTACGGTCACCATCTTCACAGTTCCTCCTATTTCCCGCCATTTTCTAAATGGATAAAACCTTTGTGAGAAACTTATTTTATTTATAAATCTTTTAACTAAGACTTCATGCTTAGACAATTATGTTTCTCTATAATTCCTTAATAATGATTCATAAAAATCTTGTGATTAACTAAACATATCCCCCGGCAGTATCATAACCAAGAGTGCAGCAAGGCCCATTATCGTGCACCAGTTCCCATTTGAGTCTAGCTCAAAGTGGTGTTTTTGGGTTTTACCCCTATGTACATCTGTGCCAGAGCGTCCTCTACCTGCTCGTATCCAGACAGGGATGTATTTGTTTGATAAACCACTTACTCAATACTTACCAAAATACCAGGAAGTTTTCCTATATTTAAACTTTTCTATAGGGTTCTTCCTAAGTTTTTATATCCTATTTTCCACAAATAACTAAACCATCCTTCGATACCAACTATGGAATCCCACCTTTTTATAACATAAACTTTCATTACATTTCACAAAACTGAGGATCTTTAAGGTTTAGTGTCTTGGAAACAAGGAACATAATACATGAAAACAACATAAAACATTCTTCTTAAACACTTGAAAGGATTATCCTTGAGTTCATCCTAGGTTCATTACTGCGTATCATAACCTGGGGACATACATCAAAAGAAAGGGTGAGCAGAAGGCCCAGTGAGGGAAACAAGGGAAACATTTTACATGTGAACTTGAGATACTTCAATAAGGCCGTGAAAAGAACTTTAAGGCATGAGAAAAAAATCATGAGGCATGTCATAATGAAAATAAAATTTTTCATAACTTGAAGATGTGGGTACAACATTTAATATTGAAAATCATTTCGTTTCACCAAGTTCCATCCCCAAGGTGTCATTAAAAATTACCAAGGTTATTCACCAAGGTATCAGTCTAAAAGGTCATCTCTAGAGATTAAGTCTTTACCCAATGCATTGGAGCGTTATCTGGGCGCACCCTTGACATGTATTTATTATCATGTGAGACACATATATATCATCATAAATAATTTCATAAAAAACCCATATATCATAAAATAAATGGGTTTCATTTCATAATCATAACGTTTTAAAAACTGCTTTAAAGACATGATCTTTATGTCACTTTAAACCCACAGAAAGGGAAAGCAGGTTTCATGTATGTAAATCCCAGAATTTAAAATAAAACATTTTGATATATATGTGAATACCCCTGTATAAATAAGATCATTTAGTATTCATTTAATAACATAAAATAATTTTGAGAAAAGAGAGAGGCATTTTGAGATGAAAATTTTGCAGCATAATAACTACGTTACAGGGTTTTAGAAAATGTTGAAAAGAGAGGGGACATGGGTCACCCACTCATAAATGATCTATAAAAATAGTATAGAGATAGAATATAAATTATATGAATCATGGTAATTAAATTTGAAGGACATACCATTTGAAATGAAAAACATGGAAGTAAGACAAAAATAAGATTTCTCTTATAAAAATTCAGCAGCCTAACGGCGTCACTTAAACTTCAATAAAAATGAATTGACGATATCAAATACGGTCTCTCATCATATGATCATAAAAGATCAGTATGATAGATATAGAGATCATACCCCAACATAATAAAAAGGAACTTGAAAGACTTGACATGAAAATAGAACTTGAAAAATGAGAAGGGTGAAAGAATCCCCTAAATATTCAGCATCCTAACGGCGCCACTTAAACATTCATAAAACAAAATGATGAGAGTAAGAGGGGATCTCTCATCATATGAAAATTAAGAGGGAATTAAGAGTAATATAAAAGAACATCCTACAACATAAGAACATGGAGAATAAAAGGAATGACATAAAAGAGATTACTTGAAAAAAAAGAGAGAGGTTGGATCCCTTACCTTAAACGTAACTCTTAAAAGTCAATGGTTGGGACCTTGAGAGGCTTGAGGGCACCTTTGGATGACTCCTTGGGAGCTAAGGAGACCAGAACTTCGTTGAGGATGGTTTTGGAGTCGAATGGATGAGAGGAGGGCTTGGTATTTATAGGGAAAGTGAGGGGACAAGGCATTAATGGCCAAGGGACACCTCATTGGTGGTTTTGGCAAAACCATGGGCTTGCCCATGGTATTTGCCCATGGTATTGGCTACTTGGGACACCTCACACAATAATTCATCCCCTTTAGTCGACCATCCCTTAAAATATCTCATGAAATCATCATGACACAGTTATGATGTCATTTAACATACTGAAACCCTAAAACTGCATTTCTACTATTCACTGAAAATTCATCTTTCTCAGAAAAATCCCAAAAATTCACCATAACATAATATCGATGAAATGAGTTCAAAAATAAATTCCATTTTATAAAAATATTTTTATAAATATTTTTAATTAAATTTTTCAATAAAAAACACTATTCACAAAAAAAAAACTAATACTTGATTAATAATTTATGAAACCGTTATTTAACCATTTTATTAAATCACATTACTTAATCAAGGTGTCTAAATTATATTAAAACTTTCTTTAAGTGAGATTACTGTAACGACCCGAAATTTTGAATAAATATTGTTTCCTAATTTTATGTGTTATTTTTATTTTGTTTTTTATACTCAACAAAAATGTTTCATTTGATAACATGGGTATAATTAAAATGAGACCATTGGGTTTTGACTGTTATATGACCATTGATCAATATGACCCCTGGAAACTAAACGTTTTGATTATTGTCTCTAAATACAAGTAATCTTGGTTAATTATTATAGAAAGAATATTCGATGGCCTCACCCAGTAGTCTTGGACCGATCGAAGCCCATCTAACAGAACTTGGGAAGGAGGTAGCACCACTGGGCTTTTCTCTGGACCAAACCCAAGATGAACTTCATCGTGTGAAGCTAGAATGGAATTGCCTTTGTGAGAAGTTCAAACTGATAGAAATTACTACTCGTGCGATGTTAGCCGAGCCTCCCGCAGATTCTATCACCTTAGCACACCTTACACTTAGGTCCTATGCTGGTGTGATAAGGGGCTATGTAAGGAGACCGTAACTGCCTTGTGTAATCCTTTTTTTTAAATAAAAATTGGGATTTCTTCTTATGATGAAGTTTATGAATTTTCAAATGACCGGATAAATATAGTATGCATATTTTTGATGAATTTTAGAAAAAGGTTATTTTAAAAATGTTTATGTAAACCTTAAATAATTAAAAATGTGTAATGATATTCAAAAAATGGTCTTCTACAATTATGCTCAATACGAAATTTAGAGTCTAATAAGATCAACATAATTTTTGATGAATAGTAAATTATGAATAGTGATTTTATGATTAGGATTAGTAATGTGTCCAAATAGATTAGTAATCTCACTTAAAGAAAGTATTAATATAATCTAGGCACCTTGATTAAGTAATGTGATTCAATAAAATGGTTAAATAACGATTTCATAAATTATTATTCAAGTATTAATTTTTTCGAGTGAATAGTGTTTTTTAATTAAAAATTAAATTAAAAATATTTAAAAAATTATTTTTATAAAATGGATTTCATTTTTGAACTCAGAGCACCGATATTATGTTATGGTAATTTTTGGGGTTTTTTCTGAAAAAATGAATTTTCGGTGAATAGTGTATTTATTTAAAAAATAAATATAAAATATTTAGAAAATTATTTTTATAAAATGGAGTTCATTTTTGAAATCAGAGCATTTATATTTGGTTAAGGTGAAATTTTGGGATCTTTCTGAGAAAGTTGAATTTTCAGTGAATAGTAAAAATACAGTTTTAGGGTTTCGGTATGTTTAATGACATCATAACTGTGTCATGATGATATCATGAGATATTTTAAGGGATGGTCGACCAAAGGTGATGAATTATTGTATGGGGGGGCCCATGTGGCCTAACTTCATGGGAAATATCTTGGGAGAGCACATGGTTTTGAGAAAACCACTTTTGAGGTGTCCCTTGGCCATTAATGCATTGTCCCCTCACTTTCCCTATAAATACCAAGCCATCCTCTCATCCATTTAGACTCCCCACCCTACCCCAACGAATTTCTGGTCTCATTACCTCCCAAGGAGTCCTCCCAAGGTGCCCTCAAGCCCTCAAGGTCCCAACCTTTGAGTTTTAAGAGTTACATTTTAAGGTAAGGGATCCGACCTCTCTCTTTCTTTTCAAGTAATCTCTTTTATGTCATTTATTTTATGCTCCATGTTCTTATGTTAAATGATGTTCTTTTATACTCCTCTTACTGATCTTTTCATGTTCACATAATGAGAGATCCCCTCTTACTCTCATTATTTCATTTTATGAAGTTTTAAGTGGCGCCGTTAGGCTGCCGAAATTTTTGTAACGGATTCTTTCTCCCTTCTCATTTTGCAAGATCTATTTTCATGTAAAGTATTTCAAGTTCCTTTTTATTATGTTGGGTTATGATCTCTAAATTTATCATACTGATCTTTTATGATCATATGATGAGAGACCCCATTTGATCTCTTCAATTCAGTATTTTGAAGTTTTAAGTGGCGCCGTTAGGCTGCCGAATTTTTAAGTGGTTCTTCACCCTTCTCGTTTTTAAGTTCTACTTTCATGTCAATTCTTTCAAGTTCCTTTTTTTATGTTGGGTTATGATATCTATATCTATCATACTGATCTTTTATGACCATATTATGAGAGACCTCATTTGATCTCTTCAATTCAGTATTTTGAAGTTTAAGTGGCGTCGTTAGGCTGTTGAATTTTTAAGTGGTCCTTGCACCTTTCTCCCTTTTCAAAGTTCTAATTCCGTGTCAAGTCTTGCAAGTTCCTTTTTATTATGTTGGGGTATGATCTATATATCTATCATACTGATATTTTATGTTCATATGATGAGAGAACCTATTTTATCTCATCAATTCATTTTTGGTTGAAGTTTATGTAACGTTGTTAGGCTACCGAATTTTCATAAGAGAAATCTTATTTTTGTCTTCCTTTCATGTATTCATTTCATATGGTATATTTTCAAATTTCATTACCATGTTCTTAAATCCCTTATATTCTATCCCTATACTATTTTATGGGTCATTTATGAATGTTTGACCCATGTCCCCTCTCTTTTCAACGTTTTCTAAAACCATGTAATGTAGCCGTTATGCTGCAGAATTTTCGTCTCAAAATGTCTCTCTCTTTTTTCTAAAGATATTTTATGTTTTTAAGTGAATACTCAAAGCTCTTATTTCTACAGGGGTATTCACATGTATATCAAAATTTTCTATTTTAAATTCTGGGATTTACATACATGAAACCCGCTTTCCCTTTTCTGTGGGTTTAAAGTGACATAAAGATCATGTCTTTAAAGCAGTTTTTAAAACGTTATGATTATGAAATGAAACCCAGTTCTTTTATGCTATATGGGTTGTTTATGAAATGATTGATGATGATATATGTGGCTCATATGATAATAAATACATGTCAAGGTTGCTCCCAGATAGCGCTCTAATGCATTGGGTAAAGACTTAATCTCTAGAGATGACTTTTTAGACTGATACCTTGGTGAATAACCTTGGTAATTTTTAATGACACCTTGGGGATGGAGCTTGGTGAAACGAAATGATTGTCAATATTAAATTTTTTAGCCACATCTTCAATTTATGAAAAATGTTATTTTTATTATGATATGCCTCATTATTTCTTTTTCGTGCCTTAATGTTCTTTTCATGACCTTATTGAAGTATCTCAAGTTCACATGTAAAATGTTTCTCTTGTTTCCCTTACTGGGCCTTCTTCTCACCCTTTCTTTTGATGTATGTCCCCAGGTTATGAGATGCAATAATTAACCTAGGATGAACATGAGGAGAAGCCTTTCAAGTGTTTAAGAAAAATCTTTTATGTTTTCATGTTTAAAGTTCTTGGTTTCCAAGACACTAAACCTTAAAGATCCTCGGTTTTGTAAAATGTAATGAAAGTTTGTGTGATAAAAAGGCAGGATGCTATAGTTGGTATCAAAGGGAGGTTTAGTTATTTATGGAAATTGGGATATGAAAACTTTAGGAAGAAGCCTATAGAAAAGTTTATATATAGGAAATCTTCCTGGTATTTTGGTGAGTATTGAGTAATGGGTTTCCAAGAAAATACATCTCTGTCTGGATACGAGCAGGTAGAGGTGGCTCTGGCACAGATATACATAGGGGTAAAACCTGAAAACACCGCTTTGAGCTAGACTCAAACGGGAACTGGTACACGACAACAGGCCTTGCTGCACTCTTGGTTACGACACTCCCGGGGGATATGCTTTGATAAATTTATAAGCTTAGTATGAACCATTGTTAAAGGAACAAAGATAAAATAAAATAAAGATTCACATAAGAATATATGATCATGGATAACCTAGATGGGAACCTAGGGGATCACGTGTTAGGGTATACTTTTCTTCTACAAGTTATCATTATATTATTTAAGTTCCTTTTCATGATTATTGGCTAAGTATTTAAGCCCCTAATTATAGTTTATTTTCTTAGTTTAATGGAGGGAAATGGAAGAACATGTCCCAACAACCAATGTGATAGGAAATGCTATGATTTCTGTATTAATACGACAGAGATGATTAGGGGATTTAAAGATGATTATTATTTTGGAAGACATTCACTATTTTGGGGACCCTATATGATCGAGGTAAATAGATTACTATGTTATTTTCAATGAGGAGTAAGGTTGACTTATATTTTGAAGAATCGATGAATTTAAGGTGGACTTATAGTAATTTAGGTTACTTATGGGAATGATTAACCTATCTTGGGTAAAATATGTTTAGGTTAGATACTTTTGTTATAAGATGTTATGAGTGGTTGATGTTGTTTGGAGATGAACAATGAAGTTTATTTTGGAAGACTATGTTATCAAATCCTTCTTGTATTTGGGTTTCAATCTTAGTTTGGTTTATTTTGAAAATTTTGAAGGACCGTTATTTATGGAATGGTCTATGATGAAATTTGGGTAGTACCATGGAACTTTGAAGATTTAAAATTAGTTTCCATTCCTATGGGATTTTTTTTCTTTTTGAAGAGTTGTTTTACCTTACCCTTTCTCTTTTTGGGATAATGTTTAAAGATAGAAGAAATAGATAGTTAATTTTTTGTGGATTATGTGATTCTCTAGAAGATGATTCTTGTGTTTTGATGAGACCAAGTAGTTTTGAATGCTCATAGTTTGGATAAAATATTAGTTTTGGGTAGAAACTTATTAAAGGATGAAACTCTACACGAAGATAGGTATATTTTCTTATGTTTTTGTTTCATGTTGTAAATGAATTCCTCAAAATTATGAAAAGGAACGTAAAACAAAAATGTTGTTGGTTTACGTTTCCTACTGGGTAATCAAAGACCATTTACACACATCATAAGTTTGGGATTTTCTTATGGTTAAATTTCTCCTAATCATGTTTTCTATCACTCTCCCTCAGAACTTGACCCTTTGTTTTCTCCTCCATGACCATGTTTTCGTACATGGAATCCTAGTGTGGGCTAACTCGGGTGACCTTTGTACTTACCTTTTTTTTCTTTTAAAGTAATAGTTTTATTGACTCCTTTTCCGATGTGGGACTTTCAATGAAATTTAAAAACCCAATTTTAAAAATTGTGAGGATGAAATTTCTTAAGGGGGGAAGATTGTAACGACCCGAAATTTTGAATAAATCTTGTTTCCTAATTTTATGTGTTATTTTTATTTTGTTTTTTATACTCAACAAAAATGTTTCATTTGATAACATGAGTATAATTAAAATGAGACCATTGGGTTTTGACTGTTATATGACCATTGGTCAATATGACCCCTGGAAACTAAACGTTTTGATTATTGTCTCTAAATACAAGTAATCTTGGTTAATTATTATAGAAAGAAGATTCAATGGCCTCACCTAGTAGTCTTGGACCGATCGAAGCCCATCTAACAGAACTTGGGAAGGAGGTAGCACCACTGGGCTTTTCTCTGGACCAAACCCAAGCCAAACTTCATCGTGTGAAGCTAGAACGAAATCGCATTTGTGAGAAGTTCAAACTAATAGAAATTACTACTCGTGCGATGTTAGCCGAGCCTCCCTCAGATTCTATCACCTTAGCACACCTTACACTTAGGTCCTATGGTGGTGTGATAAGGGGCTATGTAAGGAGACCGTAACTGCCTTGTGTAATCCTTTGTTTTAAAGAAAAATTGGGATTTCTTCTTATGATGAAGTTTATGAATTTTCAAATGAACGGATAAATATAGTATACATATTTTTGATGAATTTTAGAAAAAGGATATTTTAAAAATGTTTATGTAAACCTTAAATAATTAAAAATGTGTAATGATATTCAAAAAATGGTCTTCTACAATTATGCTCAGTACGAAATTTAGAGTCTAATAAGATCAACATAATTTTTGATGAATAGTAAATTATGAATAGTGATTTTATGATTAGGATTAGTAATGTGTCCAAATAGATTAGTAATCTCACTTAAAGAAAGTATTAATATAATCTAGGCACCTTGATTAAGTAATGTGATTCAATAAAATGGTTAAATAACGATGTCATAAATTATTATTCAAGTATTAATTTTTTCGAGTGAATAGTGTTTTTTAATTAAAAATTAAATTAAAAATATTTAAAAAATTATTTTTATAAAATGGATTTCATTTTTGAACTCAGAGCACCGATATTATGTTATGGTAATTTTTGGGGTTTTTTCTGAAAAAATGAATTTTCGGTGAATAGTGTATTTATTTAAAAAATAAATTAAAAATATTTAGAAAATTATTTTTATAAAATGGAGTTCATTTTTGAAATCAGAGCATTGATATTTGGTTGAGGTGAAATTTTGGGATCTTTCTGAGAAAGTTGAATTTTCAGTGAATAGTAAAAATACAGTTTTAGGGTTTCGGTATGTTTAATGACATCATAACTGTGTCATGATGATATCATGAGATATTTTAAGGGATGGTCGACCAAAGGTGATGAATTATTGTATGGGGGGCCCATGTGGCCTAACTTCATGGGAAATATCTTGGGAGAGCACATGGTTTTGAGAAAACCACTTTTGAGGTGTCCCTTGGCCATTAATGCATTGTCCCCTCACTTTCCCTATAAATACCAAGCCATCATCTCATCCATTTCGACTCCCCACTCTCCCCCAACGAAGTTCTGGTCTCATTACCCTCCAAGGAGTCCTCCCAAGGTTCCCTCAATCCCTCAAGGTCCCAACCTTTGAGTTTTAAGAGTTACATTTTAAGGTAAGGGATCTGACCTCTCTCTTTCTTTTCAAGTAATCTCTTTTATGTCATTTATTTTATGCTCCATTTTCTTATGTTAATGGATGTTCTTTTATACTCCCCTTACTTCTCTTTTCATGTTCACATAATGAGAGATCCCCTCTTACTCTCATTATTTCTTTTTATGAAGATTTAAGTGGCGCCGTTAGGCTGCCGAAATTTTTGTAACGGATTCTTTCTCCCTTCTCATTTTTCAAGATCTATTTTCATGTAAAGTATTTCAATTTCCTTTTTATTATGTTGGGGTATGATCTATAAATTTATCATACTGATATTTTATGATCATATTATGAGAGACCCCATTTGATCTCTTCAATTCAGTATTTTGAAGTTTTAAGTGGCGTCGTTAGGCTGTCGAATTTTTAAGTGATTCTTTACCCTTCTCGTTTTGAAGTTCTACTTTCATGTCAATTCTTTCAAGTTCCTTTTCATTATGTTGGGGTATGATCTATATATCTATCATACTGATCTTTTATGACCATATGATGAGAGACCCCATTTGATCTCTTCAATTCAGTATTTTGAAGTTTAAGTGGCGTCGTTAGGCTGCTGAATTTTTAAGTGGTCCTTGCACCTTTCTCCCTTTTCAAAGTTCTAATTACATGTCAAGTCTTGCAAGTTCCTTTTTATTATGTTGGGGTATGATCTCTATATCTATAATAATGATATTTTATATTCTTATGATGAGATACCCTATTTTATCTCATCAATTCATTTTTGGTTGAAGTTTATGTAACGTTGTTAGGCTACCGAATTTTCATAAGAGAAATCTTATTTTTGTCTTCCTTTCATGTTCTTCATTTCATATGGTATATTTTCAAATTTCATTACCATGTTCTTAAATCCCTTATATTCTGTCCCTCTACTATTTTATGGGTCATTTATGAATGTTTGACCCATGTCCCCTCTCTTTTCAACGTTTTCTAAACCCCTGTAACGTAGCCGTTATGCTGCAGAATTTTCGTCTCAAAATGTCTCTCTCTTTTTTCTAAAGATATTTTATGTTATTAAGTGAATACTCAAAGCTCTTATTTCTACAGGGGTATTCACATGTATATCAAAATGTTCTATTTTAAATTCTGGGATTTACATACATGAAACCCGCTTTCCCTTTTTCGTGGGTTTAAAGTGACATAAAGATCATGTCTTTAAAGCAGTTTTTAAAACGTTGTGATTATGAAATGAAACCCATTTCTTTTATGCTATATGGGTTGTTTATGAAATGATTGATGATGATATATGTGGCTCACATGATAATAAAGACATGTCAAGGTTGCGCCCAGATAGCGCTCCAATGCATTGGGTAAAGACTTAATCTCTAGAGATGACTTTTTAGACTGATACCTTGGTGAATAACCTTGGTAATTTTTAATGACACCTTGGGGATGGACCTTGGTGAAACGAAATGATTGTCAATATTAAATGTTGTAGCCACATCTTCAAGTTATGAAAAATTTTATTTTTATTATGATATGCCTCATGATTTCTTTCTCATGCCTTAATGTTCTTTTCATGACCTTATTGAAGTATCTCAAGTTCACATGTAAAATGTTTCTCTTGTTTCCCTTACTGGGCCTTCTGCTCACCCTTTCTTTTGATGTATGTCCCCAGGTTATGAGATGCATTAATGAACCTAGGATGAACATGAGGAGAATCCTTTCAAGTGTGTAAGAAGAATCTTTTATGTTTTCATGTTTAAAGTTCCTGGTTTCCAAGACACTAAACCTTAAAGATCCTTGGTTTTGTAAAATATAATGAAAGTTTATGTGATAAAAAGGCGCGATGCTATAATTACTAATCCATTTGGTCACATTACTAATCCTAAGCGTAAAATCACTATTCATAATTTACTATTCATCAAAAATTAAGTTGATCTTATTAGACTCCAAATTCCTTACTGAACACTTTTGCAGAAGGCCATTTTTTGAAAATCATTACACATAATTAATTATTTAAGGTTTACATAAATATTTTAAAATATCTTTTTTCCTAAATTCATCAATAAAATACATCCTAAAATTATCCAGACATTTGAAATTTCACAAACATCACTAAAGGAATAAATATCAATTTATTCATCCCAAATGATTACACAAAGAAGCTACGGTCTCGTCACATAGCCCCTTATAACACCAGCATATGACTTAAGTGTAAGGTGTTCTAGGGTGAGAGAATCTGAAGGAGGCTCAGATAACATTGCCCTAGTAGTAATCTCTACTAACTTGAACTTCTCTCACAGGCGTTTCCATTCCAGCTTGACACGCTGGAGTTCGGCTTGGGCTTGGTCCAAAGTGAAGCCCAAAGATGCCACCTCCTTCCCAAGCTCTGATAAGTGGGCCTCATAAGGTTCGAGTCTACTGGATGAAGCCATCGACTCCTCTTTCTACATTAACCATTAACATCTCTATTAAATCATTAAGAGTAAGTTAATATACTATTTAAAAAGTTTGGGTCGTTACAGTCTGCACGCGTCTCGAGGGGACCATGCAGGGTGTGAGACAAACCTCAGTAGGATACCACCCAACGGTGCGTACCAAATATATGTGTTTAAGTAGTCATGCATTTACAAGGAAAGCAGTAAACAGTACATTGCACAATTAAAAACAAACTCCACTAGTGCTCAACAACCACCATAGAGCGTCACCTTCTTCGGCTAACGCTGGACTCTCTGTCGTGTAACCCGGCACCACATGCCACCTGACACCTCGTGTCTCAAGTACCGACATCCCGAAGGTACACCCAAAAATAGTAACCCGGCACCATGTGTCTCCTGACACCATGTGTCCCAAGTACCGACGTCCCGAAGGCACGCCCAAAAATAGTAACTCGGCACCATGTGCCTCCTGACATCTTGTGTCTCACGTATCGACATCCCGAAGGCACACCCATCCCCTGAAGGCTCCTCACCTCCCACGTGGCTTTCTACGGCAAGCACCCCCAACCAAAATACGTAACCGCAACTACGGGGGCCTCTACCCACACGAGTGGTCAAAACCGCCTCATCGCGGAGTATCTCTGTGTTCACACTACTCAAAGTCCCGGTGAGCGGTAATCACCAAAATAGTCCTAAGACACCAACACGTCTAACACCTCGTGTCCCTGCGACCATGTCACTCAAGTCCTATTGCATCGCCATCCTATTATCCCGGGTCATGCCCAACCTGACAGTCGTACTGCCTCAAGTCGACGTCCATGATGCCCAATCCCGTGGTCAAAACCACCCAAAGTAACCTGGGAAAAGCCCCAACCTGTGATCACCATCACTCAAGCGTAACCGGGCCAAGCCCAACACAACCCAAAGGGTCCAGCAGATGCAATCCAGCAATTGCATATATAATATATTTAAACAGAAAACATAAACCGAAAAAACAAACTAAACAGTCGAATTGCACTCTACCAAGTGATCTCCCATACCAGCACTGAGGTCTTAAATGCCTCCAACAATTTATACCAGACATCAATAAATTAAACTAATAGTTTATAACATTAACATTTTAGTTAAAACCATTTTGGCATTCCCTGGCCAAAATGCCTCGACGAGCAACGACCCTTCACCTGGCCCCGCTCACGCAAACTGGTAACAGGGCATACCCAAAGGCATCCCAGAGGTCCCATAAGCGATACAGTATGAAAAAGCAGATAAAACGGGTCCCGCTCAAAATACCCGAAAATGCGCCGAAGGCCACGTCACCCAAACAACCACGAAAACACAAAATGAGGTATGCACCACCTACCTGAGACTCGTACGATGCTACTCCTCTAGTAACACCCGCCAATTTGGTCTAAAACGCTGTAAGTCTACAAAAGATTCAATACCATTCAAATGCCTATAACTCATTCTAGAACGAAAATCAAACAAAACGGCCAAAGAGGAATCGAGGCCTTACCGAGGGGGTTCCAACACACTAATCGGAGTTCGGATCGGGTCCTAGACGGACGATCGGGAGGAGAAGAGAGGTTCGTCCGGCCTGGTTCGCGTATCTGGGTGGAGGAGATGAGTTCTGCCTCCAAAACAAGGCTACTGCCCATTTTCAGCAAAAAAAGAAAGAAAGTACACGACGTGTACTTTAGGACTACACGTCGTGTATAGTTCATTTAACTGTTCATAAGATGGAAGGATTCCACCGAATTACTTTCCGTACCTACCGACATGACTACACGGCATGTACCTAGGGGTACACGGCATGTACGTGGTTCCTCTTACCTACCTCGCTGACTTTCCCACATGCCATGTATATTCCTCATACACGGCCAAACTACATGGCGTGTCCAAAGGGAACACGGTGTGTACCTGGTTCTACCCGGCCAACGGCCTAGACGCCATGTATGTCCCTCATACATGGCCAGACTACAGGACGTGTCCTAGGGGAACACGGTGTGTATCTGGTTCACTTGGCCAATGGCCTACACGCCATTTATGGCCACCACACGGTCGGGGATACACGGGGTGTTGAAAACTAAACGCCGTATAGTAAGAAATTTCTACACGATCATCACACGGCATGTACTCGGCGAGCACACGGTCGTCCACTCGCCTGCACATACACGGTGTGTCCTCAAAGTACACGGCGTGTAGTCTGGAAATATCTAGAAACTTCCCATTTAATCCAGTTTCCTCAGAAACCAGTCAAAAATTTATACAGGGTCGGGATTTTGACCCGTTCCAAAAACCCGGGTTCTTACAGATAAAAACGGTGGTCCTCTGGCCTCTGTTTTTGTTTTCAGATTTGAATGAATTATTTTTTCCACTTTTATGAGAACTTTTTTTAGTGCCGATAAAAGTCCCTTTTATTAGCATTCCGTTAAAGGGATCTTTCGGCGCTTATAAAATGGGTGGTCCTCTGACCTCCAATTTTTTTTAAAAAAAATTTGCATATTTAAAATAAATATTTTTCGACTTTTATTGCTGTTTTTTTATCCCTGATAAAAATAGATTTTGTGAGCATTTTTTTCGAAATGATAAAAGGAATTCACTTTTAACGGTACTTAGATTACCATTGGTGTTGATTGCTTTTTTTAGAGGTGTTAAAAGATGAGTTTGTAGTTGTGGTGTGGGAGGAAATTTTTTGATGTAATTGAAAACTAAAACAATGAAAATACCTAACTGACCTCTTCTTAATCACATTTCAGCCGACTTCCCTTTTTGCAGCATTCTCAATGGTATCTTGTCTTTGACTATAGCCTGGTACCCCCCATCTCCGAGCCCTAGCCCACATATCTATCTGCTACCCCGTCACCCAGCCTTAGTCTCCCAAATAAGCCCAAATCTCATTATCAAACTTCATCACCCCACAATCTACTATCCATCAGCCCAGTTGTTGAGTGCATTGAGAAAAGCTCATGCAGAGTGGTGAGTAGGGGCACAATAGTGGGGCACAGATGATAGTGGTGGGGCTGGTGACTCTCGGTGACAATTAGGGGTGTAGACGGAGGGAAGGCGTGATATCGGGGCTGTAGTGGTAGGGCAGGGTCGCGGTGGCATGGTGCAATAGTGGGGAGGGGCCAGTAGTGAGGCGTGATGGCGGAGTGTGGCGGGAGGGGATTCAAGGGTTGGGATATCCCATGGATAATTGAATCATGCTTCCTCCCCATTCTATGGAAGAGCAGATTTCATCTTATGATAGGAGTGTGTCTTTGGTTTCCAATTCTAATATACTTAACAAGTGATTTTGAGGTTTTTATTTTGCTTCCATCATACCAAATAAGGATTTACTTTTTCCATCCATCACAATTAAATACTATTTATATTTTATATTTTGAATTAATATTATTCTTAAATCTAGAAATAATATTTATTCAAAAGTTACTTATTGCATTTATTCCGTCACAAATTATATGTGAGATGAATATTTAAATAAATATTTATTCGCAAGACCATAGAAAACAATATTTATTTGACTCTTGTCTTGTTCGCAAGGTAATAGAAAATTTTTATTTATTGAATGAATGAATAATATTTATTAATTTATATTCAATAATTACGGGAATGAAGTTATCATAAATATCATTTAAATAAACAGGGAATTATTTATTTTATAAAATGATATTTATTTGCACATGTCGGCACATGTCGCTATGTATTATAGTAATATTTTATTATTAACATGGAAAATATATTTGGATTGTTATTTGATTAAGGGTTATTGTGCAATTATCAATAATAAACCTTGTCTCTTTATATACCCAATTATATGATTTTAGAGAATGTTTGAGATATTTTTGTGTGTACCAACACATCCTCTCCCTAGAGAATTCTCCCAAAGATGAATATCTCTAGGGTTCTTTTCAAGACCAAAAGAATTTGTCCACCTCATTTCTCCCTCTTAAGAATGATAGAACAAGAGATAGAATCATTTAAAGCCCAATGTATTGTTTTGAAATCAACGCAAACAATGCACATCGATTGGACCATTTATGTTAGGACCCAATGTTCCTTCGATATTGTTCGAAAAATGTGGCGCACATTTGGATACTACTAATGGGATTCTACTTTGGAACCTCTCATCACAATGATGGTACAAACCAATTGAGGTTTGATCAATCAACATCTTTATCAAATAAAGAATAGAAGGTCTTGCTATTTACTTGTTATTAAATTAATTATATATTTAATATTAAATATCCTCTCTACTTGGTTTCAAGACTCTTTATTAATTTCTTTGATTATATTCATCAGAAATATCAAATTGTTGTCATGTTCTTGTGGATTATTGAACGTGAGCTCATTGAACTCAAACAAATTTAGTATTTATAAAACCCTACTTACTACTAATGTAGTGGTGAGTAGGATGTCAAATCCACATGGAAGGCCTAGTTATTGTAAAGACCAAAATAAAACTAAAAACAACAACAACAAACTAAAAGTGAACAGTGATATGGTGAAGATGATGATGAAATGGAATGGTGTAGGGGAAATAAGTTCAGAGTAAGAGACAATCATAAGTTGATTCAGGGTAACCCGACTGGAATAGATCTATTAAAACGTCAATAATCATGAATGGAACCAATCATAGTCGTACGAATATTGTGTGGAGAGGAATGAAATGTATAACTATCATTAGATAAATCACCATCACCATTGATCTCTCTTGGGAACAATTATCTCTAACAGAACCCAAGAAAATGATGCTTCCTCGTGGAGAAAAGCGTACGACAACCTTTTCTACAATAGTATTTCGGTTGTGATTGCCAAGGAAAAGAGATTCTTATACCCTTAACCTCTTGCTACTT
Source organism: Viscum album (assembly GCA_963277665.1). Classification (NCBI taxonomy): domain Eukaryota; kingdom Viridiplantae; phylum Streptophyta; class Magnoliopsida; order Santalales; family Viscaceae; genus Viscum; species Viscum album. The sequence continues at coordinate 826,245,653 of OY728155.1, forward strand.
GGGGTAGAGTGAGAGAATGGTCATGAGGAATAAAAACATGAGACCACTAGATGGAAAACAATGACCCTCTAGGATTATCCAATTGTAAAAAACAGAACAAATGAATACAATTCAATTCATTCGATCCAACCCCCCTAAACTACTGAAAAATTCATAACAGATGCAGGAAAAATTGTAAAATTCATTAAAAACATCACAGTGAAATTAAATAAGGAATAATAAAAAGGGAGAATAAGGCCTCCTAGGCTGATCAACTTCTTCCCCCAACTCAAACTCTACTGTCCCCTTACTCTAAGTGTGATCCCTACTCGATCTTGGGATCTCTTCTCTCTTCCTTATGTCCTAGTGTATGGATTGTAGAATGGTCATCATTCAGATGGTTAGAAGATGGTTCAGGAATTCACTCGATGTGATGGTTGTTCCCCCTCCCCAATGATCATCTACTATGATGGTATGTCTTGTTCCCCCTCCTCCTTCTAGACGATTCTCTTTGTAATAGAAAAATTATGAACCCTTGGACATCTCACACACTCACGGTCACTGCTAGGTCTAAGTGATCTGAGTTCCATGTGTCAAGTAACTTAGTGTTCATGCTCCTCCTCCAGTGATTCAAGTGCAGCTCCTCCAATAGCTACGACATGATCAACTAACCTACACAACAACAAAAAAATAAAAATATTAATAATAAGGTAAAAAATGATAAATTATTATTGATATTTGATAAAATATATATAAAAACATAAATACTAAATATAAAATGATAAAAAATAATAACTACTTATTAAATATGTAAAACAATATTTAAATACTTATAAAAATATAAAAATGTACATTTAAAATAAAATATAAGTATACACACAAGAATATATATATATATATATTATTTTTATTTTTATTTTTATACTGAATTACCATTGAAATATTTTATTAAAAATTTAGCGAAGACAAAGACAAATGAGAAAATGAATGAAAAACGTCATGGTGCCCAAAAGTGGTGGTATTAACATTATTATTATATTTTTATTATATATTAAATAAATATAAGAATTAGAAGGGGTGTTCGACTTCGAGAGGAGGGAGTAGGGCTCGGTGGAACGTGTCTCGGCCTTCATCCACAACAGCAAGGGGAGCCCAACTCAACGGTAACAATGGATTCGAGTAGTGGTAAAAATCAGGGATCATTATATCTAGGTAGTGGTGACACTTCCGGACTCTGATCCCTGTTGGGTGGTTTAAGAACCAAAGTTTTTATATGAGGTACAAATTATTTTCTTTTTAGTTTAAATACCTTGTTATGACCTTGTGTGAATGATTATCTTGATCATGGGTGTTTTGGAGGTGTCTAGGGCATGTTCGGAGGTTGGAACCATGTTTTGGGCTAAAAATGAACTAGTGCACGGTTTGCACACAGTTTAGGGAAACCGTGCGGGGGGTCTGAAAAACTGTAGGTTTTTTATAGATCAGTTCTGCATGGTTACCACACGATTTATCAAACCGTGTGGGGGTAACCGTGTGAAGTACCCCTCTTAGATAGAGAGGTGCGCATAGTTTCGTCATGGTTTTGGAAACCATGCGGGTAAACCGTGTGACCCCTAAGGTGTGTTTAAAAATTAAATTAAGTTAAAAACAAATTTCTTTTTAGACCAAAACGCGTTTTCTCTCTTCCACACACAAAGGACCTCCGTGAATCTCCGTTTTGGCACCTAGGCTAAGAATCTATCCCTTCTATCTGTACGACTTCATTTTTGATCTCTTATCATCTCTATGGATCCGAAACGGTAAGGCATACATTCTTTTTTAGTTGTTCTTGATTCTTTGGAACAATGACTGCACTATTTGTATTTAGGCTCATATGACCTAATATTCCATTCTTCATCCGTTCTTCAGATTTCTTCCTAATCGGGACGAACCAGGACATGACACTAGATGGTATTTCTACTACCGAGGTGAGGTAGGCGGTCTATAATTTCTTGCGGATTTTCTTGGTGTTTTTTGGGCATTCGGCCGAAATGCATTTTGTCGGACTTTCCGGCGAGGTCTCGTTTTTGAGCGAGTATCTTTTAGTAGCTGTAGTTGTACCTAGTGTGGTTGAACATGAGTTATGTTTAAGTGTGTTGGCACCCATTACTTGTTTTGAGGTCACCCGAGTGGTGCACCTTAAGGGGATACCTTGATTATGCCTATTTAAACCACCCAAGGCGTGTGTTCTTGTGCTTACCTAGTTAGAGAAAGCCCTTAGATTCCTTTATAGCTTGGGTATCTTTTTTAGGATATGTACTGCCTCCTTTCATATTGATATCATGTTATGCCTCATCTATTTTGATAGCTTGACTTAAATGGAATGTGTTTACATGGGTGGGTATAACTATATGTAAATAACTAGTGGCATGTTAATGGTTTATTGGGAGGGTAGGCCCATATGCTTGTTTTGATAAAAGGTTTACATGAGTGGGTATACTCATAGATTTTGCAGGTGGATGTGAGTGGGTATAATTTCATGGAATGAATATGTAATTGGAATGTTTGATTGCATGAATGCTTGTTTGAATGGTTTTGAAAGATGCCTTGGACTGTTCTCCTTGGATATGGAACGTGGTAGTGGACGCCTTGGGTTGACTCTACCCCTTGGGTTTTGATTCCATGGGATGCCTTGGGCCTTGCTACCCTATAGGATCAGGCTTGCTTGGGAATTCCTAGGACTTTCTATTGACGTGATCCTAGGATCCCAACTAGTGCCTAATCGAGCTTCCACCAGGGATTCACATGGGACTCTATGGGATGCCTTGGCCATGCTCCTTGGATCCGGCCCTCCGGGGTCTATATATTTATTACTTGGATGACTTGTCCTGATTACACCTCGGATCAAGAACTTGAGGTCTGCTACTTCACTATACGATGTTGTCGTGGAATGTTACTTTCACTATACGGTGTGTTCGTGGGACACTTTGTTTCTTTATACAGTGTGGATGTGGTTGCATGATACTGATGGATGTACGATGTGACTGTGTGACTTGTTTAATTGGTTATAGCTTTTTGGTTAGGAGCTGACTCTCTTTTGAAGGTATCCTTGAGGGTTGTTCAGTTTTACTTTACAATAGACTTATCCCATGGGAATATGCACTTACTTACTGGTTTACACTTTCTAGTACTTTTTTAGAATTTATGTTAGAATAGTATAGACCTGGGTGGTTTCCTAATGGGATGTTTATCTCACACCCTATTTGGGCCTCCTGAGGGACCCAAATATATTATATGGTTGAAGGTGATGATAGGGGTAAGTTCCCTAGTACAGGTTGTTGATTGTGGATTTGGAGTAGAGGAGCATAGGACCAAGATGAGGCTTGAGATGTTGGGATACCTTTTTGGTCTTTTTTTCTTTTTGGGATATTTGTATTGTATTTCCATGTATAGTTCTGACTGTTTTCTAGACACTTGTAAAATCTGCATTATATTTGTATATGATACACTTTTGGATGTTATTATGTATTCCTATTTGATTGTCTTACTTTCAGTTGTCTGATATTTATTTCACTTCCTCTATTTTACATATTTGACTTCCGCTGTGATACTCTAGTAATGAGGGAATAGTTTCTTCACTGGATCACCTAGGCCCTCGCTACTAGTCAGTATCCTTTGACGTTTGGGGAGATTTGCTTGAGGCCTTATGACCAATCTGTCTCGGAGCACCGTTTCGGGTGGCATCAGGGTCTAGGACGTTACAAAGTTGTATCAGAGGGTGTTTTATTTTATGGTTCAACTTACTATTTGATGACATTAGATATGGATAGGAAGGAAATATAATTTGGTAATAAAATGTTCATGGGAGTAGCTACCCAGTGTACAGGGAAAATCCAAATTTCCTCAAATTGAGTTTTGATTTTCTAGATTTTGAAATTACAGTTGATTTGATTTCACCATTGGGTGAAGCACATGAATTCTGTTATTACTATTGATGCAATTTTGGGTTCTATTTTAGTTGCAACCCGATGAGATGAGGGTGTTCCATCTCATGCATTATATAGACACTTGTTATAATCACATGACATGCATTATGTGATGCCATATAGGATGCATTAGATATTTCATGTTGTTGTGATAGTTGATGTGATATATGTGCCTGCTATTGTGTTAGTTGGGTGCAGTTGATAAAGGTGTGACACCATCTTTCAATCCATAAAGAGTATGGGCCCTTATGAATTGGGAAATGGCGCACCGGTGAAATTTAAATGTTAACTAAACTTGATATGTATGGTTTTAACGGAAGCCATGTTTTGGGTTTGTGAGGTGTTATGGGCCCTCATTGATTCAAAAATTGGTAAACCCTTGGTAAAATTTTTTGAATAATAGAATGTGAAATGGAAATGGAAGTTGAAATTTTCAATAGAGACTTGACCTAGACCCGACTTTTGAGTGGGTGACAGGCATAGTTTCAAGTGGTTCGATGGATGTTCTTTATACATTCCTGACTTTTGGAGTAGGTTGTGGGTTTGACTAGATTTCTTAGATGCTTTTAACCTATCCTACACTTTTGATCTTTGTGATTTGATGTTGTTCTTTCTTGAGGTGTCTGTTTGGAATTGTAGAGACATGCGACCAAGACAACCTCCAGTGGTACGCCACGATAGAGGCGATGACCATAATTCAGAGATGGTGGTCCAAGGGCCACCACTTGATCCTTCTATAGTGCTATCTATGGAACCTAAGGCTATTTTGGACATAGGCACTGAGGCATAGTTACGTGAAGGTTTCATTTATTATATACAGACTTTCCAGGGAGCACCGCAACCAACCTTGTCTATGACTGAGCTGACACGGGTGTTCCAGCAGCATCGTAAATTTTTAGTGGATGGAAGAACATAGGCTATAGAGTTGTGGCTAGAGAACACATTAGCAATTTTAGAGCATCTAGAGATGCCTCCGAAGCGGAGGGTCAAGCTCGTGACTTACATACTATATGGAGCGAAAAAAAGATGGTGTGATGTTCTGAACTAGGTTGATGGGCAGCATAATATGGGTTGGAATGAGTTACAAACCCACTTCTATGACTAATTTTATCCCAAAGATCTGTGAGCAGAGCAGGCTAGTGAGTTTATGCATCTGGAGTTGGGTGCGATGATAGTTATGGAATACTCGACACGCTTTACAGAGCTGTAGCATTTTGCATGGATGTATCTTACTAATGAGATGTCGAGGGTGAGGCACTTAGAGGAAATTCTCATACATGATATTAGATCTCAGGTCAATGTGTTTAGGTTTCCTTCTATCACTAAGATTGTGAATCAGGTACTGATTATAGAGTGGAACCTGAGGGAAGTTGGGGGTATAGAACATGGAAGTGTTGTTTCTCACCCCAGTGGATCTACGTCTTCAGGAAGGAAGCACCATTTTGTGGCTTCATGGGATGTGAGTGATAGTTAGGATATTGGTGTAGGAATCATGGTGTTTTTTTCATTTTTGTGGTAGGATAGGCCACATGAAAAGTCAGTGTGACCGCAACCTAGATGAGTGTCGAGATTGCGGCAGAATGAGGCACATGCAGTGGTTTTGCAGGACCTTCCCTCCAGCTGTGAGTGGTAGGGGGTCAACTCCAACATTAGGTTTAGGAGCAAGGTATTTAGCTCTACGTCATGCTAGGAGCTAGATTAGTGAAGGCTGGTCTGGCCAGAGTAGTGTTGGTCATGGATGTGGTGTTCAGGCACCAAGTTCTCAGAGGTAACAGAGTGGAATAGATCAGGGTGGCCATGCAGGGTCATAGGAAAGTTATACTAGCCAGACTTATGCAGCACAACATACCCAACATGAGTAGGATCTATGACCGCCTAAAGTGAGAGGTATGGTTTTAGTATCTTATACTATTGCATCTTCTCTTTTTGATACATGTTCCTCTCACAGATTTATCTCTACACGAGTGGTAAAGAGCCTTGAGCATGTTGCTTTTCTTTCATAGGGAATTTTGAATCTATTCACACCATTGGTAGTTAGAATGGGTGGTGTACGCTAGTGTATGGAGTGTGCCCTTGAGGTCGGAGGGTGTCACTTCATCTGGGATCTTTATGTCCTCAAGATGATAGGGTTTGACTTTATTCTTGCAATGGACTGGCTCGTAGCTTATTGAGCGTACGTTGACTGATATTACTGGAGGGTGACTTTCACATCACTATATAGTGAAATGTTTATTCACAAGGGTGAATGAGTTGTCTAGGTGAGCAGAGCTAGACCTGAGCATCGTGGGTTGGGTGGGATGACAACCCAGATTGCTAGTTTATTTTTGGATGATCAGGGAGTGAGTCATGTAGAATTTCTTCTAGTGGTTGAGCACTTCAAGGTTGTCTTTCCTGACAACTTTTTTGGTTTACCTCCTGAGAGAGTGGTGGAGTTCTCCATCAAGCTAGTTCCTAGAGCTGCATTGGTATCCATTCTTTCATACAGGATGGCTACGATGGAGTTGTAGGAGCTAAAGAGGCAGCTAGAGGATTTGATGTCAAAGTGTTTTATCAGACCTATTACATCTCTATGGGGTTCGCCAGTCCTTTTTGTGAAAAAGGCAGACGAAACTATTATGATATGTGTGTATTATTGGAAACTAAACTAGCTGAAGGTTAAAAACTGGTATCCCTAGCCACAGATAGATGACATGTTTGATCAGTTTCAAGGAGAACGAGTGTTCTCTAAGATAGACTTGAGGTTAGGATATCACCAGGTGCGGGTTCGACTTGCAGACATACCTTGTACAACATTTCATAGCAGGTATGGGTTATATGAGTATCTGGTTATGTTATTTAGTAACACGAAAGCGCCATTTCTTTTCATGCTGCTGATGAACCATGTGTTCCATCCTTACTTGGATTCTTTTGTGGTGATTTTCGTGGAGATATCTTGGTGTATTCTCACAATTGACATGACCATTCCAACTATCTTGAAATTGTTTTGAATACACTAAGTGAGTATCAGTTATTTGCTAAGCTGGAAAAGTGGCACTTTTGGATGGATTAGATTCACTTCCTATGTCACATTATCTCAAAGATAAGAGTGTTAGTGGACCTAGAGAAGGTGAGAGCTATAGTTTCCTGGGAACAAACAAAGAACATTTTTCACATATGGAGCTTCTTAGGGTTAATTGGCCACTATAGGCATTCTATACAGGACTTATCATGCTTAGAAGTGTTGTTGACGGGCTTGAATAAGAAGGGTGTGAAGTTTGTGTGGTCAGAATATTGTGAGACTGCCTTTTAGAAGCTGAAAGGGAGGCTGACATCAGCACCAGTCCTGATACTTCCAGAGTAGGGAAAGAGCAACACAATGTACTTTGTGGCATCGGGTATTGGGTTGGGGATAGTGCTGATGCATGGAGAATAATTAGTGGCATATGGGTCTCAATAATTTAGGCCTCACGAGAAAAACTACCCTACACACGATCTCGAGTAAGCTTTACTTGTTCTATTGTTGCACTTTTGGATACACTATTTATTGGGAGAGATTTTTTTGGTGTTCACAAACCACAAAAGTCTCAAGTATATATTTACACATCATGATCTAAATTTGAGGTAGCGAAGGTGGGTGGATTACCTACAATCCTTTAACTTCAAGATTATCTACACATCTGGTAAGGGAAATGCAGTATCCAATGGACTGAGAAAGAGGACTCAGATACAGGTAGTGCAACAGGCTATTAGTGAGTGGAAACTTATCGAGTTGTTTTTTGAGATGCATCTGGAGGTGTATGACAGATAGGGGCAGATTATTTCATCCATACCAATAACTCTACCCTGCTGAACAGAGTTAGGAGGAGGAAGTAATCGGATTCAGAAGGCCTAGTTCTATGGGAAGGTGTGGCAGGTGAGGACCCTCATCCTGGTTAGATGGTAGGCGATGATGAGATATTGCGTATCCATGGACGTGTCTGGGTTCTAGTGGATATACGTGATGATTTGATGTAGGAGTTTCATGCTTCATATAGGGCAGTGCATCCCAGGGTTACCAAGATGTACTATGACTTGCAATGTCGGTACTGGCAGCTAGGAATGAAGAGAGAGGTAGCTGGTTTTGTTACAAGGTGTTCCACCTCTCAGCAGGTGAAAGCGGAACACCAGCTATCAGGTGTAATTTTACAGTAGTTACCCATCCTAGAATAGAAATGGGATGATGTTTAGATGGATTTCATGATAGGTTTTCCAAGTTCTCCTTGAGGTAATGATTTTGTGTGGGTTTTCGTTGATAGGCTTACAAAAGTCTCACACTTCTTTTCGATCAAGGAGACCTTCGATGTTGATGATCTAGGGAGGTTGCACATCTGAGAGGTGGTGTGACTTCATGGAGTCCCGTGAACTATCATTTTAGATAAGGACACCCACTTTATGTCTCATTTCTGGAAAAGTGTTCAGAGGACTCTAGGTATACAGGTTCTTCTAAGCACATCATACCACCCTCAGACTGATGGCCAGTCAGGTCATACGCTACAGGTGCTAGAGGAAATGCTTCGATCGTGCGTCCTAGATTTTGGGGGATCTTGAGAGAGGCACATTACATTGTTTGAGTTCTCTTACAATAATATTTATCAGCTGATGATACAGATGGAAACTTACAAGGCTTTATACGGTAGGCCATTTCATTCTCCCCTATGCTGGATAGAGGCAGGTGAGGTAGCTTTACTAGGACCACGTCTCATGCATGATACTTCTGAGTAGGTCCAATTGATTCAAAAAAAGATGGATACTACACAGTATCATCAAAAATCATACGCTGATTTCCACAAATTACCCTGAGATTTCGAGGTCAGGGATCAGGTTTTCTTGCGTGTTTCACTGAGGTTGGGACACAGACAGATTATGAGATAGGGTAAACTTTCACCGAGATATGTCAGGTCGTTTGGGGTTCTGGAGAGAGTTGGGTCAGTTGCCTATTGGTTGTAGTTACCTCATAGGTACTAATCCATGCACGACATATTCCATGTATCTTAGCTATTCCATTATCCCTCAGGCCCATCTCACATTATTCAGCCAAAGACGATTGAGCTTCGCGTTGATGCATCCTTTGAGGATCATTCGATTCATATCGTTGAAAAGAGCATGAAGGTTCTTTGAGTCCGGTCATTTCCTCTAGTATGGGTGTTATGGTATCATGACCATTTACATGATGAGACTTGGGAGAGGGAGGCTGACATACGTGCTCGGTGGCCAGAGTTGTTCTCAAACAAATGTTGACCACCCTTCAGAGAGCAATTCAGGGACGAATTGCTATTAGAGGGAAGATTGTAAGAACCCGGGTTTTCGTATGAGGTAAAAATTATTTTATTTTTGGTTTAAATACATTTTTATGGCCTTATGTGAGTTCTTATCTTGATCATGGGTGTTTCAGAGGTGTTTGGGGCTTGTTCGGAGGCCTGAACCAATTTTTGGGATGAAAATGACCTGGCGCACGGTTTGTGCACGGCTTTCACATGGTTTAGGAAAACCATGTAAGAGTTATGAAAAAATATAGGTTTTCTACCGAGAGGTTCCATACATTTAGTCAAACTATGCGGGGTAACCATGTGAAGTTCCCCTCTTAGGCAGAGAGGTGTGCACAGTTTCCATACAGTTTAGGAAACCCTGTGAGTAAACCTTGAAACCCCTGCTGCGTGTTTTTAAAAAAAATTAAATTAAAAATAAATTTCTATTTAAAACTAAATCATTTTTCTCTATTCCATTTAAAGAGGACCTAAGTGGAGCTCCATTTTGGAACCTAGGCTAGGAATCGAGCCCCACTCTCTGTCCGACTTCCGTTTTGATCGTCAAACGTCTTAGCGGATCCGCAATGGTAAATCCTACATTCATTTTTAGTCATTCTTGATTCTTCGGAACAATGACTATACTATTTGTATTTAGGATCATATGCCCTAATATTCCATTCTTTGACCATTCTTCAAGTTTCTTCCAAACTGGGATGAATCAGAACATGATACTGCACAAGCTATCTACTACCGAGGAAAGGTAGGTGGTCTATACTTTATTTCAGCTTTTATTGTTGTTTTTCGAGCATTTGACCGAAATGCCTTTTGTCGGACTTTTCAGCGAGTTCTTATTTTTCAGTGAGTAGATTTATTAGTTGTAGTTGGACCGAGTGAGGTTGACTATGGGTTTTGTTTATGTGTGTTGGCACCCGTTGCTTGTTTCGAGGTCACCCGAGGGGTGAGACTTAAGGGAATACATTATTTATGCATTTTTAAACCACCCAAGGGGTGTGTTCTTGTAATTTCTTAGTTAGAGGAAGCCCTTATATGCCTTTATAGCTTTAGTATTTTGTTTAGGAGATGCATTGCCTCCTTGCATATTGATATCATGTTATGCCTCATCTATTTTGATAGCTTTACTTTAATAGAACATGTTTATATGGGTGGGTATACCTATATTTAACTTACTAGTGACATGTTAATGGATTATATGGGATACTAGGCCCATATTCTTGTTTTGATACAAGTTTATAATGAGTGGGTATACTCATGGATTCTGTAGGTGGATGTGAGTGGGTATACTCACAATGAATGAATGTGTAATTGGAACGTTTGAATGCTTGAATTCTTGTTTGAATGGTTTGATTGATGCCTTAGACTACTATCCTTAGATCTGAAACATGGTAGGGGACACCTCGGGTTGACTCTGTCGAAACATGGTAGGGGACACCTCAGGTTGACTCTACCCCTTGGGTATTGATTCCATGGGATTCCTCGGGCCTTGCAACACTATAGGATCCGGATTGCTAGGGATCACGTAGGACTTTCTATTGTCATGCTCCTAGGACCCCAAACATTTCCTAACGAAGTTTACACTAGGGATTCCCATGGGACTTGATTGGATGACTTGGAAATGCTCCTTAGATCTGGCCCTCCATGGTCTATATATTGATTACTTGGATTCCTTGGTCTGTTGAAACCTTGGATTAAAACCTTGAGGACTACTATTTCACTATACAGTGTGTCCATGGAATGTTACTTTCACTATACGGTATGGCCTTGGGAAACTTGGTTTTTTTATACAGCATGGTTTTGGGTGCATGATATTGAAGGATGTACGGTGTGTCCATGTGACTTGTTCAATTTGTTATAGCTACCTTTTTAAGAGATGAATATCTTTTGTAGGTAGCCCTGAGGGATTTTCATTTTTACGTTATAGTGGACTTATTTCATGGGCATATTCACTTACAAACCGGTTTACACTTTCTAGAACTTTTTTAGAATTGATATTTGAACTATATAGACCCGGGTGATTGCCTACTGGGATGTTTATCTCACACCCTGTTTAGGCCTCCTCGGGGACCCAAACAGATTATATGGTTACAGGTGATGATTGGGGCAAGCGCCCTTGTTCAAGTTGTTGATTGTGGCTTTGGAGTAGGAGAGCATAGGACCAAAATGAGGCTTGAGATGTTGAGATACCTTTTTGGTATTTTGTTTTTTTTGGGATACTTATATTTTATTACCATGTACTATTATTTCTATTTTCTATACACTTGTACTATCTAAATCATTTTTGAATATGATACACTTTTGGTTATTATTATGTATTCCTGTCTGCTTGTATTAATTTTAGTTGTCTGTTATTTATTTTTCTTCTATTATTGTACATATTTGAATTTCTTTGTGATACTTTGGTAATGAGGGAATAGTCTTTCCACTAACTCAACTAGGACCTCACTGCTAGTTGGCAGCCTCTGGCATTTGGGGAGTGCACTTGAGGCCTTATGACCAACCAGGATTAGAGCTCTATTTCATGTGGCATCCGGGTCTGGGGAGTTATAGGTGGTATAACTTTGGGAGAGGCGAAGGTAGATCATGGTGACTCATATTTATCAGGTGGCTGGCTTCGAGTTCAGTAGCGTCCTATGGTGACTTATGGTGGTAGATATTTTTTGATGTTTTGAGCTTGGTGCGACTGGTGGGTTCGAATCGTGTTCATAAAAATATATGGTTTCCTGGTTTTTTTTATTTTAATATTTTTGTTTTCTTATTCATCCATAGAGGGTATCATGTTGGGTTTTAATCATCTGGTTTGTTGGGTACATGGGTTCCAATGATGGCTCTAAAGGTTTGGGAGACATCAGTAGATGGAGGAAGGGACAACAATAGTGGTAGAATCCATTAGTGGTAGGCAGGTGTTACTAGTGGAGTGATGCCATTGAATTGCTTTCACCATTGGGATGCTGCAGATGGTGGTAGTAGGGTGAAGAGACTAGCGGTCGCACCATTGTATTTGGATTTAGGATTACCATTGGGTTTGGCTGGTGGTTGAAGAAGGAACCTATGGCAAGGTGTTTCCACCTTTGAGTGCTGGCAGTGGATGTGCCAAATGATAGATCCTCTGTTTGTGCAACCATTGAAACTTTTGTGTTGTCATCAATTTCTTTGTGCTTGTTGCCATCAGAAATGATGCCTTTGTGATGCTAACTTCTACCGATGAGGACTGATAATGGCTGGCGATGAGAACTTCTCTGTTCTTGGAAGCTATCGGTAGTAGTGGATCAGTGGTGGATCTTCTAGGTACATAATGTAATATTAATAAATAAATGTTACAATTAAAATTAAAAAATAAATTTAAAAAACAGCAATGTAAAAATAAATATTTCTAAATTAAAAAAAATAAATAAATTAATCTGAAACAAGAATAAATTATTTTAAAAACAATGAATAAAAAATTAATTAAAAGAATGAAATAATTGAAAAAAATAAAAATAAAATAATAAAAACTTAAGAATAATTACATTAATTAAAAAAATAATGAAAATAAATAAAACAAGATTAATTAAACAAATTGATATTTTATTATTTTGAAAAACAACAAATTAATGAATAGATGGAACAGGAGAGTGAATTTAAAAAATTGAAATTATTATTTTGAAAAATCTAAAAATGAAATAATTAAAGAATTAAAACAATGGAAATGAAAAAATACAATTAATAAATAAAACATATGAATTCAAAAAATGATGATTAATACAAAAGTAATTATTAAACATTAAATTATTCAAAATAAAAAAACAAACAATAAAATTCATACATTCACAATTAATCATAATTTTAATGAATTAAAATAAAAAATGACAACAATTGACAGTTATACAAAAAATATATTTTTAATAATAAAAGGACAATTAATTGTAAAAAATATGGGAAAAAATAAGAAATAAAAAATACCACATCACACTTTTACACAATTAAACAATTTAACTCTTGGGTAATTCAATGAATTTTATTTATTTATAACACCCTTAAAATGAAATGGCATCATTCTTATTTTCAAAGTGACTCCAAATCAAAGGTGACCAAAAAATCCATCCACTCCTTGAAAAAAATCATGCCTCTTGTCATGGACCCCTCCCTCCAAAGATACCACATTGAGGGGTAGAGAGATAATGACCCCTGAGTCTGGCCTCCAGTAGGCATCTGATTGGAGACAAGCACCGAGGGTATAAAAATCTCATGTATGGGAGACATTACCCTATATAATATAAGTCGTATCGACAGATAATATGGATCATCCACAAACAACTCAAAGACACAATATAAAAATAATTTAAAAAACTATATCACATGCATGTATAAATAGAACAGATATAGATACAGTAATGTCTCCAAAGTAAATACCGAAAAGAAATGCTAAAGAAGCAACACAAAAACTGTCAAGGATCTGAGCTAGTAATGTCCAGTGCAGTCCACGTAGTCCTCCTTGAAACCTGAAAATAATTTTATATACGTAGCATGAGCATACAAGTATACTCAGTTGGAAAAGCAAAGTCTTTTGCGCACATGTGAAAGAAGCATACTAATTACCCTGTGAGAAAACAATAGAACCAAACAACACCTATCAAGGTATATTGACCATCCCAACCACACCAAGGCACACTCACAAAATAATGCAAACCAAGTAATATAATATAATAGGAATGACATCGATAAGGGTACCTTGCACAACTTAACCATTGGTATGTCACTTTCACACCCAACGTCGTACATCCTAGAGCTCCCATCGCTTCTGTATACCACACTTCCCCATAAGAACGGTCACAACACACCTCGATCGTAGACACCTGGGATTGCCTCACTACAAGAATGACCACACACATCTCATCTGAAAACGCATGGGCCATAACATCTCACCTGCAAACACCTCGTCTATCACATCTCACCTGAAACACCTAGTCTATCAAAACCACCATCTAATGCACTGATATACCTTTGGCCATCAAAACCTATGCAATACCTACCTCTACTGGAAGAGAGGGATGGAAAGAGTGGGTACCCATCCATCCATACTCCACACCAGATGTTGGAAAAAAACCCCATGTGACTATGCGGGTGTCGGCACATAGTGCTCAACATGGGTGGGTGCGTATATAAATCACAATAATGTACAAGTGTATATTTATATAATATCAAACACTCAATCCCAACTTATGGGTTCATGAACAAACAAACCAACTCACAACACCGTTACTTTTTCTTCTACCTCTAAATGCGTACACCACATAATAAGACACAAAGCCCATTCCAAATTTCTAACCAATTCCATTTAATCATGCCATTATTTTAATTATTTAGCATAAAAAACATTTAACCACACAACCCACCATTTCATTATCCAAGTATATGTAATTAACCAATTTCCATTTAGGGTGATATCAAAACAATGAAAATAGTGTCCGGAGTCACAATACATATATACGGCGCAAAGAAATCCCCCAATGACCATAACTTTCATTGGGGAATCAAGCCCGAAAAATCACAATATTATAATCATATCAAGGCTGTAAAAACTACTGAATCATACCTCTTTACCCTTTAATTTTAATTTAACCAATTATTTATCTTTAATTCAGGTGACACAACCATAATCCACAGGTAAAAAAAAGTAATCATCTTCATCATGATACACAGAAAATAGAAATGAGGGAAACCCTACCTCAAAGAAGATTTCCAACTTGCTACACACTACAGGGTGAAGGAGAACACCCACAAACCACAAATACACCATGATAATAGTGGATCAACCAACACAAGAACCCAAACACCATAAAAATGCAACACAAAACACACCCCAAACATAAAAAACATCGACATAGTGAATCCCTAGGAGAAGAACATAAGAAAACCCACCAAAAAGGGAGAGTAAACTACCATATATCAACCACAGACTACCAAAAAACAACCACTAAGACCAATATATCAAAGAGGGAGGAAGATGGATTATATAACTCCTCGAGGTGCCTAGGGTTCTCCCAAAATAAGAGGAAGAGGGAACCACATATAAATGAATGAGAAATCATCCAAAAATGATTTTTAAAACTCAACTGCACTAGGGATTTAAAAGACATGTAATCCCATTTCACATCGTGTAATCCTTGGGGTTTAGTTTCACCGAAAAACACATAAATTATTTATTATTTAACCCCAAAAATCTACATGTCGTGAAACATATCTAGAAAATATGTGAAACTAACTTTCATGTCATTTAATACACTTATACAATGTGTATTTCCTTCTTCAGTTCTGCAACACCTCTATCTTCCACCGAAAACACCCAAAACCTTCCCTGATCACCTCTAACAACCAAAACTGGAAAGTAATAGACTGAGAGGGAATGTTTCATTACATAAGATACCTCTCAAACGATTCTCTCCCTTGATAATTGAAAACCAATCCAATAAGTAAAGGGGTATAAACCACCACCCTGAAAGATACATCTAAAGGATGTCTTCATACCTCAAATTCTACCACCATCCAAAAATTCAAAACCAAATGACCAAAAACATCTTTCACAACCTCATCACCATTAAAAAACAACTAAAAATCATCTCCTCTCACACAACCACACAACCACACAACTATTCCATAGCCTACAAACAAAATCCTGAACATAAGAATTAGAGAATTATATCCTCTATGTCAAGATACTATCTACTATGGGTAGCACTGACTTGCCCGCATGGGTTTAATCGCATCACAGTTATTGCGTCTCGATTAGGAATCTAGTTCTCCCCTTTTCATATGTCATTAATTTATCACACAACACCCCAAAAACATCAAAAACCAAGGAAAATAGTTTATATCATAAAACAAAAAGTATCTAAACATCACATCACAAGAAAAAAATATAAAAAGAAAAACTCAAAACAACTATGGGTATTAGGCATGAATCTGCGTCTCTCACTCCCAAGTACTCTCCTCTTGGACACCATGCCTCTACAAAAAACAAACCAATGAAATGGTCCATACATGTAGTGCCTTCTCTCTGAGATCCTAGATCTCTACCGGCTGCTCCAAATATGTTTCATCATCCTCAATATCCAAATCCCCTGAATCAATGAAATTAAAGTCATCATGAATATACCAATGAAGTTGAGAGATCTGAAATACAAAATAGATCCTTTCCAACCATGGTGGAGACACCAATCGGTATGCCACCTCTACTCCCACATGTTTAGATCAAGATAAGAAAATATATACCTGAAAATCTTGTGATCTATGAAGACCAAAAGTGCTCCCCAATGAGGTAATGTCACTATAAATTCAGCACAAACACAACCACTGGTAGATCCAAATTATGGGTGGCATAGTTACACTCATGGGGACGTAACTTCCTAGACCCATTAAAGATAACTTTTCACTGCTTCCTTAGCACACGTCCCAATAATAGATGGTAGGTATCACAAAACACCTCAAACATCACCCATTCCTTAAGAAACCGAAGCATTGGATCACTAACCAAATTCCCCTTCACATAACCAAAAACTACTTGACACTGATCACTCCATACAAAATATTGGTATTTATTAGTCAAATTTGTCAATGGGGATGAAAATAAAGATGAATCGGGTATAAAACTATGATAATAGCCTATGAGACCAAGGAAATTGCGAACCTCTGACACGTTTTTATCTTCCACCCAAGAAACAACTATTTCAACCTTCGATGGGTCTACTGCCACACCCTACCGAGATACCAAACACCCAAGGAAATGTACCTCTCATTTCTAGAACATGCACTTGGACAACATTCCATTGAGCTGGTGACATCGAAGAACATGAAATATAGTTTTGAGATGCTCAACATTCCCCTCATTTTAATTTGAGTAGATTAAGATATCATCGATGAATACGATGATGAACTGATCCAAGAGCTCGTGGAAAATGCATTTCATAAGACCCATGAATACGAACGATGCATTCATAACCCTGTATGGAATGACTATAAAATCGAAGTGTCGATACCATCATTTTAAGGTAGTAATCCGGATATCACCCTCCTTAACCCTCAACTGGTGATATATAGACTAAATATTGATATTATAAAACCAACATTCCCCTCTGATATGGATGAAAATATTTTCTATCATTGGAAAAGTTTAATGGTTTTTGACCATCACCAGATTCAACCTTCGGATGTCTATGCACAACATCATACCACCGTTATACTTCTTTTTGAACAACACCAGAGCACACCAAAACAAAACACTAGGTAGGATACAACCCTTCTTCATCATATCATCAATCTGAACCCTCAAATCCCACAACTCAAAAGGTTCCATCCAATAAGGAGCCATCAAAATCAGAGAAGCACTAGGCTACAAGTCTATCCTGAACTAAACAAGACATCAAGGGTGCAGTGTCACAACCTCTTTAGGGAAAACATCCAGGAACTCCCCAAAGACCCTAGGAACCTATTCTATCTTATCATCCCCTGATTCCACTAAAAAATCATCCAACAAGTAAAGAAGGGGCTTCACACACCAAATTCCCACCTAACAACCCTGCTCGCCAATGAAAACCACAAGTTGGCCATCCATATCTGAAAAAACGACTCTCCTACGAATGTAGTTGATAACATAACATATATAATACAATGATTCAATGCTGAGGATGAAATAAAATGGTTGTATCTATAGAAATAAAAGATCCCTGTAGGATGGATGCAGACCCATCATCAGTCTATACTCTCGGAACACATCAAACAAGATGTTCTGACCTTCGAATGGTATTATCAACACCAAGGGAATAAGAATAATCTATATGTATATTCCTAGACCATGGGATAGATCAGGTGAAAAAAAGTATTGGAAATATATGGAATAAAAAAAAGGCACAAACAAGGGTGCTAAATAAACTAATCGTACCTCTGACGATCTCTGACCCCTATGGAACTACTGCCTCCAATGCATGCAACTGACCACACCAAGATCATCTGCCTCTATTCTAATGAAAACCTCCATGTCCATGCATGGGTCACAATCCATGAACACAAGGAACATCCTAATTTCAGCCTCTACCTACCCCATCTCCCCTCGGCAGAGCATAATCATGCTTCCCCTTTTGCTAAAACGGGCTCACAGGAAACTGCTGTTGAGGATGGCATTGAAACTATCCACCTCCATCAAACTAAGTTGTGTGAACCACTAGGAACTAGCTTTGGAGATGAACATGAACCCCCAAAAATAAAACACAATGGTAAAAAGATCCTGGGAAAAGCCCAAAAACCACTGGACCCATAAGGTTGGAAAGGCAGCAGCTGAGGTCAACTCCCTGTAAGTTGAAACCTCAAAGGTCCTTCTGCCAGAGAGAAGCCAATGAAAACTCTACTCCTTGAGGAACCCTGTTGGTTCCCCTCCTGATACAAACCTCCTTAAGATTTCATCTAATCAATCACTTTTTCCTTCTTCTAAACCTCTAGATACATCAACAACGTTAAAAGAGTAGCTGCATACTAGATAGAAGGATGAAGTGCCTCCTCAAGACGTCTCCCACAAGACTCCTCATTTGGAAAAATATCAATGGAAAAAACAAAGAAGGTCCTTGAACTTGATTTCAAATTCACACACTAACATGCTCCTCTACTGATGTGAAAGAATCCCCTACCTCTTTACTAACTTCATGGTCAATCAAATGAACTCTTTTCAAAACTCCTTCTGGAATTTTACCCACAAAAAATCTACCTATTTCCACTCTCCTAGATGTAGCGTCCACCATTGATGCATAGCTCCCCACATATGACTAACTTCTAAAGGGACCCAGTACTCTGTTGGGGCCCAAATCAAATTGAAAGCGATCTGGAGCTCCTCCATCCATTCTCTATCTCCATGTATGAAACACTTCCATCATACTTCCCCAAATCCTACTGCTAGAAAGTGCACAAATTTCACTTCCACTTATCCTCCTCTTCAACCAGATCAACCAAAACAATGATCAATCGGATCATCATGTTGTACAACAACTACCTGATTCACACACACACAATGAACATGAGACATAGTTGAAAGAAAAATAAATATTTCTTAAGCCTGAGTAGTATGGAATTTCATTACGTTTCATTTTAACTCATTTAATTATTTTTTTATCCATATTAACTTTCAAAAAACAACCCATTTCAAACAGGAACCCAAGTCATTATGATACATGTACCTTTCCTAGGTCTCTACCCTACAAGCATGTCCATATCACTTAGCTATTCAATAATCTCAGATTTCATGAACTGGATCATGTGGGGCCATAAAATCCCATGTCCTATCTAGTATCCCTAGTCTATGCCGCATACCAAGGTCAAATAGCATTGTTTCCATACCACCTAATGTAATCATCACTGTGGCTAACTCCAAACCCCATCCTATCTCTCAACCATTAGATCTAATAAAACTCTATCATGACCCCTCCCTCCAAAGATACCATAATGAGGTGAGAGAGGTAATTTCCCCCAAGTCCCACCACTAGTAGGCCCCAGGTTGGTGACTATCACCAAGGGTAAAAAAATATCATGTATGTGAGATATTACCCTATATAATATAAGTAATATCGATAGATAAGATGGATCATCCACAAAAAACTCCATGAAATAGTAAAAAAATAAATCAAAAAATCATCCCACATGCATCTATAAATAGAACTGATACAGATACGATAAAGTCTCCAAAGTAAATACCCAAAGGAAAAACTAAAGCAGTGACACAACAACTGTCAAGGATCTGAGCTAATAATGTCCAACACAATCCATGTAGTCCTCCAGAAATCTTGAAAATAGTTTTACATATATAGGGTGAGCATAAAAGTATACAAAGTAGGAAATTCAATGTCTCTTATGAAAATGTGAAAGAATAATACTAATGCCCCTGTAAGAAAACAAAAAAACCAAACAAAAACCATCAAGGAATACTAACCATCCTAACCTCACCAGGACACTCTCACCAATTAATGAAAACAAATTTTTATAATATAATAGGAATCAAATAGATAAGGGTACCCCTCACCAACTTCCCAATGGTATTTCTCTCTCACACCCAGCATCGTACATCACGACGCTCCCATATCTTATGTATACCGCACCGCCCCATAAGCATGGTCACAATACACCTCACCCACATACACCTAGGCTCCTCTCCCCACAAGTACGACCACACACATCTCACCTAAAAACACCTGGTCCATAACATCTCTCCCACAAGCACCTGGGCTATCACATCTTGCCCGAAGACACATGGGCCATCACAACCACTATATAATGAACTAATAGACCTTTATCCATCACTACATGTGCAATACCTAACTCACCTGGAAGAGAGTATGGGAAAGAGCAGGTACCCAATAATCTGTTCTCCTCGCCAAATGTTAGAAAAAACACCCCCTGTGTGAATATACAGGTGTTAACACATAGTGATCAATGTGGGTGGGGTGCATATAGAAATAACAATATTGTATAAGTATATATAAATATATGATATTAAACACTCAATTACTATCTATGAGTTCACAAATAAAAAAACCAACTCACAACACCATCACCTTTTCTTCCACCTATAAATGCATACACGACACAATAAGATACAAATCTCATTAAAAATTTCTAACCAATTCCATTTAATAATTCAATTCTTTTAATTATTTAGCATCCACCACATTTAACCAAAAAAACCACCATTTAATATTTCATTATCCACTTTTATCTCATTAACCAAAACAACATATGTCATTGAAAAAATTATTAAAAATTTATTTATTCCATCACTACCCAGGATTCTAGCACAAAGAAACCACCACATCATCACCCCAAAAGCATAGAAAAACAACCACCTCCTCACCACCCCAAAATCACGGCCAAACAAACCACCTCCTCACTGCCCCAAATTCATGGCCAAACAAACCAAATATTTCACTACACCCCATTGTAGCCACAAAATACCATATCACAAGAACAGCCACATGTCAGAACACATCAAGATTCATTTACAAATTTACAAAGGGGATTTTATCACATTCAACTTTATTTTTGGGGTGTTATCACAATCATATCAAGGCTGTAAAAACATACGAAGCATACCCCTTTACCCTTCAATTTTAATTTAACATTTACTTATATTTAATTAAGTTGGAAAAACCATAACCCATAGGTAAAATAAAGAAATAACCTCATGTATGATTCATAATAAATATAAACAAGGGAAACCCAACCTCAAAGAAGCTTCCAACGTGATGCACACCACTCAGTGAAAGAGAACACCCGCAAACCACAACCACATGATAAAAACTACAGATTAACATATAATGCAACCAAATACCCTAAAAATAAAAACAACACAAACACCAAACCTAACAAACATCACTGAAAAGAATCCCTAAGAGAAGAACAGAAGAAAACCAACCAAGAAGGGAGAAGAACCTACCATAGATCAACCATAGACTACAAAAAAATAACCACCAAGACCAATAGATCAAAGAGGGAGAAAGAGGGATTGAATAACTCCTTGGGGTTCCATAGTTTATAATAAACCCATAAGAATAAGGATCCACAATAGAATGAATGAGAATTCGACCAAAAAGAACTTTTACAATTATACTACATCGGGGATGTACACGTCGTGTAATCCCCTTTCACGTCGTGTAATCTTGGGGTTCAGTTTCATCAAAAAAAGTGTAACCTTTTTATTATTTAATACCAAAAATCTATACACCCATGTACATGTCATGAAACTAAATTTTACATCATGTAATAAACTTAAATGTCATGTATTTACTATAGCAGTTCTGCTGCAACTCCTGCCTCCACCAAAATCTCCCAGAAGCTTCTCCAAACACCTTCCACAGTCAAAAATGGAAAAGTAATGGATTGGGAGGGAACATACCATTACAAATACTATGTGAGTGTTACCCACTAACTTATTTCAATTCAAAATATTTTCTATTTCCATAAGTGAAACAATCTAAATAAAAGTTTAATTCAAATTTTTACAAGAGACACCAGAATTAATCACTCTCTCCTAGCTTCCACAATTGATGGTCTATTTTTTTGGTTTCTCTCCTCGTAACGTATTTGATTCAACTAAAATTATAATTAAATAAGTAAATTTTCAACTTTTTCATTTGGGTTAAAAATTCCCACCACTTAAATGAGCTCATTTTTTACAAGGCACTTTATTTTAATTTTTCCCACTGATGTTTTTTTGTGCATATCACTGTGAAAAATAGTTATTGAATTTCAAAATATATTTTATTTATTTATAGAAATGCACCCAACTCCTTTATCTCAAAACTACCTATGAAATCCCATTTTCAAATTTTGATCAAGTTTCAATGGACATATATGATTACAACTTGATTTGGATATATGAGGTGATTTTTCAGAGAGAGTGTGTCACCTAGGTTTAAGTTCAAATTTCTAGTTTTTTCAAGTTATAATATCAATTTTAATAAAATTTATCCAACCAAACCCCATTTAATAGCTCCTAATGTGAATTTCCATAAAAAATGTGGAGAAAAACACTTAGCAATCAGAAAATACTAGAAACTGAAGAGGCCATGAAACCCCTCAATCTAGAATAAAATTATCACCTAAGTAGGATGTAGTGATTTTTTTATTCCTAGTCTTATTTCTATTGTTTATTTATTTATTTATATTATGATTATATTTACAAATAGAAAATATATTTACATTTTGATAGAGAGAAAATTAGAAAAAAAGAGTTTTTAATGTATATACAGTGAAAATAAATTATGATTAATTATGAATCCTACCCCATATATAAAACCTAAAAATGGCCATATTGTTGAAACTCAAGGTGTGAGAAATAATTAAACCAATTTGACTAAAAAAGATTCAAAAATGAATTACAGAAAATATTTGATTTTGAGGGTTGATAGTAATGTTTAAACATAATTTTCTACATAGTTATCACATAAATCACATTTTACACAAAAGAACCCTACCGACCACTACCAGACATGCAAGTATATAAAATGATATTCCAAATGGTTCATGCATCCTATGAGTTCATGAATGGTTTTCATAGGGACACCAAAATTTTACATTAAATTTTATAGGGACCATCAAGAAATCAAAAAATGAAGTATGTAAGAAAAATCATCATTAGTTAAATGGAAAAAATGAATAAAATGAAACTAGAAATAGAACTATAGTATATTGAAAGAAGTGAAATACTTATTCCCTAGATATGTAGAATAACTAAAAAATGTTGTACCACAATAGTGTAACCTCCTTTGTAAAAAATTCCTCTAGTTGAGAAATTGAAGCACCTAAAAAATGAATAGATGAACATGAGAAATTTGAGGATTTAAAATAGAATTTGAAATTGAATAGAGTTTTACTTGAGGGAAGCTTTATACTTGTTTCTCCAATTTTCACTCCTTATGGAATATAATTCAATTAGAATATTGCACTAGTAAGGAAATATCACATCCAATCAACCCCTCTTCTCATGGTTACTCCAAAAACCACACAACATCTTCACCTCATGGTAACTAAATTGGGTCACTTTAAAATAAAAATAATTCAGGAAAGATAAAAAAATGTGAATGAAAACATTAGTAATAATGGTTAACCAATCCAGAGAGACACACAACCTAGCAAAAATAATTTATTTAAACGAAAATTTAAATCAAAAACAAGAAAAATCTTGGATTTCATCCCATATAACTATAATTTTATAGTCCCAAGTTGGAATGAATCCCCTATATATTTCATCCATGGTCATTAAATGAGTAATATTCATTAGTAATTAGTGATTGGGTATTTCCTTTTTAAATTTTAGATAGTTTTCACAAAACCACAAGTAACTCAACATCTTGAAGAAGTATTGAAAATAATTATAACACTAAATGGCTAATAATCCTTCCAAAAATAGATTCAAAATATATATTATCATTTAAATATTCATGGAAAGTGGAAAATATATCAGTACTTGCATCTGAATGACCATCCTTACATTTTAATTACTCACCTTAACACCCCCATACTTGTGAAGTTAATAGGTAAAAAAAAGAAAAAAAATTACTATAGGTGTCTCACCGTCAACAACAATATGAATTTTATAGGTAACTTACTTGTGTAAGGAAGTGGGAGAATAATCATGATCATATAAGAATCTCTAAAACTCATGGAAAAAATTCATCATCCATGTGGTGTAAAGAATAAGGGAAAGATCTACTGTCCGTATTTGGAAAAAAAATCCTGAAACTCCTCTAGCTCACTCTTAATAGATCTAGAAAACTCACATTAAACATCAAGTTGAATATAACTATCTAAAAAATCCACCTAAACCATGGAATATTGACTTTAAATATAATAATCATCATAAATATCACATTTTATAATTTTATAGGAATATGAAGCATAATTAGGTTGGGGTTCTTCATAGGGTTGGGGGTTAGGCTCTAATGTTTGAGGGAAACTATCATCAAGGTATCTTGGTTTGAAAAGGATCACTTCATGTTTTTGAGAAATGTATTTTCGAATTTTTCTCTCAATTATCCCTAATCATTTCAGTTCTTATTTAGAATCAGATTCAACAAAATTTTCTTTAAAATGTTCACTGACAGACTCAGTAATAAAATCATCAAAAGGACAATGATTTTATTTTCTAATCCGAGATATAAACACCACATAAAAAAATAAACATTAATCTACCCTTAAGTGGAGACTCCTTATAAACATGAAATTCCTCTTGGTCCCCACCAGCATAAAGGTTCAACTTACCCTTTGAGACATCAATGAAATCTCCAAAAAATGGTTAAGAATGGTTGTCTTAAAATGATTGGAAAAGTGGTATCACACTCCATAGGTAGAATAATTTATTTTATAGAAAATATAGTTTCTCTCTATTATTTGAAAAATATTCCACCCTCCCGTAAGGGTTGACAAGTGATCTATTAGCTAGCTATAGTTTCAATGAATTTGGTTTCGACTCTATAGGGCCTAAAATTTTGAATAAGAAATAGGGAATATGGTTGATTCAAGATCCTAAATCACACAATCACCCATCACCCTCACTTTGACCATTTTTACAAGATATGAAAAAATTTACAGGGTATTTCAGTTTGGGGGGGGGTATACTATGAAACTACACTCCTCATTCAAATTTATAGTTGATCTCTCACATAAATCACTCTTGTTAGCTTTAAAACTATTATGAAATTTCAAGTATGAAGGTATTTTGTTCATATCTTCGACAAAGTGAATTTTAATATTGAATATCTTAAACATTTGATGAAACTTGAGGTAGTTAGGTTCATTAATCTTTTTCAGCCTTTTAAGAAAAGGGATAGGAGGGGGAAATTCTTTAAAATATGCGGGTTATACTCCTCATACTCAAGACTCACCTTATTATTTACCTATTTTATTAATTCCAAATTAATTTTTCTTTGTTCCTAGGATTTTATGTGAATTTTAAACATTTTTATTCAGATTCATGAAATATATCTAGATTTCCAATTTTGGGATTTTCTAGAATTTCAGTTCCAGTTTTAGCTTGAACATCAATTTATTCATTGATATAGTATTCCCTAATTGGTACTTTAATATTAAGTCCCTAATTGGTTATAACTTTTATAACATTATCTCTTGGGTTTGACTTAGTTGTACTTACTATGTTTCCCATTTCTCTTCCTCCTTGATCTCTAGCCATCTGTCCCATTTGAATTTTCTAGACCATGAATTCTAGAATCTATATCCTTTTTAGAGAACCAATTTCAGCTAACACCTTCTGAAACATTTCCTCAAGTTCCCCTTGAGAAATTGAAGATTCATCTCTATATTTATTTGAATTAATTGTTCAGGGTTGTAACTGGTATTTTTTTTAAGTGGGGTGTTTGATTATACCCTATTCTTTCCAAGACATGTCAAGGTGATTTTTTACCCATAATTATACTACTTTGAGAATAGATCACGAGAACCTTAATTCCAAGCTATATAATCCACAAACTAGGAACTATCATTAGATTGAATATGGAGATCAAAGTTGGTAAAACAATACTATGTGTAACCAAACATCCCATAGTGATAACAATACTTCCTCAGAACATGTTCATTAACAACAGAATCTTGAGGGTCAGTTTTAGTCTTATAAATGGTTTTTTTCTTGGTACTCTTTTTTTGGAACTTATTGGCCGTATTATCAAAAAATATATTAATATCATCAGTAGTGGAATATGAGAATTCACCCCTAAGATTTTAACACCCCAAGCTTCCACGATACGCTTCTCTTTCAATAATGCAATAGCTTTCATTATACGCAAGTTCGAGATTCTAACACACCGTGACCAATCAAAATAGCCGTTATGAATAGTAATACCCACATTTTGAAATTATATAAATTTTATATTTCAAAATGGACTTCATTTTTGGATTCAGAATATCGAAATTAGCCTATGTTGAATTTTTGGTATTTTTCTGAGAACTTCCAATTTTCGATGAATAGTGAAAAATAATTAAAAACAACTTTTTTAATCAAAATAATTTATAGTGATAAATTATACAATTGAGTGGTTTTAAAGTATAATTATAATATATTTTAACCATTTTATCCAATGGTGGTCATTATAATTAATTTCACTTTGAAATTGGACATAAACAATTGTCAATCTTTTGATATATATTATTTCTTAAAAACACGCTATTTGTTGTCACAACGAGAATTAATTATTAAATTAATTAATTCAACTTATATGTTTGTAATTTTATAAAATAGACATAATTTTTGAATTAGGAATATCAGTTATAGCTTAGGGTGAATTTTTGGTATTTTCTGAAAAACTTCAATTTTTGATGAATAGTGAAACCACTAAGTGGTAGTTAAAAAACTAATTTTTTGTTTAAATTAATCTTTACCACTTCTGTGAATTGAATTTAAAAAATCCTAAATACATGGTTGTCATTAGTAAGTAAAATTTGGTTCAATGCGATTAAAATAATTTTTGTTGAATAGTAACTTTTAAGTTCTATTAATCGCGATTAAAGGTAATTAGTGTAACTTAAGGTAAATTTAATGTTATAATAATATGAAATTACCTTTACACTTGTACTACCCTTATTGGGTGATTCATGGACGACCATGAAAATCCATGTGTCAACTTGGGGACCCCATGGAGCCACTTGGGTAAGAAAATGACATTAATAACTTTTTATTTAAAGTAAAAATAAAATTGTCTCAAACATGTGTTGTTTTACTAAAAAAATTATTACATGGGGTTATATAAGTTAAATTTTCAACTATAAATATTAATTGTAAAGTTAAAAATAGTTCCTACATCATGGTATTTTTTTATAATTTTTAGACATTAAATATATTAAATATTTTATAACACTATGATGATGCAGCGATTACCTCATTAATTAACGATTTAAATAAAATGAAAATATAATGTAAAATCTAAGACTTACACTTGCCAAAAACCTATTTTATGAGTATATTTATAATCCTTATCATCTTATCCTAGAAATATATAATTGTGGGACCTTTGAAATCCGAAAATCACTTCATAATAATGTAACATTTCATGACTTTCCAAGAGTTTCCCTCCTCTCCTCTTATAAAAGGCCCCCACATCTACCACCTTATTTACACCTTCAAAGCCATTTGGATTGGAAAAACTATACCAAAATACTCTCTCAACTTTCCTATATTAATCCTAGAAGCCTCACTTTTGTAAAAAGTCTTCCCATGGAAGCCTTTGGCTCAAATCAAAAAGAGTTACCCGATTTTAAGGTAATGTCTTCTCTTATGTTCTTTTGTTTTATTTTTCTTCTCCAACCCCTTAAACTCTTTTAATTATTTTCTTTTGAAACAAAAACAGTATATTCAGTATACTAGGATGTTTTTATGATAAGTATTTGATTTACACTTACACACACCTTCGTCTAATGGTTAAAGAACATACTGTTTCTGTGGGTGGCGAATTACTGCCTCACGAAACGATGATTGTTCAATATTCTTTTAACACCTCTCATGGTGGCCATTAAGATGTAACTATATTTACATATGAGATATATTATATTTATGTTTTCCTTATGCTTCTGTATTTTTCATTTATGGTATACCTTTATGATTTCCATTATGGGTAAATGCGATAATTTCATTTTAGGAAGTGCGGACTACCACCCCCTCAAAGTGATTTGAATCGTTAATGACATATGTGGGATGTATAAAGGATGGAGTAAATGATATTATATATGATATTATACAGGAATTATAATATACCTTTATATCATTATGATTTCATTCCATTAAATACGAAATAGAAATAAAAGTAGTGTTCATGCGTACGTACGACTTACCGTCTCCATGAATGGTGCATTTCATTTCTTACCTCTAAATGTTATGTAATATTATAAATGCATGTATATACTGGATATATATATGATATATATGATATCTAAATCATGAATATAATTCTGGATATAATGGATATTTTACCACATGAAAAACTTGTGATTATAAGAAGTTTATTTTTTACTCAAGTACCAAAGATTGACAAAACGACCGTTATTAACTTAAATAATTACATAATGTTCATAACATGGTAATAAGTGATATAAAAGGAATAATGAAATTGAAAAATGTTCTTAAGAAAATAGAAATTAACTCTAGTTTATTATTCAGGAGATTAAAGAACGATCGAGTCAAGTCGGACACGAGGTAAGGGAACTTCTTAACCTAATTTCTATTCTTTGGGTTAATCGCCTACTTTCAAATTATGTCATGATATTATTATGTCCTATCTTGAATTTATATTTTCTTTATGTTTACATATAGTGAAAACATATAATAGATCTATTTTATTTAAAAAGTGATCTTTGTAAGGACTTCGTCTCAATATCTTTTCATTGAGGCATATTTTGTTTTATACACAACCTTCTTTTATATTGTGTATAAACCCCTTTGACTTTTACGTTTATTCAAAAGGAATATTTTTATATGAAGAGTTTTACTAAATGACAAAAAGGAATGTTTTTTTATCGTACGTATGTGGCGACAACGACTTCTCCACCACCGTGACCATTATTTGAGTTTCGGCTTCCTCTACAAGCCATAACTTTTTTTAAATGAAAAATAAATACAAAGTTTTAATTTTCTTTTATTTTGGTATTGAAAATGGTTTTGAAAGTGTTTTTTTATTATATCAATGTGTTTTATTGATATCTTATGATTGAAATGTGGAAATTTTATGTTTCCTTTATGCATGTTTTATGTGATACGATTATGTTATGGTTTATGATATGTTTAAACTTGTTCATATGAGAAATGCATTGGACTTAATAAGTGACGGGTGGAGCCCAATATAGCTCCTCGATGCATCGTTAGGTCTCATGAGACAAACTAGTGTCTTGGCATGAGGCCTTGACAAAATCTTATTTGTAGTCTTGGCACGAGGCCTTGGCTATGTGGTTATGATAGTCTGGAATTATACATTCCATCATTATGAAAGTGGTTATTGATATTTCATGTGATTAGTCGACTAGTTGAATATCCATGTGAATAAGTAAATGACATTATTTAATTTTATTTTTGCCATATTATGCTGAAGTTCAAGTTTAAAAGGCTTTTGTTTTAGTTATACATTGCCTTAAATGTTTATGTTTATTTATGAAAGTTTCCACTTTATTGTTATCCTTACTGAGCATCTGAGATCACCCCTTTCAATGTTTTAATTTTTCCAGGATGTGATGAAGTATATTATTGATGACCTGCAGGGATAGTATGAGGGGATATGAAGACATGATGTTTTTTTAGTTTTGTTTTACTTTATGATGTAATGTAATACTTATGGATGTATCTAGTGTTTCCAAGGCTACTAAAATAATTGGTCTTTCGAGACTTGATCTTTTGTGATCATGACAATGTTACGCAGTAATGCACCGACTCTGGGTAACTGGGGTCGGGGCGTTATAGTTAGTATCAGATGAATTTTAGTACTAACCTTGGAAGATAGATTTAGATAAACTCTAATTAGAGCACATAGCCCTAAGATAGACTTTGAGGATTAGTATAGAATAACTTCCTAGAATTTTGGTATTATAGAGATTTTGTGAGTTTTTTGAGCAATACATCCCTTTCTGGATACGAGCATGTAGAGGCGGCTCTGGAACAGATGTACCTAGGGGTAAAACCCGAAAACACCACTTTGAGCTAGACTTGAACGGGAACTGGTGCACGACAATGGACCTTGCTGCACTCTTAGTTACGACACTCCTGGGGGATATGCTTTGGATAATTCATGATTTCTGTACAAACCATTATAAAGGGTTTATGAGTATATACTTCCTCAAATAAAACATTTTTTATGGATTATATCCATAAATAGTTCAATTTATGTTATGTGTTTTACAAGTATGGAATTATGTATTTCGATTCATAAACTAATCTAGTTTATGAAATTTTTTAGAAATGGCGCTTAGTATAAGGAATGGAAACCGTATCAATGCACGCACTCCATGTAGGGATTTCCCTCCTGCTCAAGATAATTATAATGGAGTTGGTGATACAACTAGTGCTGATCAGCTTATCACCATACTGGGACAACTCACTTAGGTTATGAATAATAACCTTACTCGTATGGATCAACTTGATCCGCAACATGTAGGATCAATGTTAGACCGCTTCATGAGGCAACAATCACCAACATTCAATTGGAGTACAAATCCCTTAATAGCTGAGCAATGGATAAATTCCTTAGAAAAAATATTCCATGCCTTGGGGAGTAGTGAAAGGGAAAAGGTTATCATGGTAGTTATCGCCTCACAGGAGATGTTGATCAATGGTGGTCATTGATTCAAAACAAAAAGGAAGATGATGAAGCATCAAATATGGAATGGAGGGAGTTCAAAGTTCTTTTCTTATAAAAATACTTTCCTCATAACCATCAAGCAGATATGGAAAGGAAATTTCTGAGTCTAAGGAAAAAAGAGGATGAGAATGTTGCAAAGTATGAGTCTAACTTTACAAGGTTAGCAAGGCATGTTGCAGATTATATACATAATCCAAGAAGTAAGATTGATCGTTTCTTTGATGGTTTAAAACCATTTCTCCGTCTAGCTTTAGTATCACAATCTTTCTCAATGTACGAAGATATAGTCTCGTGTTCTATCAAGACATAAAAGGAATTCTCTAAATATTATGACAATAAAGTAAATCAAGAGAAGAAGAGAATGGTGGAACAAGAGACAGATCAAGAGAAAAAGGGAAAGAAGGATTTTCCATTATGCGATAATTGTGGGAAGAATCACCCCAGTACCTGCCTAAAAGGAATGGGAGTTTGTTAAAAATGTGGAGAAAAAGGTCACCAGGCTCATGATTGTAAGGGAAAGAAAGAGGCTATCAATGTTGAATGCTACAATTTTAGAGAAATGGGGCATTATGCAAATGAATGTCCTAAGCGTCAGGGAAACTTACCTCAGAAAATGCAAAGGGATCAAGGCCAATCTTATGTTGTTACTACAGTTGAAGTGGAATAATTAATGTATTGGTGCTTTTCGACTCAAGGATTATATTATGGTTATAAGAATAATGTGATATATATAAGGATTATACTGCAATACTTGTTGTTTTCATTAAGTTTTTAATATGATGAAGGTAATCATATTTTTAGTATGTGACAATAAGAGAAACTTTACTTTGTTTGGGGAATCTGATGTTACAATTGATTTTGGAATTTAGAGACCTTTTAGAGAAAGTCTGGACAGAGGTATTTTGGATAACTATAAAGGTTGGAATGGATTAAGTTGAACTTTAGATATTATTGTTTAAGGTTAAAACATTTTTGAAGATTATTTTTGAAATATTATAATACTATAGTTTTAGGAAAAGGACAACCTGCAGGTTGGGGGATAACCCGTCGCATCGGACAAAGCTGCAGGAATCGAACCCACAACCATAGTGTAACAGGCCTTTATTACCTACCACTAGCCTAAAGAATGTCCCTGGTTATTACAAAATAGTTTTCCTAATCTAAATGGTATGTGTTAATATTTTGAACCTTTTACGATTAGGATAAATATAATATTTTTGAGTTCTATTATCTTTTTGAGTGAAAGATGAGTTTGTGGTAAAAATTAGTTGAAGGTTGAAACTATATTTTTAAAGTATATATATATATATATACCTATATCTTATTATATGAATAAATTAATTCCTAAACTTTAGGAAAGGGATATTAAAACAAAAAATGTGTTATTTTAATACCTTATGTTTTGTTGACCTGATGATATTTTAAATCAACATAGATTGAAGGCTTTGAGGCCCTCAATTTTACACTTGTTTGTGATTGATGACCTCAATAACTCCCTAAAAATATTTACATTTTTCCTCCAATTATGTGTCTCTAATTTCCACCAATGTTCTTCTAATTGAGATCATAATTTGGTGGTGACTTTTTCATTTCCCTTTCCCTCTTATTAAGGCTAAATTTTTATTAACCCTATTTCTAATATGGGTTTTCCAAAAAGGTATTTTCTACTTTGAACCTTTTATTTTAGAAGAACAATTTAAAATTGCGAGGATGCAATTTATTGAAGGAGGGTAGAATCTAACACCCCAATCTTCCACGATACGCTTCTCTTTCAATAATGCAATAGCTTTCATTGTACGCAAGTTCGAGATTCTAACACACCGCGACCAATCAAAATAGTCGTTATGAATAATAATACCCACCTTTTGAAATTATATAAATTTTATATTTCAAAATGGACTTCATTTTTGGATTTGGAATATCGAAATTATCCTATGTTGAATTTTTGTTATTTTTCTGAGAACTTCCAATTTTTGATGAATAGTGAAAAATACTTAAAAACAACTTTTTTAATAAAAATAATTTATAGTGATAAATTATACTATTGAGTGGTTTTAAAGTATAATTATAATATATTTTAACCATTTTATCTAATGGTGGTCATTATAATTAATTTCACTTTGAAATTGGACATAAACAATTGTCAATCTTTTGATATATATTGTTTCTTAAAAACACGCTATTTGTTGTGACAGTGGGAATTAATTATTAAATTAATTAATTCAACTTATATGTTTTTAATTTTGTAAAATACACATCATTTTTGAATTATGAATCTCAATTATATCTTAGGGTGATTTTTTGGTATTTTTCTGAAAAACTTCAATTTTTGATGAATAGTGAAACCACTAAGTGGTAGTTAAAAAAATAATTTTTCGTTTAAATTAAAATTTACCACTTCTGTGAATTGAATTTTAAAAATCTGAAATACATGGTTGTCATTAGTAAGTAAAATTTGGTTCAATGGGATTAAAATAATTTTTGGTGAATAATAACTTTTAAGTTCTATTAATCGCGATTAAAGGTAATTAGTGTAACTTAAGGTAAATATAATGTTATAATAATATGAAATTACCTTTACACATGTCCTACCCTTATTGGGTGAGTCATGGACGACCCATACAATCCATGTGTCAACTTGGGGACCCCATGGAGCCACTTGGGTAAGAAAATGACATTAATAACTTTTTATTTAAAGTAAAAATAAAATTGTCTCAAACATGTGTTGTTTTACTAAAAAAATTATTAAATGGGGTTATATAAGTTAAATTTTTGACTATAAATATTCATTGGAAATCTAAAAATATTTCCTACATCATGGTATTTTTTTATAATTTTTACACATTAAATAAATTAATTTTTTTATAACAGCATGATGATGCAGCGATTACCTCATTAATTAACGATTTAAATAAAATGAAATGATAATGTAAAATATAAGACATAAACTTGTAAAAAATCTATTGTATGAGTAGATTTCGAAACTGTATCACCTTATCCTCGAAATATATAATTTTGGTACCTTTTAAATCCGAAAATCACTTCATAATAATGTAACATTTCATGACTTTCCAAGAGTGCCTCCCCCCTCCTCTTATAAAAGGCCCCCAACTCTACCACCTTATTCACAACTTCAAAGCTATTTGGCTCGACAAAACTATTCCAAAATACTCTCTCAACTTCCCTATATTACTCCTAGAAGCATCACTTTGAGAAGAAGTCTTCCCAAGGAAGCCTTTGGCTCAAATCAAAAAGAGTTACCTGATTTTAAGGTAATGTCTTCTCTTATGTTCTTTTGTTTTATTTTGCTTCTCCAACCCCTTAAACTCTTTTAATTACTTTCTTTTGAAAAAAACCAGTATCTTCAATATACTAGGATGTTTTTATGAGAAGTATTTGATTTACACTTACACACACCTTCGTCTAATGTTTAAAGAACATACTATTTCTGTGGGTGGCGAATTACTGCCTCACGAAACGATGATTGTTCAATATTATTTTAACACCTCTCATGGTGGCCATTAAGATGTCACTATATTTATATATGATATATATTATATTTATGTTTTCCTTATGTTTCTGTATTTTTCATTTATGTCATACCTTTATGATTTCCATTATGGGTAAACGCGATAATTTCATTTTAGGAAGTGCAGACTACCGCCACCTCAAAGTGATTTGAATCGTTAATGCCATATGTGGGATGTATAAATGATGGAGTAAATGATATTATATATGATAATATACTGGAATTATAATATACCTTTATATAATTATGATTTCATTCCATTAAATATGAAATAGAAATAAAAGTATCCTTAATGCGTACGTACAACTTATCGTCTCCATGAACGGTGCATTTCATTTCTTACCTCTAAATGTTATGTAATATTATAACTGCATGTATATACTATATATATATGATATATATGATATCTACATAATTAATATAATTATGGATATAATGGATATTTTACCACATGAACAACTTGTAATTATAAGAAGTTTATTTTTGACTCAAGTACCAAAGATCGACAAAACAACTATTATTAACTTAAATAATTACATAATGTTCATAATATGGTAATAAGTGATATAAAAATAATAATGAACTTGAAAAAGGTTATTATGAAAATAGAAATTAACTCTATTTTATTATTCAGGAGATTAAAGAATGATCGAGTCAAGTCGGACATGAGGTAAGGGAACTTCTTAACCCAATTTCTATTCTTTGGGATAATCTCCTACTTTGAAATTATGTCATGATATTATTATGTCTTATCTTGTATTTATACTTTCTTTATGTGTACATATAGTGAACACACATAATTTATCTATTTTATTTAAAAAATGATCTTTGTAAGGACTTCATCTCAATCTCCTTTCATTGAGGCATATTTTGTTTTATACACAACTTTCTTTTATACTGTGTATAAACCCCTTTAACTTTTACGTTTATTCAAAAGGAATCTTTTTATACGAAGCGTTTTACTAAACGACAAAAAGGAATTTTTTTTTTTCATATGTATGCGGTGACAATGACTTCTCTACCACCGTGACCATTATTTGAGTTTCGGCTTCCTCTACAAGCCATAACTTTTTTTAAATGAAAAATAAATACAAAGTTTTAGTTTTCTTTTATTTTGGTATTGAAAATGGTTTTGAAAGTGTTTTTTTTATTATATCAAGGTGTTGTATTGATATCTTGTGATTGAAATGTGGAAATGTTAGGTTTCCTTTATGCATGTTTTATGTGATACGATTATGTTATGGTTTACGATATGTTTAAACATGTTCATATGAGGAATGAATTGGACTTAATAAGTGATGGGTGGAGCCCGCTATAGCTCCTCGATGCATCGGTAGGTCTCATGAGAAAAACTAGTGTCATGGAACGAGGCCTTGACAAAATCTTATTTGTAGTCTTGGAACAAGGCCTTGGCTATGTGGTTATGATAGTCTGGCATTATGAATTCCATCATTATGAAAGTGGTTATTGATATTGAATGTGATTATTCGACTAGTAGAATATCCATGTGAATAAGTAAATGGAATTATTTCATTTTATTTTTTCCATATTATGCTAAATTTCAAGTTTAAAAGGCTTTTGTTTTAGTTATACATTGCCTTAAATGTTTATGTTTATTTATGAAAGTTTCTGCTGTATTGTTATCCTTACTGGGCATCTGAGCTCACCCCTTTAAATGTTTTAATTTTTCCAGGATGTGATGAAGTATATTATGAATGACCTGCAGGGATGGTATGAGGGGATATGAAGACAAGATGTTTTTTTAGTTTTGTTTTACTTTATGATGTAATGTAAGACTTATGAATGTATCTAGTGTTTCCAAGGCTACTAAACTAATCGGTATTTCGAGACTTGATCTTTTGTGATCATGACAATATTACGCAATAATTCACCGACTTTGGGTAACTGGGGTTGGGGCATTACAACAATATTGGTCAAGTATGTTCTGGTTGTAATGGGTGAGAGCATTGAAAAATGTATCCATGAGTATGTGGGGAGATAACTGGTGATTGGTAATTTACCTAATAATAATTACAAATCTATCCCATGCATCATGAAGAAACCCCCCTCATCCCAAACAAACCTTGTGATATTTTCCCTCACTTCAATGGTGTTATTCTTGGGGTAGAATCTGGATACAAAGGAATTGAACAGAACATCCTAGGTTAGAAATATTGCTTCATCTATATTCTATAAATATGTCCTTGCCATCCCCTTATGATATAATGGAAACACTATCAACCTCAAATTCTAACTGAAATCTCACAGTGGTAGTTGTGAGATATAATCTTTAAATTTATGGTAAACTCTAAGGAGTCCTATACTGGAATAACATGGAATAAAGGAAGCTAAAATATATTAGAATATTTGATATCATAGTTCCTAAACCTAGTGGAAAACATAATATAATAAGGATTCCTAAATATAGTTGGAATTCAAAACTACCTAAGTCTAGGTTTCTCAGGGGTAGGAACTAAAGGCTATGGAAAATTTTCATTTTTGTTTTCAAATCTTCATAATTCACAGTTTTCAATATTTTGCATTTCAATTTTCTTTCTTTATATGAAAAGAAATATTTTTATTGATTTTAAAAAATGTATTTTCAGGTTTTGACTTAGAATAACTTATTTTTATCCCATTTTATTTGAAATAGAATTGAGATTTTGTCTTGTATAGTTATTATGTTATGAATTTTTTTAGATTTTCTATTTTTTGTTTTTTAATTTTTTGTTGATTATTATTTTTTGGTTTTTTTTATTTGGTCTCACATTCCCTCCCCATAAATGGAGCAAAAATTTGATCATGAGATCATTTAACTCATGAAAATTTAATATTTATAAAACCCTACTTACTACTAGTCAAGTGGTGAGTGGGATGTCTATTCCATAGTGAATTATTATTGACTGTGAAGACAATAAAAACACAATAAAATGTACAAAAAACTAAAAGTGATTAGTGATATGGTGATGATGAGGATGAAATGGAATGGTGCAATGGAAAAAATATTAGAGTTAGAGACAACCAGATGTTGAGTTAGGGAACTAGACTGAAATAGATTGATTAAAATGTCACCACTCTTAAATGGAGAGAATAAGAAATATACTATAATGAATCAGGTTTAGACCTATAAGACTTTGGAATATTTCTAAGAATATTTCATGAATCTTGAAGCTAATTCGACATGGGATTCTTGGGCCAAATATCCTCTGTGTGGTGATATTAAAAATATGAAAAATATTTTTTCATGTGCAATAAGTATCTCTTGAAACATAGAATAACACTTATGTGGAGTTTCATATTGGGAATTTGAGGCCATGGATGAGTACAAAAAGTCATTTCAACCCTAGGTGTTCATGAAATAGGAGAGTTGGTGATGGGGTGTCAAAAGAGAGTTTAATTTGTTTAATAATATTAAACTAATTAAACCCTACCTCCCTCACTCCCTTGGTGTTCATGAAATCAGATAGGTGCAACCCTCCTCCCCCCCTCTGGATGATTGATGGAAAGAGGCCGAATTTAAGTGATTATGTGCTAATGATATCCATTCTTAGAATCAATCATCATTATATTAAGGAGAAGCATGATCCAGGGGTCGTTCGACCCTCGAAGCTTCAGTGCTTCACCTTTTAGGTATAAAGATTTGAGTTTTAGTCCCGATCCCATTTTTTAGGAAATTTTTTAAGGGTTTAGATCCCTATTTAAATTTATAGAGATCCTTTCTAGGTTGATCTACATGTTTCAAGGGAAACCAGGGTGATTTGGGAAACTTATTGGTAAATTCTTGTTAGAATTATCGTTTACATGACATGTAAAATAGTGAGACATGCCATTTGTTCTTCCCATTTGGTGAAGATGGCTTTTATGGACTAAACGCTCTGTACTGAGGTTACACACCATTTAGTGACCCCATAACTTGTGTCTAGAAGACATGGATAGGGTATATGTGTGATATTACAAGTCTATGTAGAACTACACGGACAAAGTACATGGGTACGAGGTTCTAGAAATGGGCATAGAAGACATACACCTCCAAGTGTCTATTTGGCCTAGACATGATGTGTACCTGGTGGTACATGCAATGTATGAGGCACAAATGGAATATCTGTGTAAGGGAACAATATGACCAGGGTCCAGGTGAGGTAGGTTACACTTGGTATTGGTTGTACATGCCATTTACACCTACATAAAAATCCAAGCTGTGCAAACGAGGCACACTTCCAGCTTCTTGAGCAGGTATACATGTCATGTGGACCCTAGTGCACACCGTTTAATTCCCTTGAGATATCCTTGAGATCTTTTAACATTATTATCTCTTTCTCTTGAACCCGGATTCATGATTTTAAGTATCCTATCTAGATAAGTTTTCACATAGAACATTATGTTGTCCTTCATAGTGGCATACGAGGTACGATGTGGCATAGTTCAAGATTGACAATGTAGTAGCGGTGATGAATCGTGGTTGGTGGTTAGGGTGGATCACTATGTTAATATATGGGTCATTAACTTTCCCTATCATTTTAGGATGTGTGTATCATAGAATATTTGGGTTGGTATATTGGTTCTCCCCTGTTGTATCAGGGTTTGAGTCACCTTCCCATGGAATTGTTGCGATGTGAGGTATGATAAGTGTGATGATCCTTTAAGTGGTTCTTGGAAGATGTAAGATATTAGTGTGGTTCTTAGTGAGATATTTTGTTTCTAATACTCCCTTGTGGAATCATTTCATGAGTTTCCATTAACTCTATGATTTGGGAGAGATGGGACTCCCCACGTCGTGGGTGGGGGTTCTCTACCCATGTAGTAATTATCTTGGGGATGGTAATCCCCTATTGGATTAGGTCAAGGGTTCCCTGTATCTTTCGTATATATGGATATGGAACTACCCTACCATGATAGGGTGTGGGTCCTTGATACTCATTGGATAGATAGAGTAGATACTCCCCTACCCGACTAGGGTGTGGGTCCCCTATCCATGAAGTCATTATTCCCCATTCATGTCAGGGATTAGGTCCTCAATATGTGACGTCTAGACAGAGTGGGTACTCCCCTATTATGTTAGGGTTCAGTTCCTCTCTCCTTGGGCTCATAACTCCCCTGTCGTTCTAGGCCGTGGGTCCCATATACGTGCTATTCTATGAGATTTGGAACTCCCCTTTTGTACTAGGGATTGGGTCCTCTAGCCTGGTGTCAATACTCCCCAATCATGTTAGGGTATGGGTCCCCCATATTGATTGTATTGGAAGAGTGGTAATCCCCTATCATACTAGGGTACGATCCCTCTAGCTACAAATTTATACTCCCCTGTCATAATAGCGTGTGGATCCTCTATCTGGGAAGTAGTAGTTCCCCATCTTTGAGTAGCAGTGGGGAGAAGGTCATAAATTGGAGTTTCATCTCCCTAAGTTGTTGAGTATATTTATAAGGAGAAACTCCTCCACTAGCTACATGAAATACCTGGATAGGAGTCAGTGCTCCATCGAAGAACTGATGTGTGGGACACTCCATACAGAAGCAACAAAGGTTTTAAGGTATGTTTAAGAGATAACAGTCCTTTAACTATAAGGAAATGGCAAGGTGTGGGTCCCTCCGATATCTCTTGTCAAAGAAGATTCATGTGATGTGTAGTCTAGATAAGTTCTCCCCTATCTATGTGTAGTGGGTAGGTGTG
Source organism: Viscum album (assembly GCA_963277665.1). Lineage (NCBI taxonomy): Eukaryota > Viridiplantae > Streptophyta > Magnoliopsida > Santalales > Viscaceae > Viscum > Viscum album. The sequence goes on from OY728155.1 coordinate 826,285,933, forward strand.
TTCCTATCCACCTGGGTTCTTACACCCTTCTGTATGACACAAGTTAGCATTGGAATAACCTACAATGTTGTGCATGAGAGATGGACCTAGTGAGTTGTTCCCAATAGATAATGTTCTCTAAGACATACCATCTAGAATAATATTTTTATTCATGATGAAATGTATCACTTATATGGGATCCATCTAAGATAGATGATCTCATGAAGTGTGTTCTCCAACTTTTCTGTTACCTTTAGATTCTTGAGTAGAATCATGTAGTTGGCTATGAGGTTAGGACCTCATGAGGCTTGGAGGATGAGATGAGTATATCTGGGTTATTCTAACAGTCCTTATGATGTTGTCATGTGTTTGTGTTCACACCCCTTGTTGACAGATCTAACTATTCATGTATATCCAAGGATGGTTCAAGAAGTATTTTATCTCTCAATTGGGTTCCCTATGGCTAGGATGAGTAGAATTTTGCCTTTTAGTTTCTCTCTTTCCTATTGGGTTTTTGGGGGGCCTATTGAGTATTTTTATACTCACCCTATAATGGGATTTTACTGAATGTGTTGTGTCATATACTGACCATATACCTTTTGATGGGGTCCTTGGTGGACCCAAGGTAGGAATATATTAATGGGCTAGATTAACATAGGTGTTTACTGAACATGGAATGAAGAACTTTTCAGAAGTTTCATTTTATAGTGATCCTATAATTTTGAGAAGGTTGGATGATTTTACATTTTTTGGTGGGCTTCTATTTTTCCCTTTTATGATTTCAGTTCTTCTATTGTACTCTAGTTTGGGATAAATGCATGCATAAATTTAAGTATCCAATTTTTTATATATTTTCACTGTTGGATGGAGGTGTTCACTGGTGCGTGCATATATGTAATTTAGGAAAAGTCCTCCCATTTGTGTGATATGCCGACTCAATTATATTCTCCCACCCCTGTCCTATTGGAGGGGAGCTTGGGGATTTGCGACCAGAGTCCCATTGGATTGGGTCGTGACAGAGTGGTATCAGTGATGGTTTCCACTCTGAGATCGCTAGAATATCCCATATTTTACATATAGATTTTACTTCAACATTGAAGAATATTTATTACATAACATAACAAAAACTACACCAAGACTGTACATATTCAGTGTCTTTATAAACTGGAAAACATAAATAACCGGTTCATAAAACATCTACATTGTCTCCTGCTTATTTAAGAATGACTAAAATCCTTTTTGATGTATCTTACTTAATACCATTCTTTATGACCTTGGAAAAAAACATATGAAATTGTGAGCTCAAATTCTCAGTAAGGTTAAACAAGGAAAATATCAATCATATCATAATCATAAGAACATAACATTTTAAAATCATATCCTGAATATAAAAGATCATAATATCATGTCATGGGATAAATCATAAAAGTGAAATGTAATCCCAATATTCATAACATAAGACATGATATTTCATGGAATACACACATAATCATAGAAAATAATTTCACATTACTCAAGGATCATTTTCAAGATCATCATACCAGACAAAGTACATTACTGAACTGAGTTCACTCCTTGTTCCATCCCTATATTACTAAACCATATTTACTTGCCATTACATTCATGACTATCTCATGAGATATAATTATTTACCCAATGAATCAGAGGGAGATATAGGTCCCACCCATATCATAATGAAATCATTATTACATGTTCCACAAAACATAAACCATTCACCAAAGAATAACCTAATGAACAAAAAAATGGGGTTCTTAAACATGATTCAATCATAACATAATCCATATAAGATAAATGGATATCATAAAAATAATTCCATCAGAAACACAATCAAATCAGATTAATAATTGGGATTTAAAAATAAATCTATGTCATCTTATATGAAAAATAATTTTGATAAAATACATGAGCTTAATTCCTGAGGAAAATATCCTTTCTTCTTCAAAAACATTTTCCTTTCTCAAAATGCCACACAATTTTAGAAGAAATAATTTTATGTAAAAATAACCTTGAAATATTGTAGGGAAATCTTAATGGAAATATGAAATTATAAAATCATAAAAATATATTCATGTCATACAAGTAAAAAAACATTCTTCTCGTACTTTTTTTGGAAAAGTCAAAAACTACCTTGTATCGAACACGACAAAATTTTCCACTCATACCGTTTAGTAAAAATTAACCAATGGGTAAAATTAAATTTAAAAAATTATAGAAGGAAATAGATAATATTTTTAATTATATATTTAGGAAACCTGGACATGGATGATAAATATACCCTAGTAAATAATTATGAATAAACAGTCTCGGATAAAAATGAGATTTGCAAAGTTATCCTTTACCTTAGGTCCGTTATGATTTTTATGTATCCAAACCTCATGTATAATGATTTAAATAATGCTACAAATTTATTACAAAAACATAATAATTTTTATGATAACATTTATGATCAAAGTTTTATCCGTCTTTAGTAACATTTCATTGTTACTCGTTATTCGGATATTAACTACTTTATGTTCTTATGTATGTTTTTCAGATAAGTTCTTATTATTATTTTTAGGTTATATTTATATCATTTAAATCATGGTATAATATATATATATATATATATCATATTTATTCATTCAATTCATTTATATAATCATTCTTTAATTAATATTATGTAGAACGAATCACATCACACTGTGGAGACGGTAATCTGTATGTACGCACAAGTGATGATATCATTCCCATAATTGTTGAATGGTATTGAAGTGAATGGTGTATAGTATCACAAAATAAATATAATTTTATATTAATAATATATATATTTATTAATTCCATCATTATACCCATCCATGTAAGGTGGTGGTGAAAAACGGATTACACCACGATGTGGAGATGATAAGTTGTACGTACGCACGCGTGGTGATTTCATTTTTCATAGGAAGAGTAGAAGGTGGAATATGGTTGATTCATAATAATAATAACCTCTCAGAATATAATTACTACTTTATTTATTACTTTATAATGAAACAAGTCATGAGGTTGAAGTAGAATAGGAAAGAAGTTTGAAAGAATCGGTAAATGATATTACCTCTTCTTCAACATGCCTCCTCTAAATATCCTATTAGAGAACTATAGCTGGTCTTTGAAGAATAAGAAAACCTCTATAATGTTTCTAGGTAATTTGATAAGGGAAATGTGAAGGTTATTCTCAAACATGAAGGCTCAAAATGAAGTTAAGAGTTGAGGGAGGAAGTGCCATTTTATAATTGAGGTGAGGGGCACTTTTGGAAACCTCAAAAATATTGATTTATAATAAAATAATACCCCACATAAAAACCTCCAAAATGTCCCAATTTATAATATTATATGATAAAGGGTTGTAATATCATCATATAATAAATTTTAGACAAGTTTTTATGTCAATTTAATCATTATCATTTTACTTAGCACTTAGACATTCTATTTAAGTTTTAATTATTGGAACAAATATTTCAATATTAAAGGGTAAATTATTTAATTTTTTAAAGTAAATTAGACCATAAATTAATAATTTAGAATATTTCATACCATATAATAATTATTATATATATATTTTAAAAAAATTTATTTTTAAATAATTTAAGAAAACCTTATTTTGAAAAAATATTAGCAGTATCAATTTTGATAATATTTATTTCATAGATTTTAAAAATATAAAAATAAGAATTGAACCTTGATAAAAATATTTTATTATATCTCTAAGGGGTCAAGGTAATCTATAAAATCCATTTTACAAAATAATTATCCCATGTTATATTAATTAAAATATTTTTAATAACATTTATTTGATCTCTTTATTAAAAAAATATTTACTACCTCAATTTTGTGTAATTATTTAATATACTTATTTATTTAATAAAAATTAAAAATAAAATAATATGATGAATATAAATACATTATATTTTAGAATAATAATTTTAATCTATTTTTTATTCTTAAAAATACAACTTTAAAAATTCTATAATCTATTAAAACATGAATGTGACAAATTTATCTTCACTTTAAATAAGATAATATAAGTTTCATAATCTCTTTTATAAGCCTACAAACGGTCAATAAGTTATCCCATGGATGATTATGGTCGAGATACACTCTACAAATATATTTTGGTAATGTTTTTGGTCCTTTTGATGGTTATTAGTATTTTAATAAAAAATATTTTATAGATTTCTCATTAATTAATTAATTTTTTCATCATCCAAGTATAAGTATTTAAGGTAATTATTTATTTACTAAAAATTAAAAATAAATTTTCATAATAAAGATAAAAAATTATATTTCATATTATTATTTATAATTTAATTTATCTTCTTTATAACCTTATACAAAAAATAATTTGATTATCAAAGTTTGAGTGAGACATATTTCATTTTTATTTAAATAAAATAAATTAAATGTCCTAATCTCATCAAAGTTGGTTGAAATGGATACTATTTCGACCCAAGTATTTTGTAGGGAAAATTATAATTATCTAATTTTATTAATACAACTGTTAGGGTAATTTTGTTATATTATTTTTACCATTAATTACCTAATTTACCCTTTTATCGTGTTAATAAAATTTACCGAAGTTACTATCCATATTGCCCAAAAATAAAATAAAGATATTTACATAATTTATACCTACTTATTAAAAATATGTAAATCATTTCTCAAAAATCCAAAACATATAAGTATCAGTAATTAATTTAAAATTGACCCCCTTATTGAAATGAGAAACTGAGTTTTAAAAGTTAAAATATTGCAAAAGATTGAAATGTTTTTACATCTAAATTTATTGTAAAATTAATTCCAATGACCTAAATTATATTAAATGGTAGAATTATATTATATTTATACTTTGAAACTAGTAAATAATATAATTTTACTATATAAATTATTTCAATGAAAAAAAATTTATTTTCAATTAAAATTTAGCATATTTTTACTATTCATCAAAACATAAAATTTATTAGAAACATATTAGAAATTAATCCAAAGTAAATTTTTATATCCCTATTAAAAATAACATTTTTATGTTTTCATATAAAAATTATTAATGTGTCAAAATATTAATTTAAAAGGGGTTCTCCATTCTAAGGTGTAAAATTAACCTTAAAAAAATATGTTTTTATACATCAAATAGGGTTTTACTCATACCTTATGACTAAAATATCCATTGGATGAATATCAAAAATAATTTATTAAGTATATAAATAACATGTATCTCATTAATTTCATTACCAAAATTAATTCACTTAAAACTAAAAATATCTATTTATATTTTTCATAAATAATTGATAGCCAATGAATTCACAATGAATTTTCATAAGTTAGTTATAACTATTCCTGCTAAACTAATGGATAGGATAAAAAGGTAATTTTATAATAAGTGTGTCTCACAGTTAATTTAAACTAACGATTGCATAAAAAAATCTACTGAAGAATAAAAATTATTTTAAGAAAATATTGCATAAAAATATCTGGGTGTTACATTCTACCCCCCTTGAACTGAATTTCACCCTCAAAATTTGTCTCATAGAAACAAATAGATGAGGATACCTCTCCCTCATAATATCCTCAAGTTCCCATGTATTATTTTCAAATTAGTGGTTCCTCTATAAAACATTAACCAAGAAAGTTATCTTATTTTGTAGAACGTTTTCACTATGATCCATAATATCTATCAGTTGTTGTTCATAAGAAAGATATTGCTTCAACAGTATGACTTATGATCTTAATACATTTAAAGGATCAGTTATATAATTTCTCAAGAGAGATACATGGAAAAAATCATTAACATGATATAGATTCTATGAAAGCACCAATTGGTAAGATACCATGCCAACACGATCCAGAATTTCAAAAGGACTGATATACCAAGGGCTCACCTTACCCTTCTTTCCAAATCTCATTATTATCTTCCAGGGATATATTTGTAGAAACACCTTGTCACCCACTTCAAACTCTAGGTCTTTTATTCGGTTGTCATCACAACTTTTATTTCGACTCTGAGATATTCTTATGTGTTTTTGAATAGATCTGACCTTTTCTATCATTTCATCAACAAGATCAGGCCCTTATAGCTTTATTTCCCCAACTTTATCCCATAAAGTTTGATTTATTCACTTCTTTCTATATAGGTATTCATAAGGAGCCATATTAATAATGGAGTGAAAGATATTGTTGTAAAAAAATTCCACCAAATGTTGGTGTTTATCCCAAACACCTTTGAAATCCAAAGAGAAAGATCTAAACACGTCTTCCAGAGTTTAAATTGTCCTCTCAGACTGACTATCTGTATATGGATGATGAGCAGTGATAAAAATTAACTCTATTTCTAGAGCATGATGAATACTCTACCAGAACTTTGAGGTAAACCTCAGATCCTGATCAGATATAATGGAAAGTGGTACTCCATGAAATATTACCACTTCCTTTACATATATCATGTCAAGCTGGTCAAGAGAGGAATCCTCTCTAATATAAATGAAGTGTTCAGACTTCGTAAGGTGATCAATTATAACCCATATAGAATTATAACCCTTATATGATTTGGGTTGTCTGAAAATAAAGTAAATAGTGATGTTTCCCATTTCCATTCTAGTATGGGTAATGGTTGTCACATCTCCTTAGACTTCTGTCTCTCATCCTTAACTTTCTGAAAAATCAAACATCGAGATACATATTCAGTGAAATCTCTTTCTATGTAATCCCACCAGAAATACTCTTTTAGGTATCTGTATATATTTTTTCTTTTAGGTTGAATAGATAATGAAGAACTACGAGCCTTATCCAACATCTCCTTCTTAAATTCTTGTATCATAGGAATACAAAACTTGTTCTTGAACCTTATTATTTCATCACAATCAAGGTTGAATTCAGGAAAACCTCTCACCTTCTTTTGTAGCTGTACATCTTTCTTCCCACATCCATAATATTCTCTTGTATATATGGTTAAAGATTCATTTGAGAAATATAATATTTACCTCTTATTTTATAATTTCAAGATACATCCTTTGTAAATCCATAAATATTGGATCTTTTGTGATCCTCATCATGGATAGGCTAGCATGGTCTTGTCGACTCAAAGCATCTTCCACCTGGATCACTTTCCCAAGGTGGTAATGTAATGAGAATTTGTAATCTTTAATCAACTCCATCCATTTTATTTGGATTATATTTAGATACTTTTTTTTGTGAAAATATACTTTAAACTTTTATGATTAGTATAAATATCACAATTTTCACCATAAAGATAATGTATCCATATCTTTAATGCAAATATTACCAAAGATAATTCCAAATCATGAGCTAGGTAATTTTGATCAAGTATTTTTCAATTATCATGAGGCATAAGCTATCACCACATCATTATACATGAGAACACATCCAAAAAACGTCTTGGATGCATCACTGTAGATCACAAAAAATTCTCCACTACAAGGAAGTATGAGAACAGGTGCACTGGATAACATTATTTTTCTCTCTTTGAAATTATCTTCACATTCATCCGTCCAAACAAACTTAACTCTTTTTCATGTCAACGTGGTGAGTGGATTATATAATCTTGAAAAATATTTCACAAAACGTCGACATTATCTTTCCAAACCAAGAAAAATTTGGAGCTTAGTTACAATTTTTAGTCTCATCTAACATTCAACAACTTCTGTTCTTAATGGATCCACATATATCCCTTATCTTGATATTATGTGACCCAAAAATGAAACATTATGAAGCCAAAATTCACACTTGGTAAATTTTTAATAAATATTATCCTTTCTCAGGGTCTTCAGTACAATTCTTAAGTGGTCTTCATGTTCTTACTTTCTCTTCGAATAGACAAGAATATCATCTATAAATACTACCACAAATTGATCAAGATATTTTCTGAAGACTCTATTCATTAGATCCATAAAGATAGTGATGGAATTAGAAAGACCAAAAGACTTCACTATAAATTCATATTGTCCATACCTTTTATAGAATTCCGTCTTTGGTATATCCTCCTTTTAAACCCTTAATTGATGATATCCTGAATGAAGATCAATCTTGGAAAAGTATTGAGCTCTGTGTAGTTTTTCAAATAAGTCATCAATATGTGGAATAAGATATTTCTTCTTGATTGTAATCTTTTTAAGTTCTCGATAATCAATGCAGAGTCTTACTGTTCCGTATTTATTTTTAAAAAACAGAACAGGTTCTCCCCATGGTGACACATTAGGGCATATGCATTCCTTATCAAGATTATTTTAGAGTTTTTTCTTAAATTCCTGCGACTCAATTTGGGCCATTCTATACATTGTATTTGAAATAGGCATAGCACCCAATATGAGTTCTATTGAAAACTAAACTTCACAATTTGGTGGAAGACATGGAAATTCCTTTGGAAATACATCATCAAACTCCCGTAAAATAGATGTATTATTAATCGTGAGTTTCTCCCCAACCATATGAGATAAATAACCTTCATTTATTAGAATTAGGACCCATAAGATGGAATAAATTTCTACTGGAATGTTATATTCATAATTTCATTGATGTATGATCATATATTGATCTGGAATAGGAAATGTGACTTACCTTCCATGGAAATTTATATGATCTCCATATAGATAAATCCAATCCATGCCAAGAATCACATCAAATTACACTATATGAAGGATCACAAGATTTGAAGGAATCACTTTCCCACAAACTTCATCCAGAGAAGAATTATAAACTTTTGATACGACCATTGTGCCATTAGAAGTTGTCACATCAAACTCAACATCTAATTTTTGAGGTAATACAGAGATACCCTTGTAAATTTTTTCAAAAATAAAAGTGTTGGTGAATCCAAAATCAAATAAAAAGTTTTATACATTAGAGTGGATGATAAGTGTACCTTTCACCAATTCATTATCTTAATCTACATCTCCGATAGTGAATGAATGTGAATTTACTTTTTCTTTGGCCTTAAGAGTTTTTTGATGTCGATCATCATCAATAACCCTTGGATATGGGCATTCATTGGCATAATGCCCCATTTCCTTGAACTTGAAGCATTGAAGTATAAGAGTTGAATTATGTGTAGCCTTTTCTTTGTTCAAATAATTAGATATTTTTCCCATTAATTTGGAATTAAACTTCCCAATGAATTTCTTTTGCACACTTAAAACATTTACTAGTCCCTTTAAGAAAATTACATCCATGTTTCTTTCCACATATTGAGCATAAGGGAAAACTCATCTTCTTTTTAGTGTGGTCTTTAGATTTTTCTTTGAATTCCATTTTTCTCTTCTTTTCAACCCCATATGACTGATGGGTTACTCTAATATATCTTAACCTTGAGAGAACACTGAACAATTTACTCATAGATATTGAAGTCCCTTACTACTAATTACCTTTGGAGACATGGTTTTAAGACACTAAAAAATCGGTTAATTTTACTCTCATGTTGGATAATAATTTCAGAAGAATACCTTGAAAGTCTTGTAAATTTTTCTTCATATGTACCAACAGATTCATCACCCCTTTTCTTAAGTTCAAGGAACTCCTTCTCTATATTTTTTCAAAGAATACAAGGAATGTACTTATGAAAAATTAGTTCTTGAACTTGTCCCATTCCAGGGACACAATTTCATCTCTTTGCCTTGTATTCTTGATAAGATTCCACCATTGATCAGCTTCAACTTCCAAGTGATATACTGCTAAGATAACTTTATCATGTTCAGAACATTTTGGAACTAAAAATATCTTTTTAGTGGTAATGATTCATTGTTCGGCCACTAATGGATCAGAAGATCAACTGAATTAAGGTGGATGATTCCTCATGAAGAATTTAACAAAATGTTGCTCCCTAATTTGCTCGTTTGGAAGTCCAACATGATTCATATCTTGAAAATGTTATGTGAGAATGGATACAAGATTTTTCCTTCTATATCCCATAAAATTTGGTTTCTTAGTGGGAAAATCATTACATTTCCCGTCACATTCAACATTAACGTGGTTCCTTCAGGTTCCAACCATTGAAAAAAACCAATAATCATAGTGTGAGAGACACTAATCATAATGGGAAAACCACATAATTCAAGAACAAAATTTAAATTTATGAAACTTTATGTCTTATCCTAGGATATTAATAAACATTTATAAAACACTAGGATAGAATTATAACCTATACTTAGACATATCCTTAGGGTTTTTAATAAGGTTCTCTCATCCCAGTTTCCAATGGTTAAATATACATTTTCTATGATACCACCTATAATAATCCATAGTTTACATATATATTTTACTACAACATTAAAGATTATATATTACATAAAATATAAAAAACCATGCCAGGATCATATAGGTTTAGTGTCTTTTGAAACTAGGAATCATAAACAAATGGTTCATAAAATATCTACAATGTCTCTCAGTTATTTCTTCATAAAAAGACTCCATTTTGACATTTATTACTTAATACCATTCTTCATGACCTAGAAAAAAACTTATGAAAGGGTGAACTCAAATGCTCCGTAAGTTTAAATAATGAAAATATCTATCATATCATAATCATAAGAGCATAACATTTGAAATTTTTTTCCTACATATAACTGATCATAATATCATGTCATGGGACAAATTATAAAAGTGAAATGTTATCCCAATAATCATAACATAAGACATGGAATTTTGTGACAGACAAACATAATCATATAAAATCATTTCATATTAGTGAAGGATCATTTCTAAGATCATCATAGTGGACAAAGTCCATTACTGAACTGAGTTCACTCCTCGTTCCAGCCCTGTATTACTGAACTAGATTTACTTGTCGTTCCAGTCATGTCTATCTCATGAGATAGAAATATTTACCCAATGAATTGTAAGGATATATAAGATCCACCCATCTCATAATGAAATCATTCTTTCATGTCCCACAAAACATAAACCATTCACCATACCATAACCCAAGGAACAAAAAAATGGGTTTCTTAAACATCATTCCATCATTACATAATTTATATAAGATAAATGGATTTCATAAAAATAATTCCATCATAAACACAATAAAATAAAATTAATAATAGGTATAGAAACATAAACCTATGTCATCTTATTTGTAAAATAATTTTGATAAAACACTTGAGCTTAATTCCTAAGGAAAATATCCTTTCTTCTGCAAAAACGTTTTCATTCCTCAAAATGACACACAATTTTAGAAGAAATAATTTTATGTTAAAATAACCTTGTAATATTTTAGGAGAATATTCATGTAAATAAGTAATTATGATAGCATAAAAATCCATTCATTCCATATAAGTTAAAAAAATTCTTCTCATACTTTTGCTGGAAATGTCAAAAAATACCTCATACCGAAAACGACAAAAGATTCCATTCATACCGGTTAGTGAAAATTAAACTATGGGAAAAATTTACTTTAAAATTTTATATAAGGATATAAATAATATATTTAAATAAATATTTATTAAACATGGACATGGATGATAAATATACCCTAGTAAATACTTACGAATAAAAAATCTCAGATAAAAAAGAGATTTGAAAAGTTTTTACCCACCTTAGGTCCATTATGTTTTTATGTATCCAAAACTCCTGAATAATGATTTAAATAATTTTAATTAATTATTATAGAATCATAATAACTTTTATGATAACATTTATAATCATATTTTCATCCATTTGTTCGTAAAATTTCATTGTTACTCGTTATTCAAGTATTTACTACTTTATGTTCTTATACATGTTTTGTCAGATGAGTTCTTATTCCAATTTTTGGGTTATAGTTATAACATTTAAATCATGGTACAATATATATATATATATATCATATTTTCTCATTAAATTAATTTATATAATAATTATTTAATTAATATTATGTAGAACAAATCACATCGCATCGTGGAGACGGTAAGTCGTACGTACGCATGAGCGAAGATATCATTCCCATAATTGTTGAATGGTATTAAAGTGGATGGTGTATAGTATCCCATAATAAATAAAATTTAATATTAATCAAATATTTATTTATTAATTTTATCATTATACCCATCCATGTAAGGTGGTGGTGAAAAACGTATTACACCATGACGTGGAGACGCTAAGTCATATGTACATATACGTGGTGACTTAATTTTTCATCGGATGGGTAGAAAGTGGAATATTCTTGTTTAATAATCATAATATTCTATAATTATATAATTAATAATGTATATTTTACATTATAATGAGACAAATCATTAGGTGGAAGTATAAGAAGAAATAAGTTTGAAAGATTTGGTAAATTATATTACCTCTTCTTCGACGTGCCTCCTCTAAATATCCTCCTAGAGCAATAAAGATAGTATTTTCAGAAGACCAAAACAACAATAATGTTTCTAAGGAAGTTTATAAATGAAATGGGAATGTTATGGTCGATCTTGAAGGCTCAAAATGAATTTAAGTGTTGAGGGAGGAAGTTCCCTTTTATAATTGAGGTGACATGCACTTTTGGAAACCTCAAAAATATAAATTTATAATAAATTAAAACCCCACATAAAAAACTAAAAAATGTCCCAAAATTAAATATTAGCTGAGATAGGGTTGTAATCTCATCAAACAATAAATTTTAGACCGTAGTTTAGGTCTATTTAATCATTATCATTTTAATTCACACATAGTAATTCTATTTAATTTTTAACTAGGGTAACAAATATTTCAATATTAAAACGGTGACATATTTACTTGTTTGAAGTCAATTAGACCCTAAATTATTTTTTTAGAAAATTTTAGACCTTTTAATGATTATTATAAATTTTTAAAAATGTTTTATGATTTTTTGAATAATTTAAGAAAACCTTATTTTGACAAAATATCAATAGTGTTAATTTTGACACTATTTATTTCATGGATTTTTTAAAATATAAAAATAAGAAGTGAAGCTCAATAAAAATATTTAATTATATCCCTATTGGGTCAAGGTAATATATAAAATTTATTTTACATAATAATTATCCCAGATTATATTTATTAAAATATTTTTAATAACATTTATTTGATCTCTTTATTAATAAAATAATTAATACCTCAATTATGTGTAATTATTTAATATACTTATTTGTTAAATAAAAAATAAAAATAAAATAATATGATGAATATAAATCAATTATATTATATAAGAATAATATTATTTGAATTTATCATCTGAAAAATATAACATTTAAAATGCTATACTCTTTTATAACAAGAATGTGACACATTTATCTTCACATTAAATAAAATGATATAAGTGTCATAATATCTTCTATAAGACTCAAAATGGTAAATAAGTCAACACTTGGATGATTATGGTCAAGATATACTCGACCAATAAGGTTTGGTCAAGTTTTTGGGCTTTTTTAGGGTAATTAATATTTTAATAAAAATTATTTTATTGATTTCTCATTAATTAATTAATTTTTTCATCATCCAAGTATAAGTCTTTAAGGTACTTATGTATTTTATAATAATTAAAAATAAATTTTCATTATAAATAAAATCATTTTAGATTTCAAATGAGTATTTACAATCAAATTTATCTTCTATATAACCTTATATTAAACATAATTTAATTATCAAAGTTTGAGTGAGACATATTTCATTTTTCTATAAATAAAATTAGTTAAATGTCATAATATCATCCAAGTGGGTTCCAATAGATACCATTTCTACCCAAGTATGTTTTAGGGAAAATTATAATCATAAAATAATATTAATACATGTTTTAGGGTAATTTTATAATATCATTTTTACCCTTAATTACCCGATTTACCCTTTTACCATGTTAAAAAAATTTACTAAAGTTACTATTCATAATGCCCAAAAATAAAATAAATATATTTAAATAATTGTAACCTAATGATTCTAAATATGGAAGACTTTTCTCAAAATTCTAATCCCATAAGTTATAGTAATTAATTTAAAATTAATCCTATTGTTAAAATGAGAAAACGAGTTTTAAATGTTAAAATATTGTAAAAGATTGAAATGTTTTTTCATTTGAATTTAATTTAAAATTAATTCCAATGAACTAAATTATATTAAATGGTAAAAATAAATTCTATTTATACTTTTAAACCATTAAATAATTTAATTTTACCATATAAATTATCTCAATGAAAAAAAGTTATTTTTAATTAAAATTTAGGGTATTTTTACTATTCATAAAAAGATGAATGTTTTCAGAAAAATATAAGAAATTCATCCAAAATTTATCTATATATCCCAATTCAAAATAACATGTTTATTTTTTCATATTAAAAATATTAATGTTCCAAAATCGTAACTTAAAATGGGGTTCCCCATTCAAAGTTGTAAAATTTACCTTAAAAAAATAGGTTTTATACATCAAATAGGGTTTGATTCATATTCTATGACTAAAATATCTATTAGATTTATTAATTATATAACACACATATATATCTCATTAATTTCATTACCAAAATTAATTCACTCAAAAATATAAATATCTATTTTCATTTTTGATAAATAATTGATAGCCAATGAATTCATAATACATTTTCATAAGATGGTTATAATTATTCCCGCAAACCTAATAGCTAGGATATAAATGTAATTTTATAATAAGGGAATATCATGATTCATATACACTCACGATTTAGTGCAAATAAAGCTGCAGAAGAATAAAAATTATTTGAAGAAAATATTTCATAAAAATATATGGGTGTTACAATTGCAATGTCATAATCCTAGTTTGAGTTACATAGAACCAGTGTTAGGGTTCTATAAGTTCGGATCCTTAGTCATAGGTTCTAGGGTTGTTTTAACAATCTATGTATCCATTCACCAATACTCTAATAACCTTATCTTTGACTCGGTACATTAACACTGGTTTCATGGAAATAATTGTACATTTATCATATATGACTGGGTTATGGGATCCTTTTTCCTACTTGAATAAGTTCCCCATATATAGTATTTTATCATGGCATGTATTGATTCTATTTTTTGATTCCACTTTGGTGATAACATGTAAGGGTTCCATGACATGATTGTGATGACGATCCACCCCATGACGAGGCTCCAGTGTAGCGAACTGGTTCTAAGGTGGAACCTTTGGGTGAGCATCCAATTGAGCCAAAAACTACTAAGAAGATGGTTGTAACAGAAGTTCAAGAAGAGGATTAGTACAATTAGAATGTGATACATGAGTTTCATAGGAAGAAAAATCTATGGTTTCAGGGTGATCCAGACCCCCCGGTAGTTGATGACTGACTTGAGTAATTCATGCGTGTTTTCCAAATTATGAGGAAAACTCATGATCAGATGGTGGTCCTAGAGGTGAGCCTTATATAGGGTTCATCCAGGGCGATAGTGGAGTCTAGTGACATAGACCCATGTTTAGGAAACACTCATATAGGTGGAGTTTGAGTAGCTATTCAGTTAATACTTTTACCTTTCCATGTTGAGTTCAATGTGTATTCAAGAGATTCTATAGATTCTGTAAGGTATCATGACTATGTAAGAGTATGTGGTGAAAATCATAGACCTTTCACGATACTCCATCAATATGATTTGAAACATATTATTCTAATCATGGACCCTTAACTAGGGCCCTCACCAAGACATATGAGCCGGTGTGGTATCCTTATGTAGTCCCTCTTAAGTGAGGGTACCAAATCAATCTATGGTAGTAGAGAGATTCCTGGAAGAGGGATGAACATATGTTTCCAATAGTGATGGTAATGAGGATGAGATGTCTACATTCGTTGGCAGATGAAAAATTATAGGATCCTAGAGTAGGAGGCATACCCATTCCTAGACATAAGTACGTAGTTCGTTAGAACAAGAGCCACACCATGGGTCAGGTCATTCACAGGAGTGGTAGTGTTACTCTTGTGATTGCTAGGAAATCTTGATAAAGATTGCTTGACCCACCATGCTACTAAGAGGGATCTGATCAAAAAAAAACTTGGTAGAGGCATCGTTTGGAGGAGGGAGTTCCACACGATGGTGTAAGTGGGGGAGGATTTGGGAGAGCATCATGAAGTTGTAGGAGGTTCAAGGTGTGTCCACCACTACCCCCAAATGGTCCATGCCAGGCTCCAAGATCTGGAGGATGGGGGCAAGGATAGTTGTAGACCATAAATTACTTTGACTTAGAGGCTCTAATGATGAATAGAGGTATGCTCTTTGTCCTTTATACTTTCTGTAGTAGTAATTGTTAGACACTGTTATGAGGTACACTTTTTTGTCCAATTCATGCTCAAGGTTTAACTAGGGATACACGAGACATCGGTAGAACCATGTGTTGGTGTTGTTGACACAACTTTGGACTCAGGATAAAGAGTGAGACATTTCCCACTAAGATGCATTTTTGGTATGTGATTAAAACCATGTGGTAGATTCAGTTTCACCCAAAGAGGATAGTGTTAAGGTGTGGTGGTTTAATTCATTAGACTTGTGTGTTCTAGGCATGTTTGTGTGATGGAGTGTTGGATATGGTTCTTGAATTTCAAATGGATCTTTTCCGATTGACCCTTATTCTTGGTATCCCTAGTAGAGGGAGATCCTTGCATAAAACCATTATGTAGTGGCAGTGTTAGAATTTAAGATTTTTTCATAGTGTTGATTGGTTTCCTACCATCGATACTTAGCTAGGATGCCACTAGTTGGTGTGGTAGTGTTTCTAATTTGGAGAGATATGTTACAACTAGAGGTTCATAGATGAAGGGCTCAGTAAGACCCAATTTTTACACATGGGAATCCATTATTTTTTCATTGGAACCCTCGTGTGATCAGTTCTAACCTTAGATGAAAGATACTTGAGGAGTTCATGGGGGAGTTCATCCAAGGGTGGATGTGAAATATAGGGAAAGGTTGGTATCTTTATCAGGTTATTGAGGTAGTGTACCGCTAGACCCTATGATTGTAGATGGACCATGGTACTTCATGTTTTTACACCTGTTTCAATTGAGGAGAAATGTTCCACTTTTTTCCCAATGTTGGCCTGGTTGGATTTGGACATGGGTTTGGTTTGGCCTTAGTGGTTCATAGTGTCTGCTTGTAAGTGGAACATTAACCCTTAGCGAGCTATCTGGAAAGGGAGTTCTAGTGGAGAGATCAATTTCTATCCCTTATACATAGGATTTCTCTTTTTGGGGACAAAAGGCTTAATTTGAGGAGAATTTAATGACTTGGGTTTTAACTTATAAGAATTTAGAATATGACTAATAATATTTTTGAATCTTGGTGCTGAGTTGTAATAGGATTATGAGGCCAGAGAGCCTCGACAAGCTAATATTAAAAGTATTAAATATATTTTTCCACACACATGAAATTTCTATTGAAACATAGAATTACTTTCACATGGAGTCCCTTATTAGGAATCTGAGGCCATGGTTGATCTAAGAATGTTTTGTTTATTCTAGGCATGGCATAAAATTTTTTTAGCACTGGGTTTTTTGTCGAGGGTGAGTTTGCGACAGGGTGTTAAAAGAGAGTTTAATTGGTTGAACAAAATTAAACCAATTAATCCCTACCTACCCCACCCCCTTACTATGCCTGACATAGGTTAGGTGTAACCCTTATCTCCCCCTTTGGCCAATGGATGAACTGAGGATGAATTGAAGCGACAAGGTGCATCTGATCTTCATTCTTGGCACTGATCATATTTAGATTGGGGATAAGCACAATTTGCGCATCATTTTATTACCAAAACTTCAGTTTTTATCCTTCTAGGTGGGAATATTTGAGTTTTAGCACTGATACCATTTTTTATGCATTGTTTTTTGTATTTATTGGCCGATTATGATTTATAGAGATCCTTTCTAGGCCGATGTTCATGTTTTAGGGGAAACTAGGGTGAATTAGGTGACTAATAGGGAAATTCCCAATGGAATTATTACTTACATGTCATGTAAACCAATGAGACATGCCATGTGTTCTTTCAATTTAGGGAAGATGACTTTTGGGGACTACACGCCACGTACCGAGGTTAAATATCATGTAGTGACCTCATGTCGTGTGGTTATAGAACATGGAAAGGGTAGCTGTGTGATAGTAAATGATCATGTAGAACTACACAACCAAAGTACATGGACACGAGAAACCAACATGGGAAAGAATCCATTTAGCCTGGACACACCATGTAACCAGTGGTAAATGCCATGTTTGAGAAACATATGGACGATCTGTGTGAAGGAAGAACGTGGTCGAGGCCGGGTGTGGTAGAACATGCTATAAACACCTACATGGATAACCATGCTATACAAACAGGGGACGTGACTAGGTTCTCAGGCGGGTTCACCTATCGTGTGGACCCTAGTGCATGTCATGTACTTCCCTTAGGATCTCTATGATATCTTACACCTTGCGTATCTTCTTATCCAAAACATAGATTCAAGATTGTGAGTAGCCTATCCTAATTAGTTTTCAATGTAGAACACAATGGTCTCCTGCATAGTGACCTAGGAGATATGATGTATCATTGGTTAATAACAAACCTATAGTAGCGGTGATTAACATTGGGTGGTGGTTAGGGTGGATCCCTGGATTGACGTTGGGGTTAGTACCCTTCCCTATCACCTTAGGATGTGGGTACCCCAGACTCTTTAGGTGGGTAGAGTGGTGCTCCCCTATTTACCAGGGCACGGGTACCCTACCCATGGCAGTGTTGGGATGAGTGGTATGATAAGCACGACACTCCTTTTAGCTGTTTTTGAACAATGTTGGTGATCATTGTCATTATTTGTGATAGATGATGGGATTGGTACTCCCCTATGGCATCCAAGCATGGGTTTCCCTTAACAATCTACCTTGGTAGAGATGGGACTCCCCGTGTCATGGGTTTGGGTTCTCTACCGATGTGGTAGTTCTATTGGGGATAGTACTTTGTTGTTAGACCAGGGTGTGGGTTCCCCATATCATTCATATAGTTGGAGAAATCTTACCCCTACCTATCCAAGGTGAGGTCCCTCCATACTCATTGGTCAGATAGAGTAGGTACTCCCCTATTTGATCAGGTTGTAGGTCCACTATCTGTGGATTCAAAACTCCACTAATGTGTTAGGTTGCGGGGTCCTCCATATGTGTCTTATAGATAGAGTGAGTACTCCCCTATCATTTTAGGGTGTGGGTACTCTATCCTTGGGTTTTGGAACTCCCCTACTATTCTAAGGTGTGTGTCCTCCATATGTGTTATTTCAGCATAGTTGGTACTCCCCTGTCATACCAGGGAGCAGGTCCACTAGCCTAGCATTGGTAATCCCATGTCATGTTAGGGTGTGGGTTCTCATAGTGATCATACTGGTAAAGTTTTACTCCCATGTCATACCAGGGTGTAGGTCCTCTATCTGCAGAGTAATACTCCCCCGTATTCAAGAAGCGGTAAGGAGTAGGTCCTCCATTGGAGTTGGATTTCCCTCAGCTGGTGAGTATAAAAATTAGGATTAGGCCCCTCCACTAGTTACGTGTGATACCAGGATAAGAGTCAGTGCCACCTAATGTATTGAGGTGCATGACACTCCATAAATGAGCGATCAAGGTTTCATCAGATGGTTAGGAGATAGTACTCCCTCGAATGCAGGGCAGTGGAAAGGTGTGGATCCCTCTAGTCTCTCTTGTTAGAGACGATGCATGTGGTTTATAGTCTGAAGAAGTTCTCCCTTGACTATGTGTAGTCTTGAGGGATGGGCCTCTCTACTTAGGTTCTAATGACCTTGCATAGGGTGTAGGTTAGCATTATCAGAATTTCTTATACCTGGAACTACAGTTGGACCTAGTGGGTTGTTCTTGATGGAGCACATTCTCTCATACATACCATCTTGAATGGTAGAGTTGTTCTCAATGGAGTGTATCTATTCTATGGGTATCATCATGGATGTATTATCTTGTTGAATTTTTTCTTTGGGTTGTGTTTACCTTTATATTCTTAAGTAGAATCTTGTAGCTGACTATAATATTATGACCCCATGAGGCTTGAAGGCTATGATTAGTATATCTGGGTGATTTTGAGATTCATTGAAGTGTTTTAACATGTCTGGGATGACACCAATTATGGATTGAGAAAACTAGTCATGTATATATAATTATGGTTTGAGATGGATTTTCTATCTCAATTGGGTTCCATATGGCTATGTCAAGTGGACTATTACCTTTCAATTTCTCCCTTTTATTTTGGGGTTTTTGGGAACAAATTGAGCATTGTTATACTGACCCCTGCATGGGATTTCCCTGCATGTGTTGTGTCTTGTGCATCTAACATGCCTTTTGACGGAGTCCCTACAGGACTCAAGGCTAGAAGATCCTAGTGATCAAGATCGATTGAGGTGTTTATTGAAGTTGGGTTGAGGAGATTTACAAAAGTTTCATTTGAAACTGATCCTTTCCTTCTGATAAGGTTGGATGCTTTTACAGTTTTTGGTGGGCATGTGTTTTTATCTTTTATGCTTTCAGTACTTCTATTGTACTCTGGTTGGGGAAAGACTTATTCATGCTTTATAGTTTTCATATTTTTTATATCTCTTCACTATTTCATGGATGTGTTCGTGGGTGCATTCATACAGGTAATTTATGATAATGTGTTCCATCTATTTGATATTCCTACTCGGCACTATTCACCAGCCCCTGGCCTATTGGTTGCATGCTTGGGGAGTTACGTCCCATGCTTTTTTGGGTCAGGTTATGATAGGTATTGAGGTTTTGTGAAGAATAATGAAGTGTATAACTATCGTTATATAAATTACCCACACTAGTGATCTCTATTGGGAACTGTTTTCTCTAAAATAACATAAGAAATTGATGCCTCCTCATGTAGAAGTGATTACCACAACCTTTTATATATTAGTAATTCGGCTATGGTAACCATAGAAAAAATATTCTTCTACATTTCACCACTCGGCACTAGGGGTAGAGTGAGATAATTCCCATGTGGATGGGAAATAAGAGATCAATGGATGGAAAATAATATCCCCCTATGATTAAACCAATCACAGGAATAAAATAAATGAATATAGTTCAATCCATCAAATCCAACCCCCAAAAATTACATCACAATTTATAACAGATGCATCAATGATTATATAATTCATTAAAAACATCACAGAACAATTAAACAAGGAATATTAAATAGGGAGAAGAATCCCTCTTAGTATGATAGGCTTCTTCCTCTAACTCAAACTCTACTTATATCTTTGGTGGTGCAGCTTAGGGAGAGACGGAGGTGTCTCATAGTGTCTTGGATTTATAGAATGGATGACTTTAGGCTCAATGGCACATAACAATAACATGTGGTGGTGGATCTTCTTTGATGCAGTGCACTCAGTGTGAATGGTGGGTTCAAATTGCATTCATAAGCTAACCTAGTTTACTTTTTTTTAAAATTTGAGATTTCGGTTTTATACTTCATCCAAGGTGGGTCTTGTGGCGGGTTTGAATCTACTGGTTTGGTAGGGGAAGAGGTTCCACTGATTTCATGATGGGTTCAGGATAAAACGATAGATGGATGAAGGGGTAACAATGGTGGGAGAAGGCACTAGAAATAGTGTGGTGCTATCAATGGAGCGCTGCTGTTGGAGTGATGAAAATATTACAATGCTTCTCGGAAGTAGCAGATGTGCTACTACTATGAAGTCTGGTGCTAGTAGTGGGTTAGCAGTAGATCTACTAGGAATTAAAGAATGAACTTAATAAATTAATGTTACAATTAAAATTACAAAATAAAATTAAACAATGTCAAAGTTAAAATTAATTAGTTCTAAATTAAACATTAAATTAAATAAATTAATTAAAATA
Organism: Viscum album; assembly: GCA_963277665.1. NCBI lineage: Eukaryota > Viridiplantae > Streptophyta > Magnoliopsida > Santalales > Viscaceae > Viscum > Viscum album. The sequence continues at coordinate 826,307,698 of OY728155.1, forward strand.
ATAATAAATTATTTGAAAAAAATGAATACAAAATTAAATAAAATAATAAAATAATATACAGAATGAGTAAAATTAAAATAACTAAAACATAAAAAAATGGAATTAATTATATAAAAATTGAAACTAAGTAAAATAAGAATAATTAAACAAATTGATATTTTTTTAATTTTAAATAAAATAAAATAAAGAATAAATGGGATAATAGAATTAATTAAAAATTCAAATCATTGTTTTTGACAAAATAAATAATGAAATAATTAAAGAATTAAATTACTAGAAATTAAAAAATAAAATTAAAAAAATACAAAAAAATTAAAATAATGATGATTAATACAAAAGTAATTATCAAACATGAAATTATTAAAAATAATAAAAACAAAAAATAAAATTCATATTTTTACAATTAATCACATTTGTAATGATTGAAAATAAAAAATGATAACATTTGATAGTTATACAACAAAATTTATTTTTTTACTAATAAAGATAAAATTAAATAATAAAAAATAATATGAAAAAATAAGGGATAAAAAGGCCACATCAGTTATCAATTAAATACAATACATTACATGTTGGGAATGGTTGCGATAAAAAAATCCACTGTTCTTGGAACCTTCATGTTGTGTCAAATTGGTCACATTTAAATTTATAATTATGATTTTTTGATAAATTTCAGAGTTATTTTGTTAGTTTTTCATTTCATATTTTTATTCTTTAAATGATTAATTGAGATAATGATCTAATTCAATATCTTTTGACCTAAATCTTAGGCAAGAATATGTGAATAATTCTGAATATACCAAATGTGCCAGTGTTTCTATAAATTTTATGTTATTACATAATCATTATTCAAAATTACACATTGTGTATACTCATTCAACCCAAAATGATGTGCTCACATCAATTATAGCTCAACGTGGATTAACTATTAGATGGAATGTATTATTACACATCATGTACGAACTTCTAGTTGGAACATGGAATGACTGGATTATCCATTGTATTTGTTGGACTACACACCATATAATTTCATGTGGTATGTAGTGAATACATGTGTTCAATATACATAGATCATAGTTTATTAAATATAATAAGTAATATTGTGTTCTGACTTTCATTCAAGTGATTTTGTCTAGGGGTGATTATATATTTTTTTATCCAAATTACACACCATTTTGTACCATATTTTCTACATAGATTACATGCACACTCCCTATGAATGTAGTGCAGATGGACGAAACAGTATTACACATTGTGTAGTTGATGTACACGACATTTTACTCCAACTAGATCTTGTAAGAGACACACCAAGACTAGAATATTTTGTGAGTTAAAACATTTATTTAATCCTTAAATAAAAACTACATGGTGTGTAATTTGTGTAATCATTATGTGATAGGTATTTATTCACCTCAAGTGTATATTGATCATTACTCACCATGTCAAGTGAAAAATAAATGATTCATTATTTACACAATATTATTTAAATACATTCTATATGCACTCTCCATATACATCAAGTTATTTATAGGAAATGATAGTGGTACACACTATGTGTAACATCCCATGTTAAAAAAATGTTATGTTTGATAGGATACATGATGCTAGGGTTGGTGTCCTGAGAACCAAATTTATTATACTTTGATTACATGAATGGTCACTTATTATATATTGTTCATTGTTTTGCATAACTATAATATAATAATGTCCTGGAATATTTGTTTCATTGATAAGGTCATGGAATATCCCCACTATGATGAGAACCTTGAAATGCTATAACAAATATTATTAAATAAAGTTTGTGGTTGGATGACATACTATGATATGACACATAGTATACAGACCATCATGTGTGAGTACTCATAAGAAGATGAGACTCTCTCTCATGGAGTTCACACTTGGTAATCTCCAAGATGGGAGATTATGAGAACAGACCCTCCAGTAGTAATTCTGCATGTTTTGGTGTCATCGGATATTGCTATTTGTGAGCGTGTGTAATGGTCATTAGACTTAAATATTATCATTAACTCATTTCATGACTCACGCACTTAGATTTGCTGATGAAAACCGTCACGAAGAAAGTTGGGGGGAAGTAGGGTACGTTGGGTGCGTCACGAATGACATGTTTTTAATGGATAAGTCGAGGAAGGATTTGTCCCTTCCATATTTATGGAAGTAGATATCTCAGGCCCTTTGATTGAAATATAATTGTCGAACAAATTCCATGGCCATGGTGACATGACGAGTTTATTTTTAGAAGTCAAACAATGATAGATCAAGCATATAAGTTTATGAAATTTCCATGAAACCTGCTTGATGAGATATTGAGACAAAGGGATTAAATTACACAGTAAGAATTCGTATGAGGTGACACGTCAATGCGGTGTCAACTTCTTTCTCTTGGGTGCCTTGACCCATTACTAGACAGTAATCTTGAACTTTAGGCAAGCCCACCTAATTCCAATGAGAAAGAGGCCTAGAGGGTCACACACTAAGTGTATAGAAGTATCTCAATTAGAATAAATATTATTCTCGTACGTGGTTTAATAATTATTCAAGGAAGACTAAATCATTTCAATGATGGAGGAAGAAGGAAATGAAAAACAAGATATACATTTCATGTATTAATGATTACACGACGTGTAGTTTTCATTTCGAAGAAGGAAATGAAAAACAAGATATACAAGCCATGTATTAATGATTATACACTATGTAGTTTTTCATGGAAAACAAGTACACGATGTGTATTAATGATTACATGCCATGTAGTTTTCCAGTTAGGATTTTGAGGATATAATATTGTTTTATTAAATGATATTTATTATAATCAACGTGAGCGCATGTCAAGGAATTAATTATTCGACATGAGGGTTTTCAATAAGAGTCAATGAAATAAATAAAACATGTAACACATTTATTTATTATCATAACTCTACAACCTCAAACCTGATTATAAATATCCTCACAGCCCCAACTCTTTTCGAATAAGAGAATCATTGTGCACAACAATTCTGGAGAATTCTCTCAAGACCAAAAGAACTCTGTCCTCCAAGAATGCTCTCAAGACCAAGAGAGATCCACCTCCATCAGATCAAGGTGATCTAAAGAGGAAAATGCAAGAAAAGGCTTCTCCACGCTAGCACCTAGAGATTCCTTTGGTGACTTTTGGAGATACGTGGTGCACGTGTGGATCACCGCTAGAGGAAGTCTACACTTGGCTTCTGCGACACAATGACGAATCACATCGGAACATGATCAAGAATATCAACGAAGAAAGAACACCCAAAAGGTACTTCTTGTAAATTAATTAAATTAATTATAATCCACTTGTGACGACCCACTTTTGTGGTTTCGGGGCCTTTCTTCTTCTTTGTCTATTTCTGTGAATCGATCCGTAGATACTGGCATTTATCTTCGTATTGATCATTCAAAATGACAAAACACCAAGTGGGAACATCCACCTACGCACTTACACTATGCCCAGAACATTAAATTGGTATCAGAGTGAGGTTACAACATTGATTATAGTAATTTAATTTTCGTTGATAATTTACGCATTTATATTCGATTCAATTCAAGATAAATCGTTCTATAAAAATAAACGAATTAGATCTGTTCTTCCTCCTTTTTTCTCGATTCACATCACAAAAACGAACATTTAATTTTAATTTTGATTAAATTAAAAACAAGGATCTCATCTGGAGGATCCGCTATTTCTTTCCATACAACACAAGAATACATGATGTGTATTGAAAACTACATGTCGTGTACTTAGGTTCAACGAACCAGTACTGGTCTGCCAAACCACGCCATGTGAATTGAGTACACCTAAGTTTTTATTACCCCGTGTTGACCAGAAATGAATGGCGTGTGGGAACCGGAATACACAGCGTGAATGCTGAATCAACATGCCATGTAGTCCGATCCGGTTTAGGTGAAACTGTGTATAAGGAGAATCAGTGTTCCGCGTACACAAGATTTCCAGGATGGTAACCACATAACAAGGAAGTACGTGCCTTGTTAGATTAATCTACACGCCGTGTACTCCAAAATTTCCAAAGTACAAAAAACTCACCGAAGCCCTTGGTGTGTACTTTGGATAAAGGGTGAGAAATACACAGTGTGTAGGCTATATTACACACCATGTACATTCCAAAATTGGAATTTCACTAGGTTTCCTCCAAAAGTACAAATACTTATACAAGGAATATTGATGAAAATAATCTCAAGGAAATTCAGAAAAGAATTTAAGATAAATAATTGATTAATTATAAGATCATAATTAACTGAATTCAAGTGAAAATTATCTTAAATAATAGATCAATTAAAAGAATTTGAATTCTAAATATACGTAAATGTCATTTCATGCTATGGATGATCATGAGCTAGACCATAGACCCTTTGTATGTGTGTATGGTTTCATTTAAATTTTTTTAATTTAAATTTGTTGGCCTGCGAGCCTTTTTTCAATAAAATGTAGGGCCTACGTGACCATGGTTTCTTTAATGTAAACCCCATGTAATGGAGGGTATCCCAAGCTAGTGGGGATGGTTTAAAATCTGAATATGAGGCGAAACCAACCCAAGAAGATACAAAGGTGGACAGGTGGGAGCTTCAAAACACGAACCATTGGTTCAAGGTGTTTTTCCCTAGGTCAGGGTTTTCTTATCAAACCGCTAGATAAGTTAACCAATAGAAGTTCATGATCATACCATAATATTTTATTTCTATCTAATTGCATGGTTTATTTATTATGTATGTGTTATCACGATCACATAATTAATGAAATAAACAAGCATGAAAAGATGGAATAAAATAAAAACCAAACTGTGCATAAACATTATCGGAACATGGTAAATCACTTAAGAAAGCATCACTTAACATTAACAAGAATGTGATAATTTGAAACTACGCATAAAGGATTTAAATCCCTCAATACCATATTAAGTCAGACCAAGCCTTCCATTACTTGATTAAGGGAAAGAATCAATAAAACTATGTGTTTGACCAACCCTTGTTGGGACACTTAATTTTATAAAGGAATCCCTTATGAAAGGTTTCAGGCTGACTTAACCATATTACATCAAGAGGAGTAGCCCTTGGTAGACTTGATGTAATATTGGAGGTAAGAGTTGAGGAAATCCAAGTTAGGATTTCCATATTAGAGAGTCAACTCAATAGATCAAGGAACTGTATGCTCATAGTTGGCAAAGACCTGCCTACCTAAATAACTTCAAATAGCTTGACCAACCCTTGTTGGGGTTTTGTGAAGGGGAATATGGATCCTTTCCACTAGAATGTCAAAGAAACTATACATTCCGGGTTCAATGGTGAGGGACATTGGGACTTGATAAAATAGTGGGAGAATTAATAAATTCATTTATTATTTTTCATAAAATGTAATCAAAAGGTACTGATAAATCTGATTTTTTAATTTTTAGAATCAATATGACAAGCTCGTCAACCATAATTTTTCTGCCATAAATTCGGGATAAAGACAACATCCTCACCGGCAGTAACATTCATGAATGGTTTAGGCGCCTTTGGGTTATCCTACGCCATGAACAAAAGTTTTACATGCTGGAGTCCTCAGTTCCTGATTCTCCTACCCCAGGGGCGAGTGATGAATATTTTTGGGTCTATGATCATGTCACGACCTGTCCTCGGGACCCGTGCCGTGACTACCCCAAGCCCACCTCCCATAGGCCAGGGGCTGACGACTAGCACCAAGGCGTATATCCTAACAAAAAGGGGAAGGCATTGCCTTTATAAGTAAACAAACACCACAAAGTAAGCCAGCAGAAGTAAACACTAAGTAAACTGAGTACAAGTAAGTGAGGAAAGTAAATGGGCCAGAATACAAACCCAAACTGAAAGTAAAGTACAACTGGAAAGAAAGTATAACAACTGAAAGTAAAGCAGCAATGTTGAGCCATCCACTAGTAGTCCCACCTGAAGGGTGGGTACAGATAGCCACCTCAGCTCCTCGGGTCCAGCCATCCGCTCTGTGTACGTCCCGCCCTGTGGTCCACCTCTAGGTACCGACTGCTCCACTAGCCTCTACCACGATCAGCACTGACCATCATCTGCATCCAACACAACGTAGTGCGGGCATAGCCCGTGCAGGGGTGAGTATACGCTACTCAGTAGGGACCCCGAGACCCCCGAAGGTCTCCCAGATTCTAGAAAGGATAATCCACAAAAGAAAGATACAATCATGAAGTAACAACCAGCACTACTTAGGTATATGCCCATACATATACCTAAGTCATCAATTCCAGTTCGGCTCCAGTATCCGAGCCCAAGTACAACCCAGTCCACACCGGAAAAACATAACCCATTCCACATAGTAATTCAAAACCCATTCCACACAGGAAAGAAAATGTAATCCACACAGGATATCAAGTCAATCTTATCGAAAGTAAGTATTGAAAGTCAAGACTCAACTCACACAGGTATACTTCTTTGTAAGATGATAGAGATGATCAGATGTAGCCACTGATTCATCTAAGCCGTCAGACCCACATAGGATCAATAGGTATTAACCCCCGCAATGACCCACACAGGATCGATAGGTACTAACCCCCGCAATGACCCACACAGGATCTGGCCCACACAGGATCGGTATTTGCTGGCCCACACAGGACCGTTGAGCGCTGACCCACACATAATCTGACCCACATAGTATCGGTAGCACTGATCCACTCAGGATCACTGAGCGTTGTAGTCGTCGTTGTCGAACCCACGGAGGATTTTTGTACAGTCGTCATCGTCGTCGCAGTCGCAGCCAGCTCTAGGGTTCCCACACACAGCAAGCTCATTCGGGGAGGGTCCGCTCCACGAGTCGAGGGTCTGATACATCAACTGACATGAAGTCTGGAGTTGATGTATCCCAAAGTTCCGTATCTTCAACAGGAACTCAACGTGACAGACGGCGCGTCATTCGGACACCCGGTCTGAGAGTTATTGGCCTTTTCGTTCCAGGGGCCCGATTGGTTTTTAAGTCAAAACCAACCTGGCCATACTCCAACTACGTCCAAACCTTGAGCGGAGTAAGCCAAAAGGTATGTCTCACTAATAGGAATCCAACAAAGTCGATGGCACGTCAATCGGACGTCCGAAGCTCAAGTTATAAGCGTTTCCGCTTCGAGGGCCCGGTTGGTTTTGTGTTCGAACTAACCCGGCCATAACCAAATTTCTCCAAAATCTTGAGTGTAATATACCGAAACGACCGGTTTGATCCAAGCATTGCATCGTAGCTGATAGTGTGTCGATCGGAGGTCCGTAGCCCAAGATATGGGCAAAAGACCGAAAGAGGTCCAAAAATGGGGGTTTTGGGCCCGGACCGACCCGGCCCGAGACCCCTTGGGTCGGCCCGAACCGGTTCGACCTGACCCGGGTCCTGGTCAAGCCCATTTGGGTACGGCCTGGCCCGGCCCGGGCGCGGCCTGGCGTGCTCGGCCGGCCCGCGTGGCCAGCTCGGCCGATGCCGAGCTGGGCGGAACAGGGGGGGCGCGCTGCCCCCCTGATTGATGAGCCGTGACCCCCACGTGGGGGGCCGCTCCTTCAGCCAGCCGGGGGTTACGAAACCCCGGTCTCTCGCTGAAACGGCCGGCCCGGTCCGGTCCGGCCGGTTTCTACCGTCGCGGTCCCTCCCTCTTGCTCTGGCGGCCGGCGGTTTCGGTCGCCGCTCCCCGCACCACCGCAGCCTTGTCCGATCGGCGCGGCGTGACGGCGCTGCGCCCCTCTGCCGTGGCCCTGCTCTGGCCGCGGCCTCTTCGAGGTTCTCCGGCGCGGCACGACGCCGCCGTGGCTTTGTTCGACTTCAACGGCATGGCGCGACGACGTCACGCTTCTCCGCCCATTCTTCATTATTTCCGCGCGGTGCAATAGCACCGTGCTGACTTGCTCGTACCACAACAAAAATCAAGCATCAATGGGGGGAGGAGAGGCGGCAGTGTTCGTGCGGTCCGACCTCCTCCCATTATTGCGATAATTGGCAGCTCAATTAGGAAACAATGAATGGTGACTAAAGTATTCACAAAGAATAAATTAATCCCTACCTCAATGAAATCGTTGAACGATGGTTTGTCGTAGAAATGAACGTCGTGGAGGAAGGCGTCACGGAAGAGGGTTCCATACACGTTGACGGAGATCGTCCGAGGAGGAACGGTGTCACCCTTCCTTTGTTGCGGGAAGAAGAAACGAAGGAAGGCGTGTCAGTGTTCTTCGCGTTCTTCAAGGAAGATGGACTTCTTCAGAGGAAAGATTGCTCCCTCTCTCAAAAACCCAACACAACAAAACAACCCCCAAAATAAAATAAGTGTTATGCTTATTTTATTATAACATGCCATGCATTTAAATTTTTAAAATTCAAATGCATAACTCTCAAATTAAATTAAGCACTGGCATGATTTAATGTGAAAGGAAGTCACATCATTTAATACAAGGGGGTTTTAAGGGGAAGAGTTATGGGGGGTTAGGGAATTTGAAGGGGTGGGGTTCGTGTGGGCCCCACCTCACCTTAAATCCTCTCAAGGGAAGTTTAGAACATCAGTGGGTCCCACTCCTTCCAATTAGCTTAGGTTGAACTATTTTGAACAAAAATAAAATTGGTTGCACCATTTTATTTTATTCTTTACTTAACCCAATATTTTAATAACATCACCCGAGCAAACGCAACTCCAGAAAAGGTGTTCCTAAGCAATTAGCGGCACTGCGGTTTCATCGGTGCCCTCGGATTTCAATTCCGAGCACCAGATCAAAAGTTAGAAAAACCTGCTCGTTCGTTCACTAAACGTACCCGAGCTAAACTTCGGAAAATTATTCCGGGCTCACCGGGCCTCGGAATCAGGTGCCGTCAGAAACTGAATTCTTGTAAAATCCCAAAAAAAATTAAGAAAAAAATTTCCCTTGAATTTTACGGGTCTTTACATTACTCCCACCTCAGGGATTTACGTCCCCATAAAGATACATCATAAACTAGGGAAACAAATGTTGGTACTGTGCACGCATCTGAGCCTCCCGCTCCCAAGTGTTCTCCTGGAGGTTCTCGTGCTACCATCTGATGCGCACTAGAGGTTTTGACCATCCACGTAGGACCCACTCTTGTCGATCCTCGATCGCCACCGGGACCTCTGCAAAATTCGCCACATCATCAAGGTCTATCTCTCCATGGTCAATGATATGTGTTGGGTCGTGCATGTATCTCCTCAGTTGAGATACGTGAAAGACGTCGTGCACCCGGTGCAACTGAGGTGGTAGAGCCAGGCGATAAGCCACCTCGCCTATCCCGCTGAGGACCTAGAATGGTCCGATGAAGTGCGAAGATAACTTTCCACCTCGGCCAAATCTCCTTAATCCACGTCGAGGTGAGACCCGCAAGAAGATGTGGTCACCATCCTCGAACTCTAGTGGCCTCCGCCTCCTGTCAGCATAAGACTTTTGTCGGCTCTGAGTTGTCCTCATCCGCTCCTGGATGACCTGGACCATCTCTGTCATAGCCTGGACCATCTTCGGTCCCACAAGTGCTGACTCCCCAGGTTCTGTCCAGCACAGTGGTGATCTAAAAGGTCGGCCATACAACGCCTCGTATGGTGCCATCCCGATGGTGGAGTGGTAGCTGTTGTTGTACACGAACTCCACCAAGGGTAGGTGATCCTCCCAGCTGCGACCAAAGTCGAGGACACATGCACGGAGCATGTCCTCGAGAGTCTGAATGGTCCTCTCCGTCTGACCATCCGTCTGAGGGTGAAAGGCGGTGTTCAAACATAGCTGCGTCCCGAATGCCTCCTGTAACCCCTTCCAAAGCCGGGAAGTAAAGCGAGCATCTTGATCGGAGACGATGGATGATGGAACACCAAGAAGTCATACAATCTACTGAACGTAGAGATGTCCCAAGCTCTCTACTGAGCCCTGCTCTCTGATGGGTAAGAAGTGGGCCGACTTGGTGAGTCAGTCGACAATCACCCAAATGGAGTCGTGACTTCTGGAAGTGCGTGGAAGTCCAGTCATGAAATCCATAGATATCCCGTCCAACTTCCACTTCGGGACCTCCAAGGGCTATAACAATCCTGCTGGTACCTGGTGCTATGACTTCACCTACTGGCAGGTGAGGCATTGAGAAACGAACTCTGCCACAACCTTCTTCATACTCGGCCACCAGTGCTGCCGTCTGAGATCCTGGTACATCTTTGCCACTCCTGGATGTACCGCTAAAGGGGAAGTGTGAAAATCTCTCATCACATCCTCCTGTAAAGAAACTGGTACCATGGTACGTCCTCTGAAAAGGATGACGTGCTCTCCTCCCACATAGAATTTATCAGGTGTCTGTCCTGAAGATATCTGTGCATGCCGTGTCTCACAGTCATCGTCCCCATGCTGTGCCTCTCTGACCCGCTGAAGAAGTGTAGGAGTGACTATGAGTGACTGTAGAAAGGTTGTTCCATCACTATCCACGAAGGATATCTGCAAAGAGGCTAGCTGCTCTGTCACCTCCCCAAGTAGCTGAATGCCCGTCCTCCTACTGAGGGCATCGGCTACTACGTTCCCCTTTCCAAGAGTATAGAATATCTCAAAGTCATAGTCCTGAAGGAACTCGAACCATCGCCACTGTATCAGGTTTAGTTCCTTCTGCGAGAAGATGTACCTGAGACTTTGGTGGTCAGAATAGACTATAAAGCGCTCGCCCATCAGATAGTGTCGCCACATCTTCATAGCGAGGACCACTGCTACTAACTTCCAGGTCATGGGTAGCGTAGTTCTACTCATGATGCCTCAACTGACGTGATCCATAGGCGATCACTGCCATGTCCTGCATTAGGACACATCCGAGTCTGGTCCCCGATGCATCGCAGTAAACTACGTACCCTACTCCCTCCTCTGGTAGCCTCAAGATAGGTGCGCTAGTCAATCTCTGTCTCAGCTCCTGGAAGCTCTTCTGACATCTGTCTGACCACACAAAGGGTTTCCCCTTCTTCGTTAACATTCTGCAAAGCTATAAATATTTCTCCTTTTCCGAAAAGAGAAATTCGGTCTCATCCCCTGGATGAACCACATTCCTTGCCTAATACAATCAATCCCATCATGACCAATTAATTCATGTCATGGATGACGTCGTAAGGCCTCGACACTGCTACTAAGAGATCCAACCATTACTCTCTCCTCCAAGGGTTGAGTCACACTATCGGCATCAGTGTGTGGTCACTAGGTCTCCTCCAGTAGGAATCTCATATGTGAGAGTCAAGTCAACAGTTTTTAACTAAAACTTCTTAGTATTAACATACAAAAGACAAGAAAGCAAACGTTACTATTTCAAGTGTCTTTTATTACTTCAACTCAAAGTATAAGGACACAAAACAACACAAACAATGAAGCTAGAGGCATTATGGGAAAAGGCCTCCATGCCTAGAGCAAGTCCCGCACTTGTCCACCCGCTTCCGGAGCTCCATGATCGTAAGATTTAGCTGCCTGAAGTTGTGCTCTCCCCTATGGTCGGGGTGGACCTTCTGGTGGTGGTGGTGGTAGAGCCTCAAAGCGTCGCCCACCACCTGCTGCTTGACCATCTCCTTTACCTCGTACGCCTGCTCCCTGCGGACCGCCACGGTCGAACCTCTCCCTCTGCCTGGGAGGTCCCTCAAGCGTCTGCTGCCCCTCTGCATGGTAGGTCGGGCAGTCACGAGCCATGTGGCCCTTCCCGCCGCATGCATAGCACTGTCTTCCACTCGTAAGACTGGTTCTGCTGCGTGTTCCCCATACCTCCGATCCAGTATCCTCTGGTCGTCCGCCTGATGGCCTGGTCTGCTTGGACCTCTGCAACATCTGTCTACTGCTGGCTGTAGAATACTCCGCTATGTGCTGCCCTGCGGTAGGTCTCGCTGCTGGTGTAGGCTCAGCAAGAAAGCTCTCGATGAGAAGGGCTTGCTCCAGTACCTCTTCCTCTGTCGGAATGCCGAGGGAGATCAGCGATTCCCTGATCTCATGCCTCAATCCCTACTCGATGGTCCGGGCCCGGAAGAATGGGTCTCGTACCATGTCTGTCGAATAGCGCGAGAGGTCTGTAAATCTCACCGAGTACTGGGTGACCATCATGCTGCCTTGCCGCAGCTGTAGAAGATCCTGGATGCGCACCGCACGGAGGGTGGCTGGGACGAACTCCGAGTGGAAGAGGCTCTCAAAGTCTATCCAGAGGAGTGATGCCTCGTCGTGCTCCTGGAGCATCAAGATCCACCATCTGCCTGCTGCTGCGTGTAGGAGGCTCGCTGTGAGGATCATCATGAGATCAGCTGGTGTCCTCACTAACCTGAAAACTCGCACAACCACCTCCAGCCAATCCTCGGCTGCCTGAGGGTCTGTCTCCCCGCGGAACCTGGGTGGTCTCTAATGCTGAAACTCATGCAGTGCACCAAGGCGACGTGCACTCTCAGCAGATGGGGCTGGTGGCATCAGTGGCTCGGTGGGTAGTGGTATCGCCGATGCCTCCGTAGTAATAGGGACCTGCACCGAGGCCTCGTCGCTCGGTGGGCTATCGTCACTTACAAAACTCGGAACCCTAGCTGGCTACCATTGTGGGGCCATCCTGAAAAGAAACAGGTTCACCATGGTTAATACAGTATACCTGGTGATCTGACACAAAGTAATCACAAAGAAAACTTGAAACACACATGCAATCAATGTTTTCGTGCACTAAGTCGGAAATCAGAAGATAGGGTCCTGGTGTACGGATACATCGGCCTCCACACCAACACTAGACTCCCTGGATTGATAACCACACTCAATACTCTTAACACTATTCCTTCACATAGAAAAAGACCAGAGTCCTGAGTTATGCGGTAGAAACGAACTCCTATGATACCAATTTGTCACGACCCGTCCTCGGGACCCGTGTCGTGACTACCTTAAGCCCGCCTCCCATAGGCCAGGGGCTGGTGACTAGCACCAAGGTGTATATCCCAACAAAAGGGGGAAGGCATTTCCTTTATAAGTAAACAAACACCATAGAGTAAGCCAGCAGAAGTAAACACTAAGTAAACTGAGTACAAGTAAGTGCAGAAAGTAAATGGGATAGAATACAAACCCAAACTAAAAGTAAAGTACAACTGGAAAGAAAGTACAGAAACTGAAAGTAAAGCAGAAACATCGAGCCGTCCACTGGTATTCCCACCTGAAGGGTGGGTACAGATAACCACCTCAGCTCCTCGGGTCCAGTCGTCCGCTCCGTGTACGTCTTGCCCAGTGGTCCACCTCCAGGTACCGACTGCTCCACTAGCCTCTACCATGATTAGTGTTGACCATCGTCTGCATCCAACACAATGTAGTGCGGGAATAGCCCGTGCAGGGGTGAGTATACGCTACTCAGTAGGGACCCTAAGACCCCCGAAGGTCTCCCAGATTCCACAAAGGATAATCCACAAAAGAAAGATACAATCACGAAGTAACAACCAACACTACTTAGGTATATGCCCATATATATACCTAAGTCATCAATTCCAGTTTGTCTCCAGCATCTGAGCCCAATTACAACCCAGTCCACACTGGAAAAACATAACACATTCCACATAGGAATTCACAACCCATTCCACATAGGAAAGAAAATGTAATACCCACAGGATATCAAGTCAATCTTATCGAAAGTAAGGATTGAAAGTCAAGACTCAGCTCACACAGGTATACTTCTTCATAAGACAATAAAGATGATCAGATGTAGCCACTAATTCATCTAAGCTGTCAGACCCACACATGATCGATAGGTACTAACCCCCGCAATGACCCACACAGGATTGATAGGTACTAACCCCCACAATGACCCACACAGGACCTGACCCACACAGGATCGGTATGCGCTGGACCACACAGGACCGCTGAGCGCTAACCCACACAGGATCTGACCCACACAGGATCGGTAGCACTGATCCACTCAGGATCGCTGAGTGTTGTAGTCGTAGCTATCGAACCCACGAAGGATTTCTGTACAGTCGTCATCGTCGTCGCAGTCGCAGCCAGCTCTAGGGTTCCCGCACAAAGCAAGCTCGTTCGGGGAGGGTCCACTCCACGAGCCGAGGGGATGATACATCAAATGACATGAAGTCCAGAGATAATGTATCCCAAAGTTTCGTATCATCAACAGGAACTCAACGTGACAGACGGCGCGTCATTCAGACGCCCGGTCTGAGAGTTATTGGCTTTTTCGTTTTAGGGTCCCAGTTGGTTTTTAAGTCAAAACCAACCTGGCCGTACTCCAACTGCATCCAAACCTCTAGTGGAGTAAGCCAAAAGGTCTGTCTCACTAAGAGAAATCCATCAAAGTCGACGGCACGTCAATCGGACGTCCGGAGCTCAAGTTATAAGTGTTTCCGCTCCGATGGCCCGGTTGGTTTTTTGTTCAAACCAACCCAGACGTACCCAAAGTTCTCCAAAACCTTGAGTGTAACATACCAAAACGACTGTCTCTATCCAAGGATCACATCACAGCTTATGGTGCATCGATTGGAGGTCCGTAACCCAAGATAAGGGAAAAATACCGTAAGAGGTCCGAAAATGGGGGTTTTGGGCCCGGACCGACCCGGACCGAGACCCCCTGGGTCGGCCTGAACCGGGTCGACCAGACGTGGGTATGGGTCCGACCCATTTGGGCACGGCCCGGCGTGGCCTGGACGTGGCCCGACCCGGCCTGGGCGCGGCCCGGCCTGGCACGCTCGGGCTGCCCGCGTGGCCAGCTCGGCCAGTGCCGAGCTGGGCGGAACAGGGGGGGCGCACTGCCCCCCTGATTGATGAGTCGCGGCCCCCACATGGGGGGGCCACTCCTTCAGCCAGCCAGGGGTTAAGAACCCCCGGTCTCACCCTGAAACGGCCGGATCGGTCCGGCCGGCCGGTTGCTGCCGCCATAGGACCGCCGCGGTCCCGCCCTTCTGCTCTGGCGGCCGGCGGTTCCGGCCGCCGCTCCCCACACCACCGCGGCCATAGGTCGCGGCCTTGACGATCGGGGTGGCACGACGGTGCCACGCTCCTCTTCCATATCCCCGCTCCAGCCGCGGCCTCTTCGAGGTTCTCCGACGTGACGCGACGGCGCCGCAGCTTTGTTCGACTTTAACGGCACGGCACGAAGGTGCCGCGCTTCTCCACCCATTATTAATTATTTCCGCACGGTGCAACGGCACCGGGCTGCCTTGCTCGTGCCGCAACAAAAATCAAGCATCAAGGGGGGAGGAGAGTTGGCCATGTTCGTGCGGTCTGACCTCCTTCTGTTATTGCGATAACAAGCGGCTCAATTAGGAAACGATGAATGGCGATGAAAGTATTCACGAAGAAGAAATTAATCCCTACCTCAATGAAATCGTTGAATGATGATTCGTCATGGAAATAAACGTCGTGGAAGAATGTGTCGCGGAAGAGGGTTCTGTACACGTTGACGGAGATCGTCCGAGGAGGAACGGTGTCTCCCTTCCTTTGTCACGAGAAGAAGAAACGAAGGAAGGTGCATCGGTGTTCTTCGCGTTCTTCAAGGAAGATAGACTTCTTCAGAGGAAAGATTGTTCCCTCTCTCAAAAACCCAACACAACAAAACAACCCCCAAAATAAAATAAGTGTTGTGCTTATTTTATTATAACATGGCATGCATTTAAATTTTTAAAATTCAAATGCATAACTCTCAAATTAAATTAAGCATTGGCATGATTTAATGTGTAAGGAAGTCACATCATTTAATACAAGGGGGGTTTAAGGGGAAGAGTTATGGGGGGATTAGGGAATTTGATGGGGTGGGGTTCGTGTGGGCCCCACCTCACCGTAAATCTGCTCAAGGGAAGTTTAGAACATCAGTGGGTCCCACTCCAACCACTTAGCTTAGGTTGAACTACTTTGAACAAAAATAAAATTGGTTTCACCATTTTATTTTATTCTTTACTTAACCCAATATTTTAATAACCTCACCCGAGCAAACGCAACTCCAGAAAAGGTGTTCCTAAGAAATTACCAGCGTTGTGGTTTCATCGGTGCCCTCAGATTTTAATTCTGAGCACCGGATCAAAAGTTATAAAAACCTGCTCATTCGTTCACTGAACGTACCCAAGCTAAACTTCAGAAAATTATTCCAGGCTCACCGGGCCTCGGAATCAGGTTCCGTCAGAAACTACGTTCTTGTAAAATCCCAAAAAAAATTAAGAAAAAAATTTCCCTTGAATTTTATAGGTCTTTACAAATCAACATTTAAGAGATGCACTCAAAGTTCAATGTTTGATGTTGTCATCAATGTCTAGTGAGCTCATGAAGTCTGATGAAGAAATTGATGCCTACAGCATGCTCGAGAACCTTCATAGTCTATACCAGGAGAGAGCAAGACAAGAAAGGTTTGAGATCTCTAGGGCTCTATTCAGAGCAATCTTGGAGAGGGTGCCCCAGCTGGGCCCCATGTAGTCAAGATCATTATCTACATTGAGTGCTTGGAGGTTCTAGGGTTTAAACTCCCTAATGAACTGGGTACCGATATCATTCTTGCATCACTCCCCCAGAGCTTCTCAAACTTTTTTGTGAACTTCAACATAAACAACATTGAGAAGTCTCTGTCTGATCTTCTTATCCTCATTCTTCAAGTGGACAATAACATGAAGCGTGAAAAGCCTTCTGTCCTCATGGTGAATAAAAGGAAAAGGAAGCTGAAGATATTTAAGACCAAAGCTTCTTCAAGGCCTTCCAAGAAAAGGAAGATCAAAGGGGAGGAAAGATAATAGGAGGCTGTTTGTTTCGCATGTAGAAAGAAGGGCCACTAGAAGAAAAACTACACCCAACCAAAGAAGCAAGGGGAAGGTTCAGGTGCATTTGTTATCAAATGTAATCTATCTATTTCTACCAATTGGGTATTAGATACTGCTTGTGGTGCTCACATATGTATTCAAATACATGAACCAAGTAGATTCAGAAATATTGAACGAGGTGAGGTGGATCTACGAGCAGCCAATGGAGCCAGACTCACTACTGTAGCTATCAGAGATTACCACCTCACATTTCATATTGGGATGGTCTTGGTTTTGAAAGGATTTTATTATTTACCCTCTATAACCAAAAAAATTATTTCAGTATCTAGATTAGATATCGATGGATTCATCTTCAAGTTTTTAAGTGGATGTTTCTACTTTTATAAAGGTAGCATTTTTTTGGTAGGGAACATTTATATAACGACCTTTATGTGTTAGATTACACAAACCAAGTAATAGAAATCGATGACAAAGTTAATTCACATGAATCATACCACACCCAACTTTGGAATCACCGGCTAGGTCATGTCAATGAGAAATGTTTGACAAAATTACATCAAGATAGATATTTAGATTCTTTTGAACTAAAACCACTTGGTGTATTTCATGCGTTTCTATAAGGAAAAATGACCAAATCCCCATTTAGTGGGAAAGGTGAAAGGTATAAAGATATTCTAGAATTAGTTCACACAGATGTGTGTGGACCATTTCCAGTTGAACCATGGTGTGGGTTCTTATACTTCATAACTTTTACTGATGATTTTAGTAGATATGGATATATTTACTTAATGAGGTATAAGTTAGATTGTTTTGATTGGTTCAAAGAATACAAGAATGAAGTTGAGAACCAGCTTGGTAAGAAGATTAAGAAACTCCGCTCAGACAGAGGAGGAGAATACCTTAATCAAGACTTCATTGATTTCTTACGGGAGTTTGGGATTCTATCTCAACTCACTCCTCTATACACAACTCAGTGGAATGGTATAAGTGAAAGGAGGAACCTCACCCTGTTATACATGGTGAAATCAATGATGAGTCATGCGAGTCTTCCATTATCCTTTTGGGGATATGAATTACAAACAAAAGCACACATACTAAACCAAGTACCAACTAAATCGATAAATGGTATTCCATACGAATTATGGAGTGGAGGCAAAGCCATGTTATCAAATTTACATGTGTGGGGTTGATAAGAATTTGTTAATGCCTCTTAAGGTAAGAAAATTGCACCCCGAGTAACAAAGTGTATCTTTATAGGATATCGCAAGGAAACAAGGGGATATTACCTATACAAACCCTCAGATAAAAAGGTAACAGTGGCAAGACACACCATATTCTTTGAGAGGAATCACATCTCTAAAAGAGATAGTGGGAGTGAGATAGACTTCGATGAAGTCGAGGCTCAAGATACACAGAAGTTGGTACAAGAACAGATTCCACAAAGCCCTGTGGAAGAAATATTTGTTCCAGAGACACAAGAACTGTGTAGGAGCATGAGAGAGGTGAGAGAACCAGAAAAA
Source organism: Viscum album (assembly GCA_963277665.1). NCBI lineage: Eukaryota > Viridiplantae > Streptophyta > Magnoliopsida > Santalales > Viscaceae > Viscum > Viscum album. The sequence continues at coordinate 826,325,966 of OY728155.1, forward strand.
TATGGTTTTCTTGTCACTGAGCATGGTGACTCATTATTGGTTGAGAATAATGATCCTATTACCTACAAGGAAGCAGTTGAAGGAATATATGCTTCCAAGTGGAAAGAACCCATGAATTCTAAAATGGATTCCATGTACCAAAACCAAGTCTGGATTTTAGTAGATCCTCCAGTTGATGTAAAGCCTATTGGTACTAAATGGGTATTCAAGAAGAAACTGGACATGGAGGGGAAAGTGAGCATCTATAAGGCACAACTGGTTGCAAAAGGTTTTAGACAGCGTCAAGGAATTGACTATGATGAAACCTTTTCACCGGTTGTGATGCTGAAATCCATTAGAATCCTATTGGAAATTTCCGCTTACCATGACTATGAAATTTTTCAAATGAATGTCAAAACAGAATTCCTTAACGAGAACTTCTAGGAAGATGTCTACATGACACAACCTGAAGGGTTTGTGACTCCAAAGTATTCCAACAATGTATGTAAGTTGCATAAATCCATTTATGGATTATAGAAGCATCAAGGTCATTGAACATTCATTTTGATGAAGCCGTAACTGAATTTGGAATTATTAAGAACGAATGTGAGACTTGTGTCTATAAAAGGTTTAGTGGAAGTGCAGTTGTTTTCCTAATAGTATATGTTAATGACATATTACTAATTGGAAACAAATTACCTGTCTTACAATCAGTTAAGGCATGGTTGGATAAATTCTTCTCTATGAAATACTTGGGCGAGACAACATATATTCTTGGGATCAAGATCCATCATGATAGATCCAAGAGAATGTTGGGCCTAAGTCAAAGTGCATACATTGACAAGATACTGAAGAGATTCAGTATGGAACAATCCAAGAGGGGATTGTTGCCAGTGTCACACAACATTGATCTTTCCAAGAAAATGTGTCCTCAGACACATGAGGAAAAAGAGAAAATGGCAAGGATCCCTTACGCATCTGTGTTTGGGTCAGTCATGTATGATATGTTATGTACAAGTCTAGATGTTTCTTATGTATTAAGTGTGGTAGGTAGATATCAAGTTGATCTAGGAGACCACCATTGGATGGTAGTCAAGACTATCCTTATGTATCTGAGGCATACTATGGATATGTTCTTGGTTTATGGAGGAGATGAGAAACTAGTCATTATAGGACATGTAGAGACTAGTTTCTAGACTGATCAAGATGACATGAAGTCGCAGAGTTGATATATCTTCAGTTTGAATGGAGGTGCAGTGAGCTGGAAGAGCTCAAAGCAAGGTGTGGTTGTAGATTCTATAGTAGAGTCCGAGTATATCACATCTTCTGAGGCAGCTAAAGAAGCAGTATGGATACAAAGATTCGTCCAAGAGATAGATGTAGTACCTAGCAGTAAAGATCCTATCACACTCTATTGTGATAATACTGCAGTGGTGGCACTTGAAAAAGAGCCAAGGTCACATCAACGGACAAAGCACATACTTCATAAGTATAATCTCTTGAGGGATTTTTCTTAGAGAGGTGAAGTTGCAGTGTGCAGTATTTCCACAAAAGACAACTTGGTAGACCCCTTGACTAAAGCCTTTACTCAGAAGAAACATGATCATCATGTGAGGTCTAGCGGACAAAAAGTCGTAGGTAGTTGGCTCTAGTCCAAGTGGGAGTTTTTTAGGGTTGGTGTCCTAAGAACCAACTATTTTGTACTTTGATTACATGAATGTTCACTTATTATATATTGTTCATTGTTCTGCGTGACTATAATATAATAATGTCCTGGAATATTTATTGCATTGATAAGGTCATGGAAGATCCCCGCTATGATGAGAACCTTGAAATTATGTAACAAATATTCTTTAATGTAGTTCTGTGGTTGGATGAAATACTATGATAGGACACATAGTATACAGACTGTCATGTGCGAGTACTCGTAAGAAGACGAGACTCTCTCTCATGTAGTTTGCACTTGGTAATATCCAAGATGGGAGATTATGAGAACATACCCACCAGTTGTAATACCCCATGTTTTGGTGTCATCGGATATTGCTATCTGCGAGCATGTGTAATGGTCCTTAGACTGAAATATTATCATTAACTCATGTCATGACTCACACACTTATATTTGCAGATGAAAACTGTCACAAAGACAGTTGGCGGGAAGTAGGTTACGTTGGGTGTGTCATGAATGACATGTTGTTAATGGATAATTCGAGGAAGGATTTGTCCCTTCCATATATATGGAAGTAGATATCTCAGGCCCTTTGATTGAAATAGAAATGTCGAACAAATTCCACGGCCACGGTGACACGACGAGTTTATTTCTGGAAGTCAAAGAATGACAGATCAAGCATATAGGTTTATGAAATTTCCATGAAACCTGCTTGATGAGATATTGAGAAAAAGGGATTAAATTACATAGTAATAATTCATATGAGGTGACACGTCAATGTGGTGTCAACTTCTTTCTCTTGGGTTCCTTGACCCATTGCTTGACAGTAATCTTGGAATTTAGGCAAGCCCGCCTAATGCCAATAAGAAAGAGGCCTAGAGGGTCACACAATAAGTGTTTCCAAGTATCTCAAGTAGAATAAATATTATTCCCATATGCGGTTTAATAATTATTCAAGGAAGCCTGAATCGTTTTAATGATGGAGGACGAAGGAAATGAAAAACAAGATATACACGTCGTGTATTAATGATTACACGCCGTGTAGTTTTTTATGGGGAATAAGTACACACTGTGTATTAATGATTACATGCCGTGTAATTTTCATTTTGAAGAAGGAAATAAAAATCAAGATATAAACACCATGTATTAATGATTACATGCTGTGTAGTTTTTCATGGAAAACAAGTACACGCCGTGTATTAGTGATTACACACCGTGTAGTTTTCTAGTCGTGATTTTGAGGATATAATATTTTTTTATTAAATGATATTTATTATAATCAGCATGAGAGCATGTCAATGAATTAATTATTCAACATGGGAGTTTTCAATAAGAGTCAGTGAAATAAATAAAACACGTAATGCATTTATTTATTTTCATAACTCTACAACTTCAAACCTGATTATAAATATCCTCACAACCCCAAATCTTTTCGAATAAGAGAATCATTGTGCACAAAAATTCTGCAGAATTATCTCAAGACCTAAAGAACTCCGTCCTCCAAGAATGCTCTCAAGACTGAGAGAGATCCACCTCCATTGAATCAAGGCGATCTAAGGTGGACAATGCAAGCAAAGGCTTCTCCACGCAAGCACCCGGAGATTCCTTTGGTGACATCCGGAGATACGTGGTGCACGTGTGGATCACCGCTAGAGAAAGTATACACTTGGATTCTATGATACAATGACGAAACACATCGGAATGTGATCAAGAATATCAACAAAGAAGGAACACCCAAAAGGTACTTCTTTTCAATTAATTAAATTAATTATAATCAACCTGTGATGATCCACTTTTGTGGTTTCAGGACCTTTCGTCTTCTTTGTCTATTACTGTGAATCGATCCATAGAGACTGGAATTTATCTTTATTTTGATCCTGGATTGATCATTGAAAATGACAAAAATCCAATTGGGAACATCCACCCAAGAACTTCCGTTGCGCTCGAAACTTTCACACGATACGCCACATCAAGCTTAAATGAACAACTAAATATTATTATTGAAATGTTATAATTTTAAATTTTCCATTAGAATGGTGGGTATGATTAAGATTAACTAAATTATGAAAATATGGTGTACACATGCATATATAATTCTTTTACTAATTAAATATAAATGAATGTAAAACCCTTTTTAAAATAAAAGGAAATGTTTTTCTGAACAAACTATTTAAATATGCACAAGTGTGTTTTGTACAAATAAATAAACAAATCACTATTATTGTATTATAATAATGAAATTTATATATAATATATTCAATATAATTTATAACATTCAAACTATTTTCTTATATACATTATATAACAACAAATCTAATTTTACGCATAAAAGATGTATTTTTCTAAAAATTCAGTTTTTCCACATTTTGATGGCACACTTGTTTTAAATTTAGTTTTGAAACTTCTATTAATTATATTTTAGAAAATGAACTCCTTATTTGAAAGATTAATATAAAAATTTTCTTTGGTTTTTTTGGGTATTTTTTGAAAAGTTTTAGATGAATAATAACAAATATTGCATTTTGATTGTAAATATATTTTTTTGTCTAAATAATTTTAAATTATATTTTTATGGGTTTTAAAGAATAATTATATATATTTTATATCATTTAATCTAATTTAGTTTACAGAAATCAATTTCACATTCAAATTGGATATAAAAACAATTCAATCTTTTGATCGTTTTCACCTTAAAAACCTGCTCTCTCGTTCCATCAACGATATTTATTTTTAATTAATTTGAGAAATTTATGTGTTTTTAATTTTGAAAAGTGGAATAAATATTTAGAATCACAAGTTAAAAATTTATTAATAACTTCCTTTTTATTTTTTGACAATATGAATAGTAACATTAGTAGTTTTTAAATTACCAAGGTTAAGGGTAAATCAAGTAATTTTGTGTAAAAATAATAGTATAAATATTATAAAATTACCCTAACACTTGTAAAAAATTAATAAGATGAGTGTGTGTCAACCAAAATAATCTCGGGTATGAAATTATAACCTTTAAAATCTACTTGGATGAGAGTATAACAATTATAATATTATATTAAGATAATAGTCAATTTTGTCACACTTTTGTTTTCACCAAGTGAAATATTTTCAATATGGGTTTATATAGTGGATATGTTTGCCTATAAATATTTATTTGAAAGATAAAATGTTTACATTTATCATGATAATATATTTTTAATTTTTATAGAATAAATAATTAAATTAAAGTCTCCCATAATGATGTCGCGATAATTGTTTAATTGAAGGAAATATCAAATAAATGATATTAAAATACAAAAATAAATACAATTTTATATGATTAATGGAATACCTGAATTTTATAGATTTATTTTACATGTTAGTTATGTTTTATAAGTATTATTTCTAATTTATGTTTAATATGGGATATTTTTAAAAATTTATGTAACGAACATTGTCAAAATCAACATTATTTATATTTAAAAAAATAATATTTTATTAAATTATATAAAAATTATAAAAATATCAATTTTGTAAAAATTATTGGGCCAAGTCTTAAAATTTAATTAATAAATATTTTATTTTTATTTTTTATTTTTATAGTAATTATATTAACCCTCAACGTGTAAATTACATGATATCATGGTAAGAATTAAAAAGGTTATGTAAGGGCTAAAACAAAATGATAGAGATTAAAAAAATAATAAAAAATTACCTAATTTCCATTATAAGGATTTATTTAAACCCATAATCATACTATATTTTAAATTAATTAGTTTGTATCCTTTTTAAATATAAAATTAATTTATATTACTTTAATATTTTAAATAATTCCAATAGTGCCCCTCTTATCTCTTATAAAAGGGAACCACTTGTTCTATTTTATATAAATTAAAATCTTGTTTGATTCAGATATTATCTATCCAAATACCTTTCTATAATCCCTCCCAAGATTCCAGAGCTCTTATTTTAGGCAAAACACTCACCTTAAAGGTGGTAAGGTGTTAATAAAAGAACATTGACCAAAGAAAATGTATCGTTTTCAATTAAGTGTTTTTGTTTTGTTTCCTCTTCCACTTCCATAAAATATTCTTTCAACATTATGAAGAAATAAATATAGTATCCTAAATATAATGAGATATTATTATGCTAATATCATCACCTAAATTCATCCCCACTTCCATCAAATGGGAAAATAATTAATCGTTCGTGCGTACGGTGAACTACCAGCTCACGAACCAATATAATTCATTTCCCATCGTTGTCTCTCAAGAATGGTTATAATGATAGAATTAATGTTTATATATGATATTAATGGAATATTTATCATTATTAATGAATAATATATTATATACATTCTAACCTTTCCATACACATAAAAATTATAATGTCGTTCATGCGTACGTGTGAACTATTACCTCCATAAAATAATGTGATTTGTTTTTATCACCGTATAAAATGGATGATATATATAAGTATATTTAAATTATTAATATGATATTAATTATATAATTATTATTATATATATATATATAATACTAAACTTCTTTCCATATTGATCGTTAAAAAATGAAAATCTTACTCATGTTTACATATGGCCTACCATCTCCATGATTATAACGTAGTTCATTATTTTAAAACCACACATAATAGTTATATTTAAAACATAATTGATTTATAAAAATTATTATAATTTCATGAATATTATTCTATATATTATGGAATAATGACCAATCTGACTATTGAAATCATACAAAATTCATTTTGGACTCAAGTACCAAATATCATCAAAACATCCCACAAAAACTTAAATAATTAAGTAATTATTTTAACATGATAATAAGTGATATAAAAGGAATAATAAACATTAAAAAGGTTCTAAAAAAGAATATAGTTAAACAAATTTTATTATTTAGGATGATAAAGATTGTACATGATGATTCAGACTCATGGTAAGGGAATTTCTTTTAAAAACCTCTTTTAAGGATACTCTTTCAACTATTATTAAAAACACCAAAAGGATATTTTTAATATTATAAAACATAAAATAAATTAACCAAATTCATTTCTATTTAATGTTTTTATTCTTACCTAACATATTTATAATTTTATTTTCAAATAATGAGTTTTCATTTACGAGTACGTGGCTTTGTAAAAAAACTGATTTCAAAGTGATATTTTTCTTTTATGCATGTTTTATATGTTATTCTTATGTTTTAGTTCTTGTGAATTGTTTATTATTATAGGTGGTTATATGATAAAATGTTGGTGGGTTATATTATTATATAAATCTAATGAATTGGGTAATTATAGATAGTTAATTCATAGGGTTTATCCTAATAAATTAAGGGAATATACTGCATTGAGTATTCCAAATGTAACCATGAAGTTTACACCCTATGTAGCTGTGATAGCTACAGTAAATGTAAGAGTTATATGGAACTGATTATATAAGATACCTTTATTATTTACATTTTATATAATGTTTTTTATTAATATTATGATTTCATGAGGTAAGATAAAAATCTAATGTTTTATGGGAGAAAAGTATAACTTTGTGAAAATGTTTTTATGGGTTTAAATTATTCATGGAAAAATATTTTCTTTCTTTATTTTTATGTACCTTATTGATATTTTTGTGATCATCCCAAGTTTTAAAATTCTTTTTATATATTATAATGTTGGGTTAGAGAAATTTGGATGCCAAGTTGAAAGTTATGAAGATTTTCATGAAAAATAAGTATGTTTTCTTTTGAAAGTTTTATATTCTGTATAAAATGGATACTGTTTTAGTAGTATCCACATTGAATGAACCTAGGATATTATGTATTAATGATGGAATAATTCACAAAAATACAAAACTTTAATAGATCCTCGATGTGAAATAAAGTGTATTCTTGACTAAAAACTATATTTTGTAATGTTTAAGGTCATTCCCTTATACTATGCCTACACATGCATCATGTGTGGTCAAACACATCGTACATATGACAAATTTAGACTCACATAAATATTGATCATGTATATCAAGATATTTCATATATTTTTTCTCGATGTGTGAGTACAAAATATTGTACAATAAGTATACACACTATACATTACACACCATGTCGTGTAACATTTCATGTTGTGTAACTGTAAAAGACTAAGAATGGGTTTATCCAAAAGCATAATATAACAAGCTCTATAGATTCAAGTTCATGCAACATAATTCTGTAATTTAAATAAAATAATCTTTTATTTAATTTATTTAAAATTATAGATTATGGGAATATCATGTATTTTGAATACTACTTAGATTAATAATTAATAAAATAACAAAGTAATTAATAAGAGTTTTAATTTATAATTTAGGATAAATTTATGTTAATTAATATTGTGACTTAAAATGAGTGGATTATTGTTTAATATTTATTTCATTGAATTTATGGGACTTATCATGAGCTTCACTAACTAATTTATATATTGGTTTTATATTTATTTTAATATTATTTCATGGGTTTTTAAAAGTGAATATGTTTTATTAAATTAAACATGATGGCATGCAGGTTATCCATGGAACATTTATTATTTAGGACCTAGATGTAAATGGTTTATTTTATGTATCCCATAACCCTATATCCCCTCACCTATGATTGTAAAATAATATAAATATTGGAGCTCCATGGAGAGGATGTGGTTTAGAACTCTAGTTGAGGTGAAACCAACCAAGAAAATTCTAAATTCTATGATAGAATGCTATAAATCAAGACAATCCTATATTAAAGAGTTCTTTCCCAAGGTTAATAAGTTAATTCACCATTCCCTCAATAAATCAACCATTATAAAGATTATTATGAATTCAAATTATTTATACTATTTTATTAAAATTCAGGTTTATTTATTTTCTATGATTTATGTTTTTGTCGGAGGTGATTACATAAAATAAATATGATAATGAAACATAAATGATAAAGTAAAATAAATGCACCAGATGTAATTTTTTCTCCAAACATTGATAACTAATTATGTAAAATTCAAAAAACATTAACCTGGTTTTTAAAGAGTAAACAAATTAAACATACACATAATAAATAAATTCACTCAAGGAAATATTAATTCATAATCGCCTTTCATTACTTGATTACGAATTGGACCAGAGAACTAGGTGTTGGTATGGACCTTGTAAGGACACACAATTTTATAAGGGAGTTCTTGTGAAGGTTTTAGGTTAACTAAACAATGTAGACATAAATATCCATCAAAATAACTAACTTAAATTAGAGGTAAGTGTTGAGGAAATCTGGGTCTAGATTTCATGATTAAGGAGTCAACTCAATGGATCAAGGAACTATGTGTTAACTCATTTAAAAAAAACCCAGTTAAATAACTTCATGTAATTGACTATAACTTCACCTAGGTTTTGATAATATAAATATGTATCCTTTCCAATAGAATATCCATGCAATAGGAAATTATTATAATATATTATTGCATCTCACATAATTTGGAAAATAAGATAAATTACTAAAAAAAATCTTTTATTATAGTATATAATAATAGACACTACACCAACCATGATATCCCTATGATCTATACTATAGAAATAAAACCTCCTAAATTAAAGTAACTTCCATGAGTGGTATATTATTTTTTACATCTTACTATAATATGAATGTAGGCTTTACACACTAGAATATCTAGTTTTGATCCACCATCTATGGGGTAGAGTTAAGAAGAGCTCATTTTATACATAAAACACTCAGATGATATAATAAATGCCTAGTATTTTATGTTATCATATATCTCTTATAAACTCCAAAATTTACATGATAGAATGGATGTATATATTATGCTCAAGAATCTTAGTGATACTTACCAGGAAAGACCTAGATAGAAGTGGTTTGAGATTTACAAGGCCTTATTTTATAGAAAAGATGGAGAGGGTTCACCATATAGACCTCATATAGTTAAAATTATAGGTTATATATATTTCTAGACAATTTATGTTTTTAAACTTCCCCATTAATTTTTCACTGATCATATACTTCAAACCTATATAGATTCTACAAATTTGTTGTGAATTTTAATTTGAACAACATTGATAATTCTCTCCAATATACCCTTACTATATGTTCTCATGTAGATAAGTACTTGAAGTGTAAAAAAATCCATACTTATGGTAAATAAGAGGATGGGAAAGGAAAAAGGGAAAATAAAAACACTATATTTAAGGATTCTTTAAACTGCATTCCCAAGAGGTGGATGATCCAGGTGAAAGTAAAGGATCTTTAAAAATCATGACCAAGAGGAGGATGATCTAGTTTAAATTAAATGAACATAATGTTATTTTTTTCACATGTGGTAAGAATTTTTATTTCATGAAAAACTAGAGTGAATTAATGTATAAGCTTCTACAATAATTATATTCATCAATATAATTTTTTCTATTATTTCATGGGTGTTAAACATATGTTTATATATTCATATTCATGTATAGTAATCAATAAAGTGTAGAGAGAGTAATAGAATATTAGTGAAGTTATAAATATATGATTATAGGTGATTCTTAAATCTGTATAGAGAAGTGAATGACTTTGGAATTTCACAATGGATTCAATTTAAACTATTGTTTTGTCATTATCATTAATAGAATGATTTTCTTAGTTTCAAACAACACACATTTACACATTTTTACACATTTTCAAATGAATTTAGTTTTTATATTTTATATTAAATTAATAGTTTAAAAATTATTGAATTATAGATATTAAAAATGAATAATTAATTAGGTATATAAATAAAAGGCATAAAAAATAATTGTGCCAAGATACATCTAGGTAAAATTTATTGTTCCCACTGGATGTGTTGTATTTGTTTTCAATAAATAACACTAACTTTAAATCTGAAAAATGATAATATATTTAGGTTAAGTGAACTACTACTATTTTATATATAAAATAAAAGTTTCAATGTGTTTCTACCTTGTAAAACATGATTTTACAGATTCAATGAATAAAATAAATGTAATGATTGTTATATTTATATTAAAAAAAATTCATGTATTGGATTATATAGCAACATTGTCTATGCTATTTTTGAAGTATTTATGATATGCTTGACAAGGTCCTATAGTAAAATTTTAGGTCTTACTAGTTGTTGAATTTTATCTAAATGTTCTCGATGAGAGCTAAAAATTAACAAATTCTATTTTCCTATGTGTTGGAAATTTCACCAAATAATAGGAGTTTTGAAGTTCCATAGGATATTATTTTTAAGTACATATGAATTTTCAGTATGTTATAAATTTAATAATTGAAATTATCATACAACTGTAGCTCAAAAAAATCCACCTATGCGTACTAGCTCCCAAGATAATTCATCTAAGTGATATATCTCATAATAGAATTCATCTATGTGAGAAATTTTTTAAAAAAAAATAGAAAATTAGATTTATCTATATAAGAGTTTGATGTATGATGTTTTTTCTACAAATGAGAATTGATTCATATGGAGGAATTTGAGGTTCCCATATTATATTTGTAATTACAATAATTTATTAAAAGAAAATATCATATAGCATATCACATTTTTAGAGTCCATAAGTGAATTATGAATCTTGTATGATACTTATGATCTCATACGAATTTTTACTTAGGGAATTACAGTAATTTTATAAAATTTATTTGGACTTGTGTAATGGTATTTCCTTATTTTATAAAGCTACATAATGGTGATCCATATAATCATTGACCTATATAATGGAAATATAGTTCCTATATTATAGTCATCTGAGATATATGATGGATATGTAAAGGTAAATAAATGTTGATATTTCAGAATATGAAATATACTGAATAAATTAATAATTATTTAAAATTATTCTAATATTATGTTATTCAAATATTCAAATATGATGATCATTCACATTGATCATGATCCATGCTACGAATGAAGGAAAACTAGTCAGGGGATATATTCGTATATTGAGAAGAGTTACTCATCATTAAAGTATGTTCCTCATCACAATACTATGCATATATAGATTTCAATTAAAATTAATTCATATATTTCATAGATATTTAAATGATTTTTAAAATGGAGAAAATCATGGAGTTCTTAAGGAAGATTTACCAAATATTTGAGTTAATAATATTGGGGCTATTTTTGTGTTTTTTTAATGTGGTGACATAATCAAGGATCTAATATTTCCTTGAATAGAAGATTACATAGGATTTATAGTAACACAGTATGTCATAATAATCATTGTAATTTCAAGGATAGTTTTAAGAAGTTTCCACAAAAATAAACATTGAGAATAATACTAAAATGATTCTTTATAAATATAAATTATGTGGGTATTTGAATGATTAGAAAAGTTGTTGAATACCTTTTGACTGGATGATACACTAGAGAATCAAGAAAAAGGGAATAGTTTGAATATGTTTGATCAATAAAAATAGAGTAATTCCTATATAACAAAGTATTCATAAGGATTAAAAAGAAATAAAATAATAAAATATAGAGATATAATTTAAATATTAGAAGTCCAATTCAAGTGGAAATGATATTGTTAAATTTGTAGGCAAGAAAACCTAATCATATATGATCATTGAGGAAGAAAATTTTATTAAATTACAAAGGAAATCTAAAATAAAAATAAGATAATTCTATAAATGGGTCAAATTTGAAGGATCTTGTGATTGGGGTGTCTAACCAGTTACTAAATATTTTTCAATTGTGGTGTATAACCAAATTCTAAAGTGGATGTTTGTGACCGATGCCTTTATAAAATTGCAAGAGGTTTGTAGTTGGGGTGTCTAACTAAATAAAATTGTTATAAATTATATCTATAATGATTAATCTATGTTGGTGTGTTTAACTAATATGAGAATTAGTATATCTTTAAGCTTGGACCTTGTAAATCCTCACATTCATTTTCTCTACTATCACCAACATGCATGAGATTAAGGGAGATAAATTTATTCATATTTAGATTGATACTTTAACTAGTGACATAGTATTGGTTAAATGGGAGTAACTCATAAAGAGAATAAAAGGTCACTAATTCAACCCACCCACTCTTAATGATTCAATCAGATCCGGGATCAACAAAATAAAACTGATAATAGTTTACATGTTTATATCTAGAACTGTGTTTTAGTTCCTTTTAATATAATTATTTAGATATAATGAAAACTCACTATAATATTTTTGAAAAAGGGACCTTTATAAATAATGGTATGGGAAAAAATATAATGTATTTAGTTTTGTAAGAACATGTAAATTATTCATAAAAAGTGATGCTATGTGGTAAGTTTATATAATTCCTTATATTCCATTAAGAAATTTTAGGAATCCTTAGGGAATAAATGAATACATTTAGTAAAGGATACAAGATCCTTTGGGAGAGAATGTCTAAGTAAAACATAAAAAGGTATTTTTCAAATAATTATTTGTAGAGTAGAGGTAATCCCAAACTCATAATACCTTATACATCAAAGTTTTGATAGTATCAAAAAGGGATATATGAAATATCTTCCATGTATTGAAAATATCCCATAATGTATGAACATACTCCATTCACAAATAGCAGTATAATAACTAACCATATTCCAAATATTTTTACTAATTAATATCATATTAACCGTAATATGATTAGAATTTCATTAAGTAGAACATCTAGTGTTTAATGAGATCCATTTTTTAGAAGACATTGTTAGATTCCAATGTACATAAATGAAATTAAAATTGAATTTTAGTTAATTATCATTTATCAAATAAAGATATTAACACCCCTTATTAGTCTCAAATGATTATATATCTACAAAAGAAAGAACATAAATTTTGAGATAGTTAGAGAAAGTTTAACTTTGATAAAGATTAAACTCCTGATTCACAATAATTGTAATAAGAACAAAAAACATCACTAAACTCAGTGGGAGGTGTTTTTCCAAAGACACATATTGTATAGGAATGTAATATAATAAAATTTGGTTTTTTATTCACTTAAACTAGGGATATATGAATCCATAAGAATAATGATTCATGTAAATTTTTAGTAAATGGAAACATTTTGTGATTGAAAATTATTCTTGAATTCAATAATGGATTACATGTTCCAAAACTTTGGAGCTCTATATTATGGGTGTTTTTAACTTGATACTACTGGTGGGTATTCAAGAGAAACTATATGTGGATTATGGAGGATTTTATTAATAAATCACAATTATTAAAAGGTTTAATTAGTGTCTAGAAATAGTCTATGAAAAAAAATTATTCTAATCATCACGAAAAAATAATTTTGAATTATAAATTTCATACAAACATTATATGATCATTTTATTGGGGGGGGGGGTTGGATATCAAGTCAAGTTTTCTTACTGGATTCCATTTGGAACATGTCTAAATGACATAGACAAAATAGTGTTGGACACCAATTAATGGATATAAGATAAGTAAATTTCATATAACTATTTTTGGATAGATGTAATCCTAGTGATCAGAGAATAGTTATTAAAAATGAAGAGTTCTACATGCCTAAAATAGTTTAGTGGGATTGATAGTTTTTTCAAAATAAATAAGTTTATTACATATGAAAAAATATTTAGCCTTACCAGTATTCTAATACCAAGGAATTAATTTCTCTAACAAATGACTTAATATCAACTAGAGCTCTAGGAAACAAGATATATAGATATGGATCTATGCATTGTTATATTTAGTCATAGTATATACTAACCACATATTGTAAAATAAAAATGGAACAATTCAAGACTAAATTTCTAACTAATTTGAATGGTATAAAATTTCCCTAGGGTAAAATCAATGGGAAAATATAAAGGTTGTTTTTTGAATATAATTTTATTGGATTAAGTGATAAGAATATATAAAAAATTAGATGAAACAAACTAATGTTTGATACTACTTATATATCTTTCATAGAGTGAAAATATTAATTAAAACCAAGAGAACGTCATTGAATTGTAGTTAAAACTATCTGAGAGTACTAGAGAAGGTATAATTTGATGAGATCGTTGTAAAATGAAAAATGGGAACACTATTTTTTAAAGGTATATAACACTAGTCCTCCTTCAAATCAACTTGATCTAGAATCATATTTTGGAAAATTTAATATTCATGAAAATCTAATTATAACCAGTGATTTATAAATCTATATTAACTAAGTACATTTTAGTTTTTTGTGTAGCTTAAGAAGTGGTTTATAAATTATTTGTTTTAATTTTATTTATAATAAAAATAGTATAGTTTTATCATTTCTATTAAAAACTCTATCTATGGTATTGTCCTAGATGTTATCTTTATTAAAAGGACACAAATGGTAAATCCTAAGGGTTTTCACCTCTTGAGGGATTTTCAAAAAGAGATGAAGTCTCAATAAGTATAATATTAATAGGAACATGGTTGGATAAGTATCTATAGATGCACCTTAAAAAAATGTTTATCATTCGAGGATAAAAATTTATATAGTTTTTAGTTAACTCTGTTATATGTGGGTGTCTATTGGATATGGTTCTTAAGAACCAACTAATTTTTGATATTGAATACTGGTACTCATGGCTTGAATAAATAATAAATATCTTATCAAATGTTGTATATTTTTCTGTATATAATTAATGTGATAATAAATAATAGTATCTATTGTATTGAAAGGCTGTAGAAGTTCGCCAATATGATTAGAACCTTAAAATTATATAATTATTTTATAAAACCTGTGTCCTATGGTGAGGATAATTTTCAATGAAAAGACATTTGGTATGTTGACTGTCAGCTTCTTATACTCATTTTAGAATTAGACTTCATCATATAAAGTTCACTCTTAGTAATATATATGATTGGAGATTATGAGGGAAAACCCGCCTGTCGAAATTCAACATGTTTCAGGATAATTGGAAATTTGTGTCTATGAACACGTGTAATGATCATTAAAGTACAAAATTATTATTAATTCATATCATCACTTGTTCACTTTGATGTATTGACCAAAAGCTATGATCCCATATGTTCACGGGAAGTAAGATAAGTTGGGTGTTTCACCAATGGTATGAAACTAATAAATATGTCATGAAAGAATTTTTCCATTAAATATTTATGGAAGATGACATATCATTACCTTTTGATGGAATGTAACTATATAATTAAAAATACATGTATGTGGTGATTGATGATTTCATTTCAGATAGTTAATGAAATGGAAATTGACCACATAAGCTAATGTCACTGGTATACAAATATATTTATTATGAGATATCTAGAGAATGTGATTATATTATAGAGTGATTGTTTTTATATGGTTGTTTTTATTTATACATTAAATTTTTCCACAATGGGTTCCTTGATGTATTCCTAAATACTTAATTAGATGTTTGAAAATCGTGCCAAAATGCTACTGAGGGAGAGACCTACAATTTCATTCACTTTGTATATCTATTGATGCCAATTAAATAATATTTATATTTAACAACTCTAAAAAATATTATTCTTAAAATAAGATATAATATTTATTCATAATTTACTAATCCCAATTATACAACTAAAATTTATATATGGGTTTAACATTTAAATTAATATTTACTCACAATACTGTCGAATTTAATATATTTTTTCTATTGTTTTATTCAAAATAATAATCAATTATAAATATTTTTGAATAAATATTTATTTTTTTACATTAATATAATAATATATATATACTCATAAAACCCTAAAAATATTTATTTATCTATCGATTGAATAAAATTTATTATTCAAGGTTCGATAAATATATAATAAGGCAATCAAGCTAAGTTAATCCATTGGTAAGAAAAATATTGTAATCCTGAATATCATTCAAACAATCATGAATTAGTTATTTTATAAAATTATATTTATTTAAATAAGATAGAGTGTTTATATATATATATATATAATAATTATTACTATTTTCAAGGGTAATTTATATGTTTCATTATTTTATGAAGGATTATTGAGAAATTATCAATAATATACTATAAATCTATATACACCCAATTATATCATTTTGCAGAATGTGTGAAGTAATTTCTGTTAATAAAATAGTCTCCCCCAATATAATTATCTTAAAAAATAATATCTATATGGTTCCACTCAAGACCAATAGAATTTTTCCACCTTTTTCCTCCCTCTAAATAATGTGTAGAAAAAAAAGATAGAGAATCCATTAAAGGCCGGAGAATTATGTTGCATTCAACATGAGAAATGAAAATGTGATTGGATATTATATGGTAGAATGAGGAAATCCTTCAACTTTGGTTGAATATTATTGTGCTTGTTTGGATACCACTAGTGTGATTTGACACTAGATATAATTCGGGAAACTACAATACAACCCGAACGAGGCTTGATCGATCTAAATCTACATCAATGAATGAACTCAAGACTGAGATATATTCTTGTTATTAATTAATTATAAATTTAATATGAGATATTCGATTTTATTTGATTTGGGATTTTTTAATAGTTTATTTGGGAATATTTGTAAGACATATCAAAATTTTTTAATGTTATTATATATTATTCATTGAATCTGATAAAATTCATGTTTAACATGTGGCTAAGTAGGGCTTCTGATGTACGAGGAACATTCAAAAAAGTATTTCATTACTTTGTTTATTATTTTAATCATGTGAATTATTTTTTTATTATGTATACTAAGTCACAAGACCTTGAGAAAATGAAACATTTTTTGAGAATTGTTAATAATATAACTAGTTATGTCATTAAAATATTTCAATTTGATAATGGATTTGAATACAAGATTGAAATTTTTGTTAGATATATTCTAAATCATAAGAAAATACATGAATATAGTGATCTATACACAAAACAAAAAAATTTACTAGTTGAGAGGAAGAATCATATATTAGTGTATATATGAATAATAATAAATTTTGAGCATCCCACATCAAAATTATTTTGGAGATAATTTGTAACCTTGGTTTTTTACATTCAGAATATATTCTTACAATGAAATAATTCATTAAAAACACCATATTAGATATAGATAAGAAATAATTCATGTATGAAGAACATGAAATAATTAAAAACCTTTTTTATCATGATTAAATGAATGTACATTTTAAGGATTGATGGGATTGAGAAAAAAGGTATATTTCTTGGGTATACAATATGTAAAAGAAGGTACATGTTCTATAAAAAATACGATGAATATTATTGATTGATTTGATGAATCTATTTTGAAAAATTATATTTCCTCATAGAAATACATTTCCTAAAATGGTAATATTTAATAATAATTTGGATAGATAACTGATCATCATGAGGAGATTATATATTTACCAGTTAATTTTCAAAAATATTGACACGAGTCTAAAAATTAGGTAATTTTTCAATCAAATGATAAAAGGATTATTTATTATCAAATTAGGTTTTTATGTATGGTTTGTTTAAAATATTTATCTCAAAATTATGTAATTATAATTTTAAAAAATAAACTTTATATTTTAATTCATCATGAAAACATTTTCTTTGGATGAATTTTGTAATTTGTTTTTGAAAAGTTTGATTTTTTCAATGAATAGTTAAAAATATTTATTTTTATTGGAATCTATTTTACATTTTATAGTTTTTAAAAATTAAATTATATTCAATATCACTTTTAAAATTTTCATACATTATTTCTATTAATCTAATTAAATTATTTTTTTTAATGAATTTTATATTTTAATTTGGTATAAAAACATCTCAATATTTAAAGAGGTATTTTAGAAAATTAAACTATTTTTCATTATGTTTTGCAAGATTAATTTTAAATTACATTTTTCTAATTCTCTGTATTTAAAATTGAAAATGGATTCCATATTTATAATTAAGAGATCTTAATTTTTTAAATTGGTTTGTTTAATTTTTGTCCTTTAGTAAACTTTGTTTCCATTCTAAATGTAAAATGTGTTAATTAAGGGTAAAAATATTTTGATAAGAACTAAAAAGTTTCACTTAAACTTTCCATGAATTTATTTTATGAGTAAAATATTCCCATAATAATCTAAAAATTTAATATATGACATATTTTTCCATTTTTCAATGATTTTTACCATTATAATATTTTATGTAAATAAAAGATAAAAATTCATTTCTATTTGTTTTATCATCTTAATATTTTTTATATAGGGATAAAAACAAGTTCGGTTTGGTTTTAAATATTCATTTTAAATATAAATTTTTTTTCATGGTAATTTATTTTTAACTTTTAGTGATGAAATAATTACATTAAATGGTTACACAACACCGATGTAGTATTTATTTAATTAAACAGAAAGAAATAAATGATTTTTAAATATAAAAATTATTATAACATGAATGAATTAACTTGTTGCATGATTTTTTATATAAATATTACATATTAAGGATGAATTAAATTATTATATTTGAATTACTTTTGTATTATGATATTTTTAAATTCAAATGAAATGAATTGTTTCTAAAACGACATTAATGATATTTTATAATAAATGATATTTTATTCAATTATTTAAAATCCATAAAAACCCTATATTAAACCATGTGACTAGAATATGGTTTCAAATATAAACCATGGTCCATTTAAAGGACAATTTATCTTTTTATGGTACCAATTTTAACCCTAATAGAGTAAAGAAACATTAATATCATTACAATTATCTAAAGGGTTAAAGGGAGGTTAAAACAAAGTTATAAGTGTAAAAATATCATCTAATGCTGTAAAAAAATTTATTTTATGAGATTATTTTGATTTATATTCATATTATATTTGAATATTATCAATTTGGAAGCATTTAAATATAAAAATTAACTTATATTAAATTCTTACATTAGGTTATTCCAATAGTTCTACCCCTCTCTTATAAGAGGCCACCTCTTCTCCTCTTCTGTTCACACATGAAATAAAATTTTATATCAGTGAAGACCTTCACTATTAACTTCCTTACACCCCTCCTCATTTCATGTATTCCTAGTTTTTATTATAAAGCCATCCTTTAAAGTATTTGGTGTAAACTTTAAGAGGTTGTTCAAAGAAGAGGTATAATTCTTAATCAAGTGTTTTTATTTTATTTTTTATTCTAAAACATTAAAAAATTATTCAAAAATGTTGAAATAATAACACCACCATATTCCATATAATAACTTTTTTTTGTTTATTGCATGACCTATATTCATCCCATATTCTATGAAATGGGAATAAAACCATCATTTGTGTGTAAAGAGAATACCTCTTCATGAACTGTTGAATTTAATTTTCCATCCCCACCTCTCATGATTGATTATAATTATGGATTTAATTTATCTATATTATATTTATAAAATTTTCAAAATTCTATATAATTAATATATATTATATTTTATTAACATTTTATTCACTAAAAAGTGAGAACATTGCTCAAGCGTATGTGTAGACTACCAACTATACAAAGTGAAGTGATTTATTTTTATCACCAAATCACATAGATGATATATATAAGTATTTTTAAAAGAAATAATAATTTATTTATGATATGATGATAATTTTTTAAAGAGTAAATAATATATACCTTCTTTACATAATGATTGTTTATGAATGGAAACATTGCTCATGTGTACGTATGACCTATCATCTCCATAATTGTAAAAAAGTCCATTTTTAAATTTTTTTTATTCATGATAGGTTATAAAAGGGTAATTTATGCATAAAAATGACAATTATTTCATTATTATTATTTTATTTATGATGGAATAATTAGCTTTTTGACCATATTCAACCTACAAAAGTCATTTTGACATATGAGACAAATATTGTCAAAATAGCTATTGTGAACTTAATTAATTTATTAATTGAATATAACATGGTAAAAAGAATAATTAAATTGATAAAATATCTTAAGAAAGTGAATAATTAAGTTGTATTTATTATTCAAGAATATATATAATGAACATGATGAGTCATACTTGAGATTAGGGACAAATTATTTTAAAAACATCATTTAAAATATTTTAAAGATTTATTTTCTATATATTTTTATTCCATATCTATGATTTTAAAATTATTTTATGGATTTAATTATATGTAAATTAATAATTTATAAAGAATATTTTATATCTCTTTTTACATTAGTCAAAAGTAATCAAAATGAATCTTTTAACATATTTTATTTAGAATGTTTCGAAACAAGACTAAAAGAATGTTCTATTTCAATAAATACACCTTCCATGGGTTTTCCTACTACTATAATAGTTATTTGATGTTGGGATTCCATTATAATCTCTTATGTTTTATTCAAATAAGAACCATCCTTCCCTACGTTCTGGGTATTTTTAAAATGTTTTTAAAATAGAATGGATATTTTAATAACCAAAATTTTTTCTTTATAGATAGAAAGAATATTTTTATTAGTATAATGATGAAAATGAAATAATTAAAATTTTATAATTATGTCACAATTATTTGGAATTTTCTATAATGATAGTTGTTTCCATTATAAACCAATGATGGTTGGTTATTTAATTAACAATAGATGGGTGGTTATATTATAAACCAGAGATGGATGGTTCTATTATATCCCTCCAATGCATTGGTTTATCCATAAAATTATAAAAATTGACAATATTAGTTATTCCATTTGTATTTGTGATATAGAAAACTATTTTCCAAGTTACCTAAATAATTTATATATGATTGATGTGATTTTTATATAAATATAATAATTTTACAAGGTAATCTAATAACCTTATTTTTTTAAAAGAAACTATTTTCTACTTATTAAGGGAGAAAAGTATGACTTTGTGAAAAAATTTCCAGAGTATTTCATCTTTTGGAAGAAACCTTAATGAGTTTTATTTTACCTTTAACAATTATTATGGATTTTTTTCTAAAAATCCTAGGGTCGAGAAGTTGATTTAATGGGTAATAAAATATATTTTTTGAACACAAAGAGTATATTGAAAAAGAATTTTTTTAAAGTATGCATGGGCTAACAAGTTTCTTTCATAATTTTTATGCCCCTTACTGATTTTACTCATCTAATGTTTTAAAATAATTTCAAATGGATTTAATGATATGTAGAGATAATAAAATGGTCAATATGAAAAATTCTAATATGTTTAATAAAAATAAAACTTATTATATCATAAATGTTTCATTTTGTGAGAAAAATGGATACTAAGTGGAATTGTCCACTTTGTGATGTAAATTTATTTATATAGGTGAGATTAATTAATTATATATAATACTAAACCAAAAATATATTTAAGAAATAAAGAAAATAAATTATTTTCTAATGGCATAAGATTATTTATTGCCTATGGTCAAGGCTTTATTGTTTGTATCAGAGAAAAGGTTTAGATAATTTTAGAGATTAAGATATATTATTTAAGTGATATTAAGGGATTATAATTTATAGTTATTATAATATTTTTTTTTATGGTTTCCATGTTTCCTTGTCTGAAAAATATTTTTTTGAAATGGTTTTTCATATAGTAAATGATGAATTTAAAGTAGGAAGGAACAAATAGTATAATATCCCTCCAAATAAGAAACATGGAATGGTCGAAATTAGAACTAAGTAGTTAGTTGTTGTGATGGATCAGTTGAAAAATGATATAAATTGAAATGATATCCATGCATGAGAGAAACTATATCTACCAAAAAGGAATATGTTAACTGTATATCATTTTATGAGACATGACCCTTTGGAATTCAATGGATATTGTGATGGTAGCTATAGGGTTTATTAAATCCCAAGAAATGATTTTCAATGTCATGGGTTGTTCTAATCATCAAAAGGTAACTCTGTATATTTATAGTTTTGATGTTGAAGTCGAGTAGTGGTGGTCATCGGTTAGGAATTTTAGAGATTGGGACATGATTGATACCTTGGAAATGGTTGAATTTTAAGATATTTTCCATCATAAATATTTTCATAATGCAGTTCAACTTAAGATGGGTATGATATTCATGGAATTTAGATAATGGGAGGGAGATTTAGTGGTTATTTATGAAGAAAAAATCCTAGGATAAGCTAGGTATGTACAAAATTTTATTTGGTATCTTGATAGTAAAACTAACCAATTTTACTTTTTATTTAATCCATAATATTGAAGGGAATTGGATTCACATCAATTAAAAAGATATAAGAACATTTTTTGATGAGATGAGAAGGTAGCAATGGTTTTTTAAATGATCATGTATTCCATTAAAATAAGGATAATAAAAGGTTGAGATTGAAGGAAATGAGTAAGCATCAATCAAAGAAATATAATGGTTAGAAATCCAATTTTTATGTTTCTGATATGAATTGTAAAAATCACCCTAGGAATTTCTTATGAAATATGGGAAGTTGTTATTTTTTGGTAAGTTTGGGAATATGTCTTGTGCTTGCAAAGAAAAAAACTTAGTATTTGTAAGACCAATTTGAATATTTTGGTAGTGAGTTGTTTTAAATGTAATGATTTGTGTCATTATGAGGATGAATTTCCAAATAAGAGCTTGAATGATGGGAATCAACAAGACTATAAGAATAAAAGAGTGGTCAAATACTTTGTAACTACTTTAGTAGATGATGGACCATCAAACGAAGTATTAAAATATATATTTATTATTTATTCATATTATTCAAATGGTTTATTAGTTTTTAGGTCAATACATTATATCATTTGTGATTTTTTTTTTGGAAAATTTCACCTCAAAAAATGAACTCATAATTTTTTATAAAATCACATAGGTGTGATATTTTGTGAAAAGGAAATTATAAGTATCATTCTATTATTATCTTTGTAAAGTCATTACCTATAAAACTTTTTATCCTACCCCTGGTAGAGTTTGATGTTGCTATGGGTATGGATTGGATCTCTGTTTTCCATAATACGATATATTATATAGATAAAGAAGTTATTCTTCCAAAATAGTTTTCGTTTTTATACAAAAATGAATCCATATATTGGATAACATACTAATAAGGTGATAAATTTTTAATATATAGAAATGAAAGTTACCTTGATCATGTTTTCCAAAACCAGTGAACTATTTATATTAATGACATTTTGACAGTAAAATAATACTTTATGTTTTTCCTGATGAGTTTCACAATATTATACCTAATTAGAAAGTTCAATTTACAATTGAATTATTCTCCGATTCTAATCCAAATTCAAAACCCCCTTTCTGAATGGCTCATGTAGAACCTATGGAATTGAAAAAAAAATGAAATTATTGATAAGATTTCCATTCATCCTAGCACACCACCATTGAGTTATCCTATGTTTTTATTAGAAATAAACATTATTCCATGATTGTTTTTATTGATTATAGTTCTTTGAGTAACATTACTCATAAGAATATGTAATTTTTTCCTTATATCAATGTCTTGTTTGATTAGCTTTAGGGAGATCCTTATTTTTTGATGGTTGATCTCATGTCCAGGTACCATTAGTTAAAGGTGAAGGGGATGAAATTTTGAAAACAATTTTTTGTACTAGGTATGGTCATTATGAGTTTTTGGTTACTCTACTTGGGTTAAAAAATTACACAGGTGTACTTATGGATATTATGTATAGGTTTTTCCATGGATATTTGTATAATTTTGAGGTTTTATTTTTCAATGGTATCTTTATTTATTAACAATTTTATAATGATCATGAAAAACATTTAAGGATTGTTTTTAAAACCTTTAAAAAAAATGGTTATGAAAAAACAATTTCAATGCGAGTCTTGGTCATAGGGGTTTTGTTTCCAAGGAAACATCAAAAATAATATTGGTATAATAGTTTATCCCTCTAAAACTAAATTGGTAAATTAATAATAAATCCCTATAGATATTAATGAGATTCATATTTTTCTTGGATTAAAATGTTATCATTAGTTTCTTTTGTTGAAAACTTTTCATGGTTACCTATCCCACTAATCAAGATAACACGAAATGAATTTAGGTTTATCTAAAAAAATTAATGTTTTGAGTGTTTCTAGGAATTGAAAGGAGGATTAGTTAATACTCCTATTTCATCCCTACCATTAAAAATGGTGAACTGTTTATCTATAGTTATGATTTATTTAAATAGTTGTTATGTGTTCTAATAAAAAATGATTAGGTAATAGCTTATGTTTCACATTGACTAAAACCTCCAAAAAAAATTATCTTATACATGACCTTGAATTGGAGGCTATAGTTTTTTATTTAAAATTTTCTTGACACCATTTTAATGGGGAGAATTGTGAAATATATACTAATCATAAGATTTTGAAGTATAAATTCACTCATCAAGAGTTAAACATGATATAGAGAATGTGGATAGAAATGATAAAGGATTGTGACCACATAATTCATGACCATCAAAATAAACCAAATAGAGTAGTTCATTATTTAAGTTGGAAAGATATTTCAGCATCAACTTAGATATATATTGAACATGATCCATTGGTTAATTATTTAATTAATGTTGGAAAAAAAATTGCATATAAAAAATCCCTCTATTTTTTTAGGTGCTAATATAATCATTTTTATTAGGAAAAATTAAGAAAGCATAAAAGGAAGACTTTGTGTTATAGGAAAAAGTAGGGTTAGTTAATAAATTTATGATTCTTAAATATTATGTTGATAATTTTTTTTTGAGATTCAAAAAAGGTTATGTGTTTCATGCGACTTCCATTTGAAAAAAGAACTGTTGTGTGAGGCTCATAGTTATCTATTTTTTATTCATCCTAGAAACACAAAAATGTATATAGACCTTCATGAAAATTTATAATGGGAAGTAATAAAGAAATATATTGATGATTTTAATATGAAATATTTTAATTTTTATTAGGTTATAGTTGAATAGAAATTATCGAATGGGATTATTCATCCTTTCCTAGTACCAAAATGGAAATGTGAGAATATATCCCTGGATTTTAGGGTGGGATTTCTAGAAGAATTTAAAGTAATAATTAAATTTTATTTTATGTTGATCAATTAATATAATCTATACATTTTATTCCCATTTGAGATAATATTACTTTTGAAAAAAATTCTTGACTTTATTTTAAAATTTAGAACCTCCTTGGATATAGTGTGTTTGACATCTCTTATTTTAATGATCAAAAACCATTATTAATTTATTAATAATATTTAACATGTTGTATGATAGAATTTTATGTGGTCATATTAAATCTATAATATTTCTGTTAAGAGTTATGGAAAGACACCATTAGATGCATGTTACCATTACCACTAGTGGTGAGTCACCATTTCTGCTAGTGGTGAGTCATCCTTACTACAAGGATGATCTACCTCTATAATCAAGTCATCATTAACACTCAATTAATTATTACCACCTAGAAGAGCTACCACTAGACTCAAGTTACTATTACCAATAGGATGAGCTACCTTCAGAAGAGAGTCACCGCTATCACCAAATGAGTTACTATTAGTGGAGTCACCGTCATATATTGAGTCACACCATCAATCTTGTTACCATTGCTATCTGAGATATTCGGCATGAATGGATTAACAGAAAAATCTATTCCTAGATGTTTTGAACAGGTCTTTAAGAATTAGTAAAAGACAATATGAGGAATGTGGATCTTCTTCCACATGCGCTCTTATATATTCGTGAAGGATATATCTCTCTCTCGGTACAATGATTCTTTACTAATACAATGATTACAGACGACCAATAAAAGTGTGTGATAAAATATGTCAACTATCTTGAACTTTTTGATTCACATTCTACAAAGATCAACAATGTAGAAGAACTGAACCCATTATCAAGATTGATTGTGAAAACAGACATAGGTCAACTGAAGCATTCATGCAGACTTCTAGGTCAACTTTTTGTTCTGTTTCAATATTCTAGAACAAAGCACAGAATCCTCACCATTTTTTATTTTAGTATTAAAAACATAAAAAACACATCAAACCAAGATCTTTATATTTGTTGTCTCTGTTTTACTTTTGAGAAGTGTGTTGTTTTCCTACTATCCAAAACACACTATCTTATGCATATTCTAGGATAATACTAGTTTCCTCTCCATTATCAACCTGTTTCCCACTCTTTTTGTGGAATAGGTCCTTGCATGACCTGTGCTTTTCTTTCATCCCACGTATAACTGTGAAAGATGATTTTTATCCTAAATAGCTTGTTGTTGTTGACTGTATACCTAATCCAGGTTATAAATTTGTTTGATTATATTTATAATCTTCTTTGTAGTAGGTAAATTCTAAGTGGATTTGATTAGGTCTCACCTTGAGACTGATCCTCTTTCTTATTCCAATGTGTCATTCTGTTATTTGTTTTGTTTTTCAATATTATTCAAAGAAAAATTTAATTAAAACAAACAAAACAATTTATTTTATAATTAATCTTAACTAGTGTTTATATATGTTTCTATCTAAGTAAATTGACATCAAAAGTTAATTTATTTCTAAAAAATATTTTAATTGTGAGCTAATCACTCTTTAAGAAATTTTTTAAAAGGATAGATCTTATATCGATATGTTGTTTTGATTAATTGGATAGATTATTTACATAAATTTTTATTGGGAACTGATTTCACCCCCTCTAGAGTTTCTATCTATGACCAACAATTGGTATGATAGTGATGTTTAAAATTTACCTCTTTTTACTGTGATTTTAGTTTTATTATAAAGATCTAAAATTTCTGTCATTTCAAAATTATAGTTCATTATAGATAATAGAAAATATGGATCTGCTACCAAAATGCCTCCCTATTTTAATGGAAATAACTATTCTCAATGGAAAATAAAAATGATAATGCATTTGGAAAGTATAAGTTTTGATATATGGATTGTAATGGAAGATCAATATGAAATACCACAAACCCCAAGAAGTGAGTGGAGCAGTGCAATAAAAACTATATACAATAATAATTTTAAAGATATGAATGATTTATTATATGCTTTGGGAGATGATGAATTCAATATAATATGTACTTTAAAAAATTTCTTTTGTAATATGGGATACCTTATCTATATCACATGAAAAAACATAAAATGTCAAGAAAATGAGACTGAATAAATATACAATCAAATATGATACTCTTAAAATGAAATATGATGAACCTATTTCTAATATTTATCTTAGGTTTAATGAAATAGTTAATAATATTCATTCAATTTGAAATCATGTAATTGTAAAAGATCAAGTGACGAGACTACTTAAATGCTTACCTAAAAGATGGAGAGGAACAACTTTCTCAATCAGAGAGTCATGTGATGTAAGTAAACTAACTATCAAACAACTGATAAGAATGATGATGAGGTATGATGAGGAACATAAAGTTAACAAAACTATTTATGAATATAAACCAAAAAGAAAATGAGTAGCCTTAAAATATACTACCTCTAGAAAAAAAGAAAACATAAAAGTCAAATATTCTAGTGAAGAAGTATCTATTAATGAAAATGATGAAGAAATGACACACATAGAAATAAAATTCATGAAATTCTATAGGAAAAAGAATTTATTCAAAAATCAAAATTTTAGAAGAGGTTATGATAACAAAGGAAAGCAGGGAAAAGATTATAAAAAAGATGATACTTAAAATGAAGTAACATGTTATGAATGTATGAGGAAATCCTATATTAAAAATGACTTCACAAAATTAAAATATAATAATAAGTATGAGGATAATTACATGAGATTCAAAAAAGTCCATTAAAACAACATGGAGTGAGTCTGAATATAGTTCAAGTGACTTAGATACTAATCATTAAGATAAGTCTGATAGATCTAATATGTTCTTTATAGAAAACACATTCGAGTTATACAATTATACTCTTTTACCTCCTAATGATTCTTCAAAAATTTCTGAAAATTAAGAAAGTAATGAAATTGATGAAAACATGAATAAAATAGATTTGTATGATTACTATAACATGATGGAATAAAAGTTTTATGAAATGGATTATAAATATAATTCTCTCAAAAAACAACACGTTTTAATAGTAAATATTAAAAATAATCTTACTATTGAAAGAGAGAAAAATGTTCAACTATTGAAAGAAAACAATGAATTAAAATTTTCAAATGAATAGTTAAAGAAAGAAATATAAAAATTTACCAATGGTAAGAAATCATTAACTCAAATACTAGGAAAAGAAGTTTCTCCCAAGTATGCAACTGGAATTGGTTACCATCCAAGATAAAGAAAAATTACAAAAACTAGATTTACATCAAGTTCTAGTGTTGAATGTTCATATATTAAAGAAACCTACTCAAATGGACCTAAAAAAGTTTTTATCACTATAATTATTCAATATATATATATAATAAACCTATTAGAAAAATATGGATACCAAAATCTATTTTTATTGTCATAATAGGATCTAAGAGAATTTTAGTACCTAAATCATTTTTGGCATAAACATTGTGTTGTAGGAAAATTGTTTGAAAACCTCTAACAAAACCATATGGTATCTGTATAGTGGATGTTCCAGACACATGACCAGTGAGTATTCAAACTTCAAGATTTTGATTAAAGATGATGGTGGACATTTCACTTTTGGTGACAATGTAAAAAAGAAAATCATCGGCCTTAGCCAAATTGGTAATTCTAATTCAATATTAATTTCCATAGTTTTATATGTAGATAGATTAAAATAAAATCTTCTAAGTATATCCCAATTGTTTGATGATTGATTTTATATTAAATTTGAAAACAATTCATGTCATGTTTTTAATGATAGAAATGATTTAATTTTTACTGCTTTGAGAAATGATAATATTTACAATATTTATTTAAATTCTTTACATTCAAATTATATTTCTATGTTAAGTGCCTTTCATAAAGAATGTTGGATTTCACATAGGAGACTAGGCCATTGAAATATTCACTCACTTAGATAGATAACTAGGAAAGGGTTGGTTAGAGACCTACCAAGGCTTGAATTCTAAAATGATAGATGTGCTAAATCTAATAAATAAGTTTCAACCCCTCAACCTCTAGAGTTAATTCATATGGATCACTTTGGACATTCGATAGCTTCTAGTCTAAATGAAAAACACTATGTCTATGTCATTGTAGATGACTTATCTAGATACACTTGTGTATTATTTCTAGATCACAAAAGTGAAGTGTGTTATTACAATATTTATTATTCCAAATATTTAGAAAACATTAGTGGACTTTGGATTAACACCTTGAAGAGTGATCATGGTCAAGAATTTGAAAATAAAGACTTTGAGTCATTATGATATCAAAATGGATATAATCACAACTTTTCTTCTCCTAGGACACCACAACAAAATAGTGTGCTAGAAATAAGAAACATGGCTCTTCAAGGGATAGCCCAAACCATGTTCAGAGAGTATGACCTACCTATCTACTTTTAGGTTGAAACTATTAATACAACCTATTATATTATTAAATGAAAAAGAAAAAACCAAAGGTTAATTACTTTAGATTTTTTTTTGCAAAGTGTTATTCTTAATACAATGGAAAATTTGGAAAAAAAATTCATCCAATGGAGATGAATGAAATTTTCATAGTTATTTAACATCTATTTAATCCTATAGAGTGTTTAACAAGAAGAATAGAAGAATAGAAGAATATTTTCATATAATGTTTGATGAAACTGATCCCAATAAAGATAATACTCTCTTAGAAGACCATGAGGATAACCTTTAAACTTTGATTATCAATTCCAAAAGGTCTAAAAGTTCTGTTAAACAAGAGGACACTAAAACTAGTGATCCACCAGACTTGAACAAGAAGAAAAACCTGAGCCTACCAGACCCTCTTTTCGGAGACCCGTTAGGACACATAGAGACCACCCTTTAGATGAAGTAATAAGAAACATAGATAGAGGTACATAGACCATAGATTCATTGAGAAATAAAGTTGAATATCAAGCTTTCATGTCCCAAATTGAACCTAAGTACATTAATGATTCCATCTATGATAAATTCTAGGTAATATATATGAAATAATAAATTAATCAGTTTGAAAGAAACAATGTTTGGGAAATTTTTGTATGACCTAAGGATACCTTAAATATTGGAACTAAGTGGGTGTTTAGAAACAAGGACGATGAATCTGGAACTATAGAATGACATAAATCTAGATTAGTTTCACAAGATTATAATCAAGAAGAAGGTATTGATTATGAATAGAATTTTACAACTATAGCAGGAATTGA
Source organism: Viscum album (assembly GCA_963277665.1). NCBI lineage: Eukaryota > Viridiplantae > Streptophyta > Magnoliopsida > Santalales > Viscaceae > Viscum > Viscum album. Next base: position 826,356,704 of record OY728155.1, read on the forward strand.
AGCCATTAGGATACTACTTTTTTATATAGTACATATATACTTCAAACTTTATCAAATGGATGTTAAAAGTGAATTTTTAAATTGATTTATAATTTAGGATGTTTATGTTTAACAACCCCTAGATTTCGAAACCCTCATGTTCAAAATTCTATTTTCAAATTAACAAAATATTTTTATGGTTTAAAATAGGATCTGAGATCTTGATATTATAAGCTTACCTCTTTACTTATTTCCAAATGTTTTTCGAAAGGAATAGTTGATATAATTATATTTATAAAAATAATTTCAAAATATATTCTGATAGTTCAAATTTATGTGGATGATATTATTTTTGGACCTACGAAAGATTCCTTATGTTCTGAATTTTCAAAATTAATGAAAGTGAATTTGAAATTAGTTTAATGGGAAAACCCAAATTATTTCTTGGATTTTAGATTTTTCAAAATAAATAAGGAATTATTTTAAATAAAAGTAAATAACCTAAATATCTATTAAATTTTTTTGGCCTGGAGAGTACAAAAAGTATTGATACTCCCTTGAGTACCACTTGTAAACTAGATCATGATGAAACTGAAAAATCATTAGATCAAACTAGTTATAGAGGTATGATTGGAATTATTCTCTACTTAATTTATAATCGTCCTGATATTATTTTCAGTGTATGTATGCATTCTCACTTTCAAGGAAATAAAAAAGATTCACATTTACTAGCTGTCAAAATAATTTTAAAATACCTCAAGTATATAACCAATTTAGGATTGTTCTACCAAAGAGGACAAGATTTTTATTTAGTTAGTTATTCAAATGCTGATCTTGGTAGTTACAAGTTATATAGGAAAATAACATCAAGAACATGTTATATTTTATGAAAATATCTAGTATCATGGTGTAGTAAGAAGAAAAATCTTGTTGCACTATCTATTGATAAAGCCGAATACATAGCTGTAGGTAGTTTTTGTGCACAAATCTAGTGGATAAAACATACTTTACTATACTTTGGATTCCAATTTAGACATGTACCTATTAATATTTATAATAGAAGTGCGATAAAAATTTCCAATAATCCAGTATTTCAGTAGAGAATAGAACATATTGATGTAATACATCACTTTTTGAGAGATTATTATCAAAAGGGTGATATAACTTTAGAATTTATTAGAATTGAACATCAGCTAGCTGATATATTCATGAAGACTTTGAATTATAAATGATTAAACTAAATTAAACATGAATTGGGAATGATAAAATTTGGTTTATGAGTCATTATTGACAAGTCATTGTTGATGAGTCACCAAATATGAGTCACTATTGATGAGTCACCATTGAATGAATCACCGTTCTTTTTTATGTTACCATTATTTTTATTACCATTTTGATTTTACTATAACGATTAAATTTTTATTATTTTAATTTTATTATTATTCTTTTAGAATCCATAAATAATAAAAATATCTAGACTACAAAAAATAGTTTCACTTCTCATAACCCTTGAAATCCCGATCTCTTGCCTTCCTCAAAACCCAATATTAACACTTCATTTCTCTTCTTGAAGTCTTCAACTAATTCTAACAACCCATGTGGAGTGAGTTACAAAATCAAATCTAGAAGAGATGAGGCCTTCCAATAGACAATGAGTATCTATAAGTAGTTTTCAAGTGGTTTCAGTAAACCCAAATATGAAGAACTGTGTTTTCAAAGATGAAAAAGTGATTGATGCTTAATGGCTTCCAACTAGAAATACGCTAGTGTTAAAGGTAATAGAAAAAAAGTGGATGAACTAGTTTACTTCGAATTATAGAGTGTATTATTTGAGGTTAGATTATGAATTTTATCAGAATGCATGTTTCATTTTTAGGAAAAAGGTAGATAGAATTAATAGCAGTATAGATGAAGATGAAATTTATTTCTCTTCGAGAGAATGGGAAAAAGTCTACATATTCCTCACAAAGGAGTATATAATGATTTCTAAGCAAGTATACCAAATGAAAAGTCAGAGGAGGCTCTCCTAGAATTAAATGGAGATGGAACCAAGAGGATACCAACAGATATTGATCTTGATGGTGAGTGAAAGATATTATTTAAGTTTGTACTACATATTCCATGTCCTAGAAAAAATGACTTCAACACATTTTCATTTCAAGACACATACTTAATTTATATTTTGATGAATGGGAAAATAAAAAATATTTTTATATTTTTGATTGTCCATATGCATGATATGTACAAGAAAATATTAAGATCAAACTCCCTCATTTAGCCCAAAATTATATCTGCCATTTTGGATGCTAGGGGTTATGTTAAAATTAGAGGAGAAGATAAAGATAAAATGGGTGGTTTTTGTCCTTTTAATTCAATATTAAAAAGACTGAATGTAGGTTGGAATACCTGGAAGGGATGTTGGGTTAGGGATAATGAAAAGATATATGATGATTTTAATCCTACTGATCATATATCTAGACCAATGGATATAGTGGATCTTAGTCTTGAATATGATGAAATTCTGGAGTTTTATATTCAATATTCTATTTCTAAAATAGAATAAGAAGAAAAAAAAATATGAGTCTGTTGAAGAATGAAGTTATCTAGAAATCATAAAATCTTTACCAAGAGTATACAGTGAGCATGTCAGTTTTATAGGCTCTCTACCTTCTAAAGAAACACTCCTATATGAGCATGATAATGATGAAGATACTAAAGTTTCTAAAGAATCTCAGTATAAATTATCTACCTCTGAGACAAAAAGTGAGGTGAGTAGTGATGGAGGAAATGATATTATTTCTGAAAGATTAGATAAATAGATTATGGATAATGAGAAACCAAATGATTATTCCAGTGGGGTTAATAAGTATAAATTAGATGAATCTCTTGATGATAATACTAATGTTGAATGTAATGGAAGTGGCTCTAATCACAAAGTGGATCAACACAAAGAAGGTGGTTTTTCTCATGAAGAGTATGAACAGAATGGTGTTGATCCTATTCATCATGCCCAAGAGTTATCCCAACATCAATCTTAATCACCAGTTGTATCCAGTCTCCTCAAAAAAAAGTTATACTAGGGATACACTGATGCATGATATTCCAACAGTTCTTTTAAAAGACAAAGAAGAATCATGTAAGGGGGAGAAAACCCCCAATCTCGATGAGTAGTTAGATGAACTGGATTAGTTGGGATTAGCGAAGACCTTGGAAACCAATCAAATAGTAGTTCTTATAGCTATAACTATGGGAGATTTTTATACCTTTCTAGTTACCCAGTCAGTGGATCAGACTCCATACACACCCACTTTTCAACATTAATAAATAGATTTTATTTCCCAAGAACTGAAGTTTCTCAATGCTATCACAAGCCCAACGACACTCCAATTATTCTCTATGTCAGATTGTCAGTTAGAGACTTTGAGGAATGGGACAAATATCTAAATATTTTAAGAAGTGGTGTTAAATATAGTGATTCAGATGATGAATTTAAATTCATAAGAGAAGTATTCCTGGTAAACCAGATATATAAATATGTTGAGACACTTCCTTTCACTCCCATGGAAATAGAAAGACCAACAAAGGATGTAGTATCTCATGAACAAGGAAATATTCCCACTCCTTAAATAGTGTTTCCACCTAATGTTATAACCAAATTTTATTTATATTCCTTGTAGAAATATTTTCATTCAGATATGGAAAACTTGATAAAGAATTTGATCTCAGACTTTTCACAAGTGTTGAACAATCAACCATATACTATTTATCACCTTAATGTAGACAGTGTTAGATATTTAGATGAGCGGGTGATATCTCGTATTCAACCCAAAGTTAGTTTTCATATTCATAAAATTGAAGTTGAAAATAGAAGATTGAAATCTGAGGTAGTAAGTTTGAAATCATCAGTGGAAGGTCTATAAGCCTCATTTTCATATTTTATGAGTTCCACTTCTTAAAAGTTGGGTAGTTTGGCTTCTATTGCCTCTACATAATATACAACTCCTCCTGCTCCAGTAATATTTGATATGGATGTTTTTCAATAGTTGTTCAGAGAAAAAAATCCAAAATGCCTTGGGTGATGTCAGTACTCATGAAGACCAGATTAGACGGATACATCTTCATAGAGAACATATTCTTAAATTACTAAAACATTATACTGGTGATCTCAGACAGGATAAGGATGTGATAAAAAAGGTTATCCAATATTGTTTGTCAATGATATACACTAAGTAAGATATTTTAGACAATTTCAACTTTCTTTCTAAGAACTTGAAGATCCCACGAGTGACAAGAGCCTTTAAATAACATGTAAGTCAGTTAAAAGTTCTTACCCCAACTCTACAGAGGTTTATGGATGAAAATAAATATTTATTTAATGAAATGGAATGGGGAGGTTTTATAATTATGGGATTTATTAATATTTTTAAACCCTACCTAAATTTCCATCACACGAATGTTATTGATTGAGGGGAAATTCCTATTTCTTCAGTTCTTTCAATCACAACCATATGGATAGTTCAGTATAGGCCTGCTCTAATATCTCACTCAACCAGTCTTATGCCTTCACCTCTATAGCCTTTGAGGTTTTCAATAGTTGAAGCTATCAGAAAACTGAGACCATTTCTTTTTAGAGAACTTATTACTCCTTCTACCACTCTACCATATGTTAAAACCTTTTCCCTGACTTATACATCTATAATATCTTCTTATGATGAAGATAGAGATAGGGAAAAAGCTAAAGGAAAGGAGAAAGCTGATCAACCACAAACATCTATCGAGTCAATCTGTTTTTAGTGCTATCTCTCTGATAGATATCTTTTTGTTTCTTCCTTTCATATTTATCTTGCTTTTTGGTATTAATTTAATGAAATTCATTTATATTATTTTAATTTATTCATTTTTTTTACAATTTTGATAATCTCAATGGGGGAGATAATTAGGAATTTTGAATTTTGATATAATAATATCTATATCTAATCACTGTTAATTATATATTTAGTACATGTTTTTTAAAATTCCATGTTTTGTGATCATCAAAAAAGGTGAGAATGTTGGAACCTACTTGGATGGGGTGTGTTTGAAATATCTTATATTAATGATCACAAACCATGATTTATTTATTACTAATGTTTCACATGTTGTATGATAGAATTTTATGTGAAAATATTACTTATATAATATTTCTATTAAGAGTTATGGAAGGACACTATTGGGTGAATATCACCGTTACCACCAATGGTGAGTCACCATTACCACCAGTGGTGAGTCACCATTTTTTCTATTGGTGAGTCACTATTACCACTATAATGATCTACTACCAGACTCATGTCACTGTTACCACTCAAGTTGTTGTTACCACTAGGATGAGCTACTGCTAGACTCAAGTCACCATTACCGCATGGATGAGATACCACTAGAAGCGATTCACCACTATTGATAAAGGAGTTACCGTCATTGGAGTCACCAAAAGATGTCGAGTCACCACCAAAAATCTTATTACTGTTGTTATCCGAGACCTTCAGTGGGAATGGTTCAGTGGAAAAATCTATTTCTAGATGGTTTGAACAAATCTTTAAGACTTAGTAAATGGAGATCTAAGGAATATGGATCTCATTCAACAAGAGATGTTATATATTCGTAAAGGATATCTCTCTTGGTATAATGATTCTTTAACAATTCAACGATTATTGAAAACCAAGGAAAGTGTACGATCAAATATTTGAACTCTCTTCAATTTGCAGATTCACATTCTATGAAGTTCAACGATATAGAAGCACTGAACTCATTGCCAAGATTGATTGAGGCAACAGACATAGATCAACTGAAGCATTCCTTCAGACTTCTACGATCCTATATTCTGCTTCAATATTGCATAAAAAGCGCATACTCCTCACCATTATTGATCTATAGATTACAAACATACAGAACAAATCAGACTAATCTCTTTATATTTGTTTTGTCTTTTTTGCTTTTGAGTATATTGTTGTTTTCCTATTATCCAACAGACATTATCTCTTTCATATTCTAGGAGAATACTTGTTTTCCCCCCTTCATCAATCTGTTTCCCATTGTGTTTGTGGAAGAGGTCCCTGTGTGACTTGTGCATTTCATTCATCCCACATATAACTATAGAAGGGTATTTTTATCCTGAACATATTTTTTTATTAAATTTATACCTAATCCAAGTTGTATATTTGATTTATATATTTATAATATACATCGCAGCTGGTGATTTTGAAATGAAGGGGATAAGGTCTCACCTTGATACTGAACCTCTTATTTATTCCACTGTGTTATAGTGTTATTTGTTTTGTTTTTTCTATCTTACTCAAAATAATATTTCATTAAAATAAAAATAAAACAATTTCATTTATAACAAATCTTAACTAGTATTTATATATGTTTCAATCTTGGTAAATTTATCTCAAAAGGTATGGTATTTATAAACCATATTTTAACTGATACCTAATAACTCATTAAGAAATATTTTAAAAGGATGGATCTTATATGGATTGATTATTTTTATTAATTAGACAGCTTATTTACATAAATTTATATTGGGAACTCAATTCACCCCTTCTTGAGTTACTCTATTTGGACAACAATAAATTTATAATTAGTTTATATAGATCTCCTCTTTCTATTTTATTTGATCAGGATCCCAGATTCTCCTATAATTTTTAGAAAATTCTTTAGAAGTCATTTGTTACTAAATTAAATTTCATTATATCTTTTCATCCTCAATTTTATGGAAAATTAGTTCGAATGATTTAGACTATGTTGAATATTATTAGATCGTTTTCCATGGATTATCACAGAATTTGGGATCAACATATGATTTTTTGAGTATTCTTATAATAACGGTTTTCATTTTAGGATACTTAGGGATGCTTTTGAGGATTTATGTGGAACGTGGTGTCATCTTGCATATTTTTTGGATGAAATTAGGGAAAATAAGTTATTGGAACTAGAATTTGTAGAATAAATAATTGATAAAGTATTGATTATTTATAAATATATGAGGATGGCCGAGAGCAGGAAGAAAGTATATAAAAATTTATAGAGTAAATATCATTCATTAAATATATGTGGTCATGTTTTTAATAAATTATCTCCATGGAAAAATGTTATTAATTTTGGTAAAAAGGGAATATAAGTCAATTTTTTGTTGGAACATATGAATTCCTAGAGAACTTTTGACCGATTACTAGTTGAGTGGCATTTACTTTAGATTTGTCCCAAGTGCATAACATATTTCATGTTTTGATGTTAAGAAAGTATTTTCTAGATTCATCTTAGATTTTAAGGCTTAAGGTCGTTTAGTTGGAAGAGAACATGCATTATGATGAATAACCTGTACATATTCTAAAACTTATAGAGAATGTGTTTTAGGATAATCCAATTTATCTTGTTAATTTTTTGAGTAAAAAACAATATGGTTGAAGAAGAAACATGAGAATCTGAAAATTATATAAGGGAAAGATAATCCAATTTTTTTAATAAGAGATTTAAATTGTTATGACATAATTTACAAAAGGATGGAATAATATCACAAACCTGGAAAATATTTAAAGAAATCATTTCTATATTTTTATTTATTCAATTTTATAGAGTTATATTCATTATAATAATATTAGAAAATTTTCAATTCAAAAGGGAAAATATATTTCAAACCAAATTTGGTTTTTATATATTACTTATTTAAAATATTTAATTCAAAATTATAGAATTTGAATTTTAAAAAAATAAAAATCATATTTTAATTCATAATGTCAATATTATCTTAGAATTAAATATTGAAAATTTTATGAAAGGTTTTATTTTTTCAATGAATAATAATAAATATTTATTTTAGATGGAAACAAAATTTTCTTTTATAGTATTTAACAGTTAATATTCTATTATAGACAAGTTTTAAAATTTAAATAGATAATTTTGATTAATGAAAATAAAAATATGTTCATTTTAATGAAATTTATACTTTAATTTTGTATAAAAACACTTATAGACTTAAAATAATTTTTTTTGAAAAAATTATTTTCAACTCATTTTATATGATTAGTTTTAAATTACAGTCTACCACTTATGTGAATGGGATATTTAAAAATTAATTCCAAATTTGGAATTACAAGATCCAAATTTTTATGATAGTTCTCTTTTTTTAGTTATTATAAATAGTAAACATAGTAAATTTTATTACCATGGTAAAGGTAAAATGTGTTCATTAATGGTAAAAATATTTTGATAATGACTAAAAATTATGCCAACCACTTGAACTAATTTTATTGAATGATTCTATTTCATCCATAATCATAAATTTTTTGAATATATGACCTTTATTTTATCTATGAACATGATTTTTACCTTTATTATTTTATGTATAGAAAATTTAAAAAATTTCATTCTCCTTGTTTTATTATCTTTTAATTTTTCATATATGAAAAAAAGAAGGTATATTTGTTTCAAAATCTCCATTTGGAAGATAATTTTTTCTTTATCAAGGTTATCTATATATAAATTTTATTGCTGAAATAATTGCCTCAAATTATTATACAATACCAACACATTATTCATTTAATTAAAAGAAAAATATAATAAATTATTTTAGAAATAAAACAAGTAATATAATTTGATTGAATTATTGTAATCCATGAAATTTATAGATTTATTTAACATGAGATGGATGTTTGAATGTAATATATTCAAATTCATTTTCTATCATGATATTTTCAAATTCAAAATAAGTAATAGTTTAAAAAATAAAATTAATGATATTTTATTAATTGATTTAAAATTCTAAAAAATACTATCATTTGAAAATTGATTGGGATATGTTTGAAAATAAAAACCATGTTCCATTTATTTTATATTTTTTTATATTAATTATTTTAACCCTTAGAGATTAAAACACATTTATACCACTCTAATTGTAAAAAGGGTTAATGTTAGGTCAAAACAAAAATATATTGGTAAAATTATATTCTAAACATGTCCCAATTTTATTGGATGAGATTATTTATACTCAAATTTATATTATATTATATTTTTATCAATTTTAATCCCTTTTAATTTTAAAATTAATTTAAATTAATTTAATAATTTAATAATTTCAAGAGTTTCCCTCCCCTCTCTTATAAACGAGAACCTCCTCTCCTATTTCCTTCACACTTCGAAAACATTTCAGTTCAAAAATTCCCAAATAAAATTCATCCATAAATATCTACCCATTTAATAGAGGTCTTTTTTATTCTAAATCCAATATAGAAATGATTTTGGTGTAAACATTAAGAGGTTTTCTGAAGAATAGGTATAGTTCTTAATCAAATATTTTCATTTTATTTATTATTTTACCTCATTTAATTTGTTTAAACTTGGTAAAATAACAAGAAAAAATATAATCCATATAATTATATTTTTTAGGTTTCTATTAAGACCTATATCCATATCATCTTCCATCAAATTATAACTGAAACCATTATTTTTCTGTATGGAGGACTACCGCCTAGCAAACCTATGTAAATCATTTTCCATCACCACCTCTCACGGGTAGTTATAATAATAGATTTAATATATAAATATATATATGATATTAATGGAAAATTTATCATTATTTATTAGTAATATAGAATCTATTTTCTTAAATTTTCATTCATGGAAAATTGATAATGTTGTTCGTGTATACATGTGGGCTACCACCTCAACGAAGTGATGCAATTTATTTTTCAAAACCACATCAAAATAATGATATATATAAGTATATTTAAAATAAATAAAATTTATTTTATGATATTAGGATCATTTTTTAAAGATAAAATAATACTTACCATATTTCTATAATGATCATTGAAAAATGGAAACATCACTCATTCCTAAGTACGACCTACAATCTTCATTATTGTAATATAGTTCATTTCTTCATAAAAATATTTAATGACTGGTTATGAAATTATAATTGATATATAAAAATGATGGTTATTTCATTATTATTATTCTTTAGATTATATAATAATGAAATATTTGACCATAGTCAACCCACCAAATTCATTTTGGATATATGACCTGAATATCATCAAAACATCTAATGTGAACTTAATTGATTAAGTAATTGATTATAACTTGGTAAAAGGAATAATTAACTATAAAATGGTTCTTAATAAATTAAATAATGATGTTATGTTTATTATTCAATAATATAAAGATTTTATGAAATGTTTCACACTCGAGGTAAGGGGAACTTTACATTATAAACCTTGTTTTACATATTTTAAAGATTTATTTTATAAATATTTTTCATCATTGTATATATATTTAAAATTATTTTATGAATGTATTTATATATAACTTAATAAATTATAAATAATATTTTATTTCTATTTTTAATTTTATTCGAAGTTTTCAAATTTAATATTTTTATGTATTTTATATGCATATTTTTGAAAAAAATACTATATTAATGTTCTATTTTAACATATACAATGTTAATGGTTTTCCCCAACAATGTAACTATTATTTTATATTTTCATTACATTGTAAGATTACATGTTTTATTAAAAAAATCCATCATTCCCTATATTCTGTGTATTTCCAAAATGGGTTTAAAATTGAACTATATTTCAATATCCGGAAATGTTTCTTTACTAGTGTGTAAAATATTTTTACGAGTACAATGATGATAATTAATAAATTAATGTATTATGATTATGTTATAGTTCTTATTGATTTTTTTATGATAACTGGTGGGTTTTTTATAAACCAAGGATAGGTGGTCACATTATTAGGCAAGTATGGGTGGTTCTATTATAAACCAAAGACATGTGGGTCCCTTATATCCCCCCAATGCATTGGGTTCTCCAAAGAATAATGAAAGTTGACCGTATTGGTTATTCCATTTGTAAGAGTGATATGAAAAATGATGTCCCAAGTTATGTACATGATTTAATTATTATTTTTGTGGTTTTTATAGAAATATCATGATTTCATAGGGTAAGCTACAAAGATTATGTTTTAAAATAAAGTATTAGTTTCTTATGAAGTGTCAAAAGTATAACTTGGTGAAAAACATTTCATGTGTTTTTCATGATTTCAAACAAAACTTTGTGATTTTTATTTTTCCTTTATCATTTAAAATGAAATTTATTATGAAAATCATTGAGTATAGAATTTTATTTCTTGGGAAAGAATGTTTTTTATTTGATCTCAAATATTATTTAGAAAAAGTAAAATTTATATAAGTATTCATAGACTGACAAGTTTATTTATTTTTTTATATCCCTTACTAAAAGTTTTTTTTTTCTGATCACTCATTTTAAAATATTTTTCATAGTGTTTTAATGGTGAATAAGGAAAATTATTAGGTTATGATTAAAATAGTGAATATGTGAAATTAAAATAAAACATGTTGTATCATAAAAGTTTTTTTTTGTGGGATAAGTTGTTATGAAATGGAAGTGTCCACTTTAAGATGTAATATTTATTTATGTAAGATTGGTGACCTAAGCCCATGAGCCTTAGCCCGGTTGGTAAGGACTCCGTAAGTGAATCCAAGCGACCAGGGATCAAATCCAGGTGGAGGTAGAATTTTTGGGTACTGTAGCAGTACTGTAGCAGTACTGTAGTAGGTACTATGCAGTACTGTAGTAGGTACTGTAGCGGGACTGTAGCAGGCACTGTTTGGCACTGTAGCAGCCAGGAATATGCGCCCGTTTGGGCCTCCGAGCCACCGATTTGGTCCCTGAGTCCTGTAAGGTCTTCGAGACACCCAGGCCTTCGGGTCAGTAAGGCCTTTGGGCCACCTCAAGGCCTTCAGGCCAACTTAAGTGCAGATGCAAACCAGACGACCTACAAGGAACAAGCTCTACAGGAGGATGAGAAAGGAGCTTTCACCACAGTAGAAGCTAAACGGATTTCAAGAACGAGAGGGTATGACACCTACCATCGGGACAAGCCTATGCATTCATGGGAATGCCTAGCCAAACAGCCATGCGAAGGTGGAGAGCTGATTTCATGATGAAGATGCTGGGGAGGATTAGTTCCAAGTAGTTAGTATCGGTTGTATGTAATGTTTGAAATCCTACAGGAAAAAGAATTCCTCTAAGGCCAACGATCCATGTAATACTTACGCCTACGGGTCTTGTAAGGGTTCCACCTCACCCCTTGAAATGTGAATTATCAAAAATCAATAAAAAAATGAAGGCCTTCAGGCCATTGGAGGTAAGATTGGTGACCTAATTTTCTAAAACTCTAAACCTAAAATATCTTTGAGAATGTAAGAAAATTAAATTTTTTCTAAATACAAAAGATTTTGTATTACTTAAGGCTGATTCTTTATACAATGAATCTAGTAAAACATTCATGTTTAAATCTTATTGACATTAAATTCAACTTTATTTAGGAATATTTTTAATATGGTGAGATTTCAATGGAATATGTTTTAAATAAGGATAAATTTATAAATATCATGATGAATACCTTGTACAAGTATGACTTCCAACAAATGAGAGTATATTTGTAGAGACTATGCCAAAAAATTCAAATAAGTATTTAATGATTATTTTATTTATTATATTCATTCACATTTTTTGAATAGAGGGGGATATAAAAACAATCTATACTTTAAAAATAAGGTATAATTTTGTTTCTTTTTAATTTTATCATTAGTTGGGAGTGTATATATGATACCTTTTATGATAGAGAGAGATTCAAGAGTCAGTAACTAGAGATTAGAGAAATAGCATGTTCTAATTTTTATGTTTCCAACAAATACAACGTCTTATATTGAAAACACATTTATGATATTTAATCATAATGTACCCTCATAATTTTGAATATAAATGGTAAATATAATGTGAAATATATTAATTTCAATATATAGATGGTCAATATGAATTTATTCTGACTATAAGTGAAAATATTCTATCACAATCCCCATTCTATCATATAGATAAGTGTATAGATAACCATCATATTAGATTCCTTTTATTAATTTTTTATTTTTAAATTTATTATTTAGTTTAGGATGTTTTACTTTTGAATTAATAGGAAACATGTACATAGATGAGTTAGAATAACGTTGTAGTCTAGTATAAATTCAAAGGAATGTATAGAGTGAGGTTGTTATACAGATGTCAAGGTATATTGTAAAGGATATGATTATGTCATAGCATGTTAATGTTAATCTCACACAAGAAATAATTTTTATAATATGAGATGTAAGAATACCTAAGTAATTTATATAGAAATATTGTATAATCTATAGAGCAAAGGTTGGGGGCAATCCCCTTTATTAAAAAAAGAAAAATACAACAGAAACCCTTTTTTATTTGGGTAAGGGAATACCCATTAAAAGCCAGCAGGCCAGGAAGATCAAACCCAATGGAGAACCCAGAATAGAACCAATTACAGAGGCCTGAAGGCCTAAATTCAATGAACCAAGGGTCTAGTGGGATAATACCCATGAAAAACAGCGGTCCAAAGACCCACACTATCACTTAACAGCTATCATGCATTCACCCGCATCCCAAGGTCTCCCTCCTGTACACAGTTGTCCCGAGGTCGTCGCCTCACTGTAAGTCGGATGCTCTGCCTGAGCCGCCTTGCATCACCGCGACCCACCCTACCCTTGTCGGTAGCAGATCCATTGCACGAAGATCCCACGATCCAGATCGTCGTCCCTGCTGAAGAAAAAACTGCGGAAGAAAAAACCGCATCGCTGCCCGCCGTGTCGTCCCCGTGAAGAGCCGACCGTCGTCACACGACCAGAGATCTGCCACTGCTCGAATAGAGGCCCTGCATGATGATAATTGAACCATCGTTTCCGCTGCAGAAAACCGAATTCCAAACCAAGAAATGCCTTTGCCGCCACTGTGACGTTGTCGGCCAAAGTCCCGGGCTGTCAACGCCTTCGAGGTCAACCACCGCCGCATGAAACCAAGGCTGAAGAAGCTCGACACCCACCGCAGGCCATGAACCAAAGCCATAACATCCACTGAGGACCACCATCCTGCATCATCAAAGACCAGCCGCGAACCCAAATAGAAACCTGACCGCAAGATAGATCTGTAACACCGCTCGAAGCCAGCATCCATCCGACTCCTCGCCGACGCGATTCAAGCCGAGCCGGCCAAAAGGCTGATGCAGATGAACCCTAGATGAAGAACCCAGTTGAAGACGCCGCCGCCTGCACCGCCACGAGGAATCCAAAAGTTGACCTGGATCAAAAACTCCGCACTCATCCAGAAAAGAATCTGCACCGCCGCATGACCATCGCCGATCCGGAGAACCCTAGTCGAGGGCACCGCCACACGAAGAAGTGAGAGTCGCGGCCGAAGCCGCGACCAGAAATATTGTTTAATCAAACATCATGGAAATCAATTTTTCAATAACATAGGTATAACTATGATGATGAAAATTAGAGAATGAGTTAATCTCACATGAGTGACTAATAATGTAGAGTTAACCAGGTAGGAAACAAATTGCGTAAAAAATAGAAACTTTTCACTATAATTATGTATATAAGGGATTATTACACAGTCAAATACACCATAAATACAACCCCCTAGGAGGTAAATTCAACATTGTTTCACCAGTTTAGTTGTGATTTCACTATGAGACACTACTTCACTCACAAATGAGAAATGTGGTGAAAAGTACCATGATACAATAGGATAAACCATACAACTACATCCTGGAAAATATATGTTTGAGAAATTTCTAGTTCTAGTGATTTAAAGCATTCTACATCATATAGGATCTTATAAGTTGTAATGAGTATGACTAGAGATTATTGATGGATCTACAGTTCTAGAAAAATTAAGTATTCCATGTTGTAATGAAGATACTGCAACTCAAAAATAGTCAAAGATATATCAGGATACTCTGATATCACTGTTTAATACTGAAATAAAATATATGCCTATAAATAATCAAGAAACATGCCTTGAATAAATGTATGTGTTGAATCAAATAGAGATCTACTTATTCTAGTATCATTTCAAATATAATTTAGTAAGATTTTGTTGATAATAAAAAGCTAATCCCCAACACAAATTGTAGATATATGTGATGTATGAAATGTATAGATCATTTTATTTTTTGGTACTCTTCATTAATATTGTAATAATATTTAAAGATAATCATCAACTCTATTCCATGTTCCTTTAGCCAAAACTTAAACCATTAGAAGTGAGATCACAATTACTATCTACTAAGGATTAGTTATCAACTAATAAGGGGGAGTGAACCATGATATGTTTTTTGTTTCTATACGTGTTATCCCTCAATTATTCTATCATTACCACATCATTACCATCAAGATCATTTCACAGAAATTAATTTCAAGAGGTACATTAAATGAAATTGAGAGTTGAGGCTTATTATGACCACTAATTCTTCCACTCTCTGTGGTGGTATCCTCTTCACTAATCTTATCAAAAATATAAAGTAATAAATACTACTAAGGATAGAATTATTATGTTGAGAATAAAGATAATAATTGAGGTAATACATAAAAATAAATTTATGATGGGAATATTAACGTCATTATATATTTACCTATAATTATCTTATAATAAATATATATGTCGTAATTAATCATTTTTATTTTAAATAATTATTATATTAATGATGTCAAGAGATGATTTATAGTGAATTCATTATATTATGTTTGACACTCCCATGCAAAATTATTACCTTGATACTCTATTATTATAGTTTCATAGTGATGATATTAGTAATAGTTCCTCATCTTGGAGGGGTTGGGGCCTTACCAAGTTGATTATTTCATGTACTATTCTTGAGTAGCATCTCTAACATAATTTTGATCATTATTTGATGATTTAAGTTATTGTCTATATCATTATTTTTTATACACCATTTATTTAACTATTATATTTAATATTAGTTTCTCATTTTTTTTCTTATTAAATCATTATTTAGTATAACATAATTTTGAGAAACTATTTTTTAACTCCTTGGTTTTCATTGGATTAAATTCCTACTATTATTTTTAAACATATATTTGATCCCAAGATTGTATAATCATAAATAATTATATTTTACTGAAAAATATATTTGTTTCATTATTGTTCAATTAATATTATCATAAAATATTTCAAATATTATTTTTAATTCAATGAGACTCTCCATTAGTTATGTATGGGAGGGTTGAGTATACATTATTTCATTTTATTTTGAAAAACATTTTGGGGAGTTTAATGTAAAAAGTTTTATTGACTATATTTCATTTGTATTTTATATCTCATTGACACAAATATATTCTCTTTTAGACGTTAGTGTGTTAACACACCTTCTAGTTTTATGAGTCTTTCAAGAGGAAATCCTTTTTATGCTAACAAAGTTGGGAAAATTTGGATTTTACTAATATAGATTTAATTCATACATTTGGTTTTCATCTCTGGTTGATGGTAAGTATCATTTCTCATTTATTATACATATTTGTAAATATTATATATTTTTAACATAATATATGAATTTATTTTACATATAAAGGGAGTGATTATTTTTTTATAGTTTTTAGTGTATAAGAGAATGAGTAGAAATCATATTATATATAATGTCATTGGTTAATAACATCAATCAATTTTGGTTTATATTATTTTTCTTAGTTTGAATTATTAAAATACTATATACCAACATGTATTAATTTTATTTGTTTTTATATTTATTAAAACTCATATATGACATTATAAGAAGAGTCATTTCTCATTTTAGAGAATTAGATTGTGTCCAATGGTACACAATTTTTTGATGATGGTCTAATATCTATAGTAACATGATTTTATGTAGTTTAATGTATCAAGGTGACTAATATGGTTAATCTTTTTGTGGTTAATACTGGTCTACAATTATCACCAGATACTTTTTTTGGTAATAGACTAATTCCATCATTATACATCTCATAAAAACTCTATCTAGGTTAGTTTTTCATTTATATTATATAGTAAAAAGACATTCCAAGATTTTATAAGGAGATTACTATGAATATGAACATAGATCAACAAAAATTTCCTCAAAAGGATGATGTTATGATAAAATATATATATCTATGTTGTTCATTGATAGATTTAATATTTTCAATATTATTAATATGTTTTCAATTATTTAATCCCTCTCAATTATTCAATTTGAGTGTATTTTCATCATTTATGTGTTTTTGGTGTATTTTGAGCTTAATTGTGAAAATGGGGTAATTCTGTAAAATTGAAAGTTTTATATAGACTCTGTTTTTCGAGCATAACATTTAAATTATTGGTTGAATTGAAGTGAATATATTTTTTAGGCTTAATATTCTTTTGGGCTTCAAATATGTCTTCTATACCAAGACCATATTAGAAATCCAATGGTATAGAAAAATCAATCAAATTGAGAAATCAGTTTGGCAGGTAGAATGGACCCCACTACATTATATATGGAATATCTCCTTTATCTGACCTTAGAATGAGCTTATTCTAGTTGGTGTCCACATAGGACATGTAAAGGACAGTTCACAATAAATTTGATAAAATATGGATCTCATTAAGACATCCTTTGAGCATGTCCAAGTTGAGTGGGTGAAACAGTGTTTGGAGGCCAGAAAAGTAATGTCCATTGATTTGGCCATATAATTATATAAACCTATTCAATGACTCTAAAATTTTTAGGGTCGATAGCCAAATTCAGTTAAAACATTATATAAGAAGGGACATCAGTGAGTTTCGGCCGGATGGTTGGCAGAAAAGAGGAAAAATTCTGGAGGACAGATTCTGAAGCATCAAATTTTCTGTTCTTTGTTTTCTCTATTTTGTTCTTCTTAGTTTTGTAATGAATTATTCTTTCCCCTTAATCTCAGTTCCTCTTTCCATGGGGGTGAATCTTCTGAGTGATTGGGGAAGGGAAGGTTTTCCATTTTTTAACCCTTGAGTTCATGCACTATATGTTTTAAAATCATTTCTCTCTTCTGCGAAATCGATTTAAATTTCTTATAACGGTTTTTATTATCATATATGATTGTATTTTGATTTTAGATTATATTATTGCTATTTCTTTGGCCAATGATCAATTTATCCCTCCATTAGGTTTTGGTCTATATACGATTGAATAGATCATGGCTTAGTGGTGATGTACTTGGCTATCGTCGGTACGCGTGAGAGGTGTATTTCATAATCTTGATTGTTTGGGATAAACAAGGCCCGATTGGGCATTGACTAAGCTAATTGAGGGTATTAGATACATCTCTATCACATATTAGAAGGATATTAGACCAAGATAAGATTTTGTTAAGGTTTATTTTTACCATTACTGTTTGGACAAAGGAGTGAGATGAATCGATCGAGGAATCTCACTTTTATTAATTTAGCAGAAGAGAATTGGATAAATTAGAACTATGATAGAATTAAAAATAGAGAACCAACTCTAACCTAATCACCCTTAATATATAATACTTTCAATTAATTTTTTTTATCAATTTTTTCTCAATCCTTTTCTTAAACCTCTTTCATTTGTTAAGTTTCACTCTTGTCTTTTCAAAATCAATCAATTTCTAAAAACAACCTCACCTCTTTCTATTATTTTAAGGTGAAAGCTTAATTGTTGAGCACTCCTATCTGGAGAAAACCTATGATAACCACTCTACTGCATTTTAACTTAGGTAATATTTGTTTTTATCACACCCCACAATAGGCACATGTCAAAACTTTGTGTCGTTGCCGGGGAGGTAGGGCCAACATTTATTTTCTTTTCTTTACTTTCACTTTTCTTATTTTATCTTAAAAATTGCATGACTCGAACCTCAAAAAATGAATCTTTACCCATAGATCTTGAGATTGAAAGAACCCTGTTGAATAGACTTAGAAAAATTAATTTGGAATTTGAATTTGAGGAAGTTACCCTTGCAGACTCAAGTGAAACTTCTAGTGTTCACTCTGAGCCTGTCATCATGGCTGAAAATCAAAACCAAACTCTTAGAAACCTTTGTGCACCACAATTCCTTAATCAAAACAATTAACTTTCCATGCCAGTGTTACAAAATGATTTTGAAATGAAACCTAACATGATTCCTTTGCTTCCAAAGTTTCATGGTTTGGCAGGTGAAGATCCAAACAAACACATTAAAGAGTTCACACATGTTTGATCAACTTTAAAACCCCGTGGAATTACTGAGGATTAGGTAAAGTGAAAGGAATTTCCGTTTTCATTGGATGGAGCTGCTAAAGAATGGTTGTACGGCCTACAACCAGGATACGTGCATGACTTGAATGACCTGGTAAGATGTTTTATGCAGTGATTCTTCCCTACCTCTAGAAGCACAACCATTCAGAAGGAAATCTACGCCATATGACAATTATCTGGAGAAAACCTTTACAAGTAATGGGAGATATTTAAGAAGATATGTGCCAGCTATCTGCATCAAGCCATTGAGGAACATCACTTTCTTGTCTTATTCTATCTTGGACTACTGGACAATGACAGAAACCTTCTTGATGCATCATCTGGAGGTACACTATTTGAAAAGTCTCCAGAAGAAGCCAGGGGCTTGATTCAGAAGATTTCCTAGAACACACAAAAGTTTGGAACAAGAGGTATTGTAACAAGAGGTATTCATAAGGTACGAACTTCTCATCCATCACCCTTATTAGAAACTAGTATTGAAGAGCTTACTAGTTTGGTGAGATAGATGGCCTTGAAACAAGTTAGTGACCAACAAGTGCCAGCTAAGGTATGTGGTTTTTGCTCATCACCTGATCATTTCACTGACCAATGTTCTGAAATACAGGGAATGGAAACATGTGAAACAACCTTTCAACCAAGACAGTTTCAACAAAAACAAGGATGGAGAGATCCTAACCAAGTCCAATATGGGTTTGGAAATCAGCAGAATCAAGGTAGACCCCCATACCAAAACCAGTTTCAAAACCAACCACCATTACAGAATCAATTCTAGAATCCACCACCATTTCAGCATAAACAATCTTATAACCAGCCTTCTTACCAAAAACCAACCAATATCCGAAGACCCTATGAGAAACCGTCCACCAGTGCACAACCTCCAATTCAAAACTAACAAAAATCTGAGTTTGAAGGACTGAAAGACACTGTAAAAGATTTATCCAACAAGTTTGAAAGTCTCATGGACATTCTGACCAAAAATCCAAGTAAACTCCCTTCCCAAACAATCCCAAACCAAAAGGATAATGTTAGTATTATAAATACGATATGTGGAAAAGAACTCCCACCACCATTCACCATTGAACCTGAAACAAGAATATCTGAACTAGGAGAGAATGAATTTGGAAATGATGAAAATTCAATGAAAATTCATTGGGAAGAAGATAAGAAAGAGGAGGATGATAGGATAGGCCAAGGAAGAAGAAACAAGAAACATGATTTCAAAGGAAAAAAAGGGAGAATAAAGATATACCACCACCATTTTTATCAAGGATGATTGAATCAAAGAGGTTGCCAGAAGAAAAACTGCAAAAAGAAATTCTGGATACCTTCTAGAAAGTGGAAATCAACATACCTCTACTTGAAGCACTCAAACAAATTCCAAAGTATGCTAAAATTTTGAAGGATATTTGCACTAAGAAGAGGAGACTTTAAGGGAATGAGAGGATCAATTTTTGAAGAAGTGTCTCAGCCCTTATCACACCACAATTGCCAACCAAATGTCAAGATCTAGGGACATTTTCTATTCCATGCACCATTGGTTCATTAAATTTCTCTATTGCTTTGTGTGATTTAGGTGCATCAATTAATGTATTGCCTCACTTGGTATATACTTATTTTCAGATGGGAGACTTGAATCCCACAAGAGTGGTGGTCCAGCTTGCAAATAGATCCACAGTTTTCCCAGCAGGAGTTCTGGAGGATGTCCTAGTAAAATTCAAAGATATTTTATTCCATGATGACTTCTATGTGTTGAATATGGAAGATGATCAGATCCCATCACTGCACGCTCATGCGTCGTTGGGCACGGGTGACAAACTAAAATTTATACCTACTTATTACTTAGGATGGTGGCAAGACAGGGTCGAACCACAGGGAGGCCTGTTGTTGTGTTTGGTGCTAAAAAAAGACTAAAAAAACACACACGAAAAAAAACGATTAGAGGCAATTGGTGGTGGTGAAGTGAAGTGAAAGAGATTTAGTGTACAAAGAAGAAGGGGTGAAATGGTGAACTCAAAGTGAGTAGACAGAAACAGAGCAGCAAGAGGAATTATGGTGGAAACAACCAATACATGAGGAAGAGGGGAAGTCCACTGGTCGATTTGATGTTGCTTAACCCTATTCATGCACTGCAATTGAAGAGCAACATAGATCTGACTAAGAGTAACAGGCTAGAGTTTTTGTCTGGTCAGCTTGTGATATAATAGCTCTTACAGTCCTTCGACTGTAAGAGTCATTCCATCCAATGGTGAAATCAAGTCCGTAGTCACCGAGCTCAACTTGTCAATTGAGTTTGGTGTGTCTCTCTCTTTCAAGAGTAATTCACTTGTCAATGAATTACTTAGATTGAAACAGATTTAATTAAAGTGAAAACAAGATTGGTTTTCACTCGATCCTATTGTTTTGAAAATAATCTTGTCTGTAAATAGTGAGAAATACAATCCAAAGCAAGGATGCAGTGCATGAATGAGATTAAATAGATCAAATCAACCAGCTTATTCCCCCACAAAGGGAATTAGCCGGACATCATGGTTGGTTTTAATGCAACGGTGAAATAAGAATCAATGTAGTTCATGTTAAATTCAATTGCTGAAAAATAGAGCACAAGTAAAATAAGAATGTTTTTCTCCCTGCTCGAGCTCTTAGAAACTCTAACTCTTGCTGGTTGATGGTGGATGCAATGTTGGAACTCCGCTCGATGTCCCGCCCTGGGAATCGAGGTGTGAAAATGCTTTGGTCTCGTACTCCAATCGCTCCAAGGGAGATGGTGTATGTTTTTCCTGCTCTACTCCTATGGATCCCTGATGTCTCCCTGGATGATCTCTGATGCCTCCCTGGATGGAATGATTCCTCCCCTATACCTCTCTGGCCTCTTGTGCGTTCATCACCTAACCGAAGCCTCTGGAATCTCCCTTGAAGTGTTCCTCGGCCACCACGTGGCTCCTTCACAGTTCCATGTCTCCCCCGCTTGTAACCTGAGAAGTTGTTCTTAACATATTCCATGGGTGCGCGTGCGGCAAGCCAATTTCCTCCCTAGAAACAACTGATCCATGTTGCGTGCTTTTATGTGCACGTCACGATGTTTTTAGTGAATTCCAAGTCAATGCATCTCGCCCCCTACCACAAAACAACAAAATACACACGTGAGTCAGATTATGTAAATATACATATATAACTACTTAAAAGTACTTATTAATGTATATACATGTATACTAAATAAAAATACTTATAAGAATATATATTTTATAAAACCTAATACTATTATTAATACAATAACTATTTTATTTAATTAATAACAACTATTATTATATAAGAAATTAGTATTATATATATAAGATTATATACCAATTATTATTATATTGTATATGATATATAATATATAAAATAATGTACATAATTATATATTATTAAAGGTATACTAATTGTATTTTATTATGTATATCAATATTATTATCTATTATATTAGTTTAATACATATATTATTATGATATACATAAAGCTTATATTCTATTATTATCAAAACTATTATTGATAGTATATAATCTAAGAAAAATATATATTTTATAATATATTATTTTATATTATATGTTATTGTAAAATAAAATGAAAAATAGAAGAAAGAAAATAAAAATGTAAAGGGGGGAGGAAGGAATCGGGTCTGTTCAGTGCGGGGAGAAAGGATGGGAGAAAGGGGGGAGGGAGAATGGGCTTAGGGATGGAGAGGTGGCACGGTGGTGGCAGGGTCGCCGGCGGTAAGGCGCGCAGTGGAGTTGGGGGTCCTCGGGCGAGCTCAGCTAGCGGCACGGGCAAGGCGGACAGGACTTCAGTGGGTAGGCGAGGTGAGATACGACGGAGCAACGGCTCAGATGGCATAGTGGCGAGGAGGGCAAGGCCGGATTCGGGCATGGGGGTTCTAGCAGCAGTGGTTGGAGGAAACGAGGTGCGGTTTGCGGTCTGCGGCGGCTCGGACTGGGTGTGGCGCAGGTTGAAGGTTTTGATTAGGGCAGGCCGCGGCATGAGTTCGGCCAACAGGGGAGAACATTCAGATTTGGACTGAAATTGGTTCAGATTTCTAAAGAATTAATTTGTTTTCCTACTAAATATTGTTGTAGATGTGTATTTGTATTTTTATGTTGCTTCACAATCGATCTGTGGTCGATTTTATGCTGCTGCTGTAATTGCTTGATGCTGCCATATGTGTGTGGAGAGACTGGTGTGTGGATGATGTGTTGATGCTGCATGCAGGTGCGGATGAGGATGGAGCAGTGGTGACCCGGTGACTGGGGAGGAAAGCGGTGGGTGAGGAAAAGGGAAGAGGGATAACGGTGATGATGTGCAGATAAGTGGAACAGTGAGGTAAGGAAACGGCAGCTGTGAGGATTTAGTAATAGTGAGAAAAAATAAAAGCATAACAGTGAGAAAAAATAAAAGCATAACAGTGAGGAGGTGATAACAGTGAGGAGTAAGTAACAGTGAGGGTTGGGAAAAATTGGGTAATGGGTAATGGTGAGGTTGAGTATAACAGTGAGGTTAGGCTGAAACGGTGAAAAAAATGAAA
The DNA here is from genome assembly GCA_963277665.1 of Viscum album. Taxonomy (NCBI): domain Eukaryota; kingdom Viridiplantae; phylum Streptophyta; class Magnoliopsida; order Santalales; family Viscaceae; genus Viscum; species Viscum album. Next base: position 826,380,402 of record OY728155.1, read on the forward strand.
TGGTGAGGTTAGGGAGAAATGGACCAATCGTGAGGGAAAGGAGGAGGTTTGTAACGGTGAGGAAATAAAGGGGGAAGTCTACCGGTGAGGTAACAGTGAGGTGGATATAACACTGAGGAAGTGATGACGGTGAGGAAAAGAGAAAAAAGGAACAGTGAGGTGTTCATGTTGGGTAACGGTGAGGTCACCGCTACCAGTGAGGAAGTCACCAATAATGAACAGGACTGTGCGGTCACCACACCTGTGAACAAACATAACCAAGGAAATTAAATAAATAAAATAATTTAATAAAACTAAAATAAATAAATAAATAAATTAATAAATTAAATTAAAAAGAATGGAATTAAAAACAACAAAGTTAAATAATAAAATTAATGAAACTTTATTTAAACAAATGAATTAATTTGGGTTAAAAAAAATAAACAAACTTAATTAAAGAACAAATTAAAAATATTTACTGTAACTTCCTTAAATTATTTAACTAATTAATTAAAGAATTAATTAAATTGAAGAATAAAAAATATTAAACGAATAAAATTAAATTTTTAAAACTATTAAATTATTAAAAGACTACAAACCAAAAAGAGTTATTTATTTACAATTTAAAGAATAGAGCATTAATTAATTTAATAAATGAATTAATAAACTAACTAGAATGAAAAATTTTAAAAATAAAAGAATAAATAAAAAAAAAAGTCTAATTGGAGAGACTAAGTTAATTTAAGACTTATTCAAAATGACACTAATGTAAATTAAGACACATGTTTTAAACTAAAATTGGTTATTTTACACAGCAAAGTACAAAAACACAAAAATTTTCAATTATTTACTAAAAATAATCATTTTGGTATAAAAAAAGTCAATAAAAAATGTAAAAAGGATGTGGAAAAGAGTGCTAAAACAGTGCCACATCAAAATCCCCCACACTTAAAGCTTTGTTTGTCCTCAAACAAGTACATGTCTTTGACTTTAAAACAGAACTATGATTTGTGAATTTCAGCTCAAAAAGTGCATGATTGAACTTAAAAATCCAGAGGAGATGAGTCAGGTTTTTCAAGGGTATTCAAAAATGATGCCCTGCCTAGCTTCAAATACTCACTGGAAGTCAAAAGCATCACAAATTCATACACTGTCAAGTATGTGATGCCTCCTATTTGTATTCATTAACTGTCCTACTTCACCTTCCAATTTAAGTTTTAATTCAAGGAGTGTTGACAGGTTAGAAGAAGAGGAACTCAAAACTTAACCAAGGGCACCTTCCATTCTCACCTTCCTCCAGGTTCCAGAAATTAAATTCCATTAAATTGATCACTTTATTGATTCAAATCAAATGAATATTAACCAAGTCAATTTCTCCCTTCTTCATCTGGGTTCAAAATTCCCCTCACCTTAATGAGTTCATTTTTGACAAGGGAACTTTATTTAAATCTTTTTCCCAGCCATATTTTATGTGCAGAGCACTGTGCATAACGCTTATTAAGATTGAAATTGGATTTATTTATTCACAGAAACGCACCCAATGCACCTTGTCTCAGATACTGACTGTGGGATCCCATTTTCCAATTTTACTCTAGTTACAAAGGACTTAATTAATAATCATTCGAATTGAATTCCTAAAGTGATTGAATATTATTTCAAAAAAATGTGAGCCACCTAAGCTCCAATGAGAACTTCAAGTTTTACTTAGCCATGATCCTCACTCCACAAAACCTATCCTGTCATACTCTCATCCTCAGTTCCTAAACAGACAGATCCATAGAGAAGTGAACAATTGCACTCAGCAATCATTCATACTTAACAGTTTCTGACTCAGTGCCACTCTCAACATCCAGCAAAAAGTTATCCACTAAACAAGACATAATTGAAGTACCAGTGAACCTCCAATGACCATAAATTGATGGAAAATGTGAAAGATTTTGGAGGAATTTTGAACCATTTTTGAACCATTTTCTTTTGAAAAAATTTGACCATTTTATAAACAAACTCAAGTTCAAGAAGGGGGAATTCAACATGAAGCTAGAATGACCCATCTCCCCCACACTTAAAACCCAACATTGTCCCCAATGTTGTCTCTCAAGGAGGGATACAGTGGAAGTTCAAAATTGATGAACAGTTCAGCTTAAGAAGGATATAGAGGGGTAGAAATGAAGTTCAAAAATTGTCTTTTCCATACAAAAAGAAAAAGAAAAAGAAAAAGAAAAAGAAAAGAAAAAAAGAAAAGACCAACCCCACCAGCCTCACTAAAAACCAAGTGAATTTCTATTCCTAAAATGTTCATGCTTTTGAATTTTTAAAGAGCAGACAAAAGATTTTATCAATGTACTTCAAATAATAGCATGATTAACAATAGTAGCATGATTTTATCAGCAGCATCTCAATGAAATTGAAAGAAATGGGTGCAAGCATGTTTTACAAATCAGCTCAAAATAATTTTCACTTCTCTAGATACTAGTAGCTAACACCCAAGCAATAAAACATAGTCATTACTCACAGATCGGGAGGAAGTCCCCCACACTTAGTTCACAGTGACAAGTAAGCAATTAATTGAAAGTGAAAAATGCAGAACAACACTTCCTTGAATTATTAGACCTTAAGCAGTGGCTTTCATTAACAGATCCTCATCAGCATCACTGGGCTGTTATTTCTCTTCAGAACCTACAAGTTCAAATAAGTAGAATAATATTTCAGATTTTAAAGTTCAAGAAAAATTACCCAAGAGAGTGAGTAGAGAAAAAAGTTATCCATATGATGTAGTGTATTGCTCCCTTGGGTTTTCTAGGCCAAGTTTCTGGCAGCAACAACTCTCTCTAAACAACAGAAGATCATTAAGCACCATCAGCAGTTAAGAAATTGAACCGGAGAACAATAAGTAGGAATTACTTTATTGAAAAACGTAAAATAAAAAGAGAAACTACAAGAAACCATGGGTTAGTTCCCATGAAACACTGAGTTTATAGTCCTCAGTTAGACTTGAATCATATCATTCTTCCAACAGAGATATGGCAGCCAAGACCTTTGGCTGCCCTTCAAATATGTGCATTATTTCTTGACCATTGACTAAGAATGGTCTATTCTCATCTCCAACCAGCTCAATAGCTCCATTAACCAAGACTCTAACAATGGTAAAGGGTCCTGACCACTTGGACTTCAACTTCCCTAGAAACAGCTTCAATCTTGAATTGAAAAGCAGGACCCTCTCACCAACCTTGAAATTCTTATTTTGAATGATTGAGTCATGAAAGGACTTTGTTCTTTCTTTGTAAATTTCAGCATTCTCAAAAGACTCTCTTCGGATCTCATCCAGCTCACTTAGCTCTAGCAGTCTCTTCTCTCCAGCAGATTTAAAATCAAAGTTAAGTGCCTTCACTTCCCAATAAGATCTCTGTTGTAACTCAATAGGCAGATGACATGTTTTCCCAAAGAGTATCCTATATGGAGACATCCCTATAGGAGTCTTATAAGTAGTTCTGTAGGCCCAAAGGGCCTCATCCAATTTCCTTGACCAATCTTTACTAGTGTTATGCCCTGTTTTCTCTAAAATTTGTTTGTGCTCTCTGTTTGAAACTTCTGCTTGCCCACTGGACTGTGGGTGGTAAGTAGTGCCTATCCTATGGGAGCACCCATACTTCTCCATCAAACCTTTGAACTTGTAATTCTTGAAGTGAGTTCCATTATCAGTTATAAAAGATTGAGGCACACCAAATCTGGAAAAGATGTTTTTATTAATGAATTTCACAACACTAGCAGCTGAGTTATCTGGCAGAGCTACTGCCTCAACCCACTTGGACACGTAGTCTACAACAACCAAAATGTACTCATTCCCATAAGAGGATGAAAATGGTCCCATGAAGTCCAATCCCCACACATCAAAGATTTAGACCTCCAGAATACCTTTTTGGGGTAGTTCCTGCCTTCTACCAACATTTCCCAACATTTGACATTTTTCACAGCCTATAACCAGACTCCTAGCATCTTTGAATAGTGTTGGCCAGTAGAAACCAGCCTGTAGGACCTTCTGAGCAGTCCTTTATGCTCCATGGTGGCCGCCCCAAGGTGATGAGTGGAAGCTCTCAAGTATGGGTAAAATCTCATCCTCAACCACACATCTTTTCAGAATCCCATTAGCACAGCTCCTAAAGAGAAGAGGGTCATCCCAAAAATAATATTTCAATTCAGATATAAACTGCTTCCTCTAGTTGTGTGAGAGGTCCTTGGGCATGAATCCAGCTGCCAGAAAGTTGGTATAGTCTGCAAACCAAGCAGACTGCTGCACAGAAGCAGCAAACAATTGTTCATCAGGGAAGGAAGTGTTGATCTCTTTTGGTTCCTTACTTGGGGAATTGGGCAATCTGGACAAGTGATTTGAAACAACATTCTCAGCCCCTTTCTTATCCTTAATCACTAAATAAAGCTCCTGTAGCTGCAAGGTCCACCTCATGAGTCTAGGCTTTGAGTCCTTTTTATCCAGCAAATACTTAAGGGCTAAATGATCTGTGAAAATTATGATCCTTGATCCTATTAAGTACTGCCTGAACTTTTCCAAGGAAAACATGACAGCATCCAACTCCTTTTCAGTGGTAGAATAATTCTTCTGGGAATCATCTAGGATCTTTCTTGCATAGTAAATAACATGTAGCTTCCTATCCTTCCTATGTCCTAACACAGCTCCTACTGCAAAGTCACTAGCATCATACATAACCTCAAAAGGAAGATGCCAGTCAGGAGTAGTGATTACAGGTGAAGTAGTCAGCTTCTCCTTGATTAGATTAAAGGCCTCTAGACATGTCTCATCAAAGACTAAGGGTGTTTCCTTAACTAGCAGGGAGCACAGGGGTCTAGTAATCTTAGAAAAGTCCTTAATGAACCTCCTATAGAACCCAGCATGACCCAAAAAACTTCTAATTCCTTTGACATTTTCTGGTGGGGGAAACTTTTGTACGACCTCGATTTTAGCATTATCGACCTCCAACCCCTTCTTAGAAACCTTGTGTCCCAAAACTATTCCTTCAGTGGCCATGAATTGGCACTTTTCCTAGTTTAAGACTAATTTGGTCTCTTGGCACCTTTCTAACACTAGTTCTAGGTTTTTAAGATAGTTCTCAAAGGTATCTCCCATAACAGGAAAATCATCCATGAACACTTCAATAATCCTCTCAATCATGTCTGAAAAAATTGCCATCATACATCTCTGAAAAGTGGTAGGAGCACCACACAAGCTAAAGGGCATCCACCGGTAGGCAAATATCCCAAATAGACAGGTGAAAGTGGTTTTCTCTTGGTCCTCAGGTACAATGACAATCTGGTTGTAACCAGAATAACCATCAAGAAAGCAAAATAATTCATTACCTGCCAACCTCTCTAACATTTGATCCAAAAATGGCATAGGGAAGTGATCCTTTCTTGTGGCAGCATTCAATTTTCTATAGTGTATACAGACACTCCATTTATTCACTGCTCTTGTCTAGATTTGCTCATTCCTTTCATTAGTGACCACTTTCACTCCACTCTTTTTGGGAACCACCTGGACAGGACTGACCCAAGGGCTATCAGAAATTGGAAAATTTATTCCATCATCCATCAACCTAATCACTTCTTCTCTCACAACTTCCTTCATGTTGGGGTTGAGCCTTCTTTGTGCTTCTACTCTGGGCTTACACTCAGGTTCCATGGGAATTTTATGCATACAGAAGGATGGACTTATCCCTTTGATATCAGCAATTGACCAACCTATAACAGACTTGTACTTCTTCAAAACAGTAAGCAAATTTTGCTCTTGACCCACCTCTAGATTGGATGAAATGATCACAGGAAGGGTTAATTTGTCTCCTAAAAAGGCATATTTGAGATGGGAAGGGAGGGGATTAAGTTCAAGGATGGGTGGTGACTGGCTTGAGGGAAGACACTTGGCCCTGGGTGGCCTAAGTTCTTCATGCTGCCTTTTAAAGAAGGTAGTTGACAAGGATTTTTCCTCAGTATAAGAGATTCCAAGAGATATCTCCTCAAACTCAAACTCCTCTCTCGGGGTAAGAATGTGCTCTATAACTAACTCATCTATGTTCTCCAAGAATTATCCCTCATACTCATAAACAAATTCTTTCTCCTTACATGACCTGATCCCCATGCAAGAGGCAGAAGGGATTTCAGGTTCACTGTTGATTTCAGCTATCATTATCAGAAATTATTCTTCCTCCATATTAACACTACTCTCAGTAGCTAACATCTCATCTTTTGGGAAAATTGGATGGGTGGGTTCTTGGATTTTATTAAACACATTGAATTCTTCTTTCTGTTCACCCAAATTGAAAATTAGTTTCCCCTTAGACACATCTATCACAGCTCCCCCTGTGGCCAAGAAGGGCCTACCAAGAATGATAGGAACCTCCGGGTCACACTCCATATCAATGATATGAAAGTCAGCAGGCAAAAATAGTTTGCCTACTCCCACTAACAGATCATCGACCCTACCCACTGGATGAGTAATAGACCTATCAGCAAGCTGTAACACAACCGTGATGTGTTGGGGAACTCCTAATCTAAGGTGTTGGAAAAGTGACAGTGGAATCAAAATAATACTAGCACCTATATCACACAAACAATTGAACTTACCACCTATATCCCCAAATGTGCAAGAGATGACAAAGCTTCCAGGGTCCTGAAGCATAGGAGGTATCCTATTCTGCAAGACTGCACTACACTCCTCTGTTAAACTATAAGTGGCACATTCTTCCAAAGTCTTTTTGTTTGAACATATTTTCTTGAGTGATTTAAGATATGATGGGCTTTGAATCAATGCTTCCAAGAATGGGATATCGATGTTCAACTTTTTAACCACTTTCAACAATTTCAACAATTCAGAATCATGAATTGGTTTCATAATTCTTTGTGGGAAGGGGATTGCAGGGGAAAAATTTCTCACAATTGGGGGCATCTCTACAACTTCTTCCTCAACAATTTTCTTCCCTTTATTGTCTTTGTTTTTCAAGCCATTTTCTTTGGGTTTTTGAGTTGGAACAGTAAGGACTGGAGGAATTCCAGTGGTGCTGTCCAGTTTTCCAGATTCAGGTTCTTTCAAATTTGAGTTTTTAGCTTCATCTAGTTTTTCATTTTCAGCATTTTGGGGCTCTTTCCTAGGCTCTTGGTGAGTTTGGAGACCACTCCTAGTGGTCACATCCATGACATTCTCCCTAAGATTGGCTTCAGTGGTGTTGGGCAGCCTACCCTTTTCTCTATTACTAGCATCCCTAGCCAACTGCCCCATTTGAATTTCCAGGTTCTTCATTCTAGCATCCATTTGAGCTTTATCAAAATCATTTTTGGTCTTCTGTTCATCAAAACTCCCTATCAACTGATGAAACATATCTCTCACCTCATCTTTTGAGTTGGATGACTCAGCCTTTGGTTGGGATTGTGGTTGGAACTGCTGCCTAGGAGGCTGCTGGAATCCGGGAGGGGCAGTGGGTCGGAGGACTCCTTGCTCCCTCCATGACAGGTTCGGATGGTTCCTATACCCCTGATTGTAGGTGTTGGAAAAAGGATCATCCCTAGGCTGCATCCGAGGTCCGTAACTAGCAAAGCTGGCACTCTCATGAGGCTGGACAGGCATATCAAAGTTTGGACAACAGGTTTGATAATGGCCATACATTCCACAGTGGTGACACTGCTCCTTAAGGATTTGATGTGGGTTCTCATTAAAGAACCCAACAACTTGGGCTTCATCTTGAGGAGCAGGGGTGGTTTCTTTTCTAACAATGGTTCTCCTCCTAGAGCATTTGTGCTGGGAATTCTAAGCTAAAGTGTTAAAGATATGTTTGAGCTCCTCAGTAGTCTTATCACTAAAATCTCCTCCAGAAGACTGATCCACCAAGGTTTAGTGGTAAGGGGCGAGACTATTGTAAAAGGTGTCCATGAGGAATTGAGGTGTACATTGATGGTTTGGACACTGCCTAAGCAATCCTCTAAACCTATCCCAAGCTTCATGAAATAGTTCTCCCTCATCCTGAAGGAATCCAGTGATTTTATGCCTAATCTCAGATGTCAACCTCCTAGGATATAATTTCATTGTGAAGGCATTGTAAACATGATCCCAGGTGACAAATATTTCTTCCTCTAACTGTTGGAACCAAGACCTAGCATTGCCCTTGAGGAAGAAGGGGAACACTCTCAATTTAAGCTCTTCCTCAGTGAGACCCCTAAGTGGCAGCTGCTGGACACTACAATATAAGGCTCTAATGAAGTCAAGAGAGTCTTCATTAGGCATTCCATTGAAGGTAGGCAGTTGACTAATCATGGATTGTTTGATCTCATAGTTCTTGGACCTAGGAGAGAGTCTAATACATGAAGGGTTGCTAGACACTGACGGTAGTAAGAACTCTCTCAGACTGTGTCTCTCAGCTATCTCATTCCCAGGTTGATTCATCATTCCATGTTGGTTCACATTCTCAGGAATTGGATTGTTCAGATTTTCATTTTTTTTTTCTTCCATTTTGACCTTGTCTTTATTCTTTTTCACTTATTGGAGGTGCTTATCAATCTCAGGGTTACCGGGTACTATGTTTTCAGACTTAGACCTGGGTTTCATGCACTGGGTTCACAATTTTTTTTGAATTTTAATTTTCTTTTTACAGATTATTATTTTATTTTTTTTTGTTTTTTATGTTTTTTTTTTGAATTTTTGTTTGGTTTTTTTAAACGCACCTAGACTCCCCAGTAACGACCCCAAAATTTGCATGCTCGCGCATTGATGGGCATGGGTGACAAACTAAAATTTATACCTACTTACTACTTAGGACAGTGGCAAGATAGGGTCGAACCACAAGGAGGCCTGTTGTTGTGTTTGGTGCTAAAAAAAGACTAAAAAACACACACATGAAAAAAAAACGATCAGAGGTAATTGGTGGTGTTGAAGTGAAGTGAAAGAGATTTAGTGCGTGAAGAAGAAGGGGTGAAATGGTGAACGCAAAGTGAGAAGACATAAACAGAGCAGCAAGAGGAATTATGGTGAAAACAACCAATAAATGAGAAAGAGGGGAAGTCCACTGGCCGATTTGATGTTGCTTAACCCTATTCATGCACTGAAATTGAAGAGCAACATGGATATGACTAAGAGTAACCAGACAGAGTTGTCGTCTGGTCAACTTGTGATGTAATAGCTCTTACAATCCTTTGACTGTAAGAGTCATTCCATCCAATGGTGAAATCAAGTCTATAGTCACCGAGCTCAACTTTTCAGTTGAGTTTGGTGTGTCTCTATCTTTCAAGAGTAATTCACTTGTCAATGAATTACTTAGATTGAAACAGATTTAATTAAAGTGAAAACAAGATCAGTTTTCACTCGATCATGTTGTTTTGAAAATAAGATCATATGTAAATAGTGAGAAAGACAATCCAGAGCAAGGATGCAGTGCATGAATGAGATTAAACAGATCAAATCAACCAACTTATTCCACCCCAAAGGGAATTATCCGGACATCGTGGTTGGTTTTAATGCAATAGTGAAATAAGAATCAATGTAGTTCATGTTAAATTCAATTGCAGAAAAACAGAGCACAAGTCAAATAAGAATGTTCGTCTCCCTGCTCGAGCTCTCAGAAACTCTAACTCCTACCGGTTGATGGTGGATGCAATGTTGGAACTCCGCTCGATGTCCCGCCCTGGGAATCGAGGCGTGAAAATGCTTTGGTCTTGTACTTCAATCGCTCCAAGGGAGATGGTGTAAGTTTTTCCTGCTCTGCTCCTATGGATCCCTGATGTCTCCCTGGATGATCTCTGATGCCTCCCTGGATGGAATGATTCCTTCCCTATACCTCTCCGGCCTCTTGTGCATTCATCACCTAACCGAAACCTCTGGAATCTCCCCTGAAGTGTTCCTTGGCCACCACATGGCTCTTTCACAGTTCCATGTCTCCACCGCTTGTAACCGGAGCAGTTGCTCTTAACATATTCCATGGGTGCGTGCGCGGTGAGCCAATTTCCTCCTTGGAAACAATCGATCCACGTGGCATGCTTTTATGTGCACGTCACGATGTTTTTAGTGAATTCCAAGTCAATGCATCCCGCCCCCTTCCACGAAACAACAAAATACACATGTGAGTCAGATTATGTAAATATACATATATAACTACTTAAAAGTACTTATTAATGTATATATATGTATACTAAATAAAAATACTTATAAGATTATATATTTTATAAATCCTAATACTATTATTAATACAATAACTATTTTATTTAATTAATAACAACTATTATTATATAAGAAATTAGTATTATATATATAATATTATATACCAATTATTATTATATTGTATATGATATATAATATATAAAATAATGTACATAATTATATATTATTAAAGGTATACTAATTGTATTTTATTATGTATATCAATATTATTATCTATTATATTAGTTTAATACATATATTATTATGATATACATAAAGCTTATATTCTATTATTATCAAACCTATTATTGATATTATATAATCTATGAAATATATATATTTTATAATATATTATTTTATATTATATGTTATTGTAAAATAAAATGAAAAAATAAAAGAAAGAAAATAAAAATTTAAAGGGGGGAGGAAGGAATCGGGTCTGTTCAGCGCGGGGAGAAAGGATGGGAGAAAGGGGGAGGGAGAACGGGCTTAGGGAAGGAGAGGTGGCACGGTGGTGGCAGGGTCGCCGGCGGCAAGGCGCGCAGTGGAGTTGGGGGTCCTCAGGCGAGCTCAGCCAGCGGCACGGGCAAGGAGGACATGACTTCAGCGGGTAGGCGAGGTGAGATATGGCGGAGCAGCAGCTCGGATGGCACAGTGGCGAGGAGGGCGAGGCTGGCTTCGGGCATGGGGGTTCTAGCAGCAGTGGATGGAGGAAACGAGGTTCGGTTTGTGGTCCGTGGTGGCTCAGAATGGGTGTGGCACAGGTTGAAGGTTTTGATTAGGGCAGGCCGCGGCATGAGTTCGGCCAACAGGGGGGAACATTCAGATTTGGACTGAAATTGGTTCAGATTGCTGAAGAATTAATTTGTTTTCCTACTAAATATTGTTGTAGATGCGTATTTGTATTTTTATGTTGCTTCACAATCGATCTGTGGTCGATTTTATGCTGCTGTTGTAATTACTTGATGCTGCGATATGTGTATGGAGAGACTGTTGTGTGGATGATGTGTTGATGTTGCGTGCAGGTGCGGATGAGGATGGAGTAGTGGTGACACGGTTACTGGGGAGGAAAGCTGTGGGTGAGGAAAAGGGAAGAGGGCTAACAGTGAGGATGAGCAGAGAAGTGGAACGATGAGGTAAGGAAACGGTAGATGTGAGGATTTAGTAATAGTGAGGAAAAATAAAAGCATAACAGCGAGGTGGTGATAACAGTGAGGAGTAAGTAACAGTGAGGGTTGGGAAAAATTGGGTAATAGTGAGGTTGAGTATAACAGTGAGGTTAGGATGAAACGGTGAGAAAAATGAAACGGTGAGGTTAGGGAGAAATGGACCAAGAGTGAGGGAAAGGAGGGGGCTTGTAACGGTGAGGAAATAAAGGGGGAAGTCTACCGGTGAGGTAACAGTGAGGTGGATATAACACTGAGGAAGTGATGACGATGAGGAAAAGAGAAAAAAGGAACGGTGAGGTGTTCATGTTGGGTAACGGTGAGGTCACCGCTACTGGTGAGGAAGTCACCGATAATGAACTGGACTGTGCGGCTGCCACACCTACGAACAAACATAACCAAGGAAATTAAATAAATAAAATAATTTAGTAAAACTAAAATAAATAAATAAATAAATTAAATTAAAAAGAATGGAATTAAAAACAACAAAGTTAAATAATAAAATTAATAAAAATTTATTTAAACAAATGAATTAATTTGGGTTAAAAACAAAATAAACAAAATTAATTAAAGAACAAATTAAAAATATTTACATTAACTTTCTTAAATTATTTAACTAATTAATTAAAGAATTAATTAAATTGAAGAATAAAAAATATTAAACGAATAAAATTAAAATGTTAAAACTAATTAAATTATTAAAAGACTACAAACCAAAAAGAGTTATTTATTTACAATTTAAAGAATAAAGCATTAATTAATTTAATAAATGAATTAATAAACTAACTAGAATGAAAATTTTTAAAAATAAAAGAATAAATAAATAAAAGTCTAATTGGAGAGACTAAGTTAATTTAAGACTTAATTAAAATGACACTAATGTACATTAAGACACATGTTTTAATCTAAAATTGATTATTTTACACATCAAAGTACAAAAACACAACAATTATCAATTATTTACTAAAAATAATCATTTTGGTATAAAAAAGTCAATAAAAAATGTAAAAAGGATGTGGAAAAGAGTGTTAAAATAGTGCCACATCAATCACACCCACCCATCATTTTGGGAAGACCTTTTTTGAAAAAAGACAAAACCATAATCATTGTCCATGAAGTGACACTTACCATGGAGTTTGGAGATATCACAATCCACTTTCATGTTTTTGAATCCATGAGGCACCCATTAGATGATCATTCACTCTTCGCACTCTCCCATGAAGATGGTATAGAACCAATTGAATAATCAGCTATGTTTCATGAATTTTTATCATTAGGAGAGAATTTTTCCATTAAAGATGTCATTGAACACATGGATGCCCAAACTCCTGGAGATTTTGATTTTTTGTTTGAAGAAGAGGTAAAATATGATTTCTTTGATAATTTTTAAATGATGATGAAGATGATATGATTTCTTGTGTGCAGGGTGTCAAACCATTGGAAGTGGGGAACCTCAATTTAGTTTCATCCCTTGACCATCCTCTTGATCTAAAATTAAAACCACACCCTACTAATTTAAAATATGTTTACCTTATGGAGGGAGAGAAATTACCAGTAATAATTTCTAATAATCTATCTGAAACTCAAGAAAAATCATTGATTGAGATTCTGAGAGAGAATTTCCAAGCAATAGGGTGGAGTTTAGGTGATATCCCTGGAATAAACCCAAAAAATTTCTCACATAGAATTTTTCTTGAAGGAGATTCCAAACCTGTCAGACAACCCCAAAGAAGGTTGAACCCCACCCTGATGGAGGTTGTGAAAAAATAAATTGAGAAGCTGTTAGAATCTGGGATCATCTATCCCATATCAGATTCACAATGGGTTAGCCCCATCCATGAAGTCTCTAAGAAAATTGGCCTAACCATTGTGAGGAATGAAAAGAATGAATTAATCCCAGTGAGAATTAAGAATAGCTGGGGAGTGTGCATAGATTTTAAGAAGTTGAATCAGGTCACTCGAAAATATCATTTCCCTATCCCTTTCATTGACCAGATGCTAGAGAGATTGGCAGGGAGAACTCATTATTTCTTTTTGGATGGATTTTTAGGTTATTTTCAGGTACTCATTGCTCCCAAGGATCAAGAGAAGACTACATTTACTTGTCCTTTCAACACTTTTGCATACAAAAGGATTCCATTTGGATTGTGTAATGCCCTAGGTACATTTCAGAGGTGTATGGTAAGTATATTTTCTGATCACATTGAAGATTTTTTGGATGTTTTCTTGGATGATTTCACAGTTTTTGGAAATTCATTTGAGCATTGTTTGAAAAATATGGAAAAAGTTATGAAAACTTGCATTGAAAAGAACCTTGTTTTGAATTTTTAAAATTTTCATTTTATGGTTGAGAGAGGAATTGTCCTTGGTCATGTCATTTCACAGAAAGTAATTGAAGTTGATAAATCAAAAATTGAAGTGATAAATTCTTCGCCTTACCCAACTTGTGTGAAACATGTTAGATCATTCTTAGGACATGCATGATTCTACAAGAGGTTTATCAAAGATTTTAGTAAGATTTATCTCCCTCTCTATAGATTACTTCTAAAAGATGCTGATTTTGATTTTAATGGTTCATGTAGGGAATCCTTTGATGAGTTGAAAAGGAGATTGATTACACCACCAGTAATGCAACCACCCAATTGGGAAGAACCATTCGAGATGCTTTGTGATGCTTCAAACCAAGATGTTGGAGCAGTCCTTTCTCAGAGAATTGGGGGCAAGCTACAAGTCATTGCATATTCCTCGAAAACCTTATATGCGGCCCAATTCAACTACACAACAACATAAAAAGAGTTTTTATCAGTTGTTTTTGCTTTAGAAAGATTTAGATCATATCTTCTTGGAACTATAGTCATTGTGTTTTCTGATCATGCAGCTCTTAGGTAATTGATGAAGAAGGATGAATCAAAACCGAGGCTTGTGAGATGGATTCCATTACTAAAGGAGTTCAACATATAAATAGAATATAATAAGGGATTTGAGAACCAAGTGGATGATCACTTAAGTAGACTACCTAACACTTCTGAAGTTTAAATTCCAAACACTGAATCACTAAATGATCACCTTCCAGGAGAGCAGTTGTAATTGATTGAAGGAGAAGTACCTTGGTATGCTAACATGGTTAATTATCTGGTAACATATCAGATTGTGAATGATGGAGTGAAGGATACATTCACTGTTAATGGGCACAGGTTGATGAAATTCTTTAGGACTATGCCATCTGAGCCAATGGAGGAGATCATACTTCTCCAACATGTTTATCAATAAACATCATCCGATCGTACCTCTACTTTATATTTTCTTGATTGGTGTGATTTAATTTCAAATATTCTTATGTGTTAAATCCATTTGAATGCATTGCGGATACTGCACCATTTAAGTGTGGGGGAGGTAACCTTTGTAGTTTAGGATTTTTATGTGTTGTTTGTTTTCCTATTTGTTTTAAAAAAAAAACATGTGTGTGTTTCAAATTTTTTGTGTTTATTTTTAAATTTTTGTGTGTTTTTAAAACTTTTGTGCTGAAATGATTATCTTTTAAATTTTTGAAACCCATGTCCATGGGAGGAATAATTTATTCCTTGAAACTGAGCTTAAATGAATGCTAAAAATTACATTGTTTCATGTTCAATTCTTTGGGAATTTCATGAAAAATACTATGTTTTTTTGAATCCCATGCCACATATCACTATTTTTATATTTGAAATCACATTCCCATGAGGCTTCTGAACCTATTATTTTCATATTCTTTACATTCACCTCACTTCTTGAGAGAACCAAACCATTCTTGTTTTAACCAGAATTTGATTTATTTCATTTCAAAATTTGAGGGTTTGGGGTACGTGTGTTTTAAATGATTGAAGAATTTATTTGGTTTAAAATCCCCCTTTTCAAGATAATCCATTTTATTCTAGCCTACCTTGTAAATTTAATCCTTTTATCCCATAGAAGCCATTACCATCCTATTAGGTTACCCACATTACAAGCCAATTTTCCCTATACAACCTGCTCTTGAAGTGAAATTGCATGATCGATTTGAACTTAAGTGTGGGGGAAGATGTCTTGTGTTGTGGTAGCTCATTTTATGAAACATTGGGTGGAAAATAAAATGCTGAAGAGTTGTTATTTCTATGGAAAATCATTTTGCTGAATGTTGTGCTTTTTCTGGAGCTTTCACGATGAGAGAAGCTGTGTCTTTCTGGAGCTTCTAATGTATAAAGAAAGTTGTGCCTTTTCTGGAGCTTTCAAGAATTATTATATTTGAGAAGATTGAAATGTTTGCTTCTGAAATGATGAAATGTGTGAACATTCCTTGATATTCCATGAAGTAGGAGCCTATTTTCTACTAAGGGGAGTGAAGAGGAGACCATACTTGTGTGAAAATTAGAGTAATGCAATTTTGCTTCAAAAAGAGCCAATCCCTCTTCATTCAACCTCAGAATTTTCACATCTAAATCCTACCAACCTAAAGCCACATAACAACCTTGACAATTCCTCATGATAAACATATGTCTTTGACTCACATCAGGTGGAGATTTAGGAATTTATCAAGCCTATGGTGACCCTTGTATGAGTTTGGATGAGAAAGACATTGCTAAAAAATTAAAAATTTGTGTGATGAGAGATAATGAAAGTTAGGTAAGTGTTTCATGTGAATGGGATAAGAAATGAAGAGTAAATATACTGAATGATCTTAAATTATGAACATGAAATAATAGATTTTAATGAGTCATGATATATTTTGTTTCTTGTTTTCAAATTGGTGGATCTCATGGATATGTGTTTTGAATTTACTTTGATTTTATTTTGATTCTGACTTGTCCAGGAGTCCAAGTGATAAGTGTGGGGGAATTTATAGAGTTAATTTTTTCAATATTATCAATATGTTTTCAATGATTTAATCCCTCTAAATTATTCAATTTGAGTGTATTTTCATCATTTATGTGTTTTTGGTGTATTTTGGGCTTAAATGTGAAAATGGGGTAATTCTGTAAGATTGACAATTTTATATAGCTTCTGTTTTTTGGGAATAACTTTTACATTATTGGTATAATTGAAGTGAATTATTTTTTTAGGTTTAATATCTTCGTGGGATTCAAATATTTCTTCTGGACCAAGACCCAATTCGAAACCCAATGGTACATAAAAAATCACTCAAATTGAGAAATTAGTTTGGCAGGCAGAATGGACCCCACTGCATTAAATATGGAATATCTCCTTCATCCAACCTTATAATTCGGTTATTCTAGTTTTTTTCTAAATAGAACATGCAAATGACGGTTCAAAATAAATTTTATAAAATATTAAGCTCATTAAGACATCCTTTGAGCGCGTCCAAGTTAAGTGGGTGAAACAGTGTTTGGAGGCCATAAAAGTGATGTCCATTGATTCGGCCATATATTTCTTTAAACCTGCCCAATGGATCTAACCTTTTGAGGGTCGATAGCTAACTTCAGTTAAAACATTCTATAATAAGGGACCTCAGTGATTGTTGGCCGTTTGTTGGGCAGAACAGAGGCAAACTTCTGAAGGAAAGATTCTAAAGCATCAAATTTTCTGTTCTTTGTTTTCTCTCTTTTGTTATTCTTAGTTTTGTAATGAATTCTTCTTTCCCCTTAATATCATTTACCCTTAAAATGGTGGTTTAAATCTTATTAGTAATTGGGGAAGGGTAGATTTTCCATTTTGTAACCCTTGAGTTCATGCACTATATGTTTTAAAATCCTTTCTCTCTTCTGCAAAATCGATTTTAATTTCTTATAACAGTTTTTATTATCATATACGATTGTATTTTGATTTTAGATTATGTTATTTCTATTTCTTTGGTCAATGATCAATTTCTCCCTCCATTATGTTCTAGTATATATATGATGGAATAGATCAGGGCTTAGTGGTGACGTACTTGGCGATCATCGGTACGTGTGAGAGGTGTATTTCATATTCTTGATTGTTTGGAATAAACATGGTCTGATTGGGAATTGCCTAAGCTAATTGAGGGTATTAGCTACATCTCTATCACATTTTGGAAGGAGATTAGACCAAGATAAGATTTTGTTAAGGTTAATTCTTACCATTACTATTTGACCAAATGAGTGAGATATATCAATTGAGGAATCTCACTTTTATTGATTTAGAAGAAGAGAATTGGATAAATTGGAACTATGATAGAATTACAAATGGAGAACCAACTCTGACCTAATCACCATTATCATGTAATAGTTTCAATTACTTGTTTAATCAATTTGTTCTCAATCCTTTTCTTAAACCTCTTTCCTTTGTAACGTTTCACTCTTATCTTTTCAAAATCAATCAATTTCTAAAAACAACCACACTTCTTTCTCTTATTTTAAGGTGACAACATAATTGTTGAGCACTCCTCTCTGAAGACAACCTAGGATAACCACTCTAAATTTTTTTAACTTAGGTAATATTTGTTTATGTCACACCCCATGATAGGAACGTGTCATTCATTATAAAAGTTTTAGGGATATAATTTTTTGGTCCTATTGAATTTTTAATACCTCCAAATAATGTTTTAGATCCACTTTTTGATGATGATCATTTCTAAAAATAGATATTTCTTTATTAGTCACAACTATATGAAACTGAATAATTTAAATTTGTTTTTAGTAAATATGCATTATTATTATTATTATTATTTTTTGTGTAAATATTATTTATATATACATTTATTATTTGTAATTGATATTAAATATTATTATTATGGACCACTAATATTATGTAATGAAATATTTCATGATGATAATAAGTTAACTCTTAATTGAATTTGTGGAACCCTAGTGTAACTCTGATGGACACTACAAATTACACTAAAAAATATATCCAAGAAAGTTTCTCTATGAAATACATTTTATATTACTTTAAATTTTTTTTGATGGAATATATTATCTTCAAATTTTGTAAAAAAGAACCGTGAAATATCTCTAAATGTAAAAGATATGTTATAAATATTTATAGTTATAGTGTGTTATTAAATGATACATATTTGAGATTGCTAGTTATTTTTAAATTGCTCTAGGAATGAAAAAATTATCATTTAATATTGATATTATAAATCATAAATATTTAAAAATATTATTATTTTAAATTTTTTAGTTTTTGAACTTAGTTTATATTCATAAAAAATTTAAATATTTTATGATTTCCATTCAATTATTTATTTTTTGGAATCCATGTTTATAATGTAAAGTCAAATTTTATAGATGTCATGTTATATATAGTTATTGATATTAATTAACATGGGATTTAAACTACAAGTAATATAAAACCGTACAATGATTTATTAAATATTTTGATCAAAATTATTCTATTATTAGATTTTGTACATTGTTTAGGAATTTAATAATGTTACTGGTTCCGCAACATAGTTATTAGAACACCATGTGAATATATAGGTAATTATTTCTATATTTTGTAAGGTATATAATTATAAAAATTTGTTTAAAAATGAAGGAAAATTAAATCATACCAAATGTTATTTGATGTTTTTTATCCATTTCAATTATTTATTGGAAAATTTCACATATATTTTATTTTACATGTATATTTAATCAATATATTAATAATTATACCATGTATAGAATAATACATTAACTATCCTTTCTACTGAGATTTGTTACCTTCAATTTGTAGGGAATGTATCATATTAGTGACCCATATATTAACACTACTTTAATCAAAACCATTAATTACTATTTATCAATCAACTATTCTATTTCCCCAGATTTTTTGTTTATGTGCTTCTCCATCAATATTTTTTTACTGAATCTATGTTATGACTCAACTAAAAAAATCATAAACTTTTTTATTACTATATTTGGTCACTCTATTTAGTATATCATTAGTTTTAAACAATATATATACCATTATTTTCATTTCATGATGTTTTTCAAACCATGCATTTTTAATTTTCTCCTAACACCTTGCACCTATATTATTATGAAAGACATCAAGTTTAATATGTGGTTTAATTTTCTTTATTCTATTTCACTAAGAAATAATACATAAATATGGATACAGATAAATGTTTGAAAATATTCCTCTGAGCTGAAATTGTTTTATTGTTTTATTAGGGATTAATCATTAGTTATTGAATCATGGTTGAGATATTTTATTATTGTACAGTTAATTGAATCTATGAATTTATCTGTAACTAAGTTATTAGATAAGAGATAACAACTCTTCAATAACATTCCACCTTGTATTATTTCGTTTTTTAAAACTCTTCTTATGAAATGATATTTCTAGTTTATGTACTTTGAGTGAATCATTTTGATTAGGGAGTATATCTTAAATCCATGAACCAAGTTATGATCTTGGAATAACAAGTTCTCAAAATTATATTTTTCTATTTTTTCTTCTTATTCAAGAACTATCTCTATTCAAATATTTTTTGTATAGTTTTTATTTCATTTATTTATAATAAAATAATAAATACATGACCATTGAATTTATATTGTATTGGTAAGACTAGGATTCCAAAAATTAGTACCTATTATTCACGCTTCACTTGATTTTATAAAATTATTCCTAATACCTACTTTTTTTTATTTTCACAACTTCATATTATTTTGATCCAAATTATCATTCTAAAAAAAATTTGAAACTAAAGGAAGAAAAGAAAAAATTTAATTGAAATCATTGTAGTAATCTTGTTACATCATTGAAACTTATTGGAGAAAATTATAAAGGATAAAATAAGTTTATGTAGATTCTATGAAAAAATAATAGAAGAAGTAATGGCTATATGAATTTTTTAGACTACAAAAACTTGGATGAAAATGTCAATGATGTTTATTTACTTCATGGTGAGAAGATATAAGAGACAAGAGACAATGTATTTTCACTAAACAATTTTTTTTTTATTATTAAGAGAAAAGAATGAAATCATAAATGAACAACACAATTATGATACCCCATGGTGTGTGTATATAGATTCAAAATTAGAATATTTCATAGTTATATCATGATCATGGTAATGTAAGTATTTCAGGACCCTCACCTATATAGACTGCCTTTGAGATGACAACCGGTTTTACTATGACACCCAAAGACCACCTTGAATAAGCTATGGTTTCATGACTAGCTCCAAGTGTATATCGTCACACACACACGAAAACACACACACACACCCACCCACTCACCCACCCACCCACACACACACACAAATATATATATATAAGGAATTTATAAGAGTTTGTGTCCTAGAACCAACTAGTTGTAGTTTGAATACATGGATATTTAATGTATTTAAATATCAAACATCTTATTACATATTTTTCATTGTTCTTCATGACTATGGTGTAATAATATCCAAGAGTATTTTTTTTCATTGATAAGGTCATGGCAGTTCTCCGATATGATGAGAACCTTGAAATGATATAACAATATTCTTAAATATAGTTCAACGGTTGGATGAAATACTCTGATGGGACACATAGCATGAATACTGTCAGGTGTGAGTAATCGTAAGAAGATGAGACTTCCTCTCATGAAGTTTTCACTTGGTAATCTCCAAGACAAAAGATTATGAGAATATACCTTCCAGTAAGAATTATGCATGTTTTGGTGTCATCAAATATTTCTATCAATGAGCATATGTAATTAACCTTAGAATTTAATATTATCAATAATACATGTCACGACTCGTGCACATTGATTTACTAACAAAAACCATCACACAGACAGTTGACAAGAAGTAGGGTAAGTTGGGTGCATCATAAGTGGCATATTATTAATGGATAATTCGAGGATGGATTTGTCCATTCCATTTATAGAAGTTGATATTTCATCCCTTCGATTAAAATAGAACCATTGTCTGAAATTCCATGGACATGGTGTAACGCTGAGTTTTTTTAGGTAGTTAAATAATGACGTATCCAACATAAAAGTTGATGACACTATCATGAAACCTTCTTGATGAGATATTGCGACAAAGAGATTATATTACACAGTGATCGTTCATATGTGGATGTCATTATTGTGAATTTATGTTTTTTCTATTTGGTGCCTTGACCCATTTCTAGACAATACTGTTGGACTTTAGGAAAGCTCGACTAATGTTAATGAGAAAGAATCCTAGAGGGTCACATACTAAGGGTTTATGTTGGTCTTAGTTAAATTATATTTGAATTTAATTAATAAATATTATTCTAAATACAATGGAATAATTTTATTCAATTTAAAATGATTGAATAAATTAAATAAATATTTATTCACCAGATTGTGGTAAAAATATATTTATTTATTTTATTGAACATTTAATAAATATTTATTTACTAGTTTGTAAATAAAATATTTATTTAAGAGAATAAATCATTTATTTATTTATTCGCGTGTTCAATAAATGGAAGTTGAGTTAGAGAGGACCAAGGCTAGTTTGGTAGTAGAATAATTATTTTCAAGATGCTAAATTATTATTTAACTAGTTGGAAAAAATTAAAATAAAGCTGTTATTATTTTGTGACACAAAATTTTATTTATAATTCCATTTTGTGCAAGTTGGATCACTATAAATAATGATGAGGTATTATTATTAATAGCATGAGTTTTTTCTAAGGATATAAATTTATTTAATTACTGTTATGAAATTAAATATTTTAACTGAAGCCCCATGTGAATAAATAGACACATACGTCTATTGTGCCATGTACCGAACCACACACCCGGTGAATTGAGAATTTTTGAACTAAAAAGTTCCTCTCTTGAATCCTCTTTCCGCTCATCTCAAGAACAAGAGATGTACTTCATGGACGAAGAACAAGTGATAAAAAATGACCGACACAAGACACTCACTTTTCCACGCTAGCACATAGAGAATGACCAGTGTCGATCAGAGGCCATCAGAGCATGTGTGGATCACCGTTAGAGGGATTCTAGTTTGGTCCTTTCATGCACAACAAGATAATCTGTAAGGGTCATTCCGAATTATCAACATAATCAAAGAAGAAAATACTGAATACCTAGGTATAATTTTCATTATGAAATTAATTAAATTAATTATAAACATAATGTGCAAGATCCACTCTAAATGTTTTAGGCCTCTTCCTTCTTTATCTAAATCTTTGATTATATTCTGTAGAGGCTGGCATTGATCATCATATTGATCCTGGAATAATCATTGATCATGGTAAAAATAAAAGTTGGTTACCGGCCTAACCACACTTCTTCTACACCTGGAACCTTCATGTGGTATCAAAGGGATTACATCATAGTTTAAAATTATTTAAATATTTTGTTCATGAATTATGCATTTAATAATTTTGTTTTTTCAATTCAAGTTAATCATTCTGAAAATATGAATCTCAAGATCTATTCCTCCTCTTTCATTTCTCATTCACCTTATAGAAAAAATATTTTCATTTAATTTGGAATAAAATAAAATAGAGGATCTCATCTGAAGGTGCCAAATGTTTCTGGCCGTACAATGCTAGAACACACGACTTGTATTCGGTAGTACATGTCATGTAGCCAATGTTCAATGCACCGGGTCTAGTCCACCAAACCAATACATGTCATTGGAGTTTGTCTAAGTCTTAATGATTCCGTGTGTTGACTGGGAACAAGTGGAACACAGTTTCTGGATTACACATCATGTGGCCCACTAGACATGACGTGTAGTCCCTTCAGGTTAGGGTTAGACCGTGTACCCCATACCCATCTTTCCTAGCTGGAGACCATGTAATGAGGAACTACATGGAATGTGACCCACTGGATAAGCCATGTACTCTGAATGTTTCCAAACTACACTCACACATTGTTTCCCCAGGTGTGTACTTCAGATGGATCGTGAAAAATAGTGCACACTATGTAGTTGGAACTACATGCCCTGTACTCATCCAATTTAAGTAGATTTATTAAAATTTATTATTATATTATACAAACCCTTGAGACATGTACCATTGTGGGATCATAAAGCTGAGGCATGACACATGATAGGTGTTTTATATATATGTGGTTAATTTAACATCTGCGTAATGTGCATTTCTACTGATTGGGTAGTTATGAATAGGAATTCACCGGGTTTCCTCCAAGGTACAAGTTACGTACAAAGATAATTTTAAATGAATTTATTTCTTTAAAATCACGATGTATGATAATCTCAAGGAAATTCAGAAAAGGTTTTAAGATAAAAGGATTGATTAATTAAAGATGATAATTAATTGATTCAAGCATGATTTATCTTTAAGAAGAAAGAATAAAGAATTGAATTATAGTTTTATTTATGCATATATATTGTTGCATGTATGGATGATCATGAGCTATACCCAGACCTTTTTATGTGGATGGTTTCTTTTAATATTTTCTATTTAAATTAAATTTGTTGGCATGTGAGCCTTCTTCTCATTAATATGTAGGACCTACGTGCCCATGGTTTTTTATGTAAAATCCCCTTTTACCCTTCACTTTTATTTGAGTTAAAAAAAGGCATATGTAATGGACTGAACTCCCAAGATAGTGGAAGTAGTTCAAGCTAGATTTGAGATAAAACAAATCCCAGGAGATATAGAGGTTGACATGTGGAAAGCTATAAATATGAACCCAAAAGGTTCAAGGTGTTTCTCCCCTAGGTCAGGGTTAGTTTATCAACCACTAGATAAACTAACCATTATAAATGATCATGATCATTCCCTTTACATTTTTTTGTTAGTGGTACAGTTTATCATTATGGATATGTTGTCGCGATCACATAATTAAGGAATTAAACAAGCATAAAAATGGAACTAAAATAAACCAGACTTATGCATAAATATTAGCAAGATATGGTTAATAACTTAATTAAGTTCCAATTAATATTAATAATCATGTGATAATGATAATAATCAATTCAATCATAAGAGATAAAAATCCCTCAAATAAAATATTAAGTTAGACCAAGCCTTCCGTTAGTTGATTAAGGAAAAAACTCAATAAAACTATGTTTTTGACCAACCCTTGTTGGGACACTTACTTTTATACAGTATGAACTTATGAAGGTTATCAAGTTGACTTAACCATATTACATTAAGAGGAGTAGCCCTTTCTAGACTTGGTGTAATATTGGAGGCAAGAGTTGAGAAAATCCAAAATCACGATTTCCATATTGGGGAGTCCACTCAACAGATCAAGGAGCATTAAGCCCACAGTTGGCAAATACCTGCCTACCTAAATATATTATAATAGATTGACCAACCCATTTTGGGGTTATGTGAAGGGGAATATGGATCTTTTCCAATATAATGTAATGGAAACTGAAAATTTCAAGTTCAATGATAAGGGCCATTGGGACTTGATAAAATAGCGGGAGACTTAATAAAAATTTATTATTTCCCATAAAATGTAATCAAGAAAGTATTAATGATCTTATCTTTAAATTATAGAATAAAAATGAAAATCATTTCAAACACACTATCCCTATGATCAATTCTAGATAAAGAAAAAAATCCTCATTAACATAAACTTACAGGAATTGTTTAGATGCCTTCAGGTTATCCTATGCCATGAACGAAAGTCTTACATGCTGGAGTCAACATTAACTGATCCTCCTACCAAGGAGGTGACTGATGGGGATTTCCTAGTATATGAGAAACATATGAACTACGCAGTCGATGTTCAATGTTTTATTCAATAATAAATGTCTAGTGAGATCATGAAGTCTCATGAAAATATGGATTCTTATAGCATGCTCTAAAACCTTTGTGATATTTACCAGGATAGAGAAAGACAGGAAAGGTTTGAGATCTCTGTGGCACTCTTTCAGAGTTGTCTTAGAGAAGGTTCCCCAGATGGGCCTCATGTAGTCAAGCTCATTGGCTACATTGAGCGCCTAGAGGTTCTAGGGTTTAAACTCCCCGATGAACTGGGCACCGATGTCATTATCACATCACTCTCTAAGAGCTTCTATAACTTTCTTGTCAATTTCAATATGAACAACATTAATAAGTATCTATATGATATACTTATCCTTATTCTCCAAGTGAAAAAAGATATGAAGCATGAAAATCCTTCTATCCTTATGGTGAACAAGAGGAAAGGGAAGGAGAAGAGATTTAAGCACAAATATTCTTCATGGACTTCCAAGAAAAGGAATATCAAAGGAGAGGCAAGGTAATATGAGGTTGTTTGTTTCACATGTGGTAAGAAGGGCCACTGGAGAAAGAAATTCACCCGACCTAAGAAGCAAGGGGAAGATTTTGGTGCATTTGTTATCGAATGCAATCTATTTGTTTCTAAAAATTGGTTATTAGATATAGCTTGTGGTGATCACATATGTTTTCAAATATAGGAACCAAGTAGATTTAAGAAGATTGACTGAGGGGAGGTAGATATATGAGCATCCAATGGAGCCAGACTTGCTGCTGTAGCTGTCATGGACTACCACCTCACATTGCCAACTGTGATGATCTTGGTGTTAAAGCATTGTTATTATGTTCTATCTATTACTAAAAACATTACTTCTGTATCCAGATTTGATACATATGGATTTGATTTCAGGTTTGGAAATGAATATTGCTTCTTTTATAAAGATATCATTTGTTTTGGTAGGACACATTTATACAACAATATTTACATGTTGGATTACCCAAACCAAGTAATGAAAATCGATAACAATGATACTTCACATGACTCATACCACACCTAACATTGGCATTACCGGCTAGGTCATGTAAACTAAAAACACTTGAAAAAGTTAAATCAATATCGATATTTTGATTCTTTCAAACTAAAACCACTTGGCATATGACATGCATGTTTACAAGGAAAAATGACAAAATCCCCATTTAGTGGGAAAGGTGAAAGGGATAAATAACTTATTGAATTGGCTCATACTATTGTGTGTAGAACATTTCTAGTTGGAGTAAGGGGATGGTACTGATACTTCATAAATTTTGCTAATGATTTTAGTAGATATGGATATATCTATTTAATGAGGTATAAATCAAATTCTTTTTATAAGTTCAAAGAATACAAGAATGAAGTTGAGAACCATCTTGGTTATAATATTAAGAAACTTTTCTTAGACTGAGGTGGAGAATATATTAATCAAGACTTCATTGATTACTTATGGGAGTTTAGGATCTTATCCCAACTTACTCCTCCATACACGCCCCAGTGGAATGGTATGAGAAAAAGGAGGAACCACACCCAATTTGACATGGTGAGATCAATGATGAGTTATGTGAGTCTTCCATTATCCTTTTTAGGGATATGAGTTACCAAAAACGGCACATATACTAAACCAAGTACCAACTAAATCAATAAATATTTCTCCATACGAGTTCTAGAGTGGAAAGAATTCCATATTATTAAATTTACATGTGTGGGGAAGTGATGGGTTTGTTATGGAATCTTCAAGTAACAAAATTACACCCTCAGGCACAAAGTGTGCCTTTATAGGATACCCTAATGAAACAAGGAGATATTACCTATACAACCCCTTAGAAAAAAAGATTATAGTGGAAATACACTTTGTATTCCTTGAGTGGCCGCACATCTCCAAAGGAGATAGTGGGAGCAAGATATACTTTGATGAAGTTGAGGCTCAAGGTACACAAGAGTTGGTACAAGAAAAAATTCCACAAAGCCTCATGTAAGAAAGAACTGTTTCACAGACACAAGAGCTGTGTAGGAGTACAAGAGAGGCTAGAGAAACGGAATGGTACAATTTTCTAGTTACTAAGGATGGCGACTCATTACTAGTTGATAATAATTATCCTATAAACTACAAGGAAGCAATAATTCATACAGATGTTTCCAAGTGGCAAGAATCCATGAATTATGAAATGGCTTCCATGTACCAAAACCATGTCTGGATTTTGGTAGATCCTACAGTTGATGAAAAACATGTTTGTTGAAAATGGTTATTCAAGAAGAAACTAGACATAAAAGGACAAGTTAGTACCTATAAGGCATGAATGGTTTCAAAAGGGTTCAAACAGTGTCATGGTATTGACTACGATGAAGCCTTTTCACCAGTTGCAATACTGGATTGCACCAGAATTCTATTGTCCATTACTTCTTACCATGACTTTGAGATTTGGAAAATGGATGTAAAAAAAATCCTTCTTTAATGGGAACCTTCAAAAAGATGTCTAAATGACACAACCTGAAGGGTTTATGACTCAAAAGGATTCCAATAGGGTATGCAAGTTGTAGAAATACATTTATGGATTAAAGAAAGAAACCAAGTCATTGAACATTTATTTTGATGAAGTCATAACAAAATTTGGATTTATCAAGAACCAATGTGAGCCTTGTGTCTACAAATGTTTTTATGGGAGAGCATTCAGTTTCCTAATAGTACATGTTAATGACATAATACTTATTGGAAATGAGATACTAGACTTATAGTATGTTAAATAATGGTTGAATCAATGATTTTCCATGAATGAATTGGGTGAGGCATCATATATTCTTGGGATCAAGATCCATCATGATCGATCCAAGAGATTTTTGGGCCTAATTAAAAGTACATACAATGATAAGATACATAAGAGATTTAGTATGGAACAATCCAAGAGGGGATTGTTTCCAGCATCACATCACATTAATATTTCCAAGAAAATGTTTCCTCAGACACATGATGAATGAACAATAATGGAATGAATCCATACACATTAGTGTTTGGGTCAGTCCTGTATGCCTTGATTTGTGCTAGGCTAGATGTCTCCTAAGCATTGAGTGTGGTTGGAAGATATCAAACTGACCCAGGTGACCTCCATTGTATGGAAGTCAAGACTATCCTAAATTATCAGAGTTGTACTAAGGATATGTTCCTAGTCTATGGAGGAGATGAGGATATAGTCATCAGAGGATATGAAGCTGCTAGTTTCTAGACTAATCAAGATGATATGAAGTCACGAACTAGAGACATATTCACTTTGAATGGACGTGCAGTAAGCTATAAGAGCTCAAAGAAGAGTTTGGTCACAGATTCTATACTAGAGTCCATGTATATTGTAGCTTTTGAGGCAGCTAAAGAAGCATTTTGGATATGAAGATTCATCCACGAGCTAGAAGTGATACTTTGCAGTAATGATCCCCTCACACTGTACTGTGATAATACTACATTAGTGGCTCTCAAAAAAGAGCAAAGGTAACATCAGAAGACAAAATAAATAATTCAAAAGTATCATCTCTTGAGGGACTTTTCTTAGAGAGATGAAGTTTCATTGAGCAATATTTCCACAGAAGAAAATGTTGCAGACCCCTTGACTTAATCCTTGACTCAGATGAAACATGATCACCATGAGAGGTC
The DNA here is from genome assembly GCA_963277665.1 of Viscum album. NCBI lineage: Eukaryota > Viridiplantae > Streptophyta > Magnoliopsida > Santalales > Viscaceae > Viscum > Viscum album. The sequence goes on from OY728155.1 coordinate 826,408,987, forward strand.
TAGCGAACTGAAAGTCCTAGGCATTTGGATCTAGTCAAAGTGGGAGTTTGTAAGAGTTGGTATCCTAGAACCAACTAGTTGTACTTTTATTACATTGATATTTAGTGTATTTAAATATTAAACATCTTATTACATATTTTTCATTGTTCTTCATGACTATGATGTAATAATTTCTTAGAGTATTTGTTGCATTGATATGTTCATGTAAGTTTCCCGCTATGATGATAACCTTTAAATTCTATATCAATATTCTTAAAATAGTTATATAGATGGATGGCATATTATGATGGGACACATAACATGTAGAACATCAGGTGTGAGTACTTATAAGCGGATGATACTTCCTCTTATGATATTCACACTTGGTAATATCAAAGATAAGAGATTATGAGAAATGACCCACTAGTAAGAATTCCACATGTTTTGGTGTCATCAGATATTTCTATATGAAATAATGTGAAATGGTCGTTAGAATTTATGATTTTCATTAATACATGTCAAGACTCGTGCACTTTTATTTTATGAAGAAAACCATCACACAGACAGTTGGAGGGAAGTAGTGCACGTTGGGTGCAACACAAGTGGCATTTTATTAAGAGTTAAATTGAGGAAAGATTTCCCCCTTACATTTATGGAATTTGATATCTCATCCCTTTGAATAAAGTAGAACTATTGTGTGAAATTCCTTATACATGGTGTAACGAAGAGTTTATTTCTGGTAGTTAAAGAATTATGTATCGAGCATAAAAGTTGATGACACTATCATTAAACCTTCTTGATGAGATATTGTGAAAAAGGGATTATATTACACATTCAACATTTGTATGTGATTGTCGTTTTTGTGAATTTAAGTTATTTATCTTGGTTTCCTTGACTAGTTTCTAGAAAATATTCTTAGACGTTAGGCAAGCTCGCCTAATGCCAACGAGAAAGAATCCTAGAGGGTCACACACTAAGTGTTTATGGTGGTCTCAGTTAAATTATATTTGATTTTAATTAATAAATATTATTCTCAAGATAATCTAATAATTTTGTTCATGTCAAAATGATTGTATAAATTAAATAAATTTTTATTCACCGGATTGTGGGTAAAATATATTTATTTATTTTATTGAATATTTAATAAATATTTATTTACTAGTTTGTAAATAAAATATTTATTTAAGAGAATAAATTATTTATTTATTTATTTAGGTGTTTGATAAATGGAAGTGGAGTTTGAGAGGACCAAGGCTATCCTAGTAGTAAAATAATTATGTGCAAGATGGTAAATAGTTATTTAACTAGTTGTCACAAATTAAAATAACGTTGCTATTATTTTTTGACACAGAATTTTATTTATAATTCCATTTTGTGCAAGTTGGTGCACCATAAATAATGATATGGTAATATTATTAATAGCATAGGTTTTATCTAAGGTTATGAATGTATTTAATTGATGTTATGCAATTTAATATTGTAATTAAGTCCCCATGTCAATAAATGGACACATACGTCTATTGTGCCATGTACCGAACCGCACAACCGGTGAATTGAGAATTGTTGAGCTAAATAATTTCTCTCTCGAGTCCTCTTCCTACCCCTCTCAAGAATGAGAGACGTTCTTCACGACTGAAGAACAAGCGATCAACAACAACCAACACAAGACACTCGCTTCGCCGTGCTAGCACCTAGAGAATGAGCGACATCGATCAGAGTCCACCAGAGCACGTGTGGATCACCGCTAGAAAGATTCTAGTTTGGATCCTTGCAACTGCAACAAGATAATCTGGAAGGGTCATTCCAGATGATCAACATCATCAACGAAGAAAATACCGAAGATCTGGGTATTATTTTCTTTATGAAATTAATTAAATTAATTATAAACATGATGTGAAAGATCCTCTACAAAGGTCTCTTACCTCTTCCTTCTTTATCTAAATATTTGGTTATATTCCTTGGAGATTGGCGTTCATCATCGTATTGATCCCGAAATAATAATTGATCATGGTAAAAATCAATGTTGTGTGCTGGCCCAACCATGATTCTGTTATGCCGAGAACCATCAGAATTATCATTAATAAATTAAAATATCCACCAAAAAATGAATTAAAAAAATGAAAATTATATCCCTAGTTCATTGAAATTTTATTACACTGCATTTCATGTCTCACGAATCCAGATAAAAAAACAAAAAACCCTCAAGTATATCAAATCATGTATAAATTTGGTTAGTTATAATGAAACAACCTCCTAAAATAAATATCCTATGTGCAGACTTATGTTCACCATATACCTCTACTAACTCTATCATGATAGTTTATATATATACATATATATATATATTAGAGAGAGTATATAAATAGATTTATTGTTTTTTATTTGGAACTATCATGATTCCATGTAAATAATGAATATTAATTTATCCAAGTAAGGAATAAATAAAATAAAAAAATTTCACACAATCATCTCTTATATGTCAAATATCCAACTAATTCTATTCCACTCCACATCATTACACTTTTTCAAATCATATCACATACACTCCCTATAATAAATCACATCAGTTGGGAACCTATCCACCCTTATTAACAATCACTATATTTCTGTGTGTCCAAACTAAGAGAGTCTTCCCTTCTCAACCTATATTTCCACTACCAAAATTCAGATATTCTCAAATGGTATCAACTTGGGAGTAGTCCACCCTCTATGACTCTTGTTGTAATACAATATGTTCACATCCAAGACTCTCCCCTCAAAAACTAGAATCATCACTTCCTAACATAAAAAATATCTAAAATGGGAAGACATACCTTTCAAACCCTAATCATCATCATCTTTAACATCATTATTACTATAAATCACAATCTAATACTACAACACTAACTAAAACTAACACCTCCCTACCAAATATTAAAAATTGATTCATAATATCACAATCAATCTATTTTCTTACCTTGTCCACCACTTTATCAAAGATAATAATGAATATAATCACATAAAATGTATACACCATTCTCCGACCAAGGTCTAATACAAATTAGTTCCTAAGGAGTAAAATAGAACTATATAAATAATATTTTCTTACATACTATGTATTCATTATTATTGCAATGTCATCCCATAAAAATAAATATAAAAGATCACTATTCATAAAACCAAATTAATATAAGAATAACATCTTACTACACTACTACACTACAATTTTAACAATATCTCCCCATCACTCACCCCTATATGGAAAATCACCACAATTATAAAATAAAAATAATATTAATATCCTTGAAATTGTTTATGCATTATGTTTGAGTGGCCCCAGACATGGACTCTTAGGTTTGATAATAGAAATCATTCATTATAAATTCAATTTAATCCTATATAAGAAAACCAATGTTAAAATTACATATATTTAACATTGATATTACATCTTAATATAATCTCACACAGTCCAAAGAATATTTAGCTTTATTATCATTTAAGATTAATTACATAAGAATATTATTTTACAATACATGTGACCATTACCCCATAATCACACCCCTCTAGACCACCTTCTTGAATTATTATATATTATAATCATCTTCAAAATGTAGAGAATAGATATATAATAAAGGCTTGATATCATATTATCAATAATAGTAAAACAGTATTTAGATATGAAAAGATATCATAAGTATAAGAATATGATATAAGTATTTGTAATAAACATAATCATAGAAATCATATTTCACGAATACACACCAATACATTCATTACATAGTAGGCTTTGGATGAACACCAATGTTTCTTTTTGGGATTAGGCTAGATGACTATATCCATATTTGGATTGGTATTTCCACCTATATATCCTTGGTCTTAGGATTACCACCCAAGTACTGTTGGGCTTGGGCTTACCACATGTATAACCTTGGTCTTGGGATAACCTCCTGTGTACCCTTTTGAGATCATGAAATATAAAAGTAAAATATATTGAATGTCAACATAATTTTGAGCCCACACATAACAGAGTGGAAATGATAAATAATTGTTCCACTATATCATAAAAACATTTATCATTTCATAATTTCTTAATTAACCCATAATAAAGAAATGAGTTTTATGAAAACTTCCTTAAAAACTCATCATTTGAAGACATCAACAGAAACAAGGTAAATGAAATCCTTAGAAGTTATCCCAAGTTTAGAATAATTAATATTAAAGGAAGCTAAAAAAGGTGAAAATAACATTTTAATATTATTGGATAAATCTCTTGAAAAAATAAAAATAAAGATACCTTTTTTGAAATTATTGAAAACTCTTTAAAAATTTATTCTTTAAAATAAAAAACTTTGAACATGATAATTTTTTTAAATATTTCTTTAAAAGTAAAAAGTGTTTTTAGGAAATTAATTTTTAAATGAAATGTGATTTCAAAATCATTTATTGAGATGATATGAAAACAACAATGAATTATTTCTTAAAAACACAAGCCATTATAATAACTTTTAAAATCAAGAATCTTCTTTTAAAATTAAACATTTTATTTTTAAAAATAAAATAATATTTCTTTCTAATTTAAAAATAAATAAGAATAAAAATAATATGGAAAAACATTTTAAAACATAGAAAGTATGTATCATATAGAATAATTCTCATTAAAATAAAAGAATGTGTTCACATAGAAAATGTGAAAAATGGATACATTTTTCATAAAAAAAATATATGGGAAACATTAAAATATTAGTTGAATTTTTTTTAAAAGAAATAAAAATTTCATAAAATGTCCATAATTAATTAAGGAAGCATAAATGTGAACATCTATAAAATCACACAATGAATATGGACATAGAGAAGGAAAATTCTTAACTGAAAAGAAGAGGCGGCCCCAGTTTCTCCAAAAAAAGTGAAATAAGTTAAATTATTTACCAAGGGAAATAAAATTGAGAGAGGACATTTAGAAAAACATGAATTACCATAAGAGTAGGTTTTTTTGGGTATTTAGTGATAAATTTTACATAATATTCCCCAAGTAAACATTCATTAATAATAATCACAAATAGATAATGATATTAGAAAGAAAAACTGAAAACATTATCACCTTTCAAATTGAAAAACCCATAAAAGTTAGAATATAAGATGAAGTTTTGAAACTATTTAATTATATTATAATTACATTAAAAATAAATCCATTGGTAGTATATGCAGAAAAATATAAAATAAGAGGTGAATATGAAACATATTTTAATGAAGTGAAATTGAAATGAGGAAAACAATACCTTCAATCTTGACTTTGATGACCATGATTTAACCTCCTTTAAAATAAATATATCCATAATAATTAATTATTTAAAACCATTATTCATATACCTTACCTTTTATATTCCTAAATTGTAATCATTCACTACCAAAATATTAGTTAGATAGTTTTTATCTCGGTAATTAGATGTTAGTAATTTCAATTGTTTCACACTTTGTTTATAATGGTGATGTCAAATCTCATTTCAGATACTAATTTTATCATTAAAATATTAAAAAATACATTGTAATATTTTTGTATCAATTATTTTTACATAATTATTCCTGTTTTATGGAAACTATGTGCATGATTCAGTATAATTGAATCCATGATGCGTTTTTTTCAGGTAATTTCACAATATGAAATAATTACATTATAATGATCATTAATTTTTTTTTATAATTTATGAATAATATTCCAAATATATATTTATCCATAAAATAATATATATTAATTAAATATATTTTTGTGTCATCCCTATAAGTTAGTGAATAAAAATAGAATGTGTCACTCCATAGAGGTAGTAGTCCGCATATATACACAGATGATGTCTTCATTTTCCATAAAACTGAAAGAAGGAAGAGAATGATTTTTTTATAATAATAATGTTATAAATATCAAATTTATTATTTAGAAATCAATTTTAAACCACCAACACAAGGTATTTATGTAAAATAAAACATTTTGTTCATTGAGGTTTTAGTCTACATGTAACACAAGGATGTTCTCATCATTTTAAGAATGGAGGAAAGCTATATAATGGTTATTTAATTATCATAAAAATACATAATATTATGAATAATACTTGTGAAATTATATTTTAATGTATAAAATAGGTTTTCAAGGGAAATATAAAGATGAAAAAGGTTAGGGAGTGATTAGTACTCATGTTAAGGTTTGGGTATTCTCTTGAAAGAATTCTTGGAATTTGGGGACTTGAAAATATTTCATGTAAAAAATAGGCTAAAAATTTTTAAGTGGATTAAAGGATAATTAAAAAAGTTTTATTTTCAAGGGGATTTTTAACTAAGAGTGTGTCTTCAAGTGGGTGTAAGCGACCTCCTTCTATAAGTAAAAAGAGTATCTTTTTTCATAATTGAATGGTAGGTTAGGGGTAAGAACAAAATATCATGGGAGTGATATGAGTTAGGTAAGAAAACATTATTGATACATATAGGTATAAATTTACAATATTAAATATTTATTCCTAATGTTGTATGTGAATTTTAAACATAATAAAATTTGGGATTGTAAATTATATTTTACTTGAAATATAAGTTGAACTATCATGAACCGACCCACACGGGCCTTCCTGGCTACCGGTAAGCTGAGTTTGAAACCCCAAGAACACCACCTATTGTCTAGGGGATATAAATTAACACTTATAAGGAAAATATTGAAATGATAGGTCTAAGACTAATGCCTGGTACACATTCACACAACCAACTCCATGAAATAGTGAAAAGGTAAAACAAAATAATGAACATATAGAGTGTAAAAAATACATGCAATAACCTCTAAAAACTAAAAATCAAAATAAAATATGGTATGAAAAGTATAAGGGAAAAATACACACCAGACCGAAAATATAGGAGAAACCCAAAAAGAAAAATGTAACTAGTATAGTAGGGGAGAGACTATCTTAAGATCCTAGAGTCTGACCACTAAACATTGTTAGAACCACAAAATATTTCTAATTTCCATTGAAACTAAGTGCATCATATCCCCTAATAATCTATCTATTATCTACACAGTACACTACTCATATGGGAAAAGTCAATGTAAGGGTGAGTATATACATACCCAGTAAGATTCCATGAAAACCGAGAAGTGTAATCAATAGAATTAATTTTTTTTTATCTCAACCCATAAACCAAAAGGGAAATACAAACTAATAATCATAAATTCTCAAATGAAGCCTAAGTTTGGGTGAAAAAGGATCTCCATCTCCATAACTAAGTTAGAATGAATAGTTTAATGAAAGATTTAAATATCTCATCATTGAATGCAAATATCTCACATGAACTCATAAGATATAGAGTAGAGGTCTTGTTCCTTGTTACTGTATTATATATCCATGGGAGAACTATCACATACCCATGATTAATATGTAAACTCTTAAGAATATGGAGGTCCCACACCTCACCACTACATAGAACAGATGAGGAAGCACTAATATAATGGTGGACCAGTTCGATGCCATATCTTAATGAAGGTGGTTCCACTCCTTGTGTATAGGCCTTACGCCCACTGTAATGTGGGGGAGTTTTTTCTATACCTGTATAAATGATATAGGGGTACCTACCACTGAGAGAGATGTATGGGAGTACCGACCATGGGAGAACCACTTAATAGATAGTGGACCTATTCTTTATATGGGGGAGTTTAATCTCTTCCATTATAAGATATATGAGGGACCCTAAACCTATAAATAATGAGGAGTACTAACCCTATAATCTCTTTGATAATCAATCCTGATCACTACCATTGGTAAATAATAAAAAGTGTCCTACTTAAAACACATCATGTCACATTTATGGGGAAAAAAGAAGGCCACAATCATGTCCTACATAGAAAAATAATTAGGAGATCCTACTCATGGGCCCAAATGCAAGTCCCAAATATATAGATATGCTAGGTGGAATTCTCATAAAAAATTACATAGAATGTATATAAGGTCACACGACGTGTGACCTCTCTTGGGCTGCTAGGAGTTTCGTCACCTACAAAAGGATTTGCCTTCCATGTTGATATATATGGAGTGTACATAGATTAAACAACGTTTCTTGGTATATGAGGTATGTCAAGGCCCACATAGACAAATCTCATATACATGGTCTTATCAGGGTACACTTTTTGTGTCAGAGTAGATGGTTGTGCCCATCTACCTAGAAGTTTCCATGACCGTGTACTCTTGGGGTACATGCCGAGCCTCTAGAACCATGTAACTTGGAATTTATAGGTAATACATGGCATATAATATTTAATTTCACATAAATCCCTAGCGACTACAAAAAGGGAATTCTCAAGATGTGATTCAGAACTATACGACATGTATGTCAAGATTTCCCAAAAATCAAACAACTCTTCATGTTTCTTAGAAACACCTCATCCACCATTGGATCTAATACTAAATCTAATGATAATCTTGGATATAGTGTGTATAAATCTCAATTCTTTTTTTATGGATGGATTTTTTCCACTTAAACAACCTTCAGATCATTCTGTCACTCTATGTCTACAAAATGCCCAATCCAGGGGTGAAAACCCTTTATCTAGCATCCAATACATGTCACCAAAACCTAAAACTGATATCACATCATTATAAAATCCCTAAAATCTTATATATAACTCATTATCACATCCAACATGAATGGGGGGGGGGGTTGATTTCACTTTAATCTGGCCCAACAATGTCGAACCATGAACCCAATGGCCAATGATAAGGAACATGATAATTGGTGGTCGGGGGGGGGGATCACAGTAAAAAGTTGACACTACAAATAATCGATGAAATATCAGCCAAAAATTCATAAATGTGGGTTCCATGGTTGGAAATTTGGCACAAAAAATTTATAGAAAATTGGTTTCAATAATACCAAATAAAACAGGGCTCATGCGAAGAATAAAAATCATCAGAATGTAAGAGGATAAGTAAATAAATTTTGATAAATTTAATTGAGGGTGGAAAACCATGAAATGACATCACCTTACTCAGAAATGTATTGATCATTGTTGAATAATAGATATTTTGGGGTTAAATATGATGATCTTGTGATGTTCACTATCTGGCTCATGTTTCTCTTCGAAAGTTCATCATTGATCTATATTCTATGGGTTATTGGTGCCAACAAAGCTCTCCTCCTCTCCTAAAATATCATAGGTTTATAAAACTAACCATAGAGATTTTCCATAATTTAATTTTTAGAGAATATTATTAGGTTATGTGGTAATTAAATAAATTAAAATAAATAATTTATTTATTTCACTTAAAGAACCAACCACCACCTGACCTCAACCTAACACTTGACACCAACCTACTTTACATCATGCCTAAGTTAAACTTTCTGTTCTTGAAACAACTAAAATATTTTATTTCCCATATGAGTTCCATATTTATGGGTAAACCACTTATTCCAAAAATATTGTCATGTGTGCGTTAATATATATTACTATTTTTAATACATTAATTCTATGGGCTATTAGACAACCAAACACTATGCTGACTCTGAGTAAAAATTTAAAGATTCCTATAGATATATTCAATGGACTAAACTAATGGAACCAGAGCCATCACATCCCCAATACTTTATGTCTTTTCACCCATAAAATCATAAGATTCAATGAAATGTGGGGGGGTACTAAGCCTGTATCTGACTTTCACTCTCTTATGATCTATCATAGACAAAATCATTCTTCCATAGTACCCAAAAAAGAAGAATGGTCCATCCATGGTACATCCACTCTTGTTGATCATTGATTACCACTATTTACAATAAGAATGTGATTCTATCCTCAATGTATCACTTTCCATATTTGATAACATGATACGGGTCACGTATGTATCTACTCAGCTATGACAAATAGAAGACCCCATTTACTCAGTCCCACTATATGGGTAAGGCCACGTGACATGTGACCACACCAACCCCATGTAGAAACATATATATCCCTATGAACCATTGGGAATAGATTAATCCCAGACCAAAACTCCACAATCCACATCCCGGGGAGACTCTCAAGAAGACATGGTATCCCTAAAATAACTTCAATGTAATTTTATGTTGGTCCACATAAGATTTATTTCAACAATATGCTATCCTAAAATGTTTATGGATTAATTAAACACTTATCCGATGTTTCCTGCAGCATTTATAACTGATCTATAGAGGTTCCACCAACCTCAGTCTAGAACATGGGTGAACTTTAGGGTCTCTGATATAGTACATAACATGGTGCTATGCTAAAAATGGAGTAATATATTATATTACATGCAAATATACTATTTGAAGGTGATATAAAAACATCTAGTTGAAAAACTAACAAGCTATCCCACAACACATTCTCCCAAAACTAGGAAAGTCCATTTTATAATGCCCATCCTCTTGGGGTGGAAAATAGTGGTCATCCATAATCAAGTATCGAAATCCTTCTATTATCCCCTCCAAAACCATGATGTATTGAGATCATCATGGATAGATATTAAAATCATGGGTACCACATAAACCAAATGATTTCACGCACATAAACTATTCCAACAGTCAACCAAAACTATACTCCACGATGGAATGAAAGTACACCGACATAGTAAGATATTCAATAATAATGAAGATATGTGGAAGCCCAATCATAAAATTTATCAATATTAAATCCCACAACATTTAGATAACTAAATAGGTCAAGTAATAACTATGGTAACCTGATGTTTAGCCTTTACATTCCAATATGTGAGACACCAAGAGATAATCTTGAAAACACTCCACCTCATGATAGTCCACCAAAACAACCACTAAATTTTTTTATATAACATTTCCACACTCATATGATTATTCAAAGGGGAAGTATGAAACTCCCTCAACACCTAGTCATGTAGTGTGGCTATAATCACCATATATCCATGGAAAAAGATCATGTTCTCCCCTCATTAATAAAATCCATATGGTGTATCTCTTGAGGATATTGTGTGACATAGAACCCCACAATTGATTTCTCTCAACTAATACACTTTCACATGATAAAGAAACAATAGAGTCACTACCATAAACTGAATATAATCTTTGTAACAACCCAAATTTTTTATGAAATATATATTTTTTTAAATTTTATTTCTTTGATAGCTTGTGTTTCACACAATGCCATGTTTAGACGAACCGTGAAATATTATTAAAATATTATATGGCTGTTATAACCCAACCATTAAATTGGTGGGAATAAATTTGAATAAATAATTTAGGAATACAAAGGTCCAACTAAATTTGAATTTATTGGTAGGATCCTAAAAAATGATCATTTTTTTATTGAAGTTAATTAATCCTAAAAAATATGTTTTCATCAAAAATATTTTTCTTTATTTTTATGATTAATTTTTATAATAAATTTATTTAAATTATATAAATTTTACTTTATAAAAATAATATTATTTTTGAAATCATCATATTAAAATTATCTTAGGGTAAAGTTTTGGTAATTTTTTGAGAATATTTATTTTCTAGTGAATAGTGAAAAATTTCGAATTTTATAAAACTGTTGTTTTATTTATATTAAAAGGTCCATTTATAATTTTAATTTTATATCAAATTAAAAAAGTACACATTATCCATATATAATGTAATTAATTTTATTTTAATCATCCTTATTCTTTATTTTGGTATAAGTACAATTTTAGGCTTATAATGCATTTTTCAAGAAAACTATTTTTCGTTGCATTTTGTGGGATAAAACGAAATTAATTTATGAAAATAATGTGTTTTGAATTTTGAAAATTGGATTCAAAAATTTTAATCAAAAGGTCGCAATTTATTAAATAGGACCCTTTTATTTTTTACAAATACAAATAGTAACCATAATAATTTTTATTACTGTGGTAAAGGGAAAATTAGGTAAACACTATGAAATAAAGGATCAAAATAACATGGTAAAGATTATAAAATGACCCATAAACTTGACCCAATTTTATTTTATGAGTAAATTTCATCCATAATCAATCATGGTTTCAATATATGTACTTTTTCAATTTATAAGGCATTATGAAATTTATAATATTTTATGTAAGGAAAAGACGATGATATCACAATCATATTATTAATAACTAAAATATCTTTAATATGAGGTTCTCTATAGGATATGTTCATCAATAAATATTCATTTGAAATATAAAAGAATTATCATTTTTACATTAATATTTTTTTAAATTTTATTGAAGAAATAATTACCTGAAATGCTTGCACGACAATGATGCAGTAATTATTTTATTAATAGAAATATCAAATAAATAATATTAGTAATATTATAATAAAAATTTTTATATAATTAATGTCATATATGAATTTTATAGATTTTATTTGACCTGGACGATCAAAGGATTTCTTTTTTATTTATTTTTGATAGTTCCCTTTTAAAGAATGATAGGTAACCTTTACATAGTCTGTAGACCTAGAGACATTATGATAAGAATACAATACCATTTTTCATGCCAAAGAGAATTTACACCACAAGGTAGACCATCCCTACACATCAATAATTTTATTTATCAAAATCCCAACCTTTCAAGGCTACAAATCTAGAATTTTCTTGTTCTTTCACAATTCTTGGTCCCAATGGTAGAGCCATACACTCTCAAATATCAAATCTAGTAGCCCTGAAACACCGGGGGTTGTTTCTTAAACCCCATATTGGATCAGCTACTATGGAGAGAAAGCCTTATATTTTTTGTCATCCCACCTCATACCCCACCACTGAATATTTTTTAGTTGTCCCAACTTATCACCCTTCACCGATGAGCCTAGAAACTCACCTTGTTTCCTATTTCCTCCACCCACTTCCTTTTTTGGTCCACTTACCGCATCCCGCCCCTCCTTCACCAATAGAATCAGTGATCCTGTATCCCATCGCCGACTCATCATCTGTCATTTCCAAACACCCCCCACCGCATCCTTGATTACCGAAGAAACCATACCTTCCCCACCTTCCACTACATCCTCCCATATCCTACTGCATTCCTCTAGCTCCTACCCCTGCCCATCATGATCAATTAAATCCTCAAATATAGGGATACCGGGATTTGAACCCTAGTGAGATGTAGGATTATGGGGTTTTCTTACCACTAGGCTAGGACCCTAGCTACACAGATGTTTTTATAATTCTAGGGATGTATTAAAATAGTTTTTGTGCATATATATTTTAGTATTTATATTTTTAAAAGTCAATGAATAGTGTCAAAATTGACATTAATTATATTTTAAAATAAATACTAATTTATTAATTGATATAAAATTATAAAAAATATAAAATTTAGTAAAATGATTGGGATAAGGTTTAAAATTCAATCAATTATCCATTTATGGTCTATTTATAATTTTATAGTAATAATATTGACCCTTAAATAGTAAAATCCATGTTGTCATGGTAAGAGTTAAAGGGGTTAAATAACCTTTAAAACTAAATGATATGGGTAATAATGAGACCTAAAATTGTCTAAAAGTTATTGTATTAGAGTATTTTAAATAATAAATAGATTATCATATAATTAAATAACTATGGATAATTTTTCAATTGAAAATTAATTTATATTAATTTAATATTTTGAGAGTTTCCAAAAGTGCCCCTTACCTCAATTATAAAAGGGCACTCCTTTTTTCACTTATTCACCCAACATTGATCTATATAGATCAACCAATACCTTTCCATTTCTCTTCAAATCATATTTATAAATGTTCTAGAAGTTTTTCACCTTCCAAAATACTAACCCTTAATCCATTATGAATAGATTAAAAAATGTCTTCCATAGAAGAGGTAATCGTCGTTATCGACCCTTTCATGTCAGTTTCTTATTCCACTTCCAATTCATGTGTTTTTAACATAATAAAGTAATAAATTAAGTATAATATATATTATTTTATGTTATTATGTTTATTATAGAATAATATTCCACCATTTATGCATCCTATGAAAACCAAAATCACAATGCATGCATATGTACGACTTACCACCTCTACGTCGTATTGTAATTTGTTTATCACCATAATTTTGGTTGTATTATTTTATTGATTTAAATAATTGATATATATAATAATTATATAATTTTTTTTTTCATTTGTTAAGAATTAATTTATCATAAATCACCTTACCTATTCACAATTAAGGGAATTTTATCGCCGTTTATGCCTACGTCCGACCTTCCATCTCCACGATGTGGTGCGATTCATTTTCCACATCCAACCACGAAGAATGATTATAAAAAGGTATATAATGATTCAGTAAAACAATTATGACATTAATATAATTCTAGATACTATTTTAATATATTACATGTGAAATTACCAAAAATTTTGTGAGAGAAGACGTATGGGAAAACACAACAATTAACACACAAAATAGTGAAATGAATTAAATATTATTAATAAATCAACAGGGAAATGGTATAATATGATAATATATGATATTAAAAATATTAATATTATTATTTTATGAGTTAATAAATTTTTTAAATCCACTATACTATAGGTTAAATCAAATACAACAAAAAGGAATCGTGAGGTAAGGGTTTCTCGTATCAGTTTTACTTCTATGACATATATGCCTTATTCACAACTTATTTCTTGTGTATGGTGTATATATAATTGAATTTGATATATCATATCATAAAATTAATTTTAATCATGTTATTAAACTTTTTATTTGATAATTATTATTTTTATGGGGCATACGATTTGATAGATATAAACTGGTAAGGAAATTCTTAAGCAAATTTCCATTCATTGGGTTAAACTTCTACTTCCTTGATTATTTCATAAAAATATTAATTGTGAAATGACTTTTTATTATATTATTATTGTATTTAAACTTTTTTTTGTGTATTTATGTCAATTACACATAATCTATTAATTTTATTAGTGATCACTTCAATTATATGGTATTTATAAGGGACTTTCTTATAAAAATTATCTTTTCAAAGTTTCCCATATAACACTTTTTATACCATGTCAATGTTTTATAAAATTGTTTCTGAAAATGTTTTTAATATTATATTATTATTTTTCAGATTAATTTTTAATCATGTTTGAATTTTTTAAAATTGGATTTAAAGGATTCTCTTTATGATTTTCTAAATAAGGTTTCTTCATCAATTTTTTGAATTTTTTTGGAATGAATGTTTTTTAACTTTTAATGAAAAATCATAATACAATGATATCATGAAAATTTAATAATTTATGTCTCATTTTATAATATTATATGGTTATTTTCAAAGTTAATTTTTTATTTTTATAATTTCATTGTATTTAAATGCAATGTTTTTAAAACAAAAATGATATTTTCCTTAAGAATAATTTCAAGCGATCATTCAAAAGTATATTAAATCTAAATAAAATTAGTTGATATTAAATTTTCTTTACTAGGGATATTATTAAATAATACCACACTTGTTATTTTTATGGTTGGTCTGTGTTTTTCATGGCATGATATTTATGAAAATTATTTCTTTTCCATGGTTTATGTTAAAATGAAATGTTTATGAAACTATTTTTTTTGGGTTTTGGTATGATTTGGGTTCTTATATAACACATATTTATTCTTTAATTAGGTGATGGGTGGGACCTATATATCCCTCCAATGCATTTGGTAATTATTTACATCTCATGAGATAGATAGGACTAGAATGAGAAGTGAAACTGGTTCAGTAAAAGACTTTGTCCGCTAGGATAGTATAGGGAGTAAACCCACTCCAAGATGAGTCTTGGGAGTAAAACTTAGCTACTTAAATGGTTTTTGTAGTAAAAAAATCTACTATTATAGTCTTCTGAGTGAACCCTAAAAAAACAATGGTTTGGTATGTGAACCTATTCCACTATGATAGTTTTAGAAAATATCCTTGACTATTAAGGGAATTATTTTTAATGCTTATGTGTTTTCCATATTTCCAAGTTTGATTCCAATTTTATTTTCTCAAGGAACGTTTTACTTTGAGATTTATCTCTCATAAAATTACATGATTAATTTCATGAATCGAGATTATGATATATGTTATATAGGGTATGATTTTCAAATGTTATGTTCATGTTTTTATATCATTATGCTCATGAGTTGATTGATATCTCCCTTTTTTGCTTTACTGAGCATCTGAGCTCACTCTATTTTTATTTGTCATTTCCCCAAAATATGAAAAATAGTATTAGGAAAGATATGACAAAAAGGGTCCCAGATAAGAATAAATAAGTGGGAGATTACGTATATATATTATTAATTAGTCTTTTATGTCTCAATGTTTCTAAAGTCACTACACATTTATGATCCTCATGTGCATGTTTATGAAATGTAATTAATCATCATCTAAAAAGATATAAATATCAATGTATGAAAATAATGGGCAATTATAGTTGGTATCAAATAAATGTTAAATTAACCATTAGAAACTAGGATGAAAAAACCTAATTAAGATCCCGAAAGATAAGTCTATGTATATGTTACAATCCTAGAGTTATGGTAACGATCATGAATATCCTAGGATTAAACCTAAGGTGTCAAATATTGAAATTTTGTTAGAAATTTCCATTTATTATATTGTTTTACCATTGTTATTAGGGTTTCCTATACTATGACTTCTAGTTTTATCCAATGGTTGGAACATAAAGGAACTTCACTAGTGATGAATACGACATGAAATGAAAATATTGTCCTCCCGAGAAAACAAATGTTATGGGAGAATGAATGAAAAATATTATTTTTATGCTCACAAAACTTTCTCAATATACTAGTCATTATGTACATCCAAATGACCAAATTTGGGAACAAAATTTAGTTTATTCCTTCATGAGGTAGCATCAACCATTGTTTAGTTGGTCGTATGATCCACTAGTGGTCGAGGAATGGATCAGTACTACTAAATAGTTATTTTTAATTCTCTAATGTTTATAATATGAGAAAGTAATTTGGTATTCCTATCATTTGGAAGGTTAAATTGATCAATGGTGAAATCTTATCAAGAATACAAGTCAAAAAGATGAAATTGATTCCATGGAATGAGATGAGTTCAAGAGATTATTTTTCTAAAAGTACATTCATCGTATACTTTGTACAAAGATGGAGAAGGAGAACCTTTAGATAAAGTAAAAAGGATTATGAATATGTGGGTCACTACATGGAAAATTTTACAATACATTCGAGGTAGGCTCTTAGTATTATCATCCAACCTGAACGTAATGTTGACTAATTATTTAGTGGATTTAATCCAAGTCTCTGAAGGTGGTTATCCATAAAAGAATTTAGTAGCTATGAAGAAAATTTTCAATGTTCTATTAATGTGTAGATGGATATTGGAGTGACCCATAAATCTCATGGTTTTGAAAAGAAAATAAAAATATAATTGAATGAAAATTTTAAAAATCACGGAGAGAGGAAGATGAGTTTTCTTTTATGTTCAAAGTTTTGGAAGAAGTACGGTGGGAATTTTATTATGGGGATTGTTAAATTTTTGAAGTGTGGAAATGGTGGTCATATATAAAAAGAATGACAAGGTATTTGGAAGATGTTACTTAAGGATTTAAATAGAGATAAATATTCACAAAATTCACCCCCACACTTCAATTATTCAAGTTTAAGGAAAATGGGAATTATTTAAATCAGTTCCAAAATTCAAGGGTTAATGATGATGATCGATGTTATAAACCAATAAAATATAAAGACAAAGGGACATGTCATGTGTTCAATATTGGAGATGTGTATTATGATAACGAAGTGGTGTAATGATTGAATGTTTATTTATTTTAATTCAAGAATAATGTTGTAGAAGTAATTTTATTGTATTATAAACTAATGAAGAATATAATGATTAGTACACAATAATTTTACCTTAAGTATTTCAAATCATATGTTGAATGGTACTAGTTTATATAAAAATTTATTAATTTGTTAAGGTGATTTTGGAAGGGAAGGATAACCCTTAATATGTGATTGATGTTGGGATAATAATGAGAAAAAGAGATAACTAATTGTAATAAAATAAATGGGATAATATTGATAACATTAGAACTGATTAGTAATATTATTAAAAGGTGTATTATGAAATCATGGATGGATTTTATGTATTTTTTTATTTAAGGCATGAGTGAAGAGTTAATTTTTGAAATAATGTACATATTACCTAATGTTTTTTGGTAATTCAGGTAATTACCATGTTTCTAGAAAAAACATGATAATGGTCTTAAAATTTTTGGCATGTAAAAATTAAGAGTTATGTCATGTTGTTTGGGTGATTAATGATAATTTTATTTTGGATATTTTGTGACCTTGTTTCAAAAGTTTTGGATTTTATTCTTTTTGAAGGTTCATTTGGTTAACCATTTTTGAAATTCCATAAGATAAATATTGGATAAGGTTTTAGATATTAAGGTATCACTTTACCATATAAATATTTATGCATATTGGATAAATTTTTCTAAAAATCTTTCTAATATGATAAATAGAGATATAAGGAATGACTTAACATCGCATTATAAATCTTATCACCCACAAGTTATTTAGGCATTACAATTTCAACATCATTTCTTAGAGTAAGAGATGAAGTAGAAATTAATCTCGGTATAACCACAAAGTGAGGTTGTAATTATGAAATTAAATCAATTAATTATATATTCTCAAAATATTTTGAAATAAAATGTTATCCTATCATAATCATTTTTAATGATATAAATGATCCTTTTTTTAACTATAAGGTCCATGGTTTTTTAGTCATTAACATTATATTCAGTATGTTGTCTATGTATCTCTATTAGTTCTTGGGGATTATTTTTCCCTCTAAAATTAATATTTTAATGTTTTTTCTTTGATGAAATCTCTTTATTCTTTACATTAAGAAACCTTTATGTTTCAAACATTCCCTTTTTAATGGAATTTTTATTATTCAGTTTTATGATGTGGGTTTCTATGAATAAATTATCAAATGTTAAAACAATTGATGACTGAGATGAATCTTGAGGGAAAATTCATTTTAAGTAGGTTGTAATGTAATAACCTAAGATTTTTATGAAATATATATTTTTTAATTTTATTTCTTTGATAACGAGAATTGTACGCATTAGTAAGTTTAGACGAACCACAACATATTATTAAAATACGATATGTC
The DNA here is from genome assembly GCA_963277665.1 of Viscum album. Lineage (NCBI taxonomy): Eukaryota > Viridiplantae > Streptophyta > Magnoliopsida > Santalales > Viscaceae > Viscum > Viscum album. The sequence goes on from OY728155.1 coordinate 826,428,078, forward strand.
CATTATAACCTAGAAATTAAATTGGTGGGAATAAATGTAAATATATAATTTATAAATATAAATGTCCAAATCTATATGAATGTATTTTTTAGTTCTTAGACCAGTGATCACATGATTTTCAGTAATGTCAATTTACTGTACAAAAAAATATGTTTTCTTCAAAAATGGTTTTATTATTTTTATGAGTAAATATTATAATAAATTTCTAGAAATTATATAAATTTATTTTTAAAAAATAATATAATTTTTGAAAACTTCATATTAAAATTATCTTATGGTTATTTTTTTTATAATTTTCTAAGATGATTTATTTTCTAGTGAATAGTAAAAAATTCCAATTTTTATAAAACTATTATTTATTTATATTAAAAATTCCCTTTATGATATTAATTTGATATTAAAGTAACATAAGTAAAAATTATTTATATATAATATAATTAATTAAATTTTAGTAATCTATATACTATATTTTGGTAGAATTACATTTTTAGGCTTAAAAATACATTTTCAAGAAAATTGTTCTTCAATACGTTTTGTGGGATTAAATTTAAAATAAATTATGAAACATATATGTTTTGAATTTTTATATATATATTCAATATTTTCAATAATAGGGACCAAATTTATTAGATAGTTCCCTTTTATTTTTTTCCAATACGAATAGTAACCTTAGCAATTTTTATTACCATAGTTAAGTGTAATTCGGGTAAAAGTTGGGTAATTAATGGTACAAATAGTATGATAAGGATTATAAAGTGACCCTAACAATTTTTTATGGGTAATATTCATCCATAATTATTAAGGGTTTTAACATTTGACTTGTTTTCCCATTTATAGGTGATTATGACATTTATAATATTTTATTTAAAAAAATAAAAAGATGCCACAATCATATTCTTAGTAACTAAAATCTATTAAATATGGTATTATCTAGAGAAAATGTTACATAATAAATATTAATTTGAAATATAAAAAATTATATTCATCATAGTAATTTTTTTTATTTTTTTTGAAAAAATGATTAACTTAAATGATTTCACAATAATGATGCAATAATTTTTTAATTAATAGAAAAACCAAATAAATTATATTAAAAATATTTATGTAAATATAATTTTAGATATTAATTTAATTAAATAATTATATATATTACATTTAAATATTATATATTTATTTTAAGAGTTGGTTCTAATTTATCTTGTTGTATTGGTATTTTTAATAGTTAAATTAATTAATAGTGTCCAAATTGACATTAATGATATTTAAAAAAATAATATTTTATTAAATGACATAATTTTTTTATAAATATTAAATTGGAAAAAATAATTTGGGTAAATATTAAAATTTCATAAATGATCCATTTATGGGTATTTTTGAATTATATAGTAACAATATTTCTCCTTAAATAGTAAAATTGATGTTGTCATGGTAAGAGTTAAAGGAGTTAAATAAGGGTAATAATGTGACCTAAAATTGTCTAAAAAAGACTTTATAATATTATTAATACCCATACTCATATTATATTTGAAATAAATCACTTTTTGAGAATTTTTTAATTTAAAATTATTTTATATTAATTTAATATGTTGAGAGCTTCCAAAAGTTCCCCTCACCTTGATTATTAAAGAGAAATCCTTACTTCACTTATTTACACAACATTGATCCATATAAATCGACAATTACCTTAAAATTTCTATTATAAACATCATTATCCATGTTCTATATTTTTTTTCTTCCAAAAGACCAACCCTATATCCCTTAAAAAGAGATTAAAGTAAGTTCTCTGAAGAAGAGGTAACCGTCTTTATCGACTCTTTCAACATTGTTTCTTCTTGCACTTTCACTTAATGTTTTTTTCTTTATAAAGTAATAATAATTATCATATATATTTTTATATGTTATTATGTTTATGGTACAACCATATTCCACCTTTTATCTATCCAATTAAAAACAAAATCATTGTGCGTGTGTACGTAGGACTTACCGTCTCCACGTCGTGGTGTAATTTCTTTTCACCAAAAATTTAATTGGATGGTTTTAATGATGAAAATAATGGATAATAATTATAATTATTACATGATATATATTTTGGAAAAATTAATATTTAATCTATTTCACTACCCATTCACAAATTAATGGAATTATACTATCACTTGTGTGTATGTATGACATACAATCTACACGATGCGATGTGTTTGATTTTACATTTACAGCCTTCAAAAATGATTATAAAAATGTATATAATGAGTAAATATGATATTAAAAATATTATTATAATTCTTAAGTAATTTGAATATATAATATTTGGACGTACCAGAAATTTCATGACATATTACATATGAGAAAACAAAGCAACTAACACCCAAAATAGTTAAATAAATAAAATATTATTAATAAATGGGTGGTAAAATGTTACAATAGGATGATATATGATATTATAAATATTAACATGGTTCTTTTATTAATTAATTACATGTTCAAAACCACTATAATTGACGTTAAAGCACCCATAACCTAAATGAATCATGAGGTAAGGGTTTCTCGTCTCAATTTTACTTCTACAAGATATATGCCTTATTCAACATTCATTTCTTATTTGTGGTGTATATATACATTATTTCAATATATAATATCATTATTTTAATTATTTTCTTGGTATTTTATTTTTCAATTTTTAGTTTTTAGTTTTATTGGGCATATGATTCGACTCATTACCTACTGGTAAGGTAATTCTTAACACAATTTTCATTTTTTGGGTTAAAATTATGATTCATTGATTTTTTAATATTAAAATTAATTATTAAATTAATTTTTATTATATCATAATTAGTTTCCAATTTTTTTATATGGATTCATATGGAAACCACAAAATCTATTAATTTTTTTATTTCTCACTTTAATGATAAGATATTTATAAGTGACTTACTCTAAAAAATTATCAATTTATAGTTTCCCTTAAGACTCTATTTTTCTTCTAGGGAAATATTTTATAAAAAATAAAAATAATTTTTGATATTATATTTTTAATTTTTAAAGTCATTTTTAACCATAATTGACTTTTTACAAAAAGTTTTGAAAGGGTTCTCAATTTTTTTTTATAAATGAGGTTCTTTGTGAATTTACCAACAAAAGTATGGAAGAATGTTTTTTTAACTTATATAACATTGGAAAAATTTCATATTTTATTAGAGATTTAATTATTTTTTTCATCCCTTAAAATATTAAAATTTTATTTTTAAAGAAAATTTTATTTTTATAATTGTATGAAATTTTAAAAAAATGTTTTTAATATAAAAAGGATATTTTCCTAAAAAACTATCTAAAGGGATCATTCAAAATTATTCTCTATCAAATACAAAATTATTTGATGTTTCTTATGATTTACTAGGTATATTATTCAATAATACGACAATAATTCTTATTATGATTGGTTTATGTTTATGAATAAATTATATTAATGAAACCTATTTATTTTCCATGGGTTATGTCATGATGAAATGTTTATGAAACTAGATTTATTTTCATGTGTTCTAGTATGATTTATTTTCTATAGAAAACATATGTATGGTTTCATTATGTGACCGGTGGGACCTATATATACCTCTTATACATTGGTTAATGATTTATATCTTGTGAGATAGATAGTATTAAAATGGGATGGGGAACTGGTTCAGTAAAGGTATTTGTCCTCTATAATGGTATGGGGACTGAACCCAATCCACCATGATAGTATTGGGAGCAAAAATTAGAAATTATAATGGTTTTTAGAGTGATACCAATCCACTATTATATTCTCAGGAGTCATCCTTTTATTATAAGATGTTTTGGGAAGTTAAACAATTCCACTATGGTAGTTTTGGAAGGGATCCTTGACTAGTTATGAAATTATTATCTATGGTTTTGTGTTTTTCACATTTATATGATTTTTGACAATGTTATTTTCTCATGGATCATGTTCCTTTTTGATTTATGTATTATACGATGCCATGAATTATTCCATGACATGATTTTATGACATATATTATGGATTTTATGATTTTCAAATGTTATGTTCATGATATTATATCCTTATGCTGATGTGTTACTTGATATCTCCCCTGGTTACCCTTACTGAGAATCTGTGCTCACTATATTCTTATGTTTCTTTTCTACAGGATATGAATAAAGGTATTATTTTTGACATGATATGAATGGTTCTAGATATGAAAAAATAAGTGGGAGATGATGTAGTTATGTTATGATCTTTTTTTCTGTGTTTCCAAGTTTCCAAGTGCACTAGAACTTTAGGATCCACGACTGTGTGTTTGTGTAATGTAATTAATATTCATATAAAAAGATGAAATATCTGTGTATGAAAATCTCTTGTCATTATAAGCCACACCCCTCACCTCCACCATGGTCAGGTTTAATGAAGTCATTGAATCAATGGCCTCCTCTACCAAGAGAAATGGGGATTTCCATGATAATATAATCTTCCACAATGATTCCATTCCCTAGAGTATATACTATCTAAAATTGATAGTCCTTAAGGAAAATAATTCAAATATACTATCTTAGATTAAGCTCTCTATGAGTGAAGATATACCTAGGACTCTAGTGGTCATAGAAAAAAAAATGTTCTCCTAGATGATTACATCTTCACACCTTCAAGGTGAATATTTCTACTTCAAAAATAGATTCGGTCACATAATCCATCTCATGGGGTCTCAACTACCTATACCCACAAGAAAATTCTATCTACCTGAACTTCAACATACATCTAATCCCAGCTCCAGAGGCATCGAAAAAAATACTTGGAACATGAATCCCTTCTTTATCATTCTTAACACAGGATCATTGATCAAGCTTTACCTCAACTCCTCAAATGTTCTAGTACTTCATAGGCTAGTTAAATAACACATCTTTCCATTTCAATGCATTCAAAGGGGATCCTATATTTGATAAATATATCTTAAACCTCTAAAAATACATTTATAAACTGATAAAACTCTACACCACCACCATTATCATAGGTGTATCATAAGAAAAAATTCCATAAACATTTTCTCGTTCCATAGTTACACAAATCTCAAAGTTGATATACACCCAAAAGTGAATCTCGGAAATCAAAATCAGACACTTCAAGATCCCAGAACAATTTTTTCTCCAAATGTTAGTCTAGTACTACCCTCAAAATCCATTTGTGCAGCACATTATACATAGAGTATGTGATAATGTCATTGATAAAAGTAACCATGAACTAGTCTAAAAAATATTTAAATATACAGTTTATAATAACTGTAAACAATATGGGGGAATATGTCTCACCAAAGAGAACTAATAAGAACTCTTCATGACCATAATGACATTGTAATGTCATATTCAATAGATCATCCTAATGAACCCCGAACACGTGGTAGTATAAACTCAGATCAAACATTGAGATCCATCTCACACCATAAAATAAGTCAAGAAGTTCCTTAATTATTTGAAAAAGGTGTACTCATCTTTGAGTTTCACCTAACTTAGGAAACAAAAAAAATACAATTCTTCTATATATTGTCTTATGTTTTACAAGAAACTGAAAAGTTTCCCTGGGGGACTAACTAGGATTAAAATTACTTTTCTTATGGTTTTTACCACTTCAAGGATAATACTAGACAACTAAATAAAAGTCATATGTATTCTCCAACTCACACTAAAAACATTAGAGGGTCTCTTTTATATTATAGAAGGATTCCATGAGAATCTTTTCATCCAAGATTCAAGTCACACTACTAGAACTAAAGTGAGATATTTGATACTTTCTCAGTATAATTATCTAAACACAAGGATAGAGCTAAATTATCCACTAGAATCTCTAGATATCAACCAAGGGATGTGGAAAGGAAGGAGTGACCTATGCATATTTTCACTACAACTATGGATAATTTTGGGAAGATTTGGGTCATACCGTAGATCAATATAATGCCTCTAAGTTATAATACTTTACTTCATATAGATATCCATTGACATTCCCTTCTGGATTCACACAACCAAGGTTCACATCCAACCTTTATGAACCAAAAAAATGAACCTAGATATAAAATTACAATGAAATCATCCACTACATGACGACATTATCCATATTGAGTGTTAATAACTCCCCCATGTAGTTTTAGATATATTCATAATAGAATTATTCTTTGTAGGGGAAGAATTACTCTTCCTTACATGATTTAAGTCACATCATTACACCAACACAAGGAACCATCAACACCCTACATTTGCTTGAAGAATTATTGCTATCATGCCACCATCTCTCCAATTGTGTCCCCACACATGGAAGAAATCCAAATCCATATCCTCTAGATAAACCATAGTTACTGATGGGGTCATTGAAAATTACTCCTATCTAAATAGAAACTCATTAATATCCCAAGATAGGGTCACCTCATCATGGATATATATAACCAAGCCACACTAAAGATCGACTTCTCTATGAAAAAACTAGTTCTGATCCCAAATATCTGATTTTTCAGGGTTTTCATAAGCTATAAAATCCATACCACTATTTCAAGCCAATCCTTCTCTACCTATGGGTCTGGATCACAATGAGACCTAAGTGGTTTATGTCATTATAACTCATGAAATGTTCTAATCTGGGGTGCATCATCTTCCCGGCCTACTAAAGCTACCAAATTATCAACATATAGAAGATCATCCACCTGGACCATTGGATGTGGATCAACATACTACCCAATAGGTTGTAGTACTACTCTATTCTCCTAGTTAAAAAACCTCAAAATGGGTACCTAAATTGTGGCCTAATCGTTCAATTGGTCACTATCATGGAACTGTATCAGAATCCTTGCTGGTTTTCATCGTAGAGGAATCATGAAAATTAACAAGGTTTACCATGGTTAAAGTGAATATATTGGGAACTAACTAAAGAAGGAAATAGAATCCAAAATACCCATTTCTATATGATACATGCACTTTTTTTTACCTATAATTGGAACCATAGTATTCCAAGTTGGAAAGAAGGTAGTGAGAGTCCTAGTATATGGATATATTGGTCACCGCACTAACATTAGGTTCCCTAGCCTGAGATATGAACTCAAGATATTATGACACTATTTCCATAACTTCCAAAACCAATACCCACAACTTCTCCAACTAAAAACAAAAACCTAAATGAGGAACCACCTTTTATACCCCTAAGTCATGTCCCAACCCACTAGGGACTGCCTACCTGGTTTTAATCTGAGTGTGACTCCCAACCCCGCCTCCAAAAGGCTAGTGGATAGAGATTAATGTCGAGTAGAAAAAATGGAAATGGGAGGCCTTAGCCTAAAGTACCTACACACACACAATGAAATTTAAGAAATGGTATAACATGATAATAATATGCTAAACATCTAGTATGTAGAAAATTTATACAATAACCTATAAGAAATACATATAAGAATATAATAAGTCATACAATGTATAAGGGGAATAATACACACCCAAGAAGAAATGTAGGAGAAAACCCAAACTGACAATAACTGTAAAGTCTAGAGTAGGGGAGGTTCTGACTCAAGATCCCCATGTTTGGCTGCCGAACACAGTCATTTATACAAAGTACTTCTATGATCCACTAAAACTAAGACCATCATTATTATTTTTAATCTATCACTATTTTCATAATACACAACACATTCCTGAAAATTCCCTGCACAGGTGAGTGTATACATACCTAATAGAATTACTTGAAAGTTGAGAATGAGAAGATACAGTAATAAAAACAGTCAACTCAACCCATAATATAATATTTTAGTGAAACCCAATTAGTATTCATGATTAAATAAAACACAAATGACATAGAAATGGGATCTCTATCCCTGAAACTTACTAAGAATGAAATTTCTTCCAACAGATCCAAATGTACCATCACTAAAGACAAATGTCTTGTATGACCTCATAAGATATAGAGTAGAGGGAATGTTTCTCACTATTTAATGTCATGGATAAGGGAGCACCATATCCTAGATAATCACCTAGCATAAACTCTTATGAACATGGAGGTCCCACAACTCTCCAATAAATAGCATGGTTGAGGGAATGGTACTCCAATAGAGGGCTCATCCACTACAAGAGCTCAATGATAGAGAGTAGAATCTATAGATAGAGTAATTTCACCCTATATAATTTGGTGAAGTTCTATATCTACCTATATTAAGGATATGTTGGACCTTCCACCCAGGGAGATACATGGTAGTACTAACCTCTAGAGTTAAAATCCACATATATAGGATTCATACCCTCTAAGGGAGATTTCGATCTCTATCATTATAAGAGATATGGTGGAACCTCCACCTGGAAGGGTAGGGAAGTAACAACCATATAATATCTCTAATAATCAGTAAAGATCACTAATGTATCATCCCATTTTTTTCTAGGTTTTAAATTTCATAATAATTTTTATTTTTTGTTTACTATATTGGTCAAATATTGATCAAAGATTCAGAATGGAATTTTAGAAGATGGGGTGCCTATAAATGTATTTTTTAGATATTTATTGAGTATTAGAAGGTATCATGAAGGATTCAAGAAAATCCCTGGGGTTTTTTACCTAATATAATATTTTTTGGAAATGTGTAGTGAATGGTGCATAGTTGGCACATTATTAGTGCTAACCATGCGGTCCATTTTATACAAGAGTAGCATTTGAGAAACTATGCATAAATCAAGAGGAAACCATAATGGGGTCTTCAATTTTATGATTAAATGTTATATGGTTGGTACATGGTTTGAGTAACCATGCATTGAAACCATGAAATGTGCATGTGTATAGAAGAAGTAGCAATGTATGGCAGGTGCATAATTTTCCAAACCATGCGGCCTAACCATGAATTCCATTAAAATTTGTAGAATTACTATTTTAAACCTCCAAAACTTTTAGGGTTTTACCCATATATGAACCCTCATTTCACCTAGAATCTTCCCTTCATGTGTGATCCTCCTTATCTTATCCACCATGGGAGTTATTCCATGTTCTTAGGAAAATCAAAATTCCTAAGGTGAGTTGGTAGCCTTGATATAAGCCTTCAACTCTGATAGAATTTATAGTGTTTTTATTTTAATTCATTTAACTTAGGTTTCTCTATTTTTGCGTTTTGTTACCAATTCCACTGAAGCAGGATTGGATTAGATATTGTTGTTGGGGGTTTCACTCTACCCATGAAGAGGGTTACTTGAGATGTCATCTTCACTTCACTGCCAATCCTTTTTTAAAGGCACATCTCTGTGTTGAACTTATAAAACTATTAATATTATGTTAAATTATTTGGGTGCATGTTTAAATTTTTTATTAGTTATTTTGATCAATTCGAGGTTGTTAATGAGAATTGGGTTATTGGAGAGTGTTTGGTCACTGTTTTAGTAAAATGGGATCAACCAATAATATTTTAGGAATTATTAAAATTTTAAATAAAATGGTTATTTAAATTAAATTGGTCGGATTTAATTAATTAATTATAAATTTGTTATAATTAATTGTTTATGGTGGATTTTCTATAATAAATGACTCAACATGACTTCCTTGACCTTTAAATGGACTTGAAAGCTACTATCGATGTTTAGAAAAAAATTTAAAGCTTCTTAAAGGTAATTGGTATATCATACCTTCCCTATGGAAATTATGCATGTTTATAGTAGTATGTGCATGCTTGGGATTTACCTTGAGGGTGGAACCCATATTTAGATGTATTCTAATGGAGTGATTAATTATTTTAATTTCTTAAGACAAATGGATGATCCCCAGGGGTTACTAACAACCCTTGAAAACTGGTTTCAAATTTTTTACTTGAGACCATCCCTATGTCTAAGAAACCCTTGTGAAATTATTCCTATTATGATCTGAATTAAAGGGGACCATGTAGGAATCCACCCCTTAATTACCCTATCTGATAATCCCAAGAGGGATTTACTTACTTATGTGATTACTTAGATGGTCCCAATATTGATTCCTCAATTTACATATGAATCCAGATGATATTGAGTTTTACTCATATTTGGTGTTTTGACTTAGGGAATCTAGTGGGTTCCTTGATGGTTGGACCACCCTAACCTTGCATGTCAGGAGTTTGGGTAGATATTGTAGTTGGTGTAAGCTTAAAAATCATATCAAATGTGGATTCACAAGGGGCTATGAAAAAATTGGCGGGGTTTTGCATTTGACCACTCTCACTCTTTTATATATGAATTTACATGGTTACAATTGATGTAGCTATAATTTCTAGAGGTACATCCTAGTATTTGGTTGATGATCCTGATTTGATGTAGTGTTTGGCAGGGATAACCATAATCACTTTCTAGGATCCATCTTTTGTGCCTTTACATTTGATTTTTATCTTATTGCGATGATTATATGTACTTCATAGGATTGGGTTTATACGACTTTATGATTGATTTTTAACTTTTTTGGATTATCGTAAATACTTATTGAGATCCAAACATTGATTCTTGATTGATTATATGAATTATATTCCCAGACATACTTCATTGTATCCATATTTTGAGCCTTACATGATTGGATGTTGGACATGTAGGTACTCATCGTTCATTGGGGATGGTTAGAAATGACCCACTACACCCTTCTTGAGATATAATAAAATTTTATTCCATTATCTTTGAGTGATGCTAAGGATGATACCGAGGGCCAAGTGGACACAACCTTACAAAACTAGATGGAATTTTCTAGGATTCAATTGTTGAGATATTTTATTTAATGGTTGTTGGGCATGTACATGGATATATATAAAATTCCTTAAATGTCACCTAAGTGTAATCCGACTTAGGGACAATTGGATTCATGATTTTGTGACTAAATATGGACCGGGACATTGTGATCAACCACCATACTATATTAACATGTCTTGAGTGGCATGAAATCAATCTAAGAGTGTTTTAAAAGATGTCCAGATACTACATGGAATCCTTCATTGTATTTATTATAGGTTTTTATGGGTAAAACCAAGGCTATAAAATGTATTCACCTATTGTGTCATGGATTTCTTAGAGACATTACCAATTCTAGTTGAAGTAGGTATTGTCAACCAATATTACAGACCCAAGGATCAACCTGAATACCCATGGATTTACTATGGATTTAGTTTGTTATGATATCTGTTTCCTTTATTTTATTCCATTCATGTCTTCACTACGATATGAACATTTAATGAGCATTCCATTATGATAACATGATTTGGTATTAATTTTATCTTCATGTTTATTCTCAGAAGTTATTATTATTATTATTACCCTATTGATTAGATCACATATAGGCACTACATTTACAATCTATGTATGTGAAAATATTAATGGTTCCCTACTAATTATTTTACTCACACCTTTCTCAAGCCTCCATTACAATAGGTTACCCAAGAAGACATTCACTTGGTTACAAGAATAGGTTGGGATGGGGCCTTGGAGTAATCTAGCTGTATGGATCTGATATGTATATGAAGATTGTGTATATGGTATGGATCATTGTTTTCTGTAGAGCCTTGTAATTTTATTTATATTACTTTGATTTAATCATATACATCTGTACGTTCTAGAGGGAAACCAGTGTTGTATTTATGACATGGACATTCAGGGCTTTGTGACAGTTCATTTATTATAAAAATATTTTTTATTCATTGCTTCTTCACATTAATTATTCACTATTATTGATGATATCTGGTTAATTTTATTTTTTCTTACAGTGATATAAGTGAATTGTCACTCCATAGGCACACCTTAGGACCTCACTGCTAGTTGAAATAATTTAGAATGTAGAGAGGTGCACTTAAGGCCTTTTGGTGAACCTTCTTAGAGAACCAGATTAGTGGGATCCAGGTCGGTATGTTACAAAGTGGTATCATATCTATTCCATTACTATTGTATTGCTATTTGGTATATAATAGACATGAGTATTATGAGTGTGTCATAGCATGAAATGGATATCAAATGGGTGTGTCAAGAAAACTTGTTCTAATAATAAGTTTTGTTTTCCAGAGATTTGATATGTTATTCTTAATATGTGATCATATAGTTTTATATGATATCCTCATTTTTAAATGCACTTGTGATGTGGATTTTCTAATTTATTAAGGAATTATGGATCTTTTCCCATTGGAGAGAATATAGTGATTGCTATTACTGTTGGACGAAAAAGTCTAGAAGCATATCATGCATCGTATTTGGTATATAGGGTACAAATATTATAGGCCTTCTAGTGTGTGATTTTGATGAGGAATGAGGATAATAGTTTAAAGGGTCAACAATAAACTAAAAAGTATTTTAAAATATAGGATATTGGTGGATTTCTACTTAGTATGACTGATATATATATATATACATATATATTTAATTTTGACGGTAGTTTATGTGGATCTATAATGTGGCATTTAACATTGAGGATTATGGATCATTCATTATTATTTGGAGGTGAAATGACCCTTATAATTCATATTTTATTTTTGATTCATTTTCCCTGTAGCTCAATTGTGGGTTTATCCTTTCCATGTGTGATTATTTAAATGCTTGTATCATCCTACATGGAGTTTCCCTATCTAATATTTGATGATATTTTAATTAAATGGAATAAATTTATAATAATCTAGTTGGATCCTCTAGTGAGATTCCAATAGGCACCAAAATATTTATAGAAAAATGGACCTCAAGAGGGTATTACTGCATACATATTCCTGGTGAGGATCAGTTCATTATCTTACACTTGATATTGTAACCCACCAAGGAGAAGTACTTATAAGGACAATCAAAGAGGGTCAGGGACCTTATAGACTGGTGCTTAGAATGTTATTCCATTATAGTTATTCCTCATTTATGAGTTATCAGTGGATTCCAATTAAATGGGGTTCTAATTATAACTTATAGGGTGTTTTCCTATATAACATGGTAATTTTCAACCTGTATAATTGAAACCATAATTACATGATTTAAACCTCTTAGGTATTTTTTATCTTAACATCCCTTTGGGAGGTTTGATTATTTTGGGATCTGTGGTTAGACATAGTTAAACTGCTATGGGACTTGATTAGTATGGAAAGGTAGGTGACCAAGGGCCCCTTTGTTTTGACTTAGACCTTTGCAGATAAATGTTTAATTTGGTCGATTGAAACCAATGAGAGGGGGTTTCCTAGATTTATATATTCCTTTTAAGGTAATTAACTTGGTTTTTTTCTCATTTTAAGACTGATTCATAGTAGGTTCTTGGATTTTACTTAATAGGCATGATGATACCATCCGTTTTTGAGGAAGCACCTATGGTACATGTGTTTTAGATCGAGTTTGAAGGGTTTGAAATTTCCGGTTCCTGTACCTATCGACCAATGGATTCTTTTTATTATATTTTTAGAGCATGGGTAACTTATAAAAACTATAATGATTCCATGAGGTGGTGGTCATGGAATAAATAATTCCACAAGAGTGGTACATGGATTTTAAGAGTAATTTAAAGGGAGCTTATGGATTAATGAGACTGGTGTGCCATGTAGAATGATCAGCTAAGCCTTCTGTCAGATGGATCATAAGAGAAAAAGTCATGTGATATTGGTAGGTTTCCATTGTTTCTGCTACCCATTAAATTATAAACCAGTGTGTGGTCACATGTGATCTAAGGAATGATGGTTTTAAAAAAATGTTGTGGTCACGATTTACTAGGTGTGGTGATAAAATGAGAAATTACCCACAATGATAGAGGAGACATCAAGAATAGACCGAGCGTTATGAGATGGTTTTAACAATGGAGGACCATGAAAAACATTTTAGGAATACGTGGTGTTAGGATTTAGTTAAAGTCAAGTATGTCCTGGTTTGATGTGATTGTGGATCGAAGAGAGCAATACACAGCTATTAGTCCAATATTAGCATACTCATAGTTAAGATATGATAATGAATCATATATTGACATTGTCTTGAGTATATAAAGAGAGTTTCAGTTATCCACTGAGCTAAATCAAATGTTTTTCTAGGATGTTGGAGGTACTCCTAGGGAGTTGAACTTGAGGAGTGGTAAAAAGGAGATCCATCTGGTGAGTATTTCACCATTGTAAATTTGAGGGTGGTGACCCTAGTTATGAGTTGAGATTTATCTTCTTCCATGAAAACCATTCTTTAGAAGTAGGGACAAATGAATCTTTGATGATATGAGTTCATGATTATGTATGAGGGAGATTTATGCTATGCTTGGGTTTATTTTTGGTAATGAATGGGAATGGACTATAGTGACTGAGAATTCATTTGGATGGTGCCACATGGATTATCCTATGGTGGGAAAAGGGATATAATGTGAGTATAATACCATTACCTGGAAAATCATTTGGCCTTTAGATAATGTGGATAAATGGAACTATGTACCTATGGATTTCTCAGTAAATTGAAGGTGCTTGTTCAAATACAGTATTGGGTGGAGACTGAGTGTGGGAATCAGGCCTAAGATAACTTGTGATGAACCAAGGGTACTAGATTTTAAATGTTCTGACCTCTTTATTATGTTATGAAAATGTTTTTGGACTAGGGATGGTTTGAACAATATATATCACTGGAATTCATGTTCATGATTTAATAGGAATTTTCATATTAATCTTGGCATTAACTAGGGTGAAATCATTTGGAATCTAATTTTAATGACACATCAGATATTAAATGTGATATTTTCCTAGAACAATAGACCAGGGGTGGTTCTACATTAATTATAATAAATAATAGGATATAGTTGGTGAGTAACCAATAGAGGCATTTGGTTTTTTTAATAAGGGTGTAGTGCAATGATCAACCATGAATTTTCATGGAAAATTCGGCCCGAATAGGTTAAGATTCATCAAATGGAATTTGAATGTTAAGTCAAATTGAAGAACATTATTAGAGGCCTCATGTCAAATTGGTTATAAAAAGTTATAAATGTTCTAGAAGAATAATCAGGATGATATATATGTTCTTATTTTGGATATTTCGATAGTGGTAGTACCATGACTTGGAATTGGTCATTTAAAATCATTAACATAGGTGGGGAGCTCCAAAGACATTTTGATTAGTCGGGTAATGGAAGGATATTTGTCAATTTTATACAAGATTGGGTAAATCTTATCTTGATATCTCAATAATTATGATTAGTATTGGCTCTTTTTTCAGTGGGTTAAGATCCATATGTTTAAAGAGGCATTTTTGGAACATAGAGAATTTTGAGATGAAATGCGGCCATTTGGATAGAGTTCAAGACCCAAGTAGGTTAGGTTGTTCATTTTGATTCATACTAATAAATATCAAGTATGAGAAGAATTAAGGTAGTGAGGTTCTAAAATCCCATGTTTTTCAAGTTGGAAATATCATAAGGATTTAGAATTTCCTAATTACTAAATGGATCAAATCTTTATTGGAGATTTGGAATAGAAATTTGAAGTTTTTTATACCTATAAATAATTTTTTAATTATTAATGAGGCTCATAAGGTAACTCAAATGATTTGAGAGCATCCTAGGGGTTCGAGGTGTGAAACAATATTTTTAGATAAGTGTTTTTAATTGCATGCTATTAGATCATTCTTAGTGAAAACCAACCAACCTATTCGTGTTTCCAATTTTGTATAAGTGCATCATTTTAGAATCCATTAATCATGCTAGAGAAAACCATACTGGGGTTTTCAATTTTCTTTGCGCATGTAGCATGTTTTACACATAGTTTAACTAACTATGCACTGCATCCATGTAACTTAGAGGTGTATGAGGGTAGTAGAACCACACGATTAGCGCATGGTTTTCTAGATCATGTGTCATAACTATTCACTTCGATAAAAGTTTAAAAATTACCATTTCCCCTTCTAAATATAAATGTTTTTACCTCTATTTTATCCCTCATTTAACATAAGAGATCCCCCGTGTTCCATCCTCTTTATCCCTTACCCTATGGGATTTATTGACCATTCCTATTCCAAATAAATTTTCTTCAGGGGTGTCAGAAGCTAAATGGGAATCTGTTAACTCTATTATCCTATGTTGAATTTTTAACACTTCCTCTAACTTGGGTTCTTCCAGTTAGGTATTTTGGTCTTGATTCCACTGGGGCACTATGGAATGGGATATTAGTGAAGGGTGTTTTACTATGCCTAGTAATAGGGTGACCCAAGATAATGTATTGAATTTTTCATATGTAGTTTCATCAAGGTATATTTCCATAGTGATTTTATAAATATTTTAAGATTATGTTAAATTTTGTTGTTGTTTTTTTGAGGCTCTTACTTTGGTATTATGCAGTATTCAAGGTTGTTGATGAGTCATGGGTTTTTAGGGAGTGTTTGGTCATAGTTTTGATCCAATGGGATCGTAAAAAAAATATTTTGTGTGTTATTACTATTTTAAATAAAATCTAATTTATATTAAATTATTGGATTTTAATCAAATAATTATAATTTTGTTATAATTAACTATTTATCATTTATTTTTCTATGATATAGAACCCAACATTACTCATTTAAGATTGGAAAGGCCTTTGAATGTCCTTCCAATATTTGAAAAACAAATGGAAAGCTTCTTAAAGGTATTTTTCCTGTTGTACCACCTCTATGTTAATTATGCAAGTTTATAGTAGTATGTGCATGCTCGGTATTTCCCTTGAGGAAAACACCCAATGTTTAGATGTATTCCAAAAGAGTGTTAAATTAGTTTTTTGTTAAATGAAATGGATAAAGTCCATGGGTCACTAATAACCCTTTTATAGTAGCTTCATATTTAGACATGAGACTATCACTAAGAATGAGGACCCACTATGGGATGCCTCTGATAATTATTTGACTTAGAGGATCCCATGGGTGATGCCTCTCCATACTTACTCCTTGTGAGAATTACGAGATGGATTTCATTACTTATGTGTTAACATAGATAGTCCCAAGATGGATACAACAGTTTACATGTGAACCTTGAGGATCCTATGTATGATGCCTCTCTATTTTATTTGACTTAGGGGACCCATTGGGTTCCCTAATAGTTGACCAAACCCAACCTTATGCATCATGGGTTTGGGTAGAGATGGTAGTGGATGTCATCATAGAACCTATAAAAAACTTGTAATCCCTAGGGGATATAGAATAATTGGCGGGTTTATACATTCTAAAACCCTCAATATTTTATTTATACATTCTCATTGTTATTATTTTTATATCTATGATTTTTATACGTACTTCATGGTATTTTAATATGAGCCTAAATCGAGGTGGTGTTTGATAAGGATTCCTATGGGTACATTCTTGGATCCAGATTATGAGAATTTATGAGTGATTAATATCTTATTAGGACGATCATAATTACATAATGGGATCCAATTTATAATCCTTTAGGATTTAATTTTATCATATTAGGATTCTCAAATTTACTTCCTAATATCCATAATTTGATCCTTGATTGATTATATGACCGAGATACCTAGACGTACATCCAAGGACCTATCTTTTGATCCATTCATGATCAAATGTTGGACAATGTTCTCCCCATATTTTATTGGGGATTTTTGTACTTGACGCTCCACACAATTATTTAGATATACTCAAAGTTTATTTTTCTCTCTTGGAGTTACACCTAGGATTCTTTATAGGGGTAGGTGGATGAACCATTATAAATCATGGAGGACTTGTATGGGACTGATTTTTTTGATCTATTTTATTGAAAGGATGTTGAGAATGATATTGGATCTAGAGAGAATTCCTTAAATTTCACAAAAGGGTTATCCCCATTAGAGAATATCTAATTCATGATGCCATGACTACATACATACTAGGACCTAGGACTTAGACTTCAGATTGGATGTACATGGGTTGAGTAGTATGAAATACATCTCAGAGTCAGTTTCAAGATGTCTAGATACTTCCTATAATCCATAATTACAATTTTTGGTGGTGAGTATAGGTGAACATAGGGATAATACATGTATCCCCCTATGGTAATGTAGCTTTCTTAGAGGAATCACCAGTGTTGGATAAAGGAGGTATTGTCGATTGGGATTATGGGCTCGAGGATCGAATTGATTATACATGGCTTGAGTGGCATGACATCCAACATAATGGAATATTCATATGATGTCGAGATGATAAAGATCCTAAAACCAATGATCGACTATTGATTGAGTTTATTATGACGTTATTTCCTTTATTTTATTCTAGTTTTGTCTCAGTTATGAGAAGAAAATTTCCTAAGAATTCGCTTATTACAGCATACATTGGTACGACTTTTATCTTACAATTTTTTTAGTAGTTATTTTTATTAATACCCTATTTTTTATATCACATATAAAAACTTCATTTATTGGATATGTACAAGATGGTGTGTATAACACCATAATATTTTAAGGTATGTTTCTTTTTTAAATAAATTTTATCTTTTCGATAACCTATTTTGCATAAAACACCAAGATTAAATGAACTCCAGAATATTATTATTTTAATACAACCATTAACACCTAGCCATTAGAATGGAAGGAATTAATAGTATTAATTGAATTCGGAAATTCATTCTTGGGTTACCAATTAATTATAAATGAAGATAAAAACAAATTGAAAATAGAGGATGAGTTTTATGAATAACTATTTTTATACCCATAATGGAATTTTATCTTAATAAATAAAATTTAATCACTATTTGTAAATTATTTTAATGAAATAAATATGGTGTACATTAAATAATTTTTTAATTCTTCATGTATGTTTGATAAGATTAAGATAAGAATAATTAAAATTTAAGCATAAAAGCAACATTTTTTATAAAGGCATTTCTACTTTATTTTGACGATGAACCTATTTTAGAACTACATTTTGACACTTTTATAAGTTTTATATGAAAGAATAATGTTAATTTTTGAAAACAAACTATCAAAATTTTCCTAGGGTAAATTATTTCTATTTTCTTAAGAAGTTTCATTTTTTAATTAATAGTGAAAAATACTGAATTTCAATTGAAAAATGTTATTTTGTCTAATTTATTTATATAGTTAAATTATATTTTAAATTTTCTTTAAAGTTTAATTAGTTAAATTAAACATTTATAAATCTAATTTAGTCCATCTTAATCAATTTTAAATCAATATTAGATATAATTTTTTTTAGAACTTTAGAACTTTTCACATTAAAAACTCATATTTTCATTATATTTGTGGGATTAATATTAAATATTATTTTTTAAATTATATGAATTGAATTTGCTTAAATAGATTCTATATATGTAATGATAAGGTCAAACTTAGGTTTTAAGGTCAATTTAATTTTTATGTATACAAAATTTATTGTGGTAACAAAAATTAGTTTCCCAAGTATAGGTAAAATAACAAAAATGGTAAAAGTTTAAAGGTAAATGCTTAAAATACATAAAAATTAAAAACATTAATGGTTGTATTAGGTATTTAAATACCCTAAAAAATATAAAATACTAATTTCTATCCAAATTCATGTAAATTAATGCCACCTCAATGTCATTATATTTTAATATAAAATAATCATCATTTGAATCACTTAATCCCACCTCTTCTCATGTATAAATACCACCCTCACCAATCCATTTGATCCCAAAGCCTAGAATATTCTAAAATATGTGGAAAAAAATTTCCTCCTTACTCTCCCAACGTCCAATTTATTCTGGTTGAAACAAAATACTGGATCTAAGTTCCTCAATGGGCCCCTCAGTTAGGTGATATTCTAGATGCAATTTTCCCAAAACACCTCTCTTTATTTCTTTTCTTTTTTCCTCTTTATCCTCACCTCCATCATCCATAAATCCATGATTACCCCATAATAATGTATATTCTATAGTTTTATATTTATAATGGATTATATTTTATCCATCCTATTTATTACTTCCCCTTATTCAATGAAACACAACTATTTCCCAAGTTATGCCGGTTAATCACCCCCGCGAATAACGATTTTGTTCATTTTCCATTAATGAATTCATGGATGATAAAAAAATTATTCTTATGGTTAAATAATATTTAATATTTATATTATATGAAATTTAATTTTCTATAAATAATATACACACATAATATTAAAAAAATGAGAAACTAGTTCGTGATGTTTCGAAAAACAACCAAAATAAATCAAACCTTTATCACTAACATTTTATCAAATGAATGATAATCATGTAACAAATAAAAATTATATGTGGGAACATTAATAATTATGTATGTTAGTGATACTATTCTATTCAACTTCTTGATTTGTAATCCCATTTTACAATAACATCTACAATTTTACACAAATGAACTAATCATGAAACCATGGAACAAATACACCCTAAACCATAAAAATAATAAATTATTATTAATAAATGGATATTAAGATGTTATAAAATAATAAAATAAGGTATTATAAATATAAATATAGTTTTTAATGACTTTATAAAATTATTTTAACCATTATACAGGACTTTAATGTATTCACTACTAAAGGGAAGCGTGTGGTAAGGGATTTCTAAACCCAATTTCCATTCTTTGGGTCAAACTTATACCTCTTGATTATATTGGGATAAGTGCATGTGTGAATTTAATTTAGAATATTTTTTATATTTAAAACTTTTTTATGTTTATTTACATCGGATACACATATTCAATTATTTTTTATTAATTCCGATTTCATTGAGATGGAATTTTTAAGAGACTTTATTTTTTAAAAAATATTTTTTCACAATTTCCATAAAAATATATTTTTTATTCTATTTACATGTTTTCTAAAATTGATTCCAATTTTTTTTACTATTATATTATAAATTTTCAAGTAATTTTATCCCATGTATAAAGTTTAAGAAAATAGTTTGAATGCATTATTTTTTTCTCATTTTCTAGAAGTGGTTATTTTATCACTTTTCTGAGAAAATATGGGAGAAATGTTTTTTTAGCTTATATGAATATAGTGAAATTTTCCACCATAATTATGCCTTAATTTTTTGAACCATAATTTACATGTTTCAAGTTTATCTTCAATAAAAACATTTATTTTATAATTTAATGGAATTTTAATCCTATGTAATTTTAAAAGTGAAAAAGGATATTTTCCTAAATATGTTTTCAATAATATCAATTAAAGTATTTAATAAATTAAAAAATAATTTATTTAATCTTATTATTAATTTAATTTCATCTCTTATGATACCATCTTCCATATTTTATTATGTGATTTATGATCAGTTCAATTGGAGATGTACTATTTTGATACCATTGTTATATTTTGTTTGTTTTTTCTTTATGATAATTTTACAATTCCCATTTATTTCAATGAATAACCCTTATGATTACTCATTATGTTTTATTCTTTATGTGGAACAAATATGCAAGGGAATTTTGTAATTGGTGTGCCTAGATAGAGCTCCAATCCATTTGGAAATATTTTAGTCTGATTAGATGTAATGTTGGGATATGGAGTAAACCTAATTAATTTATAAGACTTTCACTACGATGTTATATTGTTTAGGTAGTTATGATTGAATAATATTTTTATCTTATTATATGTCACTTAAAATTTACTATTTTTCAATGATATTTTATTACATGTTCTATATGTTACATTACCATATGTATATTCATAATTCATGCTTATATATTATCATGTTTTTTCTAACTCATATGATATGAATAAATCCCATGTTAATTCAATTATTGGAATTTTAATTTCACCCATTTTTTCTATATTTTTCACAAGTTATCCTATGTAGTTATAGGAGCTTGATGGGTGTTAGGAGCCAATAATGTAGATTAATAAAAAGATGTTTTATTATAGTTTCACATTTTTTAAAAATGTACTTAGTATTTCAAATAAACTAGAACTTTTAATAACTAGTTTTTTTAATGGATAAATATCCATAAAACCTTGTAATAATATGTTTAAAAAGAATGGTCCGCTATAGTTGGAATCATAGAAGTGTTTAGACAAATTTGCAGATTGGGATGTTTTCTATTATGATATTTTTATGAGCTATGGATATCCTAATGGGTTTATAATTTTCAGGTTGAACATAAGTTCAATGTTTTAGAAAAACATTTTATGGCTTTACATTATGAAATTTTATGGTGATTATTAAAGACATTCATTTTTTTTGTTAATTATGGGTTATTACATTTTGGGATAAAAAATTAAATTTATAAATTAAACTTTGAGGTTAGAACATATTAAGGTTATTTTTGTGGATGTTTCTCACCTTTATGGAATTTTATATGGATTATAAAAATATAAATTTAAGAAAAATAAAAACCCACATGATGTTTTACAACAAATCACATCCATAAAGGCTATTGGAATTGATATCACAACTGAAGGGAGACAAGAGTGCATCACCCACCACTGGACTACATGAATTCATTGTTTATAAAAAATTATTTTCTTTAATTTAAAATATCTAAAAAAGTAAGGATAAGTAAATTTTAGAATAATATGTTTTATAGATAATCATGGCATTAGAAATGATTTTATGATTAAGTGATTAATGTTATTCCTAAATATATTCACATTTTGAGAACCCTATATGATTAAATAAAATAGAATAATATGGGATTTTATTGGAGGAATAAAGATTGATTTATATTTTGAAAGAATATATTATTTTACAGTGTCTCTATGATGAGTTAGTTTGTTTATGGAAAACTTTATCATATCTTAAAGATTATGTGATTTAAGGAATTACAGTTTTGGAATGAGACAATAAGAGTGAATGATGTTATTTGGGGATAAATATTATAATTTTTCTTGGAAGACAATGTGATCAAATCCTTTTAATTTTTTGGTTTCAATATTAGTCTAGAATAGTTTTGAGGAATTTTAAGGATTGTTATTTATCAAATGATATATGTTTAAATTTGGTTATTAATACTGAATTTTGGATATTAAAATAGTTTTTCATCATATAATTAGTTATTCTTTTTGGATGATTATATATTTTACTAACCATTTTTGTTTTGGTTAATTCCTAAAGATAATAGGAATATATTGTTATATTTTTTGTATTTAGTGACCTGTATAAGTTGATTCTAGTGCTTCAGGCATTAAATTTTTTTTATAGTCATCATTTGGAAAAAAATATGAGTTTGTGGTCAAAATTTATTAATGGATAAAACTATAATTTTTAGGTAAGTATATTTAATCACGTTCTTAGATAGGTAAGTAATTTAATTCCTTAAAAATATTAAAAGGCTCTAGAAACAAACACATTAACCATTTACTATTATTTCTATGGAATTAATGGACTCACAAACCAATATATATTTATGTTTTTGTGATAGTTAACTTTATAATGACCATGTTCTCTATCACTCACTATCAGAACATGATATTTATAATTCTATTTCATTTCCATGTTTTCACTTTCCCCTAATGTTCTCCTAATCATAAGCCAAGTTATGTGGTGATATTTACCTTTTATATTCCCTTATTTTTAAAGATTATGTTTTATCAAAAGTTTTAAAAATACATCTTTCTTATAAAGGAATTTTATACTATCCACATAAAATTTTATTTATTCATTTTAAAATTTGTGAGTATTTGGTTTTGAAATTCATGATTGTATCAGGATGGTATCTCATTGATTGAATCTTCCACCAAATCCCTCTCAATATCATGATGTGTTCCATGTATCTCTCCGAAGGAAGTAAATACTTTATCCTTCATATTTACTAAACATAGAGTTCATACCAATTGAGAAAGACAATTCTTATAAAGAAAAACTAGTATAAATTATAGATTATAGAGAACATATTATAGGAAACAAAACCACTCACCTAGTTAAAGTTTTGTAGTGAAACCACCAATTTGTGTAAGCTTCCTTGGAACCCAAGGATGGGATGAAGAAGGGGTATTCAAATATGTTTATATAAAAATAAAAAATTTTGAGGGATAAATTTATTTTAATGGGGGTAGAATGTAACACCCCATGATATTATAGTATGTATATTTTTTTTAAATAAATTTAATATATTCAATAACCTACTTTGCCCAAAACACCATGCTTAGAAAAACTCATGACTATTATTTTTTTTAAAAAACAATTGTCACCATGAAATGGTAATGGAATAAATGAATATAGTTATCTAAATTATTAAATTATTTCTTGAGTTACCGATTAATTATAAAGGAAGATAAAAACAAATTGAATATAACGAATATGTTTTAAGAAAAACTATTTTTATACTCATAAAGGAATTTTATCTTAATAAATTAAATTCACAACTATTAGTAAATTATATTAAGTAAATAAATATTTTACATATTCAGTCATTTTTTTAAATCATCCAATAACATTGACATGCTTAATATGAGAATAAATCTAATTTTAAGCATAAAAGTTATATTTTTTCTAAAGGCGGATTTGCCTCCTTTTTATGATGCACTAATTTTAAAACTATATTTTCACAATTTTATACATTTTATTTTAAAAAATAAAGTTTATTTTTGAAATAATAATATAAAAATTATCTTAGGGTAAAATTTTGGTATTTTTCTTACTAGTTTCATTTTTGATGAATAGTGAAATATATTGATTTTTTAACTCTTTTTTCTTCGTATGTATTTTAATTGTCAAATTATATGTGAATTTGGTTTTAAACTATAATTATTTAGATTATACATAAATCAAACCAATTTATTTCAGTAGAATAAATTTCGCATTGAAATTGGATATAAAAACATTTAGAACTTTTTAACTTTTCACCTTAAAAACCCTCTTTTTCATTGTATTTATGGGATTAATATTCTAAATAATTTTCTCAATTATATGAAATTAAATTGTTAAAATATACTACATATTTTTAATAAGAAGTTCCAAATTATATTTTATTTTCAATGTCATTTTGATGTATAAAAAAGTTACTATGGTAAAAATAATTATTTACCCTAGTATAGGTAAAATAATGACAAGGGTTAAAGTTAAAATGTAAAAGATTAACATACATAAAAATTAAAAACTTTAATAGTTTTGAGGTATTTTTAGTCCATAAAAGCCTCTAAAATATTAATTTCTAACAAAAGTCTTTAAAAGTAATTCCACCTTAATGTGCTTGGCTTTAAATATAAAATAATTATTATTTTAATCACTTAAACCCACCTCTTTTCAAGTATAAATATGACCCCATTTTTACCTAAACGACTTGAATATTCTAAAATATCCACCAGAAACCCTCATATTGACTCTCCAAATATCCAATTTATACTTTTCTCAGCAAAATCCCAAATCCAAGGCCCTCAAGGGGTCCCTCATGTAGGAGATATTCAAGAGGTAATTTTTTGAAAACACGTCTCTTAATTTATTTTCTTTTTGTACTTTATCCTCAACTAATTCATAAATAAAGGAATGATAACTCTGAAATAATGTATATACTATATTTTTATTTTTATAATGGAATATATTATATCCATATTTATTATTAACTCCTCTTGTTAAATGAAAGGAAACTATTTCCGAAGTTATGCTGGTTAATCACATCCGTGATTAATGATTTTTTTTCATTTTCCATTTCCACCTTCATGGATGGTCATAAAATTACTATTATGGTTAAATAATATTTTAATAATTATATTATATCCAATTTAATTTTCTTGAACTAATATACACTCATAATATTTAATAATACGAAACAAGTTCTTGATGTTTTAAAAAATAACCAAAATATATTAAACCTTTATCATTAACGATTTATCTAATGAATCATCCTCATGTATGAAATAAAAATGATATGTGGGAACATTAATAGTTCTGGAATTTCGTTAAAACTATTCCATTACACTTATATATTTTTATTCTCATTTTATAATAACATCCTTAATTTTACACAAATGAACTAATCATGAAACCATGGAAAAAACATACCTGAAACTATGAAAATAAAGAAATATTATTAATGAATGGGTCATAATTTTTTTTAAATCATCACAAAAGTTATTAAAAATATTAATTTTGTTCCATAATTAGTTTATAACAATATTTAAACAATTATATAGGATGTTAAAGTACACATCACTGAATAGAAGCGTGAGGTAAGAGATTTCTAAACCCAATTTCAATTATTTGTGCTAAACATATACTTCTTGATTATGTCATGATATGAAAATGTGTAAAGTTACTTTTGAATATGTTATGTTTTATTTTAACTTTTTGTGTTTATTTAATAAGTATATACATATTTGATTATTTTTATTAATTCCCATTTCTTCAATATTATATTTATAAGAGACATTATTTTAGAAAAAATATATTTTCAAATATTTCCATAAAACACTATTTCTCCATCCTTGTATATGTTCTATAAAATTGATTCATAATTTTTTACTATTATCTTATGATTTTTTAATTAATTTTATCTCATGTTTTAATTTTTACAAAAATGGTTTGAAATTATTCAATTTTTCATTTTCTAAAAGTTTTTTTACTATTTCAAGAAGCATACCGAATGAATGTTTTTTATCTCATATGGAATGAGTAGAATTTTACAACATCATAATTACTTATTATTTTGATTATTAATTTAAAAGTTTACAAGGTTTCATTCATATAATATTTTTCATTTTATAATTTCATAGTGTTTTAAACCAATGTAATTTTCAAAGTGGAAAAGGATATTTTCTAAAATAATTTTCCAATAATCTAATTTATAGTATTTTCATCTATGTTAAAATTATTTCATGAATCTTATGATTAATTGAAGTTGATGTATTGTGATACCATCTTACATATTTTATTACATAGTTTATGATCATTTTTATTGGGTATTTACTATTTGATACCATTGTTATATTTATTTTGGTTATGTTTCATGACAATATTATGATACCCATTTCATTCCATGAGTTACCATTATGATTAATCCTCATGTTTGATTATTTATGTGGCACACATATGCATGGAAATTTTGTAATGGGTGAACACATATATCACTCCAATGAATTGGTTAATGTTTTAATCTCACGATATGTCATGTTGGGATAGAGAGACAACCAAATTCCTTTATGGGACTTTTTCCACCATATCATATAGTATGGGAAGTTAGCTTTGACTCATGTTTGTGCCATGTTTTTTTATTTCTTCCACTTTACTATTTTTCTATGATTATATGATTCTATGTTCAAGATGTTACATTTCTATATATATATTCATGATCTATTCTAATATTCTACCATGTTATGTTTCCTAACTCATACGATATTCTTTAATCCCATGTTTATTACATTATTAGGATTTTTAGGTTTTACCTTTTGTCTATGTTTTCCCAATCTTATCCTATGAAATTATACAAGCTTGATGGGAATTATTATTCTGTAATGGATATTAATAAACCAATGTTTGATTATAGTTTCATGTTTTCTAATAATGTACCTAGTCTTCCAAAGACACTATAATTTTCGATCCTTGGTTTGTATTTCATGGATAACTATGCATAAAACTAGGTAATAATATGTTTAAAAAGCATGATTCGTTATAGAATTGTTGGTTCCCTACAATATTTTTTTAATCAAAACCTTATGTGGCCACAATTTCACTAAGGTTCTTAGGTATACATTCTCTTAGTTACATGAATATGTTGGGCTGAGGACCTAGAATAATCGAACATGATAGCTTCTAGATGTAGGTAGAGATCGACTATGTGGTATATCTTGGTCTACACTATAGAGCCTTGTAATTTTATTTTTATTTATTTTATTTAATTTTATATATATGTTCATCCAAAAGTGTGATCAGTTTTATATGTATGACATGGATGTTCATGCTTTACGACATTTCATTTATTACTAGAACATTGTTTATATTTACTACTTCCGCACTTTGATTATTCACTTATATGAATGATATCTTGTTATTTTCATTATTTATTAATATTATATGATGTAATAATATCTCTAATAACACCCCTTAGTCCCTCACTACTAGATGGAATCCTCTTACATATGGAGAGGCTCGCTAAGGCACTGTGGATAACCGACTTGGAGAACTAGATTTGTGGAATTTGGGTTCGGATGTTATAACTACTATATATCAAACATCACTAAAAGAACCATCCCACTCATAATATCCCACAACATATCTATGAGGAAAAAAGTATGTCCACTATCATGTAATATGTGTAAAACTACCCAAGATTGGATACTCATGGGCACAAATCTGAGTCCCATTGAAAGAGATATTCTAGGTATAAGTCTCATACAAATGTACACAATGTATACAAAGGGTTATATGGCATGTGAACTATCTTAGACACCTGGTTGTGTCTTTTTATGTATATGGATTGGTTGTCCATGTTGATAGACACGACATGTACATGGTGTACACGATGTGTCTTATAATCCTTGGGTAAGCTTGTGTCCTTGTTGACACTCTATTCTGTCAAAGAGTCTAAAAAATGAAAAGGGAATCCCCTTAGAAAGAAAAGGAAAAAATACATAAAAAAATAAAGATTTGAAGAGGCATGAGTTTTGGTTCGCCTTAGTCAGATCAAAAGACCGTCGGTGCACATCCTACTTATGCGCCCCAAAACATCGAACAACCTACTTGCGCGCCCAGACTCCTTTCACCCAAGGTCATATTTTTGCCTATAAATAGACTCTTGGGGCCTCCATTTGTACAAAATAATTTCTTTGAAGCCTAATTGCTTCTCTGGTCGGCCTAGTGCTTCACCCAGGTCTTCCTAAACTTTCAAGGTAGTTCTTAAACACATTGAGTGAAGGATTTAAATGAGGATCATTGGAATTAATTCCTTTTATTTTTTGAAAACCACAACACTTGCAAACCTAATGCGCCCAACCTCCATAAATCAGAAACACTTGTGAGCCACCTATTCCTTTTATAGGAACTTGAGAAATCCACTTCTAGGATTACCTGTGAATACTTCTAAAGGGTTGAGACATGTCTCTCCAAAGTATTACCATATAGGTTGTTCATCGCTTAAGTGAATAAAAAGTCCCTCAAGTCTACTTGCGTAACCTTATCTGCTCGAGCACCCCTTTTTGATTCAATTACTCTCTTCATTTTACAAGCCATCAAGCCTTCATTAAATCCATTCATGGAAAGGATTTTTCTTCCTTCACTCCCTTGTCTAAAAGGGATTTTGCTGAGACCTCCACAAAAACCTCATGAATTGTCAAACCTTTGGGAAAGGAACATCAACATGCCTCCTATTTGGGTTTGTATTTCCATAGTCATAGGTTTCCTACATTTTTTTAAGGGAGTTAAGAGACATGGAATATCTGTGGGTCGGTATATCCATAGTGACATGGACCTTTCTCCCAGAAATAGTATTGGGAAGTTCCCAGTTTGGAGGAGGGTTGGGTCTTGGCCTCTCTATTCTCGAATAGATTACTCGGAACCTCAGGTCTCTAGTAAGGGAAGGTATAGTTCATACATACTCTTCCTTTTAAAAATAAAGGAGAATTCTCCCTCCAATACAAGGTCAATTTTAGGGAAACCATCCTGGAATAAGACCCTATATTTTCTTGCAGGAGGTAGCATCATTTCTCCTCCTTTCTTCTTCATTGGGAATAGGGAATTTTGTTACCCTTTACCTACATCATTGGTATTTGTCACTATGGGAAGACCTCCTGGTTTAAGCCCCTAACCATCATCCCTTCATCCTTACATTTTAACCTTGTCTAATGTAAAAAAAATATAGGGAAGGCTCATTGCCTTTTCCTCTTCCATGGTCGCCTCGCCCTTATCCACTCTCGATGCCATAGGTGCTCCACCTTCTAACAGCAAAAGAGGAAAAGTGTGAATGCTTTTGTTGAACCTTTGACATTATCTTGTTTCTGACACCGAGCATGACTCATGTGGGATTAAATATTTTTCAGGGTCACACCATTTTCTCAATAGAATAAACTATGAGAACTTTGATTCCCACCATAATGGGGACACGTAGGAAGCCTTCTCAAGGCCCAAGATCACTAGATTTACACTTCAAGAATCCAATCCTAATTCCCCTAATTTGGGAATCCTCCTTAGGAATAATACCCAAATTAAATCCTCAAATCACCAAAGAATCCTTTTCACGAAGTAAGCCCAAACTAATTTCTCTCAAAAGACTATACTCTCTTATGAGAATTATCGAACTACGTGGGATTTGATTACCATCTATACGTGATATGTAGGAAGACTCTTTGATGTTCAAAACCAATACCTTAAACCAACCATGTTCCCCTTGGGACATATTCCCAAGAGGGTGTCATCCTACTTGGAAACTCATATCCTTTCCAAGTTCCTTGGGCTGCTTTAGCATAAGTCCCACACTATGTTTTAACTAGGAACCTTCCGCTTAGATGTCCATACCACATGAAATTAAACCGTACGACTAGGTCATTATCACATGACCTTAAAAGGTATTATGAGTCCCATTCAGTGGCACCGAACTACAAGGGTTTTGATTCCTTTTACAAGGATAAGTAGGTTTACCATTTTATGGGAATTATCCCAAGATCATACCAAACCTTCGTTTCCCTATAGGACAATAAATTCTAGAGTGCCCCACAAAGTGGCTTAAAAACTAGTATTATCATAAAGATGATTAAAAAAATATCTATGTAGTATATGAGAGGATACCATTGATGGAGAACCTCGAATACATATGGATATCTCCATTAATGAAGAACCTCGAATACCTACGGATGATTTTAAACTTTTCATATGAAAAATAAGTGATTTGAAATTCCAAGGGATACTTATGATATACTTGGTGAATTAATAATGATTCATGAAAATATCTTAAATTATAAAGAGAGTCCCGGAGTAGAAACTAATTACCCCCAAAATGGTGTGATGTGTCCAACATACCATCCTTTATACTGATGCACATTTTTATGTATCATGAAGTTCAAACTTAACAAATGCCTGCCTTTGGAAAGAAAGTCCCATTTGGATAAAGAATTGTTGGATGTTTCTAGATCCATAAATAAATCCATTGGAAACTGCCTGGAAGTAGTGATTCTTAAAACTATAATACATGTTTCAAGGAACTACAAAACAAAAATGGTGAAATCGACGTGAATCCTTAACCAAGTTAATAATTTTACCCACCTATTAGGACCCTATAAATTGATAAAGGAAGGCCATAAAAAGAAATAAATCACACATTTATCCATCTAAAAAGATGCTGCTTTAATGGAGTTTGTTGTTGTTTCATGTTTTTCTCAGAATTCCCTTCACTCTAAAATGGATTTATTCAAGACAACATTTGTAAACTTCCCAACCACTAATAAATCTGGATCCCCATCCACGAGAATTATGTCATCACCAACCCATCATCTTCAATGCTGGGTCTCTAATGTGCTGGTAATGCAATATTGCCATCATGATATAATTCCAACTTTGGAGGCTGCTCAGTAGGCCCTCCAGGTCAATAACAATCCTCAATCATCCGGCCAATGATGACCATTGATTAAGAATTAGACAGTGCCAACCACCATCTTCAACTGTTTTGGGTCTTTATCCCCAGAACACAATGATCAATCCCTCATGTACTATAGGGTGGTGGATCAAGAGGCCAATCAAGGCCTCAATTCAAGAATGAAAGAGTCTTTCATGAGGACTCCCACCAGAAATCACTACCTGCATAATCATGCGGTAGTGAACCACCAACATGATGGGGGTGTTGCCTATAGACGTCCGACCCAGGTCTCTCAGAATTCGGCACCCAAGAAGAACTATCAGGGAAAACATTCTATCAACAGGGATCAGTTTCTTACCTCTACCCCTTCTGGAGAATCCCATCAACCTAAATTGATGGCAAACAACAAATGGGACCATACACCCACCCATCCTAATTTTTCTATCCAGTAGACTCCTCTGGAATTAACCCACCAATACCACCAGATAAATCCAATGGAGTACAATGAATAGGCTTATACACATGCTTACAAGTTATTATCCAGTCAGCAGGCTTTTCTGACTGCATTTAAAGAAGCTCGCCAATCTAATGTGGTGAAAACTGGTAAATAGGAACATACACCTATTTACAATCACCAATTATTCCAGAAGTCTTGTCTACCGGTATTGAAGGAAGTCTGTCAAGAATACTTTATGGGAAATATCCAGAAAGAATGTACACCTACCAATGTTCATCAAGTCTTCCAACAGTCTCATTTGGTAGCATCCAGAGAAGTTATTCAGAAAGCTTCGACAACAAATTTGGGTAGACCCAACTCTCTGCCACCATATATGAGTACTGTCAATACCCATTGATAGGAAAAGGAGGATAGGAGAAGGCACACACACCAACTCCAGATACGGAATGGAAATATATTCCCATTCTATCTGTTGAAGTCACCAAAAAAATCTTATCAATGTTGAAAGGGAAAACACAAATCCTTTCCCATATTCTGGAAGCATGCCAGGATATTATAACAACTACTTCAGAAATACCTATGAAACAGACACATAAATCTATCCCCACATATGGGATGACACGTCGGCATGCCATCACTGAATAGATACACACCTCTTTTCCAGTTTAGGAGGGTCATGGGGCATACTCCCCCATTTCATATGGACAATAAAATAGGGAACATACACCCTTTCCAATTGAAGGTAATTGGTCTGTTCCGGTAAACAATTCAAGGAAGGCACATACACCTGGCCATGATAACCACTTTTCCCATAAAGTGGCCTCAACTAAGTATAAGAGAACATCCAAAAAGAAGTCTCAGTAAGCATTGTTGGATAATTAAGAGTCAAGCTATGATTTGGCTTCTCTTAATGCTGGAGTTCGTGAAACCCTCAAACATTTATCTATTGTAGCTCAAGATCCAATAATCTAATTACCAAATTATAGAAGTGATAGTAGTAATTTTGAAGTTCCTCATCATACACTTCATTATGAAGTATTTCTTCATGAAAATTTAGTCAATACAAAGTTCATATCTCTAGATGAGAGCCATAGAAACCCTCAGTGTGGGCAGAAGACCAAGGAGTAAGATGATTTATCTATTTCTGTATTCCACCATGGTGATCCTCCCCCTGATGGAATTTTCTACGAAATTACTCTCCACAATAGTATTTATCATTTCCAAGAAAATTCTATTATTGAAAATGTAGCAACAAGAAATCCCTCCTATCTCGAGGCACTTGCAAACACAAATCCAATCAGTTCTAATGCCTTGTCATTGAGAGGGGAAACACTTTATCAACTAGAAGACATCTTAAGGGAACAGTCATTCTCTAAACCTCCCTCATGCCATTTTTCTTCTAATACAGATCATCCACATTGGTCATACCAAGTGGATAAACCTCTATATAAAGACGATGAAGATGTCTTAGATATGGGGAAAAAATTGTCCAAGGGAGAAGTACCAGTCATGTTATTTATTTTGGAAAATTCTCAGTATAACATTCTAGCATTGATTTCATAAGATTTTATTCATGATATCTGCCTCAACCAATGGAAGGATCTTCATCATTTGAAAACCAAATTATTACCAATAGATGAATATAAAAATCATGTAAAGGTAATAGAAGGGTTGAAACGCCAAATTGAATTGGCATCTCACTCAGTTTCCCAACATCCAAAGGTTGAAAAACAGTAGAGAATCCCTCAGTGTGCATGACTCAATGCTCTAAAGAGGATACACCAGTTAATTTATGATTCCCCATATATTGTTCATATTAGAGGATGGGGTTCACATAGAGCATTTCATTTCACTGCACTCCAAAATCAGCAATGTCCACCATAAGTGGTCTCATTCAATGTTATTGCCCACGGTCGGCCACAATCAATAGATGTTGTATGTAATAGAATGTAAAATCAAGAAAAAGACTCAACCATCTCTCATCATATTTAGGCCCAAAGAAAAAAAGTTTTTGAGTTACTTTTACATCAAGCATCTAAGAATCTTGAGCAAGAATCCATCTTAGAGGATGTCTGCCGCCAGAGAATAAAAATGTCTAAAATAGCAATGTAATCTTCTAAAACAGGTTATTTTATTGGTTTTTGGATAATTTACCCAACTAATGTCCAAAAAAATTCAAAAAAATCAAAAGAGAAGTAGCATAAATTTCATCCATATTAGTTCAAGAATCACCCCATCTTGTAAGGATGGGTGCTTATTTAATTAAATCATCAAATTCATTAAACAAAGTTCAATGATTTGAAGAAGAAGAACAGGAACAACCCCATCCTGTAGTGTTGGGGGCTTTTTCACAGCTACAATCTCCTCCTCAATGGATGTCAGTTTTTTCCCGATTAGGGAAGAATACACAAGGAGTGCATACCAATGAACTATTATAGGATTACCTTTGGGTTACTATCCTCCAAAAAGTTCCCAGGAATTCATCATATAAGAGAACATAGTCTCATGGAAGATATAGAGGGAGACGATCTTACATAAATACTGACATAATTCCATCAATGCATTATGAATCAGTGAATGTGATTAAAACCACTATGAAGATCCTCCATAAAATGATTCCAATTCAAGAGAACTAGAAAATGAAGTTCTAGTCTATAATACAGGACACATAGAGGTAAATTATGTAGGTTTGCATACTTGAAATCAGAGGCTTACCCAGAATCTAGGTATGACTTCAAATAACCAACTCCCACCCCTCCTAAAGTAATCTAACAAGGGGAAATGAAAAATTCATATTGAATCACACTTTTCCACTAGAGAAGGTAAATATTTTTCTCTTGAAGAATGATTTTCACAGTAAGAAGAAGAAATGAAGGAATTGAAAAGACTCAATATAGAGTTACTTTGAAGTATCATTTCTGCTAGATGTACTCACTAGGAAGGCACTCAACTTGAAAATCATGTATGACCTCCTCAGAAAAGATAATTTATAGTAACTACAGATGTGAATTATGAATTCCCTCCATTGGGTACAAAATCAAAGAAGGACCAGACACATCCTGATAGGCCTATTCCTATGGGTTATCTAAGGAAAATATCAGCACCACCATTAGTGGTTTTTCCAGTTTTTGCACCATCTCAATATCTAAAGTCTATACTTGCATAGGTTCCAGCTCATCTAGATATTCCCCAAATTCTTATGAACACAATTAAGGAATTAATGAATCTATTAAAAGGTATGGTGGAATGAAGTGCACCCGTTCAGTCAAAAAAGAGATCTTACCCTGAATGGGTGGATGCAATTCCTCCCCCACAAAATTTTTTGAATACCACATTCCCAAACTTTAATGGTTCGGGAGATTTGGAACAAAACTTAACACATTTTGTTTCTTGTTGTGATCCCATGATGGGAAATACTCAACAATAATAAGTAGTAGAGCTTAGGTGTTTTGTGCAGTCATTACAGGGACCAAATTTTATCTAGTATACAA
Source organism: Viscum album (assembly GCA_963277665.1). NCBI lineage: Eukaryota > Viridiplantae > Streptophyta > Magnoliopsida > Santalales > Viscaceae > Viscum > Viscum album. The sequence continues at coordinate 826,463,354 of OY728155.1, forward strand.
TCATACAATCTTGATTAATTACTGGATGGGAAGATCTCATTCATAAATTCCTTCTTCAATTTATCTCAACGCTACAAAAGATGATAGTTTTTTATCTTAGAAATTGCAAACAAATAGAGAATGAAAGAGTATCATATTTCCTTACATGATGGAAAGGATTAACATATTCCTTAATTCTAGCACTCCCACAAGAATAATTTCTGCCAATTTGTTTGTCAAATCTACATGATGAGTTATGCACACCATTGATCACTATGAAATACATAGGTGGGATTCGAGACCTTACTTCAATCTATCAATAGATAGAGGACTCTATTATAAAAACTAATGCTAAAACTAGGGTAATTACCTTAGTTCCAGAGAGTAGGATAGGAAAGGAAGAAGGTGATAAAGTTACACTCAAGCAGGAACCTGTACCTGCTTCTACTTCAAGACATTCATCATACCGAAGGGCTCTACCTCCTGATCATTAGCATCAATGGACACCTCATCAAGATGATCAAAGATATCAAAGGTGAAAATAGTTTGAGGAATTAAAGAACAAAGTTTATTCTTTCCGGAATGAAAAAGTTCTTGTTTACTTAATCTCAGCTCTGGAAAGCAATTTGGTTTAGTTTCCATGGACAAAAAAACAAAATAATGAAAGATATGGAGATCTTCCAAATTATTGTCTATTTCACCACATGTTAGTGCATCCCATATAGGAATGTGTTGTTTTCAAGGAACTCTTGAAAAGGATGGTAGATTTTGGACAAGTGAAACTGAAAAGTTTATTAGATCAAGTAGCATGTGTTACCACTACTGATCCAGAGGAAGAAGGAGAATTGAAGGAATTCAAAAGTAAAAATGTGCAATAATATGATGATTGGATGATCAGGAAAGCGATCAACCGGTATCATGTCATTTTATGAACACAGTTGAAACAACTGATTGTGTCTTCTATAACTCCTTCCATAGCAAAACCACCTTCATCAAAAGGTCGTTCCTCAAATAATCGAAGTGACCAAAAGGACAAATAGAAGTCAAAAGAAAATGATCTCACATTAAGTCCAATTTTATCCTCAAACCTAGCATATTTCTTGCCATCTGTTTCAAAAGCATGGGCCCTGCCCCACCAAATGGCATAATTAGAATTAACCTAGCACGCATAATCTCTATTAGATGAAGAATTGATCATTGGTTTGGTCAACTTTATCCATTTAACGGATCTTTATTCCAATACTTATTCTGATTATAATGAGCTATAATTCCTTAAACCTAATTGGGGAACCAGAGGAAGAGGTTAGGGTTGAGGATACAAGGGAAGGCATGTGAATTCTAGAAACCACCATTTTAACTCTACCCCTTCTTGAACTATATATGCAGTAGAAACTCATGGAAGAGCCCTTCTGTGGGATAAACAAGAACATGGAGTTTCTTTCATGCAAGGAAGGTTCGGATCTAACATGATTATTTTGGAGGATCGATTATAAGTCACACCGTATTCCTCTCAATAAGGTAATAGACCTATTTAGTAAAATCTTCCAAAGCCAGGAGTATTTTCAGCTTCTACTCCAACATAGGGTACATCTACATCAGAAGAATCAACTTCCAAAACACCTATAAAACTGCATATTCATGCTGGAAGACACAATCCTTTGGACAGAAAGTATGATGTCTTGAAACAATTGGTCAAAATAATGTCCATGTTATCAATTATGAATGCTTTGATTATGTCAAAATATCTTTGAGAATCACTCATTGAGGCTTTTTAAAGTCCTCAAGAGTTTGAAATCGAAGTTAATGCTACTAAGGTTTACCATATAGAGAATGATCCTTCCGAATTTCATGAAGTCATATCTTTTACAAATGAAGATGAAGATGATGGTGTAAATGGATGTATTAGACCCTTGTATTTGCTTAGAAATTTCAATGATGTATATATCTGATGATACTTCATTGATAATTGCTCCGGAGTCAACCTCATTCCTGTTCGTACACTTCGTCGATTTGGCCTAACTAAATATGACTTATCTCCTTTGACTTTAATGTTTCAAGGATATGATAAGAATGAACCAGAACCTCTGGGCGAGATTACACTCAGAACTCAGTTTCAAGATATTTTTTCTAATTCAGATTTAATGGTTGTTCGTCTAGGCACAACCTTCAATATTATATTTGGAAGGCCTTGGATGCATCAACATGAATCCATACCATTTTCATGCCAAGAATGTATTAAGTACCATTTTAATGGTCAAATTGGGACATTGTATGGTGACAAGGATCTGTTCAAAACATGTGAATCTCAATACATTGAGTCAGAGTTTTATCACACAGAAAGAACAAAGTACATGACAAAAGAAATAACCAGAGTTAATGCTCTGAATGGACTGTAAAGGATCCCAACAAATCCATTCATACATTTGAGTACAGACTATGTGCTACCCATCAATCAAATTGAAAGGGTAAAACCAAATCCAAGAACTATTCCAATAACTTCCATAATGTCAGTCATGAAAACTAAGCTTGAAAGTCTAGGAGAGATTAGTGATTCACTAAGTAGTGATGGAAGCCTAAATAGAGATGTTTTCATTTCATCTGCTGAACTAAAACAAGCCTCTAATTCATCAATCAGATTAGAATAAATTGAATCATTTCTATAGGAAGAAAAAGATGTTGATTCTCAATTCATCATCTCCTCTTTATTACCATAGGAAGACCCTTCGTCATTATAAGGGTCAGATATGGTGGCCTCTTATTTAGGATATTAAAATACTAACTCCCCCTATAATTCTAGGAGTTTCTATTCATCATCTACTATGAAAGTGGAAACATAAGAGGTAACACATAATGAATAAGAAGAGAAAGATCTTGGGGATGATCCTCCATCATATGTGGAAGGTGTCTCTACCACCGTGGATGAGCTCGGAGAAATAAATCGGGGTACAAAAGAAGATCCACGCCCCACTCTAATTAGTGCGTCCACGAAATCTAATGAGAAAGAGGTGTATACTTCATTTCTAAAGAATCATCGAGATATATTTTCTTAGAATTATACATAAATTATAGGACTTGATCCTTATGTAGCCACCCATCATTTGGGTTTTTCAAAAGAACATTTTGGGTTCAAGTAAGCAGTAAAAAGAACACACCCAACTCATGCCTCTGCAGAGTTTGGCTGAACCAAAAGGCTTTGAAGGTGTGAAGTAATGAGAAGGAGGAGTGCCCTTTTATAAGTGGGGTGAGGGGCACCTTTGGAAAAGCTAGAAATATTAATTTATAATAAATTCATATTCGGTTTCTAATAGCTCCAAAGTTTATTATTTAAAGGTTAAGGTGGGGATGGGTCGAAAACCACTTACCAATAGAATTTAGACAGGTTTGGGTTACTATATTAAGATTATCTTTAATTATTAACTCTTAGTTAATTAGTTTGACATTTACCATGTCACATTGTATTTTTATATTATATAGTTAATAAACTTACTATATACATCCATGAGACCCCCCAAGTGGTCCATTAATGATACACCTATCATGATATAAGTCTCTTGGCCTAACCTTTGATTTTTAGGAATTTAATATCAATTAATAATAAAATATTTTTTTAAAAACTTTTTTATGTCAATTTTGACACTATTCAATAGTTGATTTTTGTGAAACTCATAACAGAATTATTACTTCAAACAAATTCAATTAAATCAATCATAATATGTCATATTATCCTATAAAATTAGTTTAATTCATTAAAAGTCTCAAATTATATTTATTTGGGTATTTATAATATCAATTATTTTAATGTTTCACTATTATGGTAATTACTGCATCATCATTGTGTCATAAATAAATTAAATTATTTAATGCCTAAAAATTATAAATAAAATATCATTATGTAGTAACGCTTTTTAGATTTCTAATTAATATTTACAATCGAATTTCTATTATGTATAACCCTATATTAAAAATGTTCTAGTAACTAAACTTTGATTTTAACTCTTTTAACTCTTCTTTGAATTAAATAATAATAAATGTCCTAATCTAATCCAAGTGGACCTAAATGATAATATTTTATTCCTAAGGTTGTTTTTTGTAACAACCCAATCTTTTTGAGTAATATATTAAATTACTCTTAATGATTTAATAAGATGTTAATGGTTAATGCAGAAAGAGGAGGCGATGGCTTCATCCAGTAGACTTGAACCTTATGAAGCCCACTTATCAGAGCTTGGGAAGGAGGTAGCATCTGTGGGCTTCGCTTTGGACCAAGCCCAAGCCGAACTCCAGCGTGTCAAGCTTGAACAGAAATGCCTACGGGAGAAGTTCAAGTTAGTAGAGTTTACTACTAGGGAAATGTTATCTGAGCCTCCCTCAGATTCTCTCACCATAGCACACCTTACACTTAGGTCTTATGCCGGTGTTATAAGGGGCTATGTGACGAGACCCTAGCTTCCTTGTGTAATCCTTTCGGGTGAATAAATTGAGATTTCTTCCTTTAGTGATGTTTGTGAAATTTCAAATGTCCAGATAATTTTAGAATGCATTTTATTGATGAATTTTTTTGGAAAAAAGGATATTTTAAAATATTTATGAAAACCCTAAATAACTAATGATGTGTAATGATTTTCAAAAAATGGTCTTCTACAAAAGTTTTCAGTAAGGAATTTGGAGTCTAATAAGATCAACTTAATTTTTTGATGAATAGTAAATTATGAATAGTGATTTTACGCTTAGGATTAGTAATGTGATCAAATGGATTAGTAATTTCACTCAAAGAAAGTTTTAATATAATTTGGACACCTAGATTAAGTAATGTGATTCAATAAAATGGGTAAATAACGGTTTCATAAATTATTAGTCAAGTATTAGTTTTTTCAGATGAATATTGTTTTTTTAATTAAAAAATTAATTAAAAATAATTAGAAAATTATTTTTATAAAAAGGACTTTATTTTTGAACTCAGAGCATCGATATTATGTTAAGGTAATTTTTGGGGATTTTTCTGAAAAAAATGAATTTTCGATGAATAGTGTTTTTATTTAAAAATTAAATTAAAAATCTTTAGAAAATTATTTTTTATAAAATGGATTTCATTTTTGAAATCAGAGCATTGATATTTGGTTAAGGTGAAATTTTGGGATTATTCTGAGAAAGTTGGATTTTTGATGAATAGTGAAAATATAGTTTTTAAGTTATGGGTGTTTAATGACATCATTAAATGATGTATTAAGTATATATTCAATATGGTCGAATTATGAATAGTAATATAAGGTATGAGGTGTCCCAAGTGGCCAATACCATGGGCAAATACCATGGGAAAGCCCATGGTTTTTCCAAAACCACTAGTGAGGTGTCCCTTGGCCATTATTGCCTTATCCCCTCACTTTTCCTATAAATACCCACCCTTTCCTCCTTTAGTTTTCACTCCCAACTCTCCCCCAACGAAGTTCTGGTCTCCTTACCTCCCAAGGAGTCCTCCCAAGGTGCCTCCAAGCCCTCAAGGTCCAAACCTTTGAGTTTCAAGAGTCACGTTTTAAGGTAAGGGATCCGACCTCTCTCTTTCTTTTCATGTAATCCTTTTTATGTAATTCCTTTTATGCTCCATGTTCTTATGTGAGAGGATGTTCTTTTATATTCCTATTACTGCCCTTTTCATGTTTATATGATGAGAGATCCCCTCTTACTCTCATCATTTAGTTTTATGAATGTTTAAGTGACGCCGTTAGGCTGCCAAATTTTTTAGGGATTCTTTCACCCTTCTCATTTTTCAAGTTCGATTTTCATGTCAAGTCTTTCAAGTTCCTTTTTATTATGTTGGGGTATGATCTCTATATCTATCATACTGATCTATTATGATCATATGATGAGAGACCCTATTTGATCTTGTCAATTCTTTTTATTGAAGTTTAAGTGACGCCGTTAGGCTGCCGAATTTTCATAAGAGAAATCTAATTTTTGTCTTCCTTCCATGTTTTTCATTTCAAATGGTATGTCCTTAAAATTTCATTACCATGTCCATATATCCTTTTTATTCTGTCCCCTTACTGTTTTATGGATAATTTATGAGTGGGTTACCCATGTCCCCTCTCTTTTCAATGTTTTCTAAAAACCCGAAACATAGCCGTTATGCTGCAGAATTTTCGTCTCAAAATGCCTCTCTCTCTTTTCTCAAAATTATTTTATGTTATAAATTTAATACTCAAAGATCTTATTTCTACAAGGGTATTCACATATATATCAAAATGTTCTATTTTAAATTCTGGGATATACATACATGAGACCCACTTTCCCTTCCGTGGGTTTAAAGTGACGTAAAGATCATGTCTTTAAAACAGTTTTTAAAAACGTTATGATTATGAAATGAAACCCATTTATTTTATGCTATATGGGTTATTTATGAAATTTTTGATGATGATATATGTGGATCACATGATAATAAAGTCAAATTTAAGGGTGCGCCCTGATAGCGCTCCAATGCATTGGGTAATGATGTAACCACTAGAGATTACAATTTTCACGATACCTTGGTGAATAACCTTGGTAATTTTCAAATGACACCTTGGGGATGGACCTTGGTGATATGTTCATGATTGTATATGTTAAATGATGTAGCCACATCTTCAAGTTATGGAAAATTTTATTTTTATTATGAAATGCCTCATGATTTCTTTCTCATTCCTTAAAGTTCTTTTCATGTCCTTATTGAAGTATCTCAAGTTCACATGTAAAATGTTCCTCTTGTTTCCCTTACTGGGCCTTCTGCTCACCCTTTCTTTTGATGTATGTCCCCATGTTATGAGATGCAGTAATAAAACTAGGATGAACTTAAGGAGAAGCCTTTCAAGTGTTTAAGAAGAATGTTTTATGTTGTTTTCATGTATTATGTTCCTGGTTTCCAAGACACTAGACCTTAAAGATCCTCACATTTGTGTAATGTAATGAAAGTTTATGTTATAAAAAGGCGGGATTCTATAGTTGGTATCAAAGCATGGTTTAGTTATTTGTGGAAATTAGGATATAAAAACTTTAGGAAGAACCCTATAGAAAAGTTTAAATATAGGAAAACTTCCTGGTATTTTGGTAAGTATTGAGTAAGTGGTTTATCAAACAAATACATCCCTGTCTGGATACGAGCAGGTAGAGGCGGCTCTGGCACAGATGTACATAGGGGTAAAACCCGAAAACACCGCTTTGAGATAGACTCGAACGGCTACTGGTGCACGATAATGGGCCTTGCTGCACTCTTGGTTACGACACTCCTGGGGGATATGTTTGGTTAATCACAAGCTTTTTATGAATCATTATGAAGGAATTATAGAAAAGTGTAATTGTCTAAGCATGAAGTCTTAGTTAAAAGATCCATAAATGAAATAAGTTTCTCACTAAGGTTTTACTCTTTTAGAAAATGGAGGGAAATAGGAGGAACCGTGCCGATGGTGACCGCAATGCACCATGTGCTGACGACCCTCTGATGGAAGCCGGAATGGAAACATTCATGCGAATGATGAACCAACTGACTCAAGTTATGAGTAATAACTTGAATCAAGCTGAGAGGCCGACCTCACCATGAAGGGAACAAATTTCTGTTGAGTCCTTCATGCGTCAACGACCACCAACATTCAGTGGATCTACTAACCCATTGGTTTCGGAACAATGGATAAGCTCCATTGAAAAGATCTTTTCTGTACTTCATTGTTTCGGAACAAGAAAAAGTCACCCTTGCTGTTTACCACCTAGAGGGAGAAGCTGATCAGTGGTGGTCACTGATCAAAAACATGAATCCACGAGGAGAGATGGAAGCTATGGAGTGGGAAGAGTTCCGGGGAATATTCTTTAATAAGTATTTCCCTCGTTCGATGAGAATGAGAATGGAGAAAGAATTTCTCGAGCTGAAGCAAAAGGAGAATGAATCAGTTGGAACCTACGAGATGAACTTCACAAGGCTTTCCCGTTATACCTCAAGCTTCGTCATGGACCCTAATGGGAAGGTTGATAGATTCTTTAGTGGACTACGACCTCATCTACGAAAGAATCTAGCCAACAGGGACTATGATAGCTATGAAGAAATTGTTTGAAGTGCTATGAAAGTTGAACTAGAGTTTGGGGAGACACAATGGTCTCACAAATCTAATGAGAAGAAGAGAACTCTAGAACCGAGCCTGGGAAGAAGTTTTGATCAGGAAAGAGGTGGAAAGCATATGTAACATGCCACATGCAATAAATGTGGAAAGAAGCATTCGGGGAACTACTTGATCGGAAGTGGTAAGTGCTATAGGTGTGGAAAATAAGGCCATATTTCTCGGAATTGTCGTAGTGATGTGAAGCCTCAACTTCCCAACACTAACGACAGAGGAAATATGGTTCTGGCCCTACCCGAAGTCACATGCTTCAAGTGTGGATAGCTTGGGCACTTTTCTAATCAATGTCCAAATCCGAGGGCGGTGGAGGGGAATCACCATCAACCTCAGCAGAGGACAAGGGATCAAGGTCGTGCTTTCGCTATCACAACAACTGAATTTGAAGTTCCGAATGATGTGGTAGCAGGTACTCTTGTCTTCCTCTCAAAACTAGCAAGTACTTTATTTGATTCTGGTTCTACGCATTCCTTTATTTCCTCCATGTTTGCAAGGAATATAGAATCAATCCCCGAACTACTAGAGGTAGAGTTGTCAGTCAAGACTCCAAGTGGGATTATCCTTGCATCAAAAGTATTTAGAGACTCTAGTGTTTACTTTGGTGAGCACAATCTTATCGCAAATCTAATATTCATTCCCATGATGGAATTCGACATTATACTAGGGATGGACTGGCTCTCAAAGTATAATGCTAAGATCAAATGCAGAAGTAAGGAAATCTCAGTAGTCTTGAATGAACGACCTACAATTATCTTCCAAGGAGAGATATCCCGAACTGATCCCTATCTAGAAGCACCTCCTATAGCTTTATTTATGGAGTTAATCGGTGATGAGGAAGAAGGGAAAGGGAGCATACAAATTGAAGATGTTTCGATTGTTCAGGAATACATGGATGTATTTCCTGAGGAGTTACCTGGACCTCCCCCAGAAAGAGAGGTAGAGTTCTCCATTGAACTCGTACCTGGGTCTCAACCGATATCAAAGACTCCGTATAGAATGGAAAATGTGGAGCTAGAAGAGCTAAAGAAACAACTCCAAGACTTGTTGGAGAAGGGGTTTATCCGACCGAGTGTGTCTCCTTGGGGAGCACCAGTTCTCCTTGTGAAGAAGAAGGATGGATCAATAAGGCTATGCATTGATTATAGAGAACTGAACGGGATCACAGTGAAGAACATATATCCTCTTCCAAGAATTGATGATTTATTTGACCAACTTCGCGGGGCTCAATTATTCTCTAAGATTGACATTCGATCTGGTTATCATCAACTGAGGGTGAAGAAGGAAGATATTCCAAAGACTGCCTTCCGATCAAGATATGGGCATTTTGAGTTTACTGTTATGCCTTTCGGCTTGACTAATGCTCCTGCTATTTTCATGGATTTGATGAATAGAGTCTTTAAGGACTACCTTGATAACTTTGTGGTAGTTTTTATTGATGATATTTTTATATATTCAAAAAGTCATGAGGGGCATGAATATTATCTAAGGGTTATATTGAAAACTCTGCGGAAGGAGAGGCTCTTTGGGAAGTTCAGAAAGTGTGAGTTTTGGTTACAATAAGTGGCTTTATTGGGGAACATCCTAACCAATGAAGGAATCTCTGTTGACCCTACAAAGACAATGGTTGTGGAGGAGTGGCCTCAACCCACAATAGTAACTGAGATTCGTAGTTTCCTTAGTTTAGCGGGATATTATAGGAGGTTTGTGAAAAACTTTTCATGGATTTCTAATCCACTAACAAAGTTGACTCGAAAAGGGGTTAAGTTCATCTGGACAAAGGAATGTGAGGAAAGTTTCCAAGAGATGAAGAAGAGATTGGTTACTGCACCTGTGTTAACACTACCCTCTATCGGAGAAGGATTCGTTATTTTTAGTGATGAATCTCTGAAAGGGATTGGGTGCGTCCTCATGCAAAATGACAAGGTAATTGCTTATGCATCTCGACAGTTGAAGATTCATGAGCAGAATTATCCTACGCATGATCTAGAGCTGGCGACAGTTGTTTTTGCTCTAAAGATATGGAGGCACTATCTTTATGGGGAGAAATGTGATATATACACTGACCACCAAAGTCTAAAGTATATTTTCACTCAGAAATAATTGAACACGAGACAAAGTATATGGTTGGATCTTATTAAAGACTATGATTGTTCAATTCATTATCACCCTGGAAGAGAAAACAAAGTCGCGGATGCATTAAGCAGGAAAGATCCTGTTGTTCTGGCAACAATGAGGATCCTAAGAGATCCCTTGATTAAAGATATAGTAAAACTGGACATGGGAATTATAAGGAAAGGGACATCATCAACCCTATCCCAAATGATTTCTCAACCTTAATTACTAGAGAAGATCAAGAAGGCTCAAAAAGAAGATCCTTTGCTGCAGGAGAAGTTCGAGGCTGTAAAGGATGGGAAGTTCCCTGATTTCAATATTGATCAAGAAGGTGTATTGAAATTTTGTACAAGACTATGTGTTCCATCTATTCTGGAGATAAAGAAAGAACTGATGGATGAAGCTCATAGCTCTACTTTCTCTATACATCCGGGAAGCACTAAGATGTATAGAGACCTTCGTGATCATTATTGGTGGGATAACATGAAGAGGGAGATTGCTGATTACACTACAAGGTGCCTGGTGTGTCAGCAAGTAAAGGCAGAATGACAACTTACTAAGGGGGTATTACAACCGCTACCCATACCAGTATGGAAGTGGGATAATATCACTATGGACTTTGTAACTGGTCTCCCGAAAAACATCAAAAGGAAACAATGCGATATGGGTTATTGTGGACCGTCTCACCAAGACAGCCCATTTTATCTCTATTCGGGAAGATTTCTCTCTGGATCAGCTTACCAAGATATACATGAAGGAAGTGGTAAGGCTGCATGGGGTACCACTATCCATCGTATCTGATAGTGACCCAAGATTCACATCAAAATTCTGGAGAAGTCTTCAACATGCTCTGAATACTGAATTGAATTTTAGTACGACCTATCATCCTCAAACTGATGGCCAATCTGAAAGGACTATTCAGACACTCGAAGACATGTTGATATTATGCTCAATGGAATTTAAGGGTGGATGGGATCAACACCTCCCATTAGTGGAGTTCTCCTATAACAACAGCTTCCATGCGAGTATTCAGATGGCACCCTATGAAGCTCTGTATGGAAAGTGGTGTAGAACTCCTACTTGTTGGGATGAAACTGGTGAGAGGAAGCTTCTTGGGCCTGATCTCGTGAAAGAGATGACGGAACAGGTTCATTCCATCCAACAATACATAAAGGCAGCTCAGAGTTGGCAGAAGAGCTATGCTGACAATCGTCGAAGGGACTTGGAGTTTGGTGTTGGTGACAAAGTCTTCCTTCGAATCTTTCCATGGAAGAGAGTCATGCGGTTTGGGAAGAAAGGGAAGCTCAACCCTAGGTACATTGGCCCCTATGAAATACTTGATCGCATAGGAGCAGTGGCCTATCGTCTAGCACTTCCACCGAACCTAGCTCAAGTTCACAATGTATTCCATGTATCTCTCTTGAGGAAGTACATACCCGACCCTTCGCATGTACTGAACCCAGAGGTGGTACAACTGGAACATGACCTATCTTATGAGGAGCAGCCAGTGGAGATCTTGGACCGTAGAGACAAGGTTCTACGAAACAAGACTACCCACCTTGTGAAAGTGTTGTGGAGGAATCATAAGTATGAAGAAGCTACTTGGGAGCCTGAGGAAACGATGAAGCAAAAGTACCCTCACCTTTTCGACTACGCCTCAAGTATAAATTTCGGGGACGAAATTTCTTAAGGGGGGAAGAATGTAACGACCCAATATTTTTGAGTAGTATATTAACTTACTCTTAATGATTTAATAAGATGTTAATGGTTAATGCAGAAAGAGGAGGCGATGGCTTTATCCAGTAGACTTGAACCTTATGAAGCTCACTTATCAGAGCTTGGGAAGGAGGTAGCATCTGTGGGCTTCACTTTGGACCATGCCCAAGCCGAACTCGAGCGTGTCAAGCTTGAACGAAAACGCATACGAGAGAAGTTCAAGTTAGTAGAGTTTACTACTAGGGCAATGTTATCTGAGCCTCCCTCAGATTCTCTCACCATAGCACACCTTACACTTAGGTCTTATGCCGGTGTTATAAGGGGATATGTGACGAGACCCTAGATTCCTTGTGTAATCCTTTCGGGTGAATAAATTGGGATTTCTTCCTTTAGTGATGTTTGTGAAATTTCAAATGTCCAGATAATTTTAGAATGCATTTTATTGATGATTTTTTTTGGAAAAAAGGATATTTTAAAATATTTATGAAAACCCTAAATAACTAATGATGTGTAATGATTTTCAAAAAATGGTCTTCTACAAAAGTGTTCAGTAAGGAATTTGGAGTCTAATAAGATCAACTTAATTTTTGATGAATAGTAAATTATGAATAGTGATTTTACGCTTAGGATTAGTAATGTGATCAAATGGATTAGTAATTTCACTCAAAGAAAGTTTTAATATAATTTGGACACCTAGATTAAGTAATGTGATTCAATAAAATGGGTAAATAACGGTTTCATAAATTATTAGTCAAGTATTAGTTTTTTCGGATGAATAGTGTTTTTTTAATTAAAAATTTAATTGAAAATAATTAGAAAATTATTTTTATAAAAAGGACTTTATTTTTGAACTCAGAGCATCGATATTATGTTAAGGTAATTTTTGGGGATTTTTCTGAAAAAAATGAATTTTCGATGAATAGTGTTTTTATTTAAAAATTAAATTAAAAATATTTAGAAAATTATTTTTATAAAATGGATTTCATTTTTGAAATCAGATCATTGATATTTGGTTAAGGTGAAATTTTGGGATTATTCTGAGAAAGTTGGATTTTTGATGAATAGTGAAAATATAGTTTTTAAGTTATGGGTGTTTAATGACATCATTAAATGATGTATTAAGTATATATTCAATATGGTCGAATTATGAATAGTAAGATAAGGTATGAGGTGTCCCAAGTGGCCAATACCATGGGAAAATACCATGGGCAAGCCCATGGTTTTGCCAAAACCACTAGTGAGGTGTCCCTTGGCCATTATGGCCTTGTCCCCTCACCTTCCCTATAAATACCCACACTTTACTCCTTTAGTTTTCACTCCCAACTCTCCCCCAACGAAGTTCTGGTCTCCTTACCTCCCAAGGAGTCCTCCCAAGGTGCCCCCAAGCCCTCAAGGTCCAAACCTTTGAGTTTCAAGAGTCACGTTTTAAGGTAAGGGATCCGACCTCTCTCTTTCTTTTCATGTAATCCTTTTTATGTCATTCCTTTTATGCTCCATGTTCTTATGTGAGAGGATGTTCTTTTATATTCCTCTTACTGCCATTTTCATGTTTATATGATGAGAGATCCCCTCTTACTCTCATCATTTCGTTTTATGAATGTTTAAGTGACGCCGTTAGGCTGCCGAATTTTTTAGGGATTCTTTCACCCTTCTCATTTTTCAAGTTTGATTTTCATGTCAAGTCTTTCAAGTTCCTTTTTATTATTTTGAGGTATGATCTATATATCTATCATACTGATCTCTTATGATCATATGATGATAGACCCTATTTGATCTTTTAAATTCTTTTTATTGAAGTTTAAGTGACGCCGTTAGGCTGCCGAATTTTCATAAGAGAAATCTAATTTTTGTCTTCCTTCCATGTTTTTCATTTCAAATGGTATGTCCTTAAAATTTCATTACCATGTCCATATATCCTTTTTATTATGTCCCCTTACAGTTTTATGGATCATTTATGAGTGGGTGACCCATGTCCCCTCTCTTTTCAATGTTTTCTAAAAACCCGAAACATAGCCGTTATGCTTCAGAATTTTCGTCTCAAAATGCCTCTCTCTCTTTTCTCAAAATTATTTTATGTTATAAAGTGAATACTCAAATCTCTTATTTCTACAAGGGTATTCACATATATATCAAAATGTTCTATTTTAAATTCTGGGATTTACATACATGAGACCCACTTTCCTTTCCGTGGGTTTAAAGTGACGTAAAGATCATGTCTTTAAAACAGTTTTTAAAAACGTTATGATTATGAAATGAAACCCATTTATTTTATGCTATATGGGTTATTTATGAAATGTTTGATGATGATATATGTGGCTCACATGATAATAAAGGAAAATTTAAGGGTGCGCCCTAATATCGCTCCAATGCATTGGGTAATGATGTAACCACTAGAGATTACAATTTTCACGATACCTTGGTGAATAACCTTGGTAATTTTCAAATGACACCTTGGGGATGGACCTTGGTGATATGTTCATGATTTTCTATGTTAAATGATGTAGCCACATCTTCAAGTTATGGAAAATGTTATTTTTATTATGAAATGCCTCATGATTTGTTTCTCATGCCTTAAAGTTCTTTTCATGTCCTTATTGAAGTATCTCAAGTTTACATGTAAAATGTTCCTCTTGTTTCCCTTACTGGGCCTTCTGCTCACCCTTTCTTTTGATGTATGTCCCCAGGTTATGAGATGCAGTAATAAACCTAGGATGAACTTAAGGAGAAGCCTTTCAAGTGTTTAAGAAGAATGTTTTATGTTGTTTTCATGTATTATGTTCCTGGTTTCCAAGACACTAGACCTTAAAGATCCTCAGTTTTGTGTAATGTAATGAACGTTTATGTTATAAAAAGGCGGGATGCTAAATTTTCGGTCAATATACACTTGTCCAATAGAATTAGGATATGTGTTAGGGTAATATTAATATCATTTTTACCCTTAATTACGCTATTTACTTTTAACCGTGGTAAATAAAAGTAAAAAGTTACTATTCACCAAAAATTATTTTCATCTCATTGAACCACATTTTACTTCTTGATATTAACCGTGTCTCTCGGATTTTTTAAATTCCATTCACAGAAGCGGTAAAATTAAGTTTTATGAAAAAATTCAGTTTTTTAACTACCACTTAGTAGTTTCACTATTCATCAAAAATTGAAGTTTTTCAGAACAATGCCAAAATTTCACCCTAAGCTATAATTGATATTCCAAATTCAAAAATGATGTCTATTTTACAAAATTCCAAACATATAAGTTGAAATAATTAATTTTATAATTAATTCCCGCTGTCACAACAAATAACATGTTTTTAAGAAACAATATATATCAAAAGATTGACAATTGTTTAGGTCCAATTTCAAAGTGAAATTAATTCTAATGGACACCATTGGATAAAATGGTAAAAATATATTCTAATTATACTTTAAAACCACTCAATAATATAATTTATCACTATAAATTATTTTTATTAAAAAATTTGTTTTTAAGTATTTTTCACTATTCATAAAAATTGGAAGTTGTCAGAAAAATACCAAAAATTCAACTTATGATAATTTTGATATTCCGTATCCAAAAATAAAGTCCATTTTGAAATATAATATATATATATTTTCAAAAAGTAGGTATTACTATTCATAATGACTAGTTTGATTGGTTGTGGTGTGTGTTAGAACTTGAAGTTGCGTACAACACACGCTACTATATTATTCAAAGGAAAGCGTACCGTGGAAGCTTGAGATGTTTCATTGTAAATTCTTGATGTACCCATTCTAAAAAGTAATTTTTTTAGTCAAATTGAATATATAAAAGTTTAAAATATTGGATTTAAAAAGGGTTCACTATTAAAAGTTGGTAAAAGTGCAATACTGAAAATGAATTTGTTCTTACATTATGTCTAAGAAACTCATAATATGGATTCTAAAATTATAAGGATTATATAAAGTTTAAAATTTAGTTAACACTATTCATAACCTCTTTTGAACGGATTGTTTGGTAAGTCATGGTGTGCTTGAACTCGGTGTGGTGTGTAGTGCAAGTAATTGAATTATTTTGAAGAAATAACACACTATGAAATCTTGGGGTGTTAAAATTATGACATAATGATTGTATTGTTTCATGGATATTAGTGTTTAAATATGATTCTATTTGGTTATATATATTTTTACCAGTCATCGACTATGAGAAATTTATGGGTTATGGGGGAGACCATGTCGTGGTTTTCAAATATGCATAGTTATCCTGACCCCATTATACCGTGATGATTGGCTTTACATTGTGATTTTCTCCATCCGAGTTTTTATTTTAAATTTGATTTTATTCTCAGGTTTAATCCATTTTCTCCAATTTTCTATCAACCATTGGAGGACCCATGGTTTTCTTTGATTCCATGGAATTTAAAACAATTATATATAACTATATTTTCCTTTTAAAATCACATTCAAGCATATTTTTTTAAATGCGCATAGATTTGTTTTATATTTCAAAATTGTTTTACATTCAAATTATGCTTTTTTTCATATAAACATATATTTGTCTTATCTTAAAAAAGATGTATAATTTTTATATTTTTTATAGGTAATAATGAGTCAAAGTTGGATTACGGCACATGGAATGAGCAATTTATATGAGGAAGGTGTTGATGCCCTTTTGGAATTTGCTAAACGAAATGTTCCAAGTAGTGAATTTTTTTTCTGTCCATGCCTGAAATGTTTAAATATGAAGAATTTGAAAATTAAAGAGATAAAATATCATTTGATTTGTCATGGTTTTAATCCTAGTTACAAAACTTGGATTTGGAATGGTGAAACTAGACTGAATGTCACTGATGATGATGATTCGCAAGATGGTAACACCGATGTAATTGAATAAATGATTCAATATATTGCAGTAGAACAAATTGAGATAGAACCGACAACTGTGCGTTTATATGGTGATGCTGAAAAACCATTATATCCTAGTTGTGCAGATTTTACAGTTTTTTCAGTGGTGTTAAGATTGATTAAACTGAAGGAGAAACATGGATGGAGTGAAATAAGTTTTATAGAGCTGCTATAATTGATGAAAGACATTCTTCCAAAAGTTAACGATCTTCCAGATTCACATTATAATTCCAATAAAATATTTTGCCTGATGGGATTGAGATACAAGAAAATACATGCCTATCCAAATGACTATATAATATATGGAAAGAAATATGAATTTCTGTCAGAGTTTCCTAAATGTAGGACATCACGGTATAAGGTGAAAGAAAAATCCCAGGCTGATTTAGAGATTACAAAGATCCATTCAAATGTATTTTCGTATCTTCCTATAATTCATCATTTCAAATGTTTATTTTATAATTCACATGATGAAAAAAGGTTATGATGGAATGCTGATGAGCGGTTATGTGATGGAAAAATACGTCTTCCAGCTGATTTTCGACAATGGAAGAAAAATGATGAGCAGTATTCTACATTTGAAAATGAAATTAGAAATCTCAGACTAGGGTTGTGCACAGATGGAATGAATCCATACCGAACCCTCAGTAGCACACATAGTTCATGGCCTGTTTTATTGGTAATTAACAACCTCTCTCATTACGTTTGTATGAATCACAAATATGTCATGTTGAGTATAATGATCTCTAGTCTGAAGCAACCTGGTAATGATATTGATGTTTACTTGTCACTTTTGATTGATGATTTGAAACTTTTATGGGTGGATGGTATTAGGGTGTATGATTATTATAAAATGGAATATTTTTAACCACATACAGTGCTTTTTTTCACTATAAATGACTTCCCAGCATATGGAAATTTGTCTGGATATAGTGTTAAAGGGCATAAATCATGTCCAATTTGCGAACAACAGACATCATATTGTCAATTTCATCATGGGAGGAAAACCTTGTACATGGTTCTTCGATAGTTTTTCCTATGGATCAATCATATAGTAGACTAAAAAAGGAATTAAATGGCTCACAAGAATTTGATATTGCTTTACAACCTTTATCCCCTGATCTATATTTTGAGTGGGTGAAAAACCATGATGTGACATTGGGAAAGACACAGAAATATGGTACTGATAAACATATTTGGAAGAAAATGTAAATATTGTTTGAGCTACCATATTGAATATATCATGAAGTTAAACATAATATTGATGTCATTCATGTAGAGAAGAATATCTGTGAATTTTTAATTGGAACATTGTTAGATATTAAAGGAAAGACAAAAGATGGGTTGAATGCAGGATTAGAATTACTCTCAATGGGAATACGTTTGGAGTTAGCACCCACTCTTAATGGAAGATTAACATTTCTTCCCCCTGCTTGTCATACATTATAGAAGAGGGAGAAAATTTGCTTTTGTCAGTGTCTTCATGATATCAAAGTGCTTCAAGGTTATTCTATAAATGTAAAAAAAATTCTCATTGAAGGACTTGAAGTTGATAGGTATGAAATCTCATGATTATCATGTCATGATGCAACAATTTCTACCAGTTGCATTGCGTGGAATATTGCCCATCCGTCTCATAAAGGCTATAATGAAGTTGTGTTATTTTTCAATTCAATTTGTAATAAGGAGATTGTTGTGAATGCTTTGAACATTTTGGAAAAGGGTGCAATTTTTATACTTTGTGAATTGGAAATGTATTTTCTTCCAAATTTTTTTGATATAACAGTGCTTTAATGATCTGTTTCGAGAAATAAATCTTTGTGGACCTGAATATCTTTGTTGGATGTATCCTTTTGAAAGGTATATGAAAATATTGAAGGGGTATGTTAAGAATCCACATCGACATAAAGCCTCCATTATTGAAAAGTATATTTCTAAAGAGGTTGTAGAGTTTTGTACGAGCTACTCGGCCGCGACACCGCACATAGGTTGGCCTCCATCTTGCCATGAATGAGTTAATAATGAGGGAAAGAGGATTCATGGCTTAAAAGTCAAATCGTTGTCAGCTGAAAAAATGAATAAGTTAGAATCATACATCTTAAATAACATAGATGATGCTTAACTGTATATCACATTGCATATTGATGAGTTGAAAAAATGTCATCCAAAGAAGAAAGAATGTGGATTCTGAATGAGCACAATAATTTTTTTTCATGGTTTAAAAAGACCTTGCTTGGTAGATCATATGTATCAGATACATTAAAATGGATAGTGGGGGGTACATGTTTAAATGTGATAACATGGTCTGGTTATGACATTAAAGGATATACATTTCATATGAAAGTTCAGGACAACAGAAGTGCAGTTCAGAATAGTGGTGTATTGGTGTTTTTAGAAGCAATGTATTTTTCGAGTGCTACGGACAAAAACCCAATTTCTACATCAAGTTAATATTATGGAGTGATTGAAGACATATGGGAGGTTGATTAATTTAAAATCAAAGTTCATGTTTTTAAATGTAAATGGTTTATCGGTAATAATAGTGTCAGACACAATGAATTTGGAATGACACTTGTTAATCTGAATAGATTGGAAGACGCATCTGATTCTTTTATAATTAAAACACCTGAAAAAAAAATTTTCTATGTAGTAGATCAATCAAATATGCAGTGGGCTGTTGTTTTATAAGGGAAAAATAATATGTTGGTGAGGATGAACTTGATGAAGATTCTAATTTATGTGAGATCTTTACTTCCATGGAACGATTAATAGAACATAATGATGATCATGTTGAAGACATGGTTTGTTCCATAAGAAACGATCACGAAGAAGGAATTTGGGAAAAAAAATCCATTTTTACATTCCTAAAATTACATGTAACATTTGTTTATGTCTTTTTTACATTTATGTTTTTCATAAAATTTTAGGTATTGTAAATTTTTTCTTTATTAAAACTTGTATTAAAACTAAATAAGTATAAGTTTTTGTTTGTTTTAAGTTTGTTTAGTTTACTTTATCATGTTTACCATTACATAAATTATATGTCTATTATTTTTGTTCAGTGACAATTAATTTACCATGTTTATCAGGTTTACCAGGTTTACCATGTTTACCAGATTAACCATCTTTACCATCTTTACCATTGTTTAACATGCTTAACATATTAACCATGTTTACTATTACATAACATAGTACAATTTTCTATTTTATGATTACAATAGTATTAAAATATTTGAATTTGTATATTTGTGAACTAATGTTTTTTTTATTTGAAGGATAATGACAGATCAATCAGTTGATCAACCACATGATTCTAGAGATGAACATATTGTTCATACCTCTGGGGAGGAAAATTCACATGCTCCTTTTGATGTCCCCCAATCTTCCTCATGTTCTCCTATTATGACAAAGAGTTCAAGAGTTGGTAAACGTGGGTGCACACATTTACTAAAATTATCACTTGATCGTACACAGGATCAGAGGATACCCGTTGAGTTTGATGAGGATGATATTCCTAGAGGTCCAAATGCAAAAGATTTTTTGAGTTTTGTATCAACTTAGGGTAAGAGCCAAGTAAGCATTTTGTATGATGACTGGAGAAGTGTGGATAAAGCGATAATCTCTTAGTTGTGGGAGACTATTTTGGTAAGATATTTTTCTATTATTTTCTTATTATTTAAATTTTTCTAGTATATATAATATGTTTAACCTCTTGTTTATCAGATGAAATTTGATATTCCTAACATTGGAGGAGTCAGAAAGAAATTCTTATCGATGGCTGCCAGGAGATGGAGGGATTTCAAATCAACCCTCTCATATAATTTCATTTTTGGTCATAGGAGTCATGACATTCCATGTCGTATATATCCTTTTATAGATGAAGACACATGGAGACAGTTTTTTGAAAGTAGAAGAAAAGATTCATTTTTGGTAAGTGAAATGTAAACATTTATAAGATTTATTATATAAATTATCTTATTAATGTTTTGTTAATGATTTATTATTCTTAATTTACAGAAAACAATGAAATCTCATCAGGAGATTCAATCTAAAAATGTATACCCTCATAGTTTATCTCGGGGTGGGTATAGATTTTTGTAAGAACAAATGATGGCGGAAAAATTAAAAAAACTAACAGCCAAGCCTTCAAGATCTGGATAGGTAGCCCCTCTATCCTCTCCATCTAGACATGAAAAATGGAAGAGATCTCGGATGGGCAAAAAAGGGAAATATCTTTCAGAAGAATCGAGAATCGTAGCTGAGAGGATTGTAATATATCTATTTTATTTATTTAAGTTAACTATTTTCTTAATATAATTTCAATCATTAAAGAAATTTTCAATTAATTAATACAATAATCTCTTGAGGAGAAGAGCTCACTGGGGGTATTTACAGCTACTGGGAGGAAAGATATTTTTTCTGCAGCATTGGGAAAGCCCGATCATCCTGGTCGTGTACGAGAATATCTGGCAGGTGTATCAGTAAGAAAAGTGTTTCCACGTTCTTCAACTTATAATGTTGAAAAAAAATAGAATCCTTGGAGGATTAAGTTCATAATATTAATTTGACTATGGAGGAAAAGATTAGAGCATCGGTACAGTCTATGTTTGAAGACATGCAAAGACAATTTCAGACTACAACTCCTACTCATCCACCTCCCCCTTTATACCCCATTATTTATCCTCTACCTCTTCCAGTATCTCCCACTCCCCCACCTTAGCCTGCAGACCCCATTTTTTATCCTACTCTTCCACCGCAGATTCCTACTTATTACAAGTTATATGTTGATGATCCTCAACATCATATAGTTTTATATGGGTTGGTATATTGTATATGAGATACAGTTCATCATCAACAATTAGAGGTAGAGAATCATAAGGTCATTGTACAAGATATTATAGATAGATCAGCTCGAGTACCATTACCTACAGATGAGGTGATGACAGTTGGACATAGTATCAACCATTTTTTAATTTGGCCATCCAGAATTCTTTGACTCATTACCATAGAGGTATGTATGTCATATCTTCTATTTTATTTTTTTATTAAAGTTGTTTTATCATTTGAAAACTAATATATTTTTCTATTTATTTTTACAGTAATAATTCAAAGGTAAAGAAATACTGTATAGACAACAACAAAGACAAATGGCTATGACATCAGATACAGATTCTAGTAGTCTTGAAAGATTTTCAATATATTCAAATTTGTTGGTGGGTCATTATGAGTTTCCAATGGAAGATCATGTTTGTGGACGTTCAATAACTGTGGGGATTGTGAAAACTGATATCATGGAGCTTGTTACTGGAGATAAGTTGGGCATCAACGTGGTGTAAATTTTTTCCATCTAAGTCTTAACACCTTTTCCCTGCGTTATATTTATTAAAAATGTATACTTATTTTTGTTTTTTATTAGGTATATTTATAACATTTGTGAGAATAATGAGCGGACATATGTATATGGATTCATGGACCCGCAATTGATTTCCCCTGAAGCATGTGCATTGGATGGGGAACAAATAATGCTTTATATTGCTGAAAGACTTGAATAGAATATAGTCACACACTATTGGATGATGCCTTTTTGTGAGAGGTATGAAACATATCTCTCTCAAAGAGTTCATTATCTTTGAACATAAAAAAACCACTAACCATAAATTGAATTTTATCAGTGATCATTGGATGTTAGGGGTTTTTTGCTCAAGGGAGAAAACAATTTATTGGATATGCTCTGTCTATGGTGATGTGCGGGAAAGTTTTAAGAAAATGTTGGAAAAGTAAGTTTCAAATTCTCAATAGTTTTATATATTATAATGAACTTTAAATTTACCCCATTCGTATTATTTTATAACAGGGGATGGGTCTACTTTTGAAAAAACAAAAAGAAAAGGAGTGCAAAGATCAAATATGTAAATGTGAAGGTAAATATACATTTATAATTTGTACTTTTTGATTTATTACATAAAAATAATATATTGAATTTAAACTCATTCAAACAGAATTGTCATGAACAACAAGGCGTCATCAAATGCAGATATTATATGTTAAGATTTATGTATGAAATAATAACAACTGGGACAGTTGTGAACTTTGACCTAGTAAGATTTTCTTTTAAACTTTTCCATAATATTTGAATTTGATTTATTCATTATACACATTAACTAATATCCTTTTAATTTGTATCTATTTGATGACCCTGAACCCTATACTGCTCAAGACATCAAACACTTACAAGTGGAATGGTCAAATTATTTTACAGGTTTGATTGAATTTTAGTTGTTTGTTGTGTAAAATATAATTTTGAATAGTGTCGTTGTAATTGTGTATTTGGTATTTGTTTAGGTTGGATTTAGTTTTTTTGAAGTTGACCGTGTATGTTTTGAATGTTATATATGTGAATGTTTAATTTTTCCCTACTTCTTGTTTTGGTCTACTTATGATGGTTTTTCTGGAATGGATTCTGGTCTGGGGGGGGGGGAGGTTCCAAGGGTGTGGGGGGTGTTCAGTGGGGTGGGGGGTAGGGCTGTCCGGTGGGGGAGGGGGGGTCATGGGTGTCCATGAGAGTGGGGGGGGGGTAGTCCAGGGGGTGGGAGCATTTCCAGGAGGGTGGAAGGGCTGTCCAGGGGAGTGGGAGGCTGTCTAGGGGGTGTCCAGGGGTGTAGGGGTGTCCTGTGGGGTGAGGGGGGGTTTCCAGGGGTGTGGGAGGGCTGTCCAGTGGGGTGGGGTGGGGGGGGGGGGGTTGTCCAGTGTGGTGGTGGTGGTGGTGGTGGGGGGGGGGGGTCTAGGGTGTCCATTGGGATTGGGGGGGGGGCAGTCTAGGGGGGTGGGAGAGGAGGCACCGCCATCCCTTGAAGGGCTTAACTCCACTGTAAGGTACTCATCACTCCCACATGTGAAACATTTTGAGAGATCAAGATTTTCATGCTGGAGTGATGAGTACCTTTCACCAGCATGCCCCCCCCCCGAGGGGGTGTCCAGGTGGGTGGGGGGGCAATCCTGGGGGTGGGGGAACAGTCTAGGGGTGTTTGTGTGTGTGTGTGTGGGGGGGGGGTGTCCAAGAGGGTGGGGGGCTTCCAGGGGTGGGGGGGGGGCAGTCCAAGGGTGTGTGGGGGGTGGGTGGGGTGTCCAGGAGGGTGGGGGGAAGTCCCGGTGGTGGGGGGGGGCAGTCCAGGGGTGTGAGGGTGTCCAGGAGGGTTGGGGTTGTCCATGGGTGTGGGGGGCTATCCAGGGGGTGGTGGGGAAGTCTAGAAGTGGGGTGGGGGGGGGGGGGGTTATCCAAGGGTGTTGGGGGTTGTCCTGGTGGTGGGGGGAAATACAGGGGTGTGGGGGGGGGGGGTGTCTAGGGGTGTGGTTGGGGTTGTCCAGTGGGGTGAGGGGGGTTATGGTTTGTTTTTGGTAACTTTTTGGTATGTTTTAGGTATAAGGCCCCAGCCTTAAACCTTACTTAATCTTGAGTTATTACAAGATTACACATTGAGGATCTTTTCAGGTTTAGAGTTTTAGAGAATTAGATCATGAAACTTGCATTACATTCCACATTTAAATAAAGTGGTTACATAAAAGACAGTATTCATTCTTCCCATCAACGGAAACATATTTAAAATATAACACGGATTCTTTCTTGACACATCCTTGACACTATCATCACATCATGTACCTTTCCCTTGACCTGTGAAAAACATTTCAAAAACTTGGGATGAGCACAAAAAGCTCAGTAAGGGATAGAAAAATATGGAAAGGAAACATGGGTACACATATACATAAGAATGAGTTCATACTTTACCCATAAAACATAGGCATATCAAATCATGAATAAATCATAGAAAACATAAGACATAAAGGTAACTTGAGGCATTCATAACATTATTACGTAGGGAGTAACCCTCTTGGTTACGTTTGGAATACCCATCACAGTATATTCCCTAAATCTCTTCGGAGAAACCTTAACGTTTCACTCCTTCGCGTTACCCAATGCATTGGAGAGCTATATCGGGCTCACCCGCCCTTAGTTTATCACGGAACCACCCGTTTTCATAACAATGCCCAAGAACCATAACATAAACGTATCACATAAAACATGCATAAAGGAAACAAAACATTTCCACATTTCAATCACAATATAACATTTTAGTATTTTGAAATAATGAATCCAAAAAGAAACCATTTCCAAAACCATTTAAAACATTTAATAAAAAGATTTTTGAATCAAAGTGTCCCATACCACCTTGAAGCTTAAAATTTTAAACCATTAATATCCATATAAATAAATCCTTAAAACCATTTTGAAAACATGGATATTAATAAGAACAAATAATTAAAACATTTAAAACGATATTTTGGTTAAAGGGGTTTTACCAAAATTAGAGACACTTGAATACAATAATTGAGGAATAACATTTAGTCAGAACTTTATAATATCATGAGAATAAATGGATTCATGATATAATACTCCAACGGACAGTATATACACCATATAAGAGTGAATTGGTGCATAACAACAATGAACCCTCAATAAAAATGTCAAATGTGATGAAATCCCTTATAAAGAAGGTATCCTTAAATTAAGGACAAATCAATCTCAAAAATGTGTGTGACAAATATAAATACACCCAATATAAGTGGATATTAAGTGTAAAACAATAAAAGGTCATTCACACATATTCAATGGATGACATATTCAATGACTACATGTTGAACCCAAAGAAATCGAAATTGGGTTAAAAAGTTCCCTTGACAGCCTAACGGCATCACATCAAAATGAGTTGATGAGAGATAAAAAGTGCATCTCATCACTTGGACATAAAATTTACACCAATAAGGATATATGAGAACATATCCCAACATAACAATATGTAAATTAAAAGACCCAACAAAAGAAGTCTTTTAAAAAATGAGGAGGGTGAAAGGTCCCCTTACCGACTTGGGTATCTTTCAAAACATACACCCCATGAAAGAAGGGCAATATATCTTTGATGTAAATACTCACAAACGAAATTATATTACACAAAGAGTAGAATAATGGGCAGTACATACACCACTCAATGTAATTTGTGGCAAATGTAGCATAAATCTCACGGGAATAAAAGTGAGATGAAAAATCCCTTACGAAAACTCGGCAGCCTAACGGCAACACATAAAACTCCCGAATATGGATTGATTAGAGTGAATAGGGTCTCTCATCACATGAACATAAAAATTACAGTAGGAGTAATATAAAATAACATCCCATTCATAATAAAGATGAGCTTAAAAGAAATTACATAAAAGAGTGTACTTAAAAAGAAAGAGAGTTGTAGGATCCCTTACCTCGGGTCCGACTTGACTTGATCGTTCTTTAATCTCCTGAATAATAAACTTGAGTTAATTTCTACTTCCTTAAGAACCTTTTTCAAGTTCATTATTCCTTTTATACCACTTATTACCATGTCATAAACATAATGTAATCATTTAAGTTAATAATATTTGTTTTGCCGATATTTGGTTCTTAAGTCGAAAGTGGACTTCTTACAATTACATGTTGTTCGTGTGGCCAAATGTTTATTATAAACAGAATTGTATTCATGATGTAGATATCATATATTTCATATATATCCAGTACATGCATGCATTTATAACATTGCATAATCATTTAGAGGTAAGAAATGAAATGCACCGTTCATGGAGACGGTAAGCCGTACGTACGCATGAACGCTACTTCCATTTCTATTTCATTGTTTATAGAATGGAATCATAATGATATAAAGGTATATTATAATTACAGTATAATATCATATATAATATCATAGTTCCATCCTTTATACATCCCAAATATGGTTTTTAACGAATCAAATCACTTTGAGGAGGCGGTAGTCCGCACTTCCTAAAATGAAGATATCGCGTATACCCATAATGGAAGCCATAAAGGTAAGACACAAATGAAAAATACAGAAGCATAAGTAAAACATAAACATATTATATATCATATATAAAAATAGTGACATCATAATGGCCACCTTTGAAGGTGTTAAATGAGTATTGAACAATCATCGTTTCGGGAGGCAGAATTTCGCCATCCACGGAAACCGTATGTTCTTTAACCATTTGATGTAGTTGTGTGAGAGTTTAGCTAGAATAAATCTTATAACAACATCCTAGTATATTGAAGATACTGGTGTTGTTACAAAATAAATAAATAAAAAGAGTTTAGGGGGTTGGAGAAGCAAAATAAAACAAATGAACATGAGAGAAAGAATTACCTTTAAAAGTGTAACTCCTTTTGATTTGAGCCTAAAGGCTTCTTTTGAAAGGATTCTGCCCAAAGGGAATCCTCTAGGATGAGGAGAGGGATGTGGAGAGAGTAAATGGGCAGGGTTTGGCCGAGCCAAAGGCTTGATGAGTGTGTGAAAAGAGGTAGAGGTGGGGGCCTTTTATAAGAGGAGAGGAGGGGCACTTTTGGAAAGTAAGAAATATTACTTTATTTGAAAATATATTTCGGTTTTAAAAGGTCCCAAATTGATATAGGTCGTGGATAATGTGATAAGGCTTCTAAATCCACTCATCCAATAAGTTTTGGCCATGTGTAGTTCATAGATTTTACATTATCTTTCCATTTTATTTAAATCGTCAAATAATGATGTCATCGTTAAATCATTATTATGTCATAAATAATTTAATTTATTTAATGTCTAAAAATTATAAAAGAAATACTATGATGTAGGAAATCTTTTTAGCTTTCCAATTACTATTTATAATCAAAATTTGGACTTGTGTAACCCCACTTAAAAATTGTTTTAGTAAAACATATCATGTTTGTGTCAATTTTTCTTTTACATTAAATAAAATGTTATTTATGTCATTTCCCAACCAAAGTGGATCCATGGGGTCCCCAAGTTGACCCATGGCTTGTCTTGGTCGGCCATGACACAACCAATAAGGTTGGGACATGTGTCTAGGTCATTTTATATTATTAAAGCATTATTTATACCTTAAACTACCCTAATTACCACTAATCGCGATTAAGAACTTAATGAGTTACTATTCACCAAAAAATTATTATAATCTCATTGAACCACATTTTACTTCTTAATGACAACCATGTATGTCGGATTTTCAAAATTCAATACACATTAGTGGTAAAATTTCATTTAACTGAAAAATCAGTTTGCTTGATTACCACTTAGTGGTTTCACTATTCATCAAAAATTGAAGTTTTTCAGAAAAATCCCAAAAATTCATCCTAAGATATAATTGATATTCCGAATTCAAAAATGAAGTCCATTTTACAAAATTCAAAACATATTAGTCACATTAATTAATTTAATAATTAATTCCCGCTGTCTGCGCAAATAGCGTGTTTTCATAAAACAATAAGTATCAAAAGATTGACACTAGTTTAAGTCTGATTTCAAAGTGAAATTAATTCCAACGACCACTATTGGATTTAATGGTAAAAATATTTTCAAATTTCACTTTAAAAACAATTCAAAATATTATCTAATCATATAAATAAATTAGATTAAAAAGTGGTTTTGAACTAAAATACAACATTTTACACTATTCATTAAAAAAAAAGAACCTTATCGGAAAGATACCAAAAAATTACACAAAGTAAAATTTGATGTCCCGATTCTTAGTAAGAGTTTTATTTGGTCCAAAATAATGTTTAAGAGTGAACAAAACTATATTTAATTATGGTTCAATATCAAAAGGTGATAAGTGAACCTTTAGTGAAAACTAGGGCATATACGCCTAAAATTGAATTCTTTCCGTATTTTAAGCCTCTATCCTTTATTGGATAAATGTAAAAACATATAAAAACATATATAATCATATCTTAGTTATTTATATCCATTCCCGCCAATACAATGGCTACATGTTAACTACCATTTAAAATTATTTTATTAGAGTGCAACGTAAGATTCCCAAGAAACTCGTTGTTGCGTGTTGGGTACGCCATCGAGCATAGCATCCCCTTTAAAGTTATATTAATATTTTATTCACAAATATGGACAAATATGAGAATGTCATATTCTTTATTTACCTGGGGTGTTACATCCTTCCCCCCTTTTGGGAATTGCGTCCTCGCAATTTTAAAATTGCTCTTGGAAACATCCTTGAAAGTCCCACATCGGAACAAAAGTCGGTAAAACAAACACTTTAAAATAAAGAAAGATAAGTACAAAGGTCACCCGAGTTAACCCATACTAGGATTCCAAGTATGAAAATATGGACATGGAGGAAAAAAACAAAGGGTCATGTTCTGATGGAAAGTGACAGAAAACATGTTTAGGAGAAAGTTAACCACGAGAAAATCACAAACTTGTGATGGGTTAAACGGTATTCGATTCCCCAGTAGGAAAATTTAATAGACAACATTTTTGTTTTATGTTACTTTTTATTGAGGAATTTATTCATAAGGAAACATAATCACTTATCATATTGACTTTCAACCTTTATTAGATTCCTTACACAAACTCATATTTTCTCCAAAAGATGAGTATTTAGGAAGACTTGTTCACATTAAGAGTACTATAATCAACTTCTAGAGAATCACCTAATCCACAAAATAGAACTATATACTTCCCATGTCTTTAGACTTTAACCAAATCCAAAACCAAAAAGGCTAGTACAAGATCAGATAATTTAGAAAAGGATAACCCCTTATAAAAAGAAAATCTATTCTTAATCTCCAAAATTTGTCCAACAAAACCCAAAGTTCAAAGAGGACCATCCGATAAACAATTTGTCCATAAAATTCTTCAAAGTAAACCAATATAAGATTGAAACCCAAATATTTGAAGGATTTAGTCACATAGTCTTCCAAGTTAAATCGTAACATTTATCTCCAAACAACATCAGTTGCTCCTAAAGTCTCACATTGAAAAGTAATTATCCTAATCCAATATCCTCCATGATAGGTTAATCATTTTCATAAATAACCCAAAATCAACTTACTATTAATTCATAAAATCATATAACTGAAAAGAATCAGTCAAACTAACCAGGGACTTCACGTAGTCCAGTGGTAGGCGATAAATAATAGTCGCACTTTGGTTGTGAGTTCGATTCCCGCAGCTTTGTCCGATGCGACGGGTAGTCACACGGTCTGCGTGTTGTCCTTTTTTCAAAACTATATAATTCTCAAATCATTACCCAAAAAGGGATAAAATCATCAAAAATAACCATAACATAATTTAACCTCAATTTTATCTCATGCCTTTCACTTCAATCATAACATATGGTAACCCATAATTACCTCAAAAGTAAGGATCATATAAACCCAAATGGTTCTTTATAACTATGTCCACAAAAGAAAAGATAACTATTACTTGAATAAAATTTGCCTATATTAAACATCAGGGTTACATATAATATAAAAAGTCTTCTAATGTAACCCCATCATCAAAAGAGACTTAATACTCTTAAGAATTTCACCCTAACTCTTGAAGCCCTTATATGTTGACATCTTACTCATTCAACATTCTTCATGATCCATTATCCATTCCTTTCCAACTTATTCCGAAATACCTCTTTCCTACAAACAAAATCATGAATCATATCCTAAGATTCCAAAATAAGAAAACAATAGTCATGAAATAGTACATACCTTTGATTGGTCATTGTCAGTTTCTTCATCCTCAATCGGAATGGCATTAGGTATTGGTAAATGAATATTGGTACGCTCTTGGTGACCCCATTCACGAAACTTATTCATAGGACATGTGTTTGCATAATGACCATGCACACCACATTTAAAACATTCAATTGATCCCTCAGAAAGAACTTCTTTCCCTTTCCTCGAGTCAACTGGATGCTTCCTTTTTCCATGACAGGTTCTTGATTTATGACCTTCATTTCCACATCTATAGCATATTTCTGTCCCTTTGAAACATTTTCCTAGGTGTTTCTTTCCACATCTTTGACACATAGGTTTTTGAACACACATAACTTTATGATTATTTCCTGTACTTCCGTAGGGATTTGTTTCTTGCATATATGATGCCTTAGAGAAAACTCCAAGGTTTAGGTGGTCAATCATGACTCCAGATAGTTGGTTGAGGATAATCAGAAGAGTTCTCATTGCATCTCCCATATCATTCAGTTGCTTGCTCAAAAAGCTGTCACAGTTTCCTTCACATCCACTGTTACTTTGGTGCCTGCTAGATCCAGCCATTTACTAAAACCAAAAAGGTCAGTGTGAGTATATCAACAAAACCATCATGTACTAATGAGGAAGGTAAACACTAAGATACACTTACTCATTCACTTTATCTAAAACTAGGACTCTTTCTGAAATCCTAACCATTATGGTAATGTCACTTATGCTTAAAGAATACCCTAACCTCTAAAGTTATCTAAACCGACCTCTGATACCAACTATAAGGCCCCAGCCTTAAACCTTACTTAATCTTGAGTTATTACAAGATTACACATTGAGGATCTTTTCAGGTTTAGAGTTTTAGAGAATTAGATCATGAAACTTGCATTACATTCCACATTTAAATAAAGTGGTTACATAAAAGACAGTATTCATTCTTCCCATCAACGGAAACATATTTAAAATATAACACGGATTCTTTCTTGACACATCCTTGACACTATCATCACATCATGTACCTTTCCCTTGACCTGTGAAAAACATTTCAAAAACTTGGGATGAGCACAAAAAGCTCAGTAAGGGATAGAAAAATATGGAAAGGAAACATGGGTACACATATACATAAGAATGAGTTCATACTTTACCCATAAAACATAGGCATATCAAATCATGAATAAATCATAGAAAACATAATACATAAAGGTAACTTGAGGCATTCATAACATTATTACGTAGGGAGTAACCCTCTTGGTTACGTTTGGAATACCCATCACAGTATATTCCCTAAATCTCTTCGGAGAAACCTTAACGTTTCACTCCTTCGCGTTACCCAATGCATTGGAGAGCTATATCGGGCTCACCCGCCCTTAGTTTATCACGGAACCACCCGTTTTCATAACAATGCCCAAGAACCATAACATAAACGTATCACATAAAACATGCATAAAGGAAACAAAACATTTCCACATTTCAATCACAATATAACATTTTAGTATTTTGAAATAATGAATCCAAAAAGAAACCATTTCCAAAACCATTTAAAACATTTAATAAAAAGATTTTTGAATCAAAGTGTCCCATACCACCTTGAAGCTTAAAATTTTAAACCATTAATATCCATATAAATAAATCCTTAAAACCATTTTGAAAACATGGATATTAATAAGAACAAATAATTAAAACATTTAAAACGATATTTTGGTTAAAGGGGTTTTACCAAAATTAGAGACACTTGAATACAATAATTGAGGAATAACATTTAGTCAGAACTTTATAATATCATGAGAATAAATGGATTCATGATATAATACTCCAACGGACAGTATATACACCATATAAGAGTGAATTGGTGCATAACAACAATGAACCCTCAATAAAAATGTCAAATGTGATGAAATCCCTTATAAAGAAGGTATCCTTAAATTAAGGACAAATCAATCTCAAAAATGTGTGTGACAAATATAAATACACCCAATATAAGTGGATATTAAGTGTAAAACAATAAAAGGTCATTCACACATATTCAATGGATGACATATTCAATGACTACATGTTGAACCCAAAGAAATCGAAATTGGGTTAAAAAGTTCCCTTGACAGCCTAACGGCATCACATCAAAATGAGTTGATGAGAGATAAAAAGTTCATCTCATCACTTGGACATAAAATTTACACCAATAAGGATATATGAGAACATATCCCAACATAACAATATGTAAATTAAAAGACCCAACAAAAGAAGTCTTTTAAAAAATGAGGAGGGTGAAAGGTCCCCTTACCGACTTGGGTATCTTTCAAAACATACACCCCATGAAAAAAGGGCAATATATCTTTGATGTAAATACTCACAAACGAAATTATATTACACAAAGAGTAGAATAATGGGCAGTACATACACCACTCAATGTAATTTGTGGCAAATGTAGCATAAATCTCACGGGAATAAAAGTGAGATGAAAAATCCCTTACGAAAACTCGGCAGCCTAACGGCAACACATAAAACTCCCGAATATGGATTGATTAGAGTGAATAGGGTCTCTCATCACATGAACATAAAAATTACAGTAGGAGTAATATAAAATAACATCCCATTCATAATAAAGATGAGCTTAAAAGAAATTACATAAAAGAGTGTACTTAAAAAGAAAGAGAGTTGTAGGATCCCTTACCTCGGGTCCGACTTGACTTGATCGTTCTTTAATCTCCTGAATAATAAACTTGAGTTAATTTCTACTTCCTTAAGAACCTTTTTCAAGTTCATTATTCCTTTTATACCACTTATTACCATGTCATAAACATAATGTAATCATTTAAGTTAATAATATTTGTTTTGCCGATATTTGGTTCTTAAGTCGAAAGTGGACTTCTTACAATTACATGTTGTTCGTGTGGCCAAATGTTTATTATAAACAGAATTGTATTCATGATGTAGATATCATATATTTCATATATATCCAGTACATGCATGCATTTATAACATTGCATAATCATTTAGAGGTAAGAAATGAAATGCACCGTTCATGGAGACGGTAAGCCGTACGTACGCATGAACGCTACTTCCATTTCTATTTCATTGTTTATAGAATGGAATCATAATGATATAAAGGTATATTATAATTACAGTATAATATCATATATAATATCATAGTTCCATCCTTTATACATCCCACATATGGTTTTTAACGAATCAAATCACTTTGAGGAGGCGGTAGTCCGCACTTCCTAAAATGAAGATATCGCGTATACCCATAATGGAAGCCATAAAGGTAAGACACAAATGAAAAATACAGAAGCATAAGTAAAACATAAACATATTATATATCATATATAAAAATAGTGACATCATAATGGCCACCTTTGAAGGTGTTAAATGAGTATTGAACAATCATCGTTTCGGGAGGCAGAATTTCGCCATCCACGGAAACCGTATGTTCTTTAACCATTTGATGTAGTTGTGTGAGAGTTTAGCTAGAATAAATCTTATAACAACATCCTAGTATATTGAAGATACTGGTGTTGTTACAAAATAAATAAATAAAAAGAGTTTAGGGGGTTGGAGAAGCAAAATAAAACAAATGAACATGAGAGAAAGAATTACCTTTAAAAGTGTAACTCCTTTTGATTTGAGCCTAAAGGCTTCTTTTGAAAGGATTCTGCCCAAAGGGAATCCTCTAGGATGAGGAGAGGGATGTGGAGAGAGTAAATGGGCAGGGTTTGGCCGAGCCAAAGGCTTGATGAGTGTGTGAAAAGAGGTAGAGGTGGGGGCCTTTTATAAGAGGAGAGGAGGGGCACTTTTGGAAAGTAAGAAATATTACTTTATTTGAAAATGTATTTCGGTTTTAAAAGGTCCCAAATTGATATAGGTCGTGGATAATGTGATAAGGCCTCTAAATCCACTCATCCAATAAGTTTTGGCCATGTGTAGTTCATAGATTTTACATTATCTTTCCATTTTATTTAAATCGTCAAATAATGATGTCATCGTTAAATCATTATTATGTCATAAATAATTTAATTTATTTAATGTCTAAAAATTATAAAAGAAATACTATGATGTAGGAAATCTTTTTAGCTTTCCAATTACTATTTATAATCAAAATTTGGACTTGTGTAACCCCACTTAAAAATTGTTTTAGTAAAACATATCATGTTTGTGTCAATTTTTCTTTTACATTAAATAAAATGTTATTTATGTCATTTCCCAACCAAAGTGGATCCATGGGGTCCCCAAGTTGACCCATGGCTTGTCTTGGTCGGCCATGACACAACCAATAAGGTTGGGACATGTGTCTAGGTCATTTTATATTATTAAAGCATTATTTATACCTTAAACTACCCTAATTACCACTAATCGCGATTAAGAACTTAATGAGTTACTATTCACCAAAAAATTATTATAATCTCATTGAACCACATTTTACTTCTTAATGACAACCATGTATGTCGGATTTTCAAAATTCAATACACATTAGTGGTAAAATTTCATTTAACTGAAAAATCAGTTTGCTTGATTACCACTTAGTGGTTTCACTATTCATCAAAAATTGAAGTTTTTCAGAAAAATCCCAAAAATTCATCCTAAGATATAATTGATATTCCGAATTCAAAAATGAAGTCCATTTTACAAAATTCAAAACATATTAGTCACATTAATTAATTTAATAATTAATTCCCGCTGTCTGCGCAAATAGCGTGTTTTCATAAAACAATAAGTATCAAAAGATTGACACTAGTTTAAGTCTGATTTCAAAGTGAAATTAATTCCAACGACCACTATTGGATTTAATGGTAAAAATATTTTTAAATTTCACTTTAAAAACAATTCAAAATATTATCTAATCATATAAATAAATTAGATTAAAAAGTGGTTTTGAACTAAAATACAACATTTTACACTATTCATTAAAAAAAAAGAACCTTATCGGAAAGATACCAAAAAATTACACAAAGTAAAATTTGATGTCCCGATTCTTAGTAAGAGTTTTATTTGGTCCAAAATAATGTTTAAGAGTGAACAAAACTATATTTAATTATGGTTCAATATCAAAAGGTGATAAGTGAACCTTTAGTGAAAACTAGGGCATATACGCCTAAAATTGAATTCTTTCCGTATTTTAAGCCTCTATCCTTTATTGGATAAATGTAAAAACATATAAAAACATATATAATCATATCTTAGTTATTTATATCCATTCCCGCCAATACAATGGCTACATGTTAACTACCATTTAAAATTATTTTATTAGAGTGCAACGTAAGATTCCCAAGAAACTCGTTGTTGCGTGTTGGGTACGCCATCGAGCATAGCATCCCCTTTAAAGTTATATTAATATTTTATTCACAAATATGGACAAATATGAGAATGTCATATTCTTTATTTACCTGGGGTGTTACATTAGGGGTGTGGGAGGGCTGTCCAGGGGTGTGGGAGTGCTGTACAGGGGGTGGGGGGTTTACAGGAGGGTTGGGGGATGTCTAGGGGGTGTTGGTGATGTCCAGGGGTGTGGTGGTGTGTCCAGGGGTGTGGTGGAGGCAGTCTAGTGGTGTGAGGGGGTTCTGGTATGTTTTTGGTAACATTTTGGTCTGTTTTAGGTGTGTAAGAGGGTTGTCCAGGGGTCTGGGAGTTTTGTCCAGGGGGTGGGGGTGGGGTGTCCAAGGGTGTGATGGGGGGAGTCCAATGGGGTGAGGGGGTTCTGGTCTATTTTTGGTAACTTTTTGGTATGTTTCAGGGGTGTGAGAGGGCTGTCCAGGGGTGTGGGAGTGCTGTCCAGTGGGTGAGGGGTATACAGGATAGTGTGTGTGTGTGTGTGGGGGGGGGGGGGGGGTGTACAGGGGTGTGGGGGGCTATCCAGGGGGTGGTGGAGATGTCCAGGCTGTGGGAGGCTCTCCAGGGGTTGGAGGGCAGTCTAGGGGTGTGTGTGTGTGGGGGGGGGGTGTCTAGGGGTGTGGTGGGGGCTGTCCAGTGGGGTGAGGGGGGCTGTACAGGGGGTGGTGGGGCAGTCCAGGAGGGTGGGGAGGAGGGGTGGGGGGTGGGGTGGGGTTATCCAGGGGTGTTGGGTGATGTCCAGGGGGTGGGGGTAGTCCAGGGGTGTGTGTGTGTGTGTGGGGGGGGGGGTGTCCAGGGGTGTGGGGGTTGTCCAGGGGGTGGTGGGGAAGTCCAGGGGTGGGGAGTGTCCAGGAGGGTGGGGGGTTGTCCAGGGGTTTTGGAAGTTGTTCAGGGGGTGGGGGGCAGTAGTCCAGGGGTGGGGGGGGGGGTGTCTAGGGGTGTGGTGGGGGCTGTCCAGTGGGTTGAGGGGGTACTGGTCTATTTGTGATAACTTTTTGGTCTCTTTCAGGGGTGTGGGAGGGCGGTCTAGTGGTGTGGGAGTGATGTTCAGGGGGTGGGGGGTATACCGGAGGGTGGGGGATGTATATGGGTGGTGTTGATTTCCAGGGGTGTGGGGGGTGTGGTGGGGGCAGTCCAGTGGGGTGAGGGGGTTCTGGTCTATTTTTGGCAACTTTTTGTCCTGTTTTAGGGGTGTGGGAGGGCTGTCCAGGGGTGTGGGAGTGTTTTCCCGGGGGTGGGGGGTATACATGAGGGTGGGGGGTTGTCCAGGGGTGTGGGGGGATACCAGGGGTGGTGGGGATGTCCAGGGGTGTTTGGGGCTGTCCAGGGTGTCGGGGGGCAATCTGGGGGTGTGGGGGGTGTCCAGGGGTGTGGTGGGGTTTGTCCAGTGGGGCGAGGGGGGCTGTCCAGGGGGTGGTGGTGGGCTGTCCAGTGGGGTAAGTTTTAAATGTTATCAATGTAAATGATTAATTTTTCTTTGGTTCTTGTTTTGGTCTAGTTCGGTTTTTATGGTACGAATTCTTGGTTTGGTTTATGGTTGTTTCTGGGGAGAGCAGAGGACTGCTTTCTATTTTTAAAAAAATATTGGTTTTACATGTCGGTTATTTTATAACTGATGTGATAATGGAATGGGGAAGGGTTTATCATGTTGGTTATATGAATAACCGATGTGATAAACACCTGTGGAATGGTTTTTCACGTCGGTTATTTAATAACTGACTTGATAAATGCCCCCCACGCTGGTTTATCATGTCGGTTATTTAATATTCGACATGATAAACCCTCCCTCCTTGGTTTTTCACATCGGTTATTTAATAACCGATGTGATAAACCCCCCCCCCCCCGCACAGGTTTATCACATCGGTTATTAAATAACCGACGTGATAAACCCACCCCCTAGTTTTTCACATCGGTTATTTAATAACCGATGTGATAAACCAGTGGGGGGGGGGGTGTTTATCACATCGGTTATTTGAATAACCGACATGATAAGACCTGGGAAATGGTTTATCACGTCGGTTATTTAATTACTGACATGATAAACACTCTGCCAATGGTTTTTCACGTCGGTTATTAAATAACCGATGTGATAAACACCGCGATGTTATGTTTTTTATGCCAGTTTTTAAATAACCGACGTAAAAAAAAATATTTATAACATCGTCCATATTAACGTCGGCTAAAAACAGACGTAAAAAATAAAAAATAACCAACGTAAAAAACGTTTTTTGAACTAGTGAACCTCTATAACGGGTTTGTCAAATAATGGTAAATTCATTCTTCAAAAAAAGAGACTTCCTCTAATGATTTTAGCCCTTTACCCATATCATCCTTTGGCCTTAGAAATTATTATATCATAGATTATGATTTTCCATCCCATACCTGGATATGGTACTATATTTTTAAACAAATTATCATGAAATTAGGAGAGTCTCATACCTTTGCTCAAAGCTAATGACCTTAAATTACATCCCCCGTGTCCTCACTTCATGAATTAAAACTACAGAGTACCAATTTCCTCACTGCACGACTTAAAACCGCAAAATATTATATCATAAATTCTTGTTTTTGATAAAATTTAACCATTCTTCATACACTAAATTTGTATGAAAATGGTTTTCATATTCATGGCATATGTTAGTATAAAACAACCCTTTCATTCTTAAAATTCATTTCCTTGGAAAAACCACCCACTGTGGTCTTGAGTCACCAAAATATTATTTTCCTCTATCTATCAACAGGAAAATGTTAAACTCATAAAGATCTCTTTTTTCTTGACTATGCAATACATGAAATTAGGTGTCCTTGCATAAGTTTCTGACATTATAGGATTCCCAGCCAAAAGATGCCACTATTTGTCTATGAAGTGTATTCCCTAGTTGGACCTGCATAATAGAACCCCCATAACGGGTTTATCAATATAATGGTAACATCATTCTTGGACGGGACACCCCTTATGTTGATAAAAGTTTTAATTTTGGTGACCATAAAAATCATGACTCAAGATTCCCCTTGGAAATATTTAAAGAATATTATAGTAATTCTTAGCCACAATGTCTTGTTTGGGATTGAATTTCAAAATTTCGGGTTAAAGCTATTCGACCTTAAATACTAGCCCTTTACAATCCACCATGCATTAATATAAATTTCCAATAACAAAAGTCATTTTACTCACTAGATTGAGAACCTGCAAAGGGAACTCTGAAGAAAAGTCGAGTCATATCTCACTAACCATATGTTTTTGTATTATTTAGGTAATATTGACCAATAAAAAGTCAAGAGATATAAATTTTGCGGCATTGTCCATATAACCCTAGAAAAAACCAACTATGCTTACTAGGACCAATGGATTAAGTAAAAAAAAATAAGTTTGAAAAAGTGAAAAAATGATTAAAGAAAAAATAATTTTCATTTATGAAAAATTTTCATATAGGAACATCCACAAATTAGAGTCACTCTCTTGTCAAAAATCAGAAATTATAAAAGGCATTCTACATAATTACTAATTTGTTTAACAACCTCTTGATCCCCATCAGATACCTGTTGATGCTTGTTTATTTGACAATCCTCGCTCTCTTCAGTATGATAAAGTGCTTCTCTAGAATATACAATGGATTTTGCACCATACTTTTGGACTTCTCTTAATAAGCTATGAAGGTATTCAAGTTCCCCTATAATTATATCTAACTCCTATTGAAGGAGAAACTACTAAATAGTCTTTTCTTTAGTTTTCTGATTCATTCCCTTAAAATTTGTAGTATGATTAGACTCAGCCTGGGACAATGCTGCTTATAACTATTCAATATTGATAGACAATTTTTCTTTTATCAAGTCATGTCAAATATTTTTCTCTTACTCCTTCCTCTGAATAATATCTTTTACCGCAATATGAATTTCACGATATTCGAAACCACCAAATCCTAGCATGAAAAATATGGATGAATGTTGTGGAATTTTTGAAGACAGTTACTCAAGGGGCATCTCAGATAGTATCTTCCTGATGTTTCTCCATGACTTACAGTGTGCAAGATGATGCGACTTATGAAATTCTGGATCCGATTCATAATTTTTGTCATAAAGACGTATATATTTTGGGACCAAAGCACTTAAAGAAGTTCCCAGTTTTGTTCCTTCCTGAACAATGGATGCTCCACCTTCCAATGTTGTTTGGGATGATGTAGAGGCTTCACCTCCAGATTTATCCATTATAGTTGATAGACCTATATGGTAAATCAAGAAGTATGGTTATGGTTATATTCAAGAGATAAAAAAAGTGAAGGCAATCACAATATCAGTATCTCTTACCTAACTGTAGGTCATCAGCTTGAGAAAAATCCTCCCCAATATTCTTAGTTTTCACAATTTTTTTGATGTCTCCAGATGAGGAGTGCTATCTTTAATATGATCAGGATCCTTAGAGTGAATCTCAAGAAGATAGATATCTCAAGATCCACCTAAGCCAATGTCTCCACAATGGTGGGGTTGAAGTTAATATCAATAATTCCTTCAAGTTTTTTTGTGGAAGTAGTTTCTTTAGATGGAACTGCATATTTCAACCAACCATGGCGAGAAGGTTAATCATAATAAGATTAACAGGATGAATAATGAGAACTCAAGTCTAGTTGATTCTATACAAGGAACTCCAAAATATTCTAAATCATTAGATATATTAACATGTTCTAATATTTATTCAAAAGACATGCCAAGGTTCATCATTTAATCAAGTGATATATCATATCCCAGGTTAGTCTCACCCATGGGATCACTTGGCATGGTTTCTTCGCAACCTTCCTCCGACAACCTTTGACCCTGAATAGATTCATCAACAACAGTTGTGGGGTCAACATCGATTGTTTCTAGATGTTTTAATGCATGTGATGAACCTAAGAGTATCATAGAGATGAAGTTATTTGTTGTTACATTTGATGCTTTATGATGTATGTTTGATTTACCCAAATCCTCCTCTTCTCTGATAGTAAGAATATGAACAGTGTTGGGAACATAAGTTGGTTCTTTTGGCTTTAATTCCTCTTCAGAAGCAACTAGTTTTGCAGGAATTTGTGTTTGTTCAGCACTCCCCTCTATGGTTCCTTGAACCTTATCAGTAGTTTCTTTCAAAGAAGAAATAGAAGAATCCCTTGTAATCCTAATATGTTTAAACACTTTTTCATGAATATGGACTAAAATTAATGATTATTAGGGAGACTTACCACTTCTAAGGAAGTGTTTAACCATGGATCTCTTTCTTCGGTGCTTTTTCTTCTTCACCTTCTTAGGAGGGCTTGCATCCTCATTTACAAAGATAGGTATTGAAGATTCCAATAACCTCTCTATTTCCTCCTCAATGGCCTATTGGCCTAAAGATATTTCTCCCAATTCATGGTGTGATCCGATAGCTCCAAGAGTAGTGCCTCCCAGGCTATACTGTGGTGAAGGAACTTCAGTTGTATTTACTTTACCCAGTTGTATGTTATATTATATTTCTCTTAAGTAACAACGTTTTGACTAAATTTTTAAGTTGAAAAAATGGAAGAGAATGCGAGAGAAAGGAGAATTACATCCTCAGGATCTACAAAGTCACGCCACTCTTTATCTAATGAAATATTAATCCCTTCGGTGGTACCACAATATATCATTTTATTCACTCGCTTTATGGTAGGAATTTATTCATTAGTGGAATATATGAGCATTTCTAGCTCTTGAATGTAGGTCCTCAACTCATTGGTATTATCCTAAAAAATAATGTCATAAGAAGCCTTCCAATCGCCTACTCCTAGAATATGCAGTTCTTTACACAGATCCATCCACACGGTCTCAGTATCAAAGTACAGAATCTTCCACGTTTTAACTACCTCTGGCAATATATATTTAGAATGTATGTCATAGGGTTGTGAAGAGGATCCACCAACCATGGATTTAATTTTCTTCCCACCACCCATAGTCACGGATGAGGGATTAGAAAATGGAAATCACTACTCTTCAAAATGATGGGGACCAAATCTCCTTGATAATAATTTGATAGAGATTGATGGAGTGGCTCGCTTAATTTTGGTAGGAGGGTTATATCTGGAATGAGGTCTCTTCTGTGAATTTGGAGAATCATCACCTCACCCCTCTGATTCTTGCGAGTTGGCCCCTGATGATGAAGAATTATCTTCCCAATGAAGGGGTTCCATCCTACTACTTCTCTTCACCCCACTCCAGGGATGAAAAGATTTAATACCCCTTCAGGGTAAGATGCAACCCAGTTTTTGGCATACTAGTTAGTCAATCTTCTTATTTCATCAGCAACGGGTAAATTAAATACTTCCCCAGTCTTCTTTGCAGATGTCAAAAACCTTTGTTTCGGGAAACCATTGAGAGTTTCTCTAATATAACATGCATATAAGGGGATACAATGTTCTATTTTAGATATTTTAATTAACGTGAAAATCTATAAATAGCATAGTGCTTACATATGATTTCTCTGTCAATTCTGGTGGCCAACACGCCATCTCTACAAGCTAGAATATATGCCCTCAATTCCAAACTGGCCATCCCATCACTAATAAATCGCCCCATAGGCAGATTCCCATAAGTAAAGAAATGGAACTCCTTATGCATTATCAATCTAGCCTTGATGTCATAAGCATTCAAAGACAAGGGTGAAATACCATAAAAAGCCTGAAAAAATGGTCAGAAAGAACTTCCAAAAACCGATACTCCACATTGTACAACATATGTTCTTAAGAGAGTAGTGATCCATCCCCACAACACTTGGAATGATCCCACTATTCTAAAGGGATACTTTCCCTTGAACATTTGCAGAAACCACTTATGAATATTGTCCAAAACAAGAGTTTCCAACCCTACCATCATTTTCTAAGCTAGCTTAGCTACAATAAGAAAGGTTCTTGGCCTCAAACCTCCTTTGGAGTCTTTCACTAGTAATAAATACACGCTAAGCCACATGGCCAAGAAACCTGGGGAATGGATGGAGTAGGGCCTTATCCTCCAGCTCCAACTAACCAGTTCATGTATATCCTTGCAGCTACTAACTTCTTTTCTAAATGGGCCGAGGCAATACCTCTCAAAGAAGTCAGAGATAAAAGAATTGTTAGTTTTTTCAAAACTAACATCATCACCAGATTTGGTGTCCCACATACTATATTGATGGAAAATTTCACCAATATTTTTTTGATTGAGGTAACAAAGTTATATTAGGAGCATAATATCAAATAAAACCACTAACCTCACTATCATGAAGTGGAAAATGAAAAAATAGAGGCCTTAAACAAGACCCTATAAAATATATACTTCAGAAGATGGTGGATAAAGATAAGAATTAATTCCCTGCTAAATTTTTGAAAGATTTATGGGATTATCGGACAACTACTCATACTGCCACACAAGAAACTCCTTATTCATTGGTATATGGAACCGAAACAGTTTTTTCCAATTGAAATGCAATTGCCTTTATACAGAGTTTCAATCTATGATCATTTATATACAGATGAGAGGTCTCAGAAATAGTTTAATGAGCTAGAATGATTATATGAGAAAAGATTGCATACTTTGCATCATTTAGAAGTATATCAGAATAGAACAGCGCAATATTTTAACAAGAAATTTTACCTGCGTTTAATTCTTCAAGGATAATTGGTATTGGTCCTTAAGACTCTAATGATACCAGGGAAGAAACCTCTAATGGTTGAGACAATTTGGGAAGGACATTATTCCATACATAAGTTCTATTCAAATGTAGCTTATGCCTCGATCTCATGGGAGGGAGAGCATATTACAACTCCAACCAATATGAGACTCTTAAAAGAATACTTTGTATAGTTGTACATATCGTCCTCACTAAAAGACTTAAAACTTCAGAGTACAATGTCCTCGCTGCAAGACTAAAAACTGCACAGTCCTCATGTCCTTGCTTCAAGACTAAAAACCACATATCCCTCATGTCCACACTGCAAGACTAAAAACTACAAAACCCTCATGTCCTCACTACAAGATTGAAAATTGCACAGTAGAATTTCCTAGTTGCAAGACATTAAACTGCATAACAACCATAAGCGTCTATGCTACATGACGTTGAAAATAATAGTATCTGCATCCTTGTCATTTGACATTAAACTGCATGACATCATTTTTCCTCATTGAATGACATTAAAATGTAACAACCCATGGGGTGTTATCCAAGTGGTACCCGCTGGTTGTACCCCTTGCTCTCCATGGGAACTGATGTAGGATAGAGTCCAACCAGGCTCAAACACTGTTCAATTTATGAATAGGGTGATTCAAATCCATTTCTTAGATGGGGAACATGGCGTGCACTTGGGATGGTGGGGCCCCCCTCTGGGAGTTTGTGTTAGCAACACATGTTTTG
Organism: Viscum album; assembly: GCA_963277665.1. Taxonomy (NCBI): domain Eukaryota; kingdom Viridiplantae; phylum Streptophyta; class Magnoliopsida; order Santalales; family Viscaceae; genus Viscum; species Viscum album. Next base: position 826,507,443 of record OY728155.1, read on the forward strand.
TAATGGGCATATATGCCTCTGGGCCTTCGGGTCATGTATTGTGGGTCATGTCGGGCTTTGTTCCTTAGGCCTACGGGTCATGTATGGGTTTCCCTTCAACCCATAAAAGGGGGATTATGCATAATAAAATAAAAATAAGGTCTTCATACCATTCATGCATGTCATTAAACTGTAAGACTAATGTTTTCTCTATTTGATGTTATAAGCTTCTATAATCAAACATCATTGACATCATCACTACTACTTAGTATCACATGAGCCCCTCTATTTCCTATGTTTGAGTCAGATCTGCAAAGAGACCTTATTTCAAGAATTGCATATGGATTGATTCTCATTTTCGATGAGATATGTAGAGACACCTTAATCTCTAGTTTTGGGCCCAACCACAATAAAAAAATCTTCTTATTTTCTTTTCTACTCCTCTATATGAATTAGATATATACAGAGTGGTTCCTTAAGATATATGATTTGGTCCTTATACCATTTTATGTATTAAGTTATACCGTTCTCTCAGAATATGTCAAAACCCTCAATTCTTCATGTAAAACTCAATTGGCATGAAGAATGATTGTTTAAAGAATTATTTACGGATTGATTCTCATCTATTCGAGATATGTAGAGATTCCTAGATCTCCAATATTGGGCCCATCCATGATAAAAAAACCTTTTATTCTTTTTATAAGAATCAAACCTGCATAAGTAGTGTTTAAAGAAATACATATGTCTTGATTGTTTCCCTTAGAAAGACACATAGTGACCCTTGAGTTTTATCCCTTAGTCCATCCACAACAAGTATTTCTTTTCAAATCAGTTCATCTTCGTCCTTACCACATGACGTTAAACTTCCTGAAAATCTAACACCCATATTCATCACTTGTGTCACCTTTGTGTTATAAAATAATCCCTTATACTTATTTCTCACACCAAGAATAGAACATGTGGGATTAGAAATTGTTTAAAACGATTCTTTATATAAATAAGGCATCTCAAATTCTTATAGGGTTATTAACTTTCTCACTACATGACTCAAAACTGCACAGTATAATTTCTTCACTGTAAGACTTAAAACTGCACAGTATAATGTCCTCGTTGCATGACCTCAAACTGCATATCACAATGTTAATTCTAAAGGAAAAAAATAATGTCCCCATTTTACATACCAATTAGATCTATGTAATGGATTCAAAATTCATGTTTAATACTAATTCAAATATTCTTCATATGCACTGAGCATTACCTCCTTCCATTTTTTACACTCCAAATATTGAATATTTTCAGATATTTGTAATATTTCTTAAGGTTTTTGGTGACAGAGTTTCCAATACCTAAGAACTCTTTTGCCTAAATATGCATCACATGCCCTTAGGTGGTCTTGCATAAGTTTCCTGCATAATGGGCCTGTTAGTCAAAAGATGACATTACTTGGCATTGAATCATATTCCCCAATTGGCCCTGCATAATACAACCCCCATAATGGGTTTTTTAAATAATGGTAATTTTGTTCTTGGTTATAGTGTCTTCGTCCCATTCAAACTTTGATGGAAATATACACGAATCTATATTAAAATAGTCGTTCAAGTATATTTTTCCCATTATCTTTCTCTTGATCTGAAAGTCTTCAAGACTATGGTTTACAGATTTTCCTCTCCATGTGTTCAATGTAGTAAGAAATATCCTTGGAACCAGTTGGCCACATATCACATAATGTTTCCATTTTTGGTCCTAGTTGTATAACCTAAAACTACAGACACCACACCTCCTACATTTGGTTCATACCTTCATAGAAGTACTATTCCTTTGATTCTTTGGAAATCATGGTTTGAAATACTGTTTCCATATTCAGGTACCTTTCTTCATAAACAAAACCCTGTGCTTCATAAAATTTGAATCTCTATAAAATTTCTTTGATTTTTAGAAGTAGAATGTCTAATTTTTGAGATCTTTTTCCCCTGACTATGCTGCATGTGCCCTTAGAAGGCCTTGCAAAAGTTACTGACATAACAGGTATGTTAGTAAAAAGATTCCACTATATGGATATGAAACATATTCCTCAGTAGTCCCCGCATTATACAACCTCCATAACAGGTTTTTCAAATAATGGTAACTTCATTCTTCAAAAAAAAAGAGACTTCCTCTAATGATTTTATCCCTTTACGCATATCATCCTTTGGATTCAGAAATTATTAAATCACAGAATACAATTTTATATTCCACACCTGGATATGGTAGTATATTTTTTTAAAAAATATAATGAAATTTGAAGAGTCTCATACCTTTGGTCAAAGATAATGACCTTAAATTACATCCCCCATGTCCTCACTGCATGACTTAAAACTGCACAGTACCGATGTCCTCAGTGCATGACTTAAAACCACGAAATATGATATCATAAATTCCCATTTTTATTAAAATTTAACCATTCTTCATACACTAAATTTGTATAAAAATGGTTTTTCTATTCATGAAATATGTTAGTATAAAATATCCCTTTCATTCTTAAAATTTATTTCATTGGAAAAACCAGCCACTATGGTCTTGAGTCACCAAAATATTATTTTCCTCTATCTATCGACAGTATAATGTTAAACTCATAAATAGATCTTTTTCTTGACTATGAAATACATGCCCTTAGGTGGCCTTGCATAAGGTGCTGACATAATAGGACTATCTGCCAAAAGATTCCACTATTTGGCTATGCAACATATGCCCTAGTTGGCCCTGCATAATACAACCCCCATAATGAGTTTATCAAAACAATGGTAACATTGTTCAAGGAGGGGAAAACCCTTATGTTGATACAAGTTTTAAATTTGGTGACCAATAAAATCATGACTCAAGATTCCCCTTGGAAATATTTAAAGAATATTAAAGCAATTCTTAGCCACAATGTCTTGTTTGGGATCTAATTTCAAAATTTATGGTTAAAGCTATTCGACATTAAATACTAGACCATTATAGTCCAACATGCATGATGATAAATTTCCAACAAAAAAAGTCATGGTACTCACTAGATTGAGAAACTGCAAAGGGAACTCTTAACAAAAGTCAAGTCCCATCTCACTAACCATATGTTTTTGTATGATTTAGGTAATATTGAGATATAAAAAGATAAGGGATATAAAGTTTGTGGCATTGTCCATATAACCCTATCAAAAATCAAACTATGATTACTAGGCCCAATGGCTTAAGTAAAACAAAATAAGTTAGAAAAAGTGAAAACAAAAATGAATAGACAAAATAATTTTAATTTATGAAAAATTTTCACAGAGGAGAATCCACAAATTGGAGTCACTCTATTGTCAAAAATCAGAAATTATAAAAGGAATTCTACGTAATTACTCATTTATTTGACAGCCTCTTGAGCCCCATCAGCTGCTTGTTAAAGATCATTTATTTGAAAATCCTCACTCTCATTATTATGATGAAGTGCTTCTCTGGAATCTGTAATGGATTTTGCAACATCCTTCTGGACTTCTCTTAATGCGATATGAAGCTAGTCAAGTTCCCATATAATTATATCTAACTCCTATTGAAGGTGCAACTGGTGAACCATATTTTCTTTAATTGTCTTCTTCAGTCCCTTCAACTTTGTAGTATGATTAGCCTCATCCTGGGACAGTGCAGCTTATAACTATTCAATATTGATTGACAATTTGGATCTTATCAAGTCATGTTGAATATTTTTCTCTTTCTCCCTCCTTTGAATAATATCTTTCACAGTAGTATGAATTTCACAGTATTCGAAACCGAAAAATCCTAGCATGATAAAAAGAGATGCATGTCATGGAATTCTTGAAGGAAGTTCCTCAAGGGGAATCTCAGATAGTATCTTTCTGATGTTTTTCCATGCCTTGCAGTGTGAAAGACAAAGAGAATTATAAAATTATGGGTCCTATTCAGAATCTTTATCATAATGAGGGATATATTTTGGGACTAATGCACTTAAATAAGTGCCCTATTTTTTTCCTTCCTGAACAATGACTTCTCTCCCTTCCAATGTTGTTTGGGCTGATGCAGAGGCTTCACCTCTAGATTTAGCCATTACAGTTGGTAGCCCTATATGGTAAATCAAGAAGTATGGTTATGGTTAGATTTAAGATATAACAAAAGTGAAGGAAACCACAGTATCAGTATCTCTTACCTAACTATAGGTCAACAACTTGAGAAGAATCCTCTCCAATATTCTCAGTTTCCACAATTTTTTTGATGTCTCTAGATTAGGAGTGCTATATTTAATATTCTCACGATACTTAGAGTGATTCTAAAGAAGATAGCTATCTAAATATCCCCCTAATCCAATGTCTCCAAAATGGTGGGGTTGAAGTTAATATCAATAATTTCATTAAGTATTTTTGTGGCAGTTGTTTCTTTAGATGGAACTGCATATCTCAACCAAACATGGTTAGAAGGTTAATTATAATAATATTAACACGATGAATAATTAGAAGTCACATCCAGTTTATTCTATACAAGTAACTCCAAAATATTCTAAATCATTAGATATATTAACATGTTAAAATATTTGTTCAAAAGATATGCCAAGGTTCATCATTTAATCAAGTGATATCTCATATCCCAGGTTAGTCTCAGCCGTTGGAGCACTTGTCATGTTTTCTTCTCAACCTTCCTCTGACAACCTTTGACCCCAAATAGATTCCTAAGCAACAGTTGTGGGGTCAACATCAGTTGTTGACAGATGTTATGGTGCATGTGATGAACCTAAAGGTATTATAGAAATGAAGTTAGCTGTTGTTAAATTTGATGCCTTATAATGTATTGTTGATTTACCAAAAGCCTCATCTATTCTGATAGTAGGAATAGGAGCAGTGCTGGGAACATATGTTGGTTCTTTTGGCTTTAATGCCTCTTCAGAAACAACTACATTTGCAGAAATTTGTGTTTGTTCAGCACTCCCCTCTATGGTTCCTTGAACCTTATTAGCAGTTTCTTTCGAAGAATAAATAGAAGAATCCCCTACAATCTGAATATGTTTAAACACTTTTTCATGAATAAGGACTAAAATTCATGATTATCAGGGAGAATTACCACCAATAATAAAGATCTTAACCATGGTTCTCATTCTTCGGTGATTTTTCTTCTTCACCTTCTTAGGAGGGCTTGCAAACTCATTTCAAAAGATAGGAATTGTAGATTGCAATACCCTATCTATTTTATCCTCCATGGCCTATTGGACCAAATATATTTCTCCCAATTCATGGGGTGATCTGGTAGCTCCAAGAGTAGTGCCTCCCAGGCTATACTTTGGTGAAGTAACTTCTTTTGTCTTTACTTTACAAATCTATATGTTAATATGATTTTTCTACTGTGTAACAATGTTTTGAATAAATTTTGAAGTTGCAAAAATGGAAGAGAATGTGAGAGAAAGAAAAATCACATCCTCAGGATCAACAAAGTCATGCCACTCTTTGTCTAATGAAAGATTAATCCCTTTGGTGGTACCATGATCTATCATTTTATTTACCTGCTTTGTGGTAGGAATTGATTCATTAGTGAAATATATGAGCATTTCTTTCTCTCAAATGTAGGTCCACACCTCATTGGGATTATCCTACAAAAATGTCATAAGAAGCACAAAAATCACCTACTTCTAGAATATGCAGTTCTTTACATAGATCCATCCACATGGTCTCAGTATCAAAGTACAGACTCTACCATGTTTGAATAGCCTCTAGCCATATATATTTAGAATGTTTGTCATAGGTTTGTTATGAGGATCCAACAACCATGGATTTGAGTTTCTTTCCAACACCCATAGTCACAGATGATGGATTGGAAAATGGAATTCGCCGCTCTTCAAAATGATGGTGAACAAATTTACTTGATACAAATTTGATAGGGATTGATGGAGTGTCTCGCTTAATTCTGGTAGGAGGGTTATATCCAGGACGAGGTCTCTTCGGTGAATTTGGAGCATCATCACCTCCACCCTCTGATTCTTGCGAGTTGGCCCCTGATGATGAAGAATTATATTCCAAATTAAGGGGTTCCTTCCTGCTACTTCTATTCACTCCCACTCGAGGGAAGATGATATTTAATACACCTTCAGGGTAAGATGCAACCCAGTTTTGTCATACTAGATAGTCAATCTTCTTACTGCATCAACAACAGGTAAATTAAATACTGCCCCAGTCTTCTCTGCAGATGTCAACAACCGTAGTTTCGAGAAACCATTTGGTTTTGCTCTAATCTAACATGCACCAAAGGGGATACAATATTCCATTGTAGACATTTTAATTGACATGAAAATCTATAAGGAGCATTGTCCTCACATATGATTTCTTCGTCAATTCTGGTGGCCAACACACCATCTCTACAAGCTAGAATATATGCCCTCAATACAAAACTAGCCATCCCATCATTTATAAATCACCCCGTAGGAGGATTCCCATAAGGAATGAAATGGAACTCCGTATACATGCTCAATATATCCTTGATGTCATAAGAATTCAAAGACAAGGGTGAAATACTAGAAAAAGCCTGAACAAATAGTCAGAAAGAACTTTCCAAAACCTATACTCCACTTTGTACAACATATTTTCTGAAGCGAGTAACAATACATCCCCATAACACTTGGAATTGTCCCGCTATTCTAAAGGGAGACTTCCCCTTATACATTTGCAGAAAACTATTATGAATATTGGCCGAAACAGGAGTGTCCAACCCAACCATCATTTTCTATGCTTGCTTAGCTACAATAAAAAAGGTTCTTGGCCTCATTCCTCCTTTGGAGTCTTGGACTGGTAATAAATACACACTGAGCCACATGGCCAAGAAATCAGCCAGACGTGTCTTTGCATGAATTTTTGGGTTGACTCCATATCCCCATTTATCAAATTATATTTTCTACAATGTTGGCCAAAAAGTTTCAGGGTTTCTCTCTTCTCTAACCTTGGACAACTAGTCAGATGGGGGTAAGTGGGACCCTTTTCTTTCTTCTTTATAAAAAATATTTCATCCATTCTTCCAGATGAATATCCCTCCTCATGCGAGATTTCATGATGGTTGTGTTATTGAGTTTGTTAAATATTTTCATCAACTCAAGAACCAAAGCTGGTGTCTTCTCTGAGTCATTCCATGTCACATTGGGAGGAATAAACTCATTATACATGTCTCCAAGGATTGGAGATCTAGAAATCTTGTAAACTTCCCACAAGATAATTCCTACCCATCAATGTGTTAAATGGAAGGAATTAGTCTCTAGACTCCGTCATCTTAATAATTTTGTCCCAAAGTCATCATTACTGTACACATAAGTTTGTCCAACCCAAACAGACTCATAATTCCCAACCCCAATCAAGTCATCTGTAAATTCTACACAGGTCATACGAACCCTATATGCCCACATCCATGCGGGTTTTATACCTACTCCTAGGAAGAAGTCCCAAATTTTCTTCCAACCCTTGGACTGATCTATCTAAGAATCCCGAAAGATGGATGAATAACAGTGTGGTTGCAGGTCAGGTGTGTGTGCCTTCAAATCTGGAGTACACGGGCTATGATGCATAATATGATATTTCTATACTATCCCAACATTAGAAAATGATCCCCCAATAGAAATTTTGGATGAAGAAAAGTTGGTATAATCTTGATAACAAGAATTTGGGACATAGTTGTTTGGATTTGAAATATTAACATCTTGAAAATGGCCATAGCTATACAAAGGAAAATAGGTGATTCGATAAAAGTTTAAATGATACTTATTTGAATATTTTGCAAAGTCTGGAAGGGTGGTGTTGCAAATGTCAAAGTAATCATGACCAAAGACATTCATCATGTCATAAATACTCATTCTGGAAAGCTCATTAGTAGTTTTAATTCTTTTTGGAGCCATTTGAACCTGCAAAAATATAGAAATCATCTTTTAAAGTAAGTTCATTTTTGGTGTTTTGATAAAAAAATTGGTAAATACATTAAGGCTCACAAGTATAAAATTGGCGTGAAAATATAAGTCAACATGCATGTATGAATCCCCACATATAGCGCGCAACTAAAAAACATATAGAATAAGCGTGACAAAATAGAAGCGTCTGAGTCAAAGAAGACATGCGCGCCAAGAGATGACATTTTGGAAGCCTCAATTTTTTTTTTGCAGAAGTGAAGCCATTATATATAGGCGACGCACATCACCCAGTGCTTCATATTCATGTGCGCTAAAAATTTTAATGACTAGTTTCTCAATGAACATTACACTTGCACGCCCCAGTACTCTTTTCTTTCTCCATCATTACTTTACCTCAATATAGGATCCTCTTTTCATTTGAGATCCAATTCTGAGGGGGGTCTTTGTTGACACTACATTCCTTAAAAGAGTCTAAGAAATGACAAAGGGAATACCCATAGAAAGAAATGTAGAAATACATGAAGAAAATCAAGATTAGAAAAGGTATGAGTTTTGGGTCACCTTAGTCTGACCAAAAGAGGGTCGGTGCGCAACCCACTTGCATGCCCCAAAACGTCATGCAACCTATTTGTGAGCCAAAACTCTTTTCACCAAAGGTCCTATTTTTTCCTATAAATAGTCACGTGGGGTCTCCATTTGTATGGAAAAATTTTCATGAATCCCAATTACTTCTCTGGTCACCCTTGTGATTTTCCCAAGTCTAACTGAACATTCAAGGTAGTACTTAAACACCTTGAGCAGAGGATTTAAATGAGGATCATTGGACTTAAGACCTCTTAGTGTTTTAAAACCATAACATTTGTGAGCCTACAATTACCAGCCTCTATAAATCAGAAACACTTGCATGCCACCTATTCATTTCATAGGAACTTGAGCGCCTCATATATTGGATTATCTATGAATACTCTTGATGGTTTGAGACAAGTCTCTCCAAAGTATCACCATACAGGTTGTTTGTCTCTTAATAAAGTCACTCAATTCTACATGTGTTCCCATACTTGCACACCCTTATCTACTAGAGCGCCCATTTTTGATTCACTTACTCTCTTCAGTTTAAAATCCATCAAGCCATCATCAAATCCATTCATGGAAAGGCTTCTTTTTTCCTTGGCTCCCTTGTATGAAAGGGATTCTGTTGAGACCTCCACCAAGACCTCCTGACTAATCAAACCTTTTAGAAAGGCTCATCAGTGTGTCTCTTATTTGGGTTTTTATTTCCACAGTCAGAGGTTTTCCAAATTTATTTTATAAAGAAATTTGGAGGTATGGAATGTATAAGGGTTTTTATATCCATAGTCACATGAACATTTCTCCTAGAAATAGTGTTAGGAAGTTCCCAGTTTGGAGGAGCGTTGGGTCCTGGCCTCTCCCTTCTTGAAGTGATGACCCGGAACCTCATGTCTCTAGTAGGGGAAGGTAAGGTTCATACCTAATTTTACTTTTAAAAAGGAGAAGTCTCCCTACCATACCAGGGTCAATTTTAGGGTAACCATCCTGGAATAAGCCCCTAGCTTTTCTTGCATGAGGTAGCATCATTGCTCCCCCTTTCTTATTCGGTGCAAAAGTTCAGAGGGGAAATGGGAACATGGACTTTTGTTACCCTTTACCTCTCCTTTTGGGCTTTTTCACCATTAGAAACCCTCCTAGTGTAATCCCCTAACCTTCATACCTTCCTCGTTACATTTGACCCTTGTCCAATGTAAGAAAAACAGAGGGAATGCTCGTCGCCTAATCCTCTTCCATGGTTGCCTCCCCCTCATCCACTCTTGCCACCATAGGTGTGCTTCCTTCCATCAATAGAAGAGGAAAAGTGTGGATTATTTTGTTGAATCTTTGACATTATCTTGTTTCTCACACTGTGCATGACTCACATGGTCTTTGAGATTTTTCATGGTCACAACATTTTCACAATTGAATGAACTACAAGAACTCTGATTCCCACCACAATCAGGATATGTAGGAAGCCTTCTCAAGGCCCAATCTCACTGAATGTCATCTTCAGGAATCCAACCCTAATTCCCCTAATTTGGGCATCCTCCTTAAGAATAAGCCCCAAATTAAATCCTCAAATCACCAAGGAAACCTTTTCAAGAAGTAAGCCCAAACTCATTTCTCTCAAAGAATTATACTCTTCTATGAGACTTATTGAACTAAGTGGGCTTTGATTACCATCTACATGAGATATATAGGAAGCCTCCTTGTGGTTCAAACCCAATAACTTAAATCAACCCTGTTCTCCTTGGGCCATATTCCCAATGGGGTCTGATTCTACTTGGAAACCCATATCCTTTCCAAGTTCCTTGGACTACTTAAGAGTAAGTCCCACACTATTTTTTGACTAAGAAACATCCTCTAAGATGTCCATACCACATGGAATTAAACTATATGGATAGGTCCTTATCACATTTCCTTAAAAGGTATGATGTGTCCCATTTAGTGGAATAGAATTTAAAGGGTTCTGATTTCTTTTATAAGGATATATAGGTAGCCCATTTTATGGGTATGATCCCAAGACCAAACAAAACCTTCATGTCCCTAGATGAAAATAAATTCCAGAGTGCCCCACTGAGTGGATTAAAAACCAGTATCATCATAATGATGATTAAATGAATCTCTATGTATTATATGAGAGGATTCTATTAATAAAGAACCTAGATACATAAAGATATATCTATTAATTAAGATCCTCGAATACATACAGATGATTTTAAACTTTTCACATGCTAAATAAGTGATTGAAAATTCCAAGGGATACTTATGATATACTTAGTGAACTAATAATGATTCACAAAAATATCTTAAATGATAAAGAGAGTCCCTGAGTAGACAATAATTCACCCCAAAAGGGTGTGATGAGTCTGACCTCCCATCCTATTAACCAATGAACATTCTTAAGTATCATGAAGTTCAAACTTAACAAATTCCTAACTTTGGAAAGCAGGTCCCCTTTGGATAAAGAACTATTGGAAGTATCCAGTTCCATAAATAAATACAATGGAAACCACCTATAAGTAGTGATTCTTAATACTAGAATATACATTTCAAGGAACTATGAAATAGTCATTCTGTACCATGTCTATGTACTTATCTATTTTGATGTACCTTGGATGTGCTTGAGCACAAGTCCATGTACATATACATTGGTCATGACTATATACTTGGCTATACCCATACCCATGTACTCCTGGGGTGTATAATGAGACACATATACTAGGTCACACAATGTGTATGGGAAATAAAAAACTTGAGATATTTAATTCTATCAGAAACCCTAGATTCCAGAATATGGGACTTCACGATGTGTGTTCTTTAAATACACAGTATGTATGTCGGGATTTTCAATAAATCTAAGAAATATTCATTTTTCTCTCTTGCACATCTACTGTGAAATCCATCGGGAAGCTTAGATTAGGTTTTTATAAAGCCCGATTCATCATTAGTGGCTAGATTATGGAAACCATAACCATATATATATCATCACCATCTCACCATGACACCATGTCACCTCACCATGGGTAAAACTCCGGATCTGATCTCTAATCCATGTCTCCAAGTCCCACATCCTACATTACATAATGGTCAAATTTTTAAATGCTAATATCCAAATCATTATATCATATAACATAAATCTAGGGATTCAATCATGCTCGAATATGATCCATAAATGTCGAACTATGGCCCTGTGGGCCAAGAATGAAGAACATGAAGAATGGTAGGGAAAACGAACATGAAAAAGGTGAAACATTCATTGGATGATGAGATAACCACCAAAAAATTCATAAATTTTGGAACCAATTGTTTAAATTAGACGTGGAAAATATAAAAAAGTTGGCTTCAATAATACCATATAAAAAAAGGGATCACATAAAGAATGAAAATCACCATAATGTAAGTCGAGAAAAGAATCGATGATTATATAATTAATAAAGTGAAAAAACCATCAAATAGTATTCCCTAACTTTGGAATGGATCATTTTCTGTAAAAGAACATGTCTAGTAGTACTGAAAATGATGATTCCCATGTTTTTTCCAACCAAATTATGTTTCTCCTTGATTATTCATCATGGATCCATGTTCCATGGTCTATTGGCACCAAAGTATCTCTTCTCCTCATATTCTATAGTCTTAGAGGGTTATACGACTAACCTTATATATTTTAAATAACTTCATATTTATAGCGGAAGATTAGGATTTTTGGTAATTAAATAAAATATATAAATAATTTAGTTAATTTTCTTAATGAACCCACCACTAGCAACCCTCAACTAAAAGCCCAACAAGGACCAACTTTATGCCACACCTAGGTTAAAACTCAAGTTTTAGAAACAAATGCTGTCTCAAATTTCCCATTTGAGACCATGAACAAAATTAAAATAATTTATTCTAAAAAAATTATCATTCATAATTTAATATATATTAATATTCTTAATATTTTATTTTGGGTTCCTACGACGCCCAAACACAATGCCGGCTCCGAGGAAAAATCAAGAGATACCTATGGAAATATTAAAGGAATAAACCAATAAAACCAAAATCAATACAAGACATTTATTACCAAATTTGGAAGTGATGAAAATAAATTTAGACTCCATTATATATAATTAAATTTATAATTTTTAAAAAAATAATGTTTTAAATTTAAACAAAAAACCAATAAAATAATTCTTTCTGAGAAATGTTTTTTGACTATTATGAATTAATATTCTAATTTCATATAAATGAATAATTACATTTTTTTTAAAAATTTCATTAATGTCAAAAAATTAGATAAGATTCATTATTTAAAATAGGTCAACTTAATTTACTTTAATAATAATTTCACAAATACATTAAAAAAAACTCTTAAAAAATATCACTTTTATCATTACTGTGGTAATTAGCTTCAAACTTATTATATTATTTTTATATATATAAAAAAATTAAACTTATTTCCTAATTTGAATATTTTTTTACAAGCATGGTCTTAATTTTAGCAAATTCAATTTCCAGAGTTGGAAAAAATTAATTTTATTATAAGGGTGCATATCACATAAAATTATTTTTTAGAAAAATGTATAATTTTAAGAATACAATGAATTTATAACCTGACTACATGTAACTTTACGATGATGGTTTAATTATGTTATTATATATATTTTCAATAAATTTTGTTAAAGTCATTATTTATTAATAATATGATAAAAAGCGTAATGTGTAGGAATAAATTTTTTTTGTCATGTATAATTATGTGATTTTTTTATTATTTATCCACAATATTTGAAAATTTTAAATTATTTTATATTTAAAATGAATTTTATTTTTATTTTTTATATATTTCATAATGTTTTAGGTCTATTTATATCCATTTAATTAATAGATAAATTATAAGGACTACATTTTAACACATATAATTTTATCTTCAAAAAATTTGTTGAAGTACCATTTTTTGTTTAATGTTTCATGTAGAGTAATTTATTAAAAATATTATTTTCTAAATAAAAATATATTTAAAAACATAAGGGTTATTCATTCTACCCCCTTATGTAAATATTATCTTCAAAATTTTAATTTCTTTCTCTGAAGAAGATAGTTGACTGTATTCTTAGTAAAGTTATGAGTCTTGATATAATTTATATTGAAATGTAAACCAAACTAAATTAGGTAATACTATGAAAATAATTTCATTATTGGGTATTAAATATCATATTGGTGAATTAATATTTATAAGGAGTTCTTAGATAGCCTTACACTAATAGATAATCATGTGAAAGCTTTTAATATGAAATGTAATTTCATCATTAGAGAAACTGATATGGGATCAATGTAAAGAGGGATAATATATGTTAAAAATAACATGAAATTCCAATAAAGGAATAATAATAATATTTTTATAAATAAAATTCCCATAAACATAAAATAGGGATGTGATAATCATATTAATTTAGGTTTTATTTGATAATAAATCATTGGGGTAGTGATTTTATAAGCTTAAAAAAATTTCTATATTTAGTGGAGTGCATAGAAAAAAAATCTAATAATATATCCACAAATCTAAAATGGAGCGTCAATGTACCATAATTATAATGATCCACTTCAATGGTATCTATTTCATAGGTCCTTCCTTTTTCTCTCAGTCGTAGTGGTTTTTATTGTCCATTATCATCATTAGCCCCTAGCTTTGTGTATTGATTTGCATATTTCCCAAAATCCATTCATTTATGGAACTATAATGTAAGTGTAGAGTTATATGGTACCTTTATACCATTCATTATATCATATGAACTCTTTATCCCTCTTGTAAAATCAAAATATTTATGGAAAATACATCCACACTTTAAAAAAGTTCTTAATTGTTTGATTGATTACCTTAGGTTCTACTTACAATATTATAGATTCTTTGAAAATTTAATCTTATCTCCTATACAATCCATATCCCTAAAACATTCATGATACTACATCATTTTATTCTTATGAGTATTTGAAGATTCAAGTTGATTCAAATATTTAATCATAATTCATGATAACATGTTAGGAAAAACCAAAAGATTCCTCCATCAAAATCCAACCATGTTTGTTTTATCCTTTGTACAATCACCGTATAACCCATCAAATCCCTTGTTAACCCAATTTCCCATTGATCCAACCACTACATAAATATAGGGAAGTTATGGTTTGATAAAACTAATAAATATAGAAAAAGAAACTATAAACCTAGAATATGTAACTCATAAATGATGTGACTAACCTATATTAGTAATCTATATGTATTAATATAGGTTATTAATCTTCATATCCTATTAGTATTCATAAATAAAATATTTTCAAATCCCTAATAATGGTTCATAAATTGAATTTGAATTATAAAATTAGTATCTGTAAGGAGTATCAAACTAGGTGGGTAGTTAGGATTGTTTTTTGTTCACCTAGTGAATATCAACTTAATACCCAAATAAAAATTTCATTTTCATTTCTTAAAGGTTCATATAATCTAGATCCTGCATCCATGTATTTATATCCTGATAGAGATATAATTACTAGGAAACCAAATAATCCCAAATTTACCAAAATATTGATATGTTATCTTATACATATAATATTCCCTCATGTTTTCTATAATGTTATCTCATTCTAAATACAAAAATAAATAAACCATGCTTTGACACTAACTATGAAGCCTGAGACCCACCCACCTAGTCCAGTTCTAAAAAAATTATTTATATGAATGATTTGTTTCCAAGTGAGATTACCCAAACTAAGATTTCATATATTTCACATTAATATTAAATTTCAAAAAAATATCACACAATACCAAAAACCATTAAGTTTAGTTACATTATATATTAGCTACATAAACATATAATTTTAAAATATAAGTGCATATCAATCCATAATCACACACTTATGGACCTCATTATTGAATTATAATGGTTATACTAATCTCTGTAACATGGGGAATATAAACATAAGAAAGGGTTGTGATCATATGCTCAATTTGGTTAAACATAATCGATATTAATTAATGATCATAATTGTGTGTAAGATAAACATGTGGGTATGAGATCATAGTAAAGGTCCGATAACATAACATTAGAAATTCATACCCAAATAAACTTGAATCATCAATTATAAATCATTGAATAAGGATATGAGAATAAAATAAGGCATGAGTCATCATAAGAGTGTGGAAAATCAAACTATCATGATCCATGAGAGAATATCATATTTATAAGAACATGATAGAAGAGAGTGGTATTAACATAATTAATGAAATCCTATATCAAGGTAACCCACCAAGATATTCATCACATAATATTATTGGTCTAATCAACCATTTAGCTTATTTTGCATTATCTAACCACCTATGTTCCCTATTAGTCTTGGTATTAAAACCCATTCACCCTTGTATTTTGGATTTCTAACCATATACCCTTTGCCTTGGGATCACCACTAGTATACACTTAGGCTTTGGAAAAACATACATGTACAATTTTTATCTCATGAAAAATAAAATAATACCCAATTAATTGGAGTGATACATATTTCTAGAAACACTAATCATATAATTAAAATCATATAAATGTTTTCCAAATGACCATAAAAACATTCATTATTTCAATATAACTTAATGAATCGATAATAAATAAATGAGTTCTGTGAAAACTTCCTTAAAACATCATCATTATTAAGAATCCAGAGAAATAAGGTTGAAGTTTTTATAAAAAAAATTCTAAATTATAACATAAGGAATATTAGAGAAGTCAGAATAGATGATAACTACCTTTAAAGATTATTAGATAAATCACATTGAAATATAATAAGAAATTTTAGTTTTTTGAAATTCATGAGAACACCTTAAAATTTTTTCCTTCAAAATGAAATAATTTGAGATTTATTAAACATTTTAAAATTTACCTTTTAAAAACAAAATATTTTTTTCTTAATTTTTTTTATAAAAAATGCTTATTTCAAGAAATTTCATTAAAAATACATGAAACCAACGAAGAATTATTTCTAAAAAATACAAGCCATTCAATTCTTTATAAGATCAATAATTATTTATTAAAATAATAATTTTAATTTTTTAAAATATTTAAATATTTATTTACTTTTTAAAATTAATTAATAATAAGAATCATTTGGTTTTTTTTGAGAAATGGAATGGTATATTTTTAATGAAGAATTATCATAATGATTAAAGAGTGTGTTCACACCAAAAATGTCAAAAGGGATACTTTTTTGGAAATTACACATGAAAAATACATTAAAATATTTCATAAAAATATTTATAAATAAAGTAAAATAATATATAATATCCTCAATAAATAATTTAATCATATATCAGGATATAAATAAAATCAACCAATGAATATGGGTATAAAGGAGTAGAATTTCAGAGTGAAACAAATATGTGGGGTTGGTTTCCACCACAAATGTCACATTAGGTAAATTAATTTTCATTGTAATATAACTTTAGAGGGTAAATTTGAAAAATCAAAAATAACTAGATTAGAATAAATTTTTTGGGTGTTTAGAGATAAATTCAACTCATTTTCCCCTAGATATAAATTCATTCATAATAATATCTACTATAAAATTAGATTTGAAAGAAACCCTTATAGCCACGTCATCATTCAAATAAAAACAAATGTAAGATAAAAAAAGATATATTTGGTAATAACATTAATTTTTTTATAAATATATTAAAAATATTTCCTTCCATTTTATATACATTATAAAAAAGTAGTGGATAAAAATCATATCTCAATGAATCAAAATTGTTTTAAAGAAACCCTTATCTTTTTGATTGAATTCCATGAAAATAATTTAAACTAATCCAAAATAAATAGAACCATATTAATGAATTATTTTATAACCATATTAATATATATTACCTTTTATTTTTCTTAGTTATAATCATAGAAATCCAAAATATTCTTTATATAGTGTTAATATTTATCATCAAATGTACGCAATTTTGACTGTTCTGTATATGTTTCTTAATAGTGACATCCAAACCCATTCATTGAAATAGTTTTAATAATTTATAGATTAAAAAACAATTAAATCAATTTATTTTGATTATTTATGAATTACTATGCTAATGTTGTGGAAACTATGGACATGGCTTAGAATAATGCAATCTTTAACAGGATTGTTCTGAGTAGTTTACCGATAGTAACAAATTACTTTATAAAGATAATTAATTTATATTTCATCATTTAAAAAACATATTAATGAAATATAATAACCCTTAATAACATATAAAATTTAAAAATTTATTTTATATTCATCCATGTCATTTAGTGATGAAAAACAAAACACATCACTCCATAGAGGCAATACTTTGTACGAACACACAGACGATGTATTCCTTTTCCATAGAATAAAAGGTGGGAAGACATTGTTTTGTATTTTCATAGTAATAATATTTATATAAATATAATATTTATTAAAAATATAATATATTTTAATCATCCATTATGGATGTTATAAAAAACATCCTTAATGGGGTGGATATTCTACACATAACACAAACAACATTCTCACTTTTCTAAGGTGGTAATGAAGATAATTTTTCTTCCATTATCATATAAAAAAATAGTTTACGAATAAAAATAATGTAATTATATTATAATGGATATGTTAGGTATGGATGGGAAATATAGGGATAAAAATGTTCAGGGTGTGATTAGTACTCACAATGATGATTTGATCCTCTCAAGATAGACTTTTTAGGATTTAAGGACTTGGGAAAATTTAATGTAACAAAGGGATGAAAAATCTGGATAGGGACTCTAGGAGAAGTATTATTTTTAGTATTTCTTGGTAATTCTTAAATATGAGAGTGGATTGATGTTGGTGGAAGTGGGATCATTTTATTAATGAAAAAGAGGGACTTCTCATTATAATTGAATGGTCAGTAAGGGGTAAGAACAAAATATCATGAGTATTTAAAGACTTAGGCGATTAATGGTTTGTGAGACTTGTAGGTATGAATTTATAACCAAAATATGGTTTTTATAAGTTATAAGTTTCATGTAAATGTAAAAATACTTGATCCACTTAAGATACCCATTATCACTATTGATAAACTTAATTATAAATTGACTAAAGTATTTAATTTTTTAGAAAATTATAAAATGATCCATCATAACAAATTTGGATTTACTTATCTATAATTTTGAATCCATTTAATATAATTAAATTTCTAAATATGTGAAAATTAACCTTTAAATTAAGACATATAATAAATTGATAATATATTAATCTATAAAAATTAATTTTATATAACATTAAGTTTTCTTAGTCTCATTTATTATCAATAACTAATTAATAGAGTGTTAGTATATTTTATATTTATATAAAAAATAATAATTATATTCGTTATTTAAAATATATTAACTTAATATACTTGTATAATAATTAAGTAGACACTTATAAAAACAACTCTTTTAAAATAATTTTTTTATCATTACAGATATAAAGGGTCAATTTACATAGGTATTTTACTTTGTGAGTTTGTGGTAAGAGAGGGTAGTCAAATGCTGAAAATCTAGTTATAGGTGGAATTCGTGGTATAAAATTAGAATTTATATCATGAATTTATATTCATGACTGGAATATTTATTTTTAACTAGAATTAATTTGAGGTGGAATTTTGAGTTGGTTATTTTCAAAATTAATTAGTAGAATTAATTAGTGATTAATGATGTGAATGAGTGTTTTTATATTTATAAATAAGTTTTATAAATCTCAAAAAAATTGAATTAGAGAGTTTATTTTGTGAATTATATTTTCATGTCATAAATACTTAATTTTATAGCTTGGTTATAAGTTAGGAATCCCCAAAAATATTCTATTGATCCACTCATATCTCTAAACCAAGGTGACTATGAGTGATTTTTTCAAGAAATTTAAATACCCTTCGATCAAATTAAACCCCCATCTTCTAGAGATCAATTTGATGTAATCTGTGGTTAGTTTTCCCTTCTATAATTATTATGAAATATTCTATTCTATTATTTCATTGCTTTGTAATGACATTATATTAGCATTTAATATGGTTTTTATTAAATAATGATAGGATTAACATATTATGATAGTGTTTTATGGATCATTAGTTCCCTATGTTAGAGGTAATTAGAATCCATTTATTTTTGTTCCAAATTTTCTTAGAGAAAGTTCTGATCCTCATGTTCTAGTTTGATATTTATTATGTATCATTGATTTAATGTGAAATTGTGATATTATAATACATTAATAATTTATATAATAGTTTAATTAACCTAATAGGGATAATAATATTTAATAAAAGGAATGTTGTTTTGTGGATTTATTTTTTAGAACACATGTGTATCTTGTTATGTTTTTATTGACTCGTATTTTGACAGATATTATATTATCTATAAGTTGTGGATATTTTTATGTATATAATAGATAATTTTATGTAATATTGATAAAAATATAAATCTATAATCATCATGATGTGATTAATTAAATAGGCATGTAATGTAATAATTTTGCATCATTAACATTAATTGAAAATGGATGTAATGATAATGCATGTTTATATTGATTCATTGTTTTTTTATAGATAATAAGTTATAGGTTTGTGGTTAATGGAAACCAATGTATAATAAATTAGTTAATTCAAGAAGGTAAATTAAATTATTATTTGTAATAGGTGAATGTTATAGGGTTGAGATAGCCCATTCATTATATAGGAGACTTGTATGCCATGGTATTTTGGTTTTAAACCCTTTGTATAATTGTAAAAAATATATTTTTGGATATATGTGATCTCTAAGAAACATAGAAACCTAATGGGATTTTTGATATCCATGTTTGGTTTGCTTTCTTAAAGATAAATAGGCTGGAGGCCTGGTTATTTTTTGTATGAATGTTTTTTCATGGATGAGAAATTAGCTGGGAGCCTAGGCTATAGTGACATTTGATGTCGATGATGGTTGTTTTTATGTTATCTATAATCTTGTGGGACATTGGGAGTGAAGATGAGTTTAGATTGGGTCTTTATCATCAACCCTTACTTCCAGATTGGTGTTTTGAATATGATTGGGTGGCCATATGTTCATTCTTGTTGGGTTTCCATTACTCGACATAATTTTACTCTATGCATTATAAGTGCATCCATGATGAGGTATATTATTAACATTTCTAAAATACTAAGATTATTTATGAATAATAAATGAATATATAAATTAACCCATGGATGGGGTATTGTTGATGGTAGTGATGTTAAATGATTTATACCATGCTATAGTGAACCATTGGATGGTTTAATGGGATACTCCAAGGATCATGGTTTTATATATGGAATTGATTGGTGGTTAAATATAATGGAATAATGGAGAATAAAATTAATAGAATTAAAAGTTCCTTTGGAACCTGGCTTAAGAAGATTAAAATATTATTATTGGAAAATATTAATGTAAATTAATTAATGGATAATTAATTAATTAATAAGGAAATATAATACTTGTGTACTTGTTGATATCTATAAATTCACAATGTAATCCAAGGGTCTAATGTAATGTTAACGAAATATGAGTGTATAGTAGGGTAGTTTCAATTAATGAAGTTTTTTCATGATATTATTTATATTTTCTTTATTTTCTACCCTACAAGTGTTGGTAGAGAAAGAAAAACCCAAAGGTGTTAGTGGGTGCTTTATCTAAAATATATGTTTGAGAAAGAAAAATGGATTAATTCTACCTCTTACTAACTCTCTTATTACATGTAGATATTAATAGGCACATCCTAGGATATAATTTCATAAAATATAGGTTGTATTCTTACCTAAGTTATGATGGATCATAGTTTTACTATACAATTATGTGAAAGATATAACAGTTTTAGGTACAGTTCATACATGTATTTGGATATGGTAGATTCAACTTCCAATGGATGCATGTGCCTGAGATGTGATGAGTTTAGGTGTACTAAATTTAAAGAATCTATAGTGGGTTATAAGAAAAAACATGGATATAAATGAGATGATGTTGATGATCAGATGAATTTGGGGACTGTTTTTAATATGATATTTTGGTCAAAAAGTGAGACATAGTTATGAATGGCCTAGGATTGACTCACATCATGGTTCATTTTCTTATGAAAGCGATGTGCATATGATATGTGGAAATGGGTTGCAGGAATGAGAAATAAGTGGGTAAGTGGAAGCAGGTTACTATCATTATATACATATTCTTTGATAAAGAATAGTTTATTTCTATAGATTACATTGTTATTTATGATTTTTGATGATTGAGAAACTAGTATTACCTATTCAAGTGATGGGTTTATTTCATTTTTTTATTCATTAGGCTAGAGTATGCTTCTTTCACATTTTCCATGAGTGGTTTCAGGGATGATCCCACTTATTATGCATTTTATGAACACCCTATATATGTAAAAAATTATTTATCAGTTGGTAGGAATATATTAGAGATCATGTTGGATGTTACTAGCACCAAGGAGTTGTTGAGTAGCTATTAGGAGTTACTAGAGTTCATGTTCAATGTCTAGTTTTATATATAGTACATTTAGTTTGTATTTTTTGGTTTTGTTTTAGGTATATCATCACTTGTACTAAAATTTCTTATATTTTATTCTTAGTTTTCATTGGTGGTTTATCCATTTTATCTCATAATCCTAAGATCTATGTAGAGGGTAATGTTTCCCATGTGTTTGATTGATATACCCGCATTTCTAGTCACCAACTCATGGCCTATTGAAGATGTGATTCAATGGAAATTATATCCCTTTATTTTTGACCGTAGAGGGGTAACTTTGGGGAATGGGCTTATGGTAGATTGGTATCAATGGTGATGTTTGAGATATATAATGTAGTATAGATTTATGCACTATAGAGGATCCATGGTCTGATATAGAAACAATATCATCTAGGCTTATTATCTACAGTAAATATGGAAGTTCTTCTAGGATATGGGATATTATGGGTACCTATGATTTGATTGAAGGACCTTTAAGTTTACAAAATATGCTAAGGCAAGTGATTCTACTTATAAGTTTCATACATAGGAGAAGAACATGCATCATTATTTTCTGTACCTATGTTTGAATTAGGTAGAAAATATAAACTAAGTCAAAATAAGTCAATATATTAAATTAATTAACCATAAAATGTTCCTTTATCACTGGTTTTTGAGTTTCAGACCTTTTTTATTTTAATGATATGGAACTAGGTCAGCATCATCATTAGATTCACATAGAATAAGTTTAACAAGATATTTTAGAGGGTTTTTGGATAGTGTAGGGTGACAATGATAAAACATGGAGGGGAAAATTGAAGAGTTTCCTCCCCAGAGTCCAGAAAATTATGAGGGAACCTTTTTTGACTGAGATATAGAGGATTTTATAGAGGATATGGGGAGGAAATTTGGTTTGTTTTGTACCTGGTAGGAGGAGTGAGTTCATTTAGATTTGACAATGTTGGGTGGGTCAGCTAAGTGGTGGTGCCTATTATTCCTCTAGGATTGAATGGATTTTGGTGTTTCATGGGGGTAAGTTTAGGGATTAGTTCTAGGATGTTTTTTAATGTTATTCATATAATGTATCTTGTTAGTAGAACTCCTTACCCTTTACTAAGGTATTTTTTGTATTATAGAGATCATTATATACTACAAGAATCATGTAAACTGTACTTTATAAATTTCATGATAATAAGGCTAGAATAAATTATTTTTATTTGAGGGAATATTCCTATTCCAAAACCCATTCACATTTCAACCTTCAAAAAAGTGTCGTTAAAATTGGATAGGTTCAAAATATTTAGTAAAATACCCATATCATTGGCTCCAAAAGTCCAATGGGTGCCAAAATTTGAGGGATAATAGTAAACATCAATATCTACAACTTGGGAGTAAAGAAGATCTCGATATTCAGCTATCTATATGGACAAATTGGCGATTCAAGTGGATGGGATGATTTGGAATGAAAACAGTCCACCTCATTGGACTACAAATACAACCCCCTCTTCTCCTTGCATGGGGTTGGAATTTTAGAAGAGAGGAGCACAAAATTTAACGACCAACTCTTTTCCAAAGTCTTGGGAGTACCTTCCATACTCATGTTTTCACTTTATATACCTTTCCTCCTTTCTTTGTTTTAATTTACTTTTGTAGTTTTCTTCGTTTGTAATTTCACAAGTGTTTGTCTTTGTAATTCCTTTTTAATAAAAGTTTCTTCTTCAATATCTATTATTATCATCCGACTTATGTAGTTTAATATTAATGTTATTAAAATATTTTAAGTGAAGTTAAAAACCCTTCCATTCATTTGCTTCCTCATTTAATCAGATGTCTTATTTTAACTCTCTTCAACGATCGTGTGTGTATTTGATGCACTACTCTTTTATTATCTCGTTCTTTTCACTTTATTTATAATTAATCACCTTAAACATATTTAACAATATTAATAATCATTTCAATGGATGAGTAAATCTACCATTGGGGTGAGTTATTATTTAGAGATGTTAAGCCATTGAGAGCTTTTGCTTGATGAGTTTTCTTTAATTTAACATTGTGTATTTTGGAATTAACATGTCATGGATTAATTCCATATTTTGTTTAAGGTATGGATCCCATGGATTATTGGAACCATAAATACACTACCATAATCAAGTAGTGATTGATATTAGAATCCTTGTTATGTTAAGTCTTGGATTAAAACCTTAACACTTAGTAATTACAATCAATGTCATATTGTGAAGTGGGAGTTAATTTAGTGAAATATAAATCAAAGCTCAAGGATATCACAAGATTAAATCCCTAATAATGAACTCACCCCAATATTTATAAATTTTCTAAATCAAACATCATCCAAAAATTATTTCATATTCTCTACAAACAAACCCCCCAATAAAAATACAATCAACTAAAAACAATCGACTATTAAAAACTATCACCACCAAGGATTCGACCCGAGTGGTGATATATATATTAGCAGAGTACTGGAACCTTGAAAGGACGATAAGAAACAATCGGCCATGCTTTCAGAAGTCTATAACATTATCTAGCTGGCATGCCTAGAAGATGTCACATGACATAGTTGATATGTCCAGATTACTTCACATGGCTCATCTAACATGTCTAATGGACTTCCCATTCCTTGGATAACATTATTGGGTGTTATTGTTTGATCAACATTGATCATGAGAAGTGATTTAAGTTTATTGTGTCAATCTTGAAGTAAGGATTCTATATTTTTCTGTCTCTATTGAATATATTCATCAATATTTGTCATGAATTTTTCTATTGAGACTTCACGTGATCAAGTAAACATGTAGAAACCTCTTCACATAATATGGTCGATACACATGAAGTCATTCACATGATCAATAGAGTTTCACATGAAGCACGTATACATTCTGTGTAATCCATTTAGTTGTTTCCTTACATTTACATGGATGAATACTCTTGTGATTGTGTGGATATCAACTATGATAAGTTCTATTTCACTTTTTTACTTCTGTGGGTATGAATTGTGCCTTGGGTGTGTGTTTTTTATTCTATGGGGGATTTATAGGCTACACCACCCTAGTTTTACACTTCCATGCATGGAACGTATTTCACAGATATGATATTGAGTTGATGGAGGGAGATTTACATCATGTTCTTTTGATGATCCTATTGTGAGTCATCCAAGGCGTCACATGATAAGAAATAACCACAAGAAAAATCTATCATATCCATATTTATTTGACCTAATTATTTTCAAAGGGATTTATCATGATCATTTAAACATGTTAAAGAAATTTTTCAAGGCTGTGATGTCATGTCTTAGATTCCTCATGAGATCAATCCTCCTATTGAAAATGATTTCACATGATCATGTGATACTTGTCTGAGGCACTTTGTGAGATAAATATACAAATTGAAGAGCCTTTATGTGATCATATTGATCACGTGAGGTGCATAACCCCTTTATATGTGGAACAACATAACTTTGACCGCATGAAGCCTCCAAATTTTTTAGCATTATTTCCTTATTTTACAAGATTTATGTGCTTGTCCTAATTATTTTCCATAAGTGTATTGATTTATTAGTAATGGATATCTCTAAGGAATGTGATCATTTTCGTAGATAGTCACTCCACTTGTATTTTTTTCATCGCTTGATCACTGATGGATATTGTGACGACATATGAGTATTATCATGGGTAGTTATTATTCTTGATTGTGGATATTGTGGGCTATCGTATAATCAAATAGACAAGTTCATGGGCCTTAGTGTGATCATGTTGTCTTATCGAGGGGACTTCAGGATATCAATTGCAGTCACAAAAGGCACATGAACCCTTTAAATTAAAATCATAATACCTTCTATTCATGTGTAGATTCCTCATTTTCTATTTTGTATTATTTATTTTATAAAACTTGTATCATTTTCCCATTAGTTGTCCATTAGGTCACGGCATGATGGTATGATATCATCAGGTATCCTTTTCATGATTATCATCACTTGTATAGATTCCTTTGTAATAATATAATGGATTATCAGAGGGGCCTCACATGGAAACTAACAGATCATGCTAAGAACATGACCCATTCACATGACCTTCTTTGATTCATGTAGACTCATATATGTATCAGAGTTACACGATTCGTGTGATCTATCCACTGGGTCTTCATGTATCCATGTTTCTACTCCCCCTATCTTGAAGATAAATAATACATATGATTCAGTTATTTATTAAATCCTAGAATTTTCAAAGGTCATTTATATGGTATTAACAAATTCCCCCCTTAGGGGCAGTGTCTGCAGGGACAAGGAATCTGTTATAAGGAGAGTAAAACCTCACTTAATTTCATAAGGATTCCATTGATCGATGACTCAAGAAGAATTTGGTATTTGAGGTGACCTTTGGTATTCAGTGGTACATCTTATAAATAGGGTATTTAGGGATCCACTCATTCCACCAGGGGATCAATATTCACAACTCTGAAAATTTTCACTCTCTCATGTGATCTCTTATCCAGACCCTTCCATAAGAATCATTTCACAATTACACCAACCTCTTGACATGGAAATTTCATGAGATTCGATCATGCGATCTCACTAAGTGACTTCCCCATCAGAATTACTTGTATCAATACTTTCCCAAATCACCTTTGAATGAATTAACGCTAATTTTATTGAATATTAATGCATAATCGAAACTACATAGTTTTTCTAAAAGATTCACATGATCTGATGGCTCGATCACATGGTCTCTTGATCAATACATGGTTCTGTTTACCATCTTAGGG
This sequence comes from Viscum album, assembly GCA_963277665.1. Classification (NCBI taxonomy): domain Eukaryota; kingdom Viridiplantae; phylum Streptophyta; class Magnoliopsida; order Santalales; family Viscaceae; genus Viscum; species Viscum album. The sequence continues at coordinate 826,534,131 of OY728155.1, forward strand.
TCACCCAATTGAAAGTCTTATAACCGATCATGTTTTCACGATATTCTCTACGGTTCATGAAATCCACAAAACCTATATCAAGTCATGAAATATCAAACCTTTATGTGATTCATTTGATTTATATGTCACTATATGAGTAATGAATCTATTTCAGAAATATTTAATGCCCATATGAAATACACTTCATCCTTTTTGTAAATGGAATTTGGTTCTTATACATATTCTAATGTAGTCGAACATATGTCTATGATTTTCCGGAATCATAATTACATCCCTTGGTATAAAGTGTTCTCTAAAAACAATGATTTGATGGGGTTTCAATCAACTGAACTACATAGTTATCCTCTAACACAATGAATTAATTTTTATGTATCTGGTTTGCTGGATGATGTTGTTATTGCCTCAATAAATTACAATCTTCCAACTTACTAGTTACATATTCTATTTAATGTATTCAAACAAAAAATTCTAAAGATAGTTGATTTTTCATATCCCTACTCCAGGGGTTGTCCTATATGTTGGATAACTCCCATTGGGGTAAAAAAATTTCTATATTTTTTATTTTCCAATTGATCAAAGTTATTTGAGCATACTTGTCTCCACATGGAATGATTAAAGAATCATTTGGATTTCAAAGTGTGACATTCAACCTAGAGGTAACTTCTCCAATGAATGGGAAATGATGTTCCAGGACAATTAGAGCTTCCTAGACTTTTCAAAACCAGTTACATGCTATTAATCTTTATGAGGTGATATGGATATCTCATTTTTTTGAGTATCATTAGGAAGAACATATAAAAGAGATAATTAATCTCTAGTTTCCCAACATGAATTCCTTTCACCTATCTCTTGGAGAAATACTGATCAACCTTTCGGATACACTACAATATATTTCTCTTTTTCCAAAAGGGGAATATTTTTTTCTTAAAGTGCAGTTTATGTTGGTAAAACGTTTTCCCAACATTTATGTCTCTATTACCATATTGTTGGTAAAAACTCCATCGCTAAATATTTTTGCGATAGATAAGATAGTTCTATTTCAATTATAATAGTACTAATAGATAATATATGTGTTGGTTAAAATGTTTACCAACAGGTTCTAAGACAAAACTATCTGTTGGTAATAATATTACCAATATAAAATATTTGTTTATAAATTACATTTTAATAAAAATTATAAATTTTTATTTTTAGTAAAATTTCATATTATATTTATTAATTTATAATATATAATATATAATTATTAAATAGAAGACTGTTTTCTCACTGGTTCGAAATTATAAAAATAATAATTATATTTATAATGAAATTTAATACAAAATCACAAGATCCATCACAACACCCCATACATCAACCCATACATCACCCCAAACAACGACAGATACCCAACTCCATCCATGTCACCTCCAGCACCAGTCTATGAAAACTCTAGAACCAACCCAAGCTAGAGACACCCCAGTCCATGCCAACAACAAAACTAGCACCCATCCATGCCAGCGAAAACATCAGTCTATGCTTGCTCCAACATCAACAACAATGACAGCACCCAATCATGCTAGCTCCAGTATCAGCACTAGTCCATGCAAGCGATAATACCAGTCCATGCCAGTGAAAGAACTATCACCAGTCCAAGAAAACTATGCCAACTCCAACACTAGTCCTAGGAAACTCTAGATCTAGTGATCTAACAATGAAGAACAAACCGATGATCAATGTAAGTGCTAAGGGGAGAATATGAAAAGTAGAAATTAGAGGGATGTTTCCATCATTGGGATAACACCAAACTTCCATTCCAAGCAGGATCCAGAGGACATGCTGGTAAGAGTTCAAACTCATACCATCACCTATAAGTTTGATGTTTTGCAGGATAATTCAAACTTTTATTCAAAGGTAGGTATACAAGAAATTATTTTGTACTATAGAACCAAATATAAACATGAGTAATCAAATAGATGGTATGTATAACATATACTGGTATGTAATTTGTACATAATAAATCACATGGATTTGAACATTTCCACAAATAGAGTGTAAGGATTGAACATTAATTTTTTAGCACTCAGGCTTGTAGTAACAATCACAGTATCTGAAAAGCAGTACATGAAAAAAATATAATGGAATAATTATTAAGGTGTATGATATTGATGGAAATAAATGAAACATTGAAACTTTCCATTATGTCATTTCACATGAACTAGTTGCATCACTAAAATAGGGTTTGACTGTGAATTGTCATTAAAGAACTCGTTTTTTCAACAAAATCATCCCACAATGCTTGGATAAGTGTGATACTAGTGTGCTTAAAAATCCATATTACCAAGGATTAAGTAAATAAATCACTAAATATTTGGAATATTGAAACTAGAATTACAAGTATATATTTATGCATGCAGTAAAAGAGTGGGATGAGGTGAGAGTAAATGAAACAATGAAATTCTCCGCTTATCTTTTTGCATCATGATCTGATAGAATGTAAAATTTCACAGAGATTGTGGTTACCTATAAACATTCATTGATATCAAGAGGAGTTTTTCTTGATCTATTTTTGCTTCCAACTTCAATGCATCTGCACCTTCATTGTTTAACTTTCATTCAATAATCAATGTTTTAAAGCACTTGTTCAACAAACTATGACATGAATTGGTCACCCAATTCATGCCCCAAAGAAATATATTAAAGAAGAAAAAGTGTTACAATATATGAGTTAGATGTAATGAGATTACATCATTAGATAATTGAGGGAGAAACAAGATGAGGTAACAATAAAACCCAAACTAAAGCTCACAATGCATCATACAAACTTGAAACATCTTGGATTCTACCAAGAAATCACAACATCAAATAAGGGTAGAAACTCCAAGAGAGTACTAACACCTCATAAGTAATGATCTGCAGCCTCCAGGAGACACATTAACCAGAGCGCTAAAATGCATCAAACAACATGAGTGATAACATACAATATAGGGAGAAAGAAACATAAGTGAGAACTGATTAGATAAAGTGCCACTTGCTAACAAACCACAAATTAAAACTCCCATAAAGTGTAGAACATCAATGTTGATCTTCTCTATAGCTTCAAAAATACAACACTCATTAAATGCACAGAACTAAAACATACCATAAAAAAACAAGTGAATAAATTTAATAAGGCACGTTGTTTTCTTTATATTTAGTATGCTTAGCTAGACATTCATGTGTGGGATTAGGGGTATGTGATTTACTTTTGGATTATATGGAATTTAAACCCCAAATTTTTTATTATTAGTTCTTTGATAGATAATGATATTAACTTTTGATGAAAGGTTAATTAATTCAATGGTGAGGGTGACAAACAATAGTAAAAACCACAATCTTGCACTAAAGCATCAATTAGTGCATCCTAATGAATGAGAGTTCAAGGGGTGTGGTGATTCCAAAATCACAGTAATTTCACTTAACCACTATTTCTAGAATATAAGAGCAACCTCATGGGGACTCTTGATTGTAGTATTAAGTTATTTGATACCATGAGAGTGTATTTTAGGGACTATGTGATGTTTTTAGTATGTTTTTTTGATAATTCACTAGGAATGATTTACATGGTCAATTAATAACTCAATTTCCTCATGCATCAATCATTGGATTTGACCTCCTTGTTGTAGATGTTTGTTTTCTCTCACTGTCCTATACCGAACAATCATATACACAAATTAAATATAAAAAGAATTAAAACATTTATATGTCTTTTATATCACACACAACCCACCACCATTCAATATTATTTCCTCTACCCCACATAAGTTAATTACTGAAATAGACAAAATCTATCATTGTATATATGGCCCAGTCACAAACTGATATTTATGCTCATGATTTAAAAAAAGGATTTGTATCATTATTATGGATCTGTGAAATTATTTAATTGATTTATATCCATTTTATATTAAAAAATATTAAAATAAAAATATATACTCAAATTGGAATTCACAGCTTTTACAGATTTTCAAACAGATTTAATTTTCTTGAAGTAGAAATCTTATTTTGAGGTGCATATGGAGGCATTAACAATCTCTATATAATCAACTTTTAAGCCCCTAAATTAAGGAATTAAATTTCACATAAAAGGGATCATGACTTGTACACTATCAAGGAATGTAAAAAGGATGAACACAACATGCTATGTGGGCTAAAATTGATGGGAAAAACCACTATCATGTGACCAAACATAATGGAATCAAGCTCTACTGAGGTTGAGAGGCCCGGAAATTACCCAAGTGAAGGTGTTTCTCAAACATTACGATATCACCAAGATAATGAGAGTATGTTCTCAAGGAAACAATAATTGGAATCTCTACCAACTTTTCATGGTGATTAAGGAGATCATGCCAACACATTCATCAAGGATTTCATAATAACAGTGAATATTTTCCCTCTAAAGGGATTGACATAAAAGGGAGTAATGTTTAAAATCATTCCCATACTACATAGAGGAGGCAAGTGGATGGATACTCAAATATGAAGAATACACATTTGAAACTTTGGAGGCTATCTATAGTGAATTTTAAAGGATGTATTTCCCAATGGAAAAAACCAAGGTAATGAGGAGGGGAATAAGTATAAGTATTTACATGGTTTTCTCAAATGGATACAATAAAGAAGAATAAAATTCAGTGAGTGATAAAATTGTTGGAATCCTTGAGAAAATAGTCAAGTCACTGACATCACACATGTCTACAATAACATGTCAATTTTGTTTTCTTCTTGATCTATGATACCTAGATAAACAATAAAGGATGAAATCAGATCAGATAGATTATACAAGGTGTCAAAACCCAAATTAAATTTAATAAAACAAGACTTAAAAAATTAAATTACACAAGATTACAAAACAGAACAAGAATATAATACTATAATTTCTAAAAAAGTACTGATAATAAACAATTGATGAAATTTTCTTCAGTATTTTGTATCTCCTTATGATCAAAAAATGAAGATCATAAATCAAAATGAACATAAAAATAATCATAAGTATTTGATGTGATTTTCTCAAATGGTTGATAGAAAAAAGAATAAAATTAAATATGTAAGAAGATTTTTGGAATCTATGAAAAAAAGACAAGCCAATAGAGTAGAAATGGAAAAGTGTAAGACCTTGTAGTTGAAGGTAACATATCTGAAAATTTTAAACTCTTCAATCACCAAGATCACCTTCAATTTTTCTACTCAAGAAATCCTATCCAATTCTTCAAACCCCAAATGATTTTAAAAGTCTATGCATTGGCTATAATCACGTTAATTGACACAAATCACCAAAAAATATTCCACAAACTAATAGACAGATTCCATGGACTAACCTCTGGTGAAATTGTGGAACCCAAACATATCAATTTCACCCATAAGATCAAGATTACACCAAAAAAGATAAGTCCATTTCAATTAGATGAACATAAAAATTAGGTTCCATTTGATAAATATTCATGAAAAAAATTATAATACATAATAAGTACTTATGTATACTATAACTTTTTTTACATAGGCAATTAGATGTAACTAGATTTTTCACGCCACATTGATATGTCTGAAATTTCTTCCATATTCAGTGCAAAACTTCTAATAAGTACTTTATTAGTATTTTGATGAAAATTATATAACATAATAATGCTCAACAATGAATAAAAATTCATGTCATAAATGTAATTAACATGAGAGCTAAAAGTAACAGTTTACAATTAAAAAATAAAATATTAGCTGTGTATTAGAAAAGACACTAAATTAAAAATAATGCATAAAATAGTTAATTTTAAATACTAAAATAATCTATGATTCATGAGCACTGAACACTACTAATTTAAAATAACATAAAAATATCACTTTGATGCTCAATGCATTTTTCAGGGCTATCACCACTGTTGTTAATCCACGGATCCATGGGCTTTCCAAGCAAGTTCCTATTACATAGGTAAGTTTTATAATCAATAATGAAATAAAATATCATCTCCTAAGTGACATATTTAGGCCGCATTTGATTGTTCTTGATACTATTGTATGAAAATGTTTCTCTAGAAATATCTTTATACCTATCTGTAGAATAGCTACATCCAGTAGAAGGATTGATATAGTTCAACAATGTCAATTTCAGCTTTGATAGATGGCTGGAATAGTCATCTCGAGGATCAAGTCCATTGATAACATCAATATATCCTCCCATGTGAGGGACCATAGAATTAAATCTTGAATGTGGTCTTTCATATATCATATTAAAGTTAGATTTCTTTCGCACTCAAAAGAAACCAGAAGAAATGTATAGTAATAAACCATAAATCGACATACCCAAAAACCAAAAAGAGGGGTGGGGGATCAAATCCAGTCATGGGTCGATCCAAAATAATTGGGAAGAACCCCTAAAGAGAAAACACTAAAAGAAACTAGAAGAAATCAATATACCCATGAATGTGAGTGAATATATAACCAATAAGGAGGTAGTGGGATGTAATTAGAGGTAGTGGCGATGAAATCTAAGGTGGGACAATGGGTGGTGAGGGTGTAGTAGGGTAGGCGGGATGTGAGGCTGGGCGGTGGGAGGCGAGGCGGTAGGAGGTGAGGCTGAATGCAGGACCGACCAATTAGTGTAGTATTTTGGGTATAAAAAATATTTACATGTTTATTAAATAAATAATATTGAAAATTTTAAAAATAGTTAATATTTAGGGAAAATTGAATTACTGATATTGAAAAATAAATAAATAGTTAATATTTGGAGAAAGTAGAAAATTAAAATCAATTATGATATGTTTTTAATAACACCCCATGAAATAAAAATTTATTTTAGTCATAAAAATAACATATAGATATATACAAACTATGGTTATATTAATAGGTTATTGATAAAATATTGTTTTTTATTGTATGGTTTATTGTAACATTTTTTTAATGACAATTTATTTTTGGTAATATTCATTATTAATAACATATTCATGTGTTGGTAAACAAATGTTGGTATTAGTATGATAAATCAATAGATCCAACTATTGGTAAATCATTTGTTGGTATTAAATAATCAATAATTATATATATATCTATTGGTAAAAAGAAGTGTTGGTATTAAAAATTAATACCAATAAAACTTAATATCTATTGGAAATGATCATTTTTACCAAGAGATATATTATCTGTAAATAAATTTCTGTTAGTATAAGCCATTTTTTTGTAGTGGTATTTATTGGTTGGGAAGAATACACCTTATGGGGGTGATTTATAATGAATTTATTCATGCTTTTAATGTTTGCGATGACCTCACACAAACTATGACCTCGATAAGGGAAATTCTCAACATCATGAATGATATGTCTAGGAAAGAGTTGATACTATACTTGATTATTTCTTTTAAGGACTAGATCAACAAATTACTCTACTGTAGTGGACCCATCCAACCACTATACTCCCTCATTAATGGATTTCTTGATAGGTTTTCTATAGATCAATCTCTTATAGGGCCATATTTGAGGCTGGGAAGTGTGCGTCATGGGGATAGTTGTTGATACCCGAGGTATCATTAATCCTTCTTCATGCAGGGTTTATTTCCATGTTTATTAATAGATGTTTTTTCCTAGACGAGGATGTATAGTTGGTAATTCTAGTGGTTACATTGGTAATGGAATCTCTATTAACAAATGAATATCCTCTTAATCAATCCTCTCCAACTATTTCTAACATTTATCATCAATTTGGTCATATATAATAAGGAAACATACCTAACAAGATTGGGTGCCCCTTATAATTCTTATTTTGGTGGATAAGAGAGCATTTTCAGTGAAAAAAATATCATAATACTACCAGATTCCCAGAAGCTTCATTTCATCCCTAGCTGTTGAAGGTTTCTTGGGTTGAGGCTATGCCACTAGGTCATGATGAGATTGTAATAATATTGATTCATTATGATATTTTTTACTTCATTCCCTATCCTAAACCATCCAGGATTCTTATTTATAATAATTTTGTCTCTTTAGATGAGAGGTTATATAAAATCTGCCTCTCATATAGGGTTATTATAGATCACATAGATGAGCTAATCCTTAGGGGTCCATATACCCTCCGGTTAGTTTGCATTCCAAATTGGATTTATTCAAAGGGTTTATAAACTCCCTTTAGTTGTCATGTGAGGTGAGTAAAATCTTTTAATTATTTTCAAATTCAATATTATGTTAGAATGTGAAGACAAAAATTATTCTTCCGTCTGCTGATGCCTCTATCCTTTTAACTTACAACCATGAGCAGGCTTGGTTAGAATCCTACTCAGGGGTTGTACTAAATATGTTGGTCCATCTGGTGGAAAAACCTTGTTCTTCACCAAACCCCTTATCATTAGCAATAATAGAGTTGATTTAGGACTTGGGTAATCTCAAAGGAATGGTTTTGTTTATAGTGATTATCTTCCCATATGTGGGATAGGTTTTTTAGGAAACTAGATTATAAATACTTGTGAAATAAAATGCATGAATTGGTTGAATAGTGCATGAGACTTGTTTTATTTTTTATTCATCAACTCATCTAAAAATATGAAATCTAAATACCCTCCATAAATCATTCTGACTTATATTATAGCAAATCCAGTTGTTAGAGATTACCAAGTACCATGAAGTTAAGTCTTACATAAAATCTATAAATTGGTCATGGAGACACCATTATTTTAGTTTCACATACAAGAGGAACTCCTTCACCATCTCTTATGTGATTTTTGGGCATGTTGAATTGATTTTTAGGCATTGTATGATATCATGCTACAGACTGTCCTAGCCTGATAATAATTGTCCAATAGTGAGATCGACTTGCATATATTTTATGAAATAAATTCTCTAACCTAGTTAATAAGTAAAAATTTATAGATACTTGAGTAGAGACATAAATCATTCTATAATCTATGAACTCATATGAATGTCTATCCATAAAAATTGAAGAACACAATTAGTGGGTAGCTATGAAGAGATCTCATCTTCTAGCATCGTCATCCTTATTAGGAGCAACTCATAAAAGAGTTTATGATCTATCATCTTTAATTGAGACTTTTCATCCCTAAGAAGTATTTTAAGAGACGATGTGGGTGGCACTTCAACGCTCAATTGATACCTCTCTACAGACTTTGGCTATTATGGAAAACACAACTAATAAACTTTTATTATAACCTGACCATGGGGATATATGTTTTTTATTCTTTCTTATTTCAATTTTTTGAAAAATTGGGAGTGGCTCCAAAATGTGGATAATCCTCCTTATGCATTTTATCAATTAATAAATATTCTGAACATTCAAGTCATTTTCAAAGCTTCTTTTATTCATGATGTGCATGAAATTTCATTCCCATTATATCATATGTATAAGAAATTATACCCATCAATTTTATAATACCTAAACTTCTATTTTTTATTTTTTTTATCATAGAAAATTTTCCTTTATGTATGAATGCCTAAAAACTTAAGATTTCTTAATGATTTATCTACCTTGGTTGTCTTGGGATTTATTATATTATAAGAATAATTTGGGTAAACATTCATCCTAGAGGAAGCGTGCCCTAATATTTACCTAAGTTAGTGGAATTAACAATCATATTATGATTGTTATAGGAAAAAACAATGATCCCTACAAGTTGTGTATCTTTTTTTATTGAAACATCATTTTCCTAAGTCAAATATGTGTAAAGATTAGTGGGCATGAAGTTTTATTCTACTCAAGACACCCTCTTATGAGTTTTTATACTAAAATATTTTATGTCATTTACATTTTATAAATGTTTAATATTTTCTAGATCACAAAAAGTGTGTGTCCTGTGAACATAGATTCATCTTTTTCTCAAGGTTCCCTTTTCAAGTTTTCAACATGGGGAGCATTATTTCTATTTAAATTGGTTGCATTAAGGTCTTTAAAATTAAAAGATTTCTATATTTTAGTTTAGGTTCTTCTTTCCTAGACCTTCTATTGTTGTAGTTTATGGTCTTTTAGTTTAGAACATATTTTATTTTATTTTAGGATATTTTAGCCCAGACCTTATATTTCTATAGTTCAGAGTATTCTTGCTCAGACCATCTATTTATATAGTTTAGGGTCTTCTATCTAATACATTATATTTATGTTAATAGTGAAGTATGGATATTCATAAAGGGTTAGAGGACCCTACATCCTGAAGAATGAGTATTCATGAATGGTTCTATCCCCCTATGTTCTTGTAGAAAATATACTGTATGAATATCCATGATTGATTGTGGAACCATTCATCCTTACCTTAATGGGTATTGATGGATGATTAGAATATCATGAAGATAGAGTTCACTTGTATATTTGGAATATGCATTGTGTAAATCATAACACAAAATATCGAATCAATGAATATAGAATGGGTTAGACTTGTTTGGGATCACCCAAAACACCCTAAGGTACTGGTTTCTTTATAAAAGTTACTGGAGATCTCTAGGATTAGATGTCCTCCCATACATGGAGTAGACATATCTAGTTTTCAGTTTAGATGCCCTTATGGATTATGCCATAGGTATTACATGTATGGTCAAGAAAATAGAATACCCACTCTTTTCCAAGGGCCATGAATGATTTATGAAGAATAAAATTTTTGGATGATGATGTTGGGTATAGAGAAGTTGGATATCCAAGGAGGGTTATGGAACCCTTGGGTAGTTTAGCATTTTGTTTGGAATCATAGAATATATTCCATGTGGTTTTGAGTTAAGAATTATGGTTCATCAAAATCCCTGGGAATGAAATTTCACATTTTGGCTTTGACAAAGGGTACAACACATGGTGACATAATCTAGAGGATTTAGAATCTATTAGAATAGTCTGGTTACAATGATCATAAATCATGGAATATAAAAATATGAATCAATTGGACATAGAAACTAGTGTGTATAGGTAAAAAATTGGTAATGGAGGAAGCCAATATTATATGCGATTAGGATAATAACTCCTAGATTTATAGGGGGCCTCTCCACTGGGACCAAGAATCCTCAATGTATAAGCTCTTGGAGGGGTTCCAATTCTATAGAAAATACTAGTGGTGCATTTTTGAATTATCCATGAACTATTACCAGTTTTCTATAGAGAAATATTTGTAGAAATGGACACCGCGGTCAATGGGGTTTCAAGAGTAGGATACCAACTCAAGGAACTGGCTGTGTCAACTCATACTTCTAATATGTGAAGGTTATTTATGGAATATTTAATATTAAAGAAAGGTTAAGGTACCATAAAGGTTGTGTTACTGCCTAGTGAACATACTATTATGATGAAGAGATGTGAAAAAAATTAATCTAACTTTTTCTTAGACTAGGGGGTCGAGCGAGCATGGATGGCCATTTACTAGAGCCACACAGTTGTCCATATGATCTTAATACCATGTTTATTTATGATATATATTTTTTCCTAAAAAATAGAGATAATATTTATAGTGATAATAGAATTTTATTTTACTCAGGACGCACTTTGAATGTTTTCAATCTAACACATTTTATGACTCTTTCACAAGCAATTTATGATCCTACAATTTGGACCATCAACATCTATTGTTTAACGTCATACAACTTTGACCAAAGTGTACATAGTTTTTTTCATGAGGAATGTGTACCTAGTTGAGGGGAATGTTACCCAATAGCCTAATTATGATACCTGGAGTTAGGATTACTCTGAAATCCTTTTAAAAAGGAGATGAATATATGTTAAATTTGGGATCAAGTTTCTTAGGTCATGAGTAATGGTATGAGACAATCATGTTAGGGTTGAACCAAAACACCTGAAGGTGTTGAGTTATTCCTTTGTGATGTTAAGGCTCACATGGATAAGAAATCCATTCATGGACAAGATGTCCCTGGATGGTGGGTCAAAGATTATATGAAGATCCCCCTCTATGATGGTCAAATAGAGAGGTCCCTTCTCCTTTCCAGGGTTTATGAAAGGTTTTCAGCAACCAGAGGCACTCAGTACATAAAGTATGATTTATGGTTGAGGTACATAAAAAATAATGTAATTACAATGTACTATGGTTTTTTGGGGTCAGGAACTTGTGGTTATTTGATATATAATGATTATGGGTGATAGTATACATACATTAACATCATGTAGTGTGGATGTATCTATCTTGTATTTTAATATCAGGTAAAAATGATGTTTTTGTTTTAGTTTAATCATCACATGGTAAAGAAATTTTCCTTATAGTTTAATGTTATATGGTAAGGATGTGGGGACTAACATGAAATTTTTCAAGATTTCCATGGGGATATTTTACACTTTTGGGGGGTATTTTTATGTTGGTAAAGCCTTTTATCCATGAAAATTATTATTCATGGGTAGCCATATGCCAGATACCTTCTTGCAGAGATTAATCTCAAGTGCAAGAAAGTCGTACGTAGATATAACTCATGCATTGGTAGAGAAAGTATATATAAATTAAACCTCATTAAATAGAGTTATATTATATTTTTATGACCAAGATTCCTAGTGTTTCACTATTCCTATTATAAGGGAAATAATTGGTCCATAATTAACTCTTTTATGGATATCCTTCTGCGTAGATCTGATTCATATGCAGGCGATATGATTGGGAATGACAAAAATCCAGGGTTGGGCCTGAAATAGAGGATATGTACATCAAAAAATATCCAATAATGGTAGGAATCAATCCACATGTAGTTATTAGATGGTAAACTCTCTATGTTGTTCTGACCTAAATGCATAAGGGGATTTTTTTTCTATTGATTTTGTAGCTATACCGATGATTCAATATCTGTGAATCACTACATATCTTTTGATAGAAATAACCAAGCCATGAATAGTTATTTTATTGAAAAATATATAAGTAAGTTTTAAACATACATATAGGGGGTCATTTGTTATGTTAATGTTCTTGTTGGACCCATTATTAGAGATCCACATGTCACTATATGTCCAATGATGGTAGGAATCAATCTGGATGTAGTTATTTAACATAAAAATTACTACAAAGGTCTGAATCATACACAAAGGGGTTAATTTTTCCATTTATTTGGTAGACAAACCTAGAATTCAATATTTGAGTTTAATTATGTATCTTGTTATGGTAGAAATTAGGCCACACATAGTTCTTGAATGGAAAACTCTCAATGCAGGTCTGACCCATACATAGAGGGGGGGATTTTTTCTATTGATATTGCCGTTGGATACATGATTGGATATCTAGGTGTCACTATGTAACATGTGATGGTAAGAATGACACCAAATATATTTTTTGAATCGAGATGTGGTGGGAGACCAACATTAGGGATATTGGTCCTCTTTGGAAAAGGTCAAAGTAATGCACAATTTTATGTCATGCAAAACATGCCAACCATATTATTTAATTATATGTGGTAAAGTGTTTTGGTGTTCAATTTATATTCTTTCATCTATAAATATGATATTCCTAATGTGAACTGATATTTCTCGATCATGTTGGAAACCCATTACCAAAATTCCAAATCTCACATTATTTATGCTTGGTGTGAGAAACAAGGAATTGTGAAGGATTCTTTCACCATAGAGAAGTTATTAAAAGAAATTATAGGGTAATTTATATCATGTAGTTAGTAGGAATATATATATGATATATGCATCTCTACATGTCTCATTGGAATGAAAATCAATTCATATGTAATTTAGGGATCATTTTATCATCACAATAGAGGGACATAAACCATGCAGTTTATCATCAGGTGATAAGAATAGGGGTTACCGAACCTGGAAAAAAAGGAATTGAGTCCCATGAATACTTTATAGGAATTCAGGAAATCATCTCATGAGATCCATACCATGTTTGTGACATGAGGCTTCTAGATTTAGTTTCCCAAGGAATATTATACTACTAAACAGGGTAAGAATAAATTTGTATAGCATGTGATGAAGATGTTTATGTATAGTTTAATGTCTTGTGACTGGGATGGTATGGGTCATGCCTTTTATGGTCATGCAATAAGGACCATGCATGCTAGTCAGTTTAATGTCAAGCTACAAGGAATTAATCCATGCAGTTTAACATCATGTGGTAAGGACGTATCCTTCATGCAGTTTAACATCATGTGAGAAGGAAATTTTCCATGAAGTGTAACTTCATGCATTCAGGGCATAGGATGATTGATATAATCAATGCAAAGTATTTGTTAAGAATCCTCACATTGGTGGTGGGTTGTAATGTGTTCCCCATCCAATGTGGCTAATAAGAAATATCCATTGGAATATACCTCATGTATGACATAAATCCCTTCACATTTTGGTTCTAGTTTTATAGGTTTCATTCTTGGTATCATCATGGTTCAACGATAAAATTCCAATTCTACTTTAATAAATGAGTATAAGAGAATTGTTTTATTGATTGATTGTGTGATATGATTTTTATGGACTTAAAGGTTGTGTAGTGTGTGCAACCTTTTCCCATCTAGTAATTCTAACTCATCTAGACACTTTTGTGGTTTATATTTTTCTGTGAGTTTTCCATAGTTAGTTATTCAAATTTAGGGAAACTAGAATTCTATGGGTTATACTACCTTAGTTCCATACACCCACGCGATAGTACATGTAGTGGTATGATATGCCTGTAAATCATGGAGGATCTATCTAGTTCAAACTTCTTATCATTATTCACCACATTAGGGAGTATATTTAAAAGAGTTTAATTAAAGGTATATATTTATCCAATTTTTCATTTCTAGTGGTGGGATTATTGGTTGTATTCTATGTTACACTCCTAGTACAATTTCATCAACCCTATAGAATAGAATTTAGTGTCATAGTCTGTCAATATCATGCAAGGGACTTCAAACATGGTGATGATATTTTATTTCAGGAAGATGATGATAATATTCATCCTAACTTCATTAAAGGATATTATCTCAACACATTTGGAAAATAAGTCATTAGAAGTAGTGATATAGTTAAACTATTCAATTTTTGTTGGGGGATATTTCTAAACAACATCCATGCCCCATATATAAAATATACAAGAATATTTATATATATGTAGAAACTATGGGGTATGATTGATGAAGTTTTCATGAATATGGAATTCATGATATTTCCTAGAGAATTACAAAATTTCTATATCATTTTTTTCTAGTAGTAACCAAGACTCTTAATTTAGTGGGAGACCCTAGTCCTGAACTAATGAGCACCGTAGGATCCTGTAAGGACTTCTTTCAGGAAGGCAAGAATCTCCCCTTATGCTATACATATGAGGAGAATTCCATCATTTGTAGAAGGTTTTTTCTCATTGGGACCGTCCCAAAGTGTAAATTTTTATGCTCGGTGTGGAGTATATTTCTTTTTGGCTCAATATAATGGGTGGGTCCCTTTTAGAGTTAATCAAACATGCACTACATCTATCTAGGTGTGGATATAGGTTCATAATTCTTTTGGGTAGTGTTGACCAAATTTATTTTCTCCATGTCACAAATGATTACTAATGAAACCACCCTTTAGTGTGTGAGGTGGAAAACCAAATCATCCTGATCAGGGTCTATCTATACAATGGGTGTATTACTAGTTCATTGGAATGGGAATTTTTTGATCAAGGTACATGTTGTAATATTTTTTCAAAATGGAACTCTACCATAAATCCTCTTATATAACTGATGATAAGGTCCAATTATTCATTCTTGATAAAGTATCCACCATTGATTTGTTTGATCGCTATCTTAAAATAACCTTATATGTTTTGGTAGTCTCTATTTAGCTGCAATTCTAGTTGCAAGATAGTAATAAAGTTTTGGTGTTTTGCCTCATTATTAGTACAACCTCTAGACATTGAAAAAGAGCAGGGAAAAATTGATTTTTCCAGAGAAACAAATACAATACCTGGACCAACCTAATTGAGTGTCATGTCTTCCATCCTCTTATGGATAAAACTTTTAGAGGAACTATCAAAATAAATACCCCATAATAAAGAAGTGTGATAAGCATATACAAATTCTCCTTCTGGATGTTTGTTATCCTCTAGTGTGATTTCTGTGGAAGGATGTTCCAAATGAAAATCAGCCAGAACATCCCCTTTAACTGAATTTTAGGACATGAACTATATTTCATATTATTATAGAATAACTGACCATCGAGCCCAACACATAATTATTATAGCATGGGAACAGTAGTACTTGAGTGGGTAAATGCGAGAGACCAAGTGGACTTTGTGATATTACAAGTAATGTCTCATCTTTTTTACTGCAAATATGAGTGTGGGAAATTTTTCTCAACATTGTAATATCAGTTCATATTACCTAGAAACTTTCAACTGAGTTAATATAGAATTTTTTTCTTTCCTTGTATCATTTTTATGTGTGAGGAGAGTACCAAGAGATCATTCCATAGTGGTCACATATAAGATCATTGATTTTCCTTATACTCATGGAATCCGTATTGGTGGGTGCATTAAGTAGTTATTGATATTCCCAAATGATTCTTTTCATTATTCATCCCATTGATAGGTGACTCTATTATTTATTATCTTTGTGAAGGGGATATATTTACTGACCAAGTTAGATATGGATTTCTAGATGTAAGTGAGGTGTAATTGTATCCCCCTTAGTTAACTAAGACTCTAAAGGGTGCCATTTCTAGTATTTCACTAGTCTTTTCTACATCAACTACGATACCATGGAGGCATACCAAAAATATGAGGAATTTCCCTAATGTTACCCAAAAATCATAGTTCAACATATTCATCTTCAAACAGTAATACAATAACTAGCATAAAATTGTTTGAATACCCATGACCCTACCACATCACTATCATGATTTGACTAATAGGTCATCCATGTAAAATTTTTCTATTCGAACCAAGAAGGTCTTATTGATATGATGAATGGTGCATTGATAAATAGTTACTGTGTTCTTTAACCCAACATTTATGAACTGATATAAAAATATCCCCTAAGGTTCTATGAAATCATTGGCTTCCTCATCTCCAAGGCCCCCATTATTTAATTATACCCTGAATACACATCAATGAAGGAAAAATCTTGGAAGCCAGTATTTTCATCGATAAAAAGTTATATGATTGGAAATGGGAAATATTTCTTTGGGTAGTGTTTATTAAGGTCCCTGAAATCAATTTTGATCATAACCCTCCCACTCTTTCTCATAGTAGGCATGATCTTAGGGATCCATTTTCAGTATCACACCTCAAAACAAATATGACTTTGATTAATTATTAAAATTTTGATTCTATATTAGTAGGATAAGAGTGGTGCATCCTCCAAGATTCTTGATTGAAACATCTATAGCAATCAGGTAATCCTAGGTGATGTGTGGCCACATTGGGGTTGATCCCTGGAATTTATGTATAATTCCTAGAAAACACATATTGGTACTTATTGAGAAACAAAATATATAGATATTTCTCCCCAAGAGGCATAATAAAACTAATGAATTCATGTTTTGGGTCATTGTTTGTTCCCATATTCATCGACTTGAGCTCTTAAATGGTGGTGGAGACACCTTTATCAAATATAAGAGGGGATTCTGGAGTTCATCCTATTATTCGTCCATCTCTACATCCATGAAGGAATTTTCAGATATGTTTGGTGATCTAGGGAAATCCATATCACCATAGAGTTTAGAGAGGCCATGGGAATAGATTTTTTGTCTTGGACTGCTAGAGGAATCAATGAGATATTCTGGGGATTCTTGTTTTCATATATGCTACCAAGGGGTGAGGAGCCTAGGAATCTGAAATTAAGTCAACTACCCTAACCAAGTTTATGGGAAGCACTTAATCACTATAGATCATACTACATGGATTCTCAAGGGTGGTTCATAATCCATTTTGGGATTCAAAATTCTTGTCATCATCATCCATTGGTTATTTAACTTCCCTTTTATGGAAACAAGCATTAGTATACATGGATTCATTGAAATTAAAGGGGGAACCATCACCATGCAGTATGCAGACCTTCCCTTAGATGTGGAATTATAAAAAATGTTGAAATGTTGAGGGTTCCATGAGATGAATTTATGATAAGTTATTCCAAATATGAAATTATAAGTTTTGTCTTGCTGGATAACCATGAACCCAACATTAGATTAAATATCCCAAAACTAAGCATTCATGTTGATCATATTGATAGTATTTTGGTCACTCTTATCATACTATTATGTGGTTACCCTTGTCAAAGATAAATACCCCTTAATATATCCCAAATTATAGAGGGTTTAATTGGGATGAGGTTGATCCCATAACCATTTTTAAATAGAGACATTCATATGTCGATATTGATAATTTTTCCTAATAGATATAGTTTTTTTAATATGTCGCAAGATATTTTCTTCCCATTCTTTTTTTGTGAATGAGATGGTGAATTGGAATTCTGATGGCATAGTTCTCCATTTGATAAACCTTTGTTGTAGTGAATTCTATCTCAAACTCTTATGGGATTTGTTGGGATTTTATGAGTAACTCTATGAGTTCTTTCGAAATATAGAGAGTATACATGTAAGGCCCCATCCTTAAAACATTACATAATCATGAGTTAAGTAAAGAATTTCAAATTGAGTATCTTTTCAAGTTTAGGGTTTTAGAGAGTTAGGAAATAACTATTACATTAAATCTCAAAAATTACAAAGTAGACACTTCTACTCTATCCAATTTTTTTCACAATAATAAAACTCCTTAAATAAACAAGAATTATTTTCTTGATATAAGTCTTTCTGAATTCTTCATTTATCTTACCCTTCCTTATACCCTATGAAAAACATATCAAAAAATTGGGATGAGCATAAAAATCTTAGTAAGGGATATAAAATAAGGAAAGAAAAAATTATCCCATAAATACATAAAAATCAGTGAAATCATACTTTTCAATAATAAAGCATAATATATTTAACTATCTACATAAAATAAAAAATATTTATGAATAACACATTGAAATCATAAATCATAATAGTAACTTGTGGTATTCATAACCTACTTACATTGTAGCTTTCACAGCTATGGAGGGTGTTATGTTTGAATAACCCATCACAGTATATTCCTAAAATCTCTTAGGAGAATCATTAACATTTACCTTTTTCACGTTACCTAATGCATTGGAGAGCTATCTCAGGATCACCCACCCTCAGTTTATCATGGAACCACCCATATATATAAACAACACCCAAGAATCATAACATAATGAGAACACATAAAACAAGCATAAAAGAAAGATAACATTTACACATTCAAATGAAAATATTAAATTTCATGATATTGAAATAATCAATCCATTATCAAAACCATTTTCAATACCAAAATATGTAAAAAATGTATATGGTATTTATTTTACTTTTAAAAACATTATGACTTGTTAATGAAGATAAATATCAAATAATACTCATGGTAGAGGAAAGGTCGTTGTTGTCATGTACTTTAAAAAGAAAAGTTCTTTTTTATTTCTTTTAGTAAAACACTTTGTAGAAAAAAATATTCCCTTTGAATGAAGTTAAAACCCAAAGGGGTTTATACACCATATAAAAGAAAGATATGTATAAATCAAAATATGCCTCAACTAAAGGATATTAAGATGAAGTCCTTACCTTGAATCTGACTCATCACGTATGTTTTTTGTTCTTCTGGATTAATAAACATAATTTAATTTATACTTTCTTCCAAACCTTTTTCAAGATTATTATTCTTTTTTATATCACTTATTACCATGTTATAATTATTTACATTTATATCAGTCATTTTGTCAATATTTGGTACTTGGGTCAAAAATGAAATTGTTATAATTACATATTGTCCATGTGGTCAAAATTCCATTATCTATAGAATGATATTCATAATTTAAATACCATTTAAATATAGTATATTTATTTATTTATAATAGTACATAACATTTGGAGATAAGAATTGAAATGCACTGTTCATAGAGGCGGTAAATCATACATATACATGAACACTATTTTCATTTCTTTTTAATATTTAAAATTGAAAACTAAATGATACATTGGTATATTATAATTCAAGTATAATATTATATATATGTTCATTGACACCATCCTATATGCGTTCCATTTATGGAATGAATGATTCATATCACTTTGAGGGGGCGGTAGTCCACATTTCCTCAGATGAAATTATCATATTTACCCCTTATGGAAACCATAAAGGTATGATATAAATGAAAAATAAAGAAGTATAGGGACAATATGAATATAATATATATCACATATAAATTTAGTTTCATCATAATGTCCACCATGATAGGTGGTAGGAAAAAAATAAAGCAATAATCATTTCGTGAGGCAGTAGTTCACTGTACAGAGAAACCGTATATTTGTATCTATTAGATAGAGGTGTGTGGAAGGGTAGTTTGAATCATAATCATAAAAAAAATCACAGTATATTAATTATAATAGTTTTTATAAAGGAATGAAACAAATATAGGATTGGAGATGGAAAATAAATGAAATAATCTTGAAAGAAGACATTACCTCGAATCGGGCTATTACTTTTGATTTATGCTAAAAGTATTCCTTGAATTGCTATTTGCCTAAGGTAAGGATTCTAGGAGTAAGAGAGGGATGTTGGGAGCTTATTTGGGAAAAGGGTGGATGATACAAGTGGTTTGAGAGGTGTGATTAAATGGGTTGGGGTGATTCTCCTTTATAAGAGAGAAGAGGGGCTCTTTAGAAAGGTATTGAAATATTATTTTATTATAAAATGATTTTAGGTTTCAATGAAGGTTCTGGACATAGTAAAAGCATGGTTGCGACGACACCCAACTTTTAATTTTACCATGATCAGTGATTATTTTGAGATCAATACGACGATGAACGCCAGTCTCCACAGTATATAATCAAATAATTAGATAAAGAAGAAAGAGTCCAGAAACCTTTAGAGAGGATCCTGTACATCATGTTTATAATTAATTTAATTAATTTTATAAAGAAAAATAATACCTAGATATTTGGTATTTTTCTTTTTTGATGATATTGATCATTTGGAATGACCCTTCTGGATTATCTCATTGCGCTTTTAAGGATCTAAACTAGAATCCCTCTAGCGGTGATCCACATGTGCTCTGATAGCCTCTGATCGACACCGCTCGTTCTCTAGGTGTAAGAGCGGTGAAGCGAGTGTCTTTTGTCAGTAATTCTTGATCTCTTGTTCTTCGGATTTTAAAAACATCTCCCGTTATGGAGTCGGGAGAGAAGAGGATTTGAGAGAGAAATTTTTTGTCTCAACAATTCTCAATTCACCAGGCGTGTGGTATGGTCTATGGAACACTAGGCAAACTTGTCTATTTATATACATGGAATTTCATTTACAATATTTAATTGCATAGCTTCAATTAAATACATTCATGAACTTATAGAAAACCCATGATCATAATAATAATACGGCATCACTATTCCTGGTGTGCCAACATACACAAAAAAGAATTATAAAATAAAATTCCATGTCACAGAATAATAGCAGCGTCAATATTATTTTAAATTTTGCAAACTAGTTAAATATTTATTTACCGTCTTGAAAATAATTATTTTACTACCAGATTGACCTTGGTCCGCTCGAACTCCACTTCTATTTATTGAACAACCGAATAAATAAATAAATAATTTATTCTCTTAAATAAATATTTTATTTAAAAACTAGTAAATAAATATTATTAATTTTTCAATAAAATAAATAAATATATTTTATTTAATTTATAAAATAATTTTAAATTGAGTAAAATTATTACATGGTCATGAGAATAATATTTATTTCATTAATTAAATTCAAATAGAATTTCATAGAGACCACTAAAAACACTTAGTATGTGACCTTCTAGGATTCTTTCTCATTGGCATTAGGCAAGATTTCATAATGTCCAAGAGTACTTTCTAGCAACTAGTCGAGGATCCCAAGAGATAGAACGTAAAGTCACAACAATGACATCCACATACGAATGCTCACGTATTAATATAATCCCTTGGCCGTAATATCCCATCAAGAAGGTTCCATGGCAGTGTCATCAACTTTTATTCTTGATACGTCATTCTTTGACAACCTAAAAAAACTCATCATTACACCATGGGCATGCTATTTCACATGACAGTTCTATTTCAATAAAAGGTATGAGTTATCAAATTCCATAAATTGAAGGGACAAATCCTTCCTCAACTAATCCATTAATAACATGCCACTCGTGACATGCCCAACTCACCCTACTACCTACCAACTCCCTGCGTGACAGTTTTTGTCAGTAAATCAATGTGTGCGAATCATGAAACATATTAATGATAATCTTAAATTCTAAGGATCATTACATACGATCACATATAGAAATATCTAATGACACTAAAACATGTGAAATTCCTACTAGCGGGTCTATTCTCATAATCTCCTATCTTGGAGATTACCAAGTGTGAACTTCATGAGAGGAAGTCTCATATACTTATGAGTACTCGCACGTGATGGTCTGCATGCTATGTGTACCATCATAGTATGTCATCCAACTGCAGAACTATATTTAATAATATTGTTATAGCATTTCAAGGTTCTCATCATAGTAGGGAATTTCCAGGGACTTATCAATGCAAAAAATACTGTAGGACATTATTACATCATAGTAATGAAGAATAATGAACAATATGTAATAATACATTAAATATCCATGCAATTAATGTAAAACAAATTGGTTCTAGGACACCAACTCTTTAAAACTCCCATTTGAACAAGAGCCAACTGCCTACGACTTTTAGTTCTCTAGACCTCACATAATGATCATGTTTCTGCTGAGTCAAGGATTTAGTCAAGGGGTTCACCACATTGTATTTCGTGGAAATAATTCCCACCGCAACTTCACCACTCTAAGAAAAATAATTCAAGATATGATACTTCTAAATTATGGGTTTCATCCGTTGATGTGACCTTGGCTCTTTTGTGAGATCCACCGTTGTAGTATTATCACAGTGCTGTGTTATAGGATCTTTAATTATAGGTATCACATCTAGCTCCTAAATGAATCTTTTCATCCAAAATGATTCTTTAGATACCTCAGAAGCTATAATAAACTTTTACTATGCTGTAGAATCTACGACCACACTCTTCTATGAGCTCTTACAGCTCACTGTACCTCCATTAAATGTGATGATGTATCCCATTTGCGACTTCATGTCATCTTGATCAGTCTGGAAACTAGAATCTTTATATCCTATGATGACTAGTTCCTCATCTCCTCCATAAACCAAGAACATATCCTTATTACACCATAAATACTTTAGGATAGTCTTGACTACCATCTAATGGTAGTCACATGGGTCATCTTGATATCTGCCTGCGACACTCAATGCGTAGGCGACATCCAACCTAGTAAATAACATGACATACATGACTGAACCAATTGCTGATGCGTATGGAGTTCTTTCCATTATCTTTATTTCCTCATGTTTCTAAGGACACATTTTCTTGGAAAGTTGAATGCTATCTGATACTGGAAACAATCCCCTCTTGGATTGTTCCATACTAAATCTCTTCAATATCTTATCAATGTATGTACGTTGACTTAGGCCAAATAATCTCTTGGATATATCATGATGGATCATGATCCCAAGAATATATTCTACCTCACCCAAGTATATCATGGAGAAGCTTTGATTCAACCATGCCTTAATAGACTATAAGACTGATATCTCTTTTTCAATAAGTAATATGTCATCAACATATTCTATTAGGAAAATGACTCCAATCCCACTAAAATGTTTGTAGACACAAGTCTCACATCCATTATTGATAAAACCAAATTCTTTTATGGTGTCATCAAAACAAATGTTCCCTGACATAGATTCTTTCTTTAATCCATAAATGGATTCTAAAACTTGCATACCTTATTGGAATCCTTTGGAGTCACAAACCCTTCAGGTTGTATCATATAGACATTGTCTTGATGGTTCCTGTTAAGAAATGCAGTTTTCACATCCATTTTCCAAATCTCATAGTCATGGTAAGCTATAACGGAAAGTATAATTATTATGGAATTCAACATTGAAAATGGTGAGAAGGTTTCATCGTAGTCAATTCCTTGACGTTGTTTAAACCATTTTGCAACCATGCATGCCTTATAGGTACTGACCTGTCCTTCATTGTCTAGTTTCTTCTTGAATAACCATTTTCAACCAACATACATTACATTAACTGGAGAATCTACCAAAATCTAGACTTGGTTTTGGTACATAGAATCCATTTTAGAATTCATGGCTTCTTGCCACTTGGAAACTTCTATGCCACTTACTTCTTCCTTTTAGGTTAGAGGATCATTGTTTTCAACTAATAATGAGTCACCATCATCCATAACTAGAAAACCATACCATTCTGTTTCTTTATCCTCTATTGTACTCCTATGCAGTACTTGTGTCTCTGGAACATATTCCTCTTCCATAGGGATTTGTGGAATCTGTTACTGTACCAACTCTTGTGTATCTTGAGCCCTGACTTCATTGAAGTCTATATTCCTCCCACAATCTCTTTTGGAGATTTTCTACCTCACAAGGAATATGGAAGGTCTTGCCACTGTACCCTTTTTGTATGAGGAGTTTTATAGGTAATATCCCCTTGTTTTCTTGGGGGATCCTATACAGGTACACTTTGTTCCTCGGGGTGAATGTTTTCTACCTAATGAGGCCTTAACAAACGCTTTTCTAACTGACACATGTAAATTTGATGACACCGATTTTCTTCCACTCCAAAAATCATATAGAATACAAATTATTGATTTAGTTGGTACTTGGTTTAGTATGTGTGTATTTGTTTGTAATGAATACCCCCAAAAGGGTAATGGAAGACTTGCATTACTCATATTTGGTCTCACCATGTTCAACAAGGTGTGGTTCCTCTTTTCGCTTAAACCATTCCATTAAGGTGCATAAGTAAGAGTGAGTTGGGATAGGATCCCAAAAACTCATAAGTAATCAATGAAGTCCCTATTAAGATATTCCCCACCTCAGTCTGAGTGGAGTTTCTCAATCTTCTTACCAAGCTGGTTCTCAACTTCATTCTTGTATTCCTTGAACTTATCAAAGGAATCCGACTTATACCTCATTAGGTAGATATATCCATATCTACTAAAATCATCAGTAAAATTTATGAAGTATGAGTACCCACCCCTTTCTTAATCTGGAAATGGTCCACACACATTAGTATGACCCAATTCAAGATGCTCTTTAGTCCTTTCACATTTCCCATCAAAAGGGGATTTTGTCATTTGGCCTTGTAAACATGCATGACATATACCAAATTGTTTTAGTTCAAAAGAATCTAAATATCCATCTTGATGTAACTTTGTCAAGATTTTCTCATTTACATGACCTAGATGGTGATGCAATAGTTGGGTGTGGTATGAGTCATGTGAAGTATCTTTGTCATCGATTTCCATTACATGGTTTGTGTAATCCAACATATAAAGACCGTTGTATAAATGTGCCCTACCAAAACAAATTCTATCATTACAAAAGAAGAAACATTCATTTCCAAACTTGAAAACAAATCCATCTATATAGAGTATGGATACATAAATTATGTTTTTGGTTATAGAAGGCACATAAAAACAACCCTTTAACACCAAGATCATCCCAGTTAGCAACATGAGGTGGTAGTCCCCTATGTCTCTATTAGATACTTGTAGATCTGCCTCTCTTTGATCAATCTTCCTGAATCTACATGGTTCCTGCATTTGGATACATATGTGAGCACCAAACGATATATCTAATACCCAATTTTTAGAAATAGGTAGATTGAAATCAATAACAAACACACCTAGAGCTTCTCGTTGCTTCATAGGCTAGGTGCAGTTCTTCTTCTAATGGCCCTAATTACCACATGCGAAACAAACAACCTCATGTTCTCTTGCCTCCCCTTTGATCTTCCATTTCATGGAAGGATATAATGAAGCTTTTGGCTTAAAGCTTTTTTCCTTCCATTTCCCCTTATTCCCCATAAGGACAGAAGGATTTTCGTACTTCATGTCTTTGTCCACTTGGAGAACGAGGATAAGAATATCAGATATAGACTTCTCAATGTTGTTCATATTGAAATTGACAATAAAGTTAAAGAAGATCTGAGGGGGTGATGCGAGAATGAGATCAGTGCCTAGTTCTTCGTTGAGTTTAAAACCTAGAACCTCCAAGCTCTCAATATAGCCAATGAGATTGACTACATGAGGCCTAGTCGGGGCACCTTCGCCAAGCTTACTTTGAAAGAGTTCCTTAGATATCTCAAACCTTCCTTATCTTTATCTCTCCTTGTAAATACCACGAAGGTGCTCGAGCATGCTATAAGAATTCATGTTTTCATTAGACTTCATGAGATCAATAGACATTGATGATAACACCAAACATTAAATGTTGAAATCTTCATTCATATGTTTCCCATAGACCATGAAATACTTATCACTCGCCTCCTTGGCAGGCAGATCAGGTAATGCTGACTCTAGTACTTAAGATTTCCGTTCGTGGCATAGGATAACCCAAGGGCGTCTAAACCATTCTTGGAAGTTTCTGCCGGTGAGGATGGTGTCTTTATCCAGAATTTAATGTTGGGATAGTGTGGTTGATGAGATTTTCATTTTTATTATACAATTAAAATATCAGATCGTTAATACTTTCTTGATTACATTTTATGAGAAATAATAAATTTTATTATGTCTCCCACTATTTTATCAACTCCCAATGGCCCTCACCATTTAAATCAAAATTTCCAGTTTCATTGACATTCTAGTTGAAAGGATCCATATTCCCCTTTTCATAACCCCAACAAGGGTTGGTCAAGCTATTAAAAGGTATTTAGGTAGGTAGGTATTTTCCAACTATAGTCTTGCAGCTCCTTGATCTGTTGAGTGGACTCCCCAATCCTGAAGTCATGACATTGGATTTACTCAACTTTTTCCTCCAATATTACAACAAGTATAGAAAGGGCTACTCCTCTTGATTTAATATGGTTATGTCATCCTGAAACCTTTCATAAGGGCTTCCTATATTAATGTACGTTTCCCAACAAGAGTTGGTCAAACACATAGTTTTATTGATTTTTTCCCTTAATCAAGTAACGAAAGGCTTGGTCTGACTTAATATTTTATTTGAGGGATTTTTATCTCTTCGGAATGAATTTATTATTTTAACAAGCTGGTTAATATTAAGTGGAACTTACTTATGAGATTAAACATGTCTTGATAATATTTACGCATAATTCTAGTTTATTTAAGTTCCATCTTGCATACTTATTTAATTAATAAATTATGTAATATTAAAAACACATCCATAATGATAAAACATGGAAATGACAGAAATAAAATAAAGTAAATGGCATGATAATGAGCTTTTCTAATGGTTAGTTTATCTATTCATTGATAAACTAATACTGGACTAAGGGAGAAACACATTGAACCTTTTGGGTTCATGTTAACAACTTCTACCTGTCTGCCTATGTATCTCTAAGGATTGGTTTTGTCTCTGCTCCATCTTGAATCACCTCCACTAGATTAGGAGTTCCATCCATTACATATTCCCTTTTTTTTAACTCACATGTATGTGAGGGGTAAAAGGGGTTTTCTTAAAAAAATAAACCATGGGCATGCATGCCCTACATATTAACGAGGAGAAGGCTCACAATCCAACAAATTTAATTCAAATAAATAAATTAAAAGAAACCATCCACATACAAAGGTCTTGGTCTAACTCATGATCGTCCATACATGAAACGATATTTACACATAAATAAAACTAGATTTCAATTATTTAGTTATTATTTTTAAAGAGAATCATGCTCGAATCAATTAATTATCATCTTTAATTAATCAATCCTTTTATCTAAAATCCCTTTCTAAATTTCCTCGAGATTCTCGTACAACATAATTTTAAATAAATAAATTCATCTAAAATATTATTTTTATATAACATGTACTTTGGATGAAACCTAAGGAATTCCTATTCATAACTACTCAATGAATAGAAATGAAAATTACACAGATGTTAAATTAAACACACATATATATAACACCTATCACATATTGTGCCTCAGCATTACACCCGCATGATAGTACACGTCTCACGGGTTTGTATAATATAATAATAAATTTTAATAAATATGTGTTATTTGGATGAGTACACGACATGTAGTTTTAACTACATGGTGTGTACTATTGTTCATTATCCATCCGAAGTACATGCCTGGGGAAACAACATGTGTGTGTACTTCATAAATCTTTAGAGTACATGGCATGTCTTGTTGGACACATGTCTTGTAGTTCCTCGTTACACAGTCTCCAGCCAAGCTAGATGTGTACGGGCTACACGGTCTAACCCTATCCCGAAGCGACTACATGCCGTGTCCATTTGGGACACATGGCGTGTAATCTAGAAACTACACGCAACCAGTTCCTGGTCAAATAACATAGTAATTTAAGACTTATAAAGACTCCAACACACGGCTTGGTTTGACAGACCAGTCCGATGCATTGAATCTTGACTACACATCGTGTACTGCTGAATACACGCCGTGTGTTCTGGTGTTGTAAGACCATGAATATTTGGAAACTCTGGATGATAACCTCTATTTTATTTTGATCAAAATTAAAAGAAAAGATCATTTTTTAAGGTAAATGAGTAACAAAGGAAGAGGAATAGATCTCAAGATTCAGATTTGAAGAATGATTAACTTGAATTGAAACAACTAAATTATTAAATGCATAAGTCATCAAAGAAATATTTAAATAATTATAAACTATGATGTAACCACTCTGATACCACTTGAAGGTTTCGGGAATAGCAGAAGCATGGTTGGGATGACACCCAAATTTTACTTTTACCATGACCAATGATTATTCTGGGATCAATAAGACGATGAACGCCAATCTCCATGAAATATAATTAAATATTTAGATAAAGAAGAAATAGGCCTGAAACCTTTAGAGAGGATATTACACATCATGTTTATAATTAATTTAATTAATTTCATAAAGAAAAACAATACCTAGATCTTTGGTATTTTTATTCATTGATGATGTTGATCATATAGAATGATGCTTTCGGATTATCCTGTTTCACTTGTAAGTATCTAAACTACAGTCCCTCTAGCGGTGATCCACACGTGCGCCGATAGCCTCTGATCAACACCGCTTGTTCTTCGGGTGCTAGCGCGGAGAAGTGTGTAAGATACCAGTTTTTGGAAGGGTGTGTTTTCATTATGTTTTGGTTGAATCCCTTCTTTCTAGATTCAAGGTATGTCTTATGAAAGTATGAGAGGTCTTGGGGGTGTTTTGGGGGCTCGGGGCACGAATGAAAGGAAAGTTGGGCAAGACAAGCCTACACGCATGGCCTGCGCATGGCCAAGGCAAACCATGCAGCCTGCCTAGGTAAACCGTGCAACCCACCTCTTCCAGACAGTAGCATGCACACAGTTTTCCAAACCGGGTGGCCAAACCATGTGGCCTCTTAAATTTGGGAAAAATTACGAAATTTACACCCCCAGGATTTTAATAACCACTTGGTATTTCCTCTCCATTCCCCCTCCTTCACCCTAGGGATGAACCAAATCACCCAAGAGCTCAAAGGGGTCAATCTCCCTCGTTTCTAAGGTATTTTTTGGTGCCGTTGGATGTGGATCGATGCTCCGGGTAAGGATAATCCCATTCTTGCTTCTCTTTTTGGTTTAGGGTTTATATCTTCTCTCCCTCTGGTTCCGAAGCTCTAAAACCCTATCTTTTGGGTGAGTTCTTGGTTGAAGCTCCAAAGGCTGGTCAGATTGAATTCTAAGGACTCAATTGAGTGTGCGTTCAAACGTGGTTTCGAGGTAGGTTGTCTACAAATGTTATCCCACTATTTTATGGTGGCTTTATGCATGTGTGTCTTTGCTCATGATTTCCTTCTGATGAGCTTTGATCAACCTAGACGTGGTTGTTATAAAGGGTGCTTAAAAATGGTAAATGGGAACCCTCACGATCCCCATGGGATGCGTTGAGAATGCTTGACCTAACTAGGGCCATCCATGGGATGTGCCAACTTTTCCTCAGTTTAAGGATTATTATTAAACAAGTGACTATGTTGTAATAAATGGCACATCCCTTGACAAATATGTTGGAATGATTGGTTGAACTTGGAATGGAAGTTAGGTGATGCACCTAGACTTGGAAACAACCTAAGGGTTGTTCTAAATGAGTTGAATGGTTGATTCATGGAAATGATGAATGCATGAAATGGGTTAATGTGAAAACTGATTAAAGACCATAATGGGATAGGTTATGGGTCTAGTGTTGAATGCCTAGTGAGATAGGAATAACACATGGGAATTGGGTGAATGGTTAAATGATGTGAAATGGTAATGTGTTAATGGGTTAAGGCATAATGTGAATTCCCGTGTGGTTTGTTGTGAATGGTGTTTTTCAAAGGATAATGGTATGGTGGGTTGATGGTTACTTATATATAATAGCATGTGCACATGGATTGGTAGAGTGTTTTATGACTTGAGGATCTATGCCCACGGGTTGAGAGAAGACTGATGCTCTAAACTCCACCCTAAATGCACGAGTTATGAATGGGGACTGAGGATCCTTTCTCCTAAAAATTGCATCCACCTGGACCGAGGCTTCGAGGTGAGGATATGATTACTATGAAGAGGTTAGTCCTAGTGAGATAGGATAATGATGTGTTTACCCTCTTTCAAGGGATTGTTGGCCTTAGACCCGTGTAAGATAATATATGTGATTAACCCATGGAAATGTGATGAAATGGTAAGTGATGATAATTGGTGTGAAAGGAATGGTAATGGTAGTGGCAATGGCTTTGGCTCTGAACTGGTTAATGGAACATTAAATAATTAATTGGAAATAATCATTCATATTCCTTTTTCATGCACTGCCTATTCATACTGGATATTTTGTAGACACTGTTGGTGGTGGCCTACTGAGTTGTACTCACACCCTGATCGGGCCGCCATTGGGTACCCGAGCAGACTTCATGTTTGCAGGTCAGGAGAAGGGAAAGGGTCCTTGCTAGATAGTTTAGTGGACATGGGTATCACTTGGTGGAGGATCTGGACTTGGATTCGGGAACATTTTGGGGATTTTGGAAGTTGTCTTTATTTTGTGATTTTGTCCACTTTTTCACTTGTAGTAGGACATGGCATATTTATTATTGGAAATGGTTGTTATACATGTTACTTGTTTATTGATTATTGTTTCCTCTATTGGTTTACTTCAATTGTGGATTACTCTGATAAAAAGGGGTTATAGTCTCCCCACTTGACCACAAAGACCCCCACTACTAGTCTGAAGCCTTTGGAATACGGGGAGACACGCTTAAGGTTATGTAACTACCCGGCTCAGAGCATCGGTTTAGTGGATTCCGGTTTGGGGATGTTACAAAGTGGTATCAGTGGAGGTCTTTCTTCTCCTTCTCTGAGGTCTTGTTATTTGGGATAGGTTACCAAGGGTTAAGATGTGTCAGGCCTTGGTAAATGAGCACGTGCTTGGGATTAGTTAACCCATGTACCGGGGAAAACCTAAGTCACCCTAGGTGGGAAATGTTGTTTTTGGTGGTGTGTTGTTATAGTTGATGATATTTCACCATTGGGTGATCCACATGTGGTTTTATGTGACTATTTTATGATATTTGGATCATGGATTTAATGACACGAGGATTTTCATTTATGCATCATTGTAGGCACCTAGGGAGATAGGTGACATGCATTGTGTTATGCACATGCACGGGGTGGGTGTGTGAGGCAGGAAATTAGGGTGCATCATTCATTTAATGGAACCAAGAAATAATGGGAAGTATGAAATAAAACAAGTGGGTAAATGATGTTTAATGAAATATAAGGGTTTGATATGAAGTGAAAAATGTTCTTGTAAAATGTTGTGTGTGTTTGGTGGTAGTACCTGGTTTTTTACCCCATGTGGACCATGGCCCATGGCAGGGGGTGGTGAATTTGAGGTGTTAATGTCATTGAATTAGTATATGAAAATGGGTTATTGTATCTAGTAAAGGGATTTTGTTGATGTCGTGAATGTTTTATGGTATTCGTGCTAAACCTTGTGCTTGGCAATGTAGAGAGATGCCACCACGACATCAGTTACCATTTGGGAAATGAGAGGATGTTACTGAGAACAATCCTCCAGGAAGAAGAGAATGAAAATGTGGTGATCAATGAAGGTAGAGAAGACTAGTTCTGAGAGAACTTGGCTCGCCTTATGCAGATGATGGATCAGGACCCAGGGAGGGCTGCATCGAGTATGTCTGATCTTACCAGGGAGTTCCAGCTACAACACCCTCCGACCTTCACCGGAGAGGGTGGGATAGAGGTAGCTTAGTTCTAGTTAGAGTTTGTCTAGATGATATTGGATCATCTAGAGACCCCTGTTGAAAAGCGAGTAAAGCTGGCCATTTATATGTTGCGGGGATTGGCAAGGCGTTGGTGGGAAATTCAGGCTCAGACCGAGCAGGTTGAGGGGGTGTCGTGGAAGGTTTTCCAGGAGAAGTTTCTGGATCATTTCTACCCAGAGTCTTTGATGCAGGAGCGAGCTGCAGATTTTTTGAGCCTAACTCAGGGATCGCTATCGGTGATGGACTATGCTAGTCACTTCACTGATTAGCAATGATTTGTCCCAGTGTTGGTAGGGGATGAGGTAGCAGTAGAAAGGAATTTCCAAGATGGGTTGAGACATGAGATCTGGTCACAAGTAAATATCTTACTCTTGAAGAGGTTTGCAGAGGTGATCGATTAGGAACTCATCTCTGAAGGTAACATGAATGGAGCCTCGGGTGGTGGGCTTGTCGTGCCAGCTGAGCGGACAAGTGGTGCACCTTCAGAAGGTCAGAAGCGTCATTTGGAAAGTTTCCATCAAGGTGGTCAGAATAGAGGGTCAGCCTCTTAGAGTGGGAACCAGGTGTTTTGTTGTTAGTGCGGTAGGTCGGGGCATATGGGTGGTCAGTTTTTTCAACATGCAGTTGAGTGTCGTTCATGCGGTAGGATGAGGCATGTGGAGAGGTTCTACAAAAACCCTCAGCAAATGGGTGAGCATGATGATGAAAAGAAGGTACCGGGTACGGGAAGGGGATCAGTTTCCCCATATCAGGCAGGCAGTTAGAGCTCCACGGGCCGTACTGGTAGGGGCGGTGGATGTGGAAATCCAGGGCAAGATTTCTCACTCCATCAGGGCAGTGTGGCGCAGGGTGCTCAGGGTGGAGCCCAGGGTAGAGGGGCAGGTCAGCTTCAGGCAGTTCAGTTTGCACCTGGTGATGGTGAGGCTGGACCGTCAACTATTTGAGGTACAATCCTTGTAGCTTCTATGTTTGATAGTGATTTGTTTGACACAGGTGCCACACTGTCTTTTGTTTCTGCTCAACTTGTGGTCGTGCTAGCTTTACATGTGGAGGGGGTGTGTAGAGTTATGTCAATTGACACCCTGTTGTGGGTGTGGGTTGAGGATATAAAGCAGTGCAAGGGATGGGACTTGGAAGTTGGTGGGTATCGTTTTCTATGGGACTTGTTTGTTCTAGAGATGTCAGGGTTTGAACTAATCTTGGGAAAGGATTAGTTGGTGTTTTATCGGGCACACATAGACTGTTATCGTCATAGATTATCATTTAGGTCGCTTGAGGGTGACGTTTATGTTCACCGTGGCGAATGGGATGTTCGAGCAGGGCGTGTGGGGCCGTTTTTTCAATAGATGAGTGGACTCACGGATCAAGTGGAATGTCTCCTGATTGAAGATGATGAGGGAGGGGAACAATATAATTTTCCTCCCGTGGTGTATTGGTTTCAGGATGTGTTTACTAAGGATTTATCGAGGTTACCACCTGAGAGGGATGTCGAGCTCACGATCAAGTTACTGCCGGGAGCGGAGCCAGTTTCTATTCCGCCATACCAAATGTCACTGACAGAACAATAGTAACTGAAGGTTCAGCTTGAGGAGTTGGAGCGTAAGGGGTTTATCTGGCCTTGTACGTCTCCTTAGGGATCTCCCATGCTATTTTCAAAGAAAGCCTATGGGTCGTTGAGGCTGTGTGTTGACTATCGAAAGCTGAATCAGATGACGGAGAAAAATCGGTACCCTCTTCCTAGAATTGACAAAATTTTTGATCAGTTGAGGGGTGAATCAGTGTTTTATAAGATTTATCTGAGGTCATTTTATCACCAGATGAGGGTGATGTCTTCTAACGTACTACAGACAGCTTTCCGGAGCGAGGACGGGTTGTTTGAGTTTGTGGTAATTCCTTTCGGCTTGACCAGTACACCGGTGGTGTTTATGGCTTTGATGAACCAAATCCATCATCTCTATTTAGATCAGTTTTTGATTTTCTTTATTGACAATATCATAGTGCACTCGAAAACTCAGGATGATCATTCCCAACATCTTGACATCGTCTTGGGTACACTGAGAGAGCATCGACTATACGCCAAGCTATCAAAGTGTCAATTCTGGATAGGCGAGGTGCATTTTCTAGGTCACATCATCTCGGAGGTAGGTGTGACAGTGGATCCAGAGAAATTGCAGGCAGTTGTATCTTGGGAACATCCCAAGAGTGTTTCTGATGTTCCTAGTTTTTTGGGTTTTCTGGGAATTACTAAAGGTTCATTCAAGATTTCTCCCACTTGGCAGCACCACTATTGGGATTCACAAAGAAAGGAATTAGGTTAGAGTGGTTTGAGACTTGTGAGAGATCCTTCCGAGAGTTGAATAAGTGGTTTATGACCACACCTATCTTGATCTTACCTGAGCCGGGTAAGAATTACATTGTGTTTTGTGATGCGTCCGGAGTTAGACTTGGGGCTGTGTTGATGCAAGATGAGCGGGTTATGGCGTATGGGTCAAGGAAGTTGAGACCCCATGAGTGGAACTATCCCACTCATGACCATGAGTTGGATGCAGTGGTGTACGCCTTGAATTGATGGAGGCACTATCTATTAGGATAATGGTTTATTGTGTTAACCGATAATAAGAGTTTAAATTACATCTTCTCACATTGGGATCTGAACCTTCGGCAGCGGAGATGGGTGGAATATCTATAGTCTTTTTACATTGTGTTGATGTACAAGTCGGGAAAGGGAAACAATGTTGCTGATGCTCTGAGCAGGAAGGTTTAGAATTAGGTGGTTCAGGGGTCCATCACCGAGTGGAAGGTGATAGACTTGTTTGCATAGATGCACCTGGAAGTGTAGGAGGAGAGTGGTCAGGTCACTCTTGCTTCCTTAATGATGGAGTCGACAGTTTTGAGTCAAGTTAATGAGGGTTATCTTGATGATACTAAGTGTTTTATCATGAATGAAAATCTTAATGGTGGTGAGATACCTTCTGGTTGGGCCATTGATGTGGAAGGTGTCGTTCGTATTTGTGATCGTGTGGTTGTGCCAAAGTGTGTGCGGGAAGAGTTGATGCATGAGTTCCATGCATCAAAGTGGGGAGTGCATCCTGATTTGACCAAGATATATCGTGATCTCCAGAGGCATTTTTGGTGGCATGGAATGAAGAAGGAAGTTGTGGTCTTTGTGTCATGGTGCCTTACCTGTCAACAGGTGAAGGCAGAGCATCAATGCCCAGGTGGTTTTTTTGCATCCATTAACCATTTAAAAATTGAAGTGGGATGATGTAATAATGGATTTTGTAATAAATCTTCCAAGGACACTATGAAATATTGATGCAATATGGGTGGTTGTAGATCCGTTAACTAAAGTGGATTATTTCTTACCGATTCAGGAGACCTTTACAGTCAACCAGTTGGGTGAGCTGTATGTTCGGGAAATAGTGCGGTTGCATGGCGTTCTGCGGACCATAGTTTCGGACTGAGATCCACGTTTCACATCGTGCTTTTGGAAAGGGTTATAGAAGGTTCTTGGTACAAAGGTGTTTTTGAGTATGACTTTCCACATGCAGAAGGATGGTTAGTCAGAGCATACGATCCAAGTGTTGGAAGACATGTTAAGATATTGTGTCTTAGACTTTGGTGGTTATTAGGAGAGGCACCTATCATTAGTTGAGTTTTCCTACAACAAAAATTTTCAAGCTACTATTCAGATGGCACCGTTTGAGGCACTCTACGGGAGGCCATGTAGATCTCCGTTTTGTTGGATAGAGGCCAGTGAATTTGAGTTGTTGGGGCCAAGTCTCATGTAGGAGACTTCAGGGAGAGTTAAGTTGATCAGGAAGCATATGAATATGGCTCAGGATAGGAAGAAGTCATATGTATATCGGAGGCGAAGACCTCTTGATTTTGCGATGGGTGATAAAGTGTTTCTTTGGGTGTTTCCATGGTTGGGTCACCGTCAGATTCAAAAGCAGGGTAAGTTGGCACCCAGGTATGTGGGACCTTTTGGGATTGTGGAGAGGATCAGATCAGTGGCTTACCGATTGGATCTTCGACAGTGGTATGGTGGGATTAATGATGTGTTTCATGTGTCGCAGCTTCGATGATATCACCCTGACCCATCTCACATGGTTTATGTGGAGGATGTGGAGCTTGAGGCTGATGCGTCCTTTGAGGAGAATCCACTTCGTGTGGTGGATCATAGTGAAAAGGTCTTGTGAGGCAAGGTTGTGCCATTAGTGCAAGTAAAATGGAAACATGTGAAATTTCAGGAAGAAACATGGGAGAAGGAATAAGATATGTGGGCTCAATGGCCCAAACTCTTCTCTTAGCTGGATCAATGAGGTTTGGAAACTTGGCTCGAGGACGAGCCGTTATAAGGTGGGGAGGTGGTAAGATCCCAGTTTTTTGAAGGGTGTGTTTTCGTTATGTTTTGGCTAAATCACTTGTTTTGGGCATCAAGTGATGTCTTATGAAAGTATGAGAGGTCTTGGAGGTGTTTTGGGGGCTCGGGGCACGAAAGAAAGGAAAGCTGGGCAAGACAAGCCTAGGCACATGGCCTGCGCACGGCCAGGGAAAACCGTGTGGCCTGCCAAGGTAAACTGTGCAACCCTCCTTCTCCAGACAATAGCATGCACACTGTTTGTGCATGGTTTGTCAAACTATGATTCCAAACCATGCAGCCTCTTAAAGTTGGAAAAAATTATGAAATTGCCACCCCGGGATTTTAAGAACCCACTCAAGATTTCCTCTCCATTCCCCCCCATCACCCTAGGGATGAACGAAATCACCCAAGAGATCCAACAGTTCAATCTCCCTCGTTTCTAAGGCGTTTTTGGTGCCGTTGGATGCGGATCAAAGCTCTGGATAAGGCTAATCCCATCCTTTCTTATATTTTTGGTTTAGGGTTTGTATATTCTATCCCTCTTGTTTTGAAGCTTTAAAACCCTATATTTTGGGTGAGTTCTAGGTTGAAGCTCCAAAGGCTGGTTAGATTGAATTATAAGGACTCAATTGAGTGTGCGTTCAACTGCGGTTTCGAGGTAGGTGGTCTAAAAAAGTTATCACATAGTTTTATGGTGGATTTATGCATGTGTTTCTTTGCTCATGGTTTCCTTTTGATAATATTTGATCAACCTGGATGTGGTTGGTATAAAGGGTGCTTAAAAACAGTAAATGGGAACCCTCACGATCCCCATGGGATTCTTTGAGAATGACTTGACCTAATTAGGTCCATCCATGGGATGTGCCGACTTTTCTCGAGTTTAGGGATTGTTATTAAACAAGTGACCTTGTTGTAATAAATGGTAGAGCCCTTGAAGAATACGTTTGCATGATTGGTTGAACTTGGAATGGAAGTTAGGTGATGCACCTAGACTTAGCAACAACCTAAGGGTTGTTTGAAATGGGTTGAATGGTTGATTCATGGAAATGATGAATGAGTGAAATGGGTTAATGTGAAAACTGATTAAAGACCATAATAGGAAAGGTTATGGGTCTAGTGTTGAATGACTAGTGAGATAGGCATAACACATGGGAATTGGGTGAATGGTTAAATGATGTGAAATGGTAATGTGTTAATGGGTAAAATCATAATGTCAATTCTTGTGTGGTTTATTGTGAATGGTGTTTGACAAAGGACAATGGTATGGTGGGTTTATGGTTACTTATATATAATAGCATGTGCACATGGCTTGATAGAGTGGGGTATGACTTGAGGATCTATGCCCACGAGTCGAGTGAAGATTGATGATCTGAACTCCACCCTAAATGCACAGGTTAGGGATGGGGACTGAGGATCTTTTCTCCTAACAGTTTCATCCACCCTGACTGAGGCTTCGAGGTGAGGATATGATTGCTATGAAGAGGTTAATCCTAGTGATATTGGATAATGATGTTTTTACCCTCTTGTAAGTGATTGTTGGCCTTATAACCATGTAACATAATGTATGTGATTAGCCCATGGAAATGTGATGAAATGGTAAGTGATGATAATTGGTATGAAATAAATGGTAATGGTATTGGCAATGGATTTGGCTCTGAACAGGTTAATGGAACCTTAAATAATTACTTGGAAATTATCATTCATATTCCTTTTTCATGCACTGACTATTCATACTGGATATTTTGTAGACACCATTGGTGGTGGCCTACTGAGTTGTACTCACACCCTGCTCGGGCCACCATTGGGTACCCGAGAAGACTTCATGTTTGAAGGTCAGGAGATGGGCAAGGGTCCTTGATAGATGGTTGAGTGGACAGGGGTAGCACTTGGGGGAGGATATGGACTTGGAGTCAGGGCCATTTTGGATATTTTTTTGGTTGTCTTTATTTTGGTATTTTTTCCACTTTTTCACTTGTAGTAGGGCATGGAATATTTATTGTCGGAAATGGTTGTTATACATGTTCCTTGTTTATTGATTATTTTTTCCACTATTTGTTTATTTCTGTTTGTCTTACTCTGATAAAAACGGGGTATAGTCTCCCCACTTGACCACAAAGACCCCCGCTGCTAGTCGGCAGCCTTTGGCATACAGGGAGGTGCACTTAAGGTTATGTAACTACCCTGCTCGGAGCACTGGTTTAGTGGATTCCAGACCGGGAATGTTAAAAAGTGAGTGTCTTGTGTTGGTCTTTCTTCTTCGCTTGTTATTTGGCCTTGAAGAATGTCTCTCATTCTTGAGAGGGGAGAGAAGAGGATTCAAGATAGAAATTGTTTGGCTCAACAATTCTGAATTTACCAGGAGTGTGGTGTGGTCTATGGAACAATAGGCCTACATGTCTATTTATATACATGGAATTTCAATTATAATATTTAAAATCCAAGAAACAATTAAATACATTCATGAACTTAGAGAAAACCCATGCTCATAATAATAATACCATGTCATTATTCATTGTTTTCCAACTTTCTCAAAACAGAATTATAAAATAAAATTCCATGTCACGGAATAATAACAACATCATTATTAGTTTAACTTGTGCCAACTAGTTAAATAATTATTTACTATTGTCAAAATAATTATTTTACTACCAAAATGACTTGGTCCACTCGAACTCCACTTTCATTTATTGAACACCTGAATAAATAAATAAATCATTTACTCTTTTAAATACATATTTTATTTAAAAACAAGTAAATAAGTATTTATTAAATGTTCAATAAAAAAATTATTTTATTTA
The DNA here is from genome assembly GCA_963277665.1 of Viscum album. Taxonomy (NCBI): domain Eukaryota; kingdom Viridiplantae; phylum Streptophyta; class Magnoliopsida; order Santalales; family Viscaceae; genus Viscum; species Viscum album. The sequence goes on from OY728155.1 coordinate 826,573,605, forward strand.
ATTTATGCGATCATTTTAACTTGAATAAAATTATTCCATAGTCTTTAGAATAATATTTATTTCAAAAATTAAATTCAAATAGAATTTAACTGATACCACCAAAGACACTTAGTGTGTGACCCTCTTGGATTCTTTCTTGTTTGCATTAGGCAGGTTGGACTAAAGTTAAAGAGTACTATCTAGCAATGGGTCAAGTCACCCAAGAGAAAGAACATAAGGTCAAAACAACAAAATCCACATACGGATGATCACTATGTAATATAATCTCTTTGTCGCAATATCTGATCAAGCATGTTTCATGACAGTGTCATCAACTATTATGTTTGATATATCATTCTTTGACTATTTGAAATAAACTGATCATTACACTATGGCTATGGAATTTCGCGCAAAAGTTCTATTTCAATCAAAGGGCCGAGATATAAACTTCTATAAATGGAAGGGAAAAATCCTTCCTCAAATTATCTATTAATAACATGCCACTCATGATGCCCCCAACGAACCCTAATTCCCGCCAACTGCCTATGTGACGGTTTTCGTTAGTAAATCAAAGTACAAAAGTCACGACACATATTAATGATAATCTTAATTCCAACTATAATTACACAGGCTCATAGATAGAAATATCTAATGACACTAAAACGTGAGGAATTCCTACTAGCGAGTCTATTCTCATAGTCTCCTATCATGGAGATTACCAAGTGCAAACTTCATGAGAGGAATTCTCATCTGCTTATGAGTACTCGCACCTCACGGTTTGCATGCTATGTGTCCGATCATAGTATTTCATCCAACCGCAATACTATATTTAAGAATATTGTAATAGCATTTCAAGGTTGTCATCATAGTGGGGAACAACCATGACTGTATCAATACAAAAAATACTCTAGGACATTATTACATCATAGGTATCCAGAAAAATGAACAATATATAATAATACATTAAATATCCATGTAATCAATATAAAACTAGTTTGTTCTAGGACAAAAACTCTTACATTAAAATGGAATCGATGTCATTTATTTCAAATATAAGATGATTTTGGGCCAAAAACCACTCAACCAATAGGTTTAAGACAATTCTAGGTCACAAATTTAACCTTATATTTTAGCTTTTACCCTTAGTTAACTAATTTAACTCTTCCCTTTTCTTCTTGTGTATTCATACCGTATGGATAATATAGTTACTATAAAATGAAAATTGAACCTCAAGTGGTTCATTAATGACATGTTAAATAGTATCTATGTAATTTGGAAAAAATTTATATTTTTATGATTATTATATCATTTAATAAAATACTATTTGTTTTAAAAACTCATTTATGTCAATTTTCAAACTATTTATATCATGAATTTTTTAAAAAATCCCAAAAAAATATATTCCTTTAAAATAACATCATTAATTAATATATAACAAGTCATTATTATCCCTAAAATTATTTTATGGAATAAAAAGTTTCAAAATATATTTATTTTAATAATTATAATCTCATCTATTTAAATCATTCATTAATAAGAAAATCACTACATCATCATTGTGTCTTAAATATATTTATTAATTTGATGTCTAAAAATTATAAATAAAATACTGTGATTTTGGAAATAATTTTAGATTTCTAATGACTATTTATATTTGAAAATAACACTTATATAACCCCATATAAAAATGGTTTTAGTAAAATATACATGTTTAGTTTATATTTTCCTTAACATTAAATTAAAAGTAATTAAATGTCATTTTCACACACAAATGGATCCTTGGGGTCCCAAAATCGACCCAAGGATGACCATGGTAAAAAATACCTCATTAAATAGTACTCGAACACATGTTAGTGTAATTTAATATTAATATAATACTATTTTTTACCCTTATTTTCTATATTTACCCTTGAACCATGGTGAATAAAATAATTACTAAAATTACTATTAATAATGTCTAAAAAATAAAAGTTACATATTTACAAAATTTTAACCTCTTAATTTTAAATATGGAATATATTTTTCCAAATTCAAAACATATAAGTTGCAGATATTAATTTAAAATTAATTTCTGTTGTTAAAACCAAAAAGCGTGTTTTTAAGAAGTAAAAACCAACAAAAGATTGACATGTGTTTATGTCCAATTTCAAAGAGAAATAAAATACAACGAATAGAAAATAATTAAATGATAAAAAAATCTAGTTACACTTTCAAACCAATTAAAAGAAAAATATAACTGTATAAATAAATTTGATGAAAAGACATTTTTGGCTTAAAATGCAGTATTTTTCACTATTCATTAAAAAATGACCTTTATCAGGAAAATACCAACAATTTACCCAATGTAAAATTTAATTTCCCACTTATAAATAAAAATTTTGTTTTATCAAATGGAATATATAAAAATGAAAATTACTATATTTGTAAAGGGTTCTCCATCAAAAGGTTGTAAAATAACATTTTAAAAATATTAAAGTATTTCATGATTAAAATCGGATACATTATTATTTTAAGACTTTAAAATTTACTAGATAAATGTAATGAAATTTAAAAAATGTATAATCATATTGTAGTTAGTTCTGTTCATTCCTTCCAATACAAGGTCATTAACTACTATTTAAAATAACAATATTATTATATCAATTTTCGTTATAACACAAACTTTTGTGCAAGGTATGATTTCAAAGAAATCTGTTGTTGCATGTTGAGTATGCTATCAGACAAAGCATCCCTTTTATTGTAAAAATAATATCTTATGCATAAATATTTATAGAAATGAAAAATTATTATTCTATAAATACCTAGGTTGTTACATCCATACCCCCTTTTGGGAATTTCATTCCCGCAATTCTATTCACTTATCAAATAAGTGTGGGTATTTATCCCTCATAGAATTTTTAGAATCCCATGCTGCCTCTTCAAACATATGGTTTTTCCATAAAACCTTTAATTGAAGAATTACCTAATTCCACAACACTTTCTCTCTTTGGTTAGGAATCTATACTGGTTGTTCCTCATAAGAAATATTCTCTTCCAACTGAACTACTTCTAGACTCAAAACAAGAGATGGATCCGAAATATAATTTCTCAACATTGAAACATGAAAAACATTGTGTACCTAGGATAAAATTGGAGGCAAAGCCACTCTGTAAGAAACTGATCCTAATTTCCTATGATTTCATAGGGTCCAATGAACCTCAAACTCAGATTTCCATTTTTACCATAATGCATCACACATTTCCCTAGAAAAACATTGGGAAAGAAAAGATCACCACCCTTGAAAGAAAGATCCTTACTCCGATTATCCGCATAACTTTTCTGCCTACTCTGAGCTATTCTCATGTTCTTTGGAATCAACTGAACTTTTTCTTCCATATCTTATACCAATTTTTGTACCATCAACTTTATTTCACGTACTTCATCCCAAAAAATCTAGAGTGTGACACAAAATTCCCTAAAATGAAACGAATGGTTCCATCTGTATACTAGAATGAAATATGTTATTATAGGAAAACTAAACCAAAAAAAGATATTGGTCCTAACTAACCTGGTAATCCATTGAACAAGCACATAGCATATATTCCAAGGTCGTAATTGTTCATTCTGACTACCCATATTATTGTAGATGAAAAGCTATACTAAAAATTAATTTAGTACCCAACAAATTCTGAAATCCCTTCCAAAAGCTAGAAGTGAACCTGGGATCATGATCATATACAATGGATATGGGATATACATGTAACCTGAATATCTATTGAATATACAATCAAGAAAGATGATCTAGAGAAAGAGTATCTCGAATAAGAAGAAAATGAGCCGATTTAGTCAATTGATAAACAATAACCCAGATTGCATTGTTACCTCGAGAAGTCTTCGGTAACCCCACTATGAAATCCAAGTACACATTTTCCCATTTCCACTCTGGAATTGGAAAAGGATGAAGCATCCCTTTTGGTAACTGCCATTCTGTTTTAACCTATTGAAAAGTTAAACACTTCACTCTAATGTTAGAAATATCTCTTTTCATTTCATCCCACCAGTAATACTCTCAATGATCCTTGTACATCATAATAATGACAAGATGAACTAAAAAGGGAGAACTACGAGCTTCACATAACAACACTTTATTTAAATATGAATCACAAGGCACACATAATATCTTTACAAACCTCAGAACACAGTCTTTATCAATGTTAAATTTAGGTAACTTACCCTTTTGAAGAAATTATACCTTTTTCTACAACTCACCATCTTCTTTCTACACTTGCATAATTCTATCTGCTAGAGACGATTTCACTTCCACCTAAAACAAAATAGATGAATTCCATTCACCAACAACTTCCAATCAAAAATTCATCACATCAAAAACCAAAGGATCTTGTTCCAAAAATAGAATGGTTAATGTAGAATTACTCTTTTGGTCATAGCATCAACGACTTTATTCACCTTTTCTAGATGGTAATGGATCATGCAATCATAATCCTTGATTAATTCTAGCCACATCCTCTGTCTCATGTGAAGCATAAGCAATTAGCTGATCATTTTTCATTAAGACAGAACCAAGTCCTTTCAACAAAGCATCATTGTAGATAAAAAAATCACAATTTCAGGAAGGTAATGACAATACTGTAGAATTCACCAATCTTATTTTCAATTTTTGAAAACATTCATCACATTCTTTTGTCTAGATGAACATAACAACATTTCATGTTAACATAGTCAGTAGGCTAGATAACCATGAACTTTTTCAAGAAAACTCCTATAATAAACTGTTAAACAAATAAAACTATGAATGTATGTTATATTTGTGTGACTTAGCTATTCTTTAACAACTTATATTTTACAATGATCAATAGTTATACCATCTTTAGAAATAATGTGACCAAGGAATGAAATTTTTTGGAACCAAAACTCACACATTCTAAATTTCCCATACAATTTATTTTATTTTAAGGTTTTCAAGGAAACCCTTAAATAAATTTCATGATCCTATTTAATTTTAGAATATACCAAAATAACATCAGTAAACACAACCAAAAACTTATCCAAGAACTAACAGAAAATTATACTCATAATATATATGAATACAGTAGGTGCATTTCTTAACCCAAAAGAAATAATTGAAAATTCATAATGGCCATATCTAGTACAAAACCCATACTCTAAAATGTCTTCTTATTTCTCTTTCAACTGATGGTACCCCGACCTCAAGTAATTATTCAAAAAATACTGATCTCCCTAGATCTGATCAAACAATTCATTGATATGAGGCAAAGGATACTTGTTCTTAACAGTTATATTATTCAAGGCTCTATAATCAATGCATATTCTCAATGAAACATCTTTCTTTTTAACAAGCCAGATAGGAGAACACCATGGTGATGTGATAGTTTGAATTAAACCTTTATCTAATAACTCATGAAATTGATTCTTTAATGCTAAAAGTTCAATTTTTTCTATTCGATAATGGGGTTTTGAAATTTATTTTGCATGAGGAACTAATTAAACTGTAAATTCAACTTCCCAGTAAGGTATTATACTAGAAAACGAATCAAGATACTTATTTACCACTGGAAAATAATAAATCTGAATAGTTCCTTTGTTTCTAACAATATGTGCAAGGTAACATTCATTTTCATATTTTACTAGTTTCTCAGCTTCCTGATATTTTATCAAAAGTAAGGGTTCATGCTTGTACACAAACAGAATTTTTTTCTGAAAAGAAACCTCTTTAGATCTGTAGTCAATATTATCATGATTAACAAAAAGACAATCCATACAGAAAATAACATCAAAATATACTAGAGGAAAAACAATAATGTTTTCAGGTAGATTTTTTCTGCACACAAGTACATGATGGTTATTATAATTTCTTTTTGTCTCAACATTTCCTCCAATCATTTTTACATATGTTCAAGACACATATCTTGAGATGGAATTCCCAATTTACTAGAATTTTTTTTAGAAATGAAAGATTATGTAGACCCTAAATCAAAAAACACATTGACATAACCTAAAAAAACAAAAAGTTTACCTCATATTACTTCATTTCATGGCCTAATAATTACTGAAGTATTTTAAAAGGATTTTACCACCCCTTTATACTTATATTCCGAATGATTTCCATCATTTGAGTTCTTTGTTGGACACTCATTTTCATAATGATACATTTCATTGCACATAAAAAATTTTACTGATTGTAAACCTGATTTTATCTTACCATTAGTATGATATTTTTCAATGAAATTATGAGCCTTGTTTCTTATTTTACCACATCGATAGCACTTACCAGAATTCAAAAGGTGCTTACCTATGTGTTTTTACCACAATTTTCACAAACTATAAACTTAAGTTTCTTACCATCAAAATGTTTTGAAGAGTTATTTCCTTTTGTCTACCACCTTGACCTGTTATTCTTTTTTTTCAAAGAACACCTAATCATATGAAAAATCCATTTCCACCTTCTCTGCACATCAAAAAAGTTTTTCAAAATTTTTAAACTCACATGAAGCTAAAGCCCATAGATAAATTGGATTTAATGCCGATTAAAAATGATTGATTTCAATGTCAAGATCCCATATAAAATTTGGAGTATACCTTGAAATTCAAGTGAATTTTTCTTCATAAGTAGCCTTTGAGTCATCCTCCTACCTCAATTCCATGAATTGTTTTTTCATCCTATGCCGAACCAACTTTGGGAAATATTTCTAAAGAAAAATTTATTTGAATTCATCCTAATAAAGAGCAGAAATCTCCTCACTACCCCTAATATTTCAAAAAATAAAACACCACTGATCGGGTTCAACTTCAAATTGATAAACAACAAGGCTATCCTTTTGATGTTCTGAACACCCCATGACATCAAAAATATTTTCTACCGCTTTAATCCACCCTTTAGCTAGCATATGGTCATATGATCATCTAAATGATGGGGGATGTTGCATCATGAAATGATCCACTACAGACATGTTATTTTGTGGTTGATCTAGATGATCTCCATCATGGATTCCACCAAAATATATAGCCCGTTTTAATTATGCCATCACTGTAACAAACATTGTAGTTCTTATTCCGACCATCTTAGATTTCTGACGTGAATGGTTGTTTTCCTCTTGATGTTATCCTAGCATAGCTTCCCTATTTCCTCTATAGAAAACCATTATAAACTCAGAAATATCATAGGTGATGCAACATGGTAATCTTCAAATGATATATCATTTCAATCTAACCATAAATTAATTTATGGATATTAATTTAACAATATCCTAACTCCTAAAGTCGTCTAAACCGACCACTAATACCCACTATTTGGCCCCAGTCTTAAACATTACAAAATCTTGAGTTATGTCAAGAATTAAACATTGAGGATTTTTTCAAGTTTAGAGTTATAGAGAATTAGTCCATATTTATTACGTTACATCCCAAAATTACAAAGTAGACACTTGTACTCTATCAAATTTTTTTCACTAAAATAAAAAACCATAAATAATTTTTTTTCTATATATAAATCATCCTAAATTCTTCCTTTCTCTTAATCATACTTATGCACTATGAAAACCATTTACAAAACATGGGATGAGCCTAAAAATATCAGTAAAGGATATAAAATAAGGAAAGAAAACATTAGACCATAAATATATACAATGAAATAATACTTTTCAATAATAAAACATAAGCTATTAAACATACTACATGAAATCATAAGATTTATGAATAACACATAGAAATCATAAATCATAATGGTAACATCTGGTATCCATAACATACTTACATTGTATATTTCACAGCTACGTAGGGAGTTATGTCTGGAATACCCATCATAGTATATTCCCTAAATCTCTTAGGAGAAATATTAATTTTTACCTCTACCATGTTACCCAATGTATTAGAGGTCTATCTCAGGATCACCCTCCCTTAGTTTATCAGGGAGCCGCCCATATACGTAAGCAATGCCCAAGAACCATAAAATAATAATAACACATAAAACAAGTTTAAAAAAAGATAAAATTTCCATATTTAAATCACAATATAAAATTTCAAGATATTGACATAATCAATCCGTCATAAAAACCATTTTCAAAACCAAAATATGTAAAAAGGGTATATGGCATTTATTTTTCTTTTAAAAACATGATGGCTTGTTAAGGAATCCAAATATTAAATAATTATCACGGTGGAGGAAAGGTAATTGTCATTTCATATGTTAAAAGGGAAAATATTTTTTTGTTTAGAATAACGATTCATAGAAAAAATATTCCCTTTGAATGAAATCAAAAGTCAAAGGATTTTATACACTATATGAATGAAAGTCATGTATAAATCAAAATATACCTCAATGAATGTAGATTAAGACGAAGTCCCTTACCTTGAATCAGACTCGTCACGTATGTTCCTTGTTCATCGTAAATAATAAACTTATGTTAATTTAAACATTCTTAAGAAAAATTTTCAAGTTTATTATTACTTTTATATCACTTATTACCACGTTATAATTATTTCTATTAATAACGGTCGTTTTGTCGATATTTAGTACTTGAGTCAAAATGAACTTGATATAATTACAAATTGTCCATGCTGTAAAAATTACATTATATACAAAATAATATTCAGGATATAAATATCATTTAATTATAGTATATATATGTATTTTTAATAGTACATAACATTTGGAGATATGAAATGAAATTCACCATTCATGGAGATGGTAAGCCGTACGTACACATGAACACTACTTTCATTTGTTTTTCATATTTAAAAGAATGAAAAATAAATGATACATAGGTATATAATAATTATAGTACAATATCATATGTAATTTCATTAACTTCATCCTTTATACATTCCATGTTTGGCATGAACGATTCATATCACTTTGAGGGGGCGGTAGTCCGCATTTCCTCAAATTAAATTATAATATTTACCCATTATGTAAACCATAAATGTATGATATAAATGAAATAAATAAAAGTATTGATACAATATAAATATAATATATATCTTTTATAAATACAATTCCATCAAAATTTACACCATTAAAGGTTGTAGGGAAAAATCGAACAATCATCGTTTCATGAGGAAGTAGTTCACCGTACTCAGTAACTGTATGTTCATATCCATTAGATAGAGTTGTGTCAATGTGTAGTTCAAATACTTCTCATAAAAACATCATAGTATATTTAAGATACTTTGTTTCTAATAAAATAAGGGAATAAAGAGAGTTTATGGGGTTGGAGAAAGAAAAAAACGAAATAATCTTGAGAGAAGACATTACATCGAATCTGTTAACTTATTTTGATTTAAGTTAAAGGCTTTATTGAATTGCCTTCTATCTAAGGTAAGAATTATAAGAGGAATATATAGATGTTGGGAGCTTATTTTGGCAATAGTTTCAAGAGACAAGGGGCTTAAGAGGTGTGATTAAATTGGTTGGGGTGATTCCCTTTTATAAGAGGGAGGAGGGGCACTTTAGGAAGGTATTGAAATATTATTTTATTATAAAATTATTTTCCAATTCAAATGGTCACAAAGCCATTTATTTCAAATATAAGATGATATTGGGTCCAAAAAAGCCCAACCAATAGGTTTTCGACAAGTCTAGGTCACAAATATAACCTTATCTTTTAGATTTAACACTAAGTTGACTAATTTAACTCTTACCATGTCTTCTTGTGTATTTATACAATATGGTTAATATAGTTACTATAAAATTACAATCAAAACTCAAGTGGTTCGTTAATGACATGTTCAACATTATCTATGTCATTTAGATGAATCTTTGATTTTTAGGACTGTTATATAATTTAATAAAATATTATTTGTTTTAAAAACTCATTTATGTCAGTTTTCATACTATTCGTATCATGATTTTTTTAAAAATCCATTAACTCTTGATTCCTTAAAAAAGCATCATTAATTAAATGATAAAAAGTCATAATCGGCCCTAAAATTACTATATGACATAAAAAGTTTAAAATAAATTTATTTTAATATTTTTATCTCACACTACTGGAAATCACAACTGGGAAGCTGGGTTTTCCCAACGTTTGTATGCTAACGGTTAAATAGAACTATTGGTATAGGGGTATAAAACAAGTATTTCCCAACAGTTTGAAGAAACCGTTGGGAAATATAATTTTTTTTCTCCATTTCCCAATGGTTTTTACAAACCGTTGGTAAAGGACATGACTTAGGAAGGCTTTCCCAACAGTTTGTGTAAACTGTTGGTAAAGCTCACCTTTCCCAACGGTTTTATAAAACCGTTGGGAAAGTTTTTCTCCTAAAATCCCAGACACCCCGATATCCCAATCCATGTGATTGAACTGCTAAAGTTACCTAAGATCTCACTCGCTTAGAAAATCATTCCACCAGATCCATATTCAATCATAAAGTTGTTTTGTTCTACACTTCAAATCTGTAAGTAGTATGTTATGTTTAATTTTTTGCATCTAATTTTTTTCTTTTCTATTTTAATTTGTCTTAAACCTAAGGTTTGTGTAGTATGGTATACCCAACAATTTCAATTCAATTTTTTATTTGTTTTTTATTTTTGTTCTGGTGTCATGTTTGAATCAATTTTTTGTTCTGTTTTTGTTTTCTATTTTTGTTCTGGTGGGAGGTGTTGGGGGTGCAGGAGGTGGGGGGAGGGGGGGGGGGGGTGCTGGTGGGGTGTTTAGGTGGGGGGAGGGGATGTGCTGGTGGGGTGTTGAGATGGGGGTTGTACAGGTGGGGGTGGGGGTGGGTTGTGCATGTGGGGGTGGGGGGGAGGGGTGGGTTGTGCAAGTGGGGGTGAAAGTGGAGGGGGGTTGTTGTTCAAGTGGGTGGGGGGAGGGGAGTGTGCAGGTTGGGGGGGGGGTGGGCTGGGTAGGTCAAAGTCTGTTGGGGGGGGGGGTGAGGTGGGGGTTGTACAGGTGGGGGGTGGCGGTTGGTTGTGCAGGTGGGGGTGGGGGAGGGGGGGCTATTCAAGTGGGGGGTGAAAGTGGAGGGGGGTGATGTTCAAGTAGGTTGGGGGAGGGGAGTGTGCAGGTTGGGGGGGGGGTGGGCTGGGGAGGTGGGAGTCTATTGGGGGTGAGGTGGGGGGTGGGGTGTACAGGTGGTGGTGGGGGGAGGGGGGTTGTGTAGGTGGGGCTGGGGGGAGGGGGGGGGGGGTGTAGTGCAAGTTGGGGGGTATAGGTGGGGGGTGGCTGTGCAAGTGGGTGGGGGGAGGGGAGTGTGTAGGTTGGGGGTGGGCTGGGAAGGTGGGAGTATGTTGGGAGGTGAGGTGGGGGGTGTACAGGTGGGGGTGGGGTGGGGGGAGGGGGGTTGTGCAGGTGGGGGTGCAGGTGTGGGGGGGGGGGGGTGTACAGTGGGTGGATGGGAGGGGGATGTGCAGGTGGGGGTGGGGGAGGGGGGTTGTGAAAGTGGGGGTGCAGGTGGGGGGGGGTGTTGTGCAGTCAGTGGATGGGAGGGGGGTTGTGTAGGGGGAGTCTGTTGGGGGTGAGGTGGGGAGGGGGGGTTGTGCAGGTGGGAAGTCATCACTTCCATAGTTCACTAATAAGCACGGGGAATTCATCACTTCTAGATATTTGGATAGTTTTGAGGCATCTTTGTTTTTGGTTCTTGTCTAGTCATCTTGATGAGTAAGGCATCATATGATCTAAAAGTGACATCAACTATGTAGGATGAATTCCTTCTCCCACAACACATTTTTCTAGAAATAATATATCCTTGGAAGGTTGTGGGAGCCTTTTAGAATCCAATGCCCCAACATTTTCCAAATTGCAAACTTGATACCAACATGTTATCAAGTCACTAATCCTGCCAAATTGGATTTTCACTAAAAAATAATATTCTAATCCTTAACACCCATATTTTGTTTTTCATAACATGAATTACAACCCAATTAAATCTCATAGCTCTCAGTCACACCCCTGTGGATAGCTCACCCACCCCCTGGACACCCCCTACCCCCTGGACAGCCTTTCCACCCTCGTGGACAGTCCTCCCACCCCCTGGACACCTTGTACCCCCTGGAAAACCCCGCCACCCCCGTGGAAATCCTGCCCACCCTTGGACACCCCCTACTCCCTGGACAGCCCCCCAACCCTGTGGACAACCCGCCCACCCCCTGGAACCTCCCCCCACCCCCGTACACCCCCACCCCCCTCGACACCTTGTACCCCCTGGAAAGCCCCACTCCACCCCCACCCCCGTGGATAGACCACCCACCCCCTGGACACCCCCTCCCCCCCTAGACAGCCCCGCCACCCTCTTGGACAGCCCGACCACCCCCCTGGACACCCCGTACCCCCTGGACAACCCCGCCACCCCCGTGGACAACCTACCCCTGATTACACAGAAGCAAATAACTCTGCATTTCCCCCGATTTCCAGAAGCCCCCGTGTAGGTGAACCCTAACATGAGGTCTTCCATCTGATCGGATGCAACTCCCCCATCCAGTTTAGAATCCTTCAACCTCTTCCCAAATATAGACATAGAAGCCCTCATTGAGGTAATTGACATGGTTGGGGTAGTGGGGTAGGTGGTTTTCCTTTTTTTTAGTGGGGTGATATGGTACTTTCTGTGGACTTTAGTTTGGGTGTTATGAAATGTACTAACTTTTCACAATATTTCCATTTTTTAGAATCAATAACTTATTTAAAAAACTCTATTTACACATTCTGCATCTTTTATGAAAGGCCTTAACTTTGTAATATCTTGAACAATGTTTTATTAGGTCTACGGTGTCTTCTTGGTATGTGATAAATGAAAAAACTACAAAACACATCTCACCTCAAATCTTGGCACACATAACTAAATTAATTAGTATATCTTTACATTGTTTTAATAGTTCAGTACATAAACTAGAAACTCCTTCCTTTATCGTTTACTTAAATGTATTTTCTATTAAAGTTCAATCCTATTGAATTGTTTATGACAAAATGAATTATATAAATTCTTTTTACAGAATGGAAAGAAGTTGGATGTATGAAACCGATCAGATCTCAAGAGATTTTCAAAACAATTTGGAGAGATTTATAGATTTTTCATTTCACAATGCTTTAGATAGTGGTCGCATACACTTACCATGTTCTAATTGTGTTGGTAGACCTTGGTTGAGCCGTGAATATGTCAGCTACCACATAACCAAAAATGGTTTTCAAGAAAACTACTTTGTGTGGTATCACAATGGGGAGAAAATGAAATCTCAAATTGGTGATGATTGAAATGAAAGGATAGGAATGGATAATTTGTTAGATGATCGGTTTCCGTTTATTTGTCATCATGAAAAAGAAAGGATTTCGACTCAAGAAGACTTCGATATGAGTACAATTGATGCATCTAGTGAAAATGATGATATTGATAGGGTGAAAAAATTGAATGATGCTGCCACGACTCCAGTATATCGACAATGCGATAAAATGAAAAAGCTGGAATTTTTAATCTGATTGTTTCATGGGAAAACTATGTACGGGATTTATAATACAGTAATCGATTATATTCTTACCCGCTTGAAGGATTTACTTCCATATGATGCAGATATTCCCTCAAAACACCATATGGCATGGAAGTTAGTTGAGGAACTTGTATTTTTATGAAACAAAATTCATGCTTGCCCGAAAGATTGCAGTTTATTTTGGGAGGAAACCGCTGAACGAAATGATTGTATAAAATGTGGCACATCCTGCTGGAAGTCAAAATCTGATGGAACACCATCCTGTGTTCCACAAAAAGTAATGTGGCACTTTCCATTGATCCCCAGACTCCAGAATCTTTTTATGTCTGATGAAATATCAATAAAAATGAGATCGAATGATACTGAGAGAAAGAAGACTAATGATGAGTTGGTTCATCCTGCAGATGGATTTGCATGGTAGAGATTTTATGCTCGACGTCCTGATTTTGCAGCTGACGTGCGTAATGTGAGGCTGGGTCTTTCATGCGACAGTTTTAATCCGTTTGGGCAGATGCTTACTTCGTATAGCACATGGCCAGTTTTTATACACATTTATAATATTTCCCCATGGTTGTGTATGAAAAAACCTTTCACTTTCATGAGTATACTCATATCTGGTTCTTCTGATCCCAGCATTGATATTGATGTATACATTCAACCTTTAATAAAAGAGTTGAAACTTCTTTGGGATGTGGGTGTGTGCACATACGATGCATGTTCGAAAGACATATTTCAAATGCGTGTTGCGCTTATGTGGAAGATCAATGATTTTCCGGCTTATGCAATGATGTTTGGATGGATCACGAAGGGAAAATCATCATGTCTAGTTTGTATGAAGAATAAATGATCCAAAAGACTGAAACATCGTCGTAGTTTCAGTTTTATGGGACATTGACGATTCTTGCCAAAGGATCATCCATATAGAATGAATCATCAAAGATTTGATAATACCATAGAGACCGATGATCCACCTCATCATATATCTGGAACTGATGTGCTTAATGAATTGAAAGATTTCAGTTTTTCATTCGGGAAGGGTCAAATGAAATCTGGAAAGAGAAAGAATGTTTCCACTGAAACTTGTTAAAATTGGAGGAAGAGGAGTATCTTTTTTGATTTTCCTTATTGGTCAACGAATTTGTTATGTAATTGCTTAGACATAATGCATATTGAAAAGAATATATGCTAAATGTTGCTTTCGGTTCTTCTAAATGTCAAGGGGAAGACAAAAGATGATTTACGATCTTAGCGTGACTTGGTGGATTGGGGCATCAGACCAGAATTACATCCTGTGCGTATTAGTGAAAATAAATGGAAACTTCCATGTGCTTCTTATGTGATGAAGCCTATGAAAAAAAATAATTTCTGGAAGTATTAGAGACTACTAGAGTTCCTGATGGCTATTCAATCAACATATCTAAATGGGTCAACAGAAGAGAGTTGAAGTTAAAATCTTTAAAGACTCATGATTATCACGTTCTACATTATGAGTTGCTTCCAATATAAATCCGTCATCTTTTGTCCAATAATGTAAGGGCGGTTGTTATTCAGTTGTGCCATTTGTTTAGAGATCTTTGTGCTAAGAAGTTGTCCATGTATTTCTTACAAAAAATGTTGACAGATTCCCCATTAATTTTGTGTGAGTTGGAGAAAATATTTCCTCCATCATTTTTCACATGCATGCTGCATCTGACTGTCCATATTCCCACTGAAATACTTCTCAGAGGACCTGTTTCTTTTCGTTGGATGTATCCAACTGAAAGAAATATGTTCACATTAAATTCTTATGTCCGAAATAGAAATCATCCCGAAGGTTCTATCATGAATGGTTACTTGGCTCAAGAATGTATGGATTTCTGCTCGATGTATTTGTCTGATCTTACTACAATATTGAACAGACCAATGAGAAATGAAGAAGAACAGTATGAGAAAATAGAACCTAGTTTTCCATCACTTCCTCAAACAGGAGGAATTCCTGGATCATATACATTGAAGACATTAAGCCATGAAGAGAAGGAGATGGAACATCGCACAGTTTTGTTCAAATGTGATTTGTTCGATGACTATATCAGGTAACTAAATTGATTATGTATATCTTACATATATATCTTTTAAACTGTTCATATTTTTTATCTATAAGGAACATAAAACAATGATAAATAGGAAGCATCGTTCTTTATCTTTGAGAAGGAGAGAGACTTTGCATAACAAAGAGTTTTCTTCTTGGTTAAAATTGAAGGTATAAAAAAATTAATGTTTAAAATAATTATATCAATATTTAATTATGTTTAATAGTCATTTATATTGTAGGTATTGAGTTTGTCTGCTGACTTTGTCTCTAAGGAAATAAGAGCTTTGGCTTTTGGTCCTAATATCGTGGTTTGTGACTGTAAATCAATTGTTTTCAATGGGTACAAATTTATTGTCACTGAACGAGCAAAGAAAATGAGAACACAACATGATGGTGTTATGGTTACTACCACAACAGATTGTTATGCAAGTGCATCAGATAGTAGACCGCGATTTGAAAATGTAGGTTATTATGGAGTTGTTGAGAAAATAATAATATTGGATTATTACTCTCATGGACGAGTCACAATGATGAAATTCCATTAGTTTGATTCGATGACGAGACATGTCACATTTATTGATGATTGTGGATTTCAAGTAATTAATATGACTCGCACTCTTGCTACCGAAGAACTATATGTGTTGGCATCAATGGATAAATAGGTTTTTTATGTCAAAGACCAACTTCGACATGAATTTGGTGTCATAGTTGATGTAATTCCAAGACATATTTTTGATGATGGTGATGATGGAATTGACACTATCCCTAGTGCCATTGGAACCAATCCATTTATTTCTTTTGATGACTCAAATAGCTCAATTGTCAGAGTTGATTGTGAACCTGAAGTTGTGGTTGAAAATATATAGAATCATTCATCCATGTTCTCAATTATTTTGGTTTACCTTGAGTTGGGTTGTTAAGGTTGGTAATATTCAAATTGATTTAGTATTGATCACAAATATTTTTTAGCTGACCTGACCATTATGTGAATTTTCAATGTTTATTGGTTGCAGTTTTGTTTGAATTGCATTTTTTAATTTGGAATGGAACTGTATTCAAACATAGTCAAACAATATTTCTAACTTGGTGAACATTACAACTTTTATGATTTATTAAATCCATTCAAGATCTTCTAAAACAATTGATAGCTGACTTGACCGTTATGTGAATTTTCAATATTTATTGGTTGTAGTTTTATTTGAATTGCATTTTCTAATTTGGAATTGAACTGTATTCAAACATAGTCAGACAATATTTGTAACTTGGTGAACATTACAACTTGTATGATTTATTAAATTCATTCACGCTCTTCTAAAACAATTGATAGCTGACTTGACCGTTATATGAATTATCAATGTTTATTGGTTGTAGTTTTATTTGAATTTCATTTTCTAATTTGGAATTGAACTGTATTCAAACATAGTAAAACAATATTTCTGACTTGGTGAACATTAAAACTTGTATGATTTATTAAATTCATTCAAGATCTTCTAAAAAAATTGATAGATGACTTGAACGTTATGTGAATTTTCAATGTTTATTGGTTGCAGTTTTATTTGAATTGGATTTTCTAATTTGGAATTGAACTGTACTCAAACATAGTCAAACAATATTTCTAACTTGGTGAACATTACAACTTTTATGATTTATTAAATCCATTCAAGCTCTTCTAAAACAATTGATAGCTGACTTGACCATTATGTGAATTTTCAATGTTTATTGGTTGCAATTTTATTTGAATTTCATTTTCTAATTTGGAATTGAACTGTATTCAAACATAGTCAAACAATATTTCTAACTTGGTGAACATTACCACTTGTATTATTTATTAAATCCATTCAAGATCTTCTAAAACAATTGATAGCTAAATTACCAATTAATCCCCCTATTCCCTCATATATTTAGTTTTCTGGGTTACACATTAGTTTTCTTTTTCTAATTAATTACATATTTGTTTTAAAAAGTAGGAAATGAAGCCAATTGAAGAGAGACGAAGGAAAAAAATGATGGAGAATAATCGCCGAATGACGGAGTTGGGAATTCCATCATTAGTGCCTGTAGTGAGTATTTTATTTCAAATTTATATATTTGAAGAATATATAATGTCATGGGATTAATTTTTTTGGAAACATTTTTGTAGGATCGACCTATACGTCGACAATTATTCGATGAGGATCCTAGTACTGGTCCTAGTACTCAGGCCGGTGGTACGAGGAGGGTTCGTACTAGAGGTGGACGAGCAGCTGCCCGTACCCGACTAGACCCTGCCCCTTCCACTGACATGTCATACTTCCCACATTCTGATCCCAGTGTGTCATTAGGGACACACAGGATATTTAGGCCTCCCATGTTTTCGCTACCTTCTGCATCTTCTGGCACATCATTTTCACATCCCATGATGATTCCCACTCCCCAGTCAGCATCCGGTCAGACAGCTATCCCATCTTCTTTTCCTTCTACTTCTATCTCTCTGAGCTTCTATATTCCATCGTCTTCGACTCCTGTTCCACTATAGGGTGTTCCATCAGTTTTTGTGGATCTAGTGGAACTCAGTGACCAGACCGTCACAGGTATATTTATAAAACCCTAACAAAATTTTATAGCAATATTTATTTTCATTATAACATGTTTTGATAAAATATTTGTTTTTATTTCATGAGATATACATCTAATGACAGGAGGCGTGAGAGGGGGCGTACACACATGCATTCGGTGTGGGACTACCGCACACAGGTTATGGTGGATTATAATGAAGACAACCAAATGGTTGAGAAAACAGGGCAGCAATGTCGGAGTATTTTGGCGACGCTTGCCAAATACTCTGACATCATTCCCGTCAGCCCGCTATCGTGGAGAAATTTTCCACATGAGGTCAAGGATAGATCTTGGGAAGAGATATGGGTAAAATAATATGTTCTGTTTAATTCCATGAATTATTTTTGTATTTATATGTATTAATATTTTTATTTCGGCTTCGATTTAATTTCCCCGATGGTGAGGGTGCACGACCGGAACATCTAAAGGATTTAGGCGAGATTTGGAGAGCCTACAAGCATGAGTTGTATATTGGATGGGTTGCTAGAGTTGGAACTGAGTTAGAGGCGGTACCAGTGGTGGATGATTTTCCTATAGAGCAGTATCGTCAGATGATTACTCATTGGATGAGTACCCAGTTTAAGGTATTAATAACATTTGAGGTATTTAAATAATAACATTCATGTTTTTCATTAATACTATCTGTTTCATTTTCTAATTTTATTTAGGAATCATCTGGAAAAAATAAAAAGAACATTGATGCAAAAAAATACCTCCACGCACTGGGACGTACTACGATGCCTGATCATGAGAGGAAGCAGTTATGACAACTGTTTATAAGTTTTCTTTATGACTTACACTTTCTTTTGTTTCCTCAATTATTTAATAGTTTGCAAAAGTTTTCATATAACTTTAGTTTTCAATGTCATTGTAAAGGCAAATATAAAATATTAAAGGACGTGTGCCTCAAGAAAAACTATTTTTCTCGAGTAGACGGAAAAAGGATGGAAGTGCCATCAATGAAGCGACTCAACATGAGATTGTAAGTTTTAATCTGTTTAATTTATATTTTAATATCTATTTTTAAACTTAATGATATATTTATATTTGTAACATGATGCTTTAGAGGCCCTCGATTCCCAAGAACCAGACAATTTTGGGCCAACAGATCACTTACATCAGGTGTTGGGAGAGGAGCATTCTGGCAGAGTACACTACTGACCTAGGATAGCCCCGACGAGGTATTGGCCCTCCTCAGGTACGAGCTATAGTGCCACCAAGATGTAGCAAGTTATGGCGTAGGAAGAACATGGTGAGAAAAGGGCCACACAGATGGAAGAACAGTCTAATAGGGAAAACAATGCGTTTATGAAATTTATTGAATTTCTACGTCCTACACTTCAAGAAGAGGCCAACCCAACTTTTGATGAGTATATTTCATCGATACGTTCTATATACAGTGCACCAGGTGGTAGTTCTAGTGGTGGTCAGGACGATGTCTAGCTTGACGATGATGATGACGAGGAGTCTGATGCGGAAGAGGAGGGAGAGGAGGAGGGCGAGGCAGGTGGTGAGGGTGAGGAGGAGGGTGAGGATGAGGAGGAGGGAGAGGGCGAGGAGGGCGAGGACGATGATGGGGATGAGGACAAGGGTGATGATGATGGTGATGGTGATGTGGGACAAGTTGATCCACTAGATTTTTGACTGATATTACTGAGATTTGATATTTAATCTATTCTAGTTGTTGGTTTTATCTAGACTCGTAGTATAGTATTGGAGTTGAGTTATTTTTATATATTATATGTTTTTATGGATGTTTTTTTTAGTGGTTGTGTGTTTGGGAACCCCCTCCTTCCTGGACCCTGGAAAAACCCCCACCCTCCTCCCTGGACCCCGGACAACCCTGTCGGACATCCCCCCAGACAGCCCTCCGGACAGCCCCCCACCCTCTTCCTTGGACCCCGGACAACCCCCCGAACACCCCCCGGACAGCCCCCCGACAGCCCCCCGGACAGCCCCCCCCCCCGACAGCCCCCTGGACATCCCCCCACCCTCTTCCTTTGACCCCGAACAACCCCTCGAACACCCTCGGATAGCCCCCGGACAGTCCCCCAGATAGCCCCCCCACCCTCCTCCCTGGACCCTAGACAGCCCCCCCGAACAACCCCCCAGACAGCCCCCACCCTCCTCCTTGGACCCCGGACAACACCCCAAACACCCCCCGGACAGACCCCCCATACAGCCCCCCCACCCACCTCCCTGGACCCCAGACAGCCCCCCGAACAGCCCCCCGGACAGCCCCCACCCTCTTCCTTGGACCCCGGACAACCCCCCGCACAGCCCCCCACCCTCCTCCTTGGTCCCCGAACAGACCCCCGGACACCCACCAGACTGACCCCCAGACAGCCTCGTCGGACAGCCCCCCACCCTCCTTGATTTCATTTAATACTAGAAAATCTATAATATATATTTTATTTATTTTCATCATGATAATCAATGTAAATCACATTTACACATCTAATCAATATAACAGATTCTTGGTATGTTATAAAAGAGATGTATTCATTGGGCATGACATTGTTAGCTCTGAAATGTTTCATAGCATTATAAACTAAAATCTAATCCATACTAATAATGATATAAAAATATTTTATATAAATATCCACAAGATTTTAAGTAAATACCATTCCACTAATAGACACATGAGGATTCTCATAAAATGGACAACATTTTATGTACATACAGAAAACTGACCAAACACATTTGGTTTCCATTGAAAATTTAGGAGAACGATCCATGGGTCATATGTGACATGTACGAATCAACCCCGCCTCAATCCGAGGCGCGGTGTGGCTGCCACCACTCAAAGTGTCTGCCTTTTGTTTCAAAAGTATGTCATTTTAATTGAAAAACATCAACTGGCATACGAAAAACCAACAAACACATTCGATTTGTGTCGATAATTTAGCACAATGATCCATGGGTCATATGTGACATGTACGAGTCAACCCCGCCTCAATCCGAGGTATGGTGTGGCCTCCACCACTCAAAGTGTCTGTCTTTTGTTTCAAAAGGATGTCATTTTAAGTGAAAAATATCAACTGGCATACGGAAAAGCGACCAAACGCATTCAGATTGTGTCGATACATTATCACAACGATCCATGGGTCATATGTGACATGTACGAGTCAACCCCACCTTAATATGAGGCACGGTGTGGCCGGAATCACTCTAAGTGGCTCTCTTTTGTTTAAAATGGACAACATTTTAAGTACATATGTAAAACCGACCAAATGAATTTGGTTTCCATTGAAACTTTAGGAGAATGATCCATGGGTCATATGTAATGTGTACAAGTCAACCCTGCCTCAATCCAAGGCACAGTGTGGCCGGAACGACTCAAAGTGTCTGCCTTTTGTTTCAAAAGGATGTCATTTTAATTCAAAAACATCAACTGGCATATGAAAAACTGACCAAACGCATTCAGATTGTATAGATACTTTAGCACAATGATCCATGGATCATATGTGACGTGTATGAGTAAACCTTGCCTCAATCTGAAGCACGGTGTGGCCGCCACCACTAAAGTGTCTGCCTTTTGTTTCAAAAGGATGTCATTTTAATTGAAAAACATAAACTGGCATACGGAAAACTGACCAAACACATTCGGATTGTGTCGATACTTTAGCACAATGATCCATGGGTCATATGTGACGTGTACGAGTCAACCCTTCCTCAATCCGAGGTGTGGTGTGGCCACCACCACTCAAAGTGTCTGTCTTTTGTTTCAAAAGGACGTCATTTGAAGTGAAAAACATCAACTAGCATATGGAAAACCGAACAAACACATTTGGATTGTGTAGATACTTTAGAAAAATGATAAATGGGTCATATGTGATGTTTAAGAGTCAACCCCGCATTAATCTGAGACACGGTGTGGCCAGAATAACTCTAAGTGGCTCTCTTTTGCTTTAAATGAACAACATTTTAAGTACATACGGAAAACCGAACAGACACATTAGGTTTTTGTTGAAACTTTAGTAGAAAGATTCATGGCTCATATGTGACGTGTACAAATCAACTCCACCTCAATATGAGACACGGTGTGGCCGGCACCACTCAACGTGTCTGCCTTTTGTTTTAAAAGGACGTCATTTTAATTGAAAAACATCAACTGGCATACGGAAAACTGACCAAACGCATTCGGATTGTGTTGATACTTTAGCACAACGATCCATGGGTCATATGTGACATGTACGAGTCAACCCCTCCTCAATACGAGGTGCAGTGTGGCCTCCACCACTCAAATTTTCGGCCTTTTGTATCAAAAGGACGTCATTTTAATTGAAAAACATCAAATGGCATACGGAAAACCGACCAAACGCATTCGGATTGTGTCGATACTTTAGCACAATGATCCATGGGTCATATGTGATGTGTATGAGTAAACCCCGCCTCAATCCAAGGAGCGGTGTGGCTGCCACCACTCAAAGTGTCTATCTTCTGTTTCAAAACGATGTCATTTTAATTGAAAAACATTAACTGGCATACAGAAAACCGACAAAACGCATTCAGATTGTGTTGATACAATAGCACAACGATCCATGGGTCATATGTGACATGTACGAGTCAACCCCTCCTCAATCCGAGGAACGGTGTGGCCGCCACCACTCAAAGTGTCTGCCTTTTGTTTCAAAAGGACGTCATTTTAATTGCAAAACATCAACTGGCATACGAAAAACTGACAAACGCATTCAGATTGTGTCGATAGTTTAGAACAACGATCCATGGGTCCTATGTGATGTTTAAAAGTCAACCCCGCCTCAATCCGAGGCGCGGTGTGGCCTCCACAACTCAAAGTGTCTGTCTTTTGTTTCAAAAGGACGTCATTTTAAGTGAAAAATATCAACTGGCATACGGAAAAGTTAACAAACGCATTTGGTTTGTGTCGATACTTTAGTAAAATAATCCACGGGTCATATGTTCAGTGTACAAGCAAACCCCGCCTTAATCTGAGGCACGGTGTGGCCGGAATCACTCTAAGTGTCTCTCTTTTATTTAAAATTGACAAAATTTTTAGTACATACGGAAAAAAGACCAAATGCATTCAGTTTCCATTGAAACATTAGGAGAACAATCCATGGGTCATATGTGACATGTAAGAGTCAACCCCACCTCAATCTGAGGTGCGGTGTGGCTGCCACCACTCAAAGTGTCTGCCTTTTGTTTCAAAAGGATGTCATTTTAATTGAAAAACATCAACTGGCATATGGAAAACCGACAAACGCATTCGGATTGTGTTGATACTTTAGAAAAACGATCCATGGGTCATATGTGATGTGTACGAGTCAACCCCGCCTCAATCCGAGGTGTGTTGTGGCCATCACCACTCAAATTGTCTGTCTTTTGTTTCAAAAGAACGCCATTTTAAGTGAAAAATATCAACTGGCATACAGAAAAGAAACCAAACACATTCGGATTGTGTCAATACTTTATCAAAATGATCCATGGGTCATATGTGATGTGTACGAGTCAACCCCACCTTAATCTGAGTCACGGTGTGGCCGGAATAACTCTATGTGTCTCTCTTTTGTTTAAAATGGACAACATTTTGAGTACATATGGAAAACCAACCTAGCGCATTCTGTTTCCATTGAAACTTTAGAAGAATGATCCATGGGTCACATGTAATGTGTACGAGTCAACCCTGCCTCAATCCAAGGCACGGTGTGGTCGGAACCACTCAATGTTTTTGTCTTATGTTTCAAAAGGACATCATTTTAATTGAAAAACATCAACTGGCATCTGGAAAACCGACCAAATGCATTCAGATTTTGTTGATACTTTAGAACAACGATCCATGGGTCATATGTGACGTGTAAAAGTCAACCCCGTCTCAATTCGAGGTGCGGTGTGGCCACCACCACTCAAAGCTTCTGCCTTTTGTTTCAAAAGGACATAATTTTAATTGAAAAACATCAACTGGTATATGGAAAACCGACCAAACACATTCGGATTGTGTCAATAATTTAGCACAAAGATCCATGGGTTATATGTGACGTGTACAAGTAAACCCCGCCTCAATCCGTGGCGCTGTGTGGCCGCCACCACTAAGTGTCTGTCTTTTGTTTCAAAGGGACGTCATTTGAAGTGAAAAACATCCATTGGAATACGGAAAACCGACCAAATGCATTCGAGTTGTGTCTATACTTTAGCACAATGATCCATGGGTCATATGTGACATGTACGAGTCAACCACGCCTCAATCTGAGGCACGGTGTGGCCGCCACCACTCAAAGTGCCTATCCTTTGTTTCAAAAGGACATCATTTTAAGTGAAAAATATAAACTGGCATACATAAAAGTGACCAAACACATTCGGATTGCGTCAATACTTTTGAAAAATGATCCATGGGTCATATGTGATGTGTACGAGTCAAACCCGCCTTAATCTGAGGCACTGTGTGGCCGGAATGACTCTAAGTGTCTCTCTTTTGTTTAAAATGGACAACATTTTAAGTACATACGGAAAACTGACCAAACGCATTCAGTTTCTATTGAAACTTTATGAGAACGATTCATGGGTCATATGTGACGTGTACGAATCAACCTCGCCTCAATATGAGATGTGGTTTGGCCGGAACCAGTCAAAGTGTCTGCCTTTTGTTTCAAAAGGATGTCATTTTAATTGAAAAACATCAACTGACATACGGAAACTGACCAAATGCATTCGGATTGTGTCAATACTTTAGCACAGAGATTCATGGGTCATATGTGACATCTATGAGTCAACTTCGCCTCAATACGAGGTGCGGTGTGGCCACCAACACTCAAAGTGTCTATCTTTTGTTTCAAAAGGACGTCATTTTAAGTGAAAAACATCAACTGGCATACGGAAAACTGACCAAACACATTCAAATTGTGTCGATACTTTAGCACAACAATCCATGGGTAATATGTGATGTGTACGAGTCAACCCCACATTAATTGGAGTCACGGTGTGGCTGGAATCACTCTAAGTGGCTCTCTTTTGTTTAAAATGGACATCATTTTAAGTACATACGCAAAACCGACCAAACACATTCGGTTTCCATTGAAACTTTAGGAGAACGATTCATGGGTCATATGCGACATGTAAAAATCAACCTCGAATCAATCTGTGACGTGGTGTGGCCAAAACCACTCAAAGTGTCTGCCTTTTGTTTCAAAAGGACGTCATTTTAATTGAAAAACATCAATTGGCATACAGAAAACTGACCAAACGCATTCAGATTGTGTCGATACTTTAGAAAAATGATTCATGGGTCATATGTGACATGTACGAGTCAACCACGCCTCAATCTGAGGCGCGGTGTGTCCTCAACCACTCAAAGTGTCTGTATTTTGTTTCAAAAGGACGTCATTTTAAGTGAAAAACATCAACTGACATACGGAAAACCGACCGAACACATTCAGATTGTGCCGATAATTTAGCACAACGATCCATGGGTCATATGTGATGTGTACGAGTCAACCCTGCCTTAATCGGAGGCACGGTGTGACCAGAATCACTCTAAGTGACTCTCTTTTGTTTAAAATGGACAACATTTTAAGTACATATGGAAAACTGACCAAACGCATTCGGTTTCCATTAAAACTTTAGGAGAAATATCCATGGGTTATATGTGACATGTACGAATCAAACCCACCTCAATTTGAGACGCAGTGTGGCTGGAACCACTCAATGTGTCTGCCTTTTATTTCAAAAAGATGTCATTTTAATTGAAAAACATCAACTGGTATACGAAAAACCGACCAAACACATTCAGATTGTGTCGATACTTTAGCACAACGATCCATGGGTCATATGTGACGTGTACGAGTCAACACCACCTCAATCCGAGGTGCAGTGTGGCCAGTAGCACTCTAGGTGTATGTATTTTGTTTAAAATGGACATCACTTTAGGTAAAAATATACGGTATACAAAAAACCGATCAAATTATGAATTGACTTGCGGATTACACATATAATTGTCATTTAAATTTTAAATTGAATTCTAAATGAATTATGTATGTTTATAATTATGTTATGAATTATAATTTAATTATGGATGTGTATAGTTCCAGCATTATATTTTAAATGTGTATGAATTTATTCTCTATATGTAAGTGTTAGTTGGTTATTGCAGGTACAATAATTGTATATGTATGTGTTATTTTATTGAAGGTAAAATAATTTGATTGAAAATGAGAGTAGACCACAAAATGAGACCTAGTGGGAAAATTGTACAGCTGCTAGGAAAATTTCAGAGCTGCTGTGCAATTTTCCCCAACATAGGTTATGCCAATGGTTTGAAACCATTGGCATAGCATGCCTGTCTTTTGTTTTACCAACGGTTCAGAGAACCGTTGGTAAAAAAATTTTCCCAACGGTTTAGAAACTGTTGGGAAAGAGGAGAACTTCGGTTTTTTCCAATGGTTTGGCCAAACTGTTGGGAAAAACTTGGTAAATTTCTCCACTATATCCCAACAGTTGTAAACCGTTGGGAAAAATCTTTTCCAATGATTTGCCAGAACCGTTGGGATATGGTAATTTTTCTCCACCCTATCCCAACGATTCACTATAAACCGTTGGAAAAAGCTTTCCCAATGACTTACTTCACTACGGTTTGCAGAACCGTTGGTATAACATATACCAACAGTTTTGCAGCCTTTCTCAATAGTTCTAAACCGTTGGGAAATCTTGTATTTCCAGTAGTGAATATAGACAATAACAACGGTTCAAAACCGTTCGTATAGGCTGGAAAACCGTTGGTATAAGATATACCAATGGTTTCCCAAACCGTAGGGAAGTAAGGAATTGTGAAAGTCCTTTACCAATGGTTTAAGGAAAACCGTTGGCAAAAGGTGGTGGAAGTTTTAATTTCCTGAAGGTTCCTCTAAACCATTGGAGAAAGGATTTACCAACAGTTTAAAACTGTTGGGAAATTCATATTTTGAGCTTATACCAACGGTTCAAAACCATTGGTATAGCTTTTTTCCAATGGTTTAGATAAACTGTTGGTATATATTCATATATGTCCAAAGCATACCAATGGTTCTAAACCGTTGGTATAGCTTTTTACCAACAGTTTAGATAAACCGTTGGTATATATTCATATATTCTCAAAGTATACCAATGGTTCTAAACCGTTGGTATTAGGTATTTTCACAAAAAACCAGTAGCCTGCATACAAATGCCTCCACTTGATACACCTGCATAAAAAACATCACAAATAATAGCTAGAAATAGACTTCAAACACCACAAAAAACATTGGAAATAGGACAAAAAAACACATAAAAACATCACTCTTCCAACCATTCCATGTACTACAATTATCCATTTCAATCTTCATATGACAAAAACTCTTCCAATTAACCTATTTCAATTTATTGGGTTCACACATATCAATTTTTTCTTACTCAAAATGGTGATGATTATGATAGGAATTGGTGCATTAGGGGTATCTGTGATAAACTAAATTAACAATGTGGTTAATATTTGTGCAACATCTAGAGTGATGCATGACTTGCATTGAATGTGATGTGGGGGGATGTCCAGAGAGGGGAGGGGGTTGTCCAGGGAGAGGGGAGGGGAGATTTCTAGGGAGCGATTATGGGGGTCATGGAGAATGTGCAACAAAGATTAGTATTCAAATTATATCATATCATCACATGCATTTGATGATCATTAGCTAATAAGCTTACCAAGTCATTCATTTAGTTCAAGACATACAAAAATGGAATAATCTAAAATAACATTGCATGATAAAAGAAATAAAAAAAAAGGCATGGGAAATCAACAAGCTTGCATTTACATATCATCCATGAGGTATAACATTTAATAAAATTGTAATAGAATTATACATAAGGCATATGAGTCTCATTTACTTGCATACACAGTGGTACAAAAGGAAAATGTTATTCATGTCCGGGGGGCTGTCCGGGGTCCAAGGAGGAGGGTGGGGGGGGGGGGGGGGCTGTCCAGGGTCCAGGAAGGGGGGTGGGTGGCTGTCCGGGGCTGTCTGTTCACGTCACATTTGACTCATGGATCGTTGTCCTTAGGTTTCAATAGAATTCGAATGCATTTGGTCAGTTTTTCGTATGTCAGTTGTTGATTTCACTTAAAATTAAGTCCATTTTTAACAAAACAGAGGCACTTTGAGTGGTGTCGGCCACACCGAGCCTCGGATTGAGGCAGGTTTGACTCGAACACGTCACATATGAGACATGGATTGTTTTGCAAATGTATCAACACAATCAGAAGCCTTTTGATCGGTTTGACGTATGTACATAAAATATTGTCCATTTTAAACAAAATACATACACATGGAGTGATACCGGCCACACTGCACTTTGGATTGAGCCAGGGTTGACTTGTACATATCACATATAACCCATGGATTGTTTTCCTAAAGTATAAACACAATCTGAAGGCGTTTGGTCTGTTTCCCATATGTTAGTTGTTGATTTCACTTAAAAATAAGTCCATTTTGAACAAAAGAGAGGAAGTTTGAGTGGTCCCGACCACAACGTGCCTCGGATAGAGGAAAAGTTGACTCGTACACGTTAAATTTGACCCATGGATCATTATCCTTAAGTTTTAACATAATCCGAATGTGTTTGGTCGGTTTTCCGTCTGTCAGTTGTTGATTTCACTTAAAATTAAGACCATTTTTAACAAAACAGAGGCAGTTTGAGTTGTGTCGGCCACACCGGGCCTCAGATTGAGGCGGGGTTGACTCTTACACATCACATATGAGTCATGTATCATTTTTCAAAAGTATCAACATAATCAGAATCCATTTTATTGGTTTGACATATGTACGTAAAATATTGTCCATTATAAACAAAATACATACACTTGGAGTGATACCGGAAACACCGTACTTTGGATTGAGTCGGGGTTGACTCCTACACATCACATATAACCCATGGATCGTTTTACTAAAGTTTCAATACAATCTGAAGGCGTTTGGTCAGTTTCCTGTATATCATTTGTTGATTTCACTTAAAAATAAGTCCATTTTGAACAAAAGAGAGAGAGTTTGAGTGGTCCCGGACACACCGCACCTCAGATTGAGGAAAAGTTGACTCTTACATGTCAAATTTGACCCATGTATCATTTTCCTTAAATTTCAACAGAATGTGAATGCATTTGGTCAGTTTGTCG
Organism: Viscum album; assembly: GCA_963277665.1. NCBI lineage: Eukaryota > Viridiplantae > Streptophyta > Magnoliopsida > Santalales > Viscaceae > Viscum > Viscum album. The sequence goes on from OY728155.1 coordinate 826,602,813, forward strand.
TATGTTAGTTGTTCATTTCACTTAAAATTAAGTCCATTTTTAACAAAACAGATACACTTTGAGTGGTGTCGGCCACACCGGGCCTCGTATTGAGACGGGATTGACTCGTACACATCACATATGAGTCATGGATCATTTTTCAAAAGTATCAACACAATAAAAATCCATTTGATCGGTTTGACGTATGTACGTAAAATATTGTCCATTTTAAACAAAAGAGGGACAGTTTGGGTGGTTCCGGACACACTGTGCCTTGGATTGAGGCGGTGTTGACTCGTACATGTAACATATGACCCATGAATCATTTTCCTAAAGTTTAAATAGATTAAGAACGCATTTAGTCTATTTTTTGTATGTCAGTTGTTGTTTTCACTTAAAATTGAAGTCATTTTGAACAAAAGAGAGACATTTTGAATGGTACCATCCACACCACACCTCGGATTAAGGCAGGGTTGACTTTTACATGTCAAATATGACACATGGATCGTTTTACTGTAGTATCAACAGAATCTGAATGCGTTTGGTCAGTTTACCGTATGTTAGGTGTTGATTTCAATTAAAATTAAGTCCATTTTTAACAAAACAGAGGAATCTTGAGTGGTGTCGGCCGCACCGAGCCTCGTATTGAGGCGGGGTTTACTCGTAGACTTCACATTTGACTCATGGATCATTTTCCTTAAGTTTCAATATAATCCAAATGCGTTTGGCCGGTTTTCCGTATGTCAGTTGTTGATTTCACTTAAAATTAAGTCCATTTTTAACAAAGCAGGGGCACTTTGAGTGGTGTCAGCCACACCGGGCCTCGAATTGAGGCGGTGTTGACTCGTACACATCACATATGAGTAATGGATCATTGTGCAAAAGTATCAACACAATCAGAATCCATTTGATCAGTTTGGCGCATGTACGTAAAATATTGTCCATTTTAAACAAAAGAGGGACAGTTTGGGTGGTTCCGGCCACACCGTGCATTGAATTGAGGCAGGGTTTACTTTTACACGTCACATATGACCCATGGATAATTTTCCTAAAGTTTCAACAGATTTGGAATGCATTTGGTCAGTTTTCCGTATGCTAGTTGTTGTTTTCACTTAAAATTAAAGTCATTTTGAACAAAAAAAGAGACATTTTGAATGGCACCATCCACACCGCACCTCAGATTGAGGTGGGGTTGACTCGTACACGTCACATATGACCCATGGATTGTTTTCCTATAGTATAAATTGAATTCGAATGCGTTTGGTCAGTTTACCGTATGCCAGTTGTTGATTTCACTTAAAATTAAGTCCATTTTTAACAAAATAGAGTCATTTTGAGTGGTGTCGGCCACACCGAGCCTCTTATTTAGGCGGGGTTGACTCGTACACATCACATTCGGGGGGTGTCCGGGGGGCTATCTGGGGTTCAGGGAGGAGGGTGGGGTGGATGTCCGGGGGGATTTCTAGGGACCGAGGAGGAGCGTCGAGGGCTGTCTGGGGTCCAGGGAGGAGGGTGAGGGGGGCTGTCTGGGGGGTGTCTGGGGGGATGTCCAGGGACCATGGAGGAGGGTGGAGGGGCTATTAAGGGGGATGTATGGGGGTAGTCCAGGGACCAAAGAGGAGGGTGGGGGCTGTAATGGGGGATGTCCGGGGTCCAGGGAGGAGGATGACATGTCAGTGGGAGGGGAAGGGTCTAGTCGGGTACGCGGAGATGCTCGTCTACCTCTGGTACGAACCTCCCTCGTACCATCAGCCTAAGCACTGAAAGAATAGAATAATTAAAAGTGAACATACTTATATACCTGTAAAATTTACACATAGACAAAACATAGTCGCATCATGTCATACAAAATAACACCAAGGATCAGACAAAATAGAAGCAGTCATGTATAGTAATGACAAGTGCACATACATATCAGAAGCTGCTAAAAAATTGTTGCATACATGCCATGTTTATTTCCTAAAACAAAGTAAAAAAAGAAAAATGATAAAACTCTAGAACATGGGTTTCCTCCCAAGAAGCGCTAAGTTTTACGTCTTCGGCCAGATGGATGGACACTGGTCAATCGTCTTGGTCCATCAGCTCAGAACTCCTCTTCCTCTTACAAGAACTGGTGGTCATGTCATCAAGCTCACAGGGACGCTTAGTGGGATTGATCACTTCAGGAGCATAGCGGGTGTGAATCTGGTGTGGAAGTAAGATAATCTGGCACTCGTCATCAGCCAGACACTGAGTCACCCGTCATGCGAGGTCAGATGGAGACGGGACGTGCACATCGATGATCTTGCAAGAGTCAGACAAGCTAGAAATTGTTGGTTAAGCTGCATCCACAAATAGATTCATTTTTATGTATTAGAACCTTTATAAATTTTGTCCCATTTTTACAAACAATTAATGTGTGAAAATTGTGAAAAATAACTTATCTGATATATAAAAATGGATTTACTCATGGACATGATGCATAATATCTCAAATATTCCTCATTGGATCCCAGTTTAAAATTTTAATCCATTATCAAATGTCTCATATCAGTTTATTTTTATTTGGATCCATAAGGTTGAGCGCTTTTCGTAAAATCTAGACAAGGGAGGATAGACTAGTGAATTGGCATACAATTGAATGATATGTGGTGAAAACCACAGTATAATCATTGTTTAGGATATTATTGAGGTGGTTTGAGGATCAAATCAATCTTTTTAGAGAAAATCCAGCATGTCCAAGTTTGGTGGTCAAAGTTTTGAAGTGGGGGGGGGGGGTATTTGCTGGTTGAGGAGTGGGGTGAGGGGGATTTCCAAGGTCTAGGAAGAGGGGTGGGGGGCTTTCCATGGTCCAGAAAGGGGGGGTGGGGGGATGTCCAGGGTCAAGGAGAAGGGGGGAAGGGGTTGTCCATGGTCCAGGGAGGAGGGGGGGAGGGTGTCCAGGGTCCATCGAGGAGGGGGGCTATCTAGGGTCTAGGGTGGAGGGTGGGGGGATTCATTGGGTCTAGGAAGAAGGGGGGACTATACAAGGTCCTGGTAGGAGGGTGGAGTGGGTTGTCCAGGGTCCAAGAGGGGGGCTGTCTAGGTTTCAGGAAAGTAGGGGGCAGGCTGTCCAAGTTCCAGGAGGGGGGGACTGTCCAGGGTCCAAGAGGGGGGGTGTTCAGGGTCCATGAGGAGTGGGGCTCTGTTAAAGGGAAGAAATCCCCAAATAATTCGTTGAAAATTAACTAAACTTAATCCAAAAAACATCACAATTCCAATTCATCACCCAACCAACATCCAATTCATCCTCAATATCACTAACCTTTGCATGCCATAAACAACACAACCTAGTTTATACCAAATAAAAATAAAAAACAAAAATAAAAGATGCAAAACATTATAACTAAGGTAGTACTTACATATTTAGAGTGTAGAACTACAAAATTGTTTGATTTAAGTTGGATCTATGAGTGGAACGAGTTTCTAAATCTTTTTATAGAGATATCCCTCACGTTTAGGTCAAATAAAAATAGAAAATAAAAAAATAGATTAAGAACATTATAACTGAGGTAAAAATTACAGATTTGAAGTGTAGAATAGAAAAATTGTTTGATTGAAGAGAATGGATGGAGTTTTGGAGACTGGGTAACGAGAGAGTGTCAGGAGATCTTCAATTTTAGGGCTCTAGTTGGGCGAATAGAGAATTGGGGGCTCTATGTATTTGGAGGAACTTTTGCACAATAGTTTTTTAAAACTGTTGGGAAAACTATGATTTACCAACGGTTCCCTAAAACCGTTGGTAAAGGTGGTGGAATTGGGAGATATCCCAACAGTTTTATCAAACCGTTGGCAAAAATGGGTTCTATTGGGAGATATCCCAACGGTTTGATAAAACCGTTGGAAAAAAGGTGTGTACTCCACATATACGAATGATTTTCTATAACCGTTGGCATCAAAGTGTTGGTATATCCCTCCATTCCAGTAGTGTAATTTATTTAAATAATTAATTAATTAAGTAATCACTACATCATATTTGTGTCATAAATATATATATTTATACGATGTATAAAAATTATAAATAAAAAATAATGATGTAGAAAATCATTTTATCTTTTTAAATAATATTTATAGTCTAACAGATCACTTATATAACCCCATATAAAATGGTTTTAGTAAAAGATATATGTTGAGGTTTTATTTTCCTTAACTTTATATTAGTATTAATTAAATGTCATTTTCACACACAAGTGGCTCCATGGGCTCCCAAAATCTACCCAAGGATGACCATGGTCAGAAATATCTCATGAAATAGGATTAAGACATGTTCTATGGTAATTTAATATTATTATAATATTATTTTTTCACTTATTTTCCATATTTACCCTTTAACCATGAGAAATAAAATAATTTATGAAGTTACTATTACTAATGACTAAAAATAGAAGGCAACTATTAAAAAATTTGTACCTCTAGATTGAAAATATGGAATACATTTTTCTAAATTCAAAGTATAGAAGTTTCAGAAATTAATTTAAAATGAATTCATGTTTTCAAAATCAAAAAATGTGTTTTTAAAAAGTAAAAACTACCAAAAGACTGACTTGTGTTTATGTCCAATTTTAAGGTGAAATTACATACAATGACCAAAAATATATTAAATGTTAAAAAATAATATAATTACACTTTTAAACTAAATAAAAAGTACAATATGATTGTATAAATAAATTAGAAGAAAAGACTGCTTTGACTTAAAATGCAGTATTTTTAACTATTTATTGAGAAATGAACTTTATCCAAAAAAGAGTAAAAATTTATTCAAAGTAAATTTTGATGTCCTGCTTCTAAGGAAGAATATTTATTTTTTCAAATGGAATATATAAAAGTGACAAAAAAAGTATTTAATTAGGGTCTTCAATCAAAAGGTTGTAAAATGGCCTTTGAAAAATATTAGAGTATTTCATGATTAAAATCTATTTCATTCTTATTGTAAGACTCTAAAATTTATTGGATAAATGTAAGGAAATTTAACAAACATTTATAATAATATTTTAGATAGTTCCGTTCATTCCCAACAATACATTTTCTAGGCATTAACTACAATTTAAAATAATAATAATGTTATATTATTTTTCTTTATAACTCAACGTTGTGTGCAACGTAAGATTTCAAAGAAACCCTTTATTTTGTGTTGAGTAAAATATCATACAAATAATCCCACTTATTGTAAAAATAATATATTATTTATTAATGTTAATATAAATAAAAAAGTATTATTTTATAACTACCTAGGTTGTTATAATACATCATTGGGATTTTGTCCAGGACAACTTCCAACTATTTCAGAATTTCATACTTTTGTCCTAGAGGTCCATGCTTCCCAAGGTGGGGATTATACTTATTATAGGATCAAATAAAATGATTTTTTTAGTATATGGGCCTAATTCATTGGAAGTGGTTGAATGAGCATCAACTGAAACTATCATGGGTCATGTTTTATTCTTTTTTTTGCGGTGATCGAATAATAGCACCCTTGACTATCAATCAGGTAAGCTGACTGGTCTTGGATAATATCTAATGGGATTTGAAGAATCTACATGTTTCTATTGGGATTTTTTGAGTAATCACCCATGATGCTTAGATATATATAAGAATAATTATGGAATGTGACCAAAATATTAGGTTCGATCACACCCACATTTTCCCTTATATCATTATCTCCAACATCTCCAAATTCTAGTCCCTAGTTATGTACATGGAACACATACATAGAGATGTATTATTAATTAGATAAGGTATCTATAAGTTTTACTATGTGAACATAACCAAATATTAGGTATTCATTCGATGAAAATTTCATTTGGTGGGGTTGTTCCTATGATAATTACTTCTACCTTTGGGAGGTATATTTAATGATTCCTCCCCTGGTGTTGGGAACATTTTTCATTTGTGATGTTATGATCTTGGATTGGAATGAGTTCAATAAACTATTTTCAAGTCATATAGTAATTGAAATTTTGTCTATGAATGGTTAAAACCGCTTACCACTCACCCACTTATTCTAGATGAGCGTCATTTACACAAGTCACACATTCTGGGGAATTATCCATTATCAGATGTTCAGAGTCAACCATGCTTTAGAGGATATATTTTAGGAAAATGTAGTTCTGGAAGTTGTGAACTAGACTCCTAAGGAAAGGTAAGTAGTTATGAAGATTGACGAGGTTTACCTTCTTTGTTTTCCTAGGATTTGTTATCATGCTAAGTTTATTTTTCATAGATTAAAGGAAATTAACTGGAACATTCTTATTTCATAAGGAGCATTATTTATTTATATGTTCCTCAAATAATGAGCAAACCTAATCTCTTTTTTCTTATCGATGAGGGGGATTTTGTTACTAATTCCACTCAATAAGAGGCATCAAAAGATTGAGGGCCTACCTGGGTGCCTGAAAAGACACTATTACTATTTTGAGTGTAATAGAAGTAGTATATACTTTAAAATTCATTTTCCATTTTCTGAGGGCATGGGATGATATTTAGTTAGGGTCTGCGGAATGGCGTCTTATAAGAATTGCGCCATTTCATCAAACAAAAAATATCCACCTTGATACTTAATTAAGATCAAAGGTGTTTTCAAATCGAGTTGAAGATTTAGATAATATAGTTCATATATTTTATCTTATGGCAGAGGGATACTGAGTGAATAGGTTAAACCATTCCATCGAGTGATGAATTCATAAACCCTATAATTTTCTTGTTGTTGACAGCTTCTAAGGTTAATTTATTTCTTCCTTAGAGTAGATATAAACTGATAAATTAATTGATGATGAAGGTCTTCCCATCCTACAATGGATCCTGATGTGAAACAGTTGTATAAAACGAAGGCTATCCCTATGAAATTTTGTACCAAACATGTCATTTTGGTCACCTCATGCTGATCCTGAGAACCCAACATCATGCCACATCAGGACACAAAATGTGAGAGATGTTTTTATGGATCTATTTCATTGTACAAAGTTGAGAATATCATATTGTTGAAATTGGATGGGGTAAAGTTTCTTCCATCCATTTCAGATATTTATTCTTTTTGGGTTTCACAGTTGTGCATCGTCTTTCAATGACTTCCATTCAGGAAGATACAAATTCAATGGTGTTGTTGAGTTCTAGTGGTACTGCTATCTAGACCTCCTCACATATATAGAGAGAGAGTGATGCATGATGAGGTGGTCCCATTTTCATATCCGACTCATTATTTATATGTTATAGGACTGAATGATCACACTAATGAGTGAGAGGCTGTACGAATAATAGAGGAAAGTTGTGATCATTTTTTTTCATCCTCATTTATGTTGACCAGAAACCTGGATCCATAACGAGATTGGTGCTCAAATTTAAATATTTCAGGTAGATCATCTCTCATATGATTTGTGGGAGGATGTATAGTTTCTTGTTTTTGAAGGATAACCAGGTGAGAATATTTCCCCTGAGTAGTTCTTCATTGAGCTGTCTGAGATTCAATATCACATTCTCATACTATTCCATTCATTCCTCTACTAAGGGATTTTGGTTCCTCTGGGTGTTGAGTGGGGTGTATCCACAAATTTCCCTCTACACATGATAGTGTTCCACCAAAGATGTGGAAATTCATTATTTTAAGGTGCCTGTTTTTGGATCCTTCTATCATTCCACAACATTCATCCTTAGTTGATGCATCCAAATCACTTTTCTCTCAAAGTATGGTTTCTACATTGTGTCCCTCTACATTTTCATCATGGTATACATCATTGTTTGTGTGTATGGTGATGAAATTCATTATATATTATTAGGAAATGGTAGTTATACCATTAATATCATTGCAACAAGGTGATTTTTTACCACTTACACCTCCTTCAAGGGTTACATTAGGGTCATTTCTTTTAACCATGCCCATATTGGACCAATTAGTCATATGACCCCTATGAGGATTAATTGTGTACTATATATATTCATACAATACTAGTCTATGAATTATATACTTATATATGTTTCTGATCATGTTTTTTGGGTAGGCCTCAAATATTTAATGTGGTTCAATCAGTGGGAGGAACATATGGGATGTCGACTATTGAAATTCAACTCCAAGACTAGAGAAGACTGATTCCTTTTGATGTGATAAAATTGATATTCCCATATCCCTATAAGTTGGGGTGATTTGGGGCCTCAATTAGAACATTATGATCCTATTTTTGAGGATCAAATGATTCTATTCAAGAATCTAATGGCTCATGAAATTTAAATTGAGATATAAATTCCCCCAGCCCTACTAGATGGGGTTGATCAATAATTTTCACTGATTTCTCTAGGACCCTCTCATAGTGTGATGAACATATAGAAGGTTATTTATATATAAATTACCATAGTCCTATGGAATGGGGTTATTTTATATCTACCATTTACACTTTTTAGATCCTAATAGGGTTTGATTACCCAAGGGGTGGAGGTGGTGGTAAAAATTACCCCATCTTTGTGGGATGGGTTCTCTCCCATACGACATCTATGCCGACTACTTTTATGATCCATTTAATTTTTGGTAATTGTGATCATGTATGAGAGGGGTGAAATTAAATCCCCTGATGGGAATCATTTTCTATAGGAAGATTTTATGTTTTCAACAACTTCATATTTCATCTTTGGAATGTGATTCCATTTGTTTTAGGGACCCATATTAATGGTCTATTGGTAGCCTTCTCCATATTTTCTTGACTTAATTGAACCTTTTATGTGGGGGAATTTCATTTCATTAACCAAATGGAATGTGTGTTACCCACTCCCCTTATTTCTCCAGCTACTATGACAATATATAATTCCATATCTAGGGTGTTCTACTATTCTGGAGACATAGTGAAATGCCATAATCCATATTTTCCCCATCCTTATATATTTATATCTGATGGGGAACTGTAAATCAGTCGATGAAGGGTTGTTATGATATAGATACAAACACTAAATAGGTTTTTGTCATGATCTTCCACCCCTGGGTTCCATGATAAGAAGAATGGGGCCATGCCCCTTAAAAATAGAGTGTTTTTATGATCTAGGTATTACCCTCATGCTCTTGATTAGGTTGATATTTATCCTTCAACCCCTGATGAGTCACCCACATGTTTTTTCATAGGTAAAGTATGATATCCATCTATATATCATCTATGATATCATATTCAGAAGTAGAAATGGGCCAGAACATGGTTTGGAGGTTTTTTCCGGATAACTCTCTTCATATATTCTAGTTAGACGCCTCTTTATCAAAATTATATGCCTCCACTTGGTCAAACCATATAGGTTTCTTCTTTGGGTCACCTACTAGATACTGTGAAGTGATGTTGATAGTTGATGGGGAACTATATACAATTAACCCTGATGTTTTGAGCACATCCCTATATGATAGTTTCGTGGTTTTGAGAACCTCTTTATATAAATTTGTCTAGTTAAGGGGAGGATTTCCATCTCCAATAAAGATATCACTATAGGGAGGTTGACCACATTGTATGTTAGATGTAAAGTCCCTATGATCCATCTCTTTACTATCACTAGAAATACTATCAAGGTAATCATTACCTTATGCTTTGGTTGACGTTTCGATGGATCATTGAGGTGTTTAGGATATGTGTTTAATATACTTAAGGACAATGGAATTCAGTAGATCAGGGATATGAGAATAATTATACATCATGGCTAGAATATTTCGAACATGACTTTTAGAGTTGAGTATAGATATGTGCCTACCACATGATGGTTTTTAGAACATGTTGATAAAATTTAGGTGTTATGAGGATATGATCCAACAACTGAGAAGATTCTGGACTGTGTTGATGAGATTTTTTATTATATATAGGAATAAGAGCATTAATTTTGGTGGTTTCTAGAATATTCCATTCATCCTATGTGTAGTGGGGACATATTACCATTTAAAATAGGCATTCACCATCAGAATATGTCGATGGACCTATAAAAATGGAGAGGAATATGAGCCTCCTCCTATATATCCTCTAAAGGATGATTGTTTATTTTCTCATCAGTGAAAGTAGTTATATGATCATGACGTCCATGAAATACTTGAATATTTCAATTAACTTAATTATAATGGATGTGAGCCTACTCTTGTTTCTGTGAAATAAACCATTGGTCTTTTTCACATTGAATATGAATCTATCTATAGACATGTTCTAAAATGAGTTGGTGAGCCATGATTAGAATGCGAATATGAGCTCATCCTTATACCTTTAGAGTATTCCACTAGAATTATTGATATTAATGTGCACCTTTACTAAGGAATATGCCAAACTAATTTGGTGAGACCATATTGGAAGGGTGATATGATCCTATTCCCATACCTCACCCTTTACTAGAATATGCTGATAATACTCCTGGATGAGAGCATGAATGTGTTATTTTTTGTTGAGTATCCACTTGTTTATACTGATCATGGGGATTTGATACTCTGTTTTTCAGGATAGGAATATATGTATGTACCTATATCTTCACTTGGGTCAGAATATACAAGCAGATTGCTTTAGCTATTTCTTGAATGTTGTGACACTTTAGAAATGTGTGTGAAAAAATGTTGGCCGATACATTTTTATTCTCCAAGATATACTGGAAGATTCCTTTGATTTAAGGAAAATATAATCCCAATTCTATCATCCTTGTTCCACCAGAATATCCTAATGGGATTATTGCAAGGGGGAAGAGATATGTTCCTCCCACATGCTCTCTACAAGAATATCACTATCGACTTAATCTTAGTGGGTCAGGATATGAGGATGCCTACCAGTTACCACTGGAATATGATGATGAGATTCATATAAAAAAGTGGGGATATGATCCTACACACATTTATGCACAAATTTACATGTTGGGTGAGACCTACTTGGTACCCATGCGTGAGTTTCCAAGGTGTCAATTGTTTAGGTGGTTCAGTCAATATGTGATTGAGGGGAATCGACCAGATTATGCTAGGAACAATGGTTAATAAGAGACCTCCTACGCATATTATAAACTAATATAGAGACACAATCAACTCCTTGATCCACCTTCCTAAGATAAGGGTGTTAATGATTCCTACAATCTAGGGATATGATTCTGAAGCGATTGGTGGTGGCTACCGGCACAACTGGTCTCCATGCAGTTTTCTATGAATGAGAATAAATTTTTATGTTTAGTATATGGAAAATGTTATGTGTATCCTGAAGGGTAGGTATTGAATCATGGTGGTGGTATTACCTAACCATCATGTTCACCACCCAAAGATGAAGGCGTCAGGCGGGTGAGGTTGTTTTGTGACCCGCAGAGGTTACTGCTGTATTTGAGGTTTCAGAAAAGTGCCTTGATGAAGACATGATATCAGGTAAATATTTCTATGAGATCAGTTTCTGTAGTCAAAATGAAAAAAAGATACATGGTCACTAATTATTTCATCATCACAAGTATACAACTTTCTCAATCAGCTATGCACATGAAACATAAATTTCCTCTCTTATTCTTGATTTGTCCATTTTCATGCATGGAATTCTCATAGTGTGAATGGAATTATTTCAGGGGAACCCCAGCTATATAGGATTTCACATCAGACATAACATTTTTGTTTTCATAGGGGATGAAAAAAATGTGGATAGATTCATATTCTATCAATCATTTTTATTATTTGAGTTATTCACATCTGGGTCACAATTATTTTTCTCATGGAAATTTTTGGGGCCTTGGGTTTGAGGGATGAGGTTCCTAACATCTATAATGATTTAATTATTCTTTCATTACATGTATTCACACTAGGTTCAACATTTTTTTCTATTTGATAATTGATTTTTGGGGTTCATGTATGGTTGTACAATCACTCATGACTGTTTCTTCTCTTAGAAACTGCCAATGGATTCCACATTCATAACAAGGTACATAACTACTTTCCAATGGAAGGTAGTCATTTTAGGTTTCAGAATCAATGGAACTTAGGAACTCCCATTGGTCTATAGAAAGAGATGGAGGTCTCATCTAACCCTTTTGGGGGGAATTAATTCCTATCGCGGGAATCTCTTATAAATTTAAAATATATTTTTGAATCCCTTAAAAATCATGATATGGAACTGGCTAAACTAATAAAATTATCAGGTGTCAAATCATTTTTATTGTAAAGTGGGGTTTCAATTAATGATTCCATCTATTTGTATATGTAATTTTTCAATTGTTTCCCATTATTTATTAGTAATGAGTAGCTAATTAAATTTTTAATCCATATAACTTGGAAATAAAGATTTCATTGCCACCTAGAAGGGTGATTGGTGATTCTATGAAGGGATTAAACCATCATGTGACATCCTATGTATCCTATTTTCAACTGGAATCAATACCCACAATTTTCATTTAAGCTCATGCTGTATAGTTTAGAGTCATGTTGAAAGGACATACAAGTGGGCAATTATGCATTGAGTTTAGATCTCAATATTTAGGAAGGTTTCCTTTGTATCCTACATATAGTTAGAATTAGATTCATCATAGTTCAGTATTATCTTAACTCGTTGATGGGGAGTGATAGGTAATTAAAGACCACGAGGGTTTCTTTCTAAGGGTTTACTGGGATGGAAATTCCTTCAATAATTACATTAAAATGGATTCCCATATATGGAGGTAGTCGTATCATGCCACTGTACATGGTTTATAATTTTAGGGTTCCCTACATGGGGGATTTTTTTAATTGAGTGATATTGTAGGATTGAAATGATGATGTAGATGCTCAAAATACGAGGGGGGGGGGGGGTGAATTGTATCTTTAAAAAAAAACTTTGGAACTTTTAAAGATGGTATAAAACCTACTATTGTTTAACAGAGTTAGACTAGGTAAATTTACAACACCTATTAGTTATTCAAACTTGCTAGATTATAGAAATATGGTTCCAAAAATGAAACTTAAGAAAAGTTTACAAGGACAAAGATTCTACCTTAAAGCATATAGAATCTTACTAATTAGAGTATAAATGTACAAGAAAGTATAGGATTGTTATACATTACTTATTAATCAAAATTCTGTGGAAAACAAACTTGAAATAATACAAGTAACAAGTAAGAAATATTTTAACCCAAAGAGTAGGGTATCCAAAAAACTTGGATAAAGGTCCTTTGATTTATAAATTTAAGAAATTCTGTCTTACCCACACCAGGGTAATCCCTCGATAAGAATATTGGAGTCTGTCTTGCTATCCGCACAAGCCCTCGAACTTTAAGGTAGTCATCACCATTGTCTTACTATCCCCAGAAGCCCTCGAACTTTAAGGTAGTCGACACCTCTATCTTCCTATCCCCGGAAGCCATCGATTGTACACAGAAACAATCAGAGTCACCCATAGCAATCTGAACAAGATGTTCCATACGCACAAAGCATGAGAGGCTGTCTCTATAGAAATCACTTCAACATCATGTAATCTCTAGGTTGATCAACGTGTATTAGTTGTTAGTTTAATAGTGTTGAGCTCATTAAAAATGAGCTCTTATTTATTGGAACATTTCCAACAGTGATCTCCCTTCCCCAACAGTCATATATTTCTATGAATTTCGGAGGGACCTATACATGTTTTACTCAAACAACGGTTGGTTAGAAACAGAATGAACAACATTGTTTTATAACTACAAAAAAGGTAATAAAAATAAGGTTTCTCAACCAAATTCATTTTTATTAGTCTAAGGAAAAATACAATTCGAAGTCTAAGAAAGTTAACCTTTGGAGTCTGTATTACATGGATATTAAAATTCTGTTTTCCAAGGAATTTGGAATCAGAATTCTATAGACTTCAGAGTCTAAATTCTGAGGAATTCGAAACCTGAATTCTAAGGAATTCAAAACCCAAATTCTGAAGAATTCAGAGTCTGAATTCTAATAAATTAGGAATTGGAAATCTAAGGAATTCGGAGGATAATTCTAAGGATTTCTATGTTTGAATTATAAGGAATTAGGAGTCTGAATTCTAAGGAATTCGGAGTCTGAATTCTATGGAATTCAGATACTAAATTATGAGGAATTTGAAGTCTTAATTCTAAGGAATTTGGAGTCTGAATTCTAAGAAATTCGGAGTCTGAATTATAAGGAACTCAGAGTCTGAATTCTATGGAATTCAGAGTCTATATTCTAAGGAATTCAGAACCTAAAATCTATGGAATTAGATACCTGAATTTTAGAGAATTCATAGTCCGAATTTTAGAGAATTTAGAGTCTGAATTTCTGAGAATTCGAAGTCTGAATTTTAGGGAATTTGGAATCTGAATTCAGATCCTGAAAATAGAATAATCTATATATATGTATTTATAGAGTTTATAGGTTTTAGATGTGAAACCGAATTTTTTTACTTAGGAATAATAAGAGTTAGATTTAGAGAAACTAAAATATGAACTATGAAAAACAAGGTAAAGATAAATTTCCTTAGGGAAGGAAAATTTTCCTTATTAAGAAAAATCTTAGGGAAAATGAATTTTTCCTTAAGATAGGGTGTTTGTGATTTTCAAAACATTATGGAATGGAAAATTCATAAATAAACCTTATTGACCCAACAATCTCCCCCTTTTTGGAAAGCAAAAACATCCTTACAAAAAAAATATAAGGACTTAGAAATTTTATGGGGTTGTAAATAAAAATGTATTTTCCTTTACTTATGGATCAAAGTGAATAGGACTAACTCCCCCTTAGTCTTTGGGAACACTAAGGATCTTATTATAAATTTTCTAAATGATTTCTTTTCATTTTCTTGCATATGAACATCTTTATGATGAAAACACCCCCTTAGATGAACTCCCCCCTTACTTAGGGAAATTTATTCTTTACTAAGTATTCTTTTTTGACGTTCCTTTGTCCCCCTTTGTGATTTTTAAAATGAAATATAGAGAATGGAAAGGAAAATATTGTACCTATAAGATTAGTACTAAACATCCGAAAAATATGAAGAGCAACAAGAATTTCATAAGGATTGAATGAATTTGTACAGTAGGAAAATACAACAAAAAATAGGATTTGGAAAATATTATACTTACTTCTCCTTTGGAATTAGCTTCTTCACTATGGATTTTAACTTCTTGAGCTCTTTGTGATCATCTTCTGCTCTCTTGAGAAACTGATCTTGTTCTTCTGTTTTCTTCTCTAAGGCTTTAATTTTCTCTTCCTGAGCCATAAGAGATTCCACCTGAGCCTTCAAGACATCTTCCTACTTAAAAAGCTTCTCTTCTATCTCAATTATGAGAATCCTTTCTCTCTTCCAACTCTGAGTATCTAAATTCAATTTCCCATTAATATCCTTAACTTATTGCTTCCGATAAGTTTGTTCAATAGTTATCTTTTCCTCAAAACTGTTAGTGAGATCCTTGATCTTCACATCTTTGGTGTCAAAAGCATCATTGACACTATATTTAAATTCATCAAAGATTCTAATATATTCTATTTTCTTCCTTGACCAACTTTTCATCTTTTTGAAATATCTTTTATGAGCCTTATATCCAATGAGAAAGGTCTTGAAGTATGCCTCGAGACTTACACATTTATCCATCACCATTTATACTGAATCCAATTTTTGATTTAATGTGTGCTGAAGCATCTGACACCTTGAGTCTATACTAGGGAATGTTGGAATAGTCCCAACCGGATTCTTCAAAGACTGAACAACAAAGTCATGTACAAAAGAAGATGATTCTGAATAAAAGACTTGGGTTGGTGAGGATTCATTTTCTATTTCAATAGCCTTCTTTTTTGATGAATCACCCACTTCTTTCTTCTTTACCATATATTTTCTAGGTGTATCGACTACCACCTATTTTACCTTATCATATTTCGGAATGACTTCTTGTTGATTAGGAGATACATGTTCACTATCTGATAGCTGAACAAATTTATCTTCATCAACTTCTTCCTTCTCGGATCCAGCCTCAACATCCCCTGGGTGAATGAAATCATGATTTCTACTTTCATTTTCAGACAACTTATTCACTTCTCCCTCACCCTTCTCATCTTTTATTAGGGTAGAATGTTTTGAAGACTCAACTTTAGAAGTTTGGATAGATAATTTCCTAGAAGGAATCTCATTCTCATGGAAATATTCTAATTGCTTTATTATATCATTGGTATCACCAATGCCTTCTTCTTCTTCTTCTTCCACTTCTTCTTCATGAACTATTTCTTCTTCTTGATGTCATTCCGGAATCACTAACTTCTTTCCTAGAGTCTCTGGTAAAGTTTCTATCCAAAAAAATTCTGGTACCTGAATTTGTTCAAAGACCTTTTTAGTAGCCTTTAGAAGGGATTGTACTATCGCAGACTCCGATATCTTCTTCTTTTGATTCTTTTTTTTTCATTTTAATGATTCCCAGAAGCCTTTTCTTTCAATGGTTTTTCCTCAATGACGTCCAGGACAAACTTAGGCTCCCCTTCCTTCCTTTTCTTCTTATCATCTCTCCACTTAGCCAGTACCTCATCAGGATATGATTTTTTTTGGTTTTTTGGTTTTAGAGGTGCTGACTAAGTTTCCTTAGCCACTGAAGATTTTCCTTTCTCTTCTAGTTCTTTGACCTTCCTCTTCCTTCAACCTTTTTTTGAAGTTTTATCCACTTCCGGCTTTTTTGATAGAGCTTCAACTTATGCTTCAGAAAATTCATGAAATTCTCCAGATTGACTATTAAAGACAATCTTCATCCTCCTTAGAGTGTCATCACTCAAAAGCATCACCTTATAATTTTTTTGGCTTTGAACTGAAAGGAATCTTGAAATACAGAAGACAAAGAACTATGATATTTGAAAGAATTGCTGGGTACATGATATTTTGAGACTTCAGATTTACATTCTTTATATTCTCAATCGTAACCAAGATATGATTAACCAGGTTTATCATTCCTAGTTTCACCATAAAATCTAAAACATACATATCACTTTTCTTTAGAGTTTATTTATCTCTTTTTATCGGAATGAGAAAAACTTGAACCCATAGCTGGAGAATCTGAAGATTTTTAGTGAGATGAATAATTTTCAGAGTCTTTACCTCTGAATGACCAAGACAAGCTAGAGCCTTTTTCTTGTCATGAGATCCTATTTTATCAGGTAGTTTTTGTGAGAAAAACTCTACTTATCCCTCATAAGGAATTCCTATCAGATTTGCTGCCATGTTATAAGAAAGAGAATATGTATTCCCATAGCTCTTGAAAGAAATTTTTTTTCTCTTCCTCCTTCATTGAAAAAACTAATTGTCTCATAGAATTAAACCATTAATTCTAGATACACCGGATCCTATGCTCTTGGTTTTGATATACATTCACTCTCCCAACTATTCAGCTTGATATTCATAGAAACTATGGAATCATACTTGGCATAAAACTTTTGATCAACTAACCTTTCTTGGTAGATCTGCCACTCAGATATTTCCTTAACAGATGACATTTATTTCTGAGAAGAGGCTTATGTAGAGATTCAGAAGTAAGTAAACTTTAAGAAATCTGGAACAAATTTAAAAATAGAGTCAGTGCTTCAGCACGCGAAGGCTTGGAATTCAACGTGGGATGACTATTGGGGGTCCTTTATATAGGGAATTGAAGCAACAATTTAGCTTCTCCGATTGATCCATCCGTTGAAAGATTCTTGACAAGATCTAACGATTGAGATGATATCTGAATAAGGATTTTAATAGATTTTGATCTTTTGAGATTTTTAGGAAAAAAATTCAGATTTAAGAAAAAGTGAATCCAAAAATTTTAAAAAACAAAAAGATAATTCCAATAAGTAAAAGATGATTAAGAAAACATAGAAAAGGAAACATACCTTTAGAATTTCTTGGAATATTATTCATAATGAGGAAAAATTATTTTTTGAATAAATTTAGATTCTGAAATTTTGATTATGAAAATAATTTTACAACAAAAATTTTGACTACAAAAATTTTAACTATGAAAATTTTAACTACAAAAATTTTAACTACGAAAATTTTAACTATGAAAATTTTGGCTATCAAGAAAATATACTCCCCCTATGAAAATGAGTTACTTTCTATAAGGATATAGGTTTAAATATGATGTTAATATGGATGAATACCTTGCAGTTATCATTCCTAACTTCTTTTTTATGTATTAAAATCAATTGTTTGGTAAAGATTTTGTGAAAATATTAGCAAATTGATCTTTCATTCTAATAAATTGAAGAATGATATAACCTTTTTGTGTGTGATACCTAAGAAAGTGATTCCTAATATCTATGTGTTTTTCTCAAGAGTGATGTACATGGTTTTTACTTAAAGATATTACACTAGTATTATCACACAAAATTTTTGTTTTGGTAAATCTCATAACATAGTCTGTGAGTGTGTGTTGCATCCACAACAGTTGAGCACAACAACTTCTAGCTGCTATATATTCAGCTTCAACAGTGGAAAGTGCTACTGAGTTTTTCTTTTTTAATGACCAAGAAACTAATTAATCTCTATAGAAATGAAAATTTTTATATGTACTTTTCCTATCCATTCTAAATCCATCAAAGTCATCATCCAAAAAACATTTTAAAACAAAATCATTTCCAGAAGTATAAATGATTCCTAAATCCATGGGTCCCTTTAAGTAGAGAAAATTCTTTTTCACAACATTTAAATGACATTCCTTAGGATTGGATTCATATATTTCACATAATCATACTGAAAACATTAGGTCTAAATGACTAGCTATCAAGTGAAGTATACTTCTTATCATACCTCTAAAAGATGTTTAACCTACTGGTTTCCCATATTCATCAATATCAAGTGAATTTTAGGTACCAAAGTGAGTACTTATACTCTTAGTCTTGTCATATCCATACTTTTTAAGAAGATCTTTAATATACCTATATTGGGATATATTGATTACATTTGGTTTTTGAGAAATTTGAAAACCAAGGAAAAATGTTAACTCACCCATCATACTCATTTCAAACTCAAATTTCATTAGTTCTGCAAAGGAATCAGATAAATATTGCTGAGTTGAAACAAATATAATATAATCAACATAAATTTGAACAATCAAAACATTTTTCTTCTCTTTATTTATAAAAATGGTTGGATTATCATTTCTTGTAACATAATTGTTTTGAAGCAAAAATCTTATAAGTCTATCATACCCTGCTCTTGGGGCTTGTTTAAGTCCATATAAAGCTTTGGTAAGATTAAAAACATGTTATGGATGTTTTGTATCTTTAAAACCAGAAGGTTGTTAAAACTACTTCCTCTTGAACATAACCGTTAAGGAAAGCACAATTAACATCCATTTGAAAATGTTTGAAATTAAACAATGCAGTAAAGGAAAGTAAAATATGAATAGATTCAAGTCTAGATACTAGAGCATCGGTTTCTTCATAGTCTATTTATTCTTGTTGATTATATCCTTTAGCAACAAATCTAGCTTTATTTCTTAATGTGATTCCATTTTCATCATACTTATTTTTAAAGACCAATTTTACTCTAATAACAGAAGTTTTGTTAGCTCTTTCAACCAAGGTACAAACTTTATTCCTTTTGAATTAATTTAGCTCATATTTCATAGCTTTTATCCTTTCATCCTCACCTAATTCTTCATCAGTGTTTTTTGGTTCTAATTGGGAAAGGAAATATTGATGTTATATTTCTTTTATTAAGGAACTTATAGTCTTTACAGGTTGATTTACATCACCAATGATAATATTACCAGGATCATTCTTATGAAAAAATTGATTTGGGTTTTGTAAAACCTGTTCATCAACGTATGGTAGGAAATCTTCTAGGGTAAATGCTTTAGAAAATTTTTCTCGAACATTTTCCTTATCCTAAGGATCTTATATCAAGGGTTGATAATCAGTTTTTGAAAACACATCTAAAGATGTTGGTTGAGGATGTTTAAAAACAGAAGGATCAGTTTCATCGAATTTAACAGGTACTTATTCTTCAACAATAAAAGTATTTTTATTGAAATTGCTATAAGCCTTAGAAGTTGTGAATTTTCTTAAGAAAATTTCATCATCAGATTTTAGTGTGAATTTCTGTAGATTATCTTTAGTATTCAAAATGAATACCATGCAACCAAAAACCTTGAATTATGAAAGTCTAGGTTTTCTACCATTCTATAACACATAAAGAGTTTTATTAAGAAAATGTTTAATCAAAACACGATTTATAGTATAGCAAGAAATACTTACAGCTTCAGCCCAAAAATGTTTTCCAACCAAATATTCACTGAACATGGTTGTTTTTATCTCTTGAAGAATACTATTTCTTGTTTCAACAACACCATTTTTTGGGTGTTCTTGGTGCTGATAAGTTATGAGTACTGCCTTTTCTACTACAAAAATTTTCAAAAGTTAAATTTAGAAATTCTCTTCCATGATCACTATGAATAGTTATCAATGGAAGGTTTATAACATTTTTAACTTGGGAAATAAAACTTTTGAAATAATAAAAAGAATGAGAAATATTTTCTAGAAAATAGACCCACGTAAATATAGTATAATCATCAACTAGAAAAAATAAATAATATTTTCCTCCAATGCTTCCATTTTATGTTGGACTAAAAAGATCCATATGCACCAACTATAATGCATCAGTAGTTTAGACTTCACCAATTGATTTAAAACATTATTTATGCTGCTTTACATATTGACAAGGATCACAAACTTTTGAATAATCAAATCTAAGCTCCAGTAGATCCTTAACTAGTATTTTCTTAGGGAGTTTTCTTAGGTTCCTAAGGTTACAATGTCTTAAAATTCTATGCCACAACCAAGAATGATCTTACATTGCACTAAGATAAGTTATATCTTGGCTCCTAATGTCTTATTAGTTTAGTGTGTAAACATTCTCTTGCCTATGGTAAGAAAGAATAAACTCTACCTTATAATTGTGTACTAAACACTTATCATTCCTAAAATCCACAAGGTAAACTTCATCAAATAATTGACTTATGATAATAAGGTTGTGCTTAAGACCCTTAAAAAATAAAACATTTTAAATCAATCTTTTTCCAAGAAGAAAAATATTACATATACCAATAATTTATCCCTAAGCATTATCTCCAAAAGTTACATTTTCTCCCTTCATCTTGATAATCTTTTCAAAGAAGTTTTCATTACAAGTCATGTGTTGGGAACATCCACTATCTATGTACCATTTATTGTTGTTGGTATTATCATTAATTTTTTGAAAACAAGAGTGTTAGACTTTCATAACCAAAACTATCATTGATCCGGAAACTTCAGAGAGAAAATTTTTAGGAATCCACATTTTCTAAAAAAATAAGCTTTATGAAAACCTAAATACTGAGTTTTGTTTATGGAACAATTTTTCACCCAATGGATACCACACTGGCACTTAGTGCAGAATGGAGAACTTTGAGGAACAAAATAACTGTTAAAAAAAATCAGATTTGAACTAGTATAACTAAAACCAGAATTATTCCATAGAGGTCGAATTTGGGAATACATCTTATAAAAATTTTATTTACCTAAGGGAATTTCTGACAAACACTCTCTCAAGGAAAATATTTCTAACTTTAGTCTAATAACTATGTTTTTATCCTAAAAAACATCATTTTTAGCACTAGAGTTAGGCTCGAAAACATTTTTCATAGAAATTACTTTTTCTAGATCCTTAGAAAGTTTATCCGTCTCCAAATTAACTTCCTCAAGAGTTTTTGAAATACTTTCAAAATTAATGGTTTTCATATCAATATCTTTAGAATTATCTGATATTTCCTTATTAAAAATATAAATTCTATAATTTTCCATATCAATCATTTTCTTAACTTTAGAATTTTTACTCTCAAGAAGCTTAACAGACCTAGAACCCTCTTCATAAGTAGGTAAATTGTTATCTTCATCAGAAGAAGATTATTCATCCTAAGATTCATAATATTTACTATCACTCTAATTTGTAATCAAGGATACATTGGTTATTGATTCAGCATTGTGTAACTTTTCCATTAAACAATGATTTTCAATACGTAGTCTGGCTATTAGACCATGATTCTTCTGACTAGTAGATTCAAACTCTGAGGATTCATCAAAAGAGTCACCACCACTAGCACTCCAGGTGTCATTGGATTTCAAAAATTTCATATATTTAGCCTTTTAGTACTTTTCTCTATTCCTATCATAATTATTTTCCTTTCTGTATTTTCTCTTATGCAAAGGACAATCTGGACTTATATTCCCTACTCTCTTGCATTCATAACAAGTATCTTCCGAGTCTTTCCTGTCCTTTCTTAATTTCTTCTTATATATATATGGAAATTATTTATTCTCAACTATCTTGTTCATCAATCGAGCAAGATTAGCTTGTTCATTCTCAGAATATTCACTTCCACATGATTCAGATTGAATAACAGTGACCTTCTTAGATTTAGATATTATAACTCTCTCAGGAGTCTTGGATTTCATATGATTTGAGGTAGTTGTAAAATCAACATATCCATTCCCATTCCTCTTCTTATTAAAATCATCATCTCTTTTCATTCAAGTCTCATGTCGAAGAAGATTTCCAAAAGGCTCATCAAGAGTAATCTATGAGACTTTCCTATTCTCATCAATAGTTGTCCTCTTTTATTCTCACTCATTAGGCATGATATCTATAATTTTTATCACAAGTGATTCATCATATAAACTGTTTTCACCAATTAATTATAGACTATTAAAAGTGGTCATAAACCTCTATTTTACCTTACACACTGGTTCTCTATAAGGAAAGAAAAAACCATGATACTCAGCTCTAAGCATAGATCTTCTAGTTTCGATAATTTAGGAAGTTCCAAAATGTGTAACCTCTAATTTCTTCCAAATACAATTTACAGCTTCACAGAAAGAAATCGAGATATATATATTTCTGGTCATGGAAAACAAAAAAGTATTGTGTACCTTATATTTTAGTTGATATTCTGACTTTTCTTGATTAGTAAAATTTCTGACATCCTTATCAGGAATCTTGTAATCTTCAGTAATAATTACAAAATTTTCCACTCTAGTGTTCATAATAAAAGACTTCATACAATCTCTCCAATATTTATAATCATTCCCATAAAATATATGTGGTCTAGTAGGATTATGATTGTAAATTAAACCAACATTCATTCCTACCATCTCAAAGAAAATATCTTTCTACAAAAACTTGTTAGTAGTAAAAGTTTGCAAACTAGAGCCAAAAAATATCCTAAGCAAGTAAAATAAAGAACAATGAAAACTTGAGCAAGAAAAATTATATGTGAATATAAGTATTTCAGAGACTAACTTTGATACCAATTATAGGATCTAAATGATGATGTAGATGCTCAATTTAAAAGAGGGGGGGGGGGGTGAATTGTATATTTAAAAAAAAACCTTTGGAACTTTTAAAGATGGTATAAAACCTACTATTATTTAACAGATCTAAACAAGGTAAATTCACAACACCTATTACTTCTACAAACTTACAATATTCTAGAAATATGGTTACAGAAATGAAACTTAAGAAATGTTTACAAGGACAAAGATTTTAACTTAAAGCATATAAAATCTTTCTAATCAGAGTATACAGGTACAAGAAAGTATAAGATAGTTATAATTTCCTTATTAATCAAAATGCAGTGGAAAAAAAACTTGAAACAATACAAGTAACAAGTAAGAAATATTTTAACCCAATGAGTAGGGTATCTAACAACCTTGGATAAAGAAACCTTGATTTATACATTCAAGAATGTGTGTCTTACCCACACTAGGGTAAGACCTCGATAAGAATATCGGAGTCTGTCTTGCAATCCCTACAATCCCTAAAAATTCAAGGTAGTCAGCACATCTATCTTACTATCCCTGGAAGAACTCGAACTTTAATGTAGTTAGCACCTCTTTCTTCCTATCCCAAGAAACCCTCAATTGTACACAGCAAAAATCGGAGTCGGACAAAGAAATATGAACAAGATGTTCAGTACACACAAAGCATGGGAGTCTCTCTCAAGAAATCACTTCAGCAGCATGTAATCTCTATATTGATCAATGTGTCTCAGTTTTTAGTTTAACAGTGTTGAGCTCATTCAAATGAGATTATTTTTATAGGATCATTTCCAATATTCGGCTCCCTCCTCCAACGGTCATATTTTTCCTTGAATTTAGGAGGGACATGTACATGTGTCCCTCAAACAATGGTTGGTTAGAAACAGAATGCATGACATCGTTTTATAACTGTTACAAAGGAAATAAAAATAAGGTTTCTCAACCAAATTCATTTTTAAGAGTTTAAGGAAAAATACAATTTGGAGTCTAAGGAAGTTAATCATCAATGTCTATATTACATGGATATTAAGATTCAGTTTTTCAAGGAATTTGGAATCAAAATTCTATAGACTTTGAAGTCTGAATTCTGAGAAATTCAGAACATTAATTCCAAGAATTCGAAACCTGAATTCTGAATAATTCGGATTCTGAATTCTAATAAATTTGGAAGCTGAATTATAAAGAATTTAGAGTCATAATTATATGGAATTAGGAGTCTGAATTATTATAAATTCAGAGCTTGAATTATAAGGAATTCATATTTGGAATTATAAGGAATTAGGAGTCGGAATTCTAAGGAATTCGGAGTTTGAATTCTATGGAAATTAGAGTCTGAATTATAAGGAATTCAAAGTCTGAATTCTAAGGAATTCTGAACATGAATTCTATGGAATTCGGTACCTGAATTTCAGTGAATTCCGAGTCTAAATTTCAAGGAATTCGGTGTCTAAATTTCAGATAATTCAGAGTATGAATTTCAGATAATTAAGAATCTAAATTCAGATCCTGAAAACAAAATACTCTATATCTAAGTACTTATAGAATTCCGTGGTTTTAGATGTGAAACTTAATTTTTCACTTAGGGATAAAAAGAGTTAGATTTAGAGAAACTAAAATATGAATAATGAAAAACATGGTAAGGATAAATTTCATTGGGTAAGGAAAATTTTCCTTATTATAAAAAATCATAGGGAAAATGAATTTTTCCTCTACATAGTCTGTTTATGATTTTCAATACATAATGTAATAGAAAATTCATAAGGAAACCTTATTGACTCATCATATATGACCATCAAAAATCCCTATGCCCTTGTGAGTCAGAATCAATGTAAGAAACAAGGGATAACAAGCAATCAAACTTACTATATATCGATTTGGGACTTATGCATTGTAGCATACCTAATGGGGAGTTTGATTTTGAGCACAAGACATAGAGAGGTTCCCAACATATCCCACTTATATTTGAAATAAGAGTCATTGTAGTTTCATTGTGCATTTCTCAATGTGTCTTTTGGAAAATGTTATCTTGTATCAGGGTGTGCCTCACATGCTTGTCATGTCAAAGGGCCTATACCTGACACAGTTCACATTCCAGGGATGTCAATTGGACATGTCCTAGTTTTCTATATTAAATGTATGAGGATTTATGGACATGTCCAAGGTGTCTTATTCATGATTCAATTGACTTGTTGGGAGGCCCCTACAATAAAAGGATGAAATGTCCAAGGTAATTCACAAGATTGAAGTAGACATGTAAAATGGATTATATATTACTGAGATGACTTACCCTGAGGACTTTCATGTGATACTACAGACAAATCCATGGGTATCACATAATTAGAATTGTTATGTCAGAGGGATGCTGCATGATCTGGATAGAATATCTAAAGTTCTCATGATACCGATGACATGTTAAATGGCCTTAACATGATCAACACAAACACTTCCAAGGTTGTTTCATTATTATGTCTGATATTTTATAATTATTTCACAAGATCTAGCTAGCAAGTGTAGAGTATGTCACATGAATTGGATGACAAGACGAGAGGACTTTTCATGGATCGACTAAATTGACCATAGGAATTCTAATGACTTTGGATGATATGTTCAGGTTTAATAACTTGATATATCATGTGAAGCAAATTAAGATTAGTGTATCCGTCTTCACATTAGGATTCAATATTTTTCATATTTATTGTATAAATGTATCAAAAAAATTCAAGCATTGGCTTATGGAGAATTCGAATGATCATGTCAACATGGGAAAACCTCTTCATGAAACTGATCCAGTTCATCAAAAGTCCTCCATATTATCAATTTAATGATCATGTTAATCACATATACATGTCACATAATACCTTAAGTAGTTCATCATGTTTTTCCTAGTGTACGACTCATGATATTGTGTGGATATACACTATGATAATTCATCTTTCACTTCTATGCTCCCTTGGTAATACAATGGACCTTATGTGTGTGTTTTTATGGAATAGGGGAGGAATTTATAGGCTTGAATTCCTTATTTATACACCACTTTTCCTATAAGGTATATAAAATATATGAGGTTGAGTCAGTGGAGGGAGTTTTTTTATCACGTGCTTTATATGTTCCTACTACGGGTCGACCTGGGGGATGCATGATAAAAATTGACTGTGAGAACTCTCAGTGCACCTAAATTATCAGACCATTGGTTTTTTAAAGGGTTTTCACATGATAATTTCGAAATGTAAAAGGGATTGTAAACGGTTATGCTGACATGTCATGGAGTCCTTAAATGATTCGGTGTCCGGTTGAAAAGGCTTTCTCATGATTGAAGGAGACTTGTTTGGGGGACATTGTGTGATCACAATGTTAGTTAATGAACCTTCATGTGATCATATTTTCTACATAAGGTACATAACCCTTTCATATAATAAACATCATAACTTTGACTATATAATGAATCTCACTTTTCTACTTTATTTCATTATTTTACAATACTTCCAGACTTTTCCCATTAGTTTTCCGTCAGAGCGTCACATGATCAATAACGGATCTCATGATAACATGCAAGAATTGTCATGAATATTATCTCCTCTTGTATATGGTGAATCACATGTTCTGTGATATATCTTTATATATTGTATGAGTATTTTAACAGGTGATTGTTCGACATGACTATGGATCTTGAGGGGCATTTCATGATAAAATAGATTAGTCCAAGGGTCTTTTTGTGATCAATCTATCTTGTCACGTGGACTTTATGTAATTAATGGTGACCACATGAGTAACATATCCCCTTTACATGAAAATCTACATACCTTCCCTTCATAAGAGGGTTTTAAATTTTCTATATTTTATTATTTATTTCACAACATCTATGGAATTTTTCTATTCATTTCCATCAAGGTGTCTCATGGTCTCAGGAGCTTATATAACTTCTTTAGTATTATTATCAATGCTTTTCTAGAAACCTTCTCAATAATAGGTTTGATATTTTAGAGTGCATTCTCAAGATCACTAACAGATCATATTAAGTGTATTATCAGCTCACATGATATTTCTAGGTTCATGAGATTGTGTGTCTATATGGGGGTTACATGAATCATGTGATCAATAAACTTGGTCTTCATATATCCATGATGCTCCTCCCTTTTTCTTGTAGAGAAAATAATACCTATGATTCAGGTATTTCTTCAATCGTTCAATATTCGATTCTCATTTCTCTAACGTCAATATGTGTCACTCTATGGAGAATTATATTCCTAGTGGGAAATTAAAAGGTAACATTTAACTTGATTAAATTGTGAGGTATTTAGTTGATCTATAAGAAATTCATAGAATCTTTGTTACTAGTGATTTTAGAAACATGATGAATTTGACATAAGAAGATTTAGTAAACATAACTATGGTTATAGATATTTTTTTTACCAAAATAGAGAAAAAAATAGCTTGTATTAAAGGAATAAATAATGAAGATGATGTGTATTGAATAGTTAGGAATTGATTAATGCCTAATGTTGACAACTTCAATAATCAATACAACTAAAACTGAGATAAATAAAATCAATAAAACATTTTGAAACTCATTTTTGGTGGTAAAGGAACCTTATGAAAATAATATATATTGATTTATTAATAAAACAAGAAGAATGAAAATCTAAATTCATTGAAAAAACATTAAAAATAAAACTTTTGGGGAGAAGAAAACATTAATGTATTTAACCATGCTATTTTCACATATAAATTTATTCTAAAATTTTACATAATACACAACTAATCACTATAGGGATGACTAACACCTTTCATTAGTTTTTTTTTCACAAATGAGATATGAAATCTAATCAATACAAGGATAATTTTTTATATCTCAAACAAAAAAATGGGAATTTATATTACATGAAGTTGAAAAGAAAGGAATCATAAAGGTGATCAAGAATAATAAAAGAAAAATTATTATAAAAAGAATAATTTTTGAAAGCATATTATGTATAAAATTTAAAAGATGAAATCATCCATATATAATCATCACTTCCTAGTCCATTTTTAAGATCCAGTTCTTTAGAGGTTATAAATTTCTTTTTATTAATGCATATAATGGATACATCAAATTATAATTAATTTTGAGGAAAAAATATAACATAATTTACATATTTTATTGTAGTTTTCTAACTGTGTAATATTATTTAACATGTTTAATTCCCAAAAAACAATTCAAAGATTTATTGTAGACACCTTCATTAAATTATAATTAATTTCCTTGATATTTCCATGGATTATTTCTCAATATATGGATGATCATTTAATTAATGACTAAGAAATCATCATATGTTTCTTAAACGATGTAAAGAATAGTTTTTTGTGCTAAATTGGTAGAATTATCTTTTCATGGTAAATTAGTGAGTCATACATGTCTACTAAATATATGATAAGGAAAAATATGAAGATCCAATGATGATAATAATAATATTAGATCTTCTTGAGCTAATAAAATTGAAAATAATTTAAAATAGTATTAGAAACAATTTCATTTATCATATATTTTCAAATACATTTATAAAATATCTTAACCACTAACTTGACAATAATGAATGGATGTTTTGATCTTATTATTTGATTTAAAAATTGAATTCTTAGAATAACATAAATGAAATACAATTGTTAGACCAATTGGGATATCTTCCAATAAGGATTTTATATAAGAGATAATACATGATGCATGCGATTATATGATGGAATCAATTCTTCAGAACAAGTAATATCATATTTTCTATCCAATATACCCTGTAAGATGGACTATAATTCATATGAAAATTATTTTCAATTCTAAGTATAATGAATTACTTGTCAATTTGTTTTCATTTATTTTATTAGATTATTATTTTTATCTCTCCATGATGGTGGCCTATAGCAATTATTTCAATACTCTACTATACAATATTTAAAAAACGATTCCATACTGAGATTCATCTTTTTTATAATTATATTACAGTTTTGGTTTATATAAATCCAATATATAAAAGGATCAATTAATATCATGGTAGGACATCTATTGAGATTAGAGCTAAATAAGGACAAATATGAGAAGGAAATATAGATTCCTATTTAGTTTTCAAAGGAGAAACTATGTTATTCTAAATAATTTTTTTCTATATTTTATCAATATATCAAAATATTTAGTGACTAAAATATTTATCCCTATTTCATATATCAAAATATGAAGAAATTGTTTTTTAAATATTATTACTTATGTGGACTATGTTTACAAACTTTTCCATATCTTTTTTGGTTGAATAAATGAGTACTTGATGTAAATATGAGATCTAATAAGAAAACATATTTATGTTAGATAAATTTTTATTAAAATTTATAGGCTCTCAAACCTTATTAAAATGTGTGTATTGTGGATTTCAATTAAAATGTATAAGGTTTTTAATTTTTCAAATAATTCTTTGATGATCTCGTGTTGAAATTATTAACATCATTTTGTTTGAATACAACCTCTTGAAGTGGATTTTATTTTTATAATTTCATATGAGTTGTATTGAAGTAAATTTTTGATTTTTTTTAAAATACATATGATGCTCATAATTTTTTAATTATATGGTTTAAACATATATATATATATATTATTTTGTGAAATACAAATATTTTGTTGAACTAATAAGTTTAATTGTTTGTTTCATTTATTAAAATATGTGAATTTTAGGATTATACTATGGTTAATGATTTAATACATCAAGACTCTCCTCTAACTTGGTTTCATTGATGATTCCACCACTACTACATCAAGTTTCAACTATAAGTATCTACAAACATCCTTTATTCTACCACCAACCCCTACCACCATCAATCCGTTGTGCAACCTCCAGTCTATGTTACTACCACATCCTCTATTTCTGAAACTGTTTCACTATAACACAATTATTCTTATATTATTTTCATACTAAAATATAATTCCTCCACATTACCTCCTACACTAACTTCCCTCATTATACACTTATACTGTTAATCTGGACACATCTCCCTGTTATCACCATTGTTCCTTCACTGATCCACCACTCACATATCCACAGTAGCACCAGCATAATTTGAAACCAGATTAATCATACACAATATTTTAGTGGAAGAAATTTGTAATGTGAAGTTGATAATGTAAAAAAAACTAAATAAACCACTCAGATATGGAATATTTTAAGGAGGAGTCAAAACTAAACATAATTGAAGAACCGTGGTAGAAAATCGGTTGTAATGAAATATTAACTACAAAAACCAAGCCCGTCAATGGAAGAATATGGTCATTCTTAGGAAGATACTGAGTCAATCTGAGCCTATTGTTGAATACACTAGTTGAAAAAGGTTTTCTCAATTGATGAAAAATAAAAAGATAATTTGATCTGGTCTTGATGACCAATAATAGATGAATCCAGCTAAGGATTGCAGAAGATGGGGCTATATGATGATCCAATTCTTGAAGAAAGTGAACAAATATGAATGATCGTGTGAAGAATATGTTCTTGGATAATCAAATTTGAAGCTTTATGGCAGTTAAATAATGGATGACATGACCAATGATCCTAATTTATAAGCTTCCAATAGAAGCTAGTGTGATCGGGTAGAGGAAGATAGTCGAGTCATGATCTCCTCAATAGAGGATTTTATCGAGTCCACACTCAACAGAGAAGACATTGAATCTGATTCTGTGAAAAATGGATCGAATATGGGTTTATTGGAAACTATTAATACTCTTATAATCTAAAAACAATTCCTTGAGTGAGAGAATGTGAGTTTTGTGGTGATGATCGGCCATCTGGATCTTCACATAAGAGGAATTCATCAATCCTAAGATAAATTCAATTTTTGTTTCTAATTTTGGGTTCCTTTTTATTTTGAATTGGAATTTTATTTGATTGGGAGTTTTTTAGTTTATTAATAGGATAATGATATATTTGCCTCCAAAATTCCTCAATTATAGGGCCACATATCTAGAAGAATGTACAAAATGGGTGCCTAATTAAATTCTAATTTTTAAAATTAGGAACCAGTTGATGTCAATACTAAAGTTGGCCCATGTATGTGTATCCTAATGGGATGGAAACTGAAGTGGGTGAAACCAAATAAATGATTTAAATTCTTAGTCAAAATTGGGAATTCATATTCATTCTTGGAAATAATTAGCGCTGAATACTATTTTAAATAAATATAGTATGCACATTACATGTGATTATATAATCACAATACAAAAGCTCTAATTTCTATAGTTAGAATAATGTGAAGATGTGATTAGGGTTAGGGAATGTAACTATTAGTTTATATAATTTTCTAGATATACACATGGAAATTTTATCGAGTTTAGGAAATAATCCATAAAGTTAACATAGATATTTAACAACATGTGAACTATGGGGCATAATATGTTTTTGAAGAATGGATTTAGTCACCATTGACAATGATGTATAGTGATAATCATGCAACATGGAATCTAGGGATATACACTCAGAATAGTGACAATGATATGGAGTTGTGGATTGGAATATGACATTATTTATTATTAAATTAAGAATATTCCCCATGGTGAATAAAAAAGAGGATAGATAATAGAGGATTTATGGAGAACAAAGACCTAAAGATGAAAGAATTGGAGTTTTAAAACTAGATATTATTAGGTATAATAACGTAATAGTTTTAGCTATGGGAAGTA
Source organism: Viscum album (assembly GCA_963277665.1). Taxonomy (NCBI): domain Eukaryota; kingdom Viridiplantae; phylum Streptophyta; class Magnoliopsida; order Santalales; family Viscaceae; genus Viscum; species Viscum album. The sequence goes on from OY728155.1 coordinate 826,634,707, forward strand.
TAAGATTCATCGCTATCATTCTCTATTTCTTTTTTGGTACCTACAAAATTTCACCTGTATTAAATTAATGGAACTTTTTTATTGAAATTATTATGATCAACCAAACATTCATGGGGAATGGGTTGTTATAGTTAATCAGTTTTATTTCATTCATGAAACAATATAGTTGTACGAAACTATCAATTTGTTTCATTAACTTAATATTTTTATAAAAACATGATAAATATCAACAATGTAGCACAATAATTAAAACTAACAAATTGAACATAGTAATTAATTATTTATAAATTAGGGATCAAGTGAGTTCTATAATTGAAAAGTTTTAGGAATCAATCTTTCATAGGCCATCTTGGAAAAAAAAATTGTTATCATCTTCCTTTTAGTTTGAAGAATTTTATTTCAAATTCTTAAATGAATGAAAATACTTGTAAAAATCATCCAATTGATTTCACTTACTTTATCAATTGATTTTTCTCCCTAGAAACTATTTTTATTCTTCAACAATTTTTTCAATACATTTGTCACTTTAATTCACACAATCAATCACTCTCACTATTGTTTCATCACCATACCCATGTCCAACATTATCTTTTAATTTTTTTAATCTCTTTAGTTATGTTTGTTACTTTGGTCAACCATTAACACACTTTGTGAGTCCTTATCTATGGATCTATCCCACCTCAATAATAAACTAGTTTTAAGTAGAATTATAAATAATTAATTTTTACATGAACATAGTTAATTTGAAAATGATTTCATCAATTTTTTTGGGTTCTTTCTGAGGAGGATAATCTGATATGACTTAACCACAAAAAAATATATAAAAAAAGAACAAAATTAATGTTTTAAAAAAAGGAAAAAACATAAAATAAAATCTATATATTGAATTATTTAATAGAGACAAGGTCTACTAGGAAACACATAAAGACGTTTATACCTAAAATCAAAAAACATTTTAGTGCTCTTAAACCTAATAGGAAACAATAAAAGGGAGATCTTCTAGAAAATTAGAATAATCAACAACCCCAAATTGGAAATCTCCAACCACCTTGAAATCAGATTTTGTTAGAGTTAGGTTTAGGGAGTTACATATTCCTATAGTATTAAACAAAACATAAGAATTAGGAAAATCCACAGGGATTGTAACTATGAGATTAAAAAATACCACTTTCCCATGATACTATGGTACCATGTACTACCAAATGAATAGTCACTGTACTTCATTAGGGACTTCTATGATATAGTGAAGCATCTAACACATATGGGGTTGAGTGAGAATGAGTTAAATCCAAGATTATTCCCATGTTATTTCAATAGAAATAAAAATACATGGTTTTAATACATGTAAAATGAATTATTTAACTCATTATACTAATTATAAAATTATTTTCTTGTGAAATATTACACTAGAATAATAACATCTAAAATTAGGCAGAAAATTACAAGATTCATCCTGGGTGAGGGAGAGTTGTTCTATGAATCATGATAAAGATTAAAGGAGGATACCTAGTAAGTTCCCTAAACACTATTTTATTCCACAATTTATTATGGATATATTTTACAATATTCTCACACCATACCATCAAAAAAGGTTAATTAGTCCTTTAGATGGTATTTCTCTTATTGAACTATTGGTGAGATGAAAAAACATTCCAACACATAACAAAAAAATAACAACAAAAATAAAAAATAAGAAGAATATATTTTATGAATGATATTTATCCAATATGATAAGGTTACATATATTGGTTTCTATAATGAAAATACTCAAAACAATTATACAGGGAAATTCTACCATTGTAGCATGATTGGGCATTAAAAATCATGATGTCCCAATTTTGATATGCCTACCCAAGATCCTAAAAATGAAAATTTTTATGTGTATAGTCTTACAATGTATCAAATGGATACCACAGTATATAATACCTAAAATCAAGAGAATATGAACCGTCCAGATCACTTTTAGAGAGAGAAAGGACTGAATAAACCTATTACTCCCCTGGTTTTCATCAAACAATCTAGGTAACAATTCCAAACCTAAACAAGGGCGGAATTCTATAACTCCAAAGAGGAATTAATGGGTATATTCCAATAAATTATAAGTATGTTTAATGAAAAAGAGTCCAAAAATTATCTTGATAATGTAAAAATAAATTTCAGTAAAAAAATTAAGAATTACAAGTGGGATAATTAACTATCGATGTTGGTGGTAGAGATAAGCGTAAGATTACAATAACCACTAAAGTAAAACCTTGAGAAAATTACATGGATGTGACAAATAGAAGTGGTCTCAAAACCCCTAAAGAATCTATGAAATTACATAAATATGATAAAAAATAAATAGGAGATGAAATTGGATATTTGAATCATGAAAATGTTTACTATTGAATTCTGAAAAACAATACTAAAAATACATTCAATCCCATAGTTCCAATTGAAAAAAATAAGAAAATGGATTTAAAATAATGAAAATAAGTGAAATAAAAATATTGAATGAAATGTTGAATATATACTTAAAATGTTTAGAAACTTTTGTCCAGTAACTCTATTTCTACGGAGAATAAAAAATAAACATATGATTTTGAAAAATTTAATATTTTCTATGTTGTTAATATATATAACCTTGATATCCATTTACATAATTACTTCATTAAAATAAAATATTATCAAGAATAACTCTAGAAAATATATTCAATTGAGACAAACATTGAATAATTTTACACTTATAATCTCATAGAAAAAATTATTGTTTTATTTCATAATAAATTACCTATAAAACATCAAGATCCACTGAGATTAGTCATTAATTACACCGTTACATATAGTGGTGTCTATTTTAATTTTCTATGTGATAATGGAGTACGAATCAATCTGATTCAGTTGTACATATTACAACCCATGAGATAAGGAGTTCCATTACCCAACACCATTTTTCTACAACTTGCAGATTAATCCATTACATAGTTAGTTAATAGTGTAAATGACATGTTAGTTAGAGTAGGAAAGACCTTTTTTTAGGTTTTATATATTTTATGTGTAATGTAATGTGTAAGTACATATCATTCATGGTATGACCTTTCTAGACATATGGGGAGCTACAAATGATGTGTCAAATAGAAAATTAATTTTTTTGGTTTGGTGACTAAAATGATTAATTTAATGTTTTCAAAAAATTAAAGATTCCACCCAAGACCAAAATATATTCTACATATGAGATTTTATGAGTGGAAAAATATTTTAATAAAAAATAAGATCATTTTTTAAGATGCTAGATGAAATTAATGGTGAACCTGAGATCCCTACTGAAACATTCATGGGAATTAATTATAGCAAGAAGAAGGATCAGTTATATGATCCTAATGGGGAAATCCTAGAACACACATGGGATTTTTCCTTGAAACACATTTTTACATTAATAAAATAATACAAATATAAGGAGAAATTTTCTAGTAATAATAATTATAAATAGAAATATTCATATACTGTAGTTTTTTAGAGGAAACATGAGTACCTTGGTCCTCTGAGAGCCACATGTCTTCCATCAAGTAAAACAAAACTCAATTTAGAGATCAATCACGTATCTAATCATTTTTAATCTTCAGTTTTGTGGGATTGATCAACATTTACAGTCATCAAATCATCCAAGTTATAGGTAAATCAAGAGGATAACTAGTTGGGTATCTTGAAGAAGTTCAAGTTGATTATACATTGGTATATTATTGATTTGAAATCTATAAGTCCATTATAATACATGCATAAAATCCCCATAGAACCTAAGTGTAAACCATGATTGGAGGGGAAGAGAAAGAATAACCCAAAAATAATGGAAGTGGTATGAGGGGAAGTGATTTAGATGCTTGATTCTAGTATAGTATTTTTCATTTAAGATAATCCATGGGTGATTCTGAACTGGGTATTTTCTAAAAAGAGTATAGTGACAGTCATTACCAATAAAAATAATGATAAAATCCAATATCGAACTGTGAACAAATAGAGGGTCTTAATTGATAATAGAAAACTCAATATATTCAGAAGTAAATATTATTTGCAATTTTTTTTGGAAAAAAAATGCTAGATGGGATGGATAAAAAATATTAATTCTATATTTTTTATGCTTACTCTGGTTATAACAATACTTTAAATTCTCTTAATGATACAGATAAAACCACTTTCACTTTTCAATTTAAGACATTTCCATTCTAGTGAATTCCCTTTTGATAATGTGGTTCTCAAGAATCTTTTAAGATACATGTGATATAAACATTCTACGAAATGATTGAAAATATAATTGATGTTTTTATGGATGATTTTTCAGTTATTAGAAGTTACTATAAAAACATATTTAAAAATCTATAAATTTGAATAGAAATATTTGATGATAATTTTTTATAAAAATTATAAAAAGTTCCAATTCATGTATAAGAAATGAATTTTTTTGGCCACAATTTTTCTATGAAAAGAATAGTGGTGTTAAATGATAATGTTTAGGTTAATCCAAAGGATACCACCACGAAAGAAGGTTAATAGGATTTAATGTTTTTGGACATGATGGATTCTATAAAAGATTCATTAGGGACATATCCAATATAACTAGGCCTTTATGGAAATATATTTTTAAGGATACACCCTTGGTGTTTGATGTGAAGTTCCTTGAGTAATTGAATTTTTTTAAGGATAAGATCCCATATTCTAATATATATTTTACTCCTCAATAAAGTATTCCTTTTTTTGGATATGTGTGATTCTAGTAACATTTTAGTAGGAGCTATTTCAGGTAATATGAAGCACAATGAGTTATATATAGTGTACAATTCTAGTATAGTGCTTGATAAATCTTGATAGAATTATAAGAAAATAGATATAGAGATTTTAGTAGTGGATTTTTTTATTAAGAAAGGTTTATGCCTCATTAAATAGGGTCAAAATGAATTGTTTTTACTATTCAAACATCCCTTAAATAATTTTTTTCCAAAAAGAGGCTAAACCAAGAGTTATTAGATTGGATATATTGTTACAATAATTTTAATTGGAAACCAGGGAGAAATAAAGGGATGTGTAAGTTATTTATAATCTTCTATCTAGGATTTCCTTTACTAAAAATAAAGACTATATAGAGATTAATTCTTCCATTACAAATTAAAAAATGCATTCTTTTTTCCGTAGAAATGATCCATGATTTTCTCATTTTGTAAAATTCTTAGATATTGGAATTTCACATAATTAATTTTCTCAGAATTAAAGATATAAAGATATTTTTGGGCTTATGTATTGTTTTTGGGATGATCCTTTATTACTTAAGAGATGTTCTAATTTAATTTTGAAGGCATGTGTGCCTATGGAAGATATTTTACCTATTATAGTGTGTTGTAATTCATATTCGTAGGGATGAAATTGTGGGAGTGATAGAACTTATCAATTGTTATTGAAATATAGTTCATATTAGACTACTCTTTTTAAGGATTCTAGACATCCTATTGTAGTATTCCAAATGTTTCAAATACTTGGTAATGTGGGTATCAAGAAAGATCTTCCCTAAAAGGGTATTTTAGATGTTGAAAATTTTGATAATTGTGTGTTGGATTTATATGACCCATTTCTTCATTATGTAGGAATGTATACATCTTAGTTGATTTTGATTATGTATCAAAGTGTGTTTTGGATGTTTCATTACCAACTAACAAGGCTAGAGGTGTGATTAAATTCCTCAAAATGAACATTTTCTGAAGGATTGATGTGACTAATAGAATTCATCACTAATAATGGTACTCACTTTAAAAACATTAAATTCAGAGAATTGAGGGAAAATTATAGTTTTTACATAAAAATAGTACAAAAAAGAATCCAAAGTCAAGTAGACAAGGTAAAATCTCTCTCAATAATTTTAATATTATTTTATAGAAAACTATAATCAATTTTATTTATTATTAGTCTTTAATACTGGTTGAGGTAATATATGCTTACAGGACTACCTTTAAAAATACAATAGTCATGTATCTATATATGATACATTTTGGAAAGTCTTTAAATTTTCTTATAGAGTTTCCACACAATTCAATTTGGGAAATAATTTATTTGAATATTGATTTTATTTATTCTAGAGAAAGAAGTTTTCATGAGTTTAGTGAGTTGGATGAAATCAAGAGAAAACCTTAGGAGAATTTCCAATTTTATAAATAAAGAAAAAATAATTTTATGATCTTATAAATAAAAATAGCCACATCAAAGTTGGTTATTATGTGATTATTTTTACCTCTTGGATTAAGCTTCATCCTAGTAAACATAGAACCAAGTGGTCGAGACCCTTCACTATTCTGCGAGTTCATATTAATTAGACTATGGATATAGTTGGAGAGAAGTAGATACCATTTTAGGTTAATGGGAAGATAATAAAGAATTACTTTTAGAGGAAACCAAATGTCCTGGTTTTCATATCCTTATTTGAATGTTGAGGCATTAAAAATGCCTAAATGAGGACTATAAAGTCATTGTTTATTGGGAACTAACCCATGATCCTTGTATTGTTTTATTTTTATATTTCAACAAAGATATCTCCTTTTCTTCACTCCCGAGTTTATGATCATTGAAATATTTCTCTAGGTGATTTTCTTGGTTCTATACTTGGATATTCCTCACCTTCTCATGGTAGTAGACTTACTAGTTCCAGGGTGCTTCCACTAGGGTGCTACCTCTAGGGTGATACCACCAGAGTGTTACTACTATACAAAATTTGTAAAATGATAACCAATAGAAAATACACTGTATTTACTTGAAAAAAAATTATAATATCAATCATTGGTTTAAATTTAACTTTTTAATTAAATTTAAAATACTTATGTATTTCTTTTTAAATATGAAGGAAATCAAAAGAGTAAAGCATATGAATTCACTCAAGGTTATGAGTGGGATACTACTGAATGAAATTAAATGATCCATGATCCACATTTTGAGGAGTAATAATCCCATTTCATTAAATTTTAATTATGTTTATTCATGTTACATGATACTTTAAATTAAGTGTGTTGGAAACATGCTGTGTTGTATAGAACTAATGGCTCGGAATATATTTTCTTTTGATGGGTGCTTAGAATGATGAAATCTAAAATGTTAAAAAAATTGAGATGGATTTTGAAACATAATTTCACTCATTAAAATACCTTTAAATTAACATCTCATAAACACCACTTTTATAATACTTATTTTTTATCTAAATGAAAAATTAAATTGTATGTTTACAAAAAATAGAAGTTTTAACTTTTCAAAAAAAATATTTTCTAAAATATTTATGTGGAAATATGGTAAAAGTGATTACAGAACATTCTTTTAACTCCTTAAGAATTATTTTAACTATTTATCTATAATTTTTTTCTGAATTAAATTGTCTATAACCTTAAGATTCAACAATGAGGACAATGTTGAGTTTCATGGGTGGGTGAAAGGGTTATCTCTTGGTATATATTTTTTATTTAATTATGGAAATATCAAAACCCCATAATTATTTTTAAAAAATTATCCAAATTATCAAAATGATTAAAAAAACTAATAGTCTTTGAGCTAAAATTTTCACCATAATATTTTATTTCTTTATGGATAATAACATCATGGTTACTGAGGTTTGAATTGATTCTATAATTTTTTGGGATGTTTGATTATTGAGTGTTATTAAAAACTATTTTTATAGATTTTCTATTTAGGAACTGAGAAATGATGTGATATAGGATAAATATTTGTATAATTATGCTTATAACATGATTAGAATACATATTTGAACTTAAACCTATAGGAATCTCATTTGGAAATGAAATCAACACTGGGATCTAAATAAAACGATAATTATATATGCCTTTTTATTATGGATTAAAATGGATAATTGTGATATCATGGTGAATCTTTGATTAAATAGGCACCTGGGCATGTTTTGTAAAAAAAATCCAATTTTAATAAGCTCCTTATGTCATGATTTTTAAAAACCTTTAGTTGCATATTTTTTTAATGTTACTATCTGTCAAAAATGAGTTTATTAGGGTGAGGATAATATTCAAAAAAAAAAAATAAGGGTAGAATTTACATAAAATATGATATTTTTAGTTGTATAAATGAATTTAAAAATGAATCCTTGAATTACGAAACATAGAGAGGAGTGAAAATTGAAAGATCCGTTTATTATATTGTTATTTTAAAATTAATATAACTTGTGTAAAAATATAGTGCTATAATTGAATTGGAATTGAAGTAAAGTAGTGTGTGAGTTCATATAGGAGGTGAAATATTTTCAATGTTGGAGGAGTATCTATTATCATTTATTCTAGTGTTTGATTTAATTAAAAATGACTCGGTTTGAATTGTATGTGAGAGAATATGGACCATATCAATATCACGTCCCTTGAAAACACAAGTTTTGACGTGATTCATTTTGATATTGTTGTAAAATTATTTATATATGTTTTCCTAGTAAAATCATAGATTTTTTAGGAAAATAAAACATTTATTTATAGGGGAGTATGATGTGTTCCATGTTTACACACATATCCGCAACCCTTCAGGTGTAATAAATAAGTTTTAATGTAAATATGAGCTCGCCTTTTGGAATTGTTTTAAATTTAATGATATTTCATTGAAATATACATTCATTAAAATCGTTTTAATACTTGTGTTATGGGCATTTTTTTATTACATTTTTATTTTTCAAAATAATTATTTCATGATAACATGTTAATATTCTTATTATACTTTTTTAGAATATATCCTCTTTAAGCATATTTGATTTATGGAATTTCAAATGAGTGGTATTAAAGTAAAATTTTCACTGTTTTAAAATTACTTCTGATGTTCTAAATAATTTTTCCGTTTAAATGGTTTAAACATTTATATAATTTTCATGGAATATAAATATTTTGGGGATGTAATAACTGTCACTGTTTTTTTTCATTTATTAAAATATGTGCATTTTAGAGTTCTGTTGTGGTTACGAATATTCTACCTCCAACCTATCCCCTTCCATTCTACCATTTATGAGTCTCACACCATTAATATTGGTTTCTACCAAAATCCCATGTTCCACCACTAACCCCTATTACCATTAAGCCATAGTGTTATCAAAAATTTATGATACCTCAAAATCCTCTGTATCTGCTATTGTTTCTTCATACCACTGCTATTCTTATGCTTCCATCATCTAAAAATACTCTAATTCCACATTATCTCCTACTAATACCTCCCTCATCTTCCTATACTCAATCATGATCCACCTATATCATTTCTACCACTACCATTACTTCAGAGATTCATCACTCAAAGATCCATTGTATAACATTTGGAATAAGAAACTGAATGAAGCCGACTCAATATTGCAGGGGTACACAGTTGTGTTGGAAGACAAATATTTCCGTAAGAAAAATTAATATATTGTCCTAATATAGAATATTTTGAGTCTTATTCATAAATATGATGAATTGATGAACCATTGTAGATGACATGTTTTGATGGAAGATTAAATGTAGAAATTGACTGCACAAATTTAAAAAAATGACCATGTCTATGGAGATACAAAGTTAATCAAAGACAATGGTTGTAGATGATAATTATAAAAGGTGGTATCAGTTGAGGATCAATAATTTAGAATATTTTTTCTAGTCACAAGAAGTAATAATAGATGAATATTGTTGAGTATTAGTAAAGAAGGAACTATACACAATTGTTTTTCTTGAAGAAAACCCAAAAATTTGAAAGGCCTTGTGAAGAATACAATCTCAACTTATCAAAACTGAATGTAGAATAGATTTTTTTCATTTGTGTATAGGATAAAGATAAAGGGGAATTATAATTTACCCAATTATATTCCCGCATATCCAAAAATATTTTTATAATGGGTGCCTCATGAAATTATAATGCATTGATTTGGGAACCGATTGATGTTGATGTTATAGGAGGGACAGATCTTTGCAACCTTAGAGGATTGAAAATAAATTGGGTCGTGGTCAGTCAATGAGATACGTTCTTTTATAAGATTTAAAATTTGAGTTTATAATTTCAAAAATTCATATTTTTATTTATTTTAAAGAACCCCATCTCTTCTGGATGTATGATGAATTAATCCTGACATGGGTACTCAAATTTCTGGCACTCCATGAATATAGAGATGAGATTAGGGTCACCTAATTTCATTGGTTTTTTCTAAAATTTTCTTCACATTCATGAGTAAGTTGATCATGCTTAGGTAATAAATTATAAATGTCTTGTAGATCTTAACCAAGTTGTTCACTGTGGTGCATATTTAGTTTTTAGAGCTTGGCTTTAGTCATCATTTTGGATGATGTACACGAAAAAACATGACACATGGAAGCCAATGTGATACATTATGAACATTGAGTATAAAATTAAGGCCAATATTTGTGAAAATCTTGATTTATTAATTGAATAATTGGATTCTATGTGGTGGATATAGCATTGGATGAATACAATAGGATTTATAAAGAAGTAAGACAATAAAATAATGAATATTTGATCGGGAAATAAATATAATTGGAAAAAATCAAGGAGTTGGAGATACAAGATAGAGATGATTCATTTATCTCTTCCTTTATTTATTTTTTACTTTTCCCTGTGAATTATCCTATATTGAATTCTTTCCATATTTTTAATGTAATTATTATCCAAATATAAACATACTTGTTGAAAAATTATGAGCCGATTAATCACATTTACTTTATTCACGAATCAATCTAATTGTATGCTAATCTAAAATTTTTTGTGACAATAATTTTTTCAAAACATTGTTTTTAAGTGAAAACTGATCTTGATCATCCTTAATTTAAAAATATTGTATTATCTGAGGATATTACTAAAAAATAAATCACTCTAGAGAGAGTAGAATGCTGAGTTCAACTGATAAATTAAACTTACTAATAACTAATTTATCATTCAGTGACTAAGTGAGTTATGCAATTGAAATGTAGTAAGAATAATTCTTCCACTAGTCACCTTGAAAAAAAATCTAGTTAGACAATTTTAAATACTTCCAAGAATTTTAATTCAAATTAATTAATGAATGAAAATATTTATAAAAATGAGCTAATCGATTTTCCATGATTTATATATTGATTTTTCTCACTGCCTTATGTTTTGATGCTTCTCATATTTTCTTACATTGTCTTATCTATTGTATTTACACAATTAATCAAACTCATCATTAAATCATCATAAAAATTATTTTCCAACATTGTAATATTTTTATTTTATTTTCTTTTGTTTAGTTTGTTTTCTTGGTCACACACAAACACAATCTTTGAGTCCTTCCCTATGGATCGACCGTTACTCACCACTAAACTAGTTTTATATAGGGTTATAAATAGTTAATTTTCATTAAACCAAATTAATGACCTAGGGACATGGTTACTTACTGTTGTTTGGATTATCCATTTCTATTACAATAATTTATAGATGGGAAAATTGTATAATGAGTGCTTAAATTAATAGTGAATTTATTTCTCAGTTTTTTCATTAATTATATTTTAGGGACTTAGTGGGCTAGAATGAATGGTAGAAATTTTATTACGATGAAGACAATTTTGGGAAAGACTGCATAAGTAATTATGGTGTATGAAAAATAATATGATCATTTCTAAAGAACCATCAATATAGTGTAGAGTAATGAAATGTGTTAACACATAATCTTATAGTTGAAAGTGTTTGATGTATGGGGAATGAACTTAATGTTCCCATCTTCAAAATTCATTAGCATCATATACACTGTCATGTGTATATAAACCATTTGAAAATGGTTGGATGATGAGTATATATTAATAAACAAATAAATTATTATCATGAAATATTTTAAAGTATAATATCATTTATATGTTTGGAATTTCTCAATTAAAGATTAGTTAATTGGGGAATAACTTCAATAATTAAATGATATGTGGATTTGTTGATTTTTTTAATGTTTTTTAAAATACAAAAACCGAATGGAACCAATAAGAATGTGGGAAATTGGTGTTATTTCACTATGAGATATTATAAATATTGGAAGAGGTAATAAGGTCAAATAGAAAGATAGGTGTAAAATTATTAATGATTCTATAAAGTCATAATATAAAAAAACAAAAATCTATTCGGTATGTGTCTATATATATTAGGATATAGGTAAACTTTTACCATACCAATATATTTAATGATAAAACATATTGGGATACCAACAAGGTCAACATAGAGCTACATAATTAGTGGAAAAGAACATTGACACCACCTGATGAACATGATGATATCAGAAGGGATGTATATGATAATTAACGTATATAAACGGATAAATAGAAATGTGACATAACTATTGGGTAAAAAAATTATATTTCACACTTCATGGAAAGTTAATGTTATATAATTAATTTTTTTTAACAATTCTATGAAAATTAATTTCATGTTAGTCTTGAAATTTTATGGTGATAGGGATTCAACCTTACTAATAAATTTTAAAAAAGAGATTACCAAGCATTAATTAACTTCCATGAATAAAAATTTATTATCTATAATGAAATATCATAACTGAGGGATACTATCTCTCAAACGTTTAGAATGAAAATAAATGAATATTTATCTCAATATATTAAATTATACACCTATTAAGTGGTAATAATGTTATTATTTTAAAAAATGTAAGCAAATATTAATTTATTATGACTATTTAATGAATATTACTGATTTATTAATAAATTATAATTTTAGTTTAATTTTAAAATAAAAATATATTGGAAAATTGGAACCCACCATAAGAATTTAAAATATTAGTGAATAAATGATTTAGATGTTGGAAAAGAGAACACATTTAGGAATGAGAAGAAAAAGATAAAATAATGAGATGAGAAATAACTTTGATATAGTGTACATAAACTACAGTTATGGTTTTCACTAAGCTCATTCACTTTACCCAACCATTTGCAGACAACATATCATTAACCATTTTTTCTAATGATTTTTGAGATATACCTACCAATAGGAATTCATCATGTTTTATGTGTCATTGAATATTTCTATTTTTGAATGTTTGTATTGTTCGTTTGAATTGATATATTTTCTAATATATATCATGGATCATATCCTTTGATTAATAGAAAAAACTATGATTAAATATACTAATAGTGAGGTATCATATTTTTGGTGGATCATAAGTTGTATGAAATTTAAATAATATGTTATGAATGTATTTGTCAATTACATATTAATAGAAGTAGATATCTCATTCCCTTATATTGAAATGTAAAATTAAAATTATATCAATGGTCGTGGTAGTTTAAAAATTAATAAATTTATGAATGTCAATGAATGATAAATCAGGTATATATGGTGATAAAACATGTCTAAATATCGAGTGATGAAGTATCAGTTGTCAAAGATATTATATTATATTCTAGCATTCATAGGAAGGTTTTTGCAATTTATATGTTACATTCTTTCTCAATGGGTGACTAAATGTGTTTCCAAGTGATAATATTGGTCTCTAAAAATATAATCAATTGTAATTAGAAAAAGGTTCCTAGAGGTTCACATGGTAAATGTATCTAGAAACACAGTATATTATACTAAATTTATAATTTAAGAATACATGTATTCTCATGTTTTTCAATAGTATTTATTTAACTAAATTTTTTTCATTTAAATTACATTATAATATATTGGGGGGGGGGGGGTAATATAAGATATTAAAATTTAGAATATATGAGTGGAATATTATATATTTTTTATGTTATTAAATGTTAATTAATAAATAAATATTTATTCTTCAGTTTAGTGAATACATTAAAATAAATGATTATATAGGTTAAATTATTGTTATGATAAATATTTATTAGCAGGTATCACGGATAAAATATTTATTTTATATAATAAATATATTTTACTAATTTTGGGATGATAAATTCTATTGGAGGATATGAGTACAGTTTAATGACCAGATGGAACCAATATATTTTATTTAAAATCTTTTAAATACAAATGAATTTATTTATTTTGAAAAATGACATCAGAATATACACATGTTATGAGATATAATAATACTAATTCTATTATTGATACATGTAATGATTTAGAATAAATAATTTGTTAAGGGTTTCTACGAAATTATCACTATTGAACTATAATTATATAATCATGAAAATATAATTTTTGGATATGCAGAGTTTTTGGTATAATAGATATGATCTTGATAATTCATTCAAGAACTAGATGGAAATATCCTCCCTTCCTCAATCTCATGAAGATAGAGAGAACAATATACTTTTGTTATGACCGATAGAGAATAATATAATGAACTTAGATCCTCTGCAATATCACCTTGAATATACAGAACATTGATCAAAGATTCATAGTGAACATGTAGAAACATCTAGAGGAATCCGCTCTTTGATTATCCACAATAATTACCATAAAAAGGTGTATCAATGAAACTTGATAATGGAGGTTACCAATAATGAGGCATTTCTATACTGAAATTATTATGAAATTATATTTAAATTCTCATCTCTTATAACTTTAATGAATTTTAATTATACTCTTTGGTTATTGTGTATTGGTTTTTATAAAAAAAATTGGCACCCTACTGATGCTTCCATAACACCCCAAAAATTTTAGGTGGTATCTGATCAAGAAAATTATAAATATATAATTCATTATAATTTATTTCATCAATTTCATTAATTTGTTAACAAGTTTTTAATTTTTAATTTTTTGTTTTGGTTCCAATGGTCAAGGTTCTGTGTTAACATTTGCTTATATGGTCAAGAATGGGAAAAAAAGAAAATACCACTTGATGAACCCATCCCAATGTTCCAAGGTTAATGGATGCATAACAAAGTTACACTACAGGTAATTCTAAATTATATTCCTTTTTGGACATTTTTATCCACACAAGGAACACAAAACATAAATCATGTTGTATCATTTCGGTTAACACCTGGAATTATTACACTTCATGTACTAATTGCCTATGCATTAAGTGACTCGATAAAAGGTACATGGCATGTATTAGGCATGAAAATTCCATGTAACCCTATATGAATTACACACCATGTAAATAAAATCATATCATGAGGGTCAATACAAAGGGTATTCACACACCACGTATATATTATTATCTAATCAATGTGGTGAGACATAAACTACATGGTGTGTAGCTAGTTGTACACATCATCTAAAATTTATCAATCCACACAAGGTAAAAATTGCGTAAATTTTGGAATTTCATGTGGGCCAATCTATAGTAATAATTAACTCTATCATGTCTTGACTGTGTTCACTCAATAAATAGAAACCAAGATGGTTGGAGACTAAGACGCAAGTGGGCCTCCCCATATGCTAGAGGATTCCAACTATCAGTTTGGGACAAGGTTGTTTCTATGGGAAGACTATTATATCATATCAAATTAAGAAAACCACATAAATAACAAAAACTAATCCATAATAAATAATCAAAGTGAGGAGGTATTAAAAAAAATAGGGATGAAATAAAAATTAAAACTCTATAAAAGTCTGAAAAAACATGTAATACATACAACAATGATAGTTAAATAAGTCAATTATATATATAAGTAAATTAAAAGAAAATAAATAAGTGTTCATGAATCTACTGCAATCTTTGAGCTGAACCACACGCCATGTCTCAAAGACACTACTGAGCTCCTCCAACACAATCATAAGAATCCACACAAGTGGCTGTACTCGATCATGAAACTATGGGCCACATCCTTATCCATAATACATCCATGATCATCCTAAAAGAAGACACATGGTCTACATGGATATTGAGATGCACATTAAAGGTGTCAAAAATAAATCATATCAGGCCACCCTTAATAGTGAACCTCTATTTTGTTGTTATAAGTGTATGGTTATGCAATATGATTATCCTAGGGAAACAACTGAAATAAAAGAATTGAATAAATAAATATTTGATCCATATGGCCCTAAACCTGATTGGCTGGACATCCTATGAATAATGCATTGAGCTAAATTTCGTACCACTAAATCCATGTATAGACTTTTTAATCATTGGGTCTATGACACCCATCGATAATACCTACATTTTATAGTTCTAGAATGCCTTTTATCACATTTCTTTTTGTAAATAAATTTTGGTCCCAAGGTATGTAACCCAAACATACATGTATAAAAATAATCAATGTATGATATAATAATGATCAAATAAAAGGAGATCAATTCAATAAATGGATCAAAAGCCTCATTTACAGGTAAGTTTGGACAATGTTGTAATGGTACTTCCACCAAAACCCTAAGGAGTATCTTTGAAGTCTCTCAGGGATATTCTCATCAATCCTTGGTAATATTACAATATCTAAAGCATTGGGGGAGTGCTCCCACCCGAAAATACCATCTTTGGAATGCCATATCCACTAACCTCAATCATAAATACCAAACATAATGTCTACTAATTTCAATCATGACCATGAAAATTCATGTCCAATAATTTGAATAATAACTATTGAATTCCATGTCTATTGATCTCAATCAAAATATGGAATTCAATGTCTACAAATTTAATTATAACTATAGAATATCATTTTCACTATCTTAAATAAAGAGGGTTTGAATCATCATGTCCTAAAATTCCTATTAAAAACCATGGAATGTCATGCCCATTACCCAATATAGTAAGGCACACAAACTAGATCCTAGGAAATACTTCTGAATATCCTAATAAAAAAATAGTCAAACAATTATGATCAGAATCTATGTCCCCGAAAGTACATCTAGGTAACTCAATCATACACTATATCACACAATTATCATCCACTTAGTTTGAGGAAGCACCATTGATAATTATAGATGGATCTGGAGTAACCATTTGAAACCATAATTAATGATTACAGGTGGCCAAATGCCTAAACCCATCAATACTACAACATCCCCTTTATCTCACAAGTTTGGTACATGTTCTATGGAGAAAACCACTAAAATCTATACATAGACCTATTATAACTATATCGGGGTTAGTAAAACACTCTGAATCCACTAGGCCCCTTAGGTCAAAGCACTAGATTGGATTCCTATACTAAATTCTGAAGACCCACATAAATGTAAAGGAATACCTCTTGGGATTATCTATGTCTCATGTAAGAAAAGGAATTACTCATGGGATCCTTTAAAATAGTAAGAATGTTTAGGCATCCTACATGGATCTATAGAAATCCTAAGTAAGTGGAGAAATCCTACATGGGATCCCCTAGATGAAACTCAAGGTGAGGTATTCTATATGGGATCGTTGATCACACATTGATTTCTAAAAACCCAAAACATCAAAGGCTGAAATAAGAACACCTTTAAAGGGATATATAATCATTGTAAAATCTAAAATATATCATTATAGGTAGATAGATCATGGCCCCTCTCAGATCAGGGTCTCACACTAGGTTGGTCTAAACACCCAACCGATATGTATCATTAAGTCTCATGTCAATCCAACTAATCAGTTATTGACCTATGATACACCAAATGGGGACTTTCCAAACCCATTCCAGTTCCAATGACCATTTTATATGACCTTTACATGGGTATCATACTAGGTCTCAAACTCATAATATAACAGAAACTATTTACTAGTGTAATACCTCTCCATTATTTCTCACTTACCATTAAATTACTTTTTAGAATCCTGAAATCACCCTAGGGGTTTTTCCACCTTAATGTGTGCTGATAAACACTCAAAATGGGCTCTTATTTTTTCTAATTATGACTCTAGGGGGAAAAAACATCCAACCCTCCAAAAAGTGAACCAAGGGATAATTATATAGTGTGCATACTAGAGTACATGATTTGTAATATCAAATATCCTCTTGGGAATGTACTTTATATGTTCTTGGAATATGAAAAACATGTAAAGTGCATGTAAAACGTGAATATGGTGTGTACCCCACATGGGGTACCTTCCTATGTACCTCTTATTTTCTAGACAAGTACCTTTTCCTAGATATTTACTTCTACATGGTGTGTATCCCAAAAAGTGTTTGGATATGTACCAAAAAAATCTAGGTTCCCTTATATAGGCTATTTGGATATGTACTTTTATACATGGTTTATTATTACAACACATTGTATACCGTAGGTACACATTGAGTAGTTTTGAAAATGATATCTACCCATGTAGTCAGAAACATGGTCAAACACTACTATATAGCATGTAATCTCAGTGCATGGAGTGTACTCTAAGTACATGGGCCTTAAATCCAAAAATTCATCTTCACTAACAATTAATATTGAATGACATGTGTTTACATAACAACACAACATGTGATCAGGATTTCCCCAATGGGGTCTCCTACAATCGACATGAAACCCCATTTTTAACTCAATTGAAAATAGAGCGGTTCCATGGGGGTACATATAAATCATAATAGGGACCCTATAAATAGATAAATATATTTTTATATTTATCAAAATGTAAAGATATCCATCTATTGGGTGAAATACACTAAGGGTTTACCTATATCCATGTTCCACCGTTGCTGTATGACAACCTGACTCCACCCGAGATCTGTGACAACACCTATCTAATTAAATATCTCAATTTATATATATCCCTCTTATTTTTATTCCTTATTAATAGAAAGAATAATACCGTAGTGTAGGGAACGATATTAGAGGGTAAGAGAAGAAAAGAATATGACATGGAAAAGGAAGAAAAAGAGAACGAGACCCAACCCTAGCCATGACACCAGACATGAGTTTATTCCTCAACTAAGAAACCCCCCATTCCATACTCAATAAAAAATGTGGAATCTCAATACAAATTTTTTGAAAAGACATCTTTAAATGAACATACATGAATAAATTAATATTTTTTTAAATAATTAATTATTAATTTTTAATAATTCATAAAATATTTAAAAAGATCAGAATTCCACCATTCTTTTTTCATAGGGTAAAAACCATATTCTATTACAAATGGAGTCTGGCGAAATATTTTATAAGATCATATGATAGGGTAAAAGGAAATTTTACTCCTTAAATAATCCAAATAAAAAAGTCATCTTTGTGCTCAATTCTATAATCACAAAAAAGTAGGCATTTTAAAACACCCCGCCATAACCCTTATCATCATTGAAAAGCCTTTGTGTTCAAACAATTTCCATGGCCTCATCCCAAGAATCTTCAAAAAATTTCTATAATGACTATAAAATGATCAAGATCACATCATTAAAAACTATCCCCACAAGGTAGAAATTTAACCATGACTGATATGGTACTCCCCACCATAAGATTATCTATATCATCACCTCACAACTAAGCTCCTAGCTCCATGAACAATGCTCTATCCATCATATAATGTAATTAATAGAGTGTCTAAAACCACATATTCCAAAGAATCAACTACAACAACAAATCATCACACATTCCCAGTTCTGGAGAATGTTTTATAAGGAAAATATATAAACTCAACTCATAAAGAGGGTAACCACCCTCCGACATCCAATGGTGTACTCCAAAATATATGTTATACCTTATAATTCTCTTCAAGGGTAGCCTTAACACGTCCCATCACCAAACATATTTCTCTCATAATGAGGCATAGTTTCATTCTGTCAAAACCTGACTAGAATTCAGATATATCATTTATTATACCACACCAAATCTATTTTCAATTTCATCTCTACCATAGAGAGAAGCTTCCCATTTCATCAAAACTATTAGACAGCCACACCCACAAAATTTCATTGAAACATAATTCCTCGCCTCACACTTGGCCTTTCATTAAATTATGATTTAAATGGTACAACACACAATAGAATCATACCATTTTCTACCGACTCATTCTTATGTGAGTCATCCATCACAAGGCCAAGATGATAATACAATATGAGACATCACTTTCATTATTCCCAAATCTCCCTTATAACTCATCTTAAAAATTTATCACTTATCTTGTTCAATGATTTATTCCTCGATCACCTACAAAAATAGTGTCATTTTACAATATTTATGTATTAATAACACAACCAATGGTAAATAGGTACAAGTGCTTGAATAATTCTACGAATTGAATCTAGTCTCAATTAATCAAGTACAATAGGTCCTTAGAGACAAAAGTTATAATTATCCCCATATAGAAAAACATGAGCACTACTATGCATCAGTCTCAAAATAAGAATACAGCCAAGATCACCACCTAAAAAGGAATCCATAAGAACCTGGGTGAACCCCGATCATTGGTTTCCCTCTATCAAAACAACTATAGACTTACTAGTTTCCATCCCAAAACTAAGGTACTCTTGGTCACCCACCAAACCCTAACAAAACAAATCTCAAGATGGGTCACTAGGTCTTACCACCAATCCCAAAAAGGTTAAACCTCTCCGAGGGAGATAAAGGTAACACCAACCAACAAGTGTTAACACCACTAAAAAGTGTGTTTAATTATATTGGTTTTCAACTCAATGTTATAGAGGAAAACACTCTTTAATATATAATTGGAAAATCATTAAATCTCAACATATTAGTAATTAATAACTTTAATAATTAACTCTAATCTCATCACTTTCCAAGAATTTTTCTATCAGCCCCTAATCCTCTCCAAGAATCCTTATAAGGTATTGCTCCCTAAAGGGTCATGATAAGAACATTGGAAATATAATAAATGACCCACACTGTTGATCCATATATTCTAATACCCCGATGGTACCATTTTACTATAAATTTTTAGGTACTTATCAAAATATCATAAGAGGATCTGACTAGATAACCATATATGATGTTCGGTTATGTAAAACATAATAGAAATCTAGATGAGAAAACTCTAAGCGTGTTATTAAAAAAAATTAGTTAACCGCATTTGAATGGAAGATTCCCAAAACAAGTCTACTAGAAAGGAATTAGCTTCTAATTTTTACCTATGAGGGAAAACCATATATACACAATGTCCTATCAATGAAATGTTTCATACATAACTCACATGGTCTAGTTAAGTAGAATGTCATGTCAAACTATGACAGAAAACATCATATATCTAGTTACATACATATTAAATAATCAAACCTATGGAAAAACACCCCACTAGGGGTCCATCGCTTGGAACCATTTTCCTTATCGACCTAATTGGGTCACAACACCTCTTGTTCATGAGTAATGAGTGATCATCCTCATCATCATCATCTCACTATAAATCCAGATGACCTTTTATCAGAAGGAAATATATATATATATATATATATATATATTTCATTCTAACTAAGTATAATTCCACCAATAACTTATATGGGAAAACACAATTTTGATTTTTTGAAGATTTAAATATTTTTACTCATCATTATTACTAATGTAAAACACAAGGAGGATTATAACATGTAGACCCAATATGCCAATATAAGGCATGATATTTCTCTTGACACTTCCAACCAGGAGTAAAAATCAGTCCCTCGCCTCTCACCAGTGGTCTGAGAGATAAATACTCATACTAAATCATTAAATATGCATCACATGTTCATCTATTAAGGAAAAAATCATACTCAATGATAAAATCATAAACAAAGAACATCAATCCCATATCCCTGGTAACATGGACATCTCATTGGAACAAGTGTTCTCAATTCACTAGTATGATATCCATCAATAGAGCTGACACATTCCCAATACTCATGTCTACCATATACCGAATAGTAAAGTAATAATAAATGAATAGCTCTAACACCACTTTTTAATGTCCTAACCAAGTTTACTCTAGAAATATTAACTGGACCGATTGGAAACTTGGCCTTAAGCATGCCTCCCTAAACACCAAATGCTACAGACTAGCATCTAGGGCCTAGGGTGTGTCTATGGGGATACAATTCCCCCCATAATAGAGATATTAACTAGTGGAAATAACATTACATCATCCATAGTAGTAAGTAACATAGTATGGATAAAATAATGATAATATGGCCGAAATAATAATTGAAATATATTAAATGACTTAGTATCGATGGATTACAATCATCGCTAATCATCCACTTGGATGAAAACATATACATGAGTAAATAAAATGAATATAAATAAAATTACAAGGATTTAATAAAAACATTTATCTAAACCAGACACACGGTCTCCAAAAAATAATCTAGTTACTCCATCATGAACATAAGAATCCACATGAATGGGTCAGCTTGATCATGGATCCTTGGGACTCAGTCCTATCCATCATACGTTCATTCTAAAACTAAAATTAATCATAAGGTATGTATTCATAATTAGGTTCATGTATAAGGAATGAGAAATAAATCATATTAGGACACCCCCAATGGTGAACCTGGAATCCACTGTCATAAGTGAATTCTCATGTAATAAACATAGACAACCTAAGAAACAACTAGAATAAAACATCAGAATAAACCCAAAATTGATCCTTGGGTCCATGAACCTAATTGAATGGACATACTATGAATAAATAATTGAGATGTATTTTGTACCATTCAAGACGTGTATAAACATTTTTATCCTTGGATCCGTGACCCCCATCAAAGATACCTACTTCAACAAGTTCCAGAATGTCTCTAAGAATATTACTTTATGCAAATAAAAATGATCCCTATGGTATTTAAACATGGATTCCATGTATAAATATAAAAAAATGATATATTAATTCTAAAATCCTGATATATAAATTCAAAAAATGAATTGATATCCCAAATGATAGGTATGTCTGTAAAATGGAGTAACAATGTGTCCACCCCAAACCTAAAGAGTATCTCAGATGTCGCTCAAGTAGTTCATCATTAATACCTAAGGATATCACAATTTATAATTCTTGGGGGGATCCTACCTTAAGATATCATTTGTTGAATGACATCTACACCTATCACAATAATAACTATGGAAATGCATGTCTAGAAATTTCAATCAGAATTTTGGAATGAACTGTCCACTAAACTCAGTCATAACTATAGAATTACATGTCAACCAATTTCAATCATAATTTTGGGATTTCATGTCCAATTTCATGAATCAAGAGGATGTGGAGAATCAATTCCAATAATACCCAATAAACGATGTGCATTTCCATGTCTATCTTTCAATAAAGTAAATTTGACTAAATGGATCATACGATGTACATCTGGGTATCCTGATATTGTAATAGTCAATCAAGTAAGCTCAGAATCTGAATCATAGAAAGTACATCTAGGCATCCTAATCATAAGTCACATCATTTCACACTCATATACCATATTCTATGAAGATCCTATGAAAATCATAGTTTCATCTAGAGTAACCCTGTGAATGTATAAGTAATGAATGTGGGTGGTCAAGTACCAAAACCCATTAATGCTTCCACATACACATAGCAACACAGGTTAGGTATGGGTTTTAATGTTAAACCTGCTATCATCTCTACCCAAAATCATAACACACTAGCTCAAGGTTGGTCAAACATTGGGGCACCTTTAAGGTCCATCAAGTCAAAACACTTGAAAGTCATCGTATATAATATCTTTAAGTCCCACACATTAGTGATGGAATCCCTCTTGGGATCCCCTAATTTATCATTTAAGTAAAGGAATAACTCTTAGGACCCATCAAAATAGTAAGTAAGAAGATGCATACTTTGAGGGGTCCTATAAAAGAGAAAGTAATTAAAGGAATCCTACACAAGACCAACTAGGTACAAACATAATTCAAGTCATCATACAAGGTATCCTCAGTTACATAGTAGTTTTTAATATCCCACACCCTCATAGGCCTAAAGAGGGACATAGTTAAAGGGATATTTCCTTTAGGGAAATTCCACTATATATTGGTTTTTGGAGATGGATCATGGCCCTTCCTAGATCAATAGATCACTTTAGGTTGTTCCAACCACCAAACCAATCATTCCAATCAATCCCCTTCTCAGTTATACTAACCAAGGACTATCCCAATATACATTAGTGGGGGAATTGTTTGAACACATTCCTATTATACTAACCATTTCATATGAACCTTTGGTAAGTATCATCCCTATTCTCACTAGCAGTAGATAACAAAAACTAGTAATTGAAGTAATAACCCTTCTATTATGGATTTCATTATAAAAAAATCTTTTAAAGAGTACCAAAATCACCCCAGGGGTTCAACTGTCATGATTTACATGGAAGAAAATAATAAAAATGGTATCCCCTTATGTAAAATTCTAACTCTGGGCTGAAAAACATGAAAACCCCTCAAAATGGTAGCAATAGAGAAATATATTGAATGTATACCTAGATACATTGTGTGTAATCTCAAATATACACTTGGGTATGTACTATAACCAGACTTAGAATGCCAAACCAAAGTACACGATAGGTAAAACATATACATGGTGTGTAACAAATATATGGTACCTACACGTGTACCTCACATAGCTTGACTATGTAATATTTCTTGGCCAGGTACTTCTATATGGAATGTATCCCACATGGGGTATAGACATGTACCCTACCCATCCATGTGAACCTGCATGGTATGTCTTTCGAGGAACTAAAAAATAGGGCTTAGTATGACTACATGACACGTGCCTTAGGTACATAACGTGTAGTGAAAACCTTATCTACCCATGTACTTGGATACTGGTCCAAGTATCTCTACACAATGTGTACTATAATTACATGGTGTTTACATTTAAAATACATATTACCTAAATATTTAGAGTTTATTGAATGTTTTCATATAAATAAAAAATCTGTGATCAAGATTTCTCAAATAAGAACCCCTATAATTAGCCTGAAACCATGTTTTTCTCCCCGTTATGAATAGATTAACCCCATTAGGGTCCTTAGAAAGGATTATATGGCCATAAAATAGAAAGAATAAAATATTTAGGGATTATGGAAAAACATAAAAATGACATACCTTTAAGATTAATCTTCTGATACATTACCCATATCTTCATTCCAACACTATCACATGATGATCTGACTCCTATCGATCTCTATAGTGGCACCTCTCTTTTTCATCATCTTCTATCTATCTCTAACTATATTTCTCTCTCTCTCTCACTCTCTCTCTTTATCTCTCTCTCTTTCTCTATCTCTCTCTATATTTATCAATATTTATCTCAAATTTCTCTACTTTTCATGAAAATGGGAATCCAATAGGGAAATATCCAAGAATACAAGGAGAGAAGAAGAAATAAAGGTGGAAAAATAAAATAAAGAAAAATAAAATGGGGTCGGGGCCTGGGACCAAAACCCGACATTAGTGTATAACTCAACTAAGAAAACACCTCATTAAAGACTCACCATTCAATATATAATATCAATCCAAAATTATAGTGAGAATATATTTCTGAACAAACATGCATGAATAAAGTATTAAGTAATAAATTAATTATTAATTATTAACTATTCTGTGAAAATTCAAACAACTCAAAATTTCACCATACTTCTATCCTATGAAAAAAACATATTCCAGGAACAGAAGAGTGGTTACAAATATTATTAGAGATTATATAGTATCTGTAAATTACAATTCCACTGCTTTATAAGCATCTGAAAGTAATTTGTTTTATTTTGCCTCAATTTCATTATTTAGAAAATTTCAAGTCTTTAAAGAATCCATCTGAAATATACCATTAAACAATGTGTAATGTTCATAATATATATTGTAATCCCCATATTATTTTTCAGTGATGCACACCATGTATAATTGTTGGATTTAAAGTGGTCTTACATGCATCAAAGATAATGTAGTTTAATCACATGGAGAAACATGTCATGTATATCACGACATGTCTTGTGGTCCTAAATACTATGTAATTATATAGTTACTAACAAGTAATGTATAAAACTAATGTCACATGAAATCATGAGTGATATTAGGGGTCATATAAATGTTTGATTGAAAAAAATATGAATTCAAATGATGGATGGAGCACATAAATTGGAAAATATATTCTCCAATAATGATAAAAAGTATCAACCTTTGTTTTAGAAAACACATTCTTATTGGATAAATATATAGGGATTCATAGACCAACTCATAGTGCATACACTAAAAATGTATTGAAAATTAATTGATGGAACAATTATGGGAGTGAATTTTTTCCTATGTCACATAGTATAAATCACTCCAAGATGATGTGTTATGGAAGAAGACAAGATTATTATTATGAATAGAATGTCTTACATTTGAGTGATTGGATATATAAAATATTCCATAAAAAATAATGATATTTATTATTTATTTGAAATAATTCATGGTAAAAAATATCAAATAGAACCTAATGAATTGGATAAGTATGGAGTTAAAACTATCCAAAAGTGCTTTAAAAAGTGTAAAGGATAATTTCATAGTACATGAAGAATTTGGAATTCTTGTCTTTAGGAGTACATAAAACAACCCTTTTGTAGAAAAAATTTATTTAGGTATCATATATGTACATTAATAAATAATATATATAATCATATTAAAGACAATTGTGGCTATATTTATAAAAAAAGAGAATGTTGTGTCTTCTAATGCAGGTAAAGTACCAATATACATTATTAAATGATTTTTCAAAATTTTATAATTGTACAAAAAAAGTA
Organism: Viscum album; assembly: GCA_963277665.1. Classification (NCBI taxonomy): domain Eukaryota; kingdom Viridiplantae; phylum Streptophyta; class Magnoliopsida; order Santalales; family Viscaceae; genus Viscum; species Viscum album. Next base: position 826,661,220 of record OY728155.1, read on the forward strand.
AAGTATTATCAAAATATATATTATAATAATGTAATGATCATGGTACTAGTCATAGTTTCATGTTTTTGATATGGAGAAAAGGTAAATACTTTGGGATATCACTTATTAAGAGTTTTAATTAGAGAGGTGAATTCACAGAAAGTGGAGTATGCAAAAAGAAAAATGTGGTATCCCAAGAAAATATAGTTATATCTTGTTAAAATAATATATATCATGTGATAACTAATTACATGAGAAATGATAGCAATTAGATCTAGTGTAAGTTGAATTTCGTAGGGCTAGAGCCATAGAATCAATCTCATTGTTAATTTTGAATAATAGAATATATATACATATATTTTTTATTTTATCACACAATGATCATTCTTAACCATGAAATTAATATGATAGTGTGAAAAAAAATATTTTTTCCATCACAAGATTATTACAGTTCCTTGATGTAATGAGAACCAAGAAATTACATGATGATATTCTCAAATAAATATGTTTTATTGTCTACATAACAACTATTTTATGGGACATGAATTATCTATGACTATCAAGTGTTGGGGATAGTAATACATTATAAATTTGTCTCGTTATGTTTGAACTTATTGACCTCCAAGATGTGACATTCTAAAGAAAAACATACTAATATAAATTGAATATGTTTTATGTGTTTTTGGTGATTATCATCTACAAACATCTGTATCGGACCATAAACATGAGATAACTATAAATGTGTATCATGGATCATATATTTTCTTATATGGAATGAAATGGTAATGATATATGATCATAGTAAATTAATATATTTTTGGAGCATCCAAAGAGATACAGAACAAATAAAATATGAAATGAAAGTATTTATCTATTTCACATTAATGGAAGAATATATCTTTGGAATATTTATTGAAATATAACTATCTAGTGAAATCCATTGACATGGTACCTTATAGATGTGTTTATTTTTTAACAAATAAGAAATAAAAATTAAGAATATAAGGTGATAACACAAGTATACATCCCACTTGTTGAGACATTTTTTGAAAAAGGGATTATATTATAGGATAATATTTTTTTTTAATTTATACATTAACAACATTCTTTATGTGTTCCTTGACATTTTTTTTAATAATGTTCTTGGAAATTAGGTAAGTTCACAAATTTACATTAGAAAGGGGACTAGAGGTTTACACATTATGTGTATCCAAAATCAGATTAAACTGTATTTAATTTAATGTTAAAGAATACATTTATTTGAAACTTGAGGAATGATATTTATTAATGAAACTGGTTTCACATAAATTCCTTCATGAGAAACTTATGTTTTGAATATATGAGTTAAAAAAATATTATTTATTTTATTCACAATGAAATTAATTAATAAATATTTATTTCATATTTTAGTGAATAAATTTAAATAAAATATTATTTAAGTTATTTTAATATTTTTAAAATTATTAATATCACCTTAAAATCATAACATATATTTTCATTTAAATAATTCAATTTTTTTGGTATCTGTATTTTCATGCAACACTGAACGTAAATGAAATAAGGTTATATTTAGAAAAATGTCAATATTTAGGTATAACCATTGTAAACCTAGCCTTTGAAATAATGAGAATGAATAATAGTGACTTATTTATAAATTATGTGTATATAAAAAATGATACTTCAAATATGAATAAAATTCAATTAGTTTACCTAAAACATCTAATAAGGTCATTTATTATTTTAAATTTATTTTTCTAAAAAATAACTCTTATGCAAAGAAAATTTCTATTTCATGAATCATATGGTTAATATTTGTTAATTTTGATATTAATAATTTATTAGAACATATTTAGTTAATAAATGATATGAAATATGAATAATAATAATTAGTATTTGAAAATTTTATTTTCCAATTTATTCTTTTCAACTATATTATATGATATTATTCTAAAATTGAATGTATAAATTTTTTAATTTAAATTAATAAAAATTATTTTTTTTTGTTTTTTTCATATCAAATATGACTTAGTATGAGTTTTTGAGTTTATTAATAAAGGGTCGATTTTTTGTTGAAAAATACTATTTTAATGAAACATGCAACATGTGTAACGTTACCATTATATAAGAATGAAAGAAATTTTTTTAAAACCTTTTATGTAATCAAATTTGAATTTCAGAAATATTTTTATTCATTTTAAAATATTATTTGAACTTATAAAACATTGGTAAAACACTATTAGATCTTATTAAAATGTTACATTAGTAAAAAATGTATTTTATGTCTTTTATTTAATTCAAGTATATTCAAGGGATATTTAGTTTTAGATTACGTTGAAAAAATCATAAACTTACTTTTTTTAATAATAAATAAATTTATTTCACTAAAATTAGTATTCTAGATATTTATTTCTTATAAAAAAATATAATGCTTCAGAATGTTATTTCTTTAAAAACCAATTTTATGTGATTAAGTGAATTTATTTTAAAATTAATCATTCATGTGTTTATAAATGTTATTTTATAAAACTATTTTAAAATTTTAATCAAGAAGTACAAAATTAGATAAAAATATCAATCTTAATATTTCATATTGAAAATAACAACTATTTTTAGAAATTAATTACCTATGTAAAAGTCAACTAGGGTTTTGGAAAGAAGTTAAAATACCTAAAACCTTAAAAGATGGTTAAAAATACGGGTTTGGGTGAGTTTCGAATCAAAATCATTTTAATATCCTTTTTTGTAAATTATTTTTGTTTCAAACACGAATAGAAACCCTATAATATCCAAAATGTAAGGGTAACTCCCAGAAGTATTCTTCACATCACTTTTAAAAGATTAACAACCTAAACACTTCAAGACTCACATGAAATTGGAATTTATCATTAAAAATGTATCTGCATTTATTTTATTTTAAATCTCACCCAGGTTAAAAAGCTTTAGAACGATATAAATTAGCATAAGGCCCTCTTTTTTAAGGAGACTTCCCGGGAAAATTCAAGTCCCTGATGTGAGTTTTATCAACTACATAGTTTTTATTAATAATTATCTTTAATCATATTTATTATAGAAAAAGTAAAATAATGATATTAGTATCATTTATATACTTTAATTTTAGTATATTAAGGTAATTATCATTGTCTATTCTTATACCCTATCTATTAGGGAAAAAAACATGCATTCATGTGTTGTATGGACTACCTCCTCCACAATGTAACTTATTGTATTTTACTACACAAAAATACAAATATAGATATACAAAGGATATTAAATGAAAAATAGAGTTCATATGATATCATTAAGGTTGTGGTATTACAGATTTAGAAAAATTATTAATCATATGATTAACAAATGATCATCATTTATTTAATCCTTTAAATCAGGTGTACTAAGATGATAAACATTTATTCAAATTGTTTAATGTTTTTATATCAATTATTTCTTCCTCTACTTCATTATAATTTTAATATACCACACTATTTAACACATAATAGTATAATTATTTATATGGTTTAATGATATTACAAGAAAACCTCCACCTAAAAATTCATTAAATCAGGGTATGTTCTTGTTTGGGCTGACTTTATCACCGAGTTTAACAATACTATAAATTAATATCATGAATTAATATAGGAAAATAAATAATTGTATAATATGATATAAATCTGTAAATAATATTTCTTTTTTTGGATATTTTATTTCAATATTTATTTTTTTAATCAAGAAAACACACTTCAATGGTCAAGAATCACATAAAAATCCTTGTTATCAAATTCATCTTCAAGGATAAAGATAAAAAAACACATGAAATGAATTTGAAAATAAATAAATAATTATAAATAATATATAATAGTGACTTTAATTATCCAGTTATTATGTAATTTTAAACAATAATTTACATGAATGTCATTATTATGACACTAGTACAAAATTTCAAACCTATAAAAACCTGATGTGAAAAATCTATTGAATTCATATAAATAATGACTACTAATAAATATAATATATGAAAATAGATATGAAAAAGCTTCTAAATTATGTGTTAACATAGATATGTTTATGACAAATGAGGTTAATGTATGATCATTAATGTTACGACAAGAGGTATAGACTTTCATCTCACATTCCCCTCTTTAAGATATATTTATTCTTATGCACCTAAACTAAATATTTTTTCTCTATATACTGCAAATTTGAGATATCATATCTTGAATAAATTTTTAATCATTTTATTTTAAGATCAATTACAAGTCTTCTCTTTCAGGTTGTTTTTTATTAAAGTGTTACTTAATCCACAAGGGTTTCCTTGGTCTCATTTATGATTCTTCAAGGATTAATACATTTTGTGTACCATGTTTCATTTATATTGTGTATTCACTTACCATGCATATATGTTTAGTATAATCATTATATTTCATACGATTTAATAGACAAATATTGTTCCCTTATTCAAGTGGGTATTGATTCAGTTATTTTCTTAATAGAGAGGATATTTGGTAACTCAATTATCATTCATTGAGTAATGATCATTATACGAACTTATTCCTTATATGTTGGGTACATTATTTCTATTTATTATATTATATTCTATCATGTCATTATTTAAAATCGAACCACTTAAACCATATAATGAATATTCCTCGCTTCTTGTGTTAGGTCATTTTACAATAATCCAACTTCTTTTTTTGGATTGCTTGTGATATGGTTATTACAATATTGAATTAGTCATAAAACCATTGATCTATATATAGTGAACATTAACTTAAACATAATTCATATTGGATGGTGTTAAAATAGAAATAATTTTATTCTATTTACATGGGTAAAGGTATTGGTAGTTTTTATGTTGTTATTACAATACAAATGAATATTTACAAGTGACAATGTATTGTTTGAACATCTGCCTTCTTTTCTAGATAGGTTATGATCATGTTAAAAATTTTATATCCATGGGGAAAATAATTTTTGTACATAATGATTATTGAATTGCAAAAAAATTTGATCATGTATTGATATTCCATATTTATCATTATACAGATAACCAAGTTTTATTTAGTAGGATGTTTCTCAGATAATGTTATGTAATGTATTGATGAATCTTATAGTGGATGCATTAGAATTAATCAAGTGATGGATGGGGCCTGTAATTATATAGCCCCTAGATGTATCAATGGGTTCGATGAGATTAAATAGATTTGAGTGTTTTTTATATTCCTTCCTAGTATAGAAATATGATTTGACTGTGGTCTATATGACATATAAATTTTATAGATCAAATCCTTTACAATATGTTTTTGTTATCTCTAATTATATATTCCATTAGTATGATATCAATATTATTGATATCAAGTTATTCATTTATTATCATGGATACATTATTCTATCAATTCCATGTTTATTATGGCTTCAAGATATTTACATATTCCTATAATAATATTTATTCCATGTCCATTCCATGATTTCTTCAGTTATATATTTGCATTACCCATGTTAAGGAAAAAAACACACATGAAATGTTTTTAAGGTTAGAACATGTTGAATAATTTATGGGTGATATTTAATACTTATCTTGAATATATTATTTTATTTTTTATAATGAAAAAATATACATTAGTTCAGAATGAAATGAGATTTATTAGTTTATGATGTTCCTTAATTATCTAAATATATAAATCTAAAAAGTTTCTTCAGGTGTAGGAGATCTAATAATTTTTACAAATTTTGTAATTAAGGGTAGTTGTATCCCGAATGTTATAGCGAGAATCAAATTAATTGTTTAATGTATATTTTTATAGACCTTCAACAGAGAGTTCAGGTTGAGGGAATCCCAATTAGTATCAAATAAATGGATTTTGACAACTTTTGATATTTTGATGTTTTTATGATAATTTATGTGTTTATAAGTTATCATCAATCATAATTTCAAAGTTAATGAAAAACCTTTAGGATAAGTATATAATTTATTCTTAAGAAAATAATGAACATTTTATTTAGGGTTTATGATACGAGACCTGAGATCAAATCCGGGTGGAGGCATGTTTCCAGGTTACAGTAGCAGTACTGTAAAAGGAACTATTCAGTATAGTAGTAGTTAAAACTATTCATCTGTTTGGGCCTTTAAGCCACCTCAAGGCCTTTGGGCCTCCTAAAATTATTTATGTACTTGAAATATTACATAGACAAAGGTTCTAGACGTGGATTCTGAGATGGAACATTCACTAGATCAGAGATAACCAGACTTGGAAGATTGAGAGGGTATTATATTTCCATCGATACCAGGCCAATGCATATATGCACAATATATCTAGAAAACAATCCATGAAAAGGTGGATATATGTGATCGAGATATTATTGGGGAGGGTCAGTTCCATGTATTCTTATTTGGGTTGACTTCCTAAGACCAACAAACCCTGAAATTTCACTTAAGTCTTCGGGCCTTATAAGGGTTCCCCCTCGTCCCTTGAAAGGGGGATTATCAATCATCAATAAAAATCGAATGCCTTTGGGCCATTTAGGCAAGAGTATGTATGGGATTACATCCTAAAGTATTGGTAAATTATTGATTTTGTTGTTTTCCTAGATATTACATCGATGTCTACACACTATAAGTGGATGCAGGATCTCGCAATGATCTACCTAGGGATAATAATCACAAAAGGGTGGATTGAGTATAAACTTGATCATAATTTGGTACATTACAAAGAGGCCAAACTACAAACCAAGTATGACATTCCTGGGGGATATACATTGTTTAATCACATTCTGTTTAATATCCCTTATAGAGGATTTACGAATGATATTAATCAATTAGTTTAAATAACTTAAAAAAACTACCCTGGATAACCAAGGATTCAACATGGAGATTATTAGGACGATGTCAAAGTATCATGTGTAAAAAAAAAGGTGTATTAGGGAAGACAAATTTAGAGACATGTCTTCATATTTTGGATATTAACATAACATTTTATATTTAAGGTTTTGGTTGAAACATGATCATGGACAAGAATCTGAGAAATGTATGTATACATAAACCATTATGTTTTAAAATTGAAAAATGTAGTGTGCTTAAATGGTTTATAATTTTATTATATGGATATTATGATGGAAAAAAGATATTTTCCTTTTCTTACCTAATTTATTGAGGTTGATATGTGAATAAAAATTAAATCTTGATACTCTTATTTATTTTAATTAGAGATTAATATTTATTAATTATATTCTAGTAAATTAAAAAAGTTATAGGAATTATGTGAAAAAATACAGGTATTTATTCAATATTTTTTCCTTAACTCAATGGAAACATATATTAAATGGTATCAATAAACATTTGTAGTAATTTTTTTGTAATTTTCTATTTTTTAATAACTATTGGGGAACATGTGATTATGGTTTGAAAACATATTATGTTTAATAGATTCTTTGGGTTGAGAAAATAAATGGTTTATTTATTTTGAACAATTAAATTAGATATTAATTTTTACCATAGGGTTGATAATTGATTCCCGATATTTTTTTTGAATTTCTTCACATTTTTTAGGATTTTGATATAAATTGACATGTTTGTGACCTTGTGAACAAGTGGTAAATAAAATCTGAGGGTTAAATATTTAGCAAATTTCTATAGGAAAATATAACTTCATTGTTGTTTATTTGCATAGAGATTCAGATAGTTTTAATAAGGGTATATAATGTCAAACATATGATTAGGGTTTATAAATTATTGGGTATTTTATTATTAGAATGATTAATGTTTTTGTGGAATTATAGGTAACATGATATAGCCTAGGATTATAAGATATAAGTCATATTATAAGTTATATTGTAAATGATGAATATACTAAGAATACCCTCACTTAAATTAATAAGTGAGTATTAATTAAAATTATGAGAGAACAATCTATATTAAGAGGGAGAATGTAGGACTATTAAATTATAAAATATGATTGCCTTTAAATAAGTCATTTTTAAAGCTTTATCCACATGTAACACTGTATATCAATGAAACCATGAAATATTTAGATAAAACATTAATATTTTAGTATAACCATTAAAAACATAGTCATAATTTGTATCAATGAATATAAGTGACCAATTTATGAATTATATATATATATATAAAATGGAAGATACATTTAATATGATGTATATTCAATTAGTTTACATAAAATAACCAATAATACCATTTTCTTTCTAAAAAAGTAGTTTTTAAAAAAATTCCTTTTATGCGATAAAATTTTATATTCAAAGAAACATATGATTTATGATACATTATGTTTGATGTTAATAAATTTTTAATAGAAATTTGGTTGGAAATGATATGAAATTACAATAATAAGAGTTAATATTTCAAGATGTAACTTTCCAATTAAAACATTTTTCAATTACATTTTTTAAATTTATTAAAAAACTGAATTTATGAATTTTTTAATATGAAATAAATAAAAAGAAACATAATTTTTTTAATTACTCATATAAAAATGTAATTTTTATGAATGTTTGATATTTTTTAGAAAATTTCAGTTTTTAGTTGAAAACTATAGTTTTCATGAAAAAATTAATTTTTATAGAATTAAAATTATATAAAATTAACCTATAAATTTATGAAATATTTTAATTAATAGAATATATATTTTCGGAATGGAACTATTCATTTTTTTATATTATTTTAACATAGACCACCTATAGAAAACACATTTTGAACTAATTAAAACGTTACTTAAATGAAAAATTACTTTTTTTCCTTTAAATCATACATTTTATAGGAAGATCCTGTTTTAGATTACATTTAAGGCCTCATAAACTTTATTTGTCTTTTGATAAGTCAATTTATGTCCTCAAAACCAGTACACATTATAATCCTATCATATTTATTTAAATATTTAAATATTTATTTCCATAAATTTTTTTTTCTACGATTATATGTTTTTATATTAAAATAAAATTTTCACACCATCATAAATGTTATTTAAAGTCATTATTTTAAAATTTTAAATTATATGTACAGAATTAGGTAGAATTTTTAATTTTAATCATTTTAATTAATATTTATTTACCAAGTTTAGAAATTAATTACACTGTAAAAGTTAATTGGAGAAAAAGATAACAAGATAAAAAAATCCTTAAAATAGTCAATGTTGTCTCAAAAATTTATGTATTTTTCCTTTCGAAACATGAATATTATCATTACATTATTTAAAATGTAAGAGTTACTCCAAAAATTACCCTTCCCTTCAATTATAAAATGGTAACATATTATCCAAAACTATACTAAACTATCATTCTAATTTCTCTTTAAATATTATACATTTTAATCTTCCTTGAAACCTCTCCCATGTTTAAAATATTTTTTTAACCATTACAAAGAATAGTTATGCCATTTACAAGTACACTTTCAATGAACATTCTGAAACTTGTGTGATTATTATCAACCTTTTTGTTTTTCTTCGAGATTATATTCAATAATATTTATTCTATAGACACTAAAATAATGATATTAATACCATTTATATACATTAATGTTAATATATTATGTTTTTATCATTGTTTATTCATATTCCTCATCCATTAGGATAAATGGATTTGATGTTAATTCATTGGGAGGAACCGTTATCGCTTGGGAGAGGATGAGTCCTCCTAGAGTGTACGCACTTCACACGCCTCCTAAAATTAAAATATCCCATCCCACTAATCTTCCTCCTCCTTTGTAAGATTACTCAGCGATGCCTTCCTACTCCATAATTGACACTTACCCTCCTCTCCCTGACCCTCCTAGAGAAATATCCTCCAGATCAAGTGGTATTTCCCCTTCCTTCATCTTCTAGGAATGCTTCGGTTGGACCCTCCATAGAGGAGGTGATTCTCTACCCAGGATCTTCTTGAAAGAATATTCTTCCCTTGATTCCTTAAATCCAAATTGGTGTTTTTTGTTCTACTTCAGTTGATGTGTTATTTTAGTATATTTTTCCCTATATTATTTTGTTGCTTTCATAGATCTTCATCCATGGATGCTTGTGGCCAGGTTTGGGGTGGACAGAACTCCCCTCCCCTTCTTTCAAAACATTATCCTCTCTTGGAGACCATGTTATTTATCTCATGTTTCTGTTCTGAACTGGAAGGATTTCTATGTTTTTTTAGATCCCATTATTATTTTGTAAAGTCATGGTCTTAGAGAACCATGTCTATTAGAAAATATTGGTTTAAACTATTCCATTGATCGATGGAATATCACTTTGATTTGAAATCTCTTCAAGTGGTGGTATGTAAAAATCTTCCAAGCCTTCCCTTACCTTTTAATAGCCAGTGCGTTTTTTATGTTTTAGGATACATACTTAGTTCTTTACCCTATTTGGAGAACCACATGCTTCAGCTCCAAGATTCAAGAGTACCTTAGATATGAATTGTGATGGATTTATCCTACCCCCTTCTTGGATCACATTCTTCTTAGGGCTAGTTATGATGTATCTTTATAGAGATATCTAGATTTTCTTTCCCCAGATAAATTTTTATTGGCTTCTAAAGGCAAGGGACCTCTCTTCTTATCTATCAAAGAACATGGCCAAGATTTCTACCTTCCCATTAGTTAACACCTCTAATATAACTTGTTCCTCATCTCCTATAGTGGATACTAAAACCTCATTTTCTATGGAGATGACCCCAAATTGCCTACCTATGTTGATACCATTCAACCCTGTCTTTTTGAGTATCCCCATGCTAGTGCCTTCAGTCTTTCCTCAAGGGTCCTCCCTCTTTCCAATGTAAAAAAATGCATAGATAGTGTGGTTTATAGTTTTCCTCCATGTCTATCACCTAGTCACAACTTTCTATATGTTTGTTCATCAAAACATCCTTCAGCCTCCCCCTAAGGTTAAGGACCCATAGCCAAGAGAGGTAGAAAGATATCCAATGACACAGAAGGGAACTGATTATTCCTCCTCTTCTCAACAATTGTGATAACAATCCCTCATCCTTCTCTCTCATAATTCTCTCAAATGGATATAGTTCATTATCACATATGGATCCAGGCTTGGAACATAATTGTATTTCTCCTCCTCCCATTAGAGTATAAACCCAAGATCATAAAAAATGGGAATAAACTTCTTCATCTTCTCATTATAAGTTCTTTTTTGACATCAGGATCCAAATATAGGAACCTTCCACATTAATTATTTCTTTTCATCTATGGAATGCTCGAGGCATGGGGAAATTGGTGAATAAATAATTATTATCTTCTAAGCTTCATGGAAATGAGGTTTCATTATTTTATATCCTTGATCAAAATATATACCCATCCAAAGAATATGACTTCAATCTCAAAATTGTGCTATGTAACTACATTAATGATGACCTATTGAATCATTATATTTGGATTTTCTAGAATAGTTCCTTTTTAGTTGAGAAAATTAATGTCTCTAACCAACATTTATCCACAAATATCATTCTCAGTAGATTAGTTTTCTATATTTCATTTTTTAATTCGTAATGTGATGAAATGAATATATTGTTTTCTTGGTATGATTTGGAAAAAATCAAATCTAGGGATGATTTATAGATCATTGGAGGTTATTTCAACACATCAAAGAAAAATGGTATATGGGTGCACTTAAGGAAGGACATAAAAAAACTCATCATATTTACATATCATTATAATATATGGGACAATGGGTATGTTGGGGAAAATACACATGGTGTAACAAATAGAAGGGGTGCCTCCGTACATAATTCCACCTAGATTGATGCTTGGATAATCATTAGGCCATTACCTATTTTTAGAATACCAAAGTTGATCAACAAGTTTTGTTGATATCAGAGCACTCTCCACCTCTCATCCATATCGTTGGTAGTAGTTCATATAGTGATCATTTTTATTATCAATTCGGTGGGCAAATGTCCCCAGATACTATATTGTGGCTCATTCATCTTGTGGGAAATTCATAAATGAAAGATCATGGGTTGGATTTCACTATATAATATGATGTTTGGAGAAGGATCTCTAGACTTGGGATGCCAACAAACCATCCATTTTTTTGACATTGATAGACAGAAGATGGAAATTGAAAATGTATATTTAGACTTTGAAAATAAATGTGATAATTATCTTTTTAGAAACCTAGTATGAATGAAAAACCATATTGTTAAATTATATCCCAAACTAGAACAAGAATTCAGGGATAGGTCTAAAGTGTCTTGGATTAAATTGAGTGATAAAAATACTAATTTATTTCATACATGCATCGAGGAAAAGAAACATAACAATGTTCTAAACATCCTTATTTATGTAGGCTCTATTACTAATGATCACAACATGGTGGGAGGTATGACTACATATCATATTAGTTCATTACTGAAATATGTAAATACTTGAATTCAAGAAAGATTCCCCCAAGGACATACTAATGTTTTTGAAAATATTCCCAACATGGTTTCTCTAGCTATCAACTATTATTTAGAAATCATCCCAGATGTAGAGGAGGTCTAGAGGGCGGTTACCATACTCAAATACAAAGGTTCCCCTAGACTTGATGATTTTCCAGACTATTTCTAAATATTTTACTTAGACCACATCAAGAATGATCTTGTGGATATAATCCATGATTATTTTTGGTGAGGGAGCTTACACAGATTGTGCTGTTCCATCACCTTTATTCTCATCCTGATAGTGAAGGATATAAACTCTCTTAATTAGTTCATGCCAATCATTATTTGAAAATTTCACTATAAATTCCTCACCTCAATCATCAATAGAATACTTTGTATTCACCTCTATGAATAGATCTAGAATGAACAACAAGGTTTTATCCAGGGAATGTATTCATAATCATCCATTTCCATGGAAAAATGAATGATTATTATTATCAATAATAAGATAATGGGATCTAACATTATTTTCAAACTCACCATAGAAAAATCATATGATTGGGTAGAGTTGAGCTTTATCATTAATGCTATTAGTTGTATGTTATTATATGAGTGGGTGGTAGATATTTTCTTTATTGGTATTTGTTCTCCTTGCTTCTTATTCACCTACATGAGGAACATCTACGGGTTATTCAAGTCATCCTAGGGGATTAGACAAGGGGATCCTCTATCCTCTAGTGTCCTTAATATTTAAATAGGATCATAAGTGAGGGACAAACTCATCCTTTTCAATGTAGGACAAAATTTAACAGGGTTTCCAAAAAATTATTTTTGATACACAAATAAATAAATTTATGGATAATTGATAACCATATATGAATTATTAAACACATTGAAAAAAATAGTATGCTTGCAAAGGATCCCTTCCCAAGGCCTGACCCGCCCCAAATGAATCCAATAGATCACATCAGGCCCCAAGAACCCATTAAATCTGTCTCATAAATGTGTACATGTTATCCATACCATTTCACCTTAAAAAACAATATCATTTCCCCACAAAAAACATGGAAACGATGACCCCCAGAACACCACAACAACTAGGAACATGTAAAAATCACTAGATCAAATTCCATTGAAACTACCAAGATAACTACCACAGTGTGGACTAACAACATCATCCAAAATTTCCCAAGAGACTATTTAATCTAACTAAAGTGGGGTTTTGTATGGGGGGAAAATAAATAAGAGAAAATAAGGGAATAATGATAGGAAAAACCAAAAAAATAGAAAAAATATAACTACACTAGGCCAGATCATGTCAAAGCAGGGGCATGAGAAAATCAGAAAGCTGAAATCCACCAAACAGAACCATTGAGGGAGGTGAATGATGTGAAGGGATTCATCAATATAACTCCAAACATTGAAAAAGGGGGTCAAAAATCATGACGATGAGCTTTGAATTATCTTATGTTTTTACAAGAAAAGGGTGATGAAAAAAAATCAAAAAATGAACCTGAATCTAGAAACAAGCATCATAGGAAAGGCTAGAAGAATTGAGAGGAGGACTGGAAAGGGAATGTTTCCTGATCCATGCATTACTGAGGTTTTAATCTATTTCTATGTTATCAATCAGGAAGAATATGAAGTCTCTACCATGATCCAAATCCAATAAACCTAACTAGATGAGGACACAATGGTGAACACTATGTGCAACTGGGACCCTATCGATAGAGCGTTCAACATGAAGGATCCAAAACTTCATGGAAGTCAGGAGGAATAATAGAGGATGGATGAGGGATCCAATATAATCACTAAGATCCGTCATCTCTAAGAGGAGGAAAACCCTATGGTAATGATATTAGTTTTTCCTCAATGTAAATAGTAGGCCTATTGAGAAGATAAAAGTAATCTTGACACGTAGGGAAAATAGAGTGGATAAATTGTCAACTGAGGTAAGAGTTGTGTTTACATCTTAATATTATATTTATAGGGAATGGGGAAGAAAATCAAATATATATTAGAGAAACACAGAAATTATTTTCTCATGGATTACTCAAGGGCCCTGACCTCCCCGGGTGGAATCCGTATCCATCATTTTGAGGTCCTGGTGGACAAAATCTCCAACTGTATCCTTATCTTTTAAATATTTTCCTCTTCATTTGTAAGTGCCTCAACCTAGTTAATTGTGTTCTTAACTCTATATCAATAAATTACTCTTCCACCACCATCCTTTCTAAGGCTATGCAATGAAAAGTAAAGAATATTAAAACCACCTTCATTTGAGAGGTACATGCGGTATGTAGACACCATTGAGAATCATGGCATAAGATGTCCCATGAGGTTGGGAAAGGGGATTTAGTCTAAAAATTATGATGGAAAAAATGATCTATCTTCATGAATAGTTGGGATAGATTTTATGGAAGAAAAATCATTAAGGGGAAGGTTCAGTTACACAAAGTATGGGTCATATTGGATAGATCATGGAGAGATAGTCTATGTTTTGTGGCATAATCTATTACCACATCCCAATTATTCAATAGCCCTAATTGGGGATTATGGGGTGTGGATCACTCAAATTTGGAAAGGATAATTAGGTGGGGATTGTACAACCATTTTCAGGTTGTATAACACTGGATATCAATTTCTTGCAAGAGAGTGGGTTTCCCTCCTTCATCAACACCACCCTTAACCCACAACAACAAGAGGTGTATAGAATTATTTTGATCAAGGATGAGCGTGAAATGATTTTTTACTACCTTATCATCCAAACACATCTAAATGAATTTATATCAATGTTATTTTCAAGAAAATGTTCTCTATAATGTACATGGAATTAAAATATACTACAACGAGATCCCTAATAAGATGAATTTTTTGATTTGGTGTATCTGCAACCAAACTCTTCCTACTGATGAAAATGGTAGTCAAAATCAAAAGTCTACAGTATGAGTCTATCATATGAGATGGGAAATTTTACACTGAGTATTTATATTCACAAGCATGTTTCCCATGAGTCTATGAGTTTTATACTGAGCATGAGCAGTACAATCTCAGTGTTTAACTAACTTGACAATGAAGGGGTGAGAAAAAAAGTGGTCCCTATCATTTCCAAGTTAAACTATTATAATTGACCCAAAAAGAAATAAAAATAACACATTTTTTAAAGATAACGAGTGTCTTTAGTTTTCAGTGGCTTTATTATTTTTAGAGATCTGGTTGTGCATGGGACTTCTAGTGATAACATTCTCCTCTACTGGTTCCATGGCATGTAGGATAATATACATGAGTTGAAGGTGATTTCACTACTGATGGGGACCAAATGTTAGTGTATCTCGATTACTTTTAATAATGTTATATTAAAATGGACTCCCAGATCATGACTAGCAGAGATGTCCTGGGATAATTCTTTGGTGGTTGAGCTGGTTCCTCTACTTATACAATGTGATCATTCAACATCTTTTTGGGTAGTTATGGAATGAAGAAGTTTGTTTCTTATGGTTCATAGGCTATCTTTGTATGATAAATAATTGTGTTACATCCCTCACGATAGTGGTCTCAATCTAAATTTATATGTCTCATCAATTAACAAATGGATGGGGGGAAGTTGTTCATAACTAGTCCTATTCTATTATCATTTATTTTAGTGTTTTATTTGTACTAGGGCACTCCCTCATGGTGGAACCTCTACTATTTTCAAGGGGGTTGAGTTGGTGTGTCTCTCGTGGCCCTTCACATGAAATTGTTGATACCAAATCCTTTATTACCAATAATCCTATATAGTATGATATCATAAATCCATGGTCTATCACCTATTTAGTCCATAGATGTTAAATTTTCTTAAATAGTCCCATTGATATATCCCACACATAGAAAGAGGGAAACCGGGTAGCTGACTTCCTTGCATCATAAGTCAATCTTGACAACCCGTGTATACTATTCACGAGTATGAGTTCACTTCCCCTAGAGTGTGTTAGTATTTTCCATATTGATTCCTTGGGGATCCATTATTTCAAACCCCCTAGACTTATTTTTTGTAATTTTCCCACCTTAATAAATAATCAATTTTAACATTGGATGGATGTTCATGCATTGTATGGACAACTACCTCCATGATATAACAGGTTTTTCCTTCACTGATTTAAAAGGCTAGATCTAAGGATGATATTAAATGGAAATAATTACTTTTATAATATAATTATTTTTCTGGTATAAAAAATTTAATAACTTTTTAAGGATATGATCAAAAAAGGATCATCGTTAATTTAATTATTTAAATTAGTGTACTAAGAGGAAAAAAATTTATTCAATTTTTTTGATTTTCATATGAATTATTTATTCCAGTAAATCATTAAAATTATGATATATATAACAGTAATAAACAATAAAAAATATATTTATTGTTTTGGTATAATAAACTTATAACAAAACTACCTCATAAAAATTCATTAAATCAGGGTATGTTCATGTTGGGGTCAGTTACACTACCTAATTGAAAAACACTATAAATATATATATCATGAATGACTATGGAATCATATTTACGAGTATAATATGATATAAATGGGTAAATAATTATTTTCAGTTATAGATATGTTATGTTAATATTTAATTCATTATTTTATGAAACACATTTTTATCGTCAAGAATCACCTAAACATTCATGTTATTGATTTAATATTCAAATTAAAATTGTAAAATCCTCATAAAAATATGAACCATAATATAAAATTATAAAAAATTCCTAATTATAATGTTAATGATATATTAATGGTGAAAATTGAACTAATAATTAACCCATACACATCCATTAAAAAACTCATACAAATAAACAAAATTGTAAACACCCAATGTTGAAATATCAATAGAATTTTTAGAGATAATGATGATTTTTAAAGTGTACAAATAAAAATATATGTGAGTAGGGTTATGAAATAATTTATTAAGATAAATATGTTTGTGACACATTAGGTAAAATTATGTTCATGTAATTTAGAAAAACTGGTAAGGTTTTCATCTCAATTTCCAATTATTCATAAATATTTGGAATTATATATTTGATTTCATTTTTTGGATTTATATACTCACTATTTGATATATCATATCATGAAATATCTTTTAATAACGGAATTTTAAGTTCAAATACAGGTCTTCTCTTTTAGTTTCTTTTGATTAAGATGTCACTCAAGTTTCAATACTTTCCTTGGTATTAATTGTGATTATTTAAGACTAGATACATTTTGTGCACCATATTTCCTTATTACGGTGTATTAACTTCCCATTTATATACTTTTATCATACTCCATGTATTTCATGGGAATTACTAAATAATTAATTTTGCCTTATTCTAATAGAAATTTAGTGAGTTATTACCCTAACATGGAGGATTTTAGGTATATGAATTTTCATTCATTGAGTTATTATAATTCTTTGAACTTATTTCATATACGTTGGGTACATTATTTTGATTGATTATATAATGTTTAATTCTATAATTTTTTCAATTTTTATGATATAAAACCATTTATTAATATTCTACACTTCAAGGGTTGTGTCCTTTTACATCCATCCACCTTCTTTATTGGGATTACTCATAGTCATGTCATTCTAGTATTGAATTATCTATTTAACCATTTGATTATACGGTGTGAAAATTACATTTTTTATAATTTATATTGGATGATATTATCCTACAAATTATACTAATATATTGAAATGAGTAAAACTATTGGTTCTTCATATGTTTTTATTCCAATATTGATGGTTATTCACAAGTTGACAATGTATTTTTTGACCATCCACCTTCTTTATCTGGATGGGTTCTGATATTATACCCATTTTATTGACATGGGATAATTATGCATGTACTTAATGATTATTGACTCCAAACATTATGGATTATGTATTGATATTTTTTATTTCTAATTATATATATATATATATCGAAGTTTTCGGTAGTATGTGGTTCCTCAAGGAATGGTATGAATGGTCTTGATGACTCTTATGGTAAATTCTTTGGATTTAATCTGAAGTTTGGTGTGGCCCAAAAATATATATCTCCACTATCTATTGATAGTTCCCATGAGACAAAAAATATTTTGGTATTTTGTGTATGCCTTCAAAATTCAAAAATATTTCTTGATTGTGGTCTCAAAGACATGTAAATTTTATTTCATAAGGCCTTAAAATCAGGTTTTTTATATTCAATATAATATGATAAATCTATAAGATTTCAACATTATTAATATATATGTATTTATTTATTATCATGGAAAAAGCATGATCTTTGTTTAATGGTGATTATGTCCCCATGTTTTTTACCAATTACTTCCATAGTATTTATTCCATTTTTATTCTCTGATTTTGTTAGTTATATGTTTCACTTACTAAGAATTAGATCTCACCCCATTATTATTTTTTCGTTCCCTTAGTATGAAAATTATGCATGTGAAATCCTTTGAATGATATCACATGTGTAACAATTTATGGGAGATGTTAAAGACTTATCTTGCATTAAGTAGCCTATTATATAACATGAAAAATAACTCACATTATTTGAGAAATACATGGGATTTATTAGTTTATCTTGAATCCTAATTTTATAAATCTCTATACCTAATAAGATCTTTGAGATGTAAGAAATTAAATAATCATTCTTGATTTAGTAGTTACAGGTAATTATATTCATGATTTTATAAATGCTATAAAAGAAATTATGTAAAGTATGTGTTTATGGGACTAGATCCAAGAGTAAAGGTCTGAGGTGTGACAATATTAATTCAAAAGTTTAGTGAATATAATATTTATTTTAACAAAATGAATATATTTTATAAATGATTTTTTTATAACAATTAATTTATTCTTTTAAGAAATCATTTTAGAATATACACATGTCATCAAATATAATAATATAATTATAAAAAATGTTATTTGACATAGTGAATAATGTAAAATAAATAATTATCAATGGGACATTGTGAATTATCAATATTTAACCCTATATGTATTGCTAAAGATATCATTTTTCAACATGTGGAGTTTTTTAAATAATAAAGATGCTCTCTATAATTTTCATAAGCTTTAGAGTGAAATATCCTTCATTTGTACTTCTGAAAAACCTATATAAAAATGAAAATAATTTTATGATTGATAATAAAGGGCATGAAACAAATAGTTCCTCTACTCTAGATCCTCAAATATCAGGTATACCGACCATATATTCAAGGAGAATGTGTGGATACATATAAAAGAATCTTTATAAGGAATCACCACCACCAAAACAACACAAAATGAATAGTAGTAAAACTTGATCATATAGATTACCAAGAATGTGGTAATTTGATTTTTTTTAATTAGTTAAAAAATACATTTTCTATATCATTTAAGAGATTATTGTTTTTTTAATCATGATATTTGGATATTATTCATTTATATTTATGAAAATCGAAAATAAAGGACCCACTTGATGCCTATGTAGTTCCTCGGAATATCCAACCACCACAACATAACATGATTTGGTAAAGCATTATACTAATTTCATATAGAGATTTCATATAATTATAACCACTTAATGGCGGGTACAATTCCAATTTTTCAATATAATATTTTCCATTTTATCCAAATTGAATAAAGATAATCCCATAGATTTTATTGATATCAATTTCATTTCCAAGAGTGAAAGTACCAAACAACCAATCAATGACTATTTCATCGCATCCTAATCAATTTTTCCAACACAACTTACTTCTAATACCCCAAATCAGTATGGATCCCTTAAACAATGTTATCATTTTTTGATTAATATCCCCAAAATAGTTTTTAATTGTTACTCTAGTACTATGATGAGCACCACATCATTGTCATAAATTTTTTAGGTGTTTCACAAGGGATATAAAAAAACTAATTTAATAGTAACTATCATATACTTATATATTTTAGATTATAATGACATCAAATATAAGCCCCAAACATGTCATAAAACGACATTGATACTTATTTCATACCCTATTTTGAGAAATGGCTCCCTAAAAACAAGATTTGGACCAGACCCCTTAAACCATAACTATAACCACTGAGTTTTTTTTATAAAAAACAAATGTATAACCATGATATCAATAATACACACCAAACTTGCTACAAATTCTTATATTTTTAGTCTATCACTTCATAGGAACCACAATGTTGTCTATATGGCTGCACCATGATTCTTAGTACAAAAACCAAACCTTAGAATTTCCACATATTCAATTTTTATTTTATTTTATTCCAATAGTTACTAAATTAAAAATTAAAAATTCAATCACAACATAAATCATATCTTTTTTAGAAAACTATGCCTTGGTTATTTCGATTTTATAAATTAAAACTGATGGATCATCTAAGCCATAAAATAAAAACTGACCACACCATTGATGAAGAGTTATCGTGTGCACTCTCAAAAATATTTATAACTAAATGCAGCATATGAGCTGACCTAGGTTGTTATCTTGAAGAGATTTTGTGGACAATCAATCACTAACTCTAATTCACTTTTTTTATATTTTTATATTTATGAAATAAAACTAAAATATATTGATATTTGAGAAATGATTATTCAAGATAATGAAATGTAAATTTACAATGCATAGTGTAGATAGAGTGAATGCAAACATAATGATGTCAGAAAGAAAGGAGATATTCCTGAGGGAATCACCCAGATTAAACCTTCATCGTCTCATTATTAGTTAAAAATTTATTAACAAACACACTCCATCATATGTGTGAATATATTCTTCTATATTTGGTTGTGAATATACAGTTCTCTCAACGATTGTAGAGAGACCACACATCCACCTCCTCAATCGAGGGAAAATATTATAAAAGAGAAAGTTAAGCCTCAGGTGGAAAGTTGAGACACAAAGGTGCCTTACCCACTAAGATCCCCCTTGACATAACTCTAGTAAAATAAGAAACAATGAAATTTAATATGCAATTGTTGGGGTTCAACACTAGATTGATCCCCCAGAAAGTTTCTCAAGTTAGTTACTCATGATCACGAGTATAAGAGATAAGAGTGGAGAAGAATGGGGTGGAGGAACAAAATATAAAAAAATGAAGATGAGATGAATAAGAGAAAAATATATTAAAAGGGCATAATACTATTACAATGAAAAGAGACTACAAAACAATGGAAAATTTCCACACAGAATTGATAATGCTTTGAGAAGAGGTGATGATAAATATTTATAGGGAGAGGAGGTAAAAGAATTCTATCCAAAATCATCTTCCAAATGATTCTGCGTGGATGTACCATTAACTTTCCAAATTTTTAACAGATTTCTCCATAAAAGGTTTTCCCTAATGTTTCCTCTATTCACCCTCCAAATATGAGATTTATTTTCCCTCGTATGTAGGAGTAATGCCAATTCAATCCGAAACATTTAATATGTCCATTTGACTACGTAAATTCAAATGCTTCAACTTCCATGGCGATTATGACCCTCCCAAATGTCAGTTCACGCATTAGAACCTTAATTACAGTTGTTACCCACTTTATTTGGTGTCTCTCCACATAATATAGTCCAATTTTGATGAAGTTTCATGATGTTATGAATTTATTACCCAATGGAACTGTTTCTGCCTGGTGAGACGTTTCGTCTTCCACTTGTTTTGAGCGTTCCAATAATACCTTAATGAGGGTATTTTGACTTGACCATCATCATGGATTCACCTTATTGAATCCTATTTAATTTACAACTAGAAGAAATGCATTTGGAGGTGTGTGCACTGAGTTATGCATATGTTACGTTGGTGGGGCTCATTCTGTCCGCCAAGAAAAATCTTCAACTTTATTGATTTTTATAGCCCCTAGATGATCGATTTCGCCCCTGATCCAGCATAGAAAAATGAATTAAATTAAATACGGATTCTAAAAAAAATTTAATAAAAAATCTGGACATATATTTTATGTGAAATTAAAAAAATACCCCTGTGATAACAGTATGTTAAAATTTCTGAATTTAGGCCATTTTTTCATTTAGGTTAAAAATAACACTAAAACCTAAAAAAGTGACAATTACCCATACAATAAAACTATGGTGGGATTATAAAAAATTATTTATAGTATAAAATATATGAAAAATTGAGCTTCAACAGTCCCCCACTTATACATTTCACTCCTGGGCAATCATCTTACATCTAAATTAAATTCCACTCAACAAACAAAAATGAGAAAATATCAATGATCTTATCCAAAATAGAAGTCCATCATGTGTCATATAATAAAAACAATCCTCTCTAATTTTCATTTCAATAATTAAATTTATTTCAACCTCATAAATCAATCCATGGATCAATAATAACCTACCTCACATTGAATTTTATGTCACTTTTCACTCAATAGAAATTGAATCTAGAGTTATGCTCATATTTGAAAGTCACATGTATCACAATAGTTTTGTGAAAATTCTAATTTATCCATAGTGTGAAACATGAAAATAAATTTAATCATGAAGGATTAAATTAATGGTTCAAATGATAATGTGTCTTAGGGTTGGTGGGAAAATGATTGAAAAAGTTTCAGGCTAGAAAGAGGAGGTTGGACTTTTAAGTACAATGCAAGATTAAATCAAGAGAAAACACAAGAAATTCCTCTCTCAATCCCACCTGAAAATATAAAAAACAAAACCAACCTCTTTATTGACATGGTACATGAGCGAATAACAGATTATAATGAATGATATCATCTAATTTCTCCCATTTTTCAAAACTCTAGAAAGGTACAAATTTATTTTCTTTTTTTTTCATTTTCTTTTTCATGGAGTATGAGATGAAAATTGAATACAATGAATGAATGAAAATTCGTGCCCTTTATTTTTGACAGGTAAATGAGTCATAAAATAATGTACAATGAAAAATTCAAGCTCATCTCCATTTTTTTCATTTTTTGAAGGAGAAATTGATGAAACAAATAAAGCACAATAAAATGACGACACATGCCCAATTCTTTTATTATCCACTGATCAATGTATTGAAACACACCTCACACCACCCATAAATGATACACATCCCAATTAATTCACACGAAAGTCCCTTCCCCCACACTCAAACTTGAAATAACCATGCAAAAATACTAAAAGTGTGGGAAGGTAAGGAAAAATTGGCTTGTAATGTGGCTTAAATCTATAAGGCAATTCATGGAATCTAAGGGCTTACGAAGGATAAATGTAAAGGTGGGTCTCAAGATAAAATGTTGATACCTAAAGAGATACCTCAATAATTTCAAATACATTCCATGAAATCCAATGATTCGAAAGAAAATATTCACAAATTCTGGTTCTCACACAAAATTCATGTTTCTCTCAAGAAAGTGTGGGTATTAGGAAGAATATGTCAAAGTGGTTTAGAATACCTCACAAGACTAGAAATATATTCAGAGTCATTGTTTCATGGGGTTGGATTTCAAAAATCAGTCATACTCATAAAAATGATTTAAAATCCATTTCAAGAAAAATGTTTTCACATCAACAATCATTTAAAATTCATTATTTCAAAACTGATTTCAACTCTTTCTAAATCAAATGACGTGTAAAAAGTGATAATATTATTTATTAAAGATCAAAAATCATAAAAATATGATTAAAAAAATTAAAAACAAATGAGAAGAACTAATAAGGATGACACTCCCCCACACTTAAATTTTACTACCCCTCATATCAACTCAACAAAATATAAATATAAAGGTAGAAAAGCCAAGGGAAGGAATGATACAACCTAACATTATTTTTGAAGTGGATTCATTGAGTTAAGCTCCTAGAATCTACCAATTTAAGACTACAATAAAGTAATGAAAATATATAAGAAAAATAAATAAAAAGAATGAGAAAGGAAAAAAAAACAGATAATACTTCATTTAGACCCCCAAGCTGGTGCTAGGTTTTTACTGCCCCTAGTCAGGAAGTTTCAATGGATTATCCCCAGTCAGAAGGTGGGAGTGTTTTCTTTGAGACGAACCACCAAATGTGAGTTTTACCAATGGCCATGAATAAACACTGAAAGTAGAGAACCCCAAAGATTATAAGAAAGTTACCAACCCCCAAGAAATAATAAAGATGATATTTGAGGTTTGTAGTAGGAGGTAATAAAATATAAGGGTGATCTCTGTTGACTTATATGGTGTCCTCCTCCATATGGTATGAAAATATTTATTGAGGAGGTAGTCACAGCAGCATATTCTCTAGCTCTTCTTCTTCAATCACCACCACTTGAGTGGTTTCTTCTTTAACATCCACAATATTCTCTATTAGTGTTGTATCAAAAATAGAAAAGGGAGAGATGTCAGAAAACAATTTAGCTTGAATAAGATTAAAACCTGAAGAACTAATAAAGAAATCTTTCCTTTCAATTAATTCATCTTTGTAATTGATCTCTTCAGGCATGACCATTGGAAACTCAATCTCAGTATGTTCATCTTGTTCATTATATTCCAAATCAAGAGAGAGGTAGATAGTGTCTGATGTTTCACTATCAAGTATGGGAAGATCATGTTTCAAGTTATCTTCAACAATGTTATTCCAAGATTCCTCCAAAAAATGTTGATCTCCCATTAGTGCATCAATTGAAATGTGTACTTCTGGAACCTCCTAAAGCAATGGTTGAGTTCGGTTTTATGTCATTAGTTCCTTTAGAAGTTCTTTCTCACCCACCTCAGATTCTTTAGTAGAAAAAATTATTAGTGAAATCTCTTTCACCACTCATTTTGGTTCAAGTTTCGTCTTAGGTTCGGGTTGTTCATGGGATGCGTGTACATATTCAGCAATCAATTCTATTTGTCTCTCTATGTTTTTCAATTTATCACTAATCCTTTGAAACTGAGCATCATGATCATTGTAAACATTTTCATGCACTTGAGATTGGTCAGGACATGGATAATAATGACAATTTGAATACATCATGAACAAAGAAGATTTTTTTCATTTTTGAAATTTATGAATTTTCTGTTGATTTTTTTAAATGAAAGGGAAAAAATTATTTACACAATTGGAATAAAAATAGTGAATTAAAACCACTTGGATCCCCGACAAAAATTCCAATTTGATGAAGTGTTGTCATGTGTGCTCTCAAAAATATTTATAACTAAATACAGCATATGGGCTAACCTAGGTCATACTCTTGAGGAGCTTTTGTGTTCAATCAATCACTAATTATAATTCACTTCTTTTTATATTTTTATATTTATGAAATAAAACTAAAATATATTGATATTTGAGAAAGTATTTTTCAAGATAATGAAATGAAAATTTCAACGCATAATGTAGATAGAATGAGTGCAGACAAAATGATGTCAGAAAGAAAGAAGATATTCCTGAGAGAATCACCCAAATTAAACCTTCATCATCTCATTAATAGTTTCAAATTTATTAATAAACACACTCCATCATATGTGTGAATATCCTTTTCTATATGTGCTTGTGAATATACGTTGCTCTCAATGATCGCCGAGAGACTGCACATCCACTTCCTCGATCAAGGGAAAATATTATAAAAGAGAAAGGTAAGCCTCGGGTGGGAAGTGGAGACACAAAGGCACCTTACCCACTAATATCCCCCTTGACCTAACTCTAATAAAATAAGATAAAATGAAATTTAATATGCAATTACTTGGGTTCAACACTAGATTTATCCCCCGGGAAATTCCTCAGGTTAGTTACTCATGATCACGAGTATAAGAGATAACAGTTGTGAAGAATGGGGTGGAAGAACAAAAGATAAAAAAATGTGAATGAGATAATAAGAGAAAAATATATTAAAAATTAATAATACTATTCTAATGAAATGAAACTAAAAAACAATGGAAAATGTCCACACATAAGTGCCAATGCTTTGAGAAGAGGTGATGATACATATTTATAGGGAGAGGAGGTGAAATAATTCTCTCCAAAATCATCTTCAAAATGATTACATGTGGATATACCATTAAATGGCCGAATTTGTAACATGTTTCTTCATAAATGATTTTCCCTAATGTCTCCTACATTAACCCTCCAAATATGGGTTTTATTATCCCTTTTATGTAGGAGTAATGGATAATTCCATTCGAGACATTTAATCTGTCCATTTGACTAGGCAAATTAAAATGCATCAACTTCCCGGGCCATTATGACCTTCCCAAATGTCATTTCACACGTTGGAACATTAATAAATGTTTTCCACAATTTAATTCGAGTCTCTCCACAAAATATGGTCTTTTTTGGTTATGAATTTATTACCCAATGGAATCGTTTCTTCTTGGTGAGAAGTTTCATCTTCCACACATTTTGAGCATTCCAATAATGCCTTAATGAAATTATTTTGACTTGAACATCCTGATGAACACGACTTATTGAATCCTAGTTCCTTTAATGATGGAATAAAGGAATTTGGAGGTGTGTGTGTCGAGTTATGCATCTGTTACATTAGTGGGTATAATTCTGTCTTCCATGAAAAATTGTCAACTTCATGGATTTTTTACGGCCTCTAGATGATCGATTCAGCCTCTGGTCCAGAAGAAAAAAACGAAGTAACATAAATAAGGATTCTAAAAAAAATTAATCAGAACATTTGGACATATATTTTATGAGAAATGGAAAAGATACCCCTGTCATAACAATCTATTAAAATTGCAGAATTTAGGCCATTTTTTCATTTAGTCGCAAAATAACACTAAAACCTAAAAATGTGACAATTACCCATACAACAACACTATGAAGGGATTGTAATAAATTATTTACAGTATAAAATATATGAAAAATTGAGCTTCATTAAACACCCTAAACATTAACCTATCTCACCAAAACCTTTCAAAAATTTATATAAATAAAAAATATCCCCTATTAAATACTATAAATTCATCCCAAACTTATTCCTATTACCCTAAAACATTCTATTCCAAATACAAACTTCCATACATTTAAATTCTATCTATTAACCCATATGAAATTTTCCCTCCTATTTAAAATTTTTAATCCAACATTGAACCCATTACAAACTAGATCCATTAAATATTTAGTCAAAAACATGAAAAAACCCATGACCTCCTAAGTGATTGTCATCCAACCAGAAATTATAGTATCATTAAAGTACCTATCCCATAACAATTATTTATATTCTGACTAAAAAACCTTCAATAATCCATAAATTGATGATACTAACCAAAACCTACCATAAAATCTATTACTGATTCACATAACATTATATTACATTTTTTACAAAGAATAATTTTAATACTCATACATTCATCCATGCCTTAAATTAAATGAACTCAATGATCAACATGACTTTGTTTCCCCATTATATCAGAAGAAGGAAAATTATATAGTATTATATCCCAATATATTTACTAAATTTATACTATAGTATATTGAATATACATTATTATCGAAAATACATTTATTTAATTTAATGATTTTAATTATATGACTAAAAGCAAGAGTTTACAATAGACTCAACCACATCACTCAAATTTTAGAATAATATAGTTATAAGTGCATTCAAATGTAATATGCATGCCCACGCTTAGATACAACTAGAATAAAACATGAGAATAAATCCATAATTGTTCCTTTGTCCCATGAACCAAATTGAATGGCCATCATATGAATAAGGAATTGAGATGGATGTTATACCTCTCAATATATACATAAAACATTTGAACATTGGATCTATGAACCCCCATAAATGATACCAACTTCAACCAATTCTAGAATGTCTCTAAGAATATTACTTTATATAAATAAGTCAAGGACCTAAGGAATTTAAACAATTCACCCATGTATAATTATAATCAGCTATGATTTAATAATTATAAAATCATGATATATAATTTCAACAAATGGCTTAGTATATCCATTGCTAGAAATGTCAGGAAAATGTAGTAATGGTTTTAAAACCCCAACCCTATGGAGTATCTCTGGAATCATTCAGTTAAGTCATAATTAAACCCCAAGAATATCACAAATTCTAAAGCTCAGGTGGGGAGGGGGTTCTCCTACATAAAAATATCACATGTTGAACTCTATTTACACATACGACAATAATAACTACGGAATTACATGTACAAAAATTTCAATAACATCTATGTAATTCATTTTCCACTAAACTAAATCATAATTTTTTAATGACATGTTAACTAATTTCTATCATGATTTTGGAATTCCAGGTCCACTTTCCAGAATCAATAGTTTGTGGAGAATCAAGTCCAAAAATACCTAATAAGTGATGATGAATTCCATGTCCATCATCCAATAATGTATGGTTGGTAAGGTGGATCCTAGGATGAATATCTAGGTATCTTGACAATGTAAGAGTCAATCAAGTGGGTTAAGAATATAAATCTCAGTATGTATTTCTTGTAAACCTAATCATACATCGCAACAAATCATAATCATTTTTATAGTGCTAAGAAGAACCTATGAAAATCACAGTTTCATCAAATGTAACTGGTTGATGGAATATGTAAATAATGTGGGTGGTCAAATAAAAAAAACAATCACTACAACCACCTATCCTCAAGATCACAAGTTAGGTATGTGTTCTAATGTTACACCCACTATCATCTCTACCCAAACCCATAACATGGTAGCTCATGGTTGGACAAACATCAGGTAACCCACTAGTTCCATTTGGTCAAAACACTAGAAATTAATCTTACATATGATCCTTAAGGCCCACACATAATTGTAGGAATCCATCTTGGGATCCTATAATCTAGAATGTAAGAAAAGGTATCCCACAAGGGATCAATAGAAATAGTATGTAATAAGATGCATCCAGTGAAGGATCCTATAAAAGAGAAATTAAGTAGTGGAATCCTACACATGTCCCACTAGGTCAAAACACGAGCGGAGGAATCCTACAGGTAATCCTCAGTCACACAATAGTTTCTAACAACCCACAGCCTCACAGGACTAAAGAGGAACACCTCTAAAGAGAGATTTACATTTGGGAAAATCTACAATATATTGGTTTTGGTAGATAAATCATGGACCATATTAGATCAAGTTCTCACTCTCAGTTAGTTCAACCACTAAAACAATATATCTCATCAATCCTCAACTCAGTTCTACTAACCAAGTAATATCCCAATATGCACTTGATGAGGACATTGTTGAATGCATTCTAATTTCACTAAACATTTTATAGGAACCTTTGGTAGGTCTCATCCCTATTATCACTCTCCGGAGATAACATAAACTATTTATTGGTGGAATAACCTTTCCATTATGTGTTTCTTGATCCAAAACTCCTTTTAAGATTCCCAAAATCACCCAAATTATTCTACCATAAAAATTTACATGGAATAAAATCATCAAAATAGACTCCCCTTATATATAAACCTGAATGTGGTGTGTAAAAACATGAAACCCCCTCAAAATGGTAGCAAGGGAGATATTCATGAAATGTATACCTGAGTACATGATGTGTACTCTAAACTATACACTTGGTCATCTACTCTAGCCAGACTTGGAATGTAAAACCCAAGTACATGAAATGTAAGAAATATACATGGCTTGTAATCTACATGGGGTACCTACCTGTGTATCTCACATGGCCTAGCCATAAAAATTTTCTTGTTCATGTACTTCTATATAGAATTTATCCCACATGGGGTTTGTAAATATACCCTAAAAAATACAAGTACCTCTAGATGTAATGTCTTTCCATGCAATAAAAAACATGGATCAATATGACAACATGGAATTTTCCTCAGGTACACAACATGTAGTCAAAACTATTTCTTCTCATGTACACAGATACATGTCCAAGTATCTGTACACAATTTGTACTATAATTAAATGGTTTGAACTTCTAAAGAGTCATATTATATGAATATGAAGATTATATTTTATGTTTTCATATTACCACAGGACGTGTGATCGAGATTTCCCAAATAATAACCCCTTTAGTTCGCATGAAGCCTAATTTTTCTCCAGGATAAGCATATATTGACCCTATGGGGGTTCTGTGAAATCATAATAGGGAACTAAAACTAAAAAGAAGAAAATATTAGGGAATCTATGAAAAAACATAAAAATGAACTACCTTCGAGAAGAATCCATCGATGATTTAACAGTATCTACGTTCCACCGCTGTTGTACAATGATATGACTCATCTCGATCACCATACTGTCACCTCTCTTATTATTATTATTATTATTATTATTATAATTTGTTTTCTTCTTCTTATTATATCTATATCTCTCTAACTCTATTATTTTTTAATTTATCTCTTGGCCACAAAAGGTGAATCCTATAGGGGTATACATGAGATTCAATGGAGATAAGAATAAATAAAGGTATAAAATGAAAAGAAAGAAAAATATAATGAGGTCAGGACCCTGGCCTGACACCTGACATGAGTTTATGACTTGACTAGGAAAACAAATTATTACTGAATCAATAGTTAAGAGAGACTATCAATCCAAATTTCTATTGAAAATATATATCATAATGAATATTCCTGAATAAATTAATATTAGATTAATTATTAATTATTTTGTAAAAATTCAGATGGATCATATTTTCACTATACTTCTATCATATGGTAAATACCCTATTCCAGGACCATTGGAGTGTTAAATAATATTTTACAAGACTATATAATATGTATAAAAGTTCATTTTACCTTTTATGAGCATATAAAAGAAAAGATTTAGATTTCTACTCAATTTCATAGTCCAAAAAATAAAAGGTCTTTATAAAATCCATGTAAAATATACCATTACAGGATGTGTAATGGTCATCATACATATTGTAAACTTCATATTCTTTTTCAATGATACAAACCATGTGTTTTTATATGATTTCAAATTTTCTTTCAAGAAAATAGACAATGATGATTGATTACAAGGAACTACATTTCAGGTATATCAGAAAATTCTGTGTCAGACTACATTCTATATAATTATATAGTACATAACAAGGAATGTATACAACTTATGTTAAATGACATTATGAGTGATAGTAAATGTAATATAAGTGTTAAATTCAAAAAATAAGAATTCATATGATGGAGGGAAAATATAAATTGAAAAATATATTTCTCCAAGAATGGCATAAATTATGAACCCATGTTTTTAGAACAACTTATTGTCAGATTGATCTATAGGGTATCATAGATCAAGTCATATTACATACAGTAAAAATTTATTGAAAAATAATATATGGAACAATTACCTGAGTGAATTTTTTCTTATGTATCATCGTATAAATCACTCCCATAAGATGTGTTAGGGAACAAGAAAAAAATAATTATTATGAATAGACCATTGTACATTTATGTGATTAGATTTATAAAATATTGCATGAAAAAATTGATATTTTATATTTCTTATATAAAAATTATGGTTCACAGAATAAAATAAAACCCAAATAATTTCATAATTCTGGAGTCAAAACTATCCAACAATGCTAAAAAAACTATAAAGAATAAGTTTATAGTATATGGAGATGTGGGAATACTAGTTTTTAAGAGGATAGAAGACACAAATTTTATAGAAAAAGATTATTTATGTATCATAGTTAGACATAACGAAATTATAAAGATAAGAATAATGATGAAATGTGGATATATATATGAATATATAGTATGTTGTGTCTTTTGATATATTTGAAGAACTATTATAAAAGACACAAATATTTGTCCCAAATTTTGGAATTGTTCCATGAAAGTAAAGTATTATAAAAATATATATTATAATAATCTTCCGATCATGGTACTAGTCCTGATTTCTTATTTATGCTGTATAGAAAATATAAATTGTTTGTTATATCACGTATTATGAGTTTTACTTGGAGAGGTGAAGTCATAGAAAGTAGAGTATCTAAAAAGAAAAATGTGGTAAGCCTAGAAACTATAGTTTTACCTTAGTAAAATAATTAATATCATGTGAGAAATAATTATATGGGAAATGTTAGCAGTTGGATCTAGTGTAATTGGGATTCATTTGGGTTGGAGCCTTAAAAGAGATCTCCTTCTTAATTTTTATTAATATAAAATATATAAAATATTTTATCACATAATTATTATTCTTCTACGTGACATTAATGTGATAGTTCAAATAAAATATTTTTTCCATCGAATAATTTTTAAAGGTCCTTGATATAATGTTAAACTGAAAATTACTTGATGATATTATTAAATAAATACATTTTATGGTCTACTTTAAAAAAAATTATGGGACATGACTTATTTTTGACTATCTGGTGTTGGGGGAAATAAATACATTATTAATTCTTCTCAATATGATCAATCTTAATGACCTCCAAGATTTTTGGTTTTGATGACAATCATACAAATATGTTTTATGTGTTGTTGGGGAATTTCTTTTACGAACATGTGTATTAGACATCCAACTAGAGAAAAATTTCATTATGTATCATGTATCATATAATTTCTTATATGAAAAAATTGTAAAGATATATTATCATATTGAACTAGTATGTCTTTAGAGTATCTATAGTTATATGGAATAAATTAAATATTTTATTAATGTATTTTAATATTTTATATTAATGTATGACTATATATTTGGACCACTGATTGAAATTTAACTATATGATAAAATCCATTAACATGGTAGTTTATATCTGTGTTCATTATTGTATAAAAAATAAATAGAATTAAAAATATAAGGTTATAACAAAATTATACATCCCACTTGGTGATATATTTTTTTAAAGGGATTAGATTATAGGATAGTAATAAAAGTTTTTTCTAAATTTCTACATTAAATTATTTCTTTGTGGGCTCATTAACTTATTTTTAAATGGTGATCTTGGACTATAGGTAGGTTAACCTATTTATATAATAAAAGGGACTAGAGGCTCACACAATATGTTTATAACAAATGTCATTAAATTGTATTTAATTTAATGTTAAAGACTACATTTTCTCCTAAATTGAGGAATAATATATTTTAATGAATCTTGTATCACATAAATTACTTCATGAGATATCTACGTTTTGAATACGTGAGTTGAATACAATATGCTATTTATGTTATTAAAAACACAACTAATTAATAAAAAATTGTGGACTATTTTATTGAATAAACTAGAAGAAATTATTATTTAAATTATTTAAATATTTTAAAGAATATTAATAACACCTCAAAATTATAATATTTGTTTTCATTTAAATAATTACATTGGTTCTATAGCTTTATCTACACACAACACCAAACATAAATGAAATCATCATATATTTAGAAAAAGTATCAATATAAGTATAAACGTTAAAAACCTAGCCTTTAAAATAGTGAGACTGAATAAGAGTAACATATTTATGAATTATATGCATATAAAAATATATACTTATAATACAAATAAAAATCAATTAGTTTACCTAAATTGACTAATAAGATCATTTATTATTTTGAAATTTATTTTACAAAAAAATATATTTTATGCGATGGAAAATTCTATTTCAAGAAACATATGATTAATTAGAAATTATTTTTTACATTAATAATTTATTTGAACATATTTTGTTGAAAAATTATATGAAATAGGAATAATAATAAAAAATATTTCAAAATTTCACTATCCAAATATAACAGTTTTCAATAATATTATATGATATTATTCAGAAATTGAATTTATAAATTTTCTAATTTTAAATTAATAAAAATAAACTTCTTTAATTTTTAACATAAAAAATTAATTAGTATGCATTTTTTAGAATATTTTAAATAGTTTGTATTTTAGTTAAAAAATATGATTTTCAAGAAACTTTTAATTTGTATAATTTTACCATTAAATAATAATTAAATATAAATTTATAAAAATTTCTAATTAATAAAATATGAATTTTAGTAATTATATTATTTATTTGAAAATATTCTTTGAACTTATAAAACCAATGGAAATTTTTTTAGAACAAATTAGAATGTTACTTTAATAAAAAATAATTTTAGGCCTTTTAATTAAATCTAGCATTTTTAATGGATATTTAGTTTTGTATTACCTTGAAAGGCTCAAATTGTTTTTTATAATAAATAAATTTATTTCACTAAAATAAGTATTTAAAATATTTATTTCTTATATATTGATTTTATGTTTTGAAATATCACTTCATTATAACCCATTTTTACGTGATTTGATGAATTTATTTTAAAATTAATATTTTGCATGTTAAGAAATTTTATTTTATAAAATTATTCCTAATTGTTAAATTATTATTATAATATTATGTTAAATTTTTAATCATAATATTTGACATTAAAACCAACTACTATGTTCCAAAATTAATTAGAAAGGTAAAAGTTAATTGAGGTGATGGAAAAAAAGTTAAAACAAAAATCCCTAAATCCCTATCAATTGCCTAAAAAATAGTGGTTGGGGTGAGTTTAAAACCCAATTTTTTTTAATATTCTCTTTTTTCTATTTTTTCATTTTATACTTGAATAGAAACCTTAAATTATTCAAAATGTAAGGGTAACTCCAAAAACATTCCTTCTCTTCAGTTATAAAAGGATAACATCTTAACCACTTCAAGACTCACCTCATATTTGAAAATCTCCTTGAAGAAATTTTATTTTTTATTTTCTTTTAACTCTAACCCTCATTCAAAATCTTTACACCAATATAAATTTGCATAATTCCCTCATTTCTAAGGAGACTTCTATGGAAAATTCACGTCTCCGATGGGAGTATTATCATCCACCCAGTTTTTTATCTTAATTATATTTATTAAAATAAATTATAAAAAACAAAAATAATTATATTAGTATCATTTATATACTATAATTTTATTATATTAAAATAATTATC
Organism: Viscum album; assembly: GCA_963277665.1. Taxonomy (NCBI): domain Eukaryota; kingdom Viridiplantae; phylum Streptophyta; class Magnoliopsida; order Santalales; family Viscaceae; genus Viscum; species Viscum album. The sequence continues at coordinate 826,696,338 of OY728155.1, forward strand.
ATTGTTTATTTTGACACCCCATCAATTAGGAAATACAAAATGGTCATTTGTGTGTTGTCTGAACTACCTCTTCCATGAAGTAACATGTTTTGTTTTCATACACCACCTTATGAAGATATATATAAATATGATATTAAATTATATATATATAATTGATATCATATAATTAATTATGGGTTATTAAAAATTTAAAAACTATTAATCATATGATTAACAAAGGATCATCATTTATTTAATCATTTAAAATAAGGGTACTAAGATGATAATCATTTTTTCAAATTTTTTAATGTTTATATATCCATTATTTCTCATTATAATACTTTAAAATTATAATATATAATCATAATAAATGTTAAATAGGATCATTTTTCATATGGTATAATAATATTACATTAAAAAAACCACATAATCATTCATTAAAGCACGATATGTTAATGTTTGGGTCGAATTAACCACCGAATTGAAATATACTATAAATTTTTATCGTGCAGGAATATGGAAAAATAAATACTAGTATAATATGGTATAAATGTGTAAATAATTATATTTTGTTGTTGGATATTTTATATCAACATTTAATTCATTAATTACGAAAACACACATCGATCATCAAGAATTACGTAAACATGCTTGTTATTGATTTTATATTCAATGATAAAGATTAAAAAACTCATGAAAGGAATTTGAAACATCATAAATAAATTTATATCATCTATAATAGTCAGTTTAATGTTCTAATAATGATAAACTTTGAAATAATAATTAATATGGATGCCATTATTATGAATATTGTACAAACATTAGAAACTATAAACACCTAGTGTGGAAAATATATAGTATTCATATGTATAATGACTATTAATAATGTTTATAAATAAAAATAAAAATTATAATTTTTTAAAATTAGGTTTTATGATATTTATGTTTTTAATACATGAGGTTAAAGTATGCTCATGGAAGTTAAGACATGAGGTAAGGTTTTAAATATCAAATTCCTATCCTTGACATATATATAGTATCATGCACCTAAAATCATATTTTGTTAGTATATAATTCCAATTTGAGATATCAAATCTTGAATTATTTTTTAATATTGGTATTTGAAGTTCAATTACTTGCATTCTATTTAAATTGGTTTTTATTAATGTTTTAATCATTCCAGAAGGGGTTCGTTAGTCTCATTTGTGATTATTTTATGATTAATATATTTTGTGCACCATGATTCAGTTATATTGTGTTTAAAATTTCCATGAATTTTTTTTTCAATCCCCTTATATTTCATGGGTTTTATTAGCCAAATATTTTTCCCTTATTCATGTGGGTATTGATTTGGTTGTTTCCCCAATAGGGAGGATATTTGGTAACCCAATTTTCATTTAATTAGTTATGATCATTCTATGATATTATTTCTTATAGTAATTTTATATTATTCCCCTTTGTTGTATTATATGGTATTCTCTCATTGTTTAAATTTTATCCATATAAATGCTCTGATAAATATTCCTTACTTATTGGGTTATGTACTTTTACAATAATCCACCTTCTTTTTCTATATTGTTTATGATTTTGTTACTATAATATTGACTTATTAAAAGAGCCATTGATTTATATACTGTGAAAAATAATGTCAAATTTATTAAAATTGGATGATGATCACATTGAAATAATATTATTATATTTTCATGGGTAAATGTATTGGATCCTTGTATGTTGTCATTTTAGTACTGATGATTATTTGAAACTGGCAATGTATTTTTTGAAAATAAACATTCTTTATATAGATGGGATATAATAATGTCACAAATTTTACTGACATGTGGTAAATTATTGGAATATTTAATGATGATTGACTTCCAAATTTTTATGATCATCTATTGATATTCTATATTTTTTATCATACAGATAGCCATGTTTTATTCTTTAATAGGTTTATCAAGTAATGTTATGAATGGTATTGATTAATATTATAGTTTATTAATTAGAATTAATCAAGTGACAGATGTGTCCACTAATTATATAGAACCTTGATGCATGAATAGGTCCCATGAGACTAAATATGTTTTTTATTCGATGTATTTTTACCCAATCCAACAATTTTTATGACTATGGTCCATATGAAAAGTAATTTTCATGCAACAAAACCATGAAAAAAGTGTTTTAATGTATTTTATTATATGTTCCATCAGTACGAGATCACTACTATTTATATCTTATTATTCATTTATTATCATGGAAAAATATTTATATCTATTTCAAGATGATAGTGACCTCACGATATTTACTTATTCATAACCTAATATTTATTCCATGGTTATGCCATAATTACTTCAGTGTATATTTATATTACCCATGTTATTAAAAGCAATACATGTGCTAGTTTTAAAAGGACATCACATGTGAAATAATTTATGGGTGATATTGAATAATTATGACGGATTAAGTATTTTCTAATATATAATGTAAATAATGTAAATTAGTTGAGAAATACATGTGAATTATTAGTTTATAATGTGTATGAATTCTCTAAAATTATAAATTTAAAAAGTTCATTCTTATGTAATAGATTTAATAATTGTTATAGATTTTTTAATTAAAGGTTTTTATATCTAATATTTTATAGTAGGTATCGATATATGTATGTAAAGTACATGAATATGGCCTTGCATCAGAGAGTTCAGGTAGGGGGAATCTTAATTGGTATCAAATAAAAGGTTTAGTAAATTTTTATATTAGTATTTTTTTATAATAATTTAATTGTTGATAAGTTAGGGTTGATAAAAAGTTCAAAGGTATTGATTACCCTTTGGGATAATAATATAAATTAATTTTAAGGAAATAATTAACATTTTATTTAGGGATTTAGAAAAGAGAACTTCAGTTAAAATCCTATGAATAAGACTTAGTATAGGATGACTTCCTAATGTTTTGGTAAATTCTTGAGTATGTGGTTTTCCAAGAAATTACAATCATGAATGGACATTATAAGTTAATGCAGGATCTGGAACAGATCTACCTAGGGGGAATAATGCCAAAACAGGTGGATTGAGTATTAACACAATCATCATTTGGTGCATGAAAAAGAGGTATAACATCACGCATAGGATGACACTCATGGGGAACATATATTGTTTAAAAAATTCTATTTATGTTCCATGATGAATTATTTAGGAATGATATTAAATAATTGATTTAGATAACCTAAATAAATAACCATGGAAAACCAAGTATTAAATAGAGAGAGTATTTGGATAATCAAAAATTATCATTTGTTAAAAACAAAGGAGTCATAAGGGAATACATATTCAGATTCATGTATTAATATTTTGGATATTAACATAACATTTGTTTTTGTTTTTTGTTGAAAAATTATCATGGAAATGAAGATCAGAAACGTATATATATGAAAACCACTATTCTTCAAAATTTTATAAAGGGGTATCCTTAAATGGTTGAGAATTTTATTATATACCTATTATAATGGGTAAAGGAGATTTGTCTTTTATTACCTAAGCTTGTGAGGTTGATATGTGAATAAAATTGTATCCTGGAACCCTTAGATATTTCCATTAGAGATTAATATTTATCAATGACATTCTAGTATATTCTAAAAGTTATGGGAAATAGTGAACCATATAAGGACATTTCATCATTATTTTTTAAATGGTATGAAGACATATATTAAATGGTATCAATAACCATGTATAGTTATTTTATGATAAGGTAAAATTTTGGTAGAACTATTGGAGATCGCATTATTAAGGTGTGAAAAATTATTTTGTTCAATAGATTCTTAATGTTGAGGAAATAAATGGTTGAGTGATTTTGAAAAATTAAGGTAGATAGTATTGGTTGCCTTTGGGTTGATAATTTATTCATGGTATTTTTTGTAAACTTCATCTTATTTATTAGTATTTCGATATAAATTTAATAGTTAGTTTCCATGTGAACTAGGTGCTTATAACATTAGAGGGTTAAAGATTTAGTTAATTTCTAAAGGAATATATTACTTCATTGTGGTTTATTTTCTTGGATATTCTAATAGTTTTGAGAAGGGTATATAATGAAAAATATATTATTAGGTTTTCTACATGCTTGGGTATATGATTATAGTAACAAATATTGTTTTTAGTGGAATGATAGGTCACTTGATATATCATTGGATAGTAATATAGATGTCATATTATAAGTTATATCCCAAATCATGAATATATTTAGAATAGATCCACCAATATTTAGCAGTGAGTAGAAATTAAAATTCTAAGGGAACAACAAATTTTAGGAGGGAGAATGCAACACTCTGAAATTAAAATATATGATTACCATTAAGTAAGTGAATTTGTTTGATATCTTTCTCTACATGTAAAACAAAATTGAAATAAAACACTGATATATTTAGATAAAATATTAATATTTTAGAATAAACATTAAAAAAATATTCATTAAATTAGTTTTAATGAATACGTGTGACCTATTTATTGATTATATATAGAGATAGAAAATATTGTATGGTTTTAATATGAATAAAATTCAATTATTTTACCTAAAATAACAAGTAGAACCATTTATTGTTTAAAAAAGTATTTTTCAAAAAAAGATATTTTTATATGATAAGAATTAATATTCCAAGAAACATATGATTAATGATAAATTATTTTTGATATTAATAATTGGTTAAAAACAATTTAGTTGGAAATGAAATTAAATAATAATAAAAATAGTTTATATTTCAAGATGTCTCTCTCCAATTAAAACAATTTCAATTAAATCTTATTTATTTATTTAAAAACCGAATTTATAAATTTTTGTCTTTGAAATAAATAAAAATTATCACCATTTATTAATTCCTCAGATCAAAATTGACTTAGTATGAGTTTTTTGGTTTTTTCAGAAATTTTTGGTTTTCAGTCAAAAAATATTGTTTTCGTGAAACATTTAATTTGTATGAAATTACTATTATATAACAATTACCAATAAATTTATAATCTCATTAAATTAACAAAATATATATTTTAATATTAGTATTATTCATTTTATAATATTATTCAATCATATAAAACCTATGGAAAACACTTTTAGATTTAATTAAAATGTTACATTAATAAAAAACAAATTTTGGTCATTTTATTAAATCAGGAATTTTATTGAAATATACAGTTTTAGATTAACTTTATATCTTATTCAAATTTATTTGACTTATAATACATCAATTTAGGTCATTAAAACTAGTATCTATAAATTTTTTATCATATTTATTTAATGATTTAAAAAGTTATTTCTCTAAAAACTGTGTTTCCATGATTGAGTGGTTTTATAATAAAATTAACATTTCACACTCTTAGAAATATTATTTGATAAAATTATTTTCAAATCATAAATTATAAGTAAAAATTTCAGTTTTTTTGAAATTTTAATCATTTTCATTAAAATTAGTTACTAAGGTTATAAATTAATTACATTGTAATAGTTAATTGGGTTAAAAGGGAAAAAAATAAAAAATCCATAAAATAGTCAAATATTCTCATTTTTTTTGTTTTTCCCTTTAACACTTGAATAATAACCATCAATTATTAAAAAATTAATAGTTACTCTCAAAATTCCCCTTCCCTTCACTTATAAAATTTATAACATATTACTACAACAATAATAACATGTTATTCAAATTTCTCAATCAAAATAATCCATTTTTATCTTCTTTGAACCCTCTCCTGTGTATAAAATATTTTCTTCACTATTACATGAAATAAGACCCCCATTTTAAAAGAGACTTTAAAATAAAATTTATGACCTAGTGTGATTATTATCAATGAATTAGTTTTTCTTATGGAGTACATTAAAATAAATTTATTATACAATCACTAAAATAATGATATTAGAATCATTTATATACATTAATGTTAATATATTATGTTTATTATAACTCTATATTCATATGCCACTTCCAATAGTAAAAATGATGTTGATATTCATGAGAAATGGGAAACCCTTATAGCTTGAGAAATGATGAGTCTACCCACGGAGTACGTGCCACACATGCCACCTAAAATTCAAATTTCTCATCCCACTAATCTACCTCCACCCATACCATATAACTCATCAATTCCATACTCTTACACAACTAACCCTTACCCTCTTATCCTCGACCATCCCATCAAGTTATATCCACCATCTCTCGTAATAGTGACCCCACCTTTGTTCTCCAATAATTCTTCAGTTGGACCCTCTATAAAGGGGTTGCTTCTCTACCAAGACTCTTCCTGGTTGAATCTCCTTCCCTTGATCACTAAGATCTTGATTGGTGTTTTCCACTTTTCTTCAATTTATGGGTCCTTGACACTCAATTTTACCCAGGATTATTTTGATATTGTCATGGATCTTCATCAATGGATGTTGGTGGCTAGGTTTCGGGTATACAATACTCCCCTCCCCTTCTTCCAAAACATTATCCTCTCTTGGGGCATTGAAATTTTATCTCATGTTTCTATTATGAACTAGAAGGATTTATATGATGTTTTAGCTCCCATGATTAGTTTATGAATTCATGGTCTTGTAGCACTATTTATTTCAGAAAATTTTGGTTTAAACTATTCCATTGGTCGATGGAAGCTCACTTTGACTGGGAATATCTTCAAGAGGTGGTGTGGGTAAATATTCCAAGCCTTACCCTCCCTTTTTTACACCCATGTTTATCTTCATATTATAGAAGATATTCTTGGTTCTTTCCTCTACGTAGATGATAACAAGATCCAACTCCAAGATGTGTTAGAATCTCATATATGTATTTTGATGGATTTATCCTACCCCTCCTAGTTAACATTCTTCTTAGGGAGGTGATGTTGTCTCTTTGTGGAGATATCTGGTTTTTATTTCCCAATCATGTTTTTGTATATGATTCAAACCGAAAGGGAACTCTCTCCTTATCTATCCTAATAACATTTCTAAGAGTGAAACCTTCCTATTAGTGCATTCCTCCACTACAACTTCTCTCTCATATCCCATAGGGGATACCAAAACCATATTTTGTATGGGGATTCCCCCCAATATCATTCTTAGTTTGATACCATTAACTACCCTCTATAGGTATCCCTATACTAATGATTCTATATTTCTTATGGGGAGGGTGTCCTTCCCCTTTGAAATGATGAAAAAATACATAGACATTGTGGTTTATAGTCTACCCCCATCTCCATCGCCTAGTCTCAGCTTTTTGTAGGTTTGTTCAACAGGAAAGTCTTGCACCTCCCCCTTGGGATTAGGTCCCACAGTGAAGAGAGGTAGAAAGATATTTGAAGACACAGAAAATAACTAATTATTCCCCCTTTTCTCATCCCCAGTGATCATAATCACTCATCCTCTTCTCTGATATTTCTCTCAAATGGGTACAGTACATTATCACATGTGGATCTTGGCATGGAAGTTAGTGGTATGTCTCTTCCTCCCATTTTAAGACAAAAACAAAGTGCATACCAAATGGAAATAAGCTTCCTCTTTTCTCATTTTATTTTCTTGTGCACATTGGGGTCTATATATCGATACCTATCTCTAAAATTATTTTCTTTTGCCTATGTAATTCTAAAGACATGGGGAATTGAGTGAATACATAATTATTGTCTCCCAATATTCCTCAAAATAATGTTTATCTATTTTATATCCATGATCACAATTAGAACCCAGCCATAATATAGGACTTCACTCTAAAAATTGGGCAATGTAACTACATACATGATGAGCGAGTGAATCATCATATTTGGGATTTCTAGAATATTTCTATTTTATTTAAAAAAATTAATGTTTATAACCAACATTTGTCCAAAAATATTAGTCTTGATAGATTAATTTTCTATATTTTCTTTTGTTTATTCTAAAAGTGGTGAAAAGAATAGGTAGTTTTTTTGGTTGGATTTGAAAAAAATCCACTTTGGGGATGATGCATGGATAATTGGATGTGATTTTAATTCCATCACCAACACATCAGATAAAAAGGGTATATGGGTGCACCCAAGAAAGGATAGGAAATACCTCATCATCTTTATATCTCGTTATAGTTGCTTAGACGTGGGGTAAATAGGGGAAAATACACATGGCGTAGAAACTATAATGGGATATTCAATACAAGGTTCCACATAGATCACAACTTTACTAATCTTCATGTCATCGACTTCTTTCCAAATGAAAAATTTTATCAACTAGTTTGGGTTATCTCAGACGAAAGTCCACTTCGTACCACTCTCATTTGTAGAAGTACATGTAGTGATCATTTATTATTCTCAATTTAGTGGGAGAGTAATCCCAGAAACTATAATTTAGCTCATTAATCTAGGGAAAAATTTGTAAATGAACAATCATGGGTAATATTTCAAAATAAACAATGAAACATGGGGGATGATCATCAGACCTAGGATGCTAGCAAACCTTCCCTTTTTTGACATGGATAGTTTAAATATGGAAATTGAAAAGGCAGTGTTAGACCATGATGATCAATGAGATGCTGATCTTTTTAGAAACTAGGTATGTATGAAAACCTGTATTGCTAAATTTCTTCCCAAATTAAAACAAGCATTCTGGGAGAGGTTCTGAGTGACTTCCTTAAATTTGGTGACAAAAATAAATCCTTTTTCATGAATGAATTATGTAATAGAAATGTACCAAATACCAAATATCCTGATTAGAGGAGTCTCCTTTACCAGTGATCTCCATGATGTGGAAGGTATGGAGGCATATCATTTTAGTTCATTACTAACATATGTTAGTCCCTACATTCTATACATATCCCCCAATTACATTCTGTTCTTTTTAGCATTATTCCTAAAATGGGTTCTCCGACAATAAGTTAATATTTAGAAATCATTCTAGATGAGGAGGAGTTATGGAGGGTTATTAACACACTCAACTCCAAAAGTTCTTATAGTCATGATGAATTTTACTGTGTCATTACAAATATCTTCATGGGACCTCATCAAGAATGATTTTGTGGATATATAACATGATTATTTATGGGGAGGGAGCTTAACCGATTGGTATATTATTCCACCTTGATTCTCATTAGGAGATTGAAATATATTTGTTCTCTTAAAATTTCCAGGCCAATCAATTTGGGAAAATTCAACAATAAATTCCTCACCTTAATAAACAATAGAAGAATCTCAATGCACCTATCTGAATGGATCACAGATGAACAACATGCTTTTATCCATGGAAGGTATTCACAAGAATCAATTTCCATAGAACAATAAATGATTAGTGATATCAATAAGAAGGCATGGGCTCTAACATTGTTTCCAAACTCAACATGGAAAAATCTTATGATATGGTGGAGTAGAGTTTCACCATCAATGTTATTAGTGGTATGGTCTTCTCTGAGCAGGTGAGGAATATTTTATTTTCATGTATGTATTATCCTTGGTTCTTGTTCATCTACATGAGGAAAAGTTATGGGTTCTGCACGTTGATCTATGGGCATGGAAAAGGGGACCTTTTATCTTTCAGTTCCTTCAATATTTAAATAGGAGCATCGATGAGCACCACATTCATCATTTTTTGTGTACTAAAAACTTCAACGGGGTTACCCCAAAACATTTTTTGATTTAAAAATAAATGACTTTATGTATAAGTGAGAACCAAACAATTATTATGAACCACATTGAAAAAAATAGCAGGCTGGACATGGATCCCTTGCACAGGCTAGACCCACCACAATTGAAACCGAGGGATCACATCCTGCCCTGATTTCCCATCATATCACTATCCATCTTGCGTTCACTTCATCCATATTATTATCTCTCAGATAGAATAATATTCATCCAACCAATTAAACATTATAGATGATCATTATAACACCTCCATCAATAGAAACAAGTAAAAATTACTGAAGCATAATCCATCGAAACTATCAACAAAACTTCCATAGCTAGGACCACCAGCACCATCCTAAATTGAAAAAGAGACCCTCGAACCTGACCAAAGTGGGGACTTACATGGGGTGAAAGAAATAAGAGAAAATGAGGACCATCAGTATTAAAAACCAAACTCTAGGAGAAAAACTAGAACCACACTAGGCCAGACCGCATTGATGTAGGGGAATGATAAAATAAAAAACCTAAAACCCACTAAGAAGAACCATTGAGGGAGGTAAATGATGGGAAGAGATTCATCAATAAGACTCCAAATGTGGAACCAAGGTTCCAAAATCTGGGATTATGATCCTCCATTGTTCCATCATCTAGAATTTAATAGGGTGTTCAAAAACATCACAAAAAGAACCTAAATCCAGAAAAAAGCACTATAGAAAAGGATTAATGAATCGAGAAGAGACTATAATAGGAATACCACTAGATATGAGCATTCTTGAGGTCACCATATGTGACCAAATAATGTCTTAGGAAGAATACCATGACCCTTGCACGATCTGACTCCAATGAACCCAACTGTTCAAGTACCCAATGGCGACAACTATGTGAAATCGGGCCCCATCAATAGAGTGCTCAACACGAAAGTTCCAAAACTTCTTGGAAGCCGGGAGGAAGATTCAAAGAGGGATGAGGGATTTGATCTGAGCTCCAAGATCCATCACCTTTGGGAAGAGTAAAACCTTAAAGCGATGATATTTTTTCCATAATGGTAATATTAGGTAAATATAGAAGATTAACCATATTAGTGACATACATGGAAAATAGAATGTCTAAATTATCCACTGAGGTAAGAGTAATGTATACTTATCAATATAATAATATGTGGGAAGGGGGAATAAAATAAATTCTAGGTTATGAATCCAAAGAAAGTATTTCCCCATGGATTATTCAGGGGTCCCAACCTCCCAAGGAGGAAATTGTATTCATCATTTAGAAGTACTGGTGGAAAAAATATCCAACCGCATCCCCATATTGTAAATAGTATCCTCTCCATTAGAGGGTGTATCACCATAGTTAACCATGTGCTTACATCTACCTTGTCTACTACCATAATTCCAAAGGCATTCTTGTGAAATATAGAGAACCTTCAAATATCCTTCATCGAGGACACATATGTTGACCGTAGACACCATTGGGAATTATGGAATAAGATGACCTGAGAGGCTGGGGATGGAGGAATTAATCAAAAATGGTTATGGAAATAATGATATATCTTCATGATCATATGGTAAGGACTTCATGGAAGTAAAATTGTTGAGGTAATGGTTCATTTACAAGAAGTATGTGTCACATATAGATAGATTGAGGGGGGAGATGCTCTAGGTTATAGGCCTCAATCTATCACAACATCCTAATTATTCAATATTACTCATAGTGGATCATTGTTGTAAGAAACTAAAATTTGGGAAGGATAATTGGTTGGAGAATTTTTAGGGATCATCAGGTTGTCCGATGTTGGATATCACATTCATTCAAGAAATCATGTTTCCCTCATTCATCCACACCACCCTTTGCCTGCAAAAACAACAAGTGTATTGAATTATTTTGATCAAGGATGAGAATGACATGACTTTTTTACCAACTCTTCATCCACACACTTCTTAGAGGAGTCTTATCATTGTGATTTTCATGAAAATGTTGTCTATAATGCTTGGGGAAGTAAAGTTATGTGCAGAAAAATCCTTAATAAGATGAATTTTATGGTTTGGTGCATCTGTAACAATATTGTTCCTACTAATGAAGGGGTGAGAAAAAAAAATTATCCATCATTTACATGTGAAACTACTATAGTCCACCCAATGAGGATTCGACATATCACATTTTTTTGAAGGATAATGGGAGTCCTTAGTTTGAAGTGGCTTTAGTGTTTTCAGTGTCATATATGTGTAGGAGCTTAACAGTGATAACTTTCCCTTCTCCCAGCTCTATGTCCTGGAGGATAATATTCATGAGTGGAAGGTGATGTCACTGCTGATGGTGACCTAATTTTAGAGAATCTGGATAAACACATAATAATATAATATATAAGGGTAATCCTAGATACTCACTAGAAGTGATGGTCTAGTCTCATTCCATGGTGGTTGAGTTGCTTCCTTTCCTTAAATAGTTGGAACTATTTCTTTCTTTGTGGGTAGTCACGTTAAGAAGGAGTTTGTTTCCAATGGTTTAAAGGCTATCTCTGGAAGGTAAAAGACAATGTTAGATCCCTCATGATAGTGGTCTGAAGTTAAATGTTTATGGTTCATGCATTAATGAACTAATGGGGGATGGGGAGTTATTTGTAACTATGCCTATTCTACTATCATTTCATTTAGTGTTTTATTTAGACTAGGGGACTCCTTTATGGAGGAAGCCTCTAATAAGTTCAAGGGGATCAAGTTGTGTCTCTATCATTGAAATTCACTTGAAATGGTCAAAACTAAATCCTCGATTATATACAAGTCTATATGGGATGATATCATAATTCCATCGAATATCACCTAGATAGTCCATATATGTAGAAGCTTCTAAAACATGGTCATTTCTCTTTCTCACATATAGAAAGAGGGAAATAAGTTGGCTGACTTCCTTGCATCATAAGCCAATCTAGAAATCATGTATATTATATTTCACTAGTACATGTTCCCTTCCCCTAGAGTGCGTTAGTATTTTCCATATCTATTCATTGTGTATCCATTAATTAAACCCCCTTAACCTATTTTTAGATTTCCCCCTCTTATTAATAAATTTTTTTAACATTGGATGGATGCTCATAAATTGTGTGGACTAATGCCTCCATTTTATAACATGTTTTTTCTTTAACCACCATACAATGATAGATATATTGATGATATTAAATGGTAAAACAATATTAATATATAATTAATTTTTTGGTATGAAAAATTTAAAAACTTTTTAATAATATGATCAAGAAAGGTTGACCGTTAATTCAATTATTTGAAATTAGTTTACTAAGAGGATTCTATTTTATTAAAATTGTGTTAGGATTTCATATCAATTATTTATTTCTCTAAATCAATAATATTTTGATATATCAGACTCATAAACACTAAATATTATAATGATGCTTCTAGTATAAATAAATTAAAAAAACACCTCATAATCATTAATTAAATCAGGGTATGTTCATGTTTCAGTCAGTTACACCACCTATAGAACCACACTATAAATTGATATCATGAATTACTATAGAAACTTAATTACTGATATGATATTACATAAATGGGTAAATAATGATTTTTTAGTACTAGATATGTTAGGTAAATATTTAATTTTCCATTTAATGAAACATGTTTCTATCTTCATGAATCTTGGAAACATTCTTATTATTGAAATAATCATCAAAGACAATGTGTAAAACACACATGAAAAAAATTGGAAACCTCATATATAATTATAAAACATCCTTGATTTTAATTTTAATGATCGTTTAATTATGAACATAGTAATAAAAATTAACACCAACATATCTATTATGAAATCCAACAAATAATCAAAATTATAAACACCCAATATTGAAAATTTGTAAATTTATATTGATAATGATGATTTATAAAGTTTATAAATTAAAATTTATATGAGTAGGGTAATAAAATAATTTATAAGATAAGCCTGTTTGTGACACATTAGGTAAAATTATGCTCTTGTAATATTGGAAAAGTGGAAAGGTTTTTATCTTAAATTCCATTCATTCAAAAATATTTGGCATTATAATATTAATTTCATTTTTTGGCTATATATAAAAACTATTTTATATTTAATGTCATCAATTATATTTTAATAATGGAATTTTATGTTAAATCACAAGCCTTATCTTTTAGTTGGTTTTGATTAAGGTGTCACTCATTTTGTAATTCATTTCATAGTCTCAACTATGATTCTTTGAGAATTGTTAAATTTTTTTCACCATGTTTCCTTAGTATGGTGTATTCACATCCCATGGATATATTTTTATCATACTCCTTATATTTCTTGGGATTTACTAGATAAATAATTTCCCCTTATTCCAATGTCTCTTTATTGATTAATTACCTAGATATGGATGATTTTTGGTATTGAAATTTTCATTAATTGAGTTATGATAATTATTTCAAATTATTTCATATAAGTTTGGTACATTCATTACATTGATTATATTATGTGGTATTCTATCATTCTTTAAATTTTTATGAAATAAACCCAGTTATGAATATTCCTTGATCATGGGTTATGTCCATTTAAATCCATCCACCTTCTTTATTTAGGTGACTTATGATCATGTTATTGTTGTATTGAATTATATATTTAACCATTTCATGATATAGTGTAAACATTAAATTTTTTATAATTTATATTGGAAGATGTTAGCCTATAAATTATAATAAGCTATTGAATTGTGAAAAATTATTGGTGCTTTGTTTGTTGTTATTCCAATATGGGTGGTTATTGACAAGTTGAATATTTATTGTTTGAACATATGCCTTCTTTATATGGAAGGTTTATGATATGTTACCCCTTTAATTGATAAGGTGTAAATTATTGGTCTACATAATTATTATTGACTCCAATGTTTATTTACCATGTATTGATATTTTTTATTTCTAATTATATAGATATTCATGTTTTTTAGTAACTGGTTCCTTAAGGAATGGTGTGAATGGTATGGATTAATATTATGGTAAATTCATTAGATTCAATGAGGTGGTCGGTGTGTAATAAAATTATATATCTACTCTATCCATTGATAGGTCCCATGAGACAAAACATATTTGGGTATTTGGTGCATACCATCACAATTCAGAAATATTTCAAAACTTTGGTCTCGAAGACAAGTAAATGACTTGCCACAAGCCCTTAAGATCAGGTTTCTTATGTTAAAAATTATATAATACATATATAATAATATAGTATTATTAATATTCAATAATTTTTATATTATCATAGAAAAATAATGACCTGAATTAAATTTTGATTATGTCTTCATGTTTTTAGCTACTCCTTCCCTAATATTTATTCCTTGATTATTACATGTTTTCTTTGGTTATATGATTCACTTATCGAGGTGTTCTTGTAACACCCTATGATTTTATGAGAAATATATATTTTTTATGTCTTATGTTATATGAAACACCAAAGAAATCTCTCACTACACACAACACTATCTTGGCTTGCGTTACATGCAAGAGCAACCTTCCCCAATAGCTTATGTTGTACGCAATATCGAGTTCCACTAAAAAATGATATATTATTATAATATTATGAATGAGCCATTTTGAATAGTATTAACTGAATTTTTAATTTTATAATATTATAATTCATCTAATACATTTTCTAGAATGAGTTATGAAAACAAAATCAATTTTTTGGATAAAAGAAGTATTTTTCAATAAAATGTAGTTTTACCACCTTTTGATGGCACACCAATTATTAAAATATAATTTTTGACAAGTTTATAATTTAAATTTTACAAAATAAACTTCTTCTTTTGAATCAGGATATAAAAATTTACATTGGATAAATTTTTGATACTTTTCTGATAACTTTCATATTTTGATGAGTAGTAAAAATACGCTAAATTTTTCTTAAAAACAACTTTTGTCATCAAGATAATTTATATGGTTAAATGATAGAATTTAATGTTCATAAAGTATAAATATAATATATTTTTACCATTTAATATAATTTATGTCATTACTATTTATTTTACATTGAATTCATAGGTAAAAACATTTCAATCATTGACAATGTTTTAATTTTTAAAACTCATTTTCTTAACAATGAGATTAATTTTAAATTAATTACTGCAACTTTTGTGTATTGAATTTTAAAAAATAGATTCCATATTTTGATTCAGTGGTTCCAAATTATGTAAATATTTTACTTTTATTTTTTTGACATTATGAATAGTAACTATGGTAATTTTTATTTACTACAGTTATAGGTAAATCGGATAATTAAGGGTAAAAATAAGATTATAAAATTACCCTACCACCTGACAAAATTATATTTGATGAATAAAAATAGACCCATATCACCTAAGGGTCATAATAGATTCGTTTCATAGACTTTTGACAATGAAAATGATATAATTATTATTAAAACCAAAGAAAGTGACAACATGTCACTCTCTTAAATCTTATAAGTGTAATAATTTTAATTTAGTGATAAACTTTATAAAACAACGAATATAAATAGTATACAGAAATCTAATAAAATTATATACATCATGAGAATTTATTTAGAATATTTAAGGATTAAATAATTATAATTAATGATGACACAATAGTGATGTAGAAATTATTTTATTGATTGAAATATCAAATAAATAGTTTTAAAAATATTAAAATAATATTATATGAACTAATTAATGACCTCCAAAAATTTTATATATTAATATGATATATTAGAAATCTATTAAATATTTTTTTTCAAATATATTCTCTGTGTGAAGTTTTATTTAAATGCAAATAAATGAATAGTGTCAAAATCGACACTATTATTATTTTATAAAAATAACATAATATAAAATTGTTTAAAAATAACAAAAATATTTAAAAATTATAAATTGAAATTTATATGGTTTAAAATGTCATGAATTATCCAATTATGGACAATTATCAACACATAAGTAATTATTTATAACAATTTAAAATTTACAATATTATTACTACAAATAGAATTAAATAGATTAAATAAAGATAAATCAAGTTGATATGGCTTAAAATAAATTCCCAACATGTCTAAATTTTATTAGTTGATGATATTAAAACCCTATGCCATCTAATATTTGAAATGAGTCATTTATAGAGGTTTTTAAGTGGTGTTTGAATTTATTATAAATTAATATTTTTTTATGTTTCCAAAGGTGCCCTTCTCCTCCCTAATAGAAGGTCACCTCCTCCCTCTCCTCTTCACAACATTTTGATCTTTCAAGCTCATCAAAACCATATCCATTTCTCTTATCCACTTCCCTAGAAACATACTAGAGTTCTTGGTCTTCTTCACAGACCAACGTTAGTGCCCTAAGGGGAGGTTTAGAAGAGGCACATCGAAGAAGAGGTAATACGCTTTACCGATTCTTTCAAAAAATTTTCTTCTTATACATAATATTATTTATTTATTTCATTATAAATTAATAACATAAGTATCACTCATATACTGATATGTTATTATAAATATGAAACAACTGTATTTCACCTTCTATCCACCCTATAGAAAACGAAATCACCATGCATGTGTACGTACAAAATACTGTCTCCACACTGTAGTGTAATCTGTTTTCCACCACCACCTTTCTTGGATGGGTATAATGGTGTAAAGAATAGCTATATATTATTATTATAACATGATAATAATTATAATATATTCTATCATCCACTCCAATTCCATTCAATAATTATGGAAACAATATCGCCGCTCATGCGTACGTAGGGCTTACTGTCTCCACTGTGCGATGTGATTCGTTCTACATGATCTTCATTAAAACATGATTATATAAAGGAATTGAATGAATAAAAATGATATATGTTATACTAATAACATTTTTTAAATGATATATCTATAACCTAAAAATAGGAATATGAAGTTATCTGACAAAACATACGTATGAAAATAAATTAGTTAATACCCAAACAACGAGTAACAATGAAATGTTACTAAAAAACAGATGAAAATATGATCATAAATGTTATCATAAAAATAATTATGAATCTTTAATAGATCATTTAAATTATTTAAATCATTATAAAAGAGGTTCAGATACATACGAAGCATATCGGACCTAAGGTAAGGGAAAATATCACAATCTCAATTTTTATCCGAGATTGTTTATACATCGGTATTTAGTATGGCATATTTATCATCCACATCCATGTTTCCTCATTATGTAATATTATTTATATCCTCCTAAAAATGTGTAAATCCAATTTTACTTATTGATGAAAATTTTATTAAAATATATGGAACAAATCTTTTGTCGTTTTCAGTACTAGATACTTTTTGACTTTTCCAGCCAAAGTACGGGAAGAATGTTTTTTAACTTATACGGCATGAATGAATTTTTATGATTTAATAGGACATTATTTTCATGAAGCTTCCTTTAAAAGTTTTCATGTTTATTTTAAATTAACTTCTTTTAGTTTAAAATGGTATAACATGTTGAGAAAGGAAAATTGTTTTTGAAGAAAAAAGGATATTTTCCTCAGGAATGGAGTTCAAATGTTTTATCAAAATTATTTTTCATCTAAGATAATTTAGGGTTATATTTATATCCCTATTATTACATTGATTTGATTATGTTATGATGGAAATATTTTTATGAAATCCTTTTATCTTATTTGGATTATTTTATCATGGCTTGATGCTTAAGAATCCTATTTTTATTACAAGGGTTATGCTATGATGTATGATTTGTGATTTTGTGGCACACATAAGAATGGTTTCGTTATGAGATGGGTGGGACCTATATCTCCATACAATGCATTGGGTAAGGATTTATATCTCATTATATAGACATGGCTAGAATAAAAAGTTAATCCAGTTCAGTGATACAGGACTGGAACGAGGAGTGAACTCAGTTCAGTAATGGACTATGTCCACTATGATGGTCTTCAAAATGAGTCTTGAATAATATGAAATGATTTTCTATGATTATTTGTGTATTCCACAAAGTTTTATGTTTTATGTTATGATTATTGGGATTACTTTTCACTACTATGATTTATCCCATGTCATGATATTATGATCTCTTTTGCAAGTTAAGATTTTAATTTTTTTTGTTTTTATGAATATGATATGATTGATATTTCCTTTGTTTAGACTTACTGAGCATTTGAGCTCACTCTTTTGTATGTTTTCTTTTCCCCAGGCCAGAAAGAGGGGTATTAAGTAGGATATGCCAAAAGGGCTCTAGATATGATGAAATAAATGGGAGATAATGTAGATGATTTATGAAAAAGTTGTTTAGGTTTCCCAATTTCTAAAGACACTACACCTATAAAGTCCTATCATGGTTTTGTTATATGTTATAATAAGTATGATTCAATTCTGAAGTAATAAAAATGTATGTAAAGTAGGGTTTGTTATAGTTGGTATCAGAGGAATGGCATAGTTAAACTTTGGAAACTAGTATGTGAACACCTTTGTAAGAACCCTAAGGATATGTATAAGCACATAACATAATCTTAGTGTTTTATAAATGTCCATGAATAACCTATGATAAGACCTAAAGTGTGATTTTTTATTAATGATTATGTGGTTTTCCTATTGTAATTAGTGTTGCTCACACTATGCTTCTTGGTTTTAGTCAATGGATGGAACCCAAAAGAACCGTGTTAATGCTGAATGCAACGGGAAATGCAATGATTGTCCCCCAGAGAAACCAAAATTTATGGGAACTAGAATAAAAAATCTTGTATCCATACTCAAAAAACTTTCTCAAGCTATGAATCATGCATGACTTCTGAACGAGAAAAGGAAGGAGCAACATTCTATTGAATCCTTTATGAGGCAGCATCCACCATCATTCAGTGGGTCTTCTGATCCATTAGTGGCTAAACAATGGATCAGTACTACTGAAAAGATATTTTTAGTTCTAAAATCATCTGAACAAGATAAATTCATCTTAGCAATATATCGTTTTAAAGGTGAAGCTGATCAATGGTGTAATCTTTTCAAGAAGATGAGGAAAAGAGATGAAATTGAGTCCATGGAATGGGATGAGTTCATGAACTTATTTTTCAATAAGTACTTCCCTCGTATTCTTCGAACAAAGATGGACAAGGAGTTTCTTGAACTAAATAAAAAGGATGATGAATCTTTTGGTACCTAAGAAGAAAATTTTACAAGAATTTCATGGTATGATTTTGAAATTATTATCCAAACTGAGAGTAAGATCAATCTATTCTTTAATTAATTAAAACCAAGTATTTGAAGGGCGTTTTCCATAAGGGACTTCAATAGCTACGTGTAAAGTTTTGGATGTTCTCTCAAGGTTGAGATGGAGAATAGAGTAACCTATAAATCATATGGGTTTGATAAGAAGAGGAAAATGGAATTCAAATGGAAATCTAAAGACCACATTGAAAAGAAGATGAGTTTTCACTTATCCTAAAAGTGTGGAAAGAAACATGGAAGAAATTGTCTTAAAGGGACAAGTAAATTTTTTAAATGTGAAACAGAAGGTCATCGGGAAATTGAATGTCGATGTAATGGGAAGAAGATGTCTAATGATTCAAATAAAGAAAAGGATACACAGAATACAACTATTACACTTCAATGTTTCATGTGAAAGGAAATGGGGAATTATTATTATCAATGCCATAATCCAAGGGCTGTTGATGATGATCAGCATCAAAAAACTCTTAAGGATAAAGACAAAGGAAATTCACATGCAATTTCTATCAGCGAGGAGGAGTATGATAACGAAGCGGTGAAATGTACACTTACCATCCACTATAAAGTAGAAAATGTTTTATTTTATTATGGATCCACCCACTCTTTTATTTCTGAATAATTTTCTAAGGTTATCGTCGTACTACCTCGACAATTATATATTGAGTTAGTTGTGACAACTCCTAATGGCACAAAAATCACATCATAAATTTACAATTCTTCTCCGATTGAAGTTTGTGGGAATGGGCTTCCTGAAAATCTTGTGATCCTTCCTATAGTGTAATTTGATGTGATTCTTGGAATGTGTTAGAATTATTTATATGGAGCTCATATCAATTTCCAAAGAAGGGAAGTCACATTTCATACTCCTGATCAATCTATTATCATTTATCAATGCAAGGATGAATATAACCTTACAGTGGAAATTTCTTCCATCTTATGGGTCTTGATTCCAATAAAGGAAGGCTATTTATCTCAAATGGTTGGGGAAAAACTCATGATTAAGAATATACCCATTGTATGGGAGTTTTCTGATGTCATTCTAGAGGAATTTCCATGTCTTCAACCAAATCATGAAGTTGAGTTTTCAATAGAACTCATACCGGGTGCTATGCCCATTTCAAAGACACCTTATAGAATTTCCCAAATTGAGTTACAGGAATTGAAGAAGAAACTCCAAGAGAATCTTGATAAGGGATTCATATGCCCTAGTGCCTCACCTTGGAGAGCACCTCTTCTATTTGTTAAGAAGAAAGATGGATCAATTAGACTTTTCATTGATTATCGAGAACTTAACAAGATCACTATCAAGAAAAAATATCCTCTCCCAACCATTGATTATTTATTTGACCAGCTACGAGGAGCTCAATACTTTTCCAAGATTGATCTTCATTCAGGGTATCATCAATTAAGGTTCAAAAAGGTGGATATAATAAAGAAAAATTTCCTTACAAGGTATGGACACTAGGAATTTATAGTGATGCCTTTTGGTCATACTAATTCCCCTTTTATCTTCATGGATCTAATGAATAGAGTCTTTAGAGAAGATCTTGATCAGTTTGTGGTAGTCTTTACAGATGATATTCTTGTATATTCAAAGAGAAAGGAAGAACATGAATATCACTTGAAAATTATATCAAAGACCCTGAGAAAGGACAATATTTATGCCAAATTTACCATGTGTGAATTTTGGCATCAAAAAGTTTCATTTTTGGGTTACATAATCTCAAAAGATGGGATATCTGTGGATCCAACAAAAATAGAGGTTATTGAAAGATGTTCTAGAACAACAATAGTAACTGAAATCTAAATCTTTCTTGGTTTATCTGGGTATTATCGACGTTTTGTTAAAGATTTTTCAAGATTATCTAACACATTCACCAAATTGACTCAGAAAGGAGTTAAGTTTGTTTGGATGGAGGAATGTGAAGAGAATTTCATAGAGCTAAAAAGAAGTTTAGCCAGTGCACCTGTGATCACACTACCTTGTAGTGGAGAAAGGTTTGTGATCTACAATGATGCATCCAAGAAAGGGCTGCGGTGTGTTATCATGAAAAATTATACGGTGATATCTTATGCCTCACGATAGTTGAAAATCCATGAGAAAAATTACCCAACTCATGATTTGGATTTAAACATGATAATCTTTGCATTAAATATTGGGATGCATTATCTTTATGGTGAAAGGTGTGATATTTATACTGATCATAAAGGAGATGAATATGCACCAAAAGAAGCTGAATATTCACCAAATAAGATGGTTGGAACTGATTAAGGATAACAACTGCTCTATACATTACCACCCAAGGAAAGAAAACAAGGTGGCAGATACATTAAGTCAACAAGACTATGCTAGCTTATCCCTAATGAGGATCACAAAATATCCAATATTTATGGATTTAAAAATGATGGATCTTGGAATTTTAATGAAAGTGGAGATATCTTATCTATATCAAATGAATGTTCAACCATCTATACAAGTGAAGATTAAAGAGGAACAGAAGGAGGATGTTGGGATACAAAAGAAGTTGAGAAATGTTACTTAATTAAACCTTGATTGTGATGGGATAATAAGGTTAAAAAAACGTGTCTATATTCCTCCAATACAAGAATTAAAGAAGGAGTTTCTAGATGAGGCTCATAGTTCTACATTTTCTATTAACCCTATAGGTACAAAGATGTACAGGGACTTAAAGAAGTACTTTTGATGGGTTGGTATGAAAAGATATATTATTGAATATATCTCTTGATGCTTGGTTTGTCAGTAAGTTAAAGTTGAGAGATAGAAGTCTAAGGGGATGTTTCAACCATTACCCATACCAGAATGGAAATGGAGAAAAACATCACTATGTAATTTTTCATCGGACTTTGCAAAACATCCAAAGGAAATAATGCTATAAGGGTTATAGTTGATCTTCTTATGAAGTAGGCACACTTCATTGCTATTAGACAACATTTATCTCTTGATCATCTTGCCAGGATATATGTAAAGGAAGTGGTAAGATTGCAT
Source organism: Viscum album (assembly GCA_963277665.1). NCBI lineage: Eukaryota > Viridiplantae > Streptophyta > Magnoliopsida > Santalales > Viscaceae > Viscum > Viscum album. The sequence goes on from OY728155.1 coordinate 826,719,123, forward strand.
GGAGTACCACTTTCCATTATATCTGATCTGGATATGACATTTACCTAGAAGTTTTGGCGAAGTATTCAGTATGATCTGGATACAAAGTAATGTTTCAGCACTGCCTATCATCCTCAGAGAGACAGTCAGTCATAGAGGAAAATTCAAACATTGAAAGAAATGTTGAGAGCTTGCTCTATGGATTTAAAAGGTGGTTGGGATCAACACCTACCTTTAGTGGAATTTTCTTATAATAATAGCTTTCACTCCAGTATTCAGATGGCTCCTTATGAAGCTCTCTATGGAAAGAAATGAAGAACTTCAACTTCCTAGGATGAAGTTTGGGAAAGAAAGCTAATTTGACCTGATCTTGTTGATGAGATGGCAGAAAAGGTCAGATCTATTCAATAACACATACGAGCATCTCAGAGTCGACAAAAAATATTTGTTGAGAAAAAAAGTTATTCTGCCAACCAAATAAAATACCTATAATTTGTAGTGGGTGATATAGTGTTCTTATGAATATCTCCCTAGAAGAGAGTTAAGAGATTTGGAAAGAAGGGAATGCTAAGCCCCAGGTATATCAGTCCTTTTGAAATACAAGATTGTGTTGGGAAGGTAGCTTACCAATTGGAACTTCCACCAAATCACTCTCAAGTTCATGATTTGTTTCATGTATCTCTCCTGAGAATGTACATACCCGATAATTTACATTTACTAAGCTCAGAAGTTGTACCGCTGGAGCAAGATATTTCTTATGAAGAACAACCAATAAGGATTCTGGATCGTAGAGAAAAATTTCTATGAAACAAGACCACTTTCTTGGTTAACATTTCATGGAGGAACCACCAATTAGAAGAAGCTTCATGGGAACTTGAGGATATGATGAGGGAGAGGTATCCTCATCTGTTTGTTACGAAGTGATGAATTTAGAGGGAAAAATTCATTTTAAGGGGGGTAGAATGTAACACCCTGAGATTTTATGAGAAATATATATTTATATGTCTTATGTTATATGCAACACAATTGGAATTTTTTACTACACATAACACTGGCTTGTCTTGCGTTACACATAAGATAAACCTTCCCCGATAGCTTGTGTTGTACGCAATACCGAGTTTCACTAAACAAATGATATATTATTATAATATTATGAACTTGTCATTATAAATAGTATTAACTGAATTTTGAATTTTATAACATTATAATTCATCTTATACATTTTCAATAATGAGGTATGAAAACAAAATCAATTTTTCGGATAAAAGAAGTATTTTTTTTAAAAAAATGCAGTTCTAACACCTTTTGATGGTGTACCCATTTTAAAATCTAATTTTTGACAAGTTTATAAGTTCAATTTTATAAAATAAATTTCTTATTTTGAATCTGGATATAAAAATTTACATTGGATAAATTTTTGATATTTTTCTGAAAAATTTCATATTTTGATGAATAGTAATAATACACTAATTTTTTTTAAAAACAACTTTTTCATCAAGATAATTTATATGGGTAAATGATAAAATTTAATGGTTTTAAAATATAAATAGAATATATTTTTACCATTTAATATAATTTATGTCATTACCATTAATTTTACATTGAATTCTTGTGTAAAAACATTTCATTCTTTGACAATGTTTTAACTTTTAAAAGTCATTTTCTTAACAACAATATTAATTTTAAATTAATTACTACAACTTCTGTTTTTGGAATTTTGAAAAATTGATTTCATATTTTGATTCAGTGGGTTAAAATTATGTTAATAGGTTACTTTTTTTGACCTTATGAATAGTAACTATGGTAATTTCTATTTACTATAGTTAAAGGTAAACCAGGTAATTAAGGGTAAAAATAAGATTAAAAAATTACCCTACCACCTTCCACAATTATATTGGATGAATAAAATTTATCCCATCTAACCTAAGGGTCAGAATAGATTCGTATCATGGACTTTTGACAATGAAAATGATATAATTATTATTAAAACCAAAGAAAGTGACAGCATGTCACTCTCTTATATCTTATAAGTGTAATAATTTTAATTTAGTGATAAACTTCATAAAACATCAAATATAAATAGTCTAAATAAAGATAATAAAATTAAATACATCATAAAAAATTATTTATAATTTTTAGGGATTAAATAATTATCAATAATGATGACACAATAGAGATGTAGAAACTATTTTATTGATTGAAATATCAAATAAATAGTTTTAAAAATATTAAAATAAATATTATATGAACTAATTAATGTTCTCCACAAATTTTCTAGATGAATATGAGATATTTGGAATATATTAAATATTTTGGATTGAATATATTATCCGTGTGGATTTTATTTAAATGAAAATAAATGAATAGTGTCAAAATTGACACTATTGTTATTTTATAAAAATAACATATAATAAAATTGTTTAAAAATCACAAAAAATATTTAAAAATCATAAATTGGAATTTATATGGTCTAAAATATCATAAAGTATAAAATTATGTACAATTCACAACACATAAGAATTTATTTATAACAATTTCAAATTTAGAATATTATTACCACAAATAAAATTAAATAGATTAAATAAGGATAAATCAAGTTTATAAAGTTTAAAATAAATTCACAACAAGTATAAATTTTTTTGGTTGATGATATTACAACCCTATCTCATCTCATATTCAAATTGAGTCATTTCTTGAGGTTTTTAAGTGGGTTTTGAATTTATTCTAATTATTATTTTTTTATGTTTCCAAAGGTCCCCTCTCCTTCCTTATAAAAGGTCCCCTCCTCCCTCTCCTCTTCACAACATTTTGAGCATTCATGATCGGCCAAACCCTGTCCATTTATCTTCTCCACTTTTCTAGAAACATAATAGAGGTCTTATTCTTCTTCAAAGGACACCTTTAGTTCCCTAAGAGGAGGTTTAGACGATACGCATCGAAGAAGAGGTAATATCCTTTACCGATTCTTTCAAATTTATTTTTTCTTCTACTTACTATTCATTATTTGTTTCATTATAAAGTAATAACATAAGTATCAATAAATAACTGATATGTTATTATAAATATTAAATTATCCTATTTCAACTTCTATCCATCCAACGGAAAATGAAATCACTGCACGTGCGTACGTACGAAATACCGTCTCCACGCCGTGGTGTAATCTGTTTTCCAACACCACCTTACATGGATGGGTATAATGGTGTAAAGAATAGAAATATATTATTATTATAACATGATACTAATTATGAGATATTCTATCATCCACTCCAATACCATTTAATAATTATGGTAATGATATCGTCGCTCGTGCATACGTATGGCTTACCGCCTCCACGGTGCGATGTGATTCATTCAACATTATCTTCATTAAACCATGGTTATATAAACGAAATTAATGAATAAATATGATATATTTTATACGAATACAATTATTTATATGATATAACTATAACTTAAAAATAGGAATATGAACTTATCTGACCAAACATGCATATGAAAATAAAGCAGTTAATACCCAAACAACAAGTAACAATGAAATGTTTCTAACAAACGGATGAAAATATGATCATAAATGTTACCATAAAAATAATTATGATTCTTTAATAGAGCCATAACATTATTTAAATAATTATACAGAAGTTTTAGATATATACAAAGCATATTGAACATATGGTAAGGGAAAATCTCGCAATCTCAATTTTTTTCTGAGATTGTTTATGCTTTGGTATTTACAGGGGCATATTTATCATCCACATCCATGTTTCCTTAATATGTAATATTATTTATATCATACTAAAATTTTTTAAATCCAATTATACCTATTGGGAAAAATTTTAGTAAAATATATGAAAGGAATATTTTGTCCTTTTCAGAACGAGATACTTTTTGACTTTTCCGTCCAAAGTACGAGAAGAATGTTATTAACTTATAAGGCATGAATGGATTTTTATGATTTCATAGAAAATAATTTCCTTGAAGATTCCTTTAATAGTTTTCAATTTTATTTTCAATTATCTTCTTTTAGTTTAATATTGAATGGCATGTTGAGAAAGGAAAAAAAATTGAAGAAGAATGGATATTTTCCTCAGGAATGGAGTTCAAATGTTTTATCAAAATTATTTTCCATCTAAGATAATATAGGGTTCTATTTATATACCTATTATTACATTGATTTGATTATTTTATGATGGAATAATTTTTATGAAGTCTTTTTATCTTATATGGATTATGTTACGATGGAATGATGTTTAAGAATCCTATTTTTATTACATGGGTTATGTTATGATGTATGATTGATGATTTTGTGGCACACATAAGAATGGTTTCATTAGGAGATGGTTGGGACCTACATCTCCCTCCAATTCATTGGTTAAAGATTTATATCTCATGAGATAGACATGGCTGGAACAGAAAGTTAATCTGGTTTAGTGATATTGGACTGGAACGAGGAGTGAACTCTATTTAGTAATGGACATTATCTGCTATGATGGACTTGAAAATGAGTCTTGACTAATATGATATGATTTTCTATGATTATGTGTGTATGACACAATGTTTCATGTTTTATGTTATGATTATTGGGATTGAATTTCACTACTATGATTTATCCTATTTCATGATATTATGATCTCTTTTGCAGGTTATGATTTTCAAAATGTTATGTTCTTATGAATATGATTTGATTGATATTTCCTTCGTTTACCCTTACTGAGAATTTGAGCTCACCCTTTTGTATGTTTTCTTTTCCCCAGGTCAGTAAGAAGGGTATTATGTAGGATATTCCAAAAGGGACTCTAGATATGATGAAATGAATGGGAGACAATGTAGATGATTTATGAACCAGTTGTTTATATTTACCAGTTTCTAAAGACACTATACCTATACGGACCTATCATGGTTTTGTTATATGTTTTAATAAGTATGATTCAATTCTAAAGTAAAAATATTGTATGTATAGTATGGGTAATTATAGTTCTTCATGGTGGGGGGAGTTGTGCATGAAATAATTAGGTTTTTTGGACTCCTCGTACTTGGGGTTTGAATCATAATTCAGATGGATCCTATGATTTATGTGTTCTTTGTGGTGGGGGAGTTGTGTGTGATAGTACTAGGTCAGTCTTGATGGCTTTTATAGTTCTACCAGGACAAGGAACAAATCTTCAAGCAGAGGTTCAACCCATGATTTCAGGGCTTTGTGTGTGTAGATAGAGGGATATTGATATCATAGAAGTTGAAACAGTTTCAACGATTCTTCAAAATGATCTTGTTGTCCTTGGTATGAACCCCCAGTCAAATTATTATGTAATTAGAAAAATTTGTGTTATCCTTGGAGACTATACTAAAGTAACCTATACCTAGTGGGAGGGTTACAATGTAGAGGAAAACCTGGCCTCACTTGATTTTTCTCTCCTTGACAAACTATTTAATCATAACTAGAGAAGCTTCATGCCAGTGGGGGTTAATATAATTAGAGGTGATGCCCTCATTCTTCATCATTTTACACCCCCTTAGGACCGTGTTCTCTCGGACTATCTTTTCGGGGCATGTTATCTTTATACTTCTCTTTTCCATGAATACAAATTTACATGATGATGACGTTCCCCTGATATGAAAATCATTACATGTGAAATTTTTAGAATGATATCACACGTGGAATAATTTATAGGAGATGTTATGAACTTATCATAAATTATTTAGTTAATTATATAAAATGAAAAATAATGTCAATTATTTTAGAAATATATAGAATTTATAATTTTATGTTTCATCCTAATTTTCTAAATCTATAATTCTAAAAATATCCTTCATATGTGAGTGATTAAATAATCATTATCGATATTATAGTTAAGGGTAATTATATCCAAGATTTTACACATTATATCATAGAAAGTATATAAAGTTTGTGTTTATGGCACAAGATCAATGTGTATAGGTCCAAGGCATCACAATATTTAATCAAAACATTAGTTAATAAAATATTTATTTTATCAAATGAAAATATTTTTATTATTTAATTTTTTTTAACAAACAATTAATTATTTTAAGAAACCATTTTAGATTATACATATCTCATCATATATAGTAATAATATTATTACTACTATTATTTGACATGGATAATAATATAAATTAAATAATTATACAAAGGAAATTGTGTAATTCTTTTAATTTAATCTTATATATATTACTAAATATATCATTTTTAATGCGTGGAGTTGTTGACATAATAAATATGATCTCCATAATTTCCTCAAGCCCTGGAGTGAAATATCAATCCTTTTCCCTTCTCGAAAACATTTTAAAGAAGAGAATATTTTTATGTTTGACAATGAATGGAATGAATCCCATGTTTCCTCAACTCTAGATCCCCAAATATCATGAATACTAATTAGATATTCATGGAGAATGTGTGGATACATATAAAGGAATATTTTCAAGGAATCACCACCACAACAAGAACACAATAAGAATAGTAGTGTGGCTTGATCAACTAGATTACCAAGAATGGGGTGATTTGATATTTAAATTAATTATAAATTAAATGTTATTGATCCTTTATAGAGATTATGTTATTTTTGAGTCATGGTATTTGGACATTATTCATTGATATTCTTGAATATCCAAAATTTAAGACCCACCTGATTCCTCTGCAATTCCCCATAACATCTAACCACCATAACATAACATGTGGTGGTGAAGCATTATACTCATGTCCTATATTGATTACACATAAAAATAACTATTTAATGATGAGTACAATTAGATTTTTCCAATATAATATTTCCCATTTTATCAAAAAAATAATTAAGATAATCATATATATTTTATTGTAATCAATTCCATTTCCATGTGGGAATGTCCCAAACAACCGAACAATGACCATTTCATCACATTCGTGTGAATCTTCCCAAAAGTACTTCCTTATAATACCCCAAATCATTAAAGATCACTTAATCTATGTTATAATTTTCTTAGTAATGTGCACAAAGGATATTGTAATGATTACTCTAATACCTTGATGTGAACCACATAATGATTATAAAAACTTTAGGCATTTCACAAGGGACATAACCAAAACCATTTAATAGTCACTCTAATTTCCATAGAAATTTTATATGATAATGGCCACAAATATATGCCCCAAACATGTCATGAATCAACATAGTTACCTATTTCTCACCCTATTTTGAGCTATGCCTCCCTAAAAATGATTAGGACCATACCCATTAAACCATAACTATAACCACTGGGATTTTTTGAAAAAAAAATGTAGAACCTTTCTATAACTAATATACCACAAAATTTTAGAATATTCTTATATCTTTACTCAAATACTTCATTGGAACCACAATGTGGTCCATATGGATACACCATGGTGCATATTACAAACCCAAACCAAATAATTTTAACATATTAAATAAAATTTTCATTTCATTCCAATATTTCCTAAATTAAATATTAAAAACTAAAACCCAACCTAAATCAAATATTTCTTTTAGAAAACTATTTCGTGGTTATTTAAATTTTATAAATTAAAACTACTGGATCATCTAAACTATATTCTAAAATCTGACCGCACCACCCTAGACATTCATCCATCTCACCAAAACATCTCAAAAAAATATAAACAGAAAATATCCATTATTAAATAATATTAATTTATACCAAACTTATTCCTAATTCACAGACACTCTCAATTCCAAATACAATCTGTCAATCAGTTAAATTCTATCAACTAACACATATACCATTTACCCTCCTAAAAATATTTTATTAACCTTCATTGAACCCATTTCTAACTATATTCATTAAATATTTGGTTAAATACTTGAAAAATAACCCTGAACTAAAAGTTAAATAATTCAACATGAAATCCTAGTTACTTTAAAGCGCCTCTCCCATAAAAATTGATATTCCAACTGAAATACAATCAATAATTCATAAATTGATGAAACTAACCAAAACGATCAATAACATATGTTACTGATCCACATCAAAATATATTACTTATTTGAATAAGAGAATTTTTAAAAGACATATGTACATCCATGCCTTAAAATTAATGAACTCAACAATCAACATGATGTTCTTTCCCGATTATATCACAGTAAGAAAAATTATACACTATTATATCCCTATATATTTACTAAATTTATAATATTGTAAATTGAATATAAATTATTGTATAAAATACATTTATTTCATTTATTTTTTTTCATTATATTATTCATACCGATAGTTTACAATAGAGTTACACACCTTACTCTGATGTGAGAATTATATAGTCAAAAAAATATAGGAAGAAAACATTAGAGGTTATGTTTATAAAAACTCATTTTTTACTAAAAAATAACTTGTAAATTTTTTTTTATATTCCCTTTGTATGAGAAATATTTCATAGATTTTCTTAAGGAAAATTACCTCTAAAATTGAGAGTTTGTTACTATTTTCTTCCTATCAAACAAATATCTTGTGTAACTAATGTGATTCTCTATTATATCCTATATATGGTTTATTATGAATCCATATATTACTAATTCTTATCTCTTAAAGGGATATAGTTTTGTATTCAATATTCATTGAGATTTATGTTATATTATTCTATTAAATTAGGGTATCTCCATAATATATTTTATAAAAATTTATCAATAACTTTATAATTATTGGGCATAAGAATAATCCCACCATTACATATAGCCACATTCTCAATCAAATTTTAATTGGTTTAGTGTTTTTTGAGATGGATCATCCACTCACTTCCCATTATCATATTATTTTCCCTAATTATATATCCCCAAATAAAATGGGTATTTTGTAATATTTTAAAAATATTTGGATGAAGGAATTCACAATAGGGAAACAATAACATTTGGTACAACTTCTTTAATGGAGGATGTTTTATATAAAATATCTATAACAAAATTATTTTACAAAAATTTCACTAAAGGATTCATATTTAATTTGACAATCCTTAGAAAATAGTTTGGCCAACTTATAGAATTATATGAGAACAATTGATTATATAATGGATTTATTTAGAGTGATAATAGGGGAAAATGTAATTCAATTGAAATATCATCCCATTTCACTGTGATCATCTGTATATTTTTCACCACACACATTTGATGGTAGTTTTAAAATAATATTTTAAAATATATTCAAATAAAAACATCAATAAATTATTTTATAAGTTTCAATACCATCTATAATTGATGTACTAACTACATTTTATCATATTATGTCTCCTTATTTACATTTCTAATGTGTTACACTAGGTGTAGAAAACAATTTCATTAAGTGTTTGAAAAATAATAATGTCAATATAAAAATTAAACATATATGATTGCATGTGAGATAATAACAATTAAGAAAAGCATAAAAGATGAATGTTAAAGTAATTGTGGAACAATTTTTTCATTTTATAAGGAATGAAAATGTATGGGGATATTTTTATTAATAGAGAGGATATAGAAAAGTTGAATGTTATTTATAAGAGTCCTCCTTACCTAAAAAATCCGCATTATTAGCATCAGATTATCACATATCCCATGTTTCAAAAACCATTGAGGAGTTGTATCTTATGGGTTTCCAAGGATTAAATTATCATTTTTTAAGAAATAGAAGACATTAAAAGTAATTCCAAGACCATTCATAATATTGAAACTAAAACTAGGAATAATATAAATAATAAAATACATCAATATTCAATGATGACTAAGTCACATTAATTAATCACATGAGCTTGATAAGGATAACATAAAAGAAGAAAAAATATTCAATCCTACAAGGGTATCTATAGGATAATGAATTACAAAATTCATATGTGTTATTCTCCATTCAAACATGGTATGATAGTACCTCTTGAAGTGCATGCTGAATGAGAAGAGTGTTTTCCCTAGAGAATTTTTACCGATTTTACTCCCCATACTCATAGAATATCCTCTATTACATAGTCCATAACAACACACTATAAGACTTTGTATAATTTTCTAAAATGTTATGAAATATTTGTGTAATTATTTTGATTTTAATCTCATCTTAATTATCATCTTTATATACTTGAATTTAATAGTAACATTCATCCAATTCTCCCTAACATTTGAATATATTAAATGTAATAACCAAGGATTTTGAAAATATAAAATATAATTTATTTTTAAAATTAAATATTTTTCTTTTTTATATTAATAATAAAATATCATTAAACCATATCATAGCATTTATGGTATTCTTAAATCATATAAAATGATATCGCTAGATTCAGTTGTGAAATAACACTATATCACGCCATATGTTATACCTTTAAAATATATATGATAAGACTTGGTTATATGTATGTAATATAGTATGTAATTTTATATATCTTACCATATAATATATCCAAATAAATTATATATAATATTAAATTTGGGACATATCTACATCAATATTCCACTTTCAGTATACCCGTATAGGCTTTGTGACTTTTCACAAAATATTGAATCATATAAAATAATATATGAAACCATAACCATTTTTTTAATAAAAAAGATTTTTAATTTTTTAAAAAATTTAATAATGCTTTTCATAATATGTATTATTTTTTTAATATCCATCCAAAACTGATTTTTATTATACTCTAAAATAATTTTAGAGAATCCCACTATGTTTTATAAAACACCGTCCTATTTTAGTTAATAAAATGTGTTTCCCCATAGGCCATCTAGTAATTAACAAAAAATATGAATTCCCAATGCATAAATGTTTCCAAAACATAGCCTCTAACAAATAATTAGTGTTAATAATGATAAAAAGGGATCAAACATGATTTAAATTAAATAAATTCATCTATATACATGGTTTTAAAAACTATATCATATTCCAATATATATATTCATATTATAACATTTTTAGAGACATCAAGTTTATTTGAGACATAAATTATATTAATCTAGAATATATTATCCTACATTATTAATTCTCTATGTATAGATTCACAAGATAATTGAACACATAATTTTTCATTCCTCTTGATGGATTGGAACATCACATATCCCTCATCCAAAAAATAAGTACATAATATTCCACCTTACTAGGTTTAAATATAAACTCCTTCATCCATTCTAAATCAAAGGAAAAAATGTTATACTTTTTATATGAGAGGAAAATAAAATCTTGATTTAATTCAATCATATAGAAATATACATAACCACCTCCAGATTATATGAGCCTCAAGGTTACCAAAATATTGTATCAAAGTTTAAAGGTTATCATTTTAGTTATATTTTACTGCATTAGATGTGAGATTTAAAATGAAAAATTCACCTTGAGTATATCAATGACATAGTCAAATATAATTTATGCGGTATACTTAATGGGCGATCTATTACAAAAATCTTATTTTCTATCTCATGGTCATATTATACATATCTACATGCAATATAACTACAATTAACCTTTATATTTAAATAAACAAATATAAGACACCTTGATGAATATTGGTCAGGTATAACTCAAATTATTACTTTAAGAGGGTATTTATCATTAAACATCTTGTTTATATACATCCAACTTGAAGGAATGATAAATTAGAAACTATATTTATAAAATATTATTTATTTTATATTCTTAAAATCTGTTTAGGATTGTGTAAGAGACCTTACATAATCAACCATATGATCATATCTTATATGATATATAACTAGGGGAGCATTATATTTTTTACACTTATGTTTTTTAATCTAATTATATTTTAATTGGATTTCTTCACATCTATATGATTACACCTTAAGGAACCTCCCAATGAACTCCTTAACTGAGTAACATATTTGGAGAAATATTTTTCAAATAATTTTTGGATTAAGAATCATTAAAAAATGTTTTCTAACTTATTTATAATAAAACATTCAATGTTACATTGTTAAAGGAATTTCATATGTATAGACCTTTTCTAAGTTCATCATCATCATTTTGTAACTTTTATATTGAAACTTTTCTTTGAGACCATTTTGAAATGCGACTCTTTGAATTCTATTTCTCTTCTGGATACCTTACTAGATTTTTGGATATTAAGTGAAATTATTTATACACATAACCAGTTTAATATATTAATTATTTTTATTTTAAATTATTAAAGATCAAATAGACTCCCACAAATATTTTTGAAAATATATTTTCAATAAATTATTTTTCTTTGAAGCATAATCTATTTATTATTTGTAGATATCATTTTTCTCATCTAATGAGAATATTTAGCAAATAAATTATTATCAACCATTTCATATCAGATATTATATGTTTTTGAAGAAATATTCTGAAAGGAATATTGAATTCATCAAAATATTTCACTAGAAGGTGGTGGGAACTCATTCCCCTGTATTTCAATAAAAAAATTCAACAATATAATTTTATCATAGATTAAACAACTATTATCAAAATCCTTATTTCTTGAACTATGTTATAAAAATATATCAAATCATAAACATTTATATTACAATTATCATCTCGTTTATTTAAAAAAGCCATTGTTTACAACCACATATCTCACTATATAAGTTGTTAAAAATGGAAATAATTTTTTATTATAATCTGTATGAAATTTAAAGTAATGTAACACATCCAATTCCTTGATAAAGAAATTACATGATCAATAACATGAATACATAATTTAAGCACTATCAATTATTTCTCCATTAATTTTAACCTATTTTATATATTCACAACAACTGTTTAATGTATAGTTGATATCATATATATCTTAAAATAAATGAAGTGATTACTATAACATTATACTAATATAATTCCATAGATACTTTCAATATTTTGAGTAATTACTCGTCTGGTGAATTAGATTCCCCAATATAAGAAATTTCCCATACATACTAATTCTTCCCATAGCATTCAATTATATTTTAAAGATAATGGATGCTATGTTTTTAGAAATTCTAAATATTTTTTATTCATCTATTTTAAACTTTTACCTTTTTTACTATTAATATATCACCTCAAAATAGACCATCCTTTCATTACATAGTCATACTCAACATATTAAAGTAAAAATGTATATATTTATTAAAATCATTCATATTATGTTTCATAATAAATTATCAAAATCATTTGGGAATTTTTTTTAGAATTATTTTTGTAGTTAAATGAATACTTAATGGAGACATTAGCATTTATAAGTCATTAAAATATCCATTTATAATGTTTAAATTATTGATGATTGAATTTAATTAGACCATATTTATTCTATATAATTCCATTAAAATCATATTCTACTCATTCCTAGAATGTTTTTTGTAGTTCATTTTCAATTTATCTATCACCATAATGAATCTATATTCTCATGTTTCATTTATAAATTAGGATCAATGAATATAATCATATGATTTAATACAAAAATTAATTTTTATTTACCTAACATAATATTCTTGACCCTTTTGTTGATAGTGTTAGTGGTTTTCTATTTTGGATGGGGTTTTTCTAACACGTTGAAGTTTTCCTCATTAAGAAAAATTATTTTGATTTTTAGCCTAACTAGAATGTTTCTTTCATTATAATTCACCTTTTTTATGATTTATATCAATAACATGTTTGATGATGATGGTGTCACTATATATATATATAAATATTTTATTATATGAGTATTAATTTTTTCATTTATTTAATATGTAATTTTATTAAATGTGATCCAAATAAATTAATTACCCCTTTTGAATTATATCATATCCATTAGTGTGACAAGATCAATATTTCATTTTTTAATTGTCCTTATTTGGAATTACTATAATCATTTTTCTATATAGGTAGGACAATATTTCATTTAAATTATTTATGAATATTATATAGATGAATAGATAACCATATTCCTAAATATATAAAATGAAAAATACTTAACTATATTACCCTTATATCCAACTACCTTTTGAGGTTCTCAGCTATGTGTAATACAAATGTTGTAGAATATGTAATTTTATTTTATCCACCCCTAACCATATTATCTAACTCAAGTTAAAACTTACTCAACCATATTTTGAATGAACTACCCATTGAGATGATTAAGGTCTCAACATGTATTCATTTTGACGAAATATAAGAATCAGTATTTTAAAATATATTTTATTATCTCGCTATCTTACTACAAAAATTATCTTTTTATATATTTATTATTATAATTATTTTTTTCATTAAATATTCCTTTAACTAAATCAATATGTTCAAACCATATTTATGTGTGACTCTTTATACAAATCATAGCTTTAATTACTAATTTTTTTTAAAATACCACTACATTTGTACATATCAAAATTCCTCACATGTATATGGTATATGGAAAGATATTAGGTAATGTATTAGAATCGTAAGAAATAAAAATCCTCTTAAGATAATGAATATTGTGAAAGGTATAAAACACACACTTTTTATATACAAGTAATAATAACCCAAGATAGTGAGTAGTATGTCCCAATGTTTTACTACTCCTGGTTCAATGATAAAGAGAGACATCTCTTAAAAAATAATTATAACACTTAGTATACATATAATACAATTAATCAAAAAATACAAGTTCTTAACTCATTAATAATTCAAAATCATTATAGAAGAAAACAAAATCAATTATCATACCATGCATTTAAAATGATAAATTATTGATTGAAAATTTAATGAAATAATTTAAACTAATTTAGACAAATACATACAACTATTCATAATATGAATAGTTAATATTTATTAATAAAGTAAGGTGTCAAATTATATAAATTAATATTTCATAAATTTACACAAAATATAATAATTTCAGAAAAATACTTATATAAAAAAATAGAAACATTTTACAATTCTATAAACATTATAAAAATTCCATAAATAATTAAATATATAAATGTTATATATTTTTATAATGTAAATTCCTTCTTATTATCCTTTTATTTTTAATTTTTTAAATATATTAAATTTAATTGAAATATAAAAAATTTATATTTCATATAAATAATTAAAATACTCCGCATACATTTTATATGATCAAAATATTACATTGTAAATATTATGTGGACCTTGATTGTATCAGTTATAAAAAAAACCTTCTAAATGTTTCAAATAATTTCTCAAACAAAAACTTTTAATTTGAATATTTTTATAACATTACCAATCTACTTAGTTCACATGTCTCCGTGTCAAGTGGAGGTACACGAACTCATATGTTCCACGTGTACACCAAAGGATATTAGATATAAGTGTGGGTTTAGGGGTGATGTGAAGAGATTATACCCCTATAATATAGTGTTAAAAGCAATTGAAATAACATTTTAATATGAGTCTCATAAAATGAAACTTTAAAGAAGGGATAAAATATAAAATTACCCATATTACATAATCCATTATATACAAATTGAAATGTAGTATACTATCATAAAACTGAAAAGGGTTTGTTTCTAAAATTTGTTCAACCCTATACATTATAATACAAAATAATTACAAAGATACAACCTAATGTGACACTAATGATGTAACACCCCATGATTTCATAGTATGTTATATCATTAAAGTAATTCAATAGCTTATCATGCACACAATAATGACTTGACTTACATTATATGGAAGATTGATTTTCTGTGTAACAACTCTTTAATTATTCAAATGATATATTTATAACATAAAAATTAAATATATTAATAGTAATAGTAACAAATAAATTTTAAATGTAATTTATAATTCTGTCAAATAAAAAAAATATTTATAAGGAAATGTATAAGTTTCATTAAAATATAAGTACTATTTTGATAAAGGAACTACTTCTTATGTCCTTTTGTGAACAACAATAAAATTAATTTTGTGCACTATTATAAATTCAATTTTATGATATTGAATTAATTCTTGAATTCATAATACCAATATTATATTAGGTTCAATGTTTGGTAATTTTCTGAGAAGTTTCATTTTATAATGAATAGTGGATATTATGCATTTTAATTCAAAACTACCCTTTCACCCAATTTATTTATATTGTTAGATTATCCTATTAATTGGTTTTAGAGTATATATAGATTATATTTTTATCATTTTATATAATTTTGGTCATTATAAGTAATTTCACATTTAAATTGGATATAAACACATGTTAATCTTTTGATAATTTTTATCTCTAAAAAATCCACTTTCTGGTTTTCAAAACAGGAATTAATTTTAAATTAATTAATGAAAGTTACATGTATTGAATTTGGTAAAATATATATCATTTTTAAATTCTAAATATAAAAATTGTCTTAGGATGAAATTTTGGTATTTTTCTAAAAACTTTTCATTTTTGATGAATAGTGAAAACACTGCGTTATTTTTTAAAACAGAATTTTATTTAAATAATTATTACTTTTATTTAAATTTATTTTAAAGTCAAAATAGATGAATAATACTAATATTAGTTGAATTTAATTTATTTTAGTAATTTTATAATAATTTTATAGGTATAAAATTTTATTGAACTTTTTTCACGTCTTTTACCCACCTTCTAGGCTTATTTGTAATTTTGCATAAAACGTAATTTTACCACTTCTCTAAATTGAATTAAAAAAAAATCCAAGAGACACATTTTACCTAAGTAATTGAAATATGGTTCAATAGAATTAAAATAATGTTTGGTGAATAGTAACTTTTGAATTTTATTTACGGCGGTTAAAAGTAAATATGTTAATTAATGGAAAAAATTATATTATAATTACCCTAACACATGTTCTAATTCATTTGGATAAGTTTTTTTCGACCAAAATCATCATTAGGAATAAATTTTGGTCCTTTTTTATCCACATGGATTAGATTAGGACATTTATTATTATTTTATTTAAAGAAGAGTTAAAAGTGTAAAATTCTAAGTTTAATAACAAAACCATTTTTAATATAGGGTTATGAATAAGATAAATTTGACAATAAATATTCATTAGAAATATAAAAATATTTCTTACATCATGGTATTTTATTTATTATTTTTAGACATTAAATAATTAAATTAATTTATGACACAATGAAGATGCAGTAATTACCGTATTAATGAAAGATTAAAATAAATGATATTATAAATATCCAAATAATTGTAAATTGGGACTTTAGATGCATTAAACTAATTTTTTAGGTTAATTTGACATGTTAGGGTTGATTTAATGTATTTATTTGTAAGTAATCAAGTTTATTTTTCCTTTCAAAAAAAACCAAATACAAAATAGTGTCAAAATTGACCTAAATGAATTTTTAAAACAAATACTATATTATTAAATTATATAATATTTCTCAAAATATAATGTTCAACCAAATGACTTATATAATTATATATATTATATTAATTAACCACTTGATATTCTATTGGAATTTTATTGTATGTTTATTAACCATGTAATATAAAAATACAAGAAGACATGGTAAAAGTTAAACTATTTTACAAAAAAAATAAACCTAAAATATAAGGTTAATATGGTGACCTAAACTTGTACAAAACCTATTGGTTGAGAATTTTTCGACCCATCCCCACCTTATCATCGAAATAAATCCCTTGGGATCCATTATAAACCGAAAATTATTTTATAATAAAATAATATTTCCAGCTTTTCCTAAGGTGACCACCACCTCTCTTATAAAAGGGTACTTCCCCCACTCTTTATTTCACATCTCCAAATCCATTTGAATCGTCACTCAAATATCATATCAACTACCCTAAATTAATCCTATAGTCCTTACTTTGATCACAAGTTCAACCTAATGATACCTTTTGATCAATTCAAAAGAAAGCACCCGAAGAAGAGGTAATAATTTCTTCACCTCTTTCAAAGTTCCTTTCTTCTTCCACATCCTATTTCTCTGTTTTTTCCATACCAAAATAATAAATCCAGTAACTTCTACATACTATGATATTATTATAAATATGTTACAACCATATTCATTATTCTATCTATCCTATAAAGAAATAATTCACCATATGTGCATACGTACGACTTACCGTATCCACGTCGTGGTGTAGTTTGTTATTCAACACTTCATTATTTTGATGGGTATAATAATGAGTACAATTGATGTAAATAGTAAATATAACATGTTAATGATTCGTTATATATGATATAAAACCGAATTATATATTATTTTACCATCAATAGAATGATATTGTTGCTCGTGCGTACGTACGGATTATCGTCTCCACGAAGGCGATGAGATTCATTCTCCATCATAACCATTCAAGAATAATTTTAAATTTATGATTAAAAATAATGTTTAAGAACTTAATATCATTCTGTATATGAATGAAATACATCCTATCCATATCAAATGTGACTTACTGAACAAAACATATAAAGGAAAATGAATCAGTTAACACCCGAAGCAATGATACTACTGAAATATTATAAACAGAGAAATATTAGATGATAATATATGATATAATATTTAGGTATGTGGTTCTTTTATAATTTAATATCAATTATTTAACTATTCTACAAGAGGTTAATTTACCCTCAACTAAGGAAAATTACAAGGTAAGGTGTTTTCATCTCACTTTATATTCCTCGGAGATTCAAGTTATATTTTCCACTATTTCCTTTTTTGTGGTGTATGTACCACCAATGATTGTATTATTTGTGTAATATAATTTATGGGTATGTACATCTTCATTTTATTATTTCATGGGGTGTATGTTTCGTATGTTACCAAATTGGTAAGGGAATTTATAATTTCAATTTCCACTCATTGGGTTTTACACAAACTTCATTGATTATTTTACTCCATGATTGTGTGTAAAATCACTATTTATTTTTTTATTTAGTAATTTACACTCCAATTTGTGTGTAAATACTTCTGATACACTTAATAACACCACTAATAAATACTCAAGTCATCGATATAAATTTGATAAGAGTAATCTTAACTCAATTTCCTTTCATTGAGTTAAACATTCATGTCATTGGTGTTGTTTTTACAAGAATATGTGTGAATGTAATCTTATTGATTTACAATGAATATCCAATCATATTAAGTGTATATATATTTGTCAAAATTAATTCTATCATTATTTTATCCTTAACCTAATGATACGATCTTTATAAGGGATTTCATCTCAATTTACATTCCATTGAGAATTTGTTGTTGTTATGTTCCCATTAACTTTTATATA
This sequence comes from Viscum album, assembly GCA_963277665.1. NCBI lineage: Eukaryota > Viridiplantae > Streptophyta > Magnoliopsida > Santalales > Viscaceae > Viscum > Viscum album. The sequence continues at coordinate 826,738,227 of OY728155.1, forward strand.
ATGTATATACTTTACTTCGACATGGTATATAATGAATCAATTTATTCTCATGAAATGTTAATGTTTTGATTACCTCAATTATTTTTATTCAAGTGTCTCTCACTTGGTTAGTAACTCAAATGATAATATCATTTTAAATTTTTCAAAGATTTATTCTTCTAAATATTTCTCATTAATGTCCATGTTTTAAGAATGGTTTTAAGGATTTATTTAAATGGACATGAATGTTTTAAAACTAAAATTACTTTTAAAATTTTCAAAGTGGTATGGGACACTATGATTCAAAAATCTCTTTTAAATGAATTCTTGATAAATAGTGTGACATTTAAATGTTTTCAAGAACAAGGGGATATTTCTCTCAAATATTTTTACTGATTATTTTCATCCTTTTCAATATACTTCATTATTCTTGATTGAGGTTGATTTATTATAATACAATCTTCCATATTATATTTAATGGATTATTTTTGATTATGGATTTGCAATTTTTATACCATTCATGGTTTGTGGTTAAAATATTGACATTTAGTTTGCTAGTTTTAAAATGAATGTTTAGATTATGTTTCACCATTTTCATATGAGGAATGCATTGGACTTATTAAGTGATGGGAAAGACCCGCTATATCCCCTCGATTCATCGATAGGTCTCATGAGATAAACTAGTTTCTTGGCACAAGGACTTGAAAAAATTTATATTTGTAGTCTTGGCATGAGGCCTTGACTATGTGGTTATGATGTCCGGTATTATGAATTTAGTCATTATGAAAATAGATATTGATATTACATGTGACTATTCAACTAGTATAATATCCATGTGAATAAGAAAATGGCATTATTTGATTTATCATTTCCATATTATGCTCAAGTTTAATTTGAAAAGGATTTTGTTTTAGTCTTATATATTTCCTTAAATGTTTTTGCTTATTTACGATAGTTTATGCTATATTGTTATCATTACTGAGCATCTGAGCTCACCCCATTCTTACATTTTCTTTTTACAAGGATGTGAAGAAGTATATTATGATTAAGCTACAACGATAGTCTAAGGGATATGACTTTTTTCAAAGGAAACACAATATTGTTTTTTTATTTCATGATGTACTATTAAACTTATGTATCTATCTAGTACTTCCAAGGGTATGAAACTAATGGGTCTTTCGAGACATGATCTATTATGATCATGCTAATGTTATGTAATAATGTACTGAATTTGGGAAACTAGGGTAGGGGAATTATAGTTGGTTTCAGAGGACGTTTAATAAAAACCTTGGAAACTAGATTTTGATAAACTCTGATTAGAGAAAATTACCCTAAGATAGACTTTGAGGATTAGTATAGAAGAACATCCAAAAAATTTGGTAGTATAAATATTATTTAGGTTTCCCAACTAAATACATCCCTCTTTTGTTACAAACAGGTAGAGGTGGCTCTATCACAGATGTAACCAGGAGTGAAATCTCTGACAAGGAGTTTCAGTTTTGACTCGGGATATCCTGGTACATGACAACGAGCCTTGCTACACTCTTGGTATTGACACTCCTAGGGGATATGCTTAGGATAATTCACATTTTCTTTACTAACTGATTTGAATGATTTTAATATAAGATGATAATAAATAACCTTGGTTAATCCTAAGGTGTTTTTGATTGAAAATAAGGTCTCATGATATTCTCTAAATTATTTTTCAACTATTGTTGCTCAAACTATACTTTTTGGTTTTAGTCAATGACTGGATTCCAAGGATGTCATATTAAAATTGAACATGATGTAAAAGGTAGGAATAGTGGTGGAAATGAGCAATGAAATGGAATTTTGATAGATTCAAAAGATATTGTGTTCTTTATGAATCAATTTTTTAAAACAATTATCAATAACATATACATTAACCAACTCCCAAACTCAACAAAGAAGAGAAAGGCAGAAAATGATAAGAGCTCCAGCAGTAGAGACCACGGATAAAAGAATTCTCAGTTTCATTCATGCATGAAATGTGGAAGGAGACACCTAGGAAAGTGTCTCAATTGAACAAAGAAATGATTTATGTGTGGGAAAGAAGGGCATAAAGTAAATAATTGTTATAAAAAATGAAGAGTGTTATGGAAGAAAATAAAAATGATCCAAAGAATCCATTTATATCCATTTTTTGTAAATACAGGGGACCTGGGAATTACCCGAATAAATTTCCTATTCTATAGGATAACCTCTAAGTCATGGAAGAACCTATGTGGAAATAAATGGATGGAAAAATATCTAAAACTATTAATACTCTTTGTTGATGGGATTACATTGGAATAATTTTCTCTTTTATGTGTAACCGTGTAGTTTTTTATGTGAAAATTATATATGAAGAAGCATTATATTTTCTTTTGTGGATATAGTTATAGAGAACCATTTGGGTTTATATGATCCTTGATTTTGAGTCAGTTATATGTTATTAAGTTTTGGGAAGAAAATGAAAGGTATGAGATAAAATTTGTGGTTAAAATATATTATGGTTATTTTTTAGAAATTTATCTCATTTCTAGGAATTTTGTAAAATTATATAGTTTTTTGAAAAAGAACAACATGCAGACCAAGTGACAACCCATCGCGTCAAACAAAGCTGTGGGAATTGAACCCACAACCAATGTTTGATTGGGATTTATTGCCTACTAATGGACTACATGAAGTCCCTAGTTAGTATGACTAATTATTTTTAGTTAAATTATTTTATCAATCAAGAATATGATGACTTTAAGAACTTATGATTTATCCTTAGTATCGGAAAATTATTTGGTGATAAATTCATAAATTTTATTTTGGAATACATTCGCTCTTTTATGAACACTATATGCCTAAGTAAAATAGAATACTAAGGGATTTAATTTTGGAAGTAATGGTGGATTTTTATTTTATATGAATGTATGATTTTTTTCTGTACTTATAGCAATTTGTTTCATTCTGGGAAATGATTAACCTATCATAGAGAATATGTGATTAGTTTAATTACTTTTAAGTATGAGACTTTAAGAGTAGTCTATGTTATTTGGAGATAAATGTTAAGATTTATCAAGGAAGAATATGTGATCAAATCCTTATGAATATTGGGTTTCAAACATAGTTTGGATTATTTTGAAGAATTTTAAGGCAATTGATTTTTTGAAAGGTCTTTGATGAACTTTGGGTATTGTTTGTTTAATTTAGGAGATTAAGAGTAGTATTTGTTTTTATAATGGATTATCCTTTTTGGGGATCATCTGATCTTGTACTAAGAATTTTGGTTTTGGATAATATATAATTATAAGAGAAATATATAGTTCATCTTTTCTGGTTTATGTGATTCCCTAGAAGTTGATTGTAGCGCTTCAGGTGTGACAAACTCATCTTGAATACTCATAATTTGGAGAAAAGATGTGTTTTTGGTAGAAATTTATTAAAGGATAAACTCTACTTGAAAAGTAAGTATATATCCATATTTTCATAGTAAATATCATAAATAAATTACAAAAAATTATTAAAAGGAACTTAAAACTAAAAAGTTTTCCATTTACTCTTCCTACTAGGTAATGAAAGACTGTTTAACCCATCACAGGTTTATGGTTTTCTGGTAGTTAACTTTCTCCTGATCATGTTCTCTATCACTATCAATCAGAACATGATGGTTTCTTTTCTATTCCATATCCATGTTTTCTTACATGGAACCCTAGTATGGGTTATCTCGGGTGACCTTTTTACTTCTCATTATTTCTATTAAAGTGATAATTTTATTAACTCTTTTTCTGATGTGGGATTTCAACAAAGATGTTTTGAAATGTCAAAACCATAGTTTTTTCTTTCTCAGTTTAAATTTTGAGGATAAGATTATTTGAAGGAGGGTACAATGTAACACCCCAAGATTTCATTGTAATTTATATCATTAAAGTAATTCAATAGTTTATACTGCCTGCAACACTAACTTTGCTTACATTAAATGGAAGACTGAGTTTCTGTGAAACAACACTTTAATTCTTCAAATGATATATTTAAAACATAACAATTAAATATAGAAATAAAAATAGTAAAAAATAAACTTTAGTTGTAATTTATAATTATATTACATAAAAAACTATATTTATTAGGAAATTAAAAGGTTTCATTAATATATAAGTACTATTTTGATAAAGGAACTACTTATTATGTCCTTTTTTGAACAACAATAAAATTAATTTCAGAAACTATTATGAATTAAATTTAATTATATTGAATTAATTTTTGAATTCAGAATACCAATAATATATTAGGGTGAATGTTTGGTAATTTTATGAGAAGTTTCATTTTTTAATGAATAGTGAAAAATACTCCGTTTTAATTCAAAACCACCTTTTCACCCAATTTATTTATATTTTTAGATTATCCTATTAATTGGTTTTAGAGTATATATAGGTTATATTTTTGTCATTTTATATATTTTTGGTCATTAGTTGTAATTTCACATTTAAATTTTATATAAACACATGTCAATCTTTTGATAGCTTTTATTTCTTAAAAACTTGCTTTCTAGTTTTAACAATGGGAATTAATTTTAAATTAATTTATGAATATTACATGTATTTAATATAGTAAAATAGAAATAATTTTTAAATTTTAAATATCAAAATAATATTAAGGTGAATTTTTTGTATTTCTATGAAAACTTTCAATTTTTGATGAATAGTGAAAAACTTATTGTTTCAAACTAACTCTTATATAAAAAATAATTATTTTTATTTAAATTTATTTTAAAATCAAAATATATGAATAATACCTATATTAGTTCAATTTAATTCATTGGAGTCATTTTATAATAATATTAGATGTATAAAATTTTATTAAACTTTTTAGCATCTTTTACCCACCTTCTAGGCACATTTGCAAATTTACCTAAAATGTAATTTTATTAATTCTATGAATTGAATTTCAAAAATCCAAGATATAAAATTGACATGAGTATGTAATATTTTGTTCAATAGGATGAAAATAATTTTTTGTCAATAGTATGTTTTGAATTTTATTTACCATAGTTAAAATTAAATTGGGTAATTAAAGGTAAAAATGATATTATAATTACCCTAACACATGTCCTAATTATACTGGATAAGTGTTTTTCGACCAAAATCAACCTTAGGAATAAATTATTATCCTCTTTTATCCACTTGGATTATATTAGGATATTTATTATTATTTTAGTTAAAGAAGAGTTAAAAGTGTGAATTCAACATTTAATAACTAAACCATTTTTAATATAGGGTTATTCATAATATAAATTTTAGTATAAATATTATTTATAAAGATAAAAATATTTCTTACATCATTGTATTTTAATTTTAATTTTTATACATTTAATAATTAAATTTATTTATGACACAATTATGATACAGTAATTACCTTATTAATGAAAGAATAAAAAAATAGATATTAGAAATATCAAAATAAATGTAAATTGAGACTTTTGATAAATTACACTAATTTTTTAGGTTAATATTACATGTTAGGGTTTATATAATGCATTTTTTCTAAGTAATAATGTTTATTTGACTTTCATAAAAACCAAATACTAAATATCATCAAAATTGACATAAATGAGTTTTTAAAATAAATAATTTATTATTAGATTATATAATATTCTTAAAAATATATAATTCGGAAAAAGGACTTATATAATTTTAGATATTCCATTAATGAACCAATTTATGTTTTCTTGGAATTTTATATTAAGTTTATTAACCATGTAATATAAAAATACAAGAAGATATGGTTAAAGTTAAACTATTTAACTAAAAACTAAATCTAAAAGATAAGGTTAATATGGTGACATAAACTTGTATAAAATGTATTGGCTGAGAATATTTCATCCCAAAACACCAAATAATTGAAATAAATCCATTTGGGTCCATTATAAACTGAAAATTATTTTTTAATAAAATAATATTTCATGCTTTTCCTAAAGTGACCCTCACCTCTCATATAAAAGGGTACTTCCCCTTCTCTTAATTTAACACCTACAAAGCCATTTGGATTTGCCAAATCCTACTAAGATATCCTCATAACTACTCTCACTTAATTCTAGAGGCCTTTTAGGGATTATAAATCCAACCTAAGGAGCCCTTTTTGTCTAACTAAAAGAAAGCACCCGAATGAGAGGTAATAATTTCATCACCTCTTTGAAAGTTATTTTCTTCTTCCAATTCCTCTTTATTTTTGTTTCCATAACAAAATAATAAATAAAGTAACTTCTACATACAGTGTTGTTATTATATATATGGAAAAACCATATTCATTATTTTATCCATCCTATGCATGAAAAAGTCACCATACGTGCGTACATATGACTTACCGTCTGCATGTTGTGGTGTAGTTTGTTATTCAACACTTCATTATTTTTATGGGTATAATAATGATTATATTTGATGTAAATAATAAATATAAAATGTTAATTATTCTATATATATTATATACTATCCAATTACATAGGATTTTACCCTCAATAGAATGATATTGTTGCTCGTTCATACATACGGATTATCGGCTCCACGAATGCGTTGAAATCCATTCTACATCGTAACCATTAAAGAATAATATTAATTTTATGATTAAAAATAATGTTTAAAAACATAATATCATTCTGGATATGAATCAAATATATCCTATCAATAACCAACATGACTTACGTAAGAAAACATATAAAGGAAAACAAATCATTTAACACCCGAAACAATGATACTTCTAAAATATTATTAACAAAACAATATTAGAAGATCATATATGATATCATATTTAGGTATATGGTTATTTTATAATTAAATAATATTTATTTAACTATTATACAGTATTTTAATGTACCCTTGACTAAGGATAAGTACAAGGTAATGCGTTTTCATCTCACTTATTATTCTTGTGAGATTCGTGCTATATTAGCCACTATTTCTTTTTTTTTTGTGGTGTATGTACTACCCCTTATTGTATTCTTTGTGTAATATATTTTAATTTATGGATATTTACATATTCATTATATGATCCTTCTTTAATGGGGTGTATGTTTCATATGTTACCAAATCAGTAAGGGAATTTATAATTTCAATTTCCACTCATTGGGTTTTATGCAATCTTTATTAATTATTTTACTCCAATATTATGTGTGAAATCACTATTTAATTATTTATGTAGTAATTTCCACTCCCCATGGTGTGAATATAATTTTGATACACATAATCACTAAACTGATAAATTATCAAGTCATCGATATGAACTTGAAAAGAGTAATCTTAACTCAATTTCCATTCATTGAGTTAAACATCCAAGTCATTGGTGTTGTTTTTACAAGAACACATGTGAATGTTCTCTGATTGATTTACACTGAATATACAATCATATTGAGTGTATATATATTTTTCACACATAATTATGTCATTAATTTATCTTTAACCATAGGATACAGTCTTTATAAGGGATTTCATCTCAATTTACATTCCATTGAGACTTATTTGTTGTTATGCGCCAATTCACTTTTATATGGTGTATATATTGTACACAGAAATTGTATATATATAATCCTTTTATTCTCATTATATTATAATATTTTTATTACCTAAAGTATTTGTATTCAAGCATCTCTCATTTGGTTAGTTACTCTATCTAAAATATCATTTTAAATGTTTTAAAGATTTATTCATCTAAATCATTCTCACTAGTGTCCATGTTTTAAAAATGGATTTAAGGATTTATTTATATGGAAATTAATGTTTTTAAATTAAAATTCCATTTAAAATTTTCAAAGTGGCATGGGACACTATGATTCAAAAATCTTTTTTAAACAGTTTCTTGATAAATAGTGGGAATTTTAAATGTTTTCAAGAAAAATGGGATAATTCTTTCAAATTGTTTTACTGATTATTTTCATCTATGACAATATCCTTCATTATTCTTGATTGAGGTTGATTTATTCTAATAAAACCTATTATTTTGTATTGAATTTATTATTTTTTACTGTTGATGTGCTATTTTTAAACCATTCATGGTCTGTGGTTAAAATATTTACATTTCTTATGCTAGTTTTAATATGAATGTTCAGATTATGATTAAACCTTTTCATATGAGGAATGAATTGGAATTAGTAAGTGATGGATGGGGATTTTTATATCCCCTACAAGCAATGATTGGTCTCATGATACAAACCAGTGTCTTGGCAAAAGGTCTTGACAAAAATTATATTTGTAGTCTTGGAATGAGGCCTTGACTATGTAGTTCTGATGTCTGACATTATGCATTCAAACAGTATGAAATTATCTATTGATATTACATGTGATTATTAAACTAGTATAATATCCATGTGAATGTTTGTAAATAGAATTATTTTATTTATCTTTTCCAAATTATGCTTATGTTTAAGTTGAAAAGACTTGTGTTTTAGTCATATACCTTGCCTTAAATGTTTACGATTATTTATTATAGTATCCACTATATTATTATCCTTACTGAGCATCTGAGATCACCCCGTTATTATGTTTTCTTTTTACTAGTATTTGAAGAAGTATATTATGATTGACTTGAAGGGACAGGCTAAGGGATATGAGTGTTTTCAAAGGAAACACAATGTTGTTGTCTTTATTGCATGATGTAGTTTAAAACTTATTTATGTATCGAGTACTTCCAAGGCTACTAAACTAATAAATATTTCAAGACTATATCTCTTGTGATCATGCCAATGTTATGTAATAATGCACCGACTCTTAGTAAGTAGGGTTGGGGCATTACAATTGAACCACTCATTCATCTCTAAAAAGGAACGATTAATATACTACTAATAAACCCATAATATATCCAACCATTTGTCAACTGAATATAGGACCCTCTTCCTATCCATAATAATAGAACATAAAGTGTGAATGTTATTTGAGGATCCCATGTAGGGTTTGAGAAAAAAAATTAGGTCAACACCAATGGTGTCCCTAAACAAATTATGGATATATATGTGTGTTCTTAATATGAAATTTTATAATGGAATGGAAACCAAGTGAACACATTGAATCATGGAATTATAGAAAGCAAAACTATTGATGACCTTTCCTACATTGATTAGTACTAGAAAGGATATATTTACCCATTGTATTAATGCACATTGAAAAATACATGTTCCTTTAAAAATTCACATATTACTCGGTGAAAATCATCACCATAATTCACATACCATCATTTCAACCTAATGAAATCATTTCCACTAGTTTAAAATTCATAAAGAAAACTCTCATTAAAATTTGTCATGATAGAAATCATGATCTATAGAAATCAATGTATCCCTAGTTGTGTCTATGTAAAATCACTATATTAGTTTGATAATAACCTTCATTTCCTTAGTCCTTTACATATTTAGAGGATCCTGTCAGTAATCTGGTAGTTAAACCACCCCTATCATTAATGTATAAAATTCTAATATCCTCACCTCCAATGTCGAGAATCATCACTAACATCCTATTACCACAAAAAGGAAGCACACTTTAGTTTCCACCTTTGGTAGTGGTCAATATCACCCCACCTAATTTCATTGAATGAAATTGCACAAAAACCCTGAGTTCATAGAAATTTTGTCCCCAAGGACACCCTTCATAGCCCTATAAGTTATTCCCATAACAACATACATATTTTCCACAGTAATTTACATCTACAATATTGATGTAAAACTCTTTAAGGATTACTCAGAAACCTCATTGGTCTCACACACAACATAGGAAGTTAATATATATATATATATAAATGTTGTATAAAAATCCATTTTCTTCCCCCACAATATATGACATAAGAAAAACCTATAAATATGCGAAAAATCATGGGGCCACCTATTATGTATTAGTATGAACCTACTCATCATATTCAATGCATTTATTTGACCTAATGAACTAAGAATCTTGAATATATGGAAACTAACATAAAAATATGATTTTAGTTGAAAACATCCATAACAATGAAAATAATAGAATGAGATGAAGGGGGATTATAATCCTTACTAATGGTTACTCCCTATGAAGTACTATATAATGAATTTACCATAAATATGATCATTCTCCATTATGAGGAGAAGATGATAATGTAGAAGGGATGCGGGTTGATTGGGAATAATTGGGGAAATATTTATTTTGAACCAATTTTTAAAAAATATTAAAAAATAATTATAAAACATATAAATTATAAACGACAGTGTGATTGGTTACTAGATTCCCTTTCACCAAGAACACATTACCCACTAGATACCCTTCCTAGTTCTTCTAGATGGCTGGTTGACCTTATAAAACCACCCCACCCCACCTAGGTGTACTACATAACCTGTATCAGTTTGTTGTCTACTAGGTGACATCTTCCTTTAAACAAATATTTTATGCATGATGAAAAACATGCTAAAACTAGCACTTATACCCTAAGAATAACTCAAATATATCAAAATACAAATGGTTAGGTTGAGAGTATACTCAAAAAAATCATCTAAACACCCAGACCATTTCAACCTCCTTACCATATGTAATATCATCGATCAGTTATTTTTATCTAGAACAATGACTAACCCAAACTAAATCCAAAAAATATAATGCTCAAATAATAGATATGGTTATGAACTTATAAAATAAATCATTATTAAAATGAAAAAAATAACCAAAAAATACAGATTCCCATTATGGATTCTTCCCAACATTGGAAAGACCTACTTATTGAAACAAAAACTACACTACTAGGAATGATTATTATATCATACCTAACCATTATATCATAAAATCAATTACTAGATACCACACACACCTTCACCTTGAAACATAATTAATTACCATAAATCTAACCAATAGATAGTAGGTTCTACTCATGTAAAACACCCAATGTACCACAAATAATAATGTAAAACAAAAATAAACCAAAGTATACCATACCCCAAAAAATAAAAATATTTCCTACATTCTAAGAACATTTTTTCTCAAGTAAATAAAACTAACCTTTACCCCTAACCCTTTTATTCATAAAATTAGTGTAGGGACACACTATGTATTGGCCACTAACCCCACCACTATGAATCCTTCACACAATCATGGCCTAAGCACACATATGAACTCTAGTTATAACTATGCATCATATCTTATTATCTGATATCAAATTATCGAGTCATACCATATCCATGAAATATATTTATCTTCTATAATTTTTTATAGATTCTCCCCAAATATCACATCTATTTACTTGATTGATACTCATTAGGTTATCAATCACACTAATATTAAAAATTCCCTATCCATACACACTTACATTTACTAACTGCTAACCTGGTCTAAGGATGAAATGATATTACAATATTCTTTTAACCCCACATGGTATTTTCCTACTAATTATTTTTAATACTTGTTTATCTACAACATGAACCATCTAATGTTTCTCTCTAGATAGTTTCACTATTATCAATTAAGATTTTTATCACCATAAATTCCTAATTCCGCACTTCAAAAACATCAACATTAATATGTTCACCTAACCCATAATAGAATTTGGTGTTATATCATCAAATAACCACACCTTACAGATCACATTTCCTTGAAAGAATGATGTCAAACATAATATAAGTATGAAAATAGTAGCATAATCCATAACCAACATCTCCCCCTAAGTCAAATATATTAACCCATGGTCTCAATCTACCCTAAAAGTATCTTGAAAAATGTTATTAAATAAATTACCCTAAAAATATCTCCATGTTCCCCCACAATATATACAATCCTACCCCTATCCACTCAACCAGTGTTTTGTTAGTCCCCTTATTATTTACATCTTCACTATTTTCCTCAGTGGCATTGTGATGTGGTTGAAGATAATCTCAACTAAATATATTCAAATGTATAATACATGGAATCCTACCTCTTAATAAAATAATTAATAATGTTGAGACTAGTACTCAAAAATTAGATATTCCATGAATGGATTAATTCCCTAGTTCAATTGGTAAATACTATGAGTAACATGCACTAAACTCCCCCTGATATATTTATAAAATAGTTTCCCTAAATGAACTTGCTACTCTGGATACCCTGGACCCCCAAAATTTGGTGTATTCTTATATCTTCCATTTGGGGGGCCAACTAGTTCATACTTTTTTGGTACCATAACACTAATTTAGAGGGTAAAAACTGGTACACACCATAATTTCATCACACAAAAAACGAAATTCCATGAGAAATAGATGCTTCTTTTTTATAATATCAAAAATGATAAATGATATAATATGAATAACATCCCACTAGTCGAAACACTTATAATATACTTCTAGGTATTATACAATCATTCCATATATCCCTTCCTACCCATTTCACTGTCATGAATCACAAACACACATAGGATCCAAATACCCATCAATACCAAGAATCATAGGCCCAAATTTCCTTGATTATAATTACGCTAAGGATATTTGAGGGAATACATTGTTTAGTTTATTATTGACACATTGAAAAACTAAATTATTTTCTAAGATTAGATAGGTTATCCTACAAAACCCTCATATATCATGTTATCCCTATGTTCATGAAATGATACTTGATTTACCAACCTCATGACTCTCCAATACATGATTTAAACCACAAACCAGATAACAATAAAATAATAATCATTTTTATACATGAAAAAACATAACTATAAAAACACAAAAAACAAAATTCAAATCCTTAGAAACATGGGAATCCCCTATAAATAATATAATTAATCACCTAAATAGGGTGAAATTCCATGTTTCATCATATTTATACCTTTAATATTTAATCCCAAATAATGAAATAAAGAACACTATGATATAAATCTATAAGACCACCAGTCTAGTTAACCCAGATGTCTCCAAATGGGGTGTCATCATGTGATCTTAGGCACAAATCTTGATATTCCAAAGGCCTCTAACTAGAATTGAGGGGTTATGGGTGATATAAATAATACCATACTCTATTTCTATAGAGTTAATAGTATAATAAATAGCCATATTTATGATGATATTTAAATTATAGAATAATAAAATTGGTATTAATAAAAAATTTCAAATTATATATAATCCATGTTATGTAATATTAAATATGGAACACTATCCTATTGGAGAAAATTACTAGTTTTCCTTGAGTGGGTTGACCCTATCTTTCAGAATCCAAAATTACACCAATGAGATATTCTAGTAATGAGCTGAAGATTCACCTAGTCTAGATACATGAATGAATGATTAAAATTAGACCTATACATATGATGAAACTTTAGTCAACTTAGAACCAGTAATATAGTGTTTTAACCTTTCCAAAATTACAAGACAAAAATGATTATATGTTATCAATGGATCCTATGTATGGTTTGAGTAAAATTTAGTATGACACCACCAATGGTTTCCCTAAAAAAATCCCAAAAATAAATGTTCATAATGTTAAAAAAATTATTTCAATGAAAGGAATGAATATAAATCCACTGAATCATGGAATATTTAGTATATAAACCACATAAACCCTACCTATTATGGATAGTGATATAATTTTCAGATGTTCTCAAAGTCTAAACACACACCAAGGATAACATGGTCTTATAAAAATTCCCATTTATCTTGGTGAAATTCATCCTCACAATTCATGTGTCATAATTCATTACTAATAGAATCATATCCTCATTCTCAAAAGCCTTAGTGGAAGATCACATATTACTAGAATCATCCCCTAACTAATGATCATATCAATCTCTCAAACATATGACCACATCTACTTTGAATCCCTCTATGGGTGATCCCACTAGTAATATAGTGGTCAAACCATCACACACTTATGTTCACACAAACCCAGTGTCCTTATCCCCAATAGTGAGTTGAATCACTAAAATCTGAAAACAGTAATCCCTGAGAACCTCAATTGTTAACATTAATGGTGATCAACATCACCCAACCTCATATTAGTGAACATAATTACCCCAAATCCATAAGGACCATAGAAATTATGTGTCTATGGAAACCCCACACAACCATATATCACATGGTCATAACTATTTATATATGTCCAAGGGGGGGTCAGGGACCAAGATATCAATGTACAACTATTCATGGACCAGTCTCAGGCATGTGTGGTGTCACATTCACCCTTAGAAAATGTGAAAAAAATCATAAAAAATAGAGTGAATTCAATATTTGGGTCCAAAATACGAAAACCATGGGATACCAAGGTGTTATATTTTCAGATGCAATTAGCACTATATAGTCTTCAGAACTACAACATTTCAGCTTGAATCCATTAAATGTTTCCTACTAATCACTATGCAAAGATCACTAGTTAAGAGAACAAGAACCCTCTAGTCCATCAATAATATAACACAGACTAGGTATAGAACTAAAAATTCCAAGAAATTTTGATAAACTAATAGTAACTATTATGGAGGATCACATGCCTTATCTAACATAGAGAAATTCTTACTCCAGTGAAAGATATCAACCCTAAATAATCTATTTTATGGGATAAATAATGAATATGATGAACGAAGATCATGTTACATGAGTATGTTTGAAGAAGAGAGGAACCTATATGATCTTCATGTAGAATATCCCTTACCCCAAGCATGTAGGGTGATTAAACAACCATATCTGAAGATAGTGAAGGACTCCACACCCAGGCACAACCATAATCTTGGTATTAGTAGTCAACCCTAGTGATAGTTTGGTGATCACTCTAATCCCACATAATTGGTCTCACAGAGATAAATATAATATATTCATATCTCACATCACAAAGGAACTTATATTCTTAAATGGATTACACCACATCAATATACAATTGAAAATTATTAGGATAGACAATTTATTTTCCCTAAATAGACTTATGGTGAATATAAAATAAAGGAACACTATAAATAAAAATATAATTTAGTGTGTCATCCCCCAAGGTAAAGAACATGGTGGGAGATGGTGGAGAATTTGTGTGTCAACCTCATGATCAACCCTTTGCATTGGTCCATACAGCCATGCACTATGTTTTAGGCTGAGTCCAACATATCTAACTCTACTATCTCACCCACTGATAAGATATTTATATTTACATAGACCCACATGTTGGGAAATAGGGTTTGGATAGTGTGGGATGACTATTGCATCTATCCCACTTGATTAGCCTAGGTGGGGGACCCAAGAAAACTGTCTAGTCCTCTCTTGTGGTAGTTTCCGCACCAAATGGGACTATTCCATGGTGACCTAATGGGTGTCACACCCTCTGACCTTAACACCCTAATCATGTTATCCTCTAATGTATAGATCCATCCATTTTGGTGGTCTACCTCCCACAAACACACACCAAATCATATTGAAAACCATCCCTCGTTTTGTGTACCAATGCCTGTGATGGGGCCATATGTCCTCACATGCCTCACCCGCCAAAATGGAAGCCAGTCCCCTTGACAAGAAAAACTGGCCATAATGGAATCCAGTATTCCCTATGGGCAACACAAACCAAATCAGAAAATGATCTTATCATCCATCACCCATTTACCAAGGACATCATCATCACAATCTTCAGTCCAATTTCAATTTCCCTACGCCTCTAGCTATCTTTTTAAGAAATTAGGACACCCCTCATAATCATCAACCAATGATTGGGTCATTAGTCATCAACTAAAAATGGGAGGACTGAAAATATATGGGATTTATAGGGAGGAAAATAGAGAAATGTGAGAGAATAATAGATGAATAATTCAACATCTTCTCAATAAATCATCGTTATCACAATGAACAAGGTCGGGGTTGTTCAAAAAAAATAAGATTATTAACAAAAATAATGATTCACTAAGAAATTCATAATGTATAGAGTTTTGTATTATAAAATTTGTGAATAATTCATTATAAATAGATAATATAAATATAAACTAGAAGATAAAGCCCATGAATAGAAATTTAATTTTCACAAGTATTTATAAATGGAAGCCCATAGTGATTGGATAATAAAAAAATCCTAAATCCCTGTATAAAAAAGGATCCAATTTTTTTAAATTTTATTCTTACAATCATTTTCACCATGTATCCTAATGAATTTTGTTCTGATTATTATACAAAATATCCTCTCTATAAACATTCAAAACTCATAGGATTCATCCAGTTAACAATTTTAATTATGGTTAACAGGATTGTATGGTGTTTAAGTCCAGGGTTAGACAATTTTATCAACACCAAAGAAATAATAAACATATTCAAAATTTCCCTTTTAAACAAAATAACTGAAGCTACCAATCGAAATAAACTTCTAGGGTCCCCAAATAAATTACAAATTATACCACCCTTAGGGTAAACCAATGTCTTAGATACACCCATAGTATTAATTTTCCCACATAGAGCTCTATTTAGATAGAAAAATATAATTTTCAAGAATAAATGTGTGTGAGTTAAAAATAATATTTCTATACTTAATATTTTTTTTATCATGGATCTTTCAATCCCTTAATTTTATACCAGATCATCTCAGAGGTAAAAATAACACCTAGAAAACAACTGATCCATCATATAATTTTTCTGACCTTATCATTCCTGGATAACTTTTCTTTTTTACCACTACAGAGGTCCGAGGACCATAAAACTCAAAATTGAGCTAAGCCTCATTTAGGTAAAAACAATTCACTAAATTTTATGCTTCCTAAGAACTTCCCATTCCCTGAAGGTAAACATATCTAATTCTATAAAAATTTAACCCATAAAGCAACACCATACTAAAACAATCCATTATAACATAAACATCCTTCATTTCAAAGGTTTATGATATGAATAAACTCGATACACAGATATTTAGAAAAAAAAATTCTATTTCATTACAAAATTAATTAGCTATAATAAATCTCAATGAAATAGAAAAATTGAAAAATATATTCACTATATGCAAGTCTTTTCAAAACAAATTATACATTTTTTGTCCATATGTTCATAAAAAACTTGATATAAACAGAATCCAAAAATTTCTATAAGGTTTTCATAGGTGTGAAAACCTAACTCCCCACTATTAAATATTATTATTGATTGTTTTCATATGATAAATATCTATCTATGATCCACTACATCAAAAACAATTACTATATTCCACTGTAACATCAAAATTTTCAATTGGATGAAGTCTACTATGATTCACATTATATTATTTTCCCATTTGGACCAACAATTAACTTTAAACAATTTTCTATCTTCTGGATCATGAGTAGAATAGGTCTTCATTACCAAATTCTTTGAAAAATCCATGAGAACCTATAATCAATACCCCAAATTACTAATAAACTCTTGCATATTATTTAAGGAAACTAACTTGTGTTTTTAACCTTATTTTTTGGAATCTACTTTCAAGAACATGAGGAATAACTACGACATCATCAAATAGCGAAAAGCATACCACATCTTGATAGGTGACCCAATCCTATACAATTCATAATGGACTAACTTATTCATTCACAAGATCCATAACTATCTACTCTATACAACAAGATAATATAAACACTTGAAACCAAAATCCAAAACCTTTAGATAAAAAGAACCTCATTAATTACATAACAAGGGTTTTCATGTGATGGGTACACCCAAAAAGATCCATTTAACATTCCACACTAAGGTATGTGTTAGAATAATGTGGTTTCCACTGAGGTTATTAATCTATATATTTAATACGAACACAATGAGATTCCCATTTCCACCAAAGAAAGTGGTTTATTCTTTCACCACCCTCAAAAAATTCCTACTAATCTATTGCCTAAGAATGTATAGTCATATATGACCATTATGTTGATATCGTCACCATGGGTTTAATACACAACTAATTTGGTGATGCTATGATTGGTCAAAGGTGGAAAATTTATCTCTCTTCATGAAATATTCAATTACTTATAATCTAGATGCTATAGTTACCACTTCATATTTTGGACATGGAGTTTATAGATTGAAGTGTGAACTACCATGCTACTACTGTAGCAAAAAATTATCATCAAAATCAAAGGTTTCAATATAATGGACACTAATTCTACCCCAATTATTCAGATCCAATGCTATAATAGTTCACTTCATTATTGTAACAACCGTATAAAAAAAATATCAAATTCCTAAAATTCCCTATATAATCCTCTATGAACAAATTTGAAGAAGGTTTCAGTCCATATGCGCATAAATTCCTTAGGGGTTCTTTCTATCCCTCTCAACAATAATGGATTAGTATATCTAGAATAAAATATGATGATTATGTGGGCATACCTAAATAGGAAAACCATGGTAACCAATCATAAGAATTCATGTATTCACCCATAATTAATATAAGTGAATTTATCATCCATACACATAGAATAATAAATCTATTCATTATACCTTTTGAGTAGTTAGTATCATCCTCAAGAGGGTTGGATCTAATCACCACACCCACATGGAGTTAATTCCCACCAATAAAATTAGTGACCACTTCTAATTAATGAATTTATAACAATCTATGATCTGATCATGTTGAACATTAAAAACTTTATTAAAAAATGATTCAGTAACCCTATTTCTAAAAAAATGGTTTTGCTTCACTTGAATGGGTGACTAAATAATGATTTCCATCGGTGGAAACCTCATTACCTAATAAGGGTCTACTTGTGGGTCCCACCAAAGTATCAAAACCCTTAACATCTGATACAGATATCCTAACTCATTCATATGACATCTAGTATGAGGGACATTATGTACATGACATTAATCATACTATGAACTCCATCTATTGATTCTTGGATATAATCATCCATCACTACCATATTCATGAAATAATAATAATTAACATTATACACTTTTTAAAAAGTAGCCAATATTAGTTATCAATAGGATATGAATGAATTTCCATCCATCTCCTTTTACTCTTCAACATCCTACTTCCTAATAGAATATGCTCCCTTATAGGTCACTACCAAAAATATGATAATCTATTATCTTAACACCATATTTAATATTGAGATCCATCAATGAAGTTTCTATGGATAACTTTAAGTAACAAGGTTACATACTCCCACAACCATGGTGACTATTTGAAATGATTTATCACATTCCAATAATTTCTTGAGGCCCTCGAAAAATGGTTTAATTGTATGAAATCTTGACCACAAATCACAATATCATCACTTAGAGTATGTATTGAAACCACTAAAAAGTAATAATGTAATAAATTGATTTTTATCACAGGTATTGTTCCATTTAAATTTATTCTAATTCTTAATTGTTGACTTATATGGATGACTAATGATGTTATAATTGTTTTGGGGGTGTCCAAGGCATGTTTGAAGCCCGGACCCCAACAACAAGAGAAACAAATAGGCCACACAGATAGTATAAATAATGACACAAGGCCACATGATATCTCCTAACCATTCATGGAAGGACAAGGGAGAAATTATGATTCACTGTTTTCCTTAACCATGTGCTAGGGGTCGCAAAACCGTGAAATATGTCTTCAGTTTTTAGTAGAGGCATATCATGTGGTTGGCACATGGTTTCCATAACTGTACTACCTAAGAGTGTGGGTTCCCTCCTAGTACAATAGATGTCTCATAGATGGTGCAATTTTTGTCCAACCGTGTAGAAAAACCTTTCAACCCATTATTTTTGGATGAAGTGATTATTTTTTCCTTAATGAGATGTTTTAACTCATTATTTTCCTCCTTTTTTCATTTTATTGTTAAAAACCCTCTATTATCCTATTTTGAGCATCTTTGAAGGTCTTTTGTAGTTTTTTCCTTGTTCACCATCTTATCTCTAATTTGATCAACATTTGTTATGTTGGAAATCCATAGGTATGATCTTAATTAAACATTTTTCATTTTTTGTTTCTCTTAGTCTCAAAAATGTTGTTGAGATATAGGCTCATATGCACTATTTTCAGCGTGTTGGTATGTTCTTTATATTTCTTACATTCCATACCAAATTAAATTCTAATACTAATCATACAAGTAGAATTTCGGTGGTTTAAAATTTATTCAAAAAGTTTTAGTGTTTTATAATATGTGCCGTTGTGTCGCATACCGATTTCACAATGTTTTTCCCCTAAATTATAATTTCCCTAAGTTGGTTTCCTGGTTTAAATCCTAATGATCTTATTAGATCCCTTGAGATCAACTAATTTATATGGATCCACCCCCTTGGGTGTTCCCTCTTACATGCCTAAAGACTTTCATGAGAATATGGCCAATGAAAGTGTTGGAGTGTTTGGTCTTTCTTTTAAAAATTATAATTATAAATGAAATAGTTGGATGCAGTTGTGTAGCGTGGATTACTCTCCTATAGTGAATTGAATTTAATAGTAGCGAGTGGTAATCCTGCATAACATATTTTAAATTAAATAATAGTTACAACCATGTTGGTATTAAATTATAATGAGAAATGGAATATACCATGTCTTGTATTAAAGCCAATGGTTATTTATTTGTGGTGTGACAGAAGGTCATGGTGACCCTAGAAAATTATAAGGAATGGGAATGATGATCCTTTTTCATTTTAATACTAAATGGGAATGACAAACCATAATATAATTAAATGGGAATAATAAACCTTATTATAATTAAATAGTAATGGATACCCTTTTATAATTATGATATTATATTGGAATGGAGTCCATATTATGTGATATTGTGCAAGGTGTCCATATACTATGATACTATGAAGGGAATCCCTATTCTGTGATATTGGGTATCGTGTGCCTATAATATGATATTGTGATAGGCACCCCAATTTTATGATACTGGGAATTTCATCTCAATACACTGATACTATATCGGTATGGTTTCACTTGTGATACAACTGTGATACTAGAAATGGATTTCCTTACAAATGTTACCTTAGGAATTATGACCCCCGATACTATTCAGAGTTATTCTGGAATATGTAGAAGAAGGTAGTGTCATCTTGGTTTCCATTTAGGAACCAGAGTCAACCCATTAATATTTTTCATTACAATATTTCATTTTTATACCTAGAAACTTCTATATTGTATACACATACAAGATATTTATAGATACAATTGGTGGTGGACTACTTAGTTTTATATCATACTCTATCTGGACTACCTATAGTACCTGAGTATACTACATGGTTGTTGGCATAAATAAGGGAACAAATACTCTTATAGATGTGTGGCTTCTGGCATGACATAGGAAGGAACTGGTAGTAGATGATCAGGCGGGTGCTCGGGATGCTGGATATATTTTTCTTTTTTAGATCATGTTTTATAGAATGTATAGTACTCCTACATTATTCTTGTAACATTGTTTTCCTTCTTTGTAGATACGAAATTATAACCTATTTCATACAATTCAATCTCTAATTATAATTTTATTATTATTGTTTTTATATTAATATCTTATTATATCGTGACATATTTTATATTGCTTCCTATATATATCTTTTTATTATAGTACTATACTAATCAGGTAATGAAGTCATAGTCTCCCCATGGACACACCTAAGGACCTTACTTCAATTCTAAATCCACTAGTAGTTAGGGTGATGTGCTTCATTCCATGTGGACCACTGGGCTTGAGGAACCTCTTAGTAGCACTTGGGTCCAGGACATCACAAAGTCTTATCATAGGGATTCTTTTATTTAATTATTATTTTAAGAAAATATATAGTAGATTTGGAATTCAAGGGGTCTTGGTAATGAGTAGTTCCAATGAGTAGCTAACCAATGTATAGAGAAAATTGAAATTTCCTCAAATGGAAATAGATGTTATCTACCATTTTCTTATTAAAATTTATTTGATTCCACCATTGGGTGATGCATATGAATTAAGAGCATTTTGTTATTTTCAATTACTGTGATTTCCATGGGTGATTTTATTGATATGAATAGAATATTTATTAGCTAAATATTCTTGTAGGGTATTGAAAAATCATAGTTGGTACATAGGGTTCCTTCTAAAAACTAACATCATTTTCTTTCATAATCTATGGAAGACACTCAAATTAGTTTACTATGGCTTATTGATTCATAGACCATTGGTTGCATGAATTGGAATGTGTTATGGTATGGATTTACCAGACACCACGTTTTGATTCATAAGGTATATGGGACCTTGTGAAATAAAATTGGCGAATCATTTGGTTCTCCCATTTAAACTAGATTTAAATTTAGTTATGAGTTAAAATCAAATTGAAATTTTCAAAACATAGAGCTTGACCCATTCCCAACCTTAATAGTGGGAAGTAGGTAGAATCTATGTTGTCATATATATGAATCTATCACCTAGACCAGACTATTTGATCTAGAAGAGGGGTGATATTGTTGAATAGAATGGATTTGTACCTATTCTAGTTCAATATATACGACTTATTCTATTATTGAATCCTGTTTGAGGTGATCATTTAATTTTTTTTAAAAATGACAACATGATGTCATCTAGACATATACTACGTTGGTGCTAACAACCATTCCCCAGAGGTGGTGGGTCTTCATCCACCTATTATTCCTTCAGTAGTGGAACCTCTTGTTACTCCCAATGTGGGTGATGATTATCGGTTTTTATGAGACTTTCATCAGCTAATGTAGATATTACAAGGAGCTCCGCGCAAAACCCATTCAATGGTTGAGTTGGCCTGAGAGTTCAAACATCATCATATGCCCACATTTTCATGATTTGGTGAACTATTGGATAAAAATTTAAGGTTTGATGTACTCATGTCTATATTTCAGAATCTAGAGACACCTCCTAAGAGGACATTGAAACTTTATACATACATGTTGAGAGGATCCACGATACATTGTTGGTATATTCCAACTCAAGATGGTCTATATTGGGAAGTGACATGAAGGTACGTCCAGTTGATATTATTTGATTATTTATTCCCTAAGACCCTAAGGGATGATCATTTTATGTATTTCATTAACTTTCATCAAGTTTCGATGGCATTCATAGACAATTCAACTCAGTTTACAAATCTTCAATGCTTCATGCCTATCTATACTACTATTGAGACAACAAAATTGAGATGATATGAAGACGGGATGAGGCATCCTATTCATTCTAAGATAATTTTTTTGGGGTTTACTACCATATCTAATATAGTGACCCCGAACCTTATTAATGAGAAGAACCTAAGGGAAGTAGATGGTGAGAGGCATAGCGTTTCAAAACCGAGGGAGGCTAGCAGTTCTGGAAGCAGTCAAAAAGACACTTTGAGTCTACATGCATGTGTAGTGGCAGCCAGTTGACACTCATAGATAGTTACATGGAATGTCACTAGTGTGGTAACAATAGGAATAAGATGCCCCAATGTCCCAAAGACCACATTGAGTGCCGAGGCTGTGGAAGATTGAGGAATATTCATCCTTTTTGTAGGACCTTCCCATAAGTTACAAGTGGGAGAGGATCCTTTCTATCCCCGACTTTAGGAGAATGTTCAATAGAGGCATTATTGGTTGGTAGACAAAGTAATATATCCCATGTAGTTAGATGAAGATTTTGTGGTCTTGGTAGCCAAACTTTAAATTTTTAGCACCATCATAGAAAAAATGCTTCAGGTAGTTAGGTTATAGCATATAGACAGGGATCAGGCCATATATATTTAGTTATTCCAATATTTTTGGAGAAGGATGTTGGTCCATCTACAATTCAAGTTACTATTCCAATAGCCTCTACTATTTTTTATAACTTATTTGATACAGGTGGATCACAATATTATTTATTTGTTCCAATTGTGGCGAGTCTCAGACATCATATAGAGTAATTTTATGGCATGCTGATGCTAAATACACATTTGGGTATATGATCTCAGAGCATGAACTAAAGAAATGTTTGTCCTCTTAAGTTAGAAATCCCTAATTTTATATGGAACCTCTACATCCTTGAGATGATAGGATTTTATTCCATTCTCAGAATGGACTAGTTCGTTCCCTATCATTTCTATGTAGACTATTATCATCGAAGGGTATTTTTTACATCACCAGAGGGTGGTACATATATTCAAAAAGGTGAGGGGGATGTCTAGGATGGTAGATCTGGACCAAATCATCTTGTTCTATGTGTAGTGACCGACCATATTTCTAGCCTTTATATGAATAATTATAGACTATATGAAATTGATTTCCCTCCTGTAGTCAATTGATTCATGGATGTCTTCCCCAAAGACATTTCAGAACTACCTCTTGAGAGAGAGAGCTATAATTTAATACCAATCTAGTGTAAGGAGTTTCACCAATATCTATTCATCTTTACATGATGGCTACTACAATGTTGAATGTAATCATGGAATATATAGTGGATTTATAAGAATAGGGTTTTATATGGACCAATACCACTCCCTAGGGTTCAATAGTCCTATTCACTAAGAATGAGAATGGAACCCTTAAGATTTTCATGGATTACATGAATTTGAAACATCTTACTGGAAAAAACCAATATCCTCTACCACACATAGATTATCTTTTTTACCAACTCATAGGAGCGAGGGTGTTCTTGAAGATCGACATGAGATATTTCTATCATTATGTTTGAGTTAAATATTCATATTTTCCACCCAAGACATTCTATATTTGGTGTAGCTTGTATGATTATCTCATGATGCCATATGTTCTTAATAATGTGTCTATCATTTTGCTGGATTTAATGAATAGGGTTTTCCATCATAATCTTTATTCCTTTTTCATGGTCTTTATAGATGGCCTCTTTGTGTATTCGCATACTCATAATGACCATAAAACACTTCTTGAGATCATTTTAAATACATTGAGAGATATCCAGTTGTATTCTAAGATCATTAAAGGACATTTTTGGAACAAAAACTTATATTTCCTAGGTCATATTATCTCATAAGTAGGCGTTTAAATTGACCCAGAGAAGACGGGAGATGTGGTTACATAGGATAATTCTAAGAAAATATTTGAAAAATTATGTTTTGGGATCTATTTGGTTACTACATGAATTCTATAAAGTACTTATCACAAATATCAGCATCGTTTACATTCTTGAATAAAAGAGGCTGTGAAATTTGAATGGACCGATACATGTGAGATAGACTTTCAAGAGATGAAAGGGATATGGAATTCAGTGACGATACAAATTATTCCAGAGATGAGTATATATATATATATTGTATTTTGATGCATCAGGTATCAATATTGTATCAGTTCAGATTATGGAATCTAGAGTCATTGCATATGGGTCATGTTAGTTATAGCCTCATGTGTGAAATTCCCCAAAACATGATCTCTAGTTGTCACCTATTGTACATGACATACACTGTTGGAAGAATTACCTATTTGTAGAGATTTTTGGGTGTTACTGAAACAAAAGATCATTATGTATATATTTACAGAGTTATACTTAAATATCAAGCATCTAATATTGGTATAATATATATATTTATATTATTTAGAGTAATCCTATACACCTGGGAAAGGAAATGAGGTTGTAGATTCTTTGAGTAGGAGGACAGAAATGTAGGTGGTTCCGAAAGTGAGTAGAAAACAGAATCTTATGGATATGTCTTCTATGTTTCATATAAATTTTTAGGAATTACCTGGATAGTCTATACTCGCATCACTATTCATGGACTCTTCACTGTTGGAGAATGTGAAGATGATGTAGATTTTATATATTGAGGTCTTGGTGCTATAAGAGGGTATTTCAGGTGAGGAAGCACATCCAAATTGGACTATTGATGATGACAAAATTCTATGTACTCATTGAATTATTTGGGTTCACACAAATATGAGAGAGGATTTTATTTGGGAATCACATTCTTCTTTGTGGGTAGTTCACCTGGGTGTCTCTAAGATGTATCGTGATATGCACTGACGGTATTGGTGATCAGGGAAAAAGCATCAGATACCAGGATTTATCTCTAAGTACTCCACATGTCAGTGGGTAATGGTGGATCACCAATGACCTGCAGGCTCACTATAGTCATTACCAGTTCCCAAATGGAAATCAGAGGATGTCTCAATGAATTTTATCATCGTCTTACTGAGTTTTTTCTCATGGTATCAACACAGTTTGGTAAATCAAGGATCGATTGATGAATGTATCACACTTCCTTACTATTAAAGATACATTCTTAGTTGATGATATTTTTATACTATGCATATTTGAGATTATCAAACCATATGAGATCCTTATAAAAATCATTTCAGAAAGGGATTCTCACATAATATCATGGTTTCAGCAGGTTTTGATGAAGGTTATGGGTATATAGTTGCTTCTAAGCATAACCGTTCACCTGGAGACTGATGGTCAGTTGGAAAAAACTATACAAGATCTTTAAGACATGCTTCCAACATGAAACCGTGATTTTAGTGTTTTATGGAAGAATCATATCCATTTAATTGAATTGAAAAATAATTACATTTATGAAATGAGAATTTAGATGTATCCCTATGAGGACCTATACAGTATGTCATGTCATTGACCCCTGTTCTGGTTAGAGGTTAGAGAGGAAACACTTCTAGGTCCTCTTATCATTCATAATTCATCAAATTAGGTTCATCAGATGTAAATTTGGATATCTACTACTTAGTTTAGATAAAAATAATATGCCAATCGTCATCGACATCCTCTTGATTTTGAGGTCATGGATCACGTATCATTTTGGGAATCACCTATACACGAGCATATATGGATTGAGAGGCAAGGGAAGGTATTTCCTCCCTTTTTGGGGCCATTTGATATTTGGGAGAGTGTTTTTCTAGTATCTTATCAGTTTCTTTTAACTTAGAGGTACCATACTATTCATGACATTTTCCATGTTTCATATCTTCACCATTATCATGATGACTCATCTCATTCTTTTGATCATAAGGATGTTGAGCTTGGTGATGATGCATCCTTTGAGGTGTATCTGATAAATATCATTGATAAGAACAAGAAAGATCTTTGAGGCCAGTCTTTACCTTTAGTACATGTTTTATGGAATCCTGATCGGTTATTGGATAATTCCTAGGAGAATAATTCCAATATACATGCTCAGTGACCGAAGATGTTCTTAGATTATGTTTTTCCGCCCTTGGAAGGTGATCTCGGGGATGAGTTCAATTAAGGGGGTAAGACTATATGTACCCAGGTTTTATATTTGATATTTATTCTTATAAATTATGTCTAAATAATTATTATGGGCCTAATATTGTTTCCCAAAAAAATTATAATGGTTTTTTGGGTGTTTGGGTCTTGTTCGAAGTCGGGAACCTTGACAAGTGGAGAAAAACACTGGTCTGCACGATTAGTGGAAAATTTGCGAACAATTATTTATAATATTTCCCAACCATTCGTGGATGGATAGTGGAGAAATTTGGGTGAACGTTTTTCCCAAACCATGTTTCGGGGTCTATAAATCCATGTAAAATGTCATTAGTTTTTAGAAGAGGCATATTTCATGGCTGGATCATGGTTTCCCTAACTATACAACCAAACCATGTGGTTTCCCCCTTAGCATAGAAGATGGTGAACAATTAGCACAAGTTTTTTCCTACCATTTGGATAAACTGTACAACCTAAGATTTTATGTGGAATGATAATTTTACCTTAATTAAATGTTTTAACCTATTTATTTCCCCTTTCTTCACTTCAACAAACAACACCCTGAATTCTCCAATTTTTAGCTTTTTTAAAGATCTTTTCTATTTTTTGATCCGATCTCACCATAAAAAACTATGAATTGATCCCCATTTATCTTCTTTTATATGAAATAGTAAAATATTAATTCATTTTTATCCATTATTAAATTATCTTCATCTTGGAAAATTTATCAATGTGTAGGCTCATATGCCATATTTTCAGGATGTTGGTTCATTCTTCAAATTTCTTCTAATCTGGGATGAACTAAATGCTGATACTAGAAGAAATAATTCATATGAGAATGTGGTAGGTGGTCAATAATTGGTTTGGAACCAAATGATCTTATTAGATACCTTGAGATTTACTATTTTATATGGATCCACCATCTTTGGTGTTTCCTCTTACACGCCTAATGAATTTCATGAGAATATGTCCAAAGAATCTGCTAGAGTGTTTTGTACTGCTTTCTAATTGTTTTATTATAAATAAAATGGTTGTATGTAGTGTGTTATCTTGGTTAAAACTCTTATAATGAATTGAATTGAATAGTGGAGAGTGTTAAGACCGTGTCACTTATTATAAATTGAACAACGGTTACTCCCACATTGATATTAAATGATAATGAGAAATGGATTATAAATTTTCTCATATTAAATCCAATGTTTATTTATTAGTGGTATGAAGTAAGGGAATGGATACCCATCAGAATTATAATGAATGGGCAGGATATCCCTTATGCATGTTTATACTAAAATGGAATAAAGACACTTTCTATAATTAAATGGCCATGATGACACTTCTTATAATTAAATTTCCATGACAACCCTTATAAATTGTTGATACTATATAGGTATGGAATCCCTGTTCTTTGATACTGGTCGTGGAATCCCTAAACGGTGAAACTAGGCTTGGAATCACTATTCATTGATATTGGGAATCATGTACCTATAATGTGATAATGGTCATGGTGTCCCAATTATTTGATATTGGGAGTGACATCCCCATATTATGATACTTTACAGGCATGGCATCCCTTGTGGAACTACAGTGATACAAGGTATAATGTCCCTTATAAATATGATATGAGATATTGTGTCCATATATAATATTTAGAGTTATTTCGAAATGTTCCAAAATAGGTAGTGTCATCCTGGTTTCCTTTTAAAAACCAGATCCGACCCATTTAAAGTTGTTTTTGCTGTTATAAGTTGTTATACCATCACATGTTTGTGTTGTATAAATGAACTTGAGATATATAGATGTCATTGGTGGTGACCTTTTGAGATTTATCTCACACACAATTCATGCCCACTATAGTACCTAGAAAGACAACATGATTGCAGTTGTAGAAAAGGTGAAGCATCCTCTTATGGATGAGTAACTTTAGGTTGACTTAGGATAGAGCTGGTATCAAATAACTAGACTAGAGCGTAGGATACTGGAGAGATTTTTCCTTTTTTGCATCCATTTTGTATATATTATATAGTTCCACATCCTAATACATGTATCCATGTTTTTCTACTTCGTATACATGACATTATCATCTATTTTATATTTTTCAGTATCCATTTATCAATTTATTGTTATTGTTTCATTATTTATCCTTTTTTTGTGAAATCTGCTATAATACAACTGAATTTTATCTACTTATTGTACTATTGTGTGACTATGGTAATGAGTGAATAGTATCCCCATATACAGACCTAAATCCCCCACTATTAGTCGTTACCCTTTGGCATTTAGAGAGATTCTCTTGAGTCTTTGTGGCCTACCGAGCTTGAGGCACCTCTGAGTGGCACCCTGGTCTCGGACATCACAAATAATTCAATACTATGGAATGATTAATAAAGAAATCAATATATACTTGGGATTTGATGGATGTCTATACATAATAATCTAGACCTATAAAGGGTCCAATATTCTTGGGCATTACTCCACCACAAAAAAGGGATCAATCTCGAACCATGGTAGAGAAACCCCATTATGATTTTAAGAAAATCATAATCCTCTAATATCACACTACTCCATATAGGGATCTCAATACATGAGTTTCCATTTGGTAAATGAATTTCCAAACAATATGGAAACATATTTCATAGTATCTGGACAAACTTTTATTGTCTAAGAATCATACTCTCCTCAAAAGAACACAATGACTCTAATGTTGGAAGAAAAGTAAAATACACAAACTATGGGTAGTCTCTCCCAACATAGATAAAAGTAACATTTATCCAAAAATAATGATATTTAATAAGTTTAAATTTGATAGAAACTGCCTTAAACCATTGTTATAAGATTCCCATTGAATGAAACTTATAAGACCATGCCATATCTCTCAATAGCTAGTGGTGAGAGACCCAACCATTAAGGGTTATCTTTTAATCTACCTATGAATAAAAACTAGCTATCAGTAAGTAACATCCATTATTTAATAAATAAACCCAAAATGATCAAAAAATATATTTTCGAGTTTACATATAAAGGAAATGGAAATTCATAATTTCATACTATAGAATTTTTACATTTTGTGGCCCCATGTCTACGAGGGAGTACCAAACTCCTTGATCTTATCTATGGGACCTGCACCCTAGAATCCACATTATCTATAAGGGTTATATAATCTAGTTTCCTCACTATAATAAGGGGGAACTACACCTTAGTATTGATTTAGTTCATTGGGGGTGTTAGCTTGAGTTACCTTATTATTCCTAGGGGGACCATAACTTTTATATCAACACAGTTCCCAGGGTTTATGACACTCTATTTTTTATATAATTATGAGAGGGAGGATTATATAGTTCATAGATTTTCTATTAGTCCTACCACTCCCATTATATTCTAATGTTTCTCTTTGAACACTAGAAAAAGTATCTTATAAATGGAAATAAAGATCCCCACTACACTGAAAAAATCTCATATGGAGGATCCCATTTAATGAACATAGTAATTCACTAACCACTATATGATACATTGACCTCAACAACTATACTCTTGAACTGATATCTTAGAGCTATGGGTTAACTAAAAAGATATCAAAGTCTTGGAAAAAGTATATGTTGTCTATTTCACCAATGATTTTCTCCCTATCCTAATAAAAACACTCAAAAACCAACATAAAATCATCACTCTAAATTCCAAAACATATCCACACATGAGTAAAAGAAAAAACACCTTACCTAGGTCTGACCCACTCGGATAAGACTAGACCCATCAAGGCACCACTATGGATGGAAATAAGATAAGAGTTCTAACTCGATCCCATCTCTAATATTGAAAGGGTTGTTATCTAAAACCATGTTTCATTTGACATAAAATTGGGTTCCTTAGTCTGTAATAACCTATAAAAAATGCATACCCCCAATTTATAATGTCGAATAGTTTCAATAATAGAATATAAATAAATAAGTGTAATTTTTTTAACATAATCATGATCTATAAAAATATAGTTTAAATTACACATAGGAAAAATTAAGAAATTGCACATCTGATATGCCTCAGAATCTATCAGGTGCATGATACTTGAAACATCCTCCTCACAGCATGTACATATGGAATGACCTACATCCACAATGGTATCTACCATCAGTATTAACCAATATGCTCCACCCTGCATGACCATGAATATTAAGGCATAAATGTCAAACAATACATTCTATATCCATGTTGAATGTGACCATTTATGACACGTACATCATATTCATTGAAAAAAATGTGTTTATAAGGCCTGTGGAGGGATGAGTATAAACATCATTAGTAGAATATCATGAAAACACATAGTAATGTTGATGTAAACTATCAACCCAAAACCCATATAATGAGATATTAAAGTAGAGGAAGGAAAGAAGGGGATCTGGATATTCTCTACCACAAAAACTCTCAAGGATATAAGGAAGAATCTAGTCAGTTCGTGTCCAAATCATGAAAACCACCTCTTGAAAAACAATAAATCTTAGTGTACGGAATAGTCCATGATGTCCAAAGTCAAAAACATACTATACATTTCATATTAAAATAAAACCATGGTGTTATAATGATTCACGTGTCTGAAATAATTATACACTATATATCCTTCCCAACTACCAAAATATCACTAGAAACCATGATTGGAATCCTATATATCACTGAATAATTCTCATAAAATACGGGAACTTTTTACCCTCACATCCATTAATACCATACCACCAATTAGGTATCTGAACTACGAATTCAGAGAAATCCATTTGGCCGCATAGTAACTTTTTTAGAGGATCTTGATCCTCATGTAGATGAGGAATATACAATATCCCCAGAATGTTCCCATCCCTAACATAGCTCTTAAATGGGGTAAAATTAATATATCCACAGATATAGGATCGTACACATAAAATATTTGGGGGAAAATACCAAACCTATATTATTTGTAGATAAAGTATCTCATATCTTATAAATGTAGGGGGAATAATCAACCTTGGTTTTATATAGTGGTTGAACCATAACCTAACTCAGAAAATACAATTAGGGAGTGTGGTTAACCAAAATAGACACTCTAGTCATCATTAATAAGCCACGTCATCAATCCCAGAAGGCCAAATACGACGTATTTATATTTAAACATGAATATAACCTCATATGGATGAACATACCACACCATGATGTTATAATTATAAAAATACGAAGGATGGGCTATTTTTCCATAAATGGAAACTTAATTAAGAAACAACAATTGAAATCCATAAATTTGAAGCATGGGATTTATGGTTGACCCATAGGTATACCATGTTGTGCATAGTAGCAGGGTTTGTGAAAATGTGTCCCTTACATATATCCCCTATAATGGATATGTGTGCTAATGTGTTGTGCACTAGATTTTTTAGGGTATACCCTACCCACCCAATATCTATGGTGGGTCATCTTGACCCACATGCTAGGTTATGAGGTTGGGACAATGAAATTTATCCCATGATTTTGGTAAACTAAACTATTCAAGAAGGTAAGCCAAAGAGATCTATATATTCCAAATTCTTGTTCAATATTACTTGTAACAGTGGGATCATAACCTTCAGTGGGGACCTCACCTTGATACCCTAATGCTTGTTAACTCCCTCATATCATGGTAGACTGAGTGGGTTATCATCCCATGTGCACCATCGATTGTGATGACTACTCACCCTTCATGCATGCACCTCCACCTGTGATAGTGTTAATTCCTCTTTTCATATACTTATATCAAAAATGATGATCGATCCTACCCACATGAACTACAGGATGCTATGGAGGATGACCTTCCTCAAGCACACCACTAATTGTGTCAGTGTATATCCTTACCTTCCTCCAATCATCACCGAGGATCTCCATCACTACACCATAGTTTTTGATACATATTCAACTTATATACACCTACCTCATTAATCCACCATGCCTCCCCCACATATAAATTCCAATGAAATGATCAATGGTCATTGACTTCATCTAAGAGTAATTAAAAGGGAGAGGGTAGAGAGGGAAAATTAGAGATACATGAGAAAAGAAAAGAAAAATACTCTAATTTCTTCTCAATGGACCAGTATCATCACAATGAACAATGTTAAGGTTTTGTGATAAATTTATGAAAAAATAAATATATTTATTTTCCATGTAAATCATTAATAACATAGATCTATATTATATTTTCAATGAAGAACTCCTAAATAATAAAGAGTCTAAATATAAAACTAAACATAAATCTACAAATAGAATAAATCTAATTTTCTCAAATATTTCCAACTTGAATTCCATAATGAATAGAGGCCAATAAAATCACAAGGGTGCACATTGAAAATGTATCACTAACGGATGAATATACATACAATATGTTTATCCATAAACAGTAATAGTTATATGATTCCTCTCCATATTCCCCTCCTTATTGGAACTCAATGTTCTTAAGGATCATGTGCTTAACGCTGAGAATTGTGGTAATTAAGATTATATAATATTGAAGGATGTGGTTAAAATGTATAATTACCATTAAAAAAATGATCAATAAATTAAAAATTTATTTTTAAAAAAATTAAATAAATCCTCCAATGACAGTTAACTACTAGAGTGCTCAATGTTAATGACTACTATACTACCCTGGGTTAAACACATTTGGAATGAAACCATGGTCCTAATTTTTCTATATGATTCTTCATTTAGAATTTAAATAATTATTCTTGGTAATTCACATGTGTGTGATAAAAAAAATATTTAAATACATTATATTTTTTTATTGAGGCCCTACCATGTAAAAGATTCTATGTCATCTCAGTCCATAGGTGAACACCACACCCTAAATTGAACAAAAACACTATATAATTTTTATGTTCTCTTCTACTATGATAATATTATTATGTCACCCCATGAGAGGTCTTGGGAATGTCAAAATAAATTGAGAAATATCTCATTTGGAAAAATACTGAGTCACTAGAAGATTTACTAGGGGATACTCAATAGGATAGAAAACATAATAAACAAATATTAAATTTGTGATCCAACCTTAAAGGGAGAATAGAATGAGGGATATAGTAACAGATTTTAATGGAACCCTAAGGGATAAATATGTAAATCCCCATTTTAACCAATATTATACAATTTTAAAAAAATATTTAAAAATAGCCAGAGGGATATTCAGGACCCAGTCCCCATTCACTTAGTACCCAGTACAATTGTGGTATCCCTGTTAGGACCAGAAACTTTTTGATTAACCTCATAAAACTACCCCATGTAAACCTAGGAACCTTGGGTACCTAGTATTAGTCCCCTAGGTACTCGGGGTCATCAATCGTTAGTGAAAAAGGTGAAACACTGAGACCAACTTCCCAAAGCTGACACCTTGAGCCACTTTTGACACCCCTAATAACCCAAAACGGCCCAAATACACATAGTAAGGATGATTTCAAACCTAGGAAACATTAACTAGACACCTATATAAGTGCATTTTTATATTTATAATTATGAAGAATTCATAATTTCAAATAAAATTATTTTTTATTTTTTCTTATTTAATAATTTAGAAACAAATCATAAATTGCATTTTAATTCCTATATAAACACATTATATCAAAATATTATGTCATTCCATTTAAATAAATGGTATTTTATATTTAAAATTACCATTAAATATATTATTTTTTAAATATTTAATAAAAATTGAATAAATAATTCTAAACACATTATAACTAATTAATTCATAAAAACATTACTAATTAAAATAATGTCAAGAAATATATTTATCTATAATTCATAAACAATTTAAAAAAATACCTAAATCAATTTATAACTGAAAAATAGAGAAATAAAGTTTTTCTTTTATATCATATTTGAAGATATATCCTGAATCAAAATTTATAATGTAGTTTAAAACATATATCATGGTTTGTGAAAGGAATTACATTTAATGTCATATAATTCTGCATCAGAAGCTATTATGTATTACGATACAACTTATATTATACTAATAATGTGATACTCTGTTATAGATATATCCAACAATATAAAGAAGTGTTATAGCATATTATGATTTTCTCAATTATATGATATAATATAAAAATTATAATATATCACTACCTATGATAGAAAATATTTCACATCATGACATGAATAAACCATTAGATTTACACGGTGTCATATTTTTAGTGTCTTTTATCCAATTGTGTGATCATAGACTTATTTTGATATCAAATATCATAAAACAATCCAAAAAATATAATTTATATCAAATTTCAGGATATTGAGTATGATATCTATTTTTTCATTTCAAACATGATTACATGAATTTATTTAATAATTTAATTACTTTGATACAACTAAAGGGTTTCATCGGAATGAATAATATTCATTCAAGTAATAGAATTCAAAGAATCAAATTCAAAGATCTTCTATTCTTTTAAAACAAAAACTATGTATAATATAAATTAATACATACGATACTATCTAAAAATTGATATAATACCATTGTTATCAAATGAACATGATAAATATCACTTAAATTTTTTAAAAGGACTCAATCCATATATGGTATCCAATGGTTGATGAATCCCCATAACACTTATGTGGGATTATCCATTTGACCATATAATGTTAGTTCCTCTCAGTGTAATGGGAGATTGAAGTTATATAATTAGTAAGAGAAAATGTATAAGTATTTAATTAACCATCCTCATTGTATTTATATCATTATATAGGGCTAAAGGATGGTCCCCATGCCTACATAGGGTATGCTCCTATTGGTCAATGTATCACGACCCATAATATATTAGTATTATTGGTTAATATAAAATAAAAATATTATAAATTGTTATAATGTTTAATAGTCTTTTAAATCTTAAAGTCCATATAATGATCCAAAATAACCAATATAGTGCATGGATTTTCTATAACTATATTACTTAATAATGATTTTTTTTCATTATAAAAGGACATTAAATTTATAAATGTTCATTTCATTTAATTTTCCCCCCATAAAAAATTTATCCCTTGAAATTTTCCTAATATACATAAAAACTGATGAGGGTACTTCTGTTTCATCACCTACTATGATTAACAAATCACATCCTCAAACTTGTGGTTCCCCTAATACCCTTTCACCAGGTGGGTTGTCTTGTTTTGTGAAAATGTTTCTCTATTATCTAAGATCTTCATTGGTTGATCCTTGTATAAATTATTATTCTTCAACAATACCACCTCTAAATTTAGAAAATGTTAGGGGTTTGTTCTATACATCCTCAAGAGGGATACATGGAACACATTATGTACATGATATAGGTTAGGTGATTGTTATATTCTATAGGCCCCCACCATAATGTAATCAATTATATCAAAGGGGTTGAGTATCTTGAACGAATTTCGAGGACACGGCTCGAGGAGGCTCGCTGATTGTGTCTCATCGATCATTGTGTGGTGATGGTTTTTTGGTATTTTGAATTTCTAATTATGCTGATGTTGTGGATTGGTGTCTGGTATGTGGGTTGCATGACCGTCGTTGATGATGTTGTGATTTTGTCTCTAGTTTGCGAGTTCCATGACCACCGTTGATGATGTTGGATCCTGGTCAGTATGGTTACCGATTACCCATAAACCGGCTTTTTAGAAAATGAAAAAAATGGATTTCAGCTGTATACCATGATTATATATGAAGGGACACATTATCTCTGACCTCAAACCCCAGGTCTATATGATTATTTTTTCTAAATCCTTTCTAACAACTTTGTATGGATTTCATATTTCATTGAATGGTTTAAACCTTCTCTGACATCTCTTAGATGCAATCAGGCCCCATAATATTCTACTCTCCAAATTCATCATACAATGTTGGATTCTGATACCTATTCTCATAAAAATCCTCATAATGTGAATTTTTAATGCTATGATGGAAACTATTATTATATGATAACTCCACTAGGGGAATTTGATGATCCATCATCCATGTAAATCCATTAAATAAGGTCTGAACATTTCCTCCAGGGTTAGAATGGATACTTTAGACTAACCATCCACATGAGGGTGATATGTTTTGTTGAAGCATAGTTATATATCCAGTGATTTTTTAAGGATTATCTAAAGCCTTCAAGTAAAAATCATATCTTGATTAGATACAATGGAGAGTGGAACTCCATGTAGTCTTATCACTTCCCTTATGTACATCTTGGTGAGTTGTTCTCTAAATAAATCATACTTAATCGCTATGTAATGTGAATCTTTGTAAGGAGATAAACTACAAATAATATGGAATTATTGCTTTTAGGTTTCATGGGGAGTCCTATAATGAAATACATGGATATGTTTTCCTATTTCTATATTGGAATGTGCAATGGTTTCTCATACCCTTAGAATTTTGTCATTCTACCTTGACATGTTGGTATACCAAACGTCAAGATAAAAACTCTACAATCTCCCTCTTTATGTTATCCCACCACAAATTTTTCTTCAAATATATATACAACATACTACTTCTTGGATGAATAAAGAAGGATGAGCTATGTGCATCATGAAGAAGTTCCCTCATAACTTTTTGTTTTAATGTGACACATATCGGGTTATAAGCCTTGTAACCCCATCTCTAGAAAAGTTAAACTCAAGAATATTCAAAAAAAAATTATGAGGCGTATTATCATTATTATGGGTCTCCAATACCCTCAAAAGAATTGATGGATGTTCATTTATTTGAGAATGATTGGATAATTTTTTTATTCCAATATCCAACATTTTTATTTCCATGAATATTGTATCCCTTTCAATCCTTATAATGAATAGGGTTGTGGGATCCTTTCTACTCAGAGCATCTTCCACTTTGTTTCCAATACCATAACAGTAATGGATTAAGGAATCATAATCATTTATCATCTCGAAACACCTTCGTCGGTGCATATTGATCACTTTTTGTTTGAATGTATACATGATGATTTTATGATCTGTATATATGTCAGACTTTTCTCTTTAGAGATGATGTTTCCAAATAATCAATGGAAATATCACTGATTCTCATTATAGACCATGAGTTGTGTAGTGATGAACATGTATCCTTAATTGGAAGTATGCATATATATCAATTTTTTTCATATTTCATGAGCCCAAAAGCAATGACTTTTTTGAATTCATTACTGTAGATCACAAATCCTTCCCCATTGGCGAGTAATGTGATCATAAGTGTAATGATTAGTCGCTTCATTTTTTTCATTATAGATTTCATCATTTTTATTATTCTATAAAAACTTCACCTCCTTCCTAGTTATCATGCTTAGTACAATTGAAAATTGTGATAAGTTTCTCAAAAATTGATGATAGTACCCATCTAATACAATGAAAATACATATTTCTATAATAGAGGTTGGTTAAGGATATCATTCAATTGCCTTTATTTTTGAAAGATCCGCATATATCTATTTTTTGGTGATAACAGTCCCCCAGAATGTTAATTTCTATGGGTATAAGTTTGGTTGAAAATTGATCATCTAGTTTAGGAGGAATAAAATTCCATTATTTTAGGAACATATTCTCTCACAATGGGCATGTCATCATGGATGATATTTTACTCAATCTCAATAAGTTTTTCTAGACACACCTTCTCATATGGAAATAAAAATCATTGTTGAGAAGATAATTCCAAATGAGATTCACCCTCATCCTTACACTTGAATATAATTGGAGGGTAATCTGTGGTATATTGGGTGAATTCCTTCCCCCAATAATTTATATTGTATATCTAAGGATATATATTTAAATATTACATATTCTATTTATTTTAAAACTATAATCACATCCATTTTCCAAAAATATTTTAGATTTATAGTTTTAGAGAATTAGTTAAAACATGTACATATTAAACACATACCTTACAAGTGGATACATATACTCAGTATCCATTTTTCACAGAAGGAAACCCTTTGAAAATAGAACATGATTTATTTTCATGGAAATTATTCAGTACTATCATAATGAAAACTTCATTCTCTTTATTAATCTTAACACATATGGAAAACATTTTAAAACTTGGGATACAACAAAAAGCTCAATAAGGGAAAAAAAGAAATTTTTAGTTTGGTAAAAAATTGAAAACCCATATAACAGTTACCTTTACCCAAAATGTTCTTTGAGTATATGAAATAAAAAAATTCACAATAAAAAAACACTCATTTTCTCAATGAAAATCATTAAAAACTAGCATGAAATTAAAACTTCTTTAGGTTACTTAGAGCGTCGTATACATAAAACCCCTTCACAACCCTTTCAATTGGAATAACCACAACACCGACATCCAATTAAGCTATTAAAGGGTTACCCGGTGCTATCTTGGCCACCCCATGTTATTCTATAATGGTATTTCCCAGCTCTATCTGGCCACCCAATGTTAATCTATAACAATATTTCCGATCTCTATCTAGGCTACACCACATTAAGCTATAATGGAAATTTTCAGCGCCATCTGGGCCACTCCATGTAAAAATTATATCAAGATCACCTGTTTCCTATAATAAGCGATTACCATATCATAATGAATCAATTTCATCATGAAACCCTTTAAAAAACTCTTTTAATTCCACATGAAAACTTTTTTGGGTAAAAATACCGTTTTCTTTCCATTTTCATTATAAAAACACCATTTTCATTAAAAATACTTTTCATTACCAAAATACCCAAAAATATATTTATGGCATTTCATTTAAGAAGACATGGAATCTTTCAATGGAATATGACAATAAAATAATGGCTGTAGTGGTGGAAAAGTCATTATCACCATGAGTTTTAGAAAAGAATATTTCTTTTCATCGTCCGTCAAAATATTCTGCATAAATATACATAAAATATTAATTTTTTAATGTCTATGAATGAAATTAAAAACATACATAAAATTTATATTATAATCCTTTTATATCCATATAAAAAATATGTAAAAAATATAAATATTGTTGACATGGATAAAATAATTTGATATTTAAATCTTTAAACATTCAAGGTGTCTCATACCACTTTGTACATTTAAATAATAATCTCCAAAAACAAATATTATAACCAAAACATTAAATAAAATGATTATAGATAAAATATGGATATGAAATTTCATATTTTTTGTATATACACCTTATAAAAGAATAACAGTGCATACCATCAAGAAATTCCTCAATAAAAGGAGATGGAGATGAAATCCCTTAACTTGAGTTCGACTCATCACATACAATCATTATATTCCTAAATAATATACATATATTAATTATTTAATTTATTTATAACCTTTATAAATTTAATTATTCCTTTATATAAATTATTATCATGCTACAATAATTAATAAATTATTTATGTTCACATTGGGTGATTTGATGAAATTCATTAGAAGAGTCCAAAATGACTTTGGAATGATCTAAATAGTCAAAGTGGTTATTATTACATCATATTAATAATAATGTTTAAGAAATAATAATCAATTTTTCTATCAATTATACTTTAAAATCCATTCACTAAATATAGATATGAAAAATGAAATTTGTTACAATCATGTAGACAGTAAACCATGCGTACGCATGAGTAATGTTTCTATTTTTCAATGATCATTATGGAAATAGGGTAAGTAGTATTTTATCCTTTCATAATGATAATAATATAATTAATATCATATTAATATTTTAAATATACTTATATATATCATCAATTTTATGTGGTGATTAAAAATGAATTACACCACCTTAGACAAGTGATAGTTTACACATATGCACGAACGACGTTATCATTTTTATGTGCAGAGAAATTCAGAACATAATTGAAATATTATTATATTATAATGAAAAATATTTCATTAATATCATATATAAACCATAATTCCATATTTATAACCAGTCTAGAGAGATAGATATGGAAAACGAATTATATCAGTTCGTAGAGGTGATAGTTTACACATACACAAGAACGATTAATTAATTTCCCATTTGATGAAAGTGGAGATGGTATTAACAAAATAAAATATCATTATTTTTAGAATAATATATTTATTATTTAATATTATTTGAATAATAATTTAAGGAAGTGGATGAGGTAATAAAATAGAAACACTTAATTAAAAACGATACAACTTTTTATGAAAATCGCCTTTGATTAACACCTTAACACATCAAAAGAAGGTTTTGTGACTAAAATAAGGACACTGGAATATGGGGAGGAATTTTATGAAGGTATTTTGGAAGATATTGGCCGAAAAAATATGTTTTTAAGATCAATTAGTAGATAAGAATGGGTTCCATTTTATATAAGAGGGGAGGGGCACTCTTGTAATTCATTAAATTATTAAATTAATATAAATTATGTTTTTATTAAAAATGGTTAAAATTTTATTTTTATATAAATATAATTATTTTTGTTCTAATGACCTTCATATAATAAAAATGTACATGTTTGGACTATTTGTTAATCATTATCTTTTCGTTTTAACCATTTTTTAACCACTTTAGTTCTTACCATGATAAAATGAAATTTACACATTAAGGGTTAATATAATTTCTTTAAAATAACAGAAGATTACTAAATGAGTCATTTATGGCATTATGTTACTGATATAAATTGTTTTTCCAAAATTGATATTTTTTTGAATTCTATATCATTTATGTCAATTTTGTCACTATTGATTATTTGATTTTTTAAAAATGCCATATCAACATGATATCAATGAAAAAACTAAATTAAATAATCCATAACATGTATAATTCATTGAAAAAATTTGTGTATGAAATCCATTATATCCCATAATATTTATTTTAATATTTTAAATATTATTTATTTGATTCTTCCATTAACTAAATAATTATTTCATCATCATTGTGTCGTCATTTAAGATACTTATTTTATAACTTAAAATTATAAATAATTTACCATTATTTATAAAAATATTTTATGTTTATAAATACTATTTATAGTCTAACATATCCAATATTTAAATCCATATTAAAAATATTTCACTCGTTAAAACAATGTGTAAAAAAATTGACTTTTTTTAATAAAATACTATAAATGTAATAAAGTCATACTATTGACTCAAAGAGCTAAACAAATTTACCCAAGAATGATTTTGGTCAAAAATAACACATCTAATAAAATTGTTACAAGTTTTAGGGTAATTTTATAATATTAATAATATTATTTTGATCCTTAATTACTAGATTTACCTTTATTGATGATAATAAAAAAAAATTAAAGTTATTGTTCACATTGTCTGGAAAAGAAGTATATTTACATAATGTTGAATTTATAATTAAAAATATGGAAAATAATTTTCCAAATTAAAAATACATAATTGGGGAAAATTAATTAAAAAATAAAATGAGTTTTTAATGTAAAACATTTCTAAAGTTCACAAAGCTTTTATATCCAATTTAAATGTGAAATTTGATAAAATATATTACAATGGATTTAATGATAAAAACATGATTTAATTAAAATTTAAAATCAATTAAAAAAATAATTTAACTATATAAATAAATTAGATGAAAGAGAACTTTTAAACTAATATTTTGTATTGTTCACTATTCATCAAAATATGAATGTTCCCAGAAAAAACCAAAAATTCATTGAAAGAAAATTTTGGTACTCTGATTCTAAATAATATTTTTATTTTTTCAAATATAATTTATAAATGTTTTAAAAAATTATACATAAAATAAATGCACCATTAGAAGACGAAAAAACTGCTTTTTAGAAAAATACATCATTTATATTTAAAACTTGAATTGTTCTTATATCATATCCCGAAAAAAATATGAATGATAAAGATTATAATGAATATATTAAATATATATTTCACTAATAAAATCCAAAAAGATTGATTAACTTATTTACTGGTATAAACCACACATTTTCACATTTAAATAGTTTTTTAGAAAAGCATTTCATTTTATTTTAAAAGGGTTTTACATTAATTTATAATTAATTTTTTAATGGATTATATATATGGTTGTAAACCATATTTTCAAAATTCAGAAAAAAATTCATTGTTTCCATTCTAACAACTAGTTTAATGGAAATATTTATATTGTAATATTTAGTTGTTCATTTAGACTCAATGTGGTTTATCTTGTATGCTATCGAACAATAGTATTTATTTTATTCAAAATTCAAGATATTACATACCCTTCCCCTTCAATAAATTATTTCTTCAAAATTTATACTTGGGATAAAAAAACTAGGGGTTGGAATTTTCAAAATAGATTTTTTGAAATTACACTATAGATAACATTATTAATGAAAATTCCACATTAAAATAAATAAAGGGAAGTACAAAGGTCACCAGATATACACATATGAGGGTTCCATGTAAGAAAAACTAACTAGCATGTTCTAATGGAGAGTGATATAGAATAATTTCATAAGAATGTTATCAATCACAAAACCATATATATGTGATGGGTTAAAAGGTCATTGATTTTTATTAATAAAAGTAAATGGATAAAATTTTTGTTATAAAATAATTTTCAACAAGTTGAGGAATTATTTTACTATATGTAATAAGAATATAAGGAAGAATAATTTCTTGAAATGTATACACTAATGTAAAAACATGAATTAATGTCGGTTTTAAGCTGACGTCTATAAAAGATAAGTAAAAAAATAAAGTTTTCTCCATCGGTTATTGGAAAACCGATGATGAAAATAATTTCGTTAAGAGTTTCGGCGTCAGTTTTATCTAAAACCGACACGAAATTGAATTTTGAACAGGTTTTCGACACTAGTTTTAGATAAAACTGCTGTTGAAAATCTTTTTTTTTAAAAAAATTCGGTGTCGGTTTTAAAAATAACATATGCCGTATTTTAATTTTTTTGAAAATACATAAAATTACACTTCCAAAAAAATTGAAACCATTGTAAAAAACACAATATACAAAAACAATCAAACAATATTTATCATTCAATAAAAACCGATAACTTACATTATTTTATCTAGTTAATCGAAAAAATTATCTACACATTGGTATTATAAAGTATAATTAAAATACACGTTCCTACAATCAATGACTTCATGAAATTTTATGATATTTGCAAGTCTAACGACTCTAGCATTTACAGTTCTCGCAATGCCCAACTATTCATTGATACCAAAGACAATACATTTGAGTTACTGAAAATTTTACATGGATTCCAGTTAAAGATCAATGCATCAATAAATATTATTAAAAATTAGATAAAGACATTATAGATGCACTTGAGAGAACTCAATGATTTTTAGACAATGACTAAAATGTACTTATTATAGTCGTGTGGCTAGACCTAAAATTCTATTCATTATGGATACCAAGTACCATGCATGAAATTGATGCCATGTGGATATCAAGTACATGTTTACTCATCCTCATTGTGGACTGACTCAATACTCAATGCCTTAAGGATACCATGTAATACGATTAAGGCACTTTTTTATTGTTTATGGTCACATCTAAGGTATTTTTTACCTTTTGGCATGGAGTTGATATAGGTACGACATGGGTTCATGTCAGCTTGAATAGTACATAGCCTCTCATCACATGGTTTGTTGATTATTTATTCTTTCATATACCAAGAACAA
Source organism: Viscum album (assembly GCA_963277665.1). Taxonomy (NCBI): domain Eukaryota; kingdom Viridiplantae; phylum Streptophyta; class Magnoliopsida; order Santalales; family Viscaceae; genus Viscum; species Viscum album. Next base: position 826,782,796 of record OY728155.1, read on the forward strand.
CCAAAAAAACCGCTGCTGAAAGTTAATTTTGTTTAGAAAATTCAGAATATTACACTTTCAAAATATAGTAGAATTAAAATACACGTCCTAAAATTTACAGCATGCTCATTGTTGGTTATTGTTAAAGAATTAATTTGATTATTAGAAGGTTTAGACACCTAATATATCAAATGTGTTAGTTTTTTAACCCATATGTATTATTATTTATAAATATTAGAATATACATACCTCAAATCTTAATCATACTTAAAAAATAGTTCGAAAAAGTAGATTGAATATGGGTCATATCATATTGGGAATAGTACTGTGAATAATTAAATGCCTACAATAATATTGAATGATATGAAATTAAAAAATAGAATAATATGGAAGAAAATATATAAAAAATTAATACAACTAACCTTATGAAAATCAATAGTTTATCTAGTTGTGATTATCTCGTACATGAATCATAGAATATAATAACCACATTCAACATGTCCATTTTGATGATGACACTGCAGTTATAAAACATTTAACTGAAAATTAAAAACAATATATAACAAAAATTTTGAAAAAAAATATAATATAAAAACTCATTACCTATACTTCAACATATTTGATTTTCTTTGGTTTCTTTACTGAGATGTATTTGTCCTTAAATAGATTCAATGAACTACATTTGTATATATATGAACTAATAATACATGTATAAACAATGAAAATTAAACATAATGAGATTATAAAAAATAAAAAAAACTTACCTATTTAATTAGGTGGAAAATGGTTTATGAACTGTTCTATTTAAAGAGAAAAACCAATATAAGGCGCATTCACTTGGGAACAAATTTCCTAACACCCAATGCCCCCTACAATACAAAAAATTCAGAATTATTGACATTATAATGATCATTAGTTCATAATTAGGTTTATGTTATTACTTATTAAGAAATGGAAAAAACCAGCACTGAATCTCTGTCTGTGATAATCTCTCTAATATATATTGAACTCTTTCATCATTCTTCACTTGTTTGACTTCCAAAAAATGTAATGTAGATCTATAAAACTGTAAATGCATGTACTTTCATTTTGTAAAAGAAGTTTGTGTATATAACAAATTTAAAAAGAAAATATAGTTAGTCAATTTAGAACCATCTTTTATTAAAGAAATAACAATTCAAACGTCCATTTACTTACATGGAAAACAACTGCACCACACTCAGCCTGATCTCTTCAAAATTAAATAAATGCATTATATCTTCTTTCATTAATGTCACTTGATAATTTCTTCCACATATATTGGGATTCATCTGAAACTCATAGATAAAATTCAAGGAAGAAGAGGACTCACATAATCTTTTTAACCCATAAGAGATATTAGAAGTATCTATAGCCGACTGTTCCTGAACATTTTGTTGCATTTGTGAAGTTTCTTTTGATTTCAGATATTCCTATATAAGTTAAATGTCAGAAAACATAATAAGTAATTTTGAATCATTTGTAATTAATAGTTAAAAAATTCACACCTCATGTGAAATATAACAAAGCAAAATAGTTGGCCAAAGTAAAAAAATGGCTCATACATTCCCCAACACTGGTGATCTCCATAGTAGGAAACAGTAATAGAGCAGTAGGATCTATAATATCAAGTATTGATACTCTAACCTGACTAATCAACATAGATTGGTGATGTACCAAGCCCCCCAAAAAATGCACATGTCCTAACGCAACAATATGTACATGGGGATCTCCCGCAAACAACTCCCAATACAAGGCTTGATCTGAGGGAGTAGGTGGAGGATCAAAGTAAGTATGAGGGGTATGGTAGTCCGAGTGAGCAAGCTGAGAAGGCAGAAAAATAACTACTTGAATTTTACTCTTTAACAACAGCTCTGAATAGTTGGTAAAAGATTGAAAACTGTTTGTATAATATATACCAATGGTTTCCCAAACCGTGACCATGTAAGACGTTTGTATAGGTTTATACCAACCGTTCTTGGTAAACCGTTGGTATATGTGTTAAAGGAAGAGATATACTAACAGTTTCGCAAATCGTTGGTATATGTTACCCTTATACCAATGGTCTAGAACCATTGGTATATAGTGTACAATATACCTTAAAAAATATACCAATGGTTTTAAACCATTGGTAGATGTCCATACCAACGGTTATAACAAACCATTGGTATTTTATATATCAAAAGGATATACCAGGGGTTTTGAAAACCATTGGTATACATATGTTGCAGCTCCACAGCAGCGGCCACTTCCACAGCAGCTCCACAGCCGCAGCAACTAGTAGCCACCTACAACCTACTCTCCATGACCTTCAAGAACACATACACTAATAATCCAAAGGGCTACATGGGATGTTTTAAATTCATCAAGAATTCAGAAATTTAGAAATTTAAATTACATTCCTCACTCAAACCACAACACAAGAGAAAAATCCAGAATCTAAAACATCCACAATGAAACACATCTAGAATTGAAATGCAATAACACCCAAAACACCAATTCAAAATTAAAATCCAATACATCCAAAATCCAATACACATAACAGTATTCAAAATTTAGAATTCATTAACAATATATCCAGAATCCAATACATCTAGAATTAAGAAATTTAGAATTGAAAAGCAATAACACCTATAACAGTATTCAAAATTTAGAATTCACTCCTCACTCAAACTACAACACCAATACAAATAAGACAAAAAACCTACATGTTTTAGGAATCACATGGGATGTTTACTCATGGTCTTGGGTTGACTATCTTAAAACCAACAGAGAAACTTGCGTAGAGTATACAAGGATTAGGATACCCATAAGATAGACAACGGTAGTGTTCATGTTCTTAGACATAGGATGAGTTATAGGAAGTGCATGGTGTAACACCCTAAGCTTCTACGACACGCTTCTCTTTGAAAAATGTGATAGCATGTGTTGTACGCAACATCAAGTTCTAACACACCACAACCAATCAAACTAGCCGTTATGAATAATAACACCCACTTTTTGAAATTATATATATTTTATATTTCAAAATGGACTTAATTTTTGGTTTCTGAATATCAATATTATCCTTAGAAGAATTTTTGGTATTTTTCTGATAACTTCCAATTTTATGAATAGTGAAAAATACTTAAAAACAACTTTTTTAATCAAAATAATTTATAGTTATAAATTATATAATTGAATGGTTTTAAATTATAATTATAATATATTTTTACCATTTTATCCAATGGTGTTCATTAGAATTAATTTTACTTTGAAATTGGACCTAAACAAGTGTCAATATTTTGATATATATTGTTTCTTAAAAACACTCTATTTGTTGGGACAGCGGGAATTAATTATAAAATTAATTAATGCAACTTATATGTTTTGAATTTTGTAAAATATAAATAATTTTTGAATTTGGAAAATCAATTATATCTTAGGGTGAAATTTTGGCATTGTTCTGAAAAGCTTCAATTTTTAATGAATAGAGAAACTACTAAGTGGTAGTTAAAAAACTGAATTTTTCATAAAATTTTTTTTACCGCTTCTGTGAATGGAATTTCAAAAATACGAGAGACACGGTCAATATAAAGAAGTAAAATGTGGTTCAATGAGATGAAAATAATTTTTGGTGAATAGTAACTTTTTACTTTTATTTACCACGGTTAAAAGTAAATAGGGTAATTAAGGGTAAAAATGATATTAATATTACCCTAACACATGTCCTAATTCTATTGGACAAGGTTATCTCGACCAAAAACAACCTTATAAATAAAATATTATCATTTAGGTCCACTTTGATTAGATTAAGACATTTATTATTATTTAATTCAAAGAAGAGTTAAAAGAGTTAAAATCAATGTTTATTTACTAAAAAAATTTTAATATAGGGTTATACATAATATAAATTCGATTGTAAATATTAAATAGAAAGATAATACGATTTCCTACATAATGATATTTTATATATAATTTTTAGACATTAAATAATTAAATTTATTTATGACACAATGATGACGCAGTAATTACCATAATAGTGAAAAATTAAAATATTTGATATTATAAATAACCAAATAAATATAATTTGAGAATTTTAATGAATTAAACTAATTTTCTAGGATAATATGAAAAATTAGGATTGATTTAATCTACTTTGTTCGAAGTAATCATTCTATTATGAGTTTCAAAAAAACCAACTATTTAATAGTGTCAAAATTGACATAAAAGAGTTTTTAAAACAAATATTATATTATTAATTGATATTAAATTCCTAAATATCTAATGTTCGGCCAAGAGACTTATATCATGATAGATTTATCATTAATGGACCACTTGGGATTCTCTTGGATGTATATAGTACGTTTATTAACTATATAATATAAAAATACAAAGTGACATGGTAAATGTCAAACTAATTAACTAAGAATTAAAACAAAAAGATAAGGTTAATATAATGACCCAAACCTGTCTAAATTTTACTGGTTGAATGGAATTATACCTATCACCACCTTAAACTTTAAATAATCAACTTTTGATATATTAGAAACCGAATATGAATTTATTATAAATTAATATTTCTAGCTTTTCCAAAGGTGCCCCTCACCCCTCTTATAAAAGGGAACTCCTCCTTCTCATTTCTAAACACCTTAAAATCCTTTTGGTTCGGCCAATACCTGCCCAAATACTCTCTAAACTTCCCTCAATACAACCTATAGGCCTTAGTTTGATCATAAAGTCAACCTATGGAGCCCTTTTGATCAAATCAAAAGGAAGAACCCGAAGAAGAGGTAATGTTTTCACCACCCCTTTTCAAGTTCCTTTCTTCTTCCACTTCTTCTTTATTTGTTATTACCATTATAAAATAATAAATCCAGTATCTTATATATACTTTGATGTTATTATAATTATGTTACAACCATATTCAGTATTCTATCCACCCATTGAATAACATGTCACCATACATGCGTACGTACGGCTTACCGTCTCCACGTCGTGGTGTAATTGTTATTCAATATATTATTATTTGGATGGGTATAATAATGATGTATAATTCTTGTAAACAATAAATATAACATGATAATGATTCTGTATATATAATATACAATCCATGTATATATTATTTTAATATCAAAAGAATGATATGGTCGCTCGTGCGTACGTACGGACTACCGTCTCCACGAACGCGATGAGATTCATTCTCCATCATATCCATTCAAGTATAAATATCATTTGATGATTTAAAAATAATGTTTAAGAACTTGATATCATTCTGGATATGAATAAGATACAAACTATAAATGACAAACATGGGTTACGTAACAAAACATATAAAAGAAAATGAGTAAGTTAACACCCGAAACGACGATAACACTAAGATATTATTAACAAAGCAATGTTAAAAGATCCTATATGATATCATATTAATATATATTGTAGAGACCCGAAGCTTGACGTACATAGACATTACATTACTTTTGCGGAATACTTAGTACATAACAAAAACACACACACAAGGACCGTAATAGTTTAGTGTCTTTGGAAACTTGGAATATAATCTTCTAATCGTGGTGAAAGATCTTCAAAATGTCCCATAAAGATCTTCCTTTTTTTCTACCTAAAACCATTCTTTATATCCTGGGGAAATAAAACATAAAAGGGTGAGATCAAATTCTCAGTAAGGGTAAACAAAAGAAATATCAATCACATCATATTCATAAGAACATAACATTTTGGAAATCTTAACCTACAAAACAGAATATATTATCATAACATGGGATAGATCATAGTAGTGAAATTTAATCCCAATAATCATAAAATAAAACATTAAACTTTGTGGAATACACACATAATCATAGAGAATCATTTCTTGTTAGTCAAGACTCATTGCCAAGACTATCTTAGTGGACAAAGTCCATTTCTAAACCAAGTTCATTCCTCGTTTCAGTCATGTTTCACTGAACCGGTTTAACCTGCCATTCCAGCCATGTCTATCTCATGAGATATAAAATCTCTACCCAATGCATTGGAGGGAGATATAGGTCCCACCCATCTCATAATGATACCATTCTTATGTGTGCCACAAAATCATAAACCATCCATCATAGCATAACCCATGAAATAAAAATGGGATTCTTAAACATCGTGACATCACAAAAAAATTCATATAAGATAAAGGAATTCATAAAAATATAATTCCATCACAACATAATCAAATAAATGTAATAATAGGGATAGAAACAGAACCCTTTATTATCTTATATGGAAAATAATTTTGATAAAGCACTTGAACTCCATTCTTGAGGAAAATATCCTTTCTACTTGAAAAACATTTTTCCTTTATTAACATGTCATACAATTTTAAACTAAAATAAATTGATTAAAAATAAACTTGAAAACTTGTAAAGGAATCTTCTTGGAAATAATGTTTTAAAAATCCATTCATGCCGTATAAGTTAAAAAAACATTCTTTGTACTTTTGTCGAAAAAGTCAAAAAGTACCTCGTACGAAAAACGACAAAAGATTCCTTTCATATCCTTTACTAAAAACTCACCAAAGGGTAAAATTGGATTTAAAATTTTTTTTGGTGGATGGAAATAATATTACATATTGAGGAAACATGGATGTGGATGATAAAATACACCCCAGTAAATACTAAAGTATAAACAATCTCAAATAAAAATGAGATTGTGATATTTCCCTTACCTTAGGTCCGATTTGCTTTGTAAGTGTCCGAACCACATATATAATGATTTAAATAATGTCATTGACTTATTCCAGAATCATACTCATTGTTATGATATCATATATGGTTCACTTATGACTTTATATTACCCGTTCTTTTGTAAATTCCATGTTAAAGAGCCTTTTGGGTAAAATCGTTTCATTTTTCGTCTGTGGTTTGACTTGTAATTATTCATATGATTGCTTAGATCATGATTAATTAAATCCAAAATATAGAACATTATTTATATATAATATATATTCATAATATACATATATATAATGGATCGATAAATGGAAAGAAATACACCGTTCATGGAGACGGTAGGTCGTACGTACGCATTAACGCTGTTTTCGTTTCCTTATTGAGTTGAATGGAATTAAGTAGATGAAATACATATATATACAAATAAATCCAGTATCATTATTATGTAATATATTTCATGACTACTTATTATATATACTTTATAATCATTCATGAATGGTTAACGTGGAGAATGAATCTCATCGCGTCATGGAGACGGTAGTCCGTACGTATGCACGAGCGATGATATCGTTCTCATGATCGTTGAATTGTATTGGAGTGTATGTATACTATTTCAGAATCAATATCACTTTACAATAGTCATATATAGTAATTATTTACACCATTATACCCATCTAAGTAAGGTGGTGGTGGAAAATAGATTACACCACGGCGTGGAGACGATATTCCGTACGTACGCACGCGCGGTGATTTCGTTTTCCGTAGGATGGATAGATGGTGAAATAGGGTTGTTTCATACTAATAATAACTTATCAGTATATTAGTGATACTGATGTTATTACTTCATAATGAAACAACCTAATAAGAAGAAGTGGAAGAAGAAATAAAGTTGAATGAATCGGTAACAGACATTTACCTCTTCTTTGAAGCGCCTCTTTGAGATCTCATTTTAGGGCACTAAAATTGGTCTTTGAGGAAGACCAAAACCTCTAGGATGTTTCTAGGGAAGTGGAGAAGAAAATGTTTCAGGGTTTGGCCAGCCTGAAGGCTCAATGTGGTGTGAGGAAGAGAGGGAGGAGGTGCCCTTTTATAAGGGAGGAGAGGGGCACCTTTGAAATAACAAAAAATATTATTTTATTATAAAGCCAAATTAGGTTTTCAATAGCTCCAAATTGATTTATTTATAATATAAGGTGGGGATGGGTCTAAATACTCTCTTCAAATATAATTTAGACAAGTTTAGGTTCCTATTTTAACCTTATAGTTTAGATTTAACACTAAGTTAAATAATTTTACTTTTACCGTGTCTTCTTGTGTTCTTATACTATAAGGTTAATAAACATAATATAAACAGCCAAACGAACCCCAAGTTGTTTATTATTAATATATATAACCTTATATAAGTCATTTGGCCGAACCTTAGATTTTTAGGAATAAACTAACAATTACTAATATAATATTTATTTTAAAATTTATTTTATGTCAATTTTGACACTATTTAGTAATTGATTTTTGTGAAAATAATAACAGAATGATTAGTTCGAACAAAGTTAACTAAATCAATACTAACATGTCATATTAACCTATAAATTAGTGTAATTCATAAAAAGTCTCAAATTATATTTATATGGGTATTTGTAACATCAATTATGTCAATATTTCATTAATAAGATAATTACTACATCATCTTTGTGTCATAAATAAATTAAATTATTTAAAGTCTAAAAATTACAAATAAACTATCATTATGTATGAAATATTTTTATCTTTCTAATGAATATTTATAGTCGAATTTATCTTATGTATAACCCTATATTAAAAATTTTTTAGTAAATAAACTTTGATTTTATCTCTTTTAACTCTTCTTTGAATTAACTAATAATAAATGTCCTAATCTAATCCAAGTGGGCCTAAATGGTCATATTTTATTCCTAAGGTTGTTTTTGGTCGAATCAAACTTATCCAATAGAATTAGGACACGTTTTAGGGTAATAATAATATCATTTTTACCCTTAATTACCCTATTTACTTTTAACCGTGGTAAAAAAAAGTAAAAAGTTACTATTCACCGAAAATTATTTTCATCTCATTGAACCATATTTTACTTACTGACATCAACCGTGTCTCTAGGATTTTTGAAATTCCACTCACAGAAGCGGTAAAATTAAGTTTTATGAAAAAATCATTTTTTTAACTACCACTTGGTGGTTTCATTATTCATCAAAAAATGAATGTTTCAGAAAAATACCAAAAATTAGGCCTAAGATATATTTGATATTATGAATTCAAAAATGATGTCTATTTTACCAAATTCAAAACATATCAGTCTCATTAATTAATTTAAAAATTAATTCTCGTCGTCAAAACAAATAGCGTGTTCTTAAGAGATAATAACTATCAAAAGATTGACATTTGTTTATGTCTGGTTTAAATGTGAAATTACATCCAATGACAAACATTGTACTAAATTGTAAAAATATATTCTAAATATACTTTAAAACCACTCAAATTAATAATTTATCACTATTAATTATTTCGATTAAAAGGTTGTTTTTAATTAAAATTTAGTAATTTTCACTATTCATCAGAAAATGAAAGTTATCCGAAAAGTACCAAAATTTCACCCTAAGCTAATTTCGATATTCTGAATCCAAAAATGAAGTCCATTTTGAAAAATAAAATTTACTAAATTTCAAAAAGTGGTTATTACTATTCATAACGGCTAGTTTTAATAATATTTTAATAGCATATCATTGTTTAGCGAAAGTCCATATTGCGTACAACACACGCTATCGCGGAAGGTCGTTCTTGCGTGTAATGCAAGGCAAGTCAAGGATGCGTATTGTGCAAGATTATTTTGGTGTTGCGTACAAAACAAGACATTAATGAAATTAAAAAGAATATTTTTCATACAATTTCGGGGTGTTACATTCTACCCCCCTTAAAATGAATTTCGCCCTCGAAATTCGTCGGGGTTATAAATGGTTTACTATTCAAAAGTTTCTTTAATAGAAACCCACATCATAAAAAGAATACCAAAACCAATATTTAAAAACAAAAGTATGAAACTTAACGGTTACCCAAATAAACTAATCACTGGGTTTCCACATAGGTGAAAATATGGATATGGAAGAGAAATCTAACCATCATGTTCTGTTGGAGAGTGGTAGAGAACATGGCTATGGAAAAGCCAGCAATCAAAAAGCCGTAAATTTGTGACCATCTATGGTACCATCTGATTCATCAGATATAAGAGCACTAGGACAACATTTTTCGCTTTCAAGATCATTTCCCTAAAGTTGATGAAATTGGAATTAGAAGAAATACTTTCATGATTTTGGTATAGTCTCACCATTGGTCGTTCATTGGACAATTTCCACTTCATCTCTTAACGAAATAAAGTTGAATTTGTCATTCATGATGTGTTAGCAGATCATGTGATAGAATGATGGGTCATTCAATCTGTCTCAAACAAAAGGTTAGAAAAGTTATCAAATATACATAAGTCCATCTATGGTGATGTTAATAGTATACAATTCCAAAAATAAACTTATACTTCATATATTATACCGTGTAATAAAATAAAACTAGTTTCTACTAACCAGGGACTTCCTGTAGGCCAGTGGTAGGCGATAAAGGCCAGTCGCACTTCGGTTGTGGGTTCGATTCCCACAGCCTTGTCCGACGCGATGGGCTGTCGCCCGTCCTGCAGGTTCTCCTTTTTTTAAAGCTATATTTCTATAACAGCCCATTAATAATATCGAAAAAAGTTCTATCCTAACTTATGTCCAACATAATCCATTCCAATATTTTGGCTTATCTAAAATACTTCGGTCCAAGCTCATAGTATAAAGAAAATGATTACTTGAAATGTCACATAACAATCACGTGAATGCCATCATTTATCCCCCATATATCATAAGATATATCTTGTTGGTCAAATTACAAACATGTGAATACCTTAATCATGTATTCTATTGAAGAATGAATACCCATTAATTAAACCACAGTGAAAACATGAATGCAGTCAAAAGTTAACTCTTTCCACATACCAAAATCCAAAAATTCTATATACTCAAACCATGATATAACCTTCTCCTTATATCATTCATGAGCTCATGAATACGGTCAAACATTTCATTTTCTCATTTTTCTTTCATTATGTGCATATCATCTTTTTTTCCAAAAATATATCAATCACATTCTATGGTTACTGGTACCATTGAAGACCACAATAGACCAATACATAAATATTCCAATATTCCACGATACTATATACAACATTATTTTGGAATCCCATTACATAAACACTTAATCATTCCACTACATCATTTTCATATTCAACATCGCCAATATTGATCGCATGTGACTTCCCTTTGTCCTTTGCCTTAAGTTGTTGCTCATGTCGATCATCACTAACCCTTGGATTAGGGCATTTATTAGCATAATGCCCCATTTCCTTGCACTTGAAGCATTGAAGTGTTGGTGGTGGATTCTCAGCAGTCTTTTCTTTATTCACATCATTAGAAACCCTTTTTCCATTACTTCGACACTCAGCTGCTCAATGACCTTCTTTTCTACACTTAAACCATTTTCTAGTCCCTTTAAGACAATCTCCACCATGCTTCTTTCCACACTTTGAGCATAAGAAAACATTCATCTTCTTTTCACCATTATTCTGAGATTTCTCCTTGAACTCCATATTTCGTTTCTTGTCAAAAATATGAGATGGATAAGTAACACCAACTTCCATTTCTACCTTGATATCACAACACACAATTTCGTCATGGCTACTGAAGTATCTTATAGCTAATGCACTTCGAATATTTGGTTTTAGGCCACTGAAGAATCGATCAACTTTACTTTCAGGTTGGATGATAAATCCAGATGCATACCTTGCAAGACTTGTAAAATTTGCTTCGTATATACCAACAGATTCATTATCCTTTTGCTTTAGTTCAAGAAACTCCTTCTCCATCTTTGTTCGAAGAATACGAGGGAAGTACTTATTGAAAAATAAGTTCTTGAACTCGTCCCATTCCATGGACTCAATTTCATCTCTTGGCCTCATATTCTTGATAAGATTCCACCATTGATCAGCATCACCTTCCAAACGATACACTGCTAAGATGACTTTATCATGTTCAGAACATTGAAGAACTGAAAATATCTTTTCAGTAGTACTGATCCATTGTTCAGCAACAAGTTGATCAGAAGACCCACTGAAAGAAGGTGGACGTTGCCTCGTGAAGGACTCAATAGAATATTGTTCCCTTATCTGCTCATTTGGAAGTCCAGAATGATTCATAGCTTGTGTAAGTATAGAAATAAGATTTTTCACTCCATCTCCCATAACATTTGTTTGTTCTAGAGGAAAATCATTGCATTGTCCATTACATTGATCAATACGGTTCCTTCAGGTTCCAGCCATGGTCTAAAACCCAAAAAGAATAGTGTGAGAGGTAAAAATCATAATAAAGGGGGAGTAACTTCAATATATAACATCTTTGGTTTAATCTAATATCGTTACCATAGTTTTAGGACTATATCCTATACGTATACTTATCCTTAGGTACATCCCTAGACATACCTTAGAAATATCTCTAGGGAACTCACTAAAGTTCTCACATCCTAGTTTCGAAAGGTTGACTAAACCTTTCCTCTGATACCAACTGTAGAGACCCTAAGCTTTAGGTACATGGACATTACATTACTTTTGGGGAATACTTAGTACATAACAAAAAAACACACACAAGGACTCTAATAGTTTAGTGTCTTTGGAAACTCGGAATATAATCTTCTAATCGTGGTGAAAGATATTCAACATCTCCCATAAAGATCTTCCTTTTTTTCTACCTAAAACCTTTCTTTATATCCCTGGGAAAAGAAAACATAAAAGGGTGAGCTCAAATTCTTAGTAAGGGTAAAAAAAATAAATATCAGTCACATCATATTCATAAGAACATAACATTTTGGAAATCTTAACCTGCAAAACAGATCATAATATCATAACATGGGATAAATCATAGTAGTGAAATGTAATCCAAATAATCATAACATAAACATGAAACTTTGTGGCATACACACATAATCATAGAGAATCATTTCTTGTTAGTCAAGACTCATTGCCAAGACTATCTTAGTGGACAAAGTCCATTTCCGAAACGAGTTCATTCCTCGTTTCAGTCCTGTTTCACTGAACCAGTTTAACCTGCCGTTCTAGCCATGTCTATCTCATGAGATATAAAATCTTTACCCAATGAATTGGAGGGAGATATAGGTCCCACCCATCTCATAATTATACCATTCTTATGTGTGCCACAAAATCATAAACCATACATCATAGCATAACCCATGAAATAAAAATGGGATTCTTAAACATCGTGACATCATAAAACAATTCATATAAGATAAAGGAATTCATAAAAATATAATTCCATCACAACATAATCAAATAAATGTAATAATAGGGATAGAAACAGAACCCTTTATTATCATAGATGGAAAATAATTTTGATAAAACACTTGAACTCCATTCTTGAGGAAAATATCATTTCTACTTCAAAAACATTTTTCCTTTATTAACATGTCATAAAATTTTAAACTAAAAGAATTTGATTATAAATAAACCTGAAAACTTTTAAAGGAAGCTTCTTGGAAATAATTTTTTAAAAATCTATTCATGCCCTATAAGTTAAAAAAACAATCTTCGTACTTTTGTCGAAAAAGTCAAAAAGTACCTCGTACGAAAAACGACAAAAGATTCCTTTCATATCCTTTACTAAAAATTCACCGAAGGATAAAATTGGATTTAAAAAAATTGTAGGTGGATGGAAATAATATTACATATTGAGGAAACATGGATGTGGATGATAAAATACACCCCAGTAAATACTAAAGTATAAACAATCTCGGATAAAAATGAGATTGTGATATTTCCCTTACCCTAGGTCCGATTTGCTTCGTAAGTGTCCGAACCTCCTGTATAATGATTTAAATAATGTCATTGACTTATTCTAGAATCATACTCATTGTTATGATATCATATATGGTTCACTTATGACTTTATATTACCCGTTCTTTTGTAAATTTCATGTTAAAGAGCGTTTTGGGTAAAATCGTTTCATTTTTCGTCCGTGTTTTGAATTGTAATTATTCATATGATTACTTAGATCATGATTACTTAAATCCAGAATGTAGAACATTATTTATATATAATATATATTCAGAATATACATATATATAATGGATCAATAAATGGAAAGAAATACACCATTCATGGAGACGGTAGGCCGTACGTACGCATGAACGCTGTTTTCGTTTCCTTATTGAGTTGAATGGAATTAAGTAGATAAAATACATATATATATACATAAATACAGTATCATTATTATGTCATATATTTCATGATTACTTATTATATATACTTTATAATCATTCATGAATGTTTAACGTGGAGAATGAATCTCATCGCGTCGTGGAGACGATAGTCCGTACGTACGCACGAGCGATGATATCGTTCTCATGATTGTTGAATTGTATTGGAGTGTATGTATACTATTTTAGAATCAATATCACTTTACAGTAGTCATATATAGTAATTATTTACACTATTATACCCATCCAAGTAAGGTGGTGGTGGAAAATAGATTACACCACGACATGGAGACGGTATTCCGTATGTACGCACGCGCGGTGATTTCGTTTTCCGTAGGACGGATAGATGGTGAAATAGGGTTGTTTCATACTTATAATAAAATATCAGTATATTATTGATATTTATGTTATTACTTAATAATGAAACAACCTAATAAGAATAAGTGGAAGAAGAAATAAAGTTGAAAGAATCGGTAACAGACATTTACCTCTTCTTTGAAGCACCTCTTTGAGATCTTCTTTTAGGGCACTAAAATTGGTCTTTGAGGAAGACCAGAACCTCTAGTATGTTTCTAGGGAAGTGGAGAAGAGAATTTGGTAGGGTTTGGCCGAGCATGAAGGCTCAATGTGCTGTGAGGAAGAAAGGGAGGAGGTGCCCTTTTATAAGGGAGGAGAGGGGCACCTTTGGAATAACTAAAAATATTATTTTATTATAAAGACAAATTCGGTTTTAAATAGCTCCAAATTGATTGATTTCTAAGCTAAGGTGGGTATGGGTCGAAATCCTCTCATACAATAGAATTTAGACAAGTTTAGGTTCCTATTTTAACCTTATCATTTAGATTTAACATTAAGTTAAATAATTTTACTTTTACCGTGTCTTCTTGTGTTCTTATACTATAAGGTTAATAAACATACTATAAGCAGCCAAACGAACCCCAAGTTGTTTATTATTAATATATATAACCTTATATAAGTCGTTTGGCAGAACCTTAGATTTTTAGGAATAAAAGAACAATTACTAATATAATATTTGTTTTAAATATTATTTTATGTCAATTTTGACACTATTTAGTAATTGATTTTTGTGAAAAGAATAACAGAATTATTAGTTCGAAAAAAGTTAATTAAATAAATACTAACATGTCATGTTAACCTAGAAAATTAGTTTAATTCATAAAAAGTCTCAAATTATATTTATTTGGGTATTTATAACATCAATTATGTCAATATTTCATTAATAAGATAATTACTACATCAGATTGGTGTCATAAATAAATTAAATTATTTAAAGTCTAAAAATTAAAAATAAAATATCATTATATAGGAAATATTTTTATATTTCTAATGAATATTTATAGTTGAATTTATCTTATGTATAACCCTATATTAAAAATGTTGTAGTAAATAAACTTTTATTTTAACTCTTTTAACTCTTCTTTGAATTAACTAATAATAAATGTCCTAATCTAATCCAAGTGGGCCTAAATGGTCATATTTTATTACTAAGGTTGTTTTTGGTCTAATTAAACTTATCCAATAGAATTAGGACATGTGTTAGGGTAATAATAATATCATTTTTACCATTAATTACCCTATTTACTTTTATCCGTGGTAAAAAAAGTAAAAAGTTATTATTCACCAAAAATTATTTTCATCTCATTGAACCACATTTTACTTACTGACATCAACCGTGTCTCTCGGATTTTTTAAATTCCACTCACAGAAGCGGTAAAATTAAGTTTTATGAAAAATTCATTTTTTTAACTACCACTTAGTGGTTTCACTATTCATCAAAAAATGAAAGTTTCCAGAAAAATACCAAAAATTAGGCCTAAGCAATATTTGATATTATGAATTCAAAAATTATGTCTATTTTATCAAATTCAAGACATATCAGTTGCATTAGTTAATTTAAAAGTTAATTCCCGTCGTCAAAACAAATAGCGTGTTCCTAAGAGATAATAACTATCAAAAGATTGGCATTTGTTTATGTCTGGTTTAAATGTGAAATTACATCCAATGACCAACATTGTATTAAATTGTAAAAATATATTCTAAATATACTTTAAAACCACTCAAATTAATAAATTTTCACTATTAATTATTTCGATTAAAAAGGTTTTTTTTAATTAAAATTTAGTAATTTTCACTATTCATCAAAAAATGAAAGTTATCCGAAAAGTACCAAAATTTCACCCTAAGCTAATTTCGATATTCCGAATCCAAAAATGAAGTCCATTTTGAAAAATAAAATTTAAAAAATTTCAAAAAGTGGTTATTACTATTCATAATGTCTAGTTTTAATAATATTTTAATAGCATATCATTGTTTAGCGAAACTCCGTATTGCGTACAACACACGCTATCGGGGAAGGTCGCGCTTGCGTGTAATGCAAGGCAAGTCAAGGATTCGTGTTGTGCAAGCTTCTTTTGGATTTGCGTACAACACAAGACATTAATGAAATTAAAAAGAATATTTTTTATAAAATTTCGGGGTGTTACATATATGATTCTTGTATAATTTAATAACAATTATTTCACCATTATATAGGAGGTTAACCTACCCCCAACCAAGGAAAATTACAAGGTAAGGGGTTTCTTATCTAACTTTTAATTCCGTGAGAATTCCATTATTCACCACTTATTTATTACATGTGGCGTGTGTACTGCCCATGTTTGTATTCATTGTGTAATATACTTTAATTCATGTATATTTACATCATCATTGTATGATCATTCTTTCATGGGTGTATGTTTTTTATGGTACCAAATCAATAAGGGAATTTTAAATTTCAATTTCCACTCATTCGACTTTACGCATACTTCATTGATTATTTTACTCCGAGATTATGTGTGGAATAACTATTCATTTGCTTATGTCATAATTTGCACTCCCCTTTTCTATGGATATACTTTTGATACACATAATCACTCCATTGATAATTTCTCAAGTCATCGATATGAATTTGATAAGAGTAATTTTAACTCATTCTCCATTTGTTGAGTTAAACATCCAATTCATTGGGGTTGTTTTTACAAGATTATGTGTGTATATCCTTTGATTGTTTTACACTGAATATCCAATCATATTTAGTGTATTTATATTTTTCACACATAACTATGTCGTTGATTTATCCTTAACCTAAGGATACAGCCTTTATGAGAGATTTCATCTCAATTTAAATTCCATTGAGACTTCTTTGTTGTTATACACCAAATCACTTTTATGTGGTGTATAAAATGTACTCTGACATAGTATATCATGAATCCCTTTATTTTCATGATATTACAAAATTTTGATTACCTCAATTATTTTTATTCAAGTGTCTCTCTTTTGGTTAGAATCTTTAACTAAAATACATTTTTAAAATGTTTTAAAGAATTATTCATCTAAATCTTTCTCATTAATGTCCATGTTTTAAAAATGGTTTTAAAGATTTATTTATATGTACATTAAAGTTTTAAAATTATAACTCCTTTTAAAAGTTTCAAAGTGGTATGGGACACTTTGATTCAAAAATCTATTTTTAAATGGCTTCTTGACAAATAGTGTGATTTTTAAATGATTTCAAGAAAAAGGGGGATATTTCTCTCAAATAGTTTTGATGATTATTTTCATCTATGTCAACGTCCTTAATTATTCTTGATTGAGGTTAATGTGATACAATAAAATCTTCCATATTATATCGAATGAGTTATGTCTGACTGTGGATGTGCTATTTTTATACCATTCATGGTTTGTGGTTAAAGTATTGACATTTCGTATGCTAGTTTTAATACGAATGTTTATGTTATGTTTAAACCTGTTCATATGAGGAATGCATTGGACTTAATAAGTGACGGGTGGAGCCCGCTATAGCTCCTCGATTCATTGGTAGGTATCATGAGACAAACTAGTGTCTCGACACAAGGCCTTGGAAAAATATTATTTCATCTTGGCACGAGGCCTTGGCTATGTGGTTATGATAGTCTGGCATTATGCATTCCATCATTATGAAAGTTGTTATTGATTTTGCATGTGATCATTTGACTAGTAGAATATCCTTGTGAGTAAGTAAATGGAATTATTTTATTTTATCTTTTCCATTTTATGATTAATTTCAAGTTTAAAATGCTTTTGTTTTAGTTATAAATTGCCTTAAGTGTTTATGCTTATCTATAAAAGCTTATGTTATAATGTAATCTTTACTGAGCATCTGAGCTCACCCCTTTAAATGTTTTATTTTTCCCAGGATTATGAAGAAGTAAATTATGAATGACCTGCAGGGATAGTATGAGGGGACATGAAGACAAGATATTTTTTTTATGATGTAAGGTAAAGCTTTATGAATGAATCTAGTGTTTCCAAGGCTACTAAACCAATCTTTCTTTCGAGATTTTATCTTTCTTTTGATCATTCCAATGTTACGTAATAATGCACCGACTCTGGGTAACTGGGGTCGGGGCCTTACAGTTGGTATTAGAGGAAGTTTAGTACAAACCTTTGAAGCTATATTTAGATAAAATATTATTATAACACATAGATTTAAGATGGAATTTTAGGATTAGTATAGAAGAACTTCCTAGAATTTTGTTATTGTAGAGATGTTTTGAGTTTTCCGAGCAATACATCCCTATCTGGATACGAGCAGGTAGAGGCGGCTCTGGAACAGATGTACCTAGGGGTAAAACCTGAAAACACTGCTTTGAGCTAGACTCGAATTGGAACTGGTGCACGACAACGGGCCTTGCTGCACTCTTGGTTACGACACTCCCGGGGGATATGCTTAGGATAATTTACATTTTCTTTACAAACTGATTTAAAGTGTTATATATATAAGATGGGAGAAAATGACCTTGGTTAATCCTAATGTGTTTCAAATTGAGAATATGGTGACATGTTAATCTCTAAATGATTATGTGACTATTATTACTCACACAATGCTTTCTGCTTTTAGTCAATGGGTGGATTCCAAGGAAGTCAGAGTGACATTGAGAATGATGTAAAAGGTGGGAACAGTGGTGGAAATGATCAACAAAATGGGATTTTGATAGGCGTAAAAGATATCGTCTTTATGCCAAATCAGTTTTCCAAAAATAAGATCAACAACATATATATTAACCAACTCCCAGACTCAACAAGGAAGAGAAAGGTGATGAATGATAAGAGCTCCAACAATAGAGACCATGGAGAAAAGAACCCTCAATTTCCATCATGCAAGAAATGTGGTAGGAGACACCTGGGAAAGTGTCTTAATGGGACCAAGAAATGCTTTACGTGTGGGAAGGAAGGACATAAAGTGAATAATTGCCGAAGCAAAATGAAGAGTACTATGGAAGAAGATAAAAATGGTCCCAAGAGTCCATTTACAGTCATTTTACGTAAATGTAGGGGACCTGGCCATTACCCGAGTGAATGCCCTATTCTATAAGATATTTTATTGGTCAAAGAAGAAGCTATGTGGAAATAAATGGTTGGAGAAATGTTTAAAAAATAGTAGTGCTCCTTGTTGATGGGTTTACTTTGGAATAATTTTCTCTTGTATTTGTAACCCTGCATTTTTTCATGTGAGAATGATATTTGAGGAATAATTATCTCTTCTCTTGTGGATATATGTATAAATAACCATTTGGTTTTATATGATCATTGGGGTTTGAGAGAATTATAAGTTATTATAATTTGGGATTAAAATGCAAGGTATGATATAACATTTGTGGTTAAATTATGTTATGGTATTTTGAGGAATTTATCTCATTTTGGTAATATTATAAAATATAGTTTTTGAAAAAGGACAACATGTAGACCATGTGACAACCCGTCGCGTCGGACAAAGCTGTGGGAATCGAACCCACAACCAAAGTGCGATTGGGATTTATCACCTACCACTGGACTACGTGAAGTCCCTGGTTAGTGTGACTATTATTTTTAGTTAAATGATTTTATTGATCAATAATAAGTTGATTTGGGTTCTTATGTCTTATCAAATGAATACCCTTAGTATAGGAAAATGATTTGGTGATTAAGTGATAAATGTTATTTTGGAAGATGTTCACTTTGTTTGGAACACTATATGTCAAAGGAAAATAGAATACTGTGGGATTTCATTAGAGGAGTAATAGTGAATTTTTATCTATGTTTTTATTGTGTATTTATAGTGATTTGAGTTATTTATGGAAATGATTAACCTATAATAAAGAATTTGTGATTAGGTTAATTACTTTTAAGTATGTGACTTTAAGAGTAGATGATGTCATTTGGAGAAACAATTTAACATGGAAGACTACATTCTTATAAGTTTTGAGTTTCAATATTAGTTTGGATTATATTGAAGGATGTTAAAGACAATTGATTATTGAATGGTATTTATTTAACTTTTGGGGTATTGATGGTTTAATTTTAGAAATTAAGATTAGTGTTTTTTTCCTCTAATGGAATATCCATTTGGGAGGTCATCAGATATTATACTAACCATTTTGGTTTTGATTAATCTCTAAAGACAAGGTAAATATATAGTTTATCCTACATGGATCATGTATTTCTATAGAAGTTTATTTTAGCTCTTCCAGTGTGACCAAGTCTTCTTGAATACTCATCGTTTAAAAAAATGAGTTAGTGGTGGAAATTTATTAAAGAATGAAACTCTACTTAAAATTTAAGTATATATCTTTATATTCTTAGTCAATATCATAAATAAATTCCTCATCCTTATGTAATGTAACTTAAAACAAAAAAATGTTGTCTGTTTACTTTCCTACTAGGAGACTAATGGCCGTTTGTCCCACCACAAGTTTGTGGTTTTCTTATTGTTAACTTTCTCCTGATCATGATTTCTATCCCTCTCCATCAGAACTTGACACTTAGTTTATCATATGTATCCATGTTTTCCTACATGGAATCCGAGTATGGGTTATCTTGGTTGACCTTTATACCTCTCTTTATTTCTTTTAAATTGATAGTTTTATTGACTCTTTTTCTGATGTGGGACTTTCCATTATATTCCCAAGCACAATTTTTAAAAATTTCAAGGACGCAATTTATTGAAGGAGGGGAGAATGTAACACCCCAAGCTTCTACGGTACGCTTCTCTATGAATAATGTGATAGCATGTGTTGTACGCAACATCGAGTTCTAACACACCACAACCAATCAAACTAGCCGTTATGAATAATAATACCTACTTTTTGAAATTATATATATTTTATATTTCAAAATGGACTTCATTTTTGGTTTTGGAATATCAAAATTATCCTAAGAAGAATTTTTGGTATTTTTCTGAGAACTTCCAATTTTAATGAATAGTGAAAAATACTTAAAAACAACTTTTTTAATCAAAATAATTTATAGTGATAAATTATATTATTTGGTAGTTTTAAAGTATAATTAGAATATATTTTTACCATTTTATCCAATGGTGTTTATTAGAATTAATTTCACTTTGAAATTGGACCTAAACAATTGTCAATCTTTTGATATATATTGTGTCTTAAAAACATGCTATTTGTTGTGACAGCTGGAATTAAATATAAAATTAATTAATGCAACTTATATGTTTTGAATTTTTTAAAATATACATAATTTTTGAATTCGGAATATCAATTATAGCTTAGGGTGAAATTTTGGCAATGTTCTGAAAAACTTCAATTTTTGATGAATAGTGAAACTACTAAGTGGAAGTTAAAAAACTGACTTTTTCATAAAACTTAATTTTACCACTTCTGTGAATGGAATTTCGAAAATCCGAGAGCCACGGTTAATATCAAGAAGTAAAATGTGGTTCAATGAGATGAAAATAATTTTTTGTGAATAGTAACTTTTTACTTTTATTTACCACGGTTAAAAGTAAATAGGGTAATTAAGGGTAAAAATGATATTAATATTATCATAACACATGTCCTAATTCTATTGGACAAGTTTATCTCGACCAAAAACAACCTTATAAATAAAATATTATCATTTAGGTCCACTTGGATTATATTAGGACATTTATTATTATTTAATTCAAAGAAGAGTTAAAAGAGTTAAAATCAACGTTTATTTACTAAAACATTTTTAATATAGGGTTATACATAATATAAATTCGATTTTAAGTATTAATTAGAAAGATAATAATATTTCCTACATAATGATATTTTATTTATAATTTTTAGACATTAAATAATTTAATTTATTTATGAAACAATGATGATGAAGTAATTACCATAATAGTGAAAAATTAAAATAATTGATATTATAAATACCCAAATAAATAAAAGTTGAAACTTTAAATGAATTACACTAATTTTCTAATATAATATGACATATTATGATTTATGTAATTGACATTTTTCGAAGTAATCATTCTGTTATGAGTTTCACAAAAATCAACTATTGAATAGTGTCAAAATTGACATAAAAGAGTTTTTAAAACAAATATTATATTATTAATTGATATTAAATTCTTAAAAAATCTAATTTTCGGCACAACGACTTATATCATGATATATGTATCATTAATGGACCACTTGGGGGTCTCTTGGATGTATATTGTATGTTTATTAACTATATTATATAAAAATACAAAGTGACCTGGTAAATGTCAAACTAATTAACTAAGAGTTAAAACTAAAGGATAAGGTTAATATAATGACCCAAACCTGTCTAAATTCTATTGTATCAATTGTTTTCGACCTATCCCCACCTTAACCATTAAATAATCAACATTGGAGCAATTAGAAACCGAATATGAATTTATAATAAATTAATTTTTCTGGATTTTCCAAAGGTGCCCCTTACCCCTCTTATAAAAGGGCACTCCTCCTTCTCATTTATTCACACCTTGAAAGCCTTTGGGTTCGGCCAAACCCTGCCCAAATACTCTCTCAAATTCCCTCAATACAACCTTGAGGCTTTATTTTGATCAGATATCCAACCTATGAAGCCCTTTTGATCAAATCAAAAGGAAGAACCCGAAGAAGAGGTAATGTTTTCACCACCCCTTTTCAAGTTCTTTCTTCTTCCACTTCCTCTTTCTTTGTTATTACCATTCTAAAATAATAAATCCAGTATATTATATATACTGTGATGTTATTATAATTATGGTACAACCATATTCAGTATTCTATCCACCCATTGAATAACATGTCACCATACGTACGTACGTACGGCTTACCGTCTCCACGTCGTGGTGTAATTGTTATTCAATATATTATTATTTTTATGGGTATAATAATGATGTATAATTCATGTAAAAAATAAATATAACATGATAATGATTCTGTATATATAATATACCATCCATGTATATATTATTTTAATATCACAAGAATGATATTGTCACTCGTGCGTACGTACGGACTACCGTCTCCACAAACGAGATGAGATTCATTCTCCATCATATCCATTCATGTATAAATATCATTTGATGATTTAAAAATAATGTTTAAGAACTTGATATCATTCTGGATATGAATAAGATGCAACCTATACATGACAAACATGGCTTACGAAACAAAACATATAAAAGAAAACGAGTAAGTTAACACCCGAAACGACAATAACACTAAGATATTATTAACAAAGCAATGTTAAAAGATCATATATGATATCATATTAATATATATTATTTTTTTATAATATAATAACAATAATTTCACCATTATACAGGAGGTTAACCTACCCCCAACCAAGGAAAAGTACAGGGTAAAGGGTTTCTTATCTCACTTTTAATTCCGTGAGAATTCCATTATTCACCACTTATTTATTACATGTGGTGTGTGTAATGACCATGTTTGTATTCGTTGTGTAATATACTTTAATTCATGTATATTTACATCATCATTGTATGATCCTTCTTTCATGCGTGTATGTTTTGTATGTTACCAAATCAATAAGGGAATTTGAAATTTCAATTTCCACTCATTCGACTTTACGCATACTTCATTGATTATTTTACTCCGAAATTATGTGTGGAATAACTATTCATTTTCTTATGTCATAATTTCCACTCCCCTTTTATATGGATATACTTTTGATACAAATAATCACTCCATTTATAATTTCTCAAGTCATCAATATGAATTTGATAAGAGTAATTTTAACTCATTCTCCATTTGTTGAGTTAAACATCTAATTCATTGGGGTTGTTTTTACAAGATTATGTGTGAATATCCTTTGATTGTTTTACACTGAATATCCAATCATATTTAGTGTTCTTATATTTTTCACACATAACTATGTCGTTGATTTATCCTTAACCTAAGGATATGGCCTTTATGATAGATTTCATCTCAATTTAAATTCCATTGAGACTTCTTTGTTGTTATACACCAAATCAATTTTATGTGGTGTATACAATGTACTTTGACATAGTATATCCTGAATCCCTTTATTCTCATGATATTACAAAGTTATTATTACCTTAATTATTTTTATTCAAGTGTCTCTCTTTTGGTAAGAATCTATAACTAAAATACCTTTTTTAAATGTTTTAAAGACTTATTCATCTAAATCTTGCTCATTAATGTCCATGTTTTAAAAATGGTTTTAATGATTTATTTATATGGACATTAAAGTTTTAAAATTATAACTCCATTTAAAAGTTTCAAAGAGGTATGAGACACGTGGATTCAAAAATCTATTTTTAAATGGCTTCTTGAAAAATAGTGTGACTTTTAAATGATTTCAAGAAAAAGGGGGATATTTCTCTCAAATAGGTTTGATGATTATTTTCATCTATGTCAACATCCTTCATTATTCTTGATTGAGGTTAAGGTGATACAATAAAATCTTCCATATTATATTGAATGAGTTATGTTTGACTATGGATGTACTATTTTCATACCATTCATGGTTTGTGGTTAAAGTATTGACATTTTGTATGCTAGTTTTAATACGAATGTTTATGTTATGTTTAAACCTGTTCATATGAGGAATGAATTGGACTTAATAAGTGACGGGTGGAGCCCTCTATAGCTCCTCGATGCATCGGTAGGTCTCATGAGACAAACTAGTGTCTTGGCACAAGGCCTTGGAAAAATATTATTTAGTCTTGGCACGAGGCCTTGGCTATGTGGTTATGATAGTCTGGCATTATGCATTCCATCATTATGACCGTTGTTATTGATATTTCATGTGATAATTCGACTAGTAGAATATCCATGTGAGTCAGTAAATGGCATTATATTATTTTATCTTTTCCATTTTACGATTAAGTTCAAGTTTAAAAGGCTTTTGTTTTAGTTATAAATTGCCTTAAGTGTTTATGATTATCTATAAAAGCTTCTGCTATAATGTTATCCTTACTGAGCATCTGAGCTCACCCCTTTCAATGTTTTATTTTTCCCAAGATTATGAAGAAGTAATTTAGGAATGACCTGCTGGGATAGTATGAGGGGATATGAAGACAAGATGTTTTTTTATGATGTAATTTAAAGCTTTATGAATGAATCTAGTGTTTCTAAGGCTACTAAACCAATCAGTATTTTGAGATTTGATCTTTCTTGTAATCATGCCAATGTTACGTAATAATGCACCGACTCTGGGTAACTGGGGTCAAGGCGTTACAGTTGGTATCATAGGAAGTTTAGTACAAACCTTGGAAGCTAGATTTAGATAAACTCTGATTAGAGCACATATATTTAAGATGGTCTTTGAGGATTAGTATATAAGAACTTCCTAGAATTTTGGTATTGTAGAGATTTTATGAGTTTTCCAAACAATACATCCCTGTCTGGATAGGAGAAGGTAGAGGTGGCTCTGGCACAGATGTACCTAGGGGTAAAACCTGAAAACACCTCTTTGAGATAGACTCGAACGGGAACTGGTGCACGACAATGGGCCTTGCTGCACTCTTGGTTACGACACTCCTGGGGGATATGCTTAGGATAATTTACATTTTCTTTACAAACTGATTTAAAGTATTATATATATAAGATGAGAGTAAATGACCTTGGTTAATCCTAATGTGTTTCAAATTGAGAATATGGTGACATGTTAATTTCTAAATGATTGTATGACTACTATTACTCACACAATGCTTTCTGGTTTTAGTCAATGGTTAGATTCCAAGGAAGTCATAGTGACTTTGAGAATGATGTACAAGGTGGGAATGGTGGTGGAAATGAGCAACAAAATGGAATGTTGATAGGTGTAAAAGATATCGTCTTTATGCCAAATCAGTTTTCCAAAAATATGATCAATAACATATATATTAACCAACTCCCAGACTCAATAAGGAAGATAAAGGTGATGAATGATAAGAGATCTAGCAATGGAGACCATGGAGAAAAGAACCCTCAATTTCCATCATGCAAGAAATGTGGTAGGAGACACCCGTGAAAGTGTCTCAATGGGACCAAGAAATGATTTACGTGTGGGAAGGAAGCACATAAAGTGAAGAATTGCTGAAGCAAAATGAAGTGTACTATGGAAGAAGATAAAAATGGTCCCAAGAGTCCATTTACAGTCATTTTCCGTAAATGTAGGGGACCTGGCCATTACCCGAGTTAATTCCCTATTCTATAAGATATTTTATTGTTTAAAGAAGAAGATATGTGGAAATAAATGGTTAGAGAAATGTTTAAAAAATATTAGTGCTCCTTGTTGATGGGTTTACTTTGGAATAATTTTCTCTTGTATTTGTAACCCCGCAGTTTTCCATGTGAGAATGATATTTGAGGAAGAATTATCTCTTCTCTAGTGGATATATGTATAAATAACCATTTGGTTTTATATGATCATTGGGGTTTGAGAGAATTATAAGTTATTATAATTTGGGATGAAAATGAAAGGTATGATATAACATTTGTGGTTAAATTATGTTATGGTATTTTGAGGAATTTATCTCATTTTGGTAATATTATAAAATATAGTTTTTGAAAAAGGAAAACACGTAGACCGTGTGACAACCCGTCGCGTTGGACAAAGATGTGGGAATCGAACCTACAACCAAAGTGCGATTGGGATTTATCGCCTACCTTTGGACTACGTGAAGTCCCTGGTTAGTGTGACTATTATTTTTAGTTAAATGATTTTATTGATCAATAATAAGTTGATTTGGGTTCTTATGTCTTATCAAATGAATACCCTTAATATAGGAAAATGGTTTGGTGATTAAGTGATAAATGTTATTTTGGAAGATGTTCCCTTAGTTGGGAACACTATATGTCCAAGGAAAATAGAATACTATGGGATTTCATTAGAGGAGTAATGGTGGATTTTTATCTATGTTTTTATTTTGTATTTATAGTGATTTGGGATATTTATGGAAATGATTAACCAATAATAAAGAATACGTGATTAGGTTAATTACTTTTAAGTATGCGACTTTAAGAGTAGATGATGTCATTTGGAGATACAATTTAACGTGGAAGACTACATTCTTATAAGTTTTGAGTTTCAATATTAGTTTGGATTATATTGAAGGATTTTAAAGACAATTGATTATTTAATGGTATTAATTTAACTTTAAGGTATTGGTGGTTTAATTTTAGAACTTAATATTAGTGTTTTTTTCCTCTAATGGAATATCCATTTGGGGAGTCATTAGATATTATACTAACCATTTTGGTTTTGATTAATCTCTAAATACAAGGTAAATATATAGTTTATCCTTCATGGATCATGTATTTCTATAGAAGTTTATTCTAGCTCTTCCAGTGTGACCAAGTCTTCTTGAATACTCATCGTTTAAAAAAATGAGTTAGTGGTGGAAATTTATTAAAGAATAAAACTCTACTTAAAATGTAAGTATATATCTTTATATTCTTTTTCAATATCATAAATAAGTTCCTCATCCTTATGTAATGTAACTTAAAACAAAAAAATGTTGTCTGTTTACTTTCCTACTAGGAGACTAAGGGTCATTTGTCCCAACACAAGTTTGTGGTTTTCTTATTGTTAACTTTCTCCTGATCATGATTTCTATCCCTCTCCATCAAAACTTGACACTTAGTTTATCATCCATATCCATGTTTTCCTACATGGAATCCGACTATGGGTTATCTTGGTTGAAGTTTATACCTCTCTTTCTTTCTTTTAAAGTGATAGTTTTATTGACTCTTTTTCCGATGTGGGATTTTCCATTATATACCCAAGCACAATTTTTAAAAATTGCAAGGATTCAATTTATTGAAGGAGGGGAGAATGTAACACCCCAAGCTTCTACGGTATGCTTCTCTTTGAATAATGTGATAGCATGTGTTGTACGCAACATCGAGTTTCAACACACCAAAACCAA
This sequence comes from Viscum album, assembly GCA_963277665.1. Taxonomy (NCBI): domain Eukaryota; kingdom Viridiplantae; phylum Streptophyta; class Magnoliopsida; order Santalales; family Viscaceae; genus Viscum; species Viscum album. Next base: position 826,811,059 of record OY728155.1, read on the forward strand.
TCAAACTAGCCGTTATGAATAATAATACCTACTTTTTGAAATTATATATATTTTATATTTCAAAATGGACTTCATTTTTGGTTTCGGAATATCAAAATTATCCTAAGAAGAATTTTTGGTATTTTTCTGAGAACTTCCAATTTTTATGTATAGTGAAAAATACTTAAAAACAAATTTTTTAATCAAAATAATTTATAGTGATAAATTATATTTTTGAGTGGTTTTAAATTATAATTAGATTATATTTTTACCATTTTATCCAATGGTGTTCATTAGAATTAATTTCACTTTGAAATTGGACCTAAACAATTGTCAATCTTTTGATATATATTGTTTCTTAAAAACATGCTATTTGTTGTGACAGCAGGAATTAATTATAAAATTAATTAATTCAAATTATATGTTTTGAATTTTTTAAAATAGACATCATTTTTGAATTCGGAATATCAATTATACCTTAGGGAGAAATTTTGGCATTGTTCTGAAAACTTTAATTTTTGATGAATAGTGAAACTACTAAGTGGTAGTTAAAAAACTGAATTTTTCATAAAACATAATTTTACCGCTTCTGTGAATGGAATTTAGAAAATTTGAGAGACACTGTTAATATCAAGAAGTAAAATGTGGTTCAATGAGATGAAAATAATTTTTGGTGAATAGTAACTTTTTACTTTTATTTACCACGGTTAAAAGTAAATATGGTAATTAAGGGTAAACATGATATTAATATTACCCTAACACATGTCCTAATTCTATTGGAAAAGTGTATCTCGACCAAAAACAACCTTTGAAATAAAATATTATCATTTAGGTCCACTTGTATAAGATTAGGAGATTTATTATTATTTAATTCAAAGAAGAGTTAAAAGAGTTAAAATCAAAGTTTATTTTCTAAAACATCTTTAATATAGGGTTATACATAATATAAATTCGATTTTCAATATTCATTAGAAAGATAATAATATTTCCTACATAATTATAGTTTATTTATAATTTTTAGACATTAAATAATTTAGTTTATTTATGACACAATGATGATGTAGTAATTACCATAATAGTGAAAAAATAAAATAATTGATATTATAAATACCCAAATAAATATAATTTGAGACTTTTAATGAATTACACTAATTTTATAGGATACTATGACATATTAGAATTTATTTAATTGACTTTTTTAGAAGTAATAATTCTGTTATGAGATTCACAAAAATCAACTATTGAATAGTGTCAAAATTGACATAAAAGAGTTTTTAAAACAAATATTATATTATTAATTGATATTAAATTCCTAAAAATATAATGTTCGGCCAAAGAACTTATATCATGATAGGTGTATCATTAATGGATCACTTGGGGGTCTCTTGGATGTATATAGTATGTTTATTAACTATATAATATAAAATAACAAAGTGACATGGTAAATGTCAAACTAATTAACTAAGAGTTAAAACTAAAGGATAAGGTTAATATAATGACCCAAACCTGTCTAAATTCTATTGGTTGAATGGTTTTAGACCTATACCAACCTTAAACTTTAAATAATAAACTTTGGATCCATTATAAACCGAATATGAATTTATTATAAATTAATATTTCTAGCTTTTCCAAAGGTGCCCCTCAGCCCTCTTATAAAAGGGCACTCCTCCTTCTCATTTCCTCACACCTTTAAAGCCTTTTGGTTCGGACAAACCCTGCCCGAATACTCTCTCAACTTCCCTCATTACAACCTAGAGGCATTAGTTTGATCAGAAAGCAAACCTAAGGAGCCCTTTTGATCAAATCAAAAGGAAGAACCCGAAGAAGAGGTAATGTTTTCACCACCCCTTTTCAAGTTCCTTTCTTCTTCCACTTCTTCTTTCTTTGTTATTACCATTATAAAATAATAACTCTAGTATCTTATATATACTGTGATTTTATTATAATTATGGTACAACCATATTCAGTATTCTATCCACCCATTGAATAACATGTCATCGTACGTGCGTACGTACGACTTACCGTCTCCACGTCGTGGTGTAATTGCTATTCAATATATTATTATTTGGATGGGTATAATAATGATGTATAATTCATTTAAAAAATAAATATAACATGATAATGATTCTGTATATATAATATACCATCCATGTATGTATTATTTTAATATCAAAAGAATGATATTGTCGCTCGTGTGTACGTACGGACTACCGTCTCCACGAACGCGATGACATTCATTCTCCATCATATCCATTCAAGTATAAATATCATTTGATGATTTAAAAATAATGTTTAAGAACTTGATATCATTCTGGATATGAATAATATACAACCTATACATGACAAACATGGCTTACGTAACAAAACATATAAAAGAAAACGAGTAAGTTAACACCCGAAACGACGATAACACTAAGATATTATTAACAAAGCAATGTTAAAAGATCCTATATGATATCATATTAATATATATGATTATTTTATAATTTAATAAGAATTATTTCACCATTATACAGGAGGTTAACCTACCCCCAACCAAGGAAAAGTACAAGGTAAGGGGTTTCTTATCTCACTTTTAATTCCGTGAGAATTCCATTATTCACCACTTATTTATTACATGTAGTGTGTGTACTAACCATGTTTGTATTCATTGTATAATATACTTTAATTCATGTATATTTACATCATCATTGTTTGATATTTCTTTCATGGGTGTATGTTTTGTATGTTACCAAATCAATAAGGGAATTTGAAATTTCAATTTCCACTCATTCGACTTTACACATACTTCATTGATTATTTTACTCCAAGATTATATGTGGAATAACTATTCATTTGATTATGTCATAATTTCCACTCCCCTTTTCTGTGGATATACTTTTGATACACATAATCACTCCATTGATAATTTCTCAAGTCATCGATATGAATTTGATAAGAGTAATTTTAACTCATTCTCCATTTGTTGAGTTAAACATCCAATTCATTGGGGTTGTTTTTACAAGATTATGTGTGAATATCCTTTGACTGTTTTACACTAAATATCCAATCATATTTAGTGTATTTATATTTTTCAAACATAACTATGTCGTTGATTTATCCTTATCCTAAGGATATGGCCTTTATGAGAGATTTCATCTCAATTTAAATTCCATTGATACTTCTTTGTTGTTATACACCAAATCACTTTTATGTGGTGTATACAATGTAATTTGACATAGTATATCATGAATCCCTTTATTCTCATGATATTACAAAGTTTTGATTACCTCAATTATTTGTATTCATGTGTCTCTCTTTTGGTTAGAATCTCTAACTAAAATAACTTTTTTAAATGTTTTAAAGACTTATTCATCTAAATCTTGCTCATTAATGTCCATGTTTTAAAAATGGTTTTAAGGATTTATTTATATGGACATTAAAGTTTTAAAATTATAACTCCTTTTAAAAGTTTCAAAGTGGTATAGGACACTTTGATTCAAAAATCTATTTTTAAATGGCTTCTTTACAAATAGTGTGACTTTTAAATGATTTCAAGAAAAAGGGGGATATTTCTCTCAAATAGTTTTGATGATTATTTTCATCTATGTCAACATCCTTAATTATTCTTGATTGAGGTTAATGTGATACAATAGAATCTTCCATATTGTATCGAATGAGTTATGTTTGATTGTGGATGTGCTATTTTTATACCATTCAAGGTTTGTGGTTAAAGTATTGACATTTCGTATGCTAGTTTTAATACGAATGTTTATGCTATGTTTAAACCTGTTCATATGAGGAATGCATTAGACTTAATAAGTGACGGGTGGAGCCTGCTATAGCTCCTCGATGCATTGGTAGGTCTCCTGATACAAACTAGTGTCTTGGTACAAGGCCTTGGAAAAATATTATTTAGTCTTGACATGAGGCCTTGGCTATGTGGTTATGATAGTCTGGCATTATGAATTCCATCATTATGAAAGTTGTTATTGATATTGCATGTGATCATTAGACTAGTAGAATATCTATTTGAGTAAGTAAATGAAATTATTTTATTTTATCTTTGCCATTTTATGCTTATGTTCAAGTTTAAAAGGCTTTTGTTTTAGTTATAAATTGCCTTAACTATTTATGCTTATCTATGAAAGCTTCTGCTATAATGTTTTCCTTACTGAGCATCTGAGATCACCCCTTTCAATGTTTTATTTTTCCCAGGATTATGAAGAAGTAATTTATGAATGACCTGCAGGGATAGTATGAGGGGATATGAAGACAAGATGTTTTTTATGATGTAATGTAAATATTTATGAATTAATCTAGTGTTTCCAAGGCTACTAAACCAATCGGTCTTTCGAGATTTGATCTTTCTTGTGATCATGACAATGTTACGTAATAATTCTCTGACTCTAGGTAACTGGGTTTGGGGCGTTACACATGGGATGTTTATATTTCTATAATGACTATTTATCCATGTATAAATGGTTCCTGATGTGTCAGTGGAAAACATTGTCCAATATCGATATATGAGATGGGTTACCAGAATAGCCTACATGTTTTTCATAGACTTTTTTGTTGGAATAAAGGGGTATGTGGCTAATTTTAATTTGGTCTCATGGGTGTGATGTGAGATGAATCCCCATTTTGGGCAGTGGGTATGAATATTCAATTATGTCTTTGGTATTGGGTTCCCAAAGGGACTTTGTTTAGTCCTAGAACCCACTGTTTAAGGATGGGATTGGCATATTAAATGTCATGTGTTTTAGAATAGGGGTAGGAGTTCCTCACATGAAAAGGGTATTGTGTGAGGATGGACCATGAATCCTTGTGCTAAAGTATCAACACAATCTGAATACATTTGGTCTGTTTTTCATATGAAAGTTGTTGTTTTCACTTAAAATTCAGTCCATTACAAATTAAAGTGAGATAGTTTGAGTGGTACCAGCTAGACCATGCCTCAGATTGAGTTAGGGTTGACTCTTACACGTCACAAATGACCCATGTATCATTTTCATAAAGTATCAATAGAATCCTAATGTGTTTGGTCGGTTTCTCGTATGTCACATGTTTCTTTCACTTAAAATGTTGTCCATTTCAAATAAAAGTGAGACACTTTGAGTTGTACTAGCCACATCGTGCCTTAGATTGAGATGGAGTTGACTTATACACGTCAAAATTGACACATGGATCCTTGTGACAAAGTATCACCACAATCAGATTATGTTGGTTTGGTTTTCCGAATGTCTGTTGTTATTACTTAAAATAGTGTCCATTTAAAAAAAAGAGACACTTTGAGTGATACCAGCCACACCATTCCTCAGATTGAGACGGGGTTTACTCGTACACGTCACAAATGATCCATGGATCATTTTCCTAAAGTATCAATTCAATCAGAAAGCATTTGGTCAGTTTTCCATATGCATGTTTTTGTTTTCACTTAAAATCCATTCCATTTCAAATAAATGTGAGACAATTTGGGTGGTACTATCCACACTGTGCCTCGTATTGAGGCGGGGTTGTTTCTTACACGTCACAAATGACCCATATACCGTTATCAAAAAGTATCAATAGAATCCGAATTCATTTGGGCAGTTTTCTGTATGCCAGTTGTTGTTTTCACATAAATTGTTGTCCAATTCAAATAAAAGTGAGACACATTGAGTGGCACCGGCCACACCGTGCCTTGGATTGAGGCGGATTTGACATTTACTTGTCAAAAATGAACCATGTATCCTTGTTCTAAAAGTATCAACACAATCCAAATAATATTGGTTGGTTTTCCATATGCGAGTTGTTTTTACATAAAGGGGTGACCATTTTAAACAAAAAAAGACACTTCGAGTGATACTGTCCACACTGTGCCTCAGATTGAGGTGGGGTTGACTCATACACATCACATATGACCCATGGATCATTTAACTAATGTATCAAGACAATAAAAATGTGTTTGGTCAATTTTTTGTATGCTAGTTATTATTTTCACTTAAAATTTTGTCCATTTCATATAATGGTGAGACACTATGAGTGGTACCAGCCACACCGTGCCTCAGATTGAGATGGGGTTGACTCGTACATGTCCAAAATGACCCATGTATCCTTTTGATAATGTATCAACACAACAAGAATACGTTTGGTTAGTTTTCCAAAGGTCTGTTGTTTTTACATAAAACAGTGTCCATTTTAAACAAAAGAGAGACACTTTGAGTGATACCGACCACGCTGTGTTTCGGATAGAGATGAGGACGACTTGTACATGTCACAAATGACCCATGGATCATTTTCCTGAAGTATCAATACAATCAAAAAGTTGTGGTCATTTTTCCATATGAAAGTTGTTGTTTTCATTAAAATACTATCCATTTCAAATAAAAGTGAGACAATTTGAGTGGTATCGGCCACACCGTGCCTCAGATTGAGGCAGGGTTGATTAGTACACTTCAAAAATGACCCATATATCATTTTACTAAAGTATCAATAGATTACGAATTCTTTTTGTCATTTTTTCATATGTCAGTTGTTGTTTTCACTTTAAATGTTGTCTAATTCAAATAAAAGTGAGATACATTGAGTAGTACGGGCCACATCGTGCCTCGTATTGAGGCGAAGTTGACTTTTACATGTAAAAAATGATCCTCGGATCCTTGTGCTAAAGTATCAACACAATAAGAATACGATTGGTCAGTTTTCCATATGCCAGTTGTTTTTACATAAAAGTGTGTCCATTTTAAACAAATGAAAGACACTTCGAGTGATACTGGCCACACCATGCCTTGGATTGAGGTGGGGTTGACTCGTACACGTCACATATGAAAAATGGATCGTTTTACTAAAGTATCAACACAATATAAATATGTGTGGTTGGTTTTTCGTATGCCAATTGTTGTTTTCACATAAAATGTTGTCCATTTCAAATAAAGGTGAGACGCTTTGAGTGGTACCGGCCACACCATGCCTTGGATTGAGTCGGGGTTGACTCATACATGTAAAAAATGGCCCATGGATCCTTGTGATAAAGTATCAACACAATCAGAATAAATTTGGTCAATTTTTTGTATGTCTATTGTTTTTACTTAAAATAGTGTCTATTTTTAAAAAAAGACACTTTTAGTGATACCGGCCATGCCGTGCCTCGGATTGAGGCGAGGTTGAATCTTACACATCAAAAATGACTCATGGATCATTTTCCTAAAGTACCAAAAAAATTAGAAAGCATTTGGTCGGTTTTCCATATGCAAGTTTTTCTTTTCACTTAAAATCATGTCCAATTCAAATAAAAGTGAGAGAATTTGAGTGGTACCGGCCACATTATGCCTTGGATTAAGGCGGGGTTGACTCATACACATCAAAAATGACCCATTGATCATTTTCAGAAAGAATCAATAGAATCAAAATGAGTTTGGTCAGTTTTTCATATGCAAGTTGTTGTTTTCACTTAAAATATTGTGCATTTCAAATAAAAGTGAGACAGTGTGAGTGGTACCGGCCACACCTAGCCTCAGATTGAGGCGGGGTTGACTCATACATGTCACAAATGACACATGGATCATTTTCCTAATGTATCAACAGAATCTGAATGCATTTGGTCAGTTTTACGTATTCCATTTGTTGTGTTCACTTAAAATATTGTCCAATTAAAATAAAAGTGAGACACTTTAAGGGGAAATAGCCACACCGTGCCTCAGATTTAGGAAGGGTTTACTCGTACACATCAAAAATGACCCATGGATCCTTGTTCTAAGTATCAACACAATCTAAATATGTCTGTTCAGGTTTCCATATGCCAGTTGTTTTTACTTAAAACAGTGTCCATTTTAAATAGAGCTTAGATTGGGATCCAAGACGCCGAATAAAGAGTGTGATTGTCTCCGGAATCAAGGTAGGTGGTCCTTAGCCTTTCATGAATTTTCGTGATGTTTTATATATGCTGAATCGCTGCTCACCCAATGTTGGGATGTCGGGTCGGGGGACTATCTGGGGTCTAGGGAGGAGGGTGAGGTGTTGTCCGGGGTCTAGGGAGAAGGGTAGGGGCTATCTAGGGGGTTGTCCATGGGGCTATCCAGGGGGCTGTCTGGGGTCCATGGAGGTGGGTGGGGGATGTCAGAGGGGTTATCTAAGGGGTTGTCCGGGGTCCAGGGAGGAGGGTGGGGGCTATCTAGGGTCCATAGAGGAGGGGGTTGTCTAGGGTCTATGGAGGAGAGTGGGGGTTGTCTGGGGTCTGGGGGGGGGGGATGTCCGAGGTCCAGGGAGGAAGAGGGGATGTTAGGGGTCCTGAGAGGAGGGTGGGGGCTAGCTAGGGGCTGTCCGGGGTCCAGGGAAGAGGGTGGGGGTTGTCAGGGGGTTTTCGGGTGTTGTCCGGGTCCAGGGAGGAGGGTGGGGGCTGTCTAGGGTACAGGGAGGAGGGGGGTTGTCCGGGGGACTGTCCGGGGGGTTTTCCAGGGGGTTTTTTGGGGTCCAGGGAGGAGGGTGGGGGGGGGGGCTGTCCATGGTCCAGGGAGGAGGAGGGGGGCTATCTGGGGTCTAGGGAGAAGGGTGGGGGTTGTCCGAGGGTTGTCCGGGGGTTGTCCAGGGTCCAGGGAGGAGGGTGGGGGCTGTCTGGGAGGATCTCCCGGACACATTGGATGGTATTTACATATTTTCTAAGAAAATTATTTCAAGGTTAAAAAATAATTACAATATATCATCTTTTAATCAGACCCTCAATTTTCTAAATTCCACTAAAAATTACAATTTCATTAAAATAGATAAAAAGTAAAGATAATTTGACCTACAAAATCACACATATATCTAGAAACAATAAATCAATTAACATCAAAGGGAGGTAATATCAGTAAAAATTGTAAAGGATCAATCTATCCCTCATCACCATCATTATCATCACCATCATCGTCACCCTCACCCCCATCCTCATTATCATCACCATCATCATCCCCACCCTCCTCCTTGCCCTCGTACTCGACCTCCTCATTACCCTCCTCTTCTGCCTCGACCTCCTCCTCACCCTCTGCCTCTGCCTCGACCTCCTCCTCGCCCTCCTCCTCTCCCTCCTCCACCTCCGCCTCATCCTCCTCCTCACCATTGTCTCATACACCACTAGATCTGCCACCTGATTCACCATATATATAACTCATCGATTACATATATTCATCACAAGCTATGCTGGCCTCTGGTGGAAGTGTTGGACATAAAACTTCCATCAGTTTCATAAACGCAGTGCTTGCCCTAGGAGATTGTTATGTCATCTCTATGGCCCTTTTTTAGCCTTTTCTACTTGTGCCTTAACCTTTTGCAACTCGGTGCCTCTACAAATCATACTGGAGGAGGGCCTATACCTCGTCAGAACTATACTCTTCCTAGGTCGGCAGTGTACTCTACCCAGAGGCTCATCTCCCAACACCTGATGTAAGTGATCATGTGGCCCAAAATTGTCAGGTTCTTGGGAATCAAGGGCCTCTAAAGAAACCTGTTACAAATATAAATAGATTATTAAAGTTAAAAAATAGAGATTAAAATTTTAAATCTACAATGTAAAACTTACAATCTTCTGCTGAGTCGGTTCATTAATCGCACTTCCATCTTTCTTCTTTCTACTCGAGCAATACAATTTTACTCAAGGAACACATCCTTATATATTAAATTTATTCATCTACAATGACATTAAATATATAAAACCATAATTAAAATTAGGATACCAAAAAAACATAGTAATTTCATAACTAAAATTAGATAACAACTTTAGCAATAGAATAAATTGTGGAGAAAGCAATAGAAAGTTTAAGTCATAAAGAAAGATTATAAACTATCGTACATGCTATCTCTCGTGATCTGGAATCATAGTACGTCCCAATGTGTGGAAATATTTATTATCATCAATGTTTTTTTATTTCTTTTAGATGCATCCTGAATAGATTTCAATAATTAGTATTAACAAAAAACATGAAAATTTTCATTTAAATACTTCTAATTTTATTAATACCGTAAATTGGCTAGTCGCCCAATGAGTAATCATCTGTCAGTACTATTCTAATAGACAATCATCCATGACAAAGACTGCCTATAACTCTGTGCCCACTCTAGTACGTCATCCAATGTACAACTCATTCTTATAGTCTCTTCAAAGATCGCCTAAATCCTTTAGACGTGTTGGTCGTGCACCCTCACCATCGGGAAAATTAAATCCCAAGTGAAACCAAAATATTAATTCATATAAATACAAGAATTAATATATTTAATTAAATACAACAGATTTTTTTACCCATATCTCTACCCAATCTTTATCCTTGACTTCATTTGGAAGGTGTCTCTATGAGAGCGGGCTGACAGGAATTATGCCGGGGTATTTGGCAAGCGTGGCCAAAAAACTCTGACATTACTGCCCTGATTTTTCAATCATCTGATTATCTTCATTTTATTCCACCATCAACTGCCTGCGGAGGTTCGACACTAAAGGCATGCGTGTACGCCCCCTCCCCTGCCTCCTATTAGTAGATGTATCTATTATGAAAGAAAAACAAATATTTTATAAATACATGTTATAATGAAAATAAATAATGGTGTAACAATTTGTTGGGGTTGTATAAGTATACATGCAGTAGTCTGATCAATGGGTGTCACTGGGTCTGTAGAAACTGAAGAAAAACCCTGTACAGATGGATTGGGCCCTAATGCATGCTCCGTAGGGATAGACTTTGGCATAGCAGTAGTCGAATAAGATGGAATATAAAAGCCTGGAGATATCGAAGAAGTAGTAATGGAATATGATAGGGATGGCTAGCCAAATGTTGGATGGGAGTGGGAATCATCATCGGATATGATATAGACGAGTGAGGAGGGTCAGATGTAAAGTGTGGTGAAAACATAGGAGGCCTAAATATATCGTGTGTCCCTAACGGCACATCGGGATTAGAATGTTTAATGTATTTCATGTCAGTGGGAGGGGTAGGGTCTAATTAGGTACACCGACGAGATCGTCTAGCTCCCATACCACCCCTACCCCCCTCATACGAACACCCTGAGTACTGGGACAACTACTCGGATGCTCCTCAAATAACTGTCGCCTAGTAGATGTATCCTGAAAAAATGTTTTTAAAAAATTTATCACATGGAATTATATATAATTTTAATAAATATATTTGAAATGAAATACTCGCTGCAAGCACTAGTGATGGAATGCCCAGCTCGGTCATGCGATGATTGTTGTCCATAAACTGTTTTTCTCACCTCTCTTATATTGGTTTCATTTCTTTCTTTTGAAAACAAATATGTAAGTAAATAGAAAATTATAACTAATGTGTAACCCAAAAAACAAAATAAATGAGAGGAAATAGGGGGATTCATAGATAATTTAACTAACCATTATTTTATATGATCTTGAACAAATGTATAATGAGTCAAAAATCATACAAGATGTAATAAAGAAATTTAATTTTTATTAGGATGATTATTTATTAAGTGTCATCAGTCTATTAAAATAATGGAACATTGATTCTACCAGATTCATAAGTGGAAAAACAATTGTCAAAATTAAGGAAAAATTTTATTTCTTTAGCTCTATTAGATGCTTTAGGATTCAATATTAAATAAATTTGAATAGAACCAACCTTAACAACCCAACTCGAGGTAAACCAAAATAATTGAGAAAATGAATGGATGATTTTATATATTTCCTTCCACAACATCTGGTTCACAGTCAACTCTAACAATTGAGCTATTGGAGTCATCAAAAGAAATAAATGGATTGGTTCTAATGGCAGTAGGGATAGTGTCAATTCCCTAATCACCATCATCAAAAATATTTCTTGGAATTACTTCAACTATGACACCAAATTCAGGTCTAAGTTTCTCTTTGACATAAAAAACATGTTTAGCCATTGATTCCAATACATATGGTTCTTCAGTAGCAAGAGTGCGAGTCATATTAATTACTCAAAATCCACAATCATCAATAAATGTTCCTTGTCTCGTCATCGAATCAAACCAATGTAATTTCTTCATCGTGACTCGTCCATGAGAGTAATAATCCAACGTTATTATTTTTTCAAAATCTCTATAATAACCCACATTTTCAAATCGTAGTCTACTATTTGATGCACGTGCGTAACAACATATTGTGGCAGTAACCATTACACCATCATGTTGTGTTCTCTTGTTCTTTTCTCGTTCAGTGACAATAAATTTGAACCCATTGATAACAACTGATTTACAGTCACGAGCCACGATATTAGGACCAAAAGCCAAAGCTCTTATTTCTTCAGAGACAGAGTTAGTAGGAAAAATTAATACATAAAATATAAATGAATATTAAACTTAATTAAATATTGATTTAATTATTTTAAATAGTAATATGTTTGCCTTCAATTTTAACCAAGCATAAAACTCTTTTCTATGCAAAGTCTCCCTACTTCTCAATGATAAAGAATGATACTTTCTAATTATCATTGTTTTCTGTTCCCTATAGATATAAAATATGAATAGATTAACAGATATATATATATATATATATATAAAGATTCAATTTAGTTACCTGATGTAGTAATCAAACAAATAACAGTTTAACAAAACCGTGCGATGTGCCATCTCCCGCTCTTTAAGTATTAATGTCTTCAATGTATATGATGCAAGAATTCCTCCTATTTGAGGAAGTGATGGAAAACTGGGTTCAATTTTCTCATATTGTTATTCTTCATTTCTCGTTGTTCTATTAATTATTTTAGTAAGATTAGACAAATACATTGAACAAAAATCCATACATTCTTGGGCCAAGTAAACGTTCACGATTGAACCTTCAGGATGATTTCTGTTTCGGACAGAATACTTTAATGTGTACATATTTCATTCAGTTGGATACATCCAACGAAAGGAACAGGTCCTTCAAGAAGTATTTAAGTGGGAATATGAACAATCAGATGCATCATTCATGTGAAAAATGATGGAGGAAATATTTTGTCTAACTCACACAAAATTAATGGGGCATCCGTCAACATTTTTTTCAAGAAAGACTTGGACAACTTATTAACACAAAGTTCTCTAAACAAATGTCACAACCGAATAACAGTCACCCTAAAATTATTGGACAAAAGATGACAGATTTCTATTTGAATCAACTCATGCAGAAGAACGTGATAATCATGAGTCTTCAAATATTTTAGCTTCAACTCTCTTCTATTGACCCATTTATATATGATTCCTGAATAGCCATCAAGACCTCTAATAGTCTCTAATACTTCCAGAAATTGTTTTTTTTTGTAGTTTTCATCACATAAGAAGTACATGGAACTTTCCATTTATTTTCACTGATACAAACAGGATGCAATTCTAGTCTGATGCCCCAATCCACCAAGACACGCCGAGACCTTAAATCATATTTTGTAATTCCCTAAACATTTAGAAGTATTGAAAGAAACATTTCACATATATTCTTTTCAATGTGCATTATGTCTAATAAATGACGTAACAAATTGGTTGACCAATAAGGCAAATCAAAAAAGATACTCATCTTCCTCCAATTGTAATAGGTTTCAGTGGAAACATTCTTTATCTTTCCAAATTTCATTCGACCCTTCCCAAATAAAAATATGAAATCATTCAATTCATTAATTACATCAGTTCCATACATACGCTAAGGTAGAATATCGGTCTCTATGGTATTATCAAATCTTTGACGATTATTTCTATATGGGTGGTCCATTGGCAAGAATCATCGATGTCCCATAAAACTGAAAATACAATGATGTTTTAGTCTTCTAGATCATGTATTCTTCATACATATAGGACATGATAGTTTTCCCTTCTTGCTCCATCAAGACATCATTGCATAAGCCAGAAAATCATTCATCATCCACATAAGTGCATCACGCATATGAAATATGTCTTTTGAATATGCATTGTATGTGCGCACACCCATATCCCAAAGAAGTTTCAACTCTTTTATTAAAGGTTGAATGTATACGTCAATATCAATTTTGGGAACACAAGGGCTGGATATGAGTATACTTAGGAAAGTGAAAGGTTTTTTCTTACACAACCATGGAGGAAGATTATAAATGTGTTTAAAAATTGGTCATGTGATGTGTGAAGTAAGCATCTACCCAAATGGATTAAAACTGCCACATTAAAGACCCAGCCTCACATTACATATGTCGTCTGCAAAATAAAGATATCGAGCATAAAAGTTCTACCATGAAAAACCCTCTACAGGGTCAACCACTCATTAGTAGTCTTCTTTCTCTTAGTATCATTCCATTTCATTTTTATTGATATTTCATCCGACATAAAAATATTCTAGAGTCTGTGGATCAATTAAAAGTGCCACATTACTTTGTTTGGAACACAAGATGGTGTTCCACCAGATTTTGACTTCCAGTGGGAAGTTCCACATTTTGTAAAATCATTTCATTCAGCGGTTTCTCCCAGAATAAACAGCAATATTTTGGGCAAGCATGAATTTTCTTTCTTGAAAATTCCAGTTCCTCAACTAACTTCCATGCCATGTAGTTATTTGAGGGAATATCTACATCATCTGGAAGTAAATTCTTCAAGAAGGTAAGAATGTAATCAATTTATTTATTAGAAATACAATACATAGTTTTCCCATGAAATAATCAGATTAAAAAATCCAGCTTTTCCATTTTATCGCATTGTCGATATACTGGAGTCATGACAGAATCAGTCAATTTTTTACCCTAAAAATATCATCATTTTAATTAGATGCATCATATTTCCTCATATCTAAATCTTCTTGAGTCAAAATCATTTCTTTTTCATGATAAAGAATAAATGGAAATTGGTTATCTAACAAATTCTCCAGTCCAGTCCTTTCATTTCGATCATAAGCAATTTGAGCTTTCATTCTCTCCCCATTGTGATACCACACATAGTATTTTTCTTGAAAACCATATTTGGTTATGTGGTAGATGACTTCTTCATAGATCAACCAAGGTCTACTGAGACAATTGGAACATGGGAGGTGCATGCAACCACTATCAGAAGCATTATGAAATGAAAAATCTAAAAAGATCTTCAAATTGTTTTGAACATCATTTGAGATCTGATCGGTTTCATAAATCCAACTTCTATCCATTCTATAAAAAATTGTTATAATTCATTTCGTCATATTCAATTCAATAATATTGAAGTTTAATCCAAAATAAATTTAAGTAAATGATAATGGAAGGAGTTTCTAGTGAACTATTAAAACAATGTAAATATATACTAATTAATTCAGTTATGTGTACCTAAATTCGAGGTGATATGTGTTTTTTAATTTTATCAATTATACCATACCAAGAAGAAACCACAGAACTGATAAAACATTGTTCAAAATATTACAACGTAATGGATTTTCATGAAATATGCAGAATGTGTAGAGTTTTTTAAATAATTTATTGATGCTAAAAAATGGAAATATTGTGAAAATTTAGTACATTTCATAACAACCAAACTAAAGTCCACAGAAAGTACCATATCACCCCAATAAAAAAAGGATACCCACCAAAAAGAATTGGCTATGAAGACTTCAAATAAATTTGATTCATGTAATCATGAAACTTGAATTGTAAAACAAAAAATAGAAAACAAATCAAACTACACTTATTGGGAGGGCTACCCAGGGGGTGGGAGGGCTATCCAAGGGTGGGGTCGTGTCTAGGGGTGATATCCAAGGGGTGGGACGGTTGTCCAGGGGGTGGGGGTTGTCCAAGAGGGTGGGGTGTTGTCTAGGGGGGCTATCAAAAGGGGTGGGAGGGCCGTCCAGGAGGTGGGGTGGTGTCCAGGGGGGTTTTCCAAGGGGGTGGGTGTGTCCAGAGGGTGGGGATGGTCAGGACATGGGGCGGTCTCTAGGGGGTTATCCAAGGGGGTTGGGCTGTCCTGGGGGGTGTCCAGGGGGTGGGGGTGTCCAGGGGGGCTGTCCAGGGGTGGGGTGGTTCACAGGGGAGGGGTCTTCTGGGGGGAGGGGGTTGTCTAGGGGGTGGGGTGGTGTGGTGTCCAGGGGGGCTATCTAGTGGGGTGGGGGCTGTCCAAGGGGGTGGGGCGGTGTCCAGGGGGGGCTGTCCAAGGGGGTGGGGGTGTCTATGGTGGTGGGGGTGTCCAGGGGTGGGGTGGTGTCTAGGGGTTGTCCAAGGGGGGGTGGCGGTGGACAACTCCAGTCCCTCCGAGGATAGCCCACACCCCCCTCCTAAGTGAAATTTGTATAAGCAAATCATCATCAATTTTCTTATACCATCCGACCATACACCATACCACCCAATGAATACCCTATAACTCAGAAATATCCTAACGTTATACACAATCCCATAGGACATAATCGATATATGGCCAATCTCATCATCCACCCTCATCCACATCATAGCATAACACCCCTCTAGGTTGTAACCATACCCCATAGGCCACAAGGAACTCTCATAACAATTTCCAACTAACCCAACTCACTCAATAATTTAACCCCAAAGAGTCACTTAGGCCATTATCCCTTTCAAACACATTCCATGTACTAAATGAATAAAAAAACTAAGGATTTCATCATATATCTTCTTATGAAGAGGGTTCACTACAAATAGTCTACCAAAAAAAACCACACTAACACAACATATCACATTTATCAATAGAGACTACAAGATAAATAATACAAATCAATGAAACAGTTTATCACATTATACACGAAATTGACGAATCATATTTCTATAACACTATACATGAAATCCCCCATAAAACTAGATTTATTATACAACCAATACCTCTCATAATTGAGATAACATAACCCACAAAAAACAGAACCACAATTATTCAACACCTTAATTGGGTTTTCACTATCCACATGGCACACTAGAATGCCTTACTATACAACTGGAAAGGAATCCACTGAAAGAAACTTCTACCCAAGGCCCCCATCACATTAAATAATATAAAACCTCACTCTCATGATCATCTCTTGAAGAAGGGTCTTGTGGCAAGGGAACATGATAGAAGAAATAGAAATAGAAGCAGACCACGTGGATCTCGTTTAGGAGAAATAAAAAAAAAAATAGATGCATGACATTCCACTTATAGATTAGAAGTGTAGAATTAAAGAATTACCTGATTATAGAGAGAGATTCAAGTGATACCTTGGGCTGAAGAGAGTGCATCAGCAGTGATTAGGTTTATGGATGCAATCAGGTGGAGGTATTCTAGAAGAGCTGCTATTTCGGGGAAAAATTTCCCAATTCTTTTCTAAAACCATTGGGAAAGATTGTATTTACCAACAGTTTTTAAAAACTTTTGGTATATATATAGATATCCCAAGATTTTCCCCATGGTTTAGGTAAACCATTGGAAAAATATAACTCTCATCCCATTATGATAGTGGTTTGAAGACTGTTTGGACAAACTAAGTATACCAATGGTTTGAATAAACTATTGGTATACAAGTGTTGGGAAAACACAGTTTTCAAGCAGTGAATGAAAAAGGTATATTAGTGTTTATAATTTATAAAATATGAAAATTTATGAAAATAAAATAATATACCTCAAAATGTTATGCAAATCGGGTAGGGTAAGCAAATGGAGCAGGGTAGTCTATGTGAGTAGGCTGAGAAAGCTGAAAAATGAAAAAGTTATATTAGTGTTTATAATTTATAAAATAGAAAAATTGATAACAAATAAAATAATATACCTCGAAAGGTTGCGTATATGGGGAATGGTAAGCAGATGGGGCATAGTAGTCATGGTGAGTAGGCTGAGAAGGCTGAAAAATTAAAAAATTGATGACAAATAAAATAATATACCTCAAAAGGTTGTGCGGACGGGGTAGGGTTAGTAGATGGAACAGGGTAGTCCGGGTGAGTAGGTTGAGAAGGGTTAAAAATGGAAAAGTTATATTAGTGTTTATAATTTATAAAATAGAAAAATTGATGAGAAATAAAATAATATACCTCAAAAGGATGCGTATACAGGGCATGGTAAGTAGATGGGGCAGGGTAGTCCAGGTGAGTAGGCTAAGAAGGATGAAAAATGAAAATGTTATATTAGTGTTTATAATTTATAAAATTCAAAAAGTTATGACCAATAAATAATATTCTCGGGAAGGCTGTGCAGACTGTGATTGCCTTGCCAAGTGTTCTAACAAAGCCTTCTGCACTGCTTCTTGAATTTCATCGCCCATAGACTATTTCATATCTTTCATCTCCTCTTTTAAGGATTCTATTTCTGGGTATATTGATTTCTTACTCTTACCAAAAACATTCCAAATACAAACATCCTCTTGATATCCTCTAACACGGCCGGGATGTTCTGACTTTTCCAAAGTAGTGGCTAGGATGTCTATCCTACCCTCAAGGATAAAAGTTTCATGTGTCTCTTTCTCCGGAAGTTAATCCTGAAATGAAAAATATAAAAGTTATATTAGTGTTTATAATTTATAAAATAGAAAAATTGTTAACAAATAAATAATATTTACTTACAATTCTATCAGCCACATTGTGAGCTTCCTCTGTGAGATACTATTCATTTTTTCTTCTTCTTTCTCATTTCCATTTTTCATGGCAAGTGGGAGGAGATGGGGGACCAAACTGGACCTCTTCTAAACCACTACTTGATCGAGCTCTTAATACTTCAAATTTTACTTCAATCATTTTCTACACTAAATACGAATACCATTCAGATGATAAAGTATGAGGGTATACATTTCTCAACTCGATCTCTTGATGAGATCTTCTGGAGGTCTGTTATATAAAAATAAACTACTAAGTAATAAGAAAAATATATCATAAATTTTAAAATATAAAATAATTACCATACCTAGAATTTCTCTTCTTAACGACTGTCAACAAATCACTTCCATGTATCTTCATCTATAAACGGATACTTAGGACATGGGCTTTCAAACCTTCCCTTTCCAAAATCAAAATTCTTTTCAGTTTGGTCTTAAAATCTCTCCATTGATCTGCCACTAAAGAGAGATGTCTTTTCCTAATTTCTTTGGTTTTCTCAAAATTGAATGTCATTGGTAATTGAATAAATTAAATATATCAATTAAAATATATAATATTAAAAAAAATGAGATAAAAGAAATCAATTTAGATATTTTACCGTCACGGCCTCCCAAAGATGTTGCTTCGATGTCCTATCCACTAACTTCAAATCAGGATATAAAATACTAATCCTGCAACGGTTCTGCATCACTATATAACTGAAAAACTAAACTACATTTGGTCCAACTACATTATTATTATTATCAAAACGGTTGTGTACTTTGTCATCATCATGAGCAAGTGATAGTTTTTGTAAACGTGTAATACAACGTTTACCAACTTGAGAACTTGATTTTTGAGTAGTAACACGAGAAGTCTCCTCTACAAATTACGCATCAGTAGTCCTGCAATTTTTTTTAAAATTAACAGTTTTATTTCATTAAATAAGTATTTTACTGAATTTTTAATAATATTTCAAAATAAATATACTTCGGTTACTACTCATCTCTATCTGTATTTGACATTGCCACAAGAATGTGTAATGAAATTTTGTGTACCTGTGTATCATTAGAAAAATGAATAATTAGAAACAAGGAAGAAAAAATAAGTAAAAAAAGGGGCATGCATTTCTAAGTTTCAAAAATGGAAAAAAATATAAATATTTACCAGAAAAATTAGGAGACTAATTAATTGTTTTTTTGCATGCCTTCATCAGGATCATTACGTACTGCATTCACTATGTCTATCTTATACTCATTGTAATCATCTAAAAAGTTCATAATAGATGAATAAGGATCATGTAAATCAGCAACATCATCAGCATCATCCTTATCACCCAAACAGTATCTTTTTTCCTTTCAAAAAAACTGACCACTGGTCATTCAACAGATCAATGACATAAAATACTTGTTTTGCATGTGTCTCCTTGATAAATGGTACCTCATTATAATTAAATCTTTTCAAATCAACTAGTTTAAAACCATATTCATCATGTTTCACACCACTATTACTATAATCCCAATTAAACATAAAAACAGTGACTTGAAATTTGATATAATAAATTTCCCATATGTATTCAAGAACTCCAAAATATGACATTGATGTAGAAATTGGGTTTTTATCTTTGGCACTCGAAAAACACAATGCTTCAATGAAAACCATCACACCACTATTCTAAACACTTCTCTTGTCATCTATGTTTTTTTATAAAATGTGTATCCATTGATATCAAAACCAGACCATGTGATCACATTAAGAGATGGTCCCCCTGCTAACCACTTCAATGTTTCTGATACAGATATATCTGGGGTGACTTTCTCTTTAAACCATGATACAAATGTATTCTTATCCTCAATCATCAACCAATTTTTATTTCTTTTCTGATATCGTAACATTAAATCATCAATATGTGAGGATATATATGATTAAACCTCATATTTGTTGTTAAAAATGTATAAATGTGCCTGCATCACTTCATCATGTGGAATGAACTTTACCTTTATGCCTCAAACCCCTCTACCTTCACTTTAAATTGCCATATGTCAAGATAAAGGAAGAAAAATATGCTCCACCTCATACATATAATTAGGAGCCTTCTTTTTTTTATTATGAATCCATTTCTAGGAAAAATGGAAAACCAAAGTTCACAAAAGGTACCACTATGTGCTGAAAGAAATCACAAAATGGTTAAACAGAAGACTAATATTACTGGACCCAACTACTCTATAGAGTTCCCAGTGCAGCGTACTAACCTGGGTATCTGGATCCTCTCTGATAATATCTTCAAGGTGAGAAATTATCCTTTCCATTGTCTGAATAAATTTCTCTGAGTTGATTTTACTCTGATTGAATCCTCGGGCCAAAATTCTATCTTGTTTATCTAACCACCCTTCTTTCTTCTATGTGGCATCAAGTTTTAACCTTCGTTCATAGATTCTATTGAGCTCCTCTTCTGATACATTAGGTCATATAGCTTGCTCAAGCATTTCTTCAATGGAGTGCATGACAAGTTTTAAGCACTCCCCAGAATCTTCTTCTTTGTCTCTTGAATGCATACTTGACCCTTCGCTTTCCCCTTTTTGTAGGGTTGTGATTTCCTTGTTTCTACCCTTCTTGGCCAACCTAGTATCCATTGGTTTTGGAAAGTGGGAGTAATCTTTGATTCCATTAGACTTTTTCCCCCGAACCGTGATCCACTCCCCTGAATCTTTAATTCCATTTTTTCCTTTCTTCCTTTGAGGGTTGTGAGGACCTTTCCCTTGAATTCTATCCATGTTATCCACTGAAGTATGGCTATAGTTGTTATCACCTGAAGAAGAATCCTCCTGAGACAGTGAAGGTTCATGAACTTCCAACCCCTCAAAATGATTCCCCAGATTCAACATCGTCCATTCTTTGAGAGGCCTCTGCTTATATGGAGGCCCCTCATTACCTACCTTATATGCCAAACCAGAACTCATTCCCCCAGCCCCAACCTTCAGAAGTGTATAAGGGGAAACATCAAGTGTGTTTGGGTCTAAGGGCCTCAAGACACTCTCATTGTCTAGCCTCCCTTATCCAAGTTGAGGTTCTATTTCAGCCATCAAGAAAGACTTTCCTTGCAATGTGGTTGAGCTTGTGGGCTATTCATAACCATGACCCATGGACTGCAGCTACATGTTAGTATCCTCCAAACCTCGGCCTTGTTCACTGAGACCTTGTACATAACTCACTACCATGCTTGCTTTACCTTCTTCGATACAATTGGATGTAGCTGGTAAATTCACCATAAAAACTGCTAAGGGAACTTCTTCTACAACTCCATTGAGCCCCAAATCAAGCTTCAACTAGGAAAAGATGTCAATATCCCCCAGTTTTCCCCTTCGGTTTCACAGTACTCACGTCCACTGAAGAAAACCAAGGGGGCCACTACTTAGGATTACTGGTCTCTGCACCTAAAGAACCATGGAGTCTAACTGGAACAATTTCCATTGGAACATCCTCACGTGCCTCCTTTGGCTCGCACAATACATAATTGTCCCGCAACTGGAGATCCATCCTGGTCTCAACCTGCAGTGTGGATACCCTGTCTCGGATCACGCAATCATAGCTAGAAGTTGCAGGGGATCTCACCTGCACTAAATCTGTCCCCTGAGAACCCCGCCTACAGGAAAGAGCTACGTGACCTAGTCTACAGAAGGAAGAATAAAAATCCACCCAATGATCAAATACCATAAGTTTCTTGCATGTAACCTCCTCTCCAGCATCAATCCATACAAAAATAACCGACGACCTTGACACATCTACCTAATCTGGTCGATAAGGATTTTTAACACATCCTTTCAAAATTTTCATATATCTTTCAAAAGGATACATCCATCTTAAATAAACAATCCCACATATTCTTATCTCACACACCAAATGAATCTGTAGATGAACCATTATATCAAAAAATGTGGGTGGGAAATACATTTCTATTTGACAATGAATAAGAGTTTCTTAATTCTATAACACATTTTACAAATATGGATCAATGACTTTTCTACACATGAATTTGAAGAAATTACATAACCTGATGATAGTCCTTCTGACAGTAGTTGACAATATACCATGCACTGCTACTAGTAGAAGTTGTTTCATCAAAACATGGAAATCATGAGATTTCATACCAATTAATTTACAATCATTAAATGACACCAAATTATTCACATTTGAAGAAAAACCACGAGGTACATTAATACCATGAAGACACTAAAATGAATTCATCTTTTCAATAATGTTCTATTTCCTTTCACAGTGGGAGCTAACTCCAAACGTATTCTCATTAATATCAACTCCAATCTAGCATGCAATCCATATTTTTATTTCCTTTTATGTCTAACTAAGTTCCAATAAAACTGTCACATATGTTTTTCTCAACATGCATAACATCAATGCTATGTTTTATCTCTAAAAATATCAAATAAGGTAGTTTGAAAAAAATAGAATGCTTCTTCTAGATATGTTTCTGAAAACCAGAACTTCTTCTCTTTACAAATGTCGAATCAATATCTTCCACCTGGCCATAGTATTCTTCAACTGACAATGGTCAAGGGGGAAGGGTGTATTCTTGTAAACCATTAAATGATTTTTTTTCAATCTATGATAAGGATGATCAATGCACAAAAATCTTTGATGTTCCATGTACACTATCTTTCTTCCATTCAGAAGTTGATAATATGAAGTTTGTTCTTCACAAATTGGACATGATTTATGTCCCTTAACACTATATTCAGATAAGTTTCCATATGCAAGAAGTCATTTATATTGAAAGTTATCATAGAACGCAAAAGAAAATACTAATTCTAGTATTCATTGAAAAATTTAACACAATCCTCCCATATCAGTTTTAAATCATCAATCAATGGTGAAAGATACACATCAATATTATTTCTCAGTTGTTTTGGTCTAGAAATCATCAAGCTCATCATAACATATTTTGTCTTTATACATAGATGTGGGACAAGTTGTAAACTACTAGAAAAATAAGCCATGAACTATTTTGGCTACTAAAGATCCTATATAAATTCATTCCCTCAGTACACAATCCCATTCTGAGATTTCTATCTTCACTTCCAAAATCACGGAATTTTTTATCAAAACTCTTCCACTATGGTGAACCGGTAGGGTAATGTAAGTTACCATCAGAGATGCGCTCATATGAATTTCATATTAACCATTTTTCATTAATTAAATTTTCAAATAGATGCTTTAAATGAGGAATTATTGTAAGGTACCAAATTTCTTTAGCAGGAGTTTAGATTATGGTACCTAAAAATGAATCAAGATTGAATTATCAAAATTGAATGCAAAAAAAATTGGATGATATAATTTGAAAGTACAAAATTGGTTTTTCATGATGTTAGATGACATCACCTGCGAATGAATATGAGTTTTATTTCCCATCTATCTTATAGCGTGATGTCCCACATGTAGGACAACTTGATAAATATTCATTTTCTTTCCAATATAGTACACAATCATATGGGAAAGCATGTTTCTTTTTATACCCTAATCCCAATGGGAAAAATATTTTCTTTTCCTTGTAATTGAAATCTAGAAGCTCGTTTCCTTCTGGAATTAGCTCTTTTAGAAACTCAAGAAAACTGGAGAAACTTTTATCACTGTAACCATTTTTTTCTTTTAAGTTAACTAATCTCAAAACTGATGATAACACTATATATTTTCTACAACCTAGGAATAATGGTTTCTCAGAATCTCCATAAAATCGTTCAACATATGGTGTTTTTTATGGTTTCAACACCTAAATAATGAATTAATTCTTCAATACGATCCTCTACCTCATTATGAATATTTTCATCAATGTTGGATGTTGAATTATTAGTTCTATCACCATGCCAGAGCCAACGTGTGTAATTTAGGCTAAAAATATAACAAATGATATGATCCTTGATTTCTCTGGAGTTTAACTTTCACATATTTACACACTTCACACAAGGACAGAAAATCAAATCAATGTTTTAAAGATGTCATTTAGCAAATTCCTAAAAATTATCAACTCCTTGTTCATATTCACTAGTGGTTCTTCGTAAATGAATCCAATTATGATCAATTAAAGACTTGATGTCAAATATATAATTGGTGAATATATTAAAACATATAAATATTTAAATATCTATTAGATAAATTGTAAATGAAAACACATTTAATAAAAAATATTGATAATCTGATAGAAAACATTAAATATGAAACATATTTACAAATAGTAAACATTTTATTTTCATATTATACACATGTGTTTTATATTGATATTATAATTTAATTATAATATCATTATTTTAAAATTTATAAGTTCATTTTACAAAGTTGTTGCATTATTTTGATGTTTCATGTGTCGAAATTATTGAGGATTGAATTAATTTAATGGATGTAGCAAGTGAATTGGGTGAAAATTGATAGGATTCAATGTAAAAAGATGAAATTTGTTGACATGATATTTAAGAATATTTGTTGACAGAATATTTAACAATGTCCTAAAACATTTAAAATAAAATATAAACTAATAATTGAAGAAATCAATTTAAAAAATTAAATGATAAATAATTTATATACAAAATTTAAAAAACTTACAACATTTAATGTTTAACCTGAATAGAGATCCTCAATCCAAATTGTGTTCTGTATAATGACTTAGAAAAAAACAATACAAAATCAATACCAACAATGATAATACTAACAAAAAAATGATAAACAACAACTAAAATCAAACCACCATTAAAATTCACGTAAAAAAGGGTTATGGAAGAAGAAATAAACAATGGAATATAAATCAAGAGAATATAAAAAATAACGCAAACCAAAAATCATGAAAATCAAATAAAACTATTAAAAATTTCTGTCCAAGATCACAAATAGGGATTTGAATGTTGTCGCGAGTCAAAGGCACTGCCGTGAGTTTTGATTTCAAAGATCCAAAAAAATGAGGTGTTGGTGACCCAGATAAATTTTAAGACTTTTGGCGTTGGTTTTGAGAAAAACGACCTTGAAAATAATAGAAAATCTATCGTCATCAGTTTTGAGAAAACCGACTCCCATAATCCTTTTTTTAATTTCGGTGTCGGTTTATACCAAAACTGACACTGAAAATATCCGGGTTTCTTAATTTTAGTGTCGGTTGTGGAGAAAAACGACACCAAAAAATTGGAATTTTGGTGTTGACTTTTTCAGAACGGATGCCATTTTTTTTATTTTCGGTGTCGATTTTCTTAAAAACCGGTGCCTAAACAATTTTTTTCAATTTTTCCCCATCATTTTTCACAAAACCGATGTGAAATATCATCGAAGAATGGTTTTTTGGTCGGTTTTACTAAAAAATGACGCCAATAGGTTTCTACACATACTATTGGTGTCGATTTATAAAAAATTGATGTTATTACGTTGATATTAAATCCCTTATTTATACTAGGGATAATTTCATACTTTAATCACTTTGCACCAAAACTCATCTTTTGTTCCAAGTGATGAGTAATTAATATGAAATTTTCACTCCTGAAGAACTAGAATAATCTTCTATAGAATTAAATAATCCACAATAGATTAACTATATAATTCTCATATCAAGAAACATTAATTGAAACTGAATAGCTTAGAATAATATAAGAAAATTCCCAAAAAAGAATAATCCATTATATAAACAAAATACATCAATCTCCATAATTTAATAATGACACCCTAAGTTCAACATAAACAAAATAAATATCATTAAAATCCCTCAAAAAATTTGAAGGCTAATATTGAATCCCAAAAATCATTTGATCACATAATCATCTAAGATAAATTTTATGAGTTATATCAAAATAAAATAAATCAATCTTAACGCCACATACAAAAAATTGTATTTTCCTAAATTAGATAATCTCTAAGTATGCTAACCATTTATATTAATAAAATGAATCACTATAATCCCTCAATAAAATCATATATTCTTATAGAATATAATTTAACCTTTAATTCTCAAATAAATTCCCATAGAACTCTGTTTAACTTGATCATATAGGGTTCAGAAAATGGGGAACATATTCTGAAACAATATTCATCACTTAGTACCCCAAATCATATTTTCAAATATGAAAATATTTTGTTCCCAATAATTCGAATATTCTTCACCCATAAAAATGATTATCTTAAAAGAAAAACTCAATATAATTGGGACTTCAAGCAGGATAGTGGTAGGTGATGTATCCTTATCACCCATTGGTTGTGAGTTTAATTCCAACATCTTTTTTAGACTTGACAGGTTTTCACCCATCCTATGATTTTTAATTTTTTTAAAACTATATAATTCATACAACATTTCCAAAATATGATAAAGTCTTAAAAAATTACCAAAACATTTTTTAAGATAAAATACTATCTCATACAATTTATTTTTTTATCCCAATAAGTAATAACCCATAATTACCTCAAAAAAATAATTGTCTCCTAAAATGCTGTTAATAAACTTAAAATTTCATAATATAAATCCTAAAAAGGGGTTTTAAAGAAATTAAACTTATTATCAACCTGAATGTTATAAACCCATGATGCTATCTCTAACTCTTAAGAAAACATCATAATCTCTAAAGTTATTTAAAGCCTACTTTGGTACAAACTGTACAGATATAGCCTTAAACATTACATATTATTGTTATTTTAAAACTAGAAATCACATTATTTTTCCAAATATCATTTAGTTTTAGTTTTTCAAGAATTAGGACAAACTCTTAAATTATAAGCCTATACATTTCAAGTGAACGCTTATACTCCGTATCCATTTTTTACACCAATGGAAACTTTTTTAAAATAAATTATGATTTCTTTTTAGGACACATATTCAATACTTTTATTATGATATATTCTTTTTTCTTTATCTATCATAAAACCTATGAATTTTTTTTAAAATTTGTGATAATCACAAAAATCTCAGTAAGGGATAAAAAAATGATTGAAATTTTTAGTTTAGTAAAAACTTGAAAACTCATATATCATTTACCTTTATCTTCAATGTTCCTTGAGTATATGAAATAAAAAAATTCACATTAAAAAAACACACATTTTTCTAAAAGGAAATCATTAAAACCCAAAGTATTCAATTAAAACTTCTTTAGGTGACGTAGAGCATCATACACATAAAAATATTTTACAACCCTTTTAATTGAAATAACCATATAGCCGACTATGAATTAAGCTATTACAAGATTACCTAGAGATATCTAGTTCACCCAATGTTAATATATAACGAGATTTCCAGACGCTATCTTGGAGACCCCATGTTATGCTCTAATGACCATTACTAGAACTTTTAAGGACACCACATTTTAAAATATAACATGCTTTCCCAACACTATATAGGCCACCCCATGTTTAAACTGTATCATTATCGCCCATTTTATATAGTACATAAGTACCATAACATTAATAAAATAATTTCATCGAAAAATACTTTAATTTTTTTTCAATACCATACAAAAATACTTTGGGATAAAAATACCCATTTCTTTTAAAAAATAATTTCAATACCAAAACACTTTTTTCATTGAAAACAAATTTTCAATTCCCAAATCCCTTAAAAAAATATTTTTTTCATTTATGTAGACATGGAATAATGAAAAGGAATAAAAAAATAAAATAGATTCCATGATGTTAGAAAAATAATTATTTCCATGAGAATTAAGAATAGAACATTCCTTTTTTAATTTTTCAAAATGATCCATATAAAAAATTGTAAAAAAATTAATTTCTAAAAAAACTATGAATAACATTAAAAATATACATGAAATGTCATCTATAATCCTTTTATATCCATTTAAATAAATATATAAAATGATATAAAAAGTATTTACATGGATAAAAATATTTAATAATGAAATATTTAAACATTTAGGGTGTGTCATACCAACCTGAAAATTTAAATCATAATCTCCATGAAAGAATAAATTTACCAAAACATTAAAAAAACATGATTATAGCTAAGATATAGATATCAAATGTCATAGTAGCTGTATATACACCTTAAAAAATAACAAAGGTCAATATCATAACAAATGTATAAATGAATTGATATTGATATAAAATCCCTTACCTTGAGTTCAACTCATCACGTATTTTTGTTATATTCCTAAATAATAAACATAGGTTAATTATTTACACATGAAAGATTAATTAATTTCCGATTTGACTGAAGTAGATATGGATTTAGGTGATGATATTAATGTAATAAAATATCATTATATTTGTGATAATATATTTATCATTTCATCTATGTTGAAGAATATTTTATACAAGTGGAAGAGGAAATAAAATAAAAACAATTAATTGTAATGATAACTCTTCTTCATAAGTTATTCCTTTATTAATACCTTAACAACTCTAAAAAGGGTCTAATGCATCAATTAAGGCCACTGTAATGTGGGTAGGGATTTTAGGAACAGAATTGGGAAAATATTTTCCAAAATAAATAGGTTTTTTAGTGTGAGGAATAAAGAATATTGGGTTCCCTTTATAGGAGATGGGAGGGGAACTCATGGAATTCTTCAATTTTTAAATTAAAATAAATTAATATTATATTATAAATGGTTTAAAATTGATTTATTTAAAATATATTATTATTTGGGGTCTAATACACTTCATCCAATAACAATTATATAAGTTTTGACTTTTTTTTAATCATTATCTGTTAGGTTTAACCCTTATTTGACCGTTTTAATTATAATAATGATACTGTGTAATTTACACTTTGAGGGTTAATATAATTATGATTAAATTTTAAATTACCAATAAATGATTAGTTTGTGACATTTTATGATTTATCCCAATCCCTTGGTTGAAATCAATATTTTTAGGAATTTTATATCATTTAATAAAATTTTATTTATTTTAAAATATCATTTGTGTCAATTTTGACACTTCATTATTTGACCTTTAAAAAATGTCATAAAAACTTGATATATTAAAAAACATTATTTAATCTTTCATAACACGTCAATTTAGTCTATAAAATTCATGGATGATAAAAATTATAAACAATTTTATTTATTTTAATGTTTTTCATATCATTTCTTTGATTATTCCATTTATTAAACAATTATTACATCATCATTATGTCATAATTTTAGAAATTTATTTTACTCTAAAAAATTATAAATAAATTTCCATGATGTAGATAAATATTTCATATTTATAATTATTATTTATAGTATAAAATATCCCCTATATGAATCGATATTAAAAATATTTCAATTGTTAAAAACAAAAGCGTGATAAAATTTGACTTTTCTTTGAATAAATTATATAAATTTAATAAAGTCATCCAACCAGATCCAAGAGCATAAAAACTAGTCCCAAGGAATATTTTGGTTGAAAATAATTTATCCAATAAAATTTTGACAAGTGTTTGTGTAATTTTATAATATTTACAATATTATTTTTACCCTTAATTAAAAGATTTTACTTTAACAATGGTAATAAAAAATTAATAAAGTTTCTATTCAAATTGTCCAAAAATAAATAGAGTTTATTTAAATAATAAATAAATTATAAATAAAAATATGGATACAATTTTACCAAATTCAAAACATATAATTGGAGGAAATTAATTAAAAATTAATCTTTTTGATGGAATGAGGAAATGAGTTTTTAAAGTAAAAAAACATTCAAAAGTTCAAAATGTTTTTATATACAATTACAATGTGAAATTGATTCAAATAACCTAGATTAGATTAAATTATAAATACGTTATTTAAATGAAATTTAAAACCAATTAAAATGATAATTTAATTTTATAAATAAATTAGATGAAAAAATAGTTTTAATCTAATATTTTGTATTATTAACTCTTCATCAAAATATGAAAGCTCTCAGAAACACACAAAAAATTTAAAAAAAAGTAAATTTTAATAATAAAATTTTAAAAAATAAGTATATTTTCAAAATTTTAATTTAAAAAGGTGAAAATCTAGATTTAAAACAACTATTCCATCAAAAGGATGAAAATTTGACTTTTTAGAAAGAACTTCTTTTAAATTTGAAACTGAATTTTTTATCATATCATATCTTGAAAATAAAAAATTTAAATGTTAAATAATATATTTAATATATTACATATATATTTCATTAATATCATACAGAAATATTTATTTTCTTATTTATTAGTATAAACCACACTTGTTCAAATTTAAATATTTTTTCAGAAAAACATTTCATTTTATTTTAAAGGGGTTTTATATTAATTTATAATTAGTTGGTCAAAGAATTTTATATACATGTGTAAAAATAATAATAATTAATTCAATACTTTTCATTACCTCTATTCTATTGGCTAGTTTAATTATATCATTTAAATAGTAATATTTAGTTATTAGTTTAAGCTCGATGTGGCGTATCATGTACGCTATCAAACATAGTCATTCCTTTTGAAAAAAACTTAGGATGGTATAGTATATATAAAATAAAAACTTATTCGTAACTAGGATAATATTGATTTTCACTAAAGGTATAATGATTATATTTTTAAGAATAAAATTTCCAGAAACATAAACTAGTGATGCAATAATCATAGATGTTTTTCCTAATGTTATAAAATCATTTCATGTAGTAACTCTATATTCTTAAAAAACATAAAAGATATTATATTGTTGAATGATCTATCTTAGAATATAAAATTCATTTTTTCCTTTTTGAGAGGAGATATTGGGTTCTCACTTTCCTTATTATCCATTTACATATAGAATTATATTGGATAATTTTATAGTTCCATACATTTATAGAATATTGTGTTTAATTTTACCTTTGATTGAATTTTTCTCCGACTTCCTGTTAACTAAATTATTCATTTTTCTTATTTAATTTAGCTACTTTATGTTATTTTTTCCAAAAATAATTCATAATATACTTAATTTGTGAAATATACCATTATTCCTCTTTTGATTTGTTTGTCATGTGGGAAATTGAATCTTCTTTACTTTATCATCTCTATCACATGGACTTCGATGATACTTTTAAATCCTCTCATTTGACATGTATATAGATTCAACTATATGCCAACTTTTAATCATAACTTATAATAACTAGTTTGGAATAATAAAAATACATATTACATTAGCTCCCATTATGTTAGGAATCACATTTGGGTAGACATCACATTTCCCATCACGATGGTTTTTGACTCAGTTTCTCCTAATTCTAGTCATTGACAAAAAAAGGGAAATTAGAGACGACAATTTTTTAAATATTAATTTCGTAAATGGGAAACTGTGAACATTTAAATAATAACTCATAAATGATATATATTCCGTAAAATTTGAATTTCTAGGTTTTAATGTTTTTAACCAATTATCTATTTTCTAATATAAAATCTTATAGACATTTTTTCACTTCATAATGGTTTGTAAAGGGGCAATAAATTTACCAAAGAATATCCATTGGGAGTTTCAAACAAGATGTATAGAAAGATCCATTTTTATGCCCCAGGTTATGATTAATTCCATCTCAATAATCCATTGTTAGGGTTATTAAACCTCTGTATAATTGTGCCATATCTATAACCCTGTGTAGAATTCATATATGTATGTATTTAATTGGAAACCACTTACTCTATAATTTAACAAAATTTATGGATTTTTTAAATGTTTATTTTTATCCCTAATGATTTCACTAGAGTATTATAATTATAATACCCAAAAAATACTTTTATATGTTACCAACAATGAGAGCCTATATTTTAATACACTTTATTTCATGATGTATTAAAAAAAGATACACTTAATACGAACCCAAAAGATCATGAGTCCTAATGTATTTTAGATATTAGGTAGATTAAATAATAAATTAAAACATTAGTACAAAATCATTATTTAAGAATTATGAATCATTCCGTTATATTTATTGGATCTTCTAAAATTGCATGGGATAACCTGGGGATGTACATTAGAAAAATTTGAGCTATAAGGAACAGTAAGGGAATAATAAAAATAAAACGTAATGAAATTAATACATGTGATTTGATATAAATAACAAGGTATCATAAGAGGGGTGATGATCATAACTTAAACATTGAATCATGATATATGATGTTAAAATGAAGGAAATAAAGGAATATTGAAACAACAAAAAACATGACATCAAAACCCTAAGTCATGGATAACCACCAAGACAATATAAAATGGAATTCTTATGATAACATCATCTACACTAAACAAGGTATCTAATGATATAATAACATTATCCAATGCGTTTGAGGGGTATATAATTTTGGTATAACCTGTCACTTTCCTGTCATGTACATTTTTAAGTGTGACACATAGATTATGAAATATATAGATATCATGAATAATTTTTAACCCCATTAATAAGTATTGTGGGTTAAATAAATGGAATTCCCAAATAAATGAATTATAGGTACATCTTGTTGAATACCCTTGAGTGGAAATGTGGATGGGATTCACTAAAAAATGACTGTCATGGAAAATCATAAGATAATTTTGGTAGCATAATGGTGGTGTATAAAGATACATGGAGGGGTTAAATGAGATCTAAAGGGGATTTCATCCATTGGTAATAATAAGTATAGTAGGATGGACGTTTATGTACATTTTTAAACATGAATAATTCGAAAAAATGCATATTATAAAGAATGATATTGAATAAAGAGGAGAAGAGAAGATCCCTTTCTATAAGAGGATGCTTCTAAAATATTTAGAGGATAATATTAAGAGATGAGGGCACCTTATGATGGATTTATCAAGGTACGGTAAAATTAAAATCATGATCTTGGGGTTTTTATTGAAGAGGAATAGATGGTTGGGTGGGTTTATGTAGTAAAATAGAGTAAATTGCTATATTACTTTCTAAATATTCGTTTTGGAATCTATATAAAAATTTAATACTAAAAAAACTAACCCATATATTTTTACCATGTATTCTTCCAAATATGGGTTGATTTAATTATTTTATAAGTCCATGAACAGAATTCATCAAAATAATAACCTTGAATATTTTGACAGGAATATTATTTATAAAGAATTGATTTTAAAACATTAAAATATAATATTAGTTTTGGAGGATTCATTAAGGATATATAAAATTAATAAAATAACATAAAAAAATAATTTAATGGGGAAACATACTTTTGGTCATGTATACTCTTTTTATAATTTATTACATCACTATGGAATCATTTTAATTCCATAATACATATGGCATATTTATACGGAATTTAATTTTTTCCAAACAATTTATCAATATAAAAAAATTATAGTAGTATCGTCATTAGATAAAATAGAAATGATAATTTAAAAAATATATTAATTTTATCAAAATAATTTAATAAATATGATAATTTACAATTTAATTCAAAAATCCCCATTTATTGAAAAATATCGTTTTTTATAATAATAGTTTTTTGACACTTATATAAACTATATTTGACATTAAAAAATTATGATATTATTTATATTTAACAAATATTATTTAGTAGTGATATTTTATTAAAATATAATTTATTTAAAAAAATTAATGAATTCATCAAAATATTTTCTTGATTGAAATGATATATTTTCTAAAAATACAATTTATGTGTCGTTATATCAAAATATAATATTTTTTATTAGGCTCATTATCTCATCATTAAAAATGATTAATTTACTAATTCATTTTTTCAAAGAAAATAGAAACATTCATATAGTTTGGTTCTAGATAAATAGACCTTTATTACACAAGAAATTTACCTGAGGGTAAGGTGTGTGATGGTTAGATTCTCTTAGGGTTGTTCAACGAATGTGGATTGAGTTGTGATCTCGATGAGGTTGAACTTTTCCAATAAATGGTTTCACTCATTATTTAGTTGATGAATCTCATATTTGTATTGGTCAAGGGAAACCCCTAGAGATGTTATATCCCACGGAAGCTATGATAAGTGTAATTCATAGGTTACAATCCATTTATTCGAGGTTATTACTCCATCATTTTGAGACAATTGGACATTATCATAACTCCTAATATACTAATCTTGTTGGCCACTATAAAATGGATATATTATCAATGTTTATGAAGTTTAATGATATTTTACATTAAATTATGCCACTTAAATAAAATGAAACTTTGAAAATGGATTTTATATATGAAATTAGGAGGCCCACATTTAGTAGATAGTTATATTTTATTTTGGTCCATTTTGAATAGTAATCGTAGAAAGTTGTTATTACCAAAAAAGGTAAAATGGGTTAATTAAGGATAAAAATAAATTTATAAGGACAAAAATATAACCCTAACACTTAAAATAATTTTATGGGATGAGTATATTTTTCCCATAGTCATAAAATCTTCTAATATATGACATTTTTTCTATTTGGCCATGATGTTTATCTTTCTAATATTTTAGTTAAAGAAAAGTAAAAAATGTCATTCTCATTTTTTTTATTGACCCTAAATTTTTGATGGAGGATAAATAAAGGATATGAATAGTTCTAAATAGTTATTTTAATTATAATTTATATTTTTATCATAGTAATTTATTTTTATGGAATAATAATTCTTACTCAGTGTCAATGCAGTATTTACTCAATTAATAGAAAAATAAAATAAAGGATTTTAAATATTTTAAAAGTGATATAATTTTAAAAACTATTTATGTTAAAGTAATTATAAACATTTATATATTATATCAAGGTTATCGTAAAATATTATATTCAAATTCAATACTTTCCTTTACTTTTTCAAGGTCAAAAAAAATTAACAGTTACAAAAATTGATATTAATTATATTTGATAATAAAGAATATTTTATAAATGATTTAAAATTCCAAAAAACTAATATTTCTCTATGTGATTGGTATATAATTAGAAATATCAGATATGTTACATTTATGGACCAATTATTCTTTTATATTAACTATATTGACCCCTATATGGTAACACTTTGTTACCATTGTTATTATCAAAAATGGTTAACAAGGGTTAAAAAAATAAATCATGGTAAAAATCTATTCTAAACTTTTCCAAATTTAATTATATGATATGAGTTCAAAACATAATATTCCTATAATCTAATTATATATTTTCTTTTAACTTTTTTTCTATGAAAAATAATTTATATTAATTTAATATTCTATGTAATTCCAAGAGTGCTCCTCCCCTCTCTTTTAAAAGGGGACCTATTAACCTCTTTTATTCACACATAAAAATCATTTTATTTCATCCTAGAACTAATAAAATCACATTATAATATCTATCTTCGTATTATATTGGTCTTTTACTGGGAATAATACCAACCATAGAGGGTTCAAGTTGTGAATTAATGGAATTTTTCCAAAGAAATCGTATTGTGTTTAACTGTATGTTTTAATTTTATTTTGACTTCTACCACTGTAAAATGTTCTTAAACATTGATGATATAATAAAAAAATTATATACAATATAATAGTATTTTTTAATATAATTTCATAACTTATATCCATCTCCATCTACAATTAGATGGAAAATGAAACTATCATTTGTGTGTATGACAGAATATCACCTCACAAACATTTTCCATCACTGCTTCTTGTAGATAGATATAATTATGGATTTTATTTATATATGTCACATTAATGAAATATTTATCATTATTTAAATATATTATATCATCTATTTTTTAATATTTCCAATCATTGAAAACTGATAACATCGTTTGTGCATATGAGTGGATTACCACCTCCATGAAACGGTGTTATTGGATTTTTCATTATAAAATCACATGGATGGTATATATAAGTTTATTTCAGTAATTAATATGTAATTTATAATATAATGATAATTATAGGAATATAAAATAAGACTTACCTTCTTTACATAATGATCATTGAAAAATTGAAATGTTACTCGTTCATACGTATGACCTAATGTATCTAGGATTGTAACGTCATTTGTTTTTTATAATCATCATTAATGTTTGGATTTAAAAGTATAATTTTTTTCATAAAAATAAAAATTATTTCATGATTATAATTATATATATGAGGAAATAATGACCTATTTGACTATAGTTAACTTACCAAATACATTTTGGACATATGTGCTAACCATGAACAAAAAAACCAACATGAATTTAATTTATTAAGTAATTACATATAAAATTTTAATAAATAAAATAAAAGGAATAATAAAATTTTAAAAGGTTTTTAAGTTATTAAATTATTAATATAAGTTTCTTATTCTAGAATATAAATAAAATATGTGATGATTCATACTTGAGGTAATGTATCTGATATAGAAAATATTTTCAGTTAAATTTACATTGAACTTAATTGTATTGAACCCAAAAAAGTGTTACTCTAAGATTAATTGCTTCATTTTTATGATATTGATTTTATTTTGAGTTGAATAGTAAAAATGTCCCATTTTGGATTTTTAACTATTATAAATTATTTCTATACTTTGTACGTAACATTTTCTACACTAATTCATATTGAAAAATTATTTCTTTTCCAGATTCTAAACATCCAGGGCTTTAATTACTATTTTTAGACCAAAAGCAAAATCTACCATATGGAAGATCAAAAGAAGCTCACACATTGTCTTAAGAAAACAGCTTACAGTTCTGCTAATTTTTTATGTGAGGTCCATAACTCTTATTTGTGGGCCCAATTATTGTGGAATTCGGAGGATGACCGCGTAAGGAGTTTGGGAACATATTTTATGAAGGAAAGTCCAAAGTAATTGGCCATTGTAAGGGTCATTAAAGCATCCTAATTTGGTGGTTTATGATTTGGAGGGTCTGAAGGGACAGAATAAATTGTGAGAGTAAAATGGGAATAACTCTTGGAAGACTTGTCCAAATATGCTGCGATTTTGAAGGTAAACGTCCAATGGAATTATAAACAACATTAAATAAGGTTTAAACGTGTGAAGATGTCATTTAATGAGGATAAAACACGTCAAGATCCGGGGGAAGAATTATGGATATAAAAGGAGGAGAGGTCCCCCCTCTCAAAACATCCCATTTTTAATCCCATTCCTTCCGGGACACCAAGAAGGAGAACTTTTTGGAATTTTCTTTTGATTATTTTCTTTTCCATTGTTTTGTAATTCCTTCTTCTTCCCCTTTCAACAATATTACCCTTCACATGGAGGGGTAAAACCTTTGAGTGATCGGGGAAGGGGGAGTTTTCCTTTTGTAATGTCGGAGTTTTGTGCTTAAATATAAAATCCTCTTTTTCTTTTGATTGACTTCTATTATCCCAGTTTCTGAATTATCTTAATGTTATTGTGTTTTGAGTTTGGTTTATTCAATGTTAATAGCTTTGGTTAAAGACTTTTAATCTCCCTCTGCCTAATGCAATTTGTCTCGATTGAGTATATTGTGTTAGGTGGTGAGTGCCTGGCGATCGTTGGCACGTGTGTGAAACTATTATACTTTTTATAGAGTTTTAAGGAGAAAGAATTCCTGATCGGGACTTGCATTAGTTGTTTATGGATTTTTTCTGAACTTCCACGCACATAAGAGTGAGTCTCATTTGTTTCTTTAACCAAGGGTGATTAATAACTCGATCGAGGAGTCTTTCATTTGTTATTAGAAAGGAAGAGAGGGAATATGATCTTTATTAATATGATGACATTGCAAAATTGAATGATACCCTGAACCCATCACTCTCTTCATCCATTAGTGTTCAACCTTTATTTTTATTTCTTTCTTTATTTTTCAACCCAAAAAATTTCAAATACAACCATTTCTTCTTTCTTAAATTTAAGTGACAAACATAATTGTTGTGCACTCCTCTCTGGATACAACTTAGGTTAACCACTCTAGTACATTTTAACTTGGGTATTATTTGTTTTTGTCACACCCCACAACATGCGCGTGTCGAAACATTGCGTCGTTGCAAGGGAGGTAGTGCCAACAGTTTTTTTCCTTTTTTCTCTTTTCTTATTTTCATTCCCAAGTTGCATGACTAGAACCTAAAACACTGAACCTTTCCCCATTTATCCTAAAATTGAAAGAACATTGTTGAATAGGCTCAAAAACCTCAATTTACAACATGAATTTGAGGATATTTCTCTTATATACTTGAGTGAAACTTCAAGTGCTCACTCTGAGCCTGCCATCATGGATGGAAATCAAAACCTAACCCTTAGAGACCTCTGTGCCACACAATTATTTAATCAGAATAATAAACTTGTTATGCCAATGTTGCAAAATTATTTTGAGATGAAATCTAACATGATTACATTGATTCCAAAGTTTCATGTCTTGGCAGGTGAAGATCCCAACAAACATATTGAAGAGTTCACACATGTCTGCTCAACCTTTAGACCACATGGAGTAGCTGAGGAACAAGTTAAGTGGAAGGTGTTCCAGTTTTCATTGGAAGAAGATTCCAAATAATGGTTTTATGGTCTAAAACCTAGAGATTTTAATGATTGGAATGACCCAGTGAGTTGCTTCATGCAAAGATTCTTCCACACCTCTATAAGAACAACCATCAAAAAACAGATCTATGCCATCAATAAATCATCTGGAGAAACACTTCAAGAGTACTGGGAAAGATTTAAAAAGCAATGTACCAGCTGCCCTCATCAAGCCATTGAGGATCATCACTTTCTTGTATTCTTCTATCAAGGCTTACTGGAAAATGATATAAACCTTCTTGATGCATCATTTGTAGGTGCATTGATTGAAAAGTCACCAGAAGAAGTCGAAGGTTTAATTTAGAAGATTTCTCATAACTCAAAATAGTTTGGTACAAGAGGTATTCATGAGGTACAAACTTCTCATCCATCACCCTTAATAGAAACTAATATTGAAGAGATAACTAGTTTCGTGAGATAGATATCCTTGAAACAAGTGGGTGACCGACAAGCACCGGCTAAGGTATGTGGTTTATGCTCATCACCTGATCATTTCACTGACCAATGTGATTAAATATAGGTAATGGAAACTTTCACAAAAACTTTCAGAAAAGGAAATTCCAACATAATCAAGGATGGAGATATCCAAACCATGTTCAATATGGGTTTCTAAATCAGCATAATCATGCTAGAACCCCATTCTAGCAACAATTCTAAAACCCCCCAACATTCAAAAAAATAAATCTTATAGGCAAACTTCTCACCAACCACCCACTTTCTTAAACCCCTATGAGCAACCATCAACCAGTGCACAACCCATAATTTTGAAACCACATCATATATATGATATTGAGGGGCTGAAAGATTCTGTAAAAGATTTTTCCACCAAGTTTGAAGGTCCCATGGAATTCTTAACCAAAAATCCCAAGAAAATTCCTTCCCAAACATCCCAAACCCAAAGGAAAATGTCAGCATGATAACAAAAAGCAGTGGACAAGATATCTCACCACCATCATCCCATGAAACTGAAACAAGACCATCTGGTTTGAGGGAGAATGAATATGTAAACTCTGAAAATTATGTGAAAATGAATTGTGAAGAAGAGATGAAAGTGGAGGAAGAGAAGGATAGGTCAAGGAAGAAGAGACAAGAAACACCATTTCAAAGGAAACAAAGGGAAAAGATAGACTTACCCCCTCCATTTCCTTCAAAGATTATTGAATCTAATAAATTGTAGGATGATGCACTTCAAAAAGAAATTCTGGACACCATCAAGAAAGTGGAAATCAATATCCCCTTAATTGAAGCTGTCAAACAAATTCCAAAGTATGCTAAACTTTTTAAGGATGTTTGCACCAAGAAGAGGATACTTCAAGGGAATAAAAGGATAAACTTGGGAAGAAGTGTCTTAGCCCTTATCACACCACAACTTCCCACCAAATTTAAAGATCCAGGGTCGTTTTCCATTCCATGAACCATTGGTTATTTAAATTTCTCTAATGCTTTGTGTGATATAGGTTCTTCAATTAATGTATTTCCTTACTTTATATACAATTCTTTGCAGATGTGAGACTTGAAGCCCACAAGAGTGGTGGTCTAGCTTGTAAAAAGATCCACAGTTTTCCCTGTAGGTGTTTTGGAGGATGTCCTTGTGAAAGTAAAAGATCTCTTATTCCCAACTGACTTCTATGTGCTAAATATAGAAGAAGATAGAAGCCCTTCACATTCACCCATCATTTTGGGGAGACCTTTCTTAAAGATGGATAAAACCATCATCAATGTCCATGAGGGGACACTCACCATGGTGTTTGGAGAGAGAACAGTCCACTTCCATATTTTCGAATCCATGAGGCACCCATCAGATGATCAATCCCTCTTTTCACTTTACCATGATGATGGTGCAGAACCAATTAAATAATCAGGTATGCTCTATAAATTCATATAGTTAGTAGAGATTTCTTCCCTTGAAAATATCATTGAACATGTGGATGTCGAAGATGCTAGAGATTCTAACCTCATGTGGGAGGAAGAGGTAAAATCTGATTTCATTGATGATTTTTTAAATGACAAGGAAGATGATATGGTTTCTTGTGTGTAGGAGGATCACCCTTTGGAAGTGGGTAATGTCAATTTAATTTCATCCCTTGAGAATCCCACTAAACTTGAATTTAACCCACTCTTTGATGATTTAAAATATGTGTACCTTATGGAAGGAGAGATATTACCAGTGATAATTGAAAATAATCTGTCCAAAACCCAACAAAAATCATTGATTGATATTCTAAGAGGGAATTTCCAAGAAATTGGATGGAGCTTAGGTGATATCCCAAGAATAAACCCCAAAATATGATCACATAGGATTTTTCTTTAGGGAGATTCCAAACCTATTAGACAGTCCCAAAGGAGACTGAATCCCACATTGATGGAGGTTGTGAAGAAGGAGATCGAGAAGCTCGTGGAAGCTGGGATCATCTATCCCATTTCATATTCATAGTGGGTTAGCTCTATTCATGTCGTTCCTAAGAAAACTTTCCTGACCACTGTGAGGAATGAAAAGAATGAGTTAATCCCTATGAGAATTCAAAACTGCTGGAGAGTGTGCATTGATTTTAGAAAATTGAACTAGGTCACTCAAAAAGATCATTTCACATCCCCTTTATTGATCAGATTTTAGAGATATTTGTAGAGAGAACTCATTATTGCTTTTTGGATGGATTTTCAGGTTACTTCCAGGTACCCATTGCTCCCAAGGATCAAGAGAATACGAAATTTACACGTCCTTTTGGTACTTTTTCATATAAAAGAATGCCAATTGGATTATGTAATTATCCAGGTACATTTTAGAGGTGCCTGATGAGTATACTTTCTGATCACATTGAAAATTTATTGGAAGTTTTCTTATATGACTTCATGGTTTTTTGAGATTCTTTTGATCATTTTTTGAAAAATATGGAAAAAGTTTTGAAAACCTTCATTGAAAAAAATCATGTTTAAAATTTTGAGAAGTGTCATTTCATGGTAAAAAGAGGAATTGTACTTGGTCATGTCATTTTCCAAAATGGAATTGAAGTAGATAAATAAAAAATTGAAGTGACAAATTCATTTCCTTACCCTACTTTTGTGAAACATGTTAGATCATTTTTAGGACATGCAGGATTCTACAGGAGGTTTATCAAAGATTTTATTAAGATTTATCTCCCTATCTCCAGATTACTTTTGAATGATGTTAATTATTATTTCAATGGTGCATGTAGGGAATCCTTTGATAAGTTGAAGAAGAGATTGATTTCACCACCCGTGATGCAGCCGCGAAATTGGGAAGAACCATTTGAGCTACTTTGTGATGCTTCCAACCAAGTAGTTGGAGCAGTACTTTCTCCTCAAATTGAGGGCAGGCCACAAGTCATTGACTATGGTTCAAAAACCTTGGGTGTGGCTAAATTTGATTACACAACCACAGAAAATGAGTTTTTAGATGTTGATTTTTCTTTGGAAAGATTTATATCATATCTTATTGGAACTAAAGTCACTATATTTTCTGATCATACAGCTCTTAGGTACTTGATGATGAAGGCTAAAGCTAAACCGAGGCTAGTGAGATGGATGTTACTATTGGAGGATTTCAACATAGAAATCAAGGACAAAAAGGGATCTAAGAACCAAGTGGATGATCATTTAAGCAGACTTCCTAACATTGCTGAAGCTGAACTTCCCGAAAAAGAACCATTGAATGATCACCTTCCAGGAGATCATATGTACTTGATTAAAGGAGAAGTATCTTGGTATTATGACATGGTCAATTATCTGGTAACATCTCAGGTCCCATCACATTTCAATTCTCATCAAATTCACAAACTAAAATCTGAATCTAGATATTACATTTGGGATGATCCCTTTATTTAGAAGATTTTCAATGACCAAGTGATAAGAATATTTTTTCCTGAGAGTGAAATTGGTTCAATATTTTAGTTTTTTTACAAATTAGATTGCAGAGGGGATTTTGGACCTCAAAGAACAGGAAAGAAGGTTTTAGAATCGGAATTTTATTGGCCAATTTTTTTTAAATATTCTCATGAATTTTCCAAAAGGTGTCCAAAATGTCAGTTTTCTGGAAACATATCAAAGAGACAAGAAATTCCCCAACAACCACTTAATTTTTGTGAGATTTTTTATGTATGGGGGATAGATTTTATGGGCCCTTTCCCAATGTCATTTTTATATTATTATATCTTGTTTGTGGTTGATTATGTTTCCAAATGGGTGGAAGAAAAATATACCAGGACTAATGATGCTAAAATTGTTTGTGATTTTGTCAAGAATAACATATTTTGTATGTTTGGAGTGCTTAGAGCCATCATCAGTGATCAAGGGACTCACTTTTTCAATAGGAGAATGGAGGCTTTGCAGAAGAGGTATGGGGTGCATCATAAAACATCAACTCCCTATCACCCACAAAAAAATGGTCAATCTGAAGTGTTCAATAGGGAAATCAAATGAATTTTTGAGAATACTATTAAACCCAACAGGAAGGATTAGAGCCAGAAGCTGGAAGACACATTATGGGATTATAGTATAGCCTACAAGACCCCAATTGGAATGAGTCCATATAAGTTGATTTATGGGAAAATTTGTCACCTACCTCTGGAACTGGAGTATAAGGCGTATTGGGTTGTGAGGAAGATGAATCTGGATATTGGATGTGTTGGGAAAGAGAGAAGGTTGCAGTAATAGGAGCTGAAGGAAACTAGAAGATAAGTATTTGAAAATTTCAATATTTATAAAGAGAGAACAAGAGTGGATCAGGACAAGCTGATCCAACCAAAAGAATTCCATCCTAGAGATAAAGTGTTGCTATTCAATTCAAGACTCAAGCTGATGCCAGGTAAACTTCATTCCAGATGGGAGGGTCCATTTATAGTTACTCAGGTATATCCTTTTGATGCTTTGTAGATTGCGAAGGATGGAGAGCATGATCAAGTCACTGTGAATGGGCATAGGTTGAAGAGATTCCTTGGGATCGTTCCATCAGAGCCAGTGGAGGAGACCCCACTCCTCCAACCTGTCTATCAATAAGAGCCCTCAGGTTGTACCTCTTCTTCACACTTTCCTGATTTTGTGATTAATTTTAAAATTGGATTACATGTTAAATCCACTTGAATGCATTGAAGACACTGCATCATTTGAGTCTGGGGGAGGGAACCTTTGTAGTTTAGGATTTTCAATTTTTGTTTTTTTTAATGTGTGTTTTCAAATTTTGGTGTGTTTATTTTTCAATTTTTGGTGTGTTTTTGAAAATGTTGAGCTGAAATGATTATCATTACCATTTTTGAAACCCATGTCAATGAGTGAACCAATCTATTCCATGAAACTGAGCTTAAATTAATGCTGAAATGACATTGTTTCAAGTTCAAATATTTTTGAATTTCATGAAAAGTACACTGAGTTTTGAAACTCATTCCATATTTCACTATCTATATCATTGAAATCACGTTTCTGTGAGGCTTCTGAACCATTTTTTTCATATTATTTTCATTAACCTCATTTCTTGAGAGAACCAGACCATGGTTGCTTTAACCAAAATTTTATTTATTCCTTTTAAAACATGAGGGTTTGAGGAACTTGATTTATTCCTTTCAAAACTTGATACCTCACTGCTGGGAGAATTTATGGAGTTACAACTTTGGGGAGGAACTTCAGGATGTACTACAATGAGGGGAGGACCTTCTTGTTTCTTGACATTACTACGGGAATAACCTTCACAACCACTATCATTGCGGGGAAGGCCTTTGAAATGGCTATCATCATTGTGAGGACTACCATCATGAATTGATGTCTGACTATAGGGAGAAGCATATCTGCAACGTATACCCTGGGAAGGACTATCAGGGCAGATGATATAAAGGGGAGGACCTTCTTGCTATATGTTCTTCAGGTCAAGGGGAGGGCTACCCTGACATGCGTCTGGAGATAGGCTCTCATGATCGATCATTCCAAGCCCACAGAGTGGGACCCCGAGGGTGCTCAGTAGAGGACCTTCAAAGCTATTGGTAGCGATATTGTGGGGAGGACCTTCGCAACTACTAATTACACTTCCATAATTTGGTAATGGGTAGTTATGGTATTGAGCCTTCATTGACATATGTTTGAGGGCATCAAGAACCCAGGATTCCAGTAGAGCAGGATCATG
Organism: Viscum album; assembly: GCA_963277665.1. Classification (NCBI taxonomy): domain Eukaryota; kingdom Viridiplantae; phylum Streptophyta; class Magnoliopsida; order Santalales; family Viscaceae; genus Viscum; species Viscum album. Next base: position 826,855,980 of record OY728155.1, read on the forward strand.
TATGTGCTATTCATTTTCCAGTTTCCTTTGGCCCATTTTTTTATTGAGTGATCTCTTGCAAGTAAATAAGGCCATCTTCTATTGGTAATAGCCTTAATATATTGTTCCATCTCTTTTTGTGTCCCATGATGCCACTAGGATACATCAACAGACATCTTCTGTTTCGGTAGGAATATATTACTGCCCTAGAGCAGCCACCACATTGGACTGAAATCCCCTAGTTGAACGAGAATTTGTTTTCTGATTCGGTTGTCCATATATCGTGGGTTATTGCTTTCAACCCTCTTGGACTGGACTAGGTATGCATAACTACTCAGGAGTGACTAACTCATTTTGTGAGTGAGTCATTCCATTTGAGGAAACTGGGTTGTGGGCTTGATTTCTCGCCTTTACCGCCAATGCAATAATATCTTGGCATGTTTGGATGATATGGTCTAGGATCAACATCTTATCTTTCATCATTGTCAGGATGTGTTGAGATACATCTTCATATGGAATGGGTATAAAGTACCATTCCAATGTCGGAGCATGGGTTTATTCTAGCTCTGGTCCTCCATGAGTTTCTTGGTAGTTCTCCTATGTCGGGACAGAGGAATGAGTCTTCCACCAGTAGTCTTCTTTGGTTTCCCTAGTATTTGACTAGTGGACTTCATATTTACAAGTAGGGATTTTAATCTAATCGTATTCCAATTTATTTGTCTCATGGGCTTTGTATGCATCCGCATGGATTTTAATCTACTTATATTTTCTTCCCATTCAATTTGGAAGGAAGGCATGAAATTCATTAGTAGGTATTTCTGCCTATATGTTGCAGGTTGCCGCCCTATTTGGAAGGTAGGATTGAAATACATTTGTAGGTATTTTTTTATCTGTATAACTGTTTTCTGCCCAATTTGGCGGACGATCTATAAATTCATCAGCAAGTATTTGTGCCTGTATATTGCAGGTTTCTGCCCTATTTGGTTGACAGGATTTAAATGAATCAGCAGGTATTTGTGCCTACGTATAGCTAGTTGCCTCCCTATTTGGATTTTGGGCTTGAAATTCATCAAAAAGTATTTGTGCATGCGTATAGATGGGTTTCACACAATTTGGATGGAGGGCTTGTTGGGAATCAGTATATATCTGTATCTGCCTGTAGTTTTCCGCTTTGTCTACATGGTGGGACTAGCGAGCACTAGCAAGAATGTGCATATGCTCTTATTGTGCCACCCTATTTTATTGGTGGGATTGAGTGGAGAGGGAATATTTGTATGTTTTCCCATTTAGTGTCGTTGCATTAGTACAGTTGAGTTGATCCTCAGGAACTAGGGTGATAGCGTGTTCCCCATGATATATTCTCTACCCTTGGTGGGCAGCCCGAGGGGACCTGGTCTCCTAGACTTTTCCAGGTGCCCTCGACATAAATTACTCATTAGTGGGAGGAGGTATGGTCATTTGATGTCGATAGGGATGATCTCAGAAGGGGACCCATGAGTAGGACCCCTGTGCATTTGATATGATGTTGCCAGCATCGACTTCATTTGCCTCCCCAAGACAAGGGAGGTACTTCTTGTCATGTTCCAGGGATTGGCTCCCGAAACAGTTGGGGACGACCACTGGGGGCACCTTGTGTTGAGGTGCCGGCCATGACTGAGGAGGGTTCTAGAGGACCTTTGTATACTGGAGGGCTTGTCTCACGACCTCCGGTATGGGGAGAGTACCATTTTGGTGGTACTCTTTGATCTGTGTGATGGATACCCAGCATTGAAGACGCAGGGAAGGAGAGGGGATCCTTCTCTTCATTGGGGCCCTAGCCACCTGTGGGATTGCTGATTCATTTTTCTTCATCAGTCATCGGGATTTCATTTGGATCGAAGGTTTCTCTAAAAAAATATGTGATATAGATATATGACATACAAACAACAAATCCTTGTCAAAGTAGAATTCTTTTAAACATGTTCATATCTGAAGATTCAGTTTTCCCCTTCCCCTCTCGTTTTTTCATTATGGGGTTAAGGTGCTTGAGTGGGGTAAAACCACCACCTTGGTTAAGGATTCACATCGAGTTTACAATTTTTTTTTCGCCTTTGAGGTTTTTCATTTCCCATGTACCAGGGGAAAAATGGTCCAATGTGAAATGCTCTTTTTTTCTTTTATCATTATGTTAGAACTCCCACCTTGGTTAAGGATTCAAGTCGGGTTCACCATTTTTGTTCTGCCTCCAAGGTGGAGTGATTAGAATGTTTTTTCGGTGTTCTTTGGGTGATGGTGAAATGGTCCAACGATGATCATCACCAGCCCCTTTTTCTGGAGATGATTTCCTATCAAATTAACCAATTCCTTTGTTTCGACACATTCTGCATCATTATCCTTTAAAAAGAGGTTGGATTAACCCCACGGGGACTGGGTGATTCACCCCTTTCATATTTCAAAGGAGATTCCACAGTCATTTGGTCACATCGAGTGATTGAGTGGGGTTAAGTACTTTTGTAATTGATCCTCCTCAGATACAAATTCATCGTATGGTCTCCAAATGGTTCATTCATGGAGACTGAAACACCCATCATCCCTAGTAACCATGATTCATGGACCGGCTTTCAAAAGGCAGGCACTCGTTGATTGATGATTCATCCAACGACATTTGAGGACACCATTAGTAGAGATGATGGGAATTCAGGCTCACCACACCCTTCTGGGGGAGTATTATGGAATTTTTTGTGACTCTATTATAGATTTAAGTTGTGTTCATATATTTTGGAATCCTTTGTTCATTCCCAAAGGGTGTTCCCATGGGCTAAACTTGGTTTGCAGGATCATCATGGGAAGGAATTTATTTGATGCTATGGAGGTACTGTAGACTTCAGCCACACAATAAGGCGCTTTGGATTTTATCATCATCTATGGGGGATGGAAGGTGATTTGATTTTGGGATCAGACCGATAAGATGGGTTTCATATGTATCCTCTAGAGAGTAATCAGAACCCACGTTGTTGGAAATTATGTGGGGCCTATGCATGGAAGCTTCCCATTTGGGGGGACATGGTTGGGTGAACCCTCTTGGATAGGTAACCTTTTGAGCTCGGGCCTTCGAGTAGGCATCCAACATATTTTGGTTTTATCAAAAATCTGAGTACTCATTGTTTAGAATAGTTGGGGGTTATGCTTGGAGGCTTCCCATTTAAAGAGACATGATTGGGTGGACCCTTTATGGGAGGAAATCCATTTGAGCTCAGGCCTTCATGTAGGTTTCCTATGTATCCTATTTTGATTAGGAATCACAGTTCTTGTAGTTCAAAATGTGTGGATGTTGTAATCATCACAAACCTCTATGCCCACGTGAGTTATTCTTGGTGTGTGAAACAAGAGTATACGATAGGTCCCTCGCATTACCCCAAAGTTGGATGAATCCTTGTCCTCACAGGCCATCCAAACATGATTTTACAAGTATTATCCAATCATGAAGGAGTGGCCCCGAAACCTAGATGTAGCATCGATCAAAAACTCTGTCACTGTTAAGGGAAAATTATCCTTCATAAAATGGTTTTTGAGGTCCTGGAAGTCGATATAGGCTCTAGTATGCCCTCTATTTTTGTAGACCAAGATGATTTTATCTCTCCATATGGGGTATTTAACCTCCCTGATGAATTTTTATTTGATAATCTTATCAAACTCATCCTTGATCATATCACCATGAGAGGGATTCATCTTTATGAGAGGCTTCTTGAACCCGTGATGACACACTGGGAGACCAATATAGTGGATAGATATCTGAGGGTCTCATACTATCCTCTCATTTTAGATCAAATAAATTATATCATGGTGTTTCTTTGAGAAATTCACATATTTCTTCTTCTCTTCTAGAGACATTGTTTCACTGATAAACGTCGGCCTCATATTGTCCTTGGTACCAAGATTCACCTAAAAAACTCATCAATGGTAATGAAGAAACTATATTTAAATACATGAGGGGTGTCTCCATATCCTATTAATCATCTAATATATGGGAATAAATTAAATTTGGTAGTTCACTTAGGTTTTCCAACTCCGGGGAATCACCGGTGCCATCTTGGGAAAACACAGAATCCATGTTGAGGAGTTCGTGATTTGCTAAAATTGTGGAGACAAAATCTATCAATCCAATTCCATCTAGCCTTCAACCTTGAGGTCCATTTTTTATATCAAAGAAATGGTGGTGATTAATCATCCATCAACTCATCGTTGATCCATAAAACATGTGAGGATACATTGAAATAGTGGCTAGAGGGTGAACCACTAGGTACTATTTTCTAACACTTTTGGTGGGGCTTTCCTATGTGTCTACATGGATTCACATCATAGATTTATTTCATTATATATCCACATTCATAAGGTGGTAATCTTACAAAAATTTAAATGACTATGTCTTTTCATTGATCAAAATATGATTATTGGATGTCAATTCCTCTTTCCATAGATTCCTCCTTGGAGATCATTTCATAGTCTGGGTCTACCTATTATATTTGAGACATGTTCATGGAACTTATTCTAGACACTATATATTAATGGAAACTAGTTAATTAAACTACTTATATCTGGAAATACTCATCTTGAAAGGTTATAAACCTTCTTGTTAGGAGAGTAGTCACTTTTGTCATTGTGGGGCTGCTTTGGATGATGGGTGCATTGGTCACATGTATTCTTCCTCTTATGAGGGAATATCTTATAAGGAATCATAAGGTGTGTAAGCCAAGGCATTCCATGTTGATAATGATTTAACTACACCATAGGAATTTTTATTCCAAGTATTTTCACCTCAAACATACAATACTTATCTGTGGGGTAGATATTTTGGGTCAGGTCACAATATCTACATCTTATGGAGACAAATCAAGATGTATGGTTAAGATAGATTGGGGAACAATTCTAACATATTACAGAGATTAGAATATATTTAAAATATTGTGAGTAAAAGATATATTTATTAGAATACCCCATTGAGGTGGATCCGTAAGGTGTGTCCATAGGATGGAATATGTCAAATCCATATAGTTTATTGATGGATCATAATGCATCATGGAGGCGGACCTAGGAGGTGTTTCCCTAGGTGGTAGCACATATGTTTACTTATGGGTCAAAACAACCTCTGGAGTTGGATCCGGAGTCATGGGATAGAACTCCCCTTGAGGTAGATCTGGGAGGTGCATCCCTATGATGGATTATTTCCCACTTTAAAGTTTACCAGTGGATTAGAAAATACCGTGGAGGTGGATCCAGAGTTGTGGATCAGAATTACCCATGGATGCATCTTCAGGAGGTATTTACCTTGGATAGAAAACATATGTTTACCTATGGATCAGTACACCCCATGGGGTAAATTTGGAGCTATGGATCAGAAAAACCATGGACGCATATTTGGGTGGTGCATCCCTAAGATGGAAGATGTCCCACCTAAAAGTTTACCTATGGATCATAACACCTCTTTCAGGTGGATTTAGAGTTGTAAATCATAATTACACATAGAGGAGGATCCATAAGTAAAGTTTCTATGAGGGAGAACCTACATTTTTTGATGGATTAGAACACCCTATGGAGGTGGATCCATATTTTTGGTTTAAAACACCCCTTGAGATGAATTCTGGAGGTGTGTCTCTATGAGGGACCACCTAAGTTTACAAATGGACCAGAACACTCCTTGGAGGTGGATATGAAGTTGTGGTTTAGAATTATTTATGAGGAATATCAGGTATGTGGGTCTCTAGGAGGGAGCACCTATGTTTATTGATTGATTAGAACCAACTGTGGTGGTGGATCTATGGTTGTGGATTAGAACGCCCCTTGAGGTTGGTTTGAGTGTTTTTTCCCTAGAAGGGAGAACCTATTTTTTCCATGGGTTTACATTGAAACTTAGGGAGGTGTCCTATATACCCTGTTTAGACGACATGGTTCAAATCTCATATAATTCAATGTCGTAGTTTAAGTTCGTATGACAAGACTAATCCATGCAATATAACATCATGTGTTAAGGATGCTCATGTCATTAAAGGAGCATTGATGATGGATGTTTTAGGAATTACGTGTAAGCTTCCCTTTATAAGAGTATTGTTCATTTTTGGAATAGTTTTAGACTTACACATTGATATTCCCCAGTGTTACTAGGAACAATGATGATGTGGATGTCGATTATGCATGGAACATGCTTGGAGGATCTCATTTCATGTTAGTTTTACATAGAGAATCCCTTGGGTAGTAGGTGTGGGGATCATACCATGAAAATAATACATGTGGTTTCTAGTGCTTATGGAACGGGGTAAGACTATAGTTTTATGTTATGTACTGAGGGCATTTTCATGCAGTTTAATGTCATATGACTAGGATGTGGAGCTAGGAATTATTACTTCATATAACTCGATTGTGGTGGGAACTCACTCCTCACCCATTAGAATTACATAGAAAAAAACGATGCTCCTATGTGCATGAAATAGTGTTGGAACTGTCGTAGAAGAGTGTTCAATCATGGGGTCCATGTTAGATTACCAATGCGTTGATGAAAAAGGGGTTAGAGTACCAATGTTTAGAACCAACAGGCAGGTGGGAAGCACAAGCTGCACTTGGAGTGAAGTTGGAGAACATAGGAGTGGGTGAAAATGGTCACACAGGGATATGAGGTTTATCTAATTAGGTCATAGAAGGGTGTGGGAGCCCCAGGAACTCAACCTTTATGGAGGAGGTTCAGAAGAAGGGGGATCCGTGCAGATGCCTAAAAGAGGTGTTTCATGGAGATTAGAGGTTCGCAAGGGTGGGACCTACAATTATTGGGGTCCTCACAGAGGTTATGGGATTCTCGAAGGTGTATGATTCAAGAAATAGGGTGACCTTACATCCGGATGAAATCCCAATCATAAAGGGAGTTCTTCACAAAGTCTCAATGCTTCATGAAGCCTCAAGTTCCATAGGAGGCAATCTTCCTTCTCAAAGGGAATATAACTTTATGAAAGGAATATACACAAGGGTTGGAGGATCTCAATAACACAAGGGAATAGGTTTAATGAATCTCAGTTTCCTAGGATGATCCACTTTCACTTCAGTTCATAAATATCAAAAGGATCACCAATCGGGAGTGATTTTGAATGTGGAAAGGTTGATAATCATACCTAAAATTCCAAACTGAAGGGGATATATATATATATAAGGGGTTTCAAAATGATTAGACTTCCTTACAAGTACTTACATACTTTATAAATGGGTGCTAATATGTGAGTCTGAATGTCATTTTATTAAAGATATCGCTAACCCTTCATGCATTCATGAAATCCTCTACAATTCAGAATATTTTTATGTGGAAGAAAAATAGGGCCCTTATGTGTTTGTGAAGGAATATTATCATCCAGGGAACTATTTGATCTCTATCCATTCATGAAGGACCTGAGATTCATGAAGTATACCCTTTAGATGTGTTTTGGACCATTTTGTATTAGATTTTCTTCAAACTGACTGTGACTTAGTCATCCATTCCCATGGAATTCATATTTTGGCACTAACAAATCCCCCCCTAATAATAGAGGTCAATGTAAAAATGGAGTGTTGGATTTTGGGGGAGAATTGTTGAATATTAGTAATGTAATTTCTCTTATTAAACTCACTCAAAAACCTCATTCATGATGATGGATTCATAAAACCCACTCTGAGTGCACAATCATGAATCCATGGCCAACCATACACCTATAAGTAGGGGAGAGATCCCTTCAAACCCACCGAAAATCAGTGAGTAGAAAACAATTTGATCTCTTTTCACAAATCTCAACCCTTCAAGATAACTTTTTTATATTGATCCCCATCACTCATGATGATCTTTTTTTCTATGAACCTAGCTCCATGAATGACTTTCATCAAACGAGACTATGTGATCCTGACCTTTATTACTCAAAATCAATGAACTAGATCACTATGAATGACCTCTGTGAATGAACTACATGACACATATTTGTTAAATAGACTAAAAAAATACAAATTCTTGAATCAAATGGCCATTTAGTGATTCAATATCGATGTTGTTCATAGGGAAGATATAGATGGGAATATCATGATCAGGGAGACAATTCAAACCACCTTAGACGATGAATCACTAATCATACTACTGACTGAGGCTCATAGTGAGTACCAACTATGAAAGAGACTATGTCTTTATGTATTGTAAGTGATATACAATGTATTTATCCTAGTAGTGATAAGAGATGAATTGACCCACTAGTTTTGAGGAATACTTGGTCAATACCAGTGGCATAGGAATGCTGGAGGCCACATTTGTAAGGACTACATACCAGTCATATGAAATATCATCTTGAACCACATCAATGATATTGATGGGGAAATGCTGAAGGATTTCCCCCTTATAGTATGAAATGATCCAAAAGGAAGGTTTGGGAATCCACTCAAAGTATGCAATGAGAACTAGGGCTTATTCTAAGGAAAAATTTCACTCATGAGTGGGCCTGGGCCTATTGGGAATGCACATCATGTGCTAATTTAGATGTAGAGGTTATGAAAGTTAGACTTTATGAGGAATCATACACTTCACATTTTCACATTTACGACCCAGAAAAATAATTATGACCAACGTTCTGAGTAGGTGGTCACAAAGGACCAACATGTTTCATTTGTATCATGGTGAAGTTGGCATCAGCCTTTAGGATCTTTAGTAAATCATAGCCTTTGGGATCTTCACCAAATCATTGGAATCTGGATCTTGGTGGATATGTTTGATGAATTACTCCCCCTAGAGAATGTGTAGAGTACCTAGAGAAGATATCGGCCTCAACGAAGGTGTTTTTGGATCTTGTGTAGGGAACCAATATAGAGAATCCAGTGAAGGGGGGTTTCTTTCAAGAAATGGTTGGAGTATTTCATAAATGATCCATTGATAGAGCTAGTAAAGGGATATGATTTAGAAGAAATTTTTTTGGGGAAGATACACACATGTCTTTGGTCATACAAGTGTTGCAAGGAGTACTCCTACGAGAAGATCTTGGAGGTGAGAGAGTTGGAGCTATGGAGATATAGCGTAGAGCCGTAAGCTCCTCCTATAGTCAGACTGGTGGGGTTCATTGTCACACTTATTTTTGGTCGGTCTCTACCTATAATGGATGAACACATAGAGATGTTGTTGATAACCTTAATTATTGTATAAATAATCATGATGGGTAGTGAATCAATTTAGATGTCTTTGTGCTAGATAAGTTATACAAGGTGTTTCACCACATCAATGATGGAAGGAATTCACTACATGTGTGTGGGACCCTCTATTTTCTATATATCTGGGTGGATTTTCACATTGGGGGATATGAGTACGTAAACCCCATTTATCCTCTTACTAAAAACATCATGTCGGTGATCTTAAATAACATGGAGAGTCTCCTACTAAGGTTATGTTTGGGGGACATGATGGAGATGGTCGGGCTAACAAATAACTTCTAACTTCACTCATTCCTCCATCTAATGGGAATGGTGACTGATGATGGTACATGAACTATTGAGTAGTTACTGTATCTATTGGATTTCCAATGCAGGGTACTAGTGGCATGGGTCGAGTGTGAGATGATTAGTGAGCCATAAAACTTACATTATATTGTAAGGCATTTTTGGTGTCTTCAATGAATGACACTGAAGCTATACACAGAGGTGAGAAATGAGTTTCACCATTTTGTTTTATGGAATATTTGGCGCATTTTTTACATGAAAGGAATAGAAAATGTGGAATGGGCATCTGCTACATACTGCTACATATAAACTCATCCATGAGTATTCACTAAGTTAGGAAAATGTATATCCCTAAGATATACTGAGTCAGCATACCTCTCAAGACAATGGAGGGGTGTCCCTTCAAACATGGGATTAGAGCCGAGTGGTGGTTGGTACACGTCATGGCATCCAAGCTGGCCAAGTGGTAAGGGTAGTAGTAGTAGGTTAGGAATTTTACGGCCCGAAATAGGTGAGGGTTTTAGGTATAGGAGTAGTACCAGGATCGATGCTCCTGGTAAACTGCCATTATAAAGAAGGTGAGCCCTTTGGGGAGGTCCTGATGAATCTTTTACAAGATACTAGGAATTAGTTGTGTCGCATGGATATCCTCAGTGATGACAACTTCTCCGATGCCTAGGAAAAGTGTCATGTCTACTAGAAGTTATATAGTGTTCATGGGATATGTATGTATCACAACAGAGATGGGATTCATCTAATCAAGATTGGTCATTATAAGGTCGGATTTCATGTGTCCTATGGCGAGGAAGATAGATATATAGTGGAACTGGAGGGCCTGGTCCATTCTTCAGTCACTACATGTCTACTTACTGACTGAGTAAGGGTGTTTCTCACCATGACCTATCCTATGTAGTTATCTATAGCTAAGCTCGTTTGCAGTGTACCCCTCTTTGTGGATTTGGAGAATTCTTGGGAAATTGATGCCTACTTAGGCTTTCCCATGGGTGAATCACTGCTACCAACCATGTAAACATTCGGATCAATAGTGCCTAAGATATAACATATTCTTATAATTGTTTCCAAAATTTTTTCCACTTGTGTAGGAATCACAAACGAAAGAGGGGGAGTTCCATGAGAGACTTGAAAAAGAGATCAATGAGATCTCAAATCATGAAGGAGATAGAGTGGGTTCCCTTCCTGTTGTCATAGTTGCGAGTGGATAAATATCAGCACATACAACTAGGGAAATAGCTGTATAGGGGACCTGACTTGGGAAACTACCTATGAACCACCATGATATTATTATTGTATTGTACAATTCCCATAATTATTTTTTATCCTCTATTATATTGTCCACTTTTCGTTATATTCTAATGTTTGACTAACACATTTTGGAATGGTAGTTTGAATGATGCTCATGACTCAACCACTTGCACAATGCTTGCGTTAACCATTCTTGGGGATGAGGTGGTGATGGAGGATGTTCTCTCCTAGTGAGAATGTCTAGAGAGACTGTGGGAGTCAGGATAACTATAGAGGTTCCCTTGGAGGATACCATTGAGATCGTTCCCTTGGTGGAGGTGGTTGAGTAAAGGCATATAAAAGGGATGGTTCAAGGAGCTGTGGTCACTAAGACGATCATAGATGCGCCACAAAGGTGGTTTTTGTAACTCAAGTATTAAGGGAATAGGTGTTAATTATGTGAGTATTGTAAGTGACCAGGGGGGTGAATTGGATGTGGTTATCCTATAATTTCTAGTAGTGGATGATGTAGGGTCCAAATATGAGGTTTCACTACCAAAAGGGGAACTTGAGGGGGCACGGACAGTTGTATCCACCTCAGCGATGTCATGAGGTGAAATGGAGGATTCATCCATAGGTGGAGAGGGTGGAGAGAAGATGTTTCATGGGGTATATCTCCATGTACTCACACATCAAAAACTACACCTATATGATACAATCAATGATATATTGGAAATATTACATCCTTATGAGCTTTCACTGCTAGAATATTTCAAGGATTCATACTTGAACATCACTAAGGAGAACCATAATTTTCATCACAGGATGTGGAGGGGAATTATGAACTTCATCACTCATACCTAGATAGGTGAACTACTAACCCGAGTTGGATCTCTCCACAACTTGCTAGCTATAAAAGAAAGCAGTGGAGTGGACTCCGGAATCATCCATGTGCTGGCCCGAGATTTTCTTGTTGATTGGGAAATTACTGAATGGCTGCTACATAACCTTTCCTGGAGGAAACAGAAGGTTGAGGGCTTTAAGTTTATCTACAAGGATGAAGGAGATATCGCCCACCTGGAGGGGCTAGGATAGAATTATGTAGTGTTATCTGCTAATAATAATGATATCATCAATAGTATGAATGCCTAGTTGGTAGAGGATGAGGCCAAGGTAGTAGAGGGGACATCCTTGGTGACTGAGTGCCCAGTTGAGTAGAACTAGAAGTGAATCAGAGGTGAACATGCCCTCTATATGGAATAAAAAAGGAAATGAAACCTGGTGGAGTGGCATAATACCCCAGAGGCCACCCAAAAAGGCAAGATGATCACGAGCACTTAATCAATGGGGTGAATCTATGAATAAAAATTGCAAATAAGAATCTATAATATGTTGATGACCTTCTGAAACATTTTCTTGTTTGATTTCTACTTGCTTAAACATGTTTGTCTCACATTAATAGTTTACTTGAGATAACCAGTGACGAATCCCTAATCTCATGTGGGTCATGCTTAGTGTGGGAATCAAGGGATGACCATGTGATTTCTCATTCATATGATAGTGTATGGAAATCATCAAATACACAGGGTCTACTATTGCTAACTGATCATTTTGAATGTGTGGGATGAGAGGGTTTATGGCTGTAGAATGAATCTCTCTAGATAGATGAATTTATTTTTTAATGTGTTCTAGTGCATGAATGGGGTAACATCATGGGAATTTAATTCAATCTGAACAAAGTGGAATGGGGAGTGTGAATCACTTGTCCCTAGATTGAGAACATAATGATAGTAGCATGATGATATAGTATAATTACAAATCATGTTCGAAACACAACATTCATAATGTTATCTTGGAATGGGGATAAAACAATTAGGGTCAACTATTGAACAAGTTCGAAACATGGAACCTAACTCATAATGTTATCCAAAGTCCATTGGGTTATTTGTCCGAAATGGTAGGTGAGCTAGTGTGGCCAGACACTATATTGTTAATGGGAACCATCAGATGTGGAGGGGCATGAGGATTAAAATGATTGGCACATGAAGCATGGAAATGATGTTTTTAAATGTTTGAATGGATTTCAACACTCTGGGAATTACGACATTGTTTCATAGATCTTATTTATGTGGGCATACCTGCTTGAACAGAATTAAAAATCATATACCCAGGGAGAATCATCTCAGATGTTGGGTGACAGTTGAATGAACAATCTAGTAGATGACTGACACCGAAGGAATGTCCACCCTCAGGAAAGGTCCTAAGATGACCTTCATTTTTACATCATTAAATTTGGATGTTGGATATACTATTTTGACATCGTATGGTGAAGAGGTTGGACACAGATTTTAACATCATATGGTGATGGTGTGGCATTGTAAATTTTAACATAATGTTATAAAGATGAATTCCACAATTTAATTTCATATGAATAGGACATGTAGTATGTTATGATTATGGGAAAAAATAGTCAAAATTTCTTCTTCATGAAATGTATAAAGGTAATCCCATGTTCATTACAGTGGGTGGAGTCACAGATTATTGTTATGAAAAAATGTATGTAGTGAACCAATGAGGATGATACTCAACCGGATACAGGAATGAGGGTGATTGAAGGTAGCATGATGGGAGATCCTACATTGAGATATAGAATATTTTGAGGTTACCATACAATTTAATGTAATGTGGAATAGACCATGACTTTCAGTCTATAGTCATAAATTTTGGACCTATTTCAAAAACTATTATGTTTATGATTTATATACCATGACTTTGAGTTTATGTTCATAAAACTTGGACCTCTTGCGAACATTTTAAAGACGAGTTGCATGGATTAAGGATTTCAGTTTATGGTCATGAAATATTGGCCTCTTGCAAATAGTTTAAGGATTGGTTGCATGGACCAAAATAGAGTGTCTTGAAAGAGTGTAAATGACATAAAATGAAGCTTAATGATCATAAAAGGAGGGGCCTATGAGGAAACCAGATTCCGCCTAAAACACCCTTGTTGACTTGGATTTTTTTCTTAGTTTCTGTTCATATAGTTTGGACTACAGGGGTATCCCTAAGGTGTTTAACATGGCATGAAAGTGTATTAATATAAGGTGAATGAGGGTCATAAAGTCCCACACACCATGAGAAATGAAAGGGTTTGGTTAAAAATAGTTTAAGGTCGAGTTGCAAGGACCATGAAACAAGGCGTGTTAAAATACCAATGCTGGTAGGGGGGACACCCAGTAAAATGATAGTATTGAATTTTATCTTAGTTAGATATGAGGCATCCCAAATTTATACGGGGAAAGGTTACATTTTAACATCATGTAATGAGTACGTTAGTGTTTGTATATCCCTTATTTTTCATATGTGTGCTACTACAAAACATTCCTTTAAAAACACTGTCATTTATTAGTCTTAAAAAAATGCGTTGATAAAGACCATATTTATCAGTGCTAAAATAAGCAGTGATAAAGGGATACCTTTATCAGCTCTTATTTTAGAACTGATAATGGTTACCCTTCATTACTAATTTAGTTTTATCATAGATAAAGGATACACTTTATCATCACTTATTTTAGCACTGATAAAGTATACCCTTTATCAGTGTTTTTTAGCGCTTATAACGGTCTATAATAAAATGAAATAATTAAACAAATAAAAATAATTTTTTTAATAATTTCAATAACTAAATAATTATTGTTAAAAATGAAGAAAATGAATATTAAGATAAATAAATTTTAAAAATTAAATTATTATATATATATATATATTTAAAATGAATAAATTCAAAAAATTTAACAAATAAAAATTTAAAATGAGTAAATTAAGAAAAATATAAAATATTTTAATAAATAAATAATTGTTGATAAAAATTAATAAATTTAACATACATGTATATAGATTATAAATATTAATAAATAGTATATATTAAATATAGATATATAAAATGAATAAATTGTAATAATTAAACAAAATATAATAATTAATAAATTAGAAAATTATTTGAAAAGTTATTAATGAAAAAATTATGAATAAAAATGAATAAGTAAAACATATATATATTAATTATAAATAGTAAGAAATAATATATATTAAATATAAATATATATATATATATAATGAATAAAATTGTATTTACAAACATATTGAAATCTTATTCATTTTTAATGTTGTTTGATTTTTTAATTTAACATCTATCAAACGTTATGTGTTGCATTGATTTTACGTACATATATAAATGTAATTAATGCATTTTTATATACAAATGCACAAACAAATATATTAATGCAATATATAGAAACACATACACCTAATATTTATATAATTTAATCAAATTTTAGAATATTTTAGAATTTCATTACAACATGATAGATTTAATATATTATTCTTTTAATAGGAAAATTTTATTTATTAGTTTTAATACTATTATAGTTAGGGTAATCATTTTTATTTTATTTTAATTTTTTATTTTATTTTTGAATTTGATCATTTCTTATTATTTATTTATATATAATTATTTACTATGTTTTAGTATTTTCAATATTTATTCATCTACATATATATATATATCCATCATTGTTTAATAATTTATATTGAATTAATAAAACTTGTCCATTTTAAAATATTTTTATAGTGTACTCATTTTGAATTATTCAAGTTCACTCATTTTCAAAATGCATGTATTGAAGAATATATATCCACTGATAATGGTAAAAATATATTTGTAAATATAAGTTTATAAATAAATATATTTATAAATGTATATTTAATAAATTTATATATTTATAAATTTATAAATATTATAAATAAATAATATTTAAAAAATTATATATATTTAAATAAATAAATAATTGTTATAAATTTATTTGAATAGTTATAATTATAAATCCTTTAATAGTGTTAAAAACACTATTAAAATAAATATTTATCTATGAAAAAATGTTAGCATTGATAAATATGTCTTTTATCAGTGCTGAAAAATGTGAATAAAAATTCATTTTATCAGCACTTATCAATTTAGTGTTGATAAAAGGTATATTTATCAGTGATTTCTTTAAATCACTGTTACAAGTGTCCTCGATCTATTTAGAAGAACCCTAACCGTTACTCAGTCACTCGGGATTCTCAAGATCTTGAGGAACTCCTCTACTACTAGTGTGACTCCTCTTCGTTCCCTCAGATTAATCAGGAGGTGAATCTAATGTATGTCATTTTCTTCCTTTCCACTATCATTGTTTGATTTTTTGGGAACCACGTTTTGTGTTTTTGTGTTGTTCTTAACCATGAAGAACACTGAATTATATATCCTTGCCATTTAAATACAATTAGTGGTTCAATTTCATCTTTTTCCTCCATAAACAGTTTTTAACAAAAATTAAAGGATGTTTTCGTTTGGTAATTTTAGTCAACATATGTGTATGGGACTCTATGGATAAATAAAATAGATTTTTCACCACACCCTACTGTAAAGGTAATGATGAATTTAAAGAATGATGAAACTGAGTTTAGTTAAAAATTTAATAGGTTAACTCATTTATCAAACATGTTATCTATATCCCTTAGAATTAACATAAGACTTTAGTGATCAGGATGTGTGTCTGAGGTGATGTGAAAACCTAAATTGGGAACTATTTGGGTATACTAGTTCAAAAATGTTACAAAATAGAATCTGAGTGGAAGTAGGGATATTAGTATTAATTAAATCCAAAATAAAAAACATTCCAAACATGATAAGTAATCCATAAATATATATGGATGGCATAATTATGTTGGATACATGAGTTAGCATATGAAATCTTGGTTGTTTTTTGTTTACATTTTCTATGACCTATCTTCTTGAGTCACAAGCCTCTTATTTAAGAGTTGATATGTAGGAATTGGTAATAATATATGAAATTTCATGTTCTTATGTGTCTTAGTTTGATTTTGTTTCTAGAATCAATTATAAATTTTTATTAATTGAAACATGAATAATAAATAAATTGTAAATTCTTATCTATTTATTATTTATTATTAGATTTATATAACATATTAACTGCTTATGTTTATTTAATAACCCCCTTTGTCAATACTATTAGTTAGTTGTTTCATACTTATATTCAAAATAATTCTTTAAGCATCCATTAAATTATATTTAATGTATGGAATGGATTTTTAAAAATTAAATGAATGAGAGAGAGGGGAAGGATTTTAGATTTAATATAGATTATTTTGTGCCTATTTCTGGAAGATTATTGTTTTTTTTATGGGTAAAATTATGAGAATATCTACCCTAATATAGAATATGTAACAACTCTAACCCATATATCTCCATAGGAAGGATCCAATGAATATCCTCTGTATGCTTGAACTTATATTGATCCTCATGTCCTAGAGGTAATTTTAGATCTAATTCAATATATGTGATATAATTTTCAATGATTGGAACATATAGTATCTACGGTTACTCTAGGATTTTATGGTAATATATCATATTAATAAATTTAAGATTTAATTTAATAAATTCATTTCATTTATAAGTGTAAAACAATTATAGATCAATACTAATCAAAAGTTGAAAATTTCACCCTTTAAAGGGATGTATTCTTTTGGAGGAATCTTTTGGTGGATTAAAAAATATCCAAAATTGGAAGGTGGGGAATCCTTGAGTAAAAAGAAGTGATGTTGAATGTAGGTGGGGTCCCATTCATTTATTTAATACCATTAGAGTAAAGGAATTCCAATTCCTCTTCATTAGACGATACTTTTTGATTGATTCCATCAATTTAGGTTCTAATGAAACAATAATCCTTATTTACTCTTTGATGTGAAACATTTCTATTGATGTGGTTAGTTAGGGAACCTCAAATTGTCCTTTTGAGCTATTCTTTCTAGTCATGGTCATTAGATTTGACTTCTAGGTTATTTATGGAAGATTAGTCTATAGATGATGATAGATATGGTTCTTCTATAGTGATATGTACAATCCTAGTATATTATACTCTTTTTGATGGTCTTAGGACACAAAACCATCCTATACATTATTTCTGAGTATCTTACATGTCCTTTTAGATTGTGATTAGATCTTATTCATAATGATATTAACATCAATATTATCTATAAGTAAATATATGTCAAAAGATTAATCAGTGTCAATTTTATATAAGATTGGTAGGCTCAAGTGGTTATATCTTCCCGAATTGAAAGATAAAGTTTCCTCAAAGTTGATGAGTATTGATAAACCTATATAAGATGGATGTTATATGTGGTATATTTATAAATTTAGATATTATAATGGTTTTATATAGTCATTTTAAATATATTTATATAATTTTTATGATGTATTTTGATATTATTTTTCATACGAGACCACTATGAACTAAATATCCATCTATTGTCGTGAAAGAAGACACTACTACAAATACGGGCATTAACAGCGCTAAAAACGGTCTTTAACAGTGCTAAAAAGGCAATGTAAAGCTCAGCGCTGATAAAGTGTTACTTTATCAGCGCTGATAAACTTATCTTTTATCAGCGCTTCTTTAGTGCTGATAAAGGTAGAGTTTATCAGTGCCTTTTTAGCACTGATAAAAGCACGATTTATCAGCACTAAAAGAGCGCTGATAAATGTCATCTCTGCTGCTACGATAAATCTGCAGTAGCACACCCAAACACCTGCAAAAAAAAAATAGCATCTCAATAATCCAATTAAAGCAAGTATACCCATACAAAATTAACTCATAAATCAAAAGCAAATTAGACCAAGTATACCCATACAACAATTATACATGTACACCATTAACACATATTTTATAAGATAATTAAATACTTAAATAAATCAATTCATAATTAAGGGGGTTTGGGGGCTATTCAAGGGTTTGGGGTGGCTGTCCAAGGGGGGGTAGGGGGTGTCCGAGGGGCTTTCCAGTTCAATCCTAAGGCTCCACATGGGTGTGTTTTATCAATACATAAACCTTTGGACTTTTCTCTATCCACTATGCATCATGTTCTCAACCTCAAAGAAGTTATAAGGTTTGTACACACACTGAGGTGCACATACTTGGGGGGGGGGGGGGGGTTAATCTCATTAATAAACCCCCAATATTAAACCTATAATAGGATATTGTAAGTGTATGATCAGGAAATATGCACAACCTAGTTGAGAAATAACTTGAATAAAACTAATAAAAAATCATCATTGATCCTCAAATCCATGACCATGATTAAACCAAAATTAATTTTCCAAGTGCTGAACTTTTACCAAGAATTTCACAAGGATTATTCTGACGTTATAAAAATATAGTTTGACCAAGCCTTACCCTATCTACTTTAAGACACATTGATTCTCAAGTATTAAAGCTTGATCAACCATACCTACTTCATCCAATGTTAGGGTTTCTCTGAGTACATCATAGGAACCACACAAAACATATAATAACCATGGTCTCCCCACTATATACATAATTATCATTGACCTCCATTATGTGAGTTTTATTTATACTCCATCATGGAAATCCACTTATGGGAGTTTTCTGATTCAGGGAATACCCTCAACAGTATCTCAAACCACCCATATGTGTTCCTCCAATTCTGAGGCATAAGACCTACATGGATCTCATCCCTATACTATGTGAGTAACCTTATTTAGGTAATAATACTAAGAATCATATATTATTTACAATATGGGAGTATTATCATCCAAATAATAATCCTTAGAAGCATATCAACCCTCCAATATGGGTGTATTCTCATTTGAGGCATAATCTATATAATCATCTCAGCCCTCCCCTATGGGATTATTTTCATTTAGTGAATATTACCAATAATAATCTCATCCCAATCCTATGGTTGTATTCTAATTTGTGGAATAATACTTATATACATCTCATCCCTTTCCTATGAGATTATTCTCTTTTAAGGAATAAGACCCATAAGCATATCCACCCTCCCATATGGGAGTATTTTCATCCAGATATAAGACTATAAGTATCATAGACCCAAACACATGATCACCCTAGTATACCAAGACAACAAAGACATGATATATATGAGACCCCTCATAGATCACATGCCATGACCCCCATTTAAAAGATCAATGCAATCCAAATTCGTTTGGTCAGATTTCTGTAGGTCTGTTGTTGTTTTCAATTAAAATCGTGTCCATTAAAAAAAATAGAGACCCTTTGAGTGCTATCGGCCACACCATGCCTCGTATTGAGGCGGGGTTGACTCTTACACATCACCAAGGACCCTTGGATCATTCTTATAAAATATCAATGCAATCCAAATGTGTTTGGTCAGATTTCTGTAGGTCAGTTGTTGTTTTCAATTAAAATCGTGTCTATTTTAAACAAGAGAGACCCTTTGAGTGCTAGCGTCCACACTGTGCCTCATATTGAGGCAGGGTTGACTCATACATGTCACCAAGGACCCTTTTATCGTTCTTATTAAATATCAATGCAATCTGAATGCGTTTGGTCAGATTTCTATAAGTCAGTGGTTGTTTTCACTTAAAATCGTGTCCATTTTAAACAAAATAGAGACCCTTTGAGTGCTAGCAGCCACAGCGTGACTTGGATTGAGGAGGGTTTGACTCGTACGCATCACCAATGACCCTTGGTTCGTTTTGATAAAAGATCAATGCATTCCGAATGAGTTTGGTCGGATTTCCATAAGTCAGTTGTTGTTTTCACTTAAAATCGTGTCTATTTTAAACAAAATAGAGACCCTTTGAGTGCTACAGGCCACACCGTGCCTCGGATTGAGGTATTATTGACTCTTACACGTCACCAAGTACCCTTGTATTGTTCTTATAATAGATCAATGCAATCCGAATGCGTTTGGTCAGATTTTCATAGGTCAGTTGTTGTTTTCAATTAAAATCGTGTCCATTTTAAACAAGAGAGGACCTTTGAGTGCTAGAGGCCACACTCTGCCTCGAATTGAGGCAGGGTTGACTTTTACACATCACCAAGGACCCTTGGATCATTTTTATAAAAGATAAATTCAATCTGAATGCGTTTGGTTGGATTTTCGTAGGTTAGTTGTTGTTATAACTTAAAATCGTGTCCATTTTAAAAAAAAATAGAGACCCTTTGAGTTCTAGCGGCCACACCGTGCCTCAGATTGAGGCGTGGTTGACTCGTACACATCACCAAAGACCCTTGGATCGTTTATATAAAATTTCAATGCAATCTTAATGCATTTGGTCAGATTTCTGTAGGTCAGTTGTTGTTTTCACTTAAAATCATGTCCATTTTAAACAAAATAGAGACCCTTTGAGTGCTAGCGGCCACACCGTGCCTCTAATTGAGGAAGGGTTGACTCGTACCCATCACCAGGGACCCATCGATCGTTTTTATAAAAGATAAATGCAATCCGAATATGTTTGGTTGGATTTTCGTAGGTTAGTTGTTGTTTTCACTTAAAATCGTGTCCATTTTAAACAAAATATAGACCCTTTGAGTGATAGCAGCCTCATCGTGCCTCGGATTGAGGTGGGGGTGACTCGTACGCATCACCAAGGAGCCTTGGATCGTTCTTATAAAAGATCAATGCAATCTGAATGCATTTGGTTGGATTTCCGTAGGTCAGTTGTTGTTTTCAATTAAAATCGTGTCCATTTTAAACAAGAGAGACCTTTTGAGTGCTAGCGGCCACAATGTACCTCGGATTAAGGCGGGGTTGACTTTTACACATCAGAAAGGACCCTTGGATCATTATTATAAAAGATCAATGCAATCCAAATGCGTTTGGTCTGATTTCCATAGGTTAGTTGTTGTTTTCACTTAAAATCGTGTCCATTATAAACAAAATAGAGACCCTTTGAGTTCTAGAATCCACACCGTGCCTCGGATTGAGGTGGGGTTGACTCTTACACATCACCAAGGACCCTTGAATCTTTTTATAAAATATCAATACAATCCGAATTCTTTTGTGTGGATTTATGTAGGTCAGTTGTTGTTTTCAATTAAAACTGTGTCCATTTTAAAAAAAAGAGAGACCCTTTGAGTGCTAGTGGCCACACCGTTCCTCGGATTGAGGTGGGGTTTACTAGTACATATCACCAAGGACCCTTGGATAATTATTATGAAATATCAATGCAATCTGAATGCGTTTGGTCAGATTTCTATAGGTTAGTTGTTGTTTTCAATTAAAATTGTGTCCATTTTAAACCAGAGAGACCTTTTGAGTGATAGCGGCCACACCGGGCCTCGGATTGAGGCGGGGTTGACTTGTAAACATCACCAAGGACCCTTGAATCGTTATTATAAAATATCAATGCAATATGAATGCGTTTGGTCAGATTTCCGTAGGTCAGTTGTTGTTTTCACTTAAAATCGTGTCCATTTTAAACAAAATAGAGACCCTTTGAGTGCTAGAGGCCACACCATGCCTCGGATTGAGGCAGGGTTGACTCTTTCACATCACCAAGTACCCTTGTATCGTTCTTATAAATTATCAATGCAATCGTAATGCATTTGGTCAGATTTCTGTAGGTCAGTTCTTGTTTTCAATTAAAATCGTGTCCATTTTAAACAAGAGAGACCCTTTGAGTGATAGCAGCCACACAATGCCTCGGATTGAGGCAGGTTTGACTCTTACACATCACCAATTACCCTTGGATCATTCTTATAAATGATCAATGCAATCCTAATGTGTTGGTCATATTTCCGTAGGTCAGTTGTTGTTTTCAATTAAAATTGTGTCCATTTTAAACAAGAGAGACCCTTTGAGTGCTAGAGGCCACACCGTGCCTCGGGTTGAGGCGGGGTTGACTTTTACACATCACCAAGGATACTTGGATCGTTCTTATAAAATATCAATGCAATCTGAATGTATTTGGTCAGATTTCCATAGGTCAGTTTTTGTTTTCACTTAAAATCGTGTCCATTTTAAACAAAATAGAGACCCTTTGAGTTCTAGTGGCCACACCATTCCTCGGATTGAGGAGAGTTTGACTCGTACACGTCATCAAGGATCCTTGTATCGTTCTTATAAAAGATAAATTCAATCCTCGTGTTTTTGGTCAGATTTCTATAGGTCAGTTGTTGTTTTCAATTAAAATCGTGTCCAATTTTAAACAAGAGAGACCCTTTAAGTGATAACGGCCACACCGTGCCTCGGATTGAGGTGGGGTTGACTCATACGTATCACCAAGGACCCTTGTATCCTTCTTATTAAAGATAAATGCAATTCGAATGCGTTTCATTGGATTTCCATAGGTCAGTTGTTGTTTTCAATTAAAATCATTTACATCTTAAACAAGAGAGACCCTTTGAGTGTTAGCAGCCACACCGTGCCTCGGATTGAGGTGGGGTTGACTCGTACACGTCACCAAGGACCCTTGTATCATTCTTGTAAAATATCAATGTAATCCGAATGCATTTGTTTGGATTTCCGTAGGTCAGTTGTTGTTTTCACTTAAAATCATGTCTATTTTAAACAAGAGAGACCCTTTGAGTGGTAGAGGCCACACCGTGCCTCGGATTGAGGTGGGGTTGACTCTTACACGTCACAAAGGACCCTTGGATCATTATTATAAAATTTCAATGCAATCCAAATGTGTTTTGATAGATTTCATTAGGTCAGTTGTTGTTTTTACTTAAAATTGTGTCCATTTTAAACAAAATAGAGACCCTTTGAGTGCTAGCGGCCACACAGTGCCTCGGATTGAGGCGGGGTTGACTCGTACACATCACCAAGGACCCTTTTATCATTATTATAAAGGATCAATGCAATCCTAATGCATTTGGTTATATTTCCATAGGTTAGTTGTTGTTTTCAGTTAAAATCGTGTCCATTTTAAACAAAATAGAGACCCTTTGAGTGGTTCAGCATTCTTGTATGTTGCTGGTGCATATCATCTATTAAAATGGGAAAATGACTCATTGGAGAAAGGATATTTTATTTAATAACAATTACAATTTTCCTATAAACATTTACATACAATAATTTTTCATCTTTTGATCCCCTTAACCCCTCTAAAAAATGACCACAAATTGCACATGTCCCCAAGTCAGATCTTCATTGTATTTGTGTAAAATCTTCTATCAAGTATGCAGACCACTCGTTTTTGAACACATCTATATCATCTTGTGAGTATGAGGCTTTTCGGCAGACAGATTAGTACTAAAAAAATAAAAAAATAAAGAATTAATAAATAACTTAAACGAACTAGTAGTTGTTTTTAAAAATACCTCTTTAGGGATGCTAGTTTGCTGATGAAAAACGATCTCTTTCATAAATTTACAAACATAATAACCACAATCATTATCGTTTGTTTGTTTTGGGCACTGCAAAAAAATTGATCATTAGGAGAATAAGTAACTTGTGTTGAGATGTGTTTGCATAGTGAATTTTTTTTATATATACCCTGATATTTGTCCAAACGTAGTACTTGCTCGCCTACATATGCTTAGCCCCTGTCCTCATTACTTTTTTAGACGATAATGATACACCATCCTATCATAACATAATCCTCATTAAAAGATAATATAAATTATATTACTTGATTTTTAGACCTAAAACGTAATATGTAGTGTCTTATAGATTCACAAACTTCATCATGTGTGGTCGGTTTGATGGATATCCTTGCTTTGAATCCAGAAAATAAATCATCAGAGTATCCAAGTTCATCGTAATTAGCAAGAAATGTTGCCTAAAAGCACAAAAAGGAAAAAGTAATAAATGAAGTGAAAATATAATTGATATTCTTTAATTGTAGAGTATTACCCCTACATGGTTGGTATTAGGAAAAGTCTATCATCTATAATCTTGCGTTCAAATGTTTTCAGCAAGCTGTTCACTATTGCATACCTTTTTGATGGCTCTATTTTTTTTAGGTGCGTTGATGTGATATGAGGACTAACCAGTTCAAATCTTGGCTCATGGGAAAATTCCTTCAACTGTTTTTCATAAATGCATCTGTCAGCAATATAAAATGCATTTAGTCATAATTTTCACATTATATCATCTTTTGGAAAATCAATTCATGGAAACATACCTCATATATACAATTACAACTGTGACGCCTAGCAACTCTCCCAACAATTGCAATTGTTCTTCTAGAGTTGCTATTTTTTCGCTCATTTGTTCCAATTTTTCATCTGTATCATCCATTTTTTTATTCTTCTCAAAAAATACTCAGGGTGTGACCCCAAACCCTGCACCTCTGACAATGAACATATTTTTCTCGCTGCTTTGAAGTCGTCGATAATAGGTCTGTATCAGCTACAGGAGTAGCTGATTCCTGTGACTATCGGATATAAGAAAATAACTAATTATTTTTATGTAATATCAATTTTAAACAAATTATTCTATCGTCGTGTCATACTTACACATATTTCCCACACTTTCTGTGTGTTCTCATCGATTAACTTCCCTTCTTTGTTCACACGTGCCTCCTTCCATAGCACATGACATGGGATGGAAGTGCATTTGGTTTTAGACTCATTAATCTACATATAAACATAGAAAAATAATTATGATATTGTTTAATGGAACCTAACAATATTATTGTAAATTTAAAATACGTATCATTTTCTTTTCTAATTAAGCGTACCCCATCCTTTTTTGATGATAGGGGTATGTTGGTTTTGAAGCACGTTCCTTATTTTCAGTACAGAGTTTCTATTTCATAAATGAAATATTGAAAATCAAAGTGATGAATACAGGTATCCTCAAACAACATATTATCACTCACAATGTACCTGAAACTTCTCATCCCCACGACGGAAAATAAATGTGTCCCATGCTTCTTGGGATATCAGGTGAGCGTAGACAATGGGTGGGTGCAGGTTTATTTTACCTTTAGAATATTTGAGGTGACATCTTGTTAAAATAGTGTGAAAACCTTGATGAATCTTTCCTGCAAGCCTTAGTAAATAATCCTTGTGTGAACCATGTACTATAAGTGTACTCTGCAAGAGATTGAGAAGAGTAAGACATTGTTTCATTATTTTATTTTCTAGTAAATTAAAGAAATAAATTCATAATGTTACTATAATTTCTTCCCAGATCACTGCCTTCAGCCCTGACACAACATGGTGTCATGAATCTATGTCAATCGGCACGCGTTGCATAGTGACAACTCTAATGTAGCTGTTAAACATAGCCTTTTTGGGATTCACATGTTGGACTCGTGCATTCCATCCGACTTCAAATTTGATGCCTTTGCTTTTTGCCTTAAGAATTTTGGCTAACACCGTCAAACTATGACGTACCTGTGATTTATGCGACGCTGGTCCTTCATTCTCGACCATTTCATCGATATAAACATCATCTATATGTTCATCTAGAATGGTATCAATGACATGTGTTGATGGTTGTTGGACCTCAACACTAAGAGCAGCAGGAGCCGTAGCAGTAGGAGCAGTAGGAGGAGCAGCAGTAGCAGGAGCTGTAGCAGGAGGAGTAGCAGGAGAAACCAGAGCCACAGTAGGAGCACTAGAAGCAGCAACATGAGATGCAGGAGAAGCAGGAGCAGCAGTAGGGGAAACAACAGCAGCAGCATGAGCTGCAGGAGCAGTAGGAGCAGAAGCCACAACAGAAGCTGCTTGAGAGACTTGTTCAGCCTCAATGTTAGGAGCATCAAAATGTGCAAAAGTCATTATCTGCAAAAGTGGTTGAACAGTTAATTCAGATTACATAAATTCAGTAATGATAAGATAATAACATGAGATAACAAGATCAATATTACAAACAAAATATAACCTGTTTACTGAACTCTCTTTCTTTTTTTCAAAGGTTGAAGGGATTTGACACCTCTATCGACTTTCCAAATACCTTAATTGTGGTCTCCTCTAACATACAAAACATCATATACATTGGTACCACTTTTAAATGATTGTGACGTACCACTAAAAGGATCGTTCTCAACTAAATTTTCATCTGAACCTTCAATAGTTTTGGATGATAACAGAACAATCGACCACTTTCGGTTTGAGGGATCTGGAACATAAAAAACTTGTACCGCTTGTGATGCCATTATATAATGTTCGTCTTTGTACCCTTCTTTAATAAAATTAACTTTCACAAATCCCCATTCATCTATTTTAACACCACTGTTGTTATAAATCCATTTGCATTAAAAATTTGGCAATTGGAATGTCGTATAATCCAAATCCCATATTAGTTTGATAATGCCAAAGTATGACATATTTGCATAAATTGGATTCTGTCCCTACTACCAGAAACATGCATCGCTTTAGCTACTAGTGTAACTCCACTATTTTTCATGGTATTATCTTCATCATGTTCATCTGTATAGAATGTATAACAATTAATTACATAACCACTGTAAGATAATACATACACACTTGGTCCAGTGGCTATCCATTAAAGACGTTCTGAAATTGAATTCGGATTTTCATCCAACTGCTTAAAAATATGGTCCTGAAACCATCCTATAAACTGGTGATTATGTGTATCTGATAACCATTTTCAGCCCTCGATGGATTCAACTGCCTAAGAATTTCTTTGTGAGTTTCAATATATGGAGCAACCTCCCAACTATTATGCAAAACATAAACATGAACCTGTTCCCGATCTGTAATACTAATTGTCACAACTTCTCTTCCAGAAATTCCCTCACCCTCAATGCATCCAGTGTGATGAGATTTCGGGAGACCAATGATTTCCACATCAGATAGGTATTCAGTACAAAATTCAATGGCTTCCTCAACAGTATGTCGCTCCACTATACAACCCTCTGGACGACTTCAATTTTTGACATACCCTTTCAAAATCTTCATATACCATTCAATAGGATACATCCATCTATAGTGAATAGGACCACAAATTCGAATCTCTCTCACCAAGTGAATCATCAAATAAACCATCATATCAAAGAATGTTGGCGGGAAGAACATTTCTAATTCACATAATATGATGAAAATTTATTTTTCCATAGATGGAAATTTCCCCAGGTCTAAAACTTTGCTACATATAGCCCTGAAAAAGAAAAAAATTTTGGTTAACGTATGACAAACATTCTTGGGAAAAATGCAATGTAAAGATATAGGAATTAGATCTTGCATCAAAACATGGAAATCATGTGATTTCAAACCTTTTAACTTAAAATCATTCATTGACACAATGTTATTGATATTTGATGAGTACCCCTTTGGAACCTTTACATCATTGAAGAAGTTGAAAAATAGATATCTCTCTACCTTAGAAAGAGTATAAGCAGCTGGAGGAAGAAACATTCGATTTTCACCCTTCACGAGAGCCAACTCTTCTCGTATTCCCATGTCAACCATGTCCAACCTTTGCTTAATTCTATCTTTTGATTCTCTAGGGGCATTTAACAACGTTTCGATAACACATTCACATACATTTTTTCCACATGCATCACATCAAGAAAATGTATGACATACAAACAATTCCAGTATAGTAATTAAAAAACTGATCTCTTTTTCCAACCGATTTTCGTAAGGTTTTTCGAAAATGGTTTACCAAAAACAGTGTTCAGATCTTTTACTTTCTCAAACCACTGATCACCTAATAGTGGAGACTGTGTTGCTCGTTTTTTTGAACTTCCATTGAATGATGTCGTCCAAGATCGGTACTTATGCCGATGAGGTAGAAATGTACGATGTCCTAGAAACACAGATTTTGATGAATGTTTCAACCTAATTGATTCTGTATCTTCTTCACACATGGGACACCCTTGAGTTCCTTTAATGATATAGCCTGACAAATTTCCATAAGCAGGGAAATCATTTATTTTCCAATACAACATCGCTCTCAACGTGAAGTATTCACTTTTATAAGCATCATACAACATTACACATGAGTCCCACAATAACTTAAAATCTTCGATCAAAGGAGCCAGATAAACATCAATATCATTACCTAGTTGTTTTGGTCCTGATATAAGCATAGATAACATGATGAATTTCCTCTTCATGCATAACCAGGGTGGAAAGTTATAATTTACCAACATAACATGCCATGTACTATGAGTTCTGGTTTGAAAACCAAAATGATTCACTACATCTGTAGATAATACAAGACGAAGGTTTCTCGGCTCTTTTCCAAATTCAGGATACTCATGTTCAATTTTCTTACATTGAGGAGAGTCATCCAGATGATGTAATAAATCATCTTTATTTCTTTTATCTGCATTTCATGACAATTTTCTTTCAGTTTCTTCACTTCCATATAGATTCCTAAACCTTGGAATGATTAGAAAGTACTATACAACTTTGATAGGATTGGATTTATCTTTCTTTTATCGAGAAGCACCACACTTTGGGCATTTTGTAAGTTATTTTTTCTCTTTGTGAAACAATAAATAGTCTTTCGGGCAGGAATGTAATCTTTCAGAAATCATTCCCATTGATCGTAGCATTCATATAGCTTTATATGTCCGTCTTGGGAGCTTATTATCTTCTGGGAGCATGTCATTCAAGAGAGCAAGTAGATCCGTAAAACTGACATCACTCCATCCGTTGCCTGCTTTCAATTTATACAACTTCAGTTCTGCTGAAAATGTTGTATACTTAGTGCAAGCAACATACAATGGCGTCTTTGCACAACTCTTTAAGTTCTCAAACAACTTTGGGAAATCACAGAGTTCATCTTGAATTGTCTTTTTCATTTCTTCAATACGGTCTTCATCATCATTGACATCTGTAATCACATCCTCCATATGGTCTTCTTCATTATCCATATTTGTATTCATATCTGACGATCCATAAAACTCATTTTTATCCCAGCCAGTAGCTACATTCGCTTTTTCTCCATATTTATTCTAACATTTATAACTCTGATCTATTATGTGACATATCAAATGTTTTTTCAACTCCTCTGGAGTAAGTAGTCTAGAATAACAACAATGTAAACACAGACAAAGGATTTGAGAAGGATCCTTTGCGTGGTCCTTTGCAAACTTGATGAACTCTTTCACTCCGTTCTCGTACTCTATTGTTAAATGATTAGCATCCATCCAATATTTATTAATCTTCATCCTATTTGAATCTCAAATATTATTATTTATGGTTCAAGTACACAAAAAAAGACTTCCAAATACAGTAGAAGAGAACCACTTCCTTATAAAGAGATCAATTAGTCTAACCTATAATCAAGATTCATAAAAAAGAATATTAGATTCACTAAAGAGATGATGATCTATCACTCTATAAGGAGGATATAAGAGGAGATAGAGGATTTCCAATCGATGAGAGATCCCCTTATCAGAGAGAAACCAAACGCATCCACTATAGCTATCTGAGAATAAGGAATTTTGGAGGAGTTAAAATGACTCTTGTAATCCTTAAATAATCAATGAGAGATCCCCTTATTAGAGAGAAACCAAACGCATCCACTGGAGCTACCTGTGAAGAAGGGAGTTTAGAGGAGTTAAAATGACTCTTGTAATCCTTAAAGAATCAGGATTTCAAATGAGAGTTTTGTAGGAGAAAAAAGAATATAAAATGGGGCGCATGGAATTTAAGACTATAAAAAAAATGCCACGTTGCAACCTCCCATAGACACGGTACAGAAAGGATTTAGACAACCATACTATGGTGTAGACTTCTTGTCATGAACTAGGACAGGTTTCCATCCCACATGACACCTGACCCAACTCATGGGAAGGTCCAAAAGGAATTACCAATCCCCATGGGTTGTAACTAGTGCCTAGGCATTGAGTAACAACTTTGGGAATGGTTTTTTCTTGTAAAAAACCATAAATATTACATAATAATCACACACTATATCATAACCAAATTTCACAATATAATAGACCAAAAGATAACACTTCAATAGGGATTAATCATTTGAAAATTTCAACCAAAACCAAAATAACAAAAAAAGGTAAGGGAACCAACAATACAATCAAGCCTCCATTAAACATGAGGGTCAACATCCCCATTCCACAACCAATAACAGTCACCAAAATGGGAACTACTAGCACATATATCCACCATCACCACCAAGGGAACCTTGTTTTTCTTTTTCTCACTAAACCCTAACAACTATGGTAGTAAAAACATGTGTTTTAACTAGTTTATTATAGGTTATTTGTCCGTATAGTGATTTTATGGGACATAATTTTGATTAATTTGTCTTTTAACATTTATGGATTGTGGTTTCAACAAATATTGAGTTAAAAAATTTACTTAAATTAATTTCATAGACTATTGGGGAGTGTATGAGTTTCTAAAATTTATAACTTGTCAAAATATTCCAATGTTTGATATTCATGAGGTGTTTTATAATTTTTTTTAAATTTTATCCAAGCATGAAACAATGAGATTACAGTAGTTTTCATGTTTTTTGAATCAATAATAAATAAAATTCAGAAGTTAGTTGTTCTCGTAAAATCTAATTGGAGATCTAAATATTAGTTTTATGATATTTCCTATTTATTAAATAATTACATGAATAAATCATTCAAAGTAAAAATGTTTTTATTATTTTCAACTCTTTTTATGGTACGATTTTCATAATTTCAAAAGAATATATTAGATTTCTTGATGGGGAATATGTGATTTAAAAATGTTTTAAAAGGAATGATTTCAAATATTATTTTTCAATGGATCCTAAATAATAAGGATTCCGATGTTTTTTCAAATTCCTGTTTGTAATTTTTATTAAATATTTTTACATTATGCTTCTGGCATCCTTAACTGTAGATCCTTGGAATAATTATGGCATATATTGACTTGTACCCATTAATGGGATGAATTTAATTTCTGTGTGAGGCATGGACGTATAGGAGAAATTGATTATTTATTAGGATGGTTTTGGATGTTAGTTGAGATTTATTTGTTATGTTTTATTAATAATACCTATATTTTTTTAGTGACATACTTTTTTATTATCTCTATATAATTGATGGTAAGGGAAACATAGGTAACTATGTGAGACATCATGTTATATGATAATCTAGATTAGACTACTACACTGACTAGTGTACCCTAGTGTAGGATAAAATCATATTGTTGGAGTTCCCCAATAAGATAAAGATTGTAACTTAATGTCTTATAATTTATGGAATTAAATATATTTTGGTAGATGATTCCACAAGTTTAAATTATAATATTAGAATGTCTCATGTTTTGAAAAAGTGCTTTTCCAATGATGATGTTTCGATTTATAATAATTTAATATGGTCTATTAAGGACATATTCATTATAATTATCCCCTTGTTATAACCATTATTTGTAACACCATTCATATAGTCAATGTAACATCCTATTATCTGCATTCATTTAACATTCTAATTACTTGTTTTCCTCTTAAATTAGGTGTGTCACGGTACTCCTAAGGGGGGAGAGAATTTTTTTGGGAAGGTTTACTAAATTTTGGTGATGTATTATTGTTTGAATTAATGTATTCTAGGTATAAATTAGTTTATGGGGTTGGGTTATTCTCCATCACTAGGATTCCATTGTGCTCCATTCCACCCCCTATATAAAATTATATCTATTTTCTACAATCACACTTCCAATAATAGAAACACACATGAAAAACAACCATTTACAATATTCAAGTCATTATCAAACCCTTACGCTCAGCAAAAAAATTGTAAAACATGTTTCCCACAACCCAGACAATTTATAAAACCATTTTAGAACCAAATAAAGCATATTAAGCACCTAAAACAATGTCAAATAATGGAACAACCTACCTATTTCTTGATATCTTCACAAAACCAGAATGAAACCACCAACTGTACTAAGGAAAGGCCTTAAGGATGAAATTAAACACAATAACCATAAATATTTAACCCAAATAAATGATTCAACCAACAACAAGAACAATATTGAAAAAATATTCGAAAAACATGCCTTGGGTGGTCTGGAAAACCAAAGAGGGAATTGCGGGCGGCGGAGGTCCGACAAATAGAAGAGGGTGTTGTGGGCAGGGGAGGTCCGGAAACCCAAAGCGAGGGCGGTGGAGGTCCAGCAACAAGAAGGGGCATTGCGGGCGGCGGAGTTTTGGAAAATTGAATGGGCATTGCGGGCGGTGGAGGTCTGGCAAAGAGGAGTGAGGGCAGCAGAGGTCTGGCAAGAGAAACGTGGGCGGCAGAGACGAGTCACAGGGTTCCACTACTGCGAGAGCTTCAGGTCGCAATAAAATGAGGGCATTATGCGACTGACTTTATAAAAAACGGACTAAGGTTTTATCAGTGCTTTTTTAGCACTGATAATGGTACTCTTTATCAGCGCTAAAAAAGTCCTGATAAATTATTCTTGTATCAGTGCTAAAATTTTAGCGTTGATACAGAGTGTCTTTGTCAGTGCTTTTCTAGCACTGATAAAAGATCGTTTTATTAGCACTTCTTTGCGGTGATAAAGGTTACTGTGTATCAGTGCTAAAATTTTAGCACTGATACAAGGTAACCTTTATCAGCAGTTTTTCTTAACACTGATATAAGGGGTCACTTCCCTTGCCCGTATTTTTAGTAGTGAGAATACAACACATAATAGTTGAATGCAACATAAATATCTTCTCATAAAAAAAAGACCATGGGTTTCACAAAATAAAATTGTAAATAAGGATTAATTTTTGTAAGAGAGATATACAATACAATAAACTCCATGCATAAAATTCCATAATTTCAAGCATCTTGGATGAAAATTGATACTATCTTGACCAAAGATATAATACTTCAATACTACGGTTTAACTAATATTCACTACCTTTATTTAATCTATCCTCATACACTTGATTTAATTCCATATCTTGATGGTGGATTTGAATCTCTCTTTCAAACATGACTTCCTCCAACCATTGTGCTTCCAATTTTCCTTAATGACATACCTCCCACTTAGATTTCATTCCATAATTTCCATCAATGTTGTTTCCAAAAAAAGAAACAATTTAATGGAAGTGGTAAATGTTTTTGAGTGGAAGTAAATAACATCGAGTGAAATTAATGTAGATTTTATTTCCCATTACTTATTTTTTGTAATGTAATATGTTAGATTCCATACTTGAAATTACATTATGTTATTTTTTAACTTTATTGGAAACTCAAATTTTATCTCCTGAACAATTATTATTGAATTTTGAGGCTTGAGACTCAAACCTCATTTATTCTTTGTTGTTTGAACTACTTTGTGTAGTAGTCATTCAAAATGATCACTAGAACATGGTATGTGATGACTTTTTTTGATTAGTTCAATCAATATGGGTGTATTTCCAAAAAATATGGGAGATAAATATCAAACCACAAAATGCAATAATAATTGATCAGGAGGTATGTCATTAAGGAACATTGGAACCACAATGATGGGATGAAGGATAGTTTGAAATAGGTAGTACAATCCATCATTGAGAGATATATGTAAATCATTGTCTAATTATGGATTAAATAAAGGTACTGAAAGTTAGTTGAATTTTAGGATTGAAGTGTTATATCTTTGTTCAAGATAGTAACAATTTTCATCAAAGAGGCATGGAAATGTGGACATTTATTCATGAGGTGTATTGTATTGTTTTCATTCAATAAAAATTAAATGTTTCTCTACTCATGAATAAAATGACTTCTGAACATGATGATGTTACCAACCCAAATGAAAAATAAACTATTTATGATGAAAATATAGATTTTTTAGGGATCAACAACAGGTTGATGAAAAAACAACAATGATGCAACATCATATATTTGAGTAAAATTATCAAGGAAAGAATTCAGGGTATAAAATTTGAAGTTTTTTGAAATCAATGCGAACAACCTATTGACCCTAACAAGTCAACATTCATTAGTTATCTTGGGGTCACAATGAGGATGAATTTTCATATTGATATTGACTCATGTAACCACATCCAACCTATAATAAAGAAAATCCTTTGGAAAAATATAATGGTAATGTTACAATATACGTTCAATATTTTACTGAAAAATTATATAATGAAATGTGGTTTTAATTTTCATTATTCCATAGAAAATTTTTTACTTTACAATATTTCCATAATAAATTTGCTTAAGGGCTTCTGGAAAATCCAATATAGGTTTCCAGAATCATCTTACGAAGTTACATCATAGGGATACTGAGGGGAAAATATAGCCCCACCCACTACTTAGTTATGTACACATTATAAAGTAGGAAACATGGACTGGTTTCATCAATAATCATAATGAGATGTCATTTATGGTGAGTTTCAGTTGATAATATATTATTTGATATTATTTGTTTTATCCAACAAGATTCAAAATAGATTATCTGTGAAACAAAAACAAAGTAATTGAAATAAATAATGTGCCTCAAAACAAATTTACCCCTATCACAAAGGAAGGATAGTGTATGATTCATTATATAATAAATTAGTATATATTTTAAATCAACAATAAAAGTTTAATTATGTGATATGAAACAACATATTGTACTTTTTTTATATGTTTATTGATGAATCAAAATATAAAGTCACTTCCATCCCATGTCAAGAGATATAGGAAGTTCGTGTAAATAAAGAGGGTAAATTAGTTGTTGAAAACAAAAAAATAGTGTGGGAAGCATGTGTAAGTATGACATAATTGTAATTCGTTATGATTTATAACAATATTACATAAAAATGTCTATTTATGTTCATATTTTTATATTGTTTAGACACAATAATCGGCAATGACTGTACTATAGAAAAATCTACCTTCAGTATATTTTAAGCGGCTTCAATAATATATTTTAATTAGAGGATTAGGTTTTAGAGTCTCTAATAGAACATATATTGATATGATAAAACCCCATGAAGACACATATAACATGGTGAGGTGATTTCAGACACAAATAGACTCACATAAATATATTATCTTGTGGTCTGGTTTGGCAGACCAATGTAAAATAAATGATCAAATTGAACCATCAGTAGAGTGAAGATATACACATGAACCAAACGTATCCACTATCTTTGAGTCTAGTCATTCCCCCCATGGTCATACCTTACCATGGGTAATCAATGTTTTCATTACTATTTCTGAAAAATGTAAATTAATCAACTA
The DNA here is from genome assembly GCA_963277665.1 of Viscum album. Lineage (NCBI taxonomy): Eukaryota > Viridiplantae > Streptophyta > Magnoliopsida > Santalales > Viscaceae > Viscum > Viscum album. Next base: position 826,891,591 of record OY728155.1, read on the forward strand.
CTAATAACTTTATATTACTAAAATTCAATAGTGTAAAGTTGTATGTGAATTTTATCTTTAAACAACCACATAATGTCATTTTTTGATGGGTACGGTTTATAATATCCTAGTACACCAGATACACAATAAAGAACTCCAAAAATATCACATGAGAGTGAGAATTAAGGTATCTTATGAGCCAACTACTGAGTTTCTTATTCCACTTTATGGTCCAGATATTACAATGGTCGAAGCTGCTATTGGATCTTGCATAGAATGGATATCTAATCTTCTAAATATACATGAGCTATGTTTTTAATAAAAATTTCATATAAAAACATGTAGGATTTGATTATAAACTGTTGTAAGTGAGGTATGATATTACTGATGGATAAAGTGTGAAGAAACAAAAGGCCAAATCAAGAAAATATATTGAATCTACCAAGAAATAAAAACCACTTTATGAGAGTACTTTCTCCCCGCTAGTTCTAGGAAAACAATTATTATCATTACAACATCATGCAGAAACCAAATTTAAAGGTAAAATTATCTCATTCATTGAATATTAAAAATTAAAATATGAAGATTCCTCGACACAAGGAATTGATCTCGAGACTCTAAATGGCATTATCAAGCTTTAATGGTTAGGCTTATTAGTTTTGAAAACATATATAAGGTACAATTTCATAATACATCTATCAAAATAGTGAGATAATATGTTTATTAATGTTGATAACAATTCACATTTTGAATATTCAATTATATCACAACTATATAAATGGAAGATCATGTGAAGCATGATGTGGATTCATTAATCCATGTATCATTTCTACACCAGCACTTACTTTGAATGAGAAATAAATTATGAAGAAAAAATATGTTTTACTAAAAGTGTATAATAAAAAATCAGCATAAAAAAGACTCATTTTGATTACTACAATGCAAATGTAAAACTCTAAAATCTAATCACATAAAATATATTATTAATTTCTTAAATTACTTAATTGTTTTTTCTTTTTTTAGAAGCATTGGATACTGATAACAATCAATATGGACACCCTGAATATTTATTTTTTGGATCGAATTCATGGATATGCAACCAAAAAACCGCACATGATGTCAATTTTGATTATCTAATACACAAAAATCCATAATTTATAAATAAAATTTGAATTATATATTCAGTATCTATTTTAACAAGAATTTTTTTTATGATAGGGTGGTCACTAAATACATTCTATATCATGGAATGAATTTGGTGTATGAAGTGATAAAGTCTATGTAATAATACAAATGAAAAAAATTAAGGTATATATAGAAATATTTATCTATCAAAACATTTCAACACAATGTAATTATTTTGGTAAATGTTTACATAGTTTCTAAAACAAGATAATTACATCGATTGTGGATATTATGTTTGAAAATTTATTATAGAAATCACAAATAATAAAAAGACCAACATCCCCCAATAAGAAATTTTTGGTGTTCATTAAAATTTCATTAAATATATTTCCTAATCATTTTTTGTAAATATTTTCTCAGTTCTATAAATATTTTCGATAACCTATTTATTCAAAACAAAAAATCAATTTGTTTAGATTTGAGTGGGTATCATACTTTTTGTTATATTGTACAATGAAAAAAAAATTAAGAGATTACCTGTTATGTTTCTGATCTAGTATGAGTTATGACCATCGATATATATTTGGTGTGTCAAGCATTAATGTTAGAGTTATTATATATTATTTTTATCTCTTTCTCAAGGATGATTATAATGGAGAAAATCAATTTGTTTATAAGAGATGACCTATAAAAAAAATAAAATTTTTGGGAAATCATGGAGGTAGAGGCGAAGGCAGAGGGGGAGGTAGAGGCAAAGGAAGAGGCATATTCGACATCATAGATCAATATAGAGGAGGAAAAATAAGAAAAGGATAAGGTGGATACCTAGGAAAGGGAGGATAATAATTGTAGTCTTTCAAACAATAAAATTGTTGACCAATGAAGTATAATGATGATCATACCATGATTGTGTTTGAGTGCAATTGTTTTAAAGTTCACACAACACTTATCACTTAACATAAGATCAATTTTGAATGTGTTTATGGTGAATTATTGAAATAATGTTTTTACCATTCATTTAAGTGATTTTATATATGGTAGTTATCCATGTGCAAGATCATTCTATGTTAGAAGCTTCAATTTCTCCACCAGTGCTACTGAAGCAATATTTGTAAAACTATCAATCATGTAATAGGTATATAATATAACATAAATGTTGGAATAAATTTGTGTTAAAACAACCACTTAATTCAATAGGTGTATGAAATAACTATTTGAGGAAAACTAGACTTGAGATATCATGTTCATAGAGGAGAGATGGTGTCAAAGTGTATGTTATTAGTTTAATGTTGACATTTTAAAACAAAACAATTTCACTCACTAAAAACCAAGAAAACTTGTTCAGATTGCCTTAATAATTTAGTAAAATTGTTCATAATTCATTTGTGATATCTGTGAAGAATTATCTTTTAAAACCCATAGACAATGACACATATATGTATTAAAGTGCATGTTTCCTGTTAAAAATAAAATTTGGTAAAAAAACAATAGTGGCATACTCAAAAATAATAAAAATCATTCTGCTTGTTTTGAAACTTTAGGAAAATAATCCATAATTTATTTGGGATGTGTAGGAATCAACCACACCTCAATGTGATGCATGGTGTGACTAGTATGACTCTAAGTGTGTATTTTTATTAAAAATTGACATTAATTTTAGTGAAAAAACTGACATACTCAAGACTGAGAAAATACATTCAGGAATTTTTTTTTAATTTAGGACAACGATCCAAAAGTAATTTTTGACATTTATGAATCATCGACGCATCAATTTGATGCACAGTGTGACCGGTATGACTCCATGTGTCTGTTATCAGTTTAAAATTTTCATTTTAATACAAAAAATATCACTCACCTAAAATTGAGAAAACATACTTAGATTTTCTTGATAATTAGATAAAATTATTCATATATCATTTTTTATGTATATGAATTGTCCTCATTTCATACCCATGCATGATTCCACCTTTATCGCTCAAAGTGCAAGTTTCCAATTTAAAATGACATTTTAGTAAAAAAACACAAGTGTAATACTCAAAACATAGGAAATTAATTAAAATTATTATTATACTTTTGGGAAATAATTTATAAGACATTTGGGATGTGTAGGAATCAGTTGCACCTCAATATTGTGCACGGTGTGACTGATATGACTCCACATGCATATTTTTATTCAAAATTGACATTAATTTTAGAGGAAAAAAATAAATGACATACTCAAAACAAAGAAAATTCATCCATGCAATTTTGTTACTTTACAAAAATGATCCAAAAAACATTTATGAAATGCTTGAATTATCCACACCCCAAATCGATACACGGTGTGACCGGTATGACTCCATGTGCGTATTTTTATTTAAAATAGGCATTAATTTTAAATAAAAATACAACTTACCTACTCAAAATAAAGAAAATTCATTAGGATTGTTTTAAGATTTAAGAATATGATCCATAAGTAATTTTTGATGTGTAAGAATCAGTTACACCTCAATTTGAATCTTGGTGTGACTGTTATGACTCAATGTATGCCTTTTTAAAGGAAATTTACATTAATTTTCTTAAAAACACAACTCGCATACTCTATAATATTTGTTTTTCTTTTATTTTTATTAGAAATTTTGTTTAATTTAAATTTAGTATTTTTATCTTCTTTTGGTAATTTTTAATTCCATTTTTGGTGATGAAGTGTGTTGTTATAGAACACTACATGCCCTATTTCCGGAGCTGCAGTGCTCTATAGCATTACATAATAGTTTTCTCCTTTGTCAGCACTACTAAATGAACGGATAAAGGATCCATTTATCAACAATTCTAAAAGCAATTATAAAGATAATTTTTTCATCATTTTAGAAATCAGTGATAAGGATATCCTTTATCTGCACTTATAGAAGTGTCAATAAAGGAATCCTTTATCTGATCTTTTTAAAGTGTTGTTAAAGATATAGTTTTTCAGTGCTTGTAGAAGTGCTGATAGAGGAATATTTATCAGTTCTTCTAAAATTTCTCGAAAGTTTATATTTATCAGTGATAAATAAAAGTGATGATAAATAGTTTCTTTGATAATAATTTTTATTTTGACTAATAAATATACCCTTTATCATCATTTTTCTTGCACTGAAAAAATACATGGCCTTTTAAGCGTGCTAAGGTAGTCAATGATTTTCTATCATTGGTAAAGTTCTATTCTAGAACTGTTAAAGGACACTTTTATATTAGTGACACATATTGGATTGATAAAAGGTAGAATCATCTCTTTTTCTAAAGCATCCTTAACTTTTCTGGGGCAATACTACAGTTTAACGTTATATGCTAAGGATATTACTTCCTCATATCAAGTTATGAGGGAATCATATCCCCTCAATGGGTCAAGGTAATTTAATGGTTCCAACACTTTAATGGAGTCCTATAAGATATTTTTGGGGTGAATGTACCACAAGTAACAGACAGTTTTGAAGTGAATCTATAGCTAGGCCCAGAGACAAAAAGTCTAAGAATCACTTCATATCCCATAAGGGCAGCAATCAATACACATATAGTTCTGGGATGCGATACACAATTTAAGTTCATATGGTCTGGACCATGGGATGATGGGGGTTCAAGGATTTCATTCAGTACAAGAGTTAAAACATGACATGAATGAGACAATGATACCTTGAACCATTTGAAGTGATCCGAAATAATTTTGTACATAGTTTAAGGTCATACAGTATGGAGCATAGAAAATATATTAGAGTCATGTCACTTAGAAAATTGGAAATCAGTTTAAATTCATGATGTGTGGACTATAGAAGTGTTTTTTTCAAGGTTAATAATGCATCATTAAAGAGGTAAGACCTTACGTGAATGATACAATTGAAGATCATGTACCAAAAAAGTATCAAGTGACAACCATCACATAATTTATAGTCATAATGTTTATACCAGGGAAATGGGAGAAAATATTTTCTCTTTATAATGCTCGGAATGGGGAAATGTTGGCCCCATGAGGTATTATGATGCAATAATAAAAGGAATACCCATACTGAGTGTAGGTTACTAGGAGGATCGTGTGTTAAAAAGGGATTTAGAGGGTCAAAATATAGATTTATTTTTAGTTGGGCCTCAAGATGATATGTCTAGGTGTCACTAAATATCCCATGAGGATGGGAATCAAGCCACACATAGTTTTGGGATGTGACATAGAGTTTAAGATCATATGGTCTAGACCATGGAATATGGTTTAGATTAATGTCCCTTGGACTAAAGAAACTTTTCTTTCAAGGTCATTTATATGGCACAAGAGAGATATAACTCAATATGAATGGAGCCAGTGAATGATCACACTCCATATAGACACCTTGTGGTGAAATAAATTTGGTTTAAGGTCATAATTTCATGACTCTAACAAAGTCCCAATGGGAGAAAGGATTAATGTATTTATAGATTATCTTGGAGATAAAAATTTTGGGCATCCCTATGTATCCCATAAAGATGGGAATCAATCCAAATGTAGTTCTAAAACATGGGGTGACATAAGACTTGTATTGGTGGGGGAAATCCTTTTTGGTGAGGAAATTGAGGAATACCACAATCATGGGGAATCCCATGTTAAGAGTATAGGCTAAGGTTTTTTGATCATCCGATACTTATCGTATGAGGAATCCCAGTTTCAGATGGGGTAAATATCATCTTTTATTAAGAGGAATCCCAATATTTTATGGGGTAGAATTGCAGTTTAATGTAATGTGTTGAGGACTTTGGGAATTATAGTTTAAATTCCTAAAAAATAGACCATAGGTAACGTAAATATTTTATTTTCATAATTCTTGGACCTATGGGAGATCTTAGATTAAGGTCAGAGTGTTTAGATAATAGGATCTAAGTTTAAGGTTATAGATTTTGGACCACGGTTGAGCATATTGAATATTGTGATAGAGTGAAAATCCTAGCATGGATGGTGGTCCATTGAGGTCAAATTCCATGCCACACATTTCAAAGAGATGGGATTATTGAACGGAGAAATGCAGCCCTATGGAGTGACAAACCTAACGTGAATGATGGAAAATAAAACCCAAAGCCACACCACATATTTTTGGGGAGACTTTCATATAGTTTAAATTCATGATTATTATTATTTAACTCCTAGTATAGGGTTTTGGAATTTGGACCTGAGGATTTTCATTTATGGTCATAAAGTCTAGACATGTGATTTCACTGCATGAAGTAATATTTGAGAAACATGGCATTGGTGGGAGGTTTGGTACACTCTCTATCCAAAGTGATCAAAGAGTATGCACAATTGGAATATACCTTATGAATGATGTAAGTTCCTTCCCACCTGGACTCCAATATTTGTTGATTCTTTCCAAGAATCATTGGCACTCTGAGAGCCAGTTTTTTATCACCCTGGGGGAAGCAGTGAAATAGACCCTTCTTTTAGAATACTCTTTCTATCCTATTTTGGTGCATGTCTAGATTATGCAAGGTATGAATCTTTTTATCTTGAAGTTCATCAATCTTAACTAGATGGAATTATGTTATTCTATATGTAATATTCTTATTGTATATAGTTGTTTGGAGTGATGGAAACTTTTACTCAATGGGAAAAACTACCTCTATTCCATACACTATGGAATATTGGGTCAACTGATTTAAATTTTTATTCATCATTTTATAGGACTAGAGGTAATTTAGGATCTTATCTAAAAAAAATTAGGGTTCTAGACCAAAAACTTCTGAAAAATATATATAGGTTCTTGTTTAATAACTTGATCATACCATTTATCTATTAATTATAGTGGAAAGTATGATTTTACTTGATAATGTGCTTGGTGTATAACCTATTCAACTCATAAGCCTAGATGTTTTTACCATTATTGGTGAGAATGTAGTGAAGAACACTAAACCGATGAATGGTGTGTGAGATTATGAATTCAATCATTTAGTTTTCCTTAAATTCTTTAAGGGGAATCAATTCTTACCACTTGGAGAATAAACCCATCATGGGTTGATTAAAATTTCACTAAAGAGATATTGTTGATGGATATGGGCCTACAACATCGAGTCCCAATTCTGAAAAGGTACAACAATACTTTGTGTTGTGGATAACCTCTGGTAGTTGATGAAAAAGTTGGCATGGATCTGAAATTCGTGACACCTCTTGGAATACATGTTTCATTCACAGAAAATAGTGTGCCAGAAGTAGGGAATCCTATGAATCTAGTGTGAGTGCTTCATTATTTCCTGGTGACCACCAAAAGACCGGACATTTACCACCAAAATAACTTATAGAACATCATATACTTGGATGGAATGGAGGATAATTCCATCAAACCCACATATTTAGAGATCCATCTCATGGTTGGACCCACTATAGAGGGTGAACTGCAATGAAAACTAATAGATTTTCTCACACTCGAATAGATATAGATGGAGAATACCATACTAGAAATAATCAATGAAATTAGTATTTTAATTGATGGTTTCTTGTTCTATATAGTAACATGAGGGTCTTAAATTAGAAGCATTGGTAGATATCTAGATTAGCTGATACCTATCATCATCATCTGAAATGACTGGAGTGATGAATCATTGATGCACCTTGTGAAGGAATAGTTTATTTGTGTTAAGATCTATAAGAGATGTGGATAAAATATCCAAGGAGACGTTTCAACCATTTTGTAAATAAGGGATATGAGACACTTATGGATGAGAAGATAACTAGTCCATTAACTATACATTTTGCTCCAGTAGGTGCACAATATCTAGGTTTCTAACACTGTAATCATCATTAATTTGTTTGATGATCATCTTGGTTTCCCTCTTCACATGAAAATAGGGATCATCAATCTTGAGATTCAGCTTGAGATTAGTAATGAGGGCCTGATACTCATCCTCATTATTGGTGTAACCTTCTGAATATTGAAATGTGTATAGTAGGAAAACCTATATTGGGGTGATGAAGAGGATCCTTAGGCTCACTCTATTGATCTTGGGATCATTGGTCCTTCTACCAGTTATGATCTACGAGGAAACATCAAAATTTATATACCATAATGGTATGGAATGGTCCACTAAGAGTATGGCCTCATCTAGAAAATTGACATCCAAAGAAAAATCTTCCGGGGGGTCATATTGGCGACCATGAGGTCTTCTAATGTCTAACAAATAATTGAATTCTATAGAACAAAACTAATGTCGAACTACTAAAGGTTCACTACCCGATGTGCCATTCATGCCAAAAAAAAATGGGGATTCTTGAAATACTTTATTGGGTCTACTCGCTACACCATATGTATCTCATGATGCTGAAAATAATGCCACAACTTCTACACTAAAAAAACTAGTGTGAGGAATCTCTTCTCGATGGGGGGGTATCTAGTATCCATGTTAAAGAGTATGAAACTATGATAGTGTCTATTTTATTGGCCCTCATTATTATTTTATATGATAAGGGAACCAAGGGGCCATTCCAGGGTGGTTACATAGAGGACGAAAAGCTTTCCATAAATTGGTGACATCAGAACCATAGGTAATAAAAGATACAATTTTATATCTTCAAATGTGGTGTGGCACTTCTCATCCCACTTCTACGCAGTGCTTTTTTTCATGAGCCTCATAAATAGATTACACTATCTACCTAGATTCAAAATGAACTAGTTTATATAGGATAAGTGGCCTTGGAGTCCTTGTATCTCCTAGAGGTTTCATAAAAGAGGAATTTGGATAAGGGAGTTTATTTTCCTTGGGAAATTCTCGATGCCTCTTTATCTAAAGATAAAGCTGATAAACTTCCCATAGATAACCCTTAATGCACACTCCAAGGGGTTCATCTTTAAATTCATGGAGTGGTGGATGACAATAACATTCCCAATGTTTCTAATATGGTCCTATTTATAGTGGGATTTTACCACCAAGTCATCCATGTGGCATTCCACCAATGTCCCATGAATCAGTTTTATGATGCAGTTCATGTCTCAATGATAAGTGGCTCTTGCATTCTTTAGGCTGAAGGGAATCACTAAATAGTAGAATGTCCCTTAAATTTCCTTAAATTTAGTATAATATTCATCCTTAGTATCCATCTAGATCTAGTTGTACCCATAGTATCCATCCATTAAAGAGAGTTCTAGGAATATGGATATAGCACCAATCTACATCTCCATCACCAGAAGGGGAAAATTATCCATTGGAAAATGGCGATTGAGATCCTAAAAGTCAAAACATACTTTGATATATTCCTTTTTTTCTGACTAGGATGATGTTACATTTCCATCTACAGTACTGGAATTCCCTAATGAAGTTGTATTTGATAAAATTATCAACCTCATCCAAGACCATCACACCGTGAGAGAGGTGAATATTCCTAGGAGTCTGATTAAACCCATTATGTCCCATTGGGAGACCAATACGGTGAAATAAAAACTAAGGTTCTAGTTCATTCACTCATTATAACTCTAGGTAAAGAAATCGTGATGCTACTTCAGAAAATCCACATACTGCTACTGCTCCTCCATGTGCATAGCTGAATTGATCAATGTTTGTCTCAGATCTTCCTCAGTACCAAGGTTCAAAAAAATAAACTCATAGATGGTGGTGAATAATCCCTCTTCAAATGTTGTAGGAGGGTCTTACAAATCCTCTTCATTATCTAAGGTAAGAGAATCAGTAGGAGGAGGTTCATCTATTCCATCGGACTCAAGGGGAACTTGTTCCTTCTTGTAAGGACACAAATTCTCGAGTGTGGAGTTCCGACTCTGATGAAACTATGGAAACAGAGGTTGTCGATCTAGTTTCATATATTCACCGACCGTAAGGCCCATTCTTTATGTCAAAGTACTAGTAAAAATTTAGATTACATTGATTCAATCTTGCTCTATGGAACATAATATAATGTCATGGAATGATGGATATAGGAAGAACCTCATGGTGTTATAAAAGAGTGGGGGAATTTGGTATCACCAATTCCTATACTTTGTAAGAGTACATAGTAATCTATAGATATTCCTTTCTTTTAATAATGATATAAATCTTCTTCTATAAGACAAAAAAACAACTACCCAAGTACAGAATTGCTCCATCTAATTAATTTATCTGGAGGATAAAAGTATTATCCAATTTTTCTTATGTATTGGTTATGGTGGTTTTTGACTCAACCACATTGGTCTTAACTTTTTCCTCTCACTCTTATAATGGTTGGTATCTAGGTAGTTTACCTCATAGAATTTGCATGCAGATTCCTCACCTTGGAGAACCCCTACTAAATCATTAAGGGAGTACATTAGGCACTAGTGATATGAGGAGGAGACTACCACCTATAGACAAAGCTTGTGAATCCCCATTAGTGCATTATAAGTGGTGTCCTATGAGACAACCATAAACTCAATGCTTTTTTTTCAAGAAACTAACCTATATCTTTAGATATATCATGCTATATGGTTTTTTTAGTCTTTTCATAACCCTGAATGTTTGGATCAAAATGAGTCAGGTCTGATTTTCTTAACCCTAACTTTTAGAGCCTTGGGTTAGGATGAGATTGATCCTAGGACATGATCCCCATATGCAGTGGGGGACTTCCACACAATTAAACTTGCCTATTATGCATAGTGGGTGTGTGTTCCCCTGCAAGAGGGCACCATCATCTTCCTAGTAGAATGAGATGATGGCTTGGAATTCCATTTTCTCAGCTTATTTTTCATAGTATACATCCGTTGAAACTACCTCAAATCCAAACTGGAGAGGGATTCTCAAGGAATTTTTAAGGACCTCAGGCATTTCTTATGAATAGTGGAGGGCCTGAAGGATTGACAGTACTGAGGAATTCTGCTAATTTGATTCCAGAAATCATACTTCCATTCCAAATTCATGTTTTTCCCAAATGGGGAATTCCTTGGTAGGAGGCACAATGGATTCTACTGGTTGAACTACTGAGTTCTGGTGGGTACTACAAATATCAGACTTCTGAACATCTAAATCATTCTAAACAACTATCATCTGACTATTGACTAGTTGATGAATGGATCTTTCATAACATGGATGTCCACTGTATAGTTGTGGATGATCTTCTTGGCCAACCAACATTGTAGCCTATGGATGTGGGTCAGATGCAGTGGGCTGAGATTACTTTTCCTGGTGATCTCTACAAAAAAGTTGTGCCTTAGTTTTCATAACATGCATGGATCAATTCTAAGTGGTAGCCTACGAATTTTAGCTTCTCATATGTCCTCAACTCTTCTTTTAAGAGTTTCAGCTGTAGAAATTATAGGCTTTTTCTTGACATTACTCACCTTCAGTAATTGTGAACTGATCCACCTACTTTATGACATTCATTGAGGTATATTCATACTCATCATCATAGGGTTATTCCAATGTTGGGTAGACCCTGGGTGCGATTTCCAACTCAGGATGGAAAAAATCTTTGAGGGTTTGAGATAGCTTCAACACCAACGAGGGACTTTTATTTCCCTTATGTCGTTGGAACCATCACTTCTGATATGTGGAAGGCTACGACAGAAATTTTTTAGTGGTGACTGTAGAAGTTTCTGTGACTACAAGAGTCTCTAGTCTTCCTTGGAATCACCAGATGAAATTTTGTGTCTGATCAACTACTATGTGTTCAAACCAATCATTTTACATATGGGTTCCATGTCTAGAATCTATCTTCCATTCACCGTAACCTTCACTACTGCTGTCAGGATCGACAGAGATATGTGTTACTAGTGCCTAGATGTCTCCCAACATAACCAAACTGTGGTCCCTTGGGTCATGGTGAAAATTATTTAACACATGTAATTCCATTATGGTATGCCTAAGGATATTTTGGTAAGGGAAATGGTCAAGGAGATCGGAACATCCGACTTCCAAGGGCCTCTTTCACTCTAGAAACTTGAAGATCCCCTATTCTGGGGAACTAAATAAATAGCCTAGGATATGTGCATCTGTGAATAAATAATTTTAGTTCCTCGTATCTTGGAAGGGTGATCTTTGATTTGATCATTGATAATGGCCTCGATCATAATGAGAGGCTGGAGCTGCATATCCCATCTATGCTGTTGAACATGGTATGGCGGTGTTTTTCATTTCTGGACGAGGTGACATTGTGATTGATAGTGTTGTTGTACTCAGCATGGATATTCAGGTAAAGGTTCCAATAAATCCACTAGTTCTAAGGCCGATAAAAGTATGTTATATATAATCTATACTTTAGTAGGCCTCCTCATAGGAGCTGGAAGAGGTAAAAATAACGACTTTTTACTATACTACAATGAACCCTCCCGGTGTTGGTCCATATCAAGAAATTCCTAGAATTCACTTAGAAAATTATGATTCATGAGGGTAGGGACCAAATCAGTATTTAGATTCCCCAAAGGCATCATTAGTAGATACTCCAGAATGTTCTTATACATTAAGATGTTATAAATTCTTATTTTTCATATGATGGAGATGAATTGGTAAAGTAACTACCATCTAAGGTCATCCTAACCTGCAATGGGCCCTATAGGCATCTGTCTATACCATATGATTTCAATTAATTCTAATTTTTTGACAAAAAACAAAATATTGGTGGCCTTAAATTACTATAGGGTTCCAAAAAATGTTTAGAACCTTGGAATGAGTTGAGTAATATATTTAAATAGATCACATAACCCATTGAACAAGTCAAATCAAGGATTTTCAAACTTCAGTGGTTATTGTATGTTGTTCACGCATGTCGGTTACTACTTTACATCAAGTGGTATTTCCACTTGTTATTCCACTAGGTCCTCATGGTCATTAGTGAGAGAATATTTAAAAACATCATAGTGGTGATATTTTTATTCATGAGGATTATATACCTCTAATGCATTGATAGGCTCATCAACTCAGTAAGTATGCTCAAAAGCTTGTGGAGGGGAACAACCCAGATCCCAAGGAGGACAATTACACTACTTGGGGGGGGTTCAAGGACTCTTATCTCATTTACATACCTTAAACTCTACCTATTATCTTTATAGATGTATGGAATTTCAAATATCAATCTTGGAAAACTAGACAAGATTGATTTTCATCCCCATATGAGAAGAAATGTGACCACCTCAGGAAATATTGTACTTCTGGCATTGAACATCAATGATATAATTAATGATCCTTTCCTTCTCTTCAAGATTCTAGAGTAGGGTAGACACCATGGACTATGCCTAAATTTTTGGAATAACATCAAATGGATTAGTGGTACCAGCCTTCTCTTTTCCCTTGTTGAGGTTTAGACGAGTTGGTAGTGATCCCTCAATGGAGGGATCCTTAAGGATGAGCACCTACCTTTGCTGGTGGGTGAGGACACCTATATGAGGGTCTTACAGGTCCTAAACCACCCCTTATGGATGGTTTTATATATCATGCACTACATTAGTGCCCCTATTCCCCTAATCCTATAGTAGGTTGAGGATAACCATGTTTACTATAATGGTACTTGGAGGGGAATCCTTGTCGTCAGTGGGTAGGTCGAGCTATCACAAGATAGGAAAAAAATGGAGAGCAACATATTGTTCCTAACCATAGATATGTACATGAAGATATACTTATTATACAACTTAGAGGAGCACTATATGTCTCTTCACTCATCTATATTGCAGGGTCTAATAGTAGCCAGATGATGAAGGGCACTAATCCAATAGAAGTACCACCAACTTGACCCTTCAACACTATTGATCGATATCACCATGGTGCCCTTGGATTCAGGGATAGGTCAACTAATGACCACATAGGTAGTTAAGTGTTTCCAAAATTTTATAGTAAAAACACATGGCATGGCCCTCAATGAGGGACTCTAGGATGTCGATTTTTTGATTTTGAGTTATCCATAACACCACTGATAGTGGGTCAGTGGTTAGAACCTCCTACAAACCTTATTGATCAGAACCCTATTCCTGGTCGGTTTAAGCCTCGATAGGAACTAGATGTAAGATAGGTGCCGACATCGATATGAATCAGTTTTGTAGATGGATTACTGGTAGAGAATCCACTGCACAAGTAATCTATTCATTACACATTGGGACATCCCTTGGGGTGGTACCAACTGAATCAGGATGTCCTTGTAGGACTGGGTGGTCACCACTTCCACATGTAAATGGGTAGTGGTGATCACCTAGGCTTAACTAGGTGCTTTTTATCTGGAGGAGTAATCCATACAATAATAGATCTCCTAAAACTTGTGAATAGGTATAGAGTATGGAAACTAGTGATAATGGGGATGGTTGTACTATGAGCCCCTGTAAGGGGACCAAAAATTATTCCACATGCATGTACCTACGAAGGGATATGGGGACCATGTATATCATAGAATATAGGATAGAGAACATCAATTATTGGGTTCCTAACCTATAATCTGTCTTCCATGGTGGAAACTCCATTAATGATTCATCTTTGTCCTCAAAATTAGATAGGTCAATGAGGTCAAAAATGACTTGGTGATTCCTCGGATTTTTCCATCAGTGGTTAGTTTTCTCCCTTCTACACCGTGATAGTTCTTTAGGGTAGGTTACCAATTATACATGGGAAGACCTATATGTTGTTTTATTGAAGCATGAATAGGACCATCATGCTTGTTGACAGGAATTTGGGGAGGTCCTCCATGTTGGTTGGTGGTGATAAGGTTAAGACCTCCATGCTGAGAATCAAGAGTATGAGAGGGACCTACATGTTGGTTGTTAATAGGTTTTGGAGGACCTTCTCTTGGACTTATGATGTTACCTCAAGGACCTCTTTACCAATTCTAATCATTTAGAGTTGGTCTATAATGGTTGTCAGTGGTTTCAATGATTTACAAAGTCAATCCAGCCTATCTTAAAGGAGGTCAAGGTGTCAATCATAATCAATAAAAGATGAATCCCTATTTGACTATTGTAGTTATCATTTGGGATTTTATGATGGTTTCAGGGTCTATAAGACACATGAAAGAAGTTTCCCATTTTTGGGCATTCTCCTAAGCTAGACCCCAGTTTTAGAATTGGGTGTGTCTGACTATGGTCAGTGAAGCAGGGTTAAAGTCTTTTTGTTCTTAGATTTGAGGGATAATTTGTTGCTAGAATTTATGTGACCTGGTGGTATCCCTCCATGGAATCTCTTGAGTAGTAGTCATATCTGGTTTGACTTAGGCATCCCCCACCTCCTCATCATAGGGGATTGGTTCATATGATCTCTTTGGGGAGAGGCTCACGAAGTGGTTTTCCATCAAAACTAGGGATGTTTACCCACTACATATCCCTTTTGGGTGGTGGTGTCTGTGAGTAATTGATGCCTCTTGGTCCTAGTGTTCCATATCCCTAGTGGTAATGACCCATTCATGTTTTATTGGATCATGAAGTCATCAAGCACCATTCATAGGATGATATCTGAGGGTCAGATGGGGCGTGGGAACGTGGTAGTCGAAGACGTGGTGGGGTTGGAGTTGTGTGGGGTTTTCAAATTTGTATTTCTATTAACCCATCTCCTAAGGGAAATAGTTTATTAATTTCCTTCTATGTGAATCATGTATGACATTTGGATTCATCCTTAAGTACAGTTACATGGAAAGTGATTCCCAATTCTCCGACATCATCTAATCATTATATAATAGAGAGGAATCCCTGCCAATAATGTCATAGAGCGATGATGCCCAATTTATACAATAACAATTTTTGGTGAGTTCTCTAATAGGCCTACCATTTTTTTAGTGGGACCTAGTTTTGGATATCTGGATCTTATGACATGTTAATCTACTAATTCCAAAAAAACTACAAGTCTCTATGTTGAGGAGAAGAGTTTCATGTTAGGTTCACCATTTTTGTTTTTTGAAACCTTCATTGGGGCCCTCCTATGCATAGACACATATGTGATCATAATATTTTATGCTTCCCCACATTCCCTCTCTCCAAAATAAATTTAGTTTTATCACAGTCAAAGGTGATGTCTACAAATTGATCAAAATATGATGATGGGATGTAAATTCCTTCTTCCATGGATTCCTCCTTGGATATCATTTCCAAGTACAAGTATACCGCATTGATTTGAGTCATGTTAAGGGAATTTAATTTTGGAACCATCTCTTTGTGGTCATTGGTTAATTAAACTTCCCCTGAATTGACATAATACTTTCATCTTCATAGGGAATCAACCTTCAGTTAGAACAGTAGTCATGTTGGGCATCGATGGGAATGTCTGGACACTGGGAACATTGGTCTCTTGTATTATTACTCTTAGGAGGGCATCTCATATGAGGTATCTTAAATTTTGTAACCCAAGTCATTTGGTGTCGATCATGAGTAAATGATTCTAGAGGCATAAGTTTTCCACGAAATTTAACTTCAGGCATCCCATATTTATGCATGGGGTATTTATTTTGGTCCAAGTAAAAAAAATTATGTCCTCTAGATATGGATTAGGACATCTAGTTGAGATGGATCAGGGCACAAGTTAATCATCTTAAGGAGATGAGTATAAAGTAAATGTATTATTGGGACATGATAGATGGATCAAATGCCTTGTGGAGGTAGATAAGAAAGGTGTGTCCCTAAAAGAGAAAATGTCACACCTGGATAGTTTACTGATAGATTATAATGCCCCATGGTGGCGACCTAAGAGGTGTATCCATAAGAGGTATCACCTAAGTTTACTAATGGATCAAAACAATTCCTGGAGTTGTATCTGAAGATGTGGATTAGAACACCCATAAAGGTGGATTCTGGAGGTGTGTCTCTAAGATAGAAGGTGTAACACCTTAAAGGTTACCAATGGATCATAACAACCCATAAAGGTGGATCCTGAGAAGTGGATCATAATTACTGGTAGAGGCTGATTTGGAAGGTATTTCCTTCAGAGGGAGAACCTATGTTTTCTATTGGATTGTAACACCCTATGGATATGGATCCATATTTGTGGAACAGAACACCCCATGAGGAGGATCTATGAGGTGCATCTCTGGGAGGCAAGATGTCACACTTTAATGTTTACCAATGGATAAAAACACCATGTGGAGTTAGATCAATAGTTTTGGATCATAATTTCCCATAGAGGTGAATCTAGGAGGCGTGTCCTTAGGAGGGATCACCTATATTTACTAATGGATCAGAACACCCCATAAGGGTGAATTCAAAGTTGTGGACCACAACACGCCTTAAGTCGAATCTAATAAGTGCATCCCTATTATGTAGAATCTATGTTTTCTAATTGAGAAGAACACCCAATGGAGGTGGATCCATATTATTGGATTAGAACATCCCTTGAGGTGGATCCTAGAGGGAACACCAAAATTTACTGATGGATCAGAATACCCCGTAGAGGTGGACCCAAAGTTGAGGATTCAAATGCCTATTATGGGGGATCTGGGTGGTGTATCCCTAGGAAGGAGAGCCTATGATTACCATTTTTGGGATTAAACTCTTGGGAGGAATAATATGTATCATATTTTGTAGATAGAAATCAAAAACCATGTAGTTGAATTTCATATTTTAAGGTCATATGACAGGAACAATCCATGTAGTTTAACCTCATGTGGAAAGGACGACTGTATTGTGAAGGGATAGTTATGAAGATATTGTGTGGGTATTAAACATATGTTGGCCTTCAAAAGAGGTTTCCTCGTTTTGTTAATAGTTTGGAGATTATGAATTTAGCTACCTGAGTGCTACTAGGAACAACAGTGATGTGGATGGGGCGTACGCATGGACCCAGCCCATAAGATGTCATTCCATTTGAGCCATACATGGATCATCTTATGGGTAGATGGTCTAGGGGTCATCCCATTCCACTCATACATGAGGCATACCCTACTTATAGAATATGCTAGTACTATAGGATTATATCATGTGCTAAGGATGTTTTCATGATTTTTAACATCATATAGAAAGGACATGGAGCTAGGTAGTTTTATTTCATGAAACTCAGACATGGGGGTATCACTCCTTATACCTTGTAATTATGTGGACACCACTCCTTTTACATTGGGTGGGGTATGTTTTTGGAATAGCTGTGGAGGAGTGGTCAATAATGGGGTCCACATTCGAGTCCTTATACTTAGAAGAAAAAGGTTCTGGATTACCTATGATTAGAAGAAAAAGAATGGTGGGAAGCCCAAGAAACACTTGGGGTGAAGTGGGTGAACACATGAGTGGATGGAACAGGTCACATTGGGAATCAAGGTGTGACTGAACCAGTCTTGGATAGACTTGGAGGCCTCATGCACTAAACCTTTGAAAAAGAGGGTCAGTATAAGGGAGACTCCATATAGAGTAATAAGAGGAGTTCTTCGCAATGATTAGAGGCGTATGAGGATGGTTTATTCAAGGATTGCGGTCCTCATGGATTCTAGTGGCTTCTAATATGAGTAATATTCATGAAATAGGGTTATTTGTCTTTATTATGGAGTCCTAATTCATAGGGGGAGTGAATTGTGACATTGAATGCTTTGAAAAATTACATGTTCCATAGGGGGATTCTTCCTTTACAATGGGTATTGGCCTTTGTGATAGGAATCTCCACTTGGGGTGGAGGATATAAAAAAAATATGGGAGGAGGTTTCACAAACCTCAGGTACATTGCATTATCCATCTTCTCTTAGTTTTGTGAAGCATAGAAGGCATAAAGATCAACAATGTTTTCTAAAGCTGAATGTTCAGGAACCATCCCTAAAATGTAAAACTGACAAGTCTATTTACAAGCATGGGATTTTGTAAATATTAGAGGTTATTGTGAGGACATACATTATTCCGTAATGGTAATGTTTTTGTGAGTCTTAATTTATTTTCACAAATACATTTGCATCTCTTCATGCGTTTGGGAAGTGCTTCATGACTCCAAATTTCATTTCAATGAGGTACTACCAAGCCTTTGTGTGTTCATGAAGAATTATTCTCCTCAAAGGATTTTCATAATCTCTGGACATTCTTGAAGGAGCTATGCTTTATGAATCAAACCCTTTATAGGGGTTTTGGGCCATTTTGGCTCATATTTTCTTTGAAACGGCCGCACCTTCCTCAACCATTCTCATGGTATGCATATTTTGATGGAAAAAGGTACCTTAATAGAGTAGGGGCTTCTATTATCTTCGGTGAATATCCCATATTAGAGTATGAGATAATATATGGGTTTTACTACTTTTTATAAATTCTAAAACCATTTTCCATTGAGACGTAAAACCAACCTCCTAGGTCTGGTGTTTTGAGATCCAGCTGATGAATTAGAATAATAAAATCAACATCCAAGACTATAGATGGATTGGCTATGATGCTCCTCATATCATTGGTATGATCGACCCCATTGGTCATAAACTATTTCCCCTCCCATTTAGTATCCAATATCTAGATAGAAGGATTCAAAATAGTTTAAGGGAGATGCATAACCTTAGAGAACCCCAACTCGGCCATTGAGAGATTACTTGAGGCACTGATAATAGAAATAGGGGACAACTACATATCAATATTTCCCGATCCTGCCCAATAGGGAATTATAAGTGGTATCCTATGAGACCACCATGAATTCATTTCTTTATAAAAAACCCACCAAATTGGGTCTTTAATCGAACCCTACCAAGTGGTTTATTTTCACTTCTTCCAAAACCTGGAATTTTCATGTCGATGGGAGTTAGATATGCCTTGGCCAGTCCCAAACTATGGAGCATTTGGGTCAGGATGAGGTTCATCCGAGAACAAGTTTCCAATATTAATTGGCAAATGTATTTACCATTGAAATATTCTATAATTTATAGTGGGTGTATCTTCCCCTATTCAAGGGAACCATCATCATCCCCAAATAGTGAGATGATGGCTTGGCATTCTTCTTGCTCTGTCCCCTCTACATAGAAGGCCCCTGCGGAAACTACCTCATCTTAAAACTAGAGAGGAATTTTCAAGTCTTATATAAGGACCTCATGTATTTATTTAGACATGAATAGGGACTAGAGGATCTAGATCCTTATGGGTATTTATGTCAGGTGCTTCAACATGTCATACTTCTGTTCCAAATACATGTTTTTCCCACAAGGGACAGCCCTTTGGCCAAAGTAAAAAAGTAGTCCTTATAGATGAACCATCGGTGTCTAGATAGTACTATAAATATCCTATTGTTGACTATATTACCTACTTTGAACCAACACTGGCTAACTATCAGTTGGCTAAGGCCTGGCTCTAGCTGGATGCGGCTGATCATGGCACTGTTATAGTTGAGATACTTGGTCAACTAACATTTTTGGAAATTGAATCATACTTGACTAAGCGGTCTAGGAGGATAGTGCTTAATAATCTCTATAAAAAACATTAATCCTATTATATTTGGTAAAAGTGGTCCAGCTCAAGTAACTATGTAGATAATTTTTTGAATTGATAGTGTTTCTGAGCGCATCAAATTAGAAATTTTGTTTACTAGAATTTCTATAGTATAGAATCAACCCTAGGTTGTCTCTCGATGGATCCTAAGATTATTAATTTTTTTAAAAGAATTTGATTATTTTTTTATGAAATAGATAATTGGATGATTTTTTGGGGGGTTTATAATTTTGAAAAAGTAATTCAAATTATATTACTAAGTCAGATAAATAAGATGTAGAAATCATGATTAACCCATGTGAGTGTCCATTGATTCTCATCTATCAACTCTCTCAATGAATGATTGGAAGATCATAGATTATTTTATTTATACACATAGAAACCAGTGTGGTATGTAAGTTCTTACTAGGTTAACACCTAGTATTCCATTGATCAATAATATTGATATCCAGAGACTACATAAATATAATAAACATACAACGATGTAAGAACTAAACTCAATCATGGGATCAAATCAACAACAATATGATATGAAAAGATTTGTGTCAATGAAAAAAATTACACAATAAAAGAACATTAATATTCATGTGATCAAGATTTTGGATTTTTTTAACCAAAAAAATCCAACTGCACACTCATGAGAGAGAAGGGGTGAAAAATAGGCACTACTATAAATAGGACCTATACCAATGGTTTTGTCCATAATGTTGTTATAGGTAACTAATTTGGACCTATACTAATATTTTGGCCAAAATTGTTGGTATAGGTCACTTATATGTACCTATACCAACATTTTTGGCTAATATCTTTGGTATAGGGTCACTATAATGGACCTATAACAACGGTTCTGGAAACCTGTTGGTATAGGTCCACCCTATGCCAGTAGTTTCACCAAAACTATTGGTATAGCTCCAAAAATTAAAGAACCTATACCGATGGTTCTCAAAACCATTGGTATAGGTACGCATATTTTTTGGGGAATATTTTGTCAAATAACATTAAATAAACCAAATTACTAAAAACTTTTGAATATACATATATATATATATATATGAAATTATGTGCATAAAATTCATGTTAGGTTAGTGGTTAGGTTGTTGGATTATAAATGGGAGGTGCTGGGGTCAAAACCAAGATTTGTTTTTTATAATTATCTATACCAAAAATTTTATCAAATCGTTGGAATAGTTTCATCATATGACATATTCTAGTGGTTTTAAAAAACTGTTGGTATAGGTCTATATAAATAGATTTCCTTGAACGGTTCATATGGACCTATCCCAATGTCAAACTATCCAACGGTACTCCAAACTATTGGTATAAGCTATACCAATGGTTTGGAGACCTATACCAATGGTTCCAAACTGTTGGTATAGGTTATTTTTCTATTAGTGAGACAAACATGCTCAAATCATCACAAGATCAAGGTTATGTATAAAATTATAACAATTATTGTTCCTTTTATTTTTATTTTATCATACCTGGAATAAAAGTTTCCAATGAATAATAATAGAAAATAAACTTGGAATTTCAATTACTTCCCAAACATTACAACTGTAGAGCTCTATATTACAAAAAATCCCCCCCCAAATTGATCACTAATAGGTTTATAAGTTCATGATGTAGAAGAGGGTGAAAATGGATGAATAAATCACTAAAAATTGACTTAACATTAACCCGAGTCATGAAAAAATATCTAATGATCCCTGGAGATCTTTTAAAAATAAGTTTGTCAAGTTGGGTCTAAAAAATCAATCGTCTATGGGTGTAGGTGAGTAGTTCATGATATATTTTTACACCATATTGATTCATCTAATAGACTGACCTAAACACATTAAATTATCTTTAAATTTGGTGAAGAGGTGGAACATCAAGTTAGTTGTCCAATGAAGGTTGAATCATCTCAATTGATGTTCCTATTCACAAATAATGGCTCAAATAAATATGGGTGGTCAAATATACCTCTCCAACAATTTTTCATAAAATGTGTTCCTATTTTGGGCCTCAAAATTGATGAATTGTGCACAATAAGCTTCTGGCAAAATGTATCCCACACATTTTTTCACTGCCCCACTAATTTTTATACTAATTATATGCACAAATTATACATAGTAAAAATTTAATTACGCATGTTAGCTTGAGATATCGTGTAGTTTGGACTAGTTTTCATGAATTCCATAGTGGGAACACCAAATCAACTCATCCTATAATATAATCATTAAAAAAAGTAAAACTTCCCTATTTAATAGTTATACAAATTAACATATAAAATCAAACATGAAGTGAATTGTTTTACTATATTTTTAATTTTCAATACCAAACTTGTTTAATACAGTGGTGTAGGGTGTAAATGAATTGTGAATCACTATGCAATCATGGATCACATGTCCTCTGCCTTTCTGCTGACGATGCTGACTAGAGAAACCTAGGATGTTTACATGGTGTTCCTCGTCGTTGGGAATCATGAAGTGGTCTAATAATTCAATGTAATTCATGGAGGTTTAATCCTACTCATAGTTAGTGAAGTCATCCAATGCTGGGACAACCCTAGGTGTAGTTCCCAAATCAAGAGGAATGAAATTGTTGAGAGTGTGATATGGATTCGACACCAATGGGGGGCTCTGATTTTCCTTACACTATAAATTACTATTCTAAATATATTTTTAAGGCTACTACATGGATTCAAAGGCAGTGGGAAATTAATTCGATGTGACCACATTATGTTCTAGACTAGCTAAGAGACTACGAATAACACTTTCGGAGTGACAAACTGCCATATGAGCCCTCCAGTCATCATAAATTTGGGTCCCCTTGATGGAGTCCAACTTCCATTCACTAGAGCCTTCACTTTCACTTATAGGATAGGATGAGATGCGTGCCACCTATTCCAAGGTGTCACCCAACTTGACCAAATGATGATCCACTTAGTCCTAGATCCAATATTATACCAAATTAAACTCTTTTATGGCATGTCCAAAAATAGTATGGTATGTCCAGTTTCCAGGCATGTCAATGCCTCTAGCTTCCTTGGGTTTCTTGGACACTGGAAACTGGACATACCATACTATTTTTGGACATGCCATAAAAGAGTTTAAACAATTCCATAGTGGGCAAATGATGATCCACTTGGTCCTAGATCCAATATTATACCAAATTAAACTCTTTTATGGCATGTCCAAAAAAAGTATGGTATGTCCAGTTTCCAGGCATGTCAATGCCTCCAGCTTCCTTGGGTTTCTTGGACACTAGAAACTTTAGAATTACCTTGTTTAGGGTACAAATTAAGTAACCTATAACCTATGAGTCCTTAAAGGAATATGTCTCATTCCTTTTATTTGGGAATGTGACTCTTGGATCTTGTACATGATGATGGGGTGGAGCCACATTATATCTTCTAGGAATATTCACTTAGCGATGAAATGAATGATAGTTTGGAAATTGGTGAGGTTATTCTTGATAATTATACACTCAGTGAGGCTCCTGTAGAAATGTTTCCAACAACTCTATCAACTTGGTTTACTCAACGCATATATATTAAGGATTATATAATTTGGTAGGTCTTATTTTTTGATTTGAAATAGGTAATTGGTATGAATTTATAGTATACTGTAGTTATTATTTTAGATGATGGGACTTGTCAAAAAACTCTTGGAAACCTCCTGTAACGTTTTGGGTGATGAGGGTGGGGACCATCTCAATCTTTTAATTACCCACACACATCGTTAGCTGCTACTCTTGATTTAGTGACATGTAGATTGGGTCTATGAGGTTGTCACACAGGGAAAAAAGTTTTCAACTCTCTCCTTAGGTCTCTAATTTCACTTTAAGAGGTTAAAAATACTTATATTATGCGTAGTGGAGCTGAACTAGTAGAGGAATTTCCTATAAAGGTCTTCCCAACTAGTAATGGATCATGTGGGTATATCGTTGTACTAGACCAACCAAGGTCCCTCTATCAATGGAACAAAACATTAGAGATTAGCATCCTCTTACGGTTTTGAGGTTCCCAACATAGGCCCACACCTTTAAATAATGTGGTTCAATTGTTGCCACAGGTTTCCCATAACATTAAACTAGGAGAAGATGGTACTTCCAAACTCAAATGGTGTTTGAATGTTTTCTACCTGTAGTGGGAATGGATCTATTTTGAGTGGGATTTCCACCTGTCGTGTCTCCAGGGATTTTAGGAAAGTATTTATCAAGTTATATTGGTGAGGTTCCCTATCTTGGTGAGGGTATCTAGGAACTAATTATTTGATAGTCTTATCATCTTGGGGAATGGTCTCATCAATATGAGGAACACCAGAACCTAGATCTTTAGGATGGTAATTACACTTCTTATGTTGTTTCAATGACTCAAACCTCAGTCACATTCTACATCAACCAACTTATACTATGATTGGATGGGTGGGGACACCAAACCAGACTTGGTGCATCTATCCAAGGAGGAATGTTTTCCCCACCAGAGGAGATATAGGGTCTTATAATGTGGTTCCATAATTCATGTTTTGATCAGCAATGAGGTCTGGGATTATCCTCTTATGATCTTCAATATGCTGGAGTAGGGTTACTGTCATAGGCTCTATCTACGATTTTAGTGAATCCTAAAATGAATTAGTGGTTTCATCAGGCCCCTCAACATTGTTGAGAAGATTATTGGTGTGTAGTTTTCCTTTATCAGAAGGATCTCCAAGGCCAAGTACCTACCTCTTCTTGTGAGTGGGGACACCTGGCTATGGTTCTTCATTGTATTACCATGTCCCTTAGGGAGTATCATCCCTATCAAACCCATAATTGATTCCCTTATCCCTATAATCCTTTGGAAGTTAGGTGATAACCTTTTTTACTACAACGATACCTGAAGTGGATCCCTCATTATCAGCAGATAGGCCATGCTGTCACAAGATATGTATGAATTGGAGAGCAGTGTACTATCCCCAGCCTCTGATCTGTAAATGAAGTGATGCTTATTCCATAAAATGGTAGAGAACTATGAGGATCATGATACTAGTCTAGTGAAGACTCTAGTAGTATCCCAACATCATGGTGCAGTAATCTACAAAACGTTTTATGATATCAACACTTTTTCATTATTGACATATGGAATCAAGTTTATTCTCAATTCATTGATAGTTCAATTGATGATCACGGAAGTGGTGAAGCATCGTCTATATGATATGGTGGAAATACATGGCCTAGCCCTTGGTAAGGGACTCTGGGATATCAAAGTTTGAAGTTTCAGGTGTCCACAACACCATTGAAAACTATTCAGTGGTTAGAACATCCCACTAGACCTCTTATATAGAGGAAGGGTGATAGTATTGGTTGGTCTAAGATTTTATCGATGCTATAAGGGAAATGTATGGCAGCACTAATGTAGACTGGTTCTACAGCTAGTTGACCGGTTGAGGATTCACTGCATGATTCAAATGTTCACTACATGTTGGGATGTATCTCACGGGTGGCATTGACCACATCATCACACCCCTATAGGATGGGGCATTCAGCACTACCTTGTGTTCAAGGGTAGTTGTGTTTATCTGTTTCTTAGTAGAGTGCTCACCTTATAAAGGTTCCAAACCTATCCATGAAAACACACAAAATTCTCATGTGTATTTGGAGATGAGGTATTTTGGTAGTGACAAATGTGGCTACTCTATAACAACCTAGAAGGGATACATGAAAATCCTCCTTTAGAAAGTACCTAAGGAAGGATCTATGGATTATGTGTACATCAGCTTCTGGGATTGTCAAACTCAACTATCAAAATCCTATTGTAGACTCTGATAACTATGGTGAAGGATCCTTTATTGGTTTTTATTTTCCATCAAAATCATAATGATCATTGAGGTCAAGGATGACATGTCATTTCCCAAGATATCTCCTTCGATAGAGATTATTCACCCTTCTACGTTGAGTTGGTTCTTAAGGTTAGGTTATATCTTCATCACTGGTAATAATTTCATGTAGGATGAGTGTAACATGGGGATGGACTCTTCTTTTGTTGTTTGGTACATAGGGAGGGACTTTTTTATTATCATTAGATTGGGGAGGACCATCAATCTTATTAAGTGGAATATGGGTGGGACCTCTACTTTGACTGTTGAAAGAGTATGGATTACCTCCACTCTAGTTGGTAGGAACATAGGGAGGACCTACGTGTTAGTTAGTATCAACATGAGGAATATCTATGTGATGGTTAGTAATGACACATGAAGGACCTCCATACCTGATGGAAGCAACATGGTGACAACCTACGTGTTAAGAATTTGGAGTATTGGGAGGAACTTTGTTCTAGTTGTCAAAATAGCACGGAGGAACTCCACTCTAGTTGTCGATGAAGAGGAGAGGTCCTCCACTTGGGTTGGTGTTGGAGTTGGGAAGACCTCATCTTTTTCTAGTAGAAACATGGGGAGGACCTTCATGATAGTTGTTAAAAGAGCATGGAGGACCTCTTCTTGGTTTATTGATAGTGTAGGGAGGAACTTCACACTGATTCTAATCATCAAGTGTTTTTCTATAATGAATTTTGGTGGTTCTAGTGATCAAAAGAGTAAAACTGGTCTTCATATGATGTGGATGGGGTATCAATCCCAGTTGAGTAAAGAAAAATCTCGATTATCCTACAACAGTGCTCTTAAGGGGTGTGTCGATAGTGGAATGGGCCACTAGAACCATAGAATATTCCCCTTGTTAGGAACTATATTAAATGTAGAGCAAATATTGATGTCGGGTGCTTCAGACTGGGGTACACATAATAAGGTTTAAGTTCTCATGTCGTTTAGCCTACTAGCCCAGTCATTTTTGGCACTAATGAGGCCTTTTGGGAGACCTCCTAGGCAGCTATAGAGTTTTATTCATGTCTATCGTGACTTGAGCCTCCAAAAATAGGGTATTAAATCATTACAGTGCTTTCTAGAGAGACTTCTGAAGTGGTTTTCCATTAGAATGGGGGGGAGTTTCCCCCTACACATCCCTTAGGGAGATGGTATT
Organism: Viscum album; assembly: GCA_963277665.1. Lineage (NCBI taxonomy): Eukaryota > Viridiplantae > Streptophyta > Magnoliopsida > Santalales > Viscaceae > Viscum > Viscum album. Next base: position 826,918,941 of record OY728155.1, read on the forward strand.
GGCATGTTTTCAATGTACTGATGTCATGGAGAGCTATATCCTCGGTGGGAATGACCCCTTCTTGTTCATATTTTCATATGATAATTTCAATCACCCTCATATCGGTAATCATAGAGGGTGATATGGGGTTGGGGTTCCTTGTAGCTAAATTCCTGGATGAAGTCAAAGAGGAGGTGGAGTGGTGTGGGATTGTTGCATCGATGTTTTTCCTACCTAGACACCTATGGGCATTGGTCTTATATCCTCCTGAAGCATGATTACTGCAAGTCATTTGAATTCATCCATTAGTACAGGTATAAGAAAATCGTTTCCCAATTCCCCAACATCAACAAGTCTTCTAAACTAGATATGGATCCATACTAATGATGTCATAGACCGGGGATTATCATTGTATACTAACAAAATATAAAGGTGATTTTCATATAGGCCCCACTGTTCTATTGGTGGGACATGGAATAGTATTTTCTATTATAGTGATATGCTAATCCTCTAATGTCTTGAATACTACTAGTCACCATGGTTGAGGATAAAAGTTTCACGTTGGGTTTACCATTTCCGTTTCTAATGCTTTTTCTAGGGCCCTTATGTAATGTGCGTTTTTCATCCCACATTCCCTCTGTCCAATGGCGGGTTAATTTCATCACTTTAATTGGTGATGTTTGATCCTTGATTTAAATTTGATGATGGGATGATAGCTCTTATTCCCCTAGATCCCTCCTTGGTGATCATTTCATAGTCCAAGTATATGTCGTAGTTTTATATCTTGTTCATATAACTCATTCAAGGTTCCATCTCTATGTGGATGTTAGTTAATTACACTACATATTTCTTTACAGGGAATAAACCTTCGGTAAGTAGAGTATTCATGTTGGTAATCTTTGGGAATGTCTAGTCCATAGTCACACTGGTCACCTGGGAATCATCCTCTTTGGAGGGAATCTCATTTGAGGCATCATAGGTGCAGAACCCAAGGCATATGATGTCGATCATGAGGTCATTAATTCTAGATGAAAAAGTATTCCAAGTATTTTTACCTATGGAATCCTTTGTTTATTTCATGGGGTAGATATTATGGGATGAGTTATATGTTCTATGTCATGTGGAGATGGATCAGAATGTCTGGTTGAGATGGATCAATGCATGAGTTTAACATCTTGTGGAGACATGATGATTGATCTAAAAGCCCCAAAGAGGAAGATCAAAGGGTTGTTTAGATTTTTTCCTTGGAGGAAACACACAGATAGTTTTCAGATAGATAAAAATTCCAACTGGAGGTGAATAAAGGTGACATGTCCCTATTAAGGAAGATACCATACCAAAGTTTTTAAATGTGGGGATCAAACTCTCTATGAGGTGGATTATGAGGTTCATCCCTTGGAGAAAACACCTACGTATTTTACTGATGGGTCATATTTCTTTATGGAGATAGATCTAGGAGGTTCATCCCTATAAGGGAACACCTTATTAGTATATTGATAGATCATAACACCTTATAGAGCTGGATCCAGAAGTTGTGTCTTTAGGAGGGATCACCAGAGTTTACCACTATTTGAATTGAACATCAAATTGGCATCTTATGTACAATATTTAAAAGATAGTGATAGAAACTAGTGTAGTTCGATGCCACTTTTTAAGTTTTGTGTGAAAAGATTGATCTATGTAGTTTAATGTCATGTATTAAGGACTATCATGACATGAAGGTAGAATCAGTGAGAGACGGTGTGGGGATTACATGTAAAATATTCTCTTTTATAAGGGATCACTCTTTAGGGAATGGTATTGGATTTCCTCTTGGAAGATGACTAGTGTTGGAGGATCACCCCATATAGGGGAATGATTGTGCGGGTCATACGCCGAAAAGATGTCCAAGGTTTGAGAATCATCCCATGGTGGAACAAAAGGTGACATCCCATTATGATCGTACAAGGGGCATCCTATGCTCAATGCATAGGGTAAGGCTATAGTATCACATCATTTGACGACGATGCTTTGGTGTAGTTTAATGTCGAATGACTAGGATGCAGAACTACATAGTTTTATTTCAAGAAGATCATATGTGGGAGGACTCACCCCGTCACCCCTAGGGCTAATGTGACCGCTTCTCTTATGCTACTGGGTGGGGCATGGAATTGGCACTGCCATGAAGGAGTTTTCAATCATGATGTCCAAAACAGATTCCCTATACTTATAATAAAATGAGTTAGAGAACCATTTATTAGATGATACATGTAGAATGGAGGCCCATTCCACACTTGGAGTGAAGTTGGAAGACACAGGAGTGGGTGGCATATGTCACGTAGAGACTTGGGGGGCAACTGAGTCAGTCCTGGATTGGTATGGGGGCCTTTGGAGCTCAATATTCATAAAGGGGTGTCAGTAGAAGGGAGTCACCATAGAGAGTCATAAGAGAGAGTATTCACAAATAATTGGTCACATAAATAATTTCTTCACAAATCTCAAGTTACTTATGGAGTTAAAGGGGTTCGCGAAGGGGTATGCTTCATGAAATAGGATTCCCCTTCCTTAGAGTGATGTTTTGATTCATATGGGGAGTGATTTGTGAATTATGACTGATTTATAAATAATCAAGTTACTCAAATGGACTTATTCTTTTTAAAAGGGATTGGGCCTTCTTGAAAGGAATTTTCAAATTGGGTAGTGGATCTCAAGAACACAAGGGATGTGTTTTAATGATGACTATATACCATGGGTGATCCGTTTTCTATTTATTTTTTGATGATCAAGTGGTTTCTGCATAGAGAGTCATTTTTTGTATGTTAAAAGTACATCATTTCCTAAAATTTTAGAATCAAGGTATGTTTATAGAATTTTGGGTTTCATGATGATTGGAGGCCTTCTTGAACCTTTATGATCTTTATGATTTGGCAGGGATTCACACACCCAAATTTAGATTACACAGAGATTATGGTCAATACTTCACGCATTCGTGAATCACTCTACGACAATGAATGTAGATGTTTGGATTTTATTTTTAGGACTTCAGGATATTTCAAAGGAGCTTCTCATAGTGAGATATTCTCATGGTCCAACCATTCACGAAATAATTAGGCTTCATAAAGTGGACCCTTAGATGATTTTTTGGGCCATTTTGGCTCGTATTCTCCCCCAATCTACCTTGATTTCCTTAACCATTCCCGTTGAAATGTCTATTTCAGTTTTAACACATTTTTTCTTGATCTATAAATGAAGTCATTAGTTAACACACAATTGATTTATCCCACATTAGGTAAGTGAATTAAACCAATATATCCTTTTTGGTGTGCCTATTTTTTTTTCTTTTTTATCATTTCATTTATTATTATTAAATATATATTTATCTTAAATATGTTATACATTCACAGATTAAATGTATAAAAAATGGTAATTGTATGAATAATTGATTCATCCCCTCTTAGTTAATCATCACTATTAAACTGGGTGAATTGAAAATGAATATTTAACTAGGTGTGATTAAATTTAACCAAAATCATGGTGGGTGGTTCAATTTGATTTATAGAATAATATATGACTCATTTTGATATTATACAACAATAGTTTCCAATATTTATTATTCCTATGATCTAAATAATTAATTTAAATATTCCTTGAAAGAGGAACAACTATAAATTATATTTACTATCATGTAATCCTTATTGTGTAATCAGAGTGTGGGGGATTTCTTTAGACCAAAATATGAATACTACTTACTATGATTTATCTAAAAGTTTGGTGATGTTAAGAGTATAAAATTTACGTTGAATTTTTTAATTAGAGAAGATATATTTATAACATAGTGATTGTTTATAGATTTTAATGGATATTTTAGTGGAAATTAATAATGATAGTAAGAAATATAGGGAGTTTTAAGATGAAATTAAGAGAGAAAATTACCAACTTAGTTGTTGAAAGACACATAGATTTCATGATTTTCCATGATTCACCTTCTATTGTGTAATATACGAAAAGTTATTTATCTAACATTAAATAAATTTTATGATATTTTTTTGGATAATGGGGACATTGATCGATAAATATTCTTGATGTATAGGTTAGTCCATTGTTTTTGGGAATTATTTAATAGGTTTGAATCAATATTTTAATATTTTGACAGGATCGATACTTACAACCACAACTAATAGATTTTGTTAAGGCCAAGGTGTTACATAAAAAAGTGAAGTACTCATGGACATGATATGGTTTCTAGGATATACACCTTTATGATTTTAAATAATTATCATATGATGATAGAGACAATTAATTGATAGATCAAGATATGTAGACTAACCATAATTCATAGCTATGAAATATCCCATTGTAAAAAAATATTAGGATATCTCTAATTATTATTGTGCCTCCAGTTTCATGTGAAGAAAAAAGGGTTTTCTTGCATGTGTTGGTGTCTCGAAAAGTTGTGAACCTTTACTTATGATAATGATAAAAACTCTTCTCTAATAATTATTTACTTCTTAGCTATGATTTTTAATATTTATGAGTGTTTAGTGTATATGGGTTATATTAATATAAAAACTAATATTTGAGGAGTGTTATTATTTTAGTGATATATAATTCAATAGTAAGTAGATCTAACCATAGAAATTTTTTGCCTTGTTATGACCTTAAAAACGAAGGTTTCCCTCTTGATTAACAAAATGCTTGTAATATTATACTTCAAATGTTCTTGTACAATGGATGATAGTAATGGTTAGTTATTTTTACCCTAACATGGGATATTTTATATTGATATACCTATAACCTATAATATATTATTTTGGGACCTAAAAATGTTTTTGGTTTTGGTGGGATCACTAATACTTCTGGGTAGTGGTTTTTTTAATTTTTCTAAAAATTCAAATTCTTGGTGCCAAATTTTATATGGTACAATATTTCTATTTTGATTACTGTTTTTTTTTGGATAGTGATTTTGTAGAAAGTATTTAAATTTTTTTTTCTATGAGGAATTTCATATTGATCTACAATGTCCTTCATTTTATAGCTTTCTTGAGTATCTTATATGTCATATTTGAAGTAAAATAAACATCAAATATTTCCCCAAGATCATCCAATGGTACAATAAAAATATAAATAAAAAAAACTATGATCGAGATTCGTTTTATTGAGTTTTATAATTTTTCAGCATATTTGAAGAAAAAATTCAATATTAGACAAAAGACTAATGCCCCATAAGTGGTCCACTAGTAATAAGAATCAAGTCTCATATATAAATAATATCCCTTATTGAGAATCTATGTAAGTATATCTATATAAAATACTAAAATATATATATCAATAATGATTTAGCATAAGGTGTTATCCTAGAACATATTGGATTATATATGAATTAAATATTCTATAATGGAAATAATGACATATAGTTTATTTTTTATTATGATATACTTGGCATATGATATAATATATTTTAATTATTTTTATGTTTTATATTTTCTGTATAAAATTACTTATATTTTTGTTTCAAATCATATAATAACATACATTAAATATGTTTCATAAATTATATAAGATACTCTAAATAATTATGTAATGGGTGTATTTTATGTTAATATTTATAATGTTTGATTGAAATAGTATAAATATTTTATGGTCATTTCAAAACACAAAAATTGAAATAGATCCTTATTTTATAAATAAGGAATGTATAATGTGAGATACACCTTGTAGAAAGTATGCCTTCATTTCCATTGATCAAATTCAAATATTTATTTTAATCTCTTAATTATGTTACAATAGTAGATCTAGAAAATCATGATTGACAAAATAATTATTAAAAAATGAGTTATGTCATTCCATAGTTGGTGGATCTACTAAGTAGTTAATATCCCATTAGTTATTACATTAATATCATTATAAATCTTACTATTCATGGAAGATTAGAAAATTATAGTGATTTATGTTCTTTTTTTTATTAAAATATCTAATTATATTTACTGATATTTATGGAGACCATGGAATTCCTAATTCATTTATAGTTTATTTTTCCAATGTTTTTTTATGGGAAACTCATTATTGTTATAGTATCCAATACATAAATGCTTTGATGAAATATGAAAATTTCATAAATTATTTTATAGGAAACTCATTAGTCTTATAATATATCACCACTTGTGATAAGGTAACCAATAGATTTAAAATACATATAATTGTAGTGTATATTTATATATAAGGAAATATATGGATGTGTAATAGTTTAAAACCAATATATTCAAAGTCACTAAGATTTTTTATGTTTATATAAAATAATGAAATAAAATTTACTACTGGTGTTATAGAAAATAAATATTTTAATAATGGTATTAAAATATATCATAGAGAAAGATATCTAATTTTATTATATACAATATCAGATAAAGTGATATAAGATATTGCACTTCCATAGATGGAAATATGGAATTTTCCTATATTACACACAATGGGATTATATATTATTATATATGAATTAAAATTATTTAAAAATATATATTTGAATGATATATTTTTCAAATATTGAAATCCCAAGCCTTGAACCGATATGAAAAAATATTTTGGAATATTTTATTTTTTTGAAATTTAGTTATATCTCATGATAATTATATAAATGGTTTATTTATTAATGTGTTTCCTTATTTAAATATTCTAGGATAGTTTTTTTAAAATATTTATATGATATAATTTGAATTCATTTATCACACAATTTATTAATTGAAAAATATGATTAACTAGTTTCATGATATATATTTCATATTTTTTAATTTATTTCGACACAAAAAAAATAATTTTTTATAACGAGTAAGTGAAATATTATTATTATTTTTAAAATATATTTAGAGTGAAATTTTATTAAAATTTTAAATAACTATTTATTTTTGATATATATATATTGGGACTTTGAGTAATACTTCCTATTATAGTCGACACAGAATAGAAGATGGCACAACACCTAGATGTTGAAATGGATTCTTAATTCATTGTAAATCGATGGTAATTGATGTCACTAGATTTTATGAATGTGTCTGGTCTCATATAGTCATCTTTGAAATTTCTTGTAATTGCTCCAAATATGGAATTTCATTCTTATCCTTGTATTCCACCCACGAATTGATGGTTTCACTTGTTACCCTTACTTGATGGGTTTCTATAACTATCATATTTTTCATTAATAGATATATCACTCTATATCCATGTTATTAAAATTGGTTCTATTACTACTAGTGGATTGAATTAATTGGTGATTGATGGAGTTCAATTCTGAGTAATGGTGTTCATCAGATTGTGGCTGCGATCAGCAATAGGTAGTACCCTATGTCACCAAGGATGCTCCCTTCATGTGATGTTTTTTTTCAAACTACTAAATTCATAGATTTACTATAATTAAAGGATGTTATCTAACTTTCTGGTCTACGTGTCATCTCATTTACTTCATGATTCTATTAATTCCTTATATTTTTTACTCCTCTTTCACATAGTGTATTGACCATTCATGTTCTCAATTTTTTGAACCTAAGTAGGTCTCTATTGATGATACCTTTTAGAAATGGATGTATTCACACATCAATTTAGGTAGTGAATTTTATATTATGGATTTTTTGTTTATATTATTATTTATTTTGTATCTGTAATTTAATAAAATAAATATGAATAAGCTTGTGTTCAGATTCAAGCAATGAAACTGCATGATCTCACAATTGAACAAGTTTATTTAGATGGAATTTGAGTCTTTCTTATTGGAGGGCCAGAAATAAAAAATGATATTTAGAATTCAAATTTGGGAGTTATAACCTATCAAAAGATGTATTTTGAATGTGATTTTATTCTCATAATGGAGTTAGGGGACTCAATGAGGTGATGGAGGTAGCTAGGGATACTTCAGTTGTGAGGATACTATAATCATGACCACCATAAGCTACCTATACTACTTTCCAAAATACCTTGGCTCCCATAAAATCAAGAAAAGAAATCCTAAAATACTTTTTAGAGGTTTTAACTCTCAAATTTGAATTCGAAATATTAATTTTTTATTTTGACCCTCAAACATAAAAAATTTCAAATTCCCACACAAAAATATGACCCATTTAGACATGAGTTCTTATAACCTACCCATTATAATTATTATTATATCTAGGATTAATTGGTTTTTATCCATAGATAACTGATAACATAAAATAGTCAGTAATTTATCATTCACAAGTTGTGTTCTCTCCTCAAATCCAACAATGCTTCTAAATATCACCTCCAAAATCAAAGTGTTCTATTATTAAAACAAAATTTTTCTACTAAAATCAAACTCCAAAACACTAAAACAACACATCAAACACACCCAACTATTTTGAGACACAATAATGTTCTTATCTAATTAATCCATCAGCCTATGGTACTCCCCACCATATTTCTTATCTCACAAAAATAAATATCCAAATTAAGGTGGCCTCCACCATTTGAATTTAAAATCAAAATATACCACTCATATCTTGAATGTATCTCCCAATATGGTTTCCATTTAAAATTGTAAAATTCCATTAATAAAAATAAGTGAGACCCTTCTCATTATAACTTCCTCAAACTACATATCTATAGATTCCATGGATTCACCAACACCAGTTTCTTATGCCTTTAATTCTAAAGGAAAATCGAGATCACTTGAACATGCTCACTATAGTTCACACCTGACACCTAGTGAAAACCTCTGGTTGAATCCTAAACTAGTCAAAATTATCCATCACTATTTGGTTAACTATAAGAACTAATGAATCTCCAATCTGACTAACATTTATATTTAACTAAATTCTTTATTTATCATAAAACCACTATTTAGACTCGATCCAATTCCACATTCAAATTCATTTTTAGAATTCCTTTTAGAATACAGGGAAATTTGAATTTATCTTCTCACTAAATAAAATTTCATGGATGGCCATCAACGGTTGGTTCCATCATGGTCATGCCCATACACATATGGGGTTATACCGCCCAAAACCGATTCGATACTCCTACCTCAGATGTATCCTCATCATTTCCTTGCTGAATCAAAATAACAATCACCTTGTCCAAAACTACTTTTTTCTACAAAAACAATGATTATATGTGGTTTTTTAACATCTTGAAACTTTCTTTCAGGTACGACCATTATTTTTTTGTTCTATTTTATCTTATGGTATATGGTTTTTCCTGTTAAATATTTAGCCTATAGTGGGGTCATAGGTTCAAATTTTATTCAGTTTTAAGAAATCTAGGGGTCATCGGGAGATTATAATGAGGGTGGAAATAGGAATGTTTCTAGAAAAGATTCAAGGATTATAGTGAGTTGCTGGTGAGATATATAGACCAACCAATGGTGCTTCCAATGTACTAGTTATTATTCTCAGTTCCACAAGTTAACCAATGGAGGCCAACAGCTATCCAATGATTCTAATATGGGTGATTAAATAAAGGTTGGTTTATTAATATCATTCCCTTAATTATCTATTTTATTTATATAATCTCCTATAAAAAACCTCATTCACTCCATTCCAACTTGGATTCTCCCTAGAAGCATTATTATCCCTTCCATCCTTGATTATGCAAAGATCAAAGTGTTAATTTAAGCAATGAACCTATTTTTTTTTATTTCTGATATTGATCAATTTTTGAATTCTCATTTACTCATCTCTATACTTCCCCAAAGAATTTGAATTATGGTTTCATTGATGGTTTTAAATTTTTATTTTTGGATTGTTTTTCTATGATTCGATCTCGATTTTTTTATTTCTTATTCCCTCTGATTGAGGATCCCTTGATGGGTGATTAGAAATATCATGATTAAGGTGGGTTATTTAATAATTAAAGTAAAATAAATTGAAACCAATAGTGATTATTTGATTTGAAATGGTTTTATAATTGTTTTCTAATGAATTATTTAAGATTCATAATATATATATTAGAATGGAATTGTGTGTGATGATACCCCTTTTGCTATGTATTTTCAAATAATTATTTTTTGGAAAATAATATTTGAATTGAAATGAGTGATTTGAATATTTATTTTAATGATGATTATTAAAAATAAATTCATGGAATGATTTATTTATTTAAAATGTAATGAAATCTTTTAAAGGAAAGGGTTTTGAATAAAATAATTTGGTTTTGGTTTTTGAAATTAAATGGCATGTTGAAAGAAATTATTTTGGGCTTCTTAAATGATGATTAATGAAATTGATTTGTAATGAATGATTTTCCTCTTAATTTATTTACTTGAAAAACATGGGATCTTATGTAGTTAGGTTTGTATTCTACAAAAATCATGCAAGGTTTGTATTTGTTATACCTTGAAATGGATTAGAAAATAAAGTTCTACTTAAACTATGATGAAAGAACGGTGTGTATTAATTGGAGTCTTATCCTAATCCACTGTGTATTCATATCTAGGAATTGTGCACAATCGGTGCCTTATTTCACTATGTTATGTGAGGATCCTTGAGACTTGATCTAAATAACCCTAGAAATTATTACAATGGTTCTCTAATTGAAAATGATTTATTTTTTCCTGCCTATCATAACTGCTTTTTAAACTTGTTGATTTACATTATTTAATCTTCCCATCTAAATTATTTCAAATGAATTTTTTTTGTAAATTTTGAAAGAGATTAAAATTAAATTTTTATTTAAAATTGATCATCTTTATTAGATATAAACTAATTATGAAATTTATCTGTCAGATCCTATTAGTCTATTATTTCTCACTACTATCATATTCTTTTTGTTGTGTGTTGAAATTGTTTTTCTAGATCAAAGAAAAAGGGAAAAAATCACCTGGTGGCAGTTGGTATTCTTGATAGTGAAATTTGGGGATTGTAAGTGACTTGTTAGGTAAGTGATCCACCTATTTCAAGGAAATTTGGAGTTAACATCAATTTTTTCTTTTAATTTCTTATTTATGATGTCTTGGTTTTGTACATTTTTTCTTGATTGTTATTTTGGCATACTAACTTGTTTATGGGTTTTATTTCAATGAATTCATTTTGTTTGGTTGTCATTATTTTTAAATCATAACTTCTTAATTTTAATGATGCTCATGTGGTAGTCACTAGGTTGTGGGGATCGGGGATACACTTTTGGTCATGTCATCACTAATTTAGACAGTGGTCTAGTAGGTTATCTCGGTTAATTTAGGAAAAAATTGTTTAATAGGTTGTTGTATCTCATATTCAATGTAAATATGTAGTTTGGGATTACCTACTAGAAATTTGATAGTATTTTTAGTACTTAAGGGGTATTTTATAAGTGATTTCCTAGATAGACCTCGGTATAACAAGTCTTATGTTACGATGGGTGGTTGGGAAAATTATTTTGAAGGAGTAATTTTATATGATGATATAATTTTCCCAATATTTGACATGATATTTTTATTCCCATATTAAATTATTACTAATTGAGTTGATATTCATGTTTCTATTGGCAGATGTTTCCTTACTTTATATTGATTTTGTGTTGTACCATGCCTCTAAAAAGATGTATGAATAGACTTTAGGAGGGAGCTATGGATGAACCATTGAATGTGAACCCTCCAGTTGACTAGAACCTCAAGGAAGTAGTAGTTTTTTTGTCCATTCTCTGGGTAAAGTGGTTACACATGTTCTCATTTAGGCTCCAAGAGTGGAACCTAAATGGGATAAAAGAAAAGATAAAATCCATGAGTTTATTTATCAGAAACCATTATATTTATGGGGAATAAATGATGCTAAAGAGGAAGGGGAGTTGTTGATAAAGACTATGTGACTCTTCGAATTTTTGGAAATTCTGGATTTCATTAAGGTGAAGTGTGTCCCCATCATTATTAAATTCCTTAGTAGGAGATTGTGGGATATGATAGTTCAGGATCAGAATGAGGGTTTAGAGTGTTATTACATCAAGAACCTTTTATGGTAAAATTATATCCAGAATCAATGGTATTTTATAAGTCTATATATTTTCTTAACTTTCATCGTGGTGATTGGTCAGTGACTCAGTATACCAATAATTTTTATAAAATTTATTGTTTTTCACCTAAAGATGTGGCAAATAAGAAATATTAATATCAAATGTTTTAGATCAGTAATAGATTATATATTTTCTCTCTTGTCTTTATGCTTAATCTCACCTATTATGTTGATGTTCTAGATGGGGATCTAATGGTGGAAATTGACCCAGCTGATATGTTAGAGTTTAATGGAGTCATTACTACTCTAATTCGATGTTTCATAGGTTTCTATAATGGAATAGAAAGAATGATGGGCCTTGTGGTGGAAACAGTAGTTTTGATACTCGACCTAAAGAGTCTTTCAAGCCATCTTCTATGTATGAAAAAGTAAAACTAAATTTTTTCCAATGTATAAATTTTTTTCACCTAAACCATGTTTTCCAGATGGCATACAATATTTATACGAAATATATGCATTTAGGCCACTTGTGCAGGTTTTCCCATGTTTTCACATCTGCACATAGTAAAAATGGATCATCGACACTGAGATGACATGATGTTCTATTAGAGGCATCCAGAATAATGGGGTTATATCCACAAGACTTGGGAACAATAATTATTCATGAAGTGGATGTGTCTCTAGTGGGAACTAATGTGGGTCCTGTGATGGTGAGAGATACCATTTTTATCACTTCACATCTATTGACTTATATATCTAACATAGGTTATTCTCATTATTTAGCATCAAAAGATATATTATAATTTAATAATCTTTATACATATATCTTGTCTTATGAGATGGAAATTGAAACACCTAACAGGAAAAATATATAGAAGGGTCCTTGGTTCCCCTTATGTATTTTATCATTATTAGATATTGAGCTCATCTAGTAATTTTTTGTTCTAGATATAAAATTATTTGATGTTATTCTAAAAATAGACAAGATGGTTACTCACAAATATCAGATTGACTATTATCATTGAATAGTATCATTTTTCCCCCAATAGGGATCTCTATGTTTTTCAGAGAGAATGGGAATTGAGGGAAATCTATGTCATACCTCCTTTTCTAGAGGTTTGGAGGATAATATCATTGTTTTTTTTTTTGAATTTAAGCAGGAGGTGTCTTATAGTGAGTATAATCCAATGGTTGTTGAGTTTCCCAATGCTTTTTTATCAGAATTATTTCGCTTACATCCAGAGAGGGAGTCGGAGTTCTCTATCGACTTAGTATTTGGTACTCAAACCATATATATTCCTTCTTATCATATATCACAAGATGAACTAAAATAATTGAGGGATTGGTTTGATGGATTAATGTCCAAAGTATTCATTTGACCCAATGTGTCACCTCTAGCAGCACCAGGTCTCTTTGCCAAGTAGGATAATGGAACCCTTTAATTGTGTGTTAATTATTAGAAATTAAATCAAGTTATGATCAAGAACAATTAATGATTTTTTTATGAAATGAAAGGGGAAATGTGGTTCCCTAATATTGATCAATGATCTGGTTACCACTAGCACATGATCAATGAGCCTAATATTCTAAAGAAATCTTTTTGGAGCATGTATGGAAACTATTATTATCTGGTTATTCCATTTTCCTAGACCAACGATACTTCTATGTTAATGGATTTGAAAATATTATTTTCCACAAATATCAAATCTCATTAATTATGTTATTCATAAATGAAATCTGGGTCTAGTCTATAACCAAGGAGGATTGTGTTCTTTTTTAGGAAAGTTTTAGATATCTTGATGAATCACTTAATATATATTATGATATAAAAGATCCAATTAGGTATTTAGAGGGAAAATATTTAGATCATGCAGCCACAGTGTAAACCCCTAATATTATAAATGAATAATGTGTTTGATAACCTATATGACACACAATAGTGAGCTTAAATGAACCATGAAATTTAAATATTTAAACATGACTATTATAACCATACCATTAAATTAGAGGGTATAAAAATTATTAAATAATTAATGAAATATATAAAATACATACTGAATAAAAAATTAAAATTAATTATTCATAAATAAGAATATATTTTTTAGTAAATTCGTTTTATTCTTCTAAAATACATTTTCATCAAAAATTATTTTTTATTTCTATTTCTGGGTGAAGGTTATAATTAATTTATGAAATTTTTTCAACTAAATTTTATAAATGTAAATTTATTTTAATATTCATTATTTCAAAATTATATTAAAGTGAATTTATTTTTTTAATATATTTTATTTTTCAATAAATAATGAAAATACTGATTATTATTGAAAATTGTATTTTCATTTAAAGTATTTGAAAATTAAAATTCAATTTTAGAATATTTTTAAAATTTTATTATTTAATTTAATTGAATATAATCTAATTATGGTATTTATAATGATTTTTATAGTTAAATTTGGGAAAAATAACTTTTTATACTTAAAAGGGCGTTTTCATAAACAAAATGTTTTTCATTTCATTTGGCGTTTTAATATTAAATTAAATTATTTAACTTCTGAAAATTTAATCATAATAAATTTATTCCACATTTGGAATCATGTGATCCATATTTATTAAATATTTCCCCTTTATTTTTATCCTTTATGAATAGAAATCATAGTAAATATTTGTTACCACGGTAAAGGTAAAATAGGTTAATTGTGGTCTAAAATAATATGATAGAGAGTAAAAAGTTACCCTAATACTTACTTTAATTGTATTAGATGAGTATAATTATACCATAATCATCTAAACTTAGAATATATGACCTTCTGTTTCTATTAGTTGATGATTTTAAACTTTATAAAATTTTATTTATAGAAAAGTCAAAAATATCATTCTCTTTGTTTTATTAACTCTAAATTTTCAACAAAAGAATAAATAGAGGATATCCTTGATTCTAAAAATAAATTTTAAAGATATATCATCTTTTCATCCTTGTAATTTATTTTTAATTTTTTTTTATGGAAAAGTACCTTAAATGTTTACCCAACACCAAGACAGTATTTACCCAATTAATTGAAAAATAAAATAATTAATATCAAAATTATTAAAAGTGATATAATTTGTGGTATTTTTTTTGTTCCAAGAAATATAAATATTAATATATTATATTAAAATCAATATAAATTATTATATTCTAATTTCATATTTTTCATTATTTCTTTAAGATCCAATAAAATACAGAGTTCCAAAATTAGAATTAACGATATATAATAATAATAAAAATTTATTAAATGATTTAAAATTATCTAAAAATCCTATATTTGGAAAATTGATTTCTATATTTTTATAAATATATTCTATGGTCTGTTTAAGGACCAATTACCCTTTTACAGTAAATATATTAACCCCTATAGAGTAAAACATTTCTTACCGTGGTAATTATCAAAGATGGTTAACACATGTTAAAACAAAACAATTAGGGTATTACCTAATCAAAACTTGTCCCAATTTTAATATATGATATAATTTCATCCAATAATTTTTATATCTTAAAATAATATTAGTTTTGATCATTTTACATGGAAATTAATTTATATTAATTTAATATTTTATGCAATTCCAAGAGTTCCCTCCCCTCTCTTATAAAAGGGAACCTCCACTCCTCTTTCTTCACACTTCAAAAGCAATTTAGTTTGATCCTTACAAGATAAAATACATTAAAAAAATCCCTAATCACATTTTATAGGACATATTTAAGGAATAATACTAGCCTTATAGGGTTTAATGTTTAAAGTAAAGGAAGTTGTCCAAAGAAATGGTAGTCTTTAAGAGAATGATTTAGTTTAATTTCTTCTTCTACCTTAATAAAACATTCTTCAACCATAAGAATATAGTAAACTAATAATATAACATATACTTATATGTTATTATGTTAATTTAATAACCCATATAAATCTCCATCTTCCGTCAAATGGAAAACGAAACCATCATTCATCTGTATGGTGGACTACTGCCTCACAAACTGATATAATTCATTTTCCATCATTGCATCTCACAACTAGACAAAATTATGGATTTAATATATATATATATAAATATGATATTCATGAAATATTTATCATTATTTCAAGATAATATATCATTTAATATATTAACATTCCATTCATTTAAAATTATAACGACTTTCATGCATATGTGTGGATTACCACCTCCACGAAGCGATCTTATTTGTTTTTTCATTACTCCATCATTCAGTTGGTTTATATTAGTGTATTTAAGAAACTAATATGGTATTTATGATATAATTATAATTCTAGGTGAATAAGATAATACTTATCTTCTTTTAAAAATTATCATTGAAAAAATAGAAACGTTACTCAATCGTATGTAGGACCTACTATGTCCATGATTATATCATCATTCATTTTTTATAAAAATCTCTCATAGTTGGTTTTAAAAGTAAAATTTATTTATAAAAATGATAATTATTTCATTATTATTATTTAATATATGATTTAATAATCACTTATATCACCATATTTAACTTACCGATGTCATTTTGGACATATGGGTTGAATATCATCAAAACATCTAACGTGAACTTAATTGATTATGTAATTAAATATAACATGGTAATAAATAAGTTAAATTGTCTAATAAACTTAAAAAATATTATTAAGTATGTAAATAATCAACATAAGTTTATTATTTTCAAAGATAAATAATATACATGATGATTAATACTAGAGGTAAGGGATCTCTCTGAATCACCCTTTTTCTTAGGGACATGACCTATCTCTCTCTCTAACTCACATACCCAATATTTTTAATGTTGTGAAGTGATTCTAAATTTTTTATATTTGTATCTCACATATACAACATTATTTTCCCTTAAATTAATGGGTTATTACATACATTATGTAAATTTTTCAAATTCATTCTTTTAGAAATATATATTTATTATGATATAAGGCAAGATTATACAACCCATTTCATTCTATGGGTAATACATATTTTTATGAATTATGATTGATTTAATTTTTATGGAGCACTTAATCATGAAGATGTAATTATGGGTGCACCTGGATAACTCTCCAATAAATTTGGTAAATATTTTTCCTCATGATAAGTTATGTGTGTGATTCGGTAGTAAATCTAATATACTATATGACTCTACCCCCACCATGTGATATTTTCTTGGAAGTTAGACTTGACTAATTATTATGTCATGTTTTGTGTTTCTTACAAATTTTCTATGTTTTCATGTAATTATGATACCATGTTCCTTATGTTATTGTCCCATGTGATTACTCATGATCCATCTCTCTTATGATATCATGTTATACCTTGGACTGACATGTTATGCTTCCTTAACATGTTAACTCCATTACTATACCTTCTAGCCAACCCCTTTCTTTTATGTATTCCCTATGATATCATAAGTATTTTTAGGATCTAAATGTGAATTAGGATCTTATTATATGAATTAAAATAAAGACATTTTATTTTTATATTGATGTTTTATATAACTAGTATTCTAAATAAAATATGAATTTTGATCCACATTTATTATTTAATGGATATTTATATTAAAAACATGTAATAATATCTATAAATGCATGGGTTTCTATAGATAGTATCAGATAAATGTCTAGTTATTTTTAGGGATTAGGAATATAATACTTTACTAATGACCCTAGGGATATGTAAATATATAGAAACAAAATAACATGGATAACCTAGATTGAAACCAAGAGGATCATATGTTAGGATATACTTATCTTTTATAAGTTATTCCTCTTAAATATATATTCATTCCATTAATATGTTTATTAGTTAAATTATTTTCATCTTGTTTTTATTTTTTAGTTAACGATGGTAAATAAGGTAAACCATTCCAAAAAACATTGTGAGAGGCAATTTTGATGATTTTCCTAATGATAACTCTAACCTTATGGGAGTTAGAGATAAGAAATTCATTGTAATAATTTCTCAACATGATCAAATTTTAAGTAAGAAAATGAATCATGTAGAAGGCCCTCTTTCTCCTAAGAAATAGAATGTTGTAGTCAAGTATTCTATATAAAAAAAGGTCTCATAACGTTAGTGGATCTTATAAATCAATCATCATGAAAAAATTGATTAATTACATTTAGAATATATTATCTATCCCCCCAATTATATGAATAAGAGAATATTTTGTTGGCCAATTATCATATGGAGGGGTAATCTGATCAATGGTGGACACTGATCAAGAACATGACGTCCAAATAGGATATTTATTCCATATAATGGGAATAATTCAAGAAAATATTTTTCAATAAATATTTTCCCAAAATTATCCATCTTAAAATGGAGAGGGATTCCCTAATATTGATGAAAAATGATGATTAGTCAATCAGGAAATATGAGTAAAACTTTATAAGGATCGCACAGTAATCCTCTAACTTTATCATTGATTTTGAATGCAAGTTTGATCAATTCTTTAGTGGATTAAATCCATGTCTATGAAAATATTTGGTGATTCAAGGCTTTAATATTTATAAATAAAATTATTCATTTTGTCCTCAAAGTCAAGAAGGATATTGGATACTCTCAATGGTCTCATGGAACTGGATATGAAAATCTAAAGATAAATCTCATGGAGGAAAGAGAACCCAAAATCTCATGTGTCGAATGTGTGGGAAGATACATCATAGAAATTATATAAATGGTAATGGGAGATGATTTATGTGTGGAAAGGAATGGAATCATGCTATTTAATATTGAAGAGACATGAAGATACCCACAAATTAATTATAGAAAAAGAAGGATCATATCAACACTTAGTATATAGTATAGTGTTTCAACTATAAGGAACATTGGAATTATACAAGACAAGGGTTGTTGGAGACAATAATTTACAATAACCAATAAGGCCTAGAGAGCAAGAAATGGAATATATTATCACTACAGTTGAGGTGTATCCAAAAAATGATGTGGTTATACTTACTCTAGTTATCCATTCATGAATATAAAATATAATTTTTTATTATTGTTCAACGCATTAATTCAAATCATACATGTTTAGTAGAACTATTAAAATAACACCTCATAATATGGGGGTTGAACTATCTATTAGAATAGAAAGTATATCAATTTTTAAATCCCAGGAATATGATCCCACCCCATTAAATGTTTTTCAATTAAATATTATAAAAAATATCATCTTACATCCTTTATTGAAGTTTAATTAAATATTTTTATGGTATTGGATATACTTATTTAAAGTCAACTGCAGCTATTGATGTAGGGAGATCACTCTTCACATCCCAAGTCATCCTCTAATTTTATATAACCATAAGAAGGATGTTGAATCTATCTTGGAAAATTCTTCTCAACCATGAATATTATATAACTATAATAAATCATATCTAGCTAAAATTATTGAGATAATATAGAGAATCATTATTGAATACATTACTGTTGTGAGGGATTATATTGATGTAATCCCCAGAGAGTTGTCTAGTCTTACTTCTGACCAATAGGTGGAGTTATCTATCAAAATTATACCTTGATCTCTTACCATATCCAAGAATCCTTATAAAATATACACTGTAGTGTTTGAGGAACATAAACAGAATTTATAAGAGAATCTAGAAAAATGTTTCATATTACTATGTTCTTCGCAATGGGGTGTATCTATACTCATCTTAATAAAAAAATATGGGTCAATGTTCCTATGTATTGATTATCATGAACTCAAAAAACATAATAAAGAAAAATTATCCCCTAACATGGATAAAAAACATTTTTAGTCAATTATATGTGGCCTAGTATTTCTCTAATATGGGCCTTTAGTGAGGATATCACCATTTAACTGTGAAGAAAGAATATATCTCCAAAACAACCAATTGAACATGGTATGGACACTATGAGTTCATTGTTAATCCCATTATACTCACTAAATATCTAGTAATATTTATTTTCTTAATGAATAGAGTGTATAGATATTTCATCAAAAAAAATTGGTAGTATTTATAGATGAAATTATGATATACTATAAAAGTATGTAGGAGAATGAGAAACATTTTAATATTATGATAATGACTTTTTGAAATGAGAAGTTGTAGGAAATGTATAGAAAATGTAAGATATGGATGAAGTAATTTTTATTCATGGGGAATATTATCACCATAAAATGGATATATGTTGAACCTTCTAAGACAAAGGTATTTGAGGAGTATCCTTTACCCACATTTGTAATAAATATATACAACTTCCATGGACTAGCTGATAATTATCATTGATTTTTGAGAAACTTATCATGATTATCAAACCTTATAACCAAGATAACTTATAAGGGAGTACATATTATATAAACTAGTGAATAATATAAATTCTTTATGTAATTTTAAAATTTTATTATCACTGCACGAGTCCTCACACTACACTCAAGTGGGTAAATTTTTATGATATATAGTGATGCGTAAAATAACAGTTTTTTGTTTTTTACTACTACAAAATGAAAAATAAATATCTAATGCCTCAAGGTAGTTGAATATTAACTAACTGAAGGATCTAACACATGATCTAGAGTTTTCCATAGTGATCTTTTCATTGATAATCTTGTAGCATTATCTCTATGGGGAGAAGTGTTAAATATGTGAATACTATAAGAGACTAAAATATATATTCACACAAAAGGATATAAATATATTCCAAAAATATGGCTAGAATAGATTAAGGACAATGAATTCATATTACACTACCATCCTAGGAATAAAAATTACATTCTAGGTAAAAGGAATCCTCTTATATTTTCATTAATGGGAATTGAGAATGATCCAATATTCTTATAATTGAAAAGGTTTGAAATTGGAAGCATTAAAGAATAAAAATCATCTTTCCTTTCTCAAATTATTTCTCAAACATCCATTTTGGGGAAGGTAATTGACTACCAAATAGATGATGTGTAAATTTAGAAGACGGTGTAATCTATAAGAAAAGGAAAATCATCATAGTTCTAAATTGATGAATAATGTGTTTTAAGATTTTGTTCATGAAAATGTGTATCATCAAATCCAGATATAATGAAACATCTTTTGAATGATGGACATAGCCCATCCTTCTCCACACACCAGGGGAGAATAAGATGAATTGATATATCTAAGTTAAATATTGGTTGGATAATATAAAGAAGGATATTATATAAAATACATTAAAATTCATAGTTTTTTAGTTGGTGAAGTTTGAGAGGAAAAAATCCAATGGGGGAAGCAACAATTACCCAAGCCTACACAGAAATGGGAAAACATCACTATAGACTTTTCCACTAATCTTTCAAATAAATCAAGTGGAACGTCAGCTATATGGGTTGTGGTGGATCCTCATACATGTTATTATTAATTCATTGAAATTCTATAGGACTTATCACTTGATCAAATTTCAAGGATATACATCAGAGAGGTATTGAGGCCACATTGAACACTTTTATCTATTATATCAAACCTGGATCATATATTTACCTCTAAGTTTAGGAAGAGTCTAATATTTACAAATTCTAAGTTAAAATTCAAAATATATTATCACCACCAAATTGATAGATAATCTGAGTGGACTATCAAAAAATTGGAAGAAATATTTAGATCATGTTTTATGGACTTCAAAGGATTATGGGGTCAATATCTACAACTTATTTAGTTCTCATTTAATAATATCTATCACTCAAGCATTGAAATGGATCTCTATGAATCCCATTATGGGAATAGGTTTAGAACACAATAATGTTTGGATAAATTTGGTGAATGGTTGTTTTTCTGACCTAAAATGGTTTGGGAAATGGTAAGAAAGTTCAAGACTATTCAATAACACATCAGAGATGTTAAGAGTCAACAAAAGATCTAGGATGATATTCTTCGATGTGATATGGTGTTTTCAGTTAGAGATAAATTATTTCTCCACATATCCCCCTGAAAGAGAGTGATTATTCTTGGAAATAAATATATGATAATTCATAGGTACATTGTCCCCATACAGATTCTTAATCACATTAGGGTCGTTGCTTACCATCTAGCACTCCCACCAAACCATTATCAATTACATGACGAATTTTCATGTATCCCTCCTATGGAAATACATACCGTATCACTCATATGTATTGAGTTAAAAGGTGGTATAACTTGAAAATGATCTATCTTATAAGTAATTGTCAATGGATACCATGGACAATATAGAAAACGTTTTATGTAACAAGACAACTCACCAAGTCAAAGAACTATAGAAAACCCATAAATTTGTGTAGGAAACATGGGAACCATAGGAAGACATGATGAAAATGTAATCTCACCTATTTTTAGATTAATATGTAATAAAAAGTTTGAGGATTAAAGTTTTTTAGGGGTTGAATAATGTAACAAACCAAGATTTTAAAAGAAGATTATGTTTTATAGCATATATGACTCACAACATCAAACATAAAAGAATCATGACATATTTTCATTTTAACATCACTGTAATAACCTAGATATTAAATTAGAAGGTATTAATAGGATTAAATTATTTATTTAATATATGAATTTATTACTCAAGAAAAATTCTTTAATTAATTCTTAGGAAATAATTACTCAATTTTTAGTAGTCATTTTATTCTTCAAAAATGTGTTTTCTACAAAAATAATTTTTATTAACTTTTGTGAGAGAATATTATATTTAATTTTAGTAATTTTTTAAAATTATATTTCATAAAAATATTAATAATTTTGAAATCATCATTTAATAATTATCTTAAAGTGGATTTTTGGGATTTTCTGAAAAGATTGATTTTTTCAATGAATAGTAAAAATTAATGATTTTTATCGAAAACTATATTTTCTTTTAATGTATTTAAAAAGTAAAATTATATTTTATATTAGTTTTAAAATATAATTATTCCCTTTTGATTTAAAATAATCTAATTTTGGTATTTATAATGAATATTATATTTGAAGTTGAAATAAAAACATTTTTATAGGTAAAAATGCATTTTTCTATAAAAACAATTTGTTGTGTTTGGTGTATTAATATTAAATTAAATTATGAAACTTATATAAACTAAATATTGAAAATTTTATTTTCTTTTATAATTAAAAATTTATAAATTTAGTAAATAGTTCCCTTTTATTTTTATCCATTATGAATAGTAATCATAGTAAACTTTTGTTTCCATGGTAAAGTTAAATGGGGTAAATTACGGTTACCAATAATATGGTAAAGACTAAAACATACAATAAAATTTAACTTAATTTTATTGGATAAGAATATTTTATCCATAATCATACAAACCTAAAATATATGACATTTTTTTCATTTTTTCATAATTTTTTCATTTATAATATTTTATGTAATGAAATATTAGAAATGTCATTCTCTTTGTTTTATAAAATCTAAATTTTTAACACAACGATAAATAGAGGATATGTGCACATATAAATATATATTTTAAATATAGATTATTTTTTATAATGTTAATTTATATTCAATTTTTTATGATAAAATAATTACCTTAAAAGTTTACCCAACACCTACATAGCATTTATTCAATTAATTAAAAAACAAAATTATTAATTTTAAAAATGTAAAAAGTGATATAATTTGATGGAATGTTTATAAATTAAGAATTTTATAGACTAATAAATAATATTATGGTTATTTTTAAATATTATATTTTAATTAAATTTTTGTCTTGATGACTTTAAGGTCAAATTGAATGAATAGTTCCAAAATAGACATTAATGAAAATTTGTAGTAAATAATATTTTATTTAATAATTTAAAACTTATAAAATCATATATTTGTCAAAGTTATTATTATATATATAAAAATATAAAATTTGGTTTATTTATTTACCAATTATCCTTTTATAGTAATTATATTAACCACTCGAGATTAAAAACATTGTTACAGTGGTAATTGAAAAAATTGTTAATTTGGGTTAAAACAAAGAGATGGGGGCCAAAAAATGAATATAAACATGTTCAAATTTTATTTTATACTAATCTTAAATTAAAATTATGTCATTTTGGATCCATTTTTCATGATTATTAATTTATATTAATCTGATATTTTAAGCAATTCGGAGAGTTCCCCTCCCCTCTCTTATAAAAGGGTACTTCCTACCATGAGTTCTTTATACATAAAAATCCTTTTAGTTTGGATATTCCCTAAAAAAATACCAACCTAAAATCCCTCATTAAATTTTATAGTTATTTTTTTGTTATAACTACAACCATAGAGGGTTTAAGGTGTAAAGGATATGAATTTATCAAAATAAGAGGATGTATAGTCTTTAACTAAATGTTTAAGTTTTGCTTTTTGTTCTAACTCAAAAAAATATTCCTCAACCATGATGATATAATAAAATTAATATATCCATTATAATAAAATATTTCTATGTTAATGGTTTAACCTATATACATCTCTTTCTTCCATCAAATTTGAAACGAAACCATCGTTCTTGTCTACGATGTGATACCACCTAACAAACTGATGCAATTCATATTCTATAACTAAATCTCATGAATGGATATAATGATGGGTTTAATATAAATATATATTATATTAACTATATATTTTGTGAAAACTAATATATAATATAATTTCTTAATGCTCCATTCATTGAAAAAAGATAATGCCGTTCATGTGTATATATCGATTACCACCTCCATGAAGTGATTTTATTCTTTTTTTAATTAATGTATCTACTAATAGGTGTATATAAGTGTATTTAAGAAAATAATTTGTTAATTATTATATAATTATCATTATATAAAGATAAAATAATACTTACCATATTTTCATAATGATAGTTGGAAAAATGGAAACGTTACTTATGTGTATGTAGGGCCTTCCATCTCCGTGATTGTAATGTAATTAATTTTTTATAACCATATTTCATGTTTAGTTTTAAAATTATAATTGATTTATAAAAATGATAATTATGGAATGATTATGTTTTGGAGATTATTTAATGATTACCTCTTTGACCATAGTTAACTTACAAGAATCATTTCGGACATATGGGTTGAACATCATCAAAATATCCAATGTGAACTTAATTGATTAAGTAATTAAATATAACATGGTAATAAATAAATGAATGGGAATAATAAAAAAAGAAAATGTTTCTTAAGAGATTAAATAATTTGAAAAAGTTTTTTTCAGTAAGCTGAAGAACATTCGTGACAATTTGTACTCAAGGTAAGGGGTCTCTCTGAATAACCTTTTTTCTTCAAGTTATGACATTAATCTATAACTCAAATTCCCAATATCTTCACTATTATTTAATTATTATAAATTATTTATATGGGTATATCACATATATAACTATATTATTATAAGTTTTTTAGGTGTAATGCATTCACTATGTTCATTTATCAAATAACTTCTTTAAGAAATATCTTTTGATTTTGATATGAGGCATGATTATACAACCCATTTATTTCCATGGTAAATTATTATATTTATGACTTATCACTGATTTCAATTTTATATGACACATAATCATTAGCATGTTAGTATTGGTTCACTTGGACAGAGCTTTAATAAATTGGGTAAAGCTTTTGTCTCAAGAGACATTGTGTATGAGATTAGGGAGTAAACCAAATCAACAATGGGACTTTTTCTACTATGTGATATTATCTTGGCAGTTAGGCTTGACTTACTATTATGTCAGATTTTATGTTTCTCCCATATTTTCTAGGTTTCCATGATCTTATGACACCATATTTTTTTTCTCTAATGATATTACTCATGAGCCTTCTCTTTTATGATATGTCACGACCTGTCCCATGGGGCCCTTACCGTGACTACACCAAGCCCACCTCCCAAAGGCCATGGACTAGAGACTAGCACTGAAGGCATCAACCTGCAAGTGGGGGGGAGTTTACCTAAGTACCTATACGCACACACATTCCCAACCAAGTCCCATGTGCTGTCCAAGGAAACAAGTATCACTAAAAACAAAGCTGAGTACAACTAATATAAGTGGGATAGAATAAAAACCCAATAAAAGAACATAATGCAGTAAAGTAAAAAATGAAAACTATTATGGTCATCTATGGAAACCCCCACCTGATCGTGAGAGTAGTGTAGCTACTAGAAACTGAAGTATAATTTTATTTGCACACGATCCTATAGGGTCCCACATGGTCCTAGGCCACCAAGTCCACCATCGTAGCGTCCATCGGTCCCATCTCTCTAAGCACCTCTAGGTCCTGGTGCACCAAAGTCTCTGTCAAAACGTCGATTGTTTTCAAAAGACACCAAAAGTGTATGCATAGGCCTGCAATGTCACATATATGTTCTTCCCACTAAACTTGGATTTCTTAGGTACACCTCCTTAATGCGTACAGTGGGCCTCCAAAGTCACACAGAAGTGCTTCCCCCTAATCATGACCAACTGAGGTACTCCTCCTCATTTTGTACCATGGGGTTGCAAAGTCACAAAGAAGTTATTACCACCATGGCTCTTCAAAGTCACATAGAATTGTTTCCCACTTGGACATATTCGAGTCATACAGAGTCAAAAGTCAACTGGCTTCAAGTCTCATCCAACCACAGTGTTTTGTATGTAACACACCTATGAGAATAGATCCTCAAGACATTTTTCACATCTCAATATCCACGAAATACTTCATAGGGAATTCAAAAATATATACCTCTTTTAGAGGGTCCCAATCCACAAATTTATTGTCAATCGGACGTGCAGTTTGCAAGATACGGGTGTTTTAGTAAACAGGGGCCGGTTGCATCTAGGCCTGGTCCGACCCGGTCAGACCGACCTAAAAAACTCGGCACATGGGTCCCCCATACCCCGGTTTAAACTTGAATGACATCACCTAACCTGGTTTGGTTCTGGGCCGGTCTGGTCCGACCTAGCCAGTAAGCCAGAACCAATGGGCCTCGTTGAACCCGACCGAGGGTCCCACCCTCCGGGTCACCCGACGACCCGATCAGGTCTGCCCCGGCATGAAGGGTGGAGGTCCGGCCTATCGGCATGGGTCCATCCCACTGGGTGCAGGTCCATCCCGCAGGCGCAGGTCTGGCCCACCAACCGGGGACACGGTTCACCAACTTGATACCCGGCCTACGATGTACGAGCCGGCATAGTGCTTCCTAGCCGAGAGGTGGCCAGCTGTCGTGTCCGACACCAGCTAGACCCACAGATGCACAGGGACCCTCCTATTGTGGCGAAGCGATCGAAGCTTACTGAAGCCCCTAGATGGCTCGGATGCGGGTTTTCCCTCCTCGTGGATAACTCTTGGTGCTGCATCACCCCGCGACTGCCTCGGCCAGAAGGGTGCAGCATACCGACGGGCGCACGAACATCCTCTAGTGCAACCAGTGAGGGTTGGCTGATTCCTCTACCACATCTCCAGTTGGTGTTTCCCCCAACATGCGGTCGGCGTGGGCCGACTGCCATCATCGTGCTAGTGGTTCCGTGCTGGATGCACCATCCGTAGTCCACTTGAGTTTCTTTGGTGGTCTTTTTTCTGATATTTCTATGCCTATGGGCCTCTCATGTCGTCGCCATTACTGAAGTGGTCTTGGACGCGCCTTTTTGCCATTTTGAAAAATCTGTTTTCAATGAGGGAACATGCAGAGGGGTCTGGTCCTTTTTTTGTGCTGGACCCCACCATCCGCTTTAGAATTTTTAAAACCAGAGGGGCTCGGGGGAGATGTTCAATCATAGAAAAAGATAAACTAATCCCTAATAGAGAATCCCCCAAATAATGTTACTCTCCTGCATAAACGCACGATTCACAGATCAACTTGTTCATGGGTTGATGCATGTTCGTCATTTCTAAAAATGAAGGGGGAATAACTTGCACAAATTAAGACCCTAACTATATTTGTAGCATATGCTGATAAAAAAGGAAGTGATTCTCTTCGTTGTTGATCCACGATCATTGGTGTTCATCTCCACTTGTCAACCTCCAGATCTGATCCTGCATCTTTCATTTATTTATTATTCATTCTTTCATGGAGAGGGATTCTACTGGCGGTTCATCAGAGATTCCCATCTTTTGTTAATCCTCAAACTCTAACACATTTAAATATTAAATGAAATATTCATTGCGACGTTACGCTCATTCATGATGCACATTAATGATGTTCGTTAATGAGCCACATTTAATGATCCATGTTTAATGACCCATTTCGATAATAGTGTCACAGTTACAAACAATCCATTAATGATCCTCCGTTAATGATCCTCTTCGTTCTACCACATCATCGTCCGTCACTCTATGGTGTGAAAATTAAATAAAATAACTTTTTATAGTTATTTTATTATTTTTCAAAAAGTTTGAAAAAATAACTTTTCTGATCAGCCCTTTCTGACCAAAGTTAAGTCATTTTTAGGTGAATCATGACATTCCGAGTTCAATGGTGCACTCAAATTTTCGATCTGAGCACCAATTCAAATGTTAAGAAAATCCAATCACACGTTTACTGAATGTACCTTAAAAAAAGTTCAAAATTTCATTCCAGGCTCGTCGGGCCTCAGAATCACCTGTCTTAAAATCATGTGGTCAAAGAATAATTCCATATAATTAAAAAACTACCCATAAATTCCATGACATTTAATTCTCCCCACCTTAGGTTTTTTTGTCTCTAAAATTCTAAACAAAAACTAATCAAACAGATGGGGGTACTGAGCATGAATTTGAGCCTCCCACTCACATGTTCTCTCCTATATATTCTCGTACTTCCACCAAACTCACCCCAGAAGAATCAACCGCCCATATAAGAACCACTCCTATCAGTCCCCTATCTCCAACTGGAACTCCAAAAATGTCTCCCCATCATCAATGTCTAGCTCACCCAAGTCGATGACGTGTGATTGATCATGCACGTACCTCCTCAGCTACGACACATGGAAAACATCATGAAACCAGTGCATTTGTGGGGGAAGATCTAGGTGGTATGCCACCTTTCCAACTCTACTCAAGATCTAAAATGGTTTAACGAACCTCAGATATAGCTTTCCACTTGTTGACGCTCCTTTCTATCATAGAGTCTAAACGAATGCAAAGGGAAATGCCTTAGCATAAATTGATTCATCCTTTTAAGAAAACATGAAAAATTCACAAAGGCATGAACAAGGATTCTTTTCCCATTGGGTCGCGCAAGTTCCAGCATGGTCGCGCAAGTACACTTGCACGCCGCAAATGGTCACGTAGGTGACTTGCATGCCCTCTTTGAAAACCGCCCAGGGTATTCTCTAGCCTATAAATACCCCCGGTGGGCCCCCCATTTCAGGGGGAATTTTTCCAGAATTCAGATACAGATCTCTGAATGGCCAAGTCTCATCTTCAAGTCTTCCGAACACTTCTAAGGTAATTATTTACCTAGAATGGAAGTTCTAAACAAGAAGAATATGGTATAAGTGTTAGAATTCACTAACACTTGCACGCCTAAGTGTTTTACCCTTAAGGGAAATGGACACACTTGCGGGCCTCCTTACCTACTCATTAAAACTTGTGCGCCACTCATCTGGAAGTACCTCAGGATAATTATAAAGGCTTTGGTCAAGAATATCCCAAGTATTACTCTACTGGTCAAGGATCGTGCAGGTAACCATGTGCTGCGCAGGTATACCAGCGCGACCAGGACTTGCGCACCCACACAGTACCTGCGCGCCTACCAGGACTTATGCGCCCTTATATTTTTTGTGTTCCCTTCCTACCCATTTACCCCCTCTTATGCAATTCTACCTCTCCTATTCAAGATTTAGTCTTCAAGACACTCTTACAATCCATTTATGGAATTTTTTCTTGATTGAATTCCTTATCTGAAAGGAGTTCCGTGGAAAATATCTTAAAACCTAGTGATTTTGACATCTTTAAATCACTAAATTTAGAGAGTTCATTCATTCAATCTCATCCTCTAGTATGAGAGAATCATTAATTTGGGCATCCTCCTCAGGAGTAATCCACAACCATAATTCTCTTAACCTGGGATTCCTTTTCAGGAATAAGCCTCAGTCCAAATTTTCATTTAATTTGGGCCTCCTTCTCAGGAGTAAGCCCCAAGTCCTCATTTATTTGGGAATCCTTTTCAAGAGTAAGCTCCAATCATAATTCCCTTAACCTGGGATTCCTTTTTCGTAGTAATCCCCAGTCCAAGTCCCCTAATTTGGGAATCCTCCTCAGGAGTAAGCCCCAACCATAATTCCCTTAACCTGGGCCTCCTTTTTAGGAGTAAGCCCCGGTCTCAAATATGGGCATCCTCTTTAGGAGTAAGCCCCAAGTCCCGTAATTTTTCAAGTCCCTTAACCTGGGCCTCCTTCTCAGGAGTAATCCCTAGTCTTAATTTCTCTTAACCAGTCTTAATTTACTTTTGATTTGGGCTTCCTTCTCAAGAATAAAACCCAATCATGATTCCCCTCTTAATTTGGGAATCTTCCTCAGGAGTAAGCCCCAAGTTAGAGTACCCAAATCTCCATGAAGTATATATACCTTTATGGACCTTGTTCTTGGATTTCTTCCCTGAATTAAATCTTAATCCTCATCTATTTTGGGCAGTCATGCATATGTAAGCCCCACATAATTACATCTTTTGTGGCACAATTTTCTGGTTTCACAAATACCTCTTGTTTTTCACACCGAGCATGACTCACATGATCTTAGAGTGTAAAAGTAATTAGGACATCATTCTTTGATCCATCAATCATGCATAAACATTATACTCCCTTACATGAACTACGTGGGTTCTAATTCCTTTTCCAAAACAAAGGATACGTAGGTAGCCCATCAGCGGGTACGATCCCAACTCTGAAATAATCCATGTCCTTCTGAATGACAATAAACTTCAAGTGCCCCACTGAGTGGCTTTAAAACCACTATGGTTATCATAATGACCGAGATACTTTTATGTATTGAAGGATACCATTGACTAAGAATATCTAACAAATACAAGTGATTCTCTATCAATGTAGAACCTCAAATACATATAAAATATTCTCTAAATTTCCTACATATTCAATCATTGATTGTCAGATTTAAAGGAAAGAACATTTTATACTTGGTAATGTAATAAGGATTCACGAACATAACTTAAATATATAAAGAGAGCCCCGGAGTAGACAATAATTCCCCTCAAAAAGGTGTGATGAGTCCGACCTCCCATCCTCTAGACCAATGAAAATTCCTAACCCTCAACAGTCCACAACTAATGAGCACCTACCTTTGGAAAGTAGGTCCAAATGGATATGGAATCATTGGATGTTTCCTGTTCTACGAACAAACCCGTTAGAAACTGATTGGAATGTTTGAACCTTAAATCAATGAGGTCATCCCCAATTCTAGAAGAAACACAAAATGGTGAACCTGACGTGAATCCTTAATCAAGATAAAATGATGCTTTTCTTATTTTTTAGGCCCCTATTTAAAACCCAATGATAGGGACAACAAAACAATAAATAACATATTTTCTCATGCAAAAGATGTAGTGGTCGAACTTATCTTGATTATGTCTGTTATATCAAATAGGTACTCTTTTCCAAGATCTTCTGCATTACGAAAATGGGTTCTCTCATGTTTACACCCATGAATACGTCTGCTGTGAAAACTTCTGCTGCAAATGCCACTGCTGCTACTCCTAATGGATCGCCATCCTCTTTGAGGATGACATCACCTACTCAGCGTCTTCAACACTGGGTATCAAATGTGTTGGTTAAGGAGTACCATCAAAACGATACTATTCCGACTCTATAGGCTGGTCGATAAGCCATCCAAGTCAATAAATCAACTTGGTCGTCCAGACAGCGATGAACAACGATCAAGAAGTGGGTGGTACTTACCGCCATCTCCAACCATTTTAGGTCATTATCCTCAGAACGCAATCACCATTCACTCCCATAATCTTAGGAGGTGAATGAGCAGTTCCCTCAGGGCCTTAATTATAGGAGAAAAGAGTCCTTCTAGAGGGATCCCATCAACAATCGCCGCCAGACTCATGTGGCAGTGCACCCTCAACATGATGAGGGTATCGACTCTAGGCGTTCGGCTCAGGTTCCTCGAACCCGAGTAGGCAAGACGAACCACCAGAGGCGACAACCAGTTAACAGTGAGAAGGTTCTCATCTCTGCTATCTCCAGAGAAGTCCACCAACCTAACTTGGTGGCAAGTAACGAGCGGCTACACACACCTATCTTTTTTAATTCCGTTGTCCAGCAGACTCATCTGGCAGCATCATGCCAATCCAACCAGGCAATTCCGATGGAGTACTATAGACAGGAACATACACCTGTTTATAAATCATCAGCTATTAAGCAGGCTCGTCTGACAACATATGATGGAGCTCGTCAACCACGTTCAGTGAAGTGAAATCAGTAGGAAACAGTCTCGTTTGGTAGCATTCAGAGAAGTCAGTCGGAAAGCTTCAGTGGAAAACAAGAGGTAGACTCAACTCTCTTCCCCCACACTTGAGTACTGTCAGAATTCACCGTTAAGAAAAGGAGGAGAGGAGCAGGAACACACACCTACTCCAAGCACGGAATGGACGTATATCCCCGTTCTGGAAGCTGAAGTCCCCAAGAATATTCTTTCAATGGTGAAAGAGCAGTAGCAAATCCCTATTCATATTCCGGATGCCTGCCAGGTTATTAGAATAGCTTCAGCAGCATCTCAGGGAAAGACACATAAATCTATCCCTACCAAAGGAGTGACACATCAGCAGTTCACTCCGGAACAGACACACACATCTGTTCGAGTCCAAGAGGGTTGTGGGTCGTACTCTCCCATATCATACGGACAACCAAGTCAGGCATATACACCTATTTTGAGTGGATATAATCAGCCTAACCTGATCATTTCTCTTGAGCAGGCACACACACCTGCCAAATTGAGTAAGAAGGCGTCTAAGAAGAAGACTTGCCCAGCACAGTCAAGAAATCAACGACCAATCTATAATAAGGCCTTACTCGGTGATGTAGTTCTTGATGCACTCAGACAACTATATGTTACAACTCAAGATTCTACTCTCTCAATTCACAATATTGGGAACATTAATTCTGAAGTCCTGTATCAGATACTTCCTCATAAAGTCTTGCTTCATGACAATTCAGTCGATCTTGAAGTTTCATCTTCAGATGAGATCCACAAGAAACCTCTATGTGGTCAGAAGACTGAGGAGCAAAATGTTTCATCTTTTGATGTAACCCATCATGGTGGTCCTCCCCATGATGATGAATTTAGCTGCGAAATCCCACTCCGCAGTAGTAATTCGCATTTTTTGGAAAATTCTTCAGAAGAAAATGCAGTGACGAGAAAGCCCTCTTATCTTGAGGAACATGAAAATGTGAAACTAGTCATGTCAGATGCTTCATCACTAGAAGGTGAAATACTTTCTCAATCAGAAGATATCCTGGGGTGTAGGTCATTCTCCGAACCACCCCTGGGTCATTCATCTTCTAGTTTGATCAGTGGATTCTCTACCAGTGTTATTGCATCTGATGAAGCAACAAGAAAGAACCAGCTCTGGTCTAAACAGGTAGAATAATCTTTATTAAATGATAAAGAGGAAATGTTGAACTTGAGAAAACAACTGGCAAAGGGTGAAGTGCCAGTCATGTTCTGGCCTCTGGCTGACTCTCATTATGACATTCCAGAGATGTTGACGGACGATGGAATTCATGATATTTGTCTCAACATTGGAAAACTCTTTTTCAGTTGAAAAAGAAAGTATTATCTTATGATTAATATGAAAATCATGTTAAGATAATAGAAGGGTTACAACGTCAGATTGATTTGGCATCTCTATCAGTCTCTCGATATCCGAAGGCTGAAAAGCATCAGAGAGCCCTTTAGCGTTCATGCCTTAGCGCACTAAGAAGATTGCGCCAGTTAATTGCCAAGGCCCCATCTGGTATTCATGTCAGAGTACGGGGTGTTCATGGAGCACTACATTTCACTATTCTCTCCGGTCAGGAAAGCCCTCCGAAAATGGTTTCATGCAATGTTATTGCCCATGGACGGCCAAAGTCAATGGGTTTTGTTTGTAATGAAAAGCTTTCCCAAGAACAGGCTTCAACTAGTTCCTCTCAAAATAAATCATAGAGAGAAAAAGTTTTCGAATTACTCCTACATCAAGCAAACGAGAATATTGAACAGGCCTCTCGTATAGATCAAGCACATAATCAAGTGAAAGAAGTTTCAGAAATCATCCAATGGTCTTTTGAACCAGGTTATAAAAGTAGATGTTGATTGATGCATCAAGCTAATTTCCTGACTAAATTCTACAAGATCAGGAGAGATTTTAAGAAATTCTCATACATAGCATGTCAAGAGACACCCCAGCTTGCCAGACTAGGGAATCTTTTAACCCAACCCTCAGAATCAACAAATAGTATTCGAGGAGTTGAGAGGTAATGGTAGGAATAGCCCTAGTCCACCGGACTCGGGACTTTTTCAAATCATCAATCCCCTCCTCAGAGAAAGTTAGTCTTCTCTCGATCGGGGAAGAATCCTCAAGAGGAATGAAGAGCCAAATTATCGAGAGATTCTCTCCAAATTACGGTTCGGCAAGAAGTTTCTGAGGGATTGAATCAACAAAAAGAAATGTCTCATTAGGGACATGGAAGAAGACAATATCGCAGAAATGCAGATAGAAGAAATGCAATGCGTTATGCATCAATCAATGTCATCAATGTCGTAGTTTCCGATCCAGCAGATGAGGCTCACTCGGAGTGATTAGATAAAGAGGTTCCTGCTCAAAAGTTGTACGCACAGACACAAATGAAGAAGGTGTGCGTAGATGAAATCAAAATATTACCCAAGAATCTAGGTAATACTTTAATTAACTCACTTCCCCCTCTCTGAAAGGTGTCCAATAAGGGGAATGGAAAGAACTAGGTTACATACCCTTCCTCTGGAGAAGGCCAATCGCTCTCACTAGAGCAAAGATTTGCACAACAAGAGGAAGAAATGAAGTAATTGAGGAGGTTGAATGCAGAACTACTTCAGGGTAGTCTTCTTCCTAAGCATGCTGGAGTTAGTCAGCCAAGGGAATTTGTTGTGGATACTGAGATGGATCAAGAATATCCTCCTATATCAGTACACCCTCAATGGTCTAATCCTACAGGTCCGGTGCAACAACAATTAGCGGTGCTACCATCAGTTGCAGCACCAGCCATCACATCTGTACCAGCTCCAGTCATTGCATCTTCCCAAGTCCAAGTTCAACTGGATGTTTCTCAAAAGTTAATAACTACCATTGAGTCATTAACAACTCGGTTAGAGACTATGGAAGGTATGCATGCGTAGGTTCAACTAGAAAAGAGAGTTTACCCTGAATGGGTAGATTAAATTTCTCCTCCATCAAGTTTTGGGAACCCTGTATTCCCTATTTTCAATGGATCAGGCGATCCTGAACAGCATTTGATGCATTACGTGTCTTGTTGTGATCCTATGATGGGAAATCTGGAATAGCAAGAAGCAGTGAAACTCAGATGCTTCGTTCAAACCTTGCAAGGACCAGCTTTTGTTTGGTATACAATCTTGCAATCTCAGTCAATTACCAGGTGGGAATATCTTAGCCAAAAATTCCTTATTCAGTTCAGCTCAATGTTGCCAAAGACAACAGTTTTTTATCTTACAAACTGTAAGAAAAGGGAGAATGAAAGAGTCTAAGATTTCATTGCTCGTTGGAAGGGATTAACATATTCCCTAAGCTTAGCACTCCCTCAAGAAGAGTTGTTGCCAATATGTGTGGAAAATCTGCGTGAAGAGTTGTGTACACCGCTGATCCCTGTGAAATATATAGTAGGGTTTCGAGACCTTACTTCAATCGCTCAACAGATTTAATATTCTCTTATAAAGACTAAAGATAAGGCTCATATAATTCCATCAGCTCTAGGAAGGAAAATGGGTAAAGTAGAGACTGCTACAGTTATGCTTGAACAAGCACCTGTACCTGCTTCTACTTCAAAACCTTCATCTTCTTGAAGGGATACACCTCCTGAGCGCTAACAACAAAGGCCGTTTCATCAAGATGATCAAAGAGATCAAATACAGAAACAATTTGAGGATCTGAAGAGTAAAGTTTACTCTTTCTGAAATGAACAAGTTCCTAGTTATTTCATTTCGGATCTGGAAAATAATTTGGTTCAGTTCCCAAGGCCCAAGAGGTCAAATAAGGAAGGAGATGAAGATCGTCCTTACTATTTCCCCTTTCATCAAATGTTGGGGCATCCCATCTAGGAGTGTTTTGTCTTCAAGGACCTTCTACAAAATATTCTTGACTCAGGACAAGTTAAACTAAAAGGCTCTTTAGCCCAGTTAGTATGTGTTACTGGTACAGTTCCAGAGGAAGAAGGCGAATGGAAAGAAGTCAAAAGCAAAAATGTGTAGAAATATAATGATTGGATGGTCAGAAAAATGATCAACCGAACTCATTCCATTTTGAAAATGCAATTGAGGAAACATATTGTGCCTTATTCCATGAATGTCACAGAAAAACACTCTTCATCAGAGGGAAAATCCTCAAAGAAACGGCATGATTCAAAGAAAGAAAAAGAATCAGAAGAAGATGAGTATGTGTCAAAGCCTAAGTTGTCTTTGAATCTGGCAGACTTCATGCCATCTACTTCAAATTTACGTGCACCGCCCCACCAAACGTCATAGCCTAAATAGGCTAATCAGGCAGAGTCTTCATCGGATGAAGAATTGATCTTCAGTTCTATTAATATGATTCAATTAAAAGATCCATATGCCAGTCGCAGTTTCGATTTTAATGAGCCCGAATTCCTTATATCAAATAGATGAATCAGAGGAAGTTTTAGAGGCTCGGAATACAGGGGAAGACGTGGATTTTTCAGAGGACACTATTCCAATTCTACCCCTTCTAGAACCGTGTATGCGGCAGAAAATTGGGGTAGAGCCCTTCAACAATATCAACAAGAACAAGAAAGTTCTTCCACACAAGGCAGACTCAGCCCTAGCACAATTATTCTGGAAGATTGGTTGAAGGTTCCATATTCTTCCTCTCAGCAAGTAAATAGACCTAATTGGTCTAATATTCTAAATTCAGGAGTATTCCCAACTTCTATCCCGGTACAAGATGCATCAAATTCCAAAGCATCAACTTCTAAGGCACCTGCTAAACCACATGTTCATGTTGGGAAACACAGACCTTTGGATCAAAATTATGATATATTGAAACACCTGGCCCAAGTACCGACCAAGTTATCAATTATGGATGCCTTGAATTTATCAAAGGAGCTTCAGGAGGTACTCATTGAGGATTTGTCAAGTCCTCGGGAGTTTGAGACTGAAATTGTCGCAGCTGAAGTCTGCCATGTAGAGAATAATCCTACAGAATGCCATGCAGTCATATATTTTATTGATGAAGATGAAGATGATGTCGTGCATGGACATATTAGACCATTGTACTTATTTGGTAAGGTCAATGGCATAGATATCCGATGATTTTTCATTGATAATGGTTCAGGAGTCAACCTCATGCCCATTCGTACACTTCATCGATTGGGCCTCACAGAATCTGATTTATCTCCTTCTACTTTGATGTTACAAGGATATGAAAAAAATTAACAAGAACCACTGGACAAGATTACACTCAGAACTCAGTTTGGAGATCTTGTATCCAATTCATATTTCATGGTTGTTGATCAAGACTCAGCCTTCAACATCTTGCTTAGAAGACCCTGTCTGCATCGATATGCGGCTATCCCTTCATCATACCATCAATGTCTCAAGTTTTGTTTTGATGGTCAATTTGGGACATTATATGGTGATAAGGCCCCATTCAAGACATGTGATTCTCAATAAATTGAGGTGGAATTCTACCATAGTAAGGGAAAGGAGGAATCCACAAAAAAGGATATTACCAAAGTTAATGATCCGTATGGTTTAGAAAAGATTCCAGTAAACCCATTAGCACATGTGAGTACAGATTAAGTGTTGCCTATCAGTCAAATCGATAGGATAGACCCAAATCAAAATACTCCTATGGAAACCTCCATAATGTCAATCACGGCAATCAAGCTAGACAACATGGGAGAAAGTGGTGATCCACCAACCAATGATGAAAGCTCAAATAGAGATGTCTTCATTTCATCTTCTAAAATCCAGCAAGTCTATACTTCGCCAACTAGGCCAGAAGAAGTTATAGTAATGATAGAGGTTAACGATGATGTCGATTCTCAATCCATAATCTCCTCTTTATTATCCAAATAAGACCCTTCATCATCAATCGGGTCGGAAATGGAAGCTTCTTCTTCAAGATGGGAAAATTTTGACATCTCTTCTGATTATGGAAATTCTGCTTCATCATATACTATGAAACTAGAAAAGGAAGAAATAACACATGCTGAAGAGGAAGAGGAAGATCTGACGGATGCTCCTCCAGCATTTGAAGAGGGTATCTCTACCACCGTGGATGAACTTAGAGAAATAAATCTGGGTACAAAAGAAGATCCACGCCCCACTTTAATTTGTGCGGCTATGACTCTTGAAGAGAAAGAGATGTATATTTCCTTTCTAAAGAAAAATCGAGATATATTTTCCTGGAACTATACAGAGATTCCAGGGCTTGATCCTGATGTTGCCACTCATCGTTTGGGTTTTCCAGAAGAACATCGAGGATTCAAAGAGGCTTCTAGAAGAACACACCCAACCTATGCTTCCAAAATTGAGGCTGAAGTGGATAAGCTTATCAAATCAAACATCATTAGAGAAGTTCAATAACCCAAGTGGTTGGCTAATATTGTCCCAGTGAAAAAGGATAATGGGAAAATTAGGGTTTTTATTGATCTCAGAGATCTTAATCGACATTGTCCTAAGGATGATTTTCCAGTTCCGATTACAGAACTCCTAATTGATGCAACAACTAGAAATGAAGCACTTTCCTTCATGGATAGATATTCTGGATATAATCAAATCTTGATGGCTCCATAAGATGAGGAATCTATAGCCTTCAGAGCCCCTCAGGGTGTTTTTTTCTATTGGGTAATTCCTTTTGGCCTAAAAAATGTAGGCACAACATATCAGCGTGCCATGCATCATATCTTCAAAACCATTTTACGGAAGTTTGTTGAATGTTATGTGGATGATTTGGTGGTCAAATCCAAACAACGTTCTAATCACTTAGATGATTTGGAAGTCATATTCTGCAAGCTTCGATAACATAATTTGAAGATGAACCCCTTAAAATGTGCTTTTGGGGTAACCTCGGGAAAATTTATCGGCTTTGTTGTATGCCATCATGGTATTGAAGTCGATCCTGAGAAGACAAAGTCAATCCTTGGTATGTCACTTACTCAAAATTTAAAATAATTGAGAGGAATTCAAGGAAACTTAGCCTATATTCGGCGTTTCATCGCCAATTTGGCAGGAAAAATCTTAGTCTTCACCAAATTGATGAAGAAGGGAGTCACTTACCAGTGGACTGAAGAATGTCAGGAAGCATTCTATATTCTCAAGAAGTATCTCTTGATTCCACCGGTGTTAATGCCACCTGTTGAAGGAAGTTCACTTATCCTCTATGTGACAGCTCTAAAGAGATCATTAGGTGCCTTTCTTGCTCAGAAGAATGATGTTGGGAATGAAAACAACCTCTACTATCTCATTCGGACTATGCTTGAAGCAGAAACTCGATACTCAAATATTGAGAAGTGTTGCCTAGCATTAATATTTTCAGTTAAAAAGTTGAGACACTACCTGCAACATCATGAGTTCCAATTGGTATCTCACTGTAACCCACTCAAATTCATCCTTAGTCGTCCAATGCTTACAGGATGTCTGGAAATGTGGGCAGTTATCTTGCAGCAATTTGATATTCAATATGTGTCTCAAAAGGCAATAAAGGGCCAAGCTATGGATAATTTCCTTGATGAACACCATTTAGTGGAAGCCGCATCTTCAGATATTGAACTCCCTAATGAGGAAGTATTCTCTATTCAAGAAAGTCTTCAAACATGGGAAATGTACTTCGATGGTGCTTCCAGAAGTCCAACAGGGAAGAAAATGGAAAATCATAAATTAAAAAAAGTTGTCTTAGGAGTTGTACTCATTTCTCTAGAAAAGGTAGTGTTACCTTATTCCTTATCATTTTCTAGAGACGGTACAAATAATGAAGCGGAATTCCAAGCTCTTATTGCAGGATTGGAGTTGGCGCTTCAAGCACAAGTGAATCACTTAAAGGTGAAAGGTGATTCAAACCTGGTAATCAAACAAGTCAATGGGGATTATGCCATCAGAAAAGAAGAACTAATCCCTTTGTATGATTACGTCAGAGAGTTAATGGCAAATTTTCCTTCAGAACTGTCATTTTCTTATGTCTCAAGATCACAAAATTCCCAAGCTGATGCACTGGCTAATATAGCCACAGCTCTGGTAGATCCAAATCGGGACGAGACAACCATCAGTATTTCCCACCGTCATACAATTTCACCTTATGTTCAATCCAGAATAGAGGAAATCAATTAAATTAGTCCCATCTCTGAACCATATGGTCATACTATAGGATGGATGACACCTATCAAGGAATACATTCAAAATGGAACACTTCCACCTGATAGAGCTGAGAAAGAACAAATCTGGAGATGTGTGGTCAATTTTACTCTTTATGATAGCCCAGATCACCTGGAGAAAATTCTCTACAAGCGTTTTTTTATGGAGTTCTCTTCAGATGAATTGATGGTGAAGATACAATGGATTTCATGAAAGAAGTGCATGTAGGAGTCTGTGGTTCCCACCAGTCTGGACATAGACTGTCTGATCAGATTTGAAGGCTTGGATACTTTTGGCCTTCAATGATACAAGATTATGTTGATTTCACAAAGAAGTTCCATTCATCCCAAGTACATGCCATCTTCATTCATAAACCTCCAGAGTTGCTTCATACAACTAAATACTCGTGGTCATTTTCCACATGGGGAATGGATGTGGTGGGACCTTACCCTTCAGCTACGACCAAGCAGTTTATGTATATTCTTACTGCTACTGACTTCTTTTCCAAATGGGAAAAGGAAATACCTCTCAAAGAAGTTAGTTCTAAAATCATTGTTAGCTTCATCAAGTCTAACATCATTACCAAATCTGGTGTCCCTCATACCATATTGATGGACAATGGCACCATCTTCTGTTCATCCGAGGTGAAGAAGTTGTATCAAGAATACAACATAAAATCCAATCATTCATCTCGGTATCATGCAGTGGCCAATGGAAAAATAGAAGCTTTTAACAAGACTCTATAAAATATACTGCAAAAGATGGGGGATAAAGATAAGAAGTCATGGCCTGATAAACTCTTTCATGTTTTATGGTCTTATCGAACTACTACCCGCACTGCAACATGGTAAACTCCATATTCATTGGTATATGGAACCGAAGCAGTCTTTCCCCATGAAGTTCAATTACCTTCGCTTAGAGTATCCATTTTTGATCAATCATCTACAGATGAACAATCTCAAAAGCGATTGAATAAATTGGAACAGTTAGATGAGAAAATATTGTGAACTCTACACCACATGGAAGTCTATCAGAATCGAATAGCACGAGCTTTCAACAAAAAAGTTCATCTTCGTTCATTAATTCAGGGAGAACTGGTATTGGTTCTTAGAACTCCAATGATACCAAGGAAGAAACCTCCCAAGCATGAACCAAAATGGTAAGGACCTTATTCAATACATAAGGTCTATTCCAATGGAACTTATTCTTTTATCTCAATGGGTGGAGAACTCATCACTACTCCAACCAATGCCAGATTTCTGAAGAAGTATTTTGTATAAACACAAAATACACCATCAAAGGTCCATGCATATGAACTCAAACTATTTTCAATGTCACTTATGTCCATCATGACGTTAAACTTCACCATCAATGGTCCATGCATATGACCTTAAACTATTTGCAATGTCCCTTATATCCAGCACGACGTTAAACTGCACCATCAACAGTCCATGCATATGACCTTAAACTATTTTCAATGTCACTTACGTCCAGCACGATGTTAAACTGCATCATCAATGGTCCATGCATATGACCTTAAACTATTTGTATTACTTTCGTCCAACATGATGTTAAAATGTGTCCATGTCATCATCCTATATGACGTTAAACTATATGCCAACGGTCCATGCATATGACCTCAAACTATCTGCATGTACCTTACGTCCAGCATGCCGTTAAACTGTGACATCGAGACTATATGACGTTAAACTGTACAGAAGTCCCTTACGTCCAGCAAGGCATTAAAGTGCATAACCAACGGTCCATTCATATGACCTTAAACTATTCACACTTTCGTCCAACATGATGCTAAACTGTATCGTCTTTTATTCGTCCAACATGATGTTAAACTGTGCAAAAATTCCCTAATACGTCCAACATAACATTAAAATGTGTCCTCTTTTGTACTTACTGCATGACATTAAACTGCACAGTCCCCTTTTTGTCCAACATGACATTAAACTGTATTGTCCCCATCGTCCTAAATATATGATGCTAAACTGTATAGAAATCCCTTAATACATACTACATGACGTTAAACTGTATTTTTGTCCCTACTACATGACACTAAACTGTGCAGCACCAATAGTCCTAACTGCAAGACTTTAAACTGCATAGTCCCTTCATATATCATACATGACATTAAACTGTGCATCATTAAGGTTGTTGTTACCTCTTGTTTCTCACACCGAGTATGACTCACATGAGCTTAGAGCCAATTTCAACCATAACACCCTCTTTGGGCCGCTAACTATGTGTAAGTCCCATCATCTTTTTTTAGGTCGTTGTCCCCAAAAACAACTTGATCAATAATTCATTCTTTAATTGAACTACGCGGATTTTGATCCTTGCCTTCTAGGCTGGGTACAAAGGAAACCTCCCAAGGTTCAATCCCAAAACCAATCTCTTTACATCGGTTCACCTCCATCTCATACGATGTTGATTCGTGAAACCGCCCCCAGAATCAATATCTTTACATTGGTTCACCTTAGACCTTGCTATACGATGTTAAACTATACAACACTTTTGTCCTGTACGATAATAAACTACAATATTCATTGATACCCTCACCTGAGAGGGAATCATTTTCTACATTGATTTTTATTCATGTTATATTCTAAAAACTTTTAGCATACATGGCAATACCTGAACCTTTTATCTTGGGTTAACCCATCATTATACTAAAGTCCCCTTTCATTCTTCATATATACGAACCAAATTTGTACAGAAGGTATTTCTAGAACTATGTGGGCTTGATTCCCATACTTATGGGAAACATAGGAATGTTCGAGTGTCCCTAGAATCCAACCCCAAGTCTTTTGGGCCTAACCCCAAATTCCACTTTCAGTCCTCTGGCTGAAAAGTCCCCATGAAAACAAACACTGTGTATTTCTTATAATGGTCTGAGTTCTATTACCCTAAACTAAGATTTCCCACACTTTCATCCCACACAACGTTAAACTGTGTTTCAAGAACTACGTACGGCTTGATTTGCGTCCTTATGGGATACATAGTGAAGTCCAAATATTTCAAATCAGGATCCAGCCACAACATGATTATGGTTAGCATTGATCTGTGTATCTCTACATACATTGGACAATACCCATATTTATGTGTCATAATCATAGTCTTGAATACTTCCAGATCTTTATAACCCTTTTCTTGACTTCTGGTCACAAAATTTCCAATTTCTGAGAATTCTTTTATCGGACCATGCAGTGCGTGCCCTTAGGCGGCCTTGCATAAACTATCTAAATAACAGTCGTGTCAGCCAAAAGATGTTATTATTTGACTATGTATCCAATTCCCTTAGGCAGCCCTGCATAATTCAACCCCCTAATAGGTTTGTTAAATAGTGGTAACTTCATTCTTGGGTGGAAAATATCTTTTGTCCTTAGTTGTCTTAATGAAAATATGTAGGGATCCGCAAAAATGGACATCCTTAACATATATGTCCCATACTCTTTTTCATGATCTGAAATTATCCAATTCTATGGTTTAAATTTTCCTTCCCTGTGTTTGGGTCAGACCTTTGTAGGAGTAACATTCATCAAGTTCATAGACAATCTTGTTTGAAAATATCTTTCCCATATTCAAGTACTTCTCTCCATACAGCAAACTCTATACTTTGGAAATTTTAAATCCCCATAAACTTCCATTGGCTTTTTAGCAGTAGAAAAGTAAATTTTTTAGAGTTCTTTTCCCTGACTATGCAGCACATGCCCTTAGGCGGCCTTGAATAAGTAGTCTACATAACAGACCTGCAAGCCAAAAGATGCTATTTATTTGACTATGCATCCAATGCCCTTAGGTGGCCCTACATAATTCAACCCCTACCGGGTTTGTTAAATAATGGTAACTTCATTCTTGGAAACTACTTCT
This sequence comes from Viscum album, assembly GCA_963277665.1. Lineage (NCBI taxonomy): Eukaryota > Viridiplantae > Streptophyta > Magnoliopsida > Santalales > Viscaceae > Viscum > Viscum album. Next base: position 826,963,177 of record OY728155.1, read on the forward strand.
TCTTATTCCTTTTAGACCTTTTTTGTATCATTCCTCAGATTCAAAATTTCTTAAGTCATAGTTTACAAGTTTTCCTTCATACTTGAGTGTGGTAAAATATTTTCAGAGAAGTTGTTAAGGAATTGAGTCAATTTTAATCCATTTCGGTCAAATATATTTCGACCTTAAACACTAGCCTCTTTATGTCTGACATGCATGACTTTAAACTTCCCACAAAAGACAAGGGAACTCTGAATAAAAGTCAAGTTCCATCTCACTAAACATACATTTTGTATGATTTAGGTAATATTGAGAAATTAAAAGATTCAATGTTTGTAGGGTTATTTATAATAATACTAGTAAAAAACAAACTATGCTTAATAGGCCCATTGGATTAGGTAAAATTTAAACCATGTAGCAAAAGAATGTAGGTAAAAATGATTGAAGATGAAAGTGTTTTTAATTGATGTACAAGCGATAAAAGTACATCCACAGACTGGAGGCTCTTCTCTTTTTCAATAATTACAAGAGGCTTTCAACATAACTCTTCATTTGATTTACGACATCCCGAGTTTTATCAGCAACCACCTAGAATTCATTCATTCAACTGGATACAATAAGAGATGCAGTAATACCAGCTCTTCTTGGAACAATTGTAAAAGAATGTTCTTGAGTGCGGTTTGAGAAAACTTTCTGCTGATCAAATAGTGACTCTATTTCTGTCCAAGAGACTTGGAAGATGGATACATGGATTTGAGAATGGAGCATTGGAAGTAAAGATCCATTTAGAGAGAGTACTCTTTTAAGATATTGTTTCTAATGTCATGATAGTCTTCTATCCATCAACCGGCAGTGGAAAACATATTAGCCCAAGGTTTTCTATTTTCATATCTGCAAGTAAATGGCATGAAGGAAAAATTTGAAAGTTCACACCATGGTTGCTGCTCTTAATGCACTGCATAACCAAAATAGAGGAGTAACAGTGTGGCTACATCTTGGTCATATAATTCTTTATATCTGGAATGTTGACTCTTTGCAGATGACCATGGCCATACAGAGGCAGATAAATGCTCTGTGGGAAGTCAAGATGATACTTCTTTAGATACTTAGCCAAATCTGGGAGAGTGATGTCGCAGACGATATAGTAATCATGGCCAATAATGATCATCATATCATCAAGTCGCTTGCTTTCCAGTTCATCAGCCGTTCCGATTCTCTTGGGATCCATGGAATCTGAACAAAATTTGAATAAATTAACTCTTAAATGGGTTTATTTTTCATAAAAGTTGTGAAGGAATTTGAAAAAAATGGAAAAGGTATTAAGACGCTCAAGTCTAATCTTGGCGCGCAAGTGTTAATATTTCGTGCATGTTTTTGGCGTGAAACTATCACCGCGCAAGTCCAGATACCTTGACAGTAGCGCGACAGCGAAGAAAAGCGAAAAAAGGAGCAACTTGCATGGCGAAGGTGACCTGTGTGGCGAGAGCTCGAAAATTCGGAAGTCGGTGCTATGCATTAAAAATGGTCGCATATTTATAGGTCAGGCTGCCCACCTACGCACCTACAGCCAGCGCGCTCCATCCAGCGCGCTCCCTCCCTACGCGACCCACACCTACACGATAACAGTTGCGCGCTGAACACTTGCGCGCCTATCTCTCTTTGGTTTTCTTCTTTTCCTCAGAGTCACATCCTTATTATTTTGGATCCAATCTGAGGGGGGGACTTTTTTTGACACTCCTTTCCGTCACAGAGTCTAAAAAAATGAAAAGGGAAATTCCTTAGCATAAATTGATTCATCCTTTGAATAAAACATGAAAAATTCACAAAGGCATGAACAAGGGTTCTTTTCCCTTTGGGTTGCGCAAGTTCCAGCATGGTCGTGCAAGTACACATGTGCGCCTAAGTGTTTTACCCTTAAGGTAAATGGACATACTTGCGCGCCTCCTTACCTACTCATTGAAACTTGAACGCCACACTTCTAGAAGTACCTCAGGAAGATTCTAAAGGCTTTGGTCAAGAATCACCCAAGTATTACTCTACTGCTCAAGGATCGCTCAAGTACCCATGTGTCGCGCAAGTATACCTGCGTGACCAGGACTTGCGCGCCAACGCAGTACCTGCGTGCCTACCAGTACTTTCACGCCCTTATATTTTTTGGGTGCCCTTCCTGCCCATTTAACCCCTCTTGTGTCATTCCACCTCTCCTATTCAAGATTTAGTCTTCAAGACACTCTCCAAAGCCATTTATGGCATGTTTTCTTGATTGACTTCCTTATCTGAAAGGAGTTACATGGAACATATCTCAAAACCTAGTGATTTTCACATCTTTATATCACTAAAGTTAGAGAGTTCATTCATTCAATCTCATCCTCTAAGATGAGAGAATCATTAATTTGGGCATCCTCCTCAGGAGTAAGCCCCAACCATAATTCTCTTAACCTGGTCTTCCTTTTTAGGAATAAGCCCCAGTCCAAATTTTCATTTAATTTTTTCCTCCTTCTCAGGAGGAAGCCCCAAGTCCTCATTGATTTGGGCCTCCTTTTCATGAGTAAGCCCCAATCATAATTCCCTTAACCTGGGATTCCTTTTTAGGATTAAGACCCAGTCCAAGTCCCTTAATTTGGGCATCCTTATTAAGAGTAGGCCCCAACCATAATTCCCTTAACTTGGGCCTCCTTTTTAGGAGTAAGCCCCTGTCTCAAAGATGGGAATCATCTTTAGGAGTAAGCCCCAAGTCCCTTAATTTTTCAAGTCCCTTAACCTGGGCCTCCTTCTCAAGAGTAAGCCCCAGTCTTAATTTCTCTTAACCAGTCTTAATTTACTTCTGATCTAGGATTCCTTCTCATGAGTAAAACCCAATCATGTGTCCCCTCCTAATTTGGGCATCTTCTTTAGGAGTAAGCCCCAAGTTAGAGTACCCAAATCTCCATGAAGTACATATACCTTTATGGACCTTGTTCCTAGATTTCTTCCTTGATGTAAATCTTAATACTCATCTATTTTGGGCTGTCATGCATACATAAGCCCCACATCATTGCATCTTTTGTGGAACAATTGTCTGGATTCACCAATACCTCTTGTTTCTCACACCGAGCATGACTCACGTGAGCTTAGAGTGTAAAAGTAATCATGGAATCTTTCTTTGAGCCATCAATCATGCATAAACATCATACTCCCTTACTCAAACTACGTGGGTTGTGATTCTTTTTCCAAAAAAAAGGATACATAGGTAGCCCATCAGTGGGTACTATCCCAACTCTGAAATAGTCCATGTCCTTCTGAATGACAATAAACTTCAAGTGACCCACTGAGTGGCTTTAAAACCAGTATGGTTATCAAAGTGACTGAGATACTTTTATGTATTGAAGGATACCATTAACTAAGAATCTCTAACAAATACAGATGATTCTCTATTGATGAAGAACCTCAAATGCATATTAAAGATTCTCTAAATTTCCTACATATTAAATCATTGATTTTCCGATTTAAAGGAAAGCACATTTTATACTTGGTAATGTAGTAAGGATTCACGAACATAACTTAAATATATAAAGAGAGTCCCGAAGTAGAAAATAATTCCCCTCAAAAAGGTGTGATGAGTCCGACCTCCCATCCTCTTAACCAATGAAAATTACTAAGCCTCATTAGTCCACAACTAATTAGCGCCTACCTTTGGAAAGTATGTCCAAATGGATATGGAATCATTGGATGTTTCCGGTTCTACGAAATAACCTGTTAGAAACCAATTAGAATTTTTGAACCTTCAATCAAAGAGGTCATCCTCAATTCCAGAGGAAATACCACCCCATCCAAATCTCTTCAATACTCATCGGGGTGAGACCTGAAAAAATACATGATTTCCCTCCTCAAACTCCAAGTGTCTTTGTCTCCAATCGTCATAAGACTTCATCCTTATTTATGAAGTCCTCATCCACTCTTGGATTATTTTCACCTTATTAGTAATAGCTCATACCAAATCTGGATCAATGAGGAATGACTCCCCTAGGTCAGTCTAGCATACGGGTGATCTGCAAGGCCACCCATAAAAAGCCTCCAATGGTGTCGTGCCAATGGTGGAGTAATCGTAAATCTTGTATGAAAACTCCACCAAAGGAAGGTGTTCCTCCCAACTGTGACCAAAATCCATGACACAAGCATGTATCTTATCCTACAAGTTGCGTATGGTCCTCACCTTCAGACCATTGGTTTGGGGATTAAATTTTGGGCTCAAATGCAGCTGCGTCCCGAACACCTCCTGAAATCCCCTCCACAGCTGAGATGTAAAGTGAGTGTCACAATCTGATACTATCATAGAAGTAACCCCATGAAGTTGCATTGTCTCTCGGATGTAGAAGAATCTCATGACCTCTACCAGTCCCTGCACCCAGATGGGTAGGAAGTGATCCGACTTATAGAGTCTGTCAGTGATAACCTAGATAGATTCGGGACCCATGGATGTACATGGAAACCCCATCACAAAATCCATCAAGATACCAACCTATTTCCACTCTGGTTTATAGAGTGTTTGGAAAAATCTTACTGGAACCTAGTGCTCGGCCTTCACTTATTGACAAGTGAAGCATCATGAAATGAACTCATCCACTGCATTCTTCATCCTCGGCCACCAGTACTGACATCGGAGGTCCTGATACATCTTTACCACTCTAGGATGTACTGCCATGGGGGTGTATGGAACTCTCTCAACACCACCTTCCACAACATCACTGGAACTATAGTGCACCCTCATAAAATGATGGCGTGCTCCCCACCTATTCAAAATCCATTAGGATCCCGTCCTGAGGATAACTGAGCACATCAGGCCTCACAGTCCTCATCAATTAGTTGTGCCTCCCTGACACGCTGTGAGAATTGGGTAATAGTCATCAACTAAATATTAGAAACTTCACCATCATCCTTGAAGGATATCTTCATCATGACCATCTGATCTGTCGCCTCACTTAGCAGCCGCAAACCGGTCCTCCTACTGAACTCTTTTACCACCATGTTCTTCTTTCCAGGAGTATAGACTATCTCAAAGTCATATTCCTGGAGTATTATATCCATTGTTTCTATCTATGGTTCAGGTCCATCTAGGATAATATATACCTGAGACTCTTTTGGTCTGAGTAAATCATAAAACATTCACCAATCATGTAGTGTCGCCACATCTTCAAGGCAAAGTCTACTAATGCTAACTCCAGGTCATGAGTCGCGTAGTTCTACTGATTCTATATCAACTTTCAGGATTAGTAGGTGATAAATACTTTCTCCTAAATCAGTACACAACCCAGTCTGGTCCATGATGCATCACAATAATCTACATACCCAATGCCCTTATCTGAAAGTCTCAAGATGTGTGCATTGGTCAGTCTCTACCTCAGCTCCTGGAAACTCTACTGACATTTATCTATCCACAAAAATGGATTTCCCTTACATGAAAAAGATGATAAAGGTGTTGATACTCTGTAAAAGTTGTCTATGAACCTCTAATAGTAACCAGCCAACCCACAGATGATCCACACCTCAGTCACACCCCTAGGTGGCTCCCAATAAAGTACCATCTCTATCATCTCCAGATCTACTGAAACTCTAACCACTGAGATGAAGTGTCCCTAAAAGTGGACTTCCCAAATACCAAAATGAAATTTTTGGGGCTTTCCATATAGGTGGTACTCTCACAGTGTATACAAGACTATCCAAAGGTGTGTAGCATGCTCCTCCTCTGACGATGAGTACACAAAGATGCCATCAATGAAGACCACAAAAAACTGGTCAAGGTAAGGCTGGAAGATCCTATTCATGGGTCCCATGAACACTAATGCAGAATTGGTCCCACCAAAAAGCATCACCCAGAACTCATAGTGGCCATATCTGCACTTCAAGGATGTCTTTAGTACATCCTCAACTCGTACTCGAAATTGGTGATAACCCAATCTAAGGACTGTCTTTGAGAACCACCTATATCCCTTCAGCTGATCAAAGAGGTCCTCAATCCTTGGTAGTGGATACATGTTTTTCATAGTCACCTAGTTCAGGAAACATAAGTCCATGCGCAAACCTCAATCATTTGGCTGCCTTCTTGGAAAAAATCATCGAGGCTACCCATGGTGGAACACTAGGGCTTACGAATCCCTTTTCCATCAAGTCCTCCTGTTGTACCCACGGCTCGGTAAGCTCTACGAGAGCCATCTGATATGCCAGTGTGAATATAATTTCCATATAGGGGTATATTTTAATGTAAAATTCAACCTCACTATGAGGATGTAGTCCCATAATATCCTTAGGAAAAACATCCTCATACTCATCCACCACTACAAGGAAACTTTGACTCCTCTCATCCATTGCACTGATGGTGAGTCTAGACAAATGGCGAGTAATCAGCTGCACCATCCTATAATAATGCACGTCCTATTTAGCAAGGGTTTCCTTCTTGTTGGTGAAGAAAAATCTAGTCCCATATATATAGACACATCGCACTGTACGCCTAAAATACTCGATCTGAGAATTGACTTTAGATAACTAGTCCATACTCAGGATGATTTCATAAGGCCTCAACACTACTACTAGCATATCCCAGCTGAATTTCTCACCTCATAGAGTAAACTCACACTTCTTTCACCAGTGTGTAATCATCAAATCAGCTACCATAAGCGTCTCTATCCATAAGGATAGAGATAAAGGATCCACTAAAATCTCTGAGCTCTGAATGAGAGCCATGGGTAGAAAAGAGTGACTAGCACAAGTGTCTGTAAGAATTCCAGCAAGGGTGGAGAAGATGAAAATCGTACCATGGATCATCTATGGGGCATCATGGTCATAAACCTACACTACTTGAAGCTATGCTCGCCCCTATCCACTAGTTCCTGGAGGTCACGGTGAACCACCTGGGGTGGTGGTGGTAATACCTCGAACCGTCTCCCACCGCCTCCTGCTCGTCTTACTCCCCTGCCCCATCCACCACCCTGCGAACCTCCTTGATTGATCCACTAACTTAGTCTCAATGGTCCCTTGAACATCTACTGATCATCTATATAGTGGGTTATGTCATCACGATCCATGTTCCCCTTCCCACCACATGAGTAGAAAATTTTGGTTCCTTGCTGACTCCCTCTGGTCTGGGATCCCCGCACTGTTGACCCTAAGTCTTGGGGTCATCCTCTGAAAGGCCTAGCCCACTTGGGACCTCACGTCTTCAGCCTGCTTCCTATCAAAAACTCTGCCACCTGGGGTATGCTGGTAGCTCTTGTTGTGGGTTCCTGCTCTGCCAAGAAGCTCTCTACTAGAAGGGCCAGCTCTTACACCTCGGACAGGGCAGCGATGCTAAGAGAAAACATCGACGCCCTAATCCCCTGCATGAGTCCCTACTCAAAGGATCGATCCCTAAAGAAAGGGTCTCACACCATATCTGTCTAGTATAGAGAAAGATTGGTGAACCTCACGGAGTACTCGGCCACCTTCATGATTCCATGATATAGGTGAAGAAGCTTCTAAATGCACACAGAGCAAAAGGTTGTGGGGAAACACTCCTCCCTACTAATCCACTCTAAGTTTTCCCAGGTGGGGTTCACCTCATCATGAATATAGGTGGTAAATCTCCAAATTCTCCCTACGGAGCCCTACAAAAGGTTTACTGCCAGGATCCCCATCTATTCAGGTAGTGTCCTCACTAAGTGTAAGACCCACTTCACTGCCTCGAGACAGTCCTCAGCAACCTAAGGATTTGTCTCTCACCTAAACCAGGGAGGCCTCTGTCACTAAAAATCATGCAGGGAATTGAGTATGCACACGTCCTCTGCCAGAACCACCAGTAGTAGATGCTGACCATCGATAATTGGTAGCACTGGTGTACCACCTTGTGGGGCCACCTCTCGAACTGGTCCTTGAATGGATGCCTCGTCTCTAGGTGGGTTGTCCTCATGACCACGTATCGGGATCCCGACTTCCCATCTCCATGGAGTCATCCTAAGATAGATCAAGATGTTCTACAGTTATAACGTTATACCAGGTGAGATGAATTTTATTCAAAAGAACATAAGGATACCCTTAGGAAATCATTGTTCTCAAGTATAGAGCTGAAAATTCGAATTCATTGTCCTAGTGTATGGATATGTCGGTCACCGCACCAACATTGGACTCCCCAAATTTGAAATTAAAACTCCTAACACTTAACATTTTTTCCCCAAAAAAACAACAAACTCCCAGTCATTGTGGTAGGACCGACTGCCCTCTGATACCACATTTTCCTAAGCCATCCCCTAGGCCCCGTTTCATGACCACACCAAGCCAGCCTTCTGAAGGCCATGGGCTGGCGACTAGCATTGAAGGAAACAACTTTCAAGTGAGAGGAATTTTCCTATGTACATGTACGCACACAAACGCCCAACACAGTCCCACACACTAACCAAGGAAACAAGTATCACCAAAAATAGAGATGATTACATCTAATAAAATTGGGCCAGAATACAAACCAAATGAAAGGACTGAAAGAAGCAAAGTACACAAAAGAAAACTCTGATGGCCATCCATGGAAAACCCCACCTAATCATAAGCGTAGTGTAGCTACTGTAATCCATAATAGAAGTTAATGTCCACCCAATTCTACTGGGTCTTGGTTAGTCCTATTCCACCAAGTCCATCTTCGTAGCATTCGTCAGTCCCATCTCCCTTAGAACCTCTGTGTCCCGATCCATGGAAGTCTCTGTCGAAATTTCGATCATATGCCCCAGACACAACACGTTCAGGAAAATCCCGTGAAAATTTGAGTTACAAAGTACTTCATAGGGACCCCAAAAAATGGAAATACCACATAGAGATACCCAATATAAAGCACGAAACACAAGAAATCTCACACTAGGTATATGTTTGGGGTAGTGATAGAAGAATCGTCAGTCACATCATCGTACTCCTCGACTGCTAGAGAAATTCTCCTAAATCGAGTACAGTGGGCCATCTATGTCACACAGAAGTTATTACCACTAACCTTGGACTACTTAGGTACACCTCATCATCACATACTGTGGGCCTACAAAGTCACACAGAAGGGTTTCCCACTAATCTTGGCCAACAAAGGTACTCCTCCTCGTCACATACCATGGGCTAGTAAAGTCACAAAAAAGTGATTCCCACCACAGGCCTACAAATTCTCAAAAATTTACTTCCCACTGGGACATAGTATAGTCATACATAGTCATAATTTAGTAGTTTTAATGTCTCATTCAACCGTAGGTTTCTGTATGTAGTGAACTTGGTAGAACCGTTGCTCAAGCCATTCATCGCATCTCAAATTCCATGAAAGCCTCTTCTAGGTCTGAAAAAAGATCCCCCTTGTTGAAAGGGTCCTATTTCTACATATGGATTGTCAGTTGGACATTTAGTTTGCAAGATATAGAAATTATAGTAAACAAGGGTCGGTTGCATCTAAGCCCGGTTGGACTGACCCCACCAACCCAGCCTGGGATTCTATCATACCCCGGTTTAAACTAGACCAACTTGACCTGACCCAGTTTGGGTCTAGGTAAGTCTAGTCTATCCTGTACAATGGGCAAGACCTAATAGACGTCATTGAGCCCGGACCGGTTTGGCCGAGGGTCCAGCCCGCTGGGTCACCCGACAACCCAGTCTAGTCCAGCCCAGCCCACCGGCATGGGTCCAGACTGTTGATGTAGGACAAGACCTCTAGTTCATGGGTCCAGCCCTCCTGTTTGAAGCATGTCATGCATGGTTTGGGGAGCTGGTGTGCCTCCTGGCTAGGACACGGCCGGCTACCGTGTCCAGACCCCGTTAGCCCTGCGGATGCTCGGGGCCCCTCCTGTCACGGTCAAGCGACCACAGCTTGCCAAAGCACCCTGACAGAGTGGACGTGGTCCATTCCTCCACGTGGAACCTACCTGGAGCCACGTCACCCCACTAATGTGGAAACCATCCAGCCACGACCTGCTACCATTGCAGCGCTCTAACGGGCACGCGGCTGTCCTCTAGTGTGGCTGGCGTGGGCCGGCCACTGCCACCGGCGGCCCCTTTCTTGGGCCACTGGAGTGGCTCAAGTGGTCTATTTTCTTATCTTACTGTGACTATGTTCATCTCATGTTGTTTCTATCACTGAAATGGTATTGGATGTTCATTTCATCCATTTTGGACAATCCGTTTAGAAGGAGAACACATGTAGAGGGGTTCGGCCCATTGTTTGTGTCGGCCTGCGCCATTTGCATTAGATGTTTTAAAACTACAGTGTCTCGGGTGAGATGTTCAATCATATCAAAAGATAAAGTAATCTTGGATATAGAATCCCCCAAATAAAGTTACCCTCCCACATAAATTCACGATTCGTAGATCAACCTGTTCATGGGTTGATCCATATTCGTCATTTTTAGAAAAGAATAGGGAAGAACATTCACAAATTAAAACCCTATTAGGATTCGTTGGATCCGCTAATGACGAAGGATGTGGTTTACATTGTCGTTGATCTACAGTAATTTTTGTTCATCACCACTTGTCATCCTCTGGATCTGATCCTCCACCATTTGTCGCTTAGTTCTTTGTTATTTTTTAGGGGGGGATTCTGGTGGTAGTTCGTCAGAGATTCCACACATTTTTTAATCACCAAACTCCAACACATTTTAATATTAAAAGTTATATGTGTAGCGATGTTGTGATCATTAAGGATGATAATTAATGAGCCACATTTAATGAGAAACATTTAATAATCCATTAAGATAATAGATTCACAGTTAAAAATGATCCATTAATGACCCTCCATTAATGATCTTCGTCATTGCACCACTGTATCATCGTCCTCCGCTCAACAGTGTGAAATATAAATTAAATAACTTTTTAAAATCATTTTATTATTTTTTGAAATGTCCAAAAAAATAACTTTTCTGCTTGGCCCTTTCTATCCGAAGTTAAGCCAGTTTTAGGTGAATCCCAGTGTTTTCAGTTCAACGGTACACTCAAATTTTTGATCTGAGAACCAGTTCAAATGTTAGAAAAAACCCACTTGCACATTTTCTAAACGTACCCTAAAAAAGTGAAAATTTTATTTTTAGGATCACCGGGCCTTAGAATCAGGTACCTTCAAAGCATGTGGTCTTAGAATAATTCCATATAATTAAAAAAAATACATTGAATTTACAATCCATTTCATGATATCATCTTATGCCTTTGACTCACATGTGATTCTTCTTTTCCATATTTACCCCCTTAGTAGGATTTTAAGCTCACCCATTTCTTTTTTGTTTTCCCTTAGGTTTTTAAATCTAGTTTTAGGATATAAAATTGATTTAGGAACTCATTAAAGATATTAAAAAATTTAATTTTAGTTTCATGTTGATTTTTTATATACCTATTTTTTCAAGGACATTATGCTTTTCAATCCATAGTTTTTATTAAATGGATATTTATGTTAAAAATCATTTAACAATATTTGTAAAATTATTGGTTCACTATAAAAAAACATGTTATCTTAGTTGATCTTAAAATTTTGAAATCTTTCCTGTCTTCGAAAGAACTATAGAATGTCTAGGATACAAACCTTCTTGGGTTTGGGATGGTATTATCACAAATTTATGGATGAGTTCCTCAAGTTAGCCTCTCCATTGATTTATATAACTTGTAGTGAAGTGCAGTTCATTTGGTATTTAAAATTTTAGTCTTCCATAGATGATTTTTTGTTTATTTTGACTTTAGATCTAGTGTTGACTCTTCTAGAAGTTGGATAGGGCTATATGGTCTTTTGTGATGTATTATTCTTGGTTTTTTGTTTTGTTCTCATGGTAGATTATGGTAGCTAATTTTTATTGTCAACTTTGGATGCACGAGAATAACTATCCCACTAATGATATTAATATTTTAGTTATGATTAATTCTATTTGGAGTTGTTTCACTACCTTTTTGGGGAAAGGTATATCATTTACTCTAATCACAAGTGTTTGAGTTATATCATTTTTTATTCGGATTTTAATCTCAAAAAGTGGTGATGGGTTGAGTACCTATAATATTTTAGCCTTTTAATTTCTTATAATCCTAAGAAAGTGAAATTTTTATGGATTATTGATGTAGGAATCTACCATCCCAGTCCACAAAGGAATCATCAGAAGAGTGTAATATCATGGATATCTATGCTCACATGAATATGGGGGGTCCCAGAGGATGACACTAGGTTTACTATAGAAAGTTTTAAATTTAAATCATCACTTAATAAGATAATACTCTAGGAAAAGTATCTATATTATGAGTTTCAGAGGTTTAGAGACCCTATATATGGTGGTGATACCAATAGTGAATGGTCTCTATCTCCATAGAGAATCCATTTATTCTAGAACTAATATTTCATTCTTTCATCTACAAGAAAGTTTATGATGGTATATTTTCATACTTTCTAGTGGTTGGTGAACCTTGGAATGACTAATATGTAGTATGATATGATATTTTGATTCTAGTATCTAGGTATAGAATAATACATTTCTAGTTTTTTCTTATTGTTATACATATCAGAAAATCAATGATGAGCATCAAAACCCTTCTGGTTTTCTTCAACCCCTTCACATGCCAACATGGAAGTGGGATGAGATATATATGGAATTTTTTTTTGGGATTCCATGTATGAATTAAATAAATAATTTTATTTGGGTGGTGATTGAAAATTTTACCCAATCAATTCATTTTATTCCTATTAGTGATATTACCAAAGTTGAGGATCTAAGAAAACTATATGTTTAAAAGATTTTGAGGTAGAACATAGTTCCATTTGCTATTGTTTCTGATAGGGATCCTTGGTTTAAATCTCATTTTTATAGAGGCCACAATAAGTTGATGGGGTACCTGGTAAATTTTAGCATAATTTTCCATCCTCATATACATAGTCATACTGAATGGGATATATGAATTCTTAAAGACATTATCTGTTCTTACATCCTTGTCTTTAAGGGAGCATGAGATTTCCATTTTCAGTTGACTGAGTTCACTTATAATAAAATTTACCTATCATCCCTTAATATATAACCCTTTTATCCATTTTTTCATTTTAGATCTCTACTTTTACATTATGGGTTTGGTGAATCTTTACTAGCGGGACTTAGTTTTGTCTAGGAAAAAACCATGAATGTTTAGACGATTTGACCAAGGTTGGTAATGGGGAAGAGATATTAAAAGTATAATATGTGATTTCATAAATTTATATTATATTTCTAGGTTGGTTACCAATTTTCATTGAGAATATCACCATAGCTGGGTCACTAACATCTTGGAAAATAGTTTATGTTTTTCATTCAAGGAAAAAACATGGGAAGTTAGCACTGAGGTTTATGGGACATTTTGAGGTCACTTAGTGGATTGGAAATGTGGCTTAGAAAATGGACTATCCACCTCAACTGACAATGTTATATAACATGTTTCACATGTAATGACTAAATAAATACCTTTCAGACTCATCCCATTTCCTGAATTAGTAGTTCCTTGATGTGGAACCTGATATGAACCTGACTAAGGTGCTGGTTAAGATTGTTTATTCTCAGCTAAAAGTATAACATAGGAGGTATATCACTATAATATGAGTTATGTGTCTTCATGGTTCTATGTATAATGTGACTTATGAGTGTTAGATGATGATGATATTTATTTGGGATCATCATTTTTTGTAATATTATTTTTGGTAAGGATTTATAGGTGTAGAAAGAATAATGGTAGGGAGAATTGCGCAATCCTGAAACCTAACTTCTAGAACAATATTTATTTTGTTTTTATTATCCTTTTAATGTGATAAATGCTCCATACTAATTAGTTTTTATCCTTTTAAAGGGTTTGAGGTGTGGTTTTATTCTTTTTGTGGTTCTAAGGGGTTCTCAAGTGTTTGGCATGAGGGTGGACATGGTATTATATCTAGAAAACCTATAGGGATTCCACCGCCTGGTTGGTTGCAAGCTAGGAGAATGGATTCCTATAAGAATCTCACTAGTGGGTTGGTGGTAATTCTAGTGACCCATGTATTCTTCTTGGTTCCACTTTATATCTAGTGGGGATAGTAGCTAGCCAGTGACGGTGATCTAAGTGAGTAAATGATGGGTAGTTTTGTATTTTTTTCTCTTAATTCCCCATTTAATTTATTTAATCTACTACCTCAAACCTAATTTTACCCATTCTACCTTGGTGACTCTCTTTAAGTATTTATGGTCCTTCCAGCCATGATTATTTGTGGGTATATGTGTATATTGAAGCATTTAATCTCTTTCAGTAAGTGTGATCTTTATTGATTTCTTAATTATCCTTTCCTTATCTCTCTCCTTCTATAAGGGTTGTGGATTCTTTTTTAATTAATGGATTTAGAGCTTGATTTAGGGATTTGTTTTATAGGATTCATGATTGATTGGTACTATACCTTACCCCTAATTGGGTATCCCTTGTTGGGTGATTCATGACACTATGATAAAGGTGGGTGGGTTTTTAAAGAAATTCCCATCAGTTGAAACTTTTAATGATTTTTAATTTGAAATGTATTTCTAATTGATTTACAATGCATGATTTAATATTCTTGATAAATATTTTCAAATGGAACAGTATGTGATGAAAACTATTTTTCTATTCCCTTTAAATATAGTTTCTATTTCAAAAAAATGATTTTGAATTGACATGGATGATTGGAAGAATGAATTTGTTGATGAATCATGACAAATAAAAAAATGAAATAATTAATAGATTTATAGTGAAATGAATTCTTTTAAAGACATTATTTTTTATGAAAACTATTTTATTTTGGATTCTGAAATGAAATAGAATATTAAAATATTTGATTTGGGGAAGCTTGAATTATGATTAATGAAATTAATTTGAGATGAATTATTTCCCCATTGATTTATTTACTTGAAGTACATGAGAGTTTGGGTAGTTTGGTGTGTAGTCTATGAAAACCATGCTAGGTATGTATTAGTTGTACCTAGTAATGGACTGATGATTAAAGTTCTATTTAATATATGATGAGGTTTGTGAGTTGATTCATTGTGATGTTCCATTATTCCCCCTATGCATGAGATCTAGGGAAGTGTACACATATAGAGCTGTATTTTACTAAGATATGTGGGGACCCTTAATCCTTATTCTAACTAAACCCATGGTTTCTAACCATGTTTTTATGATAGAAAAATATTTATTGTTTCATTTCATTTGTAAAATCTTATTCAAGCATATTGATATACTTTATTCTTCTATAAAGATGATCTGAAAATCATGTTTTATTGTAAAATTTTAAATACATTACCATACCACATTTATTTAAAACTGATAATTTTTTATATATACTATTTATGAAATCTACGGGTTAAATCCTACATGGATAGTATTTATAAAACTCTATATATGCCTTGGGAATATGTATAATTTCATTTTTATGGTCTAAGAAAAGGTAGACGACTACTTGTTGGTCGTATGTCTTCTTGACAGTGGGTCTCGTGGATTGGTAGTGATAGGTGGGGCATGTGATCCACCTATTTTGAAGAGATTTGGATATGACATCGTCTTTTTCATTCTGATATATTGGTTATGATGGATTGGGTTTTATACCTTTACTCTTGATATATATTATAGAGTACTTACTTGTTTAGGGTCTTTATTCAACTAATTTCATTTTATTTGGTTGTTCTTCTGGTGAAATAGTTCCCCCTAATTATTATTGATGCTCAGACACTAGTTTCAAACATATGAGGATTGAGAACGCCATTCAATCCATGTCGGGGATAATTTCGGATTGATTTAGTGGATTATTGGAGTTGGTTCATTAAATGTCATATCTCTCATGACCAAGAACTAATACAAAACATCACTTTACTACCTATTGTCATCTCATAGGTATGTTATTCATTACATTAGTCAACTTTCAATCTAGATTGTGTTCATGACCACAAAAAAATATTGTGTAATACCCACCATATGGTTTTCCTTTTGTACCTCCTCGATCACAGAACTAAATAGGTCTTATTTAAATCAAATTCATGTTTATCCTCCTTATCTGTTCTCACACATATGTCACATTAACCTCTGACTCTTCAGTTAAGTTTCATCCCATATCAATCATTCCATCACACCTGATCCTTCCATGATATCATCCCATTCCTTTAGAAGAAATCATATTCATATCCATAAGATTTATGCCAATTCTCATTCTGAAATTTGATCATTTTCCCTTAGTCTTCAATTCAAACAAATCCATTAACAGATCAAAACTCACTAGGCACTTTGTGTGACCAACAGAAGTTTCTTGATCTCATCTAGACAAAACATGTGTACTCTATTATAACATATGATCCTCGGTCCAAATTGTTCCAGGACCATGTTAATCACATGGTTTCTACCAACAGGGGTTGTTCCATCACCAATGTATCAACCTATGGTCCCACCATTATCATGAAGGTGCATCTAAACCCAATAGATTCAAGTAATTTTATCGTTACTCTCAATGATTCACGTCTCAAAACACAAGGCACCCCCTCAGGACTTTTCTCAAATCCCTCTATGGTTATTCAAATATATAGGCGATATCATTACTAAATAGAATTTCTGATAGTACCTTTCATTCATTGATCATAATCACAAGCATCTTGATGTTCCATTTTCACGGGGACGTCGTTACATCCTCCAACGTGGATCAAATTTAGAATTTTTATTTTCAACCACAAACTTTGGATAACTACAATGCTGTAGTATAGTAGTAGTAAGGGATCCAACCCATAGGGAGACTACCATTTTTAACTCTGAGGGAATCTGGTTTTTAGACCCATAAGAGAGTCCTTTCTAGAGTCTTATGTTTGGGAATTCTTGGCTATGTTATAATTTGGGATATCTTAATTTAACAAATGAGGTATCGGGATCAAGTCAGTGTCTTGGGGAATGATGTATTTCAAGTCTAACATAAGAAATATATTCTATCTTTGTCTGTGAAAAGAATTGGGATCACCAGTTGACTTCGGTCTTAGTCTCCTAGCTCTACCTAGGAAGTAGCTATTATGTGGTCAGGGGATAGCAACATCCTCAATTGCATTAATTTTGGCTTCTTAAGTAGAAATATTCCTAATCTAGTTGTCATATCCCATTCTACTTCAACTAGGATAGGGTCTTTTTCTTAATTGTCTCATGGTCAGAGATGTTCGCACAAATGAGTTAGTACTTGAATTTAAATCCAAATTACTATTTCAGTTGGACTTTGAATGTTTATATTTAATAGTTTATGTTAATTTTACAGACATATCTCTTGATCCCTATCCCTGAAATATTTTACTATCCATATAGGGGTAGAATGCAGTTGAATAATTGAGAGATAGCATAGGTTATGGATTGATAAACATTGATGAAATCCGGATCGTACAATATATGTGGAAGTGATAATTGAAACAATCATACAAAAAAAAAGAAATTCACATCAATAACTAGAACTTTCTTAGAAAAATGAAAGGAACTTGAGTCTAAGTGTAACTTGAATGAATTGAATAATGGAAGCTCCATGGCTCATGGATTATTGAAAGTACACAAAAATTTTAATAAATTGAGAGTTGGAGAGAAAAAGGGCGAGAGAGTTTGTAACGAATTGAAAGGGGGAAAAGAAATTCTTCCAGAAGAATCTCAAAAATCTTTTCCACTACTTCGCTTATATAAGTGATTTTAGTCACAATGTGTACCTACCATACATGACGTGTACCCTTTATCCATGTCAACTTCTTATGGATCTCTAGTATGGCATGTAGTTCTCAAGTATTAAGAGGTTTGACCAAGTAAATGGAGTGTATATGTTATTCAGGACGTGTACCCTGCATTTATTCTGCATGTTCATGGATTCTCCGCGGATTTTTCACCTAACACTTTGACTATGAATCACATAATGTATGAGAATTGCTTGATGTGTAGTGTATATTCCCTCCTGGTCATGTGGTTTGGTCATTACTAGCTTCATGAATTGAAGTTAGGCTATATGCTTTGGGTATATGAAAAGTATGAGGCAATCACATCATTTAATTAGTCGAGTTTTCATATTTAGGAATGCCCTCTCTTGATAACCAATAAATCCTTTATTCTTGAAAAATCGGATATATTCCATGTTCATCATCGCATATTTTAATGAAAACCAATGAATGAATGAAAAAAACATCATAGGAATTATTCTTATCAAATCTCTCCACACTTAAATGGTTCCTTGTCCTCAAAAAATAATGTCTCAACAATTATTTAATATAGGATAAGAAATTTCTAAATAATGAAATATCCATTATGTCCATATAATTAAATTAAGTGTAATTAGATAAAGGGTCAAGTTCCAGAATCAATCCGTCTGATAAAGTTAGTCACGACTCTTAGTATGGATTTCTAAAACAAATTCCATTCTTTTAATTATAATATTGTAACTATTTCCTAATTTATTTTCCCAATTTTAATTTACCTCACTATATCTCTCATCACTCATGGTGGAAATAAAAATAGATTTTTCCTCTAACTTGGATTACATGTTCCTATCTTTATGCTTCCACTAGTTCTACAATCTCAACTATGTAAAGACAAGTAAAAAAATTAATCTTGAGGGCATAAGAAATTGTGTTCTCATGACTCTGTGGCTATGTGTATGTAGGAAACATATGGAAAATCGGGCTAAAAAATGAGGGTAAGCTCTTTAGTACAATTCAAAAAGTGTTAGAACAAATGTGATGTTTTTCCTCCTTCTGGCGGGTCAAATTTGTACTCCATCAACTCGGGTTGGATCCATATGTATAGCATGCAGTTAAATGAAAAATAATTTTGTTCCTTTATTGTTTCTTTATTTTTCATTTTATTTTATATTTCATTTTTTGAAATTTTTTCCTAGGATAGATCTCATAGCCATCACCCAACCACATTTGATCCTTCGTGGGATTCATCGTTCTGTAAAATGGTGATTTTTGACCTTCCTAGTATGCAACCCGTGAAAATTTTGTTTATTTCTTTTCTTCTAGTATTGTTCAAAGAAAGTAATTTCAATGGAGTTAATCAAATGGTATATGGATCACAACCTCATAGTCAGGAAAGCGCATCAGATGTCTCTAGATGTGAAATCATCCTATGCTGTCTGAATGCCTCCTGACACATGTTCAAAGGTGGTTTTTAAAAATTGAACAAGAAGCAGGGTATGATGGATAATAGGTTTGGAAAAGATTTGTTGTGATAGGTCATTCATGGAAATTATGGGATGAATGAGGGATAAATGTTAGGTGAGCCTCATGATAGTGGCTATCAAAGAGTGCCTCAATCATTTTAATTTAATACCTATTCAGTCATCGCTTTGATAAGATCTTAGTGCCGGTTCTAGTTGGTCTACATGACCGAGATATCTCTCAATATATATTCTCAGATAAGAAAATGAAATTGCAGGCTGATATTCCACACGAGTGATGGAATTCAAAACAAAATTGGAAATTACAAAGGGCATACATCTTAAGTAGTGAGTTAATTAAACATAATTTCAATGTTTTGAATTTAAATTAATCCTCTGAACTCAAAAAATTGTTCTATAAAGGTATAGGAAGGAATGAAACATGTTCCTTCACACTTTTTTCAATTAACTTTTTCCTTAATTACAAGGGAACAATGATTTTCAGGTTTAAAGCATGCTTATATTTTTTTGGAAAATTTATCCTAGACTAGAGAGAATAACCATTATTTGAAGTGTATCATTAGTGAAACATGAGAATCATACCCACACATAGAATGAGACAGTGTCCCCACTATCAGTGAAATATACGTGGGAGTGGTTTCATTTGAATATAAAAAAAGTATAAATGGAATTTTGTTGAGGGTATTTAAATGAAAGGGAATCGAGAGCTCCTGGTAGTACGTGGTATTCCATGGGGATGATTGGAGAAGTCTTATCATAAAAATGAACCTATAAATTGTAAGAGAAAGAAAATATTGTACTGGATAGAAAACATTAGATCCTAGGTAAATTTAGTGTGAATAGAAGAATAACAGAAAACAGGCAAAAAATGAGAAGCGAAGAGACTGATTTTATTCAATATGTGGAAGATATACATAACAGTTCCCAAAAAGACATGAAACGAAAAATAAAAAGAAAAGGACATGGTAATGGAGACATGAAAAAATAGAATATTAAAAAAGGTGTAAAAAACTAGTTTCGTGGGGTCCACTGGCTCAAGGAATCTGTTTCCTCTTACAGCTGCTATAGGTTGTGTCCTTGAGTGCGCATGGTCGTTTGGGCAGGTTGATCACCTCTATTGTCGCTACGTGATCATGGATGAGATATTGTAAGAAAGGAATCTTTTGTTGTGGCGGCTTCTAGTGAGTTATGAGGTGACCAAGTACCCTACGTTCTAAGACTTGTAGTGGAACGGGACCATCGAGGATGACAGAGGATTCAGAGGAGCTCAACATTATACAGACAGGAAATGAAGAAACAAAAACAGAATAAGACATGGAGAGAAAATGAAATTCCATGTATATAAAATGATCCATAGAGCATATAAAACGTGAAATAATCATGACCATGTCGAAAACTAGCCTGAAATATGGAATTTCCCCAAATAAATAAAATAAAGATAAACAAAAGTGAGATTAAGGGTCATATGGGAAGATCTCCTCTAGCATGAGTCCATTATCAAGAATCTCAACCATTTGAACCATTGGAGCAGTGGAAAAACAGTCGGTGGTGGGGTGGTAGGGGTGGTGAAGGGTGTGGTAATAGATATAGGGAGATGGGCTAGGTAGGTGGCGGGGTAGTACCGATCCAGATGGGGGTCTTGGATCTGGAAGTAGGATCAATAAAGGTACCTTTGTATGTGTAGGCTCAGTCACAAACCCCTTGCCCCTCCAGGCCTTCTCTTCCAAGAACTCATGATGAGTGGTAGGGTTTTTGATATCTGGGGGGAGGTCTGAATGGATGGAAGGGGGTTGAGTTAAGGTAGAGGATGAAGGATCGGCCAGAGGGGGTGAAGGTTATGGGGTAAAGAGGGTGGCTCAATGAATGGGAGACATAGATGGGCAGTTATCAGGTAAATATTTTCCTTAATAAACTGATTAATTCTCTACAACTCGAAAGGGGTGGGATGGCTAGTAGTTGGGATAGAGGATGGCATGTGTGGCGGTTGTGTGGTGGTGGTGGGTGGCTTCGATGGTGGGGCTTTTATTGCTTCTCTATCAGCCTGTTCAGGGGGTGTGGGTTCTTGTACACATGGATCCCAAAAGTAGTCATCATCCTCATTTACCAACATCCTCATCTTTTACAAGAGCACAAGATCAATCAGATCCACTGGTCCAATGGAGGTGAAGGGCAGAGGGGCCTTGAAGACACTAAGATAGTGGGCCATTCATGTGATAAAAGATCCTCCTATGAGAATTTTGTGATTTCTCTAAGTTAGTGCTCTGATGTATGAGGTGAACTGGGCAGCCATATTGATTGACAGACCACCTGTGGAAGTTGAAAAAATTATGATTTCCAGCTGGATGATGGTGCCATGCGTCTCACCTTGTGAAAACCAACCATGTGTCGTGGCATGATGTAAAATATGCAAAGCCAGTCCTTGGATCTGATTCAACTTTGTGAGTCATGGATCATGATGTTACTGGGGGTTCATGGGATATTAATTTCCAAGAATTCATAGAGATATCGCTAGGTGGCTGGAGCTAAAACTTTGGGTAAATGTTGGAAGTGAAAAAATTCGTGGTATAAATGTTGAGCCCGACTACAAACTCAGAAAGAGATAGCTCATGTGGGTGGCTGTTGAGGCGAAAGAAAAGAGTGTCGAGGATCATCTCTAAGGTGTCCAAAAATTCAAAAAATAACTCTCAGAATGTATCCCCGTGGATTTCAATAATGATGCTGATGTGTAGAATGTCTAGGAGGTCAGCCATGGTATCCTCAATGTTCATCTGGGCGAGTGTTTGTAAGCCCAAAGTCTTTTTTGTCCACATGGTTTTCTCTTGTAGCATCAAAATATTATCTCAGTGCAACATATTGGAGAATTATTGGATGGGGTGAAGGTGAAGGTCATCATCGCTGGACGTTGTTGTGGTGTCGAACCATGCCTACAGATCTTTTGTTGTGCGTGTGGTGGTCGGTGAAGATGGTTCATTTGTTGCAGTTATCGGACGCTTGTAAGTGGTCTGGTTCTCCGATGGTGATGATGAAGAGGTGGATGTTAAAGAGGATGTGTAAGGTTTGGGGGTTTCGTCCATGCCATGGTAGTTAGAGGGGATGTGATGTGTAGAAATAGGGGAGAGGTGGTGAGTGTTATGGTATAAGGGTAGGGAAAGATGGTGGAGAAAATGTTTGTGAGAGGAGGAGGGTGCGGCAAGATTTTTAACAGAGGGGAAGGGAGAGAAGGATGGGGGGTTTGTGTGGTGGGGGACTACTGCAATGGGAAGGAGGAGTGGAGGAAGATGATGGGTCGGATTTTAGCGGTGCGGGTCGTGACTATTCAGGTCTCGACCTGTTGTGTTTTTTCAAAACAAACCGCCCTAGTACACGGCATGTAGAGAGTGGTCACATCATGTATGGGGCATAAATCTAAAATTTAAGAGTGAAAATATGTCACTTCATGAACTTGTTTTATACGACATGTATTATTCTATGTTTGGCCCATTATAATGATCATCCTTTATTCGTGAGATTTTTGGATGATGATCCTAATCTTACCCAACTAGAAATTTCTAATTAGGGGTTTCCTCCTAGTTAGTGCTTCCATTAACATTGGGATCTTGACTCCATTGATGGTTTAGTGGAACTTGAGGCTTAGGATACAACCTGCATAGAAGGGATTCTGAATGATTTTTAATCTTTGTCCATTGACCTTTAATGGTTTTTCTTCATTGCATTGAATTAAAATTTTGCTGTAAGGAAAAACTTGGATGACCATAATAGGACTAGGCCATCATGACTTCAATTTTCCAAGTAATAGATTCTATCTTGAATTGAATAGAAAATATTATTTTCCTTGAATAAAAGTAAATCATGCAATTCATTGGTCATTCTACTTTTCTGTTTTCTCCATTTAAATCCTTGTGTTTTCATACACACCTCTCCAGATTTCCTCAAATTATTTCAATTACAAATATTGTTCCTCTCCAACCTTTTCTAGATTGAGATTAATTTTCTTAATGGCCCATAATTAATGATGTTCTAATTCCATCAGAAGATGACACGGTTTTCTATAAACCTGTCAAAATGGGGTGGTGCCTATGAGTGTTTTATATATATTTTGATATGACAAAAATGCATTGTCTAGTTCTAGGCTCCAATTACTTCTCCTTATGTTGACAGTCTTTTCTAAATTTTTCTTCACCTTCCTATTTGAAAATTCTACTTTCCCACTTGTTTTTGGGCGGTAGGGAGTTCCGGTGTGGCAGTGAATTCCATATCTTTCAAGCATTTTTCACACTGGCTGGTTTATAAAATGTGTTCTACAATCAATAATGTGTAACTGTGAAAGTGAAAAATGTTTGAATACATTCATTTGATGAAAAATTCATGAATACCTTTGTTGTGTCATGTGTTGTGGCTTCAGCTTCAACCCACTTAGAAACATAATCAACAACAACTAGAATGTAACACATACCATGTGATGAAGGAAATGGTCCCATGAAGTTAATACCCCAGACTTCAAAAAAATAAAATTCTATAATGGGGTTTTGTGGAATCTCATTTATTTTACTAATGTTCCATATTCTTTGGCATCTGTTTCATTGATGTAAGAATATCATAATGTTGTGGTGCAATGATGGCTAGAAAAATATGCTTTGTAGGATCTTTACCATTGTGCACTATGGTCCATGATGGCCTCCATTTGGAGATGTGTAACACATTTCAGTCACATGTTTTATTTATTCCTCCAAGACATAGCATCATAATAGTTCATCAACCCAATTCTTAAATAGAAATGATTTATCCCAAAAGTAGTGTTTGGTATTGAACAAAAAAATCTTGTGTTGCTGGTATGAAAGTCCATGATGAAGGTATCCTATAGAAAGACAGTTGGACATGTTGGAAAACCAAGGTTGGGTTCTAACACTAAAAAATTTCCCATTGGGAAAGTAGAAATAAATATCAGTCTTGTTTTCTTCTGTAATGATGGTCAATGGTAACCGTGAAAGGTGGACAACAATGAATTTTTCTATTCCCTTTGTGTCTTTGATCATGATGTCAAATTCATGCAGCAAGAGAATCTAGTGGATCAATCTTGGTTCTGAATCCTTCTTGGTCATTAGGTATCTAAGAGTGGAATGATCTGTATGGATGATGACATTGGATAAAACAAGTAATCAACAGAACTTTTCGAAAACATAAACAAAAGCTAGGAGTTCCTTCTCTGTAGTCGTATAATTGATCTAGGATTCATTCAATGTGTGGTCGGCATAATAGATTGGGCATAAGATGGTGCCTATACATTTCTTGAGTATGACTCTTATATAAGGGTCACTAGAATCAAACATAAGCTCAAACTATTTTTTCCTAGTTTGGTATGATCAAAACTAGAGACACAATTAGACTATTTTTTAGTGTTTCAAAAGCTTGTCTAAATTCCTCAGTGAATTCAAAAGAGGTATTTTTGGACAAAAAAGTGCATCATTGGATATGAAACTTTCGAAAAATATTTTACAAAGCATCTATAAAATCCATCATTCCCAAAGAAACATCTGATACCTTTTACGGTTTATAGTTCTGGTAGATCTTTGATGACCTTGATTTTAGTAAGATAAACTTCAATGCCTTCTTTAGAGTTTTTTTGTCCTATAACAATTCCTCTTTACACCATGAAATGACATTTTCCCCAATTTAATACTAATAATTTCTCCTCATAGTGTTGGAGAACTAATTTTAGTTTTCTTAAATAGTCATCAAATGATATCTCAAATAAATAGAAATTTTCCATGAATATTTCACTAAATTATTATTCCATATCATGAAAGATTTGTTTCATGTATCTTTGGAATGTTTCTGGTTCATTTCACATACCGAATAACATGCTTCTATACATGAATATACCGAAGGGGCATGTGAGGGTGGTATTGGACCAGTCACTGGGGTATACTAAAATTTGATTATATCCTGAATAACCATCTAAGAAATACTAGAAATATTGTCCCACTATCTCTTCAAGCATTATATTTATAAAGGGAAGGTTAAGATTATCTTTCCTTGTTTTTGTATTCAAAAATCTATAATCCATGAAAACTCTCCATCTAGTGATGGTGCGTGTTGAAATGGGTTCATTGTCCTATGTTCTTGTCATTGTGAGTCCTCCCTTTTTTGGAACGACTTGGAGGGGGCTCACCCTCTCACTATTTGAAATTGGAAAGATTATTCCAGAATCCATAAGTTTTGACACTTCTTTCTTAGCTGCTTTTTTCATTGGCGGTGTGAGCCACCTCTGAGGTTATATTTTTGGTTTTTCATTCTCCTTGAGAATGATTCAGTGGGCCCATTCTAAATTATTGATTCCCTTAATATATTCTAATACCCAACAAATTAATTGCTTGTTTCTTTTTAGGACATCAACCAATTGTTCTTCTTGTGATTAACAAAGCTCGGCGATGATAATGATGGGAAAATAGATTTACTCTCCTAAGTATGAGTACTTCAATGTACTGGGAAAGGGTTTCAAGTCCAATTGGGGTGGATGAACAATTTATGGGACAAATGGTGGTATGGTGTATATTTTTAGTGGTTCAATAATGTTGAATTCCTCTAATTCATAGTCTTCCTCCTTGTATAATCCTAAATCATCGATGTCTACCTCAACAACCATGTACTTCCCTTCTTGCTAAGCGAGAAAGATGGCATGACAGTCAACTGGGCCATTTAGTTATTGTGCAGCTTTTATTAGGTTAAACACTACTTGTTCATAGCAAAAATTGAAGATGATATGTCTTTGATTAACATCAATCAAGGCCTTCCCTATTGCTAGGAAGGGTCTTTTGAGAATGATCGGGATATCTTCATCCTCTTCCATGTATAAAAATATAAAGTATGCTGGGAAAATGAATTTTCCAACTTTAACCAGAACATACTCAAGAATACCACATGGGTATTTGACTGAATGATTGGCCAACTATAAATATACTCTTCTTTCCATGATCTTGTGGAGTTTGATATTGTGAAAGGAACTCATCGGCATTATATTTATGTTGTCTCATAGATCACAGAGTACTTATCCAAATTTACACTATCCTATGGCACAAGGGATTGAAAAGCTTCCAATATCTCTCATCTTTGGTGGTATCTTCTGCAGTATAACCACAGATCTGTCTTTATTTAATGAGATGACTCTGAGGTCTTCTATCTTTCTTTTGTTTGATAGAAAATCCTTGATAAATTTCTCATAAACCATACTTTTAGTGATTTCCTTTTCAAAAGTAATGTTGATATGAAACTACTTGAACATTTTTTGGAATGTTTTGTATTGGGCCTCATACCAACCTTCCCTAGATCTTTCTGTAAAGGGGGGAGGTGGCTTGTATGGATGTGGGGCTATATAAATGAATTCCTAATGTTTTTTTCGGGGCATTCACCTTCTCAGCTAGAACTGTATTTCGTGATGATGTAGGGATGAATTATTCATCCTTTTATGACGTTTTCTTGGGTTCTTCCTATGTCCTTGCTTCCTTTTGTTTTTGGAAGTCCAACACCTTTCCGCTCCTCAACACTACAGCCTTAGCCTCCTCTTGTGGATATTTTAAAATGTTACCTATTAGGAAACCTGGTAGTATCTCAGATATGGTCTTTGAGATTTGACCGATCATAATCTCAAAATTTCTTAAATTTACTCTTTGATTTTCAATAGCAGTCTCTTGTGTAGTTATCTGTTGATCATACTTTTAAACAAAATAGGTTAGCAGATTCTCCATGTTGTTTTGGGCTGGTGGAGGTGCCTTATGGGGTCTTGGATGGGTGGGAGGAAACTATTATTTTGAGGTCCTTAAAAGCGTTCTTGAGGATATTCATATTGTTTTGGTATCTGGATAGGGTTTATTGGTGGATACCCTGGTGGTCCCTGATTGAAAAATTGATCATGACTACTACACTGCTAAAAATACCCTTGATTTTACTGAGGCTGCTACTGAGTAGGCCTCTACTGATAAAATGGTTGTTTTTGTTGAAATGGTTGATTCTGTTGATTTTAATTTACATAATTACAATCATGTGGTTCTTCAAAGCCTTCTTTGTAGTCTTGGTACTTGTGTGTTCCACTACACATCTCAAATGACTAGATCTCCAGGACTGGGGTAGGGGAAGGTTATGTGGTAGGTACTTAAAATGATTCGAGCAGTTTAGTTAGCACCTCAACATGTTCTTCTAACCTGTTGGTCTCATAAACATTGTGGATTCAATATCATGGGGGTCCTGGGTCACTTTTCCATAGACTAGCATTGTGGTAATCTTCATCCAGAATAGCTCTTCCTGCTTCAGGTGTTCTAAACATCATACCTTCATCTGCGGTGACATCGACAACTGTTTGTGCTAATGAAAAAACTCTTTGATAAGATGTTTTCATTTGAATCCAAGTGTCAAGTCCATGTTATGGAAATTTTTTCATGAATTCCTTGAATAGATCACATGCCTCCCTTGCATATTATCCATCTTCTTGGTGAAATTTTGAATGTCATTCAGAAGTTTCCAAGTTCAGATCAATGGAATATATTTATCCAGAAACTTATTTTTGATTCTATCCCAAGTCATAATAAACTCAAGGGGCTTGTATTTTTAGGAAATATTTTTCTGGATCTCTTACTGAGAATGGGAGGACACGAAGTCTTATTGAATCAGATGACACTCTCTGGTTATGAAAGTTATCGCAGACTTACATGAAGTTAGAGATATGTTCGTGGGGATCTTCACTTTGAAGACTTCTAAATTTTCTCATGTTTTGATCATATAGATGGGTCCAGGATTTATTTCATGTTTGTGGACTTTATTTAGAGGTTGAAAGATTATTGGTGTAGCCCCATGGATTGGTGGTAAACCGTAATCTATAATGGTCCTTTCCAGATGCATAGGGTGCTCTAAAACTTGATGATTTAGTGGGTTGGGTCCCGTATTGTGAAGTTTCGTGGCCATTTTTCACCATATAAGGGACAAAAAATGCCTTTAAATCTTAGGATCTAAGGCCTACAGTTTTTTAGCTTTGAGGATCCTTGATCGGGTCAAGGGACCTTGGTACATGAACATAACATAATGAAGGAGAAGATGCCAAAAGAGTGTCTGGAATAAAGAACGAGGATGAGGGGAAGGTAATCATAGGTCAAAAAATGAGAGTTCTTCAAGAAAGGGGTGTTGCCTCCCCAGCAACGGTGCCAGAAATTTGACGTTACTTTTGCACAGGGTGTCGTTACTTCGTCCGGTGTGGATCAAATTTAGAATTTTTATTTTCGGTCCCAAAATTTTTCTAACTACAAATGTTTATTGTAGTAGTAGTGAGGGGTGACTTCTACAGGGAGACTACCGTTTAGGGATTTGAAGGGAAATCGGGTTTTTAGACTCATAAGGGAGTCCTTTCTAAAGTCTTATGATTGGGAATTCTGAGCTAATTTCTAATTTGGGATATCTTAATTTAACAAATGAGGGATCAGGATCGAGTGGGTGTTTGGGTGAATGATTTATTTTATGTATGACATTGGAAAGATCCTATGTCTTAGTCTGCAAAGAAAATAGGGATCACCAGTTTAATTTGGTCTTAGTCTCTTAAGTCTAACTAGGAAGTAGCTTTTCCGTGGTCAGGAGATTGGAACAGCCTAAGTTCCTTATGTTGGTCTTCTTAAGAATAAATCTTCCTGATTTGGTGGTCATATCCCATTCGAATTCAACTTTTATAGTTTTTTTTCTTGATTGTATCTTGGTTAGAAACATTCAAAAAAATTAGTTAGGCCTTGAATTTATATCCCAATTACTATTTCAATTGGACTTTCCATGTTCAAATTTAATAGTGTATGTTAATTTTATAGACACATCACTCGATCCCTACACCTAAAAGATTAATCTACTCATAGTAGTGTAGAATGTAGTTGAATAACTAAGAGATAGAATAGTTGATGGATTGATAAACACTGATGAAATTAGGATTTTTTAACAGATGTTCAAGTGATGATTAAAATAATCATGAAAAATGAAATTCACAATTATAACTATAACTTACTTGGAAAAAGGAAGGAAACTTATATCTAAGAGGAAATTGAATGTGTTGAATAATGGAAGTTCCACGGCTCTTGGATTATTGATAGTACACAAAAATGAAAAGAAATTGAGATTTAGAGAGAAAAGGGGAGAGAAAGTTCATAAGGATTTGAAAGGGAGAAAATAAACTCATCTAGAAGTCAATCAAAAATCTTTGCCATTACACTACTTATATAGGTGATTTTGGTCATAATGTGTACCTCCAGTACAAGATGTATACCCTTTATCTGTGTCATATTCCTACGGGTCTCTATTGTGGAATGTGTTTCTCTCACACTAATAGGTTTGACTAGGAACACAACATGTATCTGTTATTCATGATGTGCACCCCGCATTTATTCTTCATGTGTGTTGATTCTCTATAGATTTATCATCTAGTGCTTTCACTGGGCATCACGCAGTGTATGAGGAGTTTCCAACGTGCAGTGTATTTTCCCTATTTTCCACATGGTTTGGTCATGAATTCATTCAAAACATGATGTTAGGTTGTGATCTTTGGGTACATTATGTGTATGAGGCAATCATGTCATGTAATCGGTCGGGTTTACACCTTTTGGCATGCTCTCTCTTGAAAACTAGTAAATCCTCTATTCTTGAAAAATAAAAAATATACCATGTGAATTATCACATATTTTAATGAAAATAAGTGAATGATTGACAACAAAATCTAATTATGAATTATGCAAATCGCATCTAACCATGATTTCCACCTATAAGGAACATAAATTTTTTGGATAACCCCTCACATGGGTCTCCCATGGTCATATAAGTCACTAATTAACCAATATATTTAGTTTCATATAAATATCACAATGATCATTCACTTATCCCCAATCACACAGTCCAGAGCTTATAGGATTTCATCCACACTTTTGTATCATGAATCACATGGAATCGAAATTTCTAACTACCCACTCCATGGTATCAAATATAGACATAGATCAAGAACCTTGTGCCAAGTCAACAGCCTACTAGTGAACTGATTATCCTGATCATATGCATACATTACTTCCCCCTAGAGGACCTAGTAACATCCATAGGCATCTATATACGCACATAGTGAAATCTCCCCAATGTTAACAATATCAGGTGATTCATTTTTATGTGTTCGGGTTACATAGAATTCCACCAAGACCCTATATGGAAAAAACCATATAGAATTTTTCTGACACATTAAATAATTGAAATCATATAATAACCAAATTCATGAGATTTACCACTAGGAATTCAATTTCCATACCAAACTATGGAGGGTTATTTAACATCCCAGTACTAATGGATTTTGTTATCATCACCTTTTAGAAGCATCTCTCTAAAGAACCAAATGATTTGTCATCAAAAGAAAATGTTTATATAGGGAGTTCAATCTAAGTAGAATTTCACCAAGAACATATTTTGGAAAAACTTTATTAGAAACTACTGACACTTTAATCATCTAAACCTATAGTGAGTAATATAATCACACACAATAAAGACCATTTCACGTGAATACTTTGCGCATATCATGATGCATGAGATGAATCTTGCCTCCCTGGGATAATATCCAAATCCATGATCAATCATAAATCCAAAAATTATGTTCATCAGTTAGGGTGAAATCATATAAATATAATACAGTAATCCATCAATATCTATCTTGTCACTGGTAACCTATAATTTCCTTTAGAAAGGTTTTCATGATGTACCAGATCATGTTTCATCAAAAACTCCAAGGCATTCTTATATCACCTGTCTACTATGATCCAAAACTATAAAAATAAGAAAAGTAATATTATAATACAAATTTAAAATCCTTGAGAAAAATAAGTTAAATTTAAAACTGATAAAGAACTAACAGGACCATAGGAGAACCTCATCATACACTAGAGGATACTAACAAAAAATGGGGGTCTACAATGGTACTATGAGGAGACTAAATGTCTCGACCCATCCCTCAGGGCTCGATCTGGGACTACCAGATGCCCTCCTCTAATAGGCCAAGTGATGGTGACTAGCACTGAGTAGGTATATCCAAAAAATGGGAGGCATTTTCTTAAGAACCTGTACAACTTCACCCAAATCTAAGCCAGAGGGCTAGAGAGTGAAATCACTAAATAAAGAAAATGAATTCATACCACTACAACCCAATAGAAAAGTATGATAGAAAGTACATAAGTGAAGTGAACCTGAGAAGAAAACAACACCACTAAAAGAAAGATAACTTTAAAGTATGACCTATAAAAATGGGCGTTGAAACTACTGTTGGAAGTTACTGGAAACACCTCGGCTCATATAATATCACAAGGCACTGTCTGGTCATGTTCCTGGTCCTACTCCACCTAGGACTCCACCAAAGTGTTGGTCAAATGTACAAGACACAAAACATGCGACAAAAGCCTTTGAAGTGGTGAGTAAAACAATACTTAGTAGTGGACCCCGAAATACAAGGTAAAAGACCACAAATGAAACACCACCAAGATGGTATAATCAGATTAACACTGGTATATGTCAAAACAATATATAACAAGAATATCTAGGTATACTCGTGAATGATTCCAAGGCACAACATCTCATCCACTACAAGTCATATGGTTCCACTTATAGCACACTCAATTCTGGGAGATCCCAATCCCCAAGCTAACTAATGGAAAGTAAGTAGAACAAGTCTACCAAAAGTATCTGAGAGAACATCTAGTATGGATATGGCACAATGTTTCCCTAATATTTCTGGTCTCACTGAGATAATGAGTCTCGAAATCATAGCCAAATCCTTGGTCACATGATTCTTCTCAAGGCAGTATTGTTCCGGGAGAACCCACTCCTTGAGATATTAAGACATCAAGGACCCTAAAAAAGAGCCCCCTATTAATTTGGCCCCGCCCAAAGAAGACATGCTGAGAACTAACCTAAGTACATTGATAAGGTCAAGTCATGAAGGAAGTAAAGATCTTGATACCTAGTTAGGGGGTCTTGCACCTAGGGCTCACTAGGGGACATCCTGGCCCTACTGGAATTGTCATCCTAGATAGAGGATGGGTGCCCAAGTAAATATTGGTCACACCCATGATGCAAACCCTATATAAGGAATCAAGAGGAGAAGTGAGGACTGACCAGGCCTCTCAGTGTAGTACATGGTCTATATAGACCAACTAGGGAACTAAGACCCATGGTGTCATTTAATCCTGCTGGTTCACCTAGATCCGTTTGTCACAAAGGTATGTTGGGTCACCAGGATCCACTCTTAGCCAACACACATTAGAACATGAGTCATTATCTATGAAAAGGATTGGATCCTGCATCTTACCTTCATATAGAAGCTCAAGGGTATTGTCTCAATCTCTACTATCACCCTCTGTGATGGGATCATGACCCTATATCAATCCATCATAGGAAAGAGAAAGATAATTCCACCAGCCCCTAATGGTCAATCTAAAACACAACTAAGCCATATCAAAAGGACCACCTCATCATAATATTCCCAATGTCATAGACGGATTATCAATTGGACTTACGGTTTGAAGGATATGGGTATTTTAGTGAAAATGGGTCTGGTGGGGTCTAGGTCCGGTCCAACCCGATCAGACCGACTAGACCTGACCCAGCTCAGGGTTCGCTGACCTAACCTAGTTCCACCAACCTGACCTGGGTCTGACCCAACCTGACCCACTCTGATCGGGCCAGTTTTTTCACCTCGAATGCGACAACCCACTGTGTCCCTCTGTGTCACGTGGATAGATCAACTATACCCTATTTCTACATGTGTCGTCCGGCTTAAGTCATGGGCCCATCGCCTCCCGATGCAGCATGATGTCATGGCTCCTCCAACCCGGCAGTTTCCTCCTCCACCACAGCGGCACATAGCTACTACCTACAGGACCTTTTGCGGTCCAATGGATGCACTCCATTCCAAAAGAGGTTTCATGATCCCTATGATGTGTTCTTCATCGTCTAGGGTTCGAATCCTCGTTGTGATCCACCATAGTGCAATGTCATTTGAGCGATGATATCTCTCGCACCGCCTCGATCCATTATCCACCATCATAGTCACACCTCCATTGTGCCATGTCCCTTCCAGATCCTAGACATCAGATCATTGCAGTAAGAAATGTTTTCACAACGATCGATCATTCGTCAATCCATGAAGTACATGTTGGAGAAAATCACAATAAGAAACCTGATGATCGAACCTCATTCATTTGTTTGTTTCAGCATCGATCTGATCCATTAAAAGGATCAATTACATAACAAACAAATCATAAATATATCAAATGATCATTAAAACCCAATAAACCTCTCAAAGTGAAACCCATACCACAACAATACGCACAATCTGTGAGTCAATCAGTTTATCGATCCATTCAAGTTCATCCTGGGAATTCAAAGATGGGGAAAGGATGGAATTTAAATAACTACCTCATCCTTGAAAGTAGTCTTGGTCGGCATCGGGGTTCGATCATCATTTTCAATCCAATGAGATACATCATGATCTGCCATGGTTGGTGATCCATCATTCATTGCTCGCCATCATAATTCCTCTAGAGCCTCAGAGAAAACTCTTGGTTCGTCCCCATATTAATGGATGAAACGTGTTAACACGTTTCAACATTACTATTTCACTTTAAAATAGCAACGGTACGCTGATTCATTAATGAAAGGATAACATGTTTCTCTATCTCTACATCACAACATCGCTACGCTGTGAAACGTTAAGAGAAAAAAAATAAACTTCTTTATGTTTTTTTAATCACCTTTAAAAATTCAAAAAATTAACTTTTACCATTGACCTATGCCGACAAAGGTTAGGCTCCACCTAGGAAATAACATCCTCATGAGATCAATGTTACTCTCATATTTCTAATCCAAGTTTACATTTATGATTTATAAGGATTTCAAAAATAAGATAATTTTATTTAATTATTTTATTGACGGTTATGCAATTTTCAGGTTTTTTTCACTACATACCCATGCTGACTAAGCATAAGTCATGCCAAGGGTAAAACCACTACTCAGAATGAAACAGTTCCCTTGTATTTCTGATTTGGGTAACCATTTAATAGTTATTCCATTTTTTTTAGGAAAACGGATCATGTCTACTATTTAAAAACATAACATTTTTTGAAGGATCATTCCAGGAACTTTGGGCCTCAGAATCACACACCGTCTCAGCACCTGGTCTCATAATTTTCCCTAGAATTTTCTAAAAAAATACCCCTGAAATTTTTATTTATAACATTCTCCCCAACTTAAGGCTTTACATCATCAAAAATCCAAACATGGTTTACTCAAACAAATGGTGAGAAGACTGAGCACAAATTTTAGCCTCCCGATCCCATGTTCTCCTCTTATGATCTTGGTGCTACCTCCACACACATACCAAGAGAATATATCATCCATGAAGGATCCTTGGTCTTCATTGGGAATTTAACCCAAGAAACTCCAACATAAATGTCTATCTTTCCCCATATTACAATGTGAAAAGGGCTTTTGTACGAATCTCCTCAACTGAGACATGTGGAAGACGTTTTGTACCTTTTCCCATAGCAGGGTAGATAAAATTAGTATGCCACCTTTCCAACTCCATGCAGTACCCGAATGAGGGTCTATTAACCTTGGAGATAGCTTTCTGACCAGGAAAAATCATTATAACCCTCATCGAGGTGAGACACAAAGGAATACATCATCTCTTTCCTCAAATTCCCAAGTTCTCTATCGTCTTCTAGCAAAAAACTTCAAATCACCATGTGCACTCTTTATTCGCTCCTAGATGAGCTGCACATTCTCTGAAAATGCCTTATGCAATCCCTTCAACAACTGGGATATAAGACAAGTGATTACCCAATTAATGAGGATAATATTAGTTTTTAATATATATAATATTCATGTGATTTATTATTCATTAACACCATTTTAGTCTATTTTACACTTTAAACATTAATTCACATTATGATGGTAATTCCCTCTTAAAATGCATTATTACATGGTACGTTTTTTAACACCTCCTAAAATTAAAAAAATGTCTTCATTTTATTTTCATATTTTATTTTCAGGTTTATCATTACATTGGGAACAATTCATACTTTTGGAGTATTGGAATACTCATATTTGAAGACCACAAAAATGGGCTTTCATGGAAACACATTCTGGGAAAACTAAACTGGATAGCATCCCAATAACATGACTGTAGCAACCAGGATCCAAGCCCAATGATTCTCAAAAGTTATCTTCAGATAGAGTAAATCATGGTAAACATTTAATTATATAGTTTTCTATGATAATTCGGATGTTTATATGGAGTTATAGGCGGCCCACGTTAGAGATAAAATTCTAGTCCAGATTATGCGGCCCAGAAAAACCGCTCACCATTTTAGAAATATCTCGTACACCATAAATTATATTGGGCTGAAACTTTATATAAGGTCATAAAACATATGGAAACGTATTTTACTCTTTTATGTCCCACTCTTATTTGGAAATATAGAAGATCTTTTAGTCTCTTCTATTCAGTGCATGCAATTTGGCTTCCACCTCGGGTCAAGAGTGGAAAAGTCTAAGTTCCAAAGCTTTCCACCATCATAAGCCTACCATACTCAAGTGGGATGACTTTCAATATTGTAGGCTTGACCCAAGTCTCCAAAAATTTCTATTTAAGGCAGTGGTGTTAGAATATTTATTCATCTTTGGTGCTTTCTACTATTGTAATGTTATGCTTCAGTTTTGTTGTATCAAGTTTGTCTTTCACATGTAAGTTGTTCTAATTCATCTTAGTTTCTTAATAAAAGTTCTTCTTATCCTTTTATTCAGTTCTTCTTTATATCATGTTTATACCATTGTATCAAGGTGTGAATTTATTCACACCAAGCCTTGTGAAATTATCACACAACGGTGGAGTGATCCTTATTTTATTGACTTTTTTTACTTCTCCACTTCCTCCCTCATAAGTCTAATTCCAACTTCCATTGAAACAATAGAATCAATGGATGGAAAAACCACTTATGGGTTGATCCAAGGGAGTAGAAAATGTTTTTATTGGATGTTATTTATCACCCCATTAATGTCTAATCACTTAATTTAATTGAGATTTTTATTTGATGAATTTAAATCATCTTCGTCCTTATTGAATTTTAAGGCCACATACTTCAAGTGCTAATACGAAACATGACCTTGGAGTGCTCATAAATTTGATCCTCCATGTGTATGGGTGATTAGTGTTATGTTGTGTTGGTATTAAACCATTAAGTAATGAATTTTTTTTATCTTCTTTCATAAAACCATCTCAAATAGAAGAAATTAAAACTGCTAAAAAAGAATTTCATACAATCCACCCAGAGCAACAACCTAGGATAAACTCATTATTTTAATTTGAATTAACTTAGATATGTTAGTGATCCTTTAAATCCATCTAAAATCAACCCAAATTTGAAAAATTCATAGACAAAAACAATCCATAAAATGTATGTTTTTGTAGGTTACATCTTAGGTCTCTAAGGATTTGACAACCCAAGCTAAACTACAAGCGACCGCTTATCCATAAAAAATTGGGTAAATTTGGGTGAGGCTAAATTTTGGTTTTTTTTCTGAGAACCCAAGTAAGTCATATCAACGCTCATTCTATTCTCCCCCATTTCTTCTATTGTAATTCAAATTTTCTTATCTTTTCCCTTTCTTGTTTTTTTTTCTTTTGGCTCATGTCTTCTAACACACGTGACCAATCAAACCATCTAGTTAAGGTGGAGAGTCTTGGGGTTGGGAAGTCATGTACACCTAGGGAACTCTTTCCATTAGATAAAAATCTTCCTAATACTCTATAGTCAAAAATTTATCCCACTTAAATGGAAGGTCTTCAAAGAAACCAACTCATAAACCCGGGTGGGAACCAAAATGGAAATCCAAATGAGCCAGCCCCAAACTTGGGGAATGCAACCAATCAAACCATGAATGACTACATCACACCTGCTCAGAACAATTATACCTCATAAATTAGACATAATTACCTTGGAGATTCCAACTACATTTTTAAACCCCATTTATTAAACCACCTTCCCACATTCCATGGAATGGAGTCCAGGATTCCCTACCTTCACGTCAAGGAGTTCAATGACATTGTTGAATCCATGTGCCCCACATCAACTAGAATCAACTAAGATTAGGATATTTCCTTTTTCTTTAAAGGATAAAGCTAAAAATTGGATAAAATTTTTTATACCATCATCCATCAACTCTTGGGACCAATTACAAAATGACTTCCACAAAAAATACTTTCCCCACCACAAAACAATTGCACTTAAAAATTGCATCCAAAACATTTTTGAAAAAGAGGTATATTCATTCTAAGAAACATGGGAGAGGTTTAAAGACACCCTAAACATGGTTCCACACCATGGTTTTTCTATTCCTGAACAAGTGAGAACTTTCTATAAAGGGTTGGGCCTGGGGAATAAACAATTCATTAACATGATGTGTAATGGGACCTTTAAAAACAAAGGCCCAAATTATGCTTACAAGTATCTAAAGAACCATGCGTAAAAAAACCAAACATGGGGAACATCACCTTATTCTGAAAAGCCACAAAGAACTATTGGAATGCATACATATAGATAATAGGAAATCATAAGGGCTAAACTTGATACACTCACTAGGAAGGTCGAGGAGATCTATCTTTGGAAGGTCTATGAAATTCGAAATGTTGACCCTATTTGCCCAATTTGTGACAAACATGACCACAAGACTGACAACTTCCAAATCATCCCTTCCATTAAAGATGTTCATCTAGGAGGACCACCTACTTAATTCAATTCCCTAAACTTCCAAAATCCAAAATACCAAAACACATTCAACCCATGGTATAATGACCACCCAGGCTTCCGCTGGAAAGATAACCAACAAACTATCCAACCACAAGGACCAAACCACTAACGTATATAAAACTTCAAAAACCATAATCAATTCAAACCATAGCCCAATACCAACACCCTCTTATCCAATACCAATAACCCATGTAACAACTAATCCAATAACAAAAGTATCCTCCTTGGATAATCCAACCAGCTCAAGCCCCTACTCAATTTTTCCCTCTACCAATCCTTAAATAGTTGTGTAAACAAATGGAGAAAATGAAATCATAAGTATCATCCCT
This sequence comes from Viscum album, assembly GCA_963277665.1. NCBI lineage: Eukaryota > Viridiplantae > Streptophyta > Magnoliopsida > Santalales > Viscaceae > Viscum > Viscum album. The sequence continues at coordinate 827,001,450 of OY728155.1, forward strand.
TAAAGATGAACTAAAAACCATTAAAACTAGGAAGGCTCCCATTCCTACTCAGGAAGTACCATCCTCAACTTTTAGGGGTGAATCCAATTACACACAAACCTCTCATGAATAACTCAAAGCAGTGACTGTTTTAAGAAGTGGGAAATCCATTGAGAAACCTGAACAATCCCTTCCAGAGCCATTAAAAGATTCAACAATACATTAAAATGATGAAGAACCACCCATAGATTCTAAAAACCGCAATGATAATTATAAGGAACTAAAATATCACCAAAAAATCAAACAACCTTCTTCATTTCCACAATGCATGTGAGGAAGAACTAAACCATAACTGAATGAAACATTGAAGGAAGTATTCTCTCAGGTTAAGTTGAACATTCCACTTCTCGATGCAATCCAAAGCATTACATACTACTCAACGTACCTTAAGGACTTGTGCACTTTTAAAAGTAAAATTTCACTTAAAAACCACATCCTTTTGGATGATAATGTGAGTACCACCATTCAAGGGACCATTGCTCTAATGTTAAAATATCCAAGATGTCCATACGTCAATGTTGTGTTAGAAGAGAAAAATTTTGTCAAATCCATTTTTTATCTTGGAGACAGTGTGAACCTCATTCCTTATGCCATGTATTGTCAGCTAGGGCTCGAAAAACTACAACCCACATCTGTCACTCTTCAACTTGCGGATTGTAGTGTTTGAGTTCCTAAGGGAAGGTTGTTTTGGTGAAAGTTGAAAATTTTATTTACCCAGTTGAATTCATTGTCCTTGAAAAACATCCAATATTAGGTCCTAGGGAGCAAATCCCAATCATCCTTGGTCATCCCTTCCTTACAACAATCGACTTTGTTATCTGAGTCTGAAATGGGAACATGACCATCACCTTTGGAAACATGAGTCTAGACTTGAACATATACAATGAAAACTCTCAAATTGGGGATGATGAAGAGATCCATGAGGTTAATTGGATTTTTTGTGTTGATAGTGAACTCTAGGAATATCAAGGGATTACTAAAGGATATTTAAGTAAAGACAAGATTGATTTTCTTTGTTCACATGAGGGAAATTTGTCACCTTGGCTTGAATCTCATTCAGATAGCTCTATTGATGATTTTCTAGAATCACCAATCAAAGATACAATGGGTTAAATCAATAACACTAAGTCCATAACCATTCATGACACTAATCTGGATAATTTAGCTGATGAAAATTTGGTTCACAAGGAACCAATTCTATAAAGAAACCTGAACAAAGATATTGAGTTCAATGCAAAGTCCCATCCTTCCTTTTAAAGTGATAAACAATCAGATCTAGAATTTAAGGTTCTACCTTCATCACTCAAGTATGAATTCTTAGGAGACAATCGAGTCTTTCGTATTTTCATTTCTTCCTCTCTTGAATCCAATCAAGAGATGATGCTTATAGATGTCCTAAGAATGCACAAGAAAGCAATTTGATGGAGAATTTATGATATTCCTGGAATTAGCCCACTCATTGTAACTCATAGGATTTTTCTTGAATTTGAATCCAAACCATGTCATCAACCTCATTGGATACTCAATCCAAATATCATGGATTTGGTAAGGAATGAACTTGTTAAGTTTTTGAATGCGGGTATCATCTACCCCATTTCTGAGAGTGAGTGGGAAAGCCCAATTCAAGTTGTCCCAAAGAAGGATGGAATCACAGTGATAACCAATAAGGATGGAGAGATTCTTCCAACTAGGGCGAGTAGTGGTTGGAGAGTCGGCATTGACTGGAGGAAGCTAAACTCATTTACCAAGAAGGACCATTTCCCCTTACCATTCATTAACCAAGTCCTCGAGAGAGTGGTGTGTCATTAATTCTATTTCTGCATAGATAGATTCTTAGAGTATAATAAAATTGATTTATCCTTAGAGTATCAGGTAAAAACAACCTTAATTGGTCCATTCAGCACCTTTGCCTTCAAATGAATGCCCTTTGGGTTATGTAATTACCCTAGTACCTTTCGGCGGTGCATGATGGGAATATTCTCTGACATGGTGGTGGATTGTTTAGAGGTCTTCATGGATGACTTCTCCATCTTTAGGGATAATTTTGAGAGATGTCTTCTAAATATTGAAAGTGTTTTATCAAGATGCGAGGATAATAATCTCATCCTAAATTGGGGAAATTCCATTTCATGGTAAAGGAAGGACTTGTTCTAGGAAATCTAGAATCTGGTAGAGGGATAGAAGTTGATAATGCTAAGGTCGGCATCATTTTTCACTTTCCCTCTCCTAAAACAATAAAACAAGTGAGGTCCTTCTTAGGACATGTTGGTTTCTATAGAAGGTTCATTAGGAATTTCAACTCTATTTCTCAACCACTATTTTCTATTGGTGAAAGATGCTCCATTTTATGGATAGAAATCTGTAAGGAATCATTCTCTACACTCAATTATGATCTTGTCTCTCCCCCTATCATGCAATCTCCAAATTGGAAACCTCCTTTTGAACTCTTGTGTGATGCTAGTAACTTCAAAGTAGGAGCTGTCTTTGGACAATGTTGTGAGAAAACTCCATGTGTCATTACTTATACAAGAAAATATATAAATGATGAACAAATTAACTACACCACCACTAAGAAGGAGTCACTTGTTGTTGTGTTTTCCTTAGAAAATTTCAGTTTCTACCTCTTTGGATCCCCCATATTTTTGTTCACTGACCATTCTACACTAAAATACCTCTTCCAAAAACAAGATGCTAAGGCTAGACTGATTAGGTGGGTCCTTCTCTTACAAGAATTTGACCTCACAATAAAGGACAAAAATGGTGTTGAAAATGTTATATTTGATCATCTATGTAGGATATAATTTAATGACAAATTATCTCACCTTTATGTGTCTGATTCTTTCCCAGATGAACACCTATACTCTGTGATTGACTGCCTATGGTATGTCGACATAGCCGACTTTTTAGTTACAGGAGTCATTCCAAAATTCTTAAGGACTCAAGATAAAAGGAAATTCCTTTATGATATTAGGAACTATGTGTTTTATGATCCATACCTCTATAAGTTTTTCCCTTACCAAGTCCTCAGGGGGTGTGTCCCAGAATTGGAAAAATAGTCCACCCTTAAATTTTGTCATAGTGATGCATGTGGATGTAACTTTTCCTCTAAGAAAAAATATTCTAAGGTTCTACAGTATGGTATTTTTTGGCCCACCCTCTCAAGGGACTCCTACACATTTTTTAAAAGTTTTTCTAAGTATCAACAAGTTGGTTCTATCACAAAAAAGGAATAAAATGTCACTCACTCCCATATTAGTGGTTGAAATGTTTGACTGTTGGGGAATCGATCGCATGGGTCCCTTCCCAAACTCTAGGGGGTATCTGTACATCCTTTTAGTTGGAGATTATATCTCCAAATGGGTTGAGGAAATTCTTAAAAAATCCAATGATCATCAAACTGTGATTATATTTCAGAATGAAAACATCTTCTTTAGATTTGGAATTCCTAAGGCTATCATTAGTGATTGCGGACCTCATTTTTGCTATCATCCATTCTCAGCACAGATGGAAAAGTATAAAATTTCTCACAAAGTGTCCACATATTACTACCAATAGATCAATGGTCAAGAAAATTTGTCCAATTTAGAAATAAAACAAATTCTTGAGAAAACTGTTAATCCATCTATGAAAGATTGGTCGAGAAAACTCTTAGATTCTCTTGGGGCCTATCGAACCGCATTTATAACCATTTTAGGAATGTCCCAATATGGGTTAGTTTATAGAAAAGAATTCCATTTTCTAGTAGAGATTGAACATAAGGATTTTTTTAAAATTATGAAACTTAATTATGACCTCTCATTAGCCAGAAAAAAATGAAATTATATCTCAATGAACATGAGGAACTTAGGATTGAGGCTTATGAAAATTCTAGGATCAATAAAGCTAATGTACAAGTCTTCCAATCTCGAAACCCTAAAACAAAACATATTATACTAGTTAAAACTATTCAATTTTATAGTTCAAAACCTAATTTAACCCCATGAAAGTTGAGGTCTAGATTGTCAGATCCATTTATAGTGCATCATATGTACCCTCATGGGGAAGAAGAGATTCAAGATCCCACAAGTGGTCACATTTTCAAGGTCAATGTTAATAGGTAAAAACCATTAATTAAATCATTAAATAAACATAAAAAAGAGTTTGAGTTAACTGAGCCAACCTATGAACCAGGAAAAAATTGATAGATTTAGGATCCATGTCGGGCTAACAACGTTAAACAAAAGCGTTTCACAGGAGGCAACCCATGGTTTTCATGTTTCCATTCTTCGTGAATCACCATTATTTTTTAAATATGATTAAGGAATCATTTTGATATTTAAAAATAATAATAAATTATATTTTTGACATGTTCTTCTATTATGAGTATGGATGGGTATGAAAGGGGAGCTCAATATTCATCAGTGTCACGTGGTGTGATCCCTGAGTAATACCTTACCTGGAAATTTTAAAATAAGACAATGTATCATCAGTTAATTTTATTTTTATGTGTATATAGATTAGAATAAAATAATAATAATAATAATTAAAAAAATTAAAATGACATGTCGTAGGTTGTGCGGAAAACTATAACACCCCGAGATTTTATGAAAAATATTTTTTTTAATTTCATTAATGTCTTGTGTTGCACGCTACACCAAAAGGAGATTGCACAACACGCATCCTTCACTTGCCTTTCATTACACGCAATCGCGACCTTCCTCGATAGCGTGTGTAGTACTCAATACCAAATTTCACTAAACAACGATATGCTATTAAAATATTATTAAAACTAGTCGTTATGAATAGTAATAACCACTTTTTGAAATTTTGTAAATTTTATTTTTCAAAATGGAATTCTTTTTTGGATTCTGAATATCGAAATTAGATTAGGGTGAAATTTTGGTAATTTTCGGATAACTTTCATATTTTGATGAATAGTGAAAATTACTAAATTTTAATTAAAAAAACCTTTTTAATCGAAATAATTAATAGTGATAAATTATTAATTTGAGTGGTTTTAAAGTATATTTAGAATATATTTTTACAATTTAATACAATGTTTTTCATTGGATGTAATTTCACATTTAAACCAGACATAAACAAGTGTCAATCTTTTGATAGTTATTATCTCTTAAGAACACGCTATTTGTTTTGACGACGGGAATAAATTTTTAAATTAATTAATGCAACTGATATGTTTTGAATTTGGTAAAATAGACATCATTTTTGAGTTCATAATATCAAATATAGCTTAGGCCTAATTTTTGGTATTTTTCTGGAAACTTTCATTTTTTGATGAATAGTGAAACCACTAAGTGGTAGTTAAAAAACTGAATTTTTTCATAAAACTTAATTTTACCGCTTCTGTGAGTGGAATTTCAAAAATCCGAGAGACACGGTTGATGTCAGTAAGTAAAATGTGGTTCAATGAGATGAAAATAATTTTTGGTGAATAGTAACTTTTTACTTTTATTTTCCACGGTTAAAATTAAATAGTGTAATTAAGGGTAAAAATGATATTATTATTACCCTAACACAGGTCTTAATTCTATTGGATAAGTGTAATTCGACCAAAAACAAACTTAGGAATAAAATATGACCATTTAGGCCCACTTGGATTAGATTAGGACATTTATTATTAATTTATTTAAAGAAGGGTTAAAATAGTTAAAATCAAGGTTTAATAAATAAATAATTTTTAATATAGGGTTATACATAAGATAAATTCGACTATAAATATTAATTATAAAGATAAAAAGATTTCCTACATAATTATATTTTATTTTTAATTTTTATACTTTAAATAATTTAATTTATTTATGACACAAAGATGATGCAGTAATTATCTTATTAATGAAATATTGACATAATTGATGTTATAAATACCCAAATAAATATAATTTGAGACTTTTTATGAATTACACTAATTTTCTAGGTTAATATGACATGTTATTATTGATTTAATTACTTTTTCTCGAACTAGTCATTCTGTTATGATTTTCACAAAAATCAATTACTAAATAGTGTCAAAATTGACATAAAATAATTTTTATAACAAATATTATATTAGTAATTGTTATTTTATTCCTAAAAATATAGGTTTTGGACAAACGACTTATATAAGGTTATATATATTAATAATAAACAACTTGGGGTTCGTTTGGCTGCATATTTTAAGTTTATTAACCTTATAGTATAAGAACACAAGAAGACACGGTAAAAGTAAAATTATTTAACTTAATGTTAAATCTAAATGATAAGGTTAAAATAAAAACCTAAACTTGTCTAAATTCTATTTTATGAGAGGATTTAGACCCATCCCCACCTTATCTTCTAAATATATCAATTTGGAGCTATTAAAAACCGAATTTGACTTTATAATAAAATAATAGTTTTAGTTATTCCAAATGTGACCCTCTCCTCCCTTATAAAAGGGCACCTCCTCCCTCTCCACCTCACACCAATTTGAGCCCTCAAGCTCGGCCAAACCCTACCAAATTATCTTCTCCACTTCCATAGGAACATACTAGAGGTTATGGTCTACTTTAAAGACCAATCTTAGTTCCCTAAGAAGAGGTTTCAAAGAGGCGTATCAAAGAAGAGGTAATTTCTTCTCCCGATTCTTTCAAGCTTCTTTCTTCTTCAACTTCTTCTTCTTTAGTTGTTTCATTATAAAGTAATAAAATTAGTTTCAATAATATACTGATTTGTTATTATAAATATGAAAAAACCCCATTTCACCTTCTATCCATCCTACGGAAAACAAAATCACCGCGCGTGCGTACGTACGGAATACCGTCTCCACGCCGTGGTGTAATCTGTTTTTTCCACCAACACCTTACATGGATGGGTATAATGGTGTAAAGAATAACTATACATAGTTATTACAACATCTTACTGATTCTGATATATTTTATCACCCACTCCAATTGAATTCAATAATTATGGAAATGATATCATCGCTTGTGCGTACGTACAGACTACCGTCTCCACGACGCGATGAGATTCATTCTCCATGTTAACCATTTAAGAATGATTATAATGTATATATAATAAATAATAATGAAATATATGACATTATAAAGCTACTGGATTTATGTATATATGTATTTCATCTACTTAATTCCATTCAACTCAATAAGGAAACGAAAACAGCGTTCATGCGTACGTACGGCCTACCGTCTCCATGAACGGTGTATTTCTTTCCATTTATAGATCTATTATATATATGTATATTCTGAATATATATTATATATAAAAAAAGTTTTATATTATGTAATTATTTAATCGTGATCAAAGTAATCATATGAATAATTACAATTCAAAACACGGACGACAAATGAAACGATTTTACCCAAAACACTCTTTAACATGGAATTTACAAAAGAATGGGTAATATAAAGTCATAAGTGAACCATATATGATAACATAACAATGAATATGATTTTGTAATAAGTAAATGACATTATTTAAATCATTATACCGGAGGTTCGGATACATACGAAGCATATCAGACATAAGGTAAGGGATAATTTATCAATCTCATTTTTATCCGAGATTGTTTATTTGTAAGTATTTACTGGGGTTATCTTTATCATCCAATACAATGTTTTCTAAAAATGGTTTCATGTATGTTTAATGTCTTTTTTACCCATTTTTGACTTTTACTACATGGTATGTAAAGAATCTTTCTTTTTTTTACGTTACGAGGTACTTTTTGACTTTTTCGGCAAAAGTACGAGAAGAATGTTTTTTTAACGTATACGGAATGAAAGGATTTTTACGGTTTTATAAAGCCATATTTTCATGAAGCTTCCTCCAAAAGATTTCATGACTATTTTAAACAAAATATTTTTCTTTTAAAATTTCATGACCTTTTGTGAAAAGAAATTGATTTTGAAAAATAAAGGATATTTTCCTCAAGAATTCATTTCAAGTGTTTTATCAAAACCATTTTCCATCTAAGATGACATTATTTCATATGTGTATGTTTTAAGTATAATTTACCTTTGATTTACATGGTTTCACATTTCTCATTATGAAATGATATCCATTTATTTTATATGGATTATGTGATGATGGAATGATGTTTATGAAACCCATTTTATTTGTTGGGTTATTATGAATGATGTAAGTTTATTTTGTGGCACAAGTAAGAATGATTTCATTATGAGATGGGTGGGACCTATATCTCCCTCCAATTCATTGGGTAAAGATTTTATATCTCATGAGATAGACATGGCTGGAACGGTAAGTTAATCTGGTTCAGTGTTACAGGACTGAAACGAGGAGTGAACTCGATTCAGAATGGGACTTTGTCCACTAAGATGGTCTTGGAAGCAATGCCTTGGATACTATGGAAATCATTACATGTGCTTAATTAATTCCACAATTACATGTTTTATTCCCGTTCTATTTTATCATGGTTTATGTTCCATTATGATCTATGCCTTATGTACTTCCATGTTTTATGTCGTTGCTCAAGATTTTAATGTTTAAACATTATTTTCATGTTTTTAAGTTCCCATGTATATGGTATGTTTTATTTTATCCATGCTTACCATTACTGAGCATTTGAGCTCACCCTTTTTATGTTTTATTTTCCCCCAGGATCAAAAGAAAGGTTTTAGGTCAGGAAACAAAAAGTGGATGATCTTTATGGGAGATGTTGAAGATATTTCACCCCGATTATAAGATTACGTTCCAAGTTTCCAAAGACACTAAGCTATTACGGTCCTTGTGTGTCTATTTTTGTTATGTATTAAGAATTCCGCAAAAGTAATGTAATGTCCATGTACGTCAGGCTACGGGACTCTAAAGTTGGTATCAGAGGAAAGGTTTAGTCAACCTTTGGAAACTAGGATGCGAAAATGTTAATGAGATCCCTAGAGATATTTCTAAGGTATGTCTAGGTATGTTCCTAAGGATAAGTATACGTATAGGATATAGTCCTAAAACTATGGTAAAGATCTTAGAATTCAACCTAAGATGTTAGATATTCAGGGTGCTTCCCCTTTACTATGTTATTTTCCCTAGAATGATTTTTACCTCTCACACTATTCTTTTTGGGTTTTAGAAAATGGCTGGAAACAGGAAGATTCATGATAATAGAGGATATGACGGACAATGGAATGATTTTCTTCATGAGAAACCAAATGAAACGGGATCTGGAAGTCCAAACAATTTTATTATACCTAATCAGCAATCTCATAATATGATCAATAATCTCAACTTTGGTAAGTTTCCCGACTCAGATAATAAGAGAAATATGGAGTTTCATGATGATCATAGAGGAAATAAAGTTCAATTTCCCTCATGTAAATCGTGTGGGAAGAGGCATCAGGGAGATTGTTTCAAAGGAATTGGAAGATGCTTTGGGTGTGGAAAAGAAGGACACAAAGCCAGTAAGTGCAAAGGAAAAGGTTCAGTTAACACCATGGACAAGGATAATGGTATTTCTATGACATCAACAATGATTATATGTTTTAAATGTGGAATGTATGGGAATTATGCAAACCAATGCCCTAATGCAAAATCTGATGAAGAGAATCAGCATGGTCATATGGGTAGTATTTATGTGGATGATGATGAGGAGACTATAAATGATATATGAGATGAAAGAAGTATTGAAGCTCAGTCGGTTGTTTTAGAAGGTAGTGTAATTATTGTATGTTTATCGAGAGTTATGTTGTATAGTTAATGGTACTATGGAATAAAGAATAATCTAAGTATTGTTACACAATTGTTTTTTCCTAAAAGTATTTGAAAGAATATGTTGAATGGTACCAGTAACCATGAAAGGTTATTCAGATATTTTTGAAAAGTAGATGATATGCGCATAATGAAGGGATAAGGAGGAAATTAAATGTTTGATAGTATTCATGATCTCATGACTGATATAAGGAGAAGGTTATATCCTGGTTTGAGTATATAGAATTTTTGGATTTTGGTATGTGGAAAGAGTTAACTTTTGACAGCATTTATGTTTTCGCTAAGGTTTAATGGGTATTCCTTTTTCAAGAGAATACATGATTAAGGTATTCGCATGATTGATATGTGACCAACAAGATATATGGGGGATAAATGATGGTATTCACATGCTTGGTTGATGATATTTTAAGTAATTGTTTTCTTTATACTATGAGCTTGGACCGAAGTATTGTAGATAAGCCTAAAGATTGGAATGGATTATGTTGGAAATAAGTTAGTATTATTTAAGGATGGAAGTTTTTTCGATATTATTGATGGGATGTTAGAGTAATATAGTTTTAGAAAAAGGACAACCTGCAGGACGGGCGACAGCCCATCGCGCCGGACAAGGCTGTGGGAATCGAACCCACAACCGAAGTGTGACTAGCCTTTATCACCTACCACTGGCCTACAAGAAGTCCCTGGTTAGTAGAAACTAGTTTTATTTTATTAAGTGGTATGATATATGATGTATAAGTCCATTTTAGGAACCATATATGATTAATCTCACCATAGATGGACTTATGTATATTTGATAACTTTTTCTAACCTTTTGTTTGAAACAGATGGAATGACCCATAATTCTATCACATGATCTGTTAACACTTCACGAATAACAAATTCAACTTCATTTCTTTAATAAATGAAGTGTAAATTGTTCAAAGAACAAAAAATAGTGAGATTGTACCAAAATCAAGCAAGTATTTCTTCTAATTCAAAATTTTCAACTTTAGGGAAATGATATTGAAAACCAAAAATGTTGTCCTAGTGATCTTATATCCAATGAATTAGGTGGTACCTTAGATCGTCACAAATTTATGGCTTTGTGATTGATGTCTTTTTCATAGCCATGTTCTCTACCACTCTCCATCAGAACTTGATGGTTAGATTTTTCTTCCATATCCATATTTTCACCGATGTTCTCCTATATGGAAATCCAGGGATTAGTTTATCTGGGTAACCGTTACATTTCATACTTTAGTTTTTAAAGATTGGTTTTAGTATTCCTTTTTACTATGTGGGTTTCTATTAAAGAAACTTTCGAGTAGTAAACCATTTATAACCCCAATGAATTTCGAGGGCGAAATTCATTTTAAGGGGGGTATAATGTAACACCCCGAGATTTTATGAAAAATATTCTTTTTAATTTTATTAATGTCTTGTGTTGTACGCTACACCAAAAGGAGAATTCACAACACCCATCCTTTACTTGCCTTTCATTACACGCAATCGCGACCTTTCTCAATAGCGTGTGTAGTACGCAATACCGAGTTTCACTAAACAACGATATGCTATTAAAATATTATTAAAACTAGTCATTATGAATAGTAATAACCACTTTTTGAAATTTTGTAAATTTTATTTTTCAAAATGGACTTCATTTTTGGATTCGGAATATCGAAATTAGCTTAGGGTGAAATTTTGGTAATTTTCGGATAACTTTCATATTTTGATGAATAGTGAAAATTACTAAATTTTAATTAAAAATGACATTTTTAATCGAAATAATTAATAGTGATAAATTATTAATTTGTGTGGTTTTAAAGTATATTTAGAATATATTTTTACAATTTAATACAATTTTGGTCATTGGATGTAATTTCACATTTAAACCAGACATAAACAAGTGTCAATCTTTTGATAGTTATTATCTCTTAAGAACACGCTATTTGTTTTGACGACGGGAATTAATTTTTAAATTAATTAATGCAACTGATATGTTTTGAATTTGGTAAAATAGACATAATTTTTGAGTTTATAATATCAAATATATCTTAGGCCTAATTTTTGGTATTTTTCTGGAAACTTTCATTTTTTGATGAATATTGAAACCACTAAGTTGTAGTTAAAAAACTGAATTTTTTCATAAAACTTAATTTTACCGCTTCTGTGAGTGGAGTTTCAAAAATCCGAGAGACACAGTTGATGTCAGTAAGTAAAATTTGGTTCAATGAGATGAAAATAATTTTTTGTGAATAGTAACTTTTTACTTTTATTTACCACGGTTAAAAGTAAATAGGGTAATTAAGGGTAAAAATGATATTATTATTACCCTAACACATGTCCTAATTCAATTGGATAAGTTTAATTCGACCACAAACAAACTTAGGAATAACATATGACCATTTAGGCCCACTTGGATTAGATTAGGACATTTATTATTAATTTATTTAAAGAAGGGTTAAAATAGTTAAAATCAAAGTTTAATAACTAAATCATTTTTAATATAGGGTTATAAATAAGATAAATTCGACTATAAATATTCATTACAAATATAAAAAGATTTCCTACATAATGATATTTTATTTGTAATTTTTAGACTTTATATAATTTAATTTATTTATGACACAAACATGATGCAGTAATTATCTTATTAATGAAATATTGACATAATTGATGTTATAAATACCCAAATAAATATAATTTGAGACTTTTTATGAATTACACTAATTTTATAGGTTAATATGACATGTTAGTATTGATTTAATTAACTTTTTTCGAACTAATAATTCTTTTATAATTTTTAAAAAAATCAATTACTAAATAGTGTCAAAATTGACATAAAATAATTTTTAAAACAAATATTATATTAGTAATTGTAATTTTATTCTTAAAAATCTAAGGTTTGGAAAATGAATTAGATAAGGTTATATATATTAATAATAAACAACTTGGGGTTAGTTTGTCTGCTTATAGTATGTTTATTAACCTTATAGTATAATAACACAAGAAGACACGGTAAAAGTAAAATTATTTAACTTAATGTTAAATCTAAATGATAAGGTTAAAATAGGAACCTAAACTTGTCTAAATTCTATTTGATGAGAGGATTTAGACCCATTCCCACCTTAGATTCTAAATATATCAATTTAGAGCTATTAAAAACCTAATTTGACTTTATAATAAAATAATAGTTTTAGTTATTCCAAATGTGCCCCTCTCCTCCCTTATAAAAGGGCACCTCCTACCTCTCCTCCTCACACCAATTTGAGCCTTCAAACTCGGCCAACCACTGCCAAATTATCTTCTCCACTTCCCTAGAAAAATACTATAGGTTCTGGTCTACTTTAAAGACCAATCTTAGTGCCCTAAGTGGAGGTTTCAAAGTGGCGTATCGAAGAAGAGGTAATTTCTTCTCCCGATTCGTTCAAGTTTCTTTCTTCTTCAACTTCTTCTTCTTTAGTTGTTTCATTATAAAGTAATAACATCAGTATCACTAATATACTGATTTGATATTATAAATATTTAACAACCCCATTTCACCTTCTATCCATCCTACAGAAAACAAAATCATCGCGCGTGTGTACGTACAGAATATCGTCTCCACGCCATGGTGTAATCTGTTTTTTCCATCAACACCTTACATGGATGGGTATAATGGTGTAAATAATAAATATAAAAAGTTATTATAACATCATAATAATTCTGATATATTGTATCATCCACTCCAATTCAATTTAATAATTATGTAAATGATATCATCGCTCGTGCGTACGTACGGACTATTGTCTCCACGACGTGATGAGATTCATTCTCCATGTTAACCATTTAAGAATGATTATAAAGTATATATAAGAAATAATAATGAAATATATGACATTATAAATCTACTATATTTATGTATATATGTATGTCATCTACTTAATTCCATTCAACTCAATAAGGAAATGAAAACAACATTCATGCGTATGTACGGCCTACTATCTCCATGAACGGTGTATTTCTTTCCATTTATCGATCTATTATATATATGTATATTATGAGTATATATTATATATAAATCATGTTTTATATTCTGGAATTATATAATCGTGATCTAAGTAATCATATAAATAATTACAAGTCAAAACACGGACGACAAATGAAACGATTTTACCCAAAACACTCTTTAACATGGAATTTACAAAAGAACGGGTAATATAAAGTCATAAGTGAACCATATATGATATCATAACAATGAATATGATTCTGTAATAAGTCAATGACATTATTTAAATCATTATACAGGAGGTTCGGATACATACGAAGCATATCAGACATAAGGTAATGGATAATTTATCAATCTCATTTTTATCCGAGATTGTTTATTTGTAAGTATTTACTGGGGTTATCTTTATCATCCAAGCCCATGTTTTCTAAAAATAATTTCATGTATTTTTAATGTCCTTTTTACCCATTTTTTACTTTTACTACATGGTATGTAAGCAATATTTCTTTTTTTAACGTTACGAGGTACTTTTTGACTTTTCCGGAAAAAGTACGAGAAGAATGTTTTTTTAACGTATACGACATGAAAGGATTTTTACGGTTTTATAAAGCCATATTTTCCTGAAACTTCCTCCAAAATATTTCATGACTATTTTAAACAAAATCTTTTTATTTTAAAATTTCATGACGTTTTGTGAAAAGAAATTGATTTTGAAAAATAAATGATATTTTCCTCAAGAATTCATTTCAAGTGTTTTATCAAAACCATTTTCCATCTAAGATGAAATTATTTCATATGTGTGTGTTTAAAGTATAATTTACCTATGATTTACATGGTTTCACTTTTCTCATTATGAAATAATATCCTTTTCTTTTATATGGATTATGTGATGATGGGATGATGTTTATGAAACCCATTTTATTTGTTGGGTTATTATTAATGATGTATGTTTATTTTGTGGCTCAAGTAGGAATGATTTCATTATGAGATGGGTGGGACCTATATCTCCCTCAAATGAATTGGGTAAAGATTTTATATCTCATAAGATAGACATGGCTGGAACGGTATGTTAATCTGGTTCAGTGTTACAGGACTGAAACGAGGAGTGAACTCGATTCAGAATGGGACATTGTCCACTAAGATGGTCTTGGCAGCAATGCCTTGGCTACTATAGAAATCATTACATGTGCTTAATTGATGCCACAATTACATGTTTTATTCCCATGCTATTTTATCATGGTTTATGTTCCATTATGATCTATGTCTTATGTACTTCCATGTTTTATGTCGTTGCTCAAGATTTTAATGTTTAAACATTATGTTCATGTTTTTAAGTTCCAATGTATATGGTATGTTTTATTTTATCCATGCTTACCCTTACTGAGCATTTTAGCTCACCATTTTTATGTTTTATTTTCCCCCAGGATCAAAAGAAAGGTTTTAGGTCAGGAAACAAAAAGTGGAAGATCTTTATGGGAGATATTGAAGATATTTCACCACGATTAGAAGATTACGTTCCAAGTTTCCAAAGACACTAAACTATTTTGGTCCTTGTGTGTCTGTTATTGTTATGTATTAAGTATTCCGAAAAAGTAATGCAATTTCCATGTACATCAAGCTTCGGGTCTCTACAAAAACCCCTCCACAACCGGAGAATCTGCGGGGACTCAAACCCATGACCAAAGGGGGATAGGGGCACGTGCTTACCACCGAACTACGACTTATAGGGATTTTTTATTCTATAATTTTTGTATATATACATATTTTTTACTTTTTTTATTATATGAATAAATATATGTGTGTGTGTGTGTTGTTTTGTTTTGTTTTGTTTGTTTGTTTGTTTTTTCCTTTTTCCCCTAGGGAACTCCGTAAGTGACATGGATATCAAAGGACTAAATTGGAGCAACAAGAACCTCAACTTCAACCACCATGTGAATTCATTCTATGATCCTCATATTTCAAATTTCTTTTAGAACACCTCTTATCTACCTCTACCCCCATTCTAAATTTTATTTTCTTTAAACACTAGGGACAGTGTTATTCTTTGTTGGGTGGGGGTGAAAGGAATGAAAAAAATTAATTAATTTTGCGTGCATAAACAAATGTGTGGAAGGAACATTTTATTTAACCTTGAACATGATAATACACAATGCACACTTTGAAACTGAATATAAATTAATTTAGAATTCCCATATTCTTATTTTTGTCCATGTATAATTTCATGAGCATATATTTTTTAATGTGTGGTTGTCTGATGTAAAATTTCGTCGTTTATATTTTCATCCAAATAAAAAAAAGATCAAAACACACATCCTTTGGATAGTGGGGTATCAGTTTGAGTTCATGGGGTCCCCCACATAAATAGCACAGGTTTGGTGTTCATTTTAGTTTTAATATGAGTATTCAATAAAAAAATCAAAAAACAATATATTTGCGTGTAGAGTAATGAAATGACCTTTGCATGGATTTTGGAACTTGGGGATCGGGACTCTATAGTTTTTTGGCTTGGAGTTCATAATTTTATCTCTATTTTTGGAAATTTGACTTTTTTTTGACTAATTTAAATCAAGATGATGCCCGAGTATGTGGTATTTCCTTGGTTCCCTAAGGTCTTTGAGCCTAGGAGTCATCGACAAAGTCTCACTACATGGTTTGACTCTTTTGACTACAATTTCAATTAGCATGGAAATATTGCAAAAAAATTGAATACTCATCTTAATTAAGAAATGCGATTCCACCTAGAGCTTCCATCATTTCCACCTTTAATAAAGATGACCCCCATGTCTATTGTGAAACACAACACATCCTCATGCATAATTGATATTGGATGAAATATGGCGATGAATTTGATCAAAGGAATTGGATTGGGATTGGGATTTACTTATGAAACTATCTTGTATTAAATTATTTTGATAGGTTTCATGATTGTTTGGTATAAGGGTTTTTTGGTGATCATTTTTTAGGAATTTGTTTGGGAAAAGGGAATTAAAATTTCATATTTATGAGATATATTTTGCTCCGGACTAGAAAAACTAAAGTTGGGGTGTTATTAGCCACTATATGATGCTAATATTCATTTATAATATATATAATATTCATGTGATTTATTATTCATAAAAACCATTTTAGTGCATTTTACACTTTGACATTAATTCATATTATGATTGTAATTCCCTCTTAAAATGCACTATTACATGGTACATTTTTGAACACCTCCTAAAATACAATATGGTCTTGGATTTTTTTTACATATTTTATTATCAGATTTATTATTACATTGGAAACTATTCATAAATTTAGAGTATTCTAATATTCACATTGGAAGACCACAAAAATGGGCTTTCATGGAAACACATTCTGGGCAAAGTAAACTAGACAAATTCCCAATAACAAGATTGCAAAGGCCAGTATTCAATCCCAATGATTCTAAAAATTTAACTAAAGATATAGTACTGAATGGGGAAGAGTTCATTAAACAGTGGCCAAAGATAATTTGGATGTTTGAATAGAGTTACAGGTATCCCATGTTGGAGATAAAATTATGGGCTAGATTCTTTGGCCTAGAAAAACAGCCCACCATTTTACAAATATCTCATAAACCATAAAATATTTTGGGTTGAAACCTAAAATAAAGTTTGGTAACATCGGTAAAATATTTTTACACTTTTATGGACCACTCTAATTCATCCATCTAGAATCTCTTTTAGGCACTTTTGTTAGGTGGCTGCAAGTTGTATACCACCTCGGGTCAAGAGTGGAAAAGTCTATGTTCCACAATCATTCCACCACCCTAAGCATACCATAATCAAGTAGGATAACATTAACATTTTAAGGCTCTACCCAAGGCTCCAAAAATTCATATTTAAGGTAGTGTTATTGGATTATTTATTCATCTTTGGTGCTTTATTTCATTGTAATGTTTTTCAGTAATTTTATTGTCTCTAGCTTGTCTTTCACATGTAAGTTGTTCTAATTCTTCTTTGCTCCTTAATAAAATTTCTTTTTCTCATTTTATTATGTTCTTATTCATATCATATTGATACTGTTTTCTTGAGGTGTGAATGTATTGAAACCAAACCTTGTGAAATTATCTCACAATGGTGGAGTGATCATTATTTCATTGTCTTTTTTTACTTTTTCATTTCATCCCTCATAAGTCTACGTCCCACTTCCATTGAAACCATAGAATGAATGGAGGGATAACCCACTTATGGTTTGATCCAAGGGAGTAGAAAGGGGTTGGATTGGATTTTATTTATCACCCCATTAATGTCTAATCACTTATTTTAATTGAGATTTTTATTTGATGATTTTCAAACTTCTTCTTCCTTGATGAATTTTAAGGCCACATACTTCAAGTGCTAATATGAACCTTTACCTTGATGTGATCATAAATTGGATCCTCTAATTATATAGGTGATTAGTATTGTGTCGTGTTGGTATTAATCTAGTAAGTAATGAAGTTGTTTGTTCTTCTTGAATAAACCCATCTCGAATAGAATAAATTGAAACCGTTAAGAAAATAATTTCATCCAATCCACCCCTAGAAATAACCTAGGATCAACTCATTGTCTTAATTTGAATTAACTTAGATTTTTTAGTGATCCTTTAAACCCATCAAAAATCAACCCAAAGTTGGCAACTTCATAGCCAAAAACAGTCCATAGAATGTATGTGTCAGTAGGTTACTTCTTTGGTCTCTGAGGATTCGACAACCCATTCTAAACTACATGTGACCGCTTAACCCTAAAAACATTGGTAAATTTGTGTGAGACCAATGAGAATTACGATAAAAACAAATTTCAATGAATATTCAGGGAGTTTAACTATCTCCTATATTTATTGGAATCCAAATCCCTATACTAAAATCTATTTATATATAGTTAGGAAGTGGGAAACTCTGCGAGTCAGTCAATGATCACCAATATGGAATTGTGTCTCCTGGATGTATGTGGTAAACCTGTTGTGAAGTCCATCAATATCCCTTACCACATCCTTCATAGTACCCCAAGAATGATAAAGAGCATCTCTTTCCATGAAAAGGGGCCTGACATGGTGAGTTGAAAATCCACAAAACTAATTCAAACACACTCTTAGATTTTATCTCAACAGTTAATCACATATTCAACCCGTTCTACATCCCCAATGTCCGCCTTGACACCCACATTCTAATCCCAATGCATCTCATCAATCTAGGTGTCCAATGATACAACTGTGAATCTCTTAAAAATATTTATATGCTCCCCACCTTTTGGATTCCCATGAGGGTTATTCCCTATGGAAAATTGAGAACATAAATACCCATAGTCGGTATCACCGAGTTGTGCCTCCATGACTCAATTAGGATTGCATGGGTAACAACCAATGACTAGAGATAAGATACTCCATCTCCATCCAAGATGGAAAACTGAAATGAGGCCAACTGCTCCAATTCCTCATTATGTAATTGCTAACTAGATTCTGTCCAAGAGAATCATCTTCCACATTCCTCATCCCAGGAGTATATAAAAACTCTAAGTCAAAGTCCTGTTGTAACTCTTGGCATTGCATCTATATCAAGACTTGTTCCTTCTAAGAGAAGGCATAAATGAGAATCTTAAAGTTGATGTGGTTAATGTATCACTTTCCCATCAGGTTGTATGGATGGAACATCAACAAGAAGACCACCACTGTTAACTCAGGATTATGAGTCGTGCAGTTCTACTCATCAAACTCCATATAAATACTCACTTTATTCATTGCAACTCCACCCTCATAGGTGACGTTTCCTAGAAAAATAATACATCATTAATCTAATACAGACACTTCAAGAGCATTCCATATTTTTGGTGCTCTCGAAGTGGGTCCAAGACCATCTTGAAGTGTCTTGTGTGCTCCTCCTTGGTTGCCGAGTACACTAAGATGTCATCAGCAATGATCACCTAGGGATGCTCAGGGTGAAACATTAAGTCTTACTAAGATCATTCCCTGGAATTCCCCCATCTACACCCCCATCTCATGGAGCTCTTCAGGGTAAATTTGATAAATTGACAAAAATATCAGGCCACCCTAGGGTGTTGAATAATGCAGAAGTCTAACTATTGAAGGAGTGGTAAACATAGAACATATTCAAACAAGAAGCCCTTATACACTAATAAAAATAAGATACCTGAGGACTCATAACATCCACTACACTAATGGTCGGACTGGCGAACTGAATATAGATCAGATGCATCATCTTCTTCCTAGGTCCATCAAGAGTTGTAAGTATTCCCTCTTGATAAAAGGGGAAATCTAGTTCCATAACTCTGAGCGAACACTATTTCTTTTCCTAAAACAAAAAATCTAGGTATGAACTGAGGTAATCCATACTGAGAACGATATCATAATGCCTCAACACCAATACCAAGAGATCCCAACTAAAACTCTTGACTCCAAGAGTCAGGTCACACTGTAAGTACCAATGTGTGGTCATTGGGTCTCCTCCAGTAGGATTCTCCAAACATGAGAATCATGTTAATGGTTTAACCAGAAACTCTAGGTATAAAACAGGAAAACTGGAAGGAATGGAAATCCATAGTACAAGTGTCTATCAATATTGAAACTAAAGTTGGAAGGCACAAATTTTACTTTTAATCATCCCTAGATTCCTAGGGTCATAAACCTCAACATCCTATAACTCTCCCCTACCATATCCACCAACTCTCAGAGTATGGTATAGACCACTTGGAGGTGCTGGTGGTAACACATCAAAATGTAAGCCACCTCTTACCACTTCCTTAGCTCTCCTTACACATATGTAGCCTGATGGATCAGAATTCTCTGACTACTAACTTTTACATGGTGCTTCAACAACCGCCTTTATGACTACAACATGAATGGTGGGAAAATCTTGCACAATATTCACCCTTTTATGACAAGCATATAAAAGACTTATCTACTAGGAACTAGTGTATCCCCATGACTTATTATGAATCCTATGGTTCTTTGGAATACATTGCACACCTACTATTGTTGGGTTGTGCTTACCCTTCTTCTAGGGTGATTACTACCTTGAAATCCTATAATAAATGTTTTAACCCCTAACTTCATCAACTATTTCCAAAATATCCATCCATGACTTAGTTTAGAAAGTTGTATTTACCTGAACCACTGAAGGTGGGTCTGCTAACTGATCATCAAGAGAAAGATTCACCTGTTTACCATCCTGAAGAAATAATACTCTATGACTAGCTCCCATCAGGGAGGCCACATCGAGCATTGGGAAAAACTTCTAATCCCACTATGGAAACCTCACTAGATGGAATAATGAACACATCCTGTGAAGAACAATATGTATCATGGTTAAAAGAGGTTACATGGTGAGCTAACTCAAGAAGGACATGGAAAACACAAACCATTTCTATATGATGCATGTGCCTTTGTTTCTTTGAAACTAGATTTTCCTTGTACCGAGTCCAAAAACAGGTGCCTAGAGTCATGGTGTATGGATACATCATCTTCCACACCAACACTGGAGTCTTTGTCCTAAAAGACGAACTTGAAACACTTAACATTGTTTCCCCAAACCAATCTCACAGACTCTCAGTCCTAAGGTAGAACTGACATCATTTGAAACCACTCTGTCATGACCCATCCCCCAAGGACCATACTGTGACTACCCCAAGAGGGTATGCAAGAAAGTAAAGAAGTAAAGTGCAACTGGCCCGGAAACAAGCCCACTAAAACAAAGACAACTATAATGTATGACCTATAAACAAGGTCACTAAAGCTGCTATAGAAAGCTGTTACCAACACCTCGGCTTGTATGATCTCACATGGCATTGTCCGGTTGTGTTCCTAGTCCTACTCTGCCTAGGAATCTACTAAAGCATCATTTAACTACATAAGACATGACATATGTGGGAAAATCCCATGCAGGGGTGAGTAAAACAGTACTTGGTAGGGGACCCTGAAACACAAAGTAAAAGGACAAAAATAGAACATCACCAAGAAGTTACAGTCATCTAAACATAGTTATATTTTAATAACACATATAAAAAGAACATCCAGGTACACTCATAAATGATTCCAAGATACAATGTCTCGTCCACAACCAGCCATATGTTTCTTCTCATAGCACGCTCAATTCTGGGAGATCCCACTCTACGAGCTAACTGAAGGAAAGAATGTAGAACAAGTCTACCAAAATTATATAAGAGAACATATTGTCTCGATACACCATGAAGTTTCCTTGAGATTTCTAGTCTCACAAAGACATTGAGTGTTGAAATCATAGCCAAATCCTCAGTCACAGGATTCTGCTCAAGGCATGAATGTTCTAAGAGAACTATCTCCATGAGATTTGAAATCATCTGAGACCCTCACAATGTGGTACTGCTTCTTTGGGTCCCACCTAAAGAAGACACACTGAGAACTGCCTAAATTACATTTATCAGGTTAAATCATGAAGGAAGGAATGATATCGATACACAAATAAGGGGTCCTGCACCAAGGGATCAGTGGGGGATATCCCAACCCTACTGGAATTGTCATCCTAGATAGAGGATGGGTTCCATGTAAATATTGGCCACACCCATGCCACAAACCCTATATAATGTATCATGTAGAGAATTGAGGAACCACTAGGCCTCTCAGTGCGGTACATGCTCCACATTTACTTGATGGGGCACTGAGACCCATGGAGTCATTTCCGCTTGCTGGGTCACCTAGTGATGCTCATCACTTAGGCCTTCTAGGTCACCAAGATCTGATTTGCGCCAACTCACATCAGAAAACGGCTAATTCACTATGATAGGAATGGGATCCTACATTGTACCTTCATAGAGAAGCCCATTTGTATTGTCACAATATCTAATGTCAACCACTATGACGAGATTTGGACCCTACATGGATCAATCATTAGAAATAAAAATGGTACATCACCAGCCCATTTTTTTCAACTAAAATCCCACTAATCCATCTCAAAAGGGACGCTTCCTTGCAAGGGTCCCAACATTGTAGGTGGATATTCAATTGGACTTATAGTTTGAATGATATGGGAGTTTTAGTGAAAGGGGGTATGGTTGGGTTTGGGGTCGGTCCGACCCAGTCAGACCGATCCAACCCGTCTCGGACCATGGTCCACCAACCCGACCTGGGTCCACTGACCTGACCTTCTCTAAATGAGCTCGTTCGCCCACCCCAGATATGGTAACCTATTACATCCCTCTTTGTAAAATGGTCGGCTGGACTGGCTTTTGTTTCCAAATGTGCCCCACGGCCTGATCTGTAGGCCCACCTCCTCTTGTCGTGGCATAAAGTAGTGGTGTGCCACCTCCGTTGCACCAGCACACGGGCACCGAAACCCAGGAAGGACCTTTCACAGGCCACCATTTTTACTCCGATAGTCTATTATTTTATCTAAAATAGGTACCAGGATCCCCTGGTTGTGTTCTTCATCAATTCGGGTTCAAATCCTCCATGTGATCCATTACGGTGTAATGTCGTCTGAGTGATGATATCTCCTACAATGCCTCAATCTATTCTACAACGTCATCGCCGCACCTTTTTCATGTGTTGTCAATTCCAAAACTAATATGTGTGATCATTTCACAACAATCTATCTTTCATCAACACACGAATAACAAGAAGACGTGTGGGAGTAAAACACAATAAGCAACCCAAGGATAGAACCTCTCCTATTTTTTCTTTCTGACCTTGATCCGATTCATTAGAAGGATCAAGAAAATGAAAAATAAAACCTGAAATCAATAAAATGGTCATCAATCCACAATAAACCTCTCAGGAAAAAACTCATCCAGCAACAATACAAATGATCTATGAAACGATTCATCTATCGATTGATTCATTTTTTTCATGGGAATTAAAAGGTGGGGAAATGATAGAATTTAAATAACAACACCTACCTCAAAACTAGTATCAGTCTACATTAGGGTTTGATCTTCATTGGCAGTCTGTTGAGAGATGTCATGATCTGTCGTTATTGGAGATCTTTCGTTCGTCTCTGTTTGTCGCTCGCCAACGGAATTCCTCTAAAGCCTCAGAGAAAACTACTAGGTCATCCCCTAATTAATGGAGGAAACACATTAACGCATTAACGCATTTTAATGTTACTAATTACCTTGAAATAGCATTTCCATGATTCATTATTTATGAAAAGAGAATAGGTTTCTTTATCGTTGTGTCACATTGTCACTATTCTATGAAACGTTAAAAAAATAAACATCTTTAATTATATTTTATTCTCCTTTAAAATGTCTAAAAATTAACTTTTACCCTCGACCCGTGTTGGTCAATGTTAGGCTCTGCCTAAGGAAAGAACATCCTCATGAGCTTAACGGTTCTCTCAGATTTCCAATCCAAGTTACCATTTATGAGTTATAATTTTTTTTAAAATAAAATAATTTATTCATTAATTTGATTTATGGTTATTCCATTTTTGGGTTTTCTAATAGGATACCTACACCAACTAAACTTAAGTCACGCCTAGGGTAAAAACACTACTCTGAGCACAATGGTGCCCTCAGATTTCTTATCTGGGAATATTTTTAAGAGTTATTACACTTTTTTAGGAAAGATACTCATTTACGCTATTTAAAAACTGAACATTTTTTGACAGATCATTCTTGGCACAATGGGGCTCAGAACCACACACCATCTAAGTGCATGGTCTTGTAATGTTTACCAAGATTTTTCTAAAAATAGAATTAAAAAAAATTGAGTAGTTACACTAAACCCCATATATCAATGTATCAATAAAAATGTAATTAACCAAATATCATGAACATCCATCACATCATATCACACAATATTAATAATTGGAAACATGTGATAATAATGAAATGTTGAAATGATGGCATATAAGAAATAGTACCCACAGAGCTAATCAAATGAACAAAGAGAATAAGGAAAATAAAATTAAAACGAGAGGCTATACTATATCCCAAGGCTCGCCTCATCCTGATATCCACATCCCACTCAGTCAACTCCATAATGATTAAAAAAATGAGCTTCAATCCAACCTGAACCTACAGTACGTGAAGGGATGCTCTGATACCGAAGTTAAATGGTCACCCAAGTTTGGCATAGGTACATAAATTTGTTGGGAACCACCAATGTGGTCCTCTAAATAAAGAGTAAACATAGATATTTTTTCATGTGACATGATTATAAAAATATAAATGATTTTTTAATGAAAAAAATAAACATTATGAGACCTCAGGTTTTATGGTGACACCGGAGGCTAGTTAAACCTGCTTTGGCTAGTGTTGGAATGTCTCTTAGCATGTAATGGTATTATGTTAACCCATATTGATCTAATTTCTTTTGGGGGTGATACTTTCCCATATACCCAATCTACACATTCATCAAATCCCAGTATGATCTAGTCTCAATGTTTGGGGGTTTGTTCCCTACCCATAACCTAAGGGTATGTGTCTATGGTATCCCAGAATGTAGTATCAATGTTGTGGGGTTTATTACCTATCCATGATCCTAAGAATAATTTCCAATGTTTCCTTGTATCATATATCAATGTATGGGGGTTCTATTCCCTGCCCATAGACCCTAGGAGTGTGACAAAGGCATCCTAGTATCATATATCCATGTGCACACCACAAACCCAATGAGTGTGTCCAATGAAATATAGTATTATGTATCCATGTGAGGGAGCGTTTATGTTCCCAACACATGAACCCAAGGAGTTGTACAAGGAGTCCCAATATCATATATCCATGTATATGGGAATTGTTCCATATTCACATACCGAATAAGCATGTCTAACGTGTCCTAGTATCATGTATCCAAGTGTGGGGGTTATGTTCCCTACACATGGATCCAAAGATAATGTCTATGTAATTTAAATATAATCAAGTTCCAAGCCTCAATTACCATATGGTTATTAATCACCCCAACACCTTACCTCACATTAGTCTCAAACTACTCCATGAGTCTATAAAAATCACACACTCACACACAGACACACACACAAAGATATATATACATACACACCCACACACACACAGAGATATATATATATTGAGGCCAATAATAATGAATATTACATTTAAATTATTGATACTACCACTAAAAGAATTTATGTAACAAATAAATTACTTAATTTACCATTTTCTACATTTAATTGATGTCACAATCACACAGGGTCAATCTTACCATGGGGAACCTACCATCAGTCCCCTAAATTGCATCAAATCACAAGCAACCTACATGGATCCTTTTTCCAAAAGTTTGTGTCTTGTGATGACTTATTGATGGAGTTGCTACTAGGATCCCAATGGTAATCACATTAAACATTCTCCCTAATAGTTTCTTCTTTCTCAATAGAATCTTTTCAATCATCACTCATCACTTTAGTGTAATTTATAAACATTAATACCTTTATGATCATCATGCTTATTCACTGACCACTTGGATCAAGACTCATAAGTGTCACTCTTGAGAGATGAAAATAATCCAGTCTCATATCTCAAATCAAATCATCAAACATAAAGGATTTATGGGATAGTCATGAGTTACCAATGTCCCATGGGGACCAACAATTTCTAATTAAAATTTCCCCTTAAAATTTTTAGAGGGGGTCACCCCTTTTCTTCTCGTTGGTTTCTATTGTAAAATTAGGGGTTTCTATCATTCTTACCCTCCCACAATCTCATTTAAGACTATGTTTTGGAAGTATTATATTCAAGATCTATGGTATATATTCAACTGTGTTAATCATCACTGATATCATCCTACATTCATTATAATTATGTCATCTCTAGTTAGATCTAATATGAAATTTTCAGCATGGGATAGTAAAATCATCCATTTCTCGTGGGTCTTTCATTACATCCAATCATGAGGACATCCTGAGATGTCATTTGAGCATATACACCTTGTGATTTAATGAGGCATGTAACCATAGGTAATTTTAAATTATTTTTATCTTAATTTAAATAAAATTAATTATAATATCAACATTGGATGTGAGATATTTTTCAAGATTTGATGTCAAGGATTTGTAGGGTACATCTCGTGGGTGTGTGGTCATGATACTGGTGTAAGGTGGTTGTCTGATGAGTTTCTGGTGAATATTTCTAGATTAAATTAAAATGGTTAGTTAATTATAAATGAGTTAGATCCTCAATTGGAAGGACGATCTTGGTCAAGGATTTGATGGCATTGGAAGAATTTGGGTGAAGTTGTTGAACAAACATTTAAACACTAATGGATTCTAAAAAGTTATATGGTTTGGTAAAATCCCAAAGGTATTTATTCAATTTCTTAAAATGTATGTGATGGGTGGTCTTCCCACATTAGGTTTTTACTTATTAAAAATGGTTAAAAATGTTTTTATAAAATTATATAAATTCCTTAATTAAAATAGAACATTCTTAATTGAATGATCTTTTAAAATTAAATAGAGTGGCTTAATAAATGCCTAATATAATTTACAATGTTTCATGGGACACTAATGACCCTTGGGAACATTCCTAGCTACCTCAGATACCCATAGTAAAGTTTATAATAAAATTGTGTTCTTATTTTACAAGATAATCTCAAGAGGAGAAACATTAAATGTGTTTGAGTGAACTTGATGGTGCTTTATGTAAGTGTCTTAGTGACCCCCAAGTGTGGGATTGATATCGAATATTATTATTTCCTAGTTAATTTGAGTTTTCCTTTTTCATAGAAAGGATTTATGAATTAGAAATGGTTGTACATCATGCACCTTTGGTAAATCATGAGCTTCCCTTATGGAATTTATTCTTGATGACTTGATTTTAGATACAAGATAAGATTATTTCCATATCTATAGAGAAATTCCAATGATGACTATCTCGGAAATCCATTGAGGTTATTTGATAATCATGACAACATCGAGGAATGTAAAGACCTCTGAGTGGTAGGAGTTGACCCAGAAGTTGAGATTGAGAAAGTGGAACCCTTGTAAGGTGCCTCTTTTATGCGTTGACCTTAGGGAACCTGTAGGTTACCCTATAAGTAGATCAATCATAGAAATGAACTTTGATAATAGGACCCATATAGTGTTCCAGTTCAATGACATGATCAAAGGGACCCATGAAAGGTGCCCTATAGTAACATTTATAACAACATGAGATTTAAATATATGTTTTCCTCTAATTAAGTAAAAACTGTTCCATATATTTCTTCAAAAAAAACAAAAACAAAAATAAAATGATGATATGTTTAGACAGTTAAAACCATGTGGTGGAATTAGTAGGTACCAATTGAAGTAACTGAATTGTGAAATAAATTAATATATATATTTATAAATTTAAATATCAACGTATATAAATTGACTCTATTCAATATTGAGTTTAAGATATATCTTTTTAATATCTAAACTTTTATTAAATGATGGTTTTAAAAATATATAATATTGATTGATCAGTACTAGCATTATTATTATTTTATAGAAATTAAGAATAAGTTCAACTAGTATCTTAAAATGTTATTTTCCTATAAAAAGAGTTCCTCATTATATTTCAATTGAATGTTAAATTATAAAATTCAAGAAATTAAATATTAAAAATCATTATTTTTTATTTTATAATCTCAATTATTCCATAAGATTAATTTTGTTATTTTTTTAAAAGCATTTATTTTTTGGAAAAAAAATGTTTTTATAAATAACACGACTATTATTACATTATCAGTATATATGTATGAATTGTAAATTCATGAATTTTTTTTATAAAATCAAATATGTATTTTATAAGTGTATTTAAAATTTTAAAAATGTTTTTTTAAATTTACAAACCCATATTTTTCATTTTAAAACCAAAATTATATATTCAAAAAATGTTTTAATTCATTATTCATTTATTATTTTTAAAATAAATTTTCATCAATTTTATAAGGTAAAACAAATAAAATGAATTCCATTTTTAAATTATATTGTGAAAAAATAGGATTAATTCTTTTCATTTTCCTAAAATAATTGATTTTTAGAAGAATAGTTAAAAAATTGATTTTTGTCCACAATAGTGTATTTTATTACTTTATCGATATATAATTGGGACATATAATTTTATTAAATATTTTAAATGGTAATATATTTATTTATATAATGATTTTTTATTTTAATGTTATTGTTTAAAATTTATAAAACATATGTTTAACCATAATATTTTAATTCTAACAAAAAAATTGTTTTTATCATTTTCCTTTAATTAAAACATTATTTTGGTAAAATTCAATTTCAAATTGATTTTTAAGAAACATAAAATTAATTTATTTTATATTAAAATATTATATGTCCTGGAAATCAAAAATAGTGATAATATCATCCCGCACAAAAAATTTAATCATAAAATAAACTTTTTTAAGAAACAATTTTTATGTGTTATATGAGCTAATAATGAAATTAATATCTATAAACCCTAAAAAGTTATTTTATTAAATGGTTTACATATTTTAAATTTTCATGTTCAAATTAGTAAATAATATTAATGTTAATGTGTCCTATTAAAATTAGATTTTGAGGGTGAAAGTGGAGTTACCACGATATGGGTAAATTGGGGTAAAACTGTATTAACATTGTAGAGGTGGTTAAAACATATAGAAAACATGTTTGATTTTTGACACCCATAAATTTGAAAAATGAATTTTTCCATCAAGTATTTGAGAAGTGTGAAGCTTGTGTAAAATATCAATATACATTTCATGAAGGGTTAGGAAGTCGAATTCCTAGCAATAATGGATTGAGATTCATTTTATAAATTGAACATATTGTAGTCCTTATGACATAAGCCACTTAGAATCATTCAAATAATATTAAATTAAAAAATTATCCAAAAATAGTTATTAATCCATCAAATTCTATTGAGAAACATGTGGGAGTATCCATAACAATGATAGGGAGCCAGTATCGTTGATCAGGATGGCGATAGGATTTCTACACGAAAATCCCCTATTATATGTCAATAGGTGTGTGCATAGTGCACGTTAGGATCATATAGATTTTCATAGGTGGACCATTTAGGTGTGGCATGTAACGGTGGGCATGTGTTTTCATGTTTTTCATGTTCCAAGCCCCAATTTAATCTAAAAATATGGTTGACACAGAATGGATTTTAAAGCGGTGCTTAACCAAATGGAAGTTCAATATAGGATTTCCAAAGCATGGTACTATTACTATACTGAAAATGTTATACACAAAACCTCAACTACCCGATCAAGACAATAAATATTTTTCGATCACTACGGGCCTTCATTTTCAATTGTCATCCATTGAAGGATTTATAGGTGTTCTCGATATCCACTCTAGTATAACATTTGATGATCTTTACTCTCACCATCTCCTATGATCAAGTGAAGAGAACAAGACTAACTTGATCATCCCAATTTCATGTGTGAAATATTCATCTTTCATACATGATTTCATGTGATTATTCCAAGTTAGTGATAGTTCTAAATGAAAGATTCAAATGAAAAGTAGTGTTCATGTGAATCCATCATTAAAAAAATCCTCATTCATGAGATTTACAACTGTTTACATGGTTATGTGATGTTACATGCATATTTTGATTGAGAAAATCCATGTAATATCCTCACATCATCATGTGAAGAAGAGTGTAACTTCCATCACGTGAATATTATGTCATGGAAAACTTTTATCATGTGAAGATTTAGTATTTTTCCATTATCCTCGCATTGATGTAGTATGTGATGAAGAGAAACCATCACATGAAGTCACTGGATGAAGAATAACATATATTATATCACATTGAGATCCCATCTTGGAAAGCTTCCAATGCATGAAGACTATGGCAGTTTTCCAAATATTTTCATTGGGGCATCACATGATCAAGAAAATATGATCACATAAATCACATGAATCCATCTCAAGAACAATCCTAAATCACATAAATTTATTTTGATTTTGTGATAATGTGGTGTCGCATGAAGAATATGGAATACTAATGAATCTAATGAGATAATCACTAAATAGTCACATGATTTAGAAAATCCACACTAAAAGTTAATGAGTCTTCTCAATAATAATAACATAACATCCATCATGTAAAGATATAATCATAGAGAGCCTTCATCACATAAACCATTCAGTGGTTGTTAGACATTTTTCTACTGAGGTATCACAGGCTCACATGAAGTAGACCATGAAAATCCATTTTTCAAATGGATCATGTAATCATTTATATACCTTGGTATCATGTGATTCTGATTAATGATGATAGTATCAAAGTGTCAAGGCTACACCTTCCACCACCTCAAGTCAGTATACAAGGAAACATCACTATGCAAAGTGGCTGGTGACTCAGACCCCCTTCATTTATAAAGACCATTTCCTCCTCTGTGAAGGGGTACAAAGAATTATAGGAAGAGAGAGTGTTATCACATAAAGAAATATAGTAAGAGTTATACAAATTGTTAATAAATAGGTTAGGAAGAGTTTTTACTACCTTCAGAGGAATTATTTAGGTATTCAAGAAATATTCAGGAGGACCCATTTCATGACTCCATCATGTGGACCCATTAAGGAATTACATGATTATTTTAACATTTTATGATGAATTTTTGAGAAACAGGGTGTCATCATCCACATACACCTATTACATTCACCCCCTTGTCATGTGACACCCTCATACGGACTTGGTAAAGATATTTTAACCCTTAGTAATGAAAATAATTAATGAAAACACTTTTTTATCAGATACTATCATGTTTCCAATTTGGTTGTGTGATATTATTTTTCTATCTTGATCATGCCCCCATGAAAATGCAACCATGCTATGTGTGAAGTATTTATGTGGCCCTTAAATGAGAGCACTATTATTATACAAACTTCTTCATGAGGAAATGGAAAAAAACATTGACATGTGAATCCCTTGGACACGTCGTCCTTTACATGTGAACACACTTGGAAAAGTTTTACTATACATGTAAACCCTTTGTATATATATTCTGTGACATGAGAACCCTTGTACATGTCAAGTGTGTTATGTTAACCCTTCAACATGTCTAACTTGACATGAAAACACATTGGACATGTCATACTTGAAATGTGAAACCATGTAGATGCACTCCTATCCTAGAGGATAACTAATCATGCATAAGAGTCATGTACCCATGGCCTTATGAACCCTTTTCCATGCTGAACCCTAGTCATTCTCCATAAGTCTTGTACTCACTTACGATCATGTGACCCCCTTGAGCTCACATTATCGCAAGACCCCAGAGTGTTCATGAGATCACCTCACCCTTATGCAGAGGAGGGGGAATTCCCTTATAACATGCCCTTGAAAGGGACTCCATACCAAATAACAATATTTGATCATCCTTTTCATATTCCTCTATATGTTTCCACTATAGGATAATTAATGAATATATGATAGGGGTATCCACCTTGGTGTATTCCCTCATTATTTTAACTATTCTAGCTCATGGAACTAAATTATCATATGAGACTATCATCTCTTCATGTATATTATAAAATAATTAATGGACTCATGAATGGGCATCCTCACTAAAGTAAGATCCAACCATGCACTTATAACATTAATCCAATATGTCTCCTTTCATCTTTATCATGAATCTTGAGTCAAAAATTAGATACTCTTTCTAGTTTAATCAAATATGAGAATCCAACATGGTGTTAGTCCATAAAATATTCTTGTATTAATAAACTATTAGAAAATAATCATCATGATTATCAATTATTTTTCCTCACCCATTAGTGTATCAAGAATAAATAGAACTATGAGGACTGTAATTTTTGATATAAATGGTATACGTAGGATTCCATTCTGAGGCTTGATCTCTATATCAATCCATTTCCATTGGACATTTCATGAAGTCTTATTCCACATGAATTTTATAATTCCTTCATATATATAAATCATTTCTCTCTATGAGTATATATTCCCCATGAAAACTATAAAACTCGCATATAGATTTTCACATCATAATACTTCTTTTTAAAGATCATATCTCTTATCACATAGAGACATATTATCCACAAGACTAGTAATAATACATCTATTAGAGAATCCTCAATTTGTAAGCCTCACTAAAATATTAAGATGGCCTCATTTTGTGACCCCCACTCAAATATAAAGTTAACCTCATTGTGTAAGAGCTACTCAAATATTTGGGTGACCTCGGTGTGTAAGGCTCACTCAAATATCTGGGCAACCTCAATGTGTAATCCCCAATAAAATATCAGGGAGATCTCAGAGTGTAATCCCCTTTCAAATATCTAGCCAACCTGAGTGTTTAATCCCTAATAAAATATCAGAGAAACCATAGTGTGTAAGACTCATGCCAATATATCTCTGAAATAGTCATCCTCCTCAGGTGTAAGCCCCATCCATATGTATATTTTTTTCAAAGGTACTTATGACTAATGAATAATTACATGGTATCCCTATTACATAATTCCTATAAATTACAATATTATTCTCTCATGCGAGGTGTCCAATCTTCTATAATCTCTTTTTTATCATGCTGAGTAAGACTCACATTATCTTAAAGACTGATAATAGTTGTTCCCTCAGCATGATGTTAATACCCCCATATAGGCCTCATGTAAAATGTAAGTATGATTACATATTATCTTCCTCAATAGGTCCAACTTCCTAATGAAATATATTATATCATCCACATGTGCATAATCCCCACTAAAACATAATTTTTTAATCCATTTAATCCCTAAAAATCTAATTAACTTTGTGGGTTTTGATTCATGTTCTCACGTGATATGTAGGATAGCTCTTCGTGGTTTAATACTAATTCCAAAACACCAACCAACTCCATAGATGATGATAAAATATTTAGTTCCTAAATATGACTACAAACCAAAGTATCATAATTAGATAAGAGAATAAAATAGTGCCTATGATGTATATAGATATTCTCACCAACCCATGGTTCTGACAAAGTCATTGGTATGTGGGTAACTAGTCTCATATTGGGATGTCAAAAGGATTCACAAACATATATTAATTATATAAGATAGACCAATATGGGGAAACAATTTCCCACTAAGAGGGTGTGATGAGCCAGACCTCCCATACCCTCAACCAATGTGAGTTCCTAAGTGTCATTAGTAAAAAATCAATGATTTCATTCCTTTAAAAATATGGATTTTAGCTTCTTACAGAAGTGGGGGTCATTGGTTGTTTCCTTGGATAAAACTTTCCAA
The DNA here is from genome assembly GCA_963277665.1 of Viscum album. Taxonomy (NCBI): domain Eukaryota; kingdom Viridiplantae; phylum Streptophyta; class Magnoliopsida; order Santalales; family Viscaceae; genus Viscum; species Viscum album. The sequence continues at coordinate 827,035,316 of OY728155.1, forward strand.
AGTGAATGACTTATAAACTGTACTAGGAACCCCATAATAAGAATCAGGCCACATAAATCAGATCAAAACATTAATGGGGAACCAAACATGAATCCTTCAACTATTTAAACCCTTTTATGAGTGTAATAGGATATATTGTCTAGCTGTCATCGGTCTATTTTCTTGTGTGTTCAACACACAAAAAATGTGTTGAACCAAACATGGTTACTTTAATATTTTCAACCATATTAAATGTAAAAAATCCAACTTTTATATACTTTGACTATGAAATAAATTGATCAACCATGCATTCTTATTTATGATGATGTGGTGATAAATTATCTTGTTTCTTACCCAGTACTTTTATGATTCCATACAATCCAAATGGAATGAAAAAATTAAAAAATAAATTCCAATATCAATGGAAATGATAGAAATACCTGAATAAAACGTCAATATTTTGTGCCTAACAAGCTGATACACTGATCATATACCTCATCTCCATAGAAACATCAAACATGAGGTCCCAATGTACATTGTCATTGGCCCAACTCCTTGAGTGCCAATTAATGAATTTCATGGTCTAGTATTACCATCTCATTGGTTATATATTGAATTTAGAGGTGGATCATGAAATCCTCTAATTGGTGAAAACTATAGGTCATCTTTCCCATCACAATCCATAGTAGAGAAGGAGGTCCCTGTTTCCACATTCAACCAATTTGGGAGATTATCTCTAGAGCACAGAATACATACCTTCCCTGTCTTTGGGAGGTGGTTAAGGGAAATCCCTATGAAAACATGACAACTAAATATTTTATTAGGAATTCCCCTATCCACTCTGGTCAACATCATCAACATGTATCCTCAAATCCATAACGAGCTGCAAAGGAATTTATTATTACCCTAACTACCCAAACAAGGGTATCTAATAGGTGATCCCTCATGGGATATCAAAATAGTGTGGGTCTAGAGTTTTTACCTATCCCTGCTACTTCCAATGTATATAAGGCCCATTATAATTTACCAATAATGACCTAGAATCAATCCTATATCATCACTAGGTAGAATCCTCAAACTATATCACATATAGACTTGGTGACTACAGAATCCCAATGAAAACCCCACCCCACAAGGATTGGGGTTTTTTAACCCTAAAAACATCTCTTATATGAGTGAATTCCAAATAAATAGTATAATAGGTGTTGTCCAACAAAATAGTACATTAGGAACCAACTGAAGAAATGAGATACTCCACTAATGAGGATCACCATCCCACCTATGTCCCTTTCAACATGATATCAACCATATATGTGGAATTTTCAAAAGATTTAGATGAGAAGACCTTTAATGAGGATGATTATAATCTTTTTAAATCTTACATAAAATAATAGGTTCTACATTTTTCTTCCCCCAAAATTAGTGAATAATGGATCAATGATACCTTTCCTACATTTACAGAGGGCAAGAAAAACCATGTTGAGGCTTGAAAGTGAAATATCAATCCAGCATATTCCCAAAGGAAATATAAGATTCAGTATTCAGGGTCCATTAAAAGACTCCCCACATCATCAACCCACCTACCATTGATAATGGAAAGGGTTTCATTATGAATTCATCTAGTCATCCTTTTAAGGATAATAAGGAAACTTCTACAGAAGAACAAATTGCTCAGCTCCAACAAGAGAATGAGGATCTACAAGAAATAGTTATTAGAATGAAACTAGGTTCATTAACTTGAGATGATGAATTATAAATCCCCCACATAGGTCTTCCTTGTAGTGTAGTGCCCCATCCTATAGGGATGGGGTAATTTTTGTACTATTCCACCCCTAATCTAGTGAAATTTTAACTTTTTCCGACCCCACACCATCCCAAACGGTTGGGGAATTTTTCATATTTTTGAGACCCTCAAACCATATGGATAGAGGAATTTCCATATTTTCCACCCCCTTATCATTGGTTCATATGAAATCAGAAATCTTTAGTATTTTACGCAGGTCCTCTAAGAGAGTCATATGTGTAAAATTTATGAGAGATATTTTCAGCATGGTACAATCTCAACCACAGAAGTATCACAAAACAACCTCCCCTTAGTCGCATGATGAGTGAACTACCTGATAGGTCACCACCCCAGATGCTCATATCCTTGCATCAAGGATATATCTATAGGCATAGAAAGCTGAAAATAAGGGGGTTTGGCTCATATCCTTACTTCCATTAATGAATTTTTCAAAAGTATTCTGATTGAAACCAGTGAGCAGCATTATATACTTAATCAACCAAACCAATTCTGGCAGCATATCCTAATAGAAAGAATTAGTATAGAACATATCCCCTCCCTATCGCATGAATCCCATCAACATATTCTGGTGGTACAAGGTGAAAGGAGTAGGAATATATCCCCACTTCAATCAAAGATGTCTACTGACATGTCTTTGCAATAGAGAACAAGCATTCCTATATTCGTAAACATATCCTTTTGAAGTGTCGATATATTTTGGTGATGATGGTGGTTATTACCTGGTAAATTTAAATGATTATAAAAGTATAAGAACATATACATTTCCCAACGGCCATTGAAATATATCATCATGATTAGTATGAATAGATAGTTATTCCGAATAAAGGGCATATTATTGATCCCATTCGGGAGGATTATTGGCATATTCTAATAAAAAATGTGGCACAATACTAGGATCATAATACCATTCTGACTGGGTTTCATCAAGATAGCTTAATAATCACATCAGGATATGAACATATTCCATTCAAATAAATTCAATGGCATACTTCAAAGGCACGTGATTTGTCCCATATTCTCATTCGGACTGGGGTTTATCAAACTAGTTTAGAAAAAACCTAGGGATATGCTTATATTTATATTGATGAATGCAAATGGAATACTCAAAAGTAATAGGAATAGGACCACGTCACTATTTTGACTTAGTTTTATCAACCTGGTGTGGCAATCACCTTTAAAATGGCATATATTCCTATCAAAGAATACCGTCAACTTACTTCAAAGGAATAGGACTGGACTCAAATCCTCATTCTATTTACGTTTTCTCAACCCAGTCTATAAATAAATTAAAGGTATTATTATATCCCAACAAATAAAGATACTTGGAACATTCCAATAGCTTACAGGATCCATGCACATATTCCTCCTCCTTCTAATGAAAGATTACACCAATATAACATTTATCATTACAGATGTCCATCAGCATATTATATCATGGAATACAAATATATAACGATATTATACCTCTACTATAACAAGGTTTTACTATAATATTACATATACCACCAAAAATCAGTCTTATATTCCAACTAACAGTCTAGAATCTCACTAGAATAAACCAAAATATTTTTATAGTGAGCTCATATTCCCACAGAAAAAAATGGTCATCAGTATACTCTATAAACTGGCACATAGCAGACCCATATTCATTCTAAACCCCAAAAGGATAGTCATAATATTCTTGTCATGATGTAGTGCAGAGCTCATATTCTTACCCTTCTAAATTCCAGCATCAGTATGCCCATACAACCTATATCTATAGAACCTAAAGTGACTACCAAATCTTCATCTAAATAAGTGAAAAATACCCTGATAGTCCTCTTCATGGTAGAATATGGATTGGTAATGGGGATATAACCCCTAAAATCTATTGTAGATGGCATCCCCATGGTGATATCTCACCTAGGAAAGGAAGTACACCCCTTGTTAAGATGACTTCTTATAGAGAGGTGCTTGAAACACCACATTTGAGCATATATAGTTCCCCATCAACCACAAAAAAACACCTCAATATGTTCAATATGTGACCTAGATAAATGAATTCTATGCTCTGACTCAATGGCTGAGAACACCCAACATGTCCTTACAACATGATGTTAAATTGCATGGGGTATTTCCATACTGCATGGAATTAAACATCCTAGGGAATATCCTTATCTCATGAAATTAAAATTCACAATGAATTTCCTTACCACATAATGTTAAACTAAATAGAAGATGTCCTTACTGAAAGACATTAAACTTCATGTAACACATATAGTCACATAATGTTAAAATTTGTGGCATTTTAATCCCTCATTGGATGACTTTAAACCACATAATAGTCCTTCTCACAAGACATTAAATTGGACAATATGTTATTTACTTTTAAGAAATTAATTAACATTTACTTATGAGTTATATCTATGTAGAAGGCTTCCAATGTATGTGTTTACCAACAAATACTAAATCCTCTCTAATAATTCAACACCAGAGTAAATTTATCTCATTTTATCCTAGAACTAAATCTTTTTCTACATCAAGTTTCCTTACTTCCCAATCAAAGAAATCATTTCATTGGAAATTCTCTATAAATGTTCCAAATCAATTCAAAAAAAGAATTTACCCCATACCTATGAGAGATTCATATCCACATATGGTACTATACATAAGAACTATGTGTGTTTTGATTCTGAATTTGATAGGATACATAGTGATGTATGGATCTTCTATTTTAATACTAGACATGAATTTTCATCTCAATAAACCATGTCCCTCCATTAGAGTTATATACGTGTAGATATTCCATTCCATGTTAAAAATTGAACATCCCCACAGGTTCCATATCACACAATCTCAAATAGTTTAGTTGAATTCACATTCATCTCTTATTTCTCACACTGATCATGACTTATGCCATTTTAGATAACCTATAAAGTATCTATAAATATAATGAATGGTATTATTTTTATTCAATGATAGGGAACCACATCCTTCTCTAATGATTATGAACTACATAGAATAAGTTCTTCAAGTTGGGTATATCATCTCTATGATGATTGTGTATTCAATAATTTCTTCTTTATCCCTTCACCTTGAAAATGTGTTCAATACACATTCACATAACAATTATGGTGCTTGAACCCTTCTTTAATATTATATTTTCCTTCAACCAAATTCTTTACTATGATATATGATTTGATACCAACTTATTCCTTGAGAACATATTCTTTTGGAATTCCATATACCATGATCCCATTAACCCTTAGTCCTCCCCGGAATTAAATGGTAGTAGGTATTCTCTAATCTAAGGGGTCCTCGCTAATATTTTTTAGGGAATAACACAATTCCTCATATCTTTTTATTATGGGATGTTTTGGTCCCAAATGATAGGTTACCCTTAAACCTATAAGTTAATATCCTAACTATATGTGTTACAAGCTTCTACCATAACTAATAGTAGACATGTACCCACCAGTATCCACCTCCATTTGAATCATATATTCTTTGGTTATAATTTACACTTCCCATAACAAAAATATTCAATAATATTTTGATACCATTGATGTTACACATCAGTGAATTGTACCCATTATGAAATAAATATTATAATATAATATTCTTATACTTCTTCATTTTTGGGTATGAATCTCCTATAAAAACCTAATTTCCTTGAGAAGGTATTCACTATTGACCATCCCACTTCTCCAAAGCTAAAAATATAAATACCAATGATCCTATGTTCATATTCATACATTCATACCTCATGAAGGAATAACTATAAACTATTCTAAATCCTTTCAAAATCCACTTTTAAATTGAACAAACTTCATTCCCCTTTTCATGTTTGAATTTTCTAATGCCTTGACTACATCATATCATGTAATATCATGATCCTTGAGCCTATTTACTCTTGTTTTCCCCTTTTGATGTATCTGTAATAAGGACTGACTAATCTAAAGGTACCCTGCTAGGATTCATTGGTTAATTGTAACACCCCAAGATTTTATAGTGTGTTATTTCTTCAAAATAATTCAATAACTTTCACTACACGCAACACCAAGTTCAATCGCACCATGACTTACCAAACAGGCTGTTCAAAAGAGGTTATGAATAGTGTTAACTAAATTTTAAACTTTATATAATCCTTATAATTTTAGAATCCATATTATGAGTTTCTTAGACATAATGTAAGAACAAATTCATTTTCAATATTGCACTTTTACCAAATTTTAATAGTGAACCCTTTTTAGATACAATATTTTAAACCTTTTGACTAAATGGGGACATCAAAAAATTTAAAATAAAACATTCCAAGCTTCCACGGTACACTTTCCTTTGAATAAAACAGTAGCGTGTGTTGTACGCAACTTCGAGTTTTAACACACACCACAACCGATCAAACTAGCCGTTATGAATAGTAATACTTAATTTTTTAAATTATATATATTTTATATTTCAAAATGGACTTCATTTTTGGATTCGGAATATCAAATTTATCCTAAGGTGAAATTTTGGTACTTTTCGGATAACTTTCATATTTTGATGAATAGTAAAAATTACTTTTTTAATCAAAATAATTAATAGTGATAAATTATGAATTTGAGTGGTTTTAAAGTATATTTAGAATATATTTTTACAATTTAATATAATTTTGGTCATTGGAAGAAATTTTACAATTAAACCGAACATAAACAAGTGTCAATCTTTTGATAGTTATTATCTCTTAAAAACACGCTTTTTGTTTTGACAGCGGGAATTAATTTTAAATTAATTTCTGCCACTTCTGTGTTATGAATTTAGAAAAATGGATTCCATATTTGGAATCAGGATGTTCAAATTGTGTAAATAGTTAACTTTTATTTTTAGACATTTTGAATAATTACTGCGGTAAATATTTTTTTTACCATGGTTAAGGGTAAATCCGGTAAATAAGGGTTAAAAAATAATATTATAATAATAATAAATTACCCTAAAACGTGTCTTAACCCTATTGGTTGATACATGGTCGACCATGGGCATCTTTGGGTCAATTTTGGGACCCCATTGATCCACTTGTAAGTGATAATGACACTTTATTTTAATTAAGTTAAAATGAATACAAAAATGACACAAGCATATATCTTTTAGCAAAACAATTTTTACATAGGGTTATATAAGTTGGATTTTAGATTATAAATATTCATTAGAAAGATAAACAGATTTCCTACATAATGATATTTTATTTATAATTTTTAGACATCAAATAATTAAAATTATTAATGACACAATAATGATGCAATGTTTACCTCATTAATAAATCATTTAAATAAATAAGATTATAATGATTAAAATATTATCTAAAACCTGTCCAATTTATATTGGTTGATGTTATTTAGAATATGAGTCATCTTATCTTCGACCTAAATGATTTTTGGACCATTATAAACCGAATACAAATATATTATAAAGTAATACTTTCACACTTTCCTAAAGAGCCCCTCCTCTCCCTTATAAAAGGAGACCACTTCTACTCATTCCTCACACCTCTCAAGCCACTTGGCTCGTCCAAACTCTGCCCAACTAAGCTCCCCACATCCCTCTCCTCCTCCTTGAAGCTTCCCCTTAGGCAGAAAGCATTTCAACAAGTCCTTTGGTTCTAACCAAAGTGAGTTACCTAAATTAAAGGTAACGATTTCTCTTAAATTATTTTCATTTATTTTGCTTCTCCAACCCCCAAACTCTTTTTATTTCCTTTCTTTTGTAACAACACCAGTATCCTCAATATACTAGGATGTTGTTATAAGATGGATTCAAACTACACATTCACACAACTCCATCTAATGGATGATGAACATAATGTTTCTGTGGATGGCAAACTAACGCCTCACGAAACGATGATTGTTCAAATACATCTTACCGCCTCTCATGGTGGCCATTAGGATGGAACTGTAATTAAATATGATATTAATGATATATATTTTATATATAATCTTCTGTAATTCCATTTTATTTCATACCATTATTCGTTTCATGTTGTATATACATACGATAATTTCATTTGAGGAAGTGCGGACTACCGCCCCCTTAAAATGATATGACTCGTTCATACCACACATGGAACGTATAAAGGATGGTGTAAATGAACTTAAGTAACATATATAAAATATTATATTATACTGGAATATTAATATACCTATGTATAATTTGGATTCGATTCTTTTAAAATAAAAATTAAATGGAAGTAGCGTTCGTGCGTACGTACGGACTACCGTCTCCACGAACGCGATGAGATTCATTCTCCATCGTATCCATTCAAGTATAATTATCATTTGATGATTTAAAAATGATGTTTAAGAACTTGATACCATTCTTGATATGAATAATATACATCCCATTAATAACGAATATGTCTCACATAACAAAGAATATAAAGTAAAATGAACTCGTTAACACCCGAAATGACGATAATTCTAAAATATTATTAACAAATCAATAATAAAAGATCATATATGATATCATATTAAAGTAAATGATTCTTTTATTATTCAATAACAATTATTTCACCATTATACAGGAGGTAAACCTACCATCGACCAAGGAAAAAGTACAATGTAAGGGTTTTCTTATCTCACTTTTAATTCCGTGAGAATTCCATTGATCACCACTTAATTATTGCATGTGGTGTATGTGTACTACCCATGATCGTATTCATTGTGTAATATACTTTAATTTATGGGTATTTACATCATCATGGTATGATCTTTCTTTCATGGGTGTTTGTTTCTTAAGTTACCTAATCAATAAGGGAATTTGAGATTCCAATTTCCACTCATTTGGCTTTACGCATATTTCATTGATTATATTACCCCAAGATTATGTGTGGAATCACTATTCATTTGATTATGTCATAATTTCCACTCCCCTTCCTGTGGATATAATTTTGATACACATAATCACTCCATTGATAATTCTCAATTCATTGATATGAATTTGATAAGAGTAATTTTAACTCATTCTCCATTTGTTGAGTTAAACATCCAATTCGTTGGTATTGTTTTTACAAGAATATGTGTGAATATCCTTTGATTGATTTACACTGAATATCCAATCATATTTAGTGTATTTATATTTGTCACACATAATTATGTCGTTGATTTATCCTTAACCTAAGGATACAACCTTTATGAGAGATTTCATCTCAATTTACATTCCATTGAGACTTCTTTGATGATATACACCGAATCATTTTTATGTGGTGTATATAATGTACTTTGACATAGTATATCATGAATTCCTTTATTCTCATGATATTACAATGTTTTGATTACCTCAATTATTTGTATTCAAGTGTCTCTCTTTTGGTTAGAAACTCTAACCAAAATACCATTTTAAAATGTTTTAAAGAATTATTCTTCTAAATCATGCTCATTAATGTCCATATTTTAAAAATGGTTTTAAGGATTTATTTTTATGGACATTAAAGTTTTAAATTTAAAAATCCTTTTAAAAGTTTCAAAGTGGTATGGGACACTTTGATTCAAAAATCTATTTTTGAATGTCTTCTTGACAAATAGTGTGACTTTTAAAAGTTTTCAAGAAAAGGGGGATATTTCTCTCAAATAGTTATGATGACTATTTTCATCTATGTCAACATCCTTCATTATTCATGATTGAGGTTAATGTGATACAATACAATCTTTCATATTGTATCAAATAAGTTATGTTTGACTGTGGATGTTCTATTTTTATACCATTCATGGTTTGTGGTTAAAGTATTGACATTTCGTATGCTAGTTTTAATACGAATGTTTATTTTATGCTTAAACCTATTCATATGAGGAATGCATTGGACTTAATAAGTGACGGGTGGAGCCCGCTATAGCTCCTCGATGCATCGGTAGGTCTCATGAGACAAACTAGTGTCTTGGCACAAGGCCTTGGCAAAATCTTATTTGTAGTCTTGGCACGAGGCCTTGGCTATGTGGTTATGATAGTCCGGCATTATGCATTCCATCATTATGAAAGTGGTTATTGATATTGCATGTGATCATTCGACTAGTAGAATATCCATGTGAGTAAGTAAATGGCATTATTTCATTTTACCTTTGCCATTTTATGCTGAAGTTCAAGTTTAAAAGGCTTTTGTTTTAGTTATAAATTGCCTTAAGTGTTTATGCTTATTTATGAAAGCTTCTGCTATAATGTTATCCTTACTGAGCATCCGACCTCACCCCTTTCAATGTTTTATTTTTTTTTTCCAGGATTATGAAGAAGTAATTTATGAATGACCTGTAGGGATAGTATGAGGGGATATGAAGACAAGATGTTTTTTTTATGATATAATGTAAAAATTTATGGATGTATCTAGTTATTCCAAGGCTACTAAACTAATCGGTCTTTCGAGACTTGATCTTTCTCATGATCATGCCAATGTTATGTAATTAATGCACCGACTCTGGGTAGCTGGGGTCGGGGCGTTACAGTTGGTATCAGAGGAAGTTTAGTACAAACCTTGGTAGCTAGATTTAGATAAACTCTGATTAGAGCACGTAGACCTAAGATGAACTTTGAGGATTAGTATAAAAGAACTTCCTAGAATTTTGGTATTGTAGAGATTTTGTGAGTTTTCCGAGCAATACATCCCTGTCTGGATACGAGCAGGTAGAGGCGGCTCTGGCACAGATGTACCTAGGGGTAAAACCCGAAAACACCGCTTTGAGCTAGACTCGAACGGGAACTGGTGCACGACAACGGGCCTTGCTGCACTCTTGGTTACGACACTCCCGGGGGATATGCTTAGGATAATTTACATTTTCTTTACAAACCGATTTAAGTAATATATACATAAGATGAGAGTAAATGACCTTGGTTAATCCTAATATGTTTCAAATTGAGAATATGGTGACATTTTAATCTCTAAATGATTTTACGACTACTATTACTCACACAATGCGTTCTGGTTTTAGTCAATGGCTGGATTCCAAGGAAGTCATAGTGACTTTGAGAATGATGTACAAGTTGGGAACAGTGGTGGCAATGAGCAACAAAATGGAATGTTGATAGGTGTAAAAGATATCGTCTTTATGCCAAATCAGTTTTCCAAAAATATGATCAACAACATATATATTAACCAACTCCCAGACTCAACAAGGAAGAGAAAGGTGATAAATGATAAGATCTCCAGCAATGGAGACCATGGAGAAAAGAAACCTCAATTTTCATCATGCAGGAATTGTGGAAAGAGACACCTAGGAAAGTGTCTCAATGGGACAACGAAATGTTTTACGTGCGGGAAGGAAGGACATAAAGTGAAGAATTGCCGAAGAAAAATGAAGAGTACTATGGAAGAAGATAAAAATGGTCCCAAGAGTCCATTTATAGTCATTTGTCGTAAATGTAGGGGACCTGGCCATTACCCGAGTGAATGTCCTATTCTATAGGATATTTTCTTGGTCAAAGAAGAAGCTATGTGGAAATAAATGGTTGGAGAAAAATTATCACTACTTGTTGATGGGTTTACATGGGAATAATTTTCTCTTGTATTTGTAACCCCGCAGTTTGCCATGTGAGAATGATATTTGAGGAAGAATTGTCTCTTCTCTTGTGGATATAGGTATAAATAACCATTTGGTTTTATATGATCATTGGGGTTTGAGAAAATGATAAGTTATTATAATTTGGGATGAAAATGCAAAGTATGATATAACATTTGTGGTTAAATTATGTTATTTTTAGGAATTTATCTCATTTTGGTAATATTATAAAATATAGTTTTGAAAAAGGACAACACGTAGACCGTGTGACAACCCGTCGCGTCGGACAAAGCTGTGGGAATCGAACCCACAACCAAAGTGCGATTGGGATTTATCGCCTACCACTGGACTACGTGAAGTCCCTGGTTAGTATGACTATTTTTTTGTTAAATGATTTTATTGATCAATAATAAGATGATTTGGGTTCTTATGTCTTATCAAATGAATACCCTTGGTATAGGAAAATGATTTGGTGATTAAGTGATAAATGTTATTTTGGAAGATGTTCATTTTGTTAGGAACACTATATGCCCAAGGAAAATAGAATACAATGAGGTTTCATTTGTAGAGTAATGGTGGATTTTTATCTACATTTTTATTGTTGATTTATAGTGATTTGGGTTATTTATGGAAATGATTAACCTATAACAGAGAATATGTGATGATGTTGATTACATTTAAGTATGTGACTTTAAGAGTATTTGATGTAATTTGGAGATACAATGTAACATGGGAGACTACATAATCAAATTCTTCTATGTTTTGGGTTTCAATATTAGTTTGGATTATATTAAAGGATTTTAAGGACAATTGGTTATTGAATGGTATCTATTTAACTTTGGGGTATTGTTGGTTTAATTTTAGAAATTAAGATTAGTGCATATTTATATCAATGAATATCCTTTTGGGGGATCATTAGATCATTCACTAACCATTTTGGTTTTCATTAATCTTCAAAGACAATGTAAATATATGGTTTATCCTGCATGGATCATGTGATTCTATAGAAGTTTATTCTAGCTCTCCCAGTGTGACCAAGTCTTCTTGAATACTCATAGTTTAAAAAAAATTGAGTTAGTGGTGGAAATTTATTAAAGAATGAAAATCTACATAAAATTTAAGTATATCTCATAATGTTCTTAGTCAATATCATAAATGAATTCCTCTTCCTTATGTAATGTAACTTTAAAAAAAAAATGTTGTCCTAGATGGTACCTTAAATCATCATTAATTTATGGATTTGGGATTGTTGGCCTTTTCATAGCCATGTTCTCTACCACTCTCCATCAGATAATTGATGGTTAGATTTCTCCTTCATATCCATATTTTCCTACATGGAACCCTAGTATGTGTTATTTTCGGTAATCTTCATACTTTCCACTCTTTATTTTAAATAGAGGCCTCATTAATTCATTTTTCGATGTGGGATTTCAACTAAGATATTTTGAAATGTCAAAAATGTGTGATCCCAATACCCTATATTTTGTTGAACCGATGGTACTTCAAATCATCATAGATTGATGAGTTTAAGGACCTCAATTTTATACTTGTTTGTGATTGATGACCTCAACCACTACCTATAAATATTTACGTTTTTCCTCCAATTATATGTCTCTAATTGCCACCAATGTTCTCCTAATCGAGATCATAATTTGGTGGTGACCCTTTCATTTCTCTTTTCCTCATATTAAGACTAAATTTTAGTAAACCAATTTCCGATGTGGGTTTTCCCACAAATATATTTTCTATTTTCAACCTTTTATTTTTGAAGAACAATTTCAAATTGCGAGGACGCAATTTATTGAAGGAGGGGAGAATGTAACACCCCAAGATTTTATAGTGTGTTATTTCTTCAAAATAATTCAATAACTTTCACTACACGCAACACCAAGTTCAATCGCACCATGACTTACCAAACAGGCTGTTCAAAAGAGGTTATGAATAGTGTTAACTAAATTTTAAACTTTATATAATCCTTATAATTTTAGAATCCATATTATGAGTTTCTTAGACATAATGTAAGAACAAATTCATTTTCAATATTGCACTTTTACCAAATTTTAATAGTGAACCCTTTTTAGATACAATATTTTAAACCTTTTGACTAAATGGGGACATCAAAAAATTTAAAATAAAACATTCCAAGCTTCCACGGTACGCTTTCCTTTGAATAAAACAGTAGCGTGTGTTGTACGCAACTTCGAGTTTTAACACACACCACAACCGATCAAACTAGCCGTTATGAATAGTAATACTTAATTTTTGAAATTATATATATTTTATATTTCAAAATGGACTTCATTTTTGGATTCGGAATATCAAATTTAGCCTAAGGTGAAACTTTGGTACTTTTCGGATAACTTTCATATTTTGATGAATAGTAAAAATTACTTTTTTAATCAAAATAATTAATAGTGATAAATTATGAATTTGAGTGGTTTTAAAGTATATTTAGAATATTTTTTTACAATTTAATATAATGTTGGTCATTGGAAAAAATTTTACAATTAAACCGAACATAAACAAGTGTCAATCTTTTGATAGTTATTATCTCTTAAAAACACGCTTTTTGTTTTGACAGCGGGAATTAATTTTAAATTAATTTCTGCCACTTCTGTGTTATGAATTTAGAAAAATGGATTCCATATTTGGAATCAGGATGTTCAAATTGTGTAAATAGTTAACTTTTATTTTTAGACATTTTGAATAATTACTGCGGTAAATATTTTATTTACCATGGTTAAGGGTAAATCCGGTAAATAAGGGTTAAAAAATAATATTATAATAATACTAAATTACCCTAAAACGTGTCTTAACCCTATTGGTTGATACATGGTCGACCATGGGCATCTTTGGTTCAATTTTGGGACCCCATTGATCCACTTGTAAGTGATAATGACACTTTATTTTAATTAAGTTAAAATGAATACAAAAATGACACAAGCATATATCTTTTAGCAAAACAATTTTTACATAGGGTTATATAAGTTGGATTTTAGATTATAAATATTCATTAGAAAGCTAAAAAGATTTCCTACATAATGATATTTTATTTATAATTTTTAGACATCAAATAATTAAAATTATTAATGACACAATAATGATGCAATGTTTACCTCATTAATAAATCATTTAAATAAATAAGATTATAATGATTAAAATATTATCTAAAACCTGTCCAATTATTATTGGTTGATGTTATTTAGAATATGAGTCATCTTATCTTCGACCTCAATGATTTTTGGACCATTATAAACCGAATACAAATATATTATAAAGTAATACTTTCACACTTTCCTAAAGAGACCCTCCTCTCCCTTATAAAAGGAGACCACTTCTACTCATTCCTCACACCTCTCAAGCCACTTGGCTCGTCCAAACTCTGCCCAACTAAGCTCCCCACATCCCTATCCTCCTCCTTGAAGCTTCCCATTAGGCAGAAAGCATTTCAACAAGTCCTTTGGTTCTAACCAAAGTGAGTTACCTAAATTAAAGGTAACGATTTCTCTTAAATTATTTTCATTTATTTTGCTTCTCCAACCCCCAAACTCTTTTTATTTCCTTTCTTTTGTAACAACACCAGTATCCTCAATATACTAGTATGTTGTTATAAGAAGGATTCAAACTACACATTCACACAACTCCATCTAATGGATGATGAACATAATGTTTCTGTGGATGGCAAACTAACGCCTCACGAAACGATGATTGTTCAAATACATCTTACCGCCTCTCATGGTGGCCATTAGGATGGAACTGTAATTAAATATGATATTAATGATATATATTTTATATATAAGCTTCTGTAATTCCATTTTATTTCATACCATTATTCGTTTCATGTTGTATATACATACGATAATTTCATTTGAGGAAGTGCGGACTACCGCCCCCTTAAAATGATATGACTCGTTCATACCACACATGGAACGTATAAAGGATGGTGTAAATGAACTTAAGTAACATATATAAAATATTATATTATACTGGAATAGTAATATACCTATGTATAATTTGGATTCGATTCTTTTAAAATAAAAATTAAATGGAAGTAGCGTTCGTGCGTACGTACGGACTACCGTCTCCACGAACGCGATGAGATTCATTCTCCATCGTATCCATTCAAGTATAATTATCATTTGATGATTTAAAAATGGTTTTTAAGAACTTGATACCATTCTGGATATGAATAATATACATCCCATTAATAACGAATATGTCTCACATAACAAAGAATATAAAGTAAAATGAACCCATTAACACCCGAAATGACGATAATTCTAAAATATTATTAACAAATCAATAATAAAAGATCATATATGATATCATATTAAAGTAAATGATTCTTTTATTATTCAATAACAATTATTTCACCATTATACAGGAGGTAAACCTACCATCGACCAAGGAAAAAGTACAATGTAAGGGTTTTCTTATCTCACTTTTAATTCCGTGAGAATTCCATTGATCACCACTTAATTATTGCATGTGGTGTATGTGTACTACCCATGATCGTATTCATTGTTTAATATACTTTAATTTATGGGTATTTACATCATCATGGTATGATCTTTCTTTCATGGGTGTTTGTTTCTTAAGTTACCTAATCAATAAGGGAATTTGAGATTCCAATTTCCACTCATTTGGCTTTACGCATATTTCATTGATTATATTACCCCAAGATTATGTGTGGAATCACTATTCATTTGATTATGTCATAATTTCCACTCCCCTTCCTGTGGATATAAGTTTGATACACATAATCACTCCATTGATAATTCTCAATTCATTGATATGAATTTGATAAGAGTAATTTTAACTCATTCTCCATTTGTTGAGTTAAACATCCAATTCGTTGGTATTGTTTTTACAAGAATATGTGTGAATATCCTTTGATTGATTTACACTGAATATCCAATCATATTTAGTGTATTTATATTTGTCACACATAATTATGTCGTTGATTTATCCTTAACCTAAGGATACAACCTTTATGAGAGATTTCATCTCAATTTACATTCCATTGAGACTTCTTTGATGATATACACCGAATCATTTTTATGTGGTGTATATAATGTACTTTGACATAGTATATCATGAATTCCTTTATTATCATGATATTACAATGTTTTGATTACCTCAATTATTTGTATTCAAGTGTCTCTCTTTTGGTTAGAAACTCTAACCAAAATACCATTTTAAAATGTTTTAAAGAATTATTCTTCTAAATCATGCTCATTAATGTCCATATTTTAAAAATGGTTTTAAGGATTTATTTTTATGGACATTAAAGTTTTAAATTTAAAAATCCTTTTAAAAGTTTCAAAGTGGTATGGGACACTTTGATTCAAAAATCTATTTTTGAATGTCTTCTTGACAAATAGTGTGACTTTTAAAAGTTTTCAAGAAAAGGGGGATATTTCTCTCAAATAGTTATGATGACTATTTTCATCTATGTCAACATCCTTCATTATTCATGATTGAGGTTAATGTGATACAATACAATCTTTCATATTGTATCAAATAAGTTATGTTTGACTGTGGATGTTCTATTTTTATACCATTCATGGTTTGTGGTTAAAGTATTGACATTTCGTATGCTAGTTTTAATACGAATGTTTATTTTATGCTTAAACCTATTCATATGAGGAATGAATTGGACTTAATAAGTGACGGGTGGAGCCCGCTATAGCTCCTCGATGCATCGGTAGGTCTCATGAGACAAACTAGTGTCTTGGCACAAGGCCTTGGCAAAATCTTATTTGTAGTCTTGGCACGAGGCCTTGGCTATGTGGTTATGATAGTCTGGCATTATGCATTCCATCATTATGAAAGTGGTTATTGATATTGCATGTGATCATTCGACTAGTATAATATCCATGTGAGTAAGTAAATGGCATTATTTCATTTTACCTTTTCCATTTTATGCTGAAGTTCAAGTTTAAAAGGCTTTTGTTTTAGTTATAAATTGCCTTAAGTGTTTATGCTTGTTTATGAAAGCTTCTGCTATAATGTTATCCTTACTGGGCATCCGACCTCACCCCTTTCAATGTTTTTTTTTCCAGGATTATGAAGAAGTAATTTATGAATGACCTGCAGGGATAGTATGAGGGGATATGAAGACAAGATGTTTTTTTTATGATATAATGTAAAAATTTATGGATGTATCTAGTTATTCCAAGGCTACTAAACTAATCGGTCTTTCGAGACTTGATCTTTCTCATGATCATGCCAATGTTATGTAATTAATGCACCGACTCTGGGTAGCTGGGGTCGGGGCGTTACATTAATAACACAATTCCTTAGAGCCTGTTTCTAGGGGATGTTTTTTTTCAAAGGAAATGTCTCACTTAACCCAATGAAATATTTTCTGTAATGGTGTGGCATCGATCCCACCCATCATCAAGTAATAATCATTGATTAAGGAATTTAAAGAAATGATTTATTTCATCTATTTTCTTGTAACCAAGAGTGATCATGAAAGTATCAGTGTTTTATACCTTCTTACCCAAGTGTTGATAGAAAGACTTTAAACTACAAATTATCCTAGGACCTTATCACAAGACCTTAAACTAAAGGAAACCTATGTCCTATATACACAATGTAAAGCTATAAAAAACATCATTACTACATGAAATTAAGCTATATGATACTCATCATAGTTTCATGATGGTAAATTGGATGATATGTGGTCACCTTCTAGGACTAACCTCTCATTTTATGTATGAGATAGATTCTCAAATAAGGTTCTATTGTAAGGGTTTACCATATCAAGTATAGTTTTCTCCAAAAATCCTACACAAGAAAAAAAATGTCTCACCTCATCCTAGAACCAAGACCATAATCATGTCAGGTGTCCCTATTTCTTAACTAAAGATATGTATTCAATACAAATTCACTATACATGATATAGATCTTTGCAGAAAATAAAATACCCTACACCTATGTGAATGTTAGATCAACATAGGTACCAAATATATAAAATATGTGTGGATTTATTACCACCTTAATTGGTTGTGTAGTGATTCTTGAATCATATATTTCAGGCCCAAACACAAATCATCATTACTTTTAACTATGTTTCTTAATTAGAACTGTATCTGAGTGGGGATTCCTGATCGTATCAAAATTTCAATTCAACCACATGTTTTATTCACTCTCATGTAGTTCAATAAACTTCTCAATCGTATCTTGTTTCTTATATCGAGCCTGAATCATGTGATTTTAGAGAACCTAGAAGGCCACTCTGACTTCCATGATTGAGATGACTTTTTCTCAAAGATAGAGAACCACCATGTCCTTATCCCATGATGTTAAGCTTTATGATATGAATTATTCATGTTGGGTAAATGAACCCTCTCAGTGATTTTCTATTCATTAATTTCATGTTTTATCCCATCACCCAAAAAAATATGTTCAATACATGTTGGTGCATCAATTAGGGTTAGTGAACCCTTCTTGAATATTACACTCCCCATAAACCAAGTTCATACCATCAATATCTATGTTGATAACAACTGATTCCTTGAAAACTTATTCTATTAGAATTACATGAATTTTGAGTCCACGTACTCTTGGTTGTCCCCTATAGAATATTGGTAACAAGGACATATTGATCTGCATTTTTAATGCCTCATGTTTTTTAAATATAAAATTATATTTGATGGTGTATGAGATACTCAACACCAAATCGAAACAAAAAATGATAATTTAAATACAACCATTATAACTTAGATGTTAAATTTTCAGTTATGAATATGATTAAAAACTGTATGAAATATATAAATATATATATATATATCCAACTAAATATATATTTATTTATAAATTCTTCGTAAATGATCATTCAATTTTTAGTAATTTAATTTTATTCATCCAAAATATGTTCTCTTCAAAAAAATTATTATTTATTTTTAAGAAAACAAAAATTATAATTATTTTATAGAAAAAGTAAAATTTTTATTTGATAAAATTGACTTCATTTTTTATATCATCATATAAAAAATAAATTTGGGTGAAATTTTTTATTCGCCATAAAATTTTTATTTTTCAATGAATAATGAAAATACCCATTTGTTTAAAATATTCATTTATTTTGATAAATTAATTAATTTAAAAGAACCATTATAATTTGATTTAAATGAAACAAAAGTATTATTTATTTATATTTAATCTAATTAATAAAATTTAGATATAGGATTTTAAAATATGTTTATTTTTATGATCGAAAACACAATTTTTCTAATAGTTATTTTAAAATGTATAATGTTTTTCCATTTTAATTAATTAAAAATAACCCCTAATGGGGAATAATTTAATTTAAATTTATATATTATATATCTATAATTATTAATTTAAATTTATATAATTAATATTTCTATTTCAAGAGCTAAAGTAGAATCATCTTTTCTTTAAAAAATAAATTGTTTGTAAAAAAACTACTTTCCATAGAGCTTCATGGTTTTATTTTAAATTAGATTATTCCACATATATGAATTCATTTTGATAAAATAGAATCTATATTTATAATAATAATAATTAATATTAGGTAATAATGTCAACATAATTTTTGGACAATATGAATAGTAAGTGTAGTAAATATATATTACTGCGATAAAAGTAAAATAGGTTAATAACGGGTAATAGAAGAATAATAATAATTTTACAAGGAAAATGATAACCCTAAAAGTATGAATATTTATATTAACTTTTAAAAATAATAATTATTATATTTATTCCTTTTTTAATTTATAAATGATTATGTAATGGGTTTTATAAAATTGATTTTTTAATACGACAAAGATAAAATTGTATTTTTTGTGTCATATGAAATTTCAATTAAGACATTCCTTTTAATGAATTAATGAATTTTTTAAAATAAATTATATTTTAATAAAATAATAATACTAAGTGGTTTTAATTATTTATAATTGATAATATAATTTTTATTAATTCAAATGTTATTGTTATAAGGGTTTGAAAATTGTTACTGTCAAAAAACTAGGAATTCTGAATAAATGTATATTTTTTTAAAAGTGAAAATTCATGAATTTATAAAATTATTTTGAAAAAAAAATATTATTATTTTATGAACCAAAATATCAAAATTAAGGGACCTTTCTCTCTTTTTTCAATCTAAGCACCTTTTTTGAAGTTATCCTTTTAAATATAAATTGGATATATTTTAATGCCTTTATAAAAATATATTTATATTAAAATTTATGTTATTTTAATGATAGATCATTTATACCATATCATTTTTACATTTACCAATGTTGTTACCATTCTGAAATTTAGTAATGGATTTCTATCTCTTCTTTTCCAATCAAGCACTATATTTGTATTTAAACATTTTAATCTCAATTAGATTTGTTTCCAAGGATTTATAAAGATAACTATATGATAAAATTTATTTCCTAATATTAAGATATAATGTATCCACTGTCATTATAACAATTACCTAAGTTGTTACTATGCTAAAATTTAGTAAGGGTTCATTTCTCCTCCTTATTCAATCGCCTCATATATTTAATGCACTTTTTATTCTGATTACTATTGATGGGATATGATTTTACACATCTATCTTACATAAATTATAATTTACAATTTATTAGTTACCCATTTCACTCTCATTAATCCCTCCCATGATTCATTATGTTACCCTATTATGATGCTATAATTTTTTTATGATTTATTCATTCCATGTTTTAATTCAAGAACCCTCCCTGTATTATACTGATTAATTAAAAATAATAAAGGGGTATTATGTTATTAAATATCCATCATAAAATGATTTTTAATTCTAAATGATGAGATATTATTTTCACTCTCATTGAACCATTTTATGAATCTTAATATACTATCGTTACGCTGTCGAAATATCACAATTATTATCACTGTCGGCCATTTTTAAGGTGTATTCCTATACCTATTTCCACTCAAGCGTATTAATCTAGTTGTAAATAAAAATCATTTATTGGGTTCTTCCATGTATATACCCTCAATACTTAATCATGTGACTAAATTTCATGAAATATGTTCTTAAGTAGTACAATATATGTGGAAAACTTATGCATGTACATAATAGGATTATGATGAGTGCACCCAGATAGCAATCCAATGCACTGAGTAATGTTTTAGTCTCATGATATACCATGTATATTGTAGGGGAGGTTATCCTAAGAACATTATATTATGTTGTCTTGGTTTTTAAACATTACTTATCCTTATGACATCAAGTTTGAAGTTGTTTCCACTTTCTCATGTCGAATTTGTGTTATCATGCTATATCATGCCTCATTGTTCATTTTTTTGATTATCACCCATTTTATGATCCATTTAAATTCATATTTTATAACATTTAATACATTATTAATGTTATTATTTTTTTATTGTCCCCATATAAGAATTTTTATCTCACCCTTTATATTGTATGTCTGGAGGTTATCCTATATTGTTTTAAGAATGATGGAATATTATGATATTGTTAATGAAGTATTCCGTAATCCAGATGTAAACGTTTTTAAGTTATTATTTAATATACCTAATTTCTCAAAAATACTTGGATTTTAGATCTTCTAGGATATACTATGTAAATTAATATGTAATTAATCATGAATTGATGTGTAATAAAGTCAAGTGTTTTCATGGTTGGTATCAATGGAAAGTCTAGTTATTTTTGGGATTTGGATTAGAAAACTCTAGTGAAAGACTAGGGATAACACTAAGTATTAAAAAATATCCCAATTTTTTTTTAAATATTGATTAATTGTTTTCTATAAAAATACATCCATTTATAGTTACTAAAAGCGGATGTGGATCGGTAATAGATGTACCTAGGGGTGGCAAGATTTAAGACCCATTTTGAACAAGACTCGATCAAGAACTGGTGCATGATAACATGCCTTCATTCATATCTGGCTTGAAAATTCTGGGGGATATGATTTGGTAAATTCACATTCTCATTATGAACCATTATTTAGGGAACAATTATACCCATATGAGTCAATGTTAGAAAATTAATCATCAATAACTTAAATTGAATCCATGAAATATATATATTAATGAAATATGTGTCTTTTATAGGTTATCCGTTTAATTTTATTTTCTTTCAGGAAATGTGTTTAATAGTTTTAAATCATCCATCCTTAATTTTACCTTTATTCTATTCAATGGATAGAAATATGAATAACCCATTCAACCACCAATTTGAATGTAAATGTGACATATTCCCAAATTATATGTCTGACATGACAGGATCTTAAGTAATACATATTGTGATTATTCCAAATTAAAAATATAAAATCACAATTAAAAATTGGTACATAGATGAATGTAAAAAGATATAAAATAAGCGTATAATTACATCTAAAGGAAGCCAATATGATAAAGGTGATAAAGTAAAGAAGATTCATCTTTCTATGTGTCAAAAATTTAGAATGTGGGATCAAGGGAATATCAAAAAGAAACTCAATGTTATTTTAAGTTTTGAGAAATAGCACATATAATAGGTAGTTTCCATAAAAATGAATAGTGTGATTGAAGGGAATGAATTACATCATAATGCACCCTTTTTTGTCCAATGTACTATGTAACGAGAATATGGGAATTATTCAAGTCAATTCCCTAATCCAGGGGTTAAATCATAAACTAAGGACTTATGCTATGGAAATCATTTAAGTGTAAGGATTGAATTATTTATGTATCGATAATTTAGATTTATGTTGAAGAAGTAAAATATCCATGACATTATGGATATAAGAATCATGAAAAATATAAGGATTGGTCCATAGTAGTTTTTCTATAAGGGTTTGAAACATATGCAGAATAATACTAATAACCTATAAAAGTGATTTTGTGATAAGGTTATATTTTTTAAAAAATATAATTGAGGGATTTAAGACCATTAATATGTATTTGTTGTTGGGATAAACCTAAATATTCTTAGGTTGAAATGTATAAGCCTAATCAATAAAATAATTGATAAAACTTTTGATGATTTATTTGATGGAAGTTTATCATGATTAAGGATATTTTGGGAGAACATATTACATGATAAAAATAAATTATTTTTAGGTGATCAATGATATTCTGGGCAATGTATTATTTGTTTTGAGTTATATGTACCCATTAAATTTTAAATAAAGGATTATTTTAGAAGATGTTTTTTTGTTTTTGGACTTTTAAGCAAAAGGGTATGAGATAACCTTTGAAGTTAAAACATTCTTTATTGTTGAGGTTATTTGGGTTATTTGGTATATATGAGTATTTATTTAAGAAATGATCTTTGATAAACCATTGGTATTTGTTGTTTAATTTTAGAGATTAATGTATTATGCTTTATTAATTTTAGTATTATCAAACTTTAGACAAACCATTTTGGATTTAGTAATGAAATTAGGAAAACATTTCCATTCTTTAGTGGATTAGGTGATACGTTAGTAGCTTATTCTAGTGCTTCTGAAAAAAAAATCAACTCGAGTTCTCATCATTTGGAGAAAAGGATGATAGCATAGAAGAAATTAATTAAATTATGGAATTATACTTATCAATAAATTATATTTCCTTATGTTACTATTCTAGATGATAAATTAAATTTTTACCTCTAATAATATAATCTAAAAATTAAAATGTTTTCATATTATGATCATTTCTAATGAATTGATGGTCTTATCACCCATCACAGATTTCAAGTTGTTTTCATTAAATTTTCTAAACCGTTTTCTCTATCACTCTCTATTAGTTCTTGGGAGTTAGTTTTTTTTTCTTCTGGGCATGTATTTTCACTTCAAACTAATTTTTTGTTACTTGGAAACCAAGTTGTGTGTTGACCTTCATACTTCCCTTTCTCCCTTTTCAAGTAGATGTTTTATTAACCCTTTTTACAATGTGGTTTTTCAATAAAGATACTTTCATGTATCAGAAATTTTTTTATAAAGATATATTTTAAATTGGGAGGACGAAATTTATTAAATGGGCAATAATGTAACACCTTGATTTTTTAAAATAAAAAATGGTGTTTGATAGCGTATGTGATACGCCCCATAGAACCCACACAAAAATTGATTAATTAAATATGACAATTATAACCCAACCATTAAAATTATGTTTAGGAATAGGATTAACTAATTTATGAAATATATAAATATATATAAATCCAACTCAACATATATATATTCATAAATTTTTATTAAATAATCACTCAATTTTTATTGGTGTCCTTTTATTCTTCAAAAAGATGTTTTCTTAAAAAATGAGTTACATTTAATTTTTTGAAAAACAATTATAATTAATTTATAGAAATTTTATAAATTTTATTTTATAAAAATAAATTTATTTTTTATATAATAATATAAATATTAAGTTATGGTGAAATTTTTGGATTCTTCGGAAAATGTTGATTTTTAAGCTAATAGAGAAAATATCCATTTATTTAAAAAAATTATTTCTTTTGGTAAATAAAATAATTTAAAAGTATCATTATTATTTTTTTTAAAAATAAAATAATTATTCATTATTTATATTTAATCCAATAAATTACATTTAAATACTATATTTTAAAATAATTATATTTGTAGGCTTGAAAACACATTTTTTTATTGTTTGAAAATGCATGATGTTTATCCATTTTAATTAATTTAAAATGAACCCTAAGGGGTAATTATTTCAAATTAATTTATATTATATTATATATATATATAATTCTTAATTTAAATTAGTTTAATAAATATTATTAATTATAGATCTAATGTTAAATCATCTTTTCTTTGAAAATTATATTTTTTGAAAAATCATATTTTATTACGCTTGTAGGTTTTATTTTTGATTAAATTATTCCACCTATATGAATTTATTTTGATAAAATGGATTTCATATAAAGAATAATGATAATTAATATTAGGTAACAAGTTTAACTTAATTACTATAAAATGTTAATTTTAATCATAGTAAATATTAATTACCGCAGTAAATGTTAAATAGGTGAATTATCAGTAAAAAGTTAATAATAACAATTTAGTAAGGATAAAAAAGGGTAACCCTAAAATTATGAATATTTATACTTACTTTTAAATTAAATAACAATTATATATATTATTTATTATTTTTAAATTTTTAATTTTTGAGTAGTGGGTTTTGTAAAAAGTAGTTTTTTACACGACAATATGAAATTTCAATTAAGAAATTCCATTTTATGAATTTATTAATTTCAAAAATAAATTATATTTTAATAAAATAATAATATGAAGTAATTTTTATCAATTATATATGATAATATAATTTTTATGAAGTCGTATGTAATTATTATAAAGGTTCGAAAACAATTGTTGTCAAAAAACTACTATTTCTCAATAAATGTTGATTTTTGTTTTTAAAATGAAAATTAAAATACTTATAGAATTATTTTGATAAAATAAATATTATTTTTGGAATCATAATGTTGAAATTATTAAATTGTTAGTTTTCCATAATTTTCTGTTATAGTTAAATTTTTGGTTAAAAATTAAATTTGGTATAAATATACATTGAGCATTATGACATCATAATGGCCCAAAAGGGATGTAATAAATTTTATTAATGGTATACACAACCAAATATATGTTTATCCATTATAATAATATGAATTTTAGGTTATTATATTAAATTTATATATCCTTTATGAATCTTCCAAAACCTATATTGTATTTTATGCTTTCGAAATCATTTCCTTAGGAATATGACTCATTTTCAAATCACCAAGGGTAATATTTTAATTAATTAGGAAATTTTACTTACAGAATAATGAAAAACACTCCTATTTGGAAGAACTAATATGTGAAAAACATTTTAACTTTTTATTATTATTTTATTGTATAGAGTCCTAAACCTATGTTTGTGAAATAATAATTAATTCCCATCCATTCCGTTATAAACCAACCCAAAATCCAATTAATCTTCACTAAAAAAACTGTTATAACTTCCATAATATTACCTCATGTATCTAGTGTCCTCAAAAGGTTCCCCCATTATCTGAATAATCTCCTCTTAAGCTTTTGTAATCACTCTCTCATGGTAAGGGACCATCCTCTCTTCTTTTCAATATAAGAATGTTCTTTGAAATTATCCTTTTGGATCTAAATCGGTTATATTGTGTTGTATTTTTAAACATCCATTTACTTTCCAATTGAATTTATTTTAATGAGATATAATTTATCCCCTATCATTTTGACCTTTACCTAAGGCGTTATAATGTAGAAATTTAGTAAGGGATTTCTCTCACTGATTTTCCATTCAAGCACCTTCTTTGTATATAACCTTTTGAATCTCAATTGGTTATATTTTCATGATTTTATAAGCATACATATATTTTCCAATTTATTTACTAAAAGGGATATGTCATTTATCCCCTATCATTATAACATTTACCTAATCTAGGACAATGTTGAAATTGAGTAAGGGATCCTCTCTCTCTCCTCTTTATCCAATCACCTTATTTATGTAATGAAATTTTTAATCTAATTCCTTTTGATGGGATATTATTTTACACATACCTATTACAACCCTTATGATTTAAAAGTTTGTAGTGACCCATTTTACTCTCATTAATCCCTCCCATGATTCATTATGTACTTCTGTTAAGATTTTGAAGTTATCCAATGATTTTCCCATGTGGTGTTTTTATTCAAGAATGATCTTATTATTATGATGATTAATTCCAAAATTTTCTCATGGGATTATTTTATTAAATATCTTTCGCACTTTCCTTTTTAATTCTAAATGATGATAGAAATTATTCTCCCTCATTAAACTATTTTATGAATATTTATATACTATTATTACAATTCAAAAACATCACTGCTATGTTTTATGTAGAACATTTTTTAGGTGTATACCCATTCCCTTTTCCACTCAAGGTTATTCATCTAGCTATACATATACACAATATATTTCAGAATTCCATCTCTATAACCCACAATCCTTAATCATGTTATAAAATATGATGAAATATGTTCTTAATTTATTTGATCTATGTGGCACACTTATGCATGTACATGATATGATTATGATGGGTGTTCCCAGATAGCACTTTGATGCATTGTGTAATGTTTTAGTCTTATGAGATGATATTTATAGTGTATGGGAGGTTATCCTTAGAACAATATGTAAATTTTTCTTCATAGTGAACCTTGAATTATGTTTATTACTTCTTATTTAAATTTGTTGCTACTTTCCCATGTCGTCTTTACTATATCATGCTATATAATGCCTCATTGTCATGTTTATGATTTTCACCCCTTTTATGTGCCACAAAAATTCCTGTTATCTAACATGTAATAATTTCTTCAGGTTATGATTTTTATCCCCTTAATGGGCTTTATAGATCAATCCATTCTAATGTATTTCCCAAGTTTATCCCATGAAATTTTAAGTATGATGTAATATTATGATCATGTTAATGAAATTTCCAATAATATCAATGTACACCTTGTTTTAAGTTGTTATTTAATGTACCTAATTTCCAAAATCCACTAGGTTTCTCAATCATCTAAGTTGTTCTATGTGTATTTTTATGTAATAAATCATGAATTGATGTGAGACAAAGACTCGGGTTGTCATAGAAGGGACCCCACTAGTTTTCACCAGTGACTAACACAATGCATTGGAGCTTATACCTAGTGGATGTTTTGGTAATATATGAGAGGACCCAAATATACATAGGATCTATTTTCATTAATGTGTGTGATACAAGTTTCTTTCGGTACTAATGGTTGGACTATACCCACCAGTATCCACTACCTATTGGCTTAGATATTCTTACATTATGATTTACACATACCATAACCCAATAATTCAAGTGGATTTAAATAGAATCAATGTTACATATTTGTGTGGTTTACTCATTTTAAAAGTATGATTATAAAATAATATTAATTTACCCTTTAATTTTGAGGTATGCATCTCATATAAAGACCCAAATGCCCTAATTTAGTCATTCCTCATGGAAATCCCATATGGTCGTAGTTATAAAACCATAAAACATTGGCCCTTATATAGTCCTTATCACATAACATTAAACTTTATGATACTTGGTGAATCCTACAAGACCAAAAAGTTATTATATAAGGACATCTTATAGGACCCACTTCCTACATGAGATCTGGACACATTTGAGGATATGTGGCCCTTATCTATAAGTCTGTGATAGGGTTTAATATTTCATCCCCATAGAAGAATAAAATATAGAAATCACTTTCCTCTATGTATGAGATATATATACATAGATGATCCTTTAGCGGGATATGATATCAATGTTCTCTTAATAAATGATAAAAATTCCCTTCCCTACATACGATAAAGAACTATTTAAGGATTTTATATAAGAATTAAATGTGTATTGATTCCCATATTTATTTGAGATTTAATGACATCTAAGATCACATATCCTAGACCTATCCATTGCTTTTAATTAATTCCATACCCTAGTCCTGGTTACAAGACATTAAATTACACAACATCTTGAGTCCTTGTTCCATGACCATAAACCACATGGAACCTACATCCTAGTCGCAAGATGTTAAATTGAATAAAAAATTACTTATTAAAATATGTTAAACAAAAAGGTACTCTCATTAGTCACATGAATTTAAATTGAAAAAAATATGGTCCATTATTCAAGACCATGAACTATTTAGATTTTTCTTCCTCATGGAACCCATGACTCACATGAGAGCAATATCCCTGAAAAATAAATGTCCCCTCACCATATATGAACCTTATCATTACAGGGACCTTCTTTTCAAATAAAAAGATATGGATTTATTCTTATTTTATTGAGATACATAGTGATGTTTAGGTATTATACCCTAGTCCCAACCAAATATTCAGAAAGAATACATAATTTTTGGCTCCCTTTTCTCATAAAAATCAATATTCTCATAAAAATCAATATTCCCATACATTTCCCTATTCGTGAATTATTTATTGACAAAGGTAAGGTCATAAACAATAACATGTGGATCATACCCATGTGAAAAGACACATCCTTACACCATGATGTTAAATTATATTGTCGTGTTCTTGTCATATGATGTTAAAAGGTAACGTGAAAGTCCATCTTTCATAAATCTAAAATGCCAATAGTGTCCCATTTATTGTGTCCTATTACTCCCCTAATTGATATCTAGATCCATGTGGAAGTCATTAGTATATGGAAAACATGCTCATAAGAGCATAAATTCTCTCTATTCACTGCATATGATCCATGTATATATAGGAAATGTTTCTTCAAGAAATATGTGTGTCTTGAATTATAACCTTTAATGATACATATTGATGCTTAGATCACCTAATAATGGGCTCATCCAAAATATTAAAAGTTATATAATTCCCCCTTTTACATGAATGAGCCTGATCCATGCAGGGAGAATTGCTTTTAAAGAACTATGTGGTTCCCGATTCATTTCTATACATGGTACACGGTAACACCTTAACCCCATATCTGAGACCCAGTTGTAATTTCAAAAATACTACCCCCTCATTATGTATAGGTTAGACATGTAAAAAGATTTTTCTTCCCAAGAACTATATGGTTCTTGATTACTGACTTATTTTCATAGGAAGTGACACCTAGGTATATTATACTTGGCCCAGTAATAGGCTTTCAACTATCAAAACCACCTCCATTTCTTGGTCCATATTGAAGGTTGTTAACCTTGTTTGGTTATAAGATTATAAATATGCCTCCACCAATGAAAGTCTCTCCTAATATGAGATCTTTTCACCTCAATGGTATCATCTAAAGTTATAGATCATACACCCGAATGATAGTGTGTGAATTTTAATTTAATGAGTAACATTCCCCTCTCCCTTATATATGAGTAAGATTTATATATATATCGACCCTATCCTTTTACACATACCATTACATGATTTTGAGCATACTAAATCATTATATTACAAGCCAAGGATCGTAAAGTCTAGTGTATTAGAATAATAGGCACACAAAACATAAAACATGGGACAAAATATAACATTTATTTATTTAGTATTCATAAAGAGATCCTAAATTCCATTTTTCTGATACATCTTCATAGGATAACCCGGGAATAACATGAATAAAACGATGAGTTAAAAATCCTAGCAAGGGAATAAACATAAGAAAAAAAACTTTAGCACATCAGTTAGAAGGCATAAAATAATGATATAAAATGTCATGGAATATATGGAATTATAACATATAAACATGGGGTCATATAAACATTAATTTATCATGATTCAAGGCTCGTTTCACATAGAGGAGCACAATTCAAGGTTAACCACCAAGACCGTTGCACATTGTAGCACGAGCCTGTTGAGTAAATAAGGTTTTCCTTGTGACTTTTTCCATTCCTTCATTCATGGGGGAGATTGATAAGTCATCAAGGTTTCCTTATGACTTTACCATTCCTCTTATTTTTAAAATCACAAACACCTTTTCTTAAGGAAAATTTCATTTTAACCCTGTTTTAATTCCATAAGGAAAATTTCCTTCCCAAAGGAAATTTACCCACACCTTGTTTTCATTGTTCATATCAATATTTTTCTTAAGTGTAAAAATAAAATTCATATATAAAACCTCGGAATAGTATAATACTTAGACATGAAGCATTCTATTTTAGGATTCAAATTCTGGATACGAACTCTAATGAAGTCCAACTCCAAATTCTGGATACAAACTCTCATGAAGTTCCTCTCCGATTTCTGGATACGTGCTCTAATGATGTTCAACTCTGAATTCTGGATACAAACTCTCATGATGATCCAATTTGAATTACAAATACAAATTCTCATAAAGTTCCACTCCGAATTCTGACTCTGAACTTCATTGATTTTGACTCCGAACATCTATGAGTTGAACTCCCAACTTCTATGAGTTTGACTCCGAACTTCTATGAGTTCGACTATGAACTTCTATGATTTCGACTCCGAACTTCTATGAGATCAACTCCAAACTTCTATGAGTTCGACTCTGAACTTTTGTTAGTTTGACTTCAAACTTCAATGAGTTCAAATTAGAACTCTTTAAGCTTAGGTTCTAAATTCCTGAGAATCCAGACTCTGAATTTCCTTGAAATCCAGACTTCGGAATTCTATAGAATCCAGGTTCTGAATTCATACGAAAGAGAATACGAATGTCTTTTTATTATAGACTCGGAATTCTATTTTTAGTTAGACTATGAACATTCATACTTTTCTTACATTCTGAACATTTATATACTATTCATTCTGAACTTTAGTTTTACTTATGCTTACACTTTTTTATTATAAAAATTATGTCATGATTTCAGTTATTAACTAACCATTGATTGAGTGACACGTGTACAGGTCCCTCTGAAATTCACGGAAGAATATGATCATTGGAGGAGCGAGCCGACAGTTGGAGCTTCACCTATAAATAAGAGCTCATTTGAACATGCTGAGGACTTTTGGAATTTTGGTGATCAGAACTTCCTGAAGTGATTTCTAGAGAGATAGGCTCTTATCAACTCTCAAGCATCGCGAAGAAAGTTTTGAACAACTTGTTCAAAATTTCCTTGTTCATATTTTCTTCATATGACTCTGATTGTTGTTGTGTACAATCGAGGGCTTCTGGGGATAGGAAGACAGAGGTTCCAACACCTTAAAGTTAAGGGCGTCCTTGCTGAAGAAGACAGAGGTGTTGATTACTTAATAGTTGAGGACTTGCGGGGATAGCAAGACAGACTCCAATCTTCATATCAAGGTCTTACCCTGGTGTGGGTAAAACAGACTTTCTTGAAAGTATAAATCAAGGGACCTTTATCCAATGTTGTTGGATACCCTTCTATTTGGGTTAAAAGAGTTTATACTTGTTACTTATTTTTTTTACAAGTTTTTCTGCTGCATTTTGTATTGTTAAGGAAAATATAACTTTATTATACTTCCTTACTTGTACTCTGATTTAGTTAGATTATATACACTTTAATGTAAAATCTTAATCTTTGTAACTTTTGTTAAGTTTCATTTTCGGAATCAGTTTTCTGGAATCAAGCATATCTTTAGAAGTTAGATGTCTTGTGAATTATCTTGTTTAACATTGTTAATCATAACCATCCAAAAAATTTCTTAAGAGATTTTAAAAAGGTATAATTCACCCCCCCCCCCCCCCCTCTTGTATCAGAGAATATAATTCTTATTTCGATCCTACATTTGGTATAATAGAATATATCATTTTCAGTCACATACCATCCTAACAATTGGTATCATAGGATTTGTTCCATCTAAATTAATCTCATGATTAGATTCAGAAGTTTTATCTTCTCCCATAAATTTTTCAGATTTGAACATTCAGATTCATATTTCTGGATTCATATTCTTTTCAAAATATACTTTTCGGAATCATAGTTCGGATTCATTTTTTCGTAGAGATACAATTTTTCTTGCTTAGAATATTTTCCTTGTTTACAAACTTTTTCTACTAACGAGTTTTTTTTGAAAGACTTTTATTAAAGATGGTAGGAATAAATATTGGTTCCTTAGACAATCTTAATCCAACTAGACCACCAATCTTTGATGGTAATGATTACCAGTATTGGAGATATCATATGAAGACATTCATTATCAATACTGGAGTAGAATGTTGTGTTATTCTTACTGGTGGATACAAAATTCCTGATAAATAAGTAAGTGCTTTTACAAATCAAGAAAATAATTAATACCAACTCAACTATAAGGTACGCAATACTTTACTTTGTTCAGTGACTAGAAATATATATAGCCAAATTTCATCTTGTGAAGCAGAAAATTCTATATGGAAGAAACTAGAAGTTACTCACTTTGGAACTTCCAAAGTTATTGAGACAATGAGAGCCATTCCCAGAGCTGAATATCATGGTTTTAGTGTTCCTTATGGTGAACCCATATGCAAAGTGCAATAGAGATTCATGACTATAGTGAATATCTTACAATCAATGGGTGAGAAAGGATTAGAATGAAGAGAGATGCTGACAACATAAAAAAGAAGAATGGAAATGTCAGGGTAGCTTTTACTTCAACTTCAAATCACATGAAATCTAAGACTCTTGAGAGAGTTACTTGATCTAGATTTAAGAAAGTTATTATCCATTCTGAATCTAGTGAGAGTGAAGTCTCCGAAAATGAGTTAGCTAATCCTGCTCAAAGGATGAACAAGATAGCTGGATAGAGGAACTTTCAATCTAAATACAAGAATAAGGAAAGGAATGATATGAAAGCTTCAGAGGTTACATGCTATGAATGTAAGAGAGCTGGACACATAAGACCAGATTTCCCTATGCTCAAGAGAAAAGAAAGAAAGGAAAGGCATTCTAAGAAAAACATAAAAAGGTATTACAATTACAAAGCTAAGAAATTGTTGAAAGCCAATGACACATGGAGTTCCAGTGGTGTAGACTCTTCAGATGAATCTTCGGATTATGAATCTTCTGGACAGAAGAATATTGGTCTTATAGCTAGGCTACCGATTGATAATCATTGATTAATGTCTAAGGTACACAATGCTGAATCTATGACCAATTTTTCTTTGAATTTTAATGTTAGTAAATATTATAACTCTTCGGATGAAGAATCCTCTTCTGATGAAGATAATACTTTACCTACTTATGAAGAAGTTTCTAGGTTTTCCAAACTTCTTGAAAATGTGAATTCAAAACTCATGAAGAAACTTGATAAGGAAAATTCTAGGAATATTATTCTTACTAAGGAAATATCATATCTTTCTAAAGTTCTTGATAAGAAAAATGATGATTCTGAAATTATTTCAAAAAATATTGAGGAAGTAAGTTCTGAGAAGAATAAACTTTCTAAATATCTAGAAAACGTAATTTCTATGAAAAATGTTTTCGAGCCAAACTCTCACCCAAAATTAAATCTTTTTGAAGACAAGAACCTTGTTATAAAACTCAAATCAGAAATATTTTTTTTGAGGAAGTTTTTGTCAAACTTTACCCTAGGTAAGGAAAATTTTGATAAAATGTATTCACAAATTCGACCTCGAAGGAATACTTCTGGTTTTGGTTACACAAGTTCTAAACTAATTTTTAGTAACAACTATTTTGTTCCTCAAAGTGCCCCATTCTCCACAAAGTGTCAGTGTGGTGGTCACTGGGCAAAGAATTCTTCCTTAAAAAAAACCCAATCTTTAGGATTTCATAAGGCTTATTTTTCTAAGAAGATGTGGGTACCCAAAATTTTTATTTCTGAGATTTCCGGATCCAAGAAAGTCTGGATTCTAAAAACCTAACATTTTTCTTATTTTCAGGAAAATAGGGAAATTACCAACAGCAACACATGGTACATGGATAGTGGATGTTTCTGGCATATGACTGGTAAAAAAATTATTTTGAAAAGATTATCAAGACGAAAGGAGGAAAATTAACTTTCAGAGATAATGATTAGGGAGAAATTATTGGTATAGGCAACATTGTTCTTATTGTAAAGTCTTTGATTTCAAATGTTTTATTTATAAAAGGAGATATCATTCTTCAATTTTTTGGAACGCAAGATCAACTTGCTGATATTTTCACAAAATCTTTACCTATTGATAAATTTGAATACATTAAACAGAAGTTAGGAATGATAACCATAAGGTAATCTTCCTTAATTAAATTCTTGTTGAACCAACCTATTTATAGTAATAAACTCCTTTTTATGAGGGGAGTACATCTATTATGAAGTATTTTAAATTTTTCGTAATGATGTTTTCATATTTTTTGTAATGTTGTTTTCATATTTTTTCGTAATAGAATTTTCAAAACTGAAAATTTTCGTAATGAGATGTTTAGAACTGAAACATTCGTAATGGAATTCTTCAGATCTTAAAATTTCGTAAGGGAATTTTTTGTAATGGAAATTTTCGTAATGACAATTTTTAGAATGAAAATATTTGTAAAGAAAATTTTTG
Source organism: Viscum album (assembly GCA_963277665.1). NCBI lineage: Eukaryota > Viridiplantae > Streptophyta > Magnoliopsida > Santalales > Viscaceae > Viscum > Viscum album. Next base: position 827,070,507 of record OY728155.1, read on the forward strand.
TAAGGGAAATTTTCATACTGGAAATCTTCGTACCGGAAATTTTCGTAATGAAAATTTTCGGAATAAAAATCTTCTTAATGAAATTTTCGTAATGGAAATCTTCGTACTAGAAATTTTCTTAATGGAAATTTTCGTAATGAGAATTTTTGTAATGGGAATTTTCATACTCATATTTTTCGTAATTGAGTTTTAGTACTCAAAGATTTTGCAATAAAAAATTTTCATAGTGAGTTTTTCTTAGTCAATTATTTTTTTCAAGAATAATATCACCTATTACGAATAATCTTCTTAGCCAATCTGCAAGGTATGATTTCCTTAATTAAGTTTTCATAGTCAATTTTACTTTCTGGTAGTTTCTTTTGTTTTTAAAATTTTTTCGGATTCATTTCTTCTTAAATCAGAATGTTTTTAAAACCTCAAAAGATCAGATTCAAGATTTCCCTGTGGGTATGTTTTCAACCATCAGATTAGATCAGAGAATTTTTTTAACCGCTAGATTGGTTTTGGAAGTTTAAAGGTCGTCACCATAGCCTATATAAATGGGACCCTCGATGGTTGTCCCACATCTATTTCAATCTCTCTCATGTTGAAACTTTTCCTCAGTTCTTAAAGCCCATTCTGAATCTCTTAGAATTCCTCGAATCTGAATGTCTGTAGAAGCCACTTCTCAAGAAATTTCTTCCAGAAATCCAATCTCAAAATGGAAATTATACAGGGAAAGGATGGTCCATCCGAACATTTTCAAGTATGATTCTATCATCTATAAGAATATCATGTTAAATAGTTGGGAAGACGTATGCATATCTAATATAGGTGATCAAGACATGGTGTATCCGTAATTGCTCATAGAGTTCTATGAATCAGTTTGTTTCCTTGATGAAGAGGGAAGAGAAAAATTTGATTTTAAGAGTTATGGAAAGACCTACAAACTTACTTACACTAAGGCTGCAAGATTGGTGGGGCTGTTGTATGAAGGGGAAGCTGAGTTTTTCTCACAAAAACTCCCGGATGTTCTAGGTAGGTTGGTTAAGGTAAAATCCTTACAATGTCTTAGACTTGATGATGTAACAACAGCGAAAATTTCTCACCTATCTTCTAACAATCGGATCCTTCAGCTATGGGTACAAGGTTTCTTAGTACCGAGAAAGGGTGACAAAGATACTCTCAAGAAAAGTGATATATATTTCTTAGACTTTCTGGTAAATATAATGAAAATAAATTTGATGAGGCATATACTTGTTACAATCAAGAACATCAAGGAGGGGAATATTAGAGCCCAAATTATCATGTTTCTTTCCTTACGTTCAAATATGATAGTTCGGTGTCTTGAGTCATTCAAAATTGCATGCAAATCCAAGTCTCAGAATTGAAAACTTATTCTTCTTAGTGATGGCACTATAAAAAGAATGAATATGGCTTATTCAAAGGAGACAAAAGTGTTTTATGATCTTCTAGAGGAAGAGGCAGAAGCTAATCCGGAAAATATTGAAAAATTTGATCCATCTAAGAAATCCAGGAAGAAAAGGAATCTGAAGGAAGTGGAAGAGATAGAAAAAACCCATAAAGCTAAGGAATCTCAATCCGCACCTCCAAAACCAAAGAAACAGAAAGCATATCCGGATGAAGTAGTTGAAAAATGGAGGGAAAATAAGGAAAATAGGAAATAAGGGGAACCACAATTCAGATTGGACCCTGCTAAAGCTAAGTCTTTAAGAGAGAAGACTATTGAATACCTTTAGAAGGTTGAAAAATATAACAAGATGAAGAAGAAATTTTCTGAGACTAAAGTTGTACAATCTCTCTTGAAATCCATAGAAATAGCCTCCAGAAATATTCTCATTCCAAAGTTTTTCTTGGTTTAAAGTTTACCTAAAACTCCTGGGATGAGTTTTTTCACTCTGGAAAAATATAAAGAGAAAGAAGTTATTGACGATGTAGAAGAAGAAGTTTTTGAAGAAGTACAACAAGAAGAGGAAGTAGAAGAAGAAGAAGAAGAAGAAGAAAGTGGTGACTTAGATGATCTGATTAAACAAGTTGAAGATTATCAAGAAAAGGAAAATCCATCAGAAATATTACCACTCCGAACATCTAAGGTCGAGTCCTCAAAACTTTCCCCTCTAGGAAAGGGAGATGAGAAAGAAGGTAATAAATATTAAGACAAAGAAGAAGATAAAAGGAAAGAATTATCTGAGGAAGAAAGCTATGAAAAGCATTTTCTTGAGGAAGGAGAAGAGAAGGAAAAACCTAATGAAGACAAGATAGTTCAACTATCTGAAAGTGAGGAAGAATCTCCTGATGAGGAAGCCATTCCAAAAGTTAATAATGGTAAGCAAGTTCTTATGGACACCCCAACAAAGGATATCATAATGAAGAAGCAAGTTGGAGGCTCATCTAAAAGAATTATTGTGGAAATTTGAGAAGAACATTCTCCTAGTAAGTTGTCGGATTCGGAGTCATATGCACTAGGACACGATTTTGTTGTTGAGTCTCTGAAGAAATTGGTGGACATAATTCTGATCTTTCCAACAATAGAATTTAGGTGCCAGATGCTTCAGCACAGCTTAAATTAAAAGTCAGAATTCATATCCATGGTGATGGATAAATGTATAAAAATTGAGGCTGATCACAAAAATTTTCTTATAAATTATGAGGTCCACAGAAAATCTTGCAGCAAAATAACTTTTTGGTCAAAGAAAATTGATGAAGATTTGGCAGAGCTTGAACACTTTTAGAATGATGTAAAAGAATATTTTGATACTGAGGATTCCAAGATGAAGAATCTTTAGTAAAAGCTAAACCTTGATAAAAATACTCGGAATCAATAAGTGAAGGATCTGAATGGAAAGATTGACTCTGTTTCTCAGAGCTGGAAATGGGAAAGAGATCTCCGGATTGAGATCTAAGAGAATCTTGTAAAGAAGGATGAATTTCTTAAGGCTCAGTATGAGGCTCTAAAATCTCAAAAAGAAATGATCACAGTCTTGGAGAAGCAATCTTAGGAGGACCACAAAGATTTAATGAAGCTGAAAATCCTTATGAAGAATCTAATCCCCAAGGAAAATGAAGACAAATAGACCAATCCGATATTTTGTTGTATCTTTACTTGTAAAAATCCGTTCAATCTTAATGAAAACTTTGGGGGATTGTATTGTTTTTATGTCTTACTAATGTTTCAGGTACTTTATTGTTTTTCCATTCCCACAAATGATTTTTCAAAATCACAATGGGGGAGAAGGAAAAAGAACACAAAAGGGAGAAGGAAAATTCTAAATGGAGAATAAATATTTCTAAGTATAAGAAGAACTATTCCTAAGTAAGGGGGAGTGCTCAGTATGAATTCATCATTCATAATGAAAATACCATTCCAGAAATCTAGAATACGATCCTTAGGGTTTCAAAGCCTAAGGTGGAGTTAGTCATATTCACTATTGATCATAAACAAAGGGAGATAATTTTTAATTACATGTCTAGAAATTTATTCTAAGTCTTTATATTCTATTTTGTAAGGATGTTTGTGCTATCCAAAAAGGAGGAGATTGTTGAGTCAATAAGGTTTTCCTTATGAATTTTTCCATTCCTTCATTCATGGTTGATATTGATAAGTCATCAAGGTTTCCTTAAGACTTTACCATTCCTCTTGTTTTGAAAATCACAAACACCTTTTCTTAAAGAAAATTTCATTTTACCCCTCTTTTACTTCCATAAAGAAAATTTCCATCTCAAAGGAAATTTACCCCTACCTTGTTTTCATTGTTCATATAAATATTTTTCTTAACTATAAAAATATGATTCATATCTAAAACCTCAGAATCGTATAACACTTAGATATGAAGCATTCTGTTTTTGGATCCAAATTCTAGACACGAACTCTAATGAAGTTCAACTTCGAATTCTGGATACGAACTCTCATGAAGTTCCACTCTGATTTATGGATACGAACTCTAATGAAGTTCAACTCCGAATTCTGGATACGAACTCTCATGAAGTTACACTCTGAATTTCATATATGAATTCTCATAAAGTTCCACTTCGAATTCTAACTCTGAACTTATATGAGTTCGACTCTGAACTTCTATGAGTTCAACTCCGAACTTCTATGAGTTCGACTCCGAGCTTCTATGAGTTCGACTCCCAACTTCTATGAGGTCGACTCCGAACTTCTATGAGTTCGACTCCAAACTTCTATGAGTTCGACTCCGAACTTCTATTAGTTTGACTCTTAACTTTTATGATTTCAACTTCGAACTCTTTAAGTTCAGGTTCTGAATTCTTGATAATCCAAACTCTGAATTTCCTTGAAATTCAGACTCTGGAATTCTATAGAATTCAGGTTCTGAATTCCTACAAAACAGAATCTGAATATCTCTTTATTATAGACTCAGAATTATCTTTTTAGTTAGACTAAGAACTTTCATACTTTTCTTACATTCCAAACTTTTATTTACTATTCATTCCGAACTTTAGTTTTCCTTATACTTACACTTTTTTATTATAGAATAATGTTCTCCTTTCAATTATTAACTAAATATTGGTTGAGTGAAACATGTACAGGTCCCTCCAAAATTCAAGGAAGAATATGACCATTGGAGGAGGGAGCCGACTGTTGGAGCTTCGCCTATAAATAGGAGATCATTTGAACATGCTCGGGACTTTTGGAATTTTGGTGATCAGAACTTCCTCAAGTGATTTCTAGAGAGAGAGGCTCTTATTAACTCCCAATCTTCATGCAGAAAGTTTTGAACAACTTGTTCAAACATCGCCTTGTGTATATTTGCTTCATGCGACTCTGATTATTGCTATGTACAATCGAGGGCTTCCGGGGATAGGAAGACAGAGGTTCCAACACCTTGAAGTTGAGGGCTTCCTTGCTGAGGAAGACGGAGGTGTCGACAACCTGATAGTTGAGGGCCTGCGGGGATAGAAATACAGACTCCGGTCTTTGTATAGAGGTCTTACCCTAGTGTGGTTAAGACATACTTTCTTGAAATTATAAATCAAGGGACCTTTATCCAAGGTTGTTGGATACCCTTCTCTTTGGGTTAAAAGCGTTTATACTTGTTACTTGTTTTTGTTAAAAGTTTTTCCACTGCATTTTTTATTGTTAAGGAAAGTATAACTTTTTTATACTTCCTTACTTTTAATCTAATTTAGTTAGATTTTATACTCTTTAAGGTATAATCTTAATCTTTGTAACTTTTGTTAAGTTTCATTTTCGGAATTACTTTTCCGGAATCAAGCAAGTCTTTAGAACTTAGAAGTCTTGTGAATTATCTTGTTTAACCTTGATAAACATAACCATCCTAAATATTTCCTAAGGGATTTTAAAAAAGGTACAATTCACCCTCCCCCCCCCCCACATCTTGTATCTCAGAATCTCATTCTTATTTCGATCCTACGTTTGGTATAATAGAGTATATCATACTTAGTCACATACCATCCTAACAGAGCCAAGGCTGACCGCCAAGACAATTGCACATAATGTCTCCTGATAATCAACTATAACCAATGAATTTTAGTTCTATCCAGGATCACCCATAATTAAATTTTCATGAATATTATTTCCACAAATAGAATCATACATAATCAATCATACATAAACATAAGGTTTCTCATTAAAAGAAATGGGTATCATAATCATGTCATAAATCATAAGGAATGGGTTTATCATAAAAGTGTCCATGAAATTAATGGATTAAAACATACATGAACATTCATATTCATATATCATGGTAAATTAATTAAAATATAAGTGATAAAATGTAAGAAGAGTATTTAAGAAATTTTAGCCTTAACACATTTTAGTGTAGTTATAAGGAAAATACTAAAGATCATTTAAAATAGAAAAGGGAATAATCTTTTACATAAAACCAGATGTGAAACAAAAAAAATTCATTGTAATAAAATTATAAAAACAATGTTGGATTAAAATATATTATAGATTGTACTTGAAATTTGGTAAAAATTCAGGAAGTTCTTTTAAAACGAGTTTTCTTATCGGAAAGTGTTGAGGAGGGAACAACTTAAAAACATGTATATCCCTAAAAGATAATAATGAAGGGATATTGATACATAAGTTTATATAATGTAAATAGAATTTATAATATTTACATAAAAAATAACATATAACTTAGTTTGTTTAAAAATAATGATATAGAAACATGAAGGAATATGGGAGGTTCGGGTTGAATCCGTTACGAAATCTCAGCTTGGTAACAGGTGTAATTAAGAGAAATTAATGAGAGATAAAGGGGTATATCATCATTTATATATCATTATATAAGTATGTGGAGGTTATAAATCATACCCCATCCTTATTAATTACAAATAAAAGGGGAAAACATATAGGAGATTCTTGAATAAAAGTGAGAAAGAGGGGATTCCTTACCTTAAGTCTGATGCTCTCCTTCACTTGATCTTAATGTTTGGTATAACCAAATAACATTCATTAATTATTATTTCCTGAACCTATTATTCATGTAATTTATTTAATATAACCTTTTATGTTCATTAATGACCTTTTTTATGGGTTAGGAATTTCAATTTCATCGTTTGGGAGCGTCTGTTGCCTTGGTTTTCATGATTGGTTTACTTATATACATGTAAGGATAAACATGTAAGATGAGAAGGGTGGTTCAAAATTGGATTTATATGTTATTATTTAACATAAATAATATTATATGGTTATAAAATTAATTTTTTTATTTTGATTGAAGATGAAGCATTATATAAAACGTTAATGATAACTGTCTTGGTTAATTGGTGGTTTTTTTATCACATGGAACACATTTTGATTTATAAATTAAAATCATGTGTAAAAAAGATTAAAGAACCTTAAATTAGACATACTAAATACATTATCGACTTTTTGAACTATAAAAATGGTTTCATTACGAGAATTGATGATGGTAATAGAAATTGAATACATGTCATCCTTGAAAGTGATAAATTAAAACATCTCAGATGGTGTTTTCATTTCTAGTATAAAACCAATGGAAAAGAGATATGATGATGAATTATTCCATTATAATAACAAAATTATATTATATTTAAGGTACTAGAGTTATAAAAACATTTTAATGAAAGGTGGTGAGGAAAGAAAAAGAAAATAATGGAACTTTAATGAAAAAAACAAATGAAAAGAGGAATTTACCTATTGAATATATCTTCCTTGAGAACCTTTTTAAGGAAGAGGATTAGGACTTTTTAAGAGATAAAGGGATGATATACCTAAGATAAGGGATTAGGGAGGTATTTTAGTAGAATTTGGACTAGTCTCAAGGCTTGAGAGGAGTGAAGAGAAAAGGGGGTGAGGGTGGTTGTTATAATGCAGGAGAGGAGGGGTTTCCAATTGTTTTATTCATTAGTTTAATTTTTTTGCTCAATACTATGAATAGTCTTTATTCTTGTGAAAAAAAGTAAAAATATTGCATGTGAGTAAAGTATAATGACCATTTAAATTATCAATGACTCGTGAATGATGCATAAATTCATTTATTTATCATTTTTCGTAAATTATAGAATTTCACTATTCAATAAAAATTCTATTATTTTATAAAAATCCAAAAAAATAACCCTAGCCATTCTATGACATGTAGAATCTAAAAAAAAACCCCATTTTTTCATAAAAAAAATCTACATATTATAAATTTAATTTTTAATTAAAATCATAATTTACTTGAAAAAGTACAATTTTAAAATTAAAACGGTTTTCTAACACTTTGAAAAATTAATTAACATCTCATAAAATTATCTCATAACCATAATATAATAAAATAATAATTTATGGTTATTTTTTTCAAAATAAAATCATTTAAATTATTTAATTAATCATATAACTATAATTAAATTTTTATGACATAAAAAACCAACACATATACTATGATGAAATTTTCACTTATAAAATGCCTAAATTTTATTTATAAATTCATGGATTTGGTTTCCATTAATTAGTAAGATTTAATATTCATAATGTTACATTATTATTCATAAGGGTAACTTACTATTCACCTAAAAATAAGTTTATCATGTCAGACTCCAAATAACAGACTTATCACAACTATGTATGTCAGATTTTTGAAATTCAAATCACAGAAGTGAAAATATTATGTTTAAAGGTTACATTTTAATTATTAGTTCATTGTTTTATGATTTTATTACATGATTTTAAGAAGTTAATTTCCATTTATTAAACTTTGGGTTGTTACATTCTTCCCCCTTATTAAATTTCACCCTCAAAATTTCATTTTACATTATAAGCCCTAAACAGGTGCTAGTACTTTTCCTTCATTGCTTCCTCTAGTTCCCATGTTTCCTCTTCTTACTTATGGTTCTGCCATAGTATGTTGACTAGGTGAGTATTCTTGTTATTTATAACTTTATCTCTATAATTCACAATATTCCCTGGATGCTCCTCATAAGAAATATAATTCTCCAACTATACCTCCTATGAAGGAAGTACATATTAATGATTTGGTATATACTTTCTTAAGAGGGATACATGGAAGAAAACGTGTACTTTAGACATGGTAGGTGGAACTGCAATTTGATATGCCATATCTCCAACACGATCAAGAATATCAAAGGGGCCAATGTAATTGGGACTTAGCTCTCCTTTCTTCCTAAATCCAATGACCTTATTCCATGGAGATGTGAAGAGTAATACCATGTCTCTAACTTTGAACTCAAGGTATCATCAATGATTATCTATATAACTCTTATATCGATTTTGGGCTTCCTTTTTTTTTGCAGAATGGTTTTCACCTTTACCACGATTTCTTCGACCATTTCGTGTCCTAGAAGCTTACTATCATTGACTTTATCACAACATGCCAGTGTTTAGCACATTTTCCCATAATGGGATTCATATGGTGCCATTCAGATTCTATAGTAGAAAATCTTGTTGTATGAGAATTCAAACAGAGGAAGATGTTGTTCCCATCCTCCTTTGAATTCCATAGAACACTCTCTCAACATGTATTCTAGTTTTTGAATAATTCTCTCATATTTTCCATCAGTTTGAGGATGATAGGTTGTACTGAGGTTAGGTTCATTGCGTAGAGAGAGTTGGAAACTTTTCCAAAACTTCATGGTGAATCTAGGATCTCTATCGGATATAATATATATTGGAATTCCAAGAATCCTTACCACCTCTTTGATATATATCCATGAAATTTGATCCAATTATAAGTCCTCTAAAATTTTGATAAAGTGATTTGTCTTTGTAAGACGATCCATAAGGACCCATATAACATCATTTCCTCTAGATGTCCTTGGAAGTCTAGTGACAAAGTCCATGGTTATTTTCTCACACTTCCTTGTTGGTATGGGTAGTGGTTGAATCATCCCCTTAATCTTCTATCTTTCTTCCTTCACTTGTTGACATACCAGGCACTTTGATGTATATTCAGTAATCTTATTATTCATATTGTGACACCAAAAGTTTTCTTAGAAATCTCGATACATCTTTGGGCTCCTTGGGTGAATAGATAAGGTTGAGCTAAGTGTGTCATTAAAAATATCCTTCTTTATATCTTGATAAGATGGTACACATAATCATGACCGAAAAATTATAACACCTTCCTCTTCATTCTTGAAATCATAAGATTTTTCATTTCTAATATCTTCCACCCTTTTCAGAATTTCCACATCCCTTCCTTGAGAATCCTTTATTTTCTCCATGAGGGATGGTTGATAAATCATTTGAGAAAGGATTGATAATATTCCTCCCTTAATGATTTCCATGTCCATAATCTATAAATCTATGAAGATTGGATCCTTTTCAATTCTCAGAATTGATAAATATGTTGTATCATTTCTACTTAGAGAATCTTCCACCTTATTTTCCTTTCTGAGGTGGTAGTGGATTGAGAAGTCATAATCCTTGATGAGATCTAACCATATTCATAGGCGCATATTAATCTCTTTTGGTGTGAATATATATTTTAGACTCTTTTGGTTAGTATATATCTCACACTTCTCCCAATAAAGATAATGCCACCAGATTATCAATGCAAAGATCACAGCTGCCAACTCCAGATCATGTACATGGTAGTTTTTCACATGGATTTTCAGCTACTTTGAGGCATAGGATATCACTTTATCCTTTTTTATCACCACATAGCCTAATCCATTATTTAATGCATCACTGTACACTACAAAGTGTTCTCCACTTTTTGGTAGTGTGAGTATGGGTGCATTGATAAGCCTCTTTTTCAACTCCTTAAAATAGTCTTCACATTCTTGAGTCCAGAAAAACATTAGTCCCTTTTATGTTATCTTATTCATTGGGTTTAAAAATTGTGAGAAGATCTTCACAAATCATCGATAATATCCCACTAGACCAAAAAACATACAGATCTCCATTACATATGTGATCTTGGGCCACTCTTAAATTACCTAACTTGGTAGGGTCAACAGATATTCCTTCCCTAGTGATAACATTCCCCAAGAATGATACTTCCTCCATAAAGAGCACACATTTACTCTACTTTTTATAATGTTTCTCCCTTCAAAAATTCATTAGTACAGTATTCAAATTCTCCTCATATTCCTCTTTTCCCTTAGAGTATATCAAAATATCATCGATAAAGACTACCCCAAATTTGTCTAGGTAATCTCTAAATACACTATTTGTTAAATACATGAATATTTCTAGAGAATTAGTGAGTCTAAAAGGAATCACTACGAACTCATATTTTTAATACCTCATTCGAAAGGTAGTCTTGGGAATATCTTACTTTAATGCCTTTAATTGGTGATATCTTGACCGAAGGTCCACCTTAGAGAAATAATTGTCCCCACAAAGCTGATCAAAAAAGTCATCTATCTAAGGTAGGGGACACTTGTTATTTATCTTAATTTTATTAAGCTCACAATAATCAAGGCAGAGGCTCATTGATCCATCTTTCTTCTTGATGAAGAGGAATGGCACACCGCATGGTGAATCACTTGGGTATATAAAACCCTTCTCCAAACTCTCCTGTAACTGCTTCTTCAGCTTTTCCAGATCAATAGTTTCCATTCTATAAGATGTATTTGATATCCATAGGGATCTAGGAATAATTTCAATTGAGAATTCAACCTCTTAATCAGGAGGAAGACTAGGAAATTCATTAAAGAATACATTATTTTAATCCCTCATGATGGGAATATCTTCGAGAAGTATCATCTATTTTGTCTCAATCATTTGAGATCGACATGCTTTCTCATAAGGCAGAAATATCCACACTTAGACAGTGATTCTAAAGGTGATTCATCTTCCTCCCTACACTTGTAAATAATTGGAGGATGCTTTGGGTTGTGAAGAGTGATCTACCTTTCCCAAAATTTGATGTTGTATTTATATAAAGATACTCAATTCATTCCCAAAATAACATCTATCTCCACTAAAAGAAATATGAAAATATTTTATGGGAGGTTTAGTCCACAAAAATTTACTGTGTAGGAGTTATAAACCTTTCACGTAATAATTTCCTCGTTCATTTTATTTACAGTTAACTTATCCTCCAAGTTTTGAGTTGGGGTTTTAATAGATCTACTAAACATGAAAGATATGAAGGAATGCGTAAAACCAAAATAAAATAGAATGTTCACTATTCTTTAAAGAATAACTAGTGTACCTATCACCACATTTTTTCAACCTCCACCTTATTAGCAGTGATATCACAATCCCTTCCTTTTTTCCTTGGAGGCTATTGTTAATTTCCTCAGAAAACCCACTTCTCATGGTAATTCTTTGCATAATTCTCATTCTCTTTATATATGAAAACTGCACTATAGGTTTAGTGTTGATCTGAATCTTCCTTTCTTCTTCCATGTTAGGGGGATTATTCATATCCCTCCAGTATTTCTTATACAGATGTACCATTCTTCTACATTTGAATCAATTCATGGTTCACTTTATACAGTTCCTAGGATTTTTCTTCCAACAATTTGGACACATGAGATGTTCTATATTTTTCCATCAGGGGATTTATTTTCTAAATAACCTATATTACCATTCATCATAAAATTATTTTACCAGGCTCATGAGGCCACTAAGAGTCTTTCATACCTATTTCAACCTTGAGGGCACAACAAAAAATCTCTTCATAGCTGTCAATGTCCTGAATCGCAGACACTTTTTGTAGACTTGGCTTTAGTCTGATAAAGAAGCGATCCACATAGATCTCAATGTTCATAACAAAGCCTAAGGCATATCTTGAAATCCTTGTAAATTTTTCTTCATACACCCTGATGGAATAATCTTTATTCTACTTATGCCCGAGGAACTCTCTTTCCATATTGAGATAGAGGGTTCAGGGAACATATTTAAAAAAAATCTTTAATTCCACCCAATCTATGGTATCATTTTTTTGGGACTTTGTATTCTTGATCAATGTCCATCACTGATCTTCTTTCCCATCAAAATGATAGACCACTAGTGATACTTTCTCTACTTATGAGAATTGGAGGATAGAGAATATTTTTCAATGGAGTTAATCCACTTTTCCATGAGGAGGGGATCATAAGATCTACTAAACATGGGAGGCCCTTGTCGCATGAAGGATTGAATAGAAGCTTTCTCTTTCCATGGAGGTGGAGGGTATTCCACATGATTTAAGTTATTATTCATAACTTGATCTAGCTGAGCAAGTACTATCGTGATGTTTTGAGCACCTGTTACCATGATATTTGGCATATCATTAGGTAAAGCTTCACATTCCCTATCACACTAATTGTTGGAACACTTTATACTATTTTCCACCATTAACTAAGAAAAATAATGTAAAATTATGGGGATTTAATACTTAGAAAATAATCATAAAAATGAAACTTTAAACATAAAAGGATAAACTCTTAATGGAAAATTGTATCCTGGATTTTGATTACCTAGGTTTAAATCTTGGTTATCCTTGATTTGTTTCTCAACTTATATTCTTGTGGGCTCTCTTTTTATTCCCTTAATAATGGTTCATAATGTGATTATAAAATTACCAAATAATATCCCCTAGAAGTGTCAAACTAGGAGTGCAGCAAGGCCCATTTTCATGCACCAATTCTCATTCGAGTCTAGCTCAAAGCAGTGTTTTCGAGTTTTACCCCTAGATGCATCTATGCCAGATCCACAACCACTTATTTATATATAGGTAGGTATGTATTTTCTTGATAACCCACTTACATTATACTTACCAAAATATAGGGATGTTTTCTTATACATAGTCTAATCCTTAAGGTTCTTACTAAAGTGCTCTATTCCTAATCTAAAAATAATAATTAGATCATCTTATGATACTGACAATAGAGACCTTATCCTTTTACACATAACATTACATTATTTTAAGCATAGTAAGGCATCATATTACATGCCTAGGATTGTAAAGTCTAGTTTCTTGGAAGACTAGGTACAGAAAACTTAAAACATGGGACTAAATATAACATTTCTTTATTTAATCTTCATAACGAGCTCATAACTTCCATTTTGTTCATACAACTTCATAGGATAACCTGGGGATAACATGAACGATGGGATGAGCTAAAAATCCCAACAAGGGAATAAACATAAGAAATAAATATTTATTACATGGGTTAGAAGGCATGACATAATGATATAAAAAGGCACAGAACATATAAAATCATAACATATAAACATGGGGTCATATAAACATGAATTCATAGTAAGGTGGTAGAAACATAAAACATGACTTTAGGATAATTCAATTCTCGTTGCACATAGATGATTATAAGTCAAGGTTAACCACCAAGACTATTGCACATAGTAGCATGGGTCAAGGCTATCTACCATGATCGTTGCACATAACCTCTAATGAGACTTGACTTTACTAAATACATTGGACCACTATCTAGACACAACCATCATGACATGTTCATGAATATTCTTTTGATATATAGAATCATTCACAATCAATTATACATAAACATAAGGGTACCCATGGAAAGAAATGGGTATCATAATCATGTCATAAATCATAATGAAAGTGTGTATCTTACAAGTGTCCATGAAATAAAGGGATTAAAACAAACATGGAAGTTAATAGGAATATTTCATGGTATGTTATTTCAAACAAAAGTGAAAAAATTTAAGAAGTTTATTTAAAACAATTTAGCGTTAAAACATTTTAGTGTGGTTTAAAAGAAAATACTAAAGAGAATTTAAAATAGAATATGGAATAAACTTTTACATAAAAACAGAAGTGAACCAAGAATGTTTTCATAATAAAAATAATTACTTTATAAAAACAATGGTGGCTTGAAACATATGATAGAGTGTACTTGAAATTGGGTAAGAATTTGGGAAGTTCCCTTAAAACTGGTTTGCTTGTCGGGAAGTATTGAGCAGGGAACCACATAAAAAAACATGTACATATCTAAAATAGAATAATGAATGGATATTGATACATGAGTTTTTATCATGTAGAAAACATTTATAATATGTACAAAAAAAATTAATAGATAACTTAATTATGGTAAAAAGAATGATAGAGCAACCCGAAGGAATAAAGGAGGTTCAGGTAGAATCCCTTACGAAATCTCAACATGATAACAAGTGTACTTATGAGTGATTAATGAGAGATAAAGGAGTCTATAATCATTTATATATAATTAGTGTAGTATGTGGGAGGTGATAAAACATATCATTTCATTAGTAATTACAAATTTAAGGGGAATAATATAGAGTAGATTCTGGAATAAAAGTGAGAAAAAGAGGATCCCTTACCTTAAGTCTGATGGTGTCCTTCAATTGATCTTAATGTCCTGGATAGAAAATAGATTCATTAATTAATATTTAAATAACATATTATTCATGTTATTTATTTAATATAACCTTATTAAGTTCATTCATGATCTTTTTGATGGGTTAAGAGGTTCAATTTCATCGTTTGGGAGCGTTTGTTTCCTTGGTTTTCATGATTGGTTTACTTATATTCATGTAAGGATAAGCATGTAATATTGGAATGGTTGTAAAGAGTTGGAGTTATATGTTATTATTGAACATGTATAATATTACATGGTTATAAAATTCATTTTTTTTTATTTTGAGTGAAGATGAATCATTATATAAAACTTTAATGATAACAGTCTTGGTCAATTGACGTTTTTTTATCACATCGAACACATTTTTCTTTCTTAATTAATATCATGTGTAAAAAAGATTACAAAACCTTAAATTATACATAATAGATATATTATAGTCTAGTTAAACCATAAAAATAGTTTCATGACCATAATTGAAGACAGTAATAGAAATTTAAAACTCATCGTCCTTGAATGTGATAAATTAACACATTTCCGGTGGTGTTTTCTTTTATAGTATAAAAGGAGGATAAAGGAGAGATGATGATAAATTATTCCATTATCTTAAAAGAATTACATTATATTTAATTTATTGGAGTTATCATAACATTTTTATAAATGGAGGTGAGGGAAAAAAGGAAAAGAATGGAACTTGAAATAAATAAAGAAATGAAAAGTGGCATTTGCCTCTTGAATATATCTTCCCTAAGAACCACTTTAAGGTAATGTATTTGGTTTTTTTCATAGAATAATGGATGATGGATGCGGGATAGGGTCTTAGGGATGGATTTGAACATAATTTGGACTAGGCATAGGGTTTGAGTGGAGTGAAAAAAAAGAGGGGTGGTGAGGGAGATTTTTATAGTGGAAGAGAGGAGGGGTTTACCATTATTTTAATCATTAGTTTAATATTTTATCTCCATACTATGAAATGTATTAACTATTGAGACAAAAATAGTAAATTGTTCATGTGAGTTCGAGATAGTGCCCATTTACATCATATATGACTCAAGCATGATGTAGGAATTCATTCTTTTAGCATTTTTTAAAAATTATCGAATTTCACTATCCACCAAAAATTCACGTATTTTAGAAAAATCCCAAAAATTCAGATGAACCATTATTCTACATGTAGAATCCAAAAATTGAACTACATTTTTCAAAAAAACCTACATATTAGAAATTTAATTTTAAATTAAAATCTTAATTTACCTAAAAAATACAATTTTAAAATTAAAACTGCTTTTCTGACACTTTGAAAAATTAATTAAGGTTACATAAAATTATATTATACCCATAAGATAATAAAATAATTATTTATGATTATATTTTTCTGAAAAAATATTTTCATTTAAATTATTTAATTAATTATAAAATTCTAATTAAATATTTATGACATAAAAAACCAACACTTATACTATGATCATATCACCACTTATAAAATACCTAAAAAAATTTATACATTCACGGTTGAGGATACTATTCCATAGGATGATTTATTATTCCTAAGGGTACATTACTATTCATAAAGCTAAATTACTATTCACTAAAAAATTGTTGATCTTATCATTCTCTAAATAACTTAATGATCACAACTGTGTACATTAGATTTTCTAAATGAAAATCACAAAAGTAAAAATATTATATTTAAAGGTCACATCGTACTTAGTAGTTCATATTTTTCTGATTTCTTGAAAAAAAAAATTAAGAAGGGAATTCCCATTGATTAAACTTTGGGTCGTTACAATATAGGAAACCCTTAACTTTTCAAGAACCATGTATGGTATGATTCTTATCCATACAAGATATGTAGTTAAACTCAGATGACTCATCACTAGGTTTTCAACAAATTTTAAAAGAAAATATACCCCTTCCTGCCATAGTGTTTTAACATTTGCATTGATAGTTCACTTCCTCAATGGATCTTCACTAAGGTTGTACTTAATTATATAATTCTATATATGATCTGGTCTATATAATAGAGGAAACATAGATATTGTACACAACATAATAAAAATTTCCTTATCCCTACACATGAGTTTGATATAAATAGGGATCTATAAATTACTAAGTATAGTTCGATTCCTATTTTAATAGGGTACTTAGTGTCACTAGGATTCTCCACCCTATTCCCAACCACAATTTCTAAAAAAATCTATATTACCTTCTACCTATAATCAAGATCTATATAGAGGGATTTATTTGAGAGCATTATATGTGGCCTGACTCCTTCCCTTATGATGTTATAGGGAACCCCAAGGGATGACTAGCTATTGAAGATGAATATTCTTATAGCTCATATCAGTGCTCAATCAGGTCACTTTCCATTCACAATGGGACTTTTCCCATCTCAGTACCAATACATATTACTTTCTTAGGCACGCACCCATTTCCATCACAGTATGGGTTATTCCTCATCTTCCTATTATTTCTCACACTGATCATGACCCATGTGACCTTAAACGATTTGAATGAAATATTTTTAATGGATATGAGTATCTGGATAAAGGTTTGGTGACTTCTGTGGCCCACCTTGAAAAACCTTAAACTGATTAAGAATGGTTGAGTTATATAATCTCATATTCATATGAATGAGTCAGATATATGAATTTCTTTCTAGTGCCTGATCCATATCTATGAGAAAGGGTCCCAATATATGGATATCTACCCATAAGCCAATGTAAGGATAAAAATACCTCTCGAATTTAAATACCCCTGACCGATGCATGGTATCTATAAGGATATGTTTCAAAATTTTGTAATGATTCACTACATCTTAGTTGTATGATGTTTAGATGTATGATAGTTACTTTTTAGTCGCCTGACATTAAACTTGAAATAAATTAAATTATGTTTTCATGATATTAAACTAAAAAACAATTTCATATTGGTGAAATGATTTTAAACCACATAATAATTACATCCTATTCACATGAAATTATACTACAAAACAATTGAAATTTTTCACATGACGATATCCAGCATGAAAATTATGTCTTTGTTTCAAAATGTTTAACTATATGATATTTTTATCCCACTAGATGAAGTTAAATTGAAAAAACCATCATCCATAATTACTCCTTATCAAAGGACCTTAGAATATTGAATATGGTCAACTAAGGTTTCGAGTTCCTCTGAAAATATATTTTCCACCGCAATCCATAAATCAGACTTCATGTATTGGGAATCTTGGGTTGTTAGAAACCTCTCATGGCACTTAGAATAGAGAAAATGCACTACTTATTGATCAGGTATGAGTTGTATTTTCATAATGGACTTGGACCCATCAACTAGAGGCATCTTTTCTTTATTACAAGGGAATTTTGATCATTATAATCCTTAAAAACACTACAGTATAACTCTTTACCTTAGTGAGATTCACAATCATCCTTGGAATGACTTTCTTGTACCACCATCCATAATCTGAGAACCAAAAACCATGATTTATATCACTTTAATCATCTATTTAAAATTGTTTTGAAGCTAATTTATCCCTGTTAGTCCTAATTAGGTTATTATGCTACACTCAACCAATACTAGGTCTACATGTCTGACCTTAAAATGTGTAAAATTTGGTCAAAGCTATCAAACATTAAACTCTAGCCCTTCATGGTTTAAATCGCAATCCCTTAAAATACTTTTGAAAGGGACATAAAAAATTTTATACTAAAAATAAAAAGGTTGTTATAAGGTAAATTCAAATCATCTCTCATTAATCACGTCATCCTTGGATATTTTAAAAATGCTAAAGCAAACAATAATAACTTACAGAGCTCTTAGAGCCTGATTTATGACCAATAAAACCATATACATGCTCTATGGACTCTTTTATTCCAAGAAATAGCTAGAGAAATGACTTATCATATCCCCACACTGCATTAACATGTCCATTATGTGGTTACATAAATTTTAGGGTTCTCTAACAATGATTGAATATTATTTCTTCCATAAATTAACTTTATGTCTTTGAGGTCTAAATCGATAACCTCTAATTCCTTGAGTTGATATAACTCTCTTGGAAACCCATATCCATGATTCATTTCTATTAGTTATCCCCTATAAACCATTGTTAACAAGTATTGACTAATTAGAAGGTACCCTGCTAGGATTATAAGGTTAATAACATAATGCCTCATATATTGTTTCTAGTGGATGTTTTGGCCAAAGCTGAAAGGCCCCCTTGAAACTAGTGGGCTATTATTCTGACTATGTACAATACTGATTTCCTATATTACTAATTTTTGACCTATTTTCGCCAATATGCAATTTTCATTAACTCATATATTCCTAGATCATAATTTACAAGCCCCATAACCATATTGTTTTAGTGGATTTGACATCCTTGACATTACGTCACCATGTATCATACTCATTATTGAATAAATAGAATGATACCTCATTCTTGAGCATCGTTGCGGTCCTTCATGTGAACCTAAACCAAATGATTTGTGGGTTTGAGTTTTTTTACCCCAAACCAAACTACCTCAAGGTTTTAATAACCATCTTTGGATAGTATTTTCTTCATACCCCTATTTCATTATCTAGGTTTTTAAATCATCACATTTTTTACACAACCATTAGAATAAATTTAGGACCCCTCTACTTGACCATGAAATAAATCCCATATATAATCACGCATAAGAGATACTAAACTATGAACTAGAGGCATTTTCCATTGTAAGAATAGACCTATAATCCTTGTGAGCTCTAGCAACATCACAGTATAGCTTTGAACCTTAGTTGGTTTGGTGATAATCCCATTTTTTCCCTATCTCATCACCTTTGATTCAAACTCTTTTAAATGTGATTTACACAACCCAAATTCCAACTATATAAGATCTTTTAATGATATTGACATTATATTATTTTCTATTCAGGGCCTTTTAAGTAAGGATGTTGGGTGTTAGATCCCTTGAAGAATATTCATCATTCATTTTCCATGATTCATGAACCTTGAGACATGATTCGCCTCTTATATAAATAAATATGACATTCAATATGTTTGAGATATATGATCCTAAACAACATCAAATTAAGATCAATGATATATGACCTTAAACTATAGCAAAATAAGGTCTGATCTATGTGACCCTAAAGTAAAATGAAGGTTTGAGCTAAAAGAACCAAAACCACAATAAAAGAAGGTATGACATATAAATCCTTAAAATACAGAGAAAATAGTTTGAACTATATGACCCAAAACTACTGAAAAATAAGGTATAATAAATATGGCCTTAAACTACCTCATAATATGGTCTATGATATATAACCCAAAATTATAGTTATTTTTCATTATTCAAGTGATTAAATCTTAAAAAAAATTATAAAACCTTTATAAATAAGTGGGGAGCCATAAACATTACCATGCATGTAATCCCATATGATCTCATGCATAAGGGCCCTTTCCCATTTACTAGAGGTGAATTTTCATTCTAATAAAGTACCTCTAATTATTGTGATTCATAACAACATCATAGTGGAAATTATCACCTTAGTGTGTTTTTCCATCATCACTGGAATTTATACCCTATCTCACCATCATTGATTCAAACTCCTTGAGGCATGATTTACACAATCCATAATAAACAAACCCAAGAGGATTCAATATACTTAGAATTACATCACAATATACCATACTCATTCTCAGCAATGATATAGGGTTTCAGATCCCTTCATTAATATTCATCCTTTAAAACATTTAGTGAGGATGAAAGTTACCAAAACAATTCATGAATATTCATCCTTTATGACCCAAGAACGGATGAAAGATGTTAGATACCTTCATGAATATTCATCCTTCACAGTCTCAGTTGGGATGTTGGATTTTAGAATCCTTCATGAATATATATACTTCATAATCACAATAAGTATATAGGGTGTCAGAGCCCTTCATGAATATTCATCCTTAATAATATAATTAAGGATATTGGGTGTTAAAATCCTCCATGAATATTCATACTTAAAAATCTTAGTAAGGATGTAGGGTGTCTTAATCCTTCATGACCTAAGAAAAAACACAGGTTTTCAGAATCCTTTAGGAATATACATCCATCATAATCTAATCAAGAATATGGGATGTTAGAATACTTCATGAATAGTAATCCTTCATAATCTTAGTAATAATTTGGGGTGTCATGACCCTTCATGAATATCTGTCCTTTTAATTTAATCAAGGATATCGGGTTCCAAAACCCTTTATGAATATTTATCATTAAAAATAGATTTCATGTCATGTGCATATAAATTTAAATATGGTAAAATTTATAAAACCCTAATCAACAATAAATGATATTCAAATCTATTTATAGAAAAAAAAATATGGTCTGATATCTATGATCCTAAGATATAACTATAGAATTTCCAAGCTATATGACCATAAAATACAATAAAAGAAGGTCTAAGATATAAGTACCTAAACTATAGTAAAACAGGGTATGCGTTTTTTGACCTAAAATGATATAAACTCTTTATTAAAACTTATAAGACCTTAAATAGCTTATTGAAAGAGAAACAACACAAATCAGGTTGAAAAATAAAAACGTAACCCTAATAAAAAATGCAGTTTATGCTCTCTAGACACACATTTTTCTTAATATAGGGAACATAGATCACTCATAAATAGAAAACATGTAAAACTTCTCATAATGAAAACCCATAAAGGTTGTCCTAATAAAAAGTACTTTCCATTCCCACTCACCCTCTCATAAGGGAGAAAATATGAGACACAAATCTTATAGAGGACATTATTTAGCCCTTGAAACAATTATGTTATGCTCACAAGGTCCATTGATCTAGTAAATAATTATAGTAAATAATTATCCCCCACGACCCATATAACTGTACTTAATTATATCATGTATTGAAATATCATGAGCCTTGGTTTATCCTGCATGACCCTCAATTTATAATAGAGGAATCTTCTATGTAGTTTGAACTGTTGAATTATATCCATATTTGGGTGATATCCCCACAGAAATATGGGTCCCTGTGAATGATTCTTTTATAAACTGATAATACACCCTCTTCTGCATATGAGTTAGATCTAATTAGAAGCTCTCATCATATATTTCATCATCTATGAACCAATTTCCCCTATTCATGATCCTAGTCTGCATAAGATTATTAGCTCTAAACTACATATGGATTAGTTCCCATTAATTTGGGATATGTAGAAACATCCATGTCACTAATCTTAGATCCATCCATATTTTTTATCCCAACCCATTTCCTTCCTAGAAAATATTATTTTTTTTGAATTTTAGAATATACTTGCCTTGATCCAAGGTTAATCCTTATCTTGGATCCATCCAAGCACTCATGGTCAAGACTCTCCTCTTGATAATTCCTAAAATACTTCATTTAATACACTACCCTTGGTAAATAATCTTATAGGGTTTGATATCAAAAATCATCAGATGGTCAAAAATATGAAAATTTTATCTATGTTGACCATATAGTTAAATTCATTTTATTCGGAATGAATCCAATTCAAGGGTAATTTTTTTGACATGTATTAATGTGTATCACGCACTTTTCCATCAAGGATTTAAAAAGTTTGAATCTCATAAAAATATCAATATACCTAAAATGAAGGATTTAAAAGTGTAATTATTGAAAATAATGGAGAGAGTTTTATTTTATAAATGGAACATATTTTATTTTCCCTAACATACAACACTTGGAATATTTATAAAAATTTGGTGTTAAAAATTTTCCAAACATGGATATCAAACAAACTATTTCAAATGAATCACATTTAGGGACTCATAAATCATGCTTGGGATCCGATACAGCTAGAAAATATGGCTATAGGATGTCGGATAAAATATTTCCCATTGGGTGAAAATAGGTGGGAACATGGTGCATGATGAGTGTGTATGGAGTTTCTGAGGTGGGCCATAAAATTGTGGTGTGGTTAGGTGAGGACATGTGTGCATATATTTGGGGTTATGAAACCTAGTTTTGTTTCAATGGATGGTTGATATGCCAAGGATTATATAGCTACATTCAACTAGACTAAATTTCTACATGGGATTAATGATGTGTGTTATTGTTCTTACGACTAAAATTTTATGCACAAAACCTCATATGACCATCCCGGACAATATTTACTATTCAATCACTATAGTTCATCATCTTTAACCATTAGACATTGAAGGATTTTTAGGTGTGATCAATGCCTAATTGACTCTAGATTTTGATGATCTTTACTCCATCCATCTCTGTTGATCAATCAATATACGAGAAAAACTCAATCATCCCAAGTCCATACATGAACTATTTATCTTTCTTGTATACATTCATGTGATTCTTCAAAGTCAATGATACTTACAATTGAAACATAAAAATTAAAAGTAGTGATTTTTTTAATCTATATCAAGAACAAGCCTTGGTCATGAGGGTAACTATGGATTATTTTATTGTGTGGCGCCGCATGCAAACTACAATTGAGATAATCCATGGAATATCCTCAAAGAATCATATAAAGAAGATCATAGATTATATCATATAAATATTCTATCATGGAAGCTTTATTCACATTAAGTATTTTGTATTTTACCACAATCATTCCATGGAGATATCACATGATCAAGTGAAGCCAATCATATGAATCATGTGAAAAGATATTATCTTTTATCATGTAAATATATCATCATGGATAGCTTCCAATGTATGAATCCAATGAATGTTTTTCATTATCCTTCCCCTAGGTTATCACATGATCAAGTGAATATAATAAAAAAAATTATGTGACTCCAATACAAGAATAGGCCTCGATCATGTGATGCTATTCTGATTACGTGATCTTGTATTGTTGTATGAAGACTATCAAATGAAGAAAAATCCATGGAAACAATCATTGAGTTGTCACATGATCAATTTAATCCATACTAAAAATCACTAAGTATTCACATGATGAAAAACATAACTTTCATTGTGTAAAGATATCTTCACGGAAAGACTTGACCACATGAATCATTTACCATTTTTTTAGGTAGTTTTTCACCAAGGTGTAACCTGATCACATGAATGAAATCATGTGAAAACATCTTGAAAAGAGATTATGTGATCATGTATCTACCTCAGAATCATGTGACTGTGAAAATGTAGAAATTATTAGATCTGTTTGGATACCATTCCTACCACCTCAAGTTGGTACACACATCACCTTCATCATACAAATCGGTGGTAGAATCAGACCCTGTTTTCCTATATAAACCCATGCCTCCTCCTTAAATGGGTATCAATAAAGACAATAAGAGAAAGGGATAACACATGGAGAAAAACAGAGAAAGATAGATAAAATTAAGAAAATGATGTTAGGGATAGTTTTTACTATATTTTTAAGAATTATATAGGTAATAAACACCCCATCACGAGATTTCATTATGAGACCCCATCATATAACTCCATCATGTGAACCCCTTACATGATCACGTGATTATTTTAAAATCATGCAACACTTTCATGTGAACTGAGGTTCTAGCATCCTCATATGCCTTTTACATGCACTTTCTTATCATAAAATTCCCTCATGTGGAATTGGACATGAAACTCAAACCCACAGTCATGAAAATCATTCATGTGAACCCTTGGTTATGTGACACTATCATGTGGTTGATCCAGTTACACAATATTTTTTTGTAGTATGATCATTCTCCCATAAACATGAAACCATTCCGCATGAGAATTATTTATGTGGTCCTAACTTGTGAATACCATTTTCACTAATCCTTATTCAAGATGTCTAGAAAAATGAACCCCTTCGCATGAGAACACTGTGGATATGTTGGACTTATTATAAAAACTCCCTTTAACATGTCAGCATTGACATGTAAACCCTTTGGACATGTAAAACATGATATGTAAACCCTTATAAATTTCATCCATGTCATGAGAACCCTTATACTTGTCTTCATTTATAGGATAACCATTTGGACATGTTGACCTAGACATTATAACCCTTGGGAATGCATCTTTGACATGAAAACCCTTGGACATGCACCCTTTACCTAGTGCCTAACAGCTCATAAAGAAGGGTTATGCATCCATGTACATATAAAACCTTGACCATATGAAACCATAGTCATTAATTATAATTGTTTCACTCACTAATGAGCATGTGACACCCTTGGGGTCAAGTGATTGCATGACCTCGAACTAGTTACATGATTGACTAACCCTTATGGAGAGGGGGAGTTCTCTTATTCCATGCCCTCAAAAGTGATTCCATTCGAAACAAGAATATTTGATAAACCTTTCTATGGTCATTTATCTTTATCCTCCATAGGATAAAGAATGAATATGTGATAGGGGAATCCACTTTGGTGTAAGTCCCTCAATCTTTCAATTATTCAAGATCATGGGAAAAATTTCACATATGAGTCTATTATCCATCTTTGTTTATCAACGATTGAGAAATGGTTTTATACATGGGAATCCTCTATTGATTAAGACCCAAAAATACCCTCAATCACAGTAATCCGATATGTCTCCTTTTGTTATTATCATTCATCACGTGTCCAAACCCTGATGATCTTTATGGGATAATCCTACCTGAGAACCCACCTTTGTGTAAGTCCTAAAATATTCCAGTTAGTATTACTAAACTCTTAAGAAATAATCATTATGACTAATAATTATCTTTCCTCACCTATCAATAGGTTAAAAATATACTAAAATATGTGGACTCTGGTTCCTATTATAAATAAGATACATAGGATTCTTTAATAAGGCATGAACACTATTTCCAACATATTTCAATTTTCTATTTCAGATGGCTATATTCCCTATGAAGGCCACAATTACAAAATATATATATCATGTTCTTACATGAGGCTATAATCTTCATAAAGACCAGAACATCCACAAACATATTTTTACATCCCAATACTCCCTATGAAATATCATAACTCATCAATCATATATCCATATTCTCTATGATATTGGTAATAATTACACTATTATGGAAACCTTAGTTTGTAATCCTTTCTCAAATATCAGGGTGATCACAGTGTTTAAGACCTGTTCAAATATCATAATGACTTCAATGTATAATCCCTTACCAAATATCAGGGTGTCCCTAATGTATGATTCCAACTCAAATGTCATGGAGACCTTAGTATTTAATCCCCATGACAATATTATGGAAACCACAGAGTGTAATACTCTCTTAAATATCAAGGAAACCTCAGTTTTTGAGACTGTTTGAAATATTATAGTGACCTCAGTTTGTAATCTACATGCAAGGATATCTCCAAAATGGTAATCCTATTGAGGTGTAATTTGTGGCTGTATCTCTATATTTTTCAGGTTATTATTCCCAATGAATCATCCTAATGAATCCCACGTTTATAAGCCCTATGAAATTAAATATTTCACTCACATACGATGTGTCTAATCTTCCTTTATGACTTACTTCTTACATCGAGCATGACTCATGTGATCTTAGAAACCGGTGATAGTCATTCCATCAGCATGATGCTAATTCCCAAATTTTGGCATCCCTTTATATGTAAGTCTAATTACATTATCTCTTCCTTTATAAGGTTATATTACAAATGAAATATTTTAGGGAATATTTATGTGAATAAGATTCACACAAATATTTATTTTCATATCATTCATGGAATATAAATCTAATGAACTATGTGGGGTTTGTTTTGTTTTTTCATAGGATATATTGGACACCTATTTGAGTACCAATCCCAATTAAAAAAGGACTAATTGCCTCCCTTAATGGTGATAAACACTAGAGTTTATAATATAGATATAAAACAAAGAATCAAAAATAGTGAAGAGAATAAAGTAGAACCTATGATACATATAGTTATTCTAATTAACACATATTTTTTATCAAACCATTAACACGGTAATAACCAGTCCCATATTTTGATGTGGTAAGTATTCACAAATATATCTTAAATATATATGAGTTTTAGAGAATGAAATAATTTCACATTAACTAGGTGTGATGAGTCTGAACTCTCATCCTCTCAAAAAATGTGATTTCCTAAGTGTTGTTGGTCAATAAAATGACCATCTACATTTGGAAAGTATGCCCATATCTTTTTATGGATCTGGGATCCATTGAGTTTTTTCACAGATAAATCTTTCTAGCATGAAAGATTGTGAAACGATACTAATCCTCCCACAATCAAGCATCGAGACACCTATATATGGTTGAAATAGTGATATTGTAAAGTTGAGGGAGTATCGAGTTTATCACTTTCCTCACACCGTTATTGTCATTTTTGGGAGCCTTTTCCCTTTAATAATATAGTGACAATGTAGATATATAATTATCTTTTACAAAAGTCCTCTTTTATTCACTTATAAAAGGAGTCCACCTACTCTAAATTTTGCTACCAATTATAAATATTTATCTCATACAAAAATCTAACCTAGTCTCTCCTCAACACTATCCCCATGACTTTGCATACTTATTCTCACCAAAATACCAATCTAAGGAGACCTAAAGAGTTACCCATGAGATAACTTCCAAGGGAAAGGAAATACTCTCAAACTAACTTTTCTATGTTCTTTTCTTCTTCTACACCACTAAATTCCCACAAATATTGGAAGGTATGATAAAAAAGAATTTTTAATTTTCTTAAATTTTATTATACTAATCTAATATCCATTTTATACTTTCCTATAAAATCATTTAGAAAAATGAAAATTCCACCATGCATGTGTGCGAACTACCGCCTCCATAAAGGATGTGTTTTGTTCTTCATGACTACCCAACATGGTTGCTTTAAAATTGTATTTGTTATGTAAAATTGAGGTTTTTTACACAATTAATATTTTTAATGATAATATGTGACAATATATATGTAAAATAATAATAAATTTTTATAGTATCTCTAACATTTTTAAATGAACTTATCAAGGAGCCTTTCTTAATTTGGATATAGCCAAAAAGTACGGGAGATAGGTGGGTACCTGCTCCCCAAAAATTATATTTAAAAAATTTTAAACATTAAAAAACAACTCAAAAATGGGGATCCTTACACAACCTTGTGTGCACAATGCCAATTATACCATTTTGGACTAGACCATTGCAGTAATTAGGTAGTACAAAGGACCAACTTGAACTAGACTCCATAATTGCTCTTTTTGAGAGAGCATCTGCCACCTGATTTGCCTCTCTGTACACATGAGACACGTCCAAAGAGATCGGCTCAACAAGATTCAAAGAATTTATCCAAGAAGTGAGCATCTTCCATGGTATATTCCTTGACCGGTCCTTCAGAATCTGCACAGCAACAGAAGAGTCTGATTCGATTCAAAGCTTCCACCAACCATAACGAGTTGCGTACCTTATCGCCTTTATCATTGCCCATAATTCAGCCTCAATTTCCTGACCATTGCCTATATAATGAAAGAAAAATCCTTTTAAAAAGCCTCGATGAGTCCTGAAAACTCCACCACATATAGCAGGACCAAGCGCACTGAAGGCTGCCTCGTCCACATTCACCATTAGCCAATCATTTATAGGTGGAATCCACCTGATATATTTCACCATTTTGGGCTTCCTCCCCCTGCCACTTACACCAAGAGTTCTCAAGAGAAGGAAGTAAAACATATCATTATTAATCGATGCAGATTGATTCACCAAAGTAATATTAATACTTCATTGAATCACCAAAACACCCTCCTTGAAAGAGGGCCTGCCATTATTGAAGACAATAATGTTACGGGCCTTCTAGATATATGATACAAGAGAAATGGCAGCAGCAGTGAGAAGGGATTTGACCTACTCACTGCAATCTACTTGCACAGATGAGGTTAACAGTTTACTAACCGAACTATAATTTAATTTACAGTGTAATATTCCTTTCAGATAACTCCATAATCGAGCAGCAAATGGATAGTGAATAAAAATATGAGTAATAAATTCATCAGAAGCCAAGCAACGGAAACATACCGAGGTAATGCTCAGTCTAGTTTGTTGCAGAGTGGATTGTATTGGCAGCCTCTGCTTCCAGATGCGCCATATCATAAGTTCATCAGATGGTAAAATGAAAGGACTTCTCACTCCCTCCACCCAAGTAGGTACTCCAGGTGAATTTCCACACTAAAGATTATAGAACTCACGGTTGGAGTAAGATCCACTGATCGCCAGTTTCAATATAAGAACATCATAGTCAACATATTCGTATGTAGACATATCAATCTGAAGGTGAGTAGGTATAATAGAATATGCCTCTGAATTCCCCTACAGGTCAAGAAATAGACATGCTCCTCAAAGATAATGGAATGTTGATAAAATTTTTAATTGGTGAGGACAACCACTGAGTATTCCAACAATTCAGTTGAGAACTTGTATAAACCATCCATTTAGCCTTTGTCATGATGTAAGAGTATGTATTCCTGATTGATGACCAAATAGAGGATTTCAAATACACAGTCTGGTTCTTATGTAACCTGTCAAAAAAAATTAGTTAGAAAATCCTTAGAAAAATCAGTACCAGATAGAAGTCTCCAAGTAATGTTTTGAAGAAATGCATCATTAAAAATTCTAAAATCTTAAACTCTTATTCCTCCCATTGCCACAGGCTTTATACAGTCCTTTGAGGCCATGGTTACTAGATTACTCTGTTGTGTCGAGCCAGTCCAGATAAAATTTCTGATCATACCATGAAGCTCCTTGAGTAGAGCAGTTGGCCATTTATAAAGTGAAAATGAGTAAACAAACATTGAAGTGATAACATAGTTCACAATACATATCCTACCAGCTTGAGAAATGTTCTTCCCTTTCCAACTAGCTAACATGTTAGTGATTTTAAGTGCAATACCCTCCAAGTAGGCTCTTTTAACCCTTCCCCAGAACAAAGCCAGCCCAAGATAATTAAAGGGCAGTGTACCTCTCTTTACACCAAGCCTGCTAGCTATTCTATTTTGCTTCAACATTCGAATTCTTTCCCAAAAAACGACAAATGATTTCTTCCAGCTTATGACATGGCCTGCAACTTCTTCATAATGAGTGAATATAGTCTTGATACAATAGATGGTATTCTTATCATCTTTGGAGAAAAGCATAATATCATCATCATAGAACAACTTAGAAGGAGTAAAACAATTCCTCCCATATTCCATACACTGATATATCCTAGAATTCACAAGATCATGGAGGCAGGTGCTCAAATAATCTTCAACCACAGAGAACAGCAACCCAGATAAAGGTTCACCCTACCTAACTCCTCTAGAACATTAAAATAATCCTCTGGGTGATCCATTGACCAGTATAGATAATCTAGCACTTTTCAAAATGGAATTCACCATACCAATGAATTTATCTGGGAAGCCATGCATACTCAGAACGTTGAAGATGAAATCTCATCTTATGGTGTCAAAGTCCTTTGAGATGTCAACCTTAAGGTCTATATTACCATCCTTGACTTTGGTTCTCATTATGTTGACACACTCTGAACCAGTGAAGAGATAGTTCTGGATACTCCTTCCAGGTACAAAACCAAACTGATTTGAAGAGATGAAAGACCTTGAAATCTCAAAAAATTGTGGATATCAGTAAATTATTTTACAACACCTTTTTCCATGTTCATGAAACAGAAATTTTTTCGAAGAAATTAACCAAACAACACCGAGTAACTGAAATAATCAAAAACTATATCAAAAATATGTGGCAAAAGATAATATATGAAACATAAAAAGTTAAATATAGAAAAATAAAGTTCTTTTTTATATATATAATGAACCTAATATAATAATTCAGAAAGTTATATGTAAGTTCAAATCACTTTCATACTTGTGGTAAGGGTTTCATTTAAAAACTTCTATCTTTGAGAAATCTTTTCTTTTATGCCCCTAATTTCAGTTAAATGGTTTGTGTAATTCCAATTGAATATTTAATAGCATGTATTATATTTATTAATTTTATTTGAACTTTAACTTCAGTATTTCACTCTTTCAAAGGGTTTTATTACAATTTTTCTTAATCCCTAAGGATTCTACCTCAACCACCTGTCATTGAGGCATGTTTTGATATTATCCACTAATAATTATTTGTATGGTGTATTATAAAATCATAAAATTATTAATTTATTTGGGAACATAACTTCCATTAATTCTATTACTTTACATGGGCTATTATTGATGTATTCATTAACATATAAGGGTATTTTATAACTTGATCTGATTCCTTGAGTTATAATGATTCTCATAGGGTTTTTTATTTCATGTCATATTGTATAATCTATTTATATGTTGTGAGTTAAATTTTGATTCAAATATTCCTTACTCGTGAGTTAAAATCCTTTTGTAAAATAAAACTATGTTATGAATAATTACCATCCATTTAAACTACAATTTCCCCTACTTGTCCATAATTTCACTTCCCACCAATTTTCTCATTTTTAATTAGAAACCTAATTAAGTGTTATCTCATGTGAATATAATATTTACCATATATTATTTTAAAAGAAAAATTTTATTATTTTATTTTATCACATTTTATTTTAAAAATGGTGTTTTAAAACATAAAAAGTGGACCTTCCATACCACCAACATTACTTATTAGTTAGACATTCTCTTTCATTTTATCAATTTTTATTTAATATTCTTCTCGTGATATTTTTATTTTTTTTATATATTCCCCTTAAATATATACCTAGTAAAATATTCTTTATCATTATATGGGTTATTAATGTTTTTATTTCCCTTATAAATTACCTCTTTTAAGTAAACCTTATTTAAGGAAACTTTCTTATTTATTGACTTATGTTAAGAATACACCCCCATAAAATGTTTTAAAAAATTAATAGAATATAAAAACCTTCATTTTTTTGTAAATGACATGGTTTAATTATAGTTTTATGAAAAATAATATTCTCTTTCCTACTATAAAATATCCCTTAATTATTTAATAAAATTTATACCCAGGTGGTTTATTTTTATTCATTCTTCTCCAAATATTTCTAATTTATTTTCTTCATTGAAACATTATGTTTAAGAAATATTTTCCTATTTAAATTATGAATGTTAAGAATGATTCAATTCCTACTTATATTTGGAATCCTTATGATTTATCCCTTATTTATTAATAAATCCTAATTATGAAACCCATTTCTTTCTCATGGTCTAGTCATTATTATTATTTATATATGGTTTCTTTTCTAAATGTGGAAAACCTATGTATCATTTTAATTATCATATGGGTGGGACTGTGATTATATAGATTTCAAATAAATTTTGTGAAGATTTATATCTCATGAGATACTATTTTAGGGGTTAGGTAGTTGAAATAATCAACTATGTGAATTTTTTCACTATGTTTATAAGAATGGGGAGTGAACCTAATCCATAATGGTACATTTTAAACATTATGATGATATTATTGGGAGTGACCCTTGACTTATTTTTATGATTTAATGAATTTTGTTTTCTCTAAATATTACATGATTCTATGATATTGTTCTTTTATATCCTTATGAAAATTTTTAATACTTATGATCATTATCTTTATGATATAATGTTATTCCTCTTGACTCTATCTTGTTATGTTTTAGTTAAATATTTATTCCTTTATCAAAATTTCTAGATCCCCTTTTTCCAAATATATTTTCCCTAGGATATCATATACTATTTTAAAAGATCTATTGATGTTAAGAGAGTTATGTGAATTTTTAAATAAATCTATTATCTATTCCTTTAACATGATATATTTATGTATCTAGTCTTCCAAAGACACTAGATCTCTAGATCCTAAGATTGTTTATTTAATAATGTATGTTATAAATCATGTAAAAACTATTCCTAAGGCTTGGGTCACTATAAGATTGGCTATGAGTATTCATGACATTAATTAAATTATTAATGTGATAAATTAAGTAAATTATTTTTTACATAAAAGTATTTAGTGGGGGTACTGATAAATTAAATATAAAACTATTTAGTTTCAATTTTGAGAACCTATTTTCAATCCATCAATATTGATTTCTTACATTATTAAAGGGCCTTGATGTAATCCTTGAAGCTCTTTCTGGACCTAGAATATTGCTATCTTGTGTTCTGATTTTCTTCAATTGCTTAATTATGTTCTGGAAGTCTCTCAATATCATCTTCAACCTCCATCTTGAGATCTTTCAAAATAGATTATGAAGGTCATGTGAGTGGTATTAATGATTTTGGTCATAGTAGAGTACTCAAGAGCAGAGTGAATTGAGTCCCTATAAAAATTTATATTGAACATTGGTTCTTTGAAAATTTCCCCCAATTAAAAATATAATCTAAGTAAATTTTTATTTAATTTATAAGAGTCCTAAATATAAAATTAATTTATCAAGATATTGATTAGTTCTTAGTTATACTTACCTAACTATTAATATAACATTTGAAAATAACCTACTGGTTCAAAACAGATATAAACACTTGCTAAACTAACGATTAGAGTTTGAGTTTTTTTTAATGAATTTTTTTATAAAACATAGTAAAATAAAATAACAATAGGCACAAAAAAATTTAAAACAAGAGTTTCAGTCTCAAGAATAGACTTAGTCCTCTCTACTTGGTGATCACCTGCAACCAAGTAGTTTAAATTAATACAAAAAATTTATCCACACCCTGGATTAGGGTTCACAAATGCACACAAGGCTATCTAGGTCACCCTTGACCTCTACCATAGTTCTTCATGGGAAAAACAACAAACAGATCACACACAACATCTACCACAGTGATATAAAAGGATAAATAGAGTTTGAGATTGAGGATATCCAGTATCCTCCAGTTATTCACATGAGTCAGTGTGTGTGCATCAGACAGATACACACACTACTAAGAAATGTAAATAAATGAACACAAGAGAGATAATATTTAAAATTAGCTTTAAAAGTCTCTATGTGTTATGTAGTGCAGCTCTCGACTTGTTTGATGTAGTGGAATTGATTTTTGAGTCCTCTTTAAGAAGTTGACTCCAAAATAGAGTGTCAAAGCCTCTGTGTTTTGGATTCCAGGATTATGAGATATTAAGCTTCTTTTATGAAAGATATCCAGGTCATCTCAGAAGGTTTAGCTTGAAATTTTTATCTCCTCTTATGTTCTTCCTTTTGAGTTCTTGGGTTTTGGAAGTATGCTCGAGAATTGGAGGTGTTATTATGCACTTTTTCACTTGTTTTCACTGTGTTGGATGATCTAGCTGGTAATTATTTTAAACTTTGAGGTCTATCAGACATAATGATCTCCCCATGTGCATGTACCTTGTAATATAATCTGAATATCCTATAGAAAAAATTAAACAATTTTAGAAACATTAATTTGTCTAAATATGAATAATAGATATAAATTTGAATTAATAAAATAAAAATAGTTTTAATGACTATCAGCGAGTCATGTGTATCGGTGGGTCATTAGCATCGGTCTATCTACATCGGTGACTTTCTGTATCGGTGAGTCCTTTACATCAATATTGGTGACTCTGAGCACTGGTGATTCATTTGTACTACCGGTCTATCCGGGCATTGTTGAGTCATCATCAGTGACTCATTTTGAACTAATTTTGTGTATCCCACCTATGACTTATCCATCAGTGAGTCTTGTGAGCTATCGGTGCATCGCCCATCAGTGAGTCACCTATTGTTGAGTCACTTAAACTATATGTGTGAACGATCATCAGTGACTTGTCCATCAATGTGTCATTTGTTCTATCGGTGAGTCATGCATCAGTGTCTTCTTCGATCGGTGAGTCCTCATCGGTAAGTCATCCATCGGTAACTCCATTGAACCAATCGGTGTTAGAGACATTGAAAAACATACAATGTGTTTTTCTTATACAGAAGAGTACCATATTAAGTGAAATTCATAATTAAATGTAAATATACACTTCTAAATCTATTAAAACATAAATATTCATAATTTATTGTCTTATTAAAATGTATTATACCATGTGACATAATTTATTCATTTATAAATACTCATTGACATGATTAACATTATTCATAACATAATATGTGAATTATCATGATTTACAAATTGGTATGATTTGTGATTATTAAAACAACTATCTCACAAAGGGTCCAACAATCTCCCCCATTTTGATAATCACAAATCATGGCATGAATGAGCTATACATGATGTCAAGGAATAATAATGACTTGACTTAGCATACCAATAGTGAGTGTGAATTCTCAATATAACTATAAGGTGTTTCCTTTTAATCTCCCCCAAAATAATTGTATCCGAGCATATAGATAGGATTATTGTGCTTCCCCTTAGTTATTTATATTAGATTATATCAGTGCTAGAATATATATATATATATATTCTTTGTGGATTACATGCCATATTTCCTATGCTAGAGACAGTCTTCCCTATAGCTTAAGATTTAATGCCATCCATAGATTTATACCCCTTTGGGATTAGCAAAAAGGTGAAAAGAAACATAAAGGATAAAAAATAAAAATAAACTTGAAATATATTGAATTCAAATTGATATTCATTAAAGTAAAAAAGAGTACAACCATAAAAAAGTACAAATACCTATCAAAAAATGATCCACATCTAAGGCTTGGGAGTTTGAGTAGTTTTTCCATTGTCTAAAGGGTCAATAGTGGGTTTAGGAGGTGGTTTTGTGGATGTAGGAAGGAATGGATGAATGATTACACCAGGTAAATCAATGGTTTTAAGAAAATTTGATGCAAGTCTTGGTCTCTACTCTAATAGAACACAACTTTGAGGTTGCTCTTGGATCACTAGAATGATCTAAGATAAATGTTGAGACACTATCATCTGAGCAGGAGATAGTGAACCAGCCATTATGGATATATTAGTAGGGACCACCATAGTCTTATAATATACATGCAGGTAGGGATTCAATAGACTGATAAAATCATTGATTATTTCACCCCCATACCACCTGGCCTTCTCAAAATCCTCCTTATATTCCATGAATTTCTCTATTGTGGGTGTAAAATATTTCAACTGGGTCATTTTCTTCTTGAATGCCTTATTCCTTATTGATATCTTGAGATTCAAATCCAAGTACATAAAGATGTTATTCAACTCATTATTTGTGTATATTTTAGTGAAATACTAGTACACTTTGTCTCTAATACCCTTTTGAGAAAAAATTTCCTCATTGGCACATTATCTCACCATGTTATAAACATGGCCAAAATTCCTTTTCCCTTTGGAAAGCACCACTTTATCCGATTATTTCTAAATGGACCTTAGATCTTCTATCATAACCGTCCTAAAGGACCCCATATCATCAACAGGCCTGGTAACTCTAAAACTAGATACACCAGAAATCGTCTTTAGAAACTCCTCCTTCAACTTTTTCAAATCTGCATTCAGTAGATTTCTAACAAGGTTATTAAAAACCACCATAACACAACCATGTGTGGTTCTAAAATTATTGGACAAAGATACAATTTTCTGATTCATTTTCTTCACTTCTTCTCCTAGCACTGAATTATTTCTCACAATGGTCTTGGATGTAGTAATAATATTGGGTTGAATCTCCTGAATTACTATTCTTGCAATCTGAGCAGCATCTACCTTTGAAAACTCCAAGATATAGAAGCTTCATTTCTCACTAGAATAGGAGATCTCACAGATCCACACACATCAGCCTTTAATTGTTCAAGATCAGCCTTGGTGAAATGGTCACTAGGCACTAAAGGTACAATAGTATCAGCATTAGTGGGAAAAGCAGGTGAATTAAGAGTAGTCGGTTCCACATTAGCTTGGGGAGTAGTAGGAGTGACCATCTCCTCATCTGAATCATAATCCAGTCCAAATAGGATAAATCATGGATTTATATTCCACTCATCAGTAGAAGTCCAATCTCTATTCTCCAAAGGTTTAGTGAAGTACTCAAAGATCTTCAGTACGTGTAAAAGGTGTAGTGAATGTTCTTGATTTTTTGAGATATACATGACCCAATCGGGTCTTTCCCATGTCAATTAAGGATATTCAATACAACTATTTTGCACATGGAAGGAGATTTGACCAAACTGAGATCTTGGTAAGGTTTTCTCTCACAATCATAATTTCACCAAGTGAGAGGAAACAATTGTGGAAACTCACTTTAATCAACTAAGAAGAAGATGTTTGAATTAAATTGAACAATTATAGCATTACAATTAGAAAACTGAACCCTACCTAATCACCCTTTTAATATCATAGTTTTTCAATCATTTGAATTTAAAATTTCCTTTCAAAAGAACAACATTTTTACCCTCTCTTCAAAGTGAAAAACGGTTTTGTGTGCACTTCTATTCGAGAGACATCCTTGGTCAACCACATCACTGCATTTTAACTTAGGAAATAATTGTTTTGCCACACCCTATGACAGGTGTGCGTCAAACTTGGCACGGTTTCCGGGGATGTAGTGCAACAAAAAAATTTCAAAATTGAATGACCTGTAACTCTAAAGAACCATTAATTGAATTTTATCCAAAAATTGAAAGAACATTAACCCAACTAATAAAAAGAAATCTACTAGAAATATTTGAAGAAATAGATCTCTCAAATTCAAGTTAAACTCTTAGTGTTCACTCTAAACCTGAAATCATGGCTAGAAATCCCAACTAAACCATGCGTGATCTATGTCCACCACAATTTTTCATTCAAAATAACCAACTAATTTCACCCACTGAACCAAATGATTTTGAATTACGTGTCAATATAATTTATATTCTTCCAAATTTTCATGGTCTTACAGGAGAAGATCCAAATTGGCACATGCAAGAATTCAGATACACTTGCTCAAGCTTCAGGACAAGAGGAGAACCCGAAGACCAATTTCAGTGGAGGGCATTCCCTTTCTCACTTCAAGGAGCAGCTAAATAATGGTTGTACAATATAAAACCAGGGGAGATCAATGATTGGTAATACCTAAAAAATAAGTTTCATGAAAAGATTCTTTCCAACATCGAGGATCACTACCATTAAGAAGGAGATTTACATCATGCAGCAATCAACTCGAGAAACCCTCTATGATTACTGGGAGCGCTTCAAGAAGATATTTTCTAGCTTCCCACATCAAGAAATGTATGAACACCAATTCCTAGAGTTCTTCTAACAAGTACTTACGGATAATGATTGAAATCTTCTAGATGCCTCATCTAGGAGGTCCCTGATTGACAAGTCACCTACAGATATCAGAGTACTAATTGAGAATATTTCTCAAAACTCACAAAAATTTTGACTATGAGGAATGGAAACCAGGGGGATACATGGGGTAAATACATCTGATTCATCTATATTGATTGAAACCAATGTTTAAGACTTTTCAAGGTTAGTCTGTCAAATGGATGTAACTCAAGAAAATGGACAACAAGCTTCAGCTCAGGTATGTGGTTTATATTATTCTTCCACTCATTATAATAACAGTTCCCTAAGATTCAGTGGAAAGAATACTATGATACAGCCTCTCAACAAAGAAAATTCCAACAAGATCAACTACATCAACCCCAAGCCCAACAAGGATATGGGAACCAAAAAAACCAGATTAGATCATTTAACCAGCACCCCAATCAACCTTCTTACCACCAGCAACAATACCAGAACCCCCTCCCTTCTATAAATCCTATAAACAGCCCTTCCAATAAAAACAAACCTTTAAGCCACCACCATTCCAAAGAAATACATATGAACAACCATCCACCAGCACACAACCTTCAATGGAACACCTACAATCCATGTATGAGGGCCTAGCAGATAAGGTTGACAAGATGGAAGACACAATGGTATGTCTTGTTGAAATCATGTCCAAGAATCTAGGGAATCTTCCATCCCAAATAGTGCCAAATACTAATGGGAATGTTAGTGAAATCATAACATGAAGTGGAAAAGAAATCCCACCTCCATCCAACCTTGAACCTAAAACAATACCACCTGTTTTGAGGGAGAATGATTCAGAAAATCTTGTGAAAATCCACCAATAAGATGAAAAGGAATAGGAGGAGGACAAGGATAGGCCCCAGAATAATAAAACAAAAACACCATTGCAAAAACAACAAAGGGGGGAAAGGATATCCTTTCACCCTTACCATCTACATTGGTTGATTCAAATAAGGGTGAAGAAGAACGAATTCAATAGGAAATTCATGAATCTTTCAGAAAAGTTGAGATTAACATCCCACTACTAGATACAATCAGAAAAATCCCTAAATATGCCAAATTTCTGAAGGATATGTGTACAAAAAGAAATAGGGTGGATAGAAATGAAAGAATATACTTAGGATGAAGCATCTTATAATTGATCACACCACTGATGCCACAAAAATGTCAAGATCCAAGGGCTTTCTCTTTTCCTTGCACTATCTGTTCTTTAAATTTTACAGATTCACTATGTGATCTTGGAGCTTTAATAAATGTTATTCCTCACTCATTATTTACATCTTTGAAGATCAGAAAATTGAATCCTACTATGTTGGTGGCCCAGCTCGCAAATAGATCCACAATTTTTCCAGCAGGTGTTCAAGAAGATGTAATTGTAAAGGTAAAAGATCTATTGTTCCTAGCTGACTATTATGTGCTAATAATGGAATAAGATAGGATTTCATCACACACACCCATAATCTTGGGGAGACCATTCTTAAACACTAAAAAGACCATCATCAATGTTCATGAGGGAACACTATCAATGGAGCTCATAGATAGTCGACTGCATTTCAATATACTTGAATCCATGAAGAATTTGTCAGATGTTCATTCACGGAAAGCAATATACCATAATGAAGGAAAAGAACCAAATAAAAATTTAGAAGATACAACCTTATAATTCTTGGATAGTTTGTTAGAAGAGGCTGGAAAATAAAAATCATGATAAGATGTTGAGATAAAGAAGTATAAACTCCAGGAGGCCGAACATGAAAAAAATATCATAGATCTCTGGAAGGACCTTGCTACAAAGGAAGAAGAACTAGCTAAGAATAATTCCATATGCTTTGAAATGGAACATGAGCTGAAGAAGGTCAAGGAAACCCCCATTAAAACTATAGAGTGTAAAGGATATTCTCAAACCAATGAGAAGAGTGGATCCTAAGAAAAAGAGGAAAAACCCAAAACCAGGTTCGTATGGGTAAAGAAAATTGAGGGTCAATCTCCTACCTTAAGAGAAGAGAGGAATTTTCAAAGGACACCACAACACCTTGAAAAGAGTTATGTTCACATTGCAACTAGTAAGAAACAAATTTATAGAAAGATTGAAAACCATTCCAGAAGAAAACAATTTCAAGGGTTTTGCTGGAGTTGTGGTATCTATGGACACAAATCAGACTCTTTTTGGTACAACATGTCTTTACCAGGAAATAGAAAAGAATCTGTGGAAGCGATCACACTCCTTCACCCTGAATACAAATGAAGACCTACCAGGTTTCATAATTCCTTTACACTTGGTTAAATTTCATTAATCAATCTTTTTGAAACTTAAAAAAATCCATCATTGAGGAAACTGTATCATTTAAGTGTGGGGAAGGGAACAATTTTAGTTTAAAATTTTCATTTTGTGTTTGTTTTCAAAAAAAACTTGCATGTTTTCATATTTTGGTGTGTTTATTTTTCAATTTATGGTGTTTTTTGAAACTTTTGAGCTGAAATGATTATCATTAACATTTTTGAAACCCATGTCAATGAGTGAACCTATATATTCCATGAAACTGAGCTTAAATGAATGCTGAAATTACTCTGTTTCAAGTTCTAATCTTTTTGAATTTCATGAAAAGTACACTGATTTTTGAAACCCATGCCATATTTCACTATCTATATCTTTAAAATCACTTTCCTGTGAGGCTTCTAAACCATTTTTGTCCTATTCTTTTTATTTGCCTCATTTCTTGAGAGAACCAGACCATGCATGCTTTAGCCATAATTTGATTTATTCCTTTCAAAACTTGAGGATTTTGTGTACATGTGTTTTAAATTATTGAGGCATTTTTTTGGTTTTAAGACCCCTTTTCAAAATAATCCTTTTCAATATGGACCACCTTTACATTTTTCATTCATATGCCCTTAGATTACATGAATTTTCTTATAGGTTTAAGCCACATTACAAGCCAATTTTCACTATCCAACCTGCGCTTTAAGTGAAATTACAAGATCTAGTTGAACTTATGTGTGGGGGAAGACATCTTGTGGTGTACTACCTCATTTGGTGATACTTTGAGTGGAAAATAAAATGTTTAAGAGATAATGTTTCTATTAAAAAGTTCATTTTTTTAAAATTTGTGTCTTTCTGGAGCTTTCATGATAAGAGAAGTTGTGCCTTTCTAGATCTTTCATGATAAGAGAAGTTGTGCCTTTCTGGAACTTCCAATGTAAAAAAGAAAGTTGTGTCTATCTGGAGTTTTCAAGAAAAATCATGTTTGAAAAGATTGAAATTTTTCCTGTTGAAATCTTGTGCTGATTTAATGATGATGGATCCTATTTTCTACAAAGGGGAAGAGAATGAGACCATGTTTGAGTGATAATTAGAATCTTGCAATTTTTCTTCAAAATGAGCCAATCCCTCCTTTTTTGACCTCATAATTTTTTAACATCTAAATCCTACCAACCTAAATCCACAAAACAACCCTGAAAAGTACTCATTAGAAACACATTTCCTTGACTCACATCGTATGGAGAAGTAAGAATTTATCAAGCCTATGTTGACTCTTGTGTGAGTTTGGATGAGCAAAGCCTTATGGAACATTTACATTTCTGAGATGAGAGAAAATTCATGTGTGGTAGGTGTTTTGTGTGCATGGAATAAAAAATGAAGTGTAAATATATTAAAATATAAAATAGAGAACTTGAAATAATTGTTTTTGATGAGGCATGATATCTTTTTGTTTCATAGTATGGATTTGGTAGATCTCATTTGTATGTGTTTTGGATTTGATTTGATTTTGATTTTTACTTGTCCCGAAGTCCAAGTGATAAGTGTGGGGGAATTGATAGAGAAAATATTTTCAATTAAATTTACATTGAATTTAATTTTTTGAAACCCACAAAAGTGTTACTATAAGATGAATTTCTTCATTTTTATGATATTGATTTTATTTTGAGATGAACATTAAAAATATCCCATTTTCGATTTTTAACTATTTTAAATTATACTTGTATT
Source organism: Viscum album (assembly GCA_963277665.1). Classification (NCBI taxonomy): domain Eukaryota; kingdom Viridiplantae; phylum Streptophyta; class Magnoliopsida; order Santalales; family Viscaceae; genus Viscum; species Viscum album. The sequence continues at coordinate 827,112,373 of OY728155.1, forward strand.
TTGGACATAACATATTCTACAATAATCCAAATTGCAAATTTCTTACTTTTCCAGATTCTATACATTAAGGGCTTCATTTACTATTTTTGGACCAAAATCTGAATCGACCATATGGAAGCTCAAAAGAAACTCACAAGTTGTCTCATGAAAACTGTTTATAGTTCTGCTGATTTTTTGTGTGGGGTCCATAACTCATTCTTCGTGGGACCTATTGTTGTGAAATTCAGTGGATGGAAGTTCCCAGAGTTTGGTAATATCTTTCATGAATGAAATTCCACGTGAATTGGCCATTTAAAGGGCCATTAAAGCTTCCTAATCAGGGGGTTGGCGTTTTGGAGAGTCTGACTGGACAGAATAAATGGTCATTCTAAAACGAGTATAACTCTCGGAATAATTGTTCAATTTATCTAAGATTTTTAAGGGGAACACCCAAGAAAATTATGAACAACATTCAAAAAGGGATAAACGCATGAATATGTAATTAATGGGGATAAAATGCATCAACATTTGGGGAAAAATTCTGGCTATAAAAGGAGGAGAGCTCATCCCCCTCAAAGCATCTCTCATTCCATCCCATTCCTTCTAGGACACCAATGAGGAGAACTTTTCAGATTTCTCTTTTATTTATTTTCTTTTACATAGTTTTTTAATGCCTTCTTCTTCTCCATTAATCTTGATTACCCTCACCATGGTAGGGCAAACATTTGGAGTGATTGGGGAAGGGTTTGTTTTCTATGTTGTAATTCTTGAGTTCTAGGACGTAATTGAATGAAATTTCATTCTTCTTCAAAGTTGTTTTCAATTTCATATAGCATATTTTATTATAAAGTGCGATCGTTCTTGAATTTTACTTCTGTTATTTATTTTTTCCTTGTTAAAATAATCATTATCTCCCTCCACTAATTTCTGATTTATATACGATGGAATAAACTAGAGTTAGTGGTGAAGTACTCGACGATCGTCAGTACATGTAAAAGGTGTAGTGAATGTTCTTGATTGTTTGGGATAAAAAAGTCCCAATTGGGTATTCCCCATGTTAATTAAGGATATTTAATACAACTATTTTTCACATGGAAGGAGAGTTGACCAAACCGAGATTTTGGTAAAGTTTTCTCTCACAATCATAATTTCACCAAGGAAGTGAGAGGAAACGATTGTGGAAACTAACGTTAGTCAACTAAGAAGAAGAGGTTTGAATTAAATTGAACAAGGATAGCATTAAAATTGGTAAACTAACCCTTACTTAATCACCGTTTTAATATAATAGTTTTTCAATCATTTGAATTTAAAATTTTCTTTCAAAAGCACAACATTTTTACACTCGCTTCGAAGTGACAAACTATTCTGTGTGCTCTCCTCTTCGGGAGACATCCTAGGTCAACCACATTAATACATTTTAACTTAGGAAATAATTGTTTTGTCACTCCCTATGACAGGCATGTGTCAAACCTAGTGTCGTTGTTGGGGAGGTAGTGCAACAACAAAAATCAAAATTGAATAACCCATAACTCAAAAGAACCATTAATTTAATTTGATACAGAAATTGAAAGAACATTAACCCAACTAAGAAAAATAAATCTACCAGAAATACTTGAAGAAATAGATCTCTCATATTCAAGTGAAACTCTTAGTGTTCACTCTGAACCTAAAATCATGGCTAGAAATCCCAACCAAACCCTGCATGATCTATGTGCACCATAATCTTCCATTAAAAATAACCAACTAATTGCACCCACTGAACCAAATGATTTTGAATTACGTATCAATATGATTCCTGTGCTTCCAAAGTTTCATGGTCTTGAAGGAGAAGATCCAAATTGGCATATGCAAGAATTCAGATACACTTGCTTAAGCTTCAGGCCAAGAGGGGCACCCGAAGACCAATTTCAATGGAGGGCATTTCCTTTATCAATCGTAGGAGAAGGTAAATAATGGTTGTACAATCTACAAAGAGGGTATATCAATGATTGGGAATATCTAAAAAATAATTTTCACGCAAGGGTTATTTTCCACATCGAGGAGAACTTCCATCAAGAAGGAGATTTACATCATATAGAAATCAACTCAAGAAACCCTCTATGAGTACTGGGAGCACTTCAAGAAGCTATGTTCCAGTTGCCCACATCAAGAAATTGAAGAACACCAGTTCCTTGTGTTCTTCTACCAAGGACTTATGGATAATGATCGAAATCTTCTAAATTCCTCATCTGGGGGGTCCCTGATTGACAAGTCGCCTGCATATATCAGAGTACTAATTGAGAAGATTGCTCAAAACTCACAAAAATTTGGACTAAGAGGAATGAGAACTAGGGGGATACATGAGGTAAAAACATATGATTCATCTACATTAATTGAAACTAAATTTTATGAACATGCAAGGTTAGTCTATCATATGGTTGTAACTCAAGAAAATGGACAACAAGATTTAGTCCAGGTATGTGGTTTATGTTATTCTTCCACTCATTATACTGACCAGTTCCCTTAGATACATGGGACATAATACTGTGATGTGGCCTTTCAACCAAAAAAATTCCAACAAAATCAACTACATCAACCCCAATCCCAACAAGGATATGGGAACCAACAAAACCACATGATATAATTTAACCAGCACCCCAGCCAACCTCCTTACCACCAGCAGCAATACCATAACCCCCTTCCCTTCCTACAATCCTATAAATAGCCATTCCAACAACAAAAATCTTTTCATCCACCACCATTCCAAAGAAATAAATACGAATAACCATCCACCAGCACACAACCTTCTATGGAACAACTACAATCCAAGTATGATGGCCTAGCAGATAAAGTTGACAAGATGGAAGACATAGTGGGAAGTCTAGTTGAAATCATTTCCAATAATTCAGGGAATCTTCCATCCCAGATAGTGCCAAATACTAAAGATAATGTTAGTGAAATCATAACACGAAGTGGAAAATAAATCCCACCTCCATCCAACCCTGAACCTGAAACAATACCAACTGTTCTGAGGGATAATGATTCATAAAATATTGTCAAAATTCACCAAGAAGATGAAAAGGAAGATGAGGAGAAGGATAGGCCATAGCATAAGAAACAAGAAACACCTTTGCAAAAACAACAATTGGGAAAAGGATATCTATGCACTATTCCCATCGGCATTGTTTGAGTCAAAGAAGGGTGAAGAAGAACGAATTCAACGGGAAATTCAGGAAACTTTCAGAAAAGTTGAGATTAACATCCCACTGCTGGATGAAATCAGAAAAATCCCTAAATATGCCAAATTTCTAAAGGGTTTGTGTAAAAAAGGAAGGAGGCTGGATGAAAATGAAAGAATCAACTTCGAAAGAAGCGTCTCAGCATTGATCACACCACCGATACCGCAAAAATGTCAAGATCTAGGGATTTTCTCTATTCTTCGCACTAGAGGTTCTTTAAATTTTATAGATTCACTATGTGATCTCGGATATTCAATTAATTTTATACCTCACTCACTATTTACATCTTTGCAGATTAGAAAATTGAAGCCTACTAGAGTGGTGGTCCAGATCACAAACAGATCCACAGTTTTTCTAGAAGGTGTTCTGGAAGATGTTCTTGTAAAGGTAAAAGATCTATTATTCCCAATCGACTTTTATGTGCTGACAATGGAAGAATATAGGAGTTCATCACACTCACCCATCATCTTGGGGATACCATTTTTAAGACTACGAAGACCATCATCAATGTGCATGAGGGAACACTCTCAATGGAGCTCGGAGATAGTTGAGTGCATTTCAATATACTCAAATCCATGAAGAATTTTCCAGATGTTCATTCACTGAAAGAAATCTACCATAAAGAGTGAAAAGAACCGAATAAAAATTTAGAAGAGACGACCTTAGAATTCTTGGATAGTTTGTTAAAAGAGGCTGGAGAATCAAAATCAGGAGAAGATGTTAAGATAAAGAAGTATAAACTGAAGGAGGCCGAACATGAAACGATTATCATTGATCTCTAGAAGGAACTTGCTACAATGTATAAGAACTAGCTAAGAAGAATTACATATTCCTTGAAATAGAACATGAGCTAAAGAAGGTCAAGGAAACCCCCATTAAAACTATAGAGTGTAAAGGATATTCTCAAACCAATGGGAAGAGTGGATCACAAGAAAAATAGGAAAAACCCAAAACCCGGTTCGTATGGGTAATGAAATTGAGGGTCAATCTCCTGCCTTAAGAGAAGAGAAGAAATTTTCAAAGGACACCACAACCCCTTAAAAAGAGTTATGTTCACATTGCAAAAAATAAAAAAAATATCCACAAAGATTTAAAACCATTCTAGAAGAACAATATTTCAGGGGTTTTGCTGGTATTGTGGTATCTATGGACACAAATCAAACTTTTATTGTTACAACATGTCTTTACTAGGAAATAGAAAAGAACTAGTGGAGGATATCACACTCCTTCACCCTGAATACAAATGAAGACCTACCGGGTTGCATTATACCTTTACACTTGATTAAATGCAGTTGCTTTATCTTTTTTAAACTTAAAAAAAATCCAGCATTGAGGACACTGTATAATTTATGTGTGGGGAGGGAACCATTATAGTTTAGGATTTTCATTTTGTGTTTGTTTTCAAAAAAAATTGCGTGTTTTCATATTTTGGTGTGTTTATTTTTTAATTTTTGGTGTGTTTTTTAATCTTTTGAGCTGAAATGATTATCATTACCATTTTTGAAACCCATGTCAATGATTAAACCAATATATTCCATGAAACTGAGCTTAAATGAATGCTGAAATGACTTTGTTTCAATTTAAAATATTTTGGAATTTCATGAAAAGTACACTGATTTTTGAAACCCATGCCATATTTCACTGTCTATATCTTTGAAATCACTTTCCTGTGAGTCTTCTAAACCATTTTTTTCATATTCTTTTCATTCTCCTCATTTCTTGAGATAACCAGACCAAGCATGATTTAACCAGAATTTGATTTATTCCTTTCAAAACTTGAGGGTTTGGGTACATGTGTTTTATATGATTGAGGCATTTATTCGGTTTTAAGCCCCCTTTTCATTATGGCCCACCTTTACATTTTTATTTCATAAGCCCTTAGATTCCATGAATTTTCTTATAGTTTTAAGCCACATTACATGCCAATTTTCTCTATCCATCCTGCTCTTGAAGTGAAATTTCATGATCTAGTTGAACTTAAGTGTGGGGGAAGACGTCTTGTGGTGTACAACATCATTTGGTGATAATTTGAGTGGAAAATAAAATGATGAAGATCTGTTGTTTCTATTGAAAAGTTCTTTTTTTTATATGTTGTGCCTTTCTGGAGATCTTATGATAAGAAAGGTTGTGCCTTTCTGGAGCTTCCAATGTAAAAAGAAAGTTGTTCCTATCTGGAGATTTCAATAAAAATCATGTTTGAAAATATTGATATTTTTTCTGCTGAAATCCGGAGCTGATTCAATGATGATGGAGCATATTTTCTACAAAGGGGATGATAAGGAGACCATGTTTGGTTGATAATTAGAATCTTTCAATTTTTCTTCAAAATGAGACAATCCCTCCTTTTCCATCCTCAAAATTTTTTAACATCTAAATCCTACCAACCGAAAGCCAAAGAACAACCCTGAAAAGTCCTCATGAGAAACAAATTTCCTTGACTCACATTGGATGGATAAGTAAGAACTTATCAAGCCTCTGGTGACTCTTGGGTGAGTTTGGATGAGAAAACTCGTGTTGAAACATTTACATTTGTGATATGAGAAAAAATTCATGTGAGGTAGGTGTTTTGTGTGCATGGGATAAGAAATGAATTGGAAATATATTAAAATATAAAATGGAGAACTTGAAATAATTTTTTTTGATGACGCGTGATATCTTTTTGTTTCTTAGTATGGATTTGGTAGATCTCATTGGTATGTGTTTTGGATTTGATTTGATTTGATTTTTACTTGTCCAGAAGTCCAAGTGCTAAGTGTGGGGGAATTGATAGAGAAAATATTTTAAATTAACTTTACATTGAATTTAATTAATTTAAACCCACAAAATTGTTACTCTAATATGAATTGCTTTATTTTTTATGATGTTGGTGTTATTTTGAGATGAACATTAAAAATGGCCCATTTCGGATTTTTAAGTGTTTTAAATTATTTAAGTTTTTTGGCCATAACATATTATACACTAATCCAAATTGAAAAATTATTTTTTTTCCAGATTATACACATCTAGGTATTCATTTACTATTATTGTATGGAAAGCTGAATCGATAATATAGAAGCTCAAAAGAAGCTCACAAGGTGTCTTATGAAAACTATTTACAGTTCTGCCAATTTTTGGTGTGGGGTCTATAACTCATTCTTGGTGGGCCTAATTTTTGTGAAATTTGGTTAATGGACGTTAAAGGAGTTGTGAAATATCTTTCATGAAGGCAAGTCCATGTGAATTGGTTGTTTAAGGTGACATTAAAGCTTCCTAATCTGGGGGTTGGCTTTTTGGAAAGTCTGAATGGACAGAATAAATGGTCATAGTAAAACAAGAATAACTCTCGGAATACTTGTCCAAATACGCTGATATTTTGAAGGGAAACGCCCAAGAGAATTTTGAACAACATTTAAGAATGGAGAAACACGTGAATATGTCATTTATTGGGGCTAAAATTCGTCAAAATTAGAGAGAAAAATTCTAGCTATAAAAGGAGGAGAGCTCCTCCCCCTCAAAGCATCTCTCATTCCATCCCATTATTTCTGGGACACCAAGGAGGATAAATTTTCAGATTTCTATTTTATTTCATTTATTTTTCATATTTTTTAATGACTTATTATTCCCCATTCATCTCGATTACCCTTACCATGGTGGGGTAAAACTTTGGAGTGATTGGGGAAGGGTTGGTTTTCTATGTTGTAATTCTTGAGTTCTAGGACGTAATTGAACGAAATTACATTCTTCTTCAAAGTTGTTTTCAATTTAATATAGAGGATTTTATTATCAAGTGCGATCGTTCTTGAATTTTAATTTCTTTATTGATTTTTTCCTTGTTAAAATAATCATTATCTCCCTCTACTAATCTCTAGTTTATATATGATGGAATAAATCGGGGATTAGTGGTGAAGTAATCGATGATCTTCAGTAAGTGTAAAAGGTGTAGTGAATGTTATTGATTGTTTGGGATAAACAAGACCCAGTCGTGTATTTCCCATGTCAATTAAGGATATTCAATACAACTATTTTGCAAATGGAAGGAGAGTTGACCAAGCCGAGATCTTGGTAAGGTTTTCTTTCATAATCATAATTTCACCAAGGAAGTCAGAGAAAATGATTGTGGAAACTCACTTTATTCAACTAAGAAGAAGAGGTTTGAATTAAATTGAACAAGGATAGCATTAAAATTGGGAAACTTACTCCAACCTGATCACTCTTTTAATATCATAGTTTTTCAATCATTTTAATTTAAAATTTCCTTTCAAAAGCACAACATTTTTACCCTCGATTCAAAGTGACAAACAGTTTTGTGTGCACTCCTATTTGGGAGACATCCTAGGTCAACCACATTACTACATTTTAACTTAGGAAATAATTGTTTTTCCATTTCCTACAACTGGCATGCTTCAAACTTGGCGTTGTTGTCGTGGAGGCAGTGCAATTACAAAAATTCAAAATTGAATGACCCATAACTCAAAATAACCATTTATTGAATTTGATCCAGTAATTAAAAGAATATTAACCCAACTAAGAAAAAGAAATATACCATAAATCTTTGAAGAAATAGATCTCTCATTTTCAAGTGAAACTCTTAGTGTTCACTCTGAACCTGAAATCATTGCTAGAAATCTCAACCAAACCCTGTGTGATCTATGTGTACCACAATTTTCCATTCAAAATAAACAACTAATTGCACCCAATGAACCAAATGATTTTGAATTACGTGTCAATATGATTCCTTTGCTTCCAAAGTTTCATGTTATTTCAGGAGAAGATCCAAATCGGCACATGAAAGAATTCAGATACACTTTCTCAAGCTTCAGGCCAAGAGGAGCACCCGAAGACCAATTTCAGTGGAGGACATTACCTTTCTCACTTGAAAGAGAAGCTAATGAATGGTTGTATAATCTACAACCAGGGGATATAAATGATTTGGAATACCTAAAAAAGAAGTTTCATGCAAAGGTTATTTCCCACATCGAGGTGCGCTACCATAAATAAGGAGCTTTAAATCATAGTGAAATCAACTAGAGAAACCCTCTAAGAGTACTGGGAGCGCTTCAAGAAGCTATGTTCCAGCTACCCACATCAAGAAACAGAGTAACACCAATTCCTTGTGTTCCTCTACCAAGGAATTATGGATAATGATAAAAATATTCTAGATGCCTTATCTGGGAGGTCCATGATTGACAAGTCGCTTGCAGATATAAGAGTACTAATTGAGAAGATTTCTCAAAACACGTAATAATTTAGACTAAGAGGAATGGGAACCAGGGGGATACATGAGGTAAAAACATCTAATTCATCTACATTGATTGAAACCAAAGTTGATGACCTTGCAAGGTTAGTCCGTCAAATGGCTGTAACTCATGAAAATGGAAAACAAACTTCAGCTCAGGTGTGTGGTTTATGTTATTCTTCCACTCATTATACTAAACAGTGCCCTGAGATATAGGGGACAGAATACTATGTTTCAGCCTTTCAACCAAGACAATTCCAACAAAATCAATGGCATCAACCCCAATCCTAACAAGGATATATGAACCAAAAAAACCAGATGATATCATTTAACCAGCACCCTAGTCAACCGCCTTTCCAACACCAGCAATACCAGAACCCCCTCCCTTCCAACAATCCTATAAATAGCCCTTCCAACAATAAAAATCTGTTCATCCACCACCATTCCAAAGAAAGACATATGAACAACCATCCACCAGCACACAACCTTCTTTGGAATAGCTACAATCCAAGTATGAGGGCCTAGCAGATAAGGTTGACAAGCTGGCAGACATAGTGGGAAGTCTTTTTGAAATCATGTCCAAGAATCCAGGGAAGCTTCCATCCCAAATAGTGCCAAATACTAAAGAGAATGTTAGTGTAATCATAAAACGAAGTGGAAAAAAATTCCCACCTCCATCCAACCCTAAACCTGAAACAATTCCACCTGTTCTGAGGGAGAATGATTTAGAAAATCTTGTTAAAATCCACCAAGAATGTGAAAAGGATGAGGAGGATGAGAAGGATAAGACACATCATAATAAACAAGAAACACCATTGCAAAAACAAAAAAGGGGGAAAAAGGATATCCCTGCACCATTCCCATCTGCATAGGTTGAGTCAAATAAGGGTGAAGAAGAACGAATTCAATGGGAAATTCAGAAAACTTTCTGAAAATTTGAGATTAACATCCCGTTGATGGATGCAATCCGACAAATCCCTAAATATTTCAATTTTCTGAAGGATCTGTGTACAAAAATAATGAGGCTGGAGGGAAATGAAATAATCAACTTAGGAAGAAGTGTCTCAGCATTGATCACACCACCGATACAACAAAAATGTCATGATCCAAGGACTTTCTCTATTCCTTGCACTATTGGTTCTTCAAATTTTACAGATTCACTATGTGATCTCAGAGCTTCAATAAATGTTATGCCACCCTCAGTATTTACATATTTGCAGATTGTAAAATTGAAGCCTATTAGAGTGGTGTCTATCTCGCAAACAGATCCACAGTTTTTCCAGCAGGTGCTCTGGAAGATGTTCTTGTAAAGGAAAAAGATCTATTGTTCCCAGCTGACTTTTATGTTCTGACAATGTAATAAGATAGGAGTTCATCGCACTCACCCATAATCTTGGGGAGACCATTCTTAACGACTACGAATACCATCATCAATGTGCATGAGGGAACACTCTCAATATAGATCTTTGATAGTCGAGTGCATTTCAATATACTCGAATCCATGAAGAATTTGTCAGATGCTCATTCACTGAAAGAAATATACCACAAAGAAGGAAAAGAACCAAATAAAAATTTAGAAGATACAACCTTAGAATTCATGGATAGTTTGTTAGAAGAGGTTGGAGAATCAAAATCATGAGAAGATGTTGAGATAAATACATATAAACTCAAGGAGGGAAAACACGAAAAGATTATCATAGATCTCTAGAAGGAACTTGCTACAAAGGAAGAAGAACTAGCTAAGAATAATTCCATATAACTTTCAATGGAACATGAGCTGAAGAAGGTCATGGAAACCCTCATTAAAACTATAGAGTGAGAAGGATATTCTCAAACCAATGTGAAGAGTGGATCACAAGAAAAAGAAAAAAAACCCAAAACCAGGTTCGTATGGGTAAAGAAAATTGTGGTTCAATCTCCTGCCTCAAGAGAAGAGAGGGATTTTCAAAGGACACCACAACCCCTTAAAAAGAGTTATGTTCACATTACAACAAGGAAGAAACAAATATCCAGAAATATTCAAAACCATTCTAGAAGAAAAATATTTTAGGTGTTTTGTTTGTGTTGTGGTATCTATGGACACAAATCAGACTCTTGTTGGTACAACATGTCTTTACTAGGAAATAGAAAAGAACCAGTAGAGGAGATAGCACTCCTTCACCCTGAATAAAAATGAAGACCTACCAGGTTTCATCATTCCTTTACACTTGATTAAATGCAGTTACTCTATCTTTTTTAAACTTAAAAAAAATCCATCATTGAGGAAACTGTATCATTTTTGTGTGGGGGAGGGAACCTTTTTAGTTTAGGATTTTAATTTTGTGTTTTTTTTAAATTGCGTGTTTTCATATTTTGGTGTGTTTTTTTTCAATTTTTGGTGTGTTTTGGAAACTTTTCATATGAAATGATTATCATTATCATTTGTGAATCCCATGTCAATGAGTGAACCAATAAATTCCATGAAACTGAGCTTCAATGAATGCAGAAATGACTTTTTTTCAAGTTCAAATCTTTTGGAATTTCATGAAAAGTACACTGATTTTTGAAACCCATTCCATATTTCGCTGTTTATATCTTTGAAATCACTTTCTTGTGAGCCTTCTAAACCATTTTTGTCATATTCTTTTCATTCACCTCATTTCTTGAGAGAAGCAGACCATGCTTTCTTTAACCCGAATTTGATTTATTCCTTTAAAAACATGATGATTTGGGGTACACGTGTTTTAAATGATTGAGGAATTTGTTTGGTTTTAATCCTCCTTTTCAAAATAATCCTTGTAATTATGGCCCACCTTTACATTTTTTCAACATAAGCTCTTAGATTCCACGAATTTCCTTATAGGTTTAAGCCATATTACAAGCCAATTTTCCCTATCCAACCTGCTCTTGAAGTGAAATTGTATGATCTAGTTGAATGTAAGTGTAGGGGAAGACATCTTGTGGTGTACTACCTCATTTAGTGATACTTTGAGTGGAAAATATAATGCTGAATAGCAGATGTTTCTTTTGAAAAGTTTATTTTTTTTAAATTTCTGCCTTTCTAGAGTTTTCATGATAAGAGAAGTTGTGCCTTTATAGAGCTTTCATGATAAGAGAAGTTGTGCCTTTCGAGAGCTTCCAGTGTAAAAAGAATGTTGGGCCTATCTAGAGCTTTCAAGAAAAATCAGGTTTAAAAAGATTGAAATTTTTTCGGCTGAAATCCTAAACTGATTGAACGATGATGGAGCCTATTTTCTATAAAGGGGAAGCAAAGGAGACTCTGTTTGATTGATAATTAGAATCATGAAATTTTTCTTCCAATTGAACAAAGCCCTCCTTTTTCGGCCTCAGAATTTTTTAACATCTAAATCCTACCAATCAAAATCTACAGAACAAACATGAAAAGTCCTTATGAGAAGCACATTTCCTTGACTCACATCGGATGGATAAGTGATAATTTATCAAGACTATGGTGACTCTTTTGTGAGTTTAGATGAGAAAAGCCTTGTTGAACATTTACATTTGTGAGATGAGAGAAAATTCATATGAGGTAGGTGTTTTGTCTGCATGGGATAAGAAATGAAGTGAAAATATATTAAAATATAAAATGGAGAACTTGAAAAAATTGTTTTTGATGAGGCGTGATATCTTTTTCTTTCTTAGTATGGATTTAGTATATCTCATTGGTATGTGTTTTGTATTTAATTTGATTTGATTTTTACTTGTCCAGGAGTCCAAGTGCTAAGTGCGGGGAATTGAAAGATAAAATATTTTCAATTAATTTTACATTGAATTTAATTGTTTTAAACCCAAAAAATTGTTACTCTAAGATTAATTTCTTCTTTTTTATGATATTGGTGTTATTTTTAGCTAAACATTAAAAATGGCCCATTTCGGATTTTTAACTGTTTTAAATTATTTCTTGTATTTTTTTCCATAACATATTCTACACCAATCCAAATTGAAAATTTATTTCTTTTCCATATTCTACAAATATAGGGATTAATTTACTATTTTTTGACCAAAAGCTGAATCAACCATATGGATGCTCAAAAGAAGCTCACAAGTTGTCTCATGAAAATTGTTTATAGTTTTGCCGATTTTTGGTGTGGGGTCCATAACTCATTTTTGGTGGGCCCAATTGTTGTTCAATTCAGTGGATGGATGCACACAGAGTTGGTAAAATAACTTTCATTAAAGAAAGGCCACGTGAATTGGCCTTTTAATAGGGCATTAAAGCTTTCTAATCCAGGGATTGGCGTTTTGGAGAGTCTGACTGGATAGAATAAATGGTCATAGTAAAACGATCATAACTCTAGGAATACTTGTCTAAATCTGCTAAGATTTTGAAGGGAAATGACCAAGAGAATTATGAAAAACATTAAATAAGGGAGAAACTCATGAAAATGTCATTTAATGGGTCTACAACATGTAAACATTTTGGGGAGAAATTCTGGTTATAAAAGGATGAGAGCTCCTCCCCCTCAAAGCATCTCTCATTCCATCCCATTCCTTCTGGGACACCACGGAGGAGAACTTTTTGGATTTCTCTTTTATTTCTATTCTTTTACATAGTTGTGTAATTATTTCTTCTTACCCATTCATCTCGATTACCCTTACCATGCTGGGGTAAACATTTGGAGTGATTGGGGAAGGGTTGGTTTTCTATGTTGTAATGCTTGAGTTCGAGGATGTAATTGAATGAAATTTCTTTCTTCTTAAAAGTTGTTTTCAATATCATATAGAGGATTTTATTATCAAGTGCGATCGTTCTTGAATTTAATTCCTTTATTGATTTTTTCCTTGGTAAAATAATCATTATCTCCCTCCACTAATTTCTGGTTTATATACGATGGAATAATCCGGGGATTTGTGGTGAACTACTCGATGATCGTCAATACCTGTAAAAGGTGTAGTGAATGTTCTTGATATTTTGGATAAAAAAGACCTGATCGGGTACTGCCCATGTCAATTAAGGATATTCAATACAACTATTTTTCACATGGAAAAAGAGTTGACCAAACCGATATCTTGGTAAGGTGTTCTCTCACAGTCATAATTTCACCAAGGAAGTGAGAGGAAACGATTGTGGAAACTCACTTTAATCAACTAAGAATAATTGGTTTGAATTAAATTGAACAAGGATAGCATTAAAATTGGGAAATTGACCCCATCCTAATCACCCTTTTATATCATAGTTTTTCAATCATTTGAATTTAAAATGTTTTTTCAAAAGCACAACATTTTTACCCTCGCTTCAAAGTGACAAACTATTTTGTGTACACTCCTCTTCGAGAGACATCCTAGTTCAACCACATTACTACATTTTAACATAGGAAATAATTTTTTTTCCACTCCCTATGATAGGTATGTGTCACATATCACCAGGTTTAAGACCTATATTAGCTTGATCCCTTGGTCTAGTAGGATGTTCTTTAGGATTATAATCCTCCTAAAAGTTCTCCTCATATTCTACCCACATTCTCCTCCAGGGGTTCCAAAATATTTTCATGCTTTGTGGATGTCTTTGTGTAGGAAGAAACCATTACAAGAAGTAATCACCTCATCTCCATCCTCCACACATCCTAGCTTCTTCAACATTACAAAAATCATCCTTGGATAATATAGAATATTTTCTTTTAAATATGGTTTGATCATTTTAAAAATGTATACCATTAGGTACCTACATAGATCCACTTTCACCATATTCATCAATAAATAAATCAGGAAGATGTCATGATACTTTAAGGTAGAAAAATCTATCTTCCTTGGGAAGATTTGGTGTTCGAAGAATTTGAAAAGCATTTTGGCCTCTCTATCTAATTCTGAAGTTATAATCCTCCTTGACTCCTCGTATCTATTCAACTATTTCAATGCATTTTCATAAAAAATAAATATCATGTTGATGGAATGTTACCCTAGTAGTCATAAAATAAGGCCTCATTCGGAGTTTTCCCGAATTCATCCCACTATCTTGAAGAAAAAGAAATATCATTTCCATTTACCACATACTTCATCTAAGTCTCCTCAGCTCCTTCCAAGAACAATTCTAGGTAGATGTAAAATTGGTGTAATATCTTGAGATATAAAGGTCTATCCTTATCTAAAAACTAGTTAATCCACCCTTGTGATTCGAGAAATTTTAGTAAAAGAAACATTCTCGATAGTAACCATTTGGCAGACACTTATTTCTTAGGAGTAACTATGTGGTCTCCCAAATCAAGATTCATTTATTCTCCTTTTAGTCACCCGGGATATGACAATTCACTCAGTCCATCCATCGCTTGCTTTGTCCCCATCATTTTTAAGGTTTGGGTTTGAAGGAGAAAGTTGAACGGTTGGAGGTTCGAAGGTAGGGAGGGTTGTGATGGTTCATGGATCAGTTTAATTTTATCATTTAGGGATTTTACTTTAAAAAATTACAATATATATTAATTTTAAAATAAGAAACAAGAAACTATGTCATTTTACTTAAATGATATAGACAAACAGATTTAATAAAAGGACCTTATAGGCATCAGTTTCACTCTAGCAGTATCGGTTTCACTTAATCAGTTTCAACTGATCAATTTCACCTTATCGGTTTCACCTAATCGGTTTCATCTGTTCAGTTTCACCTGATTGGTTTCATCTGATCAGTTTTACCATATCGCTTTCACAGGATCGGTGTTATAGTGATCAGTGTCACAGAAAAATATATTTTTCTAAGGGGATAAGATCGGATAGTCATTATAGATATATAATTCCTAATTCATGTCTAATGTATCACATTTTCTCATAATTTAAGGATTTGAAAAAAAAATCCGCAAGTTGATGTTCAGTCCCAATAAACTCAAGTGTTATATCACCTTTTTTATAATGGTATATCAAAAAGTGATGTCTTACATAAATATGTTTTATTCTAGAATGAGAAATTGGATTCTTAAAAATGTTAATAGAACTTGTATTCTTACAATTTATGGGGATATTTCTAAATTGAAATCCATAATCTAATAATGTGTGTTTCATCCACAAAATATTGTTCACAACTACTACCAGCAGCAATGTATTCTGCTTCAACAGTTGATAATGAAACAAAATTCATCTTTTTACTACACCATGAAATTAAAGACTTTCCCAAAAATTGAAATTTTCTACAGGTTCTCTTTCTATCTAACTTACATCCTCCAAATTCATCATCATAATAGATAACCATATCAAAAAAAATTCCTCTAAGGTAGAACAATCCAAAATTAGTTATATATTTGAGGTATTTAAAAATTCTTTTAACAGTGTCTAAATGTAACTCTTTTGGGTTTTCTTGAATCTTTCATACATACACTAACTAAACATGATGTCTGGCCTAATTGCAGTTAAGTAAAGAAAACTCCCCATCATTCCTCTATAAGCAGTTTGATCATCTAATTTTCCATTCTCATCAAGATCCAACTTACGTGTAGATCTCATAAGTGTTTCACTACTCTTAATGATATCAAAGAAATATCTTTTCAAAATATCTTTATAATATTTATTTTGATTTATAATAATGCCTTCTTTGTTTTGAAATATTTGAAATCCAAGAAAAGTTTTACGTTCACCCATCAAACTCAACTCAAACTCACTTAGCATCATTTTTGACAAATCATTGCATAAAGTATTTTTAGAAGATCCAAAAATAATATCTGCTATATATATTTGACCTACTAAAATATCTTTAGAAATTATTTTTATAAATAAAGTATGATATATAACTCATTTTGTAAAACCTTAGTAAATAATAATGTTACTTAACCTATCATAAAAAGCTCTTGGGGCTTGTTTCAAAACATATAAAGTATTAGTTAATTTCAAAACATGATTTGAAAGATGTGGATTTCTAAAACATGGAGTTTTTTCAAAAAAATCCTCAATTATATAATAATTTCATAATGCACTTTTGAAATAAATTTGATAAATTTTGAAATCCAAGTGTGAAGCATAGGAAAGTGGGATTCTAGTGGCTTCAATCCTAGCTATTGATGAAAAGGTTTCATCATAATCAATTACCTCTACTTGGTTATAGCCTTGTGTAAAAAATCTAGATTTCTTTCTAACTATATTTCCTACTTCAACTACTTTATTCCTAAACACCCATTTAGTTCCTATGGTCAAGGTATCTTTTTGTCTATCAACAAGATTCTAGACATTATTTCTCTCAAACTAATTAAGATATTCTTGCATATACATCACACAAAATGCATCATTGATTGCATCATTGACATTTTTCATTTCAAGTTGTGACAAGAATGCTTGATGTTCAACCTGATTTCTCAAGGAATCACTAGTTTGTTTTCTTCTTTTTAAATATCCAACTACATCATCTAAGGGGTGGTTTTTAAGGGTTCTAATTGGTCTACTAAAAGTAGGTCTAGTTATTTCAGGTTCATCACATGGTTCTGGTTCCTTATGGCTATAATTTGGAGAATTTCTAGAACATTATGTTTTAATTGATTCATTTATAATATGGTTAGTGGGTTTAGTATTAATGTCAATATTAGACATATCCTATTTAAGATTCCCTATTGAGGTCTTAGGTTCATGTGGATCTATTTCATTAAACTCGACATATACATATTCCTCCACACATTTGTTTCTTTTATTAAAGACTCCATATGATTTTCTTGATGTAGAATATACAAGGAATATTTCTTCATCACTTTTGGAGGTAAATTTATCTATATTATATCTATTTTTTAGAATATAAACTTTACACCCAAACACTTTAAAATAATTTACCTTGGGTTTCTTATTATTCCACAACTCAAAAGGAGTTTTCTTAAGTAAATATCTTATTAAGACTCTAATTATTATCTAACACATTTTATTAACAGCTTCAGCCCCAATATTAATTAGTATATCACATTCATTAAGCATAGTTCGGGCAATTTACTATAGGTTTATATTTCTTCTTTCCACTACACCATTTTATTGAGGTGTTCTAGGGTCAGAGAAGTTATTCCTATATCCATTTTGTGAGTAAAAATATTCAAAGTCTTGATTCTCAAACTCATGTCCACGGTCACTTTATAGAGATTTAATTTTGATTCCACTAAGATTTTCTACAATCCTATCATACTTGGTAAAATTAGATAAATATTTACTTTTGTGAGCTCAGAAAAAGACCCATGTATACCAAAATAAGTCTTCTAAAAGAACATAAACATAGTTCTTCCCATTGAGACTTGAAAATATAGATGGTCCAAACATGTCCATGTGAACTAACTTGAGAGGTTTTGAAGTTTTAACATCTTACTTTGGTTTGAAATAGATTTTGTGTTTCCTTTTTGACATGGATTCCACACTTTATTATCTGGAAACTCTAGTTTGGGAAGGTACTTAACTAAACCTTTTCTGGTTAATTTATTAAGGGATTCTACATTACAATGTCTTAGTCTTCTATTCCAAATCCAAGACTCTTTGTGAAAGTCAATTAGGTAGGAAAAATTATGTGATGCTACTGTGTCTAAATTTGCAGCATATACCTTATCATTTCTAAGTGCATTAAATACTATGTTATTTTTGGCATAAAAAATCATGGAATAAATAATTTAATATTTTGACATTGAATCCACCATTACATAGTTGTGATATGATAATCAAGTGAAATTTCAATCCATCAACATAAAATACTTTGGAAATTGTAATAGAGTTAGGGTTTAACAATCTCGCATAAAGAAATGATTTTCCTTTACCATTGTGCCCAAATGTGACATCTACTCCATAAATATTTATGAGATTCCTGAATCTTTAGTAATATCATATCATGTGTCTTTAATAACCATTATCTATGTACCAAAGTTTTATACAGGAACTCTTTAGGTAGTTTACCTAGAAAACAATTCATCCAAGAAAATATTTTGGTACCTATATTTGTTTGGGTCTAAAAACATTAGTAATAAAGGCTTTAGGATCCCAAAATTTTCTTAAGGGTTTCATATATGTAAAATGTAAAGTATTTGAAAAATAAACTTTATTTGGTCCAGAAAAACATGATGCAGAAAAAGAGTTTTTAGAAATGGAACTTGTAGTAAAATCTTGATTTTTGGAAAAAGAATTAGATTTTCCCGATTTAGTTATAAAATGTGTTTTAGAAAAATTTCTTTATCATGGATGATGAACTATTCCAATATTATACCTAGGATCTATCTGTTTACCATGTAAATGAGTAAGTGTGTTTTTTCCCAATGGTAAACTTTTCAAGATCCTTTTTTAATTGACCATTAGATAACTTTAGGACATCATTTTCCTTTAGCAGTTGTACAATTTTCTCTTTACCAATAGTAAGATCAGATTTAATATTTGTAGAAAGTTAATTTTATTCCATTATTGATTTATAATTATCCTTCAGTTCATTACACGTTTCTTCTAGTATATTACAATAATCAAATAGTTCATCATTTTTCATATTCTCAAATTCAGATTCATCACTATAATAATAGTCATTAGGTATAAGAGAGTTTAAGTGTACCTCGGGGGTATTTGTCATAAAACACATGTTTTCCATATCTTTTTTATCATTCTAAGAAGAAACAGATTCACTATAGTAGTCCTTGTATGCACTCCAGGTGGCCTTCATTGATTTATTATATTTCCCATCTTTGTTCTGATACTAGTTTTTATACTTTAATTTAGCATAGTCAGCTTTGACATGCCTTCTACTTTTCTATTCATAGATAACTATTTCTTTTGATTTCTCAGGATTCTTCTAATCCATTTTCTAATTTCCTTTGTTGTCATGTTATCCTTTAATGTTTGGTTTCTTGAAGAAAATTTTCTTTCTGTAAAATTTTAGGAATATCTTTGAAAGCTGGGCCACTTCCTCGTCACGATCTAAAGCTGATTCTTTACTACTTTTTCTCTCAACAGCATCTTGAACTTTCACATTGTCTTTGCTCTTAGAAGCAGTAGTCTTGAAGGCAACATCTTTTCTCTTTGTCTCTTCCTCCTCTTGATTCACCATTAGTTCCTCTTCATAAATCATTAATATTCCAATAAGTTCATTTACTGGTAGTTAATCAATGTCTCATGATTCTATTATAGATACTAATGTCCCTCACCATATCTCTAGTAAGCATCATAGAATCCTCATTATATGTTACTTTTCCATTAAATCTCTTCCTAATGAAATCATGGTGTTCACAATTTCATTAAACCTGAGATACATATCAGAAATAGATTCATTAGGCTTAATTCTAAAATTATCATATTTAATAGTGTAAGTATTTAATCTTATCTCTTTCACATTATTTTCTCCCCAATCAGAAATAGATAAACTGTCCCTAATCTCATGAGTAGTTTTACAAGTAGAAATGGAATTAAATTCTTCATCTCCTAGGGCACATTATAAATCATTCATATCTTTATAGTTATTATTATAGGAATTCTTGGTAGCTTTATCCCAAGTGTTTCTAACAGTATTAGGGAGTTCATATTCATATTCAATAGCAGTCCAGATTTTAAATCCCAGGCTTTCTAAATTTATTTTCATTTTAAGCTTCCACTGAGCATAATTTGTTCCATTGAAAAAATGTAGTCTATTTATTTCTACTACTTCTAATCTATTGTCCATTATACAATTTTGGAAAATATTCCAAAGATATAAAAATTTATCATTAACTAAAATTTGAATATCTTTCAAATAAAACTACAATAACAGTTGAAAAGGGTTGAAAAGGCTTTTAAAACTAAAAAATTCCCAATTCCTCTAATACCAAATATTGGTGGGAGTAGAGTACTCAAGAGGGGGGTGAATTGAGTCCCTATAAAAAAATTTGTTAAAAATTTTTTCTTTGAAAATTTCCCCCAATTTAAAATATAATCCAAGTCAGTTTGTAATGAATTTATAAGATTCCTAAACGTTCAATTAATTTCCCAAGATATTGATTAATTCATAGATATACTAACCAAAAGATTAATATAAATTTTAAAACTAACCTACTGGTTCAAAAATATTATAAACACTTGAAAAACTAACAATTATAGTTTGAATTTGTTTGAATGAAATTTGTTATAAAACATAGTAAAATAAAATAACAATAGGCACAACGGAATATAAAACTAGAGGTTCGGTTTTAAGTAGAGACTTATTCCTCTCCACTTGGTGATCACCTAACACTAATTAGTTTAAATTAATAAAAAAGTGTGATCCACACCCTGGATCGGGGTTCACAACAAAACGCAATGCTTTCCAAGTCACCCTTGACCTCTACCACAATTCTTCATGGGAAAAACAACAAACAGGTCACAAAAAACCACTGCCACAGTTCTACATGGGATATAAAATGATAAATAGAGTGTGAGATTTATGATATCATGTATCCTCCAATTATGCACAGGAGTCAGTGTGTGTGCAACAGACAAATACACACACTGCTCAAAAATGTAAATAAAAGAACACAATAGTACTAAAGATGTGGAGTTAGGTTTAAAAGGCTCTATGTGTTACGTAGTGCTACTATGGACTCATTTTATGTAGTGTAATTGAAGTTTGAATCCTCTTCTAGAAGTTGAATCTAAAACAAAGTGTTGAAACCTCTGTTTTCTGGATTCCAGGAGTATGATATGTTCATCTTCTTGTTCGAAAGATGTTGAAGTCAGCTCTGTAGGTTTAGCTTGACTACTTGATATCCATGTATGTTATTCCTTCTGAGTTCTTGGATTTTGGAAGTATGCTTAATAATTACAGGTGTTCTTTTTCACTTTTTAACTTGATTTTAACTACATAGAATTATCCAGTTGGTAATTATTTTATAATTCGAAGTCCAGGAGACATAACAATCTCCCCATGTGCATGTACCTTTTACTATCCTCTAAATTTCCTACAAAAAACATTAAAAATGTTAGAAATAATAACTTGTCTAAATATAACCATTAGATGTAAATTTTAATTAATAAAATAAAAATAGTTTTTATAACTATCAGTGAGTCATAAGTATTGGGGATTCATTAGCATCGGTCTATCAACATCAGTGACGTTTTGTATCAGTGAATCCTTTGCATCGATATCGTTGACTCTAGACATCGGTGAGTCATTTGTACTATTGGTCTGTCCAGGCATCGGTGAGTCTTCATCGGTGAATCATTTTGAACTAATGGTGTGTTTCTCATTGGTGACTCGTCCATAGATGTGTCCTTTGATATATCGGTGTGTTGTCCATTGGTGATTCACCTATCGGTGAGTCAATTTAACTATGGGTGTGACCGATCATCGGTGACTTGTCCATTGGTGTTTATTTTGTTCTATCAGTGAGTCATGCATCAGTGTCTTCTTTGATCAGTGATTCCTCATCTAGGAGTCAGCCATCGGTAACTCCTTTGAACCAATTGTTGTTAGAGACTTTGAAAAACCTACAAAGTGTATGTCTTATACATAATAGTGCCAAATTAATTGAAATTAATAGTAACATGTAAATATACACATGTAAATATATTGAAACATCAATATCCATAATTTATTGACTTATTGAAATGTATCATACCATGTGACCTAGTTTATTCATTCATAAATATTCATTGACAAGATTAACATTAGTCATAACATAATATGTGAATTATCTTGATTTGTAAATTGTCATGATTTGTGATTATTAAAACAACTATCTCACAAAGGGTCCAACAAAAGTACATGCTTGTGTAGGAGGACTAGTGCATACTGTGTGATATGACCCTTCTCTGTTTTCCCCTTTAATGTTTTACATTTAATGGAATTTTCTGTACAACCTTTCACTGTTTCTTGTTGGTGAAAACACTTTACAACTCGTTTATTCCCTATAAACCTTTTTTTCATAATAAATTAATGAGGGATATGAGTTGGGAGAACAATTCATATCTCCATATTTCTAATATATATATAGAGAGAGAGAGAGATAGAAAGAAATAAAGATGTGCACACATACATGTGACATGTACATGATCAAGGAGTGGTTTGAGGTTATTGTGGGTCAGACGTAAAGGTAATTAGGGATCACTAGTTAATTGAGGCTTGAAATCTAATTATACTATCACATCTTGGACATAATCCTTGGAACTAAGGTTGGGGAATAGATCCCTCGAACATAGATACCTGATACTGGAACACCAATAACACAATCCTCAGTTCTGTGGGTAGGTAAGAGACACCTGAAATGTGGATACATGATGTGCAGATGCCTTGGACATGTTCCTTGGATATTTGGGTAGGTCACCCCCCAGTATAAGGATACATGCCCGAAGTGTAACACCCGAGATTTTTATGAGAAATGTTTTGTTTTTATGTTATATACATCATCAAGGTAATCTTTCACTACACATAACACTAGCTTGGCTTTCTTTACACGCAATCGCGACCTTCCTCGATAGCTTGCGTCGTACGCAATACTGAGTTTTACTAAACAACGATATGCAATTAAAATATAAGACAACTCAACCATTTATTTTATCAAATAAGTGGGGGACGATTTACCCTTTTTGAACATCCATAGAACCAAAAACCGTAACCAAACCAACAACTAAATGATGCATGATAAAATCTAAGACTACTCAACCATTTATTTTATCAAAAACCAACCAAGAGTACCACAGCGGAAACCAACACTCAAACATCAGAGTAAATAGCAGAAGGACAACTCAAAGACTACAAGACAACAACCCACTCCATGATCCACAAGCCCTAAGCTCCAACATTACGAACCATCCGAAGTATCATGGTGTAGTGCTTTAAACATGTGACACTTTACCTTTTCCAATGTCCCGGTACATGAAATCTGTAAAAGAACCAACGTGCCAAAGCAGGGGGTGAGTAATTAAACTCAGTAGGTTTTCCCCGATAAATTCCCAACCCATGCCTCTAGGATAAAACATGTTAGAACATTTATATAAAACAATTTATATAAAAAAATACCAAAAATAGTTCACAATATAACAAGTTCCATGTCAAAACCATTTTCCAACACAACTCATCTTTCTCAAGAAAAGAAATCAAGCAAAGTTCCCAATTCTATTCACACTTCCATTTGGCACATTCGTTTCATTTCACCAATCCACACAACCAACCATGCATGCAACCTGGACCTCCCTATACTCACAAGTGGTGAGTTATCCTTCCAATAAGACGTCACTTAGTGGACTACCTTGATGGGGGTACTTCACGACCTTATCTGTCCCAACCTAATGATGGGGGGACTTCTCTCCCTTATCTATCCCAACCTTTTTATTGGGGGACTTCTCGCCCTTATCCATCCCTATGCATATGAACACACACCACAACCCATGAAAATCCATTCCCAAAACCAAGTGTATTCAAAACCTTTCAATAAGGCATCACCCTTTTTATTGAAACCCATTTCTTTCAAGAAGCAAAACCATAGCCAATTTAAAATCACCATTTTAAATTTACTTCAACAACCATTTCCCAAAACACACAATTTCCATCACTCGTTACTAAAAAGGGGTTTCAACCATTCTTTCACAACAAATAAAAAAACCATTTCAATCAAGGAAAACAAATTGAAACTAATCCTTCAAGTTCTAAGAAAGATGAATCGAGAGTGAAGCCACATACCTCAACAATTGGGTGAAACCAAGCCACAGACGAAGAATGCTCAAGAACACCGGGTCAAAACTCCAAAACTCTCCTTAAATCTCTTATCCTGACACAAACAAGACCAAATCTTGTCATATTTTTCATCCAAACCCTTAGATCTACCCATAACAAACGTAGATCTAATAAAATGAGAGAAGAGGAGAAGTATATCTAAGTAGATCTAAGAAACCGATCAAGAAAGATCACATACCTTAAGAATCCGGCTTCGATTTGTCAAAAGAAGCCTTCGGATCGCCTCCAGAACGCTTGGGAGAAGTCTTCCAACCTTAAAGGGAGAGTAATAACGATTTAGGGTCTCTTAGGAGGTTTAAACAAGGCAATTAGAGGCAAAACGAGTTAGATCCACAATTTAAGGATCTAATTTTAAGTGATTGCATGGTTAGTGCGCACGGTTTGACAAACCGTGTGCTAACCGTGCTTTGCCTACTGCCTTGGCCACCCTTCCCGCATGGTTTGGCCACATGGTTAGACAAATCATGCACTGAAAGTGTAGAATCCACTACCTCCAAGACCAACTATGCACGGTTTGGTCGCACGGTTAGACAAACCGTGCACCGACCGTGCGACTTCCCCTTTGCCTCAAAACATCATTCCAAGTTCTCCCGACTCTCTCGTTCAACACCCTTAACATTAAAACCATGAAAGTCATAAATAAAGTGTTACATAACAAAAACTAGGGGTACTACATTCTCCCCACCATTGGCCTTTCCGTCCCTAGAAAGTAGAAAACCATCGCTTTCCTGAATGAGTTCTGGCCACTGCTCTTTCATTTCTTTCTCGCGTTCCAAAGTCTCTTCCGGAATCTGACCATGCTGCCAAAAAACCTGCACTAGACCGATGCTTTTACCACGAAAGACTTTATCCTATATATCCACTATCCATACCAGGATATATATCAATGAAGCATCCGACTCTAGGTCAACATGATCTCATATGATCACATGGTCAGGATCGGGCTAATACTTCTTCAACTGAGATACATGGAACACATTAGGCGCTGCACTGAACCGTGGTGGTAATGCCAACTGATACGCCACCTCGACAACCCATTCCAGTATCTCAAAAGGTCCTATATATCAAGGAGATAATTTTCCCTGCTTCCCAAAATGACGATGTCCAAGCCTTGGAGAGATTCTCAAAAAGACATGATCACTCACCGCAAACGACAACGGTCTTCGGCGATGATCCGCATAATATTTCTGACGACTCTGAGCCGTCTCCATCTTCTTTCTAATCAATTGAATCTTCTCCATTGTTTCTTGGACAAGGATCAGCCCAACTAGTGAAGTTTCACCAGTTTCCACCCAGTATAGTGGAGAACGACAAGGACGCCCATAAAATGCTTCAAACGGAGCCATGTGTATCGAGGCCTGATAACTATTATTGTATGAGAAATCCACTAAGGGTATATGCTCCTCCCATGAGCCACCAAAGTCCATTACACAATCCTGCAACATATCTTCCAACATTTGTATCGTCCGCTCAAATTTCCCATCCGTCAGAGGATGATACGCCGTGCTCATCGTCAACCGAGTCCCAAGGGCTTGCTGTAATGATTTCTAGAAACGAGATGTGAACCTCGGATCTCTATCTGAGATGATAGACACTAGTACCCCATGCCTCTTTACCACTTCTCGGATATAGATTTTTGAAAGATCTTCCACCGTATGATTTTCAAGAATCGGGATGAAGTGGGCCAACTTGGTTAGACAATCCACTATCACCCAAATGGAATCATGTTTCTGGATTGTTTTTGGAAGACCTATAACAAAATCCATTGTAATATGCTCTCATTTCCACATTGGGATAGGTAAAGACTGTAACATACCAGCTGGTCTCTGATGCTCTTCTTTAATCTACTGACAAGTTAAGCATCGCAAGATGAACTCGGCCACCTTCCTTTTCATGTCGCTCCACCAAAACTATGCCTTCAACGCCTTATACATATTTTCTTCACCCGTGTGTACAGTCCATCTTGAATGGTTGTAAGCATTAAGGAGTTGTTCCTGACAACCCATAGGTAAAACCATCTGATATCTGAAACACAAAATTAAACTCCCATCCAGCTTCCATCCCTCAATGGTCTCCCCACCATTGAGTTTTGAACTCATTGCAACAGATTCTACATCAGATGTCTGTGCGTCCTTTACTATCTCCACCAAATCAGGAACAAGCGCAACTAGAAAGAAAATCGCAACATCGGTTTGGTCTTCACATTCCATACGCATGTTAGCTAGGACCGATATCAACTGCCACTCATCTAAAGCTTCCTTTTCCAACTAAGCATACGACTTCCTACTTAATGTGTCGGCCACCAAAGTTCCCTTACCCGGTGTATACATTAAGTCAAAGTTGAACATTTGAAGATACTTCATCCATATCTTCTGCCTCAGATTCAAATCTCGCTGTGAGAAAATGTGTTTCAAGATTTTTTGATCCGTAAACACAGTAAATTTCTCACTAAATAGATAATGTATCCATGTTTTCAAAGTATGGATGACTGTAGCTAACTCCAAATCATGTGTTAGGTAATTTTTCTCATGAACTCCCAACTGCCTTGAGCCATAAGCAACCACATGGTCTCCTTTCATGATAACACAACCCAAACATGTTCCCGAAGCATCACAATACACCACATACCCCTGTCCTGATTCTGGAAAAATCAAGATGGGTGCTTCTGTAAAGAGAACTTTCAACTCTTGAAAATATCTCTGACATTCTTCAGTCCATTGAAATTCACTGTTCTTCTTTGTCAATGCTGTCATAAGCAAAGCTAGTCGTGAGAAGTCACGGACAAAGCGTCGGTAATAACCAGCTAGACTAAGAAAACTTCGTATTTCCAAGACATTCTTCTGTAGTTTCCAAGAAAGAATAGATTCTATCTTTTCTGGATCCACTGAAACACCTTTCTCAAAAACAATATGGCCCAAAAAACATACCTTTTGTATCCAAAAATTGCACTTTGA
The DNA here is from genome assembly GCA_963277665.1 of Viscum album. NCBI lineage: Eukaryota > Viridiplantae > Streptophyta > Magnoliopsida > Santalales > Viscaceae > Viscum > Viscum album. Next base: position 827,139,328 of record OY728155.1, read on the forward strand.
TAATTTATCATACAACTGATGGTCTCTCTAGATTTCCAACACTATCATCAAGTGTTTCTTATGCTCATCCCTTGTTTTTTAATACACCAATATATCATCCACAAACACCCCAAAAAAAGAATCTGGATATTGCTAAAATATCCGATTCATCAATGCCATAAAGACTGCTAGAGCATTTGTAAGACCAAAAGTCATGACTACATATTTGTAGTGGCCATATCTGCTTGTGAAGGTTGTCTTCAAAATATCCTCCTTCCATACTCGCAACTGGTGATATCCTGACCGTAAGTCAATTTTGGAGAACTGCTAAGCTCCCCTTAATTGATCAAACATGTCATCAATGCGTGGAATTGGATATATATTCTTTATCATAACTTGGTTAAGTTTACGATAATCCACACATAGCCTCAAAGTTCCATCTGCTTTCTTTACAAACAAAACCGGTGCTGCCCACGGAGACACGCTTGGCCGAATGAAACCCTTGCTTTCCAGCTCCTCTAACTTCACTTTCAATTCCTTTAACTCCATTGGTTCCATCCTATAAGATGGAAGTGAGATAGGACTGGTCCCTGGAAGGAGATCAATCATAAAATCCACTTCTCTTACAGGTGGTAATCCTAAGAAGTTTTCAAGAAAAACATCCGAAAATTAATCCACCACAGCTAGAAAACTATTTTCCTCGATCTCTTCCAATGATTCCAAAGTCAACACTGCCAATTGGTAAGAAATTGTTCCCACCATTATTGCCAACAAGCTCTTTTCACCTTTATTTACTATCCTCTCTCCTCTGAAGAGATTCTCTATGCCGTCCTCAGTCGTGAAACTAACTGTTCTCCTATAACAGTCGATGTGAGCCTTAAACCTTATCAACCAATCCATACCCAGGATTATATCATAGACATCCATCTCTAGCACAGAGAAATACCATTTCAGCTCAACTCCATCAACAGTTATAGCACATGCTCTACACATGAAGGATTGACATTCTCTTTCACCAAGAGGAGTTTGAACATTCAAGACAGAAGGCATCATTTCCAGTTTTAAGTTCAGAAAATCAGCAATACGAGAAGTAAGAAAGGAATGTGATGATATAGTATCAAACAACACTTGTATGAGGGTATAATTCAAAAGAACCATACCTCTCACCGTATATGGTCCAGCCTGATCATCGACCATCATTTTCTTAACTCCATACAATTGTTTCGTCACTGCATTGTTCTCTTTTTTGCCTTGCTGAGATTTTCCTGGTTGAGGGGTCATGGTATTCCTGGAATCACCATAACTAGCTCTGTTCTACTGGCGAGACTTATTTTGCTGTCCTCGCCCTGTCGAAGCATAATATGCTTGCGATACTTGAGAAGTGTCACGAAAACCTAACCATGGAGCACTGGGAAAATATAGCTGAAGATGCCCCATCTGCTTGCAATTGTGGCATGCTCTCAGTGGTGTTGTACATTCTCATTTGATGTGATTAGTCGAACCACATTGAAAGAAACATGCTTTGCTCTGGGGACGTGGAGGAAGGTTGACTGATCCCGCTTTCTGGTTCTGAGTCGCACTCCCACCTTGGAAGTAGGTGTCCCTCTTCCTCTTGTTTCCAGCATTAAAGTTCCCACCCGTTCTAGTGGGTATCATCATGATTCCTCCTATAGATCCCGAGATATCACATTCAGAAACCATTTCTCTGTTCACCATCTCTGTATAATCCATAATACAGATCACCTCAATCTTCGATTGAATCTCCTACCTTATCCTCGATTCGAAGATGCGTGCCTTCAAAGAAACACTTTCCACAATCTCTGGTGCAAAATGGACTAAATTCATGAACTTGGCCGCATACTCTGTGATAGAGAGTCTCTCTTGTTTCAAGCTGAAGAAGTCCGTCGTTTTCTGGATCTTGAACGTGTGAGGATAGAATTGTTTGTTAAATAATTCTTCAAAATCTTCCCATGTAAGGTCTTCATCCAATTTAGCCTGCACCACTAAATCCCACCACTGACGTGCAAGATCCTAGAGCATAAATGTAACCAAATTTACTTTCAGATCTACTAGTGTGCCGATGAAATCAAAGATATGATTCATCCTGTTTAGCCACACCTCCGCCTTTTCTGGTACAGAATCACCCCAAAAGATGGGTGGATTCTGCTTCTGTAGCTAGACGGAATGGTCTATATGCCTTGACTCATCCCTCCGATTGTCTGTGTCCACAACCTGAAATGCATGAACAATACTCTGAAATAGCTCTTGGTTCACACGTGGTTTAGGTGAAACCACATTCTCCGCAGCTTCTTCAGGTTGGTTTCTACGACACCCAATGGGTGACATTTTCTATACCAACAACACAATCCATTAGTCTCACTTCCTAGCAACTGAAGGCTTAGAATTTCAATTTCTATCACATAAAATATCATATCATTGTTTTCCAACCATCTAACTTATACACATGTTCAACCATTTTTTAAAACATCCCACATACTCTTTGAAAATCCACCCGTTTTCAAAATGTACTAAATATCCAGGTTTCAAAATCTTTCATTTGAAAATCAATTTTTGCAGTTTTAAAAAAATTGCACCTTGCCCAAAAACATAAATCATTCTTTGCAATGAGATATTCAACCTAGTGGGAATTCATTCCTCTAATTCATGTCATGCTCATCTCATTGGCTAAACCCATGACAATGATATTTGCAACATTCTAGAAGTGTATCCAAAACACTTATTTACCCAACACCCTGGTAACTTGAAGTTCAGCATAAACGGGTTAGCTACGTCCTTTTATGCTATAAATTTCAAGTTCCGACAATCCTACTCCTGTCTAATATGATCACCCAAGGAATAGACAAGAAGGAATTTCAACTCCAGGACCAACCACATTGATGACCACTTGTTAGGCAAGGACCGAACCATTTGTAATGACCCGCCAATTCCCATTGGCTTGAGATCTCAACGAGTCATTACTTGGCCTTAAGAGACATATCCAAGGTGCTAAAGGCTGGCAATAAATGCTGAAGGGTTCCAAACAAGTGGGGGACGATTTACCCTTTTTGAACATCCACAGAACCAACAACCGTAACCAAACCAACAACTAAATGATTCATGATAAAAGATAAGACAACTCAACCATTTATTTTATCAAAAACCAACCAAGAGTACCACAGTAGAAACCAACACTCAAACATCAGAGTAAACAGCAGAAGGACAACTCAAAGACTACAAGACAACAACATACTCCATGCTTCACAAGCTCCAAGCTCCAACATCACGAACCATCCCAAGTATTACGAAGCAGTGCTCTAAACATGTGACAATTTACCTTTACCAACGTCTCGGTACATGACATCTGCAAAAGCACCAACATGCCAAAGCAGGGGGTGAGTAATTAAACTCAGTAGGTTTTACCCGATGACTTCCCAACCCATGCCTCTAGGATAAAACATGTTAGCACATTTATATAAAACAATTTATATAAAACAATTCCAAAAAAAGTTCACAATATAACAAGTTCCATTTCAAAACCATTTTCCAACAAAACCCATCTTTCTCAAGAAAAGAAATCAAGAAAAGTTTTCAATTCCATTCACACTTCAATTTGGAACATTCGTTCCATTTCACCAATCCACACAACCAACCATGCATGTAACCTGGACCTCCCTATACTCGCTAGTGGTGAGTTATCCTTCCACTAATCCATCACTTAGTGGACTACCTTGATGGGGGTACTTCACGACCTTATCCGTCCCAACCTAATGATGGGGGGAATTATCTCCCTTATCCATCCAAACCTTTTGATGGGGGGACTTCTCTCCCTTATCCATCCCAATGCATATGAACACACACCACAACCCATGCAAATACATGCCCAAAACCAAGAGTGTTCAAAACCTTTCAATAAAGCAACACCCTTTTTATTGAAAACCATTTCTTTCAAGTAGAAAAACCATAACCAATTTAAAATCACCATTTTAAATTTACTTCAACAACCATTTCCCAAAACACACAATTTCCATCACCTGTTACTAAAAAGGGGTTTCAACCATTCTTTCACAACAGATAAACAAACCATTTCAATCAAGGAAAACAAATTGAAACTAAGCCTTCAAGTTCTAAGAAATAGGAATCAAGAGTGAAGCCCCCTACCTCAACAATTGGGCGAAACCAAGCCACGGACGAAGAACACTCAAGAACACCAGGTCAAAACTCCAAAACTCTCCTTAGATCTCTTCTCCTAACACAACCAAGACTAAATATTGTCATATTTGGCATCCACACCCTTAGATCTACCCATAACAGGCATAGATCTAAGAAAACGAGAGAAGAGGAGAAGTATATCCAAGTAGATCTAAGAAACCGATCAAGAAAGATCACATACCTTAATAATACGGATTCGATTTGCCAAGATAAGCCTTCGGATCGCCTCCAGAACGCTTGGGAGAAGTCTTTCAACCTTCAAGGGAGAGTAATCTCGAGTTAGGGTCTCTTATGAGGTTTAAACAAGGAAATTAGAGGCAAAACGAGTTAGATCAACAATTTAAGGATGTAATTTTAAGTGACTGCATGGTTAGTCCGCACGGTTTGACAAACCGTGTGCTAACTATGTGTTGGATACTACCTTGGACACCCTTCTCACAAGGTTTGGCCGCACGGTTATACAAACCATGTGTCGACTGTGCAAAATCCACTGCCTCCAAGACCCACTATGCACGGTTTGGCTACATGGTTAGGCAAACCGTGCACCGACCGTGCGACTTCCCCTTTGCCTCAAAACATCATTCCAAATTCTCCCGACTCTCCCGTTCAACAACCTTAACTTTAAAACCATGAAAATCATCAAGAAAGAGTTACATATTAGAAACCGGGGGTACTAAAACACATGGGATTCTCATTACCTTTTAGTTTTCCCTCATATCATAAAGATATAAAAATTTAAATTTAAATTAATTTTTGGGAATATTAAACAATGAATCATTTCTCTCACTTCATACGATGTAGGAAAAATGTAAGTATATTCCAGAAATAAAGGAATCACCTACCTCCAACTAATAAGGTCATTCATGTCAATAATATCTTGTTGATTTGGATTAAAAAATAAAGAATAAATAAGTATGGATAAAGCCATATATTTATTCACAACCATAGATGCAGTTAATAATAGTAATGGAAATAAATAAATACCATAAGAGGAGTGATAGATAAACCATAGGTAACCTCCTATGATATATATAATGTCGATCAGGTATAAATTAAAGTAGATTTATCCAAAGGATAAGAATAACCAAAGGGGAATGGAGGTGAGGACACATCTATTATTTTTTTTGGATAATTAGAAACTTTTTTATTTAAACAAAAATCTTAAAAAAATAATTTAATTAATTAAAATACTTAAAAACAACTAGGAAAAATCTGGGCACACATTGGAAAACCATCAGGTACCTTGTGGGCACCGAGTACCCACCTAGGGGTCTCTAACCACCTGGTGACCCCTTAAGAGGAACTACCTCCTATTCTATCCTACAAGGTACCCAATATTAATCCATCAGCCACTAGATAGCCTTTGTGAAGGGATAAATATACCAACACCTAGCATGCCTCCCTAAAATAAGCTCTTTATCCCCCCCCCCACCAACTTCTCAAACACTCATATTACTAAAAATACATGAGGTTTGGAAAATATTACCTTGAAAACCTACCTCATATATATTTATAGTGTTAAAACTTCTCCATTATATATTATCTCATCCTAGAGTGGAATCTTTAATCCTCATTGAGCCTCTATGATGAAAATATTTGGCCATTTCATTGTATATTATGATCTCATACCCACGTCTCATATTATATAAGCATGTTCTTCCACCATAACAATACTAGAGGTAATATCATCATTAATAGAGTCTTCTCACCTAAATCCACTATATGAACCAGTCACTGCTTGAATGAAAAATCCAAAACTTCATCAACCATGTCAATTTTGATCATCTATGAAGGTTCAATATTGTATCTCTTGAGGTGAAATACATGGAATACATCAATCATAAGACTATATATTTAGGTTTCAACTACTATTCCGTAGTAATAATCCTTTTTATGGCCTCAAGTGGCCCTATAAAGTTGGGTGCCAGCTTACCCTACCTTTGAATTCACTAGTGTCTTAACCAAGCTGTCAATCATAGAAATACTAGGTCACCCACATCAAACTCTCAAGGATGGAATCACCAGTTTGTATATGATCTATTCTTACTTTGAGTATCCACAAACTACTTCATAATTATAAAAATATACCATGACATATCAATTATATTACTTATTCCAATATCCACTAACTCTTTATCCTCTTTCCAACAAAGAGTTTATCATAAGGGTCGACCATATGAAGCCTCAAAAGTATCCATCTGAACCTATGCATGGTAACTACTATTGTAGGAAAACATTGAAAGTTCTAGATAATTCAACCATGAATCATATAAATCAAGTACTCATACTTTTATTACATTATTAAACACCTAGATAGTAAACTCTAATTTACTGTATGCCTAAGGATGGTATGTAGTTCTCAAATGAACCTATGTATCGATTTCCTTCTATATCCATTTTGAGAAGCATGATATTAAATGGTAAAATTGATTATAAATTATTCCCCTCATTAACCCATATGAAATCACTATATCGTGTCTATATATATATATATATATTACATCTCATCAATGAAATATATATCTTGAATTGTTAGGAAGTGTGTTACCTTCTCCGAACCATCCATGATAACCCATATTATATCACTGTCATTAGAATACCTCAGTAATCCTATCATTAAATTCATGGTCACATCATCCCACATCCACTCATCAAGGGGTAATGAATATAAAAGACTTATGATTCATTGATTCATGTACTTTACATGTTAATGGGTAAATCATTCATAAAAAACCCCTATATTTCCTTCTTCATCCCAAGACAAATGTATTATCTTTAAATATCATGATATATCTTAGTAATCCAAGGGTGAGAATCCCATATTGAGTCATCTAAATCCCACATCATCTCTATGCACATGATCATAGGGAATACCACATGACCCTATACATAAAAAACATCATCCGTATCAAGGGACCAATCAAGTGGTGGATCCCCATCATATATATTTTCAATCATCACCATGTAGTTTGAGTCAGATAACTAACACTCTTTTACTCTCACATGGAGTGTGGATGTCACACTGAAATTTTTTAGGGTTGTTATTCCTTAATACTTATAATCATTAAGGAATATATCATTGAATAGGCTTATTATATATCAAAAACAACTAGCCCCCCATGAAACATAATCCTAAGTCTTCCTACTTAGAGAAATGACCATGATATTCCCCTTCTTAACGGTATATTCCACCTCAATGTTAAAGGATTGTAAATACTTGGACCACCTAATCTAATAATGGATTAGGTCCCTCTGAGAAAATATATACCTAAGGATCATTCAGTCAATGTACACCAAAAACCTCTCATCATGATAATATGGATGCAAGTATCTCAACATGTTTATCACCTCGACCATCTCCAGATCATTCATCCAGTAGTTCTGTTCATGTGACCTCAGATTTTTGGACCCATAAGTGACCACTTTCCAATACTTAAATAGAACTTCCTCAAGACCGACTATTAAATTATCAAAATATAACATATACTTATTACCTAACTAAGGTATGTTCAGGGTCATCATATATATCAACCGCCCTTTTATATCTTTAATGGATCTTTCAAAATCATTTTACTAGAGGAACTTCTTCCCCTTATTGGATAGGGTCATCATCAGCACTGCTAAAAGGGATAATCTCTAGATAAACAATCAATAGTGACCTTCCAAACCCAAGATAGTACGTATCTCAAATAATCTATTGGGACACTCCCAGGAAACCATGACATCCACCTAATTTGGGTTTATTGATATATCTGACTCAGATATAATGTGACCTAAATGTTCACCTCATTGAACCAAAACTAATAATTTAAGATATTAACATACAAATGATTCACCCTTGGTATACTAAGAATTATATACATATGGTTATCATGATCCTCCCTAGATTAAGATTATACATGAATTTATTCAACAAATATAACCACAAATGAATCTAAATAAAGAATAAAGATCATATTCATCTGGTCGATGAATATTGATGGTATATTTGTTAACCCAAATTTAATCATGAGATATTAATATAGGATGTAAATGATCTTAAAAATTAGTACACAAAATATCAGAATACCTCACCCTCAACTAATGGTACCCTTACTATAGATCAATCTAAAAGAACCACATGGATCATCTTAGATGATCAAATAGGTAATCTATATGAGGATGGGGATAATAGTTCTTATCTTTCACTAGGTTAATCCTTCAATAATCTAAACATAATTGCTTCAATTAATTTTCCTTCTTCATGAACAAAATAACAAATCCCAAAGGGGATTCTATCAAGTGAATAAATCCATTCACCTTTAAATTATTAAGGAGATCCTTAAACTCTCAAATATTTATAGAATATATCTTGTATGGTAGAATGGATACATGATTTGTACCATATATAAGCTTGATCATAAACATGATATCATACTCAGTTGGAAATACAAATAAATCCTTTGGGAAAACTTTCTAGAATTGATCAATAATTAGAGGAAAACTATATAAAATATATCGTCATCCCTCAAAGAAACAATATCTTAATGAGCTATGATATCCCCTATCTATATATTTTTAGGTCCTAAATGGCCTATCTATAAATCCCACTCACCAAAATAGGTATAATAGTCATCCTATAAACTAATAAGTGTTACCCATTTGGGATATAAGTTGATGTGTGCTCTATAATTGGTTAACTAATCCATCCTATAGATCACATAAAAAATTTTAATATCTAACATGAACAAGTCATGGAGAATCATACATATTCTAATCACCACAACATACTTAGTTCTTATCCAGATACCCTTGGATTACACCCCTATGGGGTGATTTATAAGTTTGAGATGTTTAGAAGGTTAAAAGGGGGTGAATTTATTAGTTTAAATAAAATATGATATAAAAATTATAGTAAAACTCAAAATAAATTCAAGTTCATTTATAGGTGAAAATGTTGTGTTCAATTCTAGTTTCCATGTTCAAGTGTAGTTTAGTAGAGATAAAAAAAAAGAACATTAGAATTTTTATAGTAGTTTGAATCAATGTGGTCATATATCTTCTATTCACTTCACACTAATCCTTATGAGAACTTATGTCCATTATTATTCACATCTATATGAGAGTCTCAACTCAATTTAATCCTAACTTTTATAGGTAGTTACTTACTATTACTGGAACTAAAAAATTGATACAGACCTTCCTTTTATGTATAAATCGCAACCACATTCAAACATTCCTTTTATAGTTATAGGCATAAAAATGCATATCTTGTGTAAAAAAAGGTATGATTTATGCAAGAAATGATTTTATAATGTGAAAGAATAATCCAAAAACAATTAAGAAAAAAAAATATAATAAATTTTAATCAATGAACATGTAACTATAATATAAAGGAGTATAATTTTTTTAGCTTGATCACTTCCAACAATACGTTTATCACGATGTACCTCTTCACAGTGATCACAACAACTATATTATGGTAGTAACCTTTCAGTTGAAGCATTTTATTATGTTTTATTTTTATATTAATAATATTCATCTAGTTCCTTAGATATTTATTTATATATAAATCACCAATAGTTAAATACTTGGTATTTTCAAAATCTCATTCAATTTTTAGGTCATTCAATGTTTCTGAATTGAGTGTAGTCCATTGGTGGTACAAAGTAGTTCCCAAATTTCCCAGCATGATTTCAATAATATTAATGAAAAATAAAATAAGGGGATATATATATATTAATCAATTACTCCAATATCATAAAAATGTTATTGTCCAAAACACGTGAGTTATATCTATAGAAACCAAGGACTGGTTAGGTTCCACTAAGAGGGGGTGAATCAGTGGTACCTTTATTTCAAAAATTATATTTTAATTTATCTTCTAAAATATATGTAAGGTTCTTGATCCAATCCAAGATAATTCATATACTTGACTCATATGTAGAAAAAATTAAAGAAATTATCATACATTATTTACAAGGTTCGGCTAAAAAGCCTACTCTTTGCCATGTGGGTTATTTCCCCCAACATGGATTCTTTACTATATCCAATGCAATTGTTACAAAACAGAATCCATTTTCCTCTCTCTTCTTATATATTACAATAGAAGTAACTAAATAACTTCAAAAAAATGAGTATCCCACAAATAATTCATGTAAGCTCCTAGTGATCTTTTCACCTCTTGTTCATAATAGTTTTCTGTAAGTATATGAATCATCAGGTCTGTACATTTCTTCCTTCTTCAAGAACTTCAAATGAACCTTATTGGTATTGAAACTCTAATAAAATCTTGAAATAATGTTTTATAAAATTCCCTCACAATTATTCTTAAATTTATTCATCACCTACATGCACACATTTATCCTCAACAAATAAAATTGTTTTTCATGTGATAATATCTCATTTATTTCCAAAAGACCTTGTTATTTTTTCTAATTTAATTTAATTTATTTAAAATATTAATACCCAATAATTATATGGGTATTATATTTTCTAATTTTGAATACCCTATTATTTTATAGGTATTTTTTCATATTCATATAGTGCACCTCGTTTAAAATACCCAAGGGTCTTTTGGGTTATCCTCATTTTTTCACATGGATAACAGTATTTGCAGATCGTCTCTCATAATTATTCACAATGTAAAAAAATACACCACAACTAATTCTTTTAAATATCTAAAGCATGTATCTCATCATCTTTCACATGGTATTTTAAAATATAGTAGACTTCATTTTAAGTAATAGAAGGATTTGGGTTCTTTATTATTTCTCCACACACATAAACAAATAAAATTCCTAATACAGTATTAAATAACCATTCATTAAACTTCATATAAATATCTTTATCACTTATGCTTTTTATTTCTTCACATGATACTAAAATATCATAGATTTTGATGACTCATAATATCATGTGCATGAATATTGGATTAACAAATATAGTTATTCTTCCTTTTTTTCATTTGATCTACATAAATTCAACTGTAACTACATGCATTTCCATTCATATTAGATGAACATAAAGTAATAATCACACATTTACTTTGACTATAAACTCTGCTTCATCATAGGCTATGACATAGATCGAGATCAATTTGTTTATATAAGGAAATGTAGGAATATTGTGTGCAATAAGTTATTCAAATTTGCTTGGATCTCATAAGGTCATTGGAGCCTTCTTTAATGTGGATGTAGTTCGATTTGATTGGGTGAATATTAAAGACCAAAAAAATCTCAACATACAGAATCTCTCAGAAAAGGATGAATTTGTAGATGATCATGTAGCTAAATAGATCACACATATTAATTATGTCAGATAGACCTCAAAATGTATGTAACATTTTTAATCATGGTAATAGTATCTTGCGTTTCATGTCCCACATCAGTATTCACTTTTTCTATACTTTACTTAATAAGAATTATTGTGTAAGTGTTTCCTCGAGCTGAAAGTGGGGATTTTCACCCATAACACTTTCACCAACAAGTTTCATAGGCCATGAATCACTTTTCCTATCCCACCTACCCACTCCCATGCACTCTTACCCGAGCACAGTCATGTAAGCTCAATTTGGACCACCATACACCTTCTCTCTTGTGGGATCTATTCCACATTATGCCACCATGTTGTCCATCTTGAATGGATCCCATTCATAGTCAATCCTTTCTCCCATAATATCATGGTTGAGTTAGCATTACTAGTTATATTTGATGACCAATATTTTATTAAACACCAATAAAAAAGTAGTTAGAAAAAATATCCTTCAATTCCAAGCCAAAACTCGATATTCGTCAAGAAATATTCATGAAAAATATGGATATATTTTTTATGGATGGAATTATTTAATTCCTTGATGAAATTACATTATTTTTTTCAAGTTAATCTTCAAATCCTGATGAAAATAAATATTTTCACGATCTTATTCATCTTTTTTTAAAAAAAATTACTTCAACAAATTCCTTTTGCACAACTCCTTAGAATTTTATATTAGTTCCAACAATTGTTACATTTAAACATGAATAATTTTTCGAGCATGATATCCAATTCGATAAAATTAATCCATAAAATTTCTTAAAGCATCACCACTTCTTCGTTGACACACTAAACACATTTTAATGCATCATTGAAAACAAATGAAACACTTTATCTCAAAAATCTCCCCCTATTGTAATTTTTTGTCAATATATATTCACATTATAAAAATAAATAAGTGTGATCCAACTTTTCTCCCCATTATTACCAATCAAATTAAAATGATAAGTGGTGTATTCTAATATCATCTATCTTCTCAAAAACATTTTCGCTAATTTTTAAAGAAAGGGGTGATATCACATGATTCTCTTAGTAAAAATACTTTCTCTAATCAACTCTAAGTCCACATGGGATAACCTATTGTAGAAAACAAGAGAGATATAACCAAAGTTTTTTAAGTAATCTATAAAAAAATACGCACATGTGATATCATTCTCAAAAAGTCTCAAGAACTCAAGATAGGGGATATTAATACAATAAATAAATGATATTTCACATACTTTAGCAAACACATCAGAAATTTTAGGTGCAAGAAAAAAATATCTCTACCTTTTTCTCATCTTATCATTAACCAAGAACCCTACCCCATTGAAGATACAATTAATAATGATGGATGAGTGTTTGATTTACATAACTCAGATGTCATGAAAGATCCCACTCAATGGATTCACTCATTTTCATTATTGTCAAGAAGTGATATCCTAAAACTTATCTTTAAATTCTCAGTATATTATTTCAAAACACCTAAGATAATAGGGAATAAAGAGGAAACTCATTGTTATTATATAAAAAACACTCATATTGATATACATTTCTCAACATTTCCTTCTTTTTCATTCTAGACTCATCATGGTTGATGATTTTTTTATTTTATTTAGAGACCAATATAGTTTCTTCATTTGATTCTTGGTTTGATTTCCTAATAAATTCCTCTTAGGCGGGTAAAATAGTCACGAAATGTGTTGATCCATGCCTATTTTTCTTACATATTTCACATTTATTTTTAATGTTTGGTCTCATTTTCACATCAATTATACCTCTTTAATACTTCCACTTTACTTATAATGAAATATTATAACAAGAATAAACTTTGTGACCATTCCTTCCACAACACCAGAAAAAATATTTAAACAGTTATCATCTTGATTGGTTCTAGATCTAACCTTAATTTTATTGTTTCTATCCACCTGAAGAATAAGTTTTCTTTTTTCTAGAATAATATCACTTCCTTGGTACACTCTTCTTCTTTAATAGTGTAACATATTTCTTCTTAATCTGAACCTCCTTGGATTTACCTTCACTATTAGAAATAACATATATATCTTAAGAATGATTAGGTCCACTTTTAACTTTATTATATAGATTTTGAAATGATTTTACCTTGATCTCAATAAACATATTGAAATCTTCTATATACTTATTCAGCTCATGCTAAAGTATGACATATATGGCATGTGTCTCAAAAAACATTCTTCTCTGTGAGTCAAATTCTCTTCAAGATCTAATATCATCTTATTTTTTTAGAAATAACTAATTTGTGATCCTTGATTTAGTTAACATAATTTTCTTACTTTTCCTTGATCAAATAATTGTTTTCTATATTTTATTTTGTAATTTTCTGAAGATAAGATTTCAAATTACCTTTATGTTCCTATTCAAGCTCTGTAATTTCTTCTCATTTACTATCACTGCTTGAGGAATATAATCCTTTCTCAGCATGAGAAAATAGAGTAACTTAATTACCTTAATTCATAGAAGAATAATTCTTCCCTTTCTAAATTCTAGAACATCTCCTGTTGGGGGATTACTTCTTATTTTTATTCACTTTACTCATTTAGGGCTGCTCCTCGTCCCAGCCAGATTCTACAACCTGGTACTTTGGACAATATTTTGAAATATGAACAATATTATCAAAAATATAACATCTAAAAATTGGATTAAATTTTTCTTTCCATTTTCCCTTCTTGAAATTTTATGTTAGAAGATCCATAATACTATTCAAGTCCTCTTTATCTTCTTATGAGTCACTTAATTTAGAAACATCTTATTCTTCTTTTACTTTTCCTTTTCTCAAATCTTCAAAGGCTATCTCATCACTGGATTTCTTCTTAAAGTTAGGAGCCTTATAATTTCATATGAAATGAGTATATTATGTATCTCATTAATAGTAAAATATTCTCTATCTTACAAGGTTAGTTTTTTTGGATCAAACTGATCTAGAAAATTCCTCAATAGTTTTTAATGTTAATGGAATCATCAAGAATCTCACTAAACCCTTGGATGTTTCTCATAATCTCATTGAATCTATCATGACCCATCCCAGTGGGGCCCGAGCCGCAACTCCCCAAGCCCGCCTCCAATAGGCCAGGGGCTGGTGACTAGAACCGAGTAGGCATGCTACTAACATGGGAGGCATTTCCTAAAAACCTGTACACACGCACACACATTTCAAAGCCCACAAAGCTGAAAAGTAAAAAAACTACTAAAAAGGAAAAATTCATGAAAACACTAAAAACCCAACCAACAGAGTATGACAGGAAGGTAAAGTACAGTAATGTAAAACCCTGGGCCAAAAGTAAAATCCCACCAAAAGAGAGTTCGTAACAAAGTCCAACCTATAAAGAAAGGTGTTGGGACTGCAATCTATAGTCGTAGGAACACACCTCGGCATGTCTGATCTCACTGAGTATTGTCCGGTCCTGGTCCGCCTAGAATCCTGTCAAAGGCTCACTCATCTTCACAAGACACGACACGTGCGGGAAAATCCCGTGCAGGGGTGAGTATAATAATACCCAGTAGGACACTCTGAAACCAAAAAGGAATACAACAAGGGAAATACCACAAAACAAAGATATAGTCAGCTCTACACAGCATATGTCTATAGAACATATAACAAGAATATCCAGATATACTCATACACAAACGGTTGCGAAACCACCACTAAGATCCAGCTCAAGGATTCCACTAAGCATGCAACTGGGAGAACACACTCTTAGGTCTGAAGAGAGAGATACGAAGTACTCATTTCTGGAGAACACACTCCAAAAGTACTTTGAGAACATGATGCTCAGATGAGGATCACCACCAAGTCATGGGGTGATTCTGACAACTCAGTCTGAGCTAATCCGCTAAGCAGAGGATCGGCCCCCAGGTAAAGTTGGTCACGTCGATACCAAGAAGTCTACCTAGGGTTATAGGAATGAATAGAGGATCAGGCTCTGAGTCTCACAGAGGGGACTTCAACAACTCTATTTAGGAATTCCAACTGAAGGGATCATACTTCTATATGTAGGAAATGATACCGGGAACCTTCAAGAGAAAGACCAAGGGGACGAACCCTCAGGAAACTAGCCCTAGTCACAGAAGGTAACTAACTCAAGGCATGTAAGATTGGTTACACGGCGTGTAGTATGGTTACACACCGTGTTCCTTGACCCTGGGTATTGTCCGTGTAAACGGCATGTGTCATCCGTTCAAGTTGTGTAAAACTTAACTACACGGCGTGTAGTATGGTTACACACCGTGTTCCTTGACCCTGGGTATTGTCCGTGTAAACGGCATGTGTCATCCGTTCAAGCTGTGTAAAACATAACTACACGGCGTGTAGAAGAATCGCATGTCGTGTTCCTTGACTCTGGGTACTGCCCATGTAAATGACCCATGTCATTTGGATCATCGTATAAAAAGTAACTACATGGAATGTAGTAGTATTACATGGCGTGTATTAGTATTACATGCCATGTCCGAGCACTTGGGGCTCACTCCGTGTACGCTGGCCATGTGCCCGTACACGGTCTCCGTCCATGCCGCCTGCCCATGTACCAGTACATGGGTTATCCCGTGTATCTGGCCAGGTCTGGTCGGGGATGGGTATACACGCCATGTCCTTGGCCGTGTACCCAACCCGTGTCTGTGTACTCCCGGAGTACATTCCAGGTGGTCCTCCGACGAACACATGCCGTGTAGCCCATACTAAACTCCATGTAGTCGAGAAATTTTCCAGAAACGCCATCTTCCTCCTCATACCGTGGCTGATCCTCTAGATCCATGTTTTCTCATCCGTTCATCCCGATACTCTAGGGGTTGGTACGATTCATCATACGAACATTGAAATGGGTGTTTTTGGTCCTTAAATAGGATCATAAACCTCGATCGATCCATCCCAAAGAAAAATGCCCGAAGACTCATATCTCTCGATCCACTCCGAATAGTCTGCCGAAACCGTCGTTGCACCTTCGTGACATCACTCTGGGGTTGGATCTAAAATCTCATATCGTTTTTCCAACAAATGAATGTGAAACGATCAATTTCCTTCAAGAATGCGTAGAACACAATGAAGAATGCGTGGGAGAAAAATACAAAGAATCGAACAAGAGGGACGAACCTTGATCGTTGTTCGTGACGATCCAGGTTCATCTCCATTAGATCAAAACCACAACAATCAACAGGTTATAAATCTCGAATATTTGATTTCCCGATGAAACCCCAAATCACACCCGCCTGCAAAACGATCGATCCGCGGGCTAATCGGTTAGTAGATTAGTCTGCGTTCATTGTAGGAAACAAGAACGGGGAAAGGAAAAATCAAAAGAAAAAATCCTACCTGGATAAATGGCATTCGTTGGCGAAGATCCAGTCGCCGCGTCGTCATCGCCGGTGAAAATCGTCAAGAACGTCGTCATCGTGTTGGGAGGTTTTCTCCAGATCCTTCAAAGCCGCCAAGGGTTTCGGGGTTATGAGGTTTGTAACCCTAGACCCCTGCAAAAGCATTTATTAAAAAGGATAAAGGATATCTATTACAATGAATTTAAAAAAGATTTCTCCGTAGAATAAAATATTTTTATTAAATATTTTATTATTGTTACGTCCAAAAACTAGATTTCACCACCGACCTGCGCCGGCCGATGTTAGCCTCCCTTAAGGTAAAATCATTGTTCTAAACACAACAGTGCCCTCGGATTTCTGATCCGAGCACCCGTTTGGGAGTTATTCCAATTTTTCAGGAAAACCACATGCGCGCGTAATTTAATTTTTAAATTAAATTCCAACTCTTGTTACGGGCTCACCGGGCCTCGGAACTATACATTGTCTCAAAGAATGGTCTTGAAATGATTCCCACATAATATTAAAACATGGTAAAAATCCAAGACATTACATCACACCCACCTTAGGGATTTTACGTCCCCGAAAATCCAAAACAAAGGCTACTCAAAAAGATGTGCGTACTCCACACGAATCTAAGCTTCCCGCTCCCACGTTCTCTCCTGGAGATTCTCGTGCTATCATCAGACACGCACCAAGGGAATAGATCTCCCAAAAATGACCTTCTTATGCTGATCCTCGATCTCCACTAGGTACTCAGAAAAGGTCTCTCCATCATTGATGTCCAGATCACCCCAGTCGATGACGTGCGATGGATCATGCACGTACCTCCGTAGCTGCAACGCATGGAAGATGTTGTATACCTGGTCCATCTGAGGAGGTAGAGCCAAGCGATATGCCACCTTGCCAACTCTACTCAGAATCTGGAAAGGGACGATTAACCTCGAAGATAGCTTACCACCTTTTCTGAACCTCTGCAATCCCCATCGAGGTGAGACCTGAAGGAACACATGGTCTCCCTCCTCGAACTCCAAGGGTCTCCGCCTCCTGTCGGAATAAGAATTTTGCTGACTCTGTGCAGTCTTCATCTGCTCCTGGATGGACTGAACCTTCTCTATAGTATCTCTCACCATCTTTGGGCCCATGAGTGCCGACTCTCCTGGGTCAGTTCAGAAAAGTGGTGACCTGCAAGGTCGCCCGTACAGAGCCTCGAATGGTTCCATACCAATAGTGGAATGATAACTATTGTTATAAGCAAATTCCACTAGTGGTAGGTGATCCTCCCAGATACGACTGAAGTCAAGTATGCAAGCTCGAAGCATATCCTCAAGAACCTGGATGGTCTGCTCTGTCTGACCATCAGTCTGGGGATGAAACGCTGGGCTCAAGCCTAACTAAGTCCCAAAAGCTTCCTGCAATCCCTTCCACAGCCGGGATGTGAAACGAGCATCGCGATCTGAGACAATCGTGGATGGCACTCCATGAAGTCTGACTATCTCATGCACATAGAGGCATCCTAAGCTCTCTACTGAACTTCGTTCCTGTATGGCTAGGAAGTGGGCCAACTTGGTGAGTCGATCAACGATCACTCAGATGGCATCGTGTCCCCTAGACATACGTGGTAGACCCATCACGAATTCTATGGAGATCTCGTCCCACTTCCACTCTGGCACCTCAAGGGGCTGAGTCAAACCTGCTGGCACCTGGTGCTTAGCCTTTACTTGCTGACAAGTAAGGCATCGAGAAACAAACTCTGCCACACTCTTCTTCATTCCTGACCACCATAACTGACGCCGGAGGTCCTGATACATCTTTTCCAAGCATGGATGCAACGCCAAAGGGGATGTATGGAACTACCTCATAACCACTTCTCGCAACATCATTGGTACTACCGGGCACTCTCTGAAAAGGACAACGTGCTCCCCACCTGTTGAATATCCATCAGCAGCATGACCCACGAATATCTGAGCATGTAGAGTCTCACAGCTAGCATCCTTGAGTTGTGCTTCCCTAACTCACTAAAAGAGTGAAGGGGTAACAACCATCGAATGAAGGTAAGATCCCTCATCTCTATCCACAAAGGATAACTGCAAGGAGGCCAACTACCTCGTCGCCTCATCCAGAAACTGGGAACTGGATTTCCCGCTAAGAGCATCTGCCACAATGTTCCCCTTCCCAAGTGTGTAAATGATCTCAAAGTCGTAATCTAGGAGGAACTCAAGCCATATTATTTGTATCAAATTCAGATCCTTCTAAGAAAAGATGTATCTGAGACTTTTGTGATCAGAGTAGACGTTAAACCACTCGCCCATTAGGTAGTTCCACCACACCTTCAACGCGAAGACCACCGCTGCCAACTCAAGATCATGGGTCGTGTAGTTCTTCTCGTGTGGCCTCAACTGACGTGAGCCATAGGCAATCACCGCTTGCCTATGCATCAGGACACAACCAAGCCTAGTTCCTGATGTGTCGTAGAACACTACGTACTCGACACCCTCCTCTGGTAATATCAAGTTAGGGGTGCTCGTCAGACTCTGTCTCAACTGCTGGAAAGCCTGTTGGCATCTCTCGGTCCACACGAAAGGCTTCCTCTTTCAGTTCAAAGTTGTCATGGGTGATGAAATCCTAGAGAAATAGAGTATGAATCTCCGATAGTAGCCTTCCAATCCAAGGAAACTCCGCACCTCCGTCAAGCTCTGGGGTGGCTCCCATGCTAGTACTGCCTCCACCTTGGCTGGGTCCACTGCTACACCATCTGCTAAGATAATGTGTCCCAAAAAGTGGACCTCCTGTATCTAGAACTAACACTTCGAGAGTTTCCTGTAACATCCCAGGTAAATAAAGAATATTAATTTTTCATATTTATTAATATTTGTCAAAAAAATATTAATATTACTTTAAAGGGAACGCTATGATCAATGGCGTACCCAATACGCAACAACGAGTTTCTTTGAAATCTTATGTTTCACTCTAATAATAAAATAATATTATTTTAAATGGTAGTTAACACCTAGCTGTTATAATGGCAGGAATGAAAAGAACTGACTACAAATTGATTATATATGTTTTTCAAATATTTTTTACTTTTATCCAATAAAAGATAAAGGCTTAAAATAAGAAAAGAATTCAATTTTAAGCATAAATACTCTTATATTCACTAAAAGGTCGATTTATCACCTTTTGATGGTGAACCCTCTTTAAAATAGTTTTGGTCACTCTTATACATTCTATTGAAACAAATAAAATTCTTCTTTAGAATCGGGACATCAAAATTTACTTTGTGTAAATTTTTGTTATTTTTCCGATAAAGTTCATTTTTTTAATGAATAGTGAAAATGTTGTATTTTAATTCAAAACCTCTTTTTAATATAATTTATTTATATGATTAGATTATATTTTTAGTTGGTTTTAAAGTGAAATTAGAATATATTTTTACCATTTAATCCAATGGTGGTCATTGGAATTAATTTCACTTTAAAATTAGACTTAAACTAGTGTCAATCTTTTGATATATATTGTTTCATAAAAACACGCTATTTGTTTTGAAAATGGGAATTAATTATTAAATTAATTAATGCAACTTATATTTTTTGAATTTTTTAAAATAGATATCAATTTTGAATTAGAAATAAAAAATATAGCTTAGGGTGAATTTTTGGTATTTTTCTAAAAAACTTCAACTTTTGATGAATAGTGAAACCACTAAGTGGTAGTTAAAAACTGATTTTTCGTTTAAAATAAACATTACCACTTTTTTGAATTGAATTTCAAATAAACCGACATACATGGTTGTCATTAGGATGTAAAATTTGGTTCAATGGGATTAAAATAATTTTTTGGTGAATAGTAACTTTTAAGTTTTATTAATCGTGATTAGAGATAATTAGTGTAATTTAAGGTAAAAATAATTTTTTAATAATATGAAATGACCTTGACACATGTCCTACCCTTATTGGATGTGTCATGGACGACCAAGACAATCCATGGGTCAACTTGGGGACCCCATGTATCCACTTGGGTAAGAAAATGACATTAATAACTTTTTATTTAAAGTTAAAATAAAAATGTCACAAACATGTATTGTTTTACTAAAACAATTTTTACAAGAGGTTATACAAGTCATATTTTTTACTATAAATATTCATTAGAAATATAAAAATATTTCCTACATTATGATATTTTTTTTATAATTTTTAGACATTAAATAAATTAAAATATTTATGACACCATGATGATGCAGTGATTACCTCATTATTTAACGATTTAAATAAAATGAAAGGATAATGTAAAATATAAGACCTACACTTGTCAAAAACCTATTGTATGGGTGTATTTAGAACCCTTATCACCTTATCCTAGAAATATATAATTTTGGGACATTTGATATCCGAAAATCATTTTATAATAAAGTAACTTTTCAAGTCTTTCCAAGAGTGCCCCTCCTCCCTCTTATAAAAGGCCCCCACCTCTACCCCCTTCCCCACACCTCTAAAGCCTTTGGCTCGACCAAAATCTACTCATTTTATCTCTCCAAATACCTCTCCTCATCCTATAAGGCTTCCCTTTGGCATAAATCTCTTCAATAAACCCTTTTGGTTCAAACCAAGAGGAGTTACCCGATTTAAAGGTAATGTCTTCACTTGTGTTCTTTTGTTTTATTTTGCTTATCCAACCCCCTAAACTCTTTTTATTCCTTTATTTTGTAACAAAACCAGTATCTTAAATATACTATGATGTTTTTATGAGAAATATTTGAGCTACACTTACATACACCTTCGTCTAATGGTTAAAGAACATATTGTTTCTATGGATGGCGAATTACTGCCTCATGAAATGATAATTGTTCAATCTTCTCTTAACACCTTTCATGGTGGCCATTATGATGTCACTGTTTTTTATATGATATATATGGTATTTATGTTTTCTATATGATTCTTTATTTTCTATTTAAAACATAACTTTAGGCTTTTCATGTTGTGCAAATGCGATAATTTCATACGAGGAAGTGTAGACTACCACCCCCTCAAGTGATGTGACTCGTTCATGAAATACATGGAATGTATAAAGAATGAAATTAATGAAAATATGGGACCTATATAACATATATATTATACTGTAACTATAATATATATATATCTATCATTTATTTTTAATTCCATTAATATGACAAAGAAATGAAAGTAGCGTTCATGCGTACATACGGCCTACCGTCTCCATGAACGGTGTATTTCATTTTTTTATCTCCAAATGTAATGTAATAGTATAAAATGAATATTTACTGGATATATATTATATTTAAATCATTAATACTATTCTGGATATGATTTACTTATAACTACATGGACAATCATTTTCAAACAAGTTCATTTTTGACTCATGTACCGAACATCGACAAAAACGTCTGATATGAACTCACATTATTAACCAATTATTTACATGAATTGAATAATAAAATTTAAAGGAGGAAATTAAGAAATTATAAATTGACCAAAGTTTATTTTTCAGGAATATAAAGAAACGAACAAGACAAGTCGGACTTGAGGTAAGGGATCCAACCTCTCTCTTTCTTTTTAAGTACTCTCTTTTATGTCATTTCTTTAAGCTCATATTTCTTATGTTTGGGGATGTTCTTTTATATTCCTCATTCTGTAAATTTTATGTTCTTATTATTATAGACCCTATTTGATCTCATAAATCCATTTTTGGAAGTTTTAGGTGGCGTCGTTAGGCTGCCGAGTTTTCGTAAGGGGTTTTTCATCTCACTTTTATTCTCATGAGATTTATGCTACATTTGCCACCATTTCCTTTGATTGGTATATGTACTGCCCATTATTATACTCTTTTTGTAATATAATTTCGTTTACGAGTATTTACATCAATGTTGTATTGTTCTTCTTTCATGGGGTGTACGTTTCGAAAGATACCCAAGTCGGTAAGGGAACCTTTCACCCTCTTTTTTTTAAAAGACTTCTTTTGTTATGTCTTTTAATTTACATATTATTATGTTGGGATATGTTCTTATATATCCTTATTTATGTAAAATTTATTTCCAAGTGATTAGATACCCTTTTTTTCTCATCAACTCATTTCTTGAATTTTAAAGTGACGTCGTTAGGCTGTCGAATTTTTACAAGGAAACTTCTTAACCCAATTTTAATTTATTTGGGTTCAACTTGTAGTTATTGAATATGTCATCCTATGAATATGTTTGAATGACCATTGATTGTTTTACACTTAATATACACTTATATTGGGTGTATTTATATTTTTACACATATTTATGAGATTGATTTATCCTTAATTTAAGGATACCATATTTATAATGGATTTCATCTCAATTTACATTTCCATTGAGACTTCATTGTTGTTATTCACCTATTCACTTTTATATGGTGTATTTACTATACTTTGACATATTATATCCTGGATCAATTTTTTCTCATGATATTATGAAGGTATGATTAAATGTTATTCCGCAAATATTTGTATTCAAGAGTCTCACATTTTGTTAAAAACTCTTTAACAAAAATATCATTTTTTAAATGTTTTAAAGATTTATTATTATAAATATTTATCTTTAATGTCCATGTTTTAAAAATGTTTTTGAGTATTTATTTATATGGAAATTAATGTTTTAAAATTATAATTCCATTAAAATCATCAAAGTGGTATGGGACACTTTGATTCTAAAATCTATTTTAAATTTCTTCTTTTAATATTTTCAAAGTATAAAGGGATTTTTCTCTCATAGAGTTTTAATTATTTTATTATATGTTTTTATTTATGATAGCATCATGATATTATATCTTGTTATTGAAATGTAGAAATGTTTTATTTCCTTTATAATTGTTTTATGTATTATGATTTTGTAATGGTACTTAGACATTTGACGGGTGGTTACGTGATCAACCATATGACGGGTGGTGTCGTGAATACCAGGATGGGTGGTTACGTTATAACCTATAATGCATTGGGTATGAAAGTCGGTCGTATGGCTATTCCATTTAGTGATATGTGTGGAAGTCGACCATATGGTTATTCCATTTAAGTATGTTTATGTCCCAAGTTACCTTTATATGTTATGTGTTCATTATATGGGTTTTATGGTAATATTTTGGTTACAAAAGGGTAAGTAATGATCTTTTATTCAATGAAGATTATTTGCTAATTCATAAAGGTCAAAAGTAATACTTTGATAAAGTATTCATGGTTTACTTGTTGTTTTGAAAAACTAACAGTTTTCCTTCTTTATGTATCCTTTACTGGGCTTTTTATGCTCATCCCAAGTTTTTGAAATGTTTTCTACAGGACTTAAAGATGAATAGGGTCAAGGATGGGATCAAGGAAAGTAATTCTGTCTTAAGCATGGAACTAGACATGACTTTTTTTTAAGAGTTCATGTTTTGTAAAAAAAAGGAATCTTTTTAGAAGTGTCTACTGTGTAATCTTTTGAGATGTAATAGTTATGTCCTAATTCTCTAAAACTCTAAACCTGAAAAGATCCTCTATATGAATTATTCATTTAATTCATGATTATGTAATGTTTTAATGCAGGTTCCTTATAGTTGGTATTAGAGGGAGGTTTAGATAACTTTAGAGGTTAGAGTGTTGTTTAAGCATAAGTGAAAAGTTGTGTATAACCACAATGGGTAGTATATTAGTTAGAGTCATTGTTTTTTTTGAAAGTTATAATGAGTTTGAGATAAATTGGATCAATATATCTTAGTGTTAATATTCTTCATTATTATATGATGATTTTACTAATATGCTCACACTGAATTTTTTGGTTTTAGTAAATGGTTGGAACTAGCAGGCACCAAAGTAACAGTGGATGTGAAGGAAACTGTGACAGTTTTCTGAGTGAGCAACTGAATGATATGGGAGCTGCAATGAGAACTCTTGTGTTTATCGTCAACCAACTATCTGGAGTCATGATTGACCACATAAACCTTGGTGATTTTTATAAGTCATCATATATGTGAGAAACAAATACCTATGGAAGTTCAGGTAATAATCATAAAGATAAGTGTGTTCAAAAACCTATGTGTCAAAGATGTGGAAAGAAACACCTAGGAAAATGTTTCAAAGGGACAGAAATATGCTATATATGTGGAAATGAAGGTCATAAATCCAGAACCTTCCATGGAAAAAGGAAGCATCTAGTCGACTCGAGGAAAGGGAAAGAATTTCTTTCTAAGGGATCAATTGAATGTTTTAAATGTGTTATGCATGGTCATTATGCAAACACATGCCCTAAGAAGAAGTTTCAGGAATTGGATCACTAAGATCGTATAAATATTCATTTACCGATACCTAATTCCATTCCAATTGAGGATGAAGAAACTGACAATGACCAATCAAAGGTATAGATTATTTCTTAACTTATGTTTTCCTATTTTGTAATCTTAGGATATGATTCATGATTTTGTTTTTAGGAAAGAAGTATTTCAGAATAAGTTGGAAAGGAATGGTTAATGGATCATGAAGAATGTTGAATGAGTAAGAAGTCAACGTATAAGAGATTCAAGAGTTATGGTAGATTTTAGGATTGTGAAATTCTTAAAAGTATTATGTCTCTTTTGATGATGGGGTTACATTAGAAGACTTTTTATAGTATGTGTAATCTTGATTTTTGATATATGAAAATTTTATTCAAGGAATAGTTATCTGTTCTTTTGTAGACATAGTTATAAAGAACCATTTGGGTTTATATGATCCTTACTTTTTAGATAATTATGGGTTATTATATGTTATGATGGAAAATGAAAGGCATGAGAGAAAATTGAGGTTAAATTAGGTTATGTTTATTTTTGATGATTTTATCTCTTTTTGGGTAATGTTTTGAGAATTATATAGTTTCAGAAAAAGGACAACATTCAGACCGTGTGACAACCCGTCACATCGAACAAAGCTGTGGGAATCGAACCCACAACCAAAGTGCGACTGGTATTTATCGCCTACCACTGGACTACGTGAAGTCCCTGGTTAGTATGACAAATTATTTTTAGTTATATAATTTTATGAATCAAGAATAATTTGATTTTGGGTTATCTAGGAAATTATTGACCCATCATGGAGGATATATGATTTGGTTAATTAGTTTTCAATATGAGATTTTAAGAGCAACAGATGTTATTTGGAGGATAAATGTTAATTTTTACCTTGGAAGACTATGTGATTAAATCCTTCAAATATTTGGGTTTCAATCTTAGTTTGGTTTACTTTGAAGAATTTTATGGACAAATTGTTTATCGAATGGTCTTTGATGGACTTTGGGTTGTGTTGGACAAATTTTGGAGATTAAGAATAGATTTTATTTTTATAAAGGATTATCCTTTTGTTGATATTGTTCTGACAATTTTGGTTTTGGTTAAGTTCTAAAGACATGGGAAATATATAGTTCTCTTTTGTGGATTAGGTGATTCTCTAGAAGTTGATTATAGCACTCTTAATGTGAACAAGCCATCCTAAATACTCATCTTTTGGAGGAAAAAAAGTTTGTGTAAGAAATCTAGAAAGAGATGAAAGTATAAACGACAAGAAAGTATGTTTCCTTGTGATTTAGTTAAGCTCATAAATAAATTCCTCAATGAAAAGTAATTTAAAACAAAAATTTTGTCTGTTAACTTTTCCTACTAGGGAATCAAAAACCGTTTAGCCCATCAAGAGTTTGTGATTTTCTGGTGGTTAACTTTCTCCTAAACATGTTTTCTATCACTCTCCATCAAAACATGACCCTTTTTTTTCTTCCATATCCATGTTTTCATGGAATCCTAGTATGGGTTAACTCGGGTGACCCTTGTACTTCCCTTTCATTCTTTTAAAGTGACAGTTTAATTTACTCCTTTTCCGATGTGGGGCTTTCAAGGAAGTTTCAAAGTCTAATTTTAAAATTGTGAGGACGCAATTCCCAAAAGGGGGGAAGGATGTAACATCCCAGGTAAATAAAGAATATTAATTTTTTGTATTTATTAATATTTTTGAATAAAATATTAATATTACTTTAAAGGGAACGTTATGCTCGATGGCGTACCCAATACGCAACAACGAGTTTCTTTGAAATCTTACGTTTCACTCTAATAATAAAATAATATTATTTTAAATGGTAGTTAACACCTAGCCATTGTAATGGAAGGAATTAAAAGAACTAACTAAAAAATGATTATATATGTTTGTGAAATATTTTTACTTTTATCCAATAAAAGATAAAGGCTTAAAATAAGAAAAGAATTCAATTTTAACCATAAATACTCTTATATTCACTAAAAGGTCGATTTATCGCCTTTTGATGGTGAAACCTCTTTAAAATAATTTTGGTTACTCTTATACATTATATTGGACCAAATAAAATTATTCTTTATAATCAGGACATCAAAATTTACTTTGTGTAAATTTTTGGTATTTTTCCGATAAAGTTCATTTTCTAACGAATAGTGAAAATGTTGTATTTTAATTCAAAACCTCTTTTTAATATAATTTATTTATATGATTATATTATCTTTTGAATTGGTTTTAAAGTGAAATTAGAATATATTTTTACCATTTAATCTAATGGTGGTCATTGGAATTAATTTCACTTTGAAATTAGACTTAAACTAGTGTCAATCTTTTGATATATATTGGTTCATAAAAACACTCTATTTGTTTTGAAAACATGAATTAATTATTAAATTAATTAATGAAACTTATATGTTTTTAATTTTGTAAAATAGATATCATTTTTGTATTCATAATATCAAATATATCTTAGGGTGAATTTTTGGTATTTTTCTGAAAAACTTCAATTTTGATTGAATAGTGAAACCACTAAGTGGTAGTTAAAAACAGATTTTTCGTTTAAATTAAACCTCACCACTTTTGTAAATTGAATTTAAAAAAATCCCACATACATGGTTTTCATTAGGATGTAAAATTTGGTACAATGGGATTAAAATAATTTTTTGGTGAATAGTAACTTTTAAGTTTTATTAATCGCGATTAAAGATAATTAGTGTAATTTAAGGGAAAAATAATGTTTTAATAATATTAAATGACATTGAAACATGTGCTACCCTTATTGGATATGTCATTTCTGATCAAGAAAATCCATGGGTCAACTTGGGGACCCCATGGATCCACTTGGGTAAGAAAATGACATTAATAACTTTTTATTTAAAGTTAAAATAAAAATTTCACAAACATGTATTGTTTTACTAAAACAATTTTTACATGGGGTTATACAAGTCATATTTTTTACTATAAATATTCATTATAAAGATAAAAATATTTCCTACATCATGATTTATTTTTATAATTTTTAGAAATTAAATAAATTAAATTATTTATGACACCATGATGATGCAGCGATTACCTCATTATTTAACGATTTAAATAAAATGAAAAGATAATGCAAAATATAAGACCTACACTTGTAAAAAACCTATTTTATGGGTGTATTTAGGACCCTTATCACCTTATCCTCGAAATTTATAATTTTGGGACCTTTGATATCCAAAAAAAAATTTATAATAAAGTAACTTTTCAAGTCTTTCCAAGAGTGCCCCTCCTCCCTCTTATAAAAGGCCCCCACCTCTACCCCCTTACCCACACCTCTCAATACTTTTTATCGACCAAAATATAATCATTTTATCTCTACACATATTTATCATAATCCTAGAAGCCTTCCCTTTGGCATAAATCTCTTAAAGAAACCCTTTTGGTTCAAACCAAGAGGAGTTACCCGATTTAAAGGTAATGTCTTCACTTGTGTTCTTTTGTTTTATTTTGTTTCTCCAACCCGCTAAACTCTTTTTATTCCCTTCTTTTGTAACAACATCAGTATATTTAATATACTAGGATGTTGGTATGAGAAATATTCGAGCTACACTTACACACACCTTCTTCTAATGGTAAATGAACATACTGTTTCAGTGGATGGCGAATTACTGCCTCACGAAATGATGATTGTTCAAACTTCTCTTATCACCTTTTACGGTGGACATTATGATGTAACTGTATTTTATATGATATATATGGTATTTATGTTTTATATATGATTCTGTATTTTATATTTAAAACATACCTTTATGCTTTTCATGTTGTGCAAATGCGATAATTTCATACGAAGAAGTGTGGACTACCGCCACCTCAAGTGATGTGACTCGTTCATGCAATACATGGAATGTATAAAGAATGAAATTAATGAACATATGTGAACTATATAATATATATATTATACTGGAATTATAATATATATATCTATCATTTATTTTTAATTCCATTAATATGACAAAGAAATGAAAGTAGTGTGCATGCGTACGTACGGCCTACCGTCTCCATGAACAGTGCATTTCATTTCTTTTTATATCCAAATGTTATGGAATAGTATAAAATGAATATTTAAGGGATATATATGATATTTAAATAATTAATACTATTCTGGATATTATTTACTTATAACTACATGGAAAATCATTTTCAAAAAAGTTCATTTTTGACACATGTACCGAACATCGACAAAAACATCTAATATGAACTCACATTATTAACCAATTATTATAAAATTATAATATGTGACATGAATTGAATAATAAAATTTAAATGAGTACCTTAAGTAATTATAAATTGACCAAAGTTTATTATTCAGAAATATAAAGAAACGAACAAGACAAGTCGAACTTGAGGTAAGGGATCCAACCTCTCTCTTTCTTTTTAAGTACTCTCTTTTATGTTATTTATTTTAAGCTCATATTTATTATGTTTGGGGATGTTATTTTATATTTATCATTCTGTAAATTTTATGTTCATATTATGAGAGACCCTATTTGATCTCATAAATCCATTTTTGGAAGTTTTAGGTGGCACCGTTAGGCTGTCGAGTTTTCGTAAGGGGTTTTTCATCTCACTTTTATTCCCGTGAGATTTATGCTACATTTTCCACCATTTCCTTTTAGTGGTATATGTACTACCCATTATTCTACTATTTTTTTAATATTCTCTTGTTAACGAGTATTTACATCAATGTTGTATTGTCCTTCTTTCATGGGGTGTACGGTTCGAAAGATACCCAAGTCGGTAAGGGAACCTTTCACCCTCCTTTTTTTAAAACACTTATTTTGTTATGTCTGTTAATTTACATACTATTATATTGGGATATGTTATTATATATCCTTATTAATGTAAAATTTATTTCCAAGTGATGAGATACCCTTTTTTCTCATCAATTCATTTTCTGAATTTTAAAGTGACACTGTTAGGCTGTCGAATTTTTACAAGGGTACTTCTTAACCCAAATTCGATTTCTTTGGGTTCAACTTGTAGTTATTGAATATGTCAACCTATGAATATGTGTGAATGACCACTAATTGTTTTACACTTAATATCCACTTATATTGGGTGTATTTATATTTTTCACAAATATTTATGAGATTGATTTAACCTTAATTTAAGGATACCATATTTATAATGGATTTCATCTCAATTTACATTTCTATTGAGACTTCATTGTTGTTATTCACCAATTCACTCTTATATGGTGTATTTACTGTCCTTTGACATATTATATCATGAATCCCTTTATTCTCATGATATTATAAAGTTCTGATTAAATGTTAATCCGTAATTATTTTTATTCAAGAGTCTCTCATTTTGTTAAAAATTCTTTAACAAAAATATCATTTTTTAAATGTTTTAAAGGTTTATTATTATAAATCTTTATCTTTAATGTCCATGTTTTAAAAATGTTTTTGAGTATTTATTTACATAGAAGTTAATGTTTTAAAATTATAATTCCATTAAAATCTTCAAAGTGGTATGGGACACTTCGATTCTAAAATCTCTTTTAAATGTCTTCTTTTTATATTTTCAATGTATAAAGGGATTTTTATCTAATAGAGTTTTAATGATTTTATTATATGTTATTATTTATGATAGTATCATGATGTGATATCTTGTGATTGAAATGTGGAAATGTTTTGTTTCCTTTATAATTGTTTTATGTATTATGATTTTGTAATGGTACTTGGACATTTGATGGGTGATTACGTGATAAACCATATGACGGGTGGTGTCGTGAATACCAGGACAGGTGGTTACGTTATAACCTCCAATGCATTGGGTATGGAAGTTGGCCATATGGCTATTCCATTTAGTGATATGTGTGGAAGTCGACCGTATGGTTATTCCATTTAAGTATGTTTATGTCCCAAGTTACCTTTATATGTTATGTGTTCTTTATATGTGTTTTATGGTAATCTTTTGGTTACAAAAGGGTAATTAATAATCTTTTATTAAGTGAAGAGTATTTACTACTTCATAAAGGTGAAAAGTATTACTTTGATAAAGTATTCATGGTTTACTTTTTGTTTTGAAAAACTAACAGTTTTCCTTCTTTATGTATCCTTTACTGGTCTTTTTATGGTCATCCCAAGTTTTTGAAATGTTTTCCACATGAACTAAAGATGAATAGGGTCAAGGATGGGATCAAGGAAAGTCATGATGTCTTAAACATGGAACTAGACATGACTTTTTTTTAAGAGTTCATGTTTTGTAAAAAAGGAAGCTTTATAGAAGTGTCTACTGTGTAATATTTTGAGATGTAATATTTATGTTCTAATTATCTAAAACTCTAAACATGAAAAGATCCTTTATGTGAATTATTCATTTAATTCATGATTATGTAATGTTTTAAGGCCGAGTCCTTATATTTCCCATACAAATGGTGCTCTCAGAGTGTTTCCAGAACCATCCTTAGGTTTCTCGCGTGCTCCTCCTCGGATGCAGAGTACACAAGGATATCATCGATGAAGACCACTACGAACTGATCTAGAAAGGGCTGAAATATTCGGTTCATGAGTCCCATGAACACTGCCGGGGAATTCATCATGCTGAAGGGAATCACCAAGTACTCATAGTGACCATAGCGACATCTGAAAGCCGTATTCGGTACATCATCATCCCGTACTTGTAACTGATGATAGCCTGATCGTAGATCAACCTTCGATAACCATCGTGCCCCTCTCAACTGGTCGAAGAGGTCATCGATCCTCGGTAGTGGATACCGGTTCTTCATGGTCACCTGATTCAAGCGCCGGTAATCCACACATAGCCTCAAGATCCCGTCTTCCTTCTTAGAAAACAATACAGGGGTCGTCCAGGGTGAAACGCTGGGCCTTACAAAGCCCTTCTTCTGCAAGTATTCTAGTTTCACCCTCAGTTAAAGAAGCTCTACAGGAGCCATCTGATATGCTGATGTTGATATCTGTGTCATCTCAGGTTGTAACTCAATGTAGAAATCTATCTCCCGACGGAGAGGTAGTCTGGGGGCATCCTCCGGAAAGACGTCCTCGTACTCAGCCACTACTTCTGGAAACTGGAAAATCGTAACATCTGATGTGCTAAGGGCTAGGCTAGCCAACTAATAGGATATCGGCTGCATCTTCCTACGCACGAGTTCATCCTATGGTGCTTGGGTCTCTCTTTCACTGACAAAAGAGAACCTCGTTCCATCACTACGGACACACCACACACTTCGCCTAAAACAGTTGATTTGGTCATGAACTATGGATGACCAATCCATACCAAGAATGAAATTGTAAGGCCTCGACGCTACCACCAATATGTTCCAACCAAAACTCTCACCTCCAAGGTTCAGGTCACACTATCTGCAAAGGTGTGTGATCTCTGAATCTTCTCCAGTCGGTGTTTCTAAGCATAAGGGTCGAGTCAATGGCTCAACTGGAATCTCAAGGTCTCAAACCAGATAAGCATCTAGAAAGAAATGAATAGCACGTATGTCTATCAGTACGACAGCCAAAGTAGAAAAGACACATATTGTACCTATAATCATTCTGGGAGTACCTGGGTCATACGCCTCTACCGCCTGAAGTTGTCTCTGCCTCTGTCCACCAGCTCCCTGAGTCTGGGGTGGTGGTAAAGGGTCAAAATGCCGACCACCTCCAGATGCTCTCCCAGCTCCTCTACCGCGTCCACCACCTCGAGAATCTTTCTTCTCCACACAGTTTATATGCCTTGGTGGTCCATCCACTGCTCCCATGTCAGTAGTACGGCGAGTCGGACAATCTCGAGCGAGATGTCCCCTGCCATCACGTGAGTAGCATCGCCTCTCTCAAGGATGGATGGATGTGCCCTATGAACCCTGTACGGTAGATCCCCTATCCTGGGATATCCTCTGAAAACGTCTCCCATGCCTAGGTCCCTAGCGTCGACTCCCTGCTTCCGAGGTCTCTGCTCCAGCTCGCCCACTAATGACAACTGTCGGCTGTCCCTACTCTACCAAGAAGCTCTCAACCACCAAAGCCCACTCGATCAGCCCAGCATAAGTAGGAATGCTCATAGGGATGATGCTAGCTCAGATATCTCTGCACAATCCCCGCTCAAAAGTCTAAGCTCTGAATTACTGATCTCATACCATATTCATCAAGTACCACAAGAGGTCGGTAAACCTCGATGAATAGTCCTCCACCATCATGGTTCCCTGCTGGAGCTGAAGAAGCTCCTGTATATGTACTTCTCTCAGGGTAACCAGTAAAAACTCCTCTCTGAAGAGATGCTCAAACTCCGACCATGCAAGAGTCGCCTCGTCGTGAGTCTGAATAACCAAACTCCAACATCGCCCTACCAAGCCCTGTAGGAGGCTCGCTGCCAGGATCACCATCGGGTCTGCTGGTGTCCTGACCAAACGAAAGACTCTGGCCACTGCCTCAAGCCAGTCCTCTTCTGCCTAAGAGTCAGGCTCTCCTTGAATCCTGAGGGGTCTCTATCTCTGAAACTCGTGGATTTTTCTCAGCCTACGCTCCTCCTCCACTAGTACAACAGGCACCAAACACTTCTCCATAGGTTGCGGGATAACTGTCACACCACCCGATGGAAAAACTGGGGTATCCAGTCCCTATATTGAAGCTTCATCACTTAGGGGGTCATCCTCGTGATCAAGCTGTTGGATCCTAGCGAGTGCGCATCGCGGAGGCATCCTGTAATGAAACAAGATGTATCTCAGTCAGTGAGTATATCTGGAGAGCTGACTCAATAAAGACATGGAAATTCACAACCCATTCCTATATGATTCATGTACCATTATTTTCCCTTGCAACCAGTGTTTTCATGTTCTGAGTCGAAAAGCAGGTTATAAGAGTTCTAGTGTATGGATACGTCGGCCGCCCGCGCCACACTAGGGTCCCTGTCTTGAAATCAGAACTCGAAACACTTAACATTGTTGACCCAAACCGACTCACAGACTCTCGGTCCTACGGTAGAACCGACCACCTCTGATACCACTCTGTCACGACCCGTCCTAGTGGGGCCCGAGCCACAACTCCCCAAGACCACCTCCAATAGGCCAGGGGCTGGTGACTAGCACCAAGTAGGAATGCCACTAACATGGAAGGCATTGCCTAAAAATATGTACACACGCACACACATTTCCAATCCCCCAAAGCTGAAAAGTAAAAAAACTACTAAAAAGGAAAAATGCATGCATACACTAAAAACCCAACCCACAGAGTACGATAGGAAGGTAAAGTACAGTAATGTAAAAACCTGGACCAAAAGTACAAGCCCACCAAAAGAGAGTCTGTAACAAAGTCCAGCCTGTATATAATGGTGTTGGGACTGCAATCTGTAGCCGTAGGAACACACCTAGGCCTGTCTGATCTCACTGAGTACCGTCCGATCCTGGTTCACCTAGAATTTTGTCAAAGGCTCGCTTGTCTGCACAAGACACAACACGTGTGGGAAAAGCCCGTGCAGGGGTGAGTATAACAATACCCAGTAGGACACCTCGAAACCAAAAAGGAATACAACAAGTGAAATACCATGAAAGAAAGATACAGTCAGCTCTACACAGCATATGTCTACAGGACATATAACAAGAATATCTAGATATACTCATACACAAATGACCATTGTGAACCCACCACTAAGATCCAGCTCAAAGATTCCACTAAGCGTGCAACTGGGAGAACACACTCCTAGGTCCTACGAAGTACTCGTTCCAGTAGAACACACTCCACAAGTACTTTGAGAACATGATGCTTAGATGAGGATCACCACCAAGTCATGGGGTGATTCCGACAACTCAGTTTGAGCTAATTCACAAAGCAGAGGATCGGCGCCTGGGTAAAGTTGGTCACGTCGATACCAAGAACTCTACCTAGGGTTCCAGGAATGAATAGAGTATATGGATCTAAGTCTCACAAAGGGGATTCCAACAACTCTATTCTGGAAGTCTTGCTGAAGGGACCATACTCCTGTCTATAGGAAATGATACCAGTAACCTTCAGAAGAAAGACAAAGGGGACGAACCCTAAGGAAACTAGCCCTAGTAATAGAAGGTAACTGACTCAAGCCATGTAAGATTGGTTACATGGCGTGTAGTATGGTTACATGTCGTGTTCCTTGACCCTGGGTACTGCCCATGTAAACGGACCGTTTAATCCGTTCATGCCGTGTAAAACTCAACTACATGGCATGTAGAAGAATCACATGTCGTGTTCCTTGACTCTGGGTACTGCCTGTGTAAACGGCCCATGTCATTTGGATCATCATATAAAAAGTAACTACACAGCGTGTAGTAGCATTACATGCCGTGTCCGAGCACCTGGGGCTCGCTCTGTGTACGTTGGTCATGTGACCATACACGGTCTCCGTCCGTGTCACCTGACCGTGTACCAGTACACTGGTTATCCCATGTATCTGGCTGGGTCTGGTCGGGGAGGGGTATACACGTCGTGTCCCTGGCCGTGTACCCAACCCATGTCCATGTACTCCCAGAGTACACGCCAGGTGGTCTTCCAACGAACAGACGCCGTGTAGCCCATACTACAAGCCGTGTAGTCAGGATTTTTTCCAGAAACACCGTCTTCCTCCTCGCGTCGTGGCTGATCCTCCGGATCCATGGTTCCTCATCCGTTTGTCCCAATACTCCATGGGTTTGTTTGTTTCATCATATGAACACTGAAATGGGTGTTTTCAGTCCTTAAATCAGATCATAATCCTCGAATGATCCATCCGAAGAAAAACACCTGAAAACTAAAATCTCTCAATCCGCTCCGAATCGTCCGATGAAACTATCGTCGCACCTCCGTGACATCGCTCCAGGGTTGTATATAAAATATCAGATTGTTGTGCCAACAAAAGAATGCGCAACAATCGATTTCCTTCAAGAATGCATAGAACGCAACGAAGAATGTGCGGGAGAAAAATACAAAGAATCAAACAAGAGGGACGAACCACAATCGTTGTTCGTGATGATCCAAGTTCATTGCCATTAGATCAAAACCACATCAATCAACATGTTATAAATCTCGAGTATTTGATTTCCCGATGAAACCCCAAATCACACCCGCCCACAAAACGATCGATCTGCAGGCTAATCTGTTCGCAGGTTAGTCTTGATTTGTCATAGGAAACAAGAACGGGGAAAGGAAAAATCAAAAGCAAACATCCTACCTAGATTTGAGGCATTCGTTGGTGAAGATCCGGTCATCGCGTCATCGTCACCGACGAAAATCATCAAGAACATCATCGTTGTGTTGGGGGGTTTTCTCCAGAGCCTCTAGAGTTTCCAAGGGTTTCAGAGTTATGAGGTTTGTAACCCTAGACCCCTATACAAGCCTTTATTAAAAAGGATAAAGGATATCTATTGCAACGGATTTAAAAAAAGATTCTGTGGCAGAATAAAATATTTTTATTAAATATTTTATTACTATTACGTCCAAAAACTAGATTTCACCACCAACCTGTGTCGGCCGATGTTAGGCCTCGCCTAAGGTAAAATCACTGTTCTAAACGTAACAGTGCCCTCAGATTTCTGATCCGAGCATCCATTTGGGAGTTATTCCAATTTTTCAGGAAAACCGCACGCCCGCGTAATTTAATTTTTAAATTAAATTTCAACACTTGTTCTGGGCTCATCGGGCCACAGAACTTTACGCCGTCTTGAATAATTGTCTCGAAATGATTCCCACATAATATTAAAACATGGTAAAAATCCGAGACATTACAGAATCTTGTGAAATAATCATCTACATTTTCATCATCAGCCATTTTTATATCTTCAAATCTTCTTCTCCATGCTTATATCTTGGTTTCCTTGACTTTAATGATTCCTTCATATTTTCTCCTCAATTTCTCCCAGATCTCTTTATCAGTTTTAAGACCCATAACCATGGTGAAAAAAATTATGATATTGACATAAAAAATGGAATTTTATTCCCTTCCATACATATTTATATTCCTCTTATCGCCATGAGTCATAAGAGAATAATCAGTAATGGGTTTAAAACCCACCATAGCATCATCTCTAACTTCAAGGCCAAGTGAAATAAGGTAAGGTAGAAACCTATTCCTCCAGCTATGTTAATATGTTCCATTGAAGATAATAACTCTTTAGTTGTTGAAATAATTTAAATTCTATATTCTTAATCACTTCTGTGGATATTTAAAGGTAACCTCCCATTAATACCAATTATAAAAAACCAAATATTTGTCAGATTCCACTGAGAGGGGGGTGAATTAGTGGTACCCTTGTCTTACAGATTCTATTTTAATTTAGCCTATTGAAAATTTTTAATGTTCTTGATCCACTCAAAGATAATTCACAACCTCGCCTCATATGTAGTATAAAATAAAAAGATTGGCACCGATTATTTACAAGGTTTGGCTAAAAGGCCTACTCTATTCCATGTTTGTTATTTCCCCCAACATGGATTCTTCACTATCTCTGATGCGCCTATTACAACATGTAATCCATTATTCCCTCTCTACTTCCAAATTCCACAAGATGTAACTAAAACACTTCAACATTGAGGATTTAATTAAGTAAGACTTAGTGTAATATCCTAGTGATATTTTCCCCTATTGATGATAATCCTTCTCCATGAGCAGATGGATTGGAATGTTTTCATGATTACACCTTCTTCAAAAACTTAAATAGATTCTTATTGGTCTTGAAACACACATAAAATATTAATACAATTTTGTATAAAATTCTATCACAATAATCCTCTAACTCCTTCATCACCTATATGGAAACATTTATCAATAAAAAATATAATTATTGTGCATGTGATAATATCTAGTTTATTTCCAAAAACCCTCATTATTTTTCCTCATTTAAATTACTTCATTTAAAATATGTATACTGAATAATTATATGGGTATTATATTTTTTACATTTTTAATACTCGATTATTTTTATTGGTATTCTTCCATATTCATACATTACACCTCATTTAAAATACCTAGAGTTCTATTTATTTAAAATGCCTAGGGTTTTTTTAGGTTCTATTCATTTAATAATGTGGATAAGAGTCTTCATAACTCATATATAATATTTATTCATGCTTTAAAAAAATACATAGTGGATTGTTATTTTAAATACCCAAAGTATGTATCTCATTATCTTTCATGTGGTATTTTAAATTGAATTAGAATTCATTTTAAATACACAAAGGATTTGTTTGATTTCTTATTTATACATGCACATAAACAAATATCATGCCTCATTCGGTATTAAAAAATCATTAATCCTTGTTTAAATAGCCACATCACTCATGATTTTTGTTTCTTCATGCGAAACTAAAATACTGCAGTTGTGCATGACTCATATTATCATGTGCATGATTACTGGATTCAAGGATGTAGTTTTTCTTCCTTTTTTCCATTTTATCTAAAATAATGAAAGTGTAAGTGCATGAATGTATATTCATATTGGATGAACATCAAGTAATTATCATGAATTTGATTCAACTATAAACTTGGATTCATCATAGTCACTAAAATAGATTGGATTCCTAAAAGTTCAGCAGGGCCTTATTTAATGTTTAAATGGTTTTATTTGGTCTGAGGTACATTTTAGACTAAAAAATTCTAGGTGTACAAATGTTCACAGTGAAGTATGGGGTTGGAGATGATCGCACGGTTGAACGGATGGTGCAAATCAGCTATATCAGATAAAACCTGAAATGGATGTAATATTTTTATGTATAATAACATTATCATGTGTTCCAAATCCCATATCAGTCTTCACTTATGCTACTCTCCAATTAATAATAATTCTAAGTCAACATTGGATCAATCCAGCAATAGGATTCTCCCCCCCCCCAATATTTTCACCCATGGGATTCATGGGGTGTTCCTCACAAGCGGCAGCCCACCAACCCACTCCCATGCACTCTTACTTGAGACCACCCTTATGATACCAATGTGGCCCACCATACACCAATTTTACCTATGGTATCTATACCACCTTTTTCCCCTATGTTGAATGGATTGGATAGCTCCAATGCAAGGTTGATCCATACTCCCATAAGATTATGGTTGTGTTGGCCTTATTGGTTGGATTATCTAGCCTATTTTTTATTAATCATCCATATAAAAATAGCTTGAAAAATTCTCCTTCAATTCCAATCCAAAACTCAATATTCTTTAATAATTATTCATGAAAAGTATAAATACATTTTTCATGGATGGCCTTCTTTAATTCCTTTAAGAAATTACTTCTTTTTCTATAGAAATATTCATATCCTTGTGGAAATAAATATTTTTATTTTATTATTAAACTTGTTTTAAACATTTTTCACTTCATAAAATACATTTTTTAAAAGTATTTAAGATTTAACATCAATTAAAACAATTTTCACAATTAATAAAAAGAATAATTGTTCAAGCATGACATCCAATTCCATAAAATTAATCCATAAAAATTATGAAAGAATCGCTAATTCTAATTCATCTCACCAAATATATATTGACACATCATTGAAAATAAATGAAACACTTGATCTCAATAATATATTTTGATATTAAAAATTATATTATTCAATAAAAAATTAACTAAAATCACATAATCATTATATAAAATATTTTATAAGTTAACATAAAAAAAACACTTCCCTAAAATCATAGAAACTTTATAGAAGATTTAATATATTAATATAAAACTTTTTATGGATCATAGTATACTCTTTAATTTTAATAATATACTTCATAAATTTTATTCAAAAATATAATAAGGTTACACTCAAACTTTTTAATGTTATTAAAAAAGTTCATATGGTGAGTTTTGGACTTTGTAAGGTGAGCTTATATCTCCATAAGAGGAAATATAGGTAACAATAAGGTGACTTGAAAATATCATAATGTGATAATTTGAAACCCATAATGTGATTATAAATTGTTAAAAATACACTTTGTGGATTTATTTGAAAACATTATATTGATATATTTTAAAAACCATAATGTGATTTTACTTTTTCAAAAATACACTTCATAGAATAATTTAAAAACATCATAAGGTGATATATTGAATATTGTAAGGTGATTTTTTTCTCAAAAATCCACTTCATAAGGTGAATCCAAAAATGTGTAAGGTGAAAATACTTTTTGCAAAGAAAGAAATATAAAATATGTAAAATTTTTCAACATTAAATATAGAATCTAAAATAAACAAAATTAATAAGAATAAGAATAATAAACATAGAAAATCCAACAGATTCAACATAATTCTTAAAAATAAAATCAAACAACCAAATCAAACATATATAAAACACAAATTAATGAATTTTTTAATAACTATAGATATTTTAACATTTTTAATAATCAAATAGAGTTTTTATTTATAAAAATAAATGTAGTAAGTGAGAAAATATAAACTCCAACAATTCTGAACTCTAATAATTTTCCTAATTTCAAACTTAAAAAATCTCCCTCGGGTTTGGTAATTACAAAACCAATTATTTAAAGTCAAGAAAAATATCCCATTTTTAAAATAAAAAAAAGTTAAAAAACTGAAATAAATTCTTTAAAAAACTCCTTACATTAAGGAAAAATTAATAGAATCCACATTAATAAAAAATTAAAATAAAATATCTACATTTTATAATAACTTTCCTCCTTTCAAAATAAATAAAAGAGTAGGCACACAATCTTGGAAAAAAATGAATCATGTGAAATTGATTATATGAATTCACATAATATCAATTTTCAATACCAATTATTAAATAATAACTCCCCCTAAATTAATTCATATATAAAAAATATATTGTTAAAAATTAAAATAGCTAATGTAATTGTAATGGACTAGGTGGTTCAGGTGGAGGGCTAGTGGAACCAAAAATTAAAATATTTTCCACCCATAAATTTAATTTTATATATATATATATATATATTATAAAATCATTATCTGCATACTGTGGGAAACTATCATCTCCCCCACCCTCCTAAAATAGGATAAATTGAATATCATTTGAGGATTTGTCCCTCACATGTTTTTACCTTTATGTTTATATTGTTTTTTTTCTATTTTTAGTTTACCATACCTTCCCATGATAGTTTTTAGTTTCTTTTTTTCTTTCATGTTAACTACATTGATGCGATAACTGAACACCCCCAAAATATATATCTAGTTGTGGTCCTCTAGACCACAGTGTCAAACCTATCCCTATCGATGTAAATATATATAATATGCATTATATATATAGATTTATTATTTTTATTATTTTTATCCCAAAAACAATATTTTTATCTCAAAATGGTAACATATTGGCCATATGAACTCATGACAAAGATCTATCAATGGCATTGGTACCATTATGATTCTCTCTACTTAAATTCGTAAAAAAATCAGTTTTATTAGTCTCATGATCACTATGATATCATTTTTTGGATCTCAGGATTTACAGAAACATAAAATATTGGTATTTTAACATTTTACACATCCATAATAATTACAAAACAGATAATTCGGAATTTACATGCCAAGATTCGCCCATGGTTAATCATGAAATTAATTTAAGTTTGAAAAAAATCATGAAAATCCATAAAAGGTACCTTATTTATTCATCAACTATGATTTGATCTATTTATTTTTAGTGTGTTGTATCTCAATGGCACCAAATGAGGTGTCATATACATAATTGATATAATTAAAGATTCAAATTTATAATATAGAATTTAAAATTTTCATCCACCATATCATGTCTCCTTGAGTTGTAATAATTATCATTACTAAGAAAAAAATATTAGATCCTATTCTTGTGTATTTATTATCATAATTTGAATCTTTTTTCATTAATAATAATTATACCTTAACCTATATAGATGAAAAAATTTCTATTAAAATATTCTAGGTGGTTTTCTTAAATCAAATTTTGATTGAGGTATCATCAACTCTAAGTGAAAGAGGATGAAGTTTCTAAGATATCATTTAGGAGTGGGTATGGTCATTTTGAGTACCTAGTAATTCCATTTGGGTTGAAAAATTATATAGTGATATTTATAGAATTGATTAATTGGATATTAAATAGTTACTATGATTATTTCATTATGGTATTTTTGGGATGATATTTTGGTTTACTTGAAGATTGAATAGGGGAATGTGCATCATTTGATAATTTATTAGGGAACTTGGATGAACACCACCTCTATTTTATGCAATCTAATTTTAGAATCTATATTGAAGAAGTTAAATTCTTGGGGCATTTGGTATTGAACAAGGAATTTTATTCAATTTTGAGAAGGTATTGGATGCTATATATTGGGGAAAACCAAGAAATGTCTTTCATATTAGTACCTTCTTAGGACTAGTTGGGTATTACTGGTTTTTTATGAAATATTTATTTAGATTGACATCTCCCC
Organism: Viscum album; assembly: GCA_963277665.1. Taxonomy (NCBI): domain Eukaryota; kingdom Viridiplantae; phylum Streptophyta; class Magnoliopsida; order Santalales; family Viscaceae; genus Viscum; species Viscum album. The sequence continues at coordinate 827,181,766 of OY728155.1, forward strand.
TAACTACTATCACCCAGAAGGTGTGAAATTCCTATTAAGCCCCAATTTCCAAGAATCCATTGATGATAACAATTAAAAACGTTACCTTTAAGTCACTGTAATTATGTATTCACTTAAGTGTTGGGGACACTACCTCTTTTGAGATAAGTTCATAGTTTATTCTGGTCAAAAGATTTTAAGTTATATTTTTTCTCAGAAAGTCCTGGATGTAAGGAAAGGATGCTTTCATATCTTCTGGAATTGGAATTTGAAATCACTGGAATGTGGTCACTTATGAACTTATTCTTAAATTACCATCTTGATATTTGAATGATACCACTAATGAATGGAATTTGATGGGTCTTTTTTTCCAAATTCATTTAGAGATGAAATAGAAGAAATAGTATGTTTTTATTGTTATTGTTCAGTAGTTTCCTTATCTTCTTGAGCTCATTCACCATGGGAAACCAAGATATAAATAGTTTCAAAGTATCAGGGGATTATAATTGGTGGGGAGACCACCGGCTAGTGGTCCCTATCTCTTGAGGGAATTTTTTGTTTTCATAATAAATATTCCATCCCTATGTATATGACAAAGGTTGTGATTTTGGATAGTGATCATTATCAATGGGCCATCCATCCTAACACCACTAAGATGTATTATGATCTAAATCAATGATACCGGTGGTTAGGTATGAGACATGACATTGTGTATTTCATGTCATGATGTTATACTTTCTAGTAGACCAAATTTGAGCATCAGAATCCCTCTGGTATGCTCTTTCCTCTTCAAATAACCACCTGGATTTGGGATGTGATATCCGTGGACTTCATCATGGGGTTACCTTATACCACAAGGGGAAATAGCTCTATATAGTTCGTGATTGATTGACTATCCAAATTACCCCACTTTATTATAATCATAGATACTACTAAAGTGGAGGAACTTGGGGGGGTCTATGTGAAAGAGTTTGTGAAGTTTCATGGCGTAAATTATGTTATCATCATAGATAGGGACCTGTATACATACATATTTATTCAGGAAAGGCCTCCAAGAGGTAATGTGATTCCATGTGAAGCTGAAAAGGGCTTACCATCTGTGAAAAAATGGACATATGGATTTGATTGATCCAAAAATTTTAAGGATGTGTTTTGTTCCTATGAATTATAATTTAGATGTTTTTGGTATAGCCATTTTTTCACTGTTTGAGTTTTCTAATAATTATAGTTTCCATTCATCGATTAGGATGGATCAATTTGAGTCTTTGTATGTTCGACCATGTTAGTCTTCACTCTATTGGTCTGAACATGGTGATAATTTCTTATTGGGGATGAGTATCATGTATGAGACAACAATGATGATTTAGACTGTTCAATATTTTTTATGATAGTTCAGAGGTTTCATAAATAATATGATAATTTTTTGAGTCATCCTTTGGAATTTTTGGTGGGTGACAAGGTTTTCTTGATGGTATCACCTTGATTTGATCATTAATATCTCATTAAGGTAAACTTTCTCTAAGGTATATAGGATACATTAAAATCAATAAGAGGATGGAAATGGTTTCATATAAATAGTTATTTCCTCTTCAATTTATGTTTATTAGTAACATGCTTTATGTATTTCAATTCGATAAGTATAACCCAAACCCCTATCATGTTTTAAATTGGTAATACATTGAGTTAGATCCTGGTATTTTGGTTACTAAGTAGCCAATTCGGATTTTTTACTCCAAGTAAAATGTGATTATTTTAAAATATATCCCAATTTAATAAGTATTAAGGCAACATAAGATTGATTCTCATGAGAATTGGGAGTCAGAGTTATTTGTGAAGGAGTAGTGGACTCACCTCTTTATCGATCTGTTGTCTTCTAGATGACTTTTGGGGGGTGGGGATGATAAAATGGGGATAATTTTCACACCCATTTTTTCATTTTCAATTAATAACTCTATTATTTGTTTATTTTTATTATTTTTCATTGTTATTTGATGTTTCAGTTTTGAAATTTTAAGAAATGGTGGGATAGTTCATTTTGTACAGTTGGAAAATGATTTTCCTAAACATATAACCAAACTATGAAAAAATTGAAATTATCTATAATAGATGATTTTCATAGTTGGATCATGGTTTTATTAACAATTTTTAAAAACCATTTGATGCCTAGGTGTTCCTAGTTACACCATCATGGTTGGCGCATTGTTTTTAAAATTGTGCGGCTAAACCATGTGTCTACTCAAAAACATAAAAATATGAAATGATCACTTTTCCCTTACATATTTAAACCATTTAACCATCATTTTATTCACTTATTAAAATATTACATCCCTTTATCACATTATGGTCCTCTTCCCCTCCTTATTATATCTTTTTTTGGTGGGTATTGTACCTATAATATTTAAGGAAGATCCAAGTAAGTTCCCTTTATCCCCTCAACTAAGTTCTTTCTCTCCCATTTCATGGTATTCCTCCTTTATATAGACTTGGAGGCTTAAGTTTTTCTTCATCCAAAATTTATGGTATGGGTTTTGGTTTTCATGGTCCCCTCTTGGTTCTATGTACTACCTCTTATTCATTTATAATATATTCCACCTAGTTATTGGATGTTTCACCAAATTATGTTTGGTGGATTCATGATGTTAACTAGTTTAATGAAACAGGTGTTCTTCCCTTTCTTATAAATGGTGTTTTAATTATTCTAAAGTAATTTATGTTAACTTTGAAGGATTATTATATATACTATAGTTTATTAAAAAAAATATCTTGGTTTTGATAAGTAAAATGGTTTCAAAGGCATTCTCTATATATGATGAACTGAAACATTTTGTGATGTATTGATGAAAGGTATCTTTTGAAATGGAAATTGGTTTAATGATGGAGTGATACTTATTAAAATAGTGGATGGAACATGGTAACCTGGGTATCTAGGTTGGAAGATGTGAATTGAGGACCCATTTGGACTACACAACACTAACTAAACATATTATACTTGGATTAGTGGTCATAGTTCCATTTGATGGGTGTCACCAAACCGATAGGCCAAGACGTGCACTCCTTAGCGGTTGTTTGGATGTGGTGTCTTTGGATGGGTTATGCCTTGTTGTTAATTCATGGAATGTTCTACTTAGTATTTCATGTGAATAATTTATTTTGGACCTTTATATCATGATATTGTATAAGGTTTATAAGGTTTCTATGACCCTAGTTACCTTTGGGCTCTCCCATGGTGCATGCTTATGAAATGTTTGTCTACATAGAAATTACTTTAATATTAAATTTTTATAATCATAAGTTTTTTTCTTTCCTCTATAACTTAAAATATTATATTCATATGCCTTATTTTTATACTACCCTGATTTTGTTTATTTGAAAAGAGTTACTCGTGAAACACTTTATGGGATCCAATTAGGATAGTTGTAGTCACACACTATGCACACCCAATAGGTATATATAGACCTAGTTTTGAAAAATATAGGTAAAGGAAAGGCGTTGCATGGAGGTAGTAAGTATTATAGTTAGTAGTGCTCATATTTCATATAGTGACCTGGTGGGGTGTTGGCCCTCATGTTACGCATAGATGGGTAGCTATATTTTGTTTATTTTTTATTTGGATGGTAGACCTATTTTTTATTTCCTATTCAGGATTTCATCCTGTTTTTATTTTGTACATGTAAGTTTGATTGCACTTATTAGTTGATGTTTAGACTATCTTATATGGTTGTTGTGTAGTTTTTGGATTTATTCATGTTATTTATTATTGATTTTTCTCGGGTTCATTCGTATTTTGGAGCATGACTTTCTGAGTTATAGCATGATCATGTTGGGTGATTGGGACTTTTTCGGTGGTTTTATTAAGAAAACCATTCCCAAAGTGTGTTTGTTGATTCCTAGACACTAGTTTAAATCCTGTAGAGATTGGGAATTAATTTGGGTCATTTCCACTGGTTGCCTTGGGTTCTTGGGTTAGGGGTGTCCTGGGTTGGTTCGCGGCAAATCAAATAGTTATGATAACACAACCATAGACCCTCCCTTTAACATCACATAAAAGGTGATTTATCAATACTAAAAAATTAACATGGGAACCAACATTTATCAACACTAAAATAGCATTGATAAAAGGCCCTTTTATCAATACTAAAAAAATCATTGATAAATGCCATGTTGATGTATCAAATAAAGGAATATGGAAAATTAATAATATAATTGAAATAAAAATTACATCATAAATACAATAAAATAGAGTATATTATATAAATTTCAAACATTGTTTTGTACAATTATATTATAAAGTTAAATTTATCACAATAATTTAAAAACATCAATGGTTTAATTATCTTTAGAACCTGAACCCTTCTCAAAAAGTCACAATCATGGTATCAGTTTCCAAACAAACCACCCCAACTTGAGAAAAAAACCACCTAAATAAGAAAAAAAATATTATGTTAATAATTATATAAATAAATAAATAAAACATAAATATGAAATAATAAATTAATGAAATATAATTATTAAACTAAAACCACATGATTTGATTCATACTGGTCAAACCTTGTATCGGATTGAGGTGTGGTGGATTCATACAAATCACAAATTATTTATAGATTGTTTTTCTAAAGTATCAAAACAATATAAATATTTTTTCTTGTTTTTGATTATATCATATGTTTTTTAAACTAAAATATAGATTTTAAACTTATGATATCCAATTCGAGTCATATCTGGAACACCATACATCCGATTGACATGAAATTGATTCATACACATCACAAATGACATATGGATCATTATATTAAAGTATCAAAACAATCTGAGTGTGTTTTATAGGTTTTAAGTATGTGGAAATTGTTTTGAACTATAATTTCAATTTTAAATAAAAATATTCACTTGTAGTCATATCCATCACATAGTGCATCAGATTGACATTCGGTTTATTTTTAAAAATCACAAATTAATTAAATATTATTTTCTTAAAGTATCAACACAATTTGAATGAATTTTCTTGATTTTGTGTATACCAAATTCCTTTTTTACTATAATTTCAATATAAAATGAAAACATATACTTTGATTCATAACAATCACATCATGTTTCAGTTTGACATGAGATTGATTCTTACAAATCACAAAAGAATTTTGAATTGTTTTACAGAAGTATCAGGACAATGTGACCAGGTTTTCTCATTTTTCAATGAGTGAAATGTGTTTTGAACTAAAATGCCAATTTTAAATTGATAATAGACACTTTGAGTCATACTGATCGCATTGTGTGTCATATTTATGTGTTTTTGATTCTAACATGTCACAAATTAAGTAAGGATCATTGTACTAAAGTATCAAAACAATATGAATATGTTTTCTTAGTTTGGAGTATGTGATGTCTGTTTTGAACTAAAATGTCAATTTTAAATAAAAAAGACACACTTGGAGTCATATCAGTCAAATTGTTCATCGTAATGATGTTTGGTTGATTCCTATACATTAAAATTTATTTTTGTATCATAGTTATAAAGTACTGAGAAAAATAGAATGAGTTTTCTTGGTTTTTAGTATGTTACATGTCTTTTTACTAAAATATCAATTTAAACTGAAAACATGCACTTTGAGACATGACAATCACATATTATGTCATTTTGACATCATACTAATTCCACCATGTCAAAAATGACTTATAAATAATTTTACTAAATTATCAATACAATATGATCATGTTGTCTCTTTTTATAGTGAGTGATACTCGTTTTGAACTAAAATGTCAATTTTAAAATGATAATAGATAATTGGAGTCATATTTATAACACCGTGAATCAAATAAACCTGATCCAGATTCCTACACATCCAAAATTACTTATGTATCATTTTCCTAATGTATCAAAAAAAATATGAATGTGTTTTATAGGTTTTGGGTATGTGACATTTTTTTTGAACTAAAATGTCAATTTAAAATAAAATGACACACTTAGAGTCATACCGATCACATGGTGCATCATATTGATATGAGGTTGATTTATACATGTCCCAAATGAGTTAAGGATCATTGTATTAAAGTATCAAGACAATATGAATGTTTTTTATTAGTTTGGAGTATGTCACTTATCTTTTTTACAAAAAATGTCAATTTAAACTAAAAACACACACTTTGAGTCTTGTTGGTTATATTGTGTCTTTGATTGATATGATGATAATTATTATAAGTTTAAAATTACTTATGAATCATTTTCATGGTGTATCAAGACAATATGAGTTTATTTTCTCAATTTTCAGTGAGTTACACATATTTTGAACTAAAATGTAAATTTTAAACTAATAATACACACTTTGGGTCATATCAGTCACATTGTGTGTCAAATTGATGTGTTGTTGATTACTATACATCAAAAATGATTTAATGATCATTTTCCTAATGTAACAAAATAATATGAAATTTTTTTCTTGGTTTTGAGTATGTGACATGTTTTTTGAACTAAAAATTAATTTTTAAATAAAAATACACACTTTTAGTCATATCGGTCACATAGTGCATTAGATTAATGTTTGGTTTATTACTATATGTAAAAATGACTTAAGGAACATTATCCTAAAGTATCAAGATAGTCTGAATTTGTTTTCTTGATTTTGAGTATGTCATGTGTATTTCCTTCTAAAATGACAATTTAAACTAAAAACGTGAACTTTGAGTCATATCAGTCGTATTGTGTATCGGTTTGATGTGAGACTAATTCCTACACATTAGAAATGACTTATAAACAATTTTCCTAATGTATCAAGAAAATATAAGCACGTTTTATTATTTTTTTAGGGAGGGCCACATGTTTTGAACTAAAATGTTAATTTTAAACTGATAACATACACATTAATTTATACCAAGAACATCGTGTATCGTATTAAGTTGTCATTGATTCCTATATGTCGCAAATTACTTATGAGTAATATTACAAAATTACTAAAACAATATGAATGTGTCTAGTCAATTTTGAGTGTGTGAAGTTTTTTTAACTAAAATGTCATTTTTAAACTAAAAACATTAACTTTGAGTCATACTGAGCATTCCATGTAACAAATTGAGGTGCAGTTGATTCCTACACATCACACTGTGTCTTTTTATTCTATAATGAATTTAACATTCAGGGTAATCTAACAATATTTTTTTTGATAAACCAAAATGTTTACTGCATTGAAGAATAAAAAGAAAATTGAATTATTATGATTGTATCATTCTTATTGAGTGCATGATCATAGTGCATGAGTGCATCATCCTTGTCGAACAATTTTTTTAATTTTTTTATCTAATAATTATGTTCTCTTAATAGAGAAAAAAATAATCGAATATAAAATAATTATAGATGAATTAATTTCTTCATGATCTCTATGAAACAAAAAAAAATAGTATTAGATAAAAAGGATATAGAAATAAACTAAAAAATTATATAAAATGATTATAAAATTAACTAAATAAGTAGTAAAAAGTCACCTCTTCAATATGTCTATATACATTCTAACACAATGCGTTCTACCTATTCATTTCTAAAAAATTCAATTCCTCTTTTGAATATGATGATGACTAACAGTCCTAGTTGTACTAGAAAAAATACAAATAAATAAAGGATTAATAAATATTGTAAATGAAATTATAATTATCATTTAAAATACCTCTTTGGGGATTCTATTCTATTGATGTAATTCGATATATTTTATGAATTTTTAAATAGAATAACCACAATAATTTCTATTAATTTTTTTTTTGAATTTCAGAAACAATGAGAAAAATGGTTAATTTTTTTATATATGTTTTATAGTGAAATATTATTATATATACCCTAATACTTATCCAATTATATAAGTCGATAGGTTTTTTTGTTCATGTATTTTTTTCATGCCATGATTTTGATGATATTTAAACATCACCCTATTATTACATAATTTTCAATAAAACATAATATAAAATGTAAAAAATGAATTTTTATGTAAAATGTTTCATATAGTGTATTAAAAATTTATAATCTTTATCAGGTGTGGTTGGTTTTTTGGGTATCCATTCATTGAATCCGGAAAATAAATCCTTGGAGTATCCAAATTGAATGAAATGAGAAACCATTTATACCTAAAAAAAAGAATAAGTAATTAAAGGAATGAAAATATATTTTATTTGATTAAATTGTAGGGTTTTAATCCTATATCATGGGTGTTAAGAATACTCTATTTTATGTAAGTTTTCTTTAAGAATTTTTGGCGTGTTTGTCTACTATTTATTTATATTTCTTTAGTTCTAGTAAGAATAGTTGTTTAGAAATGATGTGAGGACTAAAGAGTATAAATTTATATTCACAAGGTTTTACCTTCAAATATGATTGATATATATTCCTCCAAAAAAAGATGAAAATTATTTAGTTATAATTAATATATTTGATCAGACATTGGATAAAAAAATCATGAAAACACACATCATATATACATTTACAATTTTGACTCTGATCCATTCATGCTTGAGGATTTAATTTAGATTCTCAAGAACAATATAGCCTAAAAAGGCCTCTATTTATATATATTCTTCAAAATAAATTATTCTAGAATCCCCAATTTTTAATTTCATATATGTATGATACATTAATGTTATTAAATATTGAAGGAGAGCAGGTGGATAAAGGTACTTTATAAATATATTTTTCATTGGATTATTTATCCTTTATATCATTTTGATTTAACCTTTCATTTCATAATATTCCCTTTATCTTTCTATAATAAAATTCATTGGTTCACACCTTTTTCATTAATTATTAATGTTTTTTGATAAAAAATAAAAGTATAAAGGAATACCTCCTTGTAAAAATTTACTTTTACAAGATCAAACAGTCATGCTATGAAAGTTACAATATCAATATCGACCATATGAATGTCTTAATCATCAAGTTGAATAGGTATCTTAGTGATCATATTGTAAGATACATGAATACCCACTCTCACATGACCTTTTGGAATTTGTTTATTTTGTAGAATATTTCCTTTGATATTGTACACGGTACCCCTCATAAAAAGGAAATGGTTTTGTGATGATAGATATAAATCTAAATCATTTTTACCTCATATAATATCAGAATATGAATGGTATCACTGTCTCCTTGGTTCATATTTCATAGGAAAAGTTATGAAAAAATTGATTACCTCTTCTAAGATAGCCCTTCGAGGGGAATGGATCACCTCAATGCTAGTGGGGGTGGGGTAATCTTCACATCGTGGTAGTGGTTTTATATTTTCTTCTCTCTGATTCCTTCCCAAAACATTTTCTAATAACTCATACTGCCAATTAAATTTTTCTTCTAATTCAATTAATCTTGTTTTTATCTCTTCCACTTTCCTAAATTTATCCCCCTTGTTCATTTATTTTCTCAAAATATGTTCGAGGTGGAACCCCAAAATTCATACCTATGATGTGTCCATATTGTTATATCCACTTCAAGGCCACTGATAGTAGTTTTTCATCAGGTATAGAGGATGATGATTCTTTTGTTTAAGTCGGATAAAAAATATAGAAATGTAAGTAATCATTATTATGTAATACTTATTTAAGTAAAAATTAATTAATTATTTCATACTTACACATTTCTCCCGTAATTTTTTTGTGTTTTCATCTATTAGTATTCCATGATTATTTACCCAAGCCTCCTTCCATTGTACATGACGTGGGATGGAAGAGGATTGGATTTGGTTCATCAATCTGTATATAAAAAAAGGAAGATAATTATGTTGTTGTTTCATGTCACAAGAAAATTATTGTTGTAGATTTAAAAGATGTCTCTTTTTCATGTTAACTGTACCCCATCCTTGATTTATAGTAGGGGAATGTTGGTTTTTCTACACATTTCTTATTTTTAGCACTTAGTTTCTTTTTTATAAATTAACAATTCATGATCAAAGTTATTAATACATGTATTTTCAAGAAATTCATAACCAATAACAATGTGCTTGAAAATATTTCTCCTCACAATAACTAATAAACACATCCCATTATTATTGTATTATTAGGTATGTATACATATATGGTGGGTGCGGGTTTATTTTCCCTTCAATATCTTTGAGATGATACTTTGTAAGAATTTTCTGAAAGATACTATGATCCTTTCCAGTGATCATTAATAAAAATTTCATTTGGAATTAATCTACTATAAATTAAATATACAAGGTATAATGATGATTAAATCAATTTTTCATTATTTCTTTTTTAGTAAAATAAAAAATTTATATCATAATTTATTCCTAATATCTTCACAAATTAGTTTCTTAAGAATAGGATCAGTATTGTTCCATGAATATACATCAACCAGAACATGAATTTCAATAGTGATCCCAATGTAACTACTAAAACTATCTTTTTTAGGGTTAATAGTTTGTCCATTTACATTCCATCAAACCTTGAATTTTATTTCTTATTTATCATTATAATAATTTTTGTTAACACAAACACACTATAGTGATCCTATTTTTTTTATGAAATAATTTATTATCTGTCTCCCATTTCTTTAAAATGTGTAGAATCTTGTTGTTCCTCTACAATGGGAGCATCAACATGCTGAGTAACTTTTTTTTCCTCTACATTGGGAGAATCGGCATGTACAAAAGTCATTATCTGCAAAAGTGGTTGAACATTTAATTTAGATTATATAAATTCAGTAGTGAACAGATAATAATATGAGGTAACACAATATATATTACAAAAATAATAACTTGATTATTGAACTCTCTTTTTTTATATTTTAATGGATTTGACCCCTTTATCAAGTATCCAAATCCCCACATTATGGTCTCCTATGACATAAAATACACCATCTATATTGGGACTACTACAAAATGATTGAGACATCCCAATAAAAGGGTTATCCTTAATTTAATTTACAACTGAACCTTTAGTGGTTTGGGTCAATAACATAACAATTAAAAACTTTTAGTTTATAGGATCCAGAACATAAAATACATGCACTACCTATGATACCATTATAAATGGTTCTTCTTTGTACCCTTCCTAACTAAAATTCACTTTTATGGATTCTAATTAATCTATTTTAACTTCACTCGTGTTATCAACACACTTGTATTGAAAAATCATCACTTTGAATATTGTATAATCTAACTCTCATATTTGTTTAATGATGAAAAATTATGACATATTTTCATAAATTAGATTTTTTTTACTTGGTACCAGATATATATTTATCACTTCAACCACAAGCATAACTAAACTATTCTTCATGGTGTTGTATTCATCATATTCATTTGTATAGAATGTATAACCATTAATTATATAACCATTATAATATAATACATTCAAACTTGGTCCTCTATCTAGAAATCTATGACCTTCTAAAATTGAATCTGGATTTTTCATAGACTCCTTAAAAATATGGTCTCAAAACCATCCTATAAACTATTGATTATGAATATTTGATATCCAACCTTCATCTCTTGATGTATTCAAATGCCGAAAAATTTATTTGTAGGTTTAAACATATGGAAAACCTCTAAATTATTATGAAAATGTAATAGTGAACCTACTCCCATTTTATAATAGTAATTGCGAAAACATCTATTCTAGAAATTTATTCACCCACAAACCACCTGGTGTGATGAGATTTTAGTAGACCAATGCTTTTCACATCAGATAGTTAGTCGGTACATAATTAACTGGATTCCTCAACAACATATCTCTACATAATAAAACATTTTGTATGAATTTGATTTTTAATATACCCTTTCAAAATATTATTATACTATTCAATGGGGTATATCCATATATAATTTATAGAACTAAATAATAAAATCTCTCTAACCAATTGAACCATCATATCAAAGAATGATGGTGAAAAGAACATCTCTAATTCATATAATATGACAGTAATTTACTTTTCCATAGTTGGTAATTTTTTCGGGTCTATAAATTTGTTGAATATAGCTTCAAAAAAAAATATCTTAGTTAATGTATGTTTTACATTCTTGGGTAAAATGAAATGTAAAGCTATGGGAATTAGATATTATATCAAAACATGAATGTATTATGATTTCAAACCCTTTAACATTAAATTAGTCATTAAAATTATATTATTGATATTCTATGAATATCCCTTTATAACCTTTACATCATTAAAGAAGTCATAAAATTGATATCTCACTTATCTAGAAATATTGTAAGTAGATTGAGGAATAAAATTCCATTTTCACCCTTCACTAGAGCCAGTTCTTCTTGTATCCCTATGTCAATCATAACCAAACTAGCCTTAATTCCATCCGTTTTCTTGTTGGGTAAATTTAGTAACGTACCAATGAAACTATCACATATATATTTTTCCCACATACATGACATCAAGAAAATTCATGACGTACAAGAAATTATAGGGGTTTCCATGGGTCAGGTTGGGTCGGGTTGGGGTATTTTTGGGACCCGACCCATTCAAAATAGGTCGGTTCAAGTCAAGTCAAGTTTGTGGTATCTTTTAGTTTAGACTCAACCCAACACAACCTATTTTGGATTGTTTTGGGTTAGTTCAGGTTGGTCAAGTTAGGGAAAAAATAATCTCCCACAACTATATTGTCTAAACTGAACCAGATCTCACCCCTACAACGTATCCTTTGTAGCTCCTGCAACTCTATTCACCAAAAATATTTCAGATGAAATTTCTTAAATTATTTGAATCATAAATATTAAATTGGACACATATTTATCCAAAAAATAAGAATTATGGATCAAATGAAATGGTGATAAACTAACCCATTCAAGCAAAATGATCACAAATAAAGTGTGAAGCATTCCTCTTTCTCAAAATGCAAGCAGGGTCCAAAATAAAAACAATAAATATATGATGAAGTAAATTAAGAAGATAAAAAATATGTGAAGATAAAACTAAATAAAAAAACCTACAAATATATAAATTCCAAGATACAATAAGGGGAAAATTTATAGATCAATCGATTGTTTTTTAAAGTAATCAATTTGCACTTTCAGAAAATAAAAAATTCATCAATTGAGGAAACCTTCTTTATACTATATAGAATTATAATCTTGACATAAATCTTGCCCCTTTGAGGTCCTTCCAACACCCTTGACGATAGACTGGGTTATCTTCAGCATCAGATTGGATTCCTTAGCAATGGTGGGGGTGGGACTCTAGGGAGGCGACAGTGATAGAATAGGTAGGTGATGGCATGGGTGGGTGAAAACGATGATGTCAACATGGATGGTATAGAAAGAAGTGATAGTGATGGTGGGAGGTGTAGAGACTCAGGAGACATGGTAGTGAAGGTATAGATGGATAAAAATATCAGTATGAATGGCCTACATGTAGCAGGAAGCGGTAGTGGGAGGAGGGACTCAAGAGTGGCAACAACAACATTGATGAAGTGGAAGGAAAAAAAGGAGGTCTGAGGTCTCGATAACTATTAGCATGCACAACAACATGAGAGCCAAAGAGAGGGGGAGTTTCAGGGGAGAGAAAACTGAGGATTTCTATTATGATTGGATTAGGTGGATGAATGGAAAGGAAGCGGTGGGTGAATGGGGTCAGTTCAGGTTATAAACCCGCCAACCTGAGACCCAACCCAGCCCGTGTATTATTCAACCCATCCCAACCCAACTCTTCTATATTATGTATGTAACCCGACCCAACCCAATTAGTTTGGGTCAATTCCATTGGGTTAGGTCAAGTTTGGAAACCCCTAAACAATTCCATTATGGTAATTCAAAAATAAATGATCTCTTTTTCTAACCGGTTTTAGTGAGGTTTCTCAAAAAAGGTTTACCAAAATCACTATCCATATCTTTCACTTTATCAAGTAGATGATCACCAATTAGTGGAGACAGTTTTGTACCTTCTTCTAAACTCCCATAGAATTATTTCATCCAATATTAATATTTATGTCACTAGGAAAGAAATTTGTGATGTCCTAGAAACACAGTATTTGATGAATGTTTCAACCTAATTGAGTGTGTACCTTGTTCATAAATGGGACACCCTTGAGTTCCTTTAATGTTATATCCTGAAAGAATTATAGAAGTATGAAAGTTGATTATAATCCTTTCCAACAGGTCTCAAATTACGTGTGGATCATTGTCCTAATGTATCAAAATAATCTGAATGATTTTTCTTAGTGTTGGGAATGTCAGTTGTCTTCTTTACTAAATTGTCATTTTAAATTGGAAACACATACTTTTTACTCATTTCAATCACATCATGTATCGGTTTGATGTAAAAAAGATTCCTAAACATCAAAAATGACTTATGAATCATTCTCCTAAATTATCAGGGAAATATGAGCGCATTTGATCAGTTTTTAGTGAGTGACACTTTTTTAAATAAAATGTCGATTTTAAACTGATAATGGACACTTTGAGTCATATCGGGCATGTTGTGTATCGGATTAAGGTGAAGATGATTCTTTCATGTCACAAATGACTTATAGATCATTTTTTAAAAGTATAAAAATAATCAAAATTTGTTTTCTCAGTTTTGAGTGGCACAGTTTTCCATTTTACTAAAAGTGATGACAATTTTAAATAAAAAGATGCACTTTGAGTCATAACGGTCACACCATGTGTTAGATTGAGGTTCAGATGATTCTTACACATCCCAAATGACATATGGAACATTATACTAAAGTATCAAAATAATATGAATGTTTTTACGTGGTTTTGAGTATGTCACTTTTCTTTTTTACTAAAATTTCATTTTAAAATTGAAACATGCACTTTGACTCATACAGATCACATTGTGTATCGGATTGAGGTGTGGATGATTTCTACACATCAAAAATGACTTAAAGATCATTTTTTTATAGTATTTAAACAATTTTAATGGGTTTTCTGGGTTTTGACTAGGTCAGTTGTCCTTTTTACTAAAATTGATGTCAATTTCAAATAAAAACAAGCACTTGGAGTCATATCAGTCACATTGTGCATTGTATTGAGGTTTCTCTGATTCATTCACATCTCAAATCACTTATGGGTCATTTTACTAAATTATAAAAACAATATAAATGTGTTTATTCAGTTTTGAGTTGGTCAAATTTTTTTTCTACTAAAATTGATGTCAATTTTAAATAGAGACGCACTTAGTGTCATACCAGTCACACCATGCATTAGAATAATATGAGGCTAATCCCTAAATTTTCCAAATCACTTATGGATTTTTTCCTTAAATTATCAAAACAATCTGAATGTGTTTTCTTAGTTTTGAGTACATCAGTTTTATTTTTTACTAAAATTCCATTTTAAACTTGAAACACATACTTTGACTCATGCGGATCACATCGTGTATCGTTTTCATGTGAGACTGATTCTTACACATAAAAAATGATTTATGAATCGATGCCCTAAATTATCAAGAAAATCTGAGTGTGTTTTCATGGATTTCAATGAGTGGAACTTTTTAAAGTCAAATGTCGATTTTAAACAGATAACAAACACATTGATTTAGTTGTATTTTTTACTAAAATTAATGTCAATTTAAAATATAAAGAAGTAATTGGATTTATATCGGTCACATCATGTATCTCATTGATGTGCAGTTGATTCCTACACATCCCAAAGTCTCAAAACACTGCATGAAAAAATTTAAACTGCCAACACTGCATGATCAGCTTCAAAAAAACCACATCAACTCAAAAAAAAGAATGAAATTGTATAAGAAAAAAATTATTATGAGTAATAATAAAAATAAATAAATAAAACATAGATATGAGACAATAAATTAATTGTATGGATAATGATTTTACTATGAAAATATTAAGATTACCTCTTTGATTTAGAAGTGGTAACAGTGTTTCTCTTCCTACAAAGGCAGTGGAGATAACTTTAAAGAAAGTGTTGAAATAGTGGGTTCCCTATACCCAACTATTCAGTACATTTTGATTACCATACCTTGTATATAGTTACATATACATGATGACATCTTACCATTATAGTGTGTAATTTTCTGCATCCACTATTGAAATGGTAATGTCCAAAGATTAATGGTTGTATTGAAAGGTTATAGCAGATCTCGGGCTATAATGAGAACCTCTATAAACTTTGACATTAATATTAAATATATGTTTTATGTTTTAGATATATCTTACTGATTAGAAATAGTAGATATTTGATTATCAGGTGTTAGGGGCTCATAATCATTGAGACTTCTTCTCATGAAGTTCGCACTTGGTGATCTCTAGTAGTGAGATCATAAGGATAGAGTAGCCAATAAGAACACCACATGTTTCGGGTATCATTGGATGTTCTTATCTACAATCATGTGTAATGGTCTCCTAACTTTAGATCATTATCTGTTTATGTCATTTTATCATGTACATTGATGCAAGACAAAAACCATGATGTTGAAATCGTTGCAAGGTAGTTTGTGTTGGGTGCATCATTGATGGAATGACATCGTTTGAATGGTCAAGAAAGGATTTGTTTCTTTTGATATATGGAAGTAATATATCTTAGGCCATGTTGAAAAATATGGTGGTACCTTCATAAGACTATGGACATGGAAGTCGAGGGTAAATTCATCCAGTTGAATCAACAAACAATAAAGAAAGAAAAGGATGATGACACACATGTGCGTCCCACTTTATGAGATATTAAAGACAAAGAGATTATATTACACAGTATGTGTTCATAGGTTGGTTGTCGTTATTGTGACAATCCTTATCTCTTTAGGGGCCATGATGGGTTTCTAGATCCTGATATTGGTCTATGAAAACTATTCACTACTATCGAGATAAGGGCCTTGAGGGTCACACACAATAGCGTATTCAAGAATCTGTCCTAATCAGTTGAATACAAGTTTTGGACAAGGTGGGACCCACCACTGGGGTTCGAGATTGTTCAAGGTTAAACGATCACCAATGAAATAAATAAACTCATATTATTAAAGTTATAAATAATGGGCAAAGAATTTATTTATTAAATGTGTTTACCATTTTTAAGTAAATACATGAAAAATATTATTGGAACGAATATTAAAATATTCAAGGTTCATTAATATTTGTGGGAGTAAGAGTTGAGTTAATGGATTAATTATTATCACATGATATATTTAATATATTATAGGAAGGTGATAATAATAATGAATAATATTTATGACTTGGTTTAGTAGTCAAAATATTATTTATATAGTGTGTTAATTATTCAGGGGTCGTCCTGACATTTTCGGATATTTTCTTAACACTCTATAAATAGAAGTGGAGAGGAGTTTCCCATACACTATTCACCACCTCTCTCCCTCCTCCTCTCTCTCCCACATCCTAGATAGTGAGGCTCTAGATCCAAGGATATCATATTGAACTCTCTCTCAGGCATCACAAGTGGAGCGATGCAGTGATCATTGGAGTGTCGAAAGAGTCATTTTATCTCCGTGCTAGCACCCAGATTACGATGATCGGTGCTCCCGTTGATTTCTTGAAAAGTGTGTGGATGATCTACAGGAGTTCGATGTCAGATTCTTCAAGAAGTGATCTTTAAAGATGAGTAGATGTCATGTGTGGCTTCAAATTTAAACCAGGTATTTTATGGTTTATTTTTGTGCTTAAAACCCTTCACGCAAGATCCTCATCTTTAACTGGGCATTGTTTCACTGATGTTGACAAGTTCATGTCGAACGTCAGTGTAAAATTTAAAAATCCCACCTATTTGGGGCTTCTATTGTTTTCCCAGTTCCTTCAAGTGGTATAAGAGTAATGCGTGATTATTTTAAGTCAATTGAAAAAATTAAATTTTCATTAAGCTATGAAGAGAGTGTCAATACGATTCCAATGACATAGACCGCACCTTCATCCGAACTCGGATGACCATTCTACGGTCATCCTAAGATTTAAGTTCGGATTAAAAACTGATAGTTTAACAAGGTTATAAATTATTGAACCATTGTTTTATTATCTGAATCCGTTTACAGCATAATAGTATTTTTTGGTGAGGATTATTAATTATTATTTTTATAATAATTTCTTTATAATAATATTAGTTTTATTATAATAGTAATTTAATTATTATAATACTTTATTATAATAATTTTAATATTATAATAATAATAATATTATTATTTTAAAAATCCTAAATAGGCATTAGAAAATTTTTAAAGTAAGACCTACTTTGCACTTCTTGGTAAAAATTAAAAAAAAATGGAGGGGGTGAACTGCATTACAGGTCATTAGAAAAAAACAATTTTTTGTTTGGGGGGACGACGCCTCTTGGGTGGAAGAATGAATAAAAAGGACCTTATTTTAGGTATTTAAAAAAAAGAGGAAATTTTTTGCTGGGTTGAGCACCCCCCCCCCCCCACAACTACTTCTTCTTCCCCGCAGAGCCGCCTACGCAGCCTCCCTCTTCCTGAAGCGGTGTCGACTCCTTGCACCAGGCGCCGCCACCATGGGTAGCACCCCCTTCCGGAGCCCCTCCCATCCAACCGCACCACTCGGCTCCTCCCGGCCAGCACTACCCACCATGGCTTCCCCTCTCCTAGATCTGGCCACCTCCGACCATCCTGCCCGGTCTCAACACCCGCACTAGGTCGTCGGACCCGCTACACGGCCTCCTACCAGTCTTCTTCACAGTCTGACTCCTCTGTACACTGGGTACATGCACCATCCACCTCGGTCAGACCTGGACCTCCCTTCCGATGAGTGAAACCACCCTACGGCACACACGCCCTCCGCCCTCGACCCTCGGAACCAGTATTCGATAGCCATCGTGCCCAGCTCCTTCTCTCGCCGCACTGGTCGGTGCCCCGCACCAGTGAGTGAGTAGTCGTAGCATCCTCCTGGTCCAGATCAAACCAGGATCCCACCGTCGGACCACCCCTTTCCAGAACATGCACCTTCCAGCCAGCCCACACCGCCCTGGACTCAACCCTATTTTAGCCAGTGCTTTGTCATTCCAGCGGACAGGTAACCACTACATGGTCAACTTTGTCCTGAAATGGACTTGGGTGGGTCTGGCAAGCCCAAAACCGGCTTGGGTGGACCTAATTGACTCAGAACTCCCTTACACGGGATCGGTAAATCCTGGGATAGGCCATTACGGGTTCACCCCAACCCGCACAGGCTATGCCTGGGGTTTTTAGGGGCTCGGGTAATTTTAATTCAATCAAAAAATAATTAAAATAATTAATTTAATTTCAGTTGATAATTAAATTAATTGAATATTAATTTTTGTTTTAATAAATAAGTGGTGTGAATTAATTTAATTTAATGTTTAATTTAAATAATTGATTAATTTAATTTATAGTTTAAAAATTAAATTAATTAATTAGGACCGAACGATGTTAAATTGAATTAAAAAAATAGTGGAGTTTTAAATTCAATTAAGTGCCCTCAAATTTATTTAATGAAAATTTAATTTTAATTATTCATTTAGTTAATATACACAAGTTTAATGCGTATATGACTGATCATGAGCCTAAGACCATCAAATGTATGTATGGTGTATTTTTTTATTTATTTAATTTATTTATTTAGTTATTGCATGGTATTTTAATAATTAGTGTAATTAATAAAAGTTGATCTGTATATCATTTCTAAGTCATTATATGTATAAGGGCATGCACGCCCATTCTCAAAGTTGTTTTTATACCCCGAGACCCCTTCCCCTACGTGCGAGTGTTTTTGTATAATGATGATATGACAAGTGACGCTTTTCATGTCGAGTGATGGCGACGCACCAGACAGGAATTCGATGCATTGGATGGACATGCACTGTAATTAGACTCACAAGTGACGTGACTCAATGTTTCACCCCCTAAGGTTTTTGGTTGTTCTTTTATTGACTCGATGGATCAACTAATAGTATCAGATCATGATCAGGTTGTCATTTTATTATTTCATGGTTTATAATTTTGTGAATGTGTAGTTAAGGCACAATCACGTAAAATAATAATAAACAATCATTCTTGGATAAAATGAACATATGACGCGATGAATTATCTATTTACAGCATATTTAGTTGTTAGTGTGATCACATAGAACATGTTTTAAAATAAAAATAGAAAATTATTTCTTTCATCACATTAAAAATAATAAAATCCTCAAAGATATATTAAGTCATTATCGTCTTCCATCAATCAAATTTGGACACAATCGGCTATTTGAGGTGTTGGTCATTCCATAGCTGAGGGTTCCTCTCACTACCAGGGAGTCATTATAAGAGTGATGGATCGACTTAACTAAAGTGATAGTAAGGATTATCTATAGATAACCTGCTATCATTTTAGAGGCAAGTGTTGAGTAAATCGAGCTCTAAATTTAGAAGCTGAGACTTCACTAAACAGATCAAGGAACCATAATTCCAAACAGTCGGCTAGCCAAAAGCCCACATTTAACCCTCCAAGTAGTGGTGTAGCCATAGCTTGTAGACAATGAGGGGTGGTTCCTGGATCCTTTCCACTAGAATAATCAAGCAATAGAGTATTCCGATTCTAGCATAGAGGGTTCCTAGAATCTGATAAAACAATGGGAGACATTAAATGATTTATGTAATTAATCAAAGTTTCTTAACTGGTAATCATGATAAAAAGTAATAATCTTCTAGAATTTATTATTTTAGTTAAATGGAAAATTATACCAAAAGTTTAGAACTGTAATAAATATTGGAAAAAGTAAATGTCCTCACTAACACGTGTATCCATGAATAGTATAGGCGTGTGCGTATAGTACTGTGATATAGGAAACTAAATGTGTCAGTGTCCCCAACACTATTAAACTACCTCAAGAAGCGAGAGTGAAAATGATTACATGATACTAATGTATAAATCATATTATAGTTATATCATTATGATTTCATCAACATCTGGTGTTAGTTTCGGTCACTACACCAGGACATGGATGATAAAACATGAAGTCTCGTCTCTGAGATGTTTGTAAGGAGAAAGTGAATCAGTTATATGAATAAGGAGATGGTTACACCAGAATTTGTAAATTGAAATATGGATTGTGATCTTTAAATTGATCCCTTTCTCATATAATTTCACCCCTTTACTCAAGTTTCATTTTAAGTTATAAAATTAATTGGTATTGAGTAAACTCTTCATTACCTATTCAGGTACGGTTCTCCAAGTGAATAAGATTTCAAAGGTAGATTTATCTTTAATTCTTGTGGAGAATAAATTAAAAGAAAATATGAAAAGGCCAAAAGGAAAGTAATTCCAATGGAACATTCGAAACTTCAATTAATGAATGAGTTATTAACAAAGGTTGTTTTTATTGTATATTATAATATAAAAAAAATATAATTTTAAATGAAATTTTCTGAATTAATGAATCAAGTTACTCACTTGTTCTTCAAAAATATTCATCAATTTTAATTTTTCAGTTTTACAACTTGGGACAATATGTTGGTGACATATGTGTATTCTAATATAGTAACCAAGTAAGTGTAGAGATATTACTAGAAGTTATGTGTATTATCCAAATGAATTTGAAAGGTTGATACATAGGAAAGTGGTGAGAAGTACACAACTTCTTAATTTCCAAGTGAAAGATTCATGTAGAACTATTATTGAGTATAACCACAAAAATTAATCTCATGTGTCCTTGGATGTAAGGATACATTCTTCCAGGTTTTGTAATGAATGTTGTTTTTGGTATTCAAAACTCAATAACTAGTTTAGTAATACATGAATCATAGGCAATATGAGACGAATATAAAAATGTAAGACTCATACCTAGTTATGTCAAGATAATTATTTGTCAAGCAAAACTAAAAGTGGACATCAATAAGATACCTAGTATGGTATTTAGGATTAGTACAGCTAAACACCTTTGGTATCATCGATGTGTTTAGTTTGGACAAAGAAACCTTTAGAAATAATGGTATGCCAAAATTCTTATGGAATTAGTTCATCTTGGGAGTGTGACTTATTCCAAGCATAAGCTACAGGTATATATACTTCATATGATTCCTTTAAGTAATTAAGGAATGGTAAAATGAAGTAAGTACATGGTCAAAAGATATGAGCTTCTTCAAGCCGGCATGTCGAAGAATATCTCTATTGTGCAATCATCGATCATCA
Source organism: Viscum album (assembly GCA_963277665.1). Taxonomy (NCBI): domain Eukaryota; kingdom Viridiplantae; phylum Streptophyta; class Magnoliopsida; order Santalales; family Viscaceae; genus Viscum; species Viscum album. The sequence continues at coordinate 827,203,763 of OY728155.1, forward strand.
TAATGTAGCATGGAGTAATTCCAAAATTCACATTACCTTGTCCACATCACGGCTTTAATGTTAATAAATAGAATCAATGATGAAGTATTACATGTTAACATTGATCAAAAAAATTTATTGTGGAGTAATTCCTAAATGTGTATTACCTTATCCACATCATGACATTGATGTTTATGAGGAGGATCAATGATAAAGTTTTATATGTTAACATTGATAAAAAAACTAGCATGTATTAATTCCTAGATTCACATTTTATTCATCAGAGTATTGATGTAAGTAGTATCAATGTTTAAACTTGCAAAAACTTCTATTATATTTCATGATGTGCTTCGTAAATAACAGTGTAATCCCATAAACATATGCCAACTAAAAATTGAAAATTGGATATCATAGAATTCATAGTATGAAGGAAATTTATTATGTCATGAGACAAGTGTTTGGATGCAAAGTGTTTGCTAGGACATAATCAAACTTGCATCAGGAACAAACACATTTTTCATCTTTTGTAATCAACCTAATGTACTCTTAGGATATTACATAAATACCTAAGATATAAATGTTATAGTAAAGTTATAGAATGTATTTCTATAAAAGGGTGAACTTATCTATTAGATATAATGGGAGAAATATTGACTTTAGTTTAGTCAATGATCGAGATGCACAAATAGTTGTCATAGAAAATAGTTCCATAAGAGCATGTGGAATAGAGTATGTTCCAAATACACATAATGTGTAGGAAGTATAAAACCATGGTGATGGTTTTTATATTCACTGCGGTTGGTGATCTATTATTCATTGAGAATAATATTTGCTATAATCATTGTATAGAAATTATCTAAGATTCACAAGACCAACTAAAATTAAATAATGGATTTCATGTATCAAACTACTAAGGGGATTAATATTATTAATACTGTAGTGGGTATTCAAATTATTTGATACATGGATAGTACAAGTGTGGTACCAATAAGGCTAGATTGGTTTTACCAAATCGTTATGTATAAATACCTTAGAATCTTACTTTTCATAGCTAATTTTTTTTTGATCATGTTATTGAGCATTTGATTTCATGACCACCAATTGTGGATGGTGTCAATAAGACACAACCAGAAAGGGATGGTCATGTCACAGAATGCTAATAAAGGTTTCAAGTTACTGAAATCTGGTTTAAGATTAAAGTAAGAAACAAGATCACAGAATAAACATTTAAAAAAATGTTTTCCATGTGTATACCAAAGGTTAGTGGGAGCGCTAAGCTTTTCCAAGAAAAGTATGTTCAGAAACATATGGAAAAAAGACATTGGTCTTATAGTTAGTTAAGACCACGATGAAATTGATTCTCTAGTGATTGACTAAAAGTATCAACCTAAGTTCTAGGGAACAAGATCTACTGAGGTGGATCTATAGGTTGCTTGGACCTAGTCAATTGTATATATAGTGACATAGTATTGAAAAATACAAGTTAGAATAATTCAAGAGATGGATTTTTTCCTATGTCACAAGGCATAATCTCTCTAGGTTAACATGTCTGAGACATAGAAATAGATAAACACAATAATTTATATCCATACATCGAAGTGATGGATCAATCACATATTCTATTATATTTACAAGAACTAATATTTCCAGTATATATTTTAATGTAGGAAAATATCAGCTATATCTAGGAGTACTGCAAGAGATGCAGTTAGAACTATCTAATTGTACTTCGATAAGTACAAAAGATATGTACTTGGTAAGTGGAGAAGAAAGGATACTTGTTTTTCAGGGATACAAAGTAGACTTCTATAGATCAATGTGATCAACTATTATAGTTAGGCTAAAGATTAAGAGTGATTCAAGCTCATATAATCCAGTGGTATCCACACCTACAAATACCAAGTACATTGCATCTTATAAGGCAGCTAATAATCACTTATTAAATGAAATGATTTGTTCCAGTTTTTAGAATCACACCTGGTAAGAAAAGTATTATCATAATGTAAATCATGATATTATTACTAATAAAGATGTCAAGTTATAAAAGTGGGAAAAAGGGATATAATAGGGGATACCATCTCTTGAGAAGTTTAACTCAAGGAGATTAGGTCACTATAGCATAATTTCCATGCGGAGGAACCATGGAAGGCCTATTAGCTAAATTCTTTAATCAGAAAAAACATGATCTTTATCATGTGAGTAGCTATCAAGTTTGGTTATAATGTTGGATCTAGTGCAAGTGAGAGTGTTGAAATAGTGGGTTCCCTATACCCAACTATTCAGTACATTTTGATTACCATATCATGTATAGATTTAGCTATACATGATTTCATATTACCATTATAGTGTGGACTTTTCTACGTCCACTATTGAAATAGTAATGTCCAAAGATTAATTATTGTATAAAAAGGTTGTAGAAGATCCTAGGATATAATGAGAACCCATAGATACTATGATATTAATATTAAATATATGTTATATGGTCTAGATACATCTTACTGATTGGATACAGTAGATGTTTGACTATCAGGTGATGGGGTATTATAAGCATTGAGACTTATTATCATGAAGTCTGCACTTTGTGATCTCTAGTAGTGATATCATGAGGAAAGACACACCAATAAAAACACCACATGTTTCAGGTGTCATTGGATGTTCCTATCTATGATCATGTGTAATGGTCTCCTGACTTGAGATCATTTCTTGTGTATGTCATTTGATCATGTACTTTTATGTAAGATGAAAACCATGATGTTGAAATTGTGGAAAGGTAGTTTGTGTTGGATGCATTATTGATGGAATGACATTGGTTGAATGATCAAGAATGGATTTGTCACTTTCGGGCTATGCAAGTAATATATCTCAAGCCATGTTGATAATGATGGTAGTATCTTCATAAGACCATGTCCAGGGTAGTTGAGGGTAAATCCATCTATTTGGATCAACAAATAATAAAGTAAGAAAAAGATGATGACACATGTGTGCATCCCTCTTTATGAGATATTTAAGAAAAGGAGATTATATTACACAGTATGTGTTTGTAGGTTGGTTTTTGCTGCTGTGACAATCCTTATCTCTTTAAGGCCATGATGGGTTGCTAGATCCTACTATTGGTCTATGAATACTATTCACTACAATCGAGATAAGGTCCTAGAGGGTCACATGCAATAGCGTATTCGAGAATCTTCCCTATTTAGTTGAATAAGATTTTTGGACATGGTGAGCCCCACCACTAGGGTTTGGGATTTCTCCAAGGTTAAATGATCACCAATGCAATAAATAAATTCATATTATTAATTTTATGAATAATGGGCATTGAATTTATTTATTAAATGTATTTAACAGTTTTATGTAAATAAATGAAAACATTTATTTGAATGAATATTAAAATATTAAAGGTTCATTAATATTTGTGGGAGTAAGAGTCTAGTTATTGGATTAATTATTATCACATGATATATTTAATATATTATTGGAAATTGATAATAACAATGAATAATATTTATGACTTAGTTTGGTAGTCAAAATATTATTTATATAGTGTTTTAATAATTTAGGGGTCTGACTGATGTTCCCGGATATTTTCTTAAGAATCTATAAATATAGGAGGAGAGGATTTTTCTATAAAATATTCACAGACTCTCTCCCCCCTCCTCTCTCTCCCATATCCTAGAGAGAGAGGCTCTGGATCTAAGGAGCTTAGATGGAGCTCTCTCTCATGCATCGCCAGCAGAGTGATGCAGTGATTGTCAGAGTGTCGAAGAAGTTATCATATCTCCACTCTAGCACCCGAATTACAACGATAAGCACTTCCACAGATTTCATAAAGTGCATGTGGATGATCTAGAGGATTTAGATGTTGGATTATTTGAGCAGCGATCGCATACAATGAGAAAACTTCATGCATAGATTTAAATTTAAACCAGGTATTTTATGGTTTATATTTATGGTTAAAACACTTCATGTGAGATCCTCAGCTTTAACCAGGCATCATTTCATCGACGTCGACAAGTTCATCTCTAACATTAGTAAAAAAAATTAAAATCCCACATGTTTGGGGATTTCCCTTCATGCCCAGTTCCTTCATAAAGTGATAAATAAAACACTGTAGGGGTGAAAATGTTTTGAGGGAGAAGAAGCATGAAAGTTGGACAGATTACCCATACTCGAACAAAATAATCCACCTGTATAAGAAAAAAAATTATTATGTTAGTAGTATTGAAAGTAAATAAATCAAAATCAAATATGAAGAAATACATTAATTCTATGAATAATGATTTTACTATTAAAATATTAAGATTACCTATATAATTGAGCAGAGGTAGTTTTGTTTCTCTTCCAACAAAGGCAGTGAAGAGAACTTGAAGGAAAGTGATAAATTTAACACTATAGGGGTGAAATGGTTTTGAAGGATAATAAGTTTGTGGAATTTTTGGTGCATAAAGGGATGAAATATGGACAGAGTACCCCAACTCAAATAAAATACTCCACCTTTATAAGAAAACAATTATTATGTGAGTAATAATAAAAAGAAATAAATTAAACATAAATATGAAACAATACATTAATTCGATGGACAATGATTTTATAGTGAAAACATCAAGATTAACTATGTAATTGAGAAAAGGTAGTAGCATAGCTCTTCATACAAAGTGGATAAAACTTGAAAGAAAGTGATAAATGCAACATTGTATGGGTGAAAATATTTTGTGGGAGAAGAAGCATAAAAGTTGGACAGAGCACCCCAAATCAATCAAAAGAATCCACCTATATAAAAAACGATTATTATGTGTGTAATATTAAAAGTAAATAAATAAAACATAAATATGAAACAATAAATTAATTCTCTGGATAATGATATTATAGTGAAAACATCAAGATTACCTTTATAATTGAGAGAAGGTAGCATCATTTCTCATCCTGCAAAGACAGTGGAGAGAACATGAATGAAAGTGATAAATGAAACACTACATGGTGGGAAAGGTTTTTAGGGGGATTAATTCTATGAAATTTTTGGTGCAGAAAGGCATGAAATATGGAAAGAGAACCAAAAATCCAACAAAATAATTAACCAATTTAGGAAAACAATTATTATGTGATTAATACTAAAAATAAATAAATTATACATAAATATAAAACAATAAAATAATTCTATAGACAATGATTTTACTGTGCAAATATCAAGATTGCCTCTGTAAAATTAGCATTTACTAATGGATTACATGGATAGGAATTACATCAATCAAACAGGCATTTTTTTCATTCTCTAATATGAGAATAATGTTTGTAAATTGATGAAGGTGATGTATGAATTAAAATAAGAACTAAGAGCTTGGTATTGAAGGTTATATGAGTTATTAAAGAAACTTAAATTTAAAAAATGTGTAATTGATCAGAATCATTTCATAAAGAATAATTTTATGGATATATTGAAAGTGTTTATCAATTTGGTTGAAATAATATTTAGAGGTTCAAGAGAGGAATATTGATAATAATTTTCTACATTAACAATGACCAATGTTTAAATGTTGATGATTAGTGAGTTGACATTCTCCTTTTTTATAGGTGACTCCTCGAAATCGGGGGATATTTATTTCCCAAATCATTTATGTAAGAGAAGTGTTTTATAGATTTCCAAAGGACTATTGAAAACCCATGTTGAAACCCATTGAAAATTGAATAAAATTTTTAAATGTTGTGGGTGAAATATCAATCTATATCATGGAGTGTGGGGGATTTTTTATATGCCAGCTTTTTTATAGTATTCAGGTTTGACATACTATTTTTCTACATGTCATATAGCTAGGTATCAAAGTGATTCCATGGAAATCCACTTGTTATTTGTTAAATAAATACTCAAAATGGGGAGAAATTCTTAAAAATCTATATTTTTTAGAAAGAAATTATAATGTATTATAGTGGTATATAGGTCTCCAAAAAGTGGTCTAAATAGAAAGGGGTAATCTCAAAAGGATATTTTTTTCAAATTATTGAGAGGGGGGATTAGGATTAGGATGAAAAATTATAATGTAGTTGGAAAATATTACATATCATCAGGGTATAATATTTCATATATTATTATTAAAAGGATTTATAAATAATATTGGATTAATCTAAAGAGGGAGAAAAATTAAATAGATTTTTTAAGTGTGGAGAAATTGAAAGTTGAATTATTGAAAAAAGTTAAAACACATTTAAAAATAGATATAGTTTCCAAAAACAAACCCATGAAAACCATATATGAAACACACGATCTAGCTAAGATAGTTTCCAAGGGACATTCGCGTTCCCCCTCAGGTGGGAAACAAGAACCTGGGAATGAAAACAACACACTGGGAATGATTTGGACCAAAAAATAAATAAAACTAATAGAAAGAAAATTTAAATAAAAACTCCCATGATGCATCCATACATTGAATTATCACACCAACAAAGATAAGAATAAAAAAGAAGATATTAAGCAATATAATATAAAAGAAACCCCTTAACCTACCTTCAACTCCCTCACACACAAAATCCCCAGTTTCCATTTCAAAAATTTCACATGTATGGGATAAATTGATAAAATAAAGAATTAAAAATATGTATAATAACTTTTGATAGTCAATTTGGGAAATATAAACAAAATAAAACAACCAAATAAACTTCATGTGACTCCATGTGTCACCATCGAGTCCAGAAACAATAATCTCTCCATGAGTGATCAAGAGTTGAAACAAAATTGCATACTGAGAAAATCAGAAGGCCTACCTCACTAGTATATAATCACTAAACCACAAATAAAGACATCGTAAAAGAATAAATCAATAACGAAACAAAAAATACATAAAGAAAATTAGAAGAACTACCTCGCTAGGTTGAAGAAAATCTAAGACACTCTTCAAAAACTCTAACTACAATAGAACACCAGATGTCGAATGAGATGTTTGAGCAACTGATGTAGTTGAATGGTGTAATTCAAGCTTCAATTAACTGAGGAGGAGTTCCTACAATGGTTGGCTTCCATGGAAAGCTTCTAATATCGCAATGGGTTCGCAAATTGATAGGTTTTTTTAATTATATCAGGACACTTTTATCAGTGCTTATAAAAAATGCTGATAAATCCTCATATTTATCAGCGCAAAAAAATCACTCATAAAGAGGCTTCTATCCGCACTTATTACTTAATCATTGTTAAAGGATTTATAATTATTGTTATAATTAAAAAAATGAAAATAATTATATATAATTAATAAATATATATAAATATAAATATAGTAAATATATTCCTTTTAAATATATTTATTATAATTTTATAATTATTTATTTATAATTATAGAAATATTTTTTAAAAATAATATTTATATCATTATATATATTTATATAATTATATATATATATATATATATATTTAATAAATATATATAAATATAAATATAGTAAATATATTCATTATTTAAGTAAATTTATTATAAATTTAATAATTATTTAAATATATATAATTTTCTATTTATAATTATATAAATACTTTTAAACAAATATTAATTTATTTATAATTATAAATATATAATTGTATAAATATAGAATATGTACATTTATAAATATTTTTAATTATAAATAATTTTTTATAAATATATTTTTAACATTATTAATGAATATATAATTTTAATAGCATGTATATATGTTAAAAATAAGTGAAATTGAATATATTAATAATAAGAACACTTTAAAAATATTGAAAAAATCGATAAGTTTTATGTGTGTGCATTGTATATAAAAATAAATTGATTATGTATTTGTGAAATCAATATAACACATATTTTATCTATGTTAAATTGAAAAAAACTGACATTCAATTATATGTCGAGTATTATGAAAATATTCAATATTTTTAATTCAAATTAAATTTTTATTATAAACCATTATTTAATAAAAATATAACTATTTAATTTAAAGCATATAAATATTTTGTAATATATAAATCCTATTTATATACATTAATTTGTATCTATATATTTAATATATACAATTTAATAACATTAATTATCCTAATTATCCAATTAATAAAATGTTTAATGTTTAATAATGTGTAATCAATTTATTCATTTTTATCAATAATTATTTAATTAATAAAATTTGTAATAATTCTTTTGATAAACTCATTTTTTTTATTATTTAATTTTATTTATTCAGATCTTTATTAGTGTTAAAAAAAGGTTTATAAAATAAATATTTATCAGCTCTAAAAAAGTGCTTGTAAATGTTACCCTTTATCAGCACTAAAAAAAGCACTGATAAAGATTCCTTTTCTAGTACTAAAAATAAAGCACTAATAAGAGGTTAAATTTATTGTCACTTTCTTTAGTAGTGATAAATATTCCATTTATCGTCATTTTTTTCTTGCATTGATAAATACTGGTGCTGCTAAACGCCTATTTTGTAGTAGTGGGTCATTCAACATAACACCTAAATCCAATGGTAATTTCAAATATTTGATTAATGGGTCTAAATAAATGTCAATTTCATTTCCCGATTGTTTTGGTCCTAATATAAGCATAGATGACATATGGTATTTTTATTTCATGGATAATCATAGTGTAAAGTTATAATTTACCAATATAATTGGCCATGTACTATGAGTGCTACTTTGAAAACCAAAAGGATTCACTCCATCTGAAGATAATGCATGATGAAGGTTTATTGTCTCATTCCCAAATTCATGTTACTTTGGATCAATTTTCTTCCATTGAGGAGAGCCTTCATTGTGACGAAATTTCTCATCTTTATTTCTTGTATCTGGGTGCAGTGTCAATCTCCTTATGGCCTCCTCACTTCCATATAGAAACTTAATCCTTAGAATTATTGGAAACTATAATAAAACATTTATGGGACCTGATTTGTCTTTATTGTATCAAGGATTGCCACACTTTTTCCACTTTTTAAGTTGATTGTGGTCTTTTTGAAATAGTATACAATCATTTCGATAGGAATGTATTCTTTTAGAGATCATACCCATTGAACATTGTATTCATTTAGTGTTATATGTTTAGAAAGTAAGCTCATTGTCTTCATGAAGCATATCATTCGAGAGACTAAGTAGTTCAGTAAATCTAGCATTACTCCATCTGTTGCAATATTTTATATTATATATCTTTAATATGGCTGAAAATGTTGTATATTTAATACAACCAACATACAACGGCCTATTTTCAAAACTCTTCTAACTTCTCAAACAATTTTGGACAATCTTTATGGTCATCATCAAGTGTCATTTCATTCCCTCATTATAATACTTATCATCATTCACACCAGTAGTCATATCCTCGATAAAATTTTCATCATCTTTCACACTTGTAATCATATTAGATGATCTAGAAAACACAATGTCATCCCGATCATTAGTTGCATTCAGTTTTTGCTTGTGTTTAGTTCAATATTAATAACTTCAATATATTCGGTGAAATATCAAGTGTTCTTCCAACTCTTATGAACTAATTAGTCTTGAATAAAAATAGCGTAAAGAGGGATAAAGGATTTGAGAAGGGTCATATGCACGATACTTTAAAAACCTGATGAACTCTTTAACCTCTTCCTCATAATATTTTTTCATAAGATTGGTATCCATAAATTTTTTATTCATATTTATCCTTTTTCATTTATGAAAATCAATATTAACGAAATAAATAAATACAAAAAAAGTATGAGCTTAGAACCAATAAAATTTAATTCTTAAAGAATAATTTATTCTATATGAACCCATTGTTCTATGATAATAAGAGTAGAATTATTTGTATTGAGATTGTTTTTTAGTGGTATAAATCATTTAAAGAAGTAAGTGTGTGATATCTAAATAGTTACAAAGAATCTAATTAAATTTTCATCTATTTTAAAACAAAATGATCAAGGATGGTTTCTGTAACTTTTCTAGGTGGGAGTAAAATAAGGGAGAGGAGTTGATGTTTATTCATTTCTCACTTGACATGTAGCAGGTTAGGTGTTTTCTTAGTGATAGTATTCTTAGGAGATGAAGTTGATATTTTGTTAGATGAAAAAAAATTTGATAGGGCCCAATCATATGGCCTTGAGAACAAAAATTTAATGAATTTAAATATAATGAACATAAGTCTCGATCTTTGGATCTCAATCTACTAGAAAATTTAAAAAAATAATATAATTTGGGTTTCAAAAATGATTATAGTTCAAACAATTCACATGGAATAAAAGAATATGTAAAGAACATTAATGGAAATTCTTATTGGGTCCAAAGGAATAATCAACTTCAACACAAGTTGAAGGAATGCTTAATAGATTCAGAAAGGGGAATCAACAATTGCGATTGAAATTTTACAGTACTAGGGAACTATGAATGAAAATAAGGTGAATTAACCACCTTAATAATGATCTGAAACTTTTTGTTTTGTATTCTCTCTTTTAGTATCATTCTTAAAAAAATAAATTTTAAATTTAACTTGAGTTTAATGGATTTTTTTTAAAATTACTATCATATATATTCACATAAATGAAAATATAAAAAGGATTAGGGTTCTTCTGCCTGGTAATGGAAGAAAATGGGAAGCATTGATTGATTTTAATTCATGAAAATAGGAAGGATACCTGGAACTTGGATAGGATTCCCATATATGCATTGAAAAAACCCTTCCTACTTTTAATTTTAAATCATCACATTATATGATAAGTGGGAAGTGTTTTTAAAATGAACAAATGGTCCTTTCATCAACATCCTCATTCATCTAGGATCTCCATGCAATCAATGTGATAGATTTGTAAAAGAAGATCTCACTTATGATTAATTAAATGATATATCTATGGTTAAATAGATAGACAAGATCCAGAAAAAGTAGTAAGATATTGAAATCAGTAAGTGGAAGGAGTTGATTTTTATTTATTTCTGAAGTGCCCGGATCAGTGTGAATCACTGAGAGGGGGAGGGGGTGAATCAGTGATCCCTTAAAACTTTTTACTAATTGATTCTTTATCAATTAAACCTCTATGGCTGGTTAAATCCTCGATCCACTCTTCTTGTATCTCTCACCTTTCCACGAATGATGCAGTAAATGTAAAGGCACTGGACACAAGGATTTACAAGGTTCAGCACCAAAGGCCTACGCCCTTGCTATGTTGGTTATACGCCCCAACATGGTTTCTCCCATTATATTCTGTTAGTATTACAATGGTCGATACAGATTCCCACTGTATCTCTCCTGAGTCCCATAGGAGGGTCTTTATACTGCGTCCCATAGTGTTACTAGAGTCCCACTGGCTTGCTCCAGAATCCCACTGAAGACTTCTTCCACCCTGAGTCTCACAGGGGGCTTCTCCTGGCTCCTCGAGTCACACAAGTAGCTCTTCTTCTTGTTCAACTCTTCAAGTATCTTCAGCAGCCTGGGATAAAGACTGTTGGCCTTGCTCTGTACCTCTGCTCACTTGTGATGAACATGTCTTATCATCTTGCTCAAGATTTATCCCCTTCTTCTAAGGATGGCCTGGCTTCTCTCTTCAAGAATCTTCAACAGCCTCTGATAAGGTCTGTTGGTCTTGATCAGCACTTCTAATCACTTCTATTGATCAGGCTCTTCTCAATTACTGAAAACTCAGACAACTGATATCTCTAACTTCAGTCTGGCTTCAGTCTGACCACAGAACAACTTCATGCACTAAGTGCATGGCAACTCTGCATCTTCATGCACTGATTGCATGGCTTCTCAAATTCTTCAAGAACTCTTGGTCTTGGACTCCTCAAATGCACACAGCCTGATTTAGCTTTGTTCACGTGTGCACGTGCATGCATGTAAGCATGCACTCCCCTTTCTTTCTTCTTGGTGCAATAAACCCACAAAGGGTGTAATCCTTTTTAGCACACACCTTCTCACTTCCTTCACACACTTTTTTCTTATTGTTTACACACTTGAATGTGTGTTATACTTTAGTACACACACTAGGTTCGGCCTTTCCACTTTGTTTAGCACACACAATTTGTTCTTCGTTTTGCACACACTTAAGCTTGGCCTCTTTCCTCTTCTTGCACACAATTGGCTACGGCCTCTTTGGTCCTTTGTTTGCACACACACTTCCTTTGTTCAATTAGAAAACACAAGGCTTGTCCTTCCTCTTCCTCTTGCACACACAACTTGGATTTAGTTGTGGTCTTCCTCTTCTCCTTGCACACACACGGCTAGGGTGTAGTCTCTATTAAGCACACACACACAAGGTGTGTAATTCATACTACCCAAACCTCCTACCAATGTGAAGGGCGCGCAAGGGGTGCGGCCACTTCCACTTCTTCTTCAAAGAGCGCAAGGTATGAGCCGCGCAAGGGTGCGGACACTTCTATCGCACAAGCTTCAAAGAACACAAGGTGATGCAATGGGTAGCCGCAGGCGCGCAGGGTATAACACCGCGGGTGCGCAAGTGTGTCAAGGACACCTTGGATGCACAAGTGCAAACCGCGCTGGAGGCACGGTGCATAGAGCGGGCTCTTCCTGTCGCACAAGGGGTTCGCGCAGGGAACACCTTCGAAGCCTCGGGTGGCTCCGGAACAAACTGCCGCGCAAGTGAGATGCGCGGGGCACCAAAACTTCGTGAGTCACAGAGTCACTCTCACGGGACTTGTTTCAAGTTTTCCAGCCAGCATCCTCGAGGGCTCGGCCTCTCTTTTTATAGGCAGAGACGTCTCGGATCATCCGCGTGCGGTAAATCTTTGATCTCTCAAAGATTTCGGATCTTCAAGATTCTTTAAATCTTGTTTTATTCTTTCTATTCACGCGGGTTCTCTTTTTTATTTTCCTACTTCATGTGCATGTGACTTAGAACGCATGTACGGCCTTCCTTCGGTCCAAACCATGCAAAATATAAACCTCATGGCCTCGGCACTTCGTTTTCCTTGGCCAAACTCCAATTATCTCCATTCAACATGTGCATGCATATTTTATTGCATGATTATGTTCAGTGTGGCCATACAAACCGAATGGAGCCTTCGGTTTGATCAACAGTTGTCGGGAGCTTGAATTCTTCATTCGGGAGGCCTCTGGTTCAGCGGCAGCTTCGCGGGGTGGTCTTCGGCTGAGCTCGAGGAAGACTATGTGGCAGCCGTCGGATCAGCTCTTTGGACGGCCGCGATCAAAAGATCGTGTGCGGGATGCGATGAGCGGTCCAGATCGACCGCGCAATCAGATGAGCGGCCAGGATCACTCCTGCAGAAAAATCCTGCGTCCCACATCGAAACGAATCCTGGTTTTCCTGCAGTTTATCACCCAAGCGCTCTCCGCTACTCCTCAGTTGAACTTCTCCCCTCCCGATGCCGCCCCGCACCGGGTTCTCTCTGTGGGCGCGCTCTTGCGCCCACCCCTGCCACTCAGACGCGCCACTGGCGCCCACTATGCTTCCTTCGGGCACGCTCCCGCGCCCAAGCTATGCAGGGCTTGACACTCCCCTGCGTGGCCCGGGGCTTATACACGGCCCCGGCCTCCTCTTGGGCTGGCCCCATGGGATCCCCCTTGGGCGTGGCGACCTCGAGTCCCACATGTGCCTTGGGGTTGAACCCTTAAGGCTGGCCCTTGGTGGCTAATTTTTTTCTTAAGTAGAGACTTAGGGACTTTGTATAAAAACAAAGTAACCCAAGTTCAAATGCCAAATTCCACTTCTTCCAAGCCATTATTCCTTCTTCATTTCTTCTCTTCTCTTCTTCTTAATAATTCTTCCATTCCTCTTAAACATTTATTCAATACTTAGGAATGGAATTCCTGAAGATTCTTCATCAACTGAAGCTCCTGAATCACATAATCTGCAATGTTCTTCATTGATCCAATCAGAGATCAAGTTGGATCTTCTTAAAATTCACATGCACTAAGTGATAGTGCATGGACTTAATTAGCACCACTTCATCCACCTAGTGATTGTGGATGGATCACTTCATCTCCTCATGCATTGTCAATACAATGCATGGTCTTCAAACATTGTTGTGACTTTGTATCATCAGGATACAAGTTCTATGAACTTAAAGATCAGCTCAACAATCGTTAGATATAATGATGATGCTCTATCATCATCCATTCTTCAAGTGGTGTAACTTAGTATCATCTTGATAAAAGTATTGAAACATTAAGATCAGTTCTACAATCGTCTGATATCCATAGAGAATGTTTCATCCACAACATCCTATGTCACTTAGTGAATCTCCTAAGTGACATGCATCTTAGTACCATGGCCATTCTCCTTCATCACCATCACCATCACATCCTTTGTCATTCACATCTTGACATTCCTTGACATCCATTCATTCCATGACAACATCATGCCTCTTTGACAACAAATGCAACACAGTGCATTTCAATATCCCCCTTTGTATTTTTTGTCAATACACTACTTATGCACATATGAATGGGTCAATATGTGTGCCAATATTTCTCCCCCTTATTGGCAATCAAATGCAAAGTTGTGGTGTGGTTCTCTTCAAAAAAAATCACTTCCTACCTTTGAAAAGCCTTGTCTTGAAAATCACAAGAGAGGGATGATGTCACATGTTCACTTGAGCAATGAACCTTTAGTAAATCAGCTCTAAGTCTACTTGTGCTAACCCGGTGTAGAAAACAAGAGTGATATGACCAAGGAATTCAAAGTTGTCCATAATTCTCTACACATGTGAGATCATGCTTAGGGGTTTGAAATTTTTCAGATATAACAATGAATTTGCTAAATCCTGTACAACTTCACAAAACTCATTAGAAAGTTCAGGTGCAAAGATAAAGCTCCCCATTTCAACCATTTGTCTTCAATCAATACTCCCCCTCAATTTTCATGGTGAATACAATTAAGAAACAAGGGATGAAAGTATGATTGTAATACCTTCACTTTTCTCAAGATGGTATTAAATATCAGAATCCCATCTTCTACAGATTGGCTCCCCCTCAAGGGGTGTACTCCATTCTGTCCAAACCACTCTCCAGATGAGAATGATCATCATCTTCAATTCCCTGCAATGTTAGCACATGTAAATACCAGAAGTATAAGGGAATAAGATGGAACCTCCTTGGTTCATCAATGTGAACAACAAGGTTGAGAAGATTCTCTCAACCGAGATGTCCCATTTTCACCATTCTTCACACTTGCAAATTTGATCGTCAATGATGTTTGTGCTGATGTGGATCTCAACACCTCTTTAACTTCTTTGTGTGTGACTCCTGTATTTCTAGGTGCCTTCTGAGAACTAGAGTCTCCTGGTGCAATCTTCATTCTTTTGAAGAATCCCTTCTGAGCTGGAATGAATATCATGCATTTATCACTAGTATGTCCAGCTTGATTGCACCTCACACACAGAACTTGATCTTCATGTGAAATCTTTTTCTTTCCTTTTGCCTTAGCAATTGCCAGAACTTTATCTTCAGCTCTTTGCAGATCTTTGGCAAGTTGCAACTGATTTGGCCATATGACTAGTAAGTCACTTGGAAGTGTGGCCTCAGTTCTGGATATTCCACATGGTTCCTTCGATTCTTTCAAGCTACCTTTCTTAGGCAACTTGTTTTCAATCAATCCCTTCTGATTCTTTTGGATTGATCGTCTGTTTGAGTCCAGTCTGCCTCTATTGAATTTCATGGCTTGTTTACAAAGATCCATGATATGTCCTTTCTTTCCACAGTAGAAGCATGTTTTCTTCTTGGTGGTCCTTCTGGATACATCACCCTTCATGGATTTAGACTCCAAGGTCTTCTATTCCTTTTTCATAATCTTCTTGGGAGTATCTTCAGCTTTCTTCTGCTTGCTTCCCAAGGATTCTTTCTGAGCCAGGTTCTATGATCTTTTCTCCTTTTGAGCTCTGGATACAGTTGGAGATTGACATGTATCTCTTTGACCACTTTTGCAATCATCCCAGATGTTGTCAAGTAATCCAAATCTATTTGCAGTAAACAGATGTCTTTGGACCTGTGGATGCTGCTTCTTTTCTTCTGGCTTGCTCCCCCTAGGCATGGGCTTCCTCTGTGCTTTGGCATTCAGTGGATTGTACCAACAATCCTTTGCACAATGCCCATACTTGTTACAACACCAACATTGACCCACAAATCTTGACTTTTTGATTCCTTCTGATTGTAGGGTACTTGTCTTGAATTGTTATGCTGCTTTAGGAGAGCTTTCTTTCTTCATTGTCTTCATCTATACTTGTTTGGAATTATTCTTCCATCCTCCACTTTTAGTAGAAACACTTTTAGAAGCATGAGTAAAAGATGGTATGGATGGTACCTTCTTTTTAGAATATGTTGCCCTTTCATTAGAGGATGTCTTTCTTCTAGAATCATCCTACTCAATGCATACTTGAGTAGCAACATTTCTACTTTCAGCTGACTGGGAGGATTCAGCTTTTGGTGATTGCAGATTTTTCAATATCACCTCTAGTTCTAAGAATTTCATGTTAAGGGAGTTCTTATCATCCTCAACAGTTCTTAGCCTTCCTTCCCAAGTTTCTTTCAGCTGTTCTAACTGGTCTTCATGCACCTTCTTCATTTCTAGCAATGAATTTTCCAGCTCCTTCACCATTTTGACTTTGTCTTCGAGTTGAGCATCTCGGACATTCATTGACACTTTGTGCAACTTCTCCAGTGCATGGAAAACTTCTTTGATCACAGTCTTAAAGAATTATTTCTCAGAAAGGCTTCTTTGCAATTCTTCAGCAGTGTATTCATATCTTTCATTGCAAAGCGATACTGTTTCATCTTTAGCCTTCACCAGCTTTCTGAGAGTGTTGGTTATGCCAACCCTTTTAGCCAACTGATCTTCCATTGTATTGGCTTCTTCTTCTAGCTGTAATTTTTCTTCTTGAAGATCAAGGATGCCTGTAGCTATACACATTGCCACTTCCTTGGGGACTGTCTTCTGAAGATATTCGATTGCACTTTGAAGGTATTTCATTGTTCCAACTTCATCACAGCTAGGACAGGCTTTCTTCATCTTCTTGGCCTGTTTCTTCTTTCTATTTTTCTGAGTCTTGGCAGATATCTCCATTTGAGGCTGGTCGCTCATTTCCTCAAATATTCACTTCATAAAGACTCCCTTGGATCTTTTAGAGGTAACCTTCTCTTTAATACCAATTGAAGTGCCCAGATCAGTGTGAATCACTGAGAGGGGGAGGGGGTGAATCAGTGATCCCTTAAAACTTTTTACTAATTGATTCTTTATCAATTAAACCTCTATGGCTCGTTAAAGCCTCGATCCACTCTTCTTGTATCTCTCACCTTTCCAAGAATGATGAAGTAAATGTAAAGGCACTGGACACAAGGATTTACAAGGTTCGGCACCAAAGGCCTACGTCCTTGCCATGTTGGTTATACGCCCCAACATGGTTTCTCCCATTATAATCTGTTAGTATTACAATGGTCGATATAGAGTCCCACTGTATCTCTCCTGAGTCCCACAGGAGGGTCTTTATACTGCGTCCCACAGTGTTACCAGAGTCCCACTGGCCTGCTCCAGAATCCCACTGAAGACTTCTTCCACCCTGAGTCTCACAGGGGGCTTCTCCTGGCTCCTCGAGTCACACGAGTAGCTCTTCTTCTTGTTCAGCTCTTAGAGTATCTTCAGCAGCCTGGGATAAAGACTGCTAGCCTTGCTCTGTACCTCTGCTCACTTGTGATGAACATGTCTTCTCGTCTTGCTCAGGATTTATCTCCTTCTTCTAAGGATGACCTGGCTTCTCTCTTCAAGAATCTTCAACAGCCTCTGATAAGGTCTGTTGGTCTTGCTCAGCACTTCTGATCACTTCTGTTGATCAGGCTCTTCTCAATTACTAAAAACTCAGACAACTGATATCTCTAACTTCATTCTGGCTTCAGTCTGACCTCAGAACAACTTCATGCACTAAGTGCATGGAAACTCTGCATCTTCATGCACTGATTGCATGGCTTCTCAAATTCTTCAAGAACTCTTGGTCTTGGACTCCTCAAATGCACACAGCCCGATTTATCTTTGTTCACGTGTGCACGTGCATGCATGTAAGCATGCACTCCCTTTTCTTTCTTCTTGGTGCAATAAACCCACAAAGGGTGTAATCCTTTTTAGCACACACCTTCTCACTTCCTTCACACACTTTGTTCTTATTGTTTACACACTTGAATGTGTGTTATACATTAGTGTGGGGGTCTCCTCTTCTTCTAAGTGTATACACACTTCTTAGTGCACACACTAGGTTCGGCCTTTCCACTTTGTTTAGCACACACAATTTGTTCTTCGTTTTGCACACACTTAAGCTTGGCCTCTTTCCTCTTCTTGCACACAATTGGCTACGGCCTCTTTGGTCCTTTGTTTTCACACACACTTCCTTTGTTCAATTAGCAAACAAAAGGCTTGGCCTTCCTCTTCCTCTTGCACACACAACTTGGATATAGTTGTGGTCTTCCTCTTCTCCTTGCACACACACGGCTAGGGTGTAGTCTCTATTAAGCACACACACACAAGGTGTGTAATTCATACTACCCAAACCTCCTACCAATGTGAAGGGCGCGCAAGGGGTGCGGCCACTTCCACTTCTTCTTCAAAGAGCGCAAGGTATGAGCCGCGCAAGGGTGCGGACACTTTTGTCGCGCAAGCTTCAAAGAACACAAGGTGATGCAATGGGTAGCCACGGGCGCGCAGGGTATAACACCGCGGGTGCGCAAGTGTGTCAAGGACACCTTGGCTGCGCAAGTGCAAACCGCGCTGGAGGCACGGTGCACAGAGCGGGATCTTCCTGTCGCGCAAGGGGTGCGCGCAGGGAACACCTTCGAAGCCTCGGGTGGCTTCGGAACAAACTGCCGCGCAAGTGAGATGCGCGGGGCACCAAAACTTTGTGAGGCATAGAGGCACTCTCACGGGACTTCTTTCAAGTTTTCCAGCCAGCATCCTCGAGGGATCGACCTCTCTTTTTATAGGCAGAGACGTCTCAGATCATCCGCGTGCGGTAAATCTTTGATCTCCCGAAGATTTCGGATCTTCAAGATTCTTTAAATCTTGTTTTCTTTTCTTTGTTCACACGGGTTCTCTTTTTTATTTTCCTCCTTCACGTGCATGCGACTTAGAACGCATGTACGGCCTTCCTTCGGTCCCAACCATGCAAAATATAAACCTCATGGCCTCGGCACTTCGTTTTCCTCGGCCGAACTCCAATTTTCTCCATTCAACATGTGCATGCATATTTTATTGCATGATTATGTTCAGTGTGGCCATACGAACCGAATGGAGCCTTCGGTTTGATCAACAGTGGTCAGGAGCTCGAATTCTTCATTCGGGAGGCCTCTGGTTCAGCGGCAGCTTTGCGGGGTGGTCTTCGGCAGAGCTCGAGGAAGACGATGTGGCAGCCGTCGGATCAGCTATTTGGACGGCCGTGATCAGAAGATCGCGTGCGGGATGTGATGAGCGGTCCAGATCGACCGCGCGATCAGATGAGCGGCCAGGATCACTCCTGCGGCAAAATCCCGCGTCCCACATCGAAACGGATCCCGGTTTTCCTGCGGTTTATCACCCAAGCGCTCTCCGCTACTCCTCAGTTGAACTTCTCCCCTCCCGGTGCCGCCCCGCACCGGGTTCTCTCTGCGGGCGCGCTCTTGCGCCCACCCCTTCCACTCGGACGCGCCACTGGCGCCCACTATGCTTCCTTCGGGCGCGCTCCCGCGCCCACGCTATGCAGGGCTTAACACTCCCCTGCGTGGCCCGGGGCTTATACACGGCCCTGGACTCCTCTTGGGCTGGCCCCATGGGATCCCCCTTGGGTGTGGAGACCTCGAGTCCCACATGTGCCTTGGGGTTGAACCCTTAAGGTTGGCCCTTGGTGGCTAATTTTTTGCTTAAGTAGAGACTTAGGGACTTTGTATAAAAACAAAGTAACCCAAGTTCAAATGCCAAATGCCACTTCTTCCAAGCCATTCTTCCTTCTTCATTTCTTCTCTTCTCTTCTTCTTAATAATTCTTCCATTCCTCTTAAACATTTATTCAATACTTAGGAATGGAATTCCCGAAGATTCTTCATTAACCGAAGCTCCTGAATCACATAATCTTCAATGTTCTTCATTGATCCAATCAGAGATCAAGTTGGATCTTCTTCATATTCACATGAACTAAGTGATAGTGCATGGACTTAATTAGCACCACTTCATCCACCTAGTGATTGTGGATGGATCACTTCATCTCCTCATGCATTGTCAATACAATGCATGGTCTTCAAACATTTTTGTGACTTTGTATCATCAGGATACAAGTTATGTGAACTTAAAGATCAGCTCAACAATTGTCAGATATAATGATGATGCTCCATCATCATCCATTCTTCAAGTGGTGTAACTTAGTATCATCTTGATACAAGTATTGAAACATTAAGATCAGTTCTACAATCGTCTGATATCCATAGAGAATGTTTCAACCACAACATCCTATGTCACTTAGTGAATCTCCTAAGTGACATGCATCTTAGTACCATGGCCATTCTCCTTCATCACCATCACCATCACATCCTTTGTCATTCACATCTTGACATTCCTTGACATCCATTCATTCCATGACAACATCATGCCTCATTGACAACAAATGCAACACAGTGCATTTCAATTTCTTTACTTGGTACATGGAGGGTCAAGTTTTCTTTCAGTGATAGGATGCTCAGGATCCAAAGTTTATCTTTTTTAAGATCATGAAAATGTTGATAGGTCCCAATCACATGGTCTTGAGAACCCAACATTTGAAGAAAACCTTGAATTTAAATCCAATGAACCAAAAATCCTCATCTCAAACTAATAATTGGAGTATAACCCCAGACTAAATTAAACTCATTTCATACCTATAAAAATAATAAAAAAAATAAGAAGAAATTATAATGAATGGGTTTCTTCTTCTTGTAAATGGAAGTAAATGAGAAGAATTGTTTTATTTTAATTCATGGGAGTAGGAAGGATACTTGGAACATGAAGCAGATTACCATTTATGCACTACAAAAACTCTACCTACATATCATTTATAGTCAACACCTTACATGATATGTGGGAAGAGTTTTTACAGTGCACTTTTAGGAGCTCCATGAAATCAGAGTGAGATATTATAATGAATGAGTGAAATGAACATGAGGTCAAGGGAGAGGGTGAAGTAATAATGGCTTGAGGTGATAGAGATTTGGTGGATAATTAGGGAGGTAGATCGAGGAAAAATAAGATCGGTCACGTGCGTCATTAAACACCTTTGGGAAAATTAACAACACATAGAGATGCTTGATGGGGGTGATGGATCACAAGTCACATGCCTTGGATTTTGGAAATTTCGATTCTTCCAAGATATTTGAGAGAGGGTGACGATAAAGCTTCAATTCCATGAGAGATTGAACGATGTGAGGATAGAAAACGTTGTTAGGGTTCTATTTAAAATACTTATCATTGCTTTAAAAAAGCACTGTTAAAGGGGGTTTATTAGTGCTAAAATAATAAGTGTTGATAAAACCCATATTTATTGGTGCTTTTTAACATTGATAAAGATATATTTTTTCAATATTAAAAAAATACTGATAAAACATATCTTTATTAGCGTTAGAATTTTAGCATTGATAAATATGTATATGATTAATTTTAATAATATAATTAATATAATTAAAAAATTTAAATGTATATAATTATAAATAAATATTAATGTATATAATTATAGATATATTTAACGAATTGTAAATATGATTTTATAAATATAATTATAAATATATATATAAATATACATAAGTATAAACAAATAATTATTTATATAATTATAAATATATTAAAATAATTATAAATATGTATTTATAAATATAATTATAGATATATATTTCTAATTATAATTATAAATAAATATATTTTTAAATATATTTATAAATATTTGTATATAATTAAAAATATATTTGTATAATTATATATTTTTATATAATTATATATATGTATATTAATATATATATATATTAATATATATATATATATAATTATAAATATAATAAATATATTTATTAGGATTTTATAATTATTTAAATATATAACTATTTATTTAAAATTATATAAATACTTTTAAATATATATATATATACATCTATTTATAATTATAAATATATTTATATATATTAATATATATAAATATGTATATTTATTAATATACCAAAAATGGTGTGGACCATGGATTAAAAACCCATAGTCTCGAAAAAATTATTAATAAAAAGAAGAGTGCGCAAAACAAACAAAGAAAGACGGGATTACACAAAAGTCTACCCAGCAAACGCCACTAAAACAAAGACAAAAATCACATTTCTTATACCATACAACCCTTACTTAAGAGTTTCCCCTACCTATTGGATGCATGTCTCTTATACACTACTTGGGTAGGCTGCCATGTTTCATCCTGATCATCCATTCCCGATGAATCATCTTCTTCATAATGAGCATCTTCATTTGATACGTTACCCTTCTGATCAAAGGATCTCCTCTCTTGAGGAGTCAGATAGTCTGAGGAGTTTTCAGAAAAATAACCATAAACATTACCAAATTCTTCATACTACATGTCCCCGATATGAGATCTATTCAAAATGTCAAGCACAGCAAAGCCCTTGTTGTGACCAGAGTCTGGTATGACATTACCAACCTCCTATGTTTCAAGGACAGCTTCTTCATCCCAATCTTCTCTCATGTCTGCCTCTAAGATATCTTCATCATCCACTCTCACCCCACATGGGTCAATATGAAATGATATGACATTTTCAAGATTGTCAGGACTAATTGAAACTGTCCCAACTAGACTAAGATAGGGAGAGGAAAATTGAAGAGGTTTCTTAAATAGTACTAGTTGAAAACCATCCTCATCCACTATAATTTTCCTTTACCCCTTCTCAAATCCTATATTCTTGGATTTTACGACAAGGTAATGTTTAAAATATTCTCTTTCATCTACATCCTCATCCCTCCTTTGAGAATTTCATGCACTAGCATCTGCAGATTCAACCATGCGCTCATTCACCCCAAAAGAAAGTCTATCATTTTAAGAGTGTCTACTAACAAAAATAAGCCTATAATTCGGTGTATGTACCTACACCTATGAATCAACACTCTTTCCCTTCACATCATAATCCTTATTTGTTTCAATCACAATAGATGTGCGGCCACTCACAACCTCCTTTCTCATATGAGAGGTACCAGGAGCTTTCTTCCCAGGAGGCTGTGAAGGAGTACCTGAATGCTTAATATGGATATTCCTAACATTTTTGAAATTGGAGACCTCATTCTCCACAAGATTCTAGAAGTCAAAAAATAATGGAATAAGTTCATATTCAAATTTCACCTCAATTTTAACACCATTTTCCACCAAAGTGGTAGAGTTAGGTAATGGATTGAGCATGTCACCATCCACAAGAACCCTAAAAATTACCTAAATTTCCCCTCAATCGTGTTCTCATCCATCTTAATGGGAGAACCATTGAAAGAGGCAAGATCATTAAGAATAACAGGATGCCAAAGCACCCAACTAAGACCAAGAATTCTTGTCCAGATCTGTGCAGTATTCTGCTTCTGTAAGTGAAAATTAAAATTCAATTCCTAGGAAGAGAGGTGAAAAACCACTAGATTAAGCACATAAAAACAAGATCACCAAGTACATAACTGATCTTACGCATTAGATAATATGGAAATATACTCATCCAATGGGAACAATCCTCTAGTTGGAAATTCCCCAAATTTGAGATAGTCGAGACTTCACCTCCTTAGTGCCAAAAGGATTATCACCCTTAGAAAGAATTACACACCCAATAAAAGAAAACATACAGGCATTCAGTCCTTCCTTGAGTGCATCAGGGTTGGAAATGATTGTGAAGACCCCATTTTCAGATTTTGAAAAGTGAGGTTCGGGGAAAACGTGGGGTTCAGTAGTAAGATCCTCCCCTTTATTTAGGGCTTTAGCAATAGGAAAACGTTTATACATGGGATTAAAAGGGTCGTGATGTGGGGAACCTTTCTTCAATTCAAGAAACCCCAATCCCAGATCCAGTAAATATGAGTTTTTTGGTGCCCGATTGAAGATGAAACCAGGATCCATAGGTTTCAGCACATTTGATGGAGGATCCTTTGCACTCGAGGTCTTCCCTACTCAATCACAACTGCAAACACCATCGTCTCATTCACACTCCTTGCTCCAGTCCACATATTCCAGCACATTCAAAGGATAATTTTCCACACCCTAGGTCTTCCCTACTCAGTCCTCAGCAGAATCGCCTTCAGCTCCTCCGCATTCCTCATTCCCATCCATAATTATAAATATAATAAATATATTTGTCATTTTAATTTATTTATTATAATTTTAGAATTATATAAATATATAATTATTAATTTATGATTATATAAATACATTTTAAATATATATATATATATTTATTTATTTATTTATTTATTTATAATTATAATTATATAACATTATAAATATTGTGTATATATATTTATTTCTTTATTTATTTATTTGTAAATATTTATTTAAATATATATTTTTATCATTGATAATAAATATATAATCTTAAATTCATGTATATTAAAAATGAGTGAAATTAAATAATAAAAAATGAAAAGAATTCAAAAATATTAAAAAAATGGATAAGTTTTATTAATTATACAAATTATACAAAAAATAAAAAATATATATATATTAAAATGAAGAAGAACAAATCTTAAAAATAATAAAATTTATTAAATAAATATGTATAACTATTATAAAATAAATAAATGCCAAAAATATCGAAAATTAATAAATATCAAAAATGAAAATAAATATTAACTAAAATAATATTAAAAAAGATTATATAAAATTAAATATATTACAAAAATATTAACTATTTAAATTACAAAAAATATTTAAAAAATCATTAAAACATATTAATTAAATAAATTTCAAACATATTTTAAATGTCAGAACTTAATAAAAAAATTAATTAAATATTTTTCATATAAATTAAAAACATATTAAAAAATATTACATAGTAAATAAATATATATATAAATAAATATTACAAAATTATTAAATTCTAAATAATATAAAAATAAATAAATATTAAAATTGAATAAATAGTATTTAATGAAATAAATATTAAAAATGAATAAATATAATTTAATAGACAAAACTATTTTAAAAAAATGAATTCATATAAGATTAAATTCATGAATTTTAAACATGTAGAAAAAAAGTAAATATTTTAAAATGATTTTTAAATAACTTAATTATATAAATTTCAAAAAATTTAAAAATATTACAACTTAATAAATAAAATTGAATAAATTTTAAGCATATAAATTAAAATAATATTAAAAATAATACTTAGTAAAATATAAATATGTAAGAAAAATGAATAAATTCCAAAAAATATTATATCAGTAATGAAAAAATATACATCAAATGTGAAATAAGTACCTACAAACACACACATATATACACAAATATACCCATGTACATGTAAACATACACATATAGGTACGCATACATGCATCTGTATATGTACACCATCTATATATACACACACACAAAACACACACACATAACATAATGCAAACACATATATTAGACATTGAAATAAATATATAAATTCAAATATCACATATTATCAATGAATCATTTATATTTATATAATTGTTTAAATTATTAATATATATATATATCATGTTTATATTATTTATATACCTACATTTTTTAATTAATATATATAAATACACATTAATTTTTGAATATAAATATGATAATTATATATATATAATATTTTTTATTAAAATTTTTTATTAATGTGTTGTTTAGTGATAATAAAGGTTACCTATATTAGTTTTTTTATCTATTATTGATAAAGGTTAACCATTTATCAGTGATTTATGGTTAGAAATGATAAAATCCAATGTTGATTAAAGCACGATCTATGGTGTTGTAATTTTCTCATAAAATTTCACTACTATAGATTTGGGATTATTCAGTGCTTGTGAAAAGTACTTATAAAATAACACCTTTATCAACACATTTTTATAGCGTTGATATGGGGTTCCTTTTATCAGCACTTTTTTTTAGTGATGATGAATTTTTTCTTTATCAGTGCTCATTAAAATTCTCATAAAACTAAAGTGATCATGTGTGCGAGTTCCGCATTGAATTTGTAGACATCCGACCACCTATTTTTATATGATTCTGTGATATGAAAACACCATAATCCTGGTTCGGGGATAGGCTCTCGAATACACTCTCCATGCACATAAATGCTACCATTCCTATATGCATGGGAACACACAAACCTTGGTTCACCCTATTCTCACTATGGGACTTATACCACCCTCTTCTTATTGTGAGAATTTTCTATTGGACTACCTAAATGGTTGTCCCTTCAGTGGTTTTGGGAACAATCTTGTTGATTTGTGCTTATGGACATCAAGAAGATACCTAGTATGGTATTTAGGATTGGTGTAGCTAAACACCTTTGGTATCATCGATGTATTTATTTTGGACAAAGAAACCTTTATAAATAAAGGTATGCCAAAAATATTATGGAATTAGTTCATCTTTGTCGCGTGAACTATTCCAAGCACAATCTAGAGGTATATATACTTCATATGATTACTTTAATTAGTTATGGAATGTTAAAATTAAGTATGTTCATGGTCAGAAGAGGAGTGAGATTGGAAATACCTAATTCTAATTTCCAAGTTTGCAACAGTTTTCAATGTCTTGAAGTTGATGACATAAGACTTGATTTGGAGGGGGGAAGGACTTGGGAGTGCATTTTTAAGAAGGCCTCTGACTTACACCCACAATAAGTTACATTGAATAAGGTTCATGAGGAGTTTATAGATGGTGAGGCCATTCATTCTGACTCACACGATGCTTTCTCCAATGTGGATGTTCGGCCGGTTAATGAGTTTAAAGAGACTAACGATGCAGTTTAGGAGTTGGAAGGTGTTTCGGTTAGGCCCCCATTAGAAGGTCAGAAGGGAAGTCATAAGGGGATGAAGGATTACTCTTCCATACCTATTCCTATAGTGACACAGTCAGTGAAGAAATTTAAAGACAAACAGTTGGACAACCACGAAAATTCAAGTGTTTTGGATGAACAATCCTTGGATTTTCTCATGAGCTCGGAAGAAGAAACGGTGGAAAAAGTTTTGTATCTCAATGAAACTGAAGAAAAAGATGCTAAATTGATGGGGAAACCACTAAGGATGACTCTTAATGAGGAAAAATATGCCTGGATAGACAGGAAGTACTTGATATTAGTTGGGGGATTCAATAATGAGAAGATTAGTCTTGATGAGTATATTCAGACATGGGACAAGCTGACCATCCATTTAGAGGATCTTCTTACGGATGCACCTACCACTCATATCTCATTTTTTTCCTAGAATTTTTTTAGAGAAAAAGACTCAGGTAATATAAAGTTAATCTTCAATGACTTTGGTTAAGTTATTGGTGTTGATTTTCTTGGATGAGAGGAATTCTTGTACGTGTTGTGTCTGTTTCTGGATTTCCTTTCTGTTCGGTGTTGTTGCAAAGTTTGATGCTTTGTTTCTAGAAATCTACTTGGATCTGCTTTAGAAGAGGATCAGATAATTAATTCATCACTGGTGCTAGCCTTTTGAACTTTGATGCTTGATAGGGTATGGCTTCTCCATCAGTTTTGTTCCCATGCAATTTTTCACGAGACTGCTTGTTGAAGGGTCCTACTTGGTGAAGTCTTATAGTCATGGAGCAGCTATTGGGAGGGGTAGATCCTGTAGTTTGTTCTGGGTTTTCTCCATGTTGGTTGTTTTGTTACTTTCTTAAGGGACTTCACGGTTTCTCACTTTTCCCTTAAAAGTGTTTTTATCATAAAAAAAGTAATTTTCTATCAATAATCAATCATTATAATATAGCATGTAGTAATTCCTAAATGCACATTACCTTATCCACATCATGGCTTTGATGTTGATGAGGAGGATTGACGATGAAGTCTTACATGTTAACATTGATCAAAAAATGTAGCATGGAGTAATTCCTAAATGCATATTACCTTATCCACATCACGATATTAATGTTTATGATGAGGATTAATGATGAAGTCTTACATGTTAACATTGATCAAAAAAATTAGCGTGGATTAATTCCTAGACGTAGATTTTATACATCAGAGTATTGATGTAAGTAGTATCAATGTTGGAAATTGCATAAATTCCCATTATATTTCATGACGTGCTTAGAAAAAATGGCATAATCCCATAAACATATGGTAACTAAAAAATGAAAATTGGATATCATAGAAGTCATAGTATGAAGTAAATCCATTATTTCATGAGACAAGTGTTTGGATGCAAAGTGTTTTCTAGGACATAAACAAACATGCATCAGGAATAAAGACATTTTTCATCTTTTTTATTCATCTTAATGGTCGCTTATAATATTACATAAATCCCTCTGATAGAATGTATATAGTCAAGTTATAGAATTTATTTCTATAAAAGGGTGCACTTATCTATTATATATAGTGGGAGCAAGATTGACTTGAGTTTATTCAATGATTGAGATGCATAAATAGTTGTCATAGGAACTAGTTCCACAAGCACATGTGGAATAGAGTATGTTCCAAAGACACATAATGTGTAGGAAGGATAAAACTATGGTGATGGTTTTTATTTTCACTATGGTCGGTGATCTATTATTCATTGAGAATAATATTTCTTACAATCATTGTATGTAAATTAGCTAAGATTCACAAGACCAACTAAAATTCAATAATGGATTCTATGTATCAAACTACTGAGGGGCTTATTATTTTGAATACTATAGTGGTTACTCAAATTATTTGATTCATGGATAGTACAAGTGTGGTACCAATAATGCTAGATTGGTTTTACCAATTTTTTACGCCTAAATTGGTTAGAATTTTACTTTTCATAGCAAATTTTTATGATCATGTTATTGAGAATTTTATGTCATAACCACCAATCATGGATGGTGTCTATAAGACACAACCAGAATGGGATAGTTACATCACAGAATGCTAATAAAGGTTGCAAGTTAATGAAATCCAATTTATCATTAAAGTAAGGAACAAGATCATAGAATGAGCATTTATAAAAAATGTTTTCCATGTGTCTACCATACGTTAGTGGGAGCTCCAAGGTTTTCTAAGAAAATTATGTTTGGAAACATATGTAAAATAGACATTGATCTTAATATTAGTTAAGACCATAATGAAATTTATTCTTTAGTGATTGACTTAAAGTATTAACCTAATTTCTAGGGAACAATATCTATTGAGGTGGATCTATAGGTTTCTTGTACCTATTCAATCATACATATATTGACATAGTATTGAAAAATAAAAGTTGTAATAATTCAAGAGATAAATTGTTTCCTATCTCACAAGGCATAATCTCTCCAGGTTGAGGTGTTTGAGACATAGGAAGAGATAAACGTGATAATTTAAATACATATGTTGAAGTGACGGATCAATAACGTATTCCATGATATGTATAAGAACTTATTTTTCCAGTATATATTTTATAGTAGGAAAATTTCAGTTATGTCTAGGAGCACTGTAAGGGAAGCATTCAGAACTATTTAATTGTACTTCAGAAATTACAAAAGATATGTACCTGGTAAGTGAAGAAGAAAGGATACTAGTTTTTTGGTAATATAAACTAGTCTTCCATAGATCAATGTGATCTACTATCATTGTTAGGCTAAATATGATGAGAGATTCAAGCTTATATAAGCTAGTGGTAGCCACACCTACCAATACCAAGTACGTTGCAACTTCTGAGGCAGCTAAAAAGCACTTATTAAATGAAATGATTTATTCCAATTCTTAGAATCACAGCTGATAAGAAAAGTATTATCATAATGTAAATTATGATATTCTTACTAGCCAAGATTTCAAATTAAGACAGTGGAAAAAAAAGAATATAATTGTTGATACCATCTCTTGAGAAGTTTAACTCAAGGAGATGAGGTCACTATTATAGAATTTCCACGTGGAAGAACCATGATAGGACTAGTATCTAAAGTTGTTACTCAGTAGAAACATGATCTTTATCATGTGATAAGCTAACAAGTTTGGTTAGAAAGTTGTCTCTAGTGAAAGTGGGAGTGTTGAAATAGTGGGTGCCCTATACCCAACTATTCAGTACATTTTGATTACCAAATCATGTATACAGTTATCTATACATGATTTCATATTACCATTATAGTGTGGGATTTTCTAAATCCACTGTTGAAATTGTAATGTTCAAAGATTATTTGTTGTATCAAAAGGTTATAGAAGATCCTAGGCTATAATGAGAACCTCTAGATACTATGACATTAATATTAAATATATTTTCTATGGTCTAGATACATCTTACTAATTAGACATAGTAGATGTTTAACTATCAAATGCAGGGGGATCATAATCATTGAGACTTATTCTCATGAAGATCACAATTGGTTATCTCTAGTAGTGAGATCATGAGAACATACCCTCCAATAAGAACACCACATGTTTCAGGTGTCATTGGATGTTCCTATCTACGATCATGTGTAACGGTATCCAGAATTGAGATCATTGCCTGTGTATATCATTTTATCACATACTTTGATGCAAGATTAAAACCATGATGTTGAAATCATGGTGAGGTAATTTTTGTTGGGTGTGTCATTGATGGCATGACATTGGTTGAATGGTCAAGAAATGATTTTTGCTTCCAGGTTATGGAAGTAATATATCTCATTCCATTTTGATAAGGATGGTATCACCTTCATAAGACCATGGCCATGGAAATCAAGGGTAAATCCTTCTAGTTGGATCAACTAACAATAAAGCAAGAAAAGGATGATGACACATGTGTGTGTCCCTCTTTAAAAGATATTAAAGACAAAGAGATTATATTACACATTACGTGTTCGTAGGTTGGTTGTCGCTGCTGTGAAAATCTTTATCTCTTTAGGGGCCATCATGGGTTTCTAGATCCTACTCTTATTCTGTGAATACTATTCCCTACAATTGAGATAAGGACCTAAAGGGTCACACAAAATATAGTATTAAAGAATATTATTTATTTAGTTGAATAAGAGTTTTGGACATGGTGGGCCCCACCTCTAGGGTTCGGGATTTTCCCAAGGTTAAATGATCACCAATGAAATAAATAAATTCATATTTAAAAAGTTATGAATAATGGGAAATGAATTTATTTATTAAATGTATTTACTAGTTTTAAGTAAATACATGAAAAATATTATTTGAACGAATATTAAAATATTAAGGGTTCATTAATATTTGTGGGAATAAGATTCGAGTTAATGGATTAATTATTATCAAGTGAAATGTTTAATATATTATAGGAAAGTGATAATAAAAATGAATAATATTTATGAATCAATTCAATAGTTAATTTATTATTTATATAGTGTGTTAATTATTCGGGGGTCGGGTTGATGTTTCTGGATATTTTCTTAACACTCTATAAATAGAGGAGGAGAGGATTTTTCTATACACTATTCACTACCTCTCTCCCTCCTCTCTCTCCCACATCCTAGAGAGAGGGGATCTAGATCCAAGGAGCTCGGATGGAGCTCTCTCTCAGGAATCGCAAGCAGAGCGATGTGGTGATCATCGGTGTGTCAAAGAAGTCATCTTATCTCTGCGATAGCACCCATATTATGATGATCAGCGCTCCCATGGATTTCTTGAAGTGCATGTGGAAGATCTATATGATTTAGATGTCATATTCTTCAAGTAGTGATCACAAACGACGAGAAGACATCGTGTATGACTTCAAATTTAAACCAAGTATTTTATGGTTTATTTTTATGCTTAAAACCCTTTACATGAGATCCTCAGCTTTAACTGGGCATTGTTTCACTGACATCGAAAAGTTCATGTCAAACGTCGGTGTAAAATATAAAAATACCACCTATTTAGGGCTTCCATTTGGTGCATGGTTCCTTCAGAAAGTGATAACTAAAACATTGTAGGGGTGAAAAGGTTTTGAGGGAGAAGAAGCATGAAAGTTGAACAGATTACCTCTACTTGAACAAAATAATCCACCTGTATAAGAAAAAAAAATATTTTGTGAGTTGTACTAAAAATAAATAAATCAAAATTAAATATGAAAAAATAAATTAATTATATGAATAATGATTTTACTATAAAAACATCAAGATTACCTCTATAATTGATCAGAGGTAGTGTCATTTCTCTTCCAACAAAGGCAGTGAAGATAACTTGAAGGAATGTGATAAATGAAACACTACAAGGGTGAAAATGTTTTGAGGGAGAATAATTCTATCGAAGTTTTGGTGCATAAAGGGATAAAAGATTGACAGAGCACCCCAAATCAAAAAAAAGACTCCACTTGTATAAGAATACAATTATTATGTGATTAATACTAAAATGAAATAAATTAAACATAAATATGAAACAATACATTAATTCTATGGACAATGATATTACTGTGAAAACATCAATATTACCTCTGTAATTGAGAAAAGGTAGCGGTGTTGCTCTTCCTACAAAGGAAGTGGATAGAACATAAAAGAAAGTGATAAATACAACATTGTAGGGGTGAAAAGGTTTTGAGGGAGAAGAATCATGAAAGTTGGAAAAATCACCCCAACTCGAACAAAATAATCCACCTGTATAAGAAAAAAATTATTATGTGTGTAATACTAAAAGTAAATAAATAAAACATAAATATGAAACAATAAATTAATTCTCTAGATAATGATATTATAGTGAAAAAATCAATATTACCTTTGTAATTGTGTAGAGGTAGCTTCATGGATCTTCCTACAAAGGTAGTGGAGAGAACTTAAAAGAAAGTGATAAATACAATAATGCATGGGTGAAAAGGTTTTGAGGGAGAAGAAGTCTGTGAAATTTTTTGTGCAGAAAGGAATGAAAGATGGAAAGAGAACCCCAACTCAAAAAAAAAGAATCCACCTATATTAGAAAACAATTATTATGTGAGTAATACTAAAAAGTAATAAATTATATGTAAATATGAAACAATACAATAATTCTATGGACACTGATTTTACTGTACAAACATCAAGATTACCTCTGTAAAATTAGCATTTACTAATGGATTACATGAATAGGAATTACATAAATCAAACAGGCAGTTTTCTCATTCTCTAATATGAGAATAATGTGTATAAATTTATGAAGGTGATGTATGAATTGAAACAAGAACTAAGAGCTTATTATTTAAGGTTATATGAATTATTAAAGAAACTTTAATTTAAAAAATGATTAATTGATCATAATCATTGAATAAATAATAATTTTATGGATAGATTGAAAGTGTTTATAAATGTGGGTGAAATAATATTTAGAGATTCAAGAGAGTAATGATGATAATAATTTTCTACATTAACAATGACCAATGTTTAAATGTTAATGATTAGTGAGTTGGCATTTTCCTTCATTTATAGGTGACTCATGGAATTCACAGGATATTTATTTCCTGATCCATATATGTGAGGGAAGCGTTTTATTGATTTCAAAAGGAATATTGAAAACCCATGTTGATACCCATTGAAAATTTAATAAAAATTTTAAATGTTGTGGGTGTAATGTCAATCTATATCATGGAGTGTGGGAGATTTGTTATATTCCAACTTTATTATAGTAAAAAGTTTTGACAGACTATTCTTCTACATGTCATATAGCTAGGTATCAAAGTGATTCCCTGGAAATCCACTTGTTATTTGTTA
Source organism: Viscum album (assembly GCA_963277665.1). Classification (NCBI taxonomy): domain Eukaryota; kingdom Viridiplantae; phylum Streptophyta; class Magnoliopsida; order Santalales; family Viscaceae; genus Viscum; species Viscum album. Next base: position 827,237,429 of record OY728155.1, read on the forward strand.
AATAAATACTCAAAAAGGGGGAGGAATTCTTGAAAATGTATATTTTCATGAAATAAATCATAATTTCTTATAGTGGTATATAGGTCTCTAAAAAGTTGTATAACTAGAAAGGGGTAATATCAGAAGGATTTGTTTTTAATTATTGCGAGGGGGATTAGGATGAGGGTGAAAAAATATAATGTAGTTGGAAAATAGTATATATCATCTAGGTATAATATTTCATATATTATTATTAAAATGATTTATAAATAAAGTTGGATTAATCTAAAAAGGGAGAAAATTTAAGTAGATATTTTAAAAGTGTGGAGACATAGGAAGTTGAATGATTGAGAAAAGGTACAATATATTTAACAATAGATATAGTTTCCAAAACAAACACATGAAAACCATATATCAAACACACGATCTAGCTCATAATAGTGTCCAAGGGACATTCTTGATCCCCCTTGGGATGGAAAGAACCACCATGGCATGAAAAACAACATAGTAGGAATGATTTGGACCAAAAAATAAATAAAACTAATAAAAAGAAAATTTAAATACAAACTGCCATGATGCATAAATACTGTAACAACCCGAGATTTTATAAGATACATTCTTTTTAATTTCATTAATATGTTCTGTTGTATGATACACCAAGATTATCTTGCGCTATACGCAACACCGTATTAGCTTGCAGTATATGCAACACTATTCTTGGCTCATGTTACACACAATTTCAAGTTCATTTGATAGAAGTTATTCTACACAACATTGAGTGTATATATATATATATATTCAATGTATAAATAAAATATGGTTGTATTCTGTTATACGCAACAACAAAGGATTCGTGCACTACACGCAACCCTGACTTGGCTTGCATTACACGCAATCGCGAAGTTCCCTGATAGCGTGTGTTGTACGCAATACCAGGTTTTACTAAACAACAATATATTATTATAATATTGTTATGAACTAGCCTTTATGAATATTATTAACTAAATTTTGAATTTTATAACATTATTATTCATCTTACACATTTTATAGAACATGGTATAAGAACAAAATAAATTTTTCGGGTAAAATAAGTATTTTTCAAAAAAATACAGTTTTGCCGCCTTTTAATGGAGCACCCACTTTAAATATAGTTTTTGAAATGTTTATAAGTTCCATTTTACAAAATAAAATTATTATTTGGAATCAAGAAATAAAAATTTACTTTGGATAAATTTTTCATTTTATTCTGATAACTTTCATATTTTAATGAATAGTAAAAACACGCTATATTTTAATTAAAAACAACTTTTTTCATCGTAATATCTTATGTAGTTAAATTATAATATTTAATGGTTTTAAAGTATAAATAGAATATATTTTTACCATTTAATATAATTTATGTCATTAGCATTGATTTTACCTTGAATTCGTAGGTTAAATCAATTCAATCTTTTGCAATGTTTTAAAGAAAAACCTGTTTTCTTTCGACAACGGGATTAATTTTAATTTAATTTCTGAAACTTTTGTGTATTGAATTTGGAAAAATGAATTCCATATTTGGAATTAGTGGGTCCAAATTATGGTAATAAGCTACTTTTTATTTTTCGGCATTGTGAATAGTAACTACGGTAAATTTTATTTACCATAGTTAAAGGTAAATCGGGTAATTAAGGGTAAATATAAGATTATAAAATTACCCTAACACTTGGAAAAATCTTATGGTATGACTAAAAGTCGACCCATATCACCTATGGGACGGATTAGATTCATTTAATGAACTTTTTCCTTGAAAATAATTTAATTATTATTAAAACCAAAGAAAGTGACAACATGTCACTCTCTTTAATACTATAAGTATAATAATTTTAAGTTAGTGATAAACTTCATGAAACTTCGAACATTAATAGTCTCCAAAAATCTAATAAAATTATCTACATCATATAAATTTATTTATAATTTTTAGGGATTAAATAATTATCATTAATTATGACACAATAGTGATGCATAAATTGTGTATCTAGTGAAAAATCAAGAATATAGTTTTTATTAAACTAATAGTGACCATAAAATACACAAAACCCTAACCAAAACTTATTGGTAATGTAAATGTAAACCAAAATCATCCAATGGTCGAATATTTGACCATTTGGAGCCTTATAAAATCGATTATGACACTTATATTATTTTATTTTAAATGATGCCAAAGTTGTCACCTTCATAATTTAATAAGTATAACAATTTAAATATTGTGATTTTAAGATGATAAATTTGAGTAAAAGTATTATTGTGAAATTTAATAGATTTATATTCATCATAGGATTTTAGTTTTAATTTTTATGAAAGAAATAAGTATATTAAATAATTGTACAAAAATGTTGTAGTATTTATTTTATTAAGAGATAAACCAAATAAATGGTTTTAAAAAAATAATAAAATAAATATTATATGAACTATTTAATGTGCTCCACTAATTTTCTAGAAACATATGATATTTTATGAATCTATTAAATCTTTTAGTTCGAACATATATTCTGTATTTATTTTATTTAAATTCAAATAAATTAATAGTGTCAAAATAGACACTATTGTTATTTTATAAAAATAACATATTATAAAATTGTTTAAAAATCACAAAAATATTTACAAATTATAAATTTAAATTTATATGGTCTAAAATGTTATTAAGTATCCAATTATGGAAAATTCACAACAAATAAGTAATTATTTGTTATAATTTAAAATTTAGAATGTTATTACCACAAATAAAATAAAATTGATTAAATAAGGATAAATCAAGTTGATAATGTTTAAAATAAGATCCAAACATGTCTAAATTTGATTGGTTTATGAGATTACAACCATATCTCATCTAATCTTCGAATATGAGTCATTTTTGGAGGTTTTTAAGTGGGGTTAAATTTATTATAAATTAATATTTTTAAGAATTCCAAAGGTGCCCCTCTCCTCCCTTATAAAAGGGCACCTCCTCCCTCTCTTACTCACACCACTTTGAACCTTCAATCTCGGCCAAAACCTGCCAAATTCTCTTCTCCACTTCCCTGGAAACATTTTAGAGGTCCTGGTCTACTTTAAAGACCAATCGTAGTGCCCTAAGATGAGGTTTCAAAGAGGCGTATCGAAGAAGAGGTAATTTCTTCTACCGATTCTTTCAAAATTCTTTCTTCTTCAACTTCTTCTTCTTTAGTTGTTTCATTATAAAGTAATAACATCAGTATCACTAATATACTGATATGTTATTATAAATATGAAACAACCCCATTTCACCTTCTATCCATCCTACGGAAAACAAAATCACCACGCGTGCGTAAGTACGGAATACTGTCTCCACGCCGTGGTGTAATCTGATTTTCCACCAACACCTTACATGGATAGGTATTATGATGTAAAGAATAACTATACATAGTTATTATAACATCATAATGATTATGATATATTGTATCATCCACTCTAATTCAATTCAATAATTATGGAAACGATATCATCGCTCGTGCGTACATATGGACTACCGTCTCCACGACGCGATGAGATTCATTCTCCATGTTAACCATTTAAGAATGATTATAAAGTATATATATAAGAAATAATAATGAAATATATTACATTATAAAGCTACTGTATTTATGTATATATATATATGTATGCCATCTACTTAATTCCATTCAACTCAATAAGGAAACGAAAACAGCGTTCATGCGTACGTACGGCCTACCGTCTCCATGAACGGTGTATTTCTTTCCATTTATCGATCTATTATATATATGTATATTCTGAATATTATATATATATATATATATCATTTTTTATATTATGGAATTAAGTAATCATGATCTATGTAATCATATGAATAATTACAAGTCAAAACATGGACGGCAAATGAAACGATTTTACCCAAAACACTCTTTAACATGGAATTTACAAAAGAATGGGTAATATAAAGTGATAAGTGAACCATATATGATATAATAAAAATGAATATGATTCTTTAATAAGTCAATGACATTATTTAAATCATTATACAGGAGGTTCTGACACTTACGAAGCAAATCGGACCTAAGGTAAGGGAAATATCACAATCTCATTTTTATCCGAGATTGTTTATACTTTTAAATTTACTAGGGTGTATTTTATCATCCACATCCATGTTTCCTCAATATTTAATATTATTTCCATCCACATAAATGTTTTTAAATCCAATTTTACCCTTCGGTGAGTTTTTAGTAAAAGATATGAAAGGAATATTTTGTCGTTTTTCGTACGAGGTACTTTTTCACTTTTCCGAAAAAAGTACGAGAAGAATGTTTTTTTTAACTTATACGGCATGAATGGATTTTTAAAACATTATTTCAAAGAAGATTACCTTACAAGTTTTCAAGTTTATTTTTAATCCACTTCTTTTAGTTTATAATTGTATGACATCTTAAGAAAGGAAAAGTGTTTTTGAAGTAGAAAGGATATTTTCCTCAAGAATGGAGTTCAAGTGTTTTATCAAAATTATTTTCCATCTAAGATAATAAAGGGTTCTGTTTCTATCCCTATTATTAAATGGATTTGATTATGTTGTGATGGAAATATTTTTATGAATTCCTTAATCTTATATGAATTGTTTTATGATGTCATGATGTTTAAGATTCCCATTTTTATTACATGGGTTATGCTATGATGCATGGTTTATGATTTTGTGGCACACATAAGAATGGTATCATTATGAGATGGGTGGGACCTATATATCCCTCCAATTCATTGGGTAAATATTTTATATCTCATGAGATAGACATGGCTAGAACGGCAGGTTAAACCGGTTCAGTGAAACAGGACTGAAACGAGGAGTGAACTCGGTTCAGAAATGGACTTTGTCCACTAAGATAGTCTTGACATTGAGTCTTGACTAACAAGAAATGATTCTCTATGATTATGTGTGTATGCCACAAAGTTTCATGTTTTAATTTTTTATTATTGGGATTACATTTCACTACTATGATTTATCCCATGTTATGAAATTATGATTTCTTTTGCAGGTTAAGATTTCCAAAAGTTGTGTTCTTATGTATATGATGTGATTGATATTTCTTTTGTTTACCCTTACTGAGAATTTGAGATCACCCTTTTATGTTTTCTTTTCCCCAGGATATAAAGAAAGGTTTTAGGTAAAAAAATAAGTAAGATCTTTATGGGAGATGTTGAAGATCTTTCACCATGATTAGAAGAATATATTCCGAGTTTCCAAAGACACTAAACTATTACGGTCCTTGTGTGTGTGTTTTTGTTATTTACTAAGTATTCTGCAAAAGTAATGTAATGTCCATGTACATTAAGCTTCGGGTCTCTACAGTTGGTATCAGAGGAAAAGGAGGTAGGAATGTATCTGATCCTTGGGAACTCTCACATGTGAGCGTTGGACGAAGCATGGCTCTCCGCCCAAGGGCTTCATGAGGAGATGGCTGCCACTGGGGATGGTGGTGTGTCCCGCCCAGGGGGTGTATCCGCCCATGGAGTGCCCTGATAGGTATCAATTATAGTCCACTGGAAGTAATTCTAGACCGTTATATTTGGTATCAGAGGAAAAGTTTAGTCAACCTTTGGAAACTAGGATGCGAAAACGTTAGTGAGGTCCCTAGAGATATTACTAAGGTGTGTCTAGGGATGTCCCTAAGAATAAGTATACGTATAGGATATAGTCCTAGAACTACGGTAATGATATTAGAATTTATCCTAAGATGTTAGATATTGAGGTTACTCCCCCTTTACTATGTTGTTTTCCCTAGCATGAGTTTTGCCTCTCACACTATTCTTTTTGGGTTTTAGAAAATGGATGGAAAAATGAAGATTCATGATAATGGAGGGTATGACGGACAATGGAATGATATTCTTTATGAGAAACCAAATGAAACGGGATTTGGAAGTCCAAACATCATTATTATGCCTAATAATCAATCTCATAATATGATCAATAATCTCAACTTTGGTAAGTTTCCTGACTCAGATAATAAGATAAATATGGAGTTTCATGATGATCATAGAGGAAAAAAGGTTCAATTTCCCCTATGTAAATCATGTGGGAAGAGGCATCAAGGAGATTGTTTCAAAGGAACTGGAAGATGCTTTGGGTGTGGGAAAGAAGGACACAAAGCCAGTAAGTGCAAAGGAAAAGGTTCAGTTAATACCATGGACAAGGATAATGGTGTTTCTATAACATCAACAATGATTAGATGTTTTAAATGTGGAATATATGGGCATTATGCAAACCAATGCCCTAAGGGAAAATCTCATGAAGAGAATCAGCATGGTCATATGAGTAGTATTTATGTGGATGATGATGAGGAGACTACAAATGAAATATGAGATGAAAGAAATGATGAAGCTCAGTTAATGGTTTAAGAAGGTAGTGGAATGATTACATGTTTATCAAGTGTAATGTTGTATAAGTAATCTCATGGTACTATGGAATAAAGAGACATCTAAGGATTGTTACACTATTGTCTTTCCTTGAGTTTTGAAAGTGTATGATTAATGGTACCAGTATCCATGAAAGGTTATTCTGATATTTTTGGAATGTAGATGATATGCACATAATGAAGGGATAAGGAGAAAATTAAATGTTTGATAGTATTCATGAGCTCATGACTGATATAAGTATAAGGTTATATCATGGTTTGAGTATATAGAATTTTTGGATTTTGGTATGTGGAAAGAGTTAACTTTTGACAGCATTCATGTTTTCACTAAGGTTTAATGGGTATTCATTTTTCAAGAGAATACATGATTAAGGTATTCACATGATTGGAATGTGACCAACAAGATATATGGGGGATAAATGATGGTATTCACATGCTTGGTTGATGACATTTCAAGTAATCGTTTTCTTTATACTATGAGCTTGGACCAAAGTATTTTAGATAAGCCTAAATATTGGAATGGATTATGTTGGACATAAGTTAGTATTGTTAAAGGATATAACTTTTTTCAATATTATTGATGGGATGTTATAGTAATGTAGTTTTAGAAAAAGGACAGCCTGCAGGACGGGTGACAGCCCATCGCGTCGAGCAAGGCTATGGGAATCGAACCCACAACTGAAGTGTGACTGGCCTTTATCACCTACCACTGGCCTACAGGAAGTCCCTGGTTAGTATAAACTAGCATTATTTTATTAAGCGACGTGATAGATGAAGTATAAGTTCATTTTTTCATATACAATTAACCTCACCAAAGACGGACTTATGTATATTTGATAACTTTTGCTAACCTTTTGTTTAAAACAGATGGAATGAACCATCATTCTATCACATGATCTTTTCACACATCATGAATAACAAATTCAACTTCATTTCTTTAAGAGATGAAGTAGAAATTGTTCAAAGCACGAACAACAGTGAGATTGTACCAAAATAATGTAAGTATTTATTCTAATTCAAATTCTTCAACTTTAGGGAAATGGTCTTGAAAACCAAAAATGTTGTCCTAGTGCCTTTATATCTGATGAATCATATGGTACCCTAGATCATCACAAATTTATGGATTTGTGATTGTTGGCTTTTTCATAGCCATGTTCTCTACCACTCTCTATCAGAACATGATGGTTATATTTCTCTTCCATATCCATATTTTCACCAATGTTATCCTATATGGAAACCCAGTGATGAGTTAATTTGGGTAACCGTTATATTTCATACTTTAGTTTTTAAAGTTCAGTTTTGGTATTTCTTTTTACGATGTGGGTTTCTATGAATAGTAAACGATTTATAACCCAGATGAATTTCGAGGGCAAAATTAATTTTAAGGGGGGTAGAATGTAACAACCCGAGATTTTATAAGATACATTCTTTTTAATTTCATTCATATGTTATGTTGTACGATACACCAAGATTATCTTGCGCTATACGCAACACCGTATTAGCTTGCAGTATATGCAACACTATTCTTGGCTCATGTTACACACAATTTCAAGTTCGTTTGATAGAAGTTATTCTACGCAACATTGATTGTATATATATATATATTCAATGTATAAATAAAATATGGTTGGATTCTGTTATAGGCAACAACAAAGGAGTCGTGCACTACACGCAACCCTGACTTGGTTTGCATTACACGCAATCACGACCTTCCCTGATAGCGTGTGTTGTACGCAATACCGGGTTTTACTAAACAACAATATATTATTATAATATTGTTATGAACTAGCCGTTATGAATAGTATTAACTAAATTTTTAATTTTATAATATTATTATTCATCTTACACATTTTCTAGAACATGGTATAACAACAAAATAATTTTTTTGGGAAAAATAAGTATTTTTCAAAAAAATACAGTTTTGCCGCCTTTTAATGGCGCACCCACTTTAAATCTAGTTTTTGAAATGTTTATAAGTTACATTTGAAAAAATAAAATTATTATTTGGAATTAAGAAATAAAAATTTACTTTGGATAAATTTTTCATTTTATTCTGATAACTTTCATATGTTAATGAATAGTAAAAACACGCTATATTTTAATTAAAAACAACTTTTTTCATCGTAATATCTTATGTGGTTAAATTATAATACTTAATGGTTTTAAAGTATAAATAGAATATATTTTTACCATTTAATATAATGTATTTCATTAGCATTGATTTTAACTTGAATTCGTAGGTTAAATCAATTCAATCTTTTGCAATGTTTTAAAGAAAAACCCGTTTCTTTCGACAACGGGATTAATTTTAATTTAATTTCTGAAACTTTTGTGTATTGAATTTGGAAAAATGGATTCCATATTTGGAATTAGTGGGTCCAAATTATGTTAATAATCTACTTTTTATTTTTGGGCATTGTGAATAGTAACTATGGTAAATTTTATTTACCATAGTTAAAGGAAAATCGGGTAATTAAGGGTAAATATAAGATTATAAAATTACCCTAACACTTGGTAAAATCTTATGTGATGAATAAAAGTAAACCCATATCACCTAAGGGGTGGATTATATTCATTTAAGGAACTTTTTCCATGAAAATAATTTAATTATTATTAAAACCAAAGAAAGTGACAACATGTCACTCTCTTTAATACTATAAGTATAATAATTTTAAGTTAGTGATAAACTTCATGAAAATTCGAACATTAATAGTCTCCAGAAATATAATAAAATTATCTACATCATATAAATTTATTTATAATTTTTAAGAATTAAATAATTATCATTAATTATGACACAATAGTGATGCATAAATTGGGTATCTAGTGAAAAATCAAGAATATAGTTTTTATTAAACTAATAGTGACCATAAAATGCACAAAACCCTGACCAAAAATTATTGGTCATATAAATGTAAACCACAATCATCCAATGGTCGAATATTTGACCATTTGGAGCCTTATAAAAGTGATTATGACACTTATATTATTTTATTTTAAATGATGCCAAAGTTGTCACCTTCATAATTTAATAAGTATAACAATTTAAATATTGTGATTTTAAGATGATAAATTCGAGTAAAAGTATTATTGTGAAATTTAATAGATTTATCTTCATCATAAGATTTTATTTTTAATTTTTATAAAATAAATAATTATATTAAATAATTTTACAAAAATGTTGTAGTATTTATTTTATTAAGAGATAAACCAAATAAATGGTTTTAAAAAAATAATAAAATAAATATTATATGAACTATTTAATGTGCTCCACTAATTTTCTAGAAACATATGATATTTTATGAATATATTAAAGCTTTTATTTTGAACATATATTCTGTATTTATTTTATTTAAATTCAAATAAATGAATAGTGTCAAAATAGACACTATTGTTATTTTATAAAAATAACATATTATAAAATTGTTTAAAAATCACAAAAATATTTACAAATTATAAATTTAAATTTATATGGTCTAAAATGTTATTAAGTATCCAATTATGGACAGTTCACAACAAATAAGTAATTATTTGTTATAATTTAAAATTTAGAATGTTATTACCACAAATAAAATTAAATTTATTAAATAAGGATTAATCAAGTTGATAATGTTTAAAATAAGATCCAAACATTTCTAAATTTGATTGGTTGATGATATTACAGCCCTATCTCATCTAATCTTATAATATGAGTCATTTTTAGAGGTTTTTAAGTGGGGTTAGATTTATTATAAATTAATATTTTTAAGAATTCCAAAGGTGCCCCTCTCCTCCCTTATAAAAGGGAACCTCCTCCCTCTCTTCCTCACACCACTTTGAGCCTTCAAGATTGGCCAAACCCTGCCAAATTCGCTTCTCCACTTCCCTAGAAACATCCTAGAGGTCCTGGTCTACTTCAAAGACCAATCTTAGTGCCCTAAGAGGAGGTTTCAAAGAGGTGTATCGAAGAAGAGGTAATTTCTTCTACCGATTCTTTCAAAATTCTTTCTTCTTCAACTTCTTCTTCTTTAGTTGTTTCATTATAAAGTAATAACATCAGTATCACTAATATACTGATATGTTATTATAAATATGAAACAACCTCATTTCACCTTCTATCCATCCTACGGAAAACAAAATCACTGTGCGTGCGTACGTACGGAATACCGTCTCCACGCCGTGGTGTAATCTGTTTTTCCACCAACACCTTACATGGATGGGTATTATGGTGTAAAGAATAACTATACATAGTTATTATAACATCATAATGATTCTGATATATTTTATCATCCACTCTAATTCAATTCAATAATTATGGAAACGATATCATCGCTTGTGCGTACGTACGGACTACCGTCTCCACGACGCGATGAGATTCATTCTCCATGTTAACCATTTAAGAATGATTATAAAGTATATATATAAGCAATAATAATGAAATATATGACATTATAAATCTACTGGATTTATGTATATATATATATATATATGTATTTCATCTACTTAATTCCATTCAACTCATTAAGGAAACGAAAACAGCATTCATGCGTACGTACGGCCTACCGTCTCCATGAACGGTGTATTTCTTTCCATTTATCGATCTATTATATATATGTATATTCTGAATATATATTATATATATATATAAATAATGTTTTATATTCTAGAATTAAGTAATCATGATCTATGTAATCATATGAATAATTACAAGTCAAAACATGGACCGCAAATGAAACGATTTTACCCAAAACACTCTTTAACATGGAATTTACAAAAGAACGGGTAATATAAAGTCATAAGTGAACCATATATGATATAATAAAAATTAATATGATTCTTTAATAAGTCAATGACATTATTTAGATCATTATATAGGAGGTTTGGACACTTACGAAGCAAATCGGACCTAAGGTAAGGGAAATATCACAATCTCATTTTTATCCGAGATTGTTTATACTTTGAAATTTACTAGGGTGTATTTTATCATCCACATCCATGTTTCCTCAATATTTAATATAATTTCCATCCACCTAAAAAATTTTAAATCCAATTTTACCCTTCGGTGAGTTTTTAGTAAAAGATATGAAAGGAATCTTTTGTCGTTTTTCGTACGAGGTACTTTTTGACTTTTCTGACAAAAGTACGAGAAGAATGTTTTTTTTTACTTATACGGCATGAATGGATTTTTAAAACATTATTTCCAAGAAGATTCCCTTAAAAGTTTTCAAGTTTATTTTTAATCCACTTCTTTTAGTTTATAATTGTATGACATGTTAAGAAAGGAAAAGTGTTTTTGAAGTAGAAAGGATATTTTCCTCAAGAATGGAGTTCAAGTGTTTTATCAAAATTATTTTCCATATAAGATAATAAAGGGTTCTGTTTCTATCCCTATTATTAAATGGATTTGATTATGTTGTGATGGAAATATTTTTATGAATTCCTTTATCTTATATGAATTTTTTTATGATGTCACGATGTTTAAGATTCCCATTTTTATTACATGGGTTATGCTATGATGTATGGTTTATGATTTTGTGGAACACATAAGAATGGTATCATTATGAGATGGGTGGGACCTATATCTCCCTCCAATGCATTGGGTAAAGATTTTATATCTCATGAGATAGACATGGCTGGAATGGCAGGTTAAACCGGTTCAGTGAAACAGGACTGAAACGAGGAGTGAACTCGGTTCAGAAATGGACTTTGTCCACTAAGATAGTCTTGGCATTGAGTCTTGACTAATAAGAAATGATTATCTATGATTATGTGTGTATGACACAAAGTTTCATGTTTTAAGTTATGATTATTGGGATTACATTTCACTACTATGATTTATCCCATGTTATGAAATTATGATTTCTTTTGCAGGTTAAGATTTCCAAAAGTTATGTTCTTATGTATATGATGTGATTGATATTTCTTTTGTTTACCCTTACTGACCATTTGAGCTCACCCTTTTATGTTTTCTTTTCCCCAGGATATATAGAAAGATTTTAGGTAAAAAAAAAGGAAGATCTTTATGGGAGATGTTGAATATCTTTCACCATGATTAGAATATTATATTCCGAGTTTCCAAAGACACTAAACTATTACGGTCCTTGTGTGTGTGTTTTTGTTATGTACTACGTATTCCGCAAAAGTAATGTAATGTCCATGTATGTTAAGCTTCGGGTCTCTACAAATACATTGGATTATCACACCAAGCTAGATAAGTACAAAAAAGAAGCTATGAAGTAGTATAATATAAAAGGAAATCCCTTAACCTACATTCAACTCCCTCACACACAAAATCCCTAATTTCAATTTCTAAAATATCACATGTATGGAATAAATTGATAAAATAATGAATGAAAATATGTATGATAACTTTGGGTAGTCAATTTTGGAAATGTAAACAAAGTAAAACAACTAAATAAACTTCATGCAACTCCATGTGTCACCATCGAGTCCAGAAACAATAAACTCTCTATGAGCGATCAAGAGTTGAATCAAAATTGGATACTGAGAAAATCAGAAGGCCTACCTCGCTAGTATACAATCACCAGACCAGAAATAATGATATCATCAAAGAATAAATCAAAAACAAAACCAAAAATACACAAAGAAAATTAGAAGAACTGCCTCACTAGGTTGAAGAAAATTTGATACCCTCTTCAAAAACTCTAACTGCAATAGAACACTAGATGTTGAATGAGATGTTTGAGCAACTAGAGGTAGTTTAGTGGTGTGATTCAATCTTCGATTCACCGAGGATGAGTGTCGGTAGCAGGTGCCTTCCGTGGAAAGATTCTAATATCGTGATGGGTTCGCAAATTGATAGGATTTTTTAATTAGATCAGGACACTTTTATCAGTGCTTATAAAAAAGTGCTGATAAATCCTCATCTTTATCAGCATGGAAAATTTTCTCATAAAGATTCTTTTATCAGTACTTATTACTTAAGCGTTGTTAAAGGATTCATAATTACAATTATAAATAAAAAAATTGAAAATATTTATATATACTTAATAAATATATATAAATATAAATATAGTAAATATATTCCTTTTTGAATATATTTATTATAATTTCATAATTTTTTATTTATAATTATAGAAATATTTTTAAAAAATATTATTTATATCATTATATATATTTATATAATTATATATATATATATATTTAATTAATATATATAAATATAAATATAGTAAATATATTCATTATTTATGTAAATTTATTATAATATTAATAATTATTTAAATATATATAAATATTTATTTATAATTATATAAATACATTTAAAAAAATATTTATTTATTTATAATTATAAATATATAATTGTATAAATATAGAAAATATACATTTATAATTATTATTATTTATAAATAATTTTTAATAAATATATTTCTAACATTATTAATGAATATCTAATTTTAAGTGCATGAATATAGGTTAAAAATAAGTGAAATTGAATAAATTAAGAATAAGGCCTTTTTAAAAATATTGAAAAAATGGATAAGTTTTGTGTGTGTGAATTATATATAAAAATTAATTGATTACGTATATATGAAATCAATATTACACATATTTGATCTATGTTAAATTGAAAATTAAAATGACATTCAATTATATGTTGAGTATTATGAAATTAGTCAATATTTTTAATTCATATCAATTTTTAATTATAAACCATTATTCAATAAATATATAACTATTTAATGTAAAGTGCATAAATATTTTGTAATATATATATCATATTTATATACATTAATATGTTCTATATATTTAATATATACAATTTAATAACATTAATTATCATAATTATCTAATTAATAAAATGTTTAATATTTAATAATGTAAAATAAATTTATTCATTTTTATCAATAATTATTTAATTAATCAAATTTGAAATATTTTTTTAATAAACTCATTTTTTTAATCATTTCATTTTACTTATTCGGGTCTTTATCAGTGCTAAAAAAGCATTGATGAAACAAATATTTATCAGCGATAAAAATAAAGCGCTTGTAAATGTTACCCTTTATCAGCACTAAAAATAAAGCACTGATAAATATTCCCTTTATCAGTGATAAAAAAAGCACTGATAAAAGGTTAAATTTATCAGCACTTTTTTTAGCACTGATACATATGCCATTTATCAGCATTTTTTTCTAGCACTGATAAATACCAGCACTCATAAATGTCTATTTTGTATTAGTGGGTCATTCAACTTAACACCTGAATCCCACAGTAATTTCAAATATTTTATTAGTCGGTCCAAATAAACATCAATATCATTTTATGATTGTTCTGGTCCTAATATAAGCATAGATAACATTAGGTATTTTCATTTCATGGATAATCACATTTGAAAGTTATAATATACCAATATAATTGTCCATGTAATATGAGTGCTAATATGAAAACCGAAAGGATTCAATCCATCTATAGATAATGCATGATGAAGTTTTATTGTCTCGTTACCAAATTCAAGTTACTTTGGATCAATTTTCCTCCATTGAGGAGAGTCTTCATGGTGACGAAGTTTTCCATCTTTATTTCATGTATCTATGTGCAATGTCAATCTCCTTGTAGACTCCTCACTTCCATATGGAAACTTAATACTTAGAATGATTGGAAACTACTATAAAACATTCATAGGACCTGATTCATCTTTATTGCATCTAGGATCACCACACTTTGGGCATTTGTTAAGTGATTTTTGGTCTTCATGAAATAGTATACAATCATTTCGATAGGAATGTATTCTTTTAGAGATCATACCCATTGAACATAGTATTCATTTAGTTTCATATGTTTAGAAAGTAAGCTCATTATCTTCTTGAAGCATGTCATTAAAGAGACCAAGTAGTTTAGTAAATCTAGCATCACTTAATCTATTGCTATATTTTATATTATATATCTTTAATAGGGCGTAAAATGTTGTATATTTAGTAAAACCAACATACAATGGACTATTTTCACAACTCTTTGACTTATAAAACAATTTTGGACAACCACGATGTTCATCATCAAGTGTCATTTCATTTCCTCAATATTATCTTTATCATTGTTCACACTAGTAGTCATATCCTCGATAAAATCTTTATCATTGTTCACACTTATAATCATATTAGATGATCTAGAAAACAGAGTGTCATCCCAATCATCAGCTGCATTCAGTTTTTCCCTGTGTTTAGTTCAATATTAATAACTTCAGTCTATTCGATGACAGATCAAGAGTTCTTCCAACTCCTATGAACTAATTAGTCTTGAATAACAATAGTGTAGATAGGGAGAAAAGATTTGAGAAGTTTCATATGCATGATCTTTTGAAAACTTGATGAACTCTTTAACCTCTTCCTCGTACTCTTTTTTCATAAGATTGGTACCTATAAATTTTTTATTCATATATATCTTATTTGATTTATTAAAATCACTATTTAACAAAATAAATAAATATAGAAAAAGTATGAGCTTAGAACCCATAAAATTTCATTCTTAAATAATAACTTGTGCTACATGAACCCATTGTTCTATGATAATAAGAGCTGAATGATGAATACTGAGATTATTTTGTAGTGGTATAAATTATTGAAGGAAAGGAATGTGTGATATCTATAAGGTTACAAAGAATCTAATTAAATTTTCAACTATTGAAAAACAAAAAGATCAAGGATGGTTTCTGTAACTTTTCTAGGTGGGAGTAAAACAAGAGAGTGGAGTTGATGTTTATACATTTCTCACATGATATGTATCAGGTTGGGTGTTGTCTTAGTGATAGGATGCTTAGGATCTGAAGTTGATATTTTTCTAGATGACAAAAAAATTGATTGGGCCCAATCATATGGTCTTGAGAACCAAATTTTAAAGAAACTCTTGAATCTAAATCTAACGAACAAATGTCTCGATCTTTAGTTCCCAATATACTAGAAAAATTAAAAAATAGACTAATTAGGGTTTCAAAAATGATTAAAATTTAATCAATTCACATGGAATAGAAGAATTTTCAAATAACATTAATGAAACTTTTTATTGGGTCCAAAGGAATAATAAACTTCAACACAAGTTGAAGGAATCCTTAATAGATTTAGCAAGGGGAATCAACAATTGCGATTGAAATTTTATAGTATTAGGGAACTATGAATAAAAATAAAGTGAATTAACCACCTTAATAATGATCTGAAACTTTTTTTTTTGTATGCTCTCTTTTAGTATAATTCTTAAAAGAATAAATTTTAAAATTAACTTGAGTTTAATGGATTTTTTGTAAAATTACTGTCATAGATATTCACATAAATGAAAATATAAAAAGGATTAGGGTTCTTCTACCTGGTAATGGAAGAAAATGGGAAGCATTGATTGATTTTAATTCATGAAAATAGGAAGGACACCTGGAACTTGGAGAGGATTTCTATATATGTATTGAAAAAACCCTTCCTACTTATAATTTTAAATCACCACATTACAAGATAAGTGGGAAGAGTATTTACTATGAACATATGGTCCTTTCATAAACATCCTCATTCAGCCAGGATCTCCATGTAATCAAAGTGATAAATTTGTAAAAGAAGATATCAATTATGATTAATTAAATGATATATCTATGGTTAAACAGAGAGACAAGATCTAGAAAATGTAGTAAGTGATTTAAATCAGTAAGTGGGAGGAGTTGATTTTTATTCGTTTCTTTACGTGGTACAAGGTGGTCCAGGTGGTCTTTCAGTGATAGGATTATTATGATCCAAAGTTTATCTTTTTTAAGATGATGAAAATGTTGATAGGGCCCAATCACGTGGTCTTGAGAACCCAACATTTGAAGAAACTCTTGAATTTAAATCCAATGAACCAAAAATCCTTATCTCAAACTAATAATTGGAGTATAACCCCAAACTAAATTAAACTCATTTCATACCTATAAAAATTATAAAAAAATTAGGATATATTATAATGAATGGGGATATTCTTCCTGGTAATGGAATTGAATGGGAATAATTGTTTAATTTTAATTCATGGGAGTAGGATGGATACCTAGAATGTGAAACAAATTACCATTTATGCACTAAAAAACTCTACCTACATATCATTTATAGTCAACACCTTACAAGATAAGTGGGAAGAGTTTTTTCAGTGCACAACTAGGAGCTCCATGAAATTAGAGTGAGAAATTATAATGAATGAGTGAAATGAACATGAGGTCATGGGAGAGGTTGAAGTAATAATGGCTCGAGGTGAGAGAGATTGGGTGGAGAATTAGGTAGGTAGATCGAGGAAAAATAAGATAACTCGTGTGTGTCATTCAACCCCTTTGGTAAAATTAACAACACAAAGATATGTTTGAGGGGGGGTGATGGATCACAAGTCACATACCATGGATTTTGTAAGTGTCGATCCATTTGAGATATTTGAGAGATGGTGACAATAAAGCTTCCATTCCATGAGAGCTTGAACGATGTGAGAATGGAGAACACTGTTAGGGTTCTATTTATAATATAGGGAAGGTTTTATCAGCACTTTTAAAAAAGCACTCATAAAGAGGTGTTTATCAGTGCTAAAATAATAAGTGCTGATAAAACCCATATTTATCAGTGCTTTTTTATCATTGATAAAGATATATTTTAATTAGCATGAAAAAATATGATAAAACATATCTTTATTAGCGTTAGAATTTTAGCACTCATAAATATGTATATGATCAATTTTAATAATATAATTAATATAATTAAAAAATTTAAATGTATATAATTATAAATGAATATAAATGTATATAATTATAGATATATTTAAAGAATTCTAAATATGTTTTTATAAATATAATTATAAATATATATAAATATATATAAGTATAAACAAATACTTATTTGAATAATTATAAATATATTAAAAGAATTGAAAATATGTATTTATAAATATAATTATAGATATATATTTTTAATTAAAATTATAAATGAAAATATTTTAAAATATAATTATAAATATTTGTATATAATTATAAATATATTTATATAATTATATATTTTTATATAATTATATATATATATATATATATGTATATTAATATATATATATATATATAATTATAAATGTAATAAATATATTTATTATAATTTTATAATTATTTAAATATATAATTATTTATTTAAAATTATATAAATACTTTTTAACGTGTATATATATAGATTTATTTATAATTATAAATATATTTATATAATTAAATATATTTATATTTATTAATATATAAATATATATAATTATAAATATACCAAAAATTGTGGGGACTATGGATTAAAAACCCATAGTTTCAAAAAAAATTAATAAAAATAAGAGTGTGTAAAACAAACAAAGAAAGATGGTATTACACCAAATTCATCCTAGCAAACACCACTAAAACAAAGACAAAAAATCACCTTTTTATACCATCCAACCCTTCCTCAAGAGTAGCCCCTTCCTAATTGATGCCTTCCTCTCTTACAATACTTGGGGGGATTCCATGTTTCATCTTGATCATCCATTCTCGATGAATCATCTTCTTCAGAACGAGCATCTTCGTTTGAGCCATTACCCTTCTAATCAAAGGAGCTCCTCTCTTGAGAAGTCAAACAGTCTGAGGATATTTCAACAAAATATCCATGAAAGTTACCAAATTCCTCATATTATACATCCCTGTTATAGGATCTATTCAAAATGTCAAGCAGAGAAAATCCCTTATTATGACCAGAGTCTGGTATGACATTACCACCCTCCTTTGTTTCAAGGCCAGCTTCTTCATCCCTGTCTTCTCTCATGTCTACCTCTAAGATAGCTTCATTAACCACTCTCACGCCACATGGTTCAATATGTAATGGCATGACATCTCTATGACTTTCATGACCAATTAAAACTATCCCAAACAGACTAAGATAGGGAGAGGCAAATTGAAGAGGTTTATTTAACTATACTAGTGAAAATCCATCCTCGTCCACTATAATTTTCATTCCCCCTTTCTTGAATCCTATATTATTGGAGTTTCCAATAAGGGAATGTTTAAAATATTTTATTTCATATAAATACTCATCCCTCATTTGAGAATGTCATGCACTTGCATTAGTTGATTCAACCATGCCCTCATTCGCCCCAAAATAAAGTCTATCATTTTAAGAGTGTATATCAACAACAATAGGGGTATCAACATGCCTATAATTAGGTGTATGTCCCAACACCTATGAATCAACACTCTTTCCCTTCACAACATAATCCTTATTTGTACCAATCACAATAGATGTGTGGCCACTCACAGCCTCCTTTCTCATATGAGAGATACGAGGAGCTTTCTTCCCAGGAGGCTGTGAAGGAGTACCTGAATGCTTAATCTGAATATTCATAACATTCCTACAATTAGAGACCTCATTACCCACAAGCTTGCAGAAGTCACAGAATAATGGAATAAATTCATATTCAAATTTCACCTCAATTTTAACAACATTTTCCACCATAGTGGTAGAGTCAAGAAATGGATTGAGCATGTCACCATCCACAATAACCCTAAAAATACCTAAATTTCCCCTTAACCATGTTCTCATCCATATTAATGGGAGAACCAATGAAAGAGACAAGATCATTAGGAATAACAGGATTCCAAACCACCCAACTAAGCCCAATAATTCTTGTCCAGATCTACGCAGTTGCCTGCTTTTGTAAGTGCGAATTGAAATTCAATTCCTAGGCAGAGGTGAAAAACCACTGGATTAGGAACATAAAAACCAGATCTCTGAGTAGATAAATGATCTTTCACATTAGATAAGATAAGATGGTAATATAATCATCCAATGGGAACAATCCTCCAGTTAAAAATTCCCCAAATTCGAGATAGCTCAGACTTCACCTCCTCAGTGCCAAACAGATTATCACCCTTAGAAAGAATTACTCATCCAATAAAAGAAAACATACAGGAATCCAATCCTTCCTTGAGTGCATCAAGGTTGGAAATGACAGTGAAGACCCCATTTTCAGATTTTGAAAATCAAGGTTTAGGAATAGTGTGGGGTTCAGCAGTAAGATCCCCCCTTTATTTAGGGCTTCAACAAATGGAAAAAATTTATACAGGGGATTCAAAGGGTTGTGATGTGAGGCACCTTTCTTCAATTCGAGAAACCCCAATACCTGGGCAAGTAAATATGAAATTTTGGGTGCCCTATTGAAGATGAAACCGGGATCCATAGGTTTCATCACATTCGATGGAGAATCCTTCGCACCCGAGGTCTTCACTACTCAATCACCACTACAAACACCATCATCTCCTTCACACTCCTCACTCCCATCCATATATTCTAGCACATTCGAAGGAGAATTTTCTACACCCTAGGTCTTCCCTACTCAATTGTCAGCCTAATGGCCTTCATCTCCTCCGTAGTCCTCGTTCCCATCCATAATTATAAATATAATAAATATATTTATTATTTAAATTTATTTATTATAATTTTAGAATTATTTAAATATATAATTATTAATTTATGATTATATAAATACTTTTTAAATATATATAAATATAAATATATTTATTTATATTTATAATTATATAACTTTAAAAATATAGTGAATATATATATATATATATGTAAATATTTATTTAAAAATATATTTTTAACATTGTTAATGAATATATAATCTTAAATGCATGAATGTTAAAAATGAGTGAAATTAAATAATTAAAAAAAACAAAGACTTCAAAAATATTAAAAAAATGGATAAGTTTTATTAATTATACAAATTATAAAAAAACTTAACAATGAATATATATATTAAAATGAAAAGGAAGACATATTAAAAATATTAAAAATTATGAAATAAATATTTATAACTTTTAAAAAATAAATGAATTCCAAAAATATCAAAAATTAATAAATATCAAAAATGAAAAAAAATATATATTAATTAAAATAATATTAAAACAGATTAAGTAAAATTAAATATATTACAAAAATATTAACTATTTAAATTAAAAAATTATTAAAAATCATTTAAATATTTTAATTAAATAAATTTAAAACATATTTTAAATGTTAAAACCTAATAAAAAAATTGAATAAATATGGTTAATATAAATTAAAAACATATTAAAAAATATTACATAGTAAATTAATATATGTATAAATAAATATTAAAAAATGATTAAATTCCAAAGAATATAAAAATCAATAAATATTAAAATTGAATAAATATTATTTAATGAAATAAATATTAAAAATGAATAAATAGAAATTAATAGACAAAAATATTTAAAAAAAATGAATTCATATAAGATTAACCTTAAACCTGTAAAAATAAAATAAATATTGAAAAATGAATTTTAAATAACTTAATTATATAAATTTCAAACATTTTAAAAATATTACAACTTAATAAATAAAATTGAATAAATTTTAATCATATAAATTTAAAGAATATTAAAAATAATACTTAGTAAAATATAAATATGTATGAAAAAATGAATAAATTCTAAATAATATTATATCAAAAATGAAAAAATATACATCAAATGTGAAATAAGTACATGCATACACACACATATATACACAAATGTGCCTACGTACATGTGAACATACACATATACGTACACATACATACATCTTTATACATACACCACCTATATATACACATTCACAAAACACACACACACAACATAATGAAAACACATATATTATACATTGATATAAATATATAAATTAAAATATCACATATTAAAAATTCATCATTTATATTTATATAATTGTTTAAATTATTAAAATATACATATATATCATGTTTATATTAATTATATACCTACATTTTTTAATTAATTTATATAAATACACATTAATTTTCGAATATAAATATGATAATTTTATATATATTTTTAATATTTTTTATTAAATGTTTTTATCAAAGCATTGTTTAGTGTTGATAAAGGTTACCTTTATCGGTGTTTTTATCTAGTATTGATAGAGGTTACCCCTTTATCTGTTCTTTATGTTTATCAATGATAAAAGCTAGCTTTTATAAAAGCACGATCTATGGTAGTTTATTTTTCTCATAAAATTTCACTACTATAGATTTGGGATTATTCAATGCTAGTGAAAAACACTTAAAAATAACACTTTTATCAACACATTTTTATAGCGCTGATAAAGGGTTCCTTTTATGAGCAATTTTTTTTAGCGATGATGAAGGTCATCTTTATCAGTGCTCATTAAAACTCTCATAAAACTAATGTTATCATGCACGCGAGTCCCACGTCAAATTTGCAGATGTCTGACCACCAATTTTTATATGATTCTATGATATGAAAACACCATAATCCTGATGAGTGGATAGGCTCCTAAATACACACTTCATGAAAATAAATGGTACCATGCCTATATTCATGGTACCACACAAAACTTGGTCCACCCTATGGTCACCATGGGCCTTAGACCACCCTCTTCTTGTCATGGGGCTTCCCTATTGGGCACCTAAATGGCTAGCCCTCCAGTGGTGTTGGGATCGATCTCATTGATTTGTGCTTATGGATCAGTGTTTTTTTCCATGACTACAGTCTTTTGGGGGGATTAAACCCTGGTGGAGAGCGTGAGGCCAGAAGTCTCTAGTAACCAGGGACAAGTGGCGTGGGGGGTTTTGGATCACAGTGGCAGCATTTGAGGCTAGCGATGGACGATTGAGAGGCAGAAGGTGGTGATCCTTGGCAACAGGGAGCCCACCCAAGAGTGGGGATGGAGATCAGGGTGTTGATCATTGTCAACCTTTGGACATGGGGTGTCAACCCAGCCAGATGGTGGGGGTAGATATTGGGTAAGGGCTGACAACAACCTTTGGCCAAGCTAGAAATTACCTTTGGCGTAAAAAATAGTGACCTCAGGATGTGGGGCATGCGATGACCTCAGGATTGTAAGAGTTGGTATCCTATAACCAACTAGTTGTACTTTGATTACATGTATATTTAATGTATTTAAATATTAAACATCTTATTACATATTGTTCATTTTTTTGCGTGATTGTGATGTAATAATATCCTAGAGTATTTTTTGCATTGATATGGTCATGGAAGTTCCCCTCTACGATGAGAACCTTGAAATTATATAATAATATTCTTAAATATTGTTATATGGTTGGATGAAATTCTATGATGGGACACATAGCATACAGACTATCAAGTGTGTGTACTCGTAAGCAGATGGGACTTCCTCTCATGAAGTTCACACTTGGTAATCTCCAAGACAGAAGATTATAAGAACAGACCTACAAACAGGAATTCTGCATGTTTTTGTGTCATAAGATATTTATATCTGTGAGAATCTGTAATGATCCTTAGACTTTATGGTTATCATTAATACATGTTATGACTCTCGACTTTGATTTACTGACAAAAACCGTCACGCAGACAGTAGGTGGTAAGTAGGGTATGTTGGGTGTATCACGAGTGACATGTTATTAATGGATAAGTTGAGGAATGATTTTTCTCTTCCATTTATGAAAGTTTATATCTCATCCCTTTGATTGAAGTATAACCGTTGCACAAAATCCCATGGGCATGGTGTAACGACGAGTTTATTTTAGGTAGTCAAAGAATGGCGTATCAAGCATAAAAGTTGACGACACTATCATAAAACCTGCTTGATGAGATATTACAACAAAGGGATTATATTAAACAGTGAGAATTCATATGTGGATGTCGTTGTTGTGACTTTAAGTTCTTTCTCTTGGTTTACTTGACCTGTTTCTAGAAAATACTGTTGGACTTTAGGCAAGCTCACCTAATCCCAATGAGAAAGAATCCTAAAGGGTCACACACTAAGTGTCTTTGGTGTTCTTGGTTAAATTATATTTGAATTTAATTAATAAATATTATTCTCAAGACAATGGAATAATTTTATTCAAGTTAAAATGAATTCATAAATTAAATAAATATTTATTCACCGAATTGTGGGTAAAATATATTTATTTATTTTACTGAACATTTAATAAATATTTATTTACTAGTTTGTAAATAAAATATTTATTTAAGAGAATAAATTATTTATTTATTTATTTGGGCATTCAATAAATGGATGTGGAGTTCGAGAGGACCAAGGTAGGTCCAATAGTAAAATAATTATTTGCAAGATGATAAATAATTATTTAACTTGTTGGTACAAATTAAAATAGTGTTGCTATTATTTTATGATGCGGAATTTTATTTATAATTCTGTTTTGTAGAAGTTGGCCCACCATAAATAATGACATGGTATTATTATTAATAGTATGGGTTTTCTCTATGGTTATGAATGTATTTAATTGATGTTACACAATAAAATATTGAAATTGAAGCCCCATGTTAATAAATAGAGTCATATATCTATTGTTCCATGTACCTAACCGCACACCCAGTGAATTGAGAATTGTTGAGCTAAAAAATTTCTCTCTTGAATCCTCTTCCTACCCCTCTCAAAAACAAGAGACATTCTTCAAGGCTAAAGAACAAGCAATCAAGAACGACCGACACAAATCACTCGCTTATCTACACTTGAACTTGGAGAATGAGTGGTGGCAATCGAAGGCCATCAGACCATGTATGGATCACTGCTAGTAGGATTCTAGTTTAGATCCTTGCAAGTGAAACAAGATAATCTGAAAGGGTCATTCTGGGTGATCAACATCATCAATGAAGAAATATTGAAGATCCAGGTATTATTTTCTTTATGAAATTAATTAAATTAATTATAAACATGATGTGAAAGATCCTATCTAAATGTTTCGGTCCTCTTCCTTATTTATCTAAATCTTTTATTCTATTCTGTGGAGACTGGTGTCCATCATTGTATTGATCCTGGAGTAATCATTGATCATGGTAAAAATCAAAGTTGGCTGTCGAATCAACCACCCTTCCACTGCGCCTGAAACCTTAAAGTGGTATCAAAGGGAGGTTACATCATAGTTTGTAATTATTTAAATATTTCATTGTTGATTTTTTCATTTAATAATTTAGTTGTTTCAATTCAAGTTAATCATTTTAAAAATCTGAATCTCGAGATTTTTTCCTCCTCTTTTGTTTCTCATTCACCTTATAGAAATGATCTTTTATTTTAATTTTGATTAAAATAAAATAGAGGATCTCATCTGGAAGTGCCAAAGGTTCATGGCCATATAACACCAGAACACACAACGTGTATTCAGAAGTACATGTCGTGTGGCCAAGGTTCAATGCACCGGGTCCAGTCCTCCAAACCAATCTATGTCATTGGAGTTTGTCTAATTCTTAATGACTTTGTGTGTTGACTAGGAACAGGTGGCATGTGGTCTCCTAATTACATTCCATGTGGACCACTAGACATGATGTGTAGTCCCTTTGGGTTAGGGTTAGACCATGTACCCCGTATATAGATTCCCCATCCAGAGATTGTGTAATGGGGAACTACACGGTGTGTGGCCCACTAGACATGCCATTTACTCTAAAGATTTCTGAAGTAAACTCACACACCGTTTTCCCGGGCGTGTACTTCGGATGGACGGTGAAAAATAGTACATTTCGTGTAGTTGGAACTACATTTCTTGTACTCATCCAAATTACGTAGATTTATTAAAATTTATTATTATATTATACAAACCCTTGATATGTGTACCATCATGCGGGCGTAAAGCTGAAGCACAACACGTGATAGGTGTTTTATATATGAGTGTTTAATTTAACATCTGCGTAATGTTCATTTCTACTCATTGGGTAGTTATTAATAGGAATACACTGGGTTTCCTACAAGGTACAAGTTATGTATAAAGATAATTTTAAATGAATTTATTTGTTTAAAATTAGGATGGATTACAATCTAAAGGAAATTTTGAAAAGGGTTGAAGATAAAAGGATTGATTAATTAAATATGATAATTAACTAATTCGAGCGTGATTTATCTTAAACAAGAATGATTAAAGAATTGGATTATAGTTTTATTTATGTGTACACATTGTTTCATGTATGGATGATCATGATCTAGACCAAGACCTTTGTATGTGGATGGTTTCTTTTAATTTATTTATTTAAATTAAATTTGTTATCCTACGAGCATTCTCCTCATTAATATATAGGGCCTGTGTGCCCAAGTTTTATTTTATATTAAACCCCTTTTTACCCCTCACCTGCATATGAGTTAATTAAAAAAAGGCATATGTAATGGATGGAACTCCCAAGCTAGTGTAGGAAGTTCAAGCTGGATCCAAGATGAAACCAATCCCAGGAGTTATAGAGGTTGACAGGTGGAAAGCTTTAAACATGAACCCAAATGGTTCAATGCATTTCTCCCCTAGGTCATGGTTAGTTTATCAACTTCTATATAAACTAACCATTAGAAAAGATCATGATCATTCCCTTTACTTTATTTTATTTCTATCATCTGCATGGTTTATCATTATGGATGTGTTGTCACAATCAAATAATTAATGAATTAAACAAGCATGCAAGATGGAACTAAAATAAACCAGACTTAGGCATAAATATTATGAAGACATGTTTAACCACTTAAGTAAGTTCCACTTAATATTAACAAGCATGTGATAATGATAATAATAAATTCACGCATAAAAGATAAAAATACCTCAAAAAAATATTAAGTGAGACCAAGCCTTACATTGCTTGATTAAGGGAAAAATCAATAAAACTATGTGTTTGACCAACCCTTGTTGGGATGCTTACTTTTATACTAGAATCCCTTATGAAAGGTTCCAGGTTCACTTAACTATATTAAATCAAGAAGAGTATCCCTTTCTATACTTTTTGTAATATTGGAGTCAAGATTTGAGGAAATCCAAAGTCATGATTTCAGGATTGGTGAGTCCAGTCAATAGATCAAGGAGGTACAAGCCCGTAGTTGACAAATATCAGCCTACCTAAATACCTTCTAATAGCTTGACCAACCCTTTTGGGGGTTATGATAAGGGTAATATGGATCCTTTCCACTAGAATTTCATGGAAATTGTACATTCCGAGTTCAATTGTGTGGGCCATTGGGACTTGATAAAATAGTGGGATACTTAATAAAATTTATTATTTCTCATAAAATGTAATCAAAAAATTACTAATGATCTAATATTTTAATTGTAGAATAAAAATGAAAAGCTCATCAACCACACTATCCCTGTGATCAATTCTGGATAAAGATAACATCCTCATTGGAAGTAACATTCAGAAATGGTTTAGACGCCTTCGGGTTATCCTACACCATGAATGGAAGTATTACGTACTGGAGACAGCATTACCTGATCCATCTTCCAAAAAGTTGAGTGATGAGGATTTCCTGGTCTATGAGAAACATATGAATGACCCAGTCGACATTCAATGTTTGATGTTATCATAAATGTATAGTGATCTCATGAAGTCTCATGAAAACATGGATTCTTATAGCATGCTCGAGAACCTCTTTGGTCTTTACTAGGAGAGATAATGATAGGAAAGGTTTGAGATCTCTAAGGAAATCATTCAGACTAAGCTTGGAGACAGTTCCCCAGCTGGGCCTCATGTAGTCAAGATCATTAGCTACATTGAGGGTCTGGAGGTTCTAGGGTTTAAATTCCCTGAAGAAATTGGCACCAATCTCATTCTCGCAACACTCCCTTAGAGCTTCTCTAACATTGTTGTCAATTTCAATATGAACAACAATGAGAAGTCTCTATCTAATATTCTTATCCTCATTCACTAAGTGGACAAAGATATGAAGAGTGAAAATCCTTATGTTCTTATGGTGAATAAGAGGAAAGGGAAGGAGAAGAGCTTTAAGCCCAAATATTTTTCACAGCCTTCCAAGAAAATTAAGATCAAAGGGGAGGCAAGGGAATAGGAGGCTGTTTGTTTTTCATGTGGCAATAAGGGCCACTGGATGAAGAACTACACACAACCTAATAATAAAAGGGAAGCTTTAGGTGCGTTTGTTATCAAATGAAATCTATCTATTTATACAAATTGGGTATTAGATACAGCTTTTGGTTCTCACATATGTATCCAAATACATGAGCCAAATAGATTTAGGAAGATTGACCAAGGGTAGGTAGATATACGAGCATCCAATGGAGCCAGACTTGTTATTGAAGCTATTAGGGACTACCACCTCATGTTGCCAACTGGGATGATCTTGGTGTTAAAGGGTTGTTATTATGTTTCATTTGTTACTAAAAACATTATTTATGTATCCAGATTAGATATAGATGACTTTTTTCAATTTTGGAAATTAATGTTTCTTCTTTTACAAAGATAGCATTTGTTTTGGTAGGGCACATTTATACAACGGTCTTTATGTGTTGGATTACACAAACCAATTAATGGAAATCGATATAAAGATACTTCACATAACTCATACCACACCCAACTTTGGCATCACTGACTAGGTCATGTAAACGAGAAACACTTGATAAAGTTACATCATTATGGATATTTATATTCTTTCAAACTAAAACCAATTGGCATATGTCATGCATGTTTACAAGGCAAAATAACCAAAGCCCCATTAAGTGAGAAGGGTGAAAGGGATAAAGAACTTCTTTAATTAGTTCATACTGATGTGTGTGGACCATTTCTAGTTGAAGCAAGGGGAGGGTACTCATACTTCATAACTTTTACTGATGATTTTAGTAGATATGGATATATCTACTTAATGAGGTATAAGTCAAATTCATTTGATAAGTTCAAAGAATACAAGAAGGAAGTTGAGAACCAACTTGGTAAAAAGATTAAGAAACTTTTCTTAGACCGAGGTGGAGAATATCTCAATCAAGACTTCATTGATTACTTACGGGAGTTTGGGATCCTATCCCAACTCACTCATCCATACATGCCCCAGTGGAATGGTGTGAGAGAAAGGAGAAACCACACCCTGTTGGACATGGTGAGATTAATGATGAGTCATGTGAGTCTTCCATTATCCTTTTGGGGATATGCATTACAAATAGCAGCACACATTCTAAACCAAGTACCAACTAAATC
This sequence comes from Viscum album, assembly GCA_963277665.1. Classification (NCBI taxonomy): domain Eukaryota; kingdom Viridiplantae; phylum Streptophyta; class Magnoliopsida; order Santalales; family Viscaceae; genus Viscum; species Viscum album. The sequence goes on from OY728155.1 coordinate 827,266,736, forward strand.
AATAAATGGTATTCTATATGAGTTCTAGAGTGGAAAGAAATCCATATTATTGAATTTACATGTGTGGGGAAGCGATGCATTTGTTAAGGCCTCTTCAGGTAACAAAATTTCACCCCGAGGCACAAAGTGTTCCTTTATAGGATACCCCAAGGAAACAAGGGGATATTACCTATACAACCCCTCATACAAAAAGGTTATAGTGGAAAGACACTCCATATTCCATGAGAGGGAGCACATATCCGAAATAGATAGTGGGAGTGAGATAGACTTCGATGAATTTGAGGCTCAAGGTACATGAGAGTTTGTACAGGAATAGATTCCACAAATCCCTGTGGAAGAAAGAACTGTTCCAGAGACACAAGAGCTGTCTAGGTGTACAAGAGAGGTTAGTGAATCAGAACAGTACTTTTTTCTAATTACCAAGGATGGTGACTCATTATTAGTTGATAATAATGATCCTCTAACATACAAAGAATTAGTAAGTGGCACAGATGTTTCCAAGAGGAAAGAATCCATGAATTTTGAAATGGATTCCATGTACCAAAACCAAGTCTGGATTTTGGTAGATCCACCAATTGATCTAAGCCTATTGGTTTCAAATGGTTATTCAAGAAGAAACTAGACATGGAAGGATAGTTCAGTACCTATAAGGCACAACTGGTTGCAAAAGGGTTCAAACAATGTCAAGCATTAACTACGACAAAACCTTTTCACTATTTGAAGTGTTGAAATCCATCAGAATTCTGTTGTCCATTTCCATTTACCATGACTATGAGATTTGGAAAATAGATTTCAAAACAGCCTTTCTTAATGAGAACCTTCAAGAAGATGTCTACATGACACAACCTGAAGGTTTTATGACTCCAATGGATGCCAATAAGGAATAAAAGTTGTAGAAATTCATTTATCGATTAAAGCAAGCATCCAGGTAATGGAACATTCATTTTGATGATGCCATAATGAAATTTGGTTTTATCATGAACGAATGTGAGCCTTGTGTCTACCAATGGTTTAGTGGGAGTGTAGTAGTTTTCCTAATAGTATATGTTGATGACATATTACTTATTGGAAATGAGATACCAGTCTTATAGTCTGTTAAGGCATGGTTGAATCAACACTTCTCCATCAAGGACTTAGGTGAGGCAGTATATATTCTTGGGATCAAGATCCATAATGATAGATCCAAGAGATTTTTGGGCCTAAGTAAAAGTACATACATTGATAAGATAATGAAGAGATTAATTATGGATCAATACAAGAGGGGATTTTTGCTAGAATCACATGGAATTCATCTTTACAAGAAAATGTGTCCCCAGACACATGAGGAAAGAAAGATAATGGAAAGGACTCCATACACATCAGTGATTGGGTTAGTCATGATGTTGCGATTTGTATTAGGTTGGATGTCACCTACGCATTGAGTGTGGTAGGCAGATATCAAGCTAACCCAGGTGACCACCATTGGATGGCAGTCAAGACTATCCTAAAGTATCTGATGCATAATAAAGATATGTTTCTGGTTTATGGAGGAGATGAGGAACTAGTCGTCAGAGGATATGAAGGTGCTATTTTCTAGACTGATCAAGAGGACATGAAGTCGCAAACGGGATACATCTTCACTTTGAATGGAGATGCAGTAAGCTGGAAGAGCTCAAAGTAGAGTGTGGTCACAAATTCTACAATAGAGCTTGAGTATATTTCAGCTTCTGAAGCTACTAAAGAAGCAGTTTGGATGAAAATATTCATCCAAGAGCTGGATGTGATACCTAGCAGTAAAGATCCCCTAACACTATACTGTGATAATACTGCAGTGGTAGCTCTCGTAAAATATCCAAGGTCACATCAGCGAATGAAGCACATACTTTAGAAGTATCATCTCTTGAGGGATTTTTCTCGGAGAGGTGAAGTTGTAGTGAGCAATATTTCCACAGAAGACAATGTGGAGGACCCCTTGACTAAAGCCTTGACTTAGCAGAAATGTGTTCACCATGTGAGGTCTAGCAGACTAAAAGTCTTAGGTAGTTGGATCTAGTCCAAGTTGGAGTTTTTAAGAGTTGGTATCCTGGAACCAACTGGTTGTACTTTGATTACATGGATATTTAATTTATTTAAATATTAAACATCTTATTACATATTTTTCATTTTTTTGCATGACTATGATGTAATAATGTCCTAGAGTATTTGTTTCATTGGTAAGATCATGGAAGTTCCCCGCTATGATAAGAACCTTGAAATTCTATAAAAATATTCTTAATTATAGTTCTACAGTTGGATGACATACTATTATGGGATGCATAGCATGCAGACCGTCAGGTGTGAGTACTCGTAAGCAGATAAGACTTCCTCTCATGAAGTTCACACATGGTAATATCCAAGATAAAAGATTATGAGAACAGACCCATCAGTAGGAATTTGTCCTGTTTTTGTGTCATCAGATATTTCTATCTTTGAGCGTGTGTAATGATCCATAGAGTTTAATATTATCATTAATACGTGTCACAACTCACAGAAATTGATTTACTAACAAAAATAGTCACACAGATAGTTGGTGGAAAGTAGGGTACGTTGGGTGCATCACAAGTGGCATTTTATTAATAGATAAGTCGAGGAAGGATTTGTACCTTCCATTTATGGAAGTTGATATCTCAGCCTTTTGATTAAAATAGAACTGTCACGTGAAATTCCATGGACATGGTGTAACGGTGAGTTTATTTCAGGTAGTCAAAGAATTATGTATCAAGCATAAAATTCGATGACACTATAATGAAACCTTCTTGATGAGATATTTGTGAAAAATGGATTATATTACACAGTGAACGTTTGTATGTGGATGTCATTTTTTCAACATTAAGTTCTTTCTCTTGGGTACCTTGAACCGTTACTAGATAGTACTCTTGGACTTCAGGCAATCCCGCCTAAGGCCAATGAGAAATAATCCTAGAGGGTCGCACACTAAGTGTTTCTGGTGGTCTCGGTTAAATTCAATCTGAATTTTATTAATAAATATTGTTCTCAATACAATGGAATAATTTTATTCAAGTTAAAATGATTGCATAAATTAAATAAATATTTATGCACCAAATTATGGGTAAAATATATTTATTTATTTTATTAAACATTTAATAAATATTTATTTGCTAGTTTGTAAATAAAATATTTATTTAAGAGAATAATTTATTTATTTATTTATTCATGTGTTCAATAAATGGAAGTGGAGTTTGAGAGGACCAAGGCTATTCTAGTAGTAAAATAATTATTTTCATAATGATAAATAATTATTTAACTAGTTGGCATAAATTAAAATTATGCTGTTATTATTTTGTGATATTGGATTTTATTTGTAATTTTTTTTACACAAATTGGCGCACCTAATCACATAGCAAATCACTATTCAAATCCACCCTTACACCATTGTTTTAAAGTGGTTTTGTAATGAATATTACAAATATAATAATAAATTTAACTTTATGTTTGAATCAATGAATTAATGTTTATCACTGTTTAATAGGGAAATTTTACATGTTTTGGTTTTTACATTGTAGGAGGAGGTGATTTGGAGAGCTCGTGATGGAATTCAAGCAAAATGGGTCAAACTGTGTGTGAGCCCAAGCATGCATGTGGACAATTATTTGTAATGTGGATAATTTGTGCATCCAATTGGGCTAAAAATGGTTGTATGAGTGAAAAAAATGTGGGATACATATCTCTAGAATATCATGAATCCCAATTCGTCCATTTGGAGGCCCAAAATAGTCCCACAATGTGAAGGAATTCTGGGCAGGCTAGATTGGACCACCCTTCTATATTTGGGCCATAACTCGAGCATTGGAGATCAAATCGGTCTGATTCTAAATCCCTTGGATATCTAACTAGAATCCCCGACTATCCACTGAATTTCAATTCATTTTCATGTTTTTTGGTCAGTAAACCAGCTAGATAAATATGGAGTAAAAAATCTTCCTTGAATAGTCACATATCCCTTTAGATACTTGACCACTTTATCTGGAAATATGGATGTAAATTTCCCATAAAATCACTCATCCCCATCATTATCTATGTTTCACGACCAAGGTTGAAGGTTAGTCGAATTGGAGAGCTATATTCACCCATTTTATTTATCTTCTCCCACATGTACTTCTAAACCTCTTAGTGATCAATTTGGGGAGTGTCCTTTGTTGTAATACCATGCTCCACACTTGTAATCTTTATAAGGTAATTGATTTCTAGGTTTTTTGTCAATTTTTATTCATTTATACCTTATAATTTTTTTTATTCTGGTATGATCAAATACAAATCAAAGTAACAAGAATTCACATGCTTCCATGCCTAACCCGGATCTGGTGATGATTTGAGTGTGGTTGTCTCTTTTCTCTCCCCTCCCTTTCATGAATGTGAAAATGGATTGCGTCGTTTAATAAAATCCAAGAGATTGAACCTATGAATGTGAATTTTATTGTCTTTTGGAATATTTTTATCATTGACACAAATCTTTTCATCTCATCACGTTTTTGATGTGATGCCTTGATTGAGTTCTGTTTTTTACATCGATTCGTGTTTGTTGATTTTGAGAAATTACCAATAATCAATATCGTTGATCGATCAAATACTAGTTGGTAACATATTAAGAACTCACATACCATTACTGGTTTAAGTATGTATAAAATCAAGGAATCAATGATCCTTCCCTTTCCCTTGAGAGCAATGATGGATTGAGCATTAAGGGACACTTACCTGGGTTGATCATGATTTCTCCAACTGGTTTCTCTCAATAGTTTTATACATCAATTTATTTTATTAAAGAAACAAAACCCAAGTTTTATAAAACTCCATTCTAATTTTAGTTTCTTAATTAGAACTTTTTTTATAATTGATGATCTAAGGCTCCTTCGAGAGATGACCTAGGGTTGCTGCTATACTGCAGAAATTCTAGTTAAAAATAAACATCTAATTTGACGTGCCCGATAACACGATCAAATTTTGGCGTCGTTGCCGGGGAGGCAATATCATTTTTTCTTTATTTCATTTTATTTATTTATTTTACTTCTTAATTAATACTCCTTTAAATACCCCACCCCCATTTGATTGTTTTTGTTTTGGTTTTATGTTTCTATTTTTGGTTGTTTTTGTGTGTTCTTCCTTTCTCTCTCTATCTCTCTATATCTCCCTTCTTATTCTCCATCTCTATATATAATTCTATATTATAAAATTCTATTCTCCTTTAATCCTTATTAAGTGGTTTTATCCATATTCAATTATAAAAAAAACTTCACAACTTAATTGCATGACCCAATCATAAAAAGAAAAACTACTTGAATTTGAGCTGGAAATTAAAAAGATGCTTCACACACAAATAAAGGAATCTAGAGAAGTTCAGTCAAGTAACACTAAGGAAACCCTTTTGGAACATCAAGTGGTCATAAACCAATAAAAAATTGAACCCAATAAAACCCAAGAAAACATGGCTGCAAATAATCGAACCTTAAAAGAAATGACCACCCCGGATGTGGAATACCAACCTACGTACATCCAATATCCTGAGGAAGCAGCCAACTTTGACCTAATATCAGGAATCATCCACCTTCTTCCTAAATTCCATGGTCTTCCCAGTGAGGACCCTCATAAACACTTTAAGGATTTTCACATAGTGTACTCCACCATGAAACCCCAAAATGTGTCTAAGGACTTAATTAAGTTTAAGGTCTTTCCTTTCTCCCTTGATGGTGTAGCCAAAGATTGGTTATACTATTTTCCTACCACAATTGGGGGTTGTAATGACCTTAAAATACTCTTTTTAGAGAAGTTTTTCCCTACCTCTCAAACGGCATCAATTAGGAAAGATATTTGTGGCATTAGACAATCACAAGGAGGTACCCTTCATGAATACTGGGAGAGTTTTAAACAACTATGCTCAAGATACCCCCACTACTAGATTAGTGAAAAACTATTAATCTAATACTTATATGAGGGAATTATCCCCATGGATCGTGGAATTATTGATGAAACATCTGGTGGTACCTTGGTTGATAAAACTCCTTCTGCCACTCGTGACTTAATATCCAATATGGCTCAAAATGCACAACAATTTGGTACATGAGCTATTGCACCAACTATAGAAAAAAAAGGTAGATAACAAGCTAGATGAGATGCATACCCTTATAAGGTAATTAGCTCAAGCACAAGGTAACTCACAATATCCTCCTATTCCATTATATTGTGGTATTTGATCTGACAATACTCATTTTTCTGACTAGTTCCCACAACTTCAAGATTCACCCGAGTCTTGTGCAGCTATGTTTTCGGGGAGTCCATTCCAACAAGCACCTACCTTTAAGCAAAAACAATTCAGGCCAATTCCAAATCCCGGGTGGCAAGCACAACCCCAGTACCAACAAGGAGGAAACTCAAGCTACCCCAAGAAGAATTGGTATCAACAAGTCCAAGGTATGAAACCTTCTTATCCTTCAACTTCTCAAAACAATCATCCTCATCCTCCTAAATTTGAACCAAACCTCGAGGATATGGTGAAGAAAATGGAATCCCAGAACCTCTAATTCCAAAAGAACACACAATCGGAAATTCAAGACCTACGAACTCCAGTGGGGCAGTTGGAAAACACCAGCGGTGAGCTTAAGATTCAAGGTTATGGACAACTACCATCCCAACCCATTTCCAATCCGAAGGATAAAGGTAATTTATGTGAAGTTATACTTTGTAGTGGTAAATAAACCTCTCTTTCTACTGATTTTTCATAACATGTATGTCCCCTTTTGAAAACTCTCTTTCCCAACCCTTAATAATTTCAAGTAAAGAAAAACAAGACAAAGGGGGTAATCGAATTATCATTAATGATTCAAATGAACAATCCATTCCTCTTCCATTACCCCAAAGACTCTCTAAATCTAATAAAAAATCTAATAATGAGATTAATAATGAAATAATGGATACATTTAAAAAGGTTCAAGTTAATATTATTTTATTGAATGCAGTCAAGAAAATTCCCCATTATTCCAAATTTCTTAAAGAACTTTTCACCCATAGATGAAGGCTAAAGGGGAATGAGAGAGTCAACTTGGGAATGAATGTCTCGACCTTAATTCAACCATAAATGTCAACCAAATGCAAGGATCCGAGCACATTCATGATACCGTGTACCATAGGAGGGACCTTATTTTCTGATGTTATGCTGGATTTAGGTGATTCCATTAATGTAATGCTTCACTCCATGTATGCTTCTCTGTATGTTGGATAACTTCAACCAATAGGAATTATCGTGAAACTTGCCAACTTGAGTACTACGCACCCAACAAGATTGATGTAGGATGTCCTTGTAAGAGTGAAGAATATCATCTTCCCTGCTGATTTCTACATTCTTGAGATGGAAGATACCCGAACCCAAGGACATGACCCTCTCATACTTGGGAGGTCATTCCTCAAAACAGCAAAGACGATCATCAACGTTCACAATGGTACATTGTCTATGGATTTTGGAGTAGAAAAGGTAAGTTTTAACATCCTTGAGTCTATGAAATGCCCCATTTAAGAGCACTACACTCTTCCTGTCTATTAAATGGAAGTTCTCTCAAATGATACACACACACAATTCTCTCCTTAACCCATACTCTGATTCCTTTTCCTCTTGTTCACCCTTGGATGATTTGAGTTTTGATTTATGTTTTGAGTGTCATGTGGGTTCTGAAAAGTGTAAATTTTTTGCTTTAATTGATGAGTGTGTTCATTCTGAGGTACCTATGACTGTCAATGATTCTGAAAAATCTCATTTCAATTTATTCTCTATCCTTAAAGAATAAATATAAGCAGATAGATAGTTTCATGGACCTCACTCCCCCTAAAAAACTTCCCTCAATCCAAAAACCTTCGGCATTGGAATTAAAACCACTTCCATCTAATATAAAATATTTCTATCTTGAGGGTATTGACCAATTTCCCGTCATTATTTCTAATAACCTCTCTCAACAACAGGAATCAAAATTGATCAAACTTTTGAGAGAGTGTAAAAATAATATAGGATGGACATTGGATAATATTCCTAGGATTATACCATCTATTTGTATGCACCAGATACTTTTCGATGATGAGGCTAAGCCCGTAAGAAAATCTCAATGCCAGTTGAATCCCACTCTCCTTGAAGTGGTAAAGTTGGAAGTCAGTAAATTACTTACTATGGGGATCATTTATCCAATATCTGATAATAAATGGGTTAGCTCAGTGTAAATTATGCCTAAAAACAGGAATAATAGTTGTGTCAAATGAAGAGAATGAATTGGTTCCAACACATGTGCAAAATAGTTGGCAAGTCTGTATTGACTACCATTGACTGAATCAAGCAATGTGGAAGGACCACTTTACTCTACCTTTCATTGAACAAATGTTAGAATGATTGGCTGGTAAGTCCCATTATTGTTTCCTTGATGGCTATTCAGGTTATTTCTAAATCCATATAGCCCTTGAGGATCAATAAAAGACAACATTTATTTGTCCATTCGTCACATTTGCATACAGAAGGATGTCATTCGGTCTATGTAATGCTCCTGGTACTTTTCAGCGATGTATGTTGAGTATTTTTTTTTGAGTACCTTGAGAGTTTTATGGAAGTATTTATGGATTATTTAACGGTATATAGTTATTTTTTTGATGATTTATTGGAACACCTAGGTTGTGTCCTCCGTCACTGCATTGAAAAAGATCTTGTTTTAAATTATGAGAAATGTCATTTTATGGTTGAGCGTGGGATAGTTCTTGGGAATGTCATTTCATATAAGTGAATCCAAGTTGATAAATCTAAAATTGAATTAATTTCAACCCTTCCATATCCAAAATGTGTTTGTGAGGTGCGATCTTTCTTGGGTCATGTGGGTTTTTACCACTGATTCATTAAATACTTTAGTAAGATTTCACTTCTATTGTCTTAATTATTGCAAAAAGATTCTGAATTTGTGTTTGATAAAAATTGTGAGGATGCATTCAATTTACTAAAAAGGAGTCTCACATCACCTCCCATCATCCAACCACCAAGGTGGGATCTCCCCTTCAAATTTATGTGTGATGCCTCTAACTTTACAGTTGGGGCAGTTTTATCACAAAGGGTTGAGAAGGATCCTCATGTCACTACATATGCCTCACGTACCCTTGATCCTGCCCTAGTAAACTACACAACCACTGAAAAAGAACTCCTTTATATTGTGTTTTCCTTGGAAAAATTCTGTTCATATCTTCTTGGGTCAAAAGTGATTGTGTTTTCTGACCATGTTGCCCTTCGATTCATCTTAAAGAAACCTGAAGCTAAGCCCCACCTCATACGGTGGGTGCTCCTTCTCCAATAGTTTGAACTTGAGATTGGAGATAATAGGGGAGTAGAAAATGTTGTAGCTAACCACATTAGTAGGATTTCTCCACCACTGGACCACCATGCGGACTCATCCCTCCCCATTGAAGATTTCTTTCCTCATGAGAACCATTGTGATGTTGTGGACCTTACCCCCTGGTATGCAGACGTTGTGAATTTTCTAGCAACATCTAGGGTCCCCACTAATTTCATCACTTCCCAATACTAGAGACTTAAACATGATTCTCAGTGCTACATTTGGGATGACCCATATTTGTGGAGAATTTGTGGTGACCAAGTAGTTCATCGGTGTGTCCCTGACCATGAGTTCACCTCTATTTTGACCTCTTGTCACACTTTGGATTGTGGGGGCCACTTTGGCTCTCAAAGAACAACTCAAAAGGTCCTTGACTCAGAACTTTATTTCCCAACATTGTATAGGTATTCCCATTGATTTTTCGAGTCATGTAGTCATTGTCAATTCACAAGGAATATCTCCAAGAGGAATGAAATGCCCCAACGGCCCATGTAATTCTATGAAATCATTGATGCATGGGGCATTGAATTCATAGGGCCTTTTACAAATTCATTTGGATCCATGTACATATTTTTATATATGGAATATGAGTCTAAATGGGTGGAAACAAATGCTACTAGGACCGATGACTCTTGAGTTGTTGTTGATTTTGTGAGGTCCCAAATTTTTAGTCGGTTTGGTTTGCCGAGATTCATCATTAGTGATCAGGGTTCCCATTTTTGAAATTGCAACATGAAAACTTTTCTTCGTAAGTATGGGGCTGATAATAAAGTATCCACTGTATATCACCCCCAAACTAATGGACAAGAAGAAATATCAAATCATGAAGTTAAGATAATCTTGGAAAAAACGGTACAACCCAATAGGAAAGATTGGATTTTGCGCTTGGATGATGCATTTTGGGTGTACCATACAGCTTTTAAAACCCTAATTGGAATGTCACCATACATAATTTTGTTTGAAAAAGCTTGTAACCTCCTAGTGGAGGTAGAACACCATGAATATTGGGTTGTTAAGCAATGTAATATGAATCTTTCAGATACAAGTGATCAAAGGAAGATACAGATTCAATAGGTGGAAGAAATTCGATGTGATGCATATGAGAACTCCCGAATCAATAAAGAGAGGAAAAAGGATATCCATGATAGCATGATTCATCAATGGAAGTTCCATATTGGTGAGAAGGTCCTCATGTAAAATTCTAGGCTAAATCTCCACCAAGGTAAGCTTCGTTCCTAATGGCTCGGTCCTTATACTGTTACTAATGTTTACCCTTTTGGTGCAATATAGATTTTGCATGTGCAGAGTGGAAGAAGTCTTACCATCAATGGGAAAAACTTAAACACTTATATGAGGATTTTCCAAAGAATATGGTGGAGGAAATCCATATTATAGAAGAAATATACTAGTGAAACACACCAGGTTATATCCTTCCTTCTCACATTCTCAATTATTACAGTGAGGACACTCCACATACTAGGTGAGTGGGGTGGATACATTCTTGGGTTCATTAGGATTTTCATTGTCTTTATTCTTTCATCTCGTTTTCACCTTCTTTATGGTATTTTCACTTTTCCCCATCTTTCTGGGTTCGTTAGGATTTTCATTTTCTTTCTTCTTTCTTCTCTTTTTCACCTTCTTTATGGTATTTTTACGTCCTCCCCCCTTATGGTCACAAAATCATGGAACTTACTAAAAATTCATGTTGAAATTTTTGATTCCATGTTGTATTAACATTTGATGAAACCTGACTCTATTATGGAATGAATATTTGTATGAATTTAAAATCATGGAGTGATTTTTAGTGAATTGGTTTTCTGTCAATGATATAAATGGTTGTATCTATGTGAAACCTTTGAGATGATTAATGCCCCTTGTGTGAGTAGTTTTTGGGAAAACAGTGTCACTAATATCTCAACACATTTTTGAACTAAACCACAAAGTGTGAATATTTATTACTTAATAGAAGGTTAATATAAGTTAGTTTAATATTTTTCATCTTAAAATGATATTTACATATGTTCGTTCCTTATTCAATATGTTTCATTACTGTACCGGATTGACCTATGCATTTTTACCTGATATCCAACTATTTCACGCCCTAAAAAAATCAAAAAAAAAATTGGTTATGTCTTGGTCAGGTCAAAAAACCACTCCCCCTCAACCTTTGATCTTGTTAAAACTATTACAATTATTTTTGTGAGGAGATAAAACAAGGGTTGAGAGATAAGTGTGAGATTTATTCCAAAAGAAACTTCTAAAAAAAACAAAAATAATAAATTAGGGGAGTGATGAAATGTGAAAAATATAGGGATATCTAGGTTGGGATATTATGTTTTGACTTCTGGGAATGTTTAAGTGAGTGGGTCTTGAAATATGACTGCAAAAGATGTAGGGCAGGTCCGGTGGACAAAATCTTTTAAGTTGAAAAGGTTAAAATAACCTATATTTATTGGATAGAAAGTGGAAAGAATGGCATGGAATGGTTTTCACACACACATTGAGAGTTAGTGGAATGGTTGAATTTTTCATTCTTTGCTCAATTTGGTATCATGAATCGCTTTGAATTTCATTGTGATATGATTTATGAAACATATTTTTTTCATTTTCACTAGGAATAACTCTTTAGTGTGGTTTGTGAATTGATCACATTACGTTAATGAATTTAAATTCCCTAAAATGTTAAAACTTCATGATGTTGGGAATATATAATTGCATCATTTTTGTGGATATTTGACTTTTCCTAGGAGTGAAAATGTTTAGGTGTGGGGGTGTGATCACATAGCAATTCACTATTCAAATCCACCCTTACACCGTTGTTTTAAACTAGTTTTGTAATGAATATTACAAATATAATAATAAATTTAAATTTATGTTTGAATCAATGAATTAATGTTTATCACTATTTAATAGGTAAATTTTACTTGTTTTGGTGATTACATTGTAGGAGGAGGTGATTTGGAGAGCTTGTGATGGAATTCAAGCAAAATGGGTCAAACTGCGCGAGAGCCCAAGCATGAATGTGGACAATTATTTGTATTATGGATAATACGTGCATCCAATTGGGATAAAAATGGGTGTATGAGTGGAAAAAAAATTTGGGATACATTTCTCTAGAATATCATGAAGCCCAATTCGTCCATTTGGAGGCCCAAAATAGGCTCAGAATGTGAAGAAATTCTGGGCGGTCCAGATTGGACTACTCTTCTGTATTTGGGCCATAACGCGGGCCTCGGAGATCCAATTGGGATTATTCTACCTTCCTTGGATATTTAACTCGAAGATCTAAATCTCCACCTAATTTCAAGTCATTTTCACGCATTTTGGTCAGTCAAATAGTTGGATAATTATGGAGTAAAAATATTCCTTGAATAGTCACCTAGCCCTTTAGATACTTGACCACTTTATGTTGAAATATGGATGTAAATTTCCCATAAAATCACTCCTCCCCCTTATTATCTATGTTGAATGACCAGAGGTAAAGGTTAGTTGAATTGGAGAGATCTCTTCACTAATTTTATTTCTCTTCTCTCTCGTGTACTTCTAAACCTCTTAGTGATCAATTTGGCGAGTGTCCTTTGTTGTAATCTCGAGCTCCACACTTGTAATCTTTATAAGGTAATTAATTTCCAGGTTTTTTGTAAATTGTTATTCATTTATAACTTATAAATTTGTGTTTATTATGGTATGATCAAATAAAAATCAAAGTAATAAGAATCCACATGCTTCCATGCATAACCCGGATCTTGTGATTATTTGAGTGTGGTTGCCTCTTTTCTCACCCCTCCCTTTCATGAGTGTGCAAATGGATTACATCGGTTGATAAAATCCAGGAGCTTGAAAATATGAATATACATGTTCTTGTTCTGTGGAATATTTTTATCATTGACACAAATCTAGTCATCTCATCATGTTTTTTATGTGATTCCTTGATTGAGTTCTATTTTTTTACATCGATTCATGTTTGTTGATTTTGAGCGGTTGCCGATAATCAATATCATTGATAGATAAAATCCTAAGTGGTAACCTAGTAAGAAATCACATACCATTACTGTTTTTAGTATGTATAAAATCAAGGAATCAATGATCCTTCTCTTTCCCTTGAGAGAAATGACGGATTGAGCATCAAGGGACACTTACCTGAGTTAATCACGATTTCTCCAACCGGTTTCTCTCAGTAGTAATATACTTTCAATTTCTGTTCTTAAAGAAAAAAAACCCAAGTTTTATAAAACCCCTTTCCCCTTTTAGTTTCTTAATCAGAACCTCATTTTGTAATTAATGATCTAAGGCTCCTTCAAGAGACGACCTAGGGTTGCTGCTATACTGCAGAAATTCTAGTTAAAAATAAGCATCTAATTTGACGCGCTGGACAACGCGATCAACACCATAAATAATTACGCGATATTATTATTAATAGCATGGGTTTTCTATAAGGTTATGAATGTATTTAGTTTTTGTTATGAAATTAGATATTATAATTGAATCCCCATGTCAATAAATAGACACATACGTCTATTGTGCTATGTACCGAACCACACACTCGGTGAATTAATAATTGTTGAGCTAAATAATTTCTCTCTAAAATCCTATGCCCACCCCTCTCAAGAATGAGAGACATTATTCAAGGCTGAAGAATAAGTGGTCAAGAACAAAAGTACTGATGAAACCCATATTTATCAGTGCTTTTTTAGCATCGATAAAGATATATTTTCATCAGCATGAAAAAAACAATGATAAAACATATATTTATTAGCGTTAGAATGTTAGCACTCATAAAGATGTATATGATTAATTTTAATAATATAATTAATATAATTAAGAAATTTAAATGTATATAATTATAAATAAATATAAATGTATATAATTATAAATATATTTAAATAATTGTAAATATGTTTTTATAAATATAATTATAAATATATATAAATATATATAATTATAAACAAATAATTATATATATAATTATAAGTATATTAAAATAATTGAAAATATGTATTTATAAATATAATTATAGATATATTTTTTAATTATAATTATAAATAAAAATATTTTTAAATATAATTATAAATATTTGTATATAATTATAAATATATTTTTATAATTATATATTTTTATATAATTAAATATATATTAATATATATATATATAATTATAAATATAGTAAATATATTTATTATAATTTTATAATTATTTAAATATATAATTATTTATTTAAAATTGTATAAATACTTTTTAACATATATATATACATTTATTTATAATTATAAATATATTTATATAATTAAATATATTTATATTTATTAATATATAATTATATATAATTATAAATATACCAAAAAATGGTGTGGACCATGGATTAAAAACCAATAGTCTCAAAAAAATATTAATAAAAAGAAGAGTGTGCAAAACAAACAAAGAAAGATGAGATTACACAAAATTCAGCCCAGCCAACGCCACTAAAATAAAGACAAAAATCACCTTTTTATACCATCCAACCCTTCCTCAAGAGTTTCCCCTACCTATTGGATGCATTCCACTTTTACACTACTTGGGGGGCTTCCATGTTTCATCATGATCATCCATTCCTGATGAATCATCTTCTTCAGAATGAGCATCTTCATTTGAGCCATCACCCTTCTGATCAAAGGAGCTCCTCTCTTGAGAAGTCAAGCAGCCTGAAGATTTTTCACCAAAATATCCATTAAAGTTACCAAATTCTTCATAGTACACATCCTTGTTATGAGATCTATTCAAAATGTCAAGCATAGAAAATCTATTATTGTGACCAGAGTCTAGTATGACATTACCACCCTCCTCTATTTCAAGGTCAGCTTCTTCATATGTGTCTTCTCTCATTTATACCTCTAAGATAGCTCCAACAACCACTCTCACCCCACATGGTTCAATCTTTAATGGCTTTACATCTCTAAGATTGTCATGACCAATTGAAACTATCCCAAACAAACTAAGATAGGGAGAGGAAAATTGAAGAGGTTTCATTAATTGTATTAGTTGAAATCCATCCTCATCCACTGTAATTTTCATTCCCCATTTCTTAAATCCTATATTTTTTGAGTTTCCAACAAGGGAATGTTTAAAATAGGTTCTTTCATATAAATCTGCATCCCTCCTTTGAGAATGTCATGCACTTGCATCAGTAGATTCAACCATGCGCTCATTCTCCCCAAAAGAAAGTCTATCATTTTAAGAGTGTCTATCAACAACAATAGGGGTATCAACAGACCTATAATTAGGTGTATGTCCCAACACCTATGAATAAACACTCTTTCCCTTCACAACATAATTCTTATTTGTACCAATCACAATAGATGTGTGGCCACTCACAGCCTCCTTTCTCATATGAGTGGTATGAGGAGATTTCTTCCCAGGAGGTTGTGAAGGAGTACATGAATGCTTAATCTGAATATTCATAAAACTCATAAAATTGGATACCTCATTCCCTACAATCTTGGAGAAGTCACAGAATAATGGAATAAATACATATTCAAATTTCACATCAATTTTAACAACATTTTCTACCAAAGTGGTAGATTCAGGAAATGGATTGAGCATGTCAGCATCCACAAGAACCCTGAAAAATACTTAAATTTCCCCTTAACTATGTTTTCATACATATTAATGGGAGAACAAATGAAAGATATAAAATCTTTAAGAATAATAGGATTCCAAATCACCCAACTGAGACCAAGAATTATTTTCCAGATCTGCGTAGTTGCCTACTTCTGTAAGTGTGAATCGAAATTCAATTCCTAGGAATAGAGGTGAAAAACCACTGGATTAAGAAAATAAAAACAAGATCTCCAAGTAGATAACTAATATTTCACATTAGATAAGATAAGATGGAAATATACTCATCCAATGGGAACATTCCTCCGGTTAGAAATTCCCCAAATCCGAGATAGCTGAGACTTCACCTCCTCAGTGCCAAACAGATTATCACCCTTAGAAAGAATTACTCACCCAATAAAGGAAAAAATGTAGGCAACTAATCCTTCCTTGAGTGCATCAGGGTTGGAAATGACACTGAAGACCCCATTTTCAGATTTTGAAAAGCGAGGTTCGGGAATAGCGTGGGGTTTAGCAGTAAGATCCTCCCCTTTATTTAGGGCTTCAGTAAAGGGAAAAATTTATGCAAGGGATTCAAAGGGTCATGATGTGAGTCACCTTTCTTCAATTCGAGAAACCCCAATCCCTGGGTAAGTAAATATGAAATTTCTGGTGCCCGATTGAGGATGAAACCAAGATCCATAGGTTTCAGTACATTTGATGGAGAATCCTTCGCACCTGAGGTCTTCACTGCTCAATCACCACTACAAACACCATCATCTCCTTCACGCTCCTCACTCACGTCCATATATTCCAGCACATTCGAAGGAGAATTTTCCACACCCTATATCTTACCTACTCATTTGTCGCCTAATCACCTTCATCTCCTCCAGAGTCCTCATTCCCATCCATAATTATAAATATAATAAATATATTTATTATTTAAATATATAATTATTAATTTATGATTATATAAATACTTTTTAAATATATATATATAGTTATTTATAATTATAATTATATAACTTTAAAAATATAGTATATATGTATATATATTTGTAAATATTTATTTAAAAATATATTTTTAATATTGTTAATGAATATATAATCTTAAATGCATGAATGTTAAAAACGAGTGAAATTAAATAATTAAAAATCCAAAGACTTCAAAAATATTAAAAAATGGATAAGTTTTATTAATTATACAAATTATAAAAAAAATTACAATAAATATATGTTAAAATTAAAAGGAAGAAATATTAAAAATATTAAAACTTATTAAATAAATATTTATAACTTTTTAAAAATAAATGAATTCCAAAAATATCAAAAATGAAAAAAATATATTAACTAAAATAATATTAAAACAGATTTAATAAAATTAAATATATTAAAAAAAATATTAACTATTTAAATTACAAAAATTAATAAAAAATAATTTAAATGTATTAATTAAATAAATTTCAAAAATATTTTAAATGTTAAAACTTAATAAACAAAATTGAATAAATATTGTTCATATAAATTAAAAACATATTAATAAATATTACATAGTAAATAAATATAGGTATAAATAAATATTAAAAAATGATTAAATTCTAAAGAATATAAAAATCAATAAATATTAAAATTGAATAAATAATATTTAATGAAAGAAATATTAAAAATGAATAAATAGAATTTAATAGGCAAAACTATTTTATAAAAAATGAATTCATATAAGATTAACCTTAAACATGTAAAAATAAAGTAAATATTGAAAGATACATTTTAAATAAATTAATTATATAAATTTCAAACATTTTAAAAATATTACTACTTAATATATAAAATTGAATAAATTTTAATCATATAAATTAAAATAATATTAAAAATAATACTTAGTAAAATATAAATATGTAAGAAAAAATAAATAAATTCTAAATAATATTATATCAAAAATGAAAAAATATACATCAAATGTGAAATAAGTACATGCATACACACACATATATACACAAATGTAGCCACGTACACATGAACATACACATATACATACACATACATACATCTTTATACATACACCACCTATATATACACATACACAAAACACACACACACAACATAATGCAAACACGTATATTAAGCATTGATATAAATATATAAATTCAAATATCACATATTAACAATGCATCATTTATATTTATATAATTTTTTAAATTATTAAAATATACATATATATCAGGTTTATATAAATTATATACCTGCATTTTTTAATTAATTTATATAAATACACGTTAATTTTCAAATATAAATATGATAATTTTATATATATTAATAATATTTTTTATTAAATGTTTTTATCAACGCATTGTTTAGTGCTGATAAAGGTTACCTTTATCGGTGTTTTTATCTAGTATTGATAAAGGTTACCCCTTTATCCATGCTTTATGTTTAGAAATAATCAAAGCTAGCTTTGATTAAAGCACGATCTGTGGTAGTGTATTCTTCTCATAAAATTTCACTACTATAGATTTGAGATTATTCAGTGCTAGTGAAAAGCACTTAAAAATAACACCTTTATCAACACATTTTTATAGCGCTGATAAAGGGTTCCTTTTATGAGAAATTCTTTTAGCGATGATGAAGGTCATATTTATCAGTGCTCATTAAAACTCTCATAAAACTAAAGTGATCAGGCATGTGAGTCCCACATAAAATTTGCAGACGTCTGGCCACCTATTTTTATATGATCCTATTATATGAAAACACCATAATCCTGATGAGTGTATAGGCTCCTGAATACACTCTTCATGGACATAAATGGTACCATGCCGATATGCATGAGACCACACAAACCTTGGTCCACCCTATGGTCACTATGGGCATTAGACCACCCTCTTCTTATCGCGGGACTTCCCTATTGGGCACCTAAATGGCTAGCCCTTCAGTGGTGTTGGGATCAATCTCATTGATTTGGGCTTATGGGTCAGTGTTTTTTCCATGACTACGGTCTTTTGGGGGGATGAAACCCTGGTGGAGAGCGTGAGTCCAGAAGTATCTAGTCACTAGGGACAAGTGGCGTGGGGGGTTTTGGATCACAGTGGTAGCATTTGAGGCTTGCGATAGAGGATTGAGAGGTGGAAGGTGGTGATCCTCGGAAATAGGGATCCCACCCAAGAGTGGGGATGGAGATCAGGGTGTTGATAATTGTCAACCTTTAGACATAGGGTGTCAACCCATCTGGATGGTGGGGATGGAGATTGGGTATGGGCCAACAATGACCTTTGGGCTAGCTGGAAATGACCTTTGGCGTAACAAATAGTGACCTTGAGTTATGGGGCATGCAATGACCTTAGGATTGTAAGAGTTGGTGTCCTATAACCAACTAGTTGTACTTTTATTACATGTATATTTAATGTATTTAAATATTAAACATCTTATTACATATTGTTCATTTTTCTGAATGACTGTGATGTAATAATATCCTAGAGTATTTGTTGCATTGATAAGGTCGTGGAAGTTCCCCTCTATGATGAGAACCTTGAAATGCTATAATAATATCCTTAAATATAGTTATATGGTTGGATGACATAATATTATGGGACACATAGCACGCAGAATGTCAGGTGTGTGTACTCGTAAGTAGATGAGACTTCCTCTCATGAAGTTCACACTTAGTAATATCCAAGATAGAAGATTATAAGAACAGACCTACCAGTAGGAATTCTTCATGTTTTGGTGTCATAAGATATTTATATCTATGAGAATGTGTAATGATTCTTAGACATTATGGTTATCATTAATACGTCTCACGACTCGCGAGTTTGATTTACTAACAAAAATTGCCATGCAGACAGTAGGTGGTAAGTAAGATATGTTGGGTGCATCACGAGTGGCATGTTATTAATGGATAAGTCAAGGAATGATTTTTCCCTTCCATTTATGAAAGTTTATATCTTATCCCTTTGATTTAAAAAGAATCGTTGCACAAAATTCCATGGCCATGGTGTAACGACGAGTTTATTTTAGGTAGTCAAAGAATGACGTATCAAACATAAAAGTTGATGACACTATCATGAAACCTACTTGATGAGATATTACAATAAAGGGATTATATTACATAGTGAGAATTCATATGTGGATGTCGTTGTTGTGACTTTAAGTTCTTTATCTTAGGTTCCTTGACCCGTTGCTAGACAGTACTCTTGGACTTTAGGCAAGCTCACCTAATGTCAACAAGAAAGAATCCTAAAGGGTCACACACTAAGTGTTTATGGTGGTCTTGGTTAAATTCTATTTGAATTTAATTAATAAATATTATTCTCAAGACAATGGAATAATTTTGTTCAAGTTAAAATGATTGCATAAATTAAATAAATATTTATTCACCAAATTGTGGGTAAAATATATTTATTTATTTTATTGAACATTTAATAAATATTTATTTACTAGTTTGTAAATAAAATATTTATTTAAGAGAATAAATTATTTATTTATTTATTTTGGTGTTCAATAAATGGAAGTGGAGTTCGAGAGGACCAAGGCAGGTCTAGTAGTAAAATAATAATTTGCAAGATGATAAATAATTATTTAACTTGTTGGCACAAATTAAAATAACACTGCTATAGTTTTGTGATGTGGAATTTTATTTATAATTTTATTTTACAAAAGCTGGCACACCATAAATAATGACACGGTATTATTATTAATATCATGGGTTTTATCTAAGGTTATGAATGTATTTAATTGTTGTTAGGAAATTAAATATTGTAATTGAATCCCCATGTCAATAAATAGATACATACGTCTATTGTTTCATGTACCGAACCACACACCCAGTTAATTGAGAATTGTTGAGCTAAATAATTTCTCTCTTTAATCCTCTTCATGTCCCTCTCAAAAACAAGAGACGTTCTTTAAGGCTGAAGAACAAGCGATCAAGAACGATCGATACAAGACACTCACTTCTCTGCGCTTGCACCCAAAGAATGAGCGGTGTCGATCGGAGGCCATCAGAGCATGTGTGGATCACCGCTAGTGGGATTCTATTTTGGATCCTTACAAGATCAACAAGATAATCTAAAAGGGTCATTATGGGTGATCAACATCATCAACGAAGAAAATACTGAAGATCCAGGTATTATTTTCTTTATGAAATTAATTAAATTAATTATAAACATGATGTGAAAGATCCTATATAAAGGTTTCAGGCCTATTTCTTATTTGTCTAAATCTTTTATTATATTTTGTGGAAACTGGAATTCATTGTTATATTGATCCCAGAATAATCATTGATCATGGTAAAAATCAAAGTTAGATGTTGACCCAAACACACTTCTGCTATGCCGAGAACCTTCAAGGATGATGCAAGAGGTAGTATGGATATTTTCATTTGTGATGACATCGAGTGTGTTGGATTTGGAATGTAGGAAATTAGTCTTGAGTTTAATGACCTCAAGGGTGACAACATTGGGTGAGGTATACAAATTGCAGTAAACTCTCTTGCGTGGAGAAGGGTTTTTCAATAGTCTCTCATGAAGGCAAGGACATGACCGACAACACCATTGGGTGTCTTGCAAGATGACCATGATGGGGGAACAATCAGTGGTGGCGTAGGGAAGCCCAAACATTTGTAGGAAGAGATGGCTTGTGGTGGTAGTCTGTAGATAAGAACAGTGGGTGTAGGAGCTGTTGGGAGTGTCGGTGACAATGCAGGGAACAACAGTGGCTGGCGACGATGCTGGTGGTGACCTTGGGATGCATTTATGGGGGTAGGGATCAAGATGGTGATGATCGCAATAGCCTCAGGATGTGGTGTGTCGGTAGTGACCTTGGGTCATGGACTGATGTCAACCTCAGAATTGGGATGGGGTGTGTCATGCTACTGGCTACAGTCTGGAGATGCTCGGATGGCGGGATTTCGATTTCGAGTGAAGCGGGTCATAGACCCTCATATGAGGACATGCATGGACCTCGAGATTCACTTGCACAAGCTTGTGACGGTTGTGTGGGTTGACCTCGGGCATTGTGGTAGCACCGAGAGTTGATTCGAACAGGTGGCCACGACCTAAGAAGGCCAACTATCATGGATCATTTGTGGCCTTTAGGTTTCACTTTATTGGGTGTTTGGGCCGCGATGGAGATGGGCTTCAGGCCAAACAATATTTTTGGGCCCCTACAGCCATGTGGTAAAGGGGTTTTTTAGGGACTCCTTTTTATTTTAGGGATCTACATCCCATGTATCTGATGTGTACATTGCTTTTACGTTTTTTAATAAAATTTGTGGGGTCATTCTTTTGGGTTACCAAATCCTTGATCTAAACCATTTTTAGTATACATTGATATATATATAAATATATTTATATATATTTATATATATATATATTGACATATATTAATAAAGTATATATTAATTATTAAATTATATATATATATAATTTAATAAATTTAATATCTATTGTAATAAATAGTATATTAATTATTTAATTAAAATTAATAAATTACAAAAAAAATATTATATATATTTATAATTAAATAAGTAATACAAGGTTTATAATTAATAAAAAGGAATAAATTTATTAAATACTTAATATACTAATTAAAAAATTAATATATTATTTATTACTGTAAATATATATATATATATATATATATATATATGTATATATTAATTTTATTAATTTTTATTCATAAACATTTCATTAATAATTTTTTTAATAATTTTTTTTAGTAATTAATGTTTTTAATAGAGTTGTAATTTACATATTTAATATATATATTCATTTTTTTAAAAAATATTCATGCGGGATCACGAGCTAGATCGGGCCAACCACCAAACTTTTTATAATTAAATTTAATATATATATATATATATAATATTAATTACATATATATAATTAAATAATTAATATATTTTTTATAATTAATAAAAATGAATAAAATTATTAAATACTTAATATACTAATTAAATAATTAATATACTATCTATTTATATATATATATTAACTTTATTCTTTTTTAAAATAATTTTACTCATTTTTATTAATTATAAACAGTATATTAATTATTTAATTATATAAATATAATATGTATTCATTTTCATTTTTACATATGTAAATATTCATTTTTAATTTTTTTAAAATTATCTACATAATATATAATAGTTACTCATTTTTAAAATTTATTCAATCCTATTATTATTTATTTAATTAATAAACGCAACATATTATATAATTTCATTGTTCAATTTAACATATATCAAACTTGCATATATATATACCCACATTAATTTCACACATAAGGATATTTATGTAATTAATGAAATATTATATAAAAATACACACCTAATATTTATGTAATTTATTCTAATTTTAATATTCATTTTAGAATTTCATTTAGTAACATAATATATTTAATATATTATTTTTTAATTGGTAGATTTTATTTATTTATTTATAATATTATTTAATTTTGTATAATTTATTCATTTTTAATATTTTTTTATTTTTTTAGAATTTAATCATTTTCTAATATTATTATATATGTTTATTTACTATGTTTTAATATTTTCAATATGTATTCTTATTTATTTCAATATACATCAATATTTTATTTTTTTAATAATTTGTATAATTAATAAAACTTATCCATTTTTTAATATTTTTAAAGTCTAGTCATTTTTAATTATTCAATTTCGTTCATTTTTAACATTCTTTCATTTAAGATTATATATTCATTAATAATGTTAAAAATGTATTTGTAAATAAATATTTATAAATAATTCTATTTAAAATGTATATTTAATATATTTATAAAATTATATATTTATAATTATAAATAAATAAATATAATTTTAAAAAAAGTGTTTATATAATTATAAATAAATAATTATATATTTAAGTAATTATAAAATTATAATAAATATATTTAAATAATGAATATATTTATTATATTTATATTTATTTACTAAATATTTATATAAATAATATAATTATATATAATTATATATAATTATATAAATATATATAATTATATAAATATATATAGTTATTGAAATATATTTAATTATAATTATAATTATAAATCTATGTATAAAATTATATTTATAAATATATATTTACAATTATTTTAATATATTTTTAATTATATACATTTATATTTATTTATATATTTATAATTATATACATTTTAATTTTTAAATTAAATTAATTATATAGGTCTTTATCAGCGCTCTTTTAGCATTGATAGAGATATATGTTTATCAATGCTTATTTAGTGCTAATAAAGAAGTCTTTTATCAGCGATTATTATTTTAACATTGATAAAACACCTCTTTGTCGATGATTTTTTGGAAATGCTAATAAAAATTTTCCCAATATTTTAAATAGAACCATAATCGAACTAATTTCTCTCATGATGTTCAACCTCTTATAGAAGTTCAACTCTGTAGCCGCTCCCCCTCAACCTTCTCTCGAATGAATCAACTCTCTCAAATCTCAAGTAAGTTATTAATTCTCCTCCTCTCACATTTATCAGTGTCATTGATCATATCTCTCGCACATACCTAGTCCAAACCATGTTTATTTCTTGCTTTCTACCACCTAACCACCCCACCATCATTGTCTTCAGCTTAGATCAACCACCCACCATCACAAAGCAGCCCTTTGGTGACCACCATTTCCCCATCTTCCACTCCCTTGACCGACCATCATGAAGCAACCCTCCAGTGACCACCTATTCTTCAATGGGAAGGGTTTAATATATATTTCTTTATCCACATAAATTCTAATTTTTTAATTTTTTTCATGTTGGATTTATATAGTTCTTTTCATGTTTTATATGAACTCTAATTTTGTGATGTTTCATTATTTTTATGCTATACTGCTATGTTAATTAAAATATAATCATATTCAATTTCAATTGTGTGATTTCCCATGAGAAATGGAATATTTTTTTCAATGGAATTTGAATTAAAATGAAGAATATTCTAAGAACATTGATGTGATTCCATTGTTTTGTAGCGTGATTTATTTATATTTTTAATTTATTTAAACTAATAATAACATGTTGGATCTTAGATGTGTATTTGTACCTAAATTAATCTTAAGAAGTTGTAATAAATTGTGATTCTAAGTGTGAAATTATCAAAATAATGATAATGCGATAGAATTATAATGGATGTCTAGAATTTGGAATTGTAAAGGATAATGAGAAATAATGAACATGTTTTTCTAATACTTTTTTTAATCCCTCCACTAATTATTTATGTTTTGAATATAATTTTCCACATTATGTTTTAATGTGTATATAGAAATTGATTTAAGGATTCTAATAAGATGACAATAAAAAGAAACATTGAAATTAAATGTTGATAATTCATGTAGTGTGATTTGGGAAATTATGATCAATTTTTTCTAAGGAATAATATGTGAGAGTAAATAATATAAGTTTGTGTCATAGCTTTAAGTGGTTTTTTTTAATTCATGAGGTGACATTAAAATAAAGAATTAATCAAATAATTAAGTGGTGAGTTATTTATTATCATGATCTTATAGTAAAATGTAGTAGTGATATCTTGTATGATGTTGTGATGTTTATTGGATCATGAATTGATAAGAATAATTTTTCAATTGCTGATTTATTTTTACATATGATAACTCACTATGATCATTCAATTATTTTATTTCATATGCTTGTATGCTTGATTGATTGCATGTGTGACTTTTTTCTTCCTTGATAGACCTATCAATTCCTAGGGAGGTTTCAAGGTGTTTTATAGTGTTCTATTTATTTTTGTATTAGAATAGGACTCTTATAATTAAAGGGTTTTTCAGTTTTCCTTGGTTAATATAGATTTTGAGAAAATTATTTTTCATATTCATTTCTTTAACTAATTTCTTTAAATACGAGGGGTGGACAAGGAAAAATTTAGTGATGGTTTGACGTGTGTGGGTATGTATAAGTTTCATCTTCTTGATTATAACATTATTTTTTTATTAATCCATGCACATAATATTATTATTATTTTGATCTATTTTGTATCATTAGGAATGGTTTGAGTGTCACCCATAAAAAGTTCTAATTAAAAACACATTTATCTCGAACACATACAGGATTAGAAGACAGTGGACAAATTTTATAAAGTTTATTATAATCTTCCACAACCATACATGTGGTATGAATTTTATTAATAATGAGTATACTCTTTTGGATATATGTGTGAAGATTTTTACTGCTATATGTGATAGATAGATTATAGTTTTTTTGTCATTTTTTGAGGTGGAATCAGATTTTTTTTATCTCAATGATGTGAAATCCATGCCAACTAATTTTTTTGGAATTTTTATTAATGGAAAGTATTTATAGTGTTTTTAAGGAAATTTAATATAGATTTTGGATATTGTATGATATTTGAAATATACCTAAGAGTCACAACTCTACTATTTTTGAAATAGGGGTTCATCAGTGGGTTATAGTACAAATATATTTTTTAGTATTCATGTAATACATGGTCTATAATAATCTATAAAAAAAGAGAGTAACATGTAATCCAACTTCACCTATTTCATCAATAACTATTTCATACACTCATTTTATGAAATTTCAAGATCCTAAACATGTGACAAAATCTAGTGATTACATGACCTTTTATGTTCCAAGGAAAGATGTTTTTATATGAAATTAGAAATCCATGTCACAATTAAATGAAAATAAAGAATATGAATTTCCAAGGTAATTCTTCCATCCAATAATAAATAAATTTTGTTTTCCAATATATTTATTACTACCTTATTGTCCTATAAAACATCAAATTGAGAACCTAGACCCACAGCCACATGTTTACCCCATGTTTTTTCTTTTTATATCACCCTTGTGTAAAATGATAACTTATAAGGAATTATAGCCGATAACATTCAAATGTTGGGTTCCTCTTGTTAGAATTATCAATCACTTTATCCTTGGATTATGAATATCTTATGTGTATTTGTTCATTTTTTTACAAAATGAATATTTTATGAACCTTATAGGATGGAAATTAATTTAAAATTGATGCATTCTAATCGTATGAAAAAAGAGTATGAATATGGGGTTAAAGAGTTCATCACATTTGTAATAGAGCATGCACACGACCCTTCTCAAATCCTTCTTCCATGATTACATTGTTGATATTCAAGAAAAATTAGTCTATAAAAGTTGAAATAACATTTGATTTGTCATGGAATAAATTAGAGCTATAAATGTTAGACTAAACACAGGGAAAACTGAATGTGCACACCAATTGGGATGATATTGTGATTTATAGATCATTTGATATGAATACTAGGGTAAATGATGATAGAGATCATATAGAATAAATGAAAATAGTAATTGAAGTTGACCTTCGTGATTGTACAAAGTTGTTTAAGAAGTTAAATAGTTGTGCTAAGAGACTATTTTATACTGATTGTACTAAATACACAACATTTCCATTTGTATTGATGTTATATAATTTGAAAGTAGGTATAAGTTGTATAAGCACTAGCTTTATAGAACTACTTAGTCTCCTGAATGATATGATATCAGAAGAAAATGAACATATGTGTTGAAGATATGATGCTAAAAAAATGCTATTTTCAATGGGAATCATCTCTAAAAATACATTCTTGTCCAAATGATTTCATATTGTTTCACAAGGACCATTAATCACTCATAAAATTCCCTAAGTGTGGATCGAATCAATAAAAGAAAGTTGAATCAAGTACTTTAAAATTTATATGGTACTTTCCTATCATTCCATTTTTAGAATACTATATAGATATAAGGAAACCATGAGACAATTAAAATGGAATTAAAATATTGGACTTAAATATGGGAAACTATGTCATCTAACAGTCTCTCCTCAGTGGAACAAAATTTATTATGAGTATCCTGAATTTGGAAATGATCTAAGAAAATTCCCTCTTGAATTATCTACATATGGAATAAATCATTTTGGTGTATAGAGTAGTACTCAAAGCACATGGATGGTTATATTAGTAGATTAAAATTTTCCTCCATGGTTATACATGAAGTGAAAATACATTATGTTGTCTATACTTATATATGTATCAAAACAACTCGATAATGATATTGATGTCTATTTGGATCCATTGATCAAATATCTAAAATTGATGTGGTATACAGGTGTTATAATGTATGATTCTCATAGAAGTGAAGAATTCACATTGAGGTCCTTGTTGTACGGGGTGATAAATGACTTTCATACTTATGGAAATTTTTTCAAGATATAGAATTAAAGGAATGTTGGGATGTCCCATTTTTAAAGAATTCACACGCTCAGATTGGTTGAAATGTTCCTCAAAGACTGTGTTTTTAGGAAATAAAAAAAAATTACCTCGATTTCATAAATACTAATCCTTTATGACAACATTTGATGGGAATACTGAACAAGGTACAATACCATCTCCACTAATGGGTGATCAAATATTCGATAAAGTGAAATATATTGAATCTATTTTCAGTAATCCATTTTTGAAAAGCCTTATAAAATCATGTTAGAAAATGAGATCAATTTTCTTTGAATTACCAAACTAGAATTTTTTGTACGTAATACATTTTCTTGATGTCATTCATGTAGAAAAAAAATGTATTTGATAGTGTTATTGGAAAGTTACTAAATGTTCCTATAAAATAAATATGGAATCAAGGATAGGTTGGGCATTATTAACATGGGGATAAGGAAAGAATTGTCACCAATGAAGGGTAAAATGCAAACTTTTCTTCCTCCAGCAGCTTACACTCTATCTAGATAAGAAAATTTTCAATTTTTCATTTTACTTAATGGTGTAAAAGTTAAAAATTGGTATTTATCAAATATAAATAATTTCATTTCAATGAATAATTAGATGTTACAGGGACTAAAATAACATGACTATCATGTTTTATTTTAAGCTTTGATGTATGGTGCTTTACGTTGTATTTTTCCTAAAAATGTATAATATACATTATCCATACTCTTCTTTATTTTCAAATATACATGTGGTAAAGTTATAGACCCTAAGAAGATTCCAATCATGAATAAGAAGGTTTTGGTCATATTATTTGAATTATATATGTTCTTCCCACCGTTATTCTTTGATATAATGGTCCACCTAATGGTTCACTTGGTTATAGATGTTCAATTATGTGGTCTTTCCCATTACATATGGATGTACCCCACTGAACGGTATATGAATATATTGAAAGGGTAATTCATGAACTGAAGTTGGTCAGAATGTTGTATTACAGAATGATATATTTTCCAAGAAGATATTGAATTCTTTATGGATTACCTATTAGATGTTGATAGCATTGTTCTCCTAAATTCTCATCATAGAGGATGCCTTATGGGTTATGGGATTTCCAGAAGTGATGTTATTACAATTACCATCACCGAGTGGGAGAAATCTCACCTTTACATTGTACATAATAGTGAAGATGTTGATCCATACATTGAATCCCATAAAGAAATTATTAGACATTTTAATCCATCAAGGTTTGAAGGATAGATATCAAATAAACATAATCAATAGTTTATAATATGGTTCTGAGATTATATTTATAAGGATTTATCTAAAAATATGAATTCAATGGTTGAACGACTTCGATGGATGACCAGAGGACCAAATGAAAATGTTATATCTTACATTGTTTTTTAATTAATGGTCATACATTATATAAAAAAGAACATGATAACTGAAGTACAATTATATTTATAAGGATTTATCTAAAAATATGAATTCAATGGTTGAACGACTTCGATGGCTGACCAGAGGACCAAATGAAAATGTTATATCTTACATTGGTTTTGTAATTAATGGTCATAAATTCTATAAAAAAGAACATGATAACTGAAGTACGATGAAAAATAGTTAAGTTATTATTATGGTAGAAGTGATACACATATCTAGTTCCAAGGATAGAAATCCAATTTATGAAAATATTTCACATTTCAGTATCATCAAACAGATACGAAAGTTGGATTATACAATATTTCAAGTGTATATTTTCTATTACAAATGGGTTCACAATAGGATTGTAGTGAAATTTGATGAAATGGGCTTCATGAAGGTGAATTTCAATGTGGAAGGGTATAAGGATGATTTCATAATGGCATCATAAGCAGTGCAGGTATTTTATGTCTTAGATCCTGTAAAGATGAATTGTTCAATTGTCCTTCTGTAGAATAAAACAACTATAGGGCCATATGAAAATTTAATCGAAGTTTACCCTTTCATTGGGATATCACAATCATTTCATGGAGGTACCAATATAGACAATGTTTTTCATGTTAGAGGGGGACATAAAGATGGGATTTGGATTCTTGATAGAGGATCCAAATCCCTTAAAAATTTAAATAAAATAATGAGAGTTCAATGAGTAGGTTAAAGTTTTTTGTAATATACTATTATTTTCTTCTTAATATTATTTGTTCTCTACTGTATTAACATAATCTAAATTAAATTTTTGACTACTCTTGTAGATAATGACTTCTATACATGATGATGTTACAAAACTCAGGGAAGAACGGATAGTTGATGCTGAATTTGTAGAATTATTAGGAGATCAACAACATGTTGATAAAATAACAAAAACAATGTAACATCACCATGTTTACTATCAAGGAAATAATCAAGGATATACAGTTTGAGGTTGGATGGAATCAATTTGGAAAACCCGTTGAAACTAATAGGTAAATTTTCATTAGTTATATTGGGATCATAATGAGAATGAATGTTTCAATTGATATAGATTCATGGTTCCATGTCCATCCTATAATGAATAAAACCCTTTGAGAAGATATTAAGGTATTGTTATGATATACTTTCTCTATTTTACTTAAAAATTATATACTGAAATATTGATTTAATTTCCATTATCACTTGTAGAGTTTGTTTATTTTAGATTAATTTCATATGAAATATGTCTTAGTGATCATTGTAAAACCCCATAGAGGGTTTCAGAAACTTCTTACCAAGTTCCATCTTAAGGATGTTGAGGGGAAAGTAAAGCCCCACCCACCAATTACTTATGTTCAAATTTTAAATAAGGAAACGTGGAATTCTTCCATTAGTCTCCATGATGATAAATAATTTTAGGATCATTAAAGTTGATAATATATTATTTTACATTATTTATTTTATCCAATTTAATTCAAAATTGTTAATTTATGAAATATTAAAGGAGTGCTAAAAATAAACAACATGCATCAAAACCAATGTACCCCTATCCCAAAAAGAAATGATGGGGTATGCTTCACTACAGAAGAAAATGGTATGTGTTTTAAATCTAGAATAAAAGTTTTATGTGATATGAAACAAAAAATGTTCCTTTATTCATATTCATATTGATGAATCAAAATATGAAGCCACTTCCATCTCGCATCATGTGTTATGTAAGAAGTCTCACGTAAATAAAGAGGGAAAACTAGTTGATGAAAATACAAAATAAGTATGGGAAACATATATAAGTATGAAATAATAGTAATTCTTCATGATTTATAATAGTATTACCTAAAAATATCTATTTATGTTCATATGTTTTTTATATGTTTTATACACAAGAATCAGCAATAACCATACCTGAATAAAAAAACTTTCAATAGATTCGAAGCATCCATAATAATATGGTCATGTTAGAGGTGTAGGTTTTGGAGTTCCACCTCAAATGTATTTAGAGAATAAAAAACCAAAAGAAGAAACATTTCATATAATGAAAGGATTGTAGGACCAAATAGATGATTTCCATGACATTATTTTATGGGCTGGTTTAGAATACAATTATATGTGAAAGGATCAAATCGAACTAGAAGTGGAACAAAGATCAGCACATAAAAAATCAAAATGACCCCCACTAACTTTAAGGCAAGTTAATCCCCTCAACTTCACACCTTACCTGAGATAAAAAAAATCATTAATTTTTCTCCTAAATATGAATCAAACAACTTATGGAAACTTTATATTATTAAAATTATGTAGGGTAAAGTTTAATGTGAATTATATCTATGAACACACATGCACCACCTTGTTTCAAGAGGTATGGTGTATAATATCCCTAGAGACATGCTACACACAAAAAAACTCCCAAAAGATAACATGAGAGTGGGGATTGAATTAGATCAAGAGTATATCACTGAGTTTCAGGTTCCACTTAATGATCTGGATAATATAATGTTTAATGATTCTATTGGAACTTTCATAGCATGGTCATAAAATATTATAAATATACATGAGGTATGTCCTTAACAATTCTTTTCAAATGAAAAAACTATAAAAATTGATTAAAAATAGTTTTAAGTGAGGTATGGTATTACAGATAGATAAAATGAGGGGGAAACAAAAGTTCATATCAAGAAAATATGGTGAATCGACAAAGAAAGCAAAAGGACCTTCTAAGATTAACTTCTCCCTATCAGTTCCACTACAGAATATATTAACATTTCAATTTAATACAAACACCATATTAAAATATGGAGATATTTCCAACATTCAATATGAAGAATAAATATTTTGAAATTTCTTTATAAAAATGGTTGTTCTAGAGAGTATAGAAGAGATTATTAAGTTTTAATTGACGGGAGTCTCATTTATTAATACATAAATGAGGTACATTTTCACAATCTGTTTGTCCAAAAAATCATCTACTATGTTCATTACAGTTAATAAATATTAATATATTATATAGGAGTTTATATTATTATTATATAAATATAAAACCTTACAAATAATTATTTTGACTTATCAATTCCTATATCATTTCTACATAAGAAATTTCTTTAGAGGTGAAAGAAATTAATAAGAAAAAAGATGAACTAAGAAATAATTTTGAGAAGAAAATAATAGATGATAAACTCTTCTTGATTCATACAATATAGGGGTAAAACTATGAAATCTAATCATAGAAAATATATTTTTAAATTTTTCATTACTTTTTTGATTTTTTTAGAAATCACTAGATGTGAATCACAATCAATTTGGATAACCCAAATATTTATTTTTTTATCTGATGTATAGATTTCCATCAATCTGACCACACATGATGTGTATTGTGAATTTTTAATTCACTACAATCAATATTTTATAAATAAACTTAAAATTATGTGTTTTAGTTTGTATTTTAAAGAAAATCTTGTTATGATAGGGTGATCTATAAATATAGGCTAAATAATGATATGAGTTAGGTCAATGAACATAAGAAGCCTATGGATTTATTCAAATGGAAACAAATTAAGGTATATATAGAAATATTGACCATAAAAACATATTTCAAAATAATTTAATTATTTTGGTCAATGTTTATACAGTGTCTAAAGTAAGATAATGAAAATTATTGTGGATATTTCATTTTCAAATTTATGAAAGATATCATACACCATCAAAATACTAGAATCCCAGAACAGGTAATTTTAGAAGGTAATTGCAATTTCATTAAAATTATTTCTTAATCATTTTTTTGTCAATATTTTCTCAGTACTACCAAGATTTCCAATAATCTACATGCTCAAAAGAAGAAGTAAATTAGTTTAGAGATGAGTGGGAAGAGTACATGGAGTCGGAAAGTTTTCCGACATCAAATTTAGGTTATTACCTATTATGTTTTTGATTTAGTATGGGAAATGACCTTATAAATATATTTTGGATGTGAATAACCAGTATTAGAATGCTTATATATTATTTTTGATCCATTTCTCAAGACGTATAATGGAGAAAATAAATTTTTTTAGAAAAGAACGGACATAATACATGGTTTCAGAATGTATATAGACATTATGTAGTTGTAACCTTCTATTACTTATTTAGTTAATTTTCTCATCATTTTATCTACTTTTTTTAGTTAATTTTTTTATCATTTTTATCTGATACTTATTTTGTTAAATTTACACACTAGTTCAAAACACATGTTACATGATCAGAACCAAGAAAACAAATTCATATTTTCTCGATACTTTAGGATATTGATCCATAAGTCATTTTTAATATGTAGGAATTGATCACACATCAACCCAACACACGATGTTGTCAGTATGACTTGAAGTACATGGTTTCAATACAAAAGTGTCATTTTAGTTTGAATCACGTATCACATATCTAAAACCAATAAAAATTGCTTAGATTGTTTTTAAACTTTTGGAAAATGATCAATAATTCATTTTTAATGTATAGGAATCAACCACACATCAATTTGACACCTAATGTGTTTTTTATGACTATAAGTCTGTGTTTTCAATATAAAAGTGTCATTTTAGTTTAAAACATGCTTCACAACACTAAAACTGAGTAAAAAAACTTGGATTGTTTTCAAAATTTAGTAAAATGATCCATATTTCATTTTTAATGGGAATTAACCACACATGAATCCAACACATGATGTGGTCAATATGACTTGAAGTGCGTGTTTTCAATACAAAAGTGTTATTTTAATTTAAAACACATCACATAGCAGAAACCAAGAAAAGAAACTTGCATTATTTTAAAACTTTAAAAAAATGTCCATAATTTATTTATGATGTGTACGAATCCACCACATGTCAATCTGACACTCCATGTGGTCAGTATGACTCAAAGTATGTATTTTTAATACAAGTGTAATTTTAGTTTAGAACATGCATCAAATAGAAAAAACTGAGCAAAAGATCTCAGATTGTTTTAAAAAAATTAAAAATGATTAATAATTCATTTTTTGACATGTAGGAATTGAATTCACATCAATACCACACCCGATATTGTCGGTATGACTCAAATTTATTTTTTTCAATATAAAAGTGTTGTTTTAATTTAAAACACATGTCACATCTTTAAAACTGATAAAATGAGATCGGGTTATTTTAAAAATTTAGGAAAAATATACAAAAGTCATTTTTGATGTGTAGGAATTGACTGCATATCAATCTAATAGACGATGTGGTCTATGTGGCTCAAAGTGCATATTTTCAATACAAAAGTTTCATCTTAGTTTGAAACACATATCACATATCCAAAACCAAGAAAATAGGATTGGATTGTTTTTAAACTTTAGGAAATTGATCGATAATTCCTTTTTTATGTATAGGAATTGACCGCACGTCAATCTGACACTCGACGTGGTCGGTATGACTCGAAGTATGTGTTTTCAATATAAAAGATTCATTTTAGTTTAAAACACATGTCACATTTCCAAAACCGATCAAAAAAGATCATATTATTTTCAAACATTATAAAAATGATCCATAATTCATTTTTTATGTGTAGGGATTAATCGCATGCCAATCTGACACACGATCTGATCAATATGACTCAATGGGTGTGTTTTCAATATAAAACTGCCATTTTATTTTAAAACTCATGTCAAGTCACGAAAATTGAGAAAACAAACTTATATTATTTTCAAAGTTTAGAAAAATGGTCCTCAATTCATTTTTCATGTGTAGGAATTGACTACATGCCAATCTGATACGTGATGTGGTCGGTATGAATCAAAGTAATTGTTTTTAATATAAAAGTTTCATTTTAGTTTAAAATGCATTACATATCCAAAACCAAGAAAAATTGATCAATTTTTTTTCAAAATTTAGGACATAAATCCATAATTAATTTGCGACAGGTAGGAATCGAAACACAAAAATCTAATACCCAATTTGTTCGGTATGACTTGAAGTGCATGTTTTCAATTCAAAAGTGTCATTTTAGTTTCAAACATGTATCAAATATCCAAAATTATGCAAACAAGGTCATATAGTTTTCAAACATTAATAAAAATATCAATAATTAATTGTAACATTTTGGAGGTGATCACACATCAATCTAATGCCTAATGTGGTCGGTATGACTTGAAGTGCATGTTTTTAATAGAAAAGTTCCATTTTAGTTTAAAACACATGTCACAT
Organism: Viscum album; assembly: GCA_963277665.1. NCBI lineage: Eukaryota > Viridiplantae > Streptophyta > Magnoliopsida > Santalales > Viscaceae > Viscum > Viscum album. Next base: position 827,302,547 of record OY728155.1, read on the forward strand.
CACCAAAACTAAGAAAATGAGATCATGATTTTTTCAAACATTAGAAAAATGATCCATAACTAATTTTTTATGTATAATAAATGATTGTACATAAATCTGACACATGATGTTGTAGATATGACTTGAAGTGCGTGTTTTTAATAAAAAATTGTCATTTTAGTTTAAAACGCACATCAAATTTCAAATAACAAGAAAATGAGCTCATATTATTTTCAAAATTTAGGAAAATAGTCCATAATTAATTGTTGATGTGTAATAATTGATCTCACATCTATCTGACACACAATGTGATAGATATGAATCGAAGTGCGTGCACTAGTGCAGAAAGCGTTTTTTACGTCACCATTTTTTACGTCGGTTATATAAAACCGACGTCATAATATGTAAAACGAGGTTTGTTACGTCGGTTATTTAACAACCGACGTAAAAACCTGTGTTTAGTACACCTTTAACGTCGGTTATTTTTATAACCGACATTATTAATCGCGCGGCTTCGTTTTTTACGTCAGTTATACATTAACCGCCGTAAAAAACAGAAGCGGGGGGTGTTTTTTACGTCGGTTATTGAATAACCGACGTAAAAAATGCGGTTTTTGAAGGCCTTTTTACGTCGGTTATAAAATAACCGACGTAAAAAAAGAATCCGCAGATGTTTTTGACGTCGGTTATGGAATAACCGACGTAATAAAACGCGGATTTTGAGCCCTTTATAACGTCGGTTATAAAATAACCGACGTAAAAAAAGAATCGGAGGAAGGTTTTTACGTCGGTTATTGAATAACCGACGTTATAAATGTTTTTAAAAAGATTATAACGTCGGTTATTGAATAACCGACGTGATAACTCATTTAAAAATTTACCCAGACCCGTGGATTGTCATTCGCGAGTTTACCTTCGACAGTCGCGACTCGTCTCTCTCGCGCATAAACCCAAATCGGCTCGTCCATTTCGTGGGTTTAGATTCGTTTTGCGATCATCATTTCTCATATTTAATCTCCTCGGATCAATCATCTAAACTCGCAGCAATCAGGTAATCCTCCCACTCGTTCGTTTTTTTTCGCGGATAGTATATATATATGTGTTGTGATTTTTTTGTTGAAACTAGCTAAGATTCTTCGATTGCGAACCCTTTTAACTCGTTTTGGCACCATAATCTTATTTATCATCCCTAGATCTATTAGTTCGACTTGCAATATTGACTAATTTTATGATTTCACTAATTTTTCATCGTTTTCTATAAATCCCTGAGAGGGTTGGGGCGTGTCCAGGGGGGTTTACAAGGGGGTGGGTGGGTGTGGGGGGTTGTCCAAGGGTGTGGGTGGGTGTTGGGGGGGTGTCCAGGGGGGTGTTCAAGGGGGGTAGGGGGTGGGGGTGGTGTTTAGGAGGGGTGGGGGGGCTGTCCAGAGGGTTGGGGGTGTCCAGGGGGGTGTCCAAGCAGGTCGGGGGTGGGGGGTTGTGTCCAGGAGGGGTGGGGGTGCTTTCTAGAGGGGTCGGGGGCTGTCCAGAGGGGTCGGGGGTGTCCAGGATGGTGTCCAAGGGGATGGGTGGGTGTGGGGGGCTGTCCAAGGGGGTGGCAGCCGGTCCAGAGGGGTCGGTGGGGTGTCCAGGGGGGTGTCCAAGGGGTTGGATGGGTGTGGGGGGGCTGTCCAAGTGGGTGGCGGCCTCTCCAGAGGGTATTTGGGGTTGTCCGGGTGGGTGGGGGGGCTGTCCAGAGGGTTGGGGGATGTCCAGGAGGGTAGGGGGTGGGGGTGGTGTTTAGGAGGGGTGGGGGGGGCTGTCCAGAGGGTTGGGTGGTGTCCAGGGGGGTGTCCAAGCAGGTCGGGGGTGGAGGGTTGTGTCCAGGAGGGGTGGGGGTGCTTTCTAGAGGGGTCGGGGGCTGTCCAGAGGGGTCGGGGGGTGTCCAGGGTGGTGTCCAAAGGGATGGGTGGGTGTGGGGGGCTGTCCAAGGGGGTGGCGGTCTGTCCAGAGGGGTCGGTGGGGTGTCCAGGGGGGTGTCCAAGGGTGTGGGTGGGTGTGGGGGGCTGTCCAGAGGGTTGGGGGATGTCCAGGGGGTGTCCAAGGGGGTAGGGGGTGGGGGTGGTGTCCAGGAGGGGCGGGGGGCTGTCCAGAGGGGTCGGGGGGTGTCCAGGGGGGTTTACAAGGGGGTGGGTGGGTGTGGGGGGCTGTCCAAGGGTGTGGGTGGGTGTTGGGGGGTGTCCAGGGGGGTGTCCAAGGGGGGTTGGGGTGGGGGTGGTGTTTAGGAGGGGTGGGGGCTGTCCAGAGGGTTGGGGGTGTCCAGGGGGTGTCCAAGCAGGTCGGGGTGGGGGGTTGTGTCCAGGAGGGGTGGGGGTGCTTTCTAGAGGGGTCGGGGGCTGTCCAGAGGGGTCGGGGGGTGTCCAGGGTGGTGTCCAAGGGGATGGGTGGGTGTGGGGGGCTGTCCAAGGGGGTGGCGGCCTGTCCAGAGGGGTCGGTGGGGTGTCCAGGGGGGTGTCCAAGGGGTTGGATGGGTGTGGGGGGCTGTCCAAGTGGGTGGCGGCCTCTCCAGAGGGTATTTGGGGTTGTCCGGGTGGGTGGGGGGGCTGTCCAGAGGGTTGGGGGATGTCCAGGGGGGTGTCCAAGGGGGTGGGGGTGGGGGGTGGTGTCCAGGAGGGGCGGGGGGCTGTCCAGAGGGGTCGGGGGGTGTCCAGGGGGGTTTACAAGGGGGTGGGTGGGTGTGGGGGGCTGTCCAAGGGTGTGGGTGGGTGTTGGGGGTGTCCAGGGGGGTGTCCAAGGGGGTAGGGGGTGGGGGTGGTGTTTAGGAGGGGTGGGGGGCTGTCGAGAGGGTTGGGGGGTGTCCAGGGGGGTGTCCAAGCAGGTCGGGGGTGGGGGGTTGTGTCCAGGAGGGGTGGGGGTGCTTTCTAGAGGGGTCGGGGGCTGTCCAGAGGGGTCGGGGGGTGTCCAGGGTGGTGTCTAAGGGGATGAGTGGGTGTGGGGGGCTATCCAAGGGGGTGGCGGCCTGTCCAGAGGGGTCGGTGGGGTGTCCAGGGGGTGTCCAAGGGGTTGGATGGGTGTGGGGGGCTGTCCAAGTGGGTGCCGGCCTCTCCAGAGGGTATTTGGGGTTGTCCGGGTGGGTGGGGGGGCTGTCCAGAGGGTTGGGGGATGTCCAGGGGGGTGTCCAAGGGGGTAGGGGGTGGGGGGTGGTGTCCAGGAGGGGCGGGGGGCTGTCCAGAGGGGTCGGGGGGTGTCCAGGGGGGTTTACAAGGGGGTGGGTGGGTGTGGGGGGCTGTCCAAGGGTGTGGGTGGGTGTTGGGGGGTGTCCAGGGGGGTGTCCAAGGGGGTAGGGGTGGGGGTGGTGTCCAGGGGGGGTGTTATATCTTACTATATTTTGTTTAAAAAATAATATTCAAGCATATTTTTTTAAATACACATCGATTTGTTTTATATTTCAAAATTGTTTACATTCAAATTATGATTTTTTTCATATAAACATATATTTGTCTTATCTAAAATATATATATATTTTTGCTATTTGTTATAGGTAATAATGAGTCGAAGTTGGATTACATCACATCGAATGAGCAATGAATATGAGGAAGGTGTTGATGCCTTTTTGGAATTTTCTAAACGAAATGTTCCAAGTAGTGACATTTTTTTCTGTCCATGCCTGAAATGTCTGAATATGAAGAAGTTGATAAGTAGAGAGATAAAAGATCATCTGATTTTTCATGGTTTCAATCCGAGTTACAACCCTTGGATTTGGCATGGCGAAACTGGACAGAATGTCACTGATGATAATGAATCGCAAGATGGTAACTCCGATGGAATTGAAGAAATGATTCGCGATATTATAGCAGAACAAATTGAGATAGAACCGACAGTTGCACGTCTATATGGTGATGCCGAAAAACCATTATATCCTAGTTATACAGATTTTACGGTTTTGTCGGCGGTGTTAATATTGATTAACCTGAAGGCGAAACATGGATGGAGTGACAGAAGTTTTACAGAGCTGCTACAATTGATGAAAGACATTCTTCCAAAAGATAACGATCTTCCAGATTCACATTATAAGGCCAAAAAAATATTATTCCCGATGGGATTGGGATACAGGAAAATACATGCCTGTCCGAATGACTGCATTATATGTAGGAAGGAATATGAATTTCTGAAAGAGTGTCCTAAATGTGGGACATCACGGTATAAGGTGAAAGAAAAATCACAAGCTGATTTAGAGATTACAAAGCTCCCTTCAAAGGTATTTTGGTATCTTTCTATAATTCCTCGTTTCAAACATTTATTTGCTAATTCACATGATGAAAAAAGGTTAAGATGGCATGCTGATGAGCGGGTATGTGATGGAAAAATACGTCATCCAACTGATTGTCCACAATGGAAGAAAATTGATGCCCAGTACCCTACATTTGGAAATGAAATTAGAAATCTGAGACTAGGCTTGTGCACAGATGGAATGAATCCATACCGAACCCTCAGTAGCACACATAGTTCATGGCCTGTTTTATTGGTAATTTACAACCTCTCTCCTGAAGTTTGTATGAAGCGCAAATATGTCATGTTGAGTATCATGATCTCTGGTCCAAAGCAACCCGGCAATGATATTGATGTATACTTGTCACCGTTGATTGATGATTTGAAACTGTTATGGGTTGATGGTATTAGGGTGTATGATTCTTATAAAATGGAATATTTTCAACTGCATGCAGTGCTTCTATTCACTATAAATGACTTCCCATCATATGGAAATTTGTCTGGATACAGTGTTAAAGGGCATAAAGCATGTCCAATTTGCGAACAACAGACGTCATATTGTCAATTGCATCATGGGAGGAAAACAGTGTACATGGGTCATCGAAAGTTTTTGCCTATGGATCACCCTTATAGAAGACTAAAAAAGGCATTCAATGGCTCACAAGAATTTGATACTGCTCCAAAACCTTTATCCCCAGATTTGTATTTTGAGAGGGTGAAAAACCTTGATGTGACATTGGGAAAGACACAAAAATCTGGTAATGATAGACATATTTGGAAGAAAAGGTCAATATTTTTTGAGCTACCATATTGGAGGTATCATGAAGTCAAACATAATATTGATGTCGTGCACGTGGAGAAGAATATCTGTGATTCTTTGATCGGAACATTTCTAGATATTAAAGGAAAGAAAAAAGATGGGTTGAATGCAAGGTTAGACCTACTATCAATGGGAATACGTTTGGAGTTAGCTCCCACTCCTAAAGGAAGACGAACATTTCTTCCCCCGGCTTGTCATACATTATCGAAGAGGGAGAAAAGTAGCTTCTGTCAGTGTCTTCATGATATCAAAGTGCCTCAAGGTTATTCTTCAAATGTAAAAAATTTTGTCTCATTGAAAGACTTGAAGTTGATAGGTATGAAATCACATGATTGTCACATCATGATGCAACAAATTCTACCAGTTGCACTACGTGGAATATTGCCCATCCATGTCAGAAAGACTATAATGAGGTTGTGTTATTTTTTCAATTCAATTTGTAACAAGGAGATTGATGTGAATGCTTTGAACATTTTGGAAAAGGATGCAATTTTTATACTTTGTCATTTGGAAATGTATTTTCCTCCAACTTTTTTTGATATGATGGTGCATTTAATGATTCATCTGGTTCGAGAAATAAAGCTTTGTGGACCTGTATATCTTCGTTGGATGTATCCTTTTGAAAGGTATATGAAAATATTAAAGGGATATGTTAAAAATCCATATCGACCTGAAGCCTCCATTATTGAAAAGTATATTTTTGAGGAGGTAGCAGAGTTTTGTACGAGCTACTTGGCTATGGCGCAACACATAGGTTTGCCTCCATCTCGCCATGAACGGGTTAATAATGAGGGAAAGGGGATTCGTGGCTTGAAAGTCAAATCACTGTCAGCTGAACATATGAAGAAGTTAGAATCATACATCTTGAATAACATAGCTGATGTTCAACCGTATATCACATTGCATATTAATGAGTTGAAACAATGTCATCCAAAGAAGAAAGAAATGTGGATTTTGAATGAGCACAACAAAACTTTTTTGCCATGGTTTAAAAAGACCTTGCTTGGTAGATCAGATGTATCAGAGACATTAAAATGGATAGTGGGTGGTCCATCTTTAAATGTGATAACATGGTCCGCTTATGACATTAATGGCTATACATTTCATACAAAAGCTCAGGACAACAGAAGTGCAGTTCAGAATAGTGGTGTATTGGTGTTTGCAGAAGCAATGCATTTTTCGAGTGCTAAGGACAGAAACCCAATTTCGGCATCAAGTGCATATTATGGAGTGATTGAAGACATATGGGAGGCTGATTACTTTAAAATTAAAGTTCCTGTTTTTAACTGTAAATGGTTTATCGGTAACAACAGTGTCAGACACGATGAATTTGGAATGACACTTGTTAATCTGAATAGATTGGAAGACACAGCTGATTCTTTTATAATGGCAACACATGCCAAAAAAAATTTCTATGTAGTAGATCAATCAGATATGCAGTGGGATGTTGTTTTACAAGGGAAAAAACAATATGTTAGTGAGGATGAATTTGATGAAGATGCTGATTTATGTGAGATCCCTACTTCCATGGAAAGATTAACAGAACATAATGATGAGTATGTTGAAGACATGGTTTGTTCCATAAGGAACGATCACGACGAAGTAATTTGGGAAAACAATCCAACTGTACATTCCTAAAATTACAGGTAACACATGTTTATTTCTTGTTTACATTTAGTTTTTTCATATAATGTTAGATATTGTAAATTTTTTACTTATTAAAACATGTATCAAACCAAAACGATAAAACAATAAAAACCGTAAAGAGGAGAAGTCCTGGGCGCACCGGCTGGCCGGTGGTGGATCACCGGTTGGCCGGTGGTCCAGAGCAAAGCTCTGTCTGGTCCACCGGCCGGCCGGTGGTGATCCAGCGGCCGGCCGGTGGTCCAGACAGAGGAAGGCTCTCTGTCTGGTCCACCGGCCGGCTGGTGGTGATCCAGCGGCCGGCTGGTGGTCCAGACAGAGCAAGGCTGCCTGGTCCAGCGGCCGGCCGGTGGTCCAGACAGAGCAAGGTTGTCTGGTCCACCGGCCGGCCGGTGGTGATCCAGCGGCCGGACGGTGGGCCAGACAGGAAGGCTGTCTGGTCCACCGGCCGGCCGGTGGTGAGCCAGCGGCCGGCCGGTGGCACCAGGCAGTGGGCAAGTCTACTGCCTGGGTCCTCCGGCTGGCCGGTGAGCTCACACCGGCTGACCGGTGGACTCAGTGAGTCCACTTTTCAGCTTTCTTGAGCCAACTCATTGGCAACCTTTTGCCTGTGTTTACCATGTTTATCATTGTTTAACATGCTTACCATATTACCAATGTTTACTATTATGTAATTTAGTACACTTTTCTATTTTCTGATTAAGTAGTATTACAATATTTGAATTTGTATATTTGTGAACTAATGTTTGTTTTTTTGATTTGAAGGAAAATGAAAGATCAATCAGTTGATCAGCCACATGATTCTGGAGATGAGCATATTGGTCATACATCTGGGGAGGAACATTCACATGCTCCTATTACGAAAAAGAGTTCAAAGGTTGGTAAGCATGGGTGCACACGTTTACCAAAATTATCACTTGCCCGTACGAAGGAGGAGAGGATAGTCGTGGAGTTTGATGATGATGATCTTCCTAGAGGTCCAAATGCTAAAGATTTTAAGGGTTTTGTAGCAACTCAGGCTAAGAGCAAAGTAAGCATTCTCTATGATGATTGGAGAAGTGTGGATAAGGCGATAATTTCTCAGCTGTGGGAGACCATTTTGGTAAGATCTTTTGCTATTGTTTGACTGTTCTTTAAATGTTTCTAGTATATATAATATTTTTAACCTCTTTTTTATCAGATGACATTTGATATTCCTGACACTGGAGGAGTCAGGAAGAAATGCTTATCGTTGGCTGCTAGGAGATGGAGGGATTTCAAATCAACCCTCTCATCTGATTTCATTTATGGTCATAGGAGTCGTGAGAATCCATGTCGTATATATCCTTTTATAGATGAAGACACATGGAGACATTTTTTTGAAAGTAGAAGAAAAGAATCATTTTTGGTAAATGCAATGTAAACTTTTATAAGCTTTCTTATATAAATGATCTTATTATTGTTTTGTTAATGATTACTTATTCTTAATTTACAGCAAACAAGGAAAGCTCATCAAGAGATCCAATCTAAAAATGTATACCCTCATAGTTTATCTCGGGGAGGGTATGCATTATTGGAAGAACAAATGATGGCAGAAAAATTTCAACAACTAAGAGCTGAGTCTTCAAGCTCTGGAGAGGTGGCCCCTCCATCCCCTCCATCTAGACATGAGAAATGGAAAAGAGCTCGGAAGGGCAAAAAAGGACAATATCTTTCGGAAGAATCGAGACTCGTAGTTGAGAGGATTGTAAGATATCTATTTTATTTATTTAAGTTTACTATTTTCGTCATATATTTCCAATAATTATAGAAATGTTCAATTAATTATTACAGGACTCTCTTGAGGAGCAGAGTTCACAGGGGACATTTACACCATCTGGGAGGGAAGATATTTTATCTGTGGCATTGGGAAAGCCCGAACATCCTGGCCGTGTAAGGGGATATCCGGCAGGTGTATCGGTAAGAAAAGTGTTGCCACGTTCCTCAACTTCTAACGTTGAGGGAGTTTATAAAAAAAATAGAATCCTTGGAGGCTGAAGTCCATAATATTAATGCGACAATGGAGGACAAGATTAGAGCATTGGTGCAGATTATGTTTGCAGACTTGCAAAGACAATTTCAGGGTGCAGCTCCCACTCCACCTCTCCCAGTAGCTCCCACTCCCCCACCTCAGCCTGCGGACCCCATTTTTGATCCTCCTCCTCCGCCGCAGCTACCTACTTATTGTGAGTTGTATGTTTATGATCCTCAACATCATATAGTTGCATATGGGATGGTATATTTTATAGGAGATACAGTTCATCATCAACAGTTAGAGGTAGAGAATCAGAGGGTCACTGTACAGGATATTATAGATAGATCAGCTCGGATACCATTACCTACAGATGAGGTGACGACAGTTGGACATAGTATCAGCCATTTTTTACTTTGGCCATCTAGACTTCTTCGACTCATTACCATAGAGGTATGGATGTTATATCTTTTATTTTATATTTTTATTAATGTTTTATCATTTGAAAACTAATATATTTTTCAATTTATTTTTACAGGAATACTTCAAAGGTAAAGAAATACTGTATAGACAACAACAAAGACAGATAGCTATGACATCAGATGCAGATACTAGCAGTCTTGACAAATTGTCAAGATATTCAAATTTGTTGGCGGATCATTATGACTTTACAATGGAAGCTCATGTCTGTGGACGTGAACTAAGTGTGGGGATTATGAAAACTAATATCATGGAGTTTGTCACTGGAGATAAGTTGGGCATCAACGTGGTGCAAATTTTTATCATGTAAGTCTTAACACCTTTTCCTTGCGTTATATTTATTAAAAATGTATACTTATGTTTGCTTTTTATTAGGTATCTGTATAAAATTTGTGAGAGGAATGAGCTGACAGATGTATATGGATTCGTGGACCCACAATTGATTTCCCCTGAAGCATGTGCATTGGATGAGGAACAAAGAATGCTTTATATTGCTGATAGATTTGAAAAGAATGTAATCACACAGTGTTGGATGATGCCTTTTTGTGAGAGGTATGAAACACATCCCTCTCAAAGAGTTAATTATCTTATAACATAAAAAACCACTAACGTTAAATTTCCTTTTATCAGGGATCATTGGATGTTAGGGGTTTTTTGCCCTAGGGAGAAAACACTTTATTGGATATGCTCTCTCCATGATGATGTGCGAGAAAGTTTTAAGAATATATTGGAAACATAAGTTTCAATTTCACAATAGTTTTATATATTATAATGAATTTTAAATTTACCCCATTCGTATTATTTTCTAACAGGGCATGGGTCCACTTTCGAAAAAGCGCAAAGAAAAGGAATTTCAAGATCAAATATGTACATGCGAAGGTAAATATCCATTTATAATTTGTACATTTTGATTTATTACATAAAAATAATATATTGAATTTACACTCATTCAAACAGAAATGTCATGAGCAACAAGGCATCATCGAATGCGGATATTACATGTTAAGATTTATGTATGAAATAATAACAACTGGGACAGTTCTGAGTTTTGACCTGGTAAGATTTCCTCTTTCTCATAATATTTCAATTTGATTTATTCATTATACACGTTGACTACTATCCTTTTCCTTTGTAGCTTTTTGATGACCCTCAACCCTTTACTGTTGAAGATATCAAACACTTACAAGTGGAGTGGTCAAATTATTTTACAGGTTTGATTGACTTTTAGTTGTTTGTAATGTAAAATGTAATTTTGAATATTGTCAATGTAATTGTGTATTTCGTAGTCGTTTAGGTTGGATTTAGTTTTTTTTTAAGTTGACAGTGTAAGTTTTGAATGTTATAGAAGTGAATGTTTAATTTTTCTCTACTTCTTGTTTTGGTCTACTGTTGATGGTTTTTCTGGTCTGGATTTTGGTATGGGGGGAGAGGTTCCAAGGGGGTGGGTGGGTGTTTGGGGGGTGTCCAAGGGATATGGGAGGGGTGTCCAAGGTGTGTCTGGGGCTGTCTAAGGAGTCGGTTGGGTGTAAATGAGGGTGGGGGGGGCTGTCCAAGGGGTGGGGGGTGTCCAAGTGGTGGGGTGTGTCCAAGGGATATAGGAGGAGTGTCCAAGGGGTGTTTGGGGCTGTCCAAGGGGATGGGGGGGTTTCCAAGGAGTAGGGGGGGTTTCCAAGGGGTCGGGGGGGTGTCCAGGGGGTGGGGGGGCTGTCCAAGGGGTGGGGGTGTCCAAGGGGTGGGGGGGTGTCCAAGGGATATGGGAGGGGTGTCCAAGGGGTGTTTGGGGCTGTCCTAGTGTTCGGGGGGTGTAAATGAGGGTGGGGGGCTGTCGAAGGGGTGGGGGTGTACAAGGGGTGGGGGGGTGTCCAAGGGATATGGGAGTGGTGTCCAAGGTGTCTGGGAGTTCTGTCCAAGGGGCCGGTTGGGTGTAAATGAGGGTGGGGGGGTTGTCCAAGGGGTGGGGGGGTGTCCAAGGGGTGGGGGGGTGTCCAAGGGGTGGGGGTGTCCAAGGGATATGGGAGGGGTGTCCAAGGGGTGTTTGGGGCTGTCCAAGGGCTCGGGGGGGTGTCTAGGGGTCGGGGGGGTGTCCAAGGGGTCTGGGAGGGCTGTCAAGGTGTGGGGGGTGTCCAATGGGTGTTTGAGGCTGTACTAGGGGTCTTGGGGGTGTAAATAAGGGTGGGGGGCTTTCCAAGGGGTGGGGGTGTCCAAGGGGTGGGGGTGTCCAAGGGATATGGGAGGGGTGTCCAATGGGTGTTTGAGGCTGTACTAGGGGTCGTGGGGGTGTAAATAAGGGTGGGGGGGCTGTCCAAGGGGTGGGGGGTGTCCAAGGGTTGTGGTGGGGCTCCAATGTGGTGGGGGAGGGCTGGCCAGGTTGTTAGGTGGGTATAGATGAGGGTGGGGTTCAGTTGGGGCTTGGGGGAGGGCTGGCATGGTTATTTTTGTTTGGTTTTTGGTTGCTTTTTGGTGAGAGTAGTGCAATTATTTAAAAAAATATCGCTTTCACGTCGGTTATTTTATAACCGACGTGGTAAATAAATCGGTAGGGGTTTATCACGTCGGTTTTTTTGAGAACCGACGTGATAAACCGTTCCCGGGCCTTTTATCACGTCGGTTATTTAAGAAACCGACGTGATAATAGGCCCGGGGAAGGGTTAATCACGTCGGTTATGTCATAACCGACGTGATAAACGATATCCCAGGCGTTTTATCACGTCGGTTTAGAAAATAACCGACGTGATAAACCCCCCCCCCCCCCCCCACGCATATTTTTGACGTCGGTTATTAATGAACCGACGTGATAAACACCGTGATGTTAGGGATGTTACGTCGGGTTTTAAATAACCGACGTAAAAAACGTTATTTATAACGTCGTCCGTATTAACGTCGCCTAAAAACCGACGTAAAAAATGTTTTCTACACTAGTGGTGTTTTTAATATAAAGGTGTTATTTTAGTTTAAAACACACATCGAATAGCTAAAACCGAGCAAACCAGCTCTGATTTTTTCAAAACATTAGGAAAATGATCGATAATTCATTTTTGATGTTTGTAAATTAACAACACATCAATATGACACACGATGTGGTCGATATGACTTGAAGTGTGTGTTTTCAATAAAAAAAGTATCATTTTAGTTTAAAATGTGCATCACATGGGAAAAACTGAGGATAACAAGCTCAGATTGTTTTCTCATTATTTTCTCTGCTATTACTTAATTAATTTCCTTATCATTTTTATCTTATACATATTTAGTTAATTTTTACATGGATAATGCTAGAAGATAGGAAATAAATGGTGTGACAGTTAATGGTTTTTTCTAAAAAAGCAAGTTCCCATGAATTAGATCACATTCATAGTGAGTTTTTTTATCCCCATAGATGTTAGCCAATTCAATAACACTTTCTTTTTAGAACAAAAAAAAATTTGAAGTGTAACAATTAAATGCAACTCAATCTGATACACGGTGTGCCTGGTATGAATTAAAGTATATGTTTTTAGTTTAAAATTGATTCTTTGTGTTTAATTTATTTATATAAAGTATTACTAACATATAATTGGTTTCTTATAAAGGTGTATTATTTTTTTGAAGTTGGGGTGGTTATTTCAGCAACTAATAGCATGATCAGGGTTCAAGGGCCAAAGGCAAAGGAACATTGATGTTTTTGAATGTCTTTGATAATTTGTACTTACTCTTGTAATTGTACAAACCAATGTTTGAAATGTCTATAATATAGCGTTTTTCTATTATTTGTGTTTTGGATTTTATTTCAGTTAAATTCTATATTTTCTCCTATATTTTTTCATGTTTTTATTGCTCTATTGTGTTGTAATTTTAATAGCACACTACAACAGTATGATCCTTTATCAGCACTAGTAATAGTGTTGATAAATGTACCCTTTATCAATACCAGAAAAGTGCTAATAAAGGTATCATGTATCAATGCTATGAAAATTGTTGACAAAGGTTCCATTTATCATCATTTTCTATCACTGATAAAGGCCTAGGGCTTTTAAGGGTGCTCTGATTGTTAGTTTTTTTTTGCGCACGGAAAGGCCTATTATAGTGTTGTTAAAGGCCTTGGGTGTAATAGTGTATGGTAGAAACTATTCACATAGATATATATTCATGAATTATCTCTATTAGGGCTCATGTTGGTTCTTGTAGATTCAAATTAACCTATTTGGGTTTTTAAAATTTTATTTGGGTTTTTCATTTTTTAATTTATTTTTTTGGATCTAGGGTCAATTTATTTATTAATATGTGTCATGAAAGTATGAAACCATTATATTATTTAATGTTATTGTTAAAATAATAGCATTAAACCATTAATTATTAATTGTTAAATATATTATTAAGTATTGATTATATTATCAGATATATATTATATAAATTAAATATTAATTATATTATTAGTTAATAACATTATTAATTAATTATTAATTATATTGTTATTTATTATTATATATATTATAAATTATTAGTTATATTAACCATATTTTTATTTATAAATTTTATTATAAATCATCTATTATTAATTATGTATTATTTTTAATAATATATAATTATTCTATGAAAAAGGTCTAACCTGAAGCCAAAGCTCTTGACCTTTTATTAAAGATGAATGAAAAATAAGAAAAGAGTAAGAAAACGGGAAAATGGGTGGGGTCACACAAAGAGACACGTTCTCATCTAGAAAAGTGGTTTACTAATCATAAAACGCAGGATCATTTTTATAATCATAATCAGATTCATTTGCATCATCTGTAGTTTCCCACTCTGACCGTGAGTTACCTTGATTGAGGATCACAAGGATCACTGCATTAGAACTTTCCTACTCTTAGAGCGAGCTTAATCTTTAATGATTTATAAGATAATATGGTAGAAACATTCCATGGCAGATTGGAATAATCCTTTCATGACCTTCTTTTTGGAGGAACCTAAGTTAAACCTTCACCGATGACCCTTCCCTTTTCCATTTAAAACAACATCCTTAAAAGAAACAAAGTCACCACTACTTGTAGATTGAAGATGAGTGGTATCCAATAAAACCATATATTCTTATTTGTCACTTCCATTATCTGATACATTACTCCATTTACCGTACATTCTTGGAGAACTAAATATATTCTGAATCTCATGATAATAATCCACACTCTGTTGAACATTAGATTGTCTAGACTCATCATCCTATGGAACATGTCCTAAGAAGTCTGCGGCCAGTGGTTGAACAATGCAACCTTTCTCATTATGTTGTAAAGGAGTGTACACTGGCACACTACATTGAGAAACAACCTCATTTGTAGACTACCCCATAGAATGTAGAGCCTCACCTGTGTGCTTCCCATCCTCGCCAGAACATTACTTGACAATTAAAATAGAACTACCAACCTGCTGACCAGAGTCAGATGGAACTCCATCTCGCTTCAAATCAACACCCAAAGTAACACCATCTCTTGACCCATGCAGTTCCATTACATTAGAAAAAGAGGGACCAACACAGTCAACATTAGCTCTAGCATTTCCATTACCACTATTCCTACAATCTGGTTCCTTAGCGGGTCTTTTACCCTTGTCCAGCTTCTTACAACTATCCATGGTATGCCTCCTCAGAGAGCATAATGAACAAATCAGATCCCTGTGGCACTTCTGCTTAGAATTCCCAACCATCTTACATCCAACATAATAATCACGCAGCTTCTCATATATGATCTTGAGATCAAAATCATCTGTCTGAGTTGATAGGATGACTTTCTCAGTAAGAGTGGAAGAAAAATCAACCTCAATGAGGATCTTTTCCAAGTGTCTAAAATGAGATTCCTTCATGGATTTTTCCATCTTGATGGTAACATCATCACTTTTATCTTTCGCTGATAAAGGTGTGGCTTTTATCAGCACTTTCTGTTTAGCACTGATAAAAGCAGACACATCCCTTGTGCTGATTTGTGGTAGTGAATATTATAACTTAATAAATAAAATTGAATACATATTAATCATATAAATTAGAAACATATTAAAAATAATACTTAGTAAAATATAAATATGTGTAAAAATTGAATTAATTCCAAAAATATGATATCAAAAATGGAAAAATATACATCAAATGTGAAATAAGTACATACATACCTACATATATACACATTTGTACCCATGTACATGTGCACATACACATATATGTTCAGAGACATACATATGTACATGTACAACATCAATATATACACATACACAAAACACACACACACAACATAATACATACACATATATTAGACATTGATATAAATATATAAATTCAAATATCACATATTAACAATACATAATTTATATTTATATAATTGTTTAAATTATTAAAATGTATATTAATATATATATATATATATCATATTTATATTTATATTAATTATATACATGTAATCCCCATGGGGTGGGACTTAGTGGTTGTGTCCCTATGGTGGTGTTTGGGAGGTCTTGGTTTCGAGCCTCCCTGTGCGCATATAGGGTAGATTTTGGTTGTTTTTTCCCCTCCCCGCACCGATGTAATAATTATATACATTCATTTTGTAATTAACATATATTGCCACGACCCTTCCCCTGGGGCTCGTGCTGTGACTACCCCAAGCCCGCCTTCTATAGGCCAGGGGCTGGCGACTAGCACTAAAGGTGTAATTCCCTAAAACTAGGAAGGCATTGCCTTTATAACTTGTACAACGCACACAATAGAGCACAAAGCTGGATACAAACACTAAGTAAATTGTATAATAAAAGAGTGTTGAAAAGTAAAAAGGGGTCGGAAATACAAGCCCAATTGTAAAGTACAAGGAACTGGAAGTACAAGTACAATTGAAGAAAAGAAAAAAAAATAGATGTTGGGTCGTCCTCTGAGATTACTACCTGAAGGGTAGGTACAGATAGCCTCCTCGGCACTCCACATCCATCAGTCTCCTCCGTGTACCGACTCTTCATAAGGTCCACCTCTGGATACCATCCAGTCCTGGTACTCTCAGCATCAGTCAGCGTTGTTCGTCGTCTGCATCCAACACAACAAGGTGCGGGCATAGCCTGTGCAGGGGTGAGTATAACGATACTCAGTAGGGACCCTAAGACCCTCAAGGTCTCATAAAATTCAACAAGTATAAACCAAAAAGTATGAAATCAACAGATAACCTTACTTAGGTATATGCCCATACATATACATAAGTTATCAAGTGATTCATCTCAATCATGAGGAAAACACAAAAAGTACTGACTCAACTCAACCAGGATTTTATTCACATTATCAAAACCTCAGCTGCTGGAGAACTCATGCTCAATCGAGTATAGTGGGCATGCTGTGTCACATAGAGTCACTTCTCACTAACTTTGTACTAATGAGTTACTCCTCCTGTCAAGTATTGTGGGTCTGTTGCGTCACACAGAGGCGCTCCCCACCATGGGCATTCCATCACACCCAGGTGCTCCCCCTCGTAGCCTGCGGTGGTACTCCGCCTGTCGAGTACCATGGTTCTGCCACCACAACTAGGAGCTCCTCCTCCGTGGGTATATCGCCACAACCAGGAGCTCCCCACCGGGCTAGTAGAATCACTCCAAGTCAAACGATGAGAAGTCTTCAAGTCTTAGCCAGCTACTAGGTTCCCACACAAAAGCTTGTTCGTCTCTGGAAGATCCACTCCACAAGCTACTGGTCGGTGCTCCACTATCAGGAAGTCTGATTAAGAAGTATCTCAAAGGTCCTCCATGTCATAGGGGTCTCAATGCAAAAGACGGCGCGTCAATCGGACGTCCGGTCTGTGATTTATTAGCCTTTTAGTCCCAGGGGGCTCGGTTGGATTCGTGCACAATCCAACCTGACTGTATCTCAACTATACCCCAAACTCCAGTGGGTTATACTCAAAGGGACCGTCATGCTCTAAAATTATCAGGGCTGTTGACGGTTCGTCAAACGGACATCCGGTGCCAATGGTATGGCCAAAAGAAAGTAAAGGGTCATAGTGAGCCCGGGTCTGATCGAACTCAGTCGGACCGACCCAGCCTGACCCGTTGGGTTTGGCCCGGCCCGTTGGGCGGGACAGCCCATTAGTTCGGCCCGACCCATTGGGCCCAGCCCAGCTGGCCGCGAGGAGTCACGGAGGGTCGTGAGTGCGTGGACCGGTCGCGAGGGTGCGGACCGGCCACGGGTTGGCACAAGGCCAGTTTGGCCCGGAGGGCGCCGCGAGGGGGCAGCTCGACTCAGAGGGCGCTATGAGGGCGGTTTGGCCTGGAGGGCACCGTGAGGGGGTGCGGCTCGGGGCGGCTCGGCCCGGAGGTCAGGGCTGGTTCGGTCGGGGCGCCATGAGGGTGTGGGCGGCTCGGTCGGGGCTCCGTGAGGGAACGGGCCAGTTCGTCCGAGGCACCGCGAGCGGCCAGTGAGCAGGTGCAACAGGGGCGTCTCGGGAGGCCAGCGGGCCGGTTCGGCCAGCGGCGGCGCGGGGCGCGCGGGGCATTCGGACGGCGGAGCCGCGGGGTGCGCGGGGCACGCGGAGCCGCGGGGTGCGTGGGGAGCACGGACGGTGGAGCCACGGGGCGCGTGGGGTGCGCGGAGGCCGCGGGTCGCTTGGCTGGGGTTGCCGCGAGGGTGCGGGCACGTCGGTCGGGTTGCCGCGAGGGTGCGGGCGGCTCGGTCGGGGTTGCCGCGAGGGCACGGCGGGGCCGCGGAGCGGTGCCGTGCGTCGTTGCCTTTGTCGCGGCCAGTGGTGGTGCCGACCGTCGGTCTTGTGCTCCTCCACGTAGGTTGTTGTCCTTCTCCATCGCGAAGAACACCAAAGGATATCGGCGGAGGGGTCGGGCCATGTTAGTTTGGCACGCACCCTCCTCGTTTAGAGTGGTAGCAAGCGGCTCTACTTTAATCATGAACTAAGAAAGTGGATAATAATCGAAAAGATTCAAGAATTCGATAATAACCCCCACATTTTTCAAAGTTGGTTGACGTTAGCGCGAGAAGGCGGACGTCGATTCATTGTAGACGAACACGTTCTACGCTGAGGAAGAAGGTCGGAGTCGAGGTCGTTCTTCGTAGCCGAAGGTGTTCCTCGTCGGCACTCTTCGTCGGTGGAGCGTTCTTCGTGGAAGAACATGTTCTTCGTTGGAGAGCGTAATCCTCCAAGTGTTGGGCGTCGCGTCACTTTACCAGCGCGTCGTCGCTTGGTGAAGCCGTCCCAAATCCTCCTCCCTTGCTCCATATATATAGGAGAGGGGGAAAGGTAGGTAACGATCGTTGGAATTTATGACGGTTCATTTATTAGGAACCTTCCTATATTCCAACGACGAAGTTACTTAATTCAAAAAAAAGGGCAAGCCAAATAATCAAGTTGGCACAATTATGAGGTGCGTTGGCAACATTAATGTGGAGGAAGCTCAAGAGGCTCCTCCACTTTAAATAGGGGGTTGGGAGGTTTCCTCTCCCCCATTAATAGGGGCCGGGTGGTCCCCACCACAATAACCTCTCATGGGAGGTTAAGGTGTGGTGGTCCCCACCACAATAACATCTCATGGGAGGTTAAGGTCTGGTGGTCCACACTCCTAACCTCCACATGGAGGTTTTAACCAGCAAAAATAAAAATAAAGCTACACCACTTTATTTTTATTCACCAAAACGCCAAAATCTATCTTTCACTCTCGACCCACTATCGTCGAGGTGAAAGTCTCCTTAAGCGAAAACCGGCGCTGCGAGTTCAACGGTGCCCTCAGATTTCAATTCCGAGCACCGGTTCAAAAGTTATAAAAACTCACTCGTACGTTTACTGAACGTACCCGAACAAAACTTCAGAAATTGATTCTGGGCACACTGGGCCTCGGAATCATGCGCCGTAAATTTTCATGGACTCGTAAAATTTCCATAAATTTTAAAAAAAATTACATGGATATTCTGGGTCTTTACATATATAAATAAAGATTAATTTTTTAATATAAATAGGATAATTTTATATATATTAATAATATTTTTTTATTAAAAGTTTTTATCAACGCTATAAAATGCACTGATAAAGGGTACACTTTTATCAGTGCTTTTTTTTACACTAATAAAAGGTAACTTTATCAGCACTTTTTATTAAGAGCTGATAAAGGTTACATTTTTATTAGTGCTGATAAAAACCAACGTTGAATAAAGTGTGATATGTGGTAGTGTAATTTTCTCATAAAATTTGCTAGAAACCATTCACATAAATATGTATCCATGAAGTATCTTTATCAGGGTTCATGTCGGTTCTTGCTGAGTCAAATTAACCTATTTGGGTTTTTAAGTTTTCATTTGGGCTTTTTATTTTTTATTTTTTATTTTTTTTATCTAGGGTCAATTTATTTATCAATATGGATCATAAAAGTACAAAAACACTATATTATTTAATGTACTTGTTGAACTAATAGCGTTAAACCATTAATAATTAATTGGTAAATATATTATTAAATACTGATTATATTATCAAGTATAAATTATATAAATTAAATATTAATTGTATTATTAATTGTATTATTAGTTAATAACACTATTAATTAATTATTAATTATATTTTTATTTATTATTATATATATTATTAATGATGGATGATGGAGAGGTTCTCTCTCATTAGTTGAGAGGTTTTCTCTCTTAAACATAGGGATTGCTCCGATGATCTGGTGCTTCCAAGAGAAAGGTTAAGGATGAAATTGTTGGGCATTTTGAAATGTTCACAGCACATGTGGTGGTGCGCGTCGTGAGGATTACAACCTTTTAGAATCAAATGGAAGTGATTGTTTAGACAATTGATTGTTGCCAACGAATCTAGCCTCAGATGACAAATCACAACAGTTTATGCTTTGGAA
The DNA here is from genome assembly GCA_963277665.1 of Viscum album. NCBI lineage: Eukaryota > Viridiplantae > Streptophyta > Magnoliopsida > Santalales > Viscaceae > Viscum > Viscum album. Next base: position 827,322,532 of record OY728155.1, read on the forward strand.
GGGTGAAAAATATCTCTCTCCTACTGAACCCATGCGAAGGGTCTCCGCACTGTAGGGGGTTTTCAGGTAGCGAGTTGGCTGTGTTTCAGCGTCAACATGTCTAGTGGTCGTCGAGGCACCATTTAAATGAGTCTTGTGGCAGTGGCGGCCATGAGACGCGTGGTGCTCGATGACAACGACTCATGCTGGCGATATTCGGATCAGACGTTGGATGGCGATGTCATGACACGGGGAGGACCTTGGTACGCGCACTACCACAAAAACAAGTTTTTGCAGTGCTACCCTTTAACAGCTCTAAAAAAGCACTGATAATGGGGTACTTTTACAATGCAACAAAACATTGTTAAAAGTACCTCTGTATCAATGCTTATTTTAGCGCTGTTAAAGGGGACCCCTTTATCAGTGCTTTTTTTAATAGCGCTGGTAAAGGGTCGTCTTTATCATTGTTATTTTTACTAGCGCTGATAAAGGGTTTATTTAAAAAAAATCATTAAAAATAAAATATATATATAATATATATTTTTTAAATATGTTTTAGATAAGTATAAATAGACATTTACACTTAATATATAAGATATGTTGTGAAAATAGATTATAAAATATTTTAAAAGATATTATTAATTAATAATTTGCTAATTATCAATGAGTAATAGTCATTTAATAACAATTTGAAGACACAAAAAATCAAAAAATTAATAAAAGATCAAAAATAAGTTAAAAACATAACTCAAACTTCAAACGACCATAACTTTTGATCCGAGTGTCTGTTTGAGCTCTACAACATATCAAGTTGAAGCCTGCGATGATCTCTACGCGTTGGCGATACAATGGAACTTTAGGTTGTATTTTTCAAGGCCAAAAAATGTCTAAAATACCACCAAAACTGAGTTTTTAGTTGGGATACTCAAAATTTTGAACATTCGATGGAATTTCAACCTTGTTTAAGGGGTCTTTTTGCCCTTTTTCATTGGGGAATGGATTTATTCTGAGGGATTACATTCATATTGATATCATGCCTTTGAAATTTTATCGTTTTTCATAATGTACCGTTATTTATAATCAAATATATGGCAAAATATACATATTTTTTATATATTCACACATAAAAAATTTAATTTTATAAATAAATAATTAAACTTATTTACATGTAAAATATATTTCTGAATATAAAAGCTTTATCCAAATAAAAAACTAATATCCACTTTATTTAAAATACAAATATATGAATATTTATATACATATATAATGTGTGTGTGTGTGTTTGTGTGGCTGTATTAACAAACTGATATATATAGAGAAGTGGTAAAGGGTCCAAGCGCATAGTGGGAGGTCTCGAGTTCAAAACCTGGGGGAGGTAGGGGCACGTGCGGTGTGGGAGGTCTCGAGTTCGAATCATTGGGTATGCATCTTGCACATGCTAGTGGTGGGTGGCTGGCATTGGAATCGGTGGCGTTGATCCTGGGAACGCGACCAAGGGGTTGCTGGACTGTTGATGAGGTTGTGTTGGCAACGAGGATCTGGGATCCCAACGGATGCAATGGGAGACCCGAGGGATGGCGGCAACAACTGATGAGCAGTCACTGTAACCCACGATTGTAGGGATACTGGTTGGGTGTCAGTTGAAAAGGCACTTCAGCAAGGTGATGGTGACGACCGCATGACCTCAAGACGCAGCTCGCGTGTTGAGCTCAGAATGTGGGGTGGGGTGACCTTGGAAGTGGCAACGAGATAGGCTAGCAACAACTAGTTTCTTCCATGACAATGGATTTCGGGCTTGCAGGCTATTTGAAGATGGGCCCATGGGTCTTTTTTGGCTGATTTTTTGGGCCGATGGCTCTGAGTGCGTCCAGGAGGGGCTTCCACCCACGACGATGATGGCGACTTGATCGATGATCTGTGGTACTCTACTCAGATTTCAGAGGCGGCTTTGGGCTCCATATTGTGACCGATGGATCGTGCATTTGTGGGGATCTTTGGGCCCTTTTTTGTTTTGTTGGGTCTTGTTTTGACACTTTAATGTTTGGTGGCATGTACCGTCCCACTTATCTTGTGATCTGTATTTCACTGCTTTTCTCCTTTATTACATAAATTTTTAGAGTTGAGCACGCTCGAAGTCTGAACTTTCTTGGTAAATATATTATTAATTATTAGTTTTATGAACCATATTTATATTTATCAATTTTATTACAAATCATCCATTATTAATTATGTATTGTTTTTAACAATATATGGTTATTCTAATGTTGATGGAACGTGAATCTCACATGGAAAATCATTAAAGGATGTCAAGGAACCACCCCTTATAAATGGAGTCAAGGGCGGAGTTCAGTTATATTTTGAGATTATACTTTAATACAAGTAATTCTGGATAAAATAACGGTAGTTACTAAAAATAATTGATATGCATATATATATATATATATAACAAAACAACACTCAAAGCATGAAACAATTTCCGGTTTTTAGCGCCTTCGGGTTTAGGTAAAAGCTTGAAATGGTCTGATGAATTTGTGACCCATATTTGGCAACTAAATTAACCCTAGACCTGAAAAAAAAAAGGTTAATTCGCCTCTTGCTGATGAATGTGGGGATGTTTCACAGGTTTATTATATTTCATTTAATATAAAAGAAATCCCCTCCATCAATATTGGGAAAGATGACGGTATGAACACCTCTGGAGACACAAATTCAAACTTGGATTAATGAAAGGTGTGGAAGAGAAATTTATTCCACGAGATACTACCAAAATCAGTTATGCCCTTAACTTAGACAATCCTCATCAAATATAAACAAGGAATAAGATGCCATGGATGATAAAAATATACACAATAAAACAAAATGATTCCATGACACCAAGTGGAAGTGGGCACAATCACAGCCAATATCAATTATTGTCATTGCTGCACATACATCGCACACGGAAGGTTCCCTTTTATTTGTCCCATCTAATATTAAAAAAAAAAACCCTTTGGCCTCCAACAATATTTCTATAAATTTGATAAAATTTTAAAAAGTGAATGAGCGTAGTTTAATTTTGTATGCAATGAAACAAAATACTTATAGCTTTGCTATTTTGGTGAGTTTAATTGAGCAACAAGTCTATTAATCAAGAAAATATTATTCATATCAAATGTAATCAATAAAAGACACATTTTTTTGACCTAATGTACCCCGGACTATGATATCATGTTGAATGCCCATTACAAATATCATAGTTTTTTGTATTTTTTGAATATTGTCATTGTCAACAATGGTGGGGTTTAAATTAATTGATTTATGATGATATGGCATCTAGCAGCCATCCATGCGAAAACCAAGAAAGTTGATGGGCTCACAGCAACGGCTGCAGCCTTCCCTTGAAGGCAGCGATGCGGCATCCAGCTTCTATATGGTCTCTCCAGCTTCGAAGCCACATTTAAAATGCCATTATTTTCCTTCTAAGCAAGGAAAGGAAAAAAGAAGAGTTCAAGACTTTATTTTAGATTACTTTTGGGAAATATAAATTGATTATATATATATATATATATATATATATATATATATATATATATATATATATATTAAGTTGTACTTGTATGACTGTTTCATGTTTGACCAAGGGCCATTCATTATTAAATATATATCAGCGACACCAGACAAAACCCTAGTGGAAAGGAAAGAGCAAACCAGAAATATAATGAGGCAGATTTGACTGTATATTAATTGATGGAGGAAGGATTGGGATGCATGAAGTGCCTTCAGATGAAGGGCAACCCAAGGATGCATGAATCTTTGGGGCGGAAGCCATGGCCGCCCACTGCGACATGGTTGGAAACTCCATTAATGAGACCTTCTTCCACTCTCTCTCATTCCCATTTTTATATATCACCCGATTGTTCCATCTCTTTACATTAAGTAGGGAAAGTTTGGATCAGATCGGGTTGGGCAAAATTAATAAAATAGATTTTTTTTATTGGTTTTTTATTTTTTGGAACCCACCTAAATTTAATTTGTTTATCACCACTTATGTTTTTGTGGTTAAAAAGGGTCTTTTATCATTGTGTTCTCTAAAAAGTTCATAGCACCCCTATAAACTAACATACCAAATTACAAAAATATAAACAAATTGGAATACAAATATACATAAAATTGGATTGCAATACAAACCATCATTTCAATTCAAAATTTACATACAAAATATTTATATCGATGTCATATTCAATTAAACAAAAAAAATTACAAGCCAATATACAAAATCAAAACTTTTATTAGCTTTTTCCAATGGTTAACCTATGTACAAAAGCTTCTACCTACAATAAAACCAATGTTTATTTAGTAACAATACATAAAACAATAAGCAAATTTTAATTTTAATGTTATGTAATCCACACACAACCACAAAATAGGGTTTTATCAGCGCTAAATAAACCTTTATCAGTGCTGATAATCGATGCGCTATTAAAAGAGGGTCTATTTTATCAGTGCTAAAAAAACCTTGATAAATACCCCTTTTATCAGTGCTGATAAAGGGTATTTTATCAGCTCTTTTTTTAGTGTTGTAAAAGACCCCTTTTATCAATGCTAGCCTCCCTCGCGCGCCCTTATCTTTGATGGGTTACGAACTTGAGACCTCCTCATGCGCTCGTGACTCTATCACTCACATATATTGCTTTGTCTTACATTTTATGATATATCTACATATTTATATATATTTTGTTACATTTTTTATCCATATATATATATATATATATATATTTAAATACACGTATAAAATTTGTTTTGTGTGTGTGTTTATAAATACATAAATATATATAATTATATATGTGTGCGCATCTATAAATATAATTATACATGTTTATATTTATTTACATATATTATATATTAATATTTATATACATGTATTAGAATATGTAGATAAACATATTTTTTTCAATACACATACAAATATATTTATATATATAAAAACATTATATATACATTAATTATATATGTATATGTATATAAATATTCATACATTTGTATTTTAAATAAAATGGGTACTATTTTTATTTAGATAAGTTTAATATATTCAGAAATATATTTTATATGTAAATATGTCTAATTATTTGTTTATAAAATTAAATTTTTATGGGTGAATATATACAAAATTGATATATATTGTTATATATTTGATTATAAATAAAAGTACATTGTGAAAAAAAAATTTCAAAATCATAATATCAATATAAATGTAAGCCCTGGATATAAATTCAGTCTCCACCAAAAAAAATGTAATAAGACCCTAAATGAGGCTGAAAATCCATCAAATGTTAAAAAATTAGGGTACCCCAACAAAAAACTCAGTTTTGGAGGCATTTTGTGCCTTTTTTTATCTCAAAAAACATGAAAAATGTTTACCTCTATCATTGAGGGCGTAAAGCTCATCGTAGGCTTCGGTTTGATATGTGGTAGAGCTTAAACGGACACCCAAATCATAGGTTATGGTTGTTTGAACACTACTAGGATTCTAGATATTTGCGACAGGCTATTTACGACGGGCCCGTCGCAAATAATATTTTTTGCGTCGGGCTACTTCCCCGTTGCAAATAAGTCTCTGATTATATACTTTATATATATATACTTTTTTGCGATGGGCCCGTCGCAAATACTTTTTGCGACGGGTCCCTAATCCCGTTGCAAATACTTTTAAAAAAAAATTAGACTATTTGCGACGGGTCCGTCGCAAATACTTTTTGCGACGGCTCCCTAATCCCGTCACAAATACTTTTAAAAAAAATATTTAGACTATTTGCGACGGGAACCCGTCGCAAAAGATCTCGTCGCAAATAATAAATAAATTTTAAAAAAAAATAAATTTAATAAAATTATGATTATTGAAAAATTAATTTTAATATTATTAAAATAATTAAAATAAAAATATATTAAAATTCTCAATATTCACAAAATAATATTAAAAAAATCATAAATTATTATTATTATTATTATTATTATTATTAGTAGTAGTAAAATAAACAAACATTAAAAAATATAATACTGAAAAAATATATTTAATAAAATTATGTTTAATGAAATAATAATATTAATATTATTAAAATAATAAAAAAATAAAAATTATTAAAATTATTAAAATTCTCAATATTCCCAAAAAAATCATAAAAAGTTGCAAATTAAATTATCTAATATTCGCACCAATATAAAAAACAGAAACTGTAAATAGTTCATATTACAACAAATGTTAAATTCAAATGTTTTTAACATAAAAAAAATCATTGGGGGGTCGTCTTCTGGAGGAGGTGGAGGAGATGAAGGAGATGGTGGAGAAAACATCATCCCCAAACTACGAGTCAGACGACACATGTACTACATCTGCTCCTGATGCTGCTGCTGCCATTGACGCATCTCATCCTTGTGCTACTGCTGCTAACGCATCTCTTCTTGCTGCTTCTGCAAACTCTCTATAATGTCATTCTGAGCTCGTAACTGCTCCTGATACTGTGAGGCAGAAGATGATGTCTCTCCACGAGCTCCTCTTGAGCTGGACGCCGACATCGCAGCAGTACCGTAATAAGTACCATGATTCACATGAGAGCCGATACCAACTACTCAGCCCTTCTCAAAGTCATACTGAGTCGCCTGCATCAATGCTGCCTCGTCGAAATGGTGTGCACTGGTTTGATCAGTCGCTTCGTCCTGACCCTCAGCCTGTGTCTGAGAGGTCGCAACCTCATATGACTCCTTCAATTCCAATTTGAAATTAAAATTGTGAAAATATTATATGCAGTTAATTGTCAAACTGAAAAAATAATACTAACCACAATCTGACGCCGACGATCACCTCTAATCTCTCTAGTGGCTGGATCACTATACATCCTCCGATAAACGTCAAACTCCGTAATATTAGAATGTTCGACTGCCTACAGAAATATAAAATAAAATGTTTATATTTAAAGTTATATAATTTTTTTAAAAAATATACTTACCAGATGCTCTCTATGCGTACTGAATGTGCGACTATCAGCTCGATGTGTCACCTCTTGTCTCCCCCGGTTCTACCGACCCAATGAAGACCTCATCTGAAATCCACCACCCAACCAGTGTGCACATAATCCATCCCAAACCTGAGATGAAATGTACTCTGGTCGGTGGACTCTACACGAATCATCAAATATTATCGCTCCTGCTTTCTTAATGGCCGTCTTTCTCAAATTGTGCAAAAACTGATGCAAACGCTCACGCATAGCCACCTCCCATGTTGTATGGATAACGTCACGCATGCTATCCTCGATGAGATACCATAAACCCTACAAATAATTTATAATATCAAGTTATTAATAAAATAAATTTCAAAATAAATATTATTTATTTACGTACCAGCCAATGATTGTACATGGCGAGCTGCACATCAACGAGAATCTGTTCCCATGTGATCCATGACTGAGAGAAATAATTGCGCAGGATAGCGCTCCCCTGTCCAACAGCTACATGCGCAATAACTGTGAAAAAAGAATAAATAATCAAACAATTAGTATATATATATAAACAAATTAATGAAAAATCTAACTAAAATATACAGGTTATCATACCTTTGTTTGCGTGGATCGAAGCCAAGACGTGGATGTCGCTCGGGGATAGAGTCAGGAATCATCAGTCGCGCAAGACTGTGCTCCCTCCGCATACCTCCTGAACCATCAGTAGGCTGAGGGTCAGATGGTCCCACATCCCCCTCATCCAAATGTAGAACAACCTCCTGCAACTCGTGAAATAGACCAGGATCCATCTGAAACACAAAATGATTGTTGTTAGCAGATAGTTGAAAATAACTATCATATATAGATATATATTAGTTATGATAATAACCAGCATTTAACTGTGTCAATGTTCACCTTCATCGTCATCTTCATATCTGACGATGTCAATGTCTTCATATTCCTCCTCGACATCATCAATATCCATATGAGTTTCACTTTCACCATCCCTTATCATTTCAAATTCATTTGTAACATCATTAACATCCTCATCGCCATCAACCCTTAATTGTGGGGTGTCATCATCGATATTCACGTTTCTTTGGGGAAAAAGATGGATTTTGAGTAGTCTCTTGAAAAATTTCAATTCCTTCCACTTTAGCATAACCACATTCAGTTTGAGTAAATTGATTTTTCCAAGATTTAATTTTTATTATGCTCCACCAATCACTCAGGTCTCTTGAAGTAGCACGGTACTTTGCGTAATAAATTTGATGTGCCTGTTAAGCTAGTAAAAATGGTTCATTTACTGCAAGAAGACTTTTATATTTAATATCGACGATTCCATGAGTCGGATGAACACACAAGCCTCTCTCAGTATCTAACCACCGACATTTAAACATCGTTATGTAATTCTGTCCAAGATAACATAGCTCAATAATTTCATCCAAAATGTCATAAAAGTCAACTTCAGTTTCTCTATGATGCGATCCTCTCAAACAAACTCCATTGTTCATTGTTTTTTTGATTCCCCATATGCATGTGTATGAAATCGAACACCATTCACCACATATGCATTATAATATTTAACCATTTTGGATGGTGGGTTACTCAATATACACAATCGCTTATCAATTTTATCAACATGTTGAGAAACCTGAAATTTTTCAAAACAATTATCAATATAATAAATAGTAAACTGAATTGATATTAAACCATCAATAATTTATATTACCAGTTTTTGAAACCATTGAGAAAAAAAAATTGTCTGCGTTCTTCAAGAGCAGCTGCTATAATTTGTGGAAGTTGTTTCTTAATATGATTATCATATAACCTAAAATAAAATAAGTTTACATACTGTAGCAGAAATTATAAAATAAGTGATAGAATCACTCACAATACAAATGCTGTCATTTCTTCACAGTTGAGCAGAACATATATATGAGCTCTGTGATGTTCATCGTTTGAAAGTCATCGTTCTTGAACTCCACCGAAGCTAAGATTTGGATGATTAAAAACTGATAATTTATTGTCCATTTCATCATTAACATTTCCCTCATTCCATCCCATGCGGTTTTGTTTTGAGGGATATTCATATTTAAAATAGTGAGAGCAGAAAAAAGCAATTTCCTCTTGAAAATAAGCTTCAACAATTGAGCTTTCAACTGATGCTTTGTTACGTACTTTTTTCTTCAATTTCTGCATGCATCCCTCGAATGGGTACATCCATAAATACTGTACTGGACCTCCACATTTATCTTTATGTGGAAAATGTAATATAAGATGTTCCATTGAGTCAAAGAAAGCAGGCGGAAAGATTTTTTCCAGTTTACATATAATTCCAACAACATCTTCTTCCAGTTTTCTTAGTGCATCGTAGTCTGTTGTCGCTGCACAAATGTCTCGAAAAAAATATGATATGTCTGTTATCGAATCCCAAACCATAGAATTCAACAAACCTATGAATCCAATCAGCATAAGTCTTTCCATTATAACATGACAATCATGACTTTTTAATCCGGTAATATGACCATTCTTAACACATCTGCCCAAATTAGAAGCATAGCCATCTGGAAGTCTCAAATCTACAATCCACTGACAAAATAATAAGTGACTCTCTTTGGATAGTGTATAAGCTGCTTTTGGCTTCATCAACCTATGTGATCTGACATTTTCAAATAGTTCAAGTTCTGGTCACCTGTAAAATTGGGCAAGATCTAATCATGCTTTTATAGTATCTTTGGTCTTACCTGGTGTATCCAAAACTGTATGAAATAAATTATCAAAATAGTTCTTCTCAATATGCATGACATCCAACATATAGTGGACCAACAAATCAGACCAATATGAGAGATCCCAAAAAATGCTTCATTTTATCCAATTATGTTCTTTCCCAAAACCATCAATTTTCTGTTGGTTTATTGTTGGCCCAAATGTGATGGGAGGTAATGAAAATACAATAGATTTTAACTTTGTACCTGAGATCATTTTTGTAGGTCCATCCCGTTCAATTGTTCCTTTTCTGAAATGAGATTTGTTCCTTTGAAAAGGATGATCGGTTGGAAGAAATCTGCGATGACAGTCAAAATAGCAAGGTTTTTTTCCATTGATGAGCATAAAAGCTTTGTTGTCTTTCATATAGTAAGGACATGATTTTGGACCATGTGTACTCCAACCAGATAACATGAAATATACCAGAAAGTCACTAATCATCCACATCAATGCAACTTTTAATATGAAATTTTGTTTCGCAGCAACATCATATGTACTAACACCATTACTCCACAGTGCATTTAACTCATCAATCAATGGTTTCAAATAAACATCAATATTCTTTTTCAGATGTCCTGGGATTAATAAGGTCAAAAATATATAGGGATCCTTCATCAACATCCATGGAGGTAGATTGTACGGAGTTATAAAGACAGGCCAACACGAATACTGACTACCATAAGAACCAAATAGATAGAAACCGTCAGTAGAAAGACTCAATTGCACGTTTCGGGCTTCTAAAGCAAAAGACGGATGAAAACGATCAAAATGTTTCCATGAATCACCATCAGATGGAAGATTCAAGCTTTTACTGGTTGAAATATTGGTTTTGTGTCATGACATCATTGACGCTGTGTTATGAGACATAAATAAACATTGGAGCCTGGGTGTAAGGGGGAAATATCTCAACTGTTTTACAGGAATCGATCCAAACTTCCCTGGTTAAGCTTCTTTATATCTCGATTGTCCACATGGAGGACAACTATCCAACGACTCATTTTTACCAGAATATAAGATGCAATCATTTTTACATGCATGAATCTTCTGATAAATAAGGCCCAGATTACGAACCAGCCTCTTGCTCTCATAGTAATTTGTAGGCAACACATTTCCTTCAGTTAATAGTGTTTTAACCAAAGAAAATATCTGATCAAAACAGTTGTTTGACATTATATTATCTGATTTAATAGCCATAAATTTTGCAACCGCTTCTAATTTTCTTATCTTGCAACCAGGATATAATGCATCCTCAGCAGACCTCAACAACTCATAAAATTCAGATAGTGCCAACTCAGGAGTTAAATCGATATCATCATGAGTTTCAGTTTGTTGAATATATGGACCTACAACATCATGTACTAAATGTTGGAACCATGATGGATCCAGAATCAAGTTATTAGTATCTTCTCTAGAACTATGTTCACCATGTTGATACCAAAAAACATAATCTGGTTGAAAACCAAACCGCAAGAGATGTCCCCCAACCTTGTCAAATGTGTCAAACATTCTCAGAGCACATTTTTTACAAGGACACTTAATTGTTCCTTCTAAAACATATTCTGGTTTTGATGATGCAAATGCTAAGAAAGCTTCAACACCCTCAATATATACAGGATTTAAACTAGAACCATTTGGATTTCTACGATGATTTATCCAAGAGTGATCATCTAATAATGACTGATGTCGATGTCCTTGTTCCATATTTTTCTACAAAATATAAAATCATCACTATTTTTGAAATTTTTGAAATTATAAAAACACCATATGAAAAAAATATAACTAATTACTACTACTTCTTAATAATTACCATTAATTAAGGGTGACACAATTTCCAGTGGATTGACGACTACTCTTTTGTCCGACGGCTCATTTACTTGCATCTTTCTCACACTGAAATCACAATGAAGAATCTGGTCGGAGGTACGCATATTCATTCTCGTATGCACGAGAATGCATATCCAATCTCATGCATACGAGATTGAATATGCCTATGTAGCAGCACATTTTTCATAATGTTTTGAGTCAGTGAGAGTTGAAAGGAGAAAAGTCATCGAGCAAAAGGAGTGTTGTCAATCCACTGAAAATTGTGTCAAGTTTTTAAAATTTATTAAAATTTATTAAAATTTATTCCTAACTATTCCTAATTGTTCCTAACTAATAATTCCTATTTATTACTAATTATTCCTATTTATTACTAACTATTACTATTTATTACTAACTATTACTATTTATTATTAACTATTACTAACTATTACTATTTATTACTAACTATTACTATTTATTACTAACTATTACTAATAATTACCAACTATTGCTAATTATTACTAACTATTACTAATTATTACTAAGTATTCCTATTTAATACTAATTATTCCTATTTATTACTAATTATTCCCATTTATTGCTAATTATTCTCATTTATTGCTAATTATTCCTAACTATTGCTAATTATTCCTATTTATTTCTAATTACTCCTAATTATTGCTATTTATTCCTAATTATTTCTAATTATTACTAATAATTCCTAATTATTACTAATAATTCCTAATTATTACTAATTATTCCTAATTATTCCTATTTATTCATATTTATTCCAATTTATTCCTATTTATTACTAATTATTACTAATTGTTACAATTTATTACTAATTATTACAATTTATTACTAATTATTACAATTTATTAGTAATTATTACAATTTATCAATAATTATTACAATTTATTACTAATTATTAAAATTTATTAATAATTATTACAATTTATTACTAATTATTACAATTCATTACTAATTATTACAATTTATTACTAATTATTAAAATTTATTACTAATTATTACAATTTATTACTAATTATTACAATTTATTACTAATTATTACAATTTATTACTAATTATTACAATTTATTACTAATTATTACAATTTATTACTAATTAATACAATTTATTACTAATTAATACAATTTATTACTATTTATTACAATTTATTACTAATTATTACAATTTATTACTAATTAATACAATTTATTACTAATTAATACAGTTTATTACTAATTAATATAATTTATTAATAATTAATACAATTTATTACTAATTATTAAAATTGATTACTAATTATTACAATTTATTACTAATTATTGCAATTTATTACTAATTATTACAATTTATAACTAATTATTACAATTTATTACTAGTTATTACAATTTATTACAATTTATTACAATTTATTACTAATTATTACAATTTATTACTAACTATTACAATTTATTACTAACGATTACAATTTATTAATAATTATTACTAATTATTACAATTTATTACTAATTATTACTAATTATTACAATTATTACAATTTATTTCTAATTATTACAATTTATTACTAATTATTACAATTTATTAGTAATTATTACAATTTATTGCAATTTATTAATAATTATTACAATTTATTACTAATTATTACAATTTATTAATAATTATTACAATTTATTACTAATTATTACAATTTATTAAAATTTATTACTAATTATTAAAATTTATTACTAATTCTTACTAATTATTACAATTTATTACTAATTATTACAATTTATTACTAATTATTACAATTTATTACTAATTATTACAATTTATTACTAATTATTACAATTTATTACTAATTATTACAATTTATTACCAATTATTACAATTTATTACCAATTATTACAATTTATTATGAATTATTACAATTTATTACTAATTAATACAATTTATTACTAATTAATACAATTTATTACTAATTAATACAATTTATTACTAATTATTACAATTTATTACTAATTATTACAATTTATTACTAATTATTACAATTTATTACTAATTATTACAATTTATTACTAATTATTACAATTTATTACTAATTATTACAATTTATTACTAAGTATTAGAATTTATTACTAATTAATACAATTTATTACTAATTAATACAATATATTACTAATTAATACAATTTATTGCTAATTATTACAATTTATTACTAATTATTACAATTCCTTACTAATTATTACAATTTATAACTAATTATTATAATTTATTACTAATTATTATAATTTATTACTAATTATTACAATTTATTACTAATTATTACAATTTATTACTAATTATTACAATTTATTACTAATTATTACAATTTATTACTAATTATTACAATTTATTACGAATTATTACAATTTATTACCAATTATTACAATTTATTAATAATTATTCTAATTTATTACTATTTATTACTCATTATTACTATTTATTACTATTTATTAATATTTATTAATATTTATTACTATTTATTAGTAATTATTAATATTTATTACTAATTATTATTATTTATTATTATTTATTATTATTTATTACCAAATATTATTAATTTCTACAAATTAATTATATACATTACTAATTATCGTTAATAATTACTAATTACTACTAATTATTAAAAGTTAATACTAAAAATTTCAATTTATTAGTACAAATAAATAGTCGTGACAAAACAATTTAAATTCAATTTAATTACAACTAATCAACAATAGTAAAAATTAACATAAAAAATTGAAATAAATAATAAATTAAATAAAACATAAATACCTTTAAACTTGATTTGCTATTGATGTAGACGACTTCACAACTTCTTCGTGTCCAAAAAAATTAACTTAGAAAAAATTTCCCTCTGAAATCAGAGTTTAGAGAGAAACAAGATCTAGGAATTGAGTTGAATGAGAAGAAAAACTGATGGGGGTATATATAGGTTAGATTATTTGCGACGGAACTAATTGCGACGGGTTTCCCGTCGCAAATACCTACGCCCGCATTAATTACTGTCAGCGGTTAAAAAGTTATTTGCGACGGGTCCCGTCGCAAATAGTCCCTGCCGACACACCTTTTGCGACGGGAGGACATCCCGTCGCAAAAAGCTATTAACCGCCGCCGGGTATTTGTGACGGGCCCTGTCACAAATACTTAACTATTTGCGACGAGGGGATCCCCCCGTCGCAAATACCCTTCCCGCGGTTTGGCGCGCTACCCGCACCAAACCTTTTGCGACGGGACACGAAATCCCGTCACAAATAACCACTTGGACAGACTTTTTGCGACGAGATTTATTCCCGTCGCACAAAGTCATTTTTCCCGTAGTGGAAGTTCGAGTTACTTTTTCAACTTATTTTCGATCTTTTATTATTATTTTTATTTTTTATATTCAATTTTTTATTAAATGACTATTACTCGATAATAATTAGAAAATTATTAATTAAAAAATATTTTTAATTATTTTATAAGCCACTTTCACTAATTATATTATATATTAAGTGTTAATGCCTATTTAGCTTTATCTAAAACATATTTAAAAAATACATATTATATATATATCAATATAAATATATTTATATATTAATATATTGTTTTTAATGAAATATAATTTTTTTCTAAATATAATTTTATCAGCGCTTGTAAAAAAGCGCTCATAAAGGGGAGTCTTTATCAATACTTAAAAAAACACTGATAAAGGGGGTCCATTTAACAGTGCTAAAAAAGAGGTGATAAAGGGGGTACATTTATCAATGCTAAAAAAAGTGATGATAAATGGGTACTTTTAATAGTGTTTTTTTAGCACCGTTAAAAGTTCCATTTATCAACA
Organism: Viscum album; assembly: GCA_963277665.1. NCBI lineage: Eukaryota > Viridiplantae > Streptophyta > Magnoliopsida > Santalales > Viscaceae > Viscum > Viscum album. The sequence continues at coordinate 827,337,898 of OY728155.1, forward strand.
TTTTTTTAGCGCTGATAAAGATACCCCCTTTATCATCGCTTTATTTTAGCACTATTAAAGGGTGACACTACGAAAAATCATTTTTTTTGATAGTGACATGATAAATTATATTGTTAATTTTACATTAATAATAAATTATACAATTAATTAATAATTATATTATGAGTTAACAATTAAATTGTTAATTAATAATCAATATAAATCATATTGTCAATTATTAAATATTTTAATGATATTATCAGTTATTAATTATCTTAATTACTTAAATAGTTGTTAAAAATTACACAACCACAGATCCGGGTAAGGGATGCGCAAGGTTTTATCAGCGCTAAGCATAAACCACTGATAAAAGGGGGGCCTTTATTAGTGTTGTTTTTAACACTGTTAAAAGTTTTTAATAAAAAATATTATTCATTTATATAAAATTATTATATTTATATACAAAAATAATGTTTATTTTTATACATTAAATAAAAAACGCATGTTTATCATTTTTTTTAATAATTCAAATATATATATAATGTTTTAAAAAAGGTATTTCTAAGATTATAATTAAATAAATATATATTTAAATAATTATAAGATTATAATAATAAATAAATATATATATGTTTCCAATGAATTTGGTCAATAGATATATTGACGCGTGAGTATAATTGACATGCATATATATGTTATGTATTCATCATGAATTAATGTTCATTTATACATTACGCCCTTCTTATTATTCATGTTGTCCATAAGTGATGACTCGTTTTTTATTATCTATAATTTACTAGGTATATGATTCATTCATGTTATACCCATGAATCTCTTATGTTCTCAAAAATACTTATAAAATTAAAATAAATATATTTAATATATTTATAATTATAAAAAAAATTATATATAAATACTTTTTAAATATATTTATTTGTAATTATAATTATAACTATATATATATTTAAATAATTATAAAATCACAATAAATACATCTATATATATATTTATATTTATAATTATATACAGATATTTATAAATATATTTATTTATAGTTTATAATTATAACTATATATATATATAAGTAAATAATTATAAAATTATAATAAATACATTTATTATACTTATAAAGTTATAAATATATATAATTAAATAAATATATTTATAAATATATATAAATATTTATAAATAAATACAAATAGTTATAATTATAATTCTAAATAAATAGAGATATATTTAAATAATTATAAAATTATAATAAATATATTGTAGAGACCTGGTTTTTGCCTTGTAAGACTTTGGAATATTTCTACATATATTTCCAGAGCTAGGCACTGAGACAGTGTGAAATTACGAGGCCTCGTGTGCCCAAAATAAATTATACAAAAATATTAAGTATATTTTATACTGTGGATGAGAAAGAAGTGTGATATCTCTCAAATGGTAACTTGGATTAGAAATTCGGGTCCACAGTTGGGCCAGGAATGTGGCGTTTACCCTAGGTGTGGGATAACTTTTGTCGACGTGGGACTTCTGTGAGAAAAGTCACTCAGGGGAAGAATCGTAAATAAAATTGTCACACACGGTTTTTTTTTTCTGTCTTTGTATTGATCCGGACCATTAGAAATCCCAATCCTCTTAATGGGTATTTGATGAGATGAATCTTGAGTTTTGAAGTTTCATATATGTCTAACCACCATAATTTGGGATCCCCATTGCTTGTTTAGGAGTTTTTGAAGAAAGGGTGGTTACTTCATGATTTGGGTCAACCATGAGCCCATTCCCAGTTTTAAAAACTGAATTTGTTTCTTTAATAACTCTTTTTTTTCATCCTTTTTCACACAATCAACTTCCCACTTGTCCTATACTGATATATTAAAATTTATTTATCCTTTTGGACCCATTAGAAATTCGTAAGCTGGGTGAATTTGGGTTACTTATTTAGGTATTGGGCTAGCCCATGGGCCCATTTCCTGTTTTAAAAAAAATAATTTGTTTCATTTATATCTTTTTCATTTTTTAATATTTTTCGGTGATTCCACCTCCCACCAGAAGCCAAAATACCTATCCTCATCCCCAATATCGTTTTTGCCTCTTTGGAGCTTATATGGGTCGCTTAAGAGGGTGAAAATTCTCAGGATACCTCAAATCGTCCAGATTTGACAAGGTAAATTGTATCATTCATAAATTAATCAATCCGTACTCTTTTGGCCACCAATTTTCTTTACCTGGTTCGTCCAGATCGTAGGAGTCTCTCCATGAATTTTCAAGCCATTCCCTTCCCTCTAGGGTTGCAGATCTAATGTAAGACGAAGAGTTTTCTAGGGTGAAAGGTGAGATTCCTTCTCCTTTCTCCTTCCTCTTCCCCCTCCTTTCATTATTTATTTGATTTATATTGTACCCTAGTCTTGATCGACCTAGGGTTTTGTTATAAAATGTTTTTTGATGGGTTTTATGTTTGTTTAGGTCTGGTATTTATAGTTTTAGGGTTTATAAACCCGCGGCGGGTGATTTCGGGTGTGCGTTTCAATTACGCCAAAGATTTGAGGTAGGATATCCCTTGCACATGCATTTATCATAGAAGTTTCATCATTTTAATATTATCCTATACTGATATAAATGTATATTATTGTTTTAAATCCTTTTTATAATTTTCTTGGTGTGCAAAGTCGTTGTTTAATCACTGTTATGTGAAAGGTAGTGTTGTTTTGTCATGAAAGTAATCAACAAGTGTTTGTTTAAATGTTCCATTATCTTTGAAAATATTTTGTGAGGTTTATAATCTGGTTTATGGTATTTTTAACATGTTACAGTATCTTTAATGAAAATATGACATTCAATTGGTGTTTTATTCCTTTTTATGTACATAAAATAAATTGTTTTGTTTAAAAAGGGCATGACATGTGTTCGGTAAATTGCCCGGTTGGCTTTTATGTGTGATGTGTGATTTAAAAGTTATTTGGTTGGATTTATAAAGGAATTGGAAGAATTATAAATGGTATTTTTGGGTACTTATATTGATTTCCAATTTGGATTTGTTTTTACAGACAAGTGGGTTTTGATTTACAACATATTTTGGCCCGAGTTGCCAAAAAAATGGACCGTTTCACATCTTTACGAAAATGGTTGTGTTTTGAATATGTAACCTGAGTATTATAAGAGATTTATGAATTAGGTTTGCTACCGTAAATGATGTTTATACAGATCCTTAATAAAATTAAAATGCATACCTTCATCAAAGGTTAGTTTTGAGAAAATGTTTAAAGGCCCGTTTGGCATTTCCTAGAAACGAAGGAGTGTTTTACTTGTATATAACAAGTTGTGAAATTGGGATTGTTTTATGGTCCATTAAATGATTTTATTAAATGTTTATTGGGTTGACAAATATGATTTGGTTTGTTTATGATGTGTGTTTATAATTTAAAGAATGTTTTTGAAAGAGTTTTATGTGCAAAGCCTCAATGCACTTCATGAAATTGTTTTACCAAAATATTTAGCAGTTTGTTGATTAGTGTAAGAAATGTGAAGAAAGATTATGGGTTGTTTGTGTTTTTATGGTTTTGGAATGGAATGTGGATGTGAAATGTGTATTTGATAATATGTGTAACTTGATTGAGCACTAAAGGGAATCCCGGGTATCTAGGTGGGCGGACGTGTACTAGTATGCTAGTGATTCTGTGGGGGTTGGCCCCTGTTTCACGTAGCAAGTTTGACGATGACAACACTAACTAAACTATGATGATGATGATGATTGGGGACCACTAGGTTATGGGTATGTTCCCTACTAGTGGCTCGTGCACGAGAACAGGTATTTATTATGGTTACTTTCACCGAGATACGAGGTACCTAGGGCTCACAACTAACTAGTGCCTAGGGGTATTCCCATGACTAGTGCTCATTGGCTATTTTGTACTCACCGTCAGCATACGGTGTGTTTGGTTGGTAAATTCAGTATTATGTGTTATTTATTTGAATGTTAAAATTCTTTATAGCAGCCCTCTTGAAAACTATGTTCATTTTGAAGTTGCACCTCTTTGAAAAAAATAGTTACTTGCATTTTTGTTTATTAAACATGCATGTTTTTGTCTGATAATTATTATAGCATGGAACCTCATTTGAAACCCATACTTACATATCTTGAATTTCAAACTATAAATTGATGTTTCATTTATTTTAAAGGAATGTGCATTGGGAATAGAATACCGGGCTAACCTACTGAGTTTTAATACTCACGCCTATAGTCTTCTTCTTCTTTTAGCCCTTGTGCAGGTTTCATCTTTAGTTCGATCACCTTGGGAGACTTTTGATCATTGTGTTGAAGAGTGACCAGAAGTGTCACATGGAGTTATTTGGTCATTGAGATTGTTCATTTGAGTTTTTGTTTTTGTTCTACCTTTAGTTTCTTGTATAAAAAATATTTTGTTCAATTTTTATATAAATTCATTTTGGGTTGTCCGTTTATTTCCGCTGTTTGTTTGATTGTCTATATATGGGAGAAATCGTTCCCTTGTGTACTCTATTGATGCCCTTGGTGCTTGTCACCATCCCGGGAGGATCGGGAACGCCTCTCAGGACTTGTCGCGGGCTGGCCTAGGTGACCGGTTCAGGGTCGACTCAGGCTGGTTCGTGACAAAATGGTATCAGAGGAGGTTGGCTCTTAGCGGACCTTTCTTTTTAGAGTGCCCTTGTTATTTTGGGGATGTCAAGGTAGATGGAGTAGGATTGTTGGGACTTGAGGGGTAAGTGCATGAAGAGCGCCGCGAACTCTTTCTTGTTCTAATCCTCAGGTTTCCAAGGGAGTCTAGGTTTATTAGTGTCCTTTGTTCTGGTTGATTTTTTTTTTGGTGTTGGGATATGACAAGGGGAGTCTGACTAATGGCCTCCGTGAGCTCAGAGGGCCTGGCAAGCCATGTGGAGCTGGGGAATGGTCCGGATAAGTCTCTCTGTGTTGGTGTTGTGTTTGGCATATGGCCGCCAACCATATGGTTAAGTCACCCACTGACACTAGTTCCCTTTTTTTGGGTCTCTTGAACCTTTCTTGAATTCTGAATTTTTGTTTTTAAAATCCTTGTGTGAGAATTGTGGAAATAGGTTTTAATGTAAGGATTAGATTTTGAAAATTGAAAAAAAGGGGGTTTCAATAATTAAATATAATAATGGTTTTGGAAGGTTGTGTTTTTGTGAAAAAAATTGGGGGAAGCAGAAATGATTTAAAGGGATTGGATTATCCATAATCTAAAATTGTGGTTTGTTGAAATAAAATGTTTTGAAATTGTGAATAATTTTAAAGTGATTCTGGATATTTTTTTAAATGGGGTATTTTAGGATGTTAAAAAGTTTTTGAATTGGATAAATTAGTTTTGGAAATTGGTTTTGATCGGTTGGTGTTTTACTACAAACGGTATTGGTCTCAATGGACCTCAGATTATAAAAATATACATTGCTGTTTTTTTTTTAAAAAAAAATGGGAAGGGGTTGTTTGGAGTGGCTTGGTTATTTAAAAAGTTTTTTTTTAAATGAAAAGGGGTAGGTTTTTAAGAAAATGGTTCTTAATGAATTGTGGTTTTTTTTTCAAAATATGAAAAGGGTTTTTGACTTGGTGGTTTGTGTTCCTTTTGAAGGTACATGATTTTTGGAATGATGTTGTTTTGTTTTAGCCTTTGATGTTTTCATGAGTGCTCACATGCATGGTTTTATTTATATCTGGAAGGATGAAATATATGGTATGGTGGTTGGGTGCCTGGGGTGGCATGGAAATGTGCATGTGGGTGAGACTTGATGAAACACCATTGGTGAATGTTGAAACCCACCAAGTTAGTTTGTTTTTCAAAAGTGTTTTGAGTTGAAAAATGTAGTCCTTTTTTTTATAAACCAATGGTTATGTGGCCCGTTTTTTTCTATGTTGTAGAAGAGTTGTTTCTTCAGTAATCTTCCTTGTGATCTACAATTCATACTCTTGTTGTATCTTGAGATGATATCTTGTTGGTGTCTTGGTTTTGGAGAAATTTTCATTGGGTTTCTAAAGATGTGTTTGATGTTGTGATGTGGCCAGGGATAGTTCTCTGTGGGAAATATTTCCTACTGATCAACCTAAGGATTCATTTCAAATGTTAAATCCACCTCTTTTTATGATGCCTCAACCTGTTTGTTGGAATAGAGAGTAGTTTGGGATCTATTAAAAGTGCTTCTAGGTCGTGATAATTCTTTTGGACAGAGTAGTTGTTTTCGGTGATGTTGATGTGTTTCGTCTAATTCCTCGTCTATTATGCCCCTCATTTGGAGTGATAAGGAATTTTGATATGTATCTATGAGTTCCTATTTAGATGAAGGTTTTTGTTTGGTGATCAAGTGTGGTTTTTTTTGAGTGGTGTGACCCTTATCACCTGACTACGGTGCAGCAAATGCTTCAAGAATCAGGGCTCCAGCCATAGGCCTCGGAGTGAAGCTTTTCACGCAGTCAGGAAATCAACAGAGGTGTGGAGTGCTAGATTAAGATCCTTACTCCTCTGTTTTGGTAAGTTAGTTACTATGTCAATGTTTTGGTTCCTCATTTCTATGAATTTCCCTTTGTCGCAACAAGCGTGGTGGACTTAACCCCTCACACAGTGTCTATGGTTATTCCTTCATGGATGTGGGTTTTAAATCAATGTCCCTGTGTGGACCGCCTGTAAAAATCAGGTGTAGTCTTGGTGTTACCTATTCATAGGTGGAGAGTTTTGGGTAGTTTATTTGTTTCTTTTGTGGCTTCAGTGGCCAAATTATTGGGTCCCCTACCATCCCATCCCCAAGTGACGGAGGTCCAGAATTGTGTTGAATGTGTCGACCAAGTTATTGTCCCATCCATTTGGGAGTGGGTGGTTTATATGTTCATGTTGTAACTCTATTAACTTGGTATAGTAGGTTTTTGTAGGAGGGGTTTTTTTGGGCTTGTGTGAGTGAGTCCCAACTCTAGCTCATGTTCAATTCTTGTCTATTCATTGCTAGTTGGTTTATAATGGTGGGGAGACCCACCATGGGTCTCCTGGATTTTCATCCTAAGAACATTTCTAGGGATATTTGATTCTTAATGGTGGGGAGTACATTCTGGAATCCTTAGGGGTTGTTTTTTTTTCAGCTGGAAAGTGTTATGGCTTTCCGGGGGCGGAAAGCTTTAATGGTGGGGAGAATTGTCACACACGGTTTTTTTTCCTGTATTTGTATTGATCCGGCCCATTAGAAATCCTGATCCTCTTAATGGGTATTTGATGAGATGAATCTTGAGTTTTAAAGTTTCATATATGTCTAACCACCATAATTTGGGATCCCCATTGCTTGTTTAGGAGTTTTTGAAGAAAGGGTGGTTACTTCATGATTTGGGCCAACCGTGAGCCCATTCCCAGTTTTAAAAACTGAATTTGTTTCTTTAATAACTCTTTTGTTTTTCATCCTTTTTCACCCAATCAACTTCCCACTTGTCCTATACTGATATATTAAAATTTATTTATCCTTTTTGACCCATTAGAAATTCGTAAGCCGGGTGAATTTGGGTTACTTATTTAGGTATTGGGCCAGCCCATGGGCCCATTTCCTGTTTTAAAAAAAATAATTTGTTTCATTTATATCTTTTTCATTTTTTAATATTTTTAGGTTATTCCACCTCCCACCAGAATCCAACATCCCTATCCTCACCCCCAATATCGTTTTGGCCTCTTTGGAGCTTATATGGGTCTCGTAAGAGGGTGAAAATTCTCAGGATACCTCAAATCGTCCAGATTTGACAAGGTAAATTGTATCATTCATAAATTAATCAATTCGTACTCTTTTGGCCACCAATTTTCTTTCCCTGGTTCTTCTAGATCTTAGGAGTCTCTCCATGAATTTTCAAGTCATTCCCTTCCCTCTAGGGTTGCAGATCTAATGGAAGACGAAGAGTTTTCTAGGGTGAAAGGTGAGATTCCTTCTCCTTTCTCCTTCCTCTTCCCCCTCCTTTCATTATTTCTTTGATTTATATTGTACCCTAGTCTTGATAGACCTATGGTTTTGTTATAAAATGTTTTTTGATGGGTTTTATGTTTGTTTAGGTCTGGTATTTATAGTTTTAGGGTTTATAAACCCGCGGCGGGTGATTTCGGGTGTGCGTTTCAATTACGCCAAAGATTTTGAGGTAGGATATCCCTTGCACATGCTTTTATCATAGAAGTTTCATCATTTTAATATTATCCTATACTTATATAAATGTATATTATTGTTTTAAATCCTTTTTATAATTTTATTGGTGTGCAAAGTCGTTGTTTAATCATTGTTATGTGAAAGGTAGTGTTGTTTTGTCATGAAAGTAATCAACAAGTGTTTGTTTAAATGTTCCATTATATTTGAAAATATTTTGTGAGGTTTATAATCTGGTTTATGGTATTTTTAACATGTTACAGTATCTTTAATTAAAATATGACATTAAATTGGTGTTTTATTCCTTTTTATGTACATAAAATAAACTGTTTTGTTTAAAAAGGGCATGACATGTGTTCGGTAAATTGCCTAGTTGGCTTTTATGTGTGATGTGTGATTTAAAAGTTATTTGGTTGGATTTATAAAGGAATTAGAAGAATTATAAATGTTATTTTTGGGTACTTATATTGATTTCCAATTTGGATTTGTTTTTACAAACAAGTGGGTTTTGATTTACAACATATTTTGGCCGGAGTTGCCAAAAAAATGGACCGTTTCACATCTTTACGAAAATGGTTGTGTTTTGAATATGTAACCTGAGTATTATAAGAGATTTATGAATGAGGTTTTCTGCCATAAATTATGTTTATACAGATCCTTAATAAAATTAAAATGCATACCTTCATCAAAGGTTAGTTTTGAGAAAATGTTTAAAGGCCCGTTTGGCATTTCCTAGAAACGAAGGAGTGTTTTACTTGTATATAACAAGTTGTGAAATTGGGATTGTTTTATGGTCCATTAAATGATTTTATTAAATATTTATTAGGTTGAAAAATATGATTTGGTTTGTTTATGATGTGTGTTTATAATTTAAAGAATGTTTTTGAAAGATTTTTATGTGCAAAGCCTCAATGCACTTCATGAAATTGTTTTACCAAAATATTTAGCGGTTTGTTGATTAGTGTAAGAAATGTGAAGAAAGATTATGGGTTGTTTGTGTTTTTATGGTTTTGTAATGGAATGTGGATGTGAAATGTGTATTTGATAATATGTGTAACTTGATTGAGCACTAAAGGGAATCCCGGGTATCTAGGTGGGCGGACGTGTACTAGTATGCTAGTGATTCTGTGGGGGTTGGCCCCTGTTTCACGTAGAAAGTTTGACGATGACAACACTAACTAAACTATGATGATGATGATGATTGGGTACCACTAGGTTATGGGTATGTTCCCTACTAGTGTCTCGTGCACGAGAACAGATATTTATTATGGTTACTTTCACTGAGATACGAGGTACCTGGGGCTCACAACTAACTAGTGCCTAGGGGTATTCCCATGACTAGTGCTCATTGGCTATTTTGTACTCACCGTCGGCATACGGTGTGTTTGGTTGGTAAATTCAGTAGTATGTGTTATTTATTTGAATGTTAAAATTCTTTATAGCAGCCCTCTTGAAAACTATGTTCATTTTGAAGTTGCACCTCTTTGAAAAAAATAGTTACTTGCATTTTTGTTTATTAAACATGCATGTTTTTGTCTGATAATTATTATAGCATGGAACCTCATTTGAAACTCGTACTTACATATCTTGAATTTCAAACTATAAATTGATGTTTCATTTATTTTAAAGGAATGTGCATTGGGAATAGAATACCGGGCTAACCTACTGAGTTTTAATACTCACGCCTATAGTCTTCTTCTTTTTTTATCCCTTGTGCAGGTTTCATCTTTAGTTCGATCACCTTGGGAAACTTTTGATCATTGTGTTGGAGAGTGACCAGAAGTGTCACATGGAGTTAGTTGGTCATTGGGATTGTTCATTTGAGTTTTTGTTTTTGTTCTACCTTTAGTTTCTTGTATAAAAAATATTTTGTTCAATTTTTATATAAATTCATTTTGGGCTGTCCATTTATTTCCGTTGTTTGTTTGATTGTCTATATATGGGCGAAATTGTTCCCTTGTGTACTCTATTGATGCCCTTGGTGCTTGTCACCATCCCGGGAGGATTGGGAACGCCTCTCGGGACTTGTCGCGGGCTGGCCTAGGTGACCGGTTCAGGGTCGACTCAGGCTGGTTCGTGACAAAAATAATTAAACTTAATTATTTTATCTCGAATACCAAATCAAATAACTTTTGATTAGAATCTCAGATTGAAAATCAAAGACCGTCTTTGAGTTCGTAATAGGGTGTTTTACCTAGGCACGGCATAAAATGAGAGGGCGCAAGAGTTTCAAACACTGCGCCGAGTGGGACGTCTCTAAATAGAGATTTATGGATTTGGGATTAGGGTTATCCCTAATCCATTTGTTCTCTAATAAGTCTCTCTCTCTCCTCTATCCCCCAACCGTTCTTTCGTTCTTCATCGGATCGAGGAGAAATCTCTACTGAAACCTCGGCAGATCGAAACGAGATCGCAGCAGGCTCATCATCACCGACGGACGATTGAATCAAGGTAGGATCCTTTTGATTTTTTTCACTCCTCCGTTTTCAATTCCAAATTTTTATTCTTGAATTCTTTGTTAAATACTCTTCTTTGAACATCAAAGTGATGGTTGAATGAACATGGGCATCGTCCGATCTCTGTTTTGAATCTCCTTTTCTCCATGTTCTTCGTCGATCGTCATGGCATTCGTCATTAATTTTCTTCAACGCATCAAATAACCAACGGATTGCTGAGCGAGGCTTGGGTCTATTAGGAGCTCGATCCAAGGAGCAGGCTAGGCTACAGCCGGAGTTCCCAAAATGAATTTCTAAACTTTTTTTCAGGTACGTTCAGTAAATGTGTGAGCAGGTTTTTCTAACTTTTGAACCAGTGATCGGAATTGAAATATGAGGGCACCGTTGGACTCACAGTGCCGGTATTCACTTAAGAAGACTTTCAACTTGATGGCAGTTGGTCGAGGGTGAAAGTTAGTTTTTGGGTTGTTCGTGTAAGAATAAAATAAAAATAAAAGTGTGTGACATTTTTATTTTTATTTGCAACACCCACGTGGGTGTTGGGAGGTGGGGTCCACCAGAACTAAACCTCCATGTGAAAGTTGGAAGTGGGGACCACCAGACCTTAACCTCCCATGAGAGGTTATGGTGGTGGGGACCACCCGAACCATAACCTCCCATAAGAGGTTATGGTGGTGGGGACCACTCGGGATTAAACCCCCTTGAAACCCCCCATTAATTAAGAGAAACTCTCAACCCCCCTCATTAATGTGGTGGAGCCTCTTGACTTCCTCCACATTAATTGTACTAACGCACATACCTTTAATTGTACCAACTGAGTTATTTGGATTTCCCTTTTTTTAATTAAGTAACAGCGTCGTTGGAATTTAGGAAGGTTACTAATAAATGAACCATCATAAATTCCACAATCGTTACCTACCTTCCCCACTCTCCTATATATAGAGAGATTGGGAGGAGGATTTAGGACGGATTCACCAATCGACGAAGCGCTGGTAAAGTGACGCGACACCCAACACTTGGAGGATTACGCTCTCCAATGAAGAACGCTCCACCGATGAAGAACGACCTCAACCTTCTTCCTCAGGACGTCTTCCGATGTGGGACTTCCTCATCTACGATGAACCAACGTACGAGCTCGGGATAGAAGGTGTGTGGAGGACGCGATGAATGACGATAACTTCGTCTTCTTCCCCACGACTCCGTTGACGTATCAACCCGAGGTAGGGGTTTAATGCTATTTGTTTATCACTTTCCATGCACCCCCTTATTTTTCTTTTACAGGTTGGGAAGAATCTTTGCGGGAGGGTTTGATGTGCTTCATTCTTGTGAACCTCTTGCTACTGCTCTAATGCGGAGAGTACGGGCCAAACTAACATGGCCCGTCCTCTCCATAAACCTTGTGTTGATTTGCGGTGTTCTTAGAAACGGAGGAAGGCGACGAAGGAGACGAAGGAAACAACGCCACCACCCATGGCCTCCGTGACCCACGCCAACCCCGTGGCGCTCCGGCCTCCCGGCCGAACCGGCCCTGCGTCGCCGTCGGCTGAACCGGCCCCAAGCCACGCTGCGCCCCGACCGCGCCGCACCCTGTCCACCCCGGTCGCACCACCCGCGGCCTCCGCGACCCGCGCCACCCCCGCGGCGCTTCGGGCTCCTGACCTAACTATCCCCGCGTCGCCGTCGGCCGAACCAGCCCCGAGCCGCGCCGCACCCCGGCCACCCTATCCACGCCACCCGCTGGCCGAACCGACCCCGGTCGTGCCACCTCGGCCCCCCGGGTCGAGCTGCCCCAAGTCGCACCCCCGCGACCCTCCGAGCCGAACCGGCCCCGCACCCCGGGCCGAGCCACCCTCGAAGAGCCCTCTGGGCCGAACCGCCCTTGCACCGACCCGCGACCAGTCCGCACCCTCACGGCCGGTCCGCGCCCTCACGGCTCTCTGCAGCCCCTTGCGGCTGGCTGGGCTGGGCCCAACGGGCCGGACCGAACCCAACAGGCTAGCATGCCCAATGGGTCAGGCTAGGTTTACCCAAACTGGGTCGGTCCAACCGGGTCGGATAGGACTCGGGCCCACTACGACTCATTTACGCTCCTTCGACCATATCTTTGGCACCGAACGTCCGTTTGAAGAACCGTCAGCAGCACTGGAAATCTTAGAGCATGATGGTCCCTTTGAGTATACCCCACTGGAGTTTGGGGTATAGTTGAGATACGGTCAAGTTGGATTGTGCACGAATCCAACCGGGCCCCCGGGACTAAAAGGCTAATAAATCACAGACTGAGCGTCTGTTTGACATGTCGTCTATTGCATTGAGACCCATATGACGTGGCAGACCTTTGAGATACTTCTTCGTGGGGCTTCTTGATAGTTGGAGTATCGACCAGTAGCTCAGGGAGCGGATCCTCCCAGTGATGAGCGAGCGTAGTGCAGAGACCTAGTAGTTGGCTGAGACCTGATGATTGTTGACCGTTTTGACTCAGAGTGACCCTTCTAGCCCAGTGGGGAGCACCTTGGTGTCGCGGCAGACCCATGGTGGGGAGCGCCTTGGTGTCGCGGCAGACACACGATACTCGACAGGAGGAGTACCTCAACAGGCTACTAGGGGGAGCACACTTGGTGATGCGGAAGACCCATGGTGGGGAGCGTACTTGGTGACACGGCAGATCCACGGTACTTGACAGGAGGAGTACCTCAGCAGTCCAAGGTTAGTGGGAAGCGCACTTGGTGTCACAGCAGGCCCACTGTACTCGATAAAGGAGTATTTCTCCAATAGTCGAGGTTTTGTCAATGTGACTGGGTATGTTACTTAATACTACTCCTAGAATAAAATCCTAGTTGAGATGAGTTAGTTTTTCTGTGTTTTCCTTATGATTGAGATGAATCACTTGATAACTTAGGTATATGTATGGGAATATAACTAAGTAAGCTTATCTGTTGATTTCATTTGTGGTTTATCCTTGTTTGTTTTTGTGAGACCTTGAGGGTCTCGGGGTCCCTACTAAGTATCGTTGTACTCACCCATGCATGGGCTATGCTCGAAATTCGTTGTGTTGGATGCAGATGACAGACAACGCTGACGGAGATTGAGAGTACCAGGACTGGACGGTACCTGGGGGTGGACCATACGGTGTGTTGGTACCCAGAGGAGGTGGAAAGACGTGGAGTGCTGAGGAGGAGATCTGCACCTACCCTTCAGGTAGGAACCTCAGAGGACAATCCAGTTTATGTCTTTTCTCTTTCTTCAGTTGTATTGCATTTCAGTTGTACTTGTACTTTCCAGTTGGGCTTGTATTCTGGACCCTTTTACTTTCAGTATTCTTTTGTTATACAGTTTACTTGGTGTTTCGTTCAGTTTTGTGCTTTCTTGAGTGTGTGTTTACAGGTTATAAAGGCAATGCCTTCCTAGTTTTAGGGAATTACGCCTTTGGTGCTAGTCGTCATCCCCTGGCCTATGGAAGGCGGGCTTGGGGTAGTCATGGAATGAGCCCCGGGGGATGGGTTGTGACAAATTGGTATCATAGGAGTCAGTTCTACCACATAACTTAGGACTCTAATATTTTTTGTGAAGCAATAGTGTTAAGTGTAGTGAGTGAGGTTTTCAGTTCAGGGAGTCCAGTGTTGATGCGGCGGTCAACGTATCCATACACCAAGACCCTGAATTCTGATTTTAGACTCAGTGCATGAAAACATTGATTGCGCGTGTGTTTTAAAAAGTTTTCTTTAAGTCAGATCACCAGTTCATCTCACCAGGTATAACTTTTAACCGTAGCATACCTGTTTGTTTTTAAGATGCCTCCACACAGATAACCGACTAGAGTTCCAAGATTCGTACGCACTGATAGTCCACTGAGCGACAAGGCCTCGGTGTAGGGCCCTCTTCCAGTAGAGGCACCAGCTGAGGCAGTAACGGTACCATTACCCGTTGGGCCACCGATTCCACCATCCCCAGCAGCAGACGATGCACGCCGCTTGAGCATGTTGCACAAGTTCTAGCACCAGAGGCCACCCGGGTTCAGGGGAGAGATGGACCCACAAGCAGCTAAGGATTGGATGGAGGCTGTGGTGAGAGTCTTCTGACTCGTAGGGACACTATCCGACCTCATGGTGATTCTTGCTGCCATACTTCTAAAGGTAGCAACATGAAGATGGTGGAGCTTGATGCTCCAGGTCCACGACGAGGTGATGATTCTCTGGGCAGACTTTGAGAGCCTGTTTCGGGTGGAGTTTGTTCCAGTGATTCTTCGCACAGTGCACATTCAGGAGCTACTTCATCTATAGTAGGGCAGCATGACTGTAGCTCAATACTCAGTGAGGTTCACAGACCTCTAATGCTACTCCACATATATGGTGCGGGACACATTCTTCAAGGCCCAAACCTTTGAGAAGGGGCTCAGGCGGGAGATCAGGTCTTCGATGATCTCACTCAGCATCCCAATGCATGAGGGGTGTTATAGAGAGCCCTTTTGGTAGAGAGTTTCCTTGCTGAGCAGTCACCAGCAGTGATACCCACTACCAGTAATCACGTATCAGAGTCTTATATAGCTTGCAGTAGACAGTAGTCACAGAGGACCAAGAGGACCATACCTATAGGTGGGTGACCACATGACTCAGGATCGGTTGTGCGGGGCACCCGTAGTGGAGCCAGTCATTCCAGGAGAGGTCAGTGTTACAAATGTGGAAGGCAGGGTCACATGGATCGTGACTGTTTGACCCACCATACGGATGATCAGTAAATAGTCGAAGGACCGCCAAGGCAGAGACGGAGGTTCGATCGAGCTGGTCTGCAGGGAGCAGGCGTACGTGGAAGAGGAGATATTCGTGTAGCTGGTGGTGGGAGACAGTTTGAGATGTTATTGCCACCACCACCAGGAGTTCCACCCTGACCGTAGGGAGCAGGTGGAAAGGGGAGAGCTCAGCTCCAGGAAGCTGAGTCTTACGATCATGGTGCTCCAGAGATGATACGAGGTACGGTCTATGTATATTCCACCATAGATGAAATTCTTATAGACACAGGTTCCAGTCATTCTTTTATTTCCACTGCCCTTGTTCGGAGCTCAGATATTCCTATGGAGCCGTTGGCTCGATCCTTACGGTTAGAGACTCTTACGGGAGTAGATTCAGCGATTACGCACTGGTACCGGTAGTGTGAGATTATTCTAGGAGGTGAGAGCTTCGTCTGGGATCTCCTAGTAGTGGTGTCGAGGCCTTAC
The DNA here is from genome assembly GCA_963277665.1 of Viscum album. Lineage (NCBI taxonomy): Eukaryota > Viridiplantae > Streptophyta > Magnoliopsida > Santalales > Viscaceae > Viscum > Viscum album. Next base: position 827,353,687 of record OY728155.1, read on the forward strand.
AATGTCATCTTGGGTATAGACTGGTTATCTATAGTCCATGCTCATATTGACTATATTAAGTGCAAAGTGCGGTATGTCCGCACAGATGGGACCAGGTTTACCTTCACTGGCAAGAATGGATCCTTTGAAGCACAAGATGGACTTGCTTGGAGGAGAGTAAAGTCAATCACTCATCAGTTGGGTAGCCTTACCCTCATAGCGGTTGAAGTGGAGAGTCCGAATTATCCTGTAGTGGTGGACCAGTACGCGGGTGTTTTCCCTGATGATGTCCTAAGTCTACCTCCTCATAGAGAGGTGGAATTTTACTTTGACTTGTACCCCGGGACGACACCGATATCTACACCAGCATATCGGATGGCTTTCGCATAGCTTCATGAGCTACGGGTACAACTGGAGGACTTGTAGGAGAAGGGATTCATTCAGCCCAATGTTTCTCCTTGGGCAGCCCTGATATTGTTCGCCCAAAAGGCGAATGGGATATTTAGACTTTGTGTCGACTATCGGCGCATGAACCAGGTGACCATGAAGAACACAAACCCACTCCCGAGGATTGAAGACCTCTTCGATCAGCTGAAGGGAGCATGGTGGTTCCCAAAGATAGACCTTAGATCAGGCTATCACCAGCTCAGAGTATGAGACAAGGATGTGCAGAAGACAACCTTCAAGTGTCAGTACGACCACTACGAGTTTTTGGTTATGCCATTCGGTGTAACCAATGCTCCAACAGTGTTCATGGGACTCATGAACATGGTCTTTTAGCTGTACCTTGATCGCTTTTTAGTGGTATTCATCAACGAAATTCTAATCTACTCGACTACTGAGGAGGATCATGCCTATCATTTGCGGGTAGTACTGGACACACACTGAGAGCAATAGATTTATGGTAAGGTCTCGAAGTTCCAGTTATGGATCTGAGAGGTTCACTTTCTGGGACATGTCATCTTGGAGGCCGGAGTTTAATTGGATCTAACAAAGATTGAGGCGGTACTTGCTTGGGAGCCACCCAGGAGTGTGACAGATGTACGGAGTTTCCTGGGTTTGGCTGGATACTACTGGAGATTTGTACCAGATTTATCTAGAGTTTCAGTACCACTATCATCCTTGAAGAAGAAAGGGAAACCCTTTGTGTGGTCATAGAAATTCCATCAGAGTTTTCAGAAGATGGGGCAGAGGCTGACTAGTGCCCCCATCTTGAGGCTTATAGAGGAAGGCGTAGGGTACGTAGTCTACTACGACGCATCAAGGACCGGACTCGGATGCGTCCTAATACATAAGCGAGTAGTGATCTCATATGGTTCTCGACAGATGAGACATCACGAGCAGAACTACGCTACCCATGACCTGGAGTTAGAAGCAATGGTCTTTACCTTGAAGATGTGGCAACACTATCTGATGGAAGAATGTTTTACCGTGTACTCTGATCACAAGAGTATTAGGTATATCTTCTCCCAGAATGACCTGAACCTGAGACAACGATGTTGGCTTGAGTTTCTCTAGATTATGACTTCAAGATAGTCTATACTCTAGGGAAGGGGAATTTTGTTGCAGATGCACTCAGCAGGAGGTCTGGTATACAACTGCTAGGCGAGGCGACGAAGTAGCTGGCCACCTTGCAGATATCCTTTGTGGATGGAGATGGAGAAACTTTTCTTCAGTATCTTACAGTCACTCCCCCACTTCTTCAGTGATTCAGGGAGGCGCATCGTGGGGACGCTGACTGCGAGTCACGACATGCTCAGATATCCACAGGGGAGGCACCTGATGGATTTTTTGAAGGTGGGGAGCACGTCATCCTCTTCAGAGGACTTACCATGGTACCATTGTCACTTTAGGAGGAAGTGTTGAGGGAGTTCCACACATCCCCTCTAGCGGTATATCCAGGAGTGGTGAAGATGTACTAGGATCTACAACAACCTCTATCACTCCACCATAGGGGTGGCACCTTTTGAGGCATTGTACGGGTGACCTTGAAGATCACCCTTGTGCTGGAATGGCCCAGGGGAGTCAGCACTCATGGGACTAGATATGGTTTGGGCTACCACAGAGAAGGTTCAGATCATCTAGGAGCGGATGAAGAATGCACATAGCAGGAAGAAGTTGTATGCCGACAAGAGACAGAGACCTCTAGAGTTTGAGGATGGAAACCACGTCTTCCTACGGGTCTCACCTCGACGAGGTTTGTGGATATTTGGCCGAGGAATCTAGTTATCTCCGAGTTTCATCGGACCTTTTTAGGTCCTCAATAGAGTTGGTGAGGTGGAATACCGCTTAGCTCTTCCACCTCAATTGCACCAGGTGCACGACATCTTCCACGTATCCCAGCCGAGGAGATACATGCATGACCATTCTCACATCATCGACCATGGCGAGATGGATGTCAATGATGGGGCGAATTTTATGGAGGTTTCAGTAGAGATTGAGGATCGACAGGAGCGGTTCCTTCATGGATGGTCAATACCTTTGGTGTGCATTTTCTGGCAGTACGGGAACCTCCAGGAGATCACATGGGAGTGGGAGGCTCAGATGCATGCTTAGTACTCCAACTTGTTCCCTTAGTTTGAGTTATGGCTTACGGGGACGTAAATCCTAAGGTGGGGAGAATTTAAAGACCCAGAATTTCCATGTAATTTTCTTTTAAATATATGGTGATTTTACGAGTCTTCAAAAATTTAAGGCGTGTGATTCTGAGGCCCGGAGTGCCTGAAATGAATTTCTGAACTTTTTTTTCAGGTACGTTCAGTAAACGTGCGAGCAGGTTTTTCTAACTTTTGAACCGGTGCTCGAAATTGAAATCTAAGGGCACCGTTGGACTCGCAGCGCTGGTATTCCCTTAAGAATACTTTCACCTCGACGACAGTTGGTCGAGGGTGAAAGTTAGTTTTTGGGTTTTTCGTGTAAGAATAAAATAAAAATAAAAGTGTGTGACATTTTTATTTTTATTTGCAACACCCATGTGGGTGTTGGGATGTGGGGTCCACTGGAACTAAACCTCCATGTGGAAGTTGGAAGTGGGGACCACCATACCTTAACCTCCCATAGGGCAAAGGTTTGTCGGTCCATCCCACCTGTCTCGCACCTTTTTTTGCCGACAACTGTCTTCTTTTCTCCAGAGCTACGCATAATGAATTCCTCGTTATCTTCTAGGTGATCTGACTTTATGAGAGGGCATCTGGACAAGCGATCAATCCAACCAAGTCGGAAATCTCTTTCAGTTCTGGCATCCCACCGACCAAGAGAGTGGATCTTTGTCTTACTGCAGGCATTCAAATAGTTTAAAAACACAATAAATACCTTGGGATTCCCACTATTATTAGTCGCTCAAAAAAATAAATCTTCTCATCTACAGTGGATAGAATCGAGAAAAAAAAGTCGAGGCTTGACTCCGAAAAGAATCTCTAAAGTGGGTAAGGAAACACTCATCAAAGCCGCACTACAGTCCATCCCTAGCTATATTATGTCCATGTTCAAGATTCCTGGCACGCTTGTTGACCATATCCACTCACGCATCACTAACTTCTGGTGGGGTCATAATAATGGCAGGAAAAAAATTCACCGGATTTCTTGGAAGTCACTTTGTACCCCTAAAATAGGCGGAGGAATGGGATTTTGAGACCTCTGACTCTTTAATGATGTTGTTTTAGCTAAACATGGCTGTCACCTCATGATTCATCCATCTTCTCTTTGTGCGCGGATTCTACGTGCAAAATACTTTCCCCACTCAGATTTCTATAACTCCTCTCTTGGTCCCCGCCCCAGCTTTCTATAGAGAAGCCTTTGGGGATCACAATATTTAGTTTTTAAAGGGATGGGCCGGAGGGTCGAAGATGGTACAAAAATTAATATTTGGAATGATCCTTGGCTGATTGATAAAGATGGCTTGCAAGCTACCTCCCCCTCCATACCTGGCTATGAGAACGCCACAATTTTCTGCTTGTTTGACGATCATGGTTCTGGGTGGTGTATGGATAAAATCAACTCATGGTTCAATGAAAGGGATAGAAGGATCATTCTTAGTATCCCCTGTGTGAGAGAGGCGGGGCCAAATTGTCCCTTTTAGAGCAATGATGTTTCTGGATCTTATATAGTGAAATCAGGGTACAGGCTTGATCTTGATACTCAAAGCGAGGAAGGGGGGCTCTGGAAAACCCTGTGGCATCTTAAGGTCCCCCTGAAAATCTGTTTTTTCCGGTGGTAGGTTTGCACAGGTATTCTTCCTACTATGGACTTCCTCTCCCTCCGAAATTTCATGAATGACAAGTAATGTCCCATCTGCTCGGGTACACTCGAATCTCCTCTGTATGTGATCACTCAGTTCCTGGGGGTTGAAGAGATCTAGACTTTTTGGGGCTTTGATTTGGAGCTTATGCTGGATATGACGCCAGACCTTCCCACACTACCGATGTTGTGGTCGTCTTCCTTCACTGCAGACAAAGTTTCTTGATTATGAATCGTGGCATGGATCGTTTGGGTGCGACGCAATGAGTTCATCTTTAATCACATTGAAAATCCCCCCAGGTTCTGGATTGATCAGGCGTCATCCTGGATTGAGGGGTGGAAGCGGGACTCTGACCATCATGGGCTCTCTGGCACTCACACAGCTGCTTCAAGATAGCACCCCCCATAAGGGATCCTCAAGATTAACGTTGACGCATCTCTCTCCATGGATGGAATTTTTGGAATTGGACTTGTGGCATAGTATTTTCATGGTCAGATCATTGCCACCAAACATGAATCGTACCATGCTCTCTGGGAGCCCGCTGTAGCTGAAGCCTTCGTTGTCCTTGCCAGGCTGACGTTTGCAAAAGATCAAGGATGGGAATCTATTCAAATTGAATCTGATTGCCTCACCATCATCAATGCTATTGGGCTCAATGATGGAGGCTTATTTTATTTTGGCCCCATTATCAGGAACATCCAGTCTTTCAGTCAAATCTTTACAACCTTATCCTTCTCCTTCATTAAAAGGGATGGAAATGAAGCAGCCCATCACCTGGCTTCATTCAGCACGTCTGGTGTGAATCATATCTGGCTTGACCACTTTCCTTCTTGGTTGCATGACTATGTAACTGATGAACTTCGTGATTAATATATCATCTTCCTTTGTCAAAAAAAAGGTTATGGTGGTGGGGACCACCCGGGATTAAACCCCCTTGAAACCCCCCCCCCCCCTTTAATTGAGAGAAACTCTCAAACCCCCTCATTAATGTGGTGTAGCCTCTTGACTTCCTCTACATTAATTGTGACAACGCACATACCTTTAATTATGCCAACTGAGTTATTTGGCTTGCCCTTTTTTAAAATTAAGTAACAGTGTCGCTGGAATTTAGGAAGGTTCCTAATAAATGAACCGTAATAAATTCCACGATCGTTACCTACCTTCACCCCCTCTCCTATATATAGGGAGATTGGGAGGAGGATTTGGGAAGGATCACCAAGCGACGAAGCGCTAGTAAAGTAACGCGACGCCCAACACTTGGAGGATTACACTCTCCAACGAAGAACGCGCTCTCCAACGAAGAAAGCTCCACCGATGAAGAACGACCTCAACCTTCTTCCTCGGGACTTCTTCCGATGTGGGACATCCTCATCTAAGATGAACTGATGCACCAGCTCAGGATTGGAGGTGTGTGGAAGACGCGATGACCAATGACAACTTTGTCTTCTTCCCCGTGACTCTATTGACGTATCAACCCGAGGTAGGGGTTTAATTCTATATGTTTATCATTTTCCATGCACCCCATTATTTTTATTTTGAAGGTTGGGAAGAATATTTGTGAGAGGGTTTGATGTGATTCTTTCTTGTGAACCTCTTGCTACCGCTCTAATGTGGAGAGTGCGGGCCAAACTAACATGGCCCGTCCTCTCCGTAAAACTTGTGTTGATTTGTAGTGTTATTCGAAATAGAGGAAGGAGAAAATGGAGATGAAGGTAACGATGCCGTCCCTCGCGACCTCTGTGACCCGCGCCACCCTCGTGGCGCTCCGACCGAACCGGCCCCGAGCCGCGCTGCGCCCTGGCCGCGCCGCACCCCGACCTCCTCGGTCGCGCCCACCACGGCCTTCGCGATCCGCGCCGCCCCCGTGGCGCTCCGACCTCCCCGCCGAACCGACCCTGCACCACCGCCGGCCGAATCGGCACCAAGATGCGCCACGCCCCAGCCACCCTGGTCGCGCCACCCTGGCCTCCCGACTGAGCTGCCCTGGTCGCGCCATCCACTGGATGAACCAGCCCCAGTCGCACCACCCACTGGCCGAACTGACCTCGACCGCGCCACCCCAGCCCCCTGGGCCGAGCCGCCCCAAGACGCGCCCCCTCGGCCCTCCGGTCCGAACTGGCCCCACACCCTAGGTCGATCCTCCCTCGCGACGTCCTCCGGGCCGAAACGCCCTCACATTGACCCACGGTCGGTCTGCACCCTCACGGCCAGTCCGCACCCTCATGGCTCTCCATGACCCCTCGCGGCTTGCTGGGCTGGGCCGAACCCAATGGGCTGGCCCGCCCAATGGGTCGGGCCAGACCCAACAGGTCAGGCCGGGTCGACCTGAAATGGGTCGACCTAGGCTGGGTCGGGCCGGGTCGGTCCGACAGGGTCAGACCGGACTCGGGCCCACTATGACCCATTTACGCTCCTTCAGCCATATCTTTGGCGCCGGACGTCCATTTGATGAACCGTCAGCGGCACTAAAAATCTTGGAGCATGAAGGTCCCTTTGAGTATACCCCACTGGAGTTTGGGGTATAGTTGAGATATGGTCAGGTTAGATCATGAATGAATCCAACCGGGCCCCCGGGACTAAATGGATAATAAATCACAGACTGGGCGTCCGTTTGACGCGTCGTCTGTTGCATTGAGACCACTATGATGTGGCAAACCTTTGAGATACTTCTTCGTGGGACTTCCTAATAGTTGGATTATCGACCAGTAGCCCATGAATCGGATCCTCCCGGAGATGAGCGAGCGTAGTGCGGAGACCTAGTAGCTGGATGAACCTAACAACTGCTGACCATTTTGACTCAGGGTGACTCTACTGGTTTAGTGGGGAGCGCCTTGGTGTTGTGGAAGACCCACAGTGGGGAACACCTTGGTGCCGCGGCAGACCCATGGTACTCAACAGGAGGAGTACCTCAGCAGGCTACGAGGGGGAGAGTGCTTGGTGACGCGACAGACCCATGGTGGGGAACATGCTTGGTGATGCAACAGATCCACGGTACTCGACAGGAGGAGTACCTCAAGATTCCAAGGTTAGTGGGAAGTGTACTTAGTGTCGCGGAAGGCCCACTGTACTCGATAGAGGAGTAGTTCTCCAACAGTCGAGGTTTCGTCAATGTGACTGGGGATATTACTTGATACTACCCCTAGAATAAAATCCTGGTTGAGCTGAGTTAGTTTTTCTGTGTTTTCCTCATAATTGAGATGGATCACTTGATAACTTAGGTATATGTATGGGCATATAACTAAGTAAGGTTATCCGTTGATTTCATAATTTTTGGTTTATCCTTGTTGGTTTTTGTGAGACCTTGAGGGTCTCGGGGTCTCTACTAAGTATCATTATACTCACCCATGCACGGGCTATGCCCTCACTTCATTGTGTTGGATGTAGATGACGAATGATGCTGACGGAGACTTAGAGTACCAGGACTGGATGATACTCGGAGGTGGACCATATGACGTGTCGGTACCCAGAGGAGGTGGATAGATGTAGAGTTCTGAGGAGGCGATCTGTACCTACCCTTAATTTAGGAAACTCAAAGGACAATCCAGTATTTGTCTTTTCTCTTTCTTCAGTTGTATTGAATTTCAGTTGTACTTGTACTTTCCATTTGGGCTTGTATTCTGTCCACTTTTACTTTCAGTATCCTTTTGTTATATAGTTTACTTGGTGTTTCTTCCAGCTGTGTGCTTGGTTGAGTGTGTGTTTACAGGTTATAAAGGTAATGTCTTCCTGGTTTTAGGGAATTACGCCTTTGGTGCTAATCTCCAGCCCATGGCCTATGGAAGGTGGGCTTGGGGTAGTCACGACACAGGCCTCGGGGGACGGGTCGTGAAAAAAGGAAGGAACCAATAATATTTCATTTTAGAGAAATAGACATTATGTTTGGGGTGTACAACCAATTGATTTGGTGTGAGCCAAGGATCATTGGGATAATGTAGTGTTTGTAGTAAACTGGAACACAAGTGTTTCATGGTTGCAAGTGTGGTCACTAACTATGAAACACATCCATTGGAACTCTAGTGTTGTGGTGAAGGATAATTGATATAACTGGAAAATGGAAGCATGGAACATGGATAAGGGATATCCAATGGTGGGGACCACAATATAAAATTATTATGTAATGTATTATTATTACACCATCCTTTGGAATAATGTGACGGAATCATATAACACTGATTGATTTGAGATGAATTGAGGTGTTTTCTATGTATCTTTTATAAAGGGCCTCTCTTGGGATTTATGTCTTTATGAAAATGCCTAAGTAGATCTTTTAAAATTATTCAAGTGTTTGGAAATGTTTCTTAAAAAATTATATGTGTTTAACATACCCTTTTTTGGTTTTAAATAGTTTTAAAATTATTTAAACATTTTTCATGGACTTAGGTTGCATGGCAAGTGTTTATCAACTCACCCGATTATCTTTCATAAAGGGACGTGAATGTTTTGAAATATTATTTAATGCTGGTTTTATTTTAAAAATGGGTGTGTGAAGTTTAAATAAATTTTATAAAATATAGAGGATTTTCTATCATTTTAAATGATTAAGATTATTGGTTCATGAAGTTTCCTTGAATTCTTAAAAAAAGGAATTGTGGTTTTTTGAAATAGTGTTTGGAACTGATTGGTTTATTTTGAAAAGGGTGTGTTATTTTAAAGAGTAATTTGTGTAAGTGGTTGGTTTTTTAATGGGATTTCAAGTGTGATTTTATAAATAGTTTTCAAATGATATCTGAATTGTAGTTTTTACATAATCTTTTAAGTTTATATTTTTATAGAATTAGGAAAACCATTACATTATATCAAATTTTTGTGTATTTATTTTGTTAAATATTAATATTACCAAATAAAATAGGATGGATATGAATAAAGAATGTATGGATGCTAATAGTCTGACAAAAGAGTATGAATATGGAGTGAAAATTTTCATCATGTTTGCAAAATATCATGAATATGACTATTCTCATATCCTTTATCCATGTTTACACTATTGTTATTCAAGGAAAATTAATCCATAGGAGTTTGAAGAACACTTGATATTTCACAGAATAGATCGAAGTTATAAATGATGGAATAAACTTGAGGGAAAAGAGAATGCAACTAGTGACTAGGATAACACTGCATTTTATGTATCATCTGATATGATTACAAGTGTGTACAATAAAGAAGACCATATCGAGGTAGAGATTAAAAATGTGAATTATGATTAATATCATATTGAGAAAATGACAAGGATAGGTGAAGATGAACTTCATGATTACCCAAAATTGTTTGAGAAGTTAAATATTTGTAAAAAGATTCCATTGTATGATGGTTACACTAAATATACAACATTTTCAGCCATATTGAAACTGTATATTTGAAAGCAAGAAATAGATGGAGTGATGCTAGTTTTACAAAACTAATTTCTATCTTGAATGACATTCTCCCATAAGATAATGAGCTCCTGATCTGAACATACAACACCAAACGAATGCTACACTCAATGGGTATGATTTCCAAAAGAATTCACACCTAAAAAAATGATTGTATACTATTTTTAAAGGAACAAAAATCTCATAAAGAATTCCCAAAGTGTGGTATATATCGATAAAAGAAAGATGAAACTGGACCAACAAAATTTTTATGGTACTTTCCAATCATTCCAAGGTTTATGAACTTATATATAATTAAGGAGACTGCAAAGTAATTGACGTGGCTCACAGGTACAAAAAATAAAGATAGGAAACTATTTCATCCAACAAACTCTACTCAGTGGAAGATAATTGATCATGGGTATCCTGAATTTAGAAACGAGATGAGAAACCTTCATCTTGCAATATATACACATGGAGTGAATCCTTTTGGTTTGAAAAGAATCACTCATAGTACATGGCTAGTTATTTTGGTAAATTATAACTTTCCATTGTGGTTATGTATGAAACGAAAATACATCATGTTATCTATGATTATATCAGGACCAAAACAACTGGGTAATGATATTGATATTTATTTGGCTTCATTGATCAAGGATTTGAAATTATTATGGGATTCAAGTGTTACATTCTATAATGCTTATAGAAGTGAAGATTTTATGTTGAGAGCCATGTTTTATGAGATGATGAATGACTTTACTAATTATGGAAATCTTTCAAGATATATCATTAAAAGAACTCAAGGGTGTACCATCTGCGAACAAGGTACGCATTTAATTAGGTTGAAACATTCATTGAAAACTATGTTTCTAGGACATCACATATTTCTACCCAATGACATAAGTACCGATCTTGGGCGACATCATTCGATGGAAGTTTAGAAGATTGTACAACACTATCTCCACTAACAAGTGATAAAATATTTGAGAAAGTAAAAGATGTGGACACCGCTTTTGGTAAACTATTTTTGAAAAACATTACGAAAACCAGTTGTAAAAAGTGATCAGTTTTTTTTTGAATTAATATAAAAGAATTGTATGTATTCCAAGAATTTTATTGATTTTATGCATGTTGAAAAAATATATGTGATAGTGTCATCGAAAAATTTATAAATGCACCTGAAAAAAGGATGGAATTAAGGATAGGTTGGACATGGTTGACATGGGAATATGAGAAGATTTAGTGCCAGTGAAGGGTGAAAAATGAACTTTCATTCCTCTAGCTACTTACATTGTTTCCAAGAAGGAGAGATGCCAAATTTTTAACTTCTTGAATTAAATAAAGGTTTCATAGGGGTATTCATCGAATATCATGAACATCGTTTCAATGATCGATTAAGAGTTAAAGGGTATGAAATCACATGACATCCATGTTTTGATGCAAGATATAATGTCTATATATTTACATTAAATGTTTTACAAGAATGTTCATAATACATTAAACAAGATCTATTTCTTATTTAAAGTTATACGCAATAAAGTTATAGACCTGGTGAAATTTCCAACTATGGAAATAGAAATTACCGTCATATTATTTGAATTAAAAATGTTCTTCCCACTAACATTCCTTGATATGATGGTTCAATTGGTGATATAGATTCGACTATGTGGTCCTGTACACTATATATGGATGTATCCACTTGAACGATATATGAAGATTTTGAAAGGGTATGTTAAAAATCAAAGTCAGACAGAGGGTTGTATTGCAGAGTGATATATTGTTAAGGAAGTTGTTAAATTCTGTACTGAATACTTTTCTGGTGTGGAAAGCATTGGTCTACCAAAATATCATCACATTGGGTAGCTTGCAGGTAAAGGAATTTCTAGAATATATGTTTTCACAATCAATATTACAGATCGAGAGAAATCCAAGTATTTTATTTTTTTAGTAAGGAAGGGTACAAAGAATAATCATTTATAATATAATCATAGGCAGTACAAGTATTTTATGTTCTAGATCCTACAAACCAAAAGTGTTCAATTGTTCTATTATCGACCAAAACCACTGAAGGGACAAATGAAAATTCAACTAAGGATGACCCTTTCATTGGAATTTCGCAATCATTTTATAGTGGTCCCAAAGTAGACGACGTTTTGTATGTTATAGGAGATAACAATGAAGGGATATATATAGTTTATAGAGGGGTCAAATCCCTTAAACCTTAAAAAAAAGAGTTTAATAATCATGTTATATTTTTTTTATAATATAAATCATGTTACCTCATGTTATTATCTGTTTTCTATTGTATTTATATACTCTAAATTAAATGTTAAATCACTTCCATAGATAATGATTTCTGCATGTGCTAGTTCTCCCAATCACAAGGAATAATAGGTCTCTCAACCTATTGTTGCTCGCAGTGTAGAGGAACAATGACCTTCTACACATGATAGTGCTCCCAATCATGAGGTACAATAATCCTCTCAACTTTCTAATGCTCATAGTGTAGAGGAACGACCTTCTAAACGTGCTAGTGCTCCCATTTCTAAGGGACAAAAGGTTTCTCAACCTGCTGTTGCTCCCAGTGCAGAGGTACAATGACCATCTGTACATGATGATGATATTTATCTAGAGTAACATATTGATGATGTTAATTCTAGGGAAATTTTAGGTGACAAAGTACCAATGATACATAAAAAATAGCAGCACCATAGTTTGACAGTGTTAGAAAAAATCATTAAGGATAAAGTCAAAGGCATCAAATACAATGTCGGATGGAATGCACGGGGAAAACATGTTAACCCAACAAGGCCATGTTTAGTAGTTATATTGGAATCATAACTTAGTAAAACATTCTAATTGATGTAGATTTGTGGCACCATGTTATGTCTAGTATTAAGATACTGATGTGGGAAGAGATTACGATAACATTATGATATCATTTATTTATTTTACTATAAAATAAAATAATGAAACATTGATTTACCCTTCATCATCCATTGCAGAGTGAATTTATAGTAGATTATTCCCATAATAAATATATATTAATGTTTTCTTGAAGGATTCATATAGAATTTTGAAAAATTATAACAAGACTTCATCTTAAAGACACTGAAGATAAAATAAATGCGCACCCACCACTAATCTATGCACATCTGATAACCTAAGAAGTGTGGGATGTGTTTACTGTCCCTCATATAGGTGTGTATTTTTAGGTACATTGTGTCTAGTAATACTTTGTTTGACGATACATGTATTGATCACTTTGAAAGTTTTTATTTATGAAATAGAAACTGAGTGTTGGAAATAAGGAACGAGCAGAAAAACTAGCATACCCCTATCATAAAGCAAGGATGGGGTATGATTCAATTGGAAAAAAATTGTATGTATTTTTAAATCAATTGTAATACTTTTATATTACATGAAAAAACACTATAATTATGTTCCTCTATTTATATACAGATTGATGACTCTAAATCCAAATCCACTTCCATCCCACACCATGTGTTATGGAAGGAGGCGCCTATAAATAAAGACGATATACTGATAGATTAAAACACACAAAAATTGTGGGAAATATGTGTAATAATTACATAATAATTTTTTTTTACTTTAAATCATTATTACATAACAATGATCACTTATTTTATTATATTTTCTATATTAAATAGTCATAGGAATCAACAACACCTATATTATATGAACACATACTATCGATGGTATTGAAGTGTCTAGAACAGTATGCCTACATCAGAGGTGTGGGTTTTGAGAAAAAAATAGGAGGATCAAAGTGAAGAAATGAAATGGATGAGAGAAAGACTATCTACCCTTGAAGAAGAATTGAAATGGTAGAAATATATGATGGAAACTTTTATACAGGGGGGGTAAAGAGAATAAGCAACTCAAGAACATCCACTATGTGGAGATCTCGACCCACCCCCACCAGCTATGAGGTGATTCATTCCCCTCAAAGAGATATCTTAGCTGAGGTAATCAATTTTCTAACAAATTTTTTTGTGAAATGTGAATCAGACAGACACTGATACATTTCCTGTATTGATATTCTATAGGATGATTTTCATAATCCCCTCCATCCAAAGATAACCCTCCTGGGATGGAAATGAATAAGGGGAGATAATGAACCCCAATTCCCACCTCCAGTAGTCCCCAAGGTGGTGACTAGCACCAAGGGTATAGGATCACACAAAATGGGAGGCATTACCCTTTTTTAAAAAAACAGGATTGGAAGATAAGATGGCCCAACCCAATGCAAATCCATGAAATATATATAAATAAATCCCAAAATCCATCCCACATACATGCTTAAAATATAACTATTATAAAATACAATGAAAACTCTAAAGTAAATACCAAAAGAAAATCTAAGTAGAGATGGTAAAACTATCCCAAAATTAAAGTTAGTAATGCCCAACATGGTCCACGTAGTCCTCCTAGAAACCTGAAAATAGTTTTATACATGTAGGGTGATCATACAAGTATACTCAGTAAGAAAAATAGAGTCTCTTGTGCACAACTGGGAGAAGCATACTAATGCTCCGGTGATAAAATAGAATAACTAAATAGCACCTAACAAGGTATACTAGCCATCCCACCTCACCAAGGCACACTCACCAAATATCACAAGTCAAGTAAAGAAATATAGTAATCACATCGATGATAGGGTACCCCACACCACTTTCCCATTGATTATCCGCTCTCACACCCTAACGGAAAATGTAATATCTCTCCCACCTCTTATGAACACACCAAACCAAATCCCAACTCTAGAAAACTATGTCCCAAACCACATCACATCTCACTCGTAGACACTTGGACCACAACCACACCACATCTTGCCCATAGACACCTAGGTCACAACCACACCATATCTCGCCCATAGACACCTCAGCCGCAACCACACCGCATCTTGCCCACAAACACCTATGAAATCATGAAACATATAATCCTAGAGACAAATGGGAAATAAAAACTCACCTTCACACACATAGTACTCAAAAATCACAACCTTCCCAAAGAGTATTGGGTTGTCACCACCTGAAAGAGGGAGCATGGAAGAGTAGGTGGTCATCCAGTCATCCTCCCACCAAGATGCTTGCGAAAGACACCCTCCCCCATGATAATGGGGGTGTTTGGCACATAGTGCTCAAGAAGTGTGGGGTATGTATATAAATAACAAGGAAAATACAAATACATACATATATATATATATATATATACACCAAATACTCAGCCCAACCTATGGGTTATCAAATAAAAAACCTTCTCACAACACTTCTAACCTTACTGATACCTCTAAATCAATTTATTAATATCAGAAATAGTCACTTCGAAATTTGATAAATTAAAACCACTTCACAAAGACCCTTAGATTAACACCCATTCTATTTAACATTATTAATCATTTATTTAGTTGTTCCATCCCTACCCCAGGCAACTAATAATAACAACAGGCAACAAACAATTCAAGAAAATGGTCAACACCACCATAGTAATTTTAGAAGGTGAAGAGCCTTCTAGTTTAACACACTTCATATTTTTATCCATTAACACTCATTAATAATATAAAATAAACCAATCTCAAAACATGGGTGAATATTTCTACATGTTACTCATGGAGAAACTCTAGGTGAATTACCCATACCAACCACTACCATTATCATTCTTTAAAGTCATCCAGTATAATCCATCCTCTCAATAGAAAAAACCCCCAAATCACAAACACACCCAAGAACACATATCATCACAACCATTCTCAGTAGTCCTGATGTATAACCATGCCACACCCAATACATCTAGCCACACAAACATAGCACAACCCGA
The DNA here is from genome assembly GCA_963277665.1 of Viscum album. Classification (NCBI taxonomy): domain Eukaryota; kingdom Viridiplantae; phylum Streptophyta; class Magnoliopsida; order Santalales; family Viscaceae; genus Viscum; species Viscum album. The sequence goes on from OY728155.1 coordinate 827,369,092, forward strand.
CTGCAACCCCGATGCGTAATACTACTCATCCATTCTATAATCAAAAAAACTTCCAACCTGATATTTTATCCCACCTTCCAAACCATCCCTCCATACAAAACCAAGAAACACACACACAATAGAAAAATATATCACCACACAACCAAAAAAACATATTCATATTTAACAAGGCATTTATTCTTTACTTCTACATGTTAATTCAGGGGTTATCATAAAAGTTTTGATCCTAGGGAATTCTAATTATTAGTCAAGTATATGTGATTAATAGATTTAATTTTCAACCATTCATCTAGGAATAAACATAATTCATTGCATAAATTATCCCGTGTGAAAAAAATACCCCCAACGACCATGATTTTCAGTAGGCATATAGCCCATAAAAACACAACCATAACAAAAACAAATAAGAAGTAGAACACAAGTCACTTATTCCCATCCCCTGTATATTGATCTTAAACCAATTCAATTACCTTTATTTAATTTAGATTTGAATATATTATGATGGGAAACATTCATACACCCACCCTACATGATACACAAATAAGAGAGATGAAGGGATCCCTAGTTGGAAGAATAGAGGATTAACACTTCCTTATTACGCCAAAGTAGGGGTGCACAGGAAGCAGAAAACTAAAGGGAAAGATCAATCCAAAAGGTGAAACACAAACATAGGGCTCCTTCGGGAAGAAGGTTTTGGGGTGAACTAAGAGAAAATCAAAGTGCACAAGAAAGATAAGATATCGGATTTAGAAAGGCCAAATACAAAATCAATGGAAAAATAGTTCTTTAAAGCCATTAAAGTCAGATCTTGACCAAGACCACGTGGTTAGGAATTCAAGGAAATCTTAAGGTTTTTAGAAGATAGATACAATTTGAAATGGTTCCAAAATACATTAAATATGGTATTAAATTCATTTTATGTCAATGAAAACATTAAAGGGGTGAAACTGTAGGAAGTTGGAAAAACTTGAATTTTGAAAAACTGTCAGAAATGACCCACCATTGGGTGAGTCACCGTTGCAAGTCACTGATGCGATATACCAATGCAAGTCACCAGTACGAGTCACCGTTGGTGAACTACGAGTCACCGGAATTAGTCACCATTAAAAAGCTACCGATGAAAGTCACCGTTGGCAAGCCACCGGTGTAAGTTACCGGTGACGATCTATCGGTGCAAGTCACTAGTGTGAGTCGTCATTGGTGAGCTACCAGTGCGAGTCACCATTGTCGAGCTACTGGTGTGAGATATTACTGTGAATAACTAGTGTGACCCAACATCAGGGACTCATCATTACGAGTTACCACCCCAACTCACCATTGTGAGCTACTGTTGGAAACTAGAAATTTTTGAAACTCTTGAAATCAGTCACTGTGACTTACTAGAACATTTCAAACACCATATTTTCATAAATTAATGGACTGAAAGGTCTGGTCTATTACATCAGATACCTCTCAAACTACTCTCATCCTCAAGAATTTAAAACCAAGACTAGAAGAAATAGGGGTATGAAAAACCACCCCCAGAGATACCACTCAAGGATATCGCTACACTTGAAACACCGCTACCGATTAAAAACATAAATGTTCAATGATAAACCAACCTATGTTTCTCAAAAGATGAAGTGAACCCCCGAAATCCAAGAACACCTCCCCTGAAATCTGTCAACTCAGACAACCACACAATACGCCATGAAATAATCTTAAAATATTGTCTGAACATTCGAACCGGGGAATTCCATCTTCCATGTAAAGATATTATCCACTCTGGGAAGCATTGAATTTCCCAGATGGGTTTAATTGCATCTCTATTAGGAATCAGCTCCTCCCCTCCCCACATGTTAGGACTTCATCACACATTTCACTATACACATCCCAAGGCAAGGATAATAGATAATCATATAAAAAAAAGGTTCAAACATTACAAAACAAGGAAAAATAGAATAAGGAAAAACTCAAAACAACTCTGGGTACTAGGCACACATCTATGCTACTTGCTCCCAAGCACTCTCCTCTAGTCCACCATGCATCCACAATACGTGAACCAAGGGAATGATCCTTCTATGTAACACCTTCTCTCGATGATCCTTGATCTCCATTAGTTGTTCCACAAACGTCATGTCATCCTCGATATCCAAATCTCCCATTCAATGACATGGGAGTCATCGTGTAGATATCGAAGAATTCAAGAGACATGAAATAAATTTTGGACCTTCTCCAACTATGATGGAAATGCAAATTGGTATGCCACATTTCCAACTCACCCCAACACCTCAAAGGGTTTGATGAACCTCAGAGAAAGCTTTCTCCCTCTAACAAACATCTACAACCCACATTGAGGGGAAACCTTCAAGAACATGTGGTCCCCAACCTGTAACTCCAAGTTCCTCCTCCTACGATCATCATAAGACTTCTTCTAGTCTATTATTCCTTCATCATCTCATGAATAGGATGAACCTTCTTGGTCATTATCTACACCACATCCAGACTAAGAACATCTATATCCCTAACCTTTGTCTAGCATAAAGGTAAATGACACGGTCTTCCATAAAAATCGTAAAACAGAGCCATGCCAATGGAAGATTGATAATTATTATTGTAAGAAAACTCCATCAAGGGAAAGTGTCGCACCCAAGATCCACTAAAGTCTAAGATGCATGCCAGAAACATATCCTCTAATTTCTGGATAGTTCACTCTATCTGAACATCTTTCTGAGGGTGGAAAGCAGTACTGAGGTGCAAATGGGTTCCAAAATCATGCTAGAATACCCTCTAGACTCACGAGGTAAAACTTGTATCCCAATCCAAGACAATGGATCTCATAACTCCATGCATTTGAACCACCACATCCACATACCTCCTTGCCAAGGAATCCACTATGCCCAACTCCTTGATTGCTAAGAAGTGGGATGATTTCTTCAGTTGATCCACTATTACACAGATAGCATCATAGACTCCCTAATACCTAGGTAACCCTATGATGAATCCATTTAGATTTCATCCCACTTACACTATGGGAAATATAATGGCTGAAAAAAATCACAGATAACACGGTGCTCAGACTTCACCTTTTGGTACACTAAACACTTTTCCACAAACTTCTCCACTTCATGATTCATACTAGGCCACCAAAACTACATCTTCAATCCACAGTACATCTTAGAAACTCCTGGTTGTACCGCTAAGGTTGATCTATCAAAATCACAAAGGACTTCATCATGCATTGCTATCGAAACAAAAAAATTTCCATGAAACAACATTCAATTATGACTATATTCTGACCATCCCTCCAGAGCATCACCATGGTCAATGCAATCGCATATCACCTATGACTCTAAGTCTCCCCACTGAGACTCTTCCACCTACTGCATCAGATAAGACTGCAATGTCATTTGAAACAAACATCCTCTATCATTATGTACCCTTGCATCTAAGCGCAAGGCTGTCAAATTCTCTATTGCCTTCCAAGAATCCGCAGATTCCCAAACAAACTCCTTATGTGACTTCTTTCTCAAATCATTAGCCACAACATTACCCTTTCTTGATGTGTAAGAGATATCGAAATCATAGTCCTGAAAAAACTCCATCCACCTCCACCGTCTCAAGTTTAGATCGTGTTGGGAAAAGATATACTTCAATCTCTTATAATCCATTAAGACCAAAAAGAGTTCCCTAATGAGGTAATGCCGCCACATCTTCAGTGAAAAAACAACTGATGCTAGCTCCAAATCATGGGTGTCATAGTTACATTCATGGGGAAGTAACTTCCTAGGCCCATAAGAGATCACTCCACTCTGCTTCATCAGTACTCATCCCAAAACCAGATAGGAATTTAAAAAAAAAAACCTCAAAAAACACTCCTTCCTCTAGAAACTGAAGCACTAGAGCACTGACCAACTTCCCCTTCAGATAGATGAACGCTACATGTCACTTATTTCTCCACACAAAAGATTGGTCCTTTCTAGTCAAGGTTTTCAAAGGAGCTTCAAATAAAGAGAAATCGGGTATGAAACTCCTATAATAGCTTGTGAGACCAAGAAAACTTTGAACTTCCACCACATGTTTAGGTGGAGCCCAAGAAAAAACTAGTTCAACCTTTGATGGTTCAACTGCCACACCCTGTTATGACACCACATGTCCAATAAAGTGCAAATATCATGTCTAAAACTTTCACTTGGACAACTTTCCATAGAGATGGTGCCGTTGAAGAACCTGTAATATAGTCTTGAGATGATTGAAATGCTCCTCCTATGAATTATAATAAATCAAGTTATCATCAATGAATATGATGATGAACTGATCTAGGAATTCATGAAAGACAAATTTCATGAGTCCCATGAATATGGTTGGTACGTTCATAACACTGAAAGGCATGACTATGAACTTGAAGTTCCCATACCTGCATTTGAAAGAATTTTTCAAGATATATCCCTCCTTCACCCTCAACTATATATATCTAGACCACAAATCTATTTTATAAAACCAAATCACCGCTCTCAGCTGGTCAAAAAGATATTATATCCTTAGGAGAGGGTAACAGTTCTTGACCGTCACCTAGTTCAACCTCCGGTAGTCTATGCACAAACTCAGACCACCATTTTCCTTCTTTGAGAACAATACCAGATCACACCATGATAAAACAATAGTCTAGATAAAACCCTTTTTCATCAGGTCATCAATCTGGATCCTCATCTCCTGAAACATAGAGGGTGTCATCCGATAAGGATCCATCGAGATCATAGAAGCATCGGGCTGCAAGTCTATCCCAAAATTAACATCACGTCAAGGGGGTAACATAAAAAACTCCTTAGGTAAAATTTCTAGGAACTATCCAATTACCCTAGGAACCTTCACAACCTCATCATCCACTGATTCCACCAATAGTTTGGTGAACAAGGAAAGAAGGGGATTCACATACCGACTGCCCATCTGACAACCCCACTCACCGACAAAAACCACATGTTGGACATCCACATCTAAAAACACAAATCTCCTTTAGAAGTAGTCAATAATGGAATGCATGGAATACAACCATTTTATTCCAAGGATGAAATCGTATGGTTTTATCTGTAGCATGAAAAGATCCTCAAGGAACTGATGTGGTCCCAACATTAGTCTACATCCCCTGCACACATCAAACAAGTTGTTATGGCCTTCGAATAGTGTTACTAGAACCAGGGGCATGAGAAGAATCTCAATGTATAGTACCAAAGCATGGGATAGACCAGGTGAAACAATAGAGTGTGAATCTTCTGAATCAAACAAATCACAAGCAAGGGTACTAAACAAGATGATCGTACCTCGAATGATCTCTTGTCCTTCTGGAACTATTGCCTCTTCCATGCACAACTAACCACACCCAGCTTCTCTACCCCTCTACTAACAACCACCCCCATGACAATAAGTGGGTCGAGTTCCCTAAGGAAAACCCTGAGTTTGGCCTCTACCTGCTCCATATCCCATCGGTGGAGCACGAGCCTGTTGTCACTGCTACTAAAATGGAATGAATGGAAACTACTACTGAGGCATGCACTGAACCTACCCACCCCCACCATAATAAGTTTGAACAGCCACTGGACACTGATTATGAAGGTTTCCATGAACCCCATAGAAGAAACACATCAGCCCATGCACATAAGGGAGGTGTGAGGACCAAAAGGTCAGAAATAAAACTGATGAGGTCAAATCCCCACCAGTCAAAACCTTAAAGGACCTAGAACCTAAAACCTACTACTGGAAGCCTTAACTCTCAAATAACTCTACTAACTCACCTCTTGTGGTATAATTCCTGGATCTTCTTGATATCTTCCTACCATTCTCAATGAATAGGAAACACCAAGTCTATTATATAACATGGCATACATGATTGATTCTATCTCTGAAGTTTATGGGATCTTAGTCATTCTATCTTTATCATGTTGTGTGTTGAGACACATTTTCTTAGAAAGATCCAAACCATGTGACATAGGAACCAATTCACTCTTGGATTGTTCCGTACTAAATCTCTTTAGTATCTGGTCAATATATGTACTTTTAATTAGTCAAAGAAGACTCTTGGATCTATCACTGATGATCTTGATCCCTAGAATGTAGGATGCTTGGCCTAAGTCCTTCATAGAGAAGCACTTGTTCAACCAGTCCTTTACTGACTGTAAGACTAGTATTTCATTTCTAATAAGTAATATTTCATCAATATATACTACTAGGATAATGACCTCATTCTCATTAAACCTTTTTTAAACACATGGCTCACATTCGTTATTAATGAAACCAAATTCTCTTATGGATTCATCGAATCGAATATTACAGGACCTGGATGCTTTCTTTAATACATAAATGGACCTTTGAAACTTGAAAACCCTTTTGGAATCACTTTTTGTCACAAACCCTTCTGGTTGTGTCATGTAAACATATTCCTGAAGGTTCCTGTTAAGGAATGTAGTTTTGACATCCATCTTCCAAATATCATAGTCATGGTAAACTGTTATGAAAAATATGATTCTGATGGATTTAAACATGGAAACTAGATAAAAGGTTTCATTTTAGTCAATTAATTGATGTTTTTTAAACCCTTTAGACACTATCATTTATTTATAGATACTTACTTTACCTTTCATGTCCAGTTTCCTCTTGAATACCCATTTACACCCAATAGGATTTACATCAACTAGAACATCGACCAAAACCCAAACTTGGTTCTGATACATGGAATCCATCTTAGAATTCATAGCTTTTAGCCATATTACAACTTTTAAGATCTCTACTTCCTCCTTATAGGAGAGAGTTTCATCATTTTCCAACAATAATGAGTCACCATTCTCGGTGATAAGGAAACCATATCTCTCTAGTTACCTTACCTCTCTTATACTTCTACAAAGTACTTGTGTTTTAGGAACAATTATTACATGGGGACCTATGGAACTTGTTCTTATACCAAATCATGTGTATCATGATCATAAACTTCATCGAAGTCAATCTTGCTCCCACTATCCTTTTTTAGGATGTGCTTTGTCTCAAGAAAGATAGCTTATATGACAATAGTCACTTTCTTGTCTAAGGGGTTGTATAGGTAGTATCCTTTTTTTCCTTGGGATAACCTATAAAGATAAACTTCATGCCCTAGGGTCCTAGTTTGTTTAATGATAAATCCTTAAAAAATTCTTCGCATCCCCATGCATGTGTATGTGACAAAAAGGATTTCTTTCCACTTCATAGATCAAAGGGAATTCTATTTTTTTTACTTTAGTTGGTACTCAATTTAATGTGTATTTAGTAGTTTGTAATACATATCCTCAAAAGGATAATGGAAGATGTGTATGACTCATCATTGACCTTACCATGTCCAATAAGGTATGATTACTCATTTCACTAACACCATTCCACTATGGTGTATAAGGTGGAGTGAGTTGAGATAGAATCCCAAAATCCTGTAAAAAGTCAATGAACTCTTGGTTAAGATATTCTCTACCTAAATCTAATTGAAGATTCTTTATCTTCTTACCAAGCTGATTCTCTAATTTATTCTTGAATTCCTTGAATTTCTAAAGGACTTTGACTTATAACTAATTAAGTAAATATATACATATATACCAAAGTCGTCAGTAAAAGTTATGAAGTAATAATATCCACTTCTAGTCTCTACTAGAAATGGTATACACACATCAGTGTGTACCAATATTATAAGCTATGTGGCCCTTTCACCCTATCCACCAAATGGTTGTTTGTGTTGTACCCCACACTCTATGATTTTCATGATCACAATCACTTTCATATGTGTTTAACATTGTTTTTAAGTGTTGTGGATGATAGGCAAAAGATTGCCAAAGGATTGGCCCAAGAATGGACAAGAAATGGACTGAAATTCAGTCCACCGGCCAACCGGTGGAACACCAGCGGCCAGCCGGTGGCACCTGCACTCAAAGGGAAGCTACTGCCTCCCCACCGGTCGACCGGTGGCTCTGTCACCGGTCGACCTGTGGCACCCAGCCCAAATAGTGTTTGCTACTGTCTTGCCACCGGCCAGCCGGTGGCTCCTCCACCGGTCGACCGGTAGAGCCTGGATCAAGACTCTTCTTCTCTACCAAGGCACCGGCCAGCCGGTGGAGCTGTACCGGCCAGCCGGTAGCCCAGTCAAACTAGCCGTTGGCTTTGACCAGTCAACCATCTTTTGGCCTCCAACGGCTCTGAGGACTTCTCCAACGGCTCCGAAGGACCCCAATGGGTTCCATGCCTATAAATAAAGGCCAAGGAAGCCCCGGACACTAACCGGAACCATACCCAAGCCACCGGACACATTGTTGATCATTTTGGCGAAGCTCCGGCGGATTGTTCCAAGGGAACCCCAAGTGCTCCATCCATTTCCACATCCAAGAGCACCACCATAGAAGCTTGGGAGTGCACGTCTTCAACTCCATTCAACCTTTGGCGCCCAAGTCTTCCTCAATCACGGTTTTTCTTGTTTTATTTATTTTGAGCTTAAAATTGGGTTTGTGCCTACAAACCCCAAACTCTTTCTTCACCCCCCTTTCTTTGGGTTCTCACACCACCACTAAGGTGTGAAGAGGTTTCTTCAAGACTTTCCTTTTAAAAGGCTTGTGTTTCGGTGAGCTAGCCTTCACCCGTTAAAAAGGCTAGTGGGTTCTTGCTAAACCATTAAAAGCAAGAATTTTAATGGTTTAGCAAGAACCCACTAGCCTTTTTAACGGGTGAAGGCTAGCTCACCGAAACACAAGCCTTTTAAAAGGAAAGGCTTGAAGAAACCTCTTCACACCTTAGTGGTGGTGTGAGAACCCAAAGAAAGGGGGGTGAAGAAAGAGTTTGGGGTTTGTAGGCACAAACCCAATTTTAAGCTCAAAATAAATAAAACAAGAAAAACCGTGATTGAGGAAGACTTGGGCGCCAAAGGTTGAATGGAGTTGAAGACGTGCACTCCCAAGCTTCTATGGTGGTGCTCTTGGATGTGGAAATGGATGGAGCACTTGGGGTTCCCTTGGAACAATCCGCCGGAGCTTCGCCAAAATGATCAACAATGTGTCCGGTGGCTTGGGTATGGTTCCGGTTAGTGTCCGGGGCTTCCTTGGCCTTTATTTATAGGCATGGAACCCATTGGGGTCCTTCGGAGCCGTTGGAGAAGTCCTCGGAGCCGTTGGAGGCCAAAAGATGGTTGACTGGTCAAAGCCAACGGCTAGTTTGACTGGGCTACCGGCTGGCCGGTACAGCTCCACCGGCTGGCCGGTGCCTTGGTAGAGAAGAAGAGTCTTGATCCAGGCTCTACCGGTCGACCGGTGGAGGAGCCACCGGCTGGCCGGTGGCAAGACAGTAGCAAACACTATTTGGGCTGGGTGCCACAGGTCGACCGGTGACAGAGCCACCGGTCGACCGGTGGGGAGGCAGTAGCTTCCCTTTGAGTGCAGGTGCCACCGGCTGGCCGCTGGTGTTCCACCGGTTGGCCGGTGGACTGAATTTCAGTCCATTTCTTGTCCATTCTTGGGCCAATCCTTTGGCAATCTTTTGCCTATCATCCACAACACTTAAAAACAATGTTAAACACATATGAAAGTGATTGTGATCATGAAAATCATAGAGTGTGGGGTACAACAATCTCCCCCTATTTTGATGATCACAATCACTTATCTAAGTAATGTAAAAACTTAAATTAAGGCATGCTTTAAATGAAAAATTGAAAATAAATACTAAGAATGAGAGAAAAGATTCTCCCCCAATCAATCAAGAAATTTCTCCCCCTTTGTGATTATCAAAATAGCTTGGGGCATAAAACTTGATTGAGGGAAAACATTGAAAAACGAGATGGAGATTTGAAAATCAATTGGAATTTTGGAAATTGAAAGATTGAATAACAGTTTGAATTGAAAGTTTTGAATAAAAAACCAATTGAAATTTGAATTTTGAATTGAAAGTTTTGAATCAAATAAGAATAGAAAATTTTGAATTGAAAAATTTGATACTAAGAGTTGAAATTGAAAGTTTGAATAAAACAAAAAATCTTAAACAAACCTAACTCCCCCTAAATAAAAACAATAAATCACCGGGGAGAGGGATTTTGAAAAGAGATGATTTTAGGCCCGGAGAGACTCGCTAGAAGGGATTTTTCAATCCAAACTTGTCGCAAGTGGGTTCTTGCTAAACCACTAAAAGCAAGCTGTAATAGGTCCTAGTGCTACCTCAAAGCCTAGTGGGTTTCTTGCTAAAACCATTGAAAAGCAAGCGGTAGGAATCTCTCAACGGTTGAGTTGGGAGCGGAGACGTAGGCCAGGTTTTTGGCCGAACTCCGTTATCAATTTTGTGTGTCTTGCCTCTTTATTTCCGCTGCACTTTACTTTGATTTTTAATTTGTTAATCAATTTTTTAAAAGGCAATTCACCCCCCCTCTTGCCATCTTTTCCCCATGTTTCTTCCGACCCAACAGTTTGGTCATTTTTCCTTGTAAAAAAGTATGATATATATCAAGTGTTTTTAACTTAGAAGAGTCCAAATATCCATCTTGATAGATTTTTATCAAGTGCTTATCATTTACATGACCTAGACGGTGATGCTGTAACTAGGTGTTATATGATTCATGTGAAATTGATTCTTTATTGATTTCCAACACTTGTTTTTTATAATTTAATACATACAGACTGTCATTTAAATGTTCCATGCCATAACATATGTTTTTTCTATAAAAGAAACAACTCTTATTTTCAAATTTGAAAATAAACTCATTTGTATCTAAACTTGATACATAAATTATTTTTTTGGTAATGGTAGGTACATAATAAAAATCATACAAAAAAATCATTCTAGTCAGCAACAAAAGGCGGTATTCACTAATGGAAAGAGAAGCCAACCTCAAACCATTGGCATCTCATAGATCCACCTATCCTCTAGAAACTTTCTGAAATCTACTTGGTTCCTACATTTGAATACATATGTGAGAACCACATGTTGTATCTAATACCCAATGTGTAGAAATTGAAATATTGAACTCAATAATGAACAAACCTTTGGCTTCCCCTTGCCTCTAGGTGCAGTTACTCTTCCAATGGCCTGACTTTCCACATGAAAACCATACTACCTTATTTTCCTTTTCCTACCTTTAGATATTCTTCTTCTTGTTCAGATGGTTCTTGGGGGCTTTAGACTATTTATAAGTCTTAGTCCCCTTTTCCTTTTCCTTCCTCTTCCTATTCACCATAAGGAATGTGGGTTTTTTCACACCCCATGTCCTTATCCACTTTTATAATTAAAGTAAAAAGTTTTGATAAACTCTTCTCATTATTTCTCGTATTATAATTCACAATAAAACTTGAGAAGGTATTGGGAAGTGATGATAGTATGAGATATATATGAAAATCATCTGAGAATTTAATCCCTGAGATGTTCAGATGCTCAATGTAGATAATAATCTTGACTACATGTGGCCCAGCAAGCACAGAATCTCTAAGCTTAGTGGTTAAAAAATCATTGGAGATCTCATACCTCTCTTATCTCACCTTCTCTTGATATAGATCTCGAAGGTGAGACATCATGTTATAGGCATCCATTTCCTCATGTTGCTTTTAGAGATCATTGGTCGTGTATGATATCATGAGGCACTGAACATTCGTAGCATCATTTAAATGATTCTCATACATATAGAACTCTTCATCACTCACCTCATTTCCAGGCACAATTGGTAAAGTTTCATCCATCATATATAGTTTCCTTTCATAGCAAGGATGGCCTGAAGGCACCTTTTTCACTCCTAGAAATTAGTGCTGGTGAGAAGGTTTTCCTTCTCGAGTATGGATTGCAACGATATGTTTGATGTCATTTTTAATTATATTTCTACAAATAAGATGAATAAAGTTTCAGTGCTTTATCTGATAAAATTAAGACAAATAAATAAATAAATATTCATTAGTCTCCAACTATTTTATCAAAACCCAATATCCCTCACCCTTGGCTTCGGAATATCTTGTTGCTTGGACATTCTAGCAGCAAGGATCCACATTAACCTTTACATTACCCCAACTTTGGATGGTCAATCAATTTTAAAGGTTTTAGGTAGGCATTCCAAATGCCAACTACATTAACTTACAACTCCTTGATCTGTTGAGTGGACTCCCCAATCTCAAAATCCTTAATTTTGGATTTCCTCAACCTTTGCCTCTCAGTTGCACCAAGTCCTACTTTGGTGGTCAACCCTTGATATAAACTAAGTTAATTCAACCCAAAACCTAAAATTATAATTCCCCAATAAAGCACCCCAAATTTGGCTGGTCAATCACTTTTAACTATGGTTTAATTCTAACTGAAGTAACAAAAGGCTATACCGACTTAATATTTTATTGAGGGACTTATCCTTTATCTGTAAATTTCTATTTATTATCTTTTCACATGTTTTTTAATATTAAGTGGGATAATTATAAGTGATTAACCATGTATTAGATAATATTTACGCATAATCTAGTTTATTTTAGTTCCATCTTGCATGCTTGTTAATTAATTAATTATGTGATCATGACAAAACATCCGTAATGAATAACCATACAGTTTATAGAAATAAAATAGAGGGTATGATCATGAGCTTGTTTTAAGGGTTAGTTTATCTATCGGTTGATAAAATAACTAATGACCTAAAAGAGAAACACCTTGAACCAATTAGGTTTGTGTTTACAACTTTCCACCTATCTACCTTTGTATCTTCTTGGATTGTTTTCACTTCAACTTCTAACTTGAACCACCTATAGTATCTTGGGATCTCCATCCATTACATATGATTTTACTCACATACAGGTGAGGGGTAAAAGGGGGTTTACATAAAAGAAACCATGGGCACACAAGCCCTACATATTAATGGGGAGATAAGGATTGTAGGCCAATAATGTAATTTAATAAATTAAAATGAAACCAATCACATACAAAAGGTCTGGTCTATCTCATGATCATCCACATGAATGCAATGAATTTATGCATTTAATAAAACTAGCATTCAATTCTTTAATCATTATTATTTAAGATAAATCATGATCTAATTGATTAATTATTATCTTCAATTAATCAATCATTTTATCTTAATACTTTTCTGAATTTATTTGATATTCTCATCCATTATAATTTTAAACAAATTATAATTAATTTAAAATTAACCTTATACAAAACTTGTACCTTGGAGGTAACCCGGTGAATACCCATCCAAACCTACCCAACATTTATTATGCTCGTATACTATTTTAATTTTTTGAAATATGGAATACAAAACTTATCGCATACATTCATGATGTGTACTTCACAGATGATTACACAAATTACATGAATTTTTGGCCACATGTTATGCTTCAATTCACTTAGAGTAACAAAATGTAATATGACTTATACATTATATGAATATGTAAAAATTATGAAAATATTAAAGTTTTAATTCTGTATAATTTGGTAAAGTTCATGACATGTAGATATGATCTACACGATGTGTACTACCTTCACTATATATCTAAAGTACATGCCTAGGGACCTTATGTGTGTGGTGTACTTTAAAAAATTTGGAGTACACGGCATGTCCAGTGGGCCACATGTCTTGTTGAATCCATGTTACATGGTCACTGGTCGGCTAATCCATGTACTAGATACATGGACCAACCCTAACCCAAAAGGGACTATATGTCATGTTCAATGGGCCACATGGCATATAGTCCATCTAACCTTGCACTAGTCTATCCTGGTCAATATGTGGTGTAAGAATTAACTACACCACGTTTCATAAATTCACATGGCTTGAGTAATTTATAAACTAATCCTAATGCACTGAACACAACTACACGACATGTAGATCCGACTACACGACATGTACTATTGTGTTACCTAGACAGAACCCTTGGAACCTTCAGATGAGTTCCTCAATTTAATTTTAATTATTAAATTAATCATTTATATTAAATCTATGAGAAATGATGGAGGAAGAACATATCTCATAATTTAGATTAAAATAATTATTAAACTTGAATTAAAAAACTAAATTATTAAAGAATAAATCATCAATAAATTATTTAAATAATTATAAACAATAATATTCCCCCTTTGATACATCTTGTAGGTTTCAGGTGCAGTAGAATCATGGGATGGATGGTTCCCAAATTTAATTTTTTCCATGATTTATGATCAATCTGGGATCAATACAATGATGAATGCCAGTATCCAAAAAATTGAATCAATGATTTAGACAAAGAATAATTACTCTTAGAACCAAGATATAGGATCAATATATTTTATTTATAATTAATTTAATTAATTAATAATTACCTCTAAGGTGATTCATTCTTCATTTATGTGTTTGACCACATATTTGTAGGTGTACCATAATTTAATTATAGAGATCAACGGTAGATCTCCTCTAGTGGTGATCCATATGTGTTCCATGTATCTCTAGAGGCCGTCAAAGGAGTATTTGGGTGCTAGCATGGAATATCCTTGTGCTTACAATGTCTGCCTTCGATCACCTAGAGAACTGATTCCAAAGTGTTCTCCTTGATCCGATGGAGGAGGAACTCTCTTATTCTTTAAAGAATTCTTGGAGAGGGAAGAACTTTCTAGGCTTGAGATATTCTCTCCAATTTGTTGTGAACAACTCCTTTAGTTTCTCTTGGATAGCGCTTGGATAATAAGAGAATAATATAACCGGAAATTTAATTCAATAGGGTAATAATAAATAATTTGTACAAGTGCCTTAATTATTTTATTAATCATGGTAAAACCCCCATGTCAAATAATAACAGAAACATTATTATTTTCTAACATGTTCTTAACTTGTTAGTTATAATTAAATATTAATTAATCAAATAATATTCAATATTATTATTTATCACCGGACCCTTAACTCGGTCCACCAATCCTCCTCCATATTTATTGAACCTTGAATAATGACTATTTATTTATTAAATAAATATCATTTTATTATTCACTAATAAATATATAAATATCATATTCAAAAAATAGAAAATATTTATTTATTAATTATTTCATCCACAATATATTCTCTCGAATAACTAGTGTCAAAACAAATGCGATCAGGAATCCATGAATAATTATTAAATCACAACTAGGAATAATCTTTATTAAACTTTTTAAATATTAAATAATATATTATTTAACTGAGATACTGGATACACTTAGTATATGACCCTCTAGGCATCTTTCTTAGTGGCATTAGGCAAAGTAGCCTAAAGTCAAAGGTTAGCATCTAGTAACATGGCAATGTACCCATAGAGAAAGAAGTTAATGCTGCAACAACTTGTCACCTAATATGAATGATTACCATGTAATATAATCTTATTGTCTCAATATCTCCAATCAAGTGGGTTGGATGTAGGTTCCATCAACCCATGTTCTCGATTTCTCATTCTTTGACTTCCTAGAAATTGAATATGCCTATATAATACAATTGAAATGGATTTATTTAGGCTATATAATTTCTATAAAAGGGCTTGAGATATAAACTTCCATTATGAAACATAAGGGAAAAATCATTTCTCTCATTATTCATTAATGTGGTATTACTCGTGACACACCCAACATATCCTACCTTGCCGCAAACATATGTCGTCATGGATTTTGCCAATACATCTAATTTTGCGAGTCATAATACCAATTAATAGTAATCTTACATTATAAGGACCAATACACATGTCTACAGATAGGAACATCCAATGAAACTTATAAATGTAGATTTCCTACTCGCGAGTCTCATTCTCATAATATCCACTTAGAAATTACCAAGGGTGTACACCATGAGAAGGTGCCTCAAAGTACTATGAGTCTCCACACCTAATATCCTATATCATTTGTGTCCCTTAAAATGATATCATCTGGCTATAGAATATATATTCAACAATAGTGTCATGTCACTTCCAGGTTCTCATCATATCAAGGATCCTCCATGAACTTTTAGTGTGATAGCTACTCTTAGAACATTATCATATACAATGTCATGTAGAAGAACAATCATCATGTGATAAGAAGTTTATTAATATCCATACAATGAATCCATGTTTATCATAAAGTACAAAGAAGTTGGTTCTAGGACACCAACTCCAACAACCTTCACATCACAAATGACTCATGGATCATTTCCCTAAAATATAAAAGCAATGTTAATGATTTTTCTTAGTTTTCAATATGTCACTTGTTCTTTTTTACTTAAATTAATGTCAATTTTAAATAAAAAGACACACTTGGAGTTGTACCGGTCACACCATGCGTCAGATTGAGGTTAGGATGATTCCTACATGTCAAAAATTACTTATATATCATTTTATAAAGTATCAAAACAATATGAATGTGTTTTATCGGTTTTTAGTATGCCAATTGTGTTTTTTTACTAAAATGTCATTTCAAACTGGAAACATGCATTATGAGTCATACCATCCACATCGTGTGTTGGTTTTAAGTGATACTACTTCATATATGTCACAAATGACTTATGAATCACTTTCATAAATTATCAAGATTATTGGAGCACATTTTCTTGGTTTTTAGTGAGCGGCATTTTTTGAACTATAATGTTAATTTTAAACTGATAACGGAGACTTTTATTCATACCAGTCACACTGTGCATTTTATTGAGCTGTGGTTGATTCTTACATGTCACAAATTACTCATGGATAATTTTCTTAAAGTATAAAAACAATAAAAATTCATTTTATTAGTTTTAAATATGTCACTTGTTCTTTTTTTCTAAATTTAATGTCAATTTAATATAAAAATACACACTTAAAGTCATACCGGCCACATTAGGCATCATATTGAGGTCTAGTTGATTCCTACATCATAGATGACTTATGGATCATTTTAATAAAGTATAAAAATAATCTGAATGTACTTTATTAGTTTTCATTATGTCACTTATTCTTTTTACTAAAATTAATGTCAATTTAAAATAAAAAGATACACTTTGAGTGATACCAGTCACTTGTTCTTTTTGTTCAGTTTTGAGTAGGTCAGTTGTTATGATAAAAACTATATTGAACCAAACATTTCATACATATATATCACATCTTAGTAGATTAATATTCCTTACATAAAATAATGATCAATGCCAGAATAGTTTAGGTCTAGTGCTTTTGGAAACACAGAAACATTAAGAACTAGTTTATAAGAGTCTTTCATTAAGTTATTATTTACTAGAAACCTTCTTAGACATATAATTTCTAAAACCATTATTAATAAACTAAGGATAGTAAACATAAGAAAGGGTGATCATAGATTCTCAATAACTATAAACAAGGGAGATATTAATGATCATATACAGATAACATTATCATAAAGATGTTAAAAGGTTATATTAACATTAGAAATTCATACCTTGTATATCATAGATCATAATCATGAGTCATAGATAAAAGCATGGTAGTTTATAAGACATTAATATCAAAGGATAAAAGAATATTATAAACTAAAAACATACACTTCGAGTCATACCAAGCACACTGTGTATCAGATTGAGGTGCGACTGATTGAGTTGTGGTTGATTATTACACTATTCAGAAAAATGTTCATAATAGATCTTTTGGGAAGTTATACTTTTCATTAAACTACTATGAAATACCTTGTTATATTTATTCTTAAGATTCACTTCACATTTCATGCAACACGGGGTTTCCCTTTCCACCCAAAAGTAACATGTTCTCTATTTTATGTCTTGTTATAGATAGTTAAAAGGAAAGTATGATTTCCCAAAATATATATAAAAAACTAAGTAATTATTAGATAAAAATGATAAGGAAATTAACTTAAAAATAGTAGATAAAATGATGAAAAAATTAATTAATTACATAAGTATTATGAATTTACCTTTATAAATTCTTAACCCATTTCCTTTTTTTCATTATCTCAGTTGCAGTCTCGAAGTACAATATTTCATGAGCATGATCAGTTTTGAACAAACTGACCCAAATCGAATAAATGAATCCACCTATATAAGAAAAAAATTATTATGTGAGTAATATTAAAAAGAATTAAATTAAACATAAATATGAAACAGTACACTACTTCTATGTAAGTAACATCTTCATGCTATTTGTGTACATTCTTCCATCAATTATGTTGTCCATTCATTTTAGAGAACATCTATATCATCTTGTGAATATGATTCTTTTCAACAGTCCTAGTAGTATTGGAAAAATATAAATACACAAAGGATTAATATATATTTTAAATGAAAGAATAATTATCTTCAAAAGTACTTTTTCAGGGATGATAGTTTGTTCATGGAATATGATCTCTCTCATAAATTTAAAAACATAATAAACACAATATTTTCCATTGGTTTGTTTCAAAAACTACAAAAGCATTGAGTAGAATAAGTAATTTTTTATATGTGTTTGGATAGTGAAATATTATTATATATAACATGATACTTGTCCAGTTGTAGATTTTTTCTTGGTCCTCGTGCTTATCCCCTGGACTCATTCTTTATTTTTCATGATATTGATGTACCTCCATATCATAACAAAATCATCATTAAAATATAATATAAATTATATAACTTTATGTTTAGTTCTAAAACATTGGATTTATTGTATTAAAAATTGAAAAACACCATCACGTATGGATGGTTTATTTCATATCCATGCATTGAATCTAGGAAATAAATCTTTAGAGTATCCAAATTTACCTCAATGAGCATCCAATGATACCTAAAACACAAAAATGAATAAGTAATTAATGAAATGTAAATATATTTTTTATTATTAAATTATAGATTTTTACCCCTACATCGTTGGTATTAAATAGAGTCTTCCATCTGAAATTTTTCTTTCAAACAATTTGACCAAACCTTCTACTATTTGATCCTTTTTCTGGTATCTATTTTTGGTTATTCTGTAGAGGTGACGTGAGGACTAACAAGACCAAAAAAAATCACAGGAAAATACCTTCAATTTTTTTTGATATATATGCCTGCCAAAAATATAAAATTTATTTAGTCATAATTAACACAATATATCAACTTTTGGAAAATCAAATCATGAAAGCATACATCATGTATACATTTACTATAGATGTGTCAAGCCAATCATCATTGAGTATTTAACTTACATTTTCAACACCAATGTAGTCTCCAACTTCCTCTCCGTACATATTTTCTTCAAAATGAACTTTGTGAATACTACCATATTTTAAATTTGTATCCCCATGAACCTTCAATTCTAGTAAATGTGGATATAGAATGGGTGGGGTAATGGTGATTTCGGTAGATATTTTCAATCGGTTGGTCAATTTATTATATGGTTTTGAGTCAGACTTTCACTTCACCCCCATAACTTTTTCCATCTATAATAATGTTCATCGGTTCAAACCTTTTTTCATTAATTATTACAGTTTTTGATTGAAAAATAAATTAGAAATAAACAACTCCTTATCGACATGTTTCTTTTACAAGATGTGATGACCATGTGGTGAATGTTCCAACATCTTTTTTTACCATATGAATATCTTCCTCATCAATTAGAATAGGTAGTTCAGCACTCGGATTATAATCTATGATAATTAACACTCTCAAATGACCTGTTGGAATTGGTATATTGTGTATCATATCATTTTGGATATTGAACATTGTATCCCATGCTACAAGGTGATGGGTGGGTGTTGATAGATATAAATCACAGTCATTATCACCCTATAGAATATCAGTATAGGAAAGGTATTTGTGTCTATCTGATTCACATTTCAAATAAAAATTTATTAGAACATTTATTACGTTGTATAAGATATCTCTTTTAGGGAAATGGATTGCCTCAAAGCTGGTAGGGGTGGGGCGGGATCTCCACATGGTGGTTTTTCTTGAGTTGTTTCTTCTCTTTTCTAACCCCTATTAAAGTTTCTAGCATCTATCTCTATAATTGGAATTGTTATTCAATGGTATATAGTATTTATCTCATTTATTTCATTTATTCACCTTTATCATCTTGTTTTTTTCTCAAAATATATTTGGGGTGTCACCCCAAAACCCGCACCTCTGACACAGACATATTGTTTTGGTCACTTCAAGAACACTGATAGTATGTGTCCATATAGTACAGTTGTTTCTCATTATTGTGACTATTTAAGATAGAAAATATAGGAAAATAAGTGATCATTATTATATAATAGTGGTTTAAAGAAAAAAAATTATTATGTCATACTTACACATGTTTTCCACAGTTTTAGTGTGTTTTAATCTATTAGTATCCCATATTTATTTACACGTGCCTCCTTCCATAGAATATGGAATGGGATGGAATTGGATTTGGATTTGGAGTCATCAATCTACATATAAATAGAGGAAAATAATTATTGTGTTTTTTCATGTCACATAAAATTATTATGGTATATTTAAAATACGCACCAATTTTTTTTCAAGTTAAGTATACCCCATCCTTTATTTATAGTATGGGTACATTGGTAATGTTTCTCATTCCTTATTTCCAGCACTCAGTTGTTGTTTCATAAATAAAAAAAATCAATCAAAGTGATGAATACATGTATCATCAAACAACATATTATTAGACACAATGTACCTAAAAAGAAACATTTGCATGACTGACAGTAAACGCATCCCACACTTCTTGGGTTATCAGGTGTGTATAGATAAGTGGTGGGTGTGGGTTTATTTTTCCTTCAGAATCTTTAATATGATTTCTAGTTAGAATTGTGAAAAATATTATGTGAATCCTTCCATAAATCATTAATACATATTTTTTGTACCTTCTACCTATATAAAAACGACTTTACCACTATCCTACATCACATTTTATGTTCTAACATACACACACACACATATATAAATATCTATATGTAAAAAAATTAATTTATATTAATTTATTATTATTATTATTATGGAATAATAATGGGCCAACTTATACCCATGATTTTATAGAACCGTGGTTATAGGTTTTCCAGCAAAAAAAATTTCCCCACGCAATCTATTGAAATGGTTTACAAAAATCGTGGGTATAGGGGGTGACATGTACCCATGGTTTTTTTGAACCATTGGTATAGGTTCTTCCCATGGAATTTTTTTCCCATGAAACCTATACCCATGATTCTCCCAAAAACATGGCTATAGGGGTACTTATACCCATGGTTTTGGGATAACCATGGGTATGGGTTCATCCCATAAAAATTTTTCCCCCTGTGGATAGAGGGGTGACTTATACCCACAGTTTTTTCTAAAAACATGGGTATAAGACCATTTTACAATAGTAAATCTATTATAATTTCACCCTATGATGGATGATGAATAGTAGGTCAATGTTTCATTGTTTTAGTTTTTAGTAAAATAAATAAATGATATGATAATGTTACCTTAATATCTTCCCACATCAGTGTCTTAAGCACAGGCGCAAATGGTACCATGAATCTACATCAATCGACACATGTTTCTGAGTGATGATTCCGATATAACTAATGAAAATTACCTTGTTGGGGTTAACATGCTAGCCCCATGCATTCCATCTGACCTCGTATTTGATGCCTTTTATTTTCTCCTTAATGATTTTTGCTAACACTATCAAACTATGGTGATCCTATTTTTCCTGTGTCTTTGGGCCTTCATCACCTACCATTTCCTCGGATGAAATATCATCAATATGTTCCTCTAGATCAGTAGCATCGACATATGCATATGGTCATTGTACCTCTTTAATGGGATTAATATCATCTTGAGAACTCTATTGTTCCTCAGGATTGGGAGCACCAGCATGTGCAGAAGGCCATTGTTCCTCTACACTGTGAGCAGAAGTAGGTTGAGAAATCTATTGTGCCTCAGGATTTGGAGCACAAGTACATACATAATTCATTATCTACAGAAGTGGTTTAATATTTAATTTAGATTACATAAATTCAGCAACGAACAGATAATAACATGAGGTAACATGAGGTATATCACAAAAAGTATATAACGTGGTTATTGAACTCTCTTTTTATTTTTTAAAGGTTGAAGGGATTTGACCCCTCTATTGACTATCCAAATATCTTTATTATATTCTTCTCTGATATACAAAACATCGTCTATATTGGGAACACTGTGAAGTGATTTCAATGTACCAATGAAAGGGTCATCCTCGGTTGAATTTTCATATGACGCTTTAGTGGTTTTGGTTGATAATAAAATGATTGACCACTTTTAGTTTTTGGGATCTGGAATATAAAATAATTGTACTACATGTGATGCCATTATAAAAAGTTCTACTTTGTACCCTTCGTTACTGAAATCAACTTTCATGAATCCCAATTCATCTATTTTAATAGAACTCCTGTTATCAACCCACTTTCATTAAAAAATCCGCACTTGGATTGTTTTATAATCCAACTCCCATATTTGTTTGATGATTCCAAAGTATGACATATTCGTGTAAATTGGATTTCTTTCCTTATTACCAACAAAATTCATCACTTCAACCACAAGTGTAGCTCTACTATTTAGCCTAGTACTGTCTTAATCATGTTCATTTGTATAGAATATATAACCATTTACTACATAACCATTATAAGATAATATAGACACACTTGGTCCTCCAGATATCCATCAAAGTAATTCTAAAATTGAATCCATACTTTCATCTGACTCCTTAAAAATATGGTCTTGAAATCATCTTATAAACTGTTGATTATGTGCATTTGATATCCATATTTCATATATTAATTAATTCAAATGTCTAAGAATTTAAATTTTGGTTTCAAAATATGGGGAAACCTCCAAACTATTATGAAAAAATGTAAAGGTAGGCCTACTCCTGATCTTTAATATTGATTGTGACAACATCTCTTCAAGAAATTCCTTCACCTACAAGCCCCCCAGTGTGATGATATTTCGGTAGACAAATATTTTCCACAATTGATAGGTATTCAGTAAATAATTCAATAGCTTCCTCAACAATATATCTCTCTACAATACAAATCTACATCCAACTTCAATATTTTACATTCCATTTCAAAATATTCATATATTGTTCAGTGGGGTACATCCATCTATAGTGTACAGGACCACATAGTCAAATCTCTCTCACCAAGTGAACCATCAAATGAACCATCATATAAAAGAATTTTGGTGGGAATAACATTTCCAATTCACATAATATGACAGAAATTTATCTTTCCATATTCATCAATTTAGATTGGTCTATAACTTTTCTACATATAGATTTCAATAAGAAGTAGATCTTGGTTAATGTATGATAGACATTCTTGAAAAAAATGCAACGTAAAGATATAGGAATTAGATCTTACATCAAAACATGGTTTTCATGTGATTTTATACCCTTTAACTTTAAATTGTTCATTGAAATGTTGTTCTTGATATTCGATGAATACCCCTCTAAATCCTTTACGTCATTCAAGAAGTTTTAAAACAGATATATTTTCTACTTGTAAAGATTGTATGTAGCTGGAGGAAGAAAATTTTGTGTTTCACCCTTCATTAGTGCTAACTCTTCTTTTATTCCCATTTCAACCATGTCTAACCTAGACTTAATTTAATTCTTTGTTTTTTCAAGTTCATTTAGTAATGTTCCAATGAAATTATCACATACATTTTTTCCAACATGCATAACATAAAGAAAATTCTTGGTATATAGATAATTAAAGTATGGTAATTCAAAAAAAACTGATCGCTTTTTCCAATCAAGTTTTGTAAGGTTTTTTTAAAATGGTTTACCAAATAAGTGTCCATATATTTTACTTTATGAAATATTTGATCACCTATTAGTGGAGATGGTGTTGTATGTTCTTCTAAACTTCCATCGAATAATGTCATCCAAGATCAGAACTTATGTTTTTAGGGTAGAAATTTGTGATGTCCTAGAAATATGGTTTTTGATGAATGTTTCAACCTAATTAACTATGTACCTTGTTATCAAATAGGACACCCTTGAGTTACTTTAATTATATATCCTAAAAAATTTACAAAAGCATAAAATTCATTTATCATCCCATAAAACATGGATCTCAATGTGAAATCTTCATTTCTATAAGCATCATACAACATAACATCTAAATCCAATGATAATTTCAAATCCTCGATCAATGGATCCAAATAAACATCAATATCATTGATTAATTTTTTTGGTCCTGATATAAGCATAGATAACATGATATATTTTCATTTCATGCATAAAAAAGTGGCAAGTTATAATCTACCAACATAACCATCCATGTACTATGAGTGCTTCTTTGAAAACCAAAAGGATTAACACTATCTATAGATAATGTAAGATGAAGGTTTCTCTACTCATTTCCAAATTTAGGATACTCAGGATCAATTATCTTTCAGTGAGAAGTGTCTCTCAGGTTACATAGTTTCCCATATTTAATTCTTGTATCTACATTCCATGTCAATTTCCATGTAGTCTCCTCACTTCCATATAGGATCCTAAACCTTAGAATTATTGGAAAGTACCATACAAGTTTCATAGGACCATACTCATATTTCTTTTATCAAGAATCCCCACACTTTTTTTATTCTATAAGTGATTTGTGGTCCTTGTCAAATAGTATGCAGTCATTCAAGAATATGTGTATTCTTTTAGATATCATACCCATCGAGTGTAGCATTCATTTGGTGTCGTATGTTCAGATCGAGAGCTCATTATCTTCTGGGAGCATGTCATTCAATAGATAAACTAATTCTATAAAATTGACATCACTCCATCCATTTCCAGCTTTCAAATTATATAGATTTAGTGTAGCTTAAAATACTATATATTTAGTACAACCATCATACAATGGGGTCTTTAAATAACTCTTTAACTTCTCAAACTTTTTTAGGAAATAACAAAGTTCATATTCAACTATCCTTATCATTTTATCAATATGATCTTCATCATCATTCACATCTATAATCACATCCTCAGTATGGTCTTATTTATTCTCCACACTTTTAATCATATTATATGATCCATAAAACATAGTGTTATCCCAGAACTAGCTACATTCTCTTTTTCCCCATGTTTATTCCAACATTTATAACTTCAATCTATTCTGTGACAGATCAAGTGTTCTTACAACTCCTCTGGACTAATTTTTCTGGAATAAAAAATAGTTTAAACATGGAAAAAGGATTTGATAAGGGACATATGCATGATCTTGTGAAAACTTGATGAAATGTTTCACTCCATATTTATACTCTTTTGTCAGATGATTTCCATCCACCCATTCTTTATTCTTTTCCATCCTATTTGATTCGTTAATATTAATATTTAACAAAATAAATACGCAAAACATTGATACAAAAATTAACCAAGGCTAAATTTTTTATATACTTTTAGTATCTTCCAATATTTATCCCCAATATCTACCTTCCAGAACCAAGGTCCTTCATTGGGATCTTCTAGATAAATAAATCTTCAGTTCTTCTAGTTATTCCTTTATTGGTCTAACTGAGATAAATTCATCCACATAAAGAAAATACACATAACTTACCCACACATTCCTCATTAGGGACACTTTTATAAACTAAAAAAACCATACAACTAGTGGAAACTAGTTAGTGTGTGAGATAACTAGTTTAGTGTGCATATGGACTTATTTCTTAATTCATAGGGTTTCCATACATCCAAATAAGTGTAAGTGAGAAACAAAAATCCAATGATCATCACATGAATAAATATAATATAATTAGTAAATCACATGCCAACTCTAACACCCTCATAAGAAAGAGACCATTTTTACATCCATGAATAATCATCAACTGTTTCATATTAATAATCAATATCATCCCTCTAAGGGAAAATGCCTAAATAGACATATCAAACAAGGGGTTACCTAATTTAAACCATGCAGGTGATGTTATATGCAAAGTAGGTTTAGGAGTTGCACTGGGGTTAAACACTAATTCACCTTTTTTTGGAGTGAGGTCGTGATGGATATCTTATGGGTTTGATAGAGTTAGTGACATACCCTTTCCATAGTGTTATTATCAATATACTTTTCTTCCCTATACATGTATTGGTTTTACTAATTATATAAAAATCTAAACTTAAAAGATTATGGAAAAAATATATTTCTGATATCCTTTGAAAACTATTTATAAAATCACATTTGAAATCCCATTAAAAAACCAACCATTTACAAAAAATCCTATTTAAAATAACACACCATTTTTAAAATAAACCAATCAATTCCAATCACTCTTTTACAAAACCACAATTCCTTTTTTTAAAGTATTAAAGGAAACTTTATGACCCAATAGTCTTAATCATTTAAAATGAGTGAAAACCCTCTATATTTTAAAAAAATATATTTAAAATTTCAAACAGTCTTTGTTAAAATGAAACCAACATTAAATATACTTTCAAAACATTCACATCCATTTATGAAAGTCTATCGGGTGAGTTAAAAAACACTTGGAATGCAACCTAAGTCTACTCCAAGTGTTTAAATAATTTTAAAGTTATTTAAAACCAAAAAAAGGTAGGTTGAACACATGTAGTTTTTTAAGAACCATTTCAAAACACTTGAATCATTTTAAAATACCCACTTAGGTATTTTCACAAAGACATAAATCCCAAGCGAGGAACTTTATAAAAGATATAAAAATCAAAAATAACCAAAATTTTATAAAATATAAAGCTATAAAAGGTTTACACATGATCCAAAATATAAAGGTAAACCAAAAATAAATTTATTTTAAATAAAGACACTTTATAGTAAATATCTTAAAATAAAACAAAATGAATATTGTCTCTTTATGCCCTATGGTGGCCTCTACATCCCATTATCATGATATCTTTAACAAGTGACTATAGAATACCACTATAAACCCTTTCCTTTTACCTGTATCATTGACAACTAAGTTTATATATGAACCAATGTGTATATATATGATGTGATAAAATATCCTAGTAGGATTTTGTAAAATATTTTATATGGTTTATTTTTTATAACAAACCAAAAAAAATTATTTTCAGATAAAATAATGAAAATAATTTTATTACATAGGGTTGAGTAAATAAAATTAACAAAACAAATATTTTTATTTTAAATAAAATATAATTTACCATGAAACAAGAATAAGATAAAATAATAATAAAATATCAATCATCAACCATTAAGGTGTACCTACCAAAGGCCTAAGGAGATAATATAAGTTGAAAAATTAAGAGAATCATCACACTAGAATATTGTTACAATACAAATGAAACACAATGAACTTAAAAAGTTTCATATAATATGACCAAAAACCAAGAAAACACTTTACCAATTAACAAACCATTGTCTCACACTAATGAATCAAACCAAACACATAATTCATACAACAAAAAATATTTCAAACACTAAAACCCTATAATTAATCTTTCACTATATAATAACTCTAAATCAAATAAGAATATACCTTATATTTGGAGGTATGGTGGTAATAGTATGTTCTAGTGGCGGTAGAGTTGGGGCAAGTGGCGGTGGAGGTGGCGGTGGAGGCCACAGAGGGGTTCATGATGGGGGTAGGGTTCGTAGTGGATATGGTTTCATGGTGGAGGAGGGGTTTAGAGTGGAGGCGGGGTTTGGCGTGTAACGGAGGTTGGTTCATGATGGAAGAGGGTTTGTGATGGAGGAGGGTTCATAGTGGAGGAGGAGTTCACGATGGTTAAGGAGGGATTCATGGTGACAGAATAAGGGTCGACATTAGAGGAGGGTTTGGTAGCGGTAGAGGTGAGGTTGGGGAAGAGGATGGGTCAACAGCACAAGGGTCATCTTCCATAAGAGCTTGAGGTGTGCGAGAGAAGAAGCTAACTGTTAGGGTTTATTTACTAAATCAGGTGAATCTTTTATCATAACTAGTTAAAAAGAGCTGATAAAGGTATGTTTTATCGGCACTAAAATAGAAATCACTAATAAAACACGTCTTTATCTACATTTTGTAGAACTGATAAAGATATACCTCTATCAGTGATAAAAAAGAGCTGATAAAAGGTGTCTTTATCGGCGCTAAAATTATAGCACTGATAAAGATATAATTTTAATAATTTATTTATATTATTATATATATTTATAAAATTATATATATATAATAAATAAATAAATATTTATTTATTTATAATTATAACTATAAATATATTTATTTATTTATTTATTTATATTTATTTATATAATAAATATATTTATATATTTATATATATTTATAAATATTATAAATAATTATTTATTTATTTATAATTATAAAATTATAATAAATGTATTAATTATATATATATATATATTTATAATTATAATTATAAATAAATAATTATATTTAAATAATTAGAAAATTATAAGAAATGTATTTATTATATCTATAATCTTAGAAATATATATAATAAATATATTAATTATGTATATTTATAAGATTATAGATATAATAAATATATTTCTTATAATTTTATAATTACTTAAATGAATATATATTTATTCATTCCAAGGACAGATGTTGGTATATGGTGTCGGAATATAGGATAAGGACATCTACAAGGAATGAGGATGTTGAGGTTGTTCATCCTTTGGTTTAGGCAATGGCTATTGAAGAGAGGGGAAAGGAAGGCTTGTCCAATGTTAGGCCTTTGGGTTTGGGTGTCGATGTGCATATAGGAGATAGGATGTGGGGTGACATTAATGAAGATGCCTTTGTTCACTCTGATGGGGAGATTTTTCCTCCTGAAGGTGTTGTGAAGTCAAGTGAGAAGATCATGCCTTTATATAAAGAGGTTTCCATGTCATCTATTGGGTCGGATACTAGGATTTTAGATGATCTCAGAGCCTCTTTTGTAGACACCCCTCAACATGATAAAGGGATAATGGATATGGATGTTGGAGTCTCAATGGGTGAGAAATCCCTTGATGAAGCTTCCATTCAATATTATGTTGATCATCGAATGCTAAAAGAACAAATTATTGCTATTTGGAGATGCAACGGTAAGCAAAAACTAAATAGTGAATCCTCGGGGATGTTTGAAATTGTGAAGAAAGCTCAGGTGCCCTTGTTGGATTTTGGTGGTGTTCATACATCATCTTCTAGTAATGACTCTTAACTGATGTTATCAACATGGTAATAGGATGCTCGATTTTGTCCATAGGATATTATCCCTAATTATCTCCATGTGTAGGGAGATCTAGTGGATGTGGGAATTCTAGGGACCCAGTTCGAAAGGCATGATGTTTCTATGGATGTTACTAATTTTTTGAGGGATGAAATGGAAGGGGCATGGTAGCAACACAAGTCTTGGGAATGAGGTCATCATCCAAAATTTCATGGTTGAGGACGTGGTCATGATGATCAGGCTGTAGCATGAGGGTGTGGCCATTCTAAAAATCAGCTTACTATGAAACAACATAAGCTTAGGGATAAATACTCTATGCGCTTCAATAAGAGTAACTCACAGTCAGAGTGGGAGTCTACTGATGATATCTCTGATCATGATTATGGGGATGGTCATGCTTCCCATATTCTATATTTTTCTTTTATGGGTGGGGGGTTACTCTTTTTTGGACATTGTCCATCCTTGTTCCTTTGATATCTTTATTTTCTAATAAATTTTTAAGAGCAGGCCCACCTATCTCCCGAACCTTTTGAGTATAAATAAATATTTTTATAAATATTTTTATATAATTATAAATATATATATATATACAATTATAATATATGTATTTATTGTAATTTTATAATTATTTAAATATATATATAGTTATAATTATAATTAAAAATTAATATATTTTAAAATTATTTATATATAATTAAAATTTTATAATTATATATATAATAAATATATTTATTTTAATTTTATAAGTACTTCTGAGAACATAATAGATTCATGGGTATAACATGAATGAATCATATACCTAGTAAATTATAGATAATAAAAATGAGTCATCACATATGGACAACATGAATAATAATAAGGGTGTAATGTATAAATGAATATTCATGATGAATACATAACATATAAGTACATCAATTATACTCACACATCAATATATTTATTGACCAAATTCATTTGAAACATATATTTACTTAAATATATATTTATTTATTTGTATTTATAATTATAAATATATTTATTTAAAAATTATTTATATATAATTATAAATATAATAAATATGATAAATCTAATTAATATATCTATTATTTAATGAAATTTATTATAATATTATAATTATTTAAATATATAATTATCAAATTATAATCTTATAAATACATTTTTTTAAACATTATATATATATTTTAATTATTAAAAATATATATATTAATTATAAACATGTATTTTTTATTTAATGTATACAAATAAACATTATTTTTTAATATAAATATAATAATTTTATATAAATTAATGATATTTTTTATTAAAAAATGTCATCAGCGCTAATAATAGCACTGATAAATGGTATATTTATCACTGCTTTTAGCTAGCACTGATAAATTCCCCCCTTTTATCAGTGATTTCTGTTTAAAGCTGATAAAAGTTGGTGCATCCCTTTCCTAGATCTGTCATAGTGGTAAAACAACCTCTTGGATCTATCGTGATGGATCTTGGTCCCAAGAATATATGATGTCTTGCCCAAGTATTTCATAGAGAAGAATTTATTCAACCACATATTAACAGATTGTATGACTGGTATTTCATTTCCTATGAGTAATATTTCATCAATATATACTATTAGGAAAATTATCACACTTCCACTAAACCATTTATATAAACAAGGATCACATTCATTATTTATGAAACCAAAATCCTCTATGGCTTCATCAAAATAAATGTTCCATGAACAAGATTCTTCTTTTGATCCATAAATGGATTTTTGTAATTTGTATATCTTATTGGAATCCTTTGGAGTCACAAACCCTTAAGGTTGTGTCATAAAGACATCTTCCTAAAGTTTCCCATTAAGGAAGGCTGTTTTGAAATCCATTTTCAAAATTTCATAGTCACGGTGAGGCGTAATTACAAGTATAATTCTGATAGATTCTAGCTTTGAAACTGTTGAAAATGTTTCAATGTAGTCAATTCCTTGACACTATTTAAACCCTTTAACAACCATTCATGCCTTGTAGGTACTCAATTTTCCTTACATGTCTAGTTTCTTCTTAAATATCCATTTTCAACCAATGGAATTTACATCCACTAAAGGGTCTACCAAAATCCAGACTTAGTTTTGGTACCTGGAATCCATTTCATAATTCATAGATTCTTGACACTTGCAAACTTTTATTCCACTTACTACTTCCTTATAGGTTACATGATCATTATTATCAACTATTAATTAGTCACCATCCTCAATGTCTAAAAACACATAAGGTTCTATTTCTATTACCTATATTGTAATCCTACACAATACTTCTATCTCTGGAACATTTTCTTCTTCCATGGGGATTTGTGGAATCTATTCTTGTACCAATTATTTTGTTCCATGAGCCTTGACTTCATAAAAGTCTATCTTTCTCCCACTATCACTTTTAGATATGTTCCCCCTCTCATGGAATATGGCATGACTTTACACTATAATCTTTTTTCTGATGGATCATATAGGTAATATCCCCATGCTTCCTTAGGTATCCTATAAAGGTTCACTTTTTTCCTCAGGGTGAATTTCTTTTACCAAAAGAGGCCTTAAAAAATTATTCACTTCCCCACATGTATAAATTTGATAACATGGTTTTTCTTCCACCCTAAAATTCATATAGAATACCATTTATAAATTTATTTGGTACTTGGTTTAGTATATGTGTTGGTATTTATAACGTGTATCCCCAAAAGGATCATGGAAGACTCACATGACTCATCATTGATCTCACCATGTTCAAAAAGGTGTGGTTCCTCCTTTGGCTTACACTATTCTACTAAGGTGTGTTGGGAGGAGTGATTTGGGATAGGATCCCAAAATCTCATAAGTAATCAATGAATTCTTGATTAAGATATTATCTAGCACAGTCTAAGCTAAGTTTCTTAATCTTCTTACCAAGTTGGTTCTCAACTTCATTATTTTATTCCTTGAATTAATCAAAATAATCTAACTTATACCCAATTAAGTAGAAATATCCATATCTATTAAAATAATAAATAAAAATTATGAAGTATGAGTACCCACCTGTTTCTTTAATAGGAAATGGTCCACACACATCAGTATGAACTAATTCAAGAAGCTCTTTATCCCTTTCACCTTTACCATTAAATGGGGATTTGGTAAATTTTCCTTGTAAATATGTGTGACATACACCAAGTGGTTTTAGTTCAAAAGAATCTAAATATACATCTTGATGTATTTTATTCAAGTGTTTTTTGTTTGCACGGCCTAGCCGATGATGCCAAAGTTGGGTGTGGTATGATTCATGTGAAATAACTTCATTTATGACTTCCATTACTTGGTTTATGTAATCCAACACATAAAGAATTTTATTTAAATGTTCCTTACCATAAAAAATATATCTTTATAAAATAAGAGATATTTATTCCCAAATTTTAAAATAAATTCATCTATATCAAGTCTAGATACAAAAATAATGTTTTTGGTAAATAAAGTCACATAATAACAACCATTTAAAACCAAGATCATTCCAATAGGAAACGTGAGCTGGTAGTCCCTGATAGCTACAAAAAAATTATCTTCATAGGTTTCTCACAGATCAACCTCACCTCGGTCGATCTTTATGAATCTACTTGTTTATTGTATTTGAATACATATGTGAGCACCACAAGCTATATCTAATACCCATTTTTTAGAAAAGGAAAATTCAACTCAATAATAAATACACCTGAATCTTCCACTTACTTATTTTAATGGGTGTGGTTTTCCTTATATTGGCCCTTTTTTTCACATGTGAAATAGATAACATCATGTTCCCATGTTTTCCCCTTGATCGTCCTCTTCTTGGAAGGATGTGAAGAAGATTTGGGATTAAAGCTATTTTCTTTACCTTTATATTTTTTCACCATAAGGATAGAATTATTTTCATGATTCTTATACTTAACTACTTGGATAAGAAGAATGAGAATATGTGGTAGAGACTTCTCAATGATTTTCATATTAAAATTCACAACAAAGCTGGAGAATCTCTGAGAGAGTGATGTCTAAATCAGATTGATGTCCAATTATTTAAGGAGTTTAAACCCTAAAACCTTTAGGTACTCAATTTATCCAATGAACTTGACTAAATGAGTCACATATGGGGCACACTCTCCAAGCTTTCTAAAAAAGGGCACCTTAGAAATATCAAACAATCACGAACTGAATATGGTCACCATCTAAACTGGCACCAAACCCGACTCGTAATAAGGACCTAAGGGAATTATTGATCCCCATGGGCTGGAACAAGTTCCCGAGTATCATAAAATGAAATTTGGGAATTATTTACCCAAGTTTATAAACATATAATGACAAACAAGTCCAATAAAACCAATCTGGATTATTCAAACAAAATCATATTTTAAAAAATTTCAGAACTGAATTACATGGTTTAAAAAAACTCTAAAAGACTATAACAAATGAATAAAACCAAAAATAACAGCCCAAGAACCTCCACATGGAAAGAGTCACCACCCTAAAGCCATCTCCACAACACTGTATCTGGTAAAAACCCGAACCGTTGGCACACAAGTTGTACCCAAACCTACGAAAAAAATAAGAAAGTCTACTTACACACAAAACTGTAAGTAGGGTGTGATCCAAATCCCAATAGGATACCACCACTAATATATTCCATGTGATAAATATTTTAAGATAAAAATCATTGCAAGTTTTGTAAATAAGAAATTATAGTGATTGTTTCTAAGAGATGAAACATTAAAACTAAATAGTTTTGAGGTGAGATATTTTAAAGAAAATAATATTTTAAATAAAACCAACATGCTACTGAATTTTCCAGCCAATCATTTTGTATGCCGATGGTAAGCACAAAATATCAAGTGAGCACAAGTAATGGGAAATAACCCCTAGGCACTAGCTTGTTGTGGGTCCCAGGTACCTCGTATCTCGGTGAGAGTAACCATCACAATATTTGTTCTAGTGCATGAGGCACTAGTAGTGAATATAACCATAACCTAGTGGTCCCTCATCATTATAATAATAGTTTATTTAGTGTTTTAAGAATCAATCTTGCTACGTGAAACTGAGGCCAAATCCCACGGGATCACTATCATACTAGTACATGTCCACCTACTTAGATACCCAGGTTTCCCTCTTGTGATCAAACAAGTTCAACAAGACAAGAAATATAATTTCCATATGAAAATATCACTTACACAACACACATTCACCAAACATACCACATGTACATCACACAAGTCACAAAACCCACTTTTCATTCAAATTCATTTTAAAATCATACTCACACCAAAATAGCCCACAACACTTTTTACATTTCTTTAACACTTCCAAAAATCCTTTAAACAATTTTATAAAACCTTTACAAGACATTAAAACTCACATAAAATCCAACTCACATATCACATAATACTTCTTTCATCAATAAAATTCATTTTTCACAACACACTCACACAAAACAGCCCATAACCATGTTTTGAACCTCACTTTCCATTTGATAAAACATTTCAGCACTTTATAAAACATTCCAAAAATGTTTTATATCTCAAATCACCACCTTACCTTTCAAAAACCCATATTAGGTGAACACGCTCACTAAAAATTACAGATACACCCTTTTTCCCACTTTGTTTAACCAAAAAAAACATTTACAATTTTCATAAAACAAACCCAAGGGGTGTAACTATGCTTCCCACAAAAAATCCACTTCAAATCCCTCATTAAAGGCCAAAACCATACCAATACCAACCCAAAATAGAATTGGAATACATAGAAACATTTATTAAATTTCCCCCAAGTGTTATAAAAATACCTCAAATAATACCACCAAAAGACACATGAAAAACACACGTTTTTATAAATCACTTTCAAGAAGTACAACATGGTTTTACACATTAAACCCATTAAAACCCCCTTTCAAGGCCCACATTACACTAAGACATTAACAAACCAGAATTGGAATCCCCTTTAAACACTTATAAATCACTTTCATGTGTTATAAAATACACCCAAACATTACCCCAAGAGTCACACATGAAAAGCACCCAATTTCAAGCTAAAATGCAACTATAAAATTAAACGCTTAACCAAATCTATCAAAAACAGTTTTCAAACTACACACAATAGATTATAAACATGATAAATTAATAAACCAAGAAATCTAGCTCATCATAAAATGGTTACACATGGAATCACCTACCTTTTTAGTCAAAACCCTTAAATCATGGTGTGAAAACTCAACCGCACCTCCACCGCACCACAAGGTAGATAAATCTAGCCCTAGACCACAAGATTTCACCAAAAATACTCAAGTTTAAACCCTAGGTATGAACCCTAGATTTTGTACACTTTATAACATCATGGAAGAGGAAAAAAACCAAAGGAAGATGGGAGAAACCAAGAAGGAATCACTAACCTTGAAGAATCTTGGATTTTCCCCACCAAAAACCCCATCAAAGATGGGTTCCATAAAAGATTGAGGGAGCTTGGAGACCTCCCATGGATAATGGGGTCTAATGGAGGATAAATTGGGTGGATTATATTTATTTCTAGGAGGGAAAATGGGAATTTCAAAATTATTTTTAATGACCTGGATACACCTGCACGGTTTGCATGTATGGTTTGGAACCATGCGGCCAAAACGTGCGGCCTGTTATAGACACCCAAAACCATGCCATTATCTTCTAATTTCAGGGGGTTCAAAGGGGGAAATAAAGGGGGAAATATAGTCCAAGTATATGGGATAAAATCCCAAATGAAACCATCCTTTTCACACCAAAACTCATCCAAATCATAGGTGAAAACCACCTCACCAACTTACCCCACATGTGGTGCCACTAGGAGTGTTACTAATATAACTCTAAAACACCACAACCTTACACCATCCCTTTGAAAAAATAGGAGTCCAATTACCATAAAATACCTCCAAGACCAATTTCATTAGTCAAGAACACAAGAGACGCCAAAATTCCAAACCCAGAACACCCAGAAACCCAGAGAAAGCTATGAACCAGAAGAGGATTTGAAACAAAGCATGGAATTGAAATTATGGGTGTGAAAAAAACCATTCATGTCTAATTCTATCCTGTTAAAGACCATAGAAGTATTCAATAATTCTATACTCATCCATTTTTTCATTAGACTTCATGAGTTCACTATAAATAGATGAAAGCATCAAAAATTTAATTTCAACCACATCATTCATATATTTCTCATAGAATATGAACTCTTTATCACTAACCTCTTTAGAAGGTGGATCAGGAAATAAGGATTCTAGCACATAAGATTATGTTCATGGAATAGGACAACCCGAAGGCATCTGTACCATTTTTGGAAGTTACTACTCGTTAGAAGTTTTTCTTTACACAATATTGATCATAAAGATAATGTGGATGATGAGATTTCTATTTTATTCTACAATTAAAAGAGAATATTATTAGTACTTTTACCAATCACAGATTGGGTGAGATATTAATAAATTAATTTATTTTTATTAAATCTCCCTCTATTTTATCAAGTTATAATATCCCTCACTATTGATCTCAGAGTGTCTATTTTGTCAGACATTCTAGTGGCAAGTATCCATATTGACCTTTTTATAACACTAATAAGGGTTGGTCAAGGTACTTGATTACATTTAGATAGGCAGGTCACTACCCACTGTGGGATTATAGCTCCTTGATCCATTAAGTGGACTCCCCTATCCTGAAATATTAACTTATATTTCCTCAACAATTGCCTCCAAATTAAACCATGTCTTGAAAGTCCAACTCATATTGATGTAAAATGGTTAATTCAACCCAAAACATTCATAATAACTCCCCTTATAAAAGTAAGTGTCCCAAAAAGGGTTGTTAAAACACTTACTTCTATTGAGTTTCATTCCCAATCAAGTAATGGAAGGTTGAGTCTAACTTAATATTTGGTTGAGGGGTTTTAATTAATTATGCATAAATTTTATCTTGTTTTATCCCTTACATGTCTTGTTAATATTAAGTGGATGTTACTTAATTAATTAACCATATTGGATAAAACATTTAAACATAATTCATTTATTTAATTTATTATTCATAATTTTATCTTGTTTTATCCTTTACATGTCTTGTTAATATTATTTGGATGTTACTTGATTAATTAACCATGTTGGATAAAATATTTACGCATAATATATTTTTTTTAAATCATTATTTGTACATTAATTCATTTATTTTTGTGACCATGAATCCATAAAATAAATAATTCCATTAATATAAATAATTAATTAATTAAATGACTCATTAATGATCTTTATCTAACAATTAATTTAATGAACTTACATTAACTCAATCTATTACGTAGGGAAAATAACTCATTTTTCTGGTCTTGGAATGAGTTATAATATTCCACCTTTACACATGTGTATTACTTGATTTGGCATTATTATGGTTCTATCTTAAGCATCCTCCACACACCTTGGGATAATTAATTAATTACATGTATTTATGACTCACAGATGGGTGAGGGGAACCAAAGGATTGGTTAAAAGGGGATGACATAAATATTCTTGGACTCGCAGGTCCTACATAATAATGGAGGGATGGATGACACACATGCCATCATATTTAATTTAATAATAAATAATTTCAATCCCATGAAATAAATTAAATTAAAACATTCAACGCATACACAGGTCTTGGTCAATCTCATGAATGGTCATACATGCAACAAATACAAAAAATTAACTATCTAGAATTCATTTATTTATTCCTTATTTATTATTAAGATAAAAATTCTTTCATTAATTAATTAATTAATCAATTAATTAACTTTCATTTTAATGATCATATGAACTTAATTGTAGATGCCCATAATTTATGTTATTCATGGAAAATAAAGATCATAACCAATAATGACATATTTATTACAATAAATTAATTAAGAATTTTAAAATCTTTATAACCACTATTAAATTATCAAACACACAATTGGTTTCAATCAATAAATTAAGGTTTTAATACTAAAAATTTCAATTTAATGTTATTTAATTATATCATTAATTGGGAGACTACATAGTGTGTAAAACCTAGCTACACATTGTGTACCTTGGTTGTCGTGTATCTGAGACACAAGCCTTGGGCTTTGGTGTGTTAACTCATTAGAATTACACGACATGTACATGAAAGATAAACACCATGTATCTGCTTTTCGTGTTCCAAATTGGCCCAATCAATATGAGGTGTTCAATAAATGCACCACATGTAATTAATTTTTTGGTGAATCTATGTACAATGCACATGGGTATATGGAGTGTGCTCAGGCTATATGTCATGTAACCCAGTTTTACCAACCAAAGATTTGGAACTTCCCGATGGAATCTCTAGTCATTCTTCATTTGTTCTTAAACCTTTAAGAAAATTAAAAATTGAAGGAACAATATTAATACACCGATAACATGTTAATTCTAACTAGATTAAAGAATAAATAACATAAAATGAAAATCTAACCACAATTGCACATAGATCAACAACCAAATAAATAATTATAAATTTAAACATGACCGCTCAGATACCACTTGTTGGTTTCAAGTGTAGTAGAAGCATGTCGTAGTGGGTGACATATTAAATTTTCTTTTAATAATCATTGCTTGAATCCAAGAGTGAGGATATTGCACATAAAATTTATAATTAATTTATTTAATATTTGAAGAAATAAATATATAGTCTTAATAGATTTCTTAGTTGGTGAATGTTGATCATATGAAAAGACCCTTTTGGATTACCTTTGTTGAGATATGAGGATCTAAGGATAAAACCCCCTTTAGCTATGATCCACACGTGATCGTATGATCTCAGAGCAGCACCAATCAATCTCTAGGTGCTAGCATAGTGAGTCGAATGTCTTACGCTGTTCTTTATTGATCGCTCATTCTTTAATCTTGAATACATATATCTTTCACTTCCCATTATTGAAAGGGAGATAGAATGAGGAGTTGAGATAGAATTCATTATGTGCAAAAATTCTCTATTCTTAATTTTGGATGAAAAAATAATAGAAAATGTCATCTATTTATAGTGTTAGGATTTATGTTAAAATAATATTTAATTGAACATAGGCCATTAAATAAAATTTATTAATTTTAATAAACTCCATATCTAAAAATAATAATGATAATATTATTATTTTTTGGAGTGTTCCAACTTGCACAATAACAAATTTTATTTAACCAGCTTGTTAATTGAAATTTGTCACCGGACACAGTATTGGTCCATTTGAACTCCTCTTTCATTTATTGAACACCCAAATAAAATTTTATTCATAAATAAATATTTCATTAACATACTTATGAATGAATATTTGTTAAATATTCAATAAAATAAATATATATATTTTTATTCACATGTCAAAGAATAAATATTTATTTAATTTATGTGATTAATATAACTTGAATAAAATTATTCCTCAAACTTGAGAATAATATTTATTCAATTAATTAATCTCAAATATAATTTAATCAATATCAACATAAAAACTTAGTGTGTGACCCTCTAGGATTCTTTCTCATTGGAATTAGGCAGGCTTGCCTAAAGTCCAAGATTACTATCTAAAAATGGGTCAAGGAAACCAAGAGAAAGAAATTAATGTCACAATGATGAAAACCAAATAATAATACTTACTGAGTAATATAATCCCTTTGTCACCATATCTCATCAAGAAGGTTGCATGATGGTTTCATCAATATATTTTCTCGATACGTCTTTCTTTGACTATCTAAAATAAACAAGTCAGTAAACCATGTTCATGGAATTTAGATGATAGTTATATTCCAATCAAAGGTAAGAGATATAAAATACCATAAATATTAAAGGGAAAAATAATTCCTTGACTTATCCATTAATCATGTCAATAATGATGCACCCAATGTACCCTACCTCCCGCCAACATATGGCGTGATGGTTTTTGTCAGTAAATATAAGTACGTGATTCATGACATGCATCAATGATAATATTAAAGTATAAGGAAAATTACATGCATTTTCATATAAGAATATTTAATGACACCAAAATATGTGGAATTTCTATGGGAATGTATATTATCATAATCTCCCAACTTAGAGATTACCAAGTGAAAATTTCATGAGAAGAAGCCTCATCAACTTAAAAGTACTCACACCTAATGGTCTAAATACCATGTCTCACATTATAGTACATTATACAACCACAAGAAAATATTGAGAATATTTTCATAGTACTTTAAGGTTCTCATCATATTCGAGAACTTCTATGACCTTATCAATGTGAAAAATAATCTAGGACATTATTAGATTAAATCCATGCATAAAAATGAATATTATGTAATATAATGGTTAATTAAAATTCAATTAATCAAATATATATGTTATCAAAGTACAATTATTTGGTCCTAGGACACTAACTCTAACACTCTTTGCACAACTATTTAACTTCTTAAACAACTTTGGATAATCACGAAGGTTATCTTCAATTGAAATGATCATTTCTTCCATACAGTCTTCATTATAATTTACACTAATATTCATATCAAATGATTCATAAATAAAAATATCATCCCAATCAGTATTTATATTCAGTTTCTCCCCATTTTTAGTCCAACATTTATAGATTTGATCTATTTTGTGACAAATCAACTGTTCTTCCAACTCTTATGGATGAATTTATCTTGAATAAAATCAATGTAAACATGGAAAAAATATTTGAAAAGTTTTTTATGCATGCTATATTAAAAACTTGATGAACTATTTAAATACATCATCATGATCTTTTGTCATAAAATTAACATCCATCCATTTTTGATTCATATCCATCCTATTAGGTTCAAAAATATTCATTTTATACAAAAAATAAATAAATTCACATAAGGTATTCATAATCAAAGGAGAAAATTATAATCACTTATAATAAGGGTAACCTAATAGTTAAA
This sequence comes from Viscum album, assembly GCA_963277665.1. Lineage (NCBI taxonomy): Eukaryota > Viridiplantae > Streptophyta > Magnoliopsida > Santalales > Viscaceae > Viscum > Viscum album. Next base: position 827,410,037 of record OY728155.1, read on the forward strand.
TGTTATTGGTGATGATTCCTAAGAAGTTATCATTTTACACAAGGGTAGCATGCAAAGAAACAATTTGGTGATAAACATGTAGTTGTTGGTCTATCTTCTCGATTTGATATTTTGTGGGGAAAAAAATGGTAATTCAAGGATGGATTATATAAAATTTCTAGGTGAGATTCCAAAGAAAGGGATAATTTTATGTTTATTCATTTCTTCGTTTGGTACGTGGTAGTCCAGGTGGTGTTTCAGTGACAGGGTTCTTAGGAACTAAAGTTTATGATCTTTTGTCAGATGATGAAACAATAAACTTCAACATAAGTTAAAGAAGTGTTCCAGTGGAATCAAAAAATACTCATGTTATAAAAATTATTGGAGTATAATCCCTACCACTTGGGATCAACTAAAAACAAAAAAAATCCTTATTGTAAATATATGGTTGTTGGTCTAGGTTTTCTATTTGATGTTTTGTGGGAAAAAGGTGGTAATTCAAGGATGATTTTTGTAACTTTTCTATGTGGGATCCAATAAAAGGGAGGAGTTGATGTTTATTCATTTATTTATTTGGTACATAGAGGTCCATGTGGTGTTTTAGTGACATGGTTCTTAGGAACTAAAGTTGATGATGTTTTCTTAGATGATGAAACAATCAACTTCAACATAAGTTAAAGAAGTGTTCTAGTGGGATCAGTAAAAAACTCATATTAAACTAATGATTGAAGTATAAGACCAACTATTTAGGATCACCTAAAAACAAAACTCAAACTTAGTGAAACCAATAGAGAGAATCAAATCTGAAAAAATTTCAAAGTGGAAATTGGGAGTGTGGTTTAAATAAGATGGAAGCAAATAGGGATGTTTTTATTACCAGTCAAGATTCCAATTTACGGAGTGAAGGGTTGTTTGAGTGAAGCTTTAAAAATAGTTCTTAGAGTACTCATCTCAAACTAATGTTGGTCACAATTCAAATTTGTTTCTATGGACTTAATTATTCCCATACCTCAATCATATCAATGTTATATTAATAATCTTACCATTGTTGATTCAATAACTCTCATGCCCTTTCTTTCTTCCCACCAAATAGAAATATAGTTATTATTATTTAATAAAAAATAATAAAAAATATCTAGTGATTTAAAATAAAATGACCCCAATAATTCATCCAATGAACTCTTTTGGTGAATTTATTTTTTGAATAAAAAAATACATATTTACCTGATTTTAGAATAAAAAATATGGATATTCCCATTTATAATGTTATTGAGTAGATTATCTAAAATATTAAATGTTAACAAAATTATATAAACTTCATTAATGTATAAAGAATGAATATTCTTTATAATTATGAAAAATACACTTTTGTAATATAGGATATAAAAATAAAATTTATATACATGGAGTAATAAAAACTTATAAATTATAAAACCAATTTTCAAACTAATTATAGATTTAATTTCCCCACCTATAATATAGAAAAAGTTTAATTTATTGTAATAATAAATATTTATATTTACCTAAAGAATTTATCTTTTATATCTAAGTCCTTATACACTCAAATATATAAACATGATGAAAAAATATCATCACAAACCTTGAATTCATATACAAATCAATTGGTTTTATAACAAATAACTACCTTATACATCTTTTAATATAATTAATAACACTTATAATGTTTTAATTACAATATATAAGAATAAAATGGCCAAGATCTATTCATTATACTATTAACATGATCATAACGAATATCCAGATATTGTAGTGAGGAGCACCTTGATCCCCTCCTTCAGTTTGATGAGTTTCTAGCTGATTTTATAATGTGGGGTGGCATGGGATCTACTTCAAACCAGAAACCATAAAAAACGTAGCATTAAAATGGTCTATATCAGTAACATGAATGCGGCATTAGGGGGATAATGAGATTTGAGTGACTAGTTCATGGATGATCTTTGCATATGAAGTGCAATGAGGTGAGACCCATATGGATATGGCGAGGCATCAACAGCACACACATGTTACAACAATGCAACATCACCAAAAGATGAGTAGAAATAATCACACACCTTAGGTTTTGAGAGGGTCAATTCATCCAAGAAGTGTGTGTAGGATATTTAACAGAGGTTGAATTTTGAAAAATCCTTTAATGAAGGGAAAAAGTGGGTTTTTTAGGGTTGAATGTATAATATCGAGATGGGTTTTATCAGTGTTTTTTTAAAGAACTGATAAAAACTGTTTAAAATAATATATAAAAATATTAAAAAAATATAAACTAAAAATAATTATATTTAAAAAAAAGTAAAAATATTTAACATTATTAATTAATATATATTATTAAATGCATGAATCTTAAAAATGAGTGGAATTAAATGATTAAAAATGAATTGAGGAGTTTTTTTATACAATGATGGAGGAATAGTAATACTGGGTCCTAGGTTCCTCCAATGATCGCACTTTTCTCAATAACCCTATAACCCTAAATTTTTATTCTTATGCATCAAATCATCATGTTCTATTTGAGGAATGACTTCATCCAAAGAATACTAAGGTAAAAAATGGTGGGATTTTGAAGGAGCTTGCGACCTTCACTGTATTTTCAAGTGGTTCCTTCATCGTGCTCAGCAACCATATCTCACAATGAATAATAAAAAAAGGAACAATTGGTCATATATAAACAAAGGATGGTTACATAGTAGAAAGAATTGATCTATGTAAGTACTCAATTATTTCTCATATAAATATGTCAAAAGGAATGAAACCATGGAAAGTAGTTGACCTTGTTTCTTGGCTTGCATCTATTTGAGATATTTTGAAGTTTAAATATGTTTCCTTAGGGTGAGGTTTCTTATATATCCTTTTTCCTTCCATAGAATTTAAAGTGGAGGTTTAGAGCATGGGATTAATAAACTTAAGGTTTGTCACTTTAAGGATACATGATTGGGTATTAAACTTTAATCTGAATGATTTCAAGGAGTCTTATACACAGGTTTGAGTTAAAATACATGGATTAAACTAGATCTTATGCCATCCAGAAATATTATTTGATATTTCCTATGATATTGGCATGCCAATAAGGATGTATCAATGGTTACTTTTGTAAATTTTTCATGTGTTTTGGTTGATATTGATCTTAATGATCCGCTGATTGATAATTTTTTTTCTTTCAACTCTCCATGATGATATTAATCTTAGAGTTGAGTATGAAAAAATACCCCTCTTTTATGATGCATGTCGTATTATTGGTCATTTAATCTATGACTGTAGGAGGAATATTATTTTCTCTAATTTTAAATTGAGTGCTCATAACATGTAGCATTTTTGAAGAAGTGTTAAAAGTTATACACTTCTTAAAGGTGATTTTCCTAAGGACTTTGTAAGGAAGGATGCTGGAGATGATCCACCTAATATTATAAATCCCCTATTGGGATAGACTTTTATTAATGTTGAAGGTTCCTCTCATGAAAAATGAGGAAATAATCCTAATTTACCTATTTTTAATGAATAAAAGGAAGGTTACATTCCAAGGGTTACTACTTATCATTGGGATGGTACACTTCCTACTCCTATTGCTTAATTCTTTCAAGATAAGTCCATCAAATTTTAGGTTGACATGGTGGAGGAGAATCATATGACTGACACTAGTATAAATTTCAAGTACATGATATCCAAGGGTATTTCTAATGACTAGGTAGATGAGGATTTAGATGATATACAAGCGTCCATGGAATTTTTTTCTCAAGAGGTTGTGGACCTCAGCTTATGGAAAGATTAGAGGATGATACATGACAAGAATCACAAGGAGAAGGATTAGTTGGATGCAACCACTTCATTGAAAGTTAAATCCAGAGGATCAATTCCATCTAAATTTTTCTATGTTCATGGAAATGATAAAGTCTCAATATCTTATAATAATTAAATTTCTTTAAGATCTTCTATATCTTTAAAGGCATACTTAGGCAGAACTAATATTGGTGAAGCTGTATATTCTATTGCACTTACTACCCCTACTGCTTCTATTTACAGTGGAACGCATGTGGGATTTGATTTGTTAAAAGACCCTCTGGACAAATTTTATTCACGTTATACTATATCCTCTCTACCTTTAGTGAGGGAGGATTTCCAAGGGTCCAAATCAGTTATTGTTAATGTTTTCAATAATAAAATGTTGGATTCTAGCCTTTCCCTTGGTAGCAATGTTGTAGGTTATGTATCTGTATAGAAATTTAATGGTTTGAAGACTATCAGTGCCCCCTTTGAACCCTACTATTCAGGTGGTGTGGGATGAACAGGCTCTTATTGAGCTCAAAGATCACCCAAGAATAGTTTATGTTCAAAGGAACTTGGTTCACTAGGTTACAGAGCACTTGGAAAAGAGGATGGATGAAAATGGTAAGTCAAATGAGGTAACTCCATTTAACATTCAACCTATGGCTTTATGTCAAGTCTTTGACAGTGAAGATACAGAATCATCAAGAAGCTGTGTTCCTACTCAACCCGTTAATAAGGTAAAAATGAAGGTAAGTACTCATAATGCTTTTGAACTGCTAGTATCTGAAAAAAGTGAGGAGGATGGACAAAAAAGTGTTGGAGAACCTATTGCCAATGATATGAGCATAGATATAGATGATGGACTTCCAGATGATGGTGGTAGACCATATATGGAGGTTAAGACTTGGAGAAGGGTTCATCGCCCTCATGGTAGGGGTGGGCGCTCCTCTTGTCATAGTATGCACACTCGCTCTCCAGTTGTTTGAGGTTATTTTGTTCATATTGTATGTCATGGAATTTTTCAGACTTGTTTTTTCCTCCTATATTATGTATCTTTTCTTATTTTTATTAATAAAAGGGTCCTATAGCCTCAACATTTTTAAAAAATAAAAAAAATGAATAGACTTCAAAAATATTAAAATAATGGATAAGTTTTTTAATTATATAAATTATTAAAAAAATTAAAAATGAATATATATTAAAATAAATATGAATACATATTAAAACATTAAAAGTTAATGAATATGTATATATATATAATGAATAAATTACAAAAATAATATAAAAAATAATCAACGCTATAAGTGAATAAATAATATTAAATGAATGAATGATATAGAGTAAAATTTAATAATTAAAAAAAGATTATAAGAATATTAAAAAATTAATAAAAGTTATTGATTATATATATTATTAAAAAATTAAAAATGAATAAATGTAAAAATGAAAATGAATACGCATTAATTATATAAATTACACATACGAAATTAAAAACAATAAATGATAACAAATAAAAATATAGAAATTAAAAAATTGAATAAATTGAAAAAAATATTAAAAAATAATTAATATTATTAATGAAAATTTAATATTAAAAATGAATAAATTATAACAAATATTAAATAGTAATATATAGTAAATATTAAATAAAAATATAAAAAAAGAATAAAATTTACCGATTAAAAACATAATATATTAAATATATTATGGTACTAAATGAAATTCTAAAATGAATATTAAAAATTGAATAAATTACATAAATATTATGTGTGTAATTGTGTTTCTATATAAAATTACATTAATTACATAAATGAGTGTGTGAAATTAATGTGTTTGTATATATATATAACACAAGTTTGATATATGTTAAATTGAACAAACAAATAATAACATTATATAATATGTAACATATATTACTCGATAATAATTATTCCATATTTTTAATTAATATCAATTTTTAATTATAAACCATTCTTCACTATCTATACAACTTATTAAATGTAAATACATATTTTGTATATAAATCATATTTAAAGGGATCATTATATATTGATATATATATATATATATATATATATTTAAAGGTTAGGGTCGAAGCCTCATTTTATTATTAAATCAAATCAAAGCAAAGACCCTTAAAATTATTAACCAATAAATAATATTAAATGAATGAATGTTAAAAATTTGTGAAATTTAATTAAAAAATGAATAGATTGAAAAAATATTAAAAGAATGAATATGAGTTATTAATTATATAAAATTATAAAAATTAAAAATGAATACTTAAAATGAAAATGAATATATATTGATTATGAAAATTTTGATTTTATTAAACACGTTAATTAATAAATATCCAAAAAATTTAAAAATGAATAAAAGTACAAAAATATTAAATAAATAAATATTAAAAATGTACAAGATATAAAAAAATAAAAAAAATGTATTAATGAAATAAATAATAAAAAATGAATAAATTAAAAAAATTGATTAAGTTTTATTAATTATATAGATTATTAAAAAAATTAAAAATGAATATATGTTAAAATGATAATGAATATATATTAATTATACAAATTTCAACTATATTAAAAACATTAAATGTTAATAAATAAACATATGTAAATAAATAGTAAAAATGAATAAAATTTAGAAAATATTAAACAAATAAAAATATAAAATGAATAAATTACAAAAATATTAAAAAAATAATTAAGATTATTAATGAATAAATGATATTAAAAAATGAATAAATTTGAAAAAATATTAAAAGTCAATAAATAATCAATATTGGATAAAAATATTAAAAATGAATAAAAATTATCGATTAAAAACATAATATATAAAAAATATATATTATTTTAATAAATAAAATTCTAAAATGAATATAAAAATTGAATAAATTATAAAAATATTATGTTTGTGTATGAGTTTTTATATTAATTATGTGTGTGTGTGTGTGATTAATGTAACACATGTTTTATATATGTAAATTATAATAGTATTAAGAACATTAAATGTTAATAAATAAATGTAAATAAATATTAAAAATGAATAAAATTAAAAAAAAATAAACAAAAAATAATAATAAATTAATAAATTAAAAAAATATAAAAAAATATTAATGAAATAAATAATAATATAAATGATAAATTTAATATATATATATATACATATTAATTAAAAATTAATCAATAATATATATTAAATATAAATTTAAAATTTAAATAACATTTAATAATTAAAAACATAGTATATTAAATTTTAAATTTTAACAAATAAAAATCTAAAATGATAATATTAACAATTTATTATTTGAATATATGTTTTCCTTTATAAAATTTAATTAATGTCATATATGTACACATGAAATTATTGTATGACATATTAAGTGTAACATACATAGTCAAATTTTTTAATTAATAATTAAATATTTATTATTTGATATATATGTAAAATTTAAAAAACAATGACTTTGATAAATAAAAATGTTATTAAGTGTCTATTAATATTAATTAGTCAATATTTTTAATTAATATTATTTTTTAATTAAATTATAAATCATTTTTCACTAAATATACAACATATAAATATGATTTATAATACATTAGTATTAAATAAATATTATTTAATAAAATTATATATATATATATATATCAATATATATTTCTATATGAAATGAGATTTTATATAATATAAATTTTTTATTTTATATGCCATTTTTAATTAAATATCTTATATATAGAGTGAAAATGTATATTTAGTTATATATATATATAATTAATAAAATATATGATATTTTTATCAATACAAATATATTTATATATTAATATATAATTTTTAATGATATAATTTTTTTATAAAATATACCTTTTGTTAAAACTTTTTTAGCGCTGATAAAGGCTTCCTAAAATGCACTGATAATAATTAGATAATTATCAATTAATAATATTATTAATATGATAATTAATAATATAGTTCATAAATATTAATATATTTTTTAAGGTCTAAGAGGTTATAAACAAAGGAAACAATATATACACCTCTAGGACAACAAAGACATGTCACACCCCCTCCAAGGGTTGAACCACTTAATAACTGACACATTAAAATTTTATAACCTAAAAGCCTTGTGGTATAAAATCCATTACATGGCATGAAATCCCCATCATCCTAGTGAAAACGCCCCCTGATTATATTATGCATTGCATGCCAGTGTATACCTGGGTCAGTCCCTACTTGTACTTGCTACTGCATGCAATTTTGTGTGTGTGGATGCATTTTTTCTTAATAAATTTTTTGAGACCATGGGTTTGGGTTCCCAAATCCATGGTTCGTACCGTTTATGATTAATAAAATTATTAATTATATCATTACTTATTAATTTTTAATTATATTATTAGTTAATATTTATCTTATCAATTATATTAATAATATTTTTATTTATTGCTTGTTAACTATAATGTTGATTATTTATTATTAATTATTATTATTTAATTAATTATATTATTTTTATATTATTATTTATGTAGTTGGTGGATTGAGTGAGTGATAAAGTCATCCTATAATTATTCATATGACCAGGGTTCTACTTCTAGTTGCATCATCATTCATAAAGGGCCAAGAAATCCCCCCAAGGGGGGCTTCCAAGATTAGAAATCTAGTCATATGCAGAATTCCAGAGTGAATTTACCACTCAGAAAAACCTCCAATTTCATAAATAAAAATATAATTAAATAATTGATAATAATTTATAATAAAAAATTAACATTATATTTAAAAAGTAATAATTAAAAAAATTGGGGAGGGGGATTACAAATTACAAAGAAAATCTACCGACATATTCATAGTCCTCGAGGAGACTCGACCCTAAGACCTCCCTCAGACCCCTTAAAAGCGTAACCAATAGGCTAAGACCTTAAGGGAATAATTAAAAATATTATTAATATACTTAATAAGAAAAAATATTAGTTAATAATATAATTAATAATTAATAATTAATAATATGATTACTAATATAATAATTCAGAAATGACACGGACCATGGGTTTGGGAACCCGAGCCTGTGGTGCCAAAAAAATATTAAGAAAAAGTGCATGATCGCATGCACACAAGATTGTAGTGGGATGAAAGTACAATAAATGTGCCCCAAACATCACCACTAAAATATAAAAAATAACATGTTAAAAAATAACATCAAAGTGGAAACAACAAGTCACCACACACCTACAAAAAATCATGAACTTTCTTCGATATAATGTCATTATTAATAAATAATATAATTAATAATATAATTAATCATAATTAATATAATTAATATCATAATTAAGAATACAAATTAATATTTTTCATTGTTAATTATACTATTAATTAATATAATTAATAATATAATTATTATTAATAATAATTTATTTAAAGACATTGAGGTTACAAAAAACCAAACACACATACCCATATTCCAAGGATAGATCACACTCCCTCCATGGGTTGATTCACTCCATTGTTAGTCCATTACAACTATTTAAAACCCAATGGCCCACCATTTAATGGCCTAAATTCCACTTTGTTTGGGCCCAAAGCCCCTCTACCAATGTCATGTGTTACGCCAGCGTATACCTAGGTCTTCACCCTTACCTACATCATTTTCCATAATATAATTAATGATATAATTGAAAAATAATAATATAATTAATAATATTGAGAAAAGTCAAGTAGGACTCCTAGGAAACTAGGACCTCATCCATATTATTAAAAATATAAAATGGGATAAGTATAAGGTGGATAGTGATTTAGACACCTGGTATCATCCATCGAGTTCAAGAGATAAAAAAATCAAAAAATAGAAAAAGGAACCAAAATTCATCATCAACAAGAATTTCATAGATTCATGGTCTCTACACAACCTACACCTTAAAAATGGACTCTAATTCTTAGTTTGATACTGGGTACGCATGTTATGATGGGCACCTAACCCACCCTAACCATGGGGGAATCATCCCCATCTCTATGTTTGGACCTTTTTCTAAGGTATTTCTTGATTCTCATAGTCCTCCTCCATAGAGGTGGCATAATTCCTAGGAATCCTAGTATCTATTGAGGTGGAAACATCTTCAACAACAACCATCCCCTTGAGTTTATCTAAAATGGATTATTGATTAGTAGGAGCATCAAATGATTCAATTATAGTGAAAAAGTTAGATATAAGAACCTAAATTTCCACCTTTATACTTAGTTATGTTCTTTGAGAATAATTCTCCTTGTTATAAATATTTTCTTCTTTGATCCATTTAAATGAATATTTAAATTTTCGAGTTCCCAACAAACTACCTTTTCATTAGTAGGTGGAAAAGGATTTGTCCTATTCATAGGAGCCACATCCATCAAATCTTTAAAAGTCTAATTCTAGGTTAGAGTTGGGGCTAAGACTACCTCCTTTCCTTTGAGAAACATCTAATTTTCAAATGTGTTATACATTGTTTTTAGATAAAAAAATACACTTAATGAATTACAAAAAAAGGTCTTAGCGGTGGTTTACTCACAGCGATTCTAATAATTTCCTTGAAATAAATCATATTAAACAAATTATAATATAAAGGTGGTTTAATATAATCACCAATATATTTTTATTTTAAAATTTAGCAGTAGTTTTATTTAAACCCCTACTAAATCTTTTAAAAAACCCTAATTTTGACCCACTCCCCCTACACCTTATCTCCTTGGCCCCAAACCCACCCCAACCCCTCCCACTCTCCTCAGAGACCCCCAACCCTGACCCCCACCCACTCCAAATGATGATTGCAGTGACCCCAACACCCCCTACTCCTGATGGAAATCGTTGTGACTCCAACCACCCATGCTCCTGATGGAGACTGTCGTGACTCCAACCCCCTTACATTGAACATCGTAACACCAACCCCACCCCCATTTGATGACTATCGTGACGTTAACCCCCACCCCCACCCCCCTTCTGATGACTATCGTGACCTTAACCCCCTCCCCCCCCTTTGATGACCTCTATGACCCGGACCCCCCTGTTAGCGACTACTCTGACCTTGAACCCCCTTTTGGTGACCTCCATGACCTCAAACCCCCCCCCCCCCATCCCCTTTGGTGACTTCCATGACCTCCCCCCCCCCCATCAGTAACCGACATGACCCTGACCGCCCTTTTAGTGACTACTATGACTCTAAACCCCCATACTGGTGACCACGGTGACCCTAACCCCCCCTCCCCGATCCCCATGACCTTGACCCCCTACTCCCCAATAAGGACCTCACAGCGACCCCATGTACCTCGATGGTGACTTTTAAAGGCCTTTCTTACTATTTTTCTAGTGACTGCGACCCCTGACATCATTGAAGGTATGATTATTTTTTTGGATTTGGACACTCAAGAGGGGGTGAATTGAGTTCCTAATAAAAAAATTTGAAATGGAATAAAAAAATCCTCCAATTTAGAATAAAATAAATCCTAGTCAAATAAAATAGCAGATTTATAAAAGCCTTGACCGATTAAAATATTTATCAAAGAGTGATTAGTTCTAAGTTTAAATAATAAGAAATACTATTTTAACTTTTGAAATCAATTTACTAAATCAAATTATAATATAAACACTATCTAATATTAACTATCAAAGTGAAATAAAAGTTTTCAATTTTAAATATATAAAGCAGTGAAAATAAAACTTTGAAAGGCACAGTGGAAATAACAAAAAAAAGGTTTAGTATCAAGTTGAGACTTAGTCCTCTCCACCAGGTGATCACCTACCACTAAGTAGTGTATATAAACATAAATTTTATCCATAACCTAGATCGAGGTATACAATAGCACATACAGTGTTGTCCAAGTCACAAAGACCTCTTATACTGTTTTCATGGGAGTGAAAAATGTGACAGGCCACGTAGGGACCTCTTAAACTATTATCCATGGGAATACAAGGTGTATAAAGATAATTTGATATGATATATGTGTATATTCTAGTTATGCAGAAGAGTCAGTGTGTTCATAAAATAGAGAAAATCACACACTGCTCATAATGTAAATAAAGTTCACAAACAGAGTAGGTAAAAGAGTAGAAGGGATAGTATTTCTCTATGTGATGTGTGATGTAGCTTTGTGACTCCTTGAAGGTAGTTTGAAATGAAGCTCAAATCATTTTTCATAAATATTTTGTAAAATAGAGTATTGTATAATCTTTTGTCTTCTCATGTATGAATGATCCAAGTGTACTACAATCTTCTTCTTTGTGTATTCTTTGAATTTTTGAAGTATAATATCACACGCATGCAACACACCTCTTTATTATTTGGAACTCTTGTTGAGTCATGTTCAATCTTGTCTATCACCATGCACTTTTTTTCTTTTTGTTCTATTGTATTTTTAGAGATTCAGATTTTAGCTTTATATTCTTCAGCATAAAGCATGTTCTCAATTGTGGTCTAATACCTCGTACCTCATATTGTAGTCATACATTAATTTAAATATTGTTTGAAAAAGTCTGGAAAAAGGTCATTAAAATAATTAGTAGCACAAGTTCCACAAATATGACTGTTAGAAATATTGAATTTAAAATGAAAAAGGAAATGTAGTGGTGAGTCTTTTTAGTGGTGAGTCTAGTTCTGGAATGGTGATTCTTTAGAGTGGTGAGTCTAGTTATGGAATTATGAGTCTTTGAATTGGTGAGTCTTGTTCTGGAATAGTGACTCTTTAGAGTGGTGAGTCTTGTTCTGGAATGGTGACTCAGACTTAATGGTGAAACTAGAGTGGTGATTCAGAAGATTCATCCTTTGGTAAATCAAGAGTGGTGACTCAGGAAGGGTGAGTTAAGAGTGGTGACTTAGTAATAGTGATCCATCCTTTGGTTAATCAAGAGTGATGACTCGGGAATGGTGAGTCAGGAGTGGTGACTCAGGAATGGTGAGTCATCCTTTATTAAATCATGATCAGTGACTCAGGAATAGTGAGTTAGGAGCGATGAGTCATCCTTAGTGCATTCTGCAATCTTTCCTGAAATTCCAAATGCTAACATAACATAGTAAACTCATTAGAAACATAATTAATCATGATTTTTTATTATTAAAACTAGGAGAATTCAACAATATCTCCCCTTTTATGATCAAAAATCATGTCATTAATCTTAATCAAAGAATATATAATATGGCTGAACAAAGAGACATTAAATTTGTATCAGGGATAAAAAAAATTAAATTGATATGCCAATGATTTTCTCCCCCTTTTGGTATTATCAAAAGGGTAAAAACAAATGTAACACATATGGAATGATTCCAAATGATTATATATATATATGAGTAAAATATTCCATATACATCCCCATAAAAAATAGAAAGTATAAGTTTAGGGCTTCTCAATGGTAGGATATAGAGGTGATTTCCCTTGATTAGATGTGCTTGGAGAAGATAATGATGGATGAGAGATAGTAGTCGACACTGAAGGGGAGTCTGAGGTAGTAGAATGTAATTCTTAGTAAATGACTGACCTAAAATACATGAGTGCCTCAGTAGGAGTCATGAGAAAATGTTTAATTCTAGGAGGTAAAGGTGCAAAAGGATTGGTTATAAATGCAGAACGGTATTGTGGATGAGGACTAGGGTACACATGTCCAGCAATGAGTCCAGTAAAAGTTGAAGGTATGGGAAAGGCATATATAGATACAATTACAATGGTTTGAACATGCAGATAAGGCTTCAGTAGATTGATAAAATCCATAATTATCTGGCCTCCCTTTTCTATAGCCTCGGTGAAGTCATCCTTATTTTCCATAAAGGACTAAAGAGTTGGAGTATATTTTTTAAGTTGTTTAACTTACTCTCTGAAGGCTTGTGTGACTAATGGTATCCTAAAATTTTTAGTCAAGTACTTGAAATAAATATTCAACTGATGTTTGGTGTAAATTATTTTAAAGTATAAATCTACTTTATTGATGATCTATTCTTGAGCAGTAGTGGCCTCTTTGTAATAAATCCTGACCATGGAGTGCACATGATCACTATTGTGTCTGATTTTTTTCAAGGTCTCCTAATCTGAACTACCCATCATAGTCAGCAATTCTTCTCTGACAACCGATCTGACTATCTTAGCATTCAAATATTCAGAAGGAGTAACAATAGAGGCAGATGCACCTCTTAACTCTTCTTTGACAACTGATCTCAGCTAATCAGTATCAAACATTGGAGGATGGGGAACAATAACTGCAGATGAACTTAAGAAAGTATCTCCAAGAATTTTAAGAATACCAACCAATGAAGTTTTAAAATCTAACTTAATTTTCTCAACCAATGATTTGAGGGTTTCTAATTCATTACTGAACTAATTATTCTCAATTATATCTTCTTATATTTCATGAAGCATCTTGGGTTGAATTTTCCAAATTACTTTCTCCAGAAGTAGTGAAGCATCTCTTTCACTAAGATTTGTCATAAGTGCAGGTTGTGATCTCATAAGATCTATAAAACTAGATAACAGTTTATCTCCAAAAGATTTTAAATCATCTTGACTTACATAATGTGAAGTTATCTGAGTAGTGTAAGGGATAGATACCAATTCTTTAATAGATATTATCTTGATCTAAAACTCTTTTGATAAGTCCATTTCCTTAATTAAGGTTCCTGGAGAGTCACCAAAATCAACATAGCCATGGTATTTTTACCACTCATCTATAGAAGTTAGATCTAAAGGGTTTGGTATTTAAATTATTACCAAAATGGGGGTTTTTTACCCCTTAATAGGTACTCCTTTTTTAGTATCAACTAACTCTATTAACTGAATTTCATCATCATTTACATCCATTGTGTCATCCATATTTTGAGGTTCCTTAATTTTAACAACATATTTATTTGATTGCTCAGTCAATTCAACATTATCTCTAGTAGATAGAGCAATATACATTGCATCACCTCTATCATGACCTGAATGATCTGATCCATCATTATCACCTTTATTTTCTTCCTCTTCTTTTCCATTTTTACCAGATTATTCTTCTCCACTTTCATCATTTTATTCTTCTTCCTGTTCATTTACATCATCCTCTTCTTTATCACTATAATCAGATCCTTTATCATTTTCCTCACTTTCATTTTCATCTCCCTCTTCATCATTATCTCCACTTTTATATAAAACACTTTCTTCCTTATTCTCATCATAGTCATCATCATCCTTGAGAAGAGATTCTCTAGAGGGGAGAACTTGTGAAGGTCCATAAGATTCATGAGAAGGTTCTTCTTACTCTTTAGGAATATTGGGATAACTTATTTCTTCATCAGATAGATTATCTTCTTCAACTCTAGAGACAGTAGCCTAAACTTCTTCATCTAAGTATTCCACTACTTAATCTAGTTACAAACCTTTTCAGTAATGTCTTTTGGCCTTGTGGGATATTCAACAGGGTTGAAACTTTCATAAATATTTTCATTATCCTATACCCACTATTTCTTCCACAGATTCCAACTTATTTTCATCCTTTTGTAGATAACCTTGGTAATGAAAAACCACCACAGTCTATAATATTCTCTTCATTTTATCTTACTAATCCTTTTTCTTTCAACATAGAAGAAATAAACTTTGAATAAAATAGTGAAGTGTATTTTTAAGTGATTTTAATCATATCACACATATGGAAAATGAGGTATTTTCACAGATTGATTTTATATCCTTTCTTCAAAAGATATAAAAAATACACATCCTGATACTTCAAAGTGGAAAAGTCACTATTTATTAGGTAGAGAAGATGTTGGATAAACTTAAAACAGTAGTATGGTTTCTCTATCTAACTCAATATAAATAGGTCTTCTAGAAATTCCATCTCTAGTTAGATATGTTAAATAATCTTCTAAACAAAAAATGTCACTGGAAGGAGGGGCACTTCTCTGATGATCTTCAAAGATACCCTCACGAGGTACTCTTAAACATGTATCCCATGGTCTTTAGGAGAAGAAAAATATGTGTCCATTTACTCTACTTCTTAATAAAAAATCATCATCCTCATTGAAAGAAAACTCAACATTCCGATAAAACTCAGACACTAACTTTAGATACAGGGGTCTCTTATTATTGGAAAACCATTCCATCCAACCTTTCTATTTTAATACCCTCATCACAAGAGAATTACTTAAGAGAATACATTCTACAGATATTTCCTTTTATGATATAACAACTCACTTTTTGAGTTCGGGATTCAATGGTTCTTCAGATATTTAGCTAGAAACACTTTTCTTCTTCTTTGATGATCATCTTTTATCTAGAGACAATTCAGAAGGTCATTTCATTCTATCCATTTTGAACATTTTGGGAGAGTTTTAAGGAAATGGAGGGAAGAGGGGGGGTTTAAAATTGGGGTTTGAAATTTAAGAGGCCCAATGAAATTAGATAGGTTATAATTTTATCATTTAGGGATTCTAAAATTTAATATACGAAATATATCTAATAAATAAAAGAATAAAAATAGTAATCAACTACTTAGTCAGAAAAAAAAATTAAGTCCAAAAAATGGTGAGATAAGATAATGGTGAGACACTCAATAGTGAGACATCAATCGTGAGTCATCAATGATGAGATGTCAATAGTGAGACACCAACTATGAGTCATCAACGGTGATACATCAACTATGAGTCATCAATGGTGATACATCAACGGTGATACATCAATGGTGAGACATCAACTGTGAGTTTTCAATGGTGAGACATCAACTGTGAGTCATCAACGGTGAGACATTAACTATGATTAATCATTCCGATCTCATGTTTAATGTAACTCATTATCTCAGAGTTCAAAGTATTAGTAAAAATATCAACAAGATGCTTTTTTGTGCCAATGTATTCAAGATTTATATCAATTTTTAATAATGATCACTCAAAAAGTGATGTCTTACATCAATATGTTTTGTTATCGAATGAAATACTGGATTTTTAGAAATGTTAATAGCACTTGTGTTGTCAAAGTTTATAGGGATATGTCAGAATTGATATCCATAATCTATCAATGTATGTTTCATCCACAAAATTTGAGCACAACAACCTCAATCATCTATGTATTCAGCTTCAGTAGTATATAGTGCAACAAAATCTTGTTTATTACTACACCATGATTCTAGTGAATTACCCAAAATGTGATATGTTCCAGAGGTACGTTTTCTATCTAATTTGTATCCAACAAAATCATAATCATAATAACTAAATAAATCAAATGTTTTTCCTCTGGGATAGAAGAGTCCTAAATTGGTAGTATATTTGAGGTATTTAAACATTATTTTAACAGCAAGTGTGACTCTTTTGGGTTTTCTTGAAAATGAGAACACATACACACACTAAACATAATGTCAGTTAGTTAGCAGTTAAGTATAGAAGACTTCCAATCATACTTCTATAATTTGTTTGATCCGTTATTTTACCAGCCTCATCAAGATCCAACGTACATGTGGTACTCATGGAAGTTTCACTAATTTTATTATTATCCAGACCAAAACATTTTAGAACCTCCTTAGTATATTTACTTTGATTCAAAATAATTACTTCTTTATTTTTAAATATTTTTAATTGAAGAAAGAATTTAAGTTCACCCATTAAAATAATTTCAAATTCACTTTTCATCATTTTTGCAAAATATGAACATAGGAAGTTTTTAGAAGATCTAAAAATAAATGACCTTACTTGAACAGAAGATCTAAAAATAATATCATCTATATATATTTACAAAACCAAAACATCTTTCGATATTCTTTTGATAAAAAGAGTAGGTTCATCTATGCCTTTTATAAAACATTTTGAAATAAGAAAAGATTTGAGCCTATCATACCAAGATCTAGGAGATTATTTTAAACCATATAAATGTTTTTTTAGTTTGAAAACATGATTTGTAAAATGGGAATTTTGAAAGCTATGGGGTTTTTCAACAAAAAAAATCCTCACCTATATAACCATTTAAGAATGCACTTTTAGCATACATTTGATGAAGTTTTAAATTTAGATGATTTGCAAAAGCTAGCCGGATTATAACATATTCAAGTTGGGATACTGGTGTAAAGGTCTCTTCATAGTCTATGCCTTATTCTTGACTATAACCTTGTGTAACTAAACTATCCTTGTTCCTTACTATAGTGTCATCTTCATAAACCTTATTTTTAAACACCCATTTAGTTACTATAATTAAGGTGTCCTTGGTTCACTTAACAAGTTTCCATAATTTATTTATTTAAAACTAATTTATCTCCTCTTGCATAAACATTACCCAGAATTCATCACTGATTGCCTCATTGATATTCTTAGGTTTAATATATGATAAAAAGTCTTGATGTTCGACCTGATTTCTTAGAGAATATCTAGTTTGTGTACCTTTTTCTAAGTCTCTAACTACAGTATCTAAATGGTGATTTTTAAGTGTCCTAATTCCTTGAGAAAAAGATGGATTGGTTACCATTGAGTCTTCTACAGATTTAGGTTCTACAAGTTCAGAGTCAAAAGATTTTCTAGAATTGGATGATTTTTCTGCTTGTTTAACAGTAGAATCGAAAGATTTGAAATTTAAGTCCAAATTTGATAGATCATCCTCAAGATTTTCAAGAGAGGTATTAGGTTCATGTGTATATTTTTCATCAAATTTGACATGTACGGATTCTTCCACACATTTGTTTTTCTTATTAAAGACTCTATAGGATTTTCAAGAAATTGAATAACCTAGGAAAATTCTTTCATCACTTTTGGAGGAAAACTTTTCAAGATTATCCTTAGTATTAAGAATAAAATATTTTCAGTAAAAAACTCTAAAGTATTTAATCTTAGTCTTCCTATTATTCCATAGTTCATAAGGGGTTTTCTTCAAGATAGTCCTGATTAATAATCTATTGATTACATAACAAGATGTATTTATAGATTCTACACAGAAATAGATAGGTAAGTCATATTCATTGAGCATAGTCCTAGAAATATCTTGACGGGTTATGTTTCTTCTTTTTATAACCCCATTCTACTGATGTGTCCTAGGAGCATAAAATTTGTGACTATATCCATTTTATGAGTGAAATGATTTAAATTCTTGATTTTCAAACTCACATCCATGGTCACTACTTAAATTCATAATTTTAAGTCCACTTAGATTTTCTACTGATCTAGCATACTTGGTAAAATAAGAACTAGCTTCACTTTTTTGAGATAAAAAAAACCCAAGTATATCTAGACAAGTCATATATAAGTACATAAACATAGTGCTTCCCATTTAAACTTGAAACTCTAGATGGTCCAAACAAGTCCATGTGAACCAAATCAAGAGGTTGATAAGTTGAGATGTCTTTCTTTATTTTGAAAGATATCTTGTGTTTTTTCTCTTTTGACAGGTATTGTAAACTATATTGTTTGGAAACTCAAGTTTGGGTAGATCCCTAACTAACCCTTTTTTAGTAAGATTTCTAAGTGAGTGAATATTACAATGTACTATCCTCCTATTCCAGAGCTAGGATTATATATGAAAGGCACTTAAGAAATAAACATTTTGTGAATATAAAGAATCTAGATTAACAGTATAAATTTTTCGGCCAAGACCAATGATCTTTCCTTTATCATTGTCAAAAAAGGTGACATGTCCACCATCAACCCTTATTAAATTCTTGAAGTTTGAGTAGTCTCATATCATATGCCTTGAACGCCCACTATCCAAGTACCATTAGTTCTTATAGGAAATTTTCAAGTACATTTCCTAAAAAATAGATTAGACAAGAAATGATTTTGGTACCTAGATTTTATTAGGTCCAGAAATGTCAGTAATCAAAGCTTTAAGAACCCACACTTGCTTAATGGGTTTCCTGTAAGCAGTTTGTAAATTTTAAGATAAATAAACTCTATTAAGTCCTCTAGTAAAATAGATTATAGAATGATTTTTAGAAATATATATAATAGAAAATTTTCCAGAATTGGAACTAGTAGAATATTTTATAGGTTTATGAATAAATGTATTTTTAATTAATCTCCTCTATCCAGATTGGTAGCCTATACCTATAGTGTATTTTGGAGAAATTTTTTCTCCAAGAATTTCTATTCAAATCTTTTTCACACTAGTGAATTTTTATAGATCTTTATTTAATTGTTAATTAGATAGCTTAAGTTTAGTATTTTCTTTAAGCAACTGAGAATTTTTCTCCTTTTCTATAGCAACTTCATATTTAACAAAAATGGAAAGTTCATGTTGTTTTTTAAGTGTTTTGTATTTTCCATTTAGCACATTAAAAGTATCTTCAAGCATGTTGTAATAATAAAACAATTATTATTTAGTCATGTTCTCATAAACCTCATTTTCATCTTTATATCCAGAGTAATGATAGTTATGTTTAGGAGATACAGAAGCTACCTCAGATAGATTTTTTATTAATCACATATTGGATTTATCATCTTTTTCATCCTGAGATAAATCAGAATCATTATAGGAGTCCTCATAAGAACTCAATATAGATTTCATAAATTTCTTTTACTTTTGATCATTTCTATCATATTTCTTATTGTAATTTATTTTTGTACAGTCATACTTCACATGTAATTTTCTATTGTATTCGTAACATATGATGTCATTTGAATGATCATATTTCTTCCAATCTGTTTTCCACTTCCCATGATTTTAATATTTTCCTTTGAAGTTGGATTTCCTAAAGAATTTCTTCTTTCTATAAAACTTTTTTAATCTTCTAGATAACTGATCCATTTCCTCACCACTATCAGTTGATGAATCATCATCACTTGAACTTTCAACTTGAACTTGAACTTTTTCCTTTTATTTTTGGTTAGATGAAGTGGTTTTGAAAGAAACAGATTTTCTCTTAGGTTCATCATATTATTATCAATTAACCTTTAACTCTTCCTCATAGATCATTAACATTCCTATCAGTTCCTTTATAGGTAGTTCATCGATGTAACAAGATTCTCTAATTGATACTGATGTCCCTCTCTATCTTTTTAGAAGATATCTCAAGAGTCGCATGATCTGTTCTTTTGTAGTAACTATATTTCCCAATGAGATCATTGTATTCATGATATCATTGAACCTGAGATACATTTTAGAGATAGGCTCATCGAGATTCATCTTAAAATTATCATATTTAATAGTGTAAGTGTTAATCCTTATTTCTTTAACATTTTTAGTTCCTTCATGTGAGATAGTTAGAGTATCACATATCTCATAGGCAGTTTTACATGCATAAATTCTATTAAAATATTAATATCCTAAGGCACAATATAATTCATTCATGGATTTTCAATTTTTATTATAAACAGCCTTAGTTTCATTATCCCAAGTATTTCTAGCAGTAGTAGGAATTTTATATTCATCTACTATGGAAGACAATATTTCAAAACCCATATTTTCAATATGTATTTTCATTTTTATTTTCTATTGGGCATAATTAGTCCCATTGAAATATAGAGGCATGTTTGTAGCAGCACCTTAATATATGTTATCCATATTAAAATACTAATAAACAAATAAATATAAATAACTAAAAATTTAGAATTAACAGAAATTTTAAGATCTTTATCGTACAATTGTGATCATAGTGAAAGAGGATTTGAAAAACTTTAACTCCTTTGATACCAAAATTTGGTCAAAGTAGGACACTCAAGAGGGGGGTGAATTGATTTCCTAATAAAAAAAATATGTTTAAAATGGATTAAAAACAAATCCCCCAATTTAGAATAAAAGACAGCCCGGTAAACCAAAGTAGCAGATTTATAAAAGTTTTAATCATTTAAAATATTTCTCAAAGAGAGATTATTTCTCAATTGAAATAATAATAAATACCATTTTAAATTTTTAAATAAATTTACTAAATAAAATTATCATATAAACACTATCTAATATTAATTATCCTTGTGAAAGAAAAAATTTAAGGTTTAAATATATAAAGCAGCGGAGACTGAACTTTGAAAGGCACAATGGAAATAAAAACAAGAGGTTTAGTCTCAAACTAAGACTTAGTCCTCTCCATATGATGATCACCTACCACCAATCAGTTTATATAAACATAAATTTGATCCAAAACCTAGATTCAGGTATACAACAACACATACAGTGTTTTCTAGGTCACAAAGACCTCTTCTACAGTTTTTATGGGAGTGAAAAATGTGAAATACCACGTAAAGACCTCTTCTGCTATTATCCATGGTAATAAAATGTGTAGAAAGATAATTTGAGAATATGTCTATGTATCTTCTAGTTATGCACAGAAGTTAGTGTGTTCATAAAATAGAGAAAATCACACATTGCTCATAATGTAAATAAAGTTCACAAATAGAGCAGATAAAAGAGTAGAAGGGATAATGTTGCTCTTTGTGATATGTGTTATAGCTTTGTGACTCCTTGAAGGTAGCTTGAAATGAAGATCGAGTCATTTTTCAAAAATCTATTGTAAAAGAGAGTATCATAAAATATTTTTTCTTATGGTGTATGAATAATCCAAGTGTACTACAATCTGCTTCTTCATGTGTTCTTCAAATGTTTGAAGTATAAGATCGCATGCATGTAGCACAACTATTTCTTGTTTGGCACTCTTTTTGAGTCGTGTTAGATATTTTCTATCACCACACACTTTTTTTATTATTGAGTCATGTTCGATATGTTCTCGATCATGGTCTGGTACCTTGTACCTCGTATTTTGGTCTGACATCAATTTAAATTTTATCTGCAAATGGCCAGAAAAAATTCATTAAAATAATTAGTAGCACAAGTTCCACAAATATGACCATTAGAAATATTAAATTTAAAATGAATAAAGAAAGGTAGTAGTGGGTCTTTTGAGCGGTGAGTCTAGTTTTGGAATGATGATTCTAGTTCTGAAATGATGAGTTTTTTAAGCGGTGAGTCTTGTTCTGGAACGGTGACTCTTTGGAGCGATGTGTCTTGTTTTGGAATGGTGAATCAGACTTAATGGTGGAGCAAGAGAGGTGAGTTAGAAGATTCATCCTTCAATAAATTAGGTGTAGTGAATTAGGAATGGTGAGTCAGGATCAGTGACTCAGGAACGGTGAGTCATCCTTTGGTAAATCAAGAGCGGTGACTCAGGAATGATGAGTCAGGAGTGGTGAATCAGAAATGGTGAGTCATCCTTTGGTAAATCAGGATCAGTGACTCGGGAATGGTGAGTTAGGAGTGGTCATTTATCATTAGTGCATTCTGCAATCTTCCTTGAAATTTCAAATGCTAACATAACACGGTAAACTCATTAGAAACATAATTAATCATGATTTTTTATTATTAAAACTAGGAGAGGTCAACAATTGATTGAAATTTTCTAAGGGTTTTAATTAAATTATATAAATATCTGTGTAATTGAGTGTTGTTTTTGTTTTTAATGTTGGATTGAATCATTTTTATGTTGAATTTGTGTTATGTTGAATCAAGGTCCTAACCTGGTCAATGATGATGTTGGATGATGTTTAATTTTGATTTTACTTATTTGATTAAACATTTATATCTTTACATCTGAATGTACAATGATAAGAGTGAAAATACAATACCTATTAATAAAAGTTGGATTAAGTTACCTCAAAACACTCCCCATTATGCTAAGGGTTTTGAATATTTTTTAGATTATGCAATTGCAAATCTATCAGTGGATGGTAGAATAAATTTTTTGCCTCCTGATTGTAAATTAAAGCAATGGTTGAATAGAAATGAAGTATATGAGCATTTGATATTGAAATAGTTTCATGTTCGATATTTATGTTGTATTTTTCCTGGTGAATCAAATGTTATAGAAAGTCAAAACAATAACAATCCTATCACAAAACACAAAGTGACCCGCCATAGGAGAATTCAGTTCAAAATTTGATAAATGAATCATTTGGTTTTACATGATGTAGTGTCCAATATTTTAATAGATCAACAAAACCTACAGTTTATCCTGAGTAGATTAATTTTTCTTAGAACTTCAATGACCAAAAAATGAGTTTTATGAATTAGTTGAAGACAGACTACAAGAACTACATGAAGGGTGTGCAAAGTATTTGAAGTTGTCCTTTATACTTAAGTTGTATCATATCAAGTGTCTCTATGGAATTACTGAATAATAAATTTCCATGATTTTAGAGTTTCTTCTTGATCAATTTAGTGAATCTAAGATCCCTACATCATTCTATGAGATGAATAAATTCATTAATCAACTTAGACTTAATTATACAAAGATACATGCATGACCTAATGATTTCATGATTTACAAGGGAGAAGATTATGATTAAGAAGAATGCTTAAGATGTCATACAAGAAAATGGAAGTCAATGAACAACAATGAGTGTATAAATCAATGCAGCCCCAGGAAGAAACAAACGAAGAAAAATCCTGCAATGGTATTGCATTACTTTCCTCTGAAACCACATTTGTAAAGGTATTACGCTACTTTCCTCTGAAACTACACTTACAAAGACTATTCATGTTGTTTAAGGCTCCATATGACATAAAGTGGAATTCTTAGGATAGTAATGATGGCTTGATGAGACATCCAAAAGATTCAACATCATAGGAAATGTTTGATTCATTATGTCCCAATTTTTCATCAGATCCTAGGAATGTGCATTTGAGATTGGATTTTGATGGTTTTAACCCTTTTGGTACTTTAAGTACTAATTATAGCATTTTTTCAGTTGTTTTGATCCACTATAATCTGCCTTTAAGTATGTGTTTGAAGAATAATTTCATTATTTTAATGATTATTCTTGGAAAGAAAATTCATGGAATTGACATTAATTTATATCTTCGATATCTAATCAAAGAATTGTGAGAATTATGGGATGATGTCATGAAAACATATGATGCTTCAATGAGAAAACTATTAAAAATGTATGTTGCTTTAATGTAGACTATTAGTGACTTAACCAGACTGGGAAATTTATCCGGTTGGAACACTCATGCTAGTTTTTCTTTTCCAATTTGTAATTTTTATTTTGAACCTCAATGATTACCTCATTGTAGAAAATGGTGTTTTATGTGTCATCATCGATTTATTGATGTTTCTCGTAAATTCAGGTTTAACAAGACATAATTTAATGGAGATGTTGAATTGATACATCCACTGGAGGTGTTATCTGGTTCTAAAATATTGGGACAATTAATGAATGTCAAGAAGAATTTGTAAAATGTAATCAGTTTAAAAAAGGGGGTGAGGGTACGAGGTACAATATCTGAAGTAGCTGGAACACAACAATGGAAGAAAAAGAATATATTTTTTCAAACTTCCTTATTGAGAGTTTAATTTGATATGTTATAATCATGACGTAATCCATATTGAGAAGAATGTATGTGACAATGTAATTTTTACATTTCTTAATGAGTAGGGTAAATAGAAGGATCGCCTTAATGCTTGTAAGGATTTGGAGTCAATGAATATAAATCATGGTTTGTGGGAAATGAGAATCAAAAGTATCCTTTGGCTTTTTTTACAATTAAAAATAATATAAAGACATAGTCCTTCAAACTTTAAAGAATTTAAAAGTTCCATATGGATATTCAAGTAACAAATCAATCTATGTTGACTTAAAACATAAAAAAGTTACATGGATTTAAAATTCATGGCTCACATATTCTGATGGAGCAGTTTTCATTGGCATTACATAATAGGTTACCTAAAAAGCTAACTAGGTTTCTATTTGATTTTTGTACCTTTTTCGGGGATCTTTGTGGAAAAACTCTAAATCCAACTGATCTTGATAAACTTCAAGAAAGAATTTTTTTGACACTTTTTCATTTAGAGATGTTGTTTCTCCCTTAATTCATCACCGTGATGATTTATTTTTCTGTTCATTTGGTTGAAGAAGCTAAACTTGGTGGGATGGTACACTATCGATGTATGTATCTAATTGATATGTACATTGATATTATTTTTATTTTCATTGGTGAATTAAATTTTATCAAATAATTGTGTAATTTTTTTTAATATGTTTATTTTTTTCATCAGGTACTTAGGTCATTTTAAATCATATATGAGAAATAAAGCTCAACCAGAAGGCTCTATTGTTAAATATTATGTAGCTTAAGATTCCTTAAACTTATGTTATAGGTATTTGTATGGTATTGAGACTAGATTCAATCATGTTAGACATGTTGATGACATCTCCACTAATTCTCATTCTGAAAACCAGTCATTGGTATTTCCAACTATTGGGTGACCAATTGGAAGTGGGTAAAATTTTACACTAACTGAATTGGAGTTTCAAAAAGCACATAGATATGTACTACTCAATAATCCTATTTCAGATCCATTTATTGAAGGATTTTAATTTCAAACAAAGAGGTGACTAAGGGATAGATCTTTAAATGAGCTGGAATTAACAAAACCTATTAATAAGGATATTGTTGAATGGTTCTCCCGTCATGTAAGTATATACTCATATTCATATTATTGATGTGTAGTTATTTTTTCTATGTTAAAAGTAACACCTTATATATTATTGTATAGATAATGAATATTAAGAATCAAGATGAAATATCAAATTATTTGAATTTTTTATCTTGAGGTCCTCTAAGGAAGGCTAAGAGATTTGATGCCTACAATATTTATGGCTTCAGGTTTCGTACAATTTTTTGTAAAGAATACATGAAAACTCTAAATAGTGGTGTATTTTCACTTATAAAGGTGGGATACTATAGAAAGTTGAATGATATAATTGAATTAAACTATCATGGTTAGTTTTCAATTGTCTTATTCAAATGCAAGTGGGTCAACATTGATAGGGTTATAATGAATGATTCGTTACATTTTACTTCTATCAACTTCTCTCACTTGATCTATACTAGTGAGCGCGCAAATCATGGTCCATTTATCTTGGATTCACAAAAAAAAAGATGTTTTATTATGTGAATGATGAAATACATAAAGGTTGCAGTGTTTATATACACTTAAAGAAGAGAGGTTTATATGATATGGGTGATGAAGATCAATTGGTACTTTGTGACAGTGAACCTCATCAACCACAAAACATTGAACAGTTTTTTCTTGACAATATCGAAATAATAGAACATGAAAGAGAGGGTGAAAATGAAGCATTTATCGCAATGTAGGTTGATAATAATGAAGACAATGAATATGATGATAATTGGATGTATAAATTAGTAATGAAAATATATTACAATTTCTCATTGATTAGCGTTTCATACATATATACATTGTTCTATTTTTTATTTTTCTTATTGTAAAAATCTTTTAGTTTTTCATTTTTATACATTTAATATATATGAACCATTTGAATTGTAGGAATTCCAAGAACAAGAAAAATAAAGATCCTAACTGATCAGCATCTCAGAGCACACTTCCACTACCATCAGATTCATTGGATCCGAGTGATTCTATTGTACCCAAGACTACTAGAGAGTCATCCATTTCCTCATATGTTGTTGGTATCCCGCCATCTGATTCACCTCCAATGATCGAGCATTACCCCTCCATCTAGGGGATATTAGCGAGTTACTATTAATGGTATGTATGTCATTGTACAAAAAAAGTATATATTTTATTAATTGTTTAATGCATTTTTAAAACATATAAAGATAAAAATAGAAGAAATATAAATATGAACATGATAGATATATAAAAAAAGATGGGATTTTGAATCTTTAAAGAATGTGCCCGATGCGCCGGTATCTTCTATGGTTCTCTTGGTAGTTAGTCTAGCATGATCTCTATGGGGGTCACTCCCTAATTTGGGAGTCTCCTTTGTCAACAAGGAGACTTCTCCCTTGGTTGGAAACCAACCCAGCCGGTACAACAGGCTTCATGGACCTGCAACAGGTGGTAGGAGGAAGTCTTGGGGGTAGATGAACCACCCCACCAACCAGAGAAAACCCTTCTGTTGATTCCTCTATTTAAACAGGATTGAATCCCATCATTTGTAATGGAAGAAATCTGTGGTGTAATCTGTGTGTGTTGTTATCCTCCGACGAGAACCGGAGAGAAACGTTTTCTCCCGTGGACGTAGGTCATCCAACCGAACCATGTTAAATCTCTTGTGTTGCTTCGTTTTCTCCCATTTTTGTGTGTTTGAGGTACCATGCACCTCCGCTGCGCCCCAACAAGTGGTATCAGAGGCGATTCGGAGTGAACGAAGTTGAACCGGCGAGGCAACGGTGAATTTTCTAGTGGCCGGAAAATTGAAAGTGATCAGAAAACTTTTCTGAGTCCAGATTCATAAAGAGGACGGTGAGATAATTGCAACGGTGCAAGCGGCGATGAAAACGGAGTTGAAACGAGCTCGGTAGGCTCGGTCAAAGTTTGGTCAAACCCGCGGCTGAACAGTACCCCCGTGCCGGAGAAGATGACACTGTTCACGCTGCCAGCGACAATTCCGGCGAGGTTCCTGCAGGAACTCCGGTGTGCCACGTCAGCATCACATCAGCGCCACATCAGCAGACGATCTGGACCATTGAGTTTGTTTTAGGGATATCTCGTCCAATCGACGTCCGATTTCGGCGATCCAGGAGTTGATTCCGACTATTTAGACCATTCTAGATGCATCTGTATGGTTATTTTTTCAAAATTTTCACTCTATCAGTTGGTCTCAGAAGGATGAAGCATCGACGGTGGTGATCACATTTTTGATGACGACGATGGCCGGTGGCGGAGCACTACCATGATTTGATATCGAGAAGTTCGATGGTCGAAACAATTTCAGCTTGTGGAAAATGTAAGGGTTGGTGTCCTGAGAACCAAATGTTTTGTACTTTGATTACATGAATGTTCACTTATTATATATTGTTAATTATTCTGCATGACTATAATATAATAATGTCCTGGAATATTTGTTGCATTGATAAGGTCATGGCAGATCCCTGCTATGATGAGAACCTTGAAATGCTATAACAATATTCTTAAATAAAGTTCTACGGTTGGATGACATACTATGATAGGACACATAGTATACAGACCGTCATGTGCAAGCACTCGTAAGAAAACGATACTCTCTCTCATGGAGTTCGCACTTGGTAATCTCCAAGATGGGGGGTTATGAGAACAGACCCGCCAGTAGCAATTCCACATGTCTTGGTGTCATCGGAAATTGCTATCTACGAGCGTGTGTAATGGTCCTTAGACTGGAAGATTATCATTAACTCATGTCATGACTCGCACACTTAGATTTACTAACGAAAACCGTCACGCAGACAGTTGGCAGGAAGTAGGGTATGTTGGGTGCGTCACGAGTGACATGTTGTTAATGGATAAGTCGAGGGAGGATTTGTCCCTTCCATTTATGGAAGTTGATATCTTGGCCCTTTGATTGAAATAGAACTATCGCATTAAATTCCATGGCCATGGTGTGAACGACGAGTTTATTTCAGGTAGTCAAAGAACGACGGATCAAGCATATAGGTTTATGACACTGCCATGAAACCTGCTTGATGAGATATCGAGACAAAGGGATTAAATTACACAGTAAGCATTCGTATGTGGTGATACGTCAATGCGGCGTCAACTTCTTTCTCTTGGGTGCCTTGACCCGTTGCTAGACAATAATCTTGGACTTTAGGCAAGCCCGCCTAATGCCAACGAGAAAGAGGCCTAGAGGGTCACACACTAAGTGTATTCAAGTATCTCAAGTAGAATAAAGATTATTCCCGTATGTGGTTTAATAATTATTCAAGGAAGATTAAATCGTTTTAATGTTAGAGGAAGAATAAAATGAAAACAAGTACACGCCGTGTATTAATTATTACACGCCGTGTAGTTTTTATTTTGAAAAGGAAATTAATAAATGAAAACAATATATACACGCCGTGTACATTTAATGTACACTCCGTGTAGTTTTCAATGAAAAACAAGTACACGCCGTGTATTTATTATTACACACCGTGTAGTTTTTCCAGTCGGGATTTTAAGGATATAATATTGTTTTATTAAATGATATTTATTATAATCAGCGTGAGCGCATGTCAAGGAATTAATTATTCGACATGGGGGTTTTCAATAAGAGTTAATGAAATAAATGAAACACGTAACACGTTTATTTATTGTCATAACTATACAACCTCAAACCTGATTATAAATATCCTCACAACCCCAACTCTTTTCCAAGACACAAGAGAATCATTGTGCACAAAAATTATGGAGAATTCTTTCAAGGCCAAAAGAACCTCTTCCTCTATGAACGCTCTCAAGACCAAGAGAGATCTTCTTCCATCGGATCCAGACGATCTAAGGCGGACAACGCAAGCAAAGGCTTCTCCACGCTAGCACCCGGAGAATCCTTTGGCGACATCCAGAGATACGAGGTACACGTGTGGATCACCGCTAGAGGGAGTCTACACTTGGATTCTACGACGTAACAACGGATCATATCGACAACGTGATCAAGAACATCAACGAAGAAAGAACACCCAAAAGATATTTCTTTATAATTAATTAAATTAATTATAATCAACCTGTAACGATCCTTGTTTGTGGTTCCGGGACAAACCTTCTTCTTTGTCTTTTTCTGTGATTCGATCTGTGGAGACTGGCGTTTATCGTCGTATTGATCCCGGATTGATCATTGCTAATGACAAAAAGTCAAGTGGGCACATCCACCCACATGCTTCCGCTGCGCCCGGAACCTTCAGTAAAGCACGGTGAAAGATCTTTTGGTGCAACAAGGCATGATCAGACCATTGATCGAAGAAAAGCCCGAGACAACCAGCGTCGATGATTGGGAAGAGCTCGAGATGCGGGTCGTCAGCACAATTCGATTGTGTCTGGCGAAAGAGGTAAAATGCTCAGTGTTGGATGAGACCTCACCGAAAGAGATCTGGAAGAAGTTGGAGCAGCGGTATATGACGAAATCGCTCACCAACAAATTATTCCTGAAGAAGAAACTGTACCAGTTGTGCATGGACGTGGGAACAAATTTGTTGGATCACACCAATAAATTCAACAAGATCCTGACACAGTTATTGGGGCTCGGTGTGAAGGTTAGAGAGGAAGATAAAACGCTTTTGCTTTTATCATCCCTACCAAGCTCATTTGATGGGCTTGTGACTGCATTGCTCGTGGGGAAGGAGTCATTGAAGCTGGACGATGTGATGGCGTCGCTTCAAGATTCGGAGGCATTTCGAAGACCCGCGACGCATTCAGGCGAGCAAATCATGGTAATGCGAGATGATCAACGTGGGAGGAGCCGACATCGACAGTCAGGAGGTAAAGAATGGCAGCCAAAATCCAGGGGGCGTGATCCTAGCGAAATCACTTTTTTTGTGCGAGCAAAAGGGTCACTATAAAAGTAATTGTGGAGAGCGCAAACGGTACATTGCTGTGAAGAAGAAAGTTGAAGAGGAGGATGCAAACATCATAGAACTATCGGCAGATGATGAAGTCTGTGTGATAACGTGAAGTTTTCACTCAGATGAGAGAGTTGAATGGGGAGAAGTGCAGTGTCATTACTGCAAAAGATACGGGCACATGAAGCGGGAATGCCGATTTCTAAAGAGGAAGAACGAGCGGGCTCAAAATCCAAAGGAAGACGGATGGGTTCTAAATTCAGGGAGCTCGGCACACATATGTACGACGAGAGGTACATTTGATACTTTTCAGCAGGTGCGATACTTAGTGAGACTTGGTGATGGGTCAACATGCGAGGTTCGAGGAGTCGGGATAGTGAAATTGAAGACACCCGATGGAGCAGTTCGTAAACTGGCTGACGTGAAATTTGTTCCGAGGATGAGGCGGAACTTGATATCATTAAGAAGGCTTGATGCAAAAGGGTTCAAGATTTCCATAGCAGGTGGAGTATTGGAAGTCTCACGTGGGAATGCAGTGAAGCTTACTGGGAAGGAGTCCCAAGGATTGTATCATTTGATGGGGACCGCAGTCTGCCCAAGATCAAGTAAAGATGGTGGAAGTGCCGCTACATCTGGCGTGAAGAAGCATGTTCGATTTGCCGATGATATTTTTGACACATGTAAGAAGGCTTGATGCAAAAGGGTTCAAGATTTCCATAGCAGGTGGAGTGTTGGAAGTCTCACGTGGGAATGCAGTGAAGCTTACTGGGAAGGAGTCCCAAGGATTGTATCATTTGATGGGGACCGCAGTCTGCCCAAGATCGAGTAAAGATGGTGGAAGTGCCGCGACATCTGGCGTGAAGAAGCATGTTCGATTTGCCGATGATACTTTTGACACATGTAAGAAGACTGCAGGTCTGGTTTCTACCCCAAATTGGTCGTGAGGGGGAGATTTGTGGGGGTCACTCCCTAATTTGGGAGTCTCCTTTGTTGGCAAGGAGACTTCTCCCTTGGTTGGCAACCAACCCAATCGGTACAGTAGGCTTCATGGACCTGCAGTAGGCGGCGGGAAGAAGTCTTGGGGGTAGATGAACCACCCCACCAACCGGAGAAAACCCTTCTGTTGATTCCTCTATTTAAATAGGATTGAATCTCATCATTTGTAAAGGAAAAAATCCATTGTGTAATATGTGTGTGTTGTTATCCTCCGACGAGAACCGGAGAGAAGAAATAGAGAAACATTTTCTCCTGTGGACGTAGGTCATCCGACCGAACCACGTTAAATGTCTTATGTTACTCCGTTTTCTTCCGTTTTTGTGTGTTTGTGGTACCACGCACCTCTGCTGCGCTCCAACAATCTCGTGTTCCGGTCTCTGGATCTTTGTTCCCCTACGATCCATCTTAAGCAGACCTCCACCTGCTCCATCTTTCAAAGATGTTCTCTGTCAGAAATCTCTCTATCAGAACAACTCTGGAGCGTGCTCAGAGTTTTCTCAAGGATATGTCTCTCGCTCGAAAGATGGTCTCCAGATTCTAGATATCTCTACTGCAGCTTTCTGTGGTGCTTCTGATTTTCTGCAATGGACCCTAGTAATGAGATTCGGGATTGACAAACCACCCCTTTATTCCAACACTTCGTCAGATCATGGAATTTGGATTCACCGGCTAGGGTTTCGGTTCTTAACCGAATGTCCTTCTATATTGCTCTTTCCTTGAGTGAGGACTTCATTTCATCTTGGAGCGGTAGTCCTCATGCTGTTGGACGTTGTAGATTCTCTCTTTACCACTGGTCTATAGATGTTCATCTGGGTAAAGATTCCCCTTTGGTTGCGGTGTGGATTCCCCTTCCCGGTTTGCCTCTCCCTTTCATGAATCCAGGCCTTCTTAGAGGTATTGGAGATTCCTTCAGCTCCATCATTTATGTCGATTAGAGATCTATTTGTCTAGAAGATGCAACGTCAGCTAGGATTTGTGTGTAAATGGACTTCTCGACCCCCCTTCCATCCAAGCTTCTGCTCAGAGTTGAAGGCATGCCAGAATGGTCTCAGCCATTGGTTTATCCCTCCCCTCCCCACTTCTGCTCAAGCTGCCACCTCCAAGGACATGCTTCCCATGAATGTCACAAGTCCCACCAGTCAAAATTTAATTTTGATTAGAAGAGGACCCATCGTACCCCTGAAGTCTCTTCTACTGTGCCCTCAGTTTCTCCTTCCAGTCCTAATCTAGGATCTAGATGTCGTGGGAAGAGAGTGATTATCGCACCTTCCTCCTCGGTGGAGGAAGATTCGCCTTCTTCTGTAAATGTCCCTATGGAGGTTTCGGTCCCTCTCTGCCAAGATTTTGTTCCAGTCAACTGTCAAAGTGCTTGTATGCTTCCTGTTGCCAGATTGCTTCAGTCGTTAGAGTTGTTTTCAATCTTCCCTGGGGAGTAGAATGTGCTAACGCATTTATCCTCCTACCAACATCTCCTTGCCATTAGGGAACTGACTCCAGAAGACTCTTCTAATAGTATTTTGCAGGCTTCTTCTCCTGTTTCAGGATCTCCTTCCATGCGATTGGGTGTGTCCCCCCCCCCCCCCCCCCCAACTTCACGGACAGTCTCCCTTCTACACTGAAGATTTTGGTACATAAAAATAATTCTCCCACAGCTCAGACCAATGCATTACCAACCAGAGTTCAGACCAGATCAAAATTGAGGTCCAATTACAAATCCAGATCTTCAAAGAGATTCTAGGTCCGGGATTCTAGGGCCAATGCCAGATGCCTTTTTCATCAATGATTAATTTCCTCATATGGAATGCCCATGGATTGGGCTCTCGTGTAAAATTGGATTTCATCTCCAATGAATTTTTCTCTCACTCAATTTCTTGGGTTGTGGTTCTTGAACCCAAATAGGATCCCTCAAAAGTCGAGGACTTTTCTCATCACTTGAGATCACCCGGATTCCTTAATGGTTTCCCCGCAAACTCTCATATATGGTTATTTTGGAAAGCCGACATTTTAGTCGACATTATCTCTTCTTGAGATAAATTTATCAGTATTAAACTATCAGTGGGAGTTAATTCGTTTTTTCTTTTAGTTGTTTATGTTAAATGCGATCCTCAATCCAAAGATTCTCTTTGGGGTGATCTGAGTTCTTTTAACCCAGGAGATTCTCCATGGTTAGTAGGAGGAGACTTCAACATTGTGGCCAATTCCTAGGAGAAAAAAAGATGTGGCCCTTTTCCCAGAAGATAAAGTCATACATTCATGAAGCTCAAGGCGAACAATGGGCTCATGGATGCTAGATTCTCAAGGGACCCATTCACTTGGTGTAATAATTAGCGCGGGGATCGACGTTCTTGGAGTTGTCTTGATCGATGTATAGTGAATGGAGTGACTCTATCTTCCTTCCTTGACATCAAACTCTCACACCTGGTTCATGTTATTTCAGACCATTCTCCTCTCTACATTACTTTGAGGGATAGAAGTGTTGTTGAGAATTTCTTTCATTTTTCCTCTTCATGGGATGATAACTCAGAATTCTATGACATTGTGAGGGATTCCTGGGATCACTCGTCTAGAGGTAACCATTGTCTCTCTCTTCATAATAATTTAAGGCATCTCAAAGGTCATCTTCGATCCTGGGTCATGTGCCTTCCCTCTGGTGACCTTGAACTGGAGGAATTAAACAGAGACATTCAATAGTTGGAGTCGAGTCTGGAGACTGTTTGGGAGGATGATGTTTTTGTGGATTTGAGATGCAAAACAGATTCTTTAGCATATCTGTTGTTGAAGCAGGAATGTGTTGCAAGAGAAAAGTCTCAAGTTAAATGGTTTCGTGAAGGAGATAGAAACTCGGGGTACTTCCATGCTTGTCTTAAAGAAAAATATAGATACACATATCCTAACTTGCAGCTGGAGGATGAATCTTTCTTTAATTATAGATATGTTTTGGAAGTATGGCGGATAATTACTTCAAGTCTCTTTTGGAATCTCCCAACTCATGCATGGTGGATGTCTATCCGAGAGGTTCATTTGTTCTGTTTGATTTAATTCCTTGTTCTATGGATAGAGCAGTGAACGAAATACTGATGGATATCTCAGATGAGGAAGAAATATGTGAGGAGATTTGGTCCATTAACCCTATCAGTGCACCTGGGCCTGATGATTTCTCAGCCTCTTCCTACAGGGCTACATGGGACATTGTGAAGAGGAACTTGATCAGTGCGGTGTGGGATTTTTTCCAAGGTGGTAATCTTCCTCGTGTGGCATGTGCTACGAAGCTTGTTCTAGTGCCCAAGGTTAAAGATCCACAATCATTGAATCATTACCATCCTATTAGCTTGTGTAATGTGCCCTATAAAGTCCTTGTTGTCCTTCTTAACAAAATACTTGCTCCCTTCCTTTCAAGTTGGGTGGCTGAGGAGCATCATGGCTTCGTGAAAGGCAGATAAATCCAAGAGGTTATTGCCTTTTTCCATGAAGTAATCAGTGACATCAACTTGAAGACCTTTGATAGCAATGTGTCCATCAAATTAGATATGAGTAAAGCCTGTGATAGATTTGAATGGAGATTTATCAACATGGTTCTTGCAAGTATGGGATTCTCTGTGTGGATTATTGATCTTCTCTTTCGCTGTTTTAGCTCCCCATGGATGGACACTACTTTTATGGGCAAGTAGTTTCGATTTTTCAAAGTAGCCAGAGGGTTGAGGCAGGGAGATCCCCTTTCCCCCTCCCTATTTATCATTGCTCAAGGTTCACTCAGCCATTACCTTATTCATTGCATAACAGTTGGCAAAATTACACCATAACGCAATAATCATTCGTGTGGGGTATTTTTTATCTCATGTTTGCAAATGACACCATTTTATTTGTAAATGGAAGCAGAAGATCCATCCAGGGGGTAATGAGGATTTATAGATTTATTGTTCCTAGAGAGGGAAAGTTGTTAGCCGTGAAAAGAGTAACTTTTTTGTACCTAACAGATGCTCGGAGAGATGGATTAGAACTTTGGAAACCTATCTTGGCATGTGCAAAGGGTCCTTCCCTATGAACTACTTGGGTGCTCCTGTGTCCCCCAACACACTACTCATCAAACACGTTGATATGATTGTGGATAAAATCATGGGTCGTATTCTCAATTGGAAAAACGGGTTCTTATCCTTTGGAGGGAGAATTTATTTGATCAACTTTGTACTCTTCTCCATCCTCATGCATATCCTTTCCACTCTGAAGGTTCCGAGGAAGGTGATTTCCAACATTGAGTGATCTTTGATTTCTTTTTTATGGGACGATCACTTGCAAGGTAAATTCCATTGGGCCTCTTGGAACAAGCTTGTTAAACCCATCAAAGAAGGGGGTATAAATTTTAGAAGTATTTCTAGAACCATGAATGACTTTCATGCCAAACTTTCCTGGGAGTTAATTGAGGGGAAAACATTATGGCGAAAACACATACTAAATACTTATGATATTGAAGGGAGACTATCTAGAATTAAACCCTCTAAAATTTAGAAGATGATTCAGCCTAATATCCCTATCCTTCAGTAGCATACCCGATGGTTAGTTGTAAGGGGAAATGTCAGCTATTGGCATCACAACTTGTCAGGAAATCCTTTTGGATTCCCGAGATGCCCTTCTCTGAGTATCAGCTTCAGGGAAGCTGGTGAATATCCTAATTTCATCTGCGCCACATTGGATGATGATCAGAGGAATCTCTTTGACAATATTGATATGTCCAATGACTCGGATAAATGCATTTTCATAGGTTCTGTTGCTGGTATTTTTTCTATTAGAGATTTCCTTAAAATTCAATCTATTTCTTCTTCTCAAGATCATTAGGGTGAAATGTTATGGTGTAAGGAGCTTCTTTTGAAGTTTTTTTTCCTAGTTTGGCATGTTTGGAACAATGATTTTCCATTTGATGAGAATATTTAGTGGATAGGGATTAGGTATTTCTTTGAGATGCTTGTGTCGCAGAGAGCCGCATTATGAGTCCACGGATAACTTGTTTTTCAACAGTGAATGGGCTAAGTCAGTATGGAGTTCGTTTGGTCGTTTTATCAGGCGGTCTGAACAAATTTCTTCAACTGATACCCTCCTTCAACAATTATTTCATGGGACAGACAGAACCAACTCTGAGAGGAAGGTCAGGGTGTTAATTTTCATTGTGGGTTGCTGGCTTCTTTAGCTATCCAGAAATGAAAAAAGGCATCAGGCTTCACCAATCTCCATAACATGTATTATTCTCAAAACTAGGAACTTAATCCTAGATTTCTATAGGATGTGAAAAGACTCAGTGAAAACTCCTTCCCTCTCATCTCTAAATCCCTCGATCTCGTACCTTAACAACAACACTACAAATAGGGGGAAATGGATCGAGTGGAAGCCTCCCATCTCAGGGAACAAATTAAACAATGTTGGTTATTTCTGAATGGGCTCTATGCGCGGTGGAGGAGTTATCAGAGATCCCAATGGGTCAGTCATTGTTGCATTATTTACCTTCTTTGGGAGTGGTGATTCCCTTCAAGCAGAAGCCCATGCCATGCTCACAGGGCTGCTTCTTAGTAACCAGAGAAACATTTCTATCAGGGAGATTGAGATTGGTTCATCAATAATCTACACTGCAATAATAGGTAAAGTCCCTCTCCCTTGGTCCACCAAATATACCATCAAAAGATGCAAGCGAATTATGAGTAATCATGTGACCATTCTCCATACTTGGTGTGAGGGTAATTCTATGGCAGACTTTTTAGATTTTAAAGCATCTCAGAATGACTAACTCCTTATTTTTTTAGTCTTGGTTCTTTTCCACCCTGAGGGTACCAACTTTGTTTGGTCTGATGCTCTTAGGCTCCATTATTTTAGGTCCCCTTGAATATTTTCCTTGTAGGTTCTCCATCCTATTTCCTTTTAATAAATAAAAATTCTTTGGTGTGTAGAACATGACAGATGTATGGGACCTAAAGGACTTCAAGATTATAGTTCCATTTGATGAGTTCAGGGTGCCTACCGGTAATCTATGGGTAGATTCTTAAGCAGCTTTCTTGCGAGATGGTGAGCTTTCCCATTAATTATAAAGATTGGAGGCATATTCTCACATCTTGGAAAAATGAGGTCTTTGATAATCAAGTAATTTTAATATTAATTTAATATTCACTGATGATTAATTTAAAATACATGAGTAAAATTTTGTAATATACTTATAAAGTGTTATATTTTTTATTTCTATATGTTTTTTCTTTCATTTTGATGTCCCTAACTCCGTTTCACACCCATGGACTTTGAAAAATTTTGGTAATAAATTGAGAGATTTTAAATGGAGATTATGGCATGAGTTTAATGACACATCTCTAAGTTCATGATGGATGTATGAGAAAGTATCTAAAGGCATTTCTCGTGAGCAATAGAAGTTGTTTATTGATAATTACTGAGATGCATCTCATGAAGTAATTGCATATTTTATAGTATCTTAATAACATAAACACAATAAAATTATAATTTTAATTAATTTTTTTATTTTTCTAGGAATTATATAAAAAAATATTGTGAATTGTGAGAAATAAGTCATTCCTCATATTGCTGGGTCTCAGAGTATTTTGAGAAAAAGAACAATTTTGGTTTGTATTTTATCCATTATTATTTATATCATTTTATTATAAGTCGGGGTTTTTTTAACTTGTTTATATTTTTTTATAAAGTATAATGAATTTGGTCACTTTGTTAGCCGAATAGAGATGTGTTTTAAAGTGTATAGGAAACCCGATGATAGTTTTGTAAATGACCCTACCAACGATATTAGAGTAAATACTTTTTATTAAAATTTCATGTTATTTCATTACTATAAAAACACAATAATGAAAAATATGTTATAACAACAAACAAGCCTTAAACCCAATTAAATGGGGTAGACTACATGGATCAGATGATGCTAATTTGGAGTTGTTTGATACATCTAGCTGACCCCAATTAATTGGGTTTAAGACTTGTTTGTTGTTATAATTTATTTTTCAATTTCATGTTTTTATAATAATTAAATAATAATAAATAGTAATGAAAATTTTATTAATAAGATAATATTATGAAGTTAAAATATTTTAAAAAATCATTGTTAATATTTTTATATTAATAGGTTAAAATTCAAGAAGTCTGGGATGCGAACCCTTCACAATCATCATTGGTTTCCCAGAACGATGCAGTTGCAATCGTTTTAGGGGAGGAGCATCTCAGACGTGTATGAGGGATGGGTTATGGGTCTGCTTCATCAGTTGTCTTTGTTAGGGTGTCATCATCAGTTAGTGCTACACTCAGTGGGGGTTCGAGTAGTATCATTGATCAAGAATCACAAAGATAAATTGCAAGATTGAAAGAACAAGTGCAAGAACAAAACTCTTATAGACAAGCACAGGATCAGTGGTAGTTAGCAATGGAAAATGCTTTAGTTTATGTATTTCAACAGATGACCGAAACAATCCATCAGGAAATTTCCAGCCTTATAGCTCATTCTGCCAAGGTAAATTCTAAATTCCATAGATCATTCACACAACTGCAAAGAACACATACAACTTCCATAAATAAAACTAAAATGATACTTTTATATTGAAAACACGCACTTTAATTCATACCGACCAAATCTTGTGCTGGATTAACATGTAGTTGATTCCTACACATCAAAAATGAATTATAGATCGTTATCCTTAAGTTTATAAATAATCCAAGCTAATTTTCTCAGTTTTGACTTGTTAAACAATTTTTAAAGGTACGAAAGCCTTTAAAAATGTTTTGGGGGTTCAAAACCAGAAGACGACATTGGATTGCCATGAAATTAGAGGAAAGTGATCATAGATTGATTGGTGAAAATATAGGAACCGACAACAGACCATTCCGAGTTACGGTTTTCTCAGGATGCACGTAAACGTGTTTTTAGTATTTTAAAACACTAAAATGTGCGTGTAACTGTCAAAAACATAAAAAACAACCTTGGATTGATGTTAAATCATGAGAAAACCATCATTGAGTTATTTTTTATCTGTACGCACAGTCAACGCGTCAATCCGACGTGCAGTGTGGT
This sequence comes from Viscum album, assembly GCA_963277665.1. NCBI lineage: Eukaryota > Viridiplantae > Streptophyta > Magnoliopsida > Santalales > Viscaceae > Viscum > Viscum album. The sequence goes on from OY728155.1 coordinate 827,450,061, forward strand.
TGAAAGGACTCGTTAAACAGTTTTTAAAGGTACGAAAGCCTTCAAAAATGTGTGTTGGGGGTCTAAATAAGCAAACGACATTGGATTTCTATGAAATCAAATGAAAATTACTGTAGATTGATTAGTGAAATTTAGGAACCAATGACATTCATTTTGAGTTACGGTTTGTTCGGGATGTTCATAAATGCATTTTTAGTGTTTTAAAACACTAAAATGTGCATGTAACGATAAAAACATTGAAAATGACCTTATATTTATGTGAAATCGTGAAAAAACCACTGTTGAGTTATTTTTGACATGTATGTACATACAACTTGTCAATCCGATGTGCGGTGTGGTCGGAAGGACTCAGTAAATAGTTTTTTAAGGTACCAAGGCCTTTAAAAACATATATCGGGGATCAAAATTAAAAAAAAGATGTTGGGTTGCCAGGAAATCATAGGACAACAACCATAGACTGATTTTTAAAATGTAGGAATCATTGACACGTTATTCAGAGGTATGGTTTTCCTGGGATGCCTGTAAACGATTTTTTAGTGTTTTAAAACACCAAAACGTGCGTGTAACAATAAAAACCATAGCAAACAGCCTTAGATTGATGTGAAATCATGGTAAAAACACTGTTGAGTTATTTTTGACATGTACACCTAGAAAACATGTCAATCTGACGTGCAGTGTGGTCAGAATGACTCAGTAAATGATTTTTAAAGGTACAAAAGCCTTTAAAAACATGTGTTGTGGGGTCAAAACCAAGCAAATGATGTCCGATTATTATGAAATCAGAGGAAAATAAATGTAGATTGATTTTTGAAATGTAGGAACTCACATCCCATCATCCCGAGTTATGATTTTCCTGGGATGCCCATAAACATTTTTTAGTGTTTTAAAACACTAAGACCTGCGTGTAACGGTCAAAAACATAACCATTGACCTCATATTGATACGAAATTATGGAATAACCATAGTTGAGCTATTTTGGACATGTATGCGCAGAAAACATGTCAATCCAATGTGTGGTGTTGTCGGAAGGACTCGATAAATAGTTTTTAAAGGTACCAAAGCCTTTAAAAACATGTGTTGGGGGGTCAAAACCATGAAAAGGATGTCAGATTGCCATGAAATCAGGGGGAAATGACCATAGATTGATTTTTGAAATTTAGGAACAGAAGAAACTTCATTCTGAGTTATAGTTTTCTCAGGATGGCTGTAAAATCATTTTTAGTGTTTTAAAACACTAAAATGTGCGTGTTGTGGGCTCCGGGTGCAGCGGAAGCGCATTGGTGGGTGTACCCAACTTTAATTTTTTCCATTAATGACATTTAATCTGAGATCTATCACTATAATAAAATGTCAGATCTTTGGAATAGAATGAAGAATGAAAGAAAAAAGGGGAGTCCTGAAACCATATAGAGGATCATCATATGTTGGTTATAATTAATTTAATTAAAAGACAAGAATTGCCTTGATTGAATTCTCTCTCCGTTGATGTTTCCGATCATGATCTGATGTGATCTGTTGTTGTGTTGTAGAATCTAAGTGTAGGATTCCTCTAGTGGTGATCCACACATGCTCCATGTATCTATGGAAGTCGTCGAAGGGATCTCCAGGTGCTAGCGCGGAAGAGCTTTCGCTTGCGATGTCCGCCTTCGATCGCCTTGATCTAGTGGAGGAGAATCTCTCTCTCGTAGCTTGAGAGCGTTCTTGGTGGAAAAACAATTCTCTCTTGGCTTGAGAGCTTTTCCAAATCCGTTGTGCACAACCACAAAAAAATGTCTAGGCTAATGAGAATTATATAATTGGGATTTTAATTACATAGAATAATGAAATGAATTAATTACCCGAAAGCATTTATTCATTTCATTTAATTCTTATTAATACCCCATGTCTAATAATAACAGTTGACTATTATTATTACTTGACATGCACCCATCAAATTACACCTAATATTATTTAATTAAATAAATAATATTATTTCTCATAAATTCCCAGAATACACGGCATGTACTTTTGTTTTTTAATTCTCTTTATTTCCTCCACCACATTTATTAGACCATGAATAATGGATATTTATTTCTCAAATAAATATCACTGCATTACTCACTAATAAATATATTATTTCACCCAAAATATATTCTTTCAAATAACTAGTGTCGAAATAAATGTGATCAGACATCCTTGAATAATTATTAAACCACAATCAGGAATAATCTTTATTCAACTTTTTAAATTAATATTTAACTGATATACTTGGACACACTTAGTGTGTGACCCTCTAGGCCTCTTTCTCAGTGGCATTAAGCGGAGCCTGCCTAAAGTCCAAGGTTAGCGTCTAGCAACATGCCAAGGCACCCATAGAGAAAGAAGTTAATGTCTCAATGACGTGTCACCTCCTACGAATGCTTACCATGTAATGTAATCTCTTTGTCTCGATATCTCGAATCAAGTGGGTTGCATGCTAGTGCCATCAACCCATGTGCTCGATTATTCTTTCTTTGACTTTTCGGAATTGAACTTTCTCATTCCTCACTATGGTCATAGATTTATTTAGGCTATATCAATTCCATCAAAGGGCTTAAGATATATACTTCCGTTATGGAACAAAAGGGAAAAATCCTTTATCGCATTATCTATTAATGTAGTATCACTCGTGACACACCCAACGTATCCTACCTCGCTGTGAACAGTGTGTCGTCACAATTTTCATCAATACATCTAAGTGTGAAAGTTTTAATGCCCATTAATAATAATCTTAAAGTCTAAGGATCAATACACACATCCGCAGATAGGAACATCCAATGACACTATGAAATGTGGATTTCCTACTGGCAGGTCTCGTTCTCATAATATCCTCCTGGATATTACCAAGGGCGCACATCATGAGAAGGTGCCTCAAAGTTTTATGAGTCCTCACCCCTAATGGCTTGTATTATTTGTGTCCCTCAAATAATATCATCTGGCCATAGAACATATATTCAAGAACAATGTTATGACACTTCTGGGTTCTCATCATAGTAGGGATCCGCTATAACCCTTTAATGAAACAACTATCCATATGACATTATCACGTGCATTGTCACGCAGAAGAACAATCAAGATGTGATAAGGTATTTATTAATGAATAAAGTACAAAGTAGTTGGTTCTAGGCCACCAACTACAACAGACTCCCACTTAGACTAGAGCCAACTACTAATAACTTTTAACCCGCTAGCTATCACATGATATTCATGATTCTTTTGAGATAGGCCTTTAGCCATGGGGTCTGCCACGTTCTCTTCTATGGACACTCTACTCACTACAACTTCACCCCTTTGATATAAATCCATCAAGAGGTGATACTTTTGGAGTATGTTCTTTGTCCATTGATGTGACCTTGGTTCTTTTACAAGAGTCACCACTGCAGTATTATCACAATACAATGTGATAGGATCTTTACTGCTAGGAAACACATCAAGCTCCTAGACAAAGTTCTGAATCCAGATGACTTCCTTGGCTGCATCAGAAGCAGTTATATATTTGGACTCCGTTGTAGAATCAGCGACAACTAGTTGATTTGATCTCTTCCAAATCACAGCTCCTCCATTGAGACAAAAAACATATCCAGATTGCAACTTTAGATCGTTCTGATCTGTCTGAAAACCAACATCAGCATACCCTCTAATGACAGGCTCCTTATCTCCTCCATACACTAGGAACATATCCTTAGTTCTTCTCAGATACTTAAGGATAGTCTTAACAGCAGTCCAATGTTGTTCTCCTAGATCTTCTTGATATATGTCTACCATGCTCAGTGCATAGACAACATCAAGCCTGGTACATAACATGGCATGCATGATGGATCCTATATCCTAAGCGTATAGGATCTTACTCATTCTATATTTCTCTTGTTGTGTCTGAGGACGCATTTTCTTAGAAAGATGTATGCCACGTGACACTGGAACCAATCCCCTCTTAGATTGTTCCATACTAAATCTCTTTAGTATCTAGTTAATGTATGTACCCTGACTTAGTCCAAGCAACCTCTTGGATCTATCATGAATGATCTTGATCCCTAGAATGTAGGCTACTTCACCCAAGTCCTTCATGGAGAAACACTTGTTCAACCAGTTATTAACTAACTGTAAGACCGGTACATCATTTCCAATAAGCAATATGTATTCAACATATACTACTAGGATAACAACCGCATTCCCATTAAACCGCATATAAACACTTGGCTCACATTCGTTCTTAATGAAACCAAATTTCTTTATAGCTTCATCAAATTGAATTTTTCATGACCTGGATCTTTTCTTTAATCCATAAATGGATTTCTGAAACTTGAAAACTCATTTGGATTCACCTGGTGTCACAAATACTTTTGGCTGTGTCATATAGACATCTTCCTGAAGGTTCTCATTAAGGAATGTTGTTTTGAAATCCATTTTCCAAATCTCGTAGTCATGGTAAGCTTCTATGGAAAGTATGATTCTTATGGATTTAAACATGGAAACTGATGAAAAGGTTTCATCATAGTCAATTCCTTGATGATGTCTGAATCCTTTAGCCACTAGCCTTGCTTTATAAGTGCTAACTTGACCTTCCATGTCCAGTTTTCTCTTGAATACCCATTTGCATCCAATAGGCTTTACATCAACTGGATCATCGACCAGAACCCATACTTGGTTCTAATACATGGAATCCATCTCATAATTCAGAGCTTCTAACCATCTTGCAGATTCTGAGCTTTCTACTTCTTCCTTGTAGTAGAGAGGTTCATCATTGTATAACAATAATGATTCACTATCCTCGGTGACTAGGAAACCAAATCTCTATGGTTCTCTTACCTCTCTTGAGATCCTACACAGTACTTGTGTTTCTAAAACCTCTTCTATGGGGACCTTTGGAACATGTTTCTGTACCAACTCATGTGTATCTTGAGCATCAACTTTGACGTAGTCAATCTTTCTCTCACTATCCTTTTTGAGGATGTGCTCCCTCTCAAGAAAGACGACTTGTCTAGAGACATACACTTTCTTGTCTGAAGGGTTATATAGATAATATCATTTTGTTTCCTAGGGATATCATATAAAGATACACCTCGTGCCTCGGGGTGCTAGTTTGTTGCCTGAGAAGGCCTTAACAAACGCCTCACATCCCCATATATGTGTGTGCGACAAAATGGGCTTCTTTTCATTCCATAACTCAAAGGGAATTCCATTTTTTGCCTTAGTTGGTACTCAGTTTAATATGCATTCTGCAGTTTGTAATGCATATCCTCAAAAGGATAATAGAAGATCTACATGACTCATCATTGAACTCACCATGTCCGACAAGGTGCGGTTCCTCCTTTCACCAACACCATTCCACTGTGGTGTATAAGGGGGAGTGAGCTGAGATAGAATCCCAGACTCCCATAGAAGATCGATGAACTCTTGGTTCAAATATTCTCCCCCTCGATCCGATCGAAGTTTCTTTATCTTCTTACCAAGATGATTCTCTACTTCATTCTTGAATTCTCTAAATTTCTCTAAGGCTTCTGACTTATACCTCATTAAGTAGATATATCCATATCTACTCAAATCATCATTAAAAGTAATGGAGTAAGAATATCCACCTCTAGATTCTACTGGAACTGGTCCACACACATCCGTGTGCACCAATCCTAGAAACTCTATGGCCCTTTCACCCTGTCCACCGAAAGGCGGCTTGGTTATTTTACCTTATAAACAAGCATGAAATATATCAAGTGGTTTTAACTCAGTAGAGTCTAAATAACCATCTTGGTAGAGCTTCATCAAGCACTTCTCATTTACATGACCGAGATGGTGATGCCACAACTGGGTGATGTATGAGTCATGCGAGTTTGTTTCATTATCGATTTCCAACACTTGGTTTTCGTAATTTAATACATACAAACCATTATTTAAATGCGTCATACCATAACATACGTTTTTCTTATAAAAGAGAAAACCCTTATTTCCAAACTTTAAAATAAATCCATCCATATTCAAACATGATACAAAAATTATGTTTTTGGTAACACTAGGCACATAATAATAGTTATGTAAAACCAAAATCATCCCAGTTGGCAGTTAGAGGTGGTAATCACCAATGGCCAACACAACCAGCCTCGCGCCATTGGCAGCTTGAAGATCCACCTCTCCTCTGGAAATCTTTCTAAATCTACTTGGTTCCTGCATTTGAATACATATGTGAGCCCCACAAGCTATATCTAATACCCAATGTGTAAAAATGGAAAGATTGCACTCAATAACGAACACACCTTTTGTGTCCCCACGCTTCTGGGTGAAGTTCCTCTTCTAGTGGCCTTACTTTCCACATGAAAAACATACGACCTCCTATTCCTTTCCCTGCCTCTAGATCTTCCCCTTTTTGGAGGGACGGTGCTCAGTGGCTTCAGATCGTTTATGAATCCTTAGCCCCTTTGTCTTGTCCTTCCTTTTCTTATTCACCACAAGGACTGCGTGTTTGTCACGCCCCATGTCCTTATCTACCTGGAGAATTAAGTTCAGAAGTTTTGATAGACTCTTCTCATTGTTGCTCATGTTATAGTTGACAATAAAGCTAGAGAAGGTCTTGGGCAGTGATGATAGGATGAGATATGTACGCAACTCATACGGGAACTTTATCCCTAAGATGTCCAGGCGTTCAATGTAGCCAATAAGCTTGACCACATGAAGCCCAACTGGCACATACTCTCAAAGCTTAGTTGTAAACAAAGTTTTGGAGATCTCATATCTCTCCTATCTCGCCTTCACTTGGCAGAGATCCTTAAGGTGAGACATCATGCTATACGCGTCCATATTTTCATGTTGCTTCAAGAGCTCATTAGACATGACTGATAGCATGAAACATTGGACATCTATGACATCATCCATATGTTTCATATAGAGAGATAGTTCCTCATCACTGGCCTCTTTTCTAGGTGCAACTGGAACAGGCTCTTCTAGCACATACAATTTTCTCTCATGGCGAAGGATGATGCGTAAATGCCTCTTCCATTCTTGGAAATTGGTGCCGGTGAGAAGGTTTTCCTTCTCGAGTATGGTTCGCAATGATATATTTGAAGTCATTTTTTCTTTTCATTTCTACAAATTAATATGAGCAAAGGTTTAACACTTTATCATCATAAAACTGAGACAAATAAATAAATTAATACTTATTAGTCTCCCACTATTTTATCGAAATCCAGTAGCCCTCACCACTGACTTCAGAATATTCTGTTGCCTGGATATTCTAGTGGCAAGGATCCATATTTCCCTTCGCATTACCCCAACTAAGGTTGGTCAAAGAACTTGAAGAGTTTTAGGTAGGCATTCCAAATTCTAACTACATTAACTCGCAACTCCTTGATCCGCTGAGTGGACTCCCTGATCATGAAATCATTTTTATTTTAGATTTCCTCAACCTTTGCCTCTTGGTCACACCAAGTCCTACTATAGTAGTCAACCCTTGATGCAAACCAAGTCAAGTCAACCTAAAACCTTGAATTAGAATTCCCCAATAATTGAAATCACCCCAAATAGGGTTGGTCAAGCACTTTGAACTATGGTTCGATTCTAACCAAGATTATGGAAGGCTATACTAACTTGATATTTTCTTTGAGGGATTTTATCCTTATATGTAAATTTCCATTTTATTATCTTTGATTACATGCTTTTTAATAGTGGGATATACTTAAGTGATTAACCATGTCTAAGATAATATTTACGCATAATTTGGTCTTATTTTAGCTCCATCTTGCATGCTTGTTTAATTCATTAATTTTGTGATCGTGACAACACACCCACAATGAATAAACCATGCAACTGAAAGAAATAAAATAAATGGTATGATCATGAGCTTGTTCTATTGGTTAGCTTATCTAGTGGTTGATAAATTAACCCAAGACCTAGGGGAGAAACACCTTGAACCTTTTGGGTTCATGTTTACAGCTTTCCACATGTTCGCCTTTGTATCTCCTTGGATTGGTTTCACCTTGGCTCCTAACTTGAGTCTTCTCCACCAGCTTGGGAGATCTATCCATTACATATGCTTTTATCTCACACACAGGTGAGTGGTAAAACAGGGTTTTACATAAAAGAAACCTTGGGTGCATAGGCCCAACATATTAATAAGGAGAAGGCTCGCAGGATAACAAATTTAATTTAAATAAATAAATTAAAAGAAACCATTCACATAGAAAGGTCTTAGTCTAGCTCATGATCATTCATAATGCAACGATATTTACGCATAAATAAAACTAGCATTCAATTCTTTAATCGTTCTTGTTTAAGATAAATCATGCTCGAATCAATTAATTATCTTTAATTAATCAATCCTTTTATCTTAAACCCTTTTATGAATTTCCTTGAGATTATCATCCATCATAATTTTAAACAAATAAATTCATTTAAAATTATCTTTGTACGTAACTTGTACCTTGGAGGCAACCCATTGAATTCTCATTCATAACTACCCAATGAGTAGAAATGAATATTACGCAGATGTTAAATTAAACACATATATATAAAACACTTATTGTGTGTTGTGCCTTAGCTTTACGCCTGCACTATGGTACATGTCTCAAGGGTTTGTATAATATAATAATAAATTTTAATAAATCTGATTAATTTGGATGAGTACACGACGTGTAGTTCTGACTACATGGTGTGTACTTTTGTTCACCGTCTATCTGAAGTACATGCCCAGGGACATAACTTGTAGATGTACTTCAGAAATTTTTGGAGTACACGGTGTGTTCAGTGGGACACACGCCGTGTAGTATCCGCGTTACCTGGTTTCCAGCCGGGCAAGCTGTGTACAGGGTACACGGTCCAACCCTAACCTGAAGGAACTGCACACAGTGTTCAGTGGACCACACGACGTGTAATCTGGAAACCGTGTGCCACATGTTCCTAGTCAACACATGGTGTCATTTAAGACCTAGAAATACTCCAACACACAGCCTGATTTGGCGGACCAGTCTGATGCATTGAACCTAGACTACACGGCGTGTACTGTCAAATACATGTTGTGTCTTCTGGTGTTGTACGACCAGGAACGTTTGACACCTCTGGATGAGATCCTCTGTTTTATTTTAATCAAAATTAAAAATAAAAAGTCATTTATGTAAGGTGAACGAGAAATGAGAGAGGAGGAACAGATCTCGAGATTCAGATTTATAGAACGATTAACTTGAATTGAAACAACTAAATTATTAAATGCTTAAATTACCAACAGAAAACTAAATAATTATAATCAACGATATAACCCACTCTGATACCACCTGTGGGTTCTGGGAGCAGCGAAAGCGCATTGGTGGGTGTACCCAACTTTAATTTTTGTCGTTAATGACGTTTAATCCGAGATCCGTCACGATAATAAAACGCCGGATCTTCGGAATAGAATGAAGAACGAAAGAAAAGAGGGGAGTCCCAGAACCATATAGAGGATCATCATATGTTGGTTATAATTAATTTAATTAAAAACGAGAATTACCTTGATGGAATTCTCTCTCCATTGATATTTCTGATCATGATCCAATGTGATTCATCGTTGCGTCGTAAAATCCAAGTGTAGGATTCCTCTAGTGGTAATCCACACGTGCTCCACGTATCTATGGATGTTGCTGAAGGGATCTCTAGGGGCTAGCGCGGAAGAGCCCTCGCTTGCGATGTCCGCCTTCGATCACCTTGATCCGGTGGACGAGGATCTCTCTCTCTCGAAGCTTGAGAGAGTTCTTGGAAGAAAAAACATTCTCTCTTGGCTTGAGAGATTTTCCAAATCTGTTGTGAACAACCATAAAAAATGGTCAGGCTAATGAGAATTATATAATTGGGATTTTAATTACATAGAATAATGAAATGAATTAATTACCCGAAAGCATTTATTCATTTCATTTAATTCTTAGTAATACCCCATGTCTAATAAAAACAATTGACTATTATTATTACTTGACATGCGCCCAATGAATTACACCTAATATTATTTAATTAAATAAATAATATTATTTCTCATAAATTCCCAGAATAAATGGCGTGTACTTTTGTTTTTCCATTCTCTTTATTTCCTCCACCACATTTATTAGACCTTGAATAATGGCTATTTATTTCTCAAATAAATATCACTGCATTACTCGCTAATAAATATATTATTTCACCCACAATATATTCTCTCAAATAACTAGTGTCGAAATAAATGTGATCAAACGTCCTTGAATAATTATTAAACCACAATCGGGAATAATCTTTATTCAACTTGTTAAATTAATATTTAACTGAAATACTTGGACACACTTAGTGTATGACCCTCTAGGCCTCTTTCTCGGTTGCATTAGGTGGAGCCTGCCTAAAATCCAAGGTTAGCGTCTAGCAACACACCAAGGCACCCATAGAGAAAGAAGTTAACGCCGCAATGACGTGTCACCTCCTACGAACGCTTACCGTGTAATGTAATCCCTTTGTCTCGATATCTCGAATCAAGCGGGTTGCATGCTAGTATCATCAACTTATGTGCTCGATTATTATTTCTTTGACTTTTCGGAATTGAACTTGCTCATTCCTCACCATGACCATGGATTTATTTAGGCTATATCAATTTCATCAAAGGGCCTGAAATATCTACTTCCGTTATGGAACAGAAGGGAGAAATCCTTTCTCGCATTATCTATTAATGCAGTATCACTTGTGACGCACCCAATGTATCCTACCTCCCTGCGAACAATGTGTCGTCACAGTTTTCGTCAATACATCTAAGTGCGCGAGTTGTAATACTCATTAATAATAATCTTAAAGTGTAAGGACCAATACACACGTCTGCATATATGAACATCCAATGACACTATGAAATGTGGATTTCCTACTGGTGGGTCTCAGTCTCGTAATATCATCCTGGATATTACCAAGGGTGCACACCATGAGAAGGTGCCTCAAAGTTTTATGAGTCATCACCCCTAATGGTCTGTATTATTTGTGTTCCTCAAATAATATCATTCGGCCATAGAACATATATTCAAGAACAGTGTTATGACACTTCCGGATTCTCATCACAGCAGGGATCCGCTATGACCCTTTAATGCAACAGCTATCCTTAGGACATTATCACATGCATTGTCACGCAGAAGAACAATCAAGATGTGATAAGGTATTTATTAATGAATAAAGTACAAAGTAGTTGGTTCTAGGCCACCAACTCCAACACGTGTAACAGTCAAAAGCATAGAAAACAGTCTCATATTGACGTTAAATCATGGTACAACCACCATTGAGTTATTTTTTATGTGTACATAGAGAGAACACGCCACAATCCAACATGCAGTGTAATCAGAATGACTCGATAAACAATTTTTATAGGTACCAGAACCTTTAAAAACGTGTATCATAGGGTCAAAACTAGAAAAACAATGTCAGATTTCCATGAAATCAGAGGATAGCAGCTGTAGATTGATTTTTGAAATGTAGGAACCGACGACACGTCATTCCGAGTTACGGTTTTCACAGGATGCTTGTAAACACATTTTTAGTGTTTTAAAACACTAAAACATATGTGTAACGATCAAAACCATAAAAACAACCCCAGATTAACGTGAAATCAAGGGAAAACCACTGTTGAGTTATTTTTTATGTGCACGTGTAGACAACACATCAATCCGATGTGCGGGGGTTGTTGAAATGGCTCAGTAAACAGATTTTAAAGGTAGTAATGCCTGTAAAAACCTGTGTCGGGGGTCAAAACCTGAAAAATGACATCAGATTGCCATGAAATCAGAGGAAAACGACCATAGATTGATTTTTGAAATGTAGGAACCAACGACACATCATTCTGAGTTATAGTTTTTTTGGGATGCCTGTAAACACGTTTTTAGTGTTTAAAAACACTAAAACATGTGTGTAATTGTCAAAAACATAGCAAACAATCTCAGATTGACATGAAATCACGAGACAACCACCGTTGAGCTATTTTTGACGTGTACACATAGACAAAATGTCAATTCGATGTGTGGTGTGGCCAAAATGACTTGATAAACAGTTTTTTAAGGTACCAAAGCCTTTACAAATGTATGTTGGGGGTCAAAACCAGGCAAACAATGTCGGATTGCCATGAAATTAGAGGACAACAACTGTATATTGATTTTTGAAACGTAGGAACCAACGGTACGTCATTCCAAGTTACGGTTTTCCTGGGATGTCCGTAAACGCGTTTTTAATGTTTTAAAATACTAAAATGCGCGTGTAACAGTCAAAAGCATAGCAAACAACCACAAATTGATGTGAAATAAAGGGATAACCACCGTTGAGTTATTTTTGACGTGTATGCGATACAACGCGTCAATCTGACATGTGGTGTGGTCAGAATGACTCGATAATCAGTTTTTAAAGTTATCAAAGCCTTTAAAAACGTGTGTCGTGGAGTCAAAACCAGACAAACGACGTCGGATTGCCGTGAAATCAGAGGACAACAGTCGTAGATTGATTTTTGAAATATATGAACTGACGACACGTCATTTCGAGTTACGATTTGCTCAAGATCCCTGTAAATGTGTTTTTAGTGTTTTAAAACACTAAAACGTTCGTGTAACGATCAAAAGCATAACAAACGACCTCTGATTGACGTGAAATTTCGGAACAACCACTGTTGAGTTATTTTTGAAATATAGGACATGCGTTGATATAAGTCTTTAAAATTTGTTTATTAATTAAATTTCAAGTACAACACACATCGATTTAAAAAATGATGAGAATGTTATATACTTATCCCTTTTCAGTTTCAAGTGTTTAATCATATCTTAAATAGAAAAGTTCATGTTTTAAAGTGTTTTGCATGATATATATATATATTTATTTATTTATGTTAAAATGTCTTCTGTTTGATTAACAAAATAACAAATTTTATGTGCAGCATTCTGAATATATTCTGCATCTTTTCTGTTCTGCATTTCTTTTCTTAAATTTTCTAGTTTTTATTGTAGGTGACAGATGCCGACAGTAGACAAGAGGTTGATCGTTCTGATCCACGACATTCTTCAAAAGATATGTTTAAATTTTATCAATGATTATACTCTAATTCTGATATATTATTTTCAGTTTTAAATTTTGTCTTTCTTTTTCGTAAATAAGGTGGTCGGTTCCAGTTGATGAGAAATTGTGGAGGCAGATGGATGCAACGGAGGTAGTGGGGTGGACGTATATTGGGTATGGGTTGTTGTTGGACATTTTATATGTATATATTGATGACTGAGGTATGGGTTGACTAAGGTTATCAATTGACTGAGCTTATGGTGACTGAGATAATAATGATTGTGGATGCATGTATATATAACTATGGATGTATGATGTATGTATGATGAGTTTACTATATATTTATGTTTTAGTTAATTACATATTATAGTTTTTATATTTATATTTTTTTATTAAATATTTTTTTTAAAAATAATTTTTAGAGAAATATTTAGTGGTGGTTTAGTTTTTGTAAAGCGCCGCTAAATAATTAACTGAAAATCCTATTTAGCGGCGGTTACTATTAACTGCCGCTACATATATTAGCACCAATTAAATTCATTTTATATATTTTATTTTTGGGATAATTTAAAAAAAAAAACGTCGCTAAATAAAGTCAAAACTGCCGCTAAATGCTTCAAAAACATCACATACAGAAACCGTCGTTAAAAGAAAAAAACCGCTGCTAAATGATTGACAACCGTGCAATACATGACGGTTTTAGTAACCGTCGCTAAACGATTTAGCGGCGGTTTAAACCGCCGCAAGTAGCAAAAAAAAAAAAAATGCCGTTAATTCCTTCTTTTTTATAGTGATGGCATCTGACCTCAATGAGTCGGTGTTCCAACCTTTTCTACCTTCGAGGTAGCAAGTACAAGTATGTTTACATTACTAGTTCTATGGTTTGAGCCATTTCTGTCATGTTGGAATTTATCAGCACCAGAACCAGGAGCAAGCAGAGAAGAAAAATTCTCATCCTGTTGGTCACTAGCATCTAAGAGTCGGTTAGGAAGTTTCTTATCCATAGCAAGACCGACATTTCACACAGCTTACCCAGCATGTGGTAAAGTCCCATTCCCAATACCGCTGATCACATGTGTTAGTATTGATGCCTTTTTACCAGAAAGCCTCGTCACCTCCTAATTGGTTCCAGTTGAAGGAGGACTCTTCCTGGTTTTATGCTTTTAAGTAGAAGCAGCCTCCAACTTTATTTTACCTTTACAGTTTCATGAAGTAATCAGCTTATGCTCCCACCACAATTGATTGTCAGCATCTATTTGAGAAGTTAACTCAGAGTCAGACTCATTTCTGGATCCCCACTTTCCTTTATACTTATATTTTTTTACAGAGCATTCCTAAAATAAGTATGGGAATTTTTCTCTTCATCAGTAATATCAGCCTAAGATCCCTCTAATATATTAAATAGAAAAGGTAAATTGGAAAGCCTTAAAGTCCCTGATTTTTTTAGAGCTGGAGCCATACAATTGTGGATCATTGAACTCACTTGCAATGCCTGCTATTGGAGATCTTCCCTAAAGGAATCCTGCAAATTTCCCTTCCCCTCCTACCCCAGTCACCGCATCATCAAACATTCAGACCGGTGGAAGAGATTGATGACCTTCAATCTGCTTCCCTTCCCCTCCAGCTACAGGAGTGTGCAATGGCATGGTCCTTTCATCCCTTTCTTTCAGAGGTTCATCCAGAACAGCCCCAGGATGCTCCCATGCAATAAGACCCCCTATTCTCTGAATTACTCCCTTCAGTAGCTCTAACATTGCTTTTCCTTTTTTGTACTGATTCATATCATGCCCATTCAACTTGAAAATAGAGAACACAATATACCTTCTGTAATTAGAAATTAGGTGCCCTATGATTTCATAAACCAAACAGAAAGGGGGGCCACTTTCATATTCAATCCAAAGGATAACCACCTCGTGTGGTGTTGGTAGGATGACCTTATCAATCAGTATAGAACCGAGGTCAATTTCAACTAGAACACGAGCAAAATGACCATAACTAACTTGTTCTGTAGCATGATCCATTTCAATATGCCTGCCAATAGAAGAAGATATGTCATACAGAATTTTGGGATGCCAAAAGACCCAGTTCAGACCATGAATTTTAACTCAATCTTGTGCGCAAGTTTCCTTATAATCTAACAGATCGAAATTAAAATTTCATTTGTGAATTCTCAAAAGGCCCAGTTTAAGGTTGCCAGAACCTCCACCCCCTTTCAATTCCACAGAGGGAGAGAGGAAATGAAAAATGCCCCGACTAAGAGAAACACACTTCCAGTCTGTAAATACCCAAATCACAGATTGACGGCTAACCAGATCACTAAGCTTCCACGGATTCATGCCCTTTTCCAAAGAGACTCTCCAGATAACATAATGCTTACACAAATTAAGTCTCTCTAAAATTGTTTTGCTGCTTGCTAAGTCATGAGCTGTACTACCCATTAATTAAGTCTCTCTAAAATTGTTTTGCTGCTTGCTAAGTCATGAGCTGTACTACCCATTTTAATAATCTGCTCCGTGACTTTATATTTGAAGGAAGCGAAAGAGCACTTAACCTTCGAAAACCCTACAATCTTCACTTAATTGACAAACGCCTCCTGATCGCAAGCCAAAGACAAACTGTCCTCAGCCACTTGGGATTTCCATACTGACCCGACGAGCAGAAGCTTGAGATCGGCTACATCATCCCTCGGAAATGCGATTGCGAAACCCTAGCAGCCATCTTCTTCCCGATCGCCATCTGGCCCGCCTCCTCCCACACAACGGAACGCCATCCCCTCGATATAATTAAGGATATTGTTAATTGTATTACTAATTATTAATTGTTAATTATTAATTATATTACTAATTATTAATTACATTATTAATTATATTACTAATTATTAATTATATTATTAATTATTAATTATATTACTAATTATTAATTATATTACTAATTATTAATTATATTACTAATTATTAATTATCTTATATATTATTAATTATATTATTACTTATTATTACTTATATTATTATTTATTATTAATCATATTATTAAACATGTTATTAATTATATTGTTATTTTTTATTTTTTAATTATATTATTAATTATTATATATCATATTGATTACATTAATAATATTATTTATTTTAATTAATAATTATGTTATTAATTATTAATTATATTGTTAATTATTAATTATATTGTTAATTCTTAATTATATTGTTAATTCTTAACCATATTATTAATTATAAATTATAATGCTAGTTATTATTATTTATATTATTTATTATTTATTTTCTTATTAATTATATTATCAACTATTTGTCACGACCTGCCCCCACTGGAAACCCCTCTTGAGCATATAGTGGAGACAAGAGTAACCCCAAGGTCTACCTCCAATAGGCCCTCGGTTAGTGGCTAGCACTGATGATATAAAAACGTGCATTGAGAGGCATTGCCCTCATATAATCTTAGGAATGCAGAAAAAACCGTTGGGACTACTTTGTGTATAAAGTTGTATTTGTTGTCAACAGTTGTCAATGAAGATCAAAATGAAGAAAGAGATGACGAAGAACTCCAAAGTTATTGAGAATGGTAATTCAGACGATTGTTGAATTGATCTTAAGTTCAAAGTACATGTATCAAAGACGATACATTGTCTACAACAATGAAACCATCTCATAGAGTGTTGAAGGGCTTGAAGCTATAAAGGGATCATGCAACATCTCACCCTTCAAAGAAACCATGCAAGAGTTTGAAGAGACATGCATTATTAATTGAGGGATCATGTGGAGATTTGAAGATTTAAGGGTGATCATGTAAAGACGAGAAAAGGTGATACCAACCATTTTCAGTTCTGATTGGAAAGAATGATGTTGCTGGAAGATAGTGAAGTTGCAATACTTTTCTTTGCAAATCTGACGGTGCCAAAGGTGATCTATCAAAGATTATATATCACGACAAATAAGGTTCGTGATGAAAACAACTGATTGTTGAAGAAGAAAGATGACAATAAAAAAACATGAGTGTTCTTGCCGAAACAGATATTTAAGGTGACGCAGTTCCCCAATGTTTGCCAAATGTTTGGGCCTCAAGATCGAAAGATTGATGTTGGAAAAAGAAGGGTTTTCACGTAGGAGTGAACGATATGCGAAACGACAAAGAAAATTGATAAAATAAGGGAACTGCATACCTCGGAACATGGATTGCGTACCATGTTCCGGGAATGGTTTGCGACCGCGTACTTGGAAGCGGAAACAGTACGTGGAGTGGTTCCCTGAACCGAAAATTGTTTGCGGCGACGGTTCGCGGCGGAAAGAGTTACGGTACGCGGGATGGCTCGTCGTTGGCAGAAGAGGTGCAGTACGCGGATCGACAAGCTTACAGTATGCGGAAGGTTAACGACACGCGGTGGAGGCTTACAGTACGCAGATGGAGTTCGGTATGCGGTGAAGATTGTCCCACATTGAAAATTTGGGTAAATCAGATTAGCAAAATTTGTGGAGTTATTTGCCAATATAAGGAGTTCTAATCCCATCATTAAGACAGAGCGAAAGTGGTACGCGGGAGAGATTCCGCATAGAACGAAGTGGTATGAGAAAGACAAAACGATTCACAAAATTGGAAGGAGCGGTATGTGGAAGAGATTTTTCATAGGAAAAAGTGGTATGCGGGAGACGAAATAATTCATATAATTTGAAGAAGTCCGCGGAAGGAAGAAACGGTATGTGAAAACATAACGCGGAGGCGGTACACGAAGGCGGTGCGTGGAGGTGGTGCACAGAGGCAGTGCGCGGAGGAGGCGTGGTGCACGGAGCAGGCGCGGTGCGCGGAGTTGGCGCGGTCCATAGAGAAGGTACGATACGCAGATGAGAGACAGTCCACAGAACCAGGGACAGTTCGCAGAAGCAGAAACATCATAAAGGGAGTTTGTGATTCTAGTGAAAAGAAGAAGAAGTTTCAGTGAATTTAGTAATTGCACTAAAGAAGAAAACTGAATATAAAAGGGCATCAATTCGAGACTCTAATGCAAGCAGTGTCTCGTGCTGAATAACGACAGACTCTCATGTGAATATGTTGAATCGACCTTCAAGTCGATAAACTGAGTGAAAACCTCTCCAAGGCAGTGGGCCAGGGGGAGTCTACGAAAGTGATCCGAGGGAAGCAGTGAGCTATCCCTAAAACTTTAAGCAGTGTGCTTGGGACAGAGTAACTGTGCCCGAATCTTTGTAATCCACAGCTAGTGAAGATTAATGGAATTAGGTACGATCGGTAACCTGTCAGCGTATGCTCCTTGGACGCAGCCCTTAGTGGCGAACCAAGTAAAAGTAATGTGTTGTCCTTATGCATGTGAATGTTTTAATTACTGCACATATCCATCATGCAGGTTTAAACAAGTTCCTACCACGTGGAAATAAGATCCAGTAAAGAAGAGAAAAAGTTGACACCCTGATTCTTTCCCCTCTCAAGGTGGTCTAGGGTCCTTCAATTGGTACCAAAGGGAAAGGTTTACGTATATTGGATACTCTACAATAATTCTATCCAGAAGAAGATTTGAGTTTTCTTTCCTATGTCAAAAATGAAGTGCAGTCTTGATGAAGATTTAGTCATCTCTAAGAAGAAGTCTAGATTCAACAAGACCTTGACAAACAGAAAAAAGAAAGAAAAGAATCAGTTGAAGAAGTCCCTCATGTCCAAAGAAGATGCAGTTTTTGGTTCTCTATGCCCTTCCAATATTGAAGAAATATCAGGCTTGGGAAGTAAAGAGCAGGTGGCTCAGGTTTCTACCAGAAGAAAGGAATACACTTCTATCTTATTTTCAAGTGATCAGGAGAAATTAATAACCTATCTGTATGATATTCCTGAAGAAAGAGTTGATGCAGTTTGTATAATTTTTCAGTATATGCAGGTTGATATCACCCAATTGGGAAGAGAATATGATAATATGGAGGAAGGCTTGGTAACGAAAATGTAAGAATGTTATAAGCTCTTCAGACAGATTGAAACCTTTGAATAAACAAAGAGGAAACATGAAATAAATACATCAAAATGGATCAAAGAAGTTGAAGAGGAAGAGAGAGTTAGAAAGGATCCTGAAGAAACGATCTTTGTGCTTGAAGGGAAAATGGAAAATTTCATTGATATCAAGGGTCTACAATTAGAAGGGATATCCAAGAAGATCAAGGAACGTGACTCCTTGATTCAGAATAAAATGACGTTGCATGAAGAAGAAGTTGTTAGAATGAAGAAGGATTGTGAAGAGAAGATGACAATGATTGAAGATAAAAAAGTCATCCTCAAAGGGAAATGTCTATAATTGGAAGCTCAGTTGACCAATTTTGAGAAGACACATATTGAGACTTCACAAAATAAGGAAATAATTGTTATTGGTACTCAGTGTTCATTGGAGGATTCTAAAGCTGAAAGACCTTCAACACGCGACTAGAAGATCATGACATCTGTTGATGATATATCTCAAGAAACAGTGTCTATTGCTACTCAATGCTCACTGGAGGATCCTAAATTTGAAAGGCCTCCAACATGTGATATGAAGATAATGACATCTTTCAATGATATACCACAAGCAACTGAGAGGAATAAGGTACCATCCAAACTATCTTGTACTCATACTTCTAAATATGTTTCCATAATCAATGCAGATTGGAAGAGAAATTCAAAACAAGTTTGGATTAAGAATGGTGAAGAGTTATCTATCACCATGTCTGGGGTGAATAGGAAGAATAATGTGAAAGGTGTTTCTCCACAAAGAGCACGACAAGTCAAGAAGAAGTCCCAACAACATAATTTGAAGAAATCAATATTTGCGGGTCAGTGTTGGTGCTGTAATAGATTTGGGAATTGCGCATTAAACTGTTGGTACAATCCTCATAATATAAAAGCAAAAAGGAATCCTACCTCATGGGGGAGAAAGACAGAGATGAAGAAGCAACATCCTTAGATCCAGAATCATTTGTTTACCGCAAACAAATTTAGAATGCTTGATAACATCTGTGATGTATGAAATGGCAGTGGTCACAAGTTAGGTACATGCCCATCTCAACATGCATTCATCATTGATAAGAAGAGAAGACCTCTGACGCTGACTAAGTACGAAGCATCTACCTTGGAAAGAAATTAGAAGAATATTGTGAACAAAAATTTCCCTAAGAAGATCTCAAGTAGGGAAGCTGAGAAGAACCTGGACTTTGGATCCATGAAATTGAAGATCAATTCATCCCACTATTGGAAAGAGGATCTTTCCCCATGCATCTATCCCCACAGTTTTTCTAAACCATGGGGATATCTCTTTTTTTTTATTATCTATTCCCACAGTTTTAATAAAACTGTGGAAAACGAATACCCAATTTCACGAATACCATCGCGCTCCTCCTCCCTCTTCCATCGTGCTCCTCCTTACCCTCGCTTCCATCACCCTCTTCCATCGGGCTATTCCTCACTTCCCCGACTCCCGGCCCTCTCCTCCCCTCCCTGACCATCGCCTCCCGGCCATCCGACCTTTGCCACTTGGCCCTATCCTCCCCTCACTGACCTCCGCCTCCTGGCCATCCGACCACCGCGTCCCGGCCATCCCCTCCCCTCCCCGGCCTCCACCTCCGCTCCCGACCTCCCTCTCGACCTTCGCCTCAACCTCAACATCCCGACCTCCGCCTCCCTACCCCCAGCTCCAGCGACGTCCCCTTCTATCAGCTCTCTCTCCTCCCGGCCTCTGCCTCCCTACCCCCAGCTCCAGCGACATCCCCTTCTATCAGCTCTCTCTCCTCCCGGCCTTGTCCTCTGCCTCAACTTCCCACATCTCTGTCAATGTCCCATCCTGACCTCCGCCTCCCTGCCCCCAACTCCAGCATTTAGGTATGAAATTTCTTCTCCTTGTTTTTCCAGTGGTTGAGATCTCTTCCTTTGAGTTGGTTTTTTGAGATATCATCTCTTAAACTTATCCTGCTTTTAATGTGAGGCTTATGACAGACTTCAACATATGTGTTTGATCAACAAGTAAACCTAGAGTGAGTTTTGGAGTAAAAAGGTGATGCTAGGGAGCATTAGGCCCCACTCTTTTTCTATTAGATGAGCGGATGAAGAGGAATTTGGGGTTGTTTGGTCACATATCTTTCATGATTTTCAGCCTCTATATTATTTTCTGATGTGCTGGAATATGGTGATTCATGCATTGAAATATATTCCTTTTGAATTTTCTTTATTTCGATCCCTAGAATTTATCACTATTCCAAGAATTTCAGAGTTATTAAGCCTTTTGGTGATGCATTTAGGGTGTTATTATAGAATAATTAGTTGGAAATGACAAGGAAGCAACCCATTCAGACTAGATTATGTATTTAATCAAGACTATATCAAACTCTCCTGGATGAGAATGGTTAATTTGTTTTCTTTTGAAAAGTTCTGCATAAATTTTCGCATGCATTTACATAAAGATAACATTAGAATCCTTAGTCATGCATATGGGTAAGCGATTCCCTTACTATCATAGAATAATTAGCTCTAAATGATATCCCATATGGTGACATTGGATTCCATTTATTATCTCTTTATTTTTCATAAATTATTGAATTGACAAGTCTAAATTATTGTAGGTAAAAAAGGAATATATTCCTGAGTTTTTATTTCTAAAATTTTCATTTTGTGAAATCTGAAGTTGTTCTATTGATTTAACTGGTTGGGTTTTTTGAGATCCCAAGTCTCTGAATGATATGGTATATGCTAGAGATTTTTTTGGGGTTTATAGGTAGCTTTGTAATAAGGGTGCAGGGGGGGAGGGGGGGCTGGGTGCAGGGGGTGGGGCTGGGTGTAGGGGGGTGGGGTTGGGTGCAGGGGGAGGGGGGGGGGTGGCTGGGTGTGTGTGTGTGTGTGTGGGGGGGGGGGGGGATGAGTGCAGGGGGTGCAACTGGGTGTGTGGGGGGAGGTGGGTGCTGGGGGGTGGGGCATGGGGTAGTGGGGGTGCAGGTGGGGGGGGGGGGTGGGGCTGGGTGCAGGGGGGCTCGGTGCAGGGGGGAGGGGGGCTGGGTGCTGAGGGGTGGGGATGGGTGCGGGGGGGGGGGGGGGGGCAGGGGTAGTTGGGGTATAGGTGGGGGGGGGGGGGCAGTGGGTTTCCCACTACTAGGAGATTCAGTGAGCAAGGCGATCAAAATATTTCTGGTGAAAATCGGGTAATCCATATGTATATTTTTCTATCAATTTTTGTGCAGATGTATTTTTTTGCTTAATTGTGAATTTCTGAGCTACTTGAGTATTCATCAATTGTTTGTCTATATTCCCCTCTTATCCCCCCCACTCCTTGCATTTGTGTTCTATTTGAATGTTGATACAAATTTTTAGGCCATGTTTGTAAGTTTTCATTGAATGGGATAAAATGATCATTAATGGAACCTTATGCAATGAAATGACATGTAAATAAATTGAATTGAATGCTCAATTGTATGGTAGTTTCATGATAGAAAGGATTGGCCTTACCTGATAATTATATAAAATTTATCATAAAGTAAAATGTAGAACATGTTATATGATGCCATTATTATCTTTCCAAGATGATTTTATTTTCTCCACCTTTCTAATATAAGGCTTCTTTTCATTCCATTTTGGTGCTAGCATACATGTGATCCTAGTGCGAAATATGGAAGGTGTTATGCACCAAATGTTTTTATATTGTATTCCAAGGCTTTAGGATGGGAAATAATAGAACAATATTGCATATCAGACACATTATAAATGATTATTTTTGGCTTCAACATAAAGCATGTTTGGTTTTACAAGCCTATGATCAATAATAATAAAGTTAGGCCGACTCACTGCATTCTTGCATGTACTCTTGCATTTGTTTTACTCTGCATTGGGTTTTTTCTTGGTTTATGAAGTTACACAAGATATTGTTTAAAATTATTCCAGATCAGATGTAATCCTACACTTTGTGTAAAACATGGAACTTGTTATATGATGCCATTGATACATCGTAATCATGTGCTTCTTTTGTTAATCATTTAATCAAAAAATACAATGATTTTTTAGGATGTCTAAAATATTGTGACAATTCATCTGATCTTTTCAATGCCCTGAAGCATGATGTTCGTGATGGAAAACTGATCTTTATAGGAAAAAAATTATGCAAGGTAATTCTTTTTATACAACCATGGCATCTTTTTTTCATTTTGGTGTTTTTTGGCTACACAACTTTATGTTCATGGAAATATTATAAGCTCATGTATGACTGGATCTTTGAATGTGTTTGGTTTCATGACATTATTTGCAGCTGGGTTTCAGGTATGAGATTCCATGGATCTTGTTTTTCCTGAAGGTATGTTTCACTAAGGTGTGTTTTTTACGTGTGTTTTCAAAGAATTATCATGGTTTTTTTCTGTCTATGATTGTATTTAGTAAGCTATGTGTGTATTGTTTAAAATATAATGAATATTACCTTCAAACTTCTCATAGCACAATAAAAGAAATACCTTCCAATTTTTATTCAAATGAACGTGTATGCATAATGAACTCTACAACCAGTTCAAACTATGGAAATGAATTATGCATACAGTTTAAACACCTTTGAATTTGTATTCGAATCATATTAATTATATTCTGTACATGTGTAGGGAAACAATAAGACAAGGTTGTGCTAATATCAACATATATTTCATTATTTGGGATTATTTTGCAAGACAAATGAGTACATTTTTGACACAGTCATCCATTTTTTTGGTATTACAACTTTTGATAGCTAAAATATTAGACAGTTATTACTCCTATATTATTTAATATTTGAATTTCTATAACATAAAACATCTAATAATTTTCCCAATCCTATTATGCAGGTTCTGTTATTTTTAGTAGCATCATTAAACACAAGGAAATTGATGATCAATCCCAATATTCAAATATTTGACACTATCAAAAACAGGTTCAAATACATATTTACATTACTATCACTTGAATAAGACTAGCAGTGGTTAAGTATCATTTCTTACATTAGCATGGATTCTACTGTAACCTTTATATTAGGAGGGATTACACTAGAAGCCCAGACTAACATCAATTTTTACACTAGAAAAGCGTACATATTTACCCATTTGGCTTTATTAGTAGCAACATTACACTAGCATTTCTTACAGGAGTAGTATTCACACTAACAATGTTTATACTAGCATAATTACAATAGCAATGCTTACACTATTAGTTCTTATAATATAAATGATTACACTAGAATTGTTCCTAGAAACATTACCTGTACAAACACCTTTTCATAATGCATATGTCTGGGAAATATAAGGGTGAAAAATCTGGGAAACCTGGGAAGAATCCTGCTGAATCTTTGTTTTCAATGACACGAGCAACGCACTCACTAGTACTGGGGAAGAGGATGGGGGGGGGGTGCCGGGGAGGGTGTGTGTGTGTGGGGGGGGGGGGGGTGCTAGGGAATAGGGTAGGGGTGTGTGCTATGGGAAGGGGGTGAGGGGGGAGGGGGGTACTGGGGAAGAGGGCGGGGGGGGGGGGGTGTTGGGGAAGAGGGTGGGTGGGGGGGTGTTATGGAAGAGGGCAGGGGTGTGTACAGGGGGTGGGGGGTAGGGGGCAGGGGTGCAGGGGGAGGGGGACTGTCCAGGAGTGTGCATGGGGAATGGAGGGGGGCAGTCTAGGAGTGTGCAGGGAGGGGGAAAGGTGTAGGGGGATGGGGGCTATCTAGGAGGGGGGTGTCGGGGGGGGGGGGGGTGTGCAAGGGGGTTCTGTCGAGAGGGGAGAGTGGGGGTGTGCAAAGGGGGAGGGGATTTGTTGGGGGGGTCTATCTAGGGGGAAGGGGGTGTGCTGGGTGAGGGGGGGGGTTACAAGTATTCAGGGGGGCTGGTCTTGGGGAAGAGGGTAGGGGGTGTGCTGGGGGGGGGTCTGTCCAGGGGGAAGGACCAATGAGGCGTTGAAACTCGAGCCAAACTGATTATATATAATTAATAGGACTATAATATTTTACAATATCATTTTGAAGCTTGGATCTATTTCCCCCTTGCTTGTAGGAACATGATTGGAACTATGAAGCGTTGTGGTTCATATATGTTAGGCGGTGACTTGTTTAATCATAGGAGACAAGTATGTTGTAGTTGAGTTTTTATTTTATTTTATTTATCGCATTGGCCACTTAGGCCTTTTACCTCTTTCTACGGATGGAGGGTACTTATATTCCGCGAAGGGGGCCAGAAGGGAACTGGAGGCGGCTACACAGTTTTCTTTATAGGGGAGGGAGATCGGGGTAGTTGATGGATTGATAGTGTGTTACATTTTTGTCTACTTTTACTATGTTGGTTCTGTTTATTTTCTTTTCCTTCGGCATGGATGCCCGAAATATAGATGGGTCATGATGAAATTTTATTTATTTTCTTCTACTGTTTTAATTAATTGTTTTTGGGGGAAATCATTCCCAAGTGGTGATTCCTTGATTCCCGAACACTTGTTCCTGCCCATGGGTGTAGCCCATCCACCTTAGTCTATCCTAGTATTCCTATATCAGAGTCTATGTCTGAACCATGGGAAGTCCTAGGAAACAAGGATAATTAGGGAGGGATTGAGAATGTCTAGAAATGAATTGTGAATTCCCATGAATAAGGATTGAGGACATTAGAATTTATAATGAGCAGATATGGGAGACTATATTGATTCTGAAAATGCTATGGGTATAAAAGGTGGTGAAATGATAATGTGTTGGGATTAATAAATAGAAATTCACATTCATAACCAATTTGATAATGTAATATCAGATCATGAGCTACTGTACATTGTTGGAGTTGATGATTAGACTCCATCCCAATGTAACTATAGAAATACCTTGGTTCCAAAAATACTCTATCATACACTAGATAGTTTGGTTTGAAATTCTCAGTAAAACCTTCATTAACCTCATGACAGGGCTTAAGATTTTTTAGCATATCGAAACCAGGGGAAATACATTTATCCCCTTATCACATACCCTGAGTGGAGTGCCATACAACCCCAAATACAATAATATCCCCAAAAGAAATACCTAATATTGTTTGAAGCTACCTTCGTTCTCTGATACAATGTCAGGAACATGGTGAATCTTCCCATCGGTTCTTCTATGAAGATTTCGTTCATTCTTAGAGCCACCCCACACAGTTTTGTTTTTCTAGGTAATTCCACTCATATGGAAAAGGACCGGTAAATGCCTCATGATAATTAGGTTCTCTGGATTGACTTATCAATCTCTGCAAGATAAAACTAAATGCCTCTTGTAAGACTTTCAACTTTCAAACATATCGTGCCCAAAAGTAGGGTGATTAATCCATTGTATGAGAAACCAAACACATATCAATATCTCTAAATCATGAATGTCATTTCATTATGAAACTCTTCCATGTATACCTTCACCCTCAGTCCTCTTACAAGACTTCTTATTTATGTTAACACATCAAATGCACTCTTCATATATAAATTTTCAACACATCTTCATGCAATAGATCTTCATGCCATTATTTTTGACAAAGCCCATGACTCTTTAATCAAACATGCCTCATTCACACCTCATATATTTTCTACAAATCCAACCAATCAAGCCTTGGTTGAAATAATCCCCCCCTTTAGATGATCCTATTTTTGAATTATTTTCCTATGGTAGAGAGGTTAGTGGCCCTATTCCTCCCATTAAAGAGAAGGTGAAAAATACTATCTTATGGGTCGATATAGTAGATGTGTCTCATCTAGCCTATGTGGTAATTTATTTTAAAGATTCTCTATCAAGGGTCATATCTGATGAACATCTTGGAGAAGCATCCCAACATAGTAAAGATGAAATGAAATATGATGTGCGGGCTGAGGTGGATTTCAATTACTGGAAAGATCAATGAATGATTTCTTCAAAGAACTGGAAAGGTAAGTCAAAGATAGTGGCAACCACTTCTGGGAAATATATTTTTCTTATTAAAAGTTTAAAAATGATGCCTTAGTATACTCGTATTTTCTTTGGATTCAATAAGAGATAAATGATTGTGAATCTTCGTCATTAAAAATTTATTTAGGACTTTTCTAATAAGAACTTTTTTTTACTTCGAACACTTTGGATAGCTCTGCTAATGTTTTAACCAGTGAAAACAATGAATTGTGGTTCCATTGTTTTTTCATTATGGTTTGCATTGTTTCACAGGGGGGTGGGGGCTTGGTGCAGGGAGGGGGGTTGGGTGCGGGGGGGGGGGGGATGGGGGGCTGGGTGCAGGTGGTTGTGGGGGTGTGTGTGGGGGGGGGGGGGGGCTGGGTGCAGGGGCAGTGGGGCTGAGTGTAGGGGGGAGGGGGACCTGGGTGCAGGAGGTAGTGGGGTGGGGGGGGGGGCTATGTGCAGGGTGTAGTGGGGCCTGAGTGCAGGGGGGAGGGGGTTCTGGGTGCAGGTGGTACTGGGGGTGCAGGGGGGTGTCCAGGAGGGGGGGGGGCAGTGGGGGTGTAGGGTGGGGGGGGGGGTGGACAGTGGGGGTGCAGGTGGGTGGGGGGGGGGGGAGTGGTGGGGTGAAGGTTGGGGGGGGGGGGGTGTAGTTGGGGTGAATGGGGTAGGGGGTAGTGAGGGTGAAGGGGGCAGGGGGTGCAAAGGGAGGGTCCAGGGGGTGTCTGGGGGGGGTGTTCAGGGGGGTCCCGTGGGGTGGGTGGGGGGGTCCAGGTGGGGTGTCCAAGGGGGGTCTAGGGGGTGTCTAGGGGGGTCCAGTGGGGGGGGGGGGTGTCCGAGGGGGGGGGGGGGGGTCCAGTGGGGGTGTCAAGGGGGGGGGGGGGGTGAAAGGGGGTTATGTATAGATGGGAGAGTGGAGGTCTGCTAGGTGCAGGGGGTAGTGGGGGGGGGATAGGGGTGCCTGGGTGTAGGGGGTAGTGGGGTTGGGTGCAGGGGGGGAGGGGGGTCTGGGTGCAAGTGGTACTGGGGGTGCATGGGGTGTCCAAGAGGGGGGGGGAGTGGGGGTGTAGGTGTGGAGGGGGGGGGGTGGATAGTGGGGGTGTAGGTGGGGGGGGGAGTGGTGGGGTGAAGGTTGGGGGGGGGGGGGCAGTTGGGGTGAATGGGGTAGTGGGGGTGAAGGGGGAAGGGGGAGGTGGGTGTCCAGGGGGGTCCGGGGGGGGGGGGGGGTCCAGGGCGGGTGTCCGGGGGGGGGGGGGTTCAGGGGGGTGTCCAGGGGGTCTGTACAGATGGGAGAGTGGGGGTGTGATGGGTACAGGGGGTAGTGGGGGGGGGGGGGTGGGGGGCCTGGGTGCAGGGGGGTAGTGGGGTTGGGTGTAGGGGGGATGGGGTTCTAGGTGCAGGTGGTACTGGGGGTGCAGGGGGTGTCCAGGAGGGGGGAGTGGGGGTACAGGTGTGGAGGGGGGGGGGGTGGATAGTGGGGGTTCAGGTGGGTGGGGGGAAGTGGTGGGGTGAAGGTTGGGGGGCATTTGGGGTGAAGGGGGAAGGGGGAGGGGGTGTCTGAGGGGGGGGGGGTCAGGGCGGGTGTCTGGGGGGGGGGGTCTAGGGGGTCTAGGGGGGGTGTCCAGTGGGGGTTTAAGGGGGGTGTACAAGGGGGTTCTATCCAGAGGGGAGAGTGGGGGTGTGCAAAGGGGGGGGGGGTGTGTGCTGGGGGGGTCTATCCAAGGGGGAAGGGAGGGGCTACCGGGGGTCTGTCCAAGGGGGAAGGGATGGGCTGAAGGGGGTCTATCCAGCAAGGTAGCTTCTATTTCTGGGAAAACAATCTATACCCACAGTTCTCAAACCATGGGTAAATATGCTGCTGAAAAACCCTCTATACCCACAGTTCTTAAACCGTGGGTAAATAAGCTATTTCAGAACCCTCTATACCCACAGTTTTTAAACCGTGGGTAAATATGCTGCTGTAGAACCCTCTATACCCACAGTTTTTAAACCATGTGTAAATATACTATTTTGTAACCCTATATACCCACGATTTATTTAACCATGGGTATCAATCTCTACTGCAAAAATGTATACCCACGGTTCTGTAAACCGTGGGCATAGATGTATACCCACGATTTACCAGAACTGTGGGTAAGTTGAAATTTTAGTGGGATATACCCACGGTTTCTGTAAAACCATGGGTATAGGGAAATCCCGAAACCTCGGGATCCCACAATTGATCAAACCGTGGGTATAGACTATACCCACAGTTTTATGGGCTATACCCACAGTTTGAAACCATGGGTATAGGGCACTTCTCCAATAGTGTCCAAAAGATAAATTAAGAGGGATGACACTCTTTTGAACCTATGTGGAATATTTAAACATACTTTAATAGTTCCAAATAACATGTTGGTCATCTGACTAAAAGATTTGGAAATAATGAGGAAACTTAAAAATGAACATGCCAAGGCTGGTGGTAAAGGAAAATAAAAACTTTCACATGATGAAGATAATGTGAATGAGATATTTCAAACTAAGAGAAACACATGTGTTAAATAATTTCTATGTGAAAGATGTATGAAATATGGACACATTGAAAAAGGTTGTCTAACCTTAATACCAGAACAAGAAGCAGTCCTTAGGAGGAGTAACAATGTATCATTCATGATGGCTGTTAAGAAGAACAATTCTCCACACAAAGCAGAAGACAATGTGAAGAGATCCATTCCACATAAACATAGATCATAACATATATTCAGATGTGCAAGCATGAATACTGGTGTAAATGGAGAAACTTGGTTGAGAAAACCATCTCAACCATGCAGCTCATATTGATGATGCAAGGAGGAACCACCTTATTCCCTTAATCATTTGTGAATTGTATTTGTAATTATAATGTAGGGAATTAAAGGTGAAGTAGGATTTCAGGGGGAGAACCTAAAAAGTGGATAGGGTTGTAAATTATCGATATAAAAGCTGAAGAAGTTTCCATCCTTGAAGATTATTCAATTGATATTCAAAGATTAAAATGATGAAGGATCACCCTTGATAAAGATGATGAGGAGTGTTTCCCTTAAGGGGGATAAAAATGAAGAAGCTACCAGAATTATTATTTCAATCAGTATCAACTTCAGTTGGTATTAAATTCAATTACTTTGGAAATTTCTTGAAAAACATGTCATTGGAAAAGGTATGTCATTTCTCAATCGCCCATCCTTGGTTACTCAAAATGAAGGACATTTTACAAAGGGGGAGTAACTGGATTAATTAGTGATATAAGGAGAATGGAAGTTCCCCAAGGCCACTTATCCTACCAAATGCATTTGAATGTTTTTGATATATTTGTTGAAATGAGTGAAGGAGTTTCAGGTTGATTATTCCTTATCACATTCAATTTATTCAGCCTGGAATGAAATTGGAAAACCCTTGAAGACAAAGTAAATGAGTTCTCATCTCATTTGGTATCATGATCAGTGAATAATGGACATCCTTGTTATCTAAATCAAATCCTATTATTTTCTACACCGATAATTTCTCAAGTAGACTTAGAGTGAAATGATTGATGGAACATTCCTTAAGTATAGATTGATACCCTTTCCCATGAACTTTGTATTTCTTGTCAATAAGGAAGAGAGAAGTGAAATTAAAGTAAGGGGAGAGAGAAGATTCTCATTTTGATATCGACACATTAATTTGAGGAGGAATTTACAATATTGACAAAAAAATACAAAGGGGAATATTGTTGGGACCACTTTGTGAATAAGGTTGTATTTGTTGTCAATAGTTGTCAATAAAGATCAAAATGAAAAAGGAGATAATGAAGAACTCAAAATTTATTGAGAGTGGTAATTCAGACGATTGTTGAACTGATCTTAAGTTCAAAGTACATGTATCAAAGTTGATACATTTTCTATAATACTGAAACCATCTCATAGAGTGTTTAAGGGATTGAATCTATATAGTGATCATGCAACATGTCACCTTCCAAAGAAACCATGCAAGAGATTACTTAAAGATACATGAATTATTTCATGAGGGATCATGTGGAGATTTGAATATTTAAGGGTGATCATGTAAAGCTGAGAAAAGGTGATACAAATCATATTCAGTTCTGATTGGAAAGAATGATGTTGCTGGAAGATTGTGAAGTTGCATTACTTTTCATTTCAAATATAATAGTGCTAAAGGTGATCTATCAATGACTATATATCATGAAAGATAAGGTTTATGATGAAATTAGCTGATTTTTAAAGAATAAAGATGATAATAAAGAAGCACAGGTGTTCTTTCCAAAGTAGATATTGAAGGTGGCCCAGTTCCCCAGTGCTTGCCAAATGTTTGGGCCTCAAAATCGGAAGATTGATGTTGTAAAAAGAAGGTTTTTTATGTATGAGTGAATGGTATGAGAAATGAAAAATAAAATCAAAAAAATAAGGGAACCACATACCTTGGAACATGGAATACATACCATGTTATGAGAATAGTTCACGACTGTGTACCTAGAAGCGGAAATGGTACGCATAGCGGTTCACAGAACTGAAAATTGTTTGCGGTGACGGTTCGTGGCGTAAGGAATTGTGGTACGTGGGATGGATCATCGTTGGAAGGAGAGATGAAATATGTGGACTGGCAGGCTTACGGTACGTGGAAGGTTAATGACACGTGGTGGAGTCTTACAGTATGTTAATGGAGTTTAGTATGCAGTGATTATTTTCCCATATTGAAATTTTTTGTAAATCAGATTAACAAAATTTGTAGAGTTATTTTCCTATATATAGAGTGATAATGACATCATTAAGGAAAAGAGAATTTGATAAGAAAATATCTTTTTTTTTGGAAGAGCTCAGCTAAGTCTGAAAGTGGTACGTGAGAGAGATTCCATGTAGGATGAAGTGGTACGCGAAAGATGAAAAGATTCACGAAATTGGAAGGAAAAGTCCACATAAGAGATTTTGTATAGGAAAAAGTGGTATGTAGGAGATGAAATAATTCTCATAATTTGAAGAAGAAGTCTGTGGAAAGAAGAAATAGTACACGAATATGGCACAATACATGAAGCAGGCATGGTACAAAGATCATAGATAGTCCACAGAATCAAGAATAGTTCACATAAGTAGAAAAATCATAAAGGGAGTTTGTGATTATAGTGAAAATAAGAAGAAGTTTTAGTGAATTTAGTAATTGCACTGAAGAATAAAACTGAATATAAAAGATCATCAATTCGGGAATTCAATGCAAGCAGTGTCTCATGTTGAACAAAGACAAAGACTTTCATGGCAATTTGTTGAATAAATCTTCAAGTCGATAAACTAAGTAAAGACCTCTCAAAGGCAGTGATCCTGAGGGAGTCTATAGAAGTGATCTGAGGGAGGTAGTGAGGTATCTATAAAACTTTAAGCAGTGTTCCTAGGATAGAGTTACTGTACCCAAATCTTTGTAATCCATAGCTAGTGAAGATTAATGGAATAAGGTATGACTGGAAACCTGTTGGCATATGCTCCTTGAACATAGCCCTTAGTGGAAAACAAAGTAAAAGTGTTGTACTGTCCTTCTTCATGTGAATGTTTTAATTACTGCACATATCCATCATATAGGTTTAAAAAAGTTCCTACAAACATGGGAACAAAATCCATTAAATAAGAGAAAAAGTTTACACCCTGATTCACCCCCCTCAGGGTGGTCTAAGTTCCTTAAATTGGTATCAAAGGGAAAGGTGTACATATGTTGGTTACTCTACAGTAATTCTATTTAGAAGAGGATTTGATTTTTCTTTCCTAGGTCAACAATGAAATGAAGTTTTGATGAAGATTTAGTTATCTCTGAGCAGAAGTCTACATCCAGTAAGACCTTGAAAAACATGAAAAAGAAAGAGAAGAAGTAGTTGAAGAAGACCCTCATGTCCAAAGAAGACGCAGTTTCTAGTTCTCTATTTCCTTCCAATATTGAAGAAGTAACAGGCTTCAAAGGTAAAGATAAGGTTTCTCAGGTTTCTAATAGAGGAAAGGAAGACACTTCTATCTCATTTTCAAGTGATCAAGAGAAATTAAGAACCTATCTATATGATATTATTGAAGAAAGAGTTGTTGATTTTTGTATAATTTTTCAATATATACAGGTTGAGATCACCCGATTGGGAAGAGAATATGATAATATGAAAGACAGATTTGTAAAGAAAATGTCAGAATGTTATAATCTCTCTATAAAGATTCAAGCCTTTGAAGAAACAAAAAGAAAACATGAAATAAATACATCAAAATGGATAAAAAAAGTTGAATAGGAAGAGAGAGTCAGAAAGTATCTTAAAGAAAATATCTGTGTGCTTGAAGGGAAAATGGAAAATTGCACTGATATAAAGGGTCTACAATTAGAAGGGATATCTAAGAAGATCAAAGAACATGAATCCTTGATTCAGAATAAAATGATGTTGCATGAAGAAGAAGTTGTTAGAATGAAGAAGGAATGTGAAGAGAAGATGACAATGATTGAAGATCAAAAAGTCATCCTCAATGGGAAATGTATAGAATTGGAATCTCAGTTGACAAATCTTGAGAAGACACATATTGAGACTTCAAAAAAGAAGGAAACAATTTCTATTGGTACTCAATGTTTATTGGAGGATTCTAAAGTTGAAAGAACTTCAACATGTGATAAGAAGGTCATGACATCTGTTGATGATCTACCTCAATAAGCAGTGTCTATTGCTACTCATTGCTCACTAAAGGATCCTAAAGTTGAAAGGCCTCCAACATGTGATATGAATATCATGAAATATTTTAATGATATACCAAAATCAGATGAGAGGAATAAGGTACCATCCCAACCATCTTGTACTCGTACTTCTAAATATGTTTCCATAAGCAGTGTAGGATGGAAGAGAAATTCAAAACAAGTTTGGATGAAGAAAGGTGAAGATTTACCTATCACCATGTATGGGGTGAATATGAAGAATAACATGAAAGGTGATTCTCCATAAAGAGAAAAACAAGTCAAGAAGAAGTCCTAACAACATAATTCGAGGAAATCAAGATTTTTGGGTCAGTGTTTGTCACGACCCATCCCCCGAGGCCCGTATCGTGACTACCCCAAGCCCTCCTTCCATAGGCCAGGGGATGACGACTAGCACCAAAGGAGTAAATCCCTAACCTGGGAAGGCATTACCTTTATAATTGTAATCAAACACATCAGAGTACACAACTGGAAGCAAAACACTAAGTAAAACTGTATACAAAGGAAGTGTTGGAAAGTAAAAGGGGCCAGAAATACAAGCCCAATAGGAAAGTACAAGTACAACTAAAAGAAAGTACATTTGAAGAAAAGTAAAGCATCTACTGGGTTGTCCTCCAGGGTTCCTACCTAAAGGGTAAGTACAGATGGCCTCCTCAGCACTCCATATCTGTCCGTCTCCTCTGTGTACCGTCACACCGAGTGGTCCACCTCTGGGTACTATCCAGTGCTACTACTCTCTGCCTCAGTCAGTGCTATCCGTCATCTGCAACCAACACAACTAGATGTGGGCATAGCCCGTGCAGGGGTGAGTATAACGATACTCAGTAGGGACCCTGAGACCCTCAAGGTCTCACAAAATCTAACAAGGATAAACCACAAAGTATGAAATCAACATATATCCATTACTTAGGTATATTCCCATACATATACTTATGTTATCTAGTAACCCATCTCAATCATGAGGAAAATACAAAATTCATTGACTCAGCTCAGACCAGGATTTTCATTATCGAAACCATGGATGCTGGAGAACTCCTCCTCTGTCGAGTACAGTGGGCCTGTCGCGACACCAAGGTTCTTCTCACTAACCTTGGACAGTTAAGGTACTCCTCCTGTCGAGTAACGCAGGTCTACTTCCAACTACCAGGCGCTCCTCCGCTGTGGGTCTGCTTCCAAATACCAGGCACTCCCCCTAATAGCCTGCAGAGGTACTCCTCCTATCGAGTACTGTGGGTCTGCCACCAACTACCAGACACTCCTCTATCGTGGGTCTACCGCCAATTACCAGGCGCTCTCCCCTAGGCTAGTCGAATCACTCCGAGTCAAATCGGTCAAGCAGTCATCAGGTCTGCCAGATACTAGGTCTCCACACTCTGTCTGCTCGTCAATGGAAGGATCTGCTCCACGATCTACTGTGCAATACTCCAACTATCACTAATTTCCATGAATAAGTATCTCAAAGTTACTCCACATCATAGGGGTCTCAACGTAATAGACGACACGTCAATCTGACGCCCGGTCCGTTAGTTATTAGCCTTTTAGTCCTGGGGGCCCAGTTGGATTCGTGTACGATCCAACCTGACCATAACTCAAAAATACCTTGAACTCTAGTGGGGTATTCTCAAAGGGACCGTATCTCATTGAGATTACCAGCGCCACTGACGGTTCATTAAACGGACGTTCGATGCCAAAGATATGGACAAAGAAAGAAAAGGGTCGGTAGTGGGCCAAAGTCTGGTCCGACCCGATTGGACCGACTCGGCCCAACCCAGTCTGGACCAACTTGGTCTGGGTCAGCCCGGATAGACCCATTGGGTCTAACCCAACCCGTTGGGTGGGTCATCCCGCTAAGTTCAACCCGGTCCGCTGGGCCCGACCCAACGGAATGCGGGGGCGGTTCGACCCGGGCTCTGGGCCAGTTCGGCCTAGGGCGTTGTGAGGGCGCGACCTGGCATGGCTCGGCCTGGTGGGCTTGGCTAGGCCGGTTCGTCCAGGGCACCGTGAGGGGGCCGGGAAACTGGCTCGACCGGGTGGCCGTGAGGGAGCTGGGACGCCGCGGGGGCGCCAAGCAGGGCGCGACAGGGCGCCGGGGGCATCGGGCAGGCCACGGAAGGGGCTAGGTAGGCCATTGGGGGTGTACAGGTAGACCACCGGCAGGGGCTGGGCAGGCCGCGGGGCACCGAGCAGCGCGCAGGGGCGCGGGCAGCGCGCGGGGGCCCCGGGCAGGGCGACGGCGGGGTCAGAAAGGCCGGGTGCCACTCGGGCCGACGATGTCGGGCCAAGAGCTTCGGTGCACCATGGGGTTCACAGAGGCTGCGGTTAGTGTGACCTTTGTCATCGCCGCCTTTGTCGCCTCGTCGTAGTTACGTCGCCATGCCGAAGGAACGTCACAAAAAGGATCGACAGAGGGAGTCGGGCCATGTTAGTTGGCCCACACCCTCCACATTTAGGGGTGATAAAAATTGTTCAACAAATAGGAAGGAAGTTTAACTTCAATCATTTAATACTTCACATCGATTCTTTTCAACGAAGAGGAGAAAAGAAAAGTAAAGCACCAACTTGTAATAACCCCCTACCTTGCTCGATGTTTGTCGATGTTGGCACAAGAAGACGGTCGTCGATCCGTGGTAGACGAACACGTACCACATAGAAGGAGTCTAAGGAAGAAGGTAAGAGGAGGCCGTTCTTCGTAGTCGAAGGCATCCCTCATTGGCATTCTTCATTGGGAGAGCATTCTTCGCCAGAAGAGCATTCTTCGTTGGAGAGAATTCTTCGTTCTTCATTGGGAGCTTTTCTCCTAAGTTCCTCTTCTCAAGTTCTACCAAAATAAATATGCCAAAAAAATAATAGATTGAAATATCCTATTAATTTTGTTGGCCCAATATTCGAATTGGACTCATTAATTTGGTAGGATCCCCTTAATTAATGTGGAGAATTGGCACAATTAATTAAAGGGGAGTTGGCTCCATAAAGGTAAAGAGGATCTAAGGGTAGTGGCACCATTAAGTGAAGAGGGTTGGCATAAATTAAATACGGTGAGTTGAAGAGTTTCTCCACCTTAAATGGGGGGTTCCAAGGGGTTACAATCCCAGGTGGTCCCCACAAAAATTATTTTCCCAAGGGAGGTTATGTTCAGGTGGGCCCCACCACCATAACCTCTCATGGGAGGTTAAGGTGTGGTGGGCCCAACTACAACCTCCACTTGGAGAATTTAACCACATAATCTCCACATGGCAGATAAAATAAAATAAAGTGTTAGCTCACTTTATTTTATAATTTTTTTATAAAAATCCAAAAACTAACTTTTATTCTTGACCAACTGCTATCGAGGTGAAAGTCTTCTTAAGAGAATACCGGCGCTGCAAGTTTAACGGTACCCTCAGATTTTAGTTCCGAGTACCGGTTCAAAAGTTATAAAAACCCGCTCGTACGTTTACTGAACGTACCCGAACAAAACTTCATAAATTGATTCTGGTCAAACCGGGCCTAGGAATCACGCACCGTCAGTTTTTGCAGACTTGTAAAATTCCCATGTATTTAAGAAAAAAAATTTCCACGGAATTTCTGGGTCTTTACATTCTCCCCACCTTAGGGATTTACATCCCCGTAAGCTACAACTTGAACTATGGGAACAAATGGGGTTACTGAGCACACATTTGAGCCTCCCACTCCCATGTGCTCTCCTGGAGGTTCCTGTGTTTCCAGAGAATGTGCACTAGAGGTATCAACCGTCCACGTAGGACCCGCTCCTGTCAATCCTCAATCTCCACTAGAACCTCTGTAAAAGTATCCCCATCATCGATGTACATCTCTCCATGGTCGATGATGTGGGAAGGGTCATGCACGTATCTCCTCATCTGAGATACGTGGAAGATGTCGTGCACCTTGTGCAACTGATATGGAAGAGACAAGCGGTAAGACACCTCATCTACTCTACTAAGGACCAAGAAAGGTCCGATGAAACTCGTAAATAACTTACCGCCTCAGCTAAATATCCATAAACCTCGTCGAGGTGAGACCTGTAGAAAAACGTGGTCACTATCCTCGAACTCCAGAGGTCTCTGTCTCCTATCAGAATACAACTTATGTCTGCTCTGTGCAGTCTTCATCCACTCCCAGATGATCTGCACCTTCTCCGTAGTAGCCCGTACCATCTCTGGTCCCACTAGTGCTGAATCCCCTGGGTCAGTCCAACACAAGGATGATCTGCAAGGTCACCCGTACAATGCCTCGAAAGGTGCCATACTGATGGTGGAGTGATAGCTATTGTTATAGGAAAAATACACCAAGGGTAAGTGATCCTACCAGCTACGACCAAAGTCAAGAACACAAGCAAAAAGCATGTCCTCGAGGGTCTGAATGGTCCGCTCAGTCTGACCATCTGTCTGAGGATGGAAGGTGGTGCTCAGACGTAGCTACGTCCCGAAAGCTTCCTGCAACCCCTTCCATAGCCATGAAGTAAAATGTGCGTCACATTTAGAGACAATATAAGAAGTTATTCCATGTAAAAGCACAATATCCTACACATAGAGGCATCTCAGGCTCTCTACTGAACCCTGCTCTTTGATCGGTAGGAAGTGGGTCGACTTGGTTATTTGGTCGACAATAACCCAAATCGAATCGTGACCCCTGTATGTACATGGAAGACCCGTCACGAAGTGCATGGATATCCCATCCCACTTCCACTCTGGGACATCTAAAGTCTATACCAAGCCTGCTGGTACTTGGTGCTCCGCCTTCACTTGATGATAGGTGAGGCATCGAGAGACAAACTCTGCTACCACCTTCTTCATACCTGGCCACCAGTGCTGTCGTCAAAGGTCCTGGTACATCTTCGCCACTTCTGGATTTACCTCTAGAGGGGATGTGTGGAAATCCATCAAAACTTCCTCATGATGTGCCAATGGTACCGTGGTAGGTCCTATGAAGAGGATGTCATGCTTCCCACCTTCAGAAAATCTATCAGGTTCTTGCCCTGTGGATATCTGAGCACATCATGTCTCACAGTCAGCGTCCACATGCTATGCCTCCCTGACTTGCTGAAGAAGTGGGGGAGTGACCGTAAGAGACTGAAGGAATGCTGCTCCATCTCTACCCACAAAGGATACCTATAAAGTAGCCAATTGTTGTGTCGCCTCTCCTATCATCTGTATACCAGTCCTCCTGCTGAGTGCATTTGTATCAACGTTCCCCTTCCCAGGAGTATAGACTATCTCAAAGTCATAGTCCTGGAGGAACTCAAGACAACGCCTTTATCTCAGGTTCAGGTCCTTCTGATAGAAGATATACCTGAGACTCTTGTGATCAGATTACATGGTAAAACTCTCACCCATCAGATAGTGCCACCACATCTTCAAGGTGAAGACCACTATTGCTAACTCTAGGTCATGGGTATCATAGTTCTGCTTATGCTGTCTTAGCTACCAAGAACCATAATCAATCAATACTCACTCCTGCATCAGGACACATCCAAGTCTGGTCCCTGATGTGTCGCAGTAGACTACATACCCTACGCCCTTCTCCAGAAGCCTCAAGATGGGGGCACTAGTCATCCTCTGTCTCAGCTCTTGAAAGATCTACTAAAATCTCTCCGACCACACGAAGGTTTGACCCTTCTTCGTCAAGGCTGATAGTGGTGCTGCAACTCTGGAGAAGTCTGGTACGAACCTCCGATAGTACCTAGCCAAACCCAAGAAACTCCGTACCTCCGTCACACTCCTGGGTGGCTACCAAGCAAGTAACACCTCGATTTTTTCTAGATCAACTGCAACTATAGCCTCTGAGATGAAGTTTCCCAAGAAGTGAACCTCTCAAATCCAAATCCGGAACTTCGAGAGCTTACCATAAAGCTGGTGCTCTCGGAGTGTGTCCAGTACTACCCACAAATATTAGGTATGCTCCTCCTCAGTAGTCGAGTAGATTAGAATGTCATTGATGAAGAATATGACAAAGTGATCAAGGTATGGCTGGAAGATCCTGTTCATGAGACTCATGAACACTGTTGGAGCATTGGTTACACCGAAGGGCATAAACAAGAACTCTTAGTGGCCATACCGACACCTGAAGGCCATTTTTAGAACATCCTCGTCTCGAAATCTGAGCTGGTGATAGCATGATTTGAGTTCTATCTTTGAGAACCACCGTGCTCCCTTCAGCTGGTCAAAGAGGTCGTTAATCCTCGGGAGTGGGTACTTGTTCTTTATGGTCACCTGGTTCAGGCGATAGTAGTCGACACAGAGCCTCAAGCTCCCATCCGCCTTCTTGGCAAACAGAATTGGGGCTGCCCATGGAGAAACACTAGGCCAGATGAATCCATTCCCCTACAAGTCCCCTAGCTGTACCCTCAGCTTAAGAAGCTCTGCGGGATCCATCCGATATGATGGAGTAGATATCGGTGTCGTCCTAGGGTACAGGTCAACGTAGAAGTCCACCTCTTTGTGAGGAGGTAGTACTGGAACATCATCAGGGAAAGCATCCGCATACTGTTCCACCACTACAAGATAAGTCGGACTCTCCACATCAACTTCTCCGAGGGTAAGGCAAGCCAACTGGTGAGTGATCAGCTGCACCCTCCTCCAAGTAAGTCCTTCCTGTGCTGCAAAGGTTCCCTTGTCATTGGTGAAGTTAAACCTAGTCCCATTCATGTGGAAAGACAACACTTTTCGCCTAATACAATCAATCTGAGCATGGACTGTAGATAACCAGTCTATACCCAAGATGACGTCGTAAGGCCTCGACGCCGCTACTAGGATATCCTAGTTGAAGATATCGACTCCTAAAGTAAGATCGCACTTCTAGAACCAGTGCGTAATCATTGAATCGGCTCCCATAGGAGTCTCTAGCTATAAGGATCGAACTAACGACTCCTTCAGAATCTATGAGCTCCAAATGATGGATGTCGAAATAAAAGAGTGACTGGAACCTATGTCTACAATAAATACAGCTAAGGTGGAATAGACACAGATAGTACCTCGAATCATCTTCAGAACACCGTGATCGTAAGCCTTAGATTTCTGGAGCTGAGCTCTCTCCTATCCACCTACTCCCTATGGTCGGGGTGGACCTCCAGGTGGTGGTGGTGGTAACACCTCGTAATGTCGTCCACCACCAGCTGCATGTCCAGCTCCTCTGCCACGTCTGCCTCCTCCTTGAGGACCACCTAATTTTAACCTTTTCCTCTACCTGGGAGGTCCCTCAACTGTCTGATGATCATCAGAACGACAGGTCAGATAGTCATGAGCCATGTGACCATGCCCACTGTATGAGTAACACTGCCCGCTCCTGGAATGACTGGCTTTGTCTCCAATTCGGGTGCCCCACACAACTGATCCTAAGTCATGTGGTCGACCACTAGTAGGTATGGTCCTCTTGGACCTCTATGTCATTTGTCTACTACTAACTGCAGAAGACTCTGTTGCATGTTGACTAGCAGTGGGTCTCGCTGCTGGTGACTGCTCATCAAGGAAACTCTCCACTAAGAGGGATCTCTCTAACACCCTCGTCTACATCAGGATGCTAAGTGAGATCATCAGATCTATGATCTCTTTCATGAGTCCCTTCTCGAAGGTCCAAGCCCTAAAGAATGGGTCTCATACCATATCCGTGGAGTATTGTGAGAGGTCGGTGAACCTCGCTGAGTACTGTGCTACTATCATGCTACCCTGCTATAGATGCAGTAGCTCCTGTATCCACACCTCTTGAAGAGTGGCTGGGACAAACTCTACCCAGAACAGGCTCTCGAAGTCTACCCAAAGTAGCGTCACCTCGTCATGCACCTAGATAATCATGATCCACCATCTGCCTACTGCTTCCTGAAGGAGACTTGCGACAAGGATCACCATGAAGTATTCTGGTGTCCCTACCAGTCTAAAGACTCTCACCACAGCCTCTAGCCAATCCTTAGCCGCCTGTGGGTCCGTCTCTCCCCTGAAACTGGGTGGCCTATGGCACTGGAACTCGTGCAACACGCTCAAGCAGTGTGCATCATATACTGCTAGGGCTGGTGGCATCGGTGACCCAACATAAACTAGTACCGCTGGTGCCTCTGTTCGTAAAGGGCCCTGCACTAAGGCCTCATCACTCAGTGGGATGTCAGTACGTACGACTCTCGAGTCTCTAACTGGTCATCCACGGGAAGGCATCCTAAAAGAAACAAATATG
Organism: Viscum album; assembly: GCA_963277665.1. Taxonomy (NCBI): domain Eukaryota; kingdom Viridiplantae; phylum Streptophyta; class Magnoliopsida; order Santalales; family Viscaceae; genus Viscum; species Viscum album. The sequence goes on from OY728155.1 coordinate 827,491,798, forward strand.
ACACGGTCAAAAGACTATACCTGGTGAGCTGACCTGGTTGAGCTGACTTAAAGAAAACTTTTGAAAACATACACGCAATCAGTGTTTTCATGAATTGAGTCGGAAATCAGTAGTCAAGGTCCTAGTGTATGGATACATCGGTCACCCGCACCAACACTGGACTCCCTGAACTGAAAACCACACTTAGTACCCTTAACACTATTGCTTTACAGAAAATAAAGATCATATTTATAAGTTCTGTGGTAGAACTGACTCCTCTGATACCAATTTGTCATGACCCATCCCCCGGAGCCCATATCGTGACTACCCCAAGCCCGCCTTCCATAGGACATGGGCCGACGACTAGCACCAAAGGCATAAATTCCTAAACTGGGAAGGCATTTCCTTTATAATTGTAAACAAACACATCAGAGTACACAACTGGAAGCAAAAAACTATGTAAAACTGTATAAAAAAGAAGTGCTGAAAAATAAAAGGGTCCAAAAATACAATCCCAGCAGGAAAGTACAAGTATAACTGAAATCAAGTACAACTGAAGAAAAGTAAATCAACTAATGGGTCGTCCTCTAGGGTTCCTACCTAAAGGGTAGGTACAGATGGCCTCCTCATCACTCCATGTCTGTCCATCTCATCCGTGTACCATCACACCGAGTGGTCCACCTCTGGGTACCATCCAGTCCTGCTACTCTCTGCCTCAGTCAGTGTTGTCCATCATCTGCAACCAACACAACCAGGTACGTGAATTGCCCATGCAGGGGTGAGTATAACGATACTCAGTAGGGACCCCGAGAACCTCAAGGTCTCACAAAATCTAACAAGGATAAACCACAAAGTATGAAATCAACGGATATCCATTACTTAGGTATATGCCCATAGATATAGCTAAGTTTTATAGTAACCCATCTCAATCATGAGGAAAACACAAAAGTACTTAACTCAGCTTAAACCAGGATTTTCATTATCGAAACCATGGCTGTTGGATAACTCCTCCTCTGTCGAGTACAGTGAGCCTATCGTGACACCGAGGTGCTTCTCACTAACCTTGGACTACTGAGGTACTCCTCCTGTCGAGTACCGTGGGTCTGCTGCCAACTACCAGGAACTCCTCTACTATGGGTCTGCTACCAACTAATAGATGCTCCCCCTAATAGCCTGCATAGGTACTCCTCCTATCGAGTACCGTGAGTCTGCTGGCAACTACTAGGCGCTCCTTCGCCGTGGGTCTTCCTCCAACTACCAGGATCTCCCCACTGGGCTAGTCGAATCACTTCGAGTCGAATCGGTCAAGCAGTCGTCAGGTCTGCCAGCTACTAGGTCTCCGCACTCTGTCTGCTCATCACTGGAAGGATCTGCTCCATGAGCTACTGGGAAATACTACAACTGTCTTGAAGTGCCATGAAGAAGTATCTCAAAGGTCCTCCACGTCATAGGTGTCTCATTGCAATAGACGACGCGTCAATTGGATGCCCGGTCTGTTAGTTATTAGTCTTTTAGTCCTGGGGGCCCAGTTAGATTCGTGTACGATCCAACCTGATCATAACTCAAAAATATCCTGAACTATAGTGGGGTATTCTCAAAGGGACCGTCTCTCATTGAGATTACCAGCACCGCTGATGGTTCGTCAAATGGACGTCCGGTGCCAAAGATATGGCCAAAGCAAGAAAAGGGTCGGTAGTGGGCCGGATTCTGGTCTGACCCGATCGTACCAACTCAGCCCAATCCAATCTAGGCCGACCCGATCTAGGTCATCCCGGACAGAACCGTTGGGTTTGACCCAGATCATTAGGTGGGTCAGCCCGCTAAGTTCAACCTGGTCCGCTAGGCCTGGCCCAGCGGACTGCGGGGGTGGTTTGGCCCGGGCTCGAGGCTAGTTCGGCCCAGAGCGTTGTGAGGGCATGGCCCAGCACGGCTCGGCCCAGTGGGCACGGCTAGGCCGGTTTGGCCAGGGCACTGCGACGGGTCCGGGAAACCGGCTCGGCCGGGTGGCTGCGAGGGAGCCAGGATGCCACGGGGGCGCCGAGCAGGGTGCCGGGGGTGCTGGGCAGGCTGCAGCAGGGGCCGGGGGAACCGGGAAGGGCATGGTAGGGAACTGGAGGCACCAGGCAGGGCGCGGTAGGGCGCCGGGGGTGCCGAGCAGGCCGCAGAAGGGGCCAGGCAGGACGCTGGGGGCGCGCGGGCAGACCGCCAGCAGGGGTCGGGCAGACCGCTTGGGGTGTGCGGGAAGACCGCCGGCAGGGGCTGGGTAGGCTGCAGGGCGCTGGGTAGTGCGCGGGGAAGTGCGCGAGGGAGCGGGCAACGCGCGGGGGCGCCGGGCAGGGCACCGACGGGGTCGGGCAGGCCGGGTGCCGCTCGGGCCGGTGATGTCCGACTGGGAGCTTCAGTGCGCCGTGGGGTTCATGGAGGCCGCGGGTAGTGCAGCCTTTGTCATCGCTGCCTTCATCGCCTCGTCGTAGTTACATCACCATGCCAAAGGAACATCACAAAAAGGATCAGCGATGGGAGTCGGGCCATGTTAGTTGGCCTGCACCCTCCGCGTTTAGGGGTGATAACAATTTTTCAACAAAGAGGAAGGAAGTTGAACTTCAATCATTTAATACATCACATCGATTCTTTTCAACGAAGAGGATAAAAGAAAAGGAAAGCACTAACTTGTAATAACTCCCTACCTTGCTCGATGTTTGTCGACGTTGGTGCGAGAATACGGTCGTCGATCCGTGGTAGACGAAAACGTCCCACATCGAAGGAGTCCATGGAAGAAGGTCAGAGGAGGTCATTTTTCATATTCAAAGGCATCCCTCATCTGCGTTCTTATTCAGGAGAGAGTTCTTCACCAGAAGAGCATTCTTCATTGGAGAGCATTCTTCGTTCTTCATTAGGGGATTTTCTCCCAAGTTCTTCTTCTCAAGTTCTACCAAAATGAATATGCCAAAAAAATAATCGATTGAAATATCCTATTAATTTTGTTGGCACAATATTCAAATTAAACTCATTAATTTGGTAGGCTACCCTTAATTAATGTGGAGAATTGGCACAATTAATTAAAGGGGAGTTGGCTCCATAAAGGTGAAGAGGCTCTAAGGGTAGTGGCACCATTAAGTGAAGAGGGTTGGCATAAATTAAATATAGGGAGTTGAAGAGTTTCTCCACCTTAAATGGGGGGTTCCAAGGGGTTACAAGCCCGGGTGGTCCCCACCAAAATTATCCTCCCAAGGGAGGTTATGTTCGGGTGGGCCCCACCACCATAACCTCTCATGGGAGGTTAAGGTGTAGTGGCCGCACCTACAACCTCCACTTGGATAATTTAACCACCCAGTATCCACATGGCGGATAAAATAAAATAAAGTGTTAGCTCACTTTAATTTATAATTTTTTTTTATAAAAATCCAAAAACTAACTTTTATTCTCGACTAACTGCCATCGAGGTGAAAGTATTCTTAAGCGAATACTAGAACTGCGAGTTCAACGGTGCCCTCAGATTTCAGTTCCGAGAACCGATTCAAAAGTTATAAAAACCCGCTCTTATGTTTACTGAACATACCCGAACAAAACTTCAGAAATTGATTCCGAGCACACTGGGCCTCAGAATCATGCGCCGTCAGTTTTCGCAGACTTGTAAAATTCCCATGTATTTATGAAAAAAAAAATTCCATGGAATTTATGGGTATTTATATTGTTGGTGCTACAATAGATTTGGTAACTATGCATTAAATTGTTGGTACAATCCTCATAATATAAAAGCACAAAGGAATCCTACCTTATGGGGGAGAAATCTAGAGATGAAGAAGCAGCGTACACATATCCAGAAGAACTTTTTACCACAAAGCTGTTTGGAATGATTGATAACATCTCTGAAGTATGTAATGGAAGTGGTCACAAGGTAGGTACATTCCCATCTCAACATGCATTCATCATTGATAAGAAGGGAAGACCTATGATTCTGACTAAGTATGAAGTAGATATCTTGGGAAGAATTTAGAAGAATATTGTGAACAAAAATTTCCCTAAGAAGATCTCAAGTAGGGAAGATGAGAAGACCCTGGACTTCAGATCCATGAAATTGAAGAGCAATTCATCCAAAAGAGAAATTAAGAGGGATGATACTCTGTTGGACCTGTGTGGAAGATCGAAACCCACTATAATAGTTCTAAATGACATGTTGGTCATCTGGATAGAAGATTTGGAAAGAATGAGGAAAATTGAAAATGAATTGGCCAAGGATGGTGGTAAAGTAAAATTATAACTTTCACGTGATGAAGATAAAGTGAAAGAGATATTTCAAACCAAGAGAAACACATGTGTTAAAGAAGTTATGTGTGAGAGATTTATAAAATCTGGTCACATTGAAAAAGGTTTTCTAACCTTAATACCACAATAAGAAGCAATACTTAAGAGGAGTAAGAATGTATCATTCATGATGTCTGTTAAGATAAAAAATTATCCACAAAAAGTAGAAGACAATGTGAAGAGAGCCATGCCACATCAACACAGATCAGAACATATGTTCTGATGTGCATGCATGAAGACTGGTGTAAATAGAGAAACTTGGTTGAGAAAATCATCTCAACCATACAACTCATATTTATGATTCAAGGAGGAACCACCTTATTCCCTTAATCATTTGTGAATTGTATTTTTACTTATAATGCAGATAATTAAAGGTGAAACATGATTTTAGGGGGATAATCTGAAAAGAGGATAGGGCTGTCAATTTTCAATATAAAATATGAAGAAGTTTCCATCATTGGAAGATTATTAAATTGATATTCAAAGAATAAAATGATGAAGTATCACCCTTGATAAAGATGACTAGGAGTGTTTCACTTTAGGGGGAGACAAATGAATAAGCTTACAGAATTATTATTTCAATCAGTATCAACTTTTGTTGGTATTAAATTCAATTAATTTGGAAATTTCTTGAAGAAAATGTCATTGGAAAAGGTATTTCATTTCTTAATCTCTCATCCTTGGTTACTCATAATTAAGGCAATTTTACAAAGGGGGAGTAACTAGATTAATCAATGACATAAGGAGAATGGAAGTGCCCCAAAGCACTTATCCCGCCAACTGCACTTGAATGTTTTTGATCTGTTTGTTGAAATGAGTGCAGGAGTTTCAGGTTGATTATTCCCTATCACATTCAATTTCTTCAGCTTGGAATGAAAGTAGAAAACCCTTGAAGAAAAAGTAAATGAGTTCTCATCTCATGTGGTATCATGATCAGTGAATAATTTACATCCTTGCTGTCTAAATCAAATCCTCTTATTTTCTACACCGAGCATTGCTCAAGTAGACTTAGAGTGAAATGATTGATGGCACATTTCTTAAGTATTGATTGATACCCTTTTCCCATGAACTTTTTATTTCTTGTCAATAAGGGGGAGATAAGTGAAATGGAAGTAAGGGGAGAGAGAAGATTCTCATTTTGATATTGACACATTCATTTGATGAGGACTTTACTGTATTGAAAATAAAATAAAAAGGGGGAGATTTTTGGGACCACTTTGTGTATAATGTTGTATTTGTTGTCAATAGTTTTCAATAAAGATCAAAATGAAGAAGGAGAGGATGAATAACTCAAAAATTATTGAGAGTGGTAATTCAGATGGTTGTTGAATTGATCTTAAGTTCAAATTACATGTATCAAAGTGATACATTGTCTATAATAATTAAACCATCTCATAGAGTGTTGAAGGGATTAAATCTATAAAGTGATCATGCAAAATCTCACCTTTCAAAAAAACCATTCAAGAGATTACCTGAAGGGACATGTATTATTTCATGAGGGATCATGTGGAGATTTGAATATTTAAGGGTGATCATGTAAAGCTGAGAAAATGTGATACCAATCATATTCAGTTCTGATTGGAATGAATGATGTTGCTGGAAGATAGTGAAGTTGAAATAATTTTCTTTGCAAATATGATGGTGCTAAAGGTGATCTATCAAATAATATATATCACGAAAGATAAGGTTTATGATGAAAGTAGCTAATTTTTGAAAAAGAAAGATAACAGTAAAGAAGCATGACTATTCGTGCTGAAGCAGATATTGAAGGTGGCGCGGTTCCCCAGTGTTTTCCAAATATTTGGGCCTTAAAATTGGAAGAATGATGTTGGAAAAAGAAGGTTTTTTTTACGTAGGAGTGAATGGAATGCTAAATAAAAAGTAAAATCAGAAAAATAAGTGAACCAAATACCTTAGAACATGGACTATATACCATGTTCCAAGAATGGTTTGCGACCGCGTACCTGGAAGTAGATTCGGTACATGGAGTGGTTCACTGAACCGAATGGTTTGCAGTGAGGGTTCATGGTAGAAGGAGTTGCATTATGTGGGATGAATCGTCGTTGGCAGAAGAGATACAGTATAGGTACTGACAGGATTACAGTATGCAAAAGGTTAATGACATGTGGTGGAGGCTTACAGTACGTGAATGGAGTTCAGTATGCGGTGAATATTTCCCCACATTGAAAATTTGGATAAATCGGATTAGTAAAATTTTGAGAGTTATTTTCTTATATAAGGAGTGATAATACCATCATTAAGGTAGAGATAATTTGATAAGAAAATATCATCGCTGTGAAAGAACTCAACTAAGTCTGAAAGTGGTACGTGGGAGAGATTCTGCATAGGATAAAGTGGTACGCGAAATATAAAACAGTTCACGAAATTAGGAGTAGTACATAGAAGAGATTTTGCATAGGATAAATTGGTATGTAGGAGAAAAAATAATTTTCAGAATTTGAAGAAGAATTTTTTGGAAGGAAGAAATGGTACGTGAAGGCGGAACGCAGTGTAAGTACGTGAAGGAAGCATGTGAAGGCAGTACACGAAGGCGGTACACGAAAGAAGTACGAAAAGACGATACACGGAGGTGGTGTACGACGTAGGTCTGGTACGCGGAGCAGGCATGGTGCGAGGAGTATGGGCGGTATGTAGAGAAGGCGGAGTATGAGGAGCAGGTGCGGTACACAGAGCAGGTGCAGTACGTAGATCAGAGATAGTCTATATAATCAGGGATAGTTCACAGAAGAAGAAACATCATAAAGGGAGTTTTTGATTCTAGAAAAAAGAAGAATAAGTTTTAGTGAATTTAGTAATTGCACTAAAGGAGAAAATTTGTATATAAAATAGAATCAATTCGGGACTCTAATGCAAGCAGTGTCTTTTTCTGAATAGAGACAAAGACCTTCATTCCAATATGTTGAATCGACCTTTAAGTTGAAAACTAAGTGAAGAACTCTCCAAGTTAGTAAGCTAGGTGGAGTATGAGGAAGTTATCTAAGGGAGATAGTGAGATATCCCTATAACTTTAGGTCGTGTACCTGAATTAGAGTGACTATGCCTAGATTTTTGTAATCCACAACTAGTGAAAATTAGTGGAATTAGGTACGACTAACAACCTATCGGTGTATGCTTATTTAATGTAGCCCTTAGTGGTGAACCAAGTAAAAGTGATGTGCTGTCCTTATGCATGTGAATGTTTTAATTACTACACATATCCATCATACAAGTTTAAATAAGTTCCTACTAATGTGGGAACAAGATCTAGTAAATAAGAGAAAAAGTTGACACCCTTATTCACCCCCATCTCAGGTTGGTCTAGGGTCCTTCAAAAACCACCGATCAACACCATAATATAAATAAACCAAGATCTAAAATAATCCCATAATGCATGAATAATGTTAGGTAAATAAAAACCCTAAATAAAATACCAATAAAACTCATATGCAGTGACTCCACAACAAAACCATGGCATCCCACGAACTTGTTCGTCTCTTAATTACATGACTTAGAGAAAATATTTCAATATAATAAATTCTCTTGATCTTTTAAGTTTAGAGTTTTCAAAAATTAGGACAAAAAATTAAGTGAAAAAACCCATTCCCTTTTCAAATAATGAACATTTTTCCCATTATATAAGCAACTGCTTAATCCATTACAAGTCTTCAACATCTTTCACAAATTATCCACCAAATATACTCTTCTAGAAATATCATACATATCAATTTTCTTCCTAACCTATGGAAATGGAAACATACGAAAGTGGTGAGCTCAAATGCTCGATAATAATAAACATAAGTGATAAAAATAAAAGATCAAAAGTGAGTATAATAGGAGTATATGGGTATAAAAAAGATACATAATAAAGTTATACCCAAAATATCAAATATCATAAGTCATATCATAAGCCATGGTATAACATAAAAACATATCATGGAATTGCTGCATATCAAAGAGACACAACAATAATAACTTTTCTTATATGCATAAAAAAATAATCCCGAATCATGGGATCATAACGTTAAAGTGCGAAATATCATAGAAAAGAGATATAAAGATAGAATGTAACATAGAATGAAAATAACAACAAATTATAACAGAAATACAACCATAACCATAGGAAACCTTGTTATCAAACTCATTATGACTACACCTTTGTGAAGAAACTCATTATGTCCACACATCAAAATGTGAGTAAACTCATTATGCTTGTATCTTTGTGAACAAACTAATTATGTCTAGGACTTATTATCACAAGAGATATCAAACATAATAAATTAATTGGTGGGTGATATAAGACCTCATCCATCATCATCCATACATATGAGTGCCACTTGAAATAAATTATTCATCATATCACAAAAAACCCATGGAAATAAAATGGGTTTCATATATTTTTCAATTAGAACCACATAATGAAAACATTCATCATCCCATAATATGATTTGAATATGGAAAATAAATGGGTATCCAAATATATTTAATGACTTTCTAGGAAAATACCCTTAAATTAAGATAATAGATAATATGGTATTTATACCATATAGATAAAGGGTGTACTGTTAAGTCAATAATTTTCCTAATCAATCAATGCATAACATATAGGTAAACAACCCAAAATTAATGGAAATAAATATAGAGTGTTCAAAGAGAAAATAAATTGGATAAAAAATCATAAACATATATTGACTAGGAAAGATAAAGGTAGTAATGGATTTACATGAGTTTAATCTCCCAAAATGGTATAAGATAATTTAGAGGGTAATTCATGAATGGAAATTTTTAAGGAAATAATTCTTCTTGAGAGAAAGAGGAAAATAGAAGTGAAACCATAAAAGAGTTTTAGAAAACATTTTTAACATTTTCATAAAAGAAAATGTTACGGGTCACTTTCAAAAGATATATTTTTTGAAAAGGTGGATTAAATACTTTTGAAAACATTTATTTCTAAAATAAATCCAAAATAATGGAGACTTGAAAATACAAAAAGGTTATTTCAAGGAAATGTGGAATGGAAAATAAAACAAATGATCATGGGATGGAAAACCATTTATAATATCTTTATTAAAACCAACATTGAAAAAAGAGATAACGAAACTTCCTTTTGAATCGGGGAAAAAAATGAAAAGGTCACATGAGATAACCCATAATTGTATTCTACATATAAAGGAAAAAATTATAAAGAATTAATATATGGAAAAGTATGGGAAGTCATCATTAAAAGAATGATAATTATTTTCAACAATGATACACTTTTTGAGAAATAAATTTTATCAAGGTAAAATATTTGAATAAAAATACCATTTCCACTAGAGAGGAATATAAAGTAACATGAAATAAATTATTAGATTGTAAAAAACAAATTTTTGGAAGAAAAAAGTTCAATAAGAATAATTATAACTCAATGAATGGAGATGAGTTTAAAAAGTACCTTACAATTTTGGTATATTTTGAATCAAAATCAATTTAAATAGAGAACATGATATGCCTCTTCAAACCCCATGAATTAAATCAATATGTTAAAATATATTAATTAGGTAGTAATCACACCATATTAAATATATCACAGTTCATAATAATAAATATGTCTTAAGAAATTAAATTTGAGATAAAAAACCTCTTACCTTAAATCCCTCTTAGTCGAACTTGCTCTAACCTACTATAAAATGAAAATAACTATCTTAATAAATAATTTAAGATATTTCTTCAAATATATTTCCTTTTATACACATCATTTATTACTATATATCACAAATATATTACCCAATTATAGTTTATTTTCTTCACCGGTTGTTAGAATTTTTCAATTGATTGTTTGTACAAGTTTCATGATGACGAGGTTGATTCGTGATTATTTGTTAAAATTTCATAATTCCAATATTATTCAAATTATAATAATATTTTTTTCAATAATTCCTCAAGTATTATTTCATTTGGTGAGATACATGAATATTCTTTGTAAAAAATAAAATTACGAGGAACTAGATTTGGTGTGTTTAATGATCGAAAGGTGTTATATTAATAAATATAATAAATATTTATAAAAAATTTAAAAAATATTGAAAAAATAATAAATAAATTATTATTACATGATACTACCATTATATAACATTATTTAATTCTTCATGACATAAACATTATAACACCATTCACATAGGTGGTAAAACCAATCCAAATGAGAGTATGTTATAATGATTTAGAGAGCATGGAAATGTTTTTATATAATGTTAATATAACTTTTAAAGAATATTAAAAACATAAAAGATATCATTTGACATCATTAAAGTCATTCTTATAACCATTCATGTTGAGTAGTGATGACAAATGAAATTCTTCATTTGTGTAGGTGGTAGTTCACGTGTACACATGATTAACGATTCCATTTCTCAATGAATGGGATTGAATGAAGGTATATGATAAATTATTATTTTTGGATTAAAATTTTGAAATAGGAAACAAATTTATTCATAAAATCCATTATTTTTAATATACATGAAAGAAGATGATGAAAAAGGAGCCACATTGCTTCGTGCAGGCCGGTAGTCTGCACATATGCACGATTGATGCTGTTTTCTTATTAGTGGATGGAATAGATTGAATAATGGTTGTTTAATTAATATAATAAAATTATAGTATATTAATAATATTTATGCAAATATATTTTTGTGACATGAAATTTTTTTAAATAGGAATATTAAGAAAAAAATACTAAGGAGTAAGAAATACTCACATTTAGAACTTGAGATTTCTCTTGGAAATTTCCAAGGAAATGGAGACCTTAAGATAAATAATTGAGACTATAGGATTATGAAATTGAGATATTTTTCAAAAATGAGAAAAATTTAATAGTTTTTGGATGAATTTTAGGAGATAGGTTTATCATTAAGTAGAGTAAGTGATCCCCTTTTATAAGTGAAGAGAAGGGTAATTTTGGAAGTACACGTTATATTTCAATAATGTTATTTCATTCAAGTGTCAAAGGATCATAAATTTTAAAATAATGGATGGTAGGAGTGTTGAAAAATCTTCCAATAATATATACACTTTGAGGCACATTTTTTAAATTATTCTGGTCTTTTACACTTAGTAAAACCCTTTTTACTCTTTTTACTTTTACTACGATAACTAATATTTTTAACCTCAAAAATTAATTTTAATTACCGAAATTAAAATTGAACTTATTGAATAAATTTAACATGATGATTTAAAATATTAAAATAATTTTTTAAATTAAAATATTCAATGTTTATAAAATTTAATCTCATAATTAACTCTCATGACACGTAAAAATAGTTTTTAGAAAAAGTGTGTTTTTAAGATTAACATTTCCATGTTGGTTAAAACTATTAGTGTAATTAATTTAAATGGCATATATTAGTTGATTATAAAAAATATAAAAGTTTTATATCTTTAAAATCAATCCAAAACTTAATTTTACCATAAAAATGTTTAATTAAAAGAAATGACTGAAAATTGTTTTTAAATTGGAAATAAATGTTACCTAAGTTCTAAAAATTAGACATAGATTTTATAAGTTTAGAAAAATATTTAAAATGAATAATTTCTCTCCTTAAAAAATATTTTATTTAATAATTTTTTTAATAAATTTATATTTATTTCTTATATAATGATAGAGTCATAAAATTTACAATTTTTGGTAACAAACTGTATTTTTCACGATTTCACTTAAAAATAAATTATTTAAAAAAAATTAAAAAACTCATCCTAATATATTTTTTACATGTTGGATTCAAAAAATAATTTAATTATATAAAATTTAAATTGAAAAATTTATAAATTTATATTTTAAATGAAAATTTAAAATATAAAGAAAAACTATTTTTATTAAAAATGAAAATTTTAAACATTAAGTGTTCTGAATATCATTTCATATAAATTTACAATTTAAATAATGTTAATATATTAGTTCATATATAATATTTTAGAAGAATCCAATTTAATTTGTTAGGATAAAATATATAACACTTAAAAAATAGTTTTTTTTGAAACAAATACCTTTATATTATATAATCTTTACTGAATACCTTTAAGATTAATTATTTATATTCTAAAAATTTAATTTTAATCATACATTTATATTGATATATTTCTTTGGATTTTATAAATACATCATAGAATACTTGAATAAAAATAATTTTAATACGTAATGAATATATATAAATATATATATTATTTTAATATTAAATTTTTATTTAATTATTTATTATTCATGGATTATATTATTTTAAATTTAAAACTAAAAATACAAGAATTTAGTATACCTATTGGATACATGTATATCCAATGACCATAATTCCAATAACCATATTTCCAATGACCTTATTTATAATGACTAGATTCCATTCCTATATATATCCTTAATAAACCCATTCATTATATTCAAACTTCTCAAGTCACACTTCTCATTTCCACAGTTTTCATGTTAGATATTACAATATGATTTCTCCTTTCATGATGTTCTTCCTCATTATAGGCATTCTTTGGATGTTGGTGATCCTTAAGGGTGAAGGAGATCCGGGACATCTCTTAGTGTTGAAAATTTTATTCATTTATATTTATTATCCCATTTTAATTTATGAAATTTTAAAGGATGAAATAATCCATGGAGAGTAATAATTTAGGCTGTGTAATACTTAGTTTAATGTGTTTTTGTTCTAATGTTCTACTATGAATGTATAAAGTGTTGTTAGTTTAATTTCTATATTTTATGACTTATTACCTAATCAGTTTCAATTCCTTTAAACAAATAATAAATAGTTTAAAATTATTAAAATATAGTTTATATAAAGAATATGCTTCTTAAAATCATATATCATTACATCCCTCCTTAAAAAAATCGTGTCCACAAAATTTTAATTATCACTTACTAATAAAATTACTTAAGGGCATCTAAAGAAAACCACAACTCAAGATATAAATTCTAAGAGATACAAACCTATATATCTTAGGTAATACCATGTAACATATCTTTTCCATCACAATAGTCAAATATTAAGATTCTACACCATTTATTCCAAATATGAATCTGTAGCTAAGTCATAGGAGTTTTTAGAGACATACCTTCCATAATTCATTTTTAAGACCCTAATTATGACCAAATATTAAAACCAAAATGATTATGATAATATTGAATAACGTTATATTAAATGATCATTTTAATATTAAATCTAAATCTTAAGATTTCTTCTCTAATGAAACCTTCATTTCATTATATGATTCTATTTCACACTTGGTTAATCCTATAACTCTCTAGGTTCAACCTAGGATACTTTAATCTATGTTATCTAATACTTATTAACACAATCACTTAAATTTATTAGGAAATAAATACTTCATAATGGTTCACAAAGAGAATATTATCAACCAAAGAATATCCCCCATGAGTGTCTATCCAGGTGTGCAATTTTAGGCCCACTCATCATGCACTAGAGTGAAGATTGAGTTGATACTCAATTATCCTTTTTCAATGTGATTACCCTTTGATTCATCTGGGAAATAACTATATCCATGTGCCTATATCCATATAGTGATTTAATTTATTATAGAACCACATAATCTATACTTTAATAAGGTTTCTAGATGTTATCCTATACTTATACTTTCCCCTTAGACTTACCCATATATTTTTCACTAAAGTTATCTTATCTAAACACCTAAAATATATAATATTAACTCAACTAACCTAAAGGGTTATCAATACCTTTGAAATTATGATCAACCTTATATTATCACCCCTTGATAAAATTTAAACCCTCAACCAATAACATCATAATCTCCAAAGTTATCTAAACCCAACTCTAATACCAACTATGAAATCGTAAAAAAATATATGTATTATAATTATATGAGTTGGATATATTTTTCATTATAATACATTCCCATGATATTTTATGTTTATATTTTTAGAGAATTAGGACCAATCATTAACTAACAAAACCCATTTATTTTTCAACTAAGGGACATTTTTACACTATATAAGGAAATAATTTATCCATAAAAAGTATTCAATATCACTTATAAAATATCCACACAAGATACCCTTAAAGAATCATCATATGTATTACTTTTATTCATAACCTATGGAAATTGAAACATAAGAAATGGATTAGTTCAGATGCTCAATAAGGGTAAATATAATCAATAACAATAAAATATCATAAGTGAGCATAAGATGAACATATGAGTATAATCAGGATACATAATAATTTTATACCCAAAAAAGAAAATATCATAATTCATCACATAAGGTGGGGCATAACATGATATACCCATGAAAAATAAATGGGTATCCAAATATATATAGTAACTTTCAAGGTAAATACCCTTAAATTGAGATAATATACCATATGATATTTACACTATATATATAAAGGGTATACCGTGAAGTTAATAATTTACCCAATTAATCAATGTATGGAATTTAGGTGAACACACTTCAATCAATGGAAGGAAATATAGAGTGTTTTTAGAGTAAATACATTGGATACAAAATCATTAACATTAAATGAATAGGAAAGACATAGGTAGTAATGAATTTTTATGAGATTATTCCCCCAAAAGAGTATAATAAAATTTAGAGGGTAATTAATGAAAGGAAATTTCCATGAAAATAAATATTTTTTATATTAAGAGGAAAATATAATCAAAACCATAAAAGTGTATTTAAAAAAAGTTTTTAACATTGTCATAAAAGAAGAAGTTATGTGCCATTTTCAATTTTTTTTTTGAAAAAATGATGTTTTTTTAAAACATTTACTTTTAAAATGAATCCTCAATAATGGATCCTTGAAAATACATAAAGGTTATTTGAAGTAAATGTGAACTATAAAATAAAACAAATGACCATTGAAGGAAAACTATTAAAAATATATTTATTAAAACAAACATTATAAAGAAGGATAATGAAACTTCATTTTGAAAAGAGAAAAATATAAAAGTGAAGGTCATAATAGATAATTAATTTGTGGGTTTCTACATATACATGAAAAAATTTTAATGAAGGAAAATATAGACTAGGAGGGGAAACCATCATTAATGAGGATGATAATTATTCTCAATAATGATTTAATTTTTGATAAATTTTTTATTAAGGTAAAATATTTGAATTAAAATGGAATTTTACACAAAATAGGAAGATAAAATACCATGAAATAAAATCTTATGATGGAATAAATAAATCTTATAAGAAATAAGTTCAAGAAGATGAATTATAACTCAATTAAGGGTGTTGAGTTAACAAAATCCATTACAACTTTGGTAAATCTTGAATCGATATCTATCTAAATATAGAACACAATATGGATCTTAAAACCCCATGAATTAAATGAATATGATAAAATAAATTCATCAGGTAGTAATATCACCATGTTAAAGATATTTTTTTGTACAATTAGAAATACGTCTCAATAAATTAAATTTGTTACAAAGAACCCCTTACCTTAAATCTCACTTATTCGAACATGCTCTAACATCTTATAAAATGTACATAATTATCACAATAATTAATTTTAGTGCCTTATTAAAAAATATTACCATTTATAAACATAATTTATGACCATCCATCATAAATATATCACACAGTTGTAGTTTATTTTCATCATCAAATGTTAAAATTTTTCAATTGTTTGTTTCATACAAGTTTCATGGTGGCATTGTAGATTATCACTTATTGGTTAAAAGTTCATTATCACCATATTATTAAATATATATTAATATTTTTTTTTTCAATTATTTCTCATGTACCATTTCATTAGGTGAAAGTCATGAATATGCTTTGTGAAAAAGGGATTTGCTATGAACTAGTTTTAGTATGTTTAATGATCGAAATGTAACATATTAAAAAATATATTAAATAGTAATAAAACATTTACAAAATCATTAAAACATATTAAATAAATTATTATTATATGATATTACCATTATATAACATTCTTTAATCATTCATGATATAAAAAATATAACATTGTTCACATTGGTGGTAAAAATGATCCAAATGAGAGCGTGTTATAATGATTTAATGAGTCAGAAAGAGTTTTTATATAATTTAAATATAACTTTTACCGAATCTTAATTATGTCATAAATATCATTTAACCTAATTAAATTCATTCTTAAAACCACCAATGTAGGTTGGTGATAACAAATTAAATCCTTCATTTGTAGAGGTGGTAGTCTGCACGTACACACAATTAATGATTCCATTTTCTCAATGAATGAGATTTAATGAAGGTATAAGATAAATTATCATTTAAAAATTATAATTTTTAAATATTAAACATATTCATTCATTAAATCCATCCTGTAACCAAAATTCAAAGGGAGTGATGAGAAACAAACAACATCTCTTTATGGAGGCAGTAGTCCTCATGTATGCATGATTGACATTGTTTTATTTTTATAAGTGGATTGAAAGGATTGAATAGTGATTGATACAAAATTTTATAACATTATATATATTAAAAATACTGATTTAATTATATTATTCTAGCCATAAAATGTTTGGAAGAGGAAAATTAAGAAGAAAAGACTAAGGAGTAAGAAATAATCACATTGCTAACTTGTGATTCCTCTTGGAAATATCCTTGTAAATAGAGGCATTAGGAAAAATAATTGAGACACATGGATTATAAAAAAGATATAATACTATAGGATGAAAAAATGGAAGAGTTTTGGGATGAAATTAAATGGTATTGGGGTATCATGAAGTGATGGAAGTGATCCCCATTCATAAGTGAAAATAAGAGTAATTTTAGAATTAACTGTTACATTTTAATAATAAAATATCACTATTAAAGGTTAGAAGGATACAAAAATTTAAAATAATGGAGGATAGGCATGTTTTTTAAATGTTATAGTTCTTTTACACCTAGTAAAACTCAATTTATCATTTTTTTACTTTTACCATGGTAACAAATTTTTTTAACCTTAGTAATTAATTTTAATGACCAAAAATAAAATTATCCTTATTGAATAATTTGAACATAATTATTTAAAATATGAAAATAATTTTATTAAATAATATCTCTTTGTTTTATAAAATTTACTTTCATAATTAATTCACATGATGTGTAAAAACAGTTGTAAGAAAATGAATTTTTTAAGCTTAAAGTTTATATGTAGGTTAAAAGTATAAATGATATTAAGTTACATGAGCACATGAGCCTCAACCCAGTTGGTGAGGACTCATTAAGTGCATCCAAGAGACTCGGGATCAAATCCAGGAGGAGGCTAATTTCCGGGGTATTGTAGCAGAACTGCAGCAGTACTGTAGCAGCACCGTAGCAGGTATTGTGCAGAACTGTAGTAGGTACTTTAGCGGGGACTGTAGTAGACACTGTTTGAAATTTTAGTAGCTGATAATATTCCCCTGTTTGGCCCTTCGGGTCACCAATTTGGTCCCCAAGTCCTTTAAGGCCTTTGGGACACCCAGGCCTTCAGGTCAGTAAGGCCTTCGGGCCACCTCAAGGCTTTCAAGCCACCTTAAGTGCAGATGCAAGCCAGAAAACCTATAAGGAACAAGCTTCAGAAGGAGGATGAGTAAGGAGCTTTCACCATAGAATAATCTAAATAGATTTCAAGAATTAGAGGGTATGACACCTGCCATCAGGGCAAGCCTGTGCATGCACGGGAAAGCCTAGCCGAACAACCATGTGAAGATGGAGAGCCGATTTCATGATGAAGATGACGGGAATGAGAAGTTCCAAGTAGTTAGTCTGGGTTGTATGTAATTTTTGAATCCTACGAGTAATGAATTCCTTTAAGGCCTATGAGCCATGTAATACTTTTGCCTACGGGCCTTGTAAGGGTTCCACCTCACCCCTTAAAAGGTGGATTATCAAAAATAATAAAAAATGGTGGCCTTAAGGCCATTGGAGATATTAAGTTACATGAAATAAATTTATTGATTATAAAATAAATTAAAGTTTTTTGGCTTTAAAAGAAATATAAAACCTAATTTTATCATAAAAATGTTCAATTAAAAGAAAAGACTGAAAACTGTTCTTAAATTGGAATAAAATGTTACTTATGTTCTAAAAATTAAATATAGGTTTTATAAGTTTAGAATAGTATTTAAAATGAATAAATTTTACACTTAAATACATATTTGATTAATTAAAATTATTAATTAATTTCTTAGTCTTTCTTATATAATGACGATTTCATAAAAATTAAATTTTTTTAAAAACTGTATTTTTTAGTATTCACTTAAAAATCAACCATTTCAGAAAAATAAAAAAATTCATCCAAATATAATTTTAAATGATTCAAAATTGATGTTAATTTTATAAATTTTATAAATTGAACTTTTTAATTAATATTCAAAATATAAATAAAAACTACTTTTATTAAAAAAATGATGTTTTTAAATATTTAGTATTCTTAATATCATTTCGTATAAATTTTTAATTTATTGAATGTTAATAAATTAGTTCATATATAATATTTTAAATGTGTTCAATATAATTTATTAGGATAAAATATATAATACCTATTTTTTTGAAAATATTACTTTTATATTAAATTATCATTACCAAATACCATGAAAATAAATTATTTATATTCTAAAATTTTAATTTTACTAATAAATAGATATTAATATCTTTCTTTTTATTTTATAAATACATCATATCATACTTTAATAATGATAATGTTAATACGAAATGAACATATATATATTAATATAAAATTTTAATATTATATTTTTAATTCATTGATTATTATTCATTAATTATATTATTTTTAATTTACTTCTAAAAATACCTGACTTCAGTGTACCTATTGGATACATGTATATTCAACGATCATATTTCCAATGACCATATTTATAATTATCAGATTTCATTCCTATATAAAACATTACTAAACTAATTCATTCCATTCACACCTTTTAATATGCACTTCACTTTTCCATAGTTTTCATTTTAGATATAACAACACTGTTTCTCCTTTTATGATGTTCTTCATCATTATATGTTTTCTTTGGCTATTAAAGACCCTTAAGAGTGAAGATGATCTAGGATATCTCACCGTGTTGAAAATTTTATTCTTTTATATTTATTATCCCTTTTAGTTTATGCACTTTTAATTGATGTAATAATCCATGGTGAGTAATAAACCATGGTGTGCAATACTTTTTTTATGTGATTTTGTTGTAATGTTTTACTATGAATGAATAAAGTGTTGTTAGTTTAATTTCTATCTTGTATAACTTTTTACCCAATCTATTTCAATTCCTTTAAACAAACATAAAAAATAGTTTAGAATTATAAATATATAGTTTATGAAAATAATATGATTTATAAAAACCAGGGGCCTTACAAAAACTCATGCTCCAAGCTAGTAATGTCCATCTCAATCACCTAACTCACCATAGAAACCAAACTCCTAAGCGTGATAGCATAGAATTAATTAAAATTAATTTAATTGAGTCTTTTAATTTCTCCAAATAATCCCATTTAATCACAATAGCAAACATGTGTGATTCATTTACATCTCCTAAGTCTCTATATTACATGAATCACCACTTTACTTAGTTGTTTGGTAAATTGAAAATCCTTCCGTCAAATCAAAAGGGGCCTTAAAAATCTTATGTCATAGTCCAACTCACTGACCTACATCATGAAGAAAATTCATCCAATATCATTTCTCGGACAAACCATACAATCTTCACTAGTTCCTAACTACATACTCTATCTTAACTCTCAACCAAAATCTTTTATACCACTTTGTTACAACCCACACCACATGGATCCTTTCCTGGGACTGATGAGAGTGACCCCTATGGCCAATCACCAATAGGCTCTAGGTTGTCGACTAGCACCAAGGGTATACATTTTACAATGGGATAGATTTACCTCATATAATCCCAGAAATATAGAGAAAAACCACCAATCAACTCCATAATATAAATAAATGATGATCCTGTTGTCATTAAAATACGTGCCCAAGGATAAGTCGAGATAGGCCATGACCGGTTGAGATGAAATCCAAGCTCAAATGACCCAAATATCATCAAAGGGGTCTGCCTCATGAAGCACCTTCACACAACCCCCAGTCCTCATGAACACGCAAGGCATTTATGGATGACACTATGAGTCTAACAAGCCCTGTGACTGCTGAAAATGAAGTTGATGGGAGGCACTGCGAGTTTGATGAGCCCCGCATCAACTGTGAAGGAAGTTGATGGACGAATCTGTGAGTCTGAAAATCCCCACACCTCTTCGTAGAGATCAATTTTTCTTTGTAGTGCACCTCCAAGCATTGAGATACCCATTTTCCTATAAATATCTATCTCACCCCACTAATAAGAATTTTTACCCCTACCTTTTACCTTCCCAGCTCCCTATTTACAAAACTCCCAAGCATCGTGAACCTGAGAGAAAGATGAATCATCCAAGTTACTAGAGAATCGCAAAACCCCATTTCCCTTGTTCCAATTTACCCCTACCTATGGTAGGGATTCCCTTCATGAGGGCCTACGTCCTTTGTGAAGAAGTAAGGACCTCCAGGGTACTTGAGGATTCAAGAAGCATTAAGACTTCACTAAGCACTCCTTCTACAACTCATGCCTTTATTCCAAAGTAGGGTCACCCTACTTCTTGGAGTTCCTATCTTCACAAAGCTCCTGACCTCTGCGATGCACCTAAGATTCGCAAAGAACCTCTCAGTGAGTCCCCATAATTTATGAGGCCCTCTTCCATATGGCCCTCTAGGATTATAAATAGTGATTTCTTGGTACCCCATGAAATGTTACTTTTTTGCATTGTTCTACCTAATGCTTCTTCACATAGGTATTCTAATAGCTATTTCTTATTCATATAACTATGCTAGCATGGAACCCACGACTGAATACTCCTCCAATCCATTGAACCTTGGAATTTCTAATGACTTCCCTTCCCCAAGTGTGGGTGGTCATCAGTTTTGTAAGTCCTAGGGGTGAGGAATGAGTCCTCCCCGTCCGAGCTACAAGATATTAAACTGTCCAACCCTATCGTCCTCGGCACACGACATTAAACTTTAGTTTCACCCTATGCAATGAACATGGGGTGCCATGCCTCAGGCATTCTCTATGACCACTCATCTCTATGGGAGTGAGATCCCCTTTTCCTTCCTAGAAAGGAATGAGATCCACCTCAGGAATACCTCATGGAGTAAGACCAAATCTCTATCTCCCTGGGCCGTCTCAGTGCGTAAGCCCCACATCACCTCTTATGGTCGTACCTTGAACAATGTGATCATCTAATATACTGTTACCTATTATTTCTCACACTGAGCATGGATTATGTGGTTTTACAGATTAATAGTGACCATGACTTCATATGGGACACCTTAGTGAATAATACCCATGCCCCTCATTGATGTAATACATAGGTTTTGATACCTGCCTTCTAAACATGGTACGCATGAAGCCTCCTCTAGGTTCAATCCCAACCAAAGGTAAACTCTATTTCCCACCTCTAATGGGTGAACCTCCCTGATCATCCCTCAATGGTGTCTATATCAGCATTTATATAGTCCATCTCAGAACATACGCCCCATTAACCCCATTCACCACTCTCAGTAGAATCTGGGAAGCTTCAATGCGTAATCCCTAAACCACATGCTTGGGATGCCTCTTTGGGTTTAACCCCACAATTCCCCCTTTCATAACTATGAGGAATTTGATTACCAACCTACTGGGATACATAGTAAACCTCCCCGAGGTTCAAGACCCACACTGTCATATTCACGTCGGTTCACTTTCATCCTTACTATATGGAATTAAACTACATGGGATACCCAAACTACACAGACTTTGATTCCTAGCTACTAGGATACATAGGAAGCCTCCCCAAGGTCCAAGATCATCAATCACTTCCATTATGGTTTTTTTATTCAAGTCGATATGTCTTAGGAAGATCATTACTCAACCTAGAGGTTTCATTTCCTTCAAAACCTTACCCATGCACTCCATTCTCATGAGCCGCCTCCCTAGGCATCTCATCACCCCTTTCCATAACTACATAGACTTTGATCCTAGTCTTCTAAATAGGGTATACAAGAATCCACCTTGAGGTTCAATCCCAACATCCTTAAAAATCCATCCATTCCATCCACTTCAACCATATCCATCTCGATTCTTACCCGGGCCACCACATCCTAGTGGGATCATACCACTCATACGGGTAGTCTAAGTATATGAGCCCCACATCAATCATCATCCAACTAAGATAAATTCTATTGCGATGGGATGCCTCAGTGCATAAACCCCATTCATCCACATCATCATTTTTCCTAGTGGCATACATGTAGTCTTAGTGTGTAAGCCCCACACAATTCAACCAAGAGCAATCATCTTGCGATGGGAAGTCTCAGTGTGTAAGCCCCATTCTATCCAATGAACTACATAGGGTTTGATCCATATCTTCTAAACAGGGTATGTAGGAAGCCTCCATGAGGTTCAATCCTAGACAATGGTAAACCTTGGTGTCCCCCACATTGGGGTATACCACCTTGATCCTACCTTAGTGGTGTTTGGATAAGTCTCCATGGTGAGAAAAATTTTATTTATAGGATACGCCATCCTGGGTCCGTCCTCATTGGTTGTTCTGATCCATCCATTCGGTAAACCTTCTAGGTGATCCCTTATAGGTATAAACCTATCTAATCCACCTTCAAAAGTGTTCTGATAATCCCATTCCATCTCCACAAGATGTTAAACTTGCAACCCTCCATATTCACTAGATGTTAAACTCACGACCTACCCCATGTTAAAAATTAGATGCTGAGGAAAACCTCATAAGACATGACACATGCATAAAATACCCCATGATCGATGTGGGATGACTTGAGTTTTCATGCCCTTGAGAAGCCCTCTTATAAGGGAGAATATAGGTGTACAAATGTTCCAGCATCCAGACATGACAGCGATGCCCAATGTGACTACTCTCTTGACTGAAGGCTGCTACCGTGACTTGACCCCTTGGAATTTATTTACAGAAGAAGCATAATTAACCGACATCCATAAAGATATGTCACTAGGAGGAGTTTCAAAAACAAACATATTAATCTATAAGGGAGACCTGGACTAGGTGAAAAATTATGAGGGGGAATCCATGGAAGGAGGGATCGAAATCCCATCATCCCATTTAGATCAAGGAGAAAAAATCTCTAAAGAAGTGATGAATGCCTCCAGCCTTTGGAAAGAGAGAATGCGGGGTACAATGAACCATATAGAATAGCATACGCACTCACTCACTTGAAGGTGGAATGCCCTTTCGGAAAGTGTCAGAAACAGAAATGGTGAACTTGACATGAAAATTTTCTCCTTAAACCATGGGGATTAGCCATGTTGGTCATCAAATTAGGAAACACTGCTAACATCGGGCCACTAATAGAAATAGTGAACCCGACGTAAAACTATTCTCCTAAATGTGGGGATTATTAGTGTTCGAGACATCAGTAGATAAGTGTGTCACTAGATCCAGCTATTTGGTTCTAGGTCCTACCTTGCAGATAGTTGGACTGGTGTGGAACTCACCAGAATTTGGAGCAGTTAATTGTTGGGAATTTTGGTCTGCAACATCGTCTACATGGATATATTTATCCAACCATGGAAGAATGAATAAAATTTGGGAATTGGGAATTTATTTCCTATATACATACTGATAGATAGATCTTTATGTTTTCCCAGACCCAAGATATAATAAATAAACTGCCCCCATCCCACAGATGCAAGGGAAGGAGAAACGTCAATGCGACAATCCCGCATGACTCTACCTCAACCACGACGTCATCCATAACCATAGCTACTAGGTGCCCATGCCCTGTATCACCCTTAGAAATTGTTTAGAGGAGGGTGATAAATTCTCTCATCTGACAATATGAATAGGAGGGGGTCATTATAATAAGGGACATGGCTCACCAGGACCTAGAGTCTTATGTACCTCACTGTCATTGCTACCCCCAAGGGTTGCACAGGTATCCACTACTCTCCACTCCAACACCCAATCTTTTAAGAGGCCTCTTTCCAAAATGTTCCTATGAATCAATCACCCATGCTGATGAGGTAAGGGATATATGAGTCGTCCTAGCTGTAATGAATTACTAAGAGCCACCATGGAGGACTCCCACCAGTCTGCATCAATGCCACCAACTAGTCCCTCAGGCTGAAGAATAGGTGGTCTGCACCCCTTCTTCGCTGAACCTGGTTCGGCTGACCCAATTCCAATGTAAGGCATAAGATAAGAAGGATTCCAATTAGGGGCATCATATTTTATACCTATAGTGGCCCATGCCACCCTTGGTGCATTATATCAAGTCCCTGCCACTACAGAGTATGGATTCACTAGTGTCCGATTGAAATTGAGACCTCATCCACCCCTTGGGTAGTTCGGGATGACTTTTCAGTCGTCAGAACATCCAACAATCATCACAGGCTGACCCATGATAGAGAGATCCATTATGGAGGTCCTCCCTATACTATTTCCAACTAGAGTGGAGGTCCTAACCACTCCAACACTAATCACCGCAGAGGTCCTCCCTATAAATCTAGAATCAATCCAAGAGGAGGTCCTCCTTGTCATTTTGACATCTAAAATAAAGGTACTCCCCATGCCCAAGATTCCCAATATAGAGGCCCTCCCCATGTCACCTATTATCAACACAAAGGTCCTCCTCATGCCATGCCCAACTCATGTGGAGGCCCTCCCCACTCCAGTAACCATCAAAGTGGAGGTCCTCCTCACTTCATCAACACTTAACACAGAGGTCCTACCCATGTACAGTTTGATCAGTACGAAAGTCCTCCTCATGATACCACTAACAACCAGCACGGAGGTCCTCCCCATGCCACATGCAGATGACATGGAGGTCCTCCCCATGTCCTCACCAACTCTAGTAGAGTTCCTCCCTATTCCATCACTCACAACCATAGAGGTACTCCCCATGCATCTAGTAACCAGTACAAATCTCCTCCCAATACCCAAGATCACCAACATAGAGGTCCTCCCTATGTCCTGTTTTACATTTTCCCAAGTGCACCTCGCACCTCATCTCACCAAATAGGAGGTCCTATATAGTCTCATAACCAACATGGAGGTCTTACCCATGTTCTCACTAGCACCAGTGAAGGTCCTCCCTACTATCACAATAGTCCCAACAAATGTTCTCCCCACTCTGAAGACAACTGATATGGAGGTCCTCCCTGTATCCTATTCAGCTAAATAAAAGGTCATCCCTACTCCAGAACCAACCCACATAGAGGTCCTCCCCATGCCAAATAGTTACCATTCCCTGAAGAGTCCTCCTAAGGAAGAAGGGTGAACTATCACCATATAAAGAAGAACTCTGAGAATCACCAGATCATCATTAATCCACTCAGATTTTCAGATTCTGAAGTAGAGTGTGACTCAATGAAGGATCCTTCACCCCAATCCTTTGCATCAATGTATGGGGTAGGATCCCTACATGTGAGCTTATTCCTCCTAGAAAGTGAAATGTACCAGATACCCAAAACCCTCCATAGGTACATGCAGGAGGAGGAATATTTGGATCCCTTCTAGGGTCTTATCATGAAATCCTCTCTATCGTCACCAGACTCACTCTCTACCTCAACATGAGATCACAAAGAGTTATTATAGGTATTCGTAGATAATGAGAACCATCCAGATCCACCACAAACAACCACCACCTTCATACATGAAACGATGGTCAATAACCCATCTTATAGAGACATGATGATGCGGTTGGTACCGCCTCTGATAGAAAACCTAGTAAGAAGCGGCCTGTCAGCTCATGCAACATTATCTCCATTATCCAGTCCACCACCAAAATGGTCCGCATCAATTCCATTAATAATTACTCATTCAACCCTGATTGAAGAGTGGGGAAACCAAGATCCGGATCCCAATTTTGAATAGATAATCTTGTGGTACACTCTCACGGTGGACCAGTTTTCCAAGATGTTCTGGCTAATCGCTACTCCCAACTTTGACATTCTTGAGTCTCTTAGCTAATATGAGGTCATGCATTTTTACCAGACTATATGGATGATGCATTTTAACCTCTATAATCATAAGTTGGCCTATCCAAATATACAAGAGAATTTCGACGAAATTGACCATTAGTGTCACATGGATGAGTTAGTAGTTCTTACTGTGGCTCAACACCCTGCATCGCCTAGTTATTACCAGACCCTTCAGAAATGATGCATTTAGAGATTCATCATGATCCAAAAAATTATTGAAGAGGAGACACCACATGTTCAGATCCGAGGCTGGGGGTAGTATGTTTCTCTCTATTTTAGTCCCACATACAACAACCGTACTTGACCGATGACATTAAGGATATGCCTTTGGGAACTCTTGCGGTAAAAATGGTTGTCCCTGAGGTATAACTAGAAAGGGGCACTGACACAGGGTCTAATGGAGAGAACCCACCCTCTAGGGAAGCACATATGGTGGATCTCATAGGTGTTCACACTTATCAGCAAAGGCAGTTGCTTGGACATGGAGACCCCTCTGCATCATTACCCATTCGTCGAAACAAAAATAAGAATAAAGGTTAGATCCCGGCTTCCAAGCCATATGACCCATTTGACGCTGCATAGAAGGTAGAGGTCAATCCTGATATGGCTTCCCTACTTCAATAGTGTTTGGATCATAAAAAGTTCATTAATGAGATCCTTGATGAATGCATTGCAGAGAAATGTCCAGACTATGATGATCCTAGATACAATCCTATCCCTCCTCTACTGGGGAAGTAGGGGAAACCACATATCCTCCTTGTCCAATTTCCACTATTGATCTTGAAAATCCCATGCATATAGATATGGTAGAGATCGGAGCCTATGGAAAGCAACTACAGTATGTATCGCCAAATCTGCCTGAGTTGCGTGAGAATCTTCCTCGAGACCTGGCTCAGGTCATTCCTCTAGCTGCTACATCGTTCATTCTTCTAGTATCTCCTTAGACCATTCTTCAGGCCCTTCCTCAGGTCGTTCCTCCAACCGCTCTATAGGCTACTCTAACCGCTCCATGAGCCACTGAGCCTGCCTACCATGTTGATGTGATTTTGAATGAATTGGTGGTCAGAGATCCTCAATGAGATAGGAATCCACATGAGAACAATTAGCTAGCCACTCTCACTGCCCACCTTGAGGCTCTTAAGATCTAATAGATGACAATACCACCTGATGGAAATCTGTACCCGACATGGGTGGATGACATGTAGGCACCAAAAAACTTTAGGAATCCCACATTCATCTTTTTCAATGGGATGGGGGACCCGCTATAACATCTTTCTCACTTTATATCAAGGTTAGAAACCATGCTGGGAATTCCAAAGCAGTAAGAGGCTACCAAGCTCTAATGTTTTGTACATACATTAGAAGGACTTATATTCTTATGGTACAACCAGCTACCCATTGGGTATATCACTGGTTGGGAGGATATTCAAAGTTAGTTTCTCTATCAGTTTAGCTTTAACACTAGAAAGACCAGTATTGATGACCTCTTCAAGTGCAAAAAATGGATAGATTAGTGATTTGTAGATTTTTTTTCCAAGTGGAAAGGCCTCATGTATTCACTCAACATGTCGTTGACTTAAGAGAAACTACTAATGATGTGTGTGGGGAATTTCAAGACTGAATTGGTCCCATCCCTCATCAATCAAAATTTCCCAGGTAGATTTTAGGATTTTTATGACAAGTCTCAGTACCTAGAAGAATCCTTGCAATAAGCTAAGAAGACATTCCCATCACTTCCTCCCATTCTATAAAGAAGATAATCCAAGGTAGAGATTTCTTCCATCACACAGATAGAGGAACCTAGGCTTCTAGATTTATTACCAGCAGATCCTAACCCATAACCTCACTAAGGGAAACAACTTCAGGCCCAACCTTAGGATCAACATCACCCAAAACATAATAGACAGGCGCAACTGTGTAATGCACCACTGATGGATAAGTGGGACAATAAGGTTATATTCCTTTACTAGGATCCATACCCTCATATGGGATAGGCTCTCAGAGTTATTTCCCTAAATAGGAGAAACTAGACCTACTCATTCGACGATGCCCAGGTTTCAAGTTATTTTTGAAGTTCCTTAGATTAAGGAATTTTGATATTTCCAGAATGTAGAAATCCCCAAGAGGTTGATTATAACGACCCAAGAATGACGTATATGAATATTATATATTTTTAGATGAATATTCATTACATTTTACAAATGAACGCCTGAGGACCGTAATAGTTTACTGCCTTTGGAAACTTGGAATACATTATTCTAACTTGTGAAAGATCTTCAACATCCCTCATAAAGATCTTACCCTTTAGTACTCCTACTTAAATTATTTTTTTATAACCCAAGGAATGGAAACATAAGAAAGGGTGATCTTAGAAGTTCAGTAAGGGTAAGAAAAAAATAGATGAACATATGAATGTAAAAACATGAAAATAACTTTTGAATATCAAAATATTGAGTCATGAAATAAATCTTAGCAGTTCGTAAGTCATAAATCATAAAGTAACATTAACCATGATAACATAGCATTGTCATAAAACATGAACTTGTGGAAAAAACATTATCATATAAAATCATTTCCATATTAGCCAAGGCTCATAGCCAGGACCATCATAGTGGACTAATTCCATTACTAAACCAAGTACACTCCTCATTCCAGCCCTATATTATTGAACCCAATATACTTTCCATTTCAGCTCTGTATTACTGAACCAGATTTACTTGTCATTCTAATATTGTCTATCTCATGAGATATAAATATTTATACAATGCATTGGAGGGAGATATAGGTCCCACCGATCTCATAATGAAATCATTCATACATGTTCCTCAAAAACAAAAATCATTCATCATAACATAACCCAAGGAACAAAAAATGGGTTTCTTAAACATCATTCTATCACAATATATATAAAATAAATGGATTTCCTAAAAATAAATCCATCATAAACATAATAAAATAAATGTTATAATAGGGATAGAAACATAACCCTATGTCATATTAGATGGATTTTTTTATAAAACACTTGAACTTAATTCTTGAGAAAAATATCCTTTCTTCATAAAAAATGTTTTATTTTCTCAAATTTCCATAAAATTTTAAAAGAAAAGAATTTAGTTGAAAATAATCTTGAAATTGTGTAGAGGAAGCTTCATGTAAATAAGGTGTTATGAAGATGTAAAAATCCATTCATGTTGTATAAGTTAAAAAAAATTCTCCTCATACTTTTTCCAAAAAAGTTAAAAAGTAAATTGTATCAAATAACAACAAAATATTCCTTTCATACCATTTAATAAAAATTCACTAAAGGGTAAAATTAACTTTAAACCATTGTAAAAGAATAGAAATAATATTAAATACTTAGGAAAAATGGATATGGATAATAAATATAACCCAGTAAATACTTCTGTATAAATAATCTCAGATAAAAATGAGATTGTAAAATTATCCATTACTTTAGGTCCAATATTATTCATATGTATCTAAACCTCCTCTTTTTCAAGAATCTCCTTTTGATTTTCACAAAATATCTCTTTAGGATGGATTTATTCCCAAGTGTGGCCTCTAGAAGGGAGGGAGGGATGTTGGGAGCTTATTTGAGAAGAATTTGGATGAGATAAGGGGCTTGAGAGGTGTGAGTAAGTGGGTATATGTGGTGGCCATTTATAAGTGGGAGGAGGATCACTTTAGGAAAGTCTTGAAATATTATTTTGTTATAAATTGATTTTAAAATTCTAATAGATCCAAAGTGATATATTTAAAGGATAATATGAGGATAGTTCTAAATAATCTCATCCAATAATTTTTAGACATGTATTTATTTTATTTTAAACCTTATCTTTTTAGTTTACCCTTAATTAATCACTTTTAATTTTAATCAAGGAAACAACATTTTAATTATTAAGAGGATATTAAGTTTACTTATATGGGGTAAATTTTATATAATTGGAAATTTAATTAACTTTTTGAACTTATCAAATCCAATTTTTATTTTTAAAATATTTTTATGATTTTTAAATAATTTAATAAAATATTATTTTAATAAAATATCAATAGTGTCAATTTTTACACTATTAATTTCATTGAATTTAAATAAAATCAAAATAGAGGTATAACTTCAAACCAAAGAATTTAATAGTCTTATAACATGTCATATTCACCTAGAAAAATTGTGTATAATATAAATTATTTCAAATAATATTTATTTTACTATTTACAATATCATTTATTTGATATTTCTCTTAATAAAATAATTATTGTATCACTATTGTGTCAATATTTATGGTAACTATTTAATATATAAAATTATAAATAAATTCAAATAATGTAGATAATTTCATTATATTTCTATAGAGTATTTATTATTTAAGTTTTATCAAGTTTATCACTACATTAAAATTATTATACTTATAAGAGATAAGAGAGTGCCATGTTGTCACTTTATTTTGTTTTAATTATAATTACATCACTTTCATGGAAAAAAGTATATGAAATGAACCAATTCTGACCCTTATGTGATATTGGTCAAATTTAATTTATACAATAGGCTTTTGATAGGTTTTAGGGTAATTTTATTATCTTTATCGTATTGTTTGTTACCCTAATTTACTCGATTTACCTTTAACTACGGTAAATAAAAATTATCATAGTTGCTATTCATAATATAAAAAAAGTAACCTATTAAAATAATTTGGACCCACTGATTCCAAATATAGAATATATTTTTAAAAATTCAAAACACAGAATTTTTAGTAATTAATTTAAAATTATTCCCGTTGTCGTAAAGATAGAACATGTTTTTTAAAAGTTAAAACATTGCAAAAGATTGAAATGTTTTTAAATCTAAATTCAATGTAAAATTAATTCTAATGGAATAAATTATATTGAATGATAAAATTATATTATATTTATACTTTAAAACCATTAAATTATATAATTTAATTACATAAATTATTTTAATGAAAAAAGTTATTTTCTATTAAAATTTAGTATAATTTTACTATTCATCAATAATTTAAAACTTATTAGAAAAATATAAAAAATTCATCCAAATAAAATTTTTATATCCCGATTAAAAAGAATAATTTTTTTTAAATAGAATATATAATAGTTTTAAAAACTATATTTAAAATGGGTGCACCAACAAAAGGCGACAATAATGTATTTTTTGAAAAATACTTCTTTTACATGAAAAAATTGAATTTGTTCTTATATAATGTCTAGAAAACATATAATATGAATTTTAAACATTATATTAAATCCATAAAGAGTGATTTTATTATTTTTATAGAATCAATTATTTTCATTTAAATATTTTTTTTAGAAGGAAGTTAATACTATTCATACCCACCATTATAATGATTGGGTTATAATATTTAGTTATCACTTGTACTTGGTCTTACATGAAATTAATTCTTTAAAAATAACATGAAATTGTGTGTTTAATTATCCAAAAATAGTGTTGTGTATACTACAAGATAATACAATGTTGTGTATAGAACAAGCTAATCTTGGTGTAACATACAACACAAGGAATCAAAGAAATTAAAAAGAATATATCTCATAAAATCCCAAGGTGTTACATTCTACCCCCATTAAAATGAAATTTACCCTTGAAATTTGTTGGGGTTATAAAAGTTTTACTACTTGAAAGTTTCTTTCATAAAAACCCACATCATAAAAAGGAATACTAAAACTTCATTTTAAAAAGAATAGTTAAAAACATAATGGTTATCCAAAATAACACATCACTGGGTTTCAACATAGGAGAACATAGGTGGGAAGTGAAAAAATGGATATGAAAAAAAATATAACCATCAAGTTCTGATGGATAGTGATAGAGAACAAGGTTTGGATAAAGTTAACAACAAGAAACCCATAAATATTCAATGATTTAAGGGACTATCTGATTCATTAGATTAGAAGGTACTAAGATGAAATTTTTGGTTTTCAATATCCTTTCACTAAATTTGAAGAACATGAGAATAAATAATTACTTGATTTCATTATAATCTCACCATTGGTCATGCCTTGAACAATTTCCACTTCATCTCTTATTCAAATAAATGAAGTTGAATTTGTCATTCTTGAAGTGTTAGTAGAGCATGTGATCCATAAATAGAATGACAGTTCATTCTATATGTCTAAAAAAAAGGTTAAAACAAATTATAAAATATGTATAAGTCCACCTATAGTGAGATAATACATTAATATAAAAAACTTCAATAATAGTTTAACTTAAACTTTCCATAAATTGGTAACCTTACAATCCTTATAAAAGTTGAAAATCCAAAACATTGGATAGAGGTGAACTAAATCAGTTTAACATTTATCTCCCATATCTCATAAATAATATCTTTATTGTCACATTCCAAACATGTGAATACCTTAATGATGTATTCTATTGAGTCACGGTAGTAACCTGAATTATCAAATATCCTTATTGAAAACATTCATGTTTTCTTATTCTTAAGTCCAAAAAGTTGTAATATTCATCCAAGATAGCATAACCAACATGTCAATAAATCCTTAACAAGTTCCAAGGTAACTAATACCATCCAATTTACTTATTTCTATCCAACATACCTTTATCCAAATATAATTATCTCAACATCATGTTCATATTAAGGGTCATCTTCCCTAAATCATTTGTTTTTTAAAAAAATCACCTTATTACCTCAATTAATTTTCATGGTTACCAGTACCAATAAATATATACTTTCAAATACATGTGGAAAACCATAGTGGACCACTACAGAGATATTTTATTATTCCATAATACCATAAAAGATATTCTAAAACATTATTCTATAATCCCATTACATAAACACTCAATCATTCAAACACTTCATTTTCATACTCAACATCACCAATAGTGATCGTATGTGATTTTCCTTTGTATTTTGACTTAAGAGGTTTTTGAAATATATCATCATTGATCACCCTTGGATTAGGGCATTGGTTAGAATAATTCCCCATTTCCTTTCAGTTGTAGAATTGAAGTGTGGGTGATGCATTCTCTATAGCCTTTTCTTTATTCACATCATTAGCTACCTTTTTCTCATTACTTAGACACTCAAATTCCCAATGAACTTATTTTACACACTTAAAAAAATTTTCTATTCCCTTTAAGACATTATCCACCATGTTTCTTTCCACACTTTGAGCATAAGAAAACACTCATCTTTTTTTCACAATTGTTTTGAGATTTTCCTTTAAACTCCATCTTTCATTTCTTGTCAAAACCATGAGATTGATATATAAAACCAACTTCCATTTCTTCCTTGATATCATAATTCACAATCGTTTCATAAAAAATAAAGTCTCTTATAGTTAATTCCCTTCAAAGACTTGGTTTTAATCCACTGAAGAATCGATCAACTTTACTTTCAAGTTGGATGATAAAGCCTGAAGCATACCTTGAAAGTCTTGTAAATTTTTCCTCGTATGTACCAAATGATTCATAATACTTTTTCTTAAGCTCAAGGAATTACTTTTCCATTTTTTTGAAGGATTCAACGAAATTAATTATTGAAAAATAATTTCTTAAACTCATCCCATTCCATGGATTCAATTTCATCTTGTTTCCTCGTATTCTTGATTAGATTCCACCACTGGTCTGCTTATCCTTCTAAATGATAAACAACCAAAAATGAATTTTTCATGTTCTGAATAAAAAATAATGGAAAATATCTTTTTAATGGTACTAATCCATTGTTCAGTAACAAATGGATCTAAATACCCACTAAAAGAAGGTGGACGTTGCCTCATGAAGAACTAAACAGAATATTGTTCCATTCTATGCTCATTTGGAAGTCTAGAATGATTCATAACTTGTGTAAGTATTGTGATAAGATTTTTAATTCCATCTCTAATAAAATTTATTTGTTTAGGAGGATAATAATTTCATTTCCCATTATATTGATCATTAACACGGTTCATTCCTGTTCCATCCATTATCTGAAACCCAAAAATAATAGCATGAGAGGAAAAATAATACTAGAAAAAAAAATATCAAGGGGGTGTATTTTAAATATATAACATATTAGGTTTAATCCTAGGTTATTCATGATCATTACCATAATTCTAGGACTGTAACTTATAATTATCCACATTCTTATGAAATCCCTTAGAAATATCTCTTGGGATCTCACTAAATTTTTTACATCCTAGTTTCCAAATGTTGACTAAATATTTCCTATAATACCAACTATAACAACCCAATAATGATGTATATGAATATTACATCTTTTTAGATGAATATTCATTACATTTTAAAAATGCACGCCTGAGGACCGTAATATTTTAGTTCCTTTGGAAACTTGGAATTCATTATTATAACTTGTGAAATATCTTCAACATCTCACAAAAGGATCTTACCCTTTAGTACTCCTACTTAAATGATTTTTTATAACCTAAGGAATAAAAATATAAGAAAGGGTGATCTTAGATTCCCAGTAAGGGTAAGTAAAAAATATATAAACATATGAATGTAAAAACATGAACATAACTTTTGAATATAAAAATATTGAGTCATGAAATAATTCTTAGTAGTTTGTAAGTCATAAATCATAAAGGAACATTAACTATGATAACATAGCATTATCATAAAACATGAACTTGTGGAAAACACATAAGCATAGAAAATCAATTCCATATTATCCAATGCTCATAAACAATACCATCATAGCAGACTAAGTCCATTACTGAACCAATTTCACTACTCGTTCTTTCCCTATATTACTGAACTGAATATACTTTCCATTTCAGCCTTGTATTACTAAACCCAATTAACTTATCATTCCAGTCATGTCTATCTCATGAGATATAAATCTTTACACAATGCATTATAGGTAGATATAGGTCACAACCATCTCATAATGAAATCATTCTTACATGTTCCACAAAAAAAATCATTAATCATAGCATAACCCAAGGAACAAAAAATGGGTTTCTTAAACATCATTCCATCATAATCCATATAAAATAAATGGATTTCATAAAAATAATTCCATCATAAACAAAATCAAATAAATGTAATAATAGGGATAGAAACATAACTCTATGTCATATTAGATGGAAAATTATTTTGATAAAACACATGAACTTAATTCTTGAGGAAAATATTATTTCTTCATAAAAAATGTTTTCTTTTCTCAAAATGCCACACAATTTTAAAAGAAATGAATTTAGTTGAAAATTAACTTGAAATCATATAGAGGAATCTTCCTATAAATAAGGAGTTATGAAGACGTAAAAATTTGTTCATGCTGTATAAGTTAAAAAAAACATTCTCCTCATACTTTTTCCTAAAAATTTAAAAAGTAACTCGTATCAAATAACGATAAAATATTCCTTTCATACCATTTAATAAAAATTCACCAAAGTGTAACATTAAATTTAAACCATTATATATGAATAGAAATAATATTACATACTTTGGAAACATGGATATGGATGATAAATATAACCCAATAAATACTTTTATTTAAACAGTCTCAGATAAAAATTAGATTTCAAAATTATCTCTTACCGTAGGTCTAATATCCTTCATATGTATCCGAACCTCCTCTTTTTTGAGTATCTCCTTTTTATATTCACAAAAGGTAGCCTTAAGATGGATTTTACCCAAAGTGTGGTCTTTATAAGGAAGAGAGGGATGTTGGGATATTATTTGATCAGAAGTTTGATGAGCCAAGGGGTTTTAGAGGTGTGAGTAAGTGGATAGATGTGGTGACCTTTTATAAGAGAGAGGAGGATCACTTTAGGAAAGTCTTGAAATATTATTTTATTATAAATTGGTTTCCACATTATAATAGATTCAAAGTGATATATTTCGAGGATAATATGATGATTGTTCTAAATAATATCATCCAATAATTTTTAGACATGTATTTATTTTATTTTAAACCTTATCTTTTCAGTTTTCCCTTAATTAGTCTCTTTTAATTTTAATTGAGGTAACAACATTTTAATTGTTAAGAGACTATTAAGTTTACTTATATGGGGTAAATTTCCCATAATTGGAAAATTAATTAAATTTTTGACCTTATAAAATCCACTTTTTAATTTTAAAATATTTTTATGATTTTTAAATAATTTAATAAAATATTATTTTAATAAAATATCAATAGTGTCAATTTTTACAATATTCATTTCATTGAATTTAAATAAAATACAAAAATAGATATAACTTCGAAAAAAATAATTTAATAGTATTATAACATGTCATATTCACCTATAAAAATAATTTATGATATAAATTATTTCAAATAATATTTATTTTAATATTTATAATATAATTTATTTGATATTTATATTAATAAAATAATTATTGTATCACCATTGTGTCAATATTTATGGTAATTATTTAATATCTAAAAAATCTAAATAAATTCACATGATGTAGATAATTTCATTATATTTCTGGAGACTTTTTATGTTTGAAGTTTTATCAAGTTTTTCACTAAATTAAAATTATTATACTTATAAGAGATAAGAGAGTGACATGTTGTCACCTTCTTTTATTTTAATTATAATTACATGAATTTCAGGGGAAAAAGTATATTAAATTAATCAATTCTGACCCTTAGGTGATATTGGTATAATTCCATTCATCCAATAGGATTTTGGTAGGTGTTAGGGTAATTTTATTATCTTTATCATATAATTTGTTACCCTAATTTACCCAATTTACCTTTAACTATGGTAAATAAAAATTACTGTAGTTACTATTCATAATATCCAAAAAAAATAAAAGTAACCTATTAACATAATCTAGACCCACTAATTCCAAAAATGATTACATTTTTCAAAATTCAAAACATAGAAGT
The DNA here is from genome assembly GCA_963277665.1 of Viscum album. Taxonomy (NCBI): domain Eukaryota; kingdom Viridiplantae; phylum Streptophyta; class Magnoliopsida; order Santalales; family Viscaceae; genus Viscum; species Viscum album. The sequence continues at coordinate 827,528,937 of OY728155.1, forward strand.
TGTAGTAACTAATTTAAAGTTGTTACCGTTGTCGGAAAGAGAGAATGAGTTTTTTAAAAGTTAAAACATTGCAAAAGATTGAAATGTTTTTACATATGAATTCAATATAAAATTAATTATAATGACATGAATTATATTGAATGATAAAAATATATTCTATTTATAATTTAAAATAATTCAATAAAATAATTTAATTATTTAAATTATTTTAATGAAATTTTTTTTTTCTATTAAAATGTAGTATAATTTTACTATTCATAAAAATTTAAAACTTATCAGAAAGATATCAATAATTCATCTGAAGAAAATTTTTATTTCTGAATTCCAAATAAGAAGTTTTTTAAATAGAATATATAAAAGTGTCAAAAACTAGATTTAAAATGAGTGCACCATCAAAAGGCTGCAATACTACATTTTTTGAAAAATACTTCTTTTACCCGAAGAAACTAAATTTGTTCTTATATCATGTCTTGAAAAAATATAAGATGAATTTTAAACATTATATTGAATCTATAAAGAGTGATTTTATTATTTTATAGACTCACTTATTTTCATTTAAATAGTTTTTTTGAAGAAAGTTAATAATATTCATACCCACCATTATAATGACTAGGTTATAATATTTAGTTATCACTTGTACTCAGTTTTTCATGAAATGAATTCTATCTAAAGAACATGAAATTGTGTGTAAAACAAGCTAAGAATAGTGTTGTGTATAATTCAAGCTAATACAGTGTTGCGTATAATGCAAGCTAATCTTGGTGTAGCGTATAACACAAGACATCAAAGAAATTAAAAAGAATCTATCTCATAAAATCTCAAGGTGTTATATTGATCTCACTAATTAACCTAACTACCTCCCTTATCACATAATCCTCAGAAATACCATCATGCAATGCTATGTGTTCAAGGACTATATCTAGGACAAGGTTGACAATAATGTTGTTAGGTTGGATGCTACCCGACAAGGTGGCATGCATCTTTGTAAAGTCTGATAGTGATAGTGAAGGTGAATGACAATAGGTATCTAGATGTGGGTCTTAGATGTATGATTACAGGTTAGATTGTAAGACAATTTCTCATTCCCATGGTATCATTCATGCCCATTTGAATTGGACCGAGCCTTTTGAATTTTCCACACATATTTCATATACCGATTCTACATAAACATCTCAACCTTCTACTTCTCAGAAGAGCATGCACCAATGGTGTAAGGGAAAGAAAAGGACCCCACTAGTGTTGAAGCCGTCTCGCACTCTCGGTGACTTTATGCCCCAAGAAATGGGAATTTACCCTAGATTTTCCCTATATTAGAGGATTCATTAGGTGATGATGAGGAATATACCTCATTGAAAACCACTGAATTGGTGGACCCTTAAATGCTTTCCAATGACAAGGAACATTTGGAAGATCCTCCTAATGTCCCCAGTCGACGCTATTATCAATGAGGTCATGGCTATGTGAATCATCAGAATGTATATACCAGCACTTAAAGCCACATCATTCATGCTACTAAGACCAGAAATCAAGTTCAATGCAGAGCTCAACATGCACAATCCTCTCATCCCGTCTTTTCAAATTCCCTTCCATTGCTGTTCGTGTTACTCGACTATGCAGAGCCGCTGGGACTGCATCATGATGAGTCCTATACATCCATGGAAATAACTTAGTCATTTGATAATATGTTAGTAGTAATTTTTCATGGTTCAGCTAGTCATCAATGAGATATCCCCCAAACCATCTAGAATCCACTGGTTCAGCTAATAAAACCCACCATACCTCTTGACAAAGAGAAACCTTCTGCTGATAGAAAGGTTTTCCTAGCACAGAAGTATGATGTTCTTAAGTGACTTAATTACATTCCCCTAAAGATCTCAATACTAGAGGCCCTCCATATATTAGAAGATCTGCATGAATCCCTTGAAGAGGCCTTAAAGATCCCTCTTCAGTTTGAGAATGAGGTGGTAGCCACAAAATCCTTCTATAATGAAGAAGCCGAGTGAGTATAATGGAAAGAAATCATCTCATTCTCAAGAGAAGATGAAGGTTCTCCCGTATAGGGGCACATCTGCCTGATGTACATTACTGGCCAGTTCAATGGTTTGGAAGTCCAACACTGTCTCATCGATACAAGTTTTCGGATCAATCTCATCCTGACATAGATGCTCCATAATATAGGACTGAATGAAGCATATCTAATTCCCTATAACATGAAGATTCAAAGTTATTATAAGATAGAGAAAAGGTCACATGAAAAAATTCACCCAAAGACCCAATTTGGTGGCCAGATTATAAACACTGAGTTCATGGTTGTCTTGAAGGATACAACCTACAACACGCTGATGGGTAGACCCTGGCTCTATCTGTATGCATCAGTTTATTCCTCATATCACCAATGCCTAAAGTACTCACTCAATGGTTGAGTGGGAGTGCTCTAAGGTGATTCATATCCCTTTGACTTTGTGAAGCTCGCTATCTAGATGCTGAAAATGATAGGATAAAGAAAAAGCAAGTTTAGACTAATAAGGTTGAGCACACCACCATTGTGGCCAACCTATGGATAGACTTGGATGATGCTTTCATCCTCCCGATTCACCAATTGGAGGTTACAACCCCAAACTTGGGACACTAATTTTTTGTCTTTGAAATGAATGGGAAGTGAATTACCATTTACAAGGAACACCATAAGATTATTTCATACTCCTACATAGATTAGGATCAAGTGATACCAGAGACCCTTACCCTTATGAGGTATCGAGATATTTTTCCCATGAAAATAGATGTGCACCATACCTGATTGTTTTGTGGAGCCAATTTGGACCGAAACAAACCGATGCACCACTACTGCTTTAACACCATTAAGTTTGGGCCCCTTGGTTGAAGGCATAATGGAATCGGGTCGACATCCTTTGTTACCATGGTTTCAATAGTTCAAGAGTCTCCTGATGAAGATTCCACCACCACTCAAACTGGCACCAGCATTACTCAAGGGTTAGATAACTTAAAATAATTAACTCCTTCTAATGATACTATCACCTCAGAAGATGAAGATGATTTGCAAGATGCTCCTCTCTCATTTGAAGAGGGTGTCTCCACCATCATCGATGAGTTGGTACAGATGAATCTTGGTATCGAGGTAGACCCAAGGCCAATACTGATCAACATAGTTGTGCCTACAGAGGAATAATGACAGTATGTGGATTTCCTGAAGTAGCATCAGGATGTATTTGCATGTAGTTATGATGAGATTACATGACTAGATCCTCATGCCTCCACCCACCATCTTGGTCTCCCAACGAGTCATCGTGGGTTCAAATAGACTACTAGAATGATTCCCCCCTCTCATAGTTCCATGGTCAAGTTAAAAGTTGATAAGATCATTAAATACAAATTCTCCAAGGAAGTCTAGTACCCCAGATGGATAGAAAACATTTTCCCCATCAGGAAGAATAATAGGCAGATCAGAGTCTGCATTGATGTTCAGGATCTCAACCGCCACTATCCGAAGGATGATTTTCCCCATCCTGTGATAGAGCTACTGATCAAAACCATCACTGGGTTCTAGGCTCTCACCTTCTAGGATGGGTATTTTGGTTATGATCAGATCTGAATGGAACCTGAAGATTAATATTACACTACCTTAAGGGTGACACAAGGTACCTTTTTATACTAGGTAATTCCTTTTATTCTGAATAATACAGGATTAACCTATCAATGTTCTATGCAGCACATCTTCAAACTGATCCTTAGGATACTAGTGGAATTCTACGTGGACGATTTGGTGGTCAAATCCCTCCAATGTCAGGACCATATCATAGATCTTTAGAAAGTGTTCAGATTTCTTCGTTCCTACCATATGAAGATGAACCCCTTGAAGCATTCCTTCGGGGTTACCTTTGGGAAGTTTCTCAACCTCTTCATCAGATATAAAGGCATCCAAATTAACACATAGAAGACTAATGGTATCAGTAAGATGCATCCTTCAAGAAACCTTTGGGAGTTATAAGTATTTCAAGGAAACTTATCCTACATACATCGATTCATCACGAATCTGAATGAAAAATGCAACCCCTTTTCTAGACTCATGAATAAAGGTTCCATTTATCAATGGGATGAAGAGTGCTAGACCTATTTTGAGGAGATCAAGAATTATCTTCTATAAACTCCGATTATGATGCCACCCATCTTCAGGAATCCACTGGTCCTCTATGTGATTTCCCTAGAATGATCCCTTGGTGCCTTGATCGGCTAAAAGAATAATAAAAGGGAAATAATAGTCTGTACTATCTCAGTCAGATGATCCTTAAAATAGAGACTAGATATTCCTTTATCGATAAGATTTTCCTCACACTAGTATTTTCAGTGCATAAGTTGCAACACTATCTATAACATCATGAGATACAGGTGGTGTCCCTAGTGGATCTGATAAAGTATATTATGAAACTACCTATATTGAAAAGTTATATATATTAGTGGGAAGTGATCCTTTAACAGTTATACATCAGATTCTTCCCATAGAAGGCCATCAATGGTCAGGTGCTGTCAGATTTTCTAGCCACGCATCTAGTCCATACAAAGTAATCACTGGATCTTGATTTTCTAGATAAGGATATCCTATTAGTGAATCAGGATATATCGTGTTCACAGATTCACATTGATGGAGCCTCTCATAGCTCAAATGGTATAAGGATCAATGATCCCGGACTCAACAGAGTAAGCCTGTGTGTTGTCTTTATCACACCCACATAGGTTGTCTTACCACATTCATTCATGTTGTCAGAAGGCTACACCAAAAATTAGGCAGAGTATCAAGATCTCATCATTGGTCTCAAGATATCTCTCGAGATTAATGTCCCTCATCTACATTTTAAGGGGGACTCTGAGTTAGTCATCAAGAAGATCAATAGTGACCACATCATTAGGAATCCATAACTCATGCCCTTGTTAGAGTGCACTATTCAACTGATAGTCTAATCCCCTTCTTGTCTAGAGGACACTCATGTTTCTCAGTCATATAATGGTCGATCTAATGCCTTATACATCCTAGAAATATCTCTCATAGGTCCTAAACAGGATGAATTGATCATCCATGTGGCGCATCAAAGGGTCATCACTCGAGTCACTCAGGATGATGATGACATCCAGTAGGTAAGCCATCTTACCATAATTTCTTCTACATCAAGACCTCAAAATTTCCCTATCGTATAGAATATACCTTCGATTGGAAAACTCCTTTCATAAATTACCTCCATCATGGTAATTTTCCAATAGATAGATTTGAACGTGAGTGAATCTATTAGCATGCAACATATTTCACCCTACAGAGTGGTCCTAGCCTTGAGAAGATCCTCTAAAAGCATGGGTTCAATGAAATTATCCTATGTTGTATTCAAGGAGACAATATTCCCTAGGTTATATAGAAAGTTCATGTATGTTTCTATGGATATCATTAGGAAAGGCTAAAAATATCCCACCAAATTCGACGTTTGGGCTACTTTTGTCCCACCATGGTCCATGATTGTATTGAGTTTTCCAATAGGTGACACTTGTGTCAGATCCATGCCAACTTTTTGAATCAACTACTAGAGAACCTCCATACTACCAAGTACTCTTTAACCTTTGTGGTTTGGGGACTTGATTTCATGGGACCGTATCCACCAGTGATAGCTCTCCAGTGTAGGTTCACCATGAAAGATTTACTTTCCAAGTGGGTAGAAGTAGTTCTTCTCAATGAAGCCAAGGCTAGTTATATTGTTAAGTTAATGAGATCCAAAATAATCCATAGATTTGAAGTCCATCATGTTGTTCTCACTGATAATGAAACCAAATTCTGAGTAGCTGAGCTGAAGAAATTGTACACCAAGTACAACATCTTATCCCACCGTACTTCTCACTATCATGCATAATAAAATGGATTGATCGAGGCATTCAACAAGATCCTATACAACATTATAGAAACTCAAAATTCCACCAAGGTGACCCCATATTCCCTAGTGTATGGAATAGAGATAATAATACCCATTGAGATTCAGTTTCCATACCTTAGAAATACTATCTATGACCATAAGACATCATTAAAGATAGTTGAATTTTGTCTGGATGAACTAGAATCCCTCAATGAGAATAGGCTCTGGGCCTTTCATAATCTAGAGAGGCACCTGAAAAAGATATCTAGAGATTTAAACAAGAGATTTCATCTCCAATCATTCTTTTAGGGTGACATAATATTGTCTCTAAGGTTTCCAATGAAACTCGATAGGAATCCACTAAAGCTGTAGCCCAAATGGGAAAGAATTTACATCATTCATAAGGTTTACCCTAATGGTTCATACTCTTTGGTCACCATGGATGGAGATCACATCACTCCTCTGACCATTTCCAAGTTCATCAAGAAATAATTTGCATAGGATACCTTCATATAAGTTTCACGATGTAAAAATGCATAGCAATATCATCCTAGTTACATGATGTTAAATTGTACAACCTTACTTACATCCTGGTTTCATGATTCTAAACTATATAAAGACCTGCATCCTAATCACATGATGATAAACTGTACGATTCATCATCCTAGTTTCATGACGTTAAACTGCATAACATTATTTATTCTCACCACATAATTTTAAACTTCATGTAACTTAATAACTATGTAGGGATTGATTACCATCCTTATGGGATACATAGGAATGTATAGACAGTTCGTCTTTGGGCCCAGCCACAAATTCAACTTTTCAGCCCCATGGCCTGAGTTTTTTAAGGGAGTGTGTGGTGTAGTGTTGAGACCACCTTAGTCCTCATTCACATCAAGTTTCTTCATAGAACCACACTACACATCACTATACTGGGAGATTCATCCTACAGTTTGGGTTATGTCCCTACAACATGATATTAAACTGTGTTTCATCAACCTAGCCGCATGAAAATTAACTATGTCAAAACCGGTTTCCTTACCTCATGAAATTAAACTACAAGTAATTTCAAGAGCTATGTATGGATTAATTCCCATCGTCATGGGATACATAGAAATTCCTAGACTTATGGTCTTTGGGCCCAACCATAATTTCATCCTTTCAGCCCCATGGCCTGAGTTCTCTCTTAGGAGTGTGTGGTGTGATGTGGGATTCCATAGTCTTTATTCACATTGGGTTATTTTTCCATGCCATACACATCCCCTTTTGGATATTTCTCCCCATAATGTCATAGTTTCATAATAATAAACTACATCACAACCATCATCCTCACTGCATGATGTTAAAATACAAGACATTCCAGAACTACATGCGACTTGATTCCCATACTTATGGGATATGTAAGAATTCCCAAAATTTTTATCTTTGGGTACAACCCCTGGTTCATCATCCTTTTTGGCCACTTTTCCTCTTCAATGGTACGATGGTCCAAACTCTACAACCTTAAACAAGGAGTTCAAGTCCAAGAATCGTGACTTTAAACTGTATGCATGTGTACTTAGGAATATGTTGTATAGCGATGGCCCCCCTTGGTCCTCATTCATATCGGGTTCATCACCTCTCTATGCCATGTATATCCATTGGAGGAGAACCACTAGAAACATATGGCACAACATTGAATTCTTTGGTCCTCATTCACATCGGGTCACAACGGCTGTGTCATATGCACTCCTTTAAAGGTATCCCCTTTCATATACTTACCACATGATGTTAAACTACACATAATTCAAGAACTATGTGTGGATTTATTCCCATCCTTATGAGATATGTAGTGATGCCCTGACATTTTTATTTAGGTCCATCCCCTGGTTCATTAACATTTTTTTGTCCCTCCTCATCCTCTTCATTTGGTACTGGTCCACTACCATGACCTCTTGAGGCTTCTTCCCTTAGAAAGGGGCTTGAATCCCTCTATCTAATATGCATAAATAATGTACTAGGATACACTGTGATGTAGGAACTAGAGTGTTGGATTCTTCTTGGAAATTATCTCATTTCATTTCCATGATTCGCATGTCCCTTTATTTGGGTCTCCGTAATATTTCATTTCTGAAGGGACCCCCTAATGACATGGTTCTTGGATTCAGCTCAACTGCTATCCTGGGAAAACTCCCTAGAAAACTTTGGATGAAATTTTTGAGATAGGTCCCATGTTTTGAACATGGTTAGCAGTCAAACCTCATTTTTCTTTACTTGTCTCTGGTTACATGATATGGATTCTATGTTTCAAACAAGGTCAGTAGTTATCCTCTATAGTCACACCACCCACATCATGTCCCAAATATTAGATGATATTATTCACATTTTTCACCTCCATATGTTCAGGAGAAACTCTAATACCCTCAACATTACCCCTTCGCATACCTTTGCGCTTTGAGCAAGCTGATCAACGTCATTGTGACATCCTTAATCCAACTTATTCATTCCCCTTCTATATGTTTCCATGTGTTGTGGAAATACTATATGCTCTTTGTTTCCCACACCATGCATGGCTCACGTGGTCTTTTGAGTCTTGGTAGGGTTTGTACCTACATGGAATAACTACAAGATCTATGGTCCAAAATTTATGACCATAAATGAGTAATTTACATCCCAGCCACATGATGTTAAATTGAGCACCCAAGTCCAAGCCTCATGAATTTAAACTATGTGCAAGTTTTTCATGAAGATGTGTCATGTGGTGTGGGACTCTTTGAACTTCATTCACATTGGGTGGCTTCATGATGACACACTATATATTTTTTCTTTGTAAATATCATCCCCATGGTCCAAACTCTACGACCTTAAACTAGGAGTTTACATCTCAAGCACATGATGTTAAAATGAGCACCCAAGTCCAAGCCTTATGAATTTAAACTATGTGTAGGTTTTCTGTGAAGATGTGTCATGCGATGTGGGCCTGTTTGAACTTAATTCACTTTGGTTAGCTTCATGATGTCACACTACATATTTATGATTTGGAAATATCAGCCCCATGGTCCAAACTCTATGACCTTAAACTAAGATCTGATGTCCTCCACACAACATTAAAATGTGATCCTACCCTAAAAAGTCTAGGATACCCCATGATAATGGTGGGATACTTCCAATTACTCTCTAGAGAGGATTTCAGTGTTGGTATTCTACGAAGCTATGTTTTAGAACTACGTGTGCCTTGATTACCATTCTTATGGGATACATAGCGACACCCAAACATTTTTTCTTTGGGCTTAGCCATAGGTTCATTATTTTTTTTGGCCCTTCAGCCTCAATTATGGTCTAAGATCTATGGCCTTAAACTAAGATCTTTAGTGTCCTGCATGATGTTAAACTATTGCATCCTAACTTTAAGATATTTAATGACACAACATTGATGGTCCTTTCTACAAGACCATAAAAGGAAAGTTCCCCTTGTCCTGCATGATGCTAAACTTATCCATCCTGCATGACATTAAACTATGCCCCATGTCATTTTTGCATGACATTAAGCTTCATGGAATATCAAGAACTATGTATGAATTGATTACTATCCTCATGGGATACATAGATATTCCCAGACACTTTATCTTTGGGCCAAGTCAAAAACTATCCCAAACCTTACTCCTATTACCCCATGACATTAATATTCATGTGATTTCTTCTTAGGAATGTGTTGTGTGGTGTTGGGACTCTTGGCCCCCATTCACATTAGTTTTCTTCATAGCACCACACTACATGTTTCCATTTTAGAAGCCTCATACTTTGGTCTAAACTCCATGACCTTAAACTAAGAGATTTTGGTCTAAGAAACACGACCCTAAACTATTCTCAATACTAGGGATCTTTACCCCGAGTTCCATCTTGGCCTTCAGGCCCCTCAGGAATTTGATCCTTGAAGGAAAATCTAATCTCACCTATGGATATCCCATATCAAATGTTTGAATGTGAGGTGGTATGAGGCCTGGAGTGTTGGATCCACATGGGTGATTATCTTCAAATCACTTCCATGCTTCACATATCCCTTTATTTTGGTCTCCACCATATTTCATGTCTGCAGGGACCCCCTAATGACATGGTTCCTGGATTCGGCTCACCTACCATCCTAGAAAAACGCCCTGAAAGACCTTCGAATGAAATTTTGAGACAGGACACATGTTTTGAACATGGACAGTGGTCAAACCTCATTTTTATATTCCCATCCCAGGTAACATGATATGGATTCTATGTTTCAAACAAGGTCAACAGTTGTCCTCCATTGTTACACCACCCTCATTGTGTATCAAATATTGGATTCTGTGATTCACATTGTTTTCCCACCTCCTTATGTTCTGGTGGATCTAAAACACCCCTAATTTTGTACCTCCATAAATCTGTACATGTTGATTGGTAATGTTAGTGTGGTTGAGACTTTCCCACCTGACATTTCCTTTCCATTGTTGTGTGCTCCCATATGATGGATAAATCCTGACATCACTCATTGTTTCCCACACCGATCATGGATCACATGGGCTTAGTAGTCTTGGTAGGGTTTATAACCACATGAAACGGCTGCCCAACCCTATGTTCCAAACCATATAACCTTAAACTAAGATCCCCTTTCATGGTTTTCTTGAGAGTGTGTGTTGTGATGTGTACTTATTTGGTAACTACTCATGTTAGGTTTCCAGTATCCATGGCATGGACTTCTCTCTTGGAACACCTCCTCCATCATCCTTACTGCATGAAGTTAAAATGAATGGGATGGTCCTATCATACATTCATAAACTATGACATCATCTTCCTAGCCACATGATGAAAAAAAGAACAACATTTTGGTGTTATTATTTGTGAGAACGTCACCCTTAGCACTGGTCATCTACCGCGCCACCTGTTAAGACCTACATATGGATTGATTCATTTATCAATAACCATAATTTCCATAATAGTCCAATAACTAAAAAAAAGAACAAAGAACAAAAAAGAAATATCTAATTTCTTTTCTCTCTATGTATGGATCAAACATACACAAAGTAATCACCCTTCAAGAACTGAATGTGGCTTGATTCCCACCCTTATAGGATATGTAGTGACATCTGGATCATCGATCTCAGGTCCAGTGACAACCTTATTTCCCCTTTTTATATCGAATTATATTCATCCTTATCACATGATGCTAAATAGAACATGATCCTAGAACTACATGCGTCTTGATTCCCATCCTTACAGGATACATAGTGACACCCAGGCATGAGCCCAACCAAAAAATCTCTTAAAATTTCATCCCCTTGGCCTCAATCATGGTCCAAGATGTTCAACTTTAAACTGTATATAATCTTTCTCAAGAATGAATATGTGGAGTGTGTGTGACTCCCAGGTCCTCATTCATGTTGGGTTTATTATTCCAACACATTATGCATATCATACTTGGATCATCCTCCCTCTGTGGTTCCAAATTTGTGACCTTAAACTAAAACCCTCATTGTGATATTATCCCCTTGCCACATCACATGTGCTTTCTTCCCATGCCACACAAATGATCTATGAATATACATTTACACAATCCATTCAACATGAATCTAAACTATTAGATAGGGTTCAGGTAGTACAACGTTAAACTATATTAAATATCCTAGTCACACAATGTTAAACTATACCATGATTTTTTTGCACCATATGACATTAAAATACGTGTTCATCATTGATTGCACCGTGATTCACTGTTTCATTTTCATCCCTACACCATTGTAGTAAACTAGTTTTGTATTGAATATTATAAAAATAATACCAAATTTAATTCCATATTTGAATCATTAATTTTGTTTTTATCACTGTTAAATGGGAATTGTTACTTGTTTTGAGGATTTGATTGCAGGAGGAGGTGATTTGGAGGCCTTGAAGATGATCCAGAAGGAAAATGGGCCAAAATTCCATGGATCCCAAGGACACCTGTCCACTGTTTTGAACAGTGTACGAAATCCGTGCATGAAAATGGGATGAAATTTTGTGGGCCTCTCCAAAACTTCATGGGATACAATTTATCTCAAATAACAGAAGGCCAGTTCGTTCATCTGGTGGCCCATCCTAACCATTCAGTCCAGGGGAAAGAATCTGCACGAAGTCAAGAGTTCGGTTCGGTTTTATGAATATATCTACATTTCTAGATGTTAAATGGCATCCAAATTTGACATGGTGATAGTAAATACCTCTTGAAACATCTTTTATCTTTTTTCCAATTCGAGATAATTCCATTTACCAACCCAAAACTGAGACTCAATTGGTATCACCAAAACTCGGTGCTCAAAACCACTTAACAATTTGGCTATAAAAGGGCACCAAGGGAAACTCATTTGGAAGTTCGGACAAGGAGTGAAGTGCTTCCAATTTGGAGTCCTAGAGGAGTATCCTAATCATCTTGGATGTTCTAGAGTCCCCTATCCTCATAGGGGGATCAACAATGAAGAAGGAGTTCCACCCGAGCTTCCTCTTCCACCCGATGTCGAGCTAAACAGTGGGCGTTCATTGTGAGGGAGCTACACACATGTCAAGGGAGTTCCAATGAATATATTAGATACTATTTTGGAGTAATTTGGGTGTTAAAAAATTTCTTTCCTTGTATCTTACATACTTTCATATTTGAAGGCTTGTTTTGATGCGTGCGGATGAGATGCTCTAAATTTCTAACCGATCGGTGTGAGGTTTTGAGTGCGTGACTTGTGTTGTTCCGATTGGGTAACGCAAGAATCCTTTTCTTACCCCCTTTCTTGAGATTTAAATCTGATTTGTAAGACCTTATTCCATGTATAAGTTCTAGACCTTGGAAATACGATTGTTATGTCAAGGTTTGGTTCTTTAAGCAATGAAATAATGGCTTAGGAATTAATCGGGATTCCAATTAATTTCAACCAAAGAATTACTCCAAACTTAAATTAATCTCCAAGAATGATGAACTTGAAAGTGTGTAGTGAACTCAAAATTAACCCTTTTATCTCATATTTTTCAAAATCAACTTGGTCACTCAACTTTTAAGCTATTTCAACTAAGTCATTATTTTAAACTGTTTTCAAAACCACCCCCTCTCTTAGTCATTTTTATTAAAAATACACACTCTAAACCTACCAACGCTCCTTGAGAGACTACCTATGGTATACCCTAGAATATAAATCAACCTTAAAAACATAATCAATTTGATGTGTCATGACAATGTAGTCAAATTTTGGCGCCGTTACCGGGGAACGCTTTGGTTTTTTGTGCGTGTTTTTGATATTTTTTTGTAATTTTTGTGAATATTTGTTTGTTTTATCTTCTACCTTTGCATTTATTTTTGTGTTCTAATTTATTTATTGTGTAGGTTCTATGTATGATGCGTTCTACTCCAGGAGACCTACAAACTTTCAAACCTGAACCGGAGAGGATCCTACATCAACAAAACCGAGACACACAAGACAACACTTTGAAGGAGGAGACATCACATCTTAAAATTATTCTTGATCCTTCTTCTTCTTCTGAAACCAAAGTTAAAACTGAACATAACTTGTATAAAATGGCTGAAAATAATAGAACACTAAAAGAACTAACCTCTCCTTATGTTGATATCCGACCCACTTACATTCAATTACAAGGCGAGGCACCCAATTTTGAACTAAAATATGGTTTAATTCATTTATTACCAAGATTTCATGGACTGCCTGTAGAAGATCCACATAAGTATTTAAAAGAATTTCATACTGTGTGTTCAACATTAAAACCTGCTAATGTAGATGAAGAACAATTAAAACTTAGGGCATTTCCATTTTCATTATAAGACACAGCTAAAGATTGGTTGTATTATGTTAATTCAACTATTAGAGGTTGGGTGGACATGAAACGACTTTTTCTTGAAAAATATTTCCCAACCTCTCGAACTGCAACAATAAGGAAAAAAATTTGTGGTATAAGACAATCTTAAGGAGAAACCCTTCATGAATATCGGAAAATCTTTAAAATATTATGTTCAAGTTGTCCACACCACCAGATAAGCGATCAACTTTTAATACAATATTTTTATGAAGGTTTAATTCCAATAGATCGTAACATGATTGATGCTACTGCAGGTGGTGCACTAGTGGATAAAACCCCAATCGCTGCAAGGACCCTAATTGAGAACATGGTACAAAACACTCAACAATTCAGTTCAAGGTCCAGTGTACCCATTCATGGTGTCCATGAGGTGAAAAGTACTTAATTCGAGAAGAAGGTGGACACAAAGTTTGAAGAGGTAAGTACCCTTCTACAATAACTTGCTCTTTCCAAAGGGAAATTCTAATCTCCTCCTCCCATACATTGTGGTATATGCTCTTCTGATACCCACTATTCTGACCAATGCCCCCAATTGAGAGAAAATTTTGAGAGTTGTGAGGAAATATTCCCAGGACGCCCCTATAACCAACCCATTAGGCAAGAACCTTACTATCCATCCAACCCTAGGTGGAAAGACAACCAAGCCTATAGGAAAGGGGGGTATTCAAACTAGCATCATCAACCATGGAACCAACCAGGGCAAAGTAGTCATCATCCAACACCACCCAGAAATCCTCAACCACCCCAAAGGCCTTTCCAACAACCCCCTCTAAAAACTGATCCTAGCCTAGAAGATATGATGAAACAAATGGCTTCCAATAATCTCCAATTCCAACAAACCACTCAGGCAGCCATACAAGACCTCAAAAACCAATTAGGCCAACTAGCTAACTCGGTGGGTGAAATACAAAGCCATGGGTCTGGTAAACTACCCTCTCAACCACTTGTCAACCCCATGGATAAGGGAAATGTTAGTGCCATCACCCTTAGGAGTGGAACTCAACTTAAAAGCCAAATGAACCCTCCATTAGAGTCATCCTCTCCTAAGGAAACCACCATCCAAACCACTGAAAAAGGTTCAAATGATGTGTTACCAAGCCCAAGAATTCCTCTTCCATTTCCCCAAAGATCTACCCATCCAAGGAAACAAAAGGAAACTGAACTTGATAAATAAATCTTAGAGACTTTCAAAAAAGTGCAGGTTAACATTCCATTGATTGATGCCGTAAAGCAAATTCCACATTATGCTAAGTTTCTAAAGGAGATGTGTACACATCAAAGGAGACTTCATGGTGATGAGAAGGTAAGTTTGGTGAGGAATGTCTCAGCATTGATACAACCATCACTTCCCACCAAGTGCAATGATCCTGGAACATTCTCGATTCCGTTCACCATAGGGAAGTATTCTTTCTCTAATGCTATGCTAGATTTGGGTGCTTCTATTAATGTTATGCCTCACTCCATATACTCTTCTTTGCAGGTCGGTGAACTAAAGCCCATAGGAATAGTTGTTCAGCTAGAAAATCGGAGTACGGCACACCCTTCTGGTGTGTTAGAGGATGTTCTTGTGAGGGTTCAAAATTTAATATTTCCTGCTAATTTTTATGTGCTAAAAATGGAAGATGATAGGATGAATGGACACGCCCCAATTATATTGGGTATAACTTTCTTGAAAACTGCCAAAGACATAATTAATGTCCATAATGGTACATTATCTATGGAATTTGGTGGTGACATAGTCCATTTCAACATCCTTGATGCCATGAAGAACCCCTTAGAAGAAAATTCCCCTTTATCGGTAAATTCAATTGATGTACTCCCTTCCCCTAAAATCAGTTCATTTGTTTCCCCTGATCCCCTTTCTGAATTTTCCTCTTTGATTGAAATTATTGGTAATGAATCATGTGTTGATTGTTGTAGTGCTCTAGAAAAGTTTCATGTATGTTTATTAATTGATAATTTCTTGAACACAGAGGATCACATGACCATCAATGATACTGCTACACTTGTAAAAGCTAATTCCTCATCTGAGGATGATACCATTGAGCAGTTAGATGAGATTAGTGACCTCTCACTTTCACACACACTCCCATCAATCCAAAATCCACCTGAATTGGAACTAAAGAAACTGCCTCAAGATTTAAAATATTCATATCTTGAGAATGGAAACAAGTTTCCCATCATCATTTCTAGTTAACTCCCTCCTGAGCATGAATTGCGACTGCTTGAACTTTTGAGGGAGTATAAAAAAGCATTGGGATGGACACTTGTAGACATTCCTAGTATTATCCCAAAAATTTGTACACATCATATTTTATTAACTGATGAGGCTAAACCAGTGAGGCAGGCACAACGTCGACTGAACCCAAACCTCTTATAAGTAGTTAAAAAGGAAGTAACAAAATTATTGGCTGCTGTAATCATTTACCCCATCTCTGACAGCCAATGGGTTAGCCCCATTCAAGTAGTTCCTAAAAAAACTGGCCTAACAGTAATTAAAAATGGAAACAATTAATTGGTTCCAACTCATGTGCAGAATAGTTTTCATGTTTGTATAAATTATTTCCGACTAAACCAACACACTAGGAAGGACCATTTCCCCTTTCCATTCATTGAACAAATTCTAGAGAGGCTAGCGGGGAAGTCCCATTACTGTTTTCTTGATGGGTATTCTGGATACTTTCAGATCCATATTGCCCCTGAGGATTAGGAAAAGACAACCTTCACTTTCCCCTTTAGCATATTTTCCTATAGAAGGATGCCATTTGGCCTATGCAATGATCCAGGTACTTTCCAGCAATGTATGGTTAGTATTTTTTCAGATTACCTAGAGAATTGCATGGAAGTTTTCATGGATGATTTTACTGTTTATGGATCCTCTTTTGATGAATGTTTAAGTAGTCTTGGTTCCGTCCTACATCGCTGTATTGAAAAGAATCTTGTATTAAATTATGAGAAATGCCATTTCATGGTGAGACAAGGTATAGTTTTGGGACATGTCATTTCTGGGGCTGGTATCCAAGTAGATAAATCTAAATTGGATGTCATTTCTTCCCTACCATTCCCTAAAAATGTACGTGATGTGTGGTCTTTCCTAGGTCATGCTGGATTTTACCGACGTTTCATTCGTGACTTTAGTAAAATTTCACTCCCCCTCTCCCACTTACTCCAAAAAGAAAAGGATTTTGTTTTTGATAAAGAATGTGAAGAACCTTTTAATAAATTAAAATGGAGTCTCACATCACCCTCGGTAATCCAAACAACTCGGTGGGATTTACCATTTGAGCTCATGTGTGACGCCTTTAACTATGTAGTTGGGGCAGTCTTGTCACAAAGGGTCGATCGAGCTCCACATGTCATTGCCTATGCCTCACGTACTTTGGACCCTGCCCAAGAAAACTACACCACCACTGAAAAATAATTTCTTTCCACTGTGTTTGCCTTGGATAAATTCAGGTCGTATCTTCTAGGGTCCAAAGTAATCATTTTCTCAGACCATGCAGCCCTATGGTATCTCCTAAAAAAACCAGAATCCAAACCACATCTCATTCGTTGGATGCTCCTCCTTCAGGAATTCAATCTAGAAATTAGAGATAAAAAAGGAGCATAGAATGTGGTGGCAGACCATATCAGTAGGATCCTCCCATCCTCTGACATTATCTCATCCCCCTGTATCCCCATTAATGACATGTTTCCTGATAAGCAATTGTACAAAGTGAAAGATTCTATTCCCTGGTATTCTAAAATTGTAAATTATTTGGTAGCATCTTGCATTCCTACTGATTTCTACAAAAACAAAGCCATTCATCTAAAACATGAGTCTCGTTGGTACATTTAGGAAGACCCCTACCTTTGGCGCACATGTAGAGATCATGTCCTTAGGCGTTGTGTTCCCGATAGTGAGTTTCAGTCTATCTTTAGATTATGACACACTCTTGCTTGTGGGGGCCACTTTGGTCCCCAATAGACTGCTCAAAAAGTTCTTGATTCTGGTCTCTTTTGGCCAACACTTTTTTAGGATGCCCATGAATTTTGTAAATCTTGTCCTCGTTGTAAAATAATGGGGAATGTCTCTAAAAGGAATGAAATTTGACAACAACCCTTGCTCTTTCATGACATTTTTGATGTTTGGGGCATTGAATTTATGGGGCCATTTCCCAATTCTTTTGGAAACTTGTACATTATTTTGGCCATTGATTACGTATCAAAATGGGTAGAGGCACAGGCCACAAGGACAGATGATTCCAAAACAGTTGTAGAATTTTTGAGAACTCAGATATTTTGTAGGTTTGGATTACCTAGGTTCATCATTAGTGACCAGGGTTCTCATTTCTGCAACTGAACAATGCAATCACTTTTGCATCGGTATGGGGTCGGTCATCGAGTATCTACTACGTATCACCCACAGACTAATGGTCAAGCCGAGGTGTCAAATAGAGAGGTAAAACAAATTCTTAAAAAAACGGTCCAACCCAACATGAAAGATTGGAGTCTTAGACTCGATGATTCATTATGGGCTTACCGTACTGCTTTTAAAACTCCCATTGGAATGTCACCTTATAGGCTTGTTTTTGGAAAGAGTTGTCACCTCCCTATTGATATTGAGCACTGGGCCTACTGGGCCATTAAAAAATGAAATTCTAACCTTTCTGGTGCAGGTTCTCAAAGGAAGTTATAGATACAGGAGCTGGAAGAAATGCTTAGAGATTCTTATGAGAACTCCAGGATTTATAAGGAGTGAACCAAGGCTTCCCACGACCACCTTATCCTTCATCGAGAGTTCCAAATTGGGCAGAAGGTCCTCCTCTATAATGCAAGGCTAAAATTTCATCCTGGTAAGCTTCGTTCCTGCTGGTTTGGACCATACATTGTTACTAATGTCTCTCCATTTGGTGTTGTTCAGGTTCAAAATGAAGAAACAAAGGAAACCTTCACTGTCAATGGGCAGCGGCTGAAGCACTTTCATGAAGCCATTCTGGAGTCCCCGATGGAGGAACTCCAAGTTCAAGAAGAAAACTATGAATGAAATCCACCGGGTTTTATCCTTCCTTCCCACATTCTATTTTACTATAGTGAGGATACTACATACTCTAGGTGTGGGGGGATGGGTACATTCCTGGGTTAGTTAGGAATTTTCATCATTTTATTTCTTTCTTTTTTTTCTTGCTGAATGGTATTGTCACTTTCCCCCCCTTCCCCCATTCCACCCCTTACTTTTGTGCCGGAATGCTAATTTTATCATGGAAAAATATTCCCCCTGAATTGAATCATGAAAGTTACTGAAAATTCATGAGGAATTTCCCTATTTTATGTTGTTTTAACATTTTAAAAAAAAAATCACTGATGGAATGTGTGTTTTAGCTTGAATTTAACATTGTGGTGTGACTTTATCTTGGAAATTAGTTGTTTGTTGATGATATAAATGGTTGTATCATTTTGAAAACTTTTAGAAAAATAGTACCCTTTACGTGAGTAGTTCAAAGGAAAATTGTGGCACTTAATTTCTCCACACGTTTTTTCACCCAACCAAGAAGTGTGATTTTTACTTACTCAATAGAAGGTAAATATAAGTTAGGTTAATATTTATCTATTTTCCAAATGATTTTTCCATACGTTCGTTCCTTATCTGATCTTTTTCATTATTGTACCGGATTGACCTACGCGTGTGTACCTGTTATCCGACTGTTGTACGCCCTAAAAAAATTTTGTATCTTGGTCAGGTCAAATACCACTCTTACTTGACTTTTTATCTTGTTATAACTATTACAATTAGTGTTGTGAGGAGATAAAACAAGGGTTGAGAGAAGGGTGTGAGATTTGTTCCATGCACAACATTTCAAATAAATAAATAAATTAATAAATGAGGGGAGTGATGAAATGTACATCATATGGGGATATCTAGGTCAGGAGCTTAAGGTTTGACTTCCGGGAATGCTTAAGTGAGTGGGTCTTGAAATTTGATTGTAAAAGGTATAGGAAAGGTTCGGTGGACATAATTATTTAAGCAGAAAAATATTAAAATAACCTATATTTACTGGATAGAAAGTGGGTAGAATAGCATGAATTGGTTTTCACACACACATGTGGAGATTTAGTGACATTGTGGACTTTAGGATTACTTTCTCAAATTGGTATCATTAATCTCCCTGAATTTCATGCTGATACAATTTATGAGACACATTTTTGCATGATCATTGAAAATAACTCCATGGTGTGCTTTTTTCTTTGATCGCATTCCTTTAAAACTTTAAATTTTCATTGAATGTTAAACCTTAATGAAGTTGGGAATATCACCATGCATAATTTTTGGAAAAATCACTTTGACCAGGAGTGAAAATGTTTAGGTGTGGGGGTGTGATCGCACCATGATTCACTGTTTCATTTTCATCCCTACACCACTATGGTAAACTAGTTTTGTATTGAATATTATAAATATAATACCAAATTTAATTCCATATTTGAATCATTAATTTTGTTTTTATCACTGTAAAATGGTAATTGTTACTTGTTTTGAGGATTTGATTCCAGGAGGAGGTGATTTGGAGGCCCCGAAGATGATCCAGAAAGAAAATGGGCCAAAATTGCATCGATCCCAAGGACACCTGTCCACTATTTTGAACAGTGCACGAAATACGTGCATGCAAATGGGATTCAATTTTGTGGGCCTCTCCAAAACTTCATGGGATACAATTCATATCAAATAACCGAAGGCCAATTCGTTAATATGGTGTCCCATCCGAACCATTCTGTAACGGGGACAGAATCTGCACGAAGTCAAGAGTTTGGTTCGGTTTTATGACTATATCTCCATTTATAGATGTTCAATGGATGAAAAATTTGACATGGTTATAGTCAAGACCTCTTGAAACATCTTTTATCTTTTTTCCAAGTCTATATAATTCCATTTACCAACCCAAAACCGAGACTCAATTGGTATCACCAAAACTGGGTGCTCAAAACCACTTAGCAATTTGGCTATAAAAGGGAACCAAGGGAACCTCATTTGGAAGTTCGGCCAAGGAGTGCAGTGCTGCCAATTTAGAGTCCTAGAAAAGTATCCTATTCATATTTGAGGTTCTGTAGGCCCCTATCCTCATAGGGGGATCAACAATGAAGAATGAGTTCCACCCGAGCTTCCTCCTCCACCCGATGTCGAGCTAAACGGTGGGTGTTCATTGTGAGGGAGCTACACACATGTCAAGGGAGTTCCAATGCATATATTAGCTACTGGTTTGGAGTAATTTGGGTGTTAAAACATTTCTTTCCATGTATCTTACATACTTTCATATTTGAATGCTTGTTTTGATGCGTGCGGATGAGATGCTCTAAATTTCTAACCGATCGGTGTGAGGTTTTGAGTGCGTGACTTGTGTTGTTCCGATTGTGTAACACAAGAATCCTTTTCTTACCCACTTTCTTGAGATTTCAATATTCTTTAGAAGCTCTTATTCCATGCATAAGTTCTAGACCTTGACAATATGATTGTTATGTCAAGGTTTGGTTCTTTAAGCAATGAAATAATGGCTTAGGAATTAATCGGGATTCCAATTAATTTCAACCAAAGAATTACTCCAACCTTAAATTAATCTCCAAGAATGATGAACTTGAAAGTGTGTAGTGAACTCAAAACTAACCCTTTTATCTCATATTTTTCAAAATCCACTTGGTCACTCAACTTTTAATCTATTTCAACTAAGTCATTATTTTAAACCGTTTTCAAAACCACCCCCTCTCTTAGTCATTTTTATTAAAAATACACACTCTAGACCTACCAACGCTCCTTGAGAGATGACCTAGGGTCTACCCTAGACTATAAATCAACCCTAAAAACATAATCAATTTGACATGTCACGACAAAGTAGTCAATCATCCTCATTTCTATGGCATAAAACTACAAGGTATCCTAGGTCCTCACAAGATATGTCCTTTCTAGAAAATAGGTTTTATCTTGGTTCAGACTGATACACTCATAACAATGTGGTTTTGTCATAATAGCAGAGTTTCAAGAGTGTTGGAATCCTTTAGAACATTCCATTACTCCACTCCCATGCATTTCATACCCCTTATTTGGATCCTCATCCCCTTTCACATCTGAAGGGACCCCCTAATGGCCTGGTCCCATGCTGCTTTTACCCACCTACCATCCTGAGACAATGTTCCAGAAGGCATCAAACGACAATTCAAGACAGGTCCTATGTTTTGAAAATGGTCAACAATCAACCCTTGTTTGTTTTCTCCAATTTCAGGATAAGAAATATGGATGTTGTTTTTTCAGACATGGTTATCAGTTATACTATATCATGATGCTATGCCCACTATGTTTCAAATTTTCCGGCATCATGATTCACACTTCCCATCCACCCTTTGTTTGGATTGATTTAAACTCCCCTAGCATTATACTATTCGTGTACTAAATAACATTGGGAAAGGAAAGTTGGATGCTTCAAGAGACCTATTATTTAGTCACATACCCTCTCAACCCAAACACTCTGGGTGGTCATTCAATAATAAATGACCCCAATTATTCGATGATTATCTTTCAATCTTATACAAAGTGAATAGTTATGTGGTTGTCCCTTGTTTCTCACATAGGGCATAACCCACATGAGTATAGGGATTAATAATTAGTTACTTCACAATATGATTGAGGTGCAGTAATTGAAACAAGAAATAAGTATTTCCATACACAAAGTTCAAAATAAGCAAGCAAGAAAGAAAATGTATTTCAAGATTTTGAAAAAAACATGGATCCTATGGATCCACCCTGCTAATTGAGAAATTTATCTCTTCCTCCATTTTACATGTGGATTCTAGGATCCACTGTCATCGCCTAAGATCCCTTTATTCTTCATTTTCCAAAGATAGAATCTCATCATCCTTGATCAACACCCAGTAATGTTTAACTAAAAGGTCATCCACTTGACTGTTTGCCTGCCTCAACAGCTTTTGGGCCTCCGCCAGCTGGACCTTCAGTCTTATGAAAAGTTTTAATTGATTATTGAAAATACAAAATCGATTGTTTATCTACTCTCCTAGGCCCTATTTCTCCTATTCAACCTCCTGAAGGTTCCAAATTTTTTCATATTTTTCCTAGAATTAGGGAGAAAGGTAGTCCCAAATAAGCATGTGAAAACCTAGAGCGTCTACCCCTCCAAATCACAACTCACATATCTAGTGGAAAAGTGATCCCATATGACTTATAAACTATGTTTATAGAATTTTTTTGATGAAATTATTGACCAAATTCCATTCCTAGAATCGATTAGCCCGATTTTTCTCAACCGCATAAAAATCAAACTCATCCAGCTCATCTGGGTCTGTAGGTTAATAATCTAGAAATATGGCTAATAATTCAATAGAAGGATCTTCCTCTGGAATCATGTCATATGGATCGGGATCTATATCATGAGGTTTATCTCAATCAATTGATCCTACCTTGATAATGTTGTTCTTATCAGCTTCAATGGTAGCACAACTAGTAGCCACAATCAAGCTGATCACCTTAGGTCATGGCCTGGTTAGCTCAAACACTTGTCTCCATATCAATTGGTACCCCTCTCAGGAAAGGGGCCCTAGGTCCTCCAACCATTATCACCAGTAGAGTAATCGCTACTATGATGACTATTCATATGAGGTTCGTATCAGTCAATATAATTGAGAAAACAACAAGTATGACTCTGTGAGGAAAGAAACTTATAGTGGTCACGTGATGGATGCTCATTCTCTCTCCTTCAGCTTATCATCATTGGGATACCAGGAGGTGTCCCCCTGTATATGATTTTGGGTTACAAAGGTTCCAAAGAGGCCACCCTAGCCCCCCTAACACTGCTGGACCCTGCAACCACTATTTCTTAGATGCGGGTCCCAGTTTTTGGTTTTCTACACCTCTATCCCCATGAGAAGGGGTCTCTTGTGAAAGGTTCTCCTATACGAAAGATATTTTAGTTGAGGAACCTAGATAAATATGAGGGAGATAATATCAAAAGGGAATGAGTTAGAGATTACTTTAAGAGATTTATCAAATCCTCCCAAAGAAGTTTCCTCTGAGGTCGAAACCTCACCTTCCTCCAAAGGGCTCCCTCTGTCAGTATCTTCCCACCAGGAACCATCCGATTCCTTAGATAGGGGAAAGTGCACCACCGACTTAACAACTAATAGTTGTGGTGTAGATTTAATATCTAGTAATACTTTACCCCAACCCATCATTAGATGTAGAGTTCCTTAAGAGTTCACTAAGTTCTCTAGCTCATCCACATACCTCTCCCCCTCTACATGAGATACAAGAAATACATCTATGGTATGAACAATGCCCAAAATATCCATTCAGAATTGGTTGAGGTGATCCCAATTTTCATAAGGATTTAGGAATCACTTATTTACATACCATGATTCCCAAGACTTAGGGTAGACAACATCCTTAGGTATATCCACGAAACACAACCACTTCCTAGGATCTTGGGTAGGTATTATTTGGAACCCTATAGATAGCACCCTTCATCCCGAGTCTGCCTGAAGGGGACCACTAGGTCTGCTACTGTTGCTCTTCTTCCATTTTTGGTTAGTGCAGGCATTGAAACTTTTGGCTCTACTACTGTAGCTCTTCCACTACGATGTGCATCATCCCTACCACCATGACACACTCTCATCACTGTTTATCCTTAACCTCAAGGTAGAGGGGGAAATACATTATCGACTCAGATGGTCCATTATTTTAATGTTTCTCCTGGGTAGGCCACCTCCCATATCTTTTCATACAACTAAACTAGCCCATAGGCATAAGTGGGTGGAGTTAGCTCATTATGCATCTTTCCATCTTCCCATGTGAACTTGATCCAAATTTGCCTCATCACGCAAAGGTGATCTTCATGATGTATCCCTAGGTACACCTTCAAGGTTAGTCTTTGTGGAAATATTAACTACCACTTGGACCAATGTAGGGTTTATGGTTCATAGATTGGATCACAATCCACCCACATCACCAGTACTCCACCTCGAAAGGCCAAGAGATATGACTGATACTCTTCAGTTCCCCTACCATCATCAGTGAACACTCCCATTGGAAAAATAAATAGATGGAAGTTGAATTCATCTACCCCCAGATCTTGCTCAGCACCACCGTCAGGTTTATCTTGAATGTTAAACTTCCTAAATTATTCATAATTTATGGTTTAAGGTTCATCTTAGAAGGGGAAATGGAATTCTGGTATTCATATCCCCCCATGTTCACTACCACCCAACCATACAGGCAGTGGAGTGGTCTACACATGAACATTGGCTTCTTCCCCTCACTGATATTCCAAATCATCTTATACAACTTTTCTATCACCCAAACTTTTAGGTTGATGTGCTGACCCATTTCCAGCATTTCCTCCATGATGAACGTGCTCGGCCATGCACCCATATGTGCATCTCTCACTAGCAGTCTCCACCCACAAATGAGTGCCGATATGAAACTAGCCAACCCGACTACCGGTTGATGCTCAATGTTGATGCTGTACCCCCAAAACTTCTATTTAATACCCTCTAGTATTTACCAATAAGAAACTTCCTTTCCTTGATGATCCCCTCTTGGGAAGGTGCGAGGCCTTATGGGCAGTTTCATAGGTTCATCCTCTCCCTTAGCAGGCCTCTCCACAAGAAATTTCAAGAAATGACTGAACTACTGCTCAAAGTGGATTAAACTTTTCATATTATTGTCTTTATCTATGACCGACACCAGATCTAGTATCATATTCATTGAATGTGGCATCTACTCCAAATCCTCCCATACATTCTATTCAATAAGGAATTCATTGTAATTCACCCCTAGAATGGGAATCCTAGAAATATGGTGTAGGTATAAGAGGATGATGATGCCCTCCCCATGATGCAAATGAAATTTTTTGGTCCTATATGACCATCTACTCAGTAGTTTGGACATGATTTCCTTCGGTTGGTAAATGTGGAATTTGGAAGCCCATGTCGATTCTTACAGGCATAATCACCTCATCTCTGCTCTAAATTCTGCACAGGTTGCACATATCTAGTAGGAACATTCCTCCATGAATTTTCCTCCTTATCAAAGGTCATAATAATCAGTCCATCCTTTTTTAGGGCACCCTAACTCTGATTTGAAGATTGTTTGATATTGTGGTGAAGATATATCAGAATGAAATGGTATCCCATCAATATTGTTAAGATGGTTGTAAAGGAAATATATTGTGATAGGAAAATGATCCCTATAGGTATGACCATCAGTAGCCATATACCAATAGTACTGGCTCAGTGTGCCTCTAAACCAGTAAGCTAGTTCTTCTTTAATTTCCTCTGGGATAAAGACGCCCTCCCTCAGACTGAAGCCATAAAAAGCTAGTCTCTTGCAAAGAGGATAGTCTTTTTTCACTTATGTTAGTAGCTTCAGCAACGATTCATGATCATAATGGATTCAAACATACTCCCCAAATAGGATATTGTTCATCATATCTTCTCTTCAGGAAGCATCAGCAAGGACCTCTAGAGAAGCTTCTTGGGTGGCCATCAGATTTGAGACTTTTTCAATTTTATTAAACTTTTTTGGAAATATAATTCACATAGATTGATCATAGAGAATCAGATCATGGATTCACAGTGGAATCTACACATATCATGGAGAAACATAGGATTGTAATGCTACGGTTCCCTAAAAAGAGTTCATGGAGTAATGATCTGATGAATCTGGTTCGTTGAGACATGTTCTTGAGGCAGATCATTTCACGAAAAGAGAGATCAGGAAAAATTGTTCATGGAGTTTTGATATGGATAGTGGCCACCTCACACAATATTTATAGGCGACATCAAACCAAGCTTCATGGTAGCCTTCACGCTTCTGATCCTCTCAGTGGCCTTCGTCCAGTGCACATTGCACACCATCACCACGGGCCATCTCCAGTTTTCAGTGACTAACCCTTAGAATCCAACCATCCTTTTCCTGTCATCTCCCATTATGAGGGGGGGGGGGATTTATTGGTACCTAAATATGTACCTTGGGATAAGTCAAGGAATTCCATGACCGATTGATATGAAATCCAAGATCAAATGGCCCAAATATCGTCAAAGGGGTCTTCCTTGTGAAGAACCTTCACGCAACCCCTAGTCCTCATGAACACACAAGGAATTGATGGAAGGAACTGCGTGTCCAATGATACTTGTGATCACCACAAAGGAAGTTTATGAGAGGCACTACTAGTCTGATGAGCCCCACGTCCGCTACAAATTAAGTTGACGGATGGATCTGTGAGTCTGATGAGCCCTATACCACTCTGCGAAGAACACCTTTACTTTGCTGCCCACCTCTGAGAATTTCAATACCCATTTTCCTATAAATACTTGGATCAACACCATCATAAGAATTTTTCCTTGACCTTTCAGCTTCCAAGATCCCTTTTTTCAAATATCCCAAGCATCAAAAACTCGAGAGAAAGATGAAACCACCAAGGTAATGGAGAATCGCGGACCCCCTTTACCTTATTCTGATTTACCCCTACCTATGGTAGGGATTCCCTTTGTGAGGGCCTATGCCCTTAACAAAAAGGAATGACCTATAGCTTAATTTAATCTTATTGAAGCATTAATACTTTGAGAAGAACTACTTTTACAAATCATGCCTCTATGCCAAATAAGGGTCGACCTACTTTGTAGAGATCCTATCTTCATGAAGCCCCTGACCTCCACAAAGCACCTGAGCTTTGTTAAGAACTTCTTAAGGAGCCCCCTGATTCACGATACCCTCTTCCATGTGGACCTCTAGTCCTATACATAGTTATTTCTTGTTTCCCCCTTGTGGTATTCCTTGTTTCATTTATTTATCTAATGCTTATTTGCATAGGTATGCTAATAACTATTGATTCTTCACATAGCTATACTAATGTGGACCCCATGAATGACCACTCCTCCACCTCATTGCATCTTGTAATTTATGATGCCTTCCCTTCCCCAAGTGTGGGTGGGCATTAGTTATGTAAGTCCTATGGGTGAGGAACAATACCTCCCCGTCTGAGATGTAGGATGTTAAAATGAAAATCCCCATCATCCTTAGCACATAATGTTAAATTTTAGTCTCTCCCCATGCAATGCACATGGGGTGCCACAACTCAAGCATTATCTACACCCACTCGTCTCCACGGGAGTGAGATATCCATCACCTTCTTGGTAAGTAATGAGATCCTCCTCGGGCATCCCTCCTAGAGTAAGACCTAATATCCATCTCCCTAGGCTGTCTCAGTGCATAAGCCCCACATCACCTCTTATAGACACACCTTTCATGACACGATCATCAGTTCTAGTTGTACCTATTATTTCTCACACTGATCATGAATCATGTGGTCTTAGAGATTAATAGTGGTTGTGACTTTATATGGTCCACCTCAATGCGTAATCCCCATGCCCCTCAATGATGAACTATGTGGGTTTTGATCCCTGTATTATAAATAGGGTATATAGGAAGTGTCCTCAAGGTTCAATCCCAACCAAAGGTAAACTTTGATGCCCCGGTCCTAGGGGTTAACCTCCCTGATCAGCCCTCAGTGGTGTTCAAATCAACATTCATATGGACCGTCTTAGTGCGTAAGCCCCATTCACCCCTTTAATACTCTCAGTAGCATCTAGGAAGCTTCAATGCATAATCCCCACACCACATTCTTTGGCTGCCTCTTCAGGTGTAATCCCTAATGAACCTTTCAGAACTATGTGGACTTTGATTCCCAACCTACTGGGATACATAGAAAACCTATTTGATGTTCAATCCTCTCACCATCATATTCACATTAGTTCACTTTCATCCTTATTGTTTGATATTAAATAGCATGGGATACTCAAACTATATGGACTTTGATTCCCGGCTACTGTGATATGCTGGAAGCCTCCCCAAGGTTTAATCCCATCAACCACTTCCGTACTAGTCTTTCCTTGAAGTCTCTATATCTTGGGAGGATCATGCCCCAACCTGGAGGTTTCATTTACTTTGGATCCTTATCCATGCACTCCATTCTCACAATCAACTTCATTATGCGTCTCATCACACCTTTCTAGAACTAAGTGGAATTTGATCCCTATCTTCTAAATAGGGTATGTAGGAAGCCTCCTCAGGGTTCAATCCCAAAAACCTTAATAACCCATCCATTCCATCCACTTCACCCATATCCATCTCGATTCTTAATTGATACACCACATCCTGGTGGGATTGTGCCACTCATATGAGTAGTCTCAGTGGGTAATCCTCACATCACTCATCATCCAACCAAGATAAATCCTCTTGCGATGGGACATCTCAGTGCATAACCCTCATTAATCCACATCATCACTACTCCTAGAGGCATACAGGCAGTCTCAGTGTGTAAGCCCCATTCCATCCAATGAACTATTTGGGTTTTTATCCCTATCTTCTAAAAAGGGTATGTAGGAAGCCTCCACGAGGTTCAATCCTAGCCAATGGTAAACCTTGGTGTCCCTATAATTGGGTATACCTATTTGATCTGCTCTTAGTGGTGTCCGGATGAGTCTCCACGGTGTGAAACCTACCCTTTATGGGACATGCTATACCAGGTCCGTCCTCATTAGGAATTATGATCCATCCATCTGGTAAACCTTCCAGGTGCTCTATCCTAGGGATTTAACTATCTGATCCACCTTCATAAGTGTTTTTATCAGCCCGTTCTATCTTTGCAAGATATTGAACTCATGACCCTTCGTCTCTTCTAGATTTTAAACTCATGACCTACATCGTGTTAAACATGGGATGATGAGGAAAACCTTAGAAGAAATTCCACATGCATAAAATACCCCAAAATAAACATGGGATTCTCTGGGTTTCCATTCCCTTAAGAATACCTCTTATAAGGGAGAATACAAGTGTACCGGTGTTCTAGTTTCCAAACATGCCAGTGATTCCAAAAATGACTTCTCTCCTAACCGAAGGTTGATACCCTGACATGACCCCTTTGAATGTCCTAAAAAAAGTAGCATAATTAACTAGCTTACACAAATAGATGGCACTCAAAGGAGATTCACGAACAAACGCCTTAATCTATAAGAGATACCCAGACTAGGAGATGAATTATGAGGAGGAATCCATGGATAGAAAGACCAATATCCCATCATCCCATTTTGATCAAGGAGAAAATATATTTGAAGAATTTATGAATTCCACACACCTTTGGAAAGTGGGAATTTAGGGTAAAATTCATCATTAATCATTGCGTGCAAACACATGCACTCGAAGGCAGTGCACCCTGACTGAAAACATCGGAAACAGATCGAAAATAATTTCACAATGCATGAATAATTATAGGAAATAAAAATCCCAAAAAATACCAAAAAAACTCATCGGCAGTTACTGTGCAATGAAACACATGCTCTAAGAAATTACTTTCAAGATTGGTTACAAAACTCACCTTGGAAACCTAAAAAAAGGTTTATATATATTAGTGTGAGAATAACATCTATACTTAGATGGGTCATACTCAAGACCTCTCATAAAAACGTGGAAAGAGAATACTAATGAATCCATGAACAAATAGTAGAACCAACAGGAACCTACTAAGTCAACCACTACCCAAACTCACCAAGGATCACTCACTGAACATCCTAGTCAATTATAATAAAATAATGTTAGAATAATATATTAGAGCAGCGCCCTGCAACCACATTCCCACTGGTTTTTCGCTCTCACACCAAGACATAAATATTCCTATTCTCCCAATTCATTATACATCTATTATGCAACACACCATATCTCATCTATAACTCTCATATCCAATATAGTAGGGTATCATATATATAATGGAAATTTACCTTGAACCATCCTATAAATATATGTAACTACTATTATATAATTCCATCACGTTCATCACCTCAATACCCCACAAGGTCTTCCAGTGCAACTATTATATATCCACATCTTAAGGCCCCTTATTTTTGAAATTACACCTCATATCATCATACCAATACACCATAGGGTCTTCTAGTATATCATATACCCTCTCATAAACACCTCATAGGATCTTCCAGTACATCACATACTAAAAATATATGATTGTACCCACCTCGAGTCATCACAACCCATACCACACCTAAAAGGGAGAGTAGGGAAGAGAGAGTATTCAACCATCCATTCCCTCACTAAACTACATGTTAGGTAAAAAAACCTGGAAACTAAAGAATGTTGGGAATCAATATGGGTATCCAACTCATGTGGAGTGTGTATATAAATCATAAAAAAAATACAAGTATAGAGATTCACACATAGACCAACCTAGTAGGTCTACCCAAATAGAACTTCCACACTTCCACAACTACCACACCACCAATACCTCATACTGCCATTATTTCCATTTAATAATCCAACAACTAGCCTCATATCCCATATAGAATATAACCATAGAAAATATACAAAAATTACCTGATTAATCACACCATTATTAGAATTCAAGATTTACCATCACCAACCATGTTTACATTCATTATTCTATTAAATTTAAATATTTAATAAAAAAAACTTCTAATCAATTCCCATATCATTCCTCAACATTTACCATTCATTTAAAACATCAATTTTCATTTTCATCCTTGAAAATTTTCAATTTTAACTAAACCTATTTCAAGTTATTTATTACTAATTATAGTATATACCATCAAGAGACTACCAAACAATACCAAATCAACCAACCAAGACAAAACCCACAACAAACCACTCATTCCATATTTCTAAACAAGTTAAGGAATCTATAGATCCAGTACACCATCCACAAACTCAACCATATCACACAATTCCACCCATGAAATATTTCATAACATCTAATTCCCCATGTATACTAATAAATGCATCCAAACCCAACAATATTAATTACCCCACACCAACCCCCATGTATTCACATGACCAAAATCATAACAATCATAAAACATAGCCACATCAACAAGATCTAACAAAATTAAAAATAAATATTTCAACATTAATCACTATTACACACTTCTATATTCAAACATTCTTTCATACTAATTCTTTCCTTCCATAAAACTAGATCATTACCATCTTTAAGTGATTAGACACTTGTAAAAGGGTGAATCCAAAATATAATTGAAAAAATAAAACCCAAGTACTAAAAACATCAATGATTTTTATAAATAGAAGTGAAAAAGAATAGAGTGAAAAAAATACCATAAAGAAATATAAATACATTAAAATAACCTATTTTCCATCAATTTAATTAGTATGGTTTTTTTATCTATATAATTTCAATTTGTACAACTTTATAAAGGGAGAAAAGGCAATATAGTCCCAAAATTTATACAAAATGAGTGAGAGTTCTTGAATACACTACCTCAATATGAAGTGTCAAGGAACCACCACCCAAAATAGTAAAATATAGGATCAATAACCAACAAATTTAATGGAAACCACACCAGGACCTATAAACAGAAACCCACCATCAAATCATTCCCAAACCTTAACCCAAAATAGAATAAAATCACCACATATAACCAATATAAGTAGAATAAAAAGATAATAAAGAGAAGAAGAGGAATATAGGTACCTTGATTTAAGAGGGTTCAATTTCAAAAAACCAAGGAGTTAAACTATTAAGGATGATAAGTTTAGAGAAATAAAATAGCCTAGGGTTGATTAAAGTTCAAAAGAAGAGAATAAAAATTGAACCAAAGAAGACATGATCTTCTATTTATAGAGGAAGATTAGAATACTTCCTCTATATCATGGTGATCTCCTACTATACTGTAGTTCCCCTCAACAAAGGAGATCTGAATTTTAGGATTTTGAATACTTGAATTCTGTAAATTTTAAAAAACATATTAACCAGAGTTGAATACCACCACTACTTACTCCATGGAATAGTGTATGGAATTTAGGATGCCCAAAAGGCCACAATGACCTATCCCCATGATATAGGGAAAATCCATTTGTGTTTTCACCTCACTATTCCCAAGAATAATGTGTAAAAAGCTTCAGATCACCATTTGAACTTCATCCTTACATGATTATTTTTTCCTCAAGTCATTCCACCACACTCATCTAACCTAGGGACTTAGGGTTCTCATTTTATATAGGTGGAACACACTTGATCCATACTTATCACCACACCCACTACTATAGTGTGGTGATTTGCACCCAACTCGACTAAAATCTCCCTTAGTAGGACCACTACATTTACTATGGAATAGATCTCATCCATGTTTCTAATAGGGGAAATATATAAAGAAAACATCCTCTATAATGGGAATTTTAGACCCCATGGTGGACCATATCCAACACAACTAAGCCCCAACAACCAAAAATCTAACATGCTGACTCAACAAGCCTACAACTTCCAATAGTGATTCAAAAAAATCAACACCATACCTAACATTATAGAGTTGTGTACCCCTAAATAGAAAAAACACATATTTATCTCTTGGAATGCCTCTAATACCCCTATTTACACCTCTAACACCCAAAACACACAATGTAATTGTACAAGAAAGTCTGAGCTATTACATTAGATGTAATGACCTAAACTTTTATAAATAAAATTACCATTGTAATTTAATTAAATGCATTATTATATATTATGGTTATAGAAAAAAATTCACTTACATAGTTTTATTATATCCTATCAGATTTAAAAGACCATCAAGTATCATAACTGTTGATAATATAGTCATTGAACAATGATTATATGATTAGTATAAATATAGGGTTTTAACAAATCATATTGACCAAGACAAAGGAAGTGATAACCTCAACTAGTAGGATTGTACCCTATGAAACCCATTTATCAGAGGTTCTAAGGAATATAAAATACATGTGATTTACCAAGCTAAGATTCAACAACTTAATCATGAGTGAAACCATTTATATGAGAAGTTCAAGCTAATCGAGATCACCACCCAAACCATGTATCCCTAACCACCCCATGAAAGTATCACCATCACACACCTTACCCTTAGGGAGTTTTCTAGTTTAATAATAGGATATGTACCAAGACCCTAATAATATTATTATTTATGTTTTATAGAATAATGAATATATTTTCATTTTATTATTGTTACTTTATAAATTATTTTTATATTAGAGCAATAAAACACAAATTTCATTTTTAATTAAATTTTAATTAAAAAATTTATTTTAATGAATTAATATATTTCTGAAATAAATAACATTTTAATAAAATATTATTATTATATAATTTTATGAAGTCAAATGTAATTTTTATAAGGGTTCTAAAACTGTTATTGTCAAAAAACCCAAAATTTCTCAATAAATATCGATTATTATTTTCAAGAAGTGAAAATTAAAATACTTAGAAAATTATTTATATAAAATTAATATTATTTTTAGAATCAGAACATTGAAATTATCCAATGATTAATTTTTCATAATTTTCTGAGACAGTTGAATTTTCGGGTAAAAATTAAATATGTTATAAATATACGGTGTGTATTATGAGATTATAATGACCAAAAAATGATGTAATAAATACTATAATGGGTATAAATGACCAAATATATGTTTTCCATTTGAATTAGAATAATATTAATTTTATTTTAATAATTTTATAAAGCCATTATGAATCCTCCAAAACCTATAATATATTTTACGGTTTTAAAATCATTTCTATAAGAGTATGAGTCACTTTCACATCGTAAAGTGTATTATTTTAATAATTTCATCCCTTATACAAATAAAATAATGAAAACCAACCCTCTTTGGCATAAAACATGGGAAAAAACATAGAAAGGTTTGTGGTTTTGGTTATTTTATTATATAGAGTCCAAAACCTATGTTTGGGAAATAATAAAGAATTCCCATCTCTTTTCCTATATAAAACCACCCAAGATCCCATTTATATTTACTAAAAATCATTGTATTATGTCC
Organism: Viscum album; assembly: GCA_963277665.1. Classification (NCBI taxonomy): domain Eukaryota; kingdom Viridiplantae; phylum Streptophyta; class Magnoliopsida; order Santalales; family Viscaceae; genus Viscum; species Viscum album. The sequence goes on from OY728155.1 coordinate 827,563,560, forward strand.
TTAATATTCCATAACCTCTCTAGATTACTCCCAGGGTTCCACCAAGCTCTCAAGAATCTCCCCCCTGTTGGGACCAAGCTGGCAAGAAGTTGTTTTTGGAAGTTGAAATATATTTGTGCTGAAAGTGTTATATTTTTTTTTCAAAGAAAAAAAAATAATTTAACTTCATAAAAGTTGGTTATTGGAATAAAAATCATATTTATAATATTTTAAACAATGTTATTAATAAATTACATCATATTTTGAAGATGTTTTTTGGAAGAAAAGGTTCATTGGACTCACCTTGGGTCCAGAATGAAAGTTTCGATCATAATGAGGAAGTATATCAGATTATGAATGGATCTAATAAAAATCCAATGATGCTCTTATTATCTTGGATTTATCATAAATCACAATTTTTCTAGGAAAATTTGGATCCAATCCATATAAATGAAAGGGGGATAACTAGTGTTTTCAATTTGATTGAAGTTTGGTTTGAAGAATAGAAGATGTTGGAAGGTTGGGAAGTTATAATACTTTTAATTATAAGTCAGAAAATTCTATAATGATCCTAAATGTTCTCAAATTCATAAGGAATTAATGATATAATAATAAGTTTTTGTAAAATGAAGTTTCTAAAATTAATGATTTTTGGTCTCAGTTCATTGATGTGAGATAACCAGACGTAGAATTGTTTGAAGGATGTGAAGTTTTGTTCAAAATGAGAGAAGATGAAGATGTTAGTTTTCATTTAGACTAATAATCCAAAATATACAAATATTTTTAGAAAGATGTTGGTAAGGAAAGATGTTTATACTGACACCAGGTCATTATATGAGATGTGCCACTGATCATCAGAGTAATCATGACACCGATCATCAGATGCAGTGATGGTTTAAAAAGGGAATCGGAGGTAGAAAAGTGTGTTGAAGAAGATCAGTAAGTGAAGTTGTTGAGACCAATAAAAAAAGGGATTAGAGATAAATAAATAATGTAGTCAAACATTTTTATCAGGTTGAATTTTTTTATTTATTTTGGGTCAAGATAAAAATAATAAAATTGTTGAGTGTTTTTATCAAATGGGTCAAGAGTCATCAAACTAGAGAAGACACTGATACATTAGAGTGAGACAGATAATGATATATCAGGCACACGATGAAACCAATAAAATTCATCAGAAACTGGACTTCATCAGACACATGATCATTGGTATGAGGAAAATTAGAAAAGAATAATTGTTTTAAGTAGTGGAAAAATTATTTTTCAAGTTATTTCAAGCTTGTGTTGAAGTGTTGTTGAGGAATTGTAGGAATAATTTGAAGTTAAAACTATGTTTATCAAAAAATAAAGCTAACTAAAATCTAATGAAGTAACAATAATGTTTATGGAAGAATTATTTCAATGTTTTATATCTAAAAGTTGGTACAGATCATCAAAATGAGCATTTTTCATTAAGTTTGTATTGAACATCATATCAAGAAGTCTTCGGTTATGATATATTTATAAGTGGGTCAAGAAAATAAGATTAGATATATGTATTCATCATAATGAATAATTCAAAATGAAAATAAGAATAATACTATAGAAATATAAGAAATTTTAAAGTCATATGAATTTGTGAGAAGATATGAGAAGGTTCGAGAAGAAAAGGGGAGATTTGAGAAGTGCTGAAGAAGTCAAATATGAAGATGTAATTAAAGGGAGATTGAGGTTTCACGAAATTTTGTTAAATGGGAAAACTTTTAATATTCCCAACTAATCCAATTTTGGCACACCTGTAAATGGAGGAGAGTGCATTGTACTTTCTGATGGATCTGAACACTATTCACATGCAGACAAAGAGAGAGAAGTTATGAAGTTATAGTGAGAAGAGGTTTCCAGATTAATCATTCCTGAGAAAGTTTTCCAAAAAGAAGAAGTATAAGTAAGATCATATTTAGTGGATCATTAGATCATATTGGGTCATTAAAATAAGAAATTAGATTAGGATTATCAGATTGAGACAAAAGTAGTTCAAAATTGTTTCAGTCGTATAATGGCATACTTATATTTCCGAAATAAATAATCAAACTAAAGAATCATATTAGGGTATCAGATGGAGAATCATTACAAAGTATATAGAAGTTATTACTTACTGCTGGGTAGGAAAGTGAATAATTGTTTTGAAGATTATATTTGTGAATGTTTAAAAGGAATCACAATAACATGTTTTTAATAAATTATTGAAACTTTATTAACTTGTTAAAAAAACTTGTATTACATTATTTCATGCTAGATGAATCACATGCACTATTGTATTTAACATAGTGTTACACAAGTGTAAGGGTATATCCTACATTTTGTATTTACACAAAAGGATATAACTATTCTTATTGAGTAGTGAACCTGGTAAATTCATATATTCCTATGGATGTGTGATTATTTTTTTATAAAGATGATAGCTCTTTAAGAGGAGGTAAATTTTGTTTCAAAATGAAGGAAACTTAAAAGAAAAAGATATCATTTATTCGACCCCTCCACCTATCAATGATACATTGAACCTAGCTGGGTAGTATCAATTGGTATCAGAGAAAAGGTTCCCTTCATTTACTCTTTGATGAAGTTTCTGAAGAGAAGTTCTGATGTAGAATCTGAATTGTGTGAATAATAAGGGCATTATAGTCTTTAATGGTAAGAACTATCATATATGAAAATATAAAATGTTACCTAATCTTATATCTCTTGGGTGTGATTTTCTTGAACCTGGAACAAATGGATTTTCTCCAATTGATAAAAAATCCCCTATTACATTTGTTGACAAGAAGTTTCTTGAGAATGATGGAAGAGTTAATAATTCTTTACTCTCATCAATTTCTGAAAGTGATTTTATAATATTTAAGGGTTTTTCCACTATTAAAGGTATCTGGGATAAACTGAAGAACATTTATGAAGGGAATACAATGGTTATGAAGGAAAAGTTACAAATCTAAAGGCTGAAGTATAAATATCTCAAAATGGGTGAGTATAAATCTGTTGGTGTCTTATTTACTAGGGTTAATTCCATTGTTATCACTATTATATTTCTTGGTAAAAATTTATAATATTATATTATTTTGGAAAAGATATTTATAATTCTTCCAAACATGTTTGATGTTGTAGTTTCCTTGTTGGAAGATAAATATCCAGAAACATTATCTCTGAATGATTTGAATAGTAATCTCATCACTTATGAAATTACAAGGGATAAATATATGAAAGGAAAAACAAAATTTGATAGAGAAATTTATTTCAAGGCTTCCTTGTAAGAAAATTATAAGAAGGTTCTTCAAGAGGAATTATTTGATAACTCTAATTATGAAAATGAGGTACACAAAAATATTGATGATTTTTTATCCTTGTTTTTTTAAAATTGTGAAAAGAGGTAAAAAAATATAAAGGGAAACTTCTATTAAAATGATTTTGATGTGGAGCTATTGGAAAATTTTCTTCAAATTAACCTTGAATAAATAATGAAGACAATATTGGTGAAGATGATATAAGGAAGAGAATATCATGGAAGAAATAGGGTGATAAGAATAAATCTTATTCCAAAGGGAAATATAAAATTTCTTTAAATCCAAAAGGGTAAGTTTATTATATAAAGATAATGAAAAAGAAGATAATTAAGATGAATCCAAAAATTATATTGAGAGGGATGGAGAGAATACTTTTATTACAATAGTTAAAAATGAAGAGATCAAAAGTAGCAGTTCTGAATAAGAAGAAAACCAATTAGAATTTCATCTAAAAGAATAATTGAAAGAATGTATGAGAAATATTAGAAGGTTTGAGAAATAAATTAAGAAATATAAAAATGAGAGTTCCTCAAAAAATAATCAAGAATGATTTCGTGATTGGAAAGTTAAGATGTAGGAAGAGATTGATAACTTAAAGAAATATATTAAGAAATAAAAGAATCAAAATGATCTTATGGAAGTTAAGCTAAAATAAAAAGAAGAATAATTGAAACTTGTTCAATAAAAAAAATTTCTAAATCAAAGTAGAGGATTACAAGTTTCAAGAATTCTATTTCTAAATTTGGTGAAATTTATATTAAGGTTGAACCTAAGAAGGATCAAAAGTTACATTCAATGGTTGAGAATAAGGATGAAATTGTTTCTGAGAATAAAAAATATGAAAAAAATCATGTATGTGGACAAAATAAATAAAGTATAGAAGTTAAAAGTTTTTAAAAATTCTAATTTTGAAAAATTTTCTACTAATTATTGTTTTGATAATTCTATAAAGAAATCTAATTTGAAAAAGAAGATTTTTGGTGATAAAAAAAGGTTGGTGGTTAAGAATGTTTGAATGAGAAAGATAAGAAGGATGTTGAGAAACACGATCACAACTCTAGACAATATGAAAGTTATAGAGGAAAATATTCATCCTATAGATACTTCTGGTATTGTGGTGGATTTAGACATAAGTAAAATATGTGTTAGTTTTATTAACAACATTAATACTATTCCATGTATTACATAAGGCTAAATTTGAGGTGGAGTAAATCCTTTAAAAGAAAGAATTCTGAGAAGGATGTTTTGAAGAAACCTGAGAAGGTTATTATGAAAATTGAATATAGATTTCATCCTTTAGAAACTGTTTTTGAAATACGTGAACAACCTAGAAATATTGAAATTTTTTGTTTTGTTACCGACATAACAAAAGGTTAATAAAAATTCTTAGAAGCTGGATGTGAAGATAGATAAAGAAAAAAAAGATATTGTTGTAGAAATCGATATCAAAGTTACAAAAGGGGAATAACCCTAGATATTGAATAGTGAGCATTTTTATCATATAACAGGATACTTAAAATTGTTGAAGAATGTGAAATATTTCAAATAAGGAATAGTGACACCTGGCAATGATGAATCCCTCATAATCAAAGGTGTTGGTTCAACCATCCCCGGGGAAGAAAAATTAAAGTCCAAGAATGCTTGGTTTGTTGGTGGGACGAAATAAAACTTTTTAAGTGTTTCAAAAATTTATGATGAAGGAAACAAAGTTATTTTTAGAAAATATAGATTTATTGTGAAAATAGAGTAATATAAAAAATAGTTGCAAGAGGCTAACGTACAAAGGGAAACTTGTTTTAAGTTGATGCGGTTAAAAAATCTTGTTACTTAGGCATGGTGGAAAATAATCAGTTGTGGTATAAAAGGTTGGGACACATGTGTCATAAAAAAATGAGCAAGTTATCATATTGAGGCAGTTCCAGTGGAATTTTTGATATATCAAGAATAAGAGATTGGTGTTTCACGATTTTTCAAAAAGGAAAGATTAAAAAATCTATGCATAATAAATTTGAAATTTGTTAAAAAACCCTGAAACTTATTCATTATGATATATGTATGCCAATGAGAAAACAATCAAGTCATAATGATAAGTAATTAATCACTTTCATTAATGACTTTACTCTCATTAATTTTGTTATGTATAGAAAACATAAGTCAGATTATATGAAAATATTTAAAAGTTTCAGGAGGAAAGATAAGAAGGAATGTGAGTATTTAGTGAACAAACAATGGCGGTGAATAAAAAAAGAAGAGTTCTAAAGTTATCTGGAGAAGAATGGAATTAGGAATGAGTTTAGTACACTATACACTCCTAAAAAAATGGTGTTGCTAAAAGGAAAAATCGAAGTCTGGTTGAAATAGGATAGACTATGTTACTTGAACATAGTCTCTCTCATTAATTTTAGAGGCTTTCCATGAGCACTACTATGTATATTCAAAACCAATTTTTCTACAAGACAAGTTCATATATGACTCTATATGAAATGTTTTAGGGGATGGATCCATTCTTGCCTGGTTGGCTCTCCCGAGTATTTTCCTTCTCCCATAGGGTTTCTTCCTCACGATGGAGCACCGCCACTCGGTGCCTACTTATCTATCCATCCATTATTTTGCTTCCCTATCATTTTCGTCTTCGGTTCCTCCTCAGACTCATTCAATCGGGTGGATATATCTCGTTTGTCATCCATGGATTCGGGATTTCTTCTTTGACAGTGAGTACTTGATAAATCTTTGGCTCTTACTCAGCTACCTCTTATGCTCTCTGAACTCGCGGTCAGATGCTCCCTTCTAGGTCAGATTGGGAGCGTCCGATTCAAGGTGTTTTTGGGATTTTCAGTCCGGTGGCCATGGATATCCAAGCGTCTACTTCTCCTTTTAGGGTTCCAATCCCCTTTCCTCTTAAATCTCTATTTATTCCCATTTTTCCTAGGGTTTAACCCCCGGTTCTATTCTGTATTTGGTTCTATGCTCCGATGCGGATTTCAATATTTTTGGATGTTTTTTTGTTTTGTGATGGGTTTGGTATGTTTTTCTTCTGGTTCTTCACTGTGAGTGTTGGTCATCAGCTTGAAGGATTCGATGTGTGTTTCTCAGGTGGATCGCTAGTTCTGGATTTTGTTCTGTAGTGGGGTTGGTTCCTATAGCGTCTCAGACAACACCAACGTACAATGGTTTGGGCGGATGCGAATGGCACAATAGGGTGTGTTTCTCATTTTCATCCTGTTTGAAGTCTGATGGTTGTCGAAAACGATGGTGCGAAAGTGTTTGATTACTTCTGCGTTGACGGTTCCAGGGTTTCTTACTGTTGTTTCAGCCTACAATCGCACGCTCCTTTCTCTACTCTAGATCCATAATTCCCCTGCTCTCTCCGAGGTGGAGCTGCACAGAGGAGTTCAAGGCTCTTTGGGATGTGAGTTTGAGTGGGTTTCTTTGGGATGAAGACAGTGTTGATAACTTTTTTCTCGACGGTGTGGATGTGTTCGGTTCCGGTGTTGATGATGGCGGTGGTTGGAAGTGTGCGACCGATGGTGAAAGAGGGATGAGGGCTGGCTTTTGGTCTGAGTATGGTGGTGTTTGATCGGCTTTAATTTTGAGTTTTGGAATTTTCTGGAAGTCCTTTGAATTTGATTTTGCAGTGGGTGGAACTTGCATTGGTTGAATTTGTGTGACATTTGGACTTGTTTTGGTTCACACTTACCCTTTAAAAGTGTCATTTGAAAATAAAAATATTTATTGTTGATATATGAAATGTTTTATGTGGAAAATCCAAGTTTGAACACTTAAGAGTTTTTGGCTGTCCTTACATCATAAATAAAAAAGGTGGAAACCATGTAAAGTTTGAGTGGAGAGGCAATGATGAAATTTTTATTGGGTATGCTTTGAAAGGAAGTGGATACAGATGTTTCAAAAAAAGAGTTAGGAAGATTAGTTGACTCTTTTTTTGTGAAAGTTATTGAAAATTTTGGGGAAGATGTTAAACAAACTCATGAAAGTAAGAAAGATTAACATGATGAAAGAATTTGTGTTGAGAATTTGGATAAGGATGAAAATAATTGTAATCCTACTCAGGAAAAATAATCAGACTCATTTATCTCCAGTGATGAGAAAGAATCTTGAAAATATCATCCCAATATGAGGAAGAAAGTGGAATCTCAAAACATTATTGGAAATCAACATAAAAAGGTTCAAACAAGAAGAACATCAAAAGTTATTACACATACTTATTTGTATTCAAAATTTTATCTGAAATATGTGAATAAAGACTTTGAGCATCCAGAATGGATTCAAGCTACGAATGAAGAGTTGGATCAGATAGGAAAGAATGATACTCGATAACTCATACCTAATCCAAATAAAAAAATATTATGTGTACAAATTGGTTTTTCCAGAATAAGATGAATGAAGAAAGTGAAGTGATAAGAAACAAATAAAGATTAGTGTGAAAAGGTTACTCATAGATTTAAGGCATTTATTTTGATGAGAAGTTTTCTCTAGTGGTAAGGTTAGAAACTATTAGAATATTTTTTTTTCTATTGCTGCATAATGAAGTTACAAAATTTTTCAGATAGATGTGATATCAACATTTTTTAATGGTGATCTTGATGAAGAATTTTATATTGAACAACCATCTGGATTTTTTATTGTTAAGGATGAAAGTTATGCGTGAGAGATGGATAAATACTTGTACCGTATGAAACAATATTTGAGGGAATAGTATTCCAAATTGGATACTTGCTTAAGAAAGATGATTTTTAATAAAGTAATAGTTTATAGTAATTTGTTCATCAAAGAAAGTTAGGAATTTTCCATTATTTTAATAGTTTATGTTGATGAAATTATCTTTGGTGCGAATGATGAAAGAACTTGTGAAAGATTTTATGTAGAAATGAAAAAGTTGTTCAAGATTTCCACAATGAGTGAAATGAAATACTTTCTTAGGTTACAAAATTCACAAAATAATAAACACATATTTCTTTTAGAAGAAAATTATCCTAAGGAACTCATTAATAAGTTTGTAATATAAAACTTGAAACTAGTTTCCACACTAATTTTAGTGGGAACCAATTTAACTAAAGATGGACAAGGCAAGGAAGTTGACTCTAAAGAGTTTTGGAAGCTTATTGGATGTTTTTTCTATTTTATTGCCTAAATACCAAAATTTTTTATGGTGTTAGATTATGTGAAATATTTTAGAGTTCTCCAAAATAATCACATATATTGTCTAGAAAAATAATCCTCATATATATCAAAGGCACAACAAATTTTAGAATTAGGTATGATAGATCAGAAAGTAGTGACTTGTTTAGGTATTTAGATGTTGATTGGGTAGGAAATGTTGCTGATAGAAGATCCGTATTTGGTGGAGTTTTCTTTCTATAAAAAATTTGTGTTAGTTGGCATGAAAAGAAACAAAATTTAGTAACTCTTAGTATGGTTTAATATAAGTATGTTTCTTCCACTCAAGATGCTACCGAACTTATGTGGATGAAGTATCAGTTCAAAGACTTACTTGTTGAAGTAACGTTTCCCTTGCTCTAGGGTCATGATAATAAAAGTAAAATCAACCTTATAAGAAACCTAGTACAACATTCTAATTAAAAATATATTAAAATAAAATAAAACTTCATCAAAGATCATGTGAAGAATAATTAATTGAAGCTATAGTATTTTCCAACATCAGAACAAATTGTTAACATATTCACAAAACCTTTACCAAAGGAATAATTTTTTAAGATGAGGTTGAACTTGGGTTTCCAACCTCTTTCTCATTAAGGTTGAGGTATGTGTTTCTATCTCCTATCTCGGCTAGTCATTGGATAGTGTTGTCAAGGGGGATAATTGTTTCATAAAACTTTCCATTAGTATGTGCTAAACCTTTTAAGGAAGAATTTATGTAGGGGGGTTGTGGGTAAGCTATGAACTCAACATGTAAGTGTGTGAACTATTCTATCAGTTTGTTGGAGTGGTTGTAGGAAACTTTTGTTTACAGGAATGTGGAAGAAGTGAATAAAGATTTGAAGAAAATATGAATATATTTCATGAGTCACTAATTTTGGACAACATGGCTTTGTTTTCAATGATTCTTGTTTCCTACAATGAGTTAGATCATGTAGTCTTAGAATTTATTATAATTAATCCATTTCATGAGGTTACAAAGTTCAATGATTTATAAATCTTGGTTGAAAACAAAATCCAAAGGGGGATATTTTTGGGACCAAGTTGGAAAGAAGTTGTGTTTGGAAGATGAATGATGTTTATGATGAAAGTGTTTTCGTTTGTTGTGAAACAAAAATAAATCATTTTACTTTGTAAAATTTGGTAATCAGACTCACAATTTTATTCAAAATATCATACAAAAAATTATGAATAAATTCCATAAGATTGTGAACAAGTTTTTTGAAAGAAAAGGTTCATTGGACTCACCTTGGGCCCAAAATGAAAGTTTCGATCATAATGGGGAAGTGAATAAGAGTATCAATGGATCTAATAAAAATCTGAGGATGATTTTCTGATCTTTTAGTTCTCATAAATCATAAATTTTTTGGGATACTTGTGATGAAAGCCTTATAAAAATGGGGATAAAAGGTGTTTCCAATTATATTGAAGTTTGTTTGGAATAATAGAAGATGTTGGAAGGCTGGGAAGTTATAATACTTTCCATTGTAATTCAGACTATACTATGCCAATCCTAAATCTACTCAAATTCATAAGGAAGTCATGATACAACCAAAAGTTTTTAGAATAAGGAATTTTATAAAATCAAAGCTTTCCAGTCTTAGTTCATCGGTATGAGATCACTAGACATAGAATTGTTTGAAGGATATGAAGCTTTGTTCGGAACATGAGAAGATGAAGATGTTGATTTTTGTCAAAACAATAATCCATAAGATATAAATCTTTATAGAAAGTTCTTATAAGGAAATATGTTGTTACTGATATAGATTCATCGAACACGGTGTGCCACCGATCATTAGAGTAATCCTCACACCGATCATCATACACAATGATGGTTTCAAAATAGAATTAGAGGCAGAAAAGTTTATTGAAGAAGATGAGTAAGTAATGTTTTTGAGACCTATGAAATATGTGATTAGAGATCAATCAACAATGTATTCCACAATTTTCACTAGGTTTAATTATTTTGTTTCTTTTGGAAAAAGAGAAAATGAACAAAATTGTTGAGTGTCTTTATCAAATGGGTCAAGAGTCATCAGACTAGAGGATACACTGATACATCAGAGCGAGATAGATACTAATCCATCAAGCACATGATAACCCTGATAAAAGTCATTGGATAGTGGAATTCATCAGACATAATATCATCAGTCTGAGGAAAATAAGAAAATAAGAATTGTTTTAAGCAGTTGAAAAATTGTTTGTCAAATTTTTTGAAGCTAGTTTTGAAGTTTTACTGAGGAAGTGAAATAATATTTAAAAGTTGTGACTATGTTCATAGAAAAATAAAGTAAAATAAAGTCTAACAAATTAGAAAAAATGGTTATGTAATAATTTTTTTAATGTTTTATATCAAACTATTTCTACAAAACACTGGAATGAGTAGTTTTCTTTTAGTTCGCAATGGGAATCAAAATGAGAAGCCTTAAGTTATGATATATTTTCAAGTGGGTCAAGAAAATTAGAGTGGAAATATATATTCATCATAATAATGAAATCAGAATGAAAATTAGAATTGGATTGAAGAATGATAAGAAATTTTGAATCCGACTTTATTTTTGAGAATATTCAATAAGGTTTGAGAAGAAATGAGAAGAGTTGAGAAACACTAAATAATTCAAAGATGAAGCTGAAATTAAAGGGGAAATCTAAGTTTTGGGAAATTTGGTTAAATAAGAAAACTTTTCGGATTCCCTCCCAAACCAATTTTGGAAAAGATATAAAATAAGGATAGTACTTTGTACTTTTTGATGGATATGAACACTATTCACATGCAGATGAAGAGAGAGAAGCTATAAAGTTCTAGTGAGAAGAATTTTTTGGATTGAGAATTCCTGAAAAAAGTTTTTTTGAAAGAAAAAGAAGAAGAAAGATTGTATCCAGTGGATCATCAGATTGGATTGGGTCATCAGAATGGGAAATCAGATTGGGATTTTCAGACCAAGAAAAAAGTAGTTCATAACTATTTCAGTGGTATTCTGGCAGACTTATATTTTCAGACTGAACAATCAGACTAAAGAATGAGACTGGGGTATGAGACTAAATATCATTATGAAGTCCATGGAAGTTCTTAACTACTTCTAGGTATGAAATTAAAGAATTATTTTGAAGATTTTATTTTTGAATTTTGATAAGGTAGTATAGTAACATGTTTTGAAGAAACTGGTGAAAGATTCTTAACTTGTTACATGAACTTGTATTACATCATTTTTCACTACTTGAAGCACATGCACTACAATATTGAACATAGTGCTACCCAAGTGTAAGGGTATATCTTTATTGTTGTATACACACAAAAGTATTTTTTTTTCTAGTGGATTGTGTGGTATCATATTGTCTCCAAACCATACCAAGGATGTAGAGACTCTTGCTGAGTAGTGAACTTTGTAAAATCTTATTTTCTTATGGATGTGTGTTTTTTTGTTTTCAGTATGGTGATAACTCTTTAAAAGGAGGTGAAGGTTGATTCAAATGGAAGGAAACTTAAAAGAAAAAGATATAACTGATTCAAACCTTCCCCCTATCAGTGATGCATTGATTATATCTAGGAAATATCACTCCAAAGTATTTGGAATCACCCTCTCAAGGTAAGGGATCTTAGATTCTCCTTTTTATTCAAGAACGTATTTTTTTATGCCTCTTAATTTCAATTTTTTAATGTTGGGATATGTTCTTACATATCCCCCTTATTTTTTATTTAATGTTTAAATGATTAGAGACCCATTTCACTCTCATCAATACCTACCATGAACATTCATACAACTCTATTATGCTTCCAAAATTTCACTGTGATTTTCCATGGAAAATAATTGTGTAATGAATAACCATACCCATTTCCTATCAAGGGTGTTCACCTTTATGCACTTATGCTTCTTGATTGGGGACTTACATGTATTCATTCCACACTCCTTGATTGTAGAAAAAAAATATAATGATGAATGAATCCATTTTGTATGATCTACGTGGCACACTTAAGGATGATAATGGAATGAAAGTGATAGGTGTGCCTATAATTATATATCCCTCCAATTCATTGGGTAATGTTTTAGTCTCATGAAAAATCATGCAAGGGATTAGGGAGTGAAACTAATATATCATGAGAATTTATCCATCATGACATATTGGTGGTTATCCTCAACCTATGTTTATTAGGTAGTGTTCTAAGTTGTTGCCACATCTCCCATGTTGGCTTTTATGATTATCATTATATATCATGCCTCATTGTTCATGTTTAATATTTTCACTCCTTTTATGATCCATTGATATGAATATTGTCTAAGATGTATTAATTTATTCATATTATGACATTTTTATTCCCTTACTGGGATTTATAGATCACCTCTTTCTTATAAATGTCCATAGGTTATCCCATGAAGTTTTATGTATAAAGGAATAATATGATCCTATTAAGGAAGTTTTTAATAAAGATGATGTATTTATTGTTTTAAGTTTTTATATAATGTACCTAATTACCAAATAAAATATACTTATCAATATTCTGTATTGTATCATGTTTACTTTTATACAATAAATCATGAATTAATGTGTAATAAAGAGAAGAGTTTTTATATTTGGTTCAATGGAAAAGTTTATTTATTTTTGGGATTAGGATTAGAAAATTATAGAGAAAGCCTTAGGTATAAAACTAAGTATAATAAAACATCCCTAATTTTTTTTAAAGTATATACTAAGTGTTTTATCAATCAAATACATCCCTGTTTGGATACTACTAGTGGACGTGTCTCTGTCACATATATACATAGGGGTAAAACCTGAAAACACCACATTGAGTTAGACTCGACTGAGAATTGGTGCACATAAATAGGCCTTGCTTCACACATAGATTGACACTCCTAGGGGATATTATTTGGTATATTCATAAAAACATTATGAACCATTATTAAGGGAAAAAATCCTCATAAGAATATATGTTTTGAAATAGATCATGGATAACATAGATTGAAGCCTAGAAATTCATAAGTTTAGGAAATACTTGTAATTTATAAGTTATCCCTTTAATGTCATTGAATTTATATTTATGTATTTAATATTTTTAAAATACTCATCCCTAATTTTTCCTTTATTCTAGATAATGTCCATAAGTATAAGGAATTAGGTAAACAACCAATATGTGAAGGGAAATTTGATGACTACCCCAAAGAGATGCCAAACTTGATGGGAGTGGGAATTGTGAAATTTGGGATGATACTCTCTCAGACAACTTAGGTTTTAAATAAAAATCTGTATTATAATGAGTGCCCAAATCCCCCTAAGAAATAACAAGCTACAATTGAGACCTTTATTTGACAATAGCCTCTAAATTTAAATGGGTCATCTGATCCCTTAATCACAGAACAATAAATCAACTCCATTGTGAAGATATTCTCCATCCTTCAATGTTCCTAACAAGAAAATGTTCTACTATATGTTTATCATATGGAGGGATAAACTGATCAGTGGTGGACATTGATCAATAATACAAATCCTAAGAAAGATATTAAAGTGATAGGGTGGAAGGAATTCCAAAAAATATTTGTCGATAATATTTTCCTTGCACTCTCTAACTTAAAATGGAAAGGGATTTCCTTTCCCTCAAGAAAAAAAGATGACGAATCTATCGGTGTATACAAGTAAAACTTCACAAAACTTTTAATACATGCCTTAAAATTTTCTTCAAACTCAAATTTAATATTGACCACTTATTTGGTGGGATAAAACCTAGTATACAAAAATCCATGGAAATACGAGACTTTGATAGCTATGAGGAAATTGATAGATGTTCCCTCAAAGTTGAAATGGATATACACAAATATCAAGGGTATCAAAGGGATAAGAAGTGGAAAGTGGAGTTTATTTTTTGTGTTCAGATGGAGAAATAAAATGGTGCTAATAAATTTCAACATCGCACTTGGAAAAAGTATGGAAAGAAGCACCCTAGAAATTGCCTAAAGGGGTTGAGGAAATGCTTTAGGTTTGGGAATGAAGGACACCTAGCTAGTGATTGATGATAGGAGAAAACCATGAATGAGATAGAATAAAGGAATGATCTAGTAAACCCTTATCACATTGTTCATAATTTCAACTTCAATGAACTAGGGTACTTTGAAAACCAATTCATTAATCCAAAGGTTTTCAGAGACAACCAACAACCTTCAAGGCAGCATGAGTGAGCTTCTTCCATCACCACACTGAGGTGGATCATGACAATGAAGTGGTGATAGGTACTCTAGTTATTCATTCAAGAATAGAAAACATAATTTTTTATTATGTTTATATGCATTATTTTATATCACACAAGTTTAATATAACTATTTAAACACCACCACAAAGAATAAAAGTAGAGTTTTCAGTGAAAATTAAAAATGGGGAAATTATTACATCCCATGTATATATCTATTTCGATGTTGAAATTTGTGGGATAAAATTCCCAATGAACCTTGTGATAATCCCTTTAGGGAAATTTTATGTAATTATTGGCATGTATTGGATTTCCCTATATAGATCCAAAAAAATTTTCATGAGAAGTAAATCACCCACTGTATTGCAAATCATCCTTCGATTATATAAAAATGCAAGAATATAGATGCATCTTCTTTAGCATCAACATCTCAAGTATAGATATTATTTCCCGATGAGAAAGAATATCTAGATCAAATGATTTATTTTAAGGAAAGGATTATCCTTGAAGACATGATCATTGTAAGGGAATAAACTGAAGTGTTTCCAGAAGAATTTTCCATTCTTCCTCATATATGAGAGGTTGAATTTTCAATTGAGATAATACTCGGGGTGTTTCTATTTTCCAAGACATTGTATATAATGTATGTTGTGGAACTTGAGGATCTGAAGAATAAAATATAGGATAATCTTTATAAAGGTTTCATACGCCCAAGTGCTTCACTATGGGGTTCACTATTCCTATTCATCAAGAAGAAGGAGGAGTCAAAGAACCTTTGCATTGATTATCATGAGCTAAAAAAGATCACGATAAAGAACAAGTATACTATGCTATAGATTGATGAATTTTTTGATCAGTTATGTGGAGCATAATACTTCTACAAGGTAGATCTATGGTTTTGGTATTACCAAGTTAAGGTGAATAAGGAGGATATCCCCAAGACTACTTTTTATACAAGGTATGAGAACTATGAGTTCATAGTAATGCCATTCAGACTCACTAATGCTCTAGAAATCTTCATGGAATTGATGAATAAATTTTTTAGAGGTTACCTTGAAATATTTGTGGTAGTATTTATAGATGATATTCTAATTTAATTTAAAAGAAAGGATGAGTATGAGGAGTATCATAGAGCTCTGATAAAGACCTCATGAAAGGAGAAGCTTTATGAAAAGTACAAAAAATGTGTGTTATGGTTGAATTAAGTATCATTATAAGGGAATATTATCACAATAAATGGGATATCTATAGACCCTTTAATGAAAAATTAAATTGAAGGATGTCCGAGGCCAACATCTATGAAATATATCCACAATTTTCTTGAATTAGCAGGGTACTATCATCAATTTTTGAGAAATTTATCATGATTTTAAAACCCTATAACCAAGATAACCTAGAAGGGAGTCAAGTTTTTCTTGGAATGATTAATTAATAGAGAGATTCAAGTAATTAAAAAAGAGTATTATCACTCCACCTATACTTATGCTACCCAAATGTGGGAAACTTTTCATAGTATTCAGCAATGCTTCAAATAAGGGATTAGGAAGTGTATTAATGTAGAATGACAAAGTGATAGCCTATAACTCATGGAATTTTAAAGTTCATGAACATAACTACCCAATGTATAATCCAGATTTGGATGTAATGATCTTTGTATTGAAAATATGGTAGAATTTTCTCTTTGAGGAGAAGTGTGAAATATATACGGATCACTAGATCCTCAAGTTTTTTTTCACAAAAAGAGTTAAATATGTTCCAATGGATATGGTTAAAACTAATCAAGGACTATAACTGGTCAATCCAATACCATCCAAGAAAATTGAATAAAGTGGTAGATGCTATAAGTAGAAAGTATTCAGTAATCTTATCATTGATGATAATTGAGAAAGATCTGATCTTTTTATAATTAAAAAGGATATACATGTGAATCATAAAGAAAGAAAAATCATTAATCATTTCATAGATGATTGCTCAAACATCCCTTATGTATAAGAAAAAGGATGCTCAAATAGATTATGCGGGAATTCAAAAAAAGGTGGAAGATATAAGAAAAGGGGAATCCTTGGATTTCAATGTTAATGAAGAAGGAATTGTTAGATTTGGGTCATGAATATGTGCACCATCAAATCAAAATTTAAATAAGGAGCTGTTGGATGATGCATATAGTTTGACTTACTTCATCCATCCAGGAAGCACAAAGATGTATCAAGATCTATGAGAGAACTATTGGTGGGACAATATGAAGAAGGATATCATGGAATATACATAAATATGTCTTGTATGACAACAAGTAAAGGTGGAAAGGAAAAAATACAAGGGGATGATTAAACCGTTACCCATACATACATATAAATTGGAGAACATCACCATGTAATTTTTCATTGGTCTTCTGAAGAAATCAAGAGGAAATAATTCTGTATGTGTTGTGTTGGATCGTCTTAGAAATACTTCTCACTTCATTTCAATTCAAGATGACTTCTCACTTGATAAACTTACAAAGATATAAATTAGAGAGGTGGTGAGGCTATATGGAATGCCACTATTGATTGTATCTAATCAAGACCTAAGATTTACCACCATGTTCTGAAAGAGTTTCCAACATGGTATAAATACTGAGTTGAACTTCAACATGACTTATCACCCCCAAATTAATATCCAATATGAGTGGAGTATCCAGATAATCTAAGACATGTTGAGAGCATGCTCAATTAACTTCAAAGGAGGATGGGATCAACATATTTATCTATTTGAGTTCTCATACAATAACAATTTCAACTCAAGAATCTAAATGGATCCTTATGAAGCCATTTACGGGAAGATGTGCATAAAAATTGCATGTTGGGATGAAGTTGGGGAACACAAACTGCTAGGTTCTAAGATGGTCGAGGAGATGGTGGAAAAGGTAAAGACCACTCGACGACACATCAAGGCTGCTCAGAGTCAACAAATGAGAAATACTGACAATAATTAATGATACATAGAGTTTAAGGTTAGAGAAATGGTATTCCTATAAATATCTCCATGGAATAAAATCATCATATTTTGTAAGGTAGGAAATCTTAGTCCAAGATACATCGGTCCCTTAGAGATCGTTAATCACATTGGAGTGGTTGCCTATCGATTGGAACTCCCACCTAACCTATCTCAAGTAAATGGTTTATTCCATGTATCCATCTTGAGAAAGTATATAATCGACCATCACATGTATTCAATCTAGAGGTAGTACCATTGGAGAATGATCTCTATGAGGAGTAGATGATGAAAATATTAGACTATAGAGAAAAATTTCTACGAAACATGACAATGAACCTAGTCAAAGTTTTGTATAGAAACCACAAGTTTGAAGAAACAACATGGGAAATAGAGGAGGTGATTAAATATAATTACCCTCATCAATTTTAATGCATGAAATGAAAATTTCAAGTGAGAAATTTATGAAGGGGGGAAGATTGTAAAGACCTGAACATTTATAAATAAAATTCCCATTATGATTTAATTAAATGCATTATTATATATTATGGTTATCGAAAAAATATGCACTTACTTAATTTTATTATATCTTATTAGATTTAAAAAACCATTAAGTGTCATAATCATTGATAATATAGATATTAAATAATGATCATATTATTAGTATAAATATAGAGTTTTAACAAATCTAATTGAAATAGAAAAAGGAAGTGATGGCCTCAACTAGCAGGATCACACCATATTATTCCCATTTATCAGATCTTTCAAGGGAGATATCATCTATGAGATTTTCCCTTGAACAATTCCAAGCTAATATCTAACAACTTAATCATGAGAAAAACCATTTAGAAGAGAATTTCAAGATCATCGAGATCACGATCCAAACTATGTATGCCAAACCACCCCATGAAAGTCTAACCATCACACACCTTACCCTTAGGGAATTTTCCAGTGTAATAAAGGGCCATGTATCAAGACTGTAATAGCATGAATATGTATATTTTATAGAATATGACTATATTTTCATTTTATTATTGTCACTTTATAAATGATTTTGATTTTGGAATAATAAAACACAAATTGTATTTTTAATTAAATTTCAATTAGGAAATTTATTTTATTGAATTATTGAATTTTTGAAAATAATACTATTATAATAAAATATTCTTATTAAATAATTTTTATCAATTATAAATGATCATATAATTTTATGAAGTAAAATGTAATTTTTATAAGGGTTTAAAAACTATTATTGTCAAAAAACCCATCATTTCTCAATAAATATTGATTATAATTTTTAAAAGTAAAAATTCAAATATTTATAAAATAATTTAGATAAAATGAATATTATTTTTGGAATCATAATGATGAAATTATCCAACAGTGAATTTTTCATAATTTTCCGAGACAATAAAATTTTTGGGTAAAAATTAAATATGGTATAAATATACGGTGTGTATTATGACATCACAATGAACTAAAAATATTTTAATAAATAATATAATCAGTATCCAAGAACAATTATTTGTTTTAATTTTAAAATAAAATAATATTAAGTTTATTTGATTAATTTTATAAATCCATTATGAATCCTTCAAAACATATAATATATTTTAAGCTTTTAAAATAGATTCTTTAGGATTATGACTCACTTACACATTAAAAAGGGTATTATTTTAATAATTCAGGCCCTTATATTAGTAAAATAATGAAAAAAAACCCTCTTTCAAATAAATCATGGTCAAAAACCATGTTAAGGTTTGTGGTTTTGGTTATTTTATTATATAGAGTCCAAAACCTAAGTTTGGGAAATAATAAAGAATTCCCCTCTCTTTTCCTATAAAAACCCATCCAAGATCCCATTTCTCTTCACTTAAATACCTATAGAACATACTAAATCTACCCTCCCATATCTATATTCCTCCCAAGGTTCCCACAAGATCTCAATAATCTCCTCCCAAGCATTTGGAATCACCCTCTCAAGTTAAGGGATCTTCCACTCTTATTTTTATTCAAGAACCTATTTTATATTATGACACTTAATTTCAATATTTTAATGTTGGTATATGTTCTTAAATATCCCCATTAATATAAATTTTATGTAAAAATCATGGTAACCCCCTTTTAATCTCATCAATCTCTCCCATTAACATTCATACGCCCCCATTATGATGATAAAATTTCACCGTGATTTTCTATGCCAAAAGTTGTGTAGTGAATAATCATACCCATTTCCCATTAAGGGTGTTCACATTTATACAATTATACTTCCTAATTGGGGAATTACATGTATGAATTACACACTACTTTATCATGAAACAAAATATTATGATGAATGAATCCATGTTGTATGATCAATTTGGCACACTTAAAGCATGAGAATGAAATAAAAGTGACCGGTGTGCCTGGAATTATATAGTGCTCAAATTAATTGGGTAATATTTTAGGCTCATGAGACATCATGTAAGGGATTAGGGAGTAAACATAATCCATCATAGGATTTTTTTCTATCACGATGTCTTGGAAGTTATCCTTAACCTATGTTTATGATGCAGTGTTCTAAGTTGTTGCCAAATTTCCCATGTTTCCTTTATGATTATCATGATATATCATGACTCATTGTTCATGTTTATGATTTTCACTCATTTTATACCTCATTTATATTCCTATTTTATAATATGTATGAATTTATTCATGTTATTCCATGTTTATTCCTTTACTAGGCTTTATAGCTCACCCCTTTCTTATATATGTCCCCAGGTTATCGCATGCAGTTTTAAGTACGAAATATTAATATGATCACGTTAAGAAAATTTTAAATAAAGACGATGTATTTCCTATTTTAAGTTGTTATCTAATGTACCTAATTCCCAAATACACTATACTTATCAATCTTTTGGGTTGTAATATGTGTAATTTTATGTAATAAACCATGAATTAATGTATAATAAAGATAAGGGTTTTCATATTAAATGCCTCTCGAATGATTCACATCCTTGAGAATCAAAACTAACTATAGAATTAAAAATAATTACACTGCCAATCAACCACTCCTCTGAATATACCTCTCATATGAGATGATTCCATAAATCAAAAACAATAACAAGGAAATAAACCTTTTAATTAAATCAATAGTATTCCAAATATTATATCATAAAATAAAATCATGAGCTGAACAACATGAAATAATGATCACAAATCTATGAATCACTCTCCCATGAAGTCTTCTCCATACCACTATTACTCTATAGAATATGTACAAAAACAATAACACACCCATGTAGAACCATCACCTAATAATCCAGGATCTCAAAAGGCCACTCTACAAATGTTGCATTATCCTCGATATCCAAAACACCATCAATGACATGAAAATTTTCATGATGATATTTTTAAAGATGCGATACATGAAAGACATCATGAATATGATCAATATATGGAGTAACTTTCAACAGATATGACACCTCACCAACATGATGTAGCACATTGAAAGGGATGATAAACTATGTAGAGATCTTACTTACCCGCCCAAACCTCCGCTACCCATAGTGAGGGGAAACCCTCAAGAACACATGATAAGAAACCTCAAGCTCAAGTAGTATCCTCCACTAACCTATATAATAATTTTGATGGGTATTAATCACATTTTCCACTCTTAGATAATCTGAATCTTATCTTTCAAACTCTACAACACCTTTGGACCACGAAATCCAGACTCCCCAACCTCAGTCCATATTATGGATAATGAAAAGGACACCTATAAAACATGTTGAATATATCCACATCAACTTATGATTATAGAATATTATTATAAGAAAAATTTAACAAGGTAAATTGATTCACCCATGATCCACTGAAATTAAAGATACAATATTGTTATATATCCTCCAGCATTGACATGGTTTTAAAATCCATATAAGGATATAAAGAAGTGCTAAGGTGAAACTGGAATCCAAAATCATGCCAAAAATAATTTCCATACTCATAAGGATATTTTAAGATCCCAACTGTAAATTATAGACCTTGGGAGCCAATGAATTCACACTGCCTCATCCATATACTGCTTACCAGAACCTCCACAACACCAGACTCTCTAATATCTAGGAAGTGGGTCTACTTCATAAATTGATCCTTAATAACCCATATAACATAACATCCTCCATAGATTCATGGTGTAAAAGTGATGAAATACATTGATATTTCCCCCATTTCTTCTCAAGGATATCCAATAGTTTCAAAAAAAATTCTTGAAACACAATGTTCCACCTTCACTAGTTGACAAATCATGATATGTGATACAAAAATAAACTATCAATATCTTCTTCCTAGTACACCATAGCTAAAATCTCATAATATGATACATATTTACCACACTAGTATTCCCTACCACTATTGAGCTACATAACTTAGGAAGAACATCCTCACACACCATCAATGAGATAGAAAATCTTCCCCAAAACATCATCTGATTCTAGTCATCCTCGATCATCCCTTCCAAGCATCATCATAGATGATAATATCCCACATAACCTCTACCTATGAGTCTCCTCACTAATACTCCTACACCCACAACATCAAAGATTATTAAAACATCATATGTAAAATTAAACATTCACCACTGTCCTCTTATGTATCAAGATACATTACTATAAGCACCCCATACCTAACCAAACATTTCCATATTCCTCAAAAACACCATCTTATGACATTATACTCAATTAATTTTAAACTATATTCCCCTTCCTTTGAATATAAGAGATAAAAACATCATAATCATGGAGAGACAAAATTCACCTCCATTTTTAGATATTTATATCATTTTAATAGAAAATATACCTTAGCATATTGTGATATGTGAAGAACAAAAAGTGCACACTGATGAGATAATGTGGCCACAAATATAGAGAAAAATACATAAAAAACAACATGAAATCATGGGTGGGATAGTTATATTTATGGGGATTTAACTTTTTGGACTTATATAATATCATTTATCTATACTGCATCAAGACAAAACCCAAAATGAAGTGGAAAACTTCACCAAACATATTAAAAATCAATCCCTCTGCATTAAACATAAGCAAAATATCCCTAATAAACCTCTCATTTAGGTAGTTAGAAACTGTATAACACTGATCATTTTATAAGAAACATGGTATTTCTTATTCCAGGTTTTAAATTGGGTCATAAACTAAGAGAAATAGACTTGAACCTATAATAATAACCCACTGCACCGAGGAAGTTATGAACCTATAAAACTTCTTGGGTGCTACCCAAGAATAAATATCCTTAATCTTCTATAGATCCACTTCCACTCCCTACTAAGACACTATATGTACAAGAAAATTAAAATCCTAAATCCAAAATATACAGTTGAACATATTTCTATAAAGATAATTATGAAGAAGGATATGAAAAATATCCTCAAGGTGCTCAGTATGATTCTCCTATAACATTGATTATATGAGGATATCATTGATTAACATGACCAAATACTGATCCAATAACTAAAAGAACATAGATTTGACGAGTCACATGAATATTAGGGGGATTTCATGACATTGAAAGGCATGAACATAAATTAAAAGATCCTATATCATCACCTAAAGGAAGTCTTTAAAATATCCTCTTCCCTAAATCTTATATAGTGATAGCCATACTATAAATCAATCTTCAAAAACCTACTAGCTCCCTACAACTTTTTAAACATAACATTAATCCCTAGAAGTGGTTAATGGTTATTAAATGTCACATAATTCAACCTATGTTAGTCTATATACAACTACATACCAGCATATTCCTTATTGGAGAATGAAATAGGAGAACCCCATGGAAACACACTAGGATGGGTAAATCCCTTATGTATCATGACGTTAATCTGAATCATTAATTTCAAAAGATTATAACGTTCCATTTAATATGGTTAAATCAAAATTAAAGAGGTACTAGGTTGTAAATGGATCTAGAACTCAATATCATGCCGATGGGGTAGATCTACAATGTCACACCTAGATTTTTATTTTTGACTTCTGATCCGGTTTATCTTTTAGCCTAGTGTTTGGCTCTTGAGTTTCAGCTATTATAGGTTTAATGTTTGATTTTCAGGGTTCTTTTTCCTTAGTGTATAGTCAGTTCATGGTTCGGTAACACTGTGTGTAATTATATAAGAAACTATACAAGATTTGGGGTGCTTCTAGTTGAGGGAGCATGACCCACACATGGTTAGTAAAACCGTGCTTAAAGTGTACAAGAGGCCACTATCTCAGGATAAAAACATTCCGAATAATTAGAACATGTTTTGGGAACCAAGTGGCCAAACCATTTAGGTGGCTAGGTGTGTCTAGTAAGGGGCACATGGTTAGTTCATGGTTTGGTAAACCATGAATCCAAACCGTGTGAGCTTCCCAGAACTTAAAAATTGTGAAATTCTTTAACTACCCTTATGGTATTTTAACCCCATATCCACCATTTTCTCCTCCCACCTAGTTTGTACAACCCTATGGAGAATTGAGCTTGGTTATTCAAGATTACTTCTTCCTCAATTTGTGCGGATCTAAGGATTTATTCAAGTTTTTGGGAAAATATCTCAAGGTAATCCCCTCTCTTCATCTTCATCTTCCTTATTATTCCATTTATTCATGAGTTTCTCTTCTCCCATGGTCACGAGGACCTAGAATTAATTTCCCCCTTGCTTTCTGTTGTGGGTATTGGGGAAAATATCTGAAGGTAATCTCCTATCTTTATATTACTCTTCCTTATTCTCCCATTTATTCTTGAGTTCCTCTTCGCCCATGGTCATGAGGACCTAGAATTCATTTTCCCCTTAATTTATATTGTGGGTTTTGTGTGTTTAGGTTTCCTCTTGGTAGATCTTGGATGTTGAAACTATTATGGAGTAGTTTTGGGTGTGCATTGTCAAAGAACCATGAGTTTGAGGTGGATTTCCCATGCATTTGCCTTTTTTAATCTAAGAATCATTGATTTAATGCTTTTAACACCTTACTTTAATGTTAAATATCGATTTATGATCCTTAGAATAATTATTGTGTGCGAAAATGGTTGTTCTTTTCTTATTTTGTGATAAATAGTACTTTTTTGGTAATATTGAGCACACCAAGTGTTTGTGAAAATGATCGGTTATCTTTTATGAATGATTTGTGATAGAAAAATCATGGTTTGATGATAAAAATGAATTTATGGTATTTTAAATGATGATTTGGGTTCCTTGAATGGTTTCCTAAGGGGTTTTGGATTTAAATGGAATGTTTATTTTTCTTTCAAATGTGGTTTGGCATGTGTCAATGATTAGTGGCCTATTTGGAATTTTGATAAAAATGGTTTTGGATTGGAAATATGGTATGAGTATTTTAAAGTAATTGTCTTACAAATGGTTTTGAAATTAAAAGTGGTGTGCTTTCACTTCTTTTTAAATAACGATTTGGTTCCTTGATAAATGATTTTTTTTTGAAAAAGATATTGAGGCTCGTTTGGAAATTTGTGACAATAGTGAAAGTGTTTATCATGAAAAAAATCCTTGGACAATCATATTTCCTTGTGTATATGAATATTTAATGGGTGGGATATACTCATTATGGAATAATTATAACCAATTTACTTTTTATGGAATGAGAGATCCTTGGTGTGGACTCCTTTGTAATCTATAAATTAAATTACAAGAGATTAATCCTTGGAGTGGCTCAGGGAGATGAATATTGTTGAATTATTATTATATATGAATGTCATTGAATTATTGATTGGAATTGTTTAGATCACCCCCTTTTTATATGTGAGACATAGGAACTTGGAATAGTTAGATAATTTTATGATAATTATTGCTGCACTAGCTAGATTATAAACTAGTTGGTGGCCCATAGTAGGTGGATATATTGGGTTAATTGCTATGGTATTTTCCCCTCGGTCTTTACTGAGTTAGGGTGGCCAATTATGTTTAGGTAATTTTTTATTTCATCATTTGAGGAAAACTTCTGGGGGTGAGTCTCATGTATTAGTATGTTTTGGATTATTTTTGAGATCCTAAGTTACTCCCATGTCTATTGGAACTTGGTTACTTATGATGGTAAATTGAGATGTATGATTGGTTGGTTACTATTGTGTTATTATTTTCATTGCCCTTGTTATGTGATCCTTGTTGTTTCTCTCTTTTATAGTATGATTCTTTGGAAAAGTGATGAATTTTTTTCAAAGGTTTGTGGAAAATGTCTTTTCTTAGAAATGTTTTTAACTCTCTTATCCTAATTGTGAAATAAAAGCATCAATTTCCCTTTGAAAATGTTAATGTTTCTTTAATGGAAAATAAATTGGTTTTGGAAATGAAAATGGGAAATGGACCATGATTTGTTTTGAATTGAAAAATATGTAGAAAAATATTATTTTTTATACTGTATTTCAAACTTGAAGTTGACATTTCTTTCATTTTAAAGGAATTTTATTGAGAATAGATTGTTTAGGAACACCTATTGAGTTTTAATACTCATACCTATAGTTTCTTATTGCTTTTAGATTTTGGTGAAGGTTCATCTTGGTATTGATCATTGTGGTTTATGGTTGGTTTTGGTATTGGAGAGTGACCTTCAAGGTCACATGGAGATGTTGTGGTCGTCTGGTTTGGTTTAATTTTTGGTTTTTCAGTTTTTTGTATTTTCAGTTCCATGTAAAAGATGTTTAGTTAGATATTGATATGTATATATATATTGGTATTATTTGTTTACCTTTCTGCTATTCATTTAATTTAATTAATTATTGGGAAAAATTATTCTCTTTTTGTACTTTTTTGATGACCAAAACTAGTTGTTAGCCTGTAGGGATTGGGAATTCCATTCGGTCCATGCCATAGATCATCTTGGGTGACTGGTTTGGGGTCAACCCAGGTTGGTTTGTGCTAAAATTTTATCATAGAAGGTCAGTATTTGAAAGAACTTACTTTTATAATTCCCTATGTTATTTTGTATGTTAAAGTAGATGGAGTAGGATTTTAGGAATGTTAGGGTGTAGGTATAAGGGAGTGTCTAACCAAAACTTTATGTACCAATCCTTGGGTTGCTAAGGGAATTCTGGTTTTATTTGACCTTTTTGGATCTTGTGGTTGTTTAGTGTTTGGGATACAAAATGGGAGTTAGGATAATGGTCCTTGTGAGCTTTCAAGGTCTGGAAATCCATGTAGATATGGGGACATAGTTTTATAAGACTCTTTGTGGTGGTGGCATGTTTGGAATATAACTTCCAACCATATGGTCAAATCACCCATCGACACTAGTTCCCTCTTTTAAATTGTTTTGGGTCTCTATTAATTATTAAAATTGTTTTGGAAAATCTTGTTTTGAAATTGTGAAAACAAAATTTTTGGTGGTAATTGTTTGAGTTTTGGAATATAGAAAATGGATTTTCATAATTAACCTTGAGGAAGGATTTAGGAAAATGAATTTTTTATAAAATGACCCTTTAGGGTAAAAAAAATGGATTTTCAGGATTGGATTTTTATATTCAAAATGTGGAGCTATTGAAATTTATTGTTTATAAATAATAATTTTATTTTGAAAGAAGTTATGGAAACTTATTTTTAATGAGAAAGAGTGCGCTTCTAACCAACCAATTTTGATGGAATGAGTTTTGTTGAGTTGCTGAAAAGTGTTTTAAATAAAATGAATTATATTTTGGATGGAAATTCATGGGATTTATATTTTTAAATGGTATGAAACATGGAATTTGAAAGAGGGTTTGACTCAAAGGTTAGTGAAATATTGAAAAAGTTTTTATGCATTTTGAAAGTGTGAAATTGTGGGTTGAGTGTTTTTTTTGACCTTTAGACTTTCCTAGGGTGTTCAAATACATGGATGTGTGTAGAAAGTGGAAGGATGATGATGTGGGAGGATGATTTACCAGTATGGAATGAGTTGATATGTGATCGTATTGGCATATTAATGTGCATGTGAGAAAAAATATAAGGAATACCATCCATGAGCCTGAAACCCACTAAGTTTGTTTCTTTAAAAAATGTTTTGAAGTTGAAAGATGTGGTGTTTTTTATATCCAATATTTGTGTGGATTATTTTTCTGTGATATGAAAGTGATGTTCATGTTTTGTTTTGAGTTTTGGAACTCTCATTTATGGGATTATTTTGATAAATCTCTTGATTTTCTTATTTCTTAATGTTTCTTCCCATATATATTCGATGGATATTTGAAGTGCGATCATGAGTGGTTCACCGTTGGAAGACCCTCTAGTTGATCAACCTAAGGATTTTCTTCATGAGTTCCATAAGTTAAATCTACCTTTATTTTATGGTCTAGAAGATCCTCTCAAAGTTGAAGAGTTGATGTAGAAAATTGAAAGGATCTTTAGCCTCATTGAGTTTCCTGAGTCTTTAAAGGTGAATTTCTTTACCTTTATGCTTGAAGGTTCTCCCTAGAAGTGGTGGAAGTCAGTTTCTCAGAATAAGCCATAGAAGGATCTTAATTGGGAGTTATTCAAGGCTTCATCCATCTATTAGTATTTTACCAAGGAATAAAGGGTGATAAAGGGGATAGAAAGTCATTATTTTAAGTAAGTTAATGGATCAGTGTTGAGGTACTTCCATCATTTTGTGGACCTAGTTCCTTACCTTTAGGATTATGACATGGATGATTCCATGAAGACTCAACCTTTTGAGTGTGGGATTCATCCTAATTTTTAGTTTAAGGTGTCATAGTTTAATCTAAATTATTTCAGTGATGTGGTAAAGAAATCTGTTCATGTGGAAGATGTGATGGCATCAGTGATTAAGGTAGTCTTCCCTCCTTCAGTTCCTAGAAGTGGTGAGGGGAATTATAGTAGGAAAGTGGGAAAGAATCCGAGATCTGTTGGAGTTGTTCATGGAATTAAAAGGCCTTAAGATATTTCTTCATCTTCTTCTAGGCATGAAATTATAGTGCTCCATCAGTTCAACAAGACAGATTAAAATAATCCATCATTCCCAAGTTCCCCAAGGCCCTACAATATTTGTGGGCACCTAGGGAACTTGCAAATTTTTTTTCGGGGTGTTTCCAGGAAGCAAAATAGAACCATTTTATAGGAATATAGTGAAATTTGCACTCAGTTTAGGGTCTCTATATGTTTTAGTGTTTCCTTTTTTTGTGGCAATTGTTCCTGGTGGTGTAATCTTTCATTTAAAACTTAAGGGGATGTTGTGGATCTACTGAGAACTCACTTCTTAATAAAAGTGTGTTTTGTTTTGAAATTATGAATCCTTCTGATTTAAGTGGTGGTGTGTTGTGATCATTAAATCCTAAATACGACACACCAAATGCTTCAAACATCAGGGCTCCATCCATAGGTCTCAGAGTGAATCTTTCCATGAATTCAAGAGACTTATGGGGGGTGTGGGGAGATTTGTCTCATATCATGTCTCTACCATTGGGGTGAGGTAGTTTAAATGATCTTGTTATGGTTTTGTGCTCATCTGGGGGTGATAAGTCGTGGGTTAGTTTTCCAATTGGCCTCATATTCCTTTTTTGGGCCCCTCCCCTCCCTTCCCCTTATGGTAGAGGGGTTTTGGATCATGTGGGGAAAAAGTTTACTAGTTGGTTATAATGGTGGGGAGATCCACCGTGGGTCTCATTGGGGTTTATTCAAGTTTTGACCAGTGTTAGTTGGTTTCTAATCATGGGGAGTTTGTACCAGCCTCTTGTGTTGACAATCCGGTGTAGTTATGATATTGGCTTAGAAAAGTGGGGTTTCAGTTGTTGTTTTATTTCAGGATAGAGGTGTAAGTTCCATTTGGTTGTGGTTAAGATGTTCTTGGTTTAATTGGTTGGATTTTTGTATGTGAAATTTTTAGTGTTTGATCGATCAACTGGAAGATGTTGTGGATTTATAAGGGAAGAAAGTGTTAATAGTGGGGAGAATTGTCACACTCAGATTTCTATTTTTGACTTTTGATCCAGTTTATCTTTCACCCTTGGGTCTGGATCTCAAGTTTCAGGTGTGACAAGTTTAAGGTTTGAGTTTTAGGGTGTTTTTCCATTAGAACATTATCAGTGTATGGTTCATTAAAAAAATATGGAATGTTCCAAGAAACCATAAGGGCTTTGAGGTGTTTCTGGTTGAGGGTGTACAACCCACACATAGTTAGTCAAACCATTATTAAAGTGTGTAGGAAGCCACTATCTTGGGATAGAACCATTACTCATGGTTGGTGAATAGTTTGGGAAATGTGTGGCCAAACCGTGTAGGTTCCCAAGTGTGTCCAGTAAGGGGAACAAGGTTAGCACACGGTTTGGTAAACTGTGCATCCAAACTGTGCGAGTAACCCCAAACTTAAAAATTATGAAATACCTAAAGCATATTTATGGTATTTTAACCCCAAAACCACAAATTTCTCCTCCCACCTACTTTATAGAGTCCTAGGGATGCTTCTCCTTGGTTCTTTATGCTTCTTTCTTTCACCCTTGGTGTGGATATAAGGATTTTTTCAAGTTTTGAGGTAAATCTCTTAAGGAAATCACCTCTATTAATCCTCCTCTTCCTTCTTCTTCCATTTATCCTTAATTTCCTCTTCTCCCATAGCCATGAGGACTTAGGGTTTATTTTTACCTTGATTTATGTTAGGGGTTTTGTGTGTTTAGGATTCCTCTTGGTAGATCTTGGATCTTGTAACCTTCGTAGAGTGGTTCCAGGTGCACATTGTCGAAATGACATGAGTTTGAGGTAGGTTTCCCATGAACTTACCTTTTTTAATATAAGAATAATTGATTTAATGATTTTAAAACCTTCCTTGAATATTTAATATCAATATATAGTCCTTTTAATAATTTATGGATGTGAAAAATGGTTAATATTTCCTTGTTTTGTGATAAATAATATTTCTTTGGTTATATTTAGCACACCAAGTGTTTGTGAAAATGTCTAGTTGGATTTTATGAATGATTTATGATAAAAAAGTATGATTTGAAAATGAAAATGAATTTATGGTATTTGAAATAATGATTTGGGTTCCCTGAATGGGTTCCCAAGGGGTTTTGGATTTAAATGGAATGTGTATTTAGATTTCAAATGTGGTTTTTCATGTGTTGATGATTAGTGGACTGTTTGTCATTTTGACAAAAATGGTTTTGGATTGGAAATGTGGTATGAGTATTTTAAAGGAATTGTATTAAAAATTGTTTTGAAATGTAAATTAGTGTGTTTTCACCTCATTTTAATGATGTATTTGGTTCTTTTAGAAATTATTGTTTTTATGAACAAGAGTTTGAGGCCCATTTGATAATTTGTGAAAATAGTGAAAGTTTTTATCATGAAAACCCTCCATAGAAAATACTCTTTCCTTGTGTATAAGAATATTTAATTGGTGGTATGTCCTCAATGTGGAATAATTGTGACCAATTTACTTAGTATGTAATGGGAGATCCTCGATGTGGACTCCTTTTTGATCTACGAATTAAATAGAAAGATATTGATCCTTAGAGTGGCTCAGGGTGAGGCTTATTGTTGAATTATTATTATATATAGATGTGATTGGATGCTTGATTGGAATATATTGGATCACCCACATTTTTTATACGTGATACATGGGAACCTGGTATAGTGAGAGAAGTTTGCGAAAATGATTGCTGCATTGGATAGATTATGCACTAGCTGGTGGCCCATAGTAAGTGAATATATTGGGTTTATTGCTATGAGATTTCCCCTCAGTCCATCATGATTTAGTGTGATTGGGAGTGTTTAGGGTGATTTTTATTTCATTATGTGAGGAATGCTTCTAAGGATGGGTCTTATGTATTAGTATGTTCTGGATTATTCATGAGATCCTGGGTTACTCCCATGTATATTGGCACTTAGTCACTTATGGTGGTCGATTGAGATGCATGATTGGTTAGTTACTCTTGTGTTATTATTTCCATTTCCATTATTTTGTGATCCTTTATGTTGCTCTCTTTTATAGTGTGGTTCTTTGGAAAAGTGATGAATTGGTTATTCAAAGTATTTTGGAAAATATCTTTTCTTTGAAATGTTTTTCATTCTCTTGTCCTGGTTGCAGAATGAAAGCATAACTTTCCCCTTGAAAATGTTAATGCTAATTTAATGGAAAATAAATTTGTTTTGGAAATGAAAAAGGGTAATGGAGCATGATTTTTTTTTAATTAAAAAATGTATAGAAAAATCATACTTTGTATATTGTATTTCAAACATGAAGTTTATATTTTTTTCATTTTAAAGGAAGTGCATTGCGAATAGATTTTTCAGGCACGCCAACTGAGTTTTAATACTCATGCCTATAGTTTATTCTTGTTTTTAGATTTTGGTGAAGGTTCATCTTGGTATTGATCTCCATGGGATATGGTTAGTTTTGGTATCAGAGAGTGAACTTTGGGGTCACATGGAGATTTTTTGGTCATCTAGTTTGGTTTGAGTTTTGGTTTTGCAGTTTTTTGTATTTTCAGTTTTGTGTAAAATGTGTTGATTTAGTTATTGATATGTATATATATATATTGGGATTCTTTGTTTAACATTACTCTATTAATTTTATTTAATTTATTATTGTGTGAAATCGTTCCATTTTTTTACTTTGTTGATGCCCAGTACTAGTTTCCAGCCCATTGGAATTGGGAACGCCCTTCGGGTTATGCCACAAATCGGCTTGGGTGATCGGTTCGGGGTCGACCCGGGTTGGTTCGTGACACACAACCTCTTTAGGATTTTTTTAAATCCTATTAAATCTTAGGGATGTACATCATCTACACTCACACCAAACCCAAATATAAAGTTGACAATGGATATAATAATGGATCCAAACATTTATGTAATATTTGTTGATCCCACCCACCAAGGTACACATCACACTGCCCCCCCTCAACATATAACTCAAATATCCTCTGAAGGTAATAAATAACCATGTGTATATAATAATAATAGTATATAATGATAATTACATCGTATGGATGTATCTTAAGTAGGAAGAAATCCCCATATGACTCATGTTTATCCATCATCAGTTCACAACCCCAAAAGATAGACAAGAGACTCATATAACCCTTAACTGATGTAGAAAACACTAGGATTCTGAGATTCATTCCACCATGAGTCCCAAAGTGTGTTCCAAGGTTGGTATAATAAAGGATTAAGATGATCTAGAATCAAAAAAGGGGTAAACCAAGGTAGAATAAAATAAAATGATACTTTAGACGATCTATGGTCCCTTTAACACTTTCATATCCATAACATGTAGTTTTCCTTGATTGGATTCCCTACTTCACTACAATAGACCACCGCAACTGTCTTACTTAGCCTTATGTACCCAAGTGTGAGGTAAATTATGAGGTTATACTCCACCATATCCATATTCTTTTGGAATAACAAAGGCCCACTACTCCCACTGCTGATATAGACCCTTGGGTAAATCTTACTACTAGGGCTAAAACTAAAACCTTCCACCCACACCATGATGATCTATAAGGATAGCAAGGAATTAGAATTACCAATGACCATAAATCCCATAATAATATCACACTATATCAGATCCCATGGTAGGAACATGAGAACTAATAGACCTAGAGAAATTAGAAGGAAACCATTGTGGTTGACACCTTGTTGGTAGAAACCTCGACTGCCCCAAAACCTATGATCCACAACTATCTGGTCTATTACTTAAGAAACCCTGATGACTCCCTTATTGAGAAAATTTCAACTAATCATGTATCCTATCAATAAAATTATTCTTCTTCTACACCTCTAAGTACACATGTAACATAAATTGGATGTATGCATATAGAATCACCAAGCACAACACCTCCTCCAAACATCAAGATCTAGACTTATCATTTGGGAATAAATCAAGAGTGGAATAAATAATTTCCTTAAACCTAATTTTCATCTCCCATACAATCAAGCTCCCTTACTGAAGATAGATTTTCTCCTACCTCTTTCTATCCCTTATCATCAATGATAGAAACTCAGTGAGAGACTAATAGTAAAATTCATCACATGAAACATTAACCTCCTTCCACTCACCTAGATATAAGATCCACCACTATAATGTTGCTCATCACATCTAATTGGTAGCAGGAAAAAAATCTGATTCTTAGCTCTGGATCAGATCAAACTAAAATTGATCTTGAGATCCTCCATCCAACACTCTATCTCAAGATTAGAGATTCACCCCTCATAAATTTCTATACCATAACATTAGAACTCACACATCATCTTCCTATAAAGACTATCCTATTCAACTAGGTTAAATCTCTTACAATCAACTAGTTCAAACTACTAAACCTCAAAAACATAAACTATGGGTGCGTGATGAACATCATACATCTTTGAAAACAAGAACCAAAATCCTATGCTCAATAACATGGTTTTTATTAAAACACATTTAATTAATTATTTTAATTTCACAAATAAACCACATGTAATCATAAGTAGAAACAACTATGAACCATGTACCCCTCCTAGGTATTTACCCAACAAGAATCACCAATTTAATTGGGTTTTTTGGTAAAATCAAAGACCTTTCATCATATCACAGACCCCCCAAAAAATTCATGTCCTAATTAGTTTCCTTTCTCTAAATCACTAACCAAGTTTGTATGATATAATTTCCCTACCAAACCATGTAATACTCACTAGTTCTTGACTCCAAATTTTATTATAACTCTAAAAAATAATAATTAATACCACTTTTTCATGACACATATCCATTAGGAAACCCTCCTAGGCCTATACTGGACATGATAATGACCTCAAGGCCTACCACCAATAGGCCATGGGTTGACCACTACCAGTGAGGTTATAAAGCATAAAATGGGATGAATTTCCCTCATATAATCCTAGGAATATAGAAATAAACCACTGAAAACACCATAATAAAAATAAAAATAATCCACAATAATCCCATAAGGCAAGAATAATTCTATATAAATAAAAATCCTAAAAAACACAAATAAAGCCTATAAGCAAAGAATCTTCAACAAAATTTACGCTCCAAGCTAGTAATATCCAGATTAGTCACCAAAATCACTCTGGAAACCTAAAAAAAGTGTATATATATAGGGTTGACAATAAGATTCATAATTAGTAGGATCATACTCAACACCTCTCATGAAAATTGGAAATATCATACTAATTTATTAATGAACAAATTGTAGAACCAATAGGCATGTAAAAAGTCAACTACCACCAAGACTCACCAAGGGAATCTCACCAAATATCACAATAAATAATAATAGAATAATATTAGAAGAGTATATCATAAAGTATCCCCTTAACCACTTACCCATAAGTTCTTCTCTCTTATGACCGAATGCTAAATTCCATGTGCTCCAAATCCATTATACAAACATTTTGCATCACACCATATCTCATCCAAAAATCTCATATCTAGTATAGTAGTGTACTATAAATATGAAAGAAATTATCCTAATACCCTCCTCTTACTATAAAAAACCCCCACCATATAACATTTTCTCATCCATCACATTAATAACCCACATGGTATGTCGGTGTACCTATCATATATATTCATCTTAATATCCCTCATGGGCTGCTAGTGTACCTCATATTAGCATTTCAGTACCCTACAAGGTCTTCCAGTAAATCATGTACCCTATCATAAATACCTTGTAGTGGATTCTAGTACATCACATACTAAGATAGTATGATCATACCTACCTGGATCCATCATAGTCCATACTACACCTTTAAGGGAGAGTGGGGAAGAGGGAGTTGTTATCCATTTGTTTCCTCACTAACTTGAATGTTAGTTTAAAAAACCCAAAACCCAAAGCACATTAGGCACAATACGAGTATTTAACTTGGGTGGGGTGCATATAAAATTCATAAGGAAAATGAAATTATAGGGATTCAACCAAAATCCAACCTAGAAGGTCAGACCAAATAACACCACCACACTACCAATAACACCACACCATCACTACCTGATACTACTATAGTCTCCATTGATTAATCCAATAACCATCCCCACATCCTAAAAATAAAAATCATATAAAATTTCTATAGATTTCTTGATTAATCATTCTATTATACTATTTCCATATTTACCATCACCAGATACATTTACATCCATTAATACATTAAATTTATATATTTAATGAAAAACCACTTGAAACCTATACCCATATTATTCCCCAACATTAACCATTCATTTTAAGTATCTATGTTCATTTTTATCCATGAGATTAATAAATTACAGTGTACCCCATTTTATGTTCTTTATTACCAACTATATTCTATACCACTAATAAACCACCAAACAATCCCACATTAACTAAACAAGGAATAACCCAAAATAACCCAATAATACCTTATTTTTAACCATGTAAAGGTAGAAACAACCCCATTGAACTATCCACAACCATACTCACATTACACTATGTCACCCATGGAATATTTTTTAGCACCCATTTTCCCATGTATACTAACCAATGAATCTGAACCCAAATGTATCAATCACCCCACTATAATCCCCATATAATAACATAACCAAAACCACAATAATCATAAAAACATAGACACATCAACAAGATCTTCCAAAATACACACCTTTAATTTTAACATTAAGCACTATCGCATGCTTCTATATTCAAATATGATTTCATATTAATTCCTTTCTTCCATAAAACCGATTATTTACCACCTTTAAGTGATCAAAATTTTATGAAAGGGTGGATCCACAATACGATTTCAATAATAAAACACATGTACCAATGACATAAATTATTGACAGTAATATCAGTGAATAAGTACCAAGTGAAAATGAAATACCATGAAGGCAAGTAAACACATGAATATCATCCTTTTCCCATCAAATTATTAAATTCAGTTAAATATATTTATTAGTTGAATCCATAATTCTATCCCATGGAATTAAAAAAATGTTAGTACCATAATTTACATAAAACAAGAGAGAATTATTGAATCCCATTCCTCAATACAAATCTTCAAGGAGACACCACTCAAAAATAGGGAATTGCAGATCAATCACTACAAATTTAAGGGAAACTATACCAAGACTTATCCACAATAAACCACCATAAAATCATGATCTATTCTCAACTAAAAATAAAATAAAGTCATCAAATTGAGCCTCCATAAGGAGAAAAGAATGTGAAATAAAATAAGAAGAGGAAGAGAGGTACTACCATTCAAGAGGGTTAAATTTCGATGAACCAAGAGGTTTAAAATCTAAATGAAGATGACTAAAGAACACTAAAAGGGTTTTGGGTTATATAGGGTTTAAATGAATAGAATGGAAAACAAACCAAGGAAGTCCCAACCCTCTATATATAAAGGAATCCCATAATACAACCTCTATAGAGTGGTGATCTCCCATTACACTATAGTGCCCTCCATCAAAAGAGGTCTAAATTTCAGGAATTTTATTCTCTAAATTCTACACATTTTAAAAACCTCATTAAAATTATTTGATCCCCACCATGATTTAATACACAATGTGGTGTATGGTGTTTCAGATGCCTGGAAGGACATCCCGACCTCTCACAAAGACATAGGGAAAATCCATTTACCGTTTCACCTCACTAGGGCACAAACTATGGTGCTGTGAGCTCCAGATCATCGTTTCCACTTCCTCCTTGTGAAATCAGATTTTTATAGACTCACTCCAGCATGATCATCCAACTTGTATATTGCAGGGTACTTGTTTCACATAGGTATAACACCCCAGGTTCCATGCTTATCACTATGCCCACCACTATGGCATGGTAAACTATAATTAGCTTGAGCGATATATCCCTTATTATAACCACAACCTTCAACATTGTGTAGAGATATTCCCCATTTCTCATAAGGGAAATCTCTTAAGAAAACACCATCCCCCACATTCGTTTCAGACCCTGCGGTGGACCATATCCAACACAATTGAGATCACAGGACCAAAACTCCACCATGTAAACTCACCACTCCCACAACGTCTAAGTGGTATTCACCATACCTACTAATATAATGTCATGTAACACTACATAGAAATAAATAATCTCAAGTTACTGTAATGCCTCTAAACACTATCTTAACGTCACAAAGACCTAAAAAAACAAGCCAAGAAGGCCTCAGTCATTACATTATTAATCATCATTCTTAAATTATATTACTAAATATGATATATATTATAATTATTAATTAATTTATTAATTAAATTATAAACTCTTAATTCATAATTATTAATTATATTATCAATAATTAACTATATTCTTAATAGTTTATTATAATATTAATATTTAATTATATTAATATTATTTAATTATATTAATAATTAATAATTATATTATTACTTTATATTATTTATATAATAAATTATTATTTATACTAAACATATTTCATTGTAGTTAATTTTATTTTGAATTATCTATTATTATTTATGTATTATTGTTAATAATATAACCACTGACAAGAAAGTTTAATCCCACATGAATTTTTTTAAGGGATGTAAAAGACCCTTAAAATATAAAATGATTCATGGAAAGAGTTTTTAGTTATATTTTGGAATTATTTTACTGCTAGTTATTCTAAATAAAATTATAGTAATTAATTTTTTTAATTTTTTTCTTATATGTGTATATATATAAGGTGGTCACTCCCCACTATCTGGGAACCAACAAGGTTTCCTTGATCAAATTTAGAGTATAAAATGCATAGGGTGTTAGGTAACACCTAGTAAATTTGTGGTGTGAAACCTACCAATTCCCTCATTACCCACGTCCCGTTTGTAGTTGGGGGCTTCTATGAGTGGAAAATTCACCCTATAATTCTATATCTAACCAAGTTTTGTAAATGTAATCATACTTAAGGGGGATTATGTTATCCACCTATTTAAATTAAAATGTACCCCACATTATGAGAATGAATAAGGTGAATGCAGAGTAACCAACAACAAGGCATCACAAAGTGTAACCAGGCACATGATGTGGTGTGATAGGGAGACGGTGCCGCATGATATCACACATGAATCTATGGGTGGGAATCTCAGAAGAGTTATGGGAAAATTAGAACCTATAAATTTACCATATACCCACTCATATTTCTGATGTGAGATGAAGGGGTGCACTATCACATGATAATTAACATAGTGAGACCAGTAGGATGACATGACTAGGTAGGCAGTGCAATGGGGCACAACGTAGGCATTACTAGGTTAGTGGATTTAAAGAGAGATGGTTGTTCTAGAACCTATCAAAAAACCCTCATCCCATATATATTTTCAATTTTATAAGGAGGGGTTACTTTACATGGTGAAATTGAGGAAATAATTACATGATGTTTATTGGTAGGGGTGATATGAAATTCAGACTAAAGACTCGATGCGATGATTACTGGTAAGGGGTGATGTAGCACAACACCAGTCACACTACCTAATGTCAGATGACCATTTGGTCCTTCACGTTATCTCCTTCATAGGTTTTTGTTCCATAATCATTTGGGCCTTAGGTCCATCTAGAACTTGTTCCTTTGAGGCATTATATGAAATAAAATAGGTCTAATAGATGCTTTCCATTCTTTGTGGGGAGGGATGAGGCCCGCCCCTATAATGCTCTTGAGTGTGTTCATATTTGATTTTTTATAATCTTATCTACATTATATATATATATATATAATAATATATATATTTTTAAAAAATATAGAAGGCATGAAATATTTTCATACTTTTGGTTCAAACAAGACACTAAAAGATTTAAACAATTTCATGATTTTAGAATCCCTTGAATTTGGAAAAAATATAGAAGTGATCCCATTCCCTTGCAACTTATTTTGGTAGAGGAATTTGACCTAGACCCAAAAAAATAAAATAAAGAAACTTATATGGGTATTTTTATCAATTAGGTAGTCAAGGTTTAATTTTTTTGGAATGGATAATTTTTTTATACGATTTCTTTAAAAAAAATATATTTATTAGTTTTATGTAAGATTTTTTTGATGGGGGTTTTTGACAAAAAATTGAAATGGGATTAGGGTGAAACTATTTTTTAAATAGGGGTCCCAAATGTGTTAAATCCCCTAAAAAATTTTCCTTTGGTAAAATGTGTTAGGGGATTTAACAGATTCTTATAAAATATTTAACAGAATATGATAAATCCATTAACTCATTTGGTTAAAACTTGAAAAAAATTATTTATATATATTTGAAACTTTTATTTTTTAATTTATTTTTTTTTGTTTTATATTAAATAATTATAATTAATATAAAGTTAATTTTTTTTAAATAGATACTAAATTATATTTAATAAATTTATCATATATATAACACAAATAATAATTATTAATGTAAATATAACAAAATAATAGTTTTAAACATAAATTGAATGTAAATATAACATAAATATAATGTAAATATAACATAACTATATCATAACTATAACATAAATATAATGTTATAACATAAATACAACATAAATAATAGTTATTAATAATGTAAACAATGGTTGTTAATAAATAATGAAGTTATGTGATAGTTTTAATGTAATTATAGTGGTAATAATATAAATAAAACATAGGTAATACTTATTAATAATTTATATAATATTAATTATTTTATAGAAAATTTAGATCATCCTTCAACTCTTAAATGACTCTAAAACACATCAAATCCTCATTGTTTTAATTATCTAGTTCTATTATCCATTATTTATAGTTCAAGGACAAGAATTAAATTTATGAGATAAAGAATAATTATAATAAAATCTCTTGCACACCAATTTTATGACCATTTCAATATTTTATATACAATATTATCCGTACTTTAATCCCATGATAAAAAATGCAGAATGGGGGAAAATAATCATTGCTGAAAATGATGGCTAAAACCCCCCACCACTAAATATTATGAAGCAATTACCTATGGATCAGTAAATTAATCTCATGTTAATCCTTTCACATGACCTTCATAGAGACTTAAATATTATAGCCTTAAAAAATGGAAAACATTATCTTAACCCTCTATAAAACAACATCATGCAACTGCATCAAATAATACTACCATTTCTGTGTTGAAATGTCTATATAAAACTCCAAGTCATCAAAATACATCATTATAATTAGAAGAGTCCCATAATAAATAATTTCATAGTCATAAAAAGTTCAAAAAATCCTATGGTAAGTGAAAATGGGAGGAGAATGTAGGAAAAAAGAAGAAAGGAATTAGGAAAAAATGTTAAGAGAATCAGAGAAATTGAAATGAGAAAGATAGAGGTATGAAGAGAATGAGTAGGAAAATTAAATCTAATACTAATATATGAAATTAATGGGAAAATAGATGAAATTAAATGATAATATATGAAATTAATGCGCTAGTAGATAAATTCAAATACTAGAATTTCAAATTAATGGGAAAGCAGTTGAAAATGAATGATGATATTTCAAATTAATGGTCAAGTAGACTAAATAAAATGTTTATATTTGAAATAAATGGAAAATAATATAGGTAAATAAGAAAACTAGAAGAATTAAAGTATTTGGTAAATCTAATATAAAATAAATTACCTATCTTAGTGATAAAAAGGATTTCTCAATGCCATTTTAGTGTTAATAATTTCATTATTGAAAAAGTGTGGGACGTTTTTGAGTGATAAAAAGAATTGATAATTTGTCCACATAACTACTATTGTAACATTAAATTCTTCAACATCCTGAAAAATGGATAAAATGTATTAATATAGGATAAAATCATCAATATAATCAATATGAAGCACACCAAAATTTCTAGAATTCATATAAAAGATAAATGTCATTATTTCAAAATATATTTATACATGGCGTTATTTTTATAACTTTTATAAATACAAGAACATGCTTAAAAAAGAATGTTAATGAATCAATAATATCTCAGATTTTAACCAACATCATAAATGTACTTATAATCTAAAATTTAATATATATATATATAAGTAATAATAAAAAAATATATTTTTAATAACACTTAATAAATTTAAAACTAATTGGAAATGGAAAAAATAAACATTCAGTCATTATAACGATAAAAAAATTTGGAATTATGTGTGGTTTATTACTTTTCCCATATCAATCTATAATCATTATCATAGAGTCTTTTGAAAATCTGAGCTTTTTTTATTGGGTTTGAGTATGTGAAGCACATTTTTAACTTAATTAACTCTAAAATAGAAAGATAAATTATAGGAAATTATGACTAAATTTTTGTGTTGTAATGACATGAGGTTCATTCCAACTGGTTAAAAATGAACTGATGAATTATTTCCTATAGTTTCATGACAATCCAAGATCATTTGCTCAGTTTTAAGCATATGACATATGTCTTGAA
This sequence comes from Viscum album, assembly GCA_963277665.1. Taxonomy (NCBI): domain Eukaryota; kingdom Viridiplantae; phylum Streptophyta; class Magnoliopsida; order Santalales; family Viscaceae; genus Viscum; species Viscum album. The sequence continues at coordinate 827,605,469 of OY728155.1, forward strand.
CTAAAATATCATTTTTATTTTAAACACACTCTTTCAGTCATTCTAACTACACCATGAATTGAAATTTTTTATAGATAATTATCACATGTCCATAATGAATCAACGATCATTATCATTGAGTTTCAGGAAAATATGATCCCATTTGATCATTTATGAGTATGTGACATGTATTTTGAACTTAATTAACTATGAAATAGAGAATTATAGTTTAAACCATTTTGAATACATGTTATAAAATAATCAGGGATCATGTTCCTAGAGTTTTATGAAAATCTAAGATCATCAACTTGGATTTCATTATGCGATGCATGTTTTGAGCTAAAATATCAATTTTTATATTGAAAAAACTAAATTTTGGCCATTTCAACAAAATCATGCAATGAAATAATTTGACGTTAATTCCTAAATTTACAAAATGAATTATAAATCATTATCATTATGTTTGATTAAAATATGATCCTATTTTTTAATGTTTAGAGTATTTAACTTATGTTTTGAACTTATTTTACTCTAAAATAGAATGATTCAATTTAATATATTCCAACTACATTATGTAAAAAAATGAAATGAGGTATAATCCTAAAGGTCAAAGATGAATTGGTGACCATTTAACTAGAGTTTCATGACAATTTCATATTATCTTCCCAGTTTTGGCTATGTGATGCATGTTTTGAACTTAAATATATTTTTTATATTGAAAACATGAACTCTTCATTATTCTGACTACACTGGGAATCAGAATGATATGTGGTGAATTACAACATGTTTCAAATGAACGAGTGATCATTTTAATAGATTTTAATGACAATAAAATTATTTTTGATCCATTTTAAGTATGTGACATGCGTTTTGAACCTATTTTAATCTTAAAATGGGAAATTTCACTTTAGTTCATTCTAACTACACCGTGTGTTAGAACGATGTATGATTTATTCCTACAGGTTATAAATGAACTGGTGAATATTTTTCCTAGAGTTTCATTATAATATGAAATAATTTTCTCTATTTTTAGCATATTACTTACATTTAAAACTAATATAAATTTTTTATATTTAAATCACACACTTTTCGTCATTATGACTATATTAGTCCCCAAAATGATTTGTAGTTAATTTGAACCTGTCCTAAATGAATCAGTGATAATTATAATAGAATTTCAACATAATACGATTATGTTTTAGTTTTTTTGAGAATGTGATATTGGTTTTAAAATTAATTAACTCTTAAAATTTAAAATATAGTTTTGTCTATTCTATTTTCATCGTGTATCAAAATGACATGTGGTTAATTCCTACATGAAAAAATTAATTAATGATCATTTTCAAAGTGTTTAATATTTTTTTGAGACCATATATATGGTTTTGAACATGTGAACTAAAATATCATTTTTATATTGAGAGCACGCATGTTCGGTCATTATAGTTACATCTGGGATTAAAATAATGTGTGGAAAATTATTGCATGTCCCAAATGAATCCTTGATTATTTTCATAGAGTTTAAAAAAAATATAAAAACATTTTTTTTGATTTTTAGTATTTGAAGTGTTTTTGGAATATATTTAACTCTTAAAATGAAAAATTATACTTTTATATAATTCTTACTACATTGTGAATAAAAATATTGTGTGGTTTATTCCAAGAGAACAAAAATGAACCAATTAATATTTTTCTAGAGCTTCATGAAAATCTAAGACCATCTGCTCTATTTTGATCATGTGACACATGTTTTAAACCAAGATATCTTTTTTATATTAAAAACATGAAATTTTAATGCATGGAACTAAAATAAATTATATGGGTATATAAAAATTATAAAATATTATCATCTTATCCAGTGACTGTATAATGGTAATATAAAAATCTTCCATAGAAAGAAAATCATTAAAACTACAATTGAAATAATAAATTAAAAATTAGAAACATAATTTTTATTAAGGAACCTCATATATATATTGACATCAAAGGCTATTAACTAATCATTCTAGTACCATATTTTTAATAACTAGTTTATATATTTTTTCAAATCGAAACCCCACACTAAGAAAATGGATTTTTTTGTGTGAAAAAATCTCTTTTAATTATTAATAATTACTATAAAAAATACATTTTTTACATATAAAAAAACTCAATTATTTTAGTGATGTGGTTGGGTTTTTCAAAAAATTATTATCTTTTTATTAGGATAAGTTAGACCATGAGGTAGAGAAAGCATCACATGCACCACAAATTATAGAAACAAATTAAAATATTTAATCTTCTTATTGAATATAAATCATATTAATAGAAAAAATAATATATATATATAATAAATATATTTATGTACCTATATTTTATAATTTTAATTTTTTATTTAATTACTGAATTGTTTTTATTACTTTATTAATTACCCAAATTCACATTTTATGGAAACCTATAACATAGATGAAATCATCTCTACTTGTTCCATCACAAAATTTTCATTATATCCAAAGTAAAGTATCATCAGACAATAAATTGAAAATAAGTTATATATTAGTATTAATTCCCAAAAATAATAATGAACCAATTGTTAATCTACAGGATCATGAGTATAACAAATATAAAATGTTTGGGATTTCATTATAATGGGTCTATTATTATATGATTCCTTACTAAAATTCTCTTCTAAAAATAAAAATCAAGAAATTTTACTTCAACCCTATTATCAATCCATCTGCATTAGAAAATTGTCACATGAAATTTCATATAGTTAAACTACCATATTTTTTAAATGATTCAAAAGTAAGGCATATTCTTATAAATTGGATTTATTTCTTCGATATATGATATATACATCACTTTTCCAAAAAAATGATTCCACCATTTCAAATTGTGATATTTTTATTAGGTTTTATTATATAGAACGTATAACCATTGATTGTGAATCAATTATAAGATAATATATTAACACTTAGTCCTTTGAATAAACATCATAATTTTATATAGATGGATTTAGGATTTACAAAAAACTCATTATAAATGTGGTTATGAAACCATGTAATAAACTATTGGTTATGTGTATTATATATCTAACTTTTATCCATTATTGAATTAAAATTATTATTAATGACTTTATGAGTTTTAATGCATGACCCAACCATTGAAATATTTTAAAAAAATATACTTGTGATCCTGTTTCCAATTTGACATGTATTGTGTGACAACATCTCTTCCTGAAATTCCTTCACCTATGACATACCCATCTTGGTGAAATTTTTGAAGGCCAAATTTATCCACATCAGATAGTTATTTTATATTGAATTCAATGGATTCTTACCAAATATATCATACCATAATAAAAAATTCTTGACAAATTTTATTTTTAATATACTCTTTTAATATATTCATATAGTGTGCAATAGGCTACATCCATCCTAAACATATAGGGCCATAAATTTAGATCTCCCTTCCAAAATTAATCATTAAGTGAACCATAAAAACAAATAATGATGGTGTTAATAATACATCTAATTAAAATAAAGTGAAAAAAATATATTTGGAAACTTCATTGGTTCAATAATTTTATTTAATATTGATTTAAAACAACCATAACTTAGTCATTGTGTGCTAAACATTTTTTTAAATATGAAACATATTTCCATGGGCATAAAATCTTGAATCAAAACCTGATAGTCATGTTATTTAAATCCTTTTAAATTCATGTTATTCATCAATATAACATTTTTGATATTTAATGAACACCCCATTAGCATCGTTACACCTTTTAATAAGTAAAAAAACAAATATCATTCTTTTCTAGAAAGAGTGTGTCACTAGAGGATGAAGCATTCATTTCCCATAATTCACAAGCACCAATTATTTTATGTTGATCATTTAAATTATTTTTAACCAATCCTTAAAGATATATTTAATCTTAATCCATGTATTTAGTAATTTTATGATTACAATAGAACATAAACTTTCCTTGATATGTATAATATATAAAAAGTTATGAAAATCACACTCTTATATTAAGGAAGTTAAAAAAAAATTGATCACATTTTCCAACCCAATATCAGATTTTTTTAGAGAAACATTTACAAATTAAAGTGATTACATAATTGATCTTGTAAATTATTTCTTTTCCATTCAATGGATAAGGAGAAAAAACTTTTTCCCAGTTCCCATTAAAAATTTTTATCTATGATTTATATCAATACTGTTGATGAAGAAACCTTTTATGTCCAAGGTGTAAAGTCTTCATACTATGTTTCAACCTGAGTTCATGTTTAAATTCTTCACATAAAGGACACCCTATGATTCCTTTAATGTTATTACCTAAAAAATTACCATAATAAGGGAATTCAATTATCATAAAGAATAACATAACTGTTAACAAAAATTCTTCCTTATTTTAAGTGCTAAACATTATAATGAAGACGTCCAACTATAATTAAAAATATCTAATTAGTGGAACTAAATAAATATTAATATCATTACCAAGCTATTCCAATTATAATATAATTAACTCCAACATACTATAATAGTTCTTCATTCATAATCGCAGTGGTAAATTATGATTTACAACTATAACTGTCCAAGTATTGTGAGCATTTCTCTGTGCATAATGGGGATTAATTACATATGTTTATAACCCAAGATGAAAGTTACATTATTAATTACTAAATTAAAGATAATAATTATAAATTTTATTAAATTGAGAAGAATATTTTGGGTTTCATTGTTTATAGTCCCAAATCCTTTCATATGTGTTCCATGTCAATTGACTTGAATTATCCAAACTTTTATAAAACCATCAAAATATAGGAATGATTGGAATGAACCTATCAACTTATGATAAAGTTTGGATTTATTCTTGTACATAGATGCATCACACTTGAGTTTTTTTTTGTAATTTTTACTCTTTCTAAAATAACATGTAGTCATTAGGGAAAACATGTATTAGTCCATAGCTTATAACCATTGAATATATCATTTTTAGCTTCATATGTTTTATATGGAGTATAATTCTTATTTAGAAGAATACGAATCAAAAGAGAAAGTATCTATGTGAAACATGCATCAATTTATCCATTTTCTATTTTCCAGTTGTGTGGTTTTAGTATTACTAATTGTGTTTTATATTTCATTCATCCATTAAATAGGGTCATCTATACACAATTCATCAATTTCTAAAATTTTTTTGAAAAATTTATTACTCTATCTTTACCATCATTATAATTTCATCAATATGGTCTACATAATTTTATAAAATTATACTAATATCAAATTATTCATAAAATGTATTTTATTTAACATGATAGATAAATTTATTTCTACAATGTGTTTGATCAAACATTTTTAACTCTGATCAATTTTGTCATAGGTCAAATGTTTTTCCAATTCATCTAGACAAATTCACTTTGAATAAAAATAAAATAGACCCAAAAACATGATTTGATAAGGGTTATTCACATTGTATATTGTAAATTTAATAAAATCTTTGACACCTTCCTCTTATTATCTAGTCATATGATTACCATCCATCTATTTTAGATTCATATTCATCAATTTTCATCCAAAGAAACATAAACATAATCTATATAAAAAACACAAATTTCTATATATAAATAGACACATAGAATATAGCATGTATAAAAACATTATATAAATATTACATATATATATAAACACTATAAACACATAATATATATATATATACACATTATTTAAAATATATATATATACACTACAAAACATGTATATGAATATGTGTATAAATTCATATATAAACATAAATGTAAAATACATATATATACATATACTATGAACAATATTTACATAAATACAAACATATATATATATATATAACATAAAATAAAAATTAAATATATAATTTAATCATAAAAATTATGAAAATAAATATAAATTTGGTAACATTTATATATATAAAATAAAACATGTACAAATGTATATTATAAACCAAATCTATAACATACATAAGAGAGTAAATATAAATATAAATATATAATTATATAAATATATGTGTACATATATCATATGTATATATATATCTAAAAATACATATGTGTGTGTATGCATGGATATATTTATATATATACATTAATAAATATATATATATATATATATTTATATAAAAAATATAATATAAAAAATTGAAAGGTTTGGATTAAAAAACAATTTAAATTCAAATTCCAAGGATTTTAAATTGATTTGAGAAGGAAAATCAAGTGATGGGAACATATTTGGAGGAGGAGATCAACCCGTTGCAATTTTTCACTAAAGGTGTCACTATGGTGTGGTGGTTTGGACCATTTTTTTGGTTTTCCTTATGAAAAACCAAGGGATGGTGAGTTAAATAACTAGTTATAGATGAACTCAACACTGAGAGGGGTGGGGTTGTAAATCAGTGATGGTGAATTTTAATCTATTTTATACTTATTATCCCTTTTAATTTTTACCTATGTCATTGTTTAAGATAAATTGATCTCAATTTATCACTTCCCACCTTCGTATTCACATACAACACATCCAAACAAACACACACATGCAAATAGCACATTTATTTACATGGTCCACCTTTCAAAACAAATGTATAATACTTGGTGTGAACTAGTAAAACCTAGGATCAAACTACCCAACCTATAAGAATTACACTATTGCCTCCAAATAGTATATATTTTATATATCACACACTTTTTTGGTGCATACCTCACTTAGGTACATCCTATATCATTACATTGATATAAGGATAACAATAAGTTAGTCTATCACCAATTAATAACTCTTTAAGTAGTTGGTGTGTTGATTATTTCTTCTTCTTATTATATTTTATAATATCATGTCACTCCAAATTTTATATATACACAACACAACACAAAATAGATTCTATTTCATTATATTGACAAGTCATAAATGATTATTCATATTCTTCTTCTCTTATTTTTTACAGCAGTAAACCTACATGCTCCCTATCTTAAATAGTTGCAAGACACTTCTACTTGAAACAAGAACAATTCATACACTTATACTTTCCTATTCATTCTTGTAAAAACTATAATGTACATAGCCTTATTATTGTTCTTCTATTGATTTTTTACAAAAATTATTATTTCTCTTCTCCATAATCTTCCCTTCTTATTCTTCTACTTCAGTTTACAGAAAACCACACTAGATATTCTTCCCCTCTTTGTATCGGCACAAAAAAATTATTTATAATATGGAAATGTTTTATTTTATTCAATAAAAAAGAATAATTTGAAATAAAAGTATTATTAGATCACTATCTATCCTAAAACACATAATTATTCTCTATGGAATAATAGTACAGAACACAACAATTTTTTTTTCTTAGACATGAAATTATATATATATATAATACATGCAGTGTCAATTTTATCTTTATCCCTGTCTAATTCATAATAACATGTGAATACATCATTTTGAATTACTTAGATATATATTATTTTAAAACTCCATGGATCCTCATCATGTACCTCGATCAGATCCATAATTATTGGTCTCTCTTTCTCTTCATCAAAACTTCTTCATAAACTGTATCCATATATGCATAAAATAATTCATATTAAATTATAAACCTTATTCTATAATTCTTGGATTCTATTACCTAATTACATGATGCATTTTTTATATTTAAATTACTATGTATAAATGGTTACATGCATATTACTTTAAGGAATGTGAATGTGGATTCTTCCTTTAAAGAAAAAATATCACAGACCCTTCATCCTTCTTTAATATTGGAATTATTCTTATTATCTACATAATAATATGAATTCATTTAAAACAACAAAGAAATAAATATGAATTTCTGTGATACATACTCTATCTTGGTCATGGAAACTCCATTTTTAGTGTATAAATCTTATGAAATGTTTATAATTATTTAGAATAAATCTCTAAAAAGAATCCTCTTCTTCTAACCCCTTAAATCCTTCCCGAAACACAATATAAAAATATAGATTTATTTTTTCCATTTAATAACTCCTCACTAAGAATAAACTAAATTAATTCATTGAGTCAAACCAAATATACTTATTCAAGTTATATCTCAAAACTTCTAATGAAATTGAACTACAACATGGAGTCACTCAAAATTTAAGAAAGGGACTCCTCCAGTACACTAAAATATGCTGATCCCTATTTCAAGATTTAGAAACCTACCTAGTTGATTGTTATTTTCAAAAAAACCACCATTGATGCACTATGTTATGGGAATTGTAATTTCATAGTCTAGTCCTAAATTATCATTTGATTTACCCATACATAGAACTTAAATCACCTTTATAATAAGAAAATATCATTATAAAACTTGGGTATACCATTATATAGATATCAATATTACTAAAATACCCTTAAAAAATTGGATTTTACTTTTACATAGATCCCTATTTAGTGAAACCATCATGAATATCACACTTAAAATCACACAGATACTGAATGAACTTTATATATGTATGTTTTACCCTTATTTAATTATTAAATGACCCTTATGTAGAGTGAAATCATAAAATATTCTTCCACCAATAAAACTTTTCTTTATATATTATTCAATGTTTTAATTTTAAGATTCATATAATAAGAACATGAATATTCTATCTTAAAGAAACAAAATACCACTATATCTGATCATCATTAATTTTATGGAAGTAGAACAAATTTTAGAATAAAAGTCATGAAAAAAATGGTCTAATCGAGGAAGATGAATTAACTAACATAATATTATACCAGTAGAACATGAGTTTTATATGATGAACAATGTAACTTAAAAATCACATCCTAAATCAAAAATCCTTTGAACTACCACTGGTATATCATAAAAACCATAATATAAATGGGCTAGAAAATCTAATAGGTGACACTCCACACCAGAGGGTTATCTATGTCACCCTGTATGTGAGTGACCTCCAACTATCCTCTTGTGATAACCTGTATATGGGATCTTCCTCTTTCACAAACCACACAATATTCGATTACACCATTGATCTTGAGTATCACTTTGATGCCCTGAATGCTTAGGTGGATGTACTAACTTAAGTTGGTATTTTTTTTGAATTAATCACTTCATTTTTATTTGAAAAATATATAAATTATAAATACTCAAAGAACATCTCCCAAACTTCTCTTATTTTATTAATCCTTTTTAAATATTTATTGAAAAATAATTACATAGAACTCCAATGAATTCTTCAAAGAGATAATGGAATATTAATTAAAACTTTTCCATATAATTTCAAATAAAATATTTAAAATATATTTTCTCCTTTAATATAAATGTTTCTCCCAATACTCCTAAGGAAATAACTTCTTCTTTTGTCCTATAAATTATGCTAAGAAACTGCAATCCAATTTGTCTTTCTTACATATTGACATAAATTATCAATGAAAGCACAATATTCATTGATAACCATAGACAAAAAATCCAACACACATAAAGTTGTCTTAATAAACCCACTTTTTATTTTTTACCAATACCCATATAAAATGATGTGTCAATTTGTGATTTTTAACCCCTCCTTTAACTATTTCTTCCCTCCAGATTTATCATAAATATTTCATTTTATTTTACTATCTGCCCATTATTGAAAATAAATGAAAAGTTCTTAGTGAGATGATGGTATAATTTCAAACACAAGAAATGTTTTATTATCCTTCACAATTGTTGATATTTTCAACATCCTCATTATGAAATCTTACTCTATGTTTAAATAGTATATCAATTTCCATAATATTATTTACCTTAATGTCTATTATAGAATTATTTACACTAATAGTTTTTATAAATGTATGGTTATTATATACAAGATTCACAATAGATACATATTTATTTAGGATTGAATCATATAAATACTTTCTATCCTTAGAACATTTTTATTTGATATTAGAAATCCTTTCCTACCATCTTATAAAAATTCACATATGAAAGAAATTATTTATTTGGGACATCCATTTAGAAAATAATTTAATTCATCAACTTATATTTCAAGCGAATCCATAGGAATGTGATGACTTCCACTAATTATTGGATATTATTTTGGAAAATTTTAATAATATTTTATAATTACTTTATGATCACATAAATCTTTTGATCCTATTAAGGTAAAGGGAGTACCCATTTTCTTAACGGTAGATTGAACTATTTCACCTTTTTTATTCCAAATATAATTTCAATAGAATTATTGCATACAGACACTGACCTTAATTACACTTTCAATGATAGGGGAATATTATTCTTTGTATTATTATATTTCTTTCACTTGTTAAACATAGTCTTGGTAGAAATTTAATTCTAATAAAAAATTCATATCATCTCTAAAACCACAATTATATATAAATATATAAAAAAACTAAAATATTCAAATGGATTTTTTTTTTGAAAAAATAGATAATCCAATTAGAGGTGAATAAATATTTGATACCAATTTAATGAACCTTTTATGGATGAACTCAATACTTGAGGGAAGGGGGTAGAATTAGTGTTTATGTATTTTAATCATTTTTATTATTTTTATCTCTTTTTCTTTTTACCTATATTAATGGATTAGGTGAATGGATTTCATATTCTCTATTATCACCTCCTTAATTACATGAAACACATATAAACACACACACACACACAAATTGCATATATATTTACAAGGTTCACCTTTCAAACAAAAGTTTAATCTTTAGTGTGAACTAGTAAAACCCAGGATCAGATTAACCACTAGTAAAAGCCTATGAGTGTTATACTATTATCTCCCAAGACTGTAGAGTCTGAATAAAACACAATTTTATAGTGTATACCACACTTAGATACATCTTATACCTTTATAATGATATGATGATAAAAAAGAGAGTCTATAAACAATTTATATCCCTACATGTTATTAGTGCTCCACCTATTTCTTCTTCTTATATTTCACAAAATTAAGTAAATTATTATTTTTTATGCACAAAAACATATAAAACAACATCTTATTATTTATTGTAGTAATTCATAAATGTTGTATCTTATTTTTATCTTTTTCTTTATAACAATAGACCAAAGTGTTACCTGTCTTGTATAGTTATAAGAATCCTCTACTCAAGGCATGCACATAAAAAGTAATTATTATTTCTTCTTATTTTCTATAAAATATATAATACACAAATCCTTTCTCATTTTCTTCCAATGGAAAATAAAATTCACCTTATTATTCTTCATATTTTCCCTCTTCTTCTATTCTTCTTGTTCTACTTAAGTTAAAAAACAAAAACACTAGATATTATTCCTCTATTTGGATTCAACACACATAAATTCATTAAAATATTTACTTTTAGATATTATACGATACTCAAGAATTTTTTTCAATTTTAATATTATTTGATCTCTCTTTATATTTTCACACAGAGTTCTTATCTCTGGAATAATAATGTCGAACGAAATAATAACAATTTTATTTAAATTTCAATAATATTTATAATAATTCATATAGTGTTGGTTTCTTATTCATTATTTTTTGAATTTACAATACTAGGTGAATCTCCCATTTTTAATTACTAATATATTCAATAATTAAAAATTACTTGTATCCTAATCTAGTATGTTCAACCAGATTCACAATTATTGGCCTCTCATTATCTTCATCAAAAACAAATTTTAAATTGTATCCATATATTCATAAAATAATTTATACTACTCTCAATATTATTAATTTTTTATAGATTTTTATTCCATATATAAATTAATCATTCCTTTATATTTAAATTTCCATGTATACATGGTTAAATTTATGTTACAACAAGTCATGTAAATGTGGATTCATCTTTGAGTTCACAAAGCTCACAAACCCTTATTACATATTTAATCTTGCCATTTTTACACTTATCTTAATGATAATGTGTATTAATTTAAAACTATATAAAAAAATATATGAATTCACCTAATAAATTCTATGTGTTGGTTATGGAAACTCTATTTGTATAAATGAAAGCCTATGCAAATTCTTATTCCTTCATATTCATAATTCTATGGTGTAAATATCACAATAGAATACTCTTCCTCTTCCACCCTAAATCATGCCCAAATCATTATAGATAGATATTGACTTATTATTTTTGTTTAATATATCATAAAATATAATTAACTTAATTAATTCATCAAGTTTAACAAAAAATACTTCTTCAAAAAACATCTCAAAAAACCCACTGAAGTGTACTACAATGTGGTTACACTCAGAGTTTTATATAAGGAATAGTTAATTACCACATGTCATGTTTTATAGAATATGAATCCCAATTTCATTCTTCGGAAAAATTCTCAAGTGATTTATCATCCCAAAATATCCACCATTGATATGCTATGTCATGGGAAACACCATTTCAAAATCTAGTCCCTAGTTATCATTTGAGTTTCCCTTATTTAGATATAAAATTACCCTTTTTATATGAAATGTGTAAGATCCTGGACTTCATGGTGGTACATTCTCACTTAAATTATGGTTTGAATATCATAAATTTGGTTGAATAATTTTTTACTAAGTGATTAAGGAAGCTTAGGGGTGTTATTGGGGTTTGGTACATAAAAGAAAGGGAAATAGGTCCATTCTATGCATGTTCCACGATTATCACATGGTTAGTGCAAACTGCGTGAGGGGGAAACTAAACCGTGCGACCCTGGATAGAGGAATTTTTCACGGTTGGCGCATGATTTTTCAAACTATGTGTAATACTCAATAAACCATGAAATTTTTACCCCTCTTGGATAGAGGCTATCACAAAACTAGCACATGGTTTGGAAAACTGTGCGGCCAAACAATGTTCCCCTTTAAAAAGTGAGAAATTACTATTCCCCCTTGGGATTTTAAGTTCTTTACTCTATTTTATCACCATTTCTTCCTCATCCATCCCTAGTGATGAACCTAAAACCTCAAGACCTACCAAGGACTAATCTACTTTGATTCAAGGATAATTGGAGTGTAGTTGGTTTCATATTGAACTTCTATGTAAGTCAAACACTTCTCTTTATTCTCTTTTCTGGATTAGGGATTTTAATTTTGTTCTTCTTCTTCTAAATCCCTAAAAACCTCTTTTTACATTGGATCTTAGGTTTGTGATTAACAGGGTCCTTGAATTTGTATCTAAGTCTAAGGTTAAGGATACTTTCATCTAAATATTTTAGGTATGTGGTCTACAAGTCATATTCCATAGTCTTGAAGTTGATTTATGCACAAGTGGTTTTGCTATTTCTCCTCTCTTGTTGTTTATTCGGTTCCTTTGGTAAGATTTGGTATAATGGTTGGTTAAATTATGAATTAAACCCTTCATTATCCCCATGGTATGCATTAATATTTACTAGAACAATTTTGGGCCACCCATGGGGTGCACCAACACACCTGAGCGTGGAAAATTGTAATGTTAAGCATAGAATTTTCTTGTGTTGAAATAGGGCCCATGATAAATATATTGACCTGATTAGTTGAATTAAAAAGAGGAAAAATGGTAGTTATTTCTAGTAATAACAAATTCATAATGGATATTTTTGATTAATATGAATGGTTTGGGTGAAATAAAGTGTGTACTAAATGACTTATGAATTATACTTGAAATGCATAAGTTAGTTAATGTGTGTAGAATGATGAACAAATTAAATGGATAAATGATTTTGGAGTGATGAATGTGTTAAATGGGTAAATACATGGTAATTGATAAATATGTTAAATGGTCCAAGATATGTAATTTTTTGAGTATGATAATGGGTTAAGGATTTATGTCTGTTCACACATTAATTGATCATTAAATGTGAATGTCATGTGTATTGTTTTGTGTATGGTTTGTGATATGGTATACATGGGAAATGGATAGATAATAATGTACACATGGATTAGTGGTGTGTGATAAAGTAATGAGGCTCCTCCCATGGGTTGGGTTGGATTGAGGCTCTAAACCCCACCCTAGAATGCACGAGTTAGGAAGCCAGACTGATGCTCTAGGACCCTAAAAATTGCATTGGATGAGAATACCTCGACCAAGGCTCCAAGGTAAGTGTATTATGATTATTTATGAATTTTTTTATCCCTAGTGAGATTGGGAACTTGACTTATACCCCTATGCATGATAATTGGCTAGATTAGGTCATTGTGTAAATGATGTAAATTCCTAACCCATATAACAAATGACGAAGTGAATAGAGTGGATATTGGTAACTAATGGAGCCTGAGTTATGTTTTTTATCTTTTATTCTAATTTTTACTTGCATGAAATATCTATTTAGACTGGATATCTTGTATACAACATTGGTGGTGGCCGATTGAGTAGTACTCACACCCTACTTGGGATACTATTGGGTACTCAAGCATATTTCCTGGTTGCAGGTCAGGACAAAAGAAAAGGCCCTATGCTGGGGAGTTGATTTTGGCTTGGGATGTGTGCGGATGAGGATCCATACTTGGAGTTAAGACCCATTTATGGATTCCTCTATTCATTTTTATTTTTGGTTTACTTCACTTTTAGAACCATTAACATGATATGACATATTTATCATTTGATTGTGGTTTTTACCCTATGTGGGAAATGGTTAGTAATATAGGTTTCTAGTTCATTTTTATTGCTTACTTTATTTCATATTTTATCTGGTGTGTCTTGATATAGTAAAAAGGGTATAGTCTCTTTACATGATTATTTAGACCCTTGATACTAGTCAGAAACCTCTGGCATACAGAGAAGTGCCCTTGAGGCCATGTGGCGACCTAACTTGGAGAACCAATTTAGTGGCTTCCAGGATGGGGATTTTAAAAATTGGTATCAGAGAGGAATTTTCTATTACATACTATTTTGGATGGCAGAAAATAGATTAGGATGTGCTTGGCCTTGGAAATGAGCTTTTGTATTGGATTAGTTAACCCATGTATGAGGGAAAACCCAAGTACCTAGGGTGGGAAATGTTGTTTTTTATATGTGTTGTTACAATTACATGATATTTAACCATAAAGTGATGAATTTATTGGGTTATTTGACTATTTGATGATATTTTACTCATAGAAATAATGTAATGAGGTTTTTCATTCATGATTCATTTTAGGCACCTAGGTATGTAGTGGAATTCATTATTATAGGCACACATAAGGTGGGTGTGTGGGGAACAAAGAGTAGAATTCATTTCACATACTTGAAGGTCTAAAGAAAAAGGTTTCTAATATATATTATTCTAATGGTTAAATAAAATTATAGTTAAATAATTGTTAAATAATTGTGCATAATTAAAGGTTTAAATGATTTAAAATGTTGGTTGTAACAAGTTGTGACTTGGGAAAGGTGTCTAAAAGGGAAATATTCATGTTGTAAAAGTGGAAATGCTTTAAAAAGTGGTGAATAATGAACGATTTGTGACTATGTATGTTGGTTTACCCCATGTTATGCATGAACTACAACAAGGATGGTCGAGGGAAGTGTTCTATATGTGATGATGTCCATTGGGATAATGTATGTGAAATGAGTTGTTTCTGGCTAGTGGAGAGCATTATTTAATATAAACTGCGGAAGCCTTACGCTATGTGTTATGAGATGTGTTATTGGAATTTTAGGAATATTCCACCATAATGTCATGTACTGGTTGGGAGACAGGAAGATGTCACTGATAATGATCCTCTAAAAATGGAGCAAGGAAACCTAGTGTTTCAGGGTAATAGGGGAGAAGAGAAGTTTCGTAACAAATTCACTCATTTTATATAGATGATTAAATGAGATCAATTGAAAGTTGTGATGAGTATGTTTGAGAGGAATAAGGAGTTATAGCTATAGTGCCCTATGATTTTTTTGGAGAGGGTGGGCCTGATGCGGCTGAATTTTGGATAGAGTCTATTCAAATGATTCTTGATCACTTAGAGATTCCTCTTAATAAGAGAATCAAGTTGGAGGCTTACATGCTATGGGGTCAGGCAAAGCATTGGGGGGATGTTTTGGCATAGTCACATTAGGCTGATGGAATGACATGAAATGAATTCTAGGAAATGTTTCTGGAATGTTTGTATCCATATACTTTGAGGTAAAAGAAGGCTATGAAATTTATAAGGTTGACATAGGGACCTATGTCGGTGATAGAGTATGATAGACACTTTATAAATTTGAAATGCTTTATTCTGGAAATGTTGGGAGATAAGTAAACTCAGATAATATGTTTCTAGGATGGAATTTGACTCGAGATCAAGTCGCAGGTGAATATTTTCCAATTAAAGAGGGATGTTGAGGTAGTGGATCACGCCATTATTTTAGAAGGGAACCTCAAGGGGGGATTAAGGTGATGGGAATGCTGTTCTAGATGGGTGATCTAGAGGCACAACTTCTAATGGCATGAAGTTCCCTTTAGAGATTTTATGCTAGGGAGATGATGGTTAGGGTAGTCAGAAAAAGGAACCATCCTTATAGGGTGGTGATCAAGTTTTTTTCTATAAGTGGGGTAGGCCGGGACACCTGAATAGTCAGTGTTCTTGACGAATAGTTTATTGTTGATAATGCAGCATATTGGGGCATGTGAAGAGGTTATGTGGGAACCCTCAATAAGTGGGTAATGATAGAGGCCTGAGTCTAATGCAAAGTACTGGTAGGGGGTCAGCTACCCCATATTAGGAAGGCATTTGGAGCTCTACTGGCCGTACCAGTAGAGGTGGTGGATGTGGTAATCTATTGTGAGAGAATTAATATTATCCAGGAAGTGTAGCACCATTAAATCAAACTAGAATCAAGGTTATAAGGACATGTAAGATTCTTGAAGTTTAGTCTATAGTTGGATGTGGTGAGTTTGGTCCATCAATAATTCAAGGTATGATCCTTGTAGCTTCCATAATTGCTAGTGCTTTATTTGATATAGGTTCATTGATTTCTTTTATATCTTCTTAGTTTATGATTGTGTTGGGACTAGTGGTTAAATGTGTGTGTGGGGTTATGTATATTGATACACCATTAGGGGTGTGAGAAGAAAACATCAGGCAATGTTTGTGGCGTGTTCTTGAAGTTGATGGGTACCATTTTCTATGGGACTTGTTTTTGTTGGAGATATAAGGTTTTAATTTTATTTTGGGAATGAATTGGTTTGTGTTGTACCAATACCATATTGATTGTTACCATTATAGGGTAAAATTAACGTCTCTTAAGGGAGACACTTATGTCAATCATGGTGAATGGGATGTTCGGGAAGACCGTGTAGGGTTAGTTTGTCAGCAATTAGGTGAAATCACAACCCAAGTGTCTTGTCTCTTGTTGGATGATGAGGGAGTAAAAAAGATTTCATTTCATCCAGTGGTGCATCAGTTTCAGGTTGTGTTTCCTGAGGACTTTTTAGGACTTCCACCTAAGAGATATGTTGAGTTCATGATAGAGTTTCTTCTGGGAGCATAACCAATTTCTATTCCACAATACAGAATGGATTTGGAAGAACTCTAATAACTTAAAACTCAGTTGTAATAACTAGATAAAAATGGATTAATTCATCTTAGTACATCACATTGGGGATCTACAATGTTGTTTTCCAAGAAGTTCAATGGATCGTTGTGATCATGTGTTGATTATAAGAAGCTGAATCAGATAACAATGAAGAATAGATACCCTCTTCCTCGAATCAATGAACTTTTTGACTAGCTAAGGGGTGATTCAATATTCTCCAAGATTTATTTGAGATCAGGGTATCATCATCTAGGGGTGAGACATTTTGATGTACTGTTAACTACATTCAGGGGTTGGTATGGGCTATATGCATTTATTGTGATGCCATTCAGATTGACCAATGCACCGACAGTGTTTATGGACCTAATGAATTGAATCTTTAAACCATACATAGATCAGTTCATATTTGTCTTTTTTGATTAATATTTTGTGTACTATAAGACTCAATATGATCATTCCAACCATCATGATATCATCCTGAGTACACTAAGAGAGCATATTCTATACACCAATCTATCTCAATTTCACTTCTGGACAGATAAGGTACATTTCTTGGGGCACATAATCTCTGAGAAAGGTGTGTCATTGGACTCGGAGAAAGTACATATAGTTTTATATTAGGAGAAACCCATGAATGTTTTTGATGTTCAAAGTTTTCTGGGTTTGGAAGGCTATTAATGATGTTTCATTAAGGACTTTTCTCATTTAGAAGAATCAATTTTGAGATTAAATAATATGCACATTATGTTTGAGTGGTCTATGGAATGTGAGAATTCTTTCCAAGAGCTGAAGAAGCGATTAACTACTACACCAATTCTGATCTTACCCGAGCTAGTTAAGGTGCATACTTTGTTTTTTGGTGCATTTGGTGTTGGGGTTAGAGTAGTTTTGATGTAGTATGAGTAGTTCGTCACATATGGGTGACGATAGTTGAGGCCCCATGAAAGGAAATACCCTACACATGATCTTGAATTAGTTTTGGTGGTTTATGACTTGAAATGTTAGCGGAATTACATATTGGGAGAGAGATTTATGGTGTATACAAATAATGAAATCCTTAAGTACATATTCCTATAATGTGATTTAAATATTAGGTAGCGAATATGGGTTGAGTACATACAATATTTTGACTTTGAGATAGCTTACACATCGGGAAAGGGAAACAATGTTATAGATGCTCTGAGTTAGAAGACTCAAAATAAGGCAGTTCAATAATCATGTTCGAAGTGGAAGATGATGACATTGCTTTATAAGATGAATCTTGAGATGCATGATGGCCATGGGTAGATGAAACTTTCATACATAGTAGTTGATTATGTGATTCTAAGACAGATCAAGAAGAAACAACATAAAGATTCAGAATATTTGGCTTTAAGGGAAAGTTTTAAGGTGGGGAGTCACCTTATGGTTGGACCATTGGTGATTATGGGATCATTTATGTTCATGGCCATGTTGTTGTTCCAATGTGTTTGCAGGAAGACTTGATGCATGTGTTTCATACATCAAAGTGGCCATTTCATCCTATTTTGACCAAAATGTATCGCAATCTTTGTAGGCAGTATTGGTGGCTAGGGATGAACAAAGAGGTTGTAGATTTCATGGTGTGATGCCTTACCAGCTAGTAGGTTAAGGATGAGTATTAGTAACCATGTAATTTTTTTTAGCCATTTACCATTACATAATGTAAATGGGATGACATGATGATGGATTTTGTTGTGTCTCTTATGAGAATTCCTTGAAAGAATGATGCAATCTGGATAGTAGTATTTTAGTTGACCAAAGTGTCTCATTTCTTTTTAATTTGAGATACTTTCACCATGGATTAGTTGAGTAAGTTGTATGTTCAAGGGGTAATGAGGTTTCATGGGGTTCCACAGACAATAGTTTCAGATCATGATCCATATTTCACATCACACTTCTAGTAGGGATTATAGAAGGCACTCGGTACCCAGGTGTTTTTGAGTATGGATTTCCACCTATAGATGAACAGGTGGTTAGAGAGTACTATTCAAGTGCTAGTGGACATGCTAAGGACATGTGTTTTAGACTTTGGTGGATCATGGGAAAAGAATATAGAACTTTTTGAGTTTTCTTATAACAATAGTTACTAGGATATGATTCATATGGAACTATTTTAGGAACTCTATGGTAGACCATGTAGATCTCCATTTTGTTGGTTAGAGGTTGGGGAATCAGAGTTATTGGGACTAAGTCTTGGGTATGAGATGTTGTAACAAGTACATTTGACTTGAAAATGAATGGATATGGCTCAAATTATAAATAAGTCATATGAAAATTGGCATCTTAGAACTCTTGAGTTTTTGGTTGGTGTTCATGTGTTTCTTCAGGTGTCTCCAAGGTTGGGCCACTGTTGGGTTCAAAAATAGGGTAAGTTGGTGCCCAGGTATATAGATCCATTTGAGATTGTGAAGATGATCAAAATGGTGGTGTACTTATTGGATCTTCCATAGTGCTATAGTGGTATGCATTACATATTTCATGTGTCACAGATTCGATAGTATCACCCTAATCCATATCATGTGATTGATGTTGAATATGTTGAGCTTGAGGATGATGCATCCTTTGAGAAGCATCTAGTTTTTATTATGGATTGTAATGAGAAAGTATTATGGGTAAAGATAATACCTTTATTTTGAGTTTTATGGAAGCATGGTAATGTTTAGGAAGAGAATTGGAAGAGAGAGTTAGATATATAGGATTAGTGGCTCAATATCTTTGTTTTGGAAACTCAATGATGCTTGGGAGTGTAGCTCAAGAATGAGCTATTATAAGGTGGGGAGGTTGTAAGATCCAAGACTTCATGGAGGTATATTATCATTTAAATTTTGGTTTGAATACCTTAAATTTGGATGAATAAATGTTTACCTAGGGTATGAGGAATCTTAGGGGTGTTCTGGGGGTTGAAGACATTAAAGAAAGGGGAATTGGGCCATTCTATACATGTTTCATGATTAGAGCATAGTTAGTTCGAACTGTGCGACCTTAGAGAGAGGAATTTTGCATGGTTGGCACATGGATTTTCAAACCATTCAGAATAACCAAATAAACAATGTGACTTGGACCCCTCTTGGATAGAGGCTGGTGCACAATTAGCGCACTGTTTGGAAAACCGTGCGTCCAAACCATGCACCCGTTTAAAAAGTAAGAAATTTCCATTTTCCCCCTCAGGATTTCAAGTTCCTCACCCAATTCCCCCCCATTTATTTCAAATATAGACCTAGTAAAAATCCTAAACCCTCAAGACCTACCAAGGATCAATATTATTTGATTAAATATTATTTGGAGTGCCGTTGGTTTTAGATCAAAGCTCTAGGTAAGTTTAATTCTCCTCTTGCTTCTCTTTTTTAGAGTAGGGATTGTGGTTTCATTATTCTTCTTATGAAGCCCTAAAATCCCCTTTTCCAAAAAGATATTAGGTTGGGGCTTCACATGGTTCTTGAATTTGGATCTATGGCTAAGGTTAAGGGTCTGTTTATCTACAAATTTTAGGTAGGTGGTCTACAAGTTATATTCCATAGTATTGAAGTTTATTTGTGCATATGTGGTTGTTCTATTGCTCCTCTATTAATATTAATTTGGTTCCTTTGGTGAGATTTGGTATAATAGTTAGTTAAATTATGAATTAAACCCCTCATGATCCCCTTGGTATGCATTAAGATTTACTAGACTGATTTAGGGCTACCCATGGGGTGAGCCAACACACTCGAACATGGAAAATTATAATGTTAAGCATAAAATTTCTTTATGTTGAAATAGAGACCATTATAAATATACTGACATGTTTAGATGAATTAAAAATGTTCACAAATGGTAGTTGTTTCTAGTCATGTAAAATTCATAAGGTAATTGTTGGTTTAATATGAATGGGTTGGGTGAAATAAAGTGTGTGCTAAATGACTTATGAATTATACTTGAAATTCCTAAGTGTGTTATTGAGTGTAGAATAATGAACACGTTAACTAGGTAAATGATTATGGAATTATAAATGAATTAAATGAGTTAAAACATGGTAACTTATGAATATGTTAAATGGTCCAAGATATGGAATTTGTTGAGTATTATAATGGGTTAAGTCTTGATGTTTATTCCCATGTTAACTGATTATAAAATGTGAATGTCAAGTGTTTTGTTTTGTGTATGGTTTGTGATATAGTATATGTGGGAAATTGATAAATAATCATGTTCATAGGGATTGGTGGTGTGGGATAAAGGAATGAGGTTCCACTTGCAAATTGAGTTTCACAGAGGCTCTAACCCCACCCTAGAATGCATGGGTTAGGGAGTTGGACTGATGCTCTAAGCTCCTAACAGTTTCATTGGATGAGACTACGTATACTGAGTCTCCAAGGTAAGTTTTTTATGATTAATTATAAAAATTTTATCCCTAGTGAGATATGGAATTTGAATTATACCCCTATTCATGATAATTTTCTGGCTTAAACCGTTGTATTAATGATGTAAATGCCTCAACCACGAAACAAATGATGAAGTGACTAAAGCTAATAGTAGTAACCAATGACACCTGAGTTATGTTTTATTTATCTTGTATTTTACTTTGTATTTTCATGCACTATCTTTTTAGACAGTTTATTTTATAGACACCATTGGTGGTGGCCTACTGAGTTTTACTCACACCCAACTCGGGCCACCATTGGGTACTCGAGCATATTTCATGGTTTCATGATAGGAAAAGGGAAAATTACCTATGATAGGGAGTTGAGTTGAGCTTGGGATGTGCATGGATGAATATCCAAACTTAGATTCAGGACCAATTTGGGGATTCAACAGTTTTTATTTATTTTGGGTTTACTTCACTTTTAGAACTATTAGCATGATATAGAATATTTATTATTTGATTGTGGTTTGTACCATGTTTGGGAAATGGTTAGTAATACATGTTTCTGGTTCATTGTTTATTGATTCCTTTATTTCATATGTTATCTTATGTGTATTACTCTATTAAATAGGGTATAGTCTCTCCACATGATTATTTAGACCCTCACTACAAGTCAGCAACCTATGGAATATGTGGAGGAACACTTCAATTCATGTGACTACTTGGCTCGAGCACTAGTTTAGTGGATTCTGAGTTAGGGACATTGTATAACGATCTTTGAATTACCTTTACATAGATAAATTTTACCTTTATAAAACTTAGGTATACCCTTACATAGATTTGAATATTTATGAAATACCCTTACACAAATGAATTTTACCTTTAGGTAGATATTGGTTAAGTGTAACCTTTACACAGATCACACATTAATTTACATAGATATTGAATGAAATTTACACTTATAATTTTTACCCTTACATATTTATTGAATATACCTTACATCAAGTGAAACCATCATCTTTTCTTCTACCAATGACACTTTTATTCCATTTTCTTAAAAGATTATATATGAAGATTCCAATGATAATATATCAACCCAAATGTTTCATACATAAATATTACATCTCATTAAATGAATATTCATTACATAACATCACAGACCATGATAGAACCATAAAGGTTTAGAATCCATGGAAACTTGGATACGTAAAAAATTGGTTCATAAAAATATACATCATGTCCCACTAAATTCTTCAAATCTAGTTCCCTTCTTAGGAATAACATGAATTAAACCTTTTATCATAAACTTTGGAAGGAATATATAAGAAATAATGAGCTCAGATGCTCAGTAAGGGGTAACATGGGAGATATCAATCATAAGAAAGCATAATACGATCATAAGGGTATGATAACATAATCAATTACATGTTCTATACATAAAATATTCATACCCTAAAAAGCATAGATCATAAAATCCAAACATCTAGTCATATCAAGAAGAATTATCAATAAAGGTTTCAAAGTAATAATCATCATTCAAGAGTTATAACTTATACATGTAGCATTATAATCACAAGAAATAATAATCTTGTGAAAAAAGCTATTTGTAATCATATACATGCATAATATTGTGATAAAACCTATAAATCAATCATACTCATGCATCAAAATATAGAAAAATATATTTTCAATCATTTCCATGCATAATCCTGAGATCATAACGAGAAATAAATCATACTAATGCATTAATATGAAAAAAATCTATTCACAACCATGTTCATTCTGATCATCATTATCTCATGACATATCAATATCACATTACCCAATGCACTTTAAGGATATAGAAAATTAATCCTTTGTGTAATCAAAAATCCATTCATATTTATTCTACAAGTCCATAAACCATTCATCATATATCATAATTCGTGGAAATGAAAAAAGTTTTATAAAAATTTCATCATTTCATCATAGAATAACACTTAGAAGAGAAAATGGGTTTCATAAAGTTTTTATCATCATAATCAATAACCATAACAAGAAATAATATGGATATTTTCATTTAAATATATCCCTAGTAAGTCCTAATTAACATTAAATGATGTTATGATAGATGAAAACTTTCTTTAAATGATCATTGGAATATTTTTTAAAGAGAATACCAATTTCATTTTGAAAACACATATCTAAAATAAAAATATTTCCATATTATTATAATAAACATTTTCATTGAAAATAAAAATTAAAAAATGTAAATAAATATTCAAATCTTTGATCGTTTATAATGGTGTGAAATTCCATTCATGTCGTAATCATTAAAACAAAATATTTGTTCACACATTCGGTTAAAAGTATCTTATTCAGAAAATAGAAAGAAGATTATTTTAAAACAAATTTATATAAAGTAAAAAATGGGTAAAATTATACATAAAAAACGTTTTATTAATATTAAAAAAAATATTTAAAACATTTTAGAAAAAATTTAAATGGAAGAAAAATATTTTCTCCTCGAAAGAGGAGAAATAAGGTTGGATTTTCTTAAAAATATTTTATAAACCATTTTGAGTACCAAATATAGTAAGATGGTACTAAGGAATAAATTTTTTAGAAATAAATATATCATAAGAAAAAGGAAAGGGTTTTATCAGATAATGATCATATAATTTCCTCAATGAAAATCCAACCATTAACAACCCAGCTTAAAATGAGATTGAAACATAATGCCCTTAATGCTTTGGTGTCTTTTGAGTCATATGACCCATGAAATAATAAATTCAAATTAAAATTTAAATACAATTTACATAATTATATTTATGATATATCATGTCAAATGATCATTATATACATCTCATAAACATAAGTAGATGGATAACATCAAATATGTCTAAATGAAACAAAATTGAGATGAAGAACCCGTACCTCATATATGACTTGCTTCATAATCTCTCTAACATCTTGTATAATAAACTTATATTAATTATAATTATATAAAAGAACAATTTACATACTTATAATATCATATATGATCCACTGATAACTTTTCAATACCCATTTATTAATAATTCTTTATTAAAATCGCTATTTCTGGGTGTTAATTGTTTAATTTCTCATGAAAGTTTCAATTCGACAGTTCTAGTATTTATACTTTTATCAAGGTTATATCATATATATAATATTATTCACGATATAAATATAATATATATTTATTATATACATATTTATTATTATCCATAAATGGTATAGATCAAAAAATGATTTACTCCGTTCATAGTGACAGTAGGCAGTATGTATGCATGAACACTGTTATCGTTTTCTAAAAAAAAGAAGAAAATATAGATAAATATTAAAATATAATTCCAAAACCATAATTATATGATAAATAACATATATATACATTAAATATATCTTTATTACAATTAATTTAAAGCGTAAATGAAAAATTAATCACATCACTTTGTGGAGTTGGTAGTCCTCACGTACACACAAGCGACATTATAATTTTCCCATAGATGAGAAGGTAAGGAGGTAGATATGATATTATAATTTAAAAAATAATTTTTTTTCATAAATATAATATATAAAAATTAAACCCTTCATAATAATTTTTGTGTCTAGAAAAGTTCACATCGAATATCAACCTTCAAAAGGGTTAGAATAAAATCAATCAAGCCATATCATGAAGATTAAAATTATTCAAGGATTGGGAGCCGCAATGGAGGACTCTTTTACACATATCACATATGATATATGGGTATATTATCCACATATAATTCCCACATGGAACTCCCATATATCACCCCAGTAAATAGAATTTAATTTAGGCACCAAGGCATTTGTTTTAGGACCGCAACAAATGAAATTTCATTTGTAGGGTGAGGCATTACCTTTCCCCCCACAAAAGGAATTTCATTTTCTGAGTGAGGTGTCACCTCCCCCCCAAAAATGAAATTTTATTTGTGGGGTGAGGCATAAAATTTTGTTTCCCCTAAAAAAATTTGTTTGTGTGGTGTGGAGTTATCTTCAAGCCTCTTACAAACTAAAAAATTCATCATGGGTAGTAGTTTTTATTGATTCTGGTCAACCCGGGAAGATGAATACATCTATACCCCTATAAAAATACCACACAGCTATATATGAGAACATAAGGGAAAAAATGGATTATAACCATATGATAAATTGATTTAATTAGGTAATCACTTACCACATATCAAAAAGTTAGAAAGGGAACTCACCTAACCACCCACAAAGTGGTGTCCACTCACAAGAACCCATCCACATAGAAAAATTACTTTATGGATAGAAATATAAATGAAAAAAAATTCTTTTTTACACCCATAGACATAAAAATACCTTTTCAAACCACCATTATGTGAACCATATGTGGATGGAGTCTTTGTAGACCACTATCCTGCATAACAAATAGTCTGCAGGATAGAGTCCTTCAGTCTCAACACCCTTCTTCCACGTAGCATTCAACCTTAATTTAAAACCTCTATTAACTATCCAAATAAATATATTATTAAACAAATACCATGAAGTTATAAGCCTCATATGGTCCCCTTAATTAATTAATGAAGAGTATCATCCATCGAGGATACATAATTTCATAATCAGGGTAAAGGACACAGTAGTGTGTCTCCCATTCGATTGTGAATTCCATAGTTAAAAGTTATCCCACAAATATCCTACCTAATGGGTAAGGTCCTCTAGATGTTTAAAATTATGCATCCCCTCGATCATGAGTATCCCATCCTTGGAGATAGTTCTAGGTATTTTCAAATTTTAGATAGTGAGGGGAACCACTTTCCTTTCCCTTTGAGGAGGGTTAGTGCCTTATCCTTCTCTCATATCCTATGAAATCAGGTTTTGGGAATCCCTCATAGTGTAATCCTGATAGAGATAATATTTTCATCATTTTTATATGTATTTAATTTATTTAAATCCTCCCAATTTATCAATTTTATCTTATTTGCATCAATTTTAGATTTATGATGTGTTTTAAGCTAAAACATGAAAATTGATTAATTCTAGAATTTTAGTATATTTTATTCAATTTGATATTTTGATTAGAAATTTTAAAATATCAATTCAATTGATATGATTTTTTTATTATTCCTTGATTTTTTCGATATAACTTTTCCTTATGTACCTCAAACTAATTTGCACATCTAAAGGCCTGAAAAAATCAATCAATGTTAAAAACCTTTCAGGTAGATAGAGTGGAACCCAACTATATAAATGAGGTATAAATCAAGGTAAAACTCTCCAACTGAGGTGATTCTTATTAGAGTTTAAAGGGCACTCCTATCCATGTTTCAACATTAAATTTCATATAGTTATTCAGTAATTAAGGTAGCCATTGAACACTCAACATTTAAGGAATAATTATGAATCATTTATCTAGAATAAAGTCTTACAGTAATTTAGAAATAAAATATTCTAAATATTTCATATAGAGATTAAATTTTGGGGTAAAATTCATAACGTAATTTTTAACAAGTTTAAAAAATAATAAATTTACAAATTTTTTCATTAATGGGTTCTAACACATGAAAAATTTTAGAGTAAAAATTCTGGAGCCAAATAATCTCATCCCTTTTTCCTATAAAAATGTATCCCCTCTCCTTATCAAAATATTGGAAAATCATTGTGTCCAATTTCAATAGTTTTAGTTTATTTTACAAGTAATAGTATTATTCATTTTTTATATATTTTTCTCTTCTTCTTCCACTCATTCTGATATTTTATATCTTTTGTGATTCCACACCACCCTTCTCTACAGTGACTTCTAAAACTCATGATCCTGAGTAACTAACTTGAGGAAGTTCCTATGGGATCAATCTAGTGTTTAACACAAGTCATTTAAAATTCATGTTATTATTTATTATTTTATTATATTTATGTCTAGGGGGATCTTAGTGTGTAAGACGCCTTTGTGTCTCTACTTACCATATGAGGCTTAAATTTCTCTTCTATAATATTTTCCCTCAATTGAGGGGGTGGATGTGTGGTTTCTCAGTGATCATTGAGTTCACTATACATTCAAAAAATAGGTAGAAGTGGATATTCACGCATATGATAGATCATGTCCATTAAGTAAATTTGAAACTAAAAAGAGACAATGAAGGTTCACTATGGGTGTTATCTTTTTTCTTAAACATCATTTTCCTTACATTCATTTTTTACACATTTCATTTATATATATATATATATATGTATCAATATTTTATGATTATTTTAAACTCATATTTTATTTAGTTTTATATTAGTTATAATATAAATATTTATAATAGAAATTTGAGGTTGTGTGACCTGCCTCCTTGAGACTGGCTCTGGGTGTGAACTATATTACATGCTTAGGTAAATAAAATATTTGTAAGGCCCTGACCTTAAAAATTATGTAATCTTGAGTTAATTTAAGAATTCACATTGAGGATATTTTCAGGTTTAGAGTTTTATAGAATTAAGTCATAACCATTACATTTCATTTCAAATATTACAAAGTAGACTCTTCTACTCTATCCATTTTTTTTCACAATAATAAAACTCCTTAAATAAATCATGAATTATTTTCTTGATATAAATCTTATTTAATTATTTATTTCTCTTACCCTTCCTTATACCATATGAAAAACATTTCAAAAACTTAGGATGATCATAAAAAGATCAGTAAGGGATATAAAAGAAGGAAAGAAAACATTATTCCATGAATACATACAAATCAATGATATCATACTTTTCACTCATAAAATATAATCTATTTAACATACCTCATGAAATAATAAGATTTATGAATAACTCATATAAATAATAAATAATAATGGTAACTTGTGGAATCCACAACATACCTACATTGTAGCTTTCACAGCTACATAGGGAGTAACCTTTATGGTTATATTTGGAATACCCATCACAGTATATTCCCTAAATATCTTAGTAGAAACCTTAAGGTTTACCTTCATCAGATTACCCAATGCATTGGAGAGATATCATGGGCTCACCCACCCCCAATTTATCACATAAACACCCGTATACATAAAAAATTCTCAAGAACCATAACATAATCATAACACATAAAAGATTGAAATTATAAACATTTCAATCATCAATCACAAGAAATCAATTCAAGATATTGAAATATTCAATCCACTTCCCAATACATTTAAAATATTTAATAAAGATATTTTTGGATCAAAGTGTCCAATACTACTTTGAAACATTTAAAGGAATATCATTTTAAAACTTTAATTTCTATATAAATAAATCCATAAAATCATTTTAAAAATATGGACATTAATGAGAAAGATTTATAAAAATAAATCTTTAAAACATTTAAAATGATGTTTTAGTTAAAGAGTCCCTTACAACTTGAGAAATACTTGAATAAAAATAATTAAAGAATAACATTATACAAAACTTATAATATCATGATAATAAGGAGATTTATGATATAATATTTCAAAGGGGACTATATACACCATTTAAAAGTGAATTGGTGAATAACAACAAATAAGATTCTATAGAATGTATATTGAGACGAAATCCCTTACAAAGATAATTTTGTAAATAAAATATATCAATTATGTGTATTAATTTTAAGTACACATAAATAAAGTATAAATAAAAGATAGGATATCAAAATTTATTTCTCACATAATTATAGCACGACATAATCAATAAGTATAAGATTAACTCAAAGAATGGAAATTGGGTTAAGAAGTTCCCTTACCTTGATTCTGACTTATCTTGTTCGTTCTTTATCCCCATGAATAATAAAATTAAGTTAATTTATACTTGATTAAGAAAAATTTTAATGTTTATTATTCTTTTTATATTACTTATTACCTTGTTATAACATTCATATAATTATTCAAGTTCATATCGGTCATTTTGTTGATATTCGGTACTTGAGTTGAAAATGAACTTGTTATAATTACAAATTGTCCATGTGGTCAAAAGTAAATTATCTACACAATAGTATTTTTGATTTAAATATCATATATATCTAGTATATATATGTATTTATAATAGTACATAACATTTGGAGATATGAAATGAAATGTACCGTTCAAGGAGATGGTAGGCCGTACGTACGCATGAATGCTACTTTAATTTCTTTGTCATATTAAAGGAATGTAAACTAAATGATACATAGGTATATTATAATTAAATTATAATATATTTTTTATATATGTTACATAAGTTCATTAATTATATTTTTTATACATTCCATGTATGTTATGAATGAGTCATATCACTTTGAGGTGGCGGTAGTCCGCACTACCTCAAATGAAATTATCATATTTACACATTATGGAAAGAATAAAGGTATGTTTTAAATAAAAAATACATAAAAATAGAGACAATATAAATATAATATATATCATATATAAATATAGTTCCATCATATTGGCCACCATGAGAGGTGGTAGGGGAAAATTGAACAATCATCGTTTGATGAGGAAGTAGTTCTCCGTACTCAGAAACATTATGTTCGTATCCATTAGATGGAGGTGTGTGTAAGTGTAGTTAGAATAATTCTTCTAAAAACATCCTAGTATATTTATGATACTTGTGTTGTTATGTAATCAAAGAATAATATGGGAATATGTAGTGGATAAGGAAGATAAAATAAAAGATCTTGAGAGAAGAAGTTACCTCTAAATCGGGTAACTTCTTTTGATTTGATCCAAAAGGATTCCTAAAATTACCTTATGCCCAAGTTAAGTCTTATAGAATTAAGGGTGGGATGTTAGGAGATTATTTGAATATAATTTTGATGACCCAAGGGGCTTTAGAGGTGTGAGTTATGTGGGTATATGTGGTGACCTTTTATAAGAGGGAGGAGGGGTACTTCGGGAAAGTCTATAAATATTAATTCATTTTAAATTCAATTTAAATTAAAAATGGTCCAAAACTCATTTAATTCTTATATAATATGATTTTGGTTCGAATGAACATTATAAAATAATTTTTATACATTTTTTAATATTTTTTCATCCTTATATTTTTGGTTTAACCATTATTTACGCTTTTTAATCTTATAGCAATATCATGTTATTTACATATTATGGGTTAATGTAATTACCATATCATTTAAAAAAACCCACAAAAAAGTCATTTATGAAATATTAGGACTTTTATTAACCATTTTGACGAATATTATATTTTTATAAATTTAATATCATTTATAAACTATTTTATGTTTTAAGTTATGAATTATATCAATTTTGGACACTATTCGTACTTGAATTTTTTAAAAAATCATAAAAAATTTATTACTTAGATAAAAAGGCATTAAATAAAATATAATATGTCAATATCATCAATAAAATTCGTGGATGACATAAAAATAATAAAATTACATTTATTTTAATATTTATATCATCATTTATTTTAATCCTTTATTAATGAATCAATCACTACATCGTCATTGTATCATAATTAAATTTATTTATTTAATATCTAAAAATTATAAATAAAATACAATTATTTAGGAAATATTTTTATCTTTATAATGAAAATTTATATTCTAATATATCAATTATATTACCCCATATAAAAATTGGTTTATGAAAAGATACATGTTTATGTTATATTTCTCTTTACTTTAAATTAATTCTTATAAAATGTCATTTTCACATCCAAGTGGCTCCATGTGGTCCCAAAATAGACCCAAGGATGGAAATGGTCAGAAATATCTCATAAAATAGTATTAGGACATGTTTTAGGGTAGTTTAATATTATTATAATATTATTTTTTATCCTTTTTAGTAGATTTACCCTTTAACCATGGTAAATAAAATAATTACTGAAATTACTATTCATAATGTCTAAAAATAAAAGCTACGTATTCAAAATTTTTTAACCTTATGATTAAAAATATGGAATCCATTTTTCCAAATTCAAAACACAAAAGTTGTAGTAATTAATTTAAAATTATATCCCATTGTCAAAACCAAAAAGTGAGTTCTTAAGAAGTAATAACTATTAAAAGATTAACATGTGTTTGTGTCCAAATTCAATGGTAAATTAATTTAAATGACCAAAATTGTATTAAATTATAATAAATTAATCCAATTAAACTTTAAAAACAATTAAAAGGACAATATAACTATATAAATAAATTATATGAAAAGATAGTTTTGAATTAAAATGCATTATGTTTCACTATTCATTAAAAAATGAACTTTATCAAAAGATTATAAAAAATTTAACCAAAGTAAATTTTGGTCTCCTTATTCTATAAAAGTTGTTTATTTTTTCAAATAGAATATATAAAATTGTTGAAAAGTAAATTTTAAAAGGGTTCTCCATCAAAAGGTGGTAAAACTGTATTTTTAGAAAAATACTTCTTTTATCTGGAAAATTGAATTTGTTCTTATATCATATCTAGAAAACATATAAGATGAATTTAAAACATTTAATTGAATATATAAAATATATTTTCATTAAATAAAAATATATAATGAGTGATATGATTTTATAAACACAATTATTCTCTTTTTAAATAGGTTTTCATAAAAATACATACTCCATATTCAATTGGTTTTTATTTCCATTTATAAAAAATTTGGTAACCAACGAATCATTATTTAAACACGTGTGAACCATATTTTAATAATTTGGTTGATACTATTCATTCTCTCCATTCCAATGTCTAGTTGTTAACTACAATTTAAAATAATAATCATATTATTTTATTATTTTTTGGTATAACTCAAAGTTATGTGCAATGTAAGATTTCAGAGAACCCCATTGTTGCATGTTGAGTACGCTATCAAAAAAAAGCATCCCCTTTAACATAATATTAATATCTTAATAATAAATATTAATATAAAATAAAAAGTATTATTCTATAAATAATTGGGTCATTACATCACTTCCCCCTTTTGAAAATTGCATCCTCTCTATTTTAAAATTAGGGTTAAAAACTTCATTAAAAATCCCACATCGGAAAAAGAGTTTATAAAACTATCACCTTAAAATAAATAAATATAAGTACAAAGGTCAACCAAGATAACACATACTAAGATTACATGTAGGAAAACATGGATATGTAAGAAAAACTAACCATCAAGTTCTGATGGAGAGTGACCAAAAACATGATATAGAGAAAGTTAACTACCATAAAACCACAAACTTGTGATGGGTTGAATGGTCATTGATTTCACAACAGGAAAAGTAAATGGTAAAAGTTTTTTTTAATTTAGTTTTTATAAATTTGAGGAATTTATTTATGAGATTGAACAATAACATAAGGAAATATACTTAATTTTCAAGTACAGTTTTGTCCTTTAATAAATTTCTACCACAAACTCATCTTTT
Organism: Viscum album; assembly: GCA_963277665.1. Classification (NCBI taxonomy): domain Eukaryota; kingdom Viridiplantae; phylum Streptophyta; class Magnoliopsida; order Santalales; family Viscaceae; genus Viscum; species Viscum album. Next base: position 827,638,548 of record OY728155.1, read on the forward strand.
CTTCAAATAATGAGTATTCAAGATGAATTGGTCACACCTGAAGTGATAGAATCAACTTCTAGAAAATAACATAATCCAAAAAAGATGAACTATATATTTTCCCTATCTTTAGATATTAACCAAAACCAAAATGGTTAGTAAAAGATCGGATAGTCCTCAAAAGGATATTCCTTTATAAAAAGAAATTCTACTCTTAATCTCCAAAATTCAACAAACAATACCCAAAGTTCAACAAAGACTATTCATTAAAAAATGTCCTTAAAATTACTCAAAATAATCCAACTAATATTGAAACATGAAGTCTAGAATGATTTGATCACATATTCATCCACGATAATTCTTAACATTTATCTCTAAATAACATTGAATGCTCTTAAAGTCTTATACTGAAAATTAATTAACCTAGTCTCATTTTTTATATGATAGGTTAATGATTTACTTAAATACTATAATTACACATAATTACATAGTTAAAATAATATATTTTTACCAAAATATTATTCAACCATAAATCCTCAATTAAATCCCATAATATTCTCTTTACCTTAATCATATAAAGTTACCAAAGAGAATGTCTTCAAAATAACATTTATCACTTAATCACCAAATAATTTTCCTATACTAAGGATATCCATTTGATAAAACATAAGTTCCCAAAATCAACTTATTATTAATCTAAAAAATCATTTAACTACAAAGAACCAGTCATAAAAACCATGTAATTCATGTAGGCCATTGGTAGGCAATAAATCCTAGTCGCACTTTGGTTGTGGGTTCGATTCCTGCAGCTTTGTCTGACTTGATGGGTTGTCACACGGTCTATGTGTTTCCCTTTTTCAAAAACTATATAATTCTAATAACATTAAAAAAATGAGATAAAATCCGAAAAAATAACCATAACATGTTTTAACCTCAAAGGTTATTTCATACCTCACATTTTGCATCCCAAAAACTAATAACCCATAATTTCCTTAAAGGTGAATGTCTCTAAATATACCATTAATCACCTTGAAATAACATAAGCCTAAAAGGGGGTTTATAAGTAATTTAAATTATAATATACCTTAAAATTATAAACCCATGATCATATACGTAACCCATAAGAAAACATCATAATCTTTAATGTTGTCTAAACCTTTCCTATAATACCAACTGTAAGGCCCCAACCCTAAAACATCACATAATATTGAGTTATGTCAAGAATTCACATTGAGGATCTTTTCAGGTTTATAATTTTAGAGAATTAGACCATAACTATTACATTTCATTTCAAATATTACAAAGTAGACACTTCTACTCTATCCAATTTTTCTCAATAATAAATCTCCTTAAATAAAACATGAATTATTTTCTTGATATAAATATTCTTGAGTTCTCCCTTTCTCTTACCATTACTTATACCCTATAATTTTTTTTAAAAACTTGGGATAATCATAGAAAACTCAGTAAGGGATATAAAATAAATAAAGAAAACATTAGTCCATGAATACATACAAATCAATGAAATCATAATTTTCACTCATAAAACATAAGCTCTTTATCATACCTCATGAAATCATAATATTTATTAATAACTCATAGAAATAATAAATAATAAAGGTAAATTATGGAATCCATAACATACTTATGTTGTAGCTTTCATAACTACATAGAGAGTAACCTTCATGGTTACATTTGGAATACCCATCATAGTATATTCCCTAAATCTCTTAGGAGAAACCTTAACATTTCCCTCTGTCATGTTACCCAGTGCATTGGATATATATCATGAGCTCACCCTCCCCCAGTTTATCACAGAACCACCCATATACATAAAAAATTACCAATAACCATAACATAATCATAACACATAAAAGATTGAAATTATCAATATTTCACTCACCAATCGTAAGAAATCAATTCAAGATATTGAAATATTCAGTCCACTTCCCAATCCATTTAAAATATTTAAAAAAGATATTTTTGAATCAAAGTGTCCCATAACAATTTTAAACTTTTAAAGGAATATAATTTTAAAATCTCAATTTACATATAAATAAATCCTTAAAACCAATTATAAAATATGGACATTAATGAGAAATATTTATAAAAATAAATCTTTAAAACATTTAAAATGATGTTTTAGTTAAAGAGTCCCTTACAAATTGAGAAATACTTGAATAAAAATAATTAAAGTATAACAATAAAAAAACTTATAATATCACGATAATATGGATATTCATGATATAATATGTCAAAGGGCACTATATATACCATATAAAAGTGAATTGGTTCATAACAACAAATAAGTCTCAATTGAATGTAAATTGAGACAAAATATCTTACAAAGATCATTTTATAAATAAAATAGATCAATTATGTGTATTCACTATAATTAAACATAAATAAAGTATAAATGCACGATAATATATCAAAATTTATTTCTCACATAATCATATCACAACATAATCAATAAGTATAAGATTAACCCAAAGAATATAAATTGGGTTAAGAAGTTCCCTTTCCTTGAGTCCGACCTATATTGTTTGTCCTTTATTTCCCAGAATAAAAAAATTAAGTTAATTTATACTTTATTAAGAACCTTTTTAATGTTTATTATTCCTTTATATAACTTATTACCTTGTTATAACAGTCATATAATTATTCAAGTTCATATTTTCTGTTTTGTTGATATTCGGTACTTGAGTCGAAAATGAACCTGTTATAATTAAAAATTGTCCATGTGGTCAAAAGTACATTATCTAAAAAATATTATTCACGATTTAAATATCATATATATCCATTATATATATGTATTTATAATAGTACATAACATTTGGATATATGAAATGAAATACACTGTTCCTGGAGACGGTAGGCCGTACGCACACATGGACGCTACTTTCATTTCATTGTCATATTAAAGTAATAAAAAATAAATGATACATAGGTATTTTATAATTAAATTATAATATATTTGTTATATATGTTACACAAGTTCCTTAATTCCATCCTTTATACATTCCATGTATGTCATAAACGAGTCATATCACTTTGAGGGGGTGGTAGTGCGCACTTCTTCAAATAAAATTATCATATTTACAAATTATGGAAAGCAGAATGGTATGATGTAAATAAAAACATACAGAAGAATAGAGAAAATATAAATATAATATATATAATATATAAATACAGTTCCATTATAAAGGCCACCATCATAGGTGATAGGGGAAAATTGAACAATCATCATTTCGTGAGGCAGTAGTTCGCTGTACACAGAAACAATATGTTCATATCCATTAGATGGAAGTGTGTATAAGTGTAGTTTGAATCATTCTCATAAAAAAATCCTAGTATATTGAGGATACTGGTGTTATTATATAATAAAATAATAAGAAGAGCATAGGGAGTGGAGAAGGAAAATAAAATAAAATATTTTGAGAGAAGAAATTACCTCTAAATCAGGTAACTTATTTTGATTTGAGCCAAAATGATTTCTTGAATTACCTTTTGCCCAAGCTATGGATTATAGGAGGAATGGAGGAATTTTGGGAGATTATTTTCACCGAATTTGGACAAGCCAAGGGGCTTGAGAGGTGTGAGTTATGTGGGTAGAGGTTGTGTTCTTTTATAAAAGGGAGGATGGGCACTTTAGGAAAGTCTAGAATCATTAATTCATTATAAATTCAATTTCGATTAAAAATAATCCAAAAATAATTTAATTAGATTATAAGATGATTTTTATTCTAATACGCATCATAAAATAGTTTTTATACAATTTTGGAATATTTTTTTCCTTATCTTTTTGATTTAACCCTTATTTTACACCTTTTAATCTTACAGCGATATCATGTTATTTAGACATTGTGGGTTAATGTAGTTACCATATCATATCAAACGAACAAAAAAAGTATTTTATGATATATTTGAACTTTTATTAACCATTTGGCCGAAAATTATATTTTTAGGAATTTAATATCATTTAATAAACTATTTTATGTTTTAAGTTACGAATTATGTCAATTTTGGACACTATTCATACATGACATTTTTACAAATTCATAACAACTTGATTCTTTTGATAAAAATGAATTAACTCAAATATAATATGTCAATATAATCCATAAAATTATTTTATGGAATAAAAATAATAAAATCACATTTATTTTAATATTTATAATATCATTTACTTGAATCCATTATTAATGAATCAATCACTGCATCATCATTATGTTATAATTAAATTTATTTATTTATTATCTAAAAATTATAAATACAATATCATAATGTATTAAATATTTTTATATTTATAATTAATATTTATTGTATAATAGATCAATTATATAACCCCATATAAAAATTGTTTTAGGAAAAAATACATGTTTATATTATAATTCTCTTTACTTTAAATTAATTATTATAAAATGTCATTTTCACATCCAAGTGGCTCCATGGGGTCCCAAAATAGACCCATGGATTACCATGGTCATAAATATCTCATCCGATAGGATTATGACATGTGTTAGGGTAGTTTAATATTATTATAATATTATTTTTTACCCTTATTTACGAGATTTACCCTTTAACCATGATAAATAAAATAATTACTAAAGTTACTATTTATAATGTCAAAAAATAAAAGGTACTTATTCAAAAAATTTGGACCATATGATTAAAAATAAGGAATCCATTTTTAAAAATTCAAAACATATAATATTCAGTAATTAATTTAAAATTAAATCCTATTGTCAAAACCAAAAAGTGGATTTTTAAGAAGTAATAATTATCAAAAGATTGACATGTGTTTATGTCCAATTTCAATGGAAAATTACTTAAAATGACCAACACTATATTAAATTAGAAAAAATTAATCTAATTACACTTTAAAACCAATTAAAATGATAATATAGCTATATAAATAAATTAGATGAAAAGATAGTTTTGAATTAAAATATAGTATTTTTAATATTCATTAAAAATGTAACTTTATAAAAAAATTGTCAAATATTTAACCAAAGTAAATTTTAATTTCCCGATTCTATGGAAAAAGTTTATTTTTTAAAATAGAAAATATAAAAGTGACAAAAAGTATATTTTAAAAGTGTTCTCCATCAAAAGGCGGTAAAATTTCATTTTTAGAAAAATATTTTTTTTATCTCAAAAATTGAATTTGTTCTTATATCATACCTAGAAAACATATATGATGAATTTAAAAAATTTAATTTAATATATAACACATATTTTTCATTAAATAAATATTTATAAAAAGTGATATGATATTATAAATACAATTATTATATTTTTTAAATAGGTTTTCATAAAAACACATCTTTTATATTCAATTAGTTTTCATTTCCATTTATAAAAATTTTGGAAACCAATGAATCATTATTTAACAACATGTAAAACATATTTTCATAATTCAGTTGATACTTTTCATTCCCACCATTCCAATGGATAGGTGTTAACTACCATTTAAAATAATAATAATATTGTTGTATTATTTTTCTGTATAACTCAAAGTTGTGTGTAACATAAGATTTCAGAGAAACCCGTTGTTGCATGTCGAGTACGCTATCATAAAAAGAATCCCCTTTAACGTAATATTAATATATTATTCATAAATATTAATAGAAAATAAAAATCATTATTCTATAAATACTTGGGTCATTATAATATTGACTGGGGATTCACTATAAATTACTCATGTATAAATTTTGAATCATTTTTGAGGATACACAACACTTTCACACATAATTTTTCATAAAAAACACAACAAATCATAAATTTAAAAAATAAAAAAATATTTTCCCATGGTGTTTTAGGATGATTGTTTACTGAATTCGTGGAATAATTTCCCACATGTGAAATAACAAGTTAGTGTATCACCCTTTTCCATGAAGGATAGTGTTTTTTTGTTGTTAGATTTGTGAGGTTATTTTGGAAATAAAATAATGGGGATAAGACATTTAGAAAATTCATAGCTTTCCTGAGGGAGGAAATGGAATTTTTTTTGAAGCAATAACCCGAGAGCTAAATGAGTTCTCCCATTACTTTATATAATTTTATCAAGTGACCAAAGTCCAATAAGAGCCCCCCTTAGTCTTCTATGATTTTTATGAGAAGATCCATGAAATGGAGGAGCCTGACTACCAGCCTCCATCTTATACTACTCAACTCAAGGAGGTGCTTTCCACATAATAATAGATTCAGGATGAACTAACTCAGGGATATGATACATTATTGAACTCAAACTCATTTTATTTTATTGTAACTAATTTGAGTATCACTCCTAATAGTTTTGAATTTCCAGATTCTTCCCAATCGTATTATGGCCTTGAGGAAGATAATGAAAAACAAAATTCACTTGTTGAGGAACATTTAGAGCTCCTTGAACACATTGAACACTTACTAAAGGGAGTAAAAAAATATCCAAGTGGACCTACCTAAGGAAACCAAACCAAAATATACTTGCACTTATGGGGGAAAATTTTGTATTGATACTTCATGTTTTAATTTAATTAAAATAAAATCACACTCTGACATTCACTTTGAATATTATTTTGATGCAATATACCTTAGAAAACCACTGGAAAGAAAAGAATATGTTTTGAAAGTAGAAACCAAAGTAGAGGAGGTTCCATACTTAATCCCACCCCTACCATACAAACTATAACACATTACAAAGGGGGAGGATATGGTGTAATATATATATGGAATTATCCTAAAAAACAAAAAAGGAGAAATAGAAGCTAGGAAAAACCACATGTAGTGGTTCAAGTCCATGAAGATCCACCTACCATCAGATTATGGTTAAAAACTGGTACTTCTCTATGGAGGAAGTAAAAATCCAGGGCCCACTTAGAGGATCATACAAAGATTTATCCTTCACTTTATTTCTTGTAGTTTCAATTCCATTCTTAGTAAATTAGATTTCAATTTTTTTTGGATTAGTACAGCGCACAACCCCTCTCTCTCCTATATTTTTGAACTTAAATGACTTGATCCTTATGATTGATTGTATAATTTTATTTTATAGGTTCATGATGACAGAATTAATCCCAAACTATGAAAAAAGGACCAAAATTCATTTCAAAATGGAGTTCACTTATATTATTTATCTTTTAAACTCCTTATGTTTTTTATATAAACAATTTTTGATATTTAAATTGGAAAATTTTGTTCCAACACTTGAATTATTTCCTTAGTTGACTTATATAAGAGACATGAGTTCTTTAGGAATCTTGTGATTCCATGTTTTAAATTTAATTTTAATGATATTGAGTTAGTAAAATTGATAATTGGATGATTAAAATTAAGAATGGATATTTAAATGATGACTAATGATTTATGGGAATTAATTTATTCAGATAAATGATGTTTCCCTAAAATTTTATCAGGAATTGAATGTATAAAATTCTTGTGAATTTATTTATTATTATTAATCATTTATTGAGTGATTTTACCATATCATATATCCCATTTAGAAGAGTTTTTATAGATCAAGTACTTCCTATTTTATCTTGAGCATATTTCTTGAGTGATCTTGGGACATGCCACTGACCAGAACTTTTATTTGAACTTGTCAAATCAATGATTGTGAAGAAAAAAACATTTAAAATGATTGATCCATCTTTTGATAAACCAATTATCCTTAAAGTCCACCTTTGACATCAATCATTATTAAGCCCATAGATACCATAAATGACCTTTATTGGAATGATCCATGTTTCAATCCATATTTATCTATTCCTACCTTCCACTTAGTATTTTTATGATATTTTAAAACTGAATTGTGGGGATGAAGGGTGTCATAGTTTAAGGGATGAAATTCATTGTAAGGAATAAGATGTGGGTGTGATATTGTTGGAATAAACTAAGGTTCTTGATTCATTCATGATACTTCATCATGTTTACCTCTTGAATTTAAAAAAATGGAAAATGAAAAAAAGAACCAAAAAATGAGAAAAATATGTTGTGACTTAGAAGAAAAAAAACCATAATCAGACCAATTATTTTTATCATGTGTTTAGGTGGTTGATGTGATCATTATTTTAACCAAAATTTTTCTAAAAAAATTTAAAAATTAAAATCTTATTTGAAAAATAAAAAATATATAAAAGTAAAACAAAAACAATTCAAGAGGGTGCACAAATCATTAATTATGCTTTATTTAATCATAGCCTTCACTTTGAGTTTTAGGGAAATGGAATTTGGTTCTTTGAAGGGGATAATTTCATTACATAATTGTTTTCAATATAACTAATTTTACTTAAGAGATAAAACTCCTCCTTGATTCTTAATTTTTAAAGTATTAAATTCTACCAACCTTAAGCCTCATATTCATTTTAACCTTTATTGCAATCCCTCATGATTTTATGTGACTTTTGTCTTTACGTGGTAGGTAAACTAGTTCCTTTACAAGCCTATGGTAAAGGATAATGTTCTCATAATTTGATCATAAATATACTAGATTTTTATCATGATAGATGAGATAAAAGATTCAAAAGTGAGAAAAATAATGACTTGGCATGTTTAATAATAATGAATTGAGGAACTTGAATAAAAGAGAAGACAAGTTTCATTATTTTTTCAAAGGGAAAAATTAAAATACATGGATTGGTTATTTCTTTGAAAATTGAGAATTTAAATTTAAATTTAATGTGGATTTTTTAAAATTTGGTTTGACATTGAAAATTGATTCATTTTATTGCTTTGGAATTTAAATATTGGTAACATTGGTACCCTCTGATTTTCAATTTTGAGATTTTATGCTTGAGAACAAACATGGTTTAAGTGTGGCAGAATTTACAGAGCTAATATTTTCATCCTTTTTATATGTATTTAAATTATTTAAACCCTTCCAATTTATCAATTTGAGCTTATTTGCATCAATTTTGGATTTATTATGTGTTTTGGGATAAAATATGAAAATTGCATAATTTTGGAATTTTAGAAGATTTTATTCACTTTGGTTTTTTAATCATAAATTTTAAAATATCAATCCAATTGATGTAATTTTTTTAGAATTAGTGAATTTGTGGGATACAACTTTTCATTATGTACCTTGAGAAAAGTGTCATATCTAAAGACCCTAAAAAATCAATCAATTTAAAAAACTTTCGTGCAAATAGAGTAGACCACACCTTCTAAAACGAGGCATAACTCAGGATAAACACCTCTATTTTTGGTGATTAAAGCTGTATATAAAGTATGAATCCTATACAAATTTCAAAAATAAATTTTCTGAAGTTATTAATTTATTAAGGAAACCATTTAATGCTCAACATTTAAGGAATATTTATGAATCATTCGACAATAGTAAGGTTTCATAGTAATTGGGATATAAATTCTACTAAACATATATTATGGAGCTTAAATTTTGAGGTAAAAAGAATAATAAAATTTGGAACAACTTTACAGAAGAATATTTTTAAAAATTATACCATAAATACGGTCTAAAATTCTTAAAACATTTAATGTAAAATTATGGAGCCAAAAAATCTCACACCTTTTTCCTATAAAAATTTATTCCCTCTTCTTATCAAAATATTGGAAACTCTGTATGGCCATTTTCAATAGTTTTATATTTTATTTTACATGTAATAATGTTATTCATTTTTAATATATTTTACTCTTCTTATCCCACTCATTATCATATTTTAAATATTTTCTGATTAACCCCGTTCTTCTGCATTATAAACTCTAAAACTCATGATCATGAATAAATAACCCAAGGAAGTTCTTGGGGGATCAACACACTGTTGGACCCAAGTCATTACACATTAATGTTTATTATTTTTTTATTTTTTCATAGTTAGGTCAAAGTGGATCTTAGTGGGTAAGGTTCCTTTGTGTCACCACTTACCACATGAGGCATAACTTTTTCTTTTACAATATTTTCCCTCGATCGTGGAGGTGGATGTGTGGTCTCTCAATAGTTGTCTAATTCAATATATATATTCAAAACTATAGGAATAAAATGATATTAACACATATTATGGAGTGTATTCATTGACTAAATTTGAAACTAATAAAGAGATGATGAAGGTTCACTTTGGGTGTTCTCTTGGGAGGATCTTCTTTCTGTCAAACATCATTTTGTCTGAATTCATTTCTTCTATATTAGATTATATATATATATAAATATTTCAAAATTATTTTAAACTCATATATTATTATTTATTTTTTTATTAGTCATTTGAACCTTTATTGAAAGCCCTCATGATTTTATGTGAATTTTTTCTTTACACTATAGAGAAATTAGTTACTTTACAATCCTATAAATAAGGAGAATGTTCTAATGATATGAGAATAAATATACCATATTTTTATCATTAGTGATGATATAAAATATTAAAAATTTAGGAAAATCATGAATTGACATATTTAATAATAATGATTTGAGGAACTTGAATGAAATAGAAAATAAGTTTCATCATTTTTTTGAAGGGAAAAATTAAAATACATGGATTGGTTGTTTATTTTAAAATTGATAAATTAAATCATTATTTTATGTTAATTTTTAAAAATTTGGTTTTAAATTGAACTTTTTTTTTATTTTATTGCTTTGGAATTTGAATATTGGAAACATTGGTACCCTATGATTTTCAATGTTGAGATTTTATGATCTAGGACAGTCATGGTTTATGTGTGGGGGAATTGATAGATCTAATATTTTCATCATTATTATGTGTATTTCCATTATTTTAACCATCCCAATTTATCAATTTGAGATTATTTTCATCTATTTTTGATTTATGGACTGTTTTGGGATAAAATGTGAAAATTTTTTAATTCTGGAATTTTAGCAGATTTTATTGACTTTTTTATTTTGATCATAAATTTTAAAATATATATTCAATTTATGTGATTATTTTTTTTAGGATTAATTTATTTATGGGATATTGATTTTAATTCTGAACAACAAGAGAATATGCACATATAAAGTCCCAAAAAAATTAACCAATGTTAAAAACCTTTTGGGCAGAAAGAGTGGACCCCACATCCTGAAATGAGGCATAACTCAGGATAAACACCTCAATTTTAGGTTATTATTGATTTATTTTAAATATTAATCCTATCCTAATTTAAAAAATAAATTTCATAGATTTATTTAGTCATTATGGTGTCCGTTGAATGCTCAAAATTTTAGAAATATTTATAAATCATTCATACATAACAAATTCTTGTAGTAATTAAGCTATAAATTCTTCTAAACTTGTCAGATGGATATGAAATTTTGGATTAAAATGAGTAAGACAATTTTAAACAACTTTAAATAATAATAAATTTACAAATTCGGTCATTAATTTGATCTAATATGATAAAACTTTTGAATGAAAAATTTTGGAGCCCAAAAATCTCACCCCTTTTGCCTAAACAAATACCCTATCCATCTCAAAATATTGGGAACCCTATGCATACATTTTCAATAATTTTTTATTTTATTTTACATGTAATATTATTATTCATTTTTAATATATTTTAATCTTCTTCTTCCAATCTTTCTCATATTTTAAATCTTTTGTGATTCTACCCCGTAATTCTCCACTATAATCTCTAGAACTCATGAACATGAGTAACTAACCTGAGGAATTTCCTGGGGGATCAATCTAGTATTAAACCCAAGTAACTGAACATTAATTTTTATTATTTATTATTTTATTTGGGGGATCTTAGTGGATAATGAACCTTTGTGTCTCCACTTTCCATGTGAGGATTAACTTTTCTTCTGTAATATTTTCCCTCGATCGAGGAGGTGTATGTGTGGTCTCTCAGTGATTTTAAAGTGCACTATATATTAAAAAACATCATTAGAATAGTATATTCATTCATATTATGGAGTGTGTTCATTAATTAAATTTTAAACTAATAAAAAGTGGATGAAGGTTCAATCTGGGTGTTCTCTTGGGAGGATCTTCTTTGTGTCAAAAATCATTTTGTCAGTATTAATTTTTTCCACATTACATTATATATATATATATATCAATATTTCATGAGTATTTTAAAATCATATATTATTTATTTTTATATTAGTTTTAATATAAATAGTGATAATAGAAAGTCAATGTTGTGTGAGCTGCCTCCTTGAGACCAACCCTAGGTGTGTACTATATTGAATTCTTAGGTAAATAAAATATTGACCAGGGATTCACAAAAAAAAATCCACACACATCAATTTTGCACCATTTTTGGTGAGTCTCCACAATTTTACACATTATTTTTCATAAAAAACAAAAAAAAATCATAATTTTCAAAAATAAAAAAATTATTTTTTGCATAATGTTTTAAATGATTATTTATTTAATTCATGGAATAATTTACCATAGGTGTAAGAACCAATTAATGTCTCACCCTTGTCCATGAAGTATTATGTTTCTCTTATTTTTATATAGGTGAGGTTATTTTTGAAATCAAATACCGAAGAGAAGACATTAAAATAATTCATAATTGGCCTGAGGAAGGATATGATGAATTTTTTTGAAGTGATGGCATGGGAGATAACTGAGTTCTCCCATTACATTCTATAATATTATCAAGTGGCCATGGTCTCAGAATATCCCACTTAGTCTTCCTTTATTATTATGAGTAGATCCATAAAATTTAGAAGCATGATTACATGCCTCCATCTTCTACTGTTCAACTCTAAGAGGTGATTTCTACAAATCAATAGATTCATGCCGAACAAACTCAAGGATATGATACATTCTCAAACTCAAAATCATTTGATTTTATTATAACTAATTTTATTATCACTCCTAATATTTTTGAATTTTCTTATTCATCCAACTCATATTACACCCTGGAGGAAGATGATGAAAAATAAAATTCACATATCGAGGAACATTTAGATCTCTATGAACACATTAAAAACTTATTAGAGTGAGTATAAGAAAAGATAAAAGTGACTCTTACTAAGGAAATAAATCCAATGATGCTTACTTTAAAGGAGAATAATTTGATATTGATACTTCATGTTTTAATTTTATTCAAATATAATTACACTTTAAAATTCCCTTTGACTATTATTTTGATGTAGAAAACCTTTAGAAACCATTGGATAGAGAAGAAGATGTTGTATATGTAGAAACCAAAGAGAAGGAGGTTCAATACTTAATCATACCCTTCCATGAAGACTATTCCACATTGTGAAGGGGGTGTATCTGGTGTGCTCTATATATGTAATTCTCCTCAATAAAAAAAGGAGAAATGGAAGTTGGGAAAATCCTCATGTGACAGTTCAATCCCAAGAAGATCAACCCACCATCTACTTATGGATAATATATAGTAATTCCCTTTGGAGGTAGTAAAAATCTAAGGCCCACTTGGGGGATCATACCAAGATTTATCCTTTACTTACTTTCTAGAAATTTGAATTTCAATATTAGGAAATTATATTTCAATTTCATTTTTTAGATTAATCTTCCATGTGGCCCCTCTACATCCTATATTTTTAACTTAAATGACATGATCCTTGTGATTAATAGTATAATTTTATTTTATAGGTTTATTATGGTAGAAGGAGTCCCACAAATATTGAAGAAAAGCACCAAAATTCATTTCAAAATGGAGCTAACTTATACTATTTATATTTTAAACTCCATATATTTTTGTATGTAAACATATTTTGAGATTTAAATTAGAAAATTATATGCCCACACATGAATTATCTCTTTACTTTGCTTATATAGCTAACATAAGTTTTTTAAGAATCCTGTGATGATAAGTTTTAAATTTCAATGATAATGATATTAAATGAGTAAAGATATAATTGTATGATTAAAATGGATCATTGATATTGAAATGAGGACTTGTGATTTGAGGAAATTAATTGATTAATGTAAATGAAATTTACCTAACATTTTTTCTTTCTTTGAATGTTTTAAATTCATGTGAATTTATTTGTTATTATTAATCATTCCTTGATTGATTTCCCAAAATCATATTTCCCATTTCTGAGAGGTTTTATAGACCAAGTACTTCCTATTTTATCTTGAGAATATTTCTTGAGTGATCTTGGGACATGTCATCAACCAAAACATACATTTGAACTTGTCAAATCTATAAATATGAAAAAAATTCATTTAAAATGATTGTGGAATATTTTGATAAGACACTTATCCTTTAAAGACCACATTTACATCAATCCTTATTTATCCCATAGTGACCATGAATGACCTTTATAGTAATGATCCATGTTTCAAGCTTTTTTTATCCATTATTACCACCCAATTATTATTTTCATGATATTTTAAAATTGAAGTGTGAGGATGAAGGCAGTCATGGTGGAAGGGATGGAATGTATTTCAAGGAAGAAGTTTGGGGGTGATATTGTGGGAATAATATATGGTTTTTAATTTATTCATGAGACTTAAATATTTTCCCCTCTTGAATTAATTTTTTTTTAAAAAGACAAAAAGAACCAAAAAACTGAGAAAAATGGGTTGTGACTTAGAAGAATAAAAAATCACAATTACGAGACCAATTATTTTTATCATATGTGGATAGGTGGTGGATATGAGCTATATTCTAATCAAAACTTTTTAAAAATGAAAAAAATGAAAATGTTCTTTGAAAATAAAAAAAGTATAAAAGTAGAAAAAAAACAATTCAAGAGGGTTCATAAATGATTCATTATGCTTTATTTGATCATAACCTTTACTCTAAGTTTTGGGGAAATGGGAGTTTATAATTTTAAGGGGATAATTCATTAATAAATTGTTTTTGATATATTTCATTGTACTTAAGAGATAAACCTACTCCACGAGCCTTGATTTTTAAAGCATAAAATCCTTCCAAACTTAACCCTCAGAGTAATTTAAACCTTTATTACCATACCTCATTATTTTATGCAAATTTTGTATTTATGTGGTAGAGAAATTAGTTCCTTTACAATAAAATGAATAAAGAAAATGTTCTCACGATTTTATCATAACTCTACTAGTTTTTTATCATTATAGATGATAAAAAAGATTCAAAAGTGAAGAAAATCATGACTTGGCATGTTTAATAATAATTAATTGAGGAACTTGAATGTAATAGAATATAAGTTTCATCATTTTTTTGAAGGGAAAAATTAAAATACATGTATTTTTTGTTTATTTGAGAATTAAGAAATTAAATTGATATTTTATGCATATTTTTGATAATTTGGTTTGAAATTGAAAATTGTACGATTTTATTTCTTTGAAATTTGAATATTGGTAACATTGGTACCCTATGATTTTCAATATTGAGAATTTGTTCTTATGGATAAGCATGGTTTAAGTGTGGTGGAATTGATAGAGATAATATTTTAATCATTTTTTATATGTATTTAAATTATTTAAACCCTCCCAATTTATCAATTTGATCTTATTTGCATCAATTTTTGATTTATGGTGTGTTTTGGGCTAAAATGTGAAAATTACTTAATTTTGTAATTTTAGAAGATTTTATTCACTTTAGTATTTTGATCATAACTTTTAAAATATCAATCCTATTGATGTGATTATTATTTTTATGATTCCTTTATTTTTATTATATAACTTTTTCTTAGGAAATTTGAGATAATTCACACTTATAAAGGCCATAAAAAATCAATCAATGTTAAAAAACTTTCAGGAGGATAGAGTGGACCCCACCTCTATAAATGATACATAACTTAGGATAAAAGACTCCAATTGAGGTGATTCCGAATGTATTTTAAATAGGAATCCTATCATCATTTCAATAATAAATTTCAGGGATTTATTCATCTACTAAGGTAGCCATTGAATGCTCAACATATAAGGAATATTTATGAATCATTTAAAAAGAATAAATTCTCGATATAATTAAGCTAGAGATTCTTCTAAACATGTATTATGGAGATGAAATTTTGGGTTGAAACCTGTAAGAAAATTTGGAAAAATCTTAAAAAATACTATATTTACAAATTTAGTAATTAATGGGATCTAACATGCAAAAAAAATCCTAGGAACAATTATGGTTCCAAAAAAACTCACCCATTTTTCCTATAAAAATGTATTCCCTCTCCTTATCAAAATATTGGAAACTCTATGTGTAAATTTTAAATAGTTTTTTATTTTATTTTACATTTAATATTATTATTCATTTTTAAAATAATTTACTCTTCTTCTTCCACTAATTCTCATATTTTAAATCTTTTGTGATTCCACCCCGTTCTTCTCTACTGTGATCTCTAAAACTTATGATCATGAGTAACTAACCCGAAGTAGTTTCTAGGGGATAAATCCAGTGTTATACCCAATTTATTTCACAATAATATTTATTATTTCTTATTTTTTTAGAGTTAGGTGAAGGGGTATATTATTGGGTAAGGTTCCTTCTTGTCTCCACTTTCCACATGAGGCTTAAATTTCTCTTCCGCAATATTTTCCCTCTACTGAGGAGGTGGATGTGTGGTCTCTCGGTGATCATCAAGTGAAATATATATTCACAAACATAGGTATAAGAGTATATTCATGAATATGATAGATCATTTTCATTATATAAATTTTAAACTAATAAAGAGACGATGAAGGTTCACTTTGGGTGTTCTCTTGGGAGGATCTTCTTTCTGTCAAACATCATTATTTCAGCATTCATTTTTTCCACATTTCATTATATATATATATTTCAATATTTTACAATTATTTTATTATATATTATTTATTTTTATATTATTTAGAATATAAATAGTGATAATAGAAATTCAATGTAGTGTGAGATGTCACCTTGAGACCAATTTTGGGTGTGTAATATATTACATTCTTAGGTAAATATAATATTGACCGGGGGTTCATGAAAAAATAATTGTTCATCAAAGCCCCTATACTTTATTGAAGGATTTAATACCCCTGTTATATTCTACATACATGGCCTCTTCCACTAGTGTATGAAAAATATTGTGTGGGTTTTTAAATATTCAACTTCTTCTTATTTCTCACACCGAGCATGACTCACGTGGGCTTATAGGTCAATAAATATCATGAAATTTTCAAAATAAAACCCCTTAATTTGGAGTAAATTATCTTTAATAATATTCCTCTCACTTTATATAAGCCTCCTATTTAGAGTAATCTGTAACAATAATAACTCAAATGGGCCTCATCTATATATGTAAGTCCCAACCCTTTATAACTACATGAGATTTCACTCTCATATAAATGATATATGTTGGAAGCCTCTTTGAGGTCCAAAAATTGCACCCCAAACCCAAACTAATATTCTCTAGGAAATATTCCTTGTAGGGTCATATCTAAAATGGGAGACCACATCCCTTCCTCTTCCCTCAGGCCACTTCAGCATAAGTCCCACACCAGCCCTTAATTAAGAACCTTTCTCTGAGATGTCCTTTCCGTATGATGCTAAACTATAGAGTTTGGTCCTCATCACATCAACATAAATGGTATGATGTTTCCTATTAAGTGACACCAAACTATATGGGTTATGAATCCTTTCATGAGGATATGAAAGAATACTGTCACAAACCAATCAGAGGTTCCATCCAACCCAACACACTGTCTGATTCATCACATGACCCAAAGGGCATTTCTGATCCCCATATGATGGAAACTAGTGCCTGGGTATAAACAATACATCTTGGTAATGATTTAAACCATTCACATAATCATAAACAACCAACAATAATAGAACATCACAAGACTAAATATCATAAAAAACACAAGGTATTTTTTTTTTCATATTTAAAGTTATACAACTTTTATCAAAACTAGATGTAAAAAAATGAAATGGGAACCACAAAACTCTCCAAAAAAAAGTCCATGCAACAAGAGAGTCATCAACCTTTAGCCACCACCAAAAACACCTAAAATAAGTTTAACATTAGTAATAAGATCCACCATCACCCCCACAATATATATTTCCTTTACCTAGGGCATACATAATAAATTTGACCTACACCCAAATGTGTATGTAGGGTGTAAAATAAATTCCAAAATTATTCCACAGAAAATAATAGATTCCATGCGACAAAATTAAAAGATAAATCAACATTCATATTTCCATAAGAAAAATTGAAACATTAATACGATTTTTTTAAGAAAACCTTATTAAGAAACACTTTTAAAGGAAAATATTTTTCACAAATAAGATTGATTGAATTAAAAAAATGAACACATGGTCTACCATATGCTGATGGATAACACTACATCACATAAGAATCATGTCACAAGAGTGCACCATGGGTAAATACCTTAAGGTAAATAGCTCTAATGGGACTCTCGAAACCTTGTACCTCAGTGATCAAAATCCTCTAACTCAACTACCAACAACATCTCCATGCACGGGCCATTAGAGGGGATACGATACCAAGGTCCAATGGTCTCCATATGATAAGAAAAAATAAATTGAATTCCTGTGAACAATACACTAGATGGGAACAAATCATAAGGTATAGTGGTCTCTAATCATATCACATTTTTAGTTAGTGTTGTAATCATCAATCCTTAAAGATAAATATGGGCCTCAACCTCTTCAGAATCAACTAGCGTACTAGTTATAGTTCAACCACCTAGATACCCATGATTCCCTTTGTTCTCAAATTTCATTTCATATATCAAATAAATCATCACATTCACATACACATTCCAAGCATCACAAAAACACTAGAAAATCACTACTTTCAAATTTTCACATTGACCCAACAATCAAAACTCAAACAAAAACCACCCTTTTATCCATAAGAAATCCACTTTCCATTTCAAATGAACCCCAAAACCATTTGAAAATACATTTCACACCACTTTCATAATTCATGAAATACATTTGAAAACAAAAAAAATAATAACATGTGTGAAATACAACAATTTATATGATAAAATTCCCTTTAAAATTTATATTTACACCAAATTCATTTTATAACACGCTTCATATCACTTTAATAATTAAAAGAAACATTTAAGGTTCACAAAACAAAATCCAACATTAAACAAAATCCATTTCCCTTTTAAAATATACCTTTGAAACATTTTTATATTTAAATATATTTGAAAATATATTTCTCACCTTTTATACAAGACATAAAATATATTCAAGAATCATCACAACAAAGAACACATGAAACATAACCAATTTCATTTATAAAACCCATTTTAATCACATATGCATCTCAAAAACATTCCAAAATATATCTCAAACCACATAAATGTAACTTCCTGACCACTTTTACCCAGAGTCGGTGCATTATTACATAACATTGGCATGATCACAAGGGATCAAATCTCAGATGACCGATTAGTTTAGTAGCCTTGAAAGTACTAGATATATTCATAAGTTTTACATTACATCATGAAATAAAAACATCAAATTTTTTTCCCCTTTTGAACACACTTATATATTTATCCTATCCGTATAGGTCAACCATAAATACTTCTTCACATCTTGGAAAAAATAAAACATAGAAATTGGTGAGCTCAGATGCTTAGTAAGGATAACAATATAGCAGAAACTTTCATAAATAAGCATAAACATTTAAGGAAATGCATAAGACTAAAAAATCCTTTTAAACATAAACTTCATCATAATATGGAAAATATAAAATCAAATAATGCCATTTAATTATTCACATGTTTATTATACTAGTCAGATAATCACAAGCAATATCAATAGACACTTTCATAATGATGGAATGCATAATTCCAGACTTCATAACCACATAGTCAATGCCTTGTTCCAAGAATACAAATAATATTTTGTCAAGGACTTATTCCAAGACAATATTTTGTCTCATGAGACCTACCGATGCATCAAGGAGCTATAGAAAGCTCCATCTGTCACTTACTAAGTTCAATACATTCCTCACATGAAAAGGTTTAATCATAACATAAACATTCGTATTAAAACTGGCATACGAAATGTCAATACTTTATTCGTAAACCATGAATGGTGTAAAATTAACACATACACAATCAACCATATCACAAAACCTTCAGTATAATATGTATGTATGTTTTGTATCATAATAAATCAACTTCAAACAAGCTTAAAATCTATCAAATGATGTTGACATAGATGAAATTAAAACTTTTTTTAGAGAAATATCTCTTTTTATTTTGACATCATTTAAAATTTATATAATTATAAAAAGAAAACATTTATTTTAAAAATATTCTTATAATATTTTATGGGAATCTTCAACGATGTTATAATGGTGAAAAATAGCTGTACCTGCTGTATAAGTTAAAAAAAGACATTCTTACCTTAATTCTTTGAAAAGGTCATAAAGTACCTTTTTTGGAAAATGACAGAAAGATTCCTTTCAAAACATTTTATAAAAAGTCAAAAAAGGGTATAAATGACTTTAACCCATATTATATTAAATAGTAAAAATGTTTTGAAATACATTTTTAAGAAACATGGATGTGGATGATAAAGAGGTCTCAATAGATACTTACGTTAAAACAACCTCAGATAATAAAGAGATTGTGAAATTAACCCTTAAATTGTACTTTTTATTAGTCGAGGGTATGTTAACCTCTTTTATAATATTTAAATAATTGTTATTAAATTATATAAGAACTATATACATAAATATGATACCATATATGACCCTCTAATATTACTTTGTTAATAATATTTCAGTAGTATCATTGTTTTGGGTGTTAACTGATTCGTTTTCTTTTATATGATTGGTTATGTAATATATGTTTGTTATGGATAGGATGTATTTGATTAATATACAGAATGATATTATATTCAAAAAAATTATTTTTAATCATAAAATAAAAATTATTCTTGAATGATTATGATGTGGAATGAATCTCATCACGTTCGTGGAGACGGTAATCCGTATGTACGCACGAGCGATAATATTGATGATGAAATCAGATATAATTTGATGTTATATCATATATACAGAATAATTAACATGTTATATTTATTATTTAAATTATTTATATTCATTATTATACCCATCCAAAATAATGAAGTGTTTGAATAACAAACTACACCACGACATGGAGACGGTAAGCCGTACGTACACACGTATGGTGACTTTGTCATTTATAGGATGGATAAAATAAAGAATATGGTTGTAAAATATTTATAATAACATAATAGTATATATAAGATACTAGAGTTATTATTTTATAATAGAAACAACAAATAAAGAGTAAGTTGAATAAGAAAAGAACTTGAAAGAGGTGATGAAATATTTACCTCTTCTCCGGGTTCTTCCTTTTTATTTGATCAAAAGGGCTCCTTAGGTTGGATTTATGACCAAAGTAAGGCCTCTAGGATGAATTTATGAATGTTGGGAGGATATTTGGGAAGGTTATGGACGAGACAAATGTCTTTGGATGTGTTAAATTAATAGAATGGGAAGTACCCTTTTATAATAGAGGTGAGGGTCACTTTAGGAAAACTTGAAATATTATTTTATAATAAAATAATTTTCGGTTTATAATGGATAAAAAATTAATTAATTAGAGTATAAGGTGTATATGGGTTGAAAAAATCTCAAACAATAGGTTTTATAAAAGTTTAGGTCACCATATTAACCTTATCTTTTAGATTTAACTCTTGGTTAAATAGTTTGACATTTACCATGTCTCTTTGTATTTTTATATTATATGGTTAATAAACTTACTATAAACTTCCAAGTGAACCCCAAGTGGTTAATTATTAATATATACAACCTTATATAAGTATTTTTACTGAACCTTAGTTTTTTAGGAATATTATATCAATTAATAATATAGTATTTGTTTAAAAACTCAATTATGTCAATTTTGACACTATTTAGTATTTGATTTTTTTGAAAACCATAAATACTTTATCACTTAGAATAAAATTTATTTAACCAACCCTAAAATGTAATATTAACCTAGAAAATTAGTTTAATTCATCATAAGTTTCAATTTACATTTATTTGGATATTCATAATATCAATTATTTTAATCTTTCATTAATAAGGTAATTACTGCATCATCATTGTGTCATAAATAAATTAAATTATTTAATGTATAAAAATTATAAATAAAATACCATTATGTAGGAAATAGTTTTATATTTCTAATTAATATTTATAGTCGAATTTATCTTATTTATAAACCTATATTAAAAATGGTTTAGTTATTAAACTTTGAATTTAACTCTTTTAACTCTTCTTTAAATAAAATAATAATAAATGTTCTAATCTTATCCAAGTGGACCAAAGGGGGTAATATTTTATTATTAAGGTTGTTTTTGGTCAAATTATACTTGTACAATATAATTAGGACATGTGTTAGGGTAATTATAATATCATTTTTACCCTTAATTACCCTATTTACTTTTAACCGTGGTAAATAAAAGTCAAAAGTTACTATTCACCAAAAATTATTTTCATCTTATTGAAAAAAATTTTACTTACTGATTTCAACCATGTCTCTTTGATTTTTTAAATTCAACTCATAGAAGTGGTAATATTAAGTTTTATGCAAATTTGCAAATGCTCCTAGGAGGTGGGTAAAAGACGGTAAAAAGTTCAATAAATTTTTTATATATCTAAGCTTATTATAAAATGACTCCAATGAATTAAATTGAACTTATATAGATATTATGTATCTATTTTGACCTAAAATAAATTTAAATAAATATATAATTATTTAAATAAAAAGTCGGTTTTAACCAATAACGCAGTGTTTTTCACTATTCATCAAAAATTGAAAGTTTTCAGAAAAATACAAAAAAATGACCCTAAGATAATTTAGATATTAAAAATTTAAAAATGAAGTCCATTTTGAAAAATAATATTTATAAAATTTCAAAAAGTGGGTATTAATATTCATAACGGCTAGTTTGATTGGTCGCGGTGTGTTAGAATCTCGAAGTTGTGTACAATAAAAGCTATTTCACTATTCAAAGGGAAAAATACCATGGAAGATTGAGGTGTTATAATAAAAATCCAAATAAAAGATGTAAGTAATCAAGAAAGCAATCTAAACTCATCAAATAATGTAAAATCATATAACCACCTACCTCACACTTGGAAACTTCTAGAAATCAGTACAAAACCACAACCGCACCATCAAAGCACCCTATAAATGAATGATCAAACAAAAATATTAAAGATATCACTCAACAACACAATATAAAATGCTATTTTGGTTAAACAAACCACTGAAAAATAGGTACTCAAGAAAGAGGGGGGAAGAACCCTAGAAAGAGAGATAAATTAAGAGGAAGCAAACTTACTTGATTTTTCCTTGAAGAGACGGGGTCAAAACCACCCAAGTATTGAGGTTCAAAGGATTCAAGAAATATTAGAGGAAGATCCCATGGTTTAATATCCCAAATGAAGTTGATGGGAGGTGTTTTAGTGTTAAAATTGAAGAGGGAACAAAGGTAAATTTCCACTTTTTAATGACCTAGACAAGTTGCACAGTTTTCCCACATGGTTTTTCCAAAATGTGAGGCAACTGTGCACCCCTAACATTATAAGGAGGAAATGCCTCATGGTTATCCTACATGGTTTAAAAAACGGTGTGCCAACCGTGCGGTCTCTACTGTCCAAAAATGGCACTTGGACACATCCTTTTCTTGGCAAGGTTGGATAGTTTCCCCTAACCGTGAACAAACTAAGCTTCACCTTATTCTAAGACCAAATTCTCTATTTTTCTCCAAAAACACATGGATAACTCAAGGGATAAATACCATATCAAATATAAATAGAATAATACCTCAAAATATAGGTCTTGATGATTATCTTCATATATTTTCAATTAACTTTGAGTGGATTTTATATGACACTAAATGGTTTGAACCTTATTTTCCATTTCATAGATAATATTATGTCCCATTAGCTTTTGATCCCCTATATTATCACAACATGTTAGATTCTAACACCTCTTCCCATGCATAACATCATAAGGTTCCATTTTTAATTCCAAAATGAAAACTATTGTTATGTGAGAGCTCCACCATGGGAAGGTTTTGGTCCCAACATTCTTGGAAATCCATTTAACATGATCTTAGTATATACTCGATAGTTTTAATTATTCTTTTAGGCTGATCATTCTTCTGAGGGTGATAAGAAGTACTGAAACATAGCTGTATATCTAATGTTTTCTGAAGTATTCTCTAAAACCTTGATGTAAATCTTGGATCTAGATCATATACAATGAATAGTTTCTATCCATGCAGTATTTACAATTATTATATATATATATATATATCTTGGTGAGTTGTTAAAGATATAAATATTCCTTTATTACAATAAAATCCATTGAATTTGAAAGGTGATCGACTGCCACCCAGATGGAATTGTTGAATTTAGATGTCTTGGGGAGTCCTATGATAAAATCCATGGTTATGTTTTCCAATTTCCATACTGGTATAGGAAATGGTTGTATGATACCCATATACTTCTGTCATTCAATCTTGGGTTTTTGGCATACTAAGCATTGAGATAATAATTCTACAATATCCCTCTTTATGTTATCCCACCATAAGTTTTTCTTCATATCTATATACATCTTAATGATTCATGGATGAATAGATAAGGATGAGCTATACACATCATCCAAAAGTTTCCTTTTCAATTCTAGTTTTTATGGGACACATATATGCATTTCAAACCTTTTAACTCTATATTTATCCATGTTGAACTCCAGAATACACACTACCTTCTTCTATAGATACTCATCATTGTTTTGGGCCTCCTTGATCCTCTGAAGAATGGATGGTTGAGTAATTATTTGAGTAAGGTGTAATGAATATCTTTTTATTATTCCTATTTATATCCTTTTCATTTCTAAGAATATTGGATCCCTTTTAATCCTCATCATGGATAGGGATGTAGGATCCTTTCTACTCATAGCATCTTCCACTTTTTTTCTTCCCATGATGGTAATAGATTGAATAATTATAATCCTTGATCGGCTCTAAACACATCCATTGGTGCGTATTGATTTATTTTTGTGTGAATATATACATGGGGATTTTATGATCAAAATATATATCATAATTATCTCTTTAGATATAATGTCACCAAAATTTAATGTGAAGGTCACTGTAGTCAGTTCCAGATCATGAGTTTGGTAGTTATAATCATGGATATTTAATTGGAAAGATTCATATGTTATCACTTTGTCATCTTGCAAGAGTAAAAAACCCAATATTTTTTTTGGATGCGTCACTATATACAAAAAATTCATCCCCATTAGTGGGTAATGTGAGTAAAGCTGCTATGATTAGCCTCTTATTTAAATATGTAAATCTGTCCTCACATTCATCTGTTGAAAAAATATTACCTCCCTTTCAATTTAGGATGGTTAGTGGGCTTTAAAATCATGATAAGTTTCTAAAAAAATGACGTTAGTACCCATCTAATCCAAGGAAACTATAGATATTTATAATAGATGTTGGTCTTTTCTTTCCCACAATCATATCTACTTTTTAAGGATGAATATATATGCCTTTTTTGGTGATGACATTCCATAAAAATTTTACTTACTCAATCTAGAAATCATATTTACTGTAATTTTCATAAAAATTTTACTTTTAAAGGTATTTAGTATAGAATTAAAATGATCCTCATGTTCTTATTTATTATTAGACTAGATAATAATATCCTCTATAAATAATACCACAAATTTTTCAAGTTAATCCCAAAAGAATCTATTCATTAATTCCATAAAGATAGATAGAACATTAGTAAGTCCAAATGGAATCACTATGAAATCATAGTTCCTTTACCTTTTACAAAATATAGTCTTGTTGATATCCTCCCACTTCACCTTTACTTGATAATATCTTGATTGAATATCCATCTTATAGAAGTATTAGGTTCCACAAAGATGATCAAATAAATACTCAATCCATAGATCATGATTCTTGTTTGTTATCGTGACCTTGTTGAGGTCAAGATTATCAATGTATAGGAACATTGAACCATCCTTTTTCTTGATGAAGAGGACTGGTGAACCCCACAGTGAATCACTTGGGTGTATAATCCTTTTATCAAAATTATCATGTAGTTGTTTCTTCAAATCCTTAAGTTCAAAAATGGATATTTTATAAGGAGTCTTGGATATTGGAAAAGATATTGGTACAAATTCAATTGATATCTTGACCCATCAGTTAAGATGATAACCAAGAATTTCTAAAAAAAAACATAAAAAAATTCCACTTAAATGGAAATGTCATCAAGGATAATCTTTTACACAACCTCAATCATTTGAGATAGATATAATTTCTCATAAGGAAATAATATCCATACTTGAGATAATGATACCAAAGGAGACTCATCATCCTCCTTGTAATTATATAGAATTATAGGGTTTTTTTGACATGGATCATGATTTATTTCTCTTGGAAATTTTTATTATATTTATACATGTAAATACAATCCATACCCATAATAGAATCAAATTACACTAAAGGGACTATCACAATATTTTCCAGGAAATTTATACCACAAAATTTGATAGGGGACGAGTTACATGACTGGGATACAATAATTGAACCATTTTTCATATTTAATGATAAATCAACTTCCATTTTTTAAGGTGGTGTTTGAATAGTTAAACTTGTTTCCGACGCTTTCACTGGGGCGCGCGTGTTCATCTCTTTTTGGGGGATGGTAGTGCTATTTTGTTTCCTCGTATTCCCGCTTTCCAAAGGCGGGCGGCATCCGCTCCTTATTCAGGTACGTTTTCTCCTTGATTGAAATGGGATGATGGTATGTCAGTTCTTCCTTCCATGGATTCCTCCTCAGAACTCATCACCTAGTCTGGGTCTCCCTCATAGATTTAAGACGTTGTTCATGGAACTATTCCTAGTTCCATATATTCATTGATTCCAGTTAATTACACTACTTTTGTCAGGACATTCCAAGGGGTCCGATTAGGGAAGTAACCTTCAGTTAGAGGAGTAGTCATGTAGGGCATCACTAGCATGTCTGGAAACTGGGGGATTGGAGTTTTAGTCTTCTTTTCCTTATTATAGGGCTTCTCAAGGGCACATAATCCCGAGGCATCCCACATCGGACATGGGGAATCATATTCCATGGGTATGTATCTGAGGTGTTCCTCAACTTCCCATGTTTAACACAGAGTATGCCGCAAGTTTAACGTCCAACAGAGATGGATCAGACTAATCAAATGTAGAGACCTGAAGCTTAACGTACATGGACATTACATTACTTTTGCGGAATAATTAATACATAACAAAAATAGACACACAAGGAACGTAATAGTTTAGTGTCTTTGGAAACATGGAACGTAATCTTCTAATCGTGGTGAAAGATCTTCAACATCTCCCATAAAGATCTTCCATTTTTTATTTCCTTACCTAAAACCTTTATTTTAATCCTGGGAGAAAAGAAAACATAAAAAGGGTGAGCTCAAATTCTCATTAAGGGTAAGCATAGATAAAATAAAACATACCATATACATTTGAACTTAAAAACATGAACATAATGTTTAAACATCAAAATCTTGAGCAACGACATAAAACATGGAAGTACATAAGGCATAGATCATAATGGAACATAAATCATGATAAAATAGCATGGAAATAAAACATGTAATTGTGGCAACCATTAAGCACATGATATTATTTCCATATTAGCCAAGGCATTGCTACCAAGACCATCTTAGTGGACAAAGTCCCTTTCTAAATCGAGTTCACTCCTCGTTCCAGTCCTATAATACTAAACCAGATTAACTTACCGTTCCATCCATGTCTATCTCATGAGATATAAATATTTACCCAATGCATTGGAGGGAGATATAGGTCCCACCCATATCATAATTAAATCATTCTTTCATGTGCCACAAAATCATAAATCATACATCATAGCATAACCCATGTAATAGAATGGGATTCTTAAAAATCATTCCATCATAACATAATCCATATAAAAAATGGATATCTTTTCATCATAAGAAGAATAAAACCATGTAAATAATGGAGACATTATACTTGAAACATAAACATATTAAATAATTTCATTTTAGATGGAAAATAGTTTTGATAAAAACACTTGAAATGAATTCTTGAGGAAAATATCCTTTCTTCTTCAAAATCATTTTCTTTTCACAAAATGCCATGAAATTTTAAAAGAAAAGGGTTTTGTTGAAAATAATCATGAAATCTTGTAGAGGAAGTTTCATGAAAATGAGGCGTTATGAAACCGTAAAAATCCGTTCACACCGTATAAGTTAAAAATAACATTCTCCTCTTACTTTTGTCGGAAAAGTCAAAAAGTACCCCGTATGGTAAACCAAAGAAATATTACTTCCATACGATGTGGTAAAAGTATAAAAGGGTAAAAATGACTTTAAACATACATGGAAGAAAAGAAAAAATTTTATGAAAACATTTTGAGAACATATGGACATGGATAATAATCATAACCCCAGTAAATACTTACAAATAAACAATCTCAGATAAGAATGAGATTAGAATAATTATCCCTTACCTTAGGGCCGATATAATTTGTACGTATATGAAACTCATGTATAATGATTTAAATAATGTCATTGACTTATTAAAAAATCATATTCATTGTTATGATATCATATATGGTTCACTTATGACTTTATATTACCCATTCTTTTGTAAATTCCATGTTAAAGAGCATTTTGGGTAAAATCGTTTCATTTGTCATCCGTGTTTTAACTTGTAATTATTCATATGATTACTTAGATAATGATTAATTAATTCCAGAATATAAAACATGATTTATATATAATATATTTTCATAATATACATATATTTAATAGATCAATAAATGGAAAGAAATACACCGTTCATGGAGACGGTAGGCCGTACGTACAGATGAACGTTGTTTTCGTTTTCTCATTGAATTGAATGGAATTAATTGGATGAAATACATATATATATACATAAATACAGTATCATTATGTAATATATTTCATGATTACTTATTATATCTACTTTATAATCATTCATTAATGGTTAATCATTGAGAATGAATCTCATCGCGTCTTGGAGACGGTAGTCCGTACGTATGCATGAGCGATGATATCGTTACCATAATTATTGAATTGAATTGGAGTGGATGATACAATATATAAGAATCAGTATTATGTTATAATAACTATTTATAGTTATTATTTACACCATTATACCCATCCAAGTAAGGTGGTGCTGGAAAAACAGATTACACCACGGCGTGGAGACCGTATTCCGTACGTACGCACGCGCGGTGATTTCGTTTTCCGTAGGATGGATAGAAGGTGAAATGGGGTTTTTTCATATTTATATTAAAATATCAATATATTATTTATACTAATGTTATTACTTTATAATGAAATAACTGAAGAAGAAGAAGTTGAAGAAGAAAAAAGCTTGAAATAATCGGTAGAAGAGATTACCTCTTCTTCGATGCACCTCCTTTAAACTTCTTCTTAGGGCACTAGGGTTGGTCTTTTGAGAAGACTAGTACCTCTATATGGTTTCTAGGGAAGTGGGAAAGTGAAATGGGCAGAGTTTGTCTGAGCTTCAAGGCCCAAAATGGTGTGAGGAAGAGAGGGAGGAGGTGCCCTTTTATAAGGGAGGAGAGGGGCACCTCTGGAATCCTCAAAAATATTAGTTTAATATAAATTCAAACCCCACATAAAAACCTCCAAAAATGACTCAATTAGAATATTAGATGATATAGGGTTGTAATCTCATCAGCCAATAAAATTTAGACATGTTTTGATCTTATTGTAAACCTTATCAGTTTGATTTATCCTTATTTAATCTATTTAAGTTTATTTGTGGTAATAAAATTCTAAATTTTAAATGGTTATAAATAATCACTTATGTGTTGTTAATTTTCCATAATTGGATACTTTATGACATTATAGACTATGTAAATCTCAATTTATAATTTTTAAATATTTTTGTGATTTTTAAAAAATTTAATAATATGTTATTTTTCTAAAATAACAATAGTGTTAATTTTGACACTATTCATTTATTTGAATTTAAATAAAATCTACACAGAGGATACAATCTAACTAAACTATTTCATAGATTCCTAACATGTCCAATTTGTATATAAAAGTCTTGGATAACATTAAACATTTCATATAATATTTATTTTAATATTTTTAAAACCATTTATTTGGTATATCTCTTAATAAAATAATTAGTACAATATTTTTGTATAATTATTTAATATACTTATTTGTTTCATAAAAATTAAAAATAAAATACTTTGATGAAGATAAATATCAAATATTTTATAATAATAATTTTACTAAAATTTATCATCTTAAAATAACAACATGTAAATTGTTATCTTTATTAAATTATGAAGGTGACAAATTTGGAATCATTTAAAATAAAATATTATAATTGTCATAATCACCATAATAAGGATCCAAATGGTCAAATATTATGCCCGTGGATGATTAGGATTTATATATACACTAATAATAAGTTTTGTGCAGATTTTAGGGCCTTTTGATATGTATTACCATTTCAATAAAAACTATATTATTGATTTTTCACTAAATAAATAATATCTGCATCATTAATGTATAAGATAATAAGGTAATTAAATTACTCTTAAAAATTAAAAATAAATTACCATGATAAAGAAAAAAATTTTATATTTCAAATGAGTATTTATAAAAGAATTTATATTCTGTATAAACTTATATTAAAAATACTTTAATTATTAAAGTTGAGTGAGACATATTTCACTTTCCTTTAAATAAAATAAACTAAAGGTCTTAATCACCTCTAAGTGGGTTCTAATGGATTACATTTCGACCCAAATATGACTAAGGATGAAATATAATCATCAAATTTTATTAAGACAAGTATTATGATAATTTTATAATATTATATTTACCCTTAATTACCCAATTTACCTTTTACTATGGTAAATAAAATTTACCGTTGTTACTATTCATAACGCCCAAAAATAAAAAGTAGTCTATTAATATAATTTGGACCCACTAATTCCAAATATGGAATCCATTTTTCCAAATTCAATACACAGAAGTTGCAGAAATTAAATTAAAATTAATCCCGTTGTCGAAAGAAAACGGGTTTTTGTTTAAAACATTGCAAAAGATTGAATTTATTTATCCCACGAATTCAATGTAAAATCAATGCTAATGACATACATTATATTAAATGGTAAAAATATATTCTATTTATACTTTAAAGCCATTCAATATTATAATTTAATCAAATAAGTTATTACGATGAAAAAATTTGTTTTTAATTAAAATATAGCGTGTTTTTACTATTCATTAAAATATGTAAGTTATCAGAATAATATGAAAAATTTATCCAAGGTAAAATTTTATATCCTGATTCCAAATAATAATTTTATTTTGTAAAATGTAACTTATAAACATGTCAAAAACTAGATTTAAAGTGGGTGCGCCATCAAGAGGCGGCAAAACTGCATTTTTTTTGAAAAATACTTATTTTACCCGAAAAATTTATTTTGTTCTCATACAATGTTCTAGAAAACGTGTAAGATGAATAATAATGTTTTGAAATTCAAAACTTAGTTAATACTATTCATAACGGCTAGTTCGTGATAATATTATAACCATATATCGTTGTTTAGTGAAACCCAGTATTGCGTACAACACACGCTATCGAGGAAGGTCGCGATTGCGTGTAATGCAAGCCAAATCAGGGTTGCATGTAGTACAAGACTCCTTTGTTGTTGTGTATAACAAAATACAACCATATTTCATTTATACATTGAATATATATATATATATATACATACACACTAAATGTTGCGTAGAATAATAACTATCAAACAAACTTGAAATTGTGTGTAAAATGATCCAAGAATAATGTTGTGTATACTAAAAGCTAATACGGTGTTGCATATAGTGCAAGATAATCTTGGTGTATCGTACAACAGAAGATATGAATGAAATTAAAAAGAATATAACTTATAAAATCTCGTGGTATTACATTCTACCCCCCTTAAAATGAATTTCACCCTCGAAATTCGTCGGGGTTATAAATGGTTTTCTACTTGAAAGTTTATTTAATTGAAACCCACATCGTAAAAAGGAATACCAAAACTTATCTTTAAAAACTAAATTATGAAACGTAACGGTTACCCAAATAAACTAATCACTGGGTTTCCACATAGGAGAACATAGGTGAAAATATGGATATGGAAGAGAAATCTAACCATCATGTTCTGATAAAGAGTGGTAGAGAACATGGCTATAAAAAAGCCAAAAATCACAAAGACATAGATTTGTGATG
The DNA here is from genome assembly GCA_963277665.1 of Viscum album. Taxonomy (NCBI): domain Eukaryota; kingdom Viridiplantae; phylum Streptophyta; class Magnoliopsida; order Santalales; family Viscaceae; genus Viscum; species Viscum album. Next base: position 827,670,729 of record OY728155.1, read on the forward strand.
ATCTAAGGTACCATCTGATTCATCGGATATAAGGGAACTAGGACAACATTTTTGGTTTTCAATATCATTTCCCTAAAGTTGATGAATTAAAAGAAATACTTACATGATTTTGGTATAATCTCACTTTTGTTCGTGAATTGAACAATTTCCACTTCATCCCTTAAAGAAATGAAGTTGAATTTGTTATTCATGATGTGTTATAAGATCATGTGATATAATGATGGGTTATTCCATCTATTTCAAACAAAAGGTTAGCAAAAGTTATAAGTCCATCTTATGGTTAGATTAATCGTATATAGTTCTAAAAATGAACTTATACTTCATTTATCGTACCGCTTAATAAAATAAAACTAGTTTCTACTAAACAGGGACTTCCTTTAGGCCAGTGGTAGGTGATAAAGGCCAGTCTCACTTCAGTTGTGGGTTCAATTCCCACAGCCTTGTTCGATGCAATGGTCTGTTTCCCGTCCTGCAGGTTGTCCTTTTTCTAAAACTACATTACTATAACATCCAATCAATAATATCGAAAAAAGTTCTGTCCTTAAACAATACTAACTTATTTCCAACATAATCCATTCCAATCTTTAGGCTTATCTAAAATACTTAGGTCCAAGATCATAGTATAAAGAAAACAATTACTAGAAAGGTTATCTACCAAGAATGTGAATACAAGCATTTATCCCACATATATCATAAGATATATCTTGTTGGTTGTAATATAAACACATGAATACTTTAGTCATATATTCTCTTGAAACATAAATTACCATAGAACCTTAGTGAAAACATGAATAATGTCAAAAGGTAACTCTTTCCACATACCAAAATCCCAAAAATTCTATATACTCAAACCATAATATCACTTAGTCCTTATATCAGTCATGAGCTCATGAATACAATCAAATATCTCATTATCTTCTTATCCCTTCATTATGTGCATATCATCTACTTTACAAAAATATCTGAATAACCTTCCATGGTTACCAGTACCATTCAACATATACTTCCAAATACTTTAGGAAAAAAAATAGTGTAACAATCCTTAGATGATTCTTTATTCCATAGTACCATAAATTATTCTTTATAAACATACAATCATTCCACTAACTTCTTAAACCACTGACTGAGCTTCATCATTTCTTTCATCTCATATTTCATTTGTAGTCTCTTCATTATCATCCACATAAATACTACTCATATGACCATGCTGATTTTCTTCATGAGATTTTCCCTTAGGGCATTGGTTTGAATAATGCCCATATATTCCACATTTAAAACATCTAATCATTGTTGATGTCATAGCAATACCATTATCCTTGTCCATGCTGTTAACTGAACCTTTTCCTTTGCACTTGCTTGCTTTGTGTCCTTCTTTTCCACACCCAAAGCATCTTCCAGTTCCTTTGAAACAATCTCCCCGATGCCTCTTCCCACATGATTTACATTAGGGAAATTGAACTTTCTTTCCTCTATGATCCTCATAAAACTCCATCTTTCTCTTATTATTTGTGTCGGGAAACTTACCAAAGTTGAGATTATTGATAATATTATGATATTGCTGATTAGGAATAATAACGATGTTTGGACTTCCAAATCCCGTTTTATTTGGTTGCTCAGGAAGAATATCATTCCATTGTCTGTTATATCCTCCATTATCATGAATCTTCCTATTTCCAGCCATTTTCTAAAACCCAAAAAGAATAGTGTGAGAGGAAAAAATCATGCTAGGGAAAACAACATAATAAAGGGGGAGTAGCCTCAATATCTAACATCTTAGGTTAAATTATAAGATCATTACCATAGTTCTAGGACTATATCCTATACGTATACTTATCCTTTGGGACATCCCTAGACATACCTTATAAATATCTCTAGGGATATCACTAACGTTTTCACATCCTAGTTTCCAAAGGTTGACTAAACCTTTCCTCTGATACCAACTGTAGAGACCCAAATCTTAACGTACATGGACATTACATTACTTTTACGGAATACTTAATACATAACAAAAACAGACACACAAGGACCATAATAGTTTAGTGTCTTTGGAAACTTGGAACGTAATCTTCTAATCGTGGTGAAATATCTTCAACATCTCCCATAAAGATCTTCCACTTTTTGTTTCCTTACCTAAAACCTTTATTTTAATCCTGGGGGAAAAGAAAACATAAAAAGGGTGATCTCAAATGCTCAGTAAAGGTAAGCATGGATAAAATAAAACATACCATATACATTTGAACTTAAAAACATGAACATAATGTTTAAACATAAAAATCTTGAGCAACGACATAAAACATGGAAGTACATAAGGCATAGATCATAATGGGACATAAATCATGAAAAAATAGCATGGGAATAAAAAATTTAATTGTGGTAACCATTAAGAACATGATATGATTTCCATATTAGCCAAGGGATTGCTGTCAAGACCAACTTAGTGGACAAAGTCCCTTTCTGAATCGAGTTCGCTCCTCGTTCCAGTCCTGTAATACTGAACCGGATAAACTTACCGTTCCAGCCATGTCTGTATCATGAGATATAAATATTTAACCAATTCATTGGAGGGAGATATAGGTCCCACCCATCTCATAATGAAATCATTCTTTCGTGTTCCACAAAATCATAAATCATACATCATAGTATAACCCATGTAATAGAATGAGATTCTTAAACATCATGCCATCATAACATAATCCATATAAAAAAATGGATATATTTTCATCATAAGAATAATCAAACCATGTAAATAATGGAGACATTATACTTGAAACCTAAACATATTAAATAATTTCATTTTAGATGGAAAATAGTTTTGATAAAAACACTTGAAATGAATTCTTGAGGAAAATATCCTTTCTTCTTCAAAATCATTTTCTTTTCACAAAATGCCATGAAATTTTAAAATAAAAGGGTTTTGTTGAAAATAATCATGCAATATTGTAGAGGAAGTTTCATGAAAATGAGGCGTTATGAAACCGTAAAAATCCGTTCATACCGTATAAGTTAAAAATAACATTCTCCTCGTAGTTTTGTCAGAAAAGTCAAAAAGTACCTCGTATGGTAAACAAAAGAAAGATTCCTTCCATATGATGTGGTAAAAGTATAAAAGGGTAAAAATGACTTTAAACATACATGGAAGAAAAAGAAAAATTTTATGAAAACATTTTGAGAACATATGGACATGGATAATAATCATAACCCCCGTAAATACTTACAAATAAACAATCTCAGATAAGAATGAGATTGGAATAATTATCCCTTACCATAGGTCCGATATGCTTTGTACGTATCCGAAGCTCCTGTATAATGATTTAAATAATGTCATTGACTTATTACAGAATCATATTCATTGTTATGATATCATATATGGTTCACTTATGACTTTATATTACCTGTTCTTTTGTAAATTCCATGTTAAAAAGCGTTTTGGGTAAAATCGTTTCATTTGTCGTCCGTGTTTTGACTTGTAATTATTCATATGATTACTTAGATCATGATTACTTAATTAAATAATATAAAACATAATTTATATATAATATATATTCATAATATACATATATATAATAGATCGATAAATGGAAAGAAATACACCGTTCATGGAGACGGTAGGCCGTACGTACGCATGAACGTTGTTTTCATTTCCTCATTGAATTGAATGGAATTAATTGGATGAAATACATATATATATATATACATAAATCCAGTATCATTATGTTATATATTTCATGATTACTTATTATATATACTTTATAATCATTTATGAATGGTTAATCATTGAGAATGAATCTCATCACGTCATGGAGACAGTAGTCCGTACGTACGCACGAGCGATGATATCATTCCCATAATTATTCAATTGAATTGAAGTGGATGATAAAATATATCAGAATCAGTATGATGTTATAATAACTATGTATAGTTATTATTTACACCATTATACCCATCCAAGTAAGGTGGTGTTAGAAAAACAGATTACACTACAGTGTGGAGATGGTATTCCGTACGTACGCACGCGCGGTGATTTCGTTTTCCGTAGGATGGATAGAAGGTGAAATGGGGTTTTTTAATATTTATAATAAAATATAAATATATTAGTTATACTGATGTTATAACTTTATAATGAAATAACTAAAGAAGAAGAAGTTGAAGAAGAAATAAGCTTGAAATAATCGGTAGAAGAGATTACCTCTTCTTCGACGCACCTCCTTTAAACTTCTTCTTAGGGAACTAGGGTTGGTATTTTGAGAAGACTAGTACCTCTATATGGTTTCTAGGGAAGTAGGAAAGTGAAATGGGAAGAGTTTGTCCGAGCTTCAAGGCCCAAAATGGTGTGAGGAAGAGAGGGAGGAGGTTCCCTTTTATAAGGGAGGAGAGGGGCACCTTTGGAATCCTCAAAAATATTAGTTTAATATAAATTCAAACCCCAAATAAAGACCTCAAAAAATGACTCAATTCAAAGATTAGATGATCTAGGGTTGTAATCGCATAAACCAATAAAATTTAGACATGTTTTGTTCTTATTTTAAACCTTATCATTTTGATTTATCCTTATTTAATATATTTAAGTTTATTTGTGGTAATAAAATTCTAAATTTTAAATGGTTATAAATAATCACTTATGTGTTGTTAATTTTCCATAATTGGATACTTTATGACATTTTAGAATATATAAATTTCAATTTATAATTTTTAAATATTTTTGTGATTTTTAAAAAATTTAATAATATGTTATTTTTATAAAATAACAATAGTGTCAATTTTGACACTATTCATTTATTTGAATTTAAATAAAATCTACACAGAGGATATAATCAAACTAAAATATTTAATAGATTCCTAATATGCCCAATTTGTCTATAAAATTCGTGGAGCACATTAAATAGTTCATATAATATTTATTTTAATATTTTTAAAACCATTTATTTGGTATATCTCTTAATAAAATAATTAGTACAACATTTTTGTATAATTATTTAATATACATCTTTGTTGCATAAAAATTAAAAATAAAATCCTTTTATGAAGATAAATATAAAATATTTTATAATAATAATTTTACTAGAATTTATCATCTTAAAATAACAACATGTAAATTGTTATCTTTATTAAATTATGAAGGTGACAACTTTGGAATCATTTAAAATAAAATATTATAAGTGTCATAATCCCCATAATAAGGATCCAAATGGTCAAAAATTCGGCCAGTGGATGATTAGGGTTTATATATACACTACTAATAAGTTTTGTGATGATTTGTGGGCATTTTGATATGTATTACTATTTCAATAAAAACTATATTATTGATTTTTCACTAAATAAATAATTTCTGCATCATTAATGTATAAGATAATAAGGTAATTAAATAACTATTAAAAAATACAAATAAATTACCATGATAAAGAAAAACATTTTATATTTCAAATGAGTATTTATAACCAAATTTATATTCTGTATAAAATTATATTAAAAATACTTTAATTATTAAAGTTGAGTGAGACATATTTCACTTTCCTTTAAATAAAATAAACTAAAGGTCTTAATCACCTCCAAGTGGGTTCTAATGGATTTCATTTCAACCCAAATATGAATTAGAATGAAATATAATTATCCAATTGTATTAAGACAAGTATTAGGATAATTTTATAATATTATATTTACCCTTAATTACCCAATTTACCTTTTACTATGGTAAATAAAATTTACCGTTGTTACTATTCATAACGCCAAAAAATAAAAAGTAGTCTATTAATATAATTTTTACCCACTAATTCCAAATATGAAATCCATTTTTCAAAATTTAATACACAGAAGTTGCAGAAATTAAATTAAAATTAATCCCGTTTTTGAAAGAAAACGGGTTTTTGTTTAAAATATTGCAAAAGGTTGAATTTATTTATCCTATATATTCAATGTAAAATCAATGCTAATGACATACATTATATTAAATGGTAAAAATATATTCTATTTATAATTTAAAACCATTCAATATTATAATTTAACCACATAAGTTATTACGATGAAAAAAGTTTTTTTTAATTAAAATATAACGTGTTTTTACTATTCATTAAAATATGAAAGTTATCAGAATAATATGAAAAATTTATCCAACGTAAGATTTTATATCCTGATTCCAAAGAATAATTTTATTTTGTAAAATTTAACTTATAAAAATGTCAAAAAATAGATTTAAATTGGGTGCGCCATCAAAAGGCGGAAAAACTGCATTTTTTTGAAAAATACTTATTTTACCTGAAAAATTTATTTTGTTCTCATATCATGTTCTAGAAAATGTGTAAGATAAATAATAATGTTATGAAATTCAAAACTTAGTTAATACTATTCATAACGGCTAGTTCGTGATAATATTATAACCATATATCGTTGTTTAGTGAAACCCGGTATTGCGTACAACACACGCTATCGAGGAAGGTCACGATTGCGTGTAATGCAAGCCAAATCAGGGTTACGTGTAGTGCAATACTCCTTTGTTGTTGCGTATAAAAAAATACAACCATATTTCATTTATACATTGAATATATATATATACATACACACTAAATGTTGTGTAGAATAATAACTATCAAACAAACTTGAAATTGTGTGTAAAATGATCCAAGAATAATGTTGCATATACTGCTATCTAATACAGTGTTTCATATAGCGCAAGATAATCTTGGTGTATCATACAACAGAAGATATGAATAAAATTAAAAAGAATATATCTTATAAAATCTCAGGGTATTAAGTTAAAACACTGACTAGAGTGGATCAAATGGGTGCAACCCTCAGAGGGAACACTGATGATGGGGAGATTGCATGGGTGGCCTTCCGAATGCTGTTAGTTGGAACAAGGAATGAGGTGGCATGATCCCACCAGGATGTGGCATCTCAGATAAAGATCAGGATGGATGATGGAAGGTTTCGTGAGGGGGGTGGTGAATGGGATGGAACCATCACGAGGATGATGATGGTTTTGGGCTTGAGCCTCGAAGAGGCTTCCTACGTATCTCCGTGGTAGGGAATCAAAGTCCACATAGTTCGTCTGATGGTGGCTTGCTACTGAACAAGGTCCCAACGACTTACCACTGGATGGGGTCCACAATTTAACGTCATGAAGGATATGGGGTGGACCGACATGAAGTGTGTCTGAACTGCTGGATGGTGGGCTTGAACCTCGGGGAGGCTTCCTTTGTACCTTACCTTAGCAAGGATCAAAGTCCTCATAGTTCAAGATATGATGGAATTTGGGGCTTACGCTCGGAGGCAGCCCAAGGTGTTGGTGGACTGACGTGAATGGGGTCGGAGCGACCAATGGGTGGTGGTATTGAACCTCGTGGAGGCTTCCTACATACCTTGACTTAGCAAGGATCAAAGACCTCGTAGTTCAGGTATGGGGCATGGCACACTGACGTGAAGGTGGACCTGGGGTCCAATGGTTGGTGGTGGGCTTGAACCTCAGGGAGGCTTCCTACGTACCCTTCCTTAGTAAGGATCAAAGTCCTCATAGTTTAGGTTATGGGGTAGGAGTCGGTGAACCGACATGAATAAGGACCTGGGGTCCAGGTGGATGGTGGGCTTGAACATCAGGGAGGCTTCCTACATACGTTTCCTTAGAAAGGATCAAAGTCCTCATAGTTCAGGATATGGGGAATGGAACTGAATGGTGAGAACCAATGGGTGTTGTTCTTGAACCTCATGGAGGCTTCCTACGTACCCTACCTTGGCAGGGATCAAAGCCCACATAGTTTATGTGGCATGGGGCTTTCACTCTAGGGCGACCTGGGGTGTTGGTGAACCGATGTGAAGATGGTCGGAACCAATGGCTATGGGGGGTCGGTGAATCGACGTGAAAGAGGACCTGGGGTCCCATGGATGGTGGGCTTGAAACTCATGGAGGTTTCTTACGTACATTTCCTTGGCAAGGATCAAAGTCCTCGTAGTTTAGGATAGCATGGTGAACCGACGTGAAGGAGGGTCAGAATGAGTAGGTGTTGGTCTTGAACCTCATAGAGGCTTCCTATGTAACTTTCCTTGGCAAGGATCAAAGTCCCCATAGTTCAGGTAGGTTTGTTGGGCTTACCCTCTAGGCTTCCCAGGGGATGTCATGGTCGATTCTTACTCTAAGCACACGTGAGTCATGCTCGGTGTGAGAAACAAGAGGCAACATAGACATGACGATCACGTCGCGAAAGGTGCGTCTGTGGGAAATGGAGTGGGGCTTACATTTGATCATAGCCCAAAGAGGAAACATGGGCTTATGCGTGGTTATCAGCCCGAAGAGGTTGGGACTTACTCCAGGAGGGATGCCCGATGGAGACAAAGCGCAACAGGAGAGGGGTTTGGGACCGAAGAAAGGAGGGGCACCATTCCCCATCATGCCATTTGCTGGCCCTGGGGACTGAAGAAGAAAGGAAGAGTAGGGATGCTGCCTTCTACAAGAAAGCTAGGGGCTTACACCGAGATGGTTTCCCTTTCCTTGCGGAAAAAATCCACTCCCATAAGGATGATATCATCCCCTGTGGATACCAGTGGGCGTGTAGAATGTCCAAGGTGGGGGCACCATGCGTGCAAGGCACGGGGAAAGGTCACAGTTTAATGTCACGTGTAACGCCCTGACCCCAGCTACCCAGAGTCGGTGCATTAGTTCGTAACATTGGCATGATCACAAAAGATCAAGTCTCGAAAGACCGATTAGTTTAGTATCCTTGGAAACACTAGATACATTCATAAGTCTTTCATTACATCAAAAAGTAAACAAACTACAATAACATGGTCTTCACAGTCCACAATCATATCCCTTTCTGACTACCCCTGCAGGTAATTCATAAAATACTTCTTCACATCCTGGAAAAATATTAAAACATTGAAAGGGGTGAGCTCAGATGCTCAGTAAGGTTAACAATATAGCAGAAGCTTTCATAAATAAACATTAACATTTAAGTCAATGTATAACTAAAACAAAAGCCTTTTAAACTTGAACTTCAACATAATATGGAAAAAGTAAAATGAGATAATTCCATTTACTTCTTCACATGGATATTCTACTGGTCGAATAATCACATTCAATATCAATAACCACTTTCATAATGATGGAATGCATAATGCCAGACTATCATAACCACATAGCCAAGGCCTCGTGCCAAGACTACAAATAAGATTTTGTCAAGGCCTTGTGCCAAGACACTAGTTTGTCTCATTAGACCTACCGATGCATCGAGGAGCTATAGCAGGCTCCACCCGTCACTTATTAAGTCCAATGCATTCCTCATATGAATAGGTTTAAACATATCATAAACCATAACATAATCGTATCACATAAAACATGCATAAAGGAAACATAAAATTTCCACATTTCAATCACAATATATCAATACAACACATTGATATAATAAAAATTCTTTCAAAACCATTTTCAATACCAAAATAAAAGAAAAGTATAACATGGTATTTATTTTTTCATTAAAAAAAAGTATGGCTTGTAGAGGAAGCCGAAACTCAAATAATGGTCACGGCGGCGGAGAAGTCGTTGTCGCCGCATAAGTACGGAAAGGAAAACATTCCCTTTTTGTCATTTAGTAAAATGCTTCGTATAAAAAAGATTCCTTTTGAATAAACGTAAAAGTCAAAGGGGTTTATACACCTTATAAAAGAACGTTGTGTATAAAATAAAATATGCCTCAATGAAAGGAGATTGAGACGAAGTCCCATACAAAGATAATTTTTAAAATAAAATAGATATACTATGTGTATTCACTATAAGTACACATAAATAAAGTACAAATACAATATATTAAATAATAATATAATGACATAATTTGAAAGTAGGAGATTAACCCAAAGAATGGAAGTTGGGTTAAGAAATTCCCTTAACTCGTGTCTGACTTGACTCAACCGTTCTTTAACCTCCTGAATAATAAACTAGAGTTAATATATAACTTATTAAGAACCATTTTTAATTTCATTATCCTTTTTATATCACTTATTACAATGTTATGAACATAATGTAATTATTTAAGTTAATAACGGTCGTTTTGTCGATCTTTGGTACTTGAGTCAACAATAAAATTCTTATAATTACAAGTTGTTTATGTGGTAGAATATCCATTATCTCCAGAATTATATTCATGATTTAGATGTCATATATATCATATATATCCAGTATATACATTCATTTATAATATTACGTAACATTTAGAGGTAAGAAATGAAATACACCGTTCATGGAGACGGTAAGCTGTACGTACGCATGAACGCTACTTTCATTTCTATTTCGTATTTAATGGAATGAAATCATAATTATATAAATGTATAATATAATTACAGTATAATATATTGTATAATACCATTTACTCCATACTTTATACATCCCACATATGACATTAACGATTCAAATCACTTTGAGGGGGCGGTAGTCCGCACTTCCTAAAATGAAATTATCGCGTTTTACCCATAATGGAAATCATAAAGTATGCCATAAATGAGAAATACAGAAGAATAAGTAAAACATAAACATATTATATATCATATATAAATATAGTGACATCTTAATGGCCACCTTTGAAGGTGTTATATAAGTGTTGAACAATCATCGTTTCGTGAGGCAGAAATTTTCCATCCACAGAAACCGTATGTTCTTTAACAATTAGATGTAGGTGTGTGTAAGTTTAGCTCGAATCCTTCTTATAAAAACATTCTAGTATATTTAGGATACTGGTGTTTTTACAAAAGAAATGAATAAAAAGAGTTTAGGGGGTTGGAGAAGAAAAATAAAACAAAACAACATTAGAGAAGACATTAACTCAAAATCGGGTAACTCTTTTTGATTTGAGCCAAAGGATTCCTTGGGAAGAGTTCTGCCCAAAGTGAGGCTTCTAGGAGTAAGAGGGGGAAGTTGGAAGAGTATTTGGGCAAAGGTTTTCCGAGACAAATGGCTTGAAGGTGTGAATAAGGTGGGAGAGGTGGGGGCCTTTTATAAGTGGAGAGGAGGGGCACTCTTGGAAAGTAAAGAAAAGTCACTTTATTATAAAATGAGTTTCGGATTTTAGAGGTCCCACACTTATATAATTCGAGGATAAGATTATAAGGGTTCGAAATATACTCATCCAATAGGTTTTTGACAAGTTTACACTTTGGATTTTACATTATCTTTCCATTTTATTTAAATCGTTAAATAATGAGGTCATCACTGCATCACCATGATGTCATAAATAATTTAATTTATTTAATGTCTAAAAATTATAAAAAAAATACTATGATGTAGGAAATCTCTTTAGCTTTCTAATGAATATTTATAATCAAAATTGGGACTTGTGTAACCCCACTTAAAAACTGTTTTAGTAAAACAACTCATGTTTGTGTCAATTTAATTTTAACATTAAATAAATATATATTAATGTCATTTTCCAACTAAAGTGGCTCCATGGGGTCCCCAAGTTGACCCATGGGTTGTCTTGGTCGGCCATGACTCTTCCAATAGGATTAGGACAAGTGTCAAGCTCATCTCATATTATTAAAACATCATTTTTACCTTAAACTACACTAATTACCTCTAATCGCGATTAAGAACTTAAAAGTTACTATTCACCAAAAATTTATTTTAATCTCATTGAACCACATTTTACTTCTTAATGACAACCATGTATGTCGGATTTTTGAAAATAAAATCACATAAGTGGTAATATTTCATTTAAACGAAAAATCAGTTATTTAACTACCACTTAGTGGTTTCACTATTCATCAAAAATTGAAGTTTTTCAAAACAAAGCCAAAATTTCACCCTAAGCTATAATTGATATTCCGAATTCAAAAATGGTGTCTATTTTAAAAAATTCCAAACATATAAGTTGCATTAATTAATTTTAAAATTAATTCCCGCTGTCACAACAAATAGCGTGTTTTTAAGAAACAATTTATATCAAAAGATTGACAATTGTTTATGTCCAATTTCAATGTTAAATTAATTCTAATGACCACCATTGGAAAAAATGGTAAAAATATATTCTAATTATACTTTAAAACCACTAAATAGTGTAATTTATCACTATAAATTATTTTGTTTAAAAAAGTTGTTTTTAAGTATTTTTCACTATTCATAAAAAATTGGAAGTTCTCAGAAAATTACAAAAAATTAAAATTTGGATAATTTCGATATTACGAATACAAAAATGAAGTCCATTTTGAAATATAAAATTTCTATAATTTTAAAAAGTGGTTATTACTATTCATAACGGCTACTTTGATTAGTCGCGGTGTTTTAGAGCTCAAAGTTGCGTACAATACAAGCTATTGCATTATTGAATGAGAAGCGTATTGTGGAAGTTTGGGGTGTTACATTCTCCCCTCCTTCAATAAATTGCGTCCTCGCAATTTGAAATTTTTCTTTGAAAATAAAAGTTTGAAAAGAGAAAATACCTTTGAGGAAAACCCACATCGGAAATAAGGTTAATAAAATTTAGCCTTAATAAGAGGGAAAGGGAAATGAAAAAGTCACCACCCAATTATGATCTCGATTAAGAGAACATTAGTGGAAATTAGAGACATATAATTGGAGGAAAAACGTAAATATTTGTAGGGAGTGATTGAGGTCATCAATCACAATCAACTGTCAAATTGAGGGCCTCAAAGTCTTCAATCTATGTTGATTTAAAATATCATCAGTTCAACAAGACATAATGTATTAGGATAACAATTTTTGTTTTGTTTTAATATCCCTTTACTAAAGTTTAATAATTAATTTATTCATTGAATAAGATATAGGTATATATATATTTATGCTTGACAATTAGAGTTTCAACCTTCAACTCATCTTTCACTCAAAAAGATAATAGAACTCAAAAATATTATACTTATCCTAATTGTATAAGGTTCCAAATGTTAACACATACCATTTAGATTAGTAAAATTATTTTGTAATAACCAGGGACTTCCTGTAGGCTAGTGGTAGGAAATAAAGGCTTGTCGCACTATGGTTGTGGGTTCGATTCCTGCAGCTTTGTCCGACGCGACGGGTCATTCCCCACCCTGCAGGTTGTCCTTTTCCTAAAACTATAGTATTATAATATTCCAAAAATAATCTTCATAAATGCTTTAACCTTAAACAATACTATCCATGGTTCAACTTAATCCATTTCAACCTTAATAGTTATCCAAAATACCTCCGTCCAGACTTTCTCTAAAAGGTCTCTAAATTCCAAAATCAATTGTAACATCAGATTCCCCAAACAAAGAAAAGTTTCTCTTATTGTCACATACTAAAAATATGATTACCTTAATCATATTACCTTAATCAAAAAGTACTGCAGTACAATCTTTATATATATCACATTATTCTTATAACTAGAATATAATCCTTGAGTCCAAAAGCACCAATACATTAATTATTCCGCTTCAACTGTAGTCACAGCATAAGATTGGACTTGATCCCTTGGCCTTTTCTGAGGTAAGTTTCCTTGACGCTTAGGACATTCATTTGCATAATGACCCATTTCTCTACAATTGTAGCATTCAACTTTGATAGCCTCTTTCTTTCCCTTGCAATCACGAGCCTGGTGACCCTTTTCTCCACATTTATAACAAACTCCCATTCCTTTTAGGCAAGTACCAGGGTGATTCTTCCCACAATTATCACATAATGGAAAATCCTTCTTTCCCTTTTTCCCTTTATCTGTCTCTTGTTCCACCGTTCTCTTCTTCTCTTGCTTTACTTTGTTGTCATAAGACTTAGAGAATTAATTTTCTGTCTTGATAGCACACGAGATAATGTCTTCGTATGATGAGAAGGATTGTGATACTAAAGCTCGAAGGAGAAATGGTTTTAACCCATCAAAGAAACGATCAATCTTACTCCTTGGGTTACGTATATAATTGGCAGCATGCCTCGCTAACCTTGTAAAGTTAGCCTCATACTTTGCGACATTCTCATCCTCCTTCTGCCTCAAACTCAGAAATTGCCTTTCCATATCTACTCGATGGTCACGAGGAAAGTATTTTTCTAAGAAAATCTCTTTGAAATCCCTCCATTCCATATTCGATACGTCATCATCTTCCTTTGTGTTTTGAATCAGCGACCACCACTGATCGGCATCTCCAGTGAGGCGGTAAACTTCCATGACAACCTTCTCCCTTTCACTACTCCCCAAGGCATGGAATATTTTTTCTAAGGAATTTATCCATTGCTCAGCTACTATAGGATTTGTACTTCCATTTAAGGTTGGTGGTTGTTGCCTCATGAAACGGTCTAGCATTGATCCTCCATGTTGCGGATCAGGGTGCTCCATACGAGTAAGGTTATTATTCATAACCTGCGTGAGTTGTCCCAGTATGGTGAGAAGCTGATCAGCACCAGTTGTATCACCAGCTCCACCATAATTATCTTGAGCAGGACGGAAATACCTACATGGAGTGCATGCATTGATACGGTTTCCATTCCTTCCACTAGGCGCCATTTCTAAACAATGGCATAAACTAGATTAGTTTATGAAATAAAATACATAATTCCATATTTGTAAAATACTTTACATAAATTGAACTATTTATGGATATAATCCATAATCATAAAAAGAAATGTTTCCTTTGAGGAAGTATATACTCATAACCCTTCATAGTGGTTTGTAAAGAAAATGAGAATTATCCTAAGCATATCCCCCGGGAGTGTCGTAACCAAGAGTGCAGCAAGGCCCGTTGTTGTGCACCAGTTCCCGTTCGAGTCTAGATCAAAGCGGTGTTTTCGGGTTTTACCACTAGGTACATCTGTGCCAGAGCTGCCTCTACCTGCTCGTATCCAAACAGGGATGTATTGCTCGGAAAACTCACAAAATCTCTACAATAACAAAATTCTAGGCAGTTCTTCTATACTAATCCTCAAAGTCTATCTTTGGGCTATGTGCTCTAATCAGAGTTTATCTAAATCTAGCTTCCAAGGTTTGTACTAAACTGCCTCTGATACCAACTGTAACGCCCCGACCCCAGCTACCCAGAGTCGGTGCATTAGTTCGTAACATTGGAATGATCACAAAAGATCAAGTCTCGAAAGACCGATTAGTTTAGTAGCCTTGGAAACACTAGATACATTCATAAGTCTTTCATTACATCAAAAAGTAAACAAAATACAATAACATGGTCTTCATAGTCCACAATCATATCCCTTTCTGACTACCCCTGCAGGTCATTCATAAAATACTTCTTCACATCCTGGAAAAATATTAAAACATTTAAAGGGGTGAGCTCAGATGCTCAGTAAGGTTAACAATATAGCGGAAGCTTTCATAAATAAACATTAACATTTAAGGCAATGTATAACTAAAACAAAAGCCTTTTAAACTTGAACTTCAACATAATATGGCAAAAGTAAAATGAGATAATGCCATTTACTTTTTCACATGTATATTCTACTGGTCGAATAATCACATGCAATATCAATAACAACTTTCATAATGATGGAATGCATAATGCCAGACTATCATAACCACATAGCCAAGGCCTCGTGCCAAGACTACAAATAAGATTTTTTCAAGGCCTTTTTCCAAGACACTAGTTTGTCTCATGAGACCTACCGATGCATCGAGGAGCTATAGCGGGCTCCACCCGTCACTTATTAAGTCCAATGCATTCCTCATATGAATAGGTTTAAACATATCATAAACCATAACATAATCGTATCACATAAAACATACATAAAGGAAACATAAAATTTCCACATTTCAATCAAAAGATATCAATACAACACATTGATATAATAAAAACGCTTTCAAAACCATTTTCAATACCAAAATAAAAGAAAAGTATAACATGGTATTTATTTTTTCATTAAAAAAAGTATGGCTTGTAGAGGAAGCCAAAACTCAAATAATGGTCAGGGAGGCGGAGAAGTCGTTGTCGCCGCATAAGTACGGAAAGGAAAACATTCCCTTTTTGTCATTTAGTAAAATGCTTCGTATAAAAAAGATTCCTTTTGAATAAATGTAAAAGTCAAAGGGGTTTATACACCGTATAAAAGAAATTTGTGTATAAAATAAAATATGCCTCAATGAAAGGAGATTGAGACGAAGTCCCATACAAAGATAATTTTTAAAATAAAATATATATACTATGTGTATTCACTATAAGTACACATAAATAAAGTACAAATACAATATATGACATAATAATATAATGACATAATTTGAAAGTAGGAGATTAACCCAAAGAATGGAAGTTGGGTTAAGAAATTCCCTTACCTCGTGTCTGACTTGACTCAACCGTTCTTTAACCTCCTGAATAATAAACTAGAGTTAATATATACCTTATTAAGAACCATTTTTAATTTAATTATCCTTTTTATATCACTTATTAAAATGTTATGAACATTATGTAATTATTTAAGTTAATAACGGTCGTTTTGTCGATCTTTGGTACTTGAGTCAACAATAAAATTCTTATAATTACAAGTTGTTTATGTGGTAGAATATCCATTATCTCTAGAATTATATTCATTATTTAGATGTCATATATATCATATATATCCAGTATATACATTCATTTATAATATTACGTAACATTTAGAGGTAAGAAATGAAATGCACCGTTCATGGAGACGGTAAGCCGTACGTACGCATGAACGCTACTTTCATTTCTATTTCGTATTTAATGGAATGAAATCATAATGATATAGATGTATAATATAATTCCAGTATAATATAGTGTATAATACCATTTACTCCATCCTTTATACATCGCACATATGGCATTAACGATTCAAATCACTTTGAGGGGGCGGTAGTCCGCACTTCCTAAAATGAAATTATCGCGTTTTACCCATAATGGAAATCATAAAGTATGCCGTAAATGAGAAATACAGAAGCATAAGTAAAACATAAACATATTATATATCATATATAAATATAGTGACATCTTATTGTCCACCTTTGAAGGTGTTATATGAGTGTTGAACAATCATCGTTTCGTGAGGCAGAAATTTTCCATCCACAGAAACCGTATGTTCTTTAACCATTAGATGTAGGTGTGTGTAAGTGTAGCTCGAATACTTCTTATAACAACATCCTAGTATATTGAGGATACTGGTGTTGTTACAAAAGAAATGAATAAAAAGAGTTTAGGGGGTTGGAGAAGAAAAATAAAACAAAACAACATTAGAGAAGACATTACCTCAAAATCGGGTAACTCTTTTTGATTTGAGCCAAAGGCTTCCTTGGGAAGAGTTCTGCCCAAAGTGAGGCTTCTAGGAGTAAGAGGGGGAAGTTGTGAGAGTATTTGGGCAGAGTTTGTCCGAGCCAAATGGCTTGAAGGTGTGAATAAGGTGGGAGAGGTGAGGGCCTTTTATAAGTGGAGAGGAGGGGCACTCTTGGAAAGTAAAGAAAAGTCACTTTATTATAAAATGAGTTTCGGATTTTAGAGGTCCCAAACTTATATAATTCGATGATAAGATGACAAGGGTTCTAAATCTACTCATCCAATAGGTTTTTGACAAGTGTACGCTTTGGATTTTACATTATCTTTCCATTTTATTTAAATCGTTAAATAATGAGGTCATCACTGCATCATCATGATGTCATAAATAATTTAATTTATTTAATGTCTAAAAATTATAAAAAAAAATACTATGATGTA
This sequence comes from Viscum album, assembly GCA_963277665.1. NCBI lineage: Eukaryota > Viridiplantae > Streptophyta > Magnoliopsida > Santalales > Viscaceae > Viscum > Viscum album. Next base: position 827,688,333 of record OY728155.1, read on the forward strand.
TGAAATCGTTTTATATTTCTAATGAATATTTATAATCAAAATTTGGACTTGTGTAACCCCACTTAAAAACTGTTTTAGTAAAACAACTCATGTTTGTGTCAATTTAATTTTAACATTAAATAAATATATATTAATGTCATTTTCCAACTAAAGTGTATCCATGGGGTCTCCAAGTTGACCCATGAGTTGTCTTGGTCGGCCATGACTCTTCCAATATGAGTAGGACAAGTTTCAAGCTCATCTCATATTTTTAAAACATCATTTTTACCTTAAACTACACTAATTACCTCTAATCGCGACTAAGAACTTAAAAGTTACTATTCACCAAAAATTTATTTTAATCTCATTGAACCACATTTTACTTATTAATGACAACCATGTATGTCGGATTTTTGAAAATCAAATCACATAAGTGGTAATATTTCCTTTAAACGAAAAATCAGTTATTTAACTACCATTTAGTGGTTTCACTATTCATCAAAAATTGAAGTTTTTCAGAACAAAGCCAAAATTTCACCCTAATCTATAATTGATATTCCGAATTCAAAAATGATGTCTATTTTACAAAATTCCAAACATATAAGTTTCATTAATTAATTTTATAATTAATTCCCATTTTCACAACAAATAACGTGTTTTTAAGAAACAATTTATATCAAAAGATTGGCAATTGTTTATGTCCAATTTCAATGTTAAATTAATTCTAATGACCACCATTGGACAAAATGGTAAAAATATATTCTAATTATACTTTAAAACCACTAAATAGTATAATTTATCACTATAAATTATTTTTTTTAAAAAAGTTGTTTTTAAGTATTTTTCACTATTCATAAAAAATTGGAAGTTCTCAGAAAATTACAAAAAATTCAAATTTGGATAATTTCGATATTAAGAATACAAAAATGAAGTCCATTTTGAAATATAAAATTTCTATAATTTTAAAAAGTGGTTATTACTATTCATAACGACTACTTTGATTAGTCGCGGTGTTTTAGAGCTCGAAGTTGCGTACAATGCAAGCTATTGCATTATTGAATGAGAAGCGTATCGTGGAAGCTTGGGGTGTTACATCATGTGCTGAGGATGATGGTGCTTGGAAGTTTAATGTCCTACAGCTTGGATGATGTGGGTTTGCTCCACACCCCTAGGACTTACATAACCAGTACCCTCTGCTCTATGGTGTAGAGAGGGGACAGACAAAGCCATGGTTAGGGGGTGTCATGTAGCGAACCATTGGGGGGGTCTACGTTAGCGTGGCTATGCAAAGAAGCAATATCCATTAGCATGACTATACGAAGAAGCATGATGTGAAGAAACAAAATGGGTGGTAGTGTTTAAGGGACTTTGAAATCACATCATGCAAACCTAGAGGGTCACACGGGAAAAGGAATTGCAAAGCAGATGGGTTCATAGGTAGGGGACTTGTGAAGTTATGCTGCTCCGCATGGCGGAGGGTACTTGCAAAGGGGTGTGCTTCGCGAATTGGGGAGCCTCAACCTAAGTATGGGGAAGAGGTGCATATGGGAGGTGCTTTGCGAAGTGGAAAGGAATTCGCGGAGCAATTCCTTGCAGAGAAAAGGTGCCTTGCGAAGCAAGTCATCGTTAAGAAATATGCTTTGTGAAGTACAACGACCCTGCCTTGGCATGTGGATCGTGTGCACATGAAGGGTGTTTCACGAAGCATAAATGCTCTGCGATGACCTGGGTACCCTTGGGGATCCCCTTCCTTCACGAAGGCCATTAGGCTTTGTGAAAGGCATCCCTTTAAGAAGAGGGGATCAAAATGAGACAAAGGGGAGGCACTTCACAGAGTAGAAGTACCTCACACAACTCATGGTTCGCAGAGCAGAAGGGTGCTTCGCGATTCGGGATCTAGGAAGTCAAAAGGTCATATTGTCCATCCGTTGAACTTAGAGGGAGGCCGATATTTGTAGGGGAGAGGCACTGCAAAGCAGCGCATGCTTGGTGCTAAGAGGAATTCATTTTCTCTACGGCACATTGCGAACGTCAAATGAGTTTACAGGGCGTTACTGCCTCCTTGCTCCGTGGTGGATCTCGAACATCAAGGGTGGTCGTGGAGCATTACTTCCTCTTTACTTTGCGGCATATCATGAACATCATGGGTGGTCGCGAAGCATTTCCTCCTCCTTTCTTCACAGAGGATCGCGAACGTCAAGGGCGATCACTGAGCGTTACTGCCTCCTTGCTTCGTGGTAGATCACGAACGTCAAGGGTGGTTTCACAGTGTTACCGCCTCCTTTCTTCGTGGAGGATCGTGAACGTCAAGGGCGGTCATGGAGCATTCCACATCCTTGCTTCACGGCGGATCGCAAATGTCAAGGGCGATCGCAGAGCGTTACCGCCTCCTTGCTTCCCGACGGGCGCGGGGCTACCAGGGCTCTGCGAATGGTCTTCGCAAGGCTGCCTTTGGAGGCCTTCCATTTTTTCCTTCTTCCCACATTTTTGTGCCAACAATACTAAACATGTATGATATGAAAGAATACGTAGAATGATAGAAACATATGAAATTTTATGTTCAATAATAAATGATAATCTTACCTTTCACCATTTGAATCTTTCTCTAATAATTTACCTCATCAAAATGGACTTAGGGATGATAATTTTCAAACCATTAAACAAAAAAGAGGGTAACTATTAAAATTAAAGGGATAAATCATAAATAACATTAATTACTTAACCTATGAATTTCTAGGTTTCAATCAAAGTTATCCATGGTCTATTTCCTAACTTAAAATTTTATTGGAATTTTTATCCCCTTTATAATTGTTTATAAATATATTTTGAATTTACCAAATCATATCACTTAGGAGTGGAAAATTAGGTGTGTAGTAAGTCATTTTTTTCATGTATTAGGTGACAATCGATTCGATTCCCAATGTGAAATTTTCAAGGTTATTACCCCTAGGTACAATTGTGCGTTAGACATATCTACTTGTAGTCTCCAAAAAAATATTTAATTTCTTGGAAACCACTTACTCTATATTACTATAATTTAGGGATGTTACCATATGTTCATTCTTATCCCTAAGCCTTTCACTATTGTTTTCTAAGACTAATTTTTAAAAATAACTTGGATTTCCTTTGATACCAACTATTACAAACCATATACTTAATACACCTTATATCATTATTTATTACATAAAAGTACACATAATACAAAACCAATAGATTGAGAGTCCTAGAGTATTTGTGTAATTAGATACATAAAAAATAACATGAAATATATATATAACAATAGTATTTAAAAACTACACAACTTTCCCTTAAAATCCATTGATCTTATAATATTGCATGGGATACCATGGGGATGTACATAAGAGGTGAGTTATAAAGACTAGTATGGGAATAATCAAATAATAACATAAGGTAAAGTAGTATACATGAGTCAAGAGGAATGAAATTATTACATATAATGGTTAGAATTATAATAATTAAAATAAATTCATGGTAACAATAATTACATCAAGGAAACATAAGGAACATGGAAACAACATAAAACTTATAGAGACCCATTTTTTTCCTTATAAGAATTTGAAATGTTTCTGTATATATTTTCAGATCCAAGTGTTGAGACGGCATGCAATTCCAAGGATTGGTGTTCAAAAAATTAATTTTATAAAATATTAAAAATATTTTATATCACAGGAACGATGTTTCATAAAGAAAATGGTATAAGTATTAAATGGAAGATCTGATTAGAAATATGAGACCATAGTTGAGTATAGAACATGATGTTTACCCAAGGAATGACCTAAAATAGGTTGGCGTGGGGTGTTCAGATATCTCACCCATTGGCAGTGTGTTCAGTTGGTTAATTAATTTAATTTATTTAAACTAATCAGACTTTTATAAGAATACTTATATGGAGATTTTCCCTGGGTTAGCCTCATAACACTTGGACTTTCAAGATCTTCTTCTCCCTCTCCCTCCATTATCGGGTCATAATGGCAGATGATATAACTCTGGATCAGACAGATCAAGATGCAATGAATGCAACACCATCCTTCAATTGTTGGAAAGCACATTATTCGATTAAGAATGATCCAATATCCATTTAGGACTCATAAAATCATGGATTTAACTTGTTTTGATTAAATTGATTTATTAAAATCATCATGTTTATTATCTTCACCAATTGTGGATTCTTGGCATGCTCATATGTACCTATTAAATTGATTATTAAAATTTTTTATAACCCTATATATCCTTATTCTTGAAAATTGGCCAATAATTATTGAAAATGATCAACATACATATATTCTTGTTTTTTACTCCCACAATTTAATTAAATTCTTTCACTAGTTAGACCCTGAGGTCCTGGTTTGATATTTTCAGGTGGCATCAAGCCCAATCAGACCCCCATAATTTTGATGAATTTGTATTCAAGGGATGGATCAAAAAACCATGGATTTTTTACTCTATATGTTGGTTATGGGAGACTATTTTAAGTATTGGAATAAGAATCATCAATGATGGAGGAAACAAAGGTGTATGGGTCAAGTGACAAACCACCGTGGCGATGAATGCCAATTTACAGCCACCAGATGGCCAGAAATGACCAACAGTTACTGAATCAACCTTTTATAGGAGAAGAAGAAGCTGTATCTGAAGGAAGAAGACCAGATATGCATGCATAGAGTGGATATGGATTTCTAGGAAAATCCCAACTACATGCTGTGTAGTTTTAAGAACACACGACATGTCGGGCCCTAGCTATGGAAGCTAGGGTTTCAATGGATAATAAGTATCACACACCATGTGGGACCCAAAAACATCTTGTGAAGTCAATATGGAAGTATCTTATTGTACTATGGGAGTACACATGGATGGGTTTGTTTAGGAACATCATGTACCAAAGTACACAGACACGACTTGAGTATAGGGACACAAGATGTATACACTGACACAACCAAGAACACGGGCGAGACCCTGAGTGGAATGGGCACACCCTGTAGTCTCCATACACACCATGTATACCTAAATGGTTTAATATATATGTACATATAGGGACAAAACCATATGATGGAGTAGGACCACACACTATGTAGGTCCCCTCACATGTCATGTACCCCTTGGTTCCTTTTGAGGAAATTTTAATCTCTCATATATCCTTCGTTTGAACTCGGATTTTGGATCAAGAGTATCTTTTCCTAATTATTTTACGGCATGGAACATGATTGGTCCCTCAGTTTTGGATTTTAGGATACTATGTGAGATATTCTGAGCATGACTCATTTTTGAGTCAACGTTTGATGATGGCAGTGACAAGGAAGAGGAATGCGAGTGACTTGTAGAGTGGAACCCCCCATCATCTTGGGAATGGGTCCTCTATCTACTAAGTTGAACCCCATATCTGATAGGATGTAAGTTCTCAATGAACAGAGTGTAACCCCTATCACACGAGGGTGTGGGTCCTTAACCTATATAGGGGAACCCCCATCCACTTGGGTGTGGGTCATCTATCTACCAAGTAGAACCCCCTATCAGATTCGGCACAAGTCCTCATGAGACTAGAGTAGAAACCCCTAGACACATCAGGGTGTGGGTACTATAAAAATACTTATTGGGTGGAAACCCCCTGATATAATAGGTAATGATTCCTCTACTTGGATATTATTCCCCCTTGACTGTGAAATGTAGTGGTGAGGCATGGGCCTTCACATGGAAACTTATGAGTAGACGTGTTAGATGTTGGGAATCGTTGATGTACTTTTGGAACTGATGGTAACTCCTTTCATGGGTTGAGATGTAAGATGGATATCCCCTTACTCTCTCATTTGATATTCTTTTACTGATTACACACACACACGCACACACAAACACACACACACACACACACACACACACACACACACATATATATATATATCAGTATCAATACTTTTGGATTTGGTTACTATCCTTCCATGGGTTGTGAATATGCATAAGGTATGCCATATACTTTCTGTTTTTAGCTTCTCAGGGTTGGATGAGGTTACTATCCTACTATGGGTGTCAAAAAATCGATGTATAGGTTATCTATACACAATTTTGATCCCATTGTTCTTGGATGAGGTTACTCTTTCTATTTCTTTGGGTTGAGCTACATACTATTTAATATATTCTATATTTCTATTATTTTTGAATCTGATAATTCCCCCCTTCAGCTTTCAGAGTTCCCAAATGGGTATGTATATACTCAAACCTACATGGTATTTTCCCACACATGTCATGTTTTATGCAGATTATAGATAATTGGGTGATGACATCCGAAGATATTAGGGATATTGGGTGTTGTGGACTGAGTATGGTGGTCATAGCTTGGAGATTAGAATATTGTCTCTCTCACCAGATTTATTTCTAGTTTTTTTAGGTTGGGATATATATTTGATTAGGAATGTATTTTTATCCTTTACTTTACAGTTTTCACTATAGTAATCTTATACACCCTAGAGGTTTTTTATTCTTGGTTTACCTTCTAGTTACTACATATTTTTATTATTATTCATCTTTACTTATGTATTGAGATGGTTAGGTGTGTGTGTACAGGTACATTAGAAAAATTCCTCCCATATTACTTTTGGTTCATGTAACTACCCCTTGGACTATGGAGGTAGGCTTGGGGTAGTTGCGGTTTGAGCCCTGATTAGGGTCAGGTCATGATAAATTGGGATCAAAGTAGTTCATTCCTTGGGATATGGTATGAAGTAGTTCCATTTTGATTATTTGGTTGGGATTAGTACAAAAATTTGAAAATGACTTGAGTATGGATACTAGGTTTTGTAATCTAGTGATGGTATAGATAGATGGTATATCCATTCAACATGACCTTGTCTACCTACTTGTTGACTCATCATACCAAAACATTGATTACAAGGATTAATGGTACATGCATCATATATGATTGAGTCTTTAACTGTAATTCTTGAGCCATCTCCCCATTGTTATATATATATATATATATATATATTCTCATATGACCATGGTACATATTGATAACTTTTAGGATGCCTTCACAGTGACAGAAAACTAAGGTACCATCTCTGGATTGTAACAATGATCTCATGAACGATGAGGTATCAGTTCAGGGTCGATCCCATGAGATTCTTCCTCAAGGGGGGGGGGGGGGTATAAGAACCTCTACCTATTGAGTATAATATCATCCTAGCAGAACAAGCTGAGGATATTCACAACCTTAGATCATTTCATGAGTTCCAACACTAGAGGTCGTTGAGGTTCCATAGAGAGTTAAATCTATAGGAAACATAATATTGGATAGATTTGGTGGTATTTATCTTTATAATTATCCAAAAATTGTAAGATTATGTGGTTTCATTGGCAGCTAACTTTTTCTATGGAGCAGTTGGACACTAGTGGATTCTTTTCACCTAGATACATGATGAATAAACACTCTCATGGACCAAATTCCAATAGTTATTCTATGGGAAGTAATACCCTTCAATTTTTTGATTGGTTTAGATTCATGTGCTTCTAGATATACAACATAGAGGTATTTCATTGGATGAGTAAAAACCAAGGTTCATCGAGCTTATCTGGTACTCCTTGATATGATTCAAGATGGTTACTTCTAATAAATGAAGTATGAGAAGGAACTATATAGTGAGATTTGTGCTAAAATGGTTACCTTGTGAATACTTACCTATTATAGAGCATTATATTGGTCACTCATGAAAGAGAAAAACTGTCATAGGAGCACTAGGTAGTTGGAGTTGGAAGTGAACCTTATAGGGCCGAGTCATCTACAAAAAACTAGTAGGCGTTAGCCGACATGATCTCAACACAGAAGACCTCCCTGTGATTAGGCTCAGGCATGTGTTCAGTGGTAGCACAGAGGCCCAAGGAAGCTTAGATATGGGTGGGTTTATGCTTGTGATAGGCATGGTCACATGGCATGTGACTACCCGACCATACGTGTTGAGGAGTGCAGGCTGGTAGCTGATAGACTTCCATGGTAGATGAAATTCCATGATTAGGGATCACTAAGGAAAGGAAAGGGTTGTCCCTAGGGATGTGGACCTATAAGAGGATCAAGAGAAGATTTAGAAGGTAGATGACACTATGAGATCCTTCCACAACAACCACCAAGTGGCTGACATAAGGCTCACAAATCTAGTAGCTAGGACTATAGACAACTGCATACTCTAGAGGCTTATGACCTCACAACCCATGAGATGAAAATAGGTATGATATATTTATTTTCTAGACTTTATTTTTTACTAGTATACATAGGTGACAATCATTCCTTCATCTCTATAATCCTATGTGAGAGTTGGAGCTTCTAGTTGAGGAGCTATCCCAACTACTTCATCTTGAGGTTCTAACAAGGAACACTTCTTATATATATTTTATTTGAAAATAGTGTGATCTATTTCTTAGTAGAGAGAGGTTCTTGTGGGACCTTTTGGTTTTCATGATGGACACTATGATTTCAACTTGGTTATGGATTGTTTTTCCGTGGTCCAATCCGAACTGTCATCGAAGATGAGTCAGATGACTTCACACTGATGGGAAAAGATTCACCTTTATGGGTGAGAGAGATATCATAGGAGAAAAAGTGGGTTATTTGAGTAGGATAATATATACCATCACCCATCAGTTAGATATTATTTCCCTTAGTGTAGAAGTATCTTCAGGAATCTTGATTCCTTCAGCCATGAAGGATTATATGGATGTATTCCCTGAGGAAATTTAGAGACTATCTCCAAGATAAGAGATAGAGTTTTGTATAGACATGAATCTTGGAACCACTCTGATGTATTTTATAGCATATTAGATAGACCATACCAAGCTCTATGAGTTTTATTTGTAGTTAGAGGACCTTTGAGATAAGGGTTTCATTAAGACTAATATGCCCCCTAGGCTGAGTCAATGTTGTTCCTAAAAAAGGAGGATGAGTGTTTGTGTATTTTAATGTATTATCTTCACCTAAAACAAGATAAAATAAAGAATAAGTATCCCTTGAAATGTATTGACAAACTATTTGACCAATTACGTGGTGTGAGATGGTTCTTAAAGATCGATATTTGGTCCGAATACCACCAATTGATGGTTCATGAGGATGGTATTCTAAATCCATAATTCTTACATCACTATTAAAACTATGAGTTCATAGGGAATCCCTTTAGTGTGATGAATTAAACTAATTTTTTTATGGATTTTATGAACCATATATTACAATCATACTTGGATGAGTTGTGGTTGTCTTCATTAAATACATACTCATATACTCTGCATCAGAGGAGGATCTTGTAGAGCACTTAATGATGGCTCTAGATTTTCTTTGAGAGAACCAGATTTATGGTTAGATCTCTGAGTTCTAGTTTTAGATTAATGAGGTTAAATTATTAGGGAATGTCATTTATGATCATGGTTTAGCCTCAGACCCCAAAAATGTTGATGCAGTGCTTGCGTGGGAGCCTCCCAAGGACATGTCAGAGGTGAAACATTTTCTTGGTTTGACAGGGTACTATATAATGTTTGTGGAATAATAATATAGTATTGTAGCCTCTTTGACCACCATGACATGGAAAGGGTATCATATTATCTGGTCCATAGGGATTTCTAGGAGTTGAGGTTGAGGCTGAGAAGTGCTCCGGTGTTGAGACTACCAGTGGAGGGCATTGAGTACGTAGTGTATTGCAATGCCTCAGGAGATGTGATTGAATATGGGTTGATGAAGTGACATACAATTATCGCATATAGGCCATGGAATTTAAGATCCCATGATCCTAAATACACAACTGACAACCTACACTAAAAAATAGAGTATTTAGCAGCGGTTTTTTAAACTGCTTCTAATATTTTTAAAAAACTTATGTGGCGATTTTTTATAAACCGTTGCTAAAAAATTACATTTTTATAACAGTCGACTCTCTCCCTCCCCCGGCACAATGGACCCCCAACCCCATGACTCCCCTAAAGCCCTAATCCCTCGCATCGCCGATCTCCGACGACGGTCATCGTGCCAGTGTTTTCACTGTCGCCGCCACCAATCACCACCCCTCACCTCACCTCTCCGTTCCCCACTGACCCTCACCGCCCCTCGGCTAGAGGTCCCTCACCGCACCTCACTCTACCAGGTATGATGTGAGAATATTTGTGGGACTGATTTATTTTTTTGAAATTGGTTTATTGATGGTTTGGGTTATGAGATTCAGAATTTTACTAGACTCACATTGGATCATTGGGTATTCATATGGGAAACGAGAATATGTGAAACTATATCTTAGACTAAGCAATGGATATTGCCCTAGGTTTTGTTCATTTATTGTCAAGGGGGTTGTTTCTCAATAAGGCCTTGAGGGTAAGTTGGGGGTTTTAGTATTTCTATATTATATTATGTCTTGTGTGATCCAAAATGTAGGTTATAGGTTATCCCATTAGATACAAGTTTGATGTCCCATTCTTGATAATGTTCAACTCTTGATTGCTTCTTACTTTAGGTTACCATGAAATGCCAATATCTTATAATTTGTTACATATTTTTACATTTACCATTCATTTTTTATTTTCAAATTATTTTTATTTGTTATAAAAATAATAGACATTATTTTTATTATTATTTATGAATGTGAAAAAGATATTTTATAATTATATTTCAAACTAGTGTTATGTGTTTTTCGGTAAAATAAATTTTGTAGTTTCATGGTTTTATCATACGGGGGGATTTATCACTCTGTATATAAACCCATAAATTTTATACATACTTTATTTTATCTCATGAATGTAAAGATAAATGTGAAAATTCTTTGGGTGGTATAAGGTTGGTGGTATCATGATTTTACAAAAAGTTTTTGGGTTTTTATACATACTATGATGGGTTAATGTGACATCCACGAGATTCAAAATCATGGAATACATTTGATTCATTACATCCTAATTTCTCATATGATCCTATGAATGATCTATTGGGATTGGCTATTTATGGATTTAACCCATTTGGGACTTTGAGTACCAGTTATAGAATTTGGCTAGTTGTTTTGATCCCTTACTATCTGCATCAATAGATGTGTATGTAACAAACTTCATTTACCATTTTGATGATTATTCCTAAAAAATGTCTAGAAATGATATTTATGTATACTTGAATTATTTAATTTAATAATTACAAGAGTTATAGAGCAGCGGTGTTGATACATATGATGCTTCTTTTAAAAAAATGTTCAAAATGCAAGCAGCTCTAATGTGGACAATTTGTGACTTTCCTGGACTTGGGAATTTATCTAGTTGGAACAATTATACGGGTTTGGATTTTCCTTTTTTTTAACTTTGTTTTTGATCCCAAATAGTTAACTCATAGTAGAAAATGGTTCTTCTTGTGCCATCAAAGATTTATCGATCCATCTCATTGATTTCAGCTGAACAAGTCAAAATTCAATGGTTTCATTGATCGTAGAACACCTCCAAATTTGTTAAATGGTTATAAAATATTGGAACAACTTGGAAATGTGGAAATATAAGTTTTTAAGGTTCATCATTTTAATGATAGTGGGAAATGATTTCGAAGTGCATCGTCAAGTGAAATCAGAATGCAACAATGGAAGAAAAAAAGATTATTCTTCAAACTTCCATATTGGGAATTTAATTTGTTGTGGAATAATCTTGATGTGATGCATATTGTGAAGAATTATTGTGAAAATTTTATCTTCACATTACTTAATGAGCATGGAAAGTAGAAGTATTATCTCAATGCTTGGAAAGAATTACAATAAATGAACTTAAAGAATGATCTCTAGCCATATGAGAATAAAAACTATGCTCCAAAATTTTTTGAAATGAAAAATAGGGATAAAGATAAATTCCTTTGAATTTTAAAACATGTGAAGGTATATGATTGGTATTTAAGTAACATATCAAGGTGAGTTTACTTAAATCATTGTAGGTTACATGGATTGAAATTTAATGATTCACATATTTTTTACAGCAGTTACTACCATTGGAATTGTTTACATTATTACATGAAAAACTTACTACTATTGTACTCCAATTCTGCTCATTTTTTGGAAAACTATGTGAAAAATATCTAAATCTATTTTGAGCTTGACAACCTTCAGGAGAGATTTTTAATGAAACTTTTTTCAATGGAGATGATCGTTCCTCCATCATTTTTTACTGTCATGATGCATTTAACTGTGTATTTGGTTGAGGAAGCTAAATTAGAAGGCCCTATAAATTATCGATGGATATATACAATTGATAGGTAATTTATTTATATGTTTTTCAGTTAATTAAAAGAATTATTGGAACTTAATTAAAGACATAATTATGTTTTTTTATTTCATAGATATCTTGGGTATTTAAAATCATATGTGAGAAATAAATCTCAATAGGAATATTCTATTTCTGAAGGATATTTGGAAGAGGAGTGTATTAACTTTTGTTTTGGATACTTGGATGATATTGAGACAATATTTAGTCAAGTTGGATGTGTTGATGACACAAAAAATGAATCTAAAATACATGGGAAATCAAAAATATTTCCTGCCATTGGCCGATCAGTTGGGAGGACCTCAAAGGTAAACTTATTAAAATAGAATTATTATAAGAACATTGATATGTGTTGTCTAATATTCAAATTTAAAATACATTTATTGATGATTTGAGAATATAAACAAAGAAATGAATGAGAGTATGAAGAATAAATGAGAAAGATAAAAAAAAATCTATTAATAAATAGCTTGTAGAATGGTTTGCATGACATGTAAGTTCATAAATATTTTAATAAGTACAAATATTAGGTTGACACATATATTTTGTAAATATAATAATGTATATTTTTTAGATCATGAATACTAATACTCTAGTAGAGTTGTTATAATATTTAAAGTTTCTTGATCAAGATTCTATAAAACATGCTAGAAAATTCGACTCTTACAATATTAATGGATTCATATTTCATATAGTCAATCAAAAAGAGGGTTTAAAAACACATAATAGTAGTATATTTAAATTTTATAATGTATAATACTATGTAAAGTTTACTGATATTATCTAATTAAACTACCACATGCATTTTTTAGTTGTTTTATTCAAATGAAATTTGGTCGATATTATTAGAGGTGTTAAAAGAGATTCCTTACAATTTACTACTGTGAACTTCTCTCGCTTGATGGATGTTGGTGACCGTGAACTATATGATTTGTATATCTTATTATCACAAGAAAAAATTGTATTTTATGTGGAAGATGTTGTGTATGAAGGGTAGAGTGTAGTTGCTCTAAAAAAAGAGATTTATATGGTATGGGTGATGAAGTGAAATATTTGACCTCTAATATTGAATCTTCTCAATGAAAATAAGTGGACTTATTTGTCCATAATGATATTGAAAATATTAGTCTTGTAAGGGTGGATGAAGTGGATTAAGTAATGGAGTAGGAAACCAACATGATTGAAGGAGAAAATTATTGTATGTACATTTATCCATTCATTTATCAACAACTTATGTCATTTATGCAGTCATTTATTATCATTGTTAGGTATATTTTGTTTGTTAGTATTGTGCATATGTTATCATTTTTAATTTCTTTCCTACATAATTTTTTTGAAATATATGTTTGAAACTTAATTTTATTTTATTAAATAAAAGGAATTCCAAGGAGGAAGCATCACATTGTTTCATCGACTACATTGATAGATGATGATCCATCTGTCTCCATCTCTACAGCATGTGAGACACCATCCACTTTACCCCTGAACCATCTCTCACACCCTCCATGAGCATCCCTTCAGTTGATCAAGTGACACCTTCCCCTTTAGAAGCCTCAGTAGTGAGAGAGCATGGCGACACTTATAGTTCTTCACAGGGATACTGAAGGGTGACTTTTATTGGTACAAATTTTAATTTGAATAAATTTATTTCACTTTTTTTATACTAACTATTTGTTCATAAAATATGGAAACAATTCATGTATGGAAAAAATATGAAAATTTCATATGTATGGAAATAGTTCAAAGAGAAGATAGTTTTCCCATTTGATTACTATTGGGTCCCTACAGATGACGCCGCATGAATACTTGGCTAGATTTTGGGTCAGCTGGCCGCAGAGCTAGTTTTCCTTCCTATTACTTATGATGATTGGATGCATATGACTTCAATTTAAAAAATGAATCTTTTGATTCAAAAATAAAATTAATTTTAATACATTATGATGCAATTTAATTTCATTATATTATTAAATTATAATATTTTCAAAATTAATTTATGCGTACATATGTTTTTCTACTATACGGTTGCTGATGTGCTAGAATGAAAGTGGACATTGAAAAATATGGGCAATAAATGGAAAGACTTTAAATAGAGACTATAAGTCAATGTCAACAATACTTCGTTGAGTGCCCAACAGATTTATGGAAAGGTACCAAATGGGGTACCCAATGAGAAATGTAAAGTTTTTGTTGATAGACATCGTGATGAGAAGAAGATGGTATTTAAATATATATTATTATATTAATCTCATTTTAAATTTATACATGTATATTAAAAGGGGATTACATTTCACACATTTCTATTAAATTACATTTTATTTATTTCAGGATCTTTTAATGAAGAATGCATCGATCTGGTCCAAGCAAATCATCCCTCACACTACAGGGTCAAAGAGTTTTCCTAGAAGACGATCAACTATAGTAATATTTTAATCAGTTTAAATATTTATAATACAATATTATATGTTTAATATATTATAATTGTTTATTTATCTTTTTTTAATGCATTCATAGAGTTTAGGGAACCCAATATCCCGAATAGAACTGTGGTTGTATGTTCATAAAAAATTTGATGAAAGTTTTGTTAATGAGTCTACCAAAGAAGTTGGGGTATGAATTAATTTTGCATTATAATAAATTATTTTTATTTTTCACTATGTTAATATATATTTCTTATAATATTATTGATATTTTATTTATAGGTAAAAATTAAAGAACTATGGGATGCCAATCCCACACAGTCCTACTCAGTCTCCCAAACTGACCCAGATTGTCAAGTTGTTAGGAAGGAGCATCCTGGTTAAGTGTGCGGGATGGGTATGGGAACCATAACATATTAAGTCTTTGGCATCCCATTAGGGATTTATTTTTCATCTTATTCTTGTTGTATTTACTCCCTATCCCAAGATTCTTAGAGATATTTTTTTTCAATACAAAAAAAATTGAGGATCAGGGGAATCAGATATTTGATTTGTAGAAAGTGTTGATTGATTTATATCAGAAGATGACTGAATCTATCCCAAGTGATATTTCATCAATGACAAGTGGTGATGAGTAGGTAAATTAAAAAAAATTCAAAATCATTCAGTTTTCAAACATTTATTGGTTTTAAGTTTAAATAAAAATATACAATAATATTTAATTTTCAATAAAATTGACTTACAGGTGCCGGTACTAGGATGTATAGATAGAGGTGGAGAGGGTGAGGAGATATATTCATCATCAGACAATGATTAGTGGTTTTGTTGATATATTTTAAAAATTTGGAAACTATTTTTTTGTTTATGTATTATGTATGGAATAGAGTAGTCACTAAACATATTTTGTTTATGTATCATGTGTGGCTGAGTAGTCACAAAAAATATTTTAATTTTAGTTATGTTAGGATGTGTATATTAGTATTTTAGATGGTTGATTAATGAATACTATTTGATGGATTGGATTATTCTGTTATATAAACTCCACACAAGGTTTTTTTTTCAGGTAACTAGTACTGGGACTGTAGAATAAGAAGCAGTTTTTTTATTTATAAATATAGTGTTAGTAGCAGTTTAAAATGCCACTAAGTAAATGGTGCATATCTAGAGGTGGTTTAAAACACTACTAAAATGTGATATCCTATTATTGGCGATGATTTAAACCACAACTAAATTATATAGTGCATGTATTTTAGTGGCGGTTTTGGGATTTTAGGGGCACTTTTCGTGTGGAAAATTGGATTTTTTAGGGACAGTTAAAACCACCACTAAAAAAGATCAACTTTTCTCATAGAAAACACCACGTATTGGTTTTTGATACCCAATTTAGTGATAGTTTTATGAAACCTCCACCATATGAAAAAAAACTTCTGCTATATGGTGATTTTTTGTAGTACTAGTGGTAGAAGTAGTAGTATTCTCGCTGATGACTTGGCGACACTGTCTTCTGGAAGAGTGTTTTGTGATTTACTTAGACCATCAGAGTCTAGGGTACGTTTTCACACATCGAGACATGAAAATGAGACAATGGTACTAGTATGATTTCCTATAGGACTATGAATTTGAGATAGTCTATAACACAATAAGGTAAACATAGTAGTAGATACCCTTAACAGTAATTCATAGGCTCACTTGGTGTATAAGGATTCTTTGAAGTTGGCTTCCATGCAATTGACCTTGGTGGATTAGGAGGGTAAAAATTTTCTTCAGTCAATGTTGTTGAATACTCTTCTTCTCGAATGTGTGAGAGTGTATTAGCTAGGAGGCATAGACCATGAGGTATTTAGTGAGTAGATATACATAAAGGATTCACCAAATGGATATTATGAATAAGGGAATCACATCATCATTTTTCCATATACAAACAATGGTTTTGATCATTATACAAGAGGAGGTGATGTGAGAGTTCTACACTTCTCCTTTGGATGTACATCCTGGTGTGGGAAGATGTATAAAGACCTTCATTAGTAGTTTTAGTGGTCCAACCTGAGACAAATTATTTCAGAGTTCATCTATTGGTGCCTCACCTATCAATAGGTGAAGGCTGAGAACCAGGTTCTAGAAAGTTTATTGTATCCCCTTGAGATATAGGAATAGAAGTGGGATGACATATCCATGGACTTTGTTACAGGGATTCCACAGATTGTGAGGGGACATGATGAAATCTGAGAGATATTTGCTTGACTCACAAAGTTGGTATAGTTCCTTTATATCTAGGAGAATAGTTTAGTGGAAAGTTTTGGGTAGTTGTATGTATGAGATATTGTTCACTTTCATGTGGTGACCTCAATGATTGTCTCTAATAGTGACTCATGGTTTATGTCACGGTTGTGGAGAGGCCTGCATGAGACATTCAGGACCTAGATGAGGATGAATACAACCTTTCACCCAAAGAAATATGGGTATAAAGAGTGCACTATCCAAGTGTTATAGGATATGACGAGGGCTTGAATATTAGAATTTTTCTTGGAGTTGGGAGGATCACTTACCCCTGGTAGAATTTGCGTACAACAATAGATACCACTATACCATTGGCATGAAACCTTTTTAGGACCTTTATGAGAGACCCTTTAGGTAACCCTTATGCTAGATAGAGGTTGGAAAGATATATCTTGTGGGAATATAGTTAGTGTAGGTGATGATGGAGAAGCTCTAGGTCATCCACAAGCAGATGATGATAGCTCAGAGAAGACAGAAATCATATATATATCGTCATCATAGGCTTTTGAAGTTCAAGCAGGTAGACCAAATTTTCTTAAGAGTCTCCCCATGATGAGTATTATAGAGGTTCAAACTGGGAGGTACAATATTTCTAAGGTTCATAAGTACATTCAAGATCATGCATAGGGTTGGTGAGGTTTCTTACCACCTCTCTTTACCCCCACAATGGAGAAGGTGTATGATTTCTTCCAAATGTTGCAATTGGGGAGATAAATGCATGACACTACACATGTTTTAAACTAGAGCCAGTTAGACATCAAGGACAGATCCACCTTTACAGAGCACACATTGGTGATCAAGGATTGATAGGGGAGAACCTTACATGGATGGACCTTCCCCTTGATTCAAGTGTTGTGGAAACATGAGAACATATAAGAGAGATATTGGGAGTAGGAGAGCCAAATGAAAGCTCCATATCCAAAGTTGTTTGTTTAGATTTACTTTTTAGGGATAAAAATATTGAAGGAAGGAGTGATGTATAGACCTAATTTATTTCCTTTAATACTTTGAAATATTTTGATATATATTTTCAGATATAGGAGTTGAGACAACATGCGATTCCGAGGCCCGGTGTGTATAGAATTAATTTTATGAAAATATTAAAAATATTTTATATTATGCACGCATGTTTTCTTAAATAAAACGTTATAACTAATACATAGAATCTCAAATTAGAAATATGATATTTCAATTGATTCTCTAATGTTATGTTTACCCTATGTGTATCCTAAAATAGGTTGTCTTAGTGTGTTTAGATATCTCACCCATTGGCAGGGTGTTCAGTTGGTTAGTTAATTAAATTAAATAAATTTATTTAATTTATTTAACATAATTGATCTTATATAATAATAACTATTTGGATATTTCCCTAGGGTTAGACTCATAACCCTAGGATCATCAAGATATTCTTCACCCTCTCTTTCCGTTGGTGGATCATAACATACGATAAAAAATCTTTTGGATCAGGGAAGAACAGGACAAAGTGAACACAAAGACTTCATTAAATCATTGGAAAGGGTGTTCTTAGATGATGAATTACCCAATATCCATATATGAGACATCAATTCATGGATTTTATCCATTTTGATTAAATGAATTTATTTGAATCATATCATTTATGTTCTGCACCAATTGCGCATCCTTGGCATGCTCATATGTGCCGATTAAATCGATTATTCAATTGTTTTCTAACCCTAAATTTCTTCATTCTTGATAATTAGACAAGAAAACTTGGAAGAATTTATATACCACTATTATTATTCCTCACTACCACAATTTTCTCACATTCTTCACTGGTTGGACCCGTAGCCTTGGTTTGACATTTCCAGATGGTATCGAGTTCAATTGAACCCCTAAAATCATGAATAATCATCATGAAAGGGATGAATCAACAAAATAGGTATGTTTTTGGTTTGTTTTCAGGTTAAGGGATACCTTTTTAATGATAAATCATCTATAGTAGAAGAACCCTAAGAGTGAGAGTTGAGAGACAAACCACCGTGGCGATGAATGTCGATTTTCGACCACCAGATGGCTAGAAATGACTAACTGTGACTTGATACACCTTTTTACAGGTGAAGAAGAAGCTGAATATGAAGGTGAAAGGCCAAATATATCACAAAGAGAGCAGATATAGATTTCTAGAAAAATACCATCTACACTCTGTGTTGTTGGAAGAAAACATGACATATCAGACCTTGGCTACGACAAAAAGGGTTTTAGTGAATTATAAGTATTACACACCATGTGGGATCCCCACATGTCATGTGTCCTCATATTTATGGAATCATCATGTACTTTGGGTGTACATGAGAATGTGTATAGTGAGGCATTCTGTGTACGAATGTACACTAGCACTGCTTGATTAGATGAACAAAACATGGATACACAATCACAACCAAGTACATGGGTGGGACCCTAAGTGGAATAAAAACACCAAGTAGTCTCCCTACATGTTGTATATACCTACATGGTTGGATATTTGTGTACCTCAAGGGATACAACCATGTGATGGATAGGGACCACATGCATTGTGGGTCCCCTCACACACCGTGTACCTCTTTGTTCATTTTGAGGAAAATTCAATCTCTTATATCTCCTTCATTTGAAATCTAACTTTGGTCCAAAAGTTGACTATCCTAAGTATTTTTACTCATGGATTGTGGTGGTTCCATAGATTGTGAATTTTGGGATACTATGTGAGTTTTTTAGGTATTATACTCTTTTAGGTGATGCCTAATGATGGTAGTGACTAGGAAGAGGATTTTCAATGACCTATAGAGCGGTACCCCCATTATCTCAGGAATGAGTCCTCTATCTACTAAGTGGAACTACCCCCTATTATCTTGGGTTCGGGTCCTTGGTGACCAAAGAGGAACCCCACATCACACTAGGAAACAAGTCCTTGACCTATAGAGTGGAACCCCACATCAGCTTAGGAATGGGTGATCTATCTATCGAGTTAAACCCCTTATCAGATATGGAGTAGGTCCTCATGGAACTAGATTGGAACCACCCATGATGCATCATGGCACGATTCTTCTTTGAATAATTATATATTGGAACCCCATTTACACAATAGGGCATGGGTCATCTACTTGGAGATTTCTCCCACTCAAATGTGAAATACAATGGTGAGGTGAGGGACTTTACATAGTTACTTCTAAGTAGACTAGTGAGATTCTGAGCATAATTAATGGAATTTTAGATCTGATGGATTTTTTTTCCTAGGATGGTCTATGAGATGGAGATCCCCTTACTCTTTCTTTTGGGTTTCTTTTTCTTTGCAATTATATACATACTTATGTATCCATACCTTTGATTTTTTTTACTTTCCTACCATGTGTTGTGAAGATGCTCAAGGTATGCCAGGTGCTTTCCATGTTTATCTCCTCAAGTTTAGATGGGGTTACTCTCCTAATATGGGTGGAAAGGACTCAATGGGTTTTTTATATACACACCGTGTTGATATCCTTGTTCTTGGATGAGGTTACTCTTTCTCTTGATTTGGGTTGAGCTGTATCCTGTTTACTATCTACTATCTTTATATTCCTATTTTATCTCTTATTTCTCCCCCTTCAAACTTCATGGAGTCTTAATGAGTATGTTTATAATCACCCCTATATTGTATTTTATTTCACATGTCATGTCTTATATAGATGAAGGATAGATCAGAAGTGACTTTAGAAAAGCATAGAGATAATGGGTGTTGGGGACCACATATGATGGTCGTAGCTTGGAGATTAAGAGTTGGGAACTATCATCTATTTTCTTTCTAGTTTTTTCAAGTTGGGTCATATTTATAGCTAAGTGTGTATTTGGCCCCTTTACTTTTCAGTTTTCACTATCATACTCTTGCACACCCTAGAAAATTTTCATGATTGGTTTACTTTCTAGCCATTACATCTTTTTATTATTATTCCTCTACCCTTATGGATTTAGATGGTTGGGTGTGTTCATACAAGTACATTATGAAAAGGTATCTCATTTAGGATATACCTTTTAGTGCTTGTCTCCACCCTTAGCCTATGAAGGTGGGCTTTGGGTAGTTGTGGATCTACCTCCAATTAGGGTTGGGTTGTGAAAAAACATGACATAATTAACATTAGTCAAGGATAAATACTGATATATCATAAAAAAGTGTTCTGAGGATAACCTAACATTTCCCATACATGGTATATCATGATTTTAAAACATTATCTAACATGCTCGTGTGGCGTTGTTATTTTATTACAGGTATAATAAAAATACAGAATTTATAAACACACAAAATATGATTCTTAATTAATTAAAATTTAGTATTGGAAAGTTAAAGATTGAACACATAGAGACAATTAATTAGTTTTATTAGTTTTCCAAAAGAATTTATTTTATTAAATTAAAAAAGTGGCGAAGAAAAGATTTTTTTGATTGAATTTAAGAAAAAGAAAGATGAAAGAAAGGTAGTTTGATTGGTTTGAAATTCGATTTGAAAAATGTGATAGGGTATTTTAATTTTAGGGTTTATGTGAAATTGGATTTTAGAAAATAAGTTGATTAATCTATGATTGGTTTCAAAGTCAAGATGAGAGAGAAACAATGGTCATGGTATCCCGTCCTTGATGCAATGACACCCAATTTCTCTTGGTATGATATTTTTGGGTTTCAATGAATCAAGTTTGTCTTGATTCCATATTTAAACCATATTCTCATAATTTTAACAATGGTAATTAATCCTTTATGGTTTTTAGTTTCAAAGTTTTAAGGTTTCTTTAAAATTAAAATATTAATGGTCATGATAAAAGTAAAATAAAGGGAATGGAAATTGATTAATGAAATGATAGAAAACCAAATACACAAATAAAGAAAAATAATTCAATCTAACAAAAACTTATCCATTTTATTGCATATACCTATAAATTGTGGGTTTAATACCTCATCCAAGTGATTAAATAATAAGAGGGAAGGAAATAAAAATAAAGCATAATGGGAAAATAGAGATGAATTATTGAGGACCCTGCACAATGAAGCTTCTTGGTCCAAGATTTTGTCTCTAGGATCTCATCTATAGCAGTAAGATGGACATCCATTTATAGGATTTATATGAGATTAGTCATTAATTAATTACATAAATTATTGGCCAAAAAGTGGGAAAGGGTAGTTTTTGGGTGTTAAAACTTTTCTAAAAACTGGAGAAACATAAAATCTATCATTTTTAATCCCGTGCCAACTTTTTACATGACATGTAATGATTAAAAAATGTGGAAATATTTCACCATGTGTACCAAAATCATGAAATTTTAGCTTTTATTTTATCATCACTCGTGTCATTGTATGAAATACTTGTGTCACACCATGAAACATGTCTACTTTACTTCTGGCTACTTTACTCCTCTTCATGACGTGTCTCTCTTTCACGACATTCACCGGTTCATGATGTGTAAAGATTAAATGGCATGTAATGTTATTTTTATACTATGGAAACATATTTTTTCATTTTTTATTCAGTTATTTGACTTGTAAGTTCTTCATGATCATCATCCAAAAATCAATGTCATGTCGTGAGTGAAGAGAAGTGGCATGAAGTGTCTTTTTTCTCCTTTTTCAATTATCTATTACATCCTTCCATAAAAAATAAAATGGGTTAAACCATTAAATAATTTAAAAAAATACAATTAAATATAGAAATAAATATATTACAAAACTATAAAATACATGAATAAAATATAGTTATAATTACCCAATGTATTAGAGATCTATAAAATTCTGATCCCATCCATCATATTCATATCATGTACATGAATTTGTGTGCCACATAGACGAGACAACATAAGTACTTATTTAATCACTTTTAAACCCATGATTAAGGAGTGTGAGATACATAAATGGAATTATCTAATAAATGAATTATAGAACCATATTGTTGAATAACCTTGAGAGTAGAAATTTTGATGAGTATTCATAATACAAAAGTTGGAAATGGAAAATCATATGATAATTTTAACATCATAACTGGTGTAGATAGAGGTTCATGAATGGGATTAATGAGAGTGAAATATGTTATATAATTAATTGGGAATAATAGGAATAATAAAATTTATTTTTAAAACACATTTCAATATGAAAAAATTTAAATAAAACAGTTTAGTATAAATAAAGTACTCAAAATAAAAAGGATGAGGAGAGTATCCATTACCTCAAGAGGGTGACTTTAAATGCTTGGGAGGAGGTTATTAAAAGATTAGTAACACCTTGGGAGAGATTTATAGAGGTATAATGAGAGTAAATTCATGATAAATGGGTTTTTCATGAAAATGTGTAGGAGTATGGGTGGGTATTTATAGAAAAATTGGGGGGGGATTCTCTATTAATTTTTAAGATTAGGTTTTAGACTCTATATGATAAAATAATAGATACACATACTTTAACATTTTTTCCAATGGTTTATTCCAAATAGGATTGGTTTTAAATATTTTATAAGGATATTAACCAAAATCATTAACATAAAACCATTGGTGGTGTGAAAGTGAGTCAGGTTCATAAAGAACTAAATTTAAAACCTTAAAAATATAATATAGATATTTAAGGATTCATTAAGGGTTTATAAAATTAATTAAATAGCTCAAAAAAAAATTATTTTAAAGGGGAAACATAATTTTGGTCATGGTTACTCTTTTAGTATTTAATACACCATTTTTGGATTTTATGATGTCACAATACCTACTATATATTTATATTATATTTACTTTTTACCCAAAAATTAGAATATCTCATAAAATTATGAAAAATTCACCATTAGATAATTTAAACACGAATGTTTTTTAAAAAAATATTTATTTTGTCAAAATAATTCTATTAATATGAAAATTTACACTTTTAAATCAAAAATACCCATTTATTAAAAAATAAAAGTTTTTTAATGATTATAATTTTTTGACCCTTATAAAAATTAAATTTTAAATTAATAAAACAGTATTATTTTTTATATTTAAATAAATATTATTTAATAATAATATTATATTTTATTAAAATTTATTTCTAAAAATCCTTAATTAATTAAAAATAGTTTCTTTATTGAAATATATATTTCCCAAAAATACAATTTGATTATCATCATGTCAAAATATTTTTTTTGAAAACATTATTTAATCATTTATAAAGTAGTAATATAAAGTGATAAATATAATAATTTTTTATTAAAAAGAAAAATTAAAAATTCATATTACCAGGTTAAAAATACATAACCCCTTATTACTCCAGAAAATTCCCTAAGGGTAAGTTGTGTGATGGTGACACTTTCTTGGGGTGGTTTAATGAACATGGTTTGGGATATAATCTTGATAAGCTTGAACTTATCCCATAGATATTTTCACTCATGATTTATTTATTGAATCTTGACTTGGGATTGGTTAAGTAAAAATTATAGTGACTTATTATCCCTTAGAATCTCTGATAAATGGTATTAATAGGGTACAATGATACTATTCGATACCATAACTTCTTTCATCCATGTTAATTATATTTTATCATAAAATTTAATAAATAATAATCGTATCGATCACTGTACAATGAAAGTATTATCAACGGTTATAATGATTAGTGGTCTTTTAAATATGAAATGATATAATTTACAACGGTCCAAAATAAACAAAGTAGGGCACATATTTTCAATAAATATATTTCTTAATAATGCAGTTATTCATCTGAAAATGAAATTTCATTTATAATACTTCGGGTAATTACATGTAATGTCTAGCCAAAAAATATTAAGGCCAAAATGGATTTAACCTTAAACAACCACCAAAATGGCCATGGATCATGTCATTTCTAAAATACCAAAAGGTTGTGCACTATTCCCTGGTACAAGTTGTTATATATATAATTTTAAACAAATTATAATTTTGTTAAAATTCTCAAAAATCTTCATTAACATGGGTCCACTGGCCCCATTCCAAATCCAAGGGTAGGCTTTAAACCACACCAAATCGTTTTTATAGATTTGATTAATAATTTAAAGTGAGTCTACATGATTGAATAATTTAAAATATGTTTATAATTTCAATATAAGTTAAAATAATAAAGAATTTATATTGATTTATGAATAGTATATAAATGAAAATATAAAATATTTATGCTAAGGATTTATTTATAAAATTTATTTATAAAATTTATTTGAACCATTATAGAAGGAGTTTTGATATTTATATGATCAATGGTTCAAATAATATCCAATGTATGATAATAATTTTTTATAATTTTTTTATAGAAAAAATTAAATTTTTATAATTTGATAATAAAAGTTTTCATATAATATTTGATATTTTGGAATATGATAGAAGTTCATATCAAAACCATTTAAATGGTGATATGAAATATTTATATCAGATAAAAGTGATTTTTTCATGTTTATATATGATTAAATTATATTGTTTTTACAATTTGTTTATGATTTTTTTGTAAATTATTTATCCCATGTTTAAATATATGAGTCATTAATTTATTTAGTTTATTCCCTACTTTATTAATGAATATAATTATCATATTATGAAATTTATGTGTGTTTTAGTTAAAGTACTAAAATTCTTCTATATTATCATACATGGATCTAAGTAGCTACATACGTGGAATTATAAGTTATTTATTTATATTATATATTAACTTTGGATTTTTATTAGGATATGAACACAAATGAATAATTTTATTTTACATTTAAACATATTGGGTTTTCGAATTATGATGTAATAAAAATCTATCTTGAGTAATGTATCCTTGGGTAGTGGGACTTTGGGTCTTATTGTTAACTAACCTTGATGCTTACACCTTATCTAGAAAATTTGGGATTGGATACATTACTATCTAGGATTAATATCATGGTTATTATTGATTTCATATTGTTCAAATTATTTAAATGAAAATGTTTCATGTACCTTAATAATGGGATGAATTTAGATATGTATAAATATAGTTGACTTTTAATTTGGGTTAGTAACACACTCTACGATTTATGTAAATAGTTACACATCAATATGGTTTGAGAATATTGATATAGTGGAAGGAATATGATTCCAAAATAAATCATTATAATCATTAATAAATGATAATGGAATACATGATATAATATGGTGAGATTAAATCTCATTTAAAAGTAATAATTTCTAAATTCCTTCCAAAGCAATAGTTGTCAAGACCTTGGTCATATAACCGAGTAGCCCATGCCAATTTTGAGTTCCATTGAATTATATTATGTATGTAAACCAAGAAATTAGAAGACCCTAATGGTTAGGTGCCTCATTAATGGTTTTTATTTTGGGTTTCACTTAGTTGGGTAATAATAACCATCAAGATACCAAATTAATAGAGTGGAGTGAATACATAATATGGATTAGGGTAAAGTGTTACCCACTTAACTATCTAATATTAGTATGTGATATAATTTAAATGACTATCTATATGATTTAGTCATGAATTATTTACATCCTTAACCAATGTAAGACTTTATTAAATATATATCTTGAAACATGAATGAATATTATAAGTTTAATAGGTTTCATTATTTTAGTGGGAGTATATTTAAAAAAATTCTTTATTAAATTAATGTAAAACATGATACTCATTTGATAAAATAATCTGTGTAGATAATAAAATCACCATCATCAAACATAAAATTGATATTAATCCTATATAATGGAGAATCATAATGTAATAAATCTTATTATTTTGGTACATAGATTAAGAATTATTCTTATGAAATAAGTATTTAAAAACTATATATTAGAGAAAACCCTTCCCGAGTAAGATACAATTAAAGTCAATCAATAAGGGAATCTGAGAAGAATAAAAGGACTCACATAAGGTTTTTAATGAATTAGATAAAAAATAACCAAATATAATTTAAAACCCTCCTTTATAATCAATCTAAATAAGTATTAAAAACTTAGGGAAACTAGAGATATCCTTTAAGGACTATATTTTATATACAATTCATTCTGTAATCCTTAAAGGAAATTTTATGAAAATCAAATGAGTTTAAGGAATGATTACCCTATATTCTCAATGTTTCAAGGATATAAGATCATGATATGTGATGTATATAATATTGTTATATGTAATAATAATAAAGGTAAAATGATTAATCCAGACAAAAATATTGGATGATATGATAGTTAGCCTTAATCATTGAAAACTAAATATGGTAATAGGAAGAAGGGGAGATGGTTCAATATGATATGGAATTATCCATTATACTTGAAGGAGTTTTAAAAACATCATAGAGATTATATTTTAGATATTGATGTTATAAAGACCAATTCATATAATTTAAGGGTATATGATATTGATTGGTCTAAAGTTACCTTACGTATTGAAGCAATGTCTTATAGAACAATTAGGGTTGTTGATTCTATGGATTCCTAAGAAGTGATATTAAAACAATAATATTTTTTGTTGAGGGTTTTTGATATAAAGTGTCTAACTATTAGGGATGAGTTCATTTTAATGAAAAATAAAACAATTATTTTAGTTAAAATTATAAATGAATTTGGCCAAATCCTAGATTATTTTAGGGAATTATTGGATGGATTTATTTCTTAGAAAATTATCTTCTCATTAATTCATGAAGTATCCATTAAATGATTTAAAAAAAACTCATAATTCATTGATTTAGTAATAAAAAAAATTCCATGTCCAGTCAACTATGCACAAATAAGATCAATTTCAAGATCCACCCAAGGTATTGAGTCGTAATAGTACTCAAATATGTTTTTAAAATTTAGAGAAGAAAAACAAGAAAATAAAAAATTGAATGGAAATATAAAAGTAAGGATATAATTGAAGGTTTAAATAATATCAATAAACATGAAACATATCCCATAAACACTATAAAATCAACCCATAAGAGAGTTATCCCTATATTAATGTAAATATCTCAATGGAAGTTGGATGTTGACTCATAGAAACAACACTGTTGAAGATAAAAAATAAAAAAATAATCGATTATATTTGAGTGTGAATGGTTTCACATAATGATATAAAAAAATTATAATGATAAATATAGAAATAATAATAATTAAGAAAATAGAAATATTTTAATTATAAAACTATACTGGGTTTATAAAAATTACCAAGTAACAATTTACTTAAGACAAGAAAATGGTAGTATATAATTATAAGAAAAAAAGGAAAAAAAACCCACTTACCACCTCAAATATTTGTTAAATCGATATTTTTTGGCCCTTTATTTGATAACATGTGTATAGAATTCGTCTTGTTAATTAATTTAGGAAAAATGGGGTTGAAAAGTGTGAAGAGAATTTATTTTCCATCATCTCAAAGGTCTATGAATGATTTTCTCTCTAAACATTGATATTTCTGAAACACGTTAAAGATAAAGAAATTATAAAGGGTTATAAAAATAAATTGTTTTACAATATTTTTTTCTAAAATATGATTAAAAATTATCCTTTTTGGATAATCCTTTTTGTTGTTTTGACAAAAATGGTGGTTTGAAGTTTTAGTCCATGAAATATGGCCAATAATTTAAACTTCAACATGGAAAACATATATCACCTTCTAAATAATTTGAATTATATGAGGATAAAGTTTAATGAAATGTTCCGAGTTATTTTATTTATTAAGATATGGATTTTTTTGCTTTATTAGACTATAATGTGATCGCCATATCAATTTTAGTGTCATGAGGTCCAATTTATGTTTCTCAGAAATTTATGTATTACAGGTCCAATTTGTCTATATGCATTTATGAATCATTTATTAATACCAAAGAAAAAAATAATTATAAAAAATTTAACAACATAATCTTAAGATTTCAAGTTCAAATCATTAACATATAGGGTTCCACAATGTGATCATTAAATTGGAATGATTAATACCTTTTAAAAAATAATTAAACAAATGATGAGAAATTATGTTTAAATTTCAAAATTTGTTAACCATGGATTTTATAATAAATGAAGAAAATGAATAATATTTAATATTTAAAGAAAATTAACTAGTTTTACCCAAAAATTAAACCCCACCTTCACTAGTATCTAGTAAATTACATCACACAAAGATAAAAATTCAATTCCCATCTCCAATCACATTTTAACATAAAATGTTTGGAACACTAACCTCCAATCATAAAATCATAAATCCCATAAAAATACATTAAAATAATAAAAATATAGAATCATATTTCAAGTAAACAATATTTACTTTGTTAAAATTCACTACTACCCTTCAACATATTTCAATTAAGAAAGAATATGTGGTGTGAATCACAAAAGACACAAGGGTTCATTTTCATTCAACGGTAAAATATAGATGTGCTAGGTGTAAAATAAATTTTAACATCAAGAGGAGTATCTATTTTCTTATATCTTTTTAAGCATGATAGATATGAAAATACTATCTTTGAGAAATAAAACTATAGATTCACTATCCATAACTTTCAGACACCACACATTACGTTAATTTAATACTTTACAATAATGATTCAAAGACTAACTCTGGGAAATAAAACAATATAATCACTATCACCAAGTGATGAATACCGTGAATTAGGTCAAAAAATTACTCTAACCAAAAATTTTATTGTTTTTTCTTTAAATTTCTAAATACCCAAATTAAACATAAATTGAGATAAAATCTAATAAAATAAATAATAGACCTGAATAACTCAAAATCACACCCCAAAATACAAAGGAAATGCATTGTAAAAGTTTTATTAAAATGATGAAAAAATATATGAAAAAAATTACATCAGAAAACCATGCTCAATAAATTATTTTCTCATGAACTAACACTTTCAAAAAGTTTGAAATCAAGGATAATGAAATTACATTTTCCATATAATCTGATGTTTAAACTCTAAATAATAGGTTTTCACCCCCAACATAGAATGTAACTATGCTCAAGGTTGATAGGGAATATAAAAGAAGAGAGAGTTTTGAATTTGGAAGAAATTAGAGGAGTGGAGTTCAAGAATTAAATCATGGAACCGAATCACATGGTTATAAGATAAAACCCCAAAAAATAAGTAATTGATCATTTTAGATATATAATAGATATAAAATAATCATAAATAATTAAAAACTAGTTTTGAGCTCTAGAAGTAATGTGGTTCAATTAAAAATCCTCAACTTCTTCATCTCTAAGATCTTCCAAAAATCAAATTATATCACCATGGAAACCATAAGGGGTTACCTTAACTAAAAACAATAAAAAATAAGGATAAAAAACATTTAATTGTTTTATTTGATGAAGGGGAAAAATATAGATGAAAAAAAGAAAATAACTAAATAGATATTGGGTTGCCTCCTAGAATGTTCTTAGTTTAAAGTTTTTAGCTTAACATAGTCCCCATAACTTATCAAATATTTTCTCCTTAATAGATTGGCTCATTAAAGTACTCTTAAGTTTTATGTTTATGGTATGAATCAATGAATTAATTTACCAGATGACCATTGAACATAAATATGTGACCATTGGTGGGGGTGTTGAATCTAAAAGGCCCCATAATGGTAGATATTATTCCCAATATAGGTTCCTGAGCACCTTGATATCAACTTACCTCAGTGAAAATGATGTTTATAAGTTTAATTAAGAAATGATATTCCCATTTCAAAGTGTTTGAATTTAAAAATATTACATATATAAGAATTAACTCTATCTTTAATGATCTTGTAATTTTTATAAGACTCTATCCTAGGTTACTAAATTTCATTAAGGTCCAATTTACTCTTTATTTCATTTAAAAAAATACCAAAATTCAGATTTTTGATGGCCCAAAAGGATTTGTACGCAATTTAAAGATGAAAATGGAAGTATTTTCAATAAACCAACTAATATAAAGACATTCCTAGGATGGTTTTTTATATGGTACAATATTTATAAAGGGATTCAAAGAGATTCATATAACAATATTTCATGGAGGGTTTGGAAGTTATGTCAAGAATTTTATTTATTTTATTATTTTCTAATTCAACTTGACTATTGGTTTGAGGGTGGTAGTATATGGAAACTTTGTGGGAGATATCATACATATAAATGATTTTTTAGAAAGAAAAATTATAGAAATGGGTTCTAGAGTCACTAATGATATCCTTACACATTTTGAATCTAGGAATTATATTTTCTTTGAAGAATAAAATCACAAATTGATGATAATTAGACTTAGTGGGAATGAACTCAACCCATTTAGAAAAAAAAACTAGTATTTAAGAGGATGTAGATATAACCCTAGAGTTTAGGAAGGGTTATATAAAATCAATTCCCTAATAATAAAATATCTCTATAATAAAAATGGGATTAAGAGGTATTTGTTTCCTTTTAATTTGTTTTTTTTTGTGGAAATGTGTCCTACAATTCCCACTCTATGATAAAAATTAAGAACTAACTCTTAGTCAGGCTCATGAACACACATCTTAATGTATTTATTGGAGAGGAACTTATAGTGGTTGTTTCTAGTGGATTTATTGTTAGCTATCTGATTTTGGGAAATCAGATGCCCAATGTCTATAATAACCCAAATATTATGTTACTAGAGGATTTCATGTTGATTTTATTATTTTTTTCTATAAAAAATTAATGTGACACCTGATGTTTGATTGTGGGTGATTGAGTGTGGTTTCACAATTAATTTTGTTGGGTCCACTATTTTTTTATCATGAAAACTCTCAATGGTTCCCACATCTATAGTGAACTATATGATTTCTTTGCAAAGGTAGGTGGTCATTTGGGGTTTCAAACACAACGATGCTTATTAAAACACATTGGTCGAAAAGATGGGAGGTCAGGCTCATCACACAATTTTAGGGAGAATTATTTCCTACTCTAGGTCTCTCTTATAGATTTAAGATATATTTGTGAATCATTCCCAAATCCCAATATAAGGCCAATTACCTAAATAAAATGATCAGGTGGTGTATAGTTGTACATACGATAAGGTGTTATATTAATGAAATGATATGTATTTATCAAAGGTTTACTATCTATTTCCCATTATTTATTAACAATGAAGGTATTATTATGTTATGAAGCCACATGACTAATCAATCTAGAGTTTTCTACCATCTGGGTTTGGGATTGAACCTTCAAGAGGTGTTCAACGTATCATATGAAAACAAGAATAAAAATCAATGCAGTTTGTATTATACCAAGATGTGTAGTTTAATTTCATATAAGAAGGACATATATGAGGGAATTTCAGAATTGGATATAGAGCTCGGGCCTTATAAATGTTTCCTGCATTTCCGATTTACAATAAGAATCAGAGTCCTTATAGTTCCATTCTTATACTAAGGTGAATGAACATGTTTGAGATTAATTTATATCATGCTACTGACATGACCACCAAAAATTTCTAATCCCACATGATTTATGCTCAGTGTGAGAAACAAGAGATAGAAGACATGTCCCAAAGAATATAGGATCAGATTTGTAAGGGGATTACATACTGAGGTTTCCATGAATGGAAGGTTTTTATAATTTGTGTGGAATAATAATTGTAAATACTTGAGCTCACACGAGTCATGATCGATGTTATAAAAATGAGATGGAAGGTGATCAGACACATTGCCTATAGTGCTCAATCCTTAGGATGGTTCCCTATGTATTCTATTTATGATTGGAATTAGAGTCCTCATAGTTCACTTGGTATCCCTATCCCACTAATGGGTGAGTTAATATGGTATACTCATAGAAGGTGAGTGACCCACAAGATGTGGGTATCATGGAATATTGAGTGACTGACATCGAGGTGGATTCCCAACCTTTATCATCTAATGAAAAAAGAGAGGGGAACAAGAAAGGTCCATTTAATATGTTTGGTATGACACATAATCCTATTTGAGGGAATGATATGAATTGGATTTCATAAGTGCATAACTCTA
This sequence comes from Viscum album, assembly GCA_963277665.1. Classification (NCBI taxonomy): domain Eukaryota; kingdom Viridiplantae; phylum Streptophyta; class Magnoliopsida; order Santalales; family Viscaceae; genus Viscum; species Viscum album. The sequence continues at coordinate 827,721,127 of OY728155.1, forward strand.
CCCCATTAAGTAAACTCCCTACATAAAAGGGGTTCTTGTCCAAGGACTCATTATTGAGGGTTCACATATCCCATGATTATATATAAAAGTATGCCTTCTTGACCAGGATAACATGTTTGAGGGTGTTTTACATACATGTCAGAGGATTTCTATTTGAAAAGGATAAAATGTTTGAGGATGTCTTCCTGAAATTCTTGAGGATGTCTATTTGAAAAGGATGACATGTATGAGGATGTTTTCCTAACATGTATGATGATGTTCATGTGATAAATTCAGCATTTATAATAGCTATTATGTGATCCTGACAACATATCTGAAGGTCATCGCGTGATCTTCCTGATATGTCTAAGGGATGTCACATGAACCTGGATGATATGTCCAGTGGTCTTCATGTGAACCAGGATGACATGCCTAGGAATCTTCACATGAATGCAGTTGACATGCCAAGATATCTTCGTATGACTAGGATGACATATCCATATGTCTTTACATGAACCGAACTGACATATTTGGGTGTCTTCACATAAATCAAGTTGACATGTTCACGTGTCTTTGCATGATCTTGTTGGAATGTCTACATGTATTCACATGATCTTTCTGACATGTTTGGGTGTTATCACATGATCATTGGATGGATCATTCCAAAAAATGAACCCTTCAAATTAAAATTATCATATATTCCTTATCATGATTATTTATTCTTTTTCATCCTTCATCTTATAAATGACTCAATATTTGTTGTGTTTTTCTTACTAAGGAATCACATGATCAAACTGACACACTGAAGGAACTTCACTTGACCCAAATGAAATTTCATATATCATTCATTTGATTAATGTACTAATCACACAAAGTGAATAAACCTAATTCATAATCCATTACGTTACTCGCTAGGATTTTTAGGTGGAAGACCATTGAGATCACATTGTTCTTCTATTTTAAAAGTTTTCTCTTACCGTTATGTGGGTTCTTATTATATGTCAAGTGGATAATTTTGTAGGAATCACTACCCTGAATCTACATCTCATTTCATGGTGACCGGGTCTTGTATCTTGTCTTGATTTGGTAGAGGGATCATACACTTCACGTAAGTCAATAATGTATGATGAACTTTTCATGATCTAGCCTCATGTCGTCAATGACATAAATCTTTTTTTATGTGATAAATAGTGACCACATGATCACACTATCATTACCAACTTTCTTGGACCCCTTGCTTATCAAAGTTCTTCCATGTGATTAGGCCGAAACTTCTAAGAGCCTTCACAATATCAGGTCAGCATGTCAAATAGATTTTTTGAGAACAGTAAACATGTCAAAGGGACTTCATAAGATTAGGTGACATGTTGAATGAGATTTTCAGGATCCATATGGAATGTTTAATTCCTTTTATGCGACCCATGAACTGATCACACAATGTAAATATTCCTAATGGTGATTGTCAATGATTTTTCTACGTGTGCATTATATTATTAATGTGTAGAAGTCCATGGTTCTTTTCACGACCAGGTCAAAGTTTCATATGAATTTCATTGATCAAACCAACATGTCCAAGAGCTTTCATGAGATCAAGACAACACGTCTAAGGTCTTATCTGAGGGTCTTCACAATATCAAGCTATCTTGTTTGAGGTATTTTACATGATCATTTAACTAATCAATAAAAACAATGTACCTCCTTTCATATAAGAATAAAATCATTTTTGTATTCTCTCATGTTATTATTTTTTATGTCTTTAAAACACTTTCCCATTGTGGCATCACATGATCAATGTAGAAAAGTACAAGGGTATTCACAAGATCAAGATAGAATGTACAAGGTCTTTCACATGATCAAGGAATTAATCATGAGAAGTGTTTAATCCCATCACATAAAAAAATAACTTCCTTCATTTAAGGATAAATTCATTTTTAGCTTCTATCACGTGATCATCTTAATGGTTGTTAAGAAATTTTCTACCAAGGCATCACATGATCAATGCAGACAAGTAAAACGGTCTTTAAAATGATAATGAGGACTTTTATGGGTCCCTTCCCATGATCAAAAATATTCTTCTTCTTGGGATTTGTGTTATTTCTTAATAAATCATGTGAAGTGCATAACCCCTTCACATGATGTTCCTAGGGCTATGAGATTACATGACTTATTGAATTTTACACGACTCATGTGACCCAGGTTCTTTATATCTATGTTTACATGCTCTTAATTCTTTCATTTGTGGGTAAATAATACTTGTGCATTGGGTGCCTATTAAAATAATTTTTTTTGATGATCATTTTGAGGGCATAAAAAAATGACCCCTTATAAGTGAAGTCCAAATGAAGGAACGATGAATCCATTATAATGAATTAAATTCCCACTTGAGTCCCTCAAGCTTCCACTGGTCAGTATTCCTGGAATCTCTTTGTATTTTAAGATACTTTTGGTATTATGTGAGATTACCTATAAATATGAGGTAAGAGGGTTGTCTATTTTTCTTAAGACTCACACCACTAGGGCTCTCAAGATTTTTCTACTATAATATCACTTTGGAAGACTTCTACACATAACCTTTTTGTGAGAACTATTTGTGTAATATGATCGTGTGACCCCACGATGTGATCTATTTATCATGAAATCTCATGAAACCTATTATCAACTAATCAATGAAAATTCCATTTAACTATGATTCACATCCTTAGCTATATGGATACTTTTCCTGACTCGTGTGTCTTGTGGGGGATGTCATGTGATCATTGAAGTTTTATGTGATTCATGTGACCGTCCATTTTTCATGCGATGCAAGACTTGAAATGGATCTTGTGATCAAAATAATTTATATTTTTCAGGTTATCAAGAGTCTACTAAGGAATCACATGATCATGAGACACAGAGCTGGTCATTTGATCATGAGTTTCACAAGGGATCATGTAATCACTAGGCTCAGAACTACTCATGTAATCCGTATAATGCCACCTAATCCATGATAATTCTTATCTAATCTACCCCCTTTTGAGAAGGTTATTTATTTTTAAAACATATTTTTTTATTTCATGATCTATATGACTTTCAAAAAGGTGACTACAATAGTAATGGCTCATAAAATTTATATGGTTTCCAATATAAATTCCAATCAATATCTAATCCATTCATCTGAGAAGCATATATTAACACCGATGGTTAAAAAATATTTTAGAATATAATTTTTTGACTCGTTAACTCTATATGGGGTTGGCCTCTAAAATGAGTTTCCCATATTGTCACTAAATTGAGAGATCATACCCCTTATTCGATTCTTTAGAACCATAATAGCTTTATAGCAATCATTTCTCACACAGGTTACTTCATCGCTAAGGAAAAGTGATATGATGGATATATGTTGAAGTTTATTCCTACATATTTTTAAGGGTTCATTAATAAATATAATCTATAAATTCATATGTATCATTTGATAAAATTAAATTTTGATTCAAATCAGTTGTTTGGATGGATACATGGCCGAGATTTTCGATTCGGGGGGGGGGGAGGTTTCAAAATTTATAGATGCTGGAACTTCTGTGTGTAACATACTTAAACAAAATATATTGATGAGATAAAATATATCAACCTATATGAGGATGTGTGAATATCTAAAACCATTTCATCCTATAACCAAATCCTAATGACATACTTATTCATCCAATGGAGCCCAGACACAAATACATTTCATATGACACATGGCGAAGTCGACATCAGCCTCTAGGATGTTGATAAAATATACATTGCACCAATTTTGAGAGATATGTATGATTTTTTCCTTCCACCATAATCATCCTAGGATAATGGAGAGAAGAGCCTTCCCATTTTAGGGTGTTCATAAAACTTTCAAAAAAGGACCTCAAAAGGCCCCATCTTCAGGGGAAGACATGCCAATTAAGAAATGAGTTGTATTTAATATCAAGAAGGACCATTATTAACTTTCAATTAAGAAACCAAAGGACTAATAAACATGGTAATCCCACAAAGTAGAGGGGACCTAGTGGAAAATTAACGAGGAAGGTTTTTTTTAGACTCTTGGAATGATATGTCATCCCTAAAATCGATTAATCTGATCAACTAGATGGATTATAGATATTTACCTAATCAAGTACTTGGTCCTATCCTAGGGGAAGGGTGGAGTCCAGGTCTGCACTTTCATGATTGTGTTGGACATGTTATGAGGAAGGAATATTGGTTAGGCCATTCCAGTGATGTCAAGACAATATTTCCTTCTATGCTATATTTACAAGGTAAATATTCTATATAAAGTCTTTAGACCCTTCCAATTTCTATGGGGTTGGGTGGTGGCTCACCTAGGTGGATAAAATTATTTGAATGAAAATAATATCACTGATGTCAAGTTAAAGACCTTTTTATAATGAATAAGTGGTGTGTGTCCCATTTTACTGAATATATGAGAATCTAGGAGCCTCCTGAGATGATATGAATGTTTCCCATTCATGTATTATGAAGAACCCACAAGTATCATAACTGACAATGGGTACAGAGTCCCTGAAGATCAATCTTACTTGATTTTAATCATTGAGGGTATCCTCTTTGTTCAAATTGATAGTAAAATATTCTGTGAGTGGAATGAACCCTTTAATATTGTGTGTCAGTTTCGATGTATTCAAATGAGGTTCCCCTCTTATCTCTACATAAAATATAAAAGGCTTCCACTGGTGGATTTCCAATTTTGTTTAATTTTTAATAGAGAGGAGAATTAGACTCGGGTAAAATTCTCTCCAACTGGTACTCAAATTGGTCTGTCTCAAGCCTTTTCCAACTATAGTATCTACTCATAACTAAATGATTAATTATCCACATTAGTTCTTATGTCCATGAAGCTACCACTAATGGTCAAAGCCAATTTGAGATCTATAAAGAAGCATTCACCCAGTAGACCAATTACTTCAGAGATGCCTCACTAGTAAGTGAGGAATTTGGAATAAATTTTTCCACCTAGAAAGCTATCGAACAATATATCTACAACCAATTAAGAACTTGGAGGTAAATAATTATCCAAGATGTTTTTTCCACTTCATGTTATCAATTGTAAAATTAAAAGAATTATAACTCTAGTGCTGAAATATGGGGTTTATTGCATCTGGTGGAAAAAAACTTGGTGGGATTTTAACGCATCATAGATCCTCAAGGAACTCAATTAAATATCATCCCATTTAAGTTGAGGATCTCATTAAACACCTCAAGGTGGTAGTTTGATGTGTGAGGGTAAAAATTCACCATTTACTCTAGGTGTAGTGGATGATGGTTTTTGAAATGATAGTTGTTTCTACGAATGATGGGGATCAACTAATTTCTAAAGAATAATTAAAAATAACTTTACCACCATCCTTAAGAGATTGAATTACCATAAAAATCATATTGATATATACATTGTATTCCCTTTATTATAGAATGAATCTAAAGGTTCTCATTCACTCCTAGCATCATGAGTGTATTATCCTAGGGGTATGACTACTAGAGTTGACCTATATGATGACTAGTAAATCAAGGATGAGGGATCCTATGGTTAAATGGATCTAATTAAGGCGATGGATACCAACCTTGAGGCATCCTGATCAACACCTATAGTAGTTCCCTCTTTAGTACCTTTAGTTTCACCCCATTCTATGGATCCTTACTTAAGCGGGATGAGGAAAAGGAAGTGTTCCAAGTCATTTGAGATTTATCATCCAAAATAATCAAATATGTGTGCCACCAAGACACATGACACAAGTGGGTGTTTCTTTTTCACCAAAATTTATAATTAGGGAAACAAATGTTTATAGTTATGTGATTTAAAAAGGTATGTTCTCAGCATTTATCATGATTGTTTACCATATTCTTGCATTTAACTATTCTTATTCTGATTGAAAATACTTTATACCTTTCATTATAGTACCCATACCAAGAATCTCAGTGGCCCTGACCCCACCTTCTTTGATATTTCTTCTAACCAAGTCGACTAATGTAGAATCCGACTCTACACCAAGATCATTGAAGGATGTGAGTAAGGTTCTTGCATTAAATGAATTAGTCCTAGAATATATTCCTATTCCTAGGTTAGTCTTGAGTTTAGGCTTGGAGTATGAAGTATTTCATCAGTACATATAATGATAGGTGTGGGTGGATATCTAGAGCTTAATATTGGAGGGCCTCTTAGTAGATCTAAAGTACAGACTGAGTCATCTCAGATATATGTTCACCACCCTTTGTTATGGGGGATTCAAATATATTTTTTTTAGGGTTATGGGAATGGTTTCTTTGAGAGATCAAAGAATATCCCTTTAACTATGTTTATTGGTAGCAGATCCTTCTTCTTCAACAAAACATGGTCGAGACAAGGACTTGATAAAATATTATTTGTATGTGAAAGTATTATTTTCTCACAAAAATTTGGTTAGTTTTGTTAAGGTAAATATTGGTAGGCTCCAGTTTGAGATTGAACAACTTTAGTAAGAGCTATCCCAATTGTAGAATATTCTGAAAACCTTAGAGAGAATCATGGAAAAGAGAAAAAAGGCATCTTAACGTGGAAGAGAATGGTAGAGATGATATTGTTTCTAGGGAAGAGGCATTATAATGGGTTGTAGAGGTGAAGACTGAGTGGGTGAACCAATTTAACCAATTTATAACCACCCTAGAATATATTTTGGTGAAGCTCAAATAATTATCTCAGTGAATATTTTATTAAGATTATAATTTTGGGTGCCTCATTTTTCTTGGTGGTCCATATGAGAGACTCTAGGTTATGGAGATTCATCCTATATTTGTATAATATCAATGAAAAAAATATATTAAACTTCATATGTTTTCAATAAAGGTTTCTTTAATTTATCATTGGAAAAATATTTCACACTTAATATGTTGTTAATAAATCTTTCTTTCAAACTTCATATGTTGTTAATCATGCTTTCTTTCTTTCAGTTCTTCTTTTGTCTGCGATGAAACTCTCATTAAAGAAGCTTCTGCCATGCTCAAGGGGCTGGAATTCTGCCTCTCTGATGGAATATTGTTGGATGGGGTGGAGAAATATTCATCTATTCTTCATAGATCCATCATAAAGACTGTCTCAGTTTCTTGGTCTATCACTTATCTTGTTCATAGATTCGTGATTCTTTTCTCTAATGGAATTAGTTTTACTCACACATGGAGGGAAGGGAATATGGTTTCATACTTCTTGGACTCCTAGTAAATCCATGAAAACTCATGTATCATATTTGATAACACATGATCCCTACCCGCACTGTGTTCTAATATTTTGAGAGTTGATGCTCTTGGTCTACATTATTTTTGACCCTAGTGACTTTTTTCTGGATTTTCCCCTTATTCAATATAAAAATTTAACATTGGATGAATAAAAAACCTTTCATTATAATTTCCTATGAATGATTAATGAAATAATAATTCTCATTGATGCATCTATACCATTTGTTTGATATTTTATAGTTCTAAAGGGATAATTTGGGTAAATATTTCTTAAAGGGAGAGTTATCTAATTTTTTACAAAGTTAAATTACCCGGTGAGTGTAGCTTAAATTTTTCTAGGGATAAGTAATGGTATATATTATCATTATATATCTTTCAATTGGTAGTTTAAGATCTTGAAAGTTAGACTAATGATGTGCTCTAGTTTAGGGTCTTATATATCAGACCTTATGTGGCTGTAGTTTAGGGTCTTCTATCTCAAACCTTATGTTGCTGTAGTATAGGGTCTTCTAGCTCAGAACAACTGTTTTTGTAGTTTAAGGTCTTATATGGAAGACTTGGAATTTATGTTTTTAGTCTTCTAGTTTAGAACTTATGTTACTGTTGTTTAAGATCTTTTAGCTTAGACCAAGTATTGAGGGTAATGGAGTATGGGTATTCATGAAGGATTATGAAACCCCACATCCTTTGAAGGATAGATACTTAAAAATGGATCTGACACCCTACATCATTGCTTATAAGATAAAGGAAGGGTATTCATGAAATATTTTTTTCACATTGTATCATTTGAAAGATGGATATTCACATGGGGATTTGATTCCATTTATCCTTTCTTATAACTGGTTTGTTTCATGGTGATTTAATTTTCGGTATGCCAAATCTACTTGAATAGTTTAAATATGGGTTACATAAATCACTCCTCTATAATTTTAAATTAGAGGTGATGAGATAGAGGAGAGACACTAGGAATGATCACAAATAATTATGAGGTGCTAAGTCCCACTGTAATGTTGATAGGGATAATTAGGATTAGAGGTCCTTTATTGTAAGGAGGAGACATGTCTGGTTTATAAGTCAAAGGCCCTAATGCATGATCCTAGATGGGATTACATTCATGGTCAAATAGAGGGGGATCTTTCCCCTTTTCATGGGTTGTGGGAGATTTATGAAGATTCAAAAACATTGATAGTGAACTTAGATATAGGGAAAAGGCTATCCAAGGAGGGGTGTAGCACCCTAGGGGTAGTTTCACTATATGATTTTGAAGCTCAAGAACTACATCACATGATTTTTGGTCATGTGATGAGGGACATAAAAAGGTTTGATAATGGAGTACCACACCACTGATTTTATAATGATTAATATACATGGTGATTTTACTTCAAGGATGTAGAATCCTATTAAATAGTTTGGTTATGGGATTGATAAATCATGTTCTAGGAATGTAAAAGCCAATGAGGAATGGATACTAGTGAGTACAGGTCGAAAATAGCATCTCACGTAGCTAGGGTAATAACTTATGGTTTTAAGGGGGAACTTTCCTCCAAGACTTAAACATTATCAAGGTGAAATCTATGAGGAATTTAATTATTCACTAGGGAATCCTAGTGGGGTTACTTCAGTGTATCCAGTGCCTATTACTGATAAACTATAGGGAATAACCAAGAGGAATAACTCAAGGTTATGGGGTTCTAGTAGAAGTATGAAAACACAAGGAATTGGTGCGTATCGAATCAAACTTCAAAGACATGAATGTTATTTTCAAAGAATTTAATATTCAATAAGGGTTTGAGAAAACTAAAATTTGTGTTTCCACCTACTAAACATGTTATCATTGTGAGGGGATGTGAAGAATATGTTCTCTATGTTTTATGAACTATAAGGTCCAGCGAGCATGGATCAACTTTTACTAGGGATAAAAGATGATACCCATGAGCTTTGAACTTCTATTTATACTATGAATTTTTCCTAAACTCTAGAGATAAAGAGTTTAGCCACTATATACTTGAATTTTTTTTATACTACCCGATTGTAGGTTCTCAACCTAATAAGTTTTATGTCACTTTTACTATCATCTTAAGGTATTGTTATTTGTATAGTTGGGGGATAAAGTTTAAGTTTATATAGATTTTAATAAGGTGGAAATATTTTAGGGTCATGGTGTATATGGACCTTGTATTAGGGTATTGTTAAAAAACAAACTAATTAGAATTCCCAAGGTGAAGAATACTCCAACACCCTTTGGAGTAAGAAATTATAAGGTGAAGTAAATTGTGGAACATGGTTCTAGTATCATGAGTAATGGTATGAGACAGTAAAGATGAGGATTATCAAAAATAACACTATGGTGACATGTTCCACTGTGATTATGTCAGGGATCACAATGATCAAAAGACCATTCTTTCAAGAAAAAAACACCTCTCATTGATGGATCTAAGGTCCTTATGTATATTCGACTCATATATTTTCAACCATAAGGTTATCTACTATTTTCTGAGGGATATGGAAGGTTTTCAGATACCCGAGATACTAAAGGAAATATTGGAACAAAGGATGGTATTTTCTATAAATGGAGTATGGTTTATGAATTTTTTCAATCCTCAATGTAAGATAAATAAATTTATAATGGAAGAGATCTTACAGTTCAAGTAGAATACAATATTGAAGGTGGCGTCATTTCCCAATGTTTGCCAAATTTTTGGGGTCCAAAATTTAGTGAATGAAAACCATAGAGAACATTGTTTTTTATTTAAGGACTTTGGAAAATATGGTAAAGGCATGAGTTTTTGGAAGATGGGATTTGTGAGTTGTGTTTCATGAAGGAAAAAATAATTCTGATGGTGTTATCCATGATTATGAAATACATCACAAATGGAGATAGTGTTATCCAAAATTACAAGAATTAGAGATTCACGATCATTGATGGAATGCTACATAATAAAGATGAGCACCAAAAATAGATTTTATGGAAATCTATTTGATTAAGATAGGTGCCGAAAAGGGTTTTGACAAAGATCTCCACAATTACGACAAGATTTTTAAACAAAGAATTTCAATAGAGATTCGTGAATGGAGGTGTTCCACAAAGATGTTTTTGATGGATCCAGAAAATGCACTAAAGGTGGTGGAGCTTCTCAAAAGGCCAATACTATAAATAAGAGGCCATCCCTCTTCACTCAATATTATTTTTTCAAGGATTATATAGAAATGATTTGATTTCATGGGGTATTCATGAATCTAGATTTATCTATGAGATTGAGCATTGTGAAAAGATTAAAAGTCTTGACTCATGTTCAATGGTTTTGTTTAAAGGGAATTTCATGATGATGGGGTATACCATGTTGACTCAATGATCTTCACAAAGGTGTTTGTTCTATGAATGAAAGAGATATTCATGATGGTAGTTTGTTCCACCAAGGTAGGAGAGCCTCATGAAGGTAGTTTGTTCCATGAAGGTAGAGAGCTTCGTGAAGATTTTGAGCTTTATGAAGGTTATTCAGGAAAGTTAGTTTTGAATATCAGTTTTTTAGTGAAGAAGGATTTTAGTGTGCATCAATTCTGGTCTTCGGTACTAGCAGAGTCTCGTTCTAATCTAGGTAAAAAGTCTTTAATGCCAATCCATTGAAGAGACTATCAAGTCGATAAATCGAGTTAGACTTCTCCAAACGTAGAGAGCAAAAGGGAGTCGATGGAAGTTTTATGAGGGACATAGTGATCTATCCTTGAATTATTGTAAAGTTAGTGTGCCTGGAATATAATGACTATGTTTTAACTCTTATATTCCACAAATAGTGAATATTATTAGATTTTGGTATGACTTCCACAATATTGGCTTATGCTCCTTGGACGTATCTATTTGAAGTGAACTAAGTAAAATTACTATGTGTTGTCTCACTACATGATAATGTTTGATTGTTGATCATATCCATCATGCAGGTTTAATGAGTTCTTATGAATGTGGGAACAAGATCCATTGAATTAGAAGAAAACGTTGACACAATGATTCACCCCTCCCCTCTCAAGGTGTTCGGGGGGTCCTATAGGCATGATGTGTGATTTATGGATTGAGTCTCTTAGAAATATAATGGAATAACCCCAAATATTGGTTGAACAAGATCAAGATCTTATGTTCCATTGATAAGGAGTGATGATGGATGGTGGTCTACACTATTTAATGTCACACAATGGGGATGTTCTTTCCATAGAATTTAACATAATGCTACGTGGAAATAATTTTCATACAATTTAATGTCATGTGACAAGGACATATTCCTTACAGTTTAACATCATATAGTATGGATGTGATAACCAACATGTAATTACATAGTATATCTTTAAGTATACCCTAAATTTGTTTGGATAATTTTTATGAATTAGGCATCTTTTATCCTTACACATGCTTACTGGTGTGTAGTAATATACTGGAGCCAATCCTATACAGATCTATCTCATGCACAAGAAATATGTATTTAGATTTGATTCATACATAGGAAAATAAATTCTATATGAAACATTTAGAAGTTTGAGATCATATAAGGTGGACTAGAACTTGGGGATATGTAAAATTTATAGGGCTCGTCTTACTTGGGTTTCCCTAGTCATTTTATAAGGGTATGCATAATTCCATGCATAATAATCATCTAAATCCCCATATAGATAAAATAAAATGTGGGGAGGGGAAATTTTTCAATCCATACACAATATTTACAAGGATTCATCTACGTATATCCAATCTACATACAAGAGAGGAAAATTAAGTGCTACCTTAGTGCAGATCCTTTAAGGAAATGAGGAATTTCTTCAGAGGTTCGAGCACTTATGTTAGAGGGACATATTATTTTTTGAATTCATGTATACGATTAGTGATAGATGGTCCAAGGAACACTATTTATCCTAAAAATATAGAAATATTGTCATATGTAGTTATGAAGAAGTCAATGACCCTAGTATATAGATCTGACTTATATATGAGAGAGTGGAGTATGTTCCCCTTGGAATAGAATTCACCCACTATCGCTCGAGTGTATGACCTTAAACTGTTAGGGATACCATCAAGGTGAAAGGGTTATCATATTGGGATAGTTTTTCACTAGTGTGAGTATATTTATAGTTTCATAACCAATGGAGGTTGATAACTTCCAAATTGGATCAAGCACCAAAGAAGGATGTGATAGTGGTGAAATTTTAGATGGGATCAGGACATCATACTTGGGCATCACTACAAATCTTGATATGTCAAAAATTAAGACACACATAGTTATTACAAAAGAAGGTTACTTGAAAAGATTGATCGAATGTACAAAGGAAGACATAGGGTATTATTGTTTTGAATATTTTATCTAGGACAAGGATCAGGTACCCAAAGAATCACTACATATCCTATAATGATAGGAATCAAGACACATGTATTTATCATAAGAAATACTCCCCACATATATCTATCTTATATGTAGGTATGGGGTAGTTTTTATCTTACCATGGGGAGCCTTGACATTGTAGTCAAATAAAGGATCCTTTATGTTGATCGAGAAAAAACACATGGAAATGTAACTTCCATATAATGTCCTAGTATGGAGGTGGTAAATACATACATAGCCCAAATTAATGGATTGTATGGATAATATGGCCCACTATAAAAAATTTTAGGTCTTTGTAGGATATACCATATGTCATTACTTTAAAATCATGTGTCCCATATACATCATTAAGAGGAATGACTAACTGAGGGAATTTTGGTCTTTATAGTAGATACATTCCTCAAAATTAAAGGGTACAAAGATATGATGTTATAATATTTATTTAAAAATGATCGTGATGCCCAAATGAGTCACATCAAGGGTATTTAAATCCACATGAAAAGTTGGGTTATAGGAAGTGTAAATAATTACCCTAGGAAATCTATGTAAATATGATATGGGTACCAGTGAGTATAGGGAAACCATTAATAATGATGAAATTATACACCACATGTAGTTAGGATAATAACTCTTATATTTAAGGGGGGAATCTCCTTTAGAAACAAAACACACATTAAGAGAAATCTCTGAGGCACTATTTTATTCGGCAATGAATCGTAGTAGGGGAATTTAAATTAAATAGTCCATGTTACCTATTTTCTATTGGGGTAACCAAGATCACAAGAACTCAAGGACTAGGGGGTTCCAAGGGAAGTGTATTAACTTAAGGAATTGGTTTGTAGTAACTCAAGTATGAAAGGTATAAGGTTGGTTCATGGATAATGTAAGATTAAAGAATGAATCGGGCACCCTAAATGATATGAATTTTTTTTATTGAAATAATTTTAGGGTCAATGCATAAAACATGCGATTCTTGAGTACATAGTCATCAAAGGGATGATATTTTCAATGTGAATACCTCTTTTCATGTAGTTTGATGTCATGTGGCAAGGACTTTGTTGTGTAGTTTAACATCATGAAATTAGGATATGGTTGTTTAGTTTAATGTCATGTAATTAGGATACAATCCCCTATATTTTAATATAACATGCCTCGATCACATTGGTTGGTGAATATTTCATGGTTTTCTAAGATCACATGAGTCATTAAAAGTGTGAGAAATTAGAGACAACTGGGTAGTCAATTTTTCTGTGCAAGATTACATGATAAGAAATATGTGAGGGGAATTATAATTCGTTTTGAGTAATAATCCCCAAAAAATTTTGGTTCTCACCAAGGAACATAGTTGGGGTGATGAGAACTTGTGAATAGGCCTAAAATTGAGGGTCCATGCATCACTACGTATCCTATGATGATAAGAATGAAGCCACATGTAGTTCTCATTAGAAGATGTCCCTGAACAGGTCTTACCCATATACAGGGTGGGGTTATATATTTTTCATATTATAGCCAATCCCATGATTTGATATCTGAGTGTCACTAAGTATCATGTGATTGAAAAAATTAATCCACACATAGTTAGTATGAGGAAATCCCCTACATAGGTCATATTAATACACATGAGAAAGAGAATTTATATTATATATATATATGTTTATTTATGGATAGACACATGATTATATATTTGGTAATCACTACAGATCCTATTGTAAGAAGAATCAAACCATACATATTTCTTTTATATAATCCGCATATAGATTTGTCTCTTAGATATGAACAGGGGAATCTTATTTATGAGAAGATCAAGATCATGAATAGTAATCTTTCATTGAATAAGCATCCTTCATTGATAAATGAGGATTTATTCCATGGATTTTAAAATCATGTGGTAAGTATATATTCTATGCAGTTTAATAACATGTGGAAATGATGTCAATATGTTGTGAAGTTTAGAGTCTTACTTCTAGGACATAGGTATAAAACAATGAGACATTCTTGACCCCTACTGTACTTTATAAAATAGGTAAAATAAATCATGTATTTAAATTTGTATATCATTGATAATTTTTGAATGATTTTTTTGATTAATGTCTCACCATTAGAATAATAACTCATGGAGTTAATGGGATGTTTTCACTAGAACACACATATCCACAAGGAAAAAGCATCAAGAAAGTTTTTTATTCATTAATGAATCCTATGGGTTCTCTTTGGGATTTTCCAATCGATGTTACCAATATGGTATAATGGAGAACCAAGAGGAAATGGGATCACAGTTCATGAAATTCGATGATAATATGCACTCATGGTATTTTATTATTTTGACATGAAAAATGGTAAATAAGTTTGGTGGAAAAGGGTGTGTCCAAAGGGATTTAGAAACTCACAGAAGTAATGTCTTTATTAGAGATACATTCTGAAAAATAGAATGGTACAAGAATGTTATTTTATAATATATTTTTGACCATGATCATAATTCACATATGAGTAACATCAAGGGAATCCAAATATTATTGAATAGTTGGGTTATGGGAAGTGTAAATCATAAATCATGAATATATTAGTCAATAGGAGATGATGACTGGTATGAATAGGTCTATCATTAGAAGTGATGGAAGTACGTACCATATATATCCAAGATAATAACTCTTTGATTTAATGGGAGCCTTTATTCTAGGATAAAAACTTCCACTAGGAGAAAGATCTGCGGTGCTAGGTTATTCTCTAGTGAATCCTAGTGTAGTATGTTTGGGTTAACCAGTAACTTTTACCAGATTTTTATATGGGGAATAAAGAGAATGTGAGATCATGGTCCATGGGGATCCCAGAGAAGTCTATGAACTCAATTAATTAGTTGGTAGTAAATCATGTATGGAAGGTATGAAGTTGGTTCTTAGAGAACGTAAGATTCAAAAAGAGTTTGAAAACCCTAAATTCTATGACTTTAGGTTCTGGGCATGGAGGAATCAGGTGATGGGTAGTGACCAAATTTTATTTTTTTCATGATTGATGATCGATTAGAGATATACATGAAGATAAACACCATGCTTAATGGAATTGATTTAAATAAGTCATACCATGAATCATGCCATAACTAGAGAGAGAGGATCATCACATATTATTTATAATTAATTTAATAAAATAAGAATCACTTTGATGGAATTATTTCTTCATTAGTGGATCCAGTAATAGATTTGTGATGAACTGTCATTCCATTATAGGAATAAAGTGTATATTCCCTCTAGTAGTGATCCACATGTCTTCCAAGAATATCTAGATGCCGCTAAAAGATTCTCAGGGTGATAGCTTGTTAGATCCTTGTGCTTACATCGTATGCCTTTGATTGCTATTATAATTTATTCCAAAGTATTTTCCTTGATCTGGGGGTGGATGATTGATCTCCAATTTTGGGAGAGATCTTGGAGAATAGAGATCTGTAGGTCTTGAGATAATTCTCCAATTCCGTTGTACATAACCAGAAATAAATGAACTTTTCTTAGAGAAAATAACATAATTGGGGTTTTATATCACTAGGGTTAAAATAAAATAATTGCACAAGTTCCATTAATTATTTATTTCATCCCCACAGGACCCCATATAAAATAATAATAATAATAATATTATTTCTTGACATTCATTTAACTTGATAATTAAATTAAATATTATTTAATGAAGTAATACTCAATATTTATTATCTATTACCGGACCATTAAACTCAGCTCTCCATTCCTCCACAATATTTGTCAGGCCTTGAATAATGGCTATTTATTTAATAAATAAATATCACTTCATTATTATCCAATAAACAAATTAATATTATATTCACTAAATAATAAATAAATATTTTTTAAATATTCCGCTCACATTATATTCTCTCAAATAACTATGAAAACATATATGAGATAAAAACTATGAATAATTATTAAACCATGTATGGGATTAATATTTATTCAACTAGATAAATAATAAATAATAAAATATTGTTTAACTAAGATTTTAGATACACTTAGTGTGTGACCCTATAGGCCTCTTTCTTAGTGGCATTAGGAGAAGTAGCATAAAGTCCAAGGCTATCATTTAGTAACATACTAAGAAACCCATAGTGGAATAAGTTAATTAAAAAATGACATGTTATCTCATATAGATGCCTAATGTGTAATATAATCCCTTTATCATGATATCTCTAATCAAGAAGTATTCATGCTAGTGCCATCAACCAAAGTTCTCAATGTATCTTCCTTTTATTTTCTTTAAAATGAACTTTTCTATGTAACACCATGGCCATGCATTTATTTAGGCTATATAATTTCCATCAAAGGGATTGATATATAAACCTTTGTTAAAATAGAAGGGACAAATCCATTATCGTATTATACATTAATGTGTTATTACTCATGACACACCAGACACATCCTACCTTTCCATGAACATATTTCATCATGTTTTTCATCAATATATAAAATCACGCAACTCATAATATTCCTTAATAAAAATATTAAAGTCAAAGGATCATTACACACATCCATATATAGTAATGTCTAATGACACATAGAAATGTGGATTTCCTACTGGCAGGTCTTGTTCTCATAATATGTTATTGGATATTTCCAAGGGTGTACACCATGATAAGATTACTCAAAGTCCTATGATTCTAAACCCATGATATCTTATATAATATTTTTACCTCAAAGTATATCATCCATCTAAAGAAAATGTATTTAAGAATAGTTTCATAGAACTTCTGGGTTCTCATCATAGCGGGGAACTGATATGACCTATTAGTGCGACAAATTCTCTTAAGACATCATCACATACTGTGTTACACATAAGAATAATCATGATGTGTTAATAAGTTTATTAATATTCAAAACTATGAATATAGGTTATCATAAAGTATAAATAATTTGGTTCTAGGTTACACACTCCAACAGACTCCCACTTTCACTAGAGCCAACTGCTAATAACCTTTAGGCTGTTATCTCTCATATGATACTCATGCTTCTTCTAAGAAAGCCCTTTAGTCAAGGGGCCCTCCATATTCTCATTCATGGTAACTATTGTCACTACCACTTCACCCCTTTGATAAAAATCCTTCAAGAGGTAATACTTATGGAGTACATTCTTTATCAATTAGTGTGACCTTGTCTCTTTTACAAGATCCACCACTGTAGTATTATCACAACACAATGTGATATGTTATTTACTTAGAGGTACCCCATCAAGATCCTAGAAAAATTTCCAAATCCAATGCATCATAAGATTATATATACATAGACTCCACTTTATAATTAGTGAAAATTGGATGCTTTAAATTTTTCCAGCTCACAGCTCCTCCATTAATATAGAAAAAATATCCTGACTGTTACTTCAAATCATTATTATCTATCTAAAAACCAACATCAGTATAATCCCTCATGACTAGATCATCGCATCCTCCAAAAACCTAGAACATATAATTAGTGCTTCTCAGATACTTAAGGATATCCTTAACAATAGACAAATTTTTTTCTCCTAGATCTTCTTGATATCTTTCTACAATGATCAGTGAATAGGAAACATCATGTCTAGTACATAACATGTAATACATGTTTGATCCTATCATAGAAGAACATGTGATCTTACTCATTCTCTCTTTCTCCTATTCTGTCCCAGGACACATTTTCTTAGAAAGATGAAAACCATGTGACACTGGAACTAATCCCCTATTGGATTGTTCTATACTAAATATATTTAGTATCTGGTCAATATATTCCCTTTGACTTAAACCAAGAAGACTCTTGGATATATCATGAATAATCATTATCCCTAGAATATAGGATACTTCACCAATGTCCTTCATAGAGAAACAATTGTTTAACAAGTCCTTAATTGGCTGTAAGACTGGTATGTAATTTCCAATAAGTAATATTTCATAAACATATACTACTAGGATAACGACCACATTCCCACTAAACCTCTTATATATACATGTCTCACATTCATTTTTAATGAATCCAAATTTTTTTATTGCTTCAAAGAATCTAATGTTAAATGACCTGGATTCTTGCTTCAATCCATAAATGGATCACTGCAGCTTGAAAATCCTTTTGGTAGCACATACAAAACCTTCTAGTTGTTTCATATAGATATATTCACAATGTTTCCCATTAAGGAATTGAGTTTTGACATCTTTATTCCAAATCTCATAGTCATGGTAAGATGCTATAACAACTATAATTCTGATAGATTTAAACATGGAAACTAGTGAAAATGTTTTATCATAGTCAATTCCTTGATGCTGTTTAAACCCTTCAACCATTAGACTTACTTTATTGGTATTTACATTACCTTCCATGTCCAGTTTCATTTTGAATACCCATTTGCATCCAATGAGCTTTACATCAATTTGTGCATTAACCAGAACCCAAACTTGGTTATGATACATGGAATCCATTTCAAAATTCATGGCTTCTTTCCATTTTACAACTTTTTAACTCTCTACTATCTTCTTATTGGAGAGATGTTCATCATTTTAAACCAATAATGAGTCACCATCTTCAGTGACTAGAAAAATACATCTCTTTGGTTCTCTTACCTATCTTACTATCCTATTTAGGACTTGTTTTTCAGGAACTACTTATTCTATAGGGACTTGTAGAATCTGTTCTTATACTAACTCTTATGTATCTTTAGCATAAAATTCATAAAATTCAATCTTTCTACCATTATCCTTTTTGAGTATGTGCTCCCTCTCAAGAAAGAATGCTTGTTTGGAGATAGTCACTTTCTTATCTGAGGGTTTTATAGGCAATATCCATATGTTTCCTTAGGATAACCTATAAAGATATAATTTGTGACTTGGGTGCTAGTTTTTTGTCAGAGAAAGTCTTAACAAACACCTCATAGCCCCATACATGTGTATGTGAAAAAATAGGTTTCTTTTCTCTCCATAACTTTAAGAGAATTTTATTTTCTTCTTTAGTTGGTATTCAGTTTAAAGTGTTTGTCATAGTTTGTAATTCATTTCCCCAAAAGGATAATGTAAGATCTTCATGAATAATCATTTACATTACCATGTATATCATGTTACATTTCTTCCTTTCACTAACACCATTCCACTATAGTGTCTAAGGTAGAGTGAGTTGAGATAGAATCCCAAACTAACATTGAATGTCAATGAACTATTGGTTATGATATTCACCACCTCAATCCAATAAAATATTCTTTATCTTTTTTCCATGTTTATTCTCTACATCATTATTGAATTCCTTGAATATCTCAAAGGACTCAGAATTATACATCATCAAGTAGATATATCCATATCTACTCAAGTAATTAGTAAAAGTTATAAAGTAATAATATACACCTTTAAATTAAATTAGAAATGGTCCGCACACATCAGTGTGTACCAATACAATAATCTCTGTGTCCCTTTTCATCCTATCCACCAAATGGTGTTTTGGTCATTTTTCTTTGTAAACAAGCACGACATCTTTCAGGTGGTTTTATCTTAGAATAGTATAAATAACCATCTTGAAAGATATTAGTCAAAGGATTATTTTTTACATGAACAATATAACGATTCCATAACTGGGTGTTATATGAGTCATGTGAACATGTGGTCTCGCCCAAATTTACCCAAGTTTTAGGGTTAAGCGGTCGCCTGTATTTTAGCTTGGGTTGTCGAATCAAAAGAGACCTAAGAAGTAACCTACAAACATGTAAATTCTATGTATTGTTTTTGGATAAAAGTGGCCAACATGGGTTTATTTTATATGGGTTTAATATATCATTAATAGACTTAAGTGAATTCAATTTAAAAGAATGAGTTGTTCCTTTTCCATCACTTGGGGTGGATTGGATGATTTTTTTAACAGCTTCAATTTTTTATATTTGAGATGAGTTTATTCAAGAAGATCAAATAACTTCATCACTTACTAGTTTAATACCAACACAACATAATACTAATAAAATATACAATTGGAGGATCAAATTAATGAGCACTCCAATCTAAAGGTTTGTATTAGTACTTGAAGTATGTGGCCTTAAAATTCAATTTGGAAGAAGAAGTTTTAAAATCATCAAATTAAAATCTAAATTAAAGGAAGTGATTAGACATTAATGGGGTGATAAATAAAATCCAATCCAAAACCTTTCTACTCCCTTGGATAAACCCATAAAAAGGTTATGCCCCCATTGATTCTATGGTTTCAATAGAAGTGGTAAGTAGAATCACGAGGGTGGAAATGGAGAAGTAAAAAAGAAAACAATGAAATAATGATCACTCCACCTTTGTGTGATAATTTTATAAGGTTTTGTGTGAATAAATTCACACCTTGATCCAATGGTATCAAATTGATATGAATAAGAAAAAAATAATATGAGAAGAATAACTTTTATTAAGAATTATTAAGAATAAATTTGTTCCAAAATCGGGATAGTTCAATGATAGTTCAAGTTCTGGACCATCTTTTAAAAAAAATATATAATGGTCCTAACAAAGTGTTCATGTATCAAAAAATATCAGTTGATTATAGGAAACCTAGGATACAAGTATGGGTTCCCAAAGTTTTACTTGATAAACTCTCTAGACCAAAGAAAATATGGGTACCAAAGTTACCCTACACTTAATCTGTTTTATAGGAAAACTGTTTAAAGAGATCATATAAAACTCTATGGTACTTGGAAAATGGATGTTCAAGACAGATGACAGGATACCACTCATGATTCAAGAGCCTAATTAAAGTTGATGGTGGACATGTTACATTTGGTGATAATGAAAAAAGGAATATCATAGGCTTAGGACAAATTGGTAACCCTAATACTGTATTAATTTAAGAAGTACTTTTTGTTGATGGGTTAAATTACAATTTACTAAGTACATATCAGTTATGTGATGATGGTTTCAATGTTAAATTTGAAAATGATGCATGCAATGTTTTTAATTATAAAAATGATTTAATATTCAATGCTCTTTGAAATGAAAATGTATATGTTGTTGATTTAAATTTGTTAGCTAAGCAAAATGTTTCATGTTTAAATGATTTTTATAAGGAATCCTGGTTATGGCATAGAAGATTAGGACACTGCAATGTGAAATCACTTAGGAAACTAACTAAGAAAGGTTTGTTAGAGGATTACCTATATTATAATTCCTACATAACAAAGTTTGTAATCCTTTTCAAAAGGGAAAACAACATAAAGTTTATTTCAAACTAAAGAAAGAAGTTTCTACTTCTCAACCGCTTGAGTTGGTCCACATGTATTTGTTTGGACCATCTAGAGTTTCAAGTTTAAATGAGAAGCACTATGTTTATATTCTTATAGATGATTTTTCTAGATATACTTGGTTATAATTTCTAGATTACAAAAGTGAAGCATGTTCTTACTTCATTAAATATTCCATTTTTGTAGAAATTATTAGTGGACTTAGAATTAAGACCTTGAGAAGTGATCATGACTGTGAGTTTGAAAACCAGGAATTTGAATCATTTTGCTCACATAATGGCTATAATCACAATTGTTTTATTCATAGAACATCCCAAAAAAATGGATATGTAGAAAGAATAAATAGGAAACTTCAATAGAATTCCCAAACTATGATTAATGAGTATAATCAACCTATCTATTTTTGGGATGAAGCTGTTAATACAGCTTGTTACATTATCAATAGATTCTTGATTATACCTATTCTTAAGAAGGCCCCTTACGATATCTAGAATAATAGGAAGACCAAGGTTAATTACTTTAGAGTTTTTGGTTTCAAATTCTTCATCCATAACACTAAGGACAATCTAGACAAGTTTTCTTCCAAAAGTGATGAAGGAATTTTCCTAGGTTACACAATCACTAGTAAAGCTTATAAAATATTTAATAATAGATACAAATGTGTAGAATAATAAGTTCATGTAAAATTTTATAAGACTGATCCCCATGAACCCAAAACCTCTATTGAACTCCTTGGGGAAGATATGTCAATTTTGGACCTTAATGATAAAGACAGTGAGCTCTTAGTGAAAACAACTAGTTCTAGAAATTCTCCAGAATCTTTGCATGGTGAATCTGAACCTATAGACAATCATGAGGAGTACAGTTCAACTCTTTCTAGAGGTATTAGAACTCTCAAGAATCAGTATTTAGGTGCTATAGTAGGTGATTTAAATAGAGGAACACAAACTAGTGCTTCTCTGAGAAACCAGGTTGAACATCAAGCCTTTCTTTCACAGTTTAAACCTAAAAATATTGATGATGCAATCAATACTGTCTTTGAGAAATAAAACTATAGATTCACTATTCCTAACTTTTAGACACCACACATTATGTCAATTTAATACTTTACAATAATGATTCAAAGACTAACTCTGGGGAATAAAACTATATAATCACTATCACCAAGTGACGAATACTGTGAATTAGGTCAAAAAAATTACTCTAACCAATAATATTTTTGTTTTTTCTTTAAAATTATAAATACTCAAATTAAACATAAATTGAGATAAAATCCAATAAAATAAATAATAGACCTGAATAACTCAAAATCACACCCCAAAATACAAAGGAAATTAATTTTAATAGTTTGATTACAATGATGAAACAATATTTGGTAAAAATTTACATCAGAAAACCATGATCAATAAACTATTTTTTCATGAACTAACACTTTCAAAAAGTTTAAAATCAAGGATAATGAAATTACATTTTCCATATATTCTGATGTTTACCCCCTAAATAATAGGTTTTCACCCCCAACATAGAATGTAACTATGATCATTGTTGAAAGGTAATATAAGATAAGAGAGAGTTTTGAATTTGGAAGAAAGTAGAGGAGTGGAGTTCAAGAATTAAATCATACAACTGAATCACATGGTTAGAATATAAAGGTCAAAAAATAAGTAATTGATCATTCTAGATATATGATAGATGTAGACTACTCATAGATAATTAAAAACTAGTTTTGAGCTCTATAATTAATGTGGTTCAATTAAAAATCCTCAACTTCTTCATCTCTAAGATCTCAAAAAAATCAAATTATATCACCATGGAAACCATATGGGGTTACCTTAACTAAAAATAATAAAAAAACAAGGATAAAAAACATTTTAATTTTTTTTATTTGATGAAGGAGAACAAATATAAATGAAAAAAAGAAAACAACTAAATAGATATTGGGTTGCCTCCTAGAATGTTCTTAGTTTAATGTTTTTAGCTTAACATAGTCCCCCCCAACTTATGAAATATTTTCTCCTTAATAGATTGGCTCATTAATGTACTCTTCAGTTTCATGTTTATGGTATGAATCAATGATTGAATTTACTATATGAACATTGAACTTAAATATGTGACCATTGGTGGGGGTATTGAATTTAAAAGTCCCCATAATGGTAGATATTATCCCCAATATAGGATCCTGAGCACCTTGATATCAACTTACCTCAGTGAAAATGATGTTTATAAGTTTAATTAAGAAATGATATTCCCAGTTCAAAGTGTTTAAATTTAAAAATATTACATATATAATCATTAACTCTATCATTAATGATCTTGTAATTTTTATAAGACTCTATCCTAGGTTCCTAAATTTCATTAAGGTCATTTCATCCAAAAAAAATACCAAAATTCAAGTTTTTTGATGGCCCAAAAGGATTTGTACTCAATTTCAACATGAAAATGGAAGTATTTTCCATAAACCAACTGATATAGAGACATTCCTAGGATGGTTTTTCATATGGTACAATATTTATAAATTGATTCAAAGATATTCATATAACAATATTTCATGGAGGGTTTGGAAGTTATGTCAAGAAGTTTATTTATTTTATTATTTTCCAACTCAACTTGACTATTGGTTTGAGGGTGGTAGGATATGGAAACTTTGTTGGAGATATCATACATATAAATGAGTTTGGAGAAAGAAAAATTATATATATGGGTTCCATAGTTACTAATGATATCCTTTCACATTTTGAATCAAGGAATTATATTTTCTTCGAGGAATAAAATCACAACTTGATGATAATTAGACTTAGTGGGAATGAACTCAGCCCATTTAGGAAAAAACTAGTATTTAAGAGGATATAAATATACCCCTAGAGTTTAGGAAGGGTTCTATAAAATCAATTCCCTAATAATAAAATATATCTATAATAAAAATGGGATTAAGAGGTATTTGTTTCCTTTTAATGTGTTTTTTGTGTGGAAATGTGTCCTACAATTCCCACTCTATGATAAAAATTAAGAACTAACTCTTAAGTCAGACTCATGAACACACATCTTAATGTATTTATTGGAGAGGAACTTATAGTGTTTTTTTCCAGTGGATTTATTGTTGGCTATCTAATTTTGGGAAACCAGATGCCCAATGTCTATAATAACTCAATTATAATGTTACCAGAGTCTTACATGTTGAGTTTATTATTTTTTTCTATAAAAAATTCATGTAACACCTAATGTTTGATTTGGGTGATTGAGTGTGGTTTCACAATCACTTTTGTTGGGTCCACCATTTTTTTATCAAGAAAACTCTCAATGGTTCCCACATCCATAGTGAACTATATTATTTCTTTGCAAAGGTAGGTGGTCATTTAGGGTTTCAAACACAACGATGATTATTAAACCACATTGGTCGAAAATATGGGAGGTCAGGCTCATCACACCATTTTAGGGTGAATTATTTCCTAATCCAGGCATCTCTTATAGATTTGAGATATTTTTGTGAATCATTAACAAATCCCAATATGGGGCCAATTACCTAAATAAAATGATCAGGTGGTGTATATTAGTACATACGATAAGGTGTTATATTAATGAAATGATCTGTATTTATCAAAGGATCACTATCTATTTCCCATTATTTATTAACAATGAAGGTATTCTTATGTTTTTAAGCCACATGACTAATCAAACTAGATTTTTCTACCATCTGGGGTTGGGATTGAACCTTCAAGAGGTGTTCAACATATCATATGAAAACAAGAATAAAAATCAATGCAGTTCGTATTATACCAAGATGCGTAGTTTAAAGTCATATAGGAAGGACGTATATGAGGGAATTTAATAATTGGATATATAGATCGGGCTTTATAAATGTTTCCTGCATTTCCGATTTACAATAAGAATTAGAGTCCTTATAGTTCCATTCTTATACTAAGGTGAATGAACATATTTGAGATTCATTTATATCATGCTACTGACATGATCACTACAAATTTCTAATCCCACATGATTTATGCTCAGTGTGAGAAACAAGAGATAGAAGGCATGTCCCAAAGAATACATGATCATATTTGTAAGAGGATTACATACTAAGGTTTCCCTAAATGGAAGGTTTTTATAATTTGAGTGGAATAATAATTGTAAATACTTAAGCTCACATAAGTCATGATCGATGTTATAAACATGAGATGGAAGGTGATCAGACACATTGACTATAGTGCTCAAGCCTTAGGAAGGTACCCTATGTATCCTATTTATGATTGGAATCATATTCCTCATAGTTCACTTGGTATCCCTATCCCACTAATGGGTGAGTGAATATGGTAGACTCATAGGAGGTGAGTGGCCCACAAGAGGTGGTTATCATGGAACATTGAGTGACTGACATTAAGGTGGATTTTCAACCTTTATCCTCTAATGAAAAAAATAGGGGACCAAGAAAGGTCCATTGAATATGTTTGGTATGACACATAATCCTATTTGAGGGAATGATATGAATTGTATTACATGAGTTCATAACTCTATCCCATTAAGTAAACTCCCTATATAAAAGTTGTTCTTTTCCAAAGAATCATTATTGAGGGTTCACATTGATCATGATTATATATCAAAGTATGCCTTCTTGAGAAGGATAACATGTTTGAGGGTGTTTTCCATACATGTCATATGATTTCTATTTGAAAAGGATAAAATGTTTGAGGATGTCTTCTTAACATGCTTGAGGATGTCTATTTGAAAAGGATGACATGTATGAGGATGTTTTCCTAACATTTATGATGATGTTCATGTGATAAATTCAGCATTTATAATAGATATTATATGATCTTGACAACATATATGAAGGTCATCGTGTGATATTCCCGATATGTCTGATGGATGTCATGTGAACCAGGGTGATATGTCCAATGGTCTTCATGTGAACCAGGATGACATGTTCAGGAACCTTCACATGAATGAGGTTGATATGCCAAGATATCTTGGTATGACTACGATGACATATCCATATGTCTTTGCATGAACCAAACTGACATATTTGGGTGTCTTCACATAAATTGAGTTGACATGTTCACATGTCTTTGCATGATCTTGTTGGCATGTCTACATGTATTCACATGATCTTTCTGACATGTTTGGGTGTTATCACATTATCATTGGATGGATCATGCCAAAAAAATGAACCCTTCAAATTAAAATTATCATATATTCCTTATCATTATCATTTATTCTTTTTCATACTTCATCTAATAAATGACTCAATATTTTTTGGGTTTTTCTTACTAAGGAATCACATGATCAAACTGACACACCGAAGAAACTTCACATGACCAAAATGAAATGTCATAGATCATTCATGTGATTAATGTTCTAATCACACTACGTGAATAAACCTAATTCATAATCCATTAAGTTACTCTCTAGGATTTTTAGGTGGAAGACCATTGACATCACATTGTTCTTCTATTTTGAATGTTTTCTCTTACCTTTATATGGGTCCTTATTATATGTCAAGTGGATAATTTTATAAGCGTCACTTCCCTAAATCTACATCTCTTTTCATGGTGATTGGGTCTTGTATCTTGTCTTGAGTTGGTAGAGGTATCATGCACTTCATGTAAGTCGATAATGTATCATGAACTTTTCATGATCTAGCCGCATGTCATCAATGAGATAATTCTTTTTTTATTTGATAAATATTGAATACATGATCAAACTTTCATTAACAACTTTCTTGGAACCCTATCTTATCAAAGTTATTCCATGTGATTAGGCCGAAACTTCTAAGAGCCTTCACGATATCAGGTCAACATGTCAAATAGATATTTTGAGACCAGTAAACATGTCAAAGGGACTTCATGAGATCAGGAGACATGTTGAATGAGATTTTCATGATCTATCTAGCATGTTTAATGCCTTTTTTCTGACCCATGAACTGATCACACAAAGTAAATATTCCTGATGGTGATTGTCTATCATTTTTCTACTTGTGTATTAAATTATTAATGTGTACAAGTCCATGGTTCTTTTCACGACCAGGTCAAAGTTTAAAATGAATTTCATTGATCAAACCGACATGTCCAAGAGCTTTCATGAGATCAAGACAACACGTCTAAGGTCTTATCTGAGGGTCTTCACAATATCAAGCTATCTTGTTTGAGTTATTTTTCATGATCATTTAACTAATCAATAAAAACAATGTAACTCCCTTCATATAAGAATCAAATCATTTTCTGCTTCTATCGTGTTATTATTTTTTATGTTTTTCAAACACTTTCCCATTGTGGCATCACATGATTAATATAGAAAAGTACAAGGGTATTCACAAGATCAAGATAGAATGTACATGGTCTTTCACATGATCAAGGAATTAATAACGAGAAGTGTGTAATCCCATCACATAAAAAAATAACTTCCTTCATGTAAGGATAAATTCATTTTTATATTCTATCACATGAACATCTTAATGGTTGTTTAGAAATTTTCCACCAAGGCATCACATGATCAATGCAGACAAGTAATATGGTCATTAACATGATCATGATGACTTTTATGGGTCCCTTACTATGATCAGAAATATTATTCTTCTAGGGATTTGGGTTATTGTTAAATAAATCAGGTGAAGTGCAGAACCCCTTCACATGATGTTCCTAGGGCTATGAGATTACATAACTTATTAAATTTTACACGACTCATGTGACCCAGGTTCTTTATATCTATATTTCCATGATTCTTACTTCTTTCATTTGTGGGTAAACAATACTTGTGCATTGGGTGTCTATTCAAATAATTTTTTTGATGATCATTTGGAGGGAATAAAAAAATGACCCCATATAAGTGAAGTACAAATGAAGGAACGATTACTCCATTAAAAGGAATTAAATTCCCACTTAAGTCCCTCAAGCTTCTACTGGTCAGTCTTCCAGGAATCTCTTGGTATTTTAAGATACCTTTGTTATTATGTGAGATTCCCTATAAATATGAGGTAAGAGGGTTGTCCATTTCTCTTAAGACTCAAACCACTAGAGATCTCAAGATTTTTCTACTATATGATCACTTTGGAAGACTTCTACAGATAACATTTTTGTGAGAACTATTTGTGTAATATGATCGTGTGACCCCATGATGTGATCTATTTATCATAAAATATCATGAAACCTATTATCTAACTAATCAATGAAAATTAAATTTAACTATGATTAACATCCTTAGCTATATGGATACTTTTCCTGACTCGTGTGTCTTGTGGGGGATGTCATGTGATCATTGAAGTTTTATGTGAATCATGTGACCGTCCATTTGTCATGCGATGCGAGACTTGAAGTGGATCATGTGATCAAAATACTTTATATTTTTCAGGTGATCAAGAGTCTACTAAGGGGTCTAATGATCACGAGACTCAGAACTGGTCATTTGATCATGAGTTTCATAAGGGATCATGTAATCACGAGGCTCAGAACTACTCATGCAATCCGCATAATGCCACCTAATCCATGATAATTATTATCTAATCTACCCCCTTTTGAAAAGGTTATTTATTTTTAAAACATATTATTTTTATTTTATAATCTATATGACTTTCAAAAAGGTGACTAAAATAGTTATGGCTCATAAAATTTCTATGGTTTCCAATATAAATTCCAATAAATTTCTAATCCATTCACCCCAGAAGTAGATATTAATCCTGATGGGTAAAAAATATTTTAGAATATACTTTTTTGACTCATTAAATCTATATGGGGTTGGCCTCTAAAATTAATTTCCCATATTGTCACTAAATTCAGAGATCATACCCCTTATTTGATTCTTAAGAACCATAATACCTTTATAGCAATCATTTCTCACATGGGTTACTTCATCTCTAAGGAAAAGTGATATGATGGATATATGTTAAAGTTTATTCCAACATATTTTAAGGGTTCATTCATCAATATAATCTAAAAATTCATATGTATCATTTTATAAATTGAAATTTGGATTCAAATCAGATTTTTGGATGCATACATGGCCAAGATTTTCGATCGGGGGGGGGGGGGGTAGTTTCAAAATGGACAGGGGCCAGACCTTCTGTGTGTAACATACTTACAAAAAATATATTGATGAGATAAAATATATCAACCTATATGAGGTTGTGTGAATCTCTAAAACCATTTCATCCTATAACCAGATCCTAATGATATAATTATTCATCCAATGGAGCCCAGACACAAATACGTTTCATATGACGCATGGTGAAGTCGAAATCAGCCTCTAGGATGTTGAGAAAATATAAATTGCAACAATTTTGAGAGATATTTATGATTATTTTATTCCACCATAATCATCCTAGGATAATGCAGAGAAGACCCTTCCCATTTTAGGGTGTTTATAAAACTTTCCAAAAAGGACCTCAAAAGGCCCCTTCTTCAGGGGAAGACATGCCAATTAAGAAATGGGTTGAATTAATTATCAAGAAGGCCCATTATTAACTTTCAATTAAGAAACCAAAAGACTAATAAACATGTGAATCCCACAAATTAGATGTTACCTAGTGGGAAATTATTGAGGAAGGTTTTTTCAGCTTCTTGGAATGATAAGTCATCCCTAAAATTGATTAATCTGATTAACTAGATAGATTCTAGATATTTACCTAATCAAGTACTTAGTCCTAGCCTAAGAGAAGGGTGGAGTCTTGGTCTCCACTTTCATGATTGTGTTGGTAATGTTAGGAGGAAGGAATATTTGTTAGGCCATTCCAGTGATGTCAAGACAATATTTCCTTCTATGCTATATTTACAAGGTAAATATTCTATGAAGTATTTGGACCATTCTAATTTCTATGGGGTTGGGTGGTGGCTCACATAGGTGGATAAAATTATTTGAATGCCAATAATATCACTGATGTCAAGTTCAATACCTTTTTATAATGAATAAGTGGTGTGTGGCCCATTTTACTGAATATATGAGAATCTAGGAGCCTCCTGAGATGCTATGAATGTTTCTCATTCATGTATTATGAAGAACCCACTATAATCATAACTGATAATGCGTACAGAGACCCTGAAGATCAATCTTACTCGATTTCAATCATTAAGGGTGTCCTCTTTGTTCAAACTGATAGTAAAATATTCTGTGAGTGGAATGAACCCTTTAATATTGGGTGTCAGTTTCGATGTATTCAAATGAGGTTCCCTTCTTATCTATACATAAAATATAAAAGGCTTCCATTGGTGGATTTCCAATTTTGTTTAATTTTTAATAGAGAGGAGACTTAGTCTCAGGTAAAATTCTCTCCAACTGGTACTCAAATTGGTCTGTCTCAAGCCTTTTCCAACTATTGTATCTACCCATAACTAAATGATTAATTATTCACATTAGTTCCTGTGGCCATGAAGCTACCACTTATGGTCAAAGAAAATTTGAGATCTAGAAAGAAGCTTTCATCCATTAGACTAATTAATTCAGAGATGCCTCACTAGGAAGTGAGGCATCTGGAATAAAGTTTTTCACCTAGAAAGCTATCAAACAATAGATCTACAACCAATTAAGAACTTGGAGGTAAATAATTATCCAAGATTTTTTTTCCACTTCATGTTATCAATTTTAAAATTATAACAAAGATAACTCTAGTGTTGAAATATGGGGTTTACTGCATCTGGTGGAAATACACTTGGTGGGATTTTCACGCATCACAGATCCCCAAGGACCTTAATTAAATATCATCCCATTTATATTGAGGATATTATTGAACACCTTAAGGTGGTAGTTTGATGTGTGAGGGTACAAATTCACCATTTACTCCAGGTGTATTGGATGATGGTTTTTGAAATGATAGTGGTTTCTACGAATGATGGGGATCAACTTATTTCTAAATAATAAGTAAAAATAACTTTACCACCTTAAGAGATTGAATTACCATAAATATCATATTGATATATATATTGTATTCCCTTGAGTATGGAATGAATCTAATGGTTCTCAATCACACCTAGCATCATGGGTGTATTCCCCTAGGGGTATGAATACAGGAGTTGACTTAGATTATGAATAGTAAATCAAGGATGAGGGATCCTATGGTTAAATGGATCCAATGAAGGTGATGGATACCGACCTTGAGGCATCATGATCAACACATATAGTAGTTTCTTCTTTAGTACCTTCAGTTTCACTCCATTCTATGGATCCTTACTTAAGCGGGATGAGGAAAAGGAAGTGTTCCAGGTCATTAGAGATTTATCATCCCAAATAATCAAGTAAGTGTGCCACCAAGACACATGACACAAGTGGGTGTTTCTTTTTCAACTAAAGGTATAATTAAAGAAATAAATGTTTATAGTGATGTGATTGAAAAAGGTATGTTCTCAGCATTGATCATGATTGTTTACCATCTTCTTACATTTCACTATTCCTATGCTAATTGAAAATAATTTATACCTTTCATTATAATACCCATACCAAGAGTCTCAGTGGCCCTGACCCCTCCTTCTTTGAGATTTCCTCTAACCAAGTTGACTAATGCGGAATCCGACTCTATACCAAGATCATTGAAGCATGTGAGTAAGGTTCTTGCATTAAATGAATTAGTCCTAGAATATATTCCTATTCCTAGGTTAATCTTGAGTTTAGGCATGGAGTATAAAGTATTTCATTAGTACATATAATGATAGGTGTGGGTGGATATCTAGAGCTTAATATTAGAGGGACTCTTAGTAGATCTAAAGTACATACTGAGTCATCTCAGATATATGTTCACCACCCTTGGCTATGGGGGATTCAACTATATATTTTTTTTTCACACTAGGGTTATGGGAATGGTTTCTTTGAGATATCAAAGAATATCCCTTTAACTATGTTTATGGGTAGCAGATCCTTCTTCTTCAACAAAACATGGTCGAGACAAGGACTTGAAGAAATATTCTATCTATGTGAAAGAATTATTTTTTCACCAAAATTTGGTTAGTTTTGTGATGGTAAAGATCGGTAGGCTCTAGTTTGAGATTGAACAACTTCAGTAAGAGATATCGAAATTTTATAATATTATGAAAACCTTAGAGAGAATCATAGATTAGAGAGAAAGGCATCTTGATGTGGAAGAGAATGCTATAGATGATATTATTTCTAGGAAAGAGGTGTTATAATGGGTTGTAGAGGTAAAGACTGAGTGGGTGATCCAATTTAACCAATCTATAACCACCCTGGAATATATTTTGGTGGACCTCAACGAATTATCTCAGTGAATATTTTAGTAAGTTTATACTTTTGGGAGCCTCATTTTTCTTGGTGGTCTATATGAGAGACTCTAGGTTATGGAGATTCATCCTATCTTTGTATACTATCAATGAAAAAATCTTTTAAACATCATATGTTTTCAATAAAGGTTTCTTTAATTTATCATGAAAAAAATGTTTCACACTTAACATGTTGTTAATAAATCTTTCTTTCAAACTTCATATGTTGTTAATCATGCTTTATTTCATTCAATTATTCTTTTGTCTGCGATGAAACTCTCATTGAAGAAGATTCTCCCATGCTCAAGGGGTTGGAATTGTGCCTCCCTAATGGAATATTGTTGGATGGGGTGGGGATATATTCATCTATTCTTCATAGATCCACCATGAAGACTATCTCATTTTCTTGGGCTATCACATATCTTGTTAACAGATTCATGAGTCTTGTCTCTAATGGAATTAGTTTTACTCACACATGGAGGGAAGGGAATATGGTTGCATACTTCTTGAACTCCTAGTAAATCCATGAAAACTCATGTATCATATTTGATACCATAGGATCCCTACCCCCACAGTGTTCTAATATTTTGAGAGTTGATGCTCTTAGTCTACATTATTTTTGACCCTACTGACTTTTTTCAGGATTTTCCCCCTTATTAATATAAAATTTTAACATTGGATGAAAAAAAAACCTTTCATGATAATTTCCTATGAATGATTAATGAAATAATAATTCTCATTGATGCATCTATCCCAATTGATTTGATATTTTATAGTTATAAAGGGATAATTTGGGTTAATATTTCTCAAAGGGAGAGTTATCTAATTTTTTACAAAGCTAAATTACCCAGTGAGTGTAGCTTGAATTTTTATAGGGATAACTAATGGTCTATATTATCTTTATATATCTTTAAATTTGTAGTTTAAGATCTTGAATGTTAGACTAATGAGGTTCTGTAGTTTAGGGTCTTATATATTAGACCTTATGTTGCTGTAGTTTATGGTCTTCTATCTCAAACATTATGTTGCTGTAGTATAGGGTCTTCTAACTTAGAACAACTGTTTCTGTAGTTTAAGGTCTTATAGGGAAGTCTTGGAATTGATTTTTTTAGGGTCTTCTAGTTTAGACCTTATGTTACTGTAGTTTAAGATCTTTTAGCTTATACCAAGTATTGAGGGTAATGGAGTATGGGTATTCATGAAGGATTATGAAACCCCACATCCTTTGAAGGATCGATACTAAAAAATAGATGTGAAACCCTATATCATTGCTTATAAGATAAAATATGGGTATTCATGAAATATTTTTTCACATTGTATCCTTTGAAAGATGGATATTCACAAAGGAATTTGATTCCATTTATCATTTCTTAGAATTGGATTGTTTCATGGTGATTTAATCTTAGGTATGCCAAATCTACTTGAATAGTTTAAATATGGGTTACATAAATCACTCCCCTATAATTTTAAATTAGAGGTGATGAGATAGAGAAGAGACACTAGGAATGATCACGAATAATTATGAGGTGCTGAGTCCCACTGTAATGTTGATAGGGATCATTAGTATTAGAGGTCCTTTATTATAAGGAGGAGACATGTCTGGTTGATAAGTAAAAGGCCCTAGTGCATGATCCTAGATGGGATTACATTCATGGTCAAATAGAGGGGGATATTTCCCCTTTTCAGGGGTTGTGGGAGACTTTTGAAGATTCAAAAACATTTATAGTGAACTTATATATAGGGAAAAGGCTATCCAAGGAGGGGTGTAACAAACTTGGGGTAGTTTCACTATATTATTTTCAATCTCAAGAACTACATCACATGATTTTGGGTCATGTGATTAGGGACATAAAAAGGTTTGATAATGGAGTACCACACCACTGATTTTAGAATGATTAATATACATGGTGACTTTACTTCAAGGATGTAGAATCCTATTAAATAGTTTGGTTATGGGATTGGTAAATCATGGTCTAGGAATTTACAAGCCAATGAGGAATGGAGACTAGTGAATACAAGTCGAAACTAGAATCTCACGTAGCTAGGGTAATAACTTATGGATTTAAGGGGGAACTTGCCTCCAAGACTTAAACATTCTCTAGTTGAAAGATATGATGAATTTAATTACTCACTAGGTAATCCTAGTGGGGTTACTTCAGAGTATCCAGTACCTATTACTGATAAACTATAGTGAAGAACCAAGAGGAATAACTCAAGGTTATGGGGTTCTAGTAGAAGTATGAAAACTCAAGGAATTGGTGTGTATCGAATCAGACTTCGAAGACATGAATGTGATTTTCAAAGAATTTAATATTCAATAAGGGTTTGAGAAAACTAAAATTCATGTTTTCACCTACTAAACATGTTATCATGATGAGGGGATGTGAAGAATATGTTCTCTAAGTTTTTATGGACTATAGGGTCCAGCAAGCATGGATCAACTTTTACTAGTGCTAAAAGATGATACCCATGAGCTTT
Organism: Viscum album; assembly: GCA_963277665.1. Classification (NCBI taxonomy): domain Eukaryota; kingdom Viridiplantae; phylum Streptophyta; class Magnoliopsida; order Santalales; family Viscaceae; genus Viscum; species Viscum album. The sequence goes on from OY728155.1 coordinate 827,756,564, forward strand.
GAACCTCTATTTATACTTTGAATTTTTCCTAAACTCTAGATATAAAGTGTTTAGATAGTGGATACTTGAATTTTTCTTAGAATACCCCATTGTAGGTTATCAACCTGATAAGTTTTATGTCACTTTTACTATAATTTTAAGGTATTTTTCTTTGTATAGATGGGGGATAAAGTTTAAGCTTGTATAGATTTTAATAAGGGGGATATATTTTAGGGTCATGGTGTACATGAACCTTGTATTAGGGTATTTTTAAGAAACAAAATAATTAAAATTTCCATGGTGAAGATTACTCCAACACCCTTTGGAGTAAGAAATTATAAGGTGAAGTAAATTGTGGAACAAGGTTCTAGTATCATGAGTAATGGTTTGAGACAGTAAAGATGAGGATGATCAAAAATAACACTATGGTGACATGTTCCACTATGATTATTTCAGGGATCACAAGGATCAAAAGACCATTCTTTCAAGAAAAAACACATCTCATTGATGAATCTAAGGTCCTTATGTATATTCGACTCATATATTTTCAAACATAAGGTTATCTACTCTTTTATGAGGGATATGGAGGGTTTGTAGATACCTGAGATACTCAAGGAAATATTGGAACAAAGGATGGTATTTTCTATAAATGGAGTATGGTTTGTGCTTTATTTTTCAATCCTCAATGTAAGATAAATAAATTTATAATGGAAGAGATCTTACAGTTCAAGTAGACTACAATATTGAAGGTGGCATCATTTTCCAATGTTTGCCAAATTTTTGGGGTCTAAAATTTAGAGAATGAAAATCATATAGAACCATGTTTTTTATTTAAGGACATAGGAAAATATGGTAAAGGAATGATTTTTTATAATATGGGATTTGTGAGTTGTGTTTCGTGAAGGAAAAAAAATTCTGATGGTGTTCTCCATGATTATGAAATACATCAAAAATGGAGATTGTGTTCTCCACAATTACAAGAATTAGAGATTCAAAATCATTGATGGAATGATCCGCTATTAAGATGAGCACCAAAAATAGTTTTTATGGAAATCTATGTGATTACTATAGGTGCCGTGAAGGGTTTTGACAAAGACCTCCACAATTACGACAATCTTTTAGAACAAAGAATTTCAATAGAGCTTCATGAATGGAGGTGTTCCACAAATATGTTTTTGATGGATCCCGAAAATGCACTAAAGGAGTGAAGATTCTCAAAAGGCCAATCCTATAAATAAGAGGCCATCCCTCTTCACTCAATATGAGTATTTGAAGGATAATATAGAAATTCTTTGATTTCGTGGGGGCTTCATGAATCTAGCTTTATTTGCGAGCTTGAGCATCGTGAAAAGATTATAAGTCTTGACTGATGTTCAATGTTTTTGTTTAAAGGGAATTTCATGATGATGGGGTATTCCATGTTGACTCGATGAGCTTCACAAAGGTGTTTGTTCTGTGAATGCAAGGGAGCTTCATGAAGGTAGTTTGTTCCACCAAAGTAAGAGAGCTTTACAAAGGTAGTTTGTTCCGCAAAGGGAGAGAGATTTGTGAAGAAGTTGATCTTTGTGAAGGTTATTCAGGAAAGGTAGTTTTGAATATCAGTTTTTCAGTGAACAAGGATTTCAGTGTGCATCAATTCAGGTCTTCAGTGCTAGAAGAGTCTCGTGCTAAGCTAGGTAAAAAGTCTTTCATACCAATCCATTGAAGAGACCATCAAGTCAATAAACTGAGTTAGACTTCTCCAAAGGTATGGAGAAAAAGGGAGTCGATGGAAGTTTTATGAGTGACATAGTGATCTATCCTTGAATTTTTGTAAAGTCAGTGCGCCTGGAATATAATGAATATGTTTGAACTATTATATTCCACAAATAGTGAAGATTATTGGATTTTGGTATGACTTCCACAATATTGGCATATGCTCCTCAGACGTATCTCTTTGAAGTGAACCAAGTAAAATTACTATGTGTCGTCTCACTACATGATAATGTTTTATTGTTGATCATATCCATCATGAAAGTTTATTGAGTTCTTATTAATGTGGGAATAAGATCCATCACATTAGAAGAAAACGTTGACACCATGATTCACCCCTCCCCTCTCAAGGTGTCCAGGTGGTCCTATAGGCATGATGTGTGATTTATGGATTGAGTCTCTTAGAAATATAATAGAATAAACCCAAAAATTTGTTGAACAAGATCAAGATCTCATGTTATATTGATAAGGAGTGATGATGGATGGTGGTATACACCATTTAATTTCACACAATGGGGATGCACTTTCCATATAGTTTAACATAATGCTACGAGGAAACAATTTTCATACAATTTAATGTCATGTGACAAGGACATCTTCCTTACAGTTTAACATCATAGAGTATGGATGTGATAACGAACATGTAATTACATATTATATATTTAAGTATAACCTACATTTGTTTGGAGAATTTTTATGAATGAGGCATCTTTTATCCTCACACATTCTTACTAGTGTGTAGTAATATACTGGAGCCCATCCTATATAGATCTATCTCATGCACAAGAAAGATGTATTTAGATTTGATTCGTACGTAGGAAAATAAAGTATATATGAAACATTAAGAAGTTTAATATCTTATAAGGTGGACTATAACTTGGGGATATATAAAATTTCTAGGGCTGGTCTTACTTGGGTTTCCCTAGGCATTTTATAAGGGTAGGAATAATTCCATGCATAATAATCATCTGACTCCCCATATAGATAAAAATAAAATGTGGGGAGAGGAAATTTTTCAATACATACACAATATTTACAAGGCTTCATCTACATATATCCAATATACATATAAGAGAGGAAAATTAAGCTCTACCTTAGTGCAGATCCTTTAAGTAAATGAGGTACTGCTTCAGAGGTTCAAGCACTTATATTAGAGGGACATATTAGTTTTTGAATTCATGTCTAGGCTTAGTGATAGATGGTTTGAGGATCACTATGTATCCTATAAAAATAAAAATAAAGTCATATGTAGTTATTAAGAAGTTAATGACCCTAGTACATAGATCTGACTTATATACAAGGGAGTGGAGTATGTTCCCCTTGAAATAGAATTCACCCACTATCAATCGAGTGTATGACCTTAAACTGTTAGGGATACCATCATGGTGAAAGGGTTATCATATTGGAATAGTTTTTCATTATTGAGAGTATATTTATAGTTTCATAACCAATGGAGGTTGATAACTTCCAAATTGGATCAAGCACCAAGGAAGGCTGTGATAGTGGTGAACTTTCAGATGGGATCAGAACATCATACTTGGGAATCACTACAAATTTTGATATGTCAAAAATTAAGACACACTTAGTTATTAAAATATAAGGTTACTTGAAAAGATTTATTTAATGTACAAAGGAAGACATGATGTATTATTGTTTTGAATATTTTATCTAGGACAAGGATCAGGTAACCAAAGAATCACTACATATCCTATAATGATAGGAATCAAGACACATGTATTTATCATTAGAAATACTCCCCACATAGATCTGGCTTATATGTAGGTATGGGGAAGTTTTTATCTTACCATGGTGAGCCTTGACATTGTAGTCAAATAAAGGATCCTTTATGTTGATCGAGCAAAAACACAGGGAAAGGTAACTTCTATATAATGTCATAGTATGGAGGTGGTAAATACATACCTAGCTCAAATTTATGGATATTATGGATAATATGGCCCATTATAAGAAGTTTTAGGTCTTTTCAAAATATACCACATTTCATTACATTAACATCATGTGTCCCATATACATCATTAAGAGGAATGACTAACTGAGGGAAGTTTGGTCTTTATAGTAGATACATTCCTCAAAATTAAAGGGTACAAAGATATGATGTTATAATATTTCTTTGACAATGAGTGTGATTCCCAGATGAGTCACATCAAGGGTATTCAAATCCACATGAAAAGTTGGGTTATAGGAAGTGTAAATAATAACCCTAGAACATCTATGTAAATATGAGATGGGTACCGGTGAGTATAGGGAAACCATTAATAATGATGAAATTCTACACCACATGTAGTTAGGATAATAACTCTTATATTTAAGGGGGGACTCTCCTTTAGAACCAAAACAAACATTAAGAGAAATCTCTGAGGCACTATTTTATTCACCAATGAATCTTAGTAGGGGAATTTAAATTAAATAGTCCATGTTACCTATTTTCTATAGGGGTAACCAAGATCACAAGAGCTCAAGGCCTAGGGGGTTCCAAGGTAAGTGTATTAACTTAAGGAATTAGTTAGTAGTAACTCACGTATGAAAGGTATAAGGTTTTTTCATGGATAAAGTAAGATTAAAGAATGGATCAGGCACCCTAAATGATATTAATTTTTTTTATTGAAATCATTTTAGGGTCAATGCATAAAACATGCGATTCTTGAGTACATAGTCATCAAAGGGATGATCTTTACATTGTGAATACTTCTTTTCATGTAGTTTGATGTCATGTGACAAGGACGTTGTCATGTAGTTTAACATCATGAAATTAGGATTTTTCCGTTTAGTTTAATGTCATGTAACTAGGATATAGTTCCCAATATTTTAATATAACATGCCTCGATCACATTGCTTGGTGCATATTTCATGGTTTTCTAAGATCACATGAGTCATGAAAAGTGTGAGAAATTAGAGACAACTAGGTAGTCAATTGTTCTATGCAAGATCGCATGATAAGAAATATGTGAGGAGAATTATATTTTGTTTTGAGTAAGAATCCCAAAAAAAATTTGGTTCTCACCAAGGAACATAGTTGGGGTGATGAGAACTTGTGACTAGGCCTAAAATAGAGGGTCCATGTATCACTACGTATCCTATGATGATAGGAATGAATCCACATGTAGTTCTAATTAGAAGATGTCCCTGCACAGGTTTTACCCATATACTTTGTGGGGGTATATATTTTTCATATTATGGCCAATCCCATGATTTGATATATGAGTGTCCCTAAGTATCATGTGATTGAAAAAATTAATCCACACATAGTTAGTAGGAGAAAATCCCCTGCACATGTCATATAAATAAACATGAGAAAGAGAATTTATATTATATATATATATATTTATGGATAGACACATGATTTTATATTTGGTAATCACTATATATACTATGGTAAGAATAATCAAACGATACGTATTTCTTTTATATGGTCCCCATATGGATCTGTATTTTAGATATGAACATGGGAATCTTATTTATGAGTAGATCTAGATCTTTAATAGTAATCTTTCATTGAATAAGAATCCTTCATTGAGAAATAAGGATTTATTCCATGAATTTTAAAATCATGTGGTAAGTATATATTCTATACAGTTTAATAACATGTGTAAATGATGTCAATATGTTGTGAAGTTTAGAGTCATACATCCAGGACATAGGTATAAAACAATGAGACATTATTGACCCCTCTTGCACTTTATAAAATAGGAAAAATAAATCATGTATTTAAATGTGTATATCATTGATAATTTTTGAATAATTGTTTTGATTAATGTCTCACCTTTATAAAAATAACTCATGGAGTTAATGGGATGTTTTCTCTAGGACACACATATCCACTAGGAACAAGCTTTAAGAAATTTTTTTATTCACTAATTAATCCTATGGGTTCTCTTTGGGATTTTCCAATCGATGTTACCAATATGGTATAATGGAGAACCAAGAGGAAATGGGATCACATTTCATGAAATTTGATGAGAATATTCACTCATGGTATTTTTTTATTTTGACATGAAAAATGGTAAATAATTTTGTTTGGTGGAAAATGGTGTGTCCAAAGGGATTTAGGAACTCATGGAAGTTAGGTCTTTATTAGAGATACATTCCTAAAAATATAATGGTACAAGAATGTTATTTTATAATATATTTTTTACCATGATCATAATTCACATATGAGTAACATCAAGGGAATCCAAATATTATTCAATAGTTGGATTATAGGAAGTGTAAATCATAACTCATGAATATATTAGTCAATGGGAGATGATGATTGGTATGAATATGTCTATCATTAATAACGATGGATGTAATTACCATATATATCCAAGATAATAACTATTTGATTTAATGGGAGCCTCTCCTCTAGGACAAAAACATCTACTAGGAGAAAGATCTGAGGTGCTACGTTATTCTCTAGTGAATCCTAGTGTAGTATGTTTGGCTTAAACAGTAACTTTTACCAATATTTTATAGGGGGAATAAAGATAATGTGAGATCATGGTCTATGGGGATCAAGGATAAGTCTATTAACTCAATTAATTAGTTGGTATTAAATCATTTATGGAAGGTATGAAGTTGGTTCTTAGAGAACGTAAGATTCATAAAGAGTTTGAGAACCCTAAATTCTATGCCATTAGGTTCTGGGCGCAGAGGAATCATGTGATGGGTAGTGACCAAATTTTCTTTTTTTCATGATTTATGATCGATTAAAGATATACATGAAGATAAAAACCATGCATAATGGAATTGATTTAAAGAATTCATACCATGAATCATGCCTTAACTAGAGAGAGAGGATCATCACATATTATTTATAATTAATTTAATAAAATAAGAATCACATTGATGGAATTATTTCTTCATTAGTGGATCCGGTAATAGATTTGTGATGAACTATCATTGCATTATAGGAATCAAGTGCATATTCCCTATAGTAGGGATCCACACATGTTCCAAGAATATCTAGATGTCAATAAAAGATTCTCAGGGTGATAGATTTTCAGATCCTTGTGCTTACATCGTATGCCTTTGATGGATATTATAATTTGTTCCACATCATTTTCCTTGATCTGGGGGTGGATGATTGATCTCCAATTTTGGGAGGGATCTTGGAGAAGAGATATATGTAGTTCTTGAGATAATTCTCCAATCCCATTGTATGTAACTAGAAACAAATGAACTGTTTTTAGAGAAAATGACATAATTGGGTTTATATATCACTAGGGTTAAAATAAAATAATTTCACAAGTTCCCTTAATTATTTATTTAACCCCCAAAGAACCCCATGTAAAATAATAATAATATTATCATTATTTCTTGACATTCATTTAACTTGATAATTAAATTAAAATTATTTAATGAAGTAATATTCAATATTTATTATCTCTTATCGGACCATTAAACTCAGCTCGCCATTCCTCAATAATATTTATCAGGCCTTTAATAATGGTTATTTAATAATTAAATAAATATCACTTTATTATTATCCAAAAAATAAATTAATAATATATTCACTAAATAATAAAGAAATATTTTTTAAATATTCCGCTCGCATTATATTCTCTCAAATAACTATGACAGAATATATGAGATAAAAAATATGAATAATTATTAAACTAGACATGAGATTAATATTTATTCAACTAGATAAATAATAAATAATAAAATATTGTTTAACTAAGATTATAGATAAACTTATTGTGTGACCCTCTAGGCCTCTTTCTCAGTGGCATTAGGAGAAGTAGCATAAAGTCCAAGGCTAGCATTTAGTAACATACTAAGAAATACATAGTGGAATAAGTTAATGAAAAAATTACACATTATCTCATATAGATGCCTACTATGTAATATAATCCCTTTATCATGATATCTCTAATCAAGAAGTTTTCATGCTGGTTCCATCAACCAAAGTTCTCAATGTATGTTTCTTTGATTTTCTATAAAATGAACTTTCCTATGTAACACCATGGCCATGTATTTATTTAGGCTATATAATTTCCATCAAAGGGATTGATATATCAACCTATGTTAAAATATAAGCGATAAATCCATTCTCATATTATAAATTAATGTGTTATTACTCATGACACACCAGACGCATCCTACCTTTCTATGAACATATTTCATCATGATTTTCATCAATATATCAAAGCACGCAACTCATAATATTCCTTAATAAAAATATTAAAGTCGAAGGATCATTACACACATAAACATATAGTAATATCTAATGACACATAGAAATGTGGATTTCTGACAGGTGGGTCTTTTTCTCATAATATGTTATTGGATATTTCCAAGGGTGTACACCATGATAACATTACTCAAAGTACTATAAGTCTCTACCCATGATATATTGTATAATTTTTTCCCTCAAAGGATATCATCCATATAAAGAAAATGTATTTAAGAATATTTTTGTAGCACTTATGGGTTCTCATCATAGTGGGGAACTGATATGACCTGTTAGTGCGAAAAATTCTCTTAAGACACCATCACATACTGTGTTACACATAAGACTAATCATGATGTGTTAATAAGTTTATTAATATTCAAAACTATGAATATAGGTTATCATAAAGTATAAATAATTTGGTTCTAGGTTACACACTCCAATATACTCCCACTTTCACTAGATCCAACTACAAATAACCTTTAGGCTCTTATCTCTCATATGATACTCATGCTTCTTCTAAGACAGTACTTTAGTCAAGGGGACCTCTATATTCTCATTCATGGTAACTATTGTCACTACAACTTCACCCCTTTGATAAAAATCCTTCAAGAGGTAATAATTATAGAGTAAATTTTTTATCAATTGGGGTGACCTTGTCTCTTTTACATGATCCACCACTGTAGTATTATAACAACACAATGTGATATGTTATTTACTTAGAGGTACCCCATCAAGATCCCATAAAATATTTCAAATCCAATGCATCATAAGATGATATATACATAGACTCCACTTTAAAATCAGTGACAATTGGATGCTTTAAATTTTTCCAACTCACAACTCCTCCATTGAGATAGAAAACATATCCCGACTGTTACTTCAAATCATTATTATATATCTAAAAACCAACATCAGTATAACCCCTAATGACTAGATCATCGTATCCTCCAAACACATAGAACATATACTTAGTGCTTCTTAGATACTTAAGGATATACTTAACAATAGACCAATGTTGTTTTCCTAGATCTTCTTGATATATTTCTACCATGATCAGTGAATAAGAAACATCATGTCTAGTACATAACATGTAATACATGTTTTATCCTATCACAGAAGCAAATGTGATCTTACTCATTCTCTCTTTCTCCTATTCTATCTAAGGACACATTTTATTAGAAAGATGAGAACCATGTGACACTGGAACTAATCCCCTATTAGATTTTTCCATACTAAATATATTTAGTATCTGTTCAATATATTCACTTTGACTTAAACCAAGAATACTCTTGGATATATCATGAATAATAATTATCCCTAGAATATAGGCTACTTCACCTATGTCCTTCATAGAGAAACATTTGTTTAACAAGTCCTTAATTGGCTGTAAGACTGGTATGTAATTTCCAATAAGTAATATTTCATTAACATATAATACCAGGATAATGACCACATTCCCATTAAACCTCTTATATATACACATCTCACATTCATTTTTAATGAATCCAAATTATTTTATTTCTTCAAATAATTTAATGTTATATGACCTGGATTCTTTCTTCAATCCATAAATGGATCACTACAACTTGAAAATCCTTTTGGTAGCACGTGGAGTCACAAAACCTTCTAGTTGTTTCATATAGATATATTCCCAAATTTTCCCATTAAGGAATGAAGTTTTGACATCTTTATTCCAAATATCATAGTCATGGTAAGATTCTATAACACTACAACAAAATCATCGTTTAGAGGCAGTTTTTTTGCGTTTCATGGCGGTTTAAACCGCCACAACATGGTTTGGCGGTGGTTTATAGAAACTACCGCCTAATACGGAGTCCCCAATATATTCACGACAGTTTTTTCCATTTCACGGTGGTTTAAGGAAAGAATCATAGCTGCCTCATTTCACGAAGATTTTTATGAATTTAGAGGTGGTTTTTATGATCCCTGGATATCAATTTATTCGTGGCGGTTATAACCACCGCGAATAAACTCAAATTCAGTGGCCGTAAAACCACCGCCTAAGTCACTGGAACCGTCTCAGAATGAGGCAGCAATAATTCGGCTATGTCGCAGTGGTTAAAACCGCCACTAAAAGTAAGAAAAAATTTACGTTTAGTGGTGGTTTAAACCGCTTACAATATAAATGTAGCGGCGGTTTTAACTGCCGCTAAAAGCTACCTAGAAAAAAATTCTGCTTTTGCTGCACCACTTCCCTGAAAAACAAATCAAACCAGAAATATAAACCAACTAAGATACATTATAGCCCTCCTACCATGCATAAACCACATCATGTATCATCATCACTATCCCTCCTCCTTCACTACATCACATTCCCAAAATCACTTCCTTAATATCAAAAATAACAACATGACAATCACACACCAAAACATCACTTTCCACAAAAAATCATTTGGTAAGAAATTATATATTATTCATATTTGCTTAAAATGGATTAATTAATTATAATTGATGATAAAATATTATAATTAATTATGTATGATTACTTTGTATGTTATAGAACCTAAGAAAATGGGTGGTGAAAGATTGGTCCATGGAAAGTTTGGGGGGTGAGGTTTGTCCATGAGCTGTTAAGTGGCGTGTCAATGGAAAGGGGCTTCAAAATGAGTTAGGCTCTATAATGTTCTAGACTTATTGTTTTTATTATTATTTTGTGTGGTTTGAGGTGTGTAAGATTTCCATTGGATTCCATTCTCCTTTTATAAACCCAATTATTATTTTTAATTAAATGGTTAATTGAAATTAAAATGTTAAGGTGATTGAAGACCATGAGAAAACTAAACTATGTGCTAGGGAACAAATAGAAGATTGTGTACTGGCCTGATTCCTCAATCTCTAAAGGATGAGGCATTGAACTTAGAGATCTCAAGTGACTTCCTGACCCCTTCATTGGGGGGGGGGACCTTTTGAGATGTCTTTTCCCTAGAGGATGAGCCTTGTATACCTTTTTATGGAGGTGTTTTGTGACATAAGATGACCATACAATGTGGGATAGCTAAGACCCTTGAGACACCTCCAACAATTAAGTAATGTTTGACTTAGAAACCATGTCCTATCTAGTCTAGAATGTGTCTTGGGTATACCATCAAGTTATGCAATCATAGTAATTGTTTGTATTGATCAAACCCTTTTCCATCAGTTGTGATTTAATCTAGGTGGACAGACATAGGATGGACTAGGATTGGGTTTGTTGAGTGGAAAATCCTAAGTGGAACCTTCTAACTAAGTTGGTCCATGATCCATATTCTTGGAAAACCCATTATTTGGTTTTTTCATTGAGGCCGAGATTTTATTTTATATATTGAAACTGTTAGAAATTGTGATTTTATCGAATGAAAAGTACTAGATTGAGATAGTGGTCCATAAATAAGGATCTCAAGAGAGATTCCTCTACATACATACAGACCTATAGGACCCATGTGGGTTCCCAGTAGATAGAACAACCCTGAATAGGTGCATGTGTTTATTTAGAGATGGTTATAGGTGTCACTATAGAACCCGAACCAATGTGGATGCCTGATGAAGCTATGATGATAATGATGGGAATGGGTTTTCAGTTGACCATGGTTTTATTTATATATATATTTATTCATGATTTATGATATTTAACAAGATTCATTATAATCTCTAATTGGGAATGACATAATTTTCATTACTTAGGACACCTGTGAATCACTTGTTGGGATGGATGAGACCCTTTGATTCTTATTGTGTTTCTAATCTATTATCATGAAGTATTTGGGGTGGGCACTTAGTACAACTAGCATCAATCATATATGATAGATGCATGGGTGAATAACTAATGGTGGTAATTTTTTTCCAAAAAATCCATCGAGTCCTGTGTGCTAGATATATTCTAGTAATTTATATATCTTCTTAGTAGAGTGTCAGTTTGGGACATATGAGTAGTCCATTCTAAAACTTTTTCTATATAGAACATGATGATACTCATGAATTCATAATTTGGGGCTTATATTGATAACATACAAGTATATGGTGCTTTATAGCTTTGTAGGGATTATGATAGGTGTGGGTGGACAATTGGAGCATCCATCAGGTCGATAACCCTCCAGGTAGCATAATGGATCCAAGGAATGAGTCCTATATTTACTTTTTGGATTAAGTAACCCTATCATAGTGATAGGACATGGGTCCTCCATTAATAGAGTTGGTAACCCTCTCAGTTGATGCACACAATGCACATTGAGGCATAGATCATTCATTTCATCCAGTAACCCTCTTGAATAACAAAGTATTTAGTGTTTAATGAGTCCATTATTACTTATACTATTGAGGGAGGATGTAGAAGTGGTTGATGTGTGATAGTATGGGTGGAAGTTAGGACATGAAAATGTGTGGTGGCAACTACCAATTCAAACATAGGCCTAAATGGAATGATGTATACCACACTCGAGAAATAAAGACATAAAAAGAAACATCAGAAATCAATAAAATGCATAAAACGAAACATGAGAAATCAAGGAAATTTTAGGACATGAAAATGTTTGGTGGTAACTATGTGCCAAAAATGTTACATATACAAACCAACTATTCCCATATTTGTTCAACACATCAACAATACAACTACTCAGGGTCTGATGATGCATCGTCACCCTCTCCACCTTCATCTCCACTTTCTGCTGTCACCTTTAAGAACATTATATTGAAAATTAAATACGGTTTCATATTTATATTAAAACTTAAAACCAATGAAAGTTAGAAAACTAAATGAATTTTATTTTTTTGTGATTTACCTACATACCACCAGTCGATGAACTACCACCGGGGACATATCTGCTCATTTGCTGACGTATTTCAGTCAACTGTTTCTGCAAAGCAGATATCTGATCCCCCTACTAGTGAACTGTGTTTCATAAAGAAATAATATCTTTCTTAGAATCTCTAGGTATGGGCTGAGTAAAGTCAGGAGTAGATGCAGCTTCCATCCCTGGTGGCCTGCTAAAAACATTAGATGGTACAAGTCCCAAACCCATCCCGCGCACTCTCCCAGGATGATCCTTCCCAAGGACTTTAGCAACCGGGTCGTCCTGGGAGACTGAGTAGGACTGCGCAGGATTGACATCCCATAGTTCTTTTATTTTTACCTATAAATAAAATTTCAATATATATTAACACAGTAAAAACTGATAATAAGTTATTAAGATAAAAAATTGACTTCATACCCCAACTTCTTTAGCAGGCTCATTAACAAAGCTTCCATCTGATTTCTTGTGAACATCCAACCATAGTTCAGTTCTGGATGTTTCATGCCCTAAACTTTGGGACTACATTAAGCAAAAAATATAAATCAAAAATTCAAAATATTAAACAGATAATATTTTCTTATAAATATTTATACTAATTAAAAGATTACCAATGTCATTCGGCTTCTAGAAAAACTTTTTGAGCCCACAGTGTGTAGGATGACTTTCTTAGCCCGGTTTGATGCATTTTGTATTGAGAGATCTTGAAATAAATAAAATTCAATTTAATACTAATTTATTGAATGTCATGTCCTTTTAATATACAAGTATAAATGTAAAATGAGGACAATATGATAATATATATTTCAATACCATCCCCTTCTGATCACGATGTCTATCAAAAAACACTTTCCATTGTTCTTTTGGTACCCCACTAGGTAGATTCTCATAAATTTTCTACGTGGTCAATGAAGTATCGTTGACATCACACCACAATCTCCATTTTAATTCTTTCCAATTCTTACCTAGATTTTTCAACGTCCACTTCCGTGCTATCACATTAGCAACGGTAAAGTGGAAGAACATCTGTATACAAAAATTCATTTTGAAGATATTAGTAACCTCACATTAAATTAAACCATAATGTAATAAATTTACCTTTATTTGAGAATCATAAAATTCATTTTTCCATTTTGGAGGCATATGTCTCCAATCTTCATATGAAATGGGAAGGGAAACAGGCTCTGCTGCCAGCTGGCCTAAAATCTGGCCAAGTAACCCCCCAACGTCAGCCGTAGGGACCCCATAAGAATCAAATGGAATAACTATCTTCTCACCAGTAATATTCCAAACATCTGAAAATTTTATGTTTTTATCCATGGTTGCATTTTTGTCATCTTCAATGAGAAAACAATTATTATAAAAAAAATGAAATAAATTTATTTAATTAAAATTTGTACCTATGACAGTGACACTCCAGTATGCCTGGGATGAACTGGAAGGGGCGTGTCGCTGCCCCACTACTGAGGCTATTGAAGGGGGAGTTGACAACTCACCCTCTAATGGGACATCCACAAGTGGTGTGAGAGATGGTGTAGGGGGAGATGGTGTAGCGGTGTCGGCAGATGAAGACTCAGATGTCCTAGGGAGGGAGCCAGATGGATCGCCATCTGTCGCAGAACTAGATGAAATAGTGTACCGCTTCCTCCTTGACATTCCTATCATTTAATCAAATAAAATTAAGTTCAAAATATATATTTCTAAAAAATTATGCAGAAAAAAAAATTAAAATTCATAATAGATGCCCAGTACTAACAGAAAAAATATATATAACAATTATAATTAATGACTGCAGAAATGAAACAAGTGGTTGCTGAATAAATAAATAATTGTACATACAATCATTTTCCCCTTCAATCATGTCAGTTTCCTGATCCATTGCTTCATCCACTTCATTTATCCTTGCTAGACTAATATTTTCAATATCATGATGGACAAATAATCCTACTTCCTGTTGCTGATTAACTTCAATTTCAGAGGTAAAATTTTCCACTTCATCACCCATATTATACAAATCTCTTTGTATTACATGAGAAACTACACTCCACCCTCCATCGGCAACATCATTCACATAATATACCATTTTTTCTTACGATGCTAAGATATATGAATCATGCAGTTCACGATCACCAACATCCATCAAGTGAGAGAAGTTCACAAAAGTAAATTGAAAGGTATCTCTTTTAAAATATCTGATAAAATCGACCCATTTGCATTCGAATAAAACAACTGAAAAATGTCTGTGGTAGTTTAATTCAATAATATCATGCAGCTTTCCATAGTATTCCACTTCATCCAATGTAAATATACCACTATTCTGTGTTTTCAAACCCACTTCTCAATCGACTGTATGAAATCTAAAGCCATTCACATTATAAGCATCGAACTTTCTAACTTGTTTTAGAGGACCTATAGAAAGAAACATCAAATCTTCTGACAAATCTGCTCGAGTATCAGTATTCACGATCTGAAAGAAGAAATATAATTTATTAGATTTACAAAATTTATGTGTCAAACTAATATTCGTATTTATTTCAATATTTATAAACTTACACATCGTGGAAACCATTCTACAAGCTCTTTATTAACAGCTTTCATTATATCTTTATCATTTCATTTTCAGACTCTCATTAGTCTCTTTTTTTGTATCCTAAACTCTTCAATAAATGGAACTGCAATTTCACTATTCAGTAGCACATATCTTTGTGCCTGTAATAATTTTAATTCAGTCAATGTCACATTTGAGGTCCTCCCAACTGATCGGCCCATAGCAGGAAATATTTTGGATTTCTGATGTATTTGCGATTGATTCAATGTGTCGTCAACATTTCCAAATCGATTAAATCTTGTCTCAATATCAACCAAGTATTGATAAAAAAAGGTCAGACACTCCTTATCCAGATAGCCTTCAACAATAGAGCCTTCTGGTTGAGCTTTATTTCTCACGTATGATTTCAAATGAACAAGATATCTGTAAAATAAAATAAACACAATTATGCATTTAATTAAGTACTAAAAATTGTTTACTTAACTGGAAAACATATAAATAAAGTACCTCTCAATTGGATACATCCATCTATAATGAACATGGCCTCCTAATTTAGCTTCCTCAACCAAATGCACAGTTAAATGCATCATTACAGTAAAAAACGATGGAGGAAAGATCATCTCCATTGCACAAAGGGTCAATAAAAACCTCTCATGGAGGTTGTCAAGATTAAATGGATGTTTAGATTTCTCACATAGTTGTCTGAAAAATGTGCAGAACTGGAGTACAACAGCAGTAATTTTTTCAGGTAACAATGTATGCAATTCCAATGGTAGTAACTACTGTAACAAAATATGTTAATCGTGACTTTTCAATCCATGTATCTTACGATTATTCAAGTCAACACGCCTCATGATGTTACTTGAATACCCATCAGATACCTTAACATTCTTTAACATTCGAATGAATGTATCTTTATCCATATTGTTCATTGAAAAAATTGTCGGAGGATACTTTTCATTCTCATCTGGCCAGTGATCACATTTTATGTTCATTGCTTGTAAGTCTTTGTGAGCATTGAGATAATCCTTTGACTTTCCATGCTCATTAAGCAATGTGAATATCAAATTGTCACAGACATTCTTCTCAATATGCATCACATCAAGATTATGTTGCAACAAATTAAATTCCCAATACAGAAGTTTGAAGAATATACTTTTTTCCATTGTTGCATTCTGGTTTTTCTTGATGATGCACTTCAAACCCATTTTCCTCTCTCATTCAAATGATGAACCTTCCCAAATTCTGTTTCAACATTTTCAATATATGTTAATATTTCAGAACCAGTTACAACTTTGGAGGTGGTCTATGATCAATGGAACCATTAAATTTTGATCTGTTTAGTCGAAATCTATGAGATGCATCGAGAAATCTTCGATGACACAGGAAGCACCATTTTATACTGTGAGGTATCCGTTTGGGCTCAAAATCAAAGTTACAAACGGGAAAAGCCAAACCCATGTAACTGTTTTAACCAGATAAATTCCCAAGCCCTGGGAAGTCACTAATGGTCCATATTAAAGCAACATGCATTTTGAACATTGTTTTAGAAGAAGCATCAAATGTCTCAACACCGTTGCTCCATAAATCCTGCAATTCGTCAATCAAAGGCTATAAGTATACATCAATATCATTTCCAGGCATTTGTTTTCTAGGAATAATCATCGAAAGGATAAAAGATGTTTGTTGCATACACATCCAAGGAGGCAGATTATAAGGGATGAAAACAACTGGCCAAATGCTATAACTGGTACTCAAAGTCCCAAATGGGTTGAATCCATCAGCAAAAAATCCCAATTGAACATTCCTAGGATCAGCTGAGAAGTCGAGATGTAATGAATCAAATGTCTTACACAATTGAGAATATCATGGATGTCTCATTAACCCATCATTGTTATTATCTACAGAATACCACTTCATGTATTCAGCGGTTTTCGATGACATGAATAATATTTTCAATCAAGGATTCAAAGTAAAGTAACGCAAAACATTTTTAGGTGTGTTCCTTTTCTTATTCTCCATGAAATTATGTTCATTCATACTTCCAACATCACCCTTTTCCTACCATCTAGAAGAAGAACATTTCTTTCAATTCTATCTACTTGAATCCTCTCCCCAATAAAGCATACAATCATTGGGACACACATGTATTTTTGTATAATTCAGACCAAGCTTGTTAATAACTTTTTTCATATCATAAAAAGATTCTGGGATTTTTGCTTTAGGAAATGCATCACGAATCAATTCCAATATCATGGACATTGCCTTATTTGTAATTCCACATAGACATTTGATATGGTACAACTTTAGAAGAAATGAAAGCTTTGAATATTTCAAACACCCACTATACAACTCTTGATTTCCATCGTCAACTAAATCATGAAACACATTTTCCTCAGTGAAGTTTTCTCTTACATTTGGCTCCATAGAATCAAGAGGAGGATCCAATGATATGTTACAATCTTGATCTGCCTGTGTAATAGTCTCAAAAACATCACTTGTCACGTTGCAATTTGTAGAACCCTCTTCTGGTTGTTCTGATATGTTTTGATGCTGATAGTGGTGTCTTACAGTGCCGAATGCATCATTTATGAGGTTTTTCATTTCATTTTCCATTGTCGACGAACTTGGGACCTCATTCTGTGGATTAACATCAGTGCTCAATCTTTTTGTAACATTCGATTCTCCATGCCAAATCCAACAAAAATATTGACCAAGGAATTGCTTCAGTATTAAATGTTCATAAACCTCATCTCTATTCAACCATGTTCTAAATTTACATTTATGACATGGAAATTTTATTCTCCCTTCAACGGATTGATTAGAAATTAAAAAATCTAAAAACTCATTCAAACCCTTAACATACTGAGGTGTGTTCCTCGATAATGTGATCCAGCTTTTATCCATGTATATCACAATGTTATTAAACAATAATAAAAATAATTAAAACATATAGTTACTACTAAATAGAGAAAGAGATTCATATATAAGATAGTGTAACATTACAGAAACATAATATAATAAAGATGAGCCCCTGAGTTAGATATGAACCCTCTAGTGTTTGGGATAGGGGAAGTTTCTTTGGTAAAGAGAAACAGTGTGCTAACAACGTGGTAGCTACTTTACCATGAAAAACAAAGCATGTTGTTAATTTGGAATAACCCCAACATAAGTTCTCTATAGAGTCTTCATATAAAACTCTAATATCGAATAAATCTATTATAAATTTTTTTTACGGAAAACCTTATGATGCTTACAAAACTCA
Source organism: Viscum album (assembly GCA_963277665.1). Lineage (NCBI taxonomy): Eukaryota > Viridiplantae > Streptophyta > Magnoliopsida > Santalales > Viscaceae > Viscum > Viscum album. The sequence goes on from OY728155.1 coordinate 827,775,064, forward strand.
ACACATTGTTAATTTGGAGTGGCAAGAACCACGTGAGGGATAGTCTTGAGGCATGATAAGTGGTGGTGTTCATGGAAATTCCTGATGAAATATTTAATAAATAAATATCAATGAACATTATATAAAATCAAAACAAGAAAATTATTAGAGGGGGTGACACGTATGAGAGGAATCACCTTCTTAATTTCCTAGGTATAAAAATAGAACCTCCAATCAACTTAAAAAGTATATATTTATATATATAAAATAAAATAAATAAAAATTTTCATACAAATTAAAATCTATATAATAATAAATATAATGCATCAAGAACAATGAACAAAGACCTCTTAAGATCTAATCTGGCTTCCCAAATAGTAGCATCTAAAATCTCTATCGATTTGTCCAGAAAAACAACTCAAGAACACTATAGAGGGGGTGAACACTTGGGAGTACTCAGTAGGAATATATTTCTAAGTAGTTCTATATCCATGCAAGATATATGTGCCAGAATAGACATATGTGAAACAACTAAGAAATACTAGAATATGGGTTATTCTAAAAAGAAATGCAACACATTATATATTTTCTATCTTTAACCATATCACCTGTAAAGGTATTATCATATTAAACCAATGGATTATCAAAAGAAAGTAAGAAATGGGGATTTTTATTTCCATGTAATTATAACAATAATGTATAGATTCCATATTTATAACATCATCATCGAATAATTATGCCACTTCACAAAAATTTCCATAATATAGAAACCATCAATATTTTCGACAAAACAGAAAACCCAACTCTTAACATGTGTCAATAATCACTGTCAAATCATCATATTAGCTAGAAAATAGGTAATCCCAACTCTCAACCTATGTCAATCATCTCATCATCATCATCACATCGGCATAATAAGAAATTCCAACTCTCAACCAGTGTCAACCATCCCAAAATCCACTAAATTTCCACATCATTACCTCAATGAAACATGTTATAACCTCGAGCCATCACAACCAAAAACATGACATAGCCTTAAAGACATCACAACCTAGGGAAATGTGGACATGTTATAACTTACTCCATTATAACCCATAATATAAGCGTGTATTGTAACCATGAGTCATCAAAACCCATGAGTATAGTATCAAACAACCACAAACAATCAAGAAGATAAAAATACAATCACTTAAGAATAAAAACTAACAAACACATATAAAAAATCACATTCAATAAGTATAAAAACAAATAATCAAAAACGAAAACATCTGCATACAATACTATAAATACAACATTACAATTTATTATAAGAAACAATAATAATAAATAAATAACTAATATCAAAACAACAAAAAAATTAGAAATCAAACCCTAGGGTTCATATAGGTCGCTGGGGTCACGGGGGGCCGGGGTCGCCAAGGTCGCAGGGTTTCCGTGGTCGTGGGGTCACCGGGGTCGTGGGGGGCCGGGGGAATCGTAGTCTCTGGGTGAGAAAGAGGAGGGTTGGGGTGGGGGGGGAGGGTTGGGGATGTTAAAAAAAATGTTTCGCGGTGGTTCCAGGAACCACCGCTACAAAACCCCCCGCTAAATGGCGATTTTGTTGTAGTGTAACAATTATAATTCTGATGGATTTAAACATGGAAACTGGTGGAAAGGTTTTATCATAGTCAATTACTTGATGCTGTTTAAACCCTTCAACCAATAGACTTACTTTATTGGTATTTACATTACCTTCTATGTATAGTTTCATTTTGAATACCCATTTGCATCCAATTAGCTTTACATCATTTGGTGCATTGACTAGAACCCAAACTTGGTTATGATACAAAAAATACATTTTAGAATTCATGGATTCTTTCCATATTACAACTTCTGAACTCTCTACTATCTCTTTGTTGGAGAGAGGTTCATCATTTTAAAGCAATAATGAGTCACCATCTTCGGTGACTAGAAAAATACATCTCTTTGGTTCTCTTACTTATCTTACTATCCAATGTAGGACTTGTTTTTTAGGAACTACTTATTCCATAGGGACTTGTCGAATCTGTTCGTATACTAACTCTTATGTATCTTTAGCATCAAATTCATAAAATTCAACATTTCTACCATTATCCTTTTTGAGGATGTGCTCCCTCTCAAGAAAGAAGGCTTGTTTGGAGATAGTCACTTTCTTGTCTAAGGGTTTCTATAGGAAATATCCCTATGTTTTCTTAGGATACCCTATAAAGATACACTTTGTTCCCCGGGTGCTAGTTTTTTGTTATAGAAGGTCTTAACAAAAACCTCATAACCCCATACATGTGTATGTGAAAAAATAGGTTTCTTTCCTCTCTATAACTTTAAGAGAATTCTATTTTCTTCTTTAGTTGGTACTCAGTTTAATGTGTTTTTCATAGTTTGTAATTCATTTCCCCAGAAGGATAATGTAAGATCTTCATGACTCATCACTGACCTTACCATGTATATCATGTTACATTTCGTCCTTTCACTAACACCATTCCACTATAGTGTCTAAGGTAGAGTGAGTTGAAATAGAATCCCAAACTACCATTTAATGTCAATGAACTATTGGTTAAAATATTCACCACCTCAATTAGATCAAATATTCTTTGTCTTTATTCCATGTTGATTCTATACATCATTATTTAATTCCTTGAATATCTCAAAGAACTCATAATTATACCTCATCAAGTAGATATAGCCATATCTACTCAAGTAATTAGTAAAAGTTATAAAGTAAGAATATACACCTCTAAATTCAATTAGAAATGGTCCACACACATCAGTGTGTACCAATACAATAATCTCTATGGCCCTTTTCATCATATCCACCAAATGGTGTTTTGGTCATTTTTCTTTGTAAACAAGCATGACGTCTTTCAAGTGGTTTTATCTTAGAAGAGTATAACTAACCATATTGAAAGATATTAGTCAAAGGATTATTTTTTATATGAACAAGATGGTGATTCCATAACTGGGTGTTATATGAGTCATGTGAACCTGTGGTCTCGCCCAATTTTACCCAAGTTTTTAGGGTTAAGCAGTCGCCTATAGTTTAGCTTGGGTTGTCAAATCCTTAGAGACCTAAGAAGTAACTTACAAACATGTACATTCTATGGATTGTTTTTGGCTATGAAGTGGACAAAATGGGTTGATTTTATATGGGTTTAATAGAACATTAATAGAGTTAAGTGAATTCAATTTAAAAAATGAGTTGATCCTTGGTCATCACTTGGGGTGGATTGGATGATTTTTTTAACAGTTTCAATTTCTTATATTTGAGATGAGTTTATTGAATAAGATCAAACAACTTCATCACTTACTGGTTTAATGCAAACACAACATAATACTAATAAACTATACAATCAAAGGATCAAATTAATGAGCACTCCAAGGTAAAGGTTCGTATTAGTACTTGAAGTATGTGGCCTTAAAATTCATCAAGGAAGAAGATGTTTTAAAATCATCAAATAAAAATATCAATTAAAAGAAGTGATTAGACATTAATGGGGTGATAAATAACATCCAATATAGACCCTTTCTACTCCCTTGGATCAACCCATAATAAGGTTATCTCCCCCATTTATTCTATGATTTCAATGGAAGCGGTAAGTAGACTCATGAGGGAGGAAATGGAGAAGTAAAAAAGAAAACAATGAAATAACGATCACTCCACCATTGTGTGATAATTTCATAAGGTTTTGTGTGAATAAATTCACACCTTGATCCAATGGTATCAACTTGATATTAATAAGAAAAAAATAATAGGAAAAGAAGAACTTTTATTAAGAAACTAAGATGAATTAGAACAACTTACATGTGAAAGACAAACTTGAGACAACAGAATTGTAATAAAACATTATAATGAAAGAAATCACAAAATATGAAAAACTCCTCCACAAACACTGACTTAAATAGATATTTTAAGAGTCTTGGATTGATATCACAACACTGAAATGGATCCCACTTGAGTATGGTAGGCCTAGGGTGGTGGAAAGTAAGGGAGGGGAGACTTTTCCACCCTTGACCTGAAGTTTTATCCAACTTGCATCCACCAAACAGTGATGCCTAGATTACATTCTAGATTATATAATTGGGGTGGGATATAGAAGATAAAAATTAATCTCGTGATTTATCCTAGATCTCTGTACAATTTCATCCCAAATGAATTTATGGTTATCGAGATATGATTAAATTAGTGGTCTGTTTTTCTAGGCCGCAGAATCTGGACCAAAATTTTATCTCCGACTTGGGCCACATGGAACACATTTTAACACTTAGAATTAGATATTTTAACTATTAGAATAAATTTTCCCCATGATTTCTTATATATTTAGTTCAATTTTCATAATTATTGGGCTTGGATGTGGTCCACTATAGTAGTTTTATTGGGCTTCTGTCCAGTTCACTTCACCCAAAATGTTGTTTGTTCAAAGCCAACTTTGGTGGTCTTCCAATATGGATCTTCAAGTACTCCAAAAGTATGAATTGTTAAAAATTGAATGGTAAACCTTAAAATTAAATATTAAAATAAAATCAAGATCATTGGGTACTTTAAATGATGTTAAAAAATGTACTATGTAATAGTGTATTTTAATAAAGAATTACAATCATAATGTGAAATTAAGTTCAAAGTGTAAAATGCACTAAAATTGTGTTTATGAATAATGAATCACATGAATATTATATATATTAACAATTAATATTAACCTCATTCAATAGCTAATCACCCCCCCCCCCCAAATTGAGTTTTTCTAGTCTTTAGAAGAATGTATCTAAAAAATATGAAATTCAAATTCCATTTTCCAAAACATTTTAATACACAATGATCACCAAGAACCCTTATACCAAAAAATCATGAAGCCCATCAAAATATTTTAATACAAGATATTTTCATAAGAATATCACAAGACCAATCCCATTCCTTTGTTAAAATTCATCGCCATATTTCATCTAATATCAATTAATCATGAAGATGTGTTATGTATCACAATAGACATGGGGGTTCATTTTTATTCAAGGGGAAAATGATGGAAGTGCTAGGTGGAATAACATTTCAATATTAAGATGAGTATTCATTTTTTTATTATATATATATATTGTTTTTTTTCAATTTTTCCATGGTAATTGAAATTGAACTCAATCGAGTCAGACCATGTAACAAGACTTTGACGATGACTCCTAGGCTCGAAGACCTTAGGGCACCAAGTGAAGCCGACATTCTCGGGCATCATCTCAAGTTAACTCAGTTAAAAACAAAGTAAAATTACCAAAAATAGAGATAGAATCACTAACTATGGTCCATAAAACGATGGAGTCATGATCTCAAAGTGCCGAAATCCACACATTAGGTCATTTAATTGCTCTACGCGAACATTTATTGTTTTTTTGATTTTTTGAATAGTCATATTAAAACTTGATCACCAAACCTATTAAATTTATTTGGGGAACCGATGAACTCAAACTAATACCCCACTACCCAAAGTACATGCATTTTGATTCTTTATTTCATTTGGATTAAAATATAAACAACCAAATATCACATTAGATAGCCACACTTTCCAAAATCTACGCTCATGAAATATACATGGATTAAAATAATAATTTGGGCATTATAAATTATTTAATATTAAATTTCAAATTATGAAATATTTATTATCATGTTTGAGGTTTAATAAAAGTTTCCTTCCATTAAGGAACACTTTTTTAAAAATAATGTTTTTTCACACAAAAGAATTTTTTTATTTCATCTCCCCCCAAAATTAAAATAACACTATCCTTACTGTTTTATGAAAAGAAAATTTAGAAGTGGGGTAGAGGTAGAAGAGATGAGTTCTAAAAGTAATTTGAATAAATAAACATGGAACAAAGTCACCTGGTTTTTTATTATTAATTTCATGACGCTCCTGATTATTCCTTTGATCTCTATGATACTCATGGACTCCCAGTAGAAGATGGTAGAAAATTTTGGAAGTTATGGATATAGTTGATTTCCCTATAAAACTCTTTTACCTCAATAGCCTCTACTTCTCACTCTCTAACTAAATTAGAAACCATGGAAATCCCTATAGTTTCCCTTAATTAAAAACAGACAAAGACACACAAACATACCTATTTATTTTGTCATACAAAAAAAGATACATGTATAAAGTAAAAAAAATAAAATAATGTATATATATATAAGTCAAATATAAGTATATATAAAAAAATTATATAATAAGGAAGAATTATAAGTTGTAGGTTAGTGGAAAGCGCGCGCCCCTGTCTCCCTTCAGTCCCGATTTCGAGTCCCCATGGCTTCGTCGGCTGTAATAGGGTTTTCCCCAAGACCCACTACATGTCATTTTTTTAATTATTATTATTTTTTACTTTAACCTAAAAACCCCTAAAAATAAACTGATGACACATTTAATTATTTTAAAATTTATGGGTAAGGTATTACCCAAAGATCACACTATGTGACATGGATGAATATAGATCTCCCCTTTCATACTCATAAAAAAAAATAGGTCAACAGTCTACAGTACTATCATATTCAGAGTTATGATTTTTTTTATTAATATAAAATTGGTTTAGTAATACTTTTTGAAAAATAATGATGATTCAAAATTATTGGAACCATGAAAACCACAGGTTTCCTCTAGTGTATCTCTTTTGTTTAACATCATTAGCCCGTCATGGATCCTAAATCTATCAATTTTTTCTTGGTTCATAGGTTGGCTCAGTTAACTCAACCTCTGTTTCCTATTTATTGAATGATTCAATGAATGGTTTTAACCTATGACCATTGACCTTTAAAATGTGACCACTTGTGGGATCCCGAATCTCTACTTCCTTATGGGGGTACACATGATGCACTATGAATAGACCTAACCATTTAGACCTTAACTTTCCTGGGTGTAAATGAAGTTTTTAAACTATACAAGAGCACAAATTTTCCCAGTTCAAAGTGTTTAACTTTGATATTCCATGATTGTTAGGCTTGAACTCTAACTTTATTTATCCTTGAATTTTCTTAAGCCTCCATCCTAAGTTCCTAAAGTTCATTAAGATCTAATTTCCTCTTTTCTTCGGCCAAAGAAATGTCAAAATTCATTTTTTTGATTGCCCAACATTCTTCATGATCAATTTCAATAGGTAAATGGAATGATTTTCCATAAATCAACCTATATGTTGACATTCCTATGATGGTTTTGAATGCTATACGATATGACCAAAGAGCATCCAATAGTTTCTCGTAACAATCTTTCCTAGAGGGATTAATAATTTTTCATGAATTTTATTAATATCCCCATTCACTAACTTAGCTTGACCATTGGTTTGAGGATGGTATGAAATGGAAAAATTATGATAAATACCATACTTAGACATGAGTGAATAGAATGGGTGGTTGCAGAAATGGGTTTCTCGATCACTGATTATAGCCATAGGAATTTCAAATTGAGAAAATATGTGCTCTTTCAGAAATCAGATCACAACACGATGGTCATTAGACTTGGTGGGAATGGACTCAATCAATTTTGAGAGATAATCAATATCTAAGAGGATGTATAAGTATCCCCTAGAGTTTTTGAAGGGTTATATGAAATCAATTCCCCAACAATCCAATATTTCAACAACTATAATGAGAGTGATGGGTATTTGATTCCTTTTGGTGATGGATCCTAATTAATGACACTGAGGACAACTTTTTCAGAATTTGAAGGAATACTTAGTGAGGTTAGGCTAGTATAAACCACTTTGGAGGACCTTTTTAAGAGTTTTATTTGTGGAAAAGTGGCCTCTACATGCCTCTCCATGACAAAATTTTAGAATGGACTCTTGATCAGACTCAGGAACACAACTCCTAATGATTTGATCAGGACAAAACTTGAAGAGGTTAGGATCATAAAAAACATAGTGTTTGAAATTAGAAGTTAATTTCTTTTTAGCTTGGGTCCTGGGGAATTTTGGAATCTCACCCATAACCAAATGGTTTTCTATGTCAGCATACCATGGGAAGTCAATCATAGAATAGAGGTGCTCATTAGGAAATGAATCAGACACATAAAAGTGATGTGATTTTTCATTGAATTCCATCATAGAGAGGTGATATACTACAACATTTTCAAAACCCTTTTAATACTTAATGGTTAAATCGAACTCTTGAAGAAGAAGGACCCACCTAATCAATAGAGCCTTGGAATCTTGTTTTTGGAAAATGTATTTTAGGGATGAATGGTCGGTGAAGACAATGATGGGTGATCCTAAGAGATAAGACTTGAATTTCTCTAAGGAAAATACAATATAAAGAAACTCTTTCTTGGTGGTGGTGTAGTTTATTTGTGCTTTATTTAAATATTTTCTTGCATAAGCAATGACATATGGAGTTTTCCCACACTGTTGTCCTTAGAATTCTCCTACAACTAAGTCACTCGCATCAAAAATGAGCTTAAAAGGAAGTTTCCAATTTGTATATTGAATTATAGGTGGAGATATAAGAGCTGACTTGAGTGTAGAGAATGATTCCTCACAGTTTTTTGTCCATAAAAATGGATCTTCTTTCAGTAATAGAGAATAAAGTGGTTGAGAAATTGAGATGAAATTCCAAATGAACCTTCTATAGAAACCAGCATGTCCTAAGAAGGAAATAACTTCCTTAACAGTTTTGGGTGCTGAAAGGTGAAAAATTATGTCAACCTTGGATTTATCAACTTCAATCCCCCTACCAGAGACTAGATGTCCTAAAACAAGTCCCTCCTTTACCATGAAATGGAATTTTCCCCAATTTAGGATGTGATTATTATCCTCGCATCTTGATAAAACCCTTTCAACATTCATAAGTCATCCCTTATAAGTATCCCCAAATATGGATAAGTCATCCATGAAGACCTATAAATAATCCCCCACCATGTCTGAGAAGATTCCCATCATGCATTGCTGGAAGGTACCAGGGGCATTATATAACCCCAAGGGCATGTGCTTGAACGAAAAAGTGCCAAATGGACAAGTGAAGGTTATTTTTCCTTTATTTTTTAAGGAGACCTCATTTTGATTATACCATGAGAATCCATTTAGGAAGAAATAGAATTGATGACCCATCAATCGCTCAAGGACTTGATCAATAAAGGGAAAGGGTAAATGGTCTTTATTGGTACACGAGTTGATATTCCTATAGTCAATAAAAAATCTCCATCCACTACTGACCCTTGTGGGGAGAATTTCTTCATCCTCATTGTTTATCGTAGTTATTCTATCCTTCTTTGGGACAACTTGAATTGGTCTTACACACTCACTCTTAGTAATGGGGTAGATGATACCTACTTTCAACAACTTAAGAAGTTCTTTTCTTACCACATCCACAAGATTTGGATTGATTCTCCCCTGAGTTTTATGACATGGTTTGGATTCAAATTCAAGAATAATCCTAAGAATTCCAATGATTGGGATAATCCTAGGAATATCAAAAAGGGTCCATCCAATTGATTTCTTATGTTTTCTTAGGACATCCAGAAGAATCATCACTTGATTGGATTCAAGAGAGGAAGAAATGACAATAGGAAAAGATCAATTTTCCCCTAAGAACACATATTTTAGTGATGCAGGTAGGACCTTAAATTTGAGATCAGATTAGTTATCACTTTCCAAGCAAGGATGAGACTTTGTATTGAACTCAGTTTCTTTGTCTAGATTTCGTAATAGAATTGGTTCCTTGGGAACAGGATTTTCATCCAATAATTTGGCCAAATCAGTTTCATGAATGGGAATGAACTCAATGTTACTAATTTCACTAATGGTATCATTGATTGGTAATTTGAGAAAATCATCCACAGAGCTATATGAAAGAGGTTCAAGCTAAGGAGAAAAATTTCCCTCATATGAACAAAGAAAATCAATCTCTTCTTGACTTAAACATCCTTTAGTAATCTCTTGATGTTACTTGAGTTCACTATCAACCCTAACAATATAATTAACCTCATGGATCTCTTCATCATACCCAATTTGAGAGTTTTCAATGTAGATTTTCAAGTCTAGAATCATGTTTCCAAAGGTGATGGTCATGTTCCCTTTCTAGATATGGATAAAAGAGTTTATTGTTTCAAGGAAGGGATGACTAAGGATGATTGGGGTTTGATCCCTAGGACCTAATCTTGGGTGATTTTTGAGGATACTTAAGTCAGCTGTGTAAATTATATTTTCAACTTTCACCAAAACATCCTTTAAGATCCCATTATGAATTTGAACACCATGATCAGTAAGTTGAAGAGTGATAGATGTGGGTTGGAGTTCTTTGAGATCTAATTGACAATACATGGCGTAAGGAATGAGGTTAAAACTAGATCCTATATCATAAAGGGCTTTGAAAACATATTTTTCTTCAAACTCAACATTGATGTATGGACATACTAGATCTTTCGACTTTGGAGGAATGGTCCCTTGAATGGTGGTACTCACATTATCAGCCAAAAGGACTTTGTTTTTATGTGAAAATTTAGTTTTAAAAGTGAACAAATCCTTAAGGTACCTTGATTAGGCAAGAACGGTTTGGATTGCATCAATAATGGGGATGCTCAACTTAACCCGAGAGAATATTTCCCTCAAAGTCTCATTCAGTTCTAGTTTAGTTTTTCCTCTCGTGCATTGAGGTAAAGGAGAATGTGGTTTGATTGTTTGGTGTGGTTGTAATTCCTTCACATTCTCATTGGGTTTTTCAGAATCTATGGGTGGTTATTCATCATTTTTATGAGTTTTTGAATCTTTTAATGGTTCTGTAATGGCTTGTTCAGGTTTCTCAATGGATTTACTAGTACTTAAAAATAGTTACTACTTTGAGTTGTTCATGATAGGTTTGTGTGTAACTATATTATTCTCTTAAATTTGAGGATGGAACCACTTGAGTATGCATGGGTGCTTTCCCGGTTTTAATGGTTTGTATTTCATGTTTAAGTGATGAGACTTATGAGTTCATTTTCTCCATTTGTTTACACAACTGCTCAAATATTAGAAGAGGGACATATTGAGTAGGGACTTGTGCTGGTTGGTTTATCCCAAGAGGATACTTTGGTTGTTGGATTGGTTATTGCATGGGTTTTTGGTATTGGATAATAAGGAGTTGGTATTGGTTATGGTTTTGAAAATTTTGTAGAGGTTAGGGGTTTGGTCCTTATGGATGACTAGGTTGTTGGTTATCATTCTAATAAAATCATGGATGGTCATTGTACCTTGGATTGAAAGTGTTTTGGGACTGTGGCTTCGGAAAGTTCAGATCATTGACCTCCACTAGTGGTCCTCCTAAAATGGTATATTTAATGGAAGGAATGGTTGGGTAGTTTTCAGTCTTGTGGTCATGTTTCTCACAAATTATGGAAACAGAGCCAACTATTTGAATTTCATGGACCTTTCTAAGATCGATCTCCTTGACCTTACTAGTGAGTGCAGTAAGTTTTTTTATAAGACTTTCCTCCTCCCTAAGTGTGTGAATTCCACAATATTTGGATGGATTCTCATATTAAGGTGATGTTCCTAAAGTTTTATTTTGTTCAGAAAGTATTTCTAGATACTCATAAGCATAATTTAGGGATTTATTTTTAAAGGACCCATTGCACATCATGTTAATGAATTGTTTGTTCCCCGGGACCAACCCTTCATAGGAAATTATCAATTTTTTAGGAAGAGAAAAACCATGGTGTGTAACCATGTTTAGGGTGTCTTTTAACCTCTCCCATGTTTTGTAGAATAAATCTCCCTATTTTTCAAAAATGTTTTGGATGCTCTTTTAAAGTGAAATTGTTTTGTGGTGGGGAAAATATTTTTTGTATAATTATCTTTGTAACTGGTCCCAAGAGTTGATGGATTATGTTATCAAATTTTTTAGCCAATTTTTATCTTTATACTTTAAATAAAATGGAAATAGACTAATCTTAGATGATTCTAATTGAAGTGGGGGACTTATGGTTTCTACAATGTCATTGAACTCCTTAATGTGAAGGTAGGGCATCTCAGATTCCATTCCATGGAATGTGGGAAGGTGGTTTAGGAAATGGGGTTTAAAAATGTAGATGTAATCTCCTAGGGAATTTTTTCTAATTAATAAGGGTGTATTGGTCTAGGAAGGTTTGATGTAGTCATTCATGGTTTGATCGAATGCATTCCCCAAGTTTGGGGTGCCTCATTTGGATTTCCATTTTGGTCCCCACCCGGGTTTATGAGTTGGTTTATATGAATAAATTCCATTTAAATATGCTCAATTTTTGACCCTATAGTATTAGGAAGATTAGGATATAAATGAAAGAGTTCCCTTGGTGTACTTGACTCCCTAACCCCAAGAATATCCAACCTAACTAGACGTTTTGATTGGTCACGGGTGTAGGTGGACATGCAACAAAAGAAGAAAAATGAGAAAGGGAAAAGATAAGAGAATTTGGGTGAGAATAGAAGAAATGGGGTAGAATATAATGGGGTTTTAGATGACTAACTTGGGTCCCCATCAACAGTTCCAAAATTTGGTCTCACCCAAATTTACCCTAGTTTTTTGGGTTAAGCGGTCGCTTGTAGTTTAGCTTGGGTTGTCAAATCCTTAGAGACCTAAGAAGTAAACTACTTACACGAAAATTATATGGATTTTTTTGGCTATGAAGTGGAAAAAATGGGTTGATTTTATATGGTTTTAAGTGAACGCTAATATAGTTAAGTTAATTCAATTTAAAAGAATGAGTTGATCCTTGGTTATCACTTGGGATGTATTGAATGAAATTCTTTTTTCACAGTTTAAATTTCTTATATTTGAGATGGGTTTATTCAATAAGATCAAGAAACTTCATCACTTAATAGTTTAATAACAAAAAAACATAATACTAATCAACTATAAACTTGGAGGATAAAATTAATGATCACTCCAAGGTTAAGGTTCGTATTGGCACTTGAAGTATGTGGCCTTAAAATTCAATAAGGACGAAGAAGTTTTATAATCATAAATTAAAAATATCAATTAAAAGAATTTATTAGACATTAATGGGGTGATAAATAACATCCAATATATCCCCTTTATACTCCCTTAGATCAACCGATAAGAGGGTTATCCCTCCATTGATTTTATGGTTTCAATGCAAGCAGGAAGTAGACTCACGAGGGAGGAAATGGAGAAGTAAAAAATACACAATGAAATAATGATCACTCCACCATTGTGTGATAATTTCACAAGGTTTGGTGTGTATAAATTCACACCTTGATCCAATAGTATCAACTTGAAATGAATAATAACAAAAAAAATGATAAGAAGAACTTTTATTAAGAAACTAAGATTAATTAGAACTACTTACTTGTGAAAGAAAAACTTGACACAACCAAATTGAAATATAACATTATAATAAAAGAAAACACCAAATATGAAACAAATAATCCACCAAAACTATCTTAAATGGGCATTTAAAGAGTATTGGGTCGAGATCCCAACATTAAAAAAGATACCACTTGATTATGGTAGGCCTAGGGTGGTGGAAAGTAAGGGAGAGGAGATTTTTTCACCCTTGACCCAAAGTTTCAGCCATCTTGCATCCACCAAATAGAGGTGCCTATATGTCCTTCTAATTAGCCGAATTGGAGTGGTCCATATAATACAAAAATGAAGCTCTAGATGTATCCTAGATCTCTTAAAAATTTAATCCCAAATGAATTTGTTTTTATAGATATATTATTAAATTGGTGGGGTGTTTGTCTGAGCTGAAGAATCCGGCTTAGAATTTTATCTCCAACTTGGGCCACACAAAACTCCCTTTAACACTGATAATTATCTATCGTAACTATTGTAAGAAATGTTCCAAAAAATGTCCTATATCTCAAGTTCAATTTTTATAATTATTGGGCTTGGATATTGTCATCTACAATAGTTTTATTGGGCTACTGTCCAGTTCACTTCACCCAGAATATTGTTAGTTCAAGGCCAACTTTTATGGTCTTCCAATATGGATCTTCAAGTACTCCAAAAGTAAGAATTTTTAACAATGTAATGAGAAAACTGAAAATTAAATATGAAAATATAATCAATATCATTTATTACTATAAATTACGTTAAAAAATGTACCTTGTAATAGTTCATTTTAAGAATGAATTACAATCATAATATGAAATGAAGTTCAAAGTGTAAAATGCACTAAAATGGTGTTTATGAATAATGAAGCTCATGAATATTACATATATTAACAATTAATATTATCCCAATTTAGTGGTTAATCAAAATGATTCCTTAAAAATTTCCAAAATGTGGTTTTCTTAATTTAATACATAAATACAATTATTTAAATGTTCTATACCATAAAATGTGTTTTATTTAAAGAACAAACAACTTTTATTTCAAAACATGAAAATAAACCCATTTGTATCTATGAATGATTCAAAAATTATGTTCTTGGTAATTATAGTTACATAATAACCGTATTTTAAATGCAAAATAATTCATGTTGGAAATGATATGTGGTAGTCAGTAATGGCCAGAGTAGCCAACCTTGCACCATTAGTAGCTCTCAAATCCACCTCTCTGTTGTGAATCTTTTGAAATCTACTTCGTTCATGCATTTGGATACAAATGTGAACACTAAATATATATATAATACCCAATTTTTAGATATTGAAATATTATACTCAATAATGAACACACATATATATTCCCCTTTCTTCTAGGTGTAGTTACTCTTCCAATGGTATGAATTTCCACATGAAAAACATACAACCTCTTTTTTCCTTACCCTAACTCTAGATATTTCTCTTCTTGGAAGGATGGTGCTCGGGGGATTTATACTGTTTATAGGTTTTGTGATGATTTTCCTTGTTCTTAATTTTCTTATTCACCATAAGGAATGTGGATTTACCACACCCAATTTCCTTATCCACTTGAAAAATCAATGTAAGAATTTAAGAAATACTCTTCTCATTATTTCTCATATTGTAATTAAAAATAAAACTAGAGTTGGTTTTAGTAAGTGGTGAAAGTATGATATTTGTATGAAAATCATCCAGGAATTTAATCCCTAAGATGTCTAAGCATTCAAATTTTCTAATGAGCTTTACTACATGAGGCCCAGTTGGAACATACTCTCCAAGATTAGTTGTAAAAAAATAATTGGAGATCTCATACTTATCTTGTATTTCCTTCTCTTTATAAATATCTTAAAGGGGAGACATTATGCTATATGCATCCATGTCCACATGTTTCTTCAAAATATCATTAAACATGGATGATAACATGAAGCAATGAACATATATAACATCATTCAGATGTTTCTGATAGAGAGATATCTCTTCATCACTTGCCTCATTACCAGGAGTAGTAGGAATATGTTTTTCTAGCACATACAATTTCCTTTCATAGAGAATTATAACACACAAGAACCTTTAAACTCTTGAAAATTTGTACCAGTGAGAAGTTTATCCTTCTCCCATATGGATCAAAGTGATATGTTTGAATTAATTTTAATGATATTTATAAAAAATAATATAAGCACAATTTTAGTTCTTTATCTGATAAAATTTAGACAAATAAATAAATATTATATTTATTAGTCTCCAACTATTTTATAGAAACCCAATATCTCTCAACATTGGCTTCATAATTTCCTGTTTCATGGATATTATAGTGGTAATGATCCATATTAACCTTCTCATTACCATAAATTTGGGGTTTCAAGAAATTTGAATGGTTTTAGGTAGGAATTCCAAATTTCAATAACATTAACTCATAGTTCCTTAATATTTTGAGTGAACTCCCTAATCGTAAAATCCTTAAATTAGGTTTCCTCAACCCTTACCTATTATTCACACCAAGTCCTACTTTGGTAGTTAACACTTGATGTAAACTAAGTTAAGTCATCTTAAAACATCAAGTTATAATTCCTCGATAATTTAAAGCACCCCCAACTTTGGCTGGTTAAGAAACTTGAACTATGGTTCAATTTTAACTGAAGTAGTGGAAGGCTATACCGACTTAATATATATAATTGTGGGATTTAATATTTTAAGCATAAATTTCATACTATTATCTTTATCACATGATTTATAATATTAAGTGTATTTACTTAAGTGATTAACCATGTCATAGATAATATTTATGCATAAGCTAATTTATTTTAGTTCTATCATGTATGCTTGTTAATTTAATTAATTAATGTGATCATGACAAAATATACATAATTAAATAACCATACCACTTGATAGAAATTAAATAATAAAGTGGTATGATCATGATATTTTACTAATGGTTAGTTTATCTAGAGGTTGATAAACTAACCATTTACCTAGGGGAAAAAACCTTGAACCAATTGAGGTTCATAATGCAGGTTTCCACCTATCCACCATTGTATCTCTCTTGGATCTGTTTCTCCTCGACTCCAAACTTAAACCACCACCACTAGCTTGTTATATCCATCCAATATATATGATTTTACTCACATTAAGGTGAGCGTAAAGCACATGAGCCTCAACCCAGTTGGTGAGGACTACATAAGTGCATCCAGGTGACCTAGGATCAAATCTAGTCGGAGGCATAATTTCCAGGTTCTGTAGCAGTATTGTAGTAGGAATGGTAGCAAACACTATTTGGAACTGTAGTAGTCAATAATATTCCCCTGTTTGGGATTTCGGGCCACCGATTTGGTTTCTGAGTCCTTTAAGGCCTTCGGGCCACCCAGGCCTTCAGGTTAGTAAGGCCTTTGGGCCACCTTAAGGCCTTTGGTCCACCTTAAGTGAAGATACAAACTAGAAAACCTATAATGTACAAGCTCTAGATGGAGGATGGGCAAGGAGCGTTCACTAGAGTAGAAGCTAAATGGATTGCAAGAATGAGAGGGTATGGAACCTGCCATCGGGATAAGCTTGTGGATGCATGGTAAAGCCTATTTGAACATCCATGCGAAGGTGGAGAGCTGATTTCACGATGAAGATGCAGGGGAGGAGCAGTTCCAAGTAGTTAGTCTAGGTTGTATGTAATGTTTGAAGCCTATGGGCAATGAATTCCTCTAAGGCCTACGGGCCATGTAATACTTATGACTACATGCCTTGTAAGGGTTCCACCTCACCCCTTGAAAGGTGGATTATCAAAATCAATAAAAATGAAGTCCTTTGGGCCATTGGAGGTGAGGGGAAAAGGGTTTACATGAAAGAAACAATGGGAATTAAGACCCTTACATAATAAGAGGAGAGAAGGCACACATGAAAAAAATTTAATTTAATAATAAATAAAAAAGAAACTAATCACATAAAAAGGTCCAAAATATGATCATGATCATACACATGCATGAAAAAAATTATTCATTTAATAAAACTACCATTAAATTATTAATAGTTCTTATTTAAGATAAATCATGCTTGACTAAATTAATTAATATATTTAATTAATAAATTATTTTATATTAATTCTCATCCGAATTTACTTGAGATTCTTATTCATTATAATTTTAAACAAATTAAATGAATTAATTTAAAATTTACTATATATGTAAATATACCTTGGAGGAAACATGGTGAATAACCATCTGATTATACCCAACATGTATTATTCTCAAATACTATTTTACTCTTATGACATGTGGAATACAAGACTTATGACTTAATTTCATGATGTGTATTTCATATATGATTTCATGAATTACATAAATTTTTAGTCACGTGTTATGATTCAATTCAAGTAGAGTAAAAATTTGTAATACGACTCATACATGAAATGCAGATATGAACATTACATAGATTTTAATTAAACACACACACACACACACACACACACACATATATATATATATATATATATATATATTAAAATTTATCACATGGGTTGTCCTTTATTTATGACCTCACACAAGTACATGTCTCAAGGTTTACATGGTATAATAAATAAAATTTAAATCTACATAATTTGAAATAAGTACACAGCATGTAAAAGTGAGTTACATGACATGTACATATCTTAACATCTATCCAAAGTACATACCTAGGCACTCAATGTGTAAATATTACCTAAAAAAGAAGAGTAAAAAAAGTGTAAAATGAACTACATTACATGTGGACTTCGAGTTACACAGTCCCCAATCATGTAGGACATGTATGGTAATACACAACCTGTCTATGACTCAAAGGGACTACAGAAAATTTATGTCAACTAAACGACATGTACTCTGATTAACTATGTGCCACCCTATCTCGGTCAACACATGGTGTAAGTAATAAATGTGCTGCATGTCATCAATGAACAAAGTCTGAATTTATTTTCAAATTAATTTCTGATTTATTGAACACAAGTACATGATTTTTAATTACCATTACATTTTGTGTACTCATATGTTACCTAGATAGAATCTTTAGCACCTTAGTATGTGATCTGAAATTTTATTTTATTCCTAAAATTAATCATATTGACTAGATCTACAAGAAACGAAAGAGGAAGAAAAATATCGCATGATTCTGATTAAAAAATTTATTAAACATGAATTGAAAAAATAAATTAAAATGCGTAAATTACCAATAATATTTAAATAATTATAAATAATTATGTAACCACCCTAATACCACTTGCAGGTTTCAGGAATAGTGGAATCATGTGATGGGTGGTTCTCAACATTTATTTTTTTTGTCTTGGTCGATGATCAATCCTAGATATACATGATGATAAACATCATGTTTAATGGAATTGATTCAAATAAGATAAAAAAAATTTATCACGTTGAAACTAGAGTGAGTATCATCACATATTATTTATAATTAATTTAATTAAATAAGAATTACCTTGATGGAATTATTTCTTTGTTGATGGATCTGGTAACAGATCTAAAATCCACCATTGTTGAATTTTAAATCATGTGTAGATTTCCTCTAGTGGTAATCCACACGTGTTCCAAAAATCTCTAGACATTGTTGAAATAATCTCCGAGTTCTAAAATGACAGATCCGTGCTCTTGCGTCATCTGCCTTTGATCACTATGAGAATTGATTCCAAATCATTCTACTTAATCTAGTGGAGGGAGATTTATCTCAATTATTTGGATTGATCTTGGGGAAGAGATATCTATAGGGCTGGAGAGAATTCCCCAATTCCATTGTGTACAACCTAAAACTAATCAATTGTTCTTAGAGAAAATAACATAATTGAATTTATATATTTCTAGGGTTAAAATAAAATAATTAAAAAATTTTCCTTTATTATTTATTTAATCCATGATGAAACCCATGTGAAATAATAATAATATTAATAATAATTCACTATATGTTCTTAACTTCTAAATTAAATTAAATATTATTTAATCAAATAATATTAAATATTTATTATCTATTATAGGATCATTAAACTCAGTCTTCTATTCCTCTACAATATTTATCTAGACTTGAATAATAACTATTTATTTATTAAATAAATATCATTGAGTTATTCTCTAATAAATAAATAAATATTATATTAAAAAAATATCAAAAAAATATTTATTAAATATTATTATCACGTTTTATTCTCTCAAATAACTGGTGATAGAATCTATGCAATCAATAAAACATGAATAATTATTAAACCATGTGCAAGATTAATATTTATTCAACTTTTTAAATAGTAAAAAATAATATATTATTTAAGTGGGATTCTAGATTCACTTAGTGTGTGACACTCTAGGCCTCTTTCTCAGTTGAATTAGGTGAAAAAACTATAGTCAAATGTTAGCATCTAACAATACACCAAGGAACCTGTAAATAAATAAGTTAATTATATAATGACATGTTACCTCATACATATGCATACTATGCAATATAATCCCATTATCACGATATCTATAATCATGTAGGTTGCATGCTGGTGCCATCAACCAAAGTGCTTGATGTATCCTTCTTTGATTTCTTGGAAAATGAACTTTCCTATAAAACATTATGGCCATGTATTTATTTAGGATACATCATTCCCATCAAATGACCTGAGATATCAAAATCCATTAAAACATAAAGAAAAAATCCTTTCTAATATTATATATTAATGCAATATTACTCATGAAACACCCAATGAATCCTACCTCACCATGATCATATGTCATCATGGGTTTTTTTTCAATACATCAAATAATGAAACTCATAATATTCATTAATCATAATATTAAATTATAAGTATCAATACACATGTCCACATATTTCAATATCCAATGACTCATAGAAATATGAATTTTTTGCTTGTGCGTCTCATTCTCATAATATCCTACTGGATATTACCAAGGGCATACACCATGAGAAAGTGCCTCAAAGTCCTATGAGTCACACCTAATAGGTTGTATCATTGGTTTACCTCAAATTATATCATCTATCTATAGAACATATATTTAATAATAACGTCGTAGCACTTCCTAGGATCTCATCATAGTAGGGAACTTCTATGAACTTTTAGTGAAACAACTACTCTTAGGACATTATCACATACTATGTTACATATAAGAACAATAATGATGTGATAAAATGTTTATTAACATTCAAAACTATGAATAAAAGTTATCATAAAGTGAAAATAATTTGGTTATAGGGAAAAAATTCCAACAATTCCAACATGTATTGAACACATTTTCAAGATGAAGGGATAACACTTTTGATTCCTGAGTATACAATCATTAGGAGGATGATCTGGTTAGAATGAAGATCTCATGTCATGTATTTTAAAATCATGAGATAAGGAAATGGTCATACAATTTAACATCATGTGACTAGGACATGGTTCTCTGTCTTTTAATAGAATACACCATGATCACACTAGTTAAAGAGACTTTACAGGTTCCCTAAACACATATGAGTCCTATTTGTCTGAAGAAACAAGATACAAATGGGTAGTTTATTGGGCAATGTGAGAGTACATAATAGAGAGTCTTATAGGATTTTTACATTTAAATGTGCCCCGAAGCCTCTACACAGATCTAATTTTTAAGGAGGTGCATGGTTTTGTGTAATAAAAATTCATGGATGGTCCTAAAATAGTGGATCCTAGAATCACTACATATCCTATAGTAATATAAAACTAACCACACATAGTTATTATATAAGAATCCCCCACATAGGTCTAACCCATAAACAAGGTAAGGGAAATTTTCTCTTGAATTTTGGTCGATAATAGGATCAAAGATCTAGATATCACCACATATCTTGTGGTAACCAGAATCAAGATGCACATAGTTCTCATATATAAATATTCATTGCAATGTTCTGACCCATATATAGGGAGGGGTATTTTTTATATTGTAGCTGGACCTAGGATTTGAGAACCTGACATCACTACATATCCTGTGATAACAAGAATAAAGCCATAAGTAGTTATTATATTAATAATTTACTAAATAGTTCTAACTTATATGCATGGAGGGAAAATTATCCTTTCATATTGTGGTCAGACCTAGGATTTGAGATTTGGGCATCACTACATATGTTGTGACGACATGAATCATACCAAAAATATTTTTAGTTAAATCTCTCTTCATAGGCCTGGCCTATGTGTGTGTGTTTGGGGGGGGATTTAATTCTCTATAAATATTTTATATTATGGTTTGGTTTATTATTTGTGAGTTGGGAATCATTATTTATTCTATGGTAACAATTTTCAATCCACACATAGTTCTTGTGTAGAAAATTATTTACACAGGTCTAGACTATACATGGGGGGGGGTATGTTTTCCTTTTATATATTTCAAATGGATATATGTTTTACGGTTAGAGAATCACTATTTATCTTGTGGTAATAGGAATCAAGCCACACATAGTTATCATAGAGATTACTCCCTATACATGTCTGATCCATATGTTGGGAGAGGGAATATTTTTTCTTTACATTGTAGTTAGGCTAAAAAATGGAGACCTAGTCATCGCTACTTATCTTGTGGTGATATGAATTAATACACACATAGATATAGTGTACGATTCCTTATGAATATATGGATCTCACATAAAGATGGGGTAACTTCATGTTTTTTGTGTAGATATACTTCACACACAATAATTTTATAATTAAGTGATGTCCTGGATTGAGGATGGAAGAAGCTTGATGGATGAGGTTTTAATATCAAGATTTAGTGCGACTACCTTGTTATTGTGTGGGGTTATGGGAATGAAGTTAACATGTTCTATTAAACTCCTAAACTATGGATATTTCCCATAGATCTATGTCGCACGCAATAGGAAGAAGTAGGCTCCACAAAGTGATTATATGATGTGCAGTTTAACACCATTAATATAGGAAACACAATGTGAAATTTAGTTCTATGTAGTAAGGATATGGAATAATGTGTAGTTTAAAGTGTTTCTTCTAGAAATTAGTGATACTGTGTAGTTTAAATTTTTACTATCTAGTATTAGAGTGTTGTACAGTTTAAAGTCTTACTGTTAGGTCTTGGATTACTAGAAAATTTAAAGTCTTACTATCAATACTTGGAGTGTTGTGCAGTTAAAGTATTTCTTCGAGGACATGGAGTGATATATAGTTCAAAATCCTACTGGTAGGATATAGAATTCTTTAAATCTTATTTTTTTTGTTTGGACATGGATTTCTTTGTAGTTTAAAGTCTAACTATCATGACTTGGTGTGCTGTGTAGTTTAAAGTTTGGCTTCTAGTACTTGGAGTGATGTGTTGTTTAAATTATTTCTTCTAGGGATTTAAGTGTTGTGCACTTTAAATTCTTACTACCAGGACATAGAGTGATGTGTATTTTAAAGTCTTTATTCCATGAATTGGAGTGTCATGTAGTCTAAAGTACTTTTTATAGGACTTTGAGTGCTAGGATGTTTAATGTCTTTCTGCCAAGACATTGAGTGCTATGTAGTTTGAAGTCTTACTACCTAGACTTGGCTTCTAATTGTGGAATTTAGGAAAATTATTTCTTAATAAACCTCACTAAGATTCTTAGGAGGGTGTAATGAATGCCACATCCATTATGTCTAATGAGTAGGCCCTGTTTGATAGACCTTGTGTATGAAATATGGCCCCTCTCACTTGGGTTCCAACATTGGGGGTTTCTTCCCCAATATCATTGGAATTTTGAGAAGAAACACTAGTTCCCTTTAGAGGAATTAGTTGAGTTGAAACTTTTTTTTTAAGACTCATGCAATCTAGTTTCAGTAGAATTTGAGGTTGTGAAGATTATGAAACCCTTTCTCATTGAGTAATTCAAACTCATCTAGTCACTTCTATGATCATTTTACATTTTTTAGTTGTACACATATAGTAGTTTGGAGTGAGGAAAACTAAACTTCAATGGGAAATACTACCTATTTCTCATAAAACATAGAATATGGAATCCCTTGAGTAGAATTGTGGGTGGTGGTATGGTAGGACTGTAAATTATGAAGGGTCTTGTATGAAAAATAACTATTATCTTTGTCTATCATTTTATAGAGTATATTAAAAATTGTCTTATTGAAGGCCTCTATCTATCCATTTACCACTTCATTATAGCAAGATGAATTGTTGGAATCAATGTTATACTCTTGATATGACCTCCTTAACTTGGAAGAACATAATTTGGTGCCATTATATGTCAATATTATGCAAGTTACATGACATATTCATATCTTGAATACTTATTTTATTATAAAACTAAATATTTTTATACTCTAAATTATTATTCTTACTGATTTTTAATTATTTTTTTTTTGATTTATGGTAGGAAAACACAAATTTATGGAAAAAAGAAAAAAGGGTTGAATTAAGTAGGCTGAAGACACTTCACGATGTAGTATGAAGTGGTGTGGTGTTACACCAGAATTTTGAAGCTAGATTAAAGATAAAATAGTGTAAAGGATATGTTAAGGCCTAAGATTGAAGCTAAAAAATTAAGAACCAAGTTGAAACTAAGAAAATAATACTTTAAAAAAATAATTCACACCATGAATGTAATTAATGGCGTGAACCTTGAAATATTACATGATGTGAACACTAAAATATTTCTGAATGTAATATCAAGTGGTGAAAAGATTGAACCTGAACATTACACATCGTGAATACTATTCATGATGTGAAACCCTTAGGATAAACCAAAAAAATTATTTATGATTTAAATTTAGAGAGGAAATTTTAATTGATGTACCTGACCCACATATACCCATTTATTAACACAATTAATGGTGCTCAAGGTGATTTTGTTCTTATAAATAGATGTATAGGAATGAGGAGAAAGAGATTAGTTCTCAGGGATCTTCCACTATGCTGCAATGTAGGGATACTATTTATAAAGTTTTTTCATTTCTTTTTATTATAAATTCTTTTTTTAATGTAACACATCTACATATTTTTCAATTAAAGTGTTTCCCCTTTCTTCTTATATCCCTATTTTTCTTCCAACCTTAATATCATTCTCTCCCTTTATCCACATCCTACTGTGATCTCTATTCACTTTCCAATGGAATGTGACTAACCCAAGGCTTGGACCCAGGGGAGGTTTTTTGGGGTTATTAATTATTTCACATTAAATTATTGAATGTTGTGAGCCTCTTTGTGGTGGATGGGAGTGAAATGAATGGGTGCGGAGAACTTCTAACATGGAATGAATATCAAATTCATTCCTCCTTCCTTATGAAGTAGGTGAACCTTTGTTGTTACAAATAGGTTCCCTAGGCAATAAAAATTCCCACTCAAGGTAAGGAATAACAATCCATTTAAAATGTAATAGTATTTTCAAATAAAATTTAAACAAATAATAAATAATGAAATAACCCACGTAAACAAACCTAAGACCAAGGCCTTTCTACCTAATTTCATTCTACCTATATTTGTATTTAGGTTTTTATTTTGTACTACATTATTTTTCCAAAACCTAAAACCATACAATTTATTTGATTTTATTAATTAAAATTAACAAACCAAAAGTAATTAGATTATGTGAATTAAAAATTAGTGATTGATTAATTGTGATGCTCCTCATGTTATATGAACTTGGACAACCTCTATGTTTCATTGGGAAAAATAAATTAGCTTTTACACTGCCCTATGAAATTCTTCAGGAAACAAAATATGTTGATAATATTATACTTCATGAAGTTGATAATATTATTCATCTTGAATTCCTAGAGAGGTATGACCTCTGCCAATTTTGAAAATATGTTGGTATCAGTAAGGAATTACTTAAATTAATTAGTTATCGCTGGGGGATATGGACCCACAACATCCATTACCCATATGAAAAATGGATAGGAATACTTAGCTATGTGTAACAATTTTAGGCAATGATGGATGAAATTATCATGAATTTGACACAAATGAAACATCCTCATAAATTCTATTTAGTACTATATCATCATCTAATAGAAGAATCCAAGCCTCTAAATTTGGTGGGAGATCCTGGTTTTGGAATTTTGGGAACTATATGAGCCTGTATGGACTTCCATCATACTGGAAGGATTATATCCTTCTATGATGCATATGAAGAGAACTACTTAGAATCCTTATTTATAGAGTGATTTCTGCTAATTCAACCCATCCTAAAGGGTAATGATCATTGTTAGACACCGAATCTATTCACTTTTGGCTCGATTCGATGATAGAGTCCCATTTTTGAGGTAATCTATTATGGGACCGATCTATAAAGGGGTGGGTATAATCTCATCATGATCTAGGTTATATTTCATCTGATTAATTTTCTCCATGTCAGAAATGAGGACTGATAAGTCTAACCTTTAGTGTGTAACATAAAAAACCACCTCATCCTGGTCAGGATTGGCCAATACTGTTGTTGTATTAAAAAATACATAAACACAAGAATCATATGATCGAGGTATGTGATGTAGCATTGGTTTGAAATGGAACTCCACCATCATTTCTCTCACATAACCAATGAGGGGGGCCAGTTCTCCCTTCTTCGTGGAATATTCTTCATTGACCTATTTGATCACCAGTTTTGAGTTACCTTTGAAATGTAGGTAATATATATGAAAATACAGAGATTTATCTAGGATTGCAATGAAGGATTAGTATTATGCCTTATTTTACTGCAGAGTTCGAACAACAATAAGGAATTTGGAAGAATTAACTTGTCCAGGGGAAAAACATAATTCATAGACAAACCCGGTTGACCTTAATTTTTTTTTATTTTCTTCCTACATAGATTTTGGGATGCACCATAATAATAAATCTCCCACATCTGAGGAGTGTTATGGTCATGGAAAACTTCTTCTTCTAGAATTATGGTACCCACTGACATTTTTTTAGGGAAATATGTTCTTCAAGGAAATAATATAGTCTATACTCTTTGATTTACTTTTATAAAATAATTTAATGTAATATTTTTACATAATTACCACTCATAGGGCTATATAACTTGTTAATATAGGGAATTTTATAATATACATGAGTTGGTCAATATGAGAGACTAGGTGGACTTCTTGAAGCTTTAAGTTTTTCTCAGCTTTTTCAAAATGAATATAATCCTAAGGCTATTCTTCTTGACAATATAATATCATGTATCAATATATAACATCATTAGAATGAGATAATATATACTTTTTTCATTCCCGATATCATTTTTTATATGACTAGAGTGCCAAGATACCATTCCATGGTGGATATCTATAAGATAAATAATATTTTATTTTACTAATGGAATCAAGACTGGTGGATACAATAGGTATTTCTTGATGTTCTTAAATGATTCTTAGTAGTCTTCATCCCACTATCATGTGACACTATTTTTCATTATCACAGTGAAGGGGAGATATTTTCTAGATAGGTTGGCTATTAAATTCATGATATAAGTGAGATTCCCATGAAGACCTCTTAATTATTTGATATTACAAGGATTTTGAATTTCCAGGATTGCATTAGTTTTTATAGATCAACCTTGATTCTATGGTAGCATACCAGAAAGCCAAGTAATTTCCCAAAAAATACTCCAAAATCACACTTCAGAGGGTTTATATTCAAAATGTGCTGCTAAAACTTGTTGAATATTGTTTTAATATTAGTGAGGTGATCACAAATATATTTAGATTTAACCACCAAGTCATCAATATAGCACTCCATGATTTTCCCTAATAAGGGTTTATAGATATAATGCATGACACGTTGATAAGTGGAAGTATCACTATTTAAGCTAAAGGGAATTACCTGGTAGAAAAATATCCCTCAAGGAGATATAAAGATAGTGAACTCCTCATATTTTGGGTCCTTATTTTTTGGGTTATAACCTGAATACCCATTCATAAAGGAATATGCTTGGAATCCATCCATTAAATCAATCAAAAGATTCATGATTGGTACTAGGAAATAATCCTTTGAGAAGTGTTGATTGAGGTCTCTAAAATAAATACAGATTCTAATCTTCCCATTCTTCCACTTTATGTAGATGTTTTTTGAAATCCATGTTGGTTACTAAATCTCTCAGAAAAAGATGTATTTGACCAATTTTTCAACTTCAGATTCTATGTTTGTATTATGAGAGGGGTGAACTCTTTTGGATTCCTTCTTGAAACCTCAGTGTTCATATTGAAAGCCTAGATGAGGATTATCCATATCAGGGTTTATTCTAGGAATATATATATAATTACAAGGGAACACATATCGATGCTATTGTAGAAATGAAATATATATCTGTTTCTCATCAAGAGGCATGAAGAAATTGTTAAAAGAATGCCATGGGTCTTATTCTATTCCTAGATTCACCTTCCATTGTTCATTGATGGTGGTAGATACTCCTTCCTCAAATGTGAGAGGGGAATTATTGAGGTCATGTAACAACTCGAGATTTTATAAGATATATAATTTCATATCTTCTGTTGTACACTACACCAATATTATCTTGCACTATACGCGACACCGTATTAGCTTGCAGTATACACAACACTAATCTTGGATCATGTGGCACACAATTTCAAGTTTGTTTGATAATAGTTATTCTACATAACATTGAGTATATATATATATATATATATATATTATATGTATAAATGAAATATGGTATGATTTTGTTATACGCAACAACAAAGGAGTCTTTCACTACACGCAACCCTGACTTGGCTTGCATTACACGCAATCACAACCTTCCTCGATAGCGTGTGTTGTACGCAATACCGAGTTTAACTAAACAACGATATATGGTTATAATATTATTATAAACTAGACATTATGGATATTAGTAAATAAATTTTTAATTTAATGACATTATAATTCATCTTACACATTTTATAGAACATGGTATGAGAACAAAATAAAATTTTCAGGTAAAATAAGTATTTTTCAAAAAATGCAGTTTTGCCGTCTTTTGATGGCGCATCCATTTTAAATATAATTTTGACAAGTTTATAAGTTAAATTTTAAAAATAAACTTATTCTTTTGAATCAAGATATAAAAATTTATATTGGATAAAGTTTTGATATTTTTCTGATAACTTTCATATTTTAATGAATAGTAAAAACATGCTATATATTAATTTAAAAAAACTTTTTTCATTGTAATAATTTATATGGTTAAATTATAATATTTAATGATTTTAATGTATAAATAGAATATATTTTTACCATTTAATATAACGTATTTAATTATCATTTATTTTACATTGAATTCATAGGTAAAATAATTTCAATCATTTGCAATGTTTTAACTTTTAAAACTCGTTTTCTTAACAACTGGATTAATTTTAAATTAATTTCTGCAACTTTTGTGTATTGAATTTATAAAAATGGATTCCATATTTGGAATCAATGGGTTAAGATTATGTTAATATGGTACTTTTTATTTTTGGGTATTATGAATAGTAATTGTGGTAAATTTTATTTACCATAATAAAAGGTAAATTGGGTAATTAAGGGTAAATATAATATTATAAAATTATGATAACACTTGTATTAATATAATTTGATTATTATATTTCGTCCTAAGTCATATTTGGGTCGAAATTGAATCCATTGGAACCCACTTGGAGGTGATTAAGACCTTTAGTTTATTTTATTTAAAGGAAAGTGAAATATGTCTCACTCAACTTTAATAATTAAAGTTTTTTTAATATAAGTTGATAAAGAATATAAATTCTGTTATAAATACTCATTTGAAATATAAAATGTTTTTATTTATCATGTTAATTTATTTATAATTTATTAATAGATATTTAATTACCTTAATAGATTATACATTAGTGATGCATAAATTATTTATTTAGTAAAAAATATGTAATATAGTTTTTATTAAAATAATAATACCCATTAAAAGGCTCAAAAACCTAACCAAAACATATTTTTAGTGTATATAAAAACCATAAGAATCTAATGACCGAATATATGACCGTTTGAAGTATTATAAAAGTGATTATGACACTTATATTATTTTATTTTAAATGATGTCAAAGTTGTCACCTTCATAATTTATTAAATATAACATTTTAAAAGTAGGGTGTTTTAGAATATAAATCCTAATAAAAGAATTATTATGAAATATAAAAGATTTATCTTCATTCTAGTATTTTAGTTTTAATTTTTATGCAGAAAATACGTATATTTAATAATTATACAAAAAATGTTGTAGAAATTATTTTATTAAGAGAAGTATCAAATAAATGGTTTTACAAATAGTAAAATAAATATTATATGAACTATTTAATGATATAAAATAATTTTCTAGATTAATATGATATGTTAGGAACCTATTAAATATTTTAATTCGAATATATTCTCTGTTTGGATTTTATTTAAATTCAAATAAATGAATAGTGTAAAAATTGACACTATTGTTATTTTATAAAAATAACATATTATTAAATTGTTTAAAAATCACAAAAAATATTTAAAAATTATAAATTGAAATTTATATAGTCTAAAATGTCATAAAGTATCTAATTATGGAAAATTAACAACACATAAGTGATTATTTATAACCATTTAAAATTTTGAATTTTATTACCACAAATAAAATTAAATAGATTAAATAAGGATAAATAAAAATGATAAGGTTTAAAATTAGATCAAAACATGTATAAATTTGATTGGTTGAGGAGATTACAACCCTATATCATCTAATATTTGAATTGAATCATTTTTGGAGGTTTTTATGTGGGGTTTGAATTTATATTAAACTAATATGTTTGAGGATTCCAAAGGTTCCCCTCTCCTCCCTTATAAAAGGGAACCTCCTCCCTCTCCTCCTCACACTTTTTTGAGCATTCAAGCTCGGCCAAAACCTGATAATTTCCCTTCTCAACTTCCCTAGAAATATTCTAGAGATCCTGATCTTCTTCAAAGACCAATCTTTGTTCCCTAAGAGGAGGTTTCAAAGTGGCGTGTCGAAGAAGAGGTAATACCCGTTACTGATTCTTTCAAATTTATTTCTTCTTATTATTCTTATTATTTAGTTGTTTCATTATTAAGTAATAAAATTTGTATCACTAATATAATTATATGTTATTATATATATGAAAAAAACCTATTTCACCTTCTATCCATCCTACGGAAAATGAAATCACCGCGCGTGCATACGTACCGAATACCGTCCCCACGCCGTGGTGTAATCTGTTTTCCACCACCACCTTACTTGGATGGGTATAATGGTGTAAATAAATAACTATATATTATTATTTTAAGGTGATAATTATTCTTAAATATTATACAAACACTTTAATACAATTCCATGATCATGGAAATGATATCGTCGTTCGTGCGTACGTACGGACTACCGTCTCCACGTACGCGATGAGGTTAATTTTCCATGATCAACCATTCAAGTATGATTATAAAGTATATATAATAAACAATAATGAAATATATTACATAATAATGATACTGGATTTATGAACATATATATTTTCATTTACTTAATTCCATTTAATTCAATAAGGAAATGAAAACAGCGTTCATGCATACGTACGGCCTACCGTCTCCCTGAACAGTGTATTTCTTTCCCTTTATCGATCTATTATGTATATTATGAATATATATTATATATAAATCATGTTTTATATTCTAGAATTATGTAATCATGATCTAAGTAATAATATTAATAATTAGAAGTCAAAACACGAACGATAAATGAAAAGATTTTACCCAAAACACTACTTTAACATGAATTTACAAAAGAACGTGTAATATAAAGTCATAAGTGAACCATATATGATATCATTGTTGTACCCCACACTCTTTGATTTTCATGATCACAATCACTTTCATATGTGTTTAACTTTGTTTTTAAGTGTTTTGGATGATAGGCAAAAGTTTGCCAAAGGATTGGCCCAAGAATGGACAAGAAGTGGACTGAAATTCAGTCCACCGGCCAACCGGTGTGATAGCACCGGCCAGCCGGTGGAACTGGCAGAGGTATTGCCCACTGCCAGGTTCCACCGGTCGACCGGTGGCTCTGTCACCGGTCGACCTGTGGCATCCAGCCCAAATAGTATTTGCTACTGTCTTGCCACCGGCCAGCCGGTGGGGCCTGGACCAACCTCCTTCTCAACATCCAAGGCACCAGCCAACCGGTGGCCCATCCACCGGTCAGCCGGTGGAGCCAAGTCTCGAAATCTCCCAATTTTCTCAAGCACCGGCCAGCCGGTGGGACTGTACCGGCCAGCCGGTGGAGCCAGTCAAACTAGCCGTTGCAGTTTGACCAGGCTGGCCCACTTGGCTCCCAACGGCTCTTTTAGCCTCTCCAACGGCTCCGAAGCCTCCCCAAGGGTTCCATGCCTATAAATAAAGGCCAAGGAAGCCCCAGACACCAACCGGAACTATTGTGAAGCCCTCGGACATATTTTGCATCAATTGGCCAACCTCCGGCGTCTTCCTCCAAAGGAACTCCAATAGCTCCAACAACTTCCACATCCAAGGAGCTCCACCCAAGAAGCTTGGAAGCGGCCTTCATCATCTCCATTCAATCAAAGGCGCCCAAGACTTCCTCCAATACGGTTTTATTGTTTATCTCTTTTGAGCTTTAATTTTGGGTTTGTGCCTACAAACCCCAACCCTTTTCTCAACCTCCTTTTCTTTGGGTTCTCACACCACCACTAAGGTGTGAAGAGGTTCACAAGCTTTTCCTTTAAAAAGCTTGAGACACGGTGAGCTAGCCTTCACCCGTTAAAAAGGCTAGTGGGTTATTGCTTAACCATTAAAAGCATTGGGTTCTTGCTCAACCATCAAAAGCAAGCTGTAATAGGTCCTAGTGCTACCTCAAAGCCTAGTGGGTTTCTTGCTACAACCATTGAAAAGCAAGCGGTAGAATCTCTCAACGGTTGAGTTGGGAGCGGAGACGTAGGCCGGGTTTTGGCCGAACTCCGTTATCAAGTTTTGTGTTTTGCCTTCTTTATTTCCGCTGCATTTTTTACTTTGATTTTAATTTGTTTATCAATTTTTTTTTAAAAGGCAATTCACCCCCCCTCTTGCCATCTTTCCCTCCTTGGGGTGTTCTTCCGACCCAACAATTGGTATCAGAGGGAGTATTTGAATAATTCCCTAACCGGTTTCAAATTAAAGATCCTATTTTTTTTTTTTTGATGGCTTCTACCGCTTCTTCCTCTCAATCCCCCGAAGGATTTTCTTTGGATCGTGCTCCATTCTTTGATGGAACCGATTATACTTTTTGGAAAACCCGCATGTCAACTTTTTTAAAAAGCATTGGTTATCCAATTTTTAAAATTGTTATGCAAGGATTTTCCCTCTCCTCTCTCGATGAGTCTAAATGGACCCCCAATGACATTGCTTTTTTTGAGCTTGATGGGAAAGCCATGAACGCTCTTCATTGTGGTCTTGACCGAATTGTATTTAATTGTATTTCTACTTGCTCTACTTCTTATGATCTTTGGAAATTTTTAGAACTAACCTATGAAGGTACTAGCGAGGCTCCAAAGCTAGAACCCGCTCAAAAGCTAGAACCCGCTCAAAAGCAAGAACCCGATGCAAAATCCGTACCCGCTTGCCCACTTCACAAGAAAAGGGCCAAGAAAAAGAAGGGAAAGAAGAAGGCTTCAAAGGCATCTTGGAGTGATAGCTCCTCCTTCTCCTCCTTCTCCTCAAGCGACCAAGGTAAAAAATGCTTAATGGCAAATCATGAGGTATCATCTTCCGACTCTTCTTCCTCGTCTTCTAGTTCTTCTAATTCTTTCAATCATTTGTCATATGAAGAACTCCAACACGCTAGAGATCAACTAGAAAATGGTTTTCATGAACTCTCTTCAAAATTCGTTGCTTTAAAAAAGTCTTTCAAAAAACTCTCCTCCGAAAAAGACCAACTTCTCAAAGAGAAGGAGGAACTCTCCCGAAAAATCCAAAATTTTCCAAATGTTGATTCTATGGAATCAACCATCAAAGATTTAAAAGATTCCCTAGCCAAGTTCACCCAAGGTGAACAAAATTTGTCCAAACTCTTAGGTTCCCAACGAATATCTAGAACCACCCAAGGGCTAGGATATACCAACCAAGCCTCCTCCTCCCATGCACCCACTGTTTTTGTAAGGGGGAGCTCTAGCTTTAAATTTTGTAACTATTGCAAAAAACCCGGGCATCTCATTTATGAATGTAATTGTAAAAACGCCCGGTACGGTCAACCCAAATCGATTTTTTATTCGGACGAATTTTATAGGAGAAGACCCGCCATGAGACAAGTATGGATTGAAAAATCCCTTCTTGCGAGTCTCTCCGGGCCCAAAATTGTCTCTTTTCAAAATCCCTCTCCCCGGTGACTTTTTGTTTTTATTTAGGGGGAGAACTTTCTAAATTGTTTTCAAACTTTGTTTCAAAACCTTCAATTTCAAATTAAGCCCTTTTGATTTCAATTTCAAAATTTTCGATTCCAACTTTCAATTTCAACACTTGGTTTCCAAATTTTCATTTCAAAGTATTCAATTCGAATTTTGATTCAAAACTTTCAATTCAAACTGTTATTCAATTTTTCAATCTTTCAATTTCAAAAATCTCAATTGATTTTTCAAATCTCCATCTTGTTTTTCAACTCTTTCCCTCAATCAAGTTTTATGCCCCGAGCTATTTTGATAATCACAAAGGGGGAGAAATTTCTTGATTGATTGGGGGAGAATATTTTCTCTCATGCTTAGTATTTATTTTCAATTTATCATTTAAAGCATGCCCTTCATTTAAGTTTTTACATTGCTTAGATAAGTGATTGTGATCATCAAAATAGGGGGAGATTGTTGTACCCCACACTCTTTGATTTTCATGATCACAATCACTTTCATATGTGTTTAACTTTGTTTTTAAGTGTTTTGGATGATAGGCAAAAGTTTGCCAAAGGATTGGCCCAAGAATGGACAAGAAGTGGACTGAAATTCAGTCCACCGGCCAACCGGTGTGATAGCACCGGCCAGCCGGTGGAACTGGCAGAGGTATTGCCCACTGCCAGGTTCCACCGGTCGACCGGTGGCTCTGTCACCGGTCGACCTGTGGCATCCAGCCCAAATAGTATTTGCTACTGTCTTGCCACCGGCCAGCCGGTGGGGCCTGGACCAACCTCCTTCTCAACATCCAAGGCACCGGCCAACCGGTGGCCCATCCACCGGTCAGCCGGTGGAGCCAAGTCTCGAAATCTCCCAATTTTCTCAAGCACCGGCCAGCCGGTGGGACTGTACCGGCCAGCCGGTGGAGCCAGTCAAACTAGCCGTTGCAGTTTGACCAGGCTGGCCCACTTGGCTCCCAACGGCTCTTTTAGCCTCTCCAACGGCTCCGAAGCCTCCCCAAGGGTTCCATGCCTATAAATAAAGGCCAAGGAAGCCCCAGACACCAACCGGAACTATTGTGAAGCCCTCGGACATATTTTGCATCAATTGGCCAACCTCCGGCGTCTTCCTCCAAAGGAACTCCAATAGCTCCAACAACTTCCACATCCAAGGAGCTCCACCCAAGAAGCTTGGAAGCGGCCTTCATCATCTCCATTCAATCAAAGGCGCCCAAGACTTCCTCCAATACGGTTTTATTGTTTATCTCTTTTGAGCTTTAATTTTGGGTTTGTGCCTACAAACCCCAACCCTTTTCTCAACCTCCTTTTCTTTGGGTTCTCACACCACCACTAAGGTGTGAAGAGGTTCACAAGCTTTTCCTTTAAAAAGCTTGAGACACGGTGAGCTAGCCTTCACCCGTTAAAAAGGCTAGTGGGTTATTGCTTAACCATTAAAAGCATTGGGTTCTTGCTCAACCATCAAAAGCAAGCTGTAATAGGTCCTAGTGCTACCTCAAAGCCTAGTGGGTTTCTTGCTACAACCATTGAAAAGCAAGCGGTAGAATCTCTCAACGGTTGAGTTGGGAGCGGAGACGTAGGCCGGGTTTTGGCCGAACTCCGTTATCAAGTTTTGTGTTTTGCCTTCTTTATTTCCGCTGCATTTTTTACTTTGATTTTAATTTGTTTATCAATTTTTTTTTAAAAGGCAATTCACCCCCCCTCTTGCCATCTTTCCCTCCTTGGGGTGTTCTTCCGACCCAACAATCATAACAATGAATATGATTCTGTAATAATTCAATGAAATTATTTAAATCATTATACAGGAGGTTCAGATACATACGAATCATATCAGACATAAGGTAAGGGATAATTATTCCAATCTCATTCTTATCCGAGATTGTTTATTAGTAAGTATTTACTGGGGTTATGTTTATCATCCATTACATATGTTCTCAAAATGTTTTAATAAAATGTTTAATTTTCTTTCATGTTTGTTTAAAGTCATTTTTACCCCTTTTTTACTTTTACCACATCGTATAGAAGGATTATTTCTTTTGTTTACCATACGAGGTACTTTTTGACTTTTATGGGAAAAGTACGAGAAGAATGTTTTTTTAAAATTATACGGAATGAATGGATTTTTATGGTTTTCATAATGCCTTATTTTCATGAAGCATACTCTACAAGATTTCATGATTATTTTCAACAAAATCCACTTATTTTAAAATTTCATGGCATTTTGTGTAAAGAAAATGATTTTAAAGAAGAAAGGATATTTTCCACAAGAATTCATTTCATGAGTTTTATCAAAACCATTTTTCCATCTAAGATGACATTATTTAATATGTGTATGTTTCAAGTATAATGTCTCTATGATTTACATGGTTTCAATTTTCTTATGATAAAATTATATCCATTTTTTTATATGGATTATGTTATGATGGGATGATGTTTATGAAACCCATTTTATTATTTGGGTTATGATAAATGATTTATGTTTATGTTGTGGAACAAGTAAGAATGATTTAATTATGAGATGTGTGGGACCTATATCTCCCTCCAATTCATTGGGTAATGATTTATATCTCATGAGATAGACATGGCTGGAATGGTAAGTTAATATGGTTCAGTTTTACAAGACTGAAACGAGGAGTGAACTCGATTCAGAAAAGGACTTTGTCCACTAATATGGTCTTGGCAGCAATGCCTTGGCTACTCTAGAAATCATATCATGTGTTTAATGTTTTTCCACAATTACATGTTTTATTTCCAAGCTATTTTATCATGATTGATGTTCCACTATGATCTATGCAATACATACTGCCATGTTTTATGTCATTGATCAAGAATTTGATGTTTAAGCATTATGTTCCTGTTTTTAAGTTCAAATGTGTATGGTTTGTTTTATTTTTTTTCATGCTTACCCTTACTGAGCATTTGAGCTCACCCTTTTTATGTTTTATTTTCCCCTGGATATAAATAAATGTTTTAGGTAAGAAAACAAAAGGGGAAGATCTTTATGGGAGATGTTGAAGATCTTTCACCACGATTAGAAAATTATGTTCCGAGTTTCCAAAGACACTAAACTATTATGGTCTTTGTGTTTTTGTTTTTGTTATGTATTAATTATTACATAAAAGTAAAGAAATTTCTATGGACGTTAAGCTTTGGGTCTCTACAGTTGGTATCAGAGGAAAGGTTTAGTTAACCTTTGGAAACTCGGATGCGAAAACTTTAGTGATATCCCTCGAGATAATTTTAAGGTATGTCTAGGGATTTCCCTAAGGTGAAGTATACATATAGGTTATAGTCCTAGAATTTCACTAACGATATTATAATTAAACCTAAGATGTTAGATATTTAAGGTACTCCCCTGTTATTATGTTGTTTTCCCTAGCATGATTTTTGCCTCTCACACTATTCTTTTTGGGTTTTAGACAATGCCTGGAACCCAAAGGAACCGTTTTGATAAATGTAATGGACAATGCAATGATTGTACTCTTGAACAAACCAATTTCATGGGAGATGGAGTGAAAAATATTATTACTATACTTACACAAGCTATGAATCATTCTGGACTTCCAAATAAGCAGAAAAGGGAACGATATTCTATTGAGTCCTTCATGAGGCAATGTCCACCTTCTTTTAGTGGGTCGTTTGATCCACTTGTTGTTGAATAATGGATTAGTACCATTGAAAATATATTTTCTATACTTCACTGTTCGGAACATGAAAAATTCACTCTGGCTATTTACCGTTTAGAAGGTGAAGCAGATCAATGGTGGAATCTAATTAAGAATACAAGGCCCCAAGATGAAATTGAATCCATGGAATGGGATGAGTTAAAGATCTTGTTTTTCAGTAAGTACTTCCCTCGTATTCTTTGAATAAAGATGGAAAAGGATTTCCTTGAGCTTAAGCATAAGGATGATAAATCTGTTGGTATATACGAAGAAAATTTTACAAGACTTTCAAGGTATGCATCTGGATTTATCGTACAATATGAAAGTAAAGTCAATCGATTCTTCAGTGGCTTAAAACCAAGTCTTAGAAGGGCATTAGCTATAAGAGACTTCAGTAGCTATGAAGAAATTCTGCATTGTGCTATCAAGTTTGAACTGTAAGTTAGTGTAACATATCCATATCATGGTTTTGACAAGAAATGAAAGATGAAGTTCAAGGAGAAATCTCAGAATAATGGTGAAAAGAAGATGAATGTTTCTTTATGCTCAAAGTGTGGAAAGAAGCATGGTGGAGATTATCTTAAAGGGACTAGAAAATGTTTTAAGTGTGGAAAAGAAGGTCATCGAGCATCTGAGTGTCGAAGTAATGGAAAAAGGGTTGATAATTATGTGAATAAAGAAAAGCCTGCAAAGAGTGCACCACCAACACTTCAATGCTTCAAGTGCAAGGAAATGGGGCATTATGCTAATGAATTCCATAATCCAAGGGTTAATGATGATAAATGTGAGCAACCTCTTAAGGAAAAGGATAAAGGGAAGTCACATGAGATCACTATTTGTGATGTTGAGTATGAAAATGATGTTGTGTAATGATTAAGTGTTTATGTAATGGGATTTAAAAATAGTATCATGGAATCTCATTTATGGTATCATTGAATTTTGGAAAATCTATGTATTGGTTTTAAATAATTATAATGTACCGGTAACCATGAAATATGATTGAAATATTTTTGGAAAGAAGATGATATGTGCATAATGAAGGGATAAAGAGAAAATGAAATGAGCTCATGACAGTTATCATGGTTTGAGTATATAGAAATTTTGGGATTTTGGTATGTGGAAAGAGTTAACTTTTGACAACCTTCATGTTTTCACTAAGGTTAAATGGGTATTCATTTTTCAAGAGAATACATTATTAAGGTATTAAAATATTTCTAATTTGACCAACAATATATATCGTATGATATATGGGGGATAAATGATGGTATTAACATGCTTGGTTAATGAAATTTCTAGTAATTATTTTCTTTATAGTATGAGCTTGGACAGAAGTATTTTGGATAAGCCTAAAGATTGAAATGGATTAGGTTGGACATAAGTCAGTATTGTTTAAGGCTATAACTTTTTTTTCAATATTATTTATGGAATGTTATAATAATGTAGTTTTAGAAAAAGGACAACATGCTGGACGGACAACAACCCGTCACATCAGACAAGGTTGTGGGAATCGAACCCACAACCGAAGTATGACAGGCCTTTATCTCCTACCACTAGCCTACAGGAAGTCCCTGGTCAGTAAAAACTAGTTTTATTTTATTAAGCGGTATGATAGATGAAGTATAAGTCCATTTTAGGAACCATATACGATTAATTTAATTATAGATGGACTTATGTATATTTAATAACTTTTACTATCCTTTTGTTTGAGACAGATGGAATGACCTATCATTCTATCGCATGATCTGCTAACACTTCACAGAAGAAAAATTCAACTTCATTTCTTTAAGAGATGATGTGGAAATTGTTCAAGGCACAAACAACAGTAAGATTGTACCAAAATCAAGTAAGTATTTATTTTAATTGATTTTTTTTTCAACTTTAGGGAAATGATCTTAAATACAAAAAAATGTTGTCCTAGTGCTCTTATATCTGATGAATCAAATGGTACCTTAGAACATCACAAATTTATGGCTTTGTGATTATTGGATTTTTCATAGCCATGTTCTCTACCACTCTCCATCAGAACTTGATGGTTACATTTTTCTTCCATATCCATATTTTTACCTATGATCTTTTATATGGAAACCCAGTGATGAGTTACTTTGGGTAATCATTACGTTTCATACTTTAGTTTTTTAAAATTATGTTTTAGTATTCCTTTTTATGATGTGGGTTTCTATGAATAGTAAATGATTTATAACCCTGACAAATTTCGAGGGCGAAATTCATTTTAAGGGGGGTAGAATGTAACAATCCGAGATTTTATAAAATATATTCTTTCATATCTTCTGTTGTATGCTACAACAATATTATCTTGCGCTATACGCAACACCGTATTAGTTGGCAGTATACGCAACACTAATCTTGGATCGTGTTACACACAATTTCAAGTTTGTTTGATAATAGCTATTCTATGCAACATTGATTGTATATATATATATATATATATATTCAATGTATAAATGAAATATGGTTGGATTTTTTTATACTCAACAATAAAGGAGTCTTTTACTACACGCAACCCTGACTTGTCTTGCATTACACACAATCACAACCTTCCTCAATAGCGCGTGTTGTACGCAATACCGGGTTTCACTAAACAAAGATATATGGTTATAATATTATTATAAACTAGCCGTTATGAAGAGTAGTAAATACATTTTGAATTTAATGACATTATAATTCATCTTACACATTTTATAGAACATGTTATGAGAACAAAATAAAATTTTCGGGTAAAATAAGTATTTTTCAAAAAATGCAGTTTTGCCGCCTTTTGATGGCACACCCATTTTAAATATAATTTTTGACAAGTTTATAAGTTAAATTTTACCAAATAAACTTCTTATTTTGAATAAGGATATAAAAATTTACATTGGATAAAGTTTTGATATTTTTCTGATAACTTTCATATTTTAATGAATAGTAAAAACACGGTATATTTTAATTAAAAACAAATTTTTTCATCGTAATAATTTATATGGTTAAATTATAATATTGAATGGGTTTAATGAATAAATAGAATATATTTTTACCATTTAATATAACTTATGTCATTAGCATTGATTTTACATTAAATTCATAGGTAAAATCATTTTAATCTTTTGCAATGTTTTAACTTTTAAAACTCATTTTTTAACAACGAGATTAATTTTAAATTAATTTCTGCAACTTTTTTGTATTGAGTTTAGAAAAATTGATTCCATATTTGGAATCAGTGGGTCCAAATTATGTTAATAGGATATTTTTTATTTTTGGGTATTATGAATAGTAACCACGGTAAATTTTATTTACCATAGTAAAAGGTAAATCAGGTAATTAAGGGTAAATATAATATTATAAAATCACCCTAACACTTGTATTAATATATTTATATGCTTATATTTCATCATAAGGCATATTTGGATCGAAATGGAATCCATTGGAACCCAATTGGAGGTGATTAAGACCTTTAGTTTATTTTATTTAAAGAAAAGTGAAATATGTCTCACTCAACTTTAATAATTATAGTATTTTTAATATAAGTTTATACAGAACATAAATTCATTTATAAATACTCATTTGAAAGATAAAATGTTTTTCTTTATCATGGTAATTTATTTACAATTTTTTAAGAGATATTTAATTACCTTAATATCTTATACATTAATGATGCAAAGATTAATTATTTAGTAAAAAATAAGTAATATAGTTTTTATTGAAATAATAATACCCATTAAAAGGCTCAAAAACCTGACAAAAACTTATTGTTAGTGTATATATACACCATAATCATCCAATGACTGAATATATGACCGTTTTGAGCATTATAAATGTGATTATGACACTTATATTATTTTATTTTAAATGATGTCAAAGTTGTCACCATCATAATTTAATAAATATAACATTTTAAAATATGGATGTTTTAGAATATAAATCTGACTAAAAGTATTATTATGAAATATATAAGAATTATATTCATTCTAGTATTTTATTTTTAATTTTTATGCAACAAATAAGTATATTTAATAATTATACAAAAATGTTGTAGAAATTATTTTATTAAAAGAAGTATCAAATAAATGGTTTTAAAAATAGTAAAATAAATATTATATGAACTATTTAATGTTCTACATTAATTTTATATATGAATATGATATGTTAGGAACCTATTAAATATTTTATTTCGAATATATCCTCTGTGTGGATTTTATTTAAATTCAAATAAATGAATAGTGTCAAAATTGACACTATTGTTATTTTATAAAAATAACATATTATTAAATCGTATAAAAATCACAAAAAATATTTAAAAATTATAAATTTAAATTTATATAGTCTACAATGTCATAAATTATCCAATTATTGAAAATTAACAACACATAAGTGATTATTTATAACCATTTAAAATTTAGAATTTTATTACCACAAATAAAATTTAATAGATTAAATAAGGATAAATCAAAATGATAAGGTTTAAAATAAGATCAAAACATGTCTAAATTTGATTGGTTGATGCGATTACAACCCTATCTCATCTAATATTTGAATTTAATCATGTTTGGTGGTTTTTATGTGTGGTTTGAATTTATATTAAACTAATATTTTTTAGGATTCCAAAGGTGCCCCTCTCCTCCCTTATAAAAGGGTACCAACTACCTCTCCTATTCACACATTTTTGAGCTTCCAAGCATGAATAAACCCTACCCATTTCCATTTTCAACTTCCCTAGAAATATTATAGAGGTCCTGGTCTTCTTCAAAGACCAATCTTAGTTCCCTAAGTGGAGGTTTCAAAGAGGCGTGTCGAAGAAGAGGTAATACCCATTACCGATTCTTTCAAATTCATTTCTTCTTCTTATTCTTCTTATTTAGTTTTTTCATTATGAATTAATAACATCATTATCACTCATATACTGATATGTTATTATATATATGAAACAACCCTATTTAACCTTCTATCTATCCTACGGAAAATGAAATCACCGCGCGTGCGTACGTACGAAATACCATCTCCACGCTATGGTGTAATCTATTTTCCAACACCACCTTTCTTGGATGGGTATAATGGTGTAAATAAATAACTATATATGATTATTTTAAAGTGATAATGATTCTGAAATATTATACAAAAACTTCAATACAATTCCATAATCATGGGAATGATATCATCGTTCGTGCGTACGTACGGACTACCGTCTCCACGAACGCGATGAGATTCATTTTCCATGATTAACCATTCAAGTATGATTATAAAGTATATATAATAAATAATAATGAAATATATTACATAATAATGATAATTTATTTATGAACATATATGTTTAATTTACTTAATTACATTTAATTCAATAAGGAAACAAAAACAGCGTTCATGCGTATGTACGACCTACCATCTCCATGAACAGTGTATTTCTTTCCCTTTATCGATATATTATGTATATTCTGAATATATATTATATATAAATCATGTTTTATATTCTGGAATTATGTAATCATAATCTAAGTAATCATATTAATAATTACAAGTCAAAACACGGACGATAAATGAAAAGATTTTACCCAAAACTCTACTTCAACATGAATTTACAAAAGAACGGGTAATATAAAGTCATAAGTGAACCATATATGATATCATAACAATGAATATGATTATTTAATAATTCAATGACATTATTTAAATAATTATACATTAGGTTCGGATACATATGAAGCATATCAGACATAAGGTAAGGGATAATTATTCCAATCTCATTTTTATCCGAGATTCTTTATTCGTAAGTATTTACTGGGGTTATATTTATCATCCATGTCCATATGTTCTCAAAATGTTTTCATAAAATGTTTAATTTTCTTCCATGTATGTTTAAAGTCATTTTTACCCTTTTTTACTTTTACCACATCGTATGGAAGGAATCATTCTTTTGTTTACCATATGAGGTACTTTTTGACTTTTTCGAAAAAAGTATGAGAAGAATGATTTTTTAAAATTATACGGCATGAACGGATTTTTATGGTTTTCATAATGCCTTATTTTAGTGAAGCATACTCTACAATATTTCATGAATATTTTCAACAAAATCCACTTCTTTTAAAATTGCATGGAATTTTGTGAAAAGAAAATAATTTTGAAGAAGAAAGGATATTTTCCACAAGAATTCATTTCAAGTGTTTTATCAAAACCATTTTTCCATCTAAGATGACATTATTTCATATGTGTATGTTTCAAATATAATGTCTCTATGATTTACATGGTTTCACATTTCTTATGATAAAATGATATCTATTTTTTTATATGGATTATTTTATTATGGGATGATGTTTATGAAACCCATTTTATTCTTTGGGTTATGATGAATGATTTATGTTGTGGCACAAGTAAGAATGATTTCATTATGAGATGGGTGGGACCTATATCTCCCTCCAATGCATTGGGTAATGATATATATCTCATGAGAAAGACATGGCTGGAACGGTATGTTAATCCGGTTCAGTGTTACAGGACTGAAACGAGGAGTGAACTCAATTCAGAAAGGGACTTTGTCCACTATGATATTCTTGGCTGCAATGCCTTGGCTAATATGGAAATCATATCATGTTCTTATTGTTTTGCCACAATTACAAGTTTTATTTCCAAGCTATTTTACCACAATTGGTGTTTCATTATGATCTATGCCTTACGTATTGCCATGTTTTATGTCATTGCTCAAGAATTTAATGTTTAAACATTATGTTCATGTTTTTAAGTTCAAATGTGTATGATTTGTTTTATTTATTTTTTCATGCTCACCCTTACTGAGCATTTGAGCTCACCCTTTTTATGTTTTCTTTTCCCCCGGATATAAATAAAGGTTTTAGGAAAGAAAACAAAAGGGGAAGATCTTTATGGGAGATGTTGAAGATATTTCATCACGATTAGAAGATTATGTTCTGAGTTTCCAAAGACACTAAACTATTACTGTCCCTGTGTGTTTGTTTTTGTTATGTATTAAGTATTCAGAAAAAGTAAAGTAATGTCTATGTACATCATGCTTTGGGTCTCTATAGTTCATCTTCTCCCTCTTCCATATATGTGTCTATGAGGGAATCTTAAGGCATGGTGGATTGTTTATTGGGATCTATATACCTACCATGGTATAAGAGACCACAAGGTGATACATTGAAATCCTGAAATGCTAGAGTAGTGGTTGGGGTACTCTAAGGATGCTCATTTTTCTTTATACTAACTACTGATATTAGGAGAGGTATAGATATAATGAGTCATATAAGATGTCATGGGGGTATTTTCAACTTCCATTGATTGATTAGAGAAGGGTTATAGTTTAGATGAATCATTAGTATTACCTTATATTGACAAACCATCTTTGGCTGGTGTATATGTTCTTTCATAAGAATGGGATCACATAGTTTTCATTTTATAATAACCTACTAGGACTGAGTCTACTATCTCCATTATG
This sequence comes from Viscum album, assembly GCA_963277665.1. Lineage (NCBI taxonomy): Eukaryota > Viridiplantae > Streptophyta > Magnoliopsida > Santalales > Viscaceae > Viscum > Viscum album. The sequence continues at coordinate 827,819,755 of OY728155.1, forward strand.
TTTATAGTTAGAACATAATCACTTTTGAGATAACTCTAGGTATTTTTAAGGGAGGTTCCCAACCCCATGGGTGTTTCAACTAGCATATCACTCTCCATCATTGGTTTTTTATTACCTCCTTTAGAATATTTCCTTAGTGTATATTAATTCACAAGATTTAAAAGAGGCATTGTCACCATATAGTATGACAACCCTTCTATTAATGGGATACTTAAAACATTGGTGGAATGTCGATGGAACAACCAAATGTATATGAAGCCAAGGTCTTTCAAGAAGTAAATTGAATGATGTGTCTTGTTGGATAACCATGAACCCTGTATTAGACATGTAGTCCTTGAATTGATTCTTTAGATTGATCTTTCAATGGGTACTTTTATCACTTTTTCATACCCTTGAATGGTTAGCTTCATCAGAGATAAACCATCCTTGCTATATACAAAATGTTGGAGGGTCCATAATGAGATGAGGTTGACCTCAGAACCATATTCAACCAAATAACTTCAAATGTTAACATTATTGAGCCTTATTGAAATGTAAATGGGTATAATATTTCCCCAGATATATTCTTTAATATCTTTATTTTTGAATGATATGGTGGTATGAAATTTCTCTAGAGTAGTTTACACTCATTAAACCTCATTTGTGGAAACTTCTGTCTCTAAATATTGGGGATTTTAAATATCCTTTAGAAATTCATCTTGGAGATCTTTTGAAATATTAATATAATCAAGGATTGAGAGTTTTACTGTAATAACCACTAACTGTAATAGGATTTCATATTTCTGTGATAGGGTTCTATGCTTCTCAATATGGGGTTTCTCTTTAGAATATGGCTTAGGGTATTGAGCCTTTGAGGTGGACGAGCCTATTTCTTGGGTGTATGTTAAGGGAGTATCTACTATTTGCAGCGTACGTCCTGATGTCCCACCCCTTCATTTGGGATGATTAGACATTTTAACCATTTTCAGTTAGTAATTTAAAACAATTGGGTTCAAATGACGACTGATAGAATCTTAAGAATCTCCATACTACTATTGGTATTCTCGATGTGCTCAGCCACATGTCTCATCCATGTATATGGTTTCAGTAGGGGTGTGAAGAGAATATTTTGTTTGGACACAACCTCATCACCCCTTTCACCCCAGCTTCTGTGGCCTCAAACTTTGGATCCCTGATCATGTATTCGGAACTCATATTCATGAGTATATTTATCATTAGAGTAAGGTACTATTATGTGAATAATGTTTATAGGACCAAAAATGAGTTTTTTATCCAATGAGGGTTCCATTTGGTGGGGTGGTTCCCATTCTATAGATGCTGAAGGAATGAAATACACAAGAGTTAGATCTAGTGTGGGATTTTTATATGAATCTTATTATTACTCCTTTACCTATATATGATGATTATGCCTTCCTATGGGAGGAAGATTCAATGAAATCACTATAGATTTCATAATTGTGACTGGTTTATTAATTTATGACCTATAGGTAGCTTGAATTGGATCAAATATCCTTTGATTCATCCTGTTATCAAACTTTTATTTAGACCTATCCAAAACTTCTTTCCAGTCACTTTATTCTTATAGTGGGGTGGTGGTCACACATGTTACCAACACTATGAATTTTACTTGTATCGCCTGTCTAGAATCAACCATGACATAGATGGTGTCTTTGAAGACAAAGAAGTCCGAAATAATATAACTTTTCATCCTATGAAAAGGGAAATAGCCAGAGAGGTCATTGAGGACAACCTCATTGGGTTTCCAAGGTTTCAGTATCTTGAGGAGTTTATTTTTCATGTCTATAAAGAAATAACTAGGAACTTGTTCATTTTGAAATAAATATAGTTTATTTTTCTATTCCTCAAATTTTGGGTATCCTTGATCTCTTTTTACCTCTGGTCAAGGTAGGTTTTTCTACTAATACCACGTGGAGGGAGGCTCTGAGAGATTCAAGTCCTTCTTGGGTGCTTTAATGGGTACCATTACTAGTTTGTGGGTGACAATAGTAGTTACTATTATTCTATGACTTTTCCCAATGTCATGGTTGTGGGTTGAGATTTGGGATGAGTTCAATAATGGAATCTTCTAAGTGTTGTTACATTTTTTTCAAAATTGTTGAGTCCACATGGGTATTTCATTGTGATGAAAGGTTTTTGTGGATCATCTTGAAGGTTTTTTACAGTGAGTTCCAAAAAATTCTCTTTCAAGAGTTGGATAGTGAGTGAGTATATCATACCCTTACATCAAGAGATAAAGTCATATTCCCAATAATTTTTTTGATGTTTGAAACTGTTAAGATCTATGAGTATATTTTTCTTTAAAATAGGGATAGATTGATAGATTAACTAATGAGGAAGATCTTACTAGATGGAATCATACCATTTTGGAAGGATATAGTACCATATGTGTTGAAATAGTGAGTTTCCTAGACCTAACTATGCAGTACTTTTGATTACCATATCATGTATACAGTTAGTTATACATGACACCATCTTACCATTATACTATAGACTTTTTTGCATCCACTATTATAATGGTAATGTAAAAAGATTAATTTTCATGTCAAGATGTTATAGTAGATCCCATGATATAATGAGAACCTCGAGATACTATGAAATTAATCTTAAATATATGTTCTATGGTCTTGATACATCATACCGACTGGACATAGTAGATTTTTGACTATCAGGTTATAGGGGCTCATAAGCATTGATACTTCTTATCATGATTTTCACACTTGGTGATCTCTATTAGTGAGATCATGAGGAAAAACCCTCCAATAGGAACACCACATGTTTTGGGTGTCATTGGTTGTTCCTATCTATAGACATGTGTATTGGTCTCTGGACTTGAGATCATTACTAGTTTGTACCATTTTATTGCGTACTTTGATGCAAGGAAAAAACCATTGTATTGAAATAATAGCGAGGTAGCTTGTGTTGGGTACTTCGTTGGTGGTATGACATTGGTTGAATGGTCAAGAAAGTATTTGTCACTTCTATGTTTAGGAAGTTGTATATCTGAGGCCTGGTTGATCATGATTATGCTTCCTTTATAATTATTTGGCCAAAGTTATATGAAGGTAAACCCATCCAGATAGATCAGAAAATAATAAAGAAAGAAAAGGGTGATGAAACAATTGTGTGTCCAAATTTATGAGATATTTAATGACAAATAGATTATAATATACAGTCAGTGTTCGTAGGTTAGTAGTCATTTCTATTACAATCTTTATATCTTTAGGCACCATGATGGGTTGATATACTCAACTCTTGGTCTGTGGATTTTTTTCACTGCTATCGAGATAAGGTCCTAGAGGGTCACACACAATAGCTTATTGATGAATCCTCCCTATTATATTGAATAGGTATATGGACATGGTGGTCCCCTCAATGGGGTCTGATCATTGTCTAAGTTTTAGATCACTAAAATAATTAAACAAATTCATTAATATTCAAGTTATGAATATTTGGGATTGAATTTATTTAATGTATTTAAAAGTTTAGAAAATATGAGATAATATTAATCGAATGAATATTATTTTAATATTCAAGGTCTGTTTAAAATTAAGCGGGACAACAAGTCAAGTTAAATAGCTCAGTTTTTATCATGTAATATATTATATATATATTATAGGTATGTGATAAAATAATAAATAATATTGATGTTGTTTTGTTCATCAAAATTATTTATTTAGTAGACGTTGAATTAAAAGGGGGATTGGGAACCCTACCATGTATTTATTAACTCTACTATAAATTAAGGATGTGGATCTCTCCCAGGGGTGGTGAATCACTATTCATTAACTTTCATGGAATGAAAGTTGATATCATCTCTCTCCTTCCGCTGTCAAGAGAGAGAAGCTCTCAATCTAAGAAGCTTGAATCAAGATCTCTCTTTAGCATCAAAGGTATCTCATTGCGAAGATCATTGAGATGTCAAAAGCATCATCTAATCTCCTCTGCAGCACCCAGAATTTGACGATCTATACTTTTGTGGGTTTTTGAAGCGTGTGTGGAAGATCTTGAGGGTTTCTCCTTTGGATGCTTCAAGCAATGGTCACCATTGAAGAGTTGCAGTCGACCGTGGCTTCACATTAAAAAGATGTATGTTTTCATTTTTATTTCTGCTCCTTATAATTTACATGATATTATTATACCTTTCCAGGCCTCATATCGTCAGTGTTGAAAAGTACCGTCGAATCGCCGATGATTAATTTTAAAATCCCCAGCCCACCGGCTACCAATGAAGGCCCTAGAACCTATTAGTGGTATTAGAGAGATCACGTAGATTTTATGATCATATAAAATTAAAATTGCATTAAAATTAATTACAGGGTTCAGAAATAGTCCCAGTGGTTCAAACTGCGCATCAATCTGATCTCGAATGTCCAAGTTATAGCCATTTTAATTTTTTGGATTAGATCGCTTTTGTTGTTTGATCACAGGTATTAAATTTAAATCATTTTAAAGGACTGATCAAGTTTAGATCATTCATCGGATATAATTAAAATTATAAAAATTATAAATTTTACTATTTTTATAATTTTCATAATAATCTTATTGTTATAATAAAATTTATTTTATTATTATAATAATGTAATAATAATAAATTATTATTTTATTATAATAATTTTAATATTTTTAAATTAAAAGGCTAAGTATCCTTTAGAAAATTTTAATGTGTGTAAAATTTTGGAGGATGACTTGACTTAAAAAAAGGAGGACGGGAAAAAGACTTAAAAGAAGTATTACTTTTAAAAAAACCTAAGGGGAAAGGGGCGTCACATGAAAAGAGAATAGAAAAAAAGGTAAAATGGGGTCTGCTCAGACCCCCCTGTTGTCTTTCTCAGCACGCCTCGATAGAGGCTGCAACACCTCCTATAGTAGCTGTGCACATGTGACCTAGGAAGAAGCCATCCGCACCTTGTAATAGGGGTATGCCTCCGGTTTCACCCAAAACAAGCCGCCACTCCATACCCTACCGGCTTCCCCTTTCTGGTGTTGTGCCACTACCTCCTCCCACCTTGGCCCTGCTCGTCTCCCGGTCTTGCCTCACATAGTGCCACCCTCTGTAGCCCTCTGAGCCCTGGGCATCCGCACCTCCCGAACTTGCCAGTGTGGCCCAGCCATCCTGACATCCTCTCGACAGTCCACCTCCTTTCCTCGGCCCTGCAGCAGGCCGCCATTGACACACCCTTGTAGCCTGACGTCTAGCTCTAGACCCCAGTGCCCCTCTCTGCCACAGAGAAGGAGCCTCCTTGCATCAGGGATCTAGCCTCATTATGAAGAACTGACCCCCATTCGTCCTTCCTGTCTCCTCCCAGTAGCTGCCGCCCCATCACCAGTACCGGAACCGCTACCTAGTAGCATCCCTGTCCAAGATAGAGGAGCCGACCACCTCTTCTTCCAGGCCTTCCCCATGCATCGATCACCTCACTCCCATCACCAGACTTCCATGTGGAAGCTTGCAACCCCATACCACTGTGGAGGACTAGTAGCTCCTCTGCTCTCAGTCGGACCTTCCAAGGCCGCTGACCTCGTCGATGTCTGGGGTCGTGCAGCCTAGTGGAGCCGCACTGGCCGAGGAGGTACTCCTTCAATTTTCCTAAAAGTTATTTTTTTTGTAGGGAAAAATTGTCCATGAAATAGTCTGGGTAGACCTTCCCAACCCAAAATGGGTTTGGACAGATCAGTCCGGCCTAGTTTTCCTGTTGCGCGACCTGGTAGGGGCCTGCGCGAGTTTGGGCCGATCCGTAAAGGACCTGCAATGACATTTCATGGACTGACCATTTAAATTAATTACTAATAATTAATTTAATTTTAGTATCTCAATTAAATTAATTAAAATTAATTTTTTTAAATATCTTAATACTCGATTATATAAATTAATTTAATTTGGAAATTAAAATTAAATTAATGAATTTAATTTTGGAATAAAAATTAAATTAATTATAGGACCGATAAATAATTAAATTATTTGAATTATTAAATTTATTTAACTTAATTTAGACAACCTTCATTCTTAATTAATGCATTTTAATTTTATCACACATTTTACCCGCATTCTGGTCTTGAGCACCGACCCATGTATATCACATTTATTTAATTAATTATTTAACTACGTGCAATACTTGTAATTAATTAAATAGATGGTCTGTGCATTGTATTTCTTTTTCGGTTAATATGTATAAGGACTTTTTTGTCTGATTCACCTGATGTACATTTATACCCCTAGTCCCCCCCACCTGTGTGTGAGTATATTGTTGTACTTTGGACAAAGATGAAGAATGACGTAGACCCCACTATGATGAGGTAGTGTTCTCTATCCAATATGATGCAAGATGACACATGGATCCCACCAAGATGAGGTAGTACTCCAAGATGTGATGTGGACCCCACCAAGAAGAAGTGATACTTAAGATGAAAAGATGACCTAGATGATAGGGTGAGTTGCATCAATTGACAAGATTCAACTTCGGTATGATGCCCTTAGGTCATTTTAGATGCTCAAGAATAGTCAGGTAGTAGTTAAACTTTTTTTCATTTATTTATTATTTTATGCATTTTAGAATAGCAGGAAAATACATAAAATAATATATAATATTGGACTCACCTGTTTTGATAATCCAAAATCGTGTTTGGATAATCCCAAATCATGTTTTGATCATCCCAAATCATGTTTTATTTATGTGATAATTATGTTTCTCTTACAAGTTAATCATTTATGGGAAAATCATGTTTATATCAAAGTGATAACTATGTGTTGGAACCATGGACATTCTATGCAGAAATGGGAGTATATTTTGTGTTTGTAGTCCATCCTCTTGGGATGTTCAGAATGTTTCCCCGTAAAATGATCATACAGTTCAAGCAGACAATATTATTGAAGGTGGAATCGTTTCCCAGTGTTTGGAAAATTTTTGGGCCTGAAAATCAGAAAATGAAGACATGGATTGTTGGTAAAAGGAGGTGCGTGAAAAAAGGAAGTGGTGCATGAGAAAAGTGGGTTGTGCATGAAATATTTGAGTTTTTTTGTGAAAAACAGCGTGGTGTGTGAAATAGTGGAGTGAGGTTTTCGCGCAAGTAGTGTTTCAGAATCAGAACGTTGAAAAATGGAAAAGGCATGGGCTGCGCGAAAAACATAAAGATGTGCATGAAAAATGGTACATGCAAGAAATATTACGTACTGAATGAATGTTTTTTTGCACCACAGGGGGGTTTGTGCCTGGGGGATAGAGAGGCCTATAAATAAGAGGTGACCCCCTCATTGCGTAGGGTTGAAGTCTCAGATAAGATCCGAGTGCTGATGCGCATAAAAGGTTCACGTAAAGGGGGTTGAGAAAAAAATTCCCAGTTGTGCGAAAAAGGCCGAGGCTGCGCGAAAAATATAAGTATAACAACTCATAATTTACATACATTGTTAGTACTTCAAAATTAAAGTACACTTATTACAACATATAACAAAACCATGAAAGTACTGTTTAGGTATAGTGTCTTTAGAAACTGGGAAACATAAACAACTGGTTCATAAAGCATCTACACTGTCTCCCATTTATTTCATCATATCTATAGTCCCTTTTTGCATATCTTACTTAATAACCTTCTTCCTGACCTGGGGAAAGAAAGCATACAAAATGGGTGAGCTCAAATGCTCAGTAAGGGTAAAGAAAATAAATATCAATCACATCATATTCATAAGAGCATTACATTTTGGAAATATTACCCTGCAAAAGAGATCATAATTTCATAACATGGGATAAATCATGGTAGTGAAATGTAATCACAATAATCATAACTTAAAACATGAAGCTTTGTGGAATACACAGATAATCATAGAGAATCATTTCTTATTAGTCAAGACTCATTGCCAAGACTATCTTAGTGGACAAAGTCCATTTTTGAACTGAGTTCATTCCTCGTTTTAGTCCTGTTTCACTGAACCGGTTTAACCTTCCGTTCCAGCCATGTCTATCTCATGAGATATAAAATCTTTACCCATTGCATTGGAGGGAGATATAGGTCCCACACATCTCATAATTATACCATTCTTATGTGTGCCACAAAATCATAAACCATACATCCCAGCATAACCCATGTAATAAAAATGGAATTCTTAAACATCGTGACATCATAAAACAATTCATATAAGATAAAGGAATTCATAAAAATAATTCCATCACAACATAATTAAATCAATGTAATAATAGGGATAGAAACAGAAACCTTTATTATCTTAGATGGAAAATAATTTTGGTAAAACACTTGAACTCCATTCTTGAGGAAAATATCCTTTCTACTTCAAAAACACTTTTCTTTTCATAACATGTCACACAATTCTAAAATAAAAGAAGTTGATTAAAAATAAAATTGAAAACATGTAAAGGAAACTTCTTGGAAATAATTTTTTAAAAATCCATCCATGCCGTAAAGTTAAAAAAAACATTCTTATCGTACTTTTGTCAGAAAAGTCAAAAAAGTACCTCGTACGAAAAACGACAAAAGATTCGTTTCATATCTTTTACTAAAAACTCACCGAAGGGTAAAATTGGATTTAAAAAATTATAGGTGGATGGAAATAATATTACATATTGAGGAATCATAGATGTGGATGATAAAATACACCCCAGTAAATTCCAAAGTATAAACAATCTCGGAAAAAAATGAGATTGTGATATTTCCCTTACCTTAGGTCTGATATTCATCATAAGTGTCCGAACCTCCTGTATAATGATTTAAATAATGTCATTGGATTATTCCAGAATCATACTCATTGTTATGATATCATATATGGTCATATTCTTAGCTTATTATTAGTAATATTTCATTGCTACTTGTTATTCGGGTGTTTATTACTTTTTGTTCTTATGCGTGTTTTGTAGAATAAATTCTTATTCTTCTTTTTAGGTTATAGATACCTCATTTACAGAATGGTATTAGTGTAATATATATCATATTTATTCACTCAATTCATTTATGTAATCATTATTCAATGAAAATCATGTAGAACGAGTCGCATCACATCGTGGGGACGGTATTCCGTACATACGCACGAGCGATGATATCATTCCCATGATCGTGGAATTGTATTGGAGTGTATGTATACTATTTCAGAATTAATATAACTTTAAATTAATCATATATATTAATTCTTTACACCATTATACTCATCCAAGTAAGGTGGTGGTGGAAAATAGATTACACCACGGCGTGGAGATGGTATTCCGTATGTACGCATGTTCAAGATCTTCTTCCTATGTCATGATTATGCTCACCCCATGCTATATTTTTTTTTCTTTTCTATCCTCTTACTGGGCTTTTATCTCACCCCTTTTGATGTATATCCTCAGGTGGCTACATGTACTAAGGAGAGGACAAGTGCTACTAAGAAGCTATAGAAGAAGAGATTAAATGAATTTTTATGCTTGATGTTGTACTTGTTATGTATTGTCCTAGTTTGCCCAAGACACTAAACCTATGGATCCTCCATGTGTAATACTATTATGTTGTTTATCTTTGAAATGATTTAATAGTAAAGTAAGAAAAGTTTGGGTCGTTATAGCATTGATTGGCATAATGCCCCATTTCCTTGCACTTGTAACATTGAAGTGTCAGAGGTGCACTCTGTGTAGCGTTTTCATTGTTCGCATCACTAGACATCTTCTTCCTATCATTGTGGCATTCAAATTCCCTATGACCTTACTTTCCACATTTGAAACATTTACTTGTCACTTTAAGAAAACTCCCTCCATGTTTCTTTCCACACTTTGAGCATAAGGGAAAAATCATCTTCTTTTCAGTGTGCTCTTTAGATTTTCCTTTGAATTCCATTTTCCTCTTCTTATCAAACCCATATGACTGATGGGTTACTCCAATATCTATCTCAACTTTGAGAGCACATCGAACGATTTCCTTGTAGCTATTGAAGTCCCTTATGGATAAATCCCTTCGAAGACTTGGTTTTAAGCCACTAAAGAATCGATCAATCTTACTCTCAGGTTGGATAATAATACCAGAAGCGTACCTTGTAAGTCTTGTAAAATTTGCTTCATAGGTACCAATAGATTCATCATCCTTTTGCTTTAGTTCAAGAAACTCCTTCTCCGTCTTTTTTCGGAGAATACGAGGGAAGTACTTATTGAAAAATAAGTTCTTGAACTCGTCCCATTCCATGAACTCAATTTCATCTATTGGCCTCGTATTCATGATAAGATTCCACCATTGATCAACATCACCTTCCAAACGATACACTGCTAAGATGAATTTATCATGTTCAGAACATTGAAGAACTGAAAATATCTTTTTAGTAGTACTAATCCATTGTTCAGCAACTAATGGATAAGTAGACCCGCTGAATGAAAGTGGACAGTGTCTCACGAAGGATTCAACAGAATGTTTCTCCTTCCTTTGCTCATTTGGAAGTCCTGCATGATTCATAGCTTGAGAAAGTTGTGTGAGCATGGCTACACGATTTTTCATTCCCACTCCCATAACGTTTGGTTGCTTAGGGGGACAATCATTGCATTGCCCATCACATTCCGCATTAACACAGTTCCATTGAGTTCTATCCATTGACTAAAACCAGGAAGAATAGTGTGAGCAACACTAATTATGATAGTAAAACCACACAATCAAGAATAAAATTTCACACTTAAGGTCTTATCATAGGTTGTTCGTGGCCATTTCTAAAACACTAAGATTGTGTTCTATGCTTAGACTTATCCTTAGGGTTCATACTAAGGCTTTCACATCCTAGTTTCCAAAGGTTGACTATACATTTCCTCTGATACCAACTATAATAACCCATAATTTACATACATTGTTAGTACTTAAAAATTTAAGTACACTTATTAAAACATATAACAAAACCATGAAAGGACCGTATAGGTATAGTGTATTTAGAAACTGGGAAACATAAACAACTGGTTCATAAAGAGTCTACACTGTCTCCCATTTATTTCATCATATCTATAGTCCCTTTTGGCATATCTTACTTAATAACCTTCTTCCTGACCTGGGTAAGGAAAACATACAAAAGGGTGATCTCAAATGCTCAGTAAGGGTAAACAAAAGAAATATCAATCACATCATATTCATAAAAACATAACATTTTGGAAATCTTACCCTGCAAAAGAGATCATAATTTTATAACATGGGATAAATCATGGTAGTGAAATGTAATCATAATAATCATAACTTAAAACATGAATCTTTGTGTCATACCCACATAATCATAGAGAATCATTTCATATTAGTCAAGACTCATTTCCAAGACTATCTTAGTGGAAAAAGTCCATTTCTGAACCGAGTTCATTCCTCGTTTCAGTCCTGTTTCATTGAACCGGTTTAACCTTCCATTCCATCCATGTCTATCTCATGAGATATAAAATCTTTACCCAATTCATTGGAGGGAGATATAGGTCCCACCCATATCATAATGATTCCATTCTTATGTGTGCCACAAAATCATAAACCATACATCCTAGCATAACCCATGTAATAAAAATGAGATTCTTAAACATCGTGACATCATAAAACAATTCATACAAGATAAATAAATTCATAAAAATAATTCCATCACTACATAATAAAATCAATTTAACAATAGGGATAGAAACAGAACCATTTATTATCTTAGATGGAAAATAATTTTGATAAAACACTTGAACTCCATTCTTGAGGAAAATATCCTTTCTAATTCAAAAACACTTTTCCTTTCTTAACATGTCATACAATTCTAAACTAAAAGAAGTTGATTAAAAATAAACTTTAAAACATGTAAAGGAAGCTTCTTGGAAATAATTTTTTAAAAATCCATTCATTCCGTATAAGTTAAAAAAAACATTCTTCTTGTACTTTTGTTGGAAAAGTCAAAAAGTACCTCGTATGAAAAACGACAAAATATTCCTTTCATATCTTTTACTAAAAACTCACCAAAGGGTAAAATTGGATTTAAACAATTTTCGGTGCATGGAAATAATATTACATATTGAGGAAACATGGATGTGGATGATAAAATACACCCTAGTAAATTTCAAAGTATAAACAATCTCGGATAAAAATGAGATTGCGATATTTCCCTTACCTTAGGTCCGATTTGCTTCGTAAGTGTCCGAACCTCCTGTATAATGATTTAAATAATGTAATTGACTTATTCCAGAATCATACTCATTGTTATGATATCATATATGGTCATATTCTTATCTTATTATTAGTAATATTTCATTGCTACATGTTATTCGGGTGTTTATTACTTTTTATTCTTATGTGTGTTTTGTCGAATAAATTCTTATTCTTCTTTTTAGGTTATAGATACCTCATTTCCAGAATGGTATTAGTGTAATATATATCATATTTATTCACTCAATTCATTTATTTAATCATTATGCAATGAAAATCATGTAGAATGAGTCGCATCACGTTGTGGAGACGGTATTCCGTACGTACGCACGAGCGATGATATCGTTCCCATGATCGTGGAATTGTATTGAAGTGTATGTATACTATTTTAGAATCAATATCACTTTAAAATAATTATATATATTCATTATTTACACCATTATACCCATCCAAGTAAGTTGGTGGTGGAAAATAGATTACACCATGGCGTAGAGACGGTATTCCGTACGTACGCACACACGGTGATTTCGTTTTCCGTAGGATGGATAGATGGTGAAATAGGGTTTTTTCATACTTATAATAATATATCAGTATATTAGTGATACTGATGTTATTAATTCATAATAAAACAACTAAATAATAAGAAGTGTAAGAAGAAATAAAGTTGAAATAATCGGTAACAGACATTACCTCTTCTTTGAAGCGCTTCTTTGAGACCTCCATTTAGGGAACTAAAATTGGTCTTTGAAGAAGACCAGGACCTCTAGGATGTTTCTAGGGAATTAGAGAGGAGAAATTGGCAGGGGTTGTCCGAGCTTGAAGGCTCAATGTGGTGTGAGTAAGAGAGGGAGGAGGTGCCCTTTTTATAAGGGAGGAGAGGGGCACTTTTGGAAAAACCAAAAAGGTTATTTTATTATAAAGACATATTCAGTTTTAAATAGCTCCAAATTGATTTATTTTGAAGATAAGGTGGGGATGGGTCGAAAGAATCTCATCCAATAGAATTTGGAAAAGTTTATTTTACTATTTTAACCTTATCATTTTGATTTAACTTTAAGTTAGATAATTTTACTTTTACCGTGTCTTTTGTGTTCTTACACTATAAGGTTAATAAACTTACAATAATAATCCAAACGAACCCCAAGTTGTTTATTATTAATATATATAACTTTATATAAGTCATTTGGCCGAACATTATATTTTTAGGAATAACATAACAATTAATAATATAATATTTGTTTTAAAAACTATTTTGTGTCAATTTTGATACTATTTAGTAATTGATTTTTGTGAAAATAATAACAGAATGATTAGTTCAAAAAAAGTTAATTAAATCAATAATAAAATGACATATTAACCTATAAAATTAGTGGTATTCATAAAAAGTCTCAAATTACATTTATTTGGGTATTTATAACATCAATTATGTCAATATTTCATTAATAAGATAATTACTACATCATCATTGTGTCATAAATAAATTAAATTATTTAATGTCTAAAAATTACAAATAAAATACCATTATGTAGGAAATCTTTTTAGATTTCTAATGAATATTTATAGTATAATTTATCTTATGTATAAACCTTTATTAAAAATTATTTATTTATTAAACTTTGATTTTAACCATTTTAACCCTTCTTTAAATAAATTAATAATAAATGTCCTAATCTAATCCAAGTGGGCCTAAATGGTCATATTTTATTCCTAAGGTTGTTTTTGGTCGAATTACACTTATCCAATAGAATTAGGACATGTGTTATGGTAATAATAATATCATTTTTACCATTAATTACCCTATTTACTTTTAACCGTGGTAAATAAAAGTAAAAAGTTACTATTCACCAAAAATTATTTTCATCTCATTGAACCACATTTTACATACTGACATCAACCATGTCTCTCGGATTTTTGAAATTCCACTCACAGAAGTAGTAAAATTATGTTTTATGTAAATTTGCAAATTTCCTAGGAGGTGGGTAAAAGATGGTGAAAAGTTCAATAAAATTTGTATATATCTAAAATTATTATAAAATTACTCCAATGAATTACATTGAACTTATATAGGTATTATGTATCAATTTGGACCAAAAATAAATTTAAATAAAATATATAATTATTTAAAAAGTCGGTTTTTAAATAGTAACCCAGTGTTTTCACTATTCATCAAAAATTGAAAGTTTCCAGAAAATACCAAAAATTACACCCTAGGATAATTTCGATATTACGAATCCAAAAATGAATTCCATTTTGAAAAATAAAATTTAAAAAATTTCAAAAAGTGGTTATTACTATTCATAACGGCTAGTTTTAATAATATTTTAATAGCATATCGTTGTTTAGTGAAACTCGGTATTACGTATGACACAAGCTATCAAGGAAGGTCGCGATTGCGTGTAAAGAAAGCCAAGCTAGTGTTGTGTGTAGTGAAAGATTCCTTTGATGATTTATATAAAATAAAAACAAAATATTTCTTATAAAAGTCTTGGGTGTTACATTCTACCCCCCTTAAAATGAATTTCGCCCTCAAAATTTGTCACTTGTAACAAACAGATGAGGATACCTCTCCCTCATCATATCCTAAAGATCCCATGTAGCTTCTTCTAATTGGTGGTTCCTCCATAAAACTTTCACCAAGCGAGTGTTCTTGCTCCTTAGGATTTTTTCACTACGATCGAGAATCTCTATCGGCTGTTCTTCATAAGAAAGATCTTGTTCTAGTGGTACAACTTCTGAGATGAGTACATGTGAAGGATCAGGTATGTACTTTCTCAGGAGAGATACATGGAACACATTGTGAACTTGAGAGAGATTCAGTGGAAGCACCAATCGGTAAGCTACCTTCCCAACACGATCCAGTATTTCGAAAGGACCGATATACCTAGGGCTCAACTTTCCCTTCTTTCCAAATCTCATTACTCTCTTCCAAGGAGATATTCGTAAGAAAACTTTATCACCCACTTCAAACTCTAAGTCTTTTCTTCGGTTGTCAGCATAAATTTTTTGTCGACTCTGAGCTTCTCTTATGTGTTGTTGAATAGATCGGACCTTTCCTTCCATCTCATCAACAAGATCAGGTCCTAATAGCTTTATTTCCCCAACTTCATCCCATCAAGTTGGAGTCCAGCATTTCTTTCCATAGAGATATTCATAAGGAGCCATCTGAATACTGGAGTGAAAGCTATTATTATAAGAAAATTCCTCCAAAGGTAGGTGTTGATCCCAACCACCTTTGAAATCCATAGAGCAGGCTCTCAACATATCTTCTAGAGTTTGAATTTTCCTCTCAGACTGACCGTCTATCTGAGGATGATAAGTAGTGCTGAAACTCAACTATGTATCCAGAGTATGCTGAAGACTTCACCAGAACTTTGAGGTAAACCTCGGATCCTGATCAGATATAATAGAAAGTGGTACTCCATGCAATCTTACCACTTCCTTTATATATATCCTGGAAAACTGATCCAGAGAGAAATCCTCTCTAATAACAATGAAGTGTGCAGACTTTGTAATATGATCAACTATGACCCAGATAACATTATTGCCTTTGGATGTTTTAGGAAGTCCTGTGAAAAAGTCCATAGTGATGTTTTCCCATTTCCATTTGGGTATGGGTAATGGTTGTAACATCCCCTTAGACTTCGGTCTCTCAGCTTTAACTTGCTGACAAACCAAGCATCAAGAGACATATTCAGCAACATCTCTTTTCATGCCATCCCACCAAAAGTACTCTTTCAGGTCCCTATACATCTTCGTTCTTCCAGGATGAATAAAGAATGAAGAACTATGAGCCTCATCCAGCAACTCATTCTTTAATTTAGGGATGGGAGGAACACAAACCCGATTCCTAAACTTTATTATCCCATCACAATCAAGGTTGAATTCAGGAACATTTATCACCTTCTTTTGTAACTTGACATGTTCTTTCTGTGAATCTTTAATCTTAACATGTATAGATGGTTGAAAATTCATTTGAGAAAGATACAATTTTCCCCTTTCATTATAATTCCAAGATCCATCCTTTATAAGTCCATAAATATTGGATCTTTTGTGATCCTCATCATGGATAAACTGGAATGGTCTTGTCGACTTAATGCATCTGCCACCTTGTTTGCTTTACCATGGTGGTAATGAATTGAGCAGTTGTAATCCTTAATCAGCTCAAACCATCTTCTTTGGTGCATATTTATCTCCTTTTGTGTGAAAATATACTTTAAACTTTTATGATCAGTATAAATGTCACACCTTTCTCCATAAAGATAATGCCTCCAAATCTTTAATGCAAAGATTACCACAACTAACTCCAAATCATGAGTTGGGTAATTTTGCTCATGGATTTTCAACTATCGTGAGGCATAAGCTATCACCATATCATTTTACATAAGAAAAAATCCAAATACCTTCTTAGATGAATCACTATAGATCACAAACCTTTCTCCACTACAAGGCAGTGTGAGCAAAGGTACACTGGATAACCTTCTTTTCAACTCCTTGAAATTCACTTAACATTCTTCCCTCCAAACAAACTTAACTCCTTTCCAGGTCAACCTGGTGAGTGGATTAGATAATCATGAAAAATATTTCACAAAACATTGATAATATCCATCCAAACCAAGAGAACTTCGGATCTCAGTTACTGTTGTTGGTGTCAACCATCTTTCGATAACCTCTGTTTTTGCTGGATCCATAGATATCCCCTCTTTTGAGATTATGTGACCCAAAAATGAAACTTTTTGAATCCAAAATTCACACTTGGTAAATTTGGAATAAAGATTCTCCTTTCTTAGGGTCTTAAATATAATTCTCAAGTGATCTTCATGTTCTTCCTTTCTCTTTCAATATACAAGAATATCGTCTATAAAGACTACCACAAACCGATCAAGATAGTCTCTAAAGAATTTGTTCATCAGATCCATGAAGATAACAGGGGTATTAGTAAGACCAAATGGCATCACTATAAATTCATAGTGTCCATACCTTGTACGGAAAGCTGTCTTTGGTATATCCTCCCTTTTGACCCTTAATTGATGATACCCTGAACGAAGATCAATCTTGGAAAAGTATTGAGCTCCGCGTAGTGGTCAAATAAGTCATCAATGCGTGGGAGAGGATATTTGTTCTTGATAGTGATCTTGTTAAGTTCTCGATAATCAATGCAGAGTCTCATTGATCCATATTTCTTCTTAAAAAATAGAACAGGTGCTCCCTAAGGTGACGCACTAGGGCATATGAACCCCTTATCAAGATTCTCTTGGAGTTGCTTCTTCAATTCTTGCAACTCAATTGGGGCCATTCTATAAGGTGTCTTTGAAATAGGTAAAGCACCCGATATGAGTTCTATTGAAAACTCAACTTCACGATTTGGTGGAAGACCCGACAATTCCTCCGGAAAGACATCATCAAACTCCTGTATAATGGGAATATTCTTAATCGTGAGTTTCTCACCAACCATTTGAGATAAATAACGTTCATTTAGTGGAATCAAGACCCATAAGATGGAAGAAATTTCCACTGGAAGGTTATGTTCATCCTTGCATCGATAGACGATCAAAGATTGATATGGAATATGAAATGTGACTTCCCTTATTTGGAAATTGATATGAGCTCCATAGAGAGAAATCCAATCCATTCCAAGAATCACATCAAATTACACTATAGGGAGGATCACAAGATTTGCAGGAAGCACATTCCCACAAACTTCAATTGGAGAAGAATTATAAACTTTTGATGCAACTGTTGTTCCATTATGGGTTTTCATAGATAACTCAACATCTAATTGTTGAGGTAATACGGTGAAACCCTTAGAAAATTATTTAGAAATAAATGAGTGGGTGGATCCAGAATCAAATAAAACATTTTCTACTTTAGAGTGGATGGTAAGTGTACCTTTCACCACTTCGTTATCGTACTCCACATCACTAATAGAAATTGCATGTGACTTTCCTTTGTCTTTAGCCCTAAGAGTTTGTTGATGTCGATCACCATCAACAACCATTGGATTAGGGCATTTGTAACGACCCAAAGTTTTTCAATAGAAAATTCCCTTCTTATATCTATGTCATAAAAACACAAAATAATGAACTACTAGGTGATAAGTGATCTTTAAACATAATTTTGTCACCCCTATGTTTAGAATTTTAAAAATCCAACATTCACGGTTGTGTTCAAGATAGCTTTTGGAGTCCAATGAAACAAAATCAATTTTTGGTGAATAGTAACCTACCCTTATGAATAGTAACCTACCCTTATGAATAGTAACATGACCCTTATGAATAGTAACTAAGAGTAACATTACCTATGAATAATAAAATAAAATTTAGACATCATAGAAAGTGACAATTTGACCTTAGTAAACATTTTGGTATTTTATAAATCATAAATAATTAACTATAATTAATTAATTAATTTAAAAGAATATTTATTTTCCTGAAATATATTCATAAATTATTGATTCAATGTCTAATAGATTTTAGATAATTTTATTAGACCCTAAGTAATTTTTGAAAGAACAGCAAAATCAGTTTTAATTTTAAAAATTGTTTTTTTAAGTAAATTATGATTTTAATTAAATATTAAATTAATAATATTTAGAAAATTATTTTTGAAAAATGGACTTCATTTTTGGATTCTACACGTCGAAAAATGGTAGAGGTAAAGTTTTGGGTTTATTCTGAAATACTTCAATTTTCGGGTGAATAGTAAAAAAGTACAGTTTTTCGCATAATCGGTGTACACTAAATTGCATCATTAATGATGTAATGATGAAATAAACATTCAAGAACATTAGTTTCGTCCAAAACATATTAAATTTCATAAATGGTTTCTTAAAACACAATAAATAAAATTCTCAAACCTAAAATGAACTTTCCAAACCCTAAAGTCAAAAAGTGATTTCTTAAAGTGTCTTTTCTCTTTCTTTCACTTTCCTTTTAATAAATTAATGAATTAGAATTATAAAGAAGAGTTAAAGCCTAAAACTAATTTTATTATATTAATATATGATTTAGGATGTCAAAAAACTACTATTACAAGTATAACTTATGATATATTATTTTATTTAATATTTTATGCCAAAAACACCTCCCTCCTCATGTATAAATAAGCCCTCCCCCTCCTCTTGCCAAACCACACCTCTCAAGCTTCAAGCATTGTCTAAGCTCTGCCCAATCATCTTCCCTAGCCTCTCCCCCACGTCCAAGAGCTTCTGGTCTCATCAAAATACCAAGCTTAGGCCCTTAAGGAGGCTCTCAAGAGGAGGATCTAAAAGGTAATTTCCCTCTCTCTTCTACTATAATTTCCTTTCAAGTTCAAGTTCCTTTCTTGATCTCTCCCTACCTATATTCATCAAAATTGTTTTTTAACTCCAGTATTATACATATAATGTAATATTATGATTCTAATGGTATATTATACCACCCCACACCCTTTCCATATTTCTTTTATTTAATTAAAGAGAACGTTGTTCATGTGGTGATAATTTATTACCTTCAAAAACAACATGCTCTCTTCTTCCATTTATACCTTAAATATGGTCATGAAACCATTTTTATGGTTGAACCAGAATGTTTTATATGTATTATGTTCTATTTTAAGTTCTGGAAATAACCTTTGGCCATACAACTAAGTGAAATGTTAAAATGAGTTAGTTGTGATCCAAAAACCGCTCAAATTATCCCAAATAATCTTCATTTAAAACTTATCTAATGATTCGACCACATGGATCTAATTTAACTCATTATAAAATCATTCAAGATTCTGTAATATCATTAATTACATGTAACATCAGTTCTGGATGTTTACCCATGATCTAACCAAACATCAATTTAAGAATACAAGTGGACCGCTCAAGAAAACCATAAAAACGAACATCCCCGAACAATGTTTTTAAACTCTATAAGTCATCCAAATGAACTTAATATGAAATAATGAAACCAGAATGAACCCTATTAATGTATAAAAGGTTCTTTAATTTCTAATTAATGAATATAATGTCATTATACAGGACATTAAAGAGAAGGAGGCATCCGAGTACAAGGTAAGGGGAAATCTCGAACCCAATTTTCTTCCTTCGGGTTCTCCCTCTTTCACTCCATTTTTGATATGGTTACTCCTAAAAGGTCTTTTGTTCATCTGTTACTTTACTTTTCTGGGATATACATGTTTGTCACTGGTTTTTATGTCCATAAAAATTTTTTCCAAAAGAACTCTTCTTTCAAGATCTCACCTTTTACCTCTCATTCAAGGTTGATGGTTCTTATATCAAGTATGTTGTTCCCTCTTTCTTTTGGGAACCCAAAGGTTATGAATATATTATTATGAGATGAAACCCATTCCTTTCCACGGGTTATTTATGTATATGTTTGATATGTGTTCTATGTGGCAAGCATGATAATGATAATGTTATGATGTGACGGGTGCGCCCGGAATTATATAGCGCAATATGAATGTTTAAATGTGACGGGTGCGCCCGGAATTATATAGCGCTCCAATGCATTGGGTAAAGTGATGAATCTCATGAGTAAATGTGAAATTATGCGTGAACATGATGATATCTTTGTTCACAAGTATGTGTGGTAGTTAACCACTAAGACATGATGTTTCATTTTTATGCTTTGCCACATTTCAAGTTTATTGTTCATGCTCCTCTCATGTTCAAGATCTTCTTCCTATGTCATGATTATGCTCACCCCATGCTATATTTTTTTTTTCTTTTCTATCCTCTTACTGGGCTTTTAGCTCACCTCTTTTGATGTATATCCTCAGGTGGCTACATGTACTATGGAGAGGACAAGTGCTACTAAGAAGCTATAGAAGAAGAGATTAAATGAATTTTTATGCTTGATGTTGTACTTGTTATGTATTGTCCTAGTTTTCCCAAGACACTAAACCTATGGATCCTCCATGTGTAATACTATTATGTTGTTTATCTTTGAAATTACGTAATAGTAAAGTAAGAAAAGTTCGGGTCGTTATAGTTGGTATCAGAGGACAGGTTTAGTTAATTTGGGAATTAGGATTAGTGAACCCTAAAGAAAACCTCTAGCATGAGACTAAGTACAAATATGCACATAAAGATATTTACCTAGGGATCTCATATGTTATGTTTTTGGTATAATTATTTAAAAGGATAAGTTTACTTATGTTTTGTTCTAACCTTTTCTATTTTAGAAAATGGTGGGAACCAGGAGAAATCAGGCCAGCAACTCTTGCGAAGGCCAATGCAACGATTTCCCGAACGACATCCCCAATGATTTTGGAGGTGGAGTTAAAAACTTCATGGCGATGCTTACCCAATTATCCTGGGTTATGAATAATAACCATAATAATTGGGAACTTCCTCCTTCACCAAAGAGGGAGCAGCTAGCTATCGAAAGTTTTATGCGGCAACGACCACCGACATTTTGTGGATCTTCCAATCCACTAGTTGCGGAACAGTGGGTCAACTCCATAGAGAAGATATTTTCTGTTCTTCACTGCTCCGAGACGGAGAAGGTGACTCTAGCCGTTTACCATCTAGATGGAGAATCCGATCAATGGTGGGATTTGATTAAGAACACCAAGACAAGGGATGAAATTGAAGAGATAGAATGGGAAGACTTTAAGATAATGTTTCTTAATAAGTACTTCCCACGAACTCTTCGCACGAAGATGGAGAGAGAATTCATAGAGCTCAAGCAAAAAGAAGGAGAATCTGTCACAATCTATGAAGCAAATTTCACAAGGCTCGCAAGGTATGCTTCGGGTTTTGTTATCAACAATGATAGAAAAATTGATAGATTCTTTAGTAGGATTAAAACCACATCTTCGAAAAGCTCTTGCAATTCGAGAATTTGGGAGTTATGAAGAAGTTGTTCGGTGTGCTCTCAAAGTGGAGATGGAGTTTGGAGAATGGTCCCATGGCTACGGTGATAAGAAAAGAAAGATGGAGTTTCAATCTGGTGGATCTAGTGATAAAGATGTGAAGAAAACACAACGACCCACTTGCCAAAAATGTGGGAAGTTGCACAGTGGGAACGCCTCAAAGGGACGAGGAAATGCTTCAAGTGTGGGAAAGATGGACACCTAGCTCACGAGTTTCTAAGAGACATGAAAAGGAAGGATAATGTATCCGATAAAAGGAGAGAACCACTCGTGGTTCAATGCTACAACTATAAGGAGCTAGGGAACTATTCAAACCAGTGCACTAAACCTCGAGCTTTCGAGGGTAATCAGCGCCAACAACCACCAAAGACAAAGGAACAAGGGAAGGCTTATGCCATCACTACTGCGGAAGTGGAACATGATAATGAAGTCGTACAAGGTACACTTCCTATTCACTCAAGAATGGCAAAAGTCTTATTTGATTCTGGTTCTACGCATTCCTTTATATCTTGCAAGTTTTCTAGAACTATAGAATCGAAGCCCCAAAACCTTGAAGTAGAGATATCTGTAAAAACACCAAGTGGTGCAATCATTGCAACCCAAGTGTTTGATTCTTCTCCTGTTGACGTATGTGGGAAGATTCTTTCGGCAAATCTTGTAATACTTCCCTTGGTGGAATTCGACGCTATAATGGGAATGGATTGGCTCTCGTTATATAGAGCACATATCAACTGTCGGGAAAAGGAAATATATTTTCGTATTCCGAACCATCCCATGCTCCTCTACAAATGCAAGGAAGATCATGTTTATCCTTTGAAAAATCCTTCAATGGTGTGGGTGATGATTCCCTATGAAGAAGCATACCTCGCCCAAATGTTTGAGTCGAAGGAAAGTTCCAACCTTGAGGAAATTCCCATCGTAAGGGAATACGGCGATGTATTTCCCAAAGAGTTACCCGGAATTCCCCCGGATTGTGAGGTAGAGTTCTCAATTGAACTCATACCCGAAGCTACTCCTATCTCAAAGTGCCCCTATAGGATGGCTCCTATCGAACTGGAAGAGTTAAAGAAGCAGCTGCAAGAGCATCTGGACAAAGGGTTCATACGCCCTAGTGCATCACCTTGGGGTGCGCCAGTGCTCTTTGTGAAGAAGAAGGATGGTACCATGCGGCTGTGTATCGATTATCGGGAACTCAACAAGATCACCATAAAGAACAAGTATCCTCTCCCAAGGATTGATGACTTGTTCGACCAGTTAAGAGGAGCTAAATACTTCTCAAAGGTGGATCTTCATTCTGGATATCATCAAGTAAAGGTGAAGAAGGAAGATATTCAGAAGACAGCCTTCCGTACAAGGTATGGGCACTATGAGTTTTTGGTGATGCCCTTCGGACTTACTAATGCCCCTGCAATCTTCATGGATTTGATGAATAGAGTCTTTAGACATTACCTCGACAAATTTGTGGTAGTGTTTATCGATGATATTCTCATCTACTCCAAGAGTAAGGAGGAACATGAAAAACATCTAAGACTTGTGTTGGCAACATTGAGAAAGGAGAAGTTGTACGCCAAGTTCAGCAAGTGTGACTTTTGGATGAATCAAGTCACATTCTTGGGAAATGTGATCACAAGCGAGGGAATTTCTGTGGACCCTTCAAAGACAAAGGCGATTGAAGAATGGCCCAGGCCCTCTAGTGTCACATAAATCCATAGTTTTCTTGGATTAGCTGGGTACTACCGACGTTTTGTGAGAAACTTCTCACGATTGTCAAGCCCGCTAACTATGTTAACAAGGAAAGGGGTAAAGTATGTCTGGACGGATGAGTGTGAGGGAAGCTTCAAGGAGCTAAAGAGAAGGCTAATCACTACACCTGTACTCACACTACCGAAAAGTGGAGAAAGTTTTGTGATATACAGTGATGCTTCAAAGAAAGGCTTGGGTTGTGTACTCATGCAAAATGATAATGTGATAGCCTACGCCTCACGACAGTTGAAGATCCATGAGCAGAACTACCCGACGCATGATCTAGAGCTGGCAGCCGTGATTTTTGCCTTGAAAATCTGGCGGCACTACCTTTATGGTGAGAAGTGTGACATATACACCGACCACAAGAGCCTAAAGTATATATTCACACAAAAGGAGCTCAACATGCGTCAAAGGAGATGGTTAGAGCTAATCAAGGATTACGAATGCTCTACTCACTATCATCCTGGAAAGGCGAACAAGGTAGCTGATGCTTTAAGCAGGAAAGAACCTGCCACTCTATCCATGTTGAGGATTGAGAAAGACCCTATCTTCTTGGATATGCAAAGGATGGATTTGGGAATCGTAAGGGCAGGGGATACAACCTACCTTGCCCAAATGATTGCGCAACAATCCATCCAACAGAAGATCAAGGAAGCACAAAGGGATGATGTGGAGATACAAAAGAGGGTGAAGGCAATAAAGGAAGGAAAGCTGCAAGAGTTCCATATCGACGATGATGGTGTGATTCGGTTTGGAATGCGACTTTGTGTGCCTTCATCACCCGGAATAAAGAAGGAGCTATTGGATAATGCACACAGCTCAACTTTCTCTATTCATCCTGGAAGTACCAAGATGTATCGTGATCTCCGAGAACACTTCTGGTGGGATAACATGAAGAAGGAGATTGCAGAATATATATCAAGGTGCTTGGTATGTCAGCAAGTTAAAGATGAGCGGCAAAAGTCCAAAGGTATGATGCATTCATTGCCTATACCCATGTGGAAATGGGAAAATGTCACTATGGACTTTGTCATGGGCCTCCCGAAAACGTTGAGAGGAAATAATGCGATATGGGTTGTGGTTGACCGACTCACCAAGACTGCTCATTTTATCGCTATTCGGGAAGACCTATCACTTGAACAACTTTCAAGGATATATGTGAAGGAAGTAGTGATATTGCATGGTGTTCCGCTCTCGATTGTCTCTGACCGTGATCCAAGGTTCACTTCTAAATTCTAGAGGATCCTTCAACATGCTTTGAGTACTGAATTAAATTTCAGCACGGCCTATCACCCCAAACTGATGGCCAGTCTGAAAGGACTATTCAGACACTTGAAGATATGCTAAGATCCTGCTCTCTTGAATTAAAAGGTGGTTGGGATCAGCAACATCCATTGGTTGAGTTCTCATACAACAATAGCTTCCACTCGAGTATTCAGATGGCTCTGTATGAAGCTCTTTATGGGAAGTGATGTAGAACTCCAACCTGTTGGGATGAAGTTGGAGAACGAAAACTACTTGGTCCTGATCTTGTTCAAGAGATGACATAGAAGGTTCAAGTCATCCAGAAACATATCAAAGCTTCTCAAAGTCGGCAAAAGAGCTATGCTGACAATCGACGAAGAGACTTGGAGTTTGATGTTGGAGATAAAGTCTTCCTTAGAATATCTCCATGGAAGAGAGTCATGAGATTTGGGAAGAAAGAGAAGCTAAGCCCAAGATACATTGGCCCCTTTGAGATCCTTGATCGTATAGGAGCTGTGGCCTATCGTCTGGAACTTCCACCAAATATGGCTCAAGTTCATGATGTGTTTCACGTATCACTACTGAGGAAGTACATTCCAGACCCCTCACATGTACTAAACTCAGAGTTGGTACAACTGGAAGATGATCTCTCCTATGAGGAGCAACCGGTAAAAATTCTGGACCGAAGTGATAAGGTTTTATGCAACAAGACAACCCGCCTTGTCAAAGTGTTGTGGAGGAACCAAAAGTTTGAGGAAGCAACATGGGAACCGGAAGAGGCAATGAAGGTGAAGTACCCTCACCTGTTTGTGTAAAGTGAAATTTCGGGGGCAAAATTTCTTAAGGGGGGTAGAATGTAACGACCCAAAGTTTTTCAATAGAAAATTCCCTTCTTATATCTATGTCATAAAAACACAAAATAATGAACTACTAGGTGATAAGTGATCTTTAAACATAATTTTGTCACCCCTATGTTTGGAATTTTAAAAATCCAACATTCACGGTTGTGTTCAAGATAGCTTTTGGAGTCCAATGAAACAAAAACAATTTTTGGTGAATAGTAACCTACCCTTATGAATAGTAACCTACCCTTATGAATAGTAACATGACCCTTATGAATAGTAACTAAGAGTAACATTACCTATGAATAATAAAATAAAATTTAGACATCATAGAAAGTGACAATTTGACCTTAGTAAACATTTTGGTATTTTATAAATCATAAATAATTAACTATAATTAATTAATTAATTTAAAAGAATATTTATTTTCCTGAAATATATTCATAAATTATTGATTCAATGTCTAATAGATTTTAGATAATTTTATTAGACCCTAAGTAATTTTTGAAAGAACAACAAAATCAGTTTTAATTTTAAAAACTATTTTTTTAAGTAAATTATGATTTTAATTAAATATTAAATTAATAATATTTAGAAAATTATTTTTGAAAAATGGACTTCATTTTTGGATTCTACACGTCGAAAAATGGTAGGGGTAAAGTTTTGGGTTTATTCTGAAATACTTCGGGTGAATAGTAAAAAAATACAGTTTTTCGCATAATCGGTGTACACTAAATTGCATCATTAATGATGTAATGATGACATAAACATTCTAGAACTTTAGTTTTGGCCAAAACATATTAAATTTCATAAATGGTTTCTTAAAACACAATAAATCCAATTCTCAAACCTAAAATGAACTTTCCAAACCCTAAAGTCAAAAAGTGATTTCTTAAAGTGTCTTTTCTCTTTCTTTCACTTTCCTTTTAATAAATTAATGAATTCGAATTATAAAGAAGAGTTAAAGCCTAAAACTAATTTTATTATATTAATATATGATTTAGGATGTCAAAAAACTACTATTAAAAGTCTAACTTATGATATATTATTTTATTTAATATTTTATGCCAAAAACACCTCCCTCCTCATGTATAAATAAGCCCTCCCCCTCCTCTTGCCAAACCACACCTCTCAAGCTTCAAGCATTGTCTAAGCTCTGCCCAATCATCTTCCCTAGCCTCTCCCCCATGTCCAAGAGCTTCTGGTCTCATCAAAAGACCAAGCTTAGGCCCTTAAGGAGGCTCTCAAGAGGAGGATCTAAAAGGTAATTTCCCTCTCTCTTCTACTATAATTTCCTTTCAAGTTCAAGTTCCTTTCTTGATCTCTCCCTACCTATCTTCATCAAAATTGTTTTGTAACTCCAGTATTATACATATACTGTAATATTATGATTCTAATGGTATATTATACCACCCCACACCCTTTCCATCTTTCTTTTATTTAATTAATGAGAACGTTGTTCATGTGGTGATAATTTATTACCTTCAAAAACAACATGCTCTCTTCTTCCATTTATACCTTCAATATGGTCATGAAACCATTTTTATGGTTGAAACAGAATGTTTTATATGTATTATGTTCTATTTTAAGTTCTTTAAATAACCTTTGGCCATACAACTAAGTGAAAAGTTAAAATGAGTTAGTTGTGATCCAAAAACCGCTCAAATTATCCCAAATAATCTTCATTTAAAACTTATCTAATGATTCGACCAAATGGATCTAATTTAAATCATTATAAAATCATTCAAGATTCTGTAATATCATTAATTAAATGTAACATCAGTTCTGGATGTTTACCCATGATCTAACCAAACATCAATTTAAGAATACAAGTGGACCGCTCAAGAAAACCATAAAAACGAACATCCCCGAACAATGTTTTTAAACTCTATAAGTCATCCAAAGGAACTTAATATGAAATAATGAAACCAGAATGAACCCTATTAATGTATAAAAGGTTCTGTAATTTCTAATTAATGAATATAATGTCATTATACAGGACATTAAAGAGAAGGAGGCATCCGAGTACAAGGTAAGGGGAAATCTCGAACCCAATTTTCTTCCTTCGGGTTCTCCCTCTTTCACTCCATTTTTGATATGGTTACTCCTCAAAGGTCTTTTGTTCATCTTTTCCTTTAATTTTCTGGGATATACATGTTTGTCACTGGTTTTTATGTCCATCAAAATGTTTTCCAAAAGAACTCTTCTTTCAAGATCTCACCTTTTACCTCTCATTCAAGGTTGATGGTTCTTATATCAAGTATGTTGTTCCCTCTTTCTTTTGGGAACCCAAAGGTTATGAATATGTTATTATGAGATGAAACCCATTCCTTTCCATGGGTTATTTATGTACATGTTTGATATGTTTTCTATGTGGCAAGCATGATAATGATAATGTTATGATGTGACGGGTGCGCCCGGAATTATATAGCGCAATATGAATGTTTAAATGTGACGGGTGCGCCCGGAATTATATAGCGCTCCAATGCATTGGGAAAAGTGATGAATATCATGAGTAAATGTGAAATTATGCGTGA
This sequence comes from Viscum album, assembly GCA_963277665.1. Taxonomy (NCBI): domain Eukaryota; kingdom Viridiplantae; phylum Streptophyta; class Magnoliopsida; order Santalales; family Viscaceae; genus Viscum; species Viscum album. Next base: position 827,848,106 of record OY728155.1, read on the forward strand.
ACATGATGCTAGCTTTGTTCACAAGTATGTGTGGTAGTTAACCACTAAGACATGATGTTTCATTTTTATGCTTTGCCACATTTCAAGTTTATTGTTCATGCTCCTCTCATGTTCAAGATCTTCTTCCTATGTCATGATTATGCTCACCCCATGCTATATTTTTTTTCTTTTCTATCCTCTTACTGGGCTTTTATCTCACCCCTTTTGATGTATATCCTCAGGTGGCTACATGTACTAAGGAGAGGACAAGTGCTACTAAGAAGCTATAGAAGAAGAGATTAAATGAATTTTTATGCTTGATGTTGTACTTGTTATGTATTGTCCTAGTTTGCCCAAGACACTAAACCTATGGATCCTCCATGTGTAATACTATTATGTTGTTTATCTTTGAAATGATGTAATAGTAAAGTAAGAAAAGTTCGGGTCGTTATAGCATTGATTGGCATAATGCCCCATTTCCTTGCACTTGTAACATTGAAGTGTCAGAGGTGCACTCTGTGTAGCGTTTTCATTGTTCGCATCACTAGACATCTGCTTCCTATCATTGTGGCATTCAAATTCCCTATGACCTTACTTTACACATTTGAAACATTTACTTGTCCCTTTAAGACAACTCCCTCCATGTTTCTTTCCACACTTTGAGCATAAGGGAAAAATCATATTCTTTTCAGTGTGCTCTTTAGATTTTCCTTTGAATTCCATTTTCCTCTTCTTATCAAACCCATATGACTGATGGGTTACTACAATATCCATCTCAACTTTGAGAGCACATCGAACGATTTCCTCGTAGCTATTGAAGTCCCTTATGGATAAAGCCCTTCGAAGACTTGGTTTTAAGCCACTAAAGAATCGATCGATCTTACTCTCAGGTTGGATAATAATACCAGAAGCGTACCTTGTAAGTCTTGTAAAATTTGCTTCATAGGTACCAATAGATTCATCATCCTTTTGCTTTAGTTCAAGAAACTCCTTATCCGTCTTTGTTCGGAGAATACGAGGGAAGTACTTATTGAAAAATAAGTTCTTGAACTCGTCCCATTCTATGGACTCAATTTCATCTCTTGGCCTCGTATTCATGATAAGATTCCACCATTGATCAACATCACCTTCCAAACGATACACTGCTAAGATGAATTTATCATGTTCAGAACATTGAAGAACTGAAAATATCTTTTTAGTAGTACTGATCCATTGTTCAGCAACTAATGGATAAGTAGACCCGCTGAATGAAAGTGGACAGTGTCTCACGAAGGATTCAACAGAATGTTTCTCCTTCCTTTGCTCATTTGGAAGTCCTGCATGATTCATAGCTTGAGAAAGTTGTGTGAGCATGGCTACAAGATTTTTCATTCCCACTCCCATAATGTTTGGTTGCTTAGGGGGACAATCATTGCATTTCCCATCACATTCCGCATTAACACAGTTCCTTTGAGTTCTATCCATTGACTAAAACCAGGAAGAATAGTGTGAGAAACACTAATTATGATAGTAAAACCACACAATCAAGAATAAAATTTCACACTTAAGGTCTTATCATAGGTTGTTCGTGGCCATTTCTAAAACACTAAGATTGTGTTTTATGCTTAGACTTATCCTTAGGGTTCATACTAAGGCTTTCACATCCTAGTTTCCAAAGGTTGACTATACATTTCCTCTGATACCAACTATAATAACCCATAATTTACATACATTGTTAGTACTTAAAAATTTAAGTACACTTATTAAAACATATAACAAAAACATGAAAGGACCGTATAGGTATAGTGTATTTAGAAACTGGGAAACATAAACAACTGGTTCATAAAGAGTCTACACTGTCTCCCATTAATTTCATCATATCTATAGTCCCTTTTGGCATATCTTACTTAATAACCTTCTTCCTGACCTGGGTAAAGAAAACATACAAAAGGGTGAGCTCAAATGCTCAGTAAGGGTAAACAAAAGAAATATCAATCACATCATATTCATAAAAACATAACATTTTGGAAATCTTACCCTGCAAAAGAGATCATAATTTCATAACATGGGATAAATCATGGTAGTGAAATGTAATCATAATAATCATAACTTAAAACATGAAGCTTTGTGTCATACCCACATAATCATAGAGAATCATTTCTTATTAGTCAAGACTCATTTCCAAGACTATCTTAGTGGACAAAGTCCATTTCTGAACCGAGTTCATTCCTCGTTTCAGTCCTGTTTCATTGAACCGGTTTAACCTTCCATTCCATCCATGTCTATCTCATGAGATATAAAATCTTTACCCAATTCATTGGAGGGAGATATAGGTCCCACCCATATCATAATGATACCATTCTTATGTGTGCCACAAAATCATAAACCATACATCCTAGCATAACCCATGTAATAAAAATGAGATTCTTAAACATCGTGACATCATAAAACAATTCATACAAGATAAAGAAATTCATAAAAATAATTCCATCACTACATAATAAAATCAATTTAACAATAGGGATAGAAACAGAACCATTTATTATCTTAGATGGAAAATAATTTTGATAAAACAATTGAACTCCATTCTTGAGGAAAATATCCTTTCTACTTCAAAAACACTTTTCCTTTCTTAACATGTAATACAATTCTAAACTAAAAGAAGTTGATTAAAAATAAACTTTAAAACATGTAAAGGAAGCTTCTTGGAAATAATTTTTTAAAAATCCATTCATTCCGTATAAGTTAAAAAAAACATTCTTCTTGTACTTTTGTTGGAAAAGTCAAAAAGTACCTCGTATGAAAAACGACAAAATATTCCTTTCATATCTTTTACTAAAAACTCACCGAAGGGTAAAATTGGATTTAAAAAATTTTAGGTGCATGGAAATAATATTACATATTGAGGAAACATGGATGTGGATGATAAAATACACCCTAGTAAATTTCAAAGTATAAACAATCTCGGATAAAAATGAGATTGCGATATTTCCCTTACCTTAGGTCCGATTTGCTTCGTAAGTGTCCGAACCTCCTGTATAATGATTTAAATAATGTAATTGACTTATTCCAGAATCATACTCATTGTTATGATATCATATATGGTCATATTCTTAGCTTATTATTAGTAATATTTCATTGCTACATGTTATTCGGGTGTTTATTACTTTTTATTCTTATGTGTGTTTTGTCGAATAAATTCTTATTCTTCTTTTTAGGTTATAGATACCTCATTTCCAGAATGGTATTAGTGTAATATATATCATATTTATTCACTAAATTCATTTATTTAATCATTATGCAATGAAAATCATGTAGAAGGAGTCGCATCACGTTGTGGAGACGGTATTCCGTACGTACGCACGAGCGATGATATCGTTCCCATGATCGTGGAATTGTATTGAAGTGTATGTATACTATTTTAGAATAAATATCACTTTAAAATAATTATATATATTCATTATTTACACCATTATACCCATCCAAGTAAGGTGGTGGTGGAAAATAGATTACACCATGGCGTAGAGACGATATTCCGTACGTACGCACACACGGTGATTTCGTTTTCCGTAGGATGGATAGATGGTGAAATAGGGTTGTTTCATACTTATAATAACATATCTGTATATTAGTGATACTGATGTTATTAATTAATAATGAAAAAACTAAATAATAAGAAGTGGAAGAAGAAATAAAGTTGAAAGAATCGGTAACGGACATTACCTCTTCTTTGAAGCGCTTCTTTGAGACCTCCTTTTAGGGCCCTAAAATTGGTCTTTGAAGAATACCAGGACCTCTAGGATGTTTCTAGGGAAGTGGAGATGAGAAATTTTCAGGGGTTGGACGAGATTTAAGGCTCAAAGTGGTGTGAGGAAGAGAGGGAGGAGGTTCCCTTTTATAAGGGAGGAGAGGGGCACTTTTGGAAAAACTAAAAATGATATTTTATTATAAAGCCATATTCGGTTTTAAATATCTCCAAATTGATTTATTTTGAATCTAAGGTGGTGATGGGTCTAAATACTCTCATCAAATAGAATTTTGACAAGTTTAGTTTACTATTTTATCCTTATCATTTAGATTTAACTTTAAGTTGGATAATTTTACTTTTACCGTGTCTTTTGTGTTCTTACACTATAAGGTTAATAAACTTACTATAACAAGTCAAAATAACCCCAAGTTGTTTATTATTAATATATATAACCTTATATAAATCATTTGACCGAACCTTAGATTTTTATGAATAAAATAACAATTAATAATATAATATTTGTTTTAAAAGCTATTTTATGTCAATTTTGACACTATTTAGTAATTGATTTTTGTGAAAATCAGTACAGAATGATTAGTTCGAAAAACGTTAATTAAATCAATACTAACATGTCATATTAAACTAGAAAATTAGTGGTATTCATGAAAAGTCTCAAATTACATTTATTTGGGTATTTATAACATCAATTATGTCAATATTTCATTAATAAGATAATTATTGCATCATCTTTGTGTCATAAATAAATTAAATTATTTAATGTATAAAAATTAAAAATAAAATACAATTATGTATTAAATATTTTTATATTTCTAATGAATATTTATATTCGAACTTATCTTATGTATAACCCTATATTAAAAATTATTTACTTATTAAACTTTCATTTTAACTATTTTAACCCTTCTTTAAATAAATTAATAATAAATGTCCTAATCTAATCCATGTGGGCCTAAATGGTCATATTTTATTCCTAAGGTTGTTTTTGGTCGAATTACACTTATCCAATTGAATTAGGACATGTGTTAGGGTAATAATAATATCATTTTTACCCTTAATTACCCAATTTACTTTTAACCGTGGTAAATAAAAGTAAAAAGTTACTATTCACCAAAAATTATTTTCATCTCATTGAACCACATTTTACTTACTGACATCAACCGTGTCTCTATGAGTTTTGAAATTACACTCATAGAAGCGGTAAAATTATGTTTTATGTAAATTTTCAAATTCTCTTAAGAGGTGGGTAAAAGACGGTGAAAAGTTCAACAAAATTTGTATATATCTAAAATTATTATAAAATTACCCCAATGAATTACATTGAACTTATATAGGTATTATGTATCAATTTTGACCTAAAATAAATTTAAATAAAATAAATAACTATTTAAAAAGTTGGTTTTTAAATAGTAACCCAGTGTTTTCACTATTCATCCAAAATTGAAAGTTTCCAGAAAAATACCAAAATTTCACCCTAGGCTAATTTAGATATTCCGAATCCAAAAATGAAGTCCATTTTAAAAAATAAAATTTACAAAATTTCAAAAAGTGGTTATTACTATTCATAACGGCTAGTTTTAATAATATTTTAATAGCATATCGTTGTTTAGTGAAACTCGGTATTGCGTACGATACAAGCTATCAAAGAAGGTCGCGATTGCGTGTAAAGTAAGATAAGCTTGTGTTGTATGTAGTGAAAGATTCCTTTGATGATTTATATAAAATAAAAACAAAAATATTTCTTATAAAAGTATCGGGTGTCACAATAAGGTTGCGCGAAAAATTTGACGTTGTGCCAAAAATTTGACGTTGCAAAAAAAATTTGATGTTGCATGAAAAATTTGATGTTGCGTAAAAAATTTGATGTTGTGCGAAAAATTTGATGTTGTGCAAAAAATTTGATGTTGGAGGGAAAAAAATTGATGGTGAGCAAAAAATGAAAAGTTATGCGCAAAAGTGGAGGCTGCACGAAAAAGTGAGATCTTGCACACAAAGGGTAGGTGCAAAGTAAAATCATCAGTGTAACCTGGTTGCACGTCTGATTATCCAGTTCAGTGGTTTAGAGTGTTCAAGTGCATCAATTCCGGACATTGATTCAAGCAGAGTCTCATGCTAAGAAGAGACAAATACTTCAATGCAAATCTATTGAAGTGACCATCACGCCTATAAACTGAGTGGGTCTTCACCAAAGGCAGTGAGCCAAGGGGAGTCAACGGGAGTGACCCAAGGGACACAATGGGCTATCTCTGAACTTTTGTAAAGGCAGTGTGCCTGGGATAGAGTGACTGTTCCTGAACATTGTAATCCAAAACTAGTGAAGTTTAGTGGAATTAGGTACGAATGACAACATATCGGCGTATGCTCCTTGGATGTAGCCCTTTGTGGTGAACCAAGTAAAAGTACTATGCTGACTTCCTGCTTTCATTTGTTTGACAGGTTTAACAAGTTCCTATCAATGTGGGAACAAGATCCACAACTTTAAAAAGAAAAAGTTGACACCCTGATTCACCCTTCCCCTCTCAGGGTGTTTCGTGGTCCTTCACTATCTATGTTTAATCTCACTGCTCTCTTGTTTAAATCTCATAGTGCAAAATTTCTCCATGTAAAAAGGTTACCGATGAAAAGGTCACTGATGCAAAGGTCATCACTGCAAAGATCACCAATGCAAGGTCACCGTTGCAAGGTCACTGATGCAAGGTCACCGATGCAAAGGTCACCGATGCAAGGTCACCGATGCAAGGTCACTTATCCAAGTTCACCGTTGCAAGGTCACCGATGTAAGGTCCCCATTGCAAGGTCACCGATGCATGTCTACCATTGGGAAGGTTATCAATGTAGATTTATTGATGGAAGGTTACCGATATAGAGTTATCGATGGAAGTCTACCATTGGGAAGGTTACTGATGAATGCTGCCGATGTGCACTTACTGTTGAAGCCTACCATTGTAAAGGATACCGTTACCAGTCTATCATACTCTTCTACTCCATACATTGTCAACATTTTATGATTATTCTAATGATCATATTTTCTAACTTTAATGATTTTGACATTAATTAATCTTGATTGTAGACATATCAAGAGACCGTATATGGGGATAGTATGAGGTACGATAAAGATTGCACGTGATGTACTTATTCCTATTGTTAGACCTTGAGTATAAAAGAGAAGACCAATGAAGAAAAGAGATGTAGATGATGAGGTTGAGAAGTGTGTCTGATCATATGAAGAAACTTACTCCCTAGATCAAAGGAAGAACCATCCAAAACTTACACTATGAACCCACAAGAATCACGAAGATCATTTGGGACAATCTCATTTCTTCCATCTATGCTTCATCAACTCTCAATCAAAACAAGAAGCAGAACTCTTATTTTATAAAAGCTAGAACCTGAAGTTGCAACAATCTTTTTGGAGACAAATTTCAGAGAAAGACGCAAATATCAAATTCTTCACTTCAAGGAGCCAAGAGATAAACTACAAACACATAGAGCCTTATAAACTTAATCTCATCATATTTTTTCTACTTTGTTCTTTTATTTTACATTTCTGAGAAGTGTGTGTTCGTGTCATACACACTGTCTCCTATGCTTGAACTAGAGGATACAAAAATCCTCACATAAAACTTCTCTTAAGCCTTGTTTTCCCACATATAACTATGGAAGAGACCATGTTTGGTATTTCTTGTTTATCATTCCCACGACTGTGGCAGAGGGTGTGAACCCTGGATAGTCTGTAAAAATTGTTGTAAAGTCCGATACAGGTTTTGTATCAAGTTTATTGTTAATAGAAACTACTTGGAGGTAGGTGATCACCAAGTAGAGAGGAATAAGTCTTGGCTTGAGACTAAACCTATTAATTAACTTTTCTGTGCACTATATTTTGTTATACTCCATTTTATATATTTTCCACTACTTATAACTGCTAAAACATTAAACTGTTTTACATTCACTTTGATAGTTAGTTTTGGTTAGTGTGTGTATATATTTAATTCAGTAAACTTGCTTCAAAATACGAAGAAGTTTTTCACACTAATTCAACTGAGGCCTAATCACCCTTTGAGAAACCTACTGACCAACTGGACATTTACATCTTTACTGCCTTAATTAACTGGGCCATTTCAAAATTTTGGGGATCTTTATAATAATTTTTTAACAGAAATTTTAAGTAGGAACTCAATTCAACCCCTCTTAAGATTCCAATCTGACCAACATTTGGTATCAGAGGAATGTTTTTATTACTACTACCTAAACTGTTGTGCTATTCGTCAAATTCTTTAACTGTGATTTTAGTTGTATCTTAAAGATATTAAAATTTCTATCATATCTAAATTTTAAGTTCTTTATAATTCTAATTAACAATGGATAATCGAGTTGAGGGTGCTTCTACTAACATGACACCTTTATTTTATGGGAATAACTCTACTCAGTGTAAATTAAAAATGAAAATGTATCTAGAAAGAATGGGACCTGAAATCTGGGACACAATTGAAGAACAAAATGTATTATCTATTACTTCTAGGGACACATGATATAGTTGACTAAAGATACATATAAAAATAACTATAAAGAAATGAATTCTTTGTACTATTCTATAGGTGATGAAGAATTCAATAGAATATCTTCTTGTAAAACTGCATATGAAATTTGGGATACTTTAGCTGTTTCTCATGAGGGAACAACCAATGTTAAAGAAATGAGATTAAATAATTATACTATTAAATATGATAATTGTAAGATGAAGCCTGATGATATTATATCTGAAATGTATCTCAGGTTCAATGAAATAGTGAATAACATGAGTCTTCTTGGAAAAATAGTGGTCAACAAGGACCAAATTACGAGATTGCTAGGATGCCTACCTGACAGATGGAGACAAACTTTTATTTCTATCTGAGAATCCTGTGACATAGGGAAGTTTCCAGTTAAGGAACTAATTGGAAAGATTATGATGTATGAAGAAGACCATAAGGTAAATCAGGAAGTAGATGAAGATCCAAGAAAGAAGTCTATAGCATTCAAGACTGCTACCTCAAGGAATAAGGAAAAATAAAAAGTTTAAGATCTTATAGATACATCCACTAGTGAAGACTCAAGCTCTGATAGTGATGATGAGATGGATAATCTTTCTAGGAGATTAAAGAAGTTATACAGGAAGAAGAAGTTATTTAGAAAGTCAAAATATAAATCAAGGTATGATAATAAAGGATATTGGAAAAAGGACAGATAATAGAATGATAACACAAATGAGATAGTCTGTTATGAGTATAAATGAAAAGGTAATGTGAAAGTTGATTTTCCCAAGATAAAATTTAAGAAGAAGTATGAAGACAAGGGAAAGGGATATAAAAAGTCTATGAAAGAAACATGGAGTGCCTCAGAAGATAGATTAAGTGGATTTGACAATTCTGATATTGAAAAGAACAAACATGAAAACCTGTGTTTCATAACAGAAACATCCGAGGTAACGCCCAATTCTCTTATACATAAGGCTTACTATTCTTGGAATGAATGTGAATCAAACAATGATGAAAATATGAATATGTATGAACTATTTGAATATTGTGGAATTATTGAGGACACCTTTAATTAACTCAAGGATAAATATAAATTATTGAAAAGACAACATGCTTTAAATTCTAATTATAAGTCTTATCTGGATATTGAAAAAGAAAAATGTGCTCAACTATTAAAAGAAAATACGAAACTTAAATTATCTAATGAGTAATTAAAAAGTGATATTGGGAAGTTTACTATAGGTATAGATACATTGACTCAGTTACAAGGAAAATAAATTGCTCCAAAATACAAAACTAGTCTAGGATATCAGCCATGATAGAGAAGAATTATTAAGAATAAATTTGTTCCGAAATCTGGATAGTTCACTGCTAGTTCAAGTTCTGGACCATATTTTAAAAAAAATTCTATAAAGGTCCTAAAAAAGTGTTCATGTATCAAAAAATATCTGTTGATTATAGGAAACCTATGAGACAAGTATGGGTTCCCAAAGTTTTACTTTCTAAAATCTCTGGACCGAAGAAAATATGGGTACCAAAGTTACCATAAACTTAATCTATTCTACAGGAAAACTGTTTAAAGAGATCCTATAAAACTCTATGGTACATGGAAAATGGATGTCCAAGATAGATGACAGGATACCACTCATGATTCAAGAGCCTAATTAAAGTTTATGGTGGACATGTTACATTTGGTGATAATAAAAAGGGAATATCATCGGCTTAGGATAAATTGGTAACCCTAATAAAATATTAATTTCAGAAGTAATTTTTGTTGATGGGTTAAATTACAATTGACTAAGTACATCTCAGTTATGTGATGATGGTTTCAATGTTAAATTTGAAAATTATGCATTAAATGTTTTTGATTTTAAAAATTATTTAATATTAAGTGCTCTTTGAAATGAAAATGTATATGTTGTTGATTTAAATTTGTTATCTAAGAAAAATGTTTCATGTTTAAATGATTTTTATATGGAATCCTAGTTATGACACAGAAGATTAGGACACTACAATGTGCAATCACTTAGGAAACTAAATAAGAAATGTTTTGTTAGAGGATTAACTATATTATAATTCCCACATAACAAAGTTTTTAATCCTTTTCAAAAGTGAAAACAACACAAAGTTTATTTCAAACTAAAGAAAGAAGTTTCTACTTCTCAACCACTTGAGTTGGTTCACATGTATTTGTTTGGACCATCTAGAGTTTCAAGTTTAAATGGGAAGCACTATGTTTATGTTCTTATAGATGACTTTTCTAGATATACTTGGGTATATTTTCTAGATTAAAAAATTGAATCATGTTCTTACTTCATTAAATATTCCATGTTTGTAGAAATCATTAGTGGACTTAGAATTAAGACCTTGAGAAGTGATCATGGCTGTGAGTTTGAAAACCAAAAATTTGAATCATTTTTCTCACATAATGGCTATAATCACAATTTTTTCTCCAAGAACACCCCAAAAAAATGGAGCTATAGAAATAATAAATAGGAAACTTCAATATAATTACCAAACTATGCTTAATAAGTATAATTAACCTATCTATTTTTGGGATGAAGCAGTTAATACAGCTTGTTACATTATCAATAGAGTCTTGATTATACCTATTCTTAGGGAGGCCCCTTACGATCTCAAGAATAATAAGAAAACTAAGTTTAATTACTTTAGAGTTTTTGGTTGAAAAGTATTCATCCATAACACTAAGGAAAATATTGACAAGTTTTCTTCCAAAAGTGATGAAGGAATTTTCATAGGTTACTTAATCACTAGTAAAGATTATAAAATATTTAATAAGAGATCCAAATGTGTAGAAGAATCAGTTCATGTAAAATTTTATGAGACTGATCCCTATGAACCCAAAATCTCTGTTAAACTCCTTAGGGAAGATATGTCAATTTTTTGACCTTAATGATAAAGACAGTGAGCTCTTAGTGAAAACAACTAGTTCTGGAAATTCTCCAGAATCTATGCATGGTGAATCTGAACCTATAGAAAATCATGAGGAGTCTAGTTCAACTCTTTCAAGAGGTATTAGAACTCTCAAGAATCATTATTTAGATGCTATAGTCGGTGATTTAAATAGAGGAACACAAACTATTGCTTCTCTGAGAAACCAAGTTGAACATCAAGCCTTCCTTTCACAGCTTAAACCTAAAAATATTGATGATGCAATCAATACTGTCGTTGAGAAATAAAACTATAGAGTCACTATGCCTAACTTTTAGACACCACACATTATGTCAGATTAATACTTTACAATAATGATTTAAAGACTAACTCTGGGGAATAAAACTATATAATCACTATCAACAAGTGATGAATACTGTGAATTAGGTCAAAAAAATTACTCTAACCAATAATATTATTATTTTTTCTTTAAATTTATAAATACTCAAATTAAACATAAATTGAGCTAAAATCCAATAAAATAAATAATAGACCTGAATAACTCAAAATCACACCCCAAAATACAATGGAAATGAATTGTAATAGTTTCATTACAATGATGAAAAAATATTTGGTAAAAATTTACATCAAAAAAACATGCTCAATAAACTATTTTTTCATGAACTAACACTTTCAAAAAGTTTAAAATCAAGGATAATGAAATTACATTTTCCATATAATCTGATGTTTACCCCATAAATAATAGGTTTTCACCCCCAACATAGAATATAACTATGCTCATTGTTGAAAGGTAATATAAGAGAAGAGAGAGTTTTGAATTTGGAAGAAAGTAGAGGAGCGGAGTTCAAGAATTAAATCACAGAACCGAATCACATGGTTAGAAGATAAAGGCCCAAAGATAAGTAATTGATCATTCTAGATATATGATAGATATAGACTACTCATAGATAATTAAAAACATGTTTTGAGCTCTATAAGTAATGTGGTTCAATTAAAAATCCTCAACTTATTCCTCTCTAAGATCTCAAAAAAATCAAATTATATCACCATGGAAACCATATGGGGTTACCTTAACTAAAAAAAATAAAAAAATAAGGATAAAAAACATTTTAATTTTTTTATTTGATGAAGGAGAACAAATATAGATGAAAAAAAGAAAACAATTAAATAGATATTGGGTTGCCTCCTAGAATGTTCTTAGTTTAATGTTTTTAGCTTAATATAGTCCCCCCAACTTATCAAATATTTTCTCCTTAATAGATTGGCTCATTAATGTAATCATTAGTTTATGTTTATGGTATGAATCAATGAATGAATTTACTATATAAACATTGAACATAAATATGTGACCATTGATGGGGGTGTTGAATCTAAAAGGCCCCATGATGGTAGATATTATCCCCAATATAGGTTCTTGAGCACCTTGATATCAACTTACCTCAGTGAAAATGATGTTTATAAGATTAATTAAGAAATTATATTCCCAGTTAAAAGTGTTTAAATTTAAAAATATTACATATATAGGCATTAACTCTATCTTTAATGATCTTGTAATTTTTATAAGACTCTATCCCAGGTTCCTAAATTTCATTAAGGTCATTTCATCCAAAAAAAATACCAAAATTCAGATTTTTGATGGCCCAAAAGGATTTGTACTCAATTTCAACATGAAAATGGAAGTATTTTCCATAAACCAACTGATATAGAGACATTCCTAGGATGGTTTTTTATATGGTAAAATATTTATAAATGGATTCAAAGAGATTCATATAACAATATTTCATGTTGGGTTTGGAAGTTATGTCAAGAAGTTTATTTATTTTATTATTTTCCAACTCAACTTGACTATTGGTTTGAGGGTGGTAGGATATGGAAACTTTGTGGGAGATATCATACATATAAATGAGTTTAGAGAAAGAAAAATTATAGAAATGGGTTCCAGAGTCACTAATGATATCCTTGCACATTATGAATCAAGTAATTATATTTTCTTCGAGGAATAAAATCACAACTTGATGATAATTAGACTTAGTGGGAATGAAATCAACCCATTTAGGAAAAAGACTAGTATTTAAGAGGATGTAGATATACCCCTATAGTTTAGGATGGGTTTTATAAAATCAATTCCTGAATAATAAAATATATCTATAATAAAAATGGGATTAAGAGGTATTTGTTTCCTTTTATTGTGATTTTTTGTGGAAATGTGTCCTACAATTCCCACTCTATGATAAAAATTAAGAACTAGCTCTTAGTCAGACTCATAAACACACATCTTAATGTATTTATTGGAGAGGAACTTGTAGTGGTTATTTCCAGTGGCTTTATTGTTGGCTATCTGATTTTGGGAAACCGGATGCCCAATTTCTATAATAACTCATTTATTATGTTACCAGAGGCTTTCATGTTGAGTTTATTATTTTTTTCTACAAAAAAATCATGTAAAACCTGATGTTTGATTGAGGGTGATTGGGTGTGTTTTTACAATCACTTTTGCTGGGTCCACCATTTTTTTTATCAAGAAAACTCTCAATGGTTCCCACATCCATAGTGAACTATATGATTTCTTTTCAAAGGTAGGTGGTCATTTGGGGTTTCAAACACAATGATGATTATTAAATCACATTGGTCGAAAAGATTGGAGGTCAGGCTCATCACACCATTTTTGGGAGAATTATTTCCTAATCCAGGTATCTCTTATAGATTTAAGATATATTTGTGAATCATTCCCAAATCCCAATATGGGGCCAATTACCTAAATAAAATGTCCAAGTGGTGTATATTTGTACATATGATAACGTGTTATATTAATGAAATGATCTATATTTATCAAATTATCACTATCTATTTCCCATTATTTATTAACAATGAATGTATTCTTATGTTTTGAAGCCACATGACTTCTAGAGTTTGCTGCCATCTGGGGTTGGGATTGAACCTTCAAGAGGTGTTCAACATATCATATGAAAACAAGAATAAAAATCAATGCAGTTCGTATTATACCAAGATGCATAGTTTAAAGTCATATAGGAAGAACATATATGAGGGAATTTAAGAATTGGATATATATAGATCGGGATTTATAAATGTGTCCTTCATTTCTGATTTACAATAAGAATCAGAGTCCCTATAGTTCCATTCTTATACTAAGGTGAATGAACATGTTTGAGATTCATTTATATCATGCTACTGACATGATCACCACAAATTTCTAATCCCACATGATTCATGCTCAGTGTAAGAAACAAGAGATATAAGGCATGTCCCAAAGAATACATGATCATATTTATAAGGGGATTACATACTGAGGTTTCCCTAAATGTAAGGTTTTTATAATTTGAGTGGAATAATAATTGTAAATACTTATGCTCACATATTTTCTGATCGATGTTATAAACATGAGATGGAAGGTGATCAGACACATTGCCTATAGTGCTCAAGCCTTAGGAAGGTATCCTATGTATCCTATTTATGATTAGAATCAGATTCCTCATAGTTTACATGGTATCCCTATCCCACTAATGGGTGAGTGAATATGGTAGACTCATAGGAGGTGAGTGACCCACAAGAGGTGGGTATCATGGAATATTGAGTAACTGACATTGAGGTGGATTCCCAACCTTTATCCTCTAATGAAAAAAGAGAGGGGACCAAGAAAGGTCCATTGAATATGTTTTGGTATGACACATAATCCTATTTGAGGGAATGATATTAATTGGATTGCATGAGGGAATAACTCTATCCCATTAAGTAAACTACCTACATAAAAGTTGTTCTTTTCTAAAGACTCATTATTGAGGGTTCACATAGATCATGATTATATATCAAAGTATGACTTCTTGACAAGGATAACATGTTTGAGGGTGTTTTCTATACATGTCAGAGTATTTCTATTTAAAAAGGATAAAATGTTTGAGGATGTCTTCTTGACATGCTTGAGGATGTCTATTTGACAAGGCTGACATGTATGAGGATGTTTTCCTAAAATGTATGATGATGTTGATGTGATAAATTCATCATTTATAATAGATATTATGAGATCCTGACAACATATCTGAAGGTCATCGTGTGATATTCCTGATATGTATGATGGATGTCACATGAACCAGAATGATATGTCTAGTGGTCTTCATGTGAACCAGGATGACATGTCTAGGCATCTTCACATGAATAAGGTTGACATGCCAAGATATCTTTGTATGACTACGATGAAATATCCATATGTCTTTGCATAAACCGAACTGACATATTTGGGTGTCTTCACATAAATTGAGTTGACATGTTCAGATGTCTTTGCATGATCTTGTTGGCATGTCTACATGTATTCACATGATCTTTCTAACATGTTTGGGTGTTATCACATTATCATTGGATGTATCATGCAAAAAAAAAATGAACCCTTCAAATTAAAATTATCATATATTCCTTATCATGATTATTTATTCTTTTTCATCCTTCATCTTATAAATGACTCAATATTTGTTGGGTTTTTCTTACTAAGGAGTCACATGATCAAACTGACACACTGAAGGCACTTCACATGACCAAAATTACATGTCATAGATCATTCATGTCATTAATGTTCTAATCACACAAATTGAATAAACCTAATTCCTAATCCATTAAGTTACTCTCTAGGATTTTCAAGTGGAAGACCATTGAGATCACATTGTTCTTATATTTTGAAAGTTTTCTCTTGCCTTTATGTGGGTCCTTATTATATGTCAAGTGGATAATTTTATAGGCATCACTTCCTTGAATATACATATCCTTTCATGGTGATTGGATCTTGTATCTTGTCTTTAGTTGGTAGAGGTATCATTCACTTCACGTAAGTCGATAATGTGTCATGAACTTTTCATGATCTAGCCGCATGTCGTCAATGACATAATTCTTTTTTTATGTGATAAATAGTGACCACATGATCACACTATCATTACCAACTTTATTGGAACCCTATCTTATCAAAGTTATTCCATGTGATTTGGCCGAAACTTCTAAGAGCCTTCACGATATCAGGTCATCATGTCAAATAGATATTTTGAGACCAGTAAACATGTCAAAGGGCCTTCCTGAGATCAGGTGACATGTTGAATGAGATTTCCATGATCTATCTGGCATGTTTAATGCCTTTTTTGTGACCCATGAATGGATCACACATAGTAAATATTCCTGATGGTGATTTTCTATCATTTTTCTACTTGTGTATTACATTATTAATGTGTAAAAGTCCATGGTTCTTTTCAGGACCAGGTCAAAGTTTCAAAGGAATTTCATTGATCAAACCAACATGTCCAAGAGCTTTCATGAGATCAAGACAACATATATAAGGTCTTATCTGAGGGTCTTCACAAGATCAAGCTATCTTGTTTGAGGTATTTTTCATGATCATTTAACTAATCAAGAAAAATAATTTAACTCCCTTTATATAAGAATCAAATCATTTTCAGCTTCTATCATGTTATTATTTTTTTTTGTTTTCAAACACTTTCCCATTGTGGCATCACATGATTAATGTAAAAAAGTACAAGGGTATTCACAAGATCAAGATAGAATGTACAACATCTTTCACATGATCAAGGAATTAATAATGAGAAGTGTGTAATCCCATCACATAAAAAAATAACTTCCTTCGTGTAAGGATAAATTCATTGTTAGATTCTATTACATGAACATCTTAATGGTTGTTTAGAAATTTTCCACCAAGGCATCACATGATCAATGCAGACAAGTAATATGGTCATTAACATGATCAAGAAGACTTTTATGGGTCCCTTCCCATGATCAGAAATATTCTTCTTCTAGGGATTTGGGTTATTGTTAAATAAATCATGTGAAGTGTAGAACCCATTCACATTATGTTCCTAGGGCTATGAGATTACATGACTTATTGAATTTTAAATGACTCATGTGACCCAGGTTCTTTATATCTATATTTCCATGATTCTTACTTCTTTAATTTGTGGGTATACAATACTTGTGCATTGGGTGTCTATTAAAATAATTTTTTTTGATGATCATTTGGAGGGAATCAAAAAATGACCCCCTATAACTGAAGTCCAAATGAAGGAATGATTACTCCATTAAAAGGAATTAAATTCCCACTTAAGTCCCTCAAGCTTCCACTGGTCAGTCTTTCGGGAATCTCTTGGTATTTTAAGATACCTTTGTTATTATGTGAGATTACCTATAAATATGAGGTAAGAGGGTTGTCCATTTCTCTTAATACTAAAACCACTGGAGCTCTCAAGATTTTTTTACTATATGATCACTTTCGAAGACTTCTACACATAACCTTTTTGTGAGAACTATTTGTGTAATATGATCGTGTGACCCCACGATGTGATCTATTTATCATGAAATATCATGAAACCTATTATCTAACTAATCAATGAAAATTAAATTTAACTATGATTCATATCCTTAGCTATATGGATACTTTTCATGACTCATGTGTCTTGTGGGGGATGTCATGTGATCATTGATGTTTTATGTGATTCATGTGACCGTCCATTTGTTATGCAATGCGAGACTTGAAATGGATCATGTGATCAAAATACTTTATATTTTTCAGGTGATCAAGAGTCTACTAAGGGGTCACATGATCACGAGACTCAGAACTGGTCATTTGATCATGAGTTTCATAAGGGATCATGTAATCACGAGGCTCAGAACTACTCATGCAATCCGCATAATGCCACCTAATCCATGATAATTATTATCTAATATACCCCCTTTTGATAAGGTTAATTATTTTTAAAACATATTATTTTTATTTTATGATATATATGGCTTTCAAAAAGGTGACTACAATAGTGATGGCTCATAAAATTTATATGGTTTCCAATATAAATTCCAATCAATTTCTAATCTATTCATCCCAGAAGTAGATATTAATCCCGATGGGTGAAAAATATTTTAGAATATACTTTTTTGACTCGTTAACTCTATATGGGGATGGCCTCGAAAATGAATTTCCCATCTTATCACTAAATTTAGAGATCATACCCCTTATTCGATTCTTAAGAACCATAATACCTTTATAGCAATCATTTCTCACATGGGTTACTTCATCTCTAAGGAAAAGTGATATGATGGATATATTTTGATGTTTATTCCTACATATTTTAAGGGATCATTCATCAATATAATCTAGAAATTCATATGTATCATTTGATAAATTAAAATTTGGCTTCAAATCAGATGTTTGGATGGATACATGGCCGAGATTTTTAATCAGGGGGGGGGGGGTAGTTTCAAAATGGACAGGGGTCGGACCTTCTGTGTGTAACATACTTACAAAAAATATATTGATGAGATAAAATATATCAACCTATATGAGTCTATGTGAATATCTAAAACCATTTCATCCTATAACCAGATCCTAATGACATAATTATTCATCCAACGGAGCCCAGACACAAATATGTTTCATATGACGCATGGTGAAGTCGACATCAGCCTCTAGGATGTTGAGAAAATATACATTGCACAAATTTTAGGAGATATGTATGATTATTTTCTTCCACCATAATCATCCTAGGATAATGCAGATAAGACCCTTCCCATTTTAGGGTGTTCATAAAACTTTCCAAAAGGACCTCAAAAGGCCCCATCTTCAGGGGAAGACAGGACAATTAAGAAATGGGTTGAATTCATTATCAAGAAGGCCCATTATTAACTTTTAATTAAGAAACCAAAGGACTAATAAACATGGGAATCCCACAAAGTAGAGGGGACCTATTGGAAAATTGTCGAGGAAGGTTTTTTTCAGCTTCTTGGAATGATAGGTCATCCCTAAAATCGATTAATCTGATCAACTAGATAGATTCTAGATATTTACCTAATCAAGTACTTAGTCCTATCCTAAGATAAGGGTGGATTCTAGGTCTCCACTTTCATGATTGTGTTGGTCATGTTAGGAGGAAGGAATATTTGTTAGGCCATTCCAGTGATGTGAAGACAATATTTCCTTCTATGTTATATTTACAAGGTAAATATTCTATATAGAGTCTTTGGACCATTCCAATTTCTATGGGGTTGGGTGGTGGCTCACCTAGGTGGATAAACTTATTTGAATGCCAATAATATCACTGATGTCATGTTCAATACCTTTTTATAATGAATAAGTGGTGTGTGGCCCATTTTACTGAATATATGAGAATCTAGGAGCCTCCTGATATGCTATGAATGTTTCTCATTCATGTATTATGAAGAACCCACTATAATAATAACTAAAAAATGGGTACAAAGACCCTGGAGATCAATCTTACTTGATTTCAATCATTGAGGGTGTCCTCTTTGTTCAAACTGATAGTAAAATATTCTGTGAGTGGAATGAACCCTTTAAGATTGGGTGACAGTTTCGATGTATTCAAATGAGGTTCCCTTATTATCTATACATACAATATAAAAGGCTCTCATTGGTGGATTTCCAATTTTGTTTAATTTTTAATATAGAGGAGACTTAGACTCCGGTAAAATTCTCTCCAACTGGTACTCAAATTGGTCTATCTCAAGCCTTTTCCAACTATTGTATCTACTCATAACTAAATGATTAATTATCCACATTAGTTACTGTGTCCATGAAGCTACCACTAATGGTCAAAGCCAATTTGAGATATAGAAAGAATCTTTCATCCAGTAGACCAATGACTTCAAAGATGAATCACTAGGAAGTGAGGCATTTGGAATAAATTTTTCCACCTAGAAAGATATCGAACAATAGATCTACAACCAATGAAGAACTTGGAGGTAAATAATTATCCAAGATTTTTCTTCCACTTCATGTTATCAATTGTAAAATTAGAAGAAATATAACTCTATTTTTGAAATATGGGGTTTACTGCATCTGGTGGAAATACACTTGGTGGTATTTTCACACATCACAGATCCCCAAAGAACTTAATTAAATATCATCCCATTTATGTTGAGGATCTTATTAAACACCTCAAGGTGGTAGTTTGATGTGTGAGGGTACAAATTCACCATTTACTCAAGGTGTAGTGGATGATCATTTTTGAAATGATAGTGGTTTCTACGAATGATGGGGATAAACTTATTTCTAAATAATAAGTAAAAATAACTTTACCAACATCCTTAAGAGATTTAATTACCATAAATATAATATTGATATATATATTGTATTCCCTTGAGTATGGAATGAATCTAATGGTTCTCAATCACACCTAGCATCATGGGTGTATTCCCCTAGGGGTATGACTACTGGAGTTGACCTAGATGATGAATAGTAAATCAAGGATGAGGGATCCTATGGTTAAATGGATCCAATGAAGGTTATCGATACCGAACTTGAGGCATCATGATCAACACATATAGTAGTTTCCTCTTTAGTACCTTTAGTTTCACCCCATTCTATGGATCCTTACTTAAGTGGGATGAGGAAAAGGAAGTGTTCCAAGTCATTAGAGATTTATCATCCAAAATAATCAAGTAAGTGTGCCACCATGAAACATGACACAAGTGGGTGTTTCTTTTTCACCTAAAGGTATAATTAGGGAAATAAATGTTTATAGTGATGTGATTGAAAATGGTATGTTCTCAGCATTGATCATGATTGTTTACCATCTTCTTACATTTAACTATTCCTATGCTAATTGAAAATACTTTATACCTTTCATTATAATACCCATACCAAGAATCTCAGTGGACCTGACCCCTCCTTCTTTGAGATTTCCTCTAACCAGGTCAACTAATGCAGAATCCGACTCTATACCAAGATCATCGAAGCATGTGAGTAAGGTTCTTGCATTAAATGAATTAGTCCTAGAATATATTCCTATTCCTAGGTTATTATTTAGTTTAGGCATGGAGTATAAAGTATTTCATCAGTACATATAATGATAGGTGTGGGTGGATATCTAGATCTTAATATTATATGGACTCTTAGTAGATCTAAAGGACAGACTGATTCATCCCAGATATATGTTCACCATCCTTGGCTATGGGGGATTCAACTATATTTTTTTCAAACTAGGGTTATGGGAATGGTTTATTTGAGAGATCAAAGAATATCCCTTTAACTATGTTTATTGGTAGCGAATCCTTCTTCTTCAATAAAACATGATCGAGATAAGGACTTGATGAAATATTCTATCTATGTGAAGGAATTATTTTCTCACCAAAATTTGGTTAGTTTTGTGAAGGTAAAGATTGGTAGGCTCCAGTTTGAGATTGAACAACTTCAGTAAGAGCTATCCAAATTGTAGAATATTATAAAAACCTCAGAGAGAATCATGGTATAGAGAAAAAGGCATCTTGACGTGGAAGAGAATGCAAGAGATGATATTATTTCTAGGGAAGAGGTGTTATAATGGGTTGTAGAGGTGAAGACTGAGTGGGTGATCCAATTTAACCAAACTATAACCACCCTGGAATATATTTTAGTGGATCTCAAAGAATTATCTCAGTGAATATTTTAGTAAGCTTATAATTTTGGGAGCCTCATTTTTCTTGGTGGTCCATATGAGAGACTCTAGGTTATGGATATTTATCCTATCTTTGTATACTATCAATGAAAAAATATTTTAAACTTCATATGTTTTCATTAAAGGTTTCATTAATTTATCATGGAAAAAATGTTTCACACTTAATATGTTGTTAATAAATCTTTCTTTAAAACTTTATATGTTGTTAATCATGCTTTATTTCTTTCAGTTATTCTTTTGTCTGTGATGAAACTCTTATTGAAGAAGATTCTGCCATGCTCAAGGGGCTGGAATTGTGCCTCGCTAATGGAATATTGTTGGATGGGGTGGGGATATATTCATCTATTCTTCATAGATCCATCATGAAGACTATCTCATTTTATTGGGCTATCACTTATCTTGTTCATAGATTCATGAGTCTTGTATCTAATGGAATTAGTTTTACTCACACATGGAGGGAAGGGAATATGGTTTCATACTTCTTGGAATCCTAGTAAATCCATGAAAACTCATGTATCATATTTTATACCATAGGATCCCTACCCCCACAATGTTCTAATATTTTGAGAGTTGATGCTCTTGGTCTACATTATTTTTGACCCCAGTGACTTTTTTCAGGATTTCCCCCTTATTCAATATAAAAATTTAACATTGGATGAATAAAAAACCTTTCATGATAATTTCTTATGAATGATTAATGAAATAATAATTCTCATTGATGCATCTATCCCAATATTTTTTTTAAATTTTATAGTTATAAAGGGATAATTTGGGTAAATATTTCTCAAAGGGAGAGTTATCTAATTTTTTACCAAGCTAAATTACCCAGTGAGTGTAGCTTGAATTTTTCTAGGGATAACTAATGGTCTATATTATCTTTATATATCTTTCAATTGGTAGTTTAAGATCTTTAATGTTAGACTAATGAGGTGTTGTAGTTTAGGGTCTTATATTTCAGACCTTATGTTGCTGTAGTTTAGGGTCTTCTATCTCAAACATTATGTTGCTATAGTATAGGGTCTTCTAGCTCAGAACAACTATTTTTGTAGTTTAAGGTCTTATAGGGAAGTCTTGGAATTGATGTTTTTAGGGTCTTCTAGTTTAGACCTTATGTTACTGTAGTTTAAGATCTTTTAGCTTATATCGAGTATTGAGGGTAATGGAGTATGGGTATTCATGAAGGATTATGAAACCCCACATCCTTTGAAGGATTGATACTCAAAAATAGATGTGACACCCTACATCATTGCTTATAAGATAAAGGATGGGTATTCATGAAATATTTTTTCACATTGTATCCTTTGAAAGATGGATATTCACAAAGGGATTTGATTCCATATATCCTTTCTTAGAACTGGTTTGTTTCATGGTGATTTAATCTTCGGTATGCCAAATCTACTTGAATAGTTTAAATATGGGTTACATAAATCACTCCCCTATAATTTTAAATTAGAGGTGATGAGATAGAGAAGAGAAACTTGTAATGATCATGAATAATTATGAGGTGCTGAGTCCCACTGTAATGTTGATAGGGATCATTAGGATTAGAGGTCCTTTATTATAAGGAGGAGACATGTCTGGTTGATAAGTCAAAGGCCCTAGTGCATGATCCTAGATGAGATTACATTCATGGTCAAATAGAGGGGGATCTTTCCCCTTTTCAGGGGTTGTGGAAAACTTTTGAAGATTCAAAATAATTGATAGTGAACTTAGATATAGGGAAAAGGATATCCAAGGAGGGGTGTAACAACCTAGGGGTTGTTTCACTATATTATTTTGAAGCTCAAGAACTACATCACATGATTTTGGGTCATGTGATGAGGGACATAAAAAGTTTTGAGAATGGAGTACCACACCACTGATTTTAGAATGATTAATATACATAGTGATTTTACTTCAAGGATGTAGAATCCTATTAAATATTTTGTTTATGGGATTGGTAAATCATGGTCTAGGAATTTACAAGCCAATGAGGAATAGAGACTAGTGAGTACAAGTCGAAACTAGCATCTCACGTAGCTAGGGTAATAACTTATGGATTTAAGGGGGAACATGCCTCCAGGACTTAAACATTCTCTAGGTGAAATCTATGAGGAATTTAATTAATCACTAGGTAATCCTAGTGGGGTTACTTCAGAGTATCCAGTACCTATTACTGATAAAATATAGTGAAGAACCAAGAGGAATAACTCAAGGTTATGGGGTTCTAGTAGAATTATGAAAACTCAAGGAATTGGTGTGTATCGAATCAGACTAAAAAGACATGAATGTGAATTTCAAATAATGTAATATTCAATAAGGGTTTGAGAAAACTAAAATTTATGTTCTCACCTACTAAACATGTTATCATGGTGAGGGGATGTGAAGAATATGTTCTCTAAGTTTTTATGGACTATAGGGTCCAGCGAGCATGGATCAACTTTTACTAGTGCTAAAAGATGATAACCATGAGCTTTGAACCTATATTTATACTATGAATTGTTCCTAAAATCTAGAGATAAAGATTTTAGACAGTGGATACTTGAATTTTTCTTAGACTACCCCATTGTAGGTTCTCAACTTGATAAGTTTTATGTCACTTTTACTATCATTTTAAGGTATTTTTATTTGTACAGTTGGGGGAACAAGTTTAAGTTTGTATAGATTTTAATAAGGTGTACATATTTTAGGGTCATGGTGTACATATACCTTGTATTAGAGTATTTTTAAAAAACAAACTAATTATAATTCCCAAGGTTAATATTATTCCAACACCCTTTGGAGTAAGAAATTATAAAGTGAAGTAAATTGTGGAACAAGGTTCTAGTATCATGAGTAATGGTATGAGACAGTTAAGATGAGGATGATCAAAAATAACACTATGGTGACTTGTTCCACTATTATTATTTCATGGATCACAAGGATCAAAAGACCATTCTTTCAAGAAAAAACACCTCTTGTTGATGGATCTAAGGTCTTTATGTATATTCGACTCATATATTTTCAAACATAAGGTTATTTACTCTTTTCTGAGGGATATGGAGGGTTTGTAGATACCTGAGATACTCAAGGAAATATTGGAACAAAGGATGGTATTTTCTATAAATGGAGTATGGTTTGTGCTTTTTTTTCAATCCTGAATGTAAGATAAATAAATTTATAATGGAAGAGATCTTACAGTTCAAGTAGACTACAATATTGAAGGTGGCGTCATTTCCTAATGTTTGCCAAATTTTTGGGGTCTAAAATTTAGAAAATGAAAAGCATAGAGAACAGTGTTTTTTATTTAAGGACTTAGGAAAATATGGTAAAGGAATGAGTTTTTCGAATATGGGATTTGTGAGTTGTGTTTCGTGAAGGAAAAAAAATCTAATGGTGTTCTCCATGATAATGAAATACATCACAAATGGAGATAGTGTTCTCCACAATTAAAAGAATTAGAGATTCACGATCATTGATGGAATGATCTGATATTAATATGATCACCGAAATAGTTTTTATGGAAATCTATATGATTACGATAGGTGCCGCGAAGGGATTTGACAATGACCTCCACAATTACGACAAGCTTTTAGAATAAAGAATTTCAATAGAGCTTCATGAATTGAGGTGTGCCACAATGATGTTTTTGATGGATCTAGAAAATGCACTAAAGGTAGTGGAGCTTCTCAAAAGGCCAAGCCTATAAATAATAGGGCATCCCTCTTCACTCAATATGAGTATTTCAAGGATAATATAGAAATTCTTTGATTTCGTGGGGGCTTCACGAATCTAGCTTTATCTGCGAGCTTGAGCATCACGAAAAATATTATAAGTCTTGACTGATGTTCAATGCTTTTGTTTAAAGGGAATTTCATGATGATGGGGTATACCATGTTGAATTGATGAGCTTCACAAAGGTGTTTGTTCTGCAAATTCAAGAGAGCTTCATGAAGGTAGTTTGTTCCACCAAGGTAGGAGAGCTTCACGAAGGTAGTTTGTTCCACGAAGGGAGAGAGATTCGTGAAGATTTTGATCTTTGTGAAGGTTATTCAGGAAATGTAGTTTTGAATATCAGTTTTTCTGTGAACAAAGATTTCAGTGTGCATCAATTCAGGTCTTTGGTGGTAGCAGAGTCTCGTGCTAAGCTTGGTAAAAAGTCTTTAATGCAAATCCATTGAAGAGACAATCAAGTTGATAAACTGAGTTAGACTTCTCCAAAGGTATGGAGCAAAATGGAGTCGATAGAAGTTTTCCGAGGGACATAGTGGTCTATCATTGAATTCATGTAAAGTTAGTGTTCCTGGAATATAATGACTATGTTTGAACTCTTATATTCCACAAATAGTGAAGATTATTGGATTTTGGTATGACTTCCACAATATTGGCATATGCTCCTTAGACGTATCTCTTTGAAGTGAACCAAGTAAAATTACTATGTGTTATCTCACTACATGATAATGTTTTATTGTTGATAATATCCATCATGTAGGTTTAATGAGTTCTTATGAATGTGGGAACAAGATCCATCACATTAGAAGAAAACGATGACACCATGATTCACCCCTCCCCTCTCAAGGTGTCCGGGGGGTCCTATAGGCATGATGTGTGATTTATGGATTGAGTCTCTTTGAAATATAATGGAATACCCCCAAAAATATGTTGAACAAGATCAAGATCTTATGTTACATTGATAAGGAGTGATGATGGATGGTGGTCTACACCATTTAATGTCACACAATGGGTATGCACTTTCCATATAGTTTAACATAATGCTACAAGGAAACAATTTTCATACAATTTAATGTCATGTGACAAGGACATATTCATTACAGTTTAACATTATACAATATGGATTTGATAACCAACATGTAATTAAATAGTATATCTTTAAGTATACCCTACATTTTTTTGGAGAATTTTTATGAATGAGGAATCTTTTATCCTTACACATTCTTACTGGTGTGTAGTAATATACTAGAGCCCATCCTATATATATCTATCTCATGAACAAGCAAGATGTATTTAGATTTGATTCATACATAGGAAAATAAAGTATATATGAAACATTAATAAGTTTAAGATCTTATATGCTGGACTAGAACAAGGGGATATATAAAATTTCTAGGGCTGGTCTTACTTGGGTTTCCCTAGGAATTTTATAAGGGTAGGAATAATTCCATGCATAATACTCATCTGAATCCCCACATAGATAAAAATAAAATGTGGGGAGGGGAAATTTTTCAATCCATACATAGTATTTAAAAGGATTCATCTACATATATCCAATATACATACAAGAGAGGAAAATTAAGCACTACATTAGTGCAGATCCTTTAAGGAAATGAGGTATTGCTTCAAAAGTTTGAGCACTTATGTTAGAGGGACATATTATTTTTTGAATTCATGTCTAGGCTTAGTGATAGATGGTCCTAGGATCACTATGTATCCTATAAATATAGAAATAAAGTCATATGTAGTTATTAGGAAGTTAATGACCCTAGTACATAGATCTGACTTATATACGAGGGAGTGGAGTATGTTCCACTTGAAATAGAATTCACCCACTATCGCTCGAGTGTATGACCTTAAACTGTTAGGGATACCATCATGGTGAAAGGGTTATCATATTGGGATAGATTTTCATTGGTGAGAGTATATTTATAGTTTTATAACCAATGGAGGTTGATAACTTCCAAATTGGATCAAGCACCAAGGAAGGTTGTGATAGTGGTGAACTTTCAGATGGGATCAGAACATCATACTTGGGCATAACTACAAATCTTGATATATCAAAAATTAAGACACACATAGTTATTAAAATAGAAGGTTACTTGAAAATATTGATCTAATGTACAAAGGAAGACATGAGGTATTATTGTTTTGAATATTTTATCTAGGACAAGGATCAGGTAACCAAAGAATCACTACATATCCTATAATGATAAGAATTAAGACACATGTATTTATTATTAGAAATACTCCCCACATAGATCTAGCTTATATGTAGGTATGGGGATGTTTTTATCTTACCATGGTGAGCCTTGACATTGTAGTAAAATAAAGGATCCTTTATGTTGATTGAGAAAAAACACAGGGAAAGGTAACTTCTATATAATGTCCTAGTATGGAGGTGGTAAAAACATACCTAGCTCAAATTTATGGAGAGTATGGGTAATATGGCCCACTATAAGAAGTTTTAGGTATTTTCAGGATATACCATATGTCATTACTTTAACATCATGTGTCCCATATACATCATTAAGAGGAATGACTAACTGAGGGAAGTTTGGTCTTTATAGTAGATACATTCCTCAAAATTAAAGGGTACAAAGATATGATGTTATAATATTTCTTTGACAATGAGTGTGATGACCAGATGAGTCACATCAAGGGTATTCAAATCCACATGAAAAGTTGGGTTATATGAAGTGTAAATAATTACCCTAGAACATCTATGTAAATATGAGATGGGTACTGGTGAGTATAGGGAAACCATTAATAATGATGAAATTCTACACCACATGTAGTTAGGATAATAACTCCTATATTTAAGGAGGGACTCTCCTTTAGAACCAAGACACATAATAAGCGAAATCTCTGAGGCACTATTTTATTCACCAATGAATCCTAGAAGGGGAATTTAAATTAAATATTCCATGTTACCTATTTTCTATAGGGGTAACCAAGATCACAAGAGCTCAAGGCCTAGGGGGTTCCAAGGTAAGTGTATTAACATAACGAATTAGTTGGTAGTAACTCAAGTATAAAAGGCATAAGGTTGGTTCATGGATAATGTAATATTAAAGAATGGATCGAGCACCCTAAATGATATGAATTTTTCTTATTGAAATCATTTTAGGGTCAATGCATAAAACATGCGATTCTTGAGTACATAGTCATCAAAGGGATGACCTTTTCAATGTGAATACCTCTTTTCATGTAGTTTGATGTCATGTGACAAGGACGTTGTCATGTAGTTTAACATCATTAAATTAGGATATGGTCGTTTAGTTTAATGTCGTGTAACTAGGCTAGAGTTCCCTATATTTTAATATAACATGCCTCAATCACATTGGTTGGTGAAGATTTCATGATTTTCTAAGATCACATGAGTCATGAAAAGTGTGAGAAATTAGAGACAACTGGGTAGTCAATTTTGCTGTGCAAGATCGCGTGATAAGAAATATGTGAGGGGAATTATAATTCGTTTTGAGTAAGAATCCCCAAACAAATTTTGTTCTCACCAAGGAACATAGTTGGGGTGATAATAACTTGTGACTTGGCCTAAAATAGAGGGTCCATGCATCACTACGTATCCTATGACAATAGGAATGAAGCCACATGTAGTTCTCATTAGAAGATGTCCCTGCACAGGTTTTACCCATATACATGGTGGGGGTATATATTTTTCATATTATGTCCAATACCATGATTTGATATCTGAATGTCACTAAGTATCATGTTATTGAAAAAATTAATCCACACATAGTTAGTAGGAGAAAATACCCTGCAAAGGTCATATCAATACACATGAGAAAGAGAATTTATATTATATATATATATATATATATATTTATTTATGGATAGACACATGATTTTATATTTGGTAATCACTACATATCCTATGGTAAGAAGAATCAAATGATACATATTTCTTTTATATGATCCCCATATAGATCTGTCTCTTAGATATGAACATGGGAATCTTATTTATGAGTAGATCTAGATCTTTAATAGTAATCTTTCATTGAATAAGCATCCTTCATTGAGAAATAAGAATTTATTCCATGAATTTTAAAATCATGTGGTAAGTATATATTCTATAAAGTTTAATAACATGTGGAAAGGATGTCAATATGTTGTGAAGTTTAGAGTCATACTTCCAGGACATAGGTATGAAACAATGAGACATTCTTGACCCCTCTTGTACTTTATAAAATAGGTAAAATAAATCATGTATTTAAATGTGTATATCATTGATAATTTTTGAATGATCGTTTTGATTAATGTCTCACCATTAGAAAAATAACTCATTGAGTTAATAGGATGTTTTCTCTAGAACACACATATCCACTAGGAACAAGCTTTAAGAAATTTTTTTATTCACTAATGAATCCTATGGGTTCTCTTTGGGATTTTCCAATCAATGTTACCAATATGGTATAATGGAGAACCAAGAGGAAATGGGATCACATTTCATGAAATTCGATGAGAATATGCACACATGGTATTTTTTTATTTTGACATGAAAAATGGTAAATAAGTTTGTTTGGTGGAAAATGGTGTGTCCAAAGGGATTTAGGAACTCATGGATGTTAGGTCTTTATTGGAGATACATTCCTAAAAATAGAATGGTACATAGTTGAAGATGAATTTTTTAAACAACCCCCTAGTTTTACAAATCTACATTTTCCAAATCATGTTTTTAAACTTTCTAAAGATTTATATGGTCTAAAACAAGCTCCAAGAGCTTGGAATGATAGACTTAGTTCTTTCCTTATTTAAAAAGGTTTTACTAAAGGAATAACAGATCCCACTCTTTTTATTAAAAGTATTTCCAAAGATGTTTTAATAGTACAGATCTGTGTAGATGACATTATTTTTGGATCCTCTAAAACTTATTTATGTACTGATTTTTCAAAAATGATGCAAGATGAATTTGAAATGAGTTTAGTTTGAGAACATAATTTTTCCTTGGATTTCAAAATTTTCAAAATAAAAATTTTATTATTTTAAATAAGAGTAAATATAACAAGGATCATTTGAAACATTTTGGTTTAGACTGCAATAAAGGTAGTGATACACCTATGAATAAGACCTATAAGTTAGATGCTGATGAAACTAGTAAACTAGGGGATCAAACTAATTACAGAGGTATGATTGGAAGTCTACTCTATCTTACTGCTAGAAGACATGATATTATGTTTAGTGTATGCATGTGTACTTTCTTTCAATCCAATACTAAAGAGTATCATTTAACTGCTGTTAAAAGGATTTTTAAATATCTCAAGTATACTATAAACATTGAACTGTTTTACCCAAGAGGACAATCATTTGATTTAATAAGTTATTTAGATGCTGATTTTTCTAGTTGAAAGTTATATAGAAATAGAACCTTTGGAACATGTCACATTATAGGGAAGTCACTAGTATCATGGTGTAGTAAGAAACATAATTTTGTTGCATTATCTATTTCCAAAGCTGAATATATAACTACTAGGAGTTGTTGTGCTCAAATTCTATGGATGAATCACACTTTACTAGACTATGGATATCATTTCAAACATTTCTCTATAAAGTGTGACAATACAAGTTATAATAACATATCTAAAAATCTAGTATCTCATGCTAGGACAAAGCACATTGATGTGGGACATCACTTCTTGAGAGATCATTATCAAAGAGGTGATATCACTCTTGAATTCATTGTTACTAAACACCAATTGGTGGATATATTCACAAAGACTTTGAATTATGAGAGGTTAAAATAAATCAAACATGAGTTCGGTATGATAAACTATCAAGCATTAGAAACCTCACCATAGGAACCTCACCGTTGAACCTCACCATTAGTAACCTAACCATTAGAAACCTAACCATTAGAAACCACACTGATAGAAACACCACCAATAGAAACCTCACCGATAGAAACCTCATCGATAGAAACCTCATCGTTCAACCTCACCATTAGGAACCTCACTGTTATAAACCTAATCATTAGGAACCTCACCATTGGACCTCACCATTAGAAACCTCACCGTTGGACCTCACTATTATAAACATCAAATTTGGACCTCAACTTTAGGAACCTCACCATTGGACCTCACCATTGGAACCTCACCGTTGGACCACACTGTTAGAAACCTCACTATTAGGAACCTCACCATTGTACCTCACCATTGAAACCACACCATTGGGACCTCACTATCAGGACCTCATCATTGGCATCTTACAAATAGTCGATGTTTTCTGGGACTTCACATTTTCATTTTGCTGGAAGTTGAAACATTTTCTATTTTACTTATTTCTTTTACTTGATTTGTTTATCGATCCCTAAATGATAAAATTAAAATATCATACCACTTTTTGATCCACCTCAAATTCTCTCCCAAATATCTTTTCTCCCTAACCTTATAACCTAACCCTTTTCCAAAACCCTTGACATGCTTCAGATTGTCTGGAAAGAGAGAAGAGACTGTTGGTCAGTGATGAAGGGGATCACCAAATCCAAAGAGACCTAGAGCTGATTTGAGTAGTGGAACCAAGGCAGTGGTAAATCCAATAAACCCTCATCTTTCAAAGAGGGAAATCATATTTGAAAAAGATATCAGTTCTGAATGGTTACAAATGAGCATATCTTTAGTGTTGAGGGCACTTGAAGCTCAAGGCTGGGTTGAATTCTTTGCAAAAAACAATGGACCCTATTACCCGAAGTTAGTGAAGGAGTTTCTAAGTTTTTTAAATTTGAACAGACTGAGGATGAGAACAGAATGTCTTCAAGGGTAAATAGAGTAAATGTAATATTCTCCTCTATTGAATGGGTTGAGTGTCTTAGAGTACTAAATTAAGGGATTTATGATTACTAATCAGGAGTGGTTCCTCCCACTACAAAGTTCTTCTGTTATGTAGAAGCCTTATCCGAACTGACAGGGAGTGGGATCCCTAGGAAAGTCATTGCTATTGAAATGGAAGGAGAAGAAAAGATACTGTTTAAGTTTTTGCTGCATGTCTTGAGTCCCAGGATATGGAACTTTGCTACATTGAAATTTCAGGATGTATTTCTTTTGAATCTGTTGAAGCATGGATGAAAGATAAATTTATGTAGGATGCTGATGATTCAATTAGAAGATATGAAAAAGCCCATTTCAAAATCCAATACCTTATTTCATGCTAGATTGATACCATTGATGCTGAAGGTGAGAAGAGTTTCTAGAGAAAAGGAGGAAACACTTGTAGTAAGGGAAAATTTCTACATTACAAAGTTAATTTTCAAGTCGATAAAAATAAATTGGAACCCTTGGCAAAGAATATGGGTACATGATGAGGGCAAGATATATAAAAAATTCAACCTTGTCACTCATCATACGTGGCTAAAGGATAGGGGAGATCCTAGTCTAATGCTTGGTGAAGTAGAGCCTATATATTTATATGAATAAGGAGAAGTTGTGGCTGTGTAAGAAAGGCAAGACTCTCTTATAGATGACAAGAGTGATCCTGACCTTCCCTCCAATATTGATGCTATTATTGTATCCTTTGGTGAGCCTAGAACACCAAAGAGATTTCCTAGAAGAGAGACTATTCTAAGGGACAGTGATGATGAAGAGACTAGTGAAGAAGAAGGGGCAGAAAATGTCTTAAGAGACATTAGAGGGACCTCAGATGAGGATGAGGACACTGAATCTAGTCATGCTGACTTTGAGAATGCTGCTAATGTAAGTGAAGAAGAATATCTGAGTCTTATTCCTCTAATAGGATATAAAAAAATGGTAGAAAGGTTATATGAAGAGGTTTTTGATTTGGTTGAAGGTGTAATGGATTTGGAAGTAGTTGAAGATTTTGTGGAAGAAGTGGCAGTGGACCCTCATACTGATGAAGTTGCTCAAGGAGGTATGGTAGTGATAGATATTGTTGATCAGGAGAATGCTCCAAGTGAGGGGGAGGAACCTGTTTCCACAGGTTCAGTTTCTGTAGCTCTGGGAATAGAGGATTGGTCAAAAGACCCTAGATTTATGGTCTTAGGCTTAGATTATGGAGACTTTGATGATGACCAGCCTATTAGAAATCATCCAATTCCAACTATTTTAGAAACTACTATTGTGAAACCAGTGGTTCTTTTTTACTCATGACTATATGAAGAAGGATTATTTGGAATCAATGAAATCAGATCTGAAGAGCCATTTTGATAGAGAGGGTTGTGACTCACAATCAATAAGTTGTCACTTTTACAGTGGAAAGGATAGTTTCTGGATCTCACTCCATCCTGCTAAAGGAGGTAAAGGACTATCAAAATTAGATCAGAACTTTGGCAGATTCTATGGAATCTATGAAGTATTATATTACTAGATTAGACTCCTACATGGTTTCAAGGGTTCAAGTGGACAAAGATATTTGATATGTTCAAAGTTTGGTTCAGAAAATGGTCACTGTGTATGAGGACATTAAGAAGTCCATGGAGACACATGTGGGTGGCCAAGATGATGTTGAAAAGAGACTGATCTATGAGATGACTAAATATTTTAATGAGATGATGGCTTTCACTATGGAACCTATGTGTGCATCTGTTTCATCTTCAGATTCTCCTCCAGTTGATCTAAAAGCCTTCAGGATGGTTTTTAGAGAAGAAGTTTAGAATTTCTCTAGTACCAGTACCTCAGATCCTCAGTCTATGACTTAGGTTATTTCCACTACCTGAGAAATTCATAATCTTGTGGGAAATTATTTAATGTAAGCTTCTCAAGATCAGAAGGCTATCAAAGAACAAGTTGATTTCTATTACAAAAGAGTATACACTAAGCATGAGATAGATGGTCACTTCAAGTTACTGTTGGAGAACTTGAGGATTCCACCTATCACTCAAGCCTTTAAGGATCAGGTTACCAGGCTTAGAGAGTTGACTCCTACCTTGGAGAAATTTATAGAGAATAAGGATGATTTTATTTCATCCATGGAGAGAGGAAGAATTATTATTATA
This sequence comes from Viscum album, assembly GCA_963277665.1. NCBI lineage: Eukaryota > Viridiplantae > Streptophyta > Magnoliopsida > Santalales > Viscaceae > Viscum > Viscum album. The sequence continues at coordinate 827,882,357 of OY728155.1, forward strand.
TATTTTAGAAATCTTATTTTTCCCTTTCTCTATGTGGACTGCACTCCCATCATTGTTCCTCCAGCCTTTCATTCTACCTTAGGTGCCTCAGGATCTGCTAGTTTTGCTCCATTGATGACTCCTACACAAGCCATCAAAAGCTTGACTCCCACCATTCCTCAGAGATCTACTCACTACAGGTCTACTAATGCTCCTGTTGTAGCCCCTCCTACCCTGTTGACTGCGATCCCTAATCCTATCCCTCCATCTTCAGAACCTGCTTCCTCCACTTCCAAAGACAAAGCTCCTTTGGACATCTATGATGTGAATTGAATATAGGATATTTTAGTTGAAATGGATATTTGTACCATTTTTGTGTATTGTACTATTTCTTTCTTTAATGGAAAAACCTCTTCTGCATCTTTTTGTTTTACATTATTTTTGTTAATCACAAATGGGGAGAAACAAGTAAGGTTTAAGTTTTAAGCTTCCTAAACTTAAAGGAGGAGACATTTTTTTTAAGTTGATTGAAATCGTTTCATATATATACTATCTATATTTTTCCATAATAAAAATGGTTCAAATGTTCTTATACACACCTCTAAAGATATTAGAAAATATGCTTAACCCTAATTTAGAAAATAATGACATAATTTGTGATTATCAAAAAGGGAGAGATTGTTGGAGTCACTTGTTTTGATAATCCCAAATCATGTTTTGATAATACGAAATCATGTTTTATTTATGTGATAATTATGTTTCTTGTACAAGTTAATCATTTATGTGAAAATCATGTTTATATCTAAGTGATAACTATGTATGTTTAATCTCATTACTCTCTTGTTTAAAGATCATAGTGCAAAATTTCTCCAAGTAAAAAGGTTACTGATGCAAACTTCATCGATGAAAAAGTCACTGATGAAAAGGTCATCAATGAAACGGTCACCGATGCAAGGTCACCGATGTAATGGTCACCAATGCAAGGTCACTGATGCAGGTCACCGATGTAAGGTCACCGATGCATGGTCACCATTTCAAGGTCACCGATGAAAGGTCACCGATCCAATGCTACAACTCGGAAGGTTATCAATGGATAGTTATCGATTGATGGTTACTAATAGAAGGTTACCAATGAAGAGTTATCGATGGAAGGTTACCATTTGGAAGGTTACTAATGAATGATGACGATGTGCACTTACTATTGAAGCCTACTGTTGTGAAGGCTACCGTTACTAATCTACCATACTCTTTTACTCCATAATTTTTCAATTTCTTAAGATTATTCTAATAGTCATATTTGATAACTTTAATTATTTTGACATTAATTAATGCTGACTATAGATATATCGAGAGACCGTATCTGGGGATAGTATGGGGTACGAGAAAGATCGCACATGATGTACTTATTCTTATTGTCGGACATCGAGTATAAATGAGAATACCAAAGAAGAAAAGAGATGTGGATGATGAAAAGGATGAGAAGCACACCTGAGTATATGAAGAAACTTACTTTCTAGATAAAAGAATGAACCATCAAGCTCTTACACTCTGAACCCAAATTCATTAAGAAGATCATTTGGGACAAGCTAACTTCTTCCTTCTATGCTTTATCAACTATCAATCAACACAAAAAGCAGAAATCTCAGTTTATAAAATCTATAACCTGAAGTTACAACAGTCTATTTTGGAGAAAACTTTCAATAAAAGACTCAAACATCAAATTCTTAACTTCAAGGAGCCAAGAGCTAAACTACAAACATATAAATCCTAATAAACTCAATCTCATCATATTTTCTCTACTGTGTTCTTTTATTTTACCATTTTGAGAAGTGTGTGTTTGTTTCATACACACTATCTCGTGTGCTTGAACTAGAGTATATAGTTACTGATGGAGAGTTATCGATGAAAGGTTACCATTGATAAGGTTACCGATGAATGCTACCGATGTGCACTTACTATTGAAGCCTACCATTGTGAAGACTACCATTACCATTCTACCATAATATTCTACTCCATACTTTATTAAATTATTTAGATTATTCTAACGGTCATATTTTCAAACTTTAATGCTTATGACATTAATTAATGCTGATTGTAGACATATCAAGATACCATATCTGGGGAAAATATGAGGTACGAGAAAGATCTCACATGATGTACTTTTTACTATTATCGGACCTAGAGTATAAAATAGAATACCAAAGAATAAAATAGACGGGGATGATGAAAAGGATGAGAATCTCATCTGATCATATGAAGAAACTTACTCACTAGATCAAAGAATGAACCATACAACACTTACACTGTGAACCTACAAGCATCATGAAGATCATTTGGGACAAGCTAACTTCTCCCTTATATGATTCATCAAATATAGATCAACACAAGAATCAGAACTCTCAGTTCATAAAAGATAGAACCTAAAGTTGTGACACTCTATTTTGGAGACAACTTTTAGAGAGAATCGAACATCAAATTCTTCACTTCAAGGAGCCGAGAGCTGAACTGCAAACACATAAAGTCTTATAAACTCAATCTCATCATATTTTCTCTATTGTGTTCTTTTATTTTACATTTATGAGTAGTGTGTGTTTTTTTCATACACACTGTCTCCAATTCTTGAACTAGAGGATACAAAAATCCTCACATCAAACTTCTCTTACACCTTGTTTTCCCACATATAACTGTGGAAGAGACCATGTGTGGTATATGTTGTTTATCATTCCCACAAAAAACTGTAGTAGAAGGTGTGAACCCTGGATAGTTTGTAAAAACTATTGTAATTCGAGATACATGATTTATATCAAGTTTACTGTTAATATAAACTACTTGGTGGTAGGTGATCACCAAGTGGAGAGGATTAAGTCTCAACTTGAGACTGAACCTATTCTTTAACTTTTATGTGCACTATATTTTGTTATAATCTATTTTATATATTTTCCACTTATTATAATTTCTAAAAAAATAAACTTTTTTTCATTCACTTTGATAGTTAGTTTTGGTTAGTGTGTGTATATGTTTAATTCAGTAAACTTGTTTCAAAAGTTGAAGAAGTGTTTCACACTAATTCTATTGAGGCCTAATCACCCATTTGAGAAAAATATTGAACAATTAGACATTTACATCACTACAAAATTAATTAACTAGGACGTTTCAAAATTTGTGAGATCTTTATAATAACGTTTTTAACATAAATTTTATTTAGGAACTCAATTCACCCCCCTCTTGAAATTCCGCTCTGACCAAAATACAATAAAATGAATAAAGAAGTGGCATATGTTTTTCTATTAATGTTTAGTTGTGAGTATGACAACATATATGAACAAGTTTAATAGAAATGTATTACATTCATTTAGAGAAACCAATAAAACCCTCAAAGAAATATTAAGTCCTCACAGCCTTCCATCATTCAATTTTGAACAAAACCGGGTGTTTGGGGTTCCGGTCATGCCATAGCTGAGGGTACCTCTTACTACCCGAGAGTTCTTATTTTGGTGGTGGGTCGACTTAACTAAAATTGCAGCAAATAAATATCCATATCTAGCTTGTTGTGATTTTAGAGTCAATAATTTAGTAAATCAAGAAATGATTTTTGAAGCTGGGACTTCACTCAATAGATTAAGGAACTGCAAGTTAATGCGGTTATCCCACCAAAATCCTACCTTGTACCCTCCAAGTTGTGGTGTAGCCATAACTTGTAGACTATGAGGGAGGTTCATGAATCCTTACCACTAGAATACTCAAACAATAGATTATTGTGATTCTAGTATAGAGGGTTACAAGAATTCAAAAAACTAGTGGGAGACATTTAACAATTAAAGTAATCAGTAATGTCACATTCAGTATTCAACTTAAAAGTACTAATCATCTAAAGTTTATATATAGAGAATGGTAAAAAATAACACAATAAAAACTACGATAAATATTGGACAAAGTTAATGTCCAAACAAGCACAAAATTCCAACTGTAGTATAGGTTCTTGCGCACATTACTACTATAACCTAAATTCAATGTTCTTGGGTCCTAACCTGTTATGCCACCTTAGGAAGCAAAGGTGTAAAATTTCTTATAGGAGACTTGTTAATTAAGTATATGATGGTTCTGTCATAATTCTACCATCAACATCTGATGTTATTTGCGGTCACTACATTATGACATGGATGTGTTGGGCGGAGAGTGATGGCAAGAGGGGGGGTGAATTTCCTTTTAAAAAATAATTAACAATTTAAAATCAAAGTTAAAAGTGCAGCGGAAATAAAAGAGGCAAGACACAAAATTGATAATGGAGTTCGGCTTAAACCAAAGCCTACGTTCCGCTCCCAACTCAACCGTTGAGAGATTTACTACCGCTTGCTTTTTAATGGTTTTAGCAAGAAACCCACTAGACTTTAAGGTAGTCTAGAACCTATTACATCTTGCTTTTAATGGTTGAGCAAGAACCCACTAGCCTTCTTACAGGTGAAGGCTAGCTCACCTATGACTCAAGCCTTTTAAAGGGAAGGCTTGACTAACCTCTTCACACCTTGAAGGTGGTGTGAAAACCCAAACAAAGAGAGGATGAGAGAAAGAGGGGTTTGTAGGCACAAACCCAAATTGATGCTCAAAATGATAAAACAAGAAAAACCGTAAGATGGAGAAGTCTTGGGCGCCAATGGATTGATTGGAGTTGATGAAGAGCGCTCCCAAGCTTCTATGGTGGTGCTCCTTGGATGTGGAAGTGGGTTGGAGCAAGTGGGGGTTCCTTAGAGGAATGCGCCAGAGGTTTTCCAAATGATGAAAAATGTTCCCGTGGGCTTCCTTACATTTCCGGGGCTTCCTAGTCCTATATTTATAGAGGGGGAACCCTCAAATGGCATTTGGGGGTCTTCGGAGCCGTTGGAGAGGCCTTCAGAGCCGTTGGGAGTCAAGTGGACAAGTCTGGTCAAAGCCCAACGACTAGTTTGACTTGCTCCACCGACTAACCGGTGCTTGGCCACTGGTTGGCCGGTGCTTTGGAAAATGGAGAGGCCTCGGGCTCAGGCACCACCAGCTGGCCGGTGAGGAGGCCACCGGTTGGCCGGTGAGGAGGCAGTAGCTGTCCCTTCTGTCTGGGTTCCACCGGCTGGCCGGTGATGGGACACCGGTTGGCCGGTGGTCTGGACAGAAAGGATGCCTTCTGCCCAGGCACCATCGGCTGGCCGGTGGTCATCCTCCGATTGGCCGGTGGACTGAAATCAGTCCACTTTCAGTCCTTCTTGACCCAATTCCTTGGAAACCTTTTGCCTATCAACAAAAACACTTAAAACAAGATTAGATAATTAAGAGAGTGATTGTGATCATGAAAATTAAACCATGAGGGGTACGATAGGTACAACAATCTCCCCCTATTTTGATGATCACAATCACTAAAAACAAGCAATGTAAAAGATTGAAATGAGAGGCATGCTTTAAAAGATAAATTGAAAAGTAAAGCAAAGCATGAGAGAAAGATTTCTCCCCTAATCAACCAAGAATTTCTCCCCCTTTGTGATTATCAAAATAGCACGGGGCATAAAACTTGATTGAGGGAAAGGTTAAAAAACAAGATAGAGATTTTAAATCAAATTATATTTTTGAAATTTGAATTGAATGTTTTGAATTGAAAGTTTTGAAAAGAAAGTTTTGAAATTGAAAGTTTTGAAATTGAATGTTTTGAAAAAAAACGCAAAAAGTCTTAAACAATCCTAACTCCCCCTAAATAAAAACAACAAATCACCGGGGAGAGGATTTTGAAGCCGAGACAAATTTTGGCCCGGAGAGACTCGCTAAAAGGGATTTTTCAATCCACACTTGTCTTGTGACGGGTCTTCTCCTATGAAATTCATCATTAAAGAAAATAGTTTTGGGCCTTCCATACCGGGCATTTTTGCAATTGCACTCATAAATTAAGTGCCCAGGTTTTTTACAATAGTTGCAAAATTTATATTGGGAGCTCCCCCTTACAAAAATAGTAGGAGCATGTGAAGAGGAAGCTTTCTTGGAAAATCCAAGCCCTTGGGTAGTTCTAGATATGCATTGGGAACCAAGGAGCTTCGAAAGGTTATGTTCACCTTCGGTGAACTTAGCTAGGGATTCCCTTAAATCCTTGATTGTTGATTCCATATAATCGACATCAGGAAGGTTTTGGACCTTGAGGGACAACTCCTCCTTTTCTTTGAGAAGTTGTTCCTTTTTGGAAGAAATTTTTTTGAAATTCCTTTTTAAAGCAATAAATTTGGAAGAAATTTCGTGAAAACCTTCCTCCAATTGATCTCTAGCATGTTGGAGATCCTCATAAGATAAATGATTAAAAGAATATGAAGAACTAGAGGATGAGGAGTCGGAAGAGGATACCTCATGAAATGCTATTAGGCATTTTTTACCGTTGTCACTTGAGGAGGAGGAGGATGAGGAGCTATCACTCCAAGTGGCCTTGAATGCATTCTTCTTTTCCTTTTGCTTGGACCTTGTCTTGTGGAGTGGGAATCGGGCTTATAATGGCCTTTCTTGCCGTACCCATAGCATGTTACCTCAGGCTCGGATTTTTCGTTGGGTTGAGCCTTGCGGGATTTCTTCTTCTTGTGCTTCTTCATGAATTTTTGCATTTTGCGGGCAAGATTCTCCGTTTCTGAATCTCCGCTTGAAGAGGAAGAAGATGAGGAGGAGGAGCTTTCTTCTTTTTGAAATTTGAAGGCGATGTTCTTTGTAACTTTGATCGGTTTGCCTTCCTTTTCAGCTTTCCTCCTCATGGTGATCTCGTAGGTCATGAGGGATCTGATGAGCTCTTCGACTGGCATGTTCTTGATGTCTTTTGCTTCTTGAATTGCCGTAACTTTCGATTCCCATGAACTTGGTAGGATCCAGAGGATCTTCTTGACCATCGTTTCTGCAGAAACATCATCTCCAAGAGATTTTCTTCCATTGCAAACGTCAGTAAAATGAGTAAACATATCAGAAATATTTTCAGATGGATGCATGGTAAAAGACTCAAAATCTTGACGGTACATATCCAATCGAGTATCCTTGACTTTGTTGGTCCCATCATGGGTAACCTCCAATAGTTTCCAAATTTCATGAGATGAAGTGCATGTGGAAACTCGATTGAATTAATTACGATCAAGGCCGCAATGAAGAACGTTCATGGCTTTGCCATCAGGCTCGAAATTTTTAATATCGGCTTGAGTCCATTTGGATTCATCAGGAGAAGAAAGAGAATAACCATGCATGACAATTTTATAAATAGGATAACCAATGCTTCTAAGAAAAGTAGACATGCGGGTTTTCCAATAAGTGTAGTCGGTTCCATCAAAGAATGGAGGACGACCCAAAGAATAGCCTTCGGGGGAGAAAGAAGTTGAAGCCATCACAAAGGATCTTGAATTTGAAACCGGTTAGGGTATTACTCAAATTTTCCCTCTGATACCAAATGTTGGGCGGAGAGTGATGGCAAGAGGGGGGGTGAATTGCCTTTTAAAAAATAATTAACAATTTAAAATCAAAGTTAAAAGTGCAGCGGAAATAAAAGAGGCAAGACACAAAATTGATAACGGAGTTCGGCTTAAACCAAAGCCTACGTCTCCGCTCCCAACTCAACCGTTGAGAGATTTACTACTGCTTGCTTTTTAATGGTTTTAGCAAGAAACCCACTAGACTTTAAGGTAGTCTAGAACCTATTACAGCTTGCTTTTAATGGTTGAGCAAGAACCCACTAGCCTTCTTACAGGTGAAGGCTAGCTCACCTATGGCTCAAGCCTTTTAAAGGGAAGGCTTGACTAACCTCTTCACACCTTGAAGGTGGTGTGAAAACCCAAACAAAGAGAGGATGAGAGAAAGAGGGGTTTGTAGGAACAAACCCAAATTGATGCTCAAAATGATAAAACAAGAAAAACTGTAATATGGAGAAGTCTTGGGTGCCAATGGATTGATTGGAGTTGATGAAGAGCGCTCCCAAGCTTCTATGGTGGTACTCCTTGGATGTGGAAGTGGGTTGGAGCAAGTGGGAGTTCCTTGGAGGAATGCGCCGGAGGTTTGCCAAATGATGAAAAATGTTCCCATGGGCTTCCTTACGTTTCCGGGGCTTCCTAGTCCTATATTTATAGAGGGGGAACCCTCAAATGGCATTTGGGGGTCTTCGGAGCCGTTGGAGAGGCCTTCAGAGCCGTTGGGAGTCAAGTGGACAAGTCTGGTCAAAGCCCAACGGCTAGTTTGACTGGCTCCACCGGCTGACCGGTGCTTGGCCACCGGTTGGCCGGTGCTTTGGAAAATGGAGAGGCCTCGGGCTCAGGCACCACCTGCTGGCCGGTGAGGAGGCCACCGGTTGGCCGGTGAGGAGGCAGTAGCTGTCCCTTCTGTCTGGGTTCCTCCGGCTGGCCGGTGATGGGACACCGGTTGGCCGGTGGTCCGGACAGAAAGGATGCCTTCTGCCCAGGCACCATCGGCTGGCCGGTGGTCATCCACCGGTTGTCCGGTGGACTGAAATCAGTCCACTTTCAGTCCTTCTTGACCCAATTCCTTGGAAACCGTTTTCCTATCAACAAAAACACTTAAAACAAGATTAGATAAATAAGAGAGTGATTGTGATCATGAAAATTAAACCACGAGGGGTACGAGAGGTACAACAGGATGATGTTACATGTAATCTTATCACCAAGAAGTTTCCAAGGAGAAAGCTTAGCAACATTTGAATGTGATGGTCGCACTCAGTTTGTGAAAAGTGAAAGTCAATTCACAATATTTAATGTCATACCATTCTTATACCTTTTACACCAAATTACTCTAGTTTTGTATACAAACAAACTATATAGAGTAATCACTGCATTACCATTTAGGTAACATTCTCCAAGTAATAAAAATATTAAATATAACACCATATTTTGTTATTATGGAGAATATATTGAAAGATGAGGAAAAAATTCCAATGGAAAGTAACTCCAAAGGAACCTTCATCATGTACTTCAAAGAATATTTTTGGTTATTTAATAGTAGGTTATTTTCCTCAAATAATGAAATAAATTTATGGAAGTTTAAGAACAAAATAGACTGAAATACTAAAAACAAGTACCCGCTTCTCATTCAAGTACATTCAGAAATATAAATTAATGTTTCTAAAATACTTATTGGGTATTGAATACAATATACCAATAACATATGTGTATTTAAATACTGTAACCAAGTAATTATAGGAACATTATAATAAGTAAAGTGTCTTCTCTAAGCAGTTGGGAAAGGGTGATTCCTAAGTCAGCGGTGGGAAACACATAACTTCTAATTTCCAAGTGATTTATTCAAATTGAACAAGTTGTTGAGTATAACCAAAAAATTTCTCTCACATTCCATTTTGGACATAATGAGAAATTATTACAAGTTTTGGAATTAATGCTTTTTGTGGTGTAACATACCCCACAAATAGTTTAGACATACTTGAATCAAAGGCAATACATGATGAATATAAAATGTAAGATCTACCCAGTTGTGGAAATATGATTCCTTGTCAAGTAAAACTAAAAGTGGGAATCAATAATATACCCAGTATAGTATTTAGGATCGACATATCTGAACACTTTTTGTATTATTGAAATCCTTAGTTTAGACAAAGAAACCTTTAGAAATAAAGGTATGCCACAAAGCTTCTAAGGTTAGTTCAACAAGAGATTTTGAACTATTCCAAAGAAATCTATAGGTAAAGATAATTCATATGATTCCATTAAGTTATTAAGGAATTTAATAGTGAAGTATATGTTTGGTTAGAAGATATCATTTTCTTTAGATAGGCATGACAAAGAATATCTTGACCAAGCATTCATCGATCATGATAATGTAGCGTGGAGTAATTCCTAAACACATGTTACCTTATCTTCATCATGACATTGATGTTCATAAGGAGGATATATGATGAGTCTTACATGTCAAAATAGATCCAAAAAATTCACCATGGATTAATTTTTAAATGCACATTTTACACATCAGAGTTAAAGTAGTATCAATGTTACCACCTATAGAAACTTCCATTGTATTTCAAGATGTGTTTTTCAAATAATGGCATAAACCCATAACCAATACGCCAACTAAAATGAAAAATTGATATCATACGAGTTATATTATCATGAAAATATATTACTTCATAGATTTTGTGTTAAATATTCAAATCTTTTGCTTGGATTTAAACAAACATGCATCAAGAAAAACACATGGTGTATCTAAGTAAATATCCTAAAATTTTCTTAGGATATTACATAAATCCCTATGATTGAAAATATATAGTCAAGTATTAGACTAAATTTCTATATAAGGGTGAACTTATATATTAGAGATAATGGGATAAATATTGACTTGGGTTTAGTTAAATCTCAAGATGCACAAATTCTTGGCATAGGAACAAGTTCCACAAGTACATGTGGAATAAGCATGTTCCAATGACACATACTACATAGGAAGGATGAAACCATGATGATGGTTTTATATTCACCATGTCTGGTGAGATATTATTCATTAATAATAATAAATCATACAAGGAATCATTAAATGGAAATTAACTAAGATTTACAAGATTAATTAAAATTCAATAATGGATTCCATGCATCAAATTGCAAAGGGGATTATAAATTGAATACTACGGTGAGTATTCAAATGAGATGATACATGGATGGTACAAGCCTGGTACCAATACGGCTTGATTGGTTATACCAAGTCATTATGCATAAATCCATTAGAATTTTACTTGTCATAGATAACATCTAAGATCATCAAACTGGCCATTGGATGTTAAGATCAACTTTCGTTGGAAGTGTCTATAAGACAAAAATAAAAAGGGATAATGACACCATCGAATGCCAATGAAGGTTGAAATTTATTGAAATCCAGTTCTAGATTAAAGTAAACAACAAGATCTTAGATCATTTATTATAAATTAATCTTTTTCTTATGTCTACCAAAAGTTAGTGGGAGTGATAATGTTTTCCAAGAGAAATATGTTTAAAAACATATGGAAAACAGATCTTGGTATTACTGTTAGATAAGAACAAGCTAAAATTAATTCTCCAATGATTGACTTAAAGTTTCAACCTATATTTTAGGGAATAAGATCTACTAAAATAGATCTAACGGTTTCTTGGATGAAGTAAATTGTATATAAAGTGATATTGTATTGATAAATATAAGTTCGAACAATTCAAGTTCAGAATTGTTGCCAATGTCACATGGATGAATCTATTGAGATTGACATGTTCCAAACATGGGAGGAGATTAAAGATGTTAGTTGAGTTCTATGAACTTCTGCGATGGATCAATCACATATTCCATAATATGTACCAGAATTGATACTGCTATGTTATACTTCATTGTAGGTATATATCAATTATATCTTACAGCACTGCAAGTGATGCTATCAGAACTATCATCTTGTAATTCAGTGATTAAAAATGATATATACCTGATATATGGAGAAAGGGGTATGCTAGTTATAGTGGGACACAAAATAGTAATCCTTAGATAAATTTTATCTAGTATCGCAGTTAGGCAAAGGAGATGATCGATTCAAGCTCATAAAAGCCAGTGGTAATCATATCTCTAAATAATGAGTACGTTGCATCTTCTAAGGTATCTAATAAGTAGATAGTTTCAATGAATTGTTCCGGTTCTTGGAATCTCACCCAGTGAGAAAAGTATTATCATAATGTAAATTATGATATTTTTACTAGCCAAGTTGACAAGTTATGAAAATGGAAAAAAGTGATATACTTGAGGATATATTATCTTGGGAAGTTTTACTCAAGGATATGAGGTCACATACAGTAGATATGCCATGTGGTGAAAATGTGATAGGCCCAACAGTTAAATCCATTACTCAGATGAAACATGATCTTTATCATGTGAGTAGATAACAAGTTTGGTTAGAAAGTTGGCTCTAGTGAAAGTGGGAGTGTTGAAATAGTGGGTGACCTAGACCTAACTATGCAATAATTTTGATTACCATATCATGTGTATAGTTAGTTATACATGATGTCCTCTTACCATTATAGTGTAGACATTTTTGTGTCCACTATTATAATGGTAATGTCCAAAGATTAATTTTTTTGTCGAGAGGTTATAGTAGATCCCATGCTATAATGAGAACCTCAAGATACTATGAAATTAATCTTAAGTATATGTTCTATGGTATAGATATATCTTATTGACTGTACATAGTAGATGTTTGAATTTTATGTTCTAGGGGCTCATAATCATTGAGACTTCTTCTCAGGAAGTTCATACTTGGTGATCTCTAGTAGTGAGGTCAAGAGGATAGACCCTCCAATAGGAACACCATGTGTTTTCGGTGTCATTGGTTGTTCCTATCTACAAACATGTGTATTGGTCTCCTGAATTGATATCATTACCACTATGTACCATTAGATTTCACACTTTGATGCAAGGAAGAAACCATGGTATTGAAATCCTGGTGAGGTAGATTGTGTTGGGTGCTTCATTGGTGGTATGACATTGGTTGAATGGTCAAGAAAGGATTTGTCGCTTCCAAGTTTAGGAAGTTTTATATCTCAGTCTTGGTTGATCAGGATGGTGATACCTTCATAAGTCTTTGAACAAAGAAGTAAAAAGGTAAATACATCTGGATAGATCAATAAATAATAAAGCAAGAAAAGGGCGATGACACAAGTGTGTGTCATGCTTTATGAGATATTTAATGACAAAGAGATTATAGTACACAGTTAGTGTTCTTAGGTTGTTTGTCGTCGGTATGAAAATCCTTATATCTTCAGGGGCCATTATGGGTTGCTAGACTCCACTCTTGGTCTATGGATTTTATTCAATGCTATCGTGATAAGGTCCTAGAGGGTCACACAAAATAGCATATCCAAGAATCGACCCTATTTAGTTGAAAAGGTATATGGACATGGTGGCCCCCACCACAAGGTCTGAGCATTGTCCAAGTTTTTCATCACCAAAATAATTAAATAAATTCATTAATATTCATGTTATGAATTTTTGGGATCGAATTTATTTAATTTATTTACAAGTTTAGTAAATACAAGATAATATTAATCGAACGAATATTATTTTAATCTTCAAGGATTGTTTAATATTAAACGGGACAACAATTTGAGTTAAATGGATTATTTTTAATCAATAAATATATTTTATATATATTACAGGTATGTTATAAAATAATAAATAATATTGACACATTTTAGTTCGTCAAAATTATTTATTTAGTGGATGCTGAAATAAACAGAGGCTGGGGAACCCTACCAGGTATTTATCAACTCTACTACAAATAAAAGAGGAGGATCTCTCCCAGGGGTGATGAATCACTATTCATTCACTTTCATGGAATTAATATTGAGAGTATCTCTCTCCTCCTGCTCTCTAGAGAGAGAATCTCTCGATCCAAGAATCTCGGATCAATATCTCTCTTCAGCATTGAAGACATCTTGATGTGGTGATCGTCGAGACGTAGAAAGCATCATCAGATCTCCACGCTAGCACCCAAAAATTGACAATCAATGATCCTATAGGTTTTTTAAGTGCATGTGGATGATCTATAGGGTTTATTCTTTGGATACTTCAAGAAAAAATTGCCATCGATGAGTTTTAATCGACCACAACTTCAGATTTGAAACAGGTGAGATTTCATTTTTATTTTGTGGTCCTTATAATTTACATGAGATTATCAGACCTTTTCAGGGCTCGGATCATCGGCGTCTACAAGTACCTTTGAATAGATGATGAAAAGTTTTAAAATACCTGTCCAATCATCTTCTGCTACGGTCCTCAGAACCTATCAATACGAAGGTTGTCCCTATAAGAGTATGTACAACGAATCTCCATTTTTTCACCTCCTATTGACCTAATAATCCCATCATAAGGCCACATTTGTATATTAAGTGTGTGACATTATGTTCTAGGTATCTCATTCTCTTATATAATGAAAATATATGGTTACCAAAATTGGGTAGGCGAAAAGTTTCATCCACCCATTAGTGATATGGTTTCATTTCGAGCCACACATGGGTGCATTTCCCCTCCATGGATTCCATTAGAGTGGCTAAGGAATCGATTGTGTCGAAGTATTATAGAGGTATTCTTGTTTGGAATAATTTATATGCATGGAGAGTGGGTGAGGTTTGGAACAATTTTCCTGCCTTTATATCTTGTCAATTTTCAGTTCGTGCTGAGGCCAGATGATCATCTTTATAATAAAGAGGTTTTCATTAATTTATTTGATCCTGAACAATCCTGATTTTCAAATTCCACTATTCCATGTAGATTAACCCTATTCTAATGGGTGGGAGTAGGGACATATGTTTCTTCTAGAAGTCGATACCCAGTGGGGATATTTACCTGAATTAGTCCCTCATTAGGATGTCTGAGGTTTGGGATCTCACTCATGTACTATGATATATTTTTCTCTAGGGATGAGATTTCATACCTTCTAGGAGGTAAGTGAGATATAGCCATGAATTTACCTTTATCCTAGTCATAATTCCTCTAAGGAGGAGGAAAATCATCATTCATAGGTATAATATTCTAGATCCTCTTATGATTCTATGTATGTGAAGCCTTATTTTGTGTGTCAACATCACCTACCTCTTGAGGCATGATTTTTTTTGTTTCTCCCACCTATGTTTGCTTCTTGGTTCACATCATTTAATAGATTTTTAGTGATGGTGTTCAATGAGGAATACCATTAAATGGTGGTCACCCCATATTTAACCAAATATAATGGAATCTTTGCAACACCTATTTCCCCTTTGAGGGGTTTGTTAGGGTCTTGTCTCTAGCCCTTTGGTCTTGTTAGGAAATCTTATTTTATGACCCCATTGGGGTTTGATTGTATTTTCTAGATACTATGCTTATTCAGTCCTATGCATAGTGACAATTTGAAAATTTTTTATTATTATTCCTTGAATGAAAGGATTATGTTTTATAGCAGGTGGAACAACTAGGATGTCTACCATTAAAATTTACCACCTAGCATGGAAAAGTTTGATCTTATTTGAGATAATGAAAAAAATCCCCAAACCCATTGGGCTGGGTTTGATTTGGAGACATCATTGGTACTCTATGATCCTTATTGAAGATTTGGTAACTCATGGGAAGAATATCAATATAAAAATTCCCACATACCAATGTGATAGGGTTGGTTTGGAGTAGTTAAAGATATCGTTAGGACCCTCCTAGGGTTTGATGACCTTGGGGGTAGAGGCTGTGGTAAAATATTCCCATTCCCTATGGGTATGGATTATTCATGAATGACATCTATAAAGGCTGCCATTACGAACTAAGTGATTCAACATATTTTTGTGTGTGAATTATATGGGTGTATTAGCTACTTTTTATGGGAGTCACTTATTACCAGGTACTATCATGTAGTATATGACTTAAACTTTTGTATTTGATATGCATTCCCATTTAGTTGAGAGGCCTTAGGTTAGGATTATTTTTATGACCCTCTCACTCAACTCAGGAAATCTTTGTGTTCTCAAAGTGGATGCTCTTTATTGGATTAAACAACTGACACATGCATCACTTGGTCCCATGATCTATCATGTGGCTATGAAATTTCATGATGCTGCATCTGAGGAGATTCACTGTCCTTGGGATGGGGTGAAGTTTAATTCTCCATATTCACCCCATACTCAGAAAAAAATATCTAATGGGGATTCAAAGATTAATTACAGAATATATTTCATGATATGGGGGAAATAATGTTGTAATATTTTTCCTTGCCTTTTCAATCTCGGTTCTTGGTCCATATATAAATCTCCTAGGCTCATCTGACTATAGAGTTCATTATTGGACTAGAAGTGACCCTAATATCTTTGGAAAGGGTAGTGTATAGATTTTACATACTAGATGGTTTCCCACATTGTAGAGACCCAAATCTTGACGTACATGGACATTACATTACTTTAGCGGAATACTAAATACATAACAAAAACAGACACACAAGGACCGTAATAGTTTAGTGTCTTTGGAATCTTGGAACATAATATTCTAATTGTGGTGAAAGATCTTCAACATCTCCCATAAAGATCTTCCCTTTTTTTTCTTACCTAAAACCTTTCTTTACATCCTGGGGAAAAGAAAACATAAAAATGGTGAGCTCAAATTCTCAGTAAGGGTAAGCATGGATAAAATAAATCATACCATATACATTTGAACTTAAAAACATGAACATAATGTTTAATCATAAAAATCTTGAGCAACGACACAAAACATGGAAGGACATAAGGCATAGATCATAATGGAACATAAAACATGATAAAATAGTAGGGGAATAAAACATGTAACTATGGAATCCATTAAGCACGTGTAATTATTTCCATAGTAGCCAAGGCATTGTTACCAAGACCATCTTAGTGGACAAAGTCCCATTCTGAATCGAGTTCACTCCTCATTTCAGGCCTGTAACACTAAACCAGATTAACTTACCATTCCAGTCATGTCTATCTCATGAGATATAAAATCTTTACCCAATGCATTGGAGGGAGATATAGGTCCCACCCATCTCATAATGAAATCATTCTTACTTGTGCCACAAAATAAACTTAAAACATTCATCATAACCCAAAGAATAAAATGGGTTTCATAAACATCATTCCATCATAACATAATCCATATAAAACAAATGGATATCATTTCATAATAAGAAAAGTGAAACCATGTAAATCATAGAGACATTATACTTGAAACATACACATATGAAATAATTTCATCTTAGATGGAAAATGGTTTTGATAAAACACTTGAAATGAATTCTTGAGGAAAATATCCTTTCTTCTTCAAAATCATTTTCTTTTCACAAAATTTCATTCAATTTTAAAAGAAAAGGATTTTGTTGAAAATATTCATGAAATATTTTGGAGGAAGCTTCATGAAAATAAGGCTTTATAAAACCGTAAAAATCTTTTCATGCCGTATAAGTTAAAAATAACATTCTTTTCATACTTTTATCAGAAAATTCAAAAAGTACCTCGTAACGTAAACAAAAGAAAGATTCCTTCCATACGATGTGGTAAAAGTAAGAAAAGGGTAAAAAAGTCTTAAACATACATGGAACTAAATTAAACATTTTAAGAATACATTTTGAGAGCATATGTACATGGATAATAAACATAACCCCCAGTAAATACTTACGAGTAAACAATCTCGGATAAGAATGAGATTGGAATAATTATCCCTTACCTTATGTCCGATATGCTTTGTATGTATCCGAACCTCCTGTATAATGATTTACATAATGTCATTTACTTATTACAGAATCATATTCATTGTAATGATATCATATATGGTTCACTTATGACTTTATATTACCCGTTCTTTTGTAAATTCCATGTTAAAGAGAGTTTTGGGTAAAATCGTTTCATTTGTCGTTCGTGTTTTGACTTATAATTATTCATATGATTACTTAGATCATGAATAATTAATTCCAGAATATAAAAAATTATTTATATATATTATATATTCATAATATACATATATATAATAGATCGATTAATGGAAATAAATACACCGTTCATGGAGACGGTAGGTCGTACGTACGCATGAACGCTGTTTTCGTTTCCTTATTGAGTTGAATGGAATTAAGTAGACGACATACATATATACATAAATACAGTAGCTTTATAATGTCATATATTTCATTATTATTTCTTATATATACTTTATAATCATTCTTAAATGGTTAACATGGAGAATGAATCTCATCGCATCGTGGAGACGGTAGTCCGTACGTACACACGAGCGATGATATCATTTCCATAATTATTGAATTTAATTGGAGTGGATGATAAAATATATAAGAATCAGTATGATTTTATAATAACTATGTATAGTTATTCTTTACACCATTATACCCATCCATGTAAGGTGTTGGTGGAAAAACAGATTACACCACGGCGTGGAGACGGTATTCCGTACGTACGCATGCGCGGTGATTTTGTTTTCCGTAGGATGGATAGAAGGTGAAATGGGGTTGTTTCATATTTATAATAACAAATCAGTATATTAGTGATACTGATGTTATTAATTTATAATGAAACAAATAAATAAGAAGAAGTTTAAGAAGAAAGAAGCTTGAAAGAATCGGGAGAAGAAATTACCTCTTCTTCGATACGCCTCTTTGAAACCTCCTCTTAGGGCACTATGATTGGTCTTTAAAGTAGACGAGAACCACTAGGATGTTTCTTGGGAAGTGGAGAAGATAATTTGGCAGGGTTAGGACGATATTGAAGGCTCAAATTGGTGTGATGAGGAGAGGGAGGAGGTTCCCTTTTATAAGGGAGGAGAGGGGCACCTTTGGAATTCTTAAAAATATTAATTTATAATAAATCTAAACCCACTTAAAAACCTCCAAAAATGACTCATATCCCAAGATTAGATGAGATATGGTTGTAATCTCATCAAAAAATATAATTTATACATGTTAGGTATTTATTTTAAACATTATCAACTTGATTTATCCTTATTTAGTCAATTTAATTTTATTTGTGGTAATAACATTCTAAAATTTAAATTATAACAAGTAATTACTTATTTGTTCTGAATTGTCTATAATTGTTTACTTTATAACATTATAGACCATATAAATTGAAATTTATAATTTTGAATTTTTTTTTGTGATTTTTAAACAATTTTATAATATGTTATTTTTATTAAATAACAATAGTGTCAATTTTGACACTATTCATTTATTTGAATTTAAATAAAATATATACAGAATATATGTTCGAACTAAAAGCTTTAATAGATTCATAAAATTTCATATGTATCTAGAAAATTAGTGGAGCACATTAAATAGTTCATATAATATTTATTTTATTATTGTTAAAACCATTTATTTGGTTTATCTCTTAATAAAATAAATACTACAACATTTTTGTATAATTATTCAATATACTTATTTGTTGCATAAAAATTAAAAATAAAGTCCTATGATGAAGATAAATATAATACCTTTCACAATAATACTTTTACTAGAATTTATCATCTTAAAATAAAAATATTTAAATTGTTATATTTATTAAATTGTGAAGGTGAAAACTTTGGCATCATTTAAGATAAAATAATATAAGTGTAATAATCACTTTTATAAGGCTCCAAATGGTCCAATATTAGACCATTGGATTATTATGGTTTACATGTACATGGAAAATAAGTTTTGGTCATGTTTTTATGCATTTTATGGTCACTATTAGTTTAATAAAGACTGTATTCTTGATTTTTCACTAGATAAACAATTTCTGCATCACTATTGTGTCATAATTAATGATAATTATTTAATCCCTAAAAATTATAAATAAATTCATATGATGTAGATACTTTTATTATATTTCTGTAGACTACTCATGTTATATTTTTCATGAAGTTTATCACTAAATTAAAATTAATATACTTATAAGATTTAAGAGAGTGACATGTTGTCACTTTCTTTGGTTTTAATAATAATTAAGTTATTTTCATAGGGAAAAAGTCCATTAAATGAATCTAATCCGACCCTTAGGTGATATGGGTATACTATAAGCCATACAATAAAATTTTGACATGTGTTAGGGTAATTTTATAATATTATATTTACCCTTAATTACCCGATTTACCTTTAACTATGGTAAATAAAATTTACCGTAGTTACTATTCATAATTCCCAAAAATAAAAAGTTGCTTATTAACATAATTTGGACCCACTGATTCCAAATATTGAATCCATTTTTCCAAATTCAATACACAAAAGTTGTAGAAATTAAATTAAAATTAATCCCGTTGTTGAAAGAAAACGGGTTTTTCTTTAAAACATTGCAAAAGATTGAATTGATTTAACCTACGAATTTAATGTAAAATCAATGCTAATGGAATAAATTATATTAAATGGTAAAAATATATTCTATTTATACTTTAAAACCATTCAATATTATAATTTAACCATATAAATTATTGTGATGAAAAAAGTTGTTTTTAATTAAAATATAGCGTGTTTTTACTATTCATCAAAATATGAAAGTTACCAGAATAATATGAAAAATTTATCCAAAGTAAATTTTTATTTCTTGATTCCAAATAAGAATTTTATTTTGTCAAATTGTACTTATAAACATGTCAAAAACTAGATTTAAAGTTGGTGCGCCATCAAAAGGCGCCAAAACTGCATTTTTTGAAAAATACTTATTTTACCCGAAAATTTTATTTTGTTCTTATACCATGTTCTAGAAAATGTGTAAGATGAATAATATTGTTATAAAATTCAAAAATTAGTTAATACTATTCATAACGGATATATTATAATAATATATCTTTGTTTAGTAAAATTCGGTATTGCGTACAACACACGCTATCGAGGAAGGTCACGATTGCGTGTAATGCAAGACAAGTCAGGGTTGCGTGTTGTGAAATAATCCTTCGTTGTTTAGTATAAAATAATCCAACCATATTTCATTTATACATTGAATATATATATATATATATATATATACTCAATGTTGCGTAGAATAACTATTATCAAAATTGTGTGTAACGCGATCAAAGAATAGTGTTGCATATACTGCAAGCTAATACGGTGTTGCGTATAGCGCAAGGTAATCTTTCTGTAGCATAAAACACAAGACATTAATGAAATTAAAAGAATATTTTTCATAAAATCTCGGGGTGTAACATTCTAACCCCCTTAAAATGAATTTCGCCCTCGAAATTCGTCAGGGTTATAAATGGTTTACTACTCGAAAGTTTGTTTAATAGAAACCCACATCGTAAAAAGGAATACCAAAACATGGCTTTAAAAACTAAAGTATGAAATGTAACGGTTACCCAAATTAACTCATCACTGGGTTTCCACGTAGGATAACATAGGTGAAAATATGGATATGGAAGAAAAATCTAACCATCAAGTTCTGATGGAGAGTGGTAGAGAACATGGCTCTGAAAAAGCCAACAATCACAAAGCTATAGATTTGTGATGATCTAAGGTACCATCTGATTCATCGGATATAAAAGAACTAGGACAACATTTTTGGTTTTCAAGATCATTTCCTTAAATTTGATGAATTAAAAGAAATACTTACATGATTTTGGTACAATCTCACTGTTGTTTGTGAATTGAACAATTTCCACTTCATCCCTTAAAGAAATGAAGTTGAATTTGTTATTCGTGATGTGTTAGCAGATCATGTGATATAATGATGGGTCATTCCATTTCTTTCAAACAAAAGGTTAGCAAAAGTTATAAGTCCATCTTATGGTTAGATTAATTTTATATGGTTCCAAAAAAAAACTTATACTTCATATATCATACCGCTTAATAAAATAAAACTAGTTTCTACTAACCAGGGACTTCCTGTAGGCCAGTGGTAGGTGATAAAGGCCAGTCGCACTTTGGTTGTGGGTTCGATTCCCATAGCCTTGTCCGACGCGATGGGCTGTCGCCCGTCCTGCAGGTTGTCCTTTTTCGAAAACTATATTACTATAACATCCCATCAAAAAAATCGAAAAAACTTCTATCCTTAAACAATACTAACTTATGTCCAACATAATCCATTCCAATCTTTAGGCTTATCCATAATACTGCAGTCCACTCTCATAATATAGTGAAAACGATTACCAGAGATTTAATACCATTGTTGATCCCCATATATCATAAGATATGTCTTGTTGGTCACATTCCAAACATTCGAAGGCCTTAATCATGTATTATCTTGAAAAATGAATACCCATTGAACCTTAGTGAAAACAAGAATGAAGTTAAAAGTTAACACTTTCCACATACCAAAATCCTCAAAATTCTATATACTCAAACCATGATATAACTTAGTCCTTATATCAATCATGAGCTCATGAATACAATCAAACATCTCATTATCTTCTTATTCCTTCATTATGCGCATATCATCTACTTTACAAAAATATCTGAATAACATTCCATGGTTACTGGTACCATTCAACATATACTTTCAAATACTTTTAGGAAAAACAATAGTGTAAAAATCCTTAGATGATTCTTTATTCCATAGTACCATTAACTATACAACATAACTCTCGATAAATATACAATCATTCCAATACCTTCTAAAATAACCGACTGAGATTCAACACTTCTTTCAGCTCATATATCATTTGTAGTCTCCTCATCATCATCAACATAAATACTACCCATATGTCCATGCTGATTCTCTTCATGAGATTTTCCATTAGGGAATTGGTTTGCATAATGCCCGTACATCCCACATTTAAAACATCTAATCATTTCTGATGTCGTAGCAATACCATTATCCTTGTCCATGGTGTTAACTGAACCTTTTCCTTTGCACTTACGGGATTTGTGTCCTTCTTTTCCACACCCAAAGCATCTTCCAGTTCCTTTGAAACAATCTCCCTGATGCCTCTTCCCACATGATTTACATGAGGGAAATTGAACTCTCTTTCCTCTATGATCATCATGAAACTCCATCTTTCTCTTATTATCTGAGTCGGGAAACATACCAAAGTTGAGATTATTGATCACATTATGAGATTGCTGATTAGGAATAATAACAATGTTTGGACTTATAGATCTCATTTCATTTGGTTTCTCATGAAGAAAATCATTCCATTGTCCATCATATCCTCCATTATCATGAATCTTCCTATTTCCAACCATTTTCTAAAACCCAAAAAGAATAGTGTGAGAGGCAAAAATAATGCTAGGGAAAAAAACATAGTAAAGGGGGAGAACCCTCAATATCTAACATCTTAGGTTAAATTATAAGATCGTTACTGTAGTTCTAGGTCTATATCCTATACGTATTCTTATCCTTAGGTACATCCCTAGACATACCTTAGAAATATCTCTAGGGATCTCACTAACATTTTCGCATCCTAGTTTCCAAAGGTTGACTAAAACTTTCCTCTGATATCAACTGTAGAGACCCAAAGCTTGACGTACATGTACATTATAATACTTTAGCAGAATACTTAATACATAACAAAAACAGACACACAAGGACCATAATAGTTTAGTGTCTTTGGAAACTTAGAACGTAATCTTCTAATCGTGGTGAAAGATCTTCAACATCTCCCATAAAGATCTTCCCTTTTTTTTCTAACCTAAAACCTTTCTTTATATCCTGGGGAAAATAAAACATAAAAAGGGTGAGCTCAAATGCTTAGTAAGGGTAATAATGGATAAAATAAATCATACCATATACATTTGAACTTAAAAACATGAACATAATGTTTAAACATCAAAATCTTGAGAAACGACATAAAACATGGAAGGACATAAGGCATAAATCATAATGGAACATAAAACATGATAAAATAGAATGGGAATAAAACATGTAACTGTGGAATCCATTAAGCACATGTAATTATTTTCATATTAGCCAAGGCATTTCTGCCAAGACCATCTTAGTGGACAAAGTCCCATTCTGAATCGAGTTCACACCTCGTTTCAGTCCTGTAACACTGAACCAGATTAACTTACCGTTCTAGCCATGTATATCTCATGAGATATAAAATATTTACCCAATGCATTGGAGGGATATATAGGTCCCACCCATATCATAATGAAATAATTCTTACTTGTGCCACAAAATAAACTTAAAACATTCATCATAACACAAAGAATAAAATGGGTTTCATAAACATCATTCCATCATAACATAATCCATATAAAAAATGGATATCATTTCATAATACGAAAAGTGAAACCATATAAATCATAGATACATTATACTTGAAACATACACATATGAAATAATTTCATCTTCGATGGAAAATGGTTTTTATAAAACACTTGAAATGAATTCTTGAGGAAAATATCCTTTCTTCTTCAAAATCATTTTCTTTTCACAAAATTTCATGCAATTTTAAAAGAAAAGTATTTTGTTGAAAATATTCATGAAATTTGTTGGAGGAAGATTCATGAAAATAAGGATTTATAAAACTGTAAAAATCCTTTCATGCCGTATAAGTTAAAAATAACATTCTTTTCGTACTTTTATTGGAAAAGTCAAAAAGTACCTCGTAACGTACACAAAAGAAAGATTCCTTCCATACGATGTGGTAAAAGTAAGAAAAGGGTAAAAATGTCTTAAACATACATGGAAGTAAAGTAAACATTTTATGAATACATTTTGAGAGCATATGTACATGGATAATAAACACAACCCCCAGTAAATACTTACGAGTAAACAATCTCAGATAAGAATGAGATTGGAATAATTATCCCTTACCTTATGTCCGATATGCTTTGTATGTATCCGAACCTCTTGTATAATTATTTACATAATGTCATTTACTTATTACAGAATCATATTCATTGTTATTATATCATATATGGTTCACTTATGACTTTATATTACCCGTTCTTTTGTAAATTCCATGTTAAAGAGTGTTTTGGGTAAAATCGTTTCATTTGTCGTCCGTGTTTTGACTTGTAATTATTCATATGATTACTTAGATCATGATTACATAATTCCAAAATATAAAACATGATTTATATATAATATATATTCAGAATATACATGTATATAATAGATCGATAAATGGAAAGAAATACACCGTTCATGGAGACGGTAGGCCGTACGTACGCAAGAACGCTGTTTTCGTTTCCTTATTGAGTTGAATGGAATTAAGTAGATGACATACATATATACATAAATACAGTACCTTTATAATGTCATATATTTCATTATTATTTCTTATATATACTTTATAATCATTCTTAAATGGTTAACATGGAGAATGAATCTCATCGCGTCGTGGAGATGGTAGTCCGTACGTACGCACGAGCGATGATTTCGTTTCCCTAATTATTGAATTGAATTGGAGTGGATGATACAATATATAAGAATCAGTATGATGTTATAATAACTATGTATAGTTATTCTTTACACCATTATACCCATCCATGTAAGGTGTTGGTGGAAAAACAGATTACACCACGGCGTGGAGACGGTATTCCGTACGTACGCACGCGCGGTGATTTTGTTTTCCGTAGGATGGATAAAAGGTGAAATGGGGTTGTTTCATATTTATAATAACAAATCAGTATATTAGTGATACTTATGTTATTAATTTATAATGAAACAACTAAAGAAGAAGAAGTTGAAGAAGAAAGAAGCTTGAAAGAATCGGGAGAAGAAATTACCTCTTCTTCGATATGCCTCTTTGAAACCTCCTCTTAGGGCACTATGATTGGTCTTTAAAGTATACCAGAACCACTGGGATGTTTCTAGGGAAGTGGAGAAGATAATTTTTCAGGGGTAGGCCGAGGTTGAAGGCTCAAATTGGTGTGATGAGGAGAGGGAGGAGGTTCCCTTTTATAAGGGAGGAGAGGGGCACCTTTGGAATTCTTAAAAATATTAATTTATAATAAATCTAACGCCACTTAAAACACTCCAAAAATGACTCATATACCAAGATTAGATGAGATATGATTGTAATCTCATCAACCAATAAAATTTAGACATGTTAGGTATTTATTTTAAACATTATCAACTTGATTTATCCTTATTTAGTCAATTTAATTTTATTTGTGGTAATAACAATCTAAAATTTAAATTATAACAAGTAATTACTTATTTGTTGTGAATTGTCCATAATTGTTTACTTTATAACATTATAGACCATATAAATTTAAATTTATAATTTTTAAATATTTTTGTGATTTTTAAACAATTTTATAATATGTCATTTTTATTAAATAACAATAGTGTCAATTTTGACACTATTTATTTATTTGAATTTAAATAAAATATATACAGAATATATGTTCGAACTAAAATCTTTAATAGATTAATAAAATTTCATATGTATATAGAAAATTAGTGGAGCACATTAAATAGTTCATATAATATTTATTTTATTATTGTTAAAACCATTTATTTGGTTTATCTCTTAATAAAATAAATACTACAACATTTTTGTATAATTATTTAATATACTTATTTGTTGCATAAAAATTAAAAATAAAGTCCTATGATGAAGATAAATCTAATACCTTTCACAATAATACTTTTACTAGAATTTATCATCTTAAAATCAAAATATTTAAATTGTTATATTTATTAAATTATGAAGGTGAAAACTTTGGCATCATTTAAGATAAAATAATATAAGTGTAATAATCACTTTTATAAGGCTCCAAATGGTCCAATATTAGACCATTGGATTATTATGGTTTACATGTACATGAAAAATAAGTTTTGGTCAGGGTTTTATGCATTTTATGGTCACTATTAGTTTAATAAAAACTGTATTCTTTATTTTTGACTAGATAAACAATTTCTGCATCACTATTGTGTCATAATTAATGATAATTATTTAATCCCTAAAAATTATAAATAAATTCATATGATGTAGATACTTTTATTATATTTCTAGAGACTACTAATGTTCGACTTTTCATGAATTTTATCACTAAATTAAAATTAATATACTTATAAGATTTAAGAGAGTGACATGTTGTCACTTTCTTTGGTTTGAATAATAATTAAGTTATTTTCATGGGAAAAAGTCCATTAAATGAATCTAATCCGACCCTTAGGTGATATGGGAATACTATAAGCCATCCAATAGAATTTTGACATGTGTTAGGGTAATTTTATAATATTATATTTACCCTTAATTACCCGATTTACCTTTAACTATGGGAAATAAAATTTACCGTAGTTACTATTCATAATTCCAAAAAATAAAAAGTATCCTATTAACATAATTTGGACTCAATGATTCCAAATATGGAATCCATTTTTCCAAATTCAATACACAAAAGTTGAAGAAATTAAATTAAAATTAATCATGTTGTCGAAAGAAAACGAGTTTTTCTTTAAAACATTGCAAAAGATTGAATTGATTTAACCTACAAATTTAATGTAAAATAAATGATAATGGAATAAATTATATTAAATGTTAAAAATATATTCTATTTATACTTTAAAACCATTCAATATTATAATTTAACCATATAAATTATTGCGATGAAAAAATTTGTTTTTAATTAAAATACAGCGTGTTTTTACTATTCATCAAAATATGAAAGTTACCAGAATAATATGAAAAATTTATCCAAAGTAAATTTTTATTTTTTGATTCCAAATAAGAATTTTATTTTGTCAAAGTTTACTTATAAAAATGTCAAAAACTAGATTTAAAGTGGGTGCGCCATCAAAAGGTGGCAAAACTGCATTTTTTGAAAAATACTTATTTTACCCGAAAATTTTATTTTGTTCTTATAACATGTTCTAGAAAATGTGTAAGATGAATAATAATGTTATAAAATTAAAAATTTATTTAATACTATTCATAACGGCTATATTATAATAATATATCGTTTTTTAGTAAAACCCGGTATTGCGTACAACACACGCTATCGAGGAAGGTCGTGATTGCGTGTAATGCAAGCCAAGTCAGGGTTGCGTGTTGTGAAAGAATCCTTCTTTGTTTCGTATAAAAGAATCCAACCATATTTCATTTATACATTTAATATATAAATATATACTCAGTGTTGTGTAGAATAACTATTATCAAAATTGTGTGTAACGCGATCCAAGAATAGTGTTGCGTATACTGCAAGCTAATACGGTGTTGCGTATAGCGCAAGGTAATCTTGGTTTAGCATACAACACAAGAAATTAATGAAATTAAAAGAATATTTTTCATAAAATCTCGGGGTGTTACACACATGTTCCATCATAATTAAGGCACAAACTCTTCTTTTATCTCATACGTGACTTCAATATTAGAATTATCAATAGGGGAATACATGGTTTGGAGGTTGTCTCCAACTGACTCCATACATATATCTATGTCAACCCCTTCTTCATTGGGGTCATATTCCTCAACCTAGTCATACCACAAATATTAATTCTATGGGTTTTCTAAAAACTAAGGCTAGGTAACATTGGTAATTTATTGGACAATATACATATTTAACACCGGTTTTTTGAGAACTTCTCTATATGAAGGTGTCTTGAAAAGGGGAGGATTTTATTTCTTAGGCAATATATCACTGTAAATAGGTTTACCAAGACAAATTTCATGAGTAGTTTACCAATGATCTATCTCTATACTACCACAAGGAGGACTATCATGATAATTACAACCTTCAAGATCAAATAGAGGGTCGGAATACCATCAAGGTTTTGCAAATATGCATTGTACATCCTCAAGAATAGTTTCATTGAGTATAGTAGGAATGTGAGTCTCATTATGCATCATGTTCAAAATATAATGATTTTATTTTTGTGGTTAATCATGAGTATAATACTAATCTATGATAGTCTCTATAATATGTTGATGACCATATTTAATATGTGGATATAAGACAACTATTTAGAATCCACTAGAGTATACCAATGAGCTTCTATATCATCAGTGGTGATATGATCATGCATGTGGATAGTTGTTGGAATATGTTTTCAAACCCTAGTTTAATAAGGGGTTTAAACCTGGTTTAGATATGTATTATTCATCAAAATATTATGAAAGACCTCAAAAATGGGTTAAGGTATAGAATCCTCCTTCTGTATAGCCTCTGAAGGACTACGGTGAAGTCTTTCTTCAACGAGAGTAGGAATATGTACCTGAATCCCATGAGCTACTAGAATATTCCAAGTATCATCATCGATAACTATATGAGCCTGACCTGATGTCATTTTCAAATTGTATTTATGATCCTCAATTAGAGTGAGAGTATAGACCCGATCCTAGTTGGCCTTTGTAATAAGATTATGGCTCTTTTGGAAATGAATTTTCACCTATCCTAAGGTTATTTTCAAAATATGTTGATGAAACCCAATTAGAACAAGGATATGAGACTGATCCTATGCCTCTTATTTTATTTGAATATATTTATAATACTCCATAATTAGAGTAATAATATTTTATTTCTCCAGAGTAGTAACCTGTTCATGTTGATTATAGAGATATGTTGCTCTAGTTATTGGGACATACCAGTAGCCTTCATCAATGGAGATGTGGATTTGAGCCCACTCCCCTTGATTTTTATCTTTTGGTGCCTGATGAGATCTCTTTGGTGCTTGGGTATGATCATCCTGAGTGGAGCACCCTCTCCAAGAGACTGAGGTGACTTTTTGGGATGTATCTGGTATATGTGGTTAATATGAGCCCTTATAGGTAGCTCTTAAATTGGGATGGATCCATATTATACCCCTTGATCTTCTGTTTGAAGGTAAGTAATATATTTTTTGTTGTGCTACAGGGGATAGGCTCCCAAATTGGTTAAAAGCAGTGATGGGAATCACCAGATTCATCACAGCCTTCCTTGAATAAGGTGGGATTTTCGAATTCAGTGTTTAGAAACATTTTTGCGAGGCCTCAAGGTTCAGGATCATACCGTGTTAGTGGTATTCCATGACTATCACCATTGAAACCTAATATATAAGGAAATAGGTGGGTGAATATGTTTTTGTGATCCCTGTAGGTTACCGTTATAGCCGAGGTTCTAGTACATTTTCTTGCTAAATCCATGAATTCAAATTAATGTGAGTTGCATGTGTCCGATATCTACAATAATAAGGAGAACAATACATAAGTTCACTTTTTAGTATATCATTATGATTTCAACACATTCTTATCTAGAAATACATGGTGAATCTATTTGTTTATTTTTTTTATTAGTTTTTTCATTTTCTCATGTGGAATATGTAGAGTGGACTATCCATGGGAACCCCAATTACATTTAATTTTTGGAAGATTCATGTTTGGCTCGCCATTTTTTTCATATAGGAGATGAAAAAATGGCCCAATGTGTAATAAAATGTTTGTGTTATTATTGAAATATTCACATCAAGTTCCCCATTTTTGTTTCTAGTTAATTTTATATTGGATATCTAACTTTTAGAAACAATATTTCTGATGTATATACCAACTCAATTATTCTATTACCAGAGGCTTTCATGTAGAGTTCATCATTTTTTCTTCCCGAAAAATACATGTAATTCTTGATGGTTGATTGTTGGTCAATGAGTGTGGTTTAAAAATATCTTATGTATGATTCACCATGTTTTTATCACAAAATATCACAACGGTTATAACATGTATAAAAAACTATAGGCCTCATTTCCTAAGGTAGATGTCCATTTGGGGTTTGAAAACTAATGAAACTTAGGAACTCACATTAGTCGAGTGGGTGGTAGGTCAAGATCATCACACCCTTTTGAAGGGGGGGGGGGGTATTTCCTTTTCTATTATTCTATTAAAAATTTAAAATATATTCATGAATATTTCCCAAATCTCGATATGCGACTAGTTAGCTTAATAAAATGATTGGGTTATGCATCATTTTACATACAATAGTTTGTTATATTAATGACATCATTTGTTTGTATCAATCTTTCTCCATCTATTTCTCATTATTTTTTAAAAATAAATGGATTTTTCTTTTTTAATTCCACATCAAAAAGCATTATCGAGTTTACTACTGTCTAGGAAGGTGATTGGGTCCCTAGGATTGTGATTAAACCTTTAATAGTTTTCCAATGTATCCATTGAAAATGGTAATCAAAACCCATTTAGTTTTTATTATACCATTTTGTGTAGTTTAAATTCATGTGTAAAGGATATATATGAGGGAATTTAGGCATTGTATATGGTGTTTAGGCCTTATAAATTCTTCCTATTTATTCCATTTTCAACAAAAAATAGATTCCTCATAGTTCAATAATTATACCATGATGAATTCCCATGTTTGAGATGCATTTTTATCATCCTCTTAAAATGATCACTAAAAATATGAAATCCACCATGATTCACACTTGGTGTGAGAAACAAGAGATATTATAAGATCATAAATGTCACAAAGGATGCAATATTTGATTTTTATAGGGCTTACACACTATGGTTTCCCTGGCTAGGGGATTTTTATTATGCTAGTGGAGAAATCATTGCAAATCCAAATGATCATGTGAGTTATTCTTGGTGTGATAAAAAATAGATAACACGTGACCATACCCACAACCTATGGAGCATGGGCCTTACTAAGGCATCCTAAGTATCCTATTTCTAATAGGAATCAATGTACATAGAGTTCACTTGGTATTTCTTTCCGTCTAATGGGTGAGGGAAGACAGAAGTCCCACTAGAGGTGAGTGACCCATAGGAGGTGTATCTCACGGAATATCAAGGGACTTACACCAAGTTAGACTCCTAACATTTATCCCTTAATAGATAAAAGACAGGGGACCTTGAGAGGTCTGTCAAATTTGTTTGGTAGGATATGAAGGCCTATTTGAGGGAATTTCATGAAGTATATTACTTGAGTGCATAACCCTATCCCATTATTGAAACTCCCTACATAAAAGGAGTTCTTAGATGTAAGCCCATTTTTGAGGTTCCACATGGAATGAGGGTACATATACAAGTATGATTTCTTAATAAGGATTACATGTTTGAGGGTGTTAGATGGACGTGTCTAAGGATATCTATATGAAAAAAATGACATGTCTGAGGATGTCTTCCAAAAATGTTTGAGGATGTTTTTATAAAAAGATTTACATGTCTATGGGAATCTATCAAACTTGTCTAAATATGTTTGTGTGATTAATACAACATTCCTAAAGGATGTTTCATGATCCAGGTGACATATCTGAAGGTTATCGTATGATTGTCCCGACATGTTTGAGACCTGTCTCATGAGATAGGATGACATGTACAGAGGTCATCACACAAACTAGGATGAAATATCTAGGTGTATTTTCATGAATTATGATAAAATGTATTGATGTCTTCTCATGAACCAAGATTACATGTTTGAGTGTATTTAGATGAACCAAGATAACATGTCTCAATGTCTTCATATAAACCAAGTTGACATATCCATATGTCTTCACATGATCTTCCCAGCATGTCTATATTTCCTCTCATGAATTTCCACACATGTATGGGTTTATTCAAATGATCAATGAATAGATCACATGAAACAAATTCACATGAAAATAAATATATCTACCTTTTCATGAATATTCCATAATTTTTAGCCTTCATTGCTTAAACGTCTCAATGTTTATCATTTGTTTTCATACCGAGTCATCATGTCATCAAACTGACATACTAAATGTCCTTCCCATGATCCTTATAACATGTTAGAGATCCTTCATGTGATCAATTAACTAATTATGTGAATTTAATAAACATACTAGGTAGTCCCTTAAGTTATACAGTAGACTTGTCAGAATACCCTTGAGATTACAGAGTCCTCCACTCTGCATATTTCTTTTAGTGTCTTAGTGTGTGTGTTTGTGGGGTGGGGGATTTATAAAGAATCACCACCCCAAATACATTCCACTTTGTGTGGTGATTAATTCTTGTATATTTCCTAGATCTAGAATAAGGAACATGTTATTCACATAAGTTGATAATGTATAATGTGGTTCTCTTGATCAAGACGCATGTCATCAATGACATTGTAATTTTCTCACATGATAAAAAGTGGTTTCATGATCAACCCATCATTACCATCATTCTTGGACCCATGTATTGTTGAAGTGTATCTACATGACTAGGATGAAATTTTTGAGATCCATTATGAGATCAGGTTAGAATGTTTAAGAGATCTCATGAAATCCAAATGAATGCTAAAGGGCCTTCATGAGATTAGGCTACATGTTGAAGGAACTTCATGTGATCCACAAAAAATGTTGAATGAATTTCACATGACCCATGAAATGATCATGTGAAGAACATATTCCTAATATAAGTTTTCATGTGTTTTTTCACTCAAGCATCACATGATTAATGAATAAAATTTCAAGGTACTTTATATGATTGGGTTGATTCATCCAAGGGATTTCATAAGATAAAACCGACATATCCATGAAATTTCAAGAGATCAATATGACATGCCCAAGGGTTAGTCTTAGGGTCTTTGAAAGACCAAGCTGACTTTTCTGAGGCATTTCAAGTGATAATTTAACTAATCACTCAAAATATGTGATCCCTTCACATGAAAAGCATCATAACTCTCTTTGAAAAGGGATCTTGTCATTTTTAGATTCTATCACATGATTACTTTAAGTTTTTGTTAGAACCTTGACCACTGGGGCATCATATGATCAAATTGGAAAAGTCCAAGGGTATTCATAAGATCAAGACATTATTTTGAATGCCCTTCATGTGATGGGGAAACTGATCATACAAATTGGGTAATATTATTACATGAAAAACAACCTAACTTCATTCATGTAAGGATTATTTCATTTTCAGCCTCTATCATGTGAAAATATGAGTGGTTTTCAAGAATATTTCCTTCAAGGAACCACACAATAAATGTAAAATAGTCTAACCATATTTCTAATGATCCATAAGACTTGTTTGGGGGCCTTCATGTGATTAGGAAGACTATTATTCTCAAATATTTTCATGATCTGTAAATAGGTCATGTGAAACACATAAACCCTTTGCATGATATTCATAGTGTCATGTGATTGCAATTATTATTAAAAGTCACACCACTCATGTGACCCCAGTGTTTAATCTCCATGTATCCATGATTATTCTTTCTCTTATTTGTGGGTAAATAATACACATTCTTTATGCGATTATTCAACCAAAATTTGATGATTTTTTATTTGGAAGGTGTAAATAGTGGTAAAGATCATCCAACACACAATATTTTTCAACAAGAGTTAATTTCTTCCTATCATGTGTTCATAATAATTTTGGAATGGTTTTTTTACCTAGTAGTTTATTATATTAAAAAACCATGGACAATAAATTACAATATTGATATAATCATTAAGAAATGAATCAAACATAGAAATAGAGGGTAAATTATCTTTATCTAACTAACCCAGGTTACCCACACAAAATTTAATCAGTCATAATCTTCTAGATAATTGAAGGGAGTTCTTAATTCCCATGGGCTAGTGACTAGCACCCATCCATCAACAAAAACAAGAGGGAATGATTTTTCAAAATGTGAAGAATATGACATGACATATATATATAAATTATGAAAAGAAATAGTGGAATAAGGACCAGAAACATATATTACATAACTAAAAGAAAAAAGTATAAGAAATCAAACTTAAAAAAGTCTGAAAAAACCCAATGTACAAGTCCACCAAAAAAGGAAAACTAGAATAAATACAATTACTCTGAGTGGTAATATGTACAATGTCCCACCATGTCACCACCAGTTAACATACCCAATTGACAGAAACATCACTACATCACTTCATCACCTTACCTTTTACTCCATAAAAACACATAACTAGCTCTATACACCTCTAAAGGGGTGTGAAAGGTGTGAGATAAATAGAATCTGTAGGATCCCATCCATGTGTTCCATATCAAGTTTCTTTATAAAAAATATAAATATTTCCATTTTCAAGGGAAAATGGAATGATAAATGATAAATCATTTAATATAAAAATCTTGGTAAATATTTCTATTTTTCCACAATTGAAAAAACAAGAGAGGAAAATAGTTTCAAAGAAAAATTATATAAAAATTTACCAAACTCAATGAAGGTATATCAAATCTAGAATAATAAAAATCCACATAATATCTAATTAATGACAACGATAAAAATAGGTCAGGATAGTAGACTACTCATATAACAATCATTTACTAGTACACACTCAGTCTTTAGAACAAAGGGTAAAGGAGGGGAGGAACACCCCATGATTGAACCCCCCAACAATAAAATAAAGGATGCCCCTAAGCTATAACATACACCAAAGAACCCAAGTCTTCCAATGTGCTTCATTTCTTAAATAAACATAAAAATATATTTTCACAATCAATTTCAAAAAACCTCATTCTTTTATCAAACCTACTTTAAAATCCATTTCAAATTCTTTGCAAACACCAATTTTTCCATTATGAAAAACCAAGGAAAAACTCTAATTCCATTTACAAACACAAAATAATCAGTTTAATTAATTTATAAAACAATTTATAAAAAAAATAATCATGATTCATTCAAAAAATTCTAGATATGGAACCACCCATATAAAACTCAAGTTGCAGAAAACTGCAAAATGATCTACCAACACTGAATGGAAGGAAAATTCAACAATGGATGCACTATAATTGATTCCCACATATTATAATAACATTCAAAAAATAAAAAATATGGTGGAGAGAATATATCACAACATAACTCAAAGAACTGATACCCACCACACCATAACTAATAATGGACTATCTTTCGAAGGAATATCACATAATAGATCTAGAAAGGATCAAAACAAAATGTCAACATTGGGGTGAAGAATCAAAAACGCAGTGCCACATAGCTTCTATAACCACTGGAAATAAATAAGTAGGAATGAATCTTACTAGGGATAAGTTATGAAACCAAAAAAGAGATAAAATGTTGAGAAAAATAATCCATAAGGATAGGAGACACCCAAAATTTACTATAAGGACACTTAGGGTTCTAGGGAGGAACTTATGTCTTGAATGTATGAGAATTATCAGATATGAAACATGACTAAATCCTTCTAGGATAAAGGATTTGTAGCATAAACACCCCGTTTATGGAGTAAATATCCCATAACAGATATACACTAAAAAAATGTCACCTCAAGTTAAATTTACCTCAATTGAAGATTTTATGGTGTAAAAGTAGGTCTTAGGAAATAAAATTAATTTTAGGTGTGAAAAGGATTTTATGGATTATAGGATTATTGCATTGTAAAAAATCTTACAACTGGTTCCTAGAGAAGGAATTATTACATATGCTAAAATTTATTTTGTAAAAGTGTCTAGGAAAAAGTATACACCCTAGGTACTATAAAATTCCAAAAAATAGCTCCTAAGACCTCCAAACCCAAAAACTAACTTTTAGTCATCTCAAGAGAATAAATTAAAATAAAATATGTTATAATATCCCCACCATAATACTTATCATCCATGATAAGTCATTTAAAAGAAGAGTACTCCAGAAATGGGTGAGGCCACTGCTCACTCATAGATGATTTACACTCCCAAATCTAAATAGAATCTGATTCATGTCACTATAACACTATGACCAGTGGTATAGATTTCCTATGTGATATGATCTATAATTTTCAACATTTATTGTCTATTATTAATTGATAATACCCCAACTTTAGTTCAATTATAGGGTAAGTGATTAGTCACTGAAAGTGGATAATATTCATTGTTAAGATATTAATATTAATGTGTTTAAATGTTCATAAACATCAATTTTAGTCCAATTCAGAAATTGAACTTCATTTCCCATCATTGTGCAATTCATGCTTAAAATGTCAATTTGGGCCCACTCAATAATTTGCTTGTGGAAATTAAAATATTCATCATTTTAATTTGAAATTTTGGTATATTATTTATCACTTTGTTTGGAACATTTTATCTTTTAGGTCCGATGGATGAATCTCAAAGGAAGATGGAGAATTTTGCGCCTGAAGGCAGAAACTTTCTGGAAAAAGCATAATGGGCCTAAGGCCCATCAAACAAATGTGGGGCCCAGAAACCAAGCCCAATGAAGCTCAAATTTATACAGTAAAAAGATAAAAATATGAGGATCATTTTATTCAACTGTGGACGGAGCTAATTCTGATGTTTTCATGAGGATAAAGGGATATGAAGTTAAGATTTAAATGGTGGACTCGTCATTAATGCACAGATATCCGTCCCACCATTTCGACCATAACTTACAAACGGATAAGCCCAATTTTCTGAGATTTTGAGAGATTCTAGAAGACACATGGAGGAAGATATGTTATATTTATGACACCTTCGTATTCGGCAATATGAAGTGTCAAACGCACACGTCAAAATGAAGGACGAATCTGGACAGTTTTCCGGGTCAACTTCGAAACGACAATTTCCTTTTGATTCTTCACCCTCCTTTTGACTCTCTTAATTGTTGGGGGGTGAATTTAATGTTGGGGGTGGACATAAGGCTCCTAATATGCCTATATAAGGAGCTGGTGGTGAAGGGAATAATCATCTAACATTTTCCTTTGAATCCAAGTTTTTCTTTCAATTGTAATTTCCCGCTTTCGTTTTGTAATGGCATTGTCAATTTCTCTAATGTAAGTTTTTCATTCACGTTTAGTATTTTAATAAAATTTCTTCTTCTTCACTTTTATTTTTCCTTTTTTTACACGTTGATACCATTGAATCGTAGTGTGAATTTATTCACACCCGCACTTGTGAATTCATCACACAACGGTGGAGTGTTCATTTTGATTAATGTTTTTTTTCTTTCTTCTTCAATCCCGCTTCTTTAAGTCAATTACCCGCTTCCATTGATAGAATAACATCAATGGAGGGATAACCTTATATGGGTTGATCCTAGGGAGTTGAATAAGTTGGATTGAATGTTATTTTATGTTCTTAAATTCATAAATTTGTTCTTTATTTTAAGAGTTCCTTTCTTTGATTTATCTTCTTCTTTGTCTTCACCGAATTTAACAACGACACATTTTGAGTGCTAGTACGATCCAATTCCTTGCAGTGCTCATTTAATTGATCCTCTAAGTGAATTGGTGATTAGCCTTGAAATTGTGTATGGATTAAATCGGAGAATGATATTGAGGAATTATTTCATTTAATGGATACCTCTTGAACCGATGAACAGAAAATCAAATGAAAAACAAATACATCCGATCAAGCCCAAGAGACAACCTAGGATTGACTCACCTTAATTAGTTGTTTTAATTCAAGAAATTTTATTTGTTTTGTTCTTTAAATTAAATCAATATTTCTTCAAATCAATTCTATCCAAAGTTGGCCACTACATAGCCAATCTCGTATCCAATCTTAGTGTCTCAAGGTTTCTTCTTCGGTCCCTGTGGATTCAATCCCTACATGTACATCAACGACCGCTTTTACCGGTAGGGTAAATTTGGGCGCAAAAAAATTTTGGCGCCATTGACGGGGACCTAAGTAAGTACCTTAGACCCAAATCTTCTTTTCTCACCCCAATTTCTCTATTCTCACCCCAATTTCTCTTCTCTTTTCCCCTTTCTATTTCTGTGTGTCCAAAAAAAACCCCAAAACTAATTGTCAATCAATTCCAATGGATTATCCTCCAAAATACCCCTTCATAAATCAATGCTATAATGAAGTTGGAAATCAATATTGGGAAACACATCACATAGGGAATTTCATTGACCAATCTTTAATTGAATACACCACACCAGATGAGATGTACAATCAATGGGATGCTGAATGTTTACAAGATCAATTTCCATACCTATCAAGAATGATTGAAAAGATAAATAATGAGGAAGTCCATGATGTACAATCATATATAAACCCTAATCCTAAAAACATTCTTGAAAAATTGTGTGAACAAATGGATAAAATGAATTCAGAAGTTTCATCTTTCAGATTAGAATTACAAAGCTTTAAGACTTTTGAGGAACCCGTTCCCACTCAAGATGTTCTTTCCTCATCATTGGTAGATGAATCTTTTATCCCAAAAACCTCCCATGAATATAAAAAATAACTAACCTTTGGATATGGGATAACTGAACAAGATCAAATAAATATTGAAGGGTATTTAAATCAGGATGAAATTGATTTCATGAATTATTCTTCAAGGATTGAATGTCCAGAATATTACACCAAAAATGATTTTTTAGAATCACCAATCATTGAACCATTGGGAGAGTTAAAAAATATTGAGTCTATACCCACTCCCGACATTCAAAAGGAAAATTTTTGGGAGGAATCAAAATTTCAAAAGGAACCAATTATTTCTAAATTTCATGGAGAAGAAACTATTTTTGATTCAAATTTACATTCTTCTTTTGTAAATTTTTATCAACCTGAACTCAAAAATTTTCTCCCTTCTTCCCCACTCTTAAATGTGGATAACCAATACCATGAAATTTTAATTTATTATCCTCTTGAAACTAAAAAATTGGGAATGTTTATTGATGTCTTAGGCAATACTAGATATTCAATTCAATCAACTGTTTCTGATATTACATGGATTTTACCGCTCATTATAGAACAAAGGATTTCACATGAAACATATTTCAAACAAATAATCAATATCAATATTATTGAAGTGGAGAAAGATGGGTTAATTAAAATTTTGAAAGTTGGAATTGGATAAGTTGGGGGGTTCAAGTCGAGCTAACGACGTTAAACAAAAGCGCTGCATGGGAGGCAACCCATGGTTTTCATGTTTTCTAATCATTTTGAATCATTTTATTTTTCATATAATAAATTACCATAGACTGTTGACCTGTTCTTCTTTTATGAGTAAGGATGGGTATGAAAAGGGAGCACCGTATTCATCTGTGTCACGCGGTGTGATCCCTGAGTAATACCTTACCCAGAAATCTAAAGAAGACAATGTATCATCAGTTTATTTTATTTATGTTTTTGTAGGTTTAGAAAAAAAATTATTAGACTTTTGACCTGTTCTTCTTTTATGAGTATGGATGGGTATGAAAGGGGAGCACCGTATTCATCCGTGTCACGCGGTGTGATCCCTGAGTAATACCTTACCCAGAAATTTAAAAGAAGACAATGTATCATTAGTTTGATTTAAAAAAAAACATTAAAATGATGGTACTTGGAATTAAATAAATCATTGTGTTGTTTGTTTTGTCTGCTTTGTCCTTCTTTTTATGGTTCAGGAACTATTTTGGGTGATACATGTTCAATCAAAGAGGTGCCTACATCCCCAAAGAGATCAAAGGAGTAATTTGGAGCATCATGAACCTCAACTTTAAAAACCAGGTGAATTTGTTCCATGTTTTTCATTCTCAATTTTATCTTTGAACTCCTCTCCTACCCCCTTCTAACTTTTTTTTTCTTTAAACACTGGGGCAGTGTTATTCTAAGTTGGGGGGGGGGATAAAAAATGATTTTTATTTTTAATAAGAACATGCATGAAAAAAAAATTCCATTAACCATAAACATGATAAAGACACATTGCAAACTCTAAAATTGGATATCAAATAAATTTTTCATGCCTTGATTCTGATTTTAATGAAAGTTTAAGTTCATGAGCATAGTTTTTGGAAAGTGCGGTTGTCCGATGTGATTTTTCAATGTTTACATTTTCATCCTCTTAATAAAAATGCCACAATGCATGTCTTTTGGATTGTGGGTGTAAATTTGAGTTCTTGGGTCCCTTTTATTATAGCATAGGGTTCTGGGGTCACTTTTAGTTTAATTTGAGTATCCAAAAAAAAAACAAAAAAAAACAAAAAAACAAAAACAAAAAAAAATTGAAAAAAAATAATAATGACCACATAGAGCAATGTTTTGTCCAAATGCGTGGCGTCCGGCACTTGGGGATCGTGACTCTATAGTTGTCTTGCCCAGAGTTAGGCTTTATATCTCTATTGTAGAGCATGAAATTGACAAAATGTGTGGCGTCCGGCACTTGGGGATCGTGACTCCATAGTTGTCTTGCCCAGAGTTAGTCTTTTCATATCTATTGTGGTAAAAAAAATATATAAAAAAATGGATACTCATCTTAAGGTTTAATGTGATTCCTACCTAGCGCTTCCATTTTTTCCCCTTGAACAATAAAATGGGCCCCATATCTTTTATGATGCACAACACTTTATCATGCTTAATTGGAATTGGATGAAATGTGACGATGAATTTGAACAAAGGAATGGGCTTGGGCGTGGGATATGCTTATGGAACTATCTTGTTTTAAATGATTTTTATGGGTTTTCATAATTTTTTTGGTATTAGATATTTGGGTGTGTAATGTGTATTTACATGTTTTTGGAAAAGGGGATTTGGATTTTATATTTGTAATTTATTTTGCTCGGGACTAGAAAAACTCAAGTTGGGGGGTGTGATTAGTCACTGAAAGTGGCTAATATTCATTGTTAAGATCTTAATATTAATGTGTTTAAATGTTCATAAACATAAATTTTAGTCCAATTCAGAAATTGAACTTCATTTCCCATCATTGTGCAATTCATGCTTAAAATGTCAATTTGGGACCACTCAATAATTTTCTTTTGGAAATTACAATATTCATCATTTTAATTTGAAATTTTGGTATATGATTGATCACTTTGTTTGGAACATTTTATCTTTTAGGTCCGATGGATGAATCTCAAAGGAAGATGGAGAAGTTTGCGCCTGAAGGCATAAACTTTCTGGAAAAAGCATAATGGGCCTAAGGCCCATCAAACAAATGTGGGGCCCAGAAACCAAGACCAATGAAGCTCAAATTTATACAGTAGAAAGATACAAATATGAGGATTATTCTATTCAACTGTGGATGGAGCTAATTCTGATGTTTTCATGAGGATAAAGGGATATGAAGTTAAGATTTAAATGGTGGACTCGTCATTAATGCACAGAAATCCGTCCCACCATTTCGACCATAACTTCCAAACGGCTGAGCCAAATTTCCTTATATTTTGAGAGATTATAGAAGACACATGTAAGAAGATATTTTATATTTATGACACCTTCGTATTCGGCCATATTAAGTGTCAAACTCACACGTCAAAATGAAGAACGAATCTAGACAGTTTTCCGGGTCAACTTCGAAACGTCAATTTCCTTTTGATTCTTCACCCTCCTTTTGACTCTCTTAATTGTTGGGGGGTGAATTTAATGTTGGGGGTGGACATAAGGCTCTTAATATGCCTATATAAGGAGCTGGTGGTGAAGGGAATAATTATCTAACATTTTCCTTTGAATCCAAGTTTTTCTTTCAATTGTAATTTCCCGCTTTCGTTTTGTAATGGCATTGTCAATTTCTATAATGTAAGTTTCATTCACGTTTAGTATTTTAATAAAATTTCTTCTTCTTCACTTTTATTTTTCCTTTTTTTTACACGTTGATACCGTTGAATCGTAGTGTGAATTTATTCACACCCGCACTTGTGAATTCATCACACAACGGTGGAGTGTTCATTTTGATTAATGTTTTTTTTCTTTCTTCTTCAATCCCGCTTTTTTAAGTCAATTACACGCTTCCATTGATAGAATAACATCAATGGAGGACTAAAATTTTATGGGTTTATCCTAGGGAGTTGCATAAGTTGGATTGAATGTTATTTGATGTTCTTAAATTCATAAATTTGTTCTTTATTTTAAGAGTTCCTTTCTTTGATTTATCTTCTTCTTTGTTTTCACCGAATTTAACAACGACACATTTTGAGTGCTAGTACGATCCAATTCCTTGCAGTGCTCATTTAATTTATCCTCTAAGTGAATTGGTGATTAGCCTTGAAATTGTTTATGGATTAAATCGGAGAATGATATTGAGGAATTATTTCATTTAATGGATACCTCTTGAACCGATGAACATAAAATCAAATGAAAAACAAATACATCCAATCAAGCCCAAGAGACAACCTAGGATTGACTCACCTTAATTAGTTGTTTTAATTCAAGAAATTTTATTTGTTTTGTTCTTCAAATTAAATCAATATTTCTTCAAATCAATTCTATCCAAAGTTGGCCACTACATAGCCAATCCCGTATCCAATCTTAGTGTCTCAAGGTTTCTTCTTCGGTCCCTGTGGATTCGATCCCTACTTGTACTTCAACGACCGCTTTTACCGGTAGGGTAAATTTGGGCGCAACCAGTAAGTAATGATTTTTAATTTACTATCAGAATTTAGAACTTAGTTGAACATTGGATTTAAATTTAGATACTATTGATATATTCATATTTTTAAACAAATTATGAATCCATACTGAATTAATATAGTGAATTTTAATTATAGATGAATACTACACTAAGAGAAAATGTGAATTGTATTTTTCTAAAGGTTGAAAATTTACAATGTATAGAAGTGACCATGTCATCCATGGTCACTATGATAACTGTGGTTACTTATAATGTGCTACCCCATACATTGAGAACTTTATGTGGTACAATAAATATGGATATTTTTCCTTTAAATAACCATGAGTACTACTCAAGGTCACTTGGACTCCTTACCAAACCCCATTCTCAATGTATGTATACCTACCACGAGCACCATCAGATGACCATGCTTTCTAAAAATACATCAAAGGAAAAAAATAATCTGACTGTATGATCAAAATTTATTGACCATTCCACCACTCTCATGGTATGAATACCTACTATGAGCCCCCTTATTTTAACCTCACCTCACAATTGTAACATTGATTATTTCTTTCATGATTGGCATTCTTATTATAATCTTTTCCCATGTCTTACTATTGTGCCTCTACTATGTGGACGTCAATAGACCCCAAGACTGAAATTCACATAATGAAAAAGTACCTAGTCGACTTGATCTTGAAGATGATCCATAGGATAAGTGTTACTCTACCCAATGCCACCACCACTTTTCCTCCACATCCCTGAGGAAAATTGGGTTCCACCTACCCTTTTAGTGCCACCTTCTACTACCACCCATAGATTTGGGATGCTGATGGTGTGAAGATACTTTACCTAGAGAGTTGTAATTATAATCCAATAAAATATGAGGTATCTATTGATGAAGGATGAGATCCATTCGAATGTGCCAAGAGTGAAGATACGCTACCTACACATCCTCTAAGGGATCTTTGTCATTCCACTCAGTTACGAAGGTGATAAATTCCTTCCAAAACCAGAGCCGCACAATTAAAGTACAAGCTCCCATGAGAATTAAAAGGAAATAAGGATGTAAAATTATACTAAATATTTTGAGAATCTCTATTAAATAGAACCACTAGTGGGTGTATGTTTTGAACTTGAGATAATAAAGACAAGATATCCTATTGAGAAATAAAATTCCACTAACAACAGACCATTAGAATTATCTATCCAATTATGGGAAATACTAGTTAAAGATTATAAAAGTGTATGATTTCTCAGAGTTAAAATAAATAATTCCTAGGCATTAAAAAACAAGAAACATCACCAAATACTAAGCCATATTTCCCTTAAAACACACCCACTACTATAAAGAATAGGAACACTACACCATCAAAAGGACCCTGGGTTGGATTGTGGGAGGAACACCAATGAATTATAAAATTTTTACCAAACCCTTCACTCTAGAAGCGTGTTAAACATCTAGTATAAAGTAAACTTTCTCCCTTATGAAATAAGACATTTCTAAATTTTATAAAGAAACATGTGTCTATCATGAAAATGGAAGAATGATAGTTGTATATAAAAGGAATTATCTTGTTGGAAGGAGGTGGGGGTGGAAGAACTCACACTTGGAGAACAATCTTGTATTTCCACTTTTAATACTATTTTATTTTTACTTATTGTAAAAACTCTGATGTTGGCACACTAAGACTTTTGTTGTTTCACCAAGGATAATCCCCTAATTTCCCCCCATTGTTTAATTATAATCCTTAAATAAACTAAAAAACCTATTGATATTAATGGTTTTAATCATTAAAGGTTCTTATGGTTTTATAATTTAATTTCTTATACTTCTTATCGCCATTTCACACACAAGAAATGTGGATTTAATTCACTACATGTAATAGAAAGAAGTGGTGGAATTCACAAGTGAATGGAGGTATCCAATCACTAGGATAGAAAAATATAAGAAACATAGTGATTATTATATTTCCTTATATAAACAAAAATATCAAGATAAAAATAATAAATACGATTCAATTTATGAGAGGATTAATAAAACAAGTTGAATAATGAATCAATGGTTAAATGAGGGAATGATCCAAGGATGGGCCACTGCTTCTTAATTTTTTTTTAAAAACTAACCAAATTTACTTGTTGTTTCTTTCAAATTGAACAAAAAAACA
Source organism: Viscum album (assembly GCA_963277665.1). Classification (NCBI taxonomy): domain Eukaryota; kingdom Viridiplantae; phylum Streptophyta; class Magnoliopsida; order Santalales; family Viscaceae; genus Viscum; species Viscum album. The sequence continues at coordinate 827,926,985 of OY728155.1, forward strand.
ACTTTTCAAAACACACACAACATTTTCTTCTCTATAGAAAATCCGATTAGCACTTTTACTACATTTTTCTTATGTTCAATAAAAATTTTTCTGCATTCACCATGATATCTATGAATCAAACCTGGTGAAATTGCTATTGAAGTTGGGTTTTAGTTTAATTTTTTTTTAAATTTTCTTTCAACTGATCAGATCTAGTATTTCCATCTGCACTATTTTTTATCTGTAGGTTGAGAGAACCTTGATGGTAAGGAATAGAACTATAAAGAACACAAAACAATAGGAAAGAGAGTTTTCACTAATCCATTGGATAATTATCCCTCCTCAAAAGCTACAATGGGAAGTGAAACAATGGAATGTAATCTAGCTTATGCTAATAAGACTTTAAGAGAAATGTATGTACCCAATTTCAATATTAACAAATAAAAATTAAAATAAAATTATAAAAAAGGATAAGAACTCAAAAATAGAATGATATGAATATTTCATTAGTATTATGGACTATTTGGTGAATAAACCAATCAAAAAATAAGATAATTTAAAGAATATTAAAATGAATTTAGAACTAGTGGATTCAATGAGGCTCAAATTAGCTAAATGTATTTCCTTTCTCATTTAAAGGGATATCAAAGGTGTGTCTCTATAATTTACAACTTGGAGAAGTCACCTCATGGAAGGAGCTACATAATAATTTACTATAAAATTTATTTCATGCATCATTGAGTGCTCAAATTTGAAATGAAATTTATGGAATCAAATAAGAAACTAGAGAAAACCTTTATGAGTTTTTGGAGAGATTCAATAAACTAACCACATACTTACCACACCATCTATATAAAGTACATAACTTATTGGTATTATTCTCTCATGTATTAGTAGGCAATGAAAATGACCTACTTGATTCTTCTTTAGGATAATACATAATTGTTAAGACACATGTTGAGTTAAGATAAATCATTGAAAGGATCTAAGAAAATTACCAACAGTTTGGTTGTAGAACTGCAACCCAAGGAGAACATAAGGTAAAAAGTTCCAAATCACCTTCATTAGAAAATAAAATTTAAGAACTAACGTCCCTTGTGAGAAAATTAGTTGTGAATAAATTCTAGGAATCATCACCCATCCTACCACAAGGTCCTTACAATTATGTTATTCCTAGGAGAATTTCACTAATGGATTCCCTCAAGTTCAAGGAACACAAAGTTTTGAAGCCATATACCAGAGGTAAATATAGAACTATCTAGGAAGCAGCCAAGGATTTTGATAATTTCCCACCAATTAGGTTGGATCTGGTATCCAAAAAACCCAAAACCACCGTTTAAATAGGATTCTCAACAATATTTTCAACCCCTACATTTGAGAAAGAGTTTCCAACAATCTATAAGATAACAAAAAATAACAACCATAAGAGAATTCATTCAAGGACATTCCAAGATAGGTAATAAAATCTAAAAATAGTAAACAGACCACCCACACCATTCACAGGTCAAATTTGAAGGAATTAAAAGGGAAGTTCAAGAAGCTCCTGTCCAACTTCAATAATATAGTAAATTAAGGACCAGGTAATATTTTATATTAGAAAATTCCAAACCCTAAGGGAAATTTTAGCACTACTACATTATGGATTGGAAAATAACTAGAATACAATAAGAGATCACCCTAGGAAATTGAATTTGGAAGTAAAAAAAATAAGTATAAAAGGAATATACAAAAGAAAAAGACCGCGGGTAGGTAGAAGTAGGGGAATAATCATAATAAAAAAGAAAATCCATGGAAAATACACAAAAATCCCCACCCACCCTCCTTGTAATAATGAAAGATAAAAAACCATGAAATAATCACTATAATAAGAGATGTTATAAGTCTTCAAAAATGTGGATATCAACATCACCCTACCAGATTCCATTCAATAGATTCTACAGGATGAAATATTCATTAAGTACATGTGAAATAGTATAAGGATATTAAAAGGTAATAGATATTTAATACTAGGTAAGAATTCTTCTTCTCTTATTACCCCTCAAATCCCCCAAATATTCCAAGATATAGGTACTTTTTCTATTACCTACAAAACTGGTAAGATCACCTTTTATAATGCACTATGTGACTTGTGATTTTAAATTAATTTAATGAATTAATCCATTTATTCTTATTTATATATGGGATAACTTAAACCTACCTATGTGGTTGCCTATCTTGACAACAAAGACATTTCATACTCGATAAGTGTACTTGAATATGTTCTGGTATGTGTGAAAGGGTACGTATTCACTATTGACTGATACATCCTAAACATGGGGGAATAAAAATATAAGATTATTTACCCGATCATCTTGGGTAGGCCATTTCTAAAAAATGGATGAGAATAATAATCATTAATTAAGGAAAAATGTCCATGAAAGTTATTGAATAAATATTTATTTTTAATATATTAGATTCAATGAAACAACCACATGAAGAACATTCTGTTTTTACATTATAACATTTTGAACTCTCCTACTCCTCTATTGAGGAAATAGAAATGTTTGATGAAATAAAAAGATCAGGAGAAGAATTATAATCACCTAGCATACTAGATAAATATGTTTTTTAAAATTAATTTAATCTTTAAATAGTTTTGAGTGTTGATAAATTTGAAGAGATTGATGATTTTTTTGATGAGTTAATAAAATATGATACAAATAATTTATCCTTACATAAGTAGGTTGACCACATGGAGAACAATGAAATAAAGAAATATCTAGAAAACCCCTCAAATTTATAATTAAAAATGCTTCCCTCAAATTTAAAATAAGCCTCCTTGAAAGAGGGTAAGAAAATTACAGTCATAATTTCCAATATCTTAGAGCCTATCCAAGAATACCAACTAATGTGTAATATTAAAAATAATGATGGAGTTATAGGTTAGAAATTTGGAGACATCTTATAATTATTTGTACTACCCACATGCATAGAATATTCTTGGAATATGGATCCATGTTATTGAGAAAACCACAAATAAGGATCAAACCAACCCTCCCAATGGTAAAAAAAGAGAAGTAGAAAGAATTTTAAAAGCTAAAATAATAAATCCCATCTGAGAATCCTAATGGGTGTGTACCATTAAATTTTTTTAAAAATATAATAGGTTACACAATTGTGAATAATTGAAATAATGAATTATCATCCACCATAATCAAGAATAGTTAGAGAGTATGTATCGACTATAGGATATTAAACCATGTTACTAGAAAAGATCATTTCTCTATACCCTTTGTAGACCAAATTCAAGAGATACTAGTTGGTAAATGACATTATTGTTTCCTTGATGGGTTTTTTTCAATATTTTCAAGTTCTAATATCTCCCTATGACCAAGACAATACCAACTTCACATGTCCCATTGGTATGTTTTCCTACTAAAGGATGCCTTTAGGTCTCTATAATTCCACCGGTACCTTTCATAATTATTGGGTAATTATTTTCTCTGACCTGATTCAGAGATACTTAGAGGTATTCCTAGACGACTTCACTATGTATGGGAATATCTTTGAAAATTATCAGGAGAGTCTGGAAAAGGTTTCAAAAATATTTATTTAGAAAAAAAATAAGTTTTTAATTTTGAAAAATTCCATTTTATGGTGGAAGAGGGTAATGATTTGGGCCACTTAATTTCAATGGATTGAATTAAACTTGAAAAATACAATGTTTATTCTATTTATACACTACCCTAACCCACCACTATCAAAAAATTAGATCATTTCTATTTCATGTTGTATTTTGTATAAGGTTTATTATTTAATTTTGAAAAATTACTTTTCCCATAAATAACCTACTCAAGAAAGAAACTAGTTTTTTATTTTTTGATTCATGTAGGAACATGTTTGAATATTTGAAACAATTATTGACTACTACCACTGTCATATTACCACTAAACTAGAGTCATCCCTTTTAGATTTTGTGTGATTATTTCAGTTGATCTGTAGGATACATGGTTTATAAAAGTAATGGAAGGATTCAAAAAGTGATAGCCGATACTTGATTTACCCTGTACACTGCTCAGATTAACTACAGAATAATAGAAAAGTAGTTTTTTTCTTCTATTTTTCATCTTTAATAAATTTCATTCTTATCTCTTAGAAAGTAAAGTAATTATTTATTAACATCATGTAGCCTTAAGATATTTGGTCAATAAATTTTATGAAAATCCTATAATAGTAAGATTGATGTTTTTAATATATGAAGTTGACCTTGAGAAGAAGGACAAGAAGTGTTGTGAAAATACAGTGGTTGACCACATGAGCCATACAACCAAAGACCAGTATGGATGATTAATTCCCTAGTGAGAAACTATACAGTATAACCGAAGTTCCATGGTATAATGAAATAGTAAATTTTCTTATTCAATCAAAGGTACCTTCCTTCTTCACAAGGTACTAAACTACTAAATTATAATATGAATCAAAACACTATGTTTTGAAAAGCCCTTAATTTTGGAAAATTTTTAATGACCAAGTCATCAGAAGAAGAATCCCTGAAGAGGAAATAAATTTATGTACTTTGTTTTTTTCATACACTTGCATGTAGAGTCTACTTTGGACATTAAATAAATGATAGAAAAGTTTTTAATTTTGTATTTTTTGCCCTAATTCTTTAAAAATTCATATTATTTTTGTAGGAAGTGACCAAAATTCTAGTTTACTAGTGGGTTTCCAAAAGACATTAAATCCCCAAAAAAACCTGGATTATTTTTGAAATATTTTATTTATGAGGAATTGAATTCATGGGCCCATTTCCTGTATAATTTTTATTTTCCTATATCTCGTTGGTAGTAGAATATGTTTCTAAGTGGGTTGAGTCTAAGTTCACTTAGATTGATGACTGAAAAAACTGATTGAATTTCTAAAATCAAATATTTGTTGTAAGTTTGGAATACCCTGAGTTCTAATAAGTGACCATAAAACCCACTTCAACAAAAAGAACATGGATTCCCTAATGAGGAAATATAGAGGGCACCATAAAACCTCAAATTTCAACCACTAATAGAAAAATGGACGGCTTGAGGTTTCCAATAGAGAAGTCAAAATAATTTTAAATAAGATAATACAGCCCAAGCTCAAGGACTAGAGTAAGAAAATAGAATATTACCTATGGGAATATAGAACTACCTACAATACTCCATTAGGTATGCCTATATACTGAATTTTTACTGGTAAACATTTCCACTTTCTTATTTATCTATAAAATAAGGCCTACTGGGTTATCAAAATAATAAACCTAGAGTTTTTCAAAGTTATATAATAGAGGAAACTTAAAATAATGGATCTTGAGGAGATAAGGTTAAAGAAATATGATAAATCACTACTATATAATGAGAAAATTGAATCTATAAATGAAAAATTCATCCAGAAAATAGAATTTCAAGATGGAGAGAGAGAAATTGCATTTTTTTCTTGGATGAAGACTTTACCTAATAATATTTGTTTCAAGTAGGATAAAAAATACATAATAACTAATTAATTTATTTTTTGTGTAGTTGAAATTCATGGATTGGGTTCAAAGATTACATTCAAGGTGAAATAACCACAAATAAAGAAGGACTAAGAGGAATTTTGGAAAGAACCTATGGGGGAGTCCAAAATCCTCCATACCACTAATAAATAAATCACTTCCAGAATTTCTATTTTCTTCATTTAGTTTAAAATAATTATTTTTTTGGTGAACTATTTTTATTGAACAAATTAAAATTCCACTAAGAGTGTTTAAAACAAGTGTGGGGGAGGAGATAAACCTGTTCAAATAATTTTTAAATTCATATTTCATAGAGTTTTTTAATAATCAATTCATTCTAAATATATTTAAGTAAATTTCACCTTTTTTGAAATTTTCTTTTTTATTTTCAAACATTACTTGAACTTCATTGATGACTTACCTAGTTTGAAAATACCATTTATGGAGTTGATATATTCATTGATTCTAAAATTTTTAGATTTATATGATTATTGAGTGGAAATTTTCCCTACTTTTATAGAAGTTTGGTCTTAGAATTAGGATATTTAGTGTGAGAGAAAAGATTTTTTTGAATCAATTTTATAACATAAATTCATATCAATTTTGAACTTAATATGAGATAACTTATCATCTATGAGACAAAAAACCCTATGGAGCCAACTTAAATGAAAAAAATAAAAGCTATTGAACTTGAAATAGATGTAGGGAATTGAGATCCCATAGAGAATATATGAGAAAAGGTAATTGGGTGAATTTATATAATTAATTATATCTATTTTCAATCTCAATAAGTTATATTCAGAGTGATTTACACAAAAGGTTTTCTGAAAAAGTAAATTCAAATGGGCCTTGTAAAAATGATTTCATTTAGGTGAGGGGAATATTAAAACCATAAAGGGGGTAAATTGACTTTTAACACATTCATATAAGATATTTCAATAAATTGGAATAATAAAACTTTTATATGAGGAAACTTTGGAAAGATAAAAAATAGAAGTTCTTGTTGTTAAATGTTTGATTCCACTCAAATAAAATTTGATCCACTCATGATATGAAACTTCAAATAAATTGATGTGAGTTAGTAATTTGATTCACATATGAGGAATGCTAATTTTCATAGTGGATAAGTCTCTCTTTACTTATTCCTTGACTAGTAAATTGAGATATTGGAAGGATGACCATATTTTTGAATAAATTGAAATCCAATGTTAATATTGGTCAAAAGTGAAATAGTAAAAGTGTGGTAGAGTGATGTGAGCTGTAATTTTCAACATTTATTATATATAATACCTTAAAAATACCCCAATTTTAATTCAATTACTAGTTAAATATTGATTTTATTGACTATTTGAAATTGTAACTTAGTTGAAAACTGAATTTAAATATGGAGATTATTTATATATTCATATTTTGATATAAATTGTTAAACCATGCAGAATTATCAGAGTGGAGTTTAATTTTTGTAAAATAATTCACTAAGAAATAATTGAATTATTTTGTTCTTTAGGTTGAATAATTAAATAGAATGGAAGTGAACATTCCAGCCACGATCACTATGCTAACTGTGGGCACTAATCGTACACTACCCCCTGCATGTAGACCCTTTTGTGGCATGGCATGTATAGAAACTTTTCCTTCAATTTAGCATGACTATGACTCACATTCACTTTCCCGCCATGACATACCCCATTTTTAGGGTAGGTATACCTACCATGAGCACCATCAATTAACTATTCATGCTAAAAAATTCTACAATGAAAAAAAGAACCTAAATATAAGAATAAAATTTATTGATCATGCCACCACTCTCATTGTGGGAATACCTAACCTAATCTCCCTCATTTCAACCTCATCTCATGGTTGGTGAAATATATATCCTTCATAGTAGGCATTCTTACCATAATATTCTCCTACTTATTCATACCGTGCCTCTACCATGCGTCCATCAATAGACCCCAGGCCTCCACTTCCCCTAAAAAAGAATAACTCAATAAAATGAATCTTAAAGGAGATCCAGATGATGTGAGCTACTCATGATAAAGCCACCAAAAATTATATTCCACTTTATCAAGGTAAAGAAGGGTTACACATATCCTGCTAGTGCCTCCTTATACTACCACACATGAGTTTAAGAAGATGATGGAGTGAATACACCTTTCCATAGGATTCATAGATATAATCCAATACAATGTGAGCTCTATATTGATGAAGTATGATATCCAAATAAATGTTCCACAAGTAAAACCACACCCTTCATATCCTCTAAGGGAGATTTATAATTACACTCATTTGTGAAGGAGATAATTTCCTTCCAACACCAGTGCTACACAATAAAGGACCAAGATCCCTTGAGAATCTGAAGTAATTAAGGAAGTAGCATAGAAATCATGATCTTGAGAATATATACTAAATATAACCATTGGTAGGTGTAATTTTTTATCCCAAGGTAAGTAAGACCAGTCATTATGATGATAAGTATATCGCCACTGAAAAGAGATAGTTGAAATTCACCAATAAATGATTTGAAATCTGACTTGCAGATATTGATAGTGTATGATGTCTCACAGGTAAAAATATAATGTAGGGGTTCTAAAAAATAACAAGGACCATAAAATAAAGAAAAATCCCATTTTCCATTTAAATACACCCACTGATGTAAAGCATGAGAACACTCCACTATCAAAAGGACAATGGGTTGGATGATTGAAGAAACACAGATTCCGTAGAAAAAGTAGTCTAGACCCTTCACTCTATATGTGTGTCAACTATCCAATAGAAAGTAAACCTTATTCTTACTAAAATCATAATTTGATAAATTCTACGAAGTAAAACATGCCTATAATATGGAGGGAAGCATAATAGTTTTCTATAAAAGGATCCCTATTCTAAAATAAAGGGGGATGGAAGAACTCACTCTTGGTGAACACTCACACAATACTACTAATATTTTTTTTATTTTTTTTTAAAAACCATTGATGATGGAACACTAATCCATTTGTGGTTTCATCCAGGAGAATCCCCTAATATTACTTGTTAATGAATTATGACCATTCAATGAACTAAATCTTATATTCATCTTAATGGTTATATTTATTAGAGGTTTTTTCGGTTTTAGATTTTAATTGGTTTTTCTTATTATCATCATTGTGCAGAAAATCCACATGGATTTGATTCACTACATGTAATAACAAGTAGTGGGGGATTTCAAGGGTGAATAGAAGTATCAAATCACTAGGATAGGAAAAGGTAGGAAATATAGTGATTATTATATTTCCCTATATGAATGGGAATATCTAGATAAAATTAATCAATAGGATTAAATTTATGATAGGGTGAATATCAACCAATTGAATAATGATTCAACAAGTTAATGAGGGAATGATATAATGATGTAACACTTATTCTTAAATTTATTTTAAAACCAACCATTTTACATGCTGTTTATTTTAAATTGAACCCAAAAAAGAATATTTCAAAACACACCCAACACTTTCTTCTCTAAAGACAATATGAGTCTCATTTTTAATATATTTTTCTCAAGTTCAGAAATAAATTTTCTATGAACCCAATAGTAGGTGCGCATCCACACATAATATTTTCACTTGAGAATAATTAATTTCCAATAGATTATCTATAACTAAAATTTTTGGCTACATATCAATAACTTCCCAACATAGAATATAAGAGGTATTAGGATGGTACATCCTTAGCTGTAATATATGGAACTTATCATGGATACCTTTCAGCTAAGTTAATAATAATAACTGATACATAATATCCTCAAGCTCCTTAGTGACCTAAAATGGTCCAACATATATTGGATCCAACTTTCCCTATTTCCCAAGCCAATATTGACCCAACCACGGAGAAAATTTTATGAAAACCCACTCACCGATAGAAAACTCTAAAGTATGACACCGAAAATATAAATATTATTTTGTCTAAATATGTATTGTACCCAAATGGTGACATATATTTTCAATCCTCACTAATGTATCATAAACACGACTTTTTATTATAAGAGAGGTCTCACCCATATATAACCAACAAAGTGGTGATATTCACAAGTGACCATACAAATCCTTGAAGGGAGATATTATGATTGATGATTTATAACTATTGTTATACAAATACTTTACTAGTCCTAGATGGATATCCCATGACTCATGAAATAACAAGATGCATTAACATTTCATATCCTCTTAGATCTGAATAACATGCTCAATTTGACCATCCATGTGTGGGTGGTAAGCTATAATTAACTAAACCCAACTCCCTGTAGCCTCTTGGAGACTATTTTAACATTGGGAGGTAAATATAGGATCCTTATCTAAAAAAATGTAATGGGGAACCCCACATAACCTCATAACCTCCAGAATGTACAACTTTCCTATATCTATAACCTTAGTAGTGTCCTTGATCAAAATAAAAATGGGCATATTTTATCAACTGATCAATAACCACATAGAAAGAATTCTCCCCTTAGAGAGTCTGTGGTAAGTCAATAATGAAGTCCATGGATACATAATCCTATTTCCACAATAGCACTAGAAGATTATAATGTAGAATATAATATTTAATATTATCTACCTTTATCTTTTGGTAGGTGTAACAGTGAGAAACATAATCATCAATGTCGCACTTCACACCTGACCACTAGAAACATCATATCGTGTTATAATAAATCTTCATAATGCCTGGATGAATAAACCACAAAGAACTATAACTATAAAAAACTAAACTTTTCACATATATTGGGATGACCAACCAATCCCCAAAATGGAGGATACTAGCATGAGAGAGGGAGACCCACCATAAATGGTCACCCCTTTATAATGGGATTATCTGATTCCTCTGAACTCATAATCTTGTTGCTGAATCTATATAATAGACTCAAGTGAAGATGACGATAAATGAACAATAATGAGAACCATACATGAAGCATCCTACTAAGTATCCAATTCTAACTAAGTGAAGAGTCCCATCAGGTTCCACTCTTCTCTAGATTACAATATAGCATGTGATGGTACATTCCTACTAAGATCACCCACAATGACATTCCCCTTCAGTGAGGTGTAGGTTATATCAAAATAGAAATTCTGAAAGTATTTTATCTACAACCTATTTATGAGATTAAATTAATTATATGAAAATATATAACTCATGCTTTTATAGTTAGAAAAAATATGAATCCTTCCCAAAAAAGATAGTTCCACCAATATTTACGCACATTCATAATCATAACGAGATCTAAATTATTAGTGGTGTGGTTTTTATCCTGAAAATGAAGATAAAAGGAGTCGTCAATGATAAAATTACCATCCTGTATAGGAAAGTAACCCAATATAATACCAAAAGCATAAAAATAAACCATATACCTTTTACTAGGCTTAGTTAATATCAAAATAGGTTTTGATGTAAGAATCCATATCATCCCATAAAAATAAGTTTGACACTTTTCATCCCATATTAATTTCATGATCTTCATGGTAAGAGAAGTTAAAGGTGAAACTAACTTTGAGAAAACCTTGATGAACTATCTATAGTATCTAGTGAGACCAATAAAAATATGAATATCTAAAACGTTCTATGGCTCCTCCCATGACAAGAAAACCTTCACCTTATCAGGATCAACTAACAAGCCATATTCAAAAATCAAATACCAAAATAGCATCACTTCTTGGATATAAAGACTACATTTTAAAAGTTTTTCTATATAGATGATTACTCCCTATGATTTATAAAACAAAAATCTGATGGTTCTCGTGCACATGATTTGATATTGAATAAACTAAGATATCATCTATAAGAACTACCAAACAATATTCAAGTTACTAATGGAATATCTAATTCGTCATAGCCATAAAAACTTCAGGAGAATTATCTAGACCAAATGGAATCACAAGAAACTTATAAAGGAAATTCTTTACTCTAAAATCCATCTTATGTTTATCAAACTCTCGAACCCTAAGTTGATGACAACCCAAATGAATATTGACGTTTTAAAACCACTTTTCCACTTTCAAATGATCAAATAAATCATCAACATGGGGAAAAATGATATTTATTCTTAATAGTCACCTGGTTCAACTTTTGATAATCCATGTATAATCCAAGTGAACCATCTACCTTCATGGAAAAGAGAACTAAATCTATCCATAGAGAAACCCCAGGGAGAATAAAACCTTTATCTATTAGATCATCCAATTTAATATTTTGATCTATTTTCTCTGTTGGTTCCATAAGATAGTAGGGTATCACAATTGTCTAGGTACCAATCACCAGGTCAATTGTAAAATCCACCTATCTCATATAATGATGACCAGAGAAGTCATATTGGAAGATCTAATACAATTCAAAGACAACTATAGGAATATTTCCAAAAGAATAATCATTATTGTACTTGACTACAATGATAGAAAAAAATCATAAGATTTGGGAGGGGAGGTCCTGCATGACCATACCTTGGATCCCACTCTTCCTTAAACACCTGAGATCTACAATCGATGGTAAAGAACAAAACATGCGAATGATAACAATAAATATTAGCATAATAAGAAAAAATCCAATATATCCAAATGATAATTTCAAAAAAACATAGATCAAGAATGATTTCATCCTAGACTACCTCCATATCATCTATAAATATAGAATAATAAGGACAATGGAACCCATAGTCTTTCCTTATTCCAATAGGTGTCCCTGAATCCATGAAAAAGTACATGATCTCCATTGGACATTTTACAAAATCAACAAAATGGGATGATATAAAGTAGTGAGAGGCACTTGTATAAAATAAATCTTTCACAATAAAAGATCTAATAATGATGTTACCTAACACTACCAGTAGACATGTAGCAACCTCCACTGGAGAATCATCCAATACGTAAAGGCGATTCACTCCCAAGGCCTATGGATAGGTCCCTATAGAATTTGAATCTTCTGACTATACCATAGTGACCATTGGATCCGATGATCCATGATAATAATAATCCATTGGAATATCCTTCAAGAACCTCTATGTATTTTTATAGTATAAAAAAATATTTCACATCTTCTCTAGGGTGGGAGAAGAATGTAGAGTGTGAAGATCCTTGCTATACTGATATCATGTTATGGGACCACTATTGGACATTGATGATGGTACATAGGCGGACCACTACTGAGAACCACCTCCTCCACTCTGGCGATGTACATGAAACTTCATCATATTTACCTTCATGCAATTAAAGCTACCATTGAATGGAAGAGAATAGAAAAAAAAGATAATATTTCCCATCATATCCATCTCTTCTATCATAGCCATATATACAATCTCCATATAGGTAGAAATATTCAACATAGATACTTGCATTTTGATATCAGGTCAAAAACCCTTCTGTTACTTATCAACCTTCAACTGATCATTCTTTTCAACCTTTAGAGTGAAATGAATTAGTTAAATAATCTGATTGGTATATCCTAACATCAAATACAATCCATACTACTAATAAGAATCTCCAAATAATTTTCCATCATCAGAGAGCACATTTGAAAGAAAAATGTGTGAGCTAAATAGGCTCAGTATGGTCCTACCCAGGTCATTTATATCAAGTATCTATATAAGCAATCCATATATGAGAATTTTTTTTAAAAATAGGGCATGATAAATGATAAAATATATTATATCAAAATCATGTTAAAAATTAACCTTTTCCATAATTCATAAAACAATCTAGGAAAAACAATTTCAATGCATAATTTCCATAAACATTTACCAATTTCAAAGAAGGTATATCAAAGAAAAAACAATAAAAATATAAATAAAAGTTAAATCATGCCAAGGATCATAATATGCCAAGATAATAGACTACTTGTACCATAATCAATGAAAATTGAACACACAATCCCTTAAAACATAGTCCTAAGGGGGCAAGGAACACCCCATGAGTGAACCCCCAAATAATTTCAGTATTATATCCCTTGAAAACAGTCCCTAGGAGCAGAGGAACACCCCACAAGTGACCACCAAACAATAAAATAAATGATGGGAGTAAGCTAAAAATTCCACCTAAGCACCCAAGGCTTCCCATGTGTGTCATTTCTCAAATTACCTTTAATAGGGATTGTCACGTTCAATTTCAAACAATCTTTTTTTGAACAAACCTTCTTTAAAAACCCAATTCACAATGATTTAGAAAACCCATTTTTTATTACCAAAAACCAATGGAAAAACAATATTTTACATAATTTACATTTGCAAACACAAAAAATTAATTCCAATCCATTTATAAAATAATTTATAAAATAGGAATAATCACAATTTATTCAATAAAGGATAGATATGTAACCAACCACCTCAAACTTGGGTCACACTTGTCTGCAATGGGATCCACTATCACCGAAAGGAACACAATGACAATAATGGGGGCACAAGATTTGATTCCCACATCTTAGGATCAAATTCCAAAAAAAAATATGTAAGGGAGGATATATCAAAAAATACCTCAAAGAACATTCACCCATCACACTAGAACCAACAAAGGACTGACCCTCGGAAGAAGATCACATATTAGATCTATAAAGGATCAAACAAAATGTCACCACATGGTTGAAGAATCTAAAATGCAGAACCACTCCACTACCATGGCCAATGGAAATTAAGAATAATAAAGGTTGATTAATAGGAAGAAGTGGTAAAATCTCCATGTAGATAAAATTTTGAATGAAATAATCTATAAGTAGAGGAGACACCTAAAACAGCCTAAAAGGACACCTAGGTTTTGAAGGAGAAACCTTCATGTCAAATAAATAATAAAAATTATAGTTAAACATGAATGAAATCTACTGGGCTAAAGGATTTACAACATAAAAACATCATTTATGGTGTATATATCCCACAACTCATATACTCTAAAAGACATGAAACCTTGAGTAAATTTTACCCCAATATTTTTTCAATGTAAAATCAGGTCTTATGGTGTTAAATGAATTTAAAGAGTAAAATGGATTTTACATTTTGGTATATTTTTGTGATATAAAATGTCTTATGGAAAGTAACTATTGAACGACATATGTCATAATCTTTAACTTATGTTGTAAAAGTGTCTAGTAAGCATTCTACACCCTATGTTCTACAGAAACTCCCAAAAATAGCTCCTAAGACTTCTAAACACAAAAGCACACTTTTAAACATCAAAAGAGTATACCTTAAAATAAAAGATGTTAAATTTTGAATTGCAACCAATAAATACATCCATTAACACATTTTCAAAACCAATTTTTTCCTTTATCATGTCATTAAATTCTTATAAGAGAGGAACATACATAATCAATCTATCCTTAGAATCTGGTTTTTGGAAAATACTTCTCAATGGGCAATCATTTGTGAAATCAGTGATTGGGGATCCTAAGAGATATGATCTAAATTCTCTATAGAAACGACAACAGAAATAAATTCATTTTTAGTGATGGTGTAGTTGATTTTGGCATGACTGACTAATAATTTAATATATTTTATTATGAAATAAATTTAAAGTGAGAAAAATAAGGATGAGAGAAAATAATCAATGGGGAAATATCTGGTGGTGTCTAAGGGAATCCCCTATAAAAATAATAAATGTATATATTGATAAATTAAAAATTATCTAATAGATAATAAAATCTTCCTCTTTCACACCTTTTGGATGTAAGAAGATCAACTATTTTATTCCCCTTGAATCATGTGTTCAGAACCACCACATTTTGATTAATAAAAGTTCTATGTGTTTTAATATTGTAAATAACACTCAAGTTACTGCATGAGGAATTGAAAAATGTTTATTCCACCATGGATGAATTAGATTAAACATTAGAGTTAATAAATCTTTTCAATGAGAAATGAGTGATTCCAATATACATTGATAGATAATTCTCTTAAAAAGAGAAATCCTCCCCATAATGGATAAAATTTTTGGATGGTAGAGCCCAGGTTGTCTGAGATGGTGTCCCCACCATGAATGATACCATGAATCAAAGACCCATTTTTATTGCGGTTAATCCTATTATATGGTGGTTTCTAATTCACATGGTCATTTTTTTCTTATTATTAGTAAAATTATTTGAAGAATATATATGAATTTAATTATTTATAAACTATGTTATTACAACCTCCTTGTACATCAAACTGGGACTAATAATTAAAGAAAGGAACTTATTTTTGAGGTAAAATTCATTCTGTTTTAATTTTGGTGGAGATCTATATTATGTAACTCTCATATAACCCAAAATACTACTGTGAAAATGATGTACCGACCTTTGGAATAAATATCTTCACCTTCGTGAACATTAAAAAATTCATCCATAAAAAGATCTATCAAGTTGCACCATATGTTGGCCATAAACAACCCATAAAATAATGTCAAATGAAATTATCCTAATTCTATTTAGTAAAAAAATAAATCACCAATTAAATATTGTAATTATCTAAACAAAAACATTTAGGGTAAATGTGAATTTATATTCCTTGGATCTTGTCATCCATAAAGATTTTTTGATTCTTGATACTCCTCATAAGAAAGTTTATCATCGCTGGTGTAGATCTACTCCAAATTCCTCTATCCCATTCATTATAGTTATTTTGAATATGTATGTGATTTTGGTATTATGATATTTTTAAGTGTACCAAATGAGAAATACTGAAAACATAGAAGTCATTTTCATTATCTAGTTGAATGCTATTATAAATATATTATTGAGCTTCATTGGGGACCCCATTAATGAATACATGATGTTCATTAGTAATGAAAAGTATTATTAAAGGTTAATTGTTCCCCTAATATCAGTAATGATTTTTTTTCTTTCATTGGGTGTCAGGTATCTCAGAGGTGGTTCAAAATTTGAAAAATTGGGATGGAAAATGTATAAGGTGCTATTGGAGGCCCGACAACCAGCCAGTGAAGGTCACAGGTTCACTGGTGGTATATTCAACTAACCAGGATCACTGCCTAGACCCATTAGCTAGTTGGTGGTGTCCACCGTCTAGTTGGTGGGGTTACTAAGAAGAATTTGCATGGGGAAAACTTTTATTCTTTCTAAGACTCCATTATCTCCCTCCTCTATTGTCCCCTAATCTCACTCAATCTAGGTGATTAAGTGGGATTCTTCCATGGTGATTTTCAACCCCTCTCCCTAATTTGTTTACTTTTTGATGGGTCATTCGATGAGGTCTACACTTCTTGGTAAGTATAAGATAATTATATTTTTAGATAGTTCATTGTTTCTGTTTCACTTCTATGGAACCCTAATCCAATGAATTTAGGGTTATTTTCAGGGAACTAGTGTTTCAAGATTGATTTAAGTGGTGATTATTGGAAATTGAGATATGTTATTTCTGAGGAAGGAAGTCATTTTTGATTTAAGAAATTTGAATAAAATTATATTCTTAAATTAAATGTGGGAGTGTGAATATCTTTTTGAGTAATATTATTTTGATGTTAATTTAAGTGATTGAGGTTTCTTGTCGATGTAGGAGGCTTCTTAGAGAGGGAGTATGGGTTGTGTGCCTTGAGAACTATGGAAACAATCCTTGTAACATGTTTAATATTAGGCCTATCTATATAGGTGTTTCATCTTGGGATAATCCGTTCAGGATCATTTTTGGTTTGTTTTGATGGGATATAAGACATAGGGGGTTAGATGCTGAATCTCATTTGATAAGTGACTTGAATTGGTGAGTGAAATGTTTTTACCGAGGTATATGTTTTGGGTTGTTTTCTTTGGTAAATGTTATTGGAAGGCATTGATTAGGATTGTGACATGCTAGTATAAATTGGGTAAATTAAGTGAGGTATTGGGCGATTTTTTACATTGTTTGATGTGTGATGTGAGGATTACCTTGGTAAAGGTGGTTTGATCCTGTTTTGATATTGAACTTCATGAGTGATACATTGAGATAAAGGTTATGATGGAGTTCTTCCCTTACATTTCTTGTTGATTATTATGCTGGTGTATGTGTGTGTCCCCCCTTGAACATGAGGTGATGGGATAGTGTGTATATTTTTCCACTAAAGAACCCTCGTGATAGGTTGATGTGTATGTTGGGCCTCACAAAAACAATTGTTATGGACTGGTGTCATTGTTAGACCTCTTAAGAACCTTCTAGATGGGCCAAAGTGATTATTTGGCCTCCCTAGAACTTATATAAATGATTCATTACTCATTTTGACCTACTAATAGTATATGGGGATAGAATGGGGTACTTAATTATTATACTTCCTATGATCATATGCATGCAACATGTTACTTATGATTTTGGTTATGAAATATGTTCCTCCCAAAAATGGGCTAAAGTAAGTTGAGCCGGGGTCTATGGTGACCTAGTTAGTGTATGATGAACCCATGTGTTGTATGTTTATTTGTTTTATTTATTTCCATAATCACAAATTATTTTATACAGAATAAAGAATTTATTCTAAGGATTCATTGGAGGTGTCCTACTAAGTTTATAGTCACACCCAAAATAGGCATCTCAATTCACATGAAAACTAATGGTCAGGATTGTAGTTGAGGGAAAGAACCCTATTTAGGGAAGTTATATAGGAGGACTAGGTTCATTTATTCATTTTATTTATATACTCTATGATTATGTGGGTATATCTCCTATATATTTTCCATCGATTATTTTTATATACCTACCACATATGGAGGTCTTCTTGGGTTATTGTATGAGTTTTATCCCATCTGTTATAATGTGGACTGATTTTATTAATATTTCTTCTTGGTTATTATATTTACTATTATTATTGGTTTTGTGATTTAAAAATTAAATTTAGGTTATATATTATTGATTTCATAATATCCACTCATTTATGATTTTTCCCACATCACTAGTTGGTAACCACTTTCATACGGATAGGTATCAATGATGTTATGTGGCACCCCTCGGACTGGGCCAAGTGACCCAGGTCAGGGTATCACAAAATGACATCAATGAACCTTTTTCTATTTTGACATAAAATTTGGGGATTGGTAGAAAATAGATAGGGTATTTTTGGGAAGTACTAAGTAACTCATTCCTAGGAATAACTAACCCATATACAAAGGAATGGAAAAGTTTCCAAGGATGATAAATATGTTCTTGTTCTTAACTGTTACTGTTGACTGATTTTACTTTGAGTAATGCACTTGGTATTGGCCATGATGATTTATTTTTTATGATTTATGTGGTTTTATCTTGGCATGTTTAGAATGATTGGGTTAGTCCATGCATCATGTATAAACACATAGGTTCACATTTCATTCACTTGTTGGGTGTAGTTGATAGGGTTTAAATTAATTAAATTCCACAATAATATATTTGGTGTTTTCCTAAATACATTACTAATTTTTTTTAATTAAATTAACATGAGAATGTTGCAATTTTTTATGCATGTATTTGACTAATGTAAAGGTGTTAATGACATGTTAATGGGCCTTGAGTATGAAAGTATGTATATGTTTGTGTCATTTCATTAGCGAGTGTTGTTGAGTTTTCAATTTTTTCTTGAAAATAGATAACTCACATGCAATAATAGGTTTTTAATTGATTTCTAGGTATTATGGTTATGGAAGCTTTTTTTGAATTCCAAGTGTTTATGGAATTTTTTTATGGATTATTTGAAATTTAATTGGGATTTTCAAGGGTTTTTTTTCCATTTTCACCATGATTTGGGTAAAGATGACTAATATTTATGAAATGGTTTTAAGTGAAAAAATATTCAATTTCTATCAAGTAGGTTAAAATGGAGAAAGGTATTTGGATTTTAATGAATTTCAAATTGTTTGGAAAGGATATCAATTTTTTTGTCAAAATGTAGTTAGAAATGGAATTTAAAAATGCAGAAATGGTTGGGATCAGTGATTCAGTATTTTTTTGAGGCTTTCGTGGCATTTTTGAAATGATTTTTAATGATTTGTGTTTGATAAACTTTGGGGGACTCTTGATTATTATTTTTGATGTGGATCATGGCTCAAGGGGTATGATTATTTTGTTGTGTTGGCATATGTGGTGATAAACTGTATTTTATAGTTTGATGACTAGGATCCCTTAAGTCGATGTGCTTAGAGGTGATGGGACACATTTGTCCTGATGTGTTTGGTTAGTGATGGACCATTGGAAGGGTCATATTTTCTTGTTATCTTTAATGTGACATCAACATGGATCTCTCTAGAGTGATTTGAGAGGGATTTTGGGTAAAAGGCTATTGTGTGAGCCCTGAGTTAGGTGTAACCCCTATAATGGTTGGGATAGTGTGGGTGTTTCTTTGGGTAGAGATATGTGAGTTAGATGGGTTAATTGGGAGACATATCCCAATGAGACCATGATGTGAATTTAGGAATGATAGTCTTGTTAGTAGTAACATATGACAATGGTTTCTCTTAGAGACCATTGGTTTGTACTAGTTAGTGGGATGATCAGTTTCAAAGGAATTGAGAGGTGTACAAGTGTATTCTTCTCCTTACTTTGGAGGATGAGTGGGATTTTATGATACTAGGTGCATGGTAGGGCACACACTAGGTTATGAGACCTTTAGTAGTGGTACCCAATCAACATGTAACTAATCATTTTGCATTTATAGATGATCATTTTTTTGTAGTGTGAGTAAAATAAGTGTTTCAATGAATTAGGAGAAAGAAATGAGCTACTATTAAGAAAGTGAACCATCCAATAGCTAAGGTACTAGTACCTATAGGGGTTCTTGGTGTGAACTAGGTGCCCTGTCCCTAGAATGAATTCTGATAGAATGAAAAATAGGTTCATTATTGTAAGGCAGTAGGTTTGAATTTTTGTTTTGGTATGTGAAAAAAGGAAGATAATTGAAATGATGTGAGGTTATTTTTGGTTCCTTGGAGCAGTATAGACCATTCATGATGTGAAGGTTTTATAATGTGGTGAGAGGTGATGTGATTAGGGAAGCATTTTGGAATGAATTTTTGGCTCAGGTTGCATGATTTTAGGATCCTTAGGTTTACTGAAGAGTCATTGGAAGATACACATTGATGAGTAGAGGTTGTTGGAATTTAGTACAAATTTATATTTTCTTATAGAGGATTAGGTGTGGCTGAATATATATATTTAACGAATAGTTCCTTATTAAACTAACCTATCAGTGGGTGTGTCACGAATTATTGTACTTATCTATGGTGAGTTCATGTATAAGAGTGTGGTGGTGTGATTAAATTATGTGTAAGATTAGAGATGAGTTAGTGATCATGAGTGGAGCATGAAAGTTAAATGAGTCAGTAGAGAAAATGGATATGGAGTTGAACATAAATTTAGGTTTATAATCTGATTCTATTCTGGATCATTTTCATAATTATTGAGTGCTATAGAATCCAATTGGGTAGGTTATAGGATATAAGTGAGTGATGTTGAGATCCTTCTGGAAAATTCCCCTAGATAAGGGATGACTAGATAATTTTCTTATATATAGATTAAGTGAGGTATATATTACATTTGGAACATCATTTAATATGTGTTTGATGTTCATTGAAGACTAAAATTTTGTTTTGGAAGAAAATATTATGTGTCCACTATTGGTGTTTGGTGTTGTATAGTGGAAGTCTGTTGGGTGTTTGGACATGAAACACAAGGTTTTACCAGAGTTTATGTGTATAAATCCTATGCTTGGAGGTGGGTTGGTGGATAATGGACCACATGTGAGAGGGGAAGGAATTCGATTCATGATACATGGTGTTGAGGTTGGAAAGAAAGATGGGTTTTTGTTGTTGGTTCTAGGAGTGTGTCATGGATAATGGTTAGTGATAAATATAGTGGCATATAGTAAGTCTGCAATAAGGTTGTTTTTGGTGAAGGATTTGAGAACTTTTTAGTTTGGTATGTTGGTTAGAAAGGCTGTGACCCTTGGATTCTGGGATCTAAACCCATGTGTAAACCTTTCAAAGTTCACATGAGTTTCGGTGTATGATGGACATCAAGGTGATCTATCAAGATGATCTGGTGGTGATATAGTTCTTTGTTCATATAGGGAGTGTCATGTGGGTTTTCCTAACTCATGTTCATAGGTGGGTTATGTTGGTTTTCATGTGTAAATGGAAAAATTGCACTAATAAATGAGACAAGCCCATGTGGTAGAATCAACAGTGATAGATGCGTGTGAAGTGGTAGGGATGACTAGTGGTGTGAGACTTGAAAATTTAGGAGATATTGATGATGAAATACTATAATGTTTCATTGAATAATGAGTGAATGTGGGACCCATTCTAGGGGTCTTTAGAGTGATGATGGAGAGGAAGTGGCTATGTCTTTTGGGGAGCATCTAGTGTGTGTTGTGGGATGAAAATAAAGAAAGGGTTATATGGAAAAGTATCACCACCCATTTTAATGTGTGGTTTCGTTAATGTATATAGGAGTGTTGTTGACATGAGAGTTGGTTTTAAGGATGAGAAGTTAGGTTGTTCATGGGAGATCGCTAAAGGTACTTCTCAAGGATGAGAATTTGTTTTAGGGGGGGTTTTAATGACCCACATCGTTATGTGTTAAAAGTTTTATCCTAATCTTAGATATGACAAAAGTTTTTCGTTTCATGAGTGTCATTTATCTTTGAGGAGAATAGGAGTAGGAAAATGGGGTTGTAAAATTTATAAGGTTATACTAGTGTCCCACAGGTAGGTTGGTGAGAGCTATTGTCTTTTCGGTGGTCTTCTCACCAGCATAGTCTCACTAGCTAGACCCACTGTCTGGTCGGTGGTGTCCATATGGAAACAAATGGGGTTGTATAACAACCCAGTTTTGAAATACATAGAAATCAAAACACATTTTATGAATACTTAAAACATTAAAAAAATATACGAATGAAGATCGTGTTAGTTTAGTGACTTTAGAAACCTGGAAACATAAACCCTGGTGCATAAATGAGCTACATTATCTCTCACTAGGTTCTCCTTGAACTTCACCCTTCCTAGAAACATTAAGCATAATATTTATCTTCATAACCTAGAGGAAATTAAACATAAAAAATTAGTGAGCTTAGATGCTCAGTAAGGGAAAAAAGGGTAACATGTCAACATAAACAAGAGAATAGGGGTATGAGAACATGATCATAACATTAAAAGATCATAACATTCATATCAAATATCATAAAACTAAATCATGTCTTAACTATTGGTATTTATTAATACATTAATCATAAGGAGATGAAGAACATAATCCCTTAAAGAATAACATATGAATGAAACATAGATTTTTTGTAGACACATAAGTGTATATAATATGATTTACATAGTAGACAAGAAATCATTTACAAGACCATATTAGTTGTATGGGTTCACTCCCCATAACATCTTGGTAGTCATTATTATCTCCCATAACCATCTTAGTATCACGAGTTCACTCCTCATACCATCTTGGTGTTGAGTCAATAAGGTTTTCCTTATGACTTTTCCATTCCTTCTTGTTTTGAAAATCACAAACACCTTATACTTAAGCAAATCTATATTTTACTTCTTTAAGGAAAATTTCCTTCCTTAAGTAAATTTACCCTAACCTAGATTTTCTTATACATATCAATATTTTTCTTAAGTATAAAAATTAGATTCATACCCAAAACCTCGGAATCATATAATGCCAAGATTTGAAGCATTCTGTTTTTAGGTTCCGAATTCTAGATATGAACTGTAATAAAGTTCCATTCCGAATTATGGATACAGCTCCGAATTCTGGATATGAACTGTAATAAAGTTCCTCTCCGAATTCTGGATATGAACTGTAATAATGTTCCACTCCGAATTCTGGATACGAACTTTAATAAAGTTCCATTCAGAATTTTGGATACGAACTCTCATATAGTTCGACTCTGAATTCTGGATACGAACTCTCATATAGTTCCACTCCGAACTTCTACGAGTTCGACTCTAAAATTCTATGAGTTCAACTCCGAACTTCTATGAGTTCGACTCTAAACTTCTAGGAGATCGACTCCGAACTTCTACGAGTTCGACTCCGAACATCTACGAGTTTGACTCCGAACTTGTACGAGTTCGACTCCGAACTTCTACGAGTTTGACTCCGAACATTTAGTTACTTACATTCCAAATTCTAGTTATGGTTATGCTTACAATTTCTTCATTATAAAATGATGTAATGCATTCAGTTACATATGTTTTGTTACAAAACGATGCCGTCCATTTTGTTTCTAACTAACCGTTGGTTGAGAGAAACGTGTATAAGTCCCTCCGAATTTTAGGGAAAATATGACCGTTGGAAGAGGGAGCTGACCGTTGGAAATTTTCCTATAAATAGGAGCTCATTTGAATGAGCTCAATACTGATCTTTGACAACTTGTGCTTACATGTTGTTGAAGTGATTTCTAGAGAGAGAGGATCTTATTAACTCTCACGCTTCGTGCATAAAGTTTGAACGAATTGTTCAAACATTACCTTGTGTAGATTTCTTCGTGCGACTCTGAATGTTAGTGATTACATTTGATTGATTATGGGGATAGGAAGACATAGGTGCCGACTACCTTGAAGTTTGAGGGCTTCCTTACTGAGGAATACAGAGGTACCAACTACCTTGAAGTTAAGGGCTTGAAAGGATAGCAAGACAGAGACTCCGATCTTCGTATCGAGGGCTTACCCTGGTGTGGGTAAGATATACTTTCTTGAAAGTATAAATCAAGGGACCTTTATCCAAGGTTGTTGGATACCCTTCTCTTTGGGTTAAAAGACTTATATCTTGTTATTTGTAGTTTTACTACTTGTTTTTCCACTGCAATTTTTTATTGTAAGGAAAGTATAACTCTCTTATATTTCCTTACACTTGTACTATGATTCATTTATATTCTATACACTTTAAGGTAGAATCTCATATTGTAACTTTGGTTAAGTTTTAATTTCCGGATCAATATTTTCGGAACCTATTTTCAGAATCACTTTCCAGATTCAAGCAAGTGCATAGAACTATAAGTTTTCAACTTCACACTTTGTCCCAATCATTCATTGGTGATTAGAGGTGTTGTGAATTTTATTAGTTTAACTTTGTTAAACATAGATCTTTCCTTATTTAAGGAAAATTTTAAAGTATACAATTCACCCCCCTTGTATATTGAGCATCTACATCGTTATTTCGATCCTACAATTGCTATCAGAGGTTGGAAACCTCATACTCTATACCAATCTTACATTTGGTATCAGAGCCAAGTTTTTGAAATACTTATACTTACATATAAGTTTTTCTTGCTCAGTTTTTCATTGTTGAATATTTTCCTTTCTTAGGAATATTTTTCCTTGAATCCGAACTTTTGTGTTTAACATGTTTTTGTGTAGAAAGTTTTCTTAAAGATGATAGGAATGAACGTTGGCTCCATTGACAACCTAAATCCTACAAGGCCACCAATTTTTGATGGTAATTATTACAAATACTAGAGAGATCAAATGAAGAATTTCTTTATCAATACTAGGGTAGATAACTTTGTTATGCTTACTGGAGGTTATAAAATTCTTGATAAGGAAGCGAGTGCTTTCACCAACCAAGAGAATCATGATTATCAATTAAACTATAAGGTACGCAATACTCTACTATGTTCAATGAATAGGAACATATATGGCCAAATTTCTTCATGTGAAACAGCTAACTGTATATGGAAGAAACTTTAGGTTACTCATTTTGGTATATCTAAAGTGATTGAGACTAGAAGAGCTATGATTAGAGCTGAGTATCATGGCTTTAATTTTCCTTATGAATAACCTATAAGAAAAGTTCAACAAAGGTTTATGACCATCGTGAATAGTCTACAATCTATGGGAGAGAAAGGTCTGGATGATGAAGCAATAGTTGACCAGATTATTGATATTATGTCCAATGAGTGGGAATCAAAGAGAACAGTTACTGATGAAAATAGGAAGGTTACTCAAATTTCATTAGATGAGCTGTTTGGAACTCTTCTCCAACAAGAAACAAGGATGAAGAGGGATGCTGACAACATCAAAAAGAAGAATGGAAATGGTACCGTTGCTTTTACTACAACATCAAATCATATAAAAGAAAAGACTCCTGAGAGAGTAACTAGATCCAAGTCTAAGAACATTGTTATACAATCCGAATCTAGTGAGAGTGAAGTCTCAGAAAATGAGTTATCTAATCTTGCTCGAAGGATGAATAAGATAGCTAGTCAGAGAAATTTCCAATCCAAATATAAGAAGAAGGATAGGAAAGATAATAAATCTGGAGAAGTCACATGCTATGAATGCAAGAGAAGTGGAAACATTAGACCTGATTTTCCTCTGCTCAAAATGAAAGAAATAAAGGAGAGGTATTCTGAAAGAAATAGGAAGTATTACAAGTCCAAATCTAAGAATGTTCTGAAAGATAATGAAACCTGGAGTGCCAGTGGTGGGGACTCTTTAGATGAATCTTCTAATTATAAATATTCTGGATAGAATAATCTTTGTCTTATAGCCAGGATACCTATTGATAATCATTGCTTTATGGATAATGTACAAACTGATGAATCGTTGACCAACGTTTCTTTAAATTATAATGATAGAAAATATTATAACTCTTCGGATGAAGAATCCTCTTCTGATGAAGAAAATACTTTACCTACATATGGAGAAGTTTCTAGGTGTGTTGAACATCTTGAGATCGAGAAATCAAAACTCAATAAAAAACTTGATAAGGAAAACTCTCAGAATATTATTCTTACGATGGAAATATTAGATCTTTCTAAAGATCTTGATAAGAAAAATGATGATTTTGAAAGTATTTCAAAAAAATGTTGAGGAAGTAAATTCTGAGAAGAATAAACTTTCTAAAGATCTAGAAAAAGTAATTTCTAAGAAAAGTGTTTTTGAGCCTAGCTCTAGTTCCAAATCTAACGATTTTGAAGATAAAAACTTGGTTATAAAACTCAAGTCCAAAATATTTTTCTTAAATAAGTGTTTGTCAAACTTTACCTTAGGTAAATAATATTTTGATAATATGTATTCACAAATACGACCTTTAAGAAACAAATTTGGATTTGGTTATACCCATGAAAAAACAACTTTTAGTAACAACTAATTTGTTCCTCAAAGTGCCCCATTTTGTACCAAGTGTCAATGTGGTGGTCACTGGGAAAATAATTGTTCTTTAAAAAAAACCCAATCTTTAGGTTTTCATAAGGATTATTTCTTTAAGAAGATGTGGGTACCTAAAATTTTGTTATCTGAAAATCTCAGATCCAAACAATTTTGGATTCCTAAAGTCAAATCCTTTTCTCATTTTTAGGAAGATAAAGTACCAAAAAAAATACTTGGTACATGGATAGTGGCTGTTCCCGGCACATGACTGGTAACAAAAACTATTTCTAAAATTTTATCAAGAAGAAAGGAGGAAAAGTAACTTTCAGAGATAATGCTCAGGGAGAAATTAATGGTATAGGTAATATTGTTCTTCTTGGTAAAACTTTAATTTCAATTTTTTGTTTGTTAAGGGTCTTAAGAACAACCTCATTAGCATAAGTCAATTATGTGATGAAGGATACCTTGTGAATTTTAGGAATGATAAGTGTTTAGTACATAATTCCAAGGAAGAATTTATTCTTTCTGCCAATAGGCATAAGAATGTTTACACTTTGAACTCAGAAGACGTTAGGAGCCAATATTTACCTTGCCTAAGTGCAATGGAAGATCATTCTTGGTTATGGAATAGAAGACTAGGTCACTATAACCTTAGGAACTTATGTAAACTCTCTAAGAAAAATATAGTTAAGGATCTACTAGAGCTTAGATTTGATTCTTCTAATGTTTTTGATCCTTGTCAGTATGGAAAGCAACATAAATATAGTTTTAAATAAATTGGAGAAGTCTCAAAAACTGATGCATTACCGTTGGTGCACATGGATCTTTTTGGACCAACACAAACCGGAAGCATTGGAGGCAAATACTATGTGTTTGTTCTAGTTGATGATTACACTAGATTTACATGGGTCTATTTTCTAGTAAAGAAGTCTAAATATTTTTCTTATTTCAAAAGTTTTAGAGCCCAAGTTAAAAATGAGAAAAACCTTCCACTGAAAACTATTCATAGTAATCATGGAGGAGAATTCCAGAATTCAGATTTTGAAACCTTTTGTAGTAGAAAAAGTATTACTCAGAACCTTTCAGCACCAAAAACTCCTCAACAAAATGGTATAGTTGAAAGAAGAAATAGAATTATTCAAGAGATAACTAGAACCACGTTGAGTGAATATTCTATAGATAGACATTTTTGGGCTGAATCTATAAGTACTGCTTGTTACACTATAAATCAAGTTTTGATTAGACATTTTCTTAATAAAACTCCTTATGAGTTATGGAATGGAAGAAAACCGAGACTTTCCTACTTCAATGTTTTTGGTTTCAAAGTATTCATCCTGAATACTAAAGATAATCTACACAAATTCGCACCAAAATTTGATGATGGAATTTTCTTAGGCTATTCCACAACTTCTAAGGCTTATAGAGTCTTTAATAAAAACACTTGTACTATTGAGGAAACAGTACATGTAAAATTTTATGAAACTGATCCTTTTTTTAAACCATCTCAACCTACATCCTCAAATGTGTTTTTAGAAACTGATTATCAACCTTTTTTAGAAGATCTTTCTGATAAGGAAAATTTTCAAGAAGATACTTTTGAAACATTTACCCTAGAAGACTTTCTACCCTATGTTGATGGACAAGTTTTACAAAACCGTAACCAGTCGTTTCTAAAGAATCATCCCAGTGATAGTATCGTTGGTGATGTAAATTAACCTTTAAAGACTAGAAATTCCTTGAGAAATGAAGTAGAACATCTAGCATTCCTTTCCCAATTAGAACCAAAAAGCACCAATGAAGCTCTAGGTAATGATGATTGGATTAAAGCTATGCAAGATGAACTAAATGAATTCGAGAGGAATAAAGTATGGACCTTGGTTGAAAGACCTAAGGAAACTTCTGTTATTAGAATAAAATGGGTGTTTAAAAATAAGTGTGATGAAATTAGAGTCATTATAAGAAATAAATCTAGACTAGTTGCTAAAGGCTATAATCAACAAGAGGGAATAGAATATGAAGAAACCTATGCTCCAGTAGCCTAACTTGAATCTATTCATATTTTACTTTCATTTACAACATTATTTAATTTCAAACCTTTTCTAATGGATGTGAAATGTACTTTTCTTAAGAGTTATGTATAAGAGGAAGTTTCTTTTGAACAACATCTTGGATTTGAAGATACAAAAAACCCTGATCATGTTTTGAGGCTTAACAAATCTTTGTATGGCCTTAAGCAAGACCCACAAGCTTGGTATGATAGACTTACATGATTTTTGCTTCAAAATAACTATGTTATGGAAAATGAAGATCCAAACCTTTTTATAAAAAAGGATAAGAAAAATGTTTCTATTGTTCAAATATATGTTGATGACATCATATTTGGTTCAACTCAACAATCTTTAACTGATTCCTTTGAGAATCTAATGAAATATGAGTTTGAAATGAGTATGATGGGTGAGTTAACATTTTTCCTTGGTTTTCAAATTTCTCAAAAAACAGAAGGAACCTATATATATCAACATAAGTATATTAAAGATCTTCTTAAAAAGTATGGTTATGACAACACTAAGAGTATAAGTACTCCTATTGGTACCCGAAAAACACTTAATCTTGATGAAGCTGGGAAATCAGTAGATCAAACATCTTTTAGAGGTATGATATGAAGTCTACATTACTTAACAGCTAGTCGACCAGACTTGATGTTTTTATTATGCTTATGTGAAAGATATCAATCCAATCCTAATGAATCTCATTTAAAGGCAGTGAAAATAATCTTTCCCTACTTAAAGGGAACCATGGATCTAGGACTATTTTATACTTATGGAAATGATTTTATTCTAAAGAGTTTTTAAGATGCTGACTTTGGTGGTTGTAAAATGGATAGAAAAAGTACATCTGGAACTTTTCATTTATTAGGAGATTCATTAGTTTCCTGGTCTTGCAATAAGAAAATTTCAGTCACACTATCCACTGCTGAAGCTGAATATGTAGCAGCTGGAAGTTGTTGTGATCAAGTGTTGTGGATGCAACACACACTCACAGATTATGGCTTGAGTTTTACTAAGACTCAAATTTTGTGTGATAACACAAGTGTGATTTCCCTTAGTAAAACCCTGCACATCACTCCTGTACAAAGCACATAGATATTAGGAATCACTTTCTTAGGGATCACACACTTAAAAAAGATATCATTCTTTAGTTTATCAGAATGCAAAATCAACTTGCTGATATTTTCACAAAATCTTTACCCTCCGATAGATTTGAATACATTAAATAGAAGTTAGGAATGATAACAGTGAGGTAATCCTTCTTTATTAACTTCTTGTTGAAGAATTCTCCTTACAGTGATAAACTCCTTTTCATAGGGGGAGTATATTTACATGTTAGTTTAATCAAATTTTTTGTAGTCAGTTTTCTTTTCAAAAATTTTTAACTAAATTTTTTCGTAACAAGTTTTTTGAAATTCTCGGAATGAAAAATTCTAGAATGAAAGTTTTGTAATGGAAATTTTTTTAATGAGATTTTCATACTGGAATTTTCGTAATGAGATTTTTGTACTGTAATTTTCAAAATGAGATTTTTGTACTGGAATTTTCGTAATAGGAAATTTCGTAATAAGATTTTCGTACTGGAACTTTCGTAATGATATTTTCATACTGAAATTTTCGTAATGTGATTTTCTTACTGGAACTTTCGTAATGAGATTTTCGTACTAAAATTTTCATAATAATATTTTCATACTAGAACTTTCGTAATGATATTTTCGTACTGGAAATTTCGTAATGAGATTTTCGTACTGAAACTTTTGTAATGAGATTTTTCGTACTCATGTTTGTCGTTGTATGTTTTTCATAGTTAATTTTTTCCCCTCAATAAGAATATTACCAATTAAAAACAATCTTTCTAGCTAATCTGAAAGGTATGATTTCCTTACTTAATTTTCGTAGTCATATTTTCCTTGCTGGTATTTTCCTATGAGTTTTAAAATTATTCAGATTCTAGTTTTCCTTAAATCTGAATTTTTTTCTTAAAAACCTCAAAAGATCGGAGTCATGTTTTCCTTGTGGGAATGTTCTCAACTGTCAGATCAGATCAAAAGGATTTTAAATCATTAGATGGTTATTGGAAGACCAAAGGTCACCTCCATCGCCTATATAATGGGGACCCTCAGAGTCGTCCCACATCGGTTTTTCAAAGCTTTCACGTCTCGAAGCCCTGAGTATCTTCTTAAGGACCATTTTGATCTTTCACAAAGCCATTCCGAACATTCTAGAACTCTCCACTACTAATGTCAGTTGAAGCTACCTCTCAAGATATGTCAACTATAAATCCAATTTCAAAGTGGTTAGTTTTTAGGGAAAGGTTAGTGCATCCGGATTTTTACAAGTTTGATTCTCTTATATCCATGAATATCAGATTGAATGGCTGGGAAGATGTTTTGTTTTCAATGTCAATAAAATAGGATTCGGTTTATACATATTTACTTATTGAATTCTACGAGTCTGTTTCCTTCCAGCAGGAAGAGGGAAGAGATTTATTTTCCTTTAAGTCTTATGGTAAGACTTACAAATTATCCTATACCAAGGTTGCAAGCTTGGTGGGTTTATCTTATGAAGGGGCAGCTAAATTTTGCTCACATAAGCTTCCGGATGAGCAAGGAAGTTTTAACAAGGTGAAGGAATTGAAATGTCTTGGACTCAAAGATACTAATATGGCTAAGATTTCTCATCTCACTCCGAATAATCAGATTCTATAGTTGTGGGTACAAGGTTTTCTCATACCAAGAAGAGGTGACAAGGATAATCTAAAGAAGAGTGACATCTATGTCCTAGATTTCCTGGTAAATCTAAGGAAAACAAATTTGATGAGGCATGTTTTGATTATGTTTAAGAATATAAAAGAAGGGAACTTGAGATCCCAAATCATTATATACCCTGCCTTACTATCAAAGCTGAATGTTTGGTGCTTATATTCTTTCAAAGATTCTTGTAAGTCTAATGTTCGGAATTGTAAGCTTATGATCGTCAGTGATGATACTTTGAAAAGGATGAAGATGGGTTTTTTTGCTGAATCTGGAGAATTCTACCCTTTACCAGAGGGAGAGGCTGAGTCCATTTCAGAAAATGTTGAGAAGGATGAATAAGTGAAGAAAGCTACTAAGAAGAGAAAGCTTAAGAAAGTGGTGGCTGATGACAAAACCCCAAAATCTAAGGAAACTCAATCCGCACCTCCCAAGACAAAAAAGAAAAAAGCTTATATAGATTAAGTGGCATCCAAGTGGAGGTAAGACAAAGAGAATAGAAAAGCAGGGGATCCATAGTTCAGATTAGACCCGGCTGAGGCTAAGGCATTAAGAGAAAATGCCGCGGATGTGTTAGAAAAAGTAGCTAAAGAAAAGAAGTTGAAGAAAAAGATGTCTGAATCTGAGCTTGTACAATCTATGTTGAGAGATACTGAAATAGCCTCAGAAAAGATTCCCATTCCAAAAACCATCATGTCCAACCTTCTTTACTAGAGACTCTAGCAAAAAACTATGTCACTCTGGAAAAATATAAGGGTAAATAGGTAGTTGAATAAGTATAAAAACAAGATGGTGAAGAAGTAGAAGAAGAGGTTGTTGAATAAGAAGAAGAAGAAGAAGAAGGAATTAATGATCTTGATGATTTGATCAAAAAAGTAGAAGAGTATAATGAAAAGGCTGAAACTGCAAAATTACTGACTCTGGAAAAGGTAGTTGAGAAAGAAAGTGGGAAGGATAATGATGATCAAGAGGAAGAGAAGGAAAATGTTTTGTATGATGAGGATGAATATTATGAGAATAATTTCCTCGAATAAGGGGAAGAAAAGGAGAAACTAGATGAAGACCTGATTGTACAATTATCAGAAAGTGAGGAAGAATCTCCAAATGAACAATCCATTCTGAAAGCTGACAAGGGGAAGAAAGTTCTGATGGATACTCCAATAAAAGAAATTTTTAGAAAAAAATAGGTTGGTGGTTCTTTTAAAAGGAAACTAGTGAAAATTGAAGAAGAACAATCTCCAAGTAAATTATCGGATTCGGAGTCATCAGTACATGGTCACGACTTTGTGGTTGAATCTATGAAAAAGTTAGTGGACACCATTCCGATTTTTCCAACTATAGACTCCAGATTCCAGATGCTGCAACAGAGTAAGAATCAAAAATCGGAATCCTTATCCATGGTCATGGATATGTGTGTGAAGATTGAAGCTGACCATAGAAGCTCTCATATCAACTATGATGTGCACAGGAAATCTTCCAGCAAGATAACTTTGTGGTATAAGAAAGTTGAAGAAGACATGGCTGATTATGATAATTTTCAGAATGAGGTGAAAGATGCCTTTGAAACCGAGGATAACAAGATCAAGAATCTTCAGGAAGAGATGATAATTGAACAAAGTACTCGGAATCAACAGGTTAGAGATATGAATGGGAAGCTTAACTCGACAGCTCAGAACTGGAAAAGGGAAAGAGATTTCCGGATTGAGTTTAAGGAGAAGCTGGAAAATCAAGATGAATTACTAAAGATGTAGGAAGAGACCATGAAGGATCAGGTAGAAGCTTTGAAAGCCCAAGATGAAAGAATAAAATCCTTGGAGAGGCAAGCTGAGGAAGACCAAAGAGATTTGAAGAAACTAAAAACCTTGTTGAAGAAGCTTATTCAAAAGGAAAAGGAAGAAAAATAAACCCACTCTGATCTTTTGTTGTATTTGTCTTTCCTTATAAAATTTTTCTCAACTTTAATGAAATTTTGGGTGGTTTCATATTGTATGGTTATATACTAATGTTTCAGGTACATTATTTTTCCCATTCCCTTCAATTCTTTTTGAAAATTAGAAAGTGGGAGAAGGAAAAAGAACTACTCAAAAGGGGAGAAAGAAAAATTTTAAATGGAGAAAGAAAAATTTCTAAGTGAAATATCCTTAAATTAAGGGGGAGTTTCTCACTACGAAGTTTTTCATTCCCATGATAATGAAAACTCCACTCCGGAAATTTAGAATGCAATCCTTAGAGTTTCAATGCATAAGGGGGAGTTAGTTTTATTCACTATCATCATGAACAAATGGAGATACATTTTAATTTAAAAGTCTAAAGAAAATTTTCAAAGTCCTTATATTCTTTTTCGTAAGGATGTTTGTGCTTTCCAAAAAGGGGGATATTGTTAAGTTAATAAGGTTTTCCTTATTACTTTTCCATTCCTTCTTGTTTTAAAAATCACAAACACCTTATACATAAGCAAATCTATATTTTACTTCTATAAGGAAAATTTCCTTCCTTAAGGAAATTTACCCTAACCTAGATTTTCTTATACATATCAATAATTTTCTTAAGTAAAAAAATTGGATTTATAACCAAAACCTAAGAATCATATAATGCCAAGAATTGAAGCATTTTGTTTTTAGGTTCTGAATTCTGGATATGAACTATAATAAAGTTCCATTCTGAATTCTAGATACGGTTCTGAATTGCGGATATGAACTGTAATAAATTTCCACTCCAAATTCTGGATATGAACTATAATAATGTTCCACTCTGATTTCTAGATACAAACTCTAATAAAGTTCCATTCTAAATTCTGCATACGAACTCTCATATAGTTCGACTCCAAATTCTAGATACGAACTATCCTATAGTTTGAATCTGAACTTCTACGAGTTTGTCTCCAAACTTCTACGATTTCGACTCCGAACTTCTATGAGTTCAACTACAAACTTCTATGAGTTTGACTCTGGACTTCTATGAGTTTTACTCCAAACTTCTACGAGTTTGACTCCAAACTTCTACGAGTTCGACTCTGAATTTCAATGAGTTCGACTCCAAACTTCTACGAGTTTGACTCTGAACTTTTAGTTACTTACATTATGAATTCTAGTTATACTTATTCTTACACTTGTTTCATTATAAAACGATGTTGTGCATTCAGTTACATCTATTTTGTTATAAAACGATGGCGTCCTTTCTGTTTCTAACTAACCGTTGGTTGAGTGACACGTGTACAGATCCCTCCGAATTTTAAGGAAAATATGACCGTTGGAAGAGGGAGCCAGCCGTTGGAAATTTGCCTATAAATAGGATCTCATTTGAACGAGCTCAATACTGATCTTTGACAACTTGTGCTTACATGCTGTTGAAGTGATTTCTAGAGAGAGAGGCTCTTATTAAATCTCAACCTTCATGCAGAAAGTTTAAACGACTTGTTCAAACTTTTCCTTGTGCAGATTGGTTCCTGCGACTCTGAATGTTGGTGATTACATTCGAGGGCTTCTGGGGATAGGAAGACAGAGGTGCCGACTACCTTGAAGTTCGAGGTCTTCCTTGTTGGGGAAGAGAGAGGTACCAACTACCTTGAAGTTGGGGGCTTTCAGGGATAACAAGATAGAGACTCCGATCTTCGTATCGAGGGCTTACCCTGGTGTGGGTAAGATAGACTTTCTTGAAAGTATAAATCAAGGGACCTTTATCCAAGGTTGTTGGATACCCTTCTCTTTGGGTTAAAAGACTTATATCTTGTTACTAGTAGTTTTACTACTTGGTTTTCCATTACAATTTTGTATTGTAATGAAAGTATAACTCTCTTATATTTACTTACACTTGTACTCTGATTCATTTAGTTTCTATATGCTTTAAGGTAGAATCTCATATTGTAACTTTTGTTAAGTTTCAATTTCCGGATCCATATTTCTGGAACCTATTTTCGGAATCACTTTCCAGATTCAAGCAAGTGCATAGAAATAGAAGTTTTTAACTTCACACTTTGTCCCAATAATTCATTGGTGATCAGAGGTGTTGTGAATTTTCTTATTTTATCTTTGTTAAACATAGATATTTACTTGTTTAAGAAAATTTTAAAGTATACAATTCACCCCCTCTCTTGTATATTGAGCATCTACATCGTTATTTTGTTCTTACACTTGGTAGTCATGGTTCATTCCCATGTCCATCATAGTATTTAAGGTTCACTCACAAGACCATATTTGTCTATCCCATGAGATATATATATTTACCTAATGAAATCATACATACATACACCTCCTAATGAAATCATACATACATGTTCCAAAAAATCATAAACAATCATATCATAACCCATGAAATTAAATGGGTATAATAAAAAATTAATCATATCATAACCAATGGAAAAAGTCACAAGTTTCACAATTATTTCATCAAAAATATAACCCATGAAAATAATAAGGTTTCAAAAGAACATAACATGTGAAAGATAAATCAATTTCATAAAAATATATCCATAAAAACATAATCCATTCAGATAAATAAGATGAATGAAAACATTAAATCATTTCCTTATAAAGGAATGAGTAACACCAACAAATTTTATCTTATATGGGAAATAATTTTGAAAGATATTTTAAATGAATTTCTTAAGGAAAATATCATCATTCTTTGAATAATGATTTTAAAACATAAAACCTTCTAAAAAATATTTTATTGTTAAATAGACTTGAAAAATTATAAAAAAATCTTGAAAACATTTTTAAAACCATTTTCCTTGAAATTTTGTATAGGATATTTAAAAACATTTGAAAGTAATTTTTCTTTGTAAACATATAAAGAGAATATTGAAAATGATTTGAAACCCATTTATTTGAAAATAGATTAAAAAAAAATTCCAAAAAAAGATATCCTTTTAGTCATGAAATATATTCTTTAAATAAATTATGACAGTTAAATCCGTATATGTAAAAAAAGGTATGAAGAATATTCCTTTTTGTACCCTAAAAGTTTTAAAAATAGCATCAAATAGAAATGAAAAAAAGATTCTATTAAAACCCATTTTTTAAAAGGTAAAACAAGGTTAAAAATTACTTTTAAAGATCATGTGATAATATTATAATATTCTTGGGAATATTTTTATAAAACATGGTTTTGAAGGAAGACAAATTTCCGACCGAAGAGTGAGGTAAGGTCATATTTTATTAAAAATATTTTATTAATTGTATTAAGAAACAAAGAGTGAAAAATGGTACTAATACATGTAGACATCATGAATAACCATAGGAGAATAAAATTAATCTGTGTTCTTGAAAGTTGGATCATGATATTTCATTAATGAAAACATGTTCATAAACAATCTCGATAAACATTGAGATTGTTTCAATAAACTCATACCACATGGTAACTTTGAATCATATTCCCTATGTAGAGAAATGAAATTACATGGTGCTTTATAATATCATGTTAATATTGACATTAATGTTATAATATTTAAAAGGTATTCTATACACCTCATATAAAAAAATAATTGTATAACATGGTGTTGGGCAAAATTTCTTCAAGGTATCATTGAATAATTTTTGAGGTTATTGTGTTTATTCACAAAGTGGACATTAATGTTGTGATTGTTGATAAAGAAAAACAATGACATAAAAATTTGTTGATAAAGGGGATTTCATGGTAAAATGTCAAGTTCAAGATATGTGGTCAATGATCCATGTTTTATTCAAGAACATTGAGAAAGGAATGGTTGATCTGGAGGCGGTACAAAAAGAACAGATACAAGGTGGTACCATTTTCCAGTGTTTGCCAAATTTTTGGGCATGAAAATCGACAAATAAAGAGAAGTAGTTTTTGGAAAAGGGACTTGTGCACCATGTACTTGAAGGCTTGGAAACTTGCATGCCATATGTTTTTCAAGATCAGATCATCCAAATATGGAAAAGGGATAAGGGTCGTGCAAGTATTGGGTTGGTTGTGGAGGTGACTTGCGTGCCGAGAAAGGACTTGCATGCCATTTCCTATGAATATTGGAAACTTATGCACCTATTTTTTTCAAGATAAGAACAAGAAAATATGTCAAAGGGTGAAGGGAACCCAAGTTAGGAAGTCGGTCGTGCAAGTGAATTGTAGGGGAAGAGACCTGCATGCCAAAACTTGCACGCCGAGGGTAGACTAGCACGCCGTCATGCAGGGTGTCCAAATGCTTAAAAATACAGGACCACCATCCTCATTTTTAACAGAGTTCAACACTTAGAAAAATTAGAGCTCCTATCGCCAAGGTGTGGTGGTCACGCAAGTGGTGTATAGTCGCGCAAGTGGACTTGTGCACCAGTGTTTGAAGTTGCGTGTTGGTTGGTAGTTTCACACCAATATTAGCTTGGGAACAAAAGGGATTGAGTCACGTAGGTTTGGAGTTGTAGAAGATTGTTCCGCGTAAGTGGTAGAGGTATACCTTCACTCCAGTTGTGACTTGCACGCCGATACTTGTGTGCTGGATAACACTTGCGCACCACGTAAGGATTGATTCACGGTGGTAATTCAGAGCTGCATGAAAGATGAAAGATTTTCCGATACCTTAGGTGAAAAGAGAGATTCATCTATGGGTGAAAGTTGAACTTCAACAGAGCATCTACATACAGAGGAATATGCATTCCTTCATGAAAATGAAGAGGCCTACTTGTCTATAAACTATGAGTGGATCCTTTCTAGAGAAGTGAGCAAAGGAAGAGGAAGAAGGTGATCCTATCCACCGGTAGTGAGCCAGAGAGAGAGAAACAAGGAGTGACCCTTGGGAAAGCAGTGAGTTGACTCGAAACTTTGTAAAGGCAGTGCGCCTGAGACAGAGTGACTGTGCCCGAACCATGTAATCCACAACTAGTGAAGTTTAGTGGAATTTGGTACTACTGACAACTTGTCGGCGTATGCTCCTTGGACGTAGCCCTTAGAAGTGAACCAAGTAAAAATAGCTGTTTCTTGTACATGATTTACTTTCTGTTTATATTGTACAATAGAAAAGAGATAGAAAAGTTTTTTTCTTAATAGTGAAACAATATCAGAATGAGATTTTATTTTAAATTAGTCATACCATGATTCATCCCCCCCTCTTAGGGTATTCAGCTTTGTGGACCTAAAAATTGGTACCAGAGGTAAAGGTTGATATTTTTTATTCTCTCAATGCAGGTCACTAATAATTAAGGGATTCTGATAGTTGACAGATGTAATTTTCAGATATGGAAGAATCGAATGCAACACTATTTCCGATCTTTGGGAATGGATCTGTTTTCAGCAGCTATGCATGGTATCACAGTTGATATTAATAGTGGTGTGTTACTAGAAGCTGAGCATAGAGAGTTAGATGCTGATTCCAAAGAAATCAATGCTTTAGGGGATCCCTTTTAAATCCCATCTATACAAAGGTGATGTCATGAAAAATGTCACATGCCATGTGGGAAAAGCTTTTGAATATATATGAAGGGGATACAAAGGTCAGAGAGGCAAAGATGCAAGTGTTGTGGAACAAGTATGAAGATATGAGAATGAACCCGAATGAGTCTATTGATGAATTATTTGGCAGGGTAAATGTTGTGGTAGAAGACATGCGAGGTCTTGGTGAAATTATCGAAGACATAAAAATTGTGAAGTGCATCTTGAGAAAAATTCCACCTCAGTTCAATCCGAAAGTTTCTGTTTTGGAAGATAAAGACCTGAATGAATTGACATTGGATAACCTGCACAACACCTTTATTGCATATGAAATGGTAAATGATGATAATGATGATGTGGAAAAGGGGAAATCCAAAGAGGTGGCATTTAAGGCCATGAAGAAGATCACCATTGAGGATTCTTAGGAGGAAGAAGAGACAAATGAGGTAATTTCATTCCTCTCCTCAAACTATCAAAGAAGAAAAGTAATGTTCAAAGGGAAACTTCATCTTACATGATTTAGATGTGGAAAGGTTGGACATCCCGCAGCAAGATGCCCCAAAAAGTTTCAAGAAGAAAATGATGAAGATGATGTTGAAATTCCCAAGAAGAAATCTTCAGCCTATGTGAAAGGGAAGAAGAAGTTAAAGGGAAATTTATTTAAGAAGAAGAATCTTCTATCACAAGAAATAGATAGTTTAGATGAGTCTGAGGTTGAAGATGTTGAGGAGATTGAAAACTGCAAAGATCATGGAGAAAATGATATGGTGGTGGTCGTCGGTAGTTCTCATGAAAAGGAAGAAACTGACACTGGTGACGAAGAAGAAGAAGTTGAAGGAAAAGTTGATATGGAAGCCTAATTAGAAGAAGCTCTTGAGGAGATAGATGTTTTTGAGATCCAAAACAAAGAAAGCCAATAAATTGGTTCATGATGCCAAAATCTATATGCGACAACAGGATGAAGAAAATTCTGAGCTGTTAAAAGAAATTGAAAGACTAAAATCCTCAACACCAGAGAGCTCAGAAAATATTGTTGTGTATAATCTTAAAATTGATGAACAAAATAAGGAAATTGATTGTTTGACTAACACAATAAAGGAGCAGGTTAGACGTATCAAAGAGCTTGAAGAAGAAGTGGTCAGTCTGCGATAAAAAATGAAGGATTAAGAGAAAATATTGACCTACAATGTGATGTCAGGAAAGTAGGTGATTACAAAGGCTGAAAAAGTGAAAGAGGAGCCTAGTTTTTTAGTAAGAAAGAAGTAGCAATTGAGCTTAGATGTTAAGGCAGATTCAGGGCTTGATGAGAAGAAAAAATTTGTGGCAATTGAAGTCAGACCACAAGCACCCATCCTTAAATTGAAAGTTGATTTGGGCACAATGTAGAATCAGAACATTCAGAGATCCCAAGGGGAAACTATTAATGTTGAAGTAAAATGAAGGAATGAACCTTATATTAGGTGTTATTATTGTGGGAATATGGGACATTCACAATATGTGTGTTCCATAGCCAAGAGATATCAAAGGGAAAAAGAACATAGGTGATAGCCAAACAGAGAACGGTTTTCCAGAACATATTTTGAAGGAAACTATTTTTGGTGCGGTGGATTTGAGCACATGTCTAGGTACTGCACTTCGAACATACAGAGAAACGTGACAAAGCAGAATCAAAACATTTGCAAGCAGTAGATTAATAAACCAACATGTGAGTTAAAAATGTAGAAAAAATTTGCAGCTTTGCAAGATGAAGCTGGTCCATCACACTCTGAGAAAGAACTGAAGTCTCGATCCATGCTGAGTGTGAAGGAAAAAAGTATGGACCAAGAAGAAGAAAAATGAGAAGGCTGTGGTAGCAGAAATTGTCCTTAAGGAATTAGATCGCTCTGGTGTATGGATCCTTGATAGTGGTTGCACTTCTCATATGATAGGTAATAAGGATCTTGTTACAGGCATAAAATATGACAAAGGAGTTGTCAAATTTGGAAATGATGAAGGAATGAATATTGTTGGCTCAGGAAAAGCCAAGTTTTGGGAAAAGAAATGATATGTACTTATTTCTTGGCTATAGAGGGTATTTGTCATAACTTGCTCAGTGTCAGTCAACTATGTGACTCTGGGCACTCTATCTGTTTTACTAAGAAGATGTCTATTGTGAAAGGAAAAGATGGAGCAGTTCTTCTATAGGGAAAAAGGACAAAGGGAAATCTTTACCTTCTAGGTGGGGAAGAAGATAGGTGCCTTTTATTAAGAGAAGAAGAAAACCAGTTGTGGAATAAGTGACTTGGTCATATATACCAACCATCCATGGAATATCTGGTAAAGTGTGATACTGCTAGAGACCTTCCCAAACTATCATGTGATCACACTCATATGTGTGATGCTTTCCAACAAGGGAATATCATCATAAATACATACAGTCCAATGGAACAGAAATCAACTAGAGTACTCAAATTGGTGCATACTGATGTATGTGGACCTATCTCACCACGAGCTATAAATGGGAAAAGGTACTACGTTCTTTTCATTGATTATTATAGCAGAATGGCCTGGGTATTTTTCTTTACCCATAATGTAGAGATGTTCAGTTTCATAAATTATTATAGGAGGAAATCAGAAAGGATGCTTGGGTAGAAAATTCTAAATTTGTGTACTGACAACGGTACAAAATTCACAAACAGTCAAGTTGAAAACTATTTCAAGAAACACAGGATAAGGAATCAAGTTTCATTAGTGAGAACTCCACAACAGAATGGAGTGGTTGAGAGGAGAAATTGGATCATCAACAACATGGCCAAAATGATGCTTATTGAAAAGGACCTACCAGAGAAATTTTTCAAGGAAGTGGGTTTGACATCGGTCTATATTTTGAACAGGTCTCTGTTGTGTCCGAAGAAAGGGAAGACTTTATATGAAATGTGATGAGGAAATAATCCAACTCTAAAATACTTTCAAATCTTTGGGAGTAAGCGCTTTATTCTCAACAAAGAAAATCACAGGAAGTTTGTGTCACAAGGAGATGAAGGGATATTTCTTGGATACTCAGGGAAAAGCAAAGCATATAAATGTTTCAAAAAAAGGCTGGAAAAAATTTTTAAGAGCAATGATGTCCCTATTGTTGAAAATGAACAAAATACTCAATGACCCAATGAATAGTTTCTGGATGAAAGTGATGATGAGTTAAGAAACACAGGGAGAGAAGAAGTGGTGGTGGATAACTCAGAAGAAGATACTGATGATGAACAAAAAAGTGTCATGTCTGTGTTTGTAAGGAAACCAAAGAGTCGAACTGAAATTGATAGGCAGAATATCATTAGTGATCAGACAACTCTAGTTCGGACTCGAAGAATGAAATCATTACATAAAACATCGTTTTTATCTAAGGTGGATCTGAAATATTTTTTCGATTCAGCTGAAGATGAAAACAGGGTTCAGGCTATGAATGAAGAGCTTGATCAGATTGAGAAGAACCTGACATGGGAGATTATTTCGAGGCCAGCAGACAAGAATGTCATCGGGGCTAAATGGGTCTATTGCAACAAGATGAATGAAGATGGCATAGTGATTCATAACAAAGCATTTATAGTGTGCAAGGGATACTCCCAGATAGAGGGAATATATGTTTATGAGACATTTTCACCGGTTGCAAGTCTAGAGACAATCGGGTTATTTTTGGATATAGCAGTGAAAAGAAAGTTCAAAGTGTTCTAGATGGATGTCAAATCTTCATTATTGAATGGAGTTCTGGAAGTGGAAGTGTATATTGAGTAGCTATATGGTTTTCTTATTCATGAGGATGATAATAAGGTTTGTAGACTGAAGAAGGCGTTGTATGGGTTAAAATAAGGACCAAGGGAATAATACTCAAGGCTTGATCAGTACTTAAAGAAGCTTGGTTTCCAGCGTGGAGGAGTTGATTACAATCTCTATTTCAGCAATGACAGTAATCAAAGGATGATGGTGTTGGTATATGTCGATGGAATAATTTTTGGCGGATCAGATAAAGCTCAGTGAAGACAGTTTTCTGAATTCATGAAAAATGAGTTTGAAATGTCAATTATTGGAGAGCTGAAATTTTGCCTTAGTCTACAGGTGATAGAAGGAAGTAATGAAACATTCATTTCTCAATCTAAATATGACAAGGAGGTTCGGAGAAGGTTTGGAATGGAGAATTCCATAGAAATGAAGGCTCTGGTTGCTACCCAGATGAAATTATCAAAAGATGAGGATAACAAGGAAGTTAATATCACATAATACAGGAAAATCCTTGGAAATTTGTCGTACTTGACCGTGACAAGGCCTGATATTGTTTTCGCCACATGCCAAGAAGCAATATATCAGAGTAATACCAAGGAAATCCACATGATTTCAGTGAAAAGAATACTTCGGTATGTCAAAGGCACCATGGATTTCAGTCTGATGTATAATGACAAATCTCAGTCAGTGTTATTAGGTTACACAGATGCAGATTGGGATGGATCAGCAGATGACAGAATATCAACATTTGGAGGTGCATTCTATCTTGGTGGATTGTGTATCTCTTGGTTAATCAAGAAGAAATATTTCATTTCATTGAGCACCGCAGAGGCTGAGTATATTGCGGCCACTCAAGCATGCACATAGTTATTGTGGATGAAGCAGTAACTTGAAGATATGGGAGCTAAAGTGAAGTATTTTATCAGAATCTAGTGCGATAACTCAAGTGCTATAAATCTTAGCAAAAATCTCGTCCATCACTCAAGGACAAAGAAAACTGAGATAAAGTATCATTTTATCCAGGATAAAGTTGAGTCGGGAATCGTGAAGTTAGAGTATGTGCCTACAGAGCTGCAGGTTGTAGACATTCTGACAAAGGCCTTACCCAAGGAAGCTTTTGAGAGGCATCAACTGGCTATGGGAGT
Source organism: Viscum album (assembly GCA_963277665.1). Lineage (NCBI taxonomy): Eukaryota > Viridiplantae > Streptophyta > Magnoliopsida > Santalales > Viscaceae > Viscum > Viscum album. Next base: position 827,970,567 of record OY728155.1, read on the forward strand.
TCAGTCGACTCCCTTCACTTGAATGAGTGTGGATGTGGAACACACTCCCCCTCTCCCCGTGGTATGATTTGTTTTTCTCTAATGTGATGATATGTGTTCTATACTCTGTTACAGAATACAAAGGAGTGACCTTTTGGTTTGTTGAAAAAGGGGGAGAAACTAGTGATTGTTCAAGGGGGATCTAGTGTGGCAATTTGATAAATCATAATTGATACGGGGAAAAGATGACAAGTGGAGCAGCGAGATAGGGGGAGCAATGAGAAAGGGGGAGAGTATTAAATCTGAAAATGCTGTAAGTGATCAATAAAATAATAAATATCATGACAACTGAGGATCATGATGAAAGTAGAGGAGTGATGTTGAAATATTGGATGAATATTTCCAAAATTTGGTATCAGTTTGGTAAAAAATTGGTATCAGTTTGGTGTCAACAGTGGGTGTCAGAGATGATGTGATTCATTGATGACCTTTTCATTTAATCTTGTTTCTCACACCGAGCATTGCTCATGTGGGCTTATAGTATGTGTTGAGTAAATCCTTGATTTTTGTCAGAATTGAAAAAGGAGAATGGTGGATGAAGAATTAATGATGTATCTTTTTATGGAAGATTTGTCAACAAACCCAAAGGGGGAGATTGTTGGGAAAAAATCCCTCAAGGTATCATTGAAGCATTTTTGAGGTGACTGTGTTTGTTGACAAAGTGGACATCAGTGTTGTGATTGTGGACAAAGAAAAACAATGACATAAAAATTTGTTGAAAAAGGGGATTTCATGGTGAAATGTCGAGTTCAAGAGTTGCGGTCAACGATCCATGTTTGATTCAAGAACGTCGAAAAAGGAATGGATGATCTGGAGGTGGTACAAAAACAACAGATACATGGTGGCGCCGTTTTCCAGTGTTTGCCAAGTTTTTGGTCCTGAAAATCGACAAATAAAGAAAAGTGTTTTTTGGAAATGGGACTTGCGCGCTGTGTACTTGAAGGCTTGGAAACTTGAGAGCCATATGTTTTTCAATATCATATCATCAAAATATGGAAAAGGGATAAGGGTCGCACAAGTATTGGGTTGGTTGCGCAGGTGACTTGCGTGGCGAGAAAGGATTTGGGCACCAGTGCCTATGAAGATTGGAAACTTGCATGCCTATTGTTTTTCAAGATAAGAAGAAGAACATATGGAAAAGGGATAAGGGTTCCCAAGTTAGGAAGTGGGTCGCGCAAGTGACTTGTAGGGGAAGATACCTGCGTGCCAAAAATTGCGCGCCGTCGTACAAGGTGTCCAAATGCCTATAAATACAGGAACACCCTTCCTCAATTTTAATGGTGTTCAACACTTAGAAAAATCAGAGTTCCCTTTACCCAGGTGTGGTGGTCACGCAAGTGGTGTGTGGTCATGCAGGTGGACTTTCACACTAATGTTTGAAGTTGCATGCCTGTTGGTAGTTGCGCACCAATATTGGCTTGGGCGTAAAAGGGATTGAGTCGCACATGTTTGGAGTTGTAGAAGATTGTGCCACACAGGTGGTAGAGGTAGACCTGTGTGCCAGTTGTGACTTGCGCACTGTATTAGACTTGTGCACCAAGTAAGGATTGATTCACAGTGGGAATTTAGGGCTACGTGAAATCTGTAATATTTCCCGATACCTTTGGTGCAAAGAGAGATTCATTTATGGGTGAAATTTGGACTTCAATAGAGCATCTACATACAGAGGCAGATGCATTCCATAATGAAAATGAAGATACCTACATGTCTATAAACTGTGAGTGGATCATTTCTGGAGTAGTGAACAAAGGAAGAGGAAGAAGGTGATCCTCTCCATCGGTAGTGATCCAGAGAGAGAAACAGGGAGTGACCCTTGGGAAAGCAGTGAGCTGACCCTAAACTTTGTAAAGGTAGTGAGCCTGGGACAGAGTGACTGTGCCCGAACCTTGTAATCCATATCTAGTGAATTTTAGTGGAATTTGGTATGACCGACAACTTATAGGCATATGCTCCTTGGACTTTTCCCTTAGCGATGAACCAAGTATAAATAGCTGTGTCATGTGCATGCTTTACATTCTGTTTATATTGTGCAACAATAAATAGAGAGAAGAGTGTTTTTCTTAATAGTGAAACAAGATCAGAATGGGATTTTATTTCAAATTAGTCATACCCTGATTCACCCCCCCTATCAGGGTATTCAGTCTTGTGGACCTAACACATGGCATGTGACTTAAATAAGGAAAATTGAGACAAAATTAATTTACCAATTTGGTATTTTTTGAAAATTAAACCCCATGATAGAAAGATCATAAAATTGTTATTTAAATACCCATAGATTTAATAATAAAAGAATATAATACATTTATGGGTAGTATACACACCCCATAAAATAAGTTAGTGGTGAATAAGGCATGTATATCACAGAAATAAAGAGTGAGATTAAATTCCCTTACTTTATGTCTTAACTCTTGTTATACTCATTCAAACCTCCTTTATAATAACTATAAATTTATTATACATCTATCAAAAAACCATATTATTAATCCTAATACCATATATGGATTGATTATGGATTAATATTACCCTCTTGTTAACAATTCTATGTTAAGGTTTCATTTTGGAGAATATCCACTTTGTTTTTTGCATGTGTCATAATTTATTATATATTTGGTCCTTATATTTATATCATGATTTCAAGAATTTAAACCATGATTTAAATATATTTTATTTTTATTATATGTTTATTATAATAATTCATATAATATAGAAGTATGAAATAGAATAATTCATTCATTAAGATTACATGTCATACATACACATGAACATTATTTCCATTTTAATTATCATGTTAAAAGAAATAGAGTAAAAGACATATATGTATATATATGTATATATATAATTATTACAATAGTTTTATTAACACAAAATGAAAATTATTTAGACATGGATTCTAAGAGAATTATAGAATATTAAATACAAAATAAATATAATATATATCATATATATATTGGTTTTAAATCATAATTTCCACCATGATAGGTGGTAAAGGAAAAATGAACAATCATCATTTAGTGTGGTGGCAGTCCACTATACACGTAGAAAGAATGTTTGTTACCCATTATATGGAAGTGTGTGCAGGCGAAGGTCATATATTTAGCATAAAAAAGAAACTAGTATACTATGATACTAGTTATTTTTTATAAAATAATGGAATAATAATATTTTAGGGAGTGGAGAAAGAAAATAAAATAAAGGAGTTCGAGGGAGGGTGTTACCTCTTAATCAGGTTACTCATTTTGGTTTGCACCAAAGGGATTCCTTAGAATGATTTATTACCAAGGAGGCTTCAAGGAGGAAATTAGGGATGTTGGAAAGATATTTTTTTTTATATTTTGGTCAATCCAATGTGGATTTATAGGTTTGAGCAAGTGGTAGGACATCTGGCCTTTTATAATGAAGGAGGAGGGACACTCTTGTAATATTTTAAAAGAAAGAAACCCCAACCTGGTTTTTCAGCATTGAAAGTGGATTAATAACAGTAAAAAGTAGACCCAAGAGAGGATAGGGTATAAATATTTCTATAAAATGTCTTTTTAACAAGTGTATATTTCTTTTTGGGCCTTAAGGTTGTGTTTTAGTACCTTATTAAACATAAATTAACCTCAATTGCTGTAATTTATTTCAATTACTATCACTAATATTTTTGGGAAAAAACTAAGTTTAAAATTTTATAAATTATAAATTATTATGTTTCCAAATATGGAATAAAATTTTAAAAATTCAAAACACATAAGTGTCTGAAATTAATTTAAATTTAATCTCATAGTCAGGTCGACAACTTGGGTTTTTAATGTAAAAACGTTCAGAAAATTTACTATGTATTAATACTTAATTTCAAAATGAAATTTATTATAATGACCTAAATTGTTTTTATTAATAAAAAATATTATCTAAATAAAATTTTAAACCAATTTGAATTATAATTCAACCATAATAATAAATTATATGAAAAACAATTTTGAATTAAAATCCAATATTATTAACTATTCATTAAAAAAATTAAACCTTATAGAAAAATAACAAAAATTTATCCTAACCTAATTTTTATGTTTTAATTCGAAATAATAATATTATTTTGACATATTAAATTTATAAAAGTTCTAGAAATTTATTTAAAATAGGTTATCCATTTAAAAGTTTTAAAACTACCTTAATAAAAATATTGGGGTTTATGTGTTAAATTGGATTTATTGTTATCTTATTCTTATAAAATATATTTGATGAATATCAAAATTATTTACTTGGATATATAAAATATATATTAAATAAAAATTACTTACTAATTAATTTAATTTATTAGGATTAAAACAAATTTGTGAGCATAATAATAGTTTTCTATAAAAATACTCCCTTTATATTAAATTTGGTTCTTATAATAATTTTTAAATATTTTGTAACTAATTAATTAATTTTATATTTTTTAAAAACTATATATTTATATAATTTTTTTAATAATATTCATAAAATATAATTTAATGTCTAGGTTATATATTATTATATTAAATATTTATATTTTAATAATATATTATTGTTCTGTAATAGTTGGTCATGTGTGTTATGAAATCCATCGAGGAAATCCAATCTTGCATGAAATAGGCACTAACCTCAGTGTTTTATATAGAGAAATACAACCTTTATATTAAGTTTAGTGCATGATTAACTTGGAATTTATTATAACGCAAGCCAAACTTAGTTCTTTAACATATATGAAATAACTATTTTCAGATTTGCGTGAAATTAAAAATATCAACAAGAATAAATTAATTCCAAAAAAAATTCACAAAATCTTCGGGTTTTACATTGTACTCGCCTTAAAAAAAATTTTATCCTCAAAATTATTTTGGGTCATTATAAGTTGAATACTTGAAATTTCCTTTCTTAGAAATCCATATTGTGAAAATGAATACTAAAACTTCCATTAAAAAGGGAATGTTAAAATCATAACGGTTCCCCAAAGTAACATATAACTAGGTTTCCAAAAAGGTGAACATAGTTTGGGAGTGAAGATTGGACATGGAGGGAAAGAATAAATATTTATATGTAGTGATTTAGGTCATCAATCACAAACAAGTGAATGATCAAAGAAAATTTTAGGGCCTCAAAGTCATAAATCAGTGGTGATTTCAAAGGCTATCAGTTCAACAAAATTTAAGGTATTAGGACAAAAACAATTTGGTCACTTTTTTAATGTTGAGTAATTCATGTTATATATCTATAAACAAAATTTCATAATTTTTTTGTCCTTTTATCAATTTATAATACATCTATTACCTCAAGGAATTAAGTTATAGAAATTAACTCTTATGCATAAAGAACTAAAATACACTTTTAATGAATCTTATGGCCCATAAAAGAATGAAAAGTATAACTATTTTTCTCTTAAAAATCAATATTATTTAATCAATAATTATAAAAATTAACAATACTGATTGATGAATAATATTTATACATATAAAATAATTATACATGAATTAGGACATCATGTAGGCCAGTGGTAGGCATGAAAACGTTATCATATTTCAGTCATGGGTTCAAGACCCTTCGCCTTACTGAAATTGATTGTTCGTCACCCAACATAAATGATGTAATTTTCTAAAACCGCATTAATATAACCACCAAATTAACTAATATGAAAATCCTTAAAATAAGGTTAATCACTAAACAGTCTTTTACCTATGGTTATCAATACAACCTTAATATATAAATAGTTCATCAAAAGTCTAACATAAAATATTTCTGAATGGTTAACCCTATAACCCTTCTAAAAGTTAAAAATACAAAAAAGTATAAATAAGTTAATGAAACAATATCAAAATTTCTCCCCCATACATCACAAAATATATTCTGGTTGTCACATTATAAATATGTGAATACCCTCATCATATATTCTATTGGAAAGTTGTAATAACCTGAATTACCATAAATACTTTTGGAAAACATGCATGCTTAATTATTCAAAAGGTTATTGGATATATTAATTTATTACAAGAAGTTTTAAACTTCTTCCATGATGACATAGACCACTTTTTAAATCAATAATCAGATCCAGGGTAAAAATTACCAACCAATTAACTTATTTATATCCAACATTTATCTTATCCAAATATAATTATCATAATATTAGGAACAAATTAAGGGTTATATTTCTCTTGGTCAAAATATCTCATTGTCCTTAAATCCCTTTTACATTCTATTAGAAACATTCAACAAAACTTTTAAATCCTGAAAAAACAATCCTTGTATATTTCACGAATCATATAACATAATTTTTGAATCTAAATACATAAAAACATTTATTAGTCCACTTATCCACAAGTCATAACAAGGATAACTCATCATTTTATTTAATACATATTTCCTTTAAAAAATCCTCTATTGTCTCATCATCATCAACAATATAACCATTAATCGTACCACATTTATGATTCTTTTCAGGAGATTTCCTCTTTTGACATCGATCTGTATAATGACCATTCATTCCACACTTAAATAATTTTACCTTTGATGATGTCTTAGGCAGGAAAATATTCCCATCGATCTCGTTAGCCAAAAAATTCATTTTCTTTTGTATTTACTTACTTTGTGTACTTCTTTTCCAGAGTAAAACCACCTTCTTATTCATCTAAGGAATTTAATTAGGCAATTCTCTCCACATTCTTGACACAAAAGAAACAATATATTCTTCTCTATATAGTCATCATTACATATAATCCAAGAGAAATTAATTCTTCTATTCATTGGTGAGTTTGAGAGTTGATTCAGGTACGTGCTGTTTATTATGTTACTTGAAAACTAGTTAGGTATGATAAAAATATCCACCATTTTAGTGGTCATCCCATTTAATTTATCATCAAAATATTATCAATCACATTCAATGTTAATCCAGTTTATTCAAGTTCCCTCCATTTACTAAAATAAGGAAGAAATTAGTAAGAAATTATTATCATATTAAGGAATAAAATTATTATGAAAAGTCACTTATAGGATGTCAAATTTACGAAAACTTATTTAATCTATGTCACTTTAGGTTTATCCTATGATATTCAAAGTCAAATTATGTTCAAATCCTTTATAATAGTTCATAAAGAGTTTGGTAATTTCAAAATCATATCCCCTAGGAGTTTCAAACCAGGTGTGCAGTAAGGCCCATTGTCACGTACCAAATTACCCTAAGTCAAGCTAGAAACATATTTTCAGAGTTGTTACTCCTAGGTAAATCTGTTCTAGAGACACATCCACTTGTATAATACATATATAGATGTATTACTCAGAAAGCACTCTCTTTATCCTTTACCAAAATTACAGTACATTTTCTTATGATTTTCCTTATCCTTATACTTATCCTTAGACATGTACTTTGGGTTCACACTAAGGTTTTCTCATCCTAGTTTCCAAAGGTTAACTAAAACTTCTCTCTAATACCAACTATAATGAACCAGTATAAGTATACATATAAATTACATCACTTTTTCAAAATACTTAAAACATTAAAAAAAATATTCCCAAATACCATATTAGTTAAGTGACATTAGAAACACAGAAACATAATCATCGGTGCATAAATGAGCTACATTATCTCCCACTATGTTTTTATTGACTAGAAAACTTCTTAGAAACATCAAACATAATATGTATCTTCATAAACTAGGGGAAATGAAACATAAAAAGGTGTGAGATCATATGCTTAGTAAGGGTAAACAAGGGAAAATTATAAGTATAAACATGATCATAGGGGTATGAGAACATGATCATAACATTAAAATATCATACCCTATATATAAAATATCATAGAAATGAAAAATGGAATAAGGATTGGAGGTTCATAAGGCATTAATCCTAAGGAAATAAAGAATATAATCCAAAAAATCATAGCATATGAATCAAACATGAAATGGTAGAAGACACATAAGAGTATATAATATGATTCCCGTAGTATCCAAGTAATAACTTACAATACCATATTAATAGTACGATTTCACTCTCCATACCATCATGGTAGTCATGATTCATTTATATTTCTATCTTAGTAGCATGAGTTCACTCCTCATACCATCTTGTAATTATTGGTTCACTCCCATTCCCATCTTAGTAGTCAAGGTTCATTCCGAAGACCATATTTCTATATCTCATGAGATATAAATCTTTAACCAAAACATTAGAGGGAGATATAGGTCTCACCTATCTCATAATGAAATCATGCACACATGTGACAAAAAATTATAAACAATAATATCATATCCACAGAAATGAAATGGGTATCATAATCATGTATTTATATCATTGACTATGGAAAAAGATACAAGTTTCTTAATTATTTCATCCAAAACATAAACCATGAAAAGAATTGTCTTTTAAATGAATATAAACTGTGAAAGAGAAACATGTTTCATAAAAATCATGCCATTAAAACATAATCCATTCAGATAAATAATCTGAATGGGAAAATTGTATCCTTTCCCTATAAATGCATGAGTAACACTGATAGATGTTATCCTAGATGGTAAATAATTTTGAATGATCTTTTTAAAAAAATTATGGAGGAAAATATCCTTCTTCTTTGAACACTAATTTTTAAAACATAAAACCTTTTGAAAACTATTTTATTTATAAATACACTTGAAAAAATATAAATGAATCCTTACTAAATTTTGAAAACCATTTTCCTTGAAAATTTTAGAGGATCTTAAAAAATATTTGAAAACTATTTTTACATGAAAATATATAAAAGAATATTGAAAATGATTTGAAAACCATTGCTTTGAAAATATATTTAAAAAATAATTCTAACAAAATTTATCCTTTTAAAAATGAAAAATAATTTTTAAATAAATGAAAATGGGTAAATATATAAATGTCATATGAGGTAAGAATAATATTCTTTGTTGCTCATTAAAAAGTTTTGAAAAGTGACTTGACTGGAAATTGACAAGAATTTTATTTTTTTAATTTTTTTAAAAAGTAAAACAAGGGTAAAAATATCTTTTAATTATCATAAGATAATATTATGAGATTCTTGGAAGCCTTTTTATAAAACATTGTTTTTAAGGAACACAAATTTTTAACTGAAGTGATAGGTATGGCCATATTTTATTAAACATTTTATTATTTGTATTAAGAAAAAAGAAGGAAAATGGTACTAATAAATGATGAAATAAATAATAAATATATGAGAATAAAATTCATGAGTGTTCTTGAAATTTGAATGCTTATATTTTATTAATGAAAATAGGATCATAAAAAGTCTCAATAAACATTAAGATTATTTTAATAAACTCTTACCACACGGTAACCTTGAATAATACTCCCCATATAGGAAAATAAAATTACATGGAGCATTAAAATATCACTATAGGAATTATATTCATGTTATAAAATTTAAAATATAGTTTATACACCTCATATAAAAATATATGTGTATAACATGGCATTTTTAACAAATAATGAAAATTGAGACAAAATTAATTTACCAATTTAGAAAATTTTGAAACTTAATCCATATGATGTGAAGATCATAATATAGTTATGTAAATACCCATATATTTAATAATAATATAATATGATAAATTCATGGGTAGTATATTCTCCACACAAAAAAGTGAGTGGTGAATAAGTCATGTATCTCATGTAAATAAAGAATGAGAAGAAATTCCCTTACATTGTGTCTGGACTCTCATCATAATTCTTCAAACCTCCTTTAAAATAAATATAAATTTATTATAAATATATCATAGATCCATATTCTTAATCCTAATAAAATATATGGTTTTATTATGTATTTATATTACCCAATTGTTAACTATTCTATGTTAAGGTTTCACTTCGGGTAATATCCGCTTTGTTTTTCGCACGTGTCTTAATTTGTTATATTTTTGGTCCTTAAATTTATATCATGATTTATAAAATGTAAAAAAATATTTAAATATATTTTATTTTCTGTATATATGTATTATAATAATCCATATAATATATAGGTATGAAATAGAATACATCGTTCAGGGAGATGATAAGCCATACGTACGCATGAACGCTATTTCTGTTTTAATTGTCGTGTTGAAAGAAATAAATTAAAATAAATATATGTATATATCACACTATTATATAATATTTATTATATAATATATGTAATATATATTTTCTAATCCAATTCTTAATACATTCCATTTTGTTTATGAACGAATCACATCGCTTTGAGGGGGAGGTAGTCCACATTTTTTCAAACACAATTATCATGTTAACCCAAAATGGAAAGTATAAAAAAATGTTTTGTAAAAGAATTAAATGAAATTAAATACATAATAAATATTATATATAACATATATAAATATATTTTACATCATAATTGTCACCATGAGAGTCGGTAAAGGAATAATGAACAATCATCATTTAGTGAGGTGATAGTTTACCGTACATGTAAACAATATGTTTTTTATCCATTAGATGGATGTTTGTGTAAGTGTAGGTTGAATAAATATCATAAAAAATCCTTGTATATTTATGATACTGGTTTTTCTATAAATAATATAATAATAATATTTTTGTTAGTGTATAAAGAAAACAAAAGAAAAGAGTTTGAGGGAGGGTGTTACCTCTTAATCGGGTAACCCCTTTTGGTTTGAACAAAAGGGATTCCTTGGAAGGATTTATACCCAAGGTAGAATTAAAGTATGAATTTATGGATTTTAGGGATATATTTTGGTAGAGTTTGGTCGATACAAAGTTTCTTTTGAGGTGTGAGTAAGTTGGAGGAGAGAAGGCCTTTTATAATGGAGGAGGACTGGCACTCTTGTAATATTTTAAAAGAAAGGAACCCCAACCATGTTATTTTTATTTAAAGTGTATAAATAATGGTAAATATTTTATCAAAATAAGCATAATGTCTACATAATACCATAAAATGGATTTTTACAATTTTATAAGTCGTTTCAGGCCTTAAGGTTATGGTTTAGTCCCTTGTTAAGCTTAATTTAACCTTAATCTTTATAATTAATTATAATTACTTTCACTATTTTTTTTGAAAAAAACTATGTTGACCTTATTATATTGTATAAAAAATTATAATTAAAAATATATAATCCATTTACCTAACTAAAAATATAGAATTTTAAGAAATAAATGTAAATTTAATCCCATAGTTGGGTCAACACCACTGGTTTTTAAAGTAAAAACATTCAAAATTTACTATATTTTTATAGTTAATTAAAAAATAAAATTGATTCCAATGAACTAAACTTGATTTATTTATAAAAATATTATCTAATTAAACTTTGAAACAAATATAAAATATAATATCATTTTATAAATAAATTTTATGAAATATAATTTTTCAATTAAAATCCAATATTTTCATCTATTCATTAAAAAAATAATCCATATAGAAAAAATACCAAATATTTATTCCAACTTAATTTTTATTCTTCTATTTAAAAGATGAAGTTTATTTTGACATATTAAAATCATTAAAGTTCCAAAAATTTCATTTAAAATGGGTTCTATATTAAAAGTGTTTAAAACCTCCTTAATAAAATTATTGAGGTTTATGTGTTAAATTGGTTTTATTATTATCTTATGATTATAAAATCTACTGGATGAATATAAAAAATATTTAATTGGATATATAAAATATATATTAAATTTAAATTACTTAAAAATTAATTTCATTTTTTAGGATTAAAATAACTTTGTGAGCATAATAATAATTTTCTATAAAATTACTCTCTATATATTCAATTTGGTTATTATATTAATTTCAAACTAATTTTTAACTAATTAGTTCATTTTATATATTGTGAAAACAATATATTTACATAATTTAGTTAATAATATTCATAAATTATAATTTAAAGGATAGTTTATATATTTCTATATTAAATAGTAATATTTTATAACATATTATTTTTTGGTAACACTCGCTCTTATGTACTATGAAAGTTATCGAGAAAAGTCAGTCTTGTATGAAACATACACTAACCTTAGTGTTCAATATAGAGAAAGCCAACCTTTATATTATGAGTAGTGCATGATTAACTTGTCATTTCATAAAATTCAAGAAATAGTTACTGCTAAAACATATATAAAATAACTATTTTTAGTGTTGTGTGAAATGAAATATATCAAAAAGAAAAAACTAATTCAAAAAAAACAATTTACAGAATCTTGGGGCGTTACAGGTTGCAGGGAAAATTTGAAGTGGGGGGGGGGGGGTTCCTTTCCCTTTAAACCATTTATTTAAATCCTCTCTTCTCCACCAACTACACTCAATCCATATTACATAAAGGGGTCATTTCATGGTGATTTTGGACCCCTATATAACATCTTGAGATTTCAATATATATTTTTACCTTCAATTAATATTAAATTCGATAAAATTATTCATAAACACTCAAATGAATATTATGATTAATTAATAAATTAAGTTTTTAATATTTAAAAGATTATTTTGGATCAATATATAATCTAATGTATTGATATTATATCAATTGTAATGTTTATATAAAATGGAATTAAAAACACCTTTAGTCAATAAAAGTGTTTTATCCATACATTTTTTATTTTATATTAAAAGTTTAATAGATATTTTTCATAAATATAATTTGATAAAATTAAATTCATAAGTTAATTTATAATACCATAATCAGATTAGTATGGATTTTTGAGAATTTTATGAAGTAATTGATTTTTAAGTGAATAGTGAAAAATATAGTTTTTTAAACTGTATATTTCATCACTTTATCAGCATATGTAAATAACCTAAAATATTATGAAATATTTTAAATTATAATATATATATTAATATTAATCATTATTTTGAAAGTATAAATAATTTTTATAATATTTTATGAATTTAACAATATTTTATTATTCTTTTAAAACTGTTTGTGTTTTTTACTTTTAATTAAACATTTCTATGGTGAAATTAGGCTTTTTACTTTATTTAAAGCCCTATAAATTTTATTTTTTTCATTATAAATCAATTTAAGAAATTAAAATAATTATCTAATATAATTTTATTATATATATTGATTTAATACATAAAACTGTTACTTTTTCCTAAAAATGTTTTATGCATTATTTATGTTAAATTTAATTTTTTAAATTTTCTAATTTTAAATATTTAAAATGGAACCAAAATTAATAGTTATAAATTTGAAATTTTTTAATGAGGGCCCTATTATATTTTTTAGTTTTTAAATAATTACCTCAATTAATACTTAATTTTGGTTAATAAGAATTTAAATGAGTAATCTAAAGAGGATCAAATTTTTATTAGATTAGATAACCTTTAGACCTTCTAGAAATATTTTTTTAGGTTGGAAATAACTAAATATATGTCTCAACAATATTATCTCCCCTAACTCATCTAAGTTTCATTCTATTTCATTCTTACCTCATACCATTTCTTTCGCTGAAAAAATCCCTCTTCCTCAATTATAAAAGGGAGATCACTTGATCCCTTTATATACTCCACTATTATTTATAAATACCATTGAAATAATAACCAATTTAATCTACTTGTATTCCTTTACTTTCTATAATTTCCCCTTTCCCAACAAATTAGCCCAAGTCTATCAAATCTACGATAATCATCAAGTGGAAGTTCAAGGTCTCAACACAGGTATGATATTTTCTTCACGTTTGTTTTTTATTATTTAATTTATCAAAAAACAAAAATAATATTATAATAATAATCTCATAATAATTATTTTGTTGATTTTTTATTATAATAATGGTATATCCATTATTTATTCTCTTCCATCTACTAAGAAAAACAAGAATCATCGTTAGTGCGTGTGCATGAATTACCACCTCCACGAAGCGACACTTTAATTTTTTCATCACCGCCTTTCATTAATGGTATTAATAATTGTATTTATGAATAAATATTTTTTATATAATTTATTTATGATTATTAAGAAATCACATACAATTCACCTTCACTCCTTGGATTTGTTGAGAAAAACAAAAATGTTAATATGCATGTGTGCAGAACACTACCTCTATAGACAATATTTTTAATTTTTCATGACCACCGAACATGGATGACATTAAAAATATTTTTGATATTTTGGGATTTTAATTTTTAATATATTTATATTCTATTGGTTGTGAATTTATTTTAAAAATAAACTTAATTATGGTCGACATGCTAACAAATTCACATAAAAATCAACCGAACCACCTTGACAAACCAAAATTAGTGGAAAATATTTAATAAATGAGAATCACATAATGATTATTTTATATTAGGAAATTAATTATAGATGAATAAATTTACTATTATGGTTTTTAATATAATTAAATATACTCTTTAAGAATTTAAGACCAAGTGAAAAATGATTTCATACACAGGTAAGAGTTTCGTCTAAAAAATTTCTTCTTTGAGAAAGATATTCTTTTATGCACCTAATATATTTTTAATTGTGTATATAGCACCAATTTAATATTTTATATGATATATTATCTTTATTCATGTAATTTTTAAATCAAATTAATGTTCAATTTCTTTCAAGGGGTTTTTATTAGAATTTTCTTAAGTGATATGAGTTTTTTTTCTCAAACTCCCTTCATTGAGACACATTTTACTTTATGCACCAATAAAGTTTTATATGGTGTATGTGATTAAATTGTTTTATTTTATCATGAAATATATTTTATTTATGGTCTTTATGGTTAATTTTCATGCTATTTCTTCTTTAAGTGTGTTTATTAAAATGTTACTCAGGTCATAGTTGTTTCCTCAACTCATTCCTTTTTTCCATGAGTAGCGATATCAATTGTTGATTTTGATATTTTGAAAATATTTTTATTATGATAATATTTTAAAATGGTGTATTTAATTTTTTTTCAAGGGATATTAATTATCTTCACTAATATCATCCCCTTTGATGAAACACTTTCTCAAATAAAATAACAATGTTTATAAGAATAAGTTAAATAATTTCCAATGAATATTTTTCTTCTAGGTCCATGTATTACCTATAAAATGTGTGTTTTATAATACAAATATGTTTTATCTGAATTTAAATTCATGTTTTCCTTGATAAAATTTCAAAATAAATTTCTTTCCTTTTTACAATTTAGGTCACATAAATATTTTTAATGGATTTTTAACATTTTTAACATGGATAGTTTTCAAAAATGTTTTCCTTTCAAGTAATGTCATAAATGTATTATAATGTCTTGTATAAATATTGTTTTAATACAATTTTAAACCAAATTAAAATTCCTTAAAAATGTTTCAAAAGAAATTGTTTTTTGATTTTTCAAAATCGGTCATTTATGAAGGAAAAAATCACTTTTACATGTTTTTATATGAACGTATATCCCCCTAAATTTTTCATTTTCTTAGAAAATTCCTCTCCACGCTTTCATGTTTTAAAAAAAATGATATACTTATTCTTATGGATTAATAAAATCAGAATTTATAAATGTTTTCAAGGGAAAATGGAAATTATTAATTTCAATGAAATTTTTCAAGTGCTTTTAAGAGTGTTTTCTATATATATATTGTATATTTTATCAAAGGGAATATTCAAATGATACCATGAATCTCATTTATCTAGATAACTTCTAAAATTCTATGTTACTTATACGGTATGATCCATAATTTTTTTATTTCTAAATTTTCAACTTTTATTAGAATGATATACAACTAATTCCATTCATATGTGAATTTTCTATGTTCTATTACCTGATTGAAGGATGTTTAACTGAACTCTAAATAAATCAATTGAATGTGGAAATTATTGTCTAAAACATATATACATTTCTTATATGGTGTAAATACCATATGTTTAATCATATTTGTTGATTGGTATTTACCTAGAATTATTATTAAATTCATTGGATACCCATTTATTTTTCCATAGGTTTATCTTTTCATGTTTATTAATGAAAGTATGAATGATTCCTTAAGAAAAAACTTGAAAAGGTTAAAAAACCCATTTTTATTTCCTCAGGTTTTATGATATATAGATAGAAACAAGTTGGAATACATATGTATTATTTTAATTATGTGATTGGTGGGCCATAAATTATTTTTCCCTCTAATGAATTGGTTAGATTTTACATTTTATGAGATAACATGGTGTGTGGGTAGTGATCCTATCCAACTATATTTTGTAAGAGGAGCCTCGAAGTAGTGTCTCCCCATTTCCTCTCTTAGGATAGGGTTTTTACTCAACAGTGGATCAGATTGGGGGAGGCCTTTGCGCATATCTCTGATATTTCTTCCCATATCCATTACTTCTTGCTTCTCCTTCTTCTTATTTAGTCTTTGGTGGTGGTCTCAGTGCTCACTCAGGTAATGGTCTTTTAATTTTTCCATCGTCTGGTTCTATTTATCTATCTCGCTAATAGTGCTGATGCTTGAAGCCCTCAACTGCTCCATCCCTACTCTGGTCTCTCATTATTCTGCACCCTTACAATACGGATAGGGAGTGGTGGTAATGGAGAGACTTTGGGATGTGCGGTGCAGAAGTCCTCGGCATGCCTCCTACGACCCTTCATCAATAGTTTTTTTCTGGTTTTTAGGGGGTTTCACTTCTAGAATTGTGTTTTGTGGTGATTGAAGTTTGGGTTTCTTTATGTTATTGTTTCTCATGATGTTGTGTTGATGGAGATTATGACACAATGATGTTGAGATTATTTTTCACTGAAGTTGCATCATATCTCAGTTGTTAGTTTCTGTAAAATGGTTCGGGGACTCCCCCAATCTCTCTGAGGCAAAGAAGTGAGGTGGTTATCATGGTTCTTTGGGTTGTGAGATTGAGTAGCCAGTTTTGGGTAATCGAAGGCGGTGTCCTATTTCAGCATCGAAGGTCCAGGCATAGTTGATTGTGAAGGTGATCATCGTTGTTGTAGAGGCCGTCAGTGATGAGGTGTAGAGGAGGAAGACATTGGCGATGTGTTGATGCGACGAAAGAGATGGAGTTTTTCTAGAGATGTGATGATGGAAGTGAACTCGCGAATTGATTTGGATTTTTTATAATGACATCTTGATAAACTACGATGATCTCTGGTAAAATAGGGTGGTGTTTGGACTATGAAAATGATAGTGTAACTGGATTAGATCAGTGTCAATGATAGTGATGATGATAACACGAAACTACATAAGACAATAGTGAAGTTGAAGATGATAGTGATGAAGATTTTGGTGGGTCTCTCAATCATGGAGATTATGGGGAGGTGAAAAGAATGTATGTTAGATATGATAGGTGTGTGACTTAAGGGAAGTAGTTGACTTGAGATTCATGGGAACTAAGATGGTGATGAAGTTTTTTCAATGTTTTAATTTTAATTTAATGCAATATTTTGTTTGAAATGTGTGGCTTCCCTCTTATCCTTAAATCGGAATTTTAAAATGAACAAAAATATATTTGGATAATAATATTTTTTAGTAAGTTATCCTAGATAACTATATTATAATTACAAGACATGAAACATTGACTTTTGATGTATTTTTTATCCAGTTTCAACATTTCATATGATTCCATGATCTTATGTTTTGATCAATGTTAAATCTATGTACATAATATGTCTTATATTTATCCCACGCTTCTATGCTTATGATCATCAATATTACGATACCATGTTATAACTCATTCCTCTCATATTATGATTTATTATGTTTAACCCTGCTGATTGTTTGAGATCACCCATTTCATAGATTTCATATTCCCCAGGTTATGAAAGAAAGTATAATGTTTTATAATCCCATAAGAGTACCTTGTATGGAGAATTTATGGGAGACATTGAAGACTCATTATGAATTTATTATATTAATTTATAGAGGAGAAAAAATTTCCCATTTTATTATAAGAATTTAAATTTATTTCTTATTTATTTTACCAATTTTAAAAAACTCCAAACTAAAAGGTACTTGGATTGTAAATTTATGAAATATATTATAGTCATAGATGTGTATCAAATTCAGAGTTGTAATTTATATGTTTTTTAAGCACTGGATCTGGGAGCATCGATCTGGGTGTAGAAACCCTGAACCCAGTAGCCTAGAGTTGGTGTCTGCTTTATTACATTGGAATAAGATACAAATAATCACATCCTGAAGGAATTAATAGTTTATTAGTCTTGGTAAACTATATACAGATGCTATTCTTGTGTTACATTTGAAACCAAAATGTGAAAGATAATTTTTTTGAGAATATAATTATTCTCTATATAATATCCTTGCATATCATTCATAGTACACTTCCTATATTCCTTATAAATAAAACAAAATTACGGTGAGCTTGATTGCTCAGTAAGTGTTACATTGAAATAACGCTATCATGAACCAATGAACATAATCAACATGGAAAGGTAAATAAATGAAAAAAAATTCATTTAAATAATGTTACAATCTTGATAAGATAAGTTATAATCAACATAGAAATGTAGATAACTAAAAAAACATTCCATTTAATTAATTAACTAATAATAAAATGCATCCAGAGATAATATAAATGTGAAAATATTATGAAAAATAATAAATGAATTTTTATTAAAGGAAATTCTTAATAATTGGAATCCATGATCTCAGGTATCATGATACCTCTACTGGAAAGACCTTTCACAATAGGGTTTAAAACTACAGGTGAAAACATATTTAATTCTAGCTTACTTATTTTTCCAATGAGACTTAGTGATGCATTAAAGAGCTATATTATAGAAGGCCCAACCATCACTATAGGTCTAAAAAATTACACATATATTAAATAATAGATTTAATTTTGAAATAATGTGCCTTACCATCAAATATTCCTCTTGAGTCAAGAATATGATTTTCTCAATACTTTCCTAGATAAATAAAAAAATTCCATGTAAAACACTACGTGTAAAAATGATATGCAGTTTAAAAAATTAAAATTTCTAGGATAAAAAATATGGATATTTAGGGGAAATTTAAAGTCCAGTGATGATTGGAAACTGAATATTTTCATGGAACGTTAATGGCTATAAATTTGAGTCAATTAAGGTAATTATAATACTTTCCTTGGTAAAAATGATTATAAACCATCCAGATGAAGAATAATTTTAGTATCAATACAACATATCCCTAAATAAGTAATAATAAATGGTTCATTCCATTGATGAATATAAATACAATAAAAATATCATTAAAAATATTCTGGAGGAAAATATCCTTTTCATTTTGATTTTTAAAAAAAATAAAAGTTCACAAAACATTTTGAAAATAATTTTCTTTGAAAATAAAAATTTAATATTATAATGAAATCTTTAAAACATCTGAGTGGTCATTAAGTCTTGATATTCTGTCTATTCCTTACATGTTAAAAAAATATTCCTTTAAATTTTTTATTAAATTACAAAAAGGAATTGTTTTGGAAAAGTCACAAATTTTATTTTAAAAAAATTAAAAAATTAAAAAGGGTAAAAATGTCTTTACCAAATTAATTTCAAAAGGTAATTTTTTGGAAAACTTATTTTTTGGAGAAAATTTATTTTCTACCGAAGAGAAAAATAAAGTTGGATTTTATTAAACACATTTGCTCAAACATTTTATGTAACAAACAGTGAAAAATTGTACAATTATTTTAAAATGTCATGAATAACATAAGGAGGAAAAAATTAATTTATTTATTATACAATGATCTAATAATAAAAAATATCAATTAGAATGATATTGTGAAATAAATCCATAAAATGATCATAATGTTGAAGTGATAATTATTTAATGAATAGATCATGAGAATAAACTATAAATCCATATATAACATTTTTATATACAAAATATATAGTCCAAATTAATTACACACATAATCTTATAATATCAAATACAATGAATGTGTAATATAACCCAATGAAAAGAAATTGAGTTATTAAATTATTTACCACTTGACAACATTTAAACTGAATCCCCTTGGATTAAATAATTCAAATTTAAATATAAAATACCATAAATTATTAAGTATTCATGATATTACATGTTAAATGGTAAGTTTATGCACCTTATAAAATAAATTGATGCATAACATATTAATGTGTTTTAATGAATTGAAATTGAGACAGAATCTATTACTGATTTGGTAAGTTTTTAACCATAAACCCAATGAAATAGAGATCCTAAAATTGATATATAAATACCAATAATTTTCAGCATAATTAAAATATATTCATGGTTAGTATATACACCACCTAAAATAAATAGTTGGGGAATATGGCATGTGTCTCACAGAAGTAAAAAAGTGAGAGGGAAATCCCTTACCTCAGGCTTCCTTTTGGATGAATATGCTTTAACATAATTTATTATTATTTTAAAAATGTTATTAAGTTATAATATATCCATATTAATATTTATTATATAATAAATGATCTTTTTAGAACATCTTATAACACTTTCAATAATAATCTTATGTTATTTACATTATTTTGGGTTTTAATTACCATATTTTATCATTTGTGATTTGTTATGAAATTTATGGTACTTGGGACTATTATATAGTTCCATAATATCCATAAAAATAATCATGAAATGTTTATCATATTTATAAATCAATTATCCTTTTAAAAACAATAATTAAATATGATTTTGAACAATGAAGTGTGTTATGATCATGTAGACGGTAAACCATACATATGCATGGGTAAGGTCTCCCATTTTCAATAGATATTATGGAAAGAATGTGTGTAATATTTTACATATACATAATAATAATAATATTATTTATTTATTTCAATATAATTATATATATCACCAATTTGTTGTGGTGATGAAAGAGAATCACATCACTTTGTGATGGTGGTAGTCCACACATACACAAACAATGTTATCGTCTTTATGTGAGTGAAAAGATAAGAAAGAAAATGATATATTATATTTTCAGAATGATACATATGAATATCAGAACTATTTCATACATATGAAATATATTTATTAACTTTTTCCTTATTAACTTCCATGTAAATAGTTAGTGAAAAATGAGTCACATCGCTTCATGAGGCAGTAGTCTGTCGTACACAAGAGCATTGTTATCGTATTCCCTAAGGAATAAAAATTGAAAAAGTATATATATATATACAATATAAGGAATAAATAGGTATAATTATGTTATAAATATCATATATATAATATATATCCACTATAATACCCAATCATGTGAGGAGTAATAGAAAATGAATGATATTAGTTCGTGAGGTGGTAGTCTGTCGTACACACAAATAATGACTTCTTAACCCATTAGATGGAAGTGCATGTGGTTATAGGTCATTAAAAAATTTTAAAAAAATATAATAATATGAAATATATTTAGGTTATTATATCATAATGTTTTAATAATAACTAAGTGAGGTGGGGAAGGAAAGAAAATAGAAATGATCTTTCAAGAATATCACCTCTTCTTTGGGTAAACTCGTTAGGTTTCCACCAAAATCCTTCTTAGGTTGGATTTATGTCCAAAATAAGTATTATATAATTATGTTATGGAATTTGGTATGTTATTTGGTCTATTTTTTTAACCAAAATTAGTCTAATGTGTGAGAAATACAGGAGAGGGGGGGCCTTTTATAAGTGAGGTGAATGGCGCCATTGTAATTTTTTTAAAAGAAAAAGGTGTATACATAATTTTCACTTTACAAAATAATCCAAAATTAAGTATTAACAATAATTAGATATTATTGGGTCTAAATATGGAAATAAAATAGTTTTTATACAAGTTATTATGTCTTTTTTAACTCTTATATTTTTAGTTTACCCCTCCTCATAAATCCACTTTTTCCTTAACCACAATAATTAATTTTTATTGTTTTCATTATTAATTTTTTTGAAAAATTAATTTAAATTTATTAAATAATATAATTTATAATTATTATTAATATGTAATCAATTTTTCAAAATTTAAATCATATAAGTGAAAAAATTAATTTTAAATTAATCCTACAAACGTGATGAGAAAGCGAGGTTTAAAAGAGAAAATGTTCAAAAGATTAGAATGTTTTTACATAAAAATTAAATATGAGAATTATTCCAATGAGATAAATTAGAGATATATATATAATTTAAATAATTTTACTTTGGAATCAACTTTAAATAAAATTTAACTTTATAAATAATTTAATCAAAAATATAGTTTTTAATTAAAATTTAGTATTTTTCACTATTCATCACGAAATGAATTATTTCAGAAAAATATCATAAATACAACCTAATATAATTTTGATATTATTATTTTAAAAATTGAGTTTATTTTTTTGAAATAAATTTTCTAAAATTTTAAAAAATTAATTTTAAAATATGTGCGGAAAGCGCGAAAAAATCATCTTTTTGAAAAAAATAAAATTTTTCAAAAAACATATTTTTTATTTTAGAGAATTATAATTTTATTTATAATAAATATATAACCATAATTTTCATAATTTAGTTAGTAATATTAACACCCAAAAACTTAATGGCCAGTTTATAATAATATAATATACTATGGTTAATTTCGACTTAGGGTTGTGTGTTCTGCAAGCTATCAAAGAAATTAAATTTATTTAAAAAAAATATTTTTTAAATCCCTCGGTGTTATAGTTTTTTCTTCTATTAGTGATTTATTTCATACAAACTATCAAAAAAATCTTTTTATTTTAAAATATTTCGATGTTATAGTATTCCCACCATAAATAAGTTGCATTCTAATAATTTAAACTTGATCTCGACAATGAATCGTTTTATATTCGAAGATAATATTGTTAAAATATTCACATAATAGAAAAGTTAATATAAAATACTCTTAATAAGAGATAAAATGAAGTATGAAGGTCATCGAAAATAACACATAACTAGGATTCCAAGTTTGATAACATATATTGAAAATAAAAACATAAACATAGAATAAAATTCTAAATAATTTTAGAGAGTGATATAGGTCATTGATCACAACTAAGTGAATAATCAATGTAAAGTTATAAACCTCAAAACCATAAATATAGGATAATTTAAAAGACCATCTGATTCATCTGATATGAAGGTAATATGATATCATTTTTTTAAGACACATTTCTTAAATTTGAGGAGTTCTTTTACTATCTAAGAATATAAAAGAATATACTAACTTGATATATGTCAAATTCATAATCAAATTTCATCATTTGGTTATCCTTCAATCAATTTCCAATTCGTCACTTACTCCAGGAAATTAAAAAGTTGAATTATTTTTTACCTCATGCACTAAAATTCAATTTTAATCGAATTTTGGATCCATAAAAGAGACAAAAGTCTTTCCCAATGTGTATAAATATTTTCAAAAACCAAAATGGTTAAGAAAAGTTTTAAAATATAATAAATCAATTTATAAACCTAAATAGAAATACAATTGGTTTTTTATGAATATTTTTTTTCAAATTATTTAGGTAAAAATAATAACATATAAACCAAAACATCATAGATGTTAGCAGTAGGTGTTAATCCCTTATCGTTCTTTAGTCATGGGTTCAAGACCCACAACCTTTTCAGACATGACATGTTGTCACTCGATAAGTGGGTTATCCTTTTTATATAACAATATAAATGTAATTCCTATAAATTCCCCAAAAAATATGATAGACTTCCTTTAAATAAAGTTAATAATTAAATAAACATTTACTAAAGTTTTCAATAAAACATAATTTTACCACAAGGTATAATAATCTTATTTGACTATTATTAAAATTTAATTAATTATTATATAAACCCTAAATATGCTCAATAGTATTAAACATATTTCAATAAAATATAAAGATATTTTTCCTCAAATAACTATTCCACTAAAACATATACTTACCATAAATTTCTCTCAAATTTCATTAATCTTGGTAGAGTCCCATCATATAAAACCTAAAAAGGGGTGTTTAAGAATTTTAACGTAGGATCAATCTTAAAATCATAATCGCATTATGGTATTCATAAATCCTATGTTAATTAAGACACATATAGTTATAATATTTTAACAAAATATTTACATGTTTCATGATTCTTATGCCAAAATACCATTGGTAAAAAACATCTAAAATATTATTTTCGAATACTAATAAATACATTAACCATTTTATTTCAACATAGGTCCTTCCATAGTCTTGGATTTAAAATTTAAATCTGGTATTGACTTGGATAATTAATTGGTTCTCCATCGTTAAGACAATTAACTATAAATTGATCCCTAGGATGAGATTTATTTCCTTCTATTATACACTTCATTTTTCATTGAAAATTATTTACTTTATCCTCTTCCTTTCCACAGATAAAAAAAATTCTTATTCCATTGAGACACTTTCCTGGGTGTCTCCTTCCACATTTCTGATATGAATGAAATCGATCCTTCTTTCCTCCATGGTCTCCATCACTTGAGAACTTATTAAACTCAATTATTTTATTCATTGGTGAATATGAGAGTACGTTAAGTTATAGGTTTTTAATCATATTTATGGATAGATGATTAGGAATTATCCGGATGTATTTAAATCTTATCATCATCCCATTTGGTTTCCCATATTCACCACACATTCCTTCATGTTCAATATTACCATGATTATATTGGGTTTCATCCATTGCCTAAAACCAAAAAGTATAGTTTTAGAAACAATAGTCAAAGAATGGAAACCAAATAATCATTTGTATGATATCTAAATCATGAAACATTATTTTCAATATATGACACATTAGGTTTAACCTAGGTAATTTATTGTCATAATCTATAAAAATCCTTCATAATGGGTTATAAAGAAAATGTTTACTATCTTAAGAATATTCCCTAGGATTTTCAGACTTGGTGCATATTAAGGCCCATCTTCATGCACCAAGTAATGATTTGGTCAATCCAAATTCAATTTTTTAGAGTTATTACCCCTAGGCATATCTATTCCAGAAGTACATCCACTTGTAGTATCCATATCGGTATGTATTTCTAGAAAAAACAACATAAGATTTACCTTAAAAATACTTTAGGTTATTCTCCTATACTTATCATCATTTTTTATTATAGGGTCTTTTTCCCTAATCAAGGTTTTCCTAAATCTAGTTTCCATGGTTTCTATTAAACATCCTCTGATACCAACTATTGAAACACTAGGCATGTGGGTCACATAACCTCAAGAATGACTCCCTATATGCAGAAGGCTGCCTACTAGAAATAAGGGTCCAAGGTGGTAAAGTGGGGAGACTATAAACTCATACTAGAGTGTAACAATGGTAATAATAACCAACAGAAAATAGAATAAGCATGATATAATAGAAGGCACAACGAAAAAATGTATAATAAATAACTATGGAAGCATAAAAAAACATGAAACTGTAATAGTAATCAGAATATAAAGGCTGAGCCTTATACATGATGATGTCATTGAATGATGACATACAAAATGGGGAGACAAGGGGTATATAGTACATTCATATACATCATTCTATATAAAGAAGGAAAATTGCAAAATAAATCCCCACTAGCATCACGACTATACACTCGATCATCTACTCCCATTCTATGAGCTATTAGAGAAATAACTGAAGCATTCATAATAGGATTATTTCCATTATCCACACTTGTAACCATGAAGTCATCTCAGGTATAAAAGGAAACCCAAGTAGGATGTGAAATAAAATCAGTAGGCCACCACCAGGGGTGTCTAAAAATAATCTAGCCTATGTATATAATATATTAGGGTGCATGAAAAATCAATAATATTAAATGCTTGAAAAATGAATACTATCTAGCTCAGGTTCCTAAATGAAACTTGGATGGATCTACCTACTTCAACATAGGCCAGTATGATTTTGATCTATAACCATATATATATATATATATAGTATTCACAGACACACACACCCAAACATACAATAATTATGCATGTATATGCGCATAATATGTGAGGAAATTTAAATTCATATACATTGATAATATGTTCTAGATAGACATGGGGTGTAACTCAGGAATCAGTAGATAGTCTAATGAGATAATGACTCCTAAAAGTTTAATATTCTAGAATTTCATATGAATGCGAGATGTCTTGCTCGTCACTCGAGATGTTGGGGAGAGTCTTCATGACCAACACCCGAAGCAAAGGAATGTTGAATGTCATCCCCATCCCTTGAATAAAAGTGAAACATTGTGAGAAATCATTCCAATTAACCAATGTAAAGGAGCATAAAACATCATTCTCAATAAGTCCCTTAACCATTTTTCACTATCCAATATCATTGGAATACACAAAATAATAATAAATAAGAGGCATTACCTCTAATTCATTTTTAATCATTCAACACAATTTAATTGAATGATAAAAATTTATATAATCCATATCAATAAAAATATAGCACGTGGCATGGAATTTACACACACACTCATATGTTTAAATTAAACCATTTTAATTTATTAAATCTGGAAAATATTTTTTAGATTCAAAACAAACACATAGATGGTTCTTTAGTCTGTTAAACATTTACAAAAAGGATGGTATTTAATTTGGAACACCCATAGGGTTAGAAATCAATAAGGAATGAATAATCTAATAATTTAATATGTTCTATGGGAATAATTATACATGGAATAATTATTAAAATAAGTCTCACACATTTTTGAAACACGTGAAAAATTCTGGTGCGTGGAAGTAAGGAGAAATGCTATGATAACATTTAATGTTTTGAAAATATTTCTGTACCACCTACCTTAGGTCCATAGATGACCACTCATTAGGTATCGACCTTTGATTCAAATAATAACATAAGAATTCAGAAGAGTAGAATAATTCATTAAATATAGGGAACCTGAAATCAAAACAAAATATAATAATAAATGGTATGGTAACCTATAATAGGAAGAAAGAGGATTATGGATATTAGTGTTGTAGATCCAATTTGACCAATGAAATTAAAATAGGAGTCTAGACAAAGGATGAATTGATGATCCTAGGTGAGGAGTGGGGAGAGCCTTTGGGGGAGGAGAAAATGGGTGTTGCCTTTTGGAGGGAGATAGGAAAATAGGGGTGAGGTATTAATATTAATTTATGGGAAAAACATAAAATCACCCACAAAATTTGGGTCGCATGGTTTGGTCACATGGTTAGAAAAACCGCATGCCAACCATGCTTTTTTCCATTATCTAAGATCCCCCCTCACATTGGCACGAAAATATTTTTGACTAATCATGTGCATCCCATGAGAAATGTCTCTAAAATTTGTTGTATACAAATCACATAGTCTTGTTCCTTATCCTACATGGTGGGAGAAAACCATGAGACCTCTTCTGTGCACTGGGTGCATTTCATGTCTGAATCTCATGGTTATAACTAACTGTGTGCTAACCATGTAACCCAATCTGTTTACCCAATTTCTGGAACAATGGGATACAAAAAATCACAATATTCTCTTAAAACCTTCCTTGGAATATAGTCCACATTTAACATTACTAAATAATGGATTAAACTAAAAAATGTGCCAAAACGTTTTGAAAATATATGTCATTACAACCTCACCTCCTTATAAAAACTCATCTCTATGTTGGAATTAAGCATGTAAAGAGGGATATTCTGTGAAACATTCCATCCACTAGGCTTGTAAGCCAGTTTCCACCTCTTGGTTCTTGTTATGTACTCATTTTTTCTTTCATATCTCCTGTAATAAAGTAACATACCTTCCTTAGAGAGTCTTCACGCTCTAATCTATGATACACACTAGATACTCTTTAAAGGAAGAATCCAAATCTAACTCAACCACATAACAATGTAAAATGGGAATCAGATCATGATATTATAGGATGAGATGAGATATGTGGAATAAATAATGCATATAATGGTATTCATGAGGAAGTTCTATTTGATAAGCCACTAGTTTGATTCACTTCAAGACCTCTAAAGGACTGATTAATCTATGAGATATCTTTCCCTTCCTTAGAATTTGTTGATAGCCCAAACTGGGTAAAACTTATACGAAAACCCAGTCCCAGGACTTAAATTATAGAGGTCATCAATGGTGATTGTAATATGATTTATTTCTAGACTAATCTCTAAACATGCACTTAATGATCAATTGGACTTGTTATGAAGTCTTGTGAATGAGACATGGTTAATAAAAAGTTCCATCCCCTTCATCAAGATATTACTAAAATTATTGAAAAATCTTAACATATAAGGCTTTATAAGGATCCATCTAGATGGTAGCATGGAATCTATTATTATAAGAGAATATAAATAGGGTATTTGTTTCTCCGAATAACCCCCAAATTCAATGGAACATGCTTAGAGCATGTCTTACAACACTCGAATCATGCGCTGTGTCTATTCATTGGTCTAAGGGTGACATGCCATGCTCAAAAGCAACAATGTTCTCAAGGACTTATGAATCCCTTTCCAGAATTGAGGCATGAAATGAGCATCCCTATTAGATATGATAGAGTTTGGAGCTCTGTGAAGACATATGACCTCCCTGATGTATATCCTCTCTATCTTGTCTATCATGAAATTCACTTGAATAGGAAATAAGTTTTACACCTTTGTTAATCGATAAACATCTACCCTATTGTATCATTACATTGAGGTGATCTAGGTAAACCTATCATGAATCCCATAGAGACATCATCCCATTTCCACTTTGGAATGAACAATGGATGTAAAAGTCTTTCTATTCACTGTTATTATGCATTCACCTGATGATAGATGGAATATAGAGTGATAAAGATGGTTATCACCTATTTCATAGCAACAAACCAATAATAGAAAAGTATGTATTGATATGTCTTGGTGACACTGGAATATACTTTCCAATATGAGTCATAAAATTCATACATTAACTCCTCTCGAATGACAGCTAGAATCCAAACACACCCATGAAAGAAAAAATCCTCATAATCATCTATGGTCTAACCAGAAGATACATATTTGTTTGAGATACTTTCCCTTAGGAATAATCCATTGGGATCTGAGAGTTTCCTCACTATCACATGCTCTATATGGGTAGATATCACCACTAAAGTTGAGAGTAATATCTACCCATGATTCTTCTATAAATCAAGATGAATTTCTAAAAAATTAGTTCATGAACTTCCACTCACCATTGGCCTCTTGAATATCCTATGTTTGAGTCTTCCAGCTTAAAGAATTAGTTAATGCATTTCCTTTTATGTGCATTTATAGAATCTCAGAATTGAAGGATTGAAGATACTCAACCTATATACACTACCTGAGATTGAGATCATGTTTTGTAAAGATGTACTTGTAGATATTTTCTTTAGTGAATATCACAAAATGATCCCCAAGAAAATAATGTCTCCAACAATGTAAATCATAAATTAATGCTACTTGCTTGAGGTCATTCATCAGGTAATTCTACCCATGAGTCCTCAATTGATGATACCTGTACATGAAAACTCACTTGTCCTACATTATAATCACCCCCATATTGACACCTGATTCATCACAGTATATGGTATAGCACCTTCCCAGATCTATAAGATTCAATATTGAAACTGAATTCAACATTACCTTAAACTTTTGAAAGGTTTCTTCAGAATCTTCTGACCATAATAATTTTTAACCCTTCTTAGTCAATCTTGTAAGAGGAACTTCTAGGGATGAGAAAATATGGATGAAAAATTTTCAATACCAGGATATCCCTAATAAAATCCCTATATCAAATACATTCCTAGATACTCACAGGAAAAAACAACTCATACCTTATATAGATATACTGATACTCCTAATATCGAGATGATGTGACCCAAGAAGTGGACTTTGTCAATCAAAAATTTCCATTTTATGAGATTAGTATATAGATGAGGTTCTCTCAGTGTAAAAATCATGATATATAGATGTTTGACATGGTAATGTCAATAATGATAATACAATAATATATCTCCCATAAACACTAACAAGAATGAATCAAGACATGGGTGGAAAACTTGATTTGATAGAGCCATGAAAATACATGGTGCGTTCCTAAGATCGAATGAAATTATTTAGTACCCATAAAGACAATAAATTATATAGAAAGATCTAAAAGGTATGTAT